>OY728120.1:2113532434-2123532434 GCA_963277665.1 Viscum album
AATATAAGGTGCATTCATTTGGGCAAAATACACCTAACATCCAATGCCCCCTATAATACAAAAAGTTCATAATTAATGACATTATAATGATCATGAGTTCAAAATTATGTTGATATTCTTACTTATCAAGAAATGGCAAAAACCAGCACTGAATCTCTGTTTGTGATAATCTCTCGGATATATATTGAACTCTTTCATCATTTTTCACATGTTTGACTTCCAAGGAAATGTACTCTGGATCTATAAAGCTATAAATGCTTGTAGTTTCATTTTGTAAAATAATCCTTTATAGATACCTAATTTAAAAAGAAAATATAGTTAGTCAATGACATAACAATATTTTATTAAAGAAATAGCAATTCAAACGTCAATTTACTTACATGGAAAACAACTGCACCACATTCAGCCCGATCTCTTCAAAATTAACTAAATTCATGATATCTTCTTTCAATATTCGCAATTTATAATTTCTTCCACATATATCGGACGTCATCCGAAACTCATAGATAAAATTCAAGGAAGAAGAGCACTGAGATAATCTTTTGAACCCAGAAGAAATATCAGAAGTATCTACAGCCGACTGTTGCTGCATTTGTACAGTTTCTTTTGCTTTCAGATATTCCTATATAAGTTAAATGTTAGAAAACATTATAAGTAATTTGGAATAATTTCTAATTACTAGTTAAAAAAACTAATACCTCATGTGAAATATAACGAAGAAGTGCAGTTGGCCAAAGTAAAAAATGGCCCATACATTCCCCAACACTGGTGATCTCCGCAGTAGGAAATGGTAGTAGAGCAGTAGGATCTATAATAACAAGTACTGATACTCTAACTTGACCCATCTGCATAGGCTGATGATGTACCGAGTCCCCCAAAAAATACACTTGTCCTAACTCAACAATATGTACATGAGGATCTCCCGCAAACAACTCACAATATAAGGTTCGATCCGATGGAGGAGGTGGAGGCTCAAAGTTAGCAGGTGGGGCAGGGTAGTCAGGGTGAGCAGGCTGAGAAGTCAGAAAAATGAAAAGGGTATATTAGTGTTTAAAATTTATAACATAGAAAAATTGATTAAAAATTAAATAAAATAATATACCTCAAATGGTTGCGCAGACGGGGCAGGGCAAGCAGATGAGGCAGGGTAGTCCGGGTGAGTTGGCTGAGAATGTTGAAAAATGAAAAAGTTATATTAGTGTTTATAATTTATAAAATAGACAAATTGATGGCATTAAATAATATACCTTGGAAGGCTGCCCAGACGGTGTTGGGTAAGCATATGAGGCATGATAGTCTGAGTGAGTAGGCTGAGAATGTTGAAAAATGAAAAAGTTATATCAGTGTTTATAATTTATAGAAAAGAAAAATTGTTAACAGTAAATAATATACCTCGGAAGGATGAGCAGACTGTGACTGTCTTGCCAAGTGTTCTAATAAAGCCTTATGTACTGCTGCTTGAATTTGATCACCCATAGACCGTTTCATATCCTGCAGCTCTTCTTTTAAGGATTCGATTTTCGGGTCTCTTGGTTGCTTACTCTTACCAAAAACCTTCCGAATACTACCACCCGCCTGATATCCTCTAACACGGCCGGGGTGTTCAGTCTTTCCCAAAGCAGTGGCTAGGATATCCATCCTACCCTCGGGGATAAAAGAGCCCTGTGTCTCTTTCTCCTGAAGTTCATCCTGAAATGAAAAATAAAAAATTTATATTAGTGTTTATAAATTATAAAAAAGGAACATTGTTAACAAAGAATTAATATTTACTTACAATTATATCATCCACTTGATGAGCTTCGTCTGTAATATATTGTTCATTTTTTCTTCTTCTTGCTCGTTTTCATTTCTCATGGCGAGTGGGAGGAGATGGAGGACCATACTGGACCTCTTCTGAACCACTACTTGATCGAGCTCTTAATGCTTCAAATTTTTCTTCAATAATTTTCTGCTCCAAATACGAGTATCCTCCACGTGATAAAGTATGAGGGTATACGTTTTTCAACTGGATCTCCTGATGAGATCTTCTGGAGGCCTGTTACATAAAAATAAACACATAAGTAATAAGGAAAATATAGCATAAATTTTAAAATATAAAACAATTACAATACCTGAAATTTCTCTTCCTGACGACTGTCAACAAATCGCTTCCATGTTTCTTCATCTATATATGGATACTTAAGACATGGGCTTTCAAACCTTCTCTTTCCAAAAACATAATCTTTCATCAGTTTGTTTTTAAAATCTCTCCATCGAACCACCGCTAAAGAGAGATGTCTTTTCCTAATTTCTTTGGTTTCCTCAAAATTGAATGTCATCTGTAATTGAAAAAATTAAATATGTCATTTAAACTATATAATATTAAAAAAATGAGATAAAATAAATAAATAAAGATATTTTACCGTCACGGCCTCCCAAAGCTGTTGCTTCGCCGTCCTGTCCACTGACTTCCAATCAGGATATAAAATACTAATCCTGCAACGGCTCTGCATCGCTATATAACTGACAAACTGAACTGCATTTGGGCCAACTGCATTATTATTATCATCAAAACGGATGTGTAATTTTTTATCATCACGAGCGAGTGATAGTTTTGGTAAACGTGTAATACCACGTTTACCAACTAGAGAACTTGATTTTTCAGTAGTAACTGGAGAAGTCTCCTCCGCCGAGGACGCATCAGTAGTCCTGCAATTTTTTTTAATAAATTAACAGTTTTATTTCATTAAATATGTATATTACTGAATATTTAATAATATGTCAAAATAGATATACCTCGGTAACTGCTCCTCTCTATCTGTATTTGACATTGCTACTAGAAAGTGTAATGAAATTTTGGGTACCTGCATATCATTAGAAAACTGAATAATTAGAAACAAGGAAATGAAAAATAAATATGTAAAAATAGAGGCATGCATTTGTAAGTTTTAAAAATAGACACAAAATATAAATATTTACCATAAAAATTAGGAGACTAATTTAGTGTTTTCCCACGTCCCTTCATCATGATCGGTACGTACTGCATGCACTATGTCTGTCTTATATTCATTGTAATCATCTGAAAATTGCATAATAGATGAATAAGGCTCATGTAAATCACTAGCATCATCAGAATCATCATCATCACCCAAATGATATCTTTTCCCTTGCAAAACAACTGACCACTGATCATTCGACGGATCAATGACATAAAATACTTGTTTTCCATGTGTCGCCAAGATAAATGGTTCCTCATTGTGATTAAATCTTTTCAAATCAACCAGTTTAAACCCATATTCATCATGTTTCATGCCACTATTACTATCAACCCAATTGCACTTAAAAATAGTGACTCGAAATTTAATATAATCAATTTCCCATATGTCTTCAATAACTCCAAAATATGATGTTGATGCAGAAATTGGGTTTTTATCTTTGGCACTCGAAAAATGCACTGCTTCAGCGAATACCATCACACCACTATTCTGAACGGTACTCTTGTCATCCAGGTTTTTTGTGTAAAATGTGTAGCCATTGATATCAAAACCATACCAAGTGATCACATTAAAAGATGGTCCCCCTGATAACCACTTCAATGTTTCTGATACAGATATATCTGAGGTGACTTTCTCTTTAAACCATGAAACAAATGTCTTCTTATGCTCAATCATCAACCACTTTTCATTTCTTTTCTGATATCGTAACTTTAATTCAGCAATATGTGAGGATATATGTGGTTGAACCTCATCTGTGTTGTTCAAAATGTATAAATGTGCTTGCATCACTTCATCACGTGGAATGAACTTTACCTTTAAGCCTCGAACCCCTCTACCTTCTCTGTCAACTGTCATATGTCGAGATAGAGGGAGACCAATATGCTCCACCTCATTCAAATAATCAGTACAGAACTCAATCACCTCTTCTGATACATATTTTTGAACAATAGAGGCCTCTGGTCGATACGGATTTTTAACATATCCTTTCAATATTTTCATATATCTTTCAAAAGGATACATCCATCTTAAATAAACAGGCCCACACATTCTTATCTCACGCACCAAATGAACCAATAGATGAACCATTATATCAAAAAATGTGGGTGGGAAATACATTTCTAGTTGACAAAGAATATGAGTTGCTTCATTATCCAACAAATCTAACAAATTTGGATCAACGACTTTGCTACAAATGGATTTAAAGAAATTACATAACCTGATGATTGTCTTCCTGACAGCTTTCGGTAATATACCACGCACTGCTACTGGTAGAATTTGTTGCATTAACACATGGCAATCATGTGATTTCATACCTATTAATTTACAATCCTTAAATGACACAAAATTATTCACATTTGAAGAAAAACCGCTGGGTACTTTAATACCATGAAGACGCTGACAAAAATTCATCTTTTCAATCTTGCTTAATGTGTGACAAGCTGGAGGTAAATATGTTCTTTTTCCTTTCATAGCGGGAGCTAACTCCAAACATATTCGCATTAATATCAAGTCCAATCTAGCATGTAATCCATCTTTTGTCTTTCCTTTTATGACTAACAAATTTCCAATCAAACTATCACATATGTTTTTCTCAACATGCATAACATCAGTGTTATGTTTTATCTCTAAAAATCACCAATAAGGTAGTTCGAAAAAAATAGACTGCTTCTTCCAGATATGTTTTTTGTAAACCAGAACTTTTTCTCTTTCCAAATGTTGAATCAATATCTTTCACTCTGTCATAATATTCTTCAGCTGACAATGGTTGAGGGGGGAGGTTGTATTCTTGTAAACCGTTAAATGCTTTTCTCAGTCTACGATAAGGATGATCAATTCGTAAAAATCTTCGATGTCCCATGTACACTGTCTTTCTTACATTCTGCAATTGATAATATGAAGTTTGTTCTTCACAAATTGGACATGCTTTATGTCCCTTAACACTATATCCAGATAAGTTTCCATACGCAGTAAAGTCGTTTATAGTGAACATTATCATAGCACGCAAAAGAAAATACTCTTTCTTGTATGCATCGAAAACTGTAACACCTTTCTCCCATAGCAGTTTTAAATCCTCAATCAATGGTGTAAGATGCACATCAATATCATTTCCCGGTTGTTTTGGTCCAGAAATCATCAAGCTCATCATAACATATTTTTTCTTCATACATAGATGTGGGGACAAGTTGTAAAGTACCAGCAAAACAGGCCATGAACTATGTTGGCTACTGAGGCTCCGATATGGATTTATTCCATCAGTACACAATCCCATTCTGAGATTTCTAACTTCACTTCCAAAATCATGAAATTTTTTATCAAAACTCTTCCACTGTGGTGAATCGGCAGGGTGACGTAAGTTACCATCAGAAATGTGCTCATCTGAATGCCATCTTAACCTTTTTGCATCATTTGAATTTGCAAATAGACGCTTCAAACGAGGAATAATTGGAAGGTACCAAAATGCTTTAGATGGAGTTTTGATTTTGGTACATAAAAATAAATCAGAATTGAATTATCAGAATTGTTTGAAAAAAATATTGGATGATATCATTGGAAAGTAAAAAAATTGATTTTTCATAACGTTACATGACATCACCTGAAAATGAATCTGAGTTGACTTTCTCATCCATCTTATAGCGCGATGTTCCACATGTAGGACAACTTGATAAATGTTCATTTTCTTTCCTATACAGTACACAATCATTGGGGCAAGCATGTATCTTTTTATACCCCAATCCCATTGGGCATAATATTTTCTTCGCCTCATAATTGGAATCTGGAAGCCCATTGCCTTCTGGAAGAAGCTCTTTTAAAATCTCAAGTAAACTGGAGAAACTTTTATCACTCCACCCATTTTTTGCTTTTAAGTTAAATAATCTCAAAACTGCTGATAACACTGTATATTTACTGCAACCTGGGAATAATGGTTTCTCAGAATCTCCATACAATCGTTCAACAGTTGGTGTTTTTTCGATGGTTTCAACACCTAAATCATGAATTAATTCTTCAATACGATCCTCTGCCTCATTATGAATATCGTCATCAACATTGGATGTTGAATTTTCGGTTCTTTCACCATGCAAGATCCAACGTGTATAATTAAGGCTAAAACCATAACAAATGAGATGATCTTTGATTTCTATGAAGTTTAACTTTCTCATATTTACACACTTCACACATGGACAGAAAATCAAATCAATATTTTGATTATGCCGTTTAGCAAATTCCAAAAAATTGACAACTCCTCTTTCATATTCACTAGTAGTTCTTCGTAGATAAATCCAATTATGATCCATTAATACCTGATATCACAATATAATTGATGAATATATTAAAACATAAAAACATTTAAATATCTATCAGATAAATTGTAAACAAAAACATATTCCATAAAAACTATTGATAATCAGATAAAAGACATCAGATATGAAACACGTTTACAAATACAGTAAACAGTTAATTTTAATATTATATACATGTGTGTTATATTGAAATACAATGACAAAATGGTTAAATCAAAGGTTTCATTTTTTGAAAATAAAGTTTCATGATATAAATATTATATGAATGACATACAAGATAATATGATTTCTCACTATGACTACTATTGATCACACTATATTTTATTTTTTTATTCATTTGATGTAACATGAATGAATCATGGAAAAATTAATGTGAAAAATAGTGAAATAACTATCCTTATTTAAGACAATGTGTATTAAGAGACATGATACAATTTTTGGTGACTATGATAACTCAACTCCCTCAATCCATGAGTTTTATAATAGGGAACTATGAACATATAAATTCATTATGGAGGGATAAAAATTCCATTGCATATTGTAGGTGACAACTTACACCCCCATCCATGGGTCTATTGCAGCAAAACATGTCAAGGAATGGATCAACATGAAGAGAAATATATTATCCATCCATGAAAGATTAGATCATGAGAATGTTTTATTTGCAGCCTATGACTTAGAGGGGGAATTAAATCATTTCATGACTATTATTTAGAGGGAGAGAAAGATGAATAAATATAATCAATGGAATGAGATTAGTTTAAGAGGACATTTATTAAAAATGCATGAATCTAACCCCACATATGAAAGTGGAATGGTATTTTTGATCATTAATAGAGGGATAATGATTATATTATTATCTACGAAGAAATAATTACAATACATTATGATTCTAGTCGTATTATGGACATTGCAAGAAAAATTATTTATTATATAATGGCATGAAAATAATTATTCAAATTTTTTTAACATAATAGATAGTGGTAATTATTCATGTCTTAGTTAAATGATGAGAACCAAAAAGAATTGATGAATTTGGCATGGTAAATCTCAAGAAGGAATGAAATAACAACAAACTACATGAAAAAATGTGAGTGAATTCATTTAACACAATAAAATTATTTTTTTGAAGAAGAATTTATTAAAATGGAAATGGAATTAAAAATATAGTACTTCATAATGTAATGAAAGATCATTTTAAACAAGAATAATGATAATACAAACAAGAAATTTGAAGTTCAACCCGAATGGAGATGTTAAATCCAAACTGCGACCGGTATAATTACTACCAAAAACAAACAATATAAAATCTACACCAACAATGATAATACAAACAAAAAATAATGATAAATTACAACTAAAATCTAACCAATAATCAAAATCACGCAAAATAGGGTTATTGATAAAGAAATAAACAATGGGATATGAAACAAGAGATAAATAGGAAGAACACATACCCAAAATCGTGCAGACGACAAAAAACCTTCAACAATGGCCGTCCAAGATCACAAATCAAGTTCGAAGGTCGTCGGGAGTCCGAAGCACCACAGCGGAACTCGATTTCGACGAACGAACAAAATGAGGGTTTCTGACTGTGAATATTTTTAAAAGACTTTTAGTGTCGGTTTTAAGAAAAACAGACGCGGAATATATTTTTTTTTATTAGTTGCGGCGTCGGTTTTTAAAATAACCGACGCGGAATTATGATTTTCGGCGTCGGTTTTCATGAAAACCGACGCCGAAACATTTTAAAAATTTATTTTCCACGTCGGTTCTCAGGAAAACCGACGCGGAAAATATGTATACTAATATTATTCACGTCGGTTCTTAGGAAAACCGACGTGGATAATACGTATACTCATATTTTCCGCGTCGGTTTGCTTCAAAACCGACGCGAAAAATCAACGCATAATATTATTCGCGTCGGTTCTTAGGAAAACCGACGCGGATAATATGTATACTAATATTTTCCGTGTCGGTTTTCTTCAAAACCGACGCGAAATATCAACGCATAATTATTTTTGGCGTCGGTTTTTTGTAAAACCGACGCCAAAAATTCACCGCACATACTATTCGCGTCGGTTTTTAAAAAACTGACGTTATTACGACGACGTTAAAGCCCGTATTTCCACTAGTGACAACTTAATGGAGTGTACCGAATTCTTCCTATCTCTGGCTAAGGTCTCCAAACTGTAAAGCAAGAGAAAGAACCGTCTGAAACCACTTTGTAACGACCTGAGTCCGGAGACCCTCCACTGGTTCCGTGTACCTAGTTCGCCACATGACCTCAAGCATGTTTCCCCGAACGCCAAAGGCTGTCGACTAGCAGGGAGAGCCTTGGTGAGTCGGTGGGGAAACTATTCCCTCATTTGGTAAGGTATAAAAGGTAAGAAAACAACAATAAATAGCGGAAGCAGAAAACAACATGCATAACAACAAAAACCAAACAGCGGAAGCAATGTAGATATATAACTATGATGGAAATGATGCAGAAGGTACAAGTATCTAAGGAAAAAAGAAAATACAACAATGTTCTGAAATACAACTGAAACCAAGTGCAAAAGAAAACAATGTAATCTCATCAGCATCGCGAGCCACAGCTCGGTCACATGCTCCCTAGCTCCGGATGCAGTCAAGATCCTGAAGTAGAAGGGCGCTTTACCTTATCTATACCTGCAGCAACATAGTCTTCTTGGGCCCAAAAGCATGGCCCAAACAGGGTGTGAGTTACAATCCCAGTAGGCAATCACCCAAATATTTGTGCCTAACAGTCAATGAATACATGGCAGTAATAAAATAAGAAGCATTAAACAGAAAAGCACAAGCAGCTACAATCCACAGTTCTGGCAAACAAAGTACACAAGTAAAAAATCCAACAACAAAAGAAGAAATATGTAACCCTCTAGGTAGCTCTTATAGTCTAACCCCTATGGTTCAACCTATAAGTACTAGCAACCCTCTGGGAAGCACACACAGTCTCACCCATCTGGTTTAGCTACGTAATTAAGTAGACTCTTTGATGAAGCACTCTCCGTCAATTCCACCTATAGTCTCGTATCGTACTAAAGGATATCTGGGGAAGCACTCAACGTTAATTACCCATATGGCCCGCGTCGTGGATCTGTAGGCTCTCTGGTGAAGCACTCAACATCAATTCACCCTATAGTCTCGTAACGTAATTAAAAGACACTCTGGAGAAGCCCTTCCATCAATTCTCCCTTTGGTCTACTACTCTAGGTTCCCACATTCGTAAGTATAACTAAACATTCTCAGTGCATGTGTATCATCCATGTAAACCTCAAGGACAACTTGGCTATCAACTAAGGCTCAATAGTATAACAAAAGAGACAGTTCCACTATCCTACAAAAAGGTATGGAAACTTGCAAAATTCCCAACAGGAAAAACAAGCATGGAAAAGCAAACTGAGCACAAAATAAATTACCCTACTCACAAGAAATAACATCTACTAAAGCAATCAAGCAAAGAATTCAAAAAACAAGGGAAAAACAAGAAACATGAAATACCCCGTTCAAGGGTATTGGTATATTTTTCACATAATATTCATCAACTTTCTACAAAAAGGCACAAACCACCTACCTCGATCCTAGGAGATCGATATATGTGAACCACGAAGACAGATTCCTCTTATAACAATGTAGAACTGAGAAAACGCACAAAACGTTCATCCCACAATAACTTGGAAACGAGGAGGAATCAAAAAACAAGGCTAAAGCATAAGGAAGAACTCACCGTTGTGATTCCAATGCAATCGACCGTGCTCGAATTAGAGAACGGACGGCGAGGCAGAAGCTCGGAGAAGATTCGGCCATACGGTCACTTATGAATGGACGAAAACTAGAGAAGAAGATGAAACTGGGGGTTAGGCGCGACCCCGGTCCGTTTAATGAAAAAAAAAATAAAGTACACGGTGTGTACATCTTGAGTACACGACATGTACATCGATTTTCCATACTTCGAATTAAGCAGCCTCCACCTCAGCCTTACACACCATGTGTGTGGCCCAGACACGGCCATCACACGGCTTCGAGCTGGGAAAAAGTACTTGGCGTGTTCTCAGAAAGTACATGGCATGTACTTTGAATATTTCTAAAAAATTTATTTTTCTCAAAAACTCCAGAAAAAGGAAAAAAACGTACCTGAAAGAGATCTGGGTTCTTACATAAATGTCCTAATCTTATCCAAGTGGACCTGAAGGATCAAATTTTTTTCTAAGGTTGTTTCTGGCTGAATTACACTTATACAATAGAATTAAAACATGTGTTAGGGTAATTATAATATCATTTTTACATTTAATTACCCAATTTTCTTTTAACTGTGGTAAATAAAAGACAAAAGTTTCTATTCACCAAAAATTATTTTCATCGTATTGAACAAAATTTTACATTCTGATATTAACCGTGTGTCATGGATTTTTGAAATTAAACTCACAGAAGTGATAAATTTTAGTTTTATGGAAATTTTCAATTGCTCTTAGAAGGCGGGTAAAAAAATTAAAAAGTTCAATAAAATTTTATACATATAATTTTATTATAAAATGACACTAATTAATTAAATTGAACATATATCAGTATTATATATCTATTATGACTTAAAATAAATTTAAATAAAATAAGTAATTATTTAAATAAAAAGTTGATTTTAAATAATAACGCAATGTTTTTCACTATTCATCAAAAATTGAATGTTTTCTGAAAAAACGAAAAATTCACCATAAGGTAATTTTGATATTTTGAATTCAAAAATGAATTATATTTTACCAATTTCATAACATATAATATGAATTAATTAAATTAAAATTAATTCTTGTTCTCAAAACCAAAACGCATGATTTTTTATGAAAAGTGAAATCCATCAAAAGATTAACATGTGTGTATGTCAAATTTAAATGTGAAATTACATAAAATGAACTAAATTTTGTTATGTGATAAATATATAATCAAATTATACTTAATAACCAATCAAATTCATAATTTAAAACTATAAATTGTGTGTATTAAAAAAGTTGTTTTCAATTAAAACATATTGTTTTTCTATATTCGCCAATATATGAATGTTTTCAGAAAGGTACCAAAATTTTATCCAAAATAAATTTTTATATCCCACTTCTAAAGAAGAATTTAATTTCATTAAATTGAATATATAAAAGGGCTAAATATTTTTTTAAAGGGTTCTCCATTAAAAGGCAGTAAAATTGCATTTTTTGAAAAATACTTATTTTATATAAAAAACTGGGCTTTTTCTTATATTATGTCTAGGAAACACATAATATGGATATTATGATTATATAGTGTATATAAGATTTAAAATTCAGTTAATACTATTCCTAACATCTTTTTGAATAGCTATTTTGATAAGTTGTGTTGCGCTCGAACTCGATGTTATGTGTAATGCAAGCTATTGAGTTAATTTAATGAGATAACTTACTAAGAAATCATGGGATGTTACACTATCCGCTCCTTCAATAAATTTCACCCTCAATATTTGAACTTCTTATTCGAAAAGAAATGGTTAAAAATATAAAAATACCTTTGTGGAAAACCTATATTGAAAATTGGGTTAATTAAATCTAGTCTTAATAAGAGGGAAAGGGAAATGAAAAAGTCACCACCAAATTATGATCTCGATTAGGAGAAAAATTGTGCATATTAGGGATAAATAATTAGAGGGAAAAGGTAAATATTTATAGGGAGTGATTGAGGTCATCAATCACAAACAATTGTAAAATTTATGGCATTAAATCCATCAATCTAAGATGATTTAAAATATCATCAGTTCAAAAAAACATAAGGTATTAGTATAACACATTTTTTGTTTTATTATCCCTTCCCAAACATTTATGAATTAATTTATTCATAGAATGAGAGGAAATATATATATATATATATATATATATATATATTCTTGACATGTTGAGTTTCATCCTTCAACTAATTCCTACCCTGAACTCATCTTTCACTCCAAAAGATAATAGAATTGAAAAATATACTATTTATCCTAATCGTATAGGATTCCAGTAATAATTAATTTATAATTTATTTGTTAGAATATTTAAAAAAACTACATTATAAAAACCCAGACATAAAGTAGGTCAGTGGTAGGTGATGCACCCTTAACGCCCTTCGGTTGCGGGTTCATGTCTTGCGGCCTAGCAGGACATGATAGGTTGTCGCCCGACCTCCAGGTTGTACTTTTTATAACATTCCAAAAAATAATAATAAGAATTATTTTTAACCTTAAACAACAGTACAAAATTTTTAACATAATCCATTCCAACCTTTAAATTTATCCAAAATACTTCTTTCCAAACTCACTGTCCAAAATATATAGGAAGGTAAACACAATGAAGATCCATTTTTCCACATAATAACATATGGATACCTTCATCATTTATTCTTTTAAAACATTGTAACACCCTTAATTACCATAAAACCTTATTGAATACATTCATTATCCCTTATTGTCTATAGAATACTGGCTATACTCCTTATATCCAAATATGTTGTAAACTCCATCAATGATGGAATATACAAATCATTAATCAATTTCAAGGTAGTCAAGAATATCCAATATAATTTATCCAAAACAATCATATCTTATTCCAAAATCAATACCTCATTATCAGAACCATAATAAGGTTTATCTTGCTCTCAATCATAGATTTTCCAAAAAACATTAACTTGCAATTGAGTCAATTTTAATGGTTCCGCACTATCTTAAGTCCTTAATGAAATAGTACCGCAGTACAATCCTTATATACTCTATAATTTATATAACATTAACATCATTAATACTATACTCTAATGAAAATAAACATTAATAACAACATAGAAACTCTAATCATTCTGCGTCATCTTTGGTAGTATCATAACATGATTATTATCCAATAGAATAATTTGGGGTTTACACTGATGGTTTGGACATTAATTCACGCAGTGTTCCAACTCCTCGTAGATGAAGCATTGTAAATTTGAAACATTTTTCTTACCCTTGAAATCACATACATAGTGTCCTTTTTCTCTAGACTTATAAAAAACACCAATTCCCTTCATGCATTTTCCAATATGATTCATCCATAGTTATCACAGATGGGAAAATCCTTCTTTCCCCTCTTGACTTTATCCATCTTTCTCTCTTCCATCATTTTCTTCTCTTACATCACTTCAAAGCCATTGGACTCAAAGAATTCATTACATATCTTATTAAAACACTATACCATTTCTTCATATGATTAGAATACGTGGGTGAATATTTACCTTTTAAATGATGGCTTAATAGCAAGAAATATATGATCCTTCATAATCATTGGATCATGTGTATTGCTGGAGTTATCATTCCTTCTACTAGGAACAATTTATAAACAATGGAATACACTAGGTTAGTTTATGAAATGAAATTCATAATTCCAAACTTGTAAAATACCTCCGGAAAATATAAAATATTATGCATATAATATATAATAATAAAATTCTTTCACTGAGGGTGTTTTTACTTTTAAATTAGTCAAAATAGATTGTATTTAAAATGTGAATTATCCTAAGCATAACCCCCGAGACTGTCATAACAAGAGTGTAGCAAGGCCCATTATCATGTCCCAAGATACCCCGGTTCAAAACCAAATCTCCTTTTTGGAGTTTTCACTCCTATGTACATTTATGCCAGAGCCACCTCTACCTTCTCATATCTATAAAGGGATGTATTTCTTTGAAAATACACAAAATCTCAACATTACCAAAATTATAGGATGTTCTTCTATAATAATCCTCAAAGACTATCTTAGGGTAATGTTCTCTAATCATATTTTTTATAAATATATTTCCAAGGTTGTTGTTAATCTTCCTATGATACCAAATGTAATTCCCTAACCCCATAGGCCTAGAGTTGGTTCATTATTTTAATAAATTTTCATGATTACAAGGAATCATGTCTCGAAAGACCGATCAGTTTTGTAGTCTTGGAATATATATTACAAACATGAACGTTTCATTAAAAATTAGAAAATAAAACACAACATAAATGATACCTTGATAACACCATTAATACCCTGGCATAACCCTAGTTATCAATCATAATACACTTCTTGGAATCCTAGGAAAATAAAATATAAGAAAGGGGTGAGATCAAATGCTCAGTAAGGATTCCACTATAGGAGAAGCATTAAAAAATAAGCATAATCATTTAAGTTAATATATAAAACTAAAACAAAATCCATTTGAACATAAACTTCCGAATAATATAGAAAATATAAATCAAATAATTGCATTTACTTATTCACATGGTTATTCTACTAGTCAAATAATCACAAGTATTATCAATAACTAATTTCATAATGATGGAATGTAGAATTCCAGACTTTATAACCATGTAGTGAAGACCTTGTGCCAAGAATACAAATAATATTTTGTCATGGCATTGTGCCAAGACACTATTTTGGCTCAGGAGACCTACTAATGCATCGAGGAGTTATAGTAGGCTCCACCCATAACTTACTAACTCCAATACATTCCTCATATGAATATATTGAAACATAATAAAAACATTCTCATTAAAACTAGAAATATGAAATGTTAATACATTAACCATAACCCATGGATGGTATAAAAATATCCCATCAACAGTAAAACATATCATAACTCATTCAATACAATATGGATGATTTTTTATAATAAATCAATGGCGATCAAGAATACTATCCCGTAGAGGATGTTAAGATGGTTGAAAATTATCAGTAAATTTTTTTGAGAGAAATATCCCTTTTCCATGAAAACATTTAAACGATATATAATTTATAAAGGAATTAATTTAAAATATAGTTTTTAATCAAAGATTCACATACCAATTTCAATATTTTGAATGGAATTAACATTTTTCAACATTGGTGTCTATATAAATAAATCCTTAAAACCATTTCGAAAACAAGGACATTAATGAGAAAGGTTTAGAAGAATAAATATTTTAAAATTTTAAAATGATGTTTTCATAAAAGTTCCCCTTAAAAATAATCCCTTTAAAAACTCTTATATGAAACATGTACATGTATAATATATTTCTCCCAATAATAACATAACCATAAAGAAACTCGAATAATAATGAGATTGAGAAATTAACCCTTACCTTGCACTTTTCTTTGGTCGAGGGTTTATTTAACCTCTTGTATAGTGACTATAGTATGTTATTAAATTATACTAGGACCATATTAATATTTATTATAACATTCATGATTCATTTATGACTATATACTACCAATTTAATAATGATTTCCATGATAAAATTACATTTTGGGTAATAATCGCTTTTTTTATTGTACGTGTTTTAACGTGTTATTTTTTATCGTAGCATTTAGATCCTGATTTAAATAATTCCAAAATATAACACATGATTTATATATAATATATATTTAGAATATAAATATGTATAGTATATTGATTTATGAAATGTAAAACACTGTTTATTGAGACGGTAGGTCGCACGTACGCATAAACGTTGTTTCTGTTTTCATATCGTATTGAATGGAAGTTAGTGAATAAGATATATGTAAGTACATATATATATATATATATATATTCAGTAGCATTATTTTGTCATATATGGCATACTTATTAAAAATATATATTTTTATAATCATCTTTGAATGGTGAATGTGGAAATTAATCTCATCACGTTGTGGAGATGGTAAGCAATCTGTACACACGAGCGACGTTGTCATTTCATTAATGATTAAAAGGTGTGGAATTTGATGGTATATTAATTTAACCGATGTATTATAAGGTTATTTTCATTATTTATATACATATTACACATCATTATATATTGAATAACAAATAACACCCAGGCGTGGATACGGTAAGTTGTACGTACGCACACATGGTGACATTATCATTCATAAGATGGATAGAATAATGAATATAGTTTTACCATATTTTTAATAACATCATAGTATGTATAAGGTACTAGATTTATTATTTTGGTATGGAAAAAACAATGAAAGAGGATGTGGAAGAAGAAAAGAACATGAAAGTGGGTGGTGAAATTATTACCTCATCTTCGGGTGTTTCCTTTTGAGTTGATCAAAAGGGCTCCAAAGGATGGATTTATGATCAATGTAGTGACTCTTGGTTTATTTGAGGGATGTTGGGGGATATTTGGGATGGTGTTGGAGGGGTGATTTTTAGAAAATGGTATGTGAACTTTTATAAGAGGAGTGAGGGTCACTTTAGGAAAAGATTAAAATATTAATTTATTATTGACTCATATTTAGTATATAATGGCACCAAATTAATTTATTTCGAGGCATTAGTGGTTATTGGTCGAATCCTCTCATACAATAGGTTCTAAACAATTTTAGGTTATAATCTTAACCTTATCATTTAGATTTAACTATTTGTTAAATAGTTTATCTTTTACCATGTCTTTGTGTATTCTTACACTATATGGTTAATAAACATACTATGAACTTATAAGATAACCTCAAGTGGTTCATTAATGAAATATATAATATTATTTAATCCCTTGGGCCAAACCATATATTTTGAGCAATATTTTATTATTTAACAATTTAATATATTTTTTGAGAAACTCATTAATATCAATTTTGACTCTATTTAGTATTTGGTTTTTGTGAATGTCATCACAACTTGATTACTTAAAACAAGATACATTGAATAAACCCTAAAATTTCATATTCAACTATTAATTTTCGTTGATTTCATTAAAACTATGAAATTATATTTATTTTATTATTTATAATACGATTTATTTGATTATTTCATTATCAAGGTATTCAATACATCATTACTCTGTCATAAATAAATTTAAGTATTTAATGTCAAAAAATTATAAATAAAATACCATAAAGTAGGAAAACATTTTATATTTCTAATAAATATTTATATTCAAATTATTATTATTTATAACCCTATATTAAAAATGGTTTAGTTATTAAAAATGAATTTAACACTTTTAACTCTTCTTTAAATAAAATAATAATAAATGTCATAATCTAAACCAAGTGGACCTAAAGGATCATATTTTATACATATGGCTGGTTTTTGTCGAATTACACTTATCCAATAGATTTATGACATGTGTTAGGGTAAATATAATATCATTTTGACATTTAATTACCCTATTTAATTTTAACCGTGATAAATAGAATCCAATGGTTACTATTCACTTAAAATTATTTTCATCTTATTGAACCACATTTTACTTAATTATATTAACCGTGTGTCTTGGATTTTTCAAATTGAATTCACATAAGCGGTTAAATTATGTTTTATGTCCCCCATGTTCTCAAACATTCTTTTCAAGTGTTTTAGTTCTACGTGGATGGTTGTCTCTTTCATGGGGAAAATCCAAGGCTTCTTCAAGACCACCAGCGTCTTACGGCAAGGCGACCTGATTTCTCCAAGTATCTTTATTCTTATGCAAGACATTCTTAGCAAGCTCCTAAACAAGGAAATTTACATTGGTAGTTTACTTCCCTTCAGAAGGAAAAGGAACATTCCTCACATTTCCCATCTGATGTTTTCAGACACCACAATTATTTTCTCGAATGTCGGGAAGCGATCTGCGCAGGTGATCAAGAGTATCCTGAAGGAGAACTGTTACTGCAGCGGCCAGCTGATCAACCATTCCGAAAGCAACCTATACATTTCCAACAAGAGTGCAGTGATCCGGGTTGTGGCCCTATGCAATAGAATGGACATACAGCCCATATCTTTTCCTATGGAATACCTAGGATCTCCAATATCCTCAAGAAGGATGCGCATTCGGGACATTGATCAGGTGGTGAGCAGGATCACGGGCCATGTTCTCAACTCGGAACACCACTTTTTATTCTTTGGGGGTGTATCGCTCTCATTAACAGCGTTCTGTCTTCCATCTCAGTGCATGCAATGGCTTCAACGTCAGTGCCCAAAGTGGTTATCAAAGCTATTGATAGGGTATCAGCCGGATTTCATTGGGATTTTCTATCAGAATGGAAGAGGCATTGGGTCTCGTGGGACCGAATGGCCTGGCCTATTCATGGGGGGGGCATCAACGTCAGAAGCATCGGGAGTACTGTGCAGTGCATGCATGGAAATCTGGATTGGGAGATCGTGGAGAAGCAGACCCTATGGGGGAGGATCATGCAACACAACCACACCAGTTTTATTGAAAATGGAAGCATCCAAGGATCTCCGTTATGGAGTTTGATTTGTCCCCAGGTCTCGGGGCTTCATCAACACTCCTGCTGGATCGTAGGAGCTGACGACATTTCCTTCTGGAATAGAAACTGGGAGGGATCTGTGATTGGTTTCCCGGGGTGCCCAGGGGCTTCGATTACTTTCAAGGAGGCAAGCTCTTACCCGAATTTCATTATTGTTGTGATGGATAAGAGCTAGAAATAGATTTTTTACTCCATCCTTATAAATTCAGAGCCAGAAAAATGTTTGTTTACTCCGTCCCAGTCTGGGAAGTTCTCCTCAAAGGACTTACATAAGATTTCCACTTCTCAGGTGCAGCTGGACAATCAGAATAGTTTATTGTGGTGTAGCAGAATTCCAACCAAGTACAATTTCCTGGTCTGGAGATTAAGGAACTCGGCGATCCCCTCCGATGTGAACATCCAGAGAATGGGAATTATCATTGAATCCTGGTGTCAGTGCTATAACAGAATGAATAAGGAGAGCACAAATCATATTTTCATTGAGGGAGAGTGGGCTAAGGAGGTGTGGTAGTGCTTTGGCGTTTTTACAGAGGTGTCCTCAAATTAGCTTTGAGGGTCTTTGTTTTTTGAGAATTGGTTCCAGGGAATACCGGATAAAGGTTCGGAGAGAATGTCTCGTTCTGTGGTTCTCAGTGCTGGGTGTTGGTGCCTATGGCAGGCCCGCAACAAGGAGAAATTCAAAGGGATTAAATCCACCCGGAGGGCCATCATTGTTAGAATAAAATGCATACTGGTGGACATTGTCTCCCTACTCAAGAACTAGCGAGAGGCCCCCGCCCTAAGGATGTTGCAGGTTCTCCCCGACATGGCTCCTACCATAGATAGAATGTAAGGGAAATGGGTAAGATGGAATCCTCCAGCAAATGGTTTGAAGAAAAACACAGATGGATCCTGCATTTCAGGTACCATGAGAGGAGGAGGAGTGGTTCGAAATTTAGGAGGGAGTGTGATCCTTGCTTTCACGGCCCACTTCGGTAATGGAAAGGATATTCAGGCGGAGGCCAAGGCTATCTTCACTGGGCTGAATCTATGTAATCAGAACAATATTGATATTTCTCATGCGGAAACTGACTCGAGGATCATCCATGACTCCCTACAGAACAGTGGTTCATTTCCATGGTCGGTTATGTACATCATCAGGAGATGCAAAGAGCTCCTGATAAGAAACATTCAAGTTACACATGCATGGAGATAGAGGAATAAAGTCACGGACTACCTTGCCTCTCTTTCTATCCCTAGATCTGATGGCACCTACATTCAAAATGTCACCTCCTTGAATCCTGAGGGTGTGAATCTAAT
Source organism: Viscum album (assembly GCA_963277665.1). Classification (NCBI taxonomy): domain Eukaryota; kingdom Viridiplantae; phylum Streptophyta; class Magnoliopsida; order Santalales; family Viscaceae; genus Viscum; species Viscum album. The sequence goes on from OY728120.1 coordinate 2,113,552,238, forward strand.
TCGTGGGGACGCACTTGGTCTTCAATATTTTAGACCCCCCTAGTCCTCGAGTTGCTTTGTTCCGAGGATCTCTGATCTTTTGATGTACCTCCTTGAATAAAAAATATATAACAATGATGATGATGATATTGGTATTATATATCTATTTTTACTAAAAATAAATTTAAATAAAATTAATAATTATTTAAATAAAAAGTCATGTTTAAATAATAACGTTGTGTTTTCCACAATTCATAAAAAATTGACTGTTTTCAGAAAGATACCAAAAAATAACCCTAAGATAATTTTGATATTATGAATTCAAAAATGAAGTATATTTTACTAAATTCAAAGCATAGAATTTTCATTTGTTAATTTAAAATTAATTTGCATAGTCCAAACCAAAAGGTGTATTTTTTTTAAAAAAAGTGAAAACTATCAAAAGATTGACATGTGTTTGTGTCAAATATAAATGTGAAATTAAAAAGAAGACCTAAATTGAGTTAAATGATAAAAATATAATCTAATTATACTTACAAAACATTAAAATTCATAATTTAACAGTACAAATGATTTCAATTAAAAATTTGTTTTCAATTAAAACATAGTATTTTCACTATTCATCAAAATATGAAAGTTATCAGAAAAGTTCCAAATATTTATCCCAACAAAATTTTAATATCCCCCTTCTAATGATGAATTTAATTTCATTAAATATAATATATATAAGTGTCAAATATTTCTTTTAAAATGGATTCTCCATTAAAGGGCGGTAAAATTTAATTTTTTAAAACACATCTTTTATTTGAAAAATATTTTTGTTCTTATATTATGTATAAGAAACATATAATATGGATTTTAAAATTATTTAGAGAATATATGATTCAAAATCTAGTTAATATTATTCATAACCGCTTTTTAAACACCTAGTTTTGTACATTGTGGTGCACTAGAACTCTTTGTTGCGTGTAGTGTAAGATATTGTATTACTTTAATGAGATAGTGTACTATGAAATCTTGGGTTGTTACATGTTTTTTATGTTATCATGATAATTCAAATAGATAGAAGTATAAGGGAATTTGATAACCATTATGCATACTATAGTGGAAATGGGAAAACATCACAATGAATTACATCATCAAAATCCACAAAATGTATAATGTCCATAACACTATTTGGGTTATAGCCTATATACTGAATAATTTTGAACACTTCATATCTGCTAGAGAATCATTTTTCCTTGATAATATTTACATGATATATATTAATGAATTTATATGGTTATAAGGGTACTATATAAAATTATTTTGGATTAAGATCTGTTTTTTACCTTGACGTTCTAGAAAAGTATTCAACAAAGTCCTGTTACGGAGTTGTGTTTTATAAAGAATTATTATCCACAGATGTATGGTTAGTATTATTTTTCTATTTTATCCAAGAGGATTGAATTATATACTATTATATAGATTTAAAATTTGGTAGGCACCAACACCATCCCCTAGTGGAGTTTCCTTATAATAATTGCTTTCACTAGAGCATTCAGATGGATCCTCAAGAAAACCTATGTGGGAATAGGTTTATAACATTTATATACTAGGATAAATTCTGAGAAAATTAGTTTTTTGGACTTGAGATATGTGAGGAAATTAAAAATATTAACAGAACCACTCAGCAATAGATCTTCTTAGCTTAGAGTAGATAGATGAGTTATACAAAAAATCATATGTGACATTGGAATTAAATTTTAGTGATAATTTTTTGCTGAAAATTTCTATATGAAATATGGTTTTGAGATTTAGGAAAAAGGTAAATTTGATGACAATTTATATGGGTTCCATCGATATTCTTCATTGAGTATAGACTATTTCTTATCACTTGAAACTCCCACAAAAGCTCTCTCATGTTCATGAGGTGTTCCCTTTATCTCTCTTGAGGATATTCATAAGAAATATATAACATTTACTAAACATAGAGGTTATACCATAGGAAAATTAAGTTCCTTGTGATGAAAAAACAAATATAAATCTTGGCTCATTGAGATAATGTTATATGGAATAAGACTACTCGACTAGTTATAGTACTTTAGAGGAATCATAAATTAGAGGAAACAACATTGTAACTTTAGGATGTGTTGAAGCAAAGATATAAACATTTTGTCTTAAAGAGTAATATAATTTTAATATTGAAATTAATATTAAGGGGTATATTGTAATATCCAAATATTTTGTTTATATTTTCTTCAAAATAAAAATTGAGGTATTTCATAGCTTGTCATACAGGAAACCATGAGTCTATATGAACCAAAATAAGGTAAACCATTGTAACAAATCCATTAGATTGGTTGGAAAGAATATTAATAACAAAATTATTAATAATATTTATAAATTCATTCAATAATTTAAATTATTGAAATACCCATAATAAATATGTGCTCAATTTTCAGTAAAACCTTTTTATGATTCCATAATATATTTTCTTCAAAAATATTTTTCATTGAAAATTGTAACATGAAAACAATAAAAAATTTGTACTGTTTTTAAATATTTTTAATAAAAGAATATAATTTTTAATTATAGTGTTTTGATATTACCTTAGGTTTTATTTATAGGGGTTTTTTAAAAATATTTATTTATCGATGAATATTTAAAACTTCAATTTTTTTCTAAAAAAATTATTTATTTTCATGTAATTGTAGAATTATTTTTTTGAATATAATCTTAAATTAACATAATTACCCATTAGTTACATAATAACAATCATTATGAAAAAAATATATATAAGTTCATTTTTGGGCTTAAAACCCCATTTTCTAAAAACTATTTTTGTGACTGCAATGTGTTTTCACATCACTAAATAAAAATATTCTATATTGACTATTAATTTTAATGAAATGTAAATATATATATTATATATTTAGTAATATATTTTTTTACATTATTTTTATTATTTTTATAAGGAAAGTTATATAAGTAAATAATATTTTATTCTTGAAAATTCATTCTTATAAAATGGGTATTCTTTGCAGGTTTGGTGGATATATAAAATAAAATTATGCCTCTAATATAAATTAAATATAGTAAAATGGAAATATTTGATTTAGAATAATTAATGTAATCTAAAAGTTTCAACCTAATTATTTTCATAGTGAACAGTAAGACAAATTTTTTTGTAACGACTGTTATTTATAGAGAAAATTTAATGTGGGATAAACAAAGATATAAGGGAGGGATTGACACCCAAACTAATATAATTAATATTATTTTTAATATATTACAGAATTATTTCTTCCTAATTTTTAATCCCTATCCATTTTGAGATATTTCCCATGAAATTGACCTTTATATCATGGAAATATTTCAACACATGTCATATATGCCCCTCCCCTCACTTATTAAATGGAAAAACATTATCCTACTTTATTCAAAACAATAGAGACTTATTTTTGGGAAAATAAAAACTCTGAACCCTTCTTATAATCATTAACATGTTTTCATAATACCTATCCTTGAGGCATAATGTGTATGATAAAGGAGATCTCTCAAAGAAGTGGTTTAGATCTAAACCAATCTCTTTAAATTTTATTTATTATTATACATCAAATAAAAATGTTCTATCCAAAGAAAGATGATTAATATAGTATAATAATTATACTGAGATTCAATTATATCTATTTTATAATAATTTACCACATCATCTCAAACAAATGTGAGATAAAGTTATCACTCGTAAGTATATGTGGATTACCCCCACCATACTGTAATGTGATTCATTTCACACCTCTATCATTACAAACTCATTATTATAAAATTTTTAATATTTATATACAAAATTTATTTTATAATAATTAATTTATATTGTTGAATTAATATTTACCATTATATCATTATATCCATTGAAAAATTGGAAACATCACTCATGAGTGTGTACGGACTGTCCCCTACATATAATACTGTAATTTGTTTTTCGTTACAAAATTATATTAACAGATAAATTTTTATATTCAAAAAATATATATTATATTTATATAATTATTAAAAATATATTGATAACGGAATGAAAATATCAGTGAATTTATTATAACCACTGAAACAATACATACTTGAAGAACGAAGCAGTTGCCACCTAAAATGATGATGACAGTGAAATATTATTAATGAATTAATGTAATGAAGTAATTATTAAACCATGTGTGGTGTTATAGGTATTATTATTGATATTTAATATAATTTTAATAAAATATTAATTTTATATACATGATTTTAGAGCTATTTTAAAGCATTAATGACTTGAGGTAAAGGTTTTATGTTAAACTCTAATTTTTACCCAGAATGTTTTTGTTTAAATTTTATACTAATCAAATTGTATAATATATATCCTCAATATATTATTTATTTTATTATAATATTTTGTTTCTATATATTTATTTATTTCCTTTCACTTCCCACTGTTTATATACTCAATATATATAAACAATTTTTTTAATGACAAATGAATTTTTTTACTTCTATCGGGAATATTTTTATCCATATCCATATTATCTTTAAAATATTATGAATAATTTTTTTTAATATTATCATAATATTAGTTAAAAATAAAATTATTATATTTTTCTTTACATACTCTGGTTTAAAAGTAACCTTTTTATCATTTTCTAAACATGGAACTTTCTACTTTTTAACAAAAATATGAAACCAATTTTTTTAAGTAAAATGTAAGACTGTATTTCCCCAATATAATGATACTCGTTTTATTGAATATTATGTTATAATATTCATTTTATATTTTCATTTAAATTTATTTCTATATAATTTTTTTTATTTAAATATTTTAAATAATTGATATAAAATAAAAAAGGTTATTTTCCTCAATAATTGTTCAGGTGTTATTTTAAAGCTAGTTATATATATAAAAACAATATTTGATGATTCATATGATTTTTTTTGATAGGATCAAATTTTACTGCCTTTATTCTTCTTAAATATGGTTTATAATTATGATGGTTAAATTATTATTAAGCCTCTATCCTTTCAAGGGGATATGATTTGTTGATTTTATGAATGTTTTTTAATCTTGTGGTAGACAAATGTATGGTTTTATTTATGAGATGGATGGTATTGTAATTATATATCCATATTATTTATTAAGTAAATAAAGATATATCATGAGATTATGAGGACTAAAATTTGGAATGGGCCAAGTTTAGTTATTGGATTTTCCCAATAGGAATGTGTTGGGAGTAAACCATAACCGCACTGATGATAGAATGTGTAGGGGACCCAATTGACTATATTAGTGTTGAAAATGAGACCTGATAAAGGAAATGATTTAATATACTTATAGTCATACCAAAACATTATTTAATATGAATATGATATGTTTTCATAGCTCATAATTGATTATTGATAACATCACACTCTTTTGTTTTATGAATTTTGGTTGATTAAATTTTATACTATATTTCATGATTATGATCTACGAATTGATGGGTATGTCTTTATAATGTTATGTTAATGTTCTTGTATCCTTATTATAATATTATACTAGATTATTATCAATTATTTATATCTCTTATGTTCACCATTAATTAGTATATGATCACATATTCTCATATGTTTCCCTTCCCCGAGTTATGTATAATGTTTTTATGAAATTTATTTCCATGAAGTGTGGAAGATTTGCAGAACATGATGGAAAATTATGTAGATCGTTTATACTCCTTTTTTATAGGTATCCATGTTTCCAAATACACTAATCATGTCTTGTAATAGAATAGATTTATTTGATATTTAAGGGATATTTTTTCTAATAATATGTAGTATTTGCGTATAAAAAATATGGTTAACTATATCGATTCACTTATATAAATATTTATAGTCTAAGGATATTTAATTGGGTGAATGTGGTTATGATGTGAGATATATCAAGATGGATCTTTCTATTAAAATTTTGGAGCTAGAACTCCTTGAACTCATAGATAGTAAAGTTTTCTTATATCATGGTACCAATATAGGATACGTTGACACACTATTTCTAGATATACCTTATAAGAAAACATATGTCACTTATGTGGAAGGTATAACCACGTTAAGAGGATACACTAAACCAATCCCTCATGGAATATTGGTTAGTGGCCCTGGAAACACTAGGAATCACATAACAAATTAATTATGAAGTCAACGAGATTCATCTAACCACCTATAGGTACATACATCTAAAGAGGTATAAGAGGTAGTAAAATTTAGATGTCAAATATATATTTTCAATGGTAGGGATTTTATCCTTATTGTTTTTATGAGGGTATAAGTAGGGTGTACATAAGTAAAAAACATACCCTTGATGCTGGTGGGCTCCCTTATACTATTTTAGGTAATATTTTTATGTTATTTTTAATTTTTTATGATGTATATAATTTTGGGTCATGTTAGTAATTTATATCTAATTAAGTACAATCTCTTTTGGGAATAAAATTTGAGACATCTTCAAAGATGATGATTGTAATACTCCTCTAGGAAAATGTTTGTAAGGTATTAAAAATGTATATTTTTTTATTTTTGATTTTTAATTTATTGAAATTATTTGGGGTTTCATCACCCAAGATATAAATATATTTTTGTATTATTATAGTTATGGACTGTATAATTCATTTTTAAAACCATATTCAGTGTTATCAAAGGTATATTCCATTCACATCTTCTATTACTATTAATTATATAGTTATCAGAGAGTAAAAATTATTAGTAGGTTGATTGATATCTTATTAAAAAAATGGGATGAAAAACTATTTAAATAGTGATTTTAATGTCTGGGGATGTTGAAGGTATGTATCATAGGATATTTCAACATAATTTGGACTTCCAATGTGATTATTTTGTGAATATTTCAGTAAGATTCCCCCAAAACAAGAGGTGGTGTCTATTTTGAAGATGTTTATTAGAACCAAACGAATTTCTATTAAACCATATATTCTAAATATAACTATATTTACCAATCTGAACACAAAATTTTATACACTATAATCAAATGTGTTTATTATAACCATCACTTCTCTTCAGGGTGCACATTCCCTTTTCTATGAATGGATATGAAGTTTTACAATTATTTATTGACTTCCTAAGACTAAATCATGTAATAACAGATAATATTTATCCATTAACATAGATTGATAATTAATTTAATAATTTAAGAGGATCCATGTGTGCTTTAATTATTTATTTTTCCTTCACATATCTCTAAATCAAGGTTCAAATGGATGGCATTCCAAAAATGAATTTTTGAAGAAAAAATAGACTCTTAAAATATCTAGTTATACTTACCAGGATACAAAATTTTTTTCATATCATTATAGATTTAATTAAAATGATAACTTATTAAGTCATACACTTCTTTGTGGTAGTATTTATACTTTAAATTCATGTATAATCAAGAATCTGAGATGATCATGGATGTTATATTCAGAAAGTTTTTGAAACACCACAATAGAATGAGATTTATACTCTGCTTTCAAAGTAATATTTCTTGATTTATGAATTCAAATAAAATGGTGATGTTTTCTATAAATATATTATTATTTTTTTCCTAATATGATATAGGATGTTATGGCTTTGAAATTTTCCATGATCAACATTGAGATCAAGAGTTTCAATGAATTTTTTATATTACTATTTCTTTATCATGAAAATTTCTAGGGAAGCTTCTCCTATGATAGTTATAATGAATAATGTTACTATGTTCGTGTTTATTGTGTATTTTTTAGTAGTTTTATATGTGTTAATGAAGTGGTTGGCCACAACACCTATCTTCATCTTTCATTAATAAAATATAGGAATTTAGATGAATTTTTTCCTCTTCTTTGGTACATTACTGTATACTTATGTTGGATACTCATGTAGTGGATTGTGGATCTATGCAAATTCATCCGCATGAGATGAAATATCCAACAAAAAATCTTGAAATATAATTTGTGCTTTAAGGAATTGGGGGTACTATTTTTTCTTTGTGGGATATGGGGTAAACAAAAAAAGCATCAAGTACATCTTTTATCAATGAAATTTCAAACTAAGAAATTGTTTATGTATAAATATAGAAATTAATTTTATTTTGAGATATTTTATAAACCTGGGAAGGGATTTTCAATTTCATATGATCATTTTTAGAAATCCTTATCTCTAAATGTTTAATATCTAATGTAATAGTATATACTAGTGTATTTGATATTTTAGAATAATTTATATGTCATTGAGGAATCAGATAGGATACATTTATTTCTAATTGAGATGAATTTATCCATAGTGTAGGGATTGAGGGACCTCAAGATATGTAATCATGAATGTATAATTATTCATGAAATACACTATTTTTGTGAAATACTTTAACGATGGAATTTTTATTACAAATTACGTCTTTACACCTTTGAAATAGACCTTATTAATATTAGTATAAGGGGTGAAGTGATGAATGGTTATCACTGATATAGGTGGTTCGTTCATACTGAGGTAATGAAAATGTATCATGACAATCATAGGAAATTATACTGGCCTAGCATGGAAAGGGATATCACTTTTTTTGTTTCCCAATGTCTTGCGTGCTAATATGTGAATTAAAACCAGCAGTGAATTAAAGGATGATTAAAAATAAATCATTTTCTAGTATGGAAATGGTATGATATTATGATTTTTTTTGAGACTATCATGTTAATATTGATCAAAGCTAGAGATTATTTTGGGTTAACAGGGACATTCCAACCAAGAAAAATAACTACATACCCATCAAATATTCTTATCCCATAGATGAGATAGGTAAATTATGTTTCTTGTACATAATAAATCATCATATACATATAAAAAGAATAATTTTTAATAATGACTTCGGGTTTATATCTCGGTTCTAGAATGGGTTTTAACATGATCTTAGTACTTTGGTAAAAGTGTGTGTAGATTATCACCCTCAACCTGATGACCAATCTAAATTGGATATTTTTATTTTAGAAAATATTTTATAATCATTTATCCTTGATTTTAGTGTCTCGTGGAAATATCATGTATCATTGTTAGTGTTTCTCTACAACAATATCGATTCATCTAGATGAATCCTTTTGATAAATTATATGGTAGTCCTTTTCCTTATTTATTATAATTGATTAATATTGGTAAAATTGAGTTGGATGTTATTTTTCACATAATAATTTAACTAAAATTATATTTTGTTAGTTTTCAGTGTTGTAGGCATCTATTAGATGAATTAGGAGAAACATAAGATAATTAATACAATTATTAAGATCACCATGGTAGATTATAAAATTCTGTGTGAAATGTAAATGAGGGAACTCCAAATATTTGTATCATACTCCTATTGGAAAATGAATTATATCTCATCCATTTTAGTAGGGGTTGTTTAAGATCATAAATTTGAATCTATAATTAATCCCACCTCTTATTGTATCCATAGGATGACTAGATCACACATCATACAGAAAGGATTCTACAAACACCCCACTTTCTTATCACGCCATAATTAAAAATAAAATAGATAAATAGAGTATTGTTTTTAAATAGCATTAACTAAACATATGGTGGCCATATGTTCAACTTCCCATGAAATTACAACTTTTATATTACTTTGGGACACTATATAGTGGTGAAATCATTAACTCGTGCATTATAATATTATATTTAATTCCTAGTATGATTCAGGAATAAAATGTTTGAATATAATAAAATCATGATTCATTATAATTATTGTCACATCCATAAAAACATATTCAAGGAGAGAAGTTCATTTAAACATTTACACTTATCATTCGTATAGGGAGCCTCACTTTTCATAGATTAACATTACATTACTCGTGTATAATACTAAATATATTACAAAAAAACACTTAAAATCATATTAGTCTAGTTCCTTTAGAAACATGGAATATAAATATATTAACATAAGTGTGCTACAAAATCTCCAAAGAGGATATTTTTCCGTGGTACCCTTCATAAAAATATCATAAAAAATACATATCCTAAATTCCTAGAGAAAGGATACATAAAAAGTGGTGAGATTATATTCTCAATAAGTGTAAACAAGGGAGGTGTGTAAGGATAGTCATAAGAATAAGGTTATGATAATAGAATCATGAAAATAAACGATCATTCCCTACATACCAAATACCACAAATATGTATCATGGCATTAATAATTGATTTTTTTTATGGCATAAATCATAAGGGAATCAATATCATAATACATGAAAAGATAACATTGGAACAAAATATGGAATTATGGTAACCACATAAGATTATAATAATTATTTACATTATACATAATGCATCACTACTAAGTCCATCATGTTATTTTGGTTTCACTCCCAAGACCATTGTGGTATTCATGATTCACACCCATGTCCATCTTAGTAGTATGAATTAACTCCTCAAACCATCTTGGTAGTCATGGTGCACTCCCATGGACATATCAGTAGTTAAGGTTCACTACCAAAACCATATTAGTATATCTCATTAGATATAAATCTTTACTTGATTCATTGGAGACAGATATTGGTCCCGCCAACCTCACGATGAAATCATAGATACATGTGCCAGAAAATCATAAATAATTATATCATATCCCATAAAATTTAATGGGTGTCATAAGCATAATATCATAATCCACGAAACGAAATAGGTATCATAGTAATTTAGAAATATATTACACTATGTGAAATATATTGTTTTTATAGTCATTTCATCCAAGAATAACCCATGAATGGAACTGGATCTTATAAGTATTTATCATGGTCTATCACAATTAAGAGAAATGAGATTCATAAGAATATAACATGTAGAAGAAGAAAGGTTTTCATAAAAATATAACATGTGAAAGAGGAATGGGTTTTCAAAATCATCATGAAATTACACCAAACACCCTTTAAAGAAATAATATGAATAAAACCTTTGGATTATTTTGGAGAGGGGCACAACTAACATCAACGAATGTCAACGTATATGGAAATAAAATTTGATATATATTTTAAAAAAATCCCGGAAGATATCATTTCTTCTTTGAAAATGTCTGTTTAAAACATAAAACATTTTGAAACCCATTTTCTTTGAAAATAAATTAAAAACTTATAAATAAGGCTTGAAATCATTTCGAAAAAAATTCCCTTGAAAATAATAATAGAATTGTGAAAATATTTTCAAAAAATGTATTTTTTTAACCCATATAAAATAAGAATGAAATCATTTTGAAAACTAATTTCATTGAAAATACAATGAAAACATATAATTGAGTATTTAGGATCATTGAAATCCTATTCATTGATCTCATTTGTTTTAAAACATTTATGGGATGCTTTGAATATAATTTAATTTTTTTAAATAAAACATTTTTTTAAAACCCATTTCCATTGTAAAACATTTTAAAATAAAAACATAAAATATTATGAATTAATTTTCATTAAATAAAATAACATTGCATGATTTCAAAGGATGTGTAACATAAATTACAGTCAAAATGGATCATATGTTTGTACATGCTAAGCATTCCTTTTACACCATAAAAGATTATAGATGTTCCTTGATCGGTAGACAATAAGAATATATCATTAAAAACTATAGTAAATAAATGGGAAAAAATTTCATTTAATCATAATAGGATAATGGTATAACATTAATAATATTTTTTTAGAAAACAATGTTTTCAAAGAACATGGATTTCTGAGAGAAAGTGCAAATAAAGTCATATTTTGAAAAAAAATTAATTATCTACAGTACCAAATAGATTAAGAATTATAACATTATTTTGATATAACATTGATATAAATAGGGTAGTAATGTTCCTTAGTGTTTTTGAGAGATAGATCATAATATTTCATCAATGGAAGCATAATTATAAATAATCTCGAAAAACAATACGATTATTCCAATAAATTGTTACCATTTTTGTAAAATTAATTCATAATACCCATTTTATGTGAACATTAAATTAATAGTATTATATTATGAAAATAATAAAATTCATTATTTATCATTTTTAAGCATGTATATGAACCTCATCGAAAAATATACGTGCATAACATAGTATATGTCCCGAAGAAAAACAATTGAGACAAAACTACTTTACTAATTTTGTAACTTTTGAAACATAAAACAAAATAATGAGACATAATTAAAAGGATATTTAAACTGAATTAAATTTTTTATAAGAATATTATAATATATCCATCCGTATTATACACACCACATTTACTAAATAAGAGGTAAACATGGATTTTGTCTCGCAGAAAATAAAAGTGAGATAAGTAAAACCTTACTACTTTAATAACTTTAGAATCGTGATACCCAATAAATAATAACATGAATTAAAGAATTGAAAATAATAAAATAAAGTACAATAGTGATATAACAATTCATTGGGATGTATATAAACCACAAAAAATAATAGAGTAGTTAATATTGAATGTATCTCATGGAAATAAAAAAATGAGGTGAAATGTCTTTCCTTATGTCCTGACCCTCGCTATACCTGAACAAACCTCCTGTATAATAAAAATATGTTTATTATAAAATTTTTACAGAACAAAATTTTTATATCTAAAACATTATATTATTCTATTATTACTAAATATTATATTCTTATTAATAATTCCATTGTAAGGATTCACTTTGGGTAATATATGCTTTGTTTTTCGTAAATGTTTTTACTTATTATTATTGATCTTATTACTTAGATCATGATTTATATACATCAATATCATTAAAGGTTATATAAATATAATATATATTCCATATATATTTATTTATAATAATCCATAAAATATATAATGATGTAATGGAATACACTATTCTAGGAGACGGTAGGTCATACTTACACCTTAATGATGTTTCCGTTTTGTCATCAAATTAAAAAAATGTAAATGAAATATATTAATACATGTATTTAATATAATTAAATTAGAATTATTATGTTATAAATAACATAAATTTTCACTAAAACCATCTCTAAAACATTCCTTTTAATTTTGTAATGAACTGCATCACCTTGAAGAGGTGGTAGTAAAGACGTCCACAAATGATGATACCATATTTAAAAAAGATAGGAAGTATAAAGGAATATTTTATAGAATAATTAATGAATAATGTATAATAATATATATCATATATATCATATATAAATATCATTTTCATTATAGTCCTCAACCTCAAAAGGTTTGAATGGAAAAAATAACAACATTGTTTTGTGAGGCAGTAGTTTTTCATACACAAGAACAGTATGTTTGGTACCCATTAGATAGAAGTATGTTTAAGTTTAGTTCAATACCCTAATAAGAAAATAAATTATCATATTTAATAGGATATTGTTATTAAATTATAATATAATTATCATATTTTAGGGGGTGGATAATGGAAATAAAAGAAAATATCTTGAGGAAAGATGTTAACTCATCTTTGGTTAAATCATTTAGGTATGCACAAAAAAGATTCATTGATATATTTATACCCAAGGAGAGGATTTTAGGTTTATTTAAGGGATTTTAAGAAGCTATTTTGGTCTATATTTGTTTACCCAAGGTCACTTGAGTGGTGTGAAAAAGTGGGAGGAGAGGGGGCCTTTTATAATGGGGGATGGGTGACACTATTACAAAATTTCTAATTGGGATTTCCACCTATGTTATACCCATTTAAATTGGATCTAATAATTTAAAAACGTAGATATAATATATATATAAGGGTCCAAATATGTCAATAGATTGGATTTTGGATAAATTTATATGTCATTTGAGCCCATAATTTTAATGTTTAATCCCTTATTATGCTTAATTTCACCATAATAGTTGTAATTAATTTTAAAGACATTCACTAATATTTTTGATCAAAAACTAATTTGACTTTATAATAAATTATATATTATGATTAATAATGATATTTAATACTTTATTAGAAATTCCATTCCCAAAAGTGGAAAAAATTAATTTAAATTTAATCTTACAGAGGGGATGACAATGCGGGTTTTTAAATAAAAAAAGTTCAAAAGTTTACTAGGTTTTTATAGTCTATTTCATATTGAAATTGATTAAACTGACCAAAATTATATTAAATTATATTGAAAATTATCTAATTAAATATTGAATCCAAATTAAAATATAATTTAATCTAATAAATAAACAACATGAAAAGCAGTTTTGAATAATAATTAATAATTTTTAACTATTCCTTAAAAATTAAAAAATTGCAGAAAAATGTCAACAATTCACAATAACCTAATTTTTATGATTTAAATTCATATATGATGTTTATTTTGAAATATTTAATTTATAAAAGTTCCAAAATTTTGATGTGAAATAGATTCTCCATTAAAATGTGGTAAAACAGCCTTAATAAAAATATTAATTTTTAGGTGAAATATTGTGTTTGTTTATATATTATACTTATAAAATAATTTGGATAAACATAAAATATATTTGATTGGATATAATATATATATATAAATATATATTACATTAATATAAATAACTAATTGTAATTAATTTAATTTATTTGTATAAAACATTTTTGTGAGCATAAAAACAAATATAATTCTTTTATAATCAAATAGATTAAATTTTCGTTTCAAATTAATTAGTTAAAAATTAAATCGAAATATATATTTATAAAACATATATTTTCATTAATGGCTATTAATATTCATAACCTCTAATTTAACAGCTATTTTATATCATATTATATTAATTAATAGTGTTTTTGAAATATTTTTTTTGTACTGTTAAACTCTGTAATGCATGTAACGCAAGTCATCAAAGAAAATCATTGTTTCATTCATTGCATGATAAATCAGTATCACATTCATTTCATTCTGTATATAAAATATAGAATCTATTTTAAACAATAATTATATTTTAATGTATTTTTATGTTATATTCCATAACTCAATTGAGGTTTTGTGTAGAGCAATCATTACTTGGTGTTGCTTATAAAAGTATCCAAACATAGCACATTTATATAATAAAATATAGATTTAGTGTTGGTTGAAATGAAAAATATCAAAAAAATATTAAATTAATTAAAAAAATATATATTAAAAAATCTTAAGATGTTACATTTTATGACCCTTAAAGTGAATTTCTCCCTCGAAACTCATCTTGGTTATTTATGGTTTAATACATAAATTTTCCTTCCCTAAAAACCCACATCATAAAAAATGAATATTATAACATACATGAAAAAAGGAATGATTGAAAAATAATAGTTACCGAAGGTAAAATAGAAAATGTTTTATATATAGAATAACATATGGAGGAAGCTAAAATATGGACTTGGAATAGAATCTTAAATATTATGTTTTGGTAGAGATTGATAAAGAACATTGAACAGAGAATGTGGGTGATCAAAAAAATAAATCTCTGATGATCATAGAGACCATCTAATTCATGAAAATAGTCATTTTAGGATAAATATAATTCTATATATATTTCCATGATCTGAGGAATTATTTTACTCTCTAGGAACTTAATTAAATATATTTACTTGATTTCATTCCTTTTCATATGTATAATACAACCCTTTGTTTTTTCGTTGGTCAATTACCATTTCATATCTTACTCTAAGGAATGATGGAGAATATTTCAATCCAGATGAACTGAGAGATTATGATATACATAAATAGAATGATTATTCATTCCTTATTTCTTTACATATCACCAAAGTAAAATAGTTATCATAGGCTATCCAATATGCATAAATCCTCATATGTTGATATATTACATTAATCATATGCCCTTCAATAAATGGTTTACCATGTAACTCTTCCAAAGTTGAAAATCCAACACATTTGATAGGTCACTAATTCATCTTAACATTTATCCCCCATATATAAAAAAGTATCACTTGGTTGTCCCATTCCAATCATGTGAATAACCTAATCGAAATTATCATGAAACATGGTAATAAAAAATTACCATAAATCCTTTTATAATAAATGTGTGTTTCCTTATTCAAAAGGTTTCTAGATATATTACTTAAATCCAAGAAGTTTTAAACTTCATCAATGAGGACATATATGTAAGATCTCAGTTCTTCCTTAGAGGTAAAAATCTTTAACATTCTATTTGTACATATAGAAATTGATGAAAAATAGGTCAAGGACCTTCTTCAAACCTATTACACAATGTAACTAGGTGTTACATGTCGTTTCTTTTCCAAAAAAAATCTTATTATATGGGAGCACTCCACCCACTTCCCATTACATGACATGTAATGGTGTAGTTGGGATCCGTACGGACGCAGGGTGTAGTTTCCAGTAAATGTCATGTACTTTTATTTTTCTTCATAAATAGGAAATAGAGTCATTTAAAAAAAAATTACAGAACACGCCCCTATTTGACATACAGTATGTCGAGGTGATCTGGGAATAGGGTGGAATCTATTTTCGTCATCTGG
Source organism: Viscum album (assembly GCA_963277665.1). Classification (NCBI taxonomy): domain Eukaryota; kingdom Viridiplantae; phylum Streptophyta; class Magnoliopsida; order Santalales; family Viscaceae; genus Viscum; species Viscum album. The sequence goes on from OY728120.1 coordinate 2,113,568,635, forward strand.
TCGTCGATTTGAACACTTCCATATGCATTGGATTCCCCTTTGAAAGCTCTTAATTCCTCTTATTCCATTATTCATGATTTCTTCTCTCAACCAAGTTATTGAGACTTGTGCTTTTATGTTTATTTTATAGATCAACTCTATTCTAGATCAAATTAGAAGTCAACATTGGATAAAAATATTCTTACGAGTACGATGTAGGTGGCCTCATTCCATTTTCTATTTTTCAAGTTGAATATATGTTATGGAGTGTCGCACACCCATTTTAAGGGTTCCACCCTGAATGAATATTAACTATTTAAATTTAATTTTATTCATAGTTAATTTATTAAGGTTCTTAAATCATGTTTAGTTATGTTTACATTGATTAAGGGCCACTCCATGGGCACATTTCCCATGAATGATCGTTTGTGGCCATTTGGCATTGGATGGCTATGAGGTATTCCTGAAATTACCCTCTTTGCTTGTTAAAAATGAATTTGATTAATTAATAATCCAAGTAGTAGTTTAATTTACATGTTTTTATTTTGAGATGAATTGTAAATGTGAGCTATTGATGTTAAAACCATCAAATAGTTTACTATACATGTGTTTCTTCTTATAGAAAATATTAAAGCAGTAAATAAAAATGGGGAGCCATAGCCTCTGGTGAAATGGAAATTTCAGGATCATGTTATTTTTACACCTTATACCTTGGGTGAACCATGGTCTCAGTTAAAAGACCTTGGAACGAATACAAGAGGGTATTATCTTGACAAGTCATGGGCATGACACAGATGGAATGGTCAGTCTCATATAGACTTTTATTTAAATATCGAGTGAACCTTGAATATAATACCGGATTCCAAGGACATGCTCTATTGGAAGATGTTTATATTTCATGAGTTGACATTTAATAATAATTTGAATTTTTAAATAGAATGAATTAAGGGGTTTCTGCCCAGCCAAAGCAGAAGCTTGGATTTGGTATTCTATAATACTTATTTAGATGGTCTGGTGAGACATCCTTTATACCTACATTAGTATGAGGATTTCCATGCTTATTTTGGATCCAAGACGTATATAATACAAGGAAATTAAATTTCTAATGAACATAAAATTAATCTAAATGGAAATAAGTATATTTAGGGTTGTTTACTTTTGAGTATTTCCAAGTTTACTGATTTCCCACCTACACACTTCCTCTTATATATATTCATTGATATATTGGAACAGACCTTGGGTGGTTGCATACTGAGATTTAGTATCACAACCTATTTGGGTCAATATTTTGGTCCTAGACATATTATACTGTTTTAGGGGTGGATAAGGGAAACGTCCCTTCTACAGGTACTTGATTGTTGTTTATGATGATTAGATAATTGGACAAGCTGATGCTTGTGATGCCTCTAAGTTTGTTTTATTCCTTTTTGTACTGATGGTAAATATAATTTTTATTACTATAGTGTAACCAATTTTTTCCGAGAACATATAGAATAAAAAATCATATTTTTATGCTATGACATCTGCTTATTTATATTATTAGTCTTCTACTAATTACTTCTATTGTATGGTATTACTGTTTCTGCTATATATTTATTATTTCCATTGTGTTATACTCTCCCAGTGAGGGAATAGTCTCCCCATTATCATCACATAGGCCCTCATTTCTAGTTGGAAATATCTGGCATTTGGAGAGATGCACTTGTTGTCATGTGGCCAACTGGGCTCAGAGTAAAGTTAGGTGGAATCCGGACCCAGGACATTACAAAGTGGTATCAGAGGAATTTTTTTTATTTCTTCATGTTTTCATACTATTTGGAGATATTATATTGGGATTAGAAGGAACTACAATTTTGTTATAAACTATGCCTAGAAGTAGGTACCCCATGTATAGGTAAAAACTAAATTACCCTGAATTGAATTGTGATTTTTCGGTTTTGACCCATTATATTTGATTCAATTTCACCATTGGGGGAAGAACTTGTTTTATGCTATTATTATTTATATTATTGTGGTAGTATTTTTGTTTAAACCTGATGAGATGAGGGTATTCTAGCTCATGCATCATATAAAAACTTGTTATAAATCACATTCCATGCATTTCTTCCATGAATTTAGAGAGAATTATTGATTGTATGTTGTAGTTATATGTACGATGATAGATATTCCTGCTGTTGTGATTAGTGTATTTGTACATGCTCTTGTTCTAATTGGAAGGAAACCAAACTTTCACCCCTGAGGTGCATGGGACCTCTTCGATCAGATTTTGGTGGATCATGTTTTGGACTTAAATTATATATGATGGGTAATATGTGGATTCCAAACATTGATTCGCAGGGAGTATGCCCCCCCACAGATTAGACTTTGGAATACCATAACTCTACTTAAAAAGGCTTCTAATGACTTTTTTGATGATTACTATCTGGAAACCCAAAAAACATGTTGTTTCATGCTACGAACATAGACCATTTGTTCTTCAATTTGGGAAGCAACACCTTTCATAAGTACAAACTGTGTACAATTTGTACACATTGTGTGGTATGCGATCATGGGATTAGTTATGTGAATTAGAACAAATAATTTTTCTTTTTAGCAAGTGCACACAGTGTACAATACATACACACCAGGTAGTTTTACTCAAGAATAACCCATGTTGTTCTTGGAATGTAAAATTACATGTATGTGAGGGAATACATGAGTACACACCATGTTCAAATCTTACACTCCTTATACCTAGGATGGTTACATGCCTAGGACGGGGGGGAACTACACACCTGGGTAGGGGCTTCATGGTAGACATCATGTTTGGTTTCTTCAAGCCATGTGAACTTATTTATAACGACCCATACTTTACATACATTTTTATTACTTCATAATTGAAGCATACTTATTAAAACCTATAACAAAACCACAATAGGACCGTATAGGTATACTGTCTTTAGAAATAGGGAATCATAAAAAACATGTTCATAAATCATCTACATTGTCTCCCATTTATTTTATCATATCTAGAATCCCGTTTTGGAATATCCTAATTAATACCCTTCTTCCTAACCTGGGGAAAATAAAACATACAAAATGGTGAGCTCAAATGCTTAGTAAGGGTAAACAAAACAATCAATCACGTCATATTCATAAGAACATAACATTTTTGAAATCTTAACCTGCGAAAGAGATCATAATTTCATAACATGGGATAAATCATATTAGTGATATGTAATCCCAATAATCATGACTTGAATCTTTGTGCCATACACTCATAATCATATAAAATCATTTCTTAGTAGTCAAGACTCATTTCCAAGACTATCCTAGCGGACAAAGTCCATTTCTGAACCGAGTTCACTCCTCATTTTAGTCCTATATCACCAAACCAGATTAACTTTTTGTTCCATCCATGTCTATATCATGAGATATAAATCCTTACCCAATGCATTGGAGTGAGATATAGGTCCCACCAATCTCATAATGAAACCATTCTTATCTGTACCACAAAATCGTAAATCATACATCATAGCCTAACCCACGTAATAAAAATGGTAATCTTAAACATCATGTCATCATAACATAATCCATAAAAGATAAAAGGACATCATAAAAAATAATTCCATCATAACATAATCAAATCAATTTAAAAATAGGGATAGAAACAGAACCCTATATTTTCTTAGAAGGAAAATAATTTTGGTAAAACTCTTGAACTCCAATCTTGAGGAAAATATCCTTTCTACTTTAAAAACATTTTTCCTTTCATAAGATGTCATAAATTTTCAAAATAAAATAAGTTGATTAAAAATAAACTTGAAATCTTGTAATGGAAATAATGTTCTACAAATCCTTTCAGGTCATATAATTTAAAGAAAAACATTCTTCTCGTACTTTGGCCGGAAAAGTCAAAAAATTCCTCGTACTAAAAACGACAAAAGATTCCTTTCATATCTTTTACTAAAAACATAAAATTGGGTAAAATTGGATTTAAAATTTTTTAAGAGGATAGAAATAATATTAAATATTGATGAAACATTGATGTGGATGATAAATATTCCCCAGTGAATTCTGAAGTATAAATAATCTCGGTTAAAAATGAGATTGTGAGATTTTCCCTTACCTTAGGTCCGATTTTCTTCGTATGTGTCTGAAACTCCTCTATAATGATTTAAATAATGTTATTTACTTATTCTAGAATCGTAATCATTGTTATGATATCATATATGGTCATATTATTAGCTTCTTATTAGTAATATTTCATTGCTACTTGTTATTCAGGTGTTTATTGCTTTTTGTTCTTATGTGTGTTCTGTCGAATAAATTCTTATTCATATTTTTTGGTTATAGATATCTCATTTCCATAATATTATTAGTGTAATATATATCATATTTATTCATTCCATTCATTCAATTCATTGATATAATCATTATGCAATGAAGATCATGTAGAACGAGTCGCATCACATCATGGAGACGGTAGGTTGTACGTACGCAAGAGCGATTATATCATTCCAATTATCATGTAATTTTATTGAATTGTATGATTACTATTTCAGAATTAATATAAATTTACAATAATCATATATAGTTATTCTTTACACCATAATACCCATCCAAGTAAGGTGGTGGTCGAAAACAGATTACACCAAGGCATGGAGACGGTATTCTGTACCTATGCACGCGCGGTGATTTCATTTTTTGTTTGATGGATAGAAGGTGAAATGGGGTTGTTTCATATTTATAATAACATATCAGTATATTAGTGATACTGATGTTATTACTTCATAATTAAACAACTAAATAAGAAGATGTAGAAGAAGAAATAATGTTGAAAGAATCGTTAATACCAGGACCTATAGAATGTTTATAGGGAAGTGGATAAGAGAAATTTTCAGGGGTTGGCTGAGCTTGAAGGCTCAAAGTTGTGTTAGGAGGAGAGGGAGGAGGTTCCCTTTTATAAGGGAGGAGAGGGGCACCTTAGGAAAAACTTAAAATATTATTTTATTATAATGTCATATTCAGTTTTTAATAGATCCAAATTGATTCATTTCGAAGCTAAGGTGGGTATGGGTAGAAATCCTCTCAACCAATAGATTTTAGACAAGTTTAGGTTATTATTGTAACCTTATCATTTATATTTAACTCTAAGTTAAATAATTTATCTTTTACCATGCCTTCTTGTTTTCATACACTATATGGTTAATAAACATTCTATAACAAGCCAAAATAACCCCAATTTGTTAATTATTAATATATATAACCTTATATATATCATTTGGATGAACCTTATATTTTTATGAATAAAATAACAATTAATAATATATTATTTATTCTAAAAACTATTTTTATGTCAATTTTGACACTATTTGGTAATTGATTTTTTTGAAAATCATAACAGCATGATTAGTTCAAAAATAATTAATTACATCAATACTAACATGTCATATAAACCTATAAAATTAGTGTATGTCTTAAAAAGTATCAAATTTAATTTATTTGGGTATTTATAATAACAATTATGTTAATATTTTCCTTAATAAGGTAATTTCTACATCATCATTGTGTCATAAATAAATTAACTTATTTAAAGTCTTAAAATTCTAAATAAAATACCATTATGTAGGAAATTTTGGTACATTTCTAATTAATATTTATAGTCGAATTTATCTTGTTTGTATCCCTATATTAAAAATGTATTAGTTTTTAAACATTGATTTTTACTATTTTAATTTTTCTTTAAATAAAATAATTTTAAATGTCCTAATCTAATCCATGTGGAACTAAATGGTCATATGTTATTAATAAGGGTGTTTCTGGTCGAATTAAACCTATCCAATAGAATTATGACATGTGTTAGGGTAATAATAATATCATTTTTACCCTTAATTACCCTATTTACTTTTAACCGTGGTAAAAAAAAGTAAAAAGTCACTGTTCACCAAAAAAATTTATCTTATTGAACCAAATTTTACTCCTTGATATTAACCATGTCTCTTAGATTTTCAAAATTCCACTCACAGATGTAGTAAAATTATGTTTTATGTAAATTTACAAATTCTCCTAGTAGGTGGGTAAAAGACGGTAAAATGTTCAATAAATTTTTTTTATATATAAAATTATTATAAAATGACTCCAATTAATACATTGAACTTATATAGGTATTATGTATCAATTTTTACCTATATTAAATTTTAATAAATTAAATAATTATTAAAATAAAAAGTTTGTTTTTAAATAGTAACCCCGTGTTTTCACTATTCATCAAAAATTGAACGTTTTCAGAAAAATTCCAATATTTCACCCTATGATAATTACAATATTCTGAATACAAAAATGAAGTCCATTTTGAAAGATAAAATTTATAAAATTTCAAAAAGTGGGAATTACTATTCATAACGGCTAGTTTTAATAATATTTTAATAGTATATCGTTGTTTAGTGAATCTCGGTATTGCGTACAATGAAAGCTATCAAGGAAGGTCGTGATTGCATATAAAGAAATCTAAGTTAGTGTTTTGTGTAGTGAATGATTACTTTGATGATGTATATACCATAAAAACAAAATATTTCTTATAAAAATCTCGGGTATTACATTATTTATGTATCCTTCGATGTTTTTCTTCTCCTTCTTAGTTCTTGTGCTCTTAAACAACACACCATGAAAAGAAACATGAACTAGAATATGTGTTTGACTTTATATGGTCAAGCCTTCATGATGACCTCCATTTTTACTCTAGGAGACTTGAAATGGTCATATCCAATAGGTGGTAGGCTATAGGCTACAAAGGGATCCTCTAGTCGTTCTAGTTATGGCACTATCTTTGATACCAGATGTAAGTATTGATACATAGTTTCATGAAGGATTTATGTGGATCGTGACATTTGTTCAAGGAGAACCACACCCCTACCCCATCAATAGACGAACTGAGGTGAGTGTTCATGTAGCATCATCAACCCATGTTTTTAGGTAATGGTAGACCACAGGTTGCAGACTCATTGCGAGAGGCCATGTTATCAATCATTGAGCATCTGTAGATTCATTCTGAGTGGAGGGTCAAGCTCGCTAAATATATGATCTGTGATTCTACACAAAGATGGTGGGATGTTTCACCCATATGGATCGTCATTGGGGTATGTCTTGGAATGATTTTCATAAAAAAAATTATGTTTACTTCTATCTAGTGATGTTGAGGGCCAAAAATCCTGAGAGTTTATACATCTTGAGTGGGGAACTTTATCAGTTATGGATTACACAGCCTTCTTTACAATGCTCCAGCACTTTGCAATTATTATGATGGTTGATGATCTGTCAAATGTTATGTGTTTTGATGATGGTATTAGGTATGACATACGATCGTAGGTAAATATCTTCTGGATGACTATTGTATATTCTATTTAGAAATATGTGTTGATTATTGAGTGTAATCTAAGGGAATCTTGAGGTGTTATCCTGGGTGTTTCAGCACCGAGATCTAGTATTATTTTGACTGATAGTTGGAAGTGTCATCTAGGGATTTCTCACATAGATGCTAGTAGTCAAGATATATCTTTAGGTAGCCATGTGATGTGCTACCCTTATAGAAGAATTAGGCATAAAAAACCATATTTTCTGATGGACCTAGTTGAGTACTGATATTGTGGGACAATGGGCCATCTATAATTCTTCGACATTACATTTCCACCAGTAGCTAGTGAGAGAATATCTACACCGACTTCACATTCAGGAGTAGGTTCTGTAACTTCTCACCATTCAAGAAAATGGAATGCATCAGGATTCTCAAGCCCAAGTGGTGTTTGTTTCCTTTTTATTCATACCCCAGGTTCTCAATGAGAGTAGGGTGGATCATATCAAGGTAACTCGACAGTGTCACAGGGTCGTGGTACATGTTAGACTAATGCAGTAAAACAGACCTAGTATGAGAGGGATCCTATACCCTCTACAATTATATGTACTCTTCTAGTCACCTATGTTTTAGATTCTGTACTTTTTAATATAGGGTCTTCAAATAGTTTCATATATGTTCCCATTGTGGTGAGACTTGGGATTTGTGTTTTTTCTTATGATGATGTTATAAAGCTTGACACATTGTTAGGGATTTGAACGGTGGGTGTGCATCAGTGAAAGGAGTGACCATATGAGGGTTGTGAGTGGTATTTCTTATAGGACCTCTAAGTCTTAGATATTAGAGGATTTGATTTCATTATTGGAATAAAATTCATGGTCTCCTTTCAAGCCTTTATTGATTCCTCTCATTGTAGGGTGAGTTTTTCATCACCAGAGGGCAGATCATTTTTACAAAAAGGTGAATGGGATGTCAAGGCGAGCCGAACTTGACTCGGGCATCGTGTGTTAGGGGGGATGACCACCCAGGTTTCAAGTACATATATGGATGACCAGGGAATTTGTTAAATGGATTTCCCTCCAGTGGTTGATCTTTTGAGGGACATCTTACTGGATGAAAATTCTTGGTTTACCTCTGGTGAGAGAGGTATATTTCTCTATCAGGCTGGTTCTAGGAGTAGCACCAGTATCCATTTCCCATTATATGATGGCTACGGCAGAGTTGAAAGAGATCATGAAAAAATATGGGATTTAGAGTATAATGTTTTCACTTGACCCAGTACTTCTACTTGTTTTTTTTCATTCTTTTTTTCGAGAAAGTCATACTATACCCTCAAGATATGTGTAGATTATTTGATATTGAACCAGTTTATGGTTAGGAAATCTATCCTCTTCCATGAATATAAGTTCTCTTCGATCATCTCCAAGGAGCACAGTTATTCCCTAATATAAATTTGACATCCGGTAATCATCGAGTGCATGTTAGATGATTATAAATACCCCACACAGCCTATAGGAGAAGGTATGGCCTATATGAGTACATGGTCATTCTGTTAGGTCTCACAAAAACATCGACACCCTTAATGGAACTGATGAACCATGTGTTCCATCTTTATATTAACTCATTCATTGGGTTTTTTGTGGATGATATTTTGGTGTATTCTCACAATCAACATGACCCTGATAAATATCTTGAGATCATTTTGAGTACACTGAGAGAGCATAATTTATATGATATTCTAAAAAAGTGTCTCATCTAGATGGAACAGATTCACTTCCTGGGTCACATCATCTCAGAGATAAGAGTATCATTAGGTATAGAGAAATTTATATAATTAGATTCCTAGGAGAATCCAAATAATATCGTTGAGGTGTTTGGTTTCTTTGGGTTGGATGGTTTCTATAGGCATTTCATATAGGAGTTCTCACACATAGTAGCACTATTTGCGGGCTTGACTAAAAATTACGTGAAGTATATTTTTACAGATTACTATGAGATGGACTTTCGAGAACTGACACGGAGGATGACATCGACATCAATATTGATTTTTTTAGTGCTATGAAGGAGTAACACTATGTACTGTGACACATCAGTTATCAGGCGAGATGTTGTTCTTATGTAGGGGGGTCGAGTCATTACATACAGATTATTGTAGTTAAGGACTCATGGGAATAATTACCGGGCGCATGATCTTGAGTAAGCTATAGCTGTTTTGCTTTAAGTTGTTGGATACACAACTTTCTGGGAGATCATTTTTTGGTGTACTTGGAGCACAAAAGCCTAATGTACGTACTTACATAGTGTGATATGAATATAAGGTAGTGAAGGTTGGTGGAATACTTTTATTCCATTGATATCAATCTTACCTACTTTCCTCATAAGGGAAATGCAGTGGTTCATGCTTTGAGTAGACAGACTCAGATATATGCATTGCAGCAGTTCAGTAGCAAGTGGAAGTTTATGGAATTGTTCTATAACATGCACTTGGAGGTAAACAAAAGTTAGGGATAGAATTTTCATTCATCCTTAGTTGTTACCTCCACCCAACAGGATTGAAATAGGATAAGGAAATTATATGACTCTGATGTCCTGGTTCTATGGGAGAGTGTGGGAGGTGTGAACCCTCCTCCTGGTTAGACCATAGTCAAGGATGAAGTTCTGAAACTACACGATCACATATGGGTTTCAACAGACATGAGTGGGGAGATGATGTGGGACATTTATGCTTCTATATGTGAAATTCATCCCTGAATAACAAAGATGTATCAAGATTTACATCATCTATGTTGGTGGCTAGATATTAAAAAGGATGTAGCTATTTTTTCATGAGGTGATCCACCTGTCAATATGTTAAGGTGAACTACCAATGACTTACCATACTTTTACAGTAGCTTCCCATTGATGAATGGAAATTAAATGAGGTTGTGATGGATTTCTTAATAGGCATTATGAGTTCTCCTCAATGTAACAATGTAGTATGTGTTATTGTTGATAGGCTCACGAATGATGCACATTTCCTTCCTATTAAGGAAACCTCCAGTGTTGATGAGATTTGTAGATTGAACATCTAGGAGATTTAATAACTATATGGGTACTTTCTCTCTATCATTTCAGATAGGGACTCTCATTTTAAGTATCAATTTTTGAAAATATTTTATAGGAACTTGGGTGCATAGTTTCTTCTATGCACACCATACCACCCTCAGACGGATGGTTAGTCAGACCATACGATACATGTCCTAGAGGACATGCTGTGAGCATACATCCTAGATTTTGGGGGATCTAGGTAGAAGAACATTTCCCTAGTTGAATTATATAAGAATAATAATTAATAAGATATTATATTGATGTTACCTTATGATGAATTACACATTTGGCCATGTCGTTCTCCCCTTTTCTTGTTGGAGGTAGGTGATGTAGCTTTAATTCTACCTTACCACATGCATGAGACTTTTGAGCATGTGCATTTCATTCCAAAGCCAATGGAAACTGAACAGTCTCATTATAAATATTATGTTGATCGACACAAATGACCTCTAGAGTTCGAGGATGGGGATTGGGTTTTCTTGCATGTCTCACTGAGGTTGGGACAAATTCAGACATTGAAATAGGGTAAGATTTCACCTAGATATTTTGGTTCATTCATGATTCTAGAGGGAGTTGAGTTAGATTACTGTCAATGGTAGTTGAATCAGAGGTATCGATCCATCTAGGAAGTATTCCACATATCTCAGCTATGTCACTATCACTCAAACATGTCTCATGTTTTTCAGCCTGAGGAGGATGAGCTTTAAGTTGATGCATCCTTCGAAGAGCATCTGATATGTATATTTGATATGAGCATGAAGGTTCTTCGAGGCCATTCAGTTCCTCTAGTATGAGTTCTATAGCAGCATAACCACTTACATGACATGACCAGGGAGAGATAGGCCTATAGACATTCTAAGTGGATATAGTTGTTCTGATATGAATCTTGTCCTCCATTAGAAGGAAAATTTTGGAAGGAATTTTTTAAGGTGGGAAGTTTGTAACAACCATGTTCATTCATGGAGGTATAGAATATTCCGTTTTAGTTTTTACTTAAGGAAATGGAGGAAAATTGATCATGGGTTGGATGTAGGAATGTTATATGACATAATTGGGTGTCACACGCCATTTCATTTATAGTAAAAACCGTGTAATATGGGCAAATTCTGTGTACTTCTCAGTACATGCCATGAAATGGTCTGTCCAGGATCTGTACATACATGGCATGTAGTTTCTAGTTCTTTTTGTGTATGTTTCATTTTTCGTTAAATCAAATAGTAGCATCTATTTTGTAAAAATGTACCGAACTCACCCCTCGTCAATAAACATCGTTCCCAGGAGATCCGAGAATAGAGTGTCCTCCAGTTTCGTCATTTGATCCCTGATTCAAACACCATCAGATGCCTTGGATTCTCCTCGGTAAGATCTCGATTCCTATTAAGTTGTTCTTCATTATTACTTCTCTCGACCTAGTAATTGAGGCCTGAGATTTTATGATAGTTTTGTATATCTACTCCATTCTACCTCAAAATAGAGGTAGATGATGGAAGATGAGAGTCATATGAGTACGAGGTAGGTGGTACCATACATTTCACTATTATTTAAGTGGATTATATGTGTCGGAGTGTTGCACACCCATTATTAGGGTGTCTCCATGAATTAATATTATTTATTTATATTTCCTTTTGTTCCAAGGTAATTGATTAAGGGTATTTACTCATTTTTAGGGATACATACCTTTATTAAGGGACATCACATGGGTGTGTTTCCCATGAATGACCGTTTATTTCCCTTTGGCCAAGGATACTTACGAAGAATTCTTTAAATTACCTTGTTGGGTTTTTAAAATGAAGTTGAATAAATTCAAAGCCTTGTAATAGATTAATTTATATGTATTTCTTGTGAGAAGAATTTCCCACATGAGTTATTGAAATTATATCCATGTAATTATTTAATTTACATGTGTTTCTTATTATCAAAAATGAAAAATGTGTAAATACAATGGGAAATCCATTGCGTCAGGTGAAAAGGAAAGGTTGGTCATATATGAGTATTTCACCTTATTTCTTGGGTGAACCACGGTCTCAGTTTACTGACCATGGATAGACTCAAAGAGGGTACTATCAAGGCATTTCATGAGCGATCCATGGATGGAATGGTTGGGATCATGGAGACTATTATTTAAATGTTGAGGGAACCTTGAATCCAATGAAGGATTTCATGGAAGGGCTCTATTGGTAGATATTTATATGTAGTGAGTTGAAATTTACAAATAATTTGAATATTGAAATGGAATGACATACTGAACGTATGCCATGCCAATGTACAAGCTTCGATTAGGTCTTATCTTATACATCTTTAGATGGTCTGTGGAGACATCTATTGTGTTTACATTAGAATGGGGATCATCGGGCCTAGTCTGGATCTCGAGACATATATGATTCATGGTACCAAAATTGGTAATGAACATATAACAAATTTCAATGAAACCAGTACTTTTTGAACTATTTAAATTTCAGTATTTCCTAGTTTACAACATTCACTATTGAAAACTTCATATTACGTATATTCATTGATAGATTGGCTCAAACCATGCATGGTTTCCAACTGGGATTTCGTCTCACATCTTTTTTGGGTAATTCTTTTGGGACCAAAACAATTATATTGTTTCATGCTTAAGTAAGGAAAATTTCCCTTCTATAGGTATTTTATTACTATTTAGGATGAGGAGAGCATGGGACCATGATGAGGCTTTTGATTATTCTGAGTTTCTTTTGTTCTTTATTACATTGATAGTACCAATATTTTATATTTCTGGATTGTAACATATTTTGGTTGTTTTCATAGAACATGTTACATGTAGAATAATATTTCAATGCAATGGAATTTGTTTAATTATTTTATCAGTCCTCCACTATTTAAATATGTAGTATTGTATTACTGCTTATGCCATCTATTTATTATTGCTGTTATGTTATACTCTACTAAAATAAGCATAGTCTTCACATGATCATCACTTAGGCCCATGCTTCTAGTCGGCAACCTCTAGTGTTTGGAGAGATCTTCTTGAGGCCATGTGTCAAACCGAGCATGGAGCCTTGTTAGGTGGAATCGGGATATGGTATGTTAAAATAAGCCACTTTTTCAAAAAAATCACTAATCAGATATAGGGTAATTATTTTTATCTAATTTACTTTATCTAAATCAATCAACTATTTACCCAAGTTAAAAATAGTTTTATATACTTCTTGATCACATTAATGGTTACCTTACCATAATCAAAATATCACTTCTCTAAGTCATTATCACTATCGAATATATCCTTTTCAATCCTTGATGAATATCCTATATGGGAAATACAAATATATTTCATTATTTTTATCACATAATATCATAATTCCAAAACATATACACTTCATTATTCCTAATATATTCTTAAACATTTAATTAGGATTCATCATATTTTAACATAATACATATTTCCTATAATATGATGTGTTATTCATGTGCTATTATTTACCATAAATCTAATCATGCTTCTTACATTTAATGTAAACAATATTAGAAGAACACCCTATACCTTTGACATGGAATTCAAAGTCTTTTTATCCTCATTAGTATAAACAATACTCGTACCACCTTCATGATTCTCTTTAAGATATTTCCAATTTGGAAATCTAATTTCCTAACTCTCATTATTTTCATGTCTGGATAATTCAATGTCAACCAAGATCCACTGGCTAAAACCTAAAATCATTGGTTGGGGAACACTTATCATAATTGAAACCCATATAAGCATAAAGAATTTCCGATGGGATGTCTAAATCATGAGACACACCTCTTTAATCTTCATAAGAATAGGTTTTTCCTAGTTCATTATTATCCAACATATATTTAAATACTTCACAATTGTTCGTAATGATTTTCTGAATTTCCAAATCATATCTCCTGATAGTGTCAAACAATATGTGTAGCGAGTCCTGTTGTCATGTATGAGGATACACCAAATCGGGCCTAGAAAACCTTGTTGAAGTTATTACCCCTAGGAACACCAAATCCAAATCCGTATCAACTTTTAGTATCCAAAAAAGGACATATTTATAGGAATGTAATCACTCTATCCATTACCAAAATTAAAGGATACTTTCTATTACTTTTTCTTATACTTAGGCATTTCCTTAAACATTTCCTTAAAGTTATCACTATGGTTTCAACATCCTATATTCCAATGGATAAATAATCCATCACTTTAATAATAACTATAGTGACCCTGCCTTTTCATACATTAACATTTCATCAGTTTTGTGGAATACATAAAACATTACAAAAAAATGTCTACAGATAGAATTATTCTAGTCCATTAGATCACTTGGAAATATAAACAATGGTACCTAGGTGAGATATAAAATATCTCAATAGGTTCATCATGACTATAACACTTCATAAACATATAATACATAATACATATCATCAAATCCTTGAGAAATGAAATATAATAATGGATGAGCTTAAATGCTCAGTAAGGGAAAATAAGGGATATATGTAAGGATAATCATGAGCATAAAGTTATGAGAAATAGATCATGAAAATAAAATATCATAACCTTTATATCAAAGATAGTAAATAAGAATCATGGTATAAATATTGGGTGTTATGAATACATGAATCATTGGGGAATCAAGAGTATAAAAAATGAAAGAATAACATAGTAATAAAAAATTTAATTGTGGAAAACAAATAAGTATAAAATAATGGTTTCTATAGTATTCGAGGAATAACATCAAATTCCATCATGGTAATATGGGTTCACTACCCATACCATCTTGGTAGTCATTATTCACTTCCATGTCTATATTAGTAGTATGACATCACTCCCCACACCATCTTGGTAGTCATGGTTCTCTTCCACAGACATCATAGTTGTAAAGGTTCACTCTAAATACTAGATTAGTCTTTATCAATAGAAATAAATCTTAATCTAATGCATTGGATGGATATATAGGTCCTAACCATATCATAATGAAATCAAACATACATGTGCCACAAAATCATAGCCAATCATATATTAAGATGTGAAATGTAATGGTTTTCATAAAAATCATATCCTAATCTATAAAATGTATTGGGTATCATAAACATTTAATCATATCATATCCATTGGAAAAAATATTGGTTTTATAATAATTTAATCCATGAATAACCCATGAACGGAAGTGGGTTTCATAGGCTTGTATCATGGTATAACCCATTGAATAGGAACATGTTTCATAATAATATAACATGTAGAAGAGGAATTGGTTTCATAAAAATATAACCTATAAAAGAAGTATGTTTTTTAATAAACATCATTCCATAAAAACATAAACCATTCAAATAAATAATATCAGTGGGACCGTTGGATCATTTCAAATATTTTATGAGTAATATCAACAGATTTCATCTTATATGGAAATTGTTTTTTGAAATATGTTTTAGAACATTTCAAGTAGAAAATAAAATTTATTCTTTGAAAATGAAATTTAGAACATAAATCCTTTTGAAAACCATTTTATTTGAAAAAATATTGAATACATAGAAATAATCCTAGAAATAATTTTTGAAATAATTTTTCCTTGGAAACTTATAGAATAATATTTGATATTATATTGAAAACTATTTTCCTAGAAATCATATAAAAAAGAGTAAATAAATTTTGAAAACCATATTCATTTAATATACTTCTAAAACATAGTAAATAATATTTTGGATCATTTAAATCATTTTCCATGAGTGAAACATTTTGAAAACAAATAAGGGACGCTTTGAATATCATTTAAACCATTTTCTTAACATAAAACAATTTTTTAATACACTTTTTAATTGAAAACAATTTTAAAATAAAAAAATTCAAAATATTAGAAACAACATTCTTTAAAGAAAGTAACCTTGTAAAGATACAATGTATGAATAAATAAAATTATGGTCATCATGGTGGGGTGGTTTGTACAAGATGAAAATTCCATTTTCACCTTAAAACATTAGAAAAGTACCTTGATTGGAAAATTATAATAATGTTCCTTTATAAAATCATACCATTAAATGTAATACATGGTTAAAAGTTTCCATTAAACCTAATAGGATATTATTAAAACATTATTTAAAACATCATTTTAGAAAACATAGTTTTGAAAGAACATATATTATTGACTGTTGTGGAATAAACCCATATTTTCATTAAATCATTTTAATAAATATATTAACTACCAAAGAGTGGAAACATTGAACCAATATTTGGATATAACATTAATATCTATATTTAAAAAAAATCAATGATATTTGAAGTGATATGGATCCTAATATTTCATCAATGGAATCATAATCATAAACAATATCGATAAACGATGATATTGTAGCAATAAACTATGCCCATTTTCGTAGAACTAATTCATGATGCCCATCGGTTAAAAAAGTTAAATTAATATTATAATATAATTAAAATAATAAAGTTCCTGATATAACATTTTTACAGTGGTATATATACTTTATATAAAAATATAGGCGCATAACATGGCATGTGTCTCCATGAAGGAAAATTGAGATAATACTATACAGATTTGTTATTTTTGAAACATTAACACCATGAAACAGATATAATCAAAAGGATATTAAAATTAAAATAATTTTAATTATATGAATCATATTATACATCTATGGGAAGTATAAAAAACACATAAAATAAAAATGAGGCAAAAATGGCTTCTATCTCACAGAAAATAAAAGTGACACAAGAAAACCTTGACAACATGAGTATCTTTGGAAAAATTATCCACAAGAAGGAATAGCATTAATTGAGGGTTTTAATGTCATTAAATATTACATTAATGATATAACATGTCATAAGGTAGTATATACTCCACAAAAAATAAGTGAGTAGTGAATATGGTATGTATCTCATAAAAATAAAAAGATAGATGAAATCACCTTCCATTATCTCATAACTCTCGTCAGACTAATAGAAATCTCTGGTATAATAAATATAAGTTTATAATAGATATTTTAAAGATCTGTATTCTTATATCTAATAAAATATATTATTTTATTATGAATTTGTATTTCCTGCTTATTAACAATTCTATGTTAAGGTTTCGCTTCGGGTAACATCCTCTTTGTTCTTCAAACAAGTTTTTATTTTTTGTTATTCATTGTCTTACTTAGATCATGATTTACAAAAGTCCAAATTTGAAACATTATATAAATATAATATATATTCAATATAAATTTATTTATAATAATATATAAACTATATAATGATTAAATGAATACATTGTTCATTGAGATGATAGGTCGTATGTATGAATGAATGTTGTTTCCGTTTGGTCGTTATATTGAAAGAATGTATGTATATTAAATATATTTATATATGTATATAAAATAATTAATATATAATTATTATGATTTATATATCATATATTTTCACTGAAACTATTCTTAAAACATTCCTTTAATGTGTGAACGAATCACATCGCTTTGACGAGGTGGTAGTCCATACGTCCAAAAACGATGTTATCGTATTTACACAAGATGGAGAATATAAAAGACTATGTTATAAAACAATTACATATCAATAATTCCATAATTAATATAATATATATCATATAAAGAAATTGTGTCCAACATAATTCTTATCCATTTAAGGAGGTAATGGAAAACGAACATCATCGTTTCACGAGGTGGTAGTTCACCTTACACAATAATGGCATGTTTGTTACCCATTAGATGTAAGTGTTTTTAATTGTAGGATGAAACATTGATTTAACAGCATATAAGTATATTTAAGATATTTTTGATATTATATAACTCTGGAATAATTATTTTTAATGGGTGGACAATGGAAATAAAACTAAAGATCTTGAGGAAATACGTTACCTCTTTTTTGGATAATGCCTTTTAGTTTGTATCAAAGGGAATCCTTGGATATATGTATTCCCAAGCTGAGGCTTAAAGGTTAATTTAATGGATTATTAGGATCTATTTCACTAGATATTTTCTGATCCAAAGTGTCTTGACTTTTGTGAGGATGTTGGATGAGTGGAGGCCTATTATAGTGGAGGAAGAGTGGTACTCTTGTAAATTTTTGGAAAGGGAATACCACCCATGTTTTTCCCATCTCAAGTAGATCGAATAATGTTCCAAATTAGATCCAAGTGAGTATAGGTTCTAAATATATCCATGAAATGGATTTTAGACAAGTTTATAGGTCATTTATTCCCTTATGATTAAGTAATAATTCCTTGTTATGCTTAATTTCAACTTAATTATTGTAATTAATTTTAATTACATTAACGAATATTTTTTATAAAAAAATACATTAATATTATAAGAAATTATAAATTACGATTAATAAAAATATAAAATAAATTTTATCAAAATTAAAATCATATAAGTGGAAGATGTTAATTCAAATTTAATCCCGTAGAAAGGACGAGAATGCGGGTTTTTAATCTAAAAACATTCACATGTTTGTTTTGTTTTTTTAGTAAATTTCAATATGAAATAGATTAAAATGACCAAAATTAAATAAAATGTTTGAAAATATCTAATTAAACTTTACAAACAAATTAAAATATAATTTATCCTTATAAATAATTTATATGAAAAAGTAGATTTAAATTAAAATTCTTTAATTTTCACTATTCATCAAAAAAATGAAACTGCGTAAAAAAATACCAAAAAATCACCCTAAACTAATTATTTTGTTTTTTTATTAAAATATGAAGTTTATTTTGCCAAAAATAATTTATAAAACTGAAAAAAAATTGATTTAAAATAGGTTCTCCATTAAAAGGCGTTAAAATAGCATTTAAAAAATATTTATTTTTATGGGAAATGTTGGGTTTGTTTTTTTCTTTTGATTATCAAGTGTAATGGATAAATATAAACAATATTTTAACTTATATAATATATATATATATATTAAATTAATATCACTCACTAGTTATAAGTACATCAATTAATTTTGATAAAATATCATTGTATGAAAATAAATTATAATATTTCATATATGTTAAATTGGTTTATATTTTCATTTCTAATTTACTGGTAACCAATGAATTCATTTTATATTTTTATTAAAAATATATTCTTCAATGTTAGTTAATAATATTCATATCATTTAATTTAATAGTTAGGTTACATATTATTTTATTAAATAATAATGTTTTAATAATATTTTTTTCTTTTGTTAAACTCGGTATTTTCTGTAATGAAAGTCATCGAAAAGACATGTTATTGTGTGTATTGTACGCTAACTCATTATCTTGATCATTGCATGCTATATATAATATATAGATTATATTTAAAGTAGTAAATATATTTTAATGTATAATGATTGTATATTCCCTTATTGACATGGTGTTGCGTGTGGCATATGCTTAAATTGGAGTTCTGTATATAATGAAATCCAAACATAGTGATTTCAAATAACAAAATATCAATTTAGTTATGCGGGAAATGAAAAATATTGACAATATATTAAATTAATTTGAACAAATATTTCAAAAAATCATACGGTTTTATAATTTCTTTCAATGGTCAATGGTAATTGTATCATCACATACATACAATAATACATTGGTGAAAATGTATTCATATGATTCTTATTAAGAATTCATCAGTTACCTCATAATCTCAAGGAAATAGTAAAAAATGAATCATATGAAATATAATCATTAGGGAATATTCCATTCAATCTCCCACTTTTACTGAAGCCTAAATGTCTTTATGCTATTTCACATTATATTTTATCATATATAATTACTTGTAAAATCATATCAAACCTGCTTTTTTTAGAAATCATGAAAAATAAATTTGAGTAGATATATTTAACATCACCATATATCACATTAGATGTAATGAATCCAGAATACCCATCGAAAAAACTATTATATTAACTCAAATAGAATTTTATAGAGGCACAATGAGTCAAAATCAATCCCCATTTATTCATGACCAATGTGTGACCTCATGGAAATTTATATTGTTGATGAAAAATATTAATCCAAAGACCCAGAAATGTATGAAAAGAGAAACATCTAGAAAAGTATCAATGAAACTCAACTATAAAGGGATTAGGTGTGATCTCTATCAAATAGATATATACTAATACATGTATCCACCAGTTCCCATCATATAAAACACGAATTCTAATATGTTACCTTTTACTAATCCATCATGTGACCTTGAAACATTGAGATTGTCATTCCAAAATAGTAAAAACATGCAATCTCAATTATCTGGTTCCAGACTATCACTTAAGATGAATACATCACATTTTACATACCTTTATATATGATGAAACCTCATTCCTCTCATTAAAAAAGATAATAATAAATATTCACTATATAGGTTTGGATACACACTCCCCATTCTATCTCAATTGAAGGACCATGTCTCATATTCATCATACGATAGGACAAATACCATCATTTTTTAGATCCAACTGCTGATATGATCACTAGCGTACCAAACCACCCACTGACAATCTATGTATATTTTTTCTTTAGTAAGAATGGTTTCATGTTAGGATGGTTATAATTCTACGAATCTCACTTACCTTAGGTAGTGGGGACCCCAATATAATCCATTCACTTCTAGTATACCTAATATATTGTGTATTTAACTCCTTGTGGTAGAAATCATGGGTCATCCAACATAGGAAAAGAAAATTTTACATTATTTAATACCACATGGACATATTTTTTATCTTTATATGATAAACATACGCACTCTAACCTAAACATTTCATCATAACATATAATACCCTATGATGGACATTGGTTATGGATAACTCAAATATATATTTTGATAGGTCAATTATCATTTAACTTCATTAAATGTGTATTTATATATTCATTTATGTTCTTAATGTGAAAGAACAATAAAAATGAAACTTGATTTTATCTCAAAAATTTTATGTTTTTAAAAACTGTTAGGAATAGTTAATAAACCAAACATATACATTGGTCTATCAAGTCATATATGGTAAACTACTAAATAATTCTAATGTTTGATAACATATTTGGGGTTATATTAACTAATTATATCAATATATAATTCATTTAACATCTATATGTTAAAATATAATAAAACACTCCCACTAAAAATATTTAGTCGGTAGAATCTATAAAGAAGCAATGTTTGAATAAAAATGATATTTTGGAATCATATTCATAATGTTCAACTCCTTGAACAGATCAAACTCATTAACTTCATATAATAAAATGTTATGGTGTAATGTTATATTATCTTTATAGAACTATTTATATGATTAATATTTTCATCCTAATAACACTTTTCATTAAAATATCCTTGAAACCTTATGGTAAATAATGTAACTATTTACATTATAGCTTTATCGTCACATTCTAAACTCTTTTAAGATATAGTGATATCAACATTGTTATGGTATTTAATATAACTCGTAATATTTATCTTTACTTCCATATCATAAAACACTTTTAGTATATCTAGTGAAATTCACTTTTCATTTTGACTAGTACAGTACTTCAAGAAATAGTGACTTTTATTTTAACTTTTTATTAGTAAAATAATTTATTATCAATTTTGAGATTCTTAAAGTTTAAACATACTCTATATAGTCTCTTAAACATTATTATTCTAAAAATATCTTCATATTATTTAACAAAACCTTTTATGTATTGGGAAATAACACTTAATCGCTTTTAGTGCACTAATGCAAAAATGCCATTCCATGCTTGTTTTTTTTATTTTTCACATATGTTATTAAGCACCATTACTGAAGGTGATGTTGTAAATATGATTATAACTTCGTTTAAAAAAAATAAAATTTTTAAAGGAATCATATAATTGGTTTTTAAAATTGGTAATAAAATAACTGATGTAAAAACCCATTTTGTATGATTTTCCACATTAGTTATCATATACCTGATGTGAAAAAAGTTGTCACATTGTTTAGGTTATAATCCACCTAAAAACCCAATTTGATAAAAGGTTTTTCATGTCCTCTATCTAATAACATACATGAAAAATTATTTTTTTTATTTTTATTTTCAAATTTACTCACCTTAGGTTATTAATGAAACAGAATATCAAAATAAAAATAGAAGTAGCAGAAAAAAACTATCAATAAATATTTAATATTACAATATTGAAAATTAAAATATATATTAATGAAAATAAAATCCAACCAAATATGTAAAATAATTGTTCTCATTAAACATCCATGTGTTAGAGCTCTTGTGCACTATAAGTCCATGGGTCCTAAAATCTAGAAATTAAAATAAAATCATTTAAATTGTATTATGACTATAAAAAATGAAATATTAAGTGAAATTTTATAATAGAATATAACCTACTAGAACATTGTAATTGTCTTATATGAAATTATTTTGAATATAAATCTTGAAACATAATATATATATTCTTCTATGCATTTTTTTTAAGAAAATGTTTTTTAAATGACTTTTTCAATTAAAAATTACATTATTAAGTAATATATCCAAAATTTATTAATTCTAAATGAAAAAAGCCATTTAATTTACATATTTGATCTTGGAAAATGTTTTCATTATGGTCTCTTGAAAGAAATTCCATCCCCTATTATAAAATAACATGAATGAATGAAATTAAAAATAAATTATCCTATAAAACTGTATTAAGATATTAAAATTTTCATCCCAATAAATCCTTAATATTTTGTCACACTTCACCATTCAAAGAGAATAGCCAGTAAGGTTCCTTATCTCTTATACATAAAACACCTAACATCAAATGTCCACATATATAATATAAAATTTAATGTTAATTGTTATTAAGTTAAAATATATATAACACATTTTGAGATATATGTTTCATAATCTTGAAGATAAAGAAACATCCAAAATTGAATAATCACATCCTTTTGAAATATTTCAGCAATATAAACATTTATTTCTGCTTCTGTCATTTTCCTCACTAGAAGTGAAATTAACAGTGGGTCCATAAATCAATATACATATTTCTTTTCATTTAAATTTAATATTGAATAAATGTACTTAATACAAAACAAACATAATTATAAATTATAAAAACCATAAATGCATGACAATATTTATGTTAAATCTTACATGGAAAAAATTTTCATCATATTGTTGCCTAACTGATCTCCCATTAGAATCTCTATGATATAATTTTTCAAAAGCTCCACAATCACATCATTCTCAATAACACCAAATTTCATTCGAATCTCATAAACACCCAATAAAAATTATCATTATCATGACACTCTATTAAGACTACTAGAATCATTATCTGAAATCATAGAAATTTTTAATTGTTTTTGTCATTACATAATTTCATTACATATAAATTATTCATTTCAAAAAAAGATAAATATATAAAATATAATATGATAATTTAAATTTATTTCAAAAATTAAATAAAATATAAAATATAAAGGCACATCTAAGATAATATGTCATAGATGTATAGATCGAAAAAATAAAAAGAAGATGATAGTTTGACCTACTATACTCACCTCATCTATAGGTAATGGTACTCCAATATATATATCAATAATATCATGTACAGTGACCATGTGATGATCTATATCTATCTATTGGTGATGAATGGTATCTCCAATATAAAATATAATCACATATGTAACACAATTATGTTGTGGATCATCAGTATATAACTCCCAATAATGGAAAAATAATGGATGGGGGGATTTTAGAGTAGGATTAGGAGTGGGGTCTATAGATTAATGTTGATGTAACACCCTGAAATTCAAATGTACAACTTTGTATTCGATAGCTTTCATGGAATGCATCACCAAGCATGTAAGGAAATATCAAATCCTAAAAATCTACTATAAATTTAATATTTTAAATATATTCAATACCTGATATATCATGTAATGAACACTACAGCAAGTTATCTTTCATTGAGCGTCAGAGTGACCTTTCTCAATAGCTTTCATTAAATACAAAAACGAGTTTCACCAAATACCATTGTTTAATTAAATCATTATTTAATATAATTGGATATATTTGAGCAATTATTTTATAAGTTATGAGTAGTATTAAATGACTCATGAAAATCCATTTTTTATTTAAATATAAAATGATTTCATCGGTTACCAACTAATGGGAAATGAAAATATGAACCAATTAGATATAAAAAACGTATTATTTTTCTTTCAACAGAGTTATTTATTAACCAAAATAGTTAATTAAAATTAGAGAATTATTTTAATGTAATATATATGTAATATATTAAATAATATTTTTTTTATATGCATAATACAATTACAAGCCATATTTTACACATAAAATCAATATTTTTATAAAGTAATTTTTACCACCTTTTAGTGGGGATCCCATTTGAAATTTGAATTTTGACACTTTAATTGATTTAATATGTAAACTAAACTTCATATTTCAAATTCAAACATATCAAATTGGTTATGGTTGTTTTTTTTAATATTTGGAAGCATATAATTTTTTAATGAATATTTATAAATACTGCATTTTAATTCAAAAATTCATTTTAATATGATTTATTTATAAGGTTGTGTTATGTTTTATATTGGTATATAAGCTTAATTAGATAATATTTTAATCAATTAATCTAATTTTTTTATAATCAATTTCAATGTGAAATTGACTATAAACACATAGCAATCTTTTGGATGTTTTTTACTTTAGAAACTCACATTGTCGTCTTGGTAATGGGGAGGATTTTAAATTAATTTCTTCCACATCATTGATAGAAATTTGTAAAAATTGTTTTTATATTTGGAATAAGCATAATATATAATATCTAATAATGTTAACATAGTTTTTGAGAAAAAATATCCGTGAAGTAAATAAAATTTCTTAGAATTATTAAGGAAAAATAAAACTTAATAACGGACTGAACTTTTACTTAAGGGAAAAAATGAACTATCCACTTGTCCAATTCCTATTTTTAAGTCATATATTGTCCATAAACCTTCCATTAAAGTTTTTTTTTATATTTTTTTATGTATTAACATGTGAACACCAAACTTCATTCCAAAAATTCCAGGTGAGTCATTTTCCTTCCCTATAAAAGGATACCATCTCTCCCCATTACTCACACCTCTAAAACCACTTACTATAATACCATATATACCAAAAAATATTCCCAATATTCCTCCCATAATAATTGAATATTCACTTTTAAAAATTACATTTCCAAGGAATCCTTTTGGTCCGAACCAAATAAGATACCCAATTAAGATGTAACGACTTCTATCATGCTCTCTAGTTCTATTTCCATTGTACACAACCTAAATTATATTTATTACATTATTATATAAAAATAAAATATAATAAATATACGAGGTTGTATTTATATAATTTTTTGAACTTACACTTATACAAACCTGTATCTAATGGGTAACTGAGTTACTATTTCTATGTACTATGAACTACTACCTCACGAAATGATGATTGTTCAATTTTCCATTACCACCTATCATGGTGTATATTAGGAATTAAAATATGTTTATATATGTTATATATGATATTTCTAATGTTTTTATGTTTCTAAAAAATTTATTTAGAACATAACTTTATTACTTCCATCTTTTATTTAAAACGATAATTTCGTTTTATGAAGTGTGGACTAACGACCCTCAAAGTGATACATCTCATATATACAATATATGGAACATATAAATGATGATATTAATAAACCAATAGAAAAATATAACATATATACGATTCAGTAATTTTAATATACAAATGTATTATTTAGTTTTTATTTTGTTAATGGAACAATGAAATTGAAGTAGTTTTTATATGCACGTACAACCTACAATCTCTCTGAAATATGCACTTCATTTCTAATATCGAAATATAATGGACTACTATAAATACATATAAAATAATTATATCATTAATATTAATATTCTAGTGATATTATATATTTTATTTAATTCATAGGGAATTATTTTATACATGTTTCAATGTGTTATTGGACACATTGGAATATTAAAATATTATTTTTCCTCAAGAATGTTTTAATGTAAACAACCGTTCTTGTTACGTTTCCTCTTATGTGGTATTATTATTAAATACATATTATTTTTTGAATATGTATAATTTGTAAATAATGTTATGTATTTGATATATAAGGAATTCTTTGTATAGATATGATATGGGTGAGGCTCGGTTATAGATAGACCCTTGATGTATTGGTAGTCCCATGAGATGGAATAGTTAGGAAACATAGACGGGGCTTTACCCGATATCTAAATCATATTATGAGTGCTTTCTGTTTTCAGTCAAGATAAATGAAGCACTGATTCACCACCCCCCCCCCTCTTAGTGATATAATTACCCTTAGAAGGCACATATACGTGGTATCATAGAGTAGGATCCCTTCGCATATTCTTTTCTAATGTAGATTTTGAATTCAATGAACAATAATGGTATTACAGTTTTCTATGGAACTAATTATCATATATAGAACAATAAAATGTTTCTTTATCTTATTTATATTCGATATTCTATTCCTGAGTCTTCAATAGATGGGTTTCCTCCTATTTTTTTTAAGCTCCTCTTACATCTGTTGATAATAATAATCTAGGGAAAGATGGAAGGGCCCAGTTTACTATATTATCATCCCATTATGAAAATGAATCCCTATGATTGAAATGCACTTCCAGAACCAATGGTATATGGTATAAATTAAAAATCATATATGAAGGTAATAAAAAAGTGAAGAATGAAAAAATTCAAATATGGAGATTTAAGTATGAAAACATGAATATGTTTGAGTATGAATATATTGGGGACTTCTTTACTCGGGTAAATGACATTGTGAGTACTATCATATGTCTTGGTGAAAAGTTTTATAATTATAAAGTTATTGAAATTTTCTTTATAATCCTTCCTAAAAATATTGATGAAAAAATTTCTTCACTAGAAGATAGATATCCTGAAACATTATCTCTAGATGATTTGCATATCACTCTTTTCGCTTATGAAATGATAAGGGAGAAAGATATGAAAATAGATATGAAATTTTGATAGTGCAATGAATTTCAAGGATAAAATGAATGAAAATTCAAACAAGATTCATATTGAAGATGAACCCAGTGAATCAAATTATTGATAACAGGTATGCAAAAATCATGATAATATTTTACCCTTATTTTCTAAAAATGTGATATGATTTAAAAAGAAATACAAATGAAAACATCTATTGAAATGTTTTTAATGTGGAGTCATTTTGAACATTACTGCCAATTGTCCTCAAAGAATAAAATAAGATGATAGTGAAGAAGAAAACAATAATATCTTGGAAGAAATTGGTTGACAAAAGAAATTCATATTTCACTGGGAAAGTCTTGAAATTTGTCAATTCTAAAAAAAGAATATTCTTATATAAATATAATGAAAAAGAAGGTATTGTTTCTGAATCTAAAAAATATGTTGAATATGGTACTAATAATACATTTATTGTAATAATTAATGAATAATAATTTAGAAGAAGTAGTTCTAGATATGAATATAATCAACCTAAAATTCATTTGAATGAATGATTTAATTAATTCCTAAGAAAGATTATAAGTATTAAAAATAAAAACAAAAATATGGAAAATAAATGTTCCTTAATAAGAAATCAAGAATTTTTGTGATGAAAAGGTGAAGCTGGTGAAAGAGATTGATGATTTGAAGAGATATCATGGGGAAGAAAATAATCATAATCACCATCACGAAGTAAAGGACAAATAAAAATAAAATGAGTTATAACTTGTCCAACAAAAGCTCTATAAATATTAGGAGAAATGTACAAGTTTTAAAAACTCTACCACTGAATTTTTTGAATGTTCTCATAATGAGAATCCTATGAAGGTTCAAAAACGGTTACCTTAAAATGGAGAGAAGAAGTATGGAATTGTTTCTAAAAATAAGACATTTTGGAAATTTATGTATATTGAAAAAACCAATAATTTTTGAAATTGAGAAGTCTCAAAAGACCTTCAGTACAAAAATTTATTGAAACATTATGAATAAATAATGATTTCCAATACTTCTGGTTCCAAAAAATATGAAACAAAAAGAAGGAATCTTATTGATAACCGAAAGGTTGGTGGCATAGAAAGGAAATAGAATACAATGGATGGGAAAATTATCCATAATTCCAATCACCATGGATATTTCAACGGTATATAATCTTTATAAAGATATTGATGGTATTGTGGTAGATTCAGAAATAATAAAAGTTGGCATTTTTTCGACTAACAACATTTATATTATAGCATATCTTATGAAAGGAAATTGTTGAGAAGGAGTCAATATCCACAATGATAGTATTCTTTGAAGGTCTTTGAGAATAAACCTAAGAAGTTTGGATTGAAATTTGATAATCGGTTCCATCTCTAGTAAACTATATTTTAAATATTTAAATGACCTAGTCACTTTCAAAAGGATGTATTGTTTTTCATCTGTAATAAAAAATGATTATTAACAATTCTCAAATTATGAAGCTGATGAAATAAATGGAATTGGTGAAAGATCTTTTTTTAACTGTATTTAAAGGTACAAAAAGGTATTGAATGTAGAATATAAATAATGGGTGTTCTTATTATATTGTAGCATATTTTTAAATTATGAGGAATGTGAAATATTATAAGGAATGCTTACATTTTTCAGTGATAAATCCATGGAAATAAATGGTGTTGTATCATTCATCAATGAGAAATCAAAATGAAAACCAAGATAACAATGTATGTTTATGGGTTGAAACACAATTTTCTATTTGTTTCCAAAAATTTGATGCGGGAAAAAACTTATCTTTAGAAAAAATGGGTTTTTTTGACAATTGAGGATGATGGAATGATTGTTACAAGAGGCCCAGGTACAAACGGAAATTTGGTTTATTTGGGTGAAATAAAAAACTCTTTTTACATGATAATGTTGTAAGAGAATAAATTGTGGCATAAATGGATATGACACATGGGGAAGGTAAACATGAGAAAGTTATCTAATAGAAACTGTGTCTGATCTATTCCTAATTTTCAAATAAGAAGAAATTGGCATTGCACTATTAGTGAGAATGGAATGATATCAAATGTGTTACAAAAGAATGTTGAGATTTGTTCAAGACAACCCCTGAAGATGATTTATTCTGATATTTTTGGGCCAATGAAAAAACAATCAAATAATTTAGATTAGTACTTTATTACATTCACTAATGATTTTACTTTCATTTCTTGCGATATTTATATGAAACAAAAATCATAATCTTCGAAAATGTTTAAATTTTTCAGAAGGAAATAAGAAAATAAATTTGCGTTTTTTGTACAGAAGATGACAAAAGATAATGGTGGTTAATATATAAATTAATAAATCAAAATTTATATTGTGATGCATGGAATGATGCATGAGTATATATTTGCATACACTCCATAAAAAAATGGGGTTGATGAAATAAATAATTGATGTTTGGTGAAGATATGTGGATTAATTTTACATAATCAATACCTTTATCAATACTTTTGGAGGAAAACCATGAGTACTTCCATTTATATTCAAAACTAGCATTTCTATAGTCTAAATTTAGATATGACTCTGTATTAATTTTTTTATGGAAAAAATAAGTTTGAAACATTTTAATGTGTTTAGGAGTCCATTTATAATAAATAAGAAAGGTGGAAACTATGTAATGTTCAATTAGTAATGTTAAGATGGAATCATAATTACCTATGAGTTGGAAAAAAATAGGATATAAATGCTTCAAAAAAGAAAAAAATGTATTTTGTATTCTCTTGATGTGAAATTAATTGAATTTGGAGATAATGGAAAACAAATTCAACAAAAAAATTATGTTTAGCAGGTTGAAGAAAACAATTCTGATAAGGATACAAAAAATTGTATTCCTACTCAAGAAGTTGAATCGAACTCATCAATTTATAGTTATGAGTAAGATACTCAAAAATCTCATTCGAGGATGTGGATGAATGTTTAATATCAGAATATAATTGTTTATTTACATCAGAAGGTTCAAATATGAAGAACAACAAATGCTATTACAAATACTTCTTTATATGGTAAATTAAAGATGATTGATGTAATATAATCTTTTATGAGTATCTATAAAGGGATAGGGCCATGAACGAAGAGTTGGATCATATTAAAAAGTATGATAAAATGGAACTCATACCCAATCTTGAAAACAAAAACATTATTGGCACAAACAATGTTTTTCAGAACAAGCTGAATGAATAAGGTGAAGTGATATGAAACAAAGAAAGATTGGTATGAAAAGGTTATTCAAAAATTGAAGGTATTTAGTTTTATGAAACCATATCTCTAGTGGCATGAATATAATCTATCATAATCATTCTTTTTTATTCCCCATAATGAGGTTACATGTTCTTTTAAATGGATGTAAATTCCACATTCTTGAAAGGGAATCATGATGAGGAATTTTACATTGAACAACCTTGTGGATGTATTATAGGGAAGGATGAAGGATATGTGTGTGTATTAAATAGGGATTTATATGGACTAAAACATTCTCTGAGAGCATGTTATTCCAAATTAGATTCATTCTTAAGGAAGATTATTTTTTGGAAAGGAAGATTTGATAAAAATCATTACATCAATGAATGTAATGAGTATCATATCATTGTAATTAATTATTTTGATGACATTATCTTTACTGGGAATGATGAAATATATTCTGAATGGTTTTCAAAAGAAAGTAAAACGTTATTTCTGATTTACATACTGTGGGAAATGAAATAATTTCTTGGTTTAAAAATCTTACAAAATTATAAATACATATTTCATTCTCAAAATAAGTATGCTATAGAACTTCCTAAGTGGTTAAACATGGAAAACTAAAGACTAATTTGCAAACCTATGGTAGTGTGAACCAATTTGAGAAATGTTAGAGAAGGAAAACAAGTTTATCATAATGAATAAAAAAATATTATTGGGTGTTTTTTTGTATTTGATGATCTCAATACCTTAAACTCCATAAGTTATTAAAATTAGGGCATTATTTTAGAGTCCTCCAAAAGAATAAGATTTACTTGATGGGAAAAAGAATACTCAAATGCATCATAAGCACAAATAAATGGAATCATGTAAGATAGATATGATTGTATTGATTTGTTTGGGAACTCATATTCTAATTGGGTATGAAAAGTTGATGATATATGATCCATATAAGGTGGATTATTCTTTCTAGGAAATAATTATATTAGTTATAATTCAAAGAAACAGAATTTAGTATCTCTTAGTATAGCTGAAGCAGAGTATGTCGCTTCCACTCAATACACTACTCAACTTATTTGGATGAAAGCTCAATTAGATGATTTACAAGTTGAGTTGAAGTTACCCTTTCTCTTGGGTTGTGAAAATCATAGTAAAATCAACCTCACAAGGTATTTGGTCCACCATACTTATTCAAAACATATTGATATCAAATATCATTTCTTCAAAGAGCGAGTGGAGAAGATTGAATTGATGCTGGATTATGTTCTAATATCAGAACAAGTTGCTGACATATTCACAAAAACCCTTACCGAATGATTAATTTCCTAAATTGAGCTAGTTTATGGGTGTCTAATCTATTTCTCATCAAGGATGAGGTATATATTTTAGTCCACTATCACATCTTACCTTTGGATAATGTTTTCTAGGGGATAATTGAATTGTTTCATAAATCAATCATTAAAAGGAATGTAAAAAAGTGGGAGTTGTGGGTAAGTAATTAATTTACCATTTTTTTGTGAGAGAACAATTCTAACTATTTTTAGAGTGGTTTTAGGAAAATAAATTGTTTTTAATCTAGGGAGGATGATGAAAATCTGAAATCAATGAATATATGAGGATGTAAATATGAAAAAGGTTGTAATAATCACTACTTTTGGATAGAATGGTTTTTCTGCCTATGATGGCTATCTATGACAATGCATTAGCTCATGTAGGACAAGAATTATTGATAAGTAATCTATTTAATTATGATACAATTTTTAGTGATTTATGAAAAAAATTAACACAAAATCCAAATGGGTGATTTTTAGGACTAAGCTAATGACGAGGCAGATTGTTTTCAAGGGTTTTCTTTTGTGGTCAAGGATGTTTAAGAAGAAAGAAAAATGAAAATCACATTTTAAAAGTATAAAATCTGGTTCAAAGATTGTTTTTATAAAAATCAGACTCATTTTGTTTTATAATTTCCATTGTATTGAAAACAAGTTGTTTGGATGAAATGTTTTTGATCGGACTCACCTTGGGTATGTAATGGGAGATGATCATAATTATATTTTGAATGGATCAAATAAAAACATAATGATGATTTTCTGATCTGTATTTCAAATAAACCATATGATCATTGGATAACATATGATTCCTGTTTGAGGGAATAAAAATGAAAAGAGTTATTACAAATTATAACCATATTAATTGTATCTCGATGGAAGCGAATAAAGATATGGTGATGATAGTTTTTAGATTTATTGGATCTTGATGAAATAAAAAATAGTGCTGAAAATCATATCCAAGTAGAGCGAACATAGACTGATCATATTTAAAGAATGAATACACCGAATGATCATACTATGATCAATCATACTCAAGCTAAGTTGGAAATAATTTTGTTTATTGAAATTGAATGATGTTGACACCAATCAGTTGTTCTCAACATTTTATATTACTCAGCCTTTCATCGTACTCAGGTAGAACTATTTTCAACCGAGCCCGATCTAAAAGGAATTGAGCTGACATTGATGAAAATTTTAATGAAAAAAACCAATCAACAATGTTCTAAACCTTTCAAAAGGGTTGAATTTATTTGTTTTTCTTCATTTGAATTTTCATGTGGGTCAATAGAAAAGTTGAAGGAGTAAAAGTGGTTTGAGAATAGGGATGAAGGAGTATTCTGAACGAGCCTTCGTGGAGGAGCATGGAATTCAAAATAATTGTTTTATCCTATAGTCAGAGTGGTGTCCATTTCATCATAAATTTACATTCAATTGATATAGATAATTGTTTTGAAGAAATAATATTGTTAAAAATTTATTCAGGAATTGATACCACTCTAAATGTTGAATAAAATCATTCCATTGAATTCCAAGTTCCCCATGATAGAAAAGTTAGATAAATCCTTCATCTCTTATACCAAAATACTTTTACTTATTCACCTTTTCTCTTTCCTAACATGAAAATTCACATGAAAAACAAATTATGTAATTCAACCCATTTAGAATGGTTGACTTCAGTGTTGATCGGTTTATGTCATTACAATTTTTATCGTCTGCATCTTAATTATTTTTCTATCCGACATGGTTCAAAACATTTCATTTACTTGGATAAAGAAGTCCCAAATAGATTTTTACTCACCCATATTCAAGTATTCATACTTCATTCACCTAATATAATGATTTTCTTTCTTTAATTTTTTATTTCCATCATATATGTCTTTCAATTTATCTCATATACCTTTGACTATGGAATCACCTTTCAACCATAAGAATATAGTTTCATAATGTGATTATAATATATCTTTCATGTCCCTTCCATCATTCTCCATATTCTTCATACTAATAGAGGTAAGAGGATCTTTTAAATCAATAGGAGGAAAATAATCTATTGCATCTTTAGGAGTATCATATCCAAAATAAATAATATAAGGAAACAATCTATCATTCTAAATGTGAAAATCCATTCCAAAAAAATGGAATATGATTACTGTTCACAAAATTAAAATTCTATATCTGTAAAGAATTAGAAAAGGTATGTTCTGACTCATACCAATTGTAAGTGTCTAGTATGGTTAATTGTATCACTGATGTGTGGAGGGGTGAATTCGTGATTTTTTTTTTCTTTTATATTTCCTTGAAATTGAAACAACCTTTGCCGCCTATTAAATACTTAATTCCCTACTAAAAACAATTAAACACACATCCCCTTGAACAAAAGTATTTGCATGGTTCTATTTTCAATACGAATATCTACGTCCTTGGTATGGTTTGGAGAAAATACAGTACCACACAATCCACTGGAAAAATTTCTTGGATTATAATGAGTAAGACATTCCCTTTCACTCTTGTAGTATTTTAGAGGGATTCCCAAAGTACATGTGCACCCTCTTAGAAAAAATTGGTTAAGATAAGGTTTGTGTAACAAATCATATTACCTGTTCTTATTTTCAATTTCACAAATTTAATCCTTTTAAAAAAATTCATCAATTTCTTAACCAGAATATGGTTATAACATCATGGAATTTTCTTAAGAAAAAATAGTCTGATTTCCCCACTATATTTTTCCCCAAATTGATTCCTCTATGTATAATTCTCCTTGATACAATTCTTCCTTGTACGATTATCTCAGCCTGATTATTTCTAGTCTGATTCATCCTAAAATGATTGCTCAATACGAACAGATATTGCATTGGCTGAGTCAAATTGAGTAAATTCTGAAATCCTTTTTCCTCTGTCCAAAAATCCAAGTATGGGATTCCTAATATGATTTTTCAGCCTGATAAGTTGATCTGTTGAATATGATTAACAATCTGAGTATTCTAATCAACTAAATACTATAATCAATTAATACAATTAATAGTTGTATTAAACATTATGATCTTACATTTTTTTTACTTCTCCATCAATTATTCTTCAACATAAGTGAATAAAAAAACCTTCTTCTCTCTAAAATTCAGAGCCACTCTCTCTTCTACAAATGAACAGTACATTAGTAAGAATAAGTAAAAATTAAATATTTCCATTTATAGGTGAACCATGAAGGTTTTGGAAGGAATCCTCAAATCATTCCCACTCAATCATATTCACCGAAATTTAAATTTCTCCTAAAATGTGAGCCTAATTTATGAATTCATAGAATCTTCTCAAATCATCTCTAATCTTCTCCATGACTTCATATCTTCTTTATGATTTATTTTTAAATTTCCAGTTTGAATTGAATTTCTGAATACAATTTTCTTCATATGGATTCATAAAAACAAAGCTCTGTATCAATTGAATATAAATGTACGATGAAATGGATACCACAGTGAATACTGAATACAACCATTCTTTTTAATGACAATCTTCCCCTTGATAGCACAGTAGGAAAAATCCATCATCTCTAATCCCAACCAATTTTTCTTTTTCACATTTTCTCTTGACCGACTAGAATATATACTTGAAAATAAATAAATTAATTCAACCCATTTTGAATGGTTGAGAACCTTGATGATCTGTTTTTATCATTATGATTTTCTTCAGTTTCATCTAAATTCATTTTCCTTTGGTCTTGGTGGGAAATAGTTTAACCTGAGAATAATCAAATAATAAGTACGAAAAAATACTGAGTACCACTAACTGATGTCAAAATAATTAAACTTAAGTAACCATCTTTTTTTACAACTTAACATTTGTATGATTGATCAATGTATGATATTTTTTAGTAATATTTCCCTAAAAACTATGAGGCTGAGTGTGATATTCCTTGATGATATTTTCATTACCCTTTTTCCATTCATTTATATCTGATTAATCTAAAAATAATCATCAATAACTCTTTCTTATCTTCCATCCAGATACGATTAATCTATGTACGATCAAGAATACCAATTTTCTCTTTTATTCCATCAAACATGCGTCATATGTTCTATAATCAACTTATGAATTATGTGAAATAAAAATCCAAAATGTATCATCATGTTTTGATCTAATTCATTCCAAATCTAATTATGATCTTCTCCTATTCTGGACGTAAGGTGATTCTGATCAAATTATTTTCTTCCAAATAGATTATTCCCATTATCGTTAACATTTAAAAAAAAAATGAGTCTATGTTTTATAAAAAAAAAACTGAGTATGATTTTAATCTTTTACAATGTGATGTGATTTATCGTTTATTCTTAATATTATTTGAAAATAAAATACAACACTTAAATAAATCAATTTCATCTTTAGTTTGGTCCTAACAAAATGTCTTGATGATATTTGTTCCATGTACCTAGGAAACAAGGAATCCAATAATTAGGCATTTCTCCCATTTTGCTTCGGTTATTATTCATCCATCAAATTCTTCATTGACATATCTATGGATACATTTAATGATCAGTTCATTAATTAAACAGAATTTCATTCTGTTTTATACCATTCCAAATTGAATTTTTCTTATCTATTTAGTTGAATGGGATGTATTATCCAATATATACCATTACGTGTTAATTTATTCCAATTGATTCTATATTTATTTGACATTACCTAACCTTACTGAGTATTTGAGATCATCCTTATAATGTTTCTTCTCCCATGTCATCAAGAATATATCATTGAATAAGCTATCAGTGATGTTTTTTATTTCATTTTATTATTTATCATGTTTTTATTGAATATTTCTAATGTATTATGGGGTTCATGTATGTAATCCTATTTTCTAAGACTTCTAAACTGATCGATACTTCTGGATTTGATTACTTTTAATCATACCAATGTAATAATTTAATCCCCCGGATTTGGGCTTCTAGGGTCGGAGTGTTACTGTTAGTATTAATTAAAGATTAGTAGCAACCTTGGAAAGTATATTTTGAGAATGTAGATTATGGAAAACTCCCATAATATAGATACTATGGTTAAAAATAAAATAACATCCTAGAATTTTGGTAAGGTAAGTATTATGAGTGTATTCCTAGCAATACATCCTCATAGAGATACTACAAGTAGACGTGGTTCTGGAACATATGTACCTAGGAGTAAGAACTCTGACAAGGTTTTTTTGGCCTGACTCTGGGTAAGCGTGTATAAGGAAATAGTCCTTACTGTGTGCCTGGTTAGACACTCTTGGCAGATATGCTTAGAATGATTCACATTATCTTTACCTACCATTATGAAGGATTTTATAGTAAATGCTTCCACAAAGTGAATAACATTAATGATTCTAGTATTTATGATGCATGAATTAATGTAATGTTCTCTACCATATTTAGAGTTATAAAAATTTCCAAAATTTATGAGCTACTCTAGTATATGTCATTGAATAGAAATGTATCCAAGAAGGAATAATTGTATCAGATCTCTGGGAAAATATAGAGATTATCCTACTGAGGAAACCAATTCATTTGGTATTAGAATTGAAAATGTCGTGGAAATATTACTGTAGATAAATTACATCATGACACATAATCGTTCATGGATGGAGAAACTTGTTCCACAATGATATTCTACAATTTCGAATCACATTATTCGATAATGGACCCCAAAATTTATAGGGTCCACAGATCCAAGGGAAGATGAGAAATGTATTATGTCTTTGGAGAAGATATCCATGTAATTTGGTTGTGGTGAAAAAAAGGACACACTTTCAGTATATTGTTTGAATGATCATACAAATTGTTGATGGTCTATGGTATAAAATACAAGTGAGGGAAAAGAAATAGAACTCATGGAATGGAATATTCCTAGGGAGTCGTTCTCAGATAAATACTTCCCTAATGATTAGTAGATTTAGAAGAATAGAAATTTTATCAGCTTAAAGAATACGGAAGATGATACTATTGTTGATTATGAATCTATATTTACATTGTTAGTAAGTTATGATATTGATTGTATACACAAGAAAACTTGTAGGATCAAACTCTTCTTAAAAGGTACTAAGAAAAATATTGGATGGGCACTGGTTCCTCATAATTTTTCATCATACAAATAAATAGTTTTATCTTACATTAATATAGTGAATTAATTATAAAAATAATGTGCATTAAAATAAAAAAAATAAAATAAGGGGACTTTTGAGAACCATTAAAAGGAATGCATCAAATAAAAATAAAAAGTTTGATCAGTTTTCATTGTGTGAGAACTATTGAAATAATCACCCAAGTAAATTCTAGAACGGAAAGATAGATTTCTATATGTGAATAGAAAATGGTAACTAGGAAAAGGAATAAAAAGGGGAGAATAAAAAAATATATTATTCAATGTTACAACTGCAAGGATATGGGTCACTATGAAAATGAATTCCCCAAATGCCAAGAGAATATACCTCCAAATAAGCTAAGGGATCAATGTCAATAATATGTTATATAGAAAACCAATGTGAAATGATTAAATTATATCTATATTTAAATCTATGATTTTTTTTTAAAAAATTATTTTGTTTATGAGGTTTTCATTATATAATTTTTGAAATATGTATAATTTTATTTTGGTACATTTTTTAATTAAGTATTTGAAGTCATATGCTGAATGGTACCATGAAAAGTTATTTAGTAGAAAGTTAATCTTTTCAAAAAAAAAGTTGATTATGGGAAAGAAAACATTTAATATGTCCCTAATGCTGAGATAATGTTGAAGAAATGATTTATTTGGATTAGTTATGAGTAACTCAGAACGGATTAATGACTTGTTGATATGTTTTCTATTCTATCATGAACCAAGCCCGATCGACATGTGATCTGGATGCCGACCCATTCAATGGCATGCCCCCATGGGCATTTCAGGTCCCCACGGGCTAGCGCAAGTTCCAGGGTATCACAATTAATGTGCATGAATGATTTAGCTGATTTAATATGAATATTACAACCAATATTATCAATAATCCAAAAATAAAAATTACACAAAAAAAGACCTTAAAAACTTTTAGAATATTTTGTTTGAAAACTGAGACCAAAAATACAAAATGAAATATATCAATAGAAAACTAAAAATCCAACCTGAAACTTAAAGAATCGTGAGGTTCCACATCCTCAAGACACCATTACCAACCCACAACAGAAGGCCACTAACCACCCAGGACAACATCACTAATAATGTCCATTTACTTAGAATACATGGGGAATAAGGTCTACATACACCTAGAGGTGTATCAAGACTATGATCCAAATCCTAGTATGATTCTACCCAATAGAAGAGATTAAATACCAAAACATTTAAAGGATCATATGACATACTCATTGAAGTGGATTATTTCAAAATCATAACGAAGTGAAGAATATTTTTAGGTAAACACTTTAAAAAACAATTTCAAAGAAAACCATTTTCTAACCCATTTCATAAATGAAAAAAGGGTGTTTATAATGATATAAACACATGCACCTGAGAGGTCCACCATATGATGACACATGGAACCTCAAGATATAAAGTAGATAACATTGGGTATATCCCCTAGGGATAATATAGAACAAGTGGGACCATAGAACCTCGTACCTCAGCGAAAGGTCATATAGTGACCACAACTGTCAGTGTCCTCATGAACGAGAATCTAAAGAAGAGAAACATCCAATGTTCTAGTGGTGATCATCTATCATATTAGTTTCATTAGTGTTTTAAATGTCAATCCATCTAAGATAAACAAAGATAATCCTCTTATGCATCACTATCACACTAGTTCTAGTCCACCCACCTAGATACTCAAGGATCCCTTATGCTCTATTTAACGGTCACACATCACACATATCACAACTTCCACAACCCAATTCCAAGCATTTCACGGAAATTTTCTATTTTCTATAAAATAAACAATTTTATATAAAACAAATAATTTTACATTTTACTCACACCAAACCTCATTTTTAGACATATTTTCAATCACTCTCACAATTCGTAAACCCATCATTAACAATTAGGAGAAACAGACCTGAAAAACCAACCAATTCAATGGGATAATCTCCTTCAGTAACCCACACATACCTTATGCCCTTCTTAAAACAATCTATTAATCATTAAAACAATTTAAAATTCATTAAAAAAATTCATAACAATTATAACATGGAAAAAATGATCCATTTTCCATTGAAAATCCCCATTAAAACATACACACACATCAAGTGCCCTTGAAAATACATTTTTCACCTTCGAAACAACCCCTAAAGATCATTTTAAAAATATTATTTTATTACACACCCAAAACATATCAATTCCGTTCATACAATACTTTCCCTCCATAAAAAATGTCAAAAAACATAATATTTTCCTTTCAAACCCAATAATTAAACCATTGAACAAATTTATAAACTCAAAAAGACATATTAAATTCATTTAATAATGTTCAGAAATGGAACAATCTACCTCTCATGAAGAACCTTCTGGAAAATGGTGTGAAAAACCATCCACACCCAAACCAAACCACATGGAAGAAAGAATAAACACTGATCAAGATGATCAAACCCAACAACCAAATATTAAAACCATAAGTCAATACATGAATCCTTGTAGAGAGAAATCCACAAAAGAAAAGAGGTAAAACCTCGAATAGAGGGAAAATATTAGATAAGGCAATTATATGAGGGTTCCTCGAAGAACTTGGGCCCAAAACCACAAAGAAAAAAAGATTTGACGGATCCAGGGGAGGGTTAGTTGTCTCCTTGGGAGGAAGAATCCAAGGGGGGAGTGAAAAGAGGGGTTTGCTGTTTATACAAAGAGGATAAAGAAAAACACCTCAAAATTTTAATGACATTGTATGCAACAATGTATGTCTGCATAGTTTGGCAACCCATGTAGAGGCCATTTATCAACCTCTATTAAGAGAGACACCTAACATACAGGCAATCCTCATTATCAGACTAATCATGCGGAAGCTATGTGGTCACTTCTAGTCGTGACTCAGACCTACCACATAATTTCTTTGCTGGAGGTGCACTATTACTCTTAACTATATGCCAATAGTGAGATGCGATTTCTCTTTCCCATATTTCATACCTCTCTCCAAAAAAATTATAAGGTAACTCAAATGATGATGCTAGACTAAGGATAAATATAAGGAATAACTCAAATGTTTAAACCTATTACAACTAGTTCTCGAGAGAAACATCTTGGAACCCATTCCAAACAAGAATAATTAAAAACATGCAAACCTAGGTGTGAAAATTCTTCCCATCATAATTCTTTCCTCCCCCAAATATCGAAAAAAATACTAAACCAAAACCCCACCATAAAAAATGATACATTAAAATTAAATCACTTACCGTTATGGTTCACCCGCCCCCAAAAGTGAAATCACCTCCAGTTTATTGTTTAATGGAAAAGAATCTTTCCACAGCGCCCCCATCCCAATTCTTAAATTGCATCAAATAATAAATCACTAGAAGGAACCCACAACACCTATCAGAAATAATCAAGATCAAATAACATACATGAAACCCTCATAACCTTAATTAAACATAATCATTAGGGATGCTCCCACCCCATCATTTACACAAGGATGAATATTTGGTTTTTATAGCTCCGAACGAGACCACCAACCACCACACCCACACCTGGAATGAAACCAAAGTACTTACATGTGGAGTCCCAAATGAACTCCCCCACAAAAATAAACAACCTAACTCCTGAGATGTGATTATGAAACCAAAACGGGGAGTCCCAAATGGACTCCTTTCCATAAATAATTTTAAAACATCAATTTACTCCATGGAAATTTCAGCAAAACCCATGGTGGGTGTCCCCACCATAAGAACTAACCGGCTAGCATACTCGACTAGAATGGACCGATGAAGGAAACCTAAAATGGGTTATCTTGGATGATTACCACATGACCTATCCTCCCACTGATATGGACCCAATTATTGAAACTCAAATCCAAATAGAATATATTACATGGTTTTACACTCACAGAAACATTAGCATCATCGGATGTGGCCAACAATAATCTAGATCAAAAAGGACCTAAAAGGCCGTATATACATGAATAACAATAAGGATATTTACACCCACAAGGGTATAATCACTATGTTTAAAGAAAATGAACCAACCATTATACCTTGTAACCAAGGGTAAACTCTTCCATTAAATATATTAAAATAAGGAGTAATAGGGTCCCCAGGTATCTTTCCACCAAACGGGACTACACAGGATGAAACAAACTACATGGGAGGCTTAACTACATCTACCTCCCATAAAAAAGAATAAAATTGGACTCGAATATTTTATACCCTTAGGGGTCCAAAACTGTATGCCAGATTCACTCTGAAACCTATGGCTAGATCTCTATTCACTGATGCACCTCCTAACTCATAGTTAAGAAGTGAAAACCGCCAATAAAAACATCATCATTTTGGTGACATAAGAAACCATTTCACAACCTAGACAAAACCAATAGTCACAACGTTCAATGAAATCCACTTTCCCCTGACATGGAACTCTCATTAAGGAATTGTTTAGAAGATGCAAAAACACAAAACCTTGTTACTTTGAATAAGAAAATACATGGTAAAAGAGAACATATAAGTTTTCTTCCCCTAAAATTAAGGAATAAGAAATTTTCTAATAGATAACACACTTCATTAAAAAATAGTGGTTCTTTAGATATTACACGACACTCATCTTTTTAGTAATAAGAAAAAATGTTTCCACAATGCATCACAAAATTTGAGCATTACAACCGGTAGATATATTAAAATGAGAGGGACATTAAACCAAGTCCCAAATAGCACATGATACCCTAAAACGGCCATATCAGCCTCGTATAACTGGTCTTCCACACTGGTTGCCTAATAGAACCCCTGATTAAAAGATATTGATGAGAGTTCTAAATATCATTTTAATACAAAGGTCAACACCAACATCCCAAACCGTTTTTCTCTTTCCCCATTGGATTTCACTTTACTACTTCTAAGAAGTATCATCACACAGAATGGTGTCAAACTTCATACTTGATGACTCAAAAAACCCAAAGAAACTAAATAATTCCTCAACTCCTATCACATATAATATCCCACTATGAGAGGACACACATAACTAAGGCAAAAAAGAAGAAGAATTGTCTTTTGAAATTTGAGGAGGGAGTCCTTATGTTGATCAAATGAAGGACCTTACAATGGAGAATCAACTATGGTCATACATCAATCGTGCATTAACTTATTAATGGAGGCATACACTAGTCTCGAAGTAAAACAATGGACCCAATAAAATTGGTTTATTGGCCAAATTGTTCCACAAACACGAACCAGACACGCAATGGAAACCACCCCTAAGGCCTCCAGAAACACTTCTCGAAAAGGACCACTAACCAACACATTAGACCAACTTAACGACAAAAATATTTCCTATAATATCATTTGAAAAATAGGTTTTTTAGAACATAAAACACCCTGCAACAACATCTAAAAATACAAAAAAAATTACCCCACAC
The DNA here is from genome assembly GCA_963277665.1 of Viscum album. NCBI lineage: Eukaryota > Viridiplantae > Streptophyta > Magnoliopsida > Santalales > Viscaceae > Viscum > Viscum album. Next base: position 2,113,612,090 of record OY728120.1, read on the forward strand.
CATCACCAGTTATCAAAACACCTCAGATTTTCTTGAAAACACTTTTAGATGTAAAATAATACACTCAGTTTCACATTTACCAAAAGGGAATCAAGGGTTTCACACATGCATACTCTTGTACCACATTGGTAACCCATCCACTTCCCACAAATAATCCTTGCATGTTGTCATATATGACAACACCAATGATAAAAACCCTTTCTACTTTCAAAACACATCATTATTCCAAAAAATTCCTATATCATCAACAACCTTTTTATTAGAACTCAGGTTTTCTCATTTAATTAAAGTTTCCAAAACCATTTTGAAAATTAATTTCCTTTTTCAAATACATTTATTATAAATATTTTAATCTCCTTGGAATCATTATCATTATCAAAAAAATTATAAATTTCAACCTTTTCAAAACTCCTTCAAAACATTTCTAATAATATTTTTTCCCTATCCTTTGAAAATAAGACCTTTTCACGTATAAAATGTATATTTCAATAATTTTTCAAATGAGGTTTTTAGGATCAATTTTCAAAACCCAAGGAGAGACAATATAATGAAAGAGGAAACTAGTGTCGGAGGGTGACATTGACATATGGTTGGTGTCTATATGTTAATCACTCCAGTGCCACAAAGGGATTTTTTGGACAATATCCCCATCTCTACATGTCTTTCCAGACCCTGCGACCTCATAAATATTATTGACACAATGCCCATTTGATTTTCAAAACAAAGAATAACATCTATGATCAAATGACTTATATGAAACCTTAATTCCCCGTGTATCTTCATTCTCATTACGAGGTGTGCTAGCCAGGAACCATACTCATAATCAGAAGGAAAATTCTTGACAATCCTAACTCTGGTCTATCCTGACACATCCCTAAGTAACATGACCCCAAAGATTCAACCTAATATAATACCATTTTGTTACAAACCAATCTGGTTCACCACCCAAACCAACACCCAACCCGCTCCATGACATGGCCCAAATGGTTTTCCCGATCCCCATAGGGTTGCACATGTTCCTGGGTATCACATGTAAAGTGTGGGAATGATTTACCTATTTTAATAAGAATTGAAAAACTAAAAATCTAAATAATCAAAAACAGAAAATTACTAAACCAAACAATCAATTAAAAACATTAAAATTTTTAATTCTAAAACTTGAACCAAAAATACAAAAAGAACAAATATCAAAGTAATAATAAAACTCATACCCGAACCATCATGCAACATGAGGAGTCACATCCTCAGGCTACCATTACCAACACATAAGAGATTTCCATTAACCACCAGGACTACTATAATTGGGCATTTTTCCTTTACCTAGAATACACAAGGAATACGGTCAATATACACCCAAAGGAGTAGGCATGTTGTGATCCAAATCCTAGTAGGATTACACCGAAAAGAAGATATTCCATACCAAAACACTCATAAGAAAATATAACATTCTCATTAATGTGGTGGCTTTTGAAATCATTTCTATGTAAAGAATATTTATAGGTAGACACATTTTAAAAAAGAACACTTTCAAAGAAATAAATTTTTTATACATTTCTTAAATGGAAATAATGGATTTTATAAATAAAATACACACATGCACAAAATATGTCCACCATATGCCAACAGATGGCACCCCAAATTATAAAGTAGATCACCATGCGTAATTTCCCTAAGGTTAATCTAGCTCGAGTGTGACCCTAGAACCTCGTACATTAGTGAAATGAGGTATAGTGACAACAAATTGCAGGGTCCTCGTGCACGAATCACAAGAGAGAAGAAACATCCAATTTTCTAGTGGCGATATTCCATCATCGTAGTTTTTTAGTGTTGGGAATATCAATCCAACAAAGTTAAACTAGGAAAAGTCACATCTGTATCACTAGTATAGTAGTTATAGTTTGCCCACCTAGATACATGAGGTTAACTTGTGCTCGAAAAAATTTCACACATCACACATATCACCACTTTCACAACCCATTTACCATCATTTAATGTAAATTATGTTTTTTCCATTAAATAAACTATTTTAAATTAAATAAACCAATTTCCATTTTACTCAAACCAAACCCTCCTTTTTAGAGAAATTTTCCATCACTTAATCAATTAATAATCCCTTATACAAAATTCATGAGAAAAAAACATAAAAAACCAACAAATTCAATTCATCAAGCACATTCACTACCCCGCACATAACATAAAACCCTTTTTAAAACAAGATCATTATCTTTAAAATAATTCATGATTCTTACAGAAAATGAATAACAAGGATAACATGCCCAAAATGATTCATTTTCCCTTGAATCCCGCATTTAATCATACATACACCTCAAGTGCCATTCAAAATTCATTCTTTACCTTCCAAACAACCCCTAAAACCCTTTTTCAGAACATTACATTATGACACAAACAAAACATAGATGTTTTATTTGTAAAATCCTTCCCCTCTATAAAAAATGATTAACAACATAAAAATTACCATTCAAGTCACAAAATTAAACAACTGAACACATTTATAATCTCAAAAAATCAGAATAAATTTTTCTAATAATGATTAGACATAGAAACACCTACCTCTTAAGAAAAACCTTATGAAAAAATGGTGTGAAATAATATCCTCACAGAAATGGCACAAAAAGGAGGAAAGAAAAATCCTAATCAAGTATATCAAACCCAAAAACACATGTTTACAATAAAAAATTGAAAATCTAATCTTCAGATAGAGAAACGCCCAAAAGATAAGAGTTAAAAACCAAGAATAAAGAGGGAAAACAAGAGAGAAGATACTAACATGAGTGTTACTTGAAGAATATATGGAAAACCACCAATAAAATGGATATCTAAGGGATCCAAAGGAGGAAGAGAAGGTTCCGTGGGTGGATGAGGTCTAGGGATGAGAAAAGAAAGAGGGCATTGTGTTTTAAACGGAGATGAGAGAGAAAATCCCGAAAATTTTAATGACCTGGTAGGCCGCACAGTTAGTCAAAATGGTTTTTCAAACCATACAGAGACCATGCAACCACCTACTCTATGGGAGACACCAACCTCATGGGCAATTCATATGGTTTCACTAACCATGAAAAAGTTATGCAGTCACTTATAGCCGCAACCTAGACCCATCGCACGGTTTCTTGGGTCGCGGCCCATGGTTACTCCTAACTACACACCAACTTTGCATTGTAATCTATTTAGCCCAAATTTTATAAATTTCTTCCAAAAAATAAAAAGAAAACCTAAATTACGATGTAAGACCAACTATAAATAGAATGAATACGTAAAAATTTTAAACTTGTTACACCCAGTTCTTTAGAGAAATAGATGGGAACCGATCTCGAACTAGAATAAATGCAAACATAAATGCACAGGAGTTACATATTCTAATTTTTACAAAGTTTACAACACTTTTTGAATAAATTAATATTTTTAATAACCTTTTTTTTACTTTAGTAATAAGGAATAATTCATTTTTGCAATGATGTTTTATTTTGATTCAATTTATTACCATTTTTTAAGAGGATAAGTGATGAAGTTTTCCAAATTTTTAGAATATAAAAATTTAGAGGCACATAATGTTTATTAAAGGCCAATGATATGTTCATTTTGGAAATTCAGTGACTCTCCACTAGAAGTGATTGGATCATAATCTTTTGGAAAATTTAACTATTTATAAAATGGTTTGTGATGATCATCAGATGATATTTTAGGGTTTATTTTATAAGTCCACTATATGATACATCATGTTCTAAAGATGAATTATTAAAAGTTCAGGGAATAATAAGAGTAAAAAATTATGATTATTCAAGTTTATATTTAATTCTATTCATATAGTGCATTCCTTAAATATAGAAATAAAATGGGTTTGAAACAAAAATATTGTCAAATTATCATCATTTTTTATAATATTAATAAACATTACTCACACATTTTTTTGGTTTTTTCATCAAAAACATTCATATAAACATGTTCTCTAGCCATCTCTAATTAATATTTATTGTTGGTCTTTTTCTTCCCTGTCTATGTTTCTATTTCCCATTTATGTTCTCATATTAGGGAATCTAGTTACCCGAATGTTGTACTTTCCATTCACTCTTATTAAGAAGAATTGATATTATTACTTTTTATGATATGGGTCTTTCAACAATAGTTTATCTTCAACCCCTAGATTACTAATTTCAAGATTAAATTGTGAGGATGAAATTTATTTTAGATGGGAAGAATGTAAAACCCAAAAATTCTAATGTACAATATTGTATTCGATAGTGTACATGATATGAATCCCCAAGAGTGTAAGGTAATATAATATCCTAAAACTATACTATATATTTACTATTATATATATATTCAATAAATGATATATCTTGTAATGAACGCAACAACAAGTTAGTCTGTGGTGCAAGGAAGAGTGACATTTCTCAAAAGTTTGTGTTACACACAAGACCGAGTTTCACCAAATTAAAATATATTATTAAAACACTATTTAATATAATATGATAAATCCAAGATATTATGTTAGTATTTTTGAATAGTTTCCAGTGATGTATGAAAATTTAAGCTTTATATAAATAAAAAATGAATACATTTTTTTCACAAATAATGATAAATGAAAATAAGAACCAATTGGATATAAAATGAAAAATTATTATACTTCGAAAAGGGTTTTTTCTTCATAAACGTAGTTAATTTAAATTATTTAATGGTTTTAATAAAATATATATGTTATATATTAAATAAATTATTTTTTATATTCATATCTTATGTTTTATATGCATAATATGTGAACAACCCCTATTTTACACATAAAAACATATAATTTTATAAAAGAAATTTTACTGTCTTTTAATGGAAAAACCATTTGAAATATGAATTTTAAAACATTAATTGATTTAATATGTAAAAATTAAATTCTTCTCTGATATAGAAACTTAATAATAAGGTTATGGTTAATTTTTGATATTCTTCAGAATCATATCAATTTTTAATGAATTGTTAAAAATATTACATTTTAATTAAAAACTGCTTTTCAATACATTAATTTATACGGTTAAATTATATATTATGATGGTATAAAACATTAATTAAATTATATTTTTATTAATTAATCCAATTATGGTTATTATAATAAATTTCAGTTTGAAATTTACTATAAAAACTTAGCAATCACTTAGACATTTTTACTTTAAAAACATTCATTGTTGTCTCGTGTGTAGGATGAATTTAAAATTAGTTTCTTCCACATCTGATATAGGATTTTGGAAAAATGGAATCCATATATGTAATAATAATATTAAATAATTTTATATATGTTCAACATATTTTTTTGACCAAAAATATATGTGAATTTAATTAAAATTAATTAATATTATTAAATCAAAATTAAACTTAATAAAGGACTAAACCTTTAACATAAGGGCCCAAATGACCAATAAACTTGTCAAAAACCTATTTTAAGGACACATATGGGATGTAAACCTTACATTAATTTTTTTGGTTGGTTTGTTATGTCTTCTGTTAGGTAATAATAAGTGTACACCAAACATGTTCCCAAAAATTCCACGTGAGTCATTTTCCTTCCCCATAAATGTCAACCACCTCTCACCATTACTCCCACTACTCTAAAAACATATTCGAGTACAATATCTACCCAAATAGATTCCAAATAATCCTAAAATATAATTTTATGTATTCATTTTTTTGGGAATCTTTTCAATAAATCATTTTGGTACAAACCAATAGAAGTTACCCGATTTTTAGGTAACGTCTTCTATCATGATCTCAGGTTTCATTTACATTATCCATCCTATGAAATATATTTTTTCAATTTTTATTTGAAAGAATAACTATAATGAATATACCGGGATATTTTTATGTAATGTTTTCAACCTAAAATTAAACACACTTCCATCGAATGGGTAATGGACATACTGTTTCAGAGTACGGTGAACTACTGCCTCACGAAACGATTATTGTTCAATTTTACTTTACCTCCTATCATGGTGGACATTATGATAGAAAATATATTTATATATGGTATATATTATTTTTATAATTTCATTATTATTCCTTTATTTTAAATTACAATATACCTTTATTATTTCCATTTTGTCAAAATATGATTTTTTTGAGGAGGTGTGGACTACCACCCCCTAAGAGAGATATTAGTCATTCATACCATACATGGAACGTATAAAGGATGGGTTTAATAAACATATGTAACATATATAAGATATATATTTTTCTGGAATTATAATATACATATGTCTCATTTATTTTTCATTCTTTTAATACAACAATGAAATGGAAGTAACTATCATGCGTACCTGTAACCAACAATTTCCATGAATGGTGCACTTCATTTATAATATCCAAATATAATAGACTACTATAAATACATATATACTGACTATATATGATAATTAATCCCTGTTGAACATTATTTAGATGATGAAACCATGATCTAATTAAAGATAATGACAAATTACAAGTAAAAACACACTTGAGAAAATGAAAAAAATAACACATGAAATAGTGAAATTAATGACATAAAGTTCACAAATAGGTAATGAAATATTATAATGAATTAATATATTATATAATAAACATGAGACTGGTTCTAGTATAATTTTGTAAGATATTTTAAACCACTATATAAAAGGATAAATACTGCACTATAAAATTATGGTTAAGGTAAGAGAATTTCATCTCAATTTACATTCCATTGAGACATATTTGTTATTATGCACCAATTCACTTTTAGTTGGTGTCTATGATGCTATTTATTATGTTATATCATGAATATAATTATTCTCATTATATTATAAGTTTCATTTAATTCACATGGAATAATGGTTTAAATGTTTCAATATGGTAGGGGACACATTAGAATGTTAAAATATTTTTTTTATTCAAGAATATTTTAATGTCAAAAACCATTGTTGTTACTTATCCTCCTATGAGGTATTACTGGTAAATCTATATTATTTATTATATATGTATATTTTATATGGGACACTATTTATTTGATATGAAGGGAATTATTTGGACTGGTACGATGTGGGTGGGGCCCAGTTATTGATATCCCCTTGATGCATCGGTAGTCACATGAGATGAAATAGTGGTCCACATTAGATGGGTTTTTACCCGATAGCTAAACTGCCTTGTGAAAGGTCTTGATGGTACTGGTTTCATGTACCTAGGAAAAATGGTGTAAAATATTTAGGTAATTCCCCCATTTATATTCAGTTATTATCTGTGGATGAGATTTTGTGTTGATATATATGTAGATATATTTAATTATTAGTTCCTTGATTAAATGGTATGCGGTTAAATTTCATACTTTACCATATTGAATTTTACATATCTTGTTAGTTTAATGGAATGTTTTATTAGTTATTTACCATTCTAGGTTAATTTATTATTATATATTCATTATTTATTCCACTTTAACTACCCTTACTATGCATTTGAGCTCACTGTTATTCTGTTTCTTCATCTAGGTTCTGATACCGAGATCTTTGAATAAGCATCCATGGATGCTGTTTAATTTATTTTATTGTGGTTCATGTTTGTATTTTCTATTTCCCAATATATAGTATGGGTATCTTGTTTTTAATATGTCTTTCCAAAATTGCATAGAAGATCAGTCTTTCAAGATTCGATTCCTTGTAATCATACATTTGTAATAGGCTAATGCACCATCCCATTTTAACAATGACCTCACACTAAGAATCTCAATTTTTTTGATGCATATGATCTACTTATAATTGTCTCTTTAAAAAATATAAAAAATATTTTTTTGTTATAATTCTAAATCCACATATAATTCTTCTTTTAATAACATTATTTCATGACATTAATATGAAATGTTATATATATTTGGGAATAATATATATTATTCTTGTTGTATAAATGTGCCTTATTTATATGTCATACGGTCAATGATTAGAATTTCAATCCATAGATACCATTTCCTCTATAATTAACTCATTCGTAGTGATGTGGAGTAAAACCAATGTGCTCAATAACAGAAAAGTAGCTTGTACAAAACTCCTCAAACTCCTCATAATTATACTTCTCAACATTAGAGGCTTCAAGTTGACAAGGAATCTTAAAACAAACCTTCAATATCATCATATACCATTCAAAAGGATACATAAAAAATAGATATAACGTTATGAAAATATTTATTTCTCCCAAAAAGGGAACTATTAAATGCACCCGGATATCAAAAAATATGGAGGAAAATAAATTTACAAAAGACAAAGTGTAGAAATTGATTCATTTTCAAAATGGTTCAAAGCATTTAGATCAATTGCATTTTTAAAAATTGAATTGAAAAAATAACACACCTTCATGACAGTTATTATGACATGGATGGGAAATATTCCACGCAATGCAACCGGTAAGAGCTGGTACATCATGATATGACAATCATGAGATTTTTAACCTGTCAACATCAAATATGATAATGTCATAAATTTTTTTTAATGTATAGAATAACACTATGGTACTTTGATATCTTGAGGATACTGAGAAAAGATTATTTTATCCCTCTTGTATAATTTATAACAAGCCATGGGAAGTAATTTATTCCTACCATTAGATGTAGGAGCTAACTCCAAAATTATTCTCCCTGAGAGTAAGACTAATATTAAATTCAACCCATCTATAGTGTTTCCATTAATATCTAACAATAATCCAATGTAAATTTCAAATATATTATTCTATACATTCATGAAATCAAATTTATGTTTGACTTCGTGATATATCCAATGTGGTAGCTCCAAAAATATTGACTGTTTCTTCCATGTATTTCAATCATTAGCATATTTATGTCTATTTCTAAATGTCACATCAGGGTTTTCCACAATCTCAAAATATTGATCCGCGGATAAAGTATTTATATCAATACCAATTCATTTGATCCATTTAATGTCTTTTTCAACATACTATAATTCTGATCCATAGAAAGAAAAATTTGATGACCAATGTATACTATTTTTATCCCTTGAGGCAATTTTTTATATGAAGTCTTTTGTTCAAAAATTGGACACCCTTTATACCCCTTATCATTTTATCTATACAAATTTCCCTACACTGGGAATTCATTTATAGTTTAAATATTCATTGATTGTAGTTGAGAATATTCCATTTTATAATAATCATACACCCTAATATTATCCTTCAATAATATATTCAAATCATAAAATAATTGTTACAAGAAAGGGTCAATATCATTTTTGGGCCGTTTTGGTATGGGGATCATTAAAATCAGCATGACATATTTGTGCTTCAAACAAAATTCAAGTGATAATTTGTAAATTTCCAATAAAAGTTTTCATGAACTATGTGTACTACTATAGATTCAAAATGGATTCATTCTTTATGTGTATAGTCTAAGTATAATATTTTTATCTTTATTTCCGAATATAGGAATATATAGATAAGTTTTCTTCCACATTGGACAACCAGCTAGATGCCATAATATTCCAACACATATATGTTCATCTATATTCCATCTTAACATTGTTAAATCATGTGTATTTGAAAATAAACATTTCAAATGATTAATAATAGGAAGATACAAATATTCATTTCCAGGAGTCTCCATAAGTTATAAAAACCATGTAATTTTTCATTAAACATTTATTTTGACATCGATAACACCCAAGTATTTATAAATAAATTTATTATTGAATGTAATTAATGCCACATCGATTATATATGAAAGAACTCTTTTTTATTATAATTATTTAATAGAGGTATTTATAACCAAGTGGATAAACATATTTTTTATTCTTTGATGAATTGAATTTTGAAAAATGGATATACATGGTTCGATCAGCAACATATTTAAAGTCTGATATGGTCAACTTATTATTTTTGGTGAATAGTAACTTGACCCTTTGGAATAGAAATTTTACCTATATGAATCATAAAATTAACAAAGGAATAGTAACCACACCCATGAAAGTACAAATAAATTTTATCCATCATATAGGTTACAATATGATATAATTATATCATAGTGTAAGTAAATAAATATTTTAAAAATTATTAATTAATTGTTAGTATTTTTGTAAGTCATAAATTTTTAATTATAATATTTGGATAAATTTAATAAATTAAAAGAAAATTTCTTCCACAAAAATTTATTCATAAATTTATATTTTTTTGTCTTATGAATATATGATAATTTTATTAAACCTTAATTTATTTTCCAAAGTGTTATTAAAAATCTATAATTTAAGAATCATTATTTTTTGAGTAAATTTTTATTTTAAATTAAAATTAAAATTTATCATTTTTGGAAAATTATTTTTGAAAATATAGAGATCATTTTTTGATTCTACACACCAAATAATTGTTAGGAATAATTTTTTTTATTTATCTTAAATACATAAATTTTTTATGAATAGTGACAAAGGGTAATTTATGGTATTTATACATTATAAGTTTAATACACTATTCCATGAGTCATGTATATTTTAACAACATTAATCTAGAAATATAAGTCATTATTTTATTATATTTGATGATAATGCTAAATCTAATCACAAAATAGACCTAAAATAAAAAAAACTAGTTTTTAAAATAATAAGAAAACACCCCTCTCTACCACTCTAAATAAAACCCCACACGAACACTTCATCTCAAATCTATCAAGACTTATGAATGGTAAAAATTATACTAAAATACACTACCAATACCCTAACCCACTTCCAATTGTTTCTAGTCTTATGAAAAGACCAAAACCAATCCCCCAGGATGTTCTCTAGGAGAAGGAATAAAGAGGTAGAACCCTCTTCATTTTCATTGATATTTTTAAGTAACATTTTTTCTTTTCTATCCTCACATACCCTCATAAAAATGGTATGAGAAATCTGGTAACATAAATATATTGTAATTTTATTAATCTAATGGAATAATTTTTTTGTCATCTCTCTGTTCCCCTCTATTTATACTAAAAATTAAAGAACCACATGTGATGTGTTAATTTATCATATTAGAGGATAATGAGGTTTTCAATTTCCATTGTCATAATCATGGTTGGTCATGAAACCATTTTTATTGTAGAAATAGATTATAAAATATATATAATATCTTATTTAACATTCTATCATCATTATACACACATTATATTAATTTATAAAACAAAATGAGTCTATTGTGATTGAAAACCACCAAAAATAACCTAAAATGACCATCATTAACTTTTAGCTAATGATTCATCCTCATAATATATAACCAATTTCTCTAAAATATCATTAATACTTATATAATATTTTTAATAACATATAATAAAAATTATGGATATTTATCATCATTTCACTCTAACATCCACTTATGTATAAAAGTGTAGTGATCATGAAAACTATGAAAACATTAATTCATGAACGATGAAATTAAACACTATAACTCATCAAAAAGAACATAAATGAATCTAATAAAACATTAATGAATAAAATTATTTTATAATATGGTCTAAAATTTCCAATTAATGATTCTAATTGGATAATTTTTGACATTAAGACCCACAGATGCACTCCTTCAGACTTAATGTAAGGGATTCCACCCGAACCTCCATTATTCCATTGGGTTATTCTTTCTCTCTATTTACACAAATGAAATTTTATTTTCATTTTATTTACCTATTCTAAGTTATATTTATATGTTCCAAAAACATTATCACAGTCCTTTTATCCTTATTTTTTGGGGATATACATTTTTTTGAAGATGATCCTTGCTCGATTCTCCCTAATAATCAAGCTCGATTTAAGGAAACTTCAAGATTTATTACCCATTTTTAATTTCTATCTATATTATGTTTTAATCCAACATTATTTTTATAAAATCACTCATTTTATTATCAAAACTTTATTGTTTCACATCTGGTTTTATATAAAATATTACTCCTTTCTATCCTTTGTAATATCTTTAATATTTTCCATCAACTTCACTGAAATGATTTATTTCTAAAGCTTCATAAACAATATTTTTATGTGAATTCACTTCAGTTTGACATAACATATCATTATATGTTCATATATTCTTTTTTATGTCCACGTATTATTTAAATCCTTTCTTTCAAGGACACTATTATGAATTCCCTTACGTTATTCCTTTTCGTAATATTATGATACCCAATTTTTACAATGGGTAACCCTTAAGTTCTTGTTTGATTACATATGCATGATTATGTGGCACACATATTCATGAACATGTTATGATGGGTAGATTTAGATAGAACTCTAATTCATTGAGTAATTTTTACTATCATGAGATGCCATGTGAAATTGTCTTTGTTGTTAGCCTTGACTCGTGGTCCTTGTGCCAAAATCTTGGTCGTTAACCTTAAATTGTAATCCTTTAAGCACAATGAGCCTTAAATCATGATTATTTTAGGTATTATCTTGTTTCTAGATCTCCTATGATATCATGATTTCACATTTTATGCTTCCTTATGTATATCAATTCCTTTTGTGTCATTTTATTACACCTACTAACCCATTTGATATGCTTTATTCTTATGTTTATTCCCTTTATTGGTATTTTTAGATCATCCGTTTTTTCAATTTATCCACATGTTATCCTATGAATATCTAAGGTCTCAAAGGAGTTTAAAATCTCATAATGGATGATAAATACAGAAATGTTATATTTAGTCCCATGCTTTCAATTTTATGTACCTAGTCTTCCAAATACATGAATCTTTATGAACCTTGGATTGTAAGTTAATAGTTAATAATGTTTGATATCATTTAATAAAATGTGAAAATGTGTAGAGTCTCTATATATGGAATTATATGATGGTTTAGTTATTTTTTGAGACAATGAATAGATCATATTAAAAATAACCCTAGGGATAGGTCTAACTGTATGGAAAAATCCCTAAATTTTTGTAAATATAGAGAAATGTTTTCATAAATAAAATACATACATGTCTCGATAATAAAAGTGGATGTTCTTATAGAACATATGTACCAAGGGTAAATAACGGTTACAAATTGTTCTGAGCCTGACTTAGGGTATCTTGGTACATTAGAATAGGGCTTACTATGATCCTAGTTTGACACTCCTATGGGTTATTCTTTGGAAAACTCATAAACTCATTGTGAACCATTATTAAGGAATTAGAAATAGAAAAAAGAATATATGTTAAGAAAAAATCATGCATAACATAGATTTTAACCTATGAAACACTGATTATGATATCCATTTATTTTAAATTTTTATCATTTTTATGTTCAAAGTTTCATTTTACATACTTATTATCTTAGTATTCAAGCCCCCAAATATTATTTTTATTTTTAATAGGTGTAAATAGGATATGTACCCTCACCATTTCTCAACAAAGAATAAAAAACAAAATATTTATGGTAAAATTTCATAAGGGAGAATAGTGTAACACCCTACGGATTTACCCATATATTTAATTTACAATGTATTGAATGAAAAATTTAGTCTCTACAAAATAACACTTTGTTATTATAATTATTTAAATGAGATAGTTACAACCAGGGCATTATATATAATTTTTCTTCTTCTATGAATTTAATTTCAAAAAACGTATATACACTACTATGATTTGTAAGATATTTACAGTCTGATATGATCTACATTTGTTTGGTGAAACGAAACACGACCCTTTGGAATAGTAATTTTACCCATTATATAGTAATGTGAACAAATTAATAGTAACCTCACCCATGAAATTATAAATAAAATTTATACATCTTATATTCCACAATAGGATATAACTATACCATAGTATAATTAAATAATTTTATAAAAAGTTATTAAATAAATGTTGGTATTTTTGGGAGTTATAAAATTTTAATAATAAATTTTAATTAATTGTATATATTATAATATTTTTTCATAAGATTTATTCATAAATTAATATCATGTTGTATTATAATTGTAAGACAATGTTATGATACCTTATTTAATTTTTCAATGTGTTATACATTGAGTTATAATTTTAAAATATGTATTTTTCGAGTAAATAATGATTTTAATTAATGATTAAAATTTATCATATATAGAAAATTATTTTTATAAAATGTATTTAATTTTTTAATCCGACATGTTTTAAAATGGTATGGTTGTTTTTTTGGGGTTTTTTTGAAATATGTGTAATTTTTGTGAATAGTGAAACACGATAATTTACAATATTTTGACATTATATGTTAAATATAATATTCCTAGATTCATCACTAATATAGGAACCATAATATATAACAATAAATAATTATTTTTATATATTTGATGATAATTCTCAAACTATTCGTATTCTTGAGCCAAAATAATAAAATAGTGATTAAAATATTGACAAAGCACCCCTCTCTTTCACAACAAATACCACCCATCACAACCTCTTCCCCTCACACCTCAAAAACATTAATCCTTGTCGTAATTATAGTCAAATGCCCTACCATTTCCCGCCCCCATGTCTAGGATATTTTGGGTTTAATAAAAGACCAAAACCCTTTCCCTAAGGATTTTCTCAAGAAGAATAAATCAAGATATTAAACCCTCTTCCTTTTTCATAATTTCATTTCAAGTTCCTTTATTTTCTCCTATCTTTTCACATTCCCTTAAAAATGGTATGATAAATCAATTAAGTGAAATATAATAGAGTTTTATTTTTTCAGTGAAATAATTCACCATCATCTCACTTTTCCCCTCCTTTAATACTAAAAATCAAAACATCTTTTGTGATGTGTTAATTTATCACATTTAAGGACAATAATGTTTTCAATTTCCATTACCATATTCATGGATTCTCATGAAAAAATTTATATAGTAGAAGCATGTTATAATATATTTACTATATCTTATCTAATGTTCTATAATAATTATACGTAAATGATACTAATTTATAAAACAAATAGTATTCATTGTGGTAAAAAACTACCAAAATTAACCTGAAACAATCATCATTATGCTTTATCTAATGATTCATACTCATACCAAAAAAATAAATTCTATATAAAAATATTTATACATATGATATATCACTAATTAAATATAATAAGAATTTTTTATATTCATCCACATTTTTCTTAATCTTCTATTCATGTACAAATGTAACAAATCATGGAAACTCAGAAAATGAACACTCCAAAACTATGGAATTAAACTCTATAATTCATAAAAAATCCCAAAAATGACCTTAATAAAAACATAAATAAAAAAATTCAGTTATAATAATTTCTATAAAAAATAATTAATGAATATAATTTGATTATCCGGAACATTAATATCAAGTGAAGAATATGTTCATACATAAGGTAAGAGATTTTACAAAAACCTCTATTATGCATTCGGGTTATTTATTCTCTATTTTTACTGTAATGAAATTATATTTTATTTTTAATTAAATATTATAAAAAATTTTAACATTTTATAAAATCATGTATCAATATCCTTTCAACCTTATTTTTCGAGGATATATATGTTTTTAAATGGTTCCCTACTCGATTCTTCCGGATAAGCAAGCCGGATTTAAGGGAACTTTCTAAATTCGTACCCCTTTTAATGTGTGCCCCATAATCCATTTTATGCCCCCATTATTTTTATATAATAACTAATTTTTTTATTAAAACAATATTGGTTCACTTATATTTTTATATAAATGATTATCCTGTATTATTCTTTAGATTCTCTATAATATTTTCCACCAACAACATTAAATTTTTTATTTATAAAGTATATTAAATGCCATTTTTACAAATATTTACTTAATTTTGACATCACTTTTCATGATATAAGTCTATTTTCCCTTATGAATGCCCATGTATGATAAAAAACACTTTGTTTAATAGCAACCATTGTGATATTCCCTTGTGTTATGCATTTTGATAGGATTATGATACCCAATTCATTCAATGGGTAGCCCTTATGTTTATATTGGATTCCTTCTATTTGATTATTCATGTCACACACATATTCATGAACATGTTATAATGGGTGCACACAGATATAACCCTAATTAATTGTTAATTTTTAGTCTCAATATATGTCTTGTGCAGTGGTCTTGTAGGGTAGCATTGACTCAAGCTTCATGTTCAATAGTCTTGGTGGTCATCCTTGACTCGTGATACTTTATTTGTAAGGATCCTTGAATCATTATTTATTCATGTTTTATGTTGTTTAAACATCTCATATGATACCATGATTGAATATTTTATGCTTCCTAATTTATATACTTTCCCTTTATGTAGTCTTATTATGCATACTAACCCATATGCTATGCTTTATTCTTATGTTTATTCCTTTACTGGGATTTATAGTTCATCCCTTTGTTCGTTTTATCCCTTGGTTATCGTATATTGATGCAAGGTATCAATGAATGTTTGGAGCTTCAAATGGATGTTAAATAAATAATTTTTTTATTAAGACCCATGTTTTCAATTTTATGGACCTTGTCTTCCAAACACACTAGACATATTGATCATTGGCTTGTAATTTTATAGTTAATTATGTTTAAAATAATCTAATAATTTGTGAAAAAGGATAAGGTTTCTATAGTTGGTATCAGAGAAAGGTTTAGTAATTTTTGTGACTATGAATAGAGGAGTCTATTAAGAACCATAGGGATCAGACTAACTATACGGGAATATCCATTTTTGGTAAGTATAGAGTAAGTTGTTTATCAAGAAAATAAACCAATGTATGGAGACTACAAATGGGTGTGGTTCTAGAAAACATGTACCTAGAGGTAAAAACTCCTAAAAGGTGTTATAGGCCCGAATCTGGGTAACATGGTACATGAAAACAGGCCTTACTACACACCTATTTTGACACTCTTAGAGGATATTCTTTAGAAAATTCATAATCTCGTTACAAAAAACTATTAAGGGGAAAAAATACCCATAATAATATTTTTCAGTAAACAGATCACAGATGACCTAGATTAAAACCTTGGAATCACTTGTTAGTATATCCTTTTATTTTAAATGTTGATACTTTTTTGGTTCAATTTTTCTTTTAAATTATTATAAGCTCAGTATTCAAGCCCCTAATTTTATTTTTCTTTTTACTAGATGGAAATAGGAGAAGTACCCTCACCTTTTTTCGACATAGAATATAAAATAAAATTTTGAGGTTGAAATTTTATAAGGGGGGATAATGTAACACACAAAGGGTTTAAATATTATTTTAATATAGAATGTAATGCATGCAACATTATGTCTCTACAAAATAACACTTTTTTATTATAATTATAAAAACAAGATAGTTATAACCTAGTCATTAATCAAAAAATTTCCACTTCAATTAATTGATATTTGAAAAACCGACATATATGGTTATGATCAGTATGTTGTTTAGAGTCTGATTGGATCAATTTTTTTGGTGAATAGTAAATTGACCCTTTTGAATAGTAATTTTACCCTTATGAATGTTAAAATCACCAAATGAATAGTAACATCCCCCATTAAAGTATAATTAAAATTTATCCATCGTGTATGTTAAAATATGATATAATCATATCATATTATATGTAAATAAATATTTTTTAAAATATTATTTATTTGTTGTTATTTTTATAAGTCATAAATATTTAATTATAATTTTTTGATTAATTTAATAAATTAATAGCAAAGTTATTTTCATAAAATTTATTACTAATATAATATTTTCTTGTCTTATTATTGTATGATAATTTTAGTGGTCTTTTTAAATTTTTCAAAGTGTTAGAAAATCAGTAAAAAGTTTAAAATATCAATTTATCCAGTAAATTATGATTTTATTCAAAAATTAAAATTTCCCATATCTATAAATTTATTTTTAATAAAGTGGGTTCATTTTATAATTTAATACATTGAAAAATATTTATGGCGATGTTTCGGGATTTTTCTACGCAAATGAATTTTTGGTGGATAGTGAAATATGGAAATTTACGGTATTTATACATATTAAGTTAAATACAATATTCTGTGAGTCATATGTTCTGTAACCACATTAATCTCGAATTATAATTCAATATTTTAATATTTTTGATGATAATTCTAAAACTATTCCTTGTGGTGAGCCAAAATAATAACCAACTGATTAAAATAATTGGAAAACACCCCTCTCCTCCACTATAAACACAACCTATCATCGGCTCTTCACCTCATACCTCTAAATCCTTGAAACTAGTACAAATTATACTAAAATACCCTCCTAATACCCTCCATCACGTCCTGGAGATTTTGGAGTTAATAATATACCAAAACAAATCCCCTAAAGAGGTTCTCCAGAAGAAGGAATCAAGAGGTAAAACCCTCATCCTTTCTTTTAATTTCATTTCATGTTCCTTACTTTTCATTCCCCTATGCACCTCCCCTCATCAAAATGGAATTTTAAATCCATTACCTTATATATAATTTAATTTTATTATTCTAATTGAATAATATCTCATCATATCTCTTTTCCACTCCTTTTATACAAAAAATGAATACATCTTCCGAGATTAGTAAATTTATTATATGCAGGGATGACAAAGATTTCAATTTACCATACCATATTCAAGGATGGTCATGATACCTTTTTTTATGGTAGAACCGGATTATAATATATTTTTTATATATTATATAATGTTATCTAATCATTATAAATACAAGATATTAATTTATAAAAAAATTATTTCATTGTGATCGAAAACTGCAAAAACTAACCTAAAATGATCATCAACAAATTTTATCTACTGATTCATCCTCGTACCCTATAAAGAATTCCATTATAAGAACATTTTTAATTTTATAATACCATTAATAACATATAATAAAAATTATGGATATTTATCTGCAACTTACTCGAACTTCCATTCCCATATAATCGTTAGTAGATCAAGAAAACTAAGCAAATGAACACTCCCAAACAATGAAATTAAATTATACAACTCATAAAAAAGCTAATAAATGAAGATATAAAAAATAACGAATAAAATTTAATGTTTATAGTTTTTGGAATTATTAATTAATTAATTTAATTATATTATATAGGACATTAGGATCATGTGAATAACACCACTAGACATATAGTATGATATTATACCCCAACCTTAATTTTTTACTTCATATTATAGTTTTTATATTTTTATAGATATTAAATTATATTTTATTTTTAAGTAAATACTCTAAAAAATTTATAATTATCAAACTCAATTATCGAGATCGTTTCATCCTTATTTTTCTAGGATACAAATGTTTTTTAATGGTTCCCTACTCAATTATTCCTCATAAGCATGCCCGATTTAAAGGAACTACACGAATTCATACCCATTTTGAAGTTCACTACATAATATATTTTAAGATAGAATTATATTTTTAGAATCACGCATGTTACTTTGAAAATATTATTTGTTTACTTATAGTTTTATATAAAAAACTTTTCACTTTTTTATTTTTGATGCCCTTTAATATTTTTCCTTCAATTCACTAAAATGTTTTATTTGTAATGTTTCTGAAACACCATGTTTAAAAGTATTCACTTAAGCTTGAAATAAAATATCATGATATATGCCTATTTTCCCTTATGGATTTTTATGTATGATTTAAATTCTTTATTTCATGGACACCATTGTGACATTTCTTTAAATTATTCCCTTTGATGAGATTATGATAAACAGTTCTTATCATGGGTAGTCATGCTTATATTTGATTTATTATAAATGATTTTTCATGTGGATCACATACTCACGAACATGTTATGATGGGTGTTCCAAAATAGTTCTCCAATTAATTATTTAATTTTTAGTCTCATGATATGTCATGGGAAACGTTCTTGGTGGTTAGCCTTAACTCATGCTCCATGTGAAATGGTCTTCTTGGTTATCCTTGAACCTTGCTCCTTCATGTGCAATGAACCTTTACTGATTCTCATGTCATGTTATATTTTGTTTCCACATATCCTTTAATACAATGATTACATAAGTTATTCTACATTGTGTATATCTATTCCTTCCATGTTATCTTATTATGTCGACTAACAAATGTGTTATGCATCATTATTATGTTTATTCCCTTACTTGTATTTTTAGATCCTCTCTTTGTTCATGTTATCCATAGGATATCCTATTTATATGTAAGGGCTAAAATAAAGTTAGGATATCATGATGGATGATAAATAAAAAAGTGTTTTATTCTGTCCCATGTTTTAAATATTTTGTACCTATGTTTCCGATGACACTAGGCATTATGACCCTTTGATTGTAATTTGATAGATAATTATGTTTTAAATCATGTAATAATTTTTTAAAAAGGATTGGGTACCAACAGTTAGTATAATGGGATGGTTTAGTTACTTTTAGAGACTTGGAATATATCACTTTAGTAAGAACCCTAGGGATATGACTAAGTATAAAGAAACATCCGAAAATTTTATTAAGTATGATGTAAGTAGTTAATCAAGAAAATACATCAATTTATGGATAATACATGTTGATGTTGTTTTCGCATAGATGTACCTTGGAGTAAGAGATATCATAAGGTGTTTCAGGCCTAACTCAAGATAACCAAATACATGAAAATGTGACTTACTACATGCCCATTTTGACTCTCCCAATAGATATAGTTCTGTAAATTCATAAGCACATTAATAACCATTATTAAGGGTATAAATAATACTCATAAGAATATATATCAGGAAATTGATCATGGGTAACCTTGATTGAACCCTAAGAATTAAATTTTAGGATATCCTTTTATTTTAAAATATTATACTTTTTATGTTAGATGTTTCTTTTTATATTCTTATTAGCTAAGTATAAAATCCCCCTAATTTTATTTTTCTTTTTTACTAGTTGGAATAGGATAATTACCCTCACATGTTTTCAACATAGTATTTAAAATGAAATTTCAATGGAGAAATTTCATAATAGGGGAATAATGTAACACTCTAAGGATTTACAAATAAATTTTATATAGAATTTAATGCACAGAAAACTATATATTTGTGAAATATTCCTTCTGTTATAATTTTTTAAAAGAGAAAGTTATAACCTATCAATTAAACATAATTTTTCTTCTTATATAAATTGAATTTTGAAAAAACACGCATACATGGTTGTGATTAGTAAGATATTTTGTGTCTAATAGGATCAACTTATTTTTTCATGGAATATTAACTTTACATATTGGAATATTAATTTTACCCTTATGAATAGTAATATGACCAAATTGAATAGTAACTTAATCCATGAAAGTGTAAAAAATAATTTTCCGTCTTATACGATAAAATATTTTATAATTATGTCATAGTACAAGTAAATAAATATATTAAAAATTATTAAGTATTGGTATTTTTTGTAAGTTATAAATATTTAATTATAATTTTTTATTAATTTAATTAATTAATATAATATGTATTTTCATAAAATTTATTCATAAATTAATAATTTTTTTCCTATAATTATAAGATAATTTTATCAGACCGTAGTTAATTTTTCATATTTTTATAAAATCAGTTAAAATTTTAGAATCTGTATTTTTCGAGTAATTAATGATTTTAATTAATAATTAAAAAATTATTTATTTATTAATATATTATTATAAAACTAGTTAATTTTTGAATATTAAATTTTTATAAATTTTTAGGGTGATTTTTGGGGAGTTTTCTAAAATACTTGAATTTTTTGTGGAAAGTGAAATATAGTAATTTACGGTATTTATACTTTATAAGTAAACACACTATTCTCTAAGTAATATCTTTTATAGGAAACTTAATCTAAAACTACTCTAATTTATTTTATTTTATTTTATTATACTTCTCAATGTAATCATTTTATTGAGCCAAACAAATAAACTAATGATTAAAATAATGAGAAA
The DNA here is from genome assembly GCA_963277665.1 of Viscum album. Classification (NCBI taxonomy): domain Eukaryota; kingdom Viridiplantae; phylum Streptophyta; class Magnoliopsida; order Santalales; family Viscaceae; genus Viscum; species Viscum album. The sequence goes on from OY728120.1 coordinate 2,113,633,902, forward strand.
ACACCCCTCTACTCCACTACAAATACCACCCCTCCACAAGTCTTCTCCTCGCACTTCTCAAGCCTTGATAATTGTCTAAATTCTACTCCAACACCATACCAATAACCTCCCTAACAACTAAGAGATTTTTTTAAATAATATAAAAAAAATCCCATGAAGTGGAACTCAAGAAAAAGGAATGAATTTGTAAAACCCACTATTTTTCTAATTTCTCATGATGTTCCTTTATTTTGATTTATATCATAACCTACCATCATCAAAATTGAAATATAACTCAATTAAATTACATTTATTGGATTTTTATTATTCTAATTTAATAAATCATCATCATCACTCTTTTCCATATTTTTATACTAAAAATGAAATATCATTCATGATGTGTTAATTTATCGCATTAAGTGACGATAAAGTTTTCAATTTCCATTATTGCTATAAATGATAGTCATGATGCCATTTTTTTGGTATAAACATATTATAATATATGTACTATATCTTATTTTATGTTCTATAATCATTATACACAAATTTCATTAATTTTTAAAACTAAATCAGTTCATTATGATCGAAAAACGCCAAAAATAACATGAAATAATCATCATTTACATTTATTTAATGATTTATCCTCATACAATATAACAAACATATTTATAATATCATTTAAACATATTTATGTTAATTAATAAAATATAATAAAAATTATGTATATTTATCCACATTTTACTTGAACATCCATTCATGTACACAAGTGAACCAATGATGAAAACATTGAAAAAAAGCAAACCCAAACGATGAAATTAAACACAATAAATCATCAAAAAACCATAAATGAACTTATTAAAAGCAAAATGAAAAAAATTAATTTATAAAATGTTCTGAACTTATTAATTAATAATTCTAATTTTATTATCCTGTATAATAAGATCATGTTATGAACACCTTCAGATTTAAGGTATGGGATTCTACGTGATCCTCCATTATTCTTTCAGGTTATTCATTATCTATTTTTACATAAAGGAAATTATATTTTTTTATTTCAATATTCTAAATTATATTTCTAGTTTATAAAATCATTTATTAAGATCTTTTCACCCTTTTGTGTGCATTTACATTTCTTTAAAAGGATCTCTACTCAATTCTTCCCGACAGGAATGCTCGATTGATGGGAACATCGTGCATTTAATCCCATTTTAAAGTGTGCTCTTATCATATTTCAATACACCATTATTATTATAAATTCATTAATTTTATTATGAAAATATTTTGGTTCACTTCTGTATTTATATGAAATATTATTCCCTTTTTGGTCTTTATATTCTCTTTAATATTTTCCTTCAACCGTACTAAAATGTTTTCATTCTAATGTTTCTCAAAATACATTTTTACATGTATTCACATCATCATGACATAAATAATCATGATATATCCCTATTCTCGCTTATGAATGCCTCTTTATGATTTAAATCCTCTCTTTCATGAACACCATTGTGATACTTCCTTATGTTATTCCTTTTAACAAGATTATGATGCAAAATTCGTAACATGGTTAACCTTTATGTTTGTGTTTGATTCCTTATATATGATTATTCTTGTGAAAAAAATAGTAATAAACATGTTGTGATGTGTGTGACTAGATAGTTATCTAATGCATTTTGTAAAGTTTAGTCTCATGAGATGTCATGTGCAAAGTTCTTGTTGGATAGCCTCGTCTTGTGCTCCATGTTCTACTGTCTTGGTAGTTGACCTTGACTCAAGCTCCTTCATGTGAAATTATCATTGAGTCATAATTATTTCATGTTTAATGTTGTTTCCACATCACCTATGATACCATTATTACATATTTTATTCTTCCTTATGTATAACCATGCCTTTTATGTCATCTTATTATTCATAGTAACCCATGTGCTATGCTTTATTCTTATGATTATTCTCTTTCAGGGATTTATAGGTCATCGGTTTTTTATGTTATCTTTAGGATATCCTATGTATATGTAAGGTCTCCAAGTAATTGATGAGCTCATAATGGATGATAAAAAAATAAATGTTTTATTTATTAACATGTTTTCTATTTTATGTACTTAATCTTCCATAGTCTTTATCCTATATGATCCATGGATTGTTAATTGAGAGTTAACTGTGTTTGAAACCATGTAGTAATATGTTAAAATTGTTAGGTTCACTATAACATCACACATTTATGAAACTCTGACATAAATTTATATTCCTTCATATGAGGCACACATTTATTCTACAAGACATGTATTTTTTCCGAACCTAATCCCATCAAGTATAGTATTTTCATCACTTTATAATGTGAATCCATATTATCATTATCTTTAGGAAGATTATATTTCAACAATTTTAAGAAATCTATAAAAATGTTGTCACTCCAACCATGTTTCACCTCCATGTTAATAAATATTAACACCTATGATAAAACAGTAAAATTTTCATAACCTATATACAATGGGTTACAGAATAACCATATAAATACTCAATCTTCAGTTAATTCTCAATTTCCTCTACTTCAATATATTGAATAATTTCTCCATTTCATCAAAGTAATCATCTTGAAAAGCACCATCATCAAAAGATCCTAAAATTTTCCCAGTATCTCTATGCCAAATACAATGTCTTTATTTCATATTAAAACCATGAAAAATTAAATAATCATTGACCTATTTTATTTTCAACGTCTTTATATTTAGATATTTCTAGTATGGATAAAAATAATGTCTTTTCGGAATATTTTATTTAAAAATATCCATATAATAATCAATACCTTCTTCATATTCATCAAATATTAAATGTTTAGAAATCCAACATCGACTTATTATTATCTATAAAAAATATAAAAAATAAATGTATTGCAAAAAGATTATATTGGTGATAAAAGTGGAAATAAAATACTCAGTTAAAATCATATTTAAATTTTCATAAAAAATTTAACAATTTTAAATTTACAAGATCTTTTATATATAAAAAAATTATATATATTCATATTTGAAATTTATAATTATAATTTATAGAAAATAATCAAATATAATTTTAAACTTAATTTATAAATCACAAAACTAATGCGTTGATGTAATTGAAAAAATAATATAGTGAGACTATTCTATCATTTTTTTCATTTTTTATTAATTATATTAGAAAAAATATAAAATTGAATATTATTTAACAGAATCCAAATCATGTACAATAAGAATAAGAAATACACCTTAAATTTTAATGTAATGTGTATAGATCAAAGTTATGTAATAAAAGTCAATCAATATGCTGGGAAATCACCTAATGATTCAACAAAAATGTTCAGAGATTGAAGGTGAACATGTTGACCACCATAGGCGGGGATCTACATTGGGTCCTCACCATATAATGACACCACATAAATCGAGTTAGAATGATCAACTTCCTCAATGAGGAATGATCTAATGAATAAGGAATCCTTTATTCGTATTCAAAAATTAACTATTAAATTGGAAATAAAATATGTTCTCTTACTTACAGCATTTTATTTTTCAATGTTCTTTTGAAAAATTTCCATTATTCATAACATTTACATCTTGTACATTTTTAATGATTTTTCGAATCCTACAAAAACCGAGTGGGTTATTGGCCCAACACATCTTTCCTCGATATATAGAAGCATCAAATTATACTAAAAAACATTTCATACTTTTTCATGAACTACAAGAAACAATTATCATGTTTAGCACTTCAATTCCTTTAAAAACAATTCTACATTCACTTCTAAAAGCATGTTAACATAAACAAATCAGGGATTGAAAAAATCTAAAAATAGAAAATATGCACAATAATAAAATATTTACCAAAAATATAACTTTTTTCTTGATTGGGAAAAAGAAATATATAAACATAAAACAAAAATATTCCCAACAAAGTTATATAAACAAGATAGTAGTGTGAGATTTTTGTAAACATAATCGAAAAAAGTGAGTATGGTCATCCCTGACAATGAACAATCGAAACAAAGATGTGTGAGGATTACTTGAGAGTTGGTAGAAAATCAGATTGAATGTGACAAAACAATAGAGGATGTATGAACATTGAAAACCAATAATGAAATAATCTTGATTGAATAAATGAAGTGAGGGATTTTTTTCATGAGAGAACCGATTTTTTCACTCAATCGAATGACACCAAAATTATACAAAATAGGAATTCAGAAAATTTTAAATGATAAATCACATCATTTATATAGAAAAAAATTAAAAAATAAAATATTACATGTTGTGTATTTTATAATAGATGTGATAATGAAATGAGAATTTATTTATCATGTTGGTTATTATATATAATAAATTTAAAATCCTTGCTTTATCACTTTGTTTATTATTTAATCAACATGATAAAGCATGATAGCTAATTTTTCACAACATTTATCCTATAACTAACTTCGTAAAAAAAATATACATTTTTTCACATCATTTATAAATAACCGTCTTGAAAATTCCATTGCAATAAATAATTTTTTTTACTAGTGTTGGGAATGTCTAAAAAATAATATATTGCTTCCGTATCACATATGGTATTATATTTGAATGGATAATTTTCATTAAAATAAGATTATTCACTAAAATAGTCCACTAATGAGTTGTGGGAACAACTTCCATCATATTTTAACAAATATCTAGAAGAACAATACAATTTTTACCCCTATCACCTATTAAAAAAATTTATATAATCTAATGAGTCAAAAAACCATGTCTTATAATATAACATGAATTAGACGTACATACAAATCCTCTGAATATAACATTTGAGCATGATAAATTCCATTGCACTTATATAATTAATGTTGTAACTATTGATTCATATCTTGAATTCAGAATATATTCTCTTTCAATTCATCCCCTTATTTTGAATCTCATTATATATATAACACATATAAATTATACATTTGGTTTCACATTCCCTTTATATCATAGATCTGATTTCTATAACACTAATACTGACATGAACAATCTATGGAGCTTCTCAAAATCCTTTAGGTATTTTATAAATTTATATCCTATATAATAATAAATTCTTCTTCCCGATAAAACATTTTGGTTTCTATGTCCTTAATTGGATACTGGAAGAATCATTGTTAGATATTCCAAATAACATTAATTCTTTCAGTTTGATCTTTTACACACTTATACTCTATAAAAATAACCAAAACTCATACAACATATACCCTATTCATCTATTCTAAATATTTTATAATATTGGGTAAACATTTCTTGAATTTAATAATATTTTATAAACATTTCAATTGATTTCAATAGGATGAACTTATTAACATGGGAAATCCTTGAGGAATCACTAGTCTCATAGAGTCATTAGATGACTTTATAATATCGATCATATTATAGGAGACTAAAATTTCTTAGTCCATTAACAAATAATGTTATTGAATCCTAAGTGAATAATTTTATTCTTCATAATAATATATATTTTTTTGTTGAATTATTTCCATTTTTACTTATATAGGATGGATTTTCTCTAACACATTGAATTTTTCTTATAATTAAGAAATTTATATAGGATAATAGTCTAAGGAGTTAATTATGTTAATCCTTTCCTCTCTAGGATCAATCTAAAAGTTAATTTTCATAATGATTATATTTTTATCTATAATAAAAGTTTCTTTATCAGATTATTACCATGTTTTATTCGCATGAAATAAGAAATTTTATTAAATAGGATCCCATTGAAATGGTTACCCCTTTTGAAAACATCTTATCCATTAGTTTTCCAGGATATATAATTCACTGATCAATGCATCCACTTTCGTTATAAAAAATTCCCTCTTTATATAGGGCATCATTAAAAAAATATTAATAATGATTCTTGGATCATTTCATAATCAACCCTTTTTCCAATAAATTATATGGAGAATCCCTACTCTAATCATCTTGTTTTATAAATCATAAGGTTTTATAGAGAAGTGTAATCGAAATAATGTACTAGGAAAAGACTAAATATAGACAAACTAGAATCACCATTATTTGGGAGAACCTACCAAATTATGATCTAATGTAACTATTTACTCTCTAAGCATACCAATGATAGTCCAAAGGAAACTTTATTTTGAATAACCTGACCAATTGGATGATTGGTGACTTGAAAATATATGTATTAAAATAAATCACAAACATATTATTTGAGGTAGATTTAATCTCACAATCTTATCTCGTGTTATTGAATTTATGTTTTTGTGATTCTAATGATTTATTTTTAGAATCCACTACTATCTACCAAATTATTATATTCATGTAAAATTAAATTGAAACTCTTTATAGCAGCCACAACTTTTTTTACCCACCCAAAATAGAAGCCCCAAAAATATATGCATATCCAAATGATTCTTATGAATAAGGTACATGAACTATTAATTTAAAGGTTTATAATTATATAATATTTAATATCTCTATATGAGTATGATTAAATTTTTACACAAACAAAATCAACCTTTTTATAATAATTCCTAACCTCCACACCAATGGGATGTTCGAATGAAATCCCTTTTCCCTAGGGAAACATTACTCACTCGATAATTCAATTCATAATGATTATAAAAGATAATATAAAAAAACTATTTTAACAAATATCTCCATGAATGTATCCGAAATAAAAAAAATATTCTGCTAAAGGTAAACAATAATGAAATATTATATTTATATTCCTATCATGTATTGTATGATTTAAAATTGGATAAGAATAATTTTAATATATTAAAATAATGTATTAAAATAGTTATAATATATAAAAAATTATAACCATAAATAACTCAAATTAAATTTGAAATAAATAAGCATTTCAAATATTGAAACATGTGATAAACATTTATGAACAATTTCATAAATAAAATATGACTATAAGCATTTTATATTTGTTTCTTTACATTATAGAAATTTTATAATTTTGAATAAAAACAAATTATATTAATTATATAATATAAACATACTCATGTCATACAATACATGAAATTTTAATTTTCATATGTGATAAATTATAATTAATAAAATATTTATAATTATTTTAATATTATGTAAAAAATTTATAATCTAAATATGGAATTATTATTCTTTTTTAAAACATTTAGATATCAGTCATCAAAACACTTTTTATGATGTTTGAACAATTTCTAAAAAATGATTTAATTTTAACCATTCATGAAAATTAAATATAAAAAAATTTCATTTGGGACTCATTTTTTTGTAATTGGTAAACTATTTTTAAATTACACTTATGATTTATAAATGAAATTTTTAATTGTAGATCAAAAGGCATGCGATATAATATTGGAAAAATTATTTAAAATACACATTTAAATATTAGGAAATATTATTAAAAAAAATTTGAAACAATTTATTTATTAATTCTAAAAAATTATAACTTAATAAAATATAATTTTCTATTATTATTTAACTCCAAAAATAAATTTTACTTTTAGCTCCTATATATTTATTGTCATTTATAAATATATTCATCCAAACTAAAATAATAATTAACTAAATAAAAAAATTACTAATTAAAAAATAATTATAATGGATCTTGACAATATATTGACCTACAATGTGTTATTAGTTCAGGAGAAGTGGGTTAGTGTACGACATAACTAATATAAAGAGTGTGATGTAGTGCAAGGAACGAGCCACACCAGGTGGGATGGAATGAATCTTGTGTCTGTGAAGTGGGTGGTCTCATTGGAGTTCAATGACTCCCACCGGAGCACACTCTATAAATAATTAGTGCATATCAAAGTGTAATTACAATATAGGAATTGATTGCAATTTATCATTCTCATTATTTAATATCATGTGTTTCATTACATACTCTAAATTAAATTGTATTGTAACATATTTCCTAGCTATATCCCCCCATTACATGGGAAATGAGTTTAACTATATGCAATGTAAAGATGATGCTCGGATTCCCACAACATGTAGTTCACATAATGTCAACTCATTAGAATTATATCGAGTCACAACATAGGATTTGCTATCATATAATAATATCCTTATGAACAATTTGGATAGTATTTTAACACTTAATGTATTATCTAATAATATCACATAACATTACATTTTCTAGCAATTCAATGTAATGAACTGAACCTCACATTATGTTATCATATATAATAATGTTATGTTCCCAGATTGATATTTTTTTGGTACTGAATATAATGTTAACTACAATTTAGGGTTATTTATTTTCAAAAATTATTTCAAAAACATAAATACATGGGATGATATAATACCATTTTTTTCATGGGGATCTATTAAAACATAATTGAGTAAGAATAATCAAATTTTATCCATTCCTAAAATCACTATTTTAGATTATAAAATAATGTGTTATGTGTTAATAAACGATCCATAAATATGCATACCTCTAACAGTGGAGGCATTTCATCATCCTTCTTACATTTTCAATTGGTATGAGGAAGATCTAATCATGGAATCCAAATGACATCCCTCCATCATATGTATCCATAGCCCAACTTTATTACAAATCGTACATGTGGGATTATCCATCTTCGAGAAGTGCTGTCAACTCATGATGTGAAGGGGGTAGAATAAAGAGAGAATATGGTTTAGAGTGCTTTATCCAAACAAAGTGTTTTTTGATTTTTAACATCCCAGGTAAATAACCTTTTTATATAACATGGGAATCTATTTGGAAATATGTGCATTAACCCAAGCATTTAAACAAATTGGTTAATGGTTTAGTTAATTCATACATCAAATGTATAAGTCTAATATAATTCTTATCGATTACAATTCATGTAAAATCCATTAAATGATAGTTAATGTGAGGGTATTATATATACATAGACACTTGAAATTTCATCATATGATCGATGTTGGAAGTAGCATCACATGAATAAATTATAAAATATGTGAAAATTTATATTTAATTATTTTTTAATTTTAGGTCAGTGGAAACATAATCTCAAGGACATATCCACCAAAAAGTACATCATGTGTAATATTTTGTTTTGGAAGTATTCCATATATATTTTATTTGATTTCATTTGTAATTAAAGGTTGGTATTCATTTATGTTTCCATGAATGGGTTAGTAATGGATGGATATATTGGGAAATTGAGTCTAATGTTTGCAACATATTTTGAAATGTAAGATCATGTTAGTGAAACTAATAGTAGGATTTCACTACCTCCTTAGTCTAGTGATACGCATAATTTTTTCCATGTCTCGCAGTTGAAGAGATATGTATTTACACCAACTCTTGTGGTTTAGTATGATGATATAGAATTAAAAGTAGATCTGTTATATCATGGGTACTCAATTTTCATTATCGACCGGTTTGAGAATATTTGTCATGGTAAGGTGATTTCTTTAGTTTGTGTGTGTGTGTGTGATAGTTTTATAAAATGAATAAAAATGAATACCGAGAGTGAAATAATAAGATTAATACTCAAAGGACAAGATTGTTTTGTTGATTGTATTATAGAAGGTTCTCAAGGATGAGAATTAATTATAGATAGATTGTCATTACACTCCTCATTTTGGGTTAGTATTTTTTTAATTAATTATTTATTATATAGTATTTAAACTTATGAATATTTTAATTTAATTATATTGGGATTAAAATGGAGGGAATCCTAAATTTTGTGAAATGGGTTGTTAGTGTAAGAGTTGAAATAGGTACAAGGTGGTAGGGTACAAGTTACCTGATGCAATCTAAAATGGGTTAAAAGGTCTCCTAGTGTAGCCATTAAGTGTCTCTATAATGATTATGTGGTATAATATTGGTTAGTTATTTTAAATGAAATGATATGTATTAATTGTTAAATACAATTTAAACCAATATTGTTGTATTTCTAATATTATAACCCAGTATATTCTTCAATAAAAAATTTCTTTTATTTTATTATTTTTACCATGTAATTCCACATTAAAATGTTTATATATATCATTTCAAAGAAGAAAAAAGGGTATTAATTTAGTGATACATAGGTAGGATATCCTTTTATCATTAGTTGCATTTAATTTTTGTAATCATGGAAATTAACTATTCATTATCCCCTAGGTTTTCTTAATCCATCGTATCCTTAAGGTTTTCTTCTATCAAGTTATTATAAGAGTTAATCACTGTTGAATAAAAGTTAATAACATAATTTTAATTTTTAAATTATTTATATTTCTAAGGGATGTTATTAAATCATTATAAGACTATATTTTACAATAATTTAATCATTAAAGTGCTAACATGCCTTCTTTGAATTAGAATTGGTGTTAGATCTAACATTGTCTTTAGTACATTACTAGTCTCTTCAATATATTTATAGTATAGCATTTTGAAGTTGAATAGATTAGAGTAAAACCAGACCAACACTAAATTTTTTCAATAAATAAATATTCTCCAAAAATATATCATAACAAGAGTTGTAATTAAGCTGGATGGTTTATATTTTTTAACATGAATAATTAATATCGATGTCATATGTTATTATTTAACAGAATTACTATTTTTCATTGTTATTTGGAATATACCATGCTAGTATTGAAATTTATTTATCATATATATATATATATATTCATAGTTTCTTATTTTATATTCAAAGCTAGTGTAGGGAAACCCATATTTTATTAAATAGTTGGTAGGTTCCTAGGATTACATGAGAGGGTCTGATGGATGTGGTAAGGGAACATGATATATATATATATATATATTCATCTATATATAAATACATGTGTGTGTGTAATGTTGGACTTGGTTCCTTAAAACCAAACTTTTCATGTTCATTCAATTTTTATACAATATGGATATCACAAAAAAAATTTACTTATTATTTTTTATGAGATAATATATTTAGAATATTTTATCATCATTGGGTTTTAGAATATCCCAACTATAATGAGATCCATGATATTAGATTATGATATTTTTAAGACTATTTCATATATTCTGGAAATATCATAATAACATGACACATATAATTTCATACTATCTATTGTCAGGTTCTCAGCATGAATTTCCAAATTTTTTATCTCATAGAAGGAATTTCATGAGGATAGATTTTCCTATTGAAATTGAACCTATTATATGCTTCATTGTAATTCATATCTATGTGTATGTTCATTATTACTTAGACTTTATATCATTATCAATGTATATTAGTAACCACGTAGTTTGATGTATAAATGAAAATTGTGATAAAATATACTAATAAAGAAGTATCGTATGTTCTATATTTAATAATTGATATGACATTATCTGAGTGTTCAGGATAGGGTTTTCCCATTTCCAATTAATGGAAGAAGGTATCTATGGCACATAGAAAAAATAAAATAATCTGAAAAATAATCCCTAGCCATAATGGTCTAAAACTACTCATTTAAAAAATTAAATGAAATATGGGTTAAATTTATAGGATGAGGACATGTCTATATATCTTGTTTGATGACATATCACTAGTAAAAGGTATTAAATTTCATAGAATCATTCAATCTAGTTTTTCTCTTTAATAACTCATCTTTTCATTATTAGTTCTTTGAAGTGTTTCTAGATACCACCCTTGGTTTTTTGGGTTAGAACAAAAACCATTAAGAGAAGATACAAGAGGGTAACATGGCAAGTCTATCCAAATGACCATTATATTCAATTAAATATATTTTTAAGAATAAATTTATTCATGATTCATGGTATAATATTTATTCTTGTTTTATTGATCATAAATTCAATCATAGGATTATTAAATTCAAAAATTAATTATTTTAATTTTGTCACATATTTATTCACAATATAAATAAATATAATATGTATTTATTCATGAGATACGTGAATAAAATATTTATTTATTCATTTATATCTTATCTTAATAAAATTAAAATTTTTTGACATGTTTTGTGAATATAATATTTATTTTATTAAACAAATATAATTTTATCATTTAATGATTGATTCTAACTATAGAGGATTTGGAGGGAGTAAATGAATCAATAAATATATTTTAATATAATTGAAAAAAAGTATTTTTTTGTTATTTCATAAAATGATATTACAATATTACATGTTACCTAATACAATATTTATTTTTTTATGATTTTAAGGGATGTGGTGTGTGGTTTTTATTAGTTTTAAATTTAAATAAATGGACTTACGATCAATTATTATATTTTTATCCACTCTATAAAAACTAAAAATTTTCATTTATACATGAAATTATCATTTTATCTATCTCTCATTTCAAGACCCAAATAATGAAATAGATAGAATCCTCTCATATTATTTACAGAGAAAGTAAGAGAATCTGAGATATATTTACATATAAAAAATTAACTCCCATGAACTAGAAATCGATATATCAAGAATGTTTTTTGATGATTTAGTGAATAAAAGTATATATTTATATAGAAATTGTCATTTGGATTTTAAAAAAAATGATAATTTCAATATTATTTATGATAAGGCCAGTGATATCAAAAACAAACTAAAATCCAATTGAAAAAAAAATCTATATATTTATTTTATTTTAATAATTATTTATAAATTAAATCCGATAATCCTATTAAAATATTAAGGACGACTTCAATGAGTTTATATAGAAACATTTTAGATGGCCATCCACCCCGCAACATCCATTGTGTCAAGATCCTTCAAGTTTTTTCAAAGAATTCATACTTATTTATAGTTATTATTATGATTTGGTTTTTAAAATTCATCTTGGGGGTTTGGTTCTTATTCAAATCATCAAGACCATGTGTAAATCAATGTACGTATAGTCAATATCCATCCATAGGTTATTTTATTAGATTCCCAATGACTTATTCATTTTTTAAATTAATTTATTATTGTACGATTAAATAAAATAAACAAAATATAATTAATGAGCTTGTCTAATCAGGTTTTAATATGTTTTTAGTTTTTACATTTATTTTGGACATAGATTTATACATTTTTGTTTATTATATATATTATGAACAGACACACCCACATATATATATATATATATTAATTTTCTTATATATATTATATTATTTATATAATATAAATCTATTTAGGCCTTAATGAGGTATTCCTCTCGCTAGTGTTAGTCAAACCTCCCCCTAAAATCTAATGTATTTTAAGGATTATAATAAAAAACCAAATGTCAATGAATTTATATGTTGGATTATGGAAATCAAACCCTATCCCATTACCCCTAATATAAAAGTGTACTAAGATAGATTAAAAAATTTATACTATAAGAAAAGAGAGAGTACAAAAAAGTTATTATTGTATCTATTCAAGACTTTCTCAAGGGGACCGCTACCTCATGTAGCTTGTGCTTCCATTGTTGTGCTTATTACCAAGACCAATAAATCTACTTCTATTGGTAACTTTCACCCGATTAGCATGTGAAATGTACCATACAAGATCCTTACCGGCATTATTAATGTGCTGACCTCCAACCATCTCCTTAAATGTATATCCATGGAACAATATGGTTTTCTGAGGGGGAGATCCAACTGGGGGTGATAGATTTGGACCAATAACTAATTAGAGACATCAACATTAAAACCCAAGGTTCTAATATGGTGATCAATCTTGATATGAGCAAGGCCTATGAATGAGTAGAGTGGAGAATCATAATCAGATTTCTCACGGGTATGGGAAAGTTTTCATGGAATATTGACATACTGTTTTGTTGTTTTAGTTCTTCCTACATGTTAATCACATTAATGGATAAATCCTTCGGATTCATCAAAGAAAATATAGGTCTTCGACAAGGATATCCCATATCCTCGTGCATTTTTATCATCTCCCTAAATGTTCTTAGAAAACATCTTCAGAGTATAATTGGAAGTGGTGTAATCACTATATACCATAGAAAGATGCATCTTATATCGATATCACATATCATGATCGTGAATGCCTCCTTAATTTTTGTTAATTATTTGAGTAGTTCTATTTGGAGTCTAAACCAAATCATGTATGAATATATCAATTAGATATAATAGGTGGCAAACAAGGTGAATATTAGATTCATTATTTATAGGAGATGCTCTACGAGTCGAGTCCTCACGGTGAGTCAATCATAGGGAATGAGGAATGGAAAATGTCCCATGGTTTACCTGGGATAACCTCTTTCAACAAAGTGGTTTTGTATCCATTATTTTGATTATCTTGTTTATAAAATAATGGAGAGTATTTTCAATTGAATGAATTGGCATTTGTCCTTCGGGGGGAGGATTGTGCTAGTTAACAGTGTGCTCTTGGAAACTCCAATTCACTCCCTATCGGCTATCAAGATTCCTAAAGGTGTTATCCATAATATAGAGAGAATCTATGTGGCCTTTATATGGGACCTGTCACTCTATGTTAGAATACATTGGGATTCTTGGAATAAGATGGAGAGACATCTTAGTGATGGTAGTATAAATATGCGGAGTCTTAGCGATATCCTTGATTGCATGTATGAAAAACTGGCATGGAGGTGCTGGAACGTCAGACCATATTGGGAAAGAATATTAAATCCTTGTATGAAAGGCATGGGGACTATCGGGACGGCCCTACTTCTCCACTTTAGAGTGAGATAGGTCCCTTTGTTTCCTCTCTCAGACTTCGTTCATGTTGGATCGTAGGTAGAGGAGGTTTCTCATTCACACATGAGTGTTGGTGTGGGTAGATTATTGGATTGCCCGGATGCCATGAGAGTAGTATCTCCTTTAGGGAGGCTATTTTACACATGTCGTTCATTACTGTTGTACTAGATAGGGACCAATTAGAATAGTTACAGATTATTTTGATGACCATGGCACCAGATAAAATTTCATTCGCCCCGTCTTCTTCAGGTGTGTTCATGAATAAGGATTACCAGTGGGTATCTTACATGAATGATTCAAGGGATAGGTGGAATGAGGCTATTTGATGTAGGAATATCCCCACTAAATTAAATTTCTTTCTTGGAGGAGTTGGAATAGAGGAGTCCTCACAGAAGAGAATATTAAATGGCGTGGGGTTAGTATGGCATCTAGGTGAATATTCTGTAGGGGTATAAGGAAGAAATATCCAATCATTTGTTCTTCGATAGATACTGGGTAGAGGAGGTGTGGATGTTCTTCAGTGATTTCACTTCATTTTCCAAATCTGGCATAGCAGATCTTCCTTTCATAATGTTCTAGTTCCATGGCGTGGTGAAAGATGGACCTGAAAGGAAGGGCGCATAACTTAGTCATGCAGGCAGGCTATTGGGGCCTGTGGAAGGCATAGAATAAGTAGCGTCGTGAAGGGGTGGTTTCGACAGGACTCTTGATCATAATCCGGAATAATACTCTTATTCTTGATTTTTTTTCAGAACTCTCAATTCATGGTGGGAGGCCCCTACTCTACGGTGGCTTAGTCAGGCGATCCAAGGTACTTCTCCCAGAATATACAAATTTTCAAGTAACTGGGTCTGATGGAACCCTCCTGCTCGAGGTCATAAATTGATCCTTTATATTTATTGTTCCAATGGTGTTGTGTGCGAAGGGGGACGTTCTTGGTAGCCATAGCTTAGTCATCATGTCCTTCCTTATTCGGTTAGGAAAGGGAACGTCACTCCTATCAGGGGAAAATTCAATTCCGACAGGTCTCAATGTTTGCAAACAAAGGAGTTTGGATCTCGGGGAAGTGTAAATAGACGCTATGATGGTTTATAAGTCACATAAAGGGTTTGGTGTCATTTTGTGTTCCATTGAATACATTATTCTTAAATTTCATGGATTCATGGGTAACATCACAAAAGTGTCTCACTCGTGGAGGGAGGGGAATGGAGCAGTGGACTACCTTGCCTCTCTTGACACACTAGGTTTGGAGAGCTTAGTTTTCCATAACCTTCAAACATTGAACCTGATGTGGATTAATATCATTAGAGGGTATTCCCTTGGTCTCTACAACTTTATACCCCTCTATCTGTGATTTCTCTGTTTTTTTTTTCGGACCTCGTGTGTTCCATTTTGTTACTTTGAATAAAACGATACATGATGATGATGATTAAAAATCAAAAACAATGGAAGATTTTCAGATATGAACAAATATAATGGATTCAGAAAAACAACCACACTTGACATTCCACTCAACTGAAAAAGGATCCAAATTATGATTTTAAGAAACCATGTCTTCAAAATGAGAAATATTTTGGTTACTAACTTACACTGCCTCATAAAAGATAATTGTTTGAGACATAAATAACTATAGAAGAACATACACCTTCAAATTCATCTATTCCCCTTGAAAAATAGATAAAAAATTTTATATATTAGCATCATATCTATGTAACTGGTTCCATTTAAAATGTGGCCCCTCTAAAAAAATTATTGAATCTTTCTACCAAATCTATAAAAATATATACAATTAATGGTTAATAACATAAGAGATAATAAAAAAACCTTTTTAGTGACACCACAGGAGTGTATTATATCCAAGGAAACAATATTTTTACTACATAAATGGGTGGTAATCATTTTCCATATTAAAGAGATATCTTTTGAGGAAGTGATTTTTAGGTGGAACTATAAGAAAAACCATTATGTCCACTGAATCCTTCTTCCAAATTTTTCTCATGGCTAAAGATGTTTTTCCACTTGCAACTCCTCCTTAAAATAAATTCCATAAAATAAAGTGATGGTTTCACATTCTTTTTTAACGAGATAAGATTTTTCTCTATAATCTTAAACATCCACCCCAAAAATAACTAATGATGGGGGATCTATAATACACTATAAAAAATCTCTTGAATGGAACCCCTTCTAGAGTTACTCAACATATAAAGTGCACCTTACCCATACAATATAATGTGTGGACTAGTGGTGAGAGTATATAAGAAAATTGGGAACACATTACTGTTAGTACCATTACATGTTGTATTAGGTAAATAAAAAATTCGTATAAAATTTTAAACTATATATATGTAATTAGATCTCTGATTTGATCATAAATATTAGATAAAAATAACATGATATAATAATAATTCATCGAACTCATAGAATACAATCGTACTACAAGGTTTTCTCACCAACATAATAAAGTACAAAAAATAGAAAAAAATTAAGTGAAGAATCTACTATAACATCTGACATTAATCTCATACCAGTCTCAAAACATCAATCTAGTTGGATTCTCTATATAATCTATGACATAAAATCACAAAACACGTTTTCAACATGTACTAAGGTTCTTGAGTTTGGTGTCAGAATGAATCTCAATTGTGGTCTATAAATTCATCTCTTATATATTCCATCATATAATACTCATGTTTCTAAGGAACAATAAATTGGGTAGTAATATATAACGTCAAATCAACCACTTTAGGTCATCGTGGTCTAACCTGGCCTCCATGACACAAGACATGACATATTTTGTATGATATTAGAAATCAAATCTATCATAACCACACGTATTCAGAATATCATTGGGGAAATGCATATCAATAACATGTCTTGGTTATATAGGAATCTTACTTTGGAAAGGCCTAAAAATAGCCAACGAAAAGAAAATATGAAGTAGTAAAATAATATATATGAAGAGGTAAGAGGAATACATCTCAACAACAAATGTATGACATAGTTCAAACTACCCCCTTCGGGTATAGACCCATGGCCACATCTCATATCCAGTAGTCAACATAGGAGGCCATTTGAGGATGGCATATGAGTAGCCAACCTTAAATGTGTGAAAAACTAGCACCCTCTTTAGAGATTGGATCCATGTCCAATCACATAAATTTCAGTATTTTTGGAAATGATGAAAAGAGGATATCCCAATATACAACCTCCCACAAAATCCAAACTAGAACCCTCATCAGATTGAGGTCACATAGATCATCAAGTATCCAGAACTCGGAAGAATGTGATTACTTGGTTTCGGTAACCCTACACCATAATTAATAAGTATTTAGGACACAAACTCTCTATCTCTAGTTATCCTACATGATCATGGTACAATAATAAGTGAAACATGACATACATAGACAATACCCAATCATGAAAAAATAAATACATCAATCCTAGAACTCAGATGGAGGATAACATGTACATATCCACATAACCCTCCCTAACCAATCTCATCATCCCCAAATATCCACCAAACCGAAGTTAAAAAACAAACACAATGACCTTGGTCCCCTAGTTCATACCCAACTCAAAATCATGACCCACATGTCGGACCTATCTTCACTGAATTATAATTCATATATAAGGCTATGAACATCCCCATAAGGTCTCGAGATACAATAAAAATTCTCAAATCCATCCCTATAGCTTGGATAGTAATGAAACACACCCTTATGTGTCTCATTGGTTGCTTGTTTCTCTTCCCTAGAACATTCATAAAATAGGTAGAGATATTGACCACATATAACAATATTTGTCTACCTATAAGAATATCACTTTCAACATTATCTAATCCACATGATTCTTCCCACTAGGTATCTATACTCCTCTAATGTTTTCATCCCTATCTTATGAGATCCATATTCTATATAGGGACCATTTTTTCTTATTGCATTCATCAATTTACAATAGTGTTTCCTAAACTGAGTGACTACCATCTCCAAATATCCAATAATATAAAAAAAATCAATCCCAATTTCTTAACATGGGATATTATACTCATTTCCATTTCCCCACCCCTCTAACTCCTGTATTTACATATTTGGTAATTGGTGTTTGGTATTAATTAATGATGGATCATATGTGTGGATACTAAAATTACATAGTCCATTTTTCATATAATTCTATTGAAACCTAAGGGAATAATTTTATACTTCATAAGAATATAGATTTATTTTCTTAATGATTTCTTTTTTTACTTAGGAAGGTAATTCTCTGACACATTGAGTTTTTATTATACTTATAAAGGTTTACATTAATATTTCCATTCCAAGATTAATCTCAATGTTAATTTTGATAATGATGATTTTTTTTCTATAATAAAATTTCACTTATCAAATTAGTATAATGTTTTATTACCATCTAATAAGAACATATATTAACTAGGATCCTATTTAATTGGTCACCCTTTTAAAAAAATCACATCAAGTAGTATGCAAGGATACATAATTCACTGATCAATGTGTTAACTTTAGTGATCACTACTTCACTATTTATGTATGAAATCATTCCAATAATATAAATAATGATTCTTGGATTGTTTCTTATTCAAACCGTTATCTAATAAATTATATGGAGAGGCCCCACACTAATCATTTTGTTTCCTAACTCTTAGGGTTTTCTAGATAAGTGAAACCCAAATATCCCACCAGAAAAAGACTAAAAATTGAAAAACTAGCAGTACCATTATTTGGGATAACCTTCCAAATGATGATCTAGTGTCACCAGTTACATTCTTAACTTACACAAGATAATCCAAAGGCACCTTGATTTAGAATAACATAACCAATTAGATGATTTATGTCTTGAAGAGTTCTACATTAGAATAAATCTCACAATTATTATTTTAAGGGGATTTAATTTCACTATATTATCTCATGTTATTCATTTTATATTTTCATGCTTATAATGATTTAGTTTTAAAATCCTCTTATAGACAGAAAATTAATATATTCAAATCAGATTAATTTTAAAAAAATTCAAGAACCAACAATTTTTGTTACGCACCAAAAATAGAATCCACTAGAATTTATGCATATGTAAAGGCATCTTATGAATTGGGTACATGAACTATTTATGTAATGATTTAGAATTATATAAGATTTGGTATCTATATATTAGTATAATTAGAGTATCAGATAGACCTGAAAACCTTTCTATAAAAATTATTAGCCTCCACGCCAATGGGAAGTTTGACTAAAATCCCCTATCGCTACAGAAACATTACTCAAGAGATAATTCAATTCATAATGATAATAAAAACAAATATACAATAACTATTTTTATAACTAACTCTACGATAATAACTGAAAAAAACATAGATCAATGTAAACAATAACTAAATATTTTATTTACATTCCAAACATGTAATGTAAGGCTTGAGAATTTCTAAAGAAGCATTTTCATATCTTAAACTAATGTATTAAAATAGTTATAGTATACAAAATTTATAACAATTAATAACACAGTGATTAAATTTTAAATAATTAATATTTTCAAATATTGAAACATGAGATAAACATTTAAAAAAATAATAATTAAATTATGAATATAAGCATTTTATAATTTTAGTTTAACATTATTGAAATTTTATAATTTTAGTAAAAAAACACTTTATATTAATTCCATAATATAAAAATCTTCATATTATAAGTTACATGAAATTTCACATTAAATATAAAATATTTTATAAATTATAAAATATTTATAAATCAATTTTTATAATATAAAAAAATTGTATAATCTAAATATTAAATTCTTATTCTTAGTTAAAACAATATCATATCACTCATAAAAACTCTTTTGATTTCGGTTAAAAAATTTCTAAAACACATATTTAATTAGAACCATTTAAGAAAATTTAATATTAACAATTTATATTTTAGACTGATTTTTTGTAATTGATAAACACTTTATAAATTATACATATGATTTCGAAACAAACACTTTATATCTAGATTATAAGGCATGCCATATAATATTGAAAAAATTATTTAATATAAACAGTTTAATATTATAAATTCTTATTAATAAATGTTTTTAAATAACTAATTAATTAATTATAAAAAAATTATAATTAAACAAATTGTACTCCATTTATTACTATTTAACTACAAAAAGACCTTATTTTTATTTTGAAAATATTTGGTATCATTTATAAATATTTCTATCCAAAATATAAGAATAATTAACTAAATATAAATTGTAAATTAATTAAATAATAATATTAATATATCCTGAAAATATATTGACCCTCAACATATTATTAGTTCAAGGGAAGAGGGTTAGTGTAAGTCATCGCAATATGAAGAGTGTGAGGTGGTGAAAGGAAGGTGCCACACCATATAGGATGGCATAAATCTTTTGTCTGTGAAGTGGGGCAGTTTCAATGGAGTTCAATGACCCCCACTAGAGCACACTAAGTAAATAAGTAGTGAATATCTATGTATAAGTACAATATGGTAATTGGTTGATATTCACAGTTTTCATTATTTAAGAACATGTGTAGCATGCCATGCTCTATGATACATTATCTTATAACATAATGTTTATAAATATCCCCACATTGCATGGGAAATCCGTTTAACTATTAGCAATGTAATGATGATGCTAGGTTCCCCATTACATGTTGTTCACATAATGTTTACTCATTAAAATAATTTTGAGTCTTGATATAGGATATGTTATTATATAATAATATCCATATGAACTATCTTTAGAGTATGTTGGCTCTTAATGAATTCTCCAATAGGATCCCCAAACATCATAGTGTCTTACATTGTAATGTTATGAACTAAACCTCACATTATGTTATCATATATCATAATGGTATGTTCCCTAATTGAGATCACATTGGTTCTCAATAAAATGTTCACTATTATTTATTTTTATTCAATTTAGAAAAGGATTTCACAAACCTAAATACATTGGAAGATCAGATACCAATATTGGGTTTTATATGGGTCTATTAACACTTAATTGAGATAGAATAATAAAATTGAAACCATAACTAGGATCACCATTCTATATTAAAAAATAATATAAAAAGTGTAAATAAATAATCCATATATATGTATACAATACACTAATGAGGAATTACATCATCCATAATACATTTTCATTTGGTTTTAGGAATATCAAAACATGGAAGCAAAAATATATCCCACTTTTAGAGGTATCCATAGGCCAATACGATCACATATCATACAAGTATGATTATACATTCTGGAGAAGTGAATACAACTCATGATACAAAAAGGGTAGGAAAAAGAGGGTATATTGTTTAGAGTGATTTAGTTGAACAAAGTGTTTTTCAATATTTAACATCCCATTGAAAAACCCCTTTAATATAACTTGAGAAATATATTTGGAAATACATGCATTAACTCATCCATTATAACACATGAGTTAATAATTTAGTTAATTCATGTATCAAAAGTTTGAGTTTAATAGAACTTATATTAGTTATAATTATTTTAAAATAATTTTAATGAGAGTCTATATGATGGGACCAAATATACATGAACATGTGGAATTTCACCATATCATCAATGGTGAAAGTAGCATCATATGCATAAAATAATAAAAAGGTGAAAATTTATATTTTGTCATTGTTTTAATGTTTTGTCAATGGAAACATAATCTCAAGGACATAACCACCAAAACTCCATATCATGTAATATTTTATTTAACTAATGTTACTGTTATATATTAGTACATGTCCTTTGGAATTCAAGGGTTGTAATTATGAATTTCTCAATGATTGGTTCTGTAATGGATTGAGATGTAAAAAAATTGAATCTAAGGTTTGTTAGACATTTTTAAATGAAAGATCATGTTAGGGAAACTATTAATATTTTTTCACTACTACCTTACTTTAGTGATATGAAAAAAAACTTCTATGTATCTCAATTGAGGTGATATGTATTTATCACAACTCATGTGATTCTGTTTGATGATATAGAATTACAAGTTGATGTGTTATATTATGGGTAATAAATTCTCATTATCAATCGGTTTGAGAATATTTTTCATGGTAAGGTCATTCCTTTAGTGTGTGTGTGCTTGTAATGATGCTATAAAATTAATCAAAATGAATACTGAGAGTGGTAGACTAATATTAATACTCAATGACCAAGTTTGTTTCAATGAGTGGATTATAGAAGCTTCACAGGGATTGGATGTAAATATATAGAGTTTCTATTTACACTCATCAATTATAGTCAGTATTTTTTATTTCATTTTTAATTATATAGTGTTTAAATATATGGAAATTTTATTTCATGAATATTATAAGTCAAATGGAGGGATCATCAATTTTGAGAAATTAATTTTCTGTATAAGAGTTTAAACATGTACCTAGTGGTATGTTATTAGGTACCTGATGTAATCTCGTATGAGATGAAAGGTCTACTAGATTTCTAATGGGTGGCTCTCTAATGAGTATATGATATAATCTAGGTAAATTATTTTAAATTAAATGTAAATTATTAATTTTAAAACTCCCGTTAAACCAATACTGATATATTTTTAACAACATTACCAAGTATTGGATTCAATAAAATTTCTCTCTTAATTTATTCTTTTTAACAAGTAATTACTCCTTAAATTGTTTATCTGGATCCTTTCTGAAGTAGAAGTAAGGGTTTTCATTTAGTGATACAAAGGTTATATATCATTTTTTCATTGGTAACTTTTTAATTTGTTGGAATCAATAAAAATAACTAAACACTATTCATTAAGGTTTCCAAATCCATCATATCCTTTGGGTTTTCTTTCATCACGTTATTGAAAGAGTTAATTCTTGGTGAATCTATGTTAATAACAAAATATTCATTTATTAATGATTTAAATATCTTAGTGATGTTATTAAATCCATAAAAGACTATATGTTACATTTTCTTATTCATTAAAGTGGTGGAATTCAATCTTCTTGTAACATTTGGGGTCTAGTCTATCATTTTCTTCAGTACACTACCAGTCTCTTTAATTTATTTATAGTATATTTTTTTGGTAGTAGTTTTGTGTAGAGTGAAACAAAACATAAACTAAAATTTTTATAAAAATAAATATTCTCCATTTACATATCATAATAAGAGTTTATATTAAGCTTGGGGGTTTATATTTTTTCATCAGAGATTGGTAATTCTCATTCCATATGTTATTCATTGTTAGAATTACACATTTTCAATACTATTTGGAATATAACATGATATTATTGAAAATATATTTATATATATATATATATTCTTCTTTACTTCATTTCTATTAAAAACTAGTGTAAGGACATATATATTTTTATAAACAGTTGGAAGGTTTCTATGATTACATGAGATGGTCTAATTAATGCGGTAAGGGAACTTGATATATATATATGTGTGTATGTATATGTTTATATATTTATATATATTCATCTATATATGAATTCATATGTGTTTGTGTGTATTTTTTTTGGTTCCCTAGAACCAAACTTATCATGTGCAATCATTTTCTATACCATATTGATATCACAAACAAATTTTACTTCTTTACTTTTTATATGAAACTACCTTTAATGTATTTTTTCCATCATTGGGTTTTAGAATTTCCCTAATATAATGAGAAACTAGATATTCATTGATGATAATTTTCAAAATAGTACATATATTCTAGTTATATCATACTAACAAGAGACATAATGTTTGACTATATAGTGTCAGGTTCTCATAATAACTCTGACTTATAATCATTAATTTCAATCTCGGTGATCTCCGAGAAGGAATTTAATGAGGATATAACATAAAATAGAAATGTAACCTATTATATACATCATTGGAATTCCTATCTATTTATATATTCATTAGTCCTTATACATGATATCATTATCAATGTATATTATGAACCATGTAGTTTTATGTATAAATGAAAATTATGATGACATATACATATGAATAATTGTCACATGTTCTGTATTTCTTAATTAGTATAACATTATCTGAGTATTCAAGAAATGATTTTTCAATTTCAATTTAATGGAAGAAGGTATTTATGGCACATTGAAGAAATGAAATCACTTAAAAAATTCCCTAGCCACAATGATCTCAAAAAACTAATTTAAATAATTCAAAAAAATAGATTAAATATATGTGATTTACATATGTCTATACATATTTTATGATGAATTATTAGTAGGAAAAGGGATTAAATTACATAGTATCATTCAAATTAGTTTGTATTTATAATTACATATCTTTAATTTATTAGGTCCATTATGTGTTTCTATATTCCACTTTCAGTTTTTGGGTTAGAACTACTATCATTAACAAAAGATACAAGAGGGTAACATAGTTAGTCTATCCAGATGCACATTAGATTCAAGTAAATATTTGTTTATAAATAAATTGATTCATGTTTTATGGAATAATAATTATTTCTGATTTATTGATCATAAATTCAATCATAAGAATATTATTTTCAGGAATAAGTTATTTTAATTTTATCTCTTATTTATTCTTAATATAAATACATATAATATTTATTTATTCATGATATTAGTGAATAATATATTTATTTATTTATTTATTTTTTATATCTTATGTTAATAACATAAATATTTATTCCCATGTTTTTTTAATATAATATTTATTTTATCGAAGTAATAAAAATTCATTATTCCGATTTTGAATATATTTGTAGAGGATTTGGATAGAGTCAGTGATTCAATAAATATATATTAATGTTTTTTAAATATTTTTTTTCTTTCATGAAACTATATTTGAATATTACATGTCATCTAATAAAATACTTGTTTTAATATCATTTTAAGAGATATTAAATGGGGTTTTAATTAGAGTTAAATTAAAATAAAAGGTATGAAGTTCAATTATTTTAATTTTATCCATTCCATAAAAACTAAAATAAGTTGTTTTTTACATGAAAATATCATTTTATCTACTTCTCATTTCAAGACCCAATGAATGAATGAGAGAGAATCCCCTCATATTCTCTTTCAATCTAGTGAGAATTGTGAGAAATGATAACATATAAAAAACAACTCCCTTGAAGTAAAAATCGAGATATCAAGAATGGTTTTTGAATATTTATGGAATATAAGTAAATATTAATAGATAAATTATCATTTGATTCTTAAAGAAGCGATAATTTCAACATAATTGCTGATTAGGTTAGTGATATCAAAAATGAACTGCATTCAATTCAATAAAAAATTATATATATTTATTTTATTTTATTAATTAATAATATTATGTGATAATCCTTTTAAAGGATTAAATTCTATATCCTCAAGTTTAAATGGAAACATTTTAAATTGTCATTGACCCTACTGTATCCATTAAGTCAGTATCCTATAAGTGTTCTAAAAGTAGTCATACTTATTTATAATTATTATAATGACATGGTTTATAAAAATTATTCTTTACTGTTATGTTATTATTCCAATAATCATGACCATGTGTAAAAAAAATTGTATGGTCAACAGTAGGAAAAATACAATGAGATTTTATTCACAAGGACTTATTTCTTTAATTAATTAATTTATTTTATTATGATTAAATAAAATAATGAAAATCTTATAAATGAGGTTATCTGATTGTGTATTAATATTATTTTTCTTTTTCTATTTATGTTGGAAATAGTTTTTTATATATGTGTATTATATTTTAATTTTCAAATATATATATTATATTATTTATAAAATATAAAACAGTTTAGGACATGACGAGGCATGCCTCCTCCCAGGGTTAGTCAATCCTCCCCCTAAAATCATTGGTCTTTTAAGGATTATAATAAAAAACAAAATTAAATAAATTTAGATGCTAGATGTCAGAAATACAACCCCTACCCATTACCCCTGACATATATAATATGTGTGTTCTAAAATAAATTACAAAATTTAATCGATAAGAAAAGATAGTGTAAAAATATTAAAAACATAATTTTTAGTTGTCCCCCCCCAATCTCAATCTTCTTTCCATAAAATAAGGAAAACCCAAAAAATTGAAAAAAAATTAGATCCAGAAAACTATAATGGAGTTAGAAAAACAACCCCGTCGAACATTCCACTCGAGTGAAAGAAGCTCCAATATAGTATTTCAATCAACCTAGACTTCAAAATGACAAATTATTTGGGCACTATCTTACAAGGCCTCATGAAAATCGATTTTTTATGATAAGAACCATCATAGAAGAACATTAAGCTACAAATTCATCCATTCCCCTTGAAAATAAAATAATTAAATTTATATATTAGCATCAAAATCATTGTAACTTGTTCCATTTTTAATGTTTCCCCTCTAAAAATTAAATGAACATTCTACCAAATACATAAAAATAAATAAAAGTATTGGTGAAAAACATAATAGAGAAGAATAAACCTTTTAAGTGACACCACCAAAGTTGATGATATCCATAGAAAAATGATTTATTCTAAAATAGTGGGTGGTAAACGTTTTTATTATTAAGGAGTATTATTTTTTAGGGTGTGATTTATTATGTGTATGTATAAGAAAAACAATTTTTTACAATGAATACTTCTTCTAATTTCATCAAAAGAATAAAAATATTTATCATCTTGCATCACATCCTTATAAGGAAATCCAAAAAATAATGTAAAGGTTTCACATTCTTTTTTAATCAGACAAGTTGTTCCTCTAAAGTCTAGAACATCCTTCCTATAAATAACTAATTATGGGGGATATATAATACCCAATAATAAATATTTTAAATTGAACCCTTGTCGGAGATCCTTGAGATATTAATTCTATCACACCCATATAGTACGAGGTGTTGACTCATGGTGAGATTATATAATAAATTTTTGAATAATATACCCTCATTACTATCACATATAATATTAGATCAATAAAAAGACATTATAAACTATAAAACTATGTATAGTTAATTATAGCTATGATTTGATCATCAATGTTAGATAAATAGTAAAATGATATAACAATAATGGATATCACACAAAGGATACACAAATACTATATTGTTTTCTCACCATGATAACCAAGTACAACCCAAAAAATAAAAAAAATAAGGGAAGACTCTTCTATTACAACTGAATCAATTCTCATACCAGTCTCGAAACATTAATCTAGTTAAATCACCCGTAAAATATATCACTAAAAACACAATCATATTTTCTTCACATGGATATAGGTTCATGTGTTTGGTGTGAGAATGAAACTCATTAATGTTCCACCAATTGATCTCTTATATATTCCATTATATAATGCACATGTGTATGGGGAAAAATAAATCAGTTGGTGATATATAACATGAAATTAACCACATTAGGTCAATGTGTGCTAACCTAGCTATCATGACACTAGACACCACCTAATTTTGATGATATTAGTAATCACATATATTATAACCACATGTCTTTAGAATATAGGTGGGTAAATTTAAATCAATAACTAGTCTTGGTAATATTGGACACCCACTTGGGAATGGCATTAAAGAATCCAGTCCAAAAAATATGAAGTGATCAACAACAATATATGAAGTGATAAGAGGAATACATCTCAATAACCAACCTATGACATAATCCAAACTATCCCCAATGGGTATAGACATAAGGACACATCTCATATCTAGTGGTCAACATAGGAGGTAGTCTGATGCTGGTTTCTTAGTAGGTAACCTTTAGTGCATGAAAAACTAAGACCCTTCTTTGGGGTGAGTTCCCATGGTCAATCACATAAATATTATTATTTTTGTTATTGATCTAAGGAGGATGTACCAATATCCAACCTCCCATATAATCGAAATTAGCACCCACCTCAAACTGAGGTCACATAGATCATCATGTGTCCAAAACTCAAAAAAAAGTGAGTACCTAGTTGGGGTAACCCTAAACACTAATCCATAGGTTTTTAGGACACAAAATCATTATCTATAGTTATACAACATGGTCATAGGGAAATAAAAAGAAAAACATGAAGAACATTGACCATATCCTAGGATGCAGTAAGAAATATATCAATATTAGAAATTAGTTATTGGATAACATGTACATCTCAACATAACCCTACCTAAAAAAACTCATCATCCAAAAATATCGACCAAAATAGAGTTACACAACAATCACAATGATTTGGGTCCCCTAGATTATACCCAACTCACAATCATGGCCCACATTTCATAACTATCTGCACCAAATTATAATTACTCTAGTTGTCCATGAATAGCCCCAAAAGGTCTTAAGGTACACTAAAAATTCCCTAATACATACCTATATAAAGGATGGTAATGAAACTCACACTAATGTGTCTTATTGGTTTCTTTTTTATCATCTGTATCTCTTTCTTAAATGACGTACACTCATTAAAAACCTAAAACCAACTCAGTCAACCCATAGGAATATCACATTCAACACTAGCCGAGCATCATGAGGATTCCCACTAGTTATCCATACTATTATAATGCTTTTATCCCAATCCCATGATATCTCTATAAAATATAGGGGAAATGTTCCCTCATTACATTCATCAAGATAAACTATAGTTTCCCAAACTGAGTGAATAAGCTCTCCTATGATCGAGAAACATTGAAAACTCATTCCCAATTACGTAAAAATGTATCTTATACTAATTTCCATTTCACGACCCCTCTTAATCATGGAGTTTCATTTCATAAGGATATTTCATGACCTTTTTACATAAAATTATCATGGTCTTACCACAAATGGAATAATTAGTAAATGGTCTTCCACTTAGAAGCCCTTAAATTTCCCACTAAATCTGATGCTGCTTTATTAATTGCTTTACATTTTATGCATCATTATCAGATATAGTTGGAAAGCATAAGATCAATATAAAAAAAGGAAAATTAAGCTTCCTCTATAATAAATTGGAAAATATCTAGTGGGAAAGAAGAATTTTGAAAAGAATATTCAAGACATGGTCATCACCCTCCCTCTTAGGGTATCTATTTCACTTTTTAGCCAAATTTTTTTTATAGGGTGGATTAATTTTATGGGATTTTGTTCATCTATTTTTTAAAATTTATTTTCAATGTTTCATTTTATGTTTGGTCCATTTTATGTGTTCCTTAGAAAAGGGAAGAACGTGTAACATGAATCATAATCTTAAAGAAAATCCATAGTGTGGAATTTTCTATGGAAAGCGAGTGATTCAATTGAAAGAAACAAAAAAAACCTATTAGACTGTGAAAAAATTTACTCATTCAATAATGTTATGAAAATTAGTAAAGAACCTGACATGCCACATGATATTGGAACTATTGATGGTGAGGAAATTCAAAAAGTGAAAAATTGGAATTTTTACACATGAAAAAATAATTATATTATAATTTAAAATAATAGAAAAATACTCATAATATAAAAATCCAATTATAGGAATTTGAATTCATTAAGCTAAAAGTATTAAATAAAAAACATGTTAAAGTGGTAACTAATATATTAGAGTATTATGATTTCCTTACTAATTAAATTCATATGATATTAAAAATATGGAAAACTCGAAGGTAACGATAAGGGAAAGAATCTAAACAAAGAAGAAATTCATAATTAGGAAGCCATACATGATGACCATGATACACATTTTTCAAAAAAAGGCATAGGAAAATCAAAGGATATAACAATAGAATATGTAATTTAAATATTCTATGGATTATAGGTATTCTAAAATAAAGGATCAATTTGACATGGTAGATAATATCTCTAGGAAATTGGAATATTATATGACTTGAGGGAAGATTATTAAGAGAGAAAATAATTATCAAATTGAATCAAATGACAATATGATTCACTAATTTTGATAAGATCTAGAATTTGATGAGAAAGAAGTTGAGAAATCTAATTCCAAAGGAAATACTAAATTTAATATTGCATTATACATATTCATTGACTACGCTTCAGCAAGTAATAATTAAATGAAAACAAAAATATATATTTCTGATGAAAACATGTAATGATTATCTCATCCAATAGGCCATGCAGTTTTTTAAAATATGGTATTGGTTATTAAGAACCATCTCCCATTAATGAGAGGAAGATAGTCATGAGTAGATCCAAAAATATGTAAAATTCCATAGGTTTTAGAAATAGATCCAAAAATACTGTTTTCAGATGTAATGACAACATGTGCTATTTTTGACATATGCATGGTCATATTTCACAATTTTTTGAGGATTTGGGATATACTTCTTGTTGTCAAGATTGAAATATTGCTCAGATTTAGAATAAGAATAATCTTCTTGAAAATTCTAAAATAAATGTCTCTATGAAGGAAGTATCCTTGAAATCATACAATTTTGGATGAATGGGACACACTTTGAGTATGTGTCATGATTCTTCAGGGATCAATATTTCAATAAAAACACTGGTTTATCAACATTTCAACCAAGAAATAGTTACCCAATGGATTGTTTTAATTTGATTTGGTTTATATGTTATAATTAAGGGAATTTGGGAAGATATTTAATCTGCAATAATGATGGGAAGAAAAATAATCCCCAAATAAGATTACAAAATCCAGTGGTCTATAATGAAAAAGTCTATACTGTAATACAACGTACTAAGTTGAAGAATATGTTCAAATTCTAGGCAAAAACTAAACAATATTTAAAAATGGTTTTCGAAGAACTTCATCTATTATAATCATAGTATATATTTTGGAAAAAATGTGAATGAACCAAGAGGAATAAGGTATGATCTATTCTTTTTGAGATTAAGAAGAATGTGTGTTCAGTGAAAGACTCAATCCCAAAAAGAAATGGTAAGGTGACTCGAATGACTAAAATAATGATAAATTAATAAGGAATACATCAAAAAAAATTCACATGTCATTCTATAAGGAAATAATTAAAGGAAATAAAAATATACCTTATAGAATCTCGCCTTTTTATTACATAAAAGTTCATTACATTCTAAAAACAATGGATCTTTTAAATTTTAGTTTCTTGGAAATATAGTACAAAATACCTGATAAAATATTATTCTAAATGAAATTAAAGGATTCTTAATTAGTTAACCCTAATTATTATTACGTCATCTCATATTCTGAGGACATGCATCAATGGAAAGCCTTTCCATATCGCCATGTAAGGAAATAAGCAATGAAAATATTTTACATGTTATATTAAGGAATATTAATAAGAAAAATAG
This sequence comes from Viscum album, assembly GCA_963277665.1. Lineage (NCBI taxonomy): Eukaryota > Viridiplantae > Streptophyta > Magnoliopsida > Santalales > Viscaceae > Viscum > Viscum album. The sequence goes on from OY728120.1 coordinate 2,113,665,645, forward strand.
TAATATAGTTATGGGATAAGAAAGAGAAAATTAGGAATATCCTAGTAAAAATAATAGGAATCCTAACATGGAAATGTGGAAAAACATTTAATTTATACATTCACAAACATATCATCAACGTTAATCACCATGGAGTCATAAAAATTACTAAGGTTATTCAAAAAGGTATCATATAACATGTCATCTCTAGAGATTAAAATTATTAAACTAAGTCATTAGAATTATATTAGTTAGAACCCTTAATATGTATTAATTTCATTTGATCCACATAGATCATAATAAAACATTTCATAAATAACCTGTGGATATTAAAGGAACTAGGTTTCATATTAAAATAATGGTGTTTCAAAAGTACATAAAAATATGATCATTAATTCATTTAACAACCACATAAAAGGACTTTGGGTTTAATATATGACAATACTATAAGAAAATAAATCATTTTGACATATAGGTTAATAACCTTTGAAAATAATAGTCTTGAGTCACCATAAAAATAAAATAAAATAGAATTGTTTTTAGGAGAGGAGGGAAATTTTGAGATGTAAAATATACAACATAATGGGTATAAGTTAGAGTATTAAAAATTTCTAAAATGAGAGAGGACAAGGGTCTCCCATTTGTAAACATAATTTATAAGTAGGGGTATGATAGAAAAGGGTAATAGAAGAGATTAACCAAAACAGTTAGAATGTATATATGATATCTTTTTCTTGATTTTAAATGAAAAGAAGGATAATTCCCTTACCATGAAAAGTAAGTACTAAAATTTTAGTATTGGGTAATTGAGTGAATGAGGACACCGTGGGAGGACACCTTATGAGGTAAAATACAATATATTCTAGGATTGTTAGTTTTTATTGAATGGAAATTTTGATATGGTTGGGTATTTATATCAAAAGTATAGGATTTGTTTATTAGTTTCAAAAATATAGGCTAGATTGTGGAAAATGAAAACACATGGTCTTGACCATGGTTTTTCCCATGGTTTTTGAAATTTGGTATATATTTTAATTTATTTTAATCCAAAATATTTTATCATCATTTTAAATTACTTTTTCTGGTATGGAAAAGTAAGTGTTCCACAAAAATAATGTTTTAAATGATAGAATTTCCATTTTAAAACATGGAATTTAAATTTTTGGTTTGTTAATTGATTAAAATATTTTAAAATACGTGATATTGATAAAATAAAATATTTTACGATTTTTATTGTTTTTAATTAATTATTACAAAATTATGATATAATTTTGATGTCATTAATCATACCAAAAACCTCAAACTGTATTTTTACGAATCACAAAAAAAAATTAGGAAATTGTAATAAATTCACCCTAACCTAATTTTAGCGTGATGATTTCAAAAATCATGTTTCTTATATCATAATAATTCTCAAAATCTGATTATTTTATCTTTTAAATAAAAATTTCATATTAACTAAAAATAATAGTAGGAGGAAAATGCATACTAAATTTTCTAGCAATTAAAATTTTTAAAATAATTTTATCATTTATATTTATGTAAATGTGTTTTTATCATACTATTTTATTATAATAAGTATTACTTCTAATTCGATAGTTTATTATAAAAATTTATATATTTTCTAAAATGTACCATTTTGGTTCAAAAAGTTATTTTATAAAATTCTGTTTTAATAAAAACCTATTTTAATTATCAAAAACTATTCTAAAAAATGGAAATTATGGAATATAAAAATTATTTATAAAATGGATATAAACATTATGTAACTAAGGCATGGACATGTTACCCCTTATTCCACACTTGTACACCCTATGATTTAGGTGTGTAATGGTGGTAGATTCATTGGGGGCCTCAGATGACATTGACTGAGAGGTAATATCCGCTAACATGAACATAACTCGTAGTTGATTTCCATTAAGCTTCACTTCTTAAAGCTCATCTTGGCCTTGGTAAAGTGTGAACTCCAATGATGATACCTCCCTCCCATCTTTTGACAGATGGGCTTCAAACAACAATACTCTACTGGTAGAGACCATCAAAATTTCTTTTTGTATCAATTATCCTATATCATTATAACTTATGGGCACATAATTATAATGATATAATTTTTACCAAGAGTACAGTTTAAAACAATCAAAATGAACAATAGTCAAAATTGACCAACATCAATATAATGATCAAATCAAGATGTTCAATTTCCCATTACATTTATTTTATTATTAAAGAGATATGGTTCTATTGTGTGGAATATAATATAACAGACATTTTCAGGAAAATATTATCAGTCAAAAAGTAGGAGTAATTACACTCTTCCCCCCATAAGACATTTTCCCCAAAATCTAAACCTGTTCTCTTAGTAGAGAAAAGGTGTCAGTATTTCTGCCTTGTTATCTCCTCCATTTCCCATGTCTCCTCTTCATATTTATTGTTCCTCCCCAACACTTTGAATAGGTGGGTAGTCTTATTGAGTAGAACCTTTTCTATGTGGTCCAATATCTCCACTAGCTTCCTCTCATAAGACGGATCATGTTATAGATGTATCAACTTCAGATTCAATACATGTGAAGGGCCGAGTATGTACATAATCATGAAAGATACATGTAATACATGATGAACTTTAGCTATATTTCTTTGACGTGTTGGATGATTTCCCACTACTCCTATAAGATCAAGTATTTCATAGGGGCCAATGTACCTATGGCTAAGTATCCATTTCTTCACATACCAGATAACTCTCTTCCAAGGTGATATTCAAAGGAATAGTTTATTTTCCAACAATAAGTCCAATTACTCACAACGGTTTGAATCATCTATCTTCTTCCGACTATAATATGCCTTTATGTTTTATTTAATGGAGTGATCCTTTTTTATCATCTCTTACACAAAATTAGGCCCAAGAAGTTCTCTCTAACCAACTTCATCGCAAAAATTTAGAGTTCTACATCACATCCTGTAGATATCCACATCAGGTTCCATCTGAATACTAAAATGGAATCTATTGATGTATGAGAACTTCACTAATGGGATATGTTAATACCATCAAGCTTTAAATTCCATTGAGAATACTCTCAGAATGTCCCCATGTGTTTTAATAGTCATTTCATATTCTCTATCAGTTTTGGGGTGATAGGTCATACTGAAATTCAATTTAGTAGTCATTGAATGTTGAATAATTCACTAATTTTTTTTGTAAACCATAGGTCACAATCATAAATGATATAAAGTGGAACCCTGGGAAACAACACCACTTTATGTAAATATTAGAAAGTTTTTCAAGAGGTAAATCCTCCTGAATATCGATTAAATGAGAATTATTAGTGTTTCTGTCCATTATAACTCACATCGCATTTTTTCCATTGAATGATCTTGGGAGACTTGTGACAAAGTCCATAGTGATATTTTCCCACTTCCACGTTGGTATGGGTAGTGGTTACAACACCCCTTTAGGAAGTTCTTGTTCAACCTTCACCTACAGACTTTCAAAGAACCATGTAGTATAGTTGGAAATCTCCATTTTCATTTTATCCCATAAATAATTATTTGGAAGGTCCCAATAAATTTTTTTCTATCCAGTATGTATAGAGATAGTAGAGATATAAGCTTCATCGATCATCTCTTTCTTTGTTTTTGGACTAGATGGGACAAATATCCTTGAATGAAATTTTAGTACACCATCTTTATAATGATTAAACATGGTAAAATTACCATTCATCTCAACCTCTATCTCCTTTTATAGGAATGGATATTCTATTTTGTCGTTGTTGATGATCACTAATAATAATGTATAAGAAATAATTTGGGATAGTTTTGATGATATCCCTTCCTTTATGATTCCCATATCTAGTTTTACTAGGTCTTTGATCAAAGGATATCCTTTAATCCTCATCATTGAAATCACAATAGGGCATTTCCTACTTAATGCATAAGTAAATTTGTTTAATCATATGTGGTGATAATTAATTGAATAATCATTGTCTTTAAAAAGTTCCAAATATCACCTTTATATCATGTTTAATTCATTTTATGTAAAAAATAAATTTCAAACATTGATTGTCTGTGTATTTATCACACTTATAAACATAAATATTGTGCCTCTATCTCTTGAGATAAAAAAATCAGCTAACTTAAGGTCATGCATAAGATAATTCGGCTAATTATCCTTTAATTATTGAGGTTCATAAGTAATCACCTTCTCATTTTTCATGAGTACACACCCTAGGCCTTTAGTAGATGAATCACTCAAAATAACAAATCTTATTCTGATAGAGGGTTGAGTTAACACGGGTGGAGTAACCAGTCTCTTCTTCCACTCTTGGAATATTTCTTCGCACTCTATTTTCTATAATAACTTAGTTCCTTTTAGAGTTAACATGGTTAGTGGATTATAATGTTAGAAAATGTTTTCCACAAGACTCCTATAATACCCTATAAAACCAAGGAAACTAAAAAACTCAATTATTTTTGTAGGATGAGGCCACTCCTCCATAGGCTTTGACTTGGAATGATCAACTGAGATTTCCTCATTTTTTGCAATGTTCCCAAATAAAAAAAATTATTTTAAACAAAATTCAAATTTTTCTATCATTCCAAATATCCACACCTTCCTCAATATTTTAAGTAAAACCCATAGACGATCCTCATGCTCCTCTTGAATTTTGGAATATATTAAAATATCATCAATAAAAAAACGAAAAAGTTATCAAGGTAGTCCTTAAAGTATCTATTCATCAAATCCATAAATATTGTAGGATAATTAGTCAATATTATAGGAATAAAAACAAACTCATAATGCCCATATCTTGATCAAAAGGTAGCCTTTTTAATATCATATTTCTCCACCCTCAATATATGATAACAACATCAAATATCAATCTTAGATAATAATGGGTCCCCATGAAGCTATTCAAATAAATCTTCCATCAATGCGAGAGGATAATTTGTCTTCATTCTGACCCTATAAAGTTCACTATAATCAAAGTATATCCACATTGGTCCATCCTTCTTATTCAAAAAGAGAATAGGTTCTCCCCAAGGATAGAAACATGGTTAGAAAATCCACTAATCCAAATGATCTTGAATATATTTCTTTAATTCCTCTAGCTACAAATTTTCTATTCTATACAGGGCCATTGATATCACTATAGATCCAAGTACGAGTTTAATAGAGAACTCCACCACTGTTTCTAGGGGAGGACTAGGTAAAACAAAATAACTTATTTCAGTGTTTTTATGAATTATGGGAATATTCTCTATTCATATACGTAATTTTACATCTTCCTCTTCATTGATCATCTCCATAAAGAAGGATATGGGAGATTCTTGAAGACAATTATCTGCTTGTGATATTTCTCCGTTGAATGAAACAATATGTTTTCCATTCAATACTTCAAGGATTTCCTCACTTCTCCTGTTTATCTTACCATTATACTTTGAGATCTAGTCCATCACCAATATAATTTTGAATTCCCCCATGGAAATTATCACTAGATTTTCGATGAGATTTTTCTCTCCAAAGTCAATACTATTGTTTCTATACACTATTGATTCTTAGATAACACCTATAAGAGTCCTATGTGATAAATCTACTTCTATAAGTTTGAGGATTTATTCTATAATCATTTCAAACTTGGTGGAAATAAAGTAATGTGTAGAACTATAATTATACAATGTACTTCCTATATTCACGATAACAACAATAGTGGATTCCACCACATCAGTAGGAGCCTCTACTTCATATATTGTGATAGAATATTCTTAACCTTCCTCCCTTGACCAATGATGAGGTTGATGTTGATTCCCCTTCATTACATTCTTATTTAAAAAATGATTATAAGAGTGACCATGTTTCCCACACTTATAGAATTGGACTTCAGGATATGCATGCACTATATTCCCTTTGATTTCAATGTTGAGAAGATAAGGATTCCCCTCACTACGAATATTTTGATATAAATGTCCATCTCTTCCACACTTGTATCATTTTAAACTCTCCATCAAGAAGTTCCCTGAATGATTCTTCCCACATTTTTTCATGTGGAAAGTTTCAAATTCTTTCCTCCTCTTTTATGATCAATGTTCCTCCCTATAGTTGGATCCAAATTTATCTTCTTTTCATTCGATACATGTGACCATTTAATCTCTCGAAACTCCATTTCAACCTTCATATCACTCCACAATGTGTCTTTTTAGATATCATAGTCTCAATTGGATAGATTCTTCTATATGTAGGGTCTTAGTCCACTATAGAGTCTATCATCATGTCCATTAGGATCCATAAAAGTGAGAGGTGTAATGATAAAGACTCTTAATGCTCATTCCAATTCTTCCCACGAACTCATTTTCCTTATGCTTCAACTCTAGAAATTCCTTCTTCAATTTCATTCACATAAAAATGGGGAAGTATTAATTAAAACAGGATTCCATGAAATATTCCCACTCTATAACATCAATCACCTTTCTTAGCATCATGTTTTTAATCATTTTCCTCAATTGATTAGATTCTCCCTTTTTCTGGTACATATCCCAAGATATTTTTTATTTTGATCAATAGAGTACATAAATGATTCTTCTATAGATATTATCCATTTTTAATTAATAATTTTCTCAGTAGAACCATTGAAATATGGTTTTTTTTGACACATAATGGCCTCAATGGAATGTTTTTTCCTTCATGGTGAATTTGATCTCTCATATTGATTCAAGGAATTTTTCATAACTCAAGTTAGATGATTAATCATTCTCATGATGTTTTTCATTCCAACATCCAATGATGTGTTCGAATTTCAATGTCTATTTTTCTCACCATTTATGTGGTTACTTCTATTTCCCACTATTTTTTCAAATAGGAAAAACATACTGAGAAAAAATATTATTTTAGTAAATTTATAATTTAAAAGTTATTAATTTTCATAAAACAACATTATTTAATATGTTATTCCTGAAACTAAATTTCATAAAATCCATTATAATAGTTTATAAAATAGTGTTTGATTAACCTAACATATCCCTTAGAATTGTCAAACCAGGAGTGCAGTAAGGTCCATTTTTTAGCACCAGTTCCCAATCGAGTCATGTTTAAAGAGGTATTTTCTATATAAACCCCTAGATATATTTTATATATATCCATATCCACATGTTCATATGCAAACATGGATTTAATTCCTTGGAAACCACATACTAAATACTTCCCCAGAATAATAGTATTGATTCATATATTTTAACTTTTCCCTAAGGTTATGACTAATGTTTTTGGATCCTAACATACAAAAATAACTAAAAACATCTTTTGATACCAACTATATCATCTTGTATTTTTATAACATAACATTTCATTATATTATAAAAATAGAGGATGTATTGTTGTTTATATTCTTAGAAATAAGGTACAAAATACATGATAACATAGAACATTCTTATAAAAACATTAAAGTATTATTTATTTGTTAATTATAATTACTTTTACTACAAATCCTAAACTAGGGATATACTTAAAATAAAATATTGAGTAAAATACCAAATAAGAGAATAAGAAAAATAAACAATTTACATGTGATATTGAGGAATATCCATAAGAACATTAAGAATATAATTATTGAATGGGAATGAGAACATAAGGAATATCATTATAAAAATAAAATTATTAATAACTTTAAATATGGGTACAATAATTAATTTATACAATCATGAGAATATCACTACTAGAAATTAATGTTATAGAGAAGGACCTATAGCCACCGTTTTCTTTGTTAGTGGCTATATCATTCTAATTGCTAGAGTTTATTTAAACCTCTATGGATATACCATGTCCGTCCAATTTTTCCCCTAACTATGTATCGTTCTCGTCCTCCCTCGATCCGCTACTCACCTTGTAGTGCTCCTCAACAAATATTCTCCTCCTCAATTACTTCTCCTCCCCAACCTCTCCTCACTGTGTCACTATCCTCCCCGAGGACTTCTCCTCCCCGACCTATCCTCCCCAAACTCTCCTCACCATGGAGCCCTCCTCCCTAACAGACTCTCTCATTGCAGTGCCCTCCTCCCCGATGTCCTCTCTCATAGCAGAACCCTCCTCTCTAGAGACCTCTCTCACCTTAGCGCCAACATCCCCAAAGACCTCTGTCACCGTGGTTCCCTCCTCCCTGACGCTTCCAATCAACACAGCCATCCATGGTATTTTATAGCATATTATTTCATCAATGATCTGATTTAATGGTTTTACTATGATTTTAAATTCATGTGATGGTTATTTAGATCTCCCTTCCACTTGAATATAGGTAATATGGGGTTTGTAAAATCAATCAATGATGGGTTTAGATATACCCACTCATGTTCGGAAATCCTCTTGGGATAAATTAATTATCACCTCTCATACAATGATTAATTCCGAGATGAAAATGAATTGACTGAGCCAGAGATAATTGATAGAATATGAGCCTTGTAATACAATCATGTGGATACATAGGTAGACAAAAATATGGATTTTATCATGTTTTTTATATTATTATCCATCATTATCATGATTTGGTTATCTCACATGAAATATTAGTTATTGAAAAAACAATGTAAGGTATTATTGATAATCATGAACCTTGAGGTTTAGATAATATAATTTTATGTGAAATGGGATATCCAAATGAGTGGAATCTAATATTGATGGTTGATAAGTACCCTATTGTTAGGTTAATTCACTTGATGGTATATATATTCCATCTCCATGATGTATCACTTAATTTGAAAACCACATCTATGTACCTTAATATTGATTTTCTTCAAATTATCTAATTCAATTTCGTATTTACTGCATCAAATCATAATGTAAAGAACATGAAATCGTTTATGTGGTGGGTAGGATATTTCCATCAAATTTAAATTTCATTTAGTTGAGGCCTTCCATGTCAAGAAATATCTAAATATTTTGAGGATCTCTAAGATATTCAATCTACCTCTTAAACCATGTGAACACTCATTCATCATGTACATTAGTAAGAACCATATTTTTGTTGGATATAATATTACTATGATTATCCTTGTCTGTTTCATGTATTTTATTTACATGATTTAGGAATTCCCTTATTTTTTCACATAGACCAACTTGAATATATAGAAATAGCCCCTGAGAACTATTAGTGGGAGTGTAGTGTGCAGGAAGATGTGTTGGGTTGTAGAGGGAGGGTGGGTTGTCCATGAGGCGGTGTCTAGGGTGTGGGTTTGAGGTTTAGTGTGCAGGTGGTGTGGGGGTGAAGGGGGGAGGGTGGAAGGGAGTGTTAGGGGGTAGTGGGGGTGTCTAGGGGGAAGTGTGTTGGGAGGGGAAAGGGGTGCAGGGGGAGGGGCTGTCGAGGAGGGTTGTTGGAGTTGGGGGGTTAGTGTGCAGGTAGAAAGGGGTGTGTGGGTGTAGGGGGAGAGGGTAGGGTGTATAAGGGGAGGGGGTTTTTCAGGAGGAGGTGTACAGGGTGGGGGTTGGGGGTAGTGTTCAGGGGGTGTGTGGGTGCAGGGGGATGGGGGATGGGGTCTAGGGGTGTGGGGGTGTTGGTGTGGGTTTCAAGGGGGCAGTGTGGAGGGAGGGGAAGGGGTGCAGGAAGAGGGGGATTTCCAGGAGTGGTGGGAGGTGGGCAAAGTGTGTATGGAGTAGGGGGTGTGGGGGATCAGGAGAAGGGGGCAGGGGGTGCAAGGGGAGGGGGCCTATCCAAGAGGGGGTGTTCAGGGTGGGGGTGGCAGGCGGTGTCTAGGGGTGTAGGGGGAGGGGTAAGGGGGTGTGTGGGTGTAAGGGGGTGTCCAAGGGGAAGTGTGTAGGGAGGGGACAGTGGGTGAAGGGGTAGGGGTTATCTAGGGGTGGGAGTTGGGTGGTAGAGAGAAGGGGTGTGGGGGTGTGGGGGTGTTGGGTGATGGTGGAAGGGGGTGTCGGGTCCAGGGGGAGGGGTGTCCAGGAGGGGGTGTCTGGGGGAAGTGTGCAGTGAGGGGGGGTAGGGGTTTGGGGGGAGGGGTTGTCCAGGAAGAAGAGAATGGGGATGAAAGAGTAGTGTGTAGGGGGTAGTGAGGGGGTAAGTGGTGTGGGGGTGAAGGGGGGATATCCAAGGGGCTCATGGAGGCTATCCAGGGGGTTTTCAAGAGGGAGGTAATGTTCTATGGGTGTCCAAGAGGTAGTAGGAGGGGTTTCCGGGATTGAGTAGGTGTCCATGAGGGGGTAGTCTAAGTGGGTGTCCATGAGGGAAGGGGGTTTCCCAGGAGGGGGGTTTCCCTGGAGGGGGTGTCCAGGGGGTGTTTGAGGGTCCTATCTAAGGGGTGTTTAAGATGGAGGGGTGCTCAAGAGGGAGAGGGATGGGTGTCCATGAGGGAGTGGTGTCTAGGAGGGGTGTGTCTTGAAGGGTTTCCAAGAGGGAAGCAGGGTATCCCAGAGGGGGGTTGTCCAGGAGGGGGTGTCTAGTAGGGAGGGGGTGTCCAAGGGATTCTATAAAAAACATAATTGGTCATTTTTCAAATATCTAAGTTTTAATTAGAGTTTTGTATGTACACCAAAATTATATTATGTGCTCATAGAAAGGTGTGACTATTAATGATATTTTATAGTTTTAAGAATTTATGAATTATCTTAACCATAATATTTGTTATGATTTTTTATTGACATGTTAATGATGGTTAATTATTATATTATGAAATAATACATATAATTATAAGTCGTTATCTTGATTATTTATTTAATATATGTTTTTATTTCTCATAATGGATAGATACATGATGTACAATGTTGATCGGATCACTGATGAATTTCAGAAAAAGTTACGATATTTTTTCGACTTTGCATTCACTAATGATTCAGATGCTCGATTGATTCGATTCCCATGTATTGATTTTGTTGGAAGGCCACAGTTAACTCAGGGGGAAGCGAGTTACCATATCACTAAACATGGTTTCTAGAAAAATTATCATGTATGGTATCACAATGGAGAAAAAAGAAAGTGGTTAATGACATATATTTAGAGGAATGGATTGGTATAAAAATCTGATTTCCTGTTAGTTTCCATTTCTTTCTGATACCAACTCCTCTGGTAGACTGGTGTAAAAGGAATTGAATACCAGAGAATAGTTTTAATCTATTAATCAGGATAACAACATTGAGAGTGTTAGAAAGCTGATGGAAGATGAAAATACCCTAGTATATCAAGCATGTGAAAAAAATGAGAAAACAAGAGTTTTTAATGCAATTATATCATGGAAAAACAAAGTATGGATTTAGTAATATTTTGGTCGACTATTTCGTTACATTTATTAAATATTTACATCCTAATGATGCGTGTATTCTAGAAAATAATTACATGGAATCAAATTTTGTTGAAGAATTTGTATTTTCATCATTTAAGATTCATTCTTTCCACAAACATAATCGTATATTCTGGAAGGAAAATGGAGAGTGTAGTTAGTCCAAATAGTGTGGCACACCAAGATGGAAGACTAATAAAGATGTAACTTAATCAAACAAACTATAGAATGTTCTTTGGTTATTCCCTTTACATCCAATGCTTAAATAACATTTTATGTCAGAAAAAATGGAAAAGAATATGAGATGGCATGAAGATGAAATAAATAAAGATAATGATGAAATAATGCATCCTATAGACGAGTATTCTTGGAATAAATTTGATAGGTTACATCTTGATTTTGTAGCTGACCCATGAAATGTTATATTGAGATTATCCGGTGATCGTTTCAACCCATTTTTTCAAATGCATACTGCGCATAGTACTAGGAATAATTTAATTCACATTTATAACTTTATTTCATGGATGTGTATTAAGAATCCATTTAGTATTATGAGTTTATCAATATCTAGACCATGTGATACTATTAATTATATTGACATATACTTGAAGCCATTAATAAAGTATTTAAAGGAGCTTTGGATTGTTGGTGCACATGGGTATGATGCTTTCAGGAAGGAGTACATTATGTTTTGTGCAGCATTATTATAGACGATAAATGATTTTCCTAACTACATAATGATGGATGGTTGGAGTAATAAAGGTAAATTATCCTTCCCTATTTGTTTGAAAAATACATGTTCCATAAGATCAAGGTTTCTACTAACATTTAGCTTCATAGGGCATTAGTGATATCTACTGATGGATCATCCATACAGGGAAAATCGAAGACAGTTTGATAATGTTTTCAAGAGAGATGAGACACCTCAACGAATTTCAGGTAATGATACTTTTAATGAACATGATGATTTGAATTATGTTCTTGGAAAAATTCAATAAAATATCATAAAAATGAAACAAGTTAATTCAAATTCCAATAGCAATCGTAGAGAGAAAATCACATTCATTGAGTTGTCGTATTGGTCATCGAATTTATTGATTCATTTATTAAATGTAATGCATATTGACAAGAACATTTGCGAGTTGTTACTTGCTCTATTTTAAATTTCAAAGGAAAAAAAAGATGATTTGTGGTCTAGTCGTGATTTTATGGATTGGGGTATAATAGAAAAACTTCACCCTGAGATAATTGGAAAAAAAAATTGGAAAGTCCATGTTTCCAATTATTCGATGAACAATTTGTAGAAGAAACAATTTATTTAGTTCTTGTTGTGTTTGAAGGTTCTAGATAGTTATTCATGTAATAATTCGAAAAGGGTGGATACACAATATGGGAAACCAAAATCTCTTAAAACCAATGATTTTCTTGTCTTGATAAATGAGTTGATTCCTATTTTCATTCAGCATTTACATTAACATAATGATATAGTATATATGATTATGTTATTTAATTTTTATAGAGACCTTTGTTCCAAAATACTAAGTAGAAGTGTTGTTAAAAAATTTCATAGAGATGCACCGATTATTATTTTCAACTTGGATAAAATTTTCCCATCGTCATTTTTTACATGTGTGTTCCATCTGACTATGCAACTTCCCATGGTAGTTCTTTTTTCTAGTCCTGTTTTGAGTCGATGGATGTATCCTATAGAAATAATTATGTTTACATTGAAATATTATGTGAGAAATAAGTATCACACTGGAGGCTCTATTGTGAACTGCCATTTATCACAAAAATGAATGGATTTCAATTCATCATACTTCTCTAACATCACTACGCGGTCTAATCGACTAATGAGAACTAAAAATGAGATATATAATCCCATTGAGCTTGAATTTCCTTGAGTTCCCCAAATAGGGTGATATCTTGATCGTACTCATTGTGTACATTAAGAATGGAAGAGTGAGAAATGGATCATCGTACAGTATTATTCAACTCTGGGGTGTTTGATGATTATATCAAGAAAGTAAACTAATAAATATGAATTTTTTCATTATATTATTTATTCATATCTTCTAACATTTTTATGCTTTAATATTTATAAGGAACATTTAGAAATTATAAAAGAGAGTCATCTCTCCCTATCTATTAATAGGAAGAAACTGTTGCACAAAAAAGAATTTGCTGCTTGGTTAAAGTCAAAGGTAATAGATTTTTTCCTTCTTATAACATAATCACATGACTCTAATTAATATTAAATGTTGGTATCCTTTAGGTTTTAACTCTACCAATAAATGAAGTATTAGATGAAGTAACATCATTGTCTATTGGTCCAAACGATGTGGTACGTGATTTTTAAATAATAGTTGTCAATGGATTTAAATTTGTCTAAAATAGCTATGTAGAAAAATGGAAAAATAGCATGACCGTTTCATGATAAGCACCACAACAGATTGCTATGTGAGTGCATCATAAAGACAACCTCAGTCATAAAATTTATCATACTATGGTGTTGTTGAAAGAATAATTTTATTATATTACTATGCACATGGTCGTGTCGCAATGACGAAATTTAAGTGGTTTGATTCAATGAGACATTGAGGAATGCATATTGAGAACTATGGATTTAGAGTGATTTATTTGAATTTCCAGCTTCATAACAATTAATCTTATATTCTTGCATCACAGGCAAGACAGATGTTTTATGTAACTAACCCATTAAAACCACAATTTGGTATTATTGTTGATGTCATTCCAATACATATTTTTGAAAAACACATTGATGGCAATGATGTTTTGGAGGCACCTATCGGTATTTATTCGAATGTTGCATATGATGACATAGATGACTCAATTTCGAGAACAGATTGTGAACTATAAATTTTTACATAGCACACATAATGTTGACACATTTGTAAGTATTTATATAAAATTATCGTAATATTTTATGTTTTTTTTAACATCCATACATGATATCAAATCAATTAATATATTTTATACCATTGTCGAATATAAAACTATTTCTAGTCTGACTAATTTAGGTTTAAGCACATCTATATTAATTCTTAAACATAGAAAAGTCAAGATATTTTATCAATATAAATCTCGAAAGGAAAATGTATCTCATTTTTTTATCATACAATTATATTATTTGACAGTTAGCAATATTTCTATTTATTTGAGAATATAATTTTAAAATTCTCGGTTAAAATATCTTAATATGATGATACTAAAAGAAATAGAATAGTACAAAGAAATGAACAAAATATGTCTCATCTAGCCAACACTGTAAGTACAGTATATGATTGAATATTATGTTCTTTCATATTATTTATCTTTTTTTCATTCATTTTATTTTAACATCTATGTTATTTTAGTCTACATTGTCAAGAAGGTAGTTCAATTATACTATTGTGGCTGATAGTGTGGTGGTGGAATTGATTCTACAGTTCTACCTACTACTATGTTGCTTGAGTCACCAAGATGTCATCCTCCCATTAGTACACCATCATATTATCCGTACCCACCTTTTACATATCCTTTTTTCCCCGCACCCACATCGGATGGTAGTTCTCAGACTCCCATCCCTCCTTATTTTCCATTCCCACAATCCATTGTGCAGGGCACTATACCCCCATATATCCCACTGCCATATCCATTTCCATATCCACCACATCTGTATAGGGATATCCATCGGGTTTTATCCCTCCATCATTACACTTATCAGATTCTACCATATATAGTATTTCAACTGTAGATATCCCACCTATTGTAGAGCATAATCCCTCTCTAGATGCTACACTTCAGGGGTCAGCTGATCCCCCATCTACTAGTTTGTGTCTAAACATTATTGTTAGTGATTTATGATAAATTTATGTGCATTATTATCCTTTATTACTTTTTTCATGATTAGCTCTAGCATCCACCAGATGATGAGGCTGCACAAAAATGAGAGTCGTGTAGAATCTACATATGCAAATCATGGTTGAATACAATGAGGACAATTCTATAATTAAAAAAGATGATATAGAATGTAAAACATTAATGGGATCAATTTCTAGACACAACAATATCATTATGGTTCAACCAATATGTTGGGGGGAAATTGGAGAACAAATAATGTACTATTCTTGGGTTGAGATATGGGTAAGTAATTTTAATCACCTTTAATATATCATAATTTAAAATATTTTCTTAACAAATAGTTTGTCCATTGTAGCTCCGATATAATTTTCCTGATGGAAAAAATGATAATGCAGTAAGGTCAATGGATTTAGTTGAATGGTGGTGAGTGTACAAGTATGAATTATATCTTGGTTGGGAAAAGTGAGTTGGCATGGAGCTTGACGAAGTACCGGTGATTCATTAATGCACAATATCACAATACAAAGAGATGATCGGAAATTGGAAGAGTCCATAGTTTAAGATTTTTGTTAAATTTACATATATATATATATATATATATATATATATATTGATTGAATACAAGTTTTATTTATGTTAACTAAATTATATAATTATTTTTTTATAGGATAAATCAGAATGAAATAAAATGAAATAAGAGTGGAAGGAGACATATTTATTCTCGTGGACACACAGCACTACCAGATCATGAGAAAACCCCAGTAATTTAATATTATTAATATTTACCTTCATTTAGTGTACTTTTTTTGGACACCAATTTTGATTTATTTATTTGTGTTTTCTAGAAAAAATCATTCAATATCAAGGGTTCGGTTACTCTCTCTACTTTGTTTTGTACAAGTAGAAAAAATAAATATAGCACAGCTCCAAATAATAACATCAAGAATGAAATTTTAAGTATTTTTTAATTTATTTTATTGTACTGAATTCAATTCCTTATATTATTTTATAATTTTAATTTATGCTATATATCAATCAATATAATTCTTTGGATACATTGACAGAAAAATAACCTGAAAATTTGGGCTCGAATGATCATCTGCATCAGGTATTAGGAGACGAGCGTCATGGCAGGGTGCATTATCAACCTAGGAAGAATATTGTACAATCTCGATACTGGTCTATTGACAAAGTTTATTTGAGTACTGGTTCTGGTTTGATCACATTGGAATAGAGGAATTCTAAAATCCAAGAATCAACTCAAAGAGAAAAAATGGTGATATTTAAATGTATGATGAAAGTTATGTCTACCATTTCTTCTTCACATTCACTAGTAGTAGTTGTAGTGGTTGACGAATGTTTGTTGTAGATGAGTTCAGAAAATTTAGATTCTTCTACTGGAGCCGGACCTAGAGTCGGAGCTGTAGCTGGATCCTATCCTAGTGTTGGTGTCGGTACTGATGCAGATGCTGATACTGATGCGGGTGGAGTGAGAGGTGATGATGGTGTTTCAATAGGAGGTGTGAATGAGGGCTATCAAGAATCTAATGATACTAATATTGAGACTCACTATTGATGTGAATTGTATTTTTTGATTTTTAATATGTGTAATTTTATTATGTAGTGAGGTTTCATTATTGTAATACTGAATTATATTGTGTTGTTTCTGACTGTTTCTTCATATATTTAATTATTTTATTATGTGATTTGTTTGTTTTTGTAGAAGTAATGTATTATTATTATTATATTTACTTGTATCCTCCTCTAATGTGACAATCTTCACTCCTCGATGACGCTGCTCTGAGGGGGCCCCTCTATCCCCTATGGCTCACCTCCTATAGTATGTAATACAATTTTCCATTTTTTCTTTATGCATCCCCTCTATTAGTTTCACAAATCATATTGTGAGTTTAATTACATGTATTGGTATACAGGATAAGGATGCATGCTATATAGAGAACATAAAATAAAACATAGCGGATGCAATGGATTTCCGTCCATTGCAATAAACTAGGATTGACGTGAATATAAAATTCTGGAGGTAATGGTTATTTTATACCATTTTTTTCAAGACATTAGTAACTATTTTTTTAATCAAATATAATTGGCATACCCCATGCATTAAAAATTGATTATTTCTATTTTACTCCTGAATGTGTAATATTTTATCTTTTAGACATTGGTCTGTATCATGGTTGGATTGTTGATCACAAGTTATGCACTTTTAAATCATGTACCTTTATATTTTTTTTATAAAAAATGATAAAATATATTCATACGTTCATAAAAATTATTTATATTAAAATATGAATATTTTTGAATTAAATAGGTTGAATATGAATTGAAAATAGATATAATCTAATCATATAAAAAATTCTATAATGATAAGAAATGAATGTATCTAGAAACTATGATAATACTATAGGAGGTGTTATAAATATGACTATGTTGAGGAGCATGGAATCCTCTCTGATATATGTTTTTTTCCAAGGTACATATTTTGTCTTAAGGACCCCTAGTAGGGTGCCTCTCTTATGTAATGAACTAAGGGATCCCACTGGGTACCCCGGCGACATACCAAAACTGATTGGGTGTGTTACTAATTGGGTGGATATGGTATTATGTGTCAGCATAGAATCCTTAAAGGACATGATATTATCATAATGATTTCAAATTCCATAATTACATCCTAATTCAGGGATTTCAGAGAATATGCAGTGTAACATAAAAAAACTCAGTTCCATTGATTTTCTATTCCATGATTTCTATGAATCATTTTATTCGCATGAATAGAATTTTATTGGTGTTTCATATAAATCCTTTGATAAATTGTTTTATTGGGTTATAAATACTCAATTCAATTAAAATTTAAACTATATTGTTCATATCATGTTTGTTACATGCAATGTGAAAAAATTAAATTTGTGTACCCATTAATTTCCTGGCTTATTCCTCCAAAAAATTTCACCAAGGATGTTCATGTCAACCACTGTAAATGTCCAACGGGCTAATGTAGGGTGGGCTGTGCAGGTGGGGTGGAGGGGTGGTGTGCAGGGGGGGTAGGGGGTTTGCAAGGGGCCGTGGTGGTGCCTTGGGTGTGTCCAGGGGGTATGAGTTGGCATAGTCTTGTGTACGGTGAAAATGCTACATTTTCTACATTTTAATTAGTTTCATGTGATTTGTGATAGGAAATGTTATACTACTGATAAAAAAATGAATTTGAACTCCAACATGATGGAGGTTATAGAGGAAAAATTTCTCTACCTAGTTTTAATATGATTAATCGATTCAAATAGCAGTGTTAAAGTAATTTCCATAATTATGGAATCCTGATGGATTTTTCTTTTTCGATCATAATTTGATTTTGATTACATGTATTGGCATACAGGATAGGGATGCAAGCTATGTATAGAACAATAAAACAAATATAGACCATGCTTATGCATGTGAATATATATATATATATAAGGATCCTCTTATGTGTGGCTTGACTGCTTTGAGGAAGAGTCCCTCCCCTAGCCCCTTTAATACCATAATTTTTTAAATTTCATGTATTTCCCTTCTTAATTCTGCTTTTTTACATTAAATTGAAATTTTTTATCAAGTGTTAGTTAATATAATTGTTTTGTTTGATAAAAAATGTAGTTTTTGAAATAAAACCCCTCCAACGGGGTCCACTATCTATGAAAACTCACATTGGTTGTTTATAATTATATATCTTGTTTTACATTATTGCATTTTTGTTTTACCTTTTAACCCATACACCTTGTTCCCTCATTTTAGACACCACGATCCTATCTAAAGATTTTTTTACTCACAGTGGGTGTGTATGGTATGGGGGGTGTGCAAGGTGCGGTGGGGTGTGTTGGGAATTTGTTTAGGGAGGGGGGTCTGTCCAGGAGGGGGGTCTATCCAGGAAGGGGGTGTTTGTCTAAGGGGTATGTCCAGGGAGGGGGGTTGTAGGGAGGGGTATATGTGTGGATACTATAGGGGGCTAATGTAGGGGTGGAAATGGGCTCTCTAGAGGGTGTTCAAGGGGTTCAAGGGGGGCTATCCCAGGGGGTGCAAGGGGGAAGTCCAAGGGGGGAATGGGGGTGAAGGGGGCTATCTAGGGGGTGCAAGGGCTGTCCAGGGGGGATTCAAGTGGGTTGTTAGGGGGGCATGTGGGTGGAGTGGGATGTCCAGGGGTGCACGGGATGTCCAAGGGATGCAAGCGGGGCTGTCTAGGGGGTGTGCATGTGGATGGGAGTTTGAATTAGTGGTTTCATTTTTAGAAATTCGTTTTCATTCAAATTAAAACCCTCCAAATTGTTATGACTATGCACCTAATTAAGAATTAATCCACCATATGAAAATATTTAATCTTCCTCCATGATTTTTTATGTTCAGATTTAATCAAGTTCACTTCAAGTATCTTAAAATATAGTTGAAGATGTCTCTATTCATTGAATAATTAATTTTGATAACATGTCATGACCAATTCCCTTAGTGAAACAATTCTCGGGCTACGATTCCTTCTATCTAAAGTAATGACCATAATAAAATGCATGCAAGAGGTGAATATAATTTTCTTCAAGATTTTATACAATATAATACTTTCACAATATCGATTCACTTCTTCATGAATCAACAAATAAATTGAATTAGTCACACTTCATGCATGGGATGCATGGATTCCAAAACCTTACCACAATTGTTTATAAACTATATTACTTTATGTGTTATTTAATTACATTTTTTAGGTAAGTCAATTATGCTTTCATGAATTTATGGGTAGCTTGAAACCTTTTTCATTTTGACTTATTTGTTTTATTATGAAAAGTACATGATCTAAGAATGGTTATGTGATCTATTCACTCTCATTGATCAACCCATGCCCAAATGTTTTTTCATAAGAAAAAAAAGTATTTGTTAGATATCAAAAAAATTCGACGGGTAGTTTTCTCACTGTCTTCAAAAGAGATGTATTTTTTTGAATGTTTTCGCATGATAGGTTGTGTCTGTGGATTTTTATCCCTCTATTTCATTGAAATACTTGGTGTCTCGTAGGTTTTCCTCAAACACATTTCAAATCCATTGTGTCTTTCAGGTTTCACATTTGTGAGGCCAGATGTATCGTGGAATTATCTCAAACTACTTCACATTCACAAGAAAAGAGTGATGTTTGGGTTCCCAGAGGGTCTCCAGGGGGTGTCTAGTGGAGGGTGCCTAGGGGTGTCTAGTGGGGGGTGTTCAGGGGGGGTGTCCCAGGGTGTGTCCCGGGGGGTCAAGGGGTGTCTTCGGGGTCTAGGGGGTGTCCAAGGGGTGTCTAGGGGGTCCATGGGGGTGTCTAGGGGGTGTCCATGGGGTGTCCAGGGAGGTCCAGGGAGTCTATGGGGTGTCCATGGGGTGTATATGGGGTGTCCAGGGGGTCCTGGGGGTGTCTTGTGGGGTCTAGGGGGTCCATGTAATGACCTAGATTTTCCATGTAATGTTTTTTTAATTATACGGAATTATTATGAGTCTATGAAAATTGAAGGTGCATGATTTTGAGGCCCGATGTGCCCAGAATAAATTCCTGATCTTTTTTTAAGGTACATTTAATAAACACACGGGCATCACTTTCAATCTTTTGAACTGGTTCTCGGATTACAAATCTATGGGTGTCATTGAATCTGTAGAGCCGAGATTCGCATAAGGGAGGCATCACTTCAACGGTAGAAGTTCAGGATAAATAGATAGTTTTTGGACATTTAAGATAATAATAAAATAAAAATAGTTATTTTATTTTTCTTTTTTCCTTTCCTCCAATAGACGAGCGACGGTGGGGGGAAAACAAAAAATGAAGCCAATAAATGGTTTGACTCCCCTTTATTCATGTGACTGCACTGTTGGAATTAGGAAGGTTAATTAATTAAATAAATCTCCTCAATTACATGTGGGTTACTCACCCTCCCCTTCTCCTATTTATATTGAGTTTGAGGTGGATTGTTGTCATATATTTAACAAGTGAAGAATCTATAGCAAAGTACCATGAAGCCAATCACTTGGAGGACGAAACTGGTTTCAGTGGGTAGTGACGAGCACCACCGAATCAAGAACTGATGACAACGACGAAAGGGGTTCCGTCGATAGTCATCAGCAAACGTCTCTTCCATGTAGGGTTTTTGTTTTTGATGTTTTTTTTTGATGAATTAAATTTCACTCATGCTTCTTCTCATGTAAAGCGGTGGGAGTGGGCCAAACGAACAAGGCCAGGACACTCCATTGCTCCATTCATGATGTGACCATCAGAGAAAATTTTCCAACTACACGGAAACATGAAATAGATAGTCACTCTATGATGGAGGTATCCTAGAAGCATCATGGGAATAGAAAACATCATAAACGGATAATCAGAGCATGTTTAGTGACCCACAGAAGAAACGGCTGGCACACCATGTCGGTGATGGAAAAAGGTGGCTGGAGGAGACCCGTGACAATAGGCCATAGGTGGTGGAAGGATCCATGAAACGGTGCGTCATGGTGGCCATGAGCGGTCACCCCGAGCCGGCCACGCCGGATAGGGGTGGTGCCCATATGCACCGCTGGTGAAAGTGGTCGCGTCCAGCATGTCGCGGTAGGAGGGGGAGGTGTGGCATGCACCGTGTCGTATTGGCGTAACGCAGTCAGCCAAATGGAAGACCATTAAATGCAGTGGGGCAACACCCCACCGACTGTCGAACGGCCCCGAAAGCGCGGGGCTAGTAGGAGGTAGTGGTCTTCCTTTGGGCGGACCGAGCCAGCATGGGCCAGCCATGCGCGCCGGACCCGCGACCCTGTAGACAAATGCGGGTCGGATGAGCCCCACCCTATGTGTCGACCCAACCACGGCACGAGCCCGCAAACTGAACCGGGCCGACCATGACATTCCAGACCAAGTGTACCAGGATAGCCTCTATCGGGCCAGACCCGGGCAGAGTCAGATAGACCCCGAGACCCACTACGTCGGGCCGGTCTAGCCGAGTTAGACCGGGCCCAGACCCAACCTATAAACACTCGTAATTGAAAAACCAAGTGTCTAATTGGAATACTGTCTATGGCATTGGGATCTCATTAGGGAATTTATTCCTTTTTCATATTCCAGTGGTCCAGACTGATCCGGGTTGGACCGAGGTGTGATCACCCCCATTTAACAGAAATGGATGTAACTAATAGACTGGGCATTCGATTGACGTGCCATATATGGAATAAGGACCCTAGAAACAAGGAATTCCTTCTTAAATACTCCCCGATTATTTTGGAGAAGTATGGAATATGTATGGCTTGTATCGACTCCAAATCTAATTGGTCCCTCTATACTAAAATTCCAATAACATACAGACTGTGCATCCGGTTGACCCATTGCCTTTTGCGTTGGGACCCTTATAATGTGTTGAATCATCAGGATACTTCTTCGTGGGACTTCATTCCTGTTTAAATATGACTGATGTATTTAGGAGTGGTTCTCCCTAAATCAAGCATGTTATGACCAGGAATCCAGTGGCTGGAAGTGAGGATGAATATGCAGACAGATCATACATAGGTTAGTACCGTGTGATCCGGTGTGGGTTAGAAACTAGTGATCAAGTGCAGCTCAGCACCTAGCGAGCCTATGTGGATTGGAACCGAGTGATCTTGTGTCAATCTGCACCTAGGGACCCTGTGTGGATCAAAATTCTAGATACCCTACATGGATCACCATTCTAACGACCCTGTGTGGATCAGCAGCGCACGACCAAATAAGGACCAGCCTTAGAGTGGCTTATCATGGATCAGCGACATACCGATCCTCTGTGGGTCGAATCATATATGGGTCATTATAGGGATTAGTACATATCGACTCCAAGAGGTTCATATCCTATGTGGGTCATTCTGGGGGTTAGTACATATCGATCCTATGTGGGCCAGACTCTGTATGGTCAATAGTAGTGCATCTTGACAGAATAGGATTATCTAGCTTCGTGACAAATCATATATTATTCTATACTTCACTAATTCATGGTTTGAGCTGAGTCTCTGGTTGAGCTGTGTTTATTTCTTTGTGCTTTGTGATTGAGATCATGAATTTTTGTTTGCCTTCGTGAAATTATGTGAGCCCTTCGGGGGTCTCGGGGTCCCTACTGAGTATTGTTATACTCACCTCTACATAGGCTTCGCCCACACCTTTTTGTGTCTTGTGTAGATGATGAGTAGTTCTGCTGATACATAAAAGACCCCGGACCAGGCGGTATGTAGGGGAGACACTCTAACATGGAGTTCTGTGGAGACAATATGTACCTACACCTTAGGTAGGATCTTCGGGGGATGATACATTAGCTATTTTCTCTTTTCAGTTGAACATGTACTTTTCTGTTGGGCATGTATTCTGACCCCTTTAAATAAAATACACTTTTTACTATTATAGTTTACGTTATGGTTCCTTCTTGTTGTATTCTAGGATTGTGTGTTTGTACAGGTTTAATGGAAATTCCTTCCCGTTATAGGGATATTCCATTCAGTGTTATTCACCATCCCATGGCCTATGGAAGGTAGGCTTGGGGTAGTCACGACACAGACCCCGAGAGACGGGTCGTGATAATGTGGTATTAGAAGAGTCAGTTCATCCGAAGAATAAGGTATTTGATATTTTTAATGGAGAAAAATTTTTATGTAATTTGAGTGTTGTTTTCTGTTTTGGGAATCTAGTTTTGGTGTAGTGGCTGACGTATCCATACACTAGGACCCTGAATTCCGATTTCCGACTCGGTGCACGAAAACACTGATTGGGTGTCTTTGGGATGTGTTTTACTTTTTATCTCTTTGATTAAACTCACCATGTATATCTTTTTGACCGTGGTGCACCTTTTTTCTTTTAGTATTCTACCATGTATACAACCCACCAGGATTACTGAGAGAGTACAAAATGATGGCCCACCAAGCGATGAGGCCTCGGTGCCAATCCCTCTTACCGCATTATCACTTTCAAGTTGTGTACCATAAGTACCACTACCCATTGGGTAGCCATTGCCACTAGCCCCACCAGCAGACGGTGCACGCTGACTCAGCACATTGCATGAGTTTCAGCGGCTGAGGCCTTTGTGGTTCAGAGGTGAGACAGATCCGCAGGGAGCTGAGGACTGGATGGAGGTACTGGCCAGAGTTTTTCACTTGTTTGGGACACCATCCAACCTGATGGTGATACTAGCTTCCAGTCTTTTTCAGAGAGCAGTAGGGAGATGGTGGAGCCTAACGCTAGAGACGCACGATGATGCAACCCCCACATAGGATGATTTCGAGGGCCACTTCAGTGCAGAGTTCTTCCTAGAGACTCTATGCTATGTGCATATTCTGGAGCTCTTACACTTACAGAAGGGCAGCCTGACCATGCTCTAGTACTCAGAGAGGTTGACCGACATCTCACGCTAATCTATCGACATGCTGTGGGACACACACTTCGTGGCTCAGACCTTCTAGTAGGGACACTGATGGGAGATCAGAGCTTCAATGGAATATATCAGCATCCTGATGCATGCTGGTGTGATAGAGAGAGCACTATTGGTGGAGAGATTCTTGCAGAGCAGACACCGATAGCAAGAACCACCACCAGGCGACATGTAGCAGATTCCTCTACTGTTGGTAGTAGGCAGATGAAACAGAGGTCCAAGCGGACCATACCATCTAGTGGACGAACCCAGGACATAGGGTTGAAGGTGCAGAGCTCGCGAGGTAGAGGAGGTCAAGCGGGAGGTAGGGTGTGCTTCGCGTGCGGCAGGCAGGGCCACATGCCGCGCAACTACCTGACTCTTTGTACCAATGATCAATAGATGATCGAGGGACTGCCGAGGCAGAATAAGTTATTCGAGTGTGGAGGTCTACAAGGTAGCTAGACGTGGTAGTGGAGTAGGTCGTGTAGCGGTAGGTGGATGATTGTTCGAGGTTCTTCTACCACCACCTCCATGTGGTCCACCCCAACCATAGGGAGGAGTAAAGGGACGATCTTAGCTCCATGTAGCTGAGTCCTACGACCACGATGAACTAGATATGATTCGAGGTATGATCTATGTCTACTCTACCTTAGATGTAGTACTTATAGATATAGGTTCCAACCACTCTTTCCTTGCCACAGCTCGCGTTCGGTGCATAGAGATTCTGTTGGAGTCATTGGCTCAATATTTATGATTAGATAACCCTATGGGAGAAGATACAATGATTACACAATGGTTCCTGTAGTGTGAGCTCACTCTAGTAGGCGAGAGATTCAACAGCGATCTTCTTGTAGCCACGTCGAGGCCTTACAACGTCATCTTGGATATGGACAGGTTATCTATAGTCTATGATCATATTGACTATATTAGGCTCAAATTGTGGTGTGTCCATGAAGATGGGACCAGTTTTTCCTCCACTAGAAAGAAGGGAACCTTTGTAGCACATGATGGACTTACCCGAAGGATGGTGTAGCAGATCACAAATAGTTGGTTGGCCTTGCCCTCATAGAAGTTGATGTTGAACGTCCGAGATATCCTATAGTAGGGGATCAATATTTCTATTTCTTCCTTGATTATGTTCTAGGACTACCTCATCGTAGATAGGTGGACTTCTACATTGACCTATGTACAGGTACAACACTGATATATACTCCAGCATATTGGATGGATCCTGTGGAGCTTTGTGAGTTACATGTATAGTTGGAGGACTTACAGAGGAAGGGGTTCATAAGGCCCCGTGTATCTCCATGGGCAGCCCCTATTTTGTTCACCAAAAAGGCAGATTGAAGTGTGAGGCTCTGTGTAGATTATCGGCTCTAGAACCAAGTTACCATGAACAACAAGTATACACTTCTGATGATTGGTGGTCTTTTCGATTAACTGAGGGGATCTCGTTGGTTTTCATATATAGACCTCAAATCAGGCTATCATTAGCTTAGGTTATAATATGAGGATGTGCAAAAGATGGCCTTAATATGTTGGTATGGACCCTATGAGTTCTTAGTTATGCCATTTGGCATGACCAACTCCCCTACAATGTTCAGGGAACTCATTATAGGGATCCTCCAGCCATACCTCAATCACTTTGTGGAGGTCTACATCGACGACATCTAGGTGTACTCTGTGATGGAGGAGGAGCATGCCTATCATCTGTAGATAGTACTGGATACACTCCTAGAGAAATAGATTTATGGTTAACTCTTGAAGTGAAAATTCTGGATATGGGAGGCTTACTTTCTAGGACACATTATCTTGTAGGTTGGAGTTGTAGTGGATCTGGAAAAGATAGGGTATGTGCTTGCTTGGGATCCTCTAGGACTGTGATTGAAGAGAAGAGTTTCTTAGGGTTGGATGGGTACTCCCAGATATTCATAAATGACATTTCCAGTGTTGGGGAACCCCTGTTAGTGTTGAAGAAGAAGGGAAAACCCTTTTTCTTTATATAGAGATGCCAGCAGAGTTTTCAAAAGCTAAGGAAGAACTCACAAGTGCTCCCATCATGATTCTACCCGAAGAGGTAATTGGGTACGTAATATACTGTGATGCGTCAGGGACTGCACATGGATGTGTCTTGATGAATGAGTGTGCATTTATGTCTTATAGTTCACAATAGATGAGAAAAAATGAGTACAACTATGCTACCCCTGACCTGGAGTTAGCAGCAGTGGTCTTCGCCTTGAAGATGTGGTGACAGTACATAATGGGACAACGTTTTACATTCTACTGTGATCACAAGAATCTCAGGTATATCTTCTCACAGATGGACCTGAACCTGAGGCACCGACAACGGCTAGAGTTCATCTTGAGCTATGACATTGAGATATTCTATACTCCTGGGATGGGGAAAGTAGTAGCAGACCCTATCAATAGGAGGTCTGGTCTACAGATGCTAAGTGAGGTAATAGAGTAGCTATCTGCGTTGTAGATATCCTTTATAGATAGAAATGGAGCATCTTACCTCCAGTATACGACTTTCACTCCCCACCTCTTCAGCGAGTTCGAGAGGCACATCTTAGATACATTTACTGCACGGCTCAACGTGCTCAGATATCCATAAGACAGGCACCTGATTAATTTTTTGAATGTGGGGAGCATGTCATCTTCTTTAGAGGATGCACCATGGTCCCAGTGGGGCTATGGAAGGAGGGGTTGAGGGAGTTCTATACTTCCCCACTGGAAGTACATCCTGGTGTGAAGAATATGTACCAAGACCTATGAAGTCATTACTGGTTTCCATGGATGAAGAAGGCACTGGTCGAGTTTGTTTAATGTTTCCTCGCTTGTTAGAAATTGAATGTCGAGCTTTATGTTCTAGTAGGCTTAGCGCAGCCACTACAGGTACCAGAGTGGATGTGGGATGGCATCTACATGGAATTTGTGACAGGGCTACCTTGGACATCCAGGGGACATGACCCCATCTGGGTGATCATTGACTGACTCACTAAGACAGTCCACTTCCTACCCATCCAAGAGCAGGGATCAGTAGATGGATTGGGATGACTCTACATACATGAGATTGTATGACCTCAAGGGCTTCTATCGACGATCGTATCTGACCATGATGCATGTTTTACAGCTTGGTTGTGGAAGGGATTTCAGGAGCCATTTGGGACCCAACTATGTTTGAGTATTGAATTTCATCCACATATGGATGGTTCGATGGAGTGGACCATTCAGACACTAGAGGTATTTCTTCATGCTTGAGTCCTATATTTTGGCCACAGTTGGGAGGGTCACTTTCCCATCATGGAGATTGCTTACCAAAACAGCTATCACTCCAACATCATAATGGAACTGTTTTAATCCTTGTACGGTCAACCTTACAGATCACCTCAATGCTGGATAGACTTGGGTGAGTCAGCACATATGGGTCTATAGATGGTACGAGCTACCACTGAGAAGGCGCAGATCATCTAGAAGCAGATAAAGACTAAACAGAGAATACATAAGTCTTATGTTGATAGGATATTGAGACCTTTGGAGTTAGAAGATGGATACCATGACTCTCTATGGGTCTCACCTCGATGAGGTTTGCGGAGATTTGGCTGAGGAGGCAAGGTGTCCATGAGGATCATCAAACTATTTCAGGTTCTCAATAGAGTTGGCGAGGTGTCATATCTCCTAGCTCTTCCCCCACAAATCCATCAGGTCCATGAAATTTTCCATTTGATGTAGCAAAGGAAGTACGTACATGATCCATCAAATGTTATTTATTTGGGAGAGCTTTAAATTGATGATTGGGCCACATTTACAGAGGTTCAAGTTGATATTGAGGATCGACAGGAGCAGATCCTTCATGAATGATTGATTCTACTAGTGCACGTTCGATGGTAGCATGGGAACCTCCAGGAGAGAACACGAGAGCAGGAGGTGCAGATTTGTGCTCAATAACCCCAACTGTTTCTTTATTTTATGTCGTGGATTTCGAGGATGAAAATCTCCAAGGTGGAGAGAATTTAATGTCCTAGATTTTTCATGTAATGTTTTTAATTATATGGAATTATTATGAGTCTATGAAAATTGACAGTGTGTGATTCCAAGGCCCATTATGCCCAAAATAAATTTCTGTGCTTTTTTTAAAGGTATGTTTAGTAAACGTGCAGGAGTTTTTTCAATCTTTTCGAACGGTGATCAGATTAGAAATATGAGGGCATCGCTAAATTGGCAGTGCTGGGATTCGTTTAGGGGAGGATTCACTTTGACCGCAAAAGGCCAGAAAAAAATATCGTTTTTGGATATTTAAGTGAATAATAAAATAAAAATTTTATTTTTATTTTATTTTTCCGTTCCTCTAATGGACGAGCGGTAGTGGCGGGACCAACAACATTTCAAGAAAATAAATGGCTTGACTCCCCTCTATTCATGTATCCTCACCATTGGAATTAGAAAGGTTCATTAATTAAATGAACCCCATTAATTCCACGTGGATTACTCACCCTCCCCATCTTCTATTTATATGGAGCTCGGGGTGGAGTGTTGGCACAACTTCTCCAAGTGACGAAGCTCAGGAAAAGTACCTCAATTTCAACCACCTGGAGGTTGAAACTAGTTTCAGCGAGTGGTGAAGAGCACCACTAAATCATGAACCGAGAAAAACGATGAAGGGGGTTTCATTGATCATTTCCAGTGAATGTATCTTCCAGGTAGAGGTTTTATTTTTAATGGTGTCTTTGATTTATTAAATTTACATCCCGCTAGATATCATGTAAAGCAGAGGGTGCAGGCCAAACAAACAATGTCCAGAACCTCCGCCGCTTTGTTCTTGATGTAATCATTGGGGAACATTTTCCAACTCGATGGAAACAAAAAATAATGGGTAACTCAATGAACGTGGTATTAATGGATATTCGTCGGCACAGACGACGTCAAAAAACAGATCACCAGAGTGTGTCTAGTGACCCATGGAAGAAATTGCTGGCATGCCTTGTCGGCAGTGACCGGAAATGGCTGGAGGAGACCCTCGACAACCAGACATGAGCTGTGGAAATCAGCACACAATGGCGGGTCGTGGTGGCCAAGGGCAGCCAGCCCAAGCCAGCCACTCAGGATAAGGGGGAACCCGCAGGTGCTGCCGGCAGAAGCAGTCGCGACATGAGGCTGTTTCGCGGCCCGCGCCACACCACGTTGGCGAAACTCGGTAGTCCAAATGGTCAACCATTAAATGTGGGGGAAAGCACCCCACCGGCTGGTGAATGGCACTAGAATCATGGGGCTATCAGGATGCAACGTTTCACCTTTGGAAGGACCGAGCCAATGTGGGTTGGCCAAGTGGGCCAGACCCGCAGCTCGGCAGGCCAATGATGGTGGGCTGAGCCCCACCCAAGCGGGCCGAGCCAACCATGGCCTGATCCCGTGAAACAAATAGGGCTCAACCCGAAGGGCCTAACCCAGTGAACCGAGCAACCCTTAACGGGTTGTACCTGGACTGGGTCAGATAGACCCTCGGACCGGTTGTGTCAGGAGAGTCTGACGGAGTCGGATTGGCCCAGACCCAATCTATCCCCCAGATAAATTAAAACCCATAACTGACAAAAAAAGAGTTTTTTTGACACATCTTTAGTGGTGTTGGGATCCTTTTAGGGAATCGGTCCCTTTGGAATATTCTTGGGGGGTCAACTGAGATGGGTCAGACCGAGGTGTGATCAGCCTTGTTTCACGAAATGGGATGTAACTAACAGACTGGGCAACTGATTGACGCGTAGTCTGTGGAATAAGGACCCTAGTGATAAGGCAGTCCTTTTGCAATACTCCACATGAGTTTTGGAGAAATCATTAGTGCATCTAGGTTCAATTGACTCCAAATATAACCAGGCCCTTGGTACTAATATGCCAAAAACATACATATTGGGCGTCTGGTTGACGCATTGTCCGTTGCGTTGGGTCCCTTATGACATGTCATATTATCAAGTTACTTCTTCATGGGACATCATGATGGTTTAAATATGACCGTTGGATTGAGGATCATTTCTCCCAGAATCGTGTGTGTTATGAGTGGGAATCCAGTGGTTGGAAATGTTTTGGAGTTTGGAGACAGATCATACGGAGGTTAGTACTGGCCGATCCTATGTGGGTCATCACCTAGTGATCCTATGTGGATCAACACAGATCGATCATGTGTGGATCAGAATTGAGTGATCCTGTGTGGATCAGAACCTAGAGATCATGTGTGGATCAGCATTCTAATGACCCTCTATGGAACATCATTCTAGAAACCCTGTTTGGATCATCAGTTCATGAACCGATGAGGACCATCCATTGATCGGCCCGTCATGGATCACTGACATATTGATCCTATGTGGGTCAGGTCTTGTGTGGGTCATTGTTAGGGTTAGTATCTGTTGAATTTGGGTGGGTCGGATCCTATGTGAGTCATTTTAGTGGTTTGAACATATTAATCCATTGTGGGTCATAATCTGTATGGTCAACAATAGTTCCACCGGACAGAATAGGATGATCTAGCTTTGTGACTAATTATCTGTACTTCTATACCTCACTAAAACACGTTTTGAGATGAGACTCTATTTTAGTTGTTTCTATTTCTTTGATCTTTGTTATTGTGATCATGATTTGAGGTTTTCCTTTGTGTAATTCTGTGTGACCTTCGAGGGTCTCGAGGTTCCTATTGTGTATTGTTATAATCACTCATGCATGGGCTTCTCCCACACCTTGTTGTGTCTTGTGCAGATGACGAGTTGCTGGGCTGAGGCTTGAAAGATCCAGGACTAGTTGGTACACAGGGGAGATGGGCTGATGTGCAGTTTTGTGGAGATGATATGTACCTACCCTTCTGGTAGGATCCTCAGTGGATGATCCAGGATATGTTTTCTCTTTTCAATTGTACTTGTAGTTTTCAGTTGGGTGTGTATTCCAGCCTCTTTACTTTCAATACAACTTTTACTACATCAGCTCACTTCATGGTTACTTCTTGTTGTGTTCCTCGTTTGTCTGTTTGTACAGGTCTAAAGGCTATGGCTTTCCATTATAGGTATAATCCATTTTGTGCTAGTCACTAACCCCTAGTCTACGGAAGGTTGGCTTTGGGTAGTCATGACACAGGCCCCGGGGAATGGGTCGTGACAGTTCAGGGGGGCCAAAGGGGTGTCTAGGTGGTGTCCTATGGGTGTCCAGGGGGTTTCCAGGGGGTGTATAGGGGGTGTCCGAGGGGTTTCCATTGGGGGGTGTCCAGGGGGTGTCGGGTTGGTATGGTCGTGCATACGTTGAAAATGTTATTGATTCTACATTTTAATTACTTTCATTAATTTCTGATAGAAAATGTTCCACTGTTGAGAAAAAATTTGATATTGTGCTCCGACATGATGGAGGTGTCACATAAAAAATTTCATTCCCTGGTTGCAGAATGCTTAATCGATTCAAGCAGTAATGTCAAAATAATTTCTCTGTTTTTGTCTTCATAATGGCTTCACGTTTTCTATCATTTATTGATTTTTATTACTTGTATTAGTATACAGGATAAGGATTCATGCTATGTATAGAACCGTTAACAAAACATAGCCCATTCTTATGCATGTGAGCATATATATAAGGATCCTCTTGTGCAAGGATTGACTCATATAAGGTAGATTCCCTCTCCTAGCCTCTTTAAGTTAAGATTTTTTTAAATTTTATTTAGCTTCCATCTTGATTTTTATAGTTTATATAAAATTGAAATTCATGATAAAGTGTTGGTTAAATTAATTATTTCATTTGATAAACAAGTCATGGTTTTTTATAAAACCCCTCCGATGGTGGTGCGCCATCTGGGAAAACACACAGTGGTAGTTTATGCTTATATAGCTAGTTTGAAATTATTGAATTTACGTTTTCCATTTTAATAATTACCACTTATTCTCTCATTTTAGACACCATGGGCATCTCCAATGATATTATTGACTCATAGGGGGTGCTGGGGGTAGGAGGTGTGAAAGGTGGGGAGGGGTGTGCTGGCAGTCTATCAAGTGACGGGGGGGGTCTTTCCAAAAGGGGGTCTGTCTCGGATGAAGGGGGAGTCTGTCTAAAGGGGGGGGCAGTCTAGGGGGTGGGGTTGTAGGGGGTGGGATACTATAGGGTGGTGGAAAGGGGGTTTCCTAGGGGGTGAAAAGGGGTGCCTGGGGGATGTTCAGGGGTGAAAGGAGGTTGTCCAGGTGGTATGGTGGTACAGTGGGCTGTCCAGGGGGTGCAAGGGTTGTCTAGGGGGGTGCAAGGGGGCTGTCCAGGGAGTGAAAGGGATGTACAGGTGTGAAAGGGTTGTTTGGGGGTGCAAGTGTTGTTCGGGGGGTGCAGGGGGGATGTCTAGGGTTGCAAGTGGGTTGTTTAGGGGGTCAAGGGGTATAGAGGCCTATCCTGGGGGTGCAAGGGTTGTCCAGAAGGGTGAAATGGATCTCTCCATGAGGGGGCATGGGGGTGCAGGGGGGTTTAAGAGGATTCTTGGGGACTGTCTAGGGGGTGCAAAGGGGCTATCCAAGGGGTGAAATGGTTGTCCAAGGGGTGCAAGGGGGCTGTCTCGGGGGGCATGGTTGTGCATGGGAGGTGTTCACGGGGGTACAAGGGGAATTCCGGGGGTGTGAAAGGTGGTTGTCTAAGGGGTGCAAGGGGGTTGTCTAGGTGGTGCAGGGGGTGTTCACGGGGGTGTAAGGGGCTATCTAGGGGGCTGTCCTGGAGGGGCATGGTGGTGTAGGGGGTGCAAGGGGGTTGTCCAGAGGGGCATGTGGGTGAAGGGGGGGATGTGGGGGTCATTTTTTAAGAAACGTGAAGTCCTCTACGCATAGCTTTAAACCATGGATATAGGCCTTTATCTAGTGTTTTAAACCATGGAAAAATCCATATAGCCGTGGTTCAAAACCATTTCTATCGGCCATGTGTGGCTTAATTTTCTTCGACAGCTTAAAAGCATGGCTATAGGGTTTCATCCACGGTTTTAAAATATGGCTATAGATCTTTCCCTATATCTACGCCAATACCAGACATTGTCTATTGAATTGTGGATATAATCTATAGCCACGGTTTTGGGGCTTATATCCATGGTTTCAAACCTTGGTTGTAGCCTAAATTTTCAGTAGTGATACATGAAACCCACATTCCATTTCCATGGGATAAAATGGTATACTAATCCTATTTTTAGCCACTCTTAAACCACCATGATTTTAATAATAAAACTACTTTTTTAATTCTCCATTGGTTATTTGTGAAAATTTTGGATTATGATCTATATGGATAACTTGAAAATAATACATATTAAAGGTGTTCCTAGATAGCGCTATAATGAATTGGGTAAATAATATAATCTCTTAGTGTTGCATGTTATATGATAACATGTTGAATAACCTTGGTAAATATTATTACACCATGGTGATTAACCTTGGTGATGCAGTACTAGAAATTTAGGCTATAACCACAATTTTAAACTATGGCTATAAGCCCCAAAAATTTGTCTATATGATATAACCACTGTTCAATGGACTGTGGCTAGTATTGTTGTGTCTATAGGGTGGGACCTATAAAGAAGGTATAAACTGTGGATAAACCCTATATCCATAGTTTGAAAAATTCCTATAGCTCTATAGAAATAGTTTTAAAATGTGGATAAAGCACTATAGCCATGTTTTTAAACCATCGAAAAACATTAAGCCACACAAGGCCTATATCCACAATTCAAAACTGTGGCTATATGACATTATCCATGGTTTAAAACTGTGGCAATAGTTCTACATCCACGGTTTAAAATCATGGCTATAATAATTCAAATTTTTAAAAAAAAATAGCCCCACAGCCTTCCGTTGAACAACCCACCTGCACGCCCATGCCCTCCAGGATAGAACCCTTGCAACCCCCCCCCCCCCCCTTGAGAGCCCCCTACACCCACATTCCCCCCAGGACATCCCCCTTACACCTCCCCACCACCACACCATGCCCCCCCACCTGCACCCCCATGCCCCTGGACAGCCCCTAGAACCCCTTGGACAGCCCTTAAACACTCATGTACAACCCCCTTCTCCCCCATGCCCCCCATAAATTCCCCCCAGACATCCCCTTTTACCCCTGGATATCCCCATTGCACCCCCTGGATAGCCCTTGCACCCCCTGGACAACCCACATGTACCCCCTAGATAGCCCTTGCACCCCGGGACAACCCCCTTCACCCCCATTCCCTCTTTTACAACCCCCTTTCACCCCTAGACATCCCCATTGCCCCCCCCCCTAAATTTCCCCCCCTGCACCCCCCCCCCCTCCCTAGACAGCCCCCTGGTAGACACCCATCCTTCCTGGACATATCACCCCCTCCTGGACAGACCCCCCCCAGCACACCCCCCCCACCCAACCTTGCCCACACCCCTTCCCCGTGCACACCCCCTGTGAGCGAAAACTTTTTTTTGAGATGCTTGTGGTGTCTCAAATTTGATAAGAAGGGGTAAGGATTAAAATGTAAAACATAAATGTAATAATTTCAAACAAGGTATATAAACATAAACTATCATTGTGAGTTTTTTCTGATAACTCACCTCTGTTGGAGGGGTTTTATTACAAAACCATGAATTGTTTATCAAAAAACAATTATTTTAACTTACACCTTATCGGTAATTGCAATTTAATATAAACCAGAAGAAACCATATGACAGCTAAATGGAATTTAAAAAATTCTCTAATTAAAGAGGCTTAGAGAGGGACTCTACCTCAAATGAGTCAAGCCACACACAATAGGATCCTTATTTATATGCTAAAATGCATATGCATGAACTATGTTTTGTTGTTGTTTCTCTTCATAGAATGAATCCCTATCCTATATACCAATACGAGTAATAAAAATCAACAAATGATCAAAAAGGAAAATCCATCACGAGTATAAAAATAGGTAAAATACATTGACATTACAGTTTGAATTGATTAAGAATTATACAACCATAGAGAGAAATGTATCTTGTGACACCTCCACCATGTTGGAGTTAAATTCAAGTTGTTTATTAGTAATAGAACATTTTATTTCACAAATCGCATGAAATCAATTAAAATGTAGAAATAGAAACATTTTAAGTGTACACAAGACCAGGCCATATCCACACCCATGGACACCCTCCCCCCCAACACAACACCCCTCCCCCTAGACACCCCCTGATCACCCCTCCCCCCTATACACCCCATGGACCCCCTGGACACATCCATAACACCCCATGGACCCCCCCCCCCCCCCCCCGTACCACCCTGGACACCCCCGGGACAACCCTTGGACTCCCATTGGACACCCCCTGGACACCCCCGAGACACCCCCTTGGCCCCCCAACCTAGACACCCCCTCCCCCTAGACACCCTCACCCCACCGAAACCCCCCTGGAAACCCCCACTAGACACCCCCCCCCCCCCCCCCTCAGACACACCCTAGACACCCAAACAACATTCATTTTACTGCAAACATGTAGTAGTTTGAGATAATTACATGATACATCTGGCATCACAAATTTGAAACCTAAAAGACAGAAAGGTTTTGAAAAGTGTTCAAGGAGATCATGCGAGACACAAAGTATTTCAAAGAAATAGTGGGATAAATATCCACAAACACAGCCTATCATGCGAAAGAATACACACAAGAAATCATATTCTTTTGAAGACATTGAGACAAATACCCACAAAAAACTCTTGATATTTAACAAAGAATATTTTTATCGTAGGAAAAAACATTTGGTGAGCCACACATGGTTCAATAAAATATACTGAATAGATCACATAACCTTACTCAGATAATGCACTTTTCATAATACAACAAATAAGACAGAAAGAAAAAGGTTGAATCCAACCCATAATTGCATGAAATAGTAATTTAAATATCTAAATCAAGTTATTAGATAATACATAAATTAAAATAATATATAAAAAATTATGTTAATGTTTTGGATTCCATGTATCCCATTCATGATTTCTACCAAATGATATTGATTTGATGATTCTTGAAGAAGCGATTCGATATTGTGAAAATGATATATTGGATAAAATATCGAAGAACATTATGTGCACCTCTTCCATACATTTTATTGGGGCCATTAATTTACATATAATGAATCATATCTCGATAATTGATTCTATAAGGCAATTGGTCATTACATGTTATCAAAATTAATTGATCAAGGTATATAGAAA
This sequence comes from Viscum album, assembly GCA_963277665.1. Taxonomy (NCBI): domain Eukaryota; kingdom Viridiplantae; phylum Streptophyta; class Magnoliopsida; order Santalales; family Viscaceae; genus Viscum; species Viscum album. Next base: position 2,113,702,331 of record OY728120.1, read on the forward strand.
TCATCAATTCATTTCTATGATACGTTAAATGTAAACGATAAAATCTATTCCTTCAAGATCATGGTGGAAGATTAAATATTATCCTATGGAGGATTAATCCATCATTAGGTTTGTAGTCTTAACAAGTTGAACTGTTTGAATTTGATAGAAAAATAATTCCTAAAAATGAAACCACTAATTCACACACCTAGCCCCCCATGCACACCCCATTGGATATCCACCTTGCACCCCCACTGGACATCCCTTTCACCCCCCCCCAGACATCCCCCTGGACCCCCATTCCACCTAGACAGACCCCTAGGACCCCCCTACACACCCCCCTTGTACCCCACCATGACAACCCCTTGCACCCCTGTAACACAGTAGATTTTTATGAGAAATATTTTGTTTTTATGTTATATACATCATCAAAGTAATCTTTCACTACACAAAACACTAGCTTGTCTTTATTTACACGCAATCGTGACATTCCTTGATAGTTTGCGTCATACGCAATACTATGTTTCACTAAACAATGATATGCTATTAAAATATTATTAAAACTAGTTGTTATGAATAGCGATACCCACTTTTTTAAATTTTATAAATTTCATCATTCAAAATGGAATTCATTTTTGGATTCAGAATATCAAAATTAGCCTAGGGAGAAATTTTATTATTTTTCTGAAAACTATCAATTTTTGATGAATAGTGAAAACACTACGTTACTATTTAAAAACTGACATTTTATTTAAATAATTATTTATTTTATTTAAATTTATTTTTGGTCAATATTGATAAATAATACCTATATAAGTTCAATTTAATTCATTGAAGTCATTTTATAATAATTTTAGATATATAAAAATTTTATTGAACTTTTCACCGTCTTTTACCCATCTCCTAGGAGAATTTGCAAATTTACATAAAACATAATTTTATCGCTTATGTGAGTAGAATTTTGAAAATCCGATAGACACGGTTAATATCAAAGAGTAATATGTGGTTCAATAAGATAAAAATAAATTTTGGTGAATAGTAACTTTTTACTTGTTTTACAACGGTTATAATAAATAGGGTAATTAAGGGTAAAAATGATATTAGTATTACCCTAACACATGTACTAATTCTATTGGATAAGTTAAATTCTAGAAAAACAACCTTAGGTATAAAATAAGACCATTTAGGTCCACTTGTATTAGATTAGTACATTTAATATTATTTTATTTAAAGAAGAGTTAAAATAATTAAAATCAATGTTTAATAACTAAAACATTTTTAATATAGGGCTACAAATAAGATAAATTAGACTTTAAATATTCATTAGAAATATAACAAGATATAATACATAATTTTATTTTATTTATAATTTATAGACTTTAAATAAATTAATTTATTTATGACACAGTGATGATGCAGTAATTACCTTATTAAGGAAATATTAACATAATTGATATTATAAATACCAAAATAAATATAATTTGAGACTTTTTAAGAATTAGACTACATTTATAGGTTAATATGACATGTTATTATTGATTTAATTAACTTTTTTAGAACTAATAATGCTGTTATGAATTTCAAAAAAATCAATTACCAAATAGTGTCAAAATTGACATAAAAAGAGTTTTAAAAACAAATATTATATTATTAATTGTTATTTTATTCATAAAAATCTAAGGGTCGGCCAAATGACTTATATATGGTTATATATGTTAATAACTAAAAACTTGGGGTTCTTTTTTCTTGTTATAGTAAGCTTATTAACAATGTAGTGTAAGAAAACAAGATGACACGGTAAAAGTTAAATTATTTAACTTAGAGTTAAATCTAAATGATAAGGTTACAATGGTAACCTAAACTTGTCTAAAATCAATTGGTTGAGAGGATTTCGACCCATCCCCCCCTTAGATTAGAAATAAATCAATTTGGAGCTATTAAAAACTGAATATGACTTTATAATAAAATAATATTTTAAGTTATTCCTAAGGTGCCCCTCTCCTTCCTTAAAAAGTGGCACCTCCTCCCTCTCCTCCTCACACCACCATGAGCCTTAAAGCTCAGCCAAACCCTGAAAAAATATCTTCTGCACTTCCCTAGAGACATACTAGAGTTTCGGGTCTTCCTCAAAGACCATCTTTAGTGCCCTAAGACGAGGTAGAGAAGAGGCACTTCAAAGAAGAGGTAATGTCTGTTACCGATTATTTCAACATTATTTCTTCTTCTACTCCTTCTTCATTAGTTGTTTCATTATGAAGTAATAAAATCAGTTTCAATAATATACTGATATGTTATTATAAATATTAAACAACCCTATTTCACCTTCTATCCATCCTACGGAAAATGAAATCACCGCGCGTGCGTACGTACGGAATACCGTCTCCACGCCGTGGTGTAATCTATTTTCCACCACCACCTAACTTGGATGGATATAATGGTGTTATGAATAAATATATATTATTATTGTAAATTTATATTGATTCTTAAATATTATACATACACTTCAATACAATTCCACGATCATGGGAACAATATCATCGCTCGTGCGTACGTACGGCCTACCGTCTCCACGATGTGATGAGACTCGTTCTACATGATCTTCATTGAAAAATGATTATATAAATGAATTGAATGAATAAATATGATCTATGTTACACTAATACCATTATGTAAATGAGTTATCTATAACCTAAAAAGAAGAATAAGAATTTATTCGACAGAACACGCATAAGAACAAAAAGAAATAAATACCTGAATAACAAGTAGCAGTGAAATATTACTAATAAGAAGCTAAGAATAAGACCATATATGATGTCATAAAAATTTGTAAAATTTTGGAATAAGTCAATAACATTATTTAAATCATTATACAGGAGTTTCGGACACATATAAAGCAAATGGGATCTAAGGTAAGGGAAAATCTCACAATCTCATTTTTATCCAATATTGTTTATACTTCAGAATTTACTATGGAATACTTATCATCCACATCCATGTTTCCTCAATATGTAATATTTTTTATATCCTCCTAAAAAATTTTAAATCCAATTTTATCCATTGTTATGTTTTTAATAAAATATATGAAATGAATCTTTTTCTATTTTCAGTATGAGGTACTTTTTTGACTATTCTGGCCAAAGTACGAGAAGAATGTTTTTCTTTAACTTATATGACATGAATGGATTTTTCGAACATTATTTCCATTACAAGTTTTCATGTTTATTTTTAATCAACTTCTTTATGTTTTAAATTGTATGACATGTTAATAAAGGAAAAATATTTTTGAAGTATAAAGGATATTTTCCTCAAGAATGGAGTTCAAGTGTTTTATGAAAATTATTTTCCATATAAGATAATATAGGGTTCTGTTTATATCACTATTTTTACATTGATTTGATTATGTTATGATGAAATTATTTTTTATGATGTCCTTTTATCTTATATGTATTATGTTATGATGGAATTATGTTTAAGATTCCTATTTTTATTACATGGCTTATGCTATGATGTATGATTTATGATTTTGTGGCACACATAAGAATGGTTTCATTATGAGATGGGTGGGACCTATATCTCCCTCTAATAAATTGGGTAATGATTTATATCTCATGAGATAGACATGGAAGGAAAGGCAGGTTAATATGGTTCAGTGATACAGGACTGAAATGAGGAGTTAACTTGGTTCAGAAATGGACTTTGTCCGCTAGGATAGTCTTGGAAATGAGTCTTGACTAATAAGAAATGATTCTTTATGATTATGTGTGTATGAAAAAAAAGATTCAAGTTATGATTATTGGGATTACATTTCACTACTATTATTTATCCCATGTTATGAAATTATGATCTCTTTTGCAGGTTAAGGTTTACAAAATGTTATGTTCTTATGAATATGATGTGATTGAATTTTTTTTGTTTACCCTTACTGAGCATTTGAGCTCACCCTTTTGTATGTTTTCTTTTCCCTAGGTCAGGAAGAAGGGTATTAAGTAGGATATTCCAAAAAGGGATTATTGATATCATGAAATAAATGGGAGACAATATAGATGCTTTATGAACCAGTAATTTATGTTTCCAAGTTTCTAAAGAAACTATACCTATACGGTCCTATTGTGGTTTTGTTATATGTTGTAATAAGTATGATTCAATTATGAAGTAATAAAAATGTATATAAATTATGGGTCATTATAGTTGGTATCATAGGAAAGGTATAGTCATCCTTTAGAAACTAGGATGTGAAAGCCTTAGTAACAACACTAAGGACATATCTAAGCGTAGAACAATATTAGTGGTTTAGAAATGGCCATGAACAGACTATGATAAGACCGCAAGTGTGAAATTTTATTCTTAATTAAGTAGTTTCCCTCTTATAATTAGTGTTTCTCACACTATTCTTCTTTGTTTTAGTCAATGGATGGAACCTGATGGAACCGTGTTAATGCGGAATGTGATAGGCAATGCAATGATTGTCCCCCAGAGAAACCAAACGTTATTGGAGCTAGAATGAAAAATTTTGTAGCCATGCTCACACAACTTTCTCAAGCTATGAATCAAGTAGATCTTTCAAACGAGCAAAGGATGGATCAATATTCTATTGAATCCTTCATATGGCAGCGTCCACCCTCATTCAGCGGGTCCGCTGATCCATTAGTGGCTGAACAATGGATCAGTTCCACTGAGAAGATATTTTTAGTTCTTCAATGTTCTGAACATGATAAAGTCATCTTAGCAGTATATCGTTTGGATGGTGAATCTGATCAATGGTGGAATCTTATCAAGAATATGAGGCCAAGATAGGAAATTGAGCCCATGGAATTGGATGAGTTCAAGAAAATATTTTCCAAAAAGTACTTCCCTCGTATTCTTCTTACAAAGATGGAGAAATAGTTTCTTGAACTGAAGCAAAAGGATTATAAATCTGTTGGTACCTACGAAGAAAATTTTACAAGACTTTCAAGGTATGCTTCTGGGATTATTATCCAACCTGGGAGTAAGATCGATCGATTCTTTAGTGTCTTAAAACCATTTCTTCTAAGGGCGTTATCCATAAGGGACTTCAATAGCTACAAGGAAATCCTTCGATGTGCTCTCAAGGTTGATATAGAGATTGGAGTAACCCATCGGTCATATGTGTTTGATAGGAAGAGGAAAATGGAATTCAAAGGAAAATAAAAAGAGCACACTGAAAAGAAGATGAGTTTTCCCTTATGCTCAAAGTGTGGAAAGAAACATGGAGGTATTTGTCTTAAAGGGACAAGTAAATTTCTCAAATGTGGAAAAGAAGGTCATCGGGCATTTGAATGCCGCAATGATAGTAAAAAGATGTCTAGTGATGCAAACAAAGAAAAGGCTACATAGAATGCACCTCCAACACTTCAATGTTATATGTGCAAGGAAATGGGGCATTATTCTAATCAATTCCCTAATCCAAGGGTTTTTTATGATGATCGACATCAACAAACTCTTAAGGCTAATGACAAAGGAATGTCACATGCAATTTCTATCAGCGATGTGTAATACGATAACGAAGTGTTGAAAGGTACACATACTGTAACAAACCGATATTTTATAAGATACATTCCTTTTAATTTCATTCATATCTTCTATTGTACGACACACCAAGATTATCTTGCGCTATATGCAACACTGTATTAGCTTGCAGTATACGCAACACTTTTCTTGGCTCTTGTTACACATAATTTCAAGTTCGTTTGATAGAAGTTATTCTATGCAAAATTGAGTGTATATATATATATATATTCAATGTATAAATAAAATATGGTTGGATTCTGTTATATGCAACAACAAAGGATTTGTGCACTATACGCAACCCTGACTTGGCTTGCATTACATGCAATCGCGGCCTTCCTCGATAGCGTGTCTTGTACGCAATACCGGGTTTTACTAAACAACGATATATTATTATAATATTTTTATGAACTATCCATTATGAATAGTGTCAACTAATTTTTAATTTTATAACATTATTATTCATCTTACACATTTCTAGAACATGGTATAAGAACAAAATAAATTTTTCGGGTAAAATAAGTATTTTTAAAAAAATTCAGTTTTGCCGCCTTTTGATGGCGCACCCACATTAAATCTAGTTTTTGACATGTTTATAAGTTCAATTTGACAAAATAAAATTCTTATTTTGAATCAAGATATAAAAATTTACATTAGATAATGTTTTGATATTTTTTCGATAACATTCATATTTTAATTAATAGTAAAAACACGGTATATTTTAATTAAAAACAACTTTTCTCATCATAATATCTTATGTGGTTAAATTATAATATTGAATGGTTTTAAAGTATAAATAGAATATATTTTTACCATTTAATATAATGTATGTCATTAGCATTGATTTTACCTTGAATTCGTAGGTTAAATCAATTCAATCTTTTGCAATGTTTTAAAGAAAAACCCGTTTTCTTTCGACAACGGGATTAATTTTAATTTAATTTCTTCATCTTTTGTGTATTGAATTTGGAAAAAGTGATTCCATATTTGGAATCAGTGGGTCCAAATTATGTTAATAATCTACTTTTTATTTTTGGGCATTGTGAATAGTAACTATGGTAAATTTTATTTACTATAGTTAAAGGTAAATCGGGTAATTAAGGGTAAATATAAGATTATAAAATTACCCTAACACTTGGAAAAATACTATTGGATGGCTAAAAGTAGACCCATATAACCTAAGGGTCGGATTAGATTCATTTTATGAACTCTTTTCCATGAAAATAATTTAATTATTATTAAAACCAAAGAATGTGACAACATGTTACTTTCTTAAATATTATAAGTATAATAATTTTAATTTAGTGATAAACTTCATGAAACTTCGAACATGAATAGTCTCCAGAAAGAAAATACAATTATATACATCATAGGAATTTATTTAGAATTTTTAGGGATTAAATAATTATCATTTATTATGACACAAAGATGATGCAGTAATTGTCTTATTAATGAAATACTGACATAATTGATGTTATAAATGCCCAAATAAATGTAATTTGAGACTTTTATGACTTAAATTAATTTTATGGGTTAATATGACATGTTATGGTTGATATACGTAACTTGGTTCTAACTTATCATTCTGTTATGAATTTTATAAAAATCATGTACCAAATAGTGTCAAAATTGACATAAATTAGTTTTTAAAACAAATATTATATTATTAATTGTTATTTAATTCCTAAAAATCTAAGGTTTGTACAAATGACTTAGATAAGGATAGATATATTAATAATAAACAACTTGGGGTTCGTTTGGCTTGATATAGTAAGTTTATTAACCTTATAGTGTAAGAAAACAAGAAGACACGGTAAAAGTTAAATTGTCTAACTTAAAGTTAAATCTAAATGATAAGGTTAAAATTGATCCCTAAACATGTCTAAATTCTATTTTATGAGAGGATTTCGAACCATCCCCACATTAGCTTAGAAATATATTAATTTGGAGATATTTAAAACCGGACATTACTTTATAATAAAATAATATTTTTAGTTTTCCCAAAGGTGCCCCTCTCCTCCCTTATAAAAGGGCACCTCCTCCCTCTCTCCTCACACCAATTTGAGCATTCAAGCTCGGCCAAACCCTGCCAAAATCTCTTCTCCACTTCCCTAGTATCATCCTAGAGGTCCTGGTATTCTTAAAATACCATCCTTAGATCTTTAATTGGAGGTTAAGAAAAGGCGCGTCAAAACGAGGTAATATCCATTACCGATCTTTTTCAATTTCTTTCTTCTTCAAATTATTATTATTTAGTTGTATCATGATAATGTAATAGCATCAGTATTTCTTATATACTGATATGTTATTATAAATATGAAACAACTCTAATTAACCTCTTATCCATCCTATGGAAAAAGGAAATCACCGCGCGTGCGTACGTACGGAATACCGTCTCCACGCCGTGGTGTAATCTATTTTCCGCCACCACCTTAATTGGATGGGTATAGTGGTGTAATGAGTAACTATATATGATTATTATAATGTGATATTAATACTTAAATTTTATACATACACTTCAACACAAGTTCACAATCATGAGAACGATATCATCGCTCGTGCGTACATATGGACTGCCGTCTCCATGACGTGATGAGATTCATTCTCCACATTAACCATTAATGAATGATTATAAAGTATATATAATGAATAATAATGAAATATATGACATGTTAAATATACTGTATTTATGTATATATATATATATATATAGTATTTCATCTACTTACTTCCATTCAAGACAATAAGGAAAGGAAAACAGCGTTCATGCGTACATACGGACTACCATCTCCATGAACGGTGTGTTTCATTTCATTTATCTATCTATTATATATATATACTGAATATATATGATATATAAATCATGTTTTATATTCTGGAAATAAGTAAATCATGATATAAGTAATAATAATGTCAAGAATAACAAGTCCAAACACCAACGATAAATTAAACGAATTTACTCAAAACGCTTCTTTAACATGGAATTGCAAAAGAACGGGTATTATAAAGTCATAAGTGAACCATATATGATATCATAACAATTAATATGATTTTGAAATAAGTTAATGACATTATTTAAATCATTATACAGGAGGTTCGGATACGTACAAAGCATATCGGTCATAAGGTAAGGGAAATATCACAATCTCATTTTTATCCGAGATTGTTTATACTTTGGTATTTACTGTGGTGTATTTTATCATCCACATACATGTTTCCCCAATATGTAATATTTATATCCTTCTACAATAGTTTATATCAAATTTTACCCTTCGGTGAGTTTTTAGTAAAATATATGAAAGGAAGCTTTTGTCGTTTTTCGTACGAGGTATTTTTTGACTTTTCCGACAAAAGTACGAGAAGAATGTTTTCTTTTAACTTATACGAGATGAATGGAATTTAAAACATTATTTCCAAGAATCTTACCTTATAAGTTTTCAAGATTATTTTTAATCAACTTCTTTTAGTTATAATTTTATAACATGTTAATAAATGAAAAGTGTTTTTGAAGTAGAAAGGATATTTTCCTCAAGAATGGAGTTCAAGTGTTTTATCAAAATTATTTTCCATCTAAGATAATAAATGGTTCTGTTTTTATACCTATTATTACATTTATTTGATTATTTTGTTATGTAATTATTGTCATGAATTCTTTTATCTTATATGAATTGTTTTATGATGTCACAATGTTTAAGAATCCCATTTTTATTACATGGTTTATGCTATGATGTATGGTTTATGATTTTGTGGAACACATAAGAATGGTATCATTATGAGATGGGTGGGACCTATATCTCCCTCCAATGCATTGGGTAAATATTTTATATCTCATGAGATAGACATGGCTGGAATGGTAGGTTATACCGGTTCAGTGAAACAGGACTGAAACGAGGAGTGAACTCGATTCAGAAAGGGACTTTGTCCACTAAGATAGTCTTGGAAATGAGTCTTGACTAATAAGAAATTATTCTCTATGATTATGTGTGTATGCCACAAAGTTTCATGTTTTGAGTTATGACTATTTGGATTACATTTCACTACTTTGATTTATCCCATGTTATGAAATTATGATCTCTTTTGCAGGTTAATATTTCCAAAAGATATGTTCTTATGAATATGATGTGATTGATATTTCTTTTGTTTACCCTTACTGAGAATTTGAGCTCACCTTTTTATATTTTCTTTTCCCCATGATATAATGAAAGTATTTAGGTAAGAAAAAAAAGGAAGATCTTAATGGGTGATGTTGAAGATCTTTCACCATGTTTAGATGATTACATTCCGAGTTTCCAGAGACACTAAACTATTACGGTCCTTGTGTATGTGTTTTTGTAATGTACTAAGTATTCAGAAAAATTAATGTAATGTCCATATACATCAGGCTTCGAGTCTCTACAGTTGGTATCATAGGAAAGGTTTAGTCAACCTTTGGAAACTAGGATGAAAAAACATTAGTGAGATCCCTGGAGATATTTATAAGGTATGTCTAGGGATGTACCTAAGGATAAGAATACGTATAGGATATAATCCTAGAACTACGGTAAAGATATTATAATTTAACCTAAGATGTTAGATATTTTGGGTGCTCCCCCTTTACTATGTTGTTTTCCCTAGCATGATATTTTTCCTCTCACACTATTCTTTTTGGGTTTTAGAAAATGGCTGGAAACAGGAAGATTCACGATAATGGAGGATATAATAGAAAATGGAATGATATTCTTCATGAGCAACCAAATGAAACTGGATTTGGAAGTCCAAACTTCATTATTATGCTGAATCAGCAATCTCATAATATGATCAATAAACTCAAATTTTGTAAGTTTCCTGACTCGGCTAATAACAGAAAGATGGAGTTTCATGATGATCATAGAGGAAAGAAAGTTCAATTTCCCCTATGTAAGTCATGTGGTTAGAGGCATCAAGGAGAATGTTTCAAAGGAACTGGAAGATGCTTTGGGTGTGGAAAATAAGGAGATAAATCCAATAAGTGCGAAGGAAAAGGTTCAGTTAACACCATGGATGAGGATAATGGTATTGCTACGACATCAACAATGGTTAAATGTTTTAAATGTGAAATGTACGGGCATTATGCAAACCAATGCCCTAAGGGAAAGTCTCATGAAGAGAATCGGTATGGTCGTATGGGTAGTATTTATGTTGATGATGATGAAGAGACTACAAATGATATGTGAGGTGAAAGAATTTTTGAATCTCTGTCAATGGTTTAAAAAGGTAGTGGATTGATTAAATGTTTATCAAGTGTAATGTTGTATAAGTAATCTCATGGTACAATGAAATAAAGAGACATCTAAGGATCATTACATTGTTTTCTTTCCTTGAGTTTTGAAAGTGTATGATTAATGATACCAGTATCCATGAAAGGTTATTCAGATATTTTTGGAAGATAGAGGAATGTGCATAATAAAGGGATAAGGATAAAACTAAATGTTTGATAGTATTCATGAGCTCATGACTGATATAAGGAGAAGGTTATATCATGGTTTGAGTATATAGAATTTTTGGATTTTGGTATGTGGAAAGAGTTAACTTTTGATAGCATTCATGTTTTCACTAAGGGTTAATGGGTATTAATTTTTCAAGAGAATACATGATTAAGGTATTCACATGATTGGAATGTGACCAACAAGATATATGGGAGATAAATGATGGTATTCACATGCTTGGTTGATGACATTTCAAGTAATCATTTTCTTTATACTATGAGCTTGGACCGAAGTATTTTAGATAAGCCTAAAGATTGGAATAGATTATGTTGGACATAAGTTAGTATTGTTTAAGGATGAAATTTGTTTTGATATTATTGATGGGATGTTATAGTAATGTAGTTTTAGAAAAAGGACAACCTACAGGACGGGCAACAACCCGTCGCGTCGGACAGGGCCGTAGGAATCCAACCCACAACCGAAGTTCGACTAGCCTTTATCGCCTACCACTGGCCTATAGGAAGTCCTTGTTTAGTAGAAACTAGTTTTATTATAATCAGTATGATATATGAAGTATAAGTCCATTTTAGGAACCATATATCATTAATCTCACTATAGATGGACTTATGTATTTTTTGATAACTTTTCTAAACTTTTGTTTGAGACAGATCGAATGACCCATCATTCTATCACATGATCTACTAACACATCACGAATGACAAATTCAACTTCATTTCTTTAAGAGATAAAGTGGAAATTGTCCAAAGAATGACCAACGGTGAGACTATACAGAAATTACAAAAGTATTTCTTCTAATTCCAATTTCATCAACTTTAGGGAAACGATCATGAAAACCAAAAATGTTGTCCTAGTTCTCTTATATCTGATAAATCAGATGGTACCTTAGATCATTACAAATTTATGGCTTTGTGATTGCTGGCTTTCCATAGCCATGTTCTCTACCACTCTCCATCAGAACATGATGGTTAGATTTATCTTCCATATCCATATTTTCACCTATATGGAAACCCAGTGATGAGTTCATTTGGGTAACTGTTATATTTCATACTTTAGTTTTTAAAGTTCAGTTTTTTTTTCTTTTTACGATGTGGGTTTTTATGAATAGTAAACAATTTATAACCCCGACGAATTTCGAGAGCGAAATTAATTTTAAGGGTGGTAGAATGTAACAACCCATGATTTTAAAAGATACATTATTTTTAATTTCATTCATATCTTCTATTGTACGACATACCAAGATTATCATGCACTATACGCAACACTGTATTATCTTGCAGTATACGCAACACTTTTCTTGGCTCTTGTTACACACAATTTCAAGTTCGTTTGATAGAAGTTATTCTACGCAACATTGAGTGTATATATATATATATATATATTCAATGTATAAATAAAATATGGTTGGATTCTGTTATATGCAACAACAAATGAGTTTTTCACTACACGCAACCCTGACTTGGCTTGCATTACACGCTATCGTGACCTTCCTCGATAGCGTGTCTTGTACGCAATTCCGGGTTTTACTAAACAACAATATATTATTAAAATATTGTTATGAACTAGCCATTATGAATAGTTTCAACTAAATTTTGAATTTTATAACATTATTATTCATCTTACACATTTCTAGAACATGGTATAAGAACAAAATAAATTTTTCAGGTAAAATAAGTATTTTTCAAAAAATGCAGTTTTGCCGCCTTTTGATGGCGCACCCACATTAAATCTAGTTTTTGACATGTTTATAAGTTCAATTAGACAAAATAAAATTCTTCTTTTGAATCAGGATATAAAAATTTACATTAGATAAAGTTTTGATATTTTTCCGATAACTTTCATATTTTAATGAATAGTAAAAACATGCTATATTTTAATTAAAAACAACTTTTTTCATCGTAATATCTTATGTGGTTAAATTATAATATTGAATGGTTTTAAAGTATAAATAGAATATATTTTTACCATTTAATATAATTTATATCCTTAGCATTGATTTTACCTTGATTTCAAAGGTTAAATCAATTCAATCTTTTGCAATGTTTTAAAGAAAAACCAGTTTTCTTTCGACAACGTGATTAATTTTAATTTAATTTCTGAATATTTTTTGTATTGAATTTGGAAAAATGGATTCCATATTTGTAATCAGTGGGTCCAAATTATGTTAATAAGCTACTTTTTATTTTTGGGCATTGTGAATAGTAACTAGGGGAAATTTTATTTTCTATAGTTAAAGGTAAATCGGGTAATTAAGGGTAAATATAAGATTATAAAATTATCGTAACACTTGGTAAAATCCTATTGGATGGCTAAACGTTGAACCATATAACCTAAGGGTCGTATTAGATTCATTTTATGGACTTTTGTCCATGAAAAGAATTTAATTATTATTAAAACCAAAGAATGTGACAACATGTCATTTTCTTAAATCTTATAAGTATAATAATTTTAATTTAGTGATAAACTTCATGAAACTTCAAAAATGAATAGTCCACAGAAAGCTAATGCAATTATCGAAATCATAGGAATTTATTTAGAATTTTTAGGGATTAAATAATTATCATTTATAATGACACAAAGATGATGTAGTAATTGTCTTATTAATGAAATATTGACATAATTGATGTTACAAATGCCCAAATAAATGTAATTTGAGACTTTTTATGACTTAAATTAATTTTATAGGTTAATATGACATGCTATTGTTGATATAAGTAACTTATTTCGAACTTATCATTCTGTTATGAATTTCATAAAAATCATATACCAAATAGTGTAAAAATTGACATAAATTAGTTTTTAAAACAAATATTATATTATTAATTTTTATTTAATTCCTAAAATCTATGTTTCGGTCAAATAACTTAGATATGGATATATATATTAATAATAAAGAACTTGGGGTTCGTTTGGCCTGATATAGTATATTTATTAACCTTATAGTGTAAGAAAACAAGAAGACACGGTAAAAGTTAAATTTTCTAACTTAATGTTAAATCAAAATGATAAGGTTAAAATTGATACCTAAACTTGTCTAAATTCTATTTGATGAGAGTATTTCGACCCATACCCACCTTAGCTTCTAAATATATCAATTTTGAGCTATTTAAAACCGAACATGACTTTATAATAAAATAATACTTTTAGTTTTCCCAAAGGTGCCCCTCTCCTCCCTTATAAAAGGGCACCTCCTCCCTCTCCTCCTCACACCAATTTGAGCATTCAAGCTCGGCAAAACCCTGCCAAAATCTCTTCTCCTCTTCCCTAGTATCATCCTAGAGGTCCTGTTCTTATTCAAAGACCATTCTTAGTTCTTTAAGTGGAGGTTAAGAAAAGGCACGTCAAAAAGAGGTAATATCCATTACTAATCTTTTTCAATTTCTTTGTTCTTCAACTTCTTCTTCATTAGTTGTTTCATGATAAAGTAATAACATCAGTATTTATTTTATACTGATATGTTATTATAAATATGATACAACTCTAATTAACCTCTTATCCATCCTACGGAAAAAGTAAATCACCGCGCGTGCGTACGTACGGAATACCGTCTCCACGCCGTGGTGTAATCTATTTTCCGCCACCACCTTAATTGGATGGGTATAATGGTGTAATGATTAACTATATATGATTATTATAAATTGATATTGATACTGAAATAGTATACATACACTTCAACACAAGTACACGATCATGAGAACGATATCATTGCTCGTGCGTACGTACGGACTACCGTCTCCACGACGCGATGAGATTCATTCTCCACATTAACCATTAATGAATGATTATAAAGTATATATAATGAATAATAATGAAATACATTACATGTTAAATCTACTGGATTTATGTATATATATATATGTATGTCATTTACTTACTTCCATTCAAGACAATAAGGAAAGGAAAACAGCGTTCATGCATACATACGGACTACCGTCTCCATGAACGATGTGTTTCATTTAATTTATCTATCTATTATATATATATAACGAATATATATGATATATAAATCATGTTTTATATTCTGGAAATAATTAAATCATGATATAAGTAATAATAATGTCAAGAACAACAAGTCCAAACACCTACGATAAATGAAACGATTTTACCCAAAACGCTTCTTTAACATTGAATTTACAAAAGAACCGGTAATATAAAGTCATAAGTGAACCATATATGATATCATAACAATTAATATGATTCTGTAATAAGTTAATGACATTATTTAAATCATTATATAGGAGGTTCGGATACGTACAAAGCATATCGGACATAAGGTAAGGGAAATATCACAATCTCATTTTTATCTGAGATTGTTTATACATTGGTATTTACTGGGGTGTATTTTATCATCCACATACATGTTTCCCCAATATGTAATATTTATATCCTTCTACAATAGTTTATATCAAATTTTACCCTTCGGTGAGTTTTTAGTAAAAGATAAGAAATGAATCTTTTGTCGTTTTTCGTACGAGGTATTTTTTGACTTTTCCGACAAAAGTACGAGAAGAATGATTTATTTTAACTTATACGAAATGAATGGATTTTTAAAACATTATTTCCAAGAATCTTCCATTATAAGTTTTCAAGTTTATTTTTAATCAACTTCTTTTAGTCATAATTTTATGACATGTTAAGAATTGAAAAGTGTTTTTGAAGTAGAAATGATATTTTCCTCAAGAATGGAGTTCAAGTGTTTTATCAAAATTATTTTCCATATAAGATAATAAAGGGTTCTTTTTTTATACCTATTATTACATTGATTTGATTATTTTGTGATGGAATTATTTTTATAAATTCCTTTATCTTATATGAATTGTTTTATGATGTCACAATGTTTAAGAATCCCATTTTTATTACATGGTTTATGCTATGATGTATGGATTATGATTTTGTGGAACACATAAGAATGGTATCATTATGAGATGGGTGGGACCTATATCTCCCTCCAATGTATTGGGTAAAGATTTTATATCTCATGAGATAGACATGGCTGGAATGGTAGGTTATACTGGTTCAGTGAAAAAGGACTAAAACGAGGAGTGAACTCGGTTCAGAAAGGGACTTTGTACACTAAGATAGTCTTGGAAATGAGTCTTGACTAATAAGAAATGATTCTCTATGATTATGTGTGTATGACAGAAAGTTTCATGTTTTATGTTATGACTATTGGGATTACATTTCACTACTATTATTTATCCCATGTTATGAAATTATGATCTCTTTTGCAGGTTAAGATTTCCAAAAGATATGTTCTTATGAATATGATGTGATTGATATTTCTTTTGTTTACCCTTACTAAGCATTTGAGCTCACCCTTTTATGTTTTCTTTTCCCCAGGATATAAAGAAAGGTTTTAGGTAAGAAAAAAAAGGAAGATCTTTATGGGAGATGTTGAAGATCTTTCACCATGATTAGATGATTACATTCCGAGTTTCTAAAGACACTAATCTATTACGGTCCTTGTGTATGTGTTTTTGTAATGTACTAAGTATTCCTCAAAAGTAATGTAATGTCCATGTACGTCAGGCTTCGGGTCTCTACACTTACCATCCACTCTGATGTAGAAATTTTTTTATTTGATTCTGGATCCACCCACTCTTATATTTATAAATAATTTTCTAAGGGTATCTCTATATTACCTCAGCAGTTAGATATTGAGTTAGTTGTGACAACCCCTAATGGCATAACACTCACATAAAAAGTTTACAATTCTTCTCCGATTGAAGTTTGTGGGAAAGTGATTCCTGCAAATCTTGTGATCCTTCCTATAGGGGAATTTGATGTGATTCTTGGCATGGATTGGCTTTCTTTATATGGAGCTCATATCAATTTCCAAAGAAGGGAAGTCACATTTCATATTCCAGATCAATCTATGATCGTCTATCGATGCAATGATGAACATAACCTTCTAGTGGAAATTCCATCCATCCTATGGGTCTTGATTTCACTAAATGAAGGTTATTTATCTCAAATGGTTGGAGATAATCTCATGATTATGAATATTCCCATTGTACGGGAATTTGATGATGTCTTTCTGGAGGAATTGCCAGGTCTTCCACAAAATCGTGAGGTTGATTTTTTCAATAGAACTCGTACTGGGTGCTTTACCTATTTTAAAGACAACTTATAGAATGGACCCAATTGAGTTGCATGAATTGAAGAAGAAACTCCAAGAGAATATTGATAAGGGATTCATATTCCCTAGTACATCACCTTGGGGAGCACCTGTTCTGTTTGATATGAAGAAAGATGGATCAATGAGACTCTGCATTGATTATCAAGAACTTAACAAGATCACTATCAAGAACAAATATCCTCTCCCACGCATTGATGACTTATTTGACTAACTACGTGGAGCTCAATAATTTTCCAGGATTGATTTTCGTTCAGGGTATCTTCAATTAAGGGTAAAAATGGAGGATATACCAAAGACAACTTTCTGTACAAGGTTTGGACACTATAAATTTATAGTGATTCCATTTGTTCTTACTAATTCCCCTGCTATCTTCATGGATCTGATTAACAGAGTATTTGGAGACTATCATGATCAGTTTGTGGTAGTCTTTATAGATGATATTCTTCTCTATTTAAAGAGAAAGTAAGAACATGAAGATCACTTGGGAATTTTATTGAAGACCCTGAGAAAAGAGAAGATTTATGCCAAATTTACCTTGTGTGAGTTTTGGAGTCAAAAAGATTCATTTTTGGGTCACATAATCTCAAAAGAAGGGATATCTGTGGATCCAGCAAAAATAGAGGTTGTCGAAACATGGTCGAAACCAACAACAGTAACTGAGATCCAAAGTTTTCTTGGTTTGGCTGGATATTATCGATGTTTTGTGAAATATTTTTTCTTGATTATCTAATCCACTCACTAGGTTGACTCAAAAAGAAGTTAAGTTCTTTTGGAGAGAGGAGTGTGAAGAGAATTTCAAGGAATTAAAAACAAGGTTATCCAGTGCACCTGTTCCCACAATGCCTTGTAGTGGAGAAAGGTTTGTGATCTATAGTGATGCATCCAAGAAGGTATTGGGGTGTGTTCTCATGAAAAATGATATGGTGATAGCTTATGCCTCATGACAGTTGAAAATACATGAGAAAAATTACCCAACTCATGATTTGGAGTTAGCTACGGTAATATTTGCATTAAAAATATGGAGGCATTATCTTTATGGTGAAAGGTGTGATATTTATACTGATCATAAAAGTTTAAAGTATATTTTCACACAAAACGAGATGAATATCCGCCAAAGAAGATTGTTGGAGCTGATTAAGGATTCTGACTTCTCAATTCATTATCATCATGGGAAACCAAACAAGGTGGCAGATGCATTAAGTCGACAAGACCATGCTAGCTTATCCATGATGAGGATCACAAAAGATCCAATATTTATGGATTTAAAAAGGATGGATCTTGGAATTATAATTGAAGGGGAAAAATCTTATCTTTCTCAAATTAACGTTCAACCATCTATACACATGAAGATTAAAGAGGTAAAAAAAGAAGATGTAGAGTTACAAAAGAAGGTGAGAAATGTTCCTGAATTCAACCTTGATTGTGATGGGATAATAAGGTCCGGAATCGGGTTTGTGTTCCTCCCATCCTAGAATTAAAGAAGGAAATATTGGATGAAGCTCATAGTACATCATTCTCTATTCATCCTGGAAGCACGAAGATGTATAGGGACCTGAAAGAGTACTTCTGGTGTAATGGTATGAAAAGGGATGTTGCTGAATAAGTCTCTTAATGCCTGGTTTGTCAGCAAGTTATAGCTGAGAGACATAAGTCTAAGGGGTTGTTACAACCAATATCCATACCCGAATGGAAATGGGAAAACATCACTATAGACTTTTTCACCAGAATTCCTAAAACATACAAAGGAAATGATGTTATTTGGGTCATAGTTGATCATCTTACGAAGTCGTCACACTTCATTATTATTAGAGAGGATTTCTCTCTTGATCACCTTTCAATGATATATGGAAAGGAAGTGGTAAGATTTCATAGAGCACCACTTACCATTATATCTGATCGGGATCCAAGGTTTACCTCGAAGTTCTGGAGAAGTCTTCAGCATACTTTAGATATAGAGTTGAGTTTCAGCACTGCTTATCAACCTCAAACAGACAGTCGGTCTGAGAGAACATTTCAAACTATAAAAGATATGTTGAGATATTCCTCTATGGATTTCAAAGGTGGTTGGGATCCACACCTACCTTTGGTGAAATTTTCTTATAATAATATCTTTCACTCCAGTATTCAGATGGCTCCATATGAAGCTCTCTATGGAAAGAAATGTCGAACTCCAACTTGCTAGGAAGAGGTTGGGGAAAGAATGATATTAGGACCTGATCTTGTTGATGAAATGGAAGAAAACTTCTGATCTATTCAACAACACATAAGAGTAGCTCAGAGTCGACAAAAACGTTATGCCGATAACCGAAGAAAAGACCTAGAGTTTGAAGTGGGTGATAAAGTGTTCTTACAAATATCTCCTTGGAAGAGAGTAATGAGATTCGGAAAGAAGGGAAAGCTGATCCCTAGGAATATCGGTCCATTCTAAATACTGGATCGTGTTTGGAAGGTAGCTTACTGATTGGCCCTTCCACCGAATCTCTCTCAAGTTCACGATGTGTTCCATGTATCTATCCTGAGAAAGTTCATAGCTGATCCTTCACATGTACTCAGCTCAGAAGTTGTACTGCTAGAGCAAGATCTTTCTTATGAAGAACAGCTGATAGAGATGCTGGATCGTAGCAAAAAAGTCCTATGGAACAAGACCACTCTCTTGGTGAATGTTTTATGGAGGAACCACCAATTAAAGAAGATACATGAGAGTTTGAGGATATGATGAGGGAGAAGTATCCTCATCTGTTTGTTACAAAGTGATGAATTTCGAGGGTGAAATTCATTTTAAGGGGGGTAGAATGTAACACCAGAGATTTTTATGAGAAATATATTGTTTTTATTTTATATACATCATCAAATAAATCTTTCACTACACAAAACACTAGCTTTTCTTGCTTTACACACAATCATGACCTTCCTTGATAGCTTGCATTGTACACAATACCGAGTTTCACTAAACAACAATATGCTATTAAAATATTATTTAAACTAGCCATTATGAATAGTAATACCCACTTTTTGAAATTTTATAATTTTTATCATTCAAAATGGACTTCATTTTTGGATTCAGAATATTAAAATTAGCCTAGGGTGAAATTTTGGTATTTTTCTGAAAATTTTAAATTTTTGATGAATAGTGAAAACACTAGGTTACTATTTAAAAATATAATTTTTATTTAAATAATTATTTATTTTATTTAAATTTATTTTAGTTCAAAATTGATACAGAATACCTATATAATTTCAATGTAATTTATTTGAATCATTTTATAATAATTTTAGATATATAAAAATTTTATTGATCTTTTCACCGTCTTTCTCCCACCTCCTAGGAAAATTTGCAAATTTACATAAAACATAATTTTACCGCTTCTGTGAGTGGAATTTTGAAAATCCGAGAGACATAGTTAATTTCAAGGAGTAAA
Organism: Viscum album; assembly: GCA_963277665.1. Taxonomy (NCBI): domain Eukaryota; kingdom Viridiplantae; phylum Streptophyta; class Magnoliopsida; order Santalales; family Viscaceae; genus Viscum; species Viscum album. The sequence continues at coordinate 2,113,722,856 of OY728120.1, forward strand.
ATTTGGTTCAATAAGGTAAAAATATTTTTCGGTGAATAGTAAATTTTTACTTGTTTTTACCACGGTTAAAAGTAAATAGGGTAATTAAGGGTAAAAATTATATTATTATTACCCTAACACATGTCCTAATTATATTGGATAAGTTTAATTCGACCAAAAACAACCTTAGGAATAAAAATGTCCATTTAGGTCAACTTGGATTAGATTAGGACATTTAATATTATATTATTTAAAGAAGTTTTAAAATAGTTAAAATCAAAGTTTAATAACTAAAAATATTTAATATAGGGTTATAAACAAGATAAATTTGACTATAAATATTCATTAGAAAGATACCAATATTTCATAAATAATTATATTTTATTTATAATTTTTATTCTTTAAATAGTTTAATTTATTTATGACACAATGATGATGCAGTAATTACCTTATTAAAACAATATTAACATAGTTGATTTTATAAATAACCAAATAAATGTAATTTGAGACTTTTTAAGAATTAAAATAATTTTATAGGTTAATATGACATGTTGGTATTGATTTAATTAGCTTTTTTGGAACTAATCATGTTGTTATGATTTTTACAAAAATCAATTACCAAATAGTGTCAAAATTGACCTAAAAATAGTTTTGAAAACAAATATTATATTATTAATTGTTATTTTATTCGTAAAAATCTAAGGTTTGGTAAAATGACTTAGATAATATTATATATATTTATAATTAACAAATTGGGGTTCTTTTGGCTTGTTATAGTATGTTTATCAACCCTATATTGTAAGAAAACAAGAAGACCCGGTAAAAGTTAAATTATTTAACTTAGACTTAAATCAAAATGATAAGGTTACACTAGTAACCTCAACTTGTCTAAAATATATTTGTTGAGAGTATTTCGACCCATCCCCACCTTAGCTTCGAATTAAATCAATTTGGAGCTATTAAAAATCGAATATGACTTTATAATAAATTAAGTTTTTCTTAAGCTTCCCCTCTCCTCCCTCATAAAAAGACACCTCCTCCCTCTCCTCCTCACACCACTTTGAGCCTTCAAGCTCGGCCAAAACCTGCCAATTTCTCTTCTGCACTTCCCTAGAAACATCTTAGAGGTCCTGGTCTTCTTCAATGACCATCTTTAGTGCCCTAAGAGGGGGTTAAGAAGAGGCGCTTCAAAGAAGAGGTAATGCCTGTTACCGATTGTTTCAACTTTATTTCTTCTTCTACTCCTTCTTATTTAGTTGTTTCATTATGAAGTAATAACATCAGTATCACTCATATACTGATAAATTATTATAAATATGAAACAACCCTATTTCACCTTCTATACATCCTATGGAAAATGAAATCACCGCACGTGCGTACGTACGGAATACTGTCTCCACACAGTAGTGTAATCTGTTTTCCACCACCACCTTACTTGGATGGGTATGATGGTGTCAATAATAACTATATATGATTATTGTAAAGTGATATTTATTCTGAATTACTATACATACACTTAAATAAAATTCCATGATCATGGTAATGTTATCATCGCTCGTGCGTACGTACGGCCTACCGTCTCCACGATGTGATGAGACTCGTTCTACATGATATTCATTGAATAATGATTATATAAATGAATTGAATGAATAAATAAGATATATATTACACTAATACAATTCTGTAAATGAGGTATCTATAACCTAAAATAATAATAAGATTTTATTCGACAGAAGACGAATAAGAACAAAAAGCCATAAACACCAGAATAACAAGTTGCAATGAAATATTACTAATAAGAAGCTAAGAATATGACCATATATGATATCATAACAATGATAAAGATTCTGGAATAAGACAATAACATTATTTAAATCATTATATAGGAGGTTTGGACACAAACGAAGAAAATCGGGCCTAAGGTAAGGGAAAATCTCGCAATCTCATTTTTATCTGAGATTGTTTATACTTCAGAATTTTTTGGGGAATATTTATCATCCACATCCATGTTTCCTCAATATGTAATATTATATCTATCCTCCTAAAATTGTTTAAATACAATTTTACCTATTGGTATGTTTTTAGTAAAATATTTGAAAGGAATCTTTTGTTGTTTTTAGTATGAGGTACTTTTTTGAATTTTCCGGCCAACGTACAAGAAGAATGTTTTTCTTTAACTTATACGACATGAATGGATTTTTTGAAAATTATTTCCATTAAAATATTTCAAGTAAATTTTTAATCAACATAATTTAGTTTAAAATTGTATGACATGTTAAGAAAGGAAAAATGTTTTTGAATAAGAATGGATATTTTCCTCAAGAATGGAGTTCAAGTGTTTTATCAAAATTATTTTTTCCTCTAAGATAATATAGCGTTTTGTTTCTATCCCTATTTTTACATTGATTTGATTATTTTATGATGGAATTATTTTTTATGATGTCCTTTTATCTTATATGGATTCTATTATGATGGCATGATGTTTAAGATTCCCATTTTTATTACATGGTTTATGTTATGATGTATGATTTATGATTTTGTGGCACGCATAAGAATGGTCTCATTATGAGAATGGTAGGACCTATATCTCCCTCCAATGCATTGGGTAATAATTTATATCTCATGAGATAGACATGGCTGGAACGGCATGTTAATATGGTTCAGTGATACATGATTAAAATCGAGAGTGAAATCGGTTCAGAAATGGGCTTTGTCTTCTAGGATAGACTTGGCAATGAGTCATGACTACTAAGAATTGATTCTCTATAATTATGTTTTCATTTCCACAAAGTTTCAAGTTATAATTATTGGGATTAAATTTCACTACTATGATTTATCCCATGTTTTGAAATTTTGATCTCTTTTGTACGTTATGATTTCCAAAATGTTATGTTCTTATGAATATGATGTGATTGATTTTTTTTGTTTACCCATACTGAGCATTTGATCTCACCATTTTGTATGTTTTATTTTCCCCAAGTCAGGAAGAAGGGTATTAAGTAGTATATGCCAAAAAGGGATTCTAGATATGATGAAATAAATGAGAGACAATTTAGATGCTTTATGATCTAGTTTTTTATGTTGCCCAGTTTATAAAGACACTATACCTATACGGTCCTATTGTGGTTTTGTTATATGTTTTAATAAGTATTCTTAAATAATAAAGTAATAATATTGTATGTAAATAATGGGTCATTATAACCCCTTTGACAGCCCTTTCACACCTAGACAGACCACTTGCACCCCCCTTGACAGCCCTTGCACCCCATGGACAGCCACCTGCACCCCCATGACCCCCTAAACATCCCCATGCATCCACTTTCACCCACCTTGAACACCCCTGGACAACACCCTCCCCTAGTAGTAGTACACCCCCCCTATAGTAGGCCCCCCATGCCCTAGACAGACACCCCCATCCAGGATAGACCCCCCCTCCTGGACAGACCCCCCCTCCTTGATAAACTCCCATACACCCCCACCCCACCTTGCACACTCCCTTCACCCTGCACACACCCCTGTGAGTCAAAAGATCTTTGGAGAAGCTCGTGATGTCTCAAATTGGAGAAGAAGGGGTATGTATTAAAATGGAAAACATTAATGTAATAACGTCAAACAGTCTATATAATCATAAACTAGCACTATGATTTTTGGCTGATATTATACATTCATTGGAGTGGTTTCAATGCAAAACCTTGAATTCTTTATCAAACTAATCAATTATTTAAACTAACATGTGATCAAGAATTTCAATTAATATAATTATGCATAATTAAGAAGGCAGCTAAATGTAATTTAATAAATTCTTGAATTTAAGAGGCTAGGAGAGGGACTCTACCTCAAAGGAGTCAAGCCATGCACAAGAGGATCCTTAAATATATACTCCCATGCATAAGCATGGGATATGTTTTTTTTTTCTGGTTCTCTTCATAGAATGCATACCTATCCTACATACCAATATAAATAATCAAAATTAGAAAATGATTGAAAATGAAAATCCATCTAGAATTTAAAAATAGTGAAATTACTTTTACATTCTAGTTTGAATCAATTAAGCATTCTGAAACCAAGGAGAGCAATTTTTCCTTCAAAACCTCCACTTTATCGGAGTTCAAATTCAATTTGTTTCTTAGTATTAGAACATTTCCTTTCAGAAATCGCAATAAAGTAATTAAAATGTAGAAACATTATCATTTTCACCGTACGTAATACCATGACAACTTGACACCCCCCTGGACAGCCCCTCCCCCTAGACACCCCCCTAGACCCCCCCTATATCCTTGCACCCCCCCCCCCCCATTCCCCCCTACACCCCCCTCCCCCCACCCTCCACCCCATTGCATTATCCCCCATTGAAATTTACAGTGGCTAACTTGAAGATCCTTATTGAAAATTGTTGGAGGAATAAGCCCAAGAAATTGTTGGGTTCATAATTAATTTTTTTATATTGCATGTAACAAACATAAAAATAACAATATAGTTTAGATTATAATGGAATATATAATTTATAACCCAAAAAACAATTTATCAATGAATTTCCATGAAACACTAATAAAATTATATTCATGCCAATCAACTGATTCATAGAAATCATGTAATAGAAAATCAATGGAACTGGGATTTTTTATGATACACTTCATGTTCTATAAAATCCATGAATTAGGTTGAAGTCATGGAATTAGAAATAATTAGAATCATCACATTTCCTTTAAGGATTCTAAGGTGATAAATATTACTATATCCACCCAATTAGTAACCCACCCACTCAGGTTTGGTAAGTCACCGGGGCACCCAATGGGATCCCCTAGTTCATTACATTGGAGAGGCACCCTACTAGGGGTACTCATGTCATAACAGGTAACTTGAAAAAAACACGTATTTGAGAGAATTCCAGTCTCCTCGGCATAGTCCTATATATAACCCAACCTATACTATTCTCTCAATTTCTAGATACATTCATTTCTTATCTTCATACACTTTTTTTATACGATTAGATTATATTCATTTTCAGTTCATATTCATCTTATTTCATTCGAAAATATTCATATTTTTCAAACAAATAAATATGATGTAGGTATGCATATAATTTATCATTTGTTATAAAGAAAATATAAAGGTATAGGATTAAAAATTTCATACCTGGGGATCAACTATCCAACCATGATACAGACCAATGTCCAGACGATCGAACATTGCACACTCAGGCGTAAACTTGAAATCATCAATTCTGTAATCATGGTGTATTCCAAGTCAATTTTATTAAAAAAACAACAAATGGTTACTGATGTCTTGCAAAAAATGGTATAAAATAACCACTACCTCATAAATTTTATATTCATGTCAATCCCGATTGCAAGTCATGGAAGCAAAAAAATTGCATCAATTAAGTTTTCGTGTTGGATCTCTATATAGAATGCATCCCTATCTTTCATACCAATACAATTAATAAAACTCACAATATGATCAGTAAAACTAAGAGTGGGGCCACCTCAAGAAAAAAATCGAAAATTGGACAACATGCCATCGGAGGTGTGCTAGAGGAGATAGAGGGGTAGCCTCAGAGCAGTATCATTGAGAAGGCATGATGGTCATGTTGGAGGAGGATACAATTCAATATAATAATAATAAAACATGACTTCTACATAAAAACAGATCTCATAATAGCATAATTAAATATATGTAGAAACAGTTAGAAACCCCGTAATACAATTCAGTATTACAATAATCAAACCTCACTGCATAATAAAATTACACATATTAATAATCCAAAAATAAAATTCACATCAATAGTGAGTCACAATATTAGTATCATCATATTCATGATAACCTTTATCCGTGCCTCCGACAGAAACACCATCGACACCTCTCACGGCACGAGCATCATCCTCATCATCGACATCGGTACCCGGCACCGTTATTAGGATAGGCTCTAGTAATAGCTCTGGCTCTAGCTCTGACTCCAGCATAAATATTAATAGAACTCATCAACATAAAAAAATTTCAACCACTAGAGGTTCTTCTAGTGAATGTGTAGATGAAATAGCATACATAACATTAATCATATTTTAATATATTTCCTTTTTTCCTTTTTGAGTTTCTTCTATGATTTTGGAATTAATCTATTCCACTTTGTCCAAACTAGAACTGGTATTTGATGAAACTTTGTCAATATAATAGTATTGATATTGTACACTCTTCTTCCTAGGTCGACAACGCACTCTTTTTTTTATGCTCATATCCTAATACCTGATATAGATGATTCTTCATGCCCATATTGTCAGGTTCTTTTTCTGCCAATGCCTCCAAAGTATTATTTTGATTGATATATAACATAAATTAAATTGAAAAAATAATATATGAAATTAAATTCACTAAAATAAAATAAATTGGAAAATACATTCAATTTCCTTCTAGGTGTCAATATTTGGCACAATACCATCTTTCTTTTTTCTTCTTGTACAAAACAAGTAGAACGAGGAACGCGAACATCGATATTGAATTCATTTTTATGGAAAAGACAAATAAATAATCATAATTGGAAGTCAAAAAAAATTGCACTAAACAAATATAAATATTATAAATATTAAATTACCTGTGTTCTCTCATGATATAGGAGTGAAGTGTCTCCATGAGTATAAACATGTTTCATTACACTCTTATTTATTTCATTTCTGTCTGATTTCTACTATAAAAAAATAATTATATAATTTTATTAACACAAATAAAACCAGTTTTCAAATAAATAAATGAATATATATAAATATATTTAATAAATTCCTTAAACTCTGGACTCTTCCAATAGAAGATGATATCATTATATTGTGATACTGGGCAATCAAGAATCAGTGGTACTTCTTTATGCTTCGTTCCAACCCCCTTTTTCCATCCAATATATAAGTCATACTTGTACACTCGCCCCATTTCATCGAAATCCATTAACCTTGCAGCCTTGGCATATTGTTCATCAATAAAATTATTTCAAAGATTCTATGGACCAAATATTTTGTATGATAATATTATAAATTAATATATATATATATATATATACATATGAGGTGATTAACATTACTTACCAAGATCTATACCCAAGAATTTTCCATTATTTTTTATCCAACTTACCTCAAACTTATTGGTTGAACCGGAATGATATTTTTGTGTCTAGAAATTGTTCCCATAAATATTTTACATTCTGTACAATTTTTTTAATTATAGCTCCATCCTCACTGTATTCAACAACGATTTTTGTCTGTCAATTCCCAATCTCTCACAATTTTGTGCTTCCTCATTGTTTGGTGGAGGCTGGAGGTAATAATGAATACAATAATAAAGGATAATGATATATATTAATTTATCATTAATCATTGATAGTAATTTTTAAACACATATCAGTAGATGGGTGATCTACTGACCCGTGAAGTGCAGCGTCTAAAGAGGGAGTAGCCTCTATTGTAGGTGGGATATCTAGAGTAGAAGTACTATGTGTGGTAGATGATGATAAGTTTAATTATGGAGGCATAAAACCCCATGTGTATCCCTATAAAGATGAGTGTGGATATGGATATGGATATAGATATGGTAGTGAGATATATGGTGGAATAGTGCCCTATAATGTGGATGGTGGGAATTGAAAATAAGAAGGGATGGGAGTCTGAGAACTACTATCCAATGTGGGTGTGGGAATAATGGTATATGGAAAAGGTGGGTATGGATAATATGAAGGTGGAATAATGGGAGGATGACCATCTGGTTACTCAAGAGGCATTGTAGTAGGGAGAACTGTAGAATCAATCCCCCCCCCCCCCCCGCCATACTATCAGCCTCGGTAGAATAATCCAACCGTCTCCTGAAAAAAGTTTCCTAAAATAACATAGATGATAAAATAAAACAAATGATAACAAGATAAAAAATATTAAAGACCATAATATTCAAACATATATTGTTCTTACAGCATTGTCCAAATGAGACAAATGTTGTTCATTTCTTTGTATTCATCTATTTCTTCTAGTATCATCAAATTCAGACATTTTGACCTGGAAATTTAAAATAATATTCTAAAATAAACAAAAATAATGAAAAATGTTAAATAATACAATTGTATCATAAAAAATTTAGATACATTTTAAATTTTATATTTATATTGATAAAATATCAATACTTTTCTATGTTCAAGAATTACTATATTTGTGCTTAAGCATAAATTGGTTACACTATAAATAGTTTTATACTCGATAATGGTATAAAATATAATAGAAAAATTGTTATCATGTATGGAATTTTAAAAAATAACATACAATATTATGATAATGTCAGGTAAATACTTAAAAATGTGTTAACGTTATGTGTGCTCTATGGAAATTTCATGTTCACAATCTGTTCTACAAATTGAGTCATTTATGTTATCAAATGAAACATTCGAATAAACACTGATAGGATTATCAAAAACATCATTTTCATCCATGTCTTCATCAAAAAAATTTTTGAGGAATGACATCAACTATAACATTGAAATGTTGTTGTAACGGGTCAGTTACATAAAAAAACTATCTAGCCTATGATGCAGGAATATATAGTTCATCGGTATAAAGCTGGTGATTCATATCATTCAGTCTAAATACACAGTTATCAATATGCATTATTTTTCATTTCATTGAATCAAACCACTTACATTTCATCATTGTGAAGTGACCATGTTCATAGTAATCTAATAAAATTATTCTTCCAACAACACCATAATGGGATATATTTTCATACCATGGTTGTCTATCTGATACACTCTCATAACAATCTGTTTTGGCGATTATCATGACACCATCATGCTATGTTGCCATTTTTTTGCATAGATATTTATAAAAAAATAAAATATATTGACAACCATTTCTTTAAAATCACATACCACATCATTTGAACCAAAGGACAATGTTGTTACTTCATCTGATACTTTATTCATTGGTAGACTTAAAACCTAAAAGATACAACCATTAGATATTAAACAGAGACATGTAATTATGTTATGAGAAGGAAAAAACCTATTACCTTTCACATTAACCAAGTAGAAAATTCTTTGTTATGAAACAACTCATTCCTATTAATAGATAGAGTGAAATGTCTCTTTTTTATAATTTCTAAAAGTTTTTTACAAATATGAATTAATAAAAATGAAACAAGATATGAATGAATAAAAAAATTAATCAAATGCATATTTATTTGTTTACTTACTTGATATAATAATCAAGAAAACCATTTTTGAATAATGATGTACAATTATCCATTTCACACTCTTCCTTACTTAAAGAACACAACGAGTATGACCCAGATGTCACCCCTATTTGGGGAAGTAAAGGAAATGTTGGATCAATGGGATCATATTGCTCATATTCAGTTCTCATTAGTCGATTTGACCTGGTAGTGACGTTATCCAAGTATGATGAACATAAATCCATACATTCGTATGCTAAATAACATTTCACAATAGACCCTTCAGGGTGATACATATTTCTCACATAATATTTCAATGTAAACATAATTCATTATGTAGGATACATCCACTAACTCGAAATAGGACCACCAAAAATAACATTTGTGGAAATATGCATAGTCAGGTGTAAAATACATGTGAAAATAGTGGTGGGGAAATTTTCTCCAAGTCGCAATAAAAATCAGTGAATCTCTCTCCAATTTCTGAACAACACTTCTGTTCAGTAATTTGGCACAAATCTCTCGATAAAGATGAGAAAACATAATCACAGAAACTCTAACATTCTGTGAAATTAAATGCCGAATGGAAATATGAATCAAATAATGAACAAGACATGGTAATCATGGGTTTTAATAGGTTTTTGTTTCATATCTTTTGTATTCACCCTTTTTGAAATATTACACGAATAACCATATTGAACCTTCAAACATTTCATGTCCTGAAGAAATTGTTTCTTCTCCAAATTTTTTGTCGAATAACATGAAAAATATTCTTTCCACTTATTTTGAACAATTAACTCAGGATGTTGTTTTCCCCTTATTCCCCAATCCATCAAATCATGACGAGACCACAATTCATCTTTTTTCCATTGAAATTTAAAATAGTTATAAGTAACATCTCACAATTTTTTTTCTCCTTATTAATTACATCAAAAAATGATGCAATAAATTTGATGAACAATACGGAAACTCAATGAATATGATTTTATTTCTCCAATTTCTATTGGAAATCGAATTATCATGTTTTTTCTCTCTGATATTTGATTGACTTTTTTTAAGAACATAATACAAATCATCAAATTCTTCAAAAATATAATTCACTGACACTTATTGAGGTGTCTCATCTATCTTGATGACATTATCAAATTGTCTTCAATTTTTCATATATGGATGATCAATCGGTCGAAATCCCTGATGCCTTATAAATCTGAAAGTTTGTTCAATCTATAATCTTCTCGAATGTGTATTTTTTAGAAAAATAGGGCAGGATTATTTCGTTTTAGTTCTCTAACCACACATCATTCTGTAGTTAAGTAAATCATTTAGCATCCATAATAAAGCCGCACAAAACATAACGTACTCCTTCGTGAATTGATCGTACACTTGTGCACCAAAAATCTAATGCTCCTTTAACTCTTCCATTAATGGTTACAATTATATATCAATATAATTTCTAGTATCATTGGGACTATATATCAATATACTCATGATATTAAATGTATTCTTCATACATATACATAATGGAATGTTATACATGTGAATAAAAATAGGCGAAGTATTTTGTGCAGTCTACATTCGATGAAATGGGTGGAAACCATCATAGGATAATCCCAATCTATCATTTTGTGGGTCTTCTGAAAAATGAAGATGTAACCTATCAAAATTCATCCAATCCAACCCATCTATAGGATGCACTATTTAATTATTATCTTTATTTTTTTCATCTTCATGACATCTCATATTCTTTCTCATTTTTTCATACATAAAAAGTTTTTGATTCCTGGGAATTAATGGGAAGTGCCACATAACTTTTTCTAGTTTTCATGATTGAGTTCTATCTTTATTTTTCTTCCACCTTGATGTGCTACACTATTTTTACTAACTCAACTCTGTATTTTCCTTCCAAAATAGACAATAATATTTGGGGAAAGAATGAAACTTAATAGATGAAAAAATGAATTTTTCAACCAATGTTGATGCAATGTAATCATTTTCTGGAATATATGCATCATAAGGTACTAAATCCTTAATAAATGATACAAGATAGTCGACCAAATTATTAAAAAACCATACATTATTTTTACATGATATAATCGCATTAAAAACTCAATATTGCACAATTTTTGACATGCCTAATGTACTGGGGTATTACTTCTTCCCTCAACTTTCTAGCTCTCTCAACGCCATCATCTTGATTAATAGATGAAAACTATGTTCTAGTATTAATTTACTCTTGAGCTGGTCTACATGAAGAGCATACATCCGAAACAAAAGGTAACCGATTGGAATTCATATTTTTCATACAAATCCTTTCCGCTGAATCAATTTCATTCACCAGTTGCACTTTTTCTCCATTGTGATACCACACATTATATTTTTTTGGAAGACTTGTTTTGTGATATGGTAACTCACTTCCTCGCGAGTTAACCATGGTCTTCCAATACAATCAAAACATGATCATCAAATCAATTCGCCATCTGAATCATTAGGGAATGTAATTTCCATGAAATATCATAACTCCTTATGGAATTCATCAGTGATCTGATCAACGTTGTTCATCCAGTTTCTATCCACAATGAGTCCTATAAACATACATTAAATATATAATCAAAAAAATGACATAACATTATATGTATTGTTTTATAAGATAGTAATTAACCATCAATAACATGTCAATATAAAAATCAAAACAAATATTTTGGTAAAGGGAATTCATAAATGTTCAAATTATATAATATCATGATTTTTCACACCTTTATATAACCACATAATATTATTTTAGTGTACTTCCAACACCCACATTAAAACATAGATATTTTAACAATAACCTATTTTATTTTTATAGAATTATTTGGAACCCCCCCTCCTGGACACCACCCCTCTTAGACACCCCCCTCCTGGACACCCAAATCCCCCCTGAACACCACCCCTCCTAGACACCCCCCCTCCCAGACACCCCTCCCCCTATCTCTTGGACCCCCCCCCCCCCAAACACCCCTACCTCCAAGAAACCCTTAAGATAGATCCACCCCCTAGAAAACCTCCTCCCCATTGACCCCAAACACCTTTACCCATCCCTTCCCCCTGCACACTACTCCCTCAGCCCACTTCCCCCACCCCCCCCCCCCATCCCCCCTACCAGAACACTGCCCCCCAGCACACTGCCACCCTCCTAGACACCCCTTAGACAGCTCCACACCCCCTAGAAAACCCCCTCCCCTGGACCACACACACCATTCCCCATCGCTTCCCCCTGCACACTACTCCCCAGCCCCCTTCACCCCCCCCCCCCCCCGCACTCCACGTTTCCCCTCCCCCCTCCCCCGTGCACCCTCAGCCCCCCTCCTGGCACACTGCCACCCTCCTTGACACCCCTTCCCCATAGTCTCCCTCCCCCCTACCCGTACCCCCATCCCCCTGCATCCCCGCAACCCCTACTCCCCCCGCACACCTCCCACCTCCCCTACTGGACACCCCCCCTCGCACCCCATGCCGCCCCCCAGCACATTTCCCCCTGGACACCCCCCCCCCCCCGCATCCCACACCCCCTGCCTCCGCCCCATACACCACATGCACACCTCCCCCAACCCCACCCCGGACACCCCCCACCCTCCTGGACAACCCCTCTCCCCCTTCACCACATGCCCTCCTCCCCCTGCACCCCTACATACCCTCCTCCCAGCAGACTGCCCCCACCTCCCACCCCCTCCTGGAAAGTATACCTCCCCCTACACCCCCTTCCCCCCTCCCAACACACTACCCCTAGACATCCCTTCCCCCGTACAAACCCACACCCCCAACCCCACCACATGCACACTGCCCCCAACCCCCACCTCGGTCACCCCCTCCTAGATATCCCCTCTACCCTGCACCCCCTTCCCCACTCCCTACATGTTTCCCCCTAGACAGCTCTCCCCCCCCCACTGTAACCCCAAACCCCCTTCCACGATTCCCTACAACCCCACACACACTACACACTACCCCCAACCCCCACCCCATGCACCCGCTGCCCCCATTCCTACACACTACACCACCCCTAATAGGTCATAGGGCTTACCTCCATATATTTAAGTTGGTCTACGTGAAAAGATAACAGAATTACTAAATCATAGAAATAAAATACCTGATAGGTAAATCTATTAATATACTCATGAATTAAGATTCCAATAAGGTTAAACATGCCTCTAATTTAGGGAAAACAAAACATGACACCATAAGGAATCCCCTACTCATGTGAACTGTTCACCCAAATAGAGGTATTACACCAAAATCATTCCATAGATAATGCCAAAACATAAATAAATATTTTGGAAGAAACTACCTTTGTTGTATTATAGGAGAAACCCCACCCCATAATTACAGGGATATTATTACAACCATTTCATCATCAAAGATATTCATAATGGTGGTATAGTAACTTCATAACAAATAGATAGGAAAATTATTACACTCTTCCCCTTAATGGTATTGGGCCATATCTTGGTTAGGATGGACTTCATAGGAATAATTATCTTGGCTCCATCCACCTTATGACCATCCTCCCCCATTCGGATCTAGTTTAATGAAATCCATTGAAAATTCACTCACATTTACCTATCAAAAACCACTTTTTATGGATCATTTAAGAGAGATAGAGATCGAGAAGAATCTCATAGTAATCGTAATCTCAAATGGAGAACCATGATTAAAAATATCTATGATATTTTTTTTACACTTAAAAATAGTATTATGGAAATGAATCCCCCTACAAAACTGGAGAGGATTTGATCACAATTATTCACATTAAAAATTGATTTTTTTTAGAATTATCCATGTAGATAAAATATATCATGAAACCATCAAGGATGATCTTAAATATGTTATATCAAAAAAATTGTGTTTCTCAGTAATGTACATTATGAATTAGTGTTCACATGTTTTAAGAGGTATATTAAATATCATAGAGATCCTCAAAATATTTAGATATTTCTTGACATGGAAGGCCTCAACTAAATAAAATGTAAATTTCCTAGATATATCCTACCAACTACATAAATGATTTCATGCTCTTTCCACTGAGAATATATTCAATCAATAAAAAATTTAAACTGATAATTTCAATAGAATCAATATTAAGGGACATAGATGTGGTTTTACAATTAAGTGATACATCATGGAGATGGTATATATATACCATCAAGTGAATTCACTTAACAAGAGGATAATTATCAACCATCAATATTAGATTCCACTCATTTTTCTAACCCATTTCATGTAAAATTATATTATCTAAACCTCAAGGATCATGACTCTCATTAATACCTTCCTTTGTTTTTCAAATAACTAATATTTCATGTGAGATAACCCAAGAATTATAATAATGAATAACAATATAAAATACTTTATAAAATCTATATTTTTATCTACCCTATGCCTACATGTGATTGTATTCCAAGGAGAATCTTCTATCAATAATCCCTAACTTAATCAATTCCTTTTTTCTCAGAATGAATCATGGTATGAGAGGTGACAATTAATTCAACCCAAGTTGAATCCCGACATAGAGTGGTTAGATCTAAATCCTTCATATATGGATTTTACAAACCCCATATTACCAATATTAAAGAGTAAGGGAGACCTAAATTACCATAATTTGAAATTAAAATAACATAACAAAATTAAAATTAGATCATTGATGAAATAATATGGAATAAAATAACATGTAGGGTGGCGTTGATTGGAAGCATCGGGGAGGAGGGTGCCGCGGTGATAGATGTCATCGGGGAGGAGGGCACCGTGGTGAGATAAGTCTCCAGGGAGGAGGGTGCCATTGTGAAAGAGGCCCTCGTGGAGGAGGGAATTGTGGTGAGAGAGTTCATTGGAGAGGTGGACGTTGCGGTGAAGAGAGGTCAGGGAGGAGAGATCCGGGAGGAGCGTGCCATGGTGAGGAGAGGTCGAGGAGGAGAAGTCATCGGGGAGGAGAAGCCATCGGGGAGAAGCACTGTGAGGTGAGTATAGGATCAGGAAAAGATGATCCTGATACATAATTGGTGTAAAATTTTGACAGACGTGGTATAGCTATTGTGGTTTAATTAAACGGTGGAAATTAGAAACATATAGACACATACTAATAAAACTCTGGTTATATGTCCATGGATATAGCTTTAATTTCTAGTAGGGCATGTTAATCACAGAATGAAATAAATAATTACAAAATATATGGGAATACCATTGGAAAATAAAGAGTATCTAGTTTTCACAAATATAAAATAAAATATAATTTCATGAGAAGAAGAGGTAAATTTTGTAATGTAAAATCAACATCACAACTGGTATAAATCGTGGTTTTCAAAAAAGAAAAAATTATAGAAGAAAAGGGTCTCCCGTTTTTATACATAATTTGGAAGTAGGGGTATGATCAAAAGGGTAATTTAGTAGATTAACTATAATATTTAGAATACATCTTTGAAATGCGGTTCTTAGATCGAAATGAAAACAAGGATAATTCCCTTACTTTGAAAAGTAACTCCTAAAACATGATTATTGGGACATTAGGGTCTTAAGGACACCTTGGTAGGACTCCTTAGGAGTCAAAACTCCCATATATTTGTGGAGATTGGATTATCATGACAAGTAAATGGATAAATAGGTGGGTATTTATAGAAAATTTGGATATTTTGTTTATTAATTTTCAAAATATAGGCACTGGAAATCGAGGTTGTCTATAATGAAAAACTATGGGATATCCTAGGGTTTCTGTCTATGTTTTTTGACATTTGGGATATATTTTATTTTATTTTAATCCATAATAGAATATCATAATTTTATATTACATATTTTTCCATAGAAAGGTAATGATTCCAAAAAAATGTCTTTAATGTCAAAGATTCAATTTTAGGCTTTAGAATGTAAATTGTAGCTTTGGAATTACCTAATATCTTATAAAAACACTATATTATTAAAATTATATATTTTATGTAATGCCCAAAAAATCTAAAGTTGTAACAAATTATTTGATAGTGTATATGACATGAGAGAATATAATATCCTGAGACATTATAATATATTTCATTTTTTAAATAAATTCAATATATTTTATAATTTTCAGTGTAAGAAAAAATGAGTTAGAATACATCTCACGCAACAATGAGTATCTCTGGTGTCTTACATTATACACAAGACACAGTTTCATTGAATAATAATATATTTTTAAAATATTATTATTGAATATAATAAGATATAAACTAGCAATTGTGAATAGTATTATCTAATTTATAAAAATCAATGGATTACTCAAATATAAAATAATCATTGGTTACAAATTAATTAAAAATAAATATAATAACCAATTGAATATAAATGGAATATTTTTATAGAAAACTATTATTATGATCACAAAGAGGTTTTGTCATAATAAATTAAATTTATTACAATTTGTGATTAATTTTAATGTAATATATATATTATATAATCAATAAAATATTTTTTATACTCATCCAAAGGATTCAATAAGCACAAGATATGAATAAAACAAATTTTACACATAAAATAAAATATATTGTTTATGAAATGTTTATCACTTTTTAGTGGAGAAAATCGTTTAAATAAAATTTCTAGAACATTTATAATATTATAAGTAAAAATATAATTTAAATTTTAATGAGAAAAAATGAAGATTATTTTAGGGTGCATTTTTGGTATTTTAATGGGAAGTTTCATTTTTTTAAGTAATAGTGAACAATGCTAAATTTTAGATCAAAACTAAATTTTCATCTTATTTATTTATAATGAAAAATGATATTTTAAATTGTTTTTAAAGTCTAATAACTTATAATTTTATAAATTAGTCAAATTTAGGTCATTGTAATCAATTTCACTTTGAAATTGACTATAAAAACATAGCAAACTTTCAGATGTTTTTACTTCAAAATCATGTATTGTCCTCCCATCTATGGGATTAAATTTAAATTAATTTCTTCCACTCATGTGATTTTAATTTGGAAAAATGGTTTAAATTTTTGGAATCATAATAATTTCTAATTTAAAATAATTCCAACTAAGTTTTTGACCCTAAATATTAGTGAAATTAATTAAAATTAATTACATTGATTAAGGTGAAATGGATCGTAACATGGAACTAAACGTTAAGAATAAGAGCCAAATGACTAAGAAACTTATCAAAAAACCATTTTATATACATATTTAGACTCTATAATACATAGTATAAAATTCTGATAATTATTTTATCCACTTTCAAATTGAAAAACATTGGTGGAATTATTTTTCTTATAATTTACCGTAGTGTCACTCCAACTCCACTGAAACAATTCCTCCTCTCATCCCACAAAATGACACTTATAAAGACACTTTTGATCGAAAAATATCTTCCCCAATAACTCATAAAAATCCATCCCCTAATCATATAATCCTTTTATTTGGAATAAATCCTTCCAAGGATTCCCTTTGATTCAAACCAAAAAAGAGTTACCTCATAAAGAGGTAACAATCCTCCCCAAGATCCTTAGTTTTATTCTCATTCTCCACCTCATAAAATATTTTTATTTTATGTTTATATAATAAAACTAGTGTCTTAAATATAATAATATGTTTTCATATCAATGGTTTTACATAAACATAAACACACTTCTATCTATTGGTTATTGAACATGTTGTTTTTGTGAGCAGTGAACTACCGCCTCAAGAAACGATGATTGGTCATTCTTCCTTTACCACCTATAATAGTGGTTATTATGATGGTAAAATTATTTATATATTATATATATGATATTTTTAATTTCTTCATGTATCTTTAATTTTTATATAAAACACAGTTTTATTATTTCCATCTTGTGGGAATATGAAAACATCGTTTTTTGAAGTATGGACTAACGCCTCCTCAAAGTGATATGATTTTTTACGCTATAAAGTGGAATTAATAAGGAAACTATTAATAACAATATGTGAAATATATAAAATATATATTATACTAGAATAATAATATACATAGTTATCATTTACTTTTCATTCTTTTAATATAACAATGAAATGAATGTAGTGTTCATGCATACGTACGACCCACTATCTCCATGAATAGTGAATTTCATTTCATATTTTCAATAAATATATATTATTATAAAAATATAAATATATAATATATATGAAAATTATGTTATGGTTTATATTAATAATATTATGTAATCATGATTTAATTAACAGGAACAAAAAATAAAAAGTCATAACTTACTCGAGAAACTAGCCAATTAACACTCGAGATAGTCAAAATAATTAATGGTTATTAACAAACAGGTAAAAAGATGTTATAATATGATAATATATGATATTATAAATATGAATATGGTTTAGGTAAAAGTTATTAACTTGTTTAAACCGCTTATATAAGAGATTAAAGAGCTTTCACCAGAAAGAAAAGGCAAGGTAAGGGATTTTCATCTCACTTTTTCAATCTATGAGATAAATTTCATATTTCCCAATTAATTATTTTTTGTGGTGTACCTAATTACCCTTTTAAAAAATTATATCATTAATCATTTTAACTTCATGGTTTTTAAAACATTCATTTAATGTTATTCCTTCTCTATGCTTATGATTAAAATGTTTCAATGTTGTATGGGACACTTTGGGATGTTTAAGTATTATTTTCATCAAGAGTAATTTTAATGATCTTTTAATGTTATTTTCATTCAAAGAATTTATATTAATATTGATAAATAAAACCTTTAATTTTATTTTCCTATGTTTATTCATCACCTTTTTCAATTATTAGTACCATTTTTCACTCATTGGTACTCAAAATGTTTTAATGTATGTTTTTAAGAAAACCCAACTTCTTTTCTCTCTTTAGTCGAAGAACCAATTTACTTTAAAAAAAAGTTTAATTAAATTATTTTTTAAAACAAATTATGATTTTCAAAATTTCTTAAAAAATATGTTTCTACACTTTTTCCATTTACCTGTTTTTTGAAAGGAATCATCTCATCACATTCTGAACAAGGAATTTTTCCCACTTTTTACTATTAAAAAGGAATATTATTTTAACTCATATGGAATGTTTAGATTTACCCAAAATATTTTAATTTAAGAATATTTTTAATTTTTAAGAGGAAACTTTTTCAAGAAAATTTTTCTGAAACTGATATTCAAAAAATAGTTTTTTTAATAAGGTTTTCGAAAAAAAATGATATTTTCCTCAAGAATGTTTTTAAAAGATCTCTTAATTAATCAATGAAAGAAACCATTTTCTTACACCATTAAGGGTATGTTGTGTTGATACCATCCTTAATATTACTCTAAATGGTTTTTTATTTATTTTTCAAAGAATATTATTGACATTTGATTCCTTGATTTGTTTGGTAGTCCCCTTGAAACATTCAATTTCATATTATCATTGAACATTGAATTTCTCCTAGCTATCCATATCTTTTATCGTGTATATGTTTATTTCCTAAACCATATACCATTTTTTAAATGGTGTTTAATTTTAATTTTATTTTATTATATAGGGAAAATTTGGAAGATCTATATCCTTTATTTAATAGAGATACTTGATGAGGAATATTATTTGTTCGATGTGAGGAATGCTTTAGACAAGTAAGACCCGAGTTGGGGACCATTTAAAGTAGGCCCAATGGGTTGGGGATAGATTCATGAAATCCCCTAGATGAATTTGTAGTCTCATTAGAGAAAAATAGTTAGTATAAAAACCTTTAATTTTGTTTCAAAGTAAAATATATGGGTTTCTACCTGATATACTCAACTGTATTATGAAAGTTCTTGATGGTACTGGTTTTATGTACCTAGGAAACATGTTGTCTAATAATTAAGAATTTCCCTCATTTAGTTTTATATGTTATTAATACATGAGATTTTATATCAACATATCTATGGATATATTTCATTTTCAGTTCATTGATTAAATATAATATGTTTTAGATTCTATCTTTTTAATATTTATTTTTCCTTTATCTAGTTATTCGAATGGAATGTTTTCCCATTTATTTCCCTTTACATTTGATTATTCTAATTGATTCAATATTTATTCTATTTTATTTTAACCTTAATAAGAATTTGAGATCACCTTTATTATGTTTTCTTTCCCTAGGAATCCAAGATGTATGAAATACATGAAATCGTATGCTAGAGGGAATAATTTTATTATCGTTAAAGTAATTTATTTAGAAAAAATATTATGTTGTAATAAATGTATTCATTTGAAATACAAGACTCATTTGTGTATCTGTTTTATCAAGACTACTGAACTCTTATTCCACCAAGATTTTATTCTTTTTAATCAAGCTAATTTAATGGTATTGGACACTGGAACATGGATTTATGAGGTCGGGTCATTGTAGTTAATATTATAGAAACTTTAGTAGCAACCTTGGGAACAAAATTAAGGAAAATATAGGATATAGAAAATATATCTAAGGAATAATTTTAGGATAATTATAGAAGAACATCCAAATTTTTTGGATAAATAGTGATCATGTAGTTTTCTTAGAAATACATCTTGATATGGGTACTACAAGTGGATGTGGTTCTAGCACATATGTGCCTTGGAGAAATAACTCTATCTAAGCCTGACTAATCATAACATGGTACATAAAAATGGGCTATACTACAAACCTAGTTTGATACTCTCAGGGGATATTCTTATGATAATTCAAATTTTCTTTACAAACCACTATGTAGTATTTTACAAATGAGTAACCTAGGTTAAACATAAGGTGTCATATATTGAAAATAAAGTGTTGATATTTAGAAATCCCAAAACTGATTATATAACTTTTTCCAATATGATAATTGATTCTCACACAATTGTTTTTGGTTTTAGTGGATACCCTCAACTCTATGATAAAGTCTAAACCAAGGAATAACCTATGGGTAAATAAATGGATGAAGTATTTATGTATAGGGGTTTCATTGAAAACCATATGTAATTTTATATTAAGTTATCATCCTTTTTTCAAAGATTTCCATCAAATTAATTTTATAAATTATATTAATTTTGTTTTAAAAAAGGTAAAAATGTATGCACGGTGATAACCATTCAACTCCATAAAGGTCATGGGACATTAACACAAGACATAAGTATAATAAGAGTTTCACACCAACCACTAACCTACACGATGTCCTGTATAATATTTCATTGTTTTTAATTAAAAAATTTGATGACTAAATATTAATGATGAAATAGTTTTGTAAACTTTTTAGGTTTTGAGATTATTTTGTATACTATATTGACTTTGGATTATAGTTAGAGAAAAATAGTTATAACATTCTATCTTTTATGGGACTTATGATCCGTTAAAATTTTATTTTAGTGCTTCATGAATCAAAGTTAGTTTTTCGATTTCCATTCCTTGGTGTGAGTGATGGATTATAATTTTATAAAAACACATCCAAAATATGGAACTATTTTTATGAATTTACAATTTATCATGTGAGTAAATTTTCTTATTTACAAATACTGTAAAATAATTACTCACCATTGATAAATGGGTTTAATTTTTTTTCTCTAATACATTAAATTGTGTTAAACTGATGGTCTTCAAAATCATTGAATATTTTTGTATTTTTATCACTAAGCTTTCTATTAATCATTAAATTTTTTTAATTTATTGCCTCAATCACTCCATATAAATATTTACACTTTTTTCTAGTATGTATCACTACCTTCAACTAGTTTTTCCATACATAGAGATCGAATTACATGTTGTTCCATGTGACCTTTGTAATTATCCTTCCCTTTTTTCTAAGGGTTGTTTTATCAATCCTTCTCAAAATTTGGGATTTCATACATAATAAATATCAAACAATTTATCACCAAGATCGAGTTTAAATTGTGAGGACACTATTGAATTCACGGTGGGGATAATCTAACCCCACAAAAATCTAAATTATGAACATTTTATTTGATAGATTATATGAAATGAAACACCAAAAAAAAGAGAATATAATATCCTAATATGTTATAAGATATTTAAAATTTTAAATAAATTCAATAAATTTTATAACATGCAAAGAACGCAACACTAAGTTAGCATATGTCACATGAAACTGCATGATTCTTCAATGACTTACATTACACCCAAGATGGTGTTTTATTGAATAATAATATATTATTAAATTATTATTATCTTATATAATAAGATATAAACTACTTCTTATGAATATTATTAACTAACTTATGAATATATATGGCTTATAAAAATATAAAACTAATTCATTGGTAAAATATTAGTTTGAAATGAAAATAAAAACCAATTTAATATAATGAGAATTTTTTTATATAAAACTATTTTCATGCTCACAAATATGTTTTATCCTAATAAATTAAATTTATTAATGTTAGTGGGTGATATTAATATAATATATATATAAAAATATTATATATTCAATGAAATTTTTTTTTACTTTCATCAAATAGATTTGATAGACATAAATTAGAAAAAAACCCAAATTTATGTATAAAATACTATGTTTTTATTATGTCACTTTTACAGCCTTTTAATGGGGAACCTATTTAAAATCAGTGAGACTTTTTGGTATTTTTCGATGAAGTTTCAATATTTTAATGAATAGTTAAAATACTAAATTTTAGTTTAAAACTTCTTTTTCTTCAAACTTATTTATATGTTTAAATAATATTTTAAATTGGGATTAAAGTTTAATGGGATAAAGTATTATCCATTAATCTAATTTAGTTCATTTAATCAATTTCATTTTTAAATTGACAATAAAACATGAAAAACATTTGGATTTTTTTACTTTACAAACACACATTGTTGTCCAATATGTGGAATTAAATTTAAATTAATTTATGCCAAATTTGTCATTGGAATTTAGAAAAAATGATTATATATTTTTAATAATAATAATTTCTAATTTCAATAACAATATACTGAGATTTTTACCAAAAACATTAGTGAAGGTAATTAAAATTAATTACAATGATTAAGGTGAAATTAAGCATAAGATAGGACTAAACCTAAAAATTATTGGAAATTATCTATAAAATTGTCAAAAATAAATTTTATAGAAATATTTTGACCCTGTATTATCTATTATAGAATTTTAAATATTATTGGATCCACTAGAAATGGAAAGAACATGAGTGTAATGCCCTTTCCCAAAATTTACAAGAGTGACACTCCTCTTCCACTGTAAAAAGGCCTCATCTCCTCTCACTTCCTCCTACCTCAAAATCCAATTTTATTGGACCATTATCTAAATAAATAACTCCTAAACATACCTCCTAGGATCGTAGGTGCATCCCTTTATATATATATTCATCAAAGGAATCCATTTGGTTAGAACTAAAAGGAGTTAGCCCATTAAGAGGTAACAATCTTCCTCAAGATCCTCAGTTTTATTTCCATTTTCTGCCCCCAAAAATCATCATATTCCCTATTTATATAATAAACCCCATATCATAAATATACTGATATTTTTTTGTTTTGTTGTTCAAACCTACATTTACACATGATTCTATCTAATGGGTAATTAATATACAGTTTATGTGAACAGTGAACTACCACCTCACAAAATAAGGATTGTTAGATCATTCTTTACCACCTTTCATGGTGATAATCAGTATAGAAATTTTATTTATATATTATATTTATAATCTATTTATTATTCTATAATATTTATATAGAACATACATTCACGATTTCCATCTTGTGGGAATGCGATAACATCATTTTTTGTAGTGTGGGCTAGCACCTCCTCAAAGCGATGTGATTCGTTCATGAAATACGGTGAATATATTAAGGAAATTTTTAATAAACCTATGTAAAATATATAAAATATATATGATATTAGAATTATAATATACATATGTTTTATTTACTTATTATTCTTTTAATTTGTTAATGAAATTAATGTAGCGTTCATGTGTACACAGAGCATACTATCCCCATTAATAGTGCATTCCATTTCCTATATCCAAAAATATTGATTATTATAAATACATATATACAGAATATATATTATAATAAAATCATTTTTCCATTATTTAGATGATTATATCATGATCTAATTAATAGGAACAATAAATAACAAGTAACAACATAATTTAGAGAACTCGGAAATTAACACTCAAAATAGTTAAAATAGTGAAAGGTTATTAAGAAATGGGTAATAAAATATTATAAGAAAATAATATATGATATTATAAATATCAGTATTGTTCTCTTATAATTTTTTGACATGTCTTAACCCCTTATACAAGAGGTTAAATTACATTTAACAAAAAAATGCAAGTTAATAGATTTTAATCACACTTTTTAAATCTGTGAGATAAATATGATATTCACCACTAACTTATTTTGTGTGGTGTAACTACTAAATTTTTTTTATATTATATGATTAATCCTTTTAAAATCTTGGTTTTGAAAACATTAATTTACTATTATTACTTTAGTAGTCTTACAATTCAAATTTTTCATGGTGGTATGGGACACTTTGGAATGTTTAAGGATTATTTTACTCAAGAGAAACATTAATGATATTTCAACAGTATTTATATTAGATTAAACTCTATAAAAACTATTCAATAAATCCTTTAATTTTACTATACATTGTTTGATCCTAACCTATTTAAATTATTATTACCATTTTTCAGTCTTTTGTGCTAAAAAATATTTTGAAAATGTTTCTAAAGAAACCCTACTTAATTCACTCTTTATTTAGTGAACCCATTTTCTTCAAAAACAATGTTTTATTAAAATGTTTTCAAAAATGTCTATTATTTTCAAAATTATTATATTAATAAAAATTTTCCCAATTTTCGTTTTACCAATTTTGTCAATGGAATATTATTATCATTGTGTGAATAAGCCATTTTTAAAACATTTTTCCGTGAAAATGAATGTTCTTTTACCACATAAAACATATATGACTTTACCCATAGTAATTTCTTTGAAGTTTCATTTTCCAATTTAGAAGGATAAATTTTAATGAAACTTTTTCAGGAATTTTTTGAAATGAAAAGGTTTTTTTAGAAGGTTTTTTGAAAGAGATGGATATTTTCCAAAAAATGTTTTTAAACGATCCCCTAATTCATCAATGAAAACAACGCTTTATTTTACTCTACATGGGGTATGTTGTATTGATACCATCCTTTATCTTCATATGGATGATTTTTTATTGATTTGGTGAAGGATATTATTTACATTCACTTCCTTGATTCCTATGGAAGTCCCCAAAGAATATTAAATTTCCAATGATCATTGATCATTAAATTTTTCCTAGCCGTCCATATCATTTATTATGATTGACTAAATTGTATATAATTTTTCATATGGTGTTTACATTAAATTTTATTTTATTATTTTTGGAGTTATATATAATTATATATCCTTTCTTAAATATAGATATTTGATAAGGAATATTATTTATTTGATATAAGGAATGATTTTTATAGTTTAGACAAAAGTTGGGGACCATTTCAGGTAAGTCCTACTGGTTTGTGACCAGTTATTGAGAGCCCCTCGATGCATCAATTGTCTCATGAGAATAAATTTATTAGAGAGAAATGCATCATGTTTTTTTCCACATATAATAGATGGGTTTCAACTTGATATTCTAAATTACAATGTGAAAGGTCTTGATTATAGTGGCTCCACGTACCTAAGAAACATGATATCCAATATTTAAAAATTTCCCTCATTTAGTTTTTATTATTATCCATCCATGAGATTTTGCATCAAAAAATATATGGATACATTTCATTTTTAGTACAATGATTAAGTTGAATGTGTTTCAGTTTCGTTCCTTTTCACTTTTTCCCATATCTACTTTTTGGAGAGGCATGTTTTTTCATTTATTAACCTTTCAACATGATTATTCTATTTGATTCATTATTCCTTCTGATGTACTTTAACTTTGCTGAGAATTTGATTTCAACCTAATTATGTTACCTTTACCGATGAATCCAAGAAGTATGAAATATATGTAAGGATCTTCTAAATGTATTAGAGTTATTTTAATCATAGTTTTCTATTTAGAAAAAAAATTTGTTTTAATTAGTGTATTAATTTGTAATACAAGAATCATATATGTATCTGGTATACCTAGACTACTAAACTCTCGGTCGGTCGAGATTTGATTCCTTGTAATCATATCAATGTTATGCTAGTAAACACCGACTATAGGCTTCCTGGGGTATATTCATAAATTTTCACATTGTGGATTCCATTTAATTAAGTATTATATCATTATTCCATAATTATGATGTCATCAAACATAACATAAACCTCAAACTATAATTTTACTATTCACAAAAAACATAATTTTATTGAAGATTCTCATAAGTTCACTCTAACTCAATTCTGATGTTTTTATTTAAAAAATATGTTTATTTTTTCATAATAATTATCTAAATACTAGAATATTAAATTTTATATATTAAAATACTTATTTATTAAAAATGATAGTTGGTTGGAAATGCATAGTAAACTTTCGAACACTTAAAATTTTTAAATTTATTTTATCATTTATATTTAAATAAATGTTTTTTATCATACTATTTCATTAAAATTATTATTATTCATAATTCTTAGATTATTAAAAAAAATTATATCTTTTATTAATAGTACATTTTGGGTTTAAAATGTCAATATATCAAATTACATATTAATTAAAAATATTTTTATTAATAAAAACTATTCTTAAAAATGTAAATGATGGAAAATACAATTAATCTATCCAATTAAATTACACATTATGTATATAATTCTTGGTCGGGTAACCCCATATTACACTCTTGAATTCCCTAATATTAAGCTATGCAATGGTGTTAGTTTCGTAGGGTGCCTCTGCTAACATTATCTGAGTGGTAATTTCCACTAACATAATCATATCTTATAGAAAATTTCATTCAATATTTTCATGAGGAATCTCAGATAGGTCTTGGTCAAGGGATGACCCCAATGATGATACCTCCCTCCCATGTTCTGATAGATGAGATCCAAATAGCACAACTCTACTAGTTGAGGCCATCAATTATTATTTATGTATCAACTATCCTTTTTTTCTTTATTACTTATATGAACATAATTATAAAGCTAAAATTATTTCTAAGAGTATTGCTTCCCATGGTCATATTGACCAATGGTTATAATTTACCAATATTAATATAACAATTGAATCTATATGGTCACATTTTCTTTTATATTTACCTCATTATTAAGGAGATTTGTTTCATTGTGTATAATATAATATATCACAAATTTTTACGAAAAAATTTTCAATCAAAAATCCTAGGTCATTATAGCTGTCTAATAGAGGAAAAATTAAGATAATATGAAAACTTTAATGGTTATTTCATAGAATAATAATCACAAAATAAGAATTATAGTTAGAGAATCAATGAAAGAAATGTATACTATTGGTTTTAAAACCCAAATAGTGAAAAAGAATAGCATATGGAACCAACATATCAAATTAATTCTGAGTGTGAGGGTAAGTTATGTCTACCACTATGGCCATACCATTTGATGTTGGATGGGAATATCGAACGAGTATATAAATTGTATAATTTTTTGAGAGAAAATATCCACGGGTTGATCCATCTGGATCAACCACAATCGTCTTCTTACGAATTCAATAGGTACATGTCTCGACAGTCATTTAAATATTTCTAATATGTGTTTGAATTGGTATGGGTTTAAGGGGAAGATACAGTCCATGGAGTGTTTTTTTTTTGTGTTGAATGCGATCAAGTGTATAATTTTAATTGTGATATATGTGAAAAAAGAATCAAAACTCTTGCAATTCACATATAGTATGAGATTCAAAAAAATTGTTATAAAACTACACAATTTTCAAAATCTATATCAAGAAATTCTGTGCTATGGAAAAGTAATATTACATGATGAATATCTTGGTGTTAAAATAAGGTGTTATCAAAGATACGATTTAATGTTCTATTGGTTCAAAGAATTATAGAATATTAAACTATTGGAATTATACCTCATTTCAATTGGTATGCTTCCACTTAGATAAGATATATTGGTGGTGATGTAGGAACATTTTTTTATTTATGTGTTATCAAATTTGTTCTAAAAATGTTGTATCTTCTTAGCATTTTTAGATATCTAAGAAGATGCAAGAGGAAAACTAAAAAAATCCAATCCATTGGTCATTCTATTCTAAAGAGTAAATAAACATATATTTTCAGTTCAACAATTAGTATTAATGATCTATATCAATATAAAAATGGAGGATTTTAAGGAGTTATGTTAACAATATCTCTATGCGATATAGTCTTATCTGATAATATATTCCTCTAAATAATATAACAAATTAGTATTGTTGGAATCCAGGGAAGTAATTGATTGAAATAAATAAAATAGAATGTATCAATATAGATGAGACATTTGACCCTATTTCAAGTATGGATACAATTTGATTATTCATAGCTGTAGAATTTTATAGTAAATTCTATGATTTCTATATGGATGTAATGTCATAAATTTTTAATGGGGATCAAGAAGAATAATTTTATTTCACACATCCAGATGGTTTTATCATTCATAACAATGATAATGAGGTTTGTTTTTAAATTAAGGAGTTATATGGGGTGAAGAAAACACCAAGTGTATGGTATTCAAGACATGATCAATATTTAAAGAATCATGGATTTTAGTGTGGTGTAGTTGATTACAATATCTATGGAAATAGTGAGAGTACTCAAAGGATGCCGGTTCTAGTATATATCCTGACATAATATTTGGTTGATTGAAAAATTGTATTCAAAAATGTTTTCATAATTAATGAAATTCTAGTTTAAAATATCAATTATTATTGGGAAATATTTTTACTTAGTTTAAAACGTGACGCAAGGAAGGCATAGAACACTCCTTTTTCATTCAAAATGAAGCAATGGGGTTCTATATAGATTTTAAATAGATAATTACATAGAGATGAAAACTCTGGTATCAACATGAATGAAATTTTCCTGAGATGATTATAGAAAAGAACTCAGTGTTAATGAATATAGGCGTATTATTAGGAGCCAATTGTACATAACTATAACACAACATAATTTTTTTCCACATTTAAGGAAAATGGTATTGAATTATTCCAACGAAAATCAACTTACTTGTTGTGAAAATAATACTTCATTATATAAATGGAAAGGTGGATTTTAGTTTTTTTATAATGAAAATGTCTACAATAGTTATTTGGTTATACAAATTATTATTTTTGTTAGTTTAGAAGATTATTGAAAATCAACCTAAATTGGTGTATTTATTTTGGAATATTATTTATTTAGATTCAAATAAAGAAAAAAAAATTATTTCCATGGTAACCATAGTTGATAAATATATTTTGGCTACAAAAAATTCATTCATTTACTATGAAATAAGAATCAGTGTAATGATATGGGAGTTGAAGTGATGTCTCTAATCAGAATCCATTTTGATAATTAAATTTCATTAAATAATTGAAGAGATAATTTTCATAATTCATGAACTAATCACACAGAAATTAATCATCATTTTACCAAAGAAAAGGTGGAGAATGGGATTGTGAATTACATTATATTCCTATAGAAAAAAAGGTTTTAAATATTCTAATGAAGGCATTAAAAAAATTTAAATGAAATCGACCATCTCCTAGTGTTTATTCCAATTACCACACATAAATAGTATAGATATGGGACCCCTCTTCCTGATTTATGGAGTATTTTTCCCTTATGTGCTTATTTTTTTTCATTACCATGGTGCATATCTCCCAAAAGTTTGGGATCATGGAAATGAGGGAGAAAATGTGTTGACCAGGATAAGAGTGAATCTAATTGTGGGAGTAGAGATAAAGGGTGATTTTAAATATGATGATGTTGATACTATTATAATAATGTTGATAAATCATGAAATTATTTCTTAATGTGATAAATGAATAAATGTTTTCATGGGGAAGGTTTACTTCCTTTGTTTCATGTGCTGTATTCTAGTTGGGTTCTTTGAACTATTCTATAGAGATTTTTTTTCACGTGGTAGCGATAATTGTCCATTCATTAATGATTTTTCATTTTAATATTTTTTATCATGGTGGGATTGACTCATGTTATATTAGGGAATGTGTTGAGTAAATATATGATCGATTTCTAGTGTCTAAAAGCATGCATGTATGTTATAGCAGAATGTGTGTGCGTGATTTTTAATAGAAGTGTCTGAATGGTTTTGAAGTGTAGAAAACAAAACCAATATGGGATATTTTTGGAAATAATACTGCAAGTTCCGTTTTTTTCTTTTGATATAGTTATGTTTGATGACAAATACTGTTGAAAACAATTCAACGTGGTTTTTGTTGAAATAAAATTTTTGATTTTAATGCAGTTCCCTAGTGTTTTAAACATTTTTTTCATGAAAATCAATATCTGTTTTATGGAGAATGAAGGATTGTAGTGTAGGAAAATTGGTGTAATTCATAACTCATAGATTAATTCATAGTGGCTTTTTGAAAAAGGAATCTTAACTGTATTGGAGTTTTTCTGTGAAAATAGCATAGAATGTATGAAAAACCATGAAGAAAATTTTCAAATGGATATTAATCAATATAAAAAAAATGTATGATAACTACAAAGGGAACTCATAATTTCAGGTCAAAGGTACTGAGTTAAAGGATGACACAAAGGTTGTTCATTTTATTCAAAGAGACCGTACTTTTATGGATTTTATAAGGGGAATTATGTGATATATGAACCACATAGTTAGTTCAGTATGTAGTGAATTCTTATTCACAAAGGTGTTAAATGAAATTTTCATTCGTGGTTTATAATTAAACCTTAATCTCATTTTTGGGAAACATTGAAACACATTATAGGAAATCATTGATGGAATAATTCATAGATATATAAAAATGGTTTGTGAAGGAGCTTGTTTGTGAAGGATCATAGTTCGAAATGGTTGGTTTGTTCACAAAATTGTTTATTTTTTTGTTAATTGAATCTTGTAACGGAGCAGTATTTTGTAATGAATAATCTTCCTTTGAAGTAAAGGTTGTTTATGATGCACACATATTACGCAATGTAAGGTCCTCCATGGAGGTTTTAAAGAAGCTTTTAGAGGTATAAAAATATTTCATAAAAGGAAATCAATAATGAAATTGAAACATGGTGAAGTGGATTTGAACTATGGGTAAAATGGAGCTTAATGGGAAACACCCAAACGTGTGAAATTTTTTTTAGTGATTCAGATCAATAGAAGAATCTTAGGGAGGAGAAGTGCATTCAATTCAGTAGAAAGAGTTGTGATCTCTCAAATTATAACATTTATAAACTAGGAGGCATAGTGTGTCTTCTCTGAAACTTGTAACAGTGATGAATTTTATTGGATTTGGTACATTTTAATATATATTTTTTCTGCTAAATGGATATATCTAGTGAGAGAGAACCATGTAAAAATGTGTGTATCCTTTTTTTATTTCTTTCTTTACATTATATTCATCATCTTCATATATAATTTTAAAGGATAAGATCAAATATAAATAAGATCAAAATAAGTAATCCTCATAATAAAAAGATCAATATCTAGTGTGGTGGGAGGAATTTTGAAAATAATATCCATACCCTGATTCACCCCCCCCCCCCATCTCAAGATATCTAATCAAATTTTGGGTATAACAATAACTCTTTAAAGGGACTCTTAAGATGAAAAATAAGAGTATGAATGTGGTTGATAATTTTTTACTAAAGTGGAATGGAAGGATTGGTGGGTATTTATCGTAAATGAGCAAGGATTTTTTTATTACTTTTCGGTTTTAGGATTTCAGAATCTTGGTAATGGGAAGTGAAACCCTATTATCATTAAAAATGATTTAAATTTTATTTTTGGAAATTTATGACATGGTTTTTTATAATTAATAATTTTGAAAAAATAATATTTTTTTAAATATTACTTTTTCCATGGAAAAGACTTTTATTCACAATAAATTATTTTTAGAACCTCAATTTGAATTGAAGACTTTAGAATATCCCTTATAAGTTTTTATATAGATTTTAATACTTTTAAATACATTATATTAATAAATTAAAATATTTTTTAATAAAGTATGTTAATTATTATATAATTTTTTATATTATATTGATGTCATAATAATTATTTTTTATTCATATTATTTATCACTATATTCCCCAAAAATCGATATTCTTCGTAAATTATAAAAACTCACTATTGAGTAATTTTAATATGTTGATTATAAATTTAAATACCCTTTAGGAAGAAAATTATCTTTATATAATAAAATTAGTGTCTATATAAAAAACTTTTTTTCTTTCAAAATCATGTGTTTGGTGTGAAAAAAAAATAAAAAACTCTTTTTTAATAAAACTTATTTTTATTCTGAAATATATTTGTGTAATTATAATACTATTCATTGTTCTATATTCATTTATAATATTTATGAATATATTGTTACCATATTATATTATGTATTATGATGGAAAATATTATGTATTTTAGTTACAATACAATTTTAACAGTCATATAGGGAAGTCACTATTCCAATGATCACCCTATGCTTCCTAAAATCATATTTACCATTATATATAAATATATCATTTTAACCAATGGAATTTTTCTTGTCCTTAACTTAGTTAATATACCAGGTTATTTTTCATGGATATGCCCACTTTGAGAAGGGATGAATTCAAGATAAAAGAAAACTTTTCAATATTCCAACTCTTTAGAAATATTTGGAATCGATTATAAAGTAGTTATTCTAATAATTCATAGTAATAAAAAATTTAAAAAACATTATCGAAATTAAATGATCAAAAATATAATTTTTTAATATATAAAAAATGTAAATAGAACTATAACAATAAAAATTTCAACAATTAAATTAAATTATAGATGGCAATCCATAAACTCCTTCAAAATAATATATTTGAAAGGAAATAATTTTTCTAGTCAATGGAACTCTTTTATTTTAATCCAATGATATATGAAGATTTGTACCCAAATCTAAAATAATTAGGTTGTAAAACATAAAATATTCACTGATCTAAATGATAAAAGGATACAAGTCTTATCCCTTTACTTTTAAAAAAACAAATCAGTAACAACAAGCCCTATCATGATGCTCCTCTTCAATCAGTTTACCAAAAATAAATTGTATCCTTAGAAATATACGAACTAGAAGTTTAGAATCACAAATTCCTTCAAAAAGAATCTATTTGATCACATAAGATCCGAAAAAAATTAAATACAATAAGAAAACATATATATTTTACAATAAATTTCTCATAATTATTAGGTATAAGAAAACATATAAAATCACATACAACTGGAAGCACTCAAACACTACGATAGTGAAAATTCATCAAAAAAAAGTGTTATTTTAGGTTGGAATCAGTATATATTACATGGATCCTCAGTCCTAATTCATAAGTGTTGGTATAAAAAATCCTCAACATTAATCTTTTAGTTTTTCAGGTATATTTTTCACCTCTAACAAAATTAAAAGTTTCAACTTGATAATATGGTTGAAATCATTTTGGTGACTATATAATGTTTCAGAATGTCGTGGTTTAGAATTAGCTAAGTGGATCAAGTGAATCAAAAGTTAAAACTTATTAAGAATAACTAAGAATTTTCTAGTTAAAATAAGTTAAATTTGAATTTTATTGTTGGTTTCAAAAAAAATATGGAATAAGTTATTCAATAAATGACTCAATAATCACCCATGTTTGCAATCACAAGAAACATAATAAATTGTACATTTTTATAAAATGAAAATAATTAACTCCATTTAACTTCATAAAAACACCCCATGATTAAGATATATAAACACCAAATTATCCCCCTTTGTGAAAACAAAAGTCCATATAACATTTCTACAACCTTGTAAAAGGAAATGTACCACACACTCCCATTTATATCCCTTTCTGATTTTCAAAAATGAAAAAAAACAAGAATAAGCTTTGAGAGTTATGATATAACAATTATTACAGAAGTTAAACATGTAAATTAATTTATCATCAAGATATAATGATATATATAAATTTAAAATTTATTTTTTATTCGTGATCTTTCATCTAATTCTTAAAGTCTTTTCAATCTCTATTCTTGGTCATGAAGATTTTTCATCTATTCTTCCAACAGTCTCTAAAACTAATTTATTTCATGATTTAATGAAACATTGTTTTTATAATGTTAATTAATGTCAACTTCATAATCATTAATATATATTTCCATAATTATGATTTCTTATAATGTTTGATGACATTTATGTTTAATGTTAAATAGATTTTTCATTAACTCTGTCTGTTATTCTAAAATATGCCTCTATGACATTTAAATATGGAAATCCACAATAAAATATTACAAAATAATAAGTCTAAAATTTATGTTTAGTACAATGGATACAAATTTAGACATTTCTTCCATATTTTCCTTCAAAAATGAAAACATATCCTTAATCCAATCTATCCTAGAATTAGACTCATGATCTGAACATTCCATTGAAACTTTTTTACTCAAATTTTACACCCTGATCTTCTAGTATATCTTATAGATAGGTATTATACTCTATTATTATATTAAAAATCTCATCCATATTTACATAAAACACTTCTTCTTATTCATCTTCAGCATCTTCTTCATTCTAGTTTTCTCCTTCCAAAACATATTATTCTTAGGACCTCGTATCTCCACTTTCATCAGTTACTCAGCAGATTCTTTCAATGAATATATCTATAATTTTTATAAAATTTCAGAACTATACTTAGACTTTATGGTCTTATAATCCAAGTAACCTTTAAATCCACATCAATAAAAAATTTCAATATATTTTGAAGATGGAAAGACCGAAACATGGAATATTAGAGAATTATTTCAAATATCTTTTTCGGAAACTACATTTATTTTATTATATTTGTAAACTTTCTATAAAGTTATAAGTGATAAGAACTCAGATAATGGTTTAACATCAACTTTAGTAACGTTACACTTCAATTATCTTTTCTAAGTGTCAAAAAAATCAGTTTCTTCTTTAATTTTCACTTGATTTCTTGACCATATTCCATTATAGTCACCAATGGATGGACACTAGCACCACAAGATTTTATAATATTTTTTCCATTAAATTATTACTATGTATAATATCTTATTTCACATTTAATTAAAAACTATAATTGACCAAGATACGTTATATTAATAAACAATATTACAATACAAGATAGATAATAATACATTATTAGAATGCAATATAGAAAATCATTAAGAAATTTATTTGAGGAATTAAACACAAATAAAATAAAAAGACCTCAAACATGTAATAATTTTTTAGATAGTTTTTGT
This sequence comes from Viscum album, assembly GCA_963277665.1. Lineage (NCBI taxonomy): Eukaryota > Viridiplantae > Streptophyta > Magnoliopsida > Santalales > Viscaceae > Viscum > Viscum album. The sequence goes on from OY728120.1 coordinate 2,113,758,339, forward strand.
TGAAGATCATCACTAGCATTGAAATATATAAATTTTGAAAAAAAAAATTTATAAAAACAATTTTATATATTTATTTTTTCATTCTGAAGATAAATTTTCCATATTTAAACAATTAATTAGATTAAATGAATTAATAAATTTTAATAATAACATAAAATTGATAAAAAAATCTGTTTAGTTTTAAAATAATTTAATCAATTAACGAGGTAAAATTCAGCTACCATAGTAAATGTAAAATGAGGTAAAATATGGTTAAACATAGTTGTAAAGGAATAAAATCCCATAAAAACCCATATATAAATTTGAGAATGAGAGATTAATTGAACAAAACATATCTTATCTCCACTATTTTCCAATTTCTATCCAACTTACTATTAAGATGACAACCTTACAACTTAAGAAATTAATATTTGTGGATGTGCCACTAAAAACTCACCTATAAATGGTCCCCTCATATGCAATCCCAAAATACTCAAAAAAATATTATTATCACTTGAATATCATCCCATTTCCCCTTTATAAAATCCTTATAGTATTTTTTATTTGTTCTAGTTCTATGATGGAAGAATAAATCCTTCACACCAAAGGTACCCATGTTGAGAAGGAGTGAATTCATCATGTAATTATGTATGTTTTTCTAAAAATATAAACTACTATATAATATCCAATATTTATAATTATAATAATAATCAATAATGACATTATATTATCATAATTATTTTTTGGTTTAATTATATTACTATTAAATAATTATAATGTCTTATTCGTTTATTAGTATTTCATGTTCTTGTTTGGGTTTATTCAACCGCCAATATGAACAATTTTATGCCAGTATCACCTTTTTCACCATGATTAAGTTTAAAAACATTAATAATGAAAATAATATATGATATTAAATAGTAATACATTTCATTAGTATGGTTATGGATGTAATACATATAAATGCATGAACATTGTACTGTAACTCCTAGTTATCAATATATTATCCAAAAAATATTCATCATTGATTCCATACTAAAAAACCATACTCAAAATATCCATAAAATGAATAGGGGACATATAAAAATGATTATATATTATTTATTCCACTACCATGACTAATATGTACAGGATGAACTTGGTATAACATATGGGTACCGATATCACCATTATGAAACTCTGGTGAAATAATAAAAATTAGCAACATCTAATTATTAGAATAAATAATAAATGACAAATATATGTGTAATTAATGATCATAATTTAAGAATATAACAGGAAATTATACGTTTAAACAAGCGTATTAAAAATATTATAAATATTTTTTGGTTTTTTATATAGTTTGTAATATAAATTTCATGGAAGGTGGGGGTAAAAGGTAAGGGATTCATTACCAATATTATTTTAAAATTGATACTATTTGTTTTTTAACATCCATATAGTGAATTATATGTTCTTATATGTAGCGACTCGGGTTTTTGGCCCTGTCATACTTTGGAATATTTCTACGAATAATTCCAGAGCTAGGTGCGAAGACGGCGTGCGATTCTGAGGCCCGGTGTGCCCGGAATTAATTTTATAAAAATATTAAGTATTTTTATACTATGCACGTGGAAGGGGTGTGATATCTCCTAAATGGTAGCTCAGAATGGGAATCTGAGGGCACGGTTGCGTCCGGAACGTGCCGTTTACCCTAGGCGGGGTGTAAACATTGCGGGCGCGGGCCTGCGGTGAGAAACGCCACCAGGGGCATTTCCGTAAATAAGTAGCAAGTTAGTGGGCGAGCGTCGGCTCGAATAACTTCTGAATGGAGTCTCAGATGGAAAATCTGAGACCGCCGTTGCGTTCAGAACGGTGCGTTTACCCTAGGGGCGACCTTACTTTTGTTCGCATCGGGCGTCGGGTCCGAGGCGGGTTTGGCGCCGGTGGGCCGCTGATATAAATATCAGCGCCCCCCCCCCCCCCCCCTTAATCGTTCTTCGCCGTTCTTCGTCGTTCTTTTCCATCACTCCGCCGAATCGAGCAAACAGAGCGCCCACGAGCTCAGAATTTGACGGCGGACGTTCCAGGAGCGTGCAGCGGAAGCTCTGGAGCGCGGATCTGAGGCAGAACGTCGGCGTTTCGCTCGCGAGGTAGGCGGTTTGAGTTTTACAATCCCGGATCCCGTTTTTGTGTGGTTTTTCTTCAAATTTTCTTATGGGTTGTATAGTTCGGGTCCCGAGCTTTCCAAAACATGTTTTAGATCTGAATTTGGAGCACCGGGGTGCTCCCTGTGGCTCCCGGAAGTTTTCCGGCGAAAAACCTGGTTTTCCGGCGAGACCCGCGGCGGCCCTGGCGGATTACGGTGAGTTCCACGGTGGCGCGGCAGCGACGCGGTGGTTTCCGGCTCTGACACGGCGGAGTCCGGCGGCGGCACGGTGGTTTCTGGCGACCCTGCGGTGGTCCGGCCAGAATGTTCCGGGGGTTCTTTAAACCCTCGTAACTCGCAAACCGTAACTCCGATTTGCGAGCCGTTTACGGCGACGCGATCCTTGCGTCAAGACGAAACTTTTGAACTCACTTTGAGTGTTTAAGGGTTCAGGATCGTGGCCTGGGAGTTAGAAACATCGTATAAAATAATATTATTTTATTATTTTACGACTTCAGGCCGTTGTAACTTCTACCCGGAGCGTCCGATTGACGTGCCGTCAGTGGCGTTGAGACCTTGATGGTATGACGGACTTTTTGAGGTGGTTTCTGGGTGTTGGGACTGAGAACGGGGTGCGGGCCCCACGAGGCCGGGTTTTGTCGTTTGCGGAGAAACGCATCTTTTGCACCAGGAGTCCGATTTTGGCGGATAAATAGTCGATCCTGTGTGTTTTTCCGAGAGAAATGCAATGGTGTGTTCTGTTCGATGAGTTTCGGAATCCAGGCGTGGGCCCCACCCGAGCTCGCCTTTAGTGAATAGTACCTTTTTCACCGGGTGTCCGTTTTGGACGAGTGAGTAGTCGATTCCGCTTGTTTTTCCGAGGGGATCGCTGTGGTGTGATCCGCTCGATGGGTTTCGGGATCGTAGCATGGGCCCCGCACAAGCTAGTTACGGTGAATAGTGCCTTTTTCACCGGCGCTCCGTTTCGGGCGAGTAAACAGCCTATCCTGCGTGTTTTTCCGCGTGGAATGCGATGGTGGCCTCGGTTTTGGCTTCAGAGGTGCGCAGTGTGGCGTTGTGGCGAGTCGCTTGGGTTAGCAACGTTTGGACCAACAGTGGTTGAGGGTTCTCCCTTGGTTCGTTCCTACGAGGGTTCGTGTGGTATCACAACCTTCGTATGGGTTTGTGATCCTCTCGGTGGGATGTTTAAACTATTAGAGTTGTGGTATCCCTCCGGTGGGCCCGGAGTGGATCCTCTAGCATCTTTACCCTAGATCGGGTACTTGGTATCACTGTGACCGCTTATTCAAGAGCGGTGATCCCATAACTAGCAGGTTAACCCCAGTAGGGTTTCTGGCATCATCGAGAATATGATCCCCTATGCGGTGGGTCGTGCACATTAGGGTTGTGGCATCGTCGGTTTTACGATCCCCTACTTAGCATGATGTTTGTAGTAGGGTTGCGGTATCATTGGTTATACGATCCCCTACTCAGCGCTTGGTGTCGGTAGGGTTGCGATATCATTGGTTATGTGATCCCCTACTCAGCACGTGGTTTCGGTAGGGTTGTGGCATCGTCGGTTCGATCCCCTACATCGTGAGTTATAACAGATAGGGTTTCGGTATCGTTGTGTCCATCTTTATATGGACAATGATCCTCTATCTGAGTGTGGAGCTTCGGTCGAGTGCCAGATCAGGTTGAGGTATCCCCCAGCGGATCCTGGGTGTGATCCCCTATCTGTGAGAACTACGTATACCAGATCGGGTCATCTATCCCCCAGTGGACCCTAGGAGTGATCCCCTATCTGAGAGCTACGTATACCGGAGTGGGTCTTGGTATCCCCTAGCGGACCCTAGCGGCGATCCCCTATCCGAGGAGTTTGGTGGTTATGGTGTTTCAGCGATGTTTCCCCAGTGATGTTATCTGACGAGTGTGGTCTCTCAGGTGAGCGTCTGAGATGTTTGTTTGGGACCCGATGGAGTGTATCTCTCAGATGAGTGTCATCTGGTATGACAGTGTTCATGGTGTACTCTCCTTGTTGTGGACAGTTGCTAGTGACGAGGTCGGTAACTCTTGTGGATTTGTGGCGTGAGCTGTGTATATCTGGATTGTTCAAGGTGTATGTATGGGCATACACCTGAGCTGAGCTGAGCTGACTAGTTGTTTTAGCCGAGGATGGTCACGAGATGGAGTTTCTCTCTCGTCCGGGTTCCCTCTGGCTGGGTTGAGCAGATTGTTGCCATTCAGTTGCTCCCTTGGGTTTTGGGTTTTTGGGGTTCCTACTGAGTATGTTTATACTCACCACATCACGGGCTTTTCCCGCACATGTTTGTGTCTTGTGCAGACCACAGGGATTTTGACGGAGTCTCAGGAGGACCCGGAGCAGGCGGAGCTTAGTGAGTGAGTTGACCGGGGTGTTTACCGGAGCTGTGCCGAGGGAGCTTTTCGGTGGGTGTTTGTGCCAGCGTTCCCCTTCTTCAGAGCAGGTTGGATACGCTTTTGTAGTTTTCTTTTGGTGGTCCATGTTTTTCCCTTTGTACTTTTGTTGTTTCTCTCTGGTTGTGGGATAGTGTATGCATGCATTTACATTCCAGTTTCTATATCTCTGCACTGTTGCATGGAGGTGTTTGTGGGTGCGTGTGTATAGGTACCTTAGGCTAATGCCTCACATGTGTGTGATAGCCTACTCGGCGCTGGTCTCCAGCCCCTGGCCTATTGGAGGCGGCCTTGGGGCGTCACGACTCGAGCCCTGTTGGGTCGGGTCGTGACATTATATATGAAACCCATCTATTTTTTCAACCTGATTTTATCATGGGATCTAAATATATTATTACCACTTCTTTTACCTTTGGATAATAATTTGAATGAAATGAAATTTTTACGTAGATCTGGACTTATCTATTCATTTCTATTATGAACTTTTCTCTCCCAAGAGTACTTTAATTATTTTGTTCTATGGACTTATTTATCTATAATTCAATGATATAATATGATTTTCTCAATCTATGTGAATTTATTTACAAAATCCATCTTCTTTAAAACTTTTTTGTATGGTTAATATTTTCTATCATTGACTCTCTTTAAAAAAATGTTTGAAATGAATTTTACTTTTTAATATTTAAACAGGAATTCCTTTTCCCACTTTTATGAATATTTTTTAAAATGAAAATTCCTCTCCATGTTTTCTTGGGTTTATAAATAAATATATATCCTCATTTTTTGTGAAGTTATTAATTTAAAATAAAATCTAACAAAAAAAGTATATTTTATCTTGTTTTTAAAGAAATTTTCTAATGCTCTTATGATTGGTTATTTCATCTTTGTCAATATAATTTAATTTTAATTATAATTCACTAGTGATATTATCTAATCGTACCATCCACCTTATTTATATGGATGTATTATGATTATTTTATATTATATTTTTCATGATAATTATTCTTTTTTATGAGTTAATTAATCTATGATGTAATTATGAATGTTTTCACGATCATGTGACTCACATATGTATGGGTTTCTGTTATGTGATGTGTGGTTTAGTCATATCCCTTTAATTCATTGGGTAATGTGTTATATCTCATTGTATTAGGATGGGATTTTGGGTGGTTATGAAACTTCTATTATGTTATGCGACACCATTAGTTAACCTAAATCCTTTATGATATAAAAATGTGGTTAGAAAAGACCATTATGATGTGAATGTTTTTGTGGTCATCCTAAACATTTGATATGATTTATATATTTATGTTCATTCCACAATGATTTTTTATGAAATTTATATCAGTTATCTTTTCGAGGTTGATGATTCTTGAATCATGTTTCCAATCTCATATGACTCATTTCTTTTGTTAAGATAAAATCCTTATTTCAATGCACCATGATTATGTTCTCATAAACATATGATCATATTATGATCACTTATGATCTTGGAATATTGTATCTTATGATTACCTTTAATAATCATATATTATCACCCTTTACCATGTTTAAATTCTCTTGGGTTGGATGGAGAATGTTATGTATGATATTTATAAACGGGTATCATGTGAGAAGACTACATAAGGGATAGGTTAAAGATGTTTTAAAATATGTTGGTTATGTATCTAATATCCAAAGAAACAAAACCTATTGGTTCTGGTGTGTGATAAATATTTATATGTAATGAATAATAAGTTCAAATAATGAATATGTATGTATAAAATTTTTGGGCCACCTAAATTGGTATCAAATAGGGATTATTTATTTTTATGGATTAAAATAAGATTATAGAACCTAAAAAAACATATAATGAACCAAAATGTTGGAATGATGAACCTAAATGTCATATATCAAAATGAATGTGTTATAATTTACAAAATATTAATATTTACTTTAATTATCATATGATTTCATTCTATGATTATATTTTTCATAATAATCACACTAACCCTCTTGGTTGAAGCCAATAGGATTCGAGTTAACCATGACTGTGATGGAAAATGTATTGATTATTCAAACAAGTTTCCAAAATGGGATAGGAACTAGAATGAAAAATCTTATAGTTCTTCCCAAAACAGTATCTCAATCTATGAGAAATTATAGAAATAATTCCATGCTCCCGAATACACAAAGGAATAAATAGCTCACTATTGATTCATTCATGAAAAAACAACCACACTTATTTAGTGGGTCTTAAAACACACTCATTGTTGATCAATGGGTCAACTTAATAGATTTGATATATTTTTTCCCAAGTTATCAGGTCCTGAAATTATTATTTTAGTTATTTATTATACATAATGTGAAGTTGACTAGTTGTGGACTATCATTATGAATACAACACAAAAAGAGGAAGTATACTCTATTGAATAAGAGGATTTTAAGAAAATATTCTTCATAAAATATTTTCTTATAACTCTTCACAAGAAAATGGGGATATAATTTCTTTAGTTAAAAAAATTAGAATGTATCCATTGGTCCCTATGAATCTAACATCATAATAAAATCATGTAGTGATTCTAGATTCATCATTAAATCTAATAGAAAAACAGATCATTTATATAGTGGATTAAAACCATGTTTTTGAATAGAATTTTCTATAAGGGAATTTGGTAGTTATGGAGAAATTTTTCAATCTGCTCTTAAGTTTGATATTTATATTATTCACTCCAATAAAAATTATGGTTTTGTGGAGATGTTAATAATATATTTTATAATAATTGAAAATGATAAAACCAATGAAGAAAATAAAATTAATCTACCAACAAAACGAAAATTTGGGAAGTAGCATCGAGGTAATTTTTTTAAAGTACTGGAGAAATGCTTCATGTGAGGAAGATAAGGTCATAATGAACATGAAAATCAAGAAATATGAATATGAAAACTAATGAAATGGTGGTAGAGAGAGCTCATTAAAAGAACCACCCACACACCAATGATTCAATTATAAAGAGTAAGGTAATTTCACAAAAAAGTGCACCAAATATGGGGTTTCTAATGGAAACTATCATTAGAAACCTACAAATAAAATGGATAATATAAAATCCTATACAATCACACCTATTGAGGTGGGTTAAGAAAAAAAGTGGTGAAGGTTACAGTGATCATAAACTCTATAACTACAAATTCCTAATATTAATTTGGTTTTACCCACTCTTTTATATTTGTAAAATTCTACAATGGTGTAAAATAACTACATCAATTTGTTGGAATTATGTTTTTGGTTAAAAATCCTAGTGGTATGATGATTTGTATCCCACGTCTAAAACTTTTTTCCAATTAAAGTATTCGGGAATTTTTTTTATAAAAATATTATGTTTCTTAATTTAGTAATATTTATTGTAGTTGTGGGAATGTATTGGATATATCAGTTTAAATTCCATATAAATTATCAGGGTAGGGAAATCACATTTCATAATCCAAATCAACCTATGGTTATCTTTTAGTGGAAAGATAACCATGAACTCCATATATAAATTACTTCCATTATATGGGTTTTAATACAAATCATTAGGGATCTCTAGCTATAATTTTTGGGGGAAATCATGATTTTTAAGATATTCCTATTGTTCATGTAACTCTCTTTCCTTAAACTAATGATCATTATACTAACTAGAGATATATTGGTTCCTCATGCATACATCCTTATACACTAATGGTTGTTGGATAGTAGTGAGGGTCTATGGTTTTTCCATGTGGTTAGTATACCCTCATATTAATGTTTTAAATAATTGAGAAATAACCAAATATCATCCATCAAAACCAATAAATGTATAAAAATTCAATAATAATAAAAAATAAAAAATGAAAAAGTTGAATCATACATCCATACAGACACATGGTCAGACCAATATACATCATATGATCACCCACCAAACTGATCACACACACAAAGTAAATAAAAATATAAAATAAATTGAGGATTCACTTCCAGAACATAGCCTCCCCATACAAATATCTTAAAACATTTTAGTTATACAATTCGAACAATATACATTAGGAATATTCCCAACCAAGATATCTGATAAATGATATCTATTTCGGTAACCAAGTGTGATGGAAACCTAATAAGGTTGTGAGTACAAATCACTATGTTACCACCAATGGGGTCCCAAACATAACTTGTATGTACATTTTTTGTGTAAGTGGTGTTCTAAGAAGAAATAAAAAGTAGTTGTACAATAATAAATAAATAATCATTATCAATCCTTCAGTTTTTACTGGGAACTCAATGTAGGGAAAACCTTCTTTGGGTAGTATCAAAATGTCTTTAAGGTTTTCATTTTAATCACCTAGCGGGAACAAGTCCTAATTTAGAACCAACACCTGAACATTTAAATAGATTTATCTAGTGTTAGTGTGTTCGTAAATATACTTATCCACCCATGTTTAATATACACATTAATGAAATATAATGATCCAATTCATGGAAATATACCCATCCCCATAACATATGAGAACCTCCCGAGTAAAATATAACAATCAATGGAAAATAATCCATACTCCCAAGTGTCACGTACACTACCCAGAACAAGTGATGCATAGCTATCATGGGTCATGGACAAAAGCAATATTACTTTTCCTAGTGTAGCATAGTTGATGTCTAGGGTTGTCTAACATGAGTATCATTTCAGTTTGGTTCACTCACATAATCAATTTCACTTAAGATATCTCTTTTTGTTATTTGAATAATTTATGAAGAACATTATAATTTTTTTATTTTGATTAGTTATCTAATGACGTGGAAAATAATAATTTTAAGTAACATGAAAACAAGATATAATGAGTTTAGAAGAAAACACTTGGTATTGAAGTTTAGTTTTGGGTTTTATCCTTATTCTCATTCATGTGTTTGATTTCATTTTGATAATCCAACCATGAAATCTAATGTTTTGACTACTATTCATTATTAAGATATTATGGAATATCATTTAATGTGTATGAACTCTTAATTAAACCTCCTACATTAATCAAGGTTGATGGAACTCCTTAGTCTTAATGTTGTCATCATCCAGGATCCATCTCAATCAATATTATTTCATCAATTGATTAACTCAACTCAAATTGTATGAAGAGTTAACCAATGGAGATAGAGATAAATTATTTAATAAAAATAATATAAAAAAATTGAGTTTTATTTCATTGATGGTTATTCATTTAATCAGATACATTCTCCGCACCAAGCATGCGACTCAATTTTGTTGCAAAATTAAAATTAAACGTGAAGGAAAATTCAGGAACACATTAACCACCCCTAGGTCATGACACAGAGTTAACATCTCATTTATGATAGTAAGAGATAACTTACTGGATTGTTTAGAAGTAAAGAAGAAAAAAATTCTATAATAAAAATAATGGTGATTAAATAAATAAAATAAAAATGGATGAACATGGGATGAAGATAGAGAGAAGAATAAATAAATAAATGAAAAGAAAATAAATATATAATTTTTGAAGAATGTTAAAATAATTATAATAATAATAATAATAATTATTATTTTTATTAAGAAAATGTTTTTTGAAAACAATGGGAGAAAAAAAATTCAAATAATAATAATATATTAATAATAATTATAATAATATACATATTATTATTATTATTATTATTATTATTAATGATAACAATAATTATTATTATAATAAAATTAAAAACAAGAAGATGAAATGGTAGAACTAAATTTAAGGAAGAATTTATGAATTTATTTTCTAAATTAAAACTCAAATTGCAATTGGATAAAAATAAATGGAAACAAAAAATAAATAAAGAAAACAAAAAAATGAAAAATAATAATAAATATTGGATAATTTAGTAGTACATGTTCTCCCATGGTGTAAATCCAATCCTTGGTGCCCTAGATGTTTTGTAAAGTAGTTGTTCGCATCCTTTTATATCTAAGGAGGAAGATTTATTGGCTCCATAATTATTCCTCCAAAATATTGTGCATGTTTGACCCATTTAATGCATTCATTAGAAAATGGTGTATTCATAAACGTTTTTCCCAATTGTATTCTATATTTTTCCTCCTAATTTCATCTTATTAAGACATATGTAGAAGAATTTATAGGAAAATTACTCATGGTTTTTATAATGGTTGAATATATCCTGAATCATCCTTCAATGTGGAGAGTCCAATAGCCACCTTAATTAGTGAATAACTCTTAAAAAATTAATGTGAAGACACTTATATGAGTCCTATATTAAACACAACTAGAATCACCTAAATTTTTTTCATGAAGCATGATTAGGCCTCTTTTTCAAAGTGAGGTATACTATATCTGCCAGAAAAATTTCTCAACTTGATTGATTATTTTGGGCCTTTAGATTTTCGAATCACATCTCAGTCCAAAAGAAAAAGTTTTCTCTCACAAATAAAGTAATAGAATAAAAATAATCAAAAAATTGGATTGATTATTTAATGTTTATGATCAATATACCAAAGGTATTAAAATATGTCAAAATTATAGAAATAAGAAATTTTCATATTTTAGATCCTTTTAATTATAGAATTCATATTAGCAATTATATTAATAAAATATTGATATACATAGGTCACATCATTAAAAATAATAAATAAATAATTAGAATTTGAATAAAAATATGAACATTGTTTTGGTCTGTCAAATACCCCCACACATAAACCATTATTATCCTCAAGAATAAAATCTCTACAAAGAGTTAACAAGGTCACTAATGTTATCAATATTAAAATTTCAATGTAATAATATCAAAAAATCAATGTAAAATCAAAAATTCAAATTACACATAAAATAGCGATCCAATTTAAAATTTTCCATAGAAACTACCAATCCATGTATTTTACTTTTACACTTTGTGAAATAAAGGAGCTTATTCTATCATTATTTCATGCTCCTCGATTCATTATTACCAAAAATTACATGTCATGATTTATCCCACTTTTTATTATTTTCTCTCATCATTCATGATACAGTTCAATTAAAGATATTATCATTTCATGAGAACATGCTCCTTATCTATAAGCTAGTAAAAGAAAAACATTCTCTACTATGTAAAGAAAAAAGGAACATAAAATCATGTGGGAATATAATAAACGTTTAAATTTCTCTAATTCTTATGGTTGGTAGGGATTGATGTTAAAAAATAATGATTAAGGAGTAACATTATCACTCAAATCATAAAGACTGATATTCAAAATAAATGTTTAATGACATTCCCCCTTCAATTTATATCAATTCCCATCTTCCCCAAATGTCCAAACTAAAGCTTTGGTCACTTTAAGCATAATGAATGATTTTTCCAACTTTTGATAACATATATATATATTATAATCTTTTCCCCTATTGAAAGAAACTATCTATTTAATTATTTTTTTGAAATAATTATTATAATAAACCTGACATCGACATCTAACGTTGTATTATAAAAAACATAGTTCTAGTGATGTTGATTTTTTTGTTTACCCAAATTCTAACCCATTTTCCTTTTTTTTCTTTTCTCATTTTAAACTTTTTACACTCAATAGGGGAAAATAATAGAGTAAAAAACAATAATTCCATAACCTTTTATAATTCAAAAAATAATAACCCCCAAATATCTTCCTTAAAATGTAAATCATCCCATTTACCATGATTCCATTCACCCCCACACTTCAACATTAAAATATCATAAGAATTGTAATAGGAGGGTAGTAATGGAAAAAATACCTTGAATCATGGATCATTCCATTTAATGTCAATCATGGTCTCTATAGACTAATGATGGATTTATGTAATTGTGGTATTTTCGGATAAGTTGTTATTAAAAGATACCTCAATCATTTTAATTTTTTTTCATAGTCAGCACTTTGAAAAGTTAAAAAAAGGCTTTAGAATGTGGCATGTCCCATGATCACTAAAGATCTATACATAATAATATAATAGGAAATACATAGTCTAGAAGTCCTCACATTAATGGGATATATGATTTGGGAAAATCACCCATGGAATTATTATCAATAATAAATAAATTCACATGAATTTTAGAAATTCTAATAATGAAAAATGATTGGGAAATTTCATTTTAATGAAATAATAAATATCCACAAGTCATGATTCCTTAAATTAATATCCATGATTCACTTTAAAAATCCAACTAACAATTTTTTTCATTTAATCTCATTATCATTGAAATTTAAAAACATGGAATCACATGATTACAAATAAAAATCATGACTTCTAGATAAGTCAAGTAAAGCATAAATTCATGTGTGGGAATGAAATTTCATCTTTTAAATCACAAAACATTATGTTGAAAAAAAATGTTGGAAGTCTAAATGATTGAAAATAAAAATGTGAAATCCATTTACCATGAATCATTGTCATTCCCCGTCACTATTAGAGGCATCCTTCTTCCATCAGGAACCTATAAAAGAGAACTAACCAATTAAGAATATTTATTAGTAAATTAATACTCCAAAATATATGAGGGAGTGGGATGCATGCATGACTAATTCTACAAATCATTGTGACATCTAAGTTTCTTGGGAAACATATACAGATAAATATTTTTTTGATCCCCATGTGGGCGTTGAATATTTAATGCCTCTAGAGGGAAATACTAGATATTATCCATAGTCTATCATTGGGTGAGATTTAATTGATTTAAACCACCACATTTGTTTCCTTACGTCATGGACACCATATTCTCTATTAAGGAGGACTCCATTTGTAGAGTACATTAGATTCACCCCTTCGCAATGTGAGGCAGCTTGCATGGTAGGGTAGGATGTCGAATGAAACCTCATAAATTTTAGTTGAGGCATCTGCAACCTTTCTTTCACCATCCAGTGTCGGTACTAGGTATGATGAATTAAAATAATAGTTAAATGGAGAGTTAAATGGTAATTTTTTGAAGAAATAATTGTTCAAAATTCAAAATCATATTCTCCCCATTTTATTAAATCATCATGTCTCACTAATAATTCATCCATATCCACTGATATCTCTTCATGGACTTCCTCTAGTATATGATCAATATGTTTAGGGAGCTCCATGTGTTCCCCAAGAGGTGTAATTTTTTATCATCATCCTACATGGAAAAATGTGAGTCTAAAAAATCCGTAAAATTGAAATAGTGGGGACCGATACTCAATTTATATTCAATGAAATTAGAATATAAATAGTTTATAAAAGGCTCAACTCCATGAATTAGTTCATCTTGAATATCCTCTTCAACTGAAAGTATAACTGGGACTAAATATTCACCTGATAACGGTATCTAATCTGGATCCTCTATCCATTCAACAAATTTCACCACTTTATTGGATTATTCTACTTCCAATGATAGAGAAATATGCAATGGTGGTTTCTAGACTACCTCATATTGAACTAGAATATTAGGTTTAATTTCAATTTCGTCCCATTTTCGGAAAAATTTATCCAAATTGACATGATTTCCCTCTTGTAAATCAATAAAAAATGATCTTTCATTTATCTCCTCTGGTAATGGTTGAGAGAGGTTGAATGAATCTTCAGGTATCCCTATCATTACCTCCCCAGTTTCTTCATTTTCAATGATGGGTGGTGAAATTTTTTCCACCACACCCTCAGGTTCATTCTCTAGCTCTAGGTCAGGTTTCTCCATTACTTCACAAACATACTCAAACACTCTACCATCATTTCATGAATTTTGTTCTATGATTTCTCTATGTTCATACACATGAACTCTATTCTAATCTCTTTCTTTTTATTGTTGTTATTTTTCATATTTCACCTATGAGTAATCTATCGATTCATAATTATCCTAATTCAATACATCATTGAAAAATATTTTTTATGGTTTATTTTAAAGAATAAAATAACAACATATCAATGATGTGAAAATATAAAAAGTTAGTAAAATAATGATTCGATCCCTGACAAATACTACAATTTTGACGAACGTATAACATTGGGTTTGATCAAAATTAATATTATTTTTATTAGTGTAGCATGGTGGATAACTAGGGTCTTCTCAAATGAGGATCTTTTTAGTTTGGTACACTTAATTAACCTATTTCACCGTAGATATCTATATTATATTTTTTTATTAATTTAAGAAAATAATTAAAATCTTTTCGGGTTTTTTACTATTCTAATGTTATGAAAAATGAGAATTTAAACTAACTTACAAACTATATGGAATGTTTTTAGATGAAAACACATGATTTTTTGGGTTTATTTTGGGGTTCAATCATTATTCTCATTCATTTATTTCAGTTTGATAATCAAAGCATGGAAAATCATATTTGGAATACTATTATTTATTTAGAAATTATGGAATATCATTGAATGGCTAAGAACTCTAAAGTCAACCCCCTCCTTTAATCAATTTTGACAAAAAAAACCATAGTTTAGGAGGTTTCATATTCCAGGACGCAACTCAATCGTTGCTATTTCATCCATTTATTAGATCACCATCTATCATATAATGATTTTTCCAATTGAGAGAGGGAAAATGATTTAAATGAAATAATAGAAAAAATGAGTTTTATTTCATTAGTGGGATTTCATCTAATCAGAGACATGCACCTCACTGTCCATGATACTCAATTTTGTCATATATATAAAATTAAACACTATAGAAAATTCAGGAACACTTTAACATCTCCCTGGGCCTAGCCTCATGGTTAGCCTCCCATTTCTGAGAGTAAGAGATAACATGGTGGTGTGGGTGGAAGAGAAGAGGAAAAATGGTGGATAAATGAAATAAAATAAAAATTAGAGAATGGAGGATAAAGAGAGTGAGAGGAATAAAAATTAAAAAAAATTATAATTTAAAATGTTTTTTAAAATATAAAGAAAAATATTTATAATTATTATTATTAAGAAAATATTTTTTTAGAATAAATCATAATAATAAAATAAAAAATAAAATTAAAATAATAATGTTATATTAATATTAATTAAAATAATTCTATTGTTAATATTAATATTTATATTATTATAATAAATACATATAATAATTATAATAATTAAATTAAAAAAAATAAAAACCAAAAATACAAAGGGTGGAACACAATCTAAGGACAAGTGCATGAATTTATTTACTATATTAAAAATTAAAATTAAAATTTGAAATAAAAAAATGGATCCTAAACTAAAATAAATAAATGAATATGAATAAGAAATGGGGGATAATGTTTCAGTAACCATCCTCACTATGTGGATATCTCCCCCTTGGGGCCCCAGATGATTTGGAAAGGAGGGTTCACCTCCTTTTATAGGTGATGAATCAGATTTTTTAGCTCCAAAAATCATCCTCTGAGTGTTTTCATGCCTTTGAACTATTAAATGGATGAATTGGGAAATCATTGCTACTTCAAATTTGTTCCCAATTTTATTTCTCATTTTTTCTACAATTTTTATCTTTATCATTCACGTGTAGAAGACATTATAGGCAAATTATTCAAGGTTTTCATTCTATCCAAATTAATCCTAAATCTTCCTTAAATGTTGAGCATCAAATAGCCACCTTAATCAGTGAATAACCCCTTCAAAGTTAGTGGGGAAATTGGACTTTGAGTCTTATTTTGAATCCATCTAGACTAACCTCTATTGGAGGAATATTTCATGATTTATTCCTCTTTTCCAGAGTGGGGCCCACTGTATGTCCCTGATCAATTTCTCAACCTGATTTATTTCCTCAGGCATTTATATTTTCAAATCACATATTTCTCCTAAAGAAAATTTTATATCCCACAAATAATGTAATTCTAAAAAAACCATAAAATGGATCAATAATTTAAATTTTATGATCAAAATACCAAAGTGATTACATCTGTCAAAATTCCAAACACAATCAATTTTCATATTTTAGCCCATTTTCATTATATAATTCAAATTACCCATTATTTTAATAAAAAAATGAAAACAATGGGTTTTAACATTTAAAATTATTAATAAATCATCATTATTTGAATATCCTACACTTAGGTTAATATAACCCCAAAATTTCATATGCATCCGGATTCAAGAACTATCAATCGTATATCATCCTCAAAACATCTAGTCTAAGAACATGGGTAGGCCACTCTCCTGAACCCATCACATGTGTCCTAGGTTATCATCCCAAGTGAAAAATCTTGAAAAATATCATAATACAATGCTATACTACCATTGTAACTCTATTAGTATCACATAGTCGATTTGGGTTCTAAAGTGACACATGAAATCATCACTACCCATTTCCATTATAGCCCTCTCAAAAAAAATTATTACACTAAGACCCCACTAGGACCCCTTTAGTTACAGCATGTAATACACACTATAACATATCAACCCTAAACCTTGGCTTGGAATGATTTGTGGTGACACCAACTATAGGATACATTCTTCGAACACTAATGGATGGTAATAAATGCTAATATTTTAACAATAAAGAGAGGAAAAATTTACAATTTTTACATACACACACATGAAAACACACATATATAACACCAAAAATACCAAAATCCTCATAAAATTATTTAAATTATGATTTATTAAATCCAAAAAAGAAAAATTATAACAAAATAATAATCTAATTAACAATATAAATAATAATAAATAACAAATCAAACTCAAAATTTATGCAATACTACTTCACCAAGGTGGCATTTCTAAAAACATCTAAGACATGAGAAATCTGAATATCAAGATCCAACCTCCATAACCACTACATCAATAATCACGTACAGTTAAATTTAACATCTTAACCTTTCTTATTTCATGGAAATAACCTCAACATATGTAATGACCCTAACTCAAGTAAGATGGATCTAGTTCTTTTTTTCTTACACTGGCATCGAGAAATGGTTTGCGTCCAAAAGGACCTATCAGTTTAGTAGTTTTGGTGAACTAAATTCATATATGATAGCCATTTTACATTGTTAATAGAAAATAATACATAATACATAACAAAATAAGATAGACTATATCCTATAAAACTCATTTAAATATCTCTTCTTCGTATCATGGGGAATGGAAACAGAATAATGGTGTGTTCAAATTCATAGTAAGTGTTACATACTGTGGAAGATATCAAGAATCAATAAGAATAATCAGAATTTAAGGGTAAATTAAAAAACAAACATTCCAATTGAATAATTTTTCTATCATGAAAATATAAGACATAATCAATATAGAAATGTAAATAATGGAACATACAATACATTTAATCAATAAACTAAGAATGAAATGTATTTGGAGATAATATCATTATGATAATCTCATTGATAATAAAAATAACTGAATTCTCAAATATTTAAATTTTTAATTATTATCCATAATTATCTCTAAAATGATGATACCTCTACTATTAATACTTTTCACAAGATGAGTTAAAACTATATGTAAAAACCCATTTAATGTGGTCAAATGACTTGACTCATGAGACTTGTTGAATTGTTGAGGGGATATCAATAATAAGGGCCCACCTGTATCTCCATATCCATAGAATTCATCATATATTGAAGAATTGATTTAATTAATGAATAAATATTCCATATCAAAAAATATATGTATTGACTAAAGGATACAGATTTTTCAATATTTCCCTAGTTAATCAAATAATTATAAAAGTATACACCTTATGTTAAAATGGTATATAGTTTCCAAAATAATAAAATAAAAAATACAATAATATGAATATTTAAGATAAATATAATTTCTAATTAAAATTATCAAAATAAAATTGATTGTTTTGAGAGAAAGTTAACAATCATAAAAAAATGAGATTATAATATAACATTTCCCACTAAGTAATTTCTAAGCCAAATACCCAAGGAAGAAATAATTCAAATTTAATATTAAAATACCATTAATTATTCTTTAATAATGAAATTTAATATTAATTTTTTAGTATATACATAATATAAAATAACTTTTTTGTATAAAATTACAATATTCCTCAATGAATGGAAATTGTGACGAAGTCCCTTACCTTTAGTCTAACTCATCATGTACGTTCTTTGATCCTTAATAATAAATTTTTGTTAATTATTTAATTACGTAATAAACTCTTTAAATATTATTTTTCCTTTTATTAAATTAATTAAAATATGATATATAATTACAAAATAAATTATTTTGACGTCTGGTGCTTCAATGATATTTGGATATGTGTTAAAAATGACTTCGGATGGTAGATTATAGGTCTAAGAGGTCATTATTTCAACATCTACCAAATTATAATCATGAAATAATTATAATATATATACATAATTATACTTTTAAAATATATAATGAAATATGGTTTTGATAAATGAGTTATGTTTTGGTCATGGAAATTGATTGTCGTATACGCGCATGAATAACATTTCAATTTTTCAGAAATCATTCTAAAAAGGATGTATGTAATATTATATGTTTATAAAATGATAATAATATCTTAAATAAAATATTGGTTCCTCTAATATTATTATATATATCATCCATGTGGTGTAGTGATGAAAACAGAGTCACATCGCAATGTGAAGCTAGCATTTTATTCTTACAAAAACGACATTATCATCTTTTAGTGAGTGAAAAGGTAAGAAATAAAATGGAATATTTTCCTTTAATAATTATAAATATTTCATAAATATCATAATTATTTATTATTTATATCATATAATCATTAAATGTTTCATTATAATTTTCCATGTATAGCGTTAGTGGAAGAGGAATCACATCGCTTCGTGAGTTAGTTGTCCACCATACACATGAGCAACGTTATCATATCCCATTTTTAATGGAAATAAGGAAAGTTATATATGATATAATTAATACATTAGTATAATTATTTTATAAATATCATATAATATATATATATATACATTATATCCATCACAATACCCATCTGTGAGAGGTGTTTATTGAAAACATGTCACATCTGTTCCTGTGGCAGTATTCTGTCATACACACTAGTGATGTTATTGTTTCCCATTGGAGGATTGAATAGATGTATATAGTTCATGAAAAGAACATATTAAAAAATTATTATATGGGAGATAATTATTTTAAAATATAAATTTAAATAAATAATAATGATAGGATATAAGAGATTAAATTAAACAGAATGGCATAGTTAAAAATTTTATAACTTCTCATACCACCTCTTTTGGATTATACATAAAGTATTCTAAAAACGGAGTTATTAAATAAATTAGTCTATTATTATAGTATGGAATGATATTTGGGAAAGAATTTTTCAGACCAAAATTGTTTTAATGTGTGAATAATATAGTAGAGTGGTTGGCATTTTATAATTGTGGTGAGTGGCACACTTCTACTTTTTAAATAGAAAATTGTGTACCCTAGTTTTTCACATGAAAAAGATTCCAAACTAGAGTTTCTAGAGCCGTATAAAAATAATTTTGAATTATTTCCCAAAAATAGACTTTATACTATGTTTCAAGACATTTTAACACTTATATTTTTATATTAACCCCCCTGTAAACCCATTTTTACCTTAACCGCATAAATTAATTTTTCCTGTCTTTACTATTTATTTTGGTCAAAATTTAAGTTTAATACTTTTAGATAATATATATTATTTTGATTAAAATTATGGAATCCATTTCTTCAAATCACATTCACATAAGATGATATAATTCATTTAAAACTAATGTCGCAGACAAGAAGACAAAGCAGATTTTCAAAGATAAAATGCTCAAATGTTTACAAAGATTCTATATTAAAATTCAAGTAAAATGATTCCAATGAACTGAATTGGATTAATAGATATATTTTTGAAAATAAATACATTAAATATAATATAATATATAATATATCTTTATAAATAATTAAAATCAAATTGTTCATTTCAATTATAATTCGGTATTTTTCACTATTCATAGAAACACGAAACATTTCAGAAAAAATCATGAAAATTCACACTATGATAGTTTTGAAATGATGGTTTCAAAATGGAAACTCATTCTAAAAAATAAATTTTAAAATAATAGAAATAAATAAATTTATATTATGCATGAAAAGCATCATTAAACCACCTTTTTGAAAAATTACACTTTTTCAAAATAAATCCCATTATTTTGAATGATTCTTATTTTTATTTACAATAAATAAATAAATAATGTACATTTTTAAAATATATAATTTTTTTATCTCATTAGTTTTATTCATAACCAAAAATTTTATTTCTTAGTTAAAAGTGTCATCCTTCGATAATATTTTAATAGACTGTCGTGTTTTGTTTAATGCAAGAGTAGCATGCATCGCAAGCTATTGATTTAATTAAGTTTATTGTATAAGAAATATATTATAATGTATGGGTGTAATAAATTATTCCCTCCTGAAAAATCACCAACAAAAACATTTCATAGATATTACCTTCTTATCATATTAGGGTAGTTCTTCCTAAAATCCTATCTTTTTCATGTTCCTTCTCCTATTTTATGATTTCTATAATATACCTTTGCAAGAAAAGTTATCAAATTCCTCAGTACCTTCTCTATAGTATCAATAATCTGGATGGTTTCTACATAGTAACATATATCATGTTTCAATTATATTTGATCAGAGGTGATCACAAGTGTCCAGTCTAAAATTCACAACCTTGAAAATGATAAATGAAATGAATCATGTAATTTTGAGAGACATAGTTTAATTTGAAAATTATAAAAAGAAATCCAATTCCTTTATGAATTTCAAAGCTTATGATGTTCTCGGGGATTAGATTCTCTTTCTTAACAAACCCTATAACACCCATCCATGGAGTTATATTCAATAAAACATGATACCCCACTTGGAATTCCAATTCATTCCACTGATTACCATCTAAAATATTTTTCCTAATTTGAGATGATTTAATGACAGCCCATATTGCCTTAATTTTTTTAATTTTATATAAAAAAAATTAGGTCCAATGATTTTCCATTCACCATCTTCATCCAAAAAAGTTGTAGTATAATATCTCCTTCAAAATAATACCATTATTTTAATACTTGAATGGAAACTATTATTATATGCCAACTCTAACATATGTAAATACGGATCCGACATACCTTGAAAGTCAAGGTATCATGTACATGAATTCAATTGTTTGGATAATCCTTTTAAACATTCCATCTGTTTGAGGATGGTAGGTAGTGCTCAAATGAATCTTAGTATTCAAACCCTTCTAAATACACTTTTATAATATAAATTCAAAACATGGATCATTATCGGACATAATTTAAATTGTTGTAACATGATGTTTAAAAAATTCATTTATATAGAGACTTTTGAGGTTCTCAAGACATAAATCATCTCTTACATCATGGAAATGTGCTATTTTGGTTAGTTTGGGAATGATAACCCATATTTCATCATTATTTGTGGGTTTTTTAGTCCTATGAAAATTTTCATAGTAATGTCATCACAACACCACACGGGAATAGGCATAGGTTTCATGACTCCTCTAGGATGTTGTCTTGGAGCTTTAGTTTATTGAAAAACCAAATGTATAGAATAATAATCAGCGAGTTCCCCATTTATTTATATCCCAACAAAAATGTTCCTATAATCCCTATGCATCCTTGAGATACCATGTTGTATTGAGATATTTAATCTATGAGCATAATCCAACAATTCCCTTTTTTATCATAGTTATATGTGTAACACATATTATCTTTCCAAATTTCATAACGCCAACTTCATAAATAAAATTCTTTTAATTTCTCATCATTCAAATTTTAATTTTATTTTAAAATTTATCAACATAAAATTAAAAAAATTTATATTTTCTTATAAATATGGTTTTCCAATCATTTTAAAAATTATTAATCTATCAACTTCCTTAATAATTTCTATATCCATATATACTAGATCCATGAACATAGTATCTCTCTCAATTCTTATTTGTTCTATAAATATATTATATTTTTTACTCAATTTATATGCTACTATATTTTCATTCCCTTGGTGGTATTGTATTGAGGAATCATAATCCTTGAGTAGGTGAAGGCATTAACTCTGCCTTATGTTGATATCCTTCTATGAGAATTTGTATTTTATTATTTTATTATCTATATATATCTCACACCATTAACAATAGAGATAATGCTTATATATCTTCAATGAACAGATTAAAGCTACCAACTCAAGATCATAGGTTTAATATTTTTTTGTGACTCTTCAATTCCATGAGGCCTATACAGCAAATTTGTCATCTCTTCATTAGTCCACAACTAATTCCCTTCTTTTATGAATCACTATATATCACAAAACAATAATTTTCAGTTGGTAGATCAAACATTAGATCATTGAAAAATAACCACTTTATTTCATCAAAACATTCTTCACATTACAACATCTAAATGAACATAACCCATTTTTTGTAAGTGTAGTTAATGGGTTAGTCAGTTGAGAAAAATTATGAATGAATCATCAGTATTAACTTTGCAAAACAATTCAATTATTAACCTTAGTTATGATTTTTGGTATATACCATTATATGAATTCCTTTATCTTTATTGGATCAACTGAGATTCCATCCTTTTATATAATATTTCCATAAAAAGAAAATTCTTGAATCTAGGAGTCACACTTACAAAAGTTTCCATATAACTGTATCATTTTATGATAATCAATAATGATTATCATGTGATTCTCATAATCCTCTAAGATTTTATAATACTCCAATATATCATCTATGTATACCCTAAAAAAATAATTACAATATTACTTGAATATATTTTTCATTAGATCCATCAAAATAGAGGGTTTATTATTCAATCCAAATGGAATTACTATAAACATATAATGTTCATACCTCATTCAGAAAACATTATTTAGAATTTCTTCCTTCTTTACTCATAATTTATGATAACCAAAATTAAGTTAAATCATTTAAAAATATTTGTATCTATGATTTTTATCAAATAAGTAATCAATATGAGTTAGAGGATGATTTTTATTTAACGTAATATCATTTATTTACCACTAATTTATTCATAAACTCCTAGATTCATATATATTCCTGACAAATAGAATAGGGTCTCCCCATATTGAAACACTAGGGATAAAAATCCCTTATCACCCAACTCCACTAGTTGGTTCTTCAAATCCACTAATCCCATAGTGTCCATTTGATAGTGATTCTTTTATATTGATCTTGAATTATGGGTTAAATCAATGGAAAACTCAACTTCATTCTCTAGGGGATGTCTTGATATTTCATCATGAGATTTATCAATGTATTCATATACAATAGGTACATCCCCAATTCAGAAATTACCTTCTTCAACCATAAATATTGTTTTTTCTTATACCCTAAGAATCTCATTCAGTATAACTATTGGAGGTGTATCTGGACATATCATAGATAAATATGTCCCTAAACTAAAGATAAAGAATTATACATCTTTGTCACAAATTTTAATTTACTTCTTCTTATCAAAATTTTTGGTATCATATTTTGAAATCTAGTACATACCAATGATTATATCAAATTTAACCGTAGGAATAATAATAAGGTCTATAAATAAAGCACATTTATGTTTCATAGTGGGGACTTCCTAACACATCCTCATTTTAGTGAAACTACCCTGATGATTTTTAATTGACAATTCCATTCATATTTTAAATGGTAAATGACTAATATTCTTGAAAAATGGTAGATATAAAATATTTTGAGGATAAAAAATAAAATCTATGTTTAATGGTATAATTAAAGTAGATACTGCCACATCATTGGGTACTTACACCTTTATTGCATAGATCACAAATGCTTAGCCTTCTCCCCTTATTCCCTTGTATGATGGATTCCCATGATTCTTGTGGTATTAGTTTTCATAATTCCACATATAATTATAAATTAATCACTATAAATCCTTTATTTGTTTCTACCCCTTTCTTTTATGGTCTATAAAACCCTTATCTTTGCACTTATAACATACTTATAATCCCTTCGAGCATTTCCCAGGGTGATTCTTTCCATAGTTTTTAAAAGATGGAAATTGTTGTGTTTTAAAATTCTAATTTGATGTTTTCCCATTTTTTAGTGTTCGGATGACCTCATCTTCTTTTTATTTCCATAAAATATATATTATTAAGATAACTACTTCTCCATTTTAATGGAACATAAAACTATTTCATCATATGATGAATGATTTTGAGAGACCAGTAATCTTCAGTGATTTATCTTAATACCTTTAAAAAATGTTTAATCTTGTACTCCATGTTATGTATATAATATATAGAATACCTACATAACCATGTAATGTTATATTCATACTCACGAACACGTTCTAATTAACATCTTATGATGAGGATCTTTCCCTTCATTTCAAATTGTTTCTCATGGTAGAAATATTTGTCGAATAATTTATTCTAAAAAGTTTTCCATTCCATTAGTTCTATTTTATCTTCTTCACTAGTATTCTGGAACAGTGAAAATAATGTATTAGCATCTCATATGATAAAATACATTGTATGTGTGTCATTTTCTTTAAACTAAATCCCATGGATGTAAATATATTCTCTAGAGACATATTACATTTTTAATTACCATTATATTATTATTCCCACAAAATAATGGGGGATTCTATTGCATTAATATAACTGACATAAGAGAGTCACAATTTGGAAAAGGATTCTCCATCTATGAAAGGTTATTTTTTATAAACTTATTAAGTCTCCCTAATAAGGAAATAATTTTCTCTATTCTAATAATAGTTGTATTGGCTTCCTCAGTAAGGAAATCTCTTCATTGTCCATGAGTATTCATACCCATCTTCTTTCCAGGCACCATTTCTATATAATGGAATGTACTAGATTATTTTATAAAATTATCAATTTTAAATCATAATGTATAATTCCAAATATTTTGTAACACTTAGCATGAATTAAAATTTAAAATTTGTGAGTCTCTGAATCATAAAATTTTTCTTCTAGGATCTCATTATTTCATAGTATTTCATAATCTATTATAAATAAAATGTGAATTATCCTAAGGATTTCCTCTAGGAGTTTCATACCATGTGCATGGTAAGGCCTTTTTCAAAGACTAAGTGGCGATTATTTCATGGCCAAGGATCCCTTTTCATTTTTATTACCCCTAGATACCTATGTTCTAGAACCACATCAACTTTTAGTATCCAGACAGTGATATATCTCTATGAAAAATAGAATAATGTCTTATTTAATAAATTTTAAGAATATTATTTTATATTAATCCTAAAATTCAATCATATGGTTAACTAACATAATCTATATTTTCCATAATCTAGTTCTCAGTGATTCTACTAAAATTAAATTGATACCTACTACAACAACACCAAATCCTGTAACCCAAATCATATACCTATATTATTACAATGGAATAAATACAACGAATTATTCTCTTGTTGAAATAATATATAGGGATGTAAATGTGTTTTGTGATGTTGGTGGGACAACAATTACATCTGACAGATATACCCAAATCTTCCTTAGGAAGTTTCTACTGTGTTTTGTTCTGAGAACAAGAAACACCAAATGGTTCTCATTTCCATCATTACTCAGGGACCTTATTTTCAAAGCAAGGTGCTTATTGGAAAACTGCTCCAACAATACTTAAAAAACTAATTTGTTGAAAGGATGGGATGTTAGTCTCATCCATCCCTTTTGGGGGGAATTATTGACTACTCAGGGGCTCACTAATAGATTTTATATTTGTTTGTGAATAATTTATTAGTTCATAATTGTGATGTAGGTCACTCATTAATTAATAATCATTTATAAGAATGTATGGAATTTATAATTATCTATTTATATCTGAGGTTATTCATCAATTTTACCCTATTAGGTATATATTGGTTATTATTTTTTCATTTATTTTTATGATGATGGTTTTAAGCCACACAGTGGGGAACTCTAGAGTTTATCATCATCCTGGGAGAATAGATTTGTTTTAATGTTTGGTTAGGGCTGATGAGATGGGATTTCTATGTATCCTTACGATATGAATCAGAACCCATGTAGTTCAGTGCCACTTAATTGGACACATAATTCCCTTTAAGTTCATGTTATTAGAAAAAAAAACCGTACAGTTAAACCTTGGGCGTTAAGGAAATCTAGGTCAGAGGTGCATATTTAGAGTTTCGTGTGGGACTTATAATGAAGAGGACCAAGGATCCTATAAGGGATTTAATATCTCATGTTTTATATGACCCTAATCGGAATGTGGTCTATATAGAATTATGGATAATTTTTTATATTATATTTGGACCTCATGGATATTTCCAACGTATCCCATATGGAATAAAATAAAAGCCCATACATTATGGACATGGAGAACCATGCTTATAGAGTCCCTCTGAAATTTTTTCTCATAGGAGATGTGATTTTATGAGATAATTATGGAATTATTTTTGGGTATACACCATTTAAGAGGATTACATTGTAATCGGATAAATGTATTTTAGGACCCATGCATGTATATTCCATTTGAAGGAAGTCAAGAGGAATATCAGAAAAAAGGATTTTCTTCTGAAACATGCATCTGAAAGAATGGATGTTAAGATCATAGCTAACATATATGATCATCTGGATAAAGATTTAATGGAATAAATAAAAATAATTAGATGTTCAGGAAAACTGCACAATTCTTATTCCATTGGTGGAAGAGGTTGGGGATATTGGAGAAGAAAAAAGGGATTTGATTCCCATATCTCCTCTCGTATATTATCCAGTAAAGACACATCAGAATACCAATCTAGATACATACCATAAGAAAACGGAAGGGGATTACTTCGGGAAGTATTCCAAGATCCTAATCCAAAACAATTGGGGATGATACTGAATTAACCCTTAAATGAAAAAGAAAGAATTATCCCCCCTCCCCTCGTGGAACCATATTTCCCTGGTCATATAGATGATGAGTGAAGGGTAAGTCCATATCCCTCTTGTCAAAGTCCAAGAGTTCATTTTCACTTCTATGGTTCAGGGTCCTCCTGGAAATAACAATTCATAACTACATGCTCCCTGAGGACCCTACCCATTGGGTAGAACAAATGAGGGACCCCTCTAACAATATTAATGAATAAACTAATGGGGAATATGGAATTTTGTCTCTTTCCATGGTCAAGATTGTAAGGAGGCTTCGGTAGTGGCTTCAATTTGGTCCCAGTAAAAATATGTCAATGTAATGGGAGCTCTACCATTGGTGTCTTGAAAGAGGACTTGGAGGGTGTCTCCCACAGGTGAAGACTATGTCGTAAGAAGGTGTTGTGTGTACGTTGTCCACGGAGGAGTAGGAAGTACATCAGGAAGGGGTGAGGGTTGGCACAAGCTAGATGTTCGTTGAGAAACGGGCTACCATTGAAACAACAAATGGGAGAGGAATTTCTTCAGGCACCAATGGATACATTAGCTGTCCTTGGAGGGGTCTCGTACATGTCCAATGTATGCGAAATAACCTTCAAGGTAGTTCTTGTCAAATATGTGGAAATGGGTACGCACACAGGTGTCCTGTGTTTTAGAACATGGTGAGAATTTTATGGTACTATCCCATTTAATTCCCACCTCTCTCATATTTTGGAGGGCTACCTGAAGGATTTTTTAGGACATGGGAAAATGGGATGTGTGAAAAAATAATAGAGGATTCATTCATTTCTCATGAATATCAAATGAGAATCCCCATGTTCCTATGTATAGAAAAACCTGGGACCCTATTCAAAATTGTTTTGACATGAAGGTACTCGGTGTAGGTTCCCCATGCAGCGGTGAACGATCCATCAATGTAATGTAGGGGGAATACACGTGCCTTCTAGAGCACTAGATTTGTGTGCCAAGGTTATTATAAGCGATTCCCCTTAATCCTTGTCACGAAACCTCACCTCTCTAATACTTTGAGTACTTCTAATTAAATATTATCATCCCTTGTGACAAAATGGAGTGTGAACAAAGTCCCACCCCAAGGATTGGATCTGATAGGAAGAAGAGGCTATAGTCCTAAGGTAGAGGGTGGAAAATATTATATTGATGGAATATGTCATATGGAAAAGTTATCCACATAGGTTATCCACATAGTTCATCAGTGTCAGACTAGTGAGTAGTTTTCTAGTGCAGGATGTGTGTAGAGGTCCGAAATGTTGACCAGTGGCATATATAAATACAATCGACCCTCCATAGAATCACTCCATCCACACATTTTTTCATTTAATATCCTTAGAAATTTCATATGTGTATTCATTATATTATTTTAATTTTTTATTTATTATAAATAATATTATTCATAAAATTACAAAGAACAACTATTTGAGTGGTCATTTTGAACGGTATTACTTCATCAAGGTTCCTGTTTGAGGGACCTGGTTGATGGTCTTATGAAAGGTAGCTGGTCAAGGTGCTTATAAAAATGACCTTTCCTTTAAAAAATTTCTCAACATTCTGTAATTATTATTTTTAATTCTATGCATTTGTTCATGTTTTATATGTATTATCTGATTGATTCCCATGAACAATCTATTACACGTGTTTTAGAGATGATTATAGATGATGGTCCAGATTACTACGATATCTATGATAATGATCTCCAAGACTTTTTTAAGAACATGATATATTATCATCATGGTTATCTGTTAAGTAAATACATACCATTGTATGATCATTTGATTCTGTGAGACTCTCTCATCCATAATGCTCATAGATTCATTTTGAAGTCTTTGTTCATAGAACATCAAAATTTACCAACCACCAATATCTCCTCTAAGTGTTTACATATCAAGAAAGGAAAAGATATGAATACCTAGTTTATGAACCATATCCATTGTACCAATTAAATTAATACTCACATAGAATCATTTAAATGTCTCTAATACAATTCATCCATAGGTGGTTCCCATATAGACCAATAACAAGGTTAGAAAGAGGATTGGGACTTCCTCTCTATATGGGGAGTAAGGCCTAAATTGATATGGGTATAAAGGTTTCACCAAACATGTGCATAATTCAAAACTAAGCTATAAGACATAAATATTTACAAGATTATCCCATTGTATAAGCCATAGTAAGTCCTTTTGCTATAATTTTTATCTTGTCACTAACTTGACATAATTTTTGGACCATGAATTTCCTTTATAGGATCGGCATCGCTTTTCTCCCTTAAGGGGTCTGATACTGATCCTTCAATGATTGAGAAGGAAATCCTTAAGGAGGTAATATCTTATTATGATGAATATGTCTATTTTATAGATAATGTTTCAAGAGATATAGTTGTATCTACCCCCTTTTTCACATAGAGGTTATAAAATTCTGGTAATGTCAGATACACGCCATACAGTTTTATGTGTTGTTTTTAAATTTTTATTCCTCATGATATTTCATAAAGTTTACCTACACTGGAGAACCTTGTAGTATTTAATTTCAATATAATTTCCATTCATGTAGGTGATGAAAGGGATCTCAAATATTCTAATTGAGGTGTCAGTGCTGATCCTAGATCTATAGGTTTTGAAGAGGTTAGGCCTATCTAGAGACCCGTGGGAGAAACAAATGGTAAAGCTGATTTGGGTATGGATCCACTCACATAATATACTCCTATTAGTGAGGATGTTATGAGATATGAGGAATTATATAATAATCTAACATCTGAACTAATGGATATTGAGGAAATGTTAAAATTCATTAATATTACAGCTTCTTTGGAGGAGTTTAGGGAGTATAATAGTTAATTAAACCGAAGGGAGTTTTTCCTTTCTTATATTTCATTTAAATATTATTGGACTCTTTTTTTAATGTGATTTATTACATCAAATCTTGACATGTACGTATTTTTATTCATAGAATATTTCCAACTAAATTCTTGAACATGTCATCCATGTTTATCCTACCCCCAGTTCTAAGGTAGTGACAATTGAGAACACTAGAGTGGGAGATTCCCAAGAGTCCCTAATGCTGGTTTCTGAATAAACTCTTGGGGACATTCCTTGTCAAGAGGTTCATATCTAGAATTTTTATTCTAGGAGTACTTGGGGGAATTGATCCTAATTTTCAATCCAATAATTGGTGACTATTACTAAATAATTTGGTTTCTTACCTTCCTTCACTTTTTGTTAACACCCTCATATAATGAGAGGTGTCACCTGCTATTTAGTGACATCAGATTCAGTGGCCAAGCATGTGGTGGGGGCTTCTATGCTTGTTTATTCAACACTAGTTGGGGGAATTTATTCTTTTTTATTGTAAGCAAAATAGGGTGAATAATTTATTGAATTAATATCAGAGTGTATATATCCCACCAAGAGAAGCTATGAGTTGGACTTGGAGACATAGGATGCTCTTCACCCTATATCCCATATCATTTATTGAGACTTCTGGAAGACAGTCTCAAGGACGCCTCTTGAAGAACTACTATCAGGACTTCATCAAATAACAAATAAAATTTCCAATGTAGGATACTTTGGGTTTGAATACTATATGATCCAACTTATTGTAAAGTAAATCATTCAGAAAAGGCAATAGGAGTAAAGGTTATAGTAGGCTGAGGCACAGTTTGAAGGCCGGTTAGAAGATCTAAAGTCTATTATGTCACTAGTGGAGTGGAATCCTTCCATGGAGGTGGAGAAACATCAAAATCATCTAGAAAATAAATATATTCAAGAGATAAATCTTACAGAAGAACTAAACACTATACAAGAAGATATGGACTAAATCCACCACTACTTGAACTGGGACCCATCATAAGGTGGGGATTATTTGGATTTGAAGAAATGTAAGTATCATTATGCCGAAGAGAACATTTTTGTACAAAAAAATCACTTCTAAAAAGATATAGAAATTTATTAATCCGTAGTTCAATACCTCAAATATTTTATCAAGAAACACCTATAAATATTGTATAGAGACTCCAGTATGTGGAAGTTACTCTTCATTTTAGAAGATAAATAAAAATGACATTTGATTCCAATAACTTCTTCCTTCATTTATGTCTTAATTATAATCATAACAAATATAATGATTGGGGTGAGAGAGTGCTCAATTTGTTCCCTAGGTCTTTGTACCTAGAGCACATATTTTTACTATTACTTAGGACATATGGAAAACACTATGAAAATTATGTCTTTTGTTTCATCATCCTAATTTTTTCCTATGTATTATATGGAGAATACTTATAAAATGAGACTTGGATTTTTATTTGGCTTCCCTTTTTGTTTTTTAGAATAAAAATAGTTTTTTCTCTTACATATTTTCATTTCTCAATTATTTCATAAGCCTTGTATATCAAGGGTTTAGTGACCTGAGACTTGACTTTGACCCAGGGTCCCCATTGTATATTTTCAACCAAGTACTGTATTTATTTTTTTGGGAAGTTTAAAATTATAAAATATTGGATAATGAGATTGATATTTTAGTTCAAACATCTTTGACCATGAATTTTGGAATGGTGACCTAAACAAGGATTGTTATCCAAGAATGTTCTAATATTCTTCTGATAACCTAAGGGGAATTTTGATTCACTATTTTTTTATAATAATATAAAAAAAAATTAATACACCAAAATAATGTGCCGAATTGTCATGGACCATGTTTAAAAATTGAATTCGAGCACATTATTGTTTACGATTATAGGAATATATTATGTCTCTCTTGAAGATAAATGAGTCACCAGTTGACATGGGATTCTGTTGGGTGACATGTGAAAATCCTTATGGTGCATGATACAATATAGATAAAAAGTAGACTCATCTAGATATTAGGACACTATGGTGGGTGACTTATGCTAATCCAACTGAAGAATATTTCTTCATTTTATGATAGTGTTATCCTCAAAAATTCTGACATTATAATAACAATGTTCAAGAAGTTTGTGAAGATACATTATTTTTTCAAAACCATAATGGGTGGTTAAATAAGGGAATGTTTTTGTGAATGAAGAGAGTACCTATATTGGAATTTTTCATTAATAGTAAATATCCACAACACATATTTAAATTGTGTAATAGAGGGTGTATTTTATTAAATTACTCGCATTAGGGGGGAATGGCTCTCCCAAAAAAAATGTTATAAGAAATATATAGATTAATGTGGTGTGACTGAGATATATATTGTGTAGTTTAACAAACTATGGTAAGGATGTTATTTAATATTTTAACATCTTGTGACTAAGAAATTTATTCTATTAATTTTAATGTCATAAAGAAAATTCATTGGAGAATAAAATATAAGGTATTTTTTCTCAAACCAAAATATTTTTCATTCTCCCGTTCATAGTAATATATCCAAGAATATTCCATCATTTTCATGTATGAAGGGGGAAGGTTGTAAGGGGTAATCAAAGGGCCTCCATATTCAAAAATTTATATGAGAAGAAAAAGTATTTTTGGCTTACAGAGATAGAAGAGGTATCTTTAGGGAATGAATTTACCTCTGGTTGATGGTCCCCTTTAGTGGGAATATTATGGAAGACAAATATAGTTATGTTAATGCATAGTAAAATTGTGAAATCCTTAGGGTGAAAGGACCTTTGGGTAGGTGACTTATGAAAATCCAACCGGGGTGTGTTACTACATAGTTACAAAATAGTGTCCTTCAGATACTGATATTCTATTGTCAATTTATAGATGAATTTTAGGAATATTCGGATTTCCCTAGAAAAATATTCTGGTTTGTGGAATTAATGTTCCTTGGTATAGAAGGAGTATTTCATGTCAAAATTACCCAAGAATGGGGAAAAGGTTTCCTATGAAGGTCTAACCAAAATGAAGAAAAATAGAGGGGATTTTAGGAGGGCCTCGAAGAACATTATCTATGCATTACAATGTATCTCACTTTAATGAGAATAAAGTCATAAATAGTTTTTGGAAAACCATATACTTTAATGTATTACATTTAGGACTTGTCATTCATTTTTTAAAAATGTCATGAGGATGATATGGTGTCTGTAGTTTTAGGTCATACAACTGGTACCATGGAATTAGGAAAAAAATTGGTAATATAAGGCCTACCAGACCAAGCTTATTACATCATACATCAGAAATGAGGGAGAAAATTGCAATCCATGATCTTAGTAGTTCTAGGACTGGGAGAAGTGACATGGGACAAGAATTTGAGGGTGACAATAGATAATGGTCAAATAGTGGGTTCCAAAGGGATGTCTTTGAGGCTTCTAGATATAGAAGAGGCTTATCATGAGGAAGGGTGTTTCACTAGTAAACAAGCACTTGGTTGGGTTACATTTTGGAAAGAAAACTAGGGTGTATTACCTCATATATAAATAGTAGAATCCCCTGGCTAATATACAAAGTTAGTTGGTGAATTTTGAAAATCCAACAAGGTTTTCATACAGTATTTTTAACCAAAGTTTCCCTCACAAATCAGATATTATATTTCTGAAAAAAAAAATTATGATTTTTATAAAGATTTACAATTTCCCTGTATTTAGAGTATTACATGTTGAAGGAATATATATGAGCATAAGGGAAGAATTAAGACCAATATTTTCCAAGAGGATTAGATCCAGGTCTAACTCATTTGTAGGAGGGGACATTCTCATTTTCATAATGGTCCCCTGTATGGGGGAACCCAAATTAAGATCTCATTAATGGATCATTCTTCGTATGAGTGGGAGGGGGAATGTTTCCATACCCTATAGAAGTGACTATGACAAGTGGTTTATGAGTCACTTCATGTCCCATTTTAATTATAATCAAGCCACAAGTTGTTCTTAAGGAACCATGCAGTTTAAATTCATGCAGTGATGACATCGACCATATAGTTTAATATCATGTGGTATGGGAGATGGTGACTCGACATGAAAATTCAACATTGAGGTTGGTCCTAAGAATTAACAGTTTATTGTCCGTAAATATCCTATAATGGAAGGAATAAAGGTAAATTATATTTATGGAAGCTGTGTAATTTAGGGTTATGCGGTTAAGATATCACCCATGAAATTTAACATTTTGTGGTAAGGCAATGGGTCGCCATACATGAAAGAAATGGGATTTTTCTATGAAAGGGTATGTTTTCTAATAAGGGCTCATAAATGAGGTGAGAACCCATATTAGATCATATTATTTAGATCTAAATCAAACATAATAGAGTAGAGGAATTTCCATTACTATCATTGGACCAGGATGCTGGATCTAGGTATCACTAGGTATCTCAAGGGAATGATAATCAAGCCACATGTATTTTATAAGGAACCATGCTTTTTAAATTCATGTAGAAAAGAAAAGTGGTCTATATTTTAATTTCTTTCTACTATGACCATAGTACCCCTGGTGTGATTTGATATACATGATCATGTGGGGAATCCTTTTCTAAAACCTATAATCGCACATAAGGTATTCTTGGTGTGATAAACAAATAGTGAAAAATGTTCCTTCCACCACATAGAGATAATATAAATAAAGGATAGTGGAATTTTTATTTAGTGGTTACTGGATCAGGATATAAGCTACAAGAATTTCTATGTATCTAATTATAGTTAGAATCAAGATAGATGTTATTATTAAAAAGGATCTCTATGCAATTCTTGCCCATTCACATGGAGAGAGAGATTTTTGTTTTTTGTGGGTGGACCAAGGATTATAGATCTGGGTTGAATTATGTATCCTAGGATGGAAGGAATCAAGAAAAACATATTTTATAATGAGGCTCCACATACATGTATGGACTATAAAAATAGTAGGGGATCATTTGTTTTTTAGTTGGAACCAGGATTGGTGATTTGGGCTTCACTAGGTATCATGTGATGTAATGAATCAAGTCTTAAGTGGTTATTGAATTAAGGTGTGGTGATAGACTAGCACCAAATATTATTATCCACTCATGCAAAGATATAATTGTTATGAAGCTTTATTTCATGAAACATTTATGTGAACTGTACAGTTTTTAAGTTTTGCAGGAAGGATTTTTTCATGAACATTTACATCTTGTGATTGGGTTTTTAATCTCTATAATTTAAAATTATTATAGATCAGACTATTGGGGATGAAAATAGTTTAAGATAATAATTCATGGACTTGTTACAATAATTTTACGGTCATTTCAAATGGACCGATGGGATACTAGTTTAAGGTCATAGATTTTGGGAAAATATTGGCTATTGCCTCAAATTGATAGGTGTTTTTTGGTTGAGTGAAAATCCCTTTTGTAATTGGAGGGACAAGGAGGACCACTGCCAAAAAACACATTCCTAAAAAGACTCACACACATTTTATAGTCATGATGCTTTGACTAATACTCTTAGTTTAAGGTCATTGTGTTTGGACCTTAGAGTTATATAGTTTAATTTCATACCGCAAGGATACTTATACCATACGTTTTATCATCATATAATGTGGTTGACTGGCCATTCTTTTTAAACTCATGTGACAATGAATAGCTATACAGTTTAACATTGTGCAGTGGAGATATAGTGCTCTATTTTCAACATGATGTACTTTTTGAGAAAACTTTTATTTCTAGGGACCTTAATGAGTTTTATATCCATCAAGATCGGGAAAAAACATCATTAATGTGGAATTTTTGTATAAAATAATGTCCCTACCACTTTTACTCATGTTAAAAAGGATTATTCTCTACTTTTATTAGATTCTTATGTACCAGTACGAGTTTTATTAGATGAAAAAACAAAGGAATACCTTATTGTCAAAAGATTATGTTATCCAATTTTGAGGGACCTACAATCGATGCAATGTAAGATATATTTTCTCATCCAGTCACTCCAATTCATCCAATTTATTCTGGGATTTCCCATCTATAGATATATTATCATAGATTCTAACATATTGTGATAACATTTTTACCTCAATGGTAAGGATTAATATTCTACCAAATACAATTAAATATGTGGTATCCCATATGGCGGTATGGGTGGTATATTGGAAGGCCCACAAGGTAGGGAATAATGTGTCAAGAGAAGATTTTTTTCTTTATCCACCATATATTGATGTATATTTGAAAATTTCTTATTAATGGATTATATCTTCCTATTGGCCCCTACATGGTAGTGGAATGAGTGGTTGGATTTGATACTATATTCCTGATACATATTCTATAACTTAGAATAATAAAAATTAGTTCCATTTTTCATTAGTATTGTATGAGGGACACTAAACCTGATAATGATGTAAGATTTCTTGAAGCTAAAAGTGATTTTCACCCAGAATTCATTAAGGGGTATTATTTCATCCAATTTGGGAAATTATTATGTAGAAGATGTAATATTTTTTAATTTATTGTTATTTTTTATAGGATACATCTGTAAAACATCCGTTCCCCTCATGGTAAATAGTCGTTAGTATTTGGTTGTATATAACAACTCTAGGGGATGATGGTTATAGTGGAATGTCCTTTTAAGAAATAAAATTTCATGGTAAATTCTATGGAATCTTGCATCATTGAACTATATAAGTATCAAATCCTACGAAATTGATTGGAGAACTAGAACCCTGACTGGTGGTACCACAAGAACATGCAAGTACTTCCTTCATGATATTAGGGGTCTCTTTTCCTTCATCTCATTTAAAGAGGCCTCCATCAAAATATCATATATAAATGACTTTCTGATGATTTGGGATATCATATAGAGTAAATATGGTTGGACACTATTGGGTTTGATCATTTTTGGATCTTTATAATGAGATCACTCCTTTTTGAAGGTAGTACATAATGGGTATCATTTAACCTATCATGGGACCATTTAATTTAGGGAAAAGATTTACATGATTGTTCTCTTCCTTGATAAAATAAGAAATAGGTGACCCCATTCGGAAATGTGCCATGTTGATGGCTATTTCATCCTGGTTTGGTTCTATCAAATTCATAGCTGCATTTTCCAATGTATCTTATTTGGAATTCTATGATCGTGGGATAAGAGTCAATGTTTTCTCTAAGGGTAATTAGGTCATTAACCTATGGAAAAAGTCAAGAAGGGGGTTATATATTATTTTTTATAGTATAATCCCAATTGATCTAATTTATTTCCTAATATATACCTCTTTACAGCTCTTGGTGGCCCACTAGAATTTAATGGGACAATTCTAGGCCTGCAACAAGGGCTTTATATTCTCCCTCATTTTTTGTATTGCCTTATGACTACAGCAAGGACTAATGAAAGTCTTCCCTTACTGGAGAGATGAGAATAAATCCCAACCCATCTTTGTTGAGCATGGGGTATTTCATTATCTTCAATGTGGGACATATGGATGTACCATCAAAATTCATTTCCCATGTCTACGGTCCATCTTGATTAGAAAATATCACATCATCTCATAATTCGGCATCTAATGAAATTGCTTCTGCATATGGGTGTTCTGAGAGAAAATATGGACAGGTCTTGACTTTAACCTCTTTCTAAGGCATGGACTATAAGTCAAACAACTATAGAATAACTACCCATGATGCCAAAAATCCTGTAAACATAGATTGGATGAGGATATATTTGAGTGGGATGTTGTGAGAGAAAAAATGGACCTCATGGTGATGTATGTAGTGTCATAATTTAAAAACTACAAATATTAACACCAAGAAGCTCTTATCAACATCTGACTAACTAGTCTCAATGTTGTGGATGGTTTGACTCAGACAAGAATGTATGTTTTCAATGACAGTGACATTCTTTTGCACAAGGAAAGCACTCTGTGATCGCTCTAGGTCTCTCACATAAAAAATGAGTGGATTCCCGTCAACAAATGGAATTAAAACTAGTAGACTAAAAAATATTTATTAATATAATCAAATTCATCGTGAAAATCATTTGTCTTTTGATATCTATCCCCCTTTAGTTATCATCCTAGTGAAGAGAAAAAACTTACCTGCAAGGATATCTATAAAGAACGAGATGTAGAAAAGGTTTCCCCATAAACCTATCAACACTTTTAGGTTCCAAGGTTGTGAAATAATGAGTATAGACTTTGTCTTGTCGGGCAAAACATTGATGCAATGATGGTATACGAATAATTTGAGAAATTTTTTACAAGTTTAACCTGAAATAACATTTTAGGGGGTTCATCTTCATGTTATACTATTTTAGTTTATTGAAAATGGTCACAAGATCATCTGTGTGGTCAAAATTCTATCTGGACTTAACCACCATATCATCAATGTAACCATTAGAAAACATCTCCCATATGGGTTTCAAGATGGGATTCATGGAACATTGGTATGTAGTGCAACATTCCAGAAGAAAATGGGAATTATTGGAAAGGATAATACTCCGTGGGGTTCCTTAACGGAACTGGTTTATTCTTCTTCATGGTACATATATATTTAGTTATACCCTGAATATCCGTAAATGGGTGAGAGATATTACTAACTAGTTGTTTCGTCAATCGGTAGATCTATTATTGGAACTGGAAGTCATCTTTCAGATATTGCTGGTTGAGATCTATGAATTCAATGCAGACCCTTAATTTCCCATTCTTATTATTTACTATGGCGATGTTGGATACCCATTTTGGATACTGATACTCCCATATGATGTAGGCCATAATAATGATGCCCACTTTAGCCTCAATTTTGGAGGCATGAGTTGGCTGTGTCCTTGAGATTTCTTGATCATATCCCTGATGGATTTCTGACAAGAACAGGTGGTGGGTGGTCACTATATGATCAAGTGTTCTAATCTATGTATAAATCCAGGTGAACACGTCATAATGTTTCTTCAGGAAGGATGTTTACACCTCTTGTTATTTAGAATTCATGGTCGCACTGATCAAACTGGGTTGTGGATCTTCTTCTATAACCATATTTTTTTCTCTTTGTTTTTCTACTATGGTAGAGACACTTTCCTCAAAATTCTATAGGGGAATCCCTAAGGTCTTCCCCATCTTCCTCATCCTCCTTCTCCACCACCTTCACCAATTTTTTATTATTTTGGGATGTATGTGAGGAATCATATATCTTAGAGCTAGGCGAGGAGTTAATATTCTAACACTTGGAAGGTGAAGCAACTACCTCTAACCCGACGGATGATGTAGGGAATTTTTAATGCTTCGAAGACGAGGTGAAGGATAAAGAATTAGAATCATCATTTTTATTAGTGATGTGATAATTTCCTCTGATCTAGCTGATGGTGTAGTGATTTTTTAAAGATTAAGGGATAGAATGAGGGCATTTTACTAAGGGCTACTACCACTATCTGCAGATTTGATGAATTATCTAGTTTTTTTGGGTTTATTTTTTACAACTGAAATCAAGGAAGTCACTAAATATACGTAAAAATCCAATATTTTATGGTAGTATCTATTTAAATTAATCTTCTTCTATAGCTTACATTGTACGCAACACCATTCTTAAACGAACCCATGATATACTATTAATATTATTATTTAATATGCAATTATATCCTAGTTGATAAATTATTGGTTATGAATAGTATTAAATATCTAATGAAAAATTTTATTGAATTCATTGGTTACAATAATTAAAAATAAATATAAAAACAAAATTAAAATAAATTAATGTTTTAATAAAAAATATTATGTTTTATCCTAATAAAATAAATTAATTACTGTCATTGAATGATATTGATTAAATTTATATATAATATATTCAATATAATGTCTAACATTTATCATGTGGCCTTTCGAGACATTTTATAAAAATAAATCAAATTTTTATGCACAAAAAATTTATATTTTTAAAAAGGTAGGTTTTCTGCCTTTTGATAGTGCACTTGTTTAAAATATAGTTTATAACAATTTTAGAAAATATATTTAACAAAATAAAATTATTATTATTTGAAATCATAATATTAAAATATACATTGGTTGAATAGTTTTATTTTTTCTAATAAGTTTTATTTTTTATTAATATTTAAAAGTATTGGATTTTAATTGAAAATTCAATTTTTTTAAATAATTTATAGTTTTACATTATATTTTAGATTGTTTTAAAGAATAATTAGATTAATTGTCTATAATTTAATTAAAATTTGGTTAATGTATTCAATTTCACATTGAATTGTGAAATAAAAACATTTTATTCTTTTGAAGGTTTTATCTTTAACAGCTCATCTACTCACCCATTCAACAAGATTAATTGTTTAATTAATTTTAGAATATTATGTGTTTTGAAATTTGAAAAACTGATTCAATATTTGGAATCATACGATCCAAATTTATTAAATATTCCGCTTTTATAATTGCACAATATTAATAGTAACTTGACTGATTTTTATTACTATAGTTAAGGATAAATCAAGTAATTTAGGGTAAAAATAATCTTAAAAATATTATTAAAAAAACCCTAACACTCATTTTAATTTTATTGGATGAATTATTTTCAACCAAAATCATCTTTGGTCTGATTTTATGGCCTCTTGGATCCACATGGATGGCATTAGGCCATTTATAATATTTTATTCTAAGGAATGTCAAATATGTCATCTTCATGTTTTAATAAGTGTTAAATTTTTTATATATGGTTATCTAGAAGATATCTTTAACTATAAATAGATATTTAATATTTAAAATATTTATCTTCATCATGATAATTTTTTTAAATTTTTTAAGGATTAAATATTTATATTAAATGATTTCAAAATGATGATGCATTAATTTTTTAAGGAATGAACATATAAAATAAATGTTATTAAAAATATTAAAATAAAATTAATTTGATATAATTAATGTCATCTACAAATTTTATAGTTGACCTTGATATCATTGGGATTTATTAAAGGTCTAGGTTCAAAATTATCTTTTTTTATAATATTTTTTAAAAGTCATTTACTGAATAGTGTCACAATTGACACTCATGATATTTCAAAATAAATAATATTTTGTAAAATAATATAAAATTCATAAAAATGTAAAATTATGCCAGCATATTATGATAATGTTTAAAATTCCATCCATGCACTACCACAAAACTGGGTTTTCGCAGCGTCACCCTTTAACAGCACTAAAAAAGCGCTGATAATGGGGGTTCCTTTATCAGTGCTAAAAAGGGCTGATAATGAGTACTTTTAAAAGCACTAAAAAATGCACTTTTAAAAGCCAACCTTTATCAATTGTTTTTTAGCACTGATAAATGCCCCCTATTTATCAAAATTTTTTAGTAGCGTTGATGATTTGTATAATTCAAAAAAAAATTAATGAAAAATAATATATTGTTATATAAGTATATTTACACTAATATAAAAATAATATATATTTTTTAAATATGAATTAGATAAGTATAAATAGACTATTCCATTTAATATATATGAAATTTAGTGAAAGTGGCTTTAGAAAATTTTAAAAAAAATTATTAATTATTAATATTCTAGTTATCATCGATTAATAATCATTTAATAACAATTTTAAGACACAAAAAATTAAAAAAATATTAATAAAAGATTTAAAATAAGTTGAAAATGTTACTCGAACTTTAAACAGCCATAAATTTTGATTCGGGTGTCCATTTGAGCTATACAGAATATCAAATATAATATTGCAATGATCTCTACATGCTAGAAACCCAATGGAACCTTCGGTCACATTTTTTGAGGCCCAAAAAGGCATAGAGGGCCTCCAAAACTGAGTTTTTAGTCGGGATACCAAGATTTTTTAACATTCAAACAACAATAACTTATCATTAAAAAGTCTAATAGGACTATACCACATATCATGTTGAAGATAGTTTCATTTTATTTCATTTGATTGGATGGGGAGTTCAAACGGACATCTCGATTATAAGTTATGGTCATCTTAACAATATATTTCTTTTGAGACACACACACACACACAGTTATATATATATATATATATATATATTCGTTAATATGTGTGTGTGTGTGTTTTATATATGAATGTATGAATGTATTTATTTATTTATTTATAAAAAACACATAAAAAACATATTTTATAAATGTATTTTAAACTAATTTTATAAATATATAATAATATACAAATAAATATATGTACACTAATATATGAATAAATATAGATGTATTAATATAATGAATATATATTTTTATTAATATGAATCCATATTAATATAAGAATAAATATACTATATATATTAATATATATTAATATATGAATAAATATATATATATATATATTAATATATGAATAAATATATAGGTATTAATATAACAAAATATATTTATATTAATATGAATCTAAATTAATATACGAATAAATATAACTATATATATAAATAAATATTAATATATATTAATATATGAATAAATATATATGTATTAATATAAAAAATAAATTTATATTAATACAAATCTGTATTAATATATAAATAAATATAACTATATACATATAAATAGATATATCATTAAATGGAGAGAAAAACTAAATAGCTTAGTGGTAAAGGTGTAGCCACGCAAGGGGGGAGGTCTCGGGTTCGAGTTCGGGTGGAAGTTGGGGCGTGCAGTCAAGTGGAGGGGGATGTGGGGTCTAGTGTAGCATGTGGGGTGAGTGGGATAGGGTCTGCCTAGCACATATAAATGTGGTGTCAAGCACTGTTAAAAGCTCCCCGAGCATTGTATTTTATTTTTAACATTTTTTTATCAGTGTGAAAAA
Organism: Viscum album; assembly: GCA_963277665.1. Taxonomy (NCBI): domain Eukaryota; kingdom Viridiplantae; phylum Streptophyta; class Magnoliopsida; order Santalales; family Viscaceae; genus Viscum; species Viscum album. The sequence goes on from OY728120.1 coordinate 2,113,801,338, forward strand.
AAAATTCTGATAAAAGGGGTCTTCTATATGCACTAAAAAACACTGATAAAGGACCTTTTTATCATCTCTTTTCTTATCGCTGATAAAAGGGGCCTTTATCAACACTTTTCTGAGCGCTGATAAAAGGGACCCCCTATCTTCTCCTAGATTAAAAATGTTTTTCTAGTGCTATTAATTCCCTTTTATAGCACTGATAAATTCCATATTTTTAGTATTGCTGACGAATTTATGGTTCTTTTTTGACTATATAGTAACTATATTAACCTGAAATGAGTAAAAACACATGTTTACCTGGTAATAATTAATGTGTTTAAATGTCGGTTAAAGACAAAAGATAAGGTTATGAATGTGAACAAAAAATTTCTAAACTTTATTTCATGAGAGTATTTCAAACCGTAGTAATATTATATTCTAAATAACTCACTTTGGAGCCATTTTTTACTGAATAAAAATTTATATCAATTTAATATTTAATTAGTTTCCAAAAGCTTCCCTAACCTCAATTATAAGAGGGAACCTCCTCCCACACTTCTTCACAGAAAATTGAGATTTATATATCATAAAAAATCCTCCCAAATAATATCCCAATGTCTATATCCTTGTACTATAAGCCTCACTTTGGGCATAAATCCATCCAAGGAAGTCTTTTGGTATAAACCAAAAAGAGTTACCTGAATGAGAGGTTAAGTTATTCAATGATCACTTTTGTTTCATTTACATCTCCACCCATTAAATTAATTTTATATAAATATTATATAATGAAACTGTTATCCTAAATATGCAGTAACTTCTTTATGCTAAGAGTTAAACCTTCACTTCCACACACATCCTTCAAATGGAATACACAACCATCGTTTCTGTGTATGGTGAACTACAGCCTCACAAACCGACGTCATCTATTCTACCATTACCACCATTAAAGGTTGGAATAATGGTTTATTGTTTTTAAATATGATATTTATTATTTATTTGTTTCTTGAGGAATTTTTATATAACTGATACCTTTATTTTTTTAAATATGATATCATTGTTTGTGGACATGTGAACTACCACCTCCTCAAAGTGATGTGATCCATTAATGATATACATGCAATGTATTAAGAATGGTTTTTAGAAACATATGTGGCATATATGACATAAATATGATACTATAAATATAATATACATATATATGATTTAATTTTCACTCTTTTAATATGAAAATGAAATGGAAGTAGTGTTCTTGCGTACTTATGGCCCACCATCTGCATGAACGGTGAATTTAAATTCCTATCTCAGAATTTATTATATTTTTATAAATACCTATATTATGAACATATATGTTTTTGAAATCATGTTTTAAATTCGGTAGATGATTAAATCATGATCTAAATAATATGAGCAACTAGTAACAAGTCAAAACATACTAAAAAAATAAGGCAATTATCACCCAAAATAGTGAAAAAAATGAACGATTATTTTCAAACGCGTAGTGAGATATCATACGAAGTTAATATATTATGTTATAAATTTTATTATGGTTCTTTTATAAATTAATAACATTCTTAAAACCATTATACATGAGGTTATATGATTTTCAGCCAGAAGGAAATGCAACGTGAGGGTTTTCTCATCTTACTTTTACTTCTATGTGATATATGCCTTATTCACTAGTTATTTCTTATGTATAGAGTATGTGTACTAATAGTTAATATAAATTATCCGGAATTTAAATATATTCATTTTATTAAATGGTTCATTTGATATTTATGAATTTTATGGGGCATATGATTCAACTAATTACAAGTTGTTAGGGATTTTTCCTCAATTTATATTCCATTGAGACTTATTTGTTATTATGCACCAATTCACTTTAAATAGGTGTATATATTGAAAATTTCTCATTTAATATCATGATTAACTCATATTTAATGTTATTTTAAGTTTTACTTGGAATTATTACACACAATGGGTTTAGCATGAAAATTAAAAAGTGGTAAATGTTTTTTTTACTGGCCTGAAGGCCTTATTTTTTATTTTATTATAGATAATACCCCTATTTAAGGGTTGAAGGGGAACTCGTACATGATTCATAGGACCAAGTCACAAGGCCCGATATGACCTATAATACATGACCAGAAGGCCTACAGGCATACCATGCCCATATATGACTCGTAGGCCCATCCCACTAGAACTTCCCCTCCCCAGCTACTACATCATTGATTGCCTTTAGCTCCCCACCTACATTGCTGATCGGTTAGTATTTCCCCGTACAAAGATACACGGTTCCTGGTCCCAATGGAGATTTCCATATCCTCTAATTCTTTTGTGATTGTTAACTTTATCTGGACACAATCACTTAATTTTAATCATTTTTTTAAAATTTCTTATATGTTCATATTATTCTGTTATGGATATTTTAATTTCATAACAAATATTTAATTTTTACCTATTGTGTTTATATTGATAGTTATTTCATTATATAGGGTATTATTGGAAAATTTTAAATCTTTATACAATATAGATATTTGATATTGAATATTTTCTATTAATCTATTACATGATATGAAGAATGTATCGTGACAGAATTGAAGGGTCGTTCCTAGACTTTATACATCCTCTAGATGCATTGAAAGGTTATCATGTGAAAAATAAGATGGCCAAAATAAATTGGTTTCAACCAACGGTTTTTAACTGTCTTATAAAAGGTTGTAAAGGTATAAGTTTTCATGTGCCACAGACAAGACATCCAATAATTAAGCATTTACTTCATATATATTTCATTAATTATTGTTATTATCCATGATATATTAATATGATAAAATTTATGGATGTATTTCATTCTTATATTATTATTTAAATTACATGTGATCTCATTTATTTTCTTTTCCATGTAGATTCATACTTATCGATTCATTATTGATTCCTCTTTATATACCCTTACTTTGCAATTGACCCAACCATTATTATGAATCCTTTCCTAGGTTATTAAGAGGAATCAATTGAATTAGTTTCAAGGATTCGAAGATTTTACTTATATTAATCTTTATTTTATTCTGTCGATATATTCTGGGTATCATGTATATAATTTAGTTTTCCAAAACTACTAAATTGTTTACTCCTTCGAAATTTAATTCCTCGTAATCATTCCATGGAAATAAAGAAATTATTTGGCTCTAGGATTTTGGGGTTGGTATATTACAGTTGGTATAATAGGTAGTTTAACAGCAACCATGGGATCAATATTTAGGAAAACATAGATTAGAAGACAATTCCCTATGATAGAATTTAAGGATACATTTAAGTATAATATATGATCCTATTAATTTATTAATACCATGTATAACCTATGTTAAACCTTTGTAATCATAGATTGAGAGGAATATGTCATGATTGAGACATCCTATAAATTATTCTTCATGACTGTATCACCATATTTAGTATTTCTCAAATTTTTCATTGGGTATAGGTTAATGATTAGAATCAGAATTGTTATACAAGTGATGGTTATACTGTTGATGATGATGTTCCAACAAAATAGAAAGGGAATAAAAGAGGTATTAGATAAATAAGATGATCATGCTTAGTTAGTGGTTTATGAATAAAGTGGAATGACTAAAGTACTTTTTTATTTGGATTCAAAAATTATTTTATCAATGATTCTATGGATATATGTGGATTGAACTCAAGTATTTGGAAGCATATGATGAGTAGTATTGGTAACCAAGAGAAGTTATTTTTTTTCAAGTTATTCATTTTGAAAAAACATGATTCAGGATAGATAAACTGTAATATATTCATGATCTTTAGATAATAATAATAAAGAGATGTTATGGGATATTTTTTGTGACCAGGAATGTGGTTAGTGATTTGATGGTCTATCTTATCTTTGTTGGGTTTTCTACATGTTTGGATTTAAGGAATATATACAATATGTTGATATTTTATTTTTTCAATCACGAATTTTTTCATTAAGGTTTTAAGGATATAAATGTTTTCCTATATTTTTTATGTGATATTAAGAGTTATATTACACGGTTTGAAGAATCTATTTTTTAGAATTTAGTAATATATCTACTAAATGGTTAGCTTTGACTTTGAACAGACATATTTTTAGGAGTATTATGATTAAATACATATGGAAAGGAATATGTTTATCATTCGATATTATTTATTGATAACATCATCTTAACATTTTGGTTTCCAAAAACAATTAATGGTCTATGTAATGAATTACGGACCATATGATTCATCAAAAGTGCTTCAGTTATAAAATTTTTATCTTTAATATCCATCTCATGGTGTACGAAATGAAGTGAAAATAGGTCAAATAATAATCAATGGATGATATTATTCTTATGAAATGGAATGAAATAAAGTCATTTTATTATATCAATATATTATCTTAAGGATACCCTCAACTCTAGGGAAAATATTTTGAAAAATAAATGATATCCATTTTCTTTTATTTCTGAGAAATCAATGGTCTTTTAACCAATCATAGATTAACAGTTTTTTTATGGTTAAATTTATAATGAACAATATCTCTATCACTCTCCATTAGAACATGAGAGTTTTATTTTTTATCCATTTTTATTTTTTCACGTCTCTCTAATGTTCTCCTATTTTAAAGACTAATTTATGGGTGACATTCACACTTCCCAATCCAGCTTATTAAGAGGATGTTTTATTTACCATATTTATGATATAGGACTCCCAAAAAGGAATTTTTGAGTATCAACCATTGATTTCTTAATTCATTTTAAAATTAGGAGGATGAAATTTATTATAGGATGGGATAAGGTAATGCCCTAATATTTTATGGTATCTGTGTTTTTAAATTTAACTTCTTCCTTATATTACATTACACACAACACCGAGATTAAATGAAACCATAATATACTTTTAACAGTATGATTTAAAATGAAATTACCCCCTATCAATTAAATTGGTGGTTATTAATATTATTAACTATCTTATGAAAAACTATTATTGGATTCATTAGTTACCAATTAAATAGAAATAAATACCAATAATAATTTAATAGAAATGAAAATTTTTTCATAAAAACTACTATGATTTAGCATAATAAATTAAATTATTTACTGTAAGTGAATGATCATAATTTTGTTTATATATAATATATTCAATATAATCTTTAACATTCATCGTATGTTTTTCTGTGCATGATAGAAAAATATATCAAATTTTTACACATAAAAACAAATATTTTTATAAAGGCGGTTTTGTAGAATTTTGATTTCCCACTTGTTTTAAATGTAGTTTTGGACAAATTTAATAACTATATTTTAATAAATAACCATATTCCTAGAAATAATTAAATTTACTTTTTTTGAATTTTTCATATTTTCCTGATATGTTTTATGTTTTGATGTGTAGAGAAAAGTACTGGATTTTAATTAAAAACATCTTTTTCATATAAATAATTTTTTTGTAATATTTAATTTTCTATTGGTTATAATGTATAATTAGATAATTTTTTCATCATTTACTTTAATTTATTTCTTTGGATGCAATCTAAGATTGAATTATGATATAAAAAAATATCAATCTTTTGAACATTTTATGTAAAAAAACTCATATTTTCTCCCCAGCAATTGGATTCATTTTTCAATTAATTTTATCTAATTCCGTGTTATAAATTTTGAAAAATAGATTCCATATTTGGAATAATAATCTCCAAATTTTTTAAATACGCACCATTTATTTTTTAGACAATATAAATAGTAACTGGAGTAATTTTTATTACCACGGTTAAGGATAAGTCACTTAATTAAGGGTAAAACACTATACAATAAATATTATAAAATTCCCCTAACACTTTTAATAATATTATATGATGATTTATTTTCGAAAAAAATTATCCTTGGGATGATTTAAGGGCCCCTTTGAGCCACTTTGATGACTTTAAGACATTTATAGTATTTTATTCTAAGGAATGTCAAATTTGTCATACCCATGTTTTTAATAAGTGTTTACTTTTTTATATATGGTTCATCAAAAGATATATCTGACCATAAATATTAATTTGATTTAAAATTTTTTTCTCTTCCTCTTGATAATTAATTTCTTACTTATAGGGAATAAATAATTAAATTAAAGGCTTTCACAATGATTTTGGAGTAATTGTTTAATTAATGATCATATAAATTAAATTTTATTTAAAATATTAAAATAAATAAAATTTGGAATAATTAAAATCATAAAAAATTTATTAAATTTACATATTAGGGATGTATTAATGGTTTTGGTTTGATGTAATCTTTTTTATGATATTTTTAAAAATCCAAGTAATGAATAATGTCAAAATTGACAATAATGGTTTTTTATAATATATAATATTTTATTAAATGATATATAAATCATAAAAATATAAAATTGGAAAAATAATTGACATGAAGTTTATAATTCTATAAATTAATAATTTATGGTAATAATTTCATTTTATTGTATATATATTTACCTTCAATGTGTAAAAACACATGATGTCATGGTAAGAGATAAAGAGATTATATAAGGGTTAAATCCAAAATATAAGTGAAGGAATGTGACCTAAACTTATATAAAAAATATTTTATGAGAGTAATTTAACCCATACTCATATTATCTTCAAGATAACTCACTTTGGATCCATTTTGAAATGAATCTAACATTAGATTAATTTAATATTTTTGGAGATTCCAAAAGTCTCATTCAGCTCAATTATAAAAGGGAACCACCTCCATAATATCTTCCAAAATCATTGAGCTTTATATATAATAAATAATCTACCCAAGTAAGATCCCCACATACCAAACCTCATACTAGAAGCATTAAGTTTGATATAAATCCATGAAAGTAAGTGTTTTTGTATAAACCAAAAAGAGTTACCAGAATTACATATAACATTATTCAATGATCAATTTTGTTTCATTTTCTTCTCCACCACTTAAATCTATTCTATATAATTATTATATAATTAAATCAGTATAATAAATATAATTTAATGTTCTTATGATAATATTTTTACTTAAAATTCCATGCACATCCATCAAATGGGATACACAATCATCATTTATGTGTACGGTGGATTGTTTTCTCGCAAACCGATATTGTTTGTTCTTAAATTATAAAATTTATAGTTTATAATAATGTTTTATTTATATTTTTTATATGATATAAATGATATAATATATTTATTTATTCTTATTCAATTTTTATATGACACATACCATTATTTTTTAGGGAATACGATAACATCGTTTATGGGTGAATGAACTATTGCTTCCTCAATGCAATGTGATTCGTTGACGCTATACGTTGAATGTATTAAAGATGATATTAATAAAACAAATATGACATATATGAAATAAATATGATACATTGATCATAATATACATATTTATCTTTTACATTTAATTCATTTAATATGAAAATTAAATGGATGTAACGTTCATGCGTACGTATGACATACCATCTCTATAAATAGTGAATTTCATTTCCTATATAAAAAAATTATGGATTATTATAAATTCATATATACTGAATATATATGACATTTAAATCATGATTTAAAATTTTTATATGATTAAATAGTCATCTAATTAACTGGAGCCGCAAGTAACAAGTAAAAACATACTCAAAAAACATGGAAATTGTCACCATATGTAGTCAAAATAAAGAATGATTGTTTAAAAATTGTTAATGAGATATTATATGAAGTTAATATATGATATTATAAATATTATTGTGGTTATTTGATAAGTTAATATGATTATTAAAACAATTGAACATGAGGTTAAAGGATGTTCACCCAAAAGTAAATGCATGGTAAGGGTCTTATCATCTCACTTTTACTTTTCTGATATATATACCTTATTCGCCACTGATTTATTATTTATAGAGTATGTTTAATTCCATTTGATATATATATATAACGAATCTCATTATCTTCATAGTATTAAATGTTTAATTTGATAATTGTTACTTTTATGGGGTATACAACTCGACTGATTACATGTAGTGAAAGATTTCATCCCAATTTACATAACATTTAGACTTATTTGATTGTACGCACCAATTTAAATTAATGTGTCATATATACATGTGATTTTTCATTTAATATCATGATTCACTCATAAATCATGTTATTTTATGATTCACTTTGGGTTATGTCAAGGGATTTAGCGTGAAAATTACCAAGTGGTAATAGTTATCTTCTCAATCTCACTTTCTTTTGCGATTGTTAACATTCTCTTGAAAAAATACATTTGTTATAACAATTTTTCATTTTAAATTTAGTTAAATATATACATACTTGTGTGATTGATATTTTTATTTTCTAAATAGTATACCATTTTTAAAAAATTGTTAATTTTTACAGTTATTTGATTATCTGGGGGAATATTGACAAAACATTATTCTTTATTCAATATAGATATTACATCCAAAATATTATTTATTAATCAATTACCTAATATGAAGAATCCTTTTTGATGGGAGTTACGGTTGGGGCCCAAACATTATATATCCCCACAATAAATTGACTGGTTCTCGTGAGACAAATAATTTTAAAAAATTAAACAAGTTTAAACAAATATATTTAATCAATCTTGTGAAATGTCATAATAGTATAGGTTTTAATGTAACTCCGACATAACATACAATAATTTAGAATTTTTATAACATATATTTTATTAGTGTTTTTATCCATGATTTTTTCTTGTAATAAAATATACAGCTGCATTTTATTCTCAGTTTAATATTTAAATTACATGTGATCTTAGTTATTTACCTTTCCATGTAGATTTATAGTTATTGTTTCATTATTAATTCTCCTTTACAAACCCTTATTGATAATTCTATCTCACCCTTATTATGTTTCATTTATCTATGTTATGAATAGGAATCATTTTAATGGGTTCCAAGGATGTTGAGATTTTACTTATGTTATGATTTATTTTATTTTCCTTATATTTTTTTGATTATCATGTTTGTAATATAGTTTTCCAAAATTGATAAACTATTTGGTGCGTTGGGATTTGATTTCTTATATTAATTCGAATATAATATAGTAATTTTCTTTCTCCAGTCTTCTGGGGTTGGGGTGTTACAATATATTCATGAATTTGCACCCGACTGTTTAATATGATTGTTGGGAAGCACATACTTTGAACAGAGGTTCTTAAAGGGACTGTTCAGGGTAATTTCTAGACCATTTGGGGTCATACCCTAAGGAAAATTGTTGTTCATGGGTGTCTTCCCTTCCCATTGGTATAACCCTTTCTTAATGTACTAAGTTTCACAAGATTCAAATGGTTCTTTATCACCATATTATTTACCAATTTTCTCTCTAAGTCAAAATTTAAGGCATTATGATATAATGAAGGGGTTTCTACTTGTTGGTGCAACCATGACCATCCTAGATAAATATTGAATATCGTATCCTACTAAACAACCAAAAGTTTTGGGAATGACATAAGGCCCCCAAACTGAGCCTTGAGATTAAATTGGCCCAATGGATTTTTTCCAACTGTTGTCATACGGACCAATAGTGTATGGTAAGAAGATATTAGGTTAGACTCATTATCACCCAACTACTGAAGTTTTTATATATAAATTAGGTTAAATATCGATCCATTATCAATGAAATACCATTTCATATCAATTTATGTTATGCTTCTAGACATGTAGAACTGTCAGATGATCCTTTCTATAATGAAATCTCTATCTTGATCTATAAAGGAGATAACTATGTTAAATTCTATAGGATCGATCTTTATCTGATAGACCATAGTAGAGGAAACCCCCTCTTCAAACTCTTTGGGATTAGAAAATCCTCTATGAGTGATTACTAGAGATCGTTTGATAAAATAATGGCATATAAGATCTGTAACATGGCCAGAACCAAGGATAATTGATTCAATATTTCATACTTCTAGCCTAATGGTCATCACTACCTAGTGTGAAGATACTCTTTCATAATAACATCATGGGATTAAATACATGATGTAGACCTATTGACCCTCAAAAAAGGAGTAGGCGGACCTTCTTCCCCTTCTAGTTTTGGTTGACTGGGTCTGCATACTCATTAAGGATGGTTTCGTGATGACTTCCCCTCTAGAAGATCTTATATGAAAAATGGGTTAGGGAAAACTCTTTCATTTATAGAGGGTCCCTTATTCCCTAGATGAGACCACTGAAGAGATCTTCCATGTTTTTTGGTCATCTAGAAGGTTATAGTAGGGATGTGGATAGAGTATTCACTCCTTCCATGATAGTGTCTTCCTCGATGTATTTGACATATGTGGCCACTCCCACCTATTCCACAATTGGTCGTAGAGAAATCAGGTTCATAGCCACATTAATCATCTGATAAGGGATCCAGTAAATATTTAACATTTATGGAACCAATGATCATATCCTCATCTTATGAGGTCTCAATATGGTTATTCGACACTTATTGTACCATTTGGTAGTGTGGTACCCATATTATCATGGATGTGGGTGTTAAGTTTGAGAGATTTCAAGCCAATTTTTCCTTAGTATAGGATCATCTACTTGAATTATATTCTTATTATTCTATCCATGTTATTTCATATAGGACTAGCCTTTGGATAACTGGGGTGTCGATGCAATCAGTTATGTCATAATGGAATTTTTTGAGGGAATAGTTTGTTATTTAAACTATTCTTGAAGGATAAAATGACTTTTATTAATCATCATTCAGACCGTCTAGTGAATAAACTTATGTGTACCCTTTCTATTAACTTCCTTGAATTCATTCTCCTACTCTGGATTAATGGAATTAATACGTATTACCTTTGCAGGTGGCATTCCCAGCTTCACTTTCCCATAGTCCACTATTTATTGCAAGATTTCATTAATAAAACACCCTAGGATTGTGTTCCCCAATTTTTAATTGAAATGTAAATTGTTTGGGGGATATTTGAATGCATCCTAGTTGGGCTTAATGGTCTTTGGAAACATGATCAAGTTTCTCTACAATGATGGGATGATGTAATTAGGTACATGGCCATTTTGGAAAGAATAAAAAAATTTCCCACTCCTCGAATTGTTTTCACCTCTTACCCCTTTTCTTGTAGAGATGAGGCAAGTGTTTTTTCAAATTATTAGGAGGGATGACTGCATGATATGGAATGGGAATTGGATATGGAGTGGTTATAGGGGACAATTTATGTGTAATGGTTGTGTCCTCCACTTTCCTCATTATCTTTCCTTGAGTTGAGGGAATTACTTGAGACTTATCCTTTGATCATGCACTGGGATCTTATATTCATTCATAAATTGTTGAAAGATGCCAAAAACTTCTTGTGTATTTCACAGAAATAAGTGGTGTGTGTAAGTAATCATGAAGATTCTCTATATATATGGATGAAAAATATTCTTGAGGAAGTTGTAGGCTTAGTGAGTATGTAAATACCTTCCACCAAGAAATAAAAAGAAAATAGTTTCATTCTCCCATTGTTTATAGTATTATAGGTCAAGCACTGTTGCCTTTTTGGTATTGAGATGAATTGGAAGAGAAAAATATGAAATTAATCTTCCCACCCTATAAGTGACCTTTCTAGAAAGATATTGTACCATACAGAGGCTATCCCTTGTAATGTTTTCCTGATGAACCAGATTATTATTGATTCCTATTATGCATAGGTTCCCATAAGGGGATTAAAACGGGACACAAAATGTGTTAGATTCTATTTTGGGTCCCTTTATACATTGAAAACATGAAATGTGGGCCTCTTGATGGTTTTTAGGGTAGGATGGCCATCACCCATTCATGGTATGATATCATTTTCTAATGTATAGGTGAACTAAGTTCCTCCATATGTTCCAATTGATATGTCATTGACTTAGTAGTATTGGGGATCACTTGAGAGATTCTTGGATGGATAGTATCTTGATCAAGGGAAACAATAGGTAGAGCCTATTGTGAAATATTTGACAGTATCTTCCATGGGTAACCAATAGGGGTGGTCTATAAGGGTGTGTTTTGAACTATTTCATTTGTGTACCTAATGTATGGAACTCCCGAACTACTTATATTGGATCCAAATATATTGATTTTTGATACTCCACATTGAGAATATGTTTCATATAAATTTTAGTTGTGGGGGAGAACCATCTTTGTTGAGGCACACTGGTTTGGATTAAGATTTTAGGCTCTATTTTCCAAATGTATCTAGTGGTATTGTTTCTATGGAGTAGTTATCTACTGAGTCTCCATAACTCTATCATTTCTTCTTATTGAGGATAAGATATTTACTCTAGTTTAAGGGGTTCAACCTCTTTTGGGGGGTAGGTTAGGGGAATCATTACCTTCCCCCCTTTCATTGGTGGATACTCTCTAAGGAGGTAGTAATAGAGTGGTAAATTGAGTGTCCAAATTCAGAAAAAATAATCTAGTTCTAAGTACACACACCTCCTTCAATCATTTTGGGGTGGATTATTTTATGAACCGAGAGGTCCTCTCACTGCTCCTATGTATTGGATGTAACACCCGAGATTTGTATGAGTAATATTTTGTTCAAAGGAATATTTCACTACACACTTTCTTGGCTTACTTTACACGCAATCGCGTCCTTCCTCGATAGCTTGCGTTGTACGCAATACCGAGTTTCACTAAACAACGATTTGCTATTAAAATATTATTAAAACTAGCCGTTATGAATAGTAATAACCACTTTTTGAAATTTTATAAATTTTAATTTTCAAAATGGACTTCATTTTTTGGATTCGGAATACCGAAATTAGCCTAGGGTGAAATTTTGGTATTTTTCTGAAAACATTCAATTTTTGATGAATAGTGAAACCACTAAGTGGTAGGTTAAAACTGGATTTTGCATAAAACATAATTTTACCACTTCTGTGAATGGAATTTTGAAAATCAGACAGACACGGTTGATATCAGTAAGTAAAATGTGGTTCAATGAGATAAAAATAATTTTTTGGTGAATAGTAACTTTTTACTTTTTTTACCGCGGTTAATAGTAAATAGGGTAACTAAGGGTAAATATGATATTACTATTACCCTAACACATGTCCTAATTCTATTGGATAAGTGTAATTCGACCAAAAACAACCTTATGAATAAAATATGACCATTTAGGCCCACTTTAGTTAGATTATGACATTTATTATTAATTTATTTAAAGAAGGGTTAAAATAGTTAAAATCAATGTTTAATAAGTAAATAATTTTTAATATGGGGTTATACATAAGATAAATTAGAAAATAAATATTCATTATAAATCTAAAAATATTTAATAAATAATGGTATTTTATTTATAATTTTTAGACATTAAATAATTTAATTTAATTGTGACACAACGATGATGCAGTAATTATCTTATTTATGAAATATTGACATAATTGATGTTATAAACACCAAAATGAATGTAATTTGAGACTTTTTATGAATTACACTAATTTTCTAGGTTACTATGATATATTAGTGTTGATTTAATCAACTTTTTTTGAACATATATTTCTGTTATGACTTTCACAAAAATCATATATCAAATAGTGTCAAAATTGACACAAAATAGTTTTTAAATCAAATATTATATTATTAATTGTTATTTTATTCCTAAAAATCTAAGGTTCGGCCTAATGACTTAGATAAGGATATATATATTAATAATAATCAATTTGGGGTTCGTTTGGCATGTTATAGTAAGTGTATTAACCATATAGTGAAAGAAAACAAAGAGACATGGTAAAAGTTAAATAATTTAACTTAAGGTTAAATCTAATTGATAAGGTTAAAATAATTCCATAAACTTGTCTAAATCCTATTGGTTGATAGGAGTTAGACCCATACCCACTTTATCTTCGAAATAAGACCCTTTGGAACCATTATAAATTGATTTTGACTTTAATATAAAATAATATTTTGAGATATTCCTAAGGTGCCCCTCTCCTCCCTTATAAAAGGGCACCTCCTCCCCCTCCTCCTCACACCAATTTGAGCACTCAAGCTCGGCCAACCACTTCCATTTTCTCATCTCCACTTACCTAGAATAATCCTAGAGGTCCTTGTCTTCTTCAAAGACCAATCTAGGTTCCCTAAGTGGAGGATTCAAAGATGCGTTCCAAAGAAGAGGTAATATCCATTACCGATCTTTTCAATTTCTTTCTTCTTCAACTTCTTCTTCTTTAGTTGTTTCATGAAAAAGTAATAACATCAGTATTACATACATACTGATATGTTATTATAAATATGAAACAACCCTAATTCACCTTCTATCCATCCTACGGAAAAATGAAATCACCGCGCGTGCGTACGTACGGAATACCTTCTCCACGCCGTGGTGTGATCAATTTTCCACCACCACCTTACAAGGATGGGTATAATGGTGTAATGAGTAAATATTTATGATTATTATAAAGTAATATTGATACTGAAATAATATATATATATACTCCAATACAATTCCACGATCATAGGAACGGTATCATCACTCGTGCGTACGTACGGAATACCGTCTCCACGATGTGATGTGAATCGTTCTACATGATCATCATTACATAGTAATTATATAAATGAATTGAATGAATAAATATGATATATGTTACACTAATACCATTCTGGATATAAGGTATCTATAACCTTAAAATAAGAATAAGAATTTATTCGGCAAAACACGCATAAGAACAAAAGGCAATAAAGACCCGAGTAACAAGTAACAATGAAATATTACTAACAAGAAGCTAAGAATATGACCATATATGATATCATATAAATATGTATGATTCTTTAATAAGTCAATAACATTATTTAAACCATTATACAGGAGCTTCGGACACGTACAAAGCAAATCGTACCTAAGATAAGGGAAAATATCACAATCTCATTTTTATTCGAGATTGTTTTTACTTTGGCATTTACTGGGGTGTATTTTATCATCCACAAACATGATCCATCAATATGTAATATTGTTTCCATCCACTTACAATAGTTTAAATCCAATTTTTCTCTTCGGTGAGTTTTTAGTAAAGAATATGAAAGGAATCTTTTGTCATTTTTCGTACGAGGTACTTTTTGACTTTTCCGACAAAAGTACGAAGAATGTTTTTTTTAACTTATACGGCATGAATGGATTTTTAAAACATTATTTCCAAGAAGCTTCCTTTACAAGTTTTCAAGTTTATTTTTAATCAACTTCTTTTAGTTTATAATTGTATGACATGTTAAGAAAAGAAAAGTGTTTTTGAAGAAGAAAGGATATTTTCCACAAGAATGGAGTTCAAGTGTTTTATCAAAATTATTTTCCATCTAAGATAATAAAGGGTTCTGTTTTTATCCCTATTATTACATTGATTTGAATATGTTGTGAGGGAATTATTTTTATGAAGTCATTTACCTTATATGATTTGTTTTATGATGTCATGATGTTTCAAGAATCCCATTTTTCTTACACGTGTTATGCGGTGATGTATGATTTATGATTTTTGTGGCACACATAAGAAAGGATTCATTATAAGATGGGTGTGACCTATATCTCCCTCTAATGCATTGGGTAAAGATTTATACCTCATTATATAGACATGGATGGAACGGAAGGTTATTTCGGTTCAGTGATACAGGATTGAAATGAGGAGTGAACTCGATTCAGAAATGGACTTTGTCCGCTAAGATAGTCTTGGAAATGAGTCATGACTAACAAGAAATGATTTTCCATGATTATGTGTGCATGCCACAAAGTTTCAAGTTTCATGTTATGATTATGGGGATCTCATTTTCACTTCTATGATTTGTTCCATGTTAATATATTATGATCTCTTTTGCAGGTTATGATTTTCAAAAAGATATGATATGATTTTTATTTCCTTTATTTTCCCTTGCTGATCATTTGAGCTCACCCTTTTATGTTTTCTTTTCCCCAGGTCAGGAAGATGGATATTAAGTAGAATATGCTAAAAGGGACCCTAGATATGATGAAATAAATGGGAGACACTATAGAAGATTTATAAACCAGTTGTTTTTGTTTCCCAGTTTCTAAAGACACTATACCTATATGGTCCTTTGTGGTTTTGTCATATGTTGTAATAAGTGTGCTTCAATTTTGATGTATTAACAATGTTTGTAAAGTATGGGTCGTTATAGTTGGTATCAGAGGAAAGGTATAGTCAACCTTTGGAAACTAGGATGTGAAAGCCTTAGTAAGAACCATAAGGATAAGTCTAAGCATAGAACACAATCTTAGTGTTTTAGAAATGGCCATGAATACCCTATGATAAGACCTTATGTGTGAAATTTTATCATTGATTATGTGGTTTTCCTATTATAATTAGTGTTTCTCACACTATTCTTCTTGGTTTTAGTCAATGACTGGAACCCGAAGGAACCGTGTTAATGCGGAATGCGATGGGCAATGCAATGATTGTCCCCCTGAGAAACCAAACGATATGGGAGCTGGAATGCAAAATCTTGTAGCCATGCTCACACAATTTTCTCAAGCTATGAATCATGCAGGACTTCCAAACAAACAAAGGAAGGAGTAATATTCGGTTGAATCCTTCATGAGGCAGCGTCCACCTTCATTCAGTGGGTCTACTGATCCATTTGTTGCTGAACAATGGATTAGTACTACTGAAAAGATATTTTCAGTTCTTCAATGTTCTGAACATGATAAAGTCATCCTAGCAGTGTAGATGCTGATCAATGGTGGAATCTTATTAAGAATACGAGGCAAAGTGATGAAATTGAGTCTATGGAATGGGACGAGTTCAAGAACTTGTTTTTCAATAAGTACTTCCCTCGTATTCTCCGAACAAAGATGGAGAAAGAGTTTCTTGAACTGAAGCAAAGGGATGATGAATCTGTTGGTACCTATGAAGCAAATTTTACAAGACTTGCAAGGTACGCTTCTGGTATTATTATCCAACCTGAGAGTAAGATCGATTGATTCTTTAGTGGCATAAAACCAAGTCTTCAAAGGGCGTTAGCCATAAGGGACTTCAATAGCTACGAGGAAATCGTTCGATGTGCTCTCAAAGTTGAGATGGAGATTGGAGTAACCCATCAGTCACATGGGTTTGATAAGAAGAGGAAGATGGAATTCAAAGGAAAATCTAAAGAGCACACTGAAAAGAAGATGAGCTTTCCCTTATGCTCAATTTGTGGAAAGAAACATGGAGGGAGTTGTCTTAAAGGGACAAGTAAATGTTTCAAATGTGGAAAGGAAGGTCATCGGGAATTTCAATGCCGCGATAATGGGAAGAAGATGTCTAATGATGCAATCAAAGGAAGGGATACACAGAATGGTCCTACCACACTTCAATGTTTCAAGTGCAAGGAGATGGGGAATTATGCCAATCAATGCCCAAATCCAAGGGTTGATGATGATGGTCGACGTCAACAAAATCTTAAGGCTAAAGACAAAGGAAAGTCACATGCAATTTCTATCAGCGATGTGGAGTACGATAATAAAGTGGTGAAAGGTACACTTACCATCCACTCTATAGTAGCAAATGTTTTATTTGATTCTGGATCCACCCACTCTTTTATTTCTAATGAATTTTCTAAGGGTATCACCATATTACCTCAACAATTAGATGTTGAGTTAGCTGTGACAACACCTAGTGGCACAACAGTCGCATCAAAAGTTTATAATTCTTCTCCGATTGAAGTTTGTGGGAAAGTGCTTCCTGCAAATCTTGTGATCCTTCCTATAGTGGAATTTGATTTGATTCTTGGCATGGATTGGCTTTCTCTACATGGAGCTCATATCAATTTCCAAAGAAGGGAAGTCACATTTCATATTCCAGATCAATCTACGATCGTCTATCGATGCAAGGATGAATATAACCTTCCAGTGGAAATTCCTTCCATCTTATGGGTCTTGATTCCACTAAATGAAGGTTATTTATCTCAAATGGTTGGTGAGAAACTCACGATTAAGAATATGCCCATCGTACGGGAGTTTGATGATGTCTTTCCAGAGGAATTACCGGGTCTTCCACCAAATCGTGAAGTTGAGTTTTCAATAGAACTCGTACCGGGTGCTTTGCCTATTTCAAAGACACCTTATAGAATGGCCCCAATTGAGTTGCAGGAATTGAAGAAGCAACTCCAAGAGAATCCTGATAAGGGATTCATACGCCCTAGTGTGTCACCTTGGGGAGCACCTGTTCTATTTGTTAATAGGAAAGATGGATCATTGAGACTCTGCATTGATTATCGAGAACTTAACAATATCACTATCAAGAACAAATATCATCTCCCACGCATTGATGACTTATTTGACCAACTACGCGGAGCTCAATACTTTTCCAAGATTGATCTTCGTTCAGGGTATCATCAATTAAGGGTCAAAAGGGAGGATATACCAAAGACAGCTTTTTGTACAAGGTATGGACACTATGAATTTATAGTGATGCCATTTGGTCTTACTAATGCCCATGCTATCTTCATGGATCTAATGAATAGAGTCTTTAGAGAATATCTTGATCAATTTGTGGTAGTATTTATAGATGATATTCTTGTCTATTCAAAGAGTAAGGAAGAGAATGAAGATCACTTGAGAATTACATTGAAGACCCTGAGAAAGGAGAAGCCTTATGCCAAATTTACCAAGTGTGAATTTTGGCTTCAAAAAGTTGCATTTTTGGGTCACATAATCTCAAAAGAGGGGATATCTGTGGATCCAGCAAAAACAGAGGTTATCGAAAGATGGTCAAGACCAACAACAGTAACTGAGATCCGAAGTTTTCTTGGTTTGGCTGGATATTATCGACGTTTTGTAAAAGATTTTTCACGGTTATCTAATCCACTCACCAAGTTGACTCGGAACGGAGTTAAGTTTGTTTGGACAGAGGAATGTGAAGAGAATTTCAAGGAGTTCAAAAGAAGGTTATCCAGTGCACCTCGGCTCACACTACCTTGTATTGGAGAAAGGTTTGTGATCTACAGTGATGAATCCAAGAAGGGATTGGGGTGTTTTCTTATGCAAAATGATATGGTGATAGCTTATGCCTCACGACAGTTGAAAATCCATGAGAAAAATTAACCAACACATGATTTGGAGTTGGCTGCGGTAATCTTTGCATTAAAGATTTGGAGGCATTACCTTTATGGTGAAAGGTGTGATATTTATACTGATCATAAAAGTTTAAAGTATATTTTCACACAAAAGGAGTTGAATATGCGTCAAAGAAGATGGTTGGAGCTGATTAAGGATTATGACTGCTCAATCCATTACCACCCTGGGAAAGCAAACAAGGTGGCAGATGCATTAAGTCGACAAGACCATGCTAGTTTATCCATGATGAGGAACACAAAAGATCCAATATTTATGGATTTACAAAGGATGGATCATGGAATTATAATGGAAGGGGAAAAATCTTATCTTTCTCAAATGAATGTTCAACCATCTATACATGTGAAGATTAAAGAGGCACAGAAAGAAGATGTAGAGTTACAAAAGAAGGTGAGAAATGTTCCTGAATTCAACCTTGATTGTGACGGGATAATAAAGATCAGGAATCGGAATTGTGTTACTCCCATCCCCGAATTAATGATGGAGCTGCTGGATGAGGCTCATAGTTCTTCATTCTCTATTCATCCTGGAAGCACGAAGATGTATAGAGACCTGAAGGAGTACTTCTGGTGGGATGGCATGAAAAGAGATGTTGCTGAATATGTCTCTCGATGCTTGGTTTGTCAATAAGTTAAAGTTGAGAGACAAAAGTCTAAGGGGATGTTACAACCATTACCCATACCTGAATGGAAATGGGAAAACATCACTATGGACTTTGTCACAGGACTTCCTAAAACATCCAAAGGCAATAATGCTATCTAGGTCATAGTTGATCGTCTTATAAAGTCTGCACACTTCAGTGATATTAGAGAGGATTTCTCTCTAGATCAGCTTGCCAGGATATATGTAAAGGAAGTGGTAAGATTGCATGGAGTACCACTTTCTATTATATCGGATCGGGATCCGAGATTTACCTCGAAGTTCTGGAGAAGTCTTCAGCATACTATGGATACAGAGTTGAGTTTCAGCACTGCTTATCATCCCCAGACAGACGGTCAGTCTGAGAGAACAATTCAAACCCTAGAAGATATGTTGAGAGCTTGCTCTATGGATTTCAAAGGAGGTTGGGATCAACACCTACCTTTGGTGGAATTTTCGTATAATAATAGCTTTGACTCCAGTATTCAGATGGCTCCTTATGAAGCTCTCTATGGAAAGAAATGCAAAACTCCAACTTGATGGGATGAAGTTGGGGAAAGAAAGCAATTAGGACCTGATCTCGTTAATGAAATGGCAGAAAAGGTCAGATCTATTCAACAACACATAAGAGCATCTCAGAGTCGATAGAAAAGTTATGCCGACAACCGAAGAAAAGACCTAGAGTTTGAAGTGGGTGATAAAGTGTTCTTACGAATATCTCCCTCGAAGAGGGTTATGAGATTTGGAAAGAAGGGGAAGTTGAGCCCTATATATATCGGTCCTTTCGAAATACTGGATCGTGTTGGAAAGGTAGCATACCGATTGGCGCTTCCACTGAATATCTTTCATGTTCACGATGTGTTCCATGTATCTCTCCTGAGAAAGTACATACCTGATCCTTCACATGTACTCAGCTCAGAAGTTGTACTGCTGGAGCAAGATCATTCTTATGAAGAACAGCCGATAGATATTCTGGATCGTAGCGAAAAAGTCCTACGAAACAAGACCACTCGATTGGTGAAAGTTTTATGGAGGAACCACCAATAAGAAGAAGATACATGGGAGCTTGAGGATATGATGAGGGAGAAGTATCCTCATCTGTTTGTTACAAAGTGACAAATTTCAAGGGCGAAATTCTTTTTAAGGGGGGTAGAATGTAACACCCGAAATTTTTATGAGTAATATTTTTTTCAAAGGAATATTTAACTACACATTTGCTTGGCTTACTTTACACACAATAGCGACCTTCCTCGATAACTTGCGTCGTACGCAATACGGAGTTTCACTAAACAACGATATGCTATTAAAATATTATTAAAACTAGCCGTTATGAATAGTAATAACCACTTTTTGAAATTTTATAAATTTTATTTTTCAAAATGGACTTCATTTTTGGATTCAGAATACCGAAATTAGCCTAGGGTGAAATTTTGGTATTTTTCTGAAAACTTTCAATTTTTGATTAATAGTGAAACCACTATGTGGTAGGATAAAAACTGAATTTAGCATAAAACGTAATTTTACCGCTTCTGTGAATGGAATTTTGAAAATCCGATAGACACGGTTGATATCAGTAAGTAAAATGTGGTTCAATGAGATAAAAATATTTTTTTGGTGAATAGTAACTTTTTACTTTTTTTACCGCGGTTAATAGTAAATAGGGTAACTAAGGGTAAATATGATATTACTATTACCCTAACACATGTCCTAATTCTATTAGATAAGTGTAATTCGACCAAAAACAACCTTATGAATAAAATATGACCATTTAGTCCCACTTGATTTAGATTAGGACATTTATTATTAATTTATTTAAAGAAGGGTTACAATAGTTAAAATCAAAGTTTAATAAGTAAATCATTTTTAATATGGGGTTATACATAAGATAAATTCGACAATAAATATTCATTATAAATCTAAAAATATTTCCTACATAATTTTATTTTATTTATAATTTTTAGACATTAAATAATTTAATTTAATTATGACACAACGATGATGCAGTAATTATCTTATTTATGAAATATTGACATAATTGATGTTATAAACACCAAAATAAATGTAATTTGAGACTTTTTATGAATTAAACTAATTTTCTAGGTTACTATGATATATTAGAGTTGATTTAATCAACTTTTTTCGAACATATAATTCTGTTATTACTTTCACAAAAATCATATATCAAATAGTGTCAAAATTGACACAAAATAGTTTTTAAATCAAATATTATATTATTAATTGTTATTTTATTCCTAAAAATCTATGGTTCGGCCAAATGACTTATATAAGGATATATATATTAATAATAAACAATTTGGGGTTCGTTTGGCATGTTATAGTAAGTGTATTAACCATATAGTGAAAGAAAACAAAAAGACATGGTAAAAGTTAAATTATTTAACTTAGAGTTAAATCTAATTGATAGGGTTAAAAAAATACCCTAAACTTGTCTAAATACTATTGGTTGATAGGATTTCGACCCATACCCACTTTATCTTCTAAATAAGACCCTTTGGAACCATTATAAACTGATTTTGACTTTAATATAAAATAATATTTTGAGATATTCCTAAGGTGCCCCTCTCCTCCCTTATAAAAGGGCACCTCCTCCCCATCCTCCTCACACCAATTTGAGAACTCAAGCTCGGCCAACCCCTGAAATTTTCTCCTCTCCATTTCCCTAGAATAATCCTAGAGGTCCTTGTCTTCTTCAAAGACCAATCTTAGTTCCCTAAGTGGAGGATTCAAAGAGGCGTTCCAAAGAAGAGGTAATATCCATTACCGATCTTTTCAATATCTTTCTTCTCCAACTTCTTCTTCTTTAGTTGTTTAATGATAAATTAATAACATCAGTATTACTTAAATACTGATATGTTATTATAAATATTAAACAACCCTAATTCACCTTCTATCCATCCTACGGAAAAATGAAATCACCGCGCGTGCGTACGTACGGAATACCGTCTCCATGCCGTGGTGTGACCTATTTTCCACCACCACCTTACAAGGATGGGTATAATGGTGTAATTAGTAACTATTTATGATTATTATAAAGTAATATTGATACTTAAATAAAATATATATATACTCGAATACAATTCCATGATCATAGGAACGATATCATCACTCGTGCGTACGTACGGAATACCGTCACCACGATGTGATGCGAATCGTTCTACGTGATCATCATTACATAGTAATTATATAAATGAATTGAATGAATAAATATGATATATGTTACACTAATACAATTCTGGATATAAGGTATCTATAACCTTAATAGAAGAATAAGAATTTATTCGGAAAAACACGCATAAGAACAAAAGGCAATAAAGACCCGAGTAACAAGTAACAATGAAATATTACTAACAAGAAGCTAAGAATATGACCATATATGATATCATATCAATATTTATGATTCTGGAATAAGTAAATAACATTATTTAAACCATTATACAGGAGCTTCGGACATGTACAAAGCAAATCGGACCTAAGGTAAGGGAAAATATCACAATCTCATTTTTATCCGAGATTGTTTTTACTTTGGCATTTACTGGGGTGTATTTTATCATCCAAATCCATGTTCCATCAATATTTAATATTGTTTCCATCCACTTACAATATTTTAAATCCAATTTTACCCTTCGGTGAGTTTTTAGTAAAGAATATGAAAGGAATCGTTTGTCGTTTTTCGTAAAAGTTACTTTTTGACTTTTCCGACAAAAGTACGAAGAATGTTTTTTTTAACTTATACGGCATGAATGGATTTTTAAAACATTATTTCTAAGAATATTCCTTTAAAAGATTTCAAGTTTATTTTTAATCAACTTCTTTTAGTTTATAATAGTATGACATGTTAAGAAAAGAAAAGTGTTTTTGAAGAAGAAAGGATATTTTCCTCAAGAATGGAGTTCAAGTGTTTTATCAAAATTATTTTCCATCTAAGATAATAAAGGGTTATGTTTTTATCCCTATTATTACATTGATTTGATTATGTTGTGAGGGAATTATTTTTATTAAGTCATTTACCTTATATGATTTGTTTTATGATTTCATGATGTTTCCAAAATCCCATTTTTGTTACACGTGTTATGCGATGATGTATGATTTATGATTTATGTGGCACACATAAGAAAGGATTCATTATAAGATGGGTGGGACCTATATCTCCCTCCAATGCATTGGGTAAAGATTTATATCTCATGAGATAGACATGGATGGAACGGAAGGTTATTTCGGTTCAGTGATACAGGACTGAAACGAGGAGTGAACTCGGTTCAGAAATGGACTTTATCCGCTAAGATAGTCTTGGCAATGAGTCATGACTAACAAGAAATGATTTTCCATGATTATGTGTGCATGCCAAAAAGTTTCAAGTTTCATGTTATGATTAAGGGGATCTCATTTTCACTTCTATGATTTGTTCCATGTTACGATATTATGATCTCTTTTGCAGGTTATGATTTTCAAAAAGATATGATATGATTTTTATTTCCTTTATTTTCCCTTGCTGAGCATTTGAGCTCACCCTTTTATCCTTTCTTTTCCCCAGGTTAGGAAGATGGATATTAAGTATAATATGCTAAAAGGGACCCTAGATATGATGAAATAAATGGGAGACACTGTAGAAGATTTATGAACCAGTTTTTTATGTTTCCCAGTTTCTAAAGACACTATACCTATACGGTCCTTGTGGTTTTGTCATATGTTGTAATAAGTGTGCTTCAATTTTGAAGTATTAACAATGTATGTAAAGTATGGGTCGTTATATTGGAAACTTGTTTTTAGGGTCCTCAGGGGTGGTGGTGATGAAATTCTTCAATTAATATCCAATTTCCAGCATTTTGTTAGTCTCTTTTTAAAATATCATTTTTTCTTCCCTTCACAAGGCCTTTTACTCTCCCCACTAGTTATATTGGAGCCTTTTCGTGAATTTTAATCTGAAGGGAATCACAAGACAATTTGGTTGTGCATGTTACCAATAAGGACACTGGATGACAGGATGGGATGAACTGGGATGATACATTCTATAGTGTTCCCCCTAATCATGAGAATACTGAATTCTGTAAAGGGGATGTTTTGTGGTAAATAGACCCTAGGCCTATTTTATTAGGTTCTTATCACTTGATTTATTTAATCTTTTGAGTCTATATTACGGACCTCAAATGTTGTATTGAAAATTTACCCATCCATATGGGCCAGGTTTGCTCCTATATTTTAATCACTTCTACTATCATGGCTTCTTTATTTATTTTACGGAGTATTTTCCGAGCATGTTCTAGGTGTATTATTTGGTTTTCTCATGATCCATATACATCTGAAGACCTTTAAAAAAATTATTACATGTGTGATATATGATGATTGACTTCCCTAAAGTGGGGGACCTACTTGATTTATTCAAATGCCCGATGAAAAAGTCTTTTAATGGATTCCACTCTTCTGGACCAACATCGTTGAGAGTCAGTTTTGGCCTTTTTTTTATCATGTTGTTCATTGTAAAAAAAACCTGTTTTTTTGAGTTGTCCTTAAAATATGATATTTCATCATTTCACATTTTTATTAATTAGCTAATTTGAGGAATAGTGAAATTTAACACTCCATTTTCACTCCATTATAAGATATAAACACATTATAGGGAATCTATGATTTGATGATGCAATTCATTCGATACATTAAGACATGTAAACTGAATGTATCCATTTTATTTTCCCACTTTTATATTTTGTGCATCTGGGAGAGCCACCAAGTCAATAGGGCGGTGTATCGCTTCCACTACCTTGATTTGGATAAGGTACTCATTTATTTGATACATTTTATCTCAATTTATAAAGATTGTTCCATATATTGAAGTAGATATTGTACAGCTAATATATTGATAATGCCTATGGAATGTTGTATTGGTGAGTGGCTAAATGCTTGAACATGACAAGTATGTCATCCTTAGCTAGTTATTTCCAATTTTTCATCTTATATTAATCTCTTTCAATAGGTTCCTCATCCTAGTTCGACCAAATTGGATTCTTCCCTTTTACTTTATTGTGAACATAAATATTATTAGTAATTACACATTCATATTGGAAGGCCGGCGATCCAAGGGTAGTTTATAGAATAGTTATCGCCTTCGGATATATTCTATATTAGAAGGGATTTCACTTTCCAAAGATAAGGTAGTAGGAAAGACTGACATTATTTTTTCTAGTGACTCATGGAAGGAGAGATTTTTCATAATTAAATTTCTAATGGGAGGTTCTTTTTGAAAAATGGAAACATTACTATGAAGAGAAATTTTTCATTGAATTCTTTTATAGGGGAACTAACATTATGGATTGAAATTCGACTACATAGTGAATTAATGTAGTATATACCCTAGGGAGAACCATTAGGGTGGGAAATAGGAAGGGGTTGAACTTCTTATTTTTTGTTCTCTTGGATAGGTAGAGGGCTACACAGGATCTCATCATGAAATGGACTCTCAGGATCTATCAAATTATGAATATGAATCAATATATCATGGTGATGTGTCTGGGGAGGACCATAAAAATTACTACTACTATACTTTAAATTTTGAAACAAAAGGGTTTGATCTCGATCTACCACTAATATGTATCTGATGGATTCATGAAATCCAACATTATACAAAGTGAGATCCTATATCAGATCGTCATTTCTCAGACATCTATTATGAGAATTATTTTTGGATTCCTTCTTGCGAGTGGTTGTTCCTTCTTACTAGGGAAACTGGTTTATTGATATGGAATCTTGTTTGACTAGATCCTTTTTTCTATTGAATTTTTCTGAAAACTTTCAGTAATTTTGGATAGGGTTTGTGTCTAACTTAGAGTGACCATTGGAATATGTCTATTTTCTCTAGTTATAGTGAGGGTATAGAACTAATCTCTTTTTCTATATACCATGGGGAATTTGGGCCATTAACCTTTTGGACAAGAGTAATGGTGTGTGTGTTTTTCCTATAGTGAAATATGGTGGAGTCACCCCATTTGTTAGGATGGAGTTTTTTATTTTTCCCTATTCCATTGAAATTTCTATCATGACATTGCGGTATCATTGTAGGATGTGCGATGGAATTCGGGTCTGCCTTTCACCATTTTTAGGATGTTCTCAATAACTTTAGTGGACAAAATCGGGATTTATTCCCATTATATAGTATGAGCATGGGTTTTCCTGTCAGTTTATATTGATAGTACTAAGTTGAGGGTCTAGTGATACGGGTTTTCCCCCTATTTTTCAATAGGACTTGCCAGCTAACTTCTCTAGGTGATGTTAGATGAGTCTTTTGGTAGTATTAATAAATTTATGTAGGTAAGTGAACCTTATCACAATTTTATACTAATTTTTTTTGGCATTCATCTTTGGACACATTAATATGAGGCTATTGGATATCATAGTTGATGTGGAAAGGTGTTTGTTCCTACTAATAGTATGTCGTTGATTTTGACTAGAGAGTTTTCTAGGTTGCAGAAGGTTTGTTTGATTTCCATTATTTTTGGCCAGGTTTTTTTTGGAAGGATTCATTGGATGGTTCTAGATGAGTCTATCAATAGTCATGATTGGTGTGGGAATGTGTTTGTTCTTTCTTGCAATTTTCCACAAAATTTGAATGGTGGACTTCTCCATAGGGTAGAAAATGTAATAATGTCCCATGTTTACTTATCACTTTCCTTAGTGGGTCGTCTTATATGCCTAGGTCTAGAATTCATGGGGAAGAATCCTAAAGATTTCACCCCAACATATTGATGGTTCATTACCAAGAGGCGTTGTTGGTGGAGACTACTAGAAATATCCCTTTGAAAGAACCCATATCTCTTATATGTTTTTTTCATTTTCCGCCTCTTGATATAACTCCCTAAGATATGGGATAATATAATTTCGATGTATTGGATTCAATCTCTCAAAATTGTTGGAGATGGTAATTGGTGTCCCCTCCTCCTGGACCATCAGTCACCGCTGAGTGGGCGACTAGTGGGGCTACATGAGTTAGAGTTCATGTTGAGTTGCCTCTAGGTTTGGGAGGGTACTGTTTTGATGGTTCTCTCAGATCAATGCATTTGATACCTAGAATTGAAGATGTTGGGTTGGAAACAACATCCTCTATTTAGATGAGTACCCAACCTGAATGGTAGTCAAGGAATGTGAATGTGATATTTTGTGTGATGCCATTTTGATCGGAGGGAGTTATTGTTGAGGGTTCCTAAAATTTAAGTGAAAAAAACAAACAAGAAAACCTCATAAAATAATCACCTCAATAAATGAACACTTTCTTAAAGGATTGTCTTATTTGGCCTTGTTTAATTTTGATATAAAAAGGGGCCTTACTTATGGGTAATGCATTCATCTTGATTAAGGATTCACATCAGGTTCACCATTTGTGTTCCCTCCCTAAAAAACCATGTGTGGATAAAATGTATTTTGGGTTTTAATAGGAAAACCATTACCACATACACATATACCTATGTATTTTTTAGAAGGGTTCTAATAGGGTCTATTTATTGAACTATAAATAACCAAAATTTTTTATATCTATGATGAATTATGGGAATAATTTCTAAAGAAAATCGCTTATTGGAAAACTAATCCAATGATACTAAAGATCTTACATTAGTTGAGGGGATGGGTGTTCGAGCTCATCACACAATTTTGGGTCGAATTTTTTCATACTTCGGGACTCTCATATAGATTTAAGATATGTTCATGAATCCTTTATTAATTTTCATGTGTGGATTAGGTCACTATTTAATTATAAATGAATTATTAAAATGTATGGAATTTAGAACCATATGTATTTATCTTAGTTTCTTCAAAAATGAATCCTTTTTATATATGCATTAAAAAAATTCATTCATCATTATGATGCTGATTTTAAACACATAGTGGGTGCTATGTAGTTTATCATCATCCAGGGGGATGGTAATTGTTTTAGTGTTGGTATTGAACATATGATATGGGATTCCAATGTATCCATTTGACGGGAATCATAACACATGTAGTTTAGTACCACTTAATAGGACACATAATAACTTTTAGGTTATGTGATGTGGACAAAGTTGTACAATTTAATGTCGTGCAACAAGGATTTCTATGTGAAAGGTTTATAGTCAAAGATTTTTGTGGAACATATTGAAAAGATACCCAAGGATCTTGTAAGGAATGTAAGCACGCAGGTTGGATATGACCCTTCTATGAATGTGGTCTACATAGAATTCGGATTTATTTGGGATGTTGGTTTGGACCTTGGGGAGGCTTCCTAAATTTCCCATTTCGATGGTAATAAATGATCATGTAGTGAGTGTGTGATTACCCACCCCTATAGAGAACCTCTAATGTTTTCTCTCATAATAAGTGTGCCCCTTTGAGAGAATTAAAAATTGATTTTGGGGTTACACATTTTGGAGGATACCCTGGTGGTTGGATACATGTCTTTGAGGACCCACGTATATGGAGGCCCTCTGAAGGAATTCAAGAGGAAGATCTAGAAAAATAACTCTACTGAGATGTGCATCTAACCGTATGGATATCGGGGTTTTAGAAAACCTCTAAGACAACCTGTTTTTATGATCAAATGTGAGATACAAGAGTAATTAGAAGATTTGTAAATCCATACAGTTATTTTTCCACTGGTGGAAGAGTCCACGGATATGGGAGATGAAAAAAGGGAATTGATTCACCCATATCCTCTTATATCATATCCAAGATAGAAACTTCAGACTACCCATTTGGATAAGAACCATAAAAAGGTTAAGGGATTTATTCAAGAGGTTTTCCCTACTCGTTGTTTTAAAAAATAGAGTATGCTACAAAATTAAACCTTAAATAGAAAATAGATCTTGATCATCTCCCTCCATGACCATAACTGGAGGTCCCTAGTCCTAGAGATGATGAGTGAAGGGATAGGCACTATCCCT
The DNA here is from genome assembly GCA_963277665.1 of Viscum album. Lineage (NCBI taxonomy): Eukaryota > Viridiplantae > Streptophyta > Magnoliopsida > Santalales > Viscaceae > Viscum > Viscum album. The sequence goes on from OY728120.1 coordinate 2,113,830,940, forward strand.
CATGTATGATAATTGGAGATCCCTAAAACTATTCATAGGGACGAGGCCCTCATGGATATAGGAATTCATAATTTCATTCACTCTAAGTACCCTACCCATTGGATAGAATAACAACAGGACACTTATGACTTTAGGATTTCATAACTGAATGGGGGACATAATGGTGTGTATCATAAAATGGTCATTCTAGTTAGGAGGATTTGATGAATTATTCAATTTGGTTCCCCTAATATTAGGAATCCAATGTAAGGGTATCCCTTCCATTAGTATCTTTAAAGAGGCCTTGGAGGGTGTCTCATGTAGGATTGGGCTTTGTGAGCAGAAGGTATTGTGTGCAGGGTGACCTGGGAGGACCTCGAATAGCTTCGTATAGTGTTAAGTGCCTCCATGAGATGGTGGTGACTTGGGTGAGGGACCACATTGGCATAAAAACATGGGAGAGGTCATGCATTGGGTTTAAAGGGTTTCCTTAGGTGTCCCTAGAAGGGTATCTTGTAGGTCTTGAACTTGGGAATCAGCCTTCGCACTAGTGATTATTAAATAGGTACAAGTGGGTCATCAGGTAGGTGTCTTGTGTTTCAAACCCTGGATATACTTTGATCCCACTATCCCACTTAATTGTCTCTATATATATTTTTTGAGATCTAACTAAAGAACTTTTTAGGACCAGGGTGAAGGGGATGCACGACCATATTATGGATCCTTTATCTCATTTTCTAGTCTGTAAAATGAGATGCCACATGGTCCTATTTAATGGAAAACATGGGACCCTGGTCAAAGGAGTTTTTCTAAGAAAGTATCTAGAATAGTTACTCATTGTAGGTGCCCCATGCATATAACAACCCTGTTTTTATTACAAACGTAAACATGATTTATTACATAAAATTCACTTGATACAATATTGAAGATCAAGAGGTCTAGGTTCTTTGGGTCATATTATCATTACATAACAACTTAAAACATGAAATACATCGTCTTTATTGAAAAATTCCTTTACATGACAACTACATTCCCTCGTATTTAGCATTGCATTGGATAACCTGAGGACATGCATAAGAAAAGGGTGAGCTATAAATCCCAGTAAGGGAATAAAAATGGAATAAAATGAGGAATAAAATAAATTTTAGACAATAGGAATATCAATATAACATAAGGGAAACATGAACATAAAGGCATGGTAATGAATGATAATCATAACATGGAAATGTGGCAACAGCACTTAACATGTAATTAGCATGAGCCAAGGCTCATTACACATGGTGCATGTGTAAACCCTATTTCACATGAATCATGAGTAATCCCTTGTTTCACTTGAATTATCATGAGTCAACACTAATTTCACATGATTTATCATGATACTATACTTTACAGAATGCATTGGAGCACTATTACGGAGAACCCATCTTAAATATTTCATTTCATGCATAAGTGTTCCACATGGATAATATAACATGGAATCAATCAACATCATAAGTTATTCCAAGTTTAATTAATGTGGAATAAATAAATGAAATTAACATTCAATATGTATATGTTCTTAATGGTGAATACCCTTGATAGAGACATGGGTATGGTATTCACTACACAATGATCTTGGCTTGGAAAAAACTAGGTGCAACATCAGTTGCATAACGGCATGACATAAAGATTCATGAAAATGGTTGATGAGAGAGAAAAGGGTGTCTCATTATATGTACATGAAATGGGAATTAAGGGGGTCACATAGACACATGTCCCAATAAATGTAATGTAATTTATATGCACAATACAAAAGAATTATTTGGATGTAAAAGAGGAGAGAGAAATCCCTCACGGAATTTCGGCATGATAATGGGTGTACATGGGAGGAATTAATGAGAGAAAAAGGGGTCTCCCATCAACCAAACATAAATTGTTCTGTATGGGGGAGGTGTGAAATTATACCCCAACATTTGTAATTGAAAACAAAATGGCGTAACAACTTAAAGGAAATTGGACAAAAGTGATAAAGGAAGAAATACCTTACTTGGAAGTGTGATCACAAAGGCCTGGGAGAGGCTTGAGAGAGGATTATTGGGAGCTTGGGGAACCTTCAGAGGATTATAGATAGAGGAGGCCTGGGGTTGGTCGAACTCCAAATGCATTGATTGAAGAGGAAGAGGGAGCGTGGGAGGGTTTATATATGAAAGGAGAGAGAATTCTTTATTATTAAGGTTTGGGACACCTCACATTAAACTAATCAAAACCACAAACCAGACCATGGTTTTGGCCCATGGTTTTTGAAAAAGGGTAGTCTAAAACAATATTTTATAAGTCCAATGGTCTAAATTCTTAAAATAAAATGGTTGATTATGTGGAGGTGATTCAAACCCTCAAGGAAAACAATTTAAAAAAACAAAATGTTTTATAAGCTTTGAAGTGTCCACTAAAGCTTTGTAAAATAAATCAAAAAAATTAAAAATTACATTATTTTAATTTTAAAACATATATTGGTCTAAAATAATGTTTATATTATTTTATTACATCACTATTGCTTCATTATTATGTCATGAAACACATTATATATTTTAAAGGTATTTAATTTTTACCCAAAAATTCGACTGTCTCAGAAAATTATGAAAAAATCACTGTTGGATAATTTCGACATCCTGATTCTAAAAATAATATTCATATTATCTAAATAACTTTTTAAATATGTGAATTTTTTTTTTAAAATAAAAACCGCCATTTATCAAAAATTCCTGGGTTTTGACAGAAACAGCTTTCAAACCATAATAAAAATTACAATGGCATTCATAAAATTATAAGATAATTTATATTTAATAAAAAGAAATATAATAATAATTATTATATATTATTAAAATATTATTTAATTCCAAAATCCATTAATTCATCAAAATATATTTCTTCGTTTAATTTTAACTAAAAATATTATTTCTGAATTAAAAACTATTTACAAAGTAATAATAAAAATAATTTTTATTCTCTATAAAAGAATAATGTAAAAATTAATAGTGCTAAGTTCTTGTTACATAATGCCTTATAACACTCGCATAAGACTAAAGGTTAAGGTGTGCGATGGTGAAAAACTCTTGGGGTGGCTCGGATAACATTGCTCGGGTGGTAATCTGTATTAACATCCACTTCTCACATAGTCGGTTCCGCTGAGGCTTAATGTGTTCAAGCTCAGCATGGGCATAGACAAGGGTGAATCCCAATGACACCACCTCCTTTGTAAGCTCTGACAAATGGGCTTCATATTGGGAAAGTCTACGGGATGAGGCCATCACTTCATTTTTCTGAGTAAATTGGATTTGTTAAAGCCCTATATTTATACTAATCATGTGATCATTGTTCAATGACTATATTTTCAATGGTCACAATTCATAATTGTATTTTAAAATATAGAAACATAAAACCAATGAATTTCCCATTTTGTATAGCCATTATAGGTCATTTAATTAGATCAAGATGAATTTCCATTATGGAAAGTTTGGGTGTTTACAATCTTCCCCCCTTAAGAAATTTCACCCTCGAAATTTCTTTTTCCAACAATAAAACAGATTTGGGTAACTTTGCTTCTTCATTTCCTCTGATTCCCAGGTCTCTTCTTCAAAAATGTGGTTTCACCACAACATCATGATAAATGGAATTGTCTTATTTCATAGAACATTTTCTCTACAATATAAGATCTTCACGGGTTGTTCCTCATAAGAGAGATCATCCTATAACTGTTCTAACTCTAAAGAGAGTACATGTGAAGGGTCTCGTATGTACTTCTTCGTGAGGGATACATGAAAGACATAATGTACTTTGTCCATGGTTGTTGGAAGTGCTCATTGATAGACCACAACCTCGACACAATATGGAATCTCGAAGGGGCTGATGTACTGAGAACTTAACTTTGCTTTCTTTCAAAACCTCGTAACCTTATTCCACAGAGATATATGTAGGAAAAACATTTCTCCAAATTTAATCTCAAGGTCTCGTTAATGGTTATCAGCATAACTCTCTTGCCAACTTCGGGGTGCCTTGATATAATGCTAAATGGTTTTCATCATCTTCACCATTTCTTTAACCATTTATGGTCGGAGAATCTAACGATCGCTGACATCATCCCAACATGATGGTGTTCTGAACCTCTTCTCATATAGGGCATCATAAGGTTCCATTTGGGTGCTCAGGTGGAAATGCTTATTATAAGATAATTCTACCAGAGGAATATATTGATCTCATCCTCCTTTAAAGTCTATTGAAGATGATCTTACCATATCTTCCAGTGTCTGAATAGTTCTCTCCGATTAGGCATCGGTTTGAGGATGATAGGTCATACTGAAGTTCGGTTCTGTATCCAGATCATGTTGAAGACTCTTCAAAAACATAAAGGTGAATCATGGATCTTGATAGGATAAAATAGATAGTTATACTCCATGTATCCTTACCACTTCCCTGAAATATATATGTTACAGTGGATCCAAAGATAAATCCTCCTTAATTTCAATGTAGTGTGCAGACTTTATAAGATGATCCACAACAAACCATATTGCATTGTTTCATTTGGATGTCTTCAGAAGTCTGGTGACAAAGTTCATGGTTATGTTCTCCCATTTCCATGATGATATGGGTAATGGTTGAACCATCCCCTTATACTTTTTTCTCTCAGCCTTCACTTTCTAACAAAGAAAGTATTTTGATATAAATTCAGTGATCTCCTTCTTTATATTATTCCACTGATAATACTCTCGGAGATCTCAATACCTTTTTATGTTTCTTGGTTGAATAAGGAAATTTGAACTATGTGCATCATCTAAAAGTTTCTTCTTCAGCTCTGAAATTGATGGAACACATAGTCTTTTCTCAAATCTCAAAATTCGTTCTTCATTAACATTGAACTACGAGGATTTCCCCCTTATGATAGCTTCCACTTTCTTCTGAGTTCCCACATTATCCCATTGAGCATCCTTTAACCTTTCCAAAAGAGAGAGTTGAGAAATAATTTGTAAAAGGATTTATTATATTCACATCTTTATGATTACCATGTCTAACTTTATCAAATCTAAGAAGATTGGATCCTTTTAAATTCTCATCCATAGTAGAATTGTTGGGTCCTTTATAATTAGATCATCTTCCACCTTGTTCTCTTTCCCAAGGTGGTAATGGAATGAACAGTCATAGTTTTTGATCAGCTCTAACCATCTTCGTTGGTGCATGTTCAACTCTTTCTGTGTGAATATATACTTGAGGATTTTGTGGTCCATATATATTTCACACTTCTCCCCAAAGAGATAATGTTTCTAAATTTTTAAAGCGAATATCACCACATCCAACTCTAGATCATGTGTCTGATAATTATGCTCATGAACATTCAATTTATTTAATGTATAGGCAATGACTTTGTCATTTTTCATCAACACATAGCCCAGGCCCTCCTTTGAAGCATCACTAAATACCACAAAAAGTTCTCCGCTTATGGGTAAAGTGAGAAAGAGTGTAGTGATAAGCCTCCTTTTCAACTCCTTGAAGCCTTCTTTACATTCATCACTCCAAGAAAACTTTACTCCCTTCCGAGTTAGCTTAGTAAGAGGGTCAAACAACCATGTGAAATTTCACACAAGTCATCGATAATATCTTGCTAACCCCAAGAAGGTACGGATATCTGTTACCAATGTTGGCCTCATCCATCCCTCAATCGCAACTATTTTGGATGGATCCACAGATAACCCATTTCTTATTAATATATGGACCAATAATGAGATCTCCTTCAACCACAACTCACAATTTTTGTACATTTCATTTAGATTCTTGTTTTTCAAGGTCTCTAGTACAGTTTATAGATGCGCCTCATGATTCTACTTGGTTTTGGAGTATATTATAATATCAACTAAAAAGACTACCACAAATTTTTTGAGGTAATACCTAATGACTCTATTCTTCAAGTCCATGAATATTTCTGGAGCATCAGTGAGTCTGAAAGGCATTATTGTGAATTCATAGTGCCTGTATCTTGTATGAAAATTAGTCTTTAGGATATCTTCCTTCCTCACCATTACAGGATAATATCCCAACCAAAAATCCATCTTGGAGAAGTATTGTGCTCCTTACAGCTGATCAAACAAGTCATCAATTCGTGGGATACAATAAATGTTCTTTATCATGATTTTGTTAAGCTCGTGATAATATATGAAAATGGGCATTGACCCATCATTCTTCTTGACAAAGAGGACTTGTGCACCCCAGGGTGAAGCACATGGGCGTATAAACCCATTATCCAGATTCTCATGTAGTTGTTTCTTCAACTCCTAAAGCTCCACAACAGCCATTCTATACATATTCTTGGATATTGGCAACACCCCTGGTATAAGATCTATTCAGAATTCAATATCTCTTCTAGGAGGAAGACAATACAATTCCTTAAGAAACACTTATGTGAATTCCCGCACAATAGACACGTCTTTAAGGATAGTTGCCTCCTTAGTCTCAATCATCTAAGCCAGATACGTGTGCTCATAGGGAAGTAATATCCATGCTTGAGATGATGGAGATAAAGATGAATCATCATCCTCCTCGCACTTGTATAGAGTCAGAGGTTGATTCTCCACATGGAGAGAGATTTCCCTCTCACAGAAATTTATTTTGGATCTATATAAGGAAAGACAATCAATGCCAAAAATTGCATCAAATTCCACCAGAGGGATAATGACAAGGTTCACTAGGAAATTCAATCCACCTATTATGAGAGGGGAGGAATTATATTCATTGGATGCAATGATTTCCCCATTTTTTGTACTCACCATCATCTTCACTTCCATGATTTGTGATGGTGGTGGGATTATTCTACTAAAAATTCAGGATAAAAAATATTGTGTATAACCAGAATCAAAAAGTATGTTTGTTATTATTTAATGATTAAGTATAGTACCTATAACCACTTCGTTGTCAGGGTTCAATTCAGCAGTAGTGATGGAAAATTCTCATCCTTGATACCTTGCAGGTTGTTGGTTGGCTTAAGAAACCCTTGCCTTAGGGAACTGATTTGAAAAGTTCCCTAGTTCTTGGCAGTTGAAGCAATGAACAATGCATTCAGGGTTGAGTGGATCATTCCTCTCCACTATCACAATTGTAGGTTTTTATTTCCAACAGTTAATAGCTAGGTACCCTTCTCATCCACACCTAATGAATTTCCTCTTCCCCTTCAATAAATTTCCAGGGTGCTTCTTTCTGCACCTTTGGAAAGTGTGGTGTTGGATCTTCTTAGCACCGTAGGATTTATCCATCAGACCACCAGTATTGAAGTCCACTTTATGCTTATTATCCCCATGATACCCCTGAGATTCCCTGGTCTCTATTTCGACCATGAGGGAACATCATACAATTTCCTCATAGTTTCTGAAGTCATGGATCACCAGGGCTTTCCGCAAGCTAGACTTCAACCCACCAAAGAAGTGGTCAAACTTATATTATAGGGTAACGGCAAAGTCAGAGGAATATAATTCAAGCCTTGTGATGTTTTAATTGTATTCTCTAACAAATTCTTCATCTTTTTTCTTGAGGTCAAGTAAGTCTATTTCCATCTTATGTCTGAGGGTGCGCAAAAAATATTTATCATAAAACATCTTCCTGAAATCCTTCTATTCCAATGCCTCGATCTCCTCCTCAGGGTTTTTATTTTTGATCAATGACCACCATTGATATGCTTCACCCTCCATGTTATAGGAATCCACGAGAACCTTCTCATTTTCGGAACATTGAGGTATGGAGAAGATCTTTTTAATGGAGTTGATCTATTGTTCGGTGATTGAGGGATTGTATGATCCATTAAAAGTACAGGAGGCCTTTGTCTTGGGATGCTATCGATGGTAACTTTTTCAATATTACGTGGCATTGAACGATCCTCTTAACCCATGTTTCTTTTCAAAGCTTGAGTTAACTAAGATAGAAGTGTGACAAAGTTTGTGCTTCCTGCTCCCATCGGATTGGGAATCTCATTAGAAAAATCATCACATTTATCATCACATCAGTCGTTAGCCTGAGTCCTCCTATTACCATCCATTGGAAAGAATAAAAGGAAAGTTAGGGATAACACATTAAGGGTAATCCAAGGACAAAACTGATGACTTATAAATAACTTTTTTCCTTATCTTATTAATCTATAGGATAAAATATATGTTATTCATGATCTAATTTCTAACATATATTGTTAGGGGAATTTTTTTATTCCATTAATAAGGGTTCATACTAAAATTGGGAATTTACCAAAGCATATCCCATTGGAGTGTTGAAACCAAGAGTACAGCAAGGCCCATTTTTGTGCACCAGTTCCCATTCGAGTCTAGATCAAAGCGGTGTTTTCGGGTTTTACCCCTACGATACATATGTGTCAGAGCCGCCTCTACCTACTCGAATCCAGATAGGGATGTATTTTCTTGATAAACCACTTACTCAATACTCACCAATAAATAGGGATGTTTTTATTATACTTATTCTGTCTCTAAGTCGTCACTAGGGTTTTCTAATCCTAATCATGAAAATAACTAAACCTATCCTCTAATACCGCCTATAATAACCCAACATTTATTACAGACATAAACATGATTTATTACATAAACTTCACTTTATAAAACATAGAATATCGAGAGGACTATTGTATTTAGGGAATTTTATCATTATATAACAACATAAATCATGAAATAGAAAATCTTTTTTGAAAACACCTTTTATATGACCACTACATTTCCTCGTAATTAGAATTGCATAGGATAACCATAGGGAATTCATAAGAAAAGGGTGAGATATAAATCCCAGTAAGGGAATAAACATGGAATAAAATGAGAAATACAATACATGTTAGAAAATAGGCATATAAATGGAGCACAAAAGAAACATGAACATAAAGGCATGATAAAGCATGATAATCATAACATGGAAATGTGGAAACAACACTTAACATGTAATTTGCATGAGCCAAGGCTCATTGCACATGGAGCTTGAGTAAACCCTAATTGCATATAAGGCATGAGGAAACCATCATGGAACTTAAATTAGCATGAGTAAACACTCATTGAACATGACGTATCATGATACTGTACTTTACCAAATGCATTAGAGCACTATTAGGGTGCACCCTTCTTGAATATTTTATTTAAGGCACAAGCGTGCCACATGGATCTTATAAAATGGAATAAATCAACATCATAAGATATTATAAGATTAAGTAATGTGAAATAAATACATGAAATACAATTAAATATGTATATTTTCATATAGTTGAATACCCTTGATAGAGACATGAGTATGGTATTCACTACGCAATGATCATGGCTTGAAAAAATGCGGTTCAATTTTAGCAACATAACGACGTGACATGAAGATTCATTAAAATGGTTGAAGAAAGAGAAAAGGGTGTCTCATCATATTTATATGAAATAGACAGTAAGGGGGTCATATACACACATGTCCCAACAAACGTAATGGAATTTATATGCATAATACAAAAGAATTACTTGGATGTAAAAGAGGAGAGGGAAATATCTCATGGAATTTCGGCACGGTAATGGGTGTACATGGGAGGAATTAATGAGGGATCAAGGGGTATCCCATCATCCAATCATAAAGAGGGAATTATGGTGGAGCTGAAAAATTATACCCCAACATTTGTAATTAAAAACAAAAGGGCATAATAACTTAATGAAACTTGGAAAGAATTGAGAAAGGAAGAAATTACTTACTTGGATGTGTGATCCCAAAGGCTTGGGAGAGGATTAAGGGAGGTTTCTTCAGAGCTTGGGGAACCTTGGGATGATTATAGAGAGGGGAGGTAAGCGGTTGGTCGAACTAAAATGGATTTGAGTGAAGAGTAAGTGTGAGCTTGGGTGGGTTTATATAGGAAAGGAGAGGGAATTCTTTATTATTTTGGTTTGGGGCACCTCACATTAAACAAATCAAAATCACAAACTAACCAATGGTTTCTTCCCAAGTTTTTAGAAAAAGGGGAATGTAAAATAATATTTTATATGGTAAATGGCCGAACATCTTAAAATAATAGGGTTTATTATGTGGAGGTGAGTCACACTCTCAAGGAAAACAATTTAAAAAGTCAAAATGTTTTATATGCTTTGAAGGGTCCACTAAAGCTCTGTAAAATAAATAAAACAAAACCTAAATCACATTATTTTAATAGTAAAACTCATATTGGCTGAAAAAAACGTTTATATTATTTTATCACATCACTATTGGGTAATTATGAAGTAATAAATCACCTTATATATTTAAACGGTATTTAATTTTTACCCAAAAATTCGACTGTCTCAGAAAATTATGAAAAATTCACCATTGTATAATTTCTACGTACTAATTCCAAAAAAAATCATTTTATCTATATAATTTTTCTAAATATGTGAATTTTTACTTTTAAAATAAAACCCGCCATTTATCGAAAATCCATGGGTATTGTCAGAAACAACTTTCAAACCATAATAAAAATTACAATTGCATTCATAAAACAATTAGACAATTAATATTTAATTAAAATTAATTTAATAATTATTATAATATTTTATTGAAATATTATTTAATTCAATAATACATTAATTAATCGAAATATATTTATTATTCGAATATTAACTAAAAATACTATTTGTGATTTAAAAACTATTTATAAAGAAACATTAAAAATAATGTATATTCTCTATACAAGAATAGTGTACATAGTCATAATGCTAGGGTCTCATTACATAACACCATATAATACCTGCATAAGACTGAAGGGTAAGGTTTGCGATGGTGACATACTCTTTGGGTGACTCGAATAACATCACTCGGGTGGTAATCTCTATTAACATCCACTTCTCTCATAGTCGGTTCCGCTCAAGATTAACATGTTCATGATCTGCTTAAAAATGGTCAAGAGCAAAGCCCAATGGTTCCAACTACATTCCAAGCTCCGAAAAATGTGCTTAGTGTGAGGCATGTCTACTAGATGAGGCCATTGTTAATTTGTCTGAGTAAATGGGACTTGTTAAAGCCCTATATTTATACTAATCATGTTATCAAAGTTCAACAGCAATATTTGAAATGGTCACAATTCATAACGGTATTTTAAAATCGAGAAACATAAAACCAATGAAGTTCCCATTTTATATAACCATAATAAGACATTTAATTATATCATGAGGAATTTCCATTAATTAATGTTTGGGTCGTTACAACACAGCAGTGGTAGATCCCTCAATTCCACATTGGGGGCCTGTGTGAACCTTCTGGAGTGCAGGCTGGGAGCGTGAAGGCCATTTTAAGTGACTTTCTTTTATCCTTATTACTAATCATCATCTCCCTAATAATTATAGTATTTTTCATTAAATATTTTCATCCCTTGTGACAAAACAGAGTATCAAAAGGGGTCAAATCCTTAACTATTAGTTTTTTAGAATTTTTCTGAAACCATATACATACACGATTCAATTTTTCAATGGTAATATAAAATAAAACATAATAAATAATAAATTATAATGGAATACATCCATGAAAATGAAGTCAAGTATGTTTTCTTCATATCCTAATGAAAGGAAACAAAATATGGGTGACCTAAAATTCTATGTAAGGGTTACTTACATAAGAATTTATCATGATTCAATATGAATAATCTACATGGTACGGTAAGTAACTAAAAATAAATTCCATTAAAATAACATTACTATCATGAAAATATAGTGAAAAATCAATATGGAAATTTAAATAACTGAACACAAAATTTACTTAATCAATAATGTAATAATAAAATGAATCCATAGATAAGGTCACTATATAAATATTATGGATAAAAAAATAACTTAATTATTAATAATGAAAATTCTTAAGCATAGGAAGTCATGACTGTAGGCATCATGATACATCTACTGTCAAGATCTTTCAAAATATGGATTAAAACTATAGGTAGAATCCCACTTTATTGGCCCAACTTATTTGTCTCATTATACATGTAGAAGCATCTAAGGGTATTTATAATTGATCCCCATCCATATCTACATGTAAACATTATTCAATATATACATAATAATCAATTTAATTCATGAATCAATATATATTCTCTAAAAATATCCATATTAATTTAAGGATACAGATTCATCAATATTTCTTTAGTTAATCAAATAAATATAAATGTATACACCATATGTATCAACGGTATATGGATTAGAAAATAATAATATACAACATAAAATAATATGTATATTTAAGATAAATGTAATTTCTAATGAAAAATTATCACAATAATGTTTTTGTTTCAAGATAATGTTGACAATCACAAAAGGAAGTTGGATTTTATCTTTTACCACTTGGTAATATTAAATTCAAATACCCTTGGACGAAATTATTCAAATTTAAACATAAAATACCATGACTAATTAATTAATCACGATATTATATGTCAAATTTTTTTTATATACACTATATAAATGAAATTAGGTTAATAATATTGTAGTATACCTCAATGAATGGAAATTTAGATGAAGTCTCTTAACATGAGTCTAACTCGTTACGAACATTCTTTATCATCCTGATAATAAAAAATTTTAATTATTAAATTTTTATTATTCCTTTTATTTCACTTATTAACTTTTTTACAATTACATAATCAAATATTTTTACATTGGGTGTTTCGATGATATTTGAATTCTGTGTCAAAAATGACTTCGGTAGGATGATTATTGGTCTAAGAGGTCATTATTTAAATATATACATTATTATATTCTTGAAATAATTATCATTTTTATATGTCAATTATAATTTTTATACCAATAAATAAGTATGGTTTTGATAAATGAAGTATGTTATGACCATGGATATGGTAGGTTCTATGAATGCATGATTAATGTTTCGATTTTTCAACAATCAATTTGGAAAAGAGTTAAAAAAATATTTTATTATTATATAATTATAATAAAACCATAAATACCATATTATTTCATTAAATATACTTACATATGTCATTCATGGGTTGTGGCTGTGAAATAAGTGTCACATCACTTCTTTAAAGCAATTTTCCAAAAGTAAATGAACGATGTTATCATCTTTTAGTGAGTGAAAAAGGTAAGAAATAATGTGATAGATTATATATTTATAATGATAAATATTTCATTAATATCATAATTATTTCATGTAAATCACATTTAATCTTAAACTTTATCCTTATCCCCATCCATGTAAATTGTTAGTGAAATTCGAATCACATCGCTTCGTGAGGCAGTAATATTCCATACGCACGGGCGACATTATCATATCCCATGTGGAATGGAAAGTAAAGAGTTATATTTTTATAATGACTCCAGAGGTAAAATGACGTTATTAATATCATATATATACATTATATCCATTAACATACCCAACTGTGAGAGGTGTAGATGTAAAATTTTTCACAACGGTTTGAGAGTTAGTAGTCTGTCATATACATGAGCGATATTATTGTTTCCCATTTAAGGGAAGAGAAGATCGATATAGGTAATTAAATTGAAATAACGACATTCCACTATATGTTATTTTTTTTATACAAACGTTAATTAATAATATTTTCATTAGTTTTTTTAGGAAATTAAAAACCGTATAGTTATGAATTTTACCTCTTCTCGGACCACCTCTTTTGGATTATACCTAAAGTTTTACTAGAATGTATTTATGACCAAAAATGATTCTATGATGAGATAATGGAACTCTTTAAGTGATTTGGGTAGTTATTTTTAGATCCAAATTGGTTTTAAGCTATGAAGAAGAGAGGAGAGCGAGTGTCCTTCTATAAGTGAGGTGAGTGGCCTTATATAATCGAGGGGAGTGGCAAACCTGCACTGTATTAAAAAAATGGTGTACCTACATTTTTAACATCACATAAGGGTCCAAAATAAAGTGTTATAGAGACTTAAACATTTTACGGTATAAATAATATCATAAAATAGATTTTATATGATACTTTATGTAATTTTAACCCCAATCTCTTTAGTTCCCCCCCCCCCCCCGATAAAACCATTTTTACCTTAACCATGATAATTAATTTTTACGGTTTTCATGATGAAACATAGTCAATAATTAATTTGACCATATTATATAATATAAATTATTATTATTAAAAAAATTAATACATTTCTTAAAATTGCATTCACATTAGTTGATAATTTTAATTTAAAATTAATCTTGTAGAGGTAATGAGATAGTAGGTTTTCAAATAGAAAATGTTCAAAATATTACAAAGTGGGTATATCAAAATTCAATATTAAAACGATTAAAATGAACTATATTGAACTAATATATATATAATTTTAGTAATTACACTTTAAAATAAATTTAATAAATAATTTACATTTATATATCACTAAAATATAATATTCAATTTTTAATTAAAATTTTGTATTTTCACTATTCATCGAAAAACGAAACATTTTAGAAAAATACTAAAATTTCACCCATGGATAAATTTTATATGATGATTTAAAAATTGAAGTTAATTTTATAAAATATGTTTTCTAAAATTGGTAAATATTAATTTTAAATTATGTTCACAAAGTGTGGCTAAACAACCATTTTGAAAAAAATACAGTTTTTCAGATGAAATTTCTTTTTCATCCAAATAATTCTTATATTTATTTATATTAAATAGTTAAAGAATATATCTGGGTAAACTATTTGATTTTAAGAAATTTTTTATTTATTTATAAATAAAATCACTATAACATCTATATAATTAAACATTATTTTAACCATGATTCTTTTAGTGAACACATCTCTAAATCTTCATATTAAAAGTTTCACTCATAAGAATAATATAATTTGACTGAAATTGCGACATAAAAAATATTTAAATCAAAATATAGAATATTTTATACATGGTTTCAACTATCTCATCAACTTATAAATACACTCATTTTATATAGTAAAATTGGAATGCATTATCCTAATATTTTCAACTTTGGACCTAAGTTTTACACCCTCATTGTAATTGTTAAAATATGCCAACATAGAAATATAATTTCTATTAAACTCAAAATTAATCTTATAAAAATAATTTTTAGTATATGAAATCTCATCCTTATCCTTAATGTATTTTTTAAATAAACTTTGACTGGTATCTTCAACTTCCATTATGTAATCTTCCATCTCTTTACATTATAGAGAAAATTATTCATTAAAATATGAATAATAAGTGTAAATTAAATAAAAATACGTGTTCCTCAAAGAATCTCTAGTAATCTTACCCATGAAATACATATCATTTTAAAGAATTGTAGCACAAAATATATTGATATTCTAGGTGTCATATCTCTCTGAAGCACTATCGTAATTTAGAGCCTCACTCACATTCCATGTACCCATCAACTTTTTCACTTTTTTCTTTTATATTTATCTAATATTAATTGTAGTTTATTTTTTTTAAATTTATACATTCATGTCTGATATATTCTAGATTCTTACCCTCGTAATAGATAAAATTCAAAGAATATTCTCTTATTATGCATTTTTATGTTTATATTTTCTTTATTTCTTTCTATTGTAGTTCAAAAATCTTTTCTTCTAAAACGTATAATGCACCAACATCTCAAACTATCCTTATATAATATTTTCTCACAATCCTCCAAAAAATGTTTATAAAGATTTAAAATATTCTCCTTAGATGTAGCATTACCAAAACTACTAGTAGAAAAAAAAATCCATTCTTCCTATTTTCTTTCTCAACCTCTCTCTTTAGATAATTTTCATATTGCATCAATGTTATGATCAAATCCCTAAGGTAAAAATTATTAATATTCTTAGTATCATCATTTATATTTCTTTTAAATTATCACTCCTTTGGATGTGTGTCAATTATCTTATCCAAAAATTATTCATCTAAAATCAATTTGTCATAAAGATATTTTAATATATTCACTATAGTTATGGATAACTAATGAATCCATGAATCTTAATCTCTTGGAATAAATTAAAATAATTACAAAAATTCTATATGTATCACTCACTTGGTTACTCAAACATTTAAAGATCCAAAATTTCTTATTTATATATTTATCTATATCTCATTAATTGTTTCATATGAATATATCTATATCTAACTGTTCTGAGTCATATAAAAATTATAATATTTAAGAAATTATAATTCACTTCATATTACGTTTTTTCATCATTAGTAAATTTTGGTATCTCCTATACAAGTATATTATAATTATCGATCATCATTAAATATTAATAAACTCTAATATTAATCAAAAAGGACTTCTTCCAATCTCTATAGTACTAATTATTTTTACAATCAATGAATGTTGGTTGACTATAATTAATATTTTCCAATGATCTAATATGTAATCTAGTTTCTATAGAAAAATAACCTTTTCTCTTTTATATATTTTTATATGGAAAAAAATAGACATTCTCTAATACAAATTATTTTACTAAAAATGAAAAAATAAAATGTGGTCAATTTATTTTAAATGAAATATTAATAATATTTCCCCTCATTAGCATGATTATGAATCACATAATTCAGAAATGGTGATTCTGATAAATCAAATAAACAACAACATAAAAACAATTGGAAAATTAAATTATTTATAAGACATAACATAACCAGATTTGAAAAGTAAATATAACTAGAACAATAAAAAACATTAATAATGTAATTGAGTTTTTAATGTCAATATATTACACCTTTAAAACTATATCTTTTAATGTATATTATAATTCCAATCAATGGAACTCTTCACTTTTAATAAACAGTGATAGGAGGATCAATAACCATATCTAATTGAATCAATCTAAAAAATCCAGAACATTATCAATATAAAACATCAAAAGTTAAGAGTTAAGTCCCAATATTTATTCAAAAAATATCTAAGTGTAAAGTTTTATTATAGATCTTCTCTTGGATCACATGAATGATATAAAGTACTATCTCCATAACTCATCAAACTAAATGTATGAAACCATAGATTCCTATCCCTAAAATAATTTATTTTTGAAAGGATAAAAATTAAGTGAATAAAATTGGACATGTTGTCACTTTTATAATATTTTCATAAATATCATAAGCTATATAAACACTCTAAAATTTCATAGAAATTAAAAAATTAAGGTATTAATATAGCGCATATATCGGGAATAAAAGTGTACTAATATCTGGTAATCGCCATATATTCTTTAGATCCACTATATTTATTCATAATTATTTCCATAACAAACACATAATTGGTAAAATATAATTTCTTCTGTGATGGATATCCTCTAAAAACAATCCAAAGGTTTAACTTGATCTTTCGATTTAACTGCTTTTGGTGACTTTGTAAAGTTCTAGAATAACATGGTTCAAAATGATATAACTGAAACATGTAAATCAAAGGTGAAACCTACATAAACCAAATAAAAAACCCATTAATTTATCATAATTAAAATATAAAGATATAAATATTTTCAAAAAAAAAAACCAAGTAATTTATTCAATATATGAATCAACAGTTTATTCAATTTATTATTTTTTTTAGAATAAAAATGTATATTATATATTTTTCCTTGTTTTTAGAGTAATGTCTTATAAAATTTAAGATTATGGTATCTCCCTATGTTTCTATATGTTTCGTAACACAAGTTTTGACCATTATAGTGAATGTAATTTTATAAATTTTTGTATTATACATTGATAATGTAATAAAAGAGATAGTGTTATTTAATGTACACTATAATAAGATATTTTTTATTATATTTATGTTTTGGGTCATATATTCCAACCAAATAATTTCTTGCATAAAATTTAGGGTATAAATTAATATATGAAAAAATGTGGCCATTTCTTCCTCATTTCTTCCTCAGGTTCCCATACCACCTCATCAATCTTGTGATTCATATACAGCACCATCGACGGTATAGTTATTAGATTATACAAGACTTTTACAACAGTGTCAATAATCTAGATAGGATCTTAATTACATGATAATCATTCTCTAACTCAATTTCTTCAAAGTTGAGTATCTATATTTGTTCTGGTATTTACTTCCTCAACAATGAGACATAGAAGGAATCATGCGCTTTATATAGGTTTAGTGGAAGACCCAAATGATAAGCTAACAATCTAATTCTATCAAAAATATCAAAAGGTTCAATATAACTAGACTTAGCTTCTCATTCCAACCAAACATTGTAGATCCCTTTTATAGTGATGATTTCAAAAAAATATGATCCCCTACTTGAAATTCTATATCCTTCCTCTGATTATAAACATAACGTTTATATCTCCTTTAATCCTTTATGATATAATTATAAATATATTAAACATTATCTTTTATCCTCAAAAAGTTTTATACCTATTATCTTCACTTATCCCACTTCATCCTAACATGATTGATTGTAACGGATTAACCTACAATAAGCCTCATACGGTTCCATTTATTTGAAGATTGATCGTTTTCTTTTACAAAAAATCCATCAGAGGTAAATATTGGCCCCATATTCCTTGGAATTGAAGTGATCATTAACTCAAAAAGATCTATAATGTTGGGATAGTCTTTTCAGACTACCAATCAGTTTGAAGATGCTATGTGGGTCCCCTTTGTATCTCAATGTTTAGAGTTTTCTAAAGGATCCCCCAAAATATTAATGTGAAAAAAGGGTAGTGATCAGATAAAATTGATAAGGTTCACTTTGTATTCTCACAAATTTATTGATATAAATTCCTACAAGATGATCATGGTGTATATCCTCACTTATTTAAAGGTTTTATTCCACCAAGATTACTCAATAAAGATAGGGGGTTTAAATTAGTGTGTGTGACATATTACCAATTAGAACCATTTCCCCTCTCTTACCTCTACACATATTTAATTGATGGATCTCTCACTAGTTTCCCTCCTTCAGTTTTCTTGAATGAAATTTAATGTAAGGGAAAAATGAACACAATGATTTCATAATAGGATTCACCACCAATGTAGATGAATACGTCCCTGGTGTATAGTGGTTCTTATCCCACCCATTCACAATGCCTCTTTTATTACCAAGATGAAGATTACGAAATGGTATGACATTAAACCTATGGAATATTAATAACCATCTATAATTACATGAAATCGTCAAATTTAAGTATTATTATGATCTATTTCTAACATGTATTACCTCAACAAATACAAATTTTGACTGTATCCTTTTTATGTGTGATTACCAGTAAAGGAAAAATTTCTTTTGTACTATACATTATCTGAACTCCATCCTTAATGTAAGACAATATCAAGGGATTATAAAAACCTTATGGTGTAATTTAAGTGTATGCTTCAATAATTTTCATATAAAGATTCCATTTGATAGATCCATCATTACCATTTATTTGTATAGAATATACTTCAAGAGAATCATGGTTGATTTATCATTAATCTTATCCCACTTCTTCAACGCATAGGGATTCACTCTTACAAAATAAGTGGGTATTTCCATTTCTTCAACATAACAGTTATTCAAGATAATCACAGTGTTAGTAATCTGTCTATTTTTTTAATAATATTCTTATACTACTTCCAATGCTCATTATATTCACATAACCATTTCAATATAATTTCCATAATATTCAAAAAATTTATTCTCATTCATTCACAGTCATTAAAATTCATATAAAACTAGTTTCAAAAACTATCATTTCATTGTCTTCTTGGATATTAATTTTCATATTTTAGAATATGAAAACCCTTTATTAGTGGAACTTAAAATATGAATTATGCTCTTTAAAGTATGTCTAGTATAATTCACAATAATAAGTTCATGAATATCATACCATGATTACCTCATTAATAATTATCCTTTTCATCCTCTAAATTTGTAGCACTTATCATGGGAACTTTATTTTAATATTCTTCAATAAATTATTTCATAATGACATCCACATCTATGTGAAATCATATATAGGTATAGTTTTTGTGTGAAACAATATCTCAGAGTGTAGTTAGTTTTGATATTTGTGTGCGAAGGTCACAAAAACTCCTATCATGGAATGAAAATATCATCCATCGCATTCTATTTGTATGTTAAAATTTCATGTCATAACATCACATCATAAATATCACCCAAGATAATATCTTTATCAAGAACAATGGAATGAAATTCTTATAATGGCATCAAAGAGTCTCATTTCATAAAACTAGATTTTATTGGTATTCCAATCTCATATTTCTTTGTGTTGTCATCTTTTTTTCAATGGTGTGAAGATCACCTTCTCAACACTCATCCTGAATCATAATATTTATTTGAATCATTATGATGATTAACACATTGAAGAACATCTCCACCATCGAATGACTAAACCTCTAAAAATATATTCGGAACATCAGCTTCTCTAACACTTCCAAATAGTAAAACCTTATGTATCATTTCATAACATTTATTTAAAAAATGATTACTCTTATGCATGAAAATGTGGATCTATGTCTTATCCAAAATAAATGTCCAAAACTCTTATGTAATATTATAATATTCCTACATATCATATTGTAGCTCATTAATTGGTCAAATTATACTCAGTGATTACCTTTATATATTTCTAATTAAATATGATGAACTTAACATATTAGTAAAGTGACCATTACACATCAGAGTGTGCCTCTTGATTATTCTATATTTCATTTATTCTAACCAGCTGTTACTTTTATGTATGGAATGAATTTTCTAACTCTTTTATTCTTCTAACAATTTATCATTACATATTGAGAAAATGACTCTTATGTTTTCTGTTAGTTTCCAATGATTTTTCAATTTTCACTCTTCAAATAAAAATTACTTTTAGATATTTAGAATAATATCTAGATTACTTTCAAATAATTCCATTAACAATGATGATGACATGATGTATTGAACCAATGGACTTTATGTAGAACAATAGAGCTCAATAATTATACAAATTTTGTATCCACTTAAATATCATTGAACATTTCAAAATCATAGATTCCTGATTTACATCATTGTCATATTTACATATTATAGGGTGTCATCAAGAATTTTCCAATTTCAAACTCTTATAATTTTAAAGGATGAATAAAACTTCATAACCAATAGTTTTGGATCCCCGACTCCTATAAATTTTCAAGACACTTTTGAATAACTTCATGTAAACATTAATCATCGCTAAAATAATTAAAAATATATATGAACAAAATAAATAATCCATGGACTATTTAAATGATTTATCCATTGAATTCAGAAAATTTAACATCAACATATTCATATACTAAATAATTAAGATTCATCTTCAGTAGGTACAAATTTTGGATGTAAAACATATGGATTCATCTATCGGATTCACTTAACTCCTTCAAACCTCAACAAATTATATTTCAACATCCAACATTATTTCATATTCTTTGGGAGCATAAGGATGAATTATTGAAAAATAATATTATATATTATTTATTGAGATATAATATTAATCATTTTTTTAACTCTATATAACAAATCAAAATGAATTCATCAAATCTCCTTAAATAAATTCTCCATATAAAGTACCATGAAAAATATTCTCCAATCATATTATTTTCTAGGTGAATTAACGTCAAGTATTAACTAATTGTATATGTTCCTTTATTATATAAATAATTGAAACCACTATCTTATATGATTAAAAGCATCTATAATTTTTTTAATCCTCATTCATTTTTCCTCATAACATACAATGACACCATTCACAGGAAATTTCAACCTTCTTCCCATCAACATACATGGTAACTCCAAACTACTTCCAAGAAGTTCTTCATAAATACATATTGACATCATTCTCAATGAATTAATTAATATTGAAAAAAATACATCTCAACACAAATGAGGTCCAATAATATCCACCTTATTATTTTTTATCAATACTAATATTTAAAATACATGTAAATATGTCACTTTTATTTTATTCTCCATCTCTCATGTTTTATTGTAAATACAAATACTATTGATAAAAAATGCTATAATTCCACTAAAATCAATTTCGGATAAACAATTCCAATCTTTGTCTATATGATCCATACATGGTGTAGAAAACTAGATTGACTAATCTAAAAAATAATGTAATAGTTTAACCAAATTAAAATATAAGACTAATTCAGAATTATATTTTTAGGGTTATTCAGATTTTTCATGGATAATATCAAATTTTTTGATCATATTCCCATGCAATTTTTCTAACAAAAATTCATACATTTATCTCATTATGTAAATTTGAAACATTCAACAAAACTATAATGCTAGTTTTGGTTATCCATTAACATTCTCAAAATCTCATATTTTTATAATATTGATAAATACAACTTATCCCCCTTAATACAAGAATTTATTCTAAAAAACTAGTATGATAAAGTATACAAGCATACATTTGTAATGAAATCCATTCATGAAATTTCCATAATTCCATATTTCTATCTAATGATTATTCTAGAAGCATATCAAACTTCTCCCCATCAAGTTAAACCTTCTAAATTCACTTTAACATAAAAAATACCTACATCAAATATGGCTCATGATATTAAATTTTAGATTACAAAAAGATATTTTATTTCTTTATGTCTATAATTTTTATTCTAGTTTTCTTAATTATTCAATACAACCCTTAATCATTCATCACCTTTAATTATTTACATAGAAAAAACAAACACATTGAATTTGAGAATAAGGTGGAACTACCTTGCACATTGGTAAGATAAAAAGTGTTGATATTTCCTTCTAAACTAGGATAATCCAATATTTTTATATCCATTTTAGGATAATTAATCATTACTTTTTTCTTATTTTCCATTTAGACTTCTTCTTAGATTTCATGGATTCTTTAACTCTTTACACTACTTTATGTGGGACATTATTATTCCAATCATCCAAAAACACACAAGAATATCATAATTATTGTAGTATTTTACTTAGAATTTCAATTATAGATGGAAACATTATCAAACAAACTATTGACTTTTTCCCATCATTCTTGCATCTCCCATACAGATTAATTGAAATTACTTCAACCAAATCAATCCTTTTTATTTTTCCTTAGTCTAATTTTTCTTTTTTCTCTATCTTACCTATACTAACACCATAAATTATTGTTTCTTGAACTATACCATCATATATCCTCTTTTAAAAATATAATTATCTAATTCCAATTAGTGTATCAATCATATCAGACTTCTTGGGTGTACTCTTCTCAATATACATTTTTCCCATGGACAAAGGAAGAATCAGCTGTCATATTCTTTAACATATGATTGTTTTTTTCTTTTTTAAAGTAATTTTTTTAATGCGATTGGTTGATATTGAAATTAATGATTCTATAGTATGAATAATTTAGATATAGCTTAAAAAATTAATAATTTCACAACTATTTGAGATAAATTTATTCTTACCTTTCATCTATGGACATTCCTTCAAATAATAATTTTCCCCTTAATATAGGCTTCCCTTATATTCTATGAGCTAACATGTTGTGACAACATTAAATTTCAATTCACCTAAACCCTAAAAAATACCCCAAGAGAACAAAAAACCTTTTTCTCATTTGAACATTATTATGGATCACTATTACAATATTCTTTTTTATTCATTTATCTCAACTAGTTAGGAATATTTTATTAGTAAATTGATTTTTATCATATCAACAACTGCCTTTTATGTGTTTGTGGTTTCATCATCAATTATATCCATCCCCATTTATATTAATTTTGAATTTACACATAAATTTTGCATGAAACAAAATTTAGCATAATCGGAACATTATGATTTGGATGGTAATCATGTAGATGAATTTTTATAGAATGACTTTCAACTCTTCTTTCCAAATTATATATGTCATTCAAAACAAGAATATTCCTTGGAACTAAGTGTGGATGTAGCTCTTCTCTAAATTTTCAACAAAAACTATGGATGTTTCATCTTCAAATTCATTAATTTTTCTTCATTATCTAGAAACTCCATTTTAAGAGTGTTATTATGATTGTTAGTGGGATTCACACTTTTGTCACATTCTCTATTTATTCTATCAACACTACCTTGATGAATTCTATGACATTATTTCAATTAATATTCAAGATAATTTTCCATGTTATCTTTGAATTTTAGTTTTCACTATTTTCACAATGTAAGGATTTTGTTTTTACATCAATAGAAAGAACTTATCTTAAATCCTTTCTATGGATTAATATTTCTTTGGGATTATATCAAGATAATCCTTTCATATTTATCTATTTTTTCATCAAGATCCTTAATAATAGTAATTTTTTCCCTTAAATTCCTATGGAATATTTATTCTCAAAATTAACTTATATATCAATGAGCATCCATCTTCTCTGATTCCTCATCATGTTTGGTGATGTTCTACTACAAGTCTTTGAAAGATATGACAATAAAATTTTAAATTTCATTGTTAACTTTCTATATAATATTTCTAAACATAATATATAAACTATCATTAAATTTTTATGTGGTATGATCATCCCCACTTATTCTAATTTTATTTATAATTTTTTTTAATGATATTTTTAGTTACCTTATCCCCATGTGAAATTTTTGAATCTTCTAAGGTGGAATTGATTTCTTTCTCCTTGGTAGTTTATTCAACCACTAATTGTTCATTTTTTAAATTCTATATTTTTCTTTAATTGAATTAAAACATGGGTAAATATATTTTACTTATTTTTGAATGAGAGGGATAGATTCTATACCATTTTCATTTATTTATTCCTTCTTTACACTGGATTCGTATAAGAAATAGAATTTTAATCCCTAGTGTAAAATTCTCTTCCAATTATGCAATTCATGATTAGATTGGAATATATTTTTAAAAAAATTAAAAAATTAAAATATTTAATTTGTATAGAATACAATCCAAGGATGAACCTGGTTCTCTAATACCAATTCTTGTTATACTACAATTTGTTATCTATATAGACAAGGGGGTAAATTAGTGTTTATGACTTAATAAAAATGCAATGTGTTTCCTCACTACATCCCCAGTCCTACCTCTCTAAATACTGGATTCGACAAGATCCTTTTGAAGTTTGATTAGTATGAAAGCCAAACTCCCTTATAAACTATATAAGTTATAATATTCTTCCTCAATGTGAAATAATCTAAATGTTTTCATCAAGAATTAAAATTTAAGGGAATCATATGATTCAGTCCCTTCAATATAAATATATAATAGGATGGATCCCTCATCTATACTTCTTGTTCTTGAATAATCTTCATTATAAGAAAGGTCGATTTCTATTTCTTCTTGTTATTATTCAATTAATGTAGATTAACTATTATAGAAATGTAAGGTATTTCATATTCTTTAACATAAATGACATTATATTTTATCACCGTATTATTCTTCTCTATATTTTTTTGATAATAAACTTCTTCAACTTATAACAATCCTTATATTCATATATCAAGGTGAATATAATTCTAGAATATTTAGAAATTTTATTCCCCTTCATTTTCAATCATGAAAAATCATTTAAAAATCATTCATATATATTATTTATTCAACAAAATATCATATATTTGTTTTATGATTTTAGAATATGAAACACCTTTGTATATAGTACTTCATGTTAGCATGATTCCTAGTCTAGTATGTCCAATAAAATTCCCAATAATAAATGCATTAATAATAGACCATGGGAACCTCTTTGACACTTTTTATTTTAATCCTCATGATCACTCAAAATTATCATGAAAATATTTCTTCAAATTTAAACCCTAACCATCATCACTTTAAAATCAACATCTACATGAAAACATGTAGTAACAGTATCACAGAACAAATAAACCCCTCACAACCACATGAATTCTTTGGATATTTTCATGGTAACATCATGTAAAATTTTATCACAACCTGATAAGATCATCCATATCATCTCATTGTGGCTCCAAACCTTTATGGCTTAACATCATGATTTGAATATTTTTGGTGAAAATCACCTCATCACATACTATGGTGTGACATCTTCATTGTGGATTGGAATTACCTCATGTGATATAACTAGAATATAATTATATTTCATTCTCATATTTATTCAAGGTGTGAGTGTGAATATTATATTATAAAAACTCATTTTGAATCAAAATACCTCTATGAATCAATTTTATTTTTAACTCATTTAATAACCACTCAAGAATTTAATGACTTAACATATGGAAATGTCTTCTAGATCATCAAATTATCAAAATTTTCTAACTTATTGACCCTTATGTATCAAGTGTTAACCTTTACATAATAGATTAGTTCTCATAAATTTCACGGTTTAGGTCTATTTCTTTATCAAATTTCTTATGATTAAGCCTTGCATAATAGTATTTATCTCTTAAATATCTCAATGAGGCTCGAGCCATTATCAAATTGTACTCATTAATTATTTGTATGTATTTCCCTATGACTTGTAATGACCTTTACATATTGGTAAATTTACCTTTATACATCATAGTGTACCATATACCTTTAACATATTTCATCATTTTGGCTCAAAATATACTTCGACATATGGAATTTTTTTTCAATTCTTTTATTATTCTCATAGATAACCTTTACATGCTGAAAAATGAGTATTTTGTATTCAAGTATCTTCCAATCCTTTTATAATTTTCACTCTCCTTCTTAGAATTAAATTTACTTATCTAGAGTAATATTAAAGTTACTTTTTTGTACTTCTGTTGAAACTGAGATGACCTATTAATATTGAACCACTATCCTTTACATAACATATTGGTTCTCAAGAAATTTTAAAATTTCAACTCCATATTAGAATTAAAAATCTTTTTAGAACTCAATGATTCTAGATTTTATATTGGTTCACCTTTATGTACTTCTGGGTGACTCAAGATATTACTAAATTAATAGCTCTTCTAAATTCTAGAAATATAATTGAAACTTTAGAACCTCAATTTCTATAATCTCAACTCATCTAAATCATTTAAAAACACTATAGAATAACTTCATGTAAACTTCATTCATCACCAAAAACTTCCAAATCCTTATATAGAACATAAATACTCTATTGAATATTGAAATGATTCTTTAACTACCTTCTAAATATTTATCATTCTTGATAGTCATCTACTCATTGGTCATGATCCATCTTCTATAGGTATAACATACATATTCATAAATTATATATGAAACTTAAATATCCGCATAACTCTTTCAACAACATCTAAATGAGTATCAACTATCAATATCTATTACTTTTATTTGAAAACAGATAGATTATTTCTCTATATAAAAAAATATAGCTTCTTCAAAGACATTGAATATTTAAAATTAATCTCACTTTATGGAACAAATCACATTAAATTCATCAAATCTACTTAAAAATATTCTCTACATAAAGTATCAAGTAACATATCTTCCAACCAACATAATTGTTATATTAATTAATCTAAAATGATTACCAATGGAAGATATTAATTATTTATATAAATAATTATATGACCTCTGTTCCAAGATTCCAAACATTAATATGTTTCTTCAATCCTAATCCATTTTTTAAAAAACTTATAATGACACCTTTCATGGAAAACCTCAGCCTTATTCACATCACCATACTTTAGAATTTTAAAAAAATTAAAGATATTATTCTGTAATATTTAATAAAATAATGTTCATTGATTTCGATTCTTATTGATAATGAATAAAACTCAAGAAAGTGTGGGTAAAAAATAGGAAATATTTAGACTAAGTAAGGCAATACAAAATGAACCATATAAAATCATTCCTCTTATAAGTCTTAGGAATACTAGAAATAGTTTTCACTGTGATATTATCCCACTTCCACATTGGTATAGGGATAGTTTTAATAAAACTCTTTGAATGTTTTCTCTTTACCTTTACTTATTCAAATAACAATAATCATGACACATAATTGCTAATTTCTCACTTCATGTTGTCCCGTGGAAAGTGTTCTCTTATATATTTATAAATATTTGAGATACTATAGTGTATAGATAAATTGGAGTTAGAATATATATCTATAAATACCATATTCAGATGAGGTACTAATGGTAGACATATTCACCTTCCAGACATTAATATACCATCTTCATATATAAATTCTTTAATTCTACCATATTATATATATTTATTTTTCTTTTGTAGATAAATTTTTTTCTTTTAAAGACCTTTTAATATTCACTAGAAAATATTATTTGTTAATTAATTATATGGATAATTATGTTTCCCCTTTACTAATAATTTCCATGCTAAAATTTACAAAATTTACAAACATTGGATTCATTTTTATGTTGTTCTTGGATAGAACTACATGATACATCATGCTTAATGTGTTTACTACCTTTTTTCTTTCCCATGATGGTATCTTATTTCACAATAATAGTATTTGGGTATTTTAAACCATTTTCTTTGTCTCATATTGAGCACTTTTTTATGTGAATACTTACATTAAAATATTGTGATATTTAGATATGTAACATGTTTCACCAAAAACCTAATGCTTGAATAACTTCAAGGAAAATGATATATCATCTTGATCAATATCATAAGCTGGATAGTTTTGTTGATGGGTATTTAATTATCTTCATTGATAAACATAAAAACTATAATTTATTTATAAGGATACACCCAATTCATTTATTCAATGTATCACTATATATCACAAATCCCAATTTTCCTTGTGGTAAGGTTAATATCAGTGAATTGATTAATCTCTTATTTAGTTCCTCAACGATTTATCCATTGTCCCTTGACCATGTTAATTTAACCCCTTTATGTTTCAACTTATTTAAGAAATTATCTAATCAAGTAATGTTTTCAATAAATCATTGGAAGTTACCAAATAATCCAAGGAATCTATATATATTTGTTACATTAGTGGGTGTGGTTCATTCTTTCACCACAATTATATTTTAAGGGGTAAGAGATCTTCTATCCTTGGAGATAATATGTCCAAGAAAAGTAACATGTTAAACACAAAATTAACACATATTTAATTTCCCATATAACTATTTTTCAATGAGTCTCCAAAAATGTTCATAAATGATTCAAATTATCTTTATATTTCTAGTATTATATCAGGAAATCAACAATAAATACCATAAAAATTCCTTACAATGATTGATAAGACATAGAAACAGGTTTATATTCATTGTATGTATTGTTATTATCATGTCATTAATTGTTAAGAAACTTCATTATTAGTAAATTTTGTAGTTTGAAAGCCATTTCTTGTCATGTTTTTAATTCTTACACAAATGTGAAAACACTCTGTACATTTATTGTATCACCTTGTAAAACAATCACTTACATTAATTTGAAATTCATTTTTCTTTGGTAGATCAAAATTTATTAAGGTAATATTTCATCCTGATGGAGAAATTTATGATTCATGTTTAAATACATCCAATGTGTCACATCAAGACCAATAATTTTGGGTGATGCAAACTGGATAATTGTCCTAAAATATGCATGTTCTGGCCAATTCAAAACTACAATATAGCTTAAATTTGAACTAAAGATAGAGTAAATCAGGGGGGATATTTTATTTGACTATTTACCTATCTAATATATATGTTTCATGAGATATCTAGGAATCCCACGTGGAATATGAAATTTTACACCAAATTCAATAGCCCAAAATAGCATCCCACCATTTTGAACATAACTCCATGACAATGAGAAAAAATGGGATGAAATTTTGACAGAGGATAGAATATATATAAGGATTAAATTTCCACTTATATTTCCCACCCAAATTTGGTTGGTCTTAAACAAATTTATCTTTTGGTTTAAGTGATCGATAGTATCATAACTTTATTTGTCTAATAAATAGAGGCCTAAGAAGAAACATAACCTGCAAACTTTATATATAGAGATATTTTATATATAGTGTTTCCAACATGTGTGGTTGATTTTATTTGGTTTCCAAAAATATAAAAGACCTAATTGAATTCAATTTTTTAAAAAAAATTATCCTATGATATTTCTAAGGGTTGATTAGCTGAATTTAATTTTCAGTAATTTCAATATCCTTGACTTTAGAAGGATTCTTTCAATGAAATCTGACTACCATCATCACTTATTATTTTAAAATGTTAAAATACACATTCTAATCAAATATTAACTTGGAGGATCATTTTCACAAGCACCCCAATGTAAATAATCTTATTTTCACTTCCAAAGTGTGGCTATAAAATTCAATAAGGAAGGGGAACAAATAAAATCATTCGATAAAAATCTTAAATAAAGGAAATGATTAACATTTATAGAGTTTGAAATAATATATAATACATCCAATTTATAATCCCTTTGATTATTCCATAATAGGGTTATCCTTACATTAATGTTATCCTCTCAATTCCATATGTGATTAAACTCATATGGATGGAATTGAATGATTGAAAAAAATGAAATAGTGAATAATCAACCATCATGCGTAGAATTTCACACTTTTTGTGTGAATAAATTTACCCCTTAATAAAAAATATCAACATGTTAAAAACAAAAGAAAAATAAAATAAAGTTTTCTTTTCCAACTAATATTAATTATATCAATTTATAAGATATAAAATGTGATTAGAATGGGAAACATGAAGTAAATAATTACAATTAAGACATACAAGACCAACTTCATATTAATTCCACAAAACTACCATAAATAAGAGTTTAAAAATGATTGGTAACCCCCCCCCCCATAGTTCACGTATTCTCACGTGAGTGTGGTTGGAATAGGTGGGTGGAAAGTTTGTGGAATATGTAATTTTTCACACTTTACCCAAAATAATATTCTTCTTAAATCCCTCCAAAAGATATTCCAAAATGAGATTCTAGATGGATGAATTCAGGTGCGTTGCAGATAATACTTCAATAATCTATTCATCTCAGATCCTTAATCCTAAAGAGTGTATTTGTAAATCCAAAACAAATTACTATGAACTCATAATTCCCATGCCTCATATAAAAATTTGTCTTCAGTATATCATCTTTCATTAATATTAATTAATGATAACCAAAATGAAGATCAATATTTGAGAAGTATCAATGCCCTTGAAGTTGATCAAATAGATCATTAATATTAGATAAAGGGTACTCTTTTTAATAGTTGTGTCATTGATTTCATGGTAATTGATACATATCTAAATAGACTCATCATTATGATTTAAGAAAATTTGGTTCTCCACAGGGTTAATCACTAGGGTGTATGAATCCCTTATCACATAACTCTTATAGTTTCTCCTTTAATTCAACTGATCCACACTATAAAAAGTATTATATGTGAGATTCTCATTTGGGGTATGGTAAATGGAGAATTTCAATTCATGGTCAAGTGGATATCTACATAATTACATAGGAAATACATCAATATATTATTTCAAAATAAATACATCATATATTCTTATGATATCCTTTTCATTAAATAATTAATATTCTCTAAGAATTTCATCAAGATGAGTGACTAGATGTGATCTCAAGAAATGAGGTCTCTCCTCTAAAAAACAATGGTTTCTATTCTATCAATTTAAATTGTAATTTCCTTCACTCAAGAGTAAATTATTGTATTATACTTAGAGATCCTATCCATATGAAGAATTATGTTAAAGTCAACCATTGGTATAATAACTATATTTTTAAATATAGAAACTCCCTGAATATTAATATGAATTATCCAATGTACTTTTCATCTTATAAGATTTACATTGAGAGTTTCAATAGACTAGTCCATCATTATTACATCAGGGTATGATTCAATATTGGTAGAAATAATTCAATATATAAATGAGTTTTTAGATTTATAACAAAATAATGTATTTTCTAAGTCTATGTTTTTTATTAAAGTTCATGTTATGAAATAATTTAGAGCCTCTACTTCCACATTTGTGATTTCTTAAGCCTTAACATTCTCCATTGGCCTCGTTTGGGTATATTATTATTTTTTGTGCAATTTATTTTAATATAGTCAAATATCGTTAGAATTAAATCATTGGACATTAATGGATTCCATATTTCACATCCACTCATGATCGAGAAGGAATTTAACTCCACACTAGAAGAACATTCTCAAGATCGTCTAGAATTTCCTTGGTGTTTTTTTCTTTAATTATTATATATTGTTCAAAATTATATCATTAACTTTTCTCATTTTCCATATTCCTCTATACATTTAAGTCTATTTTCCTCTTATTATTTTGTTTTAATTCGAAATAAAATTCTTGAAGTACTCCTTCTCTGATATAATGGAACTTTTCTATATCTTCTAGAAAGATAAAAATTCTTGGGAGACTAATTATCTTTGAAGCCTTTTTTTTAGTCTATAAAATAATGGATTGATATTCTGTTCAATATTTCATGAATAATCCACATCATATATTTCTAACCTTGTAAAGTTTTATGTATACTCATTAATAACTTCCTATTATTTTTTTCTTAATTTTAGGAATTTCATTTCTATATCAACTCTTTTCTCTATTGGAATATTAACTTAGAACCATTCCAATCCAAATTTCTAGCTCTTTTACCTTGTGGATTTGAATCAAAGACTAGAATTGATCAACATATACCCATATATGGTATACAACCATGATAACCTTATCCCTATAACTATAACTTTATGTGAGGAATATATTCACTAATGAATTGATGTGATGCTATTTAACCAATATATTAGAGGTTCCATTAAAATCTAGAGGTTGTTTCCTCATGAAATGATCCAACACAGTTACAAGTTGTTAATGGTAAATTGGTTGTTCCATATGGGAATGGTTTTTAATTATTACCTGAATAAACTCCCCTAATATAGTTAATATATTCCAATCAGTAACACCATCTTATTAACTTTATGAAAAGGAAAATCCATATATTAATTATGGGTGTTGGAATAGTTTTTTTTCATTCCATTAAGATTTCTTTGTAAATGATATAATATACGTAATCAAATGATTTATTATAATATGAATAATGAATAATAGTATATAATTACTATGTATTCATTCAAAATTTAAAGTTATTATTCTATTTATTCTATAAAAATTTTCTAGAGTTTTTAAATGGTTTTTCCTAAGGCTTTGTTCTCTCCCTGTGTTCTTCTAAATCTAGTTCCTACTATTTCTAATAAAATTTCTCTAATACTGAGTCTAAAAAACCATAATACAGTAACTCAAATCCAATAGTTATTTTATTACAATTTTACAGGATACATATATCACAATACAGAGAATCCAATAGATTAGTATTCTGAGGAAACTGGATGCATACATGGTGTGCAAATTACATAGGGGAATAATAGTATATTATAGAAATTTATAAAACATTATTAATTATCACTAATTATCCATTATTAATAAGTTGTAATATTAATAGTTTCTTAGGGAAATGGGAAATTATATAAAATGTGGTGATATTGGATGCTCAGTTAAGGGAAGCGTACAATGGAAGATATGATGAATAAAGAAGTCTTACATAGTATGGAAGGAATAAATTGTAAATTAATTTCATATAACTGATAAAAATATATTTATATAACCATTAATAATATAATAATAGAAATAAATAATCATATGGATAAAAATAACTGATTTTGAGGGGATGTAATGCATAATGTGGGACATCATAACCATGCCTTAAAGGACTCTTCCAAGACATCATACAAAAGTTGTAGGCATACACCAATACCCAATTTTTTTTCTCATGATAAAAATAGATGTATCAAGGATCAATATAATTTTAGGCCATGTATATCACATAATATGTCCAATGCATCCATCAAATGAAGACAATTTAAAAACAATATGTATCATAATGTTCCTTATGGAACTTGATACATGATCATGTATATGAAATCATTGGTTATCCATATATAAATATTGGATACCGGAAATATAAATATATCCCCATTAAATGGAATAATACAGATATCTATTAAATATAAAATAGTAAACTTCGAAACAATATGATATTCACAATGAAATAGAATGTACACTTATCAAAGTAATGGTAATTCAGTAATCGTATAGAATACTTTCATGTTATAATGATGTCAACATGAAATAGAGAATTGATACAACAGTTTCCAATCATATGAGACCAAATAAATGGCATTAAAAACTCCTCTAACATTTAGGTGTATGTGTTGTATATATTTTATACACATTGGGGATACAAAATTTTCTTAAATAAACACCACCAGGTCAGTTTGAATTGATAAAAAAGGTGAACCAATTCCAAAACTAATTTTAATCCAATGGATACCCAATAAAGATTTCATTAGATACATATTAATCATCCTTACTTATAAAAATTCCACATATATAAAATAATACGTTCATAATACAAAAACATTCATGGTTTACATATGGATTTAGAAAATGGATTTTATTGATATGGGAATATTTATACATAAAACATATTATGAAGATGGAATAATGAGATGGAATAGTAGTACATAAATAAAAATAAATTACTAGATTTATAATAAGGGTGAATAATAACATTTTATATAGAAAGGTAAATGGATTAAAATAATTATAAATAATAAATAAATAAAGAGTATAAGAAACCTTACCTTCCAACATAACTTCTAAAATCTTGAGAATTAAATTCTTAAGAACTTAATATCTCATTGGAAGGACCCTTAATGGATAAAATGAGCCTAGAACCATTCTAATTGATTTTTTAGTTAATAAGAAAGTGTATATAGGTGTGTATGTATTTCAAATGATGTTTAATTGTTTATTAATATTTTAAATTATTGTTTTGAAAATATAGGCATCACAAATGAAATTGTATTGCCTTAACCATGCTTTTAAATCATAGTTTTTCGCATTTTTTCGTTTGAATACTACAATATATTTTTAAAATATTTCATTGACCATTTAACATACATTTATTTAAAATTAATTTTTTAAACATTCTTTTCCATTTTAGACTTTAAAAGTCCATTATTGTTTTTTGAAATTTATTTTAATATGTTAGAATGAATCATTTTCGAAAATAACACTCTTTTGCTAGACTATTAAATTATATAAATTATAATATCACTTTTTAATCCTAATTTATTCATAATACATATCATATATTCATACAAATTTTAATTTTTTACACAACTATTCAATTGTCTCGAAACATTATGTAAAATTCAAAATTTGGTACTTTTGATGTGTTAATTCCAAATTAAAATAAATTATTACAAAAAATAGATTTTTATATTAGGGAAATTTAAATTTTTAAATAGAAATATTAGTGTATTCAAACATCATCAATTTGGTTCCAGGAATATAAAAACTATTTTTTAATGAATTTTAGTTTTTATCTATGATATATGCGTGTAATTATATTAATATTAATTGATCATAATAAATCATTAATAATAATTAATTATATTATTATAAAATGGTTTTATGTATTTTATTGGACACAAATATGTATAATGGTTAAATTAAAATTATAATGGTTAAATTGGAAAGTAATTATTCAAATGGTCACCTCACCCTTCTAACGATCATATTACCCATAGTATATGCACTTCATTCTACCCTTTAAAATCATTAATATTTTTCACTTTGTTCCTATATCAGGTCTATTAATTATACATTTTTTCCTTATATTAATGTATCATATGTATTTTTTGTCCTTTTTAGAGTATGATCATCTACATTTCAAGATTATGGTGATTCCATGTTTCATTTTATGTTTTATATAACTAGTTACAACATTATTAATATGTGTAATTTTTTAATTTTTGTACTATAGTGGGATTATTTAATCAAATTAATTTTGTTATGTTATGGATATTATAATGATAATTTTATTTATTAGACCAATTTCATGATTTCTATTGAGCAATCACCCAAAGTAAAAACCTTGAGAAATTATAGGTCATTTGTTTGTGGAAAACTACTCGTGAGAAATCAAGACACAACCAAGCACTCAAGGGTAACCCAATACGCATTCCACATAAAAACCATTGACGGACCAATTCTAGGGATACATCATGATCTACCACGGTTATAGAATTTTAATCGTATGCAACAATAATTTCCACACCATAATACCCTCATTCTTGCATGATCCTTCCCAAACTAAAATATTTTAATATTATATATAAGTCTCATGACATAACCCCCCATTATACATAGTGAAACCCACCTTATCATAGTGAAACATCCATTTTGAGGTTCGGTCCTCTTCTAAGAAATGAATTTCATCTCTACATCAGAACCAAATCCTGAAGCCCACACCTGATTCCCCATAAATCCCAAAAGTACCCCTAAAATTGTAAAAACATATCCTTGAGATGGTATAACACATGTAATTCTAATCAAAATCACAATTATCAAAATATTTATATTCCAAATATTAAAATTAAAATTCTCCCCAAAAAAATTCAACTTTTAATGATGTGGATAATTACAGGATCCTTTATCACTTTACTTGAATTATAATAATTAGTTGATATAGGATGAACCATATTAACTCAAAAAATAGAATTGTTTCTACAACAGAATTCAATTTCACTGTTAAGGGGTTATTTGGGACTTCTTTGACACTCCAAGTGTGTTTCTTAATTACATCCATACTAATTATATTATCATAGGATCGAAACTGGTTCCTTAAACTCATATGAACATATGTTCAAGGTGAGGTTGCCTCACCCCAATAGTAGTAGGGTGAATTTCAAAGACCCTATTCTAACAGTAATCAAGGAATCAACATCCCATCATTGAAGATAAAACTCTTCTTAGATCCAGGGATCACTTGGGTAGTTGAATTTCTCTTCATATCAGTAAGACTCACATTATTAGAAGAACAAAATATAGATTAACAATCATTCAGAGAACCAAAAATGATATTCCCACATTATATTTATATTTCATTTTTTAGTTCCTAAAAATAAAGAGACCTCGCCATCTAATATGACAAACCATGTGGGAAAATTAATGTTTCCCTCACATATCCATCATGGATACCCATTATCTGGACATATTGACCTTTCCCCCATTGAGGCTAGAGGATGAACCAAATTAGGTTGGAAATTTATAAAATAATTGAACATTGAATAATTAGAATAATTTTTATCAATAGGCTCAGGATAAAATCCAACTCCCTACTGAGAATTATCAACCTTATATTTTTTGATCTAAGTAGAAGAATTGAGCATAGTTCATTCTGATGATCCATGACCAAATAGATTAAAAATATCATAGAAAATCGAAAATTACCATTAAAACCTTTTGAAATAAACATTTTTTATTGTTTTGAACCCATATCAGAGTAAAAATATCCTATTACACATTCACCTCAACATTGATTATTTCTACTACTAGTCTAGATCGAATCTTGGTAGTTAAATCAACCTTACAAGGATTCTTGATTTTTCTTGAAATTTCTTTAAATTAATCTATCATAGAGATATTAAATAGTAATCCTACGAAATAAAATGAGATGATATTAATAGGTGGTAAAAAAATTTAATAATAGGAATGATTATATTTATGAATCCTCATCTTGAATCCCTATAATGAAAATGTACAATTATTCCAACATTGGTAGAATTATTCTCCATCTTAAAATAAATGGAAGAAATTAGATTCTTCAAGGGAAACCAAAAAGTTGTGGTTAAACATGGTTTGGTCCAACGATCTTCTAAATGATACAATGGAAGAATTATTTCCAAGGAAATTTCAATCTAGCATGAACTCCATATTAATGACCATCAAGGAAACTTCATCCTCATTAAAATGGACCAATGGAACACCCATAAAAAGATAAATAGTAGAATGAAAATGGATTAAAGAATGAATATAGGTTTTGAAGATAACATCATGAGAGAATTTTTCCTTAGTTTTATTCATGTTAGGACACCAAGACCCTATTGGGTTGAAGGGAATTCCGATATCCAAAAGGGAATTTCAAATATTAAAAAAAATTCCTCATTATTAATATATATATATATATATATATATATATTTAATTTTAAATAATCATAAAAATATAAAATAAATTTTAAGATTTTTTAAGGGGGTGTCAAGGACCATAAGTGGAACCAAAAAAATTAATTTAATAATTTATGTTAAATAATTAATTGATATTAAATAATTAAATAAAATAATTTTAAAATAATATTCAATGTCCATCAGGATGTAAATTAAAAAAAATCATTGTAAAAATCATTGTGAATTATAATAAGCTACACTAACCATTAAATGGTTAGATTTTATTTATAAATTTTATTAATTATTATATGGATTAAATTATTAATAATTTTTATTAAATATATATTTATGATCTATATTATCTGTCTCTTTATTTTAAATGTAAAAGGGAATTTTAATCCACATTTATTTATTAAATGTAATTCCACCTAAACATAGTCCTTTCAACTGTGAGTGAGTATATAATTGTAATGATATAGTATCCTGAAAATATAGTTCAAGTGATGATCCATGGTGACATTCAAAACAAGGGATATACAAACAAGAATAAAGGATGCTAAAAATCATGTCTAGTTAAACTCAAGAATCCCCCCCAGAGGGTTTATGTTGGTCTATCATCACTCAATAAACAACCCAGCTATTAAAAAAAATTATCTTATAACATTTATTTATTTATTTTACTAGTTCATGATTACTTTTTAGTTTATATGATGCAAGATTTATTTGATAATTAAAAACAATCACATTAAATAATTTTTAATCATGTTTATATAAAATGAAATAAAATATTTATCAATCATGTTTAATAATTTATGAATTTTCTCACATTATATAATTTGTATGTACAGACGGATAAAATTAGATATCTTATGAAAGTATAGAAAAATCCCTCAAAGAAAATATCAAGTCATTAAATTACTTCAACAACTTGAGTTAGAATACAACAACTGATCAAAGTACTTTTCTTGGCCTCATCAGGGTACTTTCACTAATTTAGGAGTTATAATAAAGATTTTGGTTATACATAACCATATTACATCAAGAGAATTTTCCCTATAATTCTTGGGGAAATTTTGTGGTAATTTTTATGAAAATATAAGAATATTATTTTTTGGATTGGGGGTTCAACTAAAATAATCAATGAATTTCATGTTATTATTAATGGAAAGATAAAAGCCTTGATAAATAACTTCGGGTAATTTTATATTCCTTTATTTGTATTATGAGAATCAAAATAAAACCCTCACATTATAATATCCATGTAACTAGATATTCCAAATCCAATTATGTGGATTTTTTGTATTAGATAAAATGGTGAGAGACATAAATTACTCATTTATCAATAATGTCCTAATTGATTATCAAGATAAATTATTAAAATATTATTATATTTTTAACATATAATTAAAATTAATATTGTAAACATATTATCATTAAGATATATTTTTTAAAAATATAATATCCTTATGAAAGAAAATTTCTAACAGTGTTATAGGTGATCTCACATCATGTCATGAAAATAAGAAAAATACTATGTACCAAAATCCAAAATATTTTTGGAACCACCTCTTTTTGATAGTAGGGGTGAGAATGAAGCCTCTGTGAGGAACATGAAAGATTCATATGATGATTGTTTCATCATGTATTCATAAATTTCCATTTATCTATATGTAAATCATTTTTATATGGATGGTTTCACCATGAATCAACATATATATATATATATAATTTATCCACATATTGTAAGGAAAGAATGAAATTACATTGTCATTATAAAATTCATGTGCATGTTATAAGGAGTCATGGAAAGTTATCAGGCACTAAAAATGATTAGATGCATATAATTATTTTCATTATTTAATTTAAAACACTATAACAACATTTCAATTAATCTAATTACATCATATTTTCCACCTAGTTTCTCTGATTTCATTAATAATTAACTAATGAGGTATATAGAAAAAAACATTTGTATCTTTTGATTTGGGTTTTAAAAGAAAATAAGAATAGAAATAAATAAAAATATATAAATATTATGGTGAATAGTAATAAGAAATGTAATAGAGATCAGTGAATGATTATATTCAAAGAAACTTACTTCTATGAATCTAAATATAAATATAGATAGAAACAAGCATGATTGTATATATTTTATACATGAAAAGAAAGTCCATTGAAAAAAAGATATTCAGTATATGTAATTACAAAGGGGGAGCATTAGGTATATTCATTATTAAATTAAAACATTAAAATTATAAAATTTGGGTATTACATGCATTTTGAGACTCGTACACGTTTTAATATATATAGCAACCATGTAGATTATGAAATATAGTGATAAGTGAATTGGATCTCCAAACTGTTAATATTGTGAGGCTTGTTACATTAATTATAAAATATTTCCATTAACAAATTCCTAAATAAAAATCATCACATTTTTAAACAATAATATTATTATTATTATGACCATAGTGTTGTTTATGTGATGTCTTTTTACAAAATTAAATTTATTTTACGTTTAGAAATAAAAAAGTCAATATATTTTATGGTGTAACACGTTTAAAAAGTGTTTTAAATTTATACTTGAATTTGTAATTCTTAAGATGGAAATAAATTATGAATTAAATATATGTGACTCATATTATGAATACTTATTTTATGATATAATTTTGTGTGTGAACTTGAATCACTAAAAAAATAATACAAGAAGGATATTTTGATTCTTATGATTTAAAACCCTTGGTTAATTTTTATTCTTTCTTAAAACATCAAAATAACTAAAGCACCTTTTTTGATTAATAGTTAAAGAGACATAAAGAATCTAGAATTAGTTGACATAGATTCCTATAGACTATTTATATTAAAAACTCTTGAGATAGAATATTATACATCATTTTTTATTATTCAATCAATTCATTTAGAGATATTCACTTAACAAGGAGAATATAATATTACTTTGATATATTTAAGGAATATAAAATCAAAGTAGAAATCAAACATAGAAAACATTTAAAGAAACATTGATCAGAGTGATATAGAGAATATCATAACCAAGACTTCCTCTATCTTAATTCTCATTATCCTTCAATAATACTTTTATGAATATGTAAGGAAATAAGAAGAAGAATTACATAACTTAATGTTCTATAGATGGTGGAAAAAGGATATAATATAAGTTATATATATGGAAATAAATATTGGGTTATCACAAATACTTGTATAGGGATGGTAAGTGAATGATTATTTTATTCATAGAAACAAGTTTACATTATGAAAAATGTAGTGTATCTTTAAATATTATCAAATATATATATAATTAATTATGTTAGGATAAGACAAATATATAGAAAAGGATCATAGCTCTAAAAAATATAATGGGAGAAAGATAGGACTAAATAATGTTACGTCCAATGATATATAATATTTTTCAAAGGAACAAAACCACTACAAGAATTGGTGGGAGAAATTGTTCCAGAGACACAACATACTAGTTTGGTAGTTATGTATGTTATATAATCATAGAGATATGGTTTTATTATCACCAATAAAGGTGGAATGTTATTAATTAAGGATAATGAACCCATTTCCTATAAGAAAAAACAAATAAAAACTTATGATGATTATGAGATTTTTTAATATAAATCCATTTGTAGATTAAATAAAATAGATAGATCATGAAATAATCATTTTAATGTGTCTATAAGAGAATATATTACCATTAAAAATAAATTTTAACATTGTGTATATAAAAGGATAGTGGCAGTGACAATGTTTTATTAGTAATATATGTTAAGGATATATTTTTAATAGAAATAAGATACCAATCATATGATCCTTAAAAAAAATTAAACAAATGATTATCCTTAAAAGACACGGATAAATAACTCTCTATTCTTGTGAAAATGATCGATAGATATGTAAATAACAAAATATTTAAAGTATGTAAAATTACATGTACTGATAATGTACTAAAAAATAAAAGATGTAGTAATAATGATATGACTTTTTCTTATTTCATGTAATATAAATAATGAGTATAATTTATTTTTCTCCAGAGATTTGGTTTATCATTTATTCCTTATTAT
This sequence comes from Viscum album, assembly GCA_963277665.1. NCBI lineage: Eukaryota > Viridiplantae > Streptophyta > Magnoliopsida > Santalales > Viscaceae > Viscum > Viscum album. The sequence goes on from OY728120.1 coordinate 2,113,872,888, forward strand.
GTACTAGTAAGGTGGTCCTATCAAGAAGCAACCAATATTTTCCCTATACATGATTCCTAATCTGGATGTGGAGTGTCCCAAAGAGAATTTTTTATCCCCATGGTTTAGCGATGTGTTCTTGCTAATTAGTAAGAAAAAATGGAATATTTTTTTCCAAAAAAAATACAAATAAAAACGATAAAGAGTGTAATGAAAATTTGATAAATGCTTAATCTCATATATCCAAAAAACGAAAAATCAACTAAAAATAATAAATGAGAGAAAATGTTGATAGATGATACAAATGAAAATTACTAAAAAGATACACCTATCATGAAACACCTCCATTTTATCATCCAAGCATCCATGGTACACTTCTTATAATTCAATAGCATGTGACACATGCAACAATGAGTTCAAGCGCACTATGACCATTCAAAGTAGCCGTTTAAAATTTATATTTTTAATAGTATTAAACAAATTTTTAATATTATATACCCATATAATTGTAAAATTCATCTTATGTGTTTCTTATACATAATTTGAGGACAAATTCAATTTTTCAGATAAAAGGTTTCTTTTTCCAAAAAATGGAGTTCTTCCGCCTTGTAATGATGAACCGTTATTAAATCCAATATTCGAAACTTTTATATATTAAATATGAAGAAATTAAATTCTTCTTTATAATCGGGACATAAAAATTTAGTTTGGATAAATTTCTGGCATTTCTCTGATCGCTTTTGTATTTTAATGAATAGTGTAATATACTGCATTTTAATTCAAAACTTCCCTTTCAAATAAATTATTTATATTTTTAGATTATATTTTTAATAGGTTTTAAAGAGTAATTGAATTCTGTTTTTATCATTTAATATTATTTTTGTCATTTTAAGTAATTTCACATTAAAATTGGACATAAACACATGTCAATATTTTAATAGTTTTCACTTATTAAAAACCCACTTGATGGATTTGACAATAGAAATTAATTTTAAATTAATTTTGTCCAATTCAATGTTTTGAATTTGGAAAAATGTATTTCTTTTTTGGAATCATAAGTTTCAAATTATGTAAATAGGTACCTTTTATTTTTTGGACATAATGAATAGTAACTTTAGTAATTATTATTTTTATCATGGTTAAAGGGTAAATCAGGTAAATAAGTATAAAAATAATATTATAATAATATTAAACTACCCTAACACATGTCAGAATCCTATTCTATGATATATTTCCTACTATGATAACATTTAGGTATTTTTTAGGACCCCATAGAGCCACATAAATGTTAAAATGACATGTTATACTAATTAATTTAAATTAAAGGGAAATATAACATAGACATGTATCTTATTACTAAGACAATTTTAATTAGAGTTATTTAAGTTATATATTATATATGAACCTGGATCTTCTTTTTAGGTATAAATATTTCTTTCTGGTTGTTTTTTATTAACATTGGACTTTTTGGAAATTTCTGGAGTACACGTTGTGTACTTTAAGTACACGTTATGTACCTGGTTGCCGCTGGTGACCCTGTGTTGGCCATGTAATGGACAACCAGATGGCCATGTGTGGTGACCTAGAGACAGCCTAATTCAATGTCCGAAAAAGGAAAATACATGCCATGTACTTTTAAAATACACACCATGTACTTTTTTTCATTAAACGGATCAGGGTCACATCTAATCGACAGAACCCTTTTACTCTTCATATATCTCATCTCGGAGCGTGACCTTACAGCCATAGTTCTTCACCGAGACCCCAACTCGCTATCTGTTCTCTGAATTAACCAATTTTGATTATGTTGGAATCGCATCTGTGAGTTATCCCTTCTTCTTGAACATCATCTAATGATTTATCCTCTTCTTCAAGATATCATCGGTTGAACGTCTTAAGAAATTTTGTAGATCTACAGCATTCTGGGGTGATTCTATAACGACCCATACTTTACATACATTGTTAATACTTCAAAATTGAATCACACTTATTACAACATATAACAAAACCATGAAAGGATCGTATAGGTATAGTGTCTTTAGAAACTAGGAACCATAAAGAAACGGTTCATAAAGAGTCTACACTGTCTCTCATTTATTTCATCATATCAATAGTCCCTTTTAGCATATCATACTTAATAACATTCTCCCTAACCTGGGGAAAGAAAACATACAAAAGGGTGAGCTCAAATGCTTAGTAAGGGTAAACAAAATAAATATCAATCACATCATATTCATAAGAACATAACATTTTGGAAACCATACCCCGCAAAAGAGATCATAATTACTTAACATGGGATAAATCATGGTGGTGAAATTTACTCACAATAATCATAACATAATACATGAATCTTTGTGGAATACACACATAATCATAGATAATCATTTCTTATTATTCAAGACTCATTTCCAAGACTATCTTGGTGGACAAAGTCCATTTCTGAACTGAGTTAATTCCACGTTTCAGTCCTGTTTCATTGAACCGGTTTAACCTGCCGTTCCAGCCATGTCAATCTCATGAGATATAAAATCTTTACACAATTCCTTGGAGAGAGATATAGGTCCCACCCATCTCATAATGATACCATTCTTATGTGTGACACAAAATCAGAAACCATACATCATAGCATAACCCATGTAATAAAAATGGGATACTTAAACATCGTGACATCATAAAATAATTCATATAACATAAAGGAATTCATAAAAATAATTCCATTACAACATAATCAAATCAATGTAATAATAGGGATAGAAACAGAAACCTTTATTATCTTAGATGGAAAATAATTTTGATAAAACACTTGAACTCCATTATTGAGGAAAATATCATTTCTACTTCAAAAAAAACTTTTCCTTTCTTAACATGTCATAAAATTCTAAACTAAAAGAAGTTGATTAAAAATAAACTTCAAAACTAGTAAAGTAAGCTCCTTGGAAATAATTTTTTAAAATTCCATTCATGCCGTATAAAAAAACTTTCTTCTCGTACTTTTGTCGGAAAATTGAAAAAGTACCTCGTACGAAAAATGACAAAAGATTCCTTTCATATCTTTTACTAAAAACTCACTGGGGGGTAAAATTGGATTTAAACAATTGTATGTGGTTGGAAAGAATATTATATATTGAGGAAACATGGATGTGGATGATAAAATACACCCCAGTAAATACCAATCTATAAACAATCTCGGATAAAAATGAGATTGTGATATTTCCCTTACCTTAGGTCCGATTTGCTTCGTAAGTGTCCGAACCTCCTGTATATTGATTTAAATAATGTCATTGACTTATTCAATAATCATACTCATTGTTATGATATCATATATGGTCATATTCTTAGCTTATTATTGGTAATAATTCATTGCTACTTGTTATTCGGGTGTTTATTACTTTTTGTTCTTATGCGTGTTTTGTCGAATAAATTATTATTCTTCATTTTAGGTTATAGATAAATCATTTATAGGATGGTATTAGTGTAATATATATCATATTTATTCACTCAATTAATTTATGTAATCATTATGCAATGAAAATCATGTAGAACGAGTCGCATCACATCGTGGAGACGGTATTCCGTACGTACGCACAAGCGATGATATCGTTCCCATGATCGTGGAATTGTATTGGAGTGTATGTATACTATTTCAGAATCAATATCACTTTAAAATAATAATATATATTCATTATTTACACCATTATACCCATCCAAGTAAGGTGGTGGTGGAAAATAGATTACACCACGGCGTGGAGACGGTATTCCGTACGTACGCATGCGCAGTGATTTCATTTTCCGTGGGATGGATAGATGGTAAAATAGGGTTGTTTAATACTTATAATAACATATCAGTATATGAGTGATACTGATGTTATTAATTCATAATGAAACTACTAAAGAAGAAGATGTGGAAGAAGAAATAAAGTCGAAATAATCGGTAATGGACATTACCTCTTCTTTGAAGCGCTTCTTTGAGACCTCCTTTTATGGCACTAAAATTGGTCTTTGAAGAAGACCAGGACCTCTAGGATGTTTCTAGGGAAGTGGAGAAGAAAAATTGGCAGGGTTTGTCTGAGCATGAAGGATCAAATTGGTGTGAGGAACAGAGGGAGGAGGTTCCCTTTTATAAGGGAGGAGAGGGACTCCTTTGGAAAAACAAAACATATTATTTTATTATAAAGCCATATTCGGTTTTAAATATCTAAAAATTAATTTATTTCAAAACTAAGGTGGGGATGGGTCGCAATCCTCTCATACAATATAATTTGGACAAGTTTAGTTTACTATTTTAACCTTATCATTTAGATTTAACTTTAAGTTAGATAATTTTACTTTTACCGTGTCTTTTTGTATTCTTACACTATAAGGTTAATAAACATACTATAACAAGAAAAACGAACCCCAAATTGATTATTATTAATATATATAACATTATCTAAGTCATTTAGCAGAACCTTAGATTTTTAGGAATAAAATAACAATTAATAATATAATATGTTTTTTTAAACTATTTTATGTCAATTTTGACACTATTTAGTAATTGATTTTTTTGAAAATCACAAGAGAAGGATTAATTCTAAAAAAGTTAATTACATCAATACTAACATTTCATATTAACAATGAAAATTAGTGGAATTCATAAAAAGTCTCAAATTACATTTATTTGGCTATTTATTACATCAATTATGTCAATATTTCATTAATAAGATAATTATTGCATCATCTTTGTGTCATAAATAAATTAAATTATTTAATGTCTAAAAATTACAAATAAAATACGATTTTGTAGGAAATATTTTTATCTTTCTTTATTATATTTTTAGTCGAATTTATCTTAATTATAACAGTATATTAAAAATTATTTACTTATTAAACGTTGATTTTAACTATTTTAACCCTTCTTTAAATAAATTAATAATAAATGTCCTAATCTAATCCAAGTGGGCCTAAATGGTCATATTTGATTCCTAAGGTTGTTTTTGGTCAAATTAAACTTATCCAATAGAATTAGGACATGTGTTAGGGTAATAATAATATCATTTATACCCTTAATTACCATATTTACTTTTAACCGTGGTAAATAAAAGTAAAAAGTTACTATTCACCAAAAATTATTTTCATCTCATTGAACCACATTTTACTTACTGACATCAACCATGTCTCTCGGATTTTTGAAATTCCACTCACAGAAGCGGTAAAATTATGTTTTATGTAAATTTGCAAATTCTCCTAGGAGGTGGGTAAAAGACGGTGAAAAGTTCAATAAAATATTTATATATCTAAAATTATTATAAAATTACTCCAATGAATTACATTGAACTTATATAGGTATTATGTATCAATTTTGACCTAAAATAAATTTAAATAAAATAAATAATTATTTAAATAAAAAGTCAGTTTTTAAATAGTAACCTAGTGTTATCACTATTAATCAAAAATTGAAAGTTTCCAGAAAAATACCAAAATTTCACCCTAGACTAATTTCGATAATCAAAATTCAAAAACAAAGTCCATTTTGGAAAATAAAATATACAAAATTTCAAAAACTGGTTATTACTATTCATAACGGCTAGTTTTAATAATATTTTAATAGCATATCGTTGTTTAGTGAAACTCGGTATTGCGTACGACGCAAGCTATCAAGGGAGGTCATGATTGTGTGTAAAAAAATCCAAACTAGTGTTGTGTGTAGTGAAAGATTCCTTTGATGATTTATATAAAATAAAAACAAAATATTTCTTATAAAAGTCTCTGGTGTTTCATTCTACCCCCCTTAAAATGAAGTTCTCCCTCGAAATTCATCACTTGTAACAAAAAGATGAGGATAACTCTCCCTCATAATATCCTCAAGCTCCCATGTAGCTTCTTCTAATTGGTGGTTCCTCTATAAAACATTCACCAAGTGAGTGGTCTTGTTTTGTAGGAATTTTTCACTACGATCGAGAATCTCTATCAGCTGTTCTTCATAAGAAAGATCTTGTTCCAGTGGTACAACTTCTGAGCTGAGTACATGTGAAGGATCAGGTATGTACTTTCTCATGAGAGATACATGGAACACATCGTGAACGTGAGAGAGATTCGGTGGAAGCGCCAATCGGTAAGCTACCTTCCCAACACGATCCAGTATTTCGAAAGGACTGATATACCTAGGGCTCATCTTTCCCTTCTTTCCAAATCTCATTACTCTCTTCCAAGGAGATATTCGTATGAACACTTTATCACCCACTTCAAACTCTAAGTCTTTTCTTCGGTTGTCGGCATAACTTTTTTGTCGATTCTGAGCTGCTCTTATGTGTTATTGAATATATCGGACCTTTTCTGCCATCTCATCAACAAGATCAGGTCCTAATACCTTTCTTTCCCTAACTTCGTCATAGCAAGTTAGAGTCCTGCATTTCCTTCCATAGACACTACTGGAAAAGAAGGGTATACTAATGGTTTTAAACCATTAGTATAGGCTAGAAAACCATTGGTATAGCCTATACCAACGGCTTTCCAAACCGTTGGTTAGTAAGCCGTGAGGAAAGCCTTATACCAACGGTTTTATCTAAACCGTTGGTATATTGTTTTATTAAATTTCTCTCAATGTATACCAAAGGTTTATAACCGTTGGTAATGCATTTTTGAGAATTGTTATACCAACGGTTCTAAACCATTGGTAATGTGATTTTCAGAACACCAATACTAACAGTTCAAAACTGTTGGTATTGTGTTTTTTCAAAATTCCAGAACACATATACCAACGGTTCTGAACCATTGGTATTGTGTTTTTCCAGAATACATATACCAATGGTTCTAAACCATTGGTATAGATGTTTTTCCAGAATTCTAGCACTCTTATACCAACGGTTTAGAACCGTTGGTATAGAGTTTTCCCAGAACTGTTGCACAGCAGCCCCTCCAGTAGCCCCTCCACTATACACCTACACCTGCATAAAAAATATCACAAAAACCACATAAAAACTTAAAACAGTATAAAAAACACCTAAAATAGCACACAAAAACACATAAAACCATCAAATTCTTCCAACCATGTCATGTACTACAATTCCCTATTTCAATCTTCATATGACAAGAATCATCTGATAGTAATTCACCTCACCCCTACACAACCCCCCAACCAGCACAGCCCCCCCACCTCCCCATCAAATTCTAATAGGCAGAATAGTATGAGAAATACATATTAGAGTTGAATAAGAGTTTTAAATTGGCTCATATCCCTTTATTTTTATGATCATAGATTTGGGTATGTAATGATTTCTGATGAATTTTGCATTAAACTTGTATTGATTATAATATATGGTGAAAAGGTATTTTCTTAGGAGTCTCTTAACTTATGAACCAATGAGTGAAACTACCCAACTCATTAAAAAGAGTTTGCGGCTATCGTTGATGAGTGTAAATTTCAGTTGTATTCACTTAAAATGATGTCCTTTTCAAACAAAAGAGAGACTTTGAGCGGTGCTATCCACACCATGCCTCGGATTGAGGCGAGTTTGACTCATACATGTCACATATAACCCATGGATCTTTTTCCTAAAGTTTCAACTGAATTTTAATGTGTTTGGTCGGTTTTCCGTATGCCAATAGTTGTTTTCACTTAAAATCTTGTCCATTTCAAATAAAAGTGAGACAACTTGAGTGGTACCGGCCACACCGTGACTCTGATTGAGGTGGGGTTGACTCATACATGTCATAAATGACCCATTGATACATTTCATAAAGTATCAACAGAATCCGAATGTGTTTGGTCCATTTTCCATATGTCAGTTGTTGTTTTTAGTTAAACTGTTGTCCATTTCAAAGAAAAGTGAGACACTTTGAGTGGTTCCGGCCACACCACGCCTCATATTGAGGCGGAGATGACTCGTACACGTCACAAATGACCCATGGATCGTTTTTCTAAATTATCAACACAATCCAAATGTGTTTGGTCTGTTTTCTTATGTCGTTTATTTTACTTAAAAGTACATCCATTTTATACCAAAAAAAAGGCACTTTGAGCGGTTCCTTCCACACTGCGTCTCGAATTGAGGCGGGGTTGACTCTTACACATCACATATGACCCATGGATCATTTTCCTAAAGTTTCAATAGAATTAGAATGCGTTTGGTCTGCTTTTCGTATGCCTGTAGTTGTTTTCACTTAAAATCCTATCCATTTCAAATAAAAGTGAGACAATTTGAGTGGTACCAGCCACACCATGCCTCAGATTGAGGAGGGGTTGACTCAAACACGTCAAAAATGACCCATGGATACTTTTATTAAAGTATCAATAGAATCCGAATTCTTTTGGTCTGTTTTCTGTATGTCAGTTGTTGTTTTGACTTAAACTGTTGTCCATTTCAAAGAAAAGTGAGACACTTTGAGTGGTGTCGGCCGCACCGCTCCTCGGATTGAGCCAGGGTTGACTCGTACACGTCAAAAATGACCCATGGATACTTTTCCTAAATTATCAATAGAATCCGAATGCATTTGGTCCATTTTCCATATGTCAGTTGTTGTTTTGACTTAAACTGTTGTCCATTTCAAAGAAAAGTGAGACACTTTGAGAGGTGTTGGCCACACCACTCCTCGGATTGTGGCGGGGTTGACTCTTACACGTCACAAATGACCCATGGATCGTTTTACTAAAGTTTCAACTGAATCTGAATGCGTTTGGTCTATTTTCTGTATGTCAGTTGTTGTTTTGACTTAAACTGTTGTCCATTTCAAAGAAAAGTGAGACACTTTGAGTGGTGTCGGCCACACCGCTCCTCGAATTGAGGAGGGGTTGACTCGTACACGTCACAAATGACCCATGGATAGTTTTCCTAAAGTTTCAATAGAATCCAAATGTGTTTGGTCGGTTTTCCATATGCCAGTAGTTGTTTTCACTTAAAATCCTATCCATTTCAAATAAAAATGAGACAGTTTGAGTGGTACTGGCCACACCGTGCCTCTAATTGAGGCGGGGTTGACTCGTACATGTCATAAATGACCCATGGATATTTTTCTAAAGTATCAATAGAATCTGAATGCATTTGGTCCATTTTACGTATGTCATTTTTTGTTTTTACTTAAACTATTGTTCATTTCAAAGAAAAGTGAGACACTTTTAGTGGTGATGGCCACACCGCACCTCGGATTGAGGTGGGGTTGACTCTTACACGTCACAAATGACCCATGGATCATTTTCCTAAAGTATCAACACAATCTGAATGTGTTTGGTCTGTTTTCTGTATGTCATTTATTTTACATAAAAAGTGCGTCCATTTTAAACAAAAAAAAAAGACACTTTGAGAACCAAATGCATCCGCAACAAAGACACCCTCCCCTCCCCTTCCCAACCCTCCCCTCCATCCTGCCCAGCCCCTGCCCCTCCCCTCCACCCCTGGCCCTCCCCTCCTGCCCACCCTTTTCACCCAGCAGCCCCCTCCCCTCCCCTCCCCTCCCCTTCTTTCCTTACCCTCCCCTCCAACCTGCCCAGCCCCTTCCCCTCCCCTCCCCCCTGCCCCTCCCCTCCTGCCCACCCTTTTCACCCAGGAGCCCCCTCCCCTCCCCTCCCCACCTCCCCTTCCCCCTCATGCCCACCCTTTTCACCCCGGATCCCCCTCCCCTCCCCTCCCCTCCCCTCCCCTCCCCTCCCCCCTGCCCACCCTTTTCCTCCAGCAGCCCCTGCCCCTCCCCTCCTCCCCACCCTTTTCACCCAGTAGCCTCCTCCCCTCCCCTCCCCCCTCCCCTTCCCTCCCCTCCCCTCCCCCCTGCCCACCCTTTTCCTCCAGAATCCCCCTGCCCCTCCCCTCCTTCCCACTCTTTTCACCCAGCATCCCCCTCCCCTCCCCCCTGCCCATCCTCTTCCCCCAGAAGATCCACCATTACTAAAACAAAAATCATCCCCTGAACAGAATGGAAACTCAAAAACAACACGATTCACTTCAAAATCACAAAAATAAGAACATAATCAAAAAGTACAATTATTACTTGCCAAATCACATTTATTTGCATGTGATTATTCCACACATGTTACTATCGGGCATAAAACTATCAGCCATAAATGACATAAAATGCAGTTCTATGGGAAAATGAAATAAACATTAAATACATGGCTAACTAAGAAAGATAAGTAATACAAAATAGAAAAATGGGTATCACAGTACCAAGGAATACTAAAGGTATAGGTAGTAGACTAATCATACAATAAGAATCAAGTGCAAAAAAGAGATCTGATAACAACATCTCTATGAAGCAGAGGAAAACACCAGAGTGGAAAACCATGTTCAAAAATATAGAGTTATACAGAATTCAAAAATGTAATGGATCAACCTGCCCCTGATCACCATAACCATCACCACTGTCATCATCGGACTCATCCTCGCCGCCATCTCTGTCCTCGTCGTTGTCCTCATCATTGTCCCCATGCTCATCGTCAGCCCCCTCCTCGTCCTCGGCCCAATCCTTGCCCTCGGCCCCATCCTCGCCCTCGGCCCCATCCTCTCCCTCAGCTCCATCCTTGTCCTCATCCTCCTCCTCGCCCTCGTCCTCTTCGGCATCCTGGTCATCACCAGGAACATCATCATCTCGACCTCCACTAGAGCTGCTGCCTGGTGCATTGGATAATGCACCCATCGAAGACATAAATGTCTGACAAGCCGCGCTAGCCTCTAGTGGAAGTGATGAAGATAAAGCTTTCATCAGTTTCATAAATTCTTTATCCCTTGTTTGAACTTTTACTTCCAACTCTGTGACCCTTTTATTAGACTGCCTTGCATGCTCCTTTACATGGTCCAAATCGGTGGTACTAGAATGGATACCTGGAGAGGACGAATACCTCGTTGGGACTATATTCTTACCAGGTCGGCAGCGTACTCGACCAGAGTGATCCTCTCCCAAAACCTGATATAAATGATCGTGTGGCCCAAACATTGTCAGGATCCTAGGCATCAAGAGCATTTAAATCAGCCGGTAAAAAATATTAATAGATTAATAGATTTTAAAATAGATATTAAAATTTGAAATAAACAAATAAAAACTTACAATCTTTTCGTTGGTTGATTCATTTACCGCAGTTCCATCTTTTTTTCTTCTACTTGAGAAAAACAATTTTGCTCGAGGGATATGACCTTCAATATTCAACTTGTGCTTCTGTAATGACATTGAAACAATATAAAGTGAAAGTATAATCATATATTCAATATTTAATAAATCACATAATTTTAGTAGGAAACAATAAAAAGGGAATGTCCTAAAAAAACTATAAACAACTATATCGTACCAGCTGCCTCTCATGATCTGACATAGTTGTGTGCCCCAAAGTGTTGAGGTATTGTTTTGAATCAATGTTTTTTTTTGTTTTTTCAGAAGATTGCTAAATAATGTTTAATAAAAAATAAGATTATATTAATGAAAAATATTAAAATTCTCATTTAAATACCTCAAATGAGATTAATACCTTAAATTTGGCAGTCGCCCAATGGGTAATCATTTGGAGATATTTCTCTATCAGGTAGTCATCCAGGATAGGTAATGTCTCTAACTCCGTTCCCACTCTCTCACACCATCCAACATACAGGTTAGTTTATAAGCTCTCCAAAGCTCTCCAAACTCTTTTAAACATGCTGGTCGTGCACCTTCGCCATCCGGGAAGTTAAACTGAAGATGAAACCCAATAGATTAGTTCATATAAATACAAAAAAATACTACATTAAATCCAATAGATTTTTTACCCATATTTTTGCCCATGCATTATCTTTGACTTTGTGTGGGAGATGTCTCCAAGAAAGAGGGATGACCAGAATGATATCGGAGTATTTTGCTAGCGTCGCCAAAAAACCCTGACATTCCTACCCAGATTTCTCAATCATTTGTCCATCAGCATTGTATTCAGCCATCAACTGTGTCTGGAGGTTCCATACCACACACAAGCGAGTACACCCCCTCCCCCGCCTCCTATTTGTAGATGAATCTGTTATTAATGAAAAATAATATCATTACAAGTTAAAATAAAATAAATTTTGGTTTAAAAATTTGATATTATATAAATATACATGTGGTAGTCGGATCAATGGGAATCACTGGATGTGCAGAAGCTGAAGGAATATCCTGTACAGGTAGAGTGTCCCTTAGTGTACACTCCTCAGCCACATATTGTGTTGCATCCGGAGTCGAAGAAGGTGGAATATAATAGCTCAGAGATAATGAACCAGAAGCAAAAGATGATGGCATAGACGTCTGGACAACTGGTAGTGTAAGCATCGGAGGTCTAAATATCTCATGTGTCCCTGAACACACTCCAGGATCAAAATGGGCCGAAAAATATACATCTGTGGAAGTGGATCGTCTAACTCTCTCCCCACGAGTCCTCGTACCACCGGCCTTAGTACCAAGACCACTAGATGATCGTCCATCTCTGACACCACCCCCCCTCCTACCACCAGCCTCTCTACTAGGAGCAATATCTGGATCCTCATGATATATCTCTCATCTAGGGGGTCGATCCTGAGAAAGTTTAACACAAAAGTAAACACATGATATTATAAGTTAATTGAAATATTTATATTTTAAATAAAATACTGAAAATAGGGATGAGTGGAGGAACACTCATCTATACCATGCGACAATTATTATCTGTCATCTTTTTCCTTCACCTCTCTTCAATGGGTGTCATTTCCTGCAATGAAAACAAATATGGAAGTAATTAGAAACAGATAACTAATGTGTAACCCAAAAAAATATAGAAAACTCATTCCGATAAAAAAACCAAAAGTAAAAGAACATTTATGGTGGTTTGAAGGTAAGTACTAGCATACAAACTCTGAATGATGTAGGTGAAACATGTAGGTGAGAAGACAAATGTATGATTCTATATATTTTCCACCACAACTTCGGGTTTACAATCAACTCTGACAATTGAGTTATTGGCATCATCATATGTAACAAACGGATTGCTTCCAATTGCAGTAGGGATAGTGTCAACTTCATCATCACCATCATCAAAAACATTTCAGGGATTTACTTCAATAATTACACCGAATTTAGGATGACGATGATCTTTGACATAAAAAACTTGTTTCACCATTGATGCCAATACATTTGGTTCATCGGTGGCAAGAGTGTGAGTCATGTCAATAACTCGAAATCCACAATCATCAATAATGGTGCCACACCTCGTCATTGAATCAAACCATTGAAATTTCATCATCATGACTCGACCATGCGAGTAATAATCCAAAATTATTATTTTCTCCACGACTCCATAATAAGCAACATTTTCAGAACGAGGTCTAGTATCCGATGAACTGGCATAACAGTCTGTTGTGGTAGTTAGCATAACACCATTATGTTGTGTTCTCATGTTTCTTCCTCATTCAGTGATAATAAATTTGTATCCATTGATCACAAGTGATTTACATGGACGAACCATAGTATTAGGACCAAAAGCTAGAGATCTTATTTCCTCAGAAATAGATTCTTCAGGAAAACTCGATACCTAAAATATAAAAAAATAGTAAATTTAATTAAATATTATTTTTATTTAGTTATTACAGAAATATTTTTACCTTCAATTTAAACCAAGTAGAAAACACTTTGCTATGAAAAGTCTCTTTCCTTCTCAAAGATAAAGAATGATGCTTTCTATATATCAATTATTTATGTTCCCTGTATATAAAAATAATAATAGTTTAACAAATATTTAAAATTACAAGAGATAAGAAAAGAGATACATGTACAATTTACTTACTTGATATACTCATCGAACAAATCACAATTGAACAACACTGTGCGATGTGCAATCTCTCGCTCTTCAAAGCTTAATTTAGTCAATGTATATGATCCCGGAATTCCTCCTATCTGAGGAAGTGATGGAAAATTGGGTTCAATTTTCCCCTATTGTTCTTCTTCATTTCTCATTGGTTTGTTTATTCTCGTAGTAAGATCAGACAAATACATTGCGCAGAAATCCATACATTCTTGAGCCAAGTAACCGTTCACAATAGAACCATCAGGATAATTTCTGTTCCGAACATATGATTTCAATGTGAACATGTTTCTTTCAGTTGGATACATCCGATGGAAAGCAATGGGTCCTCCAAGAATTATTTCGGCCAGAAGATGGACAGTTAGATGCAACATGCATGTAAAAAATGATGTAGGGAATACTCTCTAACTCACACAAAATTAAGGGTGTCTCTACCAATAGTTTTTTCAAGTAGGATTTGGACAACCTCTTAGCAAAAAGATCTCTAAACAAATAGCACATCCAAATAACTGAGACTCTAACATTATTAGACAAGAGATGATGGATTGCTATTGGAATCAACTCATGCAAAAGGACGTGATAATCATGAGTCTTCAAAGATTTCAACTTCAACTCTTTTCTATTGACCCATTTTGATATATTGCTTGAATATCCATCAGGAACATTAATAGTATCTATCACTTCAAGAAATTTATTTTTTTCAGCATGTGTCATCACATAAGAAGCACATGGAACTTTCCATTTATTTTCACTGATATAGACAGGATGCATTCTGGTCTGATCCCCCAATCTACAAAGTCACGCCGAGATCGTAAATCATCTTTTGTCTTCCCCATGACATTTAGAAGAATCGAAAGCAACATTTCACATATATTCTTTTCAATGTGCATTATGTCTAAGAAATGACGTAACAAGATGGTTGACCAATACGAAAACTCAAAGAATATACTCTTCTTCTTCCAATTGTAACAGGTATCATTGGAAACATTTTTCCTCTTTATAGATTTCATTACATGCTTCCAAAATGAATAAATGAAATCTTTCAACCCATTAAGCACATCAGTTCCAGACATACGCTGAGTTGGATCATCATTATGCATGGTATTGTCAAATCTTAGATGATTGTTTCTATATGGATGGTTCATTAGAAAGAATAGTCTATGTCCCATAAATCTAAAACTACGACGATATTTCAGTCTTCTCGATCGAGTATTCTTCATACAAATAGGACATGACAATTTTCCTTTTGTGCTCCATCCAGACATCATTGCATAAGCAAGAAAATCATTGATCGTCCAAATAAGCACATCACACATCTGAAATATGTCTTTCGAACATGCATCGTATGTGGGCACACCCACATCCCAAAGAAGTTTCAACTCTTTTATTAAAGGTTGCATGTATACATCTATATCATTTCCATGATCAGAAGGGCCAGATATCAGTATACTCAAGAAAGTGTAAGTCTTTTTCATAAACAACCAAGGGGGAAGGTTATAAATGTGTATGAAAACCGGCCATGTGTTCTACAAAGTAAGCATATTCCCAAATGGATTAAAACTATCACATGAAAGACCCAGTCTCACATTACGCGCGTCAGCTGCAAATTCAGGATATCAAGCATCAAAACTCTGCCATGCAAATCCATCTGTAGGATGAACCGACACTTCATTATTCTTTTTTCTCTCGGTGTCATGCCATCGCATTTTTACAGATATTTCATCAGACATGAAAAGGTTCTGTAATCTAGGGATCAATGGAAAGTGCCACATTACTTTTTGTGGCACACGAGATGGTGTTCCATCATTTTTTTGGCTTCCATTGGGAAGTTCCACATTTGATACAATCATTTCTCTCAGCAATTTCCTCCCAAAATAAGTTGCAATCATTCGGGAAAGAATGAATTTTTTTTTGAGATTCCAAGTTCATAAACTAACTTCCATGACATATAGTGGTTTGAGGGAATATCTACATCATCTGGAAGTATGTCCTTCAAGAAGGTAAGAATGTAATCAATTGCAGTATTTGAAATCCCATACATAGTTTTTCCATGAAACAATCGGATTAAAAATTACAACTTTTCATTTTACCACATTGCCAATATACTTGAGTCGTCGCAGCATCATTCAATTTTTTCACCCTATCAACATCATCATTTTCATTGGATGCATCATGTGTGATTGTATCGAAATCTTGTTGGCTGGAGATCCTTTCTTTATCATGATGTCGAATAAATGGAAACCGATCATATATCAAACTCTCCAATTCCGTCCTATCATTTGAATCATCAACATTTTGAGATTTCATTTTCTCTCCATTGTGATACCACACATAATAGTTTGTTTGGAAACCATATTTCATTATATGATAGCTAACTGCTTCATGACTCAACCAAGGTCTTCCAACACAATTAAAACAAGGGTAGTGTATACGACAACTATCTGATGCCTTGTCAAATGCAAAATCTAGAAAGTTGTTCAAATTATTTTGAAAACCGGTTGAAATCCGATCAGTTTCATACATCCAACTTCTGTCTATTCTGTAAAAAAAATTGCAATAATTCATTTCAAAGAAATTTATTAATATTGTGGTTTAATCAAAAAAATATTTACGTAAATGACAATTGTTTACATTATATAAAATCATATCTGACACATTACTCTATATGAGAATCATATTAAGAAATACAACAAAATACAGTGTATATAAGAAAATAAAATACAAAATTTATAATGCCTATATTCAAGGATTCCCCAGTAAGATATTGGAAGTGGATCAAGGAATACATAATCCTTAAGGATCTTGTTGGGAGTACATGAGTTTTACACTTTAACTTCTTCAGGGAAATCAGGATGAGGAGTAGGATGAGGATCAGGGGAGTGGTGGGACTGTCCAAGGGGGGTGCAGGGTGTCGAGGGGGTGTGGGGTGTCTAGGGGGTGGTGGGTTCGTCTGGGGGGTCAGAGGTGTCCAGGGGGTTGGGGATGTCTAGGGGGTCGGGGTGTCCAGGTGGGCGGGCTGTCCACGGGGGTGGTCAGGCTGTCCAAGGGGGTAGGGGGAGTCAAGGGGGTGGTAGGGCTTTCCAAGGAGGTGAGTGGGGTGTCTAGAGGTTGGGTGGGGTTGTTCGGGGGGTACGGGGTGTTCAGGGGGGTAGGAGGGCTACCCATGGGGGTGGCGGGGCTGTCCAGGGGGTCTGGGGTTCCAGGGGGTGGGAGGGCTGTCTAGAGGGTGGGCGGGCTGTCCACGGGGGGTGGTCGGGCTGTCCACGGGGGTGGCGGTGCTGTCCAGTGGGGTCGGGGGTGTCAAGGGGGTGGGGGGCTTTCCAAGGGTTGGGGGTCTCCGGGGGGATGGGGTTGTCCGGGGGGTGGTGGGCGGGTGTCCGGGGGTGGGGTGGGCGGGCTGTCAACAAGGGTGGGGGCTGTCCATGGGGTACGGGCTGTCCAAGGGGAATTGTCAAACCATTAATAGATGAGTAATTTTAAAATAGCATATATTCTCCTACTAGAATGTGAGCATTAACCAAACATAATTTCCTACTACCATAGAACCCTATGATAAATCTAGATAAATCAGGGAATTCAATCCTAATTATTGAATTCTTCTTAATATTTAAAAGTATCTTGATATTAAAACATTATACTTAATTTATAGTAATGAAATTCCTCAGAAGTATTATTACCTCTATATCTATCACACACTCAAATCCTTAGAATATTTATGGGGATCAATGAAAACCTATAAACATGTTTTATCATCATCATTTTCTGAATGAATTGGATTCCTAACTGATATCATCACGATCTATAATAAAAAATTTTAACCATATTCTATTGATTTTTTTGGTTATGATCCCTCAAATGAAAGGATTCACTAGTGCACATTCTATAGAACATTACCTATATTATAAGTGACTTGTTCTTCATTTACTAGGGAGGATAACTCATCCCAAGGAGCACACTCAACCCACTATTGAAGATGAGTTGCAGATGTAGCCAAAAAATACATTTACCAGGCACCAAAATGAATATAGATCAGGAGAATGAAACAACATGAAATTATGTTAAAATATATTTACACTAGATGTATGTGTGATGATCTCTCTAGTCACAGTCACACACTTCATTGGAAATAGTATTATTATCTAAAAAATAAATTAATTATTGGTGTTAAATGACATGGTCCTTTTGTAATGTAATCCCCCCTATACCAGAAAAACTTTGTATTATCTATACATTTAGGCTATTATAAATTATAAATAACCCATGAATGTCATTTTACATCTAACATATAAAAAAATTATACCAAAAAAATATAATTCATTTCAATAGTTTAACAACATCATAGGTTCCACATGAACAAATGTGTTCTAGGTCTATATTTCACTATCATAGTTTCACACCAATTAGTAAATTCTATTGGATCATTATCCCTATGAAGCCAAGTATATAATATCCCATACAATTAATTTTCTCTAGAGTTTGATTAACTCTTATGACTATTAATATTTCTAATGACTTCTTGATTCATCAATAAATGATTAATAATAAGGTTCATGTAAACTAATATGTTTTCAACCATTCCGTAGGAATGTATTACTCACAAAATCAATGAATTCCATGAATCTAAAACCCTTATGTAGTTTTAATTTATAAAATGAGGACCCATAAATCATTGGTGTCATTTTATAAAAAAGAACTCCCACATGGTATGAATGGTATCATAATGACACCTATATGTTCAAAATATTCATATAGAATTAGAAATAATTTTCTGTTATTAGGTTGATAACTATACCTATAGAAGAATTTAATCATACCTTAAATGAAGGTAAAAACAATGAACGCCGTGTTATGGTTTTAGCATTGACATTATAACACCAATGATATTCCACGGGAAACTAATTAATTAACAAAATATTGGTTCATTTCCCTATTTTTCATGGTGAAATCACATCAAAATCCAAACTTAAAACCAAAATATTAGAACAATAACAATAAAAATAAGGTATCATATGTGTATAAAGAATAAAATACCTGATTTGAGATGATTGAGATGGTTTTTCACCTGTTCGGATGGGGGACTTCGCGAGAGGAGAAGAGCGTCGATTGAAGTTAGGGTTCTGTGAAGAATGGGGAATAGCAGCGGCCTGACTGGTTTTGGGGAAGACCTTTACCAATGGTTTTTAAAAACTGTTGGAAAAGGGGTAAACTTTACCAATAGTTCATTAGAACCATTGGTAAAGGGTTCCCTAAACCATATTTACCAATGGTTTAACCAAACCGTTGGTAAAGAACCGTGGGTAAAAATTCCATTTCCAGTAGTGAGAGAGCTTCATAAGGAGCCATCTGAATACTGGAGTGAAAGCTATTATTATAAGAAAATTCCACCAAAGGTAGGTGTTGATCCCAAACACCTTTTAAATCCATAGAGCAAGCTCTCAACATATCCTCTAGAGTTTGAATTATCCTCTCAGACTGACCGTCTGTCTGAGGATGATAAGCAGTGCTGAAACTCAACTCTGTATCCAGAGTATGCTGAAGACTTCACCAGAACTTTGAGTTAAATCTTGGATCTTGATCAGATATAATAGAAAGTGGTACCCCATGAAATCTTACCACTTCTTTTAAATATATCTTGGAAAGCTGATCCAGAGAGAAATCCTCTCTAATAGCAATGAAGTGTGCAGACTTTGTAAGACGATCAACTATGACCCAGATAGCATTATTGCCTTTGGATGTTTTAGGATGTCCTGTGAAAAAGCCCATAGTGATTTTTTCCCATTTCCATTCGGGTATGGGTAATTATTGTATCATCCCCTTAGACTTCTATCTCTCAGCTTTAACTTGAGGACAAACCATGTATCGAGAGACATATTCAGCAACATCTCTTTTCATTCCATCCCACCAGATGTACTCTTTCAGGTCCCTATACATCTTCGTGCTTCCAGGATGAATAGATAATGAAGAACTATTAGCCTCATCCAGCTGCTCCTTGTTTAATTCGGGGATGGGAGGAACACAAACCTGATTCCTTAACTTTATTATCCCCTCATAATCAAGGTTGAATTTAGGAACATTTCTCACCTTCTTTTGTAACTCTACATCTTCTTTCTGTGCCTCTTTAATCTTAATATGTATAGATGGTTGAACATTAATTTGAGAAAGATATGATTTTTTCCCTTTGATTACAATTCCAAGATCCATCCTTTGTAAATCCATAAGTATTGGATCTTTTGTGATCCTCATCATGGATAAACTGGCATGGTCTTGTCGACTTAATGCATCTGCCACCTTGTTTTCTTTCCCAGGGTGGTAATGAATTGAGCAGTCGTAATCCTTAATCAGCTCCAACCATCTTCTTTGGCGCATATTCAGCTCCTTTTGTGTGAAAATATACATTAAACTTTTATGATCAGTATAAATGTCACACCATTCTCCATAAATATAATGCCTCCAAATCTTTAAGGCAAAGATTACCGCAGCTAACTCCAAATCATGAGTTGGGTAATTTTGCTCATGGATTTTCAACTGTCGTGAGGAATAAGCTATCACCATATCATTTTGCATAAGAACACAACCCAATCCCTTCTTGGATGCATCGTTGTAGATCACAAACCTTTCGCCACTACAAGGCAGTGTGAGCACAGGTGCACTGGATAACCTTCTTTTCAACTCCTTGAAATTCTCTTCACATTCCTCCATCCAAACAGACTTAACTCCTTTCCGAGTCAACCTGGTGAGTGGATTAGATAATCATGAAACATATTTCACAAAACTTCGGTAATATCCAGCCAAACTAAGAAAACTTCGGATCTTAGTTACTGTTGTTGGTCTCAACCATCTTTCGGTAACCTCTGTTTTTGCTGGATCCACAGATATCCCCTATTTTGAGATTATGTGACCAAAAAATGAAACTTTTTGAAGCAAAAATTTACACTTGGTAATTTTGGCATAAAGCTTCTCCTTTCTCAGGGTCTACAATATAATTTTCAAATGATCTTCATGTTCTTCCTTGCTCTTTGAATAGACAAAAATATTGTCCATAAAGACTACCACAACCTGATCAAGATAGTCTCTAAAGACTCTATTCATCAGATCCATGAAGATAGCAAGGGAATTAGTAAGACCAAATGGAATCACTATAAATTCATAGCGTCCATACCTTTTATGGAATGTCGTCTTTGGTAAATCCTCCCTTTTGAACCTTCATTGATGATACACAGAATGAAGATCAATCTTGGAAAAGTATTGAGCTCTGCGTAGTTGGTCAAATAAGTCATCAATGCGCGAGAGAGGATATTTGTTCTTGAGAGTGATCTTGTTATGTTCTCGATAATCAATGCAGAGTCTCATTGATCCATCTTTCTTCTTAACAAATAGAACATGTGCTCCCCAAGGTGATGCACTAGGGCGTATGAACCCCTTATCAAGATTCTCTTGGAGTTGCTTCTTCAATTCCTGCAACTCAATTGGGGCCATTCTATAAGGTGTCTTTGAAATAGGTAAAGCACCCGGTACGAGTTCTATTGAAAACTCAACTTCACGATTTGGTGGAAGACCCGGAAATTCCTCCGGAAATACATCATCAAACTCATGTTCAATGGGAATATTCTTAATCATGAGTTTCTCACCAACCATTTGAGATAAATAACCTTCATTTAGTGGAATCAAGTCCCATAAGATTGATGAAATTTCCACTAGAAGGTTATGTTCATCCTTGCATCGATAGACGATCAAAGATTGATCTGGAATATGAAATGTGACTTCCCTTATTTGGAAATTGATATGAGCTTCATATAGAGAAAACTAATCCATGCCAAGAATCACATCAAATTCCATTATAGGGAGGATCACAAGATTTGCAGGAAGCACTTTCCCACAAACTTCAATCGGAGAAGAATTATAAACTTTTGATGCAACTGTTGTACCATTAAGGGTTGTCACAGCTAACTCAACATCTAATTGTTGAGGTAATACGGAAATACACATAGAAAATTCATCAGAAATAAAGAGTGGGTGGATCCAGAATCAAATAAAACATTTTCTACTTTAGAGTGGAAGGTAAGTGTACCTTTCACCACTTCGTTATCATACTCCACATCGTTGATAGAAATTGCATGTGACTTTCCTTTGTTTTTAGCCTTAAGAGTTTGTTGACGTCGACCATCATCATCAACCCTTGGATTTGGGCATTGATTGGCATAATGCCCCATTTCCTGGCACTTGTAACATTGAAGTGTAGGAGGTGCACTCTGTGTTGCCTTATCATTGTTCGTATCACTAGACATCTTCTTCCCATCATTGCAGCATTCAAATGCCTGATGACCTTCCTTTCCACATTTGAAACATTTACTTTTCCCTTTAAGACAAGTCCCTCCATGTTTCTTTCCACACTTTGAGCATAAGGGAAAACTCATCTTCTTTTCAGTGTGCTCTTTAGATTTTCCATTGAATTCCATTTTCCTCTTCTTATCAAACCCATATGACTGATGGGTTACTCCAATCTCTATCTCAACTTTGAGAGAACATCGAACGATTTCCTCATAGCTATTGAATTCCCTTATGGATAACGCCCTTCGAAGACTTGGTTTTAAGCCACTAAAGAATCGATCGATCTTACCCTCAGGTTGGATAATAATACCAGAAGTGTACCTTGCAAGTCTTGTAAAATTTTCTTCATAGTTACCAATAGATTCATCATCCTTTTGCTTTAGTTAAAGAAACTCATTCTCCATCTTTGTTCAGAGAATACGAGGGAATTACTTATTGAAAAATAAGTTCTTGAACTCGTCTCATTCCATGGACTCAATTTCATCTCTTGGCCTCGTAGTCTTGATAAGATTCCACCATTGATCAGCATCACCTTCCAAATGATACACTGCTAAGATGACTTTATCATGTTTAGAACATTGAAGAACTAAAAATATCTTTTCAGTAGTACTAATCCATTGTTCAACAACTAATGGATCAGTAGACCCGATGAATGAAGGTGGACGCTGTCTCATGAAGGATTCAACAGAATGTTGCTCCTTCCTTTGCTCGTTTGGAAGTCCTGCATGATTCATAGCTTGAGAACGTTTTGTGAGCATGGCTACAAGATTTTCCATTCCAGCTCCCATAATGTTTGGTTGCTCAGGGGGACAATCATTACATTGTCGGGCGCATTCCGTATTAACACGGTTCCTTCGGGTTCCATTCATTGACTAAAACAAAGAAGAATAGTGTGAGCAACACTATTTAGAATAGGAAAACCACATGATCAAGAATAAAATTTCACACTTAAGGTCTTATCATAGGTTATTCATGGCCATTTCTAAAACACTAAGATTGTGTTCTATGCTTAGACTTATCCTTAGTATTCTTACAAAGGATTTCACATCCTAGTTTCCAAAGGTTGACTATACCTTTCCTCTGATACCAACTATAACGACCCATACTTTACATACATTGTTAATACTTCAAAATTGAAGCACACTTATTACAACATATAACAAAACCATGAAAGGACCATATAGGTATAGTGTCTTTAGAAACTAGGAAACATAAACAACTGGTTCATAAAGCATCTACAATGTCTCCCATTTATTTCATCATATCTATAGTCCCTTTTGGAATATCTTACTTAATAACCTTCTTCCTGACCTGGGGAAAGAAAACATACAAAAGGGTGAGATCAAATGCACAGTAAGGGTAAACAAAAGAAATATCAATCACATTATATTCATAAGAACATAACATTTTGGAAATATTACCCTACAAACGAGATCATAATTTCATAACATGGGATAAATCATGGTAGTGAAATGTACTCACAATAATCATAACTTAAAACATGATGATTTGTGTAATACACACATAATCATACAGAATCATTTCTTATTAGTCAAGACTCGTTTCCAAGACTATCTTAGTGGACAAAGTCCATTTCTGAACCGAGTTCAATCCTCGTTTCAGTCCTGTTTCACTAAACCGGTTTAACCTGCTGTTCCAGCCATGTCTATCTCATGAGATATAAAATATTTAACCCATGCATTGGACGGAGATATAGGTCCCACCCATCTCATAATGATACCATTCTTATGTGTGGCACAAAATCATAAACCATACATCATAGCATAACCCATGTAATAAAAATGGGATTCTTAAACATCGTGACATCATAAAACAATTCATATAAGATAAAGGAAATCATAAAAATAATTCAATCACAACATAATCAAATCAATGTAATAATAGGAATAGAAACAGAACCCTTTAATATCTTAGATGGAAAATAATTTTGATAAAACACTTGAACTCCATTCTTGAGGAAAATATCCTTTCTACTTCAAAAAAAACTTTTCCTTTCTTAACATGCCATTCAATTCTAAACTAAAAGAATTTGATTAAAAATAAACATGAAAACATGTAAAGGAAGCTTCTTGGAAATAATGTTTTAAAAATCCATTCATGCTGTATAAAAAAACATTTTTCTCGTACTTTTGTCGGAAAAGTCAAAAAGTACCTCGTACGAGAAACGACAAAAGATTCCTTTCATATCTTTTACTAAGAACTCACCGAAGGGTAAAATTGGATTTAAAAAATTTTAGGTGGATTGAAATAATATTACATATTGATGAAACATGGATGTGGATGATAAAATACACCCCAGTAAATTCCAAACTATAAACAATCTCGGATAAAAATGAGATTGTGATATTTCCCTTACCTTAGGTCCGATTTGCTTCGTAAGTGTCTGAACCTCCTGTATAATGATTTAAATAATGTCATTGAATTATTCCAGATTCATAATCATTATTATGATATCATATATGTTTATATTCTTAGCTTATTATTAGTAATATTTCATTGCTACTTTTTATTCGAGTGTTTATTACTTTTTGTTCTTATCCGTGTTTTGTCGAATAAATTCGTATTCTTCTTTTTAGGTTATAGATACCTCATTTCCAGAATTTTATTAGTGTAAAATATATAATATTTATTCAGTCAATTCATTTTTTTAATCATTATGAACTGAAAATCATGTAGAACGAGTCGCATCACATCGTGGAGACGGTATTCCGTATGTATGCACAAGCGATGATATCGTTCCCATGATCGTGTAATTGTATTGGAGTGTATGTATACTATTTAAGAATCAATATAACTTTAAAATAATCATATATATTAATTATTTACACCATTATACCCATCCAAGTAAGGTGGTGGTGGAAAATAGATTACACCACGGCGTGGAGACGGTATTCCGTACGTACGTACGCGCGGTGATTTCGTTTTCTGTAGGATGGATAGATGGGGAAATAGGGTTGTTTCATACTTATAATAAAATATAAGTATATGAGTGATACTTATGTTATTAATTCAAAATGAAACAACTATGAAGAAGAATTGGAAGAAGAAATAAAGTTGAATGAATCGGTAATGGACATTACCTCTTCTTGGAAGCGCTTCTTTGAGACCTCCTTTTAGGGAACTAAAATTGGTATTTGAAGAATACCAGGACCTCTAGGATATTTATAGGGAAGTGGAGAGGCGAAATTCATAGGGTTTGGCCGAGCTTGAAGGCTCAATGTGGTGTGAGGAAGAGAGGGGGGAGGTGTCCTTTTATAAGGGAGGAGAGGGGATCCTTTGGAAAAACTAAAAATTTTATTTTATTATAAAGCTATATTCGGTTTTAAATAGCTCCAAATTGATTTATTTCGAAGCTAAGGTGGGGATGGGTCTAAATCCTCTCATAAAATATAATTTGGACAAGTTTAGTTTACTATTTTAACCTTATCATTTAGATTTAACTTTAAGTTAGATAATTTTACTTTTACCGTGTCTTTTTGTGTTCTTACACTATAAGGTTAATAAACTTACTATAACAAGACCAAATAACCCCAAGTTGTTTATTATTAATATATATGACATTATCTAAGTCATTTGGCCGATCCATAGATTTGTATGAATAAAATAACATTTAATCATATAATATTTTTTAAAACACTATTTTATGTCAATTTTGAAACTATTTATTAATTGATTTTTGTGAAAATTATAAAAGAATTATTAATTATAAAAAAGTTAATTAAATCAATTTTAACATGTCATATTAACCTATAAAATTAGTGTAATTCATAAAAAGTCTCAAATTACATTTATTTGGGTATTTATTACATCTATTATGTCAATATTTCATTAATAAGATATTTATTGTATCATCATTGTGTCATAAATAAATTAAATTATTTAATGTCTAAAATTTACAAATAAAATACCATTATGTATAAAATATTTTTATCTTTCTAATGAATATTTATATTCTAATTTATCTTATGAATAACCCTATATTAAAAATGATTTACTTATTAAACATTGATTTTACCTATTTTAACCCTTCTTTAAATAAATTAATAATAAATGTCCTAATCTAATCCAAGTGGGCCTAAATGGTCATATTTTATTCCTAAGGTTGTTTTTGGTCGAATTAAACTTATCCAATAGAAGTAGGACATGTGTTAGGATAAAATAATAATATCATTTTTACCCTTAATTACTCTATTTACTTTTAACCGTGGTAAATAAAAGTAAAAAGTTACTATTCACCAAAAATTATTTTCATCTCATTGAACCACATTTTACTTACTGACATCAACTGTGTGTCTTGGATTTTTAAAATTCCACTCACAGAAGCGGTAAAATTATGTTTTATGTAAATTTTCAAATTCTCTTATGAGGTGGGTAAAAGACGGTGAAAAGTTCAATAAAATTTTTATATATCTAAAATTATTATAAAATTACTACAATGAATTACATTGAACTTATATAGTTATTATGTATCAATTTTGACCTAAAATAAATTTAAATAAAATAAATAATTATTTAAATAAAAAGTCGGTTTTTAAATAGTAACCCAGTGTTTTCACTATTCATCAAAAATTGAACGTTTCTAGAAAAATACCAAAATTTTACCCTAGGCTAATTTCGATATTCTAAATCCAAAAAAGAAGTCCATATTGAAAAATAATATTTACAAAATTTCAAAAAGTAGTTATTACTATTCATAATGGCTAGTTTTAATAATATTTTAATAGCATATCGTTGTTTTGTGAAACTCGGTATTGCGTACGATGCAAGCTATCAAGGAAGGTCGTGATTGCGTGTATAGCAAGCCAAGCTTGTGTTGTGTGTAGTTAAAGATTCCTTTAATGATTTATATAAAATAAAAACAAAATACTTCTTATAAAAGTCTTCGGTGTTACAGATTCAAGGCATAAGGTTTACGTATATCTGTCTTATGATGCTAAGGTAGGTAGTTTGTGCATTTTTGTAGTTAGTCTTTGAATTTTATGTGCAAAAGTTCCAAATACCCAAGAACGAGGTATTGTATGTTTATGGTTTTAGCACTGTTATTACCTATTATGCCTTGTTTGTTTGGATATAGTTTATTTATAAGGACCCATCCTTAAAACATTACTTAATCTTGAATTAAATGAATAATTCACATTGAGGATCTTAAATGGTTTAGATTTTTATAAAATTAGGCCATAAATATTACATCTCAAAAGTTACAAAATAGACACTTCTACTCAGTTTCCATTATTCCATAAAAAACTCTTAAAAAAGAAACATGACTAGTTCCATGTTTTAGATATCATGAATTTCCTTGATCTCATCCTTGACCCTATTCCACTTTATGTCCTGTGAAAAAAATTTCAAAAACTTGGGATGAGCATAAAAAGCTCAGTAAGGAATACACAAAGAAAGAAACTATTACTTTTTCAAAACAACATGTAAACCATGAATACATTAACATAAGTAATACTTTTCACCTTTATGAAGTATTAAATACTCTTCACTGAATAAAAGATCACTACTTACCCTTTTGAAACAAAAATATTACCCATATAAAGAACACATAACATATAAATGTAACTTGGAACATAAACATACATAAATAAAATAACTACACAGTCAACTTCCACACATGTCACTAAATGGAATAGCCATACATCCGACTTCCATACCCAATTCATTGGAGTTTATAATGTAACCACCCATCCTGGTATTCACAGTACCACCCGTCATTTGGTTTATCACGTAACCACCCATCAAATGTCCAAGTACCATTATAAAATTATAAGATATAAAATAAATATAAAGGAAAGAAAACTTTTCCACATTAAAATCAAAATATATCACTTAAATATATTGATATAACAAATCCATTATCAAAAAAAATTTCAATACCAAATTACATAATAGAGTTCATAGTATTTATTTTCATTTAAAAACATTATGGCTTGTTGAGGAAGCTAAAGATCAAATAATACTCGCGACGGCAGAAAGGTCGTTGTCGCCACTTATGTTAAAAGAAACATTCCTTTTTTTAATTTAGTAAAACTCTTAGTAGAAAAATATTACAGTTTAATGAAATGGAAATTTAAATGTGTTTATACAGCATATAAAAGAAAGTTTTATATTAAAAAAAATATGCCTCAATGAAATGAGTGAGAGACAAAGTCCCTTACCTTGTGTCTGACTTGACTCAATCGTTCATTAATCTCCTGAATAATAAACTAAATTTAATTTCTACTTGATAAAGAATGTTTTTCAAAATTATTATTCCTTTTATACCACTTATTACCATGTTATAAACATTATGTAATCATTAATGTTTATAATGTTCGTTTTGTTGATATTTGGTACTTAAGTCAAAAATGGACTTCTTATAATTACAAGTTGTTCATGTGGTCAAAGGTTCATTATATCCAGAATTATATTCATGATTTGGAAATCATATATATTATATATATCCAGAATATACATGTATTTATAATAGTGCATAACATTTAGAGGTAAGAAATGAAATGCACCGTTCATGAAGACGGTAAGTCGTACGTACACATGAACGTTTCATCCATTTATATTTCAAATTTAATTGAATTAAAAAATAATGATACATAGTAGTATTATAACTCCATTATTGTATCATATATAATATAATTAAACCTATCCTTCATGCATACCACATATGGTATGAACGAGTCATATCACTTTGAGGGGGCGGTAGTCCGCACTTCCTCAAATGAAATTATTGTGTTTACACATAATGGAAACCATAAAGGTGTGATATATATAAAAAATAAATAAGCATAAAGAAAAACATAACCATAATATATATCATATATAAATACATTGGCATCTTAATGCCCACCATGAAAGGTGTTAAAAGAAGATTGAACAATCATCGTTTCGTGAGGCAGTAATTTTCCAGCCACATAAACAATATGTTCTTTAACCATTTGATGGAGGTGTGTGTAAGTGTAGGTATAATCATTATAATTACAACATCCTAGTATATTGAGGATATTATTGTTATTATGGGATCAAATAATAAGAATATAGTTTTCAGTGAAGAAGGAAAATAAAAGAAAGAAACTCGAGAGAAGACACTACCTCTAAATCGAGTAACTCATTTTTCTTTAAGCCAAAGACTTCTATGGGAAGACTTATGCCCAAAGTGAGGCCTATAGGAGTAATATAGGGATTTGGAGAGATAATATGAGCAGAGGTTGGTTGAGAAAAGAGCTTGAGAGGTGTGGGTAAAGGGGCAGAGGTGGGGGGCTTTTACAAGAGGGAGGAGGGGCACTCTTGGAAAGTCATAAATGTTACTTTATTATGAAATGGTTTTAGGATTTTAAAGGTCACAAAATGATATATATCTAGGATAATGAGATAAGGGATCTAAATACACCCATACAAAATGTTTTAGTCGAGTTTAAGTCTTATATTTTACCTTATCTTTTCATTTTATTTAAATCATTCATTAATGAGGTAATCACTGCATCATCATGGTGTCATAAATAAATTTATTTATCTAATGTCTAAAAATTATAAAAAAATACCATGATGTGGGAATTATTTTTATCTTTCCAATTACTATTTATATTTTAATATATCATTTATCTAAACAAAATTAAATTTTTTTTACTTAGGTGTTACATAGTTTGGTTATATTTTTCATTCTTTAAAAATAATATGGTAAAAGGTCACTATCACACTAATGTGATTCCATGGGGTCCCTAAGTTGGCCCAAGGCTGTCCATGGTAGGCCATGATACAACCAATAAGATGTGGACACTTTTTGTGTTCATCCTATATTATTATGATATTGTTTTATTACCCTTAACTACCTGATTACTAATTAATCAAGATAATTAAAGATAATTATCGTCGTTACTATTCATAATGTCCAAAAACAAAAAGGTCTTAATTACATAATTTGGACCTTCTGATTCTAAATATGGAATAAATTTTACCAAATTCCAAACACAGAAAATTCAGTAAATAATTTAAAAATAATTCCCCATGTCAAAACAAATAGCGTGTTTTTAAGAAACAATATCTATCAAAAGATTGACAATTGTTTATGTCCATTTTCAAAGTGAAATTAATTATAATGACCACTATTAAATTAAATGGTAAAAATATATTCTAATTACACTTTGAAGCCAATTAAGACTATTATCTAACCATATAATTAAATTAGATGAAAAAGAAGTTTTGAAGTAAAATGCGGTATTTTTCACTATTCATTAAAAAATGAACATTGTTAGAAAAATACCAAAAATTTATCCAAAGCAAATTTCAATGTCCCATTTATAAAGAATTAGTTTATTTTGACATATAGAGCTTATAAAATTGTCTAAAGTTATATTTAAAAATGGTTTTCTATCAAAAGGTGGTAAAACAATCTTTTAAAAATATTATAGTATTTTATGCATAAGATTGGATTGTTTCCCATTTTAAGCCTCTAAAACACTATCCAATTCAAAAATAGACATATATATGAAAATATATTATTCTTTAATTACATTGGATGCTACATCCTTCCCCCTTTATAAGATTTTTTCCCCACAATTTATTTACTTATCGAATAAGTGGGGGTATTTATCCCTCATTGCATTTTCAGATTCCCATGTTGCTTCTTCAATCATGTGGTTTTTCCAAAAAAATCATTACATGATGAATCACCTTATTCCACAACATTTTCTCCATGTGGTCAAGAATATGGACCAGTTGTTCCTCATAAGAGAGATTCTCTTCCTACTGAACTACATGTAGACTCAGAACATGAGATGGATCTGGCATATACTATCTCAACATTGAAACAAGAAAAACATTTGTAGCTGAGATAAACTTGGAGGTAAAGCCACTCGGTACGCAACTGATCCAACTCTCTACAGGATTACATATGGTACAATGAACCTTGGACTCAACTTTCCTTTCATGCCAAAATTCATCACACTTTTCCATGGAGCAACTTCGAGGAAGAAATTATCACCTACATCAAATGAGAGATCCTTCCTCCTGTTGTCCGCATAACTTTTCTTCCTGTTATGAGATATTATCATGTGTTTCTATATAAGCTGAAATTTTTCTGCCATATCTTCTAACAATTATGGTCCCATCAACTTCCTTTCACCTACTTCATCCCAAAAATTTGGAGTTCGACACCGCTTCCCATATAATGCCTCAAATGGTTCCATATGTATACTGGAATTAAAACTGTAATTTTAAGAAAACTCAACCAACGAAAGATGTTGGTACCAAATTCCATAATAATCCATCGTGCGAGCACATAACATATCCTCCAAGGTCTAAATCATTCTTTCAATCTTCCCATCTGATTGCGGATGAAAAGCTATATTAAAATTTAATTCAGTACCCAATGACTTCTGAAGGTCTTTCCAAAAGATTGAGGTGAACCTGGGATCACGATCAGATACAATGGAGAGGAGAACTCCATGTAACATGAATATATCATTAAAATACAACCAATAAAGTTGATCTAGAGAGAATGTATCTCGAATAGGAAGGAAATTAGAATATTTAGTCAATCTATCAACAATAAACCAGATTGCATTATTACCTTGAGATCTCTTCGGTAATCCCACAATGAAGTCCATTGATATATTCTCCCACTTCCACTCTATCAGTGGTAAAGGCTTAAGAATCCCTTTCGGTAACTCCCACTCTGAATTAACATGCTGACAAGTCAAATACATCATAGTAAAATCAGAAATATCTCTATTCATTCCATCCCACCAGTAATACTCTCGAAGATGTCTATACATCTTAGTACTCTTCGGATGAACTGAAAATAGAGAACTCTGAGCTTTGTGTAACAAATCTCTCTTCAATTATGAATCAAAAGGAACACACAATCTCTCCCCAAATCTCAAAACACAATCATTATAAATGTTAAATTTAGGCAACATACCCTTCTGAACCAGCTCTACCTTTTTCTGCAACCCACAGTCTTTCTTCATCTCTTTCTTAATTCTGTGTGATAGAGATTATCTCACTGACACCTGAAACAAAATATAATAACTTCTTGCACCAACAACTTCTATTCCAATGCTCATCAAATCAAAAACCAACGGATCTTGTTCCAGACGAAGCATGGTTAATGAAGCATTACTTTTTCTACACAAAGCATTATCCACTTTATTTTCTTTTCCCGAATAATAATGAATTGTACAATCATAATCCTTGATTAATTCCTGCCATCTCCTCTATCTCATGTTCAATTCATTCTGAGTGAATATATACTTTAAACTTTTTTGATCGGTATATGTTTCACAGTTTACTCCGTACAATTGATGCCTCCAAATTTTTAAAGAAAAAACAATAACAGCTAATTTCAAATCATGTGTAGCGTAATTTAACTCATGAGTTTTCAACTGATGTAAATAATAAGCAATTAGATGATCATTATTCATAAGGACACAACCAAGTCCTTTCAACGAAGAATCACTGTAGATAACAAACTCGCCATTTCTGTAAGGTAGTGCCAATACTAGAGCATTCACCAATCTTCTTATCAATTTATGAAAACAATCATCACATTCTTTTGTCCAGATAAACTTAACACCCTTCCAAGTTAGCTTTGCCAATGGTATGGACAACCGTGCAAAATTTTTAACAAACCTTCGGTAATAGCCTTCCAAACCAAGAAAACTATGAATCTCGATTATATTTTTTGGTCTTGTCCATTCTTCGACAACCTTTGTTTTTTTAGTACCAATATCTATACCATCTTTAGAAAAAATGTCACCATGGAATGAAATTTGTTGCTACCAAAACTCACACTTGCTGAATTTTCCCTACAATTTCTTTTCTTTTAAAGTTTTCAAAATAACCCTTAAATGACTTTCATGATCCTCTTTACATTTAGAAGACATCAAAATATCATCAATGAAAACAACTACAAATTTAACCAAGAACTCATGGAAAATTTTATTAATAAGGTCCAGGAATATAGTAGGTGCATTGGTTGACCGAAAAGGCATAACTAAAAATTCATAATGGCCATATCTAGTACGAAACGCGGTCTTTGGAATATCTACTTCTTTTACTTTTAAATTATGGTACCCCGACCTCAAGTTAATCTTCGAAAAATACTGACCTCCCCAGATCCGATCAAAAAAATCATCAATATGAGGAAAAGGATACTTTTTCTTAATAGTAATGTTATTCAATGCTCTATAATCAATGCAAAGTCTCATTAAACCATCTTTCTTTTTAACAAACAAGACATGAGAACCTCATGGTGATGTGCTAGGCCAAATAAAAACATTATCTAATAACTCCTACAATTTCTTCTTTAACTCTAAAAGTTCCAATTGAGCCATTTAAAAAGGGGATTTTGAAATTGGCTTAGAATCAGCAACTAAGTCAACAGTAAATTCAACTTCCCGATCATGTATAATACCAGGAAACACATCCAGAATGTTCCACCCACAGAAATAGTATGTTCTTGAACCATTAGACGGAGGTTTGTGTATATGTTGGTAGAATCCTTTTCACAACAACATCCTAGTATATTGAGGATATTGGTGTTATTATCAGATCAAATAATAAGAAGATAGTGGTGAGTGAAGAAGGAAAATAAAAGAAATAAACTCCAGAGAAGACATTACCTCTAAATCGGGTAACTCATTTTGGTTTGAGAGAAAGACTTCCTTGGGAACACTTCTACCCAAAGTGAGGCTTCTATGAGTAAGAGAGAGATGTGGAGAGATAATATGAGTATAAGTTGGATGAGCAAAGGGCTTTAGAGGTGTGGGTAATGGGGTAGAGGTCGGGGCCTTTTATATGAGGGAGGAGGGGCACTCTTGGAAAGTCATGAAATGTTACTTTATTATGAAATGGTTTTCGTATTTTAAAGGTCCCAAAATGAAATATTTCCAGTATAAGGTGATAAGGGATAGAAATATACCCATATAATAGGTTTTAGACAATTTTATGTCTTATATTTTACCTTATCTTTTCATTTTATTGTAATTGTTCATTAATGAGGTAATCACTGTATCATCATGGTGTCATAAATAAATTTATTTATTTAATGTCTAAAAATTATAAAACAAATAACATGATGTAGGAAATATTTTTAACTTTCCAACTAATATTTATAGTCTAAGAGATCATTTATTTAATCCAAATTAAAATTTTTTTACTTAGGTATAACATAGTTTTGTTATATTTTCCTTTCTTTAAAAATAATATCGTAAAAGGTCACTATCACACTAAAGTGATATCATGGGTTCTCTAATTTGGCCTAAGGTTGTCCATGGTCGGCAATGACACAACCAAGAGGATGTGGAAACTTTTCGGGGTCATTTTATATCATTATTATATTTTTTTATTACCCATAACTACCTGATTACTAATTAATCACGATAAATAAAGATAATTACCATCGTTAGTATTCATATTGTCCAAAAACAAAAAGGTCTTAATTACATAATTTGAACCATCTAAATACAAATATGGAATCCATTTTACCAAATTCAAAACACATAAATTGCATTAATTAATTTAAAAATAATTCTTATTGTCAAAACAAATAGCGTGTTTTTAAAAACAATATCTATCAAAAGATTGACAATTTCTAGGTCCATTTTCAAAGTGAAATTAATTATAATGACCACTATTGAATTAAATGTTAAAAATATATTCTAATTACACTTTAAAAACAATTAAAAATAAAATATAACCAAATAATTAAATTATATGAAAATGATGTTTTGAAGTAAAACACAGTATTTTCCACTGTTCATTAAAAAAATGAACATTGTCAGATTAATACCAAAAATTTGTCCAAAGTATATTTCAATGTCCCAATTATAAATAATAAGTTTATTTTGACATATAGAGCTTATAAAATTGTCCAAAATTTTATTTAAAATGGTTTTCCATCAAAAGGCTGTAAAATAATCTTTAAAAAATATTAGAGTATTCTATGACTAAGATTGGATTTATTCTCATTTTAAGCCTCTAAAAGACTATATAATTAAAAAATATAAATAGATATTAAAATATAGTATTCTTTAATTAATTGGGATGTTACATTAATTGTTGTGAATAGGGTTTACATTTCCATTCTATGGATGTTTTTCCCATGTTTGCTTGTGTTTGACCGTATGGTCTAGCTTTTCCAGTTAGGCTGCTGTTTTACTTTCCATGACTAGAATTGTTAGGTTGGAGTGATTATTAACTAACATTATATGATATGTTTTAGATTTTTTAGCCAATTATTTCTTGAGGTTTAATTTTCCATCCATGTCTCATTTGTGCACAATTGACTTACACAGGGATGTGGGAACCTAGTTTAGTAAACCATAGGGAGAATTAACATTGAGGGCTTCTCCAAAGTGTCTGTTTAATTTTACATTGTGAGACCATAGGGGGATGGATGTAAGGTCACCCTCAGAGTTTTTGTAGTTTCCTCGTTACAGGCCATAGTGGTAATGGGATGTTGAGTGCTTCCTCAGAGTTCCTATTAGTTTGCGATACGTGACCACAGAGGGGAATTGACATTGAGTGATTCCTCGGAGTGTCTTTTCTAAAGGTGAACAATAGGGGTTATACTGTGTGTACTTCCCCAAGGGTTGTTGTATTGTTTTGGTTGAACCATAGGGGTTAGGCAGTGAGTACTTCCCATAGGGTTACCTGCTTTTCGTTAGCTTCTTACTTGACATATGGAGATGAATGTATTTGAAATTGTAGGATTGTCACTATGTGTACTTCTTTGTTTAGTACTTCATTTGGTTTATTACCTTCCATATAAATTCACTGACTTTTAGGCATGGATCTTTGGGTGGTGGCCAACTGGGATTAGTCTCATAGACTATTTGGGTCATGTTTTTGGGCACAAATAGATTATATTTCTGCAGTTATAGATAAGGGAAAGTTCCCTTTTACTTCAAGAACATGATTGTTGGGGAGTTGGGGAACATGGGACCAAGCTGAGTCTTGCGATGTTGTTGTGATGTTTACTTTCTTTTCTTTTGTACTTTTATTTAGAATTGTATTCCAGCAATGTGATTTTTTGGATTCCTTTATAGAACTATGTATCATGCATCATTTATATATGTGTGCTCTAGTTGTTTATTACTTACACTATTTATTTATTGCATGTTTTATTGCTTTAGCTATTGCAATCTGTTTTACATCTGTTGTGTTACTCTGCGAATGGGGGAATAGTTTCCCCACTATCACATCTAAGGCCCTCACTATTAGTCAGTACCCTCTGGCATTCATGGATACACACTTGAGGCTATGGGACCAACTAGGTTTGGGGCACCTCTGGGCAGCTTCCAAAACATGGACGTTACAAAGTGGTATCAGAGTAATTATTTTCTTCTTGACTTATAGTATGGAGCCTATATCCAGGGATAGCATGGAATAGGTAATTTTTAATAAGTTGTGCCCAGGAGTAGCTAACCCAAGTACATGAAAAATCCAATCTACCTCGTTATTATAATTTTCTGGTTTTTCAATTTTACAGTTTATTTTATTTCACCATTGGGTGATTCACATTTTTTTGGTTACTGTTGATATTATTAATGTTCTATTTCTATTGCAACCCGATGAGATGAGGGTATTCCATCTCATGCCTCATATAGTCACTTTCTAGAGATCACATTTCATGCATTCTTTCTATATCATTTAGGTTGCATAAGCGATTGCATGTTGTTGTGATAGAGGATTTTCAAGATATGCATGATATTGTGATAGATGACTTGATTGAATACCTACTTTTGATAGGTTATTTAATTGAGTAAGGTTTTGTTTGAATGGACACTAAAATTGGTTCTTGAGGTGTAATGGGCCCTATGGATCAGAATTTGGTGTCTCATTGTATTGTTTTCCTTGAATATGTCAGGTATAAAATTACAAGAATTGATTCGTGGTGATTATTGGACCTCACGGGTCAAAATTTGGATCTTGGGTATTCTTATCAGTGTTTTCTCAGCTTTCGGAGAAGTTTCTGAGGCTTACTGTCCAGAAAAACCTAGAATACATGGCGTATAATGATGAATGCACACCATGTGTCCTTCTATTCGGGAAGGAACTATTTTTCATAAGTATACACCCTGTACTATATGTACACTCAATTTAGTCTCTAACAGTGTCACAAGTTGTGTGGGTAGAGACACGGGGTTGGGGAATATTGGTGGGACACACCGTGTACTGGATGTACACGTTGTGTTTCCTAGACCATGTGTTCACCTGTGTGACTAACAACACTAATGGATAAAAACATAGGTTATACACACTATGTTAAGATTTAACATGCCATGTAGTGTGACCCTTGTATCTGGCCGTGTAGTGAACAACATGGGTGAGTGAAACCTTTCTAGTACACATCGCCTCTGGAAAAAACAAGCTGTGTAGTGTCAACCGTGTAACCGGTCATGTAACTAACAACACGGGTCAGTGAAGTTTGTCTAGTACATGTCATGTTGGGAACAAACATGTTGTGTAGCCCTATTCTAGGAGAACTGTGTGGCTTATCCATGTTGAAGAACTAAGTTAGGGGAAGATAATTCAAGTACACACTATGTGTTAGGACAACATGTCGTGTGTATGGGGTGTTACATGACCTGGGTTGGCAGAAGTACATGCCCATGTCAAGGCTTAGGGGAACACTCCATCTAGGCATGGTACCTTCCATGTACACATGTTTTGAAAAACATGAATGCTTTCATAATCTTGTTACCTTTTTACGCTTCTATGTTTTTGTCCCCATTAATCTTGATCTAAGGTGTGCACTTAACCATGCAGACACATGCCACCGAGACATCCTCTGATTGCCTTCTAGTTACAGGGAAGTGATCAGATATAGGATATGGCTGATCAGGGGCTACCATTATATCCTCTAGTTGTGCTAGTATTTTAACCATCCATCATTCCAGACATAGGTGCTGACACGCAGTTCTAAGAGGTCTTTATAAGATTTATGTACACCTTTCTAAGGAGTACTGCATCTTGCCCCTTCTATGGCAGAGTTGATGTGGGTTTTTCAGTAGTTGTATCCTCCCACATTCACAGGGATAGGAGGACCTCAGGATATAGATTCATGGTTAAAATTCATGCTTTCTATCTTTGACCATCTGGAGACACCTCAAGAGAGGAAGGTGAATCTCACTATTTATATGCTTCGGGACTCCGGCAAAAGATGGTGGGAGGTGATATCACAGGCAGGACATTAGTATGTTATGGCTTGGGATGTGTTCTAGTGTGTCTTTTATTACAAGTTGTACCTAGAGACTTTGAGGGTCGATCGAGCCCAAGAGTTCATGTGCCTAGAGTAGGGTACTCTTTCTGTTATAGATTATTCTTCTCACTTCATAGAGCTACAGTGCTTCAGGCCTATACCATGAGGTGATGAGTTATTCCTGGCAAGGAAATTTGAGGATGGTGTCAGGCATGAAATCCAATATCAGGTGAACATCTTCTTGTTGAAATCCATCACATATAGTCTACCTGGTGCTAATCACGGAGAGCAATCTGAGGGATTTTGGAGTGGTGATCCAGGGCGGTTCGACATCTAGAGTTGGTATCCCTTCTAAGGACAGTAGGAAGTGTCGTAGGGATTCTACACACAGGGACCTGAGGAGGCAGGACACTTCTTCTAGTATCTAGGTGGTGTGCTACTAGTGCGGGAAGAGTTTTCATATGAGTATACATTTCCCAAGAGACCCATTGGAGTGTCGATCATGCAGCAAGATGGGCCATCTTCAGTGTTTCTGTCAGTTTTTTCTCACCAACAGCTAGTGAAAGGGGTTCTTCTATGACTCCTCGTTCAGGAGAAGTACCAACATTTTCTTATCATTTAGGGAATTGGAGCTCTTCCAGTTGTTTAGGTCATTTTGGAGGTCATGGCTGTGGTAGCTAGTCTCCAGGATTTCGTCGACAATAGGGTGGACCAGCATAGAGTGGTCAGGTATGGTCACAGGGCCGCAATGCAGGTCAGACATTTGCAGTGGAGCAAACCTAGCAGGAGTATGATCTCGTACCCTCTACAGTTTGAGGTATGATCCTAGTTTCCTCAGTTTTAGCTTTTTCTTTTTTCGATATAGGGGCTTCCTATAGCTTTATATCTATTTCTATTGTGGAGAGCCTTGGGATCTGTATATTTTCTTCCACTAATATCTTGATGTTAGACATTCTATTTGGGACAAGTAAAGTTATTATATGATAATGGAAGGAGTTCCCTCTAGAGGTCAGTGGGTGTCACTTCTTTTTGTACCTCTATGTATTAGAGATGAAGGGATATGATTTCATTGTCAAAATGGACTAGTTATTTTCCATCCAGGATACTGTCGATTGTTATCGCCATAGGGTGAGTTTCACATCATGAGGGGGTATATCGTTTCTTCATAAGGGTGAGTGGGATGTCCAAGAGAGAAGATTACGTCCCAGGCATCATGGGTTGGCAGGAGTTACAGCCTAGATTTCTAGTCTATATCTGGATGACTAGGGGACTTCACAGATAAACATTCCTCCTGTGGTGGATCGTTTTAGGGATGTCTTTCCAGAGGACCTTTCCTGTTTTCCTCTAGAGTGAGAGGTTGACTTTTCTATTGAGTTGGTGCCTGGAGTGGTATCGGTGTCCGTTCCTCCTTATATGATGTCTACACCAAAGTTACAAGAGCTCAAGAAGCAGTTGGTGGAGTTGCATGAGAAGGGTTTCATCGGACCCAGTACATCTCCTTGGGGTTTTCCTATCCTGTTTGTGAAAAATGTAGATGGTACCCTCAGACATTGTGTGGATTACCTAAAGTTGAACCAGTTGACGGTCAAGAACCGATATCCCTTTCTAAGGATTGATGATCTCTTTGATCAAATTAGAGGATCCAGGTTGTTCCCAAAGATTGAATTGAGATCTGGTTATCATCATTTGTGTGTTAGACCATCAGATGTACCTCTTAGAGTCTTTCGGAGCAGTTATGGTCGATACGAGTATGTGGTTAGGATGTTCGGTCTCCTGAACATGCCTAGAGTTTTCATGGAACTGATGAACTGAGTGTTCCATCCATATTTGGATTCTTTCATGTTGGTCTTCATGGAAGATATCATGGTGTGCTATTACACTCAGCTCGACCATGCCACCCATCATGAGATCATATGGTGTACATTGAGAGAGCATCTGTTATATGATATGCTCTCAAATTCCACATTTGGATGACCGAAATTCACTTCTTGGGTTGTGTTATCTCAAAGATAGGAGTATCAGTGGAACTAGAGAAAGTGAGAGTATTAGTTTCCTGGGAGATGCCAAAGAATCCCTTTGAGGTACGGAGTTTTCTAGGGTTGGCTGTTTACTACAGGTGTTTTGTACAGGAATTTTCATGCATAGAAGCACCACTAATGGGCTTGACTAAGAAGGGTTGATGTACTTGTGGTTAGAATCTTGTGTGTCTGTATTTCATGTGATGAAAGGGAGGTTGAATTCATTACCAATAGTAGTATTTCCAGAGTTGGGAAATAGATATACAATATATTGTGATGCATCAAGTATCTAGCTGAGAGCTGTGATTATGCAGGGAAAAGGAGTCATTGTGTATGGGTCTCAGCAGTTGAGGCCACATGAGAAAAATTCCCCGATGCACAATCTCGAGCTGGCTACAGTTGTTCATTCCTTACACTATTGGAGACATTATATTCTCGGAGATCATTTTGCGGTTGTCAATGACCACAAAAGTATCAAGTATATCATCACCCAACATGACCTAAATTTGAGATAGCGATGGTGGGTTGAGTACCTTTAGTCCTTTGACATTGAGCTTACCTACACACCTGGGAAAGGCAATATTGTGGTCGATGCGTTGAGCAGGAGGACTCAGATACGGGCATTTTAAGAGGCCATAAGTGAGTGGTAGATTATGGCTCTTTTCTCTGAGATGCATTTGGTGGTGCACAACTATAAAATCCCGCATTTTTATCACATAAACTTTCATTACATTTTACAAAACCGAGGATCTTTAAGGTTTAGTGTCTTGGAAACCAGGAACATAAAACATGAAAACATAAAACATTCTTCTTAAACACTTGAAAGGCTTCCCCTCATGTTCATCCTAGGTTCATTACTGCATCTCATAACCTAGGGACATACATCAAAAGAAAGGGTGAGCAGAAGGCCCAGTAAGGGAAACCAGAGAAACATTTTACATGTGAACTTGAGATACTTCAATAAGGTCATGAAAAGAACGTTAAGGCATGAGAAATAAATCATGAGATATATCATAATAAAAATAATATTTTTCATAACTTTAAGATGTGGCTACATAATTTAACATAGAAAATCATGAACATATCACCAAGTTCCATCCCCAAGGTGTCATTTGAAAATTACCAAGGTTATTCACCAGGGTATCGTGAAAATTGTAATCTCTAGTGGTTACATCATTACCCAATGCATTGGAGCGCTATTAGGGTGCACCCTTAAATTTTTCTTTATCATAATGTGAGACACATATATCATCATCAAACATTTCATAAATAACCCATATAGCATAAAATTAATGGGTTTCATTTCATAATCATAACGTTTTAAAAACTGCTTTAAAGACATGATCTTTACGTCACTTTAAACCCACGGAAGGGGAGAGCGGGTCTCATGTATGTAAATCCCGAATTTAAAATAGAACATTTTGATATATATGTGAATAACCCTATATAAATTAGAGATTTGACTATTCTCTTTATAACATAAAATAATTTTGAGAAAAGAGAGAGGCATTTTGAGACGAAAATTCTGCAGCATAACGGCTATGTTTCGGGGTTTTAGAAAACATTGAAAAGAGAGGGGACATGGGTCCAACATTCATAAATTATTCATAAAACAGTATAGGGGAAGAATAAGAAGGATATATGAACATGGTAATGAAATTTTAAGGACATCCCATTTGAAATGAAAAACATGGAAGGAAGAAAAAAAATTGATTTCTCTTATGAAAATTCGGCAGCCTAACGGCGTCACTTAAACTTCAACAAAAATGATTTGAAAAGATAAAATAGGGTCTCTCATCATGTGAACATAAGAGTTAAGTATTATAGATATAGAGATCATACCCCAACATAAAAAAATGGAATTTGAATGACTTGACATGAAAGTAGAACTTTGAAAAGAATGAGAAGGGTGAAAGAACCACTTAAAAATTTGGCAGCCTAACGGCGTCACTTAAGCTTCAAAAAAATGAATTGACAAGATCAAATAGGGTCTCTCATTATATGAAAATAAGATTTAAGTATGATAGATATAGAGATAATACCCCAACATAATAAAAATGAACTTGAAAGACTTTACAAGAAAATAGAACTTGAAAATGAGAAGGGTGAAAGAATCCATTATAAAAATTTCGGCAGCCTAACGGCGCCACTTTAACAATCATAAAATGAACTGATGAGAGTAAGAGGGGGTATATCATCATATTAACATAAAAAGTACAGTATAATGAATATAAAAGAACATCCTCCAACATAAGAACATGGAGCATAAAAGAAATGACATAAAAGAGATCACTTGAAAAGAAAGAGAGAGGTCAGATCCCTTACCTTAAAACGTTACTCTTAAAACACAATGGTTGGGACCTTGAGGTCTTGGGGGAACCTTGGGAGGACTCCTTGGGAGGTAAGGAGACCATAACTTCGTTGAGGATGTTTTTGGAGTCGAAAATATGAGAGGAGGGCTTGGTATATATAGGGAAAGTGAGGGGACAAGGCATTAATGGCCAAGGGACACCTCAAAAGTGGTTTTCTCAAAAGCATGGGCCCTCCCATGGTACTTTCCATAGAGTTAGGCCACATGGGGACCCCCACACAATACATCATCCTCTTTAGTCGACCATCCCTTAAAATATCTCATGAAATCATCATGACACAGTTATGATGTCATTAAACATACTGAAACCCTAAAACTGTATTTTTACTATTCACTGAAAATTCAACTTTCTCAGAAAAATACTAAAATTTCACATTAACCAAATATCAATGCTTTGATTTCAAAAATGAACTCTATTTTATAAAAATAATTTTCTAAATATTTTTAATTCATTTTTTAAATAAACACACTATTCACCGAAAATTCATTTTTTAAGAAAAATACCCAAAAATTCTCTTAACATAATATCGATGCTCTGAGTTCAAAAATGAAATCCAATTTATAAAAATAATTTTATAAATAATTTTAATTTAATTTTTAATTAAAAAACACTATTCACCCAAAAAAACTAATACTTGAATAATAATTTATGAAACTGTTATTTACCCATTTTATTGAATCTCATTACTTAATCTAGGTGTCTAAATTATATTAAAACTTTCTTTGAGTGAAATTACTAATACATTTGGTCACATTACTAATCCTAAGTGTAAAATCACTATTCATAATTTACTATTCATCAAAAATCAAGTTGATCTTATTAGACTCGAAATTTCGTATTGAACATAATTGTAGAAGACCACTTTTTATAAATCATTACACATTTTTATTTTTTTAAGGTTTACATAAACATTTTTAAAATATCCTTTCTCTAAAATTCATCAAAAATATGCATACTATATTTATCCGGATATTTGAAAATTCATAAACTTCATCATAAGAAGAAATCCCAATTTTT
Source organism: Viscum album (assembly GCA_963277665.1). Lineage (NCBI taxonomy): Eukaryota > Viridiplantae > Streptophyta > Magnoliopsida > Santalales > Viscaceae > Viscum > Viscum album. Next base: position 2,113,916,556 of record OY728120.1, read on the forward strand.
TATTTAAAATAATGGATTACACAAGGCAGTTACGGTCTCCTTACATAGCCCCTTATCACACCAGCATATGACCTAAGTGTAAGGTGTGATAAGGTGAGAGAATCCGAGGGAGGCTCGGCCAACATCGCACGAGTAGTAATTTCTATTAGTTTGAACTTCTCGCAAAGGCGATCCCGTTCTAGCTTCACACGATGAAGTTCAGCTTGGGTTTGGTCCAGAGTAAAGCCCAGTGGTGCTACCTCCTTCCCAAGTTCTGCTAGATGGGCTTCGATCGGTCCAAGACTACTGGGTGAGGCCATCGAATCTTCTTTCTATATTAATTAACCAAGATTGCTTGTATTTCGAGACAATAATCAAAACGTTTCTTTTCCAGCAGTCATATTGACCAATGGTCAAATAACAGCCAAAACCAAACAGTCTCGTTTTAATTATACTCATGTTATCAAATGAAACATTTTTGTTGAGTATAAAAATAAAATAAAATAACACATAAAATTTGGAAACAAGATTTATTCAAAGTTACGGGTCGTTATAACGACAGTCCGAGGAAGAAGTTTCTTTCTTCTATGGTTGTTACCTCTACTCTACTTGATTGAGTTCGAATGAAGCAACTCTCATATTCAGGAGGCCCAGTCCTACATGAGAGTGTGTCAGGAGAGGACCCCATTCCTAGATAGACCATATGCGAGGATGAGATCTTGCGTTTTCATGGGTGTTTATGGGTGTCAGAAGACATACATGATGAGCTGATGCAAGTGTTTCATTCCTTAATTTGGCCAGTTTATCCCAGTGTCACGAATATGTATCATGATCTACACTGTTAGAATTGGTGCAGAGTTATAAAGAGATATGTTGTTGGTTTTTTCATGATGTGTTCCACCTGTCAGCAGCTGAAGGTATTGCATCAGCGACCAAAAGGTATTTTTCAGTAGTTACCAATTCCTAAGTGGAAGTGGAATGATGTCGCGATGGATTTTGTGATAGGTTTGCCGAGGTCATCTCAAGGGAATGATGAAGTATGAGTTTTCATTGATAGACTGAATAAGGTTGCTCAATTCTTTCCTATCAAGGAGAAATTCAGTGTAAATGAGCTAGGAAGGTTGTATATCTAAGAGATTTTATGTTTTCACAGAGTTCCACAATCCATTGTTTCATCCAGGGATGTCTGTTTTACTTCTTGGGTCTGGCGGGGATTACAGAAGGCTTTCGGTACATAGGTACTTTTGAGTAAAGCTTACCACCCCCATATAGATGGTCAGTCCGAGCATATGATTTATGTGATTTAGGTCATGCCTTGAGTATGCATCCTGGATTTTGGAGGTTCATGGTAGAAGCACATACCTCTTGTGGAGTTTTCCTACAATAATAGTTTTCAAGAAACAATTCATATGGAACCTTTTGAGGATTTGTATGGTAGGCCATGCTGATCACCCTTATGCTGGATGGAGGTAAGAGAGGCAGTTATACTGGGACCTTGTCTTGTATAGGAGACCATGGAGTAGATAGTGTTGATTCGAATGTGGATGGAAAATATAATGTCATGATAGAAGTCTTATGCTGATCGATGGAGACGACCTTTGGAGTTAGATGTCGGAGCTCATGTTTTCTTACGTGTCGCACTGAGGTTGGGACACAGGAGGATTAGTAGATAGGGTAAGATTTCACTAAGGTACGTCAGACCATTTGAGGTGTTGTAGAGAGTTGTGTTGGATGCTTATCGATTGTTGTTACCTCAGAGGTATCGAGATATGCATGATTTCTTCCACCTTTCTTAGCTCCGACGTTACTTCTCCGACCTGTCTCATGTTTTCCAACACAAAGAGGTTGAGCTCAAGGTGGATGCCTCGTTCAAGGAGAGACTTATCTGTATTTTTTATTGAATTGTGAAGGTTCTCCATGGCTAGTCTCTTCCTCTGGTACAAGTGATCTGATGTCACAGGCAAGTATATGGAAAGAATTAGGATAGGGAGGCTGATGTATGATCACAGTGGCTGGAGAATTTTAAGGATTCTTCTTCTACGCCACATTACAAGGGAAATTTAGAGGCATATTTATTTAAGGGGGAAGTTCGTAAGAGACTGGATCTTCTTTTCATGTATGAATATTTCGTTATGTTTTTTTGAGAAAAATAGGAGTCTCTGAAAATTTCATGAGTACACGCTGTGTACATTAAGTACACGTTGTGTACCTGATTGTCACTAGTGACCATGTGTTGGCTGTGTAATGGCCAAGCACATGGATGTGTGTGGCGTCTTGGAGACCTCAGGAAGTGGAGGTAGGAAAAGGCAAGTACAGGTCGTGTACTTTAAAAATACATGCTTTGTACTTTCTTTTTTTCATCAAATGGATCGGGGTTTCATCTAATCGAAAGAACCCATTTTCTCTTCATTTGTCTCATCCAGGAGTGACCGTACGGCCATGGATATTTATCGAGCCCCCAACTCATCATCCATTTTATGAATATACAATCATTTATTACTTTGGAATCACATCGGAGAGTTCTCCCTTCTTTCTGAACATCATCTCTTGATTTCTCCTCTTCTGCATGATATTTTTAGTTGAACTTCTTAAGTGTTTTTTTAGATCTATGATGTTCTAGGGTGATTAAAGGCATCAGGTTCACATATATCAATCTCACGACACCGATGTAGGTGGTTTGTGCCTTTATGTATTTAATCATTGAATTTTAAGGGTAAAAGTGCCCAATACCCAAGAACGGGGTATTGCATGATTATGGTTGTAGCCCTATTATTACCTGTTATGCCTTGTTTTTTTGGATAGATATTAATTATTTTGAATAGGGTTAACGTTTCCATGTTATGGATTTTTGGCCCATGTTTGCTGGTTTTTGACCATTTGGAAAAGCTTTCCCTCTGAGGCTGCTACTTTGCTTTCCATGCCTAGTATTTTAAGGATGGAGGGATTATTATCCGACATGCTATGATATGTTCTAGATTGTTTAGCCAAGTAGTTCTTGAGGTTTACCTTGGCATCCATGTATCGTTTGTGCATGATTGACTTACATAGGGCTGTGGGAACCTGGTGTAGTAGACCATAGGGATAATTGACGTTGAGGGCTTCTCCATAGTGTCTGTTTACTTTTACGTTGTGAGATCATAGGGGGTATGGACATAAGTGCTCCATCAGAGTGTTATTAGTTTCCTTGATACATGCCACAGGGGGAATCAGACTTTTTGTGCTTCCTCGGAGTTCCTATTAGTTACTGATACGATACTATAGGGGGAATTTCTGGTGAATGCTTCCTTAGAGTGTCTTTGCTAAAGGTGAACCAGAGGGGTTAGACTATGTGTACTCTTAAGAGGGTTTCTTGTATTGTTTTGGTTAAACCAGTGGAGTTAGGCTATGATTAATTTCCACAGGGTTACCTGATTTTGGTGAGCTTCTTACTTGATATATGGAAATGAATGCATTTGAAATAGCAGGATAGTTACTATGTGTACTTCCTTGTTTACTGCTTCATTTTTTTATTTTCTGTCATATATATTCACTAATTGTTAGCCATAGATCATTAGGTGGATGCCTACTGGGATTAGTCTCATACCCTATTTGGGTCATGCTTTTGGGCCCAAATAGATTATATTCCTACATTTATAGATAAGGGAATTAACCCTTCTACTTCAAGAACAAGATTGTTGTGGACCTGGGGAGAATGGGACCAAGAGGAAACCTGCGATTCTGTGGAGCTGTTTACTTGATTTTCTTTTGTACATTGGTTTAGTACAATATACTAGCATTGTGATTTGTTTTGCTGGTTTCCTTGACATTTGTATTCTGCATCATTTATATATGTGTGCTCCAGTTGTTCATTACTTCCAATGTTTACTTATTGCATGTTTTATTACTTCTTCTATAGTTATCTATTTTACTTCCACTGTGTTACTTTTCCAATGAGGGCATATTTTCCCCACAATCATACCCATGGTGTTCACGGATAGTTGACAGCCTATGTCATTCGGGGAAAAGTGCTTGAGGCCATGTGACCAACTGGGTATGGGGCGCCTAGAGGTGGCTTCCAGAACTGGGATGTTACATATTAAACTATAAATATTAATCTTAAATATAAAATTATTTCCTACATCATGTTATTTTATTTTAAATTTTTATATATTAAATAATAAAATTTATTTATCATTCAATAATGATGCTATGTTTTCCTTATTAATGAAGGAATCAAATAAATGATATTATAAATGTTAAAATAGATTTAATTTCAGTTTTTTAATTCCATGCATGAATTTTATGAATGATTATGACATATTATATTTTATTTAATGCCTTTTATTCTAATTAATAATGTTGTTATGATATTAAAAAAAATTACATAATAGAGTAAAAATTGACATATATCATATTTTCAAATAAATACAGTTTTATTAAATTATATAATAGAAATAAAAATCGAATATTCATCCAAATGACTTATATAATGTTGAAAATCTCATTAATGATACACTTTTGGTTTTCTTGTCATTTTATAGTAACTATAGTAACCTTACATTATGAAAATACAAGAAGACATGGTAATAGTTAATGTTTTTAAATAAGGGTTAAAGCCAGAATATAATGATAAATTAATGTCCTAAACATTTTTAAAACCTTCTAGTTGAGAGGATTTCAACCTATTGTCATATTATCCTCTAAAAAACAATTTTAATCAATTAGAAACCGAAAATAAATTTAAAATAAGTCAATATTTTAATATTTTTCTAAAGTTCCCCTCACCTCTCTTATAAAAAGGCACATCTCCTTCTCTTTAATTCACACCTAAAAATCCCTTTGGCTCAGTGAAAGCCTTCCCAAATATCCTCCCAACTTCTCTAAATTCGTACTAGTGGCCATCCTTTTGGAAAAAAATCAATCTTAAGGGGTCATTCTTTTCAAATCAAAAGGAGACACCTGATGAAGAGGTGATAATTTTATCCCTTCATTCAAAGTTCTTTTCTTCTTCTAATTCATCTTTCTATATTGATTCCATAGCAAAGTAATAAATCCAATATCATCCATATACTGAGATGTTATTATAATCATGGGACAACTATTTTATAATATTATGTAACACCTCATCCCCCGTTACCCAAATATGGTGCATTATTTTAATAAATTTTCATGATTACAAGGAATCAAGTCCCGAAGGATCTATCTGTTAAGCTATCATAAAAAATATATTACATATATGAATGGTACATTAAACATTTTAACATAAAAAAATAATAAATAGTCCTTTGAGAACACCATTATTCCCCTAGATTAACCCTACATATCAATCATAACACCCTTCTTAGCATCCTGGGAAAATAAAACATAATAAAGGGGTAATCTCAGATGCTCAGTAAGGGTAAATAATTGAGTGGAAGCTATAAACTTTTAACTAATGATGTATAATAAAAACAAAATCCTTTTAAAACATAAAATTCAACATAATATAGAGAAAATAAATCCAACATTACCATATAAACATGCACATAGATATTCTATTAGTAAAATAATCTCATTTAATAACTGATTTCAAAAAGAGGGAGTGCATAAGGTCAGAAACAATTACTACTATGTCAAGGCCTAGTTCCATGACCTTCACCAATATTATGTCGAGGTCTTGTTACAAGACACAAATTTGTCTCATGATACAAACTGATGCATTAAGTGGCTATAGAAGCCCCTACCTATCACTTACTAAGTCCAATACATTCCTAATTTGAAAAAGGTGAAACATAACATAAACATTCATATTAAAACTACCATACAAAATGTCAATACATTAACCCTAAACCATGAATGGTATAAAAATACCACATCCACAGTCAAACATATAATAACTCATTCAATACAATATAGAAGATTGTATTATAATAAATCAACCTCAAACAAGAATAATATCTGGTAAAGGATGTTAATATGGTTGAAAATGATCAGTAAAACACTTTGATAGAAATATCTCTTTTTAATGAAATCATTTTAAAGATGAAAAATTTATAAAGGAATAAATTTAAAAGATGTTTTTGAATAAAAGTGTCCCATACCAATTTGAAACTTTTGAAAAGAATTAACATTTCAAAACCTTCATTTCCATATGAATATATCCTTATAACCATTTTGATAACATGGAGATTAATGATAAAGGTTTAGAAGAAAAAATATTTAAAACATTTAAAATGATGTTTCTGTTAAATAGTAAATTTAAAAGAATCCTTTTCAAAAATCAAAAGAATAAATATTTAAAACATTTAAAATGATGTTTCTGTTAAATAATCCCTAAAAAATAATCCTTTTTAAAACACTTCTTTGAAACATGTACATGGATGAAAAATATGTTCCCTTAAATACTTACCCAAAAACAATCTCGGATAATAATGAGATTGAGGAATTAACCCTTATCTTGTACCTTATTTTAGTCTAGGGTATGTTTAACCTCCATTATAAGCACCATAGTATGTTATTAAATTATACCATAACAATATTCATATTTATGATATCATATATTACTAATTTCTGACTTTATACAACCCATTTAATAATAATTTCCTTATTAATGTAACATTTTGAGTAATAATAACTTTCTTTATCATAAGTGTTTTAACTTGTTGTTATTGATTACATCACATAGATAATGATTTAAATAATTCCATAATATAAAACATGATTTATATACCAAATATATTCAGAACATAAATATTTATAATAGATAGATATATGAAATGGAATCATCATTCAAAATGACAGTAGACTGTACGTACACATGAATGTTTATTCCGGTTTCATATCATATAGTATGGAAGTAAGTAAAAAACATTTATTTGTATACATAAATATATATTATTCCAATAGAAATATTATTTCATATATCTCATACTCAATCAATATATATTTTTATAAAAATTCTTGAATGGTGATTGTTGAAGATGAATCTCATCACGTCGTGGAGATAGTAAGCCGTACATACACACGAGTGACAATATCCTTTTATTTATGGTTAAACAGTGTATAATTTGATGATATATTATATATAAAGAATAATTAATATGTTATTTTGATTATTTAAATGAATTATACTCATTATTATACCCATAAAAATAATAAGTGTTGTATAACAAACTACACTATGACGTGGAGACGGTAATCCGTATGTACGCTCGCATAGTGACTTATTCATTCATATGATGGATAGAATAATGAATATTGTTATACCATATATATAATAAAATATCATAATTTATAAGGTACTGTATTTATTATTTTATTATTATAACAATAAATAAAGAGGAAGAAGAATGAAGAAAAAAATTTGAAAGAGGTGATAAAATAATTACCTCTTCCTCGGGTGTTTCCTTTTGATTTGAACAGAAGAGCTCATTAGGTTGTATTTTCACTCAAGGTAACACCTCTCAGTTGAATTTAGGGAATTTGGGAGGATATTTGGGTAGGTTTTCTCCATGAAAATGTCTTTGGATATGTGAATTAAAAATAAATGGAGGTTCCCTTTTATTAGAGAGGTGAGGGGAGCTTTTGAAAAAATATTGAAATATTAATTCATTATAAAATTATTTTCTATTTATAATAGATCCAAATTGATTAATTTCAAAGATATGGTGGTTATGGGTATAATTAAACTCAAAATATATGTTTTAGACAAGTTTAGGTCCCCATATTAACCATATCTATTACATTTAACTCTTAGTTAATTAGTTTAACTTTTACCATGTCTTCTTGTATTTTTATATTTCATGGTTAATATAGTTACTATAAAATTCAAAGAGAAACTCAAGTAGTTCATTGATTTCATATATAACATCATGTAATTCCTTTGGCTAAATCATTGATGTTTAGTAATATTATATCTTTTAATAAAATAGTATTTGTTTTAAAAGTTCATTTATGTTAATTATGACACTATTTAGTATTTGGTTTTTGTGAAAGTCTTAACAACATGATTCCTTCGAAAAAAATAAATTTAATCAACCCTTACTTTTCATATTCACCTATAAAATTTGTCGATGGCATAAAAAGTTTGAATTTACATTTATTTTAAGATTTATACTATCAATTATATTAATAATTAATTAATAAGGAAATTACTGCATCATCAATGTGTCATAAATAAATTTAAGTATTTTAATGTATAAAAATTTTAAATAAAATACCATCATGTAGGAAAGATTTTTATATTTATAATTAATATTTATAATAGAATTTATATTATGAGTAACTCTATATTAAAAAGGAATTAGTTATTAAACATCGAATTTAACACTTTTAACTCTTCTTTAAATAAAATATAACAAATGTCCTAATCTAACCCAAATGGATCAAAAAGGATATTATTTTTTTATTAGGGTTTATTTTAGTCTAAAAATACTTATCCTATAGGATTATCACATGTGTTGGGGTAATTTTATATTATTATCATATTATTTCTACCCTTAATTACCATATTTACTTTTAACCATGGTAAACAAAATTCAAAAGTTACTATTCATAAAAAAACTATTTTCATCCTATTGAACCACATTTTACATAATGATGAAAACTTTGTTTGTCAGATTTTTGAAATTCAATTTACATAGGTGGTAAAATTATGTTTTATTCCGATTTGAAAATGTGCCTAGAAGGTGGGTGAAAGATGTTAAAAAGTTTAATAAACTTTTAAATATATACTCTTATTAAAAAATGACTAAAATGACTTCAATTGGACTGATATATGTATTATATATCTATTTTGAATTTATGATAAATTTTAATTAAAAATAATTATTTAAAATAAAAATTCATTTTTTGGTACTATGTATTATTTTTTTGTATTCATCCAAAATTGAATGTTTTCAGAAAAATAAAAAAAATCCCCAAAGCTAATTTTGATATTATGAATTCAAAAATGTAATCAATTTTACTAGATTTAATTTTTATGATTGTGAAAAATTAATTTTATTATTGTTCACAAAAAAACATAAAACGTAGTTCTTTTAAGAAAATATTTTTTCTAAATATATAATTATTTTAAAAAAACATATAAATTTCATTATAAATATTTTTTATTCATGTGAAAAAATTTTAAATAAAATTTATATTTTTTATTTTACTATTTATATTAAAATATTTAATTGATAAATAAATATATCATTTAAATAATTATAATTAGAATGTGTTGTTTCACTGAAAATCAATCTTTCATATAACTCAATCCAAGTCAGTGTTTTATGGAATATACGTTATTAAACTTATATTAATAGATAACTTAATATGAAATCCTATGGTGTAACATTCTCCCCTCCTTCAATAAATCGTGTCTGTGCAATTTGAAATTTTTCTTCAAAAATAAAAGGTTGAAAATAAAAAAGTCCTTTGTAGAAAACCCACATCAGAATTACGGTTAATATATTTTAGTCTTCATAAGAGGGAAAGGGAAATGAAAAAGTCACCACCAAACTAGGATCTTGAATAAGATAACATTGGTGGAAATTAAATATGCATAATTGTAGGAAAAAATGTAAATATTTATAGGGAGTGTTTGAGGTCATCTGTCACAAACAAGTGAATAATAAATGGAAAATTTAGGGCCTTAAAGATATAAATCTATGGTGATTTAAAGTATCATCGATTCAACAAAACATAACGTACTATGATAAAACATTTTTTACATACTTTTTTTTAGAATAGGATGGATTGATATACTATCAGTATAATAACTCAATAAAATATAAATGATTTCATTACCTGTCATAATCATAATCTATTTATTTGGTTTTGCTTCGATCTATTTTCACTTCATCCCTTACACTAAGAAATAAATGTTCAAAAATTATTTTTTTATTTTACTTTTTATGTCTGAATTTCATTTGATAAATCCTTAGGTCTACAATTATTTCCTTAATCCTCCATATTATTAATGAAATATGAAAGGTTAGGTCAAATTATCCCATAAATTATACATCATCCTCAAAAAAATCAAGTGCTCAACTTACCCAATTTCCAACTATTTGACTTATCCAAAATACTTGTGTCCAAACTCACAGTCCAAAAATTAACAAGGGTGGTAAAAATGATGAATATATCTTTCTTCCACATAACAACATGTGAATACTGTCATCGTGTATTCTCTTAAAACATATTAACACCCCGAATTACCATAAAACCTTATTTAATACATTCATGCTCCCTTATTCCTTATAGAATACTGGATGTACTCCTTAAATCCAAAAATTATGTAAACTCCAACAATTATGGAATAAAAAAACAACTAATTAGTTCCAAGGTATTCAAAAATACCCCATATAATTTATCCAAATCAATCATATCTTATTAAAAAATAAATACCTTAATATCAGGACCATATTAAGGATTATCATTCCCCCAACCAAGTATTTTCCAAAAAGTTTAACTTGTTATTGATCCACTTTTCTTAGTACTGTACAATTTCAAATCCTCAATGAAATAATATAGTATTAAAATCCTTATTTATTTCCGTAATTCATATAACTGGTACATCATTGATACAACACTCAAATGGCTTAATTCTTTAATCTAGAAAGACAAACACATTAATTATTCCATGTCGATTGTAATAATAGCTTATGATTTACCTTGATCCCTCTCATTCTTCTAAGATTATTTCCTTGATGCTTAGGACAGTTATTTGTGTAATTCCCCATTTCACTACAGTTGAAACACTGAATATTAGTCTTTTCTTCTTTTCCTATGCATTATTTTTCTTGATGAACCTTTTACCCACTCATGTAACAAACACCCAGCCCTTTCAAGAACATCCCAGGGTGATTATATCCATAGTTATCACATATGGGAAAATCCTTCATTCCCTTATTCCCTTTATCCATCATTCTATCTTCCATCCTCTTATTATCTAGCTTCCCTTAAAATCCATAGGACTCAGAGAATTATTTACTTACCTTATCAACACATGATACTATTTTCTAATATGATTAGAATATATAGGAGACTATTTCCTTTCAAATTGTTGGCTTAATAAAATTAAAGATAGGATCCTTCTTACCCTTTGGAACATGTGTATTTTTGGGATAGTCATTCCTTCTACAATGCACCATTTCTAAAAAATTTCATACACTAAATTAGGTTATGAATCATAATGTATGGTTCTAAACTAGTGAAATACTTAACATAAATTAAACAAATTGTGCATATCTAATATCATAACCATAAAAATGGATTCTTTACGGAAATATTTAATCATAAATACTTCATAATGGTTTGAAATGAAAATGTGAATTATCCTAATAATATCACTTGAGGGTGTCATACCAGGTGCATAGTAAGGCATGTTTTCAAGTACCGGGTTACCTCAAGTACAGCCTGGAACAACTTTTTAGAGTTTTCACCCCTAGGTACATTAGTTCCAGAACTACATCCACTTGTAGTATCCAGATTGAGATGTGTTTCTCGGAATATCTACGTGATCTATACTTTACCAAAATTCTAGGGGTTCCCCTATACTTATCCTCAAAGTTTATCTTAGGGTTATGATCCATAATCTATGTTTTCTAAATCTACTTACAAGGTTGTTTCTAAACATCCTCTGATACCAACTGTAATTCATCATCCCCTGTTACCCAGATTTGGTGCATTATTTTAATACATTGGCATGATTACAAGGAATCAAGTCCCGAATGACCCATCAATTTAGCGTTCTAGGAAAATAGATAACATACATGAAAAATAAGTTTCACTTTCTAACATAAAACAAAGAATAAATAATCTTTTGAGAACACTATTATACCACAAGATTAAACCTATATATAAATCTTAATAAACTTATTCGCATCCTGGGAAAATAAAACATAAGAAAGGGGTGAACTCAAATGCTCAGTAAGTGTAAATAATTTAGTAGAAGCTATAAATGCTTAAGGAATGATGTATAATAAAAACATAAGCCTTTTAAAACATAAACCTGGACATAATATGGAAAAATGAAATCTAACATTACCATATAAACATGATTATGGATATTCTACTAGTCGAATAATCACATGTAATAACTAATTTCATAACTAGAGAATGAATAATCCAGACATAATTACTACTATGTCAAGGGCTTGTGCCAAGACCATCACAAATATTCTGTCAAGGCATTGTTGCAAGACACTATTTTGTCTTATGAGACCAACCGATGCATCCAGGGGATATAGTAGGCCTCACCTATCACTTACTATGTCTAATTCATTCCTCATATTAAAAGGCTGAAACATAACATAAACATTCGTATTAAAACTAGCATATGAAATTTCAATACTTTTACAATAAACCATGAATTATATAAAAATAGAACATCTATAGTTCAAATATCATAACTCATTCAATACAATATAGAATATTGTGTTACAATAAATCTACCTCAATCAAGAATAATATCTATTAATGACTATTGAAATATTTGAAAATGATTCGTAAAACTCTTTGAGAGAAATATACCTTTTTCATAAAATCATTTAAAAGTCACAAAATTTATAAAGGAATAAATTTAAAAGATATTTTTAAATCAAATTGTCCCATACCACTTTGAAACTTTTGAATGGAATTAATATTTTAAAACATTCATGTCTATATAAATATATCCTTAAAACCATTTAGAAAATATGGAAATTAATGAGAACGGTTTAGATGAATAAATATTTAAAACATTTAAAATGATTTTTTTTGTTAAAGATTCCCTTAAAAAACCTTTTGAAAGATATTTTTTGAAACATAGACATGGATGATAAATATTTCCCAATAAATACTTACACATAAACTATCTTTGATAATAATGAGGTTGAAGAATTAACCTTAAACTTGTACTTTCATTTAGTCGAGGGTATGTTTAACCTCTTTTATAATGATTATAGTATGTTATTAAATTACACAAGAATCATATTCATATTTTTTATATCATATATGATTCATTTATGACTGTATACTACCAATTTAATAATAATTTAAATGTTAAAGTTGAATTTTGGGTAATATTTGTTTTCTTTACCATACATGTTTTAACTTGTTATTCTGGATCGTATCACATAGATCATTATTTACATACATAAAGAATATAAAACATGATTTATATATCATATATATTCATAATATAAAAATGTAATATATATATATATATATGAAATGTAAACACCATTCATGGAGACGGTAGTTCATACACACGCATGAATGTTGTTTCCGGTTTCTTATCGTATAGTATGGAAATAAGTAAACGACATATATTTATCTAAAAAAATATATATTATTCTAGTAGAAATAATATTTCATGTATCTCATAATTAATAAATATATATATTTATATATTTATAAAAATTCTTTAATGGTGATTATTGAAGATGAATCGCATCACGTCGTGGAGATGGTAATTTGTACGTACGCACGATCGACAATATCAATCTAATTACGGTGAAACGGTGTTTAATTGTATTTTATATTTTATATAAGTAATAATTAAAATGTTATGCTAATTATTTACATTAATTACAATCATTATTATACCCTTCCAAATAATAAGTTTTGAATAACAAACTATACTATGACATGGGGACGATAAGTTGTATGTACACACGCATGATGACCTTTTCATTCATGGGATGGATATAATAATGGATATGTTTGTACCATAAGCCTAATAAAATATTATCATGTAGAAGGTACTAGGGTTATTATTTTAGTATGGTAAAAACAATGAAATATGAAGAAGAATAAGAAAAGAACTTTGAAAGATGTGATAAAATAATTACCTCTTCCTCTGGTGTTTCCTTTTGATTTGATCAAAAGGGCTCCTTAGGTTGGCTTTATTCTCATGGAAAGGCCTCTATGTTGAATTTTGGGAAGTTCGTAGGATATTTTGGGAGGTTTAGCCGAGCCAAATGGCATTGGAGGTCTGAATTAAGAATAAAGTGAGGTGCCCTTTTATAAAAGAGGTAAGGGGCACATTAGGAAAAATGTTGAAATATTAATTTATTATAAAATGGTTTTTGGGTTATTATATATCCAAATTGATTTATTTATTGGATAAGGTGCTTATGGGTCTAAATACTCTAAAAAATAGGTTTTATACAAGTTTAGGTCATCATATTAACCTTATCTTTTAGATTTTAGTCTTAGTTAACTAGTTTAACTTTTACCATGTCTTGTTATATTTTTATACTACATGGTTAATATAATAACTATAAAATATGAAGAAACTTTCAAGTTGTTCATTAGTAACATATCTAACATTATATAAGTCATTTTCTGAATTTTTTTTTTTGAAATATTATATCATTTAATAAAATTGTATTTGTTTTAAAAATTCATTTATGTCAATTTTGACACTATTTAGTATTTGGTTTTTGTGAAAGTCTAAAAAACGTGATTACTTCGAAAAAAAATAAATTGAATCAACCCTCACATTTCATATTTCCCTATAAAATTTGTTTATGGCATAAAAATATTCAATTTAAATTTATTTTAAGACTTCTAATTTCAGTTATTTTAATATTTCATTAATAAGGTAATTATCGCATCATCATTTTGTCATAAATAAATTTAATTATTTAATGTATAAAAATTATAAATAAAATACCATGATGTAGTAAATATTTTTATATTTCTAATTAATATTTATAGTCAAATTTATCTTATGTGTAACCCTATATTAAAAATGGGTTAGTTATTAAGCATGGAGTTTAAAACTTTTAACTCTTCTTTAAATAAAATATAATAAATGTCCTAATCTAACCCAAATATATAAAAAGGGATCATATTTTTTTCCTAAGGTTTATTTTATTATATGAAAACTAATCCAATAGAATTAGGGCATGTGTTGTTGTATTTTTATATTATTATAGTATTACTTCTACCTTTAATTTCCCTATTTACTTTTAACTCTGGTAAATAGAATTCAAAAGTTACTCTTTACCAAAAATTATTTTTATCTTATTAAACCGCATTTTACTTACTAATGACAACCGTGTCTTTCATAGTTTTGAAATTCGAATCACAGAAGCGGTAGAATTTTGTTTTATGCAAATTTGTAAATTTGCCTAGAAGGTGGGTAAAAAGCGTTAAAAAGTTCAATAAAATTTTATATATCTAATATTATTAAAAAATGTTTCAAATGAATTAAATTTTATTAGCATTTGTTTTATGTATATATTTTTACTTGAAGATAAATTTTAATTAAAAATAATTGTATGAATGAAAAAGTTGGTTTTTAGGTACTATGTAGTATTTTTCATTATTCAACAAAAATTGAATGTTTTCAGAAAAATACCCAAAATTCAACTTTATATAATTTTGATATTAATAATTAAAAAATTAATTATATTTTACCAAATTAAATTTTAAGTATTGTGTAAAATTAATTTTATTTTTGTTCACAAAAATACATTAAAAGTAGTTCTTTTAAGAAAATATTTTTTCTAAATATATAACTATTTTAAAAAAATATATACATTTCATTATAATTTTGTTTTATTAATGTTAAAACATTATAAAAACATTTAAAACTATTTTGTTACTATTTATATAAAAATATTTAATTGATAAATAAATATATCATTTCAATAACTATAATACTAATTTATTGTTTCCCAGAAACTCAATCATGCATATAATGCATTCCAAATCGATGTTGGTTGAAATATAAGATATTAAACTACCTTAAAGAGATAAATTACTATTAAATATTGGTGTGTTACATTTTATCCATTATGTGATTAATAATATCATCATGCGTGTGTATATATGGCTTAAAGTCTCCACGTCGTGCTATAATTTGTTATTCCACTTTACAATATTTGGATGGATATAATGATGACTATAATAGAAATAAATAATGAATATTACATGATTATGATTATTTAAAATTAATATACCATACAATTCCATATCATTTAATCATTAAAGGAATGATATTTTTGCTCGCGCATACGTACGACCTACTGTCTCCACAACATTATGAGAATCATTCTTCACATTAACCACTCAAGAATGATTATAATATATATATATATATATTTATATTATGAATAATTATGAAATATAAGAAATTATATGTATTCTGGAATTTTATATATATATATATGTACATATATGTCATTCACTTACTTCCATATAATAAGAAAACGGAAACAACATTTATGTGTACATATGACCTATCATCTCCCTAAATGGTGTATTCCATTCCATATATCTATCTGTTATATATAATTATATTATTAATATATATTGAATATATATCATATTATATATTATAGAATTAATTAATTCATTCTCTATGTAATATTATTAATAATAACAAGTCATAATATGTATGAAAAACAAAGCGATTATTACCCAAAATGTGGCATTAACGTGGAATTATTAATAAATAGGTAATATAAAGTCATAAAAGGATCATATAGGATATCATAAATACTATTATTAATCTGATATAAGTTAATAATGTAATTATAAAAATTATTCATGAGTTTCAGACATGTATAGAGAGTATCAGACCTAAGGTAATGGTTATTTCCTCAATCTCATTATTATCTGAGATTGCTTAAATTTTAGTATAAACTGAGACATATTTATCTTCCATGTCCATGTTTCATAAAAATGAATCTTTTATGATTTTATGGAAATGGAATATTTAACTCGATCATCACTTTAAATGTTTTAAGGATTTATTTTTGTAAATCTGTTTAATTAGTGTCCATGTTTTCAAAATAATTTTAAGGATTTAATTATATGGACATGATTTTTAAAAAATGTTAATTCCATTCAAATTTTTAAAAGTGTTAAGGAAAACTATGATTCCAAAATCACTTTTAAATGACTTCCTTTATAAATTGGGTGACATTTAAATGATTTCATTAAAAAATGATATTTCCCTTAAAGATTTTTACTAATAATTTTCGTCTGTGTCAACATCCTTCATTGGATATTATTCATGATTGAGGCTGATTTGTTAAAATAAAATCATTCATATTGTATTGAATGAGTTATCAAATTTTTGACTGTGTATGTTCTATTTTTATACCATTCATTTTTTATGGTTCACATATTGGCATTTTTTATTCTAGTTTTAATACCATTTTTATGTTATGTTTTACCCTTTTCATGTGTGGAATGCATTTGGATTTGTAGGTGTAAGGCATGGCCTAAAATAGACCCTCAATACATCGGTAGTCTCATGAGGCAATTATGTTTGTGTTTTGGAGAATGTCATACCAAATTAGGTATGGCTTCTCGGGTGAAGCCTTGATGGTATTTTTATGATTTCTCGAACTATGAATTCCCTCGTTATGTGATTAGTTACTGATTTTACATATGACTATTCGACTATTAGAGTATCCATGTGAATTTTTAAATAGACTTATTTTATTTTTTCTTTCCATATTTGGATGAAGTTAATGTTATAAAAGACCTGTGTTTTAATTTTGTACATTGACTTAAAAGTTTATGGTTATTTTTGATAGCTTCTTCTATATTGTTTATCCTTATTGAGCATCAGAGCTCACCCCTTTATTTTGTTTTATTTTTCCAGGATTCCAAGAAGTGTTTTATAATTGATATACAGTGATAATATAATGGAATAATGGAATTATAAAAGGATTATCTATGTTTTTTTACATTTGGAATTGTAATTTAATGTTCATACATGTAATCTATTTTCCATGAATGATAAGTTGATTAGTTTTTCAGGACTTGATTCCTTGTAATCATTTCAATTTATTAAAATAATGCACCGGCTTCAGGATTTTGGGTTTAGACAATTACATCCCTATTCATGCAAGGAAATTCCACATACACCTCTACCATAAATCACCCCTTGAGACATTTGAATATTCACCATATTGAAAGACCTACTAAAAATTTAAGATATATAAAAATGATATAAAAAACCCAGTAGGTTTCCAGTGGATGGCTCAAATAATAACACCTACTAAAGAAAATATATTCCATGTAAGTGTAAAAATAGAGATATAGAAATAATATTTTTATAATATTTTTATTAAAAAATATCAAATTTTTTACTTTAAAATGCTATTTTTTACAAATAATATCCTTTTTCTAAATTAAACCATAATTTATAATTAAATAAAAAAAATAATCATAAATTTTAGTTAAAATATTTTCAGAGGAAAGATCTAATAGAGGGAAGGAATTAGTTTTGAAACATACCAAATGACCACTCTTTATAAAATTTACATATAACATAATCATGTAATCTAATGTGGTAATTTAAAATTTTTGTGAATAGAGATAACGTGGTCAACCATGAAGAAAAGTTCATGAATTTCCAAAAAAACAGCACATCAATAGACCCCCACCAAAACACTTAGTCTTACCCTTCCTAGCCTAGAAAATGGTAAATATCCCATATATTGACCTACATCCCACCTAGGTCAACTATCTATAGCATAATTCTAAAATATTTCCCATGTGTGTGTAGAATTCCAAACATTCCACCCAGGTCTTCCGATCATATATAAAAATGTAATTGATATTTTAAAGTATTATCATACTATATAATCATATTAGAAAACAACCATTCATTCATTAATATATATTATACCTTTTATTTATCACATATTAACATCTATTTTATATAGGCATAGAAATATCAATAAACATCCCTCAGTATGGAAATTTATCTCCAACATTCCATTCAATATAATTATAACTAAACATAAAGGGTAATTTCCTATGGATCTTAATTTTCCAAACAATCCATTAAAATGTTAACATGGACATGGAATCATTCTTTAAGGGTAAATATGTATTGTCCCTGACTCATATGCCACTATGTCGGTGCCTTGAGTCAAGTTGTCACATAACCTCAAGTGCACCTCCCCATACACCAGAGGTTTCTGACTTACTGTGAGGGAGTAATAGGTCCTGTTGGGAGACTATACCCCCTTAACTAGATTAAGCCACACTAGAAGACAAAATAAATAGTATAACCAATAGAAATAAACCAATAATATACATATTCTAACATCTCACAAACTGGGTACAATCTATAAGCAACAAAAAATGGTTCATGTCATGCTATGATGCCAAGCGAAAAAAACCCAAAGTAAAGAGAAAATATGGAATCCCAAAAATGGTCGTGACTCCATGTCTGTAACATCATCCATAAATGTCCCATACCCAACTCAACTCCCTATCATAAGGCTATTTCCCTTATCCTGACCTTCCAGTATGAAATCTACTCTGGTTCCTAAAATATGCATGATCAAGGTGTGGGTAGAACTCAATAGGCCACCACTAATGGTGTCTACAAAATATCAAGACTGACAAATAGTGCATTCATGTAAAAATGAATTGAAAGTAAAGGAATGAAAATTCAGGGGCCACTAGTCAACAATATCTCCATAAATATTACTAACCAATGATCAAATTCATTATATCTCATTTATTATTAGTTAATCTCCAATCACAGAGTTCATAAGGTACGCATTCACATCATTCACACACAATTTATGGAATTTATAATTTTTCATAGGGGAATAAATAGGTCCCTAACTAACAAGGTATTATATATCACAACATCACAATATCCTCACCATAAATCCTTAGTTAGGGAGGAATGCAACTATTAGAGGAATAGAGGTCTGTCCCATTCCATAACACATGCACTGTGGGGGAGTTAGAGCATCATTCCAACTCATCCCATGGGAGGATCCTCAGTCCTTTATCCCACACCTCATTCCATGTTCATATTCTTATATGTCCATTCACCACACACAAATGTACCAGAACCAAACCTAAACAATATACATAACAATCATAATCATAACAATCAACATGGTAAATCATATTGTTCCATAACCCATTAACATATTTCCATTTACAATTCAAAGTCATTTATCCAAATCCCCATTATCATACCTTAACCCATTATTTATATTCAAAAAATCCCATATATTATCCAATATTCATCAATTACCATAAATAATCCCATTTAACCCATTTATCATTTTTCATGAATTTTCCCACTTAGGCATTTCAGGTATTATTCTTATATCACATAACACAACCACTTTATTACATTCAACCCATTAGGTATACTCTATAATTCCCCTGAACTAACTCATTCAATATATTTATCAATTCCTTTTTGAAACCCATTTACTTTTTATTCAATTCACAATACATTGAAAATTCTTCTCAAACATCGTTTCATATATACTAATTCTTTGGGGTATCTCAACATAATTCATAACCCCAATGACACAATCTCATTTAAATCAATTAACTCATTTCTAAGCCACGCCAAACAACCCCATAAGCAACCATAAACCTAAGTAAAACTATAAATATTTAATATTCAACTCAACTAACCCTATTACATTTTCTACAAGGTATCCATGTTATTATGAATCAACTCCACCCTTGACATTGTCAATTCCTATGATAGGAAATGTCAGCACGTCCCATGGGTATCCTTAAAATGTTATATTCTCCCTCAATGCATCTCATGGGGACCCTGAGGGGTAGAAATCATCATTTAGACAACCAATTCACAAAATCATACTTAAGGAAACAAATTCTCATTAATAGAGAGATAATATCTCAACTCGCATTCACGAAACTATAAGAGAACTATGTGATAATACTTGTAGACCACCTACCTAAAATCTGATGATGAACACACTCTTAATTGTTGCCTTGGATCTGGATACAACCACCTATTAAATATTTAACCTAGATTTCCCCAAAAAATAATGGTTTTAGAGATTCATTTGGAGAGGATAGAAATATAGAAACCCTAATTTAGAAGAGGAAGAATGGAGAATATTATACTTACAAGGGGCTTTGACATGCAACCAATAGTACTCCAAAAGGCCTAAGATCGAAAGATAATCACCTCATGGAAGCTAGGGTTGTCCAATTTCTTCCCTAGGTTTCAAAGAGGAATATTAGAGGAAAATATTTTGTTAGGGTTAAAAAATCCCAATAATGCATTTTTGAAAATTTTCCAAATTTACTGGGCTTCACAGTTTCCGCATAGTTTTCCAAACGGTGTGAAAAATGTGCATAATCCATTATACGTAAATCACACCATAACACGGTTTCCTAGGAATTCCACATGGTTATCTTAATCATGCGATAAATATGTGCATGGATCTGTCTAAGGTTGTATGGTTACCTTGGATGTTTCGCACATTTTTCACTAATCATGGGAAAACTGTGAAACATGCCTAGAAAAGACCTTTTTTCCACTTTCATGCCCTGAAACCTAAAAACACCCTTGCACCTTATCATGAACATTGGGAAACACTTATTTGACAAAAATAAAGGTATTAAACTAAATCATAAACAAAAACATACCTTATGAAAAATTTGAGATCTTACAACCTCCACACCTTATAATCGCTCGTCCTAGAGACGTGCTCCCAAGTGACACTAAGATTCCTTAACCAAGTGAATACCCGACTAGGACGGACTATCCATTAACTTTTTTCCATGTTTCTTATTGAAAATGACAATATTACCACAAAATTCAATCCATGGTCATGGTATTTCCCCACAAGACTCCCTCACCACAACCTACAATAAGAACATGATTCTCCTGAAATGATGCATCAACTTCAATCATACATAAACCGTTAATAATTTATATGGAATACATGGCCTTCAGTTCTTGATTCAAAACACATAGAAAATTATCTCACATCATCATATCCTCACGGTGGAACCATTTAACACCCCAACATTCTGATTCTCTTCATATCTCATGAACCAAAACACTTCACATTATTTTTCCTTAGTCTTGAAAACATTAGTAGTGACTGAAACCCAATATCATATGAGGGAAAATACATGGTCCTTAAAATCACATTTCCTAACTTATATTTATCCACCACTCATGTCCCAGTGATCCCATTCTATATCCATAAATCCAAACACAACCAAAACACACAAGGCACTCAACCCTATGAATTTGGGCTAACACTCACCATCCAGGTCACTCACTTTAATGGTGATCACTCGAGTTCTCCCAGCCTAAACCTTTGATCACATAATCAACCAACCACTTGTCCATTATGGTTCTCTCCAAAATATTCTATTGTTTTTCACCCCCAATATCGAAAACCCCACCATAATCTCAACTCAACTTTCTCATCACCTGACATGTCTGAACTCACCACACCCAAGTGTCCACAAGGACATTACCCAGCATTGGAATCCCTCCCCACTGTTTAAACTTTTCAACAAGAAATTCCTACACCATAAATTCTAGGACTAAGATCAACCTGACCTCACTCAAGTACGACCACAGTTCAACATGGTTCTTATTGTTATGACATCAAACTAGAAGGGGATTACTCTTACCAAACCCATTCCCGTTCACTATAATGTGTCAGAACTCACCCAACTGGATGGACCTTGATCCCCAAAGACACTTACTAGGGTCTAATACCTATATTTATTGGATTATAGAACTTGACTACTTTTTCCATGATAGTTTCCATGTCTTTCCACCCCCATCAATGGCTAAACACATGCTTCTCGAATACATTTGGAACTACCCTTAGCCCAATGCCACTACTTGGCTTAATCATAAATCATAATCATGGCCCATATGACCTACCTAAGAGACTTGATGTGTACCCTTCTGGTTCTTCATCAAAATCCTAGTGTCGATGCATCAATTGAACATTCTACTCTCCACATCCATGATTAAAATATCACTCCCTACCTTAGGAGTGTTGTTAACATTTCTCTTCATGTGGGATTCAACTTCTACAGAGCATACTCGATCGCAAGACAAATCCCAAAACATAGACTTGGATGTCTAGATTTTTCTGGAACCAGATAATGAACATCACCTAAGGCTTGGTCCTAGCCACCATGAACAACACCCACTACATTCATCAAAATTTGGTCCTTCCTAAGGACCTCACTTGAAAACATCGATGGTGTACATCCAGTCATCCAATTCCACATATACCTCTCCTATGAGTTTGAAATCCATAATTTCCTCCAACTAACCTAATAAACTTCAACTCCCTTGGCATAAATCCATAGATTCTCAATGTACTTGGGTAGATGTCCAGATGTTAGGAATGATCATCACTAGCTGAGGTATGCAATGATGTTGTCGAAGAACACCACCTCCAGCGTATCCATTACTGATGTCACCTCCCACTATGGGACCCTATGGCCTTCCTAGATCTTAGTCCTCCCTACTACACATATCTAATCACATACCAAAAACACCAAACCATCACCACTCAAGCACAGTTTTTGACCAAGACATTCCACCGCCCTAGGACCATTCTCCAAGTTGTCATAACCAAACATTTCTCTGACGCTTCTACGACTAAGACACTTAAGCTATTCCATAATTACCCCGATGAGCATCAAACAACATAATGATAGACCACACCAATAGAACCAATGGTGTCTTCCATATCCATTCTTCCCACATTGGTTCTATTGAGAAAAAAATATTCCCATCTTGAGAAAAATTGGGCCTTACCAATGCATACTCACATCTGGACCTCATTAGGGCCTTCATCTTCGAACTTTCCTATGGCCACACTTAAAATAAATTAGTCCCCACATGTCACCATCACCTGAGAATATCTTGATTCCCACTCACTTACCCAAACCATGCCTTTGGGTCAATTGAACTCCTCATCCTGAATACATTCTCAAAACGTCATCCAACAAACAAACCATTCGCACAACATTCTTAGCCATGAGACCAACCTCACCATGGTGTCACCTTCAAACCAAAATCATCTAACCAAACTTCTGTCACCCTTGTCAATCCCACTGAAAACAACATCGAGGTGTCCATTGATCATCACTCAAATAGATTGGTTGGGAATTATTTTGATACAACCCATGAAAACTATCCTTACAACCTACTACCATAACTCAGGTTCCCCTCTGAAAGACCATGATACATCAATACCATTAATCAAAGATGGATGACACTCATTATTACTTGATTCCTCCTCTGAACAATCTCCCATTCTTTATACATCGAGGAACTTTCACCATTGGGATATCCTCATATGATGTTACCCTTGATTTTAATGAAATTACTAATGTATAACCACAACTAAAGGTTCACCACCTATTTTAAATCCTCTCACTAGCTCTTTAGGCCAAACCCATTCTAGAAGACATAGTTTTCATCCCACTGTTAAATTCCAAACATCCACCCATATGACACACACCCAAAAGTACTAGGAATCTCGTCTGACCTTTCCCATAAGTCCCCTTGGAGGTAGAATCATATTAGTTTCCCAACTGAAGTCATGATAAGAAAAATACATTGGTCCTCTCTCTGACCATATACATCTAGAGTGGAACAAAACAAAACTCATGAATTTCACCTTAATCCCCCATTCCAATACACTCTGTTCCAAGTGCACCAATGACCATTTACTCTATGTTTCGTATAAAAGGAAATATCACACATACATTGACACTACAATCCACACATCCTCTAGGGGATTCAATACAAAACCTACATGGCCCATACTCACAATAACACCAAAACCTGGGAACCATCCTTATGGTTCGGCCTGCACTCTATGTGGTCACGACCAATGATAGTTTCCATACTCACATTATCAAACAATGCCTCAGGATCCAAATGCCTGATACTATCATGGGTTCCATAAGCATAGCTCATATTCTATATAAAAACCAAAAAGGCTTCACAAATCATATCTAGAGTCTCAAACTAGGTCACTATCACTACCAGAACCACCCATAAAAAGGGTAAAATTGACATCAAAAGGAACACCTATTACCCAGATCACACCCAAGTTCCACCCTTAAACATCCTTCATAATTAAATTCACCTTTTTTGAACTCAAAAATTCACATTTTTAACTCTGTTTTACACAACTTGTTACAATCATTATTTTATCACATTTACAGCTTTCATAAGGCAAAATTCATTAATCATTTTACCATCACTATGAAAATCCTTCTCTCTTATACACTATTCAATATTTAAAATTTATCACCACCTACAACTTTAACCTAGGCATACCACTTTTATATACACTCTATTAATTACTATTTATTTATTTTCCTTTCATATACCAACATGAATCATCATTATTTGACTCCATTTAAATTAAATTTTCATGGAAATAAAATTCACTCTACTATGTAAACCTCACACACCCATAAAATGTGTGCCTATCATGATGAATGTCACTTATATACATAGGTTCCTAGAATGATTCTTGAATATGAATCCTCATTTCATTTTGGCCATGAGAAACATATCATAAAACTGTCACATCATGCCATATTTCAATTACTCAGTGGTGAAATATTATCAAATGTAAGAAAACACAATAAGATCAACAATTACCACCCTGGGTGACTTGTATTTTCCCCCATACTTGGGTTAGCTAATCCTAGAGAGTTTCTCATTAACAAGGCCCAACACTTTCCTAATATCATTTCTACCATCCCTAAATAGTAAGAAAGTTAAAATAACTCCAATGATTCCACTTTATAACATCCCTGACATAGGTTCCACTAAATAGGTTCCCCATGTCGGGTCGTCACATGACCTCAAACGTGCTTCCCAATATTCTAGAGGTTGGTTATTATAATAGAGGGTCTAATAGGTCATGTGGGGAGACTATACCCTCTTTACCATAGTAAAACATAGTAGTACACATAATAAATAGAGAAACAAATAGGAAGAAACCAATAAAATTCATATTCAAACATCTCCCAAACTGGGTACAATCCACATGCAATAGTAAATATGTCATGTCATGCTATGATTCTGAGTGAACAAAACTCATAATAAAGAAAAAAAATTGAATCCCTAAAATGGTCCTGCCTCCAATTGCAGAACCTCATCTATGCACATCCAATGTCCAGCTAAACTCTCTAGCATAGGGCCCTTGCACTTTTCCTGACCTATATATATGAAATCTGCTTGGGTTCCCAAAGGAGGCCCGAGCAGGGTGTTTGTACAACTCAATAGTCTACCACCAATGGTGTCTACAAAATATCTAGTCTGATAGATAGTGAATGCACATAAAAATGAATTACATGTAATTGAAATACAATTCTAGGGCCACCAGTCAATAATGTCTATAGAGCTATTACTATCCAATGATGGAATTCATTATGTCTCATTTATTTCTAGTTCATCATCAATCCTGAAGTTAATAAGTTAGTAATTCACATATTTTACCAAAGGTTTAGGGAATTCACTATTTGTTAAAGGTAATAAATAGGTTCCTAACTCACTACAAATAACATATCACAACATCACAATATCCTCACCTTGAACCCACATTCTAGGTGGAATGAAACCATTTGGAGAACAGAGCTTCATCCCCTTCCCTAACCCATGCATTTTGGATGGAGTTAGAGAGTCATTCTAACTCGACATGTGGGAGGATCCTCAGTCCATTATCCCAGACCTCAATCCATGTGTACATTCTTATCCATCCATTCACCACACACAACTGTACCACAACCGAACAAAACCAAGACATGTAATAGTCATAATCTATAAAAATAAGCATAGTAAATCATATTGTGCCATAACCCATTAACATATTTCCATTTACAATTCATATCCATTTACCTAAATCCCCATTCTCAATCCTTAACCCATTAATTTTATTCAACAACTCCCATACATTAGCCAATATCAATCAATTACCATACTATATCCCATTTAACCCATTTATTAATTCTTGATAATTTTCCCACTTATGCATTTCAAGTACAATTATTATATCACATAACAAAATCACTTTATTACATTCAACCCATTAGGTACACCCCATAATTCCCACGTACTAACTGATAAAATATATTCACTAATTCCTTTATACAACCTATTTACATTCACTCCAATTCACAAGCCATTTTCAATTTACTGTGTGGATTATTTTATATATACTCATTCTTTTGGGCATCTGAACATAATTCATATCCCCTTTGACTCAATTTCATTTAACTCAATTAACTCCTTACTAAGCCATGCTAAACAACCCTTTATGTTATCACCAACCTAGGTAAAACATTAAATATTCCATATTCAACTAAATTAACCATATTATCATGTTTCACAAGGGGTCCATGTTATTATGCATCAACTCCACCCTGGATATTGTCAATTCCATTGTTTGGGAATGTTAGAACACCCCATTGGTGGCCCAAAATTGTTATATTCTTCCTCGATACATCCCATGGGGACTGTGATGGGTCTAACTCATCCTGTAGACACACAAATAACTAAATATTACTCAAGGAAAAAAATTCACCACAAGAGATAGACAATATTTCAATACACATGCATGAAACTATAAAAAAACTCTGGGATAATTCTTGTAGACCACCTACCTCAAATATGATGATGAATAGAATTTTAATCGTAGCATTTGACCTAGATTCAAACACCTATTAAATCATTATCATGGATTTTTCTAGAAAATAAGGGTTTTAGAAATTAATATGGAGAGTAGAGAAAGATAAAAAACCCCCCATTGAGAAGAGGAAGCAATGATGATATGAGACTTACAAGATGATTCGATCTATAAACAATGGTGCTCCAAACGACCTAGGATCGAAGGAGAATCACCTCTTGGAAGATTGGGTCATCCATGATTATTCGTAGGGTTGTTAAAAGGAAGAGAAGAGGAAAATATTGATTTGGAGTTAAATATCCTAGGGTGGGATTTTTGTACTTTTTTCAACTATACTAGGCTACATGGTTTACCCTCACGGGTTTCCAAATTGTGTGCAAACTGTTCATGATCCACTATCCAAAAATCACCCCTTCACATGGTTTCCTAGGAATTTCTCATTGTTATCTTAACTATGTGGTACCCATGTCCAATACTCTTTCTAATGATACACAGTTACCTAGGATGATTCTCACAGTTTGTAACAATTGTGAAACATGCCTAGAAAACTCCTTTTTCTTCCTCTTTCATGCCTCGAACCCCCAAAACAACCCTGATACTTCTCATGAACTTTGGGAAACACTTATCTGACCAAAATAAATGAACTAAACTAAAACAAAAACAAAAACATACATTATGAAAAATATGGGATCTTACAAAATCCATGAAAATCCCATTCTAATAACTGACACCAAATTCATCATTTAAATGAATCAAAAGAAATGATTTTTCAAAGAATTTCGTGAAATAACCCAAAACATTATATCATTATAAAATAAAAAATTTCTCCTCATTTTTTAAATAAAATTCATAAATAATTACCAAAATATTTTTCAAGAGTCAATTCGGAAAAACAATTTTCAAAATGAAAGTGTATTCGGTAAAAATAGTTTTAATATAAAATAATATGAAATTTTCTTTTTCCCCACACTTATAAAATTCAATAAAAATAATCATTATTTGATACACCTGCTAGATATAATAGGAAATCATTAGAATATATTTAGACCCCATGACTAATGAATAAGAATTCCAAGATTCAATTTTAAAGAGAGGTGAATGGGAAACCTACCTCAAACAATTGGAATTCAAACACTCACATAGGTTCCAAATTCCAAGAAGAATGGGGGTTTCACGAAGAAAAAAAAAACCCTAATCAATGAATTCTCAAATAAAAATCTCTATTTCATTAATTCCAAAACAACAAAATAAAGATAAATCACTTACCATAATGTTTATTAAAGAACACTCAATGATTAACATTGATCCTGAAAATATTTCAAAATCCATAGATGGATCTATATGAAATCCAACTAGATCATGTCAAAACCCATATATCTGGAATAACTATCCCTGAACTATTGTTATTTTTTGGAATAAAATAGAGGATATAGAACAGAAATTAATAACAATGAAGAACAGGAACATACAGTAAAATTCCTAGGTTCGTCGCTCTTAGATCCAATTGATACTCACTCTAGAAGGTAAGTAATCCTCAAAATATCTATGAGAAATCTCTTAGGTCAAGAGCCTAATTCACTCAGGTGAAAATGAATCCAAAAATAGGATATTTAGATTATAAAAATAATTTTTAGATTAATTAATTGGTGTTTCATGATTTTTCTACACTAATTGGAAATTTATGAACCCCTTTTTGAATATTAGATGAGATTCATGGTTTGGCCACACAGTTTTAGGAACCATGTTCCAGGCATGTTAAACACCTCTATCACATGCTACAAGGTTTGAGGATATGGTCACATAGTTTGAACTAACCAAGCACCAAACCATAATACCTTCCCTTAGACCTTATACATCATGAATGGTTTCTTCAATATGGTATATGGTTTCCCTTAACTGTGTTTCAACCATGAACCATCCAAAAAACCCCCAAATTAAAGTAAAATACACTTTGATAGATTGGTAAACAAGAGAGACTCAAAAATACTTAAAAAGAGTTATCCAAGGTTGGACTGTGACAATTATCCCTTGAATAAGGCTTTCTTCCTCGATAATTTCTCAAGGATAGAAGTCGATCAAGGAGGAATAGAAATAAAAAACACAAGAGAAAAAAAACAATTAAGTATATACTAAAAAAATCATACATCAATGTGATTCCAAATGTTCATCCCTCTTAGATGGAAGGAAAAATATATTCAAAAATAGTCCATGAAATAAACTATGTTCATTAGATAAAAACTCCAAAGGCCTGATCGATAAAACTAGAAATTTGAAACAAACTAAAGATCAGGTTCAGTTAAGAATGAGAAACTATCCAACAAAAATTCACCAAGTGAGCTATAATCGTAAAATGTGTGACATATCATCAACTACTAAATTTATGATGAACACAACCATCAATATAATATGAAAAAAAATCTCCATAAACAATAATCCTTAGACATCAAACAAAAACTAGAGGCCCAAGAATACTTCCACCTCATGCAAAGCCACTGAGTAAGATCTCACCATAGAATAATAAATAATAATCTGAAATTACTCATAAGAGACCATGACTCAACAATAAATATATTTTCTAGACATAGTTTAGGTAAGGTTCACTCTTTATTTTCTTTTACAAAAACCATATTTTAGTGTAACAAAAATAATAATTGCATAATAAGAACTGGATCCCAGTTTCCCCAACACCTACCCAAAATTTCATATGTATAATCACTAAAATGTAATAATTTAATACAAGGAAAACCAAAACGGATACAAATAGGAATACAACGACCATTATGTTATGATAAATCTAAATAAAACCAACATCCAAGAGTAGATAAGTCAAAGAAAACATAATGAAACAACTACAAATGAAACACCTCAAAGGTTTCCTTCATCCTAATAAATAAATATATTCCAAGATTCTAAAATGAAAATTAAATCACACATTGATTCATGTGTAAATAATTCATTAGGCATGTAAAACATACAAATGGTGTTATCCCCACCCTATTAGGACTTACCTCAAATTTAAAATCTTCCAAATCAATTCATCAAAATATAGGAATTCAATAAAAGAAAATAATCACATGAAAATCCATATAAATAAAATTTTTACATCCTAAAGATAGAATCCAACAAAAATACTGGAAACCTCAAAACATCACAACATTAATTCTAGGACAATCAAGAAAACCCACTCCCAATATAACAAGGTTCAAAAGAGTAATTAATTACATCAATGAAAACTAAAACATTTTTCACCCAAACATCGAGGTAAATGAGTTGAACCAAAGGGTATTTATAAGGGTTATATTTCAATATACTTTTATGTTGAGAAAATCCTCTATAAAATGCTTTCAAATAACCAGGACGACCACAAGCATGATATTATATAGGATTTTTCTAAAAATTAGAGTTTTTATGTCCCACAATTTCACATTAATATTAAAATAAGATCTTATTTATAAATAAAATTGGTGAGAAGAAAAAATATGGTCTTTTGATACAATTAATGAAAGGGAATGACATGGTTTGATTCCTTTTTTCCTTGTAGGAGCATCCTCTATCACACCCAAAAATAAGAGAAAATTCTCATTCCTTTTGTTCCCTTACCAAGACGGATTCAACTCTGATAGAGGACATATCCACCTATCTATATAAGTCATAGGAAAGATAAAACACATCCCATGAATGATTTGGCTGAATTACATCCCTAAAACACATATCCATTAAAGAATAATCCACGTCCTGATTAGTAAGATATGAAACCAACTCGGTAAAATGGAATGCACACTCCAACACCATATCAAATCATTCTAGGTGACAATTAGTTTACATATATTTTGAAACCACCACAGAATTAGAGAAGAATTACTAAATGAAATATTCCTTGAATTATTCTGATGAATTTTCCTTCTATGGATTATTATGGATGATAGAAATTCACCACATCCAACGTGGACCCTCTTGAAAGAAGGATTAAAACTTAACCTTTAGATATTTTGGAATCTCAATATGGATGAAAATATTAAAAAGGTTTTATATTAATGTCACTAATTTCTAAAAACAAGGTTTCTTGTACAAAATCGGAGGATTCAATTCTTGGAACTCTTTAATAAAAACCTCACACCAAGGAAAGATAAGAAGAACATTGATCCCTAAGACTAGAGTTTATGGAACAAATATTACAAGAAAATATTGAATAGAAAAAGATTTTATTAAATCTATGTGAGAGCATACCCTAAAAATAATTAGTACAAAAACCATCAAGAAACACTTTATAAGATAAATCATAAATTAATAAATTACCTCAACACACCATTTAAAAGAACTTAAAATCCATTTCTCTATAAATTTTAAAAAAAATCAATGATTTCAAAAATTTCATTCTTCAAATGAATAAATGAAATTCACCTCTTGGACACACGAGGGATTTTATCAAATATCTTTTCAAGAAGAATGTTCATTATTTCAATAAACCTTTTAAAATTATTTGAAACACTTGATCTAAAAAGCATAACATAAAAATATTTTTATTCTTCTAAATTTAAAACATTTAACACTTGAAATATTTAAAATATTATAATTAATATTTCTTGAGATCACATGAAAACATTGAAAGTAATTATCACTATAACTTTTCCTCAAAGCACTAAAATACATTCCAAAAACATATATTTATTTTAAATTAAAAATATTTAAGAAACATTATATAAATGAGACATAATTTTGAATTCAAAACAATTCTTTCAAAATATCTTTTAATCCCCTTGTAACATTTAATTTGACATAACTTAATGAAATTTTCAAAACTCTATGAAATTTTAAACTATGTTTCAAACAACCTGATAATTTTTATTTAAGGATCAAACTTGAACAAACGAAATCATAAATATATTTCAAGAAGGAACACATAAAATAAATATATACCAATATAAAGTTGAAGGAAATTTAGTCCAGCAAAAAAGAAATAATATATAAAAAATTACAAAGAAGTATCAGTTGTGCATGGGTTTAAATATTGTGCACTAACCATGTAATATCCATTATAAGTCACTCAGATCAAGGTATGTGATCTGCGTATACTCTTCTAAGCCATGGAATTTAAAGAATGTTCCCTCTAGATTCCCTCCAATATCCACTCCAAAACATAGAGCTTCTCAAAATATCTCCTGAATTATCAAAACCACAAATAGAAACTCAATTAAAAAAAGGTCTCAAAACATATATGAATAAAGCTTGAGTTGAATATATACTCTTCCGGAACAACCATAGAGAATCAAGAGTCATCTTTTATGTGTTGTGATCAAGAACCCTTCCATGATTGAATTCTTAAATTTTGACAGTCCTACCTCCACGCTATCAGATATCCCAGAACCATAATTCCAAACCATTCGTTGATACCGATTCTCTATGATCCAACCTAATTATTCCATGAGTAGGACTCCTAATCCAATTATGAAAAGGATAAAAGTGAGTTTTCTATCATTAAGAAATATCAACAAGAACACCAAAATAAGTAAGAATGAAATAAGAATGATTTTTCATAGAAAAAATAAACATGAAAAGATAAAAATGGAATGAAACTATGAACAAGGTGTAATGTGATATACCCAATAATGAATGAATCAACTGAACATATAACAAGGTGGAAAAACAAGTTGGATGGTTGATATATCTAAAAATAAGGAAAAATACAACAACCCAACAACACTTCCATATGAAAGTGAGGAAATTCCCAATTAACATACACCTAACATTAAATTATAGACTTGGGAATATTTATTGCACTGGTAAACCTATTAAAACTATAAGATAAGTAGTTGTTAGCTAAAAAATCCAAGTATATCTCTATCCACTAACCCAAACCATAACACTTTAAAAGAATATATATTTCATGAAGTTTTAAAAATAATGATTAAAATTTGGGTTTTCTAAATTTTTATTCTTAAAAAAATTATAGGATAGATTTATAGTTGAAAATGCCCATTTTTCCCAAATCAATCCATTTTTTAAATAAAAAAATAATTTATATTCTCATTACAAAAAATTTCATCAATTAAAGTTCAAAATGTTTTGAAGGAAATTATTGATAGAATGTATGATATTGTTTCAAAACCAACAAAATAAATACACTTTGGAAAATATTCATATATCATAATCATGGAATATATGGTGCTATAAGGAAATAGTTTAGAGTAGAGATAACATATTCTATTATGAATCAATGTCTGTATTCTTGAAAAAAAACTACACGTCAATGGAACCCTTCAAAAACACCATGTCTTACCCTTACTATCCTAATCAAGGGGATACATCCCATAGGTTCACCTAAGTCTTACCTATGGCCACTAGCCATGGAATCTTTCCAAACTAGTGAACATGTGTACTAAGACATCCCACCTAGAAACATAGGTATTCTCATGACATATAAAAATGGTGTGACAATTTAAATGTATTATCATTCCATATAATCATATCAAAAAACTACCATTAATTCATTCATCTCATTCACGCCTCTAATCATATCAAATAACTAAAAATGAACTAGAAAATTGATTTCAGGATAAGGTGATATTTTTTATTGGAAATAAACATGATTAAGTAAAATATAACCCTTTAGATGTTCCTGATGTTGAGATAGTACTGTTTAGTTGAGATAAAGTGATGATTGGTATTGATAAAGTAAATGAGATAGTATTTATGAATGTAGAACTGATTAGTGATTTAATGAAAGAGTGGTTTTTTATATTTGATGGAGTTTATAGTATTTTCAGATTTTGGGAATAAATTTTATAATCAATGATTTTAATTTATTAACATTGATTCTATAAATATTTTTAATCATATATGTTTTCATTGAGGTTTTATAGTGATTCATGTTATTATTATGTTTTTTGAGAATCATGGTATTCACATATTTGGTGTGTGAAATTAAGATATAATTTATATTTTTTTGGAGATAAACATTAATTTTATTTTGTAAATTTAGTGACATTATTTATATTTTATCACATTTAATTTGTTTATACATATTTGGGAAGTGTTTTATGGTTAACTATTTATAGAATGGTTTTTGTTGAATTTTTGATGTTATTCTTATGGATTTAGATATTATTATATGACTATCCTAAAAAATTTTGAGTAAATATATAGAGATATTATGAATAAATTTTAGACCTTTTATTGCTCTTTTGATTCCTTAAAAGTTAATTTTAGTTCTTATGGCATGAAAATTTCTTGTTTAATATTCATTTCCTAAAGTAAAATATAAGGTAGAAAGTTAATAAAGAAAACCCAAATGATGAAAAAAATTTACGAAATAGAAATAAATAAAGTATATTTATTTTCTCATGTTCTCTATATTGATAGTAAAACAATCCCTAAACATTATGAAAAGTATCCAAAAATAAAAATGAAATACTTTTATCTTAACTTCTGATCAATTTCTATCATTTTCAACCCTCATTGATTTATTTAAATGTAGTCATTAACTTTCTCATAACCATGTTTTTTCACTATATATTAGACTTTATACACTATTTTTATCCCCCATGTACAAATTTTAACTTCCCAATACTGTTCTCCTTATCTGAAAACCCAATTATGTGTTATTTTAGGTAACCTTTATGTGTCTCACATTCCCATTTTAAAGAAATTTGTATTAACCCCTTTGTATGATGTAGGTTTATAAAAAGGAATTTTAAAATATTGAACCATTTATGATTAAGATAAAATTTTCCTGGTATAATTTATTAAAGTGAATATAACGTAACACCCTGATATTTTTAAAGAATATTATGTTTGATAGAGTATACAACATGTAATGTCGACTTAAACAAACCATAAAATATTATTATTTAAATGTTAAAATTAAAACCCAGATAATAAATTAATTTGAAGGAATAGTTTTAACCACATTATAATATATATATATATATATATATCCTAATTAATAAAAAATATGGATTAATTCTTATGAAATAGGCACTCGATTTTTGGTAAATCCAATTTATTCATCAAAATAACTTTTTCTTCAAAAAAGTTTTTTATTTATTTTTGTGAGAAAATATTATACTTTTTTGTAAATTATTGAATATTAATTTATTAAATTAACATCATATTTTAAATTATCATATAAGAATACTCTTAGAGTAAAATATTGGGTATGTTCGGAAAAGATTGATTTTTAGTGAATAGTGAAAATTCCATTTTTGTACGCTTTCTGAAAAACAATAATTTATTTTAATTTAAATTTCCAATTATGCTTTGAATTTTATATTAAAGTTGTATATTACTCTTTATTTATAAAAAAATATAATTAATTACATCAGAATCATTATTATATTTGATTTTGGTATAAGATCATTTTTAGGCTTTAAAAAATTTTAAAAAAATATTTTTCAATATGGTTTCCATATTTATATTTATATTATTCTATGTCACTTATAGGAGTTGAAATTGATGAAATGGTATTTTATTTATGGATTTATATCTTTAAATTTATCTTAGGTTTAATTTTTTATATTTTTCTGATGAAGTTAAATTTCTCGTGAAGAGTAAAAAATAATGTTTTTATGAAATATGGTATCTTGTATGATATCTCTAAGACATAAACGTGATATAAAAATTTATTAAAATTATATAAGGATTAACTTATTATAACCTGCTAAAATATCATAAAAAATATTTCCAAACATATAAATTAGAATTTATTTCATGGTAAATATGAAAATCATTTTCAATGTTGACGTAGGCCTTGCACGGCATTGGAAAAGTCAAATTTGGTGTTAAAAAATATAATTTTATATAATGGAGAAGTAATTTATTGAATTTTATATTATATTTTAATTATTAATGAGGAATAATATGGATATATATGAATTTTTGTGTTATATAACATGTTAATTATCCAAATGATTGTGCAATGCTTGTGTGATGCCAGAAAAGTAAAAATAACATAATCAATAAGATTCCATAACATAGATTTTAGTAAATGAAAAAATAAAAATAAAATTAAAGTTTATATTTAAATTTATTAATTTTTTTATAATGATAATTTATTTTTAATATTTCAGTATGAAATAATTACCTAAAATTACTACAAAAAGATGACTTGGAGATTGTACAAGAAGAAGAAACTCTATAAATAATATTTAATGGGTGATTTAAAGTTTCCCATGATTTTTTAAGATAAATATAATTTATTAAGTATTTTTAAAAGAGTTATATCTTAATTACATATTTTTATTGGTGTCTATATAGTCAAATTAAATGAATAGTGTTAAAAATGTCATTAATGATATTTTATGAAAATAATATCTTATTAAATTATTTAAAAAAACATAAAAATATTTAAATATTAAAATTTGGATAATAAATTTCCAAAATGTTCCCCTAGGCATTTAATTATCCAATTTTAACATTATAAGTAAATTTTTAACCCTTTTAGAGTGAAAAAATTGTTACCCCGATTAAGGTTAAGAATTGTTAACGTAAGAGATAATAAAACATATGAGATTTAAAATGGAACTAAAACCTTTCTAAATTAAACTAGTTTCTAATATTTCAGAATTATACTATTTTTATTTAAATATTTACCCATTTGGTATCATTTTTCTTGAGAATGGCTCAATAATATTTTAGTCTTTTTTGTAATTCTATGTGTGTTCTTTCCCTGTAGTTGGGGTTTGGCGTGGTGGTAAGCACCCCATAATCCTACATGAAATCTGGGGGATAAAACCCCATTGGGCACAGGTACTATAGCAGTACTATAGTGGTAATGTATAAAGGGTGATACTGTTTATCGTCGGGTATTGTAGTAGCGACATGACACTGTAGCAGCGACAATGAACTATAGCAGCAGCGGGTACTGTAGCAGTCGGGTTACTATTCATAGAATGGGCCTTGGGCCAAAACATTCAGCCTGCGGGATATGTAGTGGGATACATTCCCACTAGGCCTTTAGGCATTGTAATGGGTCTCCCTCTACCTAGTTAAAAAGAGGTATTTTCTTTGCTTTAATAATAAAATGAGGCTTCTTCCCCAACCTTTTAAAAAAATGTGTCTTCTTTCCCTCCCTTATAAAAGGTCACACATTATATATTTTCTTTTAAAAATTTTGAGGAATTTATATTAAACAATATCTACAAATTTTTCTTCTAAAAATAATTATCCAAGTTCTATAGGTGATGGTCTTCCTGAAAGAGAAATCCTATGTCAATTGAGAGTAAATCTAAAAAAAGTCTACTAAAGAAGACGTAATCATCTTTACTGACTATTTTAAATCTATTTCTTTCTTTAATTCCCCTAAATAAGTTGTATACAACATAAAATAATTATTAAATTATAATAAATATACATATACTTTATTATTATTATTGGATAACCATTTTCTACCTCTTTTTCTTTATATAGAAAGGGAAAACATCACTCATGCGTACGTAGGACTTACCGTCTCCACAAAGCATTAAAAATTGTTTTTCATTACCATATTTCGTGGATGGTTATTATGATTTGTTTAAATTTTATATATTAAATTTATGGAATAATTATTATTATAAAATTATAAATCATTTCTACCTTATTAACTTCTAATCTACTAGAAAACAATCACGTCGAGCGTGGACTACCACCACTTGGAAGCGATGTAACTCATTTTTATGTCTATTTTAATTGGATAGTAATAAGGATATATTTCAGGAATATATATTTGATATATATTATATCAAAATTATCCTATAAAGGTGAATTATTTTTTTCCTTTCTTTCATCCCATCTGTCAAAAAGTGAAAAAAGTGTTCATGTGTACGCACAACCTATCATCTCCATAAATGGTGTAATTCATTTTTTATCTCTATATTTTATAGATAACTATATATCGGTTTATATATATAATTAATATATATGATATTTTTAAAATGATAAAAATTATATATATGGTGTAATCATGATCAAAGTACATGTACTAAAACTAACATACTGAAATTATCATGAAAAATGAAATAGTTGACACCCAAAAAAGAAAATTTCAATAAATAAATTTTCCTAAATAGTGATTAAAATGTTATAATTGGAAAATATATAATATATAAATTATGTAAATTATTTTTTCATAGTGTTATAATAAATATAAATTTATTATACATGATGTAGAGTGCCTTCAAATTAAGTCAATCTTAAGGAAAGATATTTTTTGTCTCCCTTTTATTTCTAGGAGACATATTCTATATTCACCAATTGTTTATTTTTTTGGTGTATATATTACCCATTAATGTATTTTTTATGTTACTCATGAAAATTATGGGGTTCTAAAAATCCATCTAATTTTATATCTTTCATGAGGATTTGATTCAGAGATTACCAAATTTATAAGGGATTTGTGTTTCAATCCCATTTGAATTAGGATTTTTTATTATTAAATTTATATTGTGGAAATTATGATATAATTATTTGATAAATCCCTATAATATTTTTATCCTATGGTTATTTTTATATATTATATGTTTCCTTTCATTTTCCTCTCTTTAATAACTAATGATACTGAATGAATGTTTTTAATGAATACCCAATTTTATTTCTCTATAGGGTGGAAAATCCTTTTTTCATAAATGACTGTGCTTTATAAAATAGTTTTAAAGAATATTTTTACTATCCCCATATGATTTCTTAAATTCATTTTTACCCATGTTTCACTTTATACAATAAAAATAAATATTCTTATCATTTTTTAAATGAGGTAATTTTCACTTTTTAATGAAAATGTTAATGGAATATTTTTTTAAAATATAGGGCTTGATCGAAATTTTATATTGATACCCAAGCTTGACATACATAGAAATTAAATTTATTTTTCATAATAATTAATACATTACACAAATATATTCCCAAATTCCTTATTAGTTTAGTTTCATTGGAGATTTAGAACATAATCTTCCTACTTGTTAAAATATCTTCTTCATTTCCCATAAAGAACTTCCACTTTTGTTTTCCTCCCTATAACATTTCATTATATCCTAGGTAAAAGAAAACATAAAAAGGGTTGGCTCAAAATCTCATTAAGGGTAAATATGGAGAACATAAAACAAACCATAAACATTTTAACATTAAAACATGAGCATAAAGATTAAACATCAAAATATTGAGTCATGCACTAAATCACTTAAGTATGTAAGGCATGGATCATAAAGTAACTTTAACCATGATTGAATAGAATTGGAATAAATCATGTAATTGTGGAAAACTTTTAGTCACATAATATTACTTACATAGTAGAAAAGTCATTTCTTCCAATACCATCATAGTGGACAAAGTCCATTTCTGAACTAGGTTTACTTACTGTTCTAGCCATGTATTGCTGAACCAGATTTACTTTTCTTTCCAGTCATGTCTATCTCAAGAGATATAAATAATTACCCAATTAATTTTAGGGATATATAGGTCTCACCCATCTCATAATGAAATCATTCATGCATGTGTCACATAAATATAAATTATTCATCATAGCATAACCCATGAAATAAAATAGGATTGTTAAACATCATTCCGTCATAAAAAAATCTATATAAGCCAAATGGACATAAAAAAAATAATTCCATCATAAACGTAATCAAATAAATGTAATAATAGGTATATGGAAATAACCATATGTCATTATAGATGGAAAATAATTTTGATAAAACACTTGAACTTAATTTTGGAGGAAAATATTCATTCTTCTTCAAAAATGTTTTCTTTTCTCAAAATATTATGCAGTTTTAAAAGAAATTGATTTAATTGAAAATAAACCTAAAATCTCATAAAGGAATCTTCTTGGAAATAATGCATTATGAAATCATAAAAATCCATTCATACAGTATAAGTTAAAAAACATTATCCTCATATGTATGCTGGAAATGTGAAAATGTACCTTATATGGTAAACAAAAAAAATATTCCTTCAATACCATGTATTAGATGTCAAATATGGGTAAAGATGACTTTAAACATACATATAACAGTAAAAATATTGTGGAAACATTTTTATAAAACATGTACATGGATGATAAATATATCCCCAGTAAATACTTACGTATAAACAATCTTGGGTAAAAATGAGATTTCAAAATTATCACTTACCTTATGTCCGATTTCTTACGTATATGTTGGAAACTCTTTTATAGTGTGTTTAAACGAATTATTAACTTGTAAAATAAACTTAATAATATTTATTATATCATATATGATTAACGTACGACTTTATATTACCCATTCATTTGTCAATTCCATGTTAAATCAACATTTTTGGTAATAATCCTTTAATTTAGCGTAATTGTTTTGAATTGTTATTCTTGATATTATTACTTATATCATGATTTAATTACTTACATAATGTATAACATTATTTATATATCATTTATATTCAGTATATATATTTATATATAATATATAGATAAATTAAATAAAATACACTATTCATGGACGTGGTAGGTCGTACGTACACATGAACGTTATTTTTGTTTCCTTATTAAATTGAATGGATGTAAATAAATGACATATATATACATAAATATGATTTAATTTTTATTTTAAATATTTAATTATTATTTATTACATATACTTTATAATCATTCTTGAATTTTTAACATGGAAAATGAATCTCATCGCATCGTGGAGACGGTAAGTCGTACGTACGCACGTGCGACGATATTGTTCTCATAGATGTTTAATGGTATAGAATTGGATGATGAATATTATCTCATAATTATTACCATGATAAAATACTAATATATATTTTTTATTTCCATCATTTTACCCATCTAAGTAAAGTGGTGGTGAAAAACAGATTACACCATGGCATGGAGATGGTATGTCCTACGTACGCACGTGCGGTGATTTCATTTTTCATAGGGTGGATAGAAGTTGAAATAGGTTTGTTTC
Source organism: Viscum album (assembly GCA_963277665.1). NCBI lineage: Eukaryota > Viridiplantae > Streptophyta > Magnoliopsida > Santalales > Viscaceae > Viscum > Viscum album. The sequence goes on from OY728120.1 coordinate 2,113,957,834, forward strand.
ATATTTATAATAACATATCATTATAGTAGTGATACCAATGTTATTAATTTATAATGAAACAAATAATTAAGAGGAAGTAGAATAAGAATGAAATTTCAAAGAATCTATAGAAGAGATTACCTCTTCCTCGATGTGCCTCCATTAAATCTCCCCTTATGACACTACAGTTGGTATTTTTAGAAGAAAAAAACCTCTATAATGTAACTATGGAAGTTTAGAAGAGAATTATTCTGGGTTTTTTGGAGCACGGAGGCACAAAATGGATTGAAGAACAGAGGGAGGAGATACCCTTTTATAAGAGAGGATAGGGGCACTTTAGGGAACTCTCAAAATATTAATTTATTATAAATTCAATTTCGATTAAAATTGGTCCAAAAAATATTTATTTTGAAGATAAGACTATTTTGGTTCGAATAATCATCGAAAAATAATTTTTAGACATTTTTTGAATACTATTGTCTCCATATCTTTTTGGTTTAACCCTTATTTTACCCTTTTTAATCTTATGGTGATATCATGTTATTTACACATTATGTGTTAATGTAATTATCATATCATGTCAAACGACCCAAAATTGGTATTTATGAAATATTTTAATGTATAGTAACCATTTAGACCAATATAATATTTTTACTAATTTAATATTATTTAATAAACTATTTTATGTTTTAAGTTATGGACTGTGTCAATTTTGGACACTATTCAAAATTGATTTTTTTAAAAATTTCATAAAAACCTGATTTCTTCAAACCAAATGAATAATCTCATCCATAATATGTCAATTTATTCTATAAAATTTGTTTATGGCATCAAAATTCTCAAATTAAATTTATTTTAGAATTTATAACTTCATTTATTTGAATATATCATTAATGAGGTAATCACTAAAACATAATTGTGTCATAAATAAATATATTTATCTAGTGTATAAAAATTATAAAAAATACCTTGAATTAGAAAATATTTTTAGATTTATAATGACTATATATTGACATATATATCAGTTATATAACCTAATATTTAAAATTATTTAGTAAAAGTTATATGTTTTGGTTATAATTTTCTTTACTTTAAATTAATTCTTATAAAATATCACTTTCACATCTATGTGAATCCATGGGGTCTCAAAATCGACCCAAGGATGACCATGGTCATAAATATATCATCAAATATGTTTAGGACATGTTTTATGATAGTTTAATAATTTTATAATATTATTTTTTTACCCTTATTTACCATATTTACCCTTTTAACCATGATAAATAAATTAATTACTAAAGTTACTATTCATAATGTCTAAAAATAGAAGATACCTTTTTACTAAATTTTAAAATTATGATTCCAAATATGGAATCCATTATTCCAGATTCAAAACACATAATTTTTAGTAATTAATTTAAAATTAATTCTCATTGTCAGATCCCAAATGCTGGTTTTTAAGAAGTAATAACTATCAAAAGATTGACATGTGTTTAAATCCAATTTAAAAGTGAAATTATATACAATTACCAAAATTTTATTAAATGATAAAAACTTAATCCAATTATTCTTTAAAACCAATTATAAAATAATCTAACTATATAAATAAATTAGATAAAAAGGCAGCTTCGAGTTCAAATGCAGTATTTTTCACTATTCATTAAAATTTCAATTTTATTAGAAAAACACCAAAAATTGAAAAAATGTAAATTTTTATGTCCTTCTTCCAAATAATAAGTTTATTTTTTCAAATTTAATGTATAAAAGTGTCAAAACTAGATTTAAAATGGGTGTTCCATCAAAAGGTGGTAAAACTGCATTTTTTTAAAAATACTTCTTTTATGCAAAAAAAATTGATTGTCTAATAATATCATGTTCTACAAAATGTGTAAGATGATTTATAATGTTATATAAAATTAAAAATATAGTTAATAACATTCATAATGTCTAGTTATATAATATTTTAATAATATATTTTTGTTTAGTGAAACTTGGTATTGTGTATAATGCAAGCTATCGAGGAAGGTTTCTCTTGTGTGTAACACAAGCCAAGTAAGTGTTGTGTGTATTGAAATCATCCTTTGGGGTTTCGTATAACATTATACAGACTTATTTCATTTATACATTGAACACAATCTATACTCAGTGTTGCGTGGAATGAATTCTATAAAAAGAACATGAAATTTTGTGAAACACAAACCATGAATAGTGTTGTGTATAATGTAAGATAATAAGATGTTTCATATAGTTCAAGATAATATTGGTGTAGCATACAAAAAAAATCAAAGAAGCTAAAATAATATCTCTTATAAAATCATGGGGTGTTACATTCTACACCCATTAAAATGAATTTCTCCCTTGAAATTTGTCGGGGTTATAAATGGTTTTCAACTTGAAAATTTCATTCATGGAAACCTGCATCATAAAATGGATAACAAAAGCTTAATTTTAAAAGTAAAGTAAGAAACATAATGTTTACGCAATATAACTCATCACTGGGATTCCACCTAGGATAACATAGGTGGTAAGTGAAAACATGGATATGGATGAGAAATCTAACCATCAAGTTTTGATGGACCATGATAGAGAATAAGGTTAGGAGAAAGTTAACTACCAGAAATCCATAAATATGATATGATTTAAAGGACCATTTGATTAATCGGATAAGGGGGTACAAAATAACAATTTTGGTTTTTTATATCCTTTCCCTAAAGTTGAAGAATTTTTCATGAGAATAAATACCTAAATTATTTTGGTATAATCTCATCATTGTTTGTGCCTTGTACAACTTCCACTTCATATCTTATTTAAATAAATGATGTTAAATTTTTCATTCTTGAAGTGTTAGCAGAAAATTTGATAGAATGATAGTTCATTCCATCTATCTCTACATAAATATCATCAAAGGAAATAAAATATTCATAAGTCTACTTATAGTGATATAATATAATAATCTAACAAACTTCAACAAGAATATAACATATACAATCCATAATTGAATAACATTAAAATCCTTTCAAAAATATAAAACATATAAAGTGGTGAACTATATCGACATTAAATTTGTCTCACATATCTCATAAGGTAGTTCTTGGTTGTCACATTCCAAACATGTGAATACCTTAATCATTTATTCTCTTGAGACACAGTAATGACCTAAATTCTCCGATATACTTTTTGAAAAAATGCATGTTACCTTATTCTAAAACTTATTGGATATATTTTTTATGTCCCAAAAATTGGTACACTTCATCCATGAAATCATAACCTTCTTTTCAACAACTCCATAATTAGTTCTTAAGAAACTAGCATCATCCAATTTACATATTCAAATCCAACATATCTTTACCCAAAAATATTTATCTAAAAATGAGGGGTTTATTAATGGTTATCTTCCCCTTAATCATGTGTTCTATAATTATATCACAATACCCATAAATCACATTTTTGATCCTTATAACTATTCAACTTGTCCTTTCTAATGCTTAATTAAAAACTTATTCTGAAAACACTTATATAATTCAATACTCATTTAGTATAATCACTGAAATACAAAACAAATATACTTAAATCATAAAACATTATTATTAAAACAATACTCAGGATCCATCGTCTTCATCTTTACTAAAATATAAATCATTTCTTAAGGTTTCTAGACCTAAATATTCTTTGGTTTAATGTAAAAAATACTAGAAGAACATCACATACCTTTCACATGTCATTTATAATATCTTTATCCTCACTAATATGACCAAAACCCGTACTATCGTCAAGATTCTCCTCATGATATTTCCACTTAGGAAATAACTATTCATAATTATCAAAATTTGCACATCAGAAATATTTAATGGTAAACAATGTTCTATGTAGTTTTGGATACTGACTAAGACCCGAAATAAAAGTTTGAGAAATACATATTAGAGATTAGAAAAAAGTAATTAAGTTAAATTACATATAATATTTTGATCCATGATATCTTTGGTATAACCCTAGGTTAGACATGATTGTCAAAAAAAACCCTTGGATTGTGACTTATACTAGACTTATCCTTAGGACATACCTTGATATATCCTTAAAAATGTCTCTGGGGATCTCACAAATGTTTTCACATCCATGTTTAAAAAGGTTGACTAAACCTTCACTATAAGGCCACAACATTAAACATTACATAATATTGTGTTAATTAAAGAATTCACATTTAGGATCTTTTCATGTTTATGGTTTTAGAGAATTATGCTATAACTATTACAATTACATCTCAAAAATTACAAAGTATACACTTCTACTTTATCCAATTTTCTCATAATAATAAAACTCCTTAAAAATAATAATTCATTTCTTGATATATATCTTCATGAATTCTTCATTTCCCTTACCCTTCCTTATAACCTATGAAAAAAATTTCAAAAACATTGGATGAGAAAAAATATAAAGTAAGGGATATAAATAAGGAAATAAAAAATTAGTCCATAAATACATACAAATCAATGAAACCATAATTTGCAATAATAAACCATAAGTTCTTTAACAAACCTCATGAAATAATAATATTTATAAATAACACATAGAAATCATAAATCATAAAGGTAAATTTTGTCATCCATAACATACTTACATTATAGAATTCAGAACTACATATTGACTTATGTTTGGAATACCCATCACGGTATATTCCCTAAATTCCTTAGGAGAAACATTGATGTTTACCTCTGTTATGTTACCCAATGCATTGGAGAGCTATCTCAGGCTCCCCCAGGCTAGTGTTATCACAGAACCACCCATATTTGATTTATTACATAACCAACCATCAAATTTCCAAGTACCATTACATAATAAAAACACATAAAATATTCAAATTATCAACATCTCACTCATTAAGCTCAATAAATCAATTCAATATATTGAAATATTCAACCCATTTCCAGAACTATTTAAAACATTTAATAAAGATATGTTCGAATAAAACTATACCATACCACATTGAAACTATTAAAAGAATTAACATTTTAAAACATTAATTTCCATATAACTAAATCCATAAAACCATTTTGAAAACATACACATTAAGAAGAATAAATCATGAAAACATTTAAAATTATGTTTTAGTTTAGGAGTCCCTTACCACTTGAGAAAATACTTTAATAAAATAATTAAAAAATAACATTAAACAAAACTTATATTATCATGAGAATAATATGATTCATAATATAATAAGTCAAAGGGATTTATATACACCATATAAAAGTGAATTGGTGAATAATAACAAATAAGTCTCAATTGAATATAAATTGAGGTGAAATCTCATACAAAGATCCTATCCTTAGATTAAGGATAAATCAATTACATAATTACGTGTTAAAAATAAAAAAACACCCAATATATGTGAATATTAACTATAAAAAATCATAGGCCATTCACACATATTCTTGTAAAAAAACCAATTCAATTGATATTCAACTCAATGAATGGAGATTGAGCTAAGATTTCCCGTACAAAGTTCATATAAATTATGTAAGAATTAATCAAAGGGGTGATTATGTGTTGAAAAATTATATTCAGAAAAACGTAACTAGAAATTACAACATAGATAAATAAATAGTCATTCCACACATAATCTTGTTATATTATAACCAATGATGTATGTGTATAATCCAAACAGTGAAAATTGAGTTTAGAAATTCCCTTACGAAAATTTGGCAGCCTAATGGCATCACTTAAAAATAAAAAAATGAGTTGATGATAGAGAAAAAGGTCTCTCATCACATTCACATAAAATTTAAAGCAAACAGGATATAGAAGAACATATTCCAACATAAGAAAATGGAAATTAAAATACATAAAAAGTCTTTAACTAAAAGAGGAGGGTGAAAGGTTCTCTTACCTTGTGTCTGATTCTTCATGTATATTCTTTGTTCTTCCAAAATAAAATACTTAAGTTAATTTATACTTGATTGATAACCTTTTAATGTTTATTATTCTTTTTATACCACTTATTACCACATTATAAAAATTATATAATTATTTAAGTTAATATCGATCATTTTATCAATATTCTGTACTTGAGTCGAAAATGAACTTGTTTTGAGGAAATTGTCCATGTAGGAAAAAGTACATCATCTCTAGAATAATTATATTTATTGAAATATCATATATATCCATTATATATGTATTTATAATCCTATATAACATTTTTAAATAATAAATTAAATGCACCGTTCATGGAAATGGTATGGCGTACGTACGCATGAACGTTGCTATCTTTTATTCATCAAATTAAAGAAATGAGAACTAAATGAAACATACTTATATAATAATTCCAGTATAATATCATATGATATATATGTTACAAAATTTCATTAACTCCATCACTTATATGTTCCATGTTTGGAATGACTGAGTCTTATCACATTAAGGGGGAGGTAGTCTGAACTTCCTCAAATGAAATTATCGTATTTAAATATCATGAATATAATAATGGTATGTTTGTAAAAAAAATATTACAATATCATATATTAAATATAAATATAATATATATCATATATAAATAAAATTCCATTATAATGACCACCTTGAGAGGTGGAAGTGGAGAATAGAACAATCATCATTTCGTGAGGTAGTAGTGTGTTGTACACAGAAACAGCATGTTCATATCCATTAGATTAAGGTGTGTGTAAGTGTAGTTTGATTCATTATCATAACAAAATCTTAATATATTTAGGTTACTAGTGTTCCTTAAAAATTACAAAATCTTTATTTATGTCAAGATTTCACATTGAGGATATTTTTAGGTTTAGAATTTTAGGGAATTAGGCCATAACTATTAAAATTACTTCTCAAAAATTACAGAGTAGACAATTCTACTTTATCCTATTTTCTCATAATAATAAAACTCCTTAAATAAAAATAGAAATTATTTTCGTGATATAAATATTCTTGAATTATTCATTTCTCTTACCCTTCCATATATCCTATGAAAAAAAATGTAAATACATTGGATGAGCAAAAAACTCATTAAAGGATATAAAATAAGGAAAGAAAACATTAGTCCATTAGTACATAAAAATCAATGAAACCATAAATTTCAATCATAAAACATATGTTCTTTAACATACCTCATGAAATCATAAGATTTATTAATAACACATAGAAATCATAAATCATAATGGTAAATTGTGGTATCCATAACATAATTACATTGTAGCTTACACAACTACATCGATAGTTACGTTTGGAATACCCATCATAGTATATTAACTAAATCTATTCGGAGAAAAATTACCATTTACCTCGGTCACGTTACCCAACGTATTAGAGAGATATCTTGATATCACCTGCTCTAGTTTTATCACTGAACAACTTATATTTGTTTTATCATGTAATCACCCTTAAAATTTCAAAGAACCATTACATAATAATAACACATAATATTTTGAAATTAATATCATTTCACTAATCAATCACAATAAACCAGTTCAAGATATTGAAATATTCAACCCATTTCCAAAACCATTTAAAACATTTAATAAAAATATTTTTGAATCAAAGTTTCCCATACCACTTTTAAACATTTAAATGAATTAAAATTTTAACACATTAATGTCCATATCAATAAATCCTTAAAACCGTTTTGAAAACAAGGACATTAAGAAGAATAAATCTTGCAAACAATTAAAATGAGGTTTTAGTTAAATAGTCTCTTACCACTTGAGAAAATAGATGAATAGAAATAATTAAACAATAACATTAAACAAAACTTTTAATATCTTGAGAATAAGAAGATTCATGATTCAATAAGTCAAAGGGTAGTATATAAACCACATAAAATTGAATTGGTGCATAACATTAAATAAGTCTCAATGGAATATAAATTGAGGCGAAATACCTTACAAAGTTCATATCCTTAGATTAAGGATAAATAAATCACATAATTATTTTTAAAATATATAAATACACCCAATATTAGTAGATATTATGTTTAAAACAATCAGGGGTCATTCACACATATAGAGTGAAGAAGTAAATTAATGTAAAGGAACTTAATCAATATTATTCCTCTTAAAAAGTGAAACTCCCTTTGATTTGATCCCAAAGGATTTCTTGAATTTCCTTCCACCCAAGGTAGGCCTTCTAGAAGGAAGAGAGGAATTTTGGGAGATTGTTTGGTCCTAATTTGGATGAGCCAAAGGGATTGAGAGGTGTGATAAAATGGGTAGAGGTTAGGCCCTTTTATAAAAGGGAGGAGGGGCACTTTTGGAAGGTATTAAAAGTATTTTTTTATTATAAAATACTTTTCAGTTAAAAATGCTCCCAAAGTAATTTATTTCAAAGATAAGATGATTTTGGGTCTAAATCCTTTCAACCTAAATGGTTTAGACAATTCTACATCACAAATTTAACCTTTTATTTTATCTTTAACCCTTAGTTAACTAATTTAACTCATACCATGTATTCCTGTATATTCATACTCTATGGTTAATATAGTTACTATAAAATTCCAATATAAACTAAAGTAGTTCATTAATGACATGTTCAAAATTAAGATTTAATTTGGACAAATATTAGATTTATAGGACTTGTATATTATTTAATAATATAGTATATGTTTTAAAAACTCATTATTTTCCATTTTATACTATTCATATCATGACTTTTCATAAATCTATAACAACTGGATTCTTTTAAAAAACATAATTAATTCAAATATAAAAAGTCATAATCATCCATATAATTTGTGGATGGAACAAAAAGTTACAAAATAAATTAATTTTAATATATATAATCCATTTATTTAAATCGTTCATTAATAAGGTAATCACTATATCATCATTATGTCATAAAAAATTATTTATTTGATGTATAAAAATTATAAATAATATAACATGATTTTGAAACTATTTTTATATTTCAAATGAATGTTTATAGTTGAATCTATATGTTATATAACACCACATAGAAATTATTTTAGTAAAATATACTAGGTTATGTCATATTTCTCTTTACCTTAAATTATTTAATATAACATATCATTATCACTCCCTTGTGGATCCATGGGGCCCCAAGATTTACCCAAGGATGTACATGGTCAAACATATTTCATAAAATAGGATTATGATATTTGTTAAGGTGGTCTAATATTATTATAATATTATTTTTTTACCTTTATTTACCAGATTTTCCCTTTAACCATGGTAGATAAAATATTTACGAAAGTTACTATTCATAGTGTCTAAAAATAAAAGCTACCTATTTACAGAATTTGAACCTACTAGTTCCAAGTATGGAATCCATTTTTCAAAATTCAGAACACAAATGTTTCATTAATTAATTTAAAATTAATTCCCGTCACCAAAACCAAAAGGCGGGTTTTTAAGAAGTAATAACTATCAAAATATTGTCATGTGTTTATGTCCAATTTAAAAGAAAAATTACTTCCAATGACAAAAATTGGATTCAATGATAAAAATATAACCTAATTACACTTTAAAACCAATTAACATTACAATATAACGTTATAAATAAATTAGATGAAAAGGATGTTTTGACATAAAATTCAGCATTTGTAACTATTCATTAAAAAATGAAATTTATCAAAAAAATACAAAAAAAATTATTAAAATTAATTTTTGATGTCACGTTTATATAGAAGAAGTTTATTTCTTCAAATAGAACATATAACAGGTTCAAACAAATTATATTTAAAAAGGGTTTTCTATCAAAAAGTGTTAAACTGACCATTTAAAAATATTAGAGTATTTCATTTTTAAAATCAGATTCATTATTATTTTTATGCTTCTAAAATTTATTGTATAATTGTAAATACATTTTAAAAACATGTATAATCATATTTTAATTAGTTATATTAATTTCTGCCAATAAAATTTCTAGGTGTTAACTATTATATAAAATAATATTTTTATTATATTATTTTTCATTATATCTCAAAGTTGTGTGCAACGTATGATTTCAAAGAAACACGTTGTTGCGTGTTGAGTACGCTATTTGAAAAATTATCCCCTTTAATGTAAAAAATAATATTTTATTCGTAAATATTAATAGAAATGGGAAAAAGTATTCTAAAAATACATAGGTCGTTACATCCTTCCCCCCTTTTGGAAATTATATCCTCGTAATTTTAAAATTGGGCTAAGAAACTTCATGTTCTGATGGAGAGTGATAAGAAAACATGATCAGGAGATTTTTAACCACCAGAAAATCACAAACATGTGATTGGTTAAACTGTCCTTGATTCTCTAGTTGGAAAAGTAAACAGACATATATTTTGTTTTATGTTCCTTTTCATAAACTTTCTAAATTTCATTATGAGGTTGACTAAAATCCTAAGGAAATATACTTACTTTTCATGTAGAGTTTCATCCTTTAAAAAAATTCAACCAAAAATTCATCTTTTCTCCCAATGATGAGTATTCAAGATGACTTGGTCACACCTGAAGTACTTAAATAAAATTCTAGAGAATCACATAATCCACATAATATTAAATATATATTTCCCATATCTTTAGACATTAACCAAAACAGAAATTATTAGTAAGAGATCAGATAATCCCTTGAAAAGAATAATCCTTTTATCTCCAAAATTCAAAAAAAATACCCAATGTTCATCAAAGACCATTCAATAGAAAATTGTCCATAAAATTCTTCAAAATAATCCAAACAAATATTGAAACCCAAAATTCGAAAGGATTAGATCATACAGTCTTCCATGTTAAATATTAACATTTATCACCAAATAATATCGACTACTCTTAAAGTCATATACTTAAAAGTAATTAACCTAATCGCATATTCTCTATGATAGGTTAATCATTTCGGTAAATGATCCAAATCGCCATATGTCCTTAACAGAAACCTAGATTATTTCAAAATAAAATTCAACCATTACTCCTCAAATGATATCCCATAGTATTATATTTTCCATAGGCATATCGTGTTCTCAAAAGAGAGAATGTCTTCTAAAATAACATTTATCACTTAATCACCAAATCATTTTCCTTTATTAATGAAATCAATTTGAAAACACATATATTCCCAAAATCAACTTATTCTTGATCCATGGAATCATTTAACTAAAAATAATAATTCATACTAACCAGGGACTTCATGTAGGACAGTGGTAGGCGATGCACCCGTGTCACCCTTTGATTTTGGGTTCGATTCCTTCATCCTTGATGGATGCGATGGGTTTCCACCCATCCAATGGGTTTTCCTTTTTCTAAAGCCATATGATTCTTATAAAATTCTCAAAAATAATATAATTTCCTCAAAAATTACTATAACCATATTTTTACTCAAAGAATATATAATACCTTATATTTTTCATCCCAAAAGGTAATAACCATTAATCACCTCAAAAACAAAATATCATATAAAATCTTAAGGTCATCATTTTTTACCACACAAGAAAATGTTATTCTTCTTTGAATGAAATTTTCACATATCAAACATTAGGTTTACAAATATTAGAAAATTTATTACAAAGTAATCCCATCATCAAAAGATCATTAATAATTTTAAACATTTCATCATCTTACACCCTACAATAACTCTTGAATCCCTTATATGTCAACTTCTTACTCATTCAGCGCTCTTAATAATCCATTATCCATGAATTTCCACCGTATTTTTTAATAAATCATTCTAATAGATCGAATATCCTCATCATTTATAAATATCAATCAAAAAATGATTCATTATTTATGTATAAGAAAATAAATCATACCTTGAATCTAGATATCATTATCTTCAGGATGTTCCATTTCCCTTTTGGAATGTTTTCATACTTTAAAAAAGTAAATGTTTGCTCCACTTCTGTAATTTCACTTTTTGATAGATTTTGAAAATTTGAGATCTTGAAATAATAGTAAAAAAGATACCCTAGCCCATAAAATCATTTTAGAAATGAGTAGGTTTTGGATAACTCAAACAATTTCTTACAGGTGATTTGAAAACTCAAGACGCTATCAAAATCGTTTGAATAGGATTTTTCAATAATAATGGTGATCAAATAATCATGGAAGGAAAAGAAGGCAGTGTAATATCTATTTCCTTCCATCTTGACAAATCATCCTTAATCTGTTGAGAATAATTGACAATTAAACATGAAATAAAATATTATTACTTAAAAAAATAATTTTCTATAGGGTTGAGATAATATAAAAACATTTATATTAATGTAATACATCAACCTCCTTATATATACCTTGTTCAAGTTTTTATCTAAAAACTTATTTTACCATAACCACCTAAAAGTTTCTCTAAGATAATAACCCTCTTGGTTATATGTGATCCTTTACCTACACAAAAATGAAACCCTAACCTCTAAATTTATCAAAATGGACCTCTGATACCAACTATAAGGGCCCAGCCTTAAACATTACATAATATTTAGTTAATTAAAGAATTCAAATTGAGGATCTTTTCAGGTATAGAGTTTTAGATAATTAGTCCATAACTATTACAATTACATCTCAAAAATTAAAAACATGATACTTATACTTTATCCAATTTTCTCACAATAATAAAACACATTAAATAAAAATAATTATTATTTTCTTCATATAAATATTCTTGATTTATTTCTTTCTATTACCCATCCTTATACCATGTGAAAAATATTTCAAAAACATCGTATGAGAAAAGAGCTCAGTAAGGGATATAAAATAAGGAAACAAAACATTAGTCCATCAATACATAAAAATAAATGAAATAATTATTTTAAATCATAAAACATAAGTTCTTTAACATACCTCATGAAGTCATAAGATTTATTAATATCACATTGAAATCATAAATTATAAAGCTAAATTCTATAATCCATAACATAATCACATTGTAGCTTTCACATCTACATGTGGAGTTGGGTTTGTAATACCCATCACAGTATATTCCATAAATATCTTAGGAGGAACATTAATTTTTACCTCTGTCTTGTTACCAAGTTCATTAGAGAGCTATATCAGGATCACCTTCCCTAGGTTTATCATAGAACCACCCGTATTTGTTTTATCATGTAACCATCCATCAAATTTCCAAGTTATATTACATTATCATAACACATAAAATATTGAAATTGTCAACATTTCACTCATCAATCACAATAAATAAATTCAAGATATTGAAATGTTCAACCCAATTCCAAAACAATTTAAAAGATTTAATAAAGATATTTTTGAATCAAAGTGTCCCATACCACATTGAATATTTTAAAGGAATTAACATTTTAAAACATTAATGTACATATAAGTAAATCCTTAAAATAATTTTGAAAACATGGAAATTAGGAATACTTAATCTTTAAAACATTTAAAACAATGTTTTAGATAAAGATTCCCTTGCCACTTGAGAAAATACTTGAATAAAAATAATTAAACAATAACATTAAACAAAACATATAATATCATGAGAATAATAAGAATCATGATATAATAATTCAAAGTGTAGGATATACACCATATAAAATTGAATTGGTGCATAACAACAAATAAGTCCCAATGGAATGTAAATTGATGCGAAATCCTTCACAAATATTATATCCTTAGATTAATGATAAATCAATCACCTAATTATTTGTAAAAAATATAAATAAACCCAATATATGTGGATATTAAGTTTAAAACAATCAGTGGTCTTTCACACATTTTTTTGGGAAAAAACCAAATACATGGATATTTAACTCAATTAATGGAGATTGATCTAAGATTTCCCTTACAAAGTTCATATAAATGACGTAAGAATTTATAAATAGGGTGATTATGTGTTCGAAAATTATATCCAAAAAAGGGAATTGGAAGTTAAAACCTAAATAATTAAATAGTTATTCACCACATAATCTTGGAATATTATAATCAACTATGTGTGCGTAAAATCCAACAAGTGTAAATTGAGTTTAGAAATTCCCTTACGAAAATTCAACAGCCTAATGGAATCACATAAAAATTAAGAAATTATTTGATGAGAGAGAATAGGATCTCTCTTCACTTTTACATAAAATTTACAAAAATAATTATATATAAGAATATATTCCAACATATGAAATTGGTAATTAAAATACATAAAAAGTCTTTGAATAAAAGAGGAGGGTGAAAGGTTATCTTACCTTGAGTCGGATTCATCATGTTTATTCCTTGTTCTTCCTAAATAATAAACATATGTTAATTTCTATATGAGTAAGAATCTTTTAATTTTTATTAATCCTTCTAAATCACTTATTACCACGTTATAAAAATTACATAATTATATATGTTAATATCAATCATTTTATCGATATTCAGTACTTGAGTCAAAAATGAACTTGTTTTGAGGAAATTGTCCATGTAGGAAAAATTACATCATATCCTGAATTATATTCATGATTTAAATTTCATATATATCCAATATATATTTATTTATAATATTATATAACATTTGGATATAATAAATGAAATGCATTGTTCACGGAGATGGTAAGTCGTACGTATGCATTAACGCTACTTCATTTATTTCCATATTAAAGAAATAAAAACTAAATGATACATAGGTATATTATATTTTTAATATAATATCATATGATATATATGTTACTTAATTTAATCAACTCCATATTTTATACGTTCCATGTATGGAATGAACGAGTCATATCACTTTGAGGGGGCGATATTCCACACTTCCTCAAATGAAATTATCGTATCTACACATCATTAAAAGCATAAAGGTGTGTTTGTAAATAAATATTACAACATCATATAGAAAATATGAATATAATATATATCATATATAAATACATTTCCATCATAATTTTCACAATGATAGGTGGTAGGGGAGAATCGAACAATCATCATTTCGTGAGGCAGTAGTTCGTCATACACAGAAACAGTATGTTTGTATCTATTAGAAGGATTTGTGTGTAAGTGTAGATTTAATAATTATCATAAGAACATACTAGTATATTAATGATACTATTTATTTTATTTAATCAAATAATAATAATATAATAGATAGTGATGAATTAAAATAATGGAAAGGAACTTTAGAGAAGACAATAACTCTTAAAACGTGTAACTCCTTTTGATTTCAGCCAAAAGGATTTCTCTAATTGCCTTCTGCCCAATGTAAGAATTCTAAGAGAAATAGTGTTATTTTGGGAGATTCTTTGGTCTGAATTTTTATGAGCCAAGTGACGTGAGTGGTGTGATTAAATGGGTAGAAGTGATTCCCTTTTATAAGAGAGATGAGGGGCACTTTAGGAAGGTATTAAAAGTATTATTTTATAATAAAATGGTTTTTGGTTTCAAATTCTCGCAAGTTCATTTATTTTAAATATAATATTATTCTAGGTTGAAAAAATCTCAACCAATAGGTTTTATAAAAGTCTTTGTCACAAATTTAATCTCATCTTTTAGATTTAACCCTTTGTTAACTAATTTAACGTGTACCTTGTCTTCTAGTACATTCATACTATATGGTTAATATAGTTACTATAGAATTAAAATAGAACCTAAGGTGGTTAATTAATGACATGTTAAAAATTATCTAAGTCATTTGGAGAAATATTATATTTTTAGTACTTTTATATCATTTAATAAAATATTATTTGTTTTAAAAACGCGTTTATGTCAATTTTTATACTATTCATATCATGACTTTTTAAAACATCTATACCAACTTGAGTATTTCAAAAAAACATAATTAATTAAAATATAAAATTCATAATCATCTATAAAATTCATGTATGTAATAAAAAGTTACAGAATAAATTAATTTTAATATTTATAATCTCATTTATTTAAATCATTCATTAATAAGGTAATAACTACATCATCATTGTGTCATAAATAAATTTATTTACATAATATCTAAAAATTATTAATAAAATACCATGATGTATTAAATATTTTTATATTTTTAGTGAATATTTATAGTCAAGTGATAAGTTATATAACACCACATAAAATGTTTTTTAGTAAAATATACTTGTTTATGTCATATTTCTCTTTATTTTAAATTATTTAATATAAGTAGTCGTTATCACTCCCAAGTGGATACATGGTGTCCCAAAATCAACCCAAGGATACATTTGGTCGGAAATATCTCATCCAATAGGATTATGACACATTTTAGTGTAGTTTAATATTAATATAATATTTTTTTTACACTTATTTACCAGATTTACCCTTTAACCATAGTAAAATAAAATAATTATTGAAGTTACTATACATAATGTCTAAAACTAAATGGTACATATTAACACAATTAGGAAATATTTATTTAAAATATGGGATCCATTTTCCCAAATTCAAAACACATAAGTTTCATTAATTAATTTAAAAATAAATTCTCATTAAAAAAACCAAAAAGCATGTTTTTTAGAAGTAATAACTATCAAAATATTGACTTGTGTTAATTTTCAATTTAAAAGTGAAATTACATACAATTAAAAAATTGTATTGAGTGATAAAAATAAATTCAAATTAAACTTTAAAACCAATTAAAATTAAAATCTGACTATATAAATATATTAAATGAAAATGCAGTTTTGACTTAAAATGCTGTATTTTTTACTATTCATTAAAAAATGAACTGTATCTGAAAATTACCAAAAATTTATCCAATGTAAAATTTTATGTCTTTATTCTATATAATAAGTTATTTTTTCCAAATATAACATATAAAACTAATAAAAAAATATTAAAAAAGGGTTCTCCATCAAAAGGTGGTAAACCATCCTTTTAAAAATATTAGAGTATTTCATGCTTAAAATCAGACTCATTCTCAATTTTAATACTCTATAATTTATTTAATAAAAGTAAAAAAATTTCAAAAACATGTATAATCATATTGTAGTTAGTTCTATTTATTTCTATCAATACAAAGTTTAGGTGATAACTGCCATTAAAAATAATAATATTATTATATTATTTTTAATTATAACTCAAATTTGGGTGCAACGTAATATTTAAAAGAAACCTGTTGTTGCATGTTGAGTAAACTATCAGAATAAGAATACTATTTAATTTAAAAAATAATATCTTATTCAAAAATAGTATTATTAATGAAAAACATTATTATTCTATAAAAACCATGGTCATTACATTCGCTCAAATACCAACTATAGAGATCCAATCTTGACGTACATTGACATTATTTTTATTTTGAAGAATACATTATAAATTACAAAAATATATTCCCAAAGACTATATTAGTTTAGTGTATTTGGAAAATCAAAACAGAATCTTCTAACATGGTGAAAGATCTTCGACATCTCCTATAAATATATTGCCCTTTTGTTTTCCTACCTAAAACCGTTCTTTATATCCTAAGGAAAAGAATACATAAAAAGGGTGTGATCAAATGCTCTGTAAGGGTAAAAATGGAGAACATAAAAGAAACCGTAAACATTTAAAGCAGAAACATGAACATAATGTTTAAACACCAAAATCTTAATTCATGAAATAAATCATGGCGATACATAAGGCGTGGATCATAAAGGAACATTAACCATGATAGAATATCATTTGAATAAAAAATGTAATTGTGGAGAACTAATAAACACATAATATTATTTCCAAACTATCCAAGGCATTGCTTTCAAGACCATCATAGTGGGAAAAGTCCTTTACTAAATTGGGTTCACTTGTCATTCTATCCATTTATTACTAAACCAGATTTACAGGATTTTCAAGTCATGTCTATCTCAATAGATATAAATATTTACCCCATACATTGATGGGAGATATAGTTCCCACCCATCTCATAATGAAACCATTCATCATATCATTACCCATAAAATTAAATGGGATTCTTAAACATCATTTCATCATAACATAATCCAAATAACATAAATGGATATCATAATAATAATTCCTTCATAAACAAAATCAAATCAAAGTAATAATAGTGATGGATACATAACCCTATGTCAGCATAGATAGAGAATAATTTTTATAAAACAATTGAACTTAATTCCTGAAGAAATATCATTTATTATTCAAAAAATGTTTTATTTTCTCAAAATGTCATGCAGTTTGAAAAGACAATAATTTAATTGAGGATAAACATGAAATATTATAAAGGAGTCATTATGGAAATAATTTTTTATGAAATAATAAAAATCTGTTCATTTTTTATAAGTTAAAAAACATTCTCTTCATACTTTTATTGGAAAAGTCAAAAAGTACCTCATATGGTAAACAAAAGAATGATTCCTTCCATACTATGTATTAAAAGTCAAATATTGGTAAATATGACATTAAACGTACATAGAATAGTAAAAAAATTATACATTTTTAGAAAACATAGACATGGATAATAAATATATCCCTAGTAAATACTTATGTGTAAAAAATCTCAGATAAAAATGAGATTGAAAAATTATCCCTTACCTTAGGTCCGATTTCTTCCATATGTGTCTGAAAATCCTATATAGTGTGTTAAAACATATTATTAAATTATCAAAGTACCATAATTATATTTATGATATCAAATATGATTCACTGGGGAATTTATATTAACCATTTATTTGTTAATTCCATGTTAAAGAATCATTTTGGTTAATAATATTTTTATTTATTATACGTGTTTTGAATTTTTATTCTTGATATTATAACTTATATAATGATTTAAATACTTTTAAAAGGTAAAATAGGATTTATATATCATGTATTTTTTGTATATAAATATATATATAATCGATATATAAATGAAATGGAATACACCGTTCATGGAGACGGTAGGTCGTACATACACATGGATGTTGTTTTCGTTTCCCTATTGAATTGAATGAAAGTAAATGACACATATATATAAATAAATCCACTAGAATTATTATTTAATATATTTCATGATTATTTATTATATATACATTATAATCATTCTTGAATTGTCAACATGGAAAATGAATCTCATCGCATAGTGGAGACAGTAAGTCATACATACGCACGATCGACGATATCATTCCCATAGTTGTTGAATGGTATTGAATCGGATGGTGTATAATATCTCATAATTAGTATAATGTTATAATAATCATATATATTTTTTATTTCCAACTTTATACCCATCCTACTATGTTGTTGGTGAAAAACATATTACACTACTTTGTGGAGATGGTAAGACGTATGTACGGACGTGTAGGGATTTCGTTTTTCCAAGGATGTATAAAAGGTGAAATATGGGTTGTTTAATATTTATAAAAACATGTCAGTATATTATTCATTCTTATGTTATTACAATATAATTAATCAACTAATGAAGATTAATTTGAAGAATAATGAAATTTTAAATAATCGGTAGAAGAGATTTCCTCTTCCTCAACGTGCCTCCTTTAAATTTCCAATTAGGGCACTAGAGTTGGTCTTTTGAGAATACCAGAACCTATAGAATTTAACTAGTGAAGTTGAGAAGAGAAATGGACAGGTTTTTTCCAAGATTGAAGGCTCAAAATGGACTGAAGAGGAGAAGAATGAGGTGCCCCTTTATAAGAGAGGAGAGGGGCACTTTATAAAACTCTCAAAATATTAATTTATTATAAATTCAATTTTGATAACAAAACGTTCCAGAACATATTTAATTATAATATAATATGATTTCGGTTTGAATACCCATCACCCAAAAAAAATTAGATAATTTTTTAATATGTTTTTATCCATATCATTTTTTAACCTACATTTTACCCTTTTTATTCTTATCGTGATATCATGTTATTTACACATTGTTGGTTAATTTAATTACCATAACTTGTCAAACAACCAACAAACATTTATTTAATAAATATTTGGACATATATTAACCATTTGAACAAATATTATATTTTTATGAATTTAATATCATTTAATAAACTATTTTTGGTTATAAGATATGGATTATGTCAATTTTAGACACTATTCATATTGGAACTTCTATTAAAATTCATAAAAACATGATTCCTTCGAACAAAAGGCATTAAATCATCCCTAATATGTCTATTTAATCTATAAAATACATGTATGGAATCAAAATGTCCAAATTAAATTTATTTTAATGTTTCAAAAATAATTTATTTGAATATTTCATTAATGAGGTAATCACTACATCATAATTGTTTCATAAATAAATATATTTATCTAATGTCTAAAAATTATAAATAAAATTCCATGATGTAAAAAATCATTTTATCTTTCTAATAAATATCTATAGACGTATATATTACTTTTATAACCCTATATTCAAGTCCATTTTGTAAAATATATATTTTTAGGTTATAATTATCTTTACTTTAAATTAATTCTTATAAAATGACCTTTTCATAGCCATGTGAATCCATGGGGTCAAAAAATCGACCCAAGGATGACCATGGTTGGAAATAGCTCATAAAATAGTATTATTACATGTGTTAGGGTAGTTTAATATTATTATAATATTATTTGTTTACCCATATTTAGCATATTTACCCATTTAACCAAGATAAATAAAATAATTAATGAAGTCACTATTCATAATGTCTAAAAATAAAAGGTTCCTATTTACAAAATTTGAACCTTTTGATTCCAAATATGGAATCCATTTGTTGAAATTCAAAACATAGAAGTTGTATTAATTAATTTAAAATTAATTCCTGTTGTCAAAACCAAAAAGTGGGTTTTTATGAAGTAATAGCTATCAAAAGATTGACATGTGTTTATGTCTAATATAAAAGTGAAATTACTTCCAATGAACTGAATTGGATTAAATGATAAAAATAAAATAAAATTATGCTTTAAAAGCAATTAAAAAGATATTCAAACTATATAAATAAATTAGTTAAAAAGGCATTTTTGATTTTAAATGCAGTATTTTTCACTATTCATTAAAATTTTAATTTTATTAGAAAAATACCAAAAATTCAAAAAAAAAAGTAAAATTGTATGTCCCTATTACAAATAAGAAGTTTATTTGGTCAAATTGAGCTCATAAAAGTGTTAAAAACTATATTTAAAATGGGTGTGCCAACGAAAGTTGGTAAAACTGCATTTTTTAGAAAATACTTCTTTTATTTGAAAAATTGATTCTGTTCTCATATCATGTTCTAGAAAATGTTTAAGATTAATTATAATGTTATATAAAATTTAAAATTTGGTTAATACTATTCATAACTGGTAGTTATATAATATTTTATTAATATATCGTTTTTTAGTGAAACTTGGAATTGTGTACAACACAAGCTATCAAGGAAGGTCATTCTTGCATGTAATGTAAAAAATGTCAGAGTTATGTATAGTGAATGCTTCATTTGGTGTATCATATAACATAATCCATACTTATTTCATTTATAAATTGAACAAAATCTATAATCATTATTTTGTTAAATTAACACTATCAAAAGAACAATAAATTCTATGCAACACAAGCCAAGAATAGTGTTGTGTATACTGCAAGATAATATGATGTAGATTATAGCAAAAGGTAATCTTGGTATATCATACAAAAAATTACATCAAATATTTTAATAGAATCTATCTTATAAAATCCCAAGTTGTTACATTTTATACATTCATGAACACCCTATTATTTAAATATTATTTTATAAGTTTCCATGTTTATTTTTGAATAAAATTGTTTCCTAGATAATTTTGAAATATTTGGTTTTTAAATAAGTGTATTTAAAATTCAAATGTTATTTTATTCATTAAATATTCCAATTTATATTTTAAAGTAATTTTTATCTAAGATGACATCATTTAATTTTCCTTATGTTTCACTAGGGATATGATTCTATGATATTTTCCTTATTCTTTCTCTCTATGGATTATTTTTATTATTATAAGAATTTTATGAAACCTATTTCCTTTTCCATGGGTTATTTTCTGAGGAAATGTTAAAAAATATCATGATATTATAGACTAAATAAATCATTGAGAAAAAGAATAAGGATACTATCATTGAATAATATCCCTAGTGAAGCATAAGGAATATTAAATGATGTCATCATAGAAGAAAAACCTTTTAAAACATAAGGAACATTATATGATGTGTGGGTACATTATAGGCCTCCAATTCATTAGGATAATATGTATAACTCATGAGATAAATATATTATGCATGAAATAGATTTTATGTTCACGAATTTATGTGTAGAACTAGTTTTCATGTTCATAAGATTAATTGTGTACCTAGTTTTTGTGTCCATACGTATAGGGGTGGAACAATATTTCATGTATATATGTTGATTTGTGGACCAAGGTTTAACGTCTAATAGTTTATGTGTGGACCTAGTTTAATGTCCATAAGTTTATGTGGGGAGATAGTTTCATGTTCTTATGTTTATTCAAGGGCCTAATTTAATTTCCATTACTTATTGAGTGAGTCTATTTCAATTTATTAATGCTCAAAATGTTATAAGATTATTTTTACCACATTACTATATATATTTTATGCACTCATAAATCATGTTATTTTATTCATTTTTTATTCATGACTTATAAACTACATATAATTTTCCCATGACTCAGTATTATGATTTATGATATACAGGGTCTGGGATTAAAATGTTATCTCATGTTTTTATAACCCTATTCTTATGTTATTATAAGTGATCATTGATATCTCCCTTTTTTACTATTAATGAGAAACTAATCTCAACTTTTTTTATATATCCTTTCCCTAGGTTACGAAGAAGGGTTTTATGTAGGGTATGTCTAATAAGAGTAATATGTGGGGAGATTTTTATGGGATATGTTTGATATCATTCATAAAATAGTAAAACTGTGCATCTAGTCTTCAGAAACAGTAAACCATTATGTCCCTTAACCATTAAATTTTAAAATATATCATATATTTATCTATTAATATATAATAAATATGCATGAAAACATTGGGTCACTATACATGGTATAATAGTATAGGTTTAGTCCATCTTTAGTGATTAGGGTAAGAAATATTTGGTGAAAACACTGGGGATAATTCTATGTATAAGATAACATCTTAAAGTCTTTTAAGGAAACGACTTTTTGATTTTACTTACAATAAATCCATGTATAGATACTAGAAGTGAATGTTGTTTTATTAATAGATGAGTATTGGGATAATAACCCTAAATTGAGTTGGTCCAGTATATCCCATCAATCATTCGATATCACAATTAGTGTTCCCTTACTACACACCTGGTTTGACACTCATGAGTGATATAATTGGGTTAATTCATATTTTTTCTATGAAACATTAAGAAGGTTTTGAATAGATATGATCATAGGTCACCATGTTTAACATAAGGTTTATTATATTTTAAGAAGTTTTCATGATTTATAATTCTTATGAATGATATTTCATGATTTATATATATGGTCATCGTACCCCACACTGTAAATTTTTTTTATTCAATGGATGGAACCATGAGTAATTGTGTTTGAATTGAATGTTCTGGAAAATATAATGATTTTCATCATGAAAAATGAAGTGAAATAGTAGCTGGAGTGAAAAAAATGTTATTATTCCTAATCAACTATCTCTTTGTATTATTAAAAATGTCAACATGGGTGAGTTTCTTAACACAAATTATAAGAGAATAATGTAGTATCACAAAGAACATAAAGGAAAAAACATTTAGTTTCATATGTGTAATGTATGTGGGAAGAATCACTTAGGGAAATTTCTCATAGGAACAATAATAAGTTTTATGATGGTAAAATTAGGTTATATAGAAAGTAATTGTTTAATAAAAATGAATTGTTCAATGTAGGGATATGGATTTCATCCTATGGTGAAATTTATTGTTTAATGTATTATGTGTGAGGAACATGGTCATTACCTAAGTCAATTTTCTAGTCCAAGATCTAAATTCTACACCAATGAAGGGCCTATATTATTTTGATTAATGAAGTGAAATGATTGAAGTGTTTTTAATTTATAATTAGGAATTATGTTGTACAAGAATTTTTATCAATAGTATTCTAGTAATAATAATCATGAAACATGTAACAGTTGTCCTGTAGTAGTTTCTCATTTAGGATTTTCAAGAATATATTGAATGGTGTTGATGACCTAGAAAAGTGATTTATTAAAATGGTTATTTTTATTGAAAAACACTTTATTAATGAAAATATAAACCTTAATTGTTCTTTATGATAAGATAATTATGTTTATTTGAGATAAAGAGATGATTAGTTTTGAAAAATTAATTGATATTGTATCAATGAGCTTAAAACGGATTAATGATTTAATGACAAAGTGGTTTATGTTATCTTTGATGGGGTTTATATTATTTTTATATTTTTAGAATATTTTTAATAGTATTTTAATTTATTTGAGGAATAAGGATTGTGTTAATTTTTGGAAGATTATATGTTTTATGTGTTGTTTTATGGTGATTTTGGTAATAATAATGTTTCATGAGAATAAATGTTTTCAGATATTTGGTATGTGACATTAATAGATACTTTATAGTTGTTTGGGGAATGAATTTTGGTTTGATTTTGGATATTAAGTACCCTTGTTTCTAATTTTTGGGATGTTTAGTTTGGTAATACATATTTTGGAAGAGTTTTAAAGTTATTTTTTTATGGAATGGTTTATGTTAAATTTTAGATTTTATTGTTAAGGATTTAAAAATTAATATATTATTTTTCTAAAAATTTTGGTTTTGGAAATTATATATAGATATTAGGAATGACTTTTCAACGTTTTAGGGATCATATGATCCATTAAAATTAATATTTAGTACATTGAGCATTAAATAATTATCTTTAATATTCATTTCATAGAGTAATAGATGAGGGGAAAATTTATTGAATAAAAACCAAAGGATGAAATTTTCATTTCGAATTCTAAATAAATAAATTAAGTGTATTTTATCTATATAATAAACCCTCAACATTAGTAAAATTTTCATGAAATAACAGAATTATATTTTTACCTTTATTTCAGATGTATTGATGGTCTTTTCACCCCTCGCTAATTTATAGTTTTTCAGTTGTTAACTTTCTCATGACCATATTCTATATCACTCTTTATTAGTATTTGGACATTATTTTTCCTCCATGTCTAAATTTTAATTTCCCACCAATTTTATCCTTATCTAGGAACCCAATCTAATTTTATTTCTAGTATCCTTTATGTTTTCCTCTTTCCCTTTTGAAAAATAAGTTTTACTAACCCCTTTGTAGGACGTGGGTTTCAATGGAGGTATTTTGAAATATAGAATCTTATATGAAAAATATAAAATTCATAATGAATTATTTATTAATGGGGGGGTAATATAACATCCTTATACTTTAAAATAACAATATTTTCAATAGCTTATACAATAAGAAACACAATGTTAAATGAACCATGAAATATTATTATTTAAATGTTATATATATATTTATATATTAATTTTGGAGTCATATAACAAATGAATTATTTAAATACTTGTTTAATCCGTGTGAAGCACTAGAAAAGTAATAATGACATATTAAATAAGTTGTAATGACATATATGAGAGTAAATATACATATTGAACGAATATACAAGTTAATATTTAACTATATTAATTTATTTTTATGATGGTGATTAATTTTAAATTTATAGTGATGAAATAATTACCTTAAATGGTTTTGCAGCCAATGAGCTTCTACCCAAGTGGTACAACATCCTTATTGGAATCCAAAATACCCCGGAACAATTCCAAACATGGAAAAATTTCTCTCTTATTGTAGCAGCACTCTAGCGGCGGAGGGACTCTAGCAGACCGGGTACTGTAACGGTACCATTCACCGAAGGGTCCTTTGGGCCAAAAAAAATGGGCTTTCAAGCCTCATATTCATGCCACTTGGCCTTAGGATTTTAGGATATGTTATGGTTCTCCCTCTACCCAGTAAAAAGAGTTATTTAATTTAATAAAAAAATGAGGCTTCATCCCCAACCATTAAAAAAATACTTAAATGGTTTTGCAACACTGACACAATTCTTGTGCAAGAAGTAGAATCTATAAAAATAACATTTTTAGGATGATTTAAAGTGACCCATGAATTTTTAAGATAATTATAACATACTATGTATTTATGAAAGGAATATATTCGAATTAAATTTTTTTTTATTTTGAAGTCAAATTAGATAAATATTTTCAAAAATGAAATTAATTGTATTTTATAAAAATAATTTTCTATTGAATTATTTAAAAATCAAACAATATTTAAAATGAATATTTTTTATAATATATGGTTTTATATTTCATCCATTATTCCATTTATAATCTAATTTTTACTTTATAATTAAATTTGTAACACTTTAAGAGTGAAAAAGTATTTATTGTAGACTAGGTTACAAATGGTTAACGAAGGTGTTAATCAAATAGATAAAGATTTAAATGGAACTAAAAACAATATCAATTTCATTGGTTGGTTATATTTCTATTTATAAAAAATTTATTCAAATATTTAAACATTTTGAAGCATTTTTTTTAGAATGAATCAATTATATTTTAATCTTGTTTGTACCACTATGTGTCTACTTTCCATCCCATATAAAAAGATAAACCTTGTCTATTTTATTTACACCACTTTGAGAAATATAGATAAAAAACTAAATTTTTCTCTTATAAAAATCCTTATATATGTTATACATGTTATATTATTCCTTAAATACCAACCCTAAGTCCCTTAAGAGGATATCTAATCAAAGTCTATTGAAAAAGAGATTATTATCTTTACCAACTCTTTCAAGTTTGTTTCTTCATCTATATCACATAAATTTTTGGTAAACCATATAAAATAAGGAATCAAATGTCATAAATATATTGATATGTTATTATGATTATGTAATTACAATTTTTACCCATTTTTTATCCTATGGAAAGAAAAATTTGTGCTCATGCATACATATGACTTATCACCTTCACATATAGGTGTAATTCCTTTTTCACCAACAAATTTTAGGTATAGTTATTATGATGGGTTTAAATTTTATATATTATATTTATAAAATAATTATGATTCTATAATTATAATACCATATCTTTGTTCTTACCTTCCAATCCGTTGGAAAATGAGAATTTTGTTCATGTGTAAGTGTGGACTACCACCTCTATGAAGCAATGTGATTTTCTCTTCATTTAAATTTTAAAAAATGGTGATAAGAATATATTTAACGAATATATATGATATATATGATATAATAATGATTCTGAAATGGTGGATTTTTTTTACCTTTCTTTTATTCCAACTGTTGAAAAGTGAAAATAGTGTTCATGCGTACATACGGCTTGCCATCTCCATTAGTAGTGTAATTCATTTTTCTATCTATACCCATTATAGATGAAAATATATATATATATATATATAATATGTGATATCTATATCATGATTAAAATTCTACATATTATTTAACAGTGATAAATGTATAGGGACTGAAACTACCGTACAAAAATTATCATGAAAAATGAAAAAGTTAACACTGAAGAACGACAATTTTGATATGGAATTATTTATAAATAGATGTTAAATTGTTGTAAGTGAAACTTATATAATATTATAAGTATGTAAAATATATTTTTATATAATTATATAACATTTAAATTTATTATATAGTATGTTAGAGTACCAACGAAGGAATTCATACTAGTGGTAATGGATTTTTCATCTCCTTTTTATTTTTGATAGATATATTCCATATTCACAGCTTATTTATTTTTTGTAGTGTATATACTTCCCATAAGAGTATTTTTTTCTTATTCGGAAAAATATGGGGATTTATAAATCTATATATTTTTATATGTTTCATGATGATTTGATTTATTGATTGCTAAAGTGGTAGGGAATTTGTGATTAAATCCTATTTTAGTCCATACTGTTTATGAATGAACTTACACTAATGTAATTATATGATCATTATCTTATAAATACTTTTAATTTTCCTCTAATATGGTTATTTTTGAAGATTATATTTTTTTCCATTTATTTTTCTCTATTTAATAACTCAAGAGACCAAGACAACATTTTTAGGAAATAATCGATTTTATTTCTCTATACAGTCGAATTTTTTTTCTTCCATGTATATGTTTTCAAAAAAAATCACTAATGTTTTTACTATACTCATATTATTTATTAAATTCATTTTTACCCATTATTCATTTTAAAAATATGTTTTAAAAGGAATCATTTTTTCATTTTCCAAAGGTGGTCCTTTTGAATTTTCACCGAATATGTGAATGGAATCTCTTTTTTAACGTATTCGTCTGAACATAATTTCCAACCTTCATGACTACCTAATATGTTAAATGAACTTTTACAAGTTTCCATATTTATTTTCAAATAAATTCTTTTCTTTAATATTTTGGAAATGATTTTATTTTAATGAAGTGGTTTCAAATTGAAAACAGTTTTTTTCTCAAGAAATGTTTCAAGTAATATTTTAAATTTATTTTAATATATGATGAAATACATTTATGTTACTTAGTTTTAAATGGGAAAATTATTCTATGATACAATCCTTATTAATTATCAAAATGATTTTTTTTATTTGGATAATATTTTTCTTAAACCCATTTCCTTTTATATGGTTTAAGTTATAATGAGTTGTAAAAAATTTTCATGATATTGTGTCATACATTTGAATGGATTGTGATTATATAATGGATGGGTCCATTATATCTCTCCAATTAATTGGGTGTAGATATATACCTCATGATATAAATATGTTATGTGTGAACCAGTTTTCATGTTCATTATATAATGCATGTACCTAGTTTTCATGTCTATAACATTAAGTATAGACCTATTTTTCATATCCATATGTTTATTCATGTAAATAGATTTAATGTCTATAATTTTATGCATTTACATATAATTAATTTATATAATTTAATGTATGGGTTTGGTTTTATATCGATAAGTTTATATTAGAACTGGTTTCATATCCATAAATTTATACGAGGGCCTAATTTTATGTACATAATGTAATGGATGAACCTATTTCATTCTATACATGTTGGTTATGTTATAATATTATGTTTTTACAACATTAATATTTCTTTTGTATGCTTTTATGGATCATGTTTTTTATTCATTTATGATTAATTTCTTATGAACATCCATGCTTTATTCTATGAATCTATATTATGATCTATGATATATAGAGTATGGATTTCAAATGTTAATCTCATGTTCTCATACTCTTATAATCATATTATTCTTAAGTGATCATTGATATCTCCCTTTTCTAACCTTACTAATCATATTAGATAACCCTTTATTATTTTTCCTTTCCCTGAGTTATGAAGAAAATATTAAATTTAGGTTTGTCTAAGAATAGTACTATATCGAAATAAAATTGTGGGATATGTTGAATATCTTTAAATAAATAATAAAATTCTGTATCTTGTGTCCAAAGACCCTAAATCTTTATGGTACAAGTGCATTTATTTGTAAAATATATTATATTTTCATCTACTAAAAATAAATATCTATGCATGAAAATATTGGGTCACTATAAGCTCACATGAAGCTAGTTTATCACACATCCAAACCATCTACTTATTTACTTATGATCCTAGGATATTAATCATTGTATGTGAGAAATAAATAAGGAGAATTATCATATCAAAAATAAAAAAAAATAAAACACCTTGAAATAAACCTCACCTCACCTCAAATACCCTCACAAGAAACAACACCTTTTCATTTCTTCTAAAAACAAAAAACATGTAATAGAATAACATTATGAAACATCCCCTAGTTTACAAAATATTCATAAAAACCACAAATAAGGGCCTCAGTAAAGGGTCACACAATAATAAAACATTCATTTATAAAATTCCAATCATCCCATTCAAAATAATATTGGGAAGTTGGGACACTTTACATCATTTAAAATATCACTCAAAAAATCCCTTGAAACTGATTTGTGAAGAAATACATTGAAATCCATTTTGGAAATGAATATTTTTTTATGAGATTAAAAATATAGAAAGAAAAAAACATTTCTCATTGTAATAACACACCCATTATTGAGAAAATATTTCATTAAAATTATAAAATCATTTTAGAAAAAAAAATCCTCAAAATTTTTATATACCCATATTTAAATATTTACTTGTACCAAGAAAACCCTTAAATTCCCCAATTTCCCTTTCAAAATCCATTTATAAATTTTTAAAAAACATCCCATATACAAGCGTTCAATTTAAAAATCATTAATAAGAATCCATACAAATACATTTTCAAACTAACTACAAAACCCATTACAAAACCATTTTTCAAGCCCATATAAAGTACCTTATATATTTACAATTCAAAAGAAAATGATTAAAACACTAAATAATTTCATGGAATGTAATATAATGTGAGTTTCATATATCACCTACCCATTTTAGTGGACATAAATCACAACATGACTCCTTCGATGGAGAACACACAACCAATCAAGGAAATTCTCTCAATAATCCATAGACATCTAAATCATCTCAGTTATATCCATACCAAACACAAATTTTGATCTCCATGTCCATTAGGGTTCATAGGATGAATAAAATGAGGGGATTAGTAAGGGGAAAGAGAAAAAGAGTTTAGTGGATGAAAAATTAGTATTTACATTTGAAACTCACTTGAAATAAAAAGAGAAGAATTTAAGAACCGTGAGGGAAGAATAAGGGACTCCTAATGATAACCATGGATGAGATACACAACTGGAGAGGTATAATATATCCAAATTTACATAAACATAAATATCAGATATTGGTAAATAAATAAATATTAATAAATGTGTAGAAAGGGTCACTGCATGACCTATCTAATATAAGTGTGACACACAACACCCCAATGCATTATCCCACTATCAGGGTAAATTCAAGGAATATACCTAGGACATTGTGGTTTCATGTCCCCCATTTATAAATAGACAACTAATTTGGAACCATTCTATCATAGTTCCTCTCATTTCCCAGCATGACACACTTCCTGGAAAACCACTTACAGTGTCTAACTCTGTCATAGCATGACACACCTGGTCATGGCATAACCTATTATAGTATGTAACTGTAGCTCTCCTAGACTATTTGAAAACCCAAAAATATAATAGGGACACCAAAAAACTCTAAAAATAACACAAATGAATTAATATAAATTCAATAGTGGCATTTTGGAGTCATAATTTTTTCCATTATGCCACTTTATTCCCCAAAAAGGTCATTATAAAAGGTAGACGAAATGAAAATATAAGACCACAAAAACCCAACTAAAGAGGTGGGAGGGAGGGGAAACTAGAGAGGCTCTTATGAAAGGGATTAGAAAACATACAATCGTTCCTCAAAATCCATGAGAATAACCCTTAAGTATCCCCCAAGTCACTAACATCCCACACAAATCACTTAAGAAGATAGAGACCTTGAATAAGTACCCCCTCCCACCATTTAGGATTCAAATAAAATGATGAAACAAAGTATAGGCACACCCAATAGAAAAAATATGTAAAAAACATCCACATTTCCACTAATCATAAAAGGATATGATTATATTCCACCAAACACTAAAAAATAGGATCAAGATTAATAAAAGGAGCTCAGTCAAAAGCACATATGAAGGATTCCAAAAATAAGACATCAATCTCATCACATCCTAGGATTATTTAAGAATTCATAAAACCAAATCTTTCTTCAAAAAAGAAACAACACAATTCTAACCTCAGTTCCTAAAACTACATTATTGGTTAACTTGGGGTCATGCTCATGGAACACCAAATTATGGTGATCCTGACGGAACTTCCCAACTTGGTTTCTCTGATATTCTAATATTAAACAAAAAACCAACCAAATTACCTATGAAATTACCCAATCATCCCCATGTTCAATACATCAATCCAAAACCCATGAACTACTTTCACTATAATGATATAATCTCTAGAACAATGACCTATATTTAAAAAACAATGATACATGAATAATATAAAATATCTACCACACATAAAGAGATCTGCCGAGGTGAATATCTAAAATAATAAAAAAAATCAAGTCATATCCAAAATGAAATTACTCTAAACACACCAAGAAATAATAATATAAATAATCATCATAAAATCATGACTTATTCTTGAGAATCATCTTCCACTTGAGAGACTCTCAACCTCCATTAATATTGATCCTCAATTACTCGTATTTCTATATGAGGATAACAATCTAAAGATATCACTTCCATGAGAAAATCCAAGACACACCACTAGACCACTGAGAGGAAAACTCCACATATTCCACTCAATATGGTGTTTTGGAAGAGCCAATAATAAGAAAAGAGACCACCCCTAAAAATATAAATTTACATTTTATCAATAGCTTTCAAGGAAGTGCACATTAAATAACCCAAAACAAGAACCCCACCTGGTAATGATTCAAAAATCACATAAAATAGTCCATAATTAACCTAATGAAAAATTAAAAAACATAATTTATAAAAATAATCAAAATAATTTAAAAAAAATTCTCTTAAAACCCTTGTCCCTGTTGTAAGGGGATCAAAAATCATTTCAAAATAAGCACACCTTTTAAACATTCAACATCATTTAGAAATTTCAAATCAAATGCATTTCAGAATTATAGTTTCATTTTTAAATCCTGAATTCATAAATTTAGAAAAATTTCATAAAAGTAACTTTTCATCTCAAAACATCTCACCCATTAAAACATTTCAAAACTATCTGATTTTTAATCACATATTCATTTTATCCTGAAACAAAAACATTCCACGGAATCAACTTTTTATTAAAACACTTCAATTTTTTTCTATTAAAAATCAACCCCTATATAAAATAAAATATAATAGAGTTAAAAGCCCTTAAATGTAATTTAACAACTAGTTTTAAAACAAACAAATTTTATGGATTCCATAATGAAATCAACCACTTCATGGAAATATTTCCTAAAATAAAAAACAATTTTTCAAAAAAAAATCCACGATTTCATTTAAAAAAATACATTTTTCATGAACATCACTTTACGAGAACGAAACACGTTTCACAATATGCTCATAAGAAAGATCACACCATAATTCCAACCAAAATTCATTCCAACCAAAATTCCCACCTTGATTTTTTTCCCAATACCAAGAATCACTCATAGCCATCTAAGAATTAAGGGGTAAAAATATTAAAACCAACCAGGATAAGGAACTATTATTGACTTGGACACATTGTTTGATAGTTCATGTTCCAATCAGGCAATAGTTTTTGAAACGTTCCCAGAATTGAGTGCTTGTTCAAGTCATGGCATGTAAGGACATGAAAGCTAACCTCACACCTCAAATTCATATTTTTTCATCAAAAAATAAAAATAAAAAACCCTCAAGGTAATTCATACAATTCTAATTAGGATCAAAATACCACCACCTAAAATTTCAATCCAATATGAATAATCAAAATAGTAACAAAAAACCAACTTCCCATGGAAATACATTACTCAAGGAAAGAAATGGTTATCCAGGGTATCCCTACACCTACCTATCGAGTTCTATCATCATAATATCAATACAACTAGACTTATCAAATAAAAATTTAGTTCATATAGAACATATTCCCTCTTTAGAACCTATGCTCTGATGCCATTTGTAAGGAACCATCCCATGATGACCTAACATTTAACAAGGCTCATCTCCCCACTATGCCCGAATGGAATTCCCAATCCAAACTAGATGAAAACTGGTACTTGGATCTTAAGAAAACAAATTTGGGAATGGTTTAACCCCATGTAATAAACATATAAATAATTATTGGAAACTACCAAGAAACAACTATGATCTATCCAAATTTGGAGATCCATGAAAATAAAAAAAAAATCAAAATAAATACAATAAATGAACAAGGAATAATGAAATAATCACATATCCAAAAATAAAAAACTAGAAATATTGAATTTAATATATTGTAATATAACAAAAAAAATTAAAAAAAAAAGAATATACACTAGGTTTAATTAGTAAACACGACATCCTAAAAAATAAAACAAAAACACGAGCTACAACCCAAACATCATTTCATAACCCACAGTCATACACCAAAACCACACAAACATCAAAGTACCAAGGAGAAAATCAAAACTAAAATAAAGACCTAGAAACCATAATGAAAATAAAATAGATTCATACACACACATACATTGATGTCCATATACTGTGTGAGTGAAACATGACTTATGGGAGCTCACAAAGGAGAAAAAGAAGTAGCCTTCATAAGATTTCTCACAAATTCTTGTTTGAACATATGATAAAAAAGTAATTTTTAACTTTTATTTTATCACCCATAAAGGAAAAAATACATTAAATCATTCCTTTTAAAACTGCAAAATAATAATTTTTAAAATTGATCAATATCTTTTTTTAAATCCTGTGTTTCAAACCCAAACATTGAACAAAATATTTTCATTAAAAGATAAGTCAATCCCTAAAATATGGGATTTTGACATCTCCAATATAATTCCTAACCCTTTTCCCTATTTTTACAAGAATATTTCTATAAAAAATTCAATTTATAAAATAATTTTCACCAAACTTTATAAACCAAACTTTGAAAATCAATTTAGAAATAATTTCAAAGTGAACAAAAATGTAGATCAAAATCGAATATTTGTATTATTGGAACCAAGAAATTAATGAGGAATAATTAAAGTACAATAACTGAAAGATGGTTCCATGTGAGAAAATGAAGACTATGGGATACTAACAAGTCATGGAATTGAATCCTATAAAGTAATCCTAAAATATAAACCAGACATCATGGGTAAATCCTTAGAATTTAACAAGATGGTATAAGAATTTTCTCATTAGATCACTTATTGGTCCCCTATGTGAAACCGGTACAACCATCTCAGCTTCTATTTCTATCTCTCCAATAACTATATAAACAACCCCTATGTGGGCATAAATTTACTACAGAACTAGTCAGTGTGTAGACACTAAGATAGTGTAGCACACATCCAAATATTATACTTATCTGCCTAGGATATCAAGATATCAAAAAATGGAAGTATTAAAGGGCCACTATATTATCAAAATAAATTATAATAAACAAGTTTTAAATAAAACACATATGTAACACCCTAATCTTCCACGGTATGCTTCTCTTTGAATAATACAGACACGTGTGTTGTATGCAACTTCGAGTTCTAACACACCACAACCAATCAAACCAGTCGTTATGAATAGTAATAACCACATTTTGAAATTTTATAAATTTTATCATTCAAAATGGACTTCATTTTTGGATTTGGAATATCAAAATTAGATTAGGGTGAATTTTTTGTATATTTCTGAAAATCTTCAATTTTTGATGAATAGTGAAAAACACTGAGTTATAGTTTAAAACCGAATTTTTATTTAAATAATTATTTATTTTATTTAAATTTATTTTAGGTAAAAATAGATAAATAATACCTATATAAGTTAAATGTAATTCATTGGAGTTAGTTTATAATAATTTTAGATATATAAATAAATTTATTGAACTTATCACCGTCTTTTACCCACCTCCTAGGAAATTTGAAAATTCACATAAAACATAATTTTACCGCTTCTGTGAGTGTAATTTCAATACTCCAAGAGACATCGTTGATATCAGTAAGTAAAATTTGGTTCAATAAGATGAAATTAATATTTGGTGGATAGTAACTTTTTACTTTTATTTACCACAGGTAAAAGTAAATAGGGTAATTAAGGGTAAACATTATATTATTATTACCCTAACACATGTCCTAATTCTATTGGATAAGCATATTTCGGCCAAAAAAACCTTAGGAATAAAATATGAACATCTTTGGTCCACTTGGATCAGATTAGGAAATTTATTATTTTTTAATTCAAAAAATAGTTAAAAGAGTTAAAATCAAAGTTTAATAACTTAAAAATTATTAATATATTGTTATACATAAGATAAATTCGACTATAAATATTAATTATAAATCTTAAATTATTTCCTACATAATTGTATTTTATTTATATTTTTTAGACATTAAATAATTTAATTTATTTATGACAAAATGATGATGTAGGAATTACCTAATTAATGAAATATTAAAATAATTGATTTTATAAATATCCAAATAAATATAATTTTAGAATTTTGAAGAATTAAATTAATTTTCTAGTTTAATATGACATAATAGGGTCAGTTTGATGAATTCTATTCGAAGCCATAATGCTGTTATAAATTTAGAAAAATCAAAATACCAAATAGTGTCAAAATTGACATAAAAGAGTTTTTAAAACAAATATTATATTATTAATTTATATTCTATTCCTAAATATCTATGGTTCTCCCAAAATACATATATAATGATAGGTGTGTCATTAATGAACCATTTGGGGTTCTATTGGAATTATATAGTAAGTTTATTAACCAAATAATATAAAAATACAAAGAGACATGGTAAATGTCAAACTATTTAACTAAGAGTTAAATCTAAAAGATAAAGTTAATATAGTGACCCAGACCTGTATAAAACCTATTGGTTGAGTAGTTTTCAACCCATAACCACCTTATACTTTAAATAATACATTTTTCAGCCATTATAAAACAAAATGTATTTTATTATAAAATAATATTTCTAGTTTTTCCTAAGGTTCCACTCACCCCTCTTATAAAAGGGCACTCCCCCTTCTCTATAATTCACACCTTCAAATCCATTTTTCTCGACCAAAATCTCCCCAAATACACTCTAAACTGTCCTCAATTAATCCTAGAGGCCTTATTTTAGTCATAAATCCAACCTAAGGAGCCCTTTTGATCAAATAAGAAGGAAGAACCCGAAGAAGATGTAAATATTTCATCACCTCTTTCAAGTTCCTTTCTTCTTCAACTTTCTTTTCATTTTTATTTCCATTATAAAATAATTACTCCAGTATCTTCTATATACTATGATATTATTATAAATATGGTACAACCAAATTCATTATTATATCCATCCTTTTAATGACATCTCACAATACGTGCGTACGTACGGCTTACCGTCTCCACGTCGTGGTGTAATTGTTATTCAATACATTATTATTTGGATGGGTATAATAACATTGTGTAATTGGTCTAAATAATAAATATAACATGATAATTATTCTTTATATATAATATATCATCCAATTAGATATTATTTTAATCTCAAAAAAATTATATTGTCGCTTGTGCGTACGTACGGATTACCGTCCCCACGAACATGATGAGATTCATTCCCTATCGTATCCATTTATGACTAATTTTAATTAGATGGTTAAAAATAATGTTTAAAGACGTGATATGATTTTGTATATTAATAAGATACATCCCATCCATAAAAAATATGACTCACATATCAAATAATATAAAGGAAAATAAATCTGTTAACAACGGAAGCAACGATAATACTAAGATATTATTAACAAAACAATGATAAAAGATCATATATGATATAATATTAATGTATATGATTCTTGCATAATTTAATAATTATTATTTAACCATTATAAAGGAGGTTAACCTACCCTCGACCAAGGAAAAGTACAAGGTAAGTGTTAATTTCACAATCTCTTCATTATATGAGGTTTTTTATATGTAATTATCTACTGGGGCCTCTTTACCATCCACATCCATGCTTCTTAAAAATGTATTTCAAAACATTCTTACTATTTTATATACAATGGGTTAAAGTCATTTATACCCTTTTTTTTACTTTTTATAAGATGTTTATAAAGGAATCTCTCTGTTGTTTTCCAAACAAGGTCCTTTTTAAGCTTTTCAACAAAATTAATGTAAGGATTTCTTTTTTAACTTATATAGAGGGTGAGGCTATTTTCATCCACTATAAAATAATAGAATCTTCCCTTACAAGCTCATAAGAATATTTTAAATGGAAATGTTTTATTTTATAATTATGTGACTTTTAAATGATTTCAAAAAATAGATATTTCTCTCAAATAGTTTTGATTTCATCTATATCAACATCCTTTGATAGATTTTAAGATTATTTTAAGTTCATTTATTATGATAAAAAACATTAATATTTTATTGAAGGTTTTTTGATATGTTTGACTATGGATGTGTTATTTTTATACCATTCATGGTTTATAGATAAAGTATTGACATTTTTTATTCTAGTTTTAATACGAATGTTTATGTTATGTTTAAACCTATTCATATGAGGAATGCATTGGACTTAGTATGTGACGGGTGGAGCCCGTTATAGATCCTCGATGCATCGGTAGGTGTCATGAGACAAACTAGTGTCTTTGAACAAGGCCTTGACAAAATATTTTTTTTGGCACAATGCCTTGACTATGTGGTTATGATAGTCTGGCATTATGCATTCCATCATTATGAAAGTCGTTATTGATATTTCATGTGATTATTTGACTATTAGAATATCCATGTGAATAATTAAATGGAATTATTTCGTTTTATTTTTGCCATATTATGATGAATTTAAAGTTTAAAAGGCTTTTTTTTTAGTTATAGATTGCCTTAAATTTTTATTCTTATTAATGAAAGTTTCTGCTATATTGTTATCCTTACTGAGCATCTGAGCTCACCCCTTTCTATGTTTTATTTTTTCCAGGATGTGAAGAATTATGTTATGACTGACCTACAGGGATAGTCTGAGGGTATCTGAGTGTGGACTATGGAGACTATTTTGTTGTATTTTTTCACTTTATCATGTAATGTAAGACTTATGAATGTATCTAGTGTTATCAAGGCTACTAAACTAATCGGTTTTTTGAGACATGATCTTTTGTGATCATGCCAATGATATTTAATAATGCACCGACTTTTTGTAATTGGGTTCGGGACATTACAGTTGGTATCAGAGGGAGGTTTAGTACAAATCTTGGAAGCTTGATTTAGATGAACTCTGATTAGAGCACATAGCCCTAAGATAGACTTTGAGGATTAGTATAGAATAACACCCTAGAATTTTGGTATTGTAGATATTTTGTGAGTTTTCCAAGAAATACATCCCTGTTTGGATATGAGTAGGTAGAGGCGGCTCTGGAACAGATGTACCTAGGGGTAAAACCCGAAAAAACTGCTTTGAGCTAGACTCAAATGAGAACTGGGGCATGACAACGGGCCTTGCTGCACTCTTGGTAACGATATTTCTGGGGGATATGCTTACGATAATTCTCATTTTCATTACAAAACATTATGAAGGGTTTATGATTATATAATTCCTTAAAGAAGTCATTTCTTTATGATTATGGATTATATCCATAAACTGTTCAATTTATGTTGAGTATTTTACAAGTTTGGAATTATTTATTTCGATTCATAAACTGTTCTAGTTTATTCCATTGTTTAGAAAAGGTTCCTAGTAGAAGGAATAGAAACTGTATCAATGCATGAACTCCATGTCGGGATTTCCTTCCTACTCAAGATAATTATAGTGGAGTTGGTGATACAACTGGTGCTGACCAGCTTATCACTATACTGGGACAACTCACATAGGTTATGAATAATAACCTTACCTGAATGGAGCACCCTGATCCACATCGTGGAGGATCAAAGTTAGACCTATTTATGAGGAAAAAACAACCAACATTCAATGGGAGTATAAATCCATTAGTAGCTTAGAAATGGATAAATTCCTTATAGAAAATATTCCATGCCTTGGGGAGTAGTGAAATAGAAAAACGATATCATGGTAATTTACTGCCTCACTGCAGATGTTGAGAAATGGTGGTCATTGATTCAAATCACAAAGGAAGATGCTAAAGTATAAAATATGGAATGGAGGGAGTTTCAAGAGATTTTCTTAGAAAAATACTTTTCTCATGACCATCGAGCAGATATGGAAAGGAAATTTCTGAGTCTGAGGAAAAAGGAGGATAAGAATGTCTCAAAGTATGAAGATAACTTTACAAGGTTAGCGAGACATACATCAGATTATATACATAACCCGAGAAGTAAGATTGATCGTTTCTTTTATGGGTTAAAACCATTTCTACATCGAGTATTAGTCTCACAATCCTTATCATCATATGAAGATATTGTCTCATGTACTATCAAGACACAAAAACAATTCTCTAAGTCTTATGACTTTAAAGAAATGTAAGAGAATAAGAGATCTGCTGAATACTTTGGAATTGGAAATAAGGTGATGAATAGAAAAGTTGAATATCCATACTGTAGTAAATGTGGGAAGAAACACCCCGGTACTTGCCTGAAGGGAATGGGAGTCTATTACAAGTGTGGAAAAAAATGCCACCAAACTCATGACTTCAAGGGGAAGAAAGAGTCTATAGAGGTTGAATGCTAAAATTTTAGAGAAAGGGGGAATTATGCGAATTGATTTCCTAAGCGTCAGGGGAACTTACCTCAAAAAAGCCAAGGGATCAAGGAAAAGCTTATGCTATCACTAATGCTGAGGTAGAATCTCCAAAAGACGTGGTGGAAGGTAAGTTAATGGTTTCCTCAAGTTTAGCCAATGCTTTATTTGATTCTGGATCATCTCAATGTTTTATATATTCCTAGTTTTCTAAGAAAATTAGATATTTTCAATTTGATTTAAAAATGGATTTTTCAGTCAAAACTCCTAAGGGAATTATCATCGCAACAATGTTTTGTGAATCTGTTCCCATTAGAGCATATAAATGTTCTTTATATGCTGATCTCAATGTCATACCTATGACTGAATTTGATATAATCCTTAGTATGGACTAAATTTTGGACCATGATGTGAAGATTTATTATAAGAAGAAGAGGTTTACGATTTTTTATGATGATGATAAAGAACACCTTATCTTTAGAGCAGAAGTGTCGCCACCTAATTCTTATCTAGATCCACCCCAGTAGCTCAACTAAATTCAATTATTGGGGAGGAAGAGAATGAAATAACTGTGGGTGAGGAAATGAATGTTCAAATGGAGGTTGTACCTATTGTGAAAGAATATGTTGATGTGTTTCCAAAAATTTTACCTGGATATCCTTTAGAATGATAAATTGAGTTTTCTATTGATTTAATTCCTGGATCAAGGCCCATATCGAAAACCCCTTATAGAATGGAAACTGTCAAATTAGTGGAACTAAAGAAACACCTATAGGAATTGAGTAATAAGGGATTTATTCACCCTAGTGTTTCTTCATGGGGAGCCCCTATCATTTTTGTTAAGAAGAAAGATGGATCAATGAGGTTATGTATTGACTACAGGGAGATCAATGCTATAAAAATAATGAACAAGTATCCCCTTCCTCGCATTGATGATTTATTTGACCAACTGCATGGAGCTCAATACTTTTCAAAGATTGACCTTCGATCTGGATACCATCAGTTCTGTGTGAAGTAGGAAGACATTCTGAAGACATCATTTCGAACCATGTACGTGCATTACGATTTTACAGTAATGCCTTTTGGATTGACTAATGCACCCACTATCTTCATTTATCTAATTAATAGAGTTTTCAAGGAATATCTTGATAACTTTGTAGTGGTATTTATTGATGATATTTTATATGCTTCAAAAGCTGTGTAGATTAGAAAAATCACATTCACATTATCCTGAAGACTCTTAAAAGACATGAATTATATGGGATGTTTAGAAAGTGTGAGTTCTTATGTGAGGAGATTTCTTTTCTTGGCCATATTATCTCTAAGGATGTAATTTATGTTGATCCTTCAAAGACCAAGGCAATCCATGAATGGCCAGTGCTGACAAGTATAACTGAGGTACGCAGTTTTATTGGTTTAGTAGGTTATTATCGATGTTTCTTCCAGAATGTTTCCCAGTTGGCTATCCCATTAACAAAGCTCACACATAAAGGGGTTAAATTTGATTGGAAAAAGAGTGTGAAGAATGTTTTGAAGAACTGAAGAGAAGATTAGTCAATGCTCCTATCTTGACTCTGCCATCGGGTAATGATGGGTTTGTTATTTATAGTGATGCATCGAAGAAAGGACATGGTTGTGTCCTTATAAAAATGATAGATTTATTTCCAATGCATCACGACAGCTGAGAATTATTGAGAAAAACTATCCTACTCATGATCTTGAGTTAGCAGCTGTAATCTTTTCTTTGAGGATTTGGAGACACTATCTATTTGGTGAAAAATATGATATTTATACTGATCACAAGAGTTTGAAGTATATTTTATCATAGAAAGAATTCAATATGAGGCAAAGGAGACAGCTTAAACTACTCAAGGATTATTATTGAGTGATGCACTGCCACCCGGGGAAGGAAAATAAGGTGGCAGGTGCTTTGAGTAGAAATAATCAAGAAGTTTCGAACAAGATGAGAGTTTTAAAGGATCCTATATACTTCGATCTAGTAAATATGGATATGGGAATCACCATGGAATGGTAAACATCAATACTTTTTCAAATGGTTTCCAAAAAATCTTTACTAGAAAGGATATAGAGTTCTCAAACCAATGATGAAGAGTTTCAAAAGATGATTAAAGCTGTGAATGATGGGAGATTGAGTGACTTTGTGTACGAAGATTGAATTTTTAAATTTTGGAAGAGACATTGTGTTCCCAATATACGTGGTCTAAAAAGGGAATTGTTGGACGATGCTCATTGTTCTAATTTCTATATACACCCTGAGAGAACCAAAATATATAGAGATTTGAAGGAACAATTTTTGTGGGACAACATGAAGAGGGAGATTGCTGATTTTGTGTCAAGATGTATGGTTTGTCAACAAGTGAAGGATGGAAGGAAACAACCTAGAGAAGTCATGAAACCTCTTCCCATACCTGAGTGGAAAGGGGATAATATTGAAATGGACTTTGTCAGGGGACTATCAAAGACTCCTAGATGGAATGATGCAATATGGATCATTGTTGATCGTCTTACTGAGTCATCACATTTTCTTCCTATAAAAAAAGATTTACCACTTGAATGTTTAGAAAATCTATTTATTAATGAAGTTGTAAGACTTCATGGAGTACCCATATCAATTGTTTCTAATCATGATCCACGCTTTACATCCAGATTCTGGAAAAGTCTTCAGAAATCCTTGGATACTGAACTTCGTTTGAGCACTGCCTACCACCCCCAAACTGATGGACAATCAGAACAGACTATTCAAACCTTAGAAGACATGTTGAGATCATTCTCACTTGACTTTCAAG
Organism: Viscum album; assembly: GCA_963277665.1. Taxonomy (NCBI): domain Eukaryota; kingdom Viridiplantae; phylum Streptophyta; class Magnoliopsida; order Santalales; family Viscaceae; genus Viscum; species Viscum album. Next base: position 2,114,000,803 of record OY728120.1, read on the forward strand.
GTATGTGGGATCAATATTTACCTTTGGTATAATTTTCCTATAACAATAGCTTCCATTCAAGTATTCAGATGGCACCATATGAAGTGTTATATGGAAAGAGATGTCACACACAAACCTATAGGGATGATGTTGGTGAAAGAAAACATGTAGGCCTAGAACATGTGGGGGAAATGATGTAAATGGTGAAGGTAATCCAAACCCACATCAAAGTATCTCAAAGTAGGAAGAAGAGCTATGCTTACAACCGAAGGAAGGATTTTGAATTTCAGGTAGGAGATCATGTTTTCTTGATGGTATCTCTATGGAAGGGTGTTATATGTTTCACTGAGAAGGGAAAATTTATTCCTAGGTACATTAGACCTTTCTAAAATCTAGAATGAATTGGGGCTGTAGCTTACTGATTGGAAATGTCACCAAGTCTCTCCAAATTCACGATGTGTTCCACGTATCACTATTGAGAAAATGCATGCCTGACCCAATGCATGTACTCACCTATGAGGAAGTAGAACTGGACCCCGATCTATCTTATTGAAAAGAGACCACTAGGATTCTTGATACTAGAGAACAAGTGTTGAGAAACTGGAAAACTCGTCTTGTAAAAGTTCTATGGAGAAACCATAATATGGAAGAGGCAATGTGGGAACCGAAGGAACTTATGATTAAGAACCACACGATTCTTTTTAAGCAGTAATATTCTATAAATTATGAGGACAAAATTATTTGATGAAAGGGAGAATGTAACACCAAAATCTTCCATGGTATGCTTCTCTTTGAATAATACAGTAGCATGTGTTGTACGCAACTTCGAATTCTAACACACCGCAACTAATAAAACTAGCTGTTATGAATAGTAATACCCACTTTTTGATATTTTATAAATTTTATCTTTCAAAATAGACTTCATTTTTGGATTTGGAATATCGAAATTATCTTAGGGTGAATTTTTGGTATTTTTCTGAAAATTTTCAATTTTTAATGAATAGTGAAAAACACTGAGTTATAGTTTAAAACCAAATTTTTATTTAAATAATTATTTATTTTATTAAAGTTATTTTAGGTCAAAATAGATACATAATACATATATAATTTCAATGTAATTCAATAGATTTTGGTTATAATAATTTTAGATATATAAAAATTTTATTGAACTTTTCACAGTCTTTTACCCACCTCCTAGGAGAATTTCCAAATTCACATAAAACATAATTTTACCATTTCTGTGAGTGGAATTTCAAAAATCCGAGAGAATCGGTAGAAATCAGTAAGTAAAATTTGGTTCAATAAGATGAAGTTTTTTTTTGGAATTGTAACTTTTTACATTTATTTACCACGGTTAAAACTAAGTTGGGTAATTAAGGGTAAAAATGATATTATTATTACCCTAACACATATCCTAATTATATTAGATTAGTATAGTTTGACCAAAAAAACCATAAGAATAAAATAGAAACCTCTTTTTTCAAATTGGATTAGATTAGGACATTTACTATTATTTAATTCAAAGAAGAGTTAAAAGAGTTAAAATCCAAGTTTAATAACTAAAACATTATTAATATAGGGTTACACATAAAACAAATTTGACTATAAATATTCATTATAAATATAAAAATATTTCCTACATAATGGTATTTTATTTATATTTTTTAGACATTAAATAATTTAATTTATTTGGGACACAATGTTGATGCAGTAATTACCTAATTAATGAAATAGTAAAATAATTGATATTTTAAATATCCAAATAAATGTAATTTTTGACTTTTTATGAATTCCAATAATTTTTTTGGTTAATATGACATATTAAGGTTGGTTAAATGAATTTTTTCGAAGAAATAATGTTGTTATGAATTTAGCAAAAACAAAATACCAAATAGTGTCAAAATTGACATAAAAGAGTTTATAAAACAAATATTATATTATTAATTGATATTCTATTCCTAAAAATCTAAGGATCTCCCAAAAAACTTAAATAATTATAGGTGTATAATTAATGAACCATTTAGGGTTATATTGGATGTATATAGTAAGTTTATTAACCATATAATATAAAAATACAGAAACATAGTAAATGTCATACTATTTAACTAAGAGTTAAATCTAAAAGATAAAGTTAATATAGTGACCCAAACTTATTTAAAACCTATCGGTTGAGTGTCTATAGATGAATAACCACATTATACTTTAAATAAACCATTTTTGAGCCATTATAATACAAAAATTATTTTATTATAAAATAATATTTCTATCATTTCTGAAGGTGCCCCTCACCCCTCTTATAAAAGGGCACTCTCCTTCTCTCTAATTCACACCTTTCAAGCCATTTGGCTCGGCCATCCTCTTCCCAAATACCCTCTCAACAGTCCTCCCTTCATCCTATATGCCTTATATTAATAATATAGCCAACCTAAAAAACCTTTTTTATCAAATCAAAAGGAAGAACCCGAAGAAGAGGTAAATATTCCATCTCCTCTTTCAAGTTCCTTTCTTCTTCCACTTCATTTTTCTTTGTTGTTTCCATTATAAAATAATAAATCCAGTATATTCTATATACCGTGATGTTATTATAAATATGGTACAACCAAATTCATTATTATATCCATCCTTTGAATGACATGTCACCATACGTGTGTACGTACGGCCTACCGTCTCCACGTCGTGGTGTAATTGTTATTCAATAACTTATTATTTGGATGGGTATAATAATGATGTGTAATTGATGTAAATAATAAATATAACATGATAATTATTCTGTATATATGATATACCATCCAATTATATATTATTTTAATATCAAAAGAATGATATTTTTGCTCTTGCGTATGTAAGGATTACCGTCACCACGAATGCAATGAGATTCATTCCCCATCATATCCATTTAAGACTAATTTTCATTAGATTATTAAAAATAATATATAAAGACTTTATATCATTCTGGATATGAATATGATACATCCCATCCATAACAAATATAACTCACATATCAAATAATATAAATTAAAATGAATCTATTAACCCCCGAAACAACGATAATACTAAGATATTATTAACAAAGTAATGTTGAAACATCATATATGACATCATATTAATGTATATGATTATTGTATAATTTAAATACAATTATTTCCCCATTATACAGCAGGTTAACCTACCCTCGAACAAGTAAAAGTACAATTTAAGGGTTAATTTCACAATCTCTTCATTTTCAGAGCTTGTTTATATGTAATTATCTACTCGGACCTTTTTATCATCCACATCCATGTTTTTTAAAAATGTATTTCAAAACATTATTACTATTTTATAGAATATGGGTTAAAGTCATTTATACCCTTGTTTGAGTTTTTATAAGATGTTTATAAAGGAATATTATTGTCATTTTCCAAATAAGGTCCTTTTTAACCATTTTGAAAAAATTAAGGTAAAAATGTCTTTTTTTAACTTATACGGTGGGTGCGGCTATTTTCCACCATTATAAAATCGTAGAAGCTTCCCTTACAAGCTTATAAAAATATTTTAAATGTAAATTCATTATTTTATAATTATGGGACTTTTAAATGATTTCAAAAAATAGATATTTCTCTCAAATAGTTTTGATTTCATCTATATCAACATCCTTTGATGGATTTTACGATTATTTGAAGTTGATTTATTATAATACAAACTTCCATATTGTATTGAAGGTTTTGTGATATGTTTGACTATGTATGTGTTATTTTTATACCATTCATGGTTTATGGATAAAGTATTAACATTTTGAATTCTTGTTTTAATGCAAATGTTGGTGTTATATTTAAACCTATTCATATGAGGAAAAAATTGGACTTAATAAGTGACGGGCAGAGCCTGCTATAGCTCCTCGATGCATCAGTAGGTATCATGAGACAAACTACTGTCTTGGAACAAGGACATGACAAAATCTTATTTTTATTCTTGGCACAAGGCCATGACTATGTGGTTATAACAGTATGGCATTATGCATTCCATCATCGTGAAAGTTGTTGTTGATATTTCATGTGATTATTCAACTATTTGACTATCAATGTGAATAAGTATGTGGAATTATTTCATTTTATTTTTGACATATTATACAGAATTTAAAGTTTAAATGGATTTTTTTTAGATGTACATTGCCTTAAATGTTTATTCTTAATTATGAATGTTTCTGTTATATTGTTATCCTTATTGAGCATCTGAGCTCACCCCTTTATATGTTTTATTTTTCCAAGGATGTGAAGAAGTATTTTATGACTGACCTGTAGGGATAGTCTGAGGGGATATGAGTGTGGACTATGGGGACTATGTTGTTGTAGTTTTTCAATTTATCATGTAATGTGAGACTTATGAATGTATCTAGTGTTTCCAAGGCTGCTAAACTAATTGGTCTTTCGAGACTTGATCTTTTGTGATAGTTACAATGTTATGTAATAATGTACCGACTCTGGGTAACTCGGGTAAGGGTTTTACAACATATCACCCATTGTACCCTTGTAAGAAATAACCCCTTTTCATTTTATCCAAACATAAACATCACATAATTAAAGAACAATATGAAACATCCTCCTCAAGCTCTCACTATGAATCAAAACAATAAATAATGGGATCAATATTGGATCTCAAAATCATAAAAAAATCATTAATAAAATTTGACATGGGACTTTCAAAAATAATATTAGGATTCCATAACACATTACATCATTTAAAATGTCACATTGAATTTCCATTCGAATCAAATAATTCAATAATACCTTTAACTATATTTTTAAATCAATATTCCTCTATAAATCTATTTTAAAAGTATCACAAAGTCTAATAATCCATAAAAACCATTTCACATAGGATTTTCACACCCCTTTTTGAGAAAAAAATTATTTAAAGTTAGATAACCACGTTATTTTAAAAATAAATTATTAAATATTATAAAATACCCTTATTTGAAAATTTCAAGGTTCCAAGAACCCACGTAAAATTCTCAATTTAACATTAAAACTCCACATAGTCATTTTGGAAAAAAAACATGGCATGCTCAAACATTCAATTTGTAAATCACCATTAAAAATCCATACAAATCCATTTTCATGACATGTACTATACCCATTACAAAAAAAATTAGTCTCATTTAGGGTACCACATATTTTTAAAATTCATAATAATGAAAATAAAACACTCAATCATTTCATGACATGTAATTTAAGGTAATTTTCATAGAAACACCTACCTATTTCAAGTGGAATAAATCTCAACACCATTCCTTTGATGGATAATATAAAACCAAGATAGTAAATTCCCTCAATAATCTATATACATCAAAATTCACATAATTATACCCATACCATACTGTAATTATTAGAACTGTAATTCTCCAAAATTCTAATGTAAGAACATTATATTCGATAACAAGTATGACAAGAAACACCAAGTGTAGAAGGGAATATAACATCCTGAGACTTTACAGTGTATTCACTTTTTAAAATAATTTCAATATATTTTTTATCTTTCAATTCTTGTGATACCATGTTATATTCAATTACATGTAAAAAATACTTTCCTCAATAGCTTGTGTTACATGAATGACTATGTTTTATCAAACAACAATATATTATTAAAATATTATTATTTAATATAATAAGATATAACCTAGCTATTAATTTGGGAGTTATGAATATGATTAACTTAATTATGAAATTATATGGTTTACAAAAATAAAAAATTAATTCCCTTATGATTATTTTATTATAAATTAAAATAAAAACAAATTGAATAAAATAACAAGTTTTTATAAAAAACTATTTTTAGGATACCAATTGTGTTTTTTTTAATAAATTAAATTAATTACTATTAGTGAATGATATTAATTGAATATATATTTTATTTCTTCAATAAAATATTTTTTTCATCCAATATATTTTATAACCATTGGAAAATAGCAAATCAACTTTTATGCATAAAAGGTTATATATTTTAAAAGGTTGTTTTACAGCCTTTTAATGGCGCACAAAATTTGAAAGTAAATTTTGATACATTTATAAATTTTATATGAAAAATAAAACATTATTTTTTAAAATTATTCATAATAATTATCCTATAGTAATTTTTGGTATTTTTCTGAGAAGTTCCATTTTTTGATGAATAGTGAAAATACTGAATTTCAATTAAAACTGCTTTTTTGTCTAATATATTTATATAGTAAAATTATATTTTAATTTCATTTTAAATTATATTTAGTTAAATTCTAAATACATAATTAAAATTTAGGTCATTTTAATAAATTGAACATTGATATTGGATATAAAAACATTTCAAACTTTTGAATAGTTTTACTTTAAAAACTGATTTGTCGTCCCATCTGTGTGATTTATTTTAATTTACTTTTTTCCACTTCAGTGATAGGAATTTTATAATATATATTAAATGTTTTTAATAATTATTATTTATAATATCTATTTATTTCAACTTACGGTTTGAAAAAATATATTAGTGAAAGTGATTAAAACTAATTACACTGATTAAGAGAAAAACTAGCTTAACAATGGACTGATCCTTAAACAAAAAAGCCAAGATAACCTATAAATATGTCCAATGAATATTTCCTGGAAATATTTACACCATATAATGACATTTATATATATTTTTTAATTATTTTAGTCCCATTCTATAAGGGAGATCTCCCAATAGTGTTTACCTTTTTATATTTACAAGAATGCCACTTCTCCTCCACAATAAAAACATATTGACCGCTCCTACTTATTTAAACCTCTAAATCCATTTGGCTCATTATAAATCGGAAAAAATAATCTCCCAAAATCCCTCCAAACATCATATAATCCATACATTTCGCAGAAATAATCCAAAAATTTCTTTTTGAATAAACCAAAAGAAGTTACCAGAATAAGAGGAAATGTTCTTTCACGATCACTTTTGGTTCATTTACATCTACACCCCTTAAAGTATTATTATATATTTCTAACATAATAACAAATTTTTCTTAAATATACTGATATATGTTTATGTAAAGGGTACTACCTCCACTCTCACACACTTTTATCAAATGGGATACGCCATCAATATTTGTATGTACGGAGGACTACCACCTCGTGAATTGGTGTCCTTTGTTATTCCATTAACATATTTCAATGTTCATAATAATGATGAATTTATAGTTTATATATTATATATATGATTTTTATGAATTATTTATACTAATTTAAATATTTAACAACACATACCTTCATTCTTTCCATTTTTTGGGAATATAATGACATCGTTTGTGGAAGTGTGGACTATAACCTCCTCAAAGTGATATGATTCATTCACACTATACATGGAATGTATAAAATATGGTTTTAATAAAAATAATTTATATATATGATAATAAAATTATAATATAAAAATATACTATTTACTTTTCATTTTTTAATATGATAGGAAAATGAAAACAGCATCCACGCTTATGTATGGTCTACTCTCTCAAAGAATAGTGTATTTAATTTATATCTACAAATTTTATAGATTATTATAAATTCATATATAAAGAATATATATTATAATAAAATCATGGTTTAAATTATAAATATGATGAAATCACGAATAAGAACATCATATAATAAATCCAAACATACTTGAGAAGATCGGAAATTTACACCCAAAATAGTGAAAATAATGAATGATTACATAAAAATGGGTAATAAGATATTATAATAAGGTGATATAGGATATAATAAATATTTTTTTGGTTCTGTAGTAAGTTATTAACCTGCCTAAAACCATTACATGTAACTTTGTATAGCGTCTGACTAAAAGGAAGAATATGGTATGGGATTTTGTCTCAATTTACATTCCATTGATACTTATTTGTTCTAATAAACCAATTAAATTTAATGTGGTATATATAATTCCCCATTTTAATTTAATAGAATCATTAAAATTTAATTAATTTTATTTTATGTTTCAATTTTAGCTATCTCATCTAATGTTTTTTGACATGAAAATTACTATGTGGTAAAATTTATCATTGCAATGCCACTTTCTTTTGTGATAGTTAAATTTCTCTTGAAACAATCACATCCTTATGATAATTTTTATTGTGAATTAAATTTATCCTAAATATCCATTTTATTTATCTTGGATATGTATATTTCTAAAAATATATACCATTTCTATGTATGGTTTTTAATTTGAATGATATTTCATTGAATGTGGAAATATTAATATATATGTATCTCTTACTCAATATAGATATTTAATAAGGCACATTATTATTGAATTAAGCCAAATATTAGATATATGAGTAATTATTTCTGCATGAACTACATGGGTTTGGGACTAATTAATGAAAAATGTTCGATGCATCAGTAGTCTCATGGGACGAATCAGTTGGCTAGCCTGAGATAAGTGGGTTTTCACACAGTATGTTTCAAACAAATGTGAGGATTGATCTTGAGGGTAAAGTTATCATGTTCCTAGGAAACATAACGTCCAATAATTATGAATTTCTTTTATTGAGATTTTGGTTAAGAGTATTATCCATGAAATTTTTTATTCAACATTATCTATGGATCCATTTTCTTTCTCAGTTTATTGATTAAATATCATGTATGTTCAGTTATTTACCCTATCATGTTGATTATGCCTTATAAAGATATTTAAATGGATTTTTTGTATAGTTATTTACCATTACATATAGTTTACACACTCCCACGTAGTTTATTGATTACATGGAATGTGTGTTCAGTTATTTACCTTTCCATATTGATTATTCTCAATGATTCATTATTGTTTTCATTATACTTGTCACGACCCGTCCCCCGGGGCCCGTGTCGTAACTACCCCAAGCCCGCCTTCCATAGGCCAAGGGCTGGCGAATAGCACCAAAGGCGTAAATCCCTATAACTGGGAAGGCATTGCCTTTATAAACGTAAACAAAAACACAACCAGAGTACAAGCGGAAGAAAAAACTAAGTACATCAGTAACAAAAGTGCTGAAAGTACAAAGGGGCCGGAAATACAAGCCCAACAGATAGGTACATCTACAAGTGAAAGTAAAGTACAACAGAAAAGACAAGAAGCTAGAAGATGACACGTAGCTCTTGGTTCGTCCACCACGGTTCCTACCTGAAGGGTAGGTACAGATTTCCTCCTCAGCACTCCTCGTCCGATCATCCGTCCATCTGTCTCCTCCGGGTACCGACTCGTCGTGAGATCCACCTCCGGGTACTGTCTAGTCCTCGAACGCTCGGCCTCCATCAGCACTGTCCGCCGTCTGCATCCAACACAATGAGGTGCGGGCATAGCCCGTGCAGGGGTGAGTATAACGATACTCAGTAGGGACCCCGAGACCCTCAAGGTCTCTATAAATCCAACAAGGATAACCACAAAGAAGAATTTCAACAGATAACCCTTACTTTGGTATAAGCCCATACTTATACCAAAGTTATCAAATAAAACATCTCAAACATGAGAAAACCCAGAGGTTATGAAATCAACGGGTAACCACTACTTAGATATATGCCCATACCTATACCTAAGTTATCAAGTGACCCATCTCAATCATGAGGTAAACACATAGGTCATAGACTCAGCTCAAACCAAGATTTTCATTATCGAAACCATAACTGCTGAAGAGATCCATCTCTGTTGAGTACAGTGATCCTGTCACGACTCCGAGGTACTTCTAACTAACCATAGACTGCTGAGGTACCCATCCTGTCGAGTACCGCGGGTCTGCTTCCAACTACCGGGCGCTCCGTCCGCTGAGGGTCTGCCGCCAAATAGCGGGCGCTCACCCTAATAGCCTATAGAGGTACTCCGACTGTCGAGTACAGCGGGTCTGCGGCCAACTACCGGGTGCTCCGTCCACTGTGGGTCTGTCTCCAAATATCAGGCACTCCGTCCACTGGGCTAGTCGACTCACTCCAAGTCGAGTCGGTCAAGTAGTCGTCAGGTCTCAGCCGGCTACACAGTCTCCGTACTCCACATGCTCGTCTCTGGGAGGGTACGCTCCACAAGCTACAGGTCAATACTTCAAGTATCACAATGTTCCACTAAGAATTATCTCAAAGGACCGCCTCGTCATAGGGGTCTCAATGCAACAGACGACGCTTCAATCGGAAGCCCGGTCTGTGAGTTATTAGCCTTTTCGTCCCAGGGGCCTGGTTGGTTTCGTGTGCGAACCAACCCGGCCGTATCTCAGTTGTACCCTGAACTCTCATAGGTTATACTCATAGGGACCATTTTCAACGTGATCACCAACGCCGCTGACGGTTCTTCAAACAAACGTCCGGTCTGAATGTTATCAGCTTTTCCGTTCGAGGGGTCTGGTTGGATTTTGGGCCCAATCCAACCCAACTACTATCCAACTGCATCCAAACATCCGTAAAAGTATGCTAAAAGTTCCGTCTCATCAAGAGGAATCCAACAAAGTCGACGGAACGTCAATCGGACGTCCGGAGCTCAAGTTATAAGCATTTCCGCTCTGAGGGCCCGGTTGGTTTCGGGTTCGAACCAACCTGACCATACACCAGGTTCTCCGAAACCTTGAGTGTAATATTACAAAACGACCGTCTCTATCCATGGAATGCATATCAACTAACGGTGCATCAATCGGAGGTATGTATCCCAAGTTATAGGCGTTTGAACGAAACTGCCTGAGAATAGGGGGTTCGGGCCCGGTCCGACCCGGCACGATACCCCCCCTGGGTCGCCCCGAACCGGTTCCACCCGACTCGGGTCCGAGTGCGGCCCAATAGGGCGTGGCGTGGCCCGGCGTAGCCAGTCCAGGTGGCCAGCGTGGAGCGGGGGGTTACAACCCCCCCCCCCTGTAGTTGAGCGAAACTGGCGCGACATAAGCAGCGCCGCCCAATCCATAATGGCTTTGACCGTTCCAGTTCTCCATCCACCGTCGCGGCTCAGCCGCGGCAGTTTACTCCAGCGGCGCACTGCCGCCACCTTCTGTGGACCACCGGATGTGCTCTGGAGGTCCGTTTCGCCTTCCATCTTAGCCAGTGGTCATCCCGGGACCCGATCTTCACTACGAAGAGTTTCAAATACCATTACGTCCCCCTTCATCGTTGCCCGTCAATCCGCACACCAATAAACAAACTGTAGAGTCTTTGAATCGCCTCTGCGGCCCCAACTCCGGCCGCGGTTTCGTTCGGCCTCAACAGCGCGGCGCGACGGTGCTGCGCTTCTTCGTCGCATTCTTTATTGTTTCTGTGCGGTGTCGTTGCACCGCGCCGCCTTTGTTCGATCCGCAACAAACACAACATAAAAGGGGGTGGAGGATCGGTCGTGTTCGGGCGGTCCGACCTCCTCCCATTAAATTGATAACATGTGGCCCGAATATTAAACTAAGAACGCATAGAATTATTTACGAACAAAACCAAACCCCTCATGGATATTTGACGTCACACGTCGGGTGTCACGGAGAACGGCGTCGCGGGGATTGGACATAGATTCTGTGGATGTCAGGGTGCGTCCGAGGAGGAAACGACGTCTCTTCACTTGTTGCAGGGATGAAGAAGGACGGTAAGTTGTCGTTGGTGATGATCATCGTGGTCGGCTACTTCTCCCTTGTCGTGGAGGAAAAGAAGAGTTGATGGTCGTTCTTCGTCGAGAACGTTCTTCACCGGAGAATGATGTTCTTCACGAAGGAGGAACTCTCGTCTTTCTTCACACAAAGGCTCCCCTCAAAATATTTTCCCATCAAATATTTCATTAAGCCTCATTCTCTTAAAATATCTCCATGCCATTCAAAAAAAGTCAAGAGGTGACAAGGTTAATTAAATTCCCTTAGTTGGCTCATTAAGTTTGGGAGGTGGGGAGGCTCCTCATTAATAAGGGAAGTTTCCAAGGAATTTACAAGGGAGGTTTTAAGAGGTCAAGGGGAGGTTATGGGGAGTTGAGGAGTTAGAGGTTCCTATGGTTCCCACCACACTAAACCCTCCCATGGGAGGTTAGGTGGGTGTGGGCCCCACCTATAACTCCCCCATTGTAGGATTAAATTCACCTTCCTTAGATCAATTTATTCATAACAACATTTATCTATGTTAATCAAATCCCATTTATTAAACCTCAACCTACTCAAAACACAGCTACGACAAAGGTCCCCCTAAGAAAATACCAGTGCTGCAAGTTCATCGGTGCCCTCAGATTTCAATTCCGAGCACTGGTTCAAAATATAGAAAAACCCGCTCGTACTTCCACTGAACGTACCCGAGCTAATCTTCAGAAATTGATTTTCGGCACACCGGGCCTCGGAATCAGGTGTCGTCAGAAACCGCATACTGTGAAAATAATAATAATAATAATTCCTTGAAATTTATAGGTCATTACATTACTCTCACTTCAGGGTTTTACGTCCCCGTAAAGCTTTAACACAAACTAGGGATACAAAAGTGGTACAGAGCACGCATCTGAGCCTTCCACTCCCATATACTCACCTGGAGGTTCACGTGTTGTCAACGAAAGCGCACAAGAGGAATCGACCATCCTCGTAGGACCCGCTCCAGTCGATCCTCATCCTCTACTGGAACCCCGTAAAATCCACCCCATCGCCAACGTCCAGCTCCCCATGGTCGATGATATGTTTCGGGTCAAGCACGTATCTCCCCAGTTGCAATACGTGGAAGTCGCCGTGCACCTGGTGCAACTGAGGTGGATGGGTCAAGTGGTAACCCACCTCGCCTACCCTGATGAGGACCTTTAAGGGTCCGATGAGGCACGGAGATAACTTACTGCCTCAGCCAAATCTTCATAATTCGACATCGAGGTGAGACCCGTAGGGAATCGTGGTCGCCATCCTCAAACTCTAGTGGTCTTTGCCTCCTGTCAGCATAAGACTTCTGTCGGCTCAGAGCTGTCATCTGCTCCTGGATGACCTGGACCTTCTCTGTCGTGGCCTGGACCATCTCTGGTCCCATAAGAGCTGCTAAGATTTCTTCTCTTCCGATAAGATAAATATGGTATCATCCCCTGGATGAACCACGTTCTTTGCCAAATACAGTTAATACGGACATGAATGATACATTCATGCCATAGATGACATCGTAAGGCCTCAACGTTACTACCAAGAGATGCAACCGTCACTCTCACCGCTAAGGGCCGAGTCACACTGTCGGCATCGGCGTGAGGTAACTGGGTCTCCCTCAGTAGGAATCTCGAAATTTAGGGTCAAGTCAACAGTTTTAATCGGGACCTCTTAGTACACAAAAAGAAAAGGAAGAAAATGTCACTAGTAAAAGTGTCTTTTATTACTGCAGATCAAGTACAAAGACACACAAAAAAGTCAATAAGGAAACTAGAAGCACCAAGATCAAAGGTCCAATGCCTGGAACTAGTCCTGCTCTTGTCCGCCAGCTTCCGGAGCTCTGTAGTCGTATGCTTTTGTTGCCTAAAGCTGAGCTCTCCCATGTCCTCATGTTCCCTGCAGTCGGGGGGGGACCTCCTGATGGTGGTGGTGGCAACACCTCAAAGCGTCTTCCACCTCTAGTTGCACGGCCAGCTCCGCTGCCATGGTCGCCTGCTCCTTGTAGTCCGCCCTGATCAAACCTCTGCCTCTATATAAGGGGTTATTCATCTATCTGCTGATCATCTGTATTGCGGGTCGGACAGTCACATTCCATGTGACCAAGCCCGCCGCAAGAGTAACACATACCACTCTTGGCACGACTGTCTCTGACTCCACCTCGGTTTCCCTACACAACTGAAACTGAGTCGTGCAGTCGGCCATCGGTAGGTCTGGTCCCCTTAGACCTCTACGTCATCTGTCTACTGCCCTCTGCAAAAGACTCTTCCGCATGCCGACTAGTGGTGGGTCATGTTGTTGGAGACTGCTCAGCAAGGAAACTCTCCACTAAGAGGGCTCTCTCCAACACCCCTGTCTGCATCGGGATGCTGTGAGAAACAACAAAAGCTCTAATCTCTCGCCTGAGCCCTGTCTCGAAGGTTCGGGCCCTGAAGAATGGGTCCCATACCATATCGGTAGAGTAGCGTGAGAGGTCTGTGAACCTCACTGAGTACTGCGCCACCATCATGCTACCCTGCTGTAGATGCAGTAGCTCCTATATTGGCACCGCTCGAAGGGTGGCTGGTACAAACTCTACCCGGAACATGCTCTCGAAGTCTTCCCACAGAAGTGTCGCCTCGTCATGCATCTGGAGCATCAGGCTCCACCATCTTCCTGCTGCTGCCTGAAGGAGGCTGGCATCAAGGATCATCCTAAAGTCTACTGGCGTCCCTACTAGCCTGAAGACTCTCACCACAGCCTCTAGCCAATTCTCAGCCGCCTGCGGGTCCGTCTCTCCCCTGAACCTGGGTGGCCTCTAGCGCTGGAACTCATGCAGTGCGATCAAGAAACATGCACTCTCTATTGCTAGGGCTGGTGGCATCGGTGGCCCAATGGGTGGTAGTACCGCCAGTGTCTCCGCTGGTGCCTCAACTGGGATAGGGCCTTCTACTAAGGCCACGTCGCTTGTCGGGCTGTCAGTATGTACAACTCTCGAGGCTCTAGCTGGTCGTCCATGGGGAGGCATCCTGAAAGAAACAAAAATGACACTGTCAAAAGATTTACCTGGTGAGCTGACCTGGTTTGAGATGTTTTAAAAGAACCTTTTGAAAACACACACGCAATCAGTGTTTTCGTGCACTGAGTTAGAAATCAGAAGTCAGGGTCCTGGTGTATGGATATGTCGGCTACCCACACCAAAACTGGACTCCCTGAACTGAAAACCACACTTTGTACGCTTAACACTATTTCTTCATAGAGAGGAAAAAAATATCAGAGTCATAAGTTCTGCAGTAGAACTGACTCCTCATATACCAATTTGTCACGAATCGTCCCCTGGAGCTCGTGTCGTAACTACCACAAGCCCACCTTCCATAGGCCAGAGGCTAGAGACTAGCACCAAAGGCGTAAATCCCTATAACTGGGAAGGAATTGCCTTTATAAATGTAAAAACACCCAACCAGAGTACAAGCGGAAGAAAACACTAAGTACATCAGTAAAAAAAGTGTTGAAAGTACAAAGGGGACAGAAATAAAAGCCCAACAGATAGGTATAACTACAACTGAAAGTAAAGTACAACAGGCAAGACAAGCAGCTGGAAGATGACATGTAGCTCCTGGTTCGTCCACCACGGTTCCTACCTGAATGGTAGGTACAGATGTCCTCCTCATCACTCCACGTCCGATCGTCCGTCCTTCTGTCTCCTCCGGGTACCGACTCGTCGTGAGATCCACCTTCGGGTATCGTCCAGTCCTCAAACGCTCGACCTCCGTCAACGTTGTCTGTCATCTGCATCCAACACAATGAGGTGAAGGAATAGCCCGTGCAGGGGTGAGTATAACGATACTCAGTAGGGACACCGAGACCCTCAAGGTCTCCCTAAATCCAATAAGGATAACCACAAAGAAGAATCTCAACATATAACCCTTACTTAGGTATAAGACCATACTTATACCTAACTTATCAAGTAACCCATCTCAAACATGAGGAGACATAGAGGTTATGGATTCAACGGATAACCACTACTTAGATATATGCCCATACATATAACTAAGTTATCAAGTCACTCATCTCAATCATGAGGTAAACACATAGGTCATAGACTCAGCTCAAACCAGGATTTTCATTATCGAAACCGTAACTGCTGGAGAGATCCGTCTCTGACGAGTACAGTGATCTGGTCACGACTCCAAGATACTTCTCACTAACCATAGACTGCTGAGGTACCCCTCCTGTCGAGTACCGCGGGTCTGCTGCCAACTACCGGGTGCTCAGTCTTCTGAGGGTCTGCCGCCAAATACCAGGCGCTCTCCCTAATAGCCTACAGAGGTTCTCCTCCTGTCGAGTACCGCGGGTCTGCGGCCAACTACCGGGCACTCCATCTGTCGTGGGTCTGTCGCCAAATACCGGGTGCTCCGTCCATTGGGCTAGTCGACTCAATCCAAGTCGAGTCGGTCAAGCAGTCGTCAGGCCTCAGCCGGCTACACGGTCTCCGTACTCCGCATGCTCATCTCCAGGAGGGTCTGCTCC
Source organism: Viscum album (assembly GCA_963277665.1). NCBI lineage: Eukaryota > Viridiplantae > Streptophyta > Magnoliopsida > Santalales > Viscaceae > Viscum > Viscum album. The sequence goes on from OY728120.1 coordinate 2,114,016,827, forward strand.
ATGAGCTACAGGTCGATACTCCATGTATCAAAAAGTTACACAAAGAAGTATCTCAGAGGACCGCCTCGTCATAGGGGTCTCAACGCAACAGACGGCGCGTCAATCAGACACCCGGTCTGTGAGTTATTAGCCTTTTCGTCCCAGGGGCCCGGTTGGTTTCATGTGTGAACCAACCCGGTCGTATCTCAACTATACCCCAAACTCTCATAGGGTATACTCATAGAGACCGTTTCTCAACGTGATCTCCAACGCTGCTAACGGTTCGTCAAACGAACGTCCGGTCTGAAAGTTATCATCTTTTCCGTTCCAGGGGCCCGGTTGGATTTCGGGTCCAATCCAACCCAACCACTATCCAACTGTGTCCAAACCTTAGTCGAAGTATGATAAATGTTCTATATCATCAAGAGGAATCCAACAAAGTCGACGGCACGTCAATCGGACGTCCGGAGCTCAAGTTATAAGTGTTTCTGCTCCGAGGGACCGATTGGTTTCAGGTTCGAACCAACCCGGTCATACCCCATGTTCTCCGAAACCTTGAGTGTAATATACCGAAATGACCGTATTGATCCAAAGATCTCATTTCAATTGACGTTGCATCTATTGGAGGTGCGTAGCCCATGTTATGGGCATTTGAAAAAAACTGCCTGAGAATAGGGGGTTCGGGCCCGGTCCGACCCGGCACGATACCCCCCTAGGTCGGCCCGAACCGAGTCCGGGTTCGGTCCAATAGGGCGCGGCGCGGATCAGCTGGTCTGTGTGGCCAGCATGGAGCGGGGGGTTACAACACCCCCCTCCCCCCCCCCCTCCCCCCCCCCCCCCCCCCCCCCCGTGGCGGTACTCCATCAACCGTCGCGGCTCAGCTGGGGCGGTTAGCTCCAGAGGTCCGTTTCGCATGCCGTCTTCACCAATGGTCCTCCCGGGACCCTATCTTCACTGCGAAGACTTTCAAACGCCATTACGGCCCGCTTCTTCATCGACCGTCGATCCGCACACCAATAAACAAACTACAGAGTCTTTGAATCGCCTCTTCGTCCCCGACTCCGGCCGTGGTCTCGTTCATCCTCAACAGCGCGGCGCTTCTTCGTCGCGTTCTTCCTTGTTTACGCGCAGTGCCATTGCACCGCGCCGCCTTTGTTCGAGCCACAACGAACACAAAATAAAAGGGGGAGAAGGATCGGTCGTGTTCGGGCGGTTCGACCTCCCCCCGTTAAATTGATAACAGGCGGCCCGAATATTAAACTAAGAATGCAAAGAATTATTTACAAGAAAAACCAAACCCCTACATTGATATTTGACGTCGCACGTCAGGTGTCGCGGAGAACGGCATCACGGGGGTCGGACATAGATTCTGTGGACTTCGGGGTGCGTCCGAGGAGGAAACGACGTCTACTCAATTGTTGCGGGGGTGAAGAAGGAAGGTACATTGTCGTTGGCGATGATCACCACGGTCGGAAACTTCTCCCTTGTCGTAGAGGAAAATAAGAGTTGATGGTTGTTCTTCATCAAGAACATTCTTCGTCGGAGAATGAAGTTCTTCACGAAGGAGGAACTCCCGTCTTTCTTCCCACAAAGGCTCCCCTCAAAATATTTTCCCAGAAAATTTTTCATTAAGACTCATTCTCTTAGAATATCTCCATGCCATTCAAAAAAAAGTCAAGAGGTGACAAGGTTAATTAAATTCCCTTAGTTGGCTCATTAAGTTTTGGAGGTGGGGAGGCTCCTCATTAAGAAGGGAAGTTTCCATGGAATTTACAAGGGAGGTTTTAAGAGGTCAAGGGGAGGTTATGGGGAGGTGAGGAGTTAGAGGTTTGTGTGGGTCCCACCACACTAAACCCTTCCATGGGAGGTTAGGTGGGTGTGGGGCCCACCTTTAACACCCCCTTTATAGTATTAAATTCACCTTCCTTAGTTAAATTTGTTCATAACAACATTTATCTATGTTAATAAAATCCGATTTATTAAACATCAACCTGCTCAAAACACAGCTACAACAAAGGTCCCCCTAAGAAATTACTGGTGCTGTGAGTTCATCGGTGCCCTCGGATTTCAATTCCGAACCCTGGTTCAAAAGATAGAAAAACCTGCTCGTGCGTCCACTGAATGTACCTGACCTAAACTTAGGAAATTGATTCCGGGCACACCGGGCCTCGGAATCAGGTGCCATCAGAAACCGCATACTCGTAAAATTCAAAAGAAATTAAGAAAAAAAATTCCTTGAAATTTTCGGGTCTTTACAATACTAAACCCTTACTAAGTATTTGAGATCACCCTAATTTTTTTCCATTCCCCATAAATCCAAGAAGTATAATAAGAAATATCTGAAAAAAAAATTTAGTTTTTAAAAAATTTATCCTTGGGAAAATATTATATTGTAATTAGTGTATTCATTTGTAATATAAGACTCATGTATGTATCTAGTTTACCAAGACTACTAAACAATTCAATCCTTCATGATTTGATTCCTTATAATCATGAAAATGTAATGATACTATACATGGGCTCTTGTCTTATTAGGGTCGGGTTTCTACTATTGGTATCAGAGTAATTTTAGTGAAAATCATGGAAACTATATCTTTGAAAACATAGATTAGGGAACATAACCTTAAGATAGACTTTTAAGATATGTATAGAAGAACATCCCAGAATATTGTTAAGGTAGAGATTATGTTGGTCCTCCTAGAAATACATCCATGTATCAATACTAAAAGTGTATGTTTTCTAGAACAGATGTACCTAGGGGTGAAAACCCTAAAAATGTTCATCTGTAATTACTCAAGCATAAACTGGTACACAAAAACTGGTCTTACTAAGAACCCGGTTTGACACTGCCAGGGGATATTCTTATGATAATTCACATTTTCTTTATAAACCATTATGATGGATTTGAATATATGATGAAAATGAATAACCTATGTTTACTTAAGGTTTTTTATATTGAAAATAATTGTTATTATTTAGATATTCTATAATTGATAATATATTTTTTCACTATGACTATTGTTATTCAAACTATGCATTCTGGTATTAGTCAATGATTGGAACCTGAAGGAGTCTTGATAATATTTAACATGAAGGAAAAGGTGGTGATAATAAGATACGAAATGAGGTGTTTATAGTAGTAAAATATATAGTGTTTATTCTTAATCTTTTTTCCTGAAATATGATTCACAATATAAAACCTAACCAACTCTTAAACTCAAAAAATAAGAAAAGAAAAGAGGTTTCTAAAAGCTACAGTGGTGTAGACTATAGAGAAAACATTTATTTATTTACATCATGCACGAAATGTGGATAGAGACACCCAATAAACTATATCAATGGACCAAGAAAATTTTTTATGTGTAGGAAAGAGGGACATGAAGCAAATAATTTCTGAAGAAAATGAATAATACAGTGGAAGGAAATAAAACTCATTTTAAGTATCCACATACATTTTGTTTCATTAAATGTGTAAAACCTGGTCATTACCTAAGTCAATTCCTTCTTCTATAGGATAAACTCTAGACAAAGGAAGAACCTATGTGGAAATAAAGTAATAAATTATTTCTATATTAGGTTGCAATGAAAATCATTTTTAAAAGGTTATTTAGTGTTTAACCTTATTTCAAGGATTTCCTTCATTTTAATTTTGTAAATTATATTATTAAGGTTTTATAAAAAAGAAAACCAGTCTATTGAGTCACAACTCAACAAATACAACAAGAATTCGGGGCTTGAACCCATTAAAAAATTATGATAAGGGTTTGGTGCCTACCACTAGCCAATTTGATGTCCTGATTAAGGTCTCATCTCTTTTTGCTATAAAATTTTGTGAATAAATTTTAATGATGAACCAATGGAATAACTTTTTGTGTTTATTGATTAATTTATTAATCATATTAGTTTTTATAAATAGTTATAGACAAATGTAAAGACTTGTTTTAGGGATGTTACGATCCATTAAAATTAAAATTTAGTTCTTGAGGATTAAAAAATTTCATTTTAGGATATCGATTTCATATAGTAAGGGATGATTTATAATTTTATTAAAACACAACCAAAAGATGAAATTATTCCTATTAAATTGAAATGTATCAAGTAAGAACATTTATTTATATTAATTTTCAGTAAAATAAATCTTCAATATTAATAAAATGATCTTAAAAAATTATTATCCTAAAACCTTCTTTTTATTGAACCGATTGTTTTTTGAAATCCTTATTTGTTTATTGATTTGTTTCCCTCAAAATTCCATTTTTAAATAATGTGTTTATGATGAAATATATCAATCACCCCTATAAATGTTTACTCTTTTTATCCATGTATATATATCCAATTCCCATTAATGTTCTCCTACTTGGAGTCCTTGTTATATGTTATTCTATGTGACCTTTGTTCTTGTCATTCTCCCTTATTAAGAGGATATTTTATTTACTCATCTCACTATGTGGGATTTTAACAAATTAATTTTCAAATATCAAAATGTAGAGACCCTTATCTTGACGTACATGGACATTAAATTACATTTGCGGAATACTTAGTACATAACAAAAACACACACACAAGGACCGTAATAGTTTAGTGTCTTTGGAAACTCGGAATATAATCTTCTAATCGTGGTGAAAGATCTTCAACATCTCCCATAAAGATCTTCTTTTTTTTATACCTAAAACCTTTCTTTATATCCTGGGGAAAAGAAAACATAAAAGGGTGAGCTCAAATGCTCAGTAAGGGTAAACAAAAGAAATATCAATCACATCATATACATAAGCACATAACTTTTGGAAATCTTAACCTGCAAAAGAGATCATAATTTCATAACATGGGGTAAATCATGGCAGTGAAATGTAATCACAATAATCATAACATAAAACATGAAACTTTGTGGCATTCACACATAATCATAGAGAATCATTTCTTGTTAGTCAAGACTCATTTCCAAGACTATCTTAGTGGACAAAGTCCCTTTCTGAATCGAGTAACCCTCGTTTCAGTCCTATTTCACTGAACCGGTATAACCTACCATTCCAGCCATGTCTATCTCATGAGATATAAAATCATTACCCAATGCATTGGAGGGAGATATAGGTCCCACCCATCTCATAATGAATCCTTTATTATGTGTGCCACATAATCATAAAACATACATCATCGCATAACACATGTAACAAAAATGGGATTCTTGAAACATCATGACATCATAAATCAATTCATATAAGATAAAGGAATTCATAAACATAATTCCATCACAACATAGTCAAATCAATGTAAAAATATGGATAGAAACAGAACCCTTTATTATCTTAGATGGAAAATAATTTTGATAAAACACTTGAATTGAATTCTTGAGGAAAATATCCTTTCTTCTTTAAAAACATTTTTCCTTTCTTAACATGTCATAAAACTTTAAATTAAAAGAAGTTGATTAAAAATAAACTTGAAAACTTGTAAAGTAATATTCTTGGAAATAATGTTTTAAAAATCCATTCATGCCGTATACGTTAAAAAAAACATTCTTCGTACTTTTGTCGGAAATGTCAAAAAATCACCTCGTACGAAAAAGCGACAAAAGATTCCTTTCATATTCTTTACTAAAAACTCACCGAAGGGTAAAAATGGATTTAAACAATTTTAGGTGGATGGAAATAATATTACATATTGATGAAACATGGATGTGGATGATAAAATACACCCCAGTAAATACTTACGAATAAACAATCTCGGATAAAAATGAGATTGTGATATTTCCCATACCTTAGGTCCGATTAGCTTTGTACGTGTCCGAAGCTCCTGTATAATGGTTTAAATAATGTTATTGACTTATTCCAGAATCATACATATTGATATGATATCATATATGGTCATATTCTTAGCTTCTTGTTAGTAATATTTCATTGTTACTTGTTACTCGGGTCTTTATTGCCTTTTGTTCTTATGCGTGTTTTGCCGAATACATTCTTATTCTTCTTTTAAGGTTATAGATACCTTATATCCAGAATGGTATTAGTGTAACATATATCATATTTATTCATTCAATTCATTTATATAATTACTATGTAATGATGATCATGTAGAACGAGTCGCATCACATCGTGGAGACGGTATTCCGTACATATGCACGAGTGATGATATCGTTCCTATGATCGTGGAACTGTATTGGAGTATATATATATTATTTCAGTATCAATATTACTTTATAATAATCATAAATAGTTACTCATTACACCATTATACCCATCCTTGTAAAGTGATGGTGGAAAAATAGATTACACCACGGCGTGGAGACGGTATTCCGTACGTACGCACGCGCGGTGATTTCATTTTTCCGTAGGATGGATAGAAGGTGAATTAGGGTTGTTTCATATTTATAATAACATATCAGTATGTAAGTAATACTGATTTTATTACTTTATCATGAAACAACTAAAGAAGAAGAATTTCAAGAAGAAAGAAATTGAAAATATCGGTAATGGATATTACCTCTTCTTTGGAACGCCTCTTTGAATCCTCCACTCAAGGAACTAAGATTGGTCTTTGGAGAAGACCAGGACCTCTAGGATTATTCTAGGGAAGTGGAGAGGAGAAAATGGCAGGGGTTGTCCGAGCTTGAGTGCTCAAATTGGTGTGAGGAGGACGGGGAGGAGGTGCCCTTTTATAAGGGAGGAGAGGGGCACCTTAGGAATATCTCAAAATATTATTTTATATTAAAGTCAAAATCGGTTTATAATGGTTCCAAAGGGTCTTATTTCGAAGCTAAAGTGGGGATGGGTCGAACTCCTATCAACCAATAGGATTTAGACAAGTTTAGGTTATTATTTTAACCTTATAAATTAGATTTAACTCTAAGTTAAATAATTTAACTTTTACCGTGTCTTTTTGTTTTCTTTCACTATATGGTTAATACACTTACTATAACATGCCAAACGAACCCCAAATTGTATATAATTAATAAATATATCCTTATATAAGTCATTTTGCCGATCCTTAGATTTTTAGGAATAAAATAACAATTAATAATATAATATTTGATTTAAAAACTATTTTGTGTCAATTTTGACACTATTTTATATATGATTTTTGTGAAAGTCATAACAGAATTATATGTTCGAACCAAGTTGATTAAATCAACACTAATATATCATAGTAACCTATAAAATTAGTTTAAGTCATAAAAAGTCTCAAATTACATTCATTTGAGCATTTATAACATCAATTATGTTAATATTTCCTTAAAAGGGTAATTACTACATCATCGTTGTGTCATAAATAAATTAATTTATTTAAAGTCTAAAATTTATAAATAAAATATCATTATGTAGGAAATCTTTTTAGATTTCTAATGAATATTTATAGTCGAATTTATCTTATGTATAACCCCATATTAAAAATGTTTTAGTTATTAAACTTTGATTTTAACTATTTTAACTATTCATTAAATAATATAATATTAAATGTCATAATCTAATCCAGGTAGACCTAAATGGTCATATTATATTCATAAGGTTGTTTTTGGTCGAATTACACTTATCCAATAGAATTAGGACATGTGTTAGGGTAATAGTAATATCATATTTACCCTTAGTTACCCTATTTACTATTAACCGTGGTAAAAAAAAGTAAAAAGTTACTATTCACCAAAAATTATTTTCATCTCATTGAACCACATTTTACTTATTGACATCAACCGTGTCTCTCGGATTTTTGAAATTCCATTCACAGAAGCGGTAAAATTAAGATTTATGAAGAAATTAATTTTTTTAACTACCACTTAGTAGTTTCACTATTCATCAAAAATTGATGTTTTTCAGAACAATGCCAAAATTTCATCCTAAGCTATATTTCATATTCTGAATTCAAAAATGAAGTCTATTTTACCAAATTCATATCATAGAATTTGCATTAATTAATTTTATAATTAAATCCCGCTGTTAAAACAAATAGCGTGTTTTTAAGAAACAATATCTATCAAAATATTGACACTTGATTATGTCTGGTTTAAATGTGAAATTACATCCAATGACCAACATTGTATTAAATTGTAAAAATATATTCTAAATATACTTTAAAACCACTCAAATTAATAATTTATCACCATTAATTATTTCGATTAAAAAAGTTGTTTTTAATTATAATTTAGTAATTTTCACTATTCATCAGAATATGAAAGTTATCCGAAAAGTACCAAAATTTCACCTTAGGCTAAATTCGATACTCCGAATCCAAAAATGAAGTTCATTTTGAAAAATAAGATTTACATAGTTTTAAAAAGTGGTTATTACTATTCATAACGGCTAGTTTTAATAATATTTTAATAGCATATCGTTGTTTAGTGAAACTCGGTATTGCGTATTACACACGCTATCGAGGAAGGTCGTGATTGCGTGTAATGCAAGGCAAGTCAAGGATGCGTGTTGTGCAAGCTCCTTTTGGTGTAGCGTACAACACAAGACTTTAATAAAATTAAAAAGAATATTTTTTATAAAATCTTGGGCTGTTACATTCTACCCCCCTTAAAATGAATTTCGCCCTCGAAATTCGTCGGGGTTATAAATGGTTTACTATTCGAAAGTTTCTTTAATAGAAACCCACATCGTAAAAAGGAATATCAAAACCAATCTTTAAAAACAAAAGTATGAAACGTAACGGTTACCCAAATAAACTAATCATTGGGTTTCCACATAGGTGAAAATGTGGATATGGAAGAGAAATATAACCATCATGTTCTGATGGAGAGTGGTAGAGAACATGGCTATGGAAAAGCCAGTAATCACAAATCCATAGATTTGTGATGATATAAAGTACCATCTGATTCATCAGGTATAAGATCACTAGGACAACATTTTTGGTTTTCAAGATCATTTCCCTAAACTTGAAAATTTGAATTAGAATAAATACTTACTTTATTTTGGTACAATCTCACTGTTGTTCGTGCCTTGAACAATTTCCACTTCATCTCTTAAATAAATGAAGTTGAATTTGTTATTCATGAAGTGTTAGCAGATCATGTGATAGAATGACGGGTCATTCCATCTGTCTCAAACAAAAGGTTAGCAAAAATTATATACATAAGTCGATCTATAGTGAGATTAATCACATATGGTTCCTAAAATGGACTTATACTTCATATATCATACTGCTTAATATAATAAAACTAGTTTCTACTAAAGAGGGACTTCCTGTAGGCCAGTGGTAGGCGATAAAGGCCAGTCGCACTACGGTTGTGGGTTCGATTCCCACTGCCTTGTCCGAAGCGATGGGCTGTCGCCCGTCCTGCAGGTTGTCCTTTTTCCAAAACTATATAACATCCCATCAATAATATCGAAAAAAAACAAACAATACTAATTTATGTCCAACATAATCCATTCCAATCTTTTAGGCTTATCCATAATACTGCAGTCGACTCTCATAATATAGTGAAAATGATTACCAGAGATTTAACACCATCATCGATCCCCATATATCATAAGATATGTTTTGTTGGTCACATTCCAAACATTCAAAGCCCTTAATCGTGTATTCTCTTGAATACCTTAGTGAAAACATGAATGCAGTTAAAAGTTAACATCTTCCACATACTAAAATCCTCAAAATTCTATATACTCAAACCATGATATCACTTAGTCCTTATATCAATCATGAGCTCATGAATACTGTTAAACATTTCATTTTCTCGTTTTCCCTTCATTATGTGCATAATATCTCAATCACTTTGAATACCACATTAGACCAATACATAAATATTCCAATATTCCAAGATACAACATTATTTTGGAATCCCATTACATAAACACTTAATCATTCCACCACATCGTTGTCATATTCAACATTGCCAATAGTGATCGCATGTGACTTCCCTTTGTCCTTTGCCTTAAGCGGTTGCTCATGTCGATCATCACTAACCCTTGGATTAGGGAATTTATTAGCATAATGCCCCATTTCCTTGCACTTGAAGCATTGAAGTGTTGGTTGTACGTTCTCTGCAGTGTTTGCTTTATTCACTTCATTAGAATCCCATTTTCCATTACTTCGACACTCAGCTACTCGATGACCTTCTTTTCCACACTTAAAACATTTTCTAGTCCCTTTAAGACAATCTCCACCATGCTTCTTTCCACACTTTGTGCATAAGGAAACATTCATCTTCTTTTCACCATTATTCTCAGTTTTCTCCTTGAACTCCATCTTTCGTTTCTTGTCAAACCCATGAGATGGATAAGTAACACCAACTTCCATTTCTACCTTGATAGCACAACGCACAATTTCTTCATAGCTACTGAAGTCTCTTATAGCTAATTCCCTTCGAAGACTTGGTTTTAAGCCACTGAAAAATCGATCAACTTTACTTTCAGGTTGGATGATAATACCAGAAGCGTACCTTGCAAGTCTTGTAAAATTCGCTTCATAGGTACCAACAGATTCATCATCCCTTTGCTTCAGTTCAAGAAACTCTTTCTCTATCTTTGTTCGGAGAATATGAGGGAAGTACTTATTGAAAAATAAGTTCTTGAACTCGTCCCATTCCATAGACTCAATTTCATCCCTTTGCCTCGTATTCTTAATAAGATTCCACCATTGATCAGCATCTCCTTCCAAACGATACACTGCTAGGATGACTTTATCATGTTCAGAACATTGAAGAACTGAAAATATCTTTTCAGTAGTACTAATCCATTGTTCAGAAACTAATGGATCAGTAGACCAACTGAAAGAAGGTGGACGATGCCTCATGAAGGATTCAACAGAATGTTGCTCCTTCCATTGCTCGTTTGGAAGTCCTGCATGATTCATAGATTGAGAAAGTTGTGTGAGCATGGCTACAAGATTTTGCATTCCGGCTCCCATATCGTTTGGTTGCTCAGGGGGACAATCATTTCATTGCCCATCACATTCCGCATTAACACGGTTCCTTCGGGTTCCAGCCATCATCTAAAACCCCAAAAGAATAGTATGAGAGGCAAAAATCATGCTAGGGAAAACAACATAATAAAGGGGTAGTACCCTCAATATCTAACTTCTTAGGATAAATTCGAAGATCGTTAGCGCAATTCTAGGACTATAACCTATATGTATACTTAACCTTAGAGACATCCCTAGACATACCTTAGAAATATCTCTAGGGATCTCACTAAAGTTTTCGCATCCTAGTTTCCAAAGGTTGACTAAACCTTTCCTCTGATACCAAATGTAGAGACCCGTATCTTGACGTACATCGACATTACATTACATTTGCGGAATACTTAGTACATAACAAAAACACACACACAAGGACCGTAATAGTTTAGTGTATTTGGAAACTCGGAATATAATCTTCTAATCGTGGTGCAAGATCTTCAACATCTCCCATAAAGATCTTCTTTTTTTTTATACCTAAAACCTTTCTTTATATCCTGGGGAAAAGAAAACATAAAAGGGTGAGCTCAAATGCTTAGTAAGGGTAAACAAAAGAAATATCAATCACATCATATACATAAGCACATAACTTTTGGAAATCTTAACCTGCAAAAGAGATCATAATTTCATAACATGGGGTAAATCATGGCAGTGAAATGTAATCACAATAATCATAACATAAAACATGAAACTTTGTGGCATTAACACATAATCATAGAGAATCATTTCTTGTTAGTCAAGACTCATTGCCAAGACTATCTTAGTGGACAAAGTCCCTTTCTGAATCGAGTAACCCTCGTTTCAGTCCTGTTTCACTGAACCGGTATAACCTACCATTCCAGCCATGTCTATCTCATGAGATATAAAATCATTACCCAATGCATTGGAGGGAGATATAGGTCCCACCCATCTCATAATGAATCCTTTCTTATGTGCGCCACATAATCATAAAACATACATCATCGCATAACACATGTAACAAAAATGGGATTCTTGAAACATCATGACATCATAAATCAATTCATATAAGATAAAGGAATTCATAAACATAATTCCATCAAAACATAGTCAAATCAATGTAAAAATATGGATAGAAACAGAACCCTTTATTATCTTAGATTGAAAATAATTTTGATAAAACACTTGAATTGAATTCTTGAGGAAAATATCCTTTCTTCTTTAAAAACATTTTTCCTTTCTTAACATGTCATAAAACTTTAAATTAAAAGAAGTTGATTAAAAATAAACTTGAAAACTTGTAAAGTAAGATTCTTGGAAATAATGTTTTAAAAATCCATTCATGCTGTATACGTTAAAAAAACATTCTTCGTACTTTTGTCGGAAAAGTCAAAAAATCACCTCGTACGAAAAAGCGACAAAAGATTCCTTTCATATTCTTTACTAAAAACTCACCGAAGGGTAAAAATGGATTTAAACAATTGTAGGTGGATGGAAATAATATTACATATTGATGAAACATGGATGTGGATGATAAAATACACCCCAGTAAATACTTACGAATAAACAATCTCGGATAAAAATGAGATTGTGATATTTCCCTTACCTTAGGTCCGATTAGCTTTGTACGTGTCCGAAGCTCCTGTATAATGGTTTAAATAATGTTATTGACTTATTCCAGAATCATACATATTGATATGATATCATATATGGTCATATTCTTAGCTTCTTGTTAGTAATATTTCATTGTTACTTGTTACTCGGGTCTTTATTGCCTTTTGTTCTTATGCGTGTTTTGCCGAATACATTCTTATTCTTCTTTTAAGGTTATAGATACCTTATATCCAGAATTGTATTAGTGTAACATATATCATATTTATTCATTCAATTCATTTATATAATTACTATGTAATGATGATCATGTAGAACGAGTCGCATCACATCGTGGAGACGGTATTCCGTACATATGCACGAGTGATGATATCGTTCCTATGATCGTGGGACTGTATTGGAGTATATATATATTATTTCAGTATCAATATTAATTTATAATAATCATAAATAGTTACTCATTACACCATTATACCCATCCTTGTAAAGTGATGGTGGAAAAATAGATTACACCACGGCGTGGAGACGGTATTCCGTACGTACGCACGCGCGGTGATTTCATTTTTCCGTAGGATGGATAGAAGGTGAATTAGGGTTGTTTCATATTTATAATAACATATCAGTATGTAAGTAATACTGATGTTATTACTTTATCATGAAACAACTAAAGAAGAAGAAGTTGAAGAAGAAAGAAATTGAAAAGATCGGTAATGGATATTACCTCTTCTTTGGAACGCCTCTTTGAATCCTCCACTTAAGGAACTAAGATTGGTCTTTGGAGAAGACCAGGACCTCTAGGATTATTTTAGGGAAGTGTAGAGGAGAAAATGGCAGGTGTTGGCCGAGCTTGAGTGCTCAAATTGGTGTGAGGAGGAGGGGGAGGAGGTGCCCTTTTATAAGGGAGGAGAGGGGCACCTTAGGAATATCTCAAAATATTATTTTATATTAAAGTCAAAATCAGTTTATAATGGTTCCAAAGGGTCTTATTTAGAAGCTAAAGTGGGGATGGGTCTAAATCCTATCAACCAATAGGATTTAGACAAGTTTAGGTTATTATTTTAACCTTATAAATTAGATTTAACTCTAAGTTAAATAATTTAACTTTTTCCGTGTCTTTTTGTTTTCTTTCACTATATGGTTAATAAACTTACTATAACATGCCAAACGAACCCCAAATTGTATATTATTAATAAATATATCCTTATCTAAGTCATTTGGCCGAACCTTAGATTTTTAGGAATAAAATAACAATTAATAATATAATATTTTATTTAAAAACTATTTTGCGTCAATTTTGACACTATTTGATATATGATTTTTGTGAAAGTCATAACAGAATTATATGTTCGAACCAAGTTGATTAAATCAACACTAATATATCATAGTAACCTAGAAAATTAGTTTAAGTCATAAAAAGTCTCAAATTACATTCATTTGAGCATTTATAACATCAATTATGTTAATATTTCCTTAAAAGGGTAATTACTGCATCATCGTTGTGTCATAAATAAATTAATTTATTTAAAGTCTAAAATTTATAAATAAAATAGCATTATGTAGGAAATATTTTTAGCTTTCTAATGAATATTTATAGTCGAATTTATCTTATGTATAACCCCATATTAAAAATGTTTTAGTTATTAAACTTTGATTTTAACTATTTTAACTATTCATTAAATAATATAATATTAAATGTCATAATCTAATCCAGGTGGACCTAAATGGTCATATTATATTCATAAGGTTGTTTTTGGTCGAATTACACTTATCCAATAGAATTAGTACATGTGTTAGGGTAATAGTAATATCATATTTACCCTTAGTTACCCTATTTACTATTAACCGTGGTAAAAAAAAGTAAAAAGTTACTATTCACCAAAAATTATTTTCATCTCATTGAACCACATTTTACTTACTGACATCAACCGTGTCTCTCGGATTTTTGAAATTCCATTCACAGAAGCGGTAAAATTAAGATTTATGAAGAAATTAATTTTTTTAACTACCACTTAGTAGTTTCACTATTCATCAAAAATTGATGTTTTTCAGAACAATGCCAAAATTTCATCCTAAGATATATTTCATATTCCGAATTCAAAAATGAAGTCTATTTTACCAAATTCATATCATAGAATTTGCATTAATTAATTTTATAATTAAATCCCGCTGTTAAAACAAATAGCGTGTTTTTAAGAAACAATATCTATCAAAAGATTGACACTTGATTATGTCTGGTTTAAATGTGAAATTACATCCAATGACCAACATTGTATTAAATTGTAAAAATATATTCTAAATATACTTCAAAACCACTCAAATTAATAATTTATCACTATTAATTATTTCGACTAAAAAAGTTGTTTTTAATTATAATTTAGTAATTTTCACTATTCATCAGAATATGAAAGTTATCCGAAAAGTACCAAAATTTCACCTTAGGCTAAATTCGATACTCCGAATCCAAAAATGAAGTTCATTTTGAAAAATAAGATTTACAGAGTTTTAAAAAGTGGTTATTACTATTCATAACGGCTAGTTTTAATAATATTTTAATAGCATATCGTTGTTTAGTGAAACTCGGTATTGTGTATTACACACGCTATCGAGGAAGGTCGTGATTGCGTGTAATGCAAGGCAAGTCAAGGATGCGTGTTGTGCAAGCTCCTTTTGGTGTAGCGTACAACACAAGACTTTAATAAAATTAAAAAGAATATTTTTTTATAAAATCTTGGGCTGTTACACAAAATCTAGATTATGAAGATCATGTTTAAATTGCACGGACAGAATTTAATTAAAGAGGGGATAACGCGACGCCCCGAAATTCTAACGTAAGAAAATTGTTTTTGATGGTGTGTATGACATGAAACACCAAGTGTATAGGGGAATATAACATCCAGAGAGGTTAAAATGTGTTCACTATTTTAAAATAAATTCAATATATTTTTTATATTTAAATTCACATGATACTGAGTTACCTTGTGGTACATGCAATAAATAATTTTTTTGATAGCTTGTGTTACATGCAGGTCCAAGTTTTATAGAACAATAATATATTATTAAAAATTTATTATTTAGTATAATACGATAAAATATAGATGTTAATTTTTTTTGTTACGAATAGGATCAAATAAATTATTTAAATATATGGTTTAAAAAATATTAAATGGATTCATTGCAAATCAATTTATTAGAAATGGAAATAAAAAATAGAATATAAAGGAAATATTTTTATAAAAAACTATTTTTATTCTCATAAAGGTGTTTTGTCTTAATAAATTAAATTAATTACTATCATTGAATTATATTAATTAAATATATATGGTATTAATTCAATAAATTATTTTTTTCATCCAATATATTTTATAGTCATTTGATAAGAACAAATCCAATTATATGCATAAAAAGCTATTCTTTTCTAAATTTTGTTTTTATGTCTTTTAAGGGATAACCTATTTTAAAACTAGATTTTGAAACTTATTTAAATTTTATATGAAAAAATAATCTTCATTTTTGAAATCATAATTTCGAAATTAGATTATGGTAAATATTTGGTATTTTTTGAGAAGTATCATTTTTAATGAATAGTGAAAAATACTGAATTTTAATTGAAAACAACTTTTTCATCTAATTTATTTATATAAAAAAAATCTATTATAAATTTTTTTTAAAGTATATTTACTTCAATTATACATAATTTAATTATATTTAGGTCATTTTAATCAGTATTCATAATGATATTTGATATGAAAACATTTCAAACTATTGAACATTTTTACATTAAAAAAACACTTTGTGATCCCATCTATGAGATTAATTTAAAATCAATTTATGCCACTTATGAGATTTGGAATTGAAAAAATGGGTTCCTTATTTTTAATCTGATTAATTTAAAGTTTATAATAAGTTCAAATTAATTTTTTAACAAAATAATTAGTCAAAGTGATTAAAAATAATTAAAGTGATTAAGATAAAAACTAGATTAATATGGGACTAATCCTTAAACGTAAAGGAAAAATGACCTATAAATATTTCAAAAACCAATTTTATGGATATATTTTGACTATATACTCATTTCTCTAAAATTGTGTTCATTATTGAAGGCACATGTTATAAGGGGGACCTCTCAATAGTGTTAACCATTTTATATTTACTAGAATGACACTCCTCAAATATAAAAAGGCACTCATCCCTACCAATTATTCACAATTATCATGCCATTTGAATCAAACAAAACCCAAAAAAATAATGTCCCAAAATATCTCCCCTTATCATCTAATCCTCAATTTGGAAAAAATAAAACCAAGGAAGTATTTTGGTATAAACAAAAATGAGTTACCCGAATAAGAGGTAATGTTCTTCAATAATAACTTTGGTTTAATTTAATTATCCACCACTTTAATTATTATTATATCTTGATCATATAATAACCAAATTATCTTAAATATAAAAATATATTGTTATGTAAATGTTAATACCTTCACTCACACACACTTCCATCAAATGGGATATGCAATCATCGTTCATCTGTATGGAAGACAACTACCTCGTGAATCGGTGTCATTGATTCTTCCATTACCCCCTATAAAGGTTGAGAATAATGATCCATTTATGGTTTATATATGATATATAGAATATTTATTTATTATTTATTATTTTTAAACTTTTTTATAGCACATACCTTCATGATTTCTATTTTGTGGTAATATGATAACATTGTTTGTGGACGTGCAGACTACCTCCTCCTTAAAGAGATTTGATTCGTTCACACAATACATGGAATGTATAAAGACAAGTTCAAATAAAAATATGTGATATATGTGGTATATTAATTATAATAGAATGATAATATAAATATATACTATTTACTTTTCATTATTTTAAGATGGAAAGAAAATAAAAACAATGTTCTTGTGTGTGTGTGGCCTACCGTCTCCATGAACGATGCATTTCATTTAAAACACCAAAATTTATAGATTATTTAAATACAAATATAATTAATATATATAATAATTAAATCATAGTTTACATTTTTTATATTATTAAATCATGGTCTATGTAATATTAAATACAAATAATAGGTCAAAACATATTCAAGAAACTATGTAATTAACACAAGAAATTTTGAAAATAATGAAAAAATTCTAAAAATAGGTAATATAAAATTATAATAAGATAATATATTATATCATAAATATTAATAGGGTTCATGAATAAGTTAGTAAAATGATTAATATCATTCCACAGTAGTTTAAGGTGTGTTCCACCAAAAGGAATTGTAAGGTAAGGGATTTCATCTCAATTTACATTCTATTGAGACGTATTTTTTATTATACCCAAATTCACTTTAATGTGATGAAAATACCGCCCCTTTTTCATTTATAATCATGATTCACCCATATATAATGGTATTTTATGTTTTAGTTTTAACTATCTCATCCATGGGTTTTTTACTTGAAAATTACCAACTGGAAAATGTTATCTTTGCAATATCACAATCCATTGTGATTGTTAAATTTATCTTTAAACCATAACTTACTTATGATACTTTTTATTTTAAATTAAATTTTACTTAAATATCCATAATATTTATCATTGGTATTTTTTCTTAAACTGTATACCATTTATATGTAGTGTGTTTAATTTGACTGATATTTTATTAACTAGGGAAATATTGATAGATTAATATCTCTTACTCGATATGGATATTTGATAAGTCACATTATTATTGAATTAAATAGATTATTATATATATGAGAAATGATTAAGATATTAACTACATGGGTTGGGGACTAGTTAATTCAATCCCCTTGATGCATCAGTAGTCGCATTAAATGAATCAATTGGCTAGCCTAAGCTAAGTTTGTTCCACACATTATGTTTTAAGTTATCTTGAGGATATATCTTGATGGTAAAGGTATTGTGTGCCTAGGAAACATGATGTAAAATAATTAAGAATTTAATTTATTTAGCATTTAGTTATTATTATTATCCAGGATAGTTTTCATTTACATTATCTATGGATTCATTTTTGTTATCAGTTTAATGATTAAATGGCATGTGTGTTTGGTTATTTACCTTGACATATTGATTATTCTTTATCTAGTAATTTAAATGGAATGTGTGTTTAGTTATTAACCTTCATTATATATTTTACTCACTCCCTATAACCTTTCTTATTTCATGTCATGTTTTATAGTTATTTTCCATTCAAATTTTATTATTCTCATTGATTCATTATTATTTATGATATACTTAACCCTTATTAATAATATGATATCACCCTTATTTTTTCATTCCATAAGAATCAAAGAATTATATAAATAAATAAATGAAATTATATTCTTAGTGGGAATAATTTTATCCTTGAAAAAAATGTTTTAATAAGTGTGTTCATTTTAAACATAGAACTCATGTACTGATTTGGTTTACCAAGACTACTAAACACTAAGGTCCTTCGGGATTTGATTCCTCGTAATCATGTTAATGTAACGGTAGTAGACATGGCCTTGAGTCTTATTTGGGAAAACTCTCTACCAAAACCATGGTAATTAGGGTTTTGTGATAAATAAAATTTAATGTAAGGATGAAGGGTAATAGTAATAGAGGTTAGAGGAGATATTTGATGGATTTTCCTTGGAAACCCACTTAAAATCAAGTGATAATAAGCTAATAACCATAGTAGAAGAATGAGGGAAACCTGGATATCTCCATGGCTAGGTGATGTGAGTGTATATGGAGAAGTGGGACAAAATTCCATAAAATATTAATAGGGGAAAACTAATAAATCATAAAAATTAAAAACATTGTAGAATGGGTCACCTCACAAATTAACCTATCGAAGTAAAACCACCATGACCAAAAATATTACCCCTTTTCATGGGTTAAGTCATGGTGTGACCTATTCCCTCTATAGTGAAATTAACCCTATCCAAAATAGGCCACTAACCAGGACAATCATGGCATGGTAGCTACACATTCAAAGCATGACACTCTTCTCAAAAAACAATTGTACTACATGAATGTGTCATGGAATGAAACCCCTAGTCACAATGGATCCTAAACTGGTCTAGCACTATATCATTATTGGAAATTATGAAACACCTTTAATGCATTAGGGATACTAAAAACATTAAAATAACCAAAAATTCAATAATATAAATTAAATGTTGACATGGGTGTGTCACATAAGGGATTTTTGTCTTTATCCATAACTCGATTTTATCCACAATGTTTTGGAAGTTTTTTTGTTATAAATTAAATGTATTTTTATTCATTTTTAATGGTTATCCAATGAAATTCATCATCATTGTTTCATTTATAAGATGAATTTTTTTTTGAGATAGTTTTTGTGGATCTTTTTGGAATCTTCTCTAAAAAATAAAGGTTAAGGGGTTTCAAGGTATCGCGAGTAGTACAAGATGACAATGATGGTGGGAAGTGTTTTAGTCATGATTTTTTTCTAGTTATTTCTTCATTTGTCATATATTTCTCTATTTTTTTAGTTCCCATATTTTTGGCCAATAATTTGGTATAATTTTATCATAGTGACAAGGTGATGGTGGGTGATAAATAGTGATAATGTTGGTTCCGGCCATGATTATCATAAAAAAAACTATAGTGGCTATATGGAATTGAGATTTATATGGAATATTATTGTGGGGATTCGAAATACTGTAAAAAATATGGAGACAACCAAATCATATTAAGACCTTGTAAGCTATTATTGTAATACATCACAATCCTTAGTGTTTTATTTTTTCATATTGCCATTTTTTCAGTTTTTTTGGTCTGTTTATGAGGGTGGGACAAAAATTCACATATTTTATATGGTTAATATTGATGGTTTTGGGGATATAAATTAGGGCTGATGATATATTGATTTTATACTTCCACATTTTTAGTATTATTTATCTTTATATCCATGTAAAATGTTACATTTCATCAAAGTGTGTGTTTTTATGCCTCATTAAGTTGTTTTTTCTAGATTGGGAGTGTGGGGCCTCTTAGATACTTGGTTTATGTTTTGGGTTTCGAATTTTTGGGGTTTTTACCAATCTTTATGGTTTTGTTGAGGGTCTTGGAAACTGATAATGATTATATAATAAATTGTAAGATCATGTTTTAGTATGAGTAGTAAATTTTATATGGAAATTCAATTTTCAAATTACTAGATTAGTATATTATCAGAGGTTCATAATGGAATTACATGGGTGGGAACAACTCATGGTGATGTTTTAGACATGGTTTGAAGCTCGAAATCAAGATTATAGGTTTGGAGATCATCCCATAGTTTTATATCCAAAATTTTATCTTTTGGAAAAATAATGCTTAGGATGCACAATTGGAGCACTGTTAGTGAAAACCATGTGGCCTTACCAGGAATTCTAGATTGAAAGGGAATGTGGATTCTGAAAACATGCGAATAGATAGGGGAAACTAGATAGTTTTCTAAAGTTATTTTTAGAAATTTTTCATATTTGGAGTAATGTTTATTCAACTTTGTGTCTTGATTGTGCATGGTGGGAGTTTTTGGACAAAGGGGTATGGTTTAGAAAGAAATGAATCCAAACCATGTAGCTCATTAAATTATGAAAAATTATCATGTTTCAATAAAAAACCATTAATAGGTTGTCCCCCTATTTTCTCACTTTTTTCCTCATGCATGATAACTCTCCTCCCCCTTCCTACCCTTCACAAAACCCATCAAGGGGGTACTCATGGTAGATTTATAGGGATTTTTGAGGTGTGATTTATCCTATGGTAAGATCGTTTAGTATTATCCTCTCTTAATTAAAATTTTTTTATTTATCTGGTTAGTTTTTTATTTTTTAATCCACCATAACAAGATGGAATCAAAAACCAATGATGGGGATTTTTTTCTGCTTAGATATATGGTGACTTTGGTGGTCATCAACCCTTCACCACATGATATTTCATTGATGTATATCATCATGGTGATTTTAAAAAATGTTAACTATTCAATTAAATTTTTTAGTTGGTTTTTAGCACTATTTCTTACAGATTAATCTCAGTTCAATACTAAGGATGTGTCGCATGTTTTTGAAAATCGTTTAGTTTTCATTATATTGTGATGAGATCAGTTGGTGAGGTTTTAGTCATTATGCCTTTTTAATTAAATTTTTATTTTGTTTTCATCTGTTGTTGAGTTTAAAAAATTAATTATATAATAGTTATAGTTAATTTATTTTTTTCAAGTTTCGTTGTGATATTTGACCTTTCAAGTCTCGAATGAACATAGATAGCCTTGGGAAACTATTTTCAGCCTTTAGAAAATAAATATAAAGATTATTATAAATTATGTGGTCTAAAATACCTACCATGTGGTATTTATGCATGTTTATGGTAGTATTTGAATTCTTGGGCTAACCCTAACGTTGGTTCCCCCTTTTTGAATCTATTATAATGACTTTTTCAAAATTAAATTATTTTTGGTACATTCTAATGGATGGATGTTAGGGGTAGCTAAAAACCATGTGTGCGAGCTTAATTACTTGGTCCTGATGAATAAGAGTTACACCCTTGATACCCCAATTAACCTATATACCTCTTAAGATATGAGGTTACACCTGGTAAGGCATGTAATTTCTTATACTGGCCTTGGAGGATAGACCACATAAATACTGGGGTCGAGTTAGGAAACAATTCCATCCAAAAGTGACCATGAACCATCTCTTGATAGTTTCCATAGTGGAATGACCATGTGTAGCTGTAAAGGCTACACTACCATGTTCATGATATCATGGGATGTGACTTCCTAGTGTATCAATTGTGGACACAAGACTATGACTGTTTCTATGGATCCTAAGAGGGATGCATATGCTTACATGTTGACTTAGAGAAACCCAAGAGGGATACCTTGAATTATGTTTTGACCTCAAGAATCTTGAAATCGATATATCTCTTGTTTACAAATCTATGGTGACTTTATGTTTTTTATAGTGGTTGTTTAACACTATGTGAGTGCATTATGGGGTTGGGGAGTGATTTTAGTATGTTTCACCTTTGAACTTTTATCAACCATGGGTTCCTAAGGAGATATTGGAGTAGAGATAGGTTTAGGTGTTCAATCAACTCTACTCCCTTATTTATTCATCAATTCTATTACTACTGATAAACATAAAAATCATATGTGATTCTTGAAACGTGGCCTATGAGCCTTATATGACATAATTATATGATAGGGATTCCCATAGGTACTTCCAAGGATCTGGCTTATGAGACTCATTTTATTTAATTATTCATTACCATAATTCCTAGTTTCAATGGGATTCCTCCCTGCACAGGGAATGTAGAGGCGATTGTTGAGTACATCTCAAAACCTCCTCTTAGCTATTTTTTCGGATTCCATTTACTAGTTAGGTATGGGACCGAGGTGGTGTTTACCTATTGATCATTGTACACAAACCTTACTCAAGAATCCATTTCATTAGGGTAATCAAGTATATTTTCACTTGGTTATAGGTATAGGAAAGGATGAGGCTTGGGGCTGGTTAGAATGGATAGTTCAGATGGGAATATGGAGTTGTTATGTGGTATAGCTTAATGTGGGTAGAAAATCCTTGTGAATTTATTTTTATTTATTCCTCTAAAATATTTTTGGTCATCCCATTGGGAAATCATTGTTATATTTATGACATGGTTTTTCAATACTTTATTGTATTTATTTTTATTATTGAAATTTTTATACTTTTTAAATTATTCAATCTAATTATTTACTACCATGGATGATGTTTGGTTATTTCCACTACTTACATGATGTGATAAAAGGGAACATTCATTCTAATAACACTCCCTAGGCTCTCATAACTATTCTACAACCTTGGGCATATGGAAATGTGTTCTTGAGGCATTAGGGTGAACCAGTATGGATACTGTTCATAGAGTTAGTTCGGTCAGGATGTTAAAACGTGGTATTAGAGAAGTTCCTTTCCTGATGTATTATTGGTTAAAAAATTTAGAATAAATTATTAGGAATTTATGATAAAATTAGATGTATATTATACTGGTGCTTTGAGAACACTTATTCTGACAAGAATTATAGTTTTCAAGGGATAAGGGATTGATGTTCTTTTTGGTGATGTTAAACTTTAGTACAATTTTCACTTCAAGTGAAGAAAATGTGGTGTATATTTTGTGATTTATTTTGGATTTATGGCTATCATCCAATTAGATAAAGGCCAATTTTTTATTTTATTCTTGGATAGCATAGGAAAGATACATTTGTTCATGCATCAGATTTGGCATGTAGGGTCAACTTACAATAGGAATTATAGTGTGTGTTTTTTCAAATGAATAAGTAAAACTTTTTAATGTGTCATAAACAACATAAATGGTGTCTTACCATATATGATCTCCAGGGAATTTTACTCAATTTTACTACATTATTTACATTCCCATATGATGGGTTATGTAGACTATGTTATGATGTGACTTGGAAATGGAGAGGCTAATACTATCTTTCTCATTGGAGGTGCAATGACCCTTAGTGGGTTTGAATCAGTACTTAGTTTATCATTAGTAACTATGATAGGTCTATAGGGGAATTTTATGCCTTATAGAGGCAATCTTAGGAGAACCATGTTGACTTGGGAAGTTAATTCTGAGTATACCCCTTGTGGATGTATCCTTTTCTAGTGAAATTAATTAAAGATTTGAAACAACCCACATGGGATTTTCCTAACTAGGTATATATGAAATTTTAATTAAATATACATAATTTATGGTTATCTAGTTTGTTATTATAATGTTATGCTAAAAGGTACCTAAATTCTTATAGTGAACAGGAACCTCAAGGGGGTATTACCATATACTAATTCTCGGTGAGAATAACTTCATTATCTTTCTTCTCTTCCACATCATGAACCTGCAGGGAGCACTATCCTTTGGGGATTCCTAGAGATTATTAGGTCCTATTAGGTTGATAATAGGAATTTTATTCCATTATAATCCTCCCATATGTTAATATTTCCTATTTGATTGCACTTGAATGGATTTACCAATACAACTTGAATGGTGTTTTCCTCTACAAATAGGAATTGACAACCTGTATAACTGACCCTATGGAGTTTTCTTTACCTTAGTGAGTCAATGTTATATTTACATCCATTAGAGAGGTTTAAAAGGTTCACTGAATTATTTTTAATAGTTTATGTGGGATCTGGTATTTTTCCCATGCATTATAATGAAAACTGGTTATGACATGCGTCCTAATGCCCTAGTTGTGACAGGTAATAAACATGTTATACCATCATTTTCTAGACCCTATGAGTTGGAATTTGGGCATTATGATTTCGTGTTTATGACTTTGGTTTCATTTAATATGAATGGTGATGCCTATGATGATGCTTTTGGTTTCTAATAAAGTACCTATGGTGCGTAGGTAACTTGGTTGTGTTCGATGGGAAGGACTATTTAGGAACCTGGCCCACTTGACCAATAGTTGTGTAGTTAGAAACAAGGTCATGGAATGGTTAGATTCTCTTGAATGGAAAGGTTCTAAGTGGTGGCAAATTATTTGGATGGGGAGGACACACTTCTGACTGAGGATGCGTAGATACGGTGCTAGGATGACACAGTGTGGTCAGTGGTCATAGAATAAATCATTTCATGGGTACGGTTCCCAATTTTGACGAGGAGTTCCAAGGGAGATATCGGTTTATTAAGGCTATTGTGACAAGTAGTATATTCATCTTATACTTGTAATATGACACTCATGAGAGAACGAGTCAGGTGGTTGATCGGGTGGAATGGGATTTTACACCCACTGTGTATTGAAAGTTTAGTTCACATCAGTGACATGTGGTAACTGTTTAGAATGTAATGTTGATAAGGAGATGTGTGTGGAACAAGGATCAATGTTTTTTCATCAAATTATTGTTGGCATGGTGACTTAAATATTTTGGTAATTTAAAGTAAGTACCCTATGATGAGGTGTATCTTGGAAATAAATCATGTTTTATGATATGGTTATCCTGAGTGTGGAACATAACAGGAACTATTTAGATACATGTTGATAGGGGTTATTCAAAGGAAGGGGAATACTAGCTTGATGTAATCAACCCTTAGTTGGAGAGACATGATTTTAATGTTAGAGACTTCTGAGGAATGTTTCAAGGGTGGTTTTCCTATTATGAGTGAAACAATGAAAAATATATGGATTCCATTACATGGGTCGAGAATGGGTGATAGGTTTCATTTTCATTAGTTCTTGGGAATAAGGAGGATTCTATCAAGGCTATTTTTTTGTTTAAAAACGGATGGGGCCTGGGATTTAGTGATTGTGAACCTATTTTATTGACGGATAATAATGATGCCCCTAAGGAGGGGAGGATTTATTGGTCGCTAGTGACTAACCCCACGTGTTAAGGGTTTTTGGGGTATGAGATCAGTCATTGGATGTTCATTTTGGATGTTGTATTATATTGGAAAAATGGGCCTATGTATTATAAGATTTTTTAGATGAATTTTAGGTACAATTTTGAATATGGACTTGGGCAGAGTCCAAGAACATGCATTAGGCTTGGGATATATTCTGATGATCCGAGGGTATTTGGGTCAGTAATGAATTGTTGTATGAGTCAGGTAATAGTAATAAAAATATCATCAATATCTTTGGCTAGAAAAAAAAACTAGATTTTAGTGATGGTATTTGATGATAGTTCTTGGAATGATTTCATTGTGCCTAGACATAAAAGAATTGGAATCAGGTTTCAGTGATTTGTCGGCCGCAATAGCTGATAATTTTCAAGAATATCCAATTAAAGGTAGTTCAACTTGATTTATCTTGAATAGTCAAATTTGGTTATTAAGGAAACAAAATTGGTTATGCCATTGGGATGATATGGGTACATTTTAATATTTGTTTGTGTATTTTCAAGGAAAATATGATGCTACTAAGTTGAGATTCCTTAAGTGGAATTAGACCATTTCAGATTAAATAATGGAATAAGAGTAGTGTCCTCAAATATTATTGGGTGTGGTGAGTTGATAAATGTGTCGGTATCCTTATTAGTAAGCCAAGGTAATTTTTCCATTGTAAATTTTTACTGTGTAAGTAGTGTGTATTGAATTTGGCTATTGAAAGAAAGAATCTATGGGGTTGACTGCCATAAGACAGTTGATGATTGAGGTGATGTCAAGATCATGAAATGGTAGGATGGTCTCAGGAAAGTTTTTACTTGGTTTTTATTTGGTTTATATGATAATTGGATTAGGTTTTAGTCACTTAAGAATTGTATGATCAAAGTGTCGATTTAGGATAACATTGTGTATTCAAAGATGGAACACAGGTGTTTGAGTGAGAATTTATGATCCATGTAGTGTGGGAAGTTCATTTTAATGACCATTGAGGTTTCTATTCAATAATAATTATTAAGGTGAGAAGTTTATAAGATCATGTGTCTATTTTTGTTGGAAATTTTATAAGGAAATTTAATTTTTAAATTACTTGATTGGATAGTTTTTTATTATAGGTTCATAACAGAATTCTGGGAGTAGGAACACCTCATACTGATTATTTCATATATAATTTAAGGCTTATAAGGTAGTATAGATGGGTTGGGATTGTCATAGTGGTTTGGTGTGTGTAATTAATGTTTCGTGAAAGTGTAACCAAGGTTTTAGGATTAGTGAAAACTATTCGACCTAACTTGGTGAACTAGATTGTATAGGAACAAGGGTCGAGAAACCATACAATGGGTTAGTGGAAACCATATGGGTGTTTAAAATTAATTAAATACATGTTGAATGGTTGGTGTATTTTCTTCTAAACCATGTTAAATAATCATTTATGATGGGTGTGCCTCAGATAGTGACGTTGTATGGTTTTTTTAACCATGAAAAGAAACCATGTGGCTCATTAAAGGATGAAAAATCTCCACTTTTCCTTCTTAAACCTTTACGATGGAATCCCCTATTTCCCCGATTTTCCTTCATTACCGGAGCTAGCTCTCCTCCCACATTCCCTTCTTTAAACCCCTTCAAGGGGATGTTCTTGGGGCCTTTCCACAACATCTTGAGGTGTGATTTCTCCACTGGTAATATCCTTGATTATTCTCCGCTATTAATTCCTAATTTTCAATTTCCCAGATTAGTTTTTTATTTATTATACCATCATATCATGGTAGAATTGGATACCAGTGATGGGGTTTTTGTTATTCCTAGGAAAATGGTGACCTAGGATGTCATATTTACTTTACCATATGTCATTTTATTTATCTATGTTATCATAATGATTTTCTAAATCTTTAAATATTAAATTAAATTCTTTGGGTGATTTTTTTGAAAATATTTTTTATGTCTTATGGCTGGTTCAAGTTTGAGGATGTTTAGTGGGTTTTTGGTGGGTTTTTGGTAAGAATTTGATCACCATTATGGTGCAATGGGATCAGCTAGTGAGTTATTAGGAATTATTCCTTTTAAATTATTATTTTTTATATATTTTTTAGTTTAATTAGTTAATTTCTATTTTATTTTATTTAATTAATTTTATGTTGTTTTTTATGAGAAGGTACCTCACAAGTCTCATATGATCATAGACGGGCCTCAGTAGCTATTGTTGGCCCTTAGAAAATAAATGGAATGATTCTTATGAGTTAGGTGGTATTTCACACCAATCCAATGGTATTTATGAATGTTTGTAGTAGAATGTTAACACATGGGCTCACCATAAGGGTGATTCCACCTTTTTAAATCTATTTCAATGACTTGTTCAAAATTTAATTAATTTTGTAACATTATAATTGATGGATGATAAGGGTTGATAAAATCCCATGTTTGGTAACTTCATGCATTGTCCCTGATGATAGAGACTAAGACCATTGGGACACTGAGTATCCTATAAACCACTTAGGAGGTGATTCTACACCTAGGAAGGCATTTAATCCCTTGTTCATTCCTAAGTGGAGATAACAAGGTAGATCGAGGCCTGTTTGGGAAATTAGACTGTCATAGAGTGGCCATGAGCCATCTCTCAATGGTTTCCTTGGTTTCTTGACCTTGATAATATGGAATGTTCAAACTACATTGTTTATGATGTCATGGGACATAACATCCTGGTTCTTCAGGTATTAATCCATGATTATGAATTTTTTCAAGGATCTTGAGAATGATTCCTCAAATTACATGTTCACTCAGAGGATCCCAAGAGGGATGGCTCCACTTATGTGTTGACCAAAATAATAATTCAATGGATTCCTCTCATGTGTATTTTCCTAGGGGACTACAGTGGGTGGCCTAGTGACTTAATTACCTTAATATATTGTGTTATGGGCTTGGGTAGTGATGGAAACATGTATCACCTTAGAACCTATACGGAACATGTGAGTCCAAGAGGATGTGGAAGTAGAGAGGGGTTTAGGAATTCCATAAAATCTTATCTTTTATTTACACATTCATTTAGTTATTATTGAGGAAGATATAAATAATGTACAAGCTTTGTAGAACATTACATATGTTTAATATTTGATGTAATGGTATAGGGGGATTCTTATAGGAGCTTCCTAGGATCTTTCATATGATACTTGTTTGATTTAATTCAACCTTATAATAATTCCTAGTGGCATAGGGATTCCCCACCACATAGGAAACATATAGGCAGTGTCTCATTGCATCTTGGAAACCTATCATAGATATTTTATTACATAGTATGCTTAGAATTTTAGAATCTAGGTGATGTCATAGGTCTCCAGGTGGCCACATTTCCCTTAAGTACATGATTATTATGAGGACCATGAGTATTGATGATGATATACTTTAAAAATTCCTATTATAATCCATAGGATTTAGTGGAAACACCCTGATTTCATTTCCTAAATATTTCTCGGAATATAATTTTGATCCATTAATTAAATGAATTCTTGTTATTATCTTGGATCCATAGGGTATTCTGGTACATTTCATGTATTTTTAATTTTCACAGAAACACTAGTTCTTAATGATGACCCCATATATACCACATCCATAATGATTTAAAAGACTTTTAAACCCATAAAATGATGGTATTCACCTCCAATAATTGTTTCCCAGCCATCGATGACTGGAAAATGGATTCCATCCATTCGCAAAAAGCATGCACATGTGCATCACTCCTACAATCACTACCACTCAATCTAGGATCCCATATCCACAATAATAATCACTTTTATCACTCAAAATATCTCATTCCATCTAAAAATAATCATCCCAATTATCATTCTCACAACCTCCATGAATCTAGAGGTTCGATCATTCTTGAAATTTCCCCAGAAAAGTTGAATCGTGACCCCATAGGCCAACGGTGAAGAACACAATGAACAATGTGGGGAACTCACCATAAAAGGAGTGATAAACACCATTTGTGAATAATTATTGAACAATTATTGTAAGTATATTAATCTAGTATGCATCATGGCATGAGAAAAGAAAAAAGTGAATAAAATGATTCAATTCGACAATGGGCTCATGTGAACGGTGGCGACACATAGAATCAAAAGAAGAAAATAAAATATCCATGATCAAATGATTAATAAAATTTAGAAACCACAATTTATGATCCCTAAATTGATTATGGATCAATCCTTGGTGAATAACATATTTGTTAGTGATGAGGATGATTTATTGTGTCTTTTCTCTATCAATCCACCTTGATCTGATCATCGTTCACTGTTCGATGTTGATTTTCCAATGAAGAACATCAGAGCACCTCTTAATTATCCCATGTTTTATATGGATAACCATAAATAATTGTTATAAAGGATAATTTATAGAGGATTTAATTATTTCATTTCATTAAACAAATATATAATATATTTATTTATTTACTTTAATTAAAAGAAACTTCCAATGACAGGCACAACCGGATGTCTAGATCCGGCCAATATTAGGTACCACCTAAGGTAAATCTCATGCTAATTATTTAAAAGTAATCCTATGTTTTCAATCACAGAATCAATTTAGGATATATTCAATTATTTATTAAAAACTATGTGTGTTTTATATTAAAATATTTAATATTTTTATAAAATTAATTTCGGGCTCACTAGGCCTTAGAATCTCACATCGTCTCATCACTTGGATCTGAAAATATTCTTTAATATATTTCAATGTCTTACAAAGAAAAATAGAGTCTCTAAATTATTCCATCCTTCAAAGAATTTCATACCCAAAAAGAACAAAATAAAAAAAGGATGGGATATTAAGCATGAATTTTCATCTCCCACTCCCAAGGTATCTCGTGCATGCTCTCATGCCGACATAGAATTTGAATCAAAGGAATAGTAAATCCTTAAAGTATCCTCTACTAACAGTCCTTGATCACCATTAGGTACTTGGAGAAGGAGTCTCCAAACTCAATATCCCACTTAGCCCAGTAAATAACATGTCGTATATCCTCAACTGTGACACATAGAATATGACAAGTAATCACTCAAACTATGTGGAAAAGGTGAGGTGGTAAGAATAATATCAAACCCAGTGCAGGATCTCTAATATCCCGATATACCTCATGGATTTCTTTCCTCCTTGTATGATTCTTTACAATCCATGTTATGGGGAGACTCTTAGGAAAACATGGTCTCCCTGCTCAAACATCAAGGTCCAATAATGTTGATCTATGTAAGATTTTTTCAGTTCTAGACTATCCTCATACACTACTAGATCACCTAGACATTCTATGTCATCATCAACATTGTCTCTAATCCAACAAAACATCCATAAATAATATTAGTCCACCATAATGGTGACCTATAGGGTCTCTGGTAAACGTCCTTGAAAGGTGTCATAATTATAGTAGGGTGATAGGTATTATTATAAGCAAACTCTGCCAATGGTAAGTGAACCACATATCTCCAGTAAATGTTTAACATACAAGTCCTCAGCATAACCACCAACACTTGGATAGTGTTCTTAGTCTTCCAATCTATCTAGGGGTGAAAATATGTAATTCTCCTCAAACGGATCCTAAATTACTCATGCCATCCTCTCCAAAAACATGACATCAATCATGCATCATAGATTGAGACAATCATCAAAGGCACCCCGTGAATGTGGATGATCCCCTACATGGAAAACATCCCTAAAATACCCACTGAACTCTACTCCCTAATAAAAAAGAAATGCACTGACTTTGAAATTTCTTCAACTATCACCCATACTGAATCATTTCCCCTCACAATCATTGGAATCCTTTTCACAAATCCTGTGGATTTGTCATCCCATTTTCACTCTTGGATCTCAAGGGGATACAAAAAACCGTTCAAAACATAGTTCTCATCCTTTGCTTACTAATATGTGAGACAATGAGAGATAATATCGGCCATGCTCTACCTCATTCCATACCACATAAATTGCTTCTAAAAGTCTCATTACATATTCTCTACAACAGGGTATACATCCAAAAGAGAATCATAAAACTCCTCCATTACCTCCTATTGTAACGTGATCAAAAACACAACAAATGCCTAGAAATCATGAAGTGATCCCCTACATCAAATAATCCATCTGGTGAATATACAAATGATACCTAGTCATGTAGAACCTCACAGTAGATATCTCCAAACTTATCCTCCCTCATAGGCTGGAGAAGTAGAGGAGTCAACACCATTGACTAAAGTTAAATTGCACTCATGTCCTCCACCAGGGTCAACTACAAAGAATCCAACTACTCAAACACCTCCTCCACTAGATGAGAATGGTCCTTATTTATAATGGAATCTACCACTACATTCCCATTCCCAATAGTATAGACTATCTCAAAATAATAGTCTTAAAAAAAATACAACCAATGCATCTATATTAGGTTCATATCTCTCTGAGTGAATACATAACTAAGACTCTAATGGTCTAAGTAAATAAAAAATTATTCTCCCCAAATTTAGTGCCTCCTTATCCTCAGAGTGAAGACTACTACAATCGAATCCAGGACATGAGTCTCATAGTTCCACTCATTGGGTCTCAACTAACTTGAAAAACATGTGATAATTTTATACCTATGCATCAACACATAGAGAATCCCGTCTCCAGAGTCATTGGAATACACTATGTACTCCACCCCATCCCCTAGTAGTATCAACACAAAAGCACTGCTCAACCTCATCCTTAGATGCTTGAAGGTTCCCTAACACTTCTCAGTCCAAGTAAACGGATTTCCTTTCACAACAGGGTATTCAAAAGGGATACTATCCTAGATAAGTTCTCCAAAAAACTCTTGAATTTAAAAATAACTCTATGAGAGTTCCCCATGAGACTATTACTCTCAAAAAATGTATAGAATCTATCATCAACTTTTTACATGTTCCTATTTAGATTATGAGGGAATGAGGGTTCCAAAAAAGAATACTGATATGAACTGATACATGAAGGGTTGAAGGAACTAGTTCACAAGCCTCCCAGAAAAGTTGGGTAATCAAACACACCGAATGGTATCTCCATAAACTCAAAGTGACCCCCATTATCTTTAGAAATATACCTCTCATACAGTATCCTCTCCAACTAGGAGTTGGGGGTACCCTATCCTAAGGTCAAACCACCTATGGTACCACTTTATAATGACCCAACCAATCAGGGACTGCCTAGCCTAAAGAATACTATACCACCACAATAAAGGCTACAATTGTGTTATGTGCACAAAAGTTATTACAATAGGCTACTCACGGGCCAAAATATAAGGTAAAACAAAGGAGCTATGAGAGCTATAAGTTTCTAAAAATGGGGTGGGTACTGGGTGTATATGGGGTCTACAGGGCATGTGGTCCCACTATTTTCCCTAGCCATGTTCTCCTCTAGAAAATTATTAGTGTCCATGTCACCATACACAGTGTGTATGGGGAACACACAGAATGTCTTGGCCACTCAAGGCCTACTAGTGTGATCCTAATTGTTCATATGTCCATTACCCTATGTTTTTTACTTGGCCTTGTACCTGGTTTTGTCTGGGTATTAGCACATTCTAATGTACTCCCATGTTACGTGGTGTGTCCTCCCACATGGGGTCCTAGGAATTTCAAGATAGCACAAATCCTAGCAACCTAGGGAAGGTAACATGGTATGTGCCCCAGCCACATGGGGTATGGTCCTTATCTTTTTCCCAAAACCATGGCCATAAAAACTATGTTACTAAATAATATGTTCACATGCCATTATTTTCTTGTACTCGTTATTCTTTTAGAAATATTAGTATTTCATGTGGATCCTAGATCT
This sequence comes from Viscum album, assembly GCA_963277665.1. Lineage (NCBI taxonomy): Eukaryota > Viridiplantae > Streptophyta > Magnoliopsida > Santalales > Viscaceae > Viscum > Viscum album. The sequence continues at coordinate 2,114,050,460 of OY728120.1, forward strand.
ACCACTTTTATTGAAATTTTTGTCTCTTAACCACCTAACATGTTGGTGGTCACCTTTGGTAATCTATTCCTAACCTATGGTGGCTAGAAAATGGATTCCATCCATTCTAAAAAATCCTTCATGTGTTTACTACTCATCTGGTCACTGTTGCTCGGTCTCGGATCTGAAATCTATCGAAATCATCACTCTCATCCCTCAAAGGACCTTAGTCCATTCATAAATCTCCACCTCGATCATAGTTCTCATACCCACATGAATCCAAGGGTTATATCATGCTTAAACCCACCCTGGAAAATACCAACCATGACCCCAAGGGGAAATGGTGAAGAATGAAAAGAACGATGGGGGTAAATCACCATAAAAAGTGTGAAAAAATCATTGTCATGGCTTTCATTGACCAAGATTTGAAATAGGGTAATCCAAGGTGTGATCATGTCATAAGAAAATTATAAATTAAATAAAACAATTCAATTAGACAATAGGCTCGTGTGAAGGGTAATAATACACAAATTCAAAAGCATAAAATCAAGCATCCATGCTCAAAAGTTTAATCAAGGGTAGAAATCAAAATTGAAAATACCAAACTCGATTATGGATTGATCGTTAGTAAAGAACACATTTTCCAGAGATGAAGATAATATGTTGTGTCCTCTGTCTATCAATCCACCTTGATATGATTATTGTTCATCATTCAATATTGATCCTCCAATGAAGAAAATTTCAAATCCTATCAATTGTCCCATAGTTTATGTAGATAACCCTATATAATGTTTATAAGGTTTTATTTATATATTATTTAATTTGGAAATTTAATAAAAATTTATTTATTTATTTATTTTAATTAATCACACTCTCCAACGGCTGCTTAAACCTGAAATCCAATACCGACAAACCTTATGACTTGCCTGGTATAAACCCCATGCTCTAGATTATACATTTGTCTCATATATTTTTTTAATCTTCTTGAAAAAGATATTCTATTATTTCTAAAAAACTATGCACGTAGGATATCAATATATTTAATATTATTATAAAAAAAATTTCAGGCTCACCAGGCCTCAATGTCTCATGCCATCTTAACACCTCACCCAAAAATATTCTTTAATATATTTCAAAATACTATAAGTAAAAAACAGAGTATATTCATGATTAACTCAGCTTCAATGATTTTTCACCCACTCTTGTGGGTGATGATATGTCCTGGGTGAGTTGTTTTGAGGATGGACTCTGGTATGCTATTTGATCTTAGGTGATTGTCTTTCAGCTAACTATTTTCTCTGAGATGGTAATTCATGACCTTATCTACAAAATAAATCTAATAGAATATGAAGGTGCATGTCTAGGTGGTTCAACATCTAGTCCAGGAATTGGATCATCTAGATTAATGAATCATCATTATATGAAATCTATCATGGGTTATGGTATACAAGGTTTTCACATTGGAAATAATATATTATGTCAAAAATGTATTAGGTAGGGTCACATGAAGCCTTATTGGGTCAATGACCTGATGGAGTGACGGGTTTATGGTAAGATATCCCGTCTCTAGATATTAAGAATGAAATTTCAACTGGTGCATAATAAGAGGGTATTTGTATCAGTTTAAAGTTATTAAGTTTGATATATGCCACCACAGTAAAAAGGAATCTAGGGTAATACTAGTCGTTTAGTCGGACATGGTGGTTGAGGGTGAGGAATCCAAAAACAGGATTTACAGCACTATCATAGAAGGGATACTTAGGGAGGTCAGGTTTTAGCTCAGGATTAATCACTATCACAAAACAGGGCAAGGGAAGTGCTGCCCTTTATCAGCGCTAAATAGAAAGCGCTGATAAAGGGGTATACCTTTATCAATGCTAGCTAAAAGTTCTGATAAATCTAACCTTTATCAGTGCTAAAATAAGCACTGATAAAGGTATACCCTTTATTGGCACCTTTTTTAGCACTGATAAAAGGGTACATTTATCAGTACTTATTTTAGCACTGATAAATGTTTTTATTCTTAATTTATAAAAATTTATAATATTTATCAGCACTAAAATAAAAGCGTTGATAAAACATAAATTTATCAGATCTTTTTTTAGCGTTGATAAAGGTATCTCTTTATCAGCGCTAAAAATCGCTGATAAATTTATGTTTTATCAGCTCTTTTATTTTAGAATTGATAAAACATACCTTTATCCGTACTTTCAACGAGCACTGATAAAGGTTCCAACAGTTTCTATTTAATAACCATAACAGGCCCTCCTCTCTCGCACATGGTAAATCTTTCGTGGAAGTTGAACTATGACCCTCTTCCACCGCGACTTCTCCTCCTCGTTCTCCTACTCTTCCACATCCTCATCTTCCTCCTCCTCCTCTTCCTCATCCTCCTCTTCCTCCTCATCCTCCACCTCCATTGTTGGGTCTGCTCCAACGCCGCTGCCTCCGCGCCGTTGGGTTTTTCTCCTCCGTCGCGACTGTCGCTACCTCCGCCGCCACTGGTCAGCGTAGGAGTATTTTTCCTTCTCTTGGGTTAATATAAATGAGAAATGATGATCCCTAAATGATTATGATGACTTATAGTTTTTTTATAATTGAGTTGAACCTATGTATGGGTAGTTGGGGAAAGAGTGAGAGCCCAGGGGGTGGGACCCTTGTATTGTAGGTTGTTTTAGATAGCGGTTGTGTGTGAACCTATAGTAAGTGGTAGGTTTGGTTCACTAGATGATTTGTGTTTTGAGGTGGGGATAAGAGTGGCACCCATGGGCTAAGGATTGTGTATGAATTGATGTAAGGGGTTTTTGTGAGATCCTAGTGGTCGTTAGCATGTGACTCAGGATGTTAGTGAGTTAGTGAGTTTTGGTGGTTGGGGGAGACTAATGAGTGGGGTTATATTGGTGCTATGAATACCTTATATACATAAATATAGGGTAGATTCTTTGACATGATGTATTGACGCATATTAGGTGTTATCAAGTTGATAGGGAAGGAATGGTCATGTCTGGGATTTTTATAAGGGAAGCACTCTCTATTCTTGAGTTTTGGTGTTATGACTGGGTTGAGGGACATGATCATTTGGATTCCTAACCCTATTGATTTATAACATGGTTTTAATGTGACCATCACTATTGAAACTAGATGGATGGGTTTAGGGTAATGAAACATGGGTATATTCCTTTGGTTTTGGAATAATGTTGGGTAACTGGTGATCGTGTGGTGAGTTTTGGAAAGGTGTGATGTTAAGATTGTAAAAGAGTACCAGGGGTGTCCCATTGGAAATATGTGTGTTCACCCTAATTTTTTTCAAGTTTACAGGTAGGCTTATTGAGTTTGAATAGGGATATGATCCTACTCACTAGATACCACGTGTTGTGTTGAAAAGACTGTACCATGAAGTTTAAAGTCATACGATTAGGATGTATGTGTCGTGAAAGGTGTGATCACAGAGGATTGATCAGGGCTTACTCATTTGGGATATGCTATTTATAATAAACTTGGGGATTATACCTAGTAAGGAGGACCTATTGGTTAGGGATTACCCATTGTATGTTCATCTTTTATATTTTAAAAAAATTTTGAACTCATTCTATCGAAGGTGGGTTCTATAATTTCTTTTTATCTTAAGGTGTGCGTAACCATGGTGTGGATTGATTTCAGTTTTAGTAGGTTCTTGGGGTTTTTGGGATGTGGTAAATGGTGTGATCAGTTTTAGATTATTTTATTCTCATGAGTTTCCCCTATTTTATGTTTTCTTTTTAGTTGGAAATATCCTCTATTGTGCGCCTCTCCTCTTCCATGAACGCACCTCTACCATGTGCTTAATGACACCTTCGCGGTGAGTTTTCTCCCATTACTCATTGGATTCAACTTGTTCGCATATTATTACTGTTTGATAATGATGGTTATAATGTGAAATTTATGGGCTAAACACCTTGCTGAAAATCATGGTTGTTGGTGGTACTTGTTTGCGCACTAAATGAATTGCATGTTGGTTGGTTCTTGTTGAACATTTGAATATAAAAATTGGTAATTTATATATACTTTACTTATGAATGAACGCCCCAGGATGATAAAACTTCTGTGATAAACACTAAATAAACAAACAAAATTGAATACAGGATGCTTTGTAAAATCTAAAATTGTGATTGTTTGGTTTGTATGGTGTTTCGATTGTGAGCACGATTGTATTTTTGTATGGCGTTGTAGTTTTTCTCATGATTGATATGCCATTTGTTTTCCATTTTGTAGTTCTTCCACCGTTGAATATCAATCCAATCTTTACCCATTTCAATGGCACCACCACTTTGTTACATGTGCAATTCCACTAAATCCTAAAAAACACTTCTAGAGGACTCTATGAGAACATGCTTCACCATACATGGATTTCATATAGATTTTAATTCCAAAGAACATTTATCTCCAAAATTTACACCACATGAATCATCTTCTGACTCCGACTTGGAATAAGTTTTATTTTAAATGTTACATGTCATGTGAACGTAGGTCACACACATCTCCAAGACATATACTTCAGAATGAAACCATGTATATTCCATGAAATAATGGTATAACCATTTGATATGTGTTTTACTTCACTCACACCATGTTAAGATACCATATAAAATTGATGTTTATAGACTATACACCCCTAGTGGTCATGTAAGGACTACACACTGTGTATTCCACAAAAATGTGATGCATAGCCAGTGAAGTGACTCATTTTGTATCTAGAGTACACGCCTTTAGCTCAAGTTGTTCTATATGTCATGTATTTTCAAATGCATCATGTCGTCTTTGTAAGACTAACTTGGAATTAATTTGATATATGTCATATTAAATCAGGTATCTTATCCGTAGACGATGTTCACCCTACTGCACACACCATGTATATAGATTTCACATGAGTTTAGAAATGGTAGTATACAACCAACCTTGACTGATAACCCTGTAAATTGTGTATCCATTGAACAAATTGTGTGCTATGTTAATTTCATTATTATTATTTATTTTTCACTTTGATGATAATATTTCATGTATGAGTAGCCCATTATAAATATCTTCTCACGTATATCACAATATTAGGATTCCCTCATTCATTGGAAATTACACACAATGTTGTTTGGATATTTTAATTATCTTCACTCTACTTGATAGTTGACAGGTGACAAGTGAGATGTTTAGAGAAAATATAGATTATGGTACTCCCCCATGTTTCAGTGAAGATTCCTCCATATATAGTTTTTAGGTACTCTATGGAGATATACAAAAGATAGGGAAAATTCCCCCATATATAGATAGAGTTCTATTACTTTCACATGTTTTGGGGTAGGTTCCTCTCTTTCATTGTAGAGTCATTTGTACCATGATTTTTTTTATAAATACCAACAAATGATACTTGATTAATTAAAACATAATATTCAGAAAGTTCGAGATCTAACCCATAAAAAAGATGAATATGAATAAAGAATGGATAAATGCCAATTGGTTGAAAAAAGAGTATGAAGATGGCGTGAAAGAGTTTATCAAGTTTGCTAGAGATCATGCATGTGACCCTTCTCAAATCCTTTGTCCGTTTTTACGCTATTTTTATTCAAGACAAATTAATCCATAGGAGTTAGAAGAACACCTGATCTTTCATGTAATAGATAAAAGTTATACATGTTGGAATAAAGCTGGGGAAAAGAGAATGTTGGTAGTGGCTCGCATAACACGACATTTTATGGAAGATCTGATATGATTACAAGCGTGAATAGTGAATATGATCATATGGGGGTTGTGATTATAGATGTGAATGATGATGAAGATCGTATTGAGGAAATGACAAGGACAGTTGATGATGAACATCATGATTTACCAATATTGTTTGAGATGTTAAAGAGTTGTGCAAAAACACCATTGTATGTTGGTTGCACTAAATATACAACATTGTTAGTCATACTGAAACCGTATAATTTGAAAGCAGGAAATGGGTGGAGTGACGCCAGTTTTACCAAACTACTTTCCCTCTTGAAAGACATTCTCCCAGAAGATAATGAACTCCCAAGACGAACATATGATGCCAAAAGAATGCTACGATCGATGGGTATGATCTCTGAAAGAATAAACGCCTGCCCGAATGACTGTATATTGTTTCTCAAGGACCACAAATCACTTAAAGAATGCCCAAAGTGTGGTACTTATCGATACAAGAAAGATGATTCTAGTCCTAAGAAATTTGTATGGTACTTTCCAATCATTACAAGGTATAGGCGCCTATATGGAAGTGAAGAGACTGCAGGACAATTAACATGGCATGCAGATACAAGAATTAATGATGGGAAACTGCGTCACCCATCAGACTCTCCTCAGTGGAAGAGAATTGATCACGAGTATCCTGAATTTGTAAATGAGCTAAGAAACCTTCATCTGGTATTATCTATTGATGGGGTGAATCCATTTAGTTTTCAAAGCAGCAGTCACAGTACATGGTCGGTTATGTTGGTAAAATATAACATACCACCGTGGTTATGCATGAAATGAAAATACATCATGTTATCTATGCTTATATCAGGACCAAAACAACCGCGTAATGATATTGATGTTTATTTGGCTCCATTGATCGAGGATTTGAAAATATTGGTGGATTTAGGTGTTACGTTGTATGATACATACAAAAAAATATTTCACTTTGAAATCCATGTTGTACGGGATGATAAATGACTTTCCTGCTTATTGAAATTTGTCAGGATATAGCATTAAAGGAACACAAGGGTGTCCTGTTTTAGAACGCGGTACACAATCAATTAGGTTGAAACATTCATCGAAAACCATGTTTTTAGGACATCGCAGATTTCTACCCCGACGGCATAAGTACCGATCTTGGACAACATCATTCAATGGAAATTCAGAAGAACATTCAACACTATATCCACTAACAAGAGATAAATTGTTTGAGAAGGTCAAATATTTGAACACTACTTTTGGTAAACTGTTTTCAAAAAACCTTACAAAACTGGTTGGAAAAAGAGACCAGTTTTTTTTGAATTACCATACTGGAATTGTCTGTATGTCAGACATTTTCTTGATTTTATGCATATTGAAAAAAATGTATGTGATAGTGTCATCGGCACGTTACTAAATTGTAACACCTCGAGATTTTATGAAAAATATTCTTTTTAATTTCATTAATGTCTTGTGTTCTACGCTACACCAAAAGGAGCTTGCTCAACACGCATCCTTGACTTGCCTTGTATTACACGCAATCGCGACCTTCCTCGATAGCGTGTGTAGTACGCAATACCGAGTTTCACTAAACAACGATATGCTATTAAAATATTATTAAAACTAGTCGTTATGAATAGTAATATACACTTTTTGAAATTTTGTAAACTTTATTTTTCAAAATGGAGTTCATTTTTGGATTTTTAATATCGAAATTAGCTTAGGGTGAAATTTTGGTACTTTTCGGATAACATTCATATTATGATGAATAGTGAAAATGACTAAATTTTAATTAAAAACAACTTTTTTAATCGAAATAATTAATAGTGATAAATTATTAATTTGAGTGGTTTTAAAGTATATTTAGAATATATTTTTACAATTTAATACAATGTTGGTCATTGTATTTAATTCTACATTTAAACCAGATATAAACAAGTGTAAATCTTTTGATAGTTATTATCTCTTAAAAACACACTATTTGTTTTGACGACGGGAATTAACTTTTAAATTAATTAATGCAACTGGTTTGTTTTGAATTTGGTAAAATAGACATCATTTTTGAGTTCATAATATCAAATATATCTTAGGCCTAATTTTTGGTATTTTTCCGGAAACTTTCATTTTTTGATGAATAGTAAAACCACTAAGTGGTAGTTAAAAAAAATGAATTTTTTATAAAACTTAATTTTATCGCTTCTGTGAGTGGAATTTCAAAAATCCGAGAGACACGGTTGAGGTTAGTAAGTAAAATGTGGTTCAATGAGATGAAAATAATTTTTGGTGAATAGTAACTTTTTACTTTTTTTACCACGGTTAAAAGTAAATAGGGTAATTAAGGGTAAAAATGTAATTATTATTACCCTAACACATGTAATAATTCTATTGGATAAATGTAATTCGACCAAAAACAACCTTAGGAATAAAATATGATCATTTAGTCCCACATGGATTAGATTAGGACATTTATTATTAATTTATTTAAAGAAGGGTTAAATAGTTAAAATCAAAGTTTAATAAGTAAATCATTTTTAATATAGGGTTATACATAATATAAATTCGATTGTAAATATTCATTAGAAAGATAATAAGATTTTATACATAATGATATTTTATTTATAATTTTTAGACATTAAATAAATTAATATATATATGACACAATGATGATGCAGTAATTATCATAATAGTGAAAAATTAGAATAATTGATATTATAAATACCCAAATAAATATAATTTGAGACTTTTTATGAATTAAACTAATTTTATAGGTTAATATGACATGTTAGTATATATTTAATTAACCTTTTTAGAACTAATCATTCTGTTATGATTTTTACAAAAATCAATTACTAAATAGTGTCAAAATTGACATAAAATAGTTTTTAAAAGAAATATTATATTATTAATTGTTATTTTATTCCTAAAAATCTAAAGTTCGGCCAAATGACTTATATAAGGTTATATATATTAATAATAAACAACTTGGGGTTCTTTTGTCTTGATATAGTATGTTTATTAACCTTATAGTGTAAGAAAACAAGAAGACACGGTAAAAGTAAAATTATCTAACTTAAAGTTAAATATAAATGATAAGGTTAAAATAGGAACCTAAACTTGTCTAAATTCTATTGGATGAGATTCTTTCGACCCATCCCCAGGTTAGCTTCGAAATAAATCAATTTGGAGCTATTTCAACCGAATTTGGCTTTATAATAAAATAATATTTTTAGTTATTCCAAAGGTGCCCCTCTCTTCCCTTACAAAAGGGCACCCCCTACCTCTCTTCCTCACACCACTTTGAGTCTTCATGATCGGCCAAACCCTGCAAAATTATCTTATCCACTTCCATAGAACATCCTAGAGGTTCTGGTCTTCCTCAAAGACCAATTTTAGTGCCCTAAAAGGAGATCTCAAAGAGGAGCTTCAAAGAAGAGGTAATTTCTGTTACCAATTCTTTCAACTTTATTTCTTCTTCCACTTCTTCTTCTTAGGTTGTTTCATTATGAAGTAATAACATCAGTATCACTCATATACTGATATGTTATTATAAGTATGAAACAACCCTATTTCGCCATCAATCCATCCTACAGAAAACGAAATCACCGCGCGTGCGTACGTACGGAATACCGTCTCCACGCCGTGGTGTAATATGTTTTTCAACCAACACCTTACATGGATGGGTATTATGGTGTAAAGAATAACTATACATAGTTATTATAACATAATAATGATTCTGATATATTGTATCATCCACTCCAATTCAATTCAATAATTATGGAAATGATATCATCGCTCGTGCGTACGTACGGATTACCATCTCCACGACATGATGAGATTCATTCTCCATGTTAACCATTTAAGAATGATTATAAAGTATATATAATCAATAATAATTAAATATATTACATTATAAAGCTACTGGATTTATGTATATATGTATGTCATCTACTTACTTCCATTCAAGACAATAAGGATTGGAAAGCAGCGTTCATGCGTACGTACGGACTACCGTCTCCATGAACGGTGTGTTTCATTTCATTTATCTATCTATTATATATATATATATACTGAATATATATGATATATAAATCATGTTTTTATATTCTTGAAGTAAGTAAATCATGATATAATTAATAATAATGTCAAAAACAACAAGTCCAAACACCTACGATAAATGAAACGATTTTACCCAAAACCCTTCTTTAACATGGAATTTATAAAAGAACGGGTAATATAAAGTCATAAGTGAACCATATATGATATAATAACAATGAATATGAATCTGTAATAAGTTAATGACATTATTTAAATCATTATACAGGAGGTTCGGACACTTACGAAGCAAATCAGACATAAGGTAAGGGAAATATCACAATCTCATTTTTATCCGAGATTGCTTATACTTTGGTATTTACTGGGGAGTATTTTATCATCCAAATCCATGTTTCCTCAATATTTAATATTATTTCCATCCACCTAAAATTGTTTAAATCCAATTTTACCCTTCGGTGAGTTTTTAGTAAAAGATATGAAAGGAATCTTTTGTCGTTTTTTTTGTACGAGGTACTTTTTTTGATTTTTCCGAAAAAAGTACGAAGAATGTTTTTTTAACTTATACAACATAAATGGATTTTTCAAACATTATTTCCAAGAAGCTTAATTTACAAGTTTTCAAGTTTATTTTTAATCAACTTCTTTTAGTTTAGAATTGTACGACATGTTAAGAAAGGAAAAGTTTTTTTTGAAGTAGAAAGGATATTTTCCTCAAGAATGGAGTTCAAATGTTTTATCAAAATTATTTTCTATATAAGATAATAAAGGTTTATGTTTTTATACCTATTATTAAATTGATTTTATAATGTTGTGATGGAATTATTTTTATGAATTCCTTTATCGTATATGAATTGTTTTATGATGTCATGATGTTTAAGATTCCCATTTTTATTACATGGGTTATGCTATGATGTATGGTTTTCTGATTTTTTGGCACACATAAGAATGGTATCATTATGAGATGGTTGGGACCTATATCTCCCTCCAATGCATTGGGTAAAGATTTTATATCTCATGAGATAGACATGGCTGGAACGGTAGGTTATACCGGTTCAGTGAAACAGGACTGAAACGAGGAGTGAACTCGGTTCAGAAAGGGACTTTGTCCACTAAGATAGTCTAGGCAATGAGCCTTGACTAATAAGAAATGATTCTCTATGATTATGTGTGTATGCCACAAAGTTTCATGTTTTAAGTTATGATTATTGTGATTACATTTCACTGCCATGATTTATTCCATGTTATGAAATTATGCTTTCTTTTGCACGTTAAGATTTTCAAAATGTTATGTTCTTATGATGTGATTGATATTTCTTTTGTTTACCCCTACTGAGCATTTTAACTCACTCTTTTATGTTTTCTTTTCCCCAAGATATAAAGAAAGGTTTTAGGTATAAAAAAAAGGAAGATCTTTATGGGAGATATTGAAGATCTTTCACCAGGATTAGAAGATTATATTCCGAGTTTCCAAAGACACTAAACTATTACGATCCTTGTGTGTGTGTTTTTGTTATGTACTATGTATTCCGAAAATGTAATGTAATGTCAATGTACGTCAAGCTTAGGGTCTCTACAGTTGGTATTAGAGGAAAGGTTTAGTCAACCATTGGAAACTAGGATGCGAGAACTTTAGTGGGATCCCGAGAGACATTTCTAAGGTATGTCTAGGTAAGTACCTAAGGTTAAGTATAAGTATAGGTTATAGTCCTAGAATTGCACTAACGATCTTAGAATTTAACCTAAGATGTTAGATACTGAAGGTACTCCCCCTTTTTTATGTTGTTTTCCCTAGCATGATTTTTGCCTCTCACACTATTCTTTTTGGGTTTTAGACGATGGCTGAAACCCGAAGGAACCGTGTTGATCAATGCAATGGACAATGCAATTATTGTCCTCCTGAACAAAAAAATGTTATGGGAGATGGAGTGAAAAATCTTATTGCTATACTTACACAAGCTATGAATCATTCTAGACTTCCAAATGAGCAGCGAAGGGAACAATATTCTATTGAGTCCTTCATGAGGCAACGTCCACCTTCTTCCAGTGGGTCTTCTAATCCACTTGTTTCTGAACAATGGATCAGTACCACTAAAAATATATTTTCAGTTCTTCAATGTTCTGAACATGATAAAGTCATCTTATCAGTATATTGTTTGGAAGGTGAAGCTGATCAATGGTGGAATCTTATCAAGAATACGAGGCAAAGAGATTAAATTGAGTCCATGGAATGGGATGAGTTCAAGAACTTATTTTTCAATAAGTACTTCCCTCATATTCTTCGAACAAAGATGGAGAAGGAGTTTCATGAACTAAAGCAAAAGGATGATGAATCTGTTGGTATATACAAAGCGAATTTTACAAGGCCTGCCAGGTATGCATCAGGATTTATCATCCAACCTGAAAGTAAATTTGATCGATTCTTCAGTGTATTAAAACAAAATCTTCGAAGGGCATTAGCTATAAGATACTTCAGTAGCTATGAAAAAATTGTGCGTTGTGCTATCAAGGTAGAAATGGAAGTTGGTGTTACTTATCCATCTCATAGTTTTGACAAGAAATGAAAGATGGAGTTCAAGGAGAAATCTCAGAATAATGGTGAAAAGAAGATGAATGTTTCCTTATGCACAAAGTGTGGAAAGAATCATGGTGGAGATTGTCTTAAAGGGAATAGAAAATGTTTTATGTGTGGAAAAGAAGGTCATCAAGCAGCTGAGTGTCGAAGTAATGTAAAAAGGGTTTCTAATGATGTGAATAAAGCAAACACTGTAGAGAACGCGTCACCAACACTTAAATGCTTCAAGTGCAAGGAAATGGGGAATTATGCTAATAAATGCCCTAATCCAAGGGTTAGTGATGATCGACATGAGCAACCACTTAAGGCAAAGGACAAAGGGAAGTCACATGCGATCACTATTGGCGATGTTGAATATGACAACAATGTGGTGGAATGATTAAGTGTTTATGTAATGGGATTCCAAAATAATGTTGTATATAGTATCGTGGAATATTGGAATATTTATGTATTGGTATATTGTGGTTTTCAATGGTACCAGTAACCATGGAATGTGATTGAGATATTTTTGGAAAAAAAGATGATATGCGCATAATGAATGGAAAACGAGAAAATGAAATGTTTGACCGTATTCATGAGCACATGACTGATATAAGGAGAAGGTTATATCATGGTTTGAGTATATAGAATTTTTGGATTTTGGTATGTGGAAAGAGTTAACTTTTGACTGCATTCATGTTTTCACTAAGGTTCAATGGGTATTCATTCTTCAAGAGAATACATGATTAAGGTATTCACATGTTTGTAATTTGACCAACAAGACATATCTTATGATATATGGGGATCAACGATGGTATTAAATATCTGGTAATTATTTTCACTATATTATGAGAATGGACTACAGTATTATGGATAAGCCTAAAGATTAGAATGGATTATGTTGGACATAAGTTAGTATTGTTTAAGGATAGAATTGTTTTCGATATTATTGATGGGATGTTATAGTAATATAGTTTTAGAAAAAGGGCAACCTGCAGGACGGGCGACAGCCCATCGCGTCAGACAAGGCTGTGGGAATCGAACCCACAACCGAAATGAGACTGTCCTTTATCGCCTACCACTGGCCTACAGGAAGTCCCTGGTTAATAGAAACTAGTTTTATTTTATTAAACGGTATGATATATGAAGTATAAGTTCATTTTTGGAACCATATACAATTAATCTAACCATAACATGGACTTATAACTTTTGCTAACCTTTTGTTTGAAAGAGATGGAATGACCCATCATTCTATCCCATGATCTGCTAACACATCACGAATGACAAATTCAACTTCATTTCTTTAAGAGATGAAGTGGAAATTGTCCAATGAACGATAAACAGTGAGACTATACCAAAATCACGAAAGTATTTCTTCTAATTCCAATTTCATCAACTTTAGGAAAATGATCTTAAAAACCAAAAATGTTGTCCTAGTGCTCTTATATCTGATGAATCAGATGGTACCCTAGATCATCACAAATTTATGGCTTTGTGATTGCTGGCTTTTCCATAGCCATGTTCTCTACCACTCTCCATCAGAACATGATGGTTAGATTTCTCTCCCATATCCATATTTTCACCTATGTGGAAACCGAGTGATTAGTTTATTTGGGTAACCGTTAAGTTTCATACTTTTGTTTTTAAAGATTAGTTTTTGTATTCCTTTTTACAATGTGGGTTTCTATCAAAAAAACTTTTGAATAGTAAACCATTTATAACCCTGACGAATTTCGAGGGCGAAATTCATTTTATGGGGGGTAGAATGTAACACCCCGAGATTTTATGAAAAATATTCTTTTTAATTTCATTAATGTCATGTTTTGTACGCTATACCAAAAGTAACTTGCTCAACACGCATCCTTGACTTGCCTTGTATTACACGCAATCGTGACCTTCCTCGATAGCGTGTGTAGTATGCAATACCGAGTTTCACTAAACAACGATATGCTATTAAAATATTATTAAAACTAGCCGTTATGAATAGTAATATCCTCTTTTTGAAATTTTGTAAACATTATTTTTCAAAATGGACTTTATTTTTGGATTTGTAATATCGAAATTAGCTTAGGGTGAAATTTTGGTACTTTTCGGATAACATTCATATTATGATGAATAGTGAAAATTACAAAATTTTAATTAAAAACAACTTTTTTAATCGAAATAATTAATAGTGATAAATTACTAATTTGATTGGTTTTAATGTATATTTCAAATATATTTTTACAATTTAATACAATGTTGGTCATTGGATGTAATTCTACATTTAAACCAGACATAAACAAGTGTCAATCTTTTGATAGTTACTATCTCTTAAGAACACACTATTTGTTTTGACGACGGGAATTAATTTTTAAATTAATTAATGCAACTGATATGTTTTGAATTTGGTAAAATAGACATCATTTTTGAGTTCATAATATAAAATATATCTTAGGCCTAATTTTTGTTATTTTTCTGGAAACTTTCATTTTTTGATGAATAGTAAAACCACTAAGTGGTAGTTAAAAAAAATGATTTTTTTATAAAACTTAATTTTACCGCTTCTATGAGTGGAATTTCAAAAATCTGAGAGACACAGTTGATGTTAGAAAGTAAAATGTGGTTCAATGAGATGAAAATAATTTTTGGTGAATAGTAACTTTTTACTTTTTTTTACCACGGTTAAAAGTAAATAGGGTAATTAAGGGTAAAAATGTTATTATTATTACCCTAACACATATCCTAATTCTATTGGATAAGTGTAATTCGACCAAAAAGAACCTTAGGAATAAAATATGATCATTTAGGCCCACTTGGATTAGATTAGGACATTTATTATTAATTTATTTAAAGAAGGGTTAAAATAGTTAAAATCAAGGTTTAATAAGTAAATCATTTTTAATATAGGGTTATACATAATATAAATTCGATTTTAAATATTCATTTAAAATATAATAAGATTTCCTACATAATGATATTTTATTTATAATTTTTAGACATTAAATAAATTAATATATATATGACACAATGATGATGTAGTAATTATCTTAATAGAGAAAAATTAGAATAATTGATATTATAAATACCCAAATAAATATAATTTGACACTTTTTTTGAATTAAACTAATTTCATAGGTTAATATGACATGTTATTATAGATTTAATTAACTTTTGTTGAACTAATCATTCTGTTATGATTTTCACAAAAATCAATTACTAAATAGTGTCAAAATTGACATAAAAGAGTTTTTCAAACAAATATTATATTATTAATTGTTATTTTATTCCTAAAAATCTAACGTTCGGCCAAATGACTTAGATAAGGTTATATATATTAATAATAAACAACTTGGGGTCTGTTTGGCTTGATATAGTATGTTTATTAACATTATAGAGTAAGAAAACAAGAAGACACAGTAAAAGTAAAATTATCTAACTTAAAGTTAAATATAAATGATAAGGTTAAAATAGGAACCTAAACTTGTCTAAATTATATTGGATGAGAGTATTTCGACCCATCCCCACCTTATCTTCTAAATAAATCAATTTGGAGCTATTTAAACCGAATTTGGATTTATTATAAAATAATATTTTTAGTTATTCCAAAGGTGCCCCTCTCCTCCCTTATAAAAGGGCACCCCCTCCCTCTCTTCCTCACACCACTTTGAGTCTTCAATATCAGAAAAACCCTACCAAATTCTCTTATCCACTTCCATAGAAACATCCTAGAGGTTCTGGTATTCCTCAAAGACCAATTTTAGTGCCCTAAAAGGATATCTCAAAGAGGCGCTTCGAAGAAGAGGTAATTTCCGTTACCTATTCTTTCAACTTTATTTCTTCTTCCACTTCTTCTTATTAGGTTGTTTCATTATGAAGTAATAACATCAGTATCAATAATATACTGATATGTTATTATAAGTATGAAACAACCCTATTTCGCCATCTATCCATCCTACGGAAAACGAAATCACCGCGCGTGCGTACGTACGGAATACCGTCTCCACGCCGTGGTGTAATATTTTTTTCCACCAACACCATACATGGATGGGTATTATGGTGTAAAGAATAACTATACATAGTTATTATAACATAATAATGATTCTGATATATTGTATCATCTACTCTAATTCAATTCAATAATTATGGAAATGATATCATCGCTCGTGCGTACGTACGGATTACCGTCTCCACGACGCGATGAGATTCATTCTCCATGTTAACCATTTAAGAAAGATTATAAAGTATATATAAGAAATAATAATGAAATATATGACATTATAAAGCTACTGGATTTATGGATATATGTATTTCATCTACTTACTTCCATTCAAGACAATAAGGAAAGGAAAACAGCGTTCATGCGTACGTACGGACTACCGTCTCCATGAACGGTGTGTTTCATTTCATTTATCTATCTATTATATATATATATATATAATGAATATATATGATATATAAATCATGTTTTATATTCTGGAAGTATGTAAATCATGATATAAGTAATAATAATGTCAAGAACAACAAGTCCAAACACCTACGATA
The DNA here is from genome assembly GCA_963277665.1 of Viscum album. Lineage (NCBI taxonomy): Eukaryota > Viridiplantae > Streptophyta > Magnoliopsida > Santalales > Viscaceae > Viscum > Viscum album. Next base: position 2,114,067,270 of record OY728120.1, read on the forward strand.
AATGAAACGATTTTACCCAAAACGCTTCTTTAACATGGAATTTACAAAACAACGGGTAATATAAAGTCATAAGTGAACCATATATGATATCATAATAGTGAATATGATTCTTTAATAAGTTAATGACATTATATAAATCATTATACAGGAGGTTCAGACACTTACGAAGAAAATCAGACATAAGGTAAGGGAAATATCACAATCTCATTTTTATCCGAGATTCCTTATACTTTGGTATTTAATGGGGTGTATTTTATCATCCAAATCCATGTTTCCTCAATATATAATATTATTTCCATCCACCTAAAATTTTTTAAATCTAGTTTTACCCTTCGGTGAGTTTTTAGTAAAAGATATGAAAGAAATCTTTTGTCGTTTTTTTTGTACGAGGTACTTTTTTTGATTTTTCCGACAAAAGTACGAAGACTGTTTTTTTTAACTTATACAGCATAAATGGATTTTTAAAAAATTATTTCCAAGAAGCTTCTGTTACAAGTTTTCAAGTTTATTTTTAATAAAATTCTTTTATTTTAGAATTGTACGACATGTTAAGAAAGGAAAAGTGTTTTTGAAGCAGAAAGGATATTTTCCTCAAAAATGGAGTTCAAATGTTTTATCAAAATTATTTTCCATATAAGATAATAAAGGGTTATGTTTTTATCCCTATTATTAAATTGATTTGATTATGTTGTGATTGAATTATTTTTGTGAATTCCTTTATCGTATATGAATTGTTTTATGATGTCATGATGTTTAAGATTCCCATTTTTATTACATGGGTTATGCTATGATGTATGGTTTTCTGATTTTGTGGAACACATAAGTATGGTATCATTATGAGATGGGTGGCACCTATATATCCCTCCAATGCATTGGGTAAAGATTTTATATCTCATGATATAGACATGGCTGGAACGGTAGGTTATACCGGTTCAGTGAAACAGGACTGAAACGAGGAGTGAACTCGGTTCAGAAAGGGACTTTGTCCACAAAGATAGTCTTGGAAATGAGCCTTGACTAATAAGAAATGATTATCTATGATTATGTGTGTATGACACAAAGTTTCATGTTTTAAGTTATGATTATTGTGATTACATTTCACTGCCATGATTTATCCCATGTTATGAAATTATGCTCTCTTTTGCAGGTTAATATTTTCAAAATGGTATGTTCTTATGATGTGATTGATATTTATTTTGTTTACCCTTACTGAGCATTTGATCTCACCCTTTTATGTTTTCTTTGCCACAGGATATAAAGAAAGGTTTTAGGTACAAAAAAAAAGAAGATCTCTATGGGAGATGTTGAAGATCTTTCACCAGCATTAGAAGATTATATTCCGAGTTTCCAAAGACACTAAACTATTACAATCCTTGTGTGTGTGTTTTTGTTATGTACTAAGTATTCCGCAAATGTAATGTAATGTCAATGTACGTCATGCTTCGAGTCTCTACATAAATACTCCCGGCAAAATGAAGGATGGAATTAAGGCTAGATTGGACATGGTTGAGATGGGAATACGAGAAGAGTTGGAACTAGTGAAGGGTGAAAAATGAACATTTCTTCCTCCTGCTGCTTACACACTTTCCAGGTAGGAGAGATATCAGTTTTGCAACTTCTTGAATGACATAAAGGTTCCAGAGGGGTATTCATCAAATATCAAGAAAATCATGTCAATGAGCAATTTAAAAATAAATGGTCTGAAATCACATGACTACCATGTTTTGATTCAAGATCAAATTCCTATAGCTTTACATTGCATTTTTCTCAAGATTGTCTGCCATACATTAACAAATCTCTTTTTCTTCTTCAAAGCTATATGCAGCAAAGTTATAGACCCGGAGATATTTACAACTATGGAAAGATAAATTACTGTCATATTAAACGAATTTGAAATGTTCTTCTCGTCAAAATTTTTTGATATGATGGTTCATTTGATGGTTCATTTGGTGAGAGAGATTCGACTATGTGGTCCTGTACATTATAGATGGATGTACCCCATTGAACGGTATATGAATATTTGGAAAGGGTATGTCAAAAATCGAAGTCGGTCATAGGGATGTATTGTGGAGAAATATATTGTTGAGGAAGCCATTGAATTTTGTACCAAATACCTATCTAGTGTTGAAAATTTGGCCTACCGAAATCTCGTCACACTGAGCGGCTTGAGGGTGAAGGAATTTCTGGAAAAGAGGTTGTCACAGTCAATATTACAAATCGGGAGCAGTCTCACCTTTATGTTTTTTATAACAGTTTCGACATTGACCCATATGTTCAAACCCACAAATAAATTCTTAGGTGTTTGAATCCATCTAGAGATGAAAATTAAATATCAGATACACATAATCGACAGTTTATAGGATGGTTTCAGGACCATATTTTGAAGCAGTTAGATGAAAATCCAGACTCAATTTCAGAACGACTTCGATGGCTGGCCAGAGGAGAAAGTGTGTATGTATTATCTTACAATGCTTATGAAGTTAATGGTTATACATTCTATACTAATTAACATGATGAAGACAGTACCATGAAGAATAGTGGTGTTACACTTGTGGCTAAGGCGATGCATGTTTCCAGTGCTAAGGACAAAAATCCAATTTATGTGAATATGTCATACTTTGGCATCATCAAATGAATATTGGAGTAGGGTTATACAAAATAAAAAGTGTCAATTTTTCAATGCAAGTGGGTTGATAATAGGAGTGTTGTTAAAATAGATGAATTAGGATTTGTGAAAGTTGATTTCAATAAGGAAGGGGATAAAGATGAACCATTTATAATGGCATCACAGGTAGTACAAGTATTTTATGTTCCAGACCCAACAAACTGAAATTGGTCAATTGTTCTGTTATTGACCAAAATAACTGAATGGTCGGATGAAAGTTCAACAGAGGATGACCATTTTATAGGGACTTCACAATACTTTCACAGCGGTCCTAATGTAGACGGCGTTTTTTATGTCAGAGGATCCCACAATGAATGGATTTACATAGTCGGTAGAGGAGTCAAATATCTTCAGCCTTTAAAAAAATAGAGTACAATATCTAGGTTATTTTTTATTGTAATATACATTGTGTTGCGTAATTTTATTATATATCCGCTTCTTTTATGTAATCTAAATTAAATGTTAAACCACTTCTGTAGAAAATGACTTCTTCACCTACTGATGCGCCCAATCCTAAGGCACAAAAGGTCTCTCAACCACATATTGGTGGTCCCATTGTAGAGCAACAATAGGTTTCTCAACCAGCTGCTGGTGGTCCCACTGCAGAGCAACAACAAGTTTCTCAACATGTTGTTGCTGGTCCGAGTGTAGAGCAACAACAGGTTTCTCAATCTATTGATACTGGTCCCAGTGCTGATGATAGTGCTCCGGAGAAAGATATTGATGATACTTCTGAGAAAATGTTAGGAAATGAAACCTTGAAAGCGGAAAAAAATATTTTCATTGTATGAAAATTTTAGCAAAAATCCTTAAGGCAAAAGAAAAAGGCATCAAATTTGAGGTGGGATGGAATAAGTGAGGCCAACATGTTAACCCCAACAAATCCATCTTTAGTAGCTACATTGGAATCGTCACTCAGCAATGTGTGACGATTGATGTACAGTCATGGAACCATGTTGTCACCAGTCTTAAGACACTAATGTGGGAAGATATTACAGTAAAATTATGATATAATTTTTTTAATTTATTAAAATAAAATACCAAAACATTTACATACACATCATCATCCATTGTAGAGTGCATTTATAGTAGATGCCTCGCACAAGGAATATATATTAAAAGGTGCAAGAAGGATTCATAGAGCTTTCCACACAATTTTAACAAAATATCTTCTTAAAGATGTTGAATGGAAAATCAAGCCACACCCACCTCCTCTTTATGCACACTTGATATCCCAAGGAGTGTGGGACGCGTTTATCAACTGTCGTGGGGAGAAGACTTTTCATGTACATTGTGTGGGGTAATACGTTGTTTGACGTTGCTTCTATTCATCACTTTGATGGACAGTTTTTTATTTATAAAACAAAAACTGAGTGCTGAAAATAAAAAACTCACAGTAGAACCAGAATACCCTTACTGTAAAGCAAGGATGGGGTATGCTTCACTTGAGAAAAAATTGATATGTCTTTTCAATTTGACGTACTACTTATATGTGACATAAAACAACACCATAACCATGTTTCTCTGTTAATATAAAGATTGATGAATCGAAATCTAAATCCAAATCCATCCCATGCCATGTGTTATGGAAGGAGACTCGTGTAAATAAAGAGGGGATACTGATAGATGAAAACACACAAAAAGTGTTGGAAACAAGTGTAAGTATGACATAGAATAAATTTTATTTGTTTTAAATTGAAATTACATTACAATAAAAACTTATTTTTTTTATATTTTCTATCTGACATAGTCACAAGAATCAATAACACCCGCACCAGATGTTGACATACTTTCAGCAGCCTTGAAGCAGCCAGACCTGTATGGCCACGTCAGAGGTGCAGGTTTTGGGGTAACACCATGAACATATTTTCAAAAACAAAAACAAGAGGAGGATGAAAATGAAAAAATGGAAAAGCTGCAAGAAAAAATAGCTATTTTTTCAAGAATAATTACAATACCATAGAGAGATAATAGAAAAATTGATGGGGGAGAGGCAATGAGAAGAAACAAATCAACAACAACCCGTGCGTGACGATCCTGACCCCCCCCCCCCACCAGCTTTGAGGTAAGTCATTCCCCTAAAAACCTGACTTAGCTGAGGTAATCAATGTTTTAATAATTGTTTCTGTGAAATGTGATTCATATAGACACTGATACCTTTCATGTACTAATATTCTACGGGGTGAAAATAACTATGATTTGTATCTATCAACTCCCACCTATTGCCTTGTGGTGAGGGATACAGTGTTCAATACGCAGAACAAAATGCTACACAATAGACAGTTTCTGACAGATCATTTCAGAGTGTCAATTAACGTAGCCAATGAGCCGAGTGCGGAGCTACCTGTTCCAAATGACGATGACGATATTCATACGGTTGAACAAGCTATTAGAACATTCATCGCATGGCCGTCAGTTCTTGTAAAAAAACATGTCGACAAGGAGGTATCCATTTCTAAGTTATTTTTCAATCCGGACCTCTAACATTTATTGAAAAAAAGCTCTGAACTAATGAATGTTATTACAGAACGACAAAGATAAGGGGGTGAAACTAAATATCATCTCAAAACTATCTCAAGGATAAACCAACCTATTAAAACGGTCTACTAAGAGCACTTTCACCCAGCCCATTCTATATCCACAGTTAATATCATTGCAGGCTCATGTGGATACAAAGTTGATAGACAACAATGCTCACATAGTTGATTTTGAAAAAAATATGCACGGAGAGGAAACATCAGATTTCATTAGTGATGAAAATGTAAATGAAATCCTCATGTATGAATGGATAGGTGCCTCAGTTGTAAATGTATACAGTAGGTATGTTTTTATGATTTAATTTTACAAAAGCTGATATACTCTGATAATTATAACTAAAAACATTTTATATTTTTCTCAAGTGTATGTATGAAAAACAATTGAAGGGATTTCCCCATGAAAAATAATTTGGACTCGTCAGTCCTCACACCACCTCTTCAACAGAATAAATAGATTATGATAAAGAGGCTGCAATAATGTCATCCCTGCTCAAATCGTTTGAAAAAACAATTACAGATGATAGACTCTTTTTAATACCAACGATGCAGGGGTAAAACTCTACAATTTAATCATATCAACTATAATTTTATTTCTTTCTTTACTTATTCCTTTTTTAATTTTTAGGGAGCATTGGATGCGGATTTCAGTCAATTTGGATACTCCAAAGATTTATTTTCGGGACTCAACGCATGGATATCCAACAAAACAACCACGCATGATTGGGTTTGTTAATTTGTAATACACTAGATCCAACATTTTAAAACTAAAAATCTAGTTACATAATTTATGTTATCTTTTAATGAGGATTCTGTTATAATAGGACGATGTATCAATATCATATAATGCATTGAATGAATCTCGGGCATAAGGATGAGCAAGCCTACAAGATCTACAACTAGAAAAGTATCTGGGTATATATAATAAAATTTCACTATCCAAACACATATCAAAACAAACTACTTATTGTTTTTGATGTTTCTGTAGTGTCCAAAACAAACAAACGGAAAGATCTTTGGTTATTATGTTTGTAAATTTATGAAAGAGATAGTATTTCATTAACAAACTAGCATCCCTAATGAGGTATTTTCGAAAATAATTACGAGTTCATTTAAAATATTTTTTAATCATTTGTGTATTTATATTTTTTCAGTACTACCATGACTGTCACAAAAACTCATATTCAGAAGATAATATAGATGTGTTTTGAAATGAATGGGAAATATACCTGATGGAGTATTATACACAAATAGGATGAAGGTGAATTCCTACTAATGTTATCCATATATGATCCTTGATATCTCCCTTGTTTACACTTATTGAGCATATATGATCACCCTTTATTATGTTTTATATCCTTAGGTTATGAAGAATGGTTTTAGATATGATTTGTCTTTCTAGTAGAGCATAACTCATTGAACTACACTGGTCGATAGTGTGGAAGTCGACCGATGCATAGTCATTCAGTCCACTCAAGAGCATCTTAAAATCTTGATGGGAACCAATATCTTTGATTTTCAATTTTCTAATTTTAGTTTCCCTTATATGTGGGTGGGGGTGTCCAGGAGGGAGGGGGTCCAGGAGTTGGGGGTGTTCATCAGGGGGTGTGTCCAAGAGGGAGGGAGTGTCCAGGTGTGAGGGTGTCCAAGAGGGGAGGGAGGGGGTGTGTCTATGGCTAAAAGTGTCTGATATCAGTTTGAAATTGACATAAAATTTAGAAAACAACAAAAGTGACATACTGAAAACCGATAAAATGAACTCGGATTATTTTGATACTTCAGGAAAACAATACATGAGTCATTTTTTAGGTGTACAAATCGACCGAACCTCAATCTGATGCACGGTGTGATCGGTATGGATAAAAGTGTCTGATATCAGTTTGAAATTGACATTAGCTTTATAAAAAAACACAAGTGACATATGTAAAACCAAGAAAACACGTTCGTATTGTTTTTATACTTTATTAAAACGATCCATGAGTCATTTTTGAGGTGTACGAATTAGCCGCACCTCAATCTAACGCATGGTGTGACCGGTATGGCTAAAAGTGTCTGATATCAATTTGAAATTGACATTAACTTTAGAAAACAACACTACTAGCATACGGAATACCAAAAAAAACACATTCATATTGTTTTGATACTTTATGACAATGATCCATGAGTCATTGGGGAGGTTTACGAATTGACCGTACCTCAATCCGACACACGGTGTGACCGGTATGGCTAAAAGTGACTTATATTAGTTTGAAATTGACATTAACTTTAGAAAACAACACTACTAACATATGGAATACTGAGAAAATGTGTTAGGATTGTTTTGATACTTTAGTACAATGATCCATGAGTCATTTTTGAAATGTACGAATCAACTGCACCTCAATTAGATGCACGGTGTGACCGGTATGGCTAAAAACGTCTGATATCAGTTTGAAACTGACATAAACTTTAGAAAACAACACTACTAACATACTTAATACCGAGAAAACATATTCTAATTGTTTTGATAATTTAGGACAAAAATCCATGAGTCATTTTTGAGGTGTACGAATCAACCGCACCTCAATCTAATGAACGGTGTTACCGATATGGCTAAAAGTGTCTGATATCAGTTTGAAATTGACATAAACATTAGAAAACAACACTAATAACATACGTAATACTGAGAAAACACATTTGAATTGTTTTGATACTTTAGGAAAATGATCCATGATTAATTTTTGACATGTACGAATCGACCGAACCTCAATCCGATGCACGGTGTGACCAGTATGGCTAAAAGTGTCTGATATCAGTTTGAATTTGACATAAACTTTAGAAAACAACACAAGTGACATATGGAAAACCGAGCAAACGCATTCAGATTATTTTTATACTTTAGGAAAACAATCCATGAGTCATTTTTGAGGTGTAAGAATTGACCGCACCTCAATCTGACGCATGGTTTGACTGGTATGGAAACAAGTGTCTGATATCAGTTCGAAATTGACATTAATTTTAGAAAACAACACTAATAACATATGCAAAACCAATAAAACGTGTTCTGTTTGTTTTGATACATTAGGAAAAAGATCCATGGGTCATTTGTGATGTGTAAAAATCGATCACACCTCAATCTGATGCATGTTGTGATCGGTATGGCTAAAATTGTCTGATAACAGTTTGAAATTGACATTAACTTTAGAAAACAACACTACTGACAAACAGAATACTGAGAAAATGTTTTCGGATTATTTTGATACTTTAGGAAAACAGTCCATTAGTCATTTGTGAGGTGTACGAATCGACCGCACCTCAATCCAATTCCCGATGTGATCAGTATGGATAAAAGTGTCTTATATCAGTTTGAAATTGACATTAACTTTAGAAAAAAACACTACTGACATATAGAATATTGAGAAAACACATTCAAATTGTTTTGATATTTTAGGAAAATGATCCATGAGTCATTTTTGATGTGTACAAATCAACCGCAACTCAATCTAATGCATGGTGTGACCGATATGGCTGAAAGTGTCTGATATCAGTTTGAAATTGACATAAACTTTAGAAAACAACACAAGTGACATATGGAAAACCAAGCAAACACGTACGGATTGTTTTGATACATTAGAACAAAAATCTATGATTCATTTCTGAGATATAAAAATCAACCACACCTCAATCTGACGCATGATTTGACCAGTAAATCTTTTCATTAGATAAAGAATCAGTATTTATTAAATGAGATAAATAATCCAAAAACATATTGATTTTACATTATTCTCTTTCATTGTTATCAGAATGAAAACATTTGAGTTTATCATTTCCATATTTTAGTTTCACATTTCCATATTAATGTATTCTTTAATATTAATGCTTTAATTTATTTCATTATTTTATTACTAACATAATATTTGTTTTCTTATATATGTGAATTTTTTACCTTGAGTTCGAATGCTTTGTTCGGCAACAAATACCATGGACGAAAATTTTTGAAAGAGGATCACATATATCAAAGGATGAAACATTAATGTTTATAACTATTGTTGGATAATTGTAATTGTAAACAGGTAAAATAGTGTTTGAAATGTATATAGGAGTGTGTCTTTTTGTATTCATGATGTTAAGTAAATTTATATAGCATTGTTTGTCTAAATATTGTGTGCGGGTGATGTTTTGTACAAGTGTGAAGGTGTTGTTTTGTACAGGTGTGCAGGTGCTATTTTGGGCACGTGCTGGTTCTGCAGGTGCTGGGGAAGGTGCCTTTATCAGTGCTATCTTGAGCGCTGATAATCAGGCCCTTTATCAGCACTCAAGATAGTGATGATAAAGGCACCCCTTTATCAGTGCTAAAAAAGCACTGTTAATGCCGGTGTAGATAAAGGGGGTTCCCTTTATCAGCGCTTTTCGGAGAGATGATAAAGGGGACCCCCCCCCCCCCCACTTTATCTACATCAGCATTTACAGTGCTTTTCTAGTGCTATTAATGTCGGTTTTTATCACTGATAAAAGGCCAATTTGTAGTAGTGATTATAGATATGGATGGTTACATACAATGTATCCTACACCTGTTGACTAGAGATCTGAACCATCTATATTGTGAGGTGTTATCTTTGTGGCCTCAACATTAGTTTCTTCTATGTTTTAAATAATATTTTTCCACTTATTCATATATAATTCTTTGATAGGGATATGGGGTTTAGAGATTAAATACATATATCAGGTGATATCCCTTGACACAACCCTAGGGATTCGGTTAGAGGGAATTAATCATTGTAAGGAGTGCCCCCACATGATAGGAGGCTACAGATTTCTATGTGTTTAGGATTCCATTTAATTATCAATATGGACAGGCTAGTGACCATTTGATCTCATATTGATTATCATAATATAAGGGTGTCTATCTCATCACCTGACGGGGTTAGTTATGTTCACATAAGAGAATGGGATGTCCAAGAATGTCATGGTGGGTCTAGGAATTATGGTCTAGACTGAGTGTTGACTCAAATTTTTAGACAATTTTTTGATGATCAAGGAATATGGTTGGATATATTTTCCCTAATTATTGATCATTTTTTAGACATATTTCCATAGGAAATTTTCGATCTACCTCCTGAGAGAGAGGTTTAATTTACTATTGACCTCATTCTAGTAGAAACCCTAATATCCATTATTCTATATAGGATAGATCCTATGAATCTATGGGATCTCAATATGTAGTTTAAGGACTTAGAAACCAAAGGTATAATTTGACCCATTCCATCTCATTGGGGTTCACTGATACTTTTCTCAAGGAAGGAGGATATTACATTGTGATTATGTGTGGTTTACCAGTAGTTAAACTAGGTTAAGGATAAATATTGGTACCCAATTCCTCATATTGATGACATATTCAACTACATAGTGGTAGATAGGGTCTTCTCAAATATTCAATTTATATTTTTATATCATTATGTGAAATTTATTCCCTTAGATATACTACAAACATTATTCGGTGGTAGGAATGAATTATATGTGTATTTGGTAATGAGGCTTGGTTAGATGAATACACCTGATGTTTTTATGTACTTATTGAATTGGGTATTCCACCAATATTTAGATTCCTTCATGGTTGTTTTTGATGATGATATCTTGGTATACTCTCTATCAAGAGAAGATCATGTTCATAAAGATGCCCAAGATAAACATTACTTAAAAAATACATGAATCTCATGATTTAAATGATACATATCACAAATAGTCACATATTCTGAGGACATAAAGGTTTAGTGTCTTGGTGATTAGTTTAATAAACATCTTAATTTATAACAGTTTCAAAAATTTCTCCATAATTATGCTCCTCTAGACCCTTTTTTGACATATCACACATGACATATTCATATTCATAACCTTGGGGATGGAGAAATAAGAAATTTTTGAGATAAAATTCTCATTAAGGGAAAAACATATTATTACATGAAGGATGAAATGAGGAATATATAAAATATATTAAATGGATCAAACACATCTCAATAATTATATAACATGTTATAATGACATAAAATTCTGTAATATGGTAAAAATATGACATAATAATGAAAACATGGCATTTATAGAAACTAAATTCATCTTGAAAATTTTGAAAAACATGATAAAGAACATGGAAATTTGGAACAACTATAATAATAGGAAAAATTGTGTGAGAAAACTCATTATACCCACTATTATATAAACAAAATCATTATGGCGATGCCTAAAAATGTGAGAAAACCCATCATGCCCATTCTTGTGTGAACATACTCTTTATGTCCACATCTAACTATCTCATGAGATATAATATTATATCAATATGTTAGAGGGAGATATAATACTCTACTTGTCAACATTAATTCCAATGTGTTCCACTGAAAGTCAATCATAAACATAACTTAATAATCCCAATCAAAAATCTTGAGTTTCATAAAATTTCGAAAAAACTATCATATATTATTAATTTAAAAAATGATATGATATAAAAAAATGTAATTTTACCAAAGGAATAATATCAAAATAACATATACATTGGATTTTTAAAATATGACTTCATGAAAGAGAAACCTAGTAGGGTAAATATATGGGAAAATAAAAAAAATCATAAAACCTTATAAAATAGTGAAGTATAAATTACATTTAAAAAGTATTTTTTATAAGGAAAAGTGAAGACATTTGAAAAACTAAATATAAATATTTTCTAATAAAAGGTACGTTAAATAAATAAAGTCTTAAAAAGGGATAAGTGAAAATAATTTTAAAATATTAACTTTTAAAAGAATCTTTAAAAATGGAGACTCGAAAAATACATAATGTTTTCAATTAAATAATTTTTAATACATTTAAAACCATTACTTTTAAAAAAATTAAAAAAGGAAACTCCAAAATATCATAATATTTTCAACAAAAGAAGTGGAGATAATTTGAAAAAAATAACTTTTAAAAACAATATTTAATAATGTATCATTGAATTATATATAAAATATATCAAAATAAAATGTGTAATTAATATAAAACCCTTTAATTTTATTAGATGGAAACCCTTTTGAATGTTTTAAAATAACCTTTTGGAAAACCCGCATTGTTAAAAGGACAATAAAATCGTTTATTTTAAATGAATAAATGGTAATAAATGGATCATTTTAGTAAAATATAATTATTATTTTTCCTCTAGGGAAAAGATAACATTGGTAATAAGTGAAAACATGGAAATGGAAGAAAACCCCATTAAAAGAAATGGGAATTATTCTTACCAAAAAAAATTCATGAAATAATAGTTTCATCAAGGAAGAATAATTTGGTGTGAAACAAAATTTCAGCTAGAAAATGATATTTAAATACATCATACAATCATTATAGGTTAGGATAGATCAATCATGTGAAATAACAGATAATAGAGAGTAATTTTGTTCCAAGAAAGAGATTTGAGTCTTGAAAACCCCTTACAGTCTGTAAATTTTAAATAAAAACCCCATGAGAAAGGTAACTTCAAATTGAACATTGAATATAATGAATAATAATATAATAATGATATAAAATATAATTTTTTTTGGTAATTACACTATAAAATTTAAACATATTGTATAACATAAACATGTCTCAATGAAAGTAAATTGAGATGGAAACCCTTATGAATATCACAACCATTGAAGTAATGATCCTTTGGAAAGGAATACATGGGAAATAATTGTAAATATAGAGAAATAAAAGTGTAAATAAAATTTCATACAATAATAGGATAAAATTATTCAACTTATAATAATGGGGTTCAAGAGAGACCATTATAACTCAATCAAAGGAAATGAGTTATGAAAAAACCTTACAAGTTTGAAAAGTGAAGGGGTTGAAATAACATGTGGGATATATTGTGAATTAAAAACTGATATTTCATTAAAAGGGTTTATTTATTATGAAATATTTCATTTGGTAAGTATCTATATCATATCAATGATAATTAGGTAAAAAACAGGAAATGAAGCCTCAATAAAAGTGAACTTGGGACAATAATCATTTTCCTTGTTTCCTTTCTCAGTTTATGACAATAAAACTTCATGTAAAAAAAATATTTTCATATAATATTAAAAAATATTACTCATAAATATTACCGTTTATAACCACCATTGTAATTTTTTTATCATGATCACATTAATTAGTTAGTGTATTCTGACCATCAGGTGTTAATAACTTTAACTATTTTGCACAAGTTTAATATTGTAGATTCCATTACCTATACTTTGACACCAATTTCATCATTAATATAAAATTTAATATGCTATAATATATATCTTATATTTATTTACAAATATCTTATATCACTCCATAGGTGTTTTAGTTATGTTACGGGAATATAGAATTGGTTTGGGCATATTTTAGTGATTTTTTAAGAGAATAAAAAATATATTTAATAGTAATTTAAATACATAATATAATATTTATAAAACCATTTAAAATTATTATTTTCTTATTAATTTATACTAATATTTTTTTATGTTCACATATTCCCCTAAAATTATATTTTAAATCATGGTTCATGTAGGTGGTTAAACTGACCCAAAGTTGAACATGTTATAACTCTTTTGGTGAGTATTCTTAAAGAGGCATTTATTTTGATTAAAATCCATTATAATAGAATAATAATGATATTATTTTTATTTTATTATTATATTTCACCAGATTTTAGTATTTTTGGGTAAATAATGTAAAAATAGAAGAAATAAATAAAATGATTCCCCGTGAAGGTGGTTGTCCACCCACATGCATGATTGATATTAATTTGTTTTTTCAAGTAGATTGAAATGAATAAATAATGGTTGTAAAATTAATGTAACAATATCTCATTATAATAAGTATATTTAACCCATAACATTATTATGGTGATTAGATATTTGGAAGAGTAAGATTAAGAAGAAAAACATAAGGAGATAATGTTGGAGACTTGATTTTTCCTTTAAAGTTTCCTTGAAATCGAAGGGATTGGAATGAATATGAATTAATAGAAGATATTTTTTGTTGAGAGTTCTATATATCTATTAAAATGGAAAAAATTAAATCAATTTTTATAAGTATTTTTATTTCTTTGAAAGGTTTTAAGTGATCCCTAATTATAAGAGAGGAAAATGTCACATTTAGAAGAATCCATTGATTTTAATAATTCCATGAAACTATTCCAAGTATAATGGCTCAACAGTTATAAAATAATAGATTTTTTGTAATGTTTGGGTAGATCAAGTATCAACTAAGTGTTTCCTTTAATTTTTAAACATCTTATTGGGATTTACCATAATGTTTTTATTTTTTATTATTTTACTTTTAAACTAGATAACTAGTTATTAACTAAGTGTATTTTTGTTTTATAAATTATATAAATTAACCAATATACCTAAATTTGATTTTTATGGAACTAAATTTAACCTATATTTAAACTAAATCAATTTCTAAATATTATAAACTTAACTTTTAAATTGAAATATATAATCTGTAGAAAAATGACCTTTTGACCATTATGGATTCTCAATATTTTTTAGTGTTAATTAATAATTAAATGTTTTATAAAATATTTATTTATGTGTGTATACATAATATATTATTTATTATTTTAAGGATTTATATTTAATTTATTTTATATAAATTCCATGGTGTTAAGAAACCAACAATTTTGAAATAAGTGTTTCACCATTGTAGGGTCCTGAAAATTCCGCCATGAGGAGAAAATACCCCCCAAAATTACTTTTTATAAGGAAGAAAGTGCTTATAAATGTCTATCAAGGTGAAGGGACTGAAACTAATTTTAAATCATTAGAAGAAACTTAAAGGAATTCATGTTTTCAATGAAATTTATGTGGCTCGTGTACCATCACCAGGAATGGTACACAGACCAGCAGGGTTGCGAACCACCAGGTACACAGAACGATCCACGAACTACTGGCCCACGGGGTGATGGCCAGAGAACAAGTTCAGCTACCAACCATGTCGCCAAAGGAGTTGTGTGTGTGAATTCATTCTTCATTCTATACTTTGAACCCATCAATTCGTAGATGAATCGAACGGGATGGGATCTATGAAACATTGTCGCGAACCAAAGCCTCTATAAACCCCGATTGACCGAGTCCTCTACAGGTTAGTATATTGGTTCAATCATCCTCCACAAATGGTGTTGTGTGCCCAATATATATTATTTCTTTGTTTTACTATAAAAAGATAATTGTATAATTATAGAAGAGACTCCCACAGAGAGATACGGACACAGATAAGGACAGACAATGAAAGATTGAGGGAGACTTAGAGGTTGCACTCCGACTTTCGTCTTGTTTCAAAGGTGAAGCCCAAACTGTGAACCACTCCCTCTACAAGTACAGCTATCCACAAACCATAAAATCGGGGAATTTAATAATATTAAGAGAATTTCGAAACAAAATGTTGAACTGTGAACCAAATACTTATCGAGGATGAACTCCCCGCGAACGACGATCCCCCGAACCCTCCTTCAATATGTTGCTCTGTTTCGCCGACCTCTATGCGGGCTGAACCTAGCACCGTGTACCAAATCAGTACATGGTTATAACCCAAACCCGCATGGTGATCCACATACCACTTTGGTACATGGTATAATATACCCATTCCCACGTACCACATCGGTACGTGGATATCCCTTCTACACGCATACCACCATGGTACGCAGATCCTTCTTCATCGAGCATGAGAAACCTATACGTGTAATGGGGTGTTTTCAGGTATTCTTCCTTCCGGTTCAAACCTCACCCCTACATTACCATCTATTCCTCCTTGATTCCTCCACCAACATGTCCTTCACCAGTATTCTAAAGCCTCTTCCAAATCCACCAGACCTGTATAATCAGACCATCAAGCACATCATCATGCCCCGATGAGTCTACATACCCACGGTAATCGGAGTCACAAAGGCCCTCCCTACAAAGGTTCCAGCTTTGGGAATGGATGTAAGTCTACATTCCCACGGTAACCTAGATTCCATCCTTGGGACACCGATGTGAACCTCCCCATTTTAGGGATTAAGGGTGATCACTTGATTTTCCATTCAATGAGGAATAGTCATCGATCGAAGGGGTTTTGTTCTCTCCCCCTTTGATGAATACAAAACTACTCCCCTTCCCAAAATGTGCTACGGGGAGCTCCCACTAATGTAAGTCCCCAAATGTCTATGGTCGGGGTGTATGAACTACAATGAAATTTCACATGGAAAGGTTCATCACTCCGCACCCATGAGCATCGTTGTCTCGGCCTCTTTCATCGTGGGCTCCCCCTCCCCCCAAAATAGGGAAAGAGGCATGGGCATTGTTGAATCTTTCACATCCTCTTGTTTCTCACACTGAGCCTGAATCATGTTGGCTTAATGGTATATGAGGATTACAACATCTATACTATCTGAACTACAAGAACTTTGATTCCTAATGAAACCAGGATATGTGGGATGCCTTCCAGAAGGCTCTAGATCAAATGGGTGACCATCCAAAAGGGTCCACCCAACCATGTCCCCAAAAATGGGTTTCTCTCATGTGTAAGACCCAAAAAATCTTAACTAAAAGTACTATGATACCTGATCAAACTAGGATATATAGGACACCTTCTAGAAGTCCTGACCTCAAAAGGGTTCCCATCCAAAAGGGCACACCCAATCATGTCTCCCAAATCAGAAGCTCCCATGCATAAGCCCCACATAATACGAACTATGTGGGTTCTGATTCTTCTCCTGAGGATGCGTAAGAATCCATCCTTGTTGGCCTGATCCCAACATCAAGTCACCTTCCATCCCCCCAGGATGAAGATAAACTATAGAGAGCCTTATAATATGGATTAAGTCAGCTTCACCTCTATAGCATCAAATATATGCATGCTTGGGAAGATCCTGAAAACCAAGGTTAGCTCATGGACACACTCTTTTGGAATTAACCAAGGATTCACGAACATATAAACATGACTTAAATCTATAAGAGAGTCCCAAAACAGAAAAAAAATCCTCCCCCGGAAGGGTGCAGTGAGCCTGACCTCCCATCCTCTCGACCAATGGAGTCCTTATGTGTCATTATCCAAATTTTTATCCAACGAGAACCATCCTTTGGAAATGAGTTCCATGAATTATGGATACCAAGGACTTTGAGAATTCTAGTCTCCATGAATAAACCCGTTGGTGACTATCTAAGAAGTTATATACACGAAGGACCAATTGTGCAAGTGTTTGACCCCCATGCAATCGCCTGATGGGACCAATAGTTCTCTTAGGGTTAATTCAACCTTATATAAAGGATAATGATTCCGAATGGGTCGAAAATAAAGGAATGGTAAATTTGATGATAGCTCATCTCTATAGAAAAAGGGACGGGTGATAATCCTCATTGTTCCATTTCCACACCGCTCGAAAATGCGCCACCATGGAGGCAGATCCAAAATGGTGAACCCAATGTGAATCCTTAACCAAGGTGGGGGTTATAACGCAATGATAAAATTCAAAAGTATACTGCACATCAGACCATTATTTTCACCCCAGTATGCGCAAAACGTAGCACCTCAAAGGAGGAAAAAAATGTTAAACCCGACGTGAATCTGTAACCAAGGTGGCAGTTCTCACAATGATAAAACTAAAAAGGATACTGAATGTCGTACCATTTTGTTCTCCCCAGTATGTGAAAAATGTTCCACCTCAGAGGTGGAATAAAATGGTTAAACTGATGTGAATCCTTATCCAAGGTAGTGGTCTTACCCCACTCAGGCCCCTTCAACCTGCAACAAAAGAAAAGGGGGAAGGGGGGCTAGATGAATATCCAAATGTGCATATGTTTAAAGTAATTCAGATTTAAATATGTTTTGTGGTTTGTATGTCATATATGTATATTTTAGGTTCCCACAGAGAAACCTTCAATCCAAATGACATCCCAACGACCCTTGCAGACACGCACATCAATGATCCCACAAGCGGTCGGGGACTCAATGAAGAGCAGGACCCCCTCACCTTCCTATTGTCTTCAACGGTAGGTATCCAATATGATGATCAAAGAGTACCAGTGAAATGGTGCTCTACCCACACTGGAAGTTGTAAGAAAATCCCTCCAGTCTGTAATGGTTTGACTGTCGCCTCTTCAGTCGATGTCGGTACCCCAGCACAAGGCGGCCCTGGTGGTTATCTCAAATCATTTTGGAAGCCTATCCCAAAAATGTGACAATTATTACCTACCTTACCTCAGTTATGTAGATTAATTCAATGCTGGGGACTTCATCTCAACTGCACAGGGGTCTTACCCATGGGCCCTCTCCAGAGAGCATCACTGCCGACAATGGATGACCAGGCCTCCTCCCACTGAGGAGGACCTTATGATGAGAGAACATGCCAAATTATAGGAGACCCGGGCCCCTAAAAATTCCTTCTAAGGGCGGAAAATATATAACCAAGAACATGATATCCCCTAGTTCCTAAGGAGAAGCTCTGCTAAACTAACATGAAGGAATTCAATGGGAAAACATATGACTCTTCCCTCTCCACTCAATCCCACCACTGAAATAGGGTGGTACAATAAGAGCACATGGACATTAGTATTAATGTTCATTGGTCCCATCATATATACAGAGCGGAAAACTACAGGTAGATGCAGATATCTGTCAAGCCAAAACAATCCAACCATCCAAATAGGGTGGCACTTAGCTACACGTAGGCATGAACTCCTACTGATGCATTTTATGCCTGCCATATAAATAGGGCAGAAACCGGCTATATATAGGCACAAATACCTTCTGATGCATATCAATACCACCATCCAAATATGGTGGCAACCAAATATGAGCAGATTCAAATTTCGGTGTATGCATACAAAGCTCATGTGATAAATACAGCGGAAAACGAGAGGATCAAAATCCCCTCTCATGAATATGAAGACCACCAATCAAATATAGTGGAAAACAGAGAGGAAAACTGGTGATAGACCCATTCCTATGTCCTGGTACAAGAGAACTGCCAATATCTACTAATAACTCATAGAGGACCAGAGAAGGCACTAACTCCATCCCCAAAATCAGAATGGGAATTCATACACATTCCATCCAAAGATGTATCTCATCACATCCTGGCAATGATGTATGATCTGACATCTATTCCAGACCATAACCTCCAAGATTTCCAATATATCATTTCATCGGTAGAAAATGACAGAAATCGGGCCCATGACCCAGTTTCCTCAAACGGAATGACTCACTCACAAAATGAGTCAGTCAGTCTAGAGTAGTTATGAATCCTAACCCTAGAGCAGGAGGGTCATCAGTAATATCCTGTGACATTAGGACAATTGGATAAGGAACAAATATTGGTTCCAAGTGGAGGATATCAGCCCAATGTGGTGGACGCTCCACGGCAGGCATATATCCCTGCCAAAACTCAAGATCTCCATCTACATATCTCGACAACATCACGAGAGCCAACAAGATAGGGACCCTTATATGAAGGCCATTATGAATAGAAGATAGCCCGGGTTACCCAAAAGAGAGCACCCAAAAATGAAAGGTGCCAAAGGAAACTGGAAAATGAAGAGTATATGCATGATCCTGCTCTACTAGAAGATAGGGTTCTTGACGCCCTCAATAATATATCAACAAAGGCTCAAGACACCATCATTCCATTTACCAATTTAGGGAAGTGGCAGTAGTAGTTGCAAAGTTCCTCCCCACAATGTCTCTACAAGTAGCTCTGAAGGTCCTCCACCGAGCGCCCACTAGGGCTTACTACGTGGGTCAAGAATAATTGATCAAGAGAGCTTGTCTCCTAATGCAGGTTGAGGTATCCCTCCACTCGACCTTAATATCAGACAGAAAGATGGTCCTCCCCTAGCTGTTTTCCACACTGATTGTCCTCCCTAGGGTGTACACTACAGATATTCTTCTCCCTATAGTAATAATTCATGTCATGATGGTAGTCCTCACCATGATGACAGTCATTACGAAGGCCCTCCCCACAATGGATGTTACTCTGAAGGTCCTCCCCATATTAACTCCAAACAATGAGAAAGCCCCCCCCCCCCCCCCCTCGTTGCAGTGCATCCTGAAGGCCCTCCCTAGGATGTACAATGATGAAATTATCCCTGAACCCAGGTATCAAGTCGTGATGGTAGTCCTCACCATGATGAAATTCACTGTAAAGGCCCTCCACGTAATGACATCAAGAAGAAATAAGGTCCTCCCCTTGCTACAACCCTCCAAGAAGGTCCTCCTAAAGGTATAAACCATCAGGAAAATTCCTACTGTCGGGCATCAAGTTTCAATAGTACCCCTCTCCATTGCAACACCACTCATGAAGGTCCTCCTCGCAACCAAAAATCATACTAGTAAGAAGGTCCTCTTATTTCCAGAAAAAATGTGAGAAAGCCCTCCATTGATGAGGCACTCAGAAAGGAGTCATACCCGTTGGGTACTCTAGTTATAACGATTGATATTCTTTATTCACCAAAATATGGCCTGGGGCCATGATCATCTTCTGAGCCACCCTTGTGGAATCCACAAACCAGTAAGGCTCCCACCATCCTGGTTTCTTGGAATGAAATTATTAAGAATCCGTCAAGATGGGTATATGAAGTAGAGGATCCTCTATAAGAACAACAACATGATATGTTTCTTGTGAGAAGAAAACTAGCTGGGGATAATATAATATTGATGTATTGTCCTACAGCCACTTCTCACTTTGACATACTAGGAATGTTTTCTGAGGAATGAATGCATGAAATTCACATCAACATATGGACAACTCATCGCCAGATGAAAGAAAAATTCATTCCCTATAAAGGGTACATGGACCATTTCACCAGGATAGGGGATCATTACAATCTAATTGACCTAGAATCCCTCCCGTCCTCAAGGAAATCACAATCAGAAAGGAGTAGAAAAACCATGAACTGGATTTCCTCCATGAACTGCTTAAATTTCATCACCACATCACCAATGCCTAAGCTAGAGTTCACATTCTGGGATGGGGAGAACATGGAGCTCTACACTTCACCATGCATCCTGTATAGTAGGACCCATTGAAAATGACATCATGCAATGACATCTCCCAGAGGAAATAATCAATTGAAACCTCTGCTCATAAAATATGGGTTACTTAATAAAAACTGGCCTAGAGTATGTCTCGAAAGTGTCAAGGCTAAAGGGATCACGCCATCAAAAAGATACTGAGTCAGGAGACTAGTAACATTCAGCACGCTTCCTGCCTCGGGGAAGCCAACTAGTAAGAAATGATCGTGTCTTCAAAATACCATAGACTTCGTGTGGCCCCAATGCCATACTTGGATCACACTTTTACGAATGTATGTTAATTTAAAAGGGTGGAAATAAAGGCATCTATTGTCGCTATATAGGAACAACTTCAACACACAGGGCTCAGGGCATTTTTAAATCAAAATTCCACCATAATACCAAAAAACTCCGGTCGTAGTTCATTAACTGGCAAACAGGAACAACCCTAGCCCCTAGGACTGGGGGAATTTTTACCTCCAATCCCCGCACAATGGACAACTATCTTCCACTATCTCGGAAGAATGATGGATAGAGGAGTTACCCATTCCTCCCCTTCTCATGTTTTTCACCCTTAGAGGAAAAGGCATGTTACGAGGTCAGACCAGGGATCCCTTCGTGTAAATCTTCACCAAGAAACTTGAAGAATACATCATAATGGAAGGAGAAATTTCACTAAATGGTGCATGATGTATTCCTACCATTCAGCACCTGGTACACCACCCCCAATGTGATTTTCCTCAGTGAACATGGTAAATGTCAACCCAACATATCTCATAGGAAATTATGCAGGGAGAGAGGATGTTAAGGATGATAGTTCCCTCCCAAAGGCATCCCACACCGGGCCTGATGGTGTGCATACCCGGAACCAGAGGGCGGTCAAAAATCTGGGTTCCCCCTTAGTCAATCTGACATTACCTCCCCCTAAAAACCCCAATGAGGAGAAAAATAAATCTATGGTCATCTATGACCCACCTCCTCCTCCCAATTAGAATGTTTCCCTCACCCTCGAGAAAAGGTTCACCAAGTATGAGGAAGAAATTAAATACCTTAGGTGAATTAATGTCAAGCTACGTCGAGGGAGTTATCTCGTCGAATCTGTTCCCCCCACAGAACGTCAGTAGGTGATCCTAGAAGAGCTTCCCATGACATGGGCACTCATTCTAGGGAATGAATCCATGCTTGGAGGACAATTCAACCTAACTCTGGAAGGACATCAAGAATTCCCCTACTGGGAAAGTAGCTGGAATATATCTAGGTAAACTCACAAATGATGCCCCCGGCTGGGTATCAACCCCAAATTCCAGTTGCGCTGTCACACCCAATCATGGTCACTACCACACCATCTCAATCCAGAATCCGATAGTGTATGAATCAATGTCTCATAGACACCATCAAGAAACTAACAGTTTGACTAGAATCCATGGAAGGGTGGCGCATTCTGATATAACCGGAGCACAAACCCTACCCTGAGTGTGTGAGAAATGTTCTGCCACCACCAAACTTCGGGAACCATGTATTCCCAGTATTAAATGGCTCAGGGGACCTAAAACAGCATTTAATGCACTATGCCTCTTACTATAACCCCATGATGGACAGTCTGGAGTAGCAAGAAGCCATAAAACTCAGGTGCTTCATATGAACCCTAGAGGGATCAGCCTTCATGTGGTACAATAGCATGTCATCCAATTCAATTACTAGTTGGGAGGACCTTCAGCGACAGTTTATCTTTATGTTCAGTTCAATGTGGCCCAAAACAACGGTTAGTGATATCAATAACTACAAGAAGAAAGCGAAAGAAAGAGTATCATACTTCATTTCTAGACGGAAAGGCCTGACATATTCCCTGAACCAGCCACTCCGCCAGGATGAGATGCTCGTCATGTTCATCGATAACCTTAAGCATGAATTGTGAACACTGCTTATCCTGGTGAAGTACGTTAGTGGGTTTAGAGTCTTCTCTGTCATTTCCCAAAGGATATAAGACTTTTTTCAAGGGTGCAATCTTATGTCCTGAGTGGCCCCATCATACCATGGTAAAAGAATGGGAAAAGATGAAGCAACTTATGTCACTCTTAAGCCACCCCTGACACCAGCTTCTGTTGTGAGGCCCCCAACGAACCATGTGGGACCCCCTGGAAGCCAACAACCACCCCCACCTTGGCAAGATGAGCTATAGGGTGCTAAAATAAATCAATTCTAAGAATAATGAAATAATGTTTATTCGTTCCGAGATGACTAGGTCCACATATGTTTCATAGCCACCATGAATTTCAATTTGATCTGGCTTCCAGAGCCAAAGGAAGCCGATGAAGTGGGCCTCGACGACCTTACAAATTATTTTCCATATCAATGTATACTAGGACACACCATTCAGGAATTCATTGTTTTCAAGGATCTCCTACAAAAGATAGTGGATTCTGGGAAAGTAATGTTGGGAATGCCACCAGTAGAAGTGGCATGTGCCTCAACCTCCGACTCAAGAGAGGAAGAGGAGTGTATAACAGTTTCTAGTAAGAAGGAGAAAAGTTTTGACAACTGGAAAACCAGGAAGACTGTCAAATGAGTCCATGGAATCCTCCAGGCCTAGTTAAAACAACCAACTATGCCCCCAAAAGACCCTAATACAGCACAATAGTCCTCCTCGGCCCTGCAATCCTCTAAAGGTCAGAAGCGAAGAAAGAAAGAGCAAGAATATAATATGACACCAAAGATGAAGTCAGTGTTTAAACTTTAAGAATTCATACCAACAGTATTGGTACCACAGAAACCGCCCCACCAAACGGTACAATGATCATCGTCTCGCCAAACGGCACCATCATAATCAGACAGTTAGACAAAAATAGTATCATATCAAGAACAGATCTTTGGCTCTATTGATTTCATTCACTCGATGGGCCCATTTTCAAATTAAATACTATATCCACAAGCCTGAATTATCCATGCCCAATTGGGGAGCTGGAGGAAGATGCTATAGATGCATTTGGTTTCTTGGAAGCCATGATTGTGTTAGGAGTCAAATTCCTGGACACGCCACAAGTCAAACCATTAACATCTCAGAAACTCACAGAAGGACCCCCCCCCCCCCCAATAGACACAAAAAGAACTGCAATGCTCCTTCACCCCTGATAGAAGAAACCCAAGCCCATTTATATTGGATTATCCATCAGGGGAAGAGAAAAACTGAATTGAAAAAGGTATACAGGCGGACCAATTCATCCATATGTGGAAAATAATGTTTCACCACTAGCCCCTATTATTGAGGTCGAACCATATACATCCAAATCTCAAACCCCTAAAGTGTCTGTGAAAGAGAAACCCCGACCCAGGAAGCACCAAACTTTAGAGAACAAGTATGATATTCTAAAGAAGTTGGCTTCAATACCAGTGAATCTATCAATCCTAGATGCATTAAGTATGTTTGCAGATCTTAGGGATGAACTCATCGATGCCTTAATAAGTCTCAATAATTTCAAGGCCAAAGTAGCAGAAGTCGAAGTCCACTAAACAGAGACCAGTCCTGAAGGATGTCACGCTGTCATCTCTTTCACAAATAGGTATGAAGACACCATCATACAAGAGCACATGAAACCCTTATAGGTTCCTAGAAAGATTAATGGAATCAATGTTCAGAGTATCTTCATCAACAACGGCTCTAGATTTAACCTCCTCCCATTGAGAATGTTTCGTTGACTAAGAAATGATGAAGACAAATTGACACCCAGCACTAAAACTCTGCTGGGATACAAAAAAACTGATCAGAAACCATTGGGATGAATCAATATTAAAACATTACTTCGAGATCTCATATCAGATTCTGAATTCCGGGTGGTGTGTCAATGTAAGGCCTTCAACGTCCTTTTAGGGATGCCTTGGCTGCATCATCACCCAGCAATTTCATCCTCATAGGATCAGTGTATCAAATATTTCACTAATGGGAAAAATAGGACATTGCACGCCGATAAATCCCCATTTGAATCATTTGAGTCACATTATATTGAGGCAGGGTTCTATTAGTTGGAATAAAAACATATTTTGGCTGATGAAATTGATTGGATCAGTGCCACAAATTGATTGGAGATGAATCCCGTTGACCCCATCCAATAACTTGGGGAAGAGTATGTAATTCCCATAAACCAAGTTGAATGCGTAAGTACAAGTCCAGATATAGAATCATTTGTTTTCATGGTCTCTGTAACAACCACCAAGTCCAAATACATGAAAAAGTAGGTTGAATCCTGTGTTGTCTGGAAAATCCCTATCAAATATTCTCTCAAACCATCGTTGGGACATCAAGCTACCCTTGCCTCACAAACTAAGGAAAAATATGCTTTCTCCCCCAACATTGGAGAGTTAATCTCAAAAATCCTTTCTCCATCAGAAGAAGAATATAATGAAGATGATGAAGATGATGAAGAATAATAAGAGGAGGAGGAATAATACCTAAATGATTCCCCTGCTACATTCAAATAAGGTGTCTCCACTATAATAGATGAACTTAAGAAGATAAATTTGGGCACTAAAAATGACCCTCGGCCCACTCTAATCAGTGTGGAAATGCCTGTCGAGGATTATAAGGAATGTACCTCCTTCCTACAGAAGAATTGAGATGTGTTTTCCTATAATTACATAGAGATTCCAAGACTTGATCACGAAGTCGCCACCAATCATTTGGGCTTACTAGAAGACCATCTGGGCTATAAGAAGGTAGCCAGAAGTACCCACCCAATGCATGCTACCAAAATAGAGTCTAAAGTGGACAAGGTAATCAAATCCAATTTCACACGGTAGGTCCAATATCCGAATTTGATGGAAAACATAGTTCCATTCAAAAATAAGAATGGATAGATTAGAATCTACATTGACTTCAAGGACCTTAATCGTCATTCCCCAAAAGACGAATTCCCATTCCCGATCATAGAATTGTTGATCTATGAAACTACCGGGTATGAATCCCTCTCTTTCTTGGACGGTTATTCTGGATACAATAAAATCTAGATGGCCCAAGGAGATTAAGAAGCTACTACTTTTACGCCCCCTCATGGAGTGTTCTATTAAAAAGTGATTCTCTTTGGTCTAAAGAATTTTGGTCCCCCTTATTAGGGCACCATGCATCGAATCTTCAATCCCTTATTGGGAAAATTTATCTAGTATTATTTTGATGACCTGGTGGTTAAATCACGATAGTGTTCAAACCACCCAGATGATCTTGAAACTGTCTTTAATAAATTGTGACAGCACAATTTAAGGATGAATCCCCTTAAATTCTCATTTGGTGTTACCTCGGGAAAATTCCTCGGCTTCGTCATACGCCACCATGGCATCGAAGTCAACCTGGAGAAGAAAAAATACATACATGGAATGTCCCCACCTCGCAAACTCAACAAGTTGAGAGGTCTATAGGGGAACCTCACCTACTCTCGGTTCTTCATAGCCAACCTAGTAGGTAAATGTTTACCTTTTACCAGGATCATGTAGAAAGGAATTACGTATGAGTTGGATAATCATTTCGAAGAACCATTTGACAATCTTACAAGATATCTCCTAATCCCATTGGTTCTCATGCCGCCAGTCGAAGGGAGAATGCTCATTTTGTATGTAACCACCCTATAATGGTCATTAGGAACCTTCCTCATGCAGAAAAATGGTGCTGGCAATGAGAAAAACCTCTAATACCTTAGCAGGATAATGATCAATGTTGACACTCTGTATTTAGGGATTCAAAAGAACAACCTTGCCCTAATCTTCATAGTATACAATCTCATGCATTACCTATGGCACCATGAGGTCCACTTGGTCTCCTGCTGCAACCTGCTCAAATATATCCTCAACCATCCCATGCTAAATGGGCGCCTATCATGATGAGCGGTCATCCTACAATAGTTATACATATGGTACATGCCTCTAAGGTCCATCAAAGACCTGGCTTTAGCAGACTTCCTAGACAAGAACCCCTCCTAATAAACAACATATTTGGATGTATAACTTCCAGATGAATAAGTTTTTTCCATTTTGGAGGACCCCTGGTCATGGCAGATGTACTTTGACGGTGCTTCCCGAAGCCTGATAGGGAAATGGATGGAGGATCCCAAGATCAACAAAGTAAGACTGAGAGTCATACTCATATCTCTCGAAAAGGTTGTCTTTCCTTAATCATTCCTGCTATTGGAAGGGTGTATGATCAATAAAGTGGAGTATGAGTCCCACCTTATAGGCCAGAAATTGGCACTCCAGGTGTAATCCAAAGACCTAAAAATATTGGGTGATTTAGATATAGTCATCAAACAGGTCAACATTGACCATGCTATCAAGAAAGAAGTATTGTCTCCCTTGATGAACCATGTTAGAGCACTAATGGAAGAACTTTCATCAAAACCAACGTTGAATCAGGTCCTCCAGTCACATAATTCCCAAGATGAATCTTTGGAAAATGCAGCCACATCCTTGGCTGATCCAGACCGGGATAAGATAATCATTAGCATTGCGCTCCACCAGATGGCATTTCCAATCATCTAGAGAAATACAGAGTAAATCGGTTAAATTAGTCATGTTCCTAAGAGTTATGGTCATACCACCAGTTGGATGATTCCCATTGAAAGTTACCTTAGGAATAGGGAACTCCCACCAGATAGGGCTGGAATGGATCATGTCCAAAGACGGGCCATTAACTTTTCCTTGTACAATTGGGTAAACCAAGAAAAGGTCATCCACAAATGAGTCCGTGACAGAGTCTTTCTCAGGTGCATCAATGGAGAAGAGACTAATTCTGTCATGAAAGATGTGTGTTTTGAAGCTTGTGGAGTGCACCATTCAGAAACCAAGCTCTCTCACCAAATTCGAAGTCATGGGTATCACTAGCTCACTATGATACAGGATTGTTCCATATTCACTATGAAGTACCATTCCTGCCATGTTCATGATAATTTCATACATCGACCCCTCTAGTTACTTCACATATTCAAGTACTTCTAGCCATTCGTTTCCTGGGGGATAGATGTTGTGGGACCATATCCTCCTTCCATATCCAAAAAATTCAAACTCATACTCACAGTGACTGACTTATTTTTTAAATGTGTTGAATCCATTCCCCTTAAGGAAGTCGGGCGAAAAACATCACCAGCTTTGAGAAGGCCAAAATCATCACCAGATTTGGTGTCCCACATACAATACTGACAAACAACGGCACCAACTTATTATTTGCTGAGTTGGACAAGTTATACCAAGATTATGTAATTAAAACCAACCGTTCGTCTCATTAACACATGGTGGCCAATAGTCAGATATAGGATTTCAACAAGACTCAATCCAACATACTTCAAAAGATGGTCGACAAGGAAAATAAATTGTGGCCAGACAAGATCCTTCATGCTTTTTGGTATTACAGGACCATGACTTGAACTGCCACCAAGGAAACCCCGTACTCATTAGTATACGGGGCAGAGGTAGTTTTACCTATCGAAATCCAGGTACCATCACTTCGGGTGGCCATTTTCTACCAACTGTCTACATATGAGAAATCCCAAAGATGGTTTGATGAATAGGAAAAGTTAGATGAGAAAAGTCTGCACACTCTGCACCATTTGGAAGTTTACTAAAACCGGATTGCACGAGCCTTCGATAAAAATGTTCACCTTTGATCTTTCCTCAAAGGAGAAATGGTATCAGTACTCCGAACCCCGATGATACTCGGGAAAAAGCTCCGAAATCTTGAACCAATGTGGGATGGACTATATGTCATACATATGGTCTATTCTAATGGATCATATGCCCCAATATCAATGTAGGGAAATCTCATCACAGCTCCTACAAATGCAATGTTCTTGAAGAAATACTTCACATAACAAAAATGTTGCAGTCTAAAATCTATGACCCTAAACAATGAGTAAATAATTACTCTGATTCCATAGCCCAAACTCTAAGATCTTAAACTATGAGTCAGAATCCTAGAAACATGACGTTATACTATACGTTATTAGTACATGAAACATGACATTAAATTGAAATTCCCCCAGTGTTGAGGTCCAATCTCTATGACCCTAAACTATGAGTTATAAAAATGCCCCCATGTTATGGTCGAAACTCCAAGACTTTAAACTATGAGTAAAAATACATTAAAACCCCCATGTTAACGTCCAAAATCTATGACCCTAAACTATGAGTCAAAAAAACCCAATGTTGTGGTCCAAGCTCTATGACCCTAAACTATGAGTAAAAATGCCCACATAATGTTAAGGAATGAGCTCTATGACCCTAAACTATGATTCATGAATGCCCAATGTCAAGGTCCAAACTCTAAGACCATAAACTATTTGTCATCATCCTTTCTATGTGATGTTAAACTATAAGGAAAACGTCCTTTGAAATGTGACAATAAGTTATGACTCACATCCTCTCCATAGGAAGTTAAACTACATGACACAAAACTTCTTAATCACATGACAAAAAAACTACATGTTCTCTTACAAAACTACATGCGGCTTGATTCTGGCCCTCGTTGGATACGTAGTGATGCTTTAATCTTCAATATCGGCCCAACCTCAATAAAAAAACCTCCATCACGCCCCCTATCTACCCATATTCACAAGTTAAACCTTTATAACTCATTGTTTCTCACATCGAGTATAACTAACGTTAGATTAGGATTAGTGGTAGAGATTGTTTTACAAAAGTCAACTATGGGAAAACATTATGGACCTAGACACTATGATAGATAGAATTAAAATTCCCTTACCCTTTGTACTGAGCCAAATCAGTATAGGGTACATACAAAACAACGTATGGCAGGATTCCTACCCTCGCAGGATACGTAATAATGCATCGATCCTTGATCATGGCCCTGCCCCACCAGGAAAGAAAATGAGAATTACCACATCATATTCTCTACCTCCCCACACATGAAAAGAAGACTCTATGACCATTCCTTATTTCTCACATCGAGTATAACTCACATGAGCTTAGGATTAGTGATATGGATTCTCTTATGCAAATAAATTTTATGGGAATATGGTAGTCCTGGCACCCGTATCAAGTGAAACCAAAATTCCCTCACATGTCCCCACACATGGACTAAGCCAAATCGGTATAGGGTACGTACAAAACTACATGTGGCTTGATTTCTTCCCTCGCAGGATATGTAGTGATGCTTAGATTCAGCATCATGGCCCAACCACTAGCAAAAAAATTCCCATTTCCCCCATACGTAGGTCAGACTTGTACAGGGAGTCCATGAAAGATCCTATCACATGACAATAAACTATGAAATTCCTCAAGATTTATCTGTGTCCTAGTCCTCTGTATTTTCATATTCTTCACCTTCCTCTCAGTCATGATAAGTAAAAAGATCCTTCTTACCCCTATACATATGGTTTAGACCTATGAGGAAGCTCCAAGTAGATCACAATTAATCATGGTTCATGTTATCACATTCACAGGAACATCTTTCCCATTTGTCACACTATATACCTCGGGAAAACTTGGATCCTCATAATCATTCAAGGCCATCTGAGATGGAAGGCCAGTGTTCTATGGACACCTTTGATTGACTATGCAAATCATTCCCTGGAGTCTCTACATACGTTACCCAAAAAATGGTCATCATATAAAGGAAAATTAGTCCCCGGGAGAGTCCTCTACTATCTTAGTATTCCCAATGACTTTCAAGCCCCATGTCATCCCTCCTGATTAATGTTTCCCCTGGGACTATGGTTTACACCTTTTATAATCACTCGCATCTAAGGAATGTAGTAAAATCATGATTTCAATTAACCTAAAACTATTGATGATATTTCTGATAGTATAAATGTCCTCACCACACGACATTAAACTGCAAGGCCAAAATCATCCTTGTTGTACGACGTTAAACTGTATAAAAATGGTTTAAGCTCAAAAGTGCCGACTAATTTTGATTTTTCTATCCCTAAGTAGTGACATGGAATCCTCATGACCCCTTGTTTCTCAAACTGAGCATAGATCACGTGAACATAGGAATTTTAGAGATATATCCACCATGGAATTATGGAAAAACAGTCCAGGAATTTGGTCCTAGCAGCATGACCCTAAAAGGCATGTCATGATTCCCTCCCCCAGGAAGAACCGTATGTCCTGGCCATGTGATTTTAAATAACCAGGTATCCCAAAGATGAAACGAATGCCTCACCCTATGTATGGGTTAGATCTATGTAAGGGACACCCATTTCCATGATTTAATCGTGGCCCAAATTCCCCAAATATATCCTGATACACTCTTTCCATACTTCAAACTCAGTTCTCTGAGTGATCTTGAATCTAAATATCCCTCCAAGGCCATATAGGGTGGAAGTCCAGTGTCCTTCAGACACCCTTGTTTGACTATGCATATCATGACCTGGTGGCTCTGCATATATTTCCCACAAAAACGGCTGCCAATCAAAGGAACGTTCCTATCCAGGAGAGTCCTCTCCTATCTCAATACACTCAATGGATTCAAATCCTTATTCCACCCCTCCTAATTCAAGGAACTTCAAATTCATGGTTTACATTTCCCTCCATATACAAAACCTGGATATATCAAAATATATGGGCATGTTCATCTTTGGTCCCTTTGGAAGATTCTAAATATATCCCATCCATATGTGTGAATTTGATCCGCATACAAAAGAAGTGTTCCCCCAATAGTTTTCGGGTTTCCCCAAAGAAGTTCAGTTAAAACACCCCTTTTTGATGCTCAGGTGCACCCCTCGTTGAAGGTCACATACTGTGTTCAGAAATATCTCAACCTCCATAATACTCAATAACCATCATAGATGGAAGGCCAGTTTCCTACAAACACCTTTTCTTGAATATGCACATTATGCCCCGTGGCTCTGAATATGTTGCCCAAAAAAATGGTCATCAATCCAAGGAAAATTTGTCCCTAGGGTAGTCCTTTCCAACTTTTGTATGCTCAAATGACATTCATTACTTGTCACACCTCTGGATTTGGAAAAATCCAAGATAATGGATTATGTACGTCCTTTGTTCAAAGTGACCCTAGAGTGAAAAATACCCTTAACTAAAATGACCATTCACCGACTCTCCCTCATGAAAGTAAGAAATTTGTGAGAGTAGTTTTCCACTAGAAGCCAATACAAATGATCCTAATGTTATCAAACAACACTAATAAGGCCAACCACCCATTGTGGCTCCCAACATCCTAATAAATCCAAAATGTTGCAAATCTCACCAGGCCATCAGAAATGAATGGTCGGTGTCATGTGGTCACCTATTATTTACTATGCACATTATTCCTCGGTGTCTCTTCATATGTCACCCACACAAATGGTAGTTAATAAAAGGAAGATTTTCCCCTAAGAGACTCATTTCCTACCTCTGTACACCTAAAGCAGCTCCCGATACTCATGCATGTCCAGTGTCAACAATTCATGTGTCAAGAAAAATCCTTAATCCATGTCTGAAGGATATTAGAATAGTCCTGGCTAATGGTCCCAAATTCAGTCTCTTTCCCCATTAAGTTTGGTCAAAGTTGTTTGACCGAAAACATCAGTAGCATGTTTGATTAGAAGTACAGTAAATTTCCAGTGAAAAAGACTCCATAATTTCCAGAGGAAAATTATGCAGAAGGGAACCTATGGAAAAAATTTATGTATCAGTCAGTTAAACAAGGGGGAAACATTGAGCCATCAAAAA
Organism: Viscum album; assembly: GCA_963277665.1. NCBI lineage: Eukaryota > Viridiplantae > Streptophyta > Magnoliopsida > Santalales > Viscaceae > Viscum > Viscum album. The sequence continues at coordinate 2,114,100,144 of OY728120.1, forward strand.
AGGTATAAATATTGTTAGGTCCAAAACCCGCAAAGGGAATCCAAAGAAAAAGTCGTTTTATACCCGCTAATCCCATGTTAAATAGTATTAGGAAATAATTATGGTTATAATGAAAAAGGCATAAAAGTTCATGAGGTATTCCATAAAACTTCATAAATAGTCGAAATATTCTCGCTGAGTTCTACAGGTCAGGAAAAAAATTAGTGCTCGATTTGATTATTTCAGTTTGCTAATTTCAAGTCATTGTTTACAATTAATACCTAATTGAAATGATGTTGATAGGAAGAGATGGAGAATATATGTTTAAAATCCCAATCTGTTCCATTGGGTTCAGCAAAAATAGAGAAACATCCCCAATTCGGAGTATCTCTAGTGTATTAAAAAAAGAGTGTAAATATCATAATTTGGGACATAACTACAACAGGTTTCGGTTTTCCCTTTACAAAAGGATGGAGAGTGATTTTCACGGTTCATTGACAGTCTGTTCCAAATAAGTTCTTTCCTTCATATCAACCATGACCGTTGGACACACCCGCTCTAGAACAGCTTTATGGTCCTGCCCCTTCTTTTGGACAACTTCATAGTTAGCATGCGAGGAGGCCAGTTGTTCCCTCAACCTTATTGTGTGGTCTTAACACTCCCACAGCTCTTCCTCTTGGGTTTCCACCAAATCATGGGCCTTCACCACCTCAGTTTTCAGATGATCAAATTCATCTAAAACATCTCAAAAGGTCACCACCTAGTGATGGGAAGAATTGAACTTGGATATATTTTCCTCGAAAGAGGAAACGTCTTCTCAGGAAATGATGATTTTGTAAATAAGTAGGTGTAAGTTCTAAAAATCAAAGCCTTCAGAACCCAACTCGGTGAATAAAAGATGAAAAATTTCACCCTCTTCAGCAAACTGGGCCAGGGGTGTCTTCACATAAAGAGCACATAACTAGCACCATGCCTCTTTTCGCACTACCAAGTGTCTTTCCATAGCACCAACACTTTGATCCTTTCCTTCTATCATGTGTCTGTATGTAGGAAGTGTCTCCATAGGAGTGGGGAGGGACCGAAGGAAATTCACCCAAGATGGGAGACTCTCTTTTCCCTTAGATGGCCCAGCCACTGGAGCCAAATGCAGAAAACTAACTACGGCCTCTAGGATGATCGGTGATACTTGGTCGGTGATAGTCTCATTAATATCTTCAGAAATATCCACAGGAGGGGAGTAGTCTGAATCAATTCCCACCAAAATGGGTTGTACTGATGAAATCCCTCTAATACACTTTTGTTGATGAACCAAACACCTTCTTACCACAAGAACAAGATTAGGACGTTTTTCTATATTGGTTTTTGTAGAGACGTAATTAGAAGGCGTAGTTGTTGCACTTTTCATGGTAGAAGGAATGTGTGGTGTTTTCATTGGGGAAATAACAGGGCAGGAAATGGTCAAGGTTTTCTGCACCCACCAAACTGGTTCTCTCAACATCCCTCCAGGGTAACAATCTACCCATAGTTGAGCACACTCCAGTGACACGAAGTACAAAAAGAAGTGCTGAAAAGTAAATGAGCCAGAATACAAACCCAACTGAAAGTGCAGCTACAACTGAACAAAAGTACAACAGAAAAAGACAAACAGCTGGAAGAAGGAAGCAGCTCATGGGTCGTCCTCCTTGGATCCTACCTGAAGGGTAGTTACAGATAGCGTAGCTCTTGGATTGTCCACCACGGATCCTACCTGAAGGGTAGGTATAGATAGACTCCTCAACGCTCTCACCCGTCAACCTCCTCCATGTGTCATCTCGCCGTGACGTCCGCCTCCGGATACTGACTCGTCGTGTAGTCCACCTCCGGGTACCGTTCAGTCCTCGAACACTCGGCCTCCGTCAGCACTGCCCGTTGTCTGCAACCAACACAACGAGGTGCGGGCATAGCCCATGCAGGGGTGATTATAACGATACTCAGTAGGGACCCCGAGACCCTCAAGGTCTCACTAAAACCAACAAGGATAACCACAAAGAAGATCTCAACAGATAACCTCTACTTAGGTATATTCCCATACATATACCTATGTTATCAAGTAACCCAACTCAATCATGAGGAAACACAAGGATCATGAAATCAACGGATAACCACTACCCAGGTATATGCCCATACATAAACCTAAGTTATCAAGTGACCTATCTCAATCATGAGGTAAACACAAAGGTCAAAAGTCTCAGCTCAAACCAGGATTTTCATTATCGAAACCGTAACTACTGAAGAACCCCGTCTCTGGAGTGTACAGTGGTCATGTCACGACTCTGAGGTACTGCTTAGTAACCTAAGACTGCTGAGGTACTCCTCCTGTCGAGTACCGTGGGTCATCCACCCAAACACAGTAGTGCTTCCCGCCGAGGTATGTCACCCAAAAACAGTAGTGCACACCCCCTAGTAGCCTGCTGAGGTACTCTCTGGACGAGTACTGCAGGTCTGCAATGTCACACAGGTTGTGCTTCGTCCGCCATGTGTCTGAACCTCACAAAGTAGTGCTCCGTCCACTGGGCAAGTCGACTCACTCCAAGTCGAGTCGGTCAAGCAGTCGTCAGGTCTCAACCGGCTACACGGTCTCTGTACTCCGCACGCTCGTCTCTGGGAGGGTCCGCTCCACGAGCTATAGTTTGATACTCTAAGTATCTCGAAGTCCCACGAAGAAGTATCTCAAAGGACCGCCTCGTCATAGGGGTCTCAACGCAACAGACGGCGCGTCAATCAGACGCCCGGTCTGTGAGTTATTAGCCTTTTCGTCCGAGGGGCCCGGTTGGTTTCGTGAGCGAACCAACCCGGCCGTATCTCAACTGTACCCCGAACTCTCATTAGGTATACTCATAGGGACTATTTCTCAACGAGATCACCAACTCCACTGATGGTTCGTCAAATGGACGTCTGGTCTTAAAGATAACAGTTTTTCCGTTCCAAGGTCCCGGTTGGATTTCGGGTACAATCCAACCTGACCACTATCCAACAGCAACCAAAACTTGGGCAAAGTATGCAAAAAGTTTTGTCTCATCAAGAGGATTTCAACGAGACAGACGGAGCGTCAATCGGACGCCCGGTCTGTGAGTTATTGGCTTTTTCGTTCCAGGGGCCCGGTTGGTTTCATGAGCGAACCAACCCGGCCGCACTCTGATTGAATCCAAACCTCTAGAGAATTAAGCCAAAAGATCTGTCTCACTAAGAGGAATTCAACAATGTCTACGGCACGTCATTCGGACATCCGGAACTCAAGTTACGAGCATTTCCGCTCCGAGGGCCCGGTTGGTTTCGTGTACGAACCAACCCGGCCGAACCCAAAGTTCTCTAAAACCATGAATGTAATATACCAAAACGACCGTCTCGATCCAAGGATCGCGTTGCCGCTGACGGCGCGTCACTCGGAGGTCTACAGCTCAAGATATGGGCATTTGACCAAAAGTGGTCCGAAAACGGGGGGTCTGGGCCCGGGCCGACCCGGCCCGACCCCCCTGGGTCGGCCCAAACCTGGTCGACCCGACCCCGGTCTGACCCGGCTGGGCCCAGCCGGGAGGTCACCGTGGAGCAGTGGGGGTGTGCGCCCCCCCCCCCCCCCCCTTCGTCGCTGATTGACGCCGGCGGCAACCGCCGCCGGCAACTTCCGGCGGCGTCATATTAGGAATGATAATATCCCTATAAGCACCTCCATGCATCATCATAAGACACAATTGGTAGAGAACCACGAGATTAGATTCTCCACTTAGTTGAAAAACTAGAAGCAACGCAGTCTACTGAAGGCATCCGAATTGCATGGAAAACTAGTAGGGGAGTACGGCTCACAAATAAATACTTGGTCTACACGATCAGGGAGAATCTAGTCCTAAAGGATGATAAGGTATGACCATTCATCCAAGTAACTTCCCCTGTCACCTCTCAATGATCCATGAGGGGTAGGATGTGGTGTGAATAAGAAATGAGAGGAGTCGTTCAACTACCCAACTACATCAGTAACACTCAGAGTCCAATGATCAATAGTAGAAATGTTGAGAAGGGTAGGATGAAAGTCAGAATGGGGAACCCTAGTGGTATATTGGTATTCATAATAGGGGAAGTGTTCCACCATCCACCCATACAAGAATTGGAATGCTCTGCTGAGACGATGTGGAGGCCTACCTTCCTATATCTGTCCCAAAAAATCATAAAGTCATGCGAGGGTATTAAGGTCCAAATTAATGGTTTGACCCTATTCTAGTGTTGCCTCCAACATCAAGGTATAGGCCTGAACCCTGGTGTATATGTCGCGAGATGGGAAGATCCATCCACATAAAAACATGGAAAAGAAACTTTCTATCCTAAGCATGGGAGAAATGTACGGCCAAAGCTCATATCCCCAGGTGGTATATTTCCCTACTTCAAGAGTAGCAAAATATGACCTTGGGGTTTGGAGGGACTGGAATGTGGGATGGGTTCGACTGTGGCAAGCCCTGGGCCTGGGTCCATTCGTCTACAGAAATAATCATATCTACACTTTAAATGGGATGAGGGAACAAGCCCTGAGGGGATGATCTAGTGATCCTTCTGCCTTGACTAGTAAGCTCCTTGTAAAATGAGACACATGATTGGTGTCATCCAATGTGGCGGCTATTGGGAGAAACTCATCGTGCATTTCTCCAAGGATATGGAGACCTCCAAGCTCGTAGATATCTCAATGATTGATTCCCACCTCTCTATGAAGTAGGTGGAAGGTGTTGGTTCTCAAACACTATAAGATCATCAATTCTAGATGGATTTCACCTAGAGAGAAGGTGAAAAACTAGGAAACCCATGTTTCCTGGTGTAATTCCACCACCTACAGCTGGTCGGGGGACTCCATACATGTCTGATGCACCCAGAACTCCCAGGCCCACTCAATAGAGAAACATCCTCTGACCCGTAAATATAACTCTTTGATCCACCCTCCCTTAGGATTTTCTTGGGAGATACCGATAATGGATGTGAATTCTCGGGCATTTAGTCTCATGACACTATCATGACACCCGCGGTTTCCCCGAGTCCTTGTCGAACCTCACAATATAAAGGTGTTCTCCTAAATTGGGGGGGTAATAAGATCTCAAACTGGGGAAATGTTGGAATGATCATAATCTTGTGGTGCCTCTAAGAGTACTAAAGGGATTCCAGGGTCAAGAAATGATAGAGGCATGTTGGCAGGAAGACCAAAGTTTTAAAGTGGCTACTATACGGATAACAGTTAAGCTAAGAGCTCTGGCGTCAAGAAGACCATTAATAATCTGTCATGTGGAATGATGTGGGCTAGAATATGGTCATCACTATTCCTCGCCATGATTTTTATTCTCTTCATTGATTTTGCAGTGGCATGTGAATTAGCCATCGTCGCCTGCACTAGAAGATCCAAAGCCGATGAAAAGTCAGTCTGAAAAAAAAATTACTGGATAAAGGCTGTTGAAGAGTGGTAAAAGGATTCAAAACATGTCCACATAAAGCTTCGTTTATGGATTACAAAAAATGGTATGAAGTAGCCACATCTTGTATACCACATGATACATGGAAAAAACCCCAGTTAATGTTATTGTACGTTGTCTCATTATACCATGTATAGCCACGGTACACAAACCATCCATGAGGAATTCGCCCACGGATCATTGGTTGGAAAAAATAAAGGTTCACAAAATATGGACCGCGAACCTGGGCTTTGATTAAGTTCATGTTCATAAGTTTCGGATTAATGTTTATTGTCACATTGTTAATATTATTAAAGGTCTGTTTCACTGATCCATGTGTGGTATGCGGATGAGCCATCCGCGTAGCATCCTCCTACATAGAATCTAGATTTTATGTCTTAAAAATCCATAATCCCATTCGCGGAATCCAAAATGTGGTATGTGGATGGTGAAATGGTGAAGAAATCAGTTCACGGACCATATGGGGTTGCTCGTGCACAAGAGTTTTGCAAGGAGCACGGTACGCGAGAGCAGAGGAATCCAAGCAGATTGAGAGCACTTTTCCCCTTGAGAAATGGTAAAATACAAATGACATGGGCCCCTATATATAGGTGTGGTCCCCTCCTACGATGTCCATTTTTTCAACTACAAACCATTTTAGTTTAGGACCTCTTATATATCAGAATAGTCCCCTTTTCGTTCCGAACAAACACCATTCCAATGGGTGCTATTTTTAGGGTCCTGAAAATTCCCCCTATAAGAGAAAATACCACCACAATCACTTTGCAGAAGGAATAAAGTTATTCTAAAAGTATATCAAGGTGAAGGGACTCAAACTGAGTTGCAATATTTTGAAGAAACTTGAAGGAATTAAAGTCTTCAAGGAATTATATGTGGCCCATGTACTATCATTGAGAAAGGTATACAGATTGGCTGGATCAAAAAACACCAGGTATGAGAAACGATCTGTGAACTTCTGGCCCATGGGGCGATGGCCAACGAACAAGGCCTGTCGCGAACCATGTCACCGAAGGAGTCGGGTGCATGAAGTCAGCCTGCACACCATACTGTGAACCCATTAGTTCATTGATAAAGAAAAAATGCAGGGATTTGCAAACCATTGTCGTGAACCAAAGACTCTGCAAACCCCAGTTGACTGAGTCTTCTGTGTGTTAGGATATTAATTCAATGGGCCTCTTAAAATGGTTCCATGTGCCCAATAGATATGATTTATTGTTTTCTCTATAAAAGGAGAAAAATAGAAGTAAGGAAGAGACACACAAATAAGGAGACATACCAAGAGAAATACAGATGACAAAATCTTAAGGGAGACTTAGAGGTTGCACTCCGGCTTCCATCTTATTTCATAGGTGAATCCTGAACCGCAAACCACTCCCTCCATAAGTATAGCCGTCTGAAAACCATAAAATGGGGTAATTAAATAATAATAATATAACTTAGAACCTAACTGGGGAACATTGAACAAAATATCTTTCGTGGATGAACTCTCCACAAATGATGATCCCCTAGACCCTCCTTTAATATGGTGCTCCCTGTAGCATACCTCTATGTAGACTGAACTCGGTGTCACGTACTAAATTCGTATGCGGATATAACCCAAAGAAGCCTAGTGAGCTGCATGCCACTTCGGTACGCAGTGGACGATACCCATGCCCACATACCACATCGGTATGTGGGTGGACCTTATTCCCTCATAGAACCACGGTATGCGGAGCCTTCCCCATCCCACATCAGAAACCAGTACGCGGAATGTGGTTTTTTTTGGTATTGTTACTTTGGGTTCCAGCTTCATCCCTCTGTTGCAGTCCAGTAATCTATGATCCCTCTGCTAAAAACCCATCCGTAATTAAGCCAAAGCCTCCTATAAAGAAACTGGACCCATATGATCAGAGCATCGGGTGCCTCAGCATGCCCCAATGAGTCTACATACCAATAGTAAGAAGAGTAATGATAGCCCTCCCCACAAAGGTGTTGGCTTCAAGAATGCATGTGAGACTACATTCCCATGGTAACCCAGAGTACAACCTTGGGATGCTGATTGAACCTCCCTATTTTAGGGATTAAGGGTGAACACATGATTTCACATTCGAGGAGGAATATTGATCAGTCAAAGGGGTTGTCTTCACTCCCCCCTTTGATAAGGACAAAACTCTTCCCCTTCCCATAACATGCTCTGGGGCCCTCCCACTAAGGTAAGTGCGCAAACATCAGAGACCAGGGTGCATGACCTTAATTGAAATTTCACATGGAATGTTTCATCTCTCTACACCCTCGAGAATCGTCACCCCAGCCTCTTCGGCCACATGCTCTCCCTCCCCCACCAACAGGGGAGGAGGCATGTGTATTGTTAAATCTTTCAAATACTTTAGTTTCTCACACTGAGCCTGACTCACGTGGGCTTAGATTTTTGTGAGGATTACAACATCCACACTATCTGAACTAAGATAACTATGATTCCTCGTGAAACCATGATATGTAGGACACCTTCCAGAAGGCTCAAGCTCAAAAGGGTGCCCATACAAAAGGTTCCACCCAACCATGTCCCCTAAAATGGGCAGCTCTTACACATAAGCCCCAAACCATCTAAACTACTAGAACTCTGATTCCTGATCAAACCAAGAGATGTAGGACGCCTTCCAGAAGGCCCGAGCTCAAAAGGTTTCCCATCTAAATGGGTCCACCCAATCATGTCTACCAAATGCGCATCTCCCATGTGTAATCCCCACATAATCCAAACGACGTGAGTTCTAATTCATCTCTCGAAGATATGTAGGAAACCCTTGTTGTTGTCCCAATCCAAACATCAAGTCACCTTCTGTCCCACCTAGATGACGATAAACTCTAGAGTGCCTTATAATATGGCTCAAGTAAGCATCACCTCTGTACCATCAAATATATGCATGCTTACGACGATCCTGCAAACTAAGGGTATCCCATGGACACACTCTTAATGAATGAACCAAGTATTCATGAACATATGAACACAACATATATAAATAAGATAATCCTAGAACAGGAAACAATCCTCCCCTAGAAGGGTTTTGTGAGCTTGACCTCCCATCCGCTCGACCAATGGAATCCATAAGTGTTTTTGGCCAAATCACCAGCCAACGATAGCCTACCTTTGAAAATCAGTTCCATGAATCATGGATACCAAGGCCATTGGGAATTCTTGGATCCACGAATAAACCCATTACAGACCATCTGAGGAAGTTATATCTTAGAAAGACCGATTTCGCAAGTGCTTGACCACCACGCAGTTACCCGCTGGGACCAACAGTTCCTGCAGGGTTAGTTCAACCTTCTTTAAAGGATAATGACGCTGAATGGGTCAAAATAAAAGGAATTTCAAATTTGATGGGAACCCATCTATATAGAAAAAGGGACAGGTGATGATCCTTATCGTTCCATTTTCACACCGCCTGGAAGTGCACCACCTCTGAGGCAGAACAATCTTTATTGTAGTAATTAGAATTAATCCTAACAATATAAATTTTATGACCAAAAATTATATTAGACATATTAAATAATATTAATATTATTTTCTCAAATATAAGAATCATTTTATTGTAATAATATTCTTTGTGTTGGGAATTTAATTTTAATTTTTTGGGCATGTAACATATAAAAACCCATTTTGAATAAATGATTATTTATAAGCATTAAATTTATATATAGGAAAAAATATACATGTTGTTGACTATAATTATATTAAGAAGATGTTATTTTTTTTAAAAATAGTCTTTTTATACTAAAATAATTACAAAACTTGATTTCCCCATGCATAAATTTACTTAAATAAATATATGAAAAATAGTTTTCACAAAATATTACTTGATTTTTTAAAATGATATTCATAGGTTTCATAAATCGAAAAATAATTTTAAATAATTTCTTACTTTATAAATTTAAATTTTGTATAACAAACTTCTTTTGAAAAATTTTAAGTTATTTAAAAGTAACATTATTAGAAAAATCAATATTTCTTACTATTCACCTAAAACTTGATTATTTTTTGAAAATCTCATAATTAAATCCTAAAATAATTTTTTTAGGAGGAATTAAAAAATGAATTTTAAATAATAAAATTTATATTATAAATTTATTAAATTTATCTTTTTAAAATAAAAAATATAATATAAATAAAATGGGTTTTATTAAAAATTAACTTATCAATATTAACTCATATTAATTATTTACCTTTTAAAAGTAATAACTATTAATTTTTTAGTATATTAGTGTTTATTATAAATTTATTAACAATATATTCTTAACATTTTGTGTTTTTTATGTTGGTTGTAGCATGTGACACAAGTTATAGAACATAGTATGTATTTTTAATGATCCAGAATATTGGGTCATTGGATTATACCCCCTTAAATAAACTTCATCCTCACGATTTTATTATTTTTTAATTGGAGGAATTTCCAAATGTAGGTAAAATATTTTAATTTCTAAATATATTGTCTTTAATGATATATGATCCTAAATTTCATTGGTATGACTATAAAACACTTATTTTCCATAATCATTTCATGTAAATATATCTCATAACTAAGTATTAAGTCTCCTTTGTGGGATTTGGTTTTCATATATAATTCATAGTTTTCTTTAAACAAATGTATGTTCACATTTTATTTAGAATTTATTTTTCCAAATTATATAAATTAATGTGTATTAAAAGTGATGATATAAATTATATTTCAGAAATAAAATCATTTTCTTATAGTAGGATATTATGATTTTCACAATACATATTTCTAGAAAAAAGATAATCATCCCACTAAATGTTTTCCAAAAAATAAAAAACATTAAGGGTGGTAACTTTAAATATTTATAAAACAAAATTGGTAAAATTGGTTTTATAGAACTAGAATATATCTAAAAATTCAGGGTGAAGGCTAAGTGAAACCTAATTACCATTATCCTCCACATTAATAATCATTGAATATATTATTCCTTACTACTTGGGTCAAGGTGTTTTTGGTTTATTACCATCCTCATCAATCCTTATATTAGGTAATTGACTTGGATAATGTTTAATTTCTCCATAAATATGACATTGAGTTATTTGTGGTTTACTTTCATGAGTTTTCTCTTGTTTCATCAAATTAACTAAAGTCTTCATTTTCCCTCCACATTTTAATTCTATATGGATTATTTTTCTTTAAATGAATAATATTATAGTCCCATTGAGGCAATTATCTTGGTCCTTATTTCCAAATTTTTTACTTATAGAAAATTGACATTTTTTTCTTTCCTCATCTGTATCACTTGATATTTTTTGAGAATCCAGCTTTTTTTATTTTGGGTGTTTGGGACTTCAACTATGTTAACATTGTTAATCATATTCTGTGATATTTGGTTTGGAATAATCGTATGTTTTCTCATCCCACCTCCCATTCTATTTGGTTGTTCATAGAGGTAATCTCTAAATTTTTCCCCTTACCCATGGTTCCTTATAGTCGTATCCATTAATAAAACCTAAAGAGTTTTTCAAAGAGAATAAACATTAACTGTACTTAAAAATTATTGTAATAATAAAAAGGAATTCAACTATAAAAGGTATTATTCCTTTACATTATCAACATCTCCTAAAATTATTTTAGTTCAACCTATATCAGTCTTGGTTTAACTTTATATTGTGTTTTCTCATACTTATTAGCCTAATCTATCAAAGTAACCATGAAATCAATAATTTATAATGGGTTTTAAAGATAATATGATCAACCAAATCATATCCCCCAAGATTTTCAAACTAGGTGAATGGTAAGGGACTATTCACCATGGACCATCATGATGGTCATGATATACTTAACCAACTCTTTCTGAGTTTGTTACCCATAGATTCATATATTCCAAAACCATATCCACTTGTATTATTCAGGAAGGGATTAATTACTAATAAAACCATATATTCCATATTTTACCAAAATATTGGTATGTTATCTGATACTTAGACTCATCCATTATACTTTTCCTTAGATTTTTCACTAAAGTTTTCTAAAAAAATCTCCCAATAATAAATAAAAATATATCCAAAAAAACTAAAACCTGCTCTGAAACCATCTTTAGAGACCCAAGATAAACATAAATTAAATAATACGTTAATATCACGATTTAAATAATATATCTCACAAAGTTTCACATATCCAAAAGATCTAGAGGTTTAGTGTCTTGGAGATTACCTACATAATATCTTATTTTATGGAACTTATAAACATTCCCCCATAATTATGCTTCTCTAGAACCTTTTCAATATATTTAACATGACCAATTAATATTCATAAATTATAGATTATAAATACAAGAATAGGGTGAGCTTAGAATATTTGAAAGGGAAAAAATATCATGAAATAAAGGATAACATGAGAACAATAGAGAATATATGATTTGGATTAATCACATCTCAATATTCATGTAACATGTGATTATGACATAAATGTGTTAAATTATTCAAAAATATAGTATAGTAATGATAACATATAATTTCATGGAAATGAAATACATATTTATAATTCAGCATAACATGATGAAAAACTTGAAAATGTAGCACAACCATAATCACATGAAACAATTTTTAAGAAAACTCATTATTCCCACTTTTGTGTGAAAAAAAATCATTGTGTCCACATCTGAAAATCGGAGTAAACCCATCATGCCTATGATTGTGTGAACAAACTCATTATGCACACACCTAACTATATCATGATATATAAGCTTAAAATAATGCATTAGAGGGTGATATAGGACCCAACCTATCATCATCCATACATATGTGTGACACGTAAAATAAATCATAAACATATTTTGATGAGCCCATGGAAAATAGTGGGTTTCTTAAAAGTTTCCAAAAACATATATATCATGAATTTAATAAATCTTATGATATAAAAATCTCATTTTTCAAAAGTAATGATATCATAATAACATATACATTGGGTGATAAAAAAATAACTTCTTTGAAGTTAAACCATGGAGGGTTAAAATATATGAAAACAAAAATGTTTTCACAATGCCTTTTAAAACACTAAAGAATAAATTAATTTAAAATAAAACGTTTTTTTAAATTTAAATATAATGATTTTAAATCCACAATAAAAATACATCATAATAAAATCCCCTTAAAATACATAAAGGTTCAAAAAAAAGATAAATGAAAATAATTTGGATGTTTTTACTTTTAAAAAAATATTTAATATTAGAGTCTTGAAAATGACATAATGTTTTTAATAAAATAAGTGAAAATATTTTTGAAAAATTTTACTTTTGAAAAGAATAATTAATAATTTAAAAATAAAAAAGACACAATGTTTTCAATAAAATAAATGGAAATAAAATGAAAACATTAAATTATAAAAATAATATTTAATAAAATACATAAAAGTTATCAAAATAAAATATGTATTCAATGATAAAACATTTTATTTTTAATGAATGTAAAACATTTTGAAAATTTTAAAATAACCATTAAGAAAACCCAAATTTTTAGAAAGATGATGAAACCTTTGTTTGAAAATAAATAAATAGGAGTAAAAGAATTATTATAAATAAAAAGACATTGATTTTTCAAGAAGGTAAATTTCAACAATGGTGAGAAGTAACAATAGCGACATGAAAGAAAATTAATTGAAATAAATTTGAATTATTCATAACAAAAATTCATTTTAATGAAATAATATATTCATCAATGAAGAATAATTTAGTGTGAAAATGATTTCCCCCATAAAATGAGGTTTAAATACATCCCAAAATCATCATAGTATATGATAGATCAATATTTAGATATAATAGACAAATTAGAGTAATTATGACCTAAGAAAGTTATTTTAGTCCCAAAACCCCCTTACAACCTTTGTAACAATGAATCAAAACCACATTAAAAATATAACATGAAATTTATCATTAAATATAATGAAATATAATATTATCATTATATAAAAACTAATTTGGGATATTAGGATCACTATAAAAATGTGAACATGGTGTATTACGTAGATATATCTCAATCAAAAGAAATTGAGACAGAACCCCTTACGATTATAAAAATATTTGAAGTAATGATCATTTGGAAAGGAATTAATGGGAAAAATTAAATAATGAAAATTTTATGTTTTAATACCATTTTATACAATCATAGGATAAAATAAATCAACTTATAATAATGGGGTTCAATAATAACCATTATATCTCAAAGAAAAGAAAATGAGTTATGACAAAACTGTTGTAATTTTGAGGAGTGAATGGATTGAAAGAACATATAAGATAGAATGTGAAATATATTTGATATCTCATGAAAAAAAGGTGACTTATGATGAAATATTTTACCTTTTCAGTAGCTATATTACATTAAAGGGAAATATGTACAAAACATGAAATAATGCCTCAATGAAAGTGAATGTGAGATAACAAACCCTTATCTTGTTTCCTTTATTAGTTGATGATTCTATAACATCCTGTAAAAAAAATAACTAAGATAAAATCCTATTAAATAACCTTAATCCAAAATATTACACTTTTATAATTCTAATTGTAATTTTTTACCATTATTACATTAATTAGTTATACTGTATTATTACCATCGAGTGATAATAAAATTAATTGTTTTGTGCACGTTTAATAACTTCAATGTCATTACCCATCCTTTGTAACCAATTCTGATGGGTTTTTTGTTGAGGAAATCTATGAATTATCCCTCAAACCCATGGTTCCTTATTCTATCATCCGTTAATAAAACCAAAATAGTTGAAATGAGTGAGTAATTATCAATAATACATGGTAATTTTCATAATAATATAAGTAATTTAACCTTAAAATATATTATTCCTTTACATTTTCACATTAACCTAAAATTCTTTTAGTTTAACTTATATTACTCTTGTTTGGACTTTAGGTTGGGTTTTCTCATACTTGTTATAATAATCCCAAAAATTTACTAGTAAATAAATCCTTAATAATGTTTCATAAAGAGAATATGAAAAAATAAAGCATATCCGCTATGAGTTTCAAACTTGGTGTGTGGTAAGGACACATTCATCAGGCACCAGAATGATGGAAAAGATATACTCAGCACGTAATGACCCAAAATTTTATCAACATAAATTCCTTTATTATAGTTATGTCTTATATTATAAACCATATAAAATAACATTGATAACAAAATACAAACATTATAAATGAATAATGAATGAAATAACAAGTATTTATAAATGTTAAGGAACCCATATCGATGAAACAGTAACTTGACCTTTGGAATAGTAATATGACCTTTATGAATATTAAACAGGACAAATGATTAGAAATTTCATCCATTAAAGTACAAATAAAATTTTTGTATCTTATAAATGATAATATGAAATAATAATAACATAGTATAAGTAAATAAATGTTTTAAATTTTATTAATTATGTGTTGGTAGTTTTGTAAGTCATAAATATTTAATTACAATTTTATGATTAATTTTATAATGTAAAAGAAAATTTATTTTAATAAAATGTATTCATAAATTAATATTTTTTTCTTATGATTGTAAGATTATTTTAGGAGACCTTTCTTAATTTTCTCAAAGTGTTATAAAATCAATTATAATTTTAAAATCTGTATCTTCCATGTAAATGATTATTTTATTTAAAAGTTAAATTTCTCATATATAGAAAATTATTTTCATAAAATGGAGTTCATTTTTTTAATACTATACATTTAGAAATTTTTAGGGTAAATTTTTGGAATTTTTCTAAAATACATGAATTTTTGGTGAATAGTAATATACAATAATTTACGATAAAAGCTAAATACATGAATTATGGAATCATAGATGATGTATGGATGATGTAAGACCAAAATATCTAAATATAATTCATTATTTTAATATATTTAGTGATAATTTATAAACTTTTCATATTCTTGGTCAAAAATCATAAACTAATGGATAAAATAATGAGAAAACAACTCTCTCGTCCCCTATAAATAGCACCCCTCACCACTACTTCTCCTCACACATCTCAAGCATTGATCATTGTCCAAAGTATCCTCAAATATATCCCTAATAACTTAAACCATGTCTATAGGCCTTTTTTCTAAAAAAATAACCAAAACCAATCCCCCTAAGGATGTTCTCATAGAGAGGGATTCAAGAGGTAAAATCATATTTCTTTTCTTTTAATTTATTTTCAAGTAATTTTATTTTCTTAATACCTCCTCACCCACCACAATCCAAATGGAATGATAAATCCATTACCATATATATAATATAATTTTATTTTACTAGTGGAATAATCCATCAGCAAACCTCTTCTCCTCTTCCTTTTATTCTAATAAATGGAAACGCCATTCGTGAGTTGTTGTTTTATTACCCAAAAGAATGACATGTTTTCATTTTCCATCAGCTCTTTCAAGGGTGGTGACAAAAAAATTATAATGGTTAAAATAGATTTTTAAATTTATGTTATAACCATTTTTATATTCTGTAAATAACATATATACATAATACTAACTAATAAAAAAACGAGTTTGTTGAGTTCAAAAACAGCCAAAATTAACCTAAAATGATTATCATTCACTTTTATCTAATGATTCATGATCATAACATATGAAAAATTGATTTATAAGATTATTTAAAAATATTTAATTTCATTAATAACATATAATAACAATTCTAGATATTTATTCCCATTTTAAATTAACTTTTATTCATGCATACTAGTGAAGCGATCATGAAAACCAAGAAAATGAACACTCCTGAATGATAAAATTAAACTCTATAAATCATCGAAAATATAATAAATAAAAATAATAAAACTATAATGAATAAATATAATTTTTAAAAGTATCTTCATTTTTTTATTAATGAATTTAATTGGATTATCCAAGATATTTGAGTGACTAAAACATTCATGCATAAGGTAAGGGGGTTCTCTAACACAACTAACTTCCTTTAGGTTTTCTTTATTTCACTATATTTTCAGTATGGATTCTTATTTATTGTTACAAAAATATAATTTATTTTTAATTATATTTATTTTTAGGGGATATATATCTTTCCAATATCGTTTTATGAAAAATAAAAATATTTTTCCAAAATATCTCTTCTTTTGAAAAAAATATCTTTCACTACTCTTGTTAATGTTTATTATTCAATAAATATTGATACAAGGCATCTCATTACATTTATCATAGGAACTAAAAATTTTATGAATGTATACTTTATTAAATGAAACCAATTCCTTTCCATGGGTTATTTTATTTCCATGATTTATATACATTCTATGTTTCAAGTATGATAATGAAAATATTATGATGTGATGGGTGCACCCATAATTATATTGTGAAAGGAAGTATAATGATGTGATGGGTGTGCAATGAATTATTAAGCACTCTAAGTCATTGGGTAAAGGGATTAATCTCTTGAGATAAAGTTAATTATGCATGAACATGATGTTATTTTTATTCTAAACAATGTGAGGTATTTGACCATGAAGACATGATGTTTCATTTTTATGTGTTTCCACATTACATGCCTTTATATAATGATTATTCTCAGGATTATGATGATTACCCCATATGTATGTTATGATCATGAATATTATTATCACCCCATTTTATATTAATGCATGTTCTTATCTATCCTCATACTAAGATTTTAGCTTATTCCTTTTTTGATGTATATCCTCAGGTGATTATTTATACTAAAGAAAAATAGGGGACAATAAGAATCTAGAGAAGGAAAAATTAAATAAATGTATATGTTTTATTTTTCCAAAGTTATGTATGATCCTAATTTTTTCAAGACACTAAACTGTTGGATCCTGGTTGTGTAACCCTTTTATGTTATTTATCATTAAAACTGAGTAATAATAATGTATGAAAATTATGGTCACTATAGTTCGAATCAGATCACGGTTTAGTTAATTTGGGAATTAGGACTACAGAACCTTAGTGAAAACACTTAGTATGATACTAAGTATATTTTATCACCCAAGAAACGTTTTTTTAGAAAAAAAATTATAAACATAGGGACCCCACAAGAAATTTCTATAAGTTTAATAGAAAAAAGGAATAAATTATTTAGTCATAAATTTTTTACTTATGTTTCATTATAACCTTTTCAATTTTAGAAAATTATGGGAACTAGAAGAAACTAGTCCAATAACACATGTAGGGGAAAATTCTGAGATTTCCGGAATGATATCCCCTATTCCATGGGATATGAAGTTCAAAATTTCATGGTGATTCTTACCTATCTCTCATGGTCTATAAACAAAAACCTGAATAATGTATAACTTCCTCCTGCACCTAAGAGGGATAAACTGGCTATCGATTCTTTTATGTTGAAAAGACAACTGTAATTTAGTGGATCTTCTAATCCACTAGTCGTGGAATAGTGTGACAACTCTATGGAGAAGAT
Source organism: Viscum album (assembly GCA_963277665.1). NCBI lineage: Eukaryota > Viridiplantae > Streptophyta > Magnoliopsida > Santalales > Viscaceae > Viscum > Viscum album. Next base: position 2,114,118,006 of record OY728120.1, read on the forward strand.
AATTTATGTTCTTTACTATAATGATATGGAGAAGTGGAATCTAGAAGTTTATCATTTAGATGGACAGGCCAACCAATGGTGGGTGTTGATTAGAAACACCAAGACAATGGAATAAATTAAATATATGGAGTTGGAAGAATTTAAGATAAAGTTTACTAATAAGTATTTCCCAAAAACTCATTATAGAAACATAGAGATAGAATTCATATAACTGAAGAAAAATTCATGTGAATCTATTACAACCTACAAATAAAATATTACAAGGCTTGAAATGTATACTTTGGGATTTGTTATAAAAATGATAGGATGTTTGATAGATTAATTAGTGGTTTAAAACCATGCCTTTGAAAGGATATAGAAATTCAAGACTTTGGGAGTTATGAAGAAGTTGTTTTATGTGATCTCAAAGTAGAGATGGAGTTTGGATAATGGTCCCATGGATATGGAAATAAGAAAATAAATATGGAGTTTTAAGATGGGGGATCTAATGAGAAAGGTGTAAAGAAATATCAACCACCCATATGCTAAAAATGTGTGAAGAATCATCATGGTAAATGTGTCAAATAGATAGAGAAAATCTATAAGTGTGAGAGATAAGTTCATCAAGCTCATTAATGTTGAAAATAAATGAGTAAGTAGGTAAATGATGTGGAGTAAAGGAGGGAACCACCTACGGTTCAATGCTTCAATTGTAGGGATCAAGGGAAATGTACAAGCCAGTGTACTAAAATCTGATTCCTTGAGGGAAATCAGAGTCATAATCCAACAATTCCAAAAGAGAAAGGTAAATCATATTACATCTCTATTCTTTTGGTAGATCCCCAAAATGATGTGGTTATAGGTATGATGGTTATTCATTAATGAATAGATAACATAGTATTTTATTTTGGTTTTATAAATTCTTTCATATCTTGAAATTTTAGTAGAACTATTAAAACACAAACTTAAAATATAGAGGTTGAGTTATCTTTGAGAATAGAAAATGAGGAAATTATTTTATCCAAAGTATATAACTCCTCCCCGATTAATGTTTGCAGAATGAAAATCACATCAATTCATGAATTACTTCCTTTAGTAGAGTTTGATGCTATTTTTGGCATGTATTTTCTATCATTATAAAAATCCAACATCAACTGTCGGGAAAGGGAGATCACCTTATAGATCCCAAAGAATCCTCCAATTCTATAAAATTTTAATTAGCAGAATAAATATCATTCAGAATCATTTTCTCATGTGTGGATATTATTTCTATATGAGAAACCAAATCAAGATCAAATGATTTAGATAAAGGATTGAATCTTTCTCAAAAAAATTCCCATTGTGAGGGATTACACGGATGTGCTCCCCATAGAATTGCCTAGTCTTCCTCCTGAACAAGAGGTTGAGTTTTCAAATGAACTTATACCTAGATATATTCTTATATCAAAGACACCTTATAGAACGACTCCCATTAATTTGGATGAATTGAAGAATTATCTACAATAGAATCTAGAAATGGGTTTTATATGCCCGAGTGCTCCACTGTGGGGTATTTCATTCCTCTTTGTTAAGAAGAATGATGGATTTATGCGCCTTTACATTAATTATATTGAGATCAAAAAAATCATTATAATGAAAAAGTATCCCCTTCCATAGATAATTTATTTGTTCAATCCACTATCTGGGGCCAATTATTTCTTTAAGGTTGACCTTCAGTTAGGATGTCATGGATTAAAGGTGAGGAAGGAATATATTCATAAGACTGCCTTTTGAATGAGGTATGGACACAATCATTTCATATTTATTCCATTTATACTCACTAATAATCCGTAAATATTCATGGAATTCATTAATGGTGTATTTATAGATTAACTTTAAGAATTTGTGATATTTTTTATTGATGATATTCTGATATACTCCAAGAGGAAGGAGTAATGTGAGATTCATTCCAATACTATGATAAAGACATTTGGAAGGGATAAAATATATGAAATGTGCAGTAAATGTGAATTTTGGATTGCGGATGTTTCATTCTTGGGGCATGTTATCACTAGAAAAGGGATATCTTGGGACCCTTCCAAGATAAAAGGAAATATAATAGTGGCCCAGGACAACATCTATGATAAAGATCCCTATTTTCCTTTTTCTAACTATGTATTAATGGTGATTTGTGAATAATTTCTCGTTATTGTAAAAATCACTAACCAAGCTGACTCGTAAGGGAGAAAAAAATTTCTCAGATGGTGAATATGAAGACTGTTTGAATGATTTAAAAAAGAGGCACTTCACCACACAAATACTCACACTTCTTATGAGTGGGGAACACTTTGTGTTATATAGAAATGATTTAAATATGATCTTAGTCTTTGTACTGATTCCAAATGAAAATGTGATATTATATGCCTCAAGGAAGTTGAAAATTCATAGGTATAACTATCCCATGAATGATCTGGAGTTGGCAGTTGTGATCTTTGAATTGAAAATATAGTGGAACTTTATATATGTAGAGAATTGTGAAATATATACTGATCATAAGAGCCTAAAATATATATTCACAAATAATGAGATTAATATTCACCATTCAAGATGGTTAGAGCTCATCAATAATTATGGCTGATCAATCCACTACAATCCTAGAAAATAGAATAAAGTGGATGATTATCTATGTAGAAACGATCCTGAAACATTATCAATGATGATAATTTAGAAGGATCTATTCCTCTTAGATTGTCAAAGGATTGACCTGGGAATCATTATATAAAGAACTTCATCAATCCTTTCTCAAATGATTACTCAACCATCCCCCATAGAGAAAATAATGGATGATAAAAGAAATGATGAGGAAATTCATAAGAAGGTGGAAGCTATGAAAATGGTGAAATTCTAAAAGATTAAAATTGATGAGGAAGGAGTTTTAATATTTGGATCATGATTATGTGTACCATCTAATCTAGAGAAAAAGAAGGGGATTTTAAATGATGCACATAGATCAACATTCTCTATTCACCCAGGGATCACAAATATGTATTGAGATCTCTGAGAGAACAGTTGGTGGGACAATATGAATAAAGATATCCTTGGTTATACAACAAAGTGTCTGGTATGTCAGCAAGTGAAGTTTGAAAGACAAACATCTAACGGTTTTATGCAACCATTACCCATACCAACATGGAAATGGGAAAATAACAGCATAGATTTGGTCACTAAACGTCCAAATACATGTATAGGAAACAATGTTATATGTGTCATTGTACATTATCTTACTAATACAGCTCACTTTGTCATAATTCAAGAGTAATTCTCACTAGATCAACTTGCATGGATATACATAAGAGAAGTGGTAAGTGTACATGGACTACCACTATTGATTGTATCCAATCATGATCTGAGAATCACCTCCAAGATCTGGGAAATCCTCTAACATTCCCTAAACACTGATCAGAACTTCAATACAACTTATCATCCTAAAACTAATGGAAAATCTAATTAGACTATCTAGACACTAGAATACATATTGAGATCATGTTTTGTGGACTTCAAAGGAGGATTGGGCTAACATCTGCCTACAGTTAAACTCTCAAACAACAACATTTTCCACTCGAACATCCAAATGGATCTATATGAATCCCATTATTGGAAAAGATGCAGAACACCGACATTCTGGGATAAAGTCAATGAATGTGATATGATAAGATTTGAAATGTTTAAAGAAATGCTGTAGATAGTTAAAACCATTCAGCATCATATCATGAAATCTCAAATTCTATAAAAGAGTTATGTATACAGTCATTATTATGACCTTGAGTTTAAGGTTGGAGACATGATATTCCTGTGATTATCTCCATGGAATATAATAATGATATTTGGTAATAATAGAATGTTAAGTCCCAGATACATCATCCCCTTCGATAGTCTTGATCTTGTCAGATCTATGGCCTATCAACTAGAACTTCCACCAACTACGTCTCAAGTACACAATGTGTTCATGTATCCCACTTGAGGAAGTACCTACCAGATCTCTCACATGTATTGAATCCAAAGCTGGTAGATTTTTAAAATGATATCTCTTACAAGGAGCAGCCAATAAAGATCATAGACCATAGAGAAAAAGTTATATGCAACAAGACTACTCACCTAGTCAAAGTAATATAGAGAGTCCATAAGTATGAGAAGGAAACATAGTAACTAGAGGAAGTGATGAGGGATAAATACCCTCACTAATTTATGAAAAATGAAATTTGAAGGGTGAAATTTGATGAAGGGCGAAGAATGTAATGACCAAAAATTTTATCAATGTAAATTGACTTCTTATAATTATTTCATATAGTATAAACCATATAAAATCACATTGGAAACACAATAATAACTTTATAAATGAAAAATTAATGAAAGAATAAGTATTTCTAGAAGTTAAGGAACCTATACCTATAAAATAGTAACTTGATCTTTGGAATAGTAATATGACCCTTATGAATAGTAAATCGACCAAATGAATAGTAACCTCACCCATAAAAGTATAAATAAAACATACGCATCTTATAAATGATAATATGATATAATTATATGATCGTATAATTAAATAAATGTTTTAACAATTATTAATTAAGTGTTGGTATTTTGGTAAATCATTAATATTTAATTATAATTTTATGATTAATTTAATAATTTAAAAAGAAATGAATTTTCATAAAAATTATTCATATATTAATATTTGTTTTTCTTAATATTATAAGATAATTTTATGATACCTTTCTTAATTTTTCAAAGTTCTATAAAATCGGTTATAATTTTAAAATTTATATTTTCCAAGTAAATGGTTATTTAAATTAAAAATTAAATTTCTAATATATATATATAATTCATAAAATTTACCTCATTTATTAATTCAACAATTATAAAAAAATTTAGGGTGAATTTTTTTAATTTTTCTAAAATAGATGAATGTTTTATGAATAGTAAAATTCCATAATTTACAAGAATGGATAATTACATGAATTATTAAGTCATAGATGATTTATGGATGATGTAATCCCATAATCTCAACTTTCCTTCATTATTGTAATATATTTAGTGATAACACTAAAAAATCATAGTATTGAGCCAAAATAATAAACTAATGAATGAAATAACGAGAAAACACCTCTCTCATACACTATAAATACCACCCCTCGCCACCTCTTCTCCTCATATATATCAAGCTCTGAGTCATGTCCAGATTCTACTAAAATATCTTCCGAATACCCTCCCCCATGTCCATAGTCCTTTGGTATTCAAGAAAGACCAAAAAAAATCTCTCTAAGGTGTCTCTTAAGGAGAAGGATTTAATAGGTAAAATCCTATTTCTTTTCTTTTAATTTCTTTTCATGTTCTTTTCTTTTCTTATTATCTCCTCACCTATCATCGTAAAAATGGTAAGAAAAATAAAGTACCGCACATATAATAGAAATTTATTATTATAATTTAATAATACATCATCAGACCCCTTCTCATCTCCCTTTTATTCTCAAAAATGGATATGTCATCCCTGTGGTGTTATTTTATCTCCTTCAAAGATGACATGTTTTAATTATCCATCACTGCTATCAAGTATTGTCCTAAAACATTATAATAGTTGAAAAATATTTTAAAATATATTTCATAACCCTTTTATATTCAGGAACTAAAATATATACATAATACTAAATGATAAAACAATACAAGTTCGTTGTGACCGAAAACTGCCAAAATTAACCTAAAATGATTATAATTAACTTTTTTCTAATGATTGTTCCCCATACCATATACCCAAATGATTTATAAGTTCATTTAAACTAATGTAAGTTTAATAATAAAATATAATAATAATTCTGGATATTTATTCACCTTTTACATGAACTTTCATTCGTGTATACAAGTGAACTGGTCAAGAAAAACAAGAAAACGAACACTGTCGAATGATGAAATTAAACTATATAACTCATTAAAAATCCTTTAAATGATCTTAATAAAAGTATAATTAATCAAATTAATTTATAATAGGTTATTTATTTTTTTATTAATGATTTTTATTTGATTATCTATTATATTAAAGTGAATAAATCATTCCAACATAAGGTAAGGGGATTCTTTAACCCAATTTTCTTACTTTGGGTTTTCCATCTTTCACTAAATTCTTTGTATGGATATTCATTTATTGTTACATAAATATAATTCATTTTTCCTTAACTTTTATTTTATGGGATATACATGTTTTCAATCTGTTTTTATGACAAATAAAAGTATTTTTCAAAAATAAAACTTCTTTCTAAAAAACACATCTTTAACTTCCCTTAAGAATGTTTCTTCTTCAATCAAGATTGATACCAAGAATATTACTCCCTTTTTATATTGGTAACTTTAAATTTTATGAATTTATAATTTATGAAATGAAACTCATTACTTTTTGTGGGTTATTTTATGTCCAATATTGATATACTTTATATGTGGAATTCATGATAATGTAAATGTTATGAAGTGATGGGTGAACCCAAAATTATATAGCGCAAGTAAATGTTATGATGTGACTAGTGCACCCAGAATTATATATAACTCCAATGCATTAGGTAAAGTGATGAATATCATAAGATGAATTGAATTATTAAAGAACATGATTCTCTATTGGTTCACAACTATGTGTGGTATTTGACGACTAAGACTTGGTGTTTTATTTTTATAGATTTCCACATTGTATGCCTTTATATAATGAAACATCTCATGATTATGATAACGATCCCATGCTTATTTTATGATGATGATGATGATTATCACCCCATGTAATATTGATTCATGTTCTTATCTATCCTTTTACTAGGATTTCATCTCACCCCTTTTTTGATCTATATCCTTTAGTGATTAATTTTACTAAGGATAACATAAGGGACAATAAGAATCTAGAGATTAAGGAATTAAAAAAAATTATTTGTTTTATTTATTAAATTATATGTATGGTCTTAATTTCTCCACGATACTAAATTTTTTTATTCTGGTTGTGTAACTCTTTTATGTTTTTTATCATTAAAATGATGTAATAATCATGTAAGAAATATATGGTTACTATATGACCAGATCATTTTTGTGGTTTGTACTCCCAAATGAATCTATTTTGAAACCACATCCACTTGTAATATCCTTATAGGGATGTGCTTATTGGAAAACTTCGTGATCCATAATTTACCAAAAAATCAAGGTGTTTTCCTCTACTTAAACTCATCCCTTATACTTTCCCTTAAAATTTTCACTTAATTTATCAAAACTAATATCACCAGAATAAGTAAATTAATCTCCAAAATAACTAAACCATACTTTTATTGTAACTATAGTGACCCAAGATAAACATGAATTAAATAATACATCTCACAAATAGTCTCATATTCCAAAGAATGAAAAATTTATTTTATGGGACATTATATAAAAAACAACCTATTTTATACCACATTAATGGATTTCTCCATTATTGTGGCTATATAGACCATTTTATAGATATCTCACATGAAATATTCATCCTTATAACCTAGGGATTAGAATAATAAATAACTGGTTATATCATATTATCAGTAAGGAAAAAACATATCATAACATGAAAGATACCATGAGGAATATATAAATGATGTTCTATTCCTTAAACACATATCAATAATCATAAAATATGTGCTTATGAGATAAAAGTGTGGAATACTTTAAAAATAATGAAAAATCATAAAAACATGGAATTTGATATAAATTAAATGTGTATTGAAAATTTATCATAACTTGATTAGAAACATGAAATTGTGGAAAAATGTTAAGAATAGGAAAACATGTGTGAGGAAACTCATTATAACCACCCTTATTTGAATAAATGAATTATTTCCATGCCTAAAAGTGTGATCAAACCCATCATTCCCACACCTATGTGAACAAAATCATTATGTCCATGTCAGACTATATCATGAGATATAAGATTAAACCAATGAATTTGTGGGTGATATATACCCCACCCATCATAATCAATGCATACTTTTTCCACTTAAAATCAATCATAAAATATATTAATGAACCCATGGAAAATGATTGGGTTTCTTAAACATTCAAAAAATTGAACATTTCATGAATTTAATAATAAATAATATATAAAAATATCATTTTCCAAAAGGAATCATATAATAATAACATATAAATATAATGATAAAAAAATACTTTATAAAACATTACCATTAATTTTAAATAAATTTTTAAAAAAATCTAAAAAATCATTTAAAACATTGAAGAATAAATTAATTTAAAAAAACCAATGTTATGAAGGGGAAGAGGAGACTTTAAAAACCCTGAATACAAAGAGTTACTAATAAAAGATCCTTTAAAGTCATAAAGGTTTCAAAAAATTATAATATAAAATAATTTAGAAACATTGACTTTTAAAATAATATTTAATATTGGATACTTTTAATAGATATAATTTTGTCGATAAAATAAGTGGAATTTTTTTCAAACCTTTTTATTTTAAAAATAATCATTAATAATGTAGAGATTAAAAAGGAATAATGTTTTCAATAAAAGACATGGAAATAATTTTAAGACTTTTACTTTTAGAAAGAATATTTTATAATTTAACCCTAAAAAGATATAAAAGTTTTAAAAATAAATTGAGGAATGGATGATAAAACCATTTCTTTATAAATGATATAAAACCTTTTGAACATTTTGAAATAAACATTTCGGAAATAGTTATTGTTAAAAGTTTGATGAAAATATTATTTTAAAATGAATAAATGTGAATAAAAGTATCATTTGAGTTAAAATAAATTTTCATTTTCAAAAAGTAAAATAATAACATTTGTGGGAAGTAAAAATATGGAAATAGAAGGAAATCAAGTAAAATAAATGGGATTTATTTTTAACAAAAATGAATTATAACAAAAAAAATAGAATCATCAAAGAAGAATATTTTTTTGTTAAACATTATTTCTCCTATAAAATTATGTGTAAAATCATTCTAAAATACTCATAGGTTATAATAGATCTATATTTAGAAATAAGAGACAAATAAGGGTAATTATGACCAAGAAAAAGTTTTGAGTCATGAAATCTTCTTACAACCTTTGAAAATTTTGAATCAAAATTCATGAGAAATATAATAATAAATTGAATATTTAATATCATGAAGTATAATATAAAAATGATATGAAAAACTAAAATAGGTTGTTAGGTACACTATACAATAATAAACATGGTATATAACATAAACATGTCTTAATGAAAGGAAATTGAGTGGGAACCCCTTATGAATATCATAGTCTTTGAAGTGATGATAGTTTGGAAAGTTATTTATGGGAAAATTTTTAAAATCATGATAAATGAAATTGGAAATAAAAATTAATAAAATTGTAGGATAAAAAAATTATCTTCAAATATTGGAATTCAAGAATAACCATTATAACTCGATGAAATGAAAATGAGTTATGAAAAACATTTACAATTTTTATAAGTTAATGGATTGAAAATAAATGCTGGGGAAATTTTGAAATAAACATTGATATCACATGAAAAAGGATGATTTATCATGAAATAATGAATTTGGAAAGTATCTATAACATATTAAAGATAAATAAGTGAAAAACAAGAAATAATTCATCAATGAAAATGAAATTGAGATAACAAATCCATACCATGTTTCCTTTCTTAGTAGATGACACTCTAAATTCTTGTAAAATAGACATAACTAAGTTAATATCATATTAAAAAGAAAAAAATTAATTATTACTCTTTTATAATTAATAGTATACCATTTCCATGAGTTCATTAATTAGTTTTAGTGTATTATGACAAGCGGGTGTTAATAACTTGAATTTTTTTATCTTCTTTAATACTTTCGATGTTGTTACCCATCATTTTACACCAATTTAATCATTAATATATCATTTAAGATACTGAAATATATATCTTATATTGATTTAAATTTCCATTATATCATTCCATAAGTTTTTTAGTTACACTTTATGAATAAGGAATCTTTTTCAGATTATTTTGGTTTTTTTAAGCAGGCAAAAAATTGCTTTAATAACAAGTTGTATACTTAATATTATATTTCCAGAACCATATACCAATAATTATTTTCTAATTATATTATAAGAATATTGTTTTCAATGTGCTTATAGTCATCCATAATCTATTTTTCTCATTTTTAATAATACTGATGTTGTTACCCATCTTTTGACAAAACTTTAATCATTAATATATCATTTATGATACCATAATATATATCTTATACTAATTCTTAATCCCCCTATATGATTCTATAAGTGTTTTAGTTAAGTTGTGTGAAGATGGAATTAGTGTTAGCTTATTTTAGTGATTATTTATGTTTAAAAAATATTATTTAATAATAAGCAAAATATATAATATAATATTCCCATAAATATGTAATAATTATTATTTTCTCATTATATTATAAAAATATTATTTTCCATGTTCCCATGTCATCCTTAGCAATTTTTTACATATTTAATAATGTAAATATTGTTACCCATCCTTTGACACAAATTTAATAATTAATAGATCATTTAATATACTAATATATATATATATATATATATTTCTGTTATGGATTTATAAATTACTTGTATCATTTCATAAGTGTTTTTGTTTTGATGTATGAATAAGGAATTAGTGACGGATGATTGTAAATATTTTTTAAGTTGAAAAAATAAGATAATTAAATAAAAATTTAAATACATAATATAATATTTCCAAAACCATATACTAATAATTATTTGGTTATTAGATTATAATAATATTGTTTTTATTATTCTCATAGTCATCTATAATTTTATTTTAAATCATTGTTCATGTAGCTGGTTAAACTGGACTAAGCATGAACTTGATTTAACTCGTTTGGTGAGTATGGTTAAACATGAATATCTTTAAAAATAATATCTTTAAAATATAATAATAATAATATTTTTTTTTGAGGTTGAACAAAATCTGATGATTTTTTGGTAAATAATGAAAAATTAGAAATAAAATGAAGAAATTATTCCCTGTGGAGGTGGTATTCTACTAATGTATATGATTGATGTTTTTTTATTCATATAAGTGGATAGAAATGAATAAATTAGGGTTGTAACATTAACATAAAAAATATAACTATACTAATGATACATAATCTATAATATTATTTTGGTGATATGATATTTTTAAGAGTAACATTAAGAATAAAATCTCAATAAGGAGATAATACTTACGTTTGAGACTTGATTTTTCCTTGTAATTTCCCTTGAAATGGAAGGGTTTAGAATAAATATGAATGACTAGGGGATTTGGTTTTTGGGATAGAGTTACCAGGAGAATAAAATTAAATAGTTTGAAGGATGAATTCTCATAATGGGTTTGTGTTTGAAATGTCTTTAGTGATCCCCTTTTATAAGAGCAGAAAATAGAACTTTTGGAAACACCATTTATATTTAAATAATTACACGGCACTATTCTAAGGTTAATGGATCCAAAGTTTCAAAATAATGGATTGTACAGTATTATTGGATATACACTGGTTGAACCAAGTCATTCCTCATATATTCTAAATATGTTATAGGATTTTAACTTTATGTTTTTACATTTTACTCTTTTACTTTTAAACTAGGTACCTAGTTTTTAACTAAGTAATTTTATGTATTATTAAACATATAAAATAACCCAAATAAACCAATTTGGGTGTCAGGTGACTAATTTAACTTCTATTTAATACAATAATATTTCTAAATATTATTAAATTAACTTTTAAATTACAAAAGATAATGTGTAGAAGAACTATTTTAGTAGAAAAATGTCATTTTTAACGTTATGGACTCTTAATCTTATTTAGTATTGATTAAAAATTAAATTATTGTTAATATTAATATATATTATAAATCATATTAAATTCATTATTTAAATAATTTATAATTAATTGATTCGATATGAGTTTGTTGATGTTAATAAAATAATAATTTTAAAATAATTTTTTCACTATTATTGTGGTAATTATAATTAATCTTAAAAATATAAATTTTATAACCAAAAATTAAATTTCCCATATTAAATAACATGAACATTGTTATCTCAAATATTAGAATCATTTTATCAAATTAAACATCTCTTTTTAGGGAAATTAATCTTAACATTAGCGCATGTAACACATACAACCCTATTTTTAAGCATAAAGTTTATGTATAGGGAAAAATAATTAATACTATTGATTATAATGATATTAAAAAGATTTTAATTTTTTAAAAAGATTAATAAGACAATAAAATAAATCCAAAATTAAATTTACCTATGAGAAAATTTAATTAAACTCCAAAAAATAGTTTTCATAAAATATTACTTGATTTTCTACAATGGTATTAATGGATTTTATAAATTGAAATAGTATTTAAAAAAAATAATTTATAAATTTGTATTTTTAGATCATAATGTTTTCAAATACTTCTATGAAATTAAAATTTTATGGTATTAGGTAAATCAATATTTTTTTTCTATTTATCTAAAAATTGATTATTTTTAAAAATCTCAACAATACATCCTCAGATAATTTTTCTATGAGGAATTAAAAATGATTATTAATATATCAAATTTTAATTTTTATATTTTTACATTTTTATTTTTAAAATACTAAAACTATGTAATACAAAGAAAATCAATTTAATTGAAAACAAAATTTTTAAATTTAACTCATATTAAATATTTACCTTCTAAAGTAAGTAACTATTAATTTTTTACTGTCTTAGTCTTATTATAGATTTATTAATAATGTATTATTAATTTTTTGTAGTTTTTTAGATGGGTGTGGCATGTGTAACATTTTATAGAACATAGTATGTAATTTTAAGGATCTAGAATCACAGGTCAACACAATGTGACATCTAGAGTTCATTTTGACTACTCTTTAGGAGCATCGTATTTTTGGAAAAACTCTAAAAGTATAGATTTTTTATCAATAGAGTTCACTTAATAGGTCACATAATATCAAAAACAAGGGTATCTGTAGATCAAGAGAAGGTGGCAGTAGTTCTTTCTTGGGAGAAACCCAAGAATGATTTTGATATTCTGAGCATCGTAGTATTTACTGGTTACTATCGGTGATTCATTTGGTTATTTCCCCACATTGTAGTACCACCTAAAGGATTGATCAAAAGGGCTGTAAGGTTTATATGGTATTAATCTTGTGGAAATTATTTTAATGAATTGAATGGAATATTAACCTCATTACTAATCTTTATTTTTGTTAAGCCTGACATAGGGTACACAGTTTATTGGAACACATTAGGCATCAGGTTAGGGGATATATTAATGAAAGGATTGAAATTTGTGGAATATAGGCCTTGGTAGTTAAGGGATCATAAGTGAAACTATCTAATGCATGACCTTGATTTCTTATCTATTGTTCATGCTCTATGTTACTAGGAACATTACCTCCTGGGGGAGCAGTTCATGGTATATATAGACAATAAAAACCTCAAATATATATTTTCTTAGTTCGACCTAAACAATCGATAGTGGAGGTGGGTTAAATATATTTAGTATTTAAACATTAGGATTTTATATACACCTAGGAAAGTTAATTTTGTTATTTATACCTTGAGCTAAAAGACTTGAGCTCAATTAGTTCTGGATGTTAGTGGTGAATAGAGGCTTATGGAACTATTTTCTCAAATGCATCATGAAATTCAAGTGTTTTAATGGGGTTTATTTTCATGGATTTAGTATTGTTTCAATCAATTATGAATCAAATAAAGAGTAGGTGGTTTTATGGACCTGAAATCTTCATCCTGATGGATATTATTCATCGTGGTGAGCCACCACCTGGTGGGTTATTTATGAGTATGATATTATGTATGTCCACGGGCATTTTGGGGTACCTATAAGAATTATAAAGAAAACAAAGTAATATTATCATGTTTCTAAGTGGTTATTTTGTCATGTAATTAAAAATATGTATCATGATTTTCATCACCCGTACGGGTGTCTAGGATTGAAGGAAAAAATATAATGATTTGTCACACCATTTTCCACCTATTAGTAGGTGAAAGTGAAACATAAGTGGCCTGTAGGAAAATTGCATCCATTAGAGATCTGGGAATGGAAGTAGGATGATTTTAATATGGCTTATTATATGGTTACCAAGGTCACCCTATGGCTTTGATGTCCTGTGGGAGATTATAGACGAGCTGATCAAGGTCACCCATTTCTTATCTATCTGAGAGACATTTTCACGGGAAAATATTGGTATATTATATATTAAAAAGGACATACATCTTCATGGGATTCCATACACCATTATATTGTATAGGTATGCTTTGATGACATCATAGTTTTAGCATGGGTTATAGAATTCACATGGTTCATAGGTATTCTTGAGTACATATCATTACCCTCAAATTTATGTCCAGTCAGAGTGGACTATGAAAGTACTAGAGGACATGCTATATTCATGCATCCGAGATTTTGATGGATCATGGGAGAAACAATTACCTCTAACTAAGTTATCATATAATTATATCTTATAAAAAATAATTCAGATAGATCCTTACGAAGGTCTATATAATAGGTTATGTTGTTCACCTCTATTATAGTTGTAGGTAGGGGAGGCATTGCTTCCAGGACTAAGTATCATTTAGAAGGTATCATATTATGTCCAAATTATTAGGAAGTGTATGAAAATGGATCATTATAGGTGGAATTAATATTCCATTCAACATCACTAAACATTGTATTTTGAGGTGGGTGATCGATACATCATACATGTTTCACCTTGATTGGATCATTGAAAGGTTCAAAGGAAAGCAAAGCCAGTACCTAGATTCTTCAGTAAATACACGATTTTTGAGAGGGAAAGGGTGGTAGTTTATTGATTATATGTTCCTCAGTGGTATATTTATAAGAATGATTCCTTCCATATATCTAAACTCCATCATTAATATCTAGTCCCATATCATGGTTTTCTTCCTAATGAAGTTGAGTTGGAGGATGATTCTTCTTTTGAGGAGTATACAATTTACATCATCAACCATAGAAAGAAGTCTCTATAAGGAAGAAAATTTCATCTAGATTGGTTGTTATGGAAGCACGATCATATCTAGGTAGGGAAATTTGAATGGGATTCAATTATAGGTGCACAGTGTCCCAAATTATTCTCTAATGTATCTCAATAACCCTCATATGTACAACTCGGGGATGAGTTGTCTTAAGGAGGGAAGGTTGAAAGATCTTGATTCTTCATTGAAGTATGGAATATTTTTTTTCAAACTCTTAAATTTTATCCCTTTAATAAATTTTATGGGAGTTATAGTCAATTTCGGATCATATCGAAGGGCTTATGACCATATTTGGGACTACAGTGAGCTGGTGTAGTCCCACCGGCTAGATGGTACACCACAAGAAGCTAGATGATGGTGGAACTTGTAACCCTAATGGTCTATTTGGGACATCTTTTAGTTAGTGATCACATAAAATCGATAATGTGTTTTACTATTAATTTTTCTAAAAGGTTCCATTTTCTTCCTTTAACTCCCACCATCACAACTTTTATCCCTCAAACTCCTTTTTCTCATATTTTTACACCTATAGATATATGGTTGAGTTTTAACTTCGACTTCCTCAATTATTGGTTGTTCTCTTTCAAATATTGGTCATTTTTTCTTCTGAATAAATCTTAGTAAATATTTAAGGAAGGATATTACTATTCTTCCCACCTTTCTCTAATTTCTTCATTGTTATTTTTGTTACCTTCATGAAATCTTAAGTACTCTATATTCAGGGATTCTATCAAGTTCTTAATTTTATCTTATTCTATATAAAAAATGAGGTTCATAATGTATGAGGATTATTCCACTAGAAATAGGTAGGAATTCCAAATGATTTTCACTAAAAGTATCACCATTTAAAAGATGTGCCATTTTACTTTACACTAGAAATTTTGGGTCTTAGGACTAGAAGTTATATTCATTTTAATTGGAAACATAACTCCTGACATAAACATACTATGAGCCTCCCAAACACCATAGGTGGTTTAAAATCTCAACCCAAACAACCCTTATGGTTTTTTATACTAACACCCACGAAAAACATACTTTAAATGTAACTAAAACAACCCTTAGGGTGTGTTTGGATTAGCATTTAGAAAAACTAAAATTTTTCTTTTATGTAATTAAACCAGCCCTTACAATGTGTTAGTTCTATCACTTAAAAGATATAATCATTAATATAGGTATTTGGGTATGTCTTGTGTAACTTAAACATGGTTAAACTAATTGGGTTTCATGGATAAATTTAAGTACCCAAACACCATAATTATTATGTAATTATCATAGGAATGGAATAATTGAGTGGTGAAATCGTGTGAATATCTTAAGGATGATATTAGAAGACACATTCAAGGTTTTGATTTAATTTTTATAAAAAATAGGCATGAATAAATTACTTTAAACTTATGAATTATTACCATGTATTCATTGGTTATTGATTATGGAACCTAGACACACAATCAAAGGTGTGTCATGATTCAAGAAAGGATTGGATTACATATTTGGAATGCCAAAAAAATCATAATATTCCATATGAATCATTAATGTGAATACAAAGTTGTAAACCAACCATAGATCTGGTGAGTGTCTTACACTCATGAATTACATCACTATTCATCATAGACTCATCTAGAACTCCAAAAAAATGGGAATTCTTTGGATGATCTCTCAGCTTTGGGTTGATTTTTTTGGAAAAGGAACACCTTGGGTTATCCTCCAAGATTACAATTAGGACCTACCCCTAAATGAAATGATTGATTTCCTTGGTTTAGTTATAAACTCTTAGAAGTACAATGCTACGGTTTCATCCCTTGGATTCCACTCAAATCCCAAGACCTATAAATCATTGATTAATCGTTATAAGTTTTCTCAAAAACCAATAGTAAATAATGTTATGGGTCTCCCATTTATTTGAAACATTTTTCTGTGTGAGAATGTCTGGACTAGTTTTATGTAATCCTTGTCAAAATTTATTCTTGTATTCTTTAGCTACAAGAATCTCTTCCCCTATCCAATTAAATTTTAACACAATTGTTGACATTCATCTTAATCCATTAGTTGGGTCAATCAGGAATCTCATAAGGAACTCTATTTTGGAAAGTTTTCTCTTACTTTAATCCATTAAATTATTATATATTCACATCATTATATTTTATATTCACATACTGGATTTTTATTAGACATCATTGGTGGTGGCCTACGGATTTTTTCTCACACCCTGTATGGGTTACCTCATGGTACACAGGAATATTTCAAGGATATAGAAAATGATAAATGGAAGAAACCTACTGTGGATTCTAGATTTCTATATTAGGTTGGGATTATGGGAGAAAATTATCAAGCAGGGAATTATGATTCTCTTTGAGATTAGTAGTTTTTGGTCTTTTGTTTTCTTTTTCTTATCCTAGTACTACTTTTATGATTGTTTACATGTTACGTTTTACTTTTATCTTACACCACCATGACATCATCCATATATAGCGTTACGTAAATAACTTATGTTGGTTTTATATATTATCAAGATGGATTGTTTTCTTATTTCAAAATTGTTTAAAATTAATACATAGGGTATAGTCTCCCCGTCAGACCACTATACACCCTCTCTAATAGTCAGTAGCCTCTGGTGTATTAGAATTCAATATTGAGGCCCTGTGTCCCACTGGGTTGGTAACATATTAATGAACCAACATAGGACATCATGTGTGTCTTGATTCAAGAGTATATCATACGATTATATACAGTTTTATCCACATGAATGTAACTATTTTATCAATTATTTAGATCTCACAGAAGTGGTATGTTTTTAAAAATATAAATTAATTATTTACCTAGAGATTGATTTATGGTTTATTTTGATCATAATACCTTGAGATAAATCATTTCTCAGGATGATTTGAATTTGAGATAGAGATGATGGTGGGAATTTCTATAATAATATGATTTTAATATCACATATACCATTATGAAGACTGATATAGTGAACATTTCTTTTAGTAAGATGACTTTTGGTGATGTTTCTTGGAGGATAATTGAGAACTAGAAATTAATGGAGTTATTAGCATCTTTTTACATTTTCTATGGCTTTATTGATAAGAAATCATGGATTTGTCTGATAAGTTTTACATATTGATTGGTACAAAAGTTAGAGGAGTCTCAGTTGGAAGATATTGGGATAGAGGTGTGTAATGAAACTTTTTTGAATAGGGATTATTTAGATTGTTACACTATATTTGGTAACTATCATGTGGTGTTCCATGGGAATTTATTTTTCCTTTAAAGTTTATGAAAATTATTTCTTCATGAGTTTAATAGTTCAACTTTACAAATTAATCTAGTTGTTTCAGAGTTGTATTATTCATTGAAGGAGTATTTCAGGTGGAATGTGATGAAAAGAAAGGGTGATGATTAGGTTTGTTTATTTTTTAAAAAACTGGTTAAATCCAAACATAATGTTCTAATGGGGTTATTTAATCCATTAGATATTCCATAGTAGAGTCGGTATGAAATTTCAACAGATTTTGTTATAGGTTTTGTATGTGCATTAAGATGATTTTAGGTTATTTTGGTTATCATGGATAGATTAAATATTTTGGATCATTTCATAATAATTAAATAATTAATTAAAATGGATAAATTAGTGAATCTTTATGTAATGGAAGTGTAGAATCTTAATAGATATTTAAGGATGAATTACATAATCATGATTCTTAGTCTATATCATTGATATAGAATTTATTTTAGCATGCCTTCAATAAAAAGCTGTGACATAGAACTTCATTACACCCACAGACTAATGCTACAATATATTTGATGATCCATAAGTTATAATATATTTCAAGAGAATGTATCTTGGATTATATAGTATTATGGTTGGATAATTTAATATTAATTAATTTGAATTATTTCCAAATTTTTATCATCCATGGTTACATGGGAGGAACTATCCCCTACCCTTCAAGGTTTTAATCTCACCTCCCCTGCTTCTCAATTCATGACATCAGGTATAACATCCAACTGGGAATCAATATGAGTAACACTCTTAAGATTTTCTCCGTGAAAAGGGAAATGAAGGTTTTTAATGGAAATTAAGTTACTTTTTATATTTATTATCCCTTTTGAAGTCTTTAAGTTAGTATAAGAGGTAACTCACCTGTTATTGTTATCTCCATAGTTAAAAATAATTCATGAGTAATTCCATGTATCGTAGTTTCAAGGGTATTATCATGATGCATTCCATGTATCCCAACATCAAATGTATTTTCAGGATCTTCTATATGTATTAAATTTGGACGATATTAACATCAAGGGGTGTTTGAATTTTATTTATTATAAAGTAGAAATTCATTATCATAGAGAGGAATTACATCTTGGATAATTAATTCTCTTACTGAAATTTCTTTGGAGTTATAGTTCTTTAGAGGAAATTAGTAGTGAGAGAAAAACAAAAATGTGTGGGAAATATCTAGAATTATTTTGAGTTGTTTTATGAAATATATTATGTGAAATCTTATTGTAATAATTAAATTCGGATTCATGGAATTTCTTATGTGATTTTTTAACCTTTTTATAATTATGAATGAATAATTTTGAGAATGAAATGTTATAAATTCGGTGTGTCATATAGAGACTCTGAAATTTAAAGTCTTTTTACTCATGAATTTTTTAGTCTTGTTTTGGATAAAATGCATAAAATAGTAATTTTTTTATCCTCTAAATGAAATTTTGAGAACACCATTAGATTCATAATTCATGTTTTACACTTATTTGGAATTTATTGGGTTTTATAATGTGGTTATAATTTTCCATAAATGTCCGGTGTTAGTTGAATTAAATTAATTATTTATTTATTTTATTAATTTAAATAAAATATTTTTTTTGAAATAAATAATGTGATTTATGTAATATATTTGTAGTGGTGTTGATGTTTAGTATTATAAACAGAAAATACTTAGATATTTTATTATGGTTATGAAATTCCCAATATGTGAATTTAAAAGGGGGTTTGAATAAGAAGAGAGTGAAAGTAAATATTGGGATATATGGGAGTTGTGGAATGTAATTTAAGGGTGAAATATATGATTACTCTTTATCTGATATATTTTTCTCTATTGGGAACATTTTATATATTATCCCATTTCTCTCTAAAGAGTTTTTAAAATTTGTGTGGTGTGTTATATCAAAGAAATATGGTAATAAAGAATAGAAAAAATTATTGATCATATATGATTAATAATTGGAATTCACTGATGAATTGGGGTAGGAAACACTAAATTCTAATTTATTTACTTCTACTTTTTAATATACAATGTTTTTTATGGGTGGAAAATTCATAATAATCTAAGATAAATATTTTTATGGTAAATTTAAAATATAATTATAAATGAATCATTTTGATATAAATATTGGAAATAGACATAATTATTGAATATAATATTAATAGAATAATTATTATTGATGAATAATTGACATAAAAATGATTTAAAAAATGGTGAAATATTATTAAAATTGGTAAATGGTGGAATTGAGTTATAGGGATAAATGGGAAATTTTGTTTCATGATAATATATTTTATATATTAAGATTTATGAATTGTTTTGGAATATTAGAGGATTTAATTTTGTTATAATGAATTTTTAATTTGATTAAATAACATATAAGATGTTATGAAATGTAAATATGTTGAAATTGGAATAGATTATTGATAAAAACAAGGTTGTTGGTTGTAATCAAATTTTAAAACCTACAAACTACTAGTATTGTTGTAATTAGGGTAGAACCAAAAATTATTCTTAGTTTCGTTAGAAAAAAACCAAAAAAATAAATGAAATCATTAAAAATAGAATTGAAATTTGAATAATAATGAGAATTCAGTTTGAACATGTTGTGATAGTAGTGATGGAGTTGTGAAAGCAGTGAAAACATTAGATAAATAGAGGTAGGATAATTTTTTTGGGAGTTAATGAAATTGAACTAGATATAATTGATAGAAAATGTACTCTTATTTTAATATAATTAACTTTAAAAGTGCTGATAGTGTTTGAAAAATCAATTGAAACACACACCTGTCATTAGATGAAAAACCTTGCCAAAGAACTCTCTTACGAACTTCTATACTAAAAAACCAAATATGAGGGTGTTTATTCTTTGGGAAAAGAAGAAAAAAAACCTTTTTCGTTTAATAAAATTGGTTTTAGTTGCAATAGAAAAAAAACATCTACTCTTCTCAAGTTAGTTTATGGAGTTGAGTGGAAAAATTTCATGAAGAAGATACATGCTTTATTCACCACTCAATTATTTGGTGTGGGGTATCTAATGCTCATTAATTATTATATGACTCTTATACATAAGTTTATGGGTATTTAAATATTCATTTTATTATCTTTCTTTCATCGGGTTTAAGATTCAAAAGTTACCAAATCGATAAAATAGTTTTGTCTCAATTTTCCATCTTTCATACTCATGTTTGTTCATGCATATAAATTATTTCTCAATATGTATATACTTCCATTTTACATGTCATATC
The DNA here is from genome assembly GCA_963277665.1 of Viscum album. NCBI lineage: Eukaryota > Viridiplantae > Streptophyta > Magnoliopsida > Santalales > Viscaceae > Viscum > Viscum album. The sequence continues at coordinate 2,114,139,561 of OY728120.1, forward strand.
ATGAATACAGTTATTTTCATGATATTTTAATCTTCATTTAATCTCATTTTCTAACATGGGGAGTATGGTTCAAAGTTATCAACTGGTAAAATTTTATTGAAACAATCTCATAGCTTTTCAAGATTTTTTAGATTTATTCTTCCTTTGAGGAAATATTATGATCCATATCTCAAGTAAATTAATAACTCATCTTCTCTTATGGGTATTCATGATATACACATGTATTTCTACCATTATTCCACTCATTGGTAAATAATATAATTTGGAATTGTTTTTAAGGAAGCTTGATTTTACCCTCTCTTAGATCAGAAATTTTTGTTCCTTCAAAACCATGTTTTCTAAAAAGGGTTTCCAATAATATTTTAATATTTTAATATAATATTTAAAATAAAATTTTACCCTTTTTTATCTTTTACCAATGTTTTCAAAGGAATATTTTTGTTTCTTTCCGAACAAGGAATGTTTCTACCCTTTTTACTATGAAAAAGGAATGTTATTTTTACTTTGTATGGGATGAACATATATACCCGCCATTATTTATGGGAAGCTTCCATTTAATGTTTAAAAGGTTAATTTTTAGGAAATTAATTTTAAAATTATTTTAAAAGAATTTTTTTTCAAAAAAAATTGAATATTATTTTATAATTTTTTACGGAAAATGGTTTTTAAAATTCATTCAATATTTCCTTATAAGTTTTCAAAGTTATTTTCAAAGAAATTTTTTTCAAAAAGTTTGCAATCATTAATTATTATTTTTTTCAAAGTGCTTTTAGATAAAAAAAATTTAAGAATTTTTTAAATCTTATCTTATAATTTTTCAAAGAAAAAGTTTTTTTAAAATGTTTTAAATATTATTTTATAATTTTTCAAGGAAAAGGTTTTCAAAATGTTTTCAAGTCTTATTTATAAGCTTTCAAGGTATTTTCTAAGAAATTTATATTCAAATGTTTTTATTCATTAAAAATCCCCTTTCAAATAAGAATTTGTATTTTCCCCAAGAATTATTTTTAAAGATATTTCAAAATTATTTCAATCTATGATGAAATACGTCGATATTACCCATTCCTTTCTAGGAAATGATCTAAAGGTTACATTCATATTATTTATTTGAATGGGTTATACATGATGTAATGGTCTTTATGAAACCCATTTCTCTTTCAGTGGTTATATTGTTATGAAAATTGTTTCTCTTTCACTGGTTATATGTTTATGAAACCCATTTTCCATTCATGGGTTATATCTTTATGGAAACATTTTCTCTTTCATAGGTTATTCTTTTGATGAAATGATTATGAAAACTCTATCTTTTTCCAAAGTTTATGATATCATTACATGTTTATGATACCCATTTCATTTCATGGGTTATGATATAATTATTTATGATCTTGTGGAACTTGTATGTCTGATTTCAGTATGATATGGGTGGGACCTATATCTCCCTCCAATGCATGGGTAAATATTTATATCTAATGAGATAGACATGTATGGAACAAGAAATGAACTCAGTACATCATTACGAGGCTAGAACAAGAAATAAAATTGGTTCAGTAATTTATGTCTAGAATGATGATTAAACGTAGGGAAGTAATATAGGGATAGAATGGTGAGTGAACCTGGTTTAGTAAATGACTTTTTCCACTAAGATAGCCTTGGCAGCAATGCCTTGACTACTATGGAAATAATTATATATTATTATGTGTCTACCACAATTCAATGTTTTATTCCTATATTTTTCTCTCATTGATTACGTTTTTATTTTCTTATGATTCATGACTTATAAACTACCATGATTTATACCATGATTCATGTTTATCATCTTATGATATGCGGGGTATGATCATTCAATGTTATGATCATAATATCATACCCATATGATCATGATTATGATTGCATGTCTACCTTGTTTACCCTTACTAAGCATCTAAGCTCATCCATTTTTAGGTTTATTTCCTCAGGTTATAAATATTTGTATTATGTATGATTTTTCTAAGAAGGTTTCTAGTCATGAACAATAGAGTGAGAGATAACGTAGATCACTTGTGTATCATTTTTTGTGTTTCAATGTTTCCCAAGGCACTATACAAAATTTATGCTATGTTAATGTATGAAAATCAAGGGTCGCTATAGTTGGTATCATATAACAGTTTTAGTTAAATTTTGGAAGCTAGGGTGAGAATACCTTAGTGAGAACCATGAGGACAGGTTTAGGGATAATTCTAAGGCTAAGGAAAAGTGTAGGAAAATATCTTTTAATTTTTGTAAAGGATAGAGTAAGTGGTTTCCTATAAATGAATAACTATTTGGATATTATAGGTGAATGTTTCTCTGGAACAGATATACCTTAGGGTAACAACTCTTACAAGATGATTAGGGCTTGATTCGAGGTAATATAGTACACGACAAAGGGCCATTCTACACACCCTTTTTCACACTTCCAAGGGATATGCTTTGGGAATTCACAAATTCTTCATGAACCATAATTAAGGATTTAAGTATCATTTTTCTATGAATAACCTAAGGTGTTATATATTAAGGAATGTGTTTTGATTTATACATCCTATAAGTAATTCATTTCATGACTATGTGGTTTTTATTTATTATATGTAATGCTCACACTATGATTCTAGTTTTATTAAATGGCCGAAACTTGAAGGAACTAGATAAATGATGAATGTGACAGATGATTTGTTGATGGGTAGTTAAGTGGGATGATCAATGGAGTGAATAATTTTTTGATCATGCCTAATTATTTTTCACGGTACATGATTAATAACATATACGATAACCCACTCTCAGACTCAACAAAGAAGAGAAAAAAGGAGTTAATTGAGAGTTCAGGTAATAGAGACCATGGAGGAATGAATATTTGGTTTCCTTTTTGTAAAGAATATTAAAAAATCACCCAATTTAATGTCTTAGAGGAAAAAGAAGATGTTTTGACTATGGAAAATAAGGACACAAAGCAGGTGAATTCTAAGGAAAAATAAAGAGTTCAGTTAGAGAAATTGATGTTAATATTGGTCTCTCTAAGGCATCATCAAAGGTTAAGTGTTGTATATATGGAATAAATCGTCATTATGTAACTCAATGTCCCAAGAGGAAATCTCCTAAATAGAATTAGCAAGGTGGTACGAGTAAGGGTTACATTTATAATGATGAAGATACTATACCTGGAATTTTAAAAGGAAAGAATTATTATGCAATAGGATGAGGTAGCCCTGTTAATTAATTATGGATAAAGTAATCGAAGTTTATATATATTTAGATTCAAGAATTATGAAAGGTGAAATATATAAGGATTTTTATGTTTATGCTTATTTTTAAGGATTGAAATAATTATGTTGAATGCTTCCTATGGAATGGAAAAGTGATTTAATGACAACGTGATATTTTGACTAAGGGAAGATAACCCCTAATATGTTAATTATGGTATGATATTATTGTTTGGATAAAGATATATAGTATTTGAATTAGTAAATTAGACGGTACTGATTACCTTGGAACTAATTAAGGACTTGTTGACAAGTGGTTCATGTTATCATGGAAGAAGTCTGCAAATTCTTGTATTTAATGAATATTTCCAATAATCTATGGAATAAAATAGCATGCGTGTTTTTCATAATTATTTATGGTAATTCAGGTTGATACCATGTTATATAAAAATTTTCCCAGAGGGTATTCACATTTTTGGAATGTGACAACCAAGAGATAGTTTTTGATTTATGGGGGATCAATGTTAAGCTAATTTCATGAGTTTCTTTATTAAGTTTTGTATTTTTATGGTTTATAGGAGTCATAAGGTTAACCATTCATGAAAATTTTATGTTAAACTTCATAGGAAGTATTTGTGAATTGAAATTGTATTGAAAACCTTTGGCTAAAAGGATATTTAGTGATTAACATAATTTAAAATATTTCCATATTATTTATTTTGGGAATTATATTAGCATGGTTTTAGAAAAGGACACCATGTATGTCAGGTTACAACCCATCAATTCCAGAAATTCATGGGGTCTTGAACCCTTGACCAAAGTATGGTAAGGGTTTCATTCATAACATTGGCCTATGTGATTCCCTAGATAATGTATAATCATTTTTTATGAATAATTATTTATGATGAAATATTGGTGTTACTTTTTGATGTTTAGATAATATTGTATTAACTATATTTATTTTTAATAATAGTTATAGATAAGTGGTTATATTTTTCATTATTCTATGGGCCATATTATTTTCGAAAATAATATTTTAGTGGTTCGGGCAACAAAGTTTATTTCTGGACATCAATTTTATGTAGTAACGGATGAATTAAAAATAGTTAAAATTATAACCAAATAATGAAAAAAATCATAGAAATATATCAAGTAAGTATATTTCATTTTATTATTGGTCAATAAAATAATTAATCATAGATATGATAATGACCAAAAAAATGTTGACCTAATACCTTAATTTGTGTTGAACCAATGACCTTACAAATCAACACATATTTTTGAATTTAAGGCCCTCAAATTTTATTTTATCATTCAATTGTTTTTGTTTAATGACCTCAATCACTCCTTATAAATATTTCCACTTTTCCTCTATATCCAATCCTCACTCCCAACCTATGTTCTCGTATGTGGAAACAGTGTTATATGTTACTTTTGGAAACCATTATGGTTCCAAGTTTCTATTTTTGATGGAGGTTTTACAATTAATTTGTAAAATGTGGGTTTCTATGAAATGAACTTTCAAGTACTAAACCATTAATAACCTAGATGAATTTCGAGGGAGAAATTAATTTTAAGGGGGGTAGAACGTAACACCCTAATATATTATGAAATATTTCTTTTAATTAATTTAATCTTTTGATATTTTTCATTACATACAACACTGAAAATATTTTTTTTATATCACTAATTGAAAAATTCTTTTCACACAGAACCGAATTGGCTTGTGCTACACGCGACACCGAGTTTCTATGAAACACCTTTTTGTTGGTATAATTATTTAAATGAGATATTTATAACCTATCCACTAAAAATAGTAATATTAATAGTTTAAACTACTTTTAAAATATGTTTTATAACGGTTCTATATAAATAAAATATATTGATAACTAAATATATAACTTTGGGTAAATAATTTATATGTTTAAAATACTATTTTCTATAATGAACTTCTTTTAATTCCCTTACATTAAAAATAATTAATTTTATATATTTTTATAAATTTTATTAGATAATATAAAATTCATTTTTGAATTTAGAATTTCTAAATTATATTGGGGTAAATTTTTTAGATTTTTCTGAGAAACTTCATTTTTGGACAAATAGGGAAAAATACTGTATTTTAATTCAAAACAACCTTTTCGTATAATTTATTTAAAAGGTTAAATTATATTTAAATTTTGTTTAAAAAAATTATATAGTTATTATTTTTATCAATTAATCCATTTTAGGTAATTCTAAACAATTTCAATTTGAAATTAGATATCAAAACTTAGAAAACATTTGATCATTTTGACTTTGAAAACCTATAGTGTTGTCCCTTTAGCGGGATTAATTTTAATTTAATTTATTAAAATTATTTTATTAAAATTTGGAATAATTCATTCCATATTTATAATCGCCATAATTTATAATTTATAATATGATAAAGTTAGTTTTTCCCAAAAATATTATTGAATGTGAATAAAATTAATTACATAATTAAGGTAAAATTAAGCTTTAAAAAAGACTAAACTTTAAATTTACGATCCAAAATGACCTAAAAATTGTACAAGATCCACTAGATATCCATATTCAAACCTTATAGTCCATTTTCTATCCTGTTTCTATTATTTTATCCACTTTCAACATGAAAAATGTGGGTGGAATTCTCTCTTCAAATATTTATAACAGTGTCACTCCCCCTTGACTATAAAATGGTCCCCTCTCCTCCCACTTACTCAATCCTATAAAAAACATAGGTTAGGCTATGATCTACCCAATAAACTCACAATATACCACACTTTATAATATAAACCTTCCATTTTTCATAAACCAATCTAAATAATTCTTTTGGCACAAACCAAAAGGAGTTACTAGATTAAGAGGTAATGAATTCTCTCAAGATCCTTTATTTTATTTTCCTTCTCTACCCCCTCCACTCTCATTATTCCATGATTTTATAAAAGCATCAGTATAATCAATATACTATTATGTTTTTATGATTTTTCCCCAACCTAAACTTACCCACACCTCCGACTAATGGGTAAAAAACATATTGTTTACATGTACAATGAATTACCGCCTCACGAAACGATGATTTTTCATTTTTCCATTATCACCTCTCGTGATGGAAATTATGATGGAAAAAATATTTATATATTTTATATATTATATTTAACATTTATTTAATCTTATTGAATTATTTTACAAAAAATATTTTTATAATTACCACTTAGTGTAAATATGATAATTTTGTTTGAGGAAGTGTGGACTACTACCCCCTCAAAGCAATGTGATTCATTCACACACAACATGGAATTTATTAAGGATGAGTTTAGTGAAATTAAATTATATATAGGAAATAATAATTCTAATTTAATTATAATTTTTGTATATATATATCATTTTATTTCTTTGTTTTAATATGACAATAAATATAGAAACAGTGTTCATGCATAGGTATGCCTTATTGTCTCCATGAACAGTGTATTCTATTTCATACTTTTATATTAAATAGATTATTATAATACACATATACTATAAATAAATGATATTTATATCATGTTTTACATTCTTTGAATCATTATATAAGTATAAGGACCAAAGATATAACTACTTAAGATGCATGTGAAGAATAAAGAGAATATTACCCGAAGTGAAACCTTAACATAAGATTGTTAGCAAGAGGGTAATATAAGGTACTAATAAAAACACATATGGTATTAGATATAATAAAATGTTTCTTTGAAATATGTATAGAAAATTTAAATTTATTATAAAGGTGTATTTTATGATTATGAAGTGTGACGTCCTGACCAGGGAGCCACTGAATGGTGCCCCGAGCCAGTTGCCCACATGCCCTAAAGCATGCCTCCCCATATGCTAGAGGGTACTGACTAGTAGTTAGGGTCTAATAAGTTAGTCGTCGGGAGACTATACCATCTATTATCAAAATAATACACCAACAAAATCAAATAAAAATAACCAAGTGCGGAAGTATATATAAATAACCAGAATAATACCATGACATATGATAGTCAAAACTAGAAAATATAACACTCAATTGAAAGGTAAAACATGTTGTGATAATGTAAGTTCCAAGTGTCTATAATGGAACTCAAATTAAAGACACAATGACTCCAAAAAGGGTCACAAAACACATTGGGTTCCCTATCCCATGCTCCAATCCCAAAAAAAACCTATCACAGGGCCTTTCCCTTATCCAGCCCTACAACAACAAGGTATGCTCAGTTGCCGATCAGGTGGCCTGAATAGGGTGTGAGTAAAACTCAATAGTCCACCACCAATGGTGTCTAAAATGAGTCCAATCAAAGGATGGTGAATTCAGTTTTTTGAAGCAATAAATACAATGCATAAACTAAACAGTTATCACATTTTATTTAATCTTTAATGATAACATTAGGCCAATTTCAAATCATGTTTCCCATTTAAATCGTCATTTATTATCATTAATCATTTAGTGTTGGTGTTCATTCCTAGAACCCCAATTCTAAGTTGAATCATCATTCATTATTATCATTAATCATTTGGTGTAGTTCGTCATTCCCAGTACCAAAAAACTCATTGAGTGTAGGTCGTCATGCCTAGCACTCCTATTCACATTATGTGTAGGTCGCCATGCCTATCACCCCATAATCTCAAGCTTGGATAACTATTGGGGAGGAATGGAATGTCCATGTCCCAACTTCTAATCGGTCTATGACTCCATGACGAGCACCACAACATCTCAGCCATTTAATCATTCTTTAACTCAAAAGAATTTTCTAGATTATTTATTTACTAATCCAACGATTTGTTAACTATTTCAAAGGCCATTAGTTAATTCAAAAATTAACTAAGAATATAACACATTAATTAATTAATCAATTAACTAATCAATCAACACAATTCTTTTTCAACAATCAATTCTTCAAAATTAATTATTCATACCAAAACCCAACAATTCGTAATTAATTCTCACAATTAATTATCTTTAATATCATTATGACACCTAATTAATTCTCCCAATTAATCATATTTGGTCAAATTGTTGGAAAATAATTAATTATCTCAATTAATTATCTTATTAAAACAAGTCAATACCTCAAAAAAATATCACAACACAAATTCAATCTCCCAAAACAAATATCAATTTTGGAAACCCCCTTAAATTTTTTCATGATTAATTATCAATTAACCACCAAGGAAAATCACAAGTCAAATACATATCCCTAATTACTTCAATTTAGGAATTCAGTTATCAATGTAATCTATAAAATTCTTGAAATCAAACACATATCATAAATCATGACTACGGGAGTTTAATTTAGACCACCTACTTCATTTTATTGATAGAAGATAGCCCTATGGAAATCCCCAAAATTCGAGTGGCACAACGTCGTCAATCAAGCTCTGAATATAAATCCCTAAAACCAAAATTTAGATAAAAGGCATCAAGATCTTTCAAAAATAGATCTAGATCTACAATCCTATATCTATATCTTAACTCATAGGTTTAGATCCAAGAAAAATGTGAATATCCTCCCTGAAAAGATCATGGAAAGGTAGAGGAAAGAATGGGAGAAGCAACGAGATTAAATCCACTTATAGAGAGGAGAGCGGATCTTGAATATGAGCTTTTGATATCAAATAATGGTGTTAGTATCTCCTTGGATTACCTCTAGAAGGATTTCGGAACACCTATAATTTTTCAAGCCTGAGTTGAGGTCAAAAATATAGAAGTCCCAGGGGTTCGGGTGGATTTAAAAAGGATTTTCGGAATTAAAATACCACGTGCATAGTTTCGGAAGTAGAGGCTCATGGTTAGGGAAACCCATGATCCAACCATGCAGACCCCTCTACCTAGTTTTTCATGTTTGGAATGGTTTGGCTGCACAGTTTTTCAAACTGTACGCAAACCGTGTAGACCTCTCTGTCCAGTTTTGCACGCATAGCACAGTTTGGTCGCACGGTTTGTCAAACCATGCGCTAACCATGCACAGCCCACTGTCCCTTTTATTTCCTTGAAAATTAACTGAAACACACCCCAAGAAACTAATCCAAATAAAATGTACTTAAAAACATCAAAAAGTACCTAAAAACGTGCCCAAGATGTGTCCAGAAAAGTCTGAGATCTTACAATCTCCCCACCTTATAACAGTTCATCCTTGAGCTGCACTCCCAAACTTCTCTAAGATTCTGAGTAAAAAATATTGGTCCATTGAGCCCTCATTTATACTTCTTGTTCCCAAGATTCTTCTTGAACATTTCCATGTTTCCATAACACATGAACTAATGGAACGGTCTTTCCCCATAACACTTTCTCACTATGACCCAGTACACGTACCAGATGCTCCTAAATGGACACATCAGTCTTTAGGTCAAATTCCTCCACATAAATCACATGAGAAGGGTCCAGTTGATACCATTTTATTGGTGACATGTGGAAAACATAATTCATAGTGTTGAATTTCTGTGGAAGTGCTAATCGGTACGCCACCTGACCTATTCTCTACCGCACCTCAAACGGTCCCACAAACCTGGGTGCTAACTTTCCCTTCCTCTGTATCCTATGGTGACCCAATCTAGGAAACACCCTAAAAAAACACAATCATCCTCTGTAAACTCTAGGGGTTATATCCATCTATCAGCCTGTGACTTCTAACTACTCTGAGCTGTAGCCATACGCTTTCGAATCAACTATACCTGCTCTTATGTCTCCTAAACAAGAATCGGTCCCAACAACTCTGACTCACCCACCTCTAACCAAAATAGTGGTGATCTACAAGGTATTCCATAAAGTTCCTTGTATAGTGACATCTATATTGTTTCGTGATAACTGTTACAATAAGAAAACTCCACTAATTCTAATTGCTTTTCCCAAGAACCACAAAAGTCTAGAACACATGCTCGTAGCATATCCTCTAACACCTATATAGTACGCTCCAACTACCCATATTTTTATTGGTGGAAGGCCATACTTAATAAAACTTGTGTACCAAGCACCTTCTGTAAGCCTTTCCATAAGTGTGAAGTAATGCACGAATCGTGATCGGAAACTATAGTCTGTGGCAACCCATGAAAACAAATTATCTCTCTCGCGTACAGTTCTCCCAACTGCTCTAATGTAAAGGTTTTTCGGATAGTAAATAAGTGTGTACCTTTCATTAGTCGGTCCAAAATGACCCAAATAACATCATTCTTCATAAGAGCCTTTGGAAGTCCTACCACAAAATCCATAGTCATGCCATCCCACTTCCATTCTGAAATATGTAACGGCTACAATAGGTTTCCATGTGGTGGATTCTCTGCTTTCAATTGATGAGACGTGAAACATCTTGTTATGAACCCTTCTATCTCCTTTTTCATTCATGGCCACCAAAACTATCATCAAATTTCATGGTACATTTATGTTACCTCAAGATGTACCGCCAACCTTGAAGTATGAAATTCTCACATGAGTTATTATCGCATACTTCTAGGAACAACAACCCAATTTTTCACATAAATGATATCATCATTATCTTTCTTCTACCCTGGAAGTGTCTCCCCATTTTCAAGACTTTCCCTTAGAGATAAACACTCTAGATCCTCGTATTTCCTTTCCCTAGTCTCTCTCAAGAGTGTAAACTCCACTACTATAGAAACCATAGTCATCCTCTCCTGACTCTCCAGAACTACCACATGCATTTCTACCAGCAAAGTCATCATCTTCCACTCTGTACTCAACTCATGTACCAACTGAGTCAGATTTTTTCTACTTAAGGAATCAGCCACACTATTCCCCTTTCTGGGTTTATACTCCAGTTCAAAATCAAAGGACTGCATATATTCTACCCATCTTCACTGTCAAAGATTCAATTCACGCTGTGAAAAGATGTACTTCATGATTTTATGATCCGTAAAAATGTAAACTATTCACACAAAAGATAGTGTCACCAACACTTAAGAGCATACACCACTGCTTCCAACTCGAGGTAATAAGAAGGGTAATTCTGTTCATGTGGCATCAGCTACTGAGACCCATATGCAACAACTTTATCCCCTTTCATCAACGCATCTCCTAGTCTAACCCCAGAATCATCACAATACATTGCGTACTCCTCACCTGACTCAGGTTAGATCAAAATTGGTGTTGATTTCAAGTTCTTGTTCAACTCCTATAAAGTAATCTCACATACTTCTATCCAAACAAACATTATTCCTTTCTTTTTCAAACCAGTATGTGGTGCTTCCAAATGGGAAAAGTTCTGGATAAACCTCTTGTAATAACCAGACAATCCCAAAAAATCTTCAAATATCAAAGACATTATTGGGATGCTCCCAAGAAATCATTTCCTATACTTTTTATGGGTCCACTTCCACACCTTCTTCTGAGATGATATGCCTCAAAAAGTGTACCCTTTCAATCCCAAGTTGGCATTTAGATAGCTTGGCATATAGCTGATTCATTCATAGTGTACTCAGGATGATATCAAGATATTGAGCATGATCTTCATGAATCTTAGAGTACACTAAGATGCCATACAAAAACACCACCACAAACTGATCTAGGTATGGATTAAAGATCCGATTTATCCAGGCCATAAATACTGCTAGAGCATTAGTCCACCAAAACGGCATTACAACAAACTCCTAAAGGCCATACCTTCTCCTGAAAGCATTTCTTGGTATATCAGAGGTCTGAACCCTTTCCTGATGATAACATGATCTCAGATCGATCTTTGAGAACACACTATCCCCCTTCAGCTAGTCAAAAAGATCATCAATACGTGGAAGAGGAGATCGGTTCTTCATATTAATTTTGTTCAACTTTCGTTAATCGACACAAAAGTGTAAATTCCCGTTGTCCTTCTTTACAAACAAAATAGGTGATCCCCAAGGCAACATAATTGGACAAATAAACCCTCTATCATATAACTCCTCGAATAGTGTTTTGAGCTCTTGAAGCTTAGTCGGTTCCATTCTTTAAGGTAGAATAGATACCGTCTTAGCCCCCAGCATGATCTCAACAGTGAAATCCACATCTCTCTCTTGTGGAAACCCTAAAAATTCATTAGGAAATACATCCTGAAACAGATCTACTACTGGTGGAAGGATGGCTTGCCTACCATTCCCATTATCCAGTAAAAGGCTAGAAACTTGGGTTGTGAGCTTTCCCAGTTGTTGAGTACTTATCCCATCTCTACCTGCATGGATATTCCATTCTCCATGAAGGACATATTGGTCACTCTTTGGAGATACATAGGCCGCTCTCCTACGATAAAAATCTATGTGGGATCAGTATGTGAATATCCAGTCCATACCCATAATCAGATCAAATAACATTATATCAAGGACATAGATATCCCAAAGAAAACGATACTTTTTTATCTCTAGAGAACATCCCTTGTATAAACTGATATCCCTAGACCATGTTTCCAATGGTGTATCGATATTAATCACCCTTATTATGGACTCCACCTCTAGGTTAAAGACATTAACAAAATTTGAATATATGACAGAATGAGAGGCACCAGTATTAAACAAGGTAGTAGGTAAAGTAAAAGAAACTAGAATAGTACATCTCATTGTCGATGGACCAGCCTCTCTCTCCACAATTGTAGGATGCACTGCATGTAACTTTTATTCCCCTCTTCCTTATGGTGTCATCTGACAGCCCTAAGTAGCACCACTGTACTGATACCGGTACTCATTCCCTGAAGCACCACATCCACTACCTCTACCACCTCTACTAGTAGAACTCTAGTTGTCATACCTATATGTTGTAGAAGACCCCCTTCCCACACTCTGACTCTGAGCAGCTACTCCCTCAACACCAGCCTATCGCTGCATCCTGCAAAACATCTATAGTTGTCCCATATTTCCAAAAATTTGGAACTCCACTGGTGGTCTAGGACAATGTGTACAATAGTGTCCCTACCTAGCACACTGGTAGAAAATCACATGAGAATGATCTGGTGTGACGATTCCACCTGAATATCGACCTTAGTTTCCACAGTCCAGACTAAGCTTCTTGTGATAACGCTTCTTGCTCTCGGAAGGCATACTCCCTGATCATCTAGCTACCTATCTAGTAATGGAAGCCTGCTTCAGGTTCCCCTCTGAAATGAGAGCCTAATTAAACAATTCTAAAAAATTCATCAGCCTAAATATATTCACCTGAGACTTAATTTCACATTTATGTTCGTCCTGAAATCATTTTGTTGAAGAAGCCTCATCTACTGCCAAAGTTAGAGAAAAATGTTTTAAATATGTGAAACGTTTAGAGTACTCCATTATTGACATGATTCCTATGTCACATGCATAAGCACTAAAGCCTTCTCTTGCCTTAGTGTGTCTGGATAGAAGTATTACAAGAACTTCTTCAGAAATTCCTTCCATAACATCTCGTCAGTCTCTCCAGATCATACCTAAATGTCCCACCAGCACATCGTGGAACCCCACAGCATATAAGAAACCAAATTGAGCATCCTTTCAGCATGATTCTCTAAATTTTCAAGTATCATCTCTATGAATTCAATCCAGAATTCATCTTCTTCAGTTCCACCCTCTCTAGTAAAAGTTGGAGGGTTCTTCAGCTGAAACTACCTTGTCAACTCAGAAATGCTTTTCTGAACCCGCCCTGGGTTTCTCTCCATAAATTGCGTGAAATGAGAAAAGTTCGCTCGGAACTGTTCCCCTTATACCTCTTCTTTCACCAATAGTTCCTTAATCTCCTTTTGTGGAAGCTCATTCTGCACCATACCCCACAGTCTCTCCCTCGAAAAGCGTCGTGGAGGCATACTACTACAAAGCCAAAAAAACTTCTCAGGTATCGTAAATCAACCTTATAAAATTTCTGTTACCGAAGAAACTAACACAACAAGTTTCAATATATCATTTCTCCTTTTACTCACCACACTTTCAACTCTTAAGGCCTTATCACTACCCTTAACCATCTTACTCATAGGTCTTGGTTAACAAGGGTATATTCATTATCATTCATTAATTAAACCATTAATTAATCACATTACATCAAATTAATTAATTCAATAATTAATTTATTTATCATACTCATTTCATCAATCAAGGTTCTCATTAGACACCAATGTTTTTCATTTTGCATCATTATTTCATTATCACAACAGGTAAAAACAGTTCAAGTTCAAAAACTTACCCATAACCTATTTTCCCATGAGTTCCTAGAATGATGCATGTTAAAACAACCATGAGTTCCTAGAATGATGCATGCATACTCAAATATCATGCCTCTTTAGGCCATGAATCAAAATACAACAATTTTCAAAACAAATATCACATCACACCACAAGTACATTACCCAAGGTGAAATAATATTCAATTGTAACAACAAACAACAACCACAACAATCCCACCCTGAGTACTCATATTTTCCCTTTTACATGGGTTTACAGACACCATTCACGAGTTCATTAACAAGCCTCAACTATTCCTAGTCTCTTGTCTATCTTTCCCCAAAATAGTAAGACATAAGAAGAAGAGGAAATAAAATAAAACTCCATTGATACCACTTTGTGACGTCCCGACCCAGGAGTCACTGAACGGTGCCCCGAGATGGTTGGCCACATGCCCTCAAGCGCGCCTCCCCTTATGCCAGAGGGTTCTAAATTGCATTGATGGTCTGGTAAGTTCGTCATTGAGAAATTATACCCTCTGTTATCAGAATAAAAAACCAGCGAAAGAAAATAAAAATAACTAAGTGTGGAAGTGTATATAAATAACCAAAACAATATCATGACATAAGATAGTAAAAACCAGAAAATAAAATACTCAACTGAAAGGTAAAACATTCTATGACAATGAAAGTACCAAGTTTATGCAATGGAAATCAATGTAAAGACACAATGACTCCAAAACTGGTCCCACACCACGTCTGGTTCCCTCTCAAATGCTCCAATCCCAAATAGAAACCTATCACCAGGCCTTGCCCTTATCCAGCCCTACAACAACAATGTCTGCTCAAGTGCCGATCATGAGGCCCAAATAGGGAATGAGTACAAATCAGTAGGACACCACCAACGGTGTCTAAAATGAGTCTAGTCAAAATATAGTGCATGTAGTTTTATGAAAAAATAAATACAATTCCTAAACTAAAAAGTTATCATTAACTAAAAATTGAATTTTTATTTAGTTAAAGCTCAAAAAGGGAACAAGATCCCTCTCTGAAGAGTTCAGGGAGGCCTGAAGTGAGGGAGCCCAAGGGCATCCCCCTGGAAAAAGGTCTTACATACTCGGGGTATGGAACCCACATTCAGGAACACCCTTTTAGGATCCTTCAAACCGCTCTCTCTAGATAAAGAATCCTCCACAAAATTAGCTTCTCTCAGAATATGCCTTGTCGTACAATCTTTAGGAATCATAGCATCACATCTACAAACAGTGTAAGTATATGCCCACAACACCTTCACTTTCCCATGCAGGACCCGAATCAGGATCTCTGAATCTGATTCCAGTTCTAAGGAATCCAGGGAAAGACTGTTACAAATTATCACATCGTCATTTAATCTGTAATCATCACACTAGGACAATTTTAAATCACGTTTCCCATTTGAATCATCATTTATTATCATTAATCATTTAGTGTAGTTCTTTATTCCTACCACCCCAATTCTCATTTGAATCATCATTAATTATTTTCATTAATCATTTGGTGTAGGTCATCATACCGAGCACCACAAATCTCATTGAGTGTAGGTCATCATGCTTAGAAATCCTTTTCTCATTCGGTGTAGGTTGTTATGTCTATCACCCCATAATATCAAGCTTGGATAAATATTGGGGAGTAATTCCATGTCCAAGTCCCAACTTCTAATCGATCTTGGATTCCATTCCTAGTGCCACAAAATCTAATCCATTTTATCATTCTTTAACTCATAATAATTTTCCACATTATTCATTTACTAATCCAATGATTAGTTAAACATTTAAAATTTCATTAGTGTATTCAACAACTAACTAAGAATATAACCCATTAATTAATTCATATATTAATTAATCAATCAACACAAATCACGTTCCATAGTTAATTATTCACAATTAATTATTTGTCAAAAAACCCAATAAGTTATAATTCTTTCTCACAATTTATTATCTTTAATCTCATCATGACACATAATTAATTCTCCCAATTAATTATATTTACTCAACTTCAAGGAACATAATTAATTATATCAATTAATTATCTTATTACAACAATGCAATATCTCAAGACAGTATCTCAATCCAAAATCAATCTCCCATAACAAATATTGATTTGGGAAACCCCCTTCATTTGTTTCATGATCAAATATCAATTAACCACCAAGGAAAATCACATGTCATATACATATCCCTACTTACTCCAATTTAGGAATTCAATGGAATCAATAAAATTCATAAACTCATACACATATCTTAAATCATGACTATGGGGGTTCAATTTAGACAACCTGTCTTAGTTTATTCAAAGAAGATAGCCCTATGGAAATCCCCAAAATCCATGTGGCACAACATTGTCAATCAAACTCCGAATCTTAATCACTAAAACAAAAATTAAGATCAAAGGCATCATGAACTTGAAAGAGTTGATCTAGATCTAAATTCCAAGATCTGGATCGTATCTCATAAGTTTATATCTAAGAAAAATGAGAAGATCCTCCATGAAAATATCATGGAAAGGAAGAGGAAAGAACGGGAGAAGCAACGGGATGAAATCCACTTACCGGGAAGAGAGTGGATCTTCAATCTGGGCATTTGATCTTGATGAAAGGTATTTGTATCACCTTGGAATCCTTATAGAAAGCTTTGGGAACAACTATAATTTTCCCAGCCTGATCCAAGCTCAAAAATATGGTAGTCCCTGGGGTTAGGGTGGTTTAAAAAGGATTTTAGGAATTAAAATCCCATGTGTATGGTTCTTAGGTAGAGTTGCACGGTTAGGGAAAACCATGTGCCAACCATGTGAAACCCTCTATCTAGTTTTTCACGGTTGGAATGGCTTGGATGAACAGTTTTTCAAACCATATGTAAACTGTGTTGACCTCTCTGTCTAGTTTTGCACACATTTCATGGTTTGGTCACACAGTTTATCAAACTGTGCGCAAACCATGCAAAGCCCACAGTCCATTATATTTCCTTAAAAATTCACCCAAACACACCCCAAGCCACTAATCCAAATAAAAGGTACTCAAAAATATCAAATGGTACCTAAAACCATGCTTGAGATGACTCCAGAAAAGGTCATAATCTTAAATGAATAGAATCGGACACAAGGTTAGAGAATTTCATCTCACTTTTATTTTCGTGAGATACATGCCTTACTCACCACTCACATCTTATATGTGGTATATTTACTGTTCATTAGTGAATTATATGTCCCTTATACTTAATTTTATGGGTATTTAAATATCCATTTAATTATCATTCTATCGTAGGGTTTAAGTTTCAAAAGTTACCAAATTGGTAAAATAGTTTTTTCTCAATTTGACTTCTTTGTGACTCATGTTTGGTTTTTCTCCAAAATTATTTTTAGAGGTGCATATGATTCCATTTTACAAGTTATATCATTAATATCATTCTTTTAGTTACATTTTAATAATCATTTAATCTAATTTTATTACATGGGGTGTATGGTTCAAAGTTACTCAGTAGTAAAAGTTTATTGAAACAATGTCATCGCTTATCGAGATTTGTTTATGTTTATGCTTCCATTGATGAAATATTATAATCTATATCTCAAGAACATTAATTTATTTTCTTCTCCTTTTTATATTCAAGATATATTAATGTATTGGTACCATTATTACACTCTTTTGGACATAATTTAATAAGTAATGTGTTTTTAAGAGAGCCAAACTTTACCCTGTCTTCGTTCGAAAATATGCGTTCCTTCAAAACCATGTTTTCTAAAAAAGGGTTTCAAGGATACTATAAAATTATCTTATAATATTTAAAATTAATGTTTTCCCTTTTTTTCTTATAACAATGTTTTCAAAGGAATATTCTTATCGCCTTCTGAATAATGCATTTTTCTATCCATTTACCATGAAAAATGAATATTACTTTTACCATGTATAGCACGTGTGGATATAAATGCCATAATTTCTATGAAGCTTCTTGTGCATGTTTAAAAGGTTAATTTTTAAGAAATTTTTTTTAAATGTGTTTTCAAATAAATGGTTTTTATAATATTTTCAAGCTTCCTTTGTATGTTTTCAAGGGAAATGGTTTTCAAAATTTTTTCAAGCATTCATTATAAGTTTTCAAAGTTATTTTAAAAGAAGTGATTTTCCAACCATTTTCAAGATTTATTAAAATTTTAAAAAAAATAAAAAAAATGTTTTTAGGATTTTTTATGTTTATTTTAAATGTTTTTAATGAGAAAGTTTTTTAAAATGTTTTAAATATTATTTTTTAAGTTTTCAAGGAAAGATATTTTCAAAATGTTTTCAGGATTATTTTAAAAGTTTTCATTGAAAAAAAAAATAGAAATGATTTCAAGTTTTATTTATAATTTTCCAAGTTATTTCTTAAGAAAATGATTTTCAAATGGTTTTATGTATTAAAAAGGCTTTTTTCAAAGAAGAAGGGATATTTTCTTCAAGAAACGTTTTCCAAAGATATTTTAGAATTATTTTCTGTCTAAGAAATCAAATTTAATGTTACTCATGACTTTATAGGAAATGATATAAAGGTTCCATTCATATTATTTCTCTAAATGGGTTATGATTGATGTTGTGGTATTTATGAAACCTATTTCTCCTTCATTGGTTATATGTCTATGAAAATTGTTTCTCTTTCATAGGTCAAATGTTTATAAAACCTATTTCACTTCTATGGGTTATATGTTTATGAAATCTAATTCTCTTTCATAAGTTATGGTTCTGATGAAATGATTATGAAACCTGTATCTTTTTACAAAGGTTATGATATGATTACGTTCATATGATACCCATTTCATTTCATGGGTAATGATATGATTGTGTATGATCATGTGGGACATGTACGTATAATTTCATTAAGATATTGGTGGGACCTCTATCTCCCTCCAATTAATTGGGTAAATATTTATATCTAATGAGATAGACATAGATGGAATGAAAAATTTACATGGTTCAGTATTACATGGCTGGAACAGGAAATGAACTCAGTTTAGTAATATGGGGCTAGAATGAGGAGTGAAATCCATTCAATAATACAGGGTTGGTATGGGGGAGTGAACCAAGTTCAGTAAATGACTTTTTCCACTAATATGGCCTTGACATCAATTCCTTGAAAACTATGGAAATCAATATGTATTCTTATATGACTTCCATAATTCCATTTTTTATTCCGTTGTTATGATTTCATGGCTTATTTTATTTATTTCCTTATGAATCATGTCTTATGAGTTGCCAATATTTATACCATGATTCGTTCTTATGATCTTGTGATATGAATGATATTATCTTCCAATGTTATGATCACGTTCTCATACCCTTATGGTTATAATTATGATTACATGTCTCCCTTGTTTACCCTCACTGAGAATATGAGATCACCCCTTTTAATGTTTTTTCCTTGGGTTATGGAGATATTTATTAGGTATGATGTGTCTAAAAAGGGTTCAATTCATGTAGAACATAGTGGGGGGGAATTTAGCTCACTTATGTACCCTTTTTTGTGTTTCAAGGTTTCCAAAGGTACTAGACTAATCTGGTCTTTGGGTGTCTGTTTGTTTGATGTTTTAATTATTCCTCAAAAATTATATAATCTTAATGTATGAAAACAGAGGGTCACTATAGTATCCTAATCCATTTTTACCACTAACCACTTTCACTATAAAATCCAATGGTTTCCAACTCAATTTGTTTTCCATGGTGTCATTGATTTTACCAAGGTCAAGGGTATTACAAGAATATATTGGTATTTCGTGTGAAGTTTTTTTAACATCAATTCATGGAGAAAGTGGGGTATTCACCATTGGAGCAGATGAATTCATTTTTTCAATAATGACATATTTTTTAAAAGTTTTTATGTACCACCCTCACCATATATTTCAATTGTCACATGGGTTACTATGAACTTAGGATTATCCAAAAAAATTCAATTCTTATATTGTTTCTAGAAAATTATGTGTATTCTCCACCACAACCACTGACTGATTTTATGACTCCATAAACGATGATTATGTATCTGGTTTTTAAAAAATATCTTACATTCAAATATTTTTATAAAGAGGTTATTCAAATCCATTTGAAGAGACGTTCTCTTGTGTGTGACAATTCATGTTTTCTTGGTTAAATTATAACATGATCATGGTAAATAATGCTCATATTTAAATATCTTGTTCGTCCTCAAAATGTTTAATTTTATATACATCAAAGGAATCTATTAAAACATTGGGATGGAAGGGTTGTGAACTCGCCAAATAAGTAAATAAAATCACATTTTCTGGGTACCATTATATTAAATAGAGTGGAAGACTAAGCTCTCATATTCTTGAAATTTGATTAGATTGGAAGAATTATATTGTGATATAGATGATACATCAACAATATGATAAGAATATGTATCAATAAAATAAGTCTCATTATCATAATCATGAACTATATTGTGTTCAAATGGACCATTTACGGAACTTTCCCAAATAGAATTGTTCTTATATGAATCGTCATCTTGTAGTAAGGAATATAGTCGGACAATATGAGTCAGTTGGTTTTATAGATTCTTTATTTTAGTTTCTACATCTATTTTTTTTATTTTATATATCTTTTATTGAGGAAATAGAATTTTTATTGTGTTCATATTGAATATCAAACCTTCGATCTGTCTCAGCAATAACAGAAACAAAATATACCTAATTATGTAATCATTTATTTCAGATGAATTATCATGTTTCAAATTTTCCAGAGTTCTTTTTCATTAAAAATAATTAATCGGTTTATATGTAATTTTATCACAACATGGTGAATAATTTTCATATGGATCATAACATGGAATTCATTAATAAACATTATAATAAAAATAATTACCAGGAGATTTAATGTGTAGTGAATCATTATACGTCATACCGTGAGCCCTGGGCATGTAGGGTGGGTGTTGATTGTAGTTGTGTGGTGTAGCCCATGCCATTCTAATCTTCTACTATCTTGAAATTTTTCTTTTAAATAAAAAATTCTTGAGTACTAAACTGATTGTTTATATTTCTTTTTTCCCTATTTCAAACCTAAATTAAATTTTTTAAGGAACTCATAATGCTACTATTATTCCAAAAAATAGCACTATAAATTTGGAATGCGTGCCACAATGTGTTCAATTTTCAAATTTATTAACATAATAACTACTCTAGAAGAATAATGTATGGTTGAACCATATAGATAATGTGTGCGCACACTAGGAATATCCTCTGGAAGAATTTTCTCAAAGACATGTTTTTAATATGATTAAAAACTAAAAATTCTAAAAACTAAATGAGTGTTTTAAAAAATTAATTAATTTAACTCGAAATATCTATTTGAACTAAGTTAATAAATGTAATAAACTAGAATAGATGGAAGAATTGGAGTTGTGATGTTTGTTTAATCTCATGCAATTCCAATTATTTAATTTCCACATATGAATATTTATATATTCATTTATCACCAATTCCAAATTTAACCAAAATAAAATCATGACTCATTCTCTAATATTAGACAGTATTATAATTTTTACATAAATCATAATTCATTTCATTATTTATCCTGATGAATCATTTATGCATCATTTTACCACTAAATCACATGGTGAAATACCACACCCATTTCTCACAAAGTGAAAGAATATATCTCTGTCAGGTTTTCTCATATGAGATCACTGATTAAGTATCACCTTTGAAAGATTGAAGGTAAATACACACAAAATATTAATTTTTAAATTAATTTATTTATTTATTTATAATTATATCACATTAAATTTATTTATAATTATATCACATTCAATTTATGATTCTCTCATGCACGTGACCAACTTACAGATAAATAAATTCTCTGGTGAACTCTGACTCGTTATTACTTTTAGGTATCCCACAAAAAAGAATAAATGAAAATGTTCAGAATCCAAATAAAAATTAAGCCAAAAACATATATAATTAATTAAATAAAAATCAAAATAAGTGTGATACATTTATTTTGGAAGGATATAAAAAATTAAAACATGGAAAACCATGGGTTTCCTCTCATATAGTTGTATGTTTTGAGTATTCATCTAGACTTACCCAAATTAATTCAATACATAATAATTTTTTGGGTATGATTTATTAGTGATTATAAATTCACTTCCTTGATTATAAATTTTATTATGTTCTCTCGTGATTTCTAAAAGACTAACTTTAACCAATGTGTGCCCAAATTCCATTAACATTTCAGGACTGGGGTTATTTTCGACTACTATTAATATTCCAAGAATCTCACAAATATGACAAAAAATGAAGAAAAAATCCTAGAAAATACACCATAATGCCCAGAATAATTTTTTAAGTTCTCCCCCACACATGAGTAATTAAATAATTCAAAATTAGTTGAAATAGTTTGTATAACAATATCATTTTTTCAAAAAAAATCTTTTAAAACAAAAAAATCATAATATTCACACAATATGAAATAAAAAATTTCTCCCATGATGTACCTTTCAGAATACACACTTGACTTAATGGAAGTTAATTTTTCCCAAACAAATGTTGAAAATCATTAATAAAAGATTCAATCACAACAATAGAGTGCTTGTTAAGAAAAAAACTTGTTTAAAGTGAAAATTATGATGTTTTTTAGTAGGTTTTACTCTATAAATATCCCCAAAATTAGAGAATACTACACACTAAATATCCAATTTAAAAATATCATAAACATGTTCACAAATTTAGGAAATTATGAGTTGTGACCCTAACTCCAATTTTCTCTTTAGGAAAGAAATATCCTCTCAAACAGTTGTTGGTGATGGTGGACGAATAGCCTGAGTAATACTCTATAATAAGAACCATTGTTAATGTTTAACCAATTAATATTTATTAGGAATGGTTTGCTTAAAGCAACTATAAATCTTAAATAAAATTTCCATTTCTTTTATGGATTCATATTCAATACAATAGGTTTAAATGCATTCATTTACTGGATCTTGAATTATTTCATCATAAGGTTAAAAAAAATAAATCTGAAAATCATCTATAAATACTTCCATAAACACATCTATCAGTTTTAATCTGACCTAAAGTTTGGATTTCTAAAAAACATTAAATTTTTCTAGATCATCAGTAGCTTGGAGTTTCAATTTACCTTTTGAAACATCAATCATTACACCACCAATAGCAAGTAAAGGTCGACCTAGAATGATATAAACCTTTTAGTCACACTCCATTTCAAGAATCAAAAAATTAGTGGGAAAAGTAATATTTCCTACCTTTAATAATAGTTCTTCCACCATTCCATAGTGATTATTGATTGATCCCTCCTCTAGTTGAATAGAAGTATCAGTTGGTTTCAACTTGATTAGACTCATTTTTTGTAATAAAGAGTAAAGAATAATATTGATACAATCAGCCAAGTTACACAAGAAATTAATCTCTTTAATTTATCCTATTCTATATTGAAAAAAAATTTCCATTGTCTTTAAATTTAGGAGGTGACTAATTTAATAGTATAGTACTACACTCATTAGTTAGTTTTATGGTGTCCAACAATTTTTAATCTCTTTTTTTAGACAAAAACATTTTAATAAATTAAACATATGATGGAATATTGCTTAAGGATTAAGTAAAGGGAATGGTCATGTTAAATATTTAAATGGTTTAATAAACCTTATGGGGTTAGTTTTATTGTTATTTTTGTTTGATAATTTGGGTAATGGGAATGGGAGGGGATTATATTTTAAAATAGGTTGACTTCCCACCTTCTCCCAAAACCTTTCTTTCTTTTTTCCCTTCCATTATTATTTCCCACTTCATTTTTCTCTGTTCTTTTTCTTTTTCATATATAGATTCATTATTTTTTTCATCTTCTAAGTTGTTTTACCTTTTTTTGATTCATTGTTTTTAAATTATGACTTTCAGGTTTAGTCAAATCTCGTATCTCATTCTCACTATATTGTACCCTAATATTTCCTTGATTTTTTAATCCAAACCTAGTGGAGGAATCCATAAAATTTTATTTTGGATTCATCACTATTGTGTTGGTAATATTTCCCTTATCCTTAAAAATAATGTCTTTATCCCTTTTTCCATTTGATTTTACAGGTTATCAATGATAGATATTTAGGTGTCAACATGGGTGATCAGCTTCCAAACTAAACCTTCAAAATTAGTATTATAATTGTAAGTTCCAACAATGTTTTGAAACTAATTTCTAGGATTAGTGGAGTACCCAAGGGAATAATTAGGTATTATAATCAACCCTTAGTCACTCCAATACATATTTGGATGACTTTTGTATCCAATATTATAATTATTTGAAAGTGGGTCATTTTTTCCCAATTTAATATCCCAAAAGTATAAATATTATTCACTCTCTTAATGATGAAAAGGTATATCAATATTGAGACAACATTTATTTGTGTTCCCATACATCACACAATTATTACATTATTCCCGAAGAGAGTTATCATTAAAAAAATACAATAGCCTAAGGAGGTATCTCACTATTATAAATAGTTTATGTCCTTGTGTACTTGTGTTGAGTCTTTGGAGAAATTTTATCAATGATTTGTATAATATCCTCATTTTTCATGCCTTATAAGTCACCATCACAATACTAATCCACTAAATATTTATGTTAATGGGTGATACTATTATATAAATTTTTAATAAGAGAGTGTGGAGATAGTTGGTGGTTGGGAGATTTCTTAAGAAGATTTTTAAATCTGTATCCTGTTGTATGAAACAGTTACCCATCATCCTAGAAAAATGCAATAATTTTGTTCCTTGCTTCAAAGGTGGTGTTCTTAGGATAAAACATTGTAATAAATGGGTAGAATACTTTTTCTTAATTGTAAAATAATTCTTCATATAAATTCTAGAACTAGACCATAACCCTTCTTTTTAAGAAAACATTTAATGCCCCTCAAAAAAATATCCTCCTCACTATGCCCATAGAGATGTAAATATTAGACTAATATATAAAAATCTCTGATGAAATAAAGTGAATATTCAATGGGATGACCAATAAAGGATGGTAGCATAGTGATATGATATTTTTTAACTTCGATTTTCTTATACTTAGGAAAAAGACTTAAATAGAAAGTATTAATAGACATGGTAAGAAACCAAAACTACCTACATTTAGGCCTCTATTCATCTTGATTAATTGGATGTGGTTGATTCTTATTTTGATTTATATTTCCTTCTCTTTAAATTTTTATATTATTTTTTCATATTTTTTCCATTTAAGTAAAAAATAATGTTTTTCAATCTTAGTGATTAAATGATCTGATTTAGTTTTAGAATCCAGAGTGTGTATATAAATTCAATTACTAAAAATTTAAAATTAATCCCATTATAATGAAATAAAATAATATTCTCATATTTTTAATAGTTTTTACTTGTTTTATGTTTTTTTAATAAAAATTTGAATTTTCTATTCAACTAGTAATATGTTCCTTCCCTATAAAGAGTGGAAAATTTTCATAAAAAATATTTCATTAAATTGAATCATATTTATGGTATATAAAACTACTAATTACAAGAAATATGGAAAGTAATGTTAATGAATAAAGAAGTCTTGGTTGTGTTACTAAACAAAAACAAAACAAATAAAATCATGCAGGAATAAAAAAATGAGATATGAAGAATGGTGAAAATTCAGAGTGAAAATGTTGTGATAATAGTGATAGAATTGAGAAATTAATAGACATATAATCAAAAGAGAGCTAGGATAAACACTTCATGGAATTAGGGAAACTGTAGTTGATATAATTTATTAAAAACATACTTCTATTGCAGTAAAATTAATTATTAAAATGATAATGTTTTGTGATGAGAGAATGGAAAAACCTAACTATCATGAGATGAACAAACTCACCATAGAACACACATAATAATTTTTATACCTAACAGAAATCAAGAGGGTTATTCTTATTGATAGAGAAATTCATAAATATAGGATTTTTAATTTAATTAATTTGGTTGTAGTTAAAATAAAAAAAATAAACCTCAAATGTTTTCCTATCAGTTCATGGAGTTGATTGGAAAATATAATCATGAAGAATATAAAAATAGAACTCTGACCAAAAGAACAAAATACCTTAATGATTTACACCATTCCAATAACAGGTAAAATAAAATTATACTCTTCTAATCTAATTCAAATAAACAAATTAAGTACACATGAAAACAATAGCAACAATAAAATTATTCAATGAAAAAAATAAATATAAAAAAAATCATGAAGTTAAAAGAACAGATGATAAAGCTTCTCTAATGAGATCAGACTCCTCCTCTAAATCAAAATCCTTTGAACCCCTACTTCGATACAGCTCCTCACTATACATCTAGATCCTCTCTCTCTCTCTCCACATGATGTGTTAATGATCAATGGGGGGATTCATTATGTGATGTCCCTACTCTTTTTTCTTGTGCTAATTCCATCATAATATCTAGAAACATCGAAATAAACATTGGTCTTTTCCTTTACTATCTCCCCCTGGAAGGCTTCACTACATAGCATCTCCTTCACGATGAGTAATTCTAATCACTCCAACCAATTATTCTTCCCCTTTTCTAACTTGATTTGGAACTAAGGTCAATGAACATGTATGAGTACCTAGCTTAGTTCATTATTGAATAAGTATATTCAACAAAAAATAATCAATGTTAAACAAATGTTCAATAATATGTTATTTTAAGAACTCTTTTACAATAAATACTAAATAAATCCCCATAAAATATATAGTGAAATGTTATCAAAATATGCCATGTCAATTATTACCTTTGATCAACATGTGAATCATTTAATGTGTTATTATAATGTAATTATGTATTATTAATTATTTATTAATATATATAAATTATTTAATAAATATAAATATTTAATTTTGAGCATGAAATGGTAAATTTCTAGGAAAATTCTCTAAGAGGTGTGAATAATTTTTTTTTTATTTTTTGGAATTGGCCATGTCAAATCAGTATGGGATTTTTTCCACTCTCTTGATAAATTTAAAAAATTTCTCATTGTAGTAGGGGATAAAGTGGAAGTGAGTAACACGGGGTTTGTACCACAAATGTATTGGGTCATGCCAAATTATGGATTCAAGGACATTTTAGCAATCAATTAACTCCATATTCTACACAATTAAAATAGACTTATGTTTTCTTCCACAATATTTTTTATTTATAGTTTAACTTATAATTGGATTTAATAGAGGTGATGGAAATAAAATATATTATTATTATTTTGACTGAATAACACTTTTTTTTAAATGTCAACACTTTTGAGGAAAAAGTGACAAACCATACATGAATTCACCATTTCATCACTTCACCATTTCCTCACTTCCACACTTCCTCACTTCCCCACAAAAAACAATACAAGCCATCACAAGAAACAACCTTCACACACAATGGGAGGAACAAGCATTCAAAATGATATACCTTCATAGCTGGAGTCGAAATCATCAATGAGAAGACTGAGGTACCACAAAATAGGGAACACGAAAGATAGAAAAGAAGGTCAAACCATAGAATTGTTCTCCTCGAGCGCCCACCGATGCGACCGTCGACACCATCCCAAATCCAAAAGCCCATCGGTGAACTCCAGTCGGATTTCAACCAACCCTCCAACAAAGTGAGATGGCCCAAAGTGCTCATCCAAAAAGGGTGACAAAGAAACAAGAATGAGGAAAGACAGACCGTCCAGACGTTGCACCCCACTCCGCATCCACCGCAATGCAACCACGAACCAATCGACACTCCGCAGACCAACAAACCGCACCAAAAGAGATTCACACCAAAAATTAACTTAAAGGGGGAATCTGAGAATCTAAACTCCCCCGATGCAAAGCGCTGCAGGAACCTCCCTCTGTATCTACAAGGAACCCTTCAACAACATCTGTAGAAACCCGAAGGGGAGGATAAACCATGGAGCATGGAGCTGATTCTTTTTCACCCAGGACTGGAATATCAACAGCAGGACAATGGAGCATCGCTGTTGAGGGGAACCGAGCTGATCCAGGATAGCAATGCCACTCTGGGCTGGAGTCGATCAGACCAAAGCCACGGAAGAATCCTCATCGGCTGCTGAGTTGGACGAGCCATGAGATGCTGAAGGTACCGGCGAGGAAGGAGGGAGCCACTCCAGAGATGCACCACCACCACAATACCAACATCCACAATAGAAAGAATTCATAAATGAAATCGAACCACTATCCTCTGATCCGCAAATCCACCTTCGATAAACAAAAACTAGAAAATCCCCCCCCCCCTCCAAGCCACTTCGAAGCAGATGCCGAGACACGCCGGAAAACTCCCGAAGCCGAGGGGCAGCCAAGATTAGATCTCGAATCCAGAAGTCATCGCCAATCCACGTCGACACTACGCCGATGCCATTCCGCGCTGGCATCCAACCGAGGTCCAGACAAATCCCCAAGATGAGAATCCAAATCTGGCTTCACGATCAGCGATCCTTCATCATCTGGCCATGCCGACGCTGAGGTGGGATCCTGACTACCAACTCCATGCCACACCGATGTGTTGGATGGGGGAGGAGAAGACGACGCAGAGGAAACCCTAGGTGCGCGAGAGTGGAGAAGGCGCCGCTCATAGGCTCCCAATCCCCAACACATGAACTGAAATATCTTATAAATCCCTTGATAAACCTCCATTGTGAGTATAAATGGATATGCAAACATGGAAACATACAATGGATGATGAAACATGGTTAAAAGGGGTTTATTACATGTGTTTACTAGTGATATGATGGTAGAAATTTTTCCCCAATATATAAGGAATGTTCGTAATATGGGAAATTACTTCTTGAGATCTTGTAGTGGTGGAACTAAGTGGGAGGGTGGGGTGAATGTTATATGTGGTTATTTACCTCTTAGGATCTGGATTGTGTTAAAACAATGTGGGATCATTTTATATCATTGTGGTGTGATTATATTGTTTAGGATATTGTATGTATGGTTTCCTAGGTGGGAGTTAAAATGGATATAAGGGATATAAATCCATTTTAGAAACCTGATTATGATGTGGAAGTTGTAATAAGTAATATTTTTGTGGTTAATTATATTTTATGGTGGATATGTGATGTGTGATGATGATGATATAGGGTTTTGTAAGGGAGATTCCTCAAGGTTGTATAGTCAATAATATAGTGAGAGATACTAATGGTGGGTAACTATCCAACTAATTCATGTTGTGGTAATAGAGAGTCCCTAAAGGTATACACCCTAGAAATAATGATAGCCTCTATAGGATGATAGTGTAACAATCAACAGATATACTTTAGTAACGTCCATATAGGTGTACAACTAAATAAAAATAGATTAATGAAGTCCCCATAGGTAGAGATCTATGAGAGGATGTCATGTAAAATTCCCTATATGTGGAAAAAATACATATATTTATTACATTGAGGTCCCTAAATGGGGATAACTACATGAATTTTATGATATTTATTGGTTGATTTTACACATTGATTAATGTTATGTGACGTTTTGTGTGATTAGAAGAGTGTGTATTATGTAATATAGAATAGAATGGGTTTAAATGGTTTACTTTAGGGGATGAATGATTTATTTTTTTGTACATGGATTGATTAGTATGCTTCATTCACATATACATGTGAGATATTTGATATGGAATCCACTTTTTATATTTATATACTCAAACATATATTATATATAAATTTTTTTATATTTTATATATAATGTTGGTTACGGTGTCAGGAGACCACAGATATGGACATATGAGACTATAAAAATTAAATTTATATCATTCATGGTGATGTCGAGTTTTCATTTATAAAGAATAATTCATTCTATAAAAGTGTGATTATATAGACTTGGTATTAGTCTCAATACCATGGCCTATTGAAGGTGGACTTTGAGGGTCACACTCAAACCCATTATCAGCTTAGGTAGAGTCTGAATGGGGGAATATCATGATAATATTTCCTCATATATTCTATGTTTTAAATATAGATGATGTAATTTTTATGCACATGCAATAGTAATACTGATAATAATATTTTTGGAAAGTCTTAATATAATAATCAATGTGCATAAAGTGACATTTTCTATGGAATTTGGAGATAATATAGTATATTTTGAAATTATAGAAACAATGAAAAACATTTAGGAGAAACTTTTTATTTTTACACTTTCACATTTATAAAATTAATCTTTTCCACATAGGGATAATTATTTGTTACAGTAAATAATGAATTTGGGAACTAAAATTTTCCCTTAAAACAATTTTAGTGATAACGATTTTTTTTAATAATTTTGAATCCAAGTTGGTTTAAATACATGAACCTCTAAGTGACGTTATTATTTAATAATAGCATGATGGACTTTATTTTATATAGGTGAAACTAAAACTAAGACTTCATATTCTTTAAATTTAATTAATATTTAATAAATTTTTAAACCAATGTTTTTACCTTCTTTAAAATTATTAGCAAATCAGGATTTGAAAAAAATATATTAAAACATGAAATATTCTTACTTAATGATAAAATATAGGAAACATGGGGTTGATTTAAATACCATATTTCTAAATATTAAAACTTAGCTGTTAAATTTTTTTAAATAAAATATAAATTTAATAAGATAAGTATTAGGTGACATTTCAATAATTTTTCCAATAATTTTCCACCATATAATCTTTTCATAAAATAAAGCTAAATATATTAGTAACTAACATAAAATAATGAACCCTATATTTTAATAATTTTTTAATAAAAAATGAAAAAATGGAGGTCAAAATCATCTCCCCAATATTAGATTTCAATGGGTTGGTCCAATTCAAATTATACCTAATAATTATATCCTCACAATTGTTAAAAATGATAAGAATAATTTTAAACCTATGATAATCCAAAATATTTTTAGAGTATATATTGATTTTATAATTATGAATAATTTCACCATAAAAACACTTTCCAATTCCATTCATCAATCATATGTTGTAAATATTTCTAGGTAAAACCCAATATTATTTTAGATTTTTTATGGACATTTTCAAGTTCTAGTTGTATGAGATGATTATTATAAAACCACTTTCACATACCTATTTAGTATGTTTCCACATAAGAGAGTGAAATTTGAATTATGTAATACCCTGGGTATATCTCAAAGGTGCTTGGTAAGCATCTTATCAGATTTTACTAAACACTACCTTGATGTATTTCCATATTATTTCAAACTATATGGAACATCATTGATCAATTCCTATCTAATGTAAGGAATGTTTTAACACTATAATTTAAAAAGAATTTGGTTTTTAACTTAACCAATTCCTGGTAGACCAAAAAATTGTTTTAGGATATGTAATTTCAAAATATTTCATTTAATTTTATTAATAAATGTTTGACATCTTTAAAATTTTCCATATCCCACTTTCTTGAATCATGTTAGAATATTTTACATCAATGATGGATTTTATAAGAGGTTTATAAAGTATATAAGTAAAAATTATCATTTTATAGATTAATTCAGAAATATACTAAGAATTATTTTATGGTTCTTATAGAAAATTATTTTATGATCTAAAGATAAATCTGAAAACAACACCTATAATTAATCCACTATGTTGGGTGATCCCATTTGTGTTCATGTGTGATATCGGCATGTTTTTTATTATAAAAATATTATCACAAAAAGTGGAAGGGAAGTAAAATGTGATTTAATATGAATTCAAAAAATCATATGCAACTTAATTGAACTAATCCTCAACACAGAAATATTTCCATACAATTTTTTTAGATGATAAATTTCTTTCATACATATTAGGAACTAAAGTTATATTTTGTTCTAACCATTTAACCTTGATATATTTATTGAATAAATAAAACACTAATCATAGGATTATGAGATGTTTTTTTTATTTTAAGAGTTTTATGTTGAGATCAATGATAGTAATGTCATAGAAAACCATGTAGTAAATTGCATTAGTATACTATAATACATAGTAGAGGGAGAAATTTTAGATAAGGTACCATTGAATAACTTACTTCAAGTTGAAAAAATAAATTTTTGAATAAAAAATATTGATATGTTGATATAGTAAACTTCTTAATCACCTATGAAGTCCCTATTTGATTTAATATACTTCAAATTATGAAATTATAAGCATAATTAAAGTAATTCATTTGGGAAAATCCATATCTTTAAATTGATAAAATAGAAATGTGGTGTATTCCAAAACATTAAATTTACTGTGTTTTGATATTTCTCATCACACTAGCTAGGGAGGGAATATTTAGACCAAAAAAAACTTCTAGTAAGTTTTTAGAATAATGATTTTATTGGCTTTCCTTTTTTAAAGACTATAATTAAATTTTATGAAATTATGAAACATAATATTTCTCTAGAAAAAATTCTAAAATGCATGATATCCTTTAACAATAAATGACTTTTTTTAAAATATTAAATGTATAGGGTATATATTATATAGATCCATTTCATGTGTATTTTGGTTTCTTATATGTTATGATGGTAGTTGACAAAGTTTCAAAATGGGTGGAGAAAAAAATCCACTCAAACTAATGCCTCATGTATTGTTTTATATTTTTTTAATCACATATACTCTATATCTTTTTCAATCCTGGATCCATCATTGGTGATATAGGAACAAAATTTTATAATAGAATTATAAAGGATTTAATTTGAAGGTATGTATTAATTCACATGATATCTATACCCTACCATCCAAATAAAAATTGACAAGTTAGGGTGTCCAAAGGAGAAGTGAAAACAATTTTGTAGAAACTTTTCCAAACAAAAAGTAATTATATGAATAAAATTCTGAAATATTCCCTTTGGGGATAAAAAATTTATTTCAAGACATTAATAAAAATTAATCATTATATAATATAATTTTGGAATAGAACCTATCATTGAGTAGAGATAGAACACAAGGCTTACTTGGCCATTAAAATGATGATTATAGATTTCATAATTATTGGATAATAAAAAAATTTAAAATACATGTCCTGAAATAAAATAAAAGTGATGCCTATGATAATTCACGGTTTTATATAGAAAACGTAATAGATACCCAAGACGGGATTTTAAATATAAAAGACTTTTATTTTTAAGATAAATTATTTTTGTATAACTCTATATTAAAAATTATGCTTGGTAAACTTCATTTTAGATGAGAAGGGCCCTTTATTGTTATTAATTTTATCCCATATGGAATATTAGAAACTAGGGGAGAAACAGCAAAGAGGTATTTAATAGGGAATCTTTACATACTAAAATAGTTTCATAAATAATTTTAACATAAAAAAATTAAGAAACTTAGTCTCCTCCAAGAATGTTATAAATGAACCAACATGTTTTCACATTCCATTATTTTAATTTTATTATTATCCTATAATATTTTTTTTTAATTGATATAATTCTATATTGATTTATATGTTGTAATATTCTATAATAAATAGTGGGTTGTGGAGAATTCTTTAGGATTTAGTTTTTTTTTTCATTTTAGTATATTTTTAGTTTGGTTTGTTTTAATTTTTTATTTTTTTGAAAACATTTATGATTAATTATTATGGATCATTAGAAGTATGAAATAAACTAGAATCCAATGGAATTTGATCTGGTGTGATTTTGAGCTTGTATAATTGAATTAGGAGAAGACATATTTGGGCATCTTTTAATGTTATAAGATGCAGATTTATATATGGGGGTGGAATAAAAGGCCTCAAGGTTAGTTCATGGGTTTCAAGGGATGAAAACCCAAAAAAATGGTAGTATAAGTCCCCTACGAGATGGTTTGAGGGGTTCTATCATAATTCCAATGTGCTTATAGGTAAAATTGAAATAAATAATAGGCTACTGGATGCCTTATGCAAAGATACGAGGAGTCTAGTGACTAAATACCTATTTTATCAAATTTTATGTTAATTAATGTTCAGTAAAAATATTTTTTAAATTCCCATCCCCCATTTCCCCTTAAAAAATAACCAAGGTTTAGGCTCTTTCTACCCTCTCTCTTAATTATATTCTCAAGAATACTATTCTAATAAGAATCATGAGCCACCTCTAGTAGTGGTATCTTAAATGTAAAAATAACCTTATGCTCCCTGGTATTTTCCATTTTTATTTTCTATAACTGACTCACCATAAATACTTAATTCCCCTATTTTGGGAGATTTTAATAATATTTTATGATTATAGGTGAATGATGATGAATCGAATGATGATATCAGAGGGGTAACTCTTATGATTATGAGATAGGTTGTCACTAATATATAAATCAATATTTTGTTCATTGTATATGTTTTATGTGCATGTTCATGGGATTTCAGGTCTGGGTGACCTGAACATGAGATGAGATGGTGTAGATTCATAAGATAGAATATGTAGAGCCTATAATACTCAATATTAGAATTATGTACTTGTTTGGTTAGTTTTAAGATCATAGATTTATATGTTTCCTTGGGGCATGTTCACTTTTTTTGTGTGATGGACCTAAAATGGGTATCTAATAATGAGATAAATTATGGGGGTCTATGATAATATTACATAAATAGTAATAAAATATAAAGTGTGGGTAATACTTTTTAAAATTGGCTTGTGATCATTCACTTGTGAAAATCCATGGTAATGGGTTAAACTTGGTCCACAGACCACAAGATTTCAATAGAAATGATTTTATTATATAAATCCTTATAATTATTAGAGGGTTGGTTGGGATGCACTCAATTTCTGGTTTAGTGATTGGTTTTCCTTATGGGATATTGGTAATAAAGTGGGATATTCTTATGATCCTTAAAATTTTCATATAAAGGTTGATTAGGGATTTGAATTTGTCATTTATTTCTCAATCCTTTGATGTTTTTGTATGTTTTTAGGGTTAGTTATTCTTAATGAAGTCCAGTATTGAAGGTTCTAACTTTTGTAATCTGTATAGATGATTGACTAATTTCAGTGGATATGGGGTTCTCTTGGAGTGATAAGTGTCAATAATTAAGGCACAAACATTAAAAAGGAATCCATGTATGCATATTTAGTTGAGTGTAATGTATAAAATCGTTTAGGAAATAGAATGATAACATATATAGGTTCACCCTATATGATTAGATATTGGGTTAGTGGGAACTGGGGCTTAAGAAAATTAAATTAGTATGAATGAATTAGTTTTTGGGAAATAACATAAAATAACGTACTAGAATGGTTCCTATGAGAACTGGTCACATAAATTATCTAATATGGGGTTTTTTAGTTATCCAGTTTATCTTATGACAATAGGTGAAACATGGGTTATTCTTAGTACTAATTGAGAGCTAGGAGTTTGATAGATACTATTTGAGATATAAAAATGTGGTATTTACTAGATGAGGTCTAAGAGGGGACTAAGTGATTCCATTAATTTGATGTTTTTAAGAATTATCCTAACTATTATTGATGTTGGTAATGCATGTGATAATTAGTCCAGAGGGATTGGGCTTAGGAATGACCTTCCCATGATTAAAATTCTCTTCATAAGGAAGTAGTTCATTATACTCATCTTATATTTTTTTAGTTTGTCTTCTAAAGGTATTGGATCACTATATTCCCTTCCCATGATTCATATTATATTCTTGATCTGGTGGATTTATATACACCCTTCCATGATTTAGATTCACTTCATGGCTGATGTTAAATGCAAAGGGACATATATTGATACATAGTACCCTATGATGTGTTCCTTTCTTAATAAATCGGGTCTCTATATACCCCTTCCATGATCTGAATGCAAACCTAAGGGGTAATGGTTCCATTTAGATTCTGAGTTCCACCATGAAATGGTTTTTGTGCCACTTGTATGATACATCGACATGGATAAAACATGTTGGATTGAGTGTCATTATGGTATAATTATATCATGATAGTTTATAATTATTATTTTTATGTTATGTGTTGATGCATGTTTTAATTTATCATACCTATATACACATGAGATATATTATTACATGTATTGGGGGCCTCATTAGTGGTGTCCTACTACGATTTATTCTCACACCATCTACATGTACCTTAGTTGGCATTTGGACTTTATGAATAGAATCAGAGTTAAGTGAGTACCATTATAGAGGTGATCAAGTATGAGTATATTTATGGTCTTATACAGATATGATCAAGACAGTTCATGGGATTATATATTGGGGACATGATGAATTTATATTTTTTATTTTTTATTATGTTAAATATGATCAGCCCTGTAGGAAATCTTTTGTCTGATTTATGAAATATGGATAAATCATTGATTCATTCTATTATAAGATGGTGGGTATTTATTTATCATGGATATATTTACATTATTATTCCAGGTTGTACTATTATGTTAATTATTTTATTATGGTTTCTCATTATTTACCAGTTATTTCATTCTTGTGATATTAAGGTTATAATCTCTCCAATTTTTTTACAAATCCATACCACTAGTTATAAGATTCCATAATAGAGGTAAGTGTGTTTTAGGTCATGTAATTCCAACCATCATGGAACTTTTTAGTATAATTGGGCCAATTAAATTACATAATTGAATTCCCAAAGTTATTTTTTTAACCACCACATCAATTATGAGGGGTTACAAAAAAATAAATGAATGTTGATATATTTTCCTTACCTGATTTCAATTTTCAAACATTTATATAAATTATCACTATATATAGAAATAAATTCGAATGATTTTTTTTATAATGTTTTTCTTACAAATCTAAGAGATATTACAGAACTTTTGACATATTCTTATAATATAATATTTTCTAGGGTGTCTTGAATCATGAACTATATTTTATAACTTATTGTGATTATATTTCAAAACACTTAGTGGAAAATAATTATTCCAAAATGATTAAGAAAATTGTTTATTTAAGACCCTACAAACACATTAATACTAATAAAAGATATTACATCCTTTATCAACCCATATAAATCATGGACATGTTTTTATGTGAGATGTGTTATATGCCAAAATTATTGTTACCAACACATATCTTAAATATTTTTTATGATAACATTTCATGTTAAGTGTTGGGAAGTTCTACATAATTGATTTCATGGGAGGTTGTATACCAGAAATGGGGATAGTGAGAGATATTTCCATTTATATTGGATAAAAAAATTTACAAGTCAATTTATATTATAATTTTATTAATATTTTTATTCTATAAGAAAATTTCATATAAAAACTATATAAAATTAATGAAAAATCATAAAAATAAATATGCGGAACAGATGAAGAATAAATCACCACATTAACTAATTTGGGTTATGAACCATTGATACAAAAAGAAAAGGTTAACGTTGTGTGATACAATTATAAAGGAAAATATATTAGGATTTTTTTCATTGAGTTCTAAATTATAAATCATTTATTATACTTATAGAGACAAACATCCTCATTGATATTTTATATTTGTATGTTATTTCCCACCAACCATCAATATTAGAATAAATCTATCAAATTAATCAATATTATCCAAATCCTTAGTCTTTGTGAGTAGATAAATTAAATTCATAGTAAGATTATGTAATGTATGTATGATATTGATAATGAGTAAAACCTTTAAAATGTTACACTAGAGTAATGAAAGAAACATTTTCCAAAAGGTGGGTTATAAATATTGCATGGTTAAAAATGAAAAATTTTAAATTAATGTTGATGGGATTTAAAATTAGTTAGAAATTGGGATTATAAATGAGGAATAATAAATTTGGGGTTAAAATTATTGAATATGTGTTTTCATTTTTGACTTCTGTTCTTGAATATTTATTTTCATTTACATTCCATTAAATTTATTAATTATTTTTCTTATGGATTTTAACCTGAAAAGTGTGGGGTATTGATAGAGAAAAGTTATTGATTATTTATACATGTATTTAATGGGATATTATTCTATTATTATTTATAAATATTGGGAACTGACCACATCTTATAAGTTTTCTGTATTTTATATTTAATTCAATATTCATTTTATTTTAGGGATTTGAAGGAATTAATTTTATCTTTGAAATTAATTGAAATGTTTTTAACTCTAATTTTATTACATTTAGGTTTTTTGGATAGTTTTTTTGATATTATTAAAGTCCATGAATTTATATAAAAAAAATTAAATTCATTTTGGTATATTGATTACTCGATTTCATCAAAAACAGTATTTAGGAGTTTCCAATAGAGACTAGGTTGCAAGTTGAATTGGGTTAAATGTTTAAGATATCCTAAATGAAACACATCAAAATTATTATTCATTTTAAGAGTAGTATATATCGTGGATTTAAATACATTAATTCATAACTCATGAAGTTGCGCATCATAGGTATCATTGAAGATGGAATTATGTTTAATAAATAAGTATACAATATATTTACTAAAACCATAGATCATAGATGATTAGATAGATTAATTAACACCTTAAAAAATATCATTATTTACAATCATGAGATGTCATCATCTCTGAATTCATCACTAATTATAATACAAGGATATTTTAAAACCATTGAAACAAGATTCTAGAGGGATTATAAATATTTTCAATTAATAAAGATTATATCATAGGATATCAATGGATTATCAATAATTATATAGGGATATCAAAACCATACCATAAAAATATATTGTGTATAAATAGGGAAAACGAGGGATATCATTATTTATGCCACTGGGGATTGATCATGAAAACATAAATAATGACTAGGTATCATAACAAATGATAAAGGATATTGGAGGTAATGATTAAAGTCATTTATTATAATTGAAGAATTGTCTAAATGACATGAGTAATCATGAAAAAATACTTTGAAAATCACTACTATTTTAACCATTTATAAGTAATATTGTAAATGATGATGGTTTCATATAATGTGGTACAATGATATCAAAGGTTATGACTAAAAAGAGAAAAATTTTATAAGAGTTTATGAAATGGGATATCAAAGTCTATATTCAATTCACTGATAGTGACATTATTCTATCAAATATTTTGATATGGGAGATCTTCGTATCATCAATTATGATATATTAGGTAGTTATTAATGACTTTTATTCTCTATATAAAAGTAAATATGTTAATTTTGATATATATTATCATAAAACCTAACTCAATCATAAAAATTGTTTTCTATTATATCATATGATAGTTTTTAAATATTTAAATATTTTCATTTTCAAAAAATATTCTACTGAAGAAAATATCATATTATCCCAAAATAATATAATTTTAGGTATTCATTTATCAATCATGATCCATGGATGAAGAATTATGGACCTAGGACTAACATGAAATGTGAAAAATAATTTGTATAAGTGATGTTGAACTAAAAAAGGGAAATGGTTTAAAATATTGGACAGGTGTCTCTTGAGGATAAGGTAATTGGAAATTATAGAGAAAATGGGATGTATTAAATGTTGTTTGTGGAGATAATGGTTGAGTTTTAAATTGAAGTGTATTGAAGGTTCACTTGAACACCAAAAGGAATACTGAATTATGATATCCACATGGACTAGCCTCAAATAATAATATTGGTTTGGGAATAATGTTTTACATGAATAGAAGGGTATTTCTAACACACCATGGGGGAAATGATAGATATTTTTATTTTTATTTTTATAGTTTTGACTATTATTTTTTCACATTGTTTTCTGTACTCTAGTAATGGACGGATAAACCACTAAGTGGTTCATCTAGAAGGGAGGAATTGAAAATAAATTTGATTATTTATTATTTATTATAGATATTTTATTATTCATGTTCTAGGTTTTATAGATATTTAATGAATAGGAGTAGATGATTATTTTCCACCTTCAACATTATTTGGCCTATATTTATTCTATAATTACTTATTATTCATGAAATTATAACTTAATTGTTTGTTTTATATATTATAAAAAAAATAAATTCATAGAGTGAGTGATGTGTGATGGTTTTTAGATGAATTGAGATATATTCTTATGTCTTCACTACTTGAAGAATACTTCTCTCAATTGAGAGTTTTTTTATCTAATGTATCACTAAATCATTTTTAAATTACTAAGTTGTTATAGTAATTAACATAGGGAATGAGGGTCAATTCACTCTAATCAGAGTGTATTGATACTCAACTTTTTAATTCATTTAAATTTGATAAATATTTATTTATAATTTTCATTCAATGAGTAATAATAAAAGTGGGATATATCACTAGTTATAATATAATGGAATGGATTTGGGAAAGATCCTAAGTACTAACAACTTTTTTCATTAATGTTTTACTTTAATATTGACTTATCTTGAATATTTTTATTAAAAAACAAAACTCAAATCCCCATTGTCTTAGATTTCATTCAAAATACATTAACAAAAAGTGGTATAAAAGACTATTTATTGTTAGGAATACTCCTTGATAGAAACCTAGGTATACTATAATATTACATTCCCAGTTTTTTAAATACTATTTTTGGTAAGTTTGTGGAAGGTATTGCATCAACCAATATACCAAATCAAGCAAGGAATAATTAACATTTAAGGACCTATATAAATTATAAAAAACTAATAAATAATAAATAAATTATTTTAAATTCTTATAATTAAATGAAAAAAATATAAATAAGTTTCTAAAATATATAATTAACAAAACAAACTTGATTATACATGGAGGTAGAATTTCATTCAATCTAGTCAAGACTTAAGGTAATGGGTTATCTCTCAATATCTCTTATGAATATAAATTCATTATATATAATTTTTAATTAGAATATTTTTTTATAATTTCTTATTGAGTTCTCATATTCCTTCTATTATAGTCATTTCTATGGATTTATATAAATTTTTATCAGTATCATAATTATATAAACTCAATCCATACCATCTAATGTTTATAAGAGTATTCTTGTCTCAATATAATTCCATTGAGTTATATTACATTTTATTTACCTATATTATTCTATATTGTGTATATAATATCTTATAAAAGTCTGCAATTTCATTTTTCATTGAATTTTGAAGATGAAAATCTCCTCTTTAAATTATCTGTTTGATTGGATCTTACATCATATGCACCTAAATTTGTAAGGAGACATTATCTCTTGCACTCTTCTATTTAGGTTCATGTTATATATTACTTTTATACCTTTTTATATGATCTATATATATCATCCCATGAATTTATTGAATTCAATTTCTACTTTCATTATATAAATAAAAAATAGTTTTTTAAAGACCCTATAATTGATTCAAACCACACACAGACCAATGTTTTCAAAGGGGAACTTCTTCAATCTCTATTAGTTTATTTCAAATATTTAATTATCCATATATACTCATTTATGTTTTTTAAATTCTACCCATTAGATATTTATTATTCCAATTTAATCATATTTTACTAGTATTTAAATTCCCATTTAACATACTCTCTTCTTGAGCAGACTATGCACTTTTAAATATACTTTCCTCTTTTGTGACATTATTGTTATCACGCTCCGGATATTTATATATTATTAATATATATTTAGGCTCTTTTGGAAGTTTTATATATAATTTCATCTCGATTTATAATATTTCATTTTATTTTATAGTCATATTTCATTTATCGATATTTTTTAAAATTATGATTACTCCAAACATTAAAAAAACTACGAAATTTTATTATTTATTTCACACAATTTAATATCTTTCTCTTCAATATTGTTCTTATTTTA
This sequence comes from Viscum album, assembly GCA_963277665.1. NCBI lineage: Eukaryota > Viridiplantae > Streptophyta > Magnoliopsida > Santalales > Viscaceae > Viscum > Viscum album. The sequence continues at coordinate 2,114,181,585 of OY728120.1, forward strand.
ACTAGTTTATTTATATATCTCACTCTTTATATGTCTATTATTACATTTACCTTAAATTTTAGGGATTCAAATTAATTGCATCATTCAATTTTCCCATTTTTACTTTTATTATTTACATTAATATTTTCTTATATAGCTGATTTTATTTCCATGGTTAATTCTGTTATGCCTTATGATTAATGTATGGTTACAATAATTCCTTCATATCCATGTAAAATAATATTTAGGGACATATTATGTTGTAATGAGTGGGTTAAAAACTATATATCTCTTTAATACATTGGGTAAATCATATATCTCATAAGAATTTATATATGGGATATGATAAGAGGTCTTAGTTTTCTATGTCACAATGTGTTCAAAGTGAGACTTGACTTATTCTTATCATTTAATATGATTATGTATACGCAACATTCTTTTACCCTAATTCACTATTTGTTTCTTTGTTTATGTATTTATGTACATTCATGTATGATATACCAATTGATCTCAAACATATCTCCTTTTTATATCTCCTATCTTTGTCCTCTTACTGGGTCATAATACCTCCTTTTACTTTCATTATGTATTCCCTCGGGATTTCCTATGATGTGGTATGTCAATAATAAATTCACGTGTGAGATTTCATAAAAAACTTTATTGAATAAGTGGGTGTTTAGTGGTTATAAATAATATGTATTTAGTGTATAATTTTTTTGGAGAATTATTATATTTTCTAAACATCTAAACCTATAGTTTTTAATAAAAAGGTGTAATATATAGATAATATTCAAAGACACTAAACCTTTGTGTTCAAGGTGTGTATAAAAATCCATGTTATTATATATATATATTTTAGAATATAATTTTAAAACCATGTATTTTATTTATGGGTCATCCTATTTGTGCCTAGTAACTTCAATTATTTTAGTGAGACAAAAAAAATTCATATTTGGAGAATATCCTCATAACACCTTAATACCATGTAAAAATTCATTGAAACTAGTATTCTCTTTACTAAATATTGTATACTAGGCAGGAAGAAAGAAATACATTTTCCTTGAGGATTGGGAGAAAACTCTATATGTATATCCATGGAAAATAATTCCATGTTAAAATTCAATTAATCATTAATCTTATCGTTTATGTATAAAAATTATCTTGATAATAAATCACATGAATTTTTCAGGACATTCATAAAATTGGTACTTTTTTCCACAATAAATATCTAATAATAATGATTAAATAATATATATCCTTTATTCAAAGAATTTATATCATTTCCCAATCATTATGTCTTACAAAATATGAAATCAATGTTTTGTATGATTTAAAAATATTTATTAGTTGTCAAAGGTTATTGTTACAATAACTAGACCAATACACCCTAGGAGGGGGTGAATTTGGGTGTTTAATTCTTATTCTCTTACATTGGATCTATTTTATATGTTACCAAGAACATCTCAGGACTATCAATATCCAATCACACATAATATACATTTATTATAATTAAATATAGGGGAAAGAATATTTTACTTGGTTCAATACAAAGAACTAATTAAAGTAGAATATTATGGTTGTGTGTCGATGTACCAGGGTATAAAACTACTCATTATATGTGTTACAAAATTTTGAGAATGATCTGTTGATCCAAGGGACACTCCCTCATATTATATCTATTTTCACTTCTTTAAGACAATGAATAAAATAAAATAATACAAGGTGTTAACTCACAATTATTCTTTATAATAAAAAAATACCAAACCAGAAAGGGTATTTTTGTTGTGCTTTTATTCCTCCTTTGATTCATGATCTACTATGTTTCTTCTCACATTAGTCTCTCATCTCTCTGATTTATCAGATCTATCAATTATATTTACTTCCCTTATTCCTATTTATCCTTATCTAAATCAATTATTCTCCTATTCAAGTCATCCTTAATTAATTTGAAACTTTTACCCACTTATTAGTTCTTCAACTCACCCATTAGTCACCAATTAAGTTAACCAAGTCAACTACAACCCCACAAAATATAGGATGGATTCAAACTTCTTTAATTTCCTAGATTTACCATATATATGGAATGAAATCGTTCATAATAGCATGATCATTATTAGAAACTCCCAGATTGAGGCATGGTATCATTTAATATAGTTTTATCCAAGCTAATAACAGTATCCATCATTTATATCCAAATCTCATTTTTAAATCACTAAAATTTCACACTGTGAACTTCTCAAGACTCAAACCAATTATGATGTGGTCCTCATGATTACTGTATAAGGAACTGCTTCTCAAAAAATAAATCATTAGTGTATTATTTCCAAAACTAACCTCACATGGTGTACCCCTTATACGTGTCATAGTTCTCTTTTTCTCTTGATGGGTTATGGCATGATCATTCCCCATGATTTGGATATCTCTAAATTAAAATACACTAAAATCCACATAATTCACATCATGGTGTGGCTGATATATCATGGTGTGATAGAGTAGTGTAGGGAATTTCTATTTTCCATAACCATCACTTAGGGTATGACCCTAGTTCTTTCACTATCACTTTATCTTTCATAGAAAAAAAATATACATATGGGATTTCTATTTTTTGAGAACTTAACTCAAAACGTGACCCTTGTTCTCATGTACTGACTTATTCTTAAAACATTAATTTCTTCTCTAGAAGTCATGTGACCTTAAACCATCCAACTCTAAATAACACGAAATATCAATTAACTCCAAGTCAATAAAAAACTGGCTTTATAACCTATGGTTACAATATTCTCCCCCTTTTTATTTTTTTCAATCAACTATGTTTTGGATTTTAATCTCTCCATCCACACTCCCCTTGCATATGAATCTCCCCCTATAGTCATTATCCCCATTTTAAAATAAAATTCAAAGGTTTTCACCTATTTTGATATCGGTCATAACCAAACATCCATGAAAATATCATTATGAAAAAACTAATAAAAGTGATATTAACTAATTATATAAGCCTTCATGAGACAACAGTAATTATATAGAACAAGAGAATAACTTAATTTCTAAAATGTTTTCAATATTTTCTTGTCAAACCTTTGTTATTAATTTTTATTCCCATTAGATTTTGTCTCCCTCTAGAAAAATATGAGTACCTCTAAAAATAATCAAAATCCAAGTAAAGTATTATGTAGAATGGTGAGACGGAAGTTTTTGAACCACCTCAGACTAAGGGAGGTGGTCGAACACTTAGGTTTGAACAAATTGTTCTCAAATAATTGTGTGAGAAATGGTTATGTGAATATTTTATCCACTTTTTTATTGGTAATGACATGTTTTAACTTGATAATTATTTGATTCTTAAAGAAATTGTATTTTATCTTAATATTCTTCATTGGTAAATGTTTTACCATATTGTTTATCAAATCAATCACAATTTGGTTTCCCTGATGAACTACCATGGGAAACATGAAATTTATTATAATATTATCTATTTTTTATTTCATTAATATCATTTATATACATTATTGTGTTACTGAAATTTAATATACTTCAGTTATACTGAGATAAATTCTCTCTTTATTGTTATCAATCCATTCAACACACATTATTCCAATAAAAAAATGCACATCCACTCATGGATCTTCTAACCACAATGTCTCTAGCACAATATTTATATGAATACACATAAAAATATTTATCAGTCCCTATACAATATATTTAATTGTAATCAAGTTTGTCTTAAATGTGCCTCATGAATTGTTTCACAACCAAGAGGTGTTCCTTCTTAGGATAGATTTAAAACTGAGCAGCCAAACATATAGAAAATATAAAATCTGACCTTATTATTATATGATGCAATAGGATTCCACTAATTTTATAGTAAGGATTTGGATCAAATGGTATTACTTGTTTTTTTCCATACTTGGTTCTAACAATAATTAGAGTTGAAACCATTTTCTCTCATGTATATCAATATTTTTTTGAAGATCCTTTATAAATTTTTTCTAAGAGAAAAAATTTGTATCCCCCTTTATAACAAAATTTCTACCTGAGAAAATATGTGATAGGTCCCCAAAATACTCTTAGAGGTGGGTTGAATAATTATTTGACCAATTTAGATATTTTATTTTATTTTTCTTCATGGATCTAGTTCTCATATGGGTATTAAATGTGTTAAAACGATTTCATTTCACATAACCGCACCAAATTCTCCTAAGATGAAGTAGTAAAGTAAATATTGATGTGTTTCAAGGATATTACTTTGTTCATCCTCACTATACTAATCAAAGGATAATACTCCCATGATATTTTGGTCATAAAAAAATCATTTCTTCACTATTTTGGTGCATATATTGGTTTTGGCCACTCCAGGCACAGGCTCACAACCATATAATATTTTTCAAGTCAAGTTAACTTCTAACCCAAGGTGCACTTCCCTTTCTCCTAAAAAATGTTGTATCTTTTTATAATGTGTTTTAATGAAAACAAACATGAAAGTATGTGTTTAATGTTTTTCAGTTCTTCTTAGATATATGTTTTAGGCGCCTATACTTTTTTTCATGGTTCACTTTGAAGTATCTTATTAAAGTCTTGATAAAAATGTTGTGTTCATGGAATGAATTTCATGATTATATAGGATTTTATAAGGGAATAATGAAATACTATGGTCAATTCCTACATAAATAGAAATAACTAACTACCTAGTACAAAGAAACCTACTAGCTAGTGGTAAACAACTAAAATGGATTATTCCCAAGTAGTCCATTGATATGCTAGTAAAAAGGAACCAGATAGCAATTAGATGAATCCAGAATAGAAAGTTATTTAAAAATGCAAATGGATAGCTACAAGACAATAGAAACAAACTGGTGGAGTATTTATAGAATCACGCAATCCTTTTTTATCACTAACTACCTGGTGGTGTATATCTGCAACCCAGTGGTGTTTTAACAGAATATCAAAGTTCTAAAATTTGGTGGACCTTGAAGCTCTTAATTTTCATTGGATGATTCGTAATGAAACTTATAGATTAAAAAATGTTCCTAGACGTATTGGAGGCTATAAATAAAGGAACTTTTAGGATTTTATGATCATTGGTGGAATGTACAATGAATGTAATCAAGACAATGTTGAATCGAAAGTGATCATCAACACCACATTCAAAAATCTCTCTAGAGACTAATCTTAATTCATAATCTCTTAATCTCTCATCATCTATTTTTCTCTAGATGTCTCTCCTATATTATAAAAATACATTTGAGACAAAATTTTGTTGCTTTGTAATGTATTTTTACCAATAAAATCTCTTTTCATATCATCTTTAACTATAAATTATTTCATTCTACAACCATAAAAAAGGAAAAATGGTGCTTATTACTTTTTAAGTAAGGGATGATGACTTTCTTTCTATAATGGCTAAAATTTTAGGGTGATAGGGTTTCTTGATCACTGCTAAAATAAAGAGAGTATTTATATAAAAACCCTCAAGAAATTAGTGTAGGAGATGTAGAGGTTCCCACTAAGCATTATTTGAACTCTTATGCCAAATCTTATATCTCTTTCTTATTTTTGAATCACTTATTTTACATTCACACTTCTATAAAAAAATTACATCGATATGCCTTTATTTTATCATCACTCTTACACAATAAAATATATATATTAATTGTTTTTAATTCATTTTTACATTCGATACACTTAATTAATTGAATTATAATACACATAACTTTATTCTATTGTGATTACTCAATCAGATCAAGATATAACCTAATTAGATTTACTAAGAATTATTTTTTTTAATTGATCTTCAATATTTTAATTTTATATATACTTTCCTATTTTTATATTTTTATTATTTCTACTTATTTATTTTAATTTTTTAATGTAATTCAACTGACTCTCCCTGATCATCATACCTTCTCTAATATTTGGTATAAAATGAGTCTTTAAAGTAAACCTTGATCAATTTAAAATTATGATTACATAGGATTTAAAATTCCTTATATTTTCAAGGGGATCATTAAGGAAACTATTTGGTATGTACACCTTTTTTTAATGGCACAAATTAGTCTTATTGGAAAAATTGAAAATCCACCTTTCTTAATAGTATAGGTAATCCAATATGGAAAATGTTTATTCCTAAATATATACCTAAAAATTGATTATAAGATAAATAGACTCCAAAATATTTTGAATCCTTTAAGATCAATGGTAAATCCCTGAAAACCTTTCACTATGGTCTTGACCAAAATGAGTTCAATCATATTTCTTCTTGTAAATCCACCAATGAAAACTGGAATTTAATTGAATTCAAACACAAAGGCACAAATAAAGGAAAATATACTAGATTTTTAATGTCTAGAAAAGATATTCAAACCTTTTATCTGTTAGAAAATAATTAAATTACTAATATTTTGACACATTTTATTGACATTTTAAATGGTCAAAATTCTCTTGGTGATGATATTTCTGTAATAATTTAATGTAAAATTTTATGTGGTTATTTCATAGTAATTTAAAAATAAAAGATAAGGTGATAAAAGAAAAAAAATACATAAAGAAAATGGTTGTTATGGATCTTATCTGATAACTTATTACATGTGAAATAACCATGAAGATATAAGCCAATAAAAACCCGAGGAATCTAAATAAGCGTATTGCTATCAAACAATTTTATGTTGACGATTTAGCCAAAATTCAATCTAAAATTGAATATTTGGAAAATAAATTTAATAAAATCATAAAGAAGAATAAATTAACCTTTCATTCCAATAACTAAAAGAAAAATGGATCGGAAGTAACATCTTATGAATGCAATAAGAAGGGGCACATCAGGGTGGAATGTCTTGTCAAAAAAATATGAATAATAATAAACAAGGTAATATATCTTTTAATGTTTCAACACATAGTGATAGTGATTACTCAGTCGACTAGACTTCCTTAAATTTATCAAGAGAAACTAGTGTGAAAAGCTTGATGGCTCATCTTGAGGTAAATAATTAGGTTAATTCTCTAACAACTTCTTACTCAAATTCTTCCACTTTCTCATCAAATCATCTAAATTATTAGGAGATAAAAGGAGAAAAAGATAAACTTGAAGAATATTATTGAAAACTTATTACTATGTATAAAAACACAAAAATAAATTAAAAAAACTTTTTGATAAAAAGGAACAATTTTCTAAAGAAAAATATTCTTTTGGTTTTCAAATTATAAGAAAACCAAACATCAATAATTTAGAAAATCAAATCCAAGAGGTTTAAAATAATCTCTCTCAATTCACCCATGGTGATAAATATCTAGATACGATTTTTTGATCTCAATATTTTTTTAAAATTAATTCAAATTTTTTTTCCAATTAAAATAATTTTTCTCAAAAAACCACTTATGTAAAGGGATGTTCTGAAAAAAAATTGAATTATTATCTGAAATGTGGGCATATAATTTATAATTTGGATTGAAAAAATGAAAGGTATGGGAGACCTAAAAAAATTCATCTATATTACCATATTTCTAATAGAAAATATTTTACTAAACAAGTTTGGGTACCTATGTCTCATCTATCTATCGTTTTCTATAACAAACTGACCAAGGTAATCCTCAAACCTGGCACTTGACCTATTTTATTACATACCTAAAGGGAATTACTAATCCCCATATGCTAGAGACAATCACTCAGTAATCGAACAAATAACTAGAGGGAATGATTTTTCCGAACCTAAACAACCACATGGAATATATATATATATATATATATACTAAACAAAAAGGAATAGATAAATATGAACAAGAAATAGATGCCTCAACTGTAAAAAAATAGTGGAAAAGGACAACGAAAAAAGTGACTAAAAACTCTAAAGGACAAGTACAACTACAAAGGACCCAAACCAAATAGTTACTCTAAATAATGACATGGAAAAAACTTTCACCATCTCACCACCAACTACCCAACCATATGACATGAACATCGCCGCCTCACTACAATTCCTTGCCTTACCCTGCACTAGAAGATGAAGAAAGTTATATGAACCACTGAAGATGTGTATAGGGTGTGAGCTAACAGGCTCAGTAGAATCCCACCTAGGTGTTCCACAATAACCCTTTGTATAACAATTATTGTATGCTCATTTTAAGTAAAAACATGGCATGATAATAAGTAAAGAAGTTTTATATAAAACATGGTAAACATTTCCCTTTTTCCACAGTTATAAACAAAAGTAGGTATATCAATTTCAGAGGACATTTTCCATATCTTTTTCCACAAGAATAAACATGCATACTATGGCCAAATAAAAAAATACAATTAATACAAAATTGAATCATAGGTAACACAAAACCAAGTAATACTATTGGTCAATGTCATGGACTAATCCTAACAAAATAATCAAGTTCATAAACCATTTCCTATAACAATAGTCCAAGGAAACAGAGTAATACCTTATTAGTATACCCCCAACAATGTCAATATCGGTCCCCTATAACAACAGGACTAGTAAATAGAGTAAATACCTAATATAGGCCTCTATGATAATCATAAAACAATGAACGATGGCCCTAAGCTAAACCTTACACATATGTATCCAAGGTAACCCAGTTATCTTTTTCACAATTCATTTAAATGCTTTGAAAATAATTTCAAAACCATTTCAAATTTCATTTCAATGCTTCGAAAATACCCTTTTCTCATTCCATTTATCAATAACAAGATGAAAAAAAAAATTAATTGAAAACTATTCACAACACACACAAAACATTAAAGAAAATCCTTTCTTATGAATCAGTTTGTAAATAAAAACAACAAGATCTAATATAATACTCTAGAGATGAAACCGCCTACCTCAAAACTTTGGTCGCACATGCCTGTAATGGAATATAAAATCTATAAAACCTAATAAGTTAATATAGGCCCTAAAATGAAATCCCTACATCTTAGGAATGATCCAATTTAGAAAACATGGGGTCAGAAAAAAAATGGAAACACTGCATACCTCATGAATAGATGTTTGCCACACCACAACTTACACAAAAACAAACTTCATAACAACTTCTCACAATAGATATAAAATAATCCAAGAAGAAACACCACCCTAAACCAACAGATATGAACAAACCGCACAATTTTTGATATCATGATCAAAGGAAACAAAGAAGTGGGAAGAAGAATTACCCGAAGAGAGACACCATAATCGACAAAGAGATCAGATGTCGAACGGATCGATTTAGAAGGAAATGTGTCTTTGAAAAAATACTAAGAGATTCCCTGGGTCAAAGATGAAGGTGTTTTCAAGGAAAAGGCTGAGAAAAACTATCGAACACATGTTTTAAAACTGGAATTTCTCCACTTCACAATGTGTAATATGGTTAGATGCCTTGAAATACACAGTGTAGAGGTACACCAAAAAATTCATCTCCTTGGATTAAAAATTCATTATTTAAAACAATCATGATGTGAACCAACCATTCAAGATGTGTACTCTTTCATAGCAAGATTCCCCTTTCACAGCTCATACTGAGCTACAATTACCTAGAGTTTAACCCAGTTACACGGAATGAAATTCTTCTTTGTCTTGTGGAAAAATCTAGTTAAAGTTGAAAGTCTAAAAAATATCTAACTTAACCATTATAGGTGTCCTTAAAATATAAAAGTAGGTGAAAACCATTATGAATTAAAGGTATTACCTAATAAAATGTTAACTTTGTGTTACAAAATCCCCACCATAAAGACTTTTTATCCCCGGGATGTCATGTGGAAGATGTAATCCCAAGAAAGAGATGATTCCACTTCTCCATCATCAAGGATTTGTGTTCCCAAGTCTCATGAGAATCTGTTCCATGTCTCTAAATCACTCTGACCAAAGGAATAAACATACCATATAAAACATTCTCTTGATAGTCAATGATATCAATCGGTTTCTCTAGATTAGAATAATCTTGTTCTATCTCAATTTCTTCCCAACTCAGAACATGAGTGTGATTAGGGTGTTACTTCTTGAGCTGAGATGTGTGGAAAAAATCAGGAATTCATGTCAACTGATTTGAAAATTATAATATATAAGCAACATTTCTAAGCCACTCAGTGACCTCAAATAGTCAAACATATTTCAAATCCAACATTCACTTCTTTCCAAGTCAACGGTGACCCAACTGAGGAGAAAAATTCAAGAAAACCTATTCATCTACAGAAAAATACAAAGGTCGACGCTGCCAATCCGCATACGATTTCTGTCAACTCGAGGATGTAACCAGATGTCTATGTACGTTCTTAATCTTTTTATATGTTTCATGAACCAAACATGGTCATTCTAAAGATACTTCTCCCACATCAACCCAACAAAGATTTTATCTACAAGGGAGACCATAAAATGCCTCAGAGGGAGAAATTCTAATTGAATACTAATAACTATGGTTATATGCAAACTCAATCAGCCCTATATGTCTCTCACATGATCCAATGAAATCCAATACATAGGCGTGAATTATATCCTCCATGATTGGAATCACATGCAATGTCTAACCATCTATATGATGATGGAAAGTTGTGCTCAAGTTGACTTGTGTTCCCATTTCCTCTTGAATACTCCTCTAGAACATTTTGTTAAACCTAGTATCCCTATCTGAAATAATTGAAGGACTCCGATGTTGCCTTACTATCTCCTACACATAAAGCATACCCATATCTTCAACCTTGGTGGTGTCTTTGATCCAAATGAAATGAGTAGACTTTTTCAATCGATCAATAACCACCCAAATAGAATTCCTCCGTTAGGGAGTCCATGGTAATCCCACAAAAAATCCATGGATACCTCATCCCAATTCCAAATCAACACCAAAAAAGGCTCAAACAAACTAGAAGGTTTCAAGTGCTCTTTCCTTATCTATTATCATGTGTAATAGTGAGACACAAACTGCATGATTTCACGCTTTATACCCAACCATCAAAATAATCACCTCATGTCATAATACATCTTTACTAGGCTTGGATGAATGGAAAATAAAGTTATATGAAAATCAAACAAGAATAAAATTCTCATACTTTCTGGGATGACAACCTACTTCCTGGGGTGAAGCATACCATCTTAAGAAAGAGACATTCCAGAAAGTATCACCCCACCATAAAGGCTTTATCGAGTCTCCCAAAACTCATCATCATTCTACTGACTCAATAAAATAGACTCCATGAGAGATGATGATAACTGAATACTATTCAAAACCATGACTAAAACATCCTCATGTGCAACTTAGTGAAATCCCCCCTAAGGTTCCACTCCTCCTTCAATTCCATAAAAGCATGTGATGGAACATTCCTACTAAGAGTGTATGGAACAACATTTCCTTTTCCTGGGGTGTAGCCGATATTGATTTCGAACATCTAAAGGTATTATATCCATCATCTCTTCCTAAGATTCATGTCCTTTTGAGAGAAGATATAACTCAGACTCTTATGATCAGAGAATACTGTGAAGTTCTCCTATAAAATATAGTGCCTCCAACATTTAAGCCCATACATTAATGTATTAGTCTCAAAATCATGAGTGGGGTAATTATTCTCATGTGGTCAAAGGTAAAGAGATTCGTAAGCACACATCCCAAAATAGTACCTAAATAATCAAAAAATACCACGTACCCCTTACCAAGATTAGGTAAGATCGTAATATGTGTCCTGGTAAGAATTCATTTCAATTCATCAGAAGAGTACTGACACTTTTCATCCCATGTGAATTTCACCTCTTTATTTCTAAGAGAAGTAAAAGGTGATGCCATCATAGATAAATCCTTAATAGCCCATTGGTATTATCCATCAAGACCAAGGAATATTTATATCTCAAACACATTCAAAGGTTCCTTCCATGAAAAAACAACATTTACCTTCTCTAGATCAACTGATAATCCATACTCAAGAATTATGTGCCCAAATAATTTCACTTCTGTAATCTAGAAATACACTTTGAAAGATTTATATACAAATGGTGATTTCTCAAAATTTTCAAAACCAAAATCATATGGTGTTTGTTCTAATGCCCATATTTTGAATAAACCAGAAAATAATCCATGAACACCACCAAAAAAGTGTCATGATATTGAAGGAATATTTGATTCATCAAACCCATAAAAACTAATGGAGTGTTATTCAGACCAAAAGAAATCATGAGATATTCATAGTGTCCATACCTGATCTTGAATGTTGTTTTTGATATATCAGACTCCCAAAATCTTAGTTGATGATAACCTGGCTGAAGATCAATTTTCTAAAACCACTTTTCCCCCTAAAACTGATCAAAAACATCATCCACATGAGGCAAAGTATATTGTTTCTAAACCGTTACCCGATTAAATATTCGATAGTCAACACATAACTGAAGTGAACCATCTGATTTCTTAGAAAAGAGAAATGGAGCTACTCAAGGTGAAACAGTTGGGTAAATGAAACTCTTTAGCAATAGGTCATTCAACTAAATATTATGCTCATTTTTCTTAGTTGGTTCTATACAATATAAAGGTATCTATAACAGTTTTTTACCTGGAACTAGGTCAATCATAAACTATACCTCTCTCTCTCTCTCTAGAGGAAGAATGGATAAATCACCTGGGAAAATGTCCAGAAAGTCTCAAAAAAATGGAAATATGTACAATTGGAGAAACATCATTGGGCTCAAACACAAAAGTAAAAAAAACACCTGAGCTCTAAGAAGAAAGTGACTGCACGACCTGACCTTGAATGCCACTCTCCTTGAAACACATTAGAGATCCCATTGGATGTAAGAAATTATACATGGATGCGATAAAAATAAAACTTATATCGATGAGTGATAAGATAATAAATACTAATTATGATGTCAAACAGATCCAGATCAAGAACAAGAAAATCCCATAATAACTCTGTATCGGCTGTCGTTAATGAACAAGGACACAGAAACCCCTACAGGTTATTCTTTCCAAGAGTCATATCTTACTCCATTTTAAAGAACATAATTTCTATTAGAAGTTTACAAATATCAAAAAAATGTGTAGATATGAATTATTTGGAGGCACCGATATCAAACAGTGTAATTTATATTGAAGATTCAGTAAGAATCATACCTCTCGTTGATTCTAGAGTTGCATCTACTTCCATTGGAAACTCATATATTATGTGAATATTATTCACTACTGAGGCATGTGGCTAGAGCCTTGTATTCTTTGAAGCTTCTAACTGCAACTTAGTATCCTTTGGAGTCAATGAACCCTGACCATAATGAGGCGTAGTCATAGCCTATAAAAAAGTGTTATAAGTGACCAATGAGTCCAAAGCTATTGCACGCCTTCATGGGAATAAGAAAATAACATATTGTCTATCCACCCTTTCTATAATTAAAGAATGTTATTGGCATATTTCTAGTCACAATGGATGGTGTAGAGGAGGCTTGCTAATGAAACCCACCTCCACCACTTTTATGATGATCCTTCCACTTTCGTTTCTTCTCATGAACACCGTTGAAGTTTTCACTCGATAGAAGAGAAGGGTGGGGGAAACCAACCTTTCCTGTAATATTCATCTCTTCCATCATGGCTCTATCCACCATCTCTTTATAGGTATAAATCTTCAACATAAAAACCTATGATCTAATATCTAGTCACAAACCCTATAGGTACTTATGTACCTTGAGCTAGTCATTCTTTGTTATGTCTAGAGAAAAATGGAAAAGCTCATCAAAAAGATTGGTGTATGCCGACACCGAATGGTCTCCCTCTTTTAAAGATATGAACTCTAGAGACTTCTCTATATTTAGAAACTTTGGAAAAACTACTCAAAGAATATAGTTTTTAAACCCTTCCATTCCAAGTACATGTGTCTGTCAGCCTGGACCAAAGAATCCCACCATCGCTTACTAAAACCCTCAAGACTGAATGATGCACACATTACCCTAATATTCTCATGTCTTTCTAGAAATTTAAACATCTTATTGATCATATCCATCCAGTCCTCCACCTCTTGAGTTTCATTCATTCATTTAAAGGATAGTGGCTTCTCTTGAAATAATTCTAGTGATTGGTCTCTCTCTCCTGATGCTCTTGGTTGTACCTCAACAATATCATACTAAACTCATGGTATATATTGATCCATAGAACTAACATACCATAAAATAGTCCCAATGAGATTCTGATCTATATTTGGATTCCCTTGAGGAGAATCAGCTACACCCCCATGAGGAACTCGTAGAATACGTCTTTGAGGCGTACAATTCCACACTAAAACAAGAGAATGATCAGACAACAGAACAAAAATATCAATTTAAACTAGAAAACCCATAAGTAGAAACTAATATTTTAAACCACACCCAAAACTAGAGACACACATCCCAATATCCCCTGGAAACTTAAGTCTCCTTACGATAGGATCTGGCCAGGAACTTATCAGAACATACCTCTCAAGTCCCGAAATTTATATCTCTAGTCTAATAGAAATCCCAAGAAAAGGACTCTTGATGATAGAACTCCTCGGATACAAAATTTTAATGAAATGACCTCAGTAACCCTCAAACTTAGCATCCCACCTATTCTGTTACATACCCAAAGGGTGTTCCTGATCCCCACGAGTTGGTGACAAGCACTCGAGAATCAAACAACAAACCAGAGAGAATGATTTCACCCAACCTAAATAACCCCATGACATATATATATATATATTAAAAAAGGAAAAATGAAAGATAAAAAAGATATATATTCCATAACTATGAGAAAAAAGTAGAAACATACACTGAAAAAAGTATCTAAAAACTCCAAAGTATAATTCCAACTACAAATACCCAAACAAAACCGCTACTCCAAATTATAGCATGGAAGAACTCCCACCATCTCACCAACAGCTACCCAACTAGATGAAATAAACCTTTCCACCTCACTACAACATGTTTCTTTTCCCTTCACTGGAAGAAAAAAAGTCTACACACCATCGAATAGGTGTGAAGGGTTTGATCTAACATGCTCAATTGGATCCCACCTAGGTGTTCCAAAATAATCCTCTTTATAAAAATTAGTGTATTCTCATTTTAAGTAAAAACATTATAGGATAAGAAATAAAAAGGTTTTATAGAAAACATGATAAAAATTTACCTTTTTCCATAGTTTTAAACAAAATAAGTGGTATCAATTTCAAAGAACATTTTCCATATCATTTTTCACAATAATAAACATGAATATCAAGGATAACTCAGAAATCCAAGTAATATAAAATAGGATAATAGGTATCAAAACACCATGGAATACTATAGGTCCAGGCTGTAGACTACTCGTACCATAATAATGAAGTGCACAAACAAGTTCCTAGAACAACAGGCTTAGGAACATGAGGAATACCCCATGATTAACCCCCCCCCCCCATAATTTCAATATCAGTTCCATAGAACAACAAGCCAGGGAAATAGAGGAAATCCCTAAGATAAACCTCCTTTATAATCACAAAATAATGGACGACGGTGTAACAGCCCAAGATTTAATAAAAAAATATTCTTTTTATTTTTATTAATGTCTTGTGTTGTACGCTACACCAAAAGGAGCTTGCACAACACGCATCCTTGACTTGCCTTGCATTACACGCAATCACGACCTTCCTCGATAGCGTGTGTAATACGCAATACCGAGTTTCACTAAACAACGATATGATATTAAAATATTATTAAAACTAGCCGTTATGAATAGTAATAACCACTTTTTAAAACTCTGTAAATATTATTTTTCAAAATGAACTTCATTTTTGGATTTGGAGTATCGAATTTAGCCTAAGGTGAAATTTTGGTACTTTTCGGATAACTTTCATATTCTGATGAATAGTGAAAATTAATAAATTATAATTAAAAACAAATTTTTTAATCGAAATAATTAATAGTGATAAATTATTAATTTGAGTGGTTTTAAAGTATATTTAGAATATATTTTTACAATTTAATACAATGTTGGTCATTGGATGTAATTTCACATTTAAACCAGACATAATCAAGTGTCAATCTTTTGATAGATATTGTTTCTTAAAAACACGCTATTTGTTTTAACAGCGGGATTTAATTATAAAATTAATTAATGCAAATTCTATGATATTAATTTGGTAAAATAGACTTCATTTTTGAATTCGGAATATGAAATATATCTTAGGATGAAATTTTGGCATTGTTCTGAAAAACATCAATTTTTGATGAATAGTGAAACTACTAAGTGGTAGTTAAAAAATTAATTTCTTCATAAATCATAGTTTTACCACTTCTGTGAATGGAATTTCAAAAATCCGAGAGACACGGTTGATGTCAATAAGTAAAATGTGGTTCAATGAGATGAAAATAATTTTTTGGTGAATAGTAACTTTTCACTTTTTTTACCGCGGTTAATAGTAAATAGGGTAACTAAGGGTAAATATGATATTAATATTACCCTAACACATGTCCTAATTCTATTGGACAAGTGTAATTCGACCAAAAACAAACTTAGGAATAAAATATCACCATTTAGGCCCACTTGGATTAGATTAGGACATTTATTATTAATTTATTTAAAGAAGGGATAAAATAGTTAAAATCAAAGTTTAATAAGTAAATCATTTTAATATGGGGTTATACATAAGATAAATTCGACTATAAATATTAATTAGAAAGCTAAAACTATTTTCTACATAATTATATTTTATTTATAATTTTTAGACTTTAAATAAATTAATTTATTTATGACACAACAATGATGCAGTAATTACCCTTTTAAGGAAATATTAACATAATTGATGTTATAAATACTCAAATGAATGTAATTTGAGACTTTTTATGAATTCCACTAATTTTATAGGTTACTATGATATATTAATGTTGATTTAATCAACTTGGTTCGAACATATAATTCTGTTATGACTTTCACAAAAATCATATATCAAATAGTGTCAAAATTGACACAAAATAGTTTTTAAATCCAATATTATATTATTAATTGTTATTGTATTCCTAAAAATCTAAGGTTCGGCCAAATGACTTAGATAAGGATATATATATTAATAATAAACAATTTGGGGTTCTTTTGGCATGTTATAGTAAGTGTATTAACCATATAGTGAAAGAAAACAAAAAGACACGGTAAAAGTTAAATTAATTAACTTAGAGTTAAATCTAATTGATAAGGTTAAAATAATACCCTAAACTTGTCTAAATCCTATTGGTTGATAGGATTTCGACCCATACCCACTTTAGCTTCGAAATAAGACCCTTTGGAACCATTATAAACCGATTTTGACTTTAATATAAAATAATATTTTGAGATATTCCTAAGGTGCCCCTCTCCTCCCTTATAAAAGGACACCTCCTCCCCCTCCTCCTCACACCAATTTGAGCACTCAAGCTCGGACAACCCCTGCAATTTTCTCCTCTCCACTTCCCTAGAATAATCCTAGAGGTCCTGGTCTTATCCAAAGACCAATCTTAGTTCCTTAAGTGGAGGATTCAAAGAGGTGTTCCAAAGAAGAGGTAATATCCATTACCGATCTTTTCAATTTCTTTCTTCTTCAACTTCTTCTTCTTGAGTTGTTTCATGAGAAAGTAATAACATCAGTATTACTTACATAATGATATGTTATTATAAATATGAAACAACCCTAATTCACCTTCTATCCATCCTACGGAAAAATGAAATCACCGCGCGTGCGTACGTACGGAATACCGTCTCCACGCCGTGGTGTAATCTATTTTTCCACCATCACCTTACAAGGATGGGTATAATGGTGTAATGAGTAACTATATATGATTATTATGAAGTAATATTGATACTGAAATCATATATATATACTCCAATACAATTCCACGATCATAGGAACGATATCATCACTCGTGCGTACGTACGGAATACCGTCTCCACGATGTGATGCGACTCGTTCTACATGATCTTCATTTCATAATGATTATATAAATGAATTGAATGAATTAATATGGTATATACTACACCAATACCATTCTGTAAATGAATTATCTATAACCTAAAGATAAGAATAAGAATTTATTCGACAAAACACGCATAAGAACAAAAAGTTATAAAGACCCGAGTAACAAGTAACAATGAAATATTACTAACAAGAAGCTAATAATATGACCATATATGATATCATATCAATATGTATGATTCTGGAATAAGTCAATAACATTATTTAAACCATTATACAGGAGCTTCGGACACGAACAAAGCAAATCGGACCTAAGGTAAGGGAAATATCACAATCTCATTTTTATCCGAGATTGTTTATTCGTAAGTATTTACTGGGGTGTATTTTATCATCCACATCCATGTTTCATCAATATGTAATATTATATCCATACACCTACAATTGTTTAAATCCATTTTTACCCTTCGGTGAGTTTTTAGTAAAGAATATGAAAGGAATCTTTTGTCGCTTTTTCGTACGAGGTGATTTTTTGACTTTTCCGACAAAAGTACGAAGAATGTTTTTTTTAACACATACGGAATGAATGGATTTTTAAAACATTATTTCCAAGAATCTTACTTTACAAGTTTTCAAGTTTATTTTTAATCAACTTCTTTTAATTTAAAGTTTTATGACATGTTAAGAAAGGAAAAATGTTTTTAAAAAAGAAAGGATATTTTCCTCAAGAATTCAATTCAAGTGTTTTATCAAAATTATTTTCCATCTAAGATAATAAAGGGTTCTGTTTCTATCCATATTTTTACATTGATTTGACTATGTTGTGATGGAATTATGTTTATGAATTCCTTTATCTTATATGAATTGATTTATGATGTCATGATGTTTCAAGAATCCCATTTTTGTTACATGTGTTATGCGATGATGTATGTTTTATGATTATGTGGCACACATAAGAAAGGATTCATTATGAGATGGGTGGGACCTATATATCCCTCCAATGCATTGGGTAATGACTTTATATCTCATGAGATAGACATGGCTGGAATGGTAGGTTATACCGGTTCAGTGAAACAGGACTGAAACGAGGGTTACTCGATTCAGAAAGGGACTTTGTCCACTAAGATAGTCTTGGAAATGAGTCTTGACTAACAAGAAATTATTCTCTATGATTTTGTGTGAATGCCACAAAGTTTCATGTTTTATGTTATGATTATTGTGATTACATTTCACTGCCATGATTTACCCCATGTTATGAAATTATGATCTCTTTTGCAGTTTAAGATTTCCAAAAGTTATGTGATTATGTATATGATGTGATTGATATTTCTTTTGTTTACCCTTACTGAGCATTTGAGCTCACCCTTTTATGTTTTCTTTTCCCCAGGATATAAAGAAAGGTTTTAGGTATAAAAAAAAGAAGATCTTTATGGCAGATTTTGAATATCTTTCACCACGATTAGAAGATTATATTCCGAGTTTCCAAAGACACTAAACTATTATGGTCCTTGTGTGTTTGTTTTTGTTATGTACTAAGTATTCCTCAAATGTAATGTAATGTCCATGTACGTCAAGATACGGGTCTCTACAGTTGGTATCAGAGGAAATGTTTAGTCAACCTTTGGAAACTAGGATGCGAAAACGTTAGTGAGATCCCTAGAGATATTTCTAAGGTATGTCTAGGGATGTCTCTAAGGTTAAGTATACGTATAGGTTATAGTCCTAGAATTGCTCTAACGATCTTAGAATTTAACCTAAGATGTTAGATATTGAGGGTACTACCCCTTTATTATGTTGTTTTCCCTAGCATGATTTTTACTATTCTTTTGGGGTTTTAGACGATGGATGGAACCCGAAGGAACCGTGTTAATGCGGAATGTGATGGGCAATGCAATGATTGTCCCCCTGAGCAACCAAACGATATGGGAGCCGGAATGAAAAATCTTGTAGCCATGCTCACACAACTTTCTCAAGCTATGAATTATGCAGGACTTCCAAACGAGCAAAGGAAGGAGCAACATTCTGTTGAATCCTTCATGAGGCAGCGTCCACCTTCTTTCAGTGGGTCTACTGATCCATTAGTTGCTGAACAATGGATTAGTACTACTAAAAAGATATTTTCAGTTCTTCAATTTTCTGAACATGATAAAGTCATCCTAGCAGTGTATCGTTTGGAAGGAGATGCTGATCAATGGTGGAATCTTATTAAGAATACGAGGCAAATGGATGAAATTGAGTCTATGGAATGGGACGAGTTCAAGAACTTATTTTTCAATATGTACTTCCCTCGTATTCTCCGAACAAAGATGGAGAAAGAGTTTCTTGAACTGAATCAAAGGGATGATGAATCTGTTGGTACCTATGAAGCGAATTTTACAAGACTTGCAAGGTACGCTTCTGGTATTATCATCCAACCTGAAAGTAAAGTTGATCGATTTTTCAGTGGCTTAAAACTAAGTCTTCGAAGGGCATTAGCTATAAGAGACTTCAGTAGCTATGAAGAAATTGTGCGTTGTGCTATCAAGGTAGAAATGGAATTTGGTGTTACATATCCATCTCATGGGTTTGACAAGAAACGAAAGATGGAGTTCAAGGAGAAAACTCAGAATAATGGTGAAAAGAAGATGAATGTTTCCTTATGCACAAAGTGTGGAAAGAAGCATGGTGGAGATTGTCTTAAAGGGACTAGAAAATGTTTTAAGTGTGGAAAAGAAGGTCATCGAGCAGCTGAGTGTCGAAGTAATGGAAAATGGGATTCTAATGAAGTGAATAAAGAAAACACTGCAGAGAACGTACAACCAACACTTCAATGCTTCAAGTGCAAGGAAGTGGGGCATTATGCTAATAAATGCCCTAATCCAAGGGTTAGTGATGATCGACATGAGCAACCGCTTAAGGAAAAGGACAAAGGGAAGTCACATGCGATCACTATTGGCAATGTTGAATATGACAACGATGTGGTGGAATGATTAAGTGTTTATGTAATGGGATTCCAAAATAATGTTGTATCCTGGAATATTGGAATATTTATGTATTGGTCTAATGTGGTATTCAAAGTGATTGAGATATTATGCGCATAATGAAGGGAAAACGAGAAAATGAAATGTTTAACAGTATTCATGAGCTCATGATTGATATAAGGACTAAGTGATATCATGGTTTGAGTATATAGAATTTTGAGGATTTTAGTATGTGGAAGGTGTTAACTTTTAACTGCATTCATGTTTTCACTAAGGTATTCAAGAGAATACATGATTAAGGACTTTGAATGTTTGGAATGTGACCAACAAAACATATCTTATGATATATGGGGATCAACGATGGTATTAAATCTCTGGTAATCATTTTCACTATGTTATGAGAGTGGACTGCAGTATTATGGATAAGACTAAAGATTGAAATGGATTATGTTGGACATAAGTGAGTATTGTTTAAGGATAGAAGTTTTTTTCGATATTATTGATGGGATGTTATAGTAATGTAGTTTTAGAAAAAGGACAACCTGCAGGACGGGCGACAGCCCATCGCTTCGGACAAGGCAGTGGGAATCGAACCCACAACCGTAGTGCGACTGGCCTTTATCGCCTACCACTGGCCTACAGGAAGTCCCTCTTTAGTAGAAACTAGTTTTATTATATTAAGCAGTATGATATATGAAGTATAAGTCCATTTTAGGAACCATATGTGATTAATCTCACTATAGATCGACTTATGTATATAATTTTTGCTAACCTTTTGTTTGAGACAGATGGAATGACCCGTCATTCTATCACATGATCTGCTAACACTTCATTAATAACAAATTCAACTTCATTTATTTAAGAGATGAAGTGGAAATTGTTCAAGGCACGAACAACAGTGAGATTGTACCAAAATAAAGTAAGTATTTATTCTAATTCAAATTTTCAACTTTAGGGAAATGATCTTGAAAACCAAAAATGTTGTCCTAGTGATCTTATACCTGATGAATCAGATGGTACCTTATATCATCACAAATCTATGGATTTGTGATTACTGGCTTTTCCATAGCCATGTTCTCTACCACTCTCCATCAGAACATGATGGTTAGATTTCTCTTCCATATGCATATTTTCACCTATGTGGAAACCCAATGATTAGTTTATTTGGGTAACCGTTACGTTTCATACTTTTGTTTTTAAAGATTGGTCTTGATATTCCTTTTTACGATGTGGGTTTCTATTAAATAAACTTTTGAATAGTAAACCATTTATAACCCCGACGAATTTTGAGGGCGAAATTCATTTTAAGGGGGGTAGAATGTAACAGCCCAAGATTTTATAAAAAATATTCTTTTTAATTTTATTAATGTCTTGTGTTGTACGCTACACCAAAAGGAGCTTGCACAACACGCATCCTTGACTTGCCTTGCATTACACGCAATCACGACCTTCCTCGATAGCGTGTGTAATACGCAATACCGAGTTTCACTAAACAACGATATTCTATTAAAATATTATTAAAACTAGCCGTTATGAATAGTAATAACCACTTTTTAAAACTCTGTAAATCTTATTTTTCAAAATGAACTTCATTTTTGGATTCGGAGTATCGAATTTAGCCTAAGGTGAAATTTTGGTACTTTTCGGATAACTTTCATATTCTGATGAATAGTGAAAATTACTAAATTATAATTAAAAACAACTTTTTTAATCGAAATAATTAATAGTGATAAATTATTAATTTGAGTGGTTTTAAAGTATATTTAGAATATATTTTTACAATTTAATACAATGTTGGTCATTGGATGTAATTTCACATTTAAACCAGACATAATCAAGTGTCAATCTTTTGATAGATATTGTTTCTTAAAAACACGCTATTTGTTTTAACAGCGGGATTTAATTATAAAATTAATTAATGAAAATTCTATGATATTAATTTGGTAAAATAGACTTCATTTTTGAATTCGGAATATGAAATATAGCTTAGGATGAAATTTTGGCATTGTTCTGAAAAAACATCAATTTTTGATGAATAGTGAAACTACTAAGTGGTAGTTAAAAAATTAATTTCTTCATAAATCTTAATTTTACCGCTTCTGTGAATGGAATTTCAAAAATCCGAGAGACACGGTTGATGTCAGTAAGTAAAATGTGGTTCAATGAGATGAAAATAATTTTTTGGTGAATAGTAACTTTTTACTTTTTTTACCGCGGTTAATAGTAAATAGGGTAACTAAGGGTAAATATGATAATAATATTACCCTAACACATGTCCTAATTCTATTGGACAAGTGTAATTCGACCAAAAACAAACTTAGGAATAAAATATTACCATTTAGGCCCACTTGGATTAGATTAGGACATTTATTATTAATTTATTTAAAGAAGGGTTAAAATAGTTAAAATCAAAGTTTAATAATTAAATCATTTTAATATGGGGTTATACATAAGATAAATTCGACTATAAATATTCATTAGAACACTAAAACGATTTCCTACATAATGATATTTTATTTATAATTTTTAGACTTTAAATAAATTAATTTATTTATGACACAACGATGATGCAGTAATTACCCTTTTAAGGAAATATTAACATAATTGATGTTATAAATACTCAAATGAATGTAATTTGAGACTTTTTATGAATTCCACTAATTTTATATGTTACTATGATATATTAATGTTGATTTAATCAACTTGGTTCGAACATATAATTCTGTTATGACTTTCACAAAAATCATATATCAAATAGTGTCAAAATTGACACAAAATAGTTTTTAAATCATATATTATATTATTAATTGTTATTGTATTCCTAAAAATCTAAGGTTCGGTCAAATGACTTAGATAAGGATATATATATTAATAATAAACAATTTTGGGTTCGTTTGGCATGTTATAGTAAGTGTATTAACCATATAGTGAAAGAAAACAAAAAGACACGGTAAAAGTTAAATTAATTAACTTATAGTTAAATCTAATTGATAAGGTTAAAATAATACCCTAAACTTGTCTAAATCCTATTGGTTGATAGGATTTCGACCCATCCCCACTTTATCTTCGAAATAAGACCCTTTGGAACCATTATAAACCGATTTTGACTTTAATATAAAATAATATTTTGAGATATTCCTATGGTGCCCCTCTCCTCCCTTATAAAAGGACACCTTCTCCCCCTCCTCCTCACACCAATTTGAGCACTCAAGCTCGGCCAACCCCTGCCATTTTCTCCTCTCCACTTCCCTAGAATAATCCTAGAGGTCCTGGTCTTCTCCAAAGACCAATCTTAGTTCCTTAAGTGGAGGATTCAAAGAGGCGTTCCAAAGAAGAGGTAATATCCATTACCGATCTTTTCAATTTCTTTCTTCTTCAACTTCTTCTTCTTTAGTTGTTTCATGATAAAGTAATAACATAAGTATTACTTACATACTGATATGTTATTATAAATATGAAACAACCCTAATTCACCTTCTATCCATCCTACGGAAAAATGAAATCACCGCGCGTGCGTACGTACGGAATACCGTCTCCACGCCGTGGTGTAATCTATTTTTCCACCATCACCTTACAAGGATGGGTATAATGGTGTAATGAGTAACTATATATGATTATTATGAAGTAGTATTGATACTGAAATAATATATATATACTACAATACAATTCCACGATCATAGGAACGATATCATCACTCGTGCGTACGTACGGAATACCGTCTCCACGATGTGATGCGACTCGTTCTACATGATCTTCATTTCATAATGATTATATAAATGAATTTAATGAATTAATATGGTATATACTACACTAATACCATTCTGTAAATGAATTATCTATAACCTAAAGATAAGAATAAGAATTTATTCGACAAAACACGCATAAGAACAAAAAGTTATAAAGACCCGAGTAACAAGTAACAATGAAATATTACTAACAAGAAGCTAATAATATGACCATATATGATATCATATAAATATGTATGATTCTGGAATAAGTCAATAACATTATTTAAACCATTATACAGGAGCTTCGGACACGAACAAAGCAAATCGGACCTAAGGTAAGGGAAATATCACAATCTCATTTTTATCCGAGATTGTTTATTCGTAAGTATTTACTGGGGTGTATTTTATCATCCACATCCATGTTTCATCAATATGTAATATTATTTCCATCCACCTACAATTGTTTAAATCCATTTTTACCCTTCGGTGAGTTTTTAGTAAAGAATATGAAAGGAATCTTTTGTCGCTTTTTCGTACGAGGTGATTTTTTGACTTTTCTGACAAAAGTACGAAGAATGTTTTTTTTAACGTATACGGCATGAATGGATTTTTAAAACATTATTTCCAAGAATCTTACTTTACAAGTTTTCAAGTTTATTTTTAATCAACTTCTTTTAATTTAAAGTTTTATGACATGTTAAGAAAGGAAAAATGTTTTTAAAAAAGAAAGGATATTTTCCTCAAGAATTCAATTCAAGTGTTTTATCAAAATTATTTTCCATCTAAGATAATAAAGGGTTCTGTTTCTATCCATATTTTTACATTGATTTGACTATGTTGTGATGGAATTATGTTTATGAATTCCTTTATCTTATATGAATTGATTTATGATGTCATGATGTTTCAAGAATCCCATTTTTGTTACATGTGTTATGCGATGATGTATGTTTTATGATTATGTGGCACACATAAGAAAGGATTCATTATGAGATGGGTGGGACCTATATATCCCTCCAATGCATTGGGTAATGACTTTATATCTCATGAGATAGACATGGCTGGAATGGTAGGTTATACCGGTTCAGTGAAACAGGACTGAAACGAGGGTTACTCGATTCAGAAAGGGACTTTGTCCACTAAGATAGTCTTGGCAATGAGTCTTGACTAACAAGAAATGATTCTCTATGATTATGTGTGAATGCCACAAAGTTTCATGTTTTATGTTATGATTATTGTGATTACATTTCACTGCCATGATTTACCCCATGTTATGAAATTATGATCTCTTTTGCAGGTTAAGATTTCCAAAAGTTATGTGCTTATGTATATGATGTGATTGATATTTCTTTTGTTTACCCTTACTGAGCATTTGAGCTCACCCTTTTATGTTTTCTTTTCCCCAGGATATAAAGAAAGGTTTTAGGTATAAAAAAAAGAAGATCTTTATGGGAGATGTTGGAGATCTTTCACCACGATTAGAAGATTATATTACGAGTTTCCAAAGACACTAAACTATTACGGTCCTTGTGTGTGTGTTTTTGTTATGTACTATGTATTCCGCAAATGTAATTTAATGTCCATGTACGTCAAGATACGGGTCTCTACAGACGGCCACAATATAAACCTTACACCTTAGTACCCAAGGTAACTCATGTTCTCTTTTTGACAATTCATTTCAATTATTTGAAAACCATTTCAATACAATTTCAAATTTCATTTCAATGGTTTAAAAATAACCTTTTTCATTACATTTATCAATAACCAAGGAAAAACCATTTTTCATTGAAAAATCTTCTCAACATAGACAAGACAGTAATGTGAATATTTCATTATGAGTCAGTTTGTAAAGAAAAACAATATGATCTGTTATCGTAAGATTGAGACGGAACCCCCTACCTAAAAACTTAGGTCACACATACCCATAATGGAATCACAAATCAACAAAACCCAAAAATTCAAACACATTTCCTTGAATCAAATCCATGCATCTAAGGATTGATCTAATTTATAAAACATGGGGTCGAAAAAAAAGGAAAACAACACATACCTTAAGAACATTTGTCTGTCACACCCCAACTGACCAAGAAACAGCATTCAGAAAAAGATCTCAAAACAGATTCAAAAGAAACCAAGAAGTGACACAATCTTAAGCTAATGGATCTAAACACGCCTCCAAATGGTGATATAGTGATCAAAGTCAACAAAAAATATGTCACGACCCATCCCAGTGGGGCCCGCGCCGTGACTCCCCAAGCCCGCCTCCAATAGGCCAGGGGCTGGTGACTAGCACCATGTAGGCATGTCACTAACATGGGAGGCATTGCCTAAGTACTTGTACACACACACACATCTCCAAGCCCACAAATTCTGAAATGTAAAACACTAACGAACAAAAAATGCATGCATACAACTAAACCCAACCAAAAGAGCACGAAGAAAGGTAGAGTACTGCAAAAGTAAACTCGGCTAGAATACAAGCCCACCAAAAACAAGAGTCTAAAAAACTGCAAAGTCCAACCTATAAGTATAAAGGTACTGGGACTGCTGCTTGTAGCCATAGGAACACCTTGGCCTGTAGGAAACTCAGAAAGCTCAGTCCTGTCCAGGTCCGCCCTGGACTCTGTCAAAAGGTTGCTCGTCTGCACAAGACACCAGACGTGCGGGCAAAGCCCGTGCAGGGGTGAGTATAACAATACTCAGTAGAGGACCCCGAAAACCGAAAAGTAGTACACAAAGTAAAGGTACAGTAAGCTATGCATAATATATGTTTACAGAACATATAAAATAATCTAGATAAACTTAAAACCCAGGCCCGTGGTCTAGAGACAAGTCACGCTACCACATACCCCCGCAAGGGATTTTGTTTGATGATTTCGTGATGCGCTCGTTTCGGGAGAACACACTCCACGAGTCTTATAATTCTGATGACATCTATCCGAGAAGTGATGTTCTTCGGGAACCGTCACAAGATATAGCTACACTCATTACGAGAGACACACTCCTGAGTGGAAGGGCTACGATAGATAGAAGCACTCATTATGGGAGACACACTCCTAAGTGGGAAAGATCTCGATACACAGATGAGGATCACTGTCAGGGCCATTCCGGATATCGTGACTCATCCGGAATTCACCTTCTAGGTAGAGGATCAACGCTTGGTAAAGTTATTCACGCCGATGCCTGACTCTACCTAGGGTCTGTAATGGATAGAGGATCTTGATCTGGGCCTCTTGGATGGATGCCTGACTCTATCACAGAAAAGTCCTGCTGAAGGGATCATAATACGGCGTGAGGGAAAGATGCATGACCTTCAGGGGAAAATAAGAAGTGGCACTAACCCAAACGAAATATGTTCAAGGCACGATGAACAAAAGGACCAAGTCGTTCTCCAAAAAGTACACGGCGTGTAGAGATGATACACACCGTGTTGTCCGACCCTGGGTACTTCCCATGTACAATGGCTCATTTCGTGAGGCTGGTCATATAGAAAACCTTATACATGGAGTGTAGTACGGCGTACACGCCGTGTCTGGGTCATTGGGGCTGGCTCTGTGTACTCTGGCCTTGTGCCCGTACACGGTCACCAACCCTTGTACTCCAACCCGTGCAATCTGTACACGGGGTGACCTGCGCTAGTGACCTCGCCTGGCCGGGTGAGGGAGTACATGGTCATGTACTCCATCCTGTGTCCGTGTATCCCTGGGATACATGCTGAGCTCCGCGTAGCCGCCTCTGCTGAGCTGTACACGTTGTGCTGCCTGAAGACATGTAGAGCATCCCGTGTCTGTGTACCACCCGAAGTACACGCCGAGCATCGAGGAAGGGCCAACATGCCGTGTGACCATGGTCACACGCCGTGTGATCCTTCTCTGACCCCAAAACCCTAGCCTCCACCATCATAACTACACGGCGTGTTCTTCGGAAGTACACGCCGTGTATTCTGGAAATATCCAGAAATGCGGACCTCCGCCATCGCACCTCCCATGGTGCTCCGATCATTGATCTGGTCATCCTATCACCACAAAACCTTCAGTGTTTTGTTTCCCCGACACCAAGAAGTTCTTTCCGTCGTTTTCATGCCTCCGATCGGCTCTGAAAACATGATTGATCTTCCCACGCGAAGAACGCTCGAAGAACGCCCTTTCCGATCTGGTCCGATTTTTCATCTGCCATTGTCGCCGCACCTCCACAAGAACGTTGCGATGTCGAACCTTCTGTTTAGGATCATTTCATCGCAGAACGGATGTGCAATTATCCGTTTTTTGTCGCCCCGTGAAGAACGTGAAGAACACGCTGGAAAAAAAAGGAAGAGATCCAAATAAACAATTTGAGGAATGAACCTCCACCGTCGTTCGTCACGGCGTTGATCCGCTCCCGTTAATAGTTTTAAACGGAGCAGAGATCAACATGAAAATAAAGCATGGATTAATTCCCCAAAATCATCCCAAAGAAAACCCTCCCGCAAGAATGTACGGATCCGCGGATCAACTTGTTCAGGGTTGAGCCGCCTTCGTCGTTTAAATTCAAATACGGGGAAAAGAAAATCAAAACAACAACCTCTACCTTTCGAAAGTATCGATCATTGATGAAGGCGCTGCACTATCGTTGTCATCGATATCCTTCAACGTTGTTGGCGTAGAGATTCTCGACTTCGATCCATCGTTGTTCGCCAACGTGTCCTCCTCCGCACAAGCTCCTAGAGAAATCTCTCTCTTTCTCTCAACTCGTAGGGTTATGAGGATAACCCTACAAATTTTCCATAAGGATGCATTTATAGGGGAGGATTAGGTCATGCTCAAAAAAAAGGAAACGTTTTAAAATAATAAAATAAATTATTAATTTATTTTATTCCCTCCAAAGAGCATTCCTTTTTAAAAGGTCCCAAATTAAATTTTTTGCAGCCAACCTACGATGGCTGAGGTTAGAGTCGTTCTTAGGAAAAGGCGTCGTCCCGGACGAAACGGTGTGCTCAGATTTTTAATCCGGGCATCCATTTGGAAACTTCCACAACCGCGCACAAGCGCCGACTCACTTGACTTAAAAAAAAGTCCAAACCACCATTCCAGGATCACTGGACCTCAGAATGATGTTCCGTCTTCGTGCTCGGTCTCGAAATAATTCCATATAATATTTAAAAATAATAAATGGAAAATATGAGACATTAAATTCTCCCCACCTTGGGGCTTTACGTCCCCGAAAATCCAAAAAAAGGCTACTCAAAAAGATGAGGGTACTGGGTATGGATCTGGGCCTCCCGCTCCCACGTGCTTTCCTGAAGATTCCAGTGCTGCCACCGGATGCGCACTAAGGTAATCGATCGCCCAAGAAGGATTCTCTCATGCCGATCCTCAATTTCCACCGGGTACTCAGCAAAGTTCACTCCATCCTCGATTTCCAGCTCACCCTAGTCGATGACGTGTGATGGGTTATGCACGTACCTCCTCAGTTGCGACACGTGGAAGATATCATGTACCCGATGCAACTGTGGCGGTAGAGCCAGGCAGTACGCCACCTCGCCAACTCTGCCCAGGATCTGGAAAGGGCCGATGAACCTCAGAGATATCTTGCCGCCTTGGCCAAATCTCGACAACCCACGTCGAGGTGAGACCCAAAGAAAAACGTAGTCTCCCTCCTCAAACTCCAGAGGCCTCCGTCGCCTGTTATCATAAGACTTCAATCGGCTCTGTGCAGTCTACATCCGCTCTCGGATGATCTGCACCTTCTATGTGGTAGCTCGCACTAACTCTGGACCCATTAGTGCTAACTCTCCGGGGTCGGTCCAGCAAAGCGGTGACCGGCAGGGTCTCCCATACAAGGCCTCGAACAGTGCCATGCCAATGGTGGAGTGGTAGCTTTTGTTGTACCCAAACTCCACCAGTGGTAGGTGATCCTCCCAACTGTGACAAAAGTCCAAGATACAGGCCTGCAACATATCCTCCAGAACCTGAATGGTCCTATTCGTCTGACCATCTGTCTGGGGATGAAACATTGTGCTCAAGCGTAGCTGAGTCCCAAAATCCTCCTTCAATCCCTTCCACAACCGGGATGTGAAGCGGGCGTCTCGTTCTGAGACTATAGTCGAGGGGACGCCATGAAGCCGAACTATCTCTTGTACATAGAGGCATCCCAAGCTATCTACGGAACTCTACTCCCTGATAGCTAGGAAGTGGGCTTACTTGGTGAGTCTGTCAACGATCACCCAGATGGAATCGTGCCCCTTGGATGTTCGTGGTAAGCCCATCACGAAGTCCATTGATATCCCATCCAACTTCCACTCTGGAACTTCCAGGGGGTGACCTAACCCTGCTGGAACCTGGTGCTCAACCTTCACCTGCTGGCATGTGAGGCATCAAGAAACGAACTCTGCAACTGCCTTCTTCATGCGTGACCACCAGAACTGACATCGGAGGTCCTGGTACATCTTTTCCACTCCGAGATGTACCACCAAAGGGTATTTATGAAACTCCCTCAGGACCTCCTCCTGGAACGCCACTGGTACAACAGTGCATCCTCTAAAAAGAGGTACATGCTCCCCACCTTGCGAAAATCTATCAGGAGCATGTCATGTGGTTAACTGAGCACGTAAAGCCACACAGTCAACATCCCCAAGTTGTGCCTCCCTAACTTGCTGTAAGAGTGGAGGGGTGAAAACCATCAACTGTAGGTAAGTTGTGACCTCACCATCCACGAAGGATAACAGCAACGCGGCTAATTGTTGTGTCGCCTCACTCAACAGCTGTGAGCTCGACCTTCTGCTAAGAGAGTCTGCCACCTTGTTCCCCTTCCCAGGAGTATAGATTATCTCGAAATCATAGTCCTGGAGGAACTCTAGCCAACGCCTCTGCCTCAGATTCAGGTCCTTTTGTGAGAATATGTACTTGAGTCTCTTGTGGTCAGAGTAGATAATGAACCGCTCGCCCATAAGGTAGTGTCACCACATCTTCAGTGCGAAGACTACCACTGCTAACTCGAGATCATGGGTCGCATAGTTCTTCTCATGTGGCCTAAGCTGGCGCGAACCACAAGCAATCACCGCGTGCTGCTGCATTAGGACACAGCCGAGCCCGGTCCCTGATGCATTGCAGAAAACTATGTACTCGACACCCTCCTCCGGCAATCTCAAGACTGGGGCACTCGTCAAACTCTGTCTTAGCTACTCAAAATCTTGCTGGAACTTTTCTGTCCACATGAAGGGTTGCCCCTTCCTGGTCAAGGCCATCATCGGTGCTGATATCTGAGAGAAATCAGGGATGAATCTCCGGTAATATCCTGCCAACCCGAGGAAGCTTCGCACCTCTGTCATGATATGAGGTGGATCCCATGCTAACACAGCCTCCACCTTGGCTGGGTCCACAGCTACTCCATCTGTTGAGATAACATGTCCCAGAAAGTGGACCTCCTGAATCCAGAACTGACACTTCGAGAGCTTTCCATAAATCTGGTGCTCTCGGAGTACGTCCAGAACCATCCGCATGTGTCTCGCATGCTCCTCCTCTGACGCCAAGTACACAAGGATGTCATCGATGAAGACCACTACGAACCGGTCCAAGTATAGCTGGAAGATCTAGTTCATCAACCCCATGAACACTGCGGGGGCGTTCGTCACGCCAAAGGGCATCACTAAGTACTCATAGTGACCGTAGCGACATCTCAAAGCTGTCTTCGGTATATCCTCATCCCGCACTCGTAGCTGGTGATAGCCTGATTTAATATCAACATTAGAGAACCACTAATCCCCTCTTAGCTGATCGAAGAGGTCATAAATTCTCGGATGTGGATTCTTGTTCTTCTCCATCACCTAGTTCAGGCGCCGGTAATCCACGCACAACCTCATACTCCCATCTGCCTTCTTGGAAAACAAGACCGGGGCCACCCAGGGTGAAACGCTGGGTCTCACGAAACCCTTGCCTTGAAAATCCTCCAACTGTACCCTCAGCTCGCGAAACTCTGCGGGAGCCATCCGATAAGATGATGAGAAAATCGGTGTTGTCCCGAGGTGTAAGTCGATGCAGAAGTCAATTTCCCAACGGGGAGGTAACCCTGGAACATATTCCGGAAAGACGTCCTCATACTCTGCCACCACTGTTGGGAACTAATAGCTCACAACATCTACTGCTCCGAGGGTAAGGCTCGCCAACTCATGAGTGATCGGCTTCCCCCTCCTATACATGACCCCATTTTGTGCTGCCTGGGTTTCCTTTTCTCCGAAAAAGGAAAACCTTGTACCATCACGGCAAACACACTGCACTCTTCACCTAAAACAGTTAATCTGGGCATGGACCGAAGATAACCAATCAATACCTAGAATGACGTCGTAAGGACTCAACGCTACCACCAAGAGGTTCCAATAGAAACTCTCGCCTCCAAGGGTAAGATCACACTGTCTGAAAAGGTGTGTGATCATCGAGTCTCCTCTCATAGGTGTCTCCAAGCGTAAGGATCGATTCAACGGTTCTACCAGAATCTCGAGGTTTTGTACAAGAAATGTGGCTATAAAGGAATGACTGGAACCTGTGTCTTTGAGTACGGCAGCTAAGGTAGAAAAGACACAGATCATACCTCGAATCATCCCTGGAGCCCATGGGTCGTATGCCTCGACCACATGAAGTTGTCCTCATCCCTGTCCCCCAACTCCCTGAGTCTGGTGAGGACCTCCTGGGGGTGGTGGTGGAAGTAAGTTGAAGCGTCTTCCACCACCTGAAGCCCTCCCAGCTCCTCTGCCACATCCGCCGCCTGGCGTATCTGCCTGCTCCATCCTATGCCTCTGTCTCGGTGGTCCATCCACCACTTCCCTATCCGCAGCCTGACGTGTCGGGCAATCTCTAGCGAGATGCCCCCTACCGTCGCATGCATAACATCGCTTCTCCCTAGGTTGAATGGATCTATCCTGAGTGCCTTGGACTATCGCTCCCATGTCCTGGGTCCTCCTATGATATCTCCCATGTCCAGATCCCTGCGTATAACGTCGGCTCCCTACTGCCGGTGTCTCCGCACCTGTCTACCTGTTGCTAACTACTGGTGGATGTCTCTGCTCCGCCAAGAAGCTCTCGATCACTAAGGCCCACTCGAGCACTCTAGCATAGGTCGATATGCATAGAGGCATGACACTAGCTTAGATGTCTCGTCGTAGACCTCCCTCAAAGGTCCGAGCCCTGATGTACTGATCCCTGACCATATCCATTGAGTACCTGGTGAGGTTGGTGAACCTAGATGAATAGTCAGCCACTGTCAAACTGCCCTGCTGGAGCTGAAGAAGCTCCTGGATGCGCACAGCTCTCAGTTTATCCAGAGAG
This sequence comes from Viscum album, assembly GCA_963277665.1. Classification (NCBI taxonomy): domain Eukaryota; kingdom Viridiplantae; phylum Streptophyta; class Magnoliopsida; order Santalales; family Viscaceae; genus Viscum; species Viscum album. Next base: position 2,114,215,405 of record OY728120.1, read on the forward strand.
AACTCCTCCCTGAAGAGTTGCTCAAACTCTGTCCACGAAAGAGTCTCCTCGTCATGAGTCTGTGTGGTCAGACTCCACCACCGTCTGGCCGGACCCTAAAGAAGGCTCGCTCCTAGGATCACCATTTGGTCTGCTGGTGTCCTCATAAGACGTAAAACACTGGTCACCACTTCAAGCCAGTCCTCAGCTGCCTGAGGGTCGGGCTCGCCTCGGAACCTGAGGGGCCTCTGTCTTTGAAACTTATGGAGCATGCTGAGCATGCGCTCCTCACCGGTCGGTACCACTGGTACCACTAGCTGTTCCACTGGTGGAGGTATAGCGGGTGCACGACCTGGTGGAAATTCCTGGGGAACTGGTCCCTGTATCGAAGCCTCGTCACTGAGGGGTTCATCCTCGCGATCGTGCTGCTGAATCCTAGCAGGTACACGTCGCGGAGGCATCCTGTAAAGAAACAAGATGTGTCATGGTCAATGAGTATATCTGGATAGCAGACACCAAGGATATGGAAGACACAACCAATTCCTATATGATGCATGTACCTTTTTTGTTTCTCTGTAACCAGTGTTTTTGTGAATCGGGTCGAAAAGCAGATTATCAGAGTCCTGGTGTATCGATATGTCGGCCGCCGCACCAACACTGGAGTCTCTGGCCTGAAATCCAAACCCGAAACACTCAACACTGTTTCCGCAACCAAACTCATAGACTCTTGGTCCTAAGGTAGAACCGACCAGCTCTGATACCACTCTGTCGCAACCCGTCCTATTGGGGCCCACGCCATGACTCCCCAAGCCCACCTCCAATAGGCCAGGGGCTGGTGACTAGCATCGAGTAGGCATGTCACCAACATTGGAGGAATTGCCGAAGTACCTGTACACACACACACATCTCCAAGCCCACAAATGCGGAAATGTAAAACACTAAGGAACAAAAAATGCATGCACACAACTAAACCCAACCAACATTGCATGACGAAAGGTAGAGTACTGTAAAAGTAAACTGGGCCAGAATACAAGCCCACCAAAAACAAAAGTCTGAAAAATTGCAAAGTCCAACATGTAAGTACGAAGGTATTGGGACTGCTGCTCGTAGACATAGGAACGCCTCGGCCTGTAGGAAATTCAGAAAGCTCGGTCCTGTCCTGGTCCACCCTGGACTCTGTCAAAAGGTTGATCGTCTACACAAGACACCAGACGTGCGGGCAAAGCCCTTGCAGGGGTGAGTATAAAAATACTCAGTAGAGGACCCTGAAAACCACAAAGCAGTACACAAAGTAAAGGTACGGTCAGCTATGCATAATATATGTTTACAGAACATATAAAACAATCCAAATAAACTCAAAACTGAGGCCCGTGGTCTAGAGACAAGTCACGCAACTGCATACCTTCGCAAGGGATTCCGTTTGAAGATTCCTTGATGCGCTCATTCTGGGAGAACACATTCCACGAGTCTTATAATTATGATGACGTCCGTCCGAGAATTGTTGTTTGTCCAGAACCATCATGAGATATTACTACACTCATTACAGGAGAAACACTCCTGAGTGGAAGGGTTACGATAGATAGAAGCACTCATTACGGGAGACGCACTCTTGAGTGGGAAAGATCTCGATACATAGATGAGGATCACTTCCAGGGCCATGGAGGATACCGCGACTCATCTGAAATTAACCTACTAGGTAGAGGATCAACGCCCGGTAAAGTTGGTCATGCTGATGCCTGACTCTACCTAGGGTCTGGAATGGATAGAGGATCTCAATCTGGGCCTCTCGGATGGATGCCTGACTCTATCACAGAAACGTCCTGCTGAAGGGATCATAATCCGGCATGAGGGAAAGATGTCTGTCCTTCAGGGGAAAACAAGAAGGGGAACTAACCCAAACGAAAGATGTTCAAGGCATGGTGAACAAAAGGACCAAGCTATTCTCCAAAAAGTACACGGTGTGTAGAAATGATACATGCCATGTTTTCTGACCCCGGGTACTTCCCGTGTACAACGGCCCATGTCGTGAGGCTGGTCGTATAGAAAAATTTATACACATCATGTAGTACGGCGTACACGCCATGTCAGGGTCATTGGGGCTGGCTCTGTGTACTCTGGCCATGTTCCCATACACGGTCACTAACCCGTGTACTCCAACCCGTGTAATCTGCACACGGGGTGACCTGTGCTAGTGACCTCACCTGGCCGGGTGAGGGAGTACATGGTCGTGCACTCCATCTCGTGTCCGTGTATCCCCAGGATACACGTCGAGCTCTGTGTTGCCGCCTCTGCTGAGCTGTACACGTCGTGCCGCCTGAAGCCGTGTAGAGCATCATGTGTCTGTGTACCACCCGAAGTACAGGCCGAGCTTTGGGGAAGGTGCAACATGTCGTGTGACCGTGGTCACACGCCGTGTGATCCTTCTCTAACACCGAAACCCTATCCGCCACCATCAGAACTACACGGCATGTTCTTCGGAAGTACACGCCGTGTATTATGGAAATTTCCAGAAACGCGGACCTCCGCCGTCTCGCCTCCCGTGGTGCTCCGATCACTGATCCGGTCGTCCGATCACCACGAAACCTTCAGTTTTTGGTCTCCCTGACACCACGAAGCTATTTTCGTCATTTTTGGGCCTCCGATCGGCTCTGAAAACATGATTGATCTTCCCGCGCGAAGAACGCTCGAAGAACGCCCTTTCCGATCTGGTCCGATTTGTCGTCTGCCATCGTCTCCGCACCTCCACAAGAACGTTGCGATGTCTAACCTTCGGTTTAGGATTGTTGCGTCGCAGAACTGATGCGCAACAATCCATTGTTTGTCGCCCTACGAAGAACGCGAAGAACGTGTGGGAAAAAGAGGAAGAGATCTAAAAAAACAATTTGTGGAACGAACCTCTGCTGTTGTTCGTCACGGTGTTGATCCGCTCCCTTTAATAGGTTTAAACGGAGTAGAGATAAACATGAAAATAAAGCATGGATTAATTCCCCAAAATCATCCCAAAGAAAACCCTCCCGCAAGAACGTACGGATCCACGGATCAACTTGTTCAGGGTTGAACCGCGTTCGTCGTTTAAATTCAAATATGGGGAAAATAAAATCAAAACAACAACCCCTACCTTTCAAAAGGATCGATCGTTGATGAAGGCATCGCGATGCCGTTGTCGTTGAGATCCTTCAACGTTGTTGGCATAGCGATTCTCGACTTCGATCTGTCGTCGTTCACCAACGCGTCCTCCTCTGCCCAAGCTCCAAGAGAAATCTCTCTCTTTCTCTCAACTCGCAGGGTTATGAGGCTAACCCTGCAAATTTTCCATAAGGATTCATTTATAGGGGGGATTAGGTCGTTCTCAAAAAAGAGAAAATGTTTTAAAATAATAAAATAAATTATTAATTTATTTTATTCCCTCCAAAGAGCTTTCCTTTTTAAAATGTCCCAAATTAATTTTTTTGCAGCCGACCTGCGCTGGCTGAGGTTAGAGTCGTTCTTAGGCAAAGTCGTCATCCCAGACGCAACGGTGCACTCAGATTTTTAATCTGGGCATCCATTTGGAAACTTCCACAACCGTGCACAAGCGCCGACTCACTTGACTTAAAAAAAAGTTCAAACCACCATTCCGGTCTCACTGGACCTTGGAATGATGTGCTGTCTTTGTGCCCGGTCTCGAAATAATTCCATATAATATTTAAAAATAATAAACGGAAAATCCAAGACATTACAGAAGAGGTAAGATGACTTACCAGGAGAGATGCACTGCAATCTCAATAGATATGAAACATCAAACAGATCGATCCTGAAAGAAATGTGTCTTCGAAACATTCCTAGGAGAGACCCTGGGTTAAGGATGAAGGATTACATAAGGAAAGGACTGAGAAAAACTCCCAATAATGTGTTTTAAAACTGGACATGGGCCATTTCAGAACCTGTAATATAGTTACAGGCCTTGAAATCCACGATTTACAAGTACAAAAAAAAATACATCACCTCAGATTAAAAATCCATTATTTAAAACATTCACGATGTGAAACCACCATTCATGATGTATAATATTTCACAGTGTGAATCCTCTTTCACAGCTTGTACGTAGAAATAATTACACAGCATATAACCTAGTTACATGGTGTGACATACTTCTATTCTATATGTAAAAAGTTGGTTAGTGTTTAAATTACAAAAAATCTATGACTTCACAATTAAAGGATTCCTCCCAATCTCAAAGGTGGAAAAAGCTATAATGGGGTTAAGGGTATACCAGATAAAATGGTATGGAGATGTTACATTATAATACCTATTATTTGGGTACCAAAAAGTGCTCAAATTTGAAATGTTCTAGGGATTTTCCACTAAACCATATTAACATATCATTTGGTGGATTTTAAATGAAAGAGTATTATTCATCAATCTCAAACTTTTCTAATTAATTTTTATTTCAATATTTATTTTTATTTACTCAAAATTGTTTCATGAAAGGGGAGTAATCTTCAAATAATTATTTTATCTATTACTAACCATGTTTTCATGGAATGTCAAAATGAATAGGTTTTGGATGATTAAATATAGTCCAGGGTATAACCTGGTTAATATCTCAAGGAGTGTTGGAGGTTTATAGTATGTATTTCCTATAAGTTTTTAAAAATAAAATAGAGAATGGGGGTTTTAAAATAATTATTCAAAATAAAATAACTTCATTTAAAGATTTTAATAATTGAAAATAAAATTAAATTTTTAAGATATATAGAATAAATTGAACATTATGAGTTCACTACCCATAAAAGAAAGTTTATAGATCTGATAACAAAATTTAGTTTAATTAAATTCTTTGGTTAGGGGTAACAATAACTTTATTACCCTATTTTCCCTTTAAAACATGAAACTAGAACAAACACTTGAAAAAAAAATATTTTTTTAGGTTTTCAACTTAATAATGGAATGAGGGCTACCAAAGAATACTAACATATCAAGTATTCCTGTGAGAAAAAGAATGCATGTGTTTTCCAATCACCACAACCCAAGATTCACACTTGAAATCACAATCTAATTTGTTATGAAGTGAATATTTTTTTAATTAATCATACCAAAAAATGAATTTTTAGTTAAAACATGTTAAGATAAAACTAAATTAAATGTTTCCAAAAACAAGAAACACCAAACTAGTAGAAAATCAAGTGTTGAACCTCCCTCTCCAGGTGTGTATCTCCCTTGCAATGATTTCCCACCATTTATACCACTATCAAGAGGAGGGAGAGGCTTGGGTGGAACTTCACCTTCATCAATGATTTCACTATGAGTAAAGGGGAATAAATAACCTCTAAAGGGTTGATTATATTAGACTCTCCAAATTGGTATAACCCTTCTCCCTAGTCAAACATACAAATTGGGCCCTAGGATCCAATTTATAGGCAATGTGAAAGGTGGTTTTGGGAACCCTTGAATTTGAAAAGAAATTAGATCATGGATTTGGGATATAAAATATCCTTATATTGATTTAAAATAACTAAAAATTGGTTCCCCACCACTAGAATATTTCAACTAAAAATTTAGAATCATTGATAGGCCTACATCCTGAGATATTACTGAATTACAAAAGAGACCTAAGAAAGGAAAAGTAAAGATTCTCTCCAACTATGTTGCATTTTGGGCCTCAAAATGGATGAATTGGGATACTTGTTCTTCTTGAGAATTGTATCCCACACATTATTTCATTCAACCATAGAATTTCATCCTAATTGGATGCATTTATTATCTTTAGTTCAAATTTTAGTCCATCTTCGTGTTTGGGATCCTATGCAATTTGGTCCGTTTGGATTGAATTTCATCATGGGATATCCAAATAACATCCACCTATAATGTAAACATAAAAAAATGAAATTTATCTTTTTAATAGTGATAAAAATTTACTAATTGAACCAAATGTGAAGCGAAATTTGTTATTATATTTTGAATTTATAATAGAAAATCAGTCTAACACTGTGGTAAAAGGGTTGAAATGAGTAGTGAAATGATACGTGATCACACCCACATTTCTAAAAATTCACACTCATAAAAATATTTACACTTAAAAAAAGATTCATGGATATATTCCCTTATTTATGAATATTTAACACTCATAGTAAATTAATTTCGAGATAGCATACTGAGTAATAAAAGAATAACACCAAAGAGTTAACCTCAGAAAGCATGGAAATGAGTTTCTCATAAATTGTATCATAAAACAATTCAAGGATATGTATGATACTAGACGTAGAAATAAATTCGTAATTCAATCGTATCACTAAATCTCTATGTGTGTGTGATAAATATTTAATTCTTTTCTTTCCGATTTTATCTAGTGAATATAGGTTAGTTTAAAAAATCATGCTTACATGGTTCTTTCCACAGAACCTACCCTATGTACTTTATAATAAAATTTCAGGACCCACTCAGTTAAGCATTCAAAAAATTCAAACCTTAATCTCTATACCAATATATACCCATTTTTTGTACATTTCATCACTCCCATAATTATTTCTTTATTTTGTTTTTGTTATTTTTTTTGCTTTTGAGTGTGGACAACAGTCGGATAATAGGTATACACATAGAGGTCAATATAGAATAGTGATGAAACAGATCAAATAAGGAATGAATTTATTGAAAAATAATTTTGTAAGTCGAAGAAACATTACCATAACTTATATATACCTTCAATTATGAAATAAATTTTCACAATTAATGGTTGAGTGAAATGAGGTGTGTAGATATTAAATGACATAATTAAACCATAAAAACTCATAGAGAAGGTAACAATATCTAAAATGTTTTATAAAGATACAGTAACTTATATAATTTCCAAATAACCACTTTAACATAATATCGCCACCTTAATGTTAATTCTATGCCCAAAATCACATTCCATTAGTGAAAAAAGTTTTCTTTATATGTTAAAATTAATTGAAATATAGAAATTCTTCATTTGTTTTCAATAATTTCCATGATTAAGTGGGAATGAAAAATTAGTATTCCAAGAAAAAAGTTAAAAAAAAGATAGTAATTAAAAATACCATGAATAAAGGGGAAAAGATTAAAAAGAAGAAGGATAATGAAAATCCCTATTAACCCGCGAATATACCAACCCACACCCCCTATACACACACACACACACAAACATAGAGTGTTCAATATACTTACTGAAATAAAAGATAATGTGGGAAAGAAGGATAAATCCCAGTGGGTGTCATTGGTATGTATCTTATTTAAGGTAGAGTTCCTCCACTGGGGTCTCTGGAATGGTTTTGTGATAGTGATTCAGTTTTTTCCCATTGACAATTAATGTTTATTTTGTTTCTTCATTTTGAACCTAGATGACACCAAATAGATAAACATTAGTAATAGTGTATGGTCTAAATTAGTGGGAATAAAACATACCTAGGAACAACTACTACCATGCATTAAAAAGGAGGACCATCTACACAATTTGAAATGGATTATAAAGGATGACGTGGTCACATCCATCCTTGGTTCTATCTTTGTAGATTTGGGATTTATTATATGATTATATTCACATTCCCAATAAATCTTAATTATATCACTTACTTTAAACACATAAACCATAAATATTATAATTTCATTGTTTAATGGACAAGTAGGCTCAGTGATCTATATCAATGGGGAGGTGAAATATCTTTTCAAAAACAAGTCAATAATGTGACATGCCAACATGGGTTTTGAAGGCAGTATGGTAAGCCTGCAATGCATCATCGAGTCTAATACTCCAAAAAAATTATTGGGTTGAACCATTTTTTCAATAATTTGTTTTACCTATCTATTTGGAATCACATATTGACTATTTTTTGGGGGTTGATATGCTATAGAAACTTAATTACCATCCCCATATAGATGTAAAGGGGATTACATTATTCTGTTGGAGAAATAAGAACCTTGGTCACTGATGATGAACCTAGGAAATCCAAACCTATATAAAAATTGGGTTCTCAAAATTTACACAAATATATTTGAATCATCAGTCCTTTCATCTCATGCCTCTACCCATTTTGACGCATAATATACTGACATAATAATGTACAAGTTTTCATATGAATTAGGAAATGAACCCATAAATTCAATGACCCATACATAAAAAAATGTCATTAAATAGAAAGGGTTTTTGTAGTATTTCATTTATTTTTAAGACATTCCCCATCCATTGATAATGATAAAAATCTATACAAATCCCATGGGCATCCCAAAATAGTATTACACATGAAAGATGATAATAAAGACCTTGAGAGTACATCGTTGGGGACCAAAGTGTCCCAACATGCAAGAGTGGGACAAAACCTTTGGTTGTATGGAAACACACTATCAGGAACACAACTCCAGAGTACTTGACCACTATATGTGTTCCAAATTTAGGGTTCATCCCAAATGTACCAACGGGACTTGTGATTTTGATGATCATCCTTTTTTTATTAAAATCTATAAGAATGCAAGATGCTGCCAAATAATTTAAAATGTTAGCATAACAATGAATATAATATTACACTTGAAACAATTTATCATCCAGAAAAAGTTCATTTATGGGAATAAATGGGGATGATATAATTTTGGGGGATGGAAGGATCCTGCAGACATGGTCATCCACAACATTCTCTGCTTTTTTTATCCCTTATTTCTAAATTAAATTTATAAAGGAGGAGCATCCAATATTTGAGATGTGGTGTGGATTCTGATTTTGTAATGAGATAATATAGACATTTATTGTCAAAAAACAAAATTAAAATCAACCTTAAAAGGTATGTACTGAATTTTTACATAGAAAAAATGATATAAATGAGTTATTTTTTGGTTTTGGTGTCATTTTCATGGGAAGGGTCCAATGTGCGTGAGGCATAAGCGATGACTTGTTGAGATCGATCAACCCATTGTGATAAGACTTCCCCAAATGCATATTTAGAGGTGTTATGCATGATCTAAAATGGTAAATCCCATCAAGGTGATTTTATTACCTTGGGTGATGTGAAAATTCATTTCAATTTGTTAAAAGAATCATCACTATTTTTAACAAACACAAATTATTTTTCTTTTTGGAGTAAATGGTATTGGGGGAGATTAATCTTACTAAATCCTTGAATGAAACAATGATAAAATATAGAATAACCTAAGAAAGACTACACATCACACGCATTTTTGGGGAATTTTAGGGAAGAAATGATATCGAAATTTGATTTATATACATGGATAATATCCCCATAAATGACATTTCCAAGTATTATACCTTATCTCACCATGAAATGTAATTTATAATAATTTAATACAAGATTATTTTCAATACAATGATGAAGGATAGAACCAATAAAACTTAAAAAATAATCAAAATAAGAACCAAAAATTGTGAAATCATACATGAATACTTCTATAAAATTATCTATGTGATCTAAAAAATACTAACCATACACCACGAGAAATTTATTTGAGCATTTCAAAGTCCAAATGGAATCAAAATTTATGCCAAGGTGTAAAAATAGGAAGTTAAGTTTATATTTTATTGATCCTCAGGGGAAATATGGATATGAAAGTATCTTGAATTCCTATCAAGAAAGAATTAGTAGTACTTCCCCACTATCCTCTCTAGTATGTGGTTAATGAATGGAAATGAGAAATGGTCCTCCCAAGTGTACTATTTTAGTCGGAGATAATATATACAGACATGATAATTATTTGGTACATCAGTTTGAACCAATTAATTAGTTTCATTTTTGATTACCATAAGAACATTTCACTTAGGTACTACTAGAACTATATTGATCCATTGGATATCTTATATAGGGTAAATGATTCTGGTATCCTATAGTTTGGTTTAAACATTTCTAACAACATCAAGGAGGTTTGGGTTCAGTCAAACATGTTCCTTCCTCACCAATTTAGCCTCATAGTTTAATAATATATGATGTATGAAAATTGATGGGATAATACTATTAATATCAGTAAATGTCCATACCAATGCTTTTTATTCTCCCTTAAAAGGTTAAGAAATCTCAATTCACGCTCTAAAGGGAGTGAACCAGAAAAGATGATAGGCAACTTATTTCCATTATCAAGATATGAATATTTTAATTCATGATTCAATTGTTTATGACTAATTAATTGGGATTTTGGATTAATGGGAGTAAATATGAAAGTGATAGTTTAATTATATCATATCACTAGTCAATGTTAATTTCCCCGACTAGGGAATAATCTTTTACAAGATGATCAGTATCATTAATGGTTATAGGACCCTCAATGCATAAGAAATCAATAGTTAATGAACATGTGTGAAATTTTTATAAACCATGACAACATTTAAAACAAGAATTGTTACCTAGAATTTCTATCAATGATAAAAACTCATAAAGGGGATCTAGGGAAGGAAAATAAGTTTTTTTGGGGAAGTTAGTACATCAATTAAATTAATTGAGGGAGAGGAATTCTCTTCTGAGGGGTGTTTCATGGAATCAAGGATGTTGAAGTGGAAAATATAACCCCCAAACTCCATATATAATGTATCATTATGTGAATTAATTATGTTTTTGGTTATTTTTTAGAAATTTATCCCCAATATAATTAGATTGTTCCCATTCATCCTATCATATTTCACATTAAGAACATAAAAATCAGTAGGAAAAATTAAGTTCTTAACCCTCATAAGGAAATTCTTCAGCATCCCAATTGGGTGTGTAGTGCTCAAGTTTACCAGTAAAATGACTATTACTATTGAATTATGTTACCCAACTTCCATTGAAGAGAATATAGATTTTGGAATCCCATTTAGTGAATCACCTGAATCAAGAATAGCATCATAAAAAATAAATACTCCCCTATAATGCATGGAATCAAGAATGTTTCGGGATCATTGCATTTGGTGGGAATTTATGGATCTATCAATGTAGAGATGTTCCTCCCCAATATCACCTTTTCATAACCTAGAAGCCTTATTTGGTGTGTACACATCTCATTTAGAAACTTTTCATATTGTGGAATGTATTTCATGGCACCAATCAAGGGTATGTTAACTAGTACTTTTTTGAAAGTTTCTAAGATTTATTTACCAAGATTTGTTTTTTTATTTAATTAGTTCGACAAAATTTTGGGGGAATAGAATACGAATGGTTGGCCTATGTGTCTCTTTAAAAGACACTCTCTTTCCTTTGTTGTAATTTCTCTCAGAATAATTATTTTTCTCATTTGGATTATGTGTGATGGTTAGAATAGTGGTTTTCTCAAAAGGCATGACTATAATAGAGGGGTTATTTTTAGTTTAAGTTTTTCAAAACATTGAAGAGTGATATAACATACATTTAACTTATCCTAGGGGTTGACTAGTGGTTCATAAATCATGTGATTACAAATATCATTTCATATCTTTGAAGGAAATCATAAAAGGGGGTCTAGATGAAGTAGAGGCATCGACAACTTCCTTCCTTCCCTACCGGAGATGGTTGTGGGGGCGATCTCTCCTCCTATAGATGGGGAGGGACCTCCGCTGTCTGATGAGGAATTCTAGACTCATTCCTTTGTTCCCTTATATAACCCTAATTTTAATCCCACTACCATCTAATCCCAATTTTCCCTAAATTCCTAGATATATTCAATGGATTACCTCAACTCTCCCTCTCACTATAAGAGTTAACTAACAATTATTCTACTCTAAATTTTACACTGATTAATTTCTTCAAATAGTGTCATCCATTAGTGGATTCTATCAACCAGAATATCTTTTGTGCTTGGGGACTGTAGGAGCACTCAATAGTAGTATTTATTAACAGAAAAAATAAGATAATTCATTTTTATTCATAGAGTGACTTGATTCAAGCCTGGGAGAGATCCCCTTAGAGTTGCACCGATTTCTGATTCTTCCTCTTTTGGTGGAACTTCAACTCTCACATGAACCGCGACTCCCAAAAAATGGATGTTTGGGTAAGGTTTCATGAACTCCCCCTCCATTTTCAGAGCCATTCAATTATTTAGATGCTTGGGAATATGGTTAGATGGTATTTAGGTTCCGACAACATTAACAGATCTGTCTGTCACCCAATCTCTTTATGAATTTTTATTGAGGTTGATGTCTCAAGATTGGTGACTGAATTTGTTTGGATCACCATTATGGAGGATTTATTCTATAAGAATGTTGTGGTGTTTGAATCGTGGAGTGACTTATGTTCATCGTTAAAAATATTGGGCCATCCTATGGAGAAATTTAGGTGTGGGATAATATGGCTACGAGGCTTATCTCTAGTGGTAGGTATGTGGATTACACTCCTATTAAAACTCTAAATAAACAAGCCCATATTTTCCATTTCAGTGTTGTGGAGGCAGAGGTCACTGTGGTCAGGGAGGTTAATCTTTCTAGTGGGCTTGTAGTGGATCAATTGGCTTTTTCTAACAAGAGGGGCCGTAATAATATCAATCTCATGGAGGAAACTGACTAGGCGGTGATTGATGGAGAATCCAAAGATGCTCTTCCTTTGAAAAATGTATGACTTATGGATCTTATAAAGCGACACGGCCTTTTATTACATTACTATTACATCATTTAAAAGATAAACAACATAATAGTATTACACATGGAGGATCTAGAGGTTTAGTGTCTTGGGAAAACTAGGACCATACAAAACAAATACAACATCAACAATAAACATTTATTTAATTTCTTCTTCACTAGCTTCTTAGTGGCACTTGTCCTCTCCTTAGTACATGTATACACCTAAGTATATACATCAAAAGGGGTGATCTAGAATCCCAGTAAGAGGATAGATAAGAACAATATAGCATGGGGTGAGCATAATCATGACGTAGGCAAAAATCATGAACATGAGAGGAGCATAAACAATAAACTTGAAATGTGGCAATGCATAAAAATGAAACATCATGTCTTAGTGGTTAACTACCACACATACTTGTGAACAAATCTAGCATCATGTTCACACATAATTTCACATTTACTCATGAGATTCATCACTTTACCCAATGCATTGGAGCGCTGTATAATTCCGGGCGCACGCGTCACATTTAAACATTCATATTGCGCTATATAATTCCGGGCGCACCCGTCACATCATAACATTATCATTATCATGCTTGCCACATAGAGCACATATCAAACAAGTAAATAAATAACCCATGGAATGTAATGGGTTTCATCTCATAATAACACATTCATAAGCTTTGGGTTCCCAAAATAAAGAGGGAACAACTTGATTGATACAAGAACCATCAACCTTGAATGAGAAGTAAAAGGTGAGATCTTGAAAGAAGAGTTCTTTTTTAAAACATTTTGATGGACATAAAAACCAGTGAAAAACATGTATATCCCAGAAAATTTAAGTAAATTATGAACAAATGATCTTTGAGGAGTAACCACATCAAAAATGGAGTGAAAGAGGGAGAACCCAAAGGAAGAAAATTGGGTTCGAGATTTCCCCTTACCTTGTACTTCTAATGCCTCCTTCTCTTTAATGTCCTATATAATGACATTATATTCATTAATTAGAAATTACATAACCTTTTATACATTAATATGGTTCATTCTGGTTTCATTATTTCATATTATGTTCCTTTGGATGACTTATATAATTTAAAAACATTGTTCAGGGATGTTCGTTTTTATGGTTTTCTTGAGCGGTCCACTTGTATTCTTAAATTGATTTTTAGGTAGATCGTGGTTAAACATCCAGAACTGATACTACATCTTATTAAGGATATTAAAGTAGCTTTAATAATTTTATAGTGAATTATATTAGATCTAAGTGGACGAATCATTAGATAAAAATTTAATGATGGTTATTTGGGTTAATTTGGGCGGTTTTTGGATCACAACGATCTTGTTTTAACATTTAACTTAGTAATAAGGCCATAGGTTATTTCCAGAACTTTAAATAGAAAATAATGCATATAAAATATTCTGGTTCAACCAAAAAATGGTTTCATGACCATATTGAAGGTAGAAATGGAAGAAGAGAACATGTCGTTTTGGAAGCTGATAAATTATCACCACATGAACAAAGTTCTCTTTAATAAAATAAAAGGAAGAGGGAAAGGGTGTGGGGTGATATAATATACCATTAGAATCATAATATTACAGTATATTTATAATAATTGAGTTACAAAACAATTTGGATGAAGATAGGTAGGGAGAGATCAAGAAAGGAACTTGAACTTGAAATGAAATTAAAGGAGAAGAGGGAGAGAAATCACCTTTTGGATCCTCCTCTTGAGAACCTCCTTAAGGGCCTAAGCTTGGCCTTTTGATGAGACCAGAAGATCTTGGACGTGGGTAAGGGGCTAGGGGAGATTATTGGGCAGATCTTAGACAATTATTGAAGCTTTAGAGGTGTGGTTTGACAAGAGGAGGGGGAGGGCTTATTTATACATGAGGAGGGAGGTGTTTTTGGCATAAAATATTAAATAAAATAATATATCAAGAGTTAGACTTGTAATAGTAGTTTTTTTGACATCCTAAATCATATATAAATATAATATAATTCGTTTTAGGCTTTAAATCTTCTTTATAATTCGAATTCATTAATTTATTAAAAGGAAAGAGAAAGAAAGAGAAAAAGACACTTTAAGAAATCACCTTTTGACTTTAGGCTTTGGAAAGTTCTTTTTAGGTTTGAGAATTGGATTTATTTTATTTAAAGGAATAATTTATGAAATTTAATTTAGGCCGAAACTAAAGTTCTAGAATGTTTATTTCATCATTACATCATTAATGATGCAATTTAGTGTACACCGATTATGCGAAAAACTGTATTTTTTTACTATTCACCCGAAAATTGAAGTATTTCAGAATAAACACAAAAATTTACCCCTACCATTTTTCTACGTGTAGAATCAAAAAATGATTTCCATTTTTCAAAAATATATTTATAAATATTATTAATTTAATATTTAATTAAAATCATGATTTACTTAAAAAACAGTTTTTAAAAATTAAAACTGATTTTGCAGTTCTTTAAAAAATTACGTATGGTCTTATAAAATTTTATAAAAACTATTATACATTGATTAAATAATTTATGAATATATTTCAGGAAAATAAATATTCATTTAAATTAATTAATTAATTATAATTAATTATTTATGACTTATAAAATACCAAAAACGTTTACTAAGGTCAAATTGTCACTTTCTAAGATGTCTAAATTTTATTTTATTATTCATAGGTAATTTTACTCTTATTTACTATTCATAAGGGTCATATTACTATTCATAAGGGTAGGTTACTATTCATAAAGGTAGGTTACTATTCACCAAAAATTATTTTTGTTTCATTAGACTCCAAATACTATATTGAACACAACCGTGTATGTCGGATTTTTAAAATTCCAAACATAGGGGTGACAAAATTATGTTTAAAGGTCACTTATCACTTAGTAGTTCATTATTTTGTGTTTTTATAAATATAAGAAGGGAATTTTCCATTGACATACTTTGGGTCATTACATTATTCCCCCCTTAAGAAATTTCGCCCCCGAAATTTCACTTTACACAAACAGGTGAGGGTACTTCTCCTTCATTGCCTCTTCCGGTTCCCAAGTTGATTCCTAAAACTTTTGGTTCCTCCACAACACTTTGAAACGGCGGGTTTTCTTGTTGCGTAGAACCTTATCACTTCGGTCCAAAAATTTTACCGGCTGCTCCTCATAGGAGAGATCATATTCCAACTGTACCGCCTCTGAGTTTAGTACATGTGAGGGGTCTGGAATATACTTCCTCAGTAGTGATACGTGAAACACATCATGAACTTGAGCCATATTCGGTGGAAGTTCCAGACGATAGGCCACGACTCCTATACAATCAAGGATCTCAAAGGGGCCAATGTACCTTTGGATTAGCTTCCATTTCTTCCCAAATCTCATGACTCTCTTCCATGGAGATATTAGAAGGAAGACTTTATCTCCAACGTCGAACTCCAAGTCCCTTCGACGGTTGTCAGCATAGCTCTTTTTCCGACTTTGAGCAGCTTTGATGTGTTTCTGGATGACTTGAACCTTCTCTGTCATCTCTCGAACAAGATCGGGACCAAGTAGCTTTCGTTCTCCATCTTCATCCCAACAGGTTGGAGTTCTACATCGCTTACCATAAAGAGCTTCATACGGAGCCATCTGAATACTCGAGTGGAAGCTATTGTTGTATGAGAACTCAACCAATGGAAGGTGCTGATCCCATCCACCTTTGAATTCTAGAGAACATGCTCTTAGCATATCTTCGAGAGTCTGAATAGTCCTTTCAGACTGGCCATCGGTTTGGGGGTGATAGGCCGTGCTGAAATTTAATTCGGTACTCAAAGCATGTTGAAGGCTCCTCCAGAACTTAGATGTGAACCTTGGATCACGGTCAGAGACAATTCAGAGTGGAACACCATGCAGTCTCACCACTTCCTTCACATATATCCTTGCAAGTTGTTCAAGTGAGAGGTCTTCCCGAATAGCGATAAAATGGGATGTCTTGGTGAGTCGATCAACCACAACCCATATCGCATTATTTCTCCTTGATGTTTTCGGGAGACCCGTGACAAAGTCTATAGTAACATTTTCCCATTTCCACATGCGTATAGGCAAGGGCTGCATCATTCCTTTGGACTTTTTTCACTCAGCTTTAACTTTCTTACATACCAAGCACCTTGATATTTATTCCGCAATCTCCTTCTTCATGTTTTCCCACCAGAAGTGCTCTCGGAGATCACGATACATCTTGGTACTTCCAGGATGGGTAGATAAAGTTGGGCTATGTTCATTATCCAATATCTCCTTCTTTATCCCAGGTGATGAAGGCACACAATGCTGCGTTCCAAACCGAATCACACCATCATTGTCGATATGGAACTCTTGCAGCTTCCCTTCCTTTAATGCATTCACCCTATTCTGTATCTCCACATCATCCCTTTGTGATTCCTTAATCTTCTCTTGGATGGATGGTTGCGCAATAATTTGGGCAAGGTAGGATGTATCCCCTTCCCTTATGATTTCCAAATCCATTCTTTGCATATCCAAGAAGATTGGTTATTTTTCAATCCTCAATATGGATAGAGTAGCAGGTTCTTTCCTGCTTAGAGCATCAGCTACCTTGTTCGCCTTTCCAGGATGATAGTGAATAGAGAAATCGTAATCCATGATTAGCTATAATCATCTCCTTTGATGCATGTTGAGCTCCTTTTGTGTGAATATATACTTTAGGCTCTTGTGGTCGGTGTATATGTCACACTTCTCACCATAAAGGTAGTGCCGCCAGATTTTCAAGGCAAAAATCACAGCTTCCAGCTCTAGATCATGCGTCGGGTAGTTCTGCTCATGGATCATCAATTGTCGTGAGGCATAGGCTATCACATTATCATTTTTCATGAGTACACAACCCAAACCTTTCCTTGAAGCATCACTGTATATCACAAAACATTCTCCACTTTTCGGTAGTGTGAGTACAGGTGCAGTGATCAGCCTTCTCTTTATCTTCTTGAATCTTCCCTCACATTCATCCGTCCAGACATACTTTACCCCTTTCCTTGTTAACTTAGTTATCGGGATTGACATTCGTGAGAAGTTTCTAACAAAACGTCGATAGTACCCAGCTAATCCAAGAAAACTACAGATTTATATGACACTAGAGGGCCTAGGCTGTAATGCCCCAACCCCAGTTACCCAGAGTCGGTGCATTATTACTTAACATTGGCATGATCACAAGAAAGATCAAATCTCGAAAGACCGATTGGTTTAGTAGCCTTGGAAACACTAGATATATTCATAAGTCTTACATTACATCATAAAATGAAAAACTACTACAACAACATATTGTCTCCATAATCCACACTCATATCCCCACATAATATCCCTGCAGGTCATTCATAATTTACTTCTTCAATTCCTGTGAAAAATAAAACATAGAAAAGGGGTGAGCTCAAATGCCCAGTAAGGATAACAATATAGCGGAAACTTTCATAAATAATAATAAACATTTAAGGCAATGTATAACTAAAACAAAAGCCTTTTAAACTTGAACTTTTAACATAGTATGGCATAAATAAAATGAGATAATGCCATTTACTTATTCACATGGTTATTCTACTAATCGAATAATCACATGCAAAATCAATAACCACTTTCATAATGATGGAATGTATAATGCTGAACTTTAATTTCTTTGTCAAGGCCTCGTCCCAATACCTTGGGGCTAACTATAACCGGAACCCAACCCGGAGTGCCTCTAATAACCGGACACCAACCCGGAGTGCCTCTAATAACCGGACACCAACCCGGAGTTCCTCTAATAACCGGAGACCAAACCGGAGTGCCTCTAATAACCGGAGACCAAACCGGAGGGCTTACTTTTACCGGTCCCCAACCCGGAACATACTTGTCTAACACATTCATCTGAATGAAAGGTTGAAATATAACATAAACATTCGGATTACAAATAACTTATGAAATGTCAATACTCTAAACAAAAACCATGAGTGACATAAGAATAACTTATCCATAGTCAAAAATAGCACAAAACTTTCAATAAAATATGGATGTTTTGTATCATAATAAATCAACTTCAAATAAGCTTAAAAGCCATCAAAGAATGTTGACATAGATGAAATCAAAACTATTTTAGAGAAATATCTCTTTTTTTTAAATCATTTTAAAAGTAACATAATTATAAAATAATACATTCAATTTGAAAATATTCTTATAAGCTTGTAAGGAAAACTTTGATGATTTTATTACGGCGGTAAATAGCTGCACCCGCCGTATAAGTTAAAAAAAACATTCTTACCTTAAATTTGTCGAAAAGGTTAAAAGTGCATTGTTTGGAAAACGACGGAAAGATTCCTTTCGAAACACATAAGGGTATAAATGACTTTAACCCATATTCTTGTAAATAGTAAAAATGTTTTGAAATACATTATTAAGAAACATGGATGTGGATGATAAAGAGATCCCAGTAGATTATTACGTATAAACAACCTCGGATAATGAAAAGATTGTGAAATAACCCTTACCAATTTGGTAACTTATGAAACATACAACCCATGAAAGAGGTATCATACAATGAATATGTAAGTACACATAAATTAGAGTGTATTACACAAAGAATATAATTATGGGCAGTACATACACCACACAAAAGGTAATGGTGGCAATATGGCATGAATCTCACGGGAATAAGGAGTGAGATGAAAACCCCTTACCTTGTACTTTTCCTTGGATGGGGTAGGTTAACCTCCTCTTCTTCGGGTTCTTCCTTTTGATTTGATCAAAAGGGCTCCTTAGGTCTGCTTTCTGATCAAACTAAGGCCTCTAGGTTGTAGTGAGGGATGTTGGGAGAGTATTTGGGCAGAGTGTGGCCGAACCAAAAGGCTTTGAAGGTGTGAAGAAATGAGAAGGAGGAGTGCCCTTTTATAAGAGAGGTGAGGGGCACCTTTGGAAAAGCTAGAAATATTAATTTATAATAAATTCATATTCGGTTTCTAATGGCTCCAAAGTTGATTATTCAAAGGTTAAGGTGGGGATAGGTCGGAAACCACTCAACCAATAGAATTTAGACAGGTTTGGGTACTTATATTAACCTTATCTTTAAGTATTAACTCTAAGTTAATTAGTTTCACTTTTACAATGTCTCTTTGTATTTTTATATAATATGGTTAATAAACATACTATATACATCCAAGATACCCCCAAGTGGTACATTAATGATGAACCTATCAATATATAAGTCTCTTGGACGAACCTTAGATTTTTAGGAATTTAATATCAATTAATAATATAATATTTGTTTTAAGAACTCTTTTATGTCAATTTTGACACTATTCAATAGTTGATTTTTTTGAAACTCATAACAGATTGATTACTTCGAAAAAAGTAAATTAAATCAATCCTAATATATCATATTATCCTATAAAATTAGTTTAATTCATTAAACGTTTCATATTATATTTATTTGGGTATTTATAATATCAATTATTTTAATTTTTCACTGTTATAGTAATTACTGCATCATCATTGTGTCAAAAATAAAATAAATTATTTAATGTCTAAAAATTATAAATAAAATATCATTATGTAGGAAATCTTTTTATCTTTCTAATTAATATTTATAATCTAAAATCAAACATATATAACCCTATGTAACAATTGTTTTTCTAAAAGATATATGCTTGTGTCATTTTTGTATTCATTTTAACTTAATTAAAATAAAGTGTCATTATCACTTACAAGTGGATCCATGGGGTCCCAAAATCGACCCAAAGATTCCCATGGTCGACCATGTATCAACCAATAGGGTTAAGACACGTTTTAGGGTAATTTAGTATTATTATAATATTATTTTTTAACCCTTATTTACCGGATTTACCCTTAACCATAGTAAATAAAATATTTACCGCAGTAATTATTCAAAATGTCTAAAAATAAAAGTTACCTATTTACACAATTTGAAAATCCTGATTCCAAATATGGAATCCATTTTTCTAAATTCAAAACACAGAAGTGGCAGAAATTAATTTAAAATTAATTCCCGCTGTCAAAACAAAAAGCGTGTTTTTAAGAGATAATAACTATCAAAAGATTGACACTTGTTTATGTTTGGTTTAATTGTAAAATTATGTCCAATGACCAAAATTATATTAAATGGTAAAAATATATTCTAAATATACTTGAAAACCACTCAAATTCATAATTTATCACTATTAATTATTTTGATTAAAAAAGTTGTTTTTAATTAAAATTTAGTAATTTTCACTATTCATCAAAATATGAAAGTTATCCGAAATGTACCAAAATTTCACCTTAGGATAAATTCGATATTCCGAATCCAAAAATGAAGTCCATTTTTAAATATAAAATATATATAATTTCAAAAATTAGGTATTACTATTCATAACGGCTAGTTTGATTGGTTGTGGTGTGTGTTAAAACTCAAGGTTGCGTACACCACACGCTACTGTATTATTCAAAGAAAACGTACCGTGGAAGCTTGGGATGTTTCATTTTAAATTTTTGATGTCCCCATTTAGTCAAAAAGTTTAAAATATTGTATTTAAAAAGGGTTCACTATTAAAAGTTGATAAAAGTGCAATACTGAAAATGAATTTGTTCTTGCATTATGTCTAAGATACTCATAATATGGAAAAATTATAAGGATTATATAAAGTTTAAAATTTATTTAATACTATTCATAACCTCTTTTGAATGGATTTTTGGAAATTCATTGTGCAAGTGAACTCGGTGTTGCGTGTAGTGCAAGTTATTGAATTATTTTGAAGAAATAACACATTATGAATTCTTGGGGTGTTACATTCTCCCCTCCTTCAATAAATTGCGTCCTCGCAATTTGAAACTGTTCTTCGAAAATAAAAGGTTGAAAGTAGAAAATATATTTGTGGGAAAACCCACATTGGAAATTGGGTTACTAAAATTTAGTCTTAATATGAGGAAAAGAGAAATCAAAGGGTCACCACCAAATTATGATCTCGATTAGGGGAACATTGGTGGCAATTAGAGACATATAATTGGAGGAAAAACGTAAATATTTATTGGTAGTGATTGAGGTCATCAATCACAAACAAGTGTAAAATTGAGGTCCTTAAATTCATCAATCTATGATGATTTGAAATACCATCGGTTCAACAAAACATAAGGTATTAGGATAACACATTTTTGACGTTTCAAAATATCTTAGTTGAAATCCCACATCGAAAAATGAATTAATGAGGCCTCTATTTAAAATAAAGAGTAGAAAGTATGAAGATTACCGAAAATAACACATACTAGGGTTCCATGTAGGAAAATATGGATATGGAAGAAAAATCTAACCATCAATTATCTGATGGAGAGTGGTACAGAACATGGCTATGAAAAGGCCAACAATCCCAAATCCATAAATTAGTGATGATTTAAGGTACCATCTAGGAAAACATTTTTGTTCTAAGTTGCTTTTATTAATGTTGAGGAATTTATTTATGAGATTGGATAAGATCATAAGGATAAATACTTACTTTATAATTAGATTTTTATCCATTGATAAATTTCTACCACAAACTCATCTTTCACTCTAAAAGATAATAGAATGTAAAAAAATTCTATTTACACTATTCGTATAGGGTTCCAAAATAAACGAATTTATAATTCATCTACATTATATTTTAATAAAAACTATATTATTTAATCCAGGACATCTCATGGGCCAGTGGTAGGTGATACACCCTTGTCGCCCTTCGGTTGCGGGTTCAAGTCTCGCAGCCTTGCCGGACGCGACGGGTTGCCGCCCGACCTCCGGGTTGTCCTTTTATGGAAATCCAAAATAATCCAAACTAGAACTATCCAAAATACTTCTGTCCAAACTCATAGTCTAACATTTATAAGGAAGGTAAACATAATATAGATCCTTTTTACCCCGTAATAGCATATGAATACCTTCATCATGTATTAGCATATTCCTTATTGATTACATTCATGCTCCCTTATTCCATATAGAATGCTGGATATACTTCATTAATCCAAAAATGTTTTAAACCCCAACAATGATGGAATATACAAATCATTAATCAGTTCCAAGGTAGTCAAGAATATCCAATATAATTTATCCAAAACAATCACATATTATTCCAAAATCACTACCTCAGTATCAGAACTATATTATGATTTATCATTCTCTCAACCATATATTTTCCAAAAATTTATCCTGCTATTGAGTCACTTTTCTTTGTTCCACACAATCTCAAGTCCTTAATGAAATAGTACTGCAGTACAATCCTTATATACTCCATAATTATTATAACAAGTACATTGTTGATACAACACTCAATTGACATAATCAACATAAGAACTCTAATCATTCCTCTTCATCTGTGGTAGTATCATAACTTGATTATTATCCAATAACATCATTTGTAGCATAGTCTGATGACAGGGACATAGGTTCGCGTAGTGTCCAAACTCCTTGCAAATGAAGCATTGTAAATTTGAAACCATTTTCTTACCCTTGCAGTCACGTACTTTGTGCCCTTTTCCTCCACACTTATAACAAACTCCCATTCCTTTCAGGCAAGTTACAGGGTGTTTCTTTCCACAGTTACCACATATGGGAAAATTCTTCTTTTCCCTCTTCCCTTTATCCATCTTTCTCTCTTCCATCCTTTTATTCTCTTGCTACCCTTCAAAGCCATAGGACTCAGTAAACTCTTTACTTATCTTATCAACACATGATATTACTTCTTCATATGATGATAATACATGGGAGACTATTTCTCTTATAAATTCTAGCTTAAGACCATGAAAGATATGATCCTTCCTTCTCTTTGGATCATGTGCATTTCTGGAGTTCTCATTCCTTCTACTGGGCGCCATTTCTAAACAATGGCATACACTAGATCAGTTTATGAATCAAAATACATAATCCCATACTTATAAAACACTTAACATAAATTGAACTCTTTATGGATATAATCCATAATCATAAAAATGTCTCCTTTGAGGATGTATATACTCATAAACCCTTCACAATGGTTTGTAAAGAAAATGAGAATTATCCTAAGCATATCCCCTGGGAGTGTCGTAACCAAGAGTGCAGCAAGGCCCGTTGTCGTGCACCAGTTCCCGTTCGAGTCTAGCTCAAAGCGATGTTTTCGGGTTTTACCCCTAGGTACATCTGTGCCAGAGCCGCCTCTACCTGCTCGTATCCAGACATGGATGTATTGCTCGGAAAACTCACAAAATCTCTACAATACCAAAATTCTAGGAAGTTCTTCTACACTAATCCTCAAAGTTCATCTTAGGTCTACGTGCTCTAATCAGAGTTTATCTAAATCTAGCTTCCAAGGTTTGTACTAAACTTACTCTGATACCAACTGTAACGCCCCGACCCCAGTTACCCAGAGTCGGTGCATTATTACTTAACATTGGCATGATCACAAGAAAGATCAAATCTCGAAAGACCAATTGGTTTAGTAGCCTTGGAAACACTACATATATTCATAAGTCTTACATTACATCATAAAATGAAAAACTACTACAACAACATATTGTCTCCATAATCCACACTCATATCCCCACATAATATCCCTACAGGTCATTCATAATTTACTTCTTCACTTCCTGGGAAAAATAAAACATAGAAAAGGGGCGAGCTCAAATGCCCAGTAAGGATAAAAATATAGCGGAAACTTTCATAAATAAGAATAAACATTTAAGGAAATGTATAACTAAAACAAAAGCCTTTTAAACTTTAACTTTTAACATAGTATGGCATAAATAAAATGAGATAATTCCATTTACTTATTCACATGGTTATTGTACTAATCGAATAATCACATGCAAAATCAATAACCACTTTCATAATGATGGAATGCATAAAGCTGAACTTTAATTTCTTTGTCAAGGCCTCGTCCCAAGACCTTGGGGCTAACTGTAACCGGAACCCAACCCGGAGTGCCTCTAATAACCGGACACCAACCCGGAGTGCCTCTAATAACCAGACACCAACCCGGAGTTCCTCTAATAACCGGAGACCAAACCGGAGTGCCTCTAATAACCGGAGACCAAACCGGAGGGCTTACTTTTACCGGTCCCCAACCCGGAACATACTTGTCTAACACATTCATCTGAATGAAAGGTTGAAATATAACATAAACATTCGGATTACAAATAACTTATGAAATGTCAATACTCTAAACAAAAACCATGAGTGACATAAGAATAACTTATCCATAGTCAAAAATAGCACAAAAATTTCAATAAAATATGGATGTTTTGTATCATAATAAACCAACTTCAAATAAGCTTAAAAGCCATCAAAGAATGTTGACATAGATGAAATCAAAACTATTTTAGAGAAATATCTCTTTTTTTAAATCATTTTAAAAGTAACATAATTATAAAATAATACATTCAATTTGAAAATATTCTTATAAGCTTGTAAGGAAAACTTTAATGATTTTATTACGGCGGTAAATAGCCGCACCCTCCGTATAAGTTAAAAAAAACATTCTTACCTTAAATTTGTCGAAAAGGTTAAAAGTGCATTGTTTGGAAAACGACGGAAAGATTCCTTTCGAAACACATAAGGGTATAAATGACTTTAACCCATATTCTTGTAAATAGTAAAAATGTTTTGAAATACATTATTAAGAAACATGGATGTGGATGATAAAGAGATCCCAGTAGATTATTACGTATAAACAACCTCGGTTAATGAAGAGATTGTGAAATAACCCTTACCAATTTGGTAACTTATGAAACATACAACCCATGAAAGAGGTATCATACAATGAATATGTAAGTACACATAAATTAGAGTGTATTACTCAAAGAATATAATTATGGGCAGTACATACACCACACAAAAGGTAATGGTGGAAATATGGCATGAATCTCATGGGAATAAAGAGTGAGATGAAAACCCCTTACCTTGTACTTTTCCTTGGATGGGGTAGGTTAACCTCCTCTTCTTCAGGTTATTCCTTTTGATTTGATCAAAAGGGCTCCTTAGGTTGGCTTTCTGATCAAACTAAGGCCTCTAGGTTGTAGTGAGGGATGTTGGGAGAGTATTTGGGTAGAGTTTGGCAGAACCAAAAGGCTTTGAAGGTGTGAAGAAATGAGAAGGAGGAGTGCCCTTTTATAAGAGGGTTGAGGGGCACCTTTGGAAAAGCTAGAAATATTAATTTATAATAAATTTATATTCAGTTTCTAATGGCTCCAAAGTTGATTATTCAAAGGTTATGGTGGGGATAGGTCGAAAACCACTCAACCAATAGAATTTAGACGGGTTTGGGTACTTATATTAACCTTATCTTTAAGTATTAACTCTTAGTTAATTAGTTTCACTTTTACAATGTCTCTTTGTATTTTTATATAATATGGTTAATAAACTTACTATATACATCCAATCGACCCCCAAGTGGTCCATTAATGATTACCTATCATGATATAAGTCTCTTGGCCGAACCTTAGATTTTTAGGAATTTAATATCAATTAATAATATAATATTTGTTTTAAGAACTCTTTTATGTCAATTTTGACACTATTCAATAGTTGATTTTTTTGAAACTCATAACAGATTGATTACTTCGAAAAACGTCAATTAAATAAATCCTAATATATCATATTATCCTATAAAATTGGTTTAATTCATTAAAAGTTTCATATTATATTTATTTGGGTATTTATAATATCAATTATTTTAATTTTTCACTATTATAGTAATTACTGCATCATCATTGTGTCATAAATAAAATAAATTATTTAATGTCTAAAAATTATAAATAAAATATCATTATGTAGGAAATCTTTTTATATTTCTATTTAATATTTATAATCTAAAATCAAACATATATAACGCTATGTAACAATTTGTTTTCTAAAAGATATATGCTTGTGTCATTTTTGTATTCATTTTAACTTAATTAAAATAAAGTGTCATTATCACTTACAAGTGGATCCATGGGGTCCCAAAATCGACCCAAAGATGCCCATGGTCGACCATGTATCAACCAATAGGGTTAAGACACGTTTTAGGGTAATTTAGTGTTATTATAATATTATTTTTTAACCCTTATTTACCGGATTTACCCTTAACCATGGTAAATAAAATATTTACCGCAGTAATTATTCAAAATGTCTAAAAATAAAAGTTACCTATTTACACAATTTGAACATCCTGATTCCAAATATGTAATCCATTTTTCTAAATTCAAAACACAGAAGTGGCAGAAATTAATTTAAAATTAATTCCCGCTGTCAAAACAAAAAGCGTGTTTTTAAGAGATAATAACTATCAAAAGATTGACACTTGTTTATGTTCGGTTTAATTGTAAAATTATGTCCAATGACCAAAATTATATTAAATGGTAAAAATATATTCTAAATATACTTTAAAACCACTCAAATTCATAATTTATCACTATTAATTATTTTGATTAAAAAATTTGTTTTTAATTAAAATTTAGTAATTTTCACTATTCATCAAAATATGAAAGTTATCTGAAATGTACCAAAATTTCACCTTAGGCTAAATTCGATATTCCGAATCCAAAAATAAAGTCTATTTTGAAATATAAAATATATATAATTTCAAAAATTAGGTATTACTATTCATAACGGCTAGTTTGATTGGTTGTGGTGTGTGTTAAAACTCAAGGTTGCGTACAACACACGCTACTGTATTATTCAAAGAACACGTACCGTGGAAGCTTGGGATGTTTCATTTTAAATTTTTGATGTCCCCATTTAGTCAAAATGTTTAAAATATTGTATTTAAAAAGGGTTCACTATTAAAAGTTGATAAAAGTGCAATACTGAAAATGAATTTGTTCTTGCATTATGTCTAAGATACTCATAATATGGAAAAATTATAAGGATTATATAAAGTTTAAAATTTATTTAATTCTATTCATAACCTCTTTTGAATGGCTTTTTGGTAATTCATTGTGCAAGTGAACTCAGTGTTGCGTGTAGTGCAAGTTATTGAATTATTTTGAAAAAATAACACATTATGAATTCTTGGGGTGTTACATGGGCCATTCTTCAATCGCCTTTGTCTTTGAAGGGTCCACAGAATTTCCCTCGCTTGTGATCACATGTCCCAAGAACGTGACTTGATTCATCCAAAAGTCACACTTGCGGAAATTGGCATACAACTTCTCTTTTCTCAATGTCTCCAACACAAGTCTTAGATGTTCTTTATGTTCCTCCTTGCTCTTGGAGTAGATGAGAATATAATCAATAAACACTACCACAAATTTTTCGAGGTAATGTCTAAAGACTCTATTCATCAAATCCATGAAGATTTCCGGGGCATTAGTAAGTCTGAAGGGCATCACCAAAAACTCATAGTGCCCATACCTTGTACGGAAGGAAGTCTTCTGAATATCTTCCTTCTTCACCTTTACTTGATGATATCCAGAACGAAGATCCACCTTTGAGAAGTATTGAGCTCCTCTTAACTGTTCAAACAAGTCGTCAATCCTTGGGAGAGGATACTTGTTCTTTATGGTGATCTTGTTGAGTTCCCGATAATTGATACACAGTCGCATGGTTCCATCCTTCTTCTTTACAAAGAGCACTAGCGCACCCCAAGGTGATGCACTGGGGCGTATGAACCCTTTGTCCAGATGCTCTTGCAGCTGCTTCTTTAACTCCTCTAGTTCGATAGGAGCCATCTTATAGGGGCACATAGAGATAGGAGTAGCTCCGGGTATGAGTTAAATTGAGAACTCTACCTCATGATCTGGGGGAATTCCGGGTAACTCTTCGATAAATACATCACTTTATTCCATTACGATGGGCATTTCCTCAAGGTTGGAACTTTCCTTCGACTCAACCATTTGGGCAAGGTATGATTCTTCACAGGGAAACAACACCTACACCATTGAAGGATTTTTCAAAGGATATTCATGATCTTCCTTGAATTTTTAGAGGAGCATGGGATGGTTCAGAATATGAAAATATATTTCCTTTTCCCGAA
The DNA here is from genome assembly GCA_963277665.1 of Viscum album. Lineage (NCBI taxonomy): Eukaryota > Viridiplantae > Streptophyta > Magnoliopsida > Santalales > Viscaceae > Viscum > Viscum album. Next base: position 2,114,243,840 of record OY728120.1, read on the forward strand.
ATTTGATATGCACTCTATATAAAGAGATCCAATCCATTCCCATTATAGCGTCAAATTCCACCAAGGGAAGTATTATGAGATTTTCCAGAAGAATCTTCCCACATACATCAACAGGAGGATAGTCGAACACATGGGTTGCAATGATTGCACCACTTGGTGTTTTTACAGATATCTCTACTTCAAGGTTTCGAGGCTTCGATTCTATAGTTCTAGCAAACTTGCAAGATATAAAGGAATACATAGAACCAGAATCAAATAAGTCTTTTTCCATTCATGAGTGAATAAGAAGTGTACCTTGTACGACTTCATTATCATGTTCCACCTCCGCGGTAGTGATGGCATAAGCCTTCCCTTATTCCTTTGGATTTGGTGGTTGTTGGCGCTGATTACCCTCAAGAGCTCGAGGTTTAGTGCACTGGTTTGAATAGTGCCCTAGCTCCCTACAGTTGTAGCATTGAACCATGAGTGGTTCTCTCCTTTCATCGGCTACATTATCCTTCATTTTCATGTCTTTTCGACACTCGTGAGCTTGGTGTCCTTCCTTCCCACACTTAAAGCATTTCGACATACCTTTGAGGCAGTTCCCATGGTGCAACTTCCCACATTTTTGGCATGTGGGTCGATTTTTCTTCCCACCTTTGTCACTAGATCCACCAACTTGAAACTCCATCTTTCTTTTCTTATCACCATAGTCATGGGACCATTCTCCAAACTCCATCTCCACTTTGAGAGAACACTGAACAACTTCTTTATAACTCCCAAAGTCTCGGATTGCAAGAGCCTTTCGAAGATGTGGTTTTAATCCACTAAAGAATCTATCAATTTTTTTTATCATTGTTGGTAACAAAACCCGAAGCATACCTTGAGAGCCTTGTGAAATTTTCTTCATAGGTTGTGATAGATTCTCATTCTTTTTTCATGAGATCTAATAATTCTCTCTCCATCTTCGTGCGAAGAGTTCATGGGAAGTACTTATTAAGAAACATTATCTTAAAGGCTTCCCATTCCATCTCTTCAATTTCCTCCCTTGGCTTGGTGTTCTTAATCAAAGCCCACCATTGTTCAGCTTCTCCATCTAGACGATAAACGGCTAGGGTCACCATCGCCATCTCGGAACAGTGAAGAACAGAAAAGATCTTCTCCATGGAGTTGACCCACTGTTCCGCAACTAGTGTATCAGAAGATCCACAATACATCGGTGGTCGTTTCCACATAAAACATTTGATAGCTAGTTGCTCCCTCTTTGGTGAAGGAGGATGTTCCCCATTATTATGGTTATTATTCATAACCCAAGATATTTGGGTAAGCATCGCCATGAAGTTTTGAACTCCACCTCCAAAAGCATTGGGGATGTCGTTCGGGCAATCATTGCATTGGCCCTCACAAGAGTTGTTGGCCTGATTTCTCCTGGTTCCCACCATTTTCTAAAATAGAAAAGGTTAGAACAAAACATAAGTAAACAAGTCATGAATAACTTATTCATTTAAACAATTATACCAAAAACATAACATATGGGATCCCTAGGTAAATATATGTGTGTGCATATTTGTACTTAGTCTCATGCTAGAGGTTTTCTTTAGGGTTCACTAATCCTAATTCCCAAATTAACTAAACCTTTCCTCTGATACCAACTAAAGAGACCCGGAATTTTCTTACATTACTATTACATCATTTCAAAGATAAACAAAGTAATAGTATTACACATGGAGGATCCAGAGGTTTAGTTTCTTAGGAAAACTAGGACCATACATAAAAAATACAACATCAACCATGAACATTTATTTAATTTCTTCTTCACTAGCTTCTTAGTGGAACTTATCCTCTCCTTAGTACATGTATCCACCTGAGTATATACATCAAAAGGGGTGATCTAGAAGCCCAGTAAGAGGATAGATAAGAACAATATATCATGGGGTGAGAATAATCATGACGTAGGCAAAAGATCATGAACATGAGAGGAGCATAAACAATAAACTTGAAATGTGGCAATGCATAAAAATGAAACATCATGTCTTAGTGGTTAACTAGCACACATACTTGTGAACAAAGATAGAATCATGTTCACACATCATTTCACATTTACTCATGAGATTCATCACTTTACCCAATTCATTGGAGCAGTGTATAATTCTGGGCGCACCCGTCACATTTAAACATTCATATTGCGTTATATAATTCCGGGTGCACCCATCACATCATAACATTATCATTATCATGCTTGCAACATAGATCACATATCAAACATGTACATAAATAACCCATGGAATGGAACGGGTTTCATCTCATAATAACACATTCATAAGCTTTGGGTTCCCAAAATAAAGAGGGAACAACTTGCTTGATACAAGAACCATCAACCTTGAATGAGAAGTAAAAGGTGAGATCTTGAAAGAAGAGTTTTGTTGTAAAACATTTTGATGGACATAAAAACCAGTGAAAAACATGTATATCCCAGAAAATTCAAGTAAATGATGAAAAAATGATCTTTGAGGAGTAACCACATCAAAAATGGAATGAAGGAGGGAGAACCCGAAGGAAGAAAATTTGGTTCGAGATTTCCCCTTACCGTGTACTTCGAATGCCTCCTTCTCTTTAATGTCCTGTATAATGACATTATATTCATTAATTAGAAATTACAGAACCATTTATACATTAATAGGGTTCATTATGGTTTCATTATTTCATATTATGTTCCTTTGGATGACTTATATAGCTTAAAAACATTGTTCGGGGATGTTGGTTTTTATGGTTTTCTTGAGCGGTCCACTTGTATTCTTAAATTGATGTTTGGGAAGATCATGGGTAAACATCCAGAACTGATACTACATGTTATTAATGATATTACAGTTTCTTTAATAATTTTATTGTTAATTATATTAGATCCAAGTGGACGAGTCATTAGATAAAAATTTAATGATGGTTATTTGGGTTAATTTGGGCGGTTTTTTGATCACAACGATCTTGTTTTAACATTTAACTTAGTAATAAGGCCATAGGTTATTTCCAGAACTTAAAATAGAACATAATACATATAAAATATTCTGTTTCAACCAAAAAATGGTTTCATGACCAGATTTAAGGTAGAAATGGAGGAAGAGAACATGTCGTTTTTGAAGGTGATAAATTATCACCACATGAACAACGGTCTCTTTAATAAAATAAAAGGAAGAGGGAAAGGGTGTGGGGTGATATAATATACCATTAGAATCATAATATTAAAGTATATGTATAATAATGGAGTTAAAAAACAATTTGGATGAAGATAGGTAGGGAGAGATCAAGAAAGGAACTTGAACTTGAAAGGAAATTAAAGGAGAAGAGGGAGAGAAATCACCTTTTGGATCCTCCTCTTGAGAACCTCCTTAAGGGCATAATCTTGGCCTTTTGATGAGACCAGAAGCTCTTGGACGTGGGGAAGGGGCTAGGGGAGATGATTGGGTAGAGTTTAGACAATTCTTGGAGTTTGAGAGGTGTGGTTTGACAAGAGGAGGGGGAGGGCTTATTTATACATGAGGAGGGAGGTGTTTTTGGCATAAAATATTAAATAAAATAATATATCAAGAGTTAGACTTGTAATAGTAGTTTTTTTGACATCCTAAATCATATATAAATATAATATAATTCGTTTTAGGCTTCAAATATTCTCTATAATTCTAATTCATTAATTTATTAAAAGGAAAGAGAAAGAAAGAGAAAAAGACACTTTAAGAAATCACATTTTGACTTTAGGCTTTGGAAAGTTCTTTTTAGGTTTGAGAATTGGATTTATTGTATTACAAGGAATAATTTATGAAATTTAATAGGTTTTGGCTGAAACTAAAGTTCCAGAATGTTTATTTCGTCATTACATCATTAATGATGCAATTTAGTGTACACCGATTATGCGAAAAATTTTATTTTTTTACTATTCACCTGAAAATTGAAGTATTTCAGAATAAACCAAAAAATTTACCCCTACCATTTTTCGAAGTGTAGAATACAAAAATGATGTCCATTTTTCAAAAATAATTTTCTAAATATTATTAATTTAATATTTAATTAAAATCATTATTTACTTAAAATAAAGTTTTTAAAAATTAAAACTGATTTTGCAGTTCATTCAAAAATTACGTAGGGTCTTATAAAATTATCTAAAAACTATTAGACATTGATTAAATAATTTATTAATATATTTCCGGAAAATAAATATTCATTTAAATTAATTAATTAATTATAATTAATTATTTATGACTTATAAAATACCAAAAACGTTTACTAAGGTCAAATTGTCACTTTCTAAGATGTCTAAATTTTATTTTATTATTCATAGGTAATGTTACTCTTATTTACTATTCATAAGGGTCATATTACTATTCATAATGGTAGGTTACTATTCATAAAGGTAGGTTACTATTCACCAAAAATTATTTTTGTTTCATTAGACTCCAAAAACTATCTTGAACACAACCGTGTATGTTTGATTTTTAAAATTCCAAACATAGGGGTGACAAACTTATGTTTAAAGGTCACTTATCACATATTAGTTCATTATTTTGTGTTTTTATAAATATAAGAATGGAATTTTCCATTGACATACTTTGGGTCATTACATCTTAATCTAATGGTTTCAGATGTCTTTAGAAGACTACAGTGTGACCTTGCTGAGATGGAGGTGCAAGGCCCGATTCAGTCCAGAGAAGTTGATGGGGATTGTAAGTCTGAGAAGTTGGATCAGTGAAACATTGATCCCAATACTGCTTCATATGTGGAGGATTTGCGGTCAGGTGTTAGAAACTATAGAAGGGAGGGGCCTAATGAGATTGTACCTAGGTGTCCCGGTCCTACTGAGGTGTATCATGATGTTATAAAGGGAGGTGAAACTTTTGGAAAGGTTCAGGCGATACAAGCAATAGGTAATAGATTGATGAACAAGACAAGCCCTAAAATGGAGGTGTCAACTATTAAGTTAGACAACTGATTTGAAGGGTTAGTGAATGAAGAGTTGGATTAGTATCATGATGAATCCCAAGAAGTGAACCTATATGAAGAGAATTATTTCAAAATGGAAGAACATAGTTATGATTCTTCTTTTAATTTTTTAGAAGATAATTAAGATGAACTCCAAGGTTGAGGGCCACCTAGCCCAAGGAGGACGAAGGTCTGAAGAGATAGTCAGGACTTCGAGAGTTTTATGCTAATTAAAGGAAAAAAATAAAAAGGGTGCAAGGACTATTCCTACATACCCCAACTAATGGATACATGATCTTATAAAAAATAAAAGGTTATGAAGTAGAGAGGAGACCTATTGGAGGTTTCAAAGGTGAAGAACCACTCTTCTAACCCAGTTAACACTAACCAGGTTGTGGTTGTATGTGAAGGGAAGTTGTGGGAAATTATTATTCAATATTAGGAAGAAATGTTGGAGGAATTTCTTCTAATCAACACATCTAATGAGGATGGTGGTAAGATGACTGAGCGATTTCAATGTGTCAAAAATAATAAGGTTTAGAAAGAGTGGATCCACAAGAACTATTGTATTTTGGTAAGAGGATTCAATATAGGGAATTTAAACATGGAGGAGTTCATAAAAACTTATTACAAGATAGATTATTGTTTCGAATACCTTATCAAGGATGATCTAGATTTTGAGGTAAATGGACTTCTTTGGAAATTACATAGGAATACTGTGTCAAATAGACTTATATTATATTTTAATGGATCTTATATATTTTATTATGTTTAAATAATTATAGTATGTACTCGAATGGGTTCACAATTTACCTTAAAATTGATTGTAAAATAAAAAAAGTAATATTTAGGTCCTAGTGGTTGAGAAGAAAGTTTACCTAACCCATGACTTTGGATATCACCCACCAAGTTGGAATGTTTTCTTACTTTTGTTTTAGGTCTTGTATGGAATGTTGGGTGGTTTTTTGTAATTAGAGATTATTTTCACCCATTGGTTTCATCATGTACTCAAGGATATTATTAGGTTTTGAGGGGTGTTGTAAAGGACTATGTGGTGGATATGGGTTCTTGAGTGGTGGTGGAGGATGACTACTCTACCTTAAGTGATTCCATGATTATTGATGTTAGTTTTAATACCCCTTTAAATATATTATTGGTTTTATTTCCTCCAAAATTTTTATGGATAGTATAGTTATTTCATAACGGTATTATTATAGGAGTGCTTCCTAAGAGGATTTCCACACAAAACTCAGAAGGTTATCTCAGTTGAGAGAACTTTTCAGAGTAGTCGGTGTCATCACCATAGATACCAAAATGAATTGGTGAATTAGTTTAGTGTTTCCCATGAGAAATATAAATTTTTATGGAGAAGGGTACTTACCTCTTCAAACTTCATATCCATCTTATTCTCAAACTCAGAACTATGCACCTCATGGGCACCCTAAAAGGGTTTACTGGACCTTAAACTAAATTGTCTCATATTTTGTGCCATCTTTTCATGAAAAGGACATTTCAAGTTGGCCCAACCACTAATTGGGGAGTTAGCATATTACAACCAATCTTTTTTAGTGTCTTATAAAGAAAACATAAAATATATAAGTTTTAATTGTAATTGATCCACATTTTTAGGGTTTAATGTCTTACACACAATATGAAATGTTTTTAAATTATTATTTAATATGTTAATTAGACCATATTCTAGTTCAAAGTTTGGGGCTTCTCCATATTCTTGAATATATAAAAGTTGGATATCAACGTTAGGTGAAGTGAGTTATTTTAGTGTTTTGTTATTTTCTATAATTCTATACACATTATGTTCAATTTATATTTTTGTTTTTGAAAAATAGGGGTCTAGAAGAGTCTCAAGGTGTGGTGTGACCTCCTTTAAAGGATCATCATGTGTGTCTTGATGTGGCTTTTGTAGGATCCTCTCTAGTTTGGGTTCAAAAGTAGTTTGTTCACTCAGAGTTGACCATGTCATCAATAAAACCTAAAAACCAAAATAGGTTATAAAACCACTTATAAACAAAATCCAAAGAGATAAATAACCAAGTATTTAAAAAATACACTAATTTATTATAAAAACATATAATAAAAACTAAATTATTCCCTGAAAATGGCATCAAAATTTGACTGTGTTGTCATGAAATGAAAAATCGAATATGTGTAAGATTATTAGATATAGTCTAGGGTAAACACTAGGTCATCTATAAATAATAATTAGAGGTTTATATTATATGTTTTCAAATATGTTTTCTAAAAACAAAATAAAATGGGGGATTTAAATTATGATTCAATAAAATAAATTAATTTAAATATTTTAATAGTTGATAATAAAAGTGTGGTTTAAGAGATTTTGAAGAATGTATCCATTGATATTTAACTACACATGCAAGAAATCTTGATAATTACATTTGGTTTAATAAAATTATTTTGTTGATGGTAACCAAGATCTTCATTACCCTCTTTTATATTTAAAAATATGAACCTAGAACCAACCCTTGACATAATAATCACTTTGTCATGGTTTTGAATTTAATAATTAAATGATTACTTCCAAATAATACTAAAATATCAATTATGTGTGAGATAAAGATGATTCTTGTTTTGTCCAATTAGAACATCCCAAGATTCCCAATTGAAACTCCAATCCTATCAGTTATGAAATGAAACTTTTTTTTAATAATCATAACCAAAAAGTTAATTCAAAGATAAAAATGTTAATATGAAATTAAATGAATTTTTTACAAACATAAATCATTCCAAACTTGTAGAAAAAAGTGTTAAAACTCCCTTTCCAAGTGTGTAACACTATCTCAATGATCACCTATTGTTTATCCCACCATCGATAGGAGGAGGAGGCCCAGAGGTAACTTCACCTTCATCTTGTATCTCTCCATGAGGATAGGGGCCTCCAAAAACTCCAAAGGGATGAAAATAACCCTTATAATCTCCAAATTGGCAATAAATTTACCCTTGGTTGAACTTTAAAATTAGGTTTCCAAGGTACCAATTTATAGGCAATGTTGAAGGTGGTTTTGGGCACCATGAATTTATAAACCAATTGGATCACATATTTAGGATAGAACACAGTGTTATATTTATTTTAAAAAATCTAAAAAGTTATTTAACCAACTCTTTACTATCTCCCCGAAAAATTTAGCATCATATAAAGGGATATAACCTGATATATAGAAGATTTATTGAATTGACCTTGAGATCGTGGATAGTGATGATTCACTCCAATGATTGAATTTTACGGACCCAAAAAATGGATAAATTGGGATCCCTAGTCTTATTGAGAGTTTTATCTCACACATTTTTTCATTTAACCAAGAAATTTCATCCCAATTGGTTGCATTCATTATACATAGTGAATATTTTAGTCCACATATGTTCTTGGTCTCTTGTGAAATTTATCTAGTTTTGCATGAATATCATCATGGCCTCTCTAAATCACCTCCACCTAAAATTTAAAAAAAAAATAGTGAAATTTACCTTTCTATAAGTGATAAAAATTAACTAATTGAACCAAATGAGAAGTTAAATTTTTTATTATATTTTGAATTTACAATATAAAATCTGTTTAACATGGTGGTAAAAGGGTTGAAATAAATAGTGGATTGTAACATCATCATTTTCCCTCTTTATTCTATATTGGTATGAATAGTTCCCAAAAAAATTAAGCATGTTTATTTTTGTTTTATCATTTGTTCTAATTAGAATCTATTCTAATCATATACTTTTTTATTCTTTGGTATTATGTTTAAATCATTACTATTTTAACTCTAGAAATTATTTCTCTATTAGTACTAAACATTACCACTGGAGCTCATTATTAAATTCATGTCTCCTATTTTAAAGGGAATTTTGGTTTTATTATATCTTCAATCTAAAATCTTGAGATGATTGATCAATTCATTTATATTTTACTCTTGAGATTATTAATATTTCAATTTATATTGATAATTATTGATTCATTTAACCCTCATTATCTCTTTCATGGTAATGATTTCTTTTCTTATTTAAATTCACCAATTTAGGGGTAACCAAGCTTATTTCATTCCTATGATGTTTGGAAAATCAAAATTCATCTCATAGGGATCAGGTTTTTTATGTTTTAAATTCTAATTCCTTGAACGTCATTTCAATATCTCCTTATATCTCTCTCATCTATGTTTTATTAGTCTTTAGAGTATAATTTAATTTTTAAAATTTATTATTTTCAAATATTTTAATTTTATCAATTTCTATTTTGATTTAAACTCTTTTTTATTTTGATCTTGAGATTTATTTCATAATATTTTACTATTTCATTTTTAAATCTATTTTTAAATTTTATAAAATCTAGAGTTTAAATATTATCATTTTCTTTTAATTATTATAATTATCTTTGAATTTATCTTGAATATCATTAAATAAACTTTTACTTTATCTCATTCATTTAACATATTTATTGAGATGATGTGTAATTTAATGTTGCAATTTCAAGCCTCTGGTATTTCATCTTTTGATCATAGGTCACCTGGTTTTATATGCCAACATTTTTTCTCTTCAATTATTTTATTTTTTATGATAAAAAAGGGATGGAATTTTTTAAAGTATCAAAGGAGGATAAATTATTGAATATATATTAAAAATTGGGAAAAGTTTTTCATATATCATTTTTAGAGGGAGAAAAAAATTCAATCATTTCAAAAATGAGGTATATTAATGGTTTAGTTGTGTTATGTTTATTTATTGATCATATTTGATATCATATTAGAAATATCTAAAATAAATTGTTATATGATTCACTCTTGAATTGTTTTTTATATATATTTTATATATCAAGAGTTTATGATCATCAAAAAAGAGGATATTGTTGTATTTATCTCTCTATATCATGTGTTTTAATTATCACAAACACTCAAATATATGTCTAATGATTTATTTAAAGTTATTATTAGTTTTATTTTTTTACACATAGGTAAGTTTTAATGGATTTATTTGGATTATATTATTAAATTATTAGTGAACAAGTTATGTAATGGGAAGAAGTTCTTGATTCTATTGCAGGTGTTAAAGGAATTATAGAGGAACCTGGTGAAGTCCTACATCAAAAGGAAGCACTAGATTCTTGGTATAGAGGTACTTCTCATCCAGTGGTAATCAACAAGAATGGATTTTCCCAAGGAAGTCCACTGGCCAGCTAGTAGATAGGAACTGACCAGCCAATAGATGAATCTAGAATTCATATTTTTTTTATAAGGACATCGGGTAGCGGTTGGCTGGTAGCATTGAATCAGTGTAGTGTTTCCATAAGAACTCAAGATCAGGTTTATCCCCAACCATCCAATGATGTATAACAGCTACCTAGAGGAATTCTAATAGAAATTCAACTTTCTTAACTTTTTTGGACCATGAAAGTCTTAATTTTTATTTGATGCAGCTTAATGTAACATGTAGAATCCATAATGTTCATAGACCTATTAGAGGATATAAATAGAGGACCTTGGAGTCTTAGATGATCACTGATGGGATGAACAATGAATTGGATCATTCCAACATTGAATAAAAAAGTGATCATCAACACCACTCTCAAAGATCTCTCTAGAGACTAATATTAAATCATAATATCTTGGGCTCTCATCATATTTTATTTTCTCTATCTATCATATATTTTAAAAATACATTTGGGAGATAAGGGACCAGAATTTTAGTGGATTTTATTTAAGAAAATATATCTTATTATCATCTTCTTATAAAAAACTTTTCTTGCTAGAACCATCAAACAGAAATGGGGTGGGTGTTTACTACCATTTAAGTACGGTGGGAAGGGTTTCTTACTACAACCTCTAAAAATAAAGGGAGGATGGGTTTATTGATCACTACTGAAATCAAAGGAGTATTAATATTTAAACCCTTAAGAAATTGATGTTGGAGATGTAGGGGCTCACATTGATCTTTATTCAAACTTCTCTATCAAATCATTCCACTATTATTTCATCATTTCTTATTTTATATTTGAAATGCTTCAATTAAATTACATAAAAACTCCGTTATTTTGTCATCGTTCTTACACAATAATTGATATAGATTAATTTTTTAATGTAATTTTATGTTTAATATACTTAATTAATTGAATTTTAATACACATAACATTATCCTGATGTGTTTACTTGATCAAATCAATATATTTTTTAATTATATTAATTAAGATTGTTTTGTTTAAATCAACATTTAATATATTTATTTCAACTATGATTACTCATGTTAATATTGTGATAATTTTTATTTAGTTATTTTAATTTTTTAAATTCAATTTACCCCCTCATATTTCAATCCTGACTCAAAAAACACTTCACTCGCTACTTTAGGGTAGGATCATTTCCACCGTTTCTAGACATATAAGTCCCTTTATCAACATCAGTTGTTGTTATTCCACCGGGTATGTATAGTGACATTGAAATTTTGGGTGATCCTTCATGTATTTCCTATAAACTACTCTTCAAGGAGTGACAGCTCTGTTAGTAGTAAAGACAATTATTTCACTTCCAAGATAAATCTAGAACTCCTTTTTTGTCTTTATGAAATATAGTAACTCCTTTTCCACTTCCTAAAATTCAAATCTTCAACTTGGTACAGGTTCATTTTCATTAACGTATATATTTCTTCAGGGAATGATATATATTTCAATATATATCTCTACTTTTCCTTCTATTATTATTAAAGATAAATATAAAAATCATGTGAGTCAACCTTCTATATTTTGAAAAATATAGAAACTCCAAAAATATTGAACTCAATATTTCTTCAAATTAATTTTTTCATTTTTTATCAATCCACTTATATTGATATTAAATTATATGATACTTTTCTTATTATCACATGGAAATTTCCTATTAATTCCTCCATAACATCTATGATCTCCACCATTCTACAAATTCAGGAGCTTAAATTTTGAGTCTCAAATGGCTCTTTATTCTCTATACACATAACTGATTTGGGGTGTGTCTACTTTTATAGTGTGATATTCTAGATTTAATCCACTAAAATATAACTATAAATTCTCTCTAATTTTATTCTTGAAAAATGGATATAAACTAAGGAATCATGATTTTGAATCGTTGAAGAACAGAACATGCATCACCTGAATTAAAATCACATATGTGGAAATATGAAAGCCCAGGAATACCATTTTAAAAACTCTGAATAACATGTAAGATTTTCTTATATCATTTAATATTCCTAGAATCGTAGAAGAAATATATTCATTATTGTATCTAGTAAATATTATAAACTGCGGAAAAATATGCATCATCCTTATCAAAATAAAACTTCATCACAAACCACTTGAGAATCCAAAGTGCCCTTTAAAACAACTTGAACCTTGAAACCATGACATGGTTCCACTATACTCAAGGTAAATTCCTTTCAAAACACTTGAAACCATAGTATATGTTGAAGTTATTGGATCCAAGAACTAATTGATTCACCTTTAAGAACTATTGTCTAATTCTTAGAACAAACTTCTGATAGGATATCCCAATTCCAAAACATCATTTTAACTAACTTCCATGACAACTACATTAACTAAAGGAAATCCATTGAGTGAATTTACCACATAGAATTTTATTTTTTTCACAAATCATTTAAGTCTATTAATCGTGGAATTAGTGTAGGAAAAAAATTATAAGTTAAAATCTATAATTTTGTCAATGTCGCTCATTGATACCAATAATACCATAGAATATTGAGCTCTCCACTTTCCCCACAAAAACCCAACATGTGATATTATCACATATTCATGAAAAAACATTTGTAGATAATAAATAAATCTCCAATTGTGAGAAACATACAACTTAAAGGATCAATTTATAGCACTTATTAAAATAGAACAAGTTATACCTCCTAAACTTCATATCATTTAAAACTTCATTGGCTTCTTAATTCAAAGATTAGGCTTAACAACCTTTAAACTTTTATCATAAACTACCCTTAAGTATTCAAATCATGACACCAATAATTTTTTTCATATTGGGGATAAAAATTGTTGGAAATAACATTTATTGGATAGAAACATTTATTATCTTGTATATATGAATAGTTGATACAAAAATGTAAGATTGTAAAACAAAAAAATGAAATTTATTCATGTAGATACTTTTAACTCTAATATGTCCTCATATTTCCTATGACTAGATACCGCAAAATTTATAGCCTAATACCAATATTTTATAGTCATATTTAACAATATACTATTGATTATCTCAAGTATGTCTTTGATACCATTTACTCCATAAATAAAGACCATTTTCAAGTGATTTCATCATGGAAACTTCACCATAGAAAGAACCTTCCATGTTTATTCCAATCATGACTAGAAATACTAAAAACATCACTCAATTCATACACATTATTCATCATAAAACTCTATGTACTTTTAGTACATATATGTTTTCTTTTTTAATAACATCTATCACATGGATCGTGTATCCCCTTAAATTTTTCACCACTTAAAAACAGTTATAAAACATTAATTTCATGGGGAGAGGGGTACCTTAAATTTTCTAAAGTTGAGGTATGGGGTTGTTAAGATTGTACAAACCCAATATCTTCTCCCTTTCCATTTCCCTTTTTTTAGATTTTGGGAAAGAAACGTCATAATTTCATCAACTTTATCTTCTTTATATTGATCATCTTTTATATCCATATTCTTCATCCCCATTCCAATTTATCTTTTATGTGTTAGACCACTTACACGAATTTATTATTATACGTGGTAATTATCTTTCTTCATTATTTTGATATTTTCCACAACTATAGAATAGAATCTATTTGTAAACACCTCCTCTTATGATACAAATCTATTGGATATTTCTTTAGACTTACTTCTCTAAAGGAGGAAACTTCCACCAGTCTTATTATCTTGTTATAGGGTGTTTTTTTAGATTAAAAATACATACCTCTTATATTATGGCCATGAGAGACACTTTATACTCCTCACTACTTGGTGGATTTTTATTTACTTATTCATCCTTATTTATAGTTGGGGTAGATCATTATTTTTTTCCTAGTTATGTCTTATTTTCTTCCATGAAATATATCTTTAGTGAATATATCTTGGTGTTTGATGCACCATTTTTTATTTTCATCATTTTCCCCAAAAACTACAAACTCGTTTTCTAGTATAACATGTTTCTTTCCTAAATAAACTCTCTCCTAGTATTTCATAGTAGTGGAGGATATCTATATGAATTTTATCCCTTTTTTCTACAATAATTCCTTACCAAATTTCAATTATTAATAGAGATAAAACATATTCCATAGTAATTATAACACCATAAGCTTCCATGTTACGCTTCTTCTTAATAATTCAACACCGAGTTCGAGCGCACCACGACCTATCAAAGTAGCTATTTTAAAATAGGTTAATAATAGTATTTACTAAATCATGAATTTTATATATCCCATATAAATTTATCATTCATTTTATGTTTTTACTAGACATAATATCGGGACAAATTCAATGTTTCAGATAAAAGATTTATTTTCAAAAAATGCAGGTTTTCTACCTTTTAATGGCGAACACTTTTAAAATAAAATATTTTACACTTTTATATATTCTATTTGACTAAATAAAATTCTTCTTTACAAGTGGTACATAAAAATATAGCTTTCATTAAGTTTTGGTACTTTTCTGATAAATTCCATTTTTTGATGAATAGTGAAAATACTAAATTTTAATTGAAAACAACTTTTTTAATCGAAATAATTTATATTGTTAAATTATAAATTTGAGTGGTTTTAAAGTATAATTACATTATATTATTTATCATTTACTATAATTTAGCTCATTATAAGTAATTTCACATTTAAATTTAACACAAACACATGTCAATCTTTTGATATTTTTACTTCTTAAAAACCCGCATTCTGGTTTTGACAACGGGAATTAATTTTAAACTAATTTCTTCTAATTAGGTATTTTGTATTTGGAAAAATGGATTTCATATTTGGAATTAGAATGTCCAAATTTTATTGATATGTACCTTTTATTTTTTGACCTTATGAATAGTAACTTCAATAATTATTTTTATTTACCATTGTTAATGGGTAAATCAGGTAAATAAGGGTAAAAAATAATATTATAATAATATAAATCTACCCTAACATGTGTAATAATCCTATTGGATGATATATATTCAATATTTATCATCCTTTGGCAGAAAGGTTGACATTTGGGGGCCACTAGGGTGTGAAAATGACATTTCAGAATATTTAATTTAAAGAAAAAGGAAATATAACATAAACATGTATCTTTTACTAAATCATTTTTAATATTAGGTAATATTAATGATATCACTATATATAAACAGTAATTATAAATATAATAATACTTACTAAATTTTTGTATTTTATTTATAATTTTTAGACATTAGATAAATATATTTATTTTTGACACAATTATGATATAGTGATTACATCATTAATGAAGGATTCAAATAAAAGAATTTATAAATATTAAAATAAAAGTAATTTGAACATATTGATGCCATAAACTAATTTTTAGGATTAAATTGACATATTATGAATGTGTTAATTCTTTTTTTAATAATTAATCAACTTGTTATGACTTTAACAAAAATCAATTACTAAATAGTGTCAAAATTGACATAAATGAAATTTTAAAATAAACACTATTTTATTAAATGATATAAAAATTACTAAAAATATAAATTTTGGCCAAATAACTTGTACAGTGATATAAATGTCATAAATTATCCACTTTAGTTTATCTTTAAATTTTATAATAAAGATATTAACCATGTAATATAAAAATACAAGAGGACATGGTAAGAGTTAACTTATTTTAAAAGGGTTAAATCTAAAATATAAGGTTAATTTTATGAACTAAACACATCCAAAACGTATGTTTAGATATTATTTTGACCCATAAGCATATTAAACTAGAAATAAATAAATTTGGAGCTGTTATAAACCGAAAGTAATTTTATAATAAATTAATTTTTCAATATTTTCCCTAAAGTGCCTCTCACCTCTCTTATAAAAGGGAGCCACAATTTCTCTTTAACTCGCACCTCTAAAGCCAATTGGTTCGGAAAAAACCTTCCCATTTATCCTAAAAACCTACCTCACTTAATCCTAGAGGCCTAAATTTGGTAATATATCTATCTTAAGGATCCCTTTTGTTCAAATCAAAAGGAAACACCTGAAGAGGAGGTAATCGGTTTATCCCTTCTTTAAAAGTTCTTTTCTTATTATACATATTCTATCTATATTGATTCCATACCAAAGTAATAAATCCAATATCATACATTTAATGAGATTTTAATATAATCATGGGACAACTATATTCATCATTTTATCCATCCTACAAATAATAATACCACCATATGTGCATACGTACGGCTTACCGTCTCCATGTCGTGGTGTAATTTGTTATTCAACGTTATATTATTTGGATGTGTATAATGATGAGTAAAATAGACATAAATAATGAATATTAAATTATTATTATTATTTATAATTAACATACCATCCAGTTCCATATCATTTAATCATTAAAGTAATGATATCGTTGCTCGTGTGTACGAACAGCCTACCATCTCCACGAGGCGATGAGATCCATTCTCCACTTCAACCATCCAAGAATAATTATAAAAATATATATATATTATATATAATAATGGAATATATGAAATAATAAGTCTAATTTAATGATATATATATGTATGTACATATATTTCATTCACTTACTTCCATTCAATACGATAAGAAAATGGAAACAGCGTTCCTGCGTACGTACGACGTACCGTCTCCAGGAATGGTATATTTCATTTCATATGCCTATATATTATATATATTTATATTATAAATATATATAATATATAAATCATATAATACATTATTTAAGTAAGTAAATCATGATCTTAGTAATATTATTATGAATAACAAGTCAAAACAAGTACGACAAACAAAGCGATATTACCTGAAATGTTATATTAACTTGTAATTGTTAATAAATGGGTAATATAAAGTCATAAAAGAATCATATATGATATCATTATGATTATGATATAAGTTAATAATATGTTTAAAAATATTATACAGTATTTTCCAACACGTACGTAGAGTATCATATTTAAGGTAAGGGTTAATTCCTCAATCTCATTATTATCCAAGATTGTTTATGTGTAGGTATTTATTGGGACATACTTATCATCCATGTATATATTTCATAAAAATGTTTTCAAAATTAACATTTTAAGGTTTTATGGAAGGTTCCCCCTAAATATATCATCATTTTAAATTTTTTAATGATTTATTTAATAAAATCTATTTAATTAATGTCCATGTTCTCAAAATGATTTTAAGGATTTATTTATATGGACATGATTTATTTACAAATGTTAATTACATTAAAAGGTTTCAAAGTGGTATGGGACACTTTGATTCAAAAATATATTTTAAATGACTTCCTTCATAAATTGTGTGACATTTTAATGATTTCATAAAAAAAGGATATTTCTCTCAACGAGTTTTACTTATCATTTTCAACTATGTCAAAATCCTTAGTAGATAGTATTCTTGATTGAGGTTGATTTATTATAATACAATATTTCATATTGTATTGAATAAGTTATGATATGTTTGACTATGGATGTGCTATTTTTATACCATTCATGGTTTATGGCTAATGTTTTGATATCTCATATTCTAGTTTTAATATGAATGATTATGTTATGTTTCACCCTTTTCATATGAGGAATGAATTAGACTTAGTAAGTGATGGGCGGGGCCCGCTATAACCCCTTGATGAATCAGTAGGTCTCATGAGAAAAACTAGTGTCTTTGAATAAGGCCTCAATATAATTTTTTTATATGGTCTTGGAATGGGGCCTTTACTTAGTGGTTAAGATGTATGGCCTTATGCATTCCCTCATTATGAGATTAGTTATTCATTTTATATGTGGTTATTTGACTAGTATAATATCGATATTAATGTTTAAATAGAATTATTTGGTTTATTCCTGCCATATTATGATGAATATAATGTTTTAAAAGGCTTTTTTTAGTTTTGTACCTTACCTTAATGGTTTATGCTTATTTTTGATAGCTTCCTTGATATTATTTATCCTTAATGAGAATTTGAGCTCCCCCTTCCTCATGTTTTGTTTTCCCATGATTCCATGAAGTGTTTTATAATTGATATGTAGGGTTATGCTAGGGGAATAATTCAATTCTCAAATGATTATCTATGTTGTGTTTTATGATATAAATTTTAATGTAATGTTAATTTATATAATCTATTTTACAATATTGATAAACTACTCGTTCCTTCGAGACTTGATTCCTTGTAATCATGCCAATGTATTAAAATAATTCACAAGCTCTAGGCTTTTGGGGTCAGGGTATTACTGTTGGTATCAGAGGAATTTTATCAACAATCTTGGAAATAGATTTAGAAAACTTATATTAGGGATCATAACCATAAGATAGACTTAGAGGATAAGTATAGAAGAACCCCAGAGAATTTTTATAAAGATCATAGATAACCTAGGATTAAAACTAAAATGTTATATATTGAAAGTACCTTCCCCTGATTTTGTGATTTTCTTCAATGAGATTTGTTTCTCACCATGTGATTTTTGGTCTTAGTTAATGGAGGAAACCAGAAGAAATTGGATTAACATTTAGATTGTTGGAAAATATGGTGATTTTGAGTAACCAAATTCGATAATGACTAGAGGGAAATATATTTTGATTAATCTGAATCGATTATTATGATATATGATTAACAATGTGATTTTAATGCCTTTCCTAACACATTACTTAAGAGTAAGATAAAAATTTATAAATATTTAAATTTTAAAAATCATAGAGGAAAGAATATTTGATGTCCTACATGTCAAGGGGAAGGGAATAATAACCTTGAGGAATACCAAAAATAGAGTGGAAGATGTTGTCACTGTGGGGAAAAGGGTCATAGAGTAACCAATTTTTATAGAGTTAATGTCTCATCTGTGGAAATCATGGATATTACCCAACTCAATGCCCAGACATATGAATCTACCTCTAAACCAAGGAAGTTCATATTCCATGCAAACCATTAAATTGGAAATATTGAAGAATTTATGTATTTGGATCCAATAATTACGAATTGTTAATTATATAAGTAGTATTATGTTTATGTTTTTCACTAAGGATTTACAATAATATGTTGAATAGTTATATTGCACAAGAAAATTTATTTAAGGGTAATATTATTTGGAGAACATATGATTATGTAAAAGATAACCCTTAATATTTTATTTATGTTAAGATAATAATATTGGGATAAAGATATGTTGGATTTGAATAAGTAAATTGGATGATGCCAGTTTCTGGAGAACTAATTTTTTATTTGTTGAAAAGAGGGTTATGCTATCATGGATGAAATGTAAAACTTTTTTGGACTTAAGGAATAGTACAAACTATGTTTTTGAACAAGGAATCATGCATGTTATGAATAAGGATATCTGATAATTCAGGTTGTTACCGTGACTCAAGAGAATACCTGATGAATGTGTTCACATGTTTGGAATGTGACAACCAAGAACTGCCCTATAAGATATGGGATATAAATGCTAAGCCGATTTGGTTCACCTCTTTCTAAAGTTGTAGATTTTTAGTTTTTGGAAGGATTGTATAGTTATCCATTTTTTGGATAGTATAAGTTATAATCTAGTTGAAGTTTTTTAGATTAATATATTATCTCTATATTGGTGGACTTATGCATATGTGATAACTTGTGCTAACACTTTTTTGAGATAGAAGGAATGACCTATCATTCTATTTATGGATCGATTGATCTTCCAACACTTCAGGAATGAAAAATTCAACTTGGTTTCCATTAATAAGATATGAAGTCGAAATTTTCTAAGGCATAACCAATGGTGATATTGTACTGAAATCATGTGAGTATTTATTCTCTTGTTATTCAACTTTAAGAAAAGTATCTTGAAGACCAAAAATGTTTTCCTAGTAAATTCTTTTGTGATGAATCAAATGTTCCCTTAGATAATCATAGATTTATAGCTTTCTTGTTGTTAACTTATTCCTAATAATTTTCTCTATCACTCTCCATTAGAACATGATGAATTTTTTTCTCTTCCATATCTATTTTTTCATACATGGAACCATAGTATGTGTTATTTCCTGTAAGTGTCATATTAACCTTTATTTTAAAATATAGGTCTCAATAATCCATTTCTTGGTGTGGGATTTCAACTAAGATCTTATTAAATGTCTAACCCCTAGTTTTCAATCTTGGGTTTAAATTGCGAGGAAAAAAATTATTGAATGATGAGATAATGTAACACCCCAATCTTATATGATACGATTATTCATAATAATTCAATAGCTTGCACTACACCCAACACTAAGTTCGAGCACACCACGACCTATTAAACTAGTCATTTAAAAAAGAGGTTATGAATAGTATTTACAAAATTTTGAATTTTATTTATACCATATAAATTTAAAATTCATCTTATGTGTTTCTTAGACATAATATATGGACAAATATAATTTTTTAGATAAAAGAGGTATTTTTCAAAAAAATGCAGTTTTTCTTCCTTTTAATGGAGAAAACTTTTTAAATTCATTATTTTACACTTTTCTATATTCAATTTGGTGAAATAAAATTCTTATTTATAATTGGGACCAAAAAAATATAGTTTTGATGGATTTTTGGTACTTTTTTGATAACTTTTATATTTTGATGAATATTGTAAAATACTAAATTTTAATTGAAAACAACTTTTTTAATCAAAAATAATTTATATTTTTAAATTAGAAAATTGAGTGGTTTTAAAGTATAATTAGATAATATATTTATCATTTAATATAATGTTGTTAATTGGATATAATTTCACATTTAAAATGAATATAAACACATGTCAATCTTTCGATAGTTTTTACTTCTTAAAAACTCGCTTTCTGGTTTTGACAACGGGAATTAATTTTAAATTAATTTCTTTCAACTAGGTGTTTTGAGTTTCTAAAAATGTAGTGACTATTTGGAATCATTTGTTCCAAATGGTTTATATAGGTACATTTTATCTTTGGACATTATGAATAGTAACTTCATTAATTATTTTTATTTACCATGGTTAAAGGGTAAATTAGGTAAATAAGGGTAAAAAATAATATTATAATAATATAAAACTACCCTAACATGTTTCCTAATCATATTTTATGAGATATATTCTCCAATTAGAATCATTAGGCCGAATAGTTGTCATTTGGGAGCCACTTGGGTGTGGAAATGACATTATAGAATATTTAATTTAAAGAAAAGGGAAATATAACATAAACTTGTATCTTTTACTAAAATAATTTTAATATAGGGTTATATAATAGATATCTCTGTATATAAATAGTAATTAGAAATAAAAAAATATTTCCTACATCATGGTATTTTATTTATAATTTTTATTCATTATATAAATATATTTATCTATGACACAATTATGATGCAGTGATTACCTCATTAATGAAAGATTCAAATAAATAAATTTATAAATATTAAAATAAATGTAATTTGAACATTTTGATTCCATACAAAAATTTTCTGGAATAAATTGAAATATGAGGGATGATTTAATGCCTTTTTCTCAAATTAATCCAGTTGTTTTTACTTTAACAAAATTCAATTATCAAGTAGTGTCAAAATTGACATAAATGATATTTTAAAATAAATACTATTTTATTAAATGATATTAAAATCATAAAAATCTAAAGTTCATCAAATAATGTGTATAGTGATAAAAATGTATTAAATTATCCACTTTATGTTCTCTTGTAATATTATAGTAAAGATATTAATCGTGTGGTATACAAATACAAGAGGACATGGTAAGAGTTAACTTATTTTACAAAGGGTTAAATCTAAAAGATAAGGTTACTTTTATGACATAAACATGTCTAAAACCTATTTTTTGAGATTATTTAGACCCATAATAATATTTAACTTGAAATAAATCAATTGGGAGATATTACAAACCTAAAATATATTTATAATAAATTAATATTTCAATATTTTTTCTAAAGTTCCCATCACCTTTCTTAAAAAAGGGCACCTCCCTTTCTCTTTAACTCGCACCTCTAGATCCTTTTGGTTCATCCAAAACCTTCCCAATTCTCCTCCCAACCTCACTCAATTCATAATAGATGTGTAACTTTGGGCATAGATCCATCCTAAGGGGCCCTTTTTTCAAATAACAAAGGAAACATCTAAAGAAGAGGTAGTCGTTTTATCCCTTCATTCAAAGTTCTTTTCTTATTCTACTTCTTCTCTCAATATTGTTTCCATACCAAAGTAATAAATCTAGTATAATACATATAATTATATGTTAATATAATCTTTGTACAACTATATTAATCATTTTATCCATCCTACAAATAATAATATCACTATACATGTGTTCATACAGCATACCGTCTCAACGTTGTGGTTTAATTTGTTATTCAACATTACTCTATTTGGAAGGGGTATAATGATGAGTATAATAGAAATAAATAATGATTATGAAATTATTATGATTATTAATAATTAATATACCATCAATTTTCATATCATTTAATAATTAAATGAATTATATTGTCGCTCGTACGTACGAACGGCCTACTGTCTCCACGACGCGATGAGATTCATTCTCCACTTTAACCATCCAAGAATGATTATAAAAAAATTATATATTATTAATAATTATGAAATATATGAAATAATAATTCTACTATAATGATATATATATATATGTATATATATCTTTCATTCACTTACTTCCATTCAATATGATAAGAAAACGAAAATAGCGTTCATGCATATGTACGACCTTCCATCTCCATGAACGGTGTATTAAATTTCATATATCTATCTATTATATATATTTATATTGGGAATATATATTATATATAAATCATATTATACATTCTGGAATTATGTAAATCAAGATCTATGTAATATTATTAATATTAAGAAGTCAAAACACGTACGATAAACAAAGCGATATTACCTGAAATGTTGCATTAACTTGAAATTGTTAATAAACTGGTAACAGAAAGTCAAAAAAGAATAATATATGTATCATTATTATTCTTATATAAGTTAATAATATGTTTGAAAACATTATACAGGTTTTTAGAACAAGTATGGAGAGTATCATATATATGGTAAGGGTTAATTCCTCGGTCTCATTATTATACGAGATTGTTTATGTGTAGGTATTTATTGGGAAATATTTATCAACCATGTCCATGTTTCATAAAAATGTTTTCAAAAGAAATATTTTAATGTTTTATGGAAGGGTCTCTTTAACTAGATCATTATTTTAAATTTTTTAAAGATTTATTTTTTTAAATCTATTTAATTAATGTCCATGTTTTAAAATGATTTTAATGATTTATTTATATGCACATGATTTCTTTAAAAATGTTAATTCCTTTACAAAATTTCAAAGTGTAATGTGGTACTTTGATTCAAAAATATATTTTAGATGAATTCCTTTTTAAATTGTGTGACTTTTAATTGATTTCATGAAAAATGGATATTTTTCTCAAATAGTTTTACTTATCATTTTCTACTATATCAACATACATTACTAGGTATTATTGTTGATTGAGGTTGATTTATTATAATACAATATTCCATATTTTATTGAATGAGTTATGATATGTTTGACTGTGGATGTGATATTTTTATACCACTCATGGTTTATGGTTAATTTATTGGCATTTTGTATGCTAGTTTTAATACTAATGATTATGTTATATTTCACCATTTTCATATGAGGAATGTGTTGAACTTAGTAAATGACAGGTGGGGCCCAATATAGCCCCTCAATGCATCAGTAGATCTAATGAGACAAACTAGTGTCTTGGAATAAGGCCTCAATAGAATTTTTTGTATGGTCTTGGAACAAGTCCTTGACATAGTGGTTAGGATGTCTAGCATTATTCTTTCCCTCATTATGAGATTAGTTATTGATTTTACATGTTCCTATTCGACAAGTAGAATATCTATGTGAATGTTTAAATGGAATTATTTAGTTTATTATTTTCATATTATGTTGAAATAATGTTTTATAAGGCTTTTGTTTTAGTTTTGTACCTTGACTATAAATTTTATGCCTATTTTTGATAGCTTTCTCTATATTGTTTATCCTTACTGAGCATCTAAGCTCACCTCTTTCTTATGATTTATTTTCCCAAGATGCCCAGAAGTGTTTTATGATTGATATGCAGGTTTACACTAGGGTAATAATAGTGTTATCAAAGGATTATATATGATGGGATTTATGTTATAAATTTTAATGTAAATTTAATGTATGAAATATATTTTACAAGAATACTAAACTAATCGGTCCATCGGGACTTAATTCCTTGTAATCATGGAAATGTATTAAAATAATTCACTAGCTCCGGGCTTTTGGGGTCAAGGATTTATAGTAATCATACCTCATTTGGTATTATCTTGGTTGACATGATTGGAATAGGTTGTTTTCTTCAAAATTTTGGAATTTAGGATTTGAAACACATACTCATAATGTTCCCATGTTTTCCACAATGGTAGCATTTCAATGCTTCAATATTTAGTGCATATTTTCTTCTAAATGTTTTATAGAAGTTATATTTTAATCAAGATTTCATATCTAGATTTATTATTTTACATGTAGATTTTAGATCTTGATTCGTAATTGAAATGAAAATTGGGGCTTCCATAGATAGTTTCTTCTTCCATTCATTGAACATTATCATCTTCTCCTCAAGACCCTTGATTTTCACATATTTATTCGTTAGTTTTATAGCCACTTATTTCAAACATGAATTTTAATTCATTCCATATTACCTTATTTATTATAGATTTATTCTTAGTGAAATGTTACTTTCCTTCAATTCAGTTTCTATATCCATCCATTTTATGATCACATGGGAAATATCTTCAAGAATGTCACTTTGTTCCTTTATCTTAACTCTCATTTTCTTCATATTAAACTTCAATACCACCTCCTATTTTTTAGCCTCTTGTTTTCTGAGGGTAAATACATTGGTCATGCAATATACCATTCATGACTAGATCTCTGTTGATCCACTTATTCTTATAAGTCTTAGAACTATTCTTAGTGTCAACAAAAACATTTCTTGAATTGGAAACTCGATGTCATTATTGCCTATTCACCATAATAACATATCCTTTTCAACTCCATAATAGATTTTGAGTGTTAAAATTAACATTTTTCCTCCAAACCAAGTTTATAATAATAAACAAAAAGATATTTAGAATTAACTACCTCAACTTGAGAGTACATCTTCTTGGTTTAATTCTTCTTCTTGTTTCATTTTTGCATAAGGTGATTTTCATTTGGCTTGTATTTTACAACTGAATATTCTAGCGTATCCACATATCCTTGGAAAATTTATAGTCAAAAATATTCTTATGGACATATTATTTCATAGAACTCATTAATTTCACTTTTCCTAGGGAATTAATTTCCAGGTTTGTTAGATTTGTTTCAAAGATAACATCATATCAGATCATAAAAACAATTCCTTCTTACACAACTTTTTCAGGGACTCCAAGAGAATATTCCATGTACATCGTCAACTCATTTTTTTGTTGTAAAATCTTTCAACATTGAAGAATAGTAGCTCCATTGATGCATTAATTTTTTTTAATAAATATAAACACTACTACATTGGTTGAACATGTTACGAGAACCTAGATCTTATACCAATTGATGGGTCCCCAAGGCACACTTAGAGTGTGTGAATCAAGGTGCGATCAATGTTCACCTTTTTACTAATTTGAATTTGTGTATCTTATTCCCACATGGATAGGAACTATATTCTACCAATTTCTTTCCACTAAACCTCACTAAATTCTCCAATGTGAAAGTAGTAAATTTAATCTAAAAAAGAAATTTGTATTTTATTTGGTTCTCCTACATTGATCTTATCTAAGGAGAAAACACTGATAATGTGTTGTTCATACCAGAATCCACTACTGCACTCATTCAGTGGATACAAGGGTTGTGGTCACTCTATTCTAGATCACATTTACTTACAATATTGTTCATAGTCAATAGAAATTATAGCCTAAGGAACACTATCCTTCCTCCTCTTTTACACACTGCTCTGTGGTAGGATCACTTCCATAGTTTATGCACATATAGGTCCCTTCATAAATATCACTTGTTGTTATTGTAAATGATATGGATGGTGTTTTTTAAATATGGTATTCTACTAGACATATTTTTGTGAACTCATACTTATAACAATAATAACACCTTTTATAGTAGTCCTAACTAGTTCACTTCCAAAAGAAATGTATAAAATCTTCTTCACCTTACTGAAATGTAGAAACTCTTTATCCTCTTCCTGGAATTCGAATCTTTTGGTTGGTGTTGGTTTCTTTTATTCAATTTATATATTTTTTCAAGGAATTATATATATCCTTGATCTCTCTATAGTATTTTCCTTATTTTTTTATTATAGAGAAATATAATAATCATGTGATACGACCTTCCATATTTCAGAAAAAATGAAAACTCCATAAATATCATACTTGAGATTTCTCTTGCATTAATTTTTTCCATATTTTTCAGTCCACCTATATTGATATTACATTATGGAATATTTTCCATACTATCACATGCACACATCCCAATAAATCCTCCAGCATAACATCTATGATCTCCACAATTCCACAAAAATAACAACTTCAATGTCGAGTCACACATTAATTTTTATTCTCTATACATGTAACTACTTTGCAAAAAAAATATCCTTTTATAATGTGATATTTCAAATTTAATTAAATAAAATATTGCTGAAAGTTCTCCAAGTAATTTTACTTTATTCATGGATATAAACATAAGAATCATGATTTTTAATCATTGAATAAAAATCCACACATATCCTAAATTAAAATCTCATATTCATAAATATGAAAGCTAAAGAATTCCATATTAAAAGCTTTGAATATAATGTAATAGTTACATCCATCATTTATGATTCCCGAAATCATGGCTGAAATATCTCTAGGCATTCATCTATTAAATTTTATAAATAAATGAACATCATGAATTATCCTTACAAAGACTGAAATTCATTATAAACCACTCGATCACCTAAAGAACTTTTCAATGACTTTAAACTCAACCACATTACATGGATCAGTGCTTATCTAGGTAAAATTACTTTTGAAACACTTGGAACCATGACTTCCTTCCCATTTTTTATTTTCCTTCAAAAATACTGATGTATAACTCACCCAAAAAGCACATTTCAATTTTTCAATATAACGTAGAGGTCCCTATAACATCCTTTATCGAGTTTCTATATGATAATCCACCACAGTCTCTAAAATTCTTATAGTGGCCTCCCTATTTTACAAAGGTAAATCAAACTCTCAAAACACAGGGATCTATGGTGTGGCCTTCCATTAGCCTCCTGTTTTGAGTGAGATCAAGAAACTCCATCACTACTTATTCACTCCTACAACCTCAAACTTTAACCATAACCACTTGAAACACCTATATTGGGATTCTCCCTCCTTCAGAAAGAATCTCCTTAACCCCCACAGCATGTGAAATTGTGTGGTGCTCCCAGGATGATGATTTTGGCCTCAGTGTCATTGCACGACTGTCACCACACATAGGCCCTTCATTATGGTTTTCTCCTCTATCATTACATTATTAAAGGGATTTTTTCATTACCCTTATATATATTGGGAAATTCTCTGAATACTTTTATATGGGTTGTTACATTTATAGAGGTTTAGTTCAATTCCTAGAATACCATTATGTCGGTTATCCATTACCACTATATAGCTCAAGAGGTCATCCATTACCTTTATGTGGAATGGGTCATCACCTTTACGCGGGTTCTCCTACTTCGAGATGAAGCTTACACAAATAAATTTTTACCTTGAAAAAAAAATTTCCATGGCATTATCTATGACTTGTGGGAATTTTGGAATCACCATGGTCATGGAACATAGACACCACGACGTGGTTGGCCTCCACCAACTTCCTTCCATTATCTCCACCTCTAGATGACTTTCAAAATTCTTTATTTTTTTCATAAACCTCCAATAAAAAATTTGATATAATTACTCTAAGAAAACAACCTTTAAACACCACTTCATCCATATCAAACATGTATTTTCAACATAGAACCTTCAGTCACCTTCCACATTTATAGTCAACTCAGTACTTCACTTTTTTAGTAATTTTTAATCATTATAACATCCAAAGCATTCAATCCATAAACTAGGAAAACTATTAACCTGTATTTTAAAAAAAACTCAAAAACATAATTATGGGGTCCCAACATTGTTTGAGTTCTCTAATAATTAATATTTCAAACTCTAATATCTCCAACCATGAAAACTCCTCTATAGACTTAGGCTTGTTTCCTTCGAATATAAAGTTTTCAATATATAAAAGTATAATTAAATATTGTTAATTAGTTAATTTAACATAAATATTGTGATCAATTTCACCACATTATAATTAAAACATCTTTAAAAAAGAGTCCAATCAAGCATACCAGGCCTGAGGTTCTTGTTTCAATCCATACATGTCCTTATTCAACCTTCACACCTTCAATCTATCATCACTAATTTGAAATCCCACTGGTTTCTCAATGTATACTACTTCATTGATAATTAAATTTAAAAATACCTTACTAATATCCATTTGGTAGGTTTTTAATTTTTTATCAGTATCCATAGGAAGAAAGTCGTATAGACTCAAGTCTCTATACTAGTGATTAGGTTTCATTCATATCAATTCCTTTTACTTGTGAATAGCCATTGCGCATCAACATTTATTTGTTTCAAATCACCTTTCCATGCTCATAATATTTATTTTTAAACACCTATTGTCAAGAATACAAGTGATTTTATTTTTGGTTTCTTGAAGAGTGATTTCAACCAATATATCCTTCTCATTCTTTCTCTTTTTCTGCCAAGCGATTCCCATATGATTTGATATGGAAGGTGGTTTGTAAAAATTCTCTTTATCAAAGGTTGTAATATCACACTCCTCTTCCTCCAATGGGTAGAAACTATTTTTCAATGGGATCTTGTTTAGTTTTTTAGCATCCAACCTCATTTTCCTTCCATAAGAAATATATTCACTCCATTATACCTTATAATTTACAACATTGGGACCAAACCTAAATAAATTATAATATTATATATCAAAAAAGTTATATATTTGTTTAGGATATGTTATCATCAATCATTTTTTACTGTCATTAGCTTCACCTATCAGGTAGAGCTTTACCTCATTGAACCAAGTTATTGTATGACCAAGGTAGCTACAAAATTGGAATTTTATTAAGGGAAATATTTTATCATTTCATTCTCTCCACATATTTACATCCTTTGGGTATGTTCGTAATTGATGAATATTCCTTTGTGATTTATATCTATAACCAATTTTTTATTATCCTTTATCCCTTAATATATATTCTCCTTACTTGGATGTCTCAACATCATAACTAAAATACCTCTTTCATATAAGTTTATCCCTTTTCTCATTTATAATGTTCACAATATACCTTTTTCCACTCCCTACTCTATTTATCAATTTTCTATCAGAGAACTTTATATATTGTAGATTATTTTTATCACCATCAACTTTTTTTCTATCCTCAAGATTCCTTCACAAAGACCCAACTTTGAGAGAGAGATCCATCCCTATTATTTCTCTTGTTTATAAAAGTTTAATATCATAAATCATTTTTCTTTCTCTCCAATATCTACTTTAAAATCAACCACTTATCTAGATGTATCTTTTGAAACCTTTAGCTATTCTGTCACTTTTTTAATTTCGTAATTTAGGATTCAATTTTATTAATGTATTCAATGATTCCTTTAGTAATCCACAAATCATTCTGTTTTTCTTGTGTTGAACATCCAATTCTTCAAGTGCTTATTCAAGTTTGACTTTTAAGTCAAAAACTCCTTCTAGTTAGTCTTCTTCCTAAATTTTAGATTTATTTTTCTCAACTATTTTCATCATAACTTCTTCCATATCTAAAATAAATTCAACCACATCATCTTCAAATCACCTTTCATCATCTTATTCTCCATTACTAAATATGTTTTTACATAGGAAGATTTTTCAAGTTGGACTACTTGATTTAATGTTTCATCTAAAGGAAAATTGTTTTTTTATACAACATCAACATTATCTCTAATGAAATTTTTACTTGGACATATTTATACGATATTCTCAACCATTACATAATTTAATTAATCCAATGGCAGTCTACCTACATGCATCCATTTTCCTTGATTACCTCTTAATCAATAATTCTAGCATAATTTATCTATAAATTCTCTATATGTTTAACATAAATATCTTTTGAAAATTTATTGGATATGATATTTGGTTTCACATAAATTTTGTAAGAACCCATATTTCTATGAAGATTCTCATGATTCAATTCTGTGAGAGCTTATTCTTTAAGAGTTGACACCTTGTCATCATACCAAAGTAGTTTTTTCTGATAATTTTCTTCATAATTTTAAAATCTTTCATTTTTTCACCAAGTCCACAGATGGATATCATGAATTCAATGATATTATTTAATGAACCTTAATTATTCTTATTTAGTATCACCTTTAAATCATTAAGTTTTTTATGAAACACTTGTATTTTTTCTTATCTTACCTAGATTTTTCATCATAAATATCAGCCAATTTATAATAAATGGATTTAATTAATTTGTATATCATCACCATCATATAGATTTAGTTTTATAACGATTAAAATAACTAATTTTGGGACTTTTCATCTTCATTGATAAGTTTCCCATCATATTCAATCAATGAAATTTTCGTAACTTCACTTTTGTTCAATGAATTCCCACAGTAAAAATGTCAAGTCCAAAATCTCACAAGTGATATCTCATCTAATTATTCAATATTCTCCATATCATTAACATTATAATTATATATTATTAATTGAATAAACTTATATATTTGATTCCAATTGTTATAACTATATCTCATTTTTATTTATGAATCCTTAAATATCAAAGAGAAAAGGGAATAATCAAGGGGCCTTTAAAATTTTCATTTAATGGAGTCACCATGAACAACAGTTTTACAAGAGGAAGGTGATGAATTAAGACTGTAAAAAATATAAATCATGTCGGTATTATGTACCCATTAGGATAGTGAATCTATTGTCACATTTCCCTTCCTTGATGTGTGTTGGATGATTGCATTAACCTCCATGAGATGTAAACAATTTCACAGTGTATAAACCATTAACCAATGAGAGGTATTAGGGTTCTTTATATAGTTGATAATCAATATATAGTTCATTTTGGTCATAGAGATAGTGATGTTGTTTTATTTTCACTAATAGAGCCTAAATAATAGCACCAGGTCTTCATCTATAAGAGAAAATCCAACACCCAATGAGTAGACAAGGTCACCTTGATTGATCAATGCCCATGTCAAACCAAAAATCCACATTCCATGTTAGAATAGGTGTAGATACCATTGGTTTTGAGATTAATACCATCTTTAAGGGGTATCCATTTCATCCACCTTTCTACATCAAGGTGATCAGGGATGTGCTGGATGTGGTGCACCTCCATCTATAATGAGTTCAGGAAAGACAAATCTTAGAGGTCTTCTAGTGAAACTGCTAACTCCCCCAATAGCCAAAAATCCATGAGTCTAAGTTCCTTCAACTGGATGGAATTCCCCTTGAATTTACTCTAGTCGTGTTCCTACCATAAAACCAAGCATCCCAAAACAATAATAATGTGGATGAAATTCCCTTTGGATTAATGTACATTGATGTTAGAGAGTCATGACTCCAAGAAGTTATCAAACTGGGTGAATCTAAATTGAAGATTGAAAAATATCCAATAATTTTCCAAATATGAGAGGCATGAAACCCCATAATGAGAATTTGATATATCTTCTCAATTCTTGGCATGAAACAGCATATGAAATTAGACATCATTCCATCTCCTCATCACTTGATGACCTGGTCGGTCGGGAGAGCTTCACCCTAGATGTTCCAGATGTGTAATCTCATTTTATTAGGAATTAATCCCTCTCATAATGTGTATTAACATGGATAAAATTTCTATAGAATATAAAATAATTTATGATAAAATTTATTGGAGATGAAACCCACCTTTCCTGGTAGGAAGATGATATGGTCATCACATGCAACAAGTGAAATATTAGTATGTAGTGCATGTTGGGTCACATCCAGCATCATTATAGTAAAACCACTATAATAGATCATGGTATTGAGATCAATATTTGGAATAGAGAATATAATAAATATGAGAATAATGAGAGTTCTCATGGATAAAAAGAATAATACCCAATAAGTTTTTACATAGTGAGGATGACTTGGAACATCCCACATAGTCCATGGGCAGCCATGTTTTCCCTTCCAAAAGGGATCCCACAACATGGTGTCATCCAGGTAATCCCAAGTCAATATTTCTTAAAGTTCATGCATAGTTTTCCAAAAATCTATGAAATTCATTCCTCGTACAAGATAATGTTTGGCCAATCTACTCCATCCAACACAGTGACATCTCCTCTCTCCATTTGAGTCCCATGAGAAATTATTGAGGATTTTCTCAATCTCATTGATCATTTCATTGGTCACTCTATCCATTGAAAGGATTTTTAGTTCCATATATCCAAGGAAAAAATTAATAAATACCTTATTTCCACTAAAGGACTAGAATATGTTCTTTCAATTATAATTTCATGATGAAATTATATGGATCTTGCTATCAAAATGAAGAACTATAATCTAACCATTGGTGATGAGTCCCCCACATACATCACAGGGAGGTTTTTTTTAGAGAAAACAATCCAATGTAATATTGGAATTTTTCTCTATCATGTCGTCTTAGAAGGGAAGTAAACGTGACTCTTAATAATGTTGTAATTATCCCTATGGGGTGCAGTTCAGTGGTTCTGCCCCTATTGTACCTGTGGTGTTGCATTGAGGAGGTCATTGTTTCAAACCTCTGTATCTACAATTTTTTTCTTTTGTACTCCCATACCTAGATCTATTGTAAATATTAATTTTGGTCTTATTTCCACTTTTATTATTTTATTATTTTATGATTCAATTGAAATCCTTAACTAAATTAAACTTATCATTGATAAAGACCATGATATCATCTGTAAATAGAAATTAGAAATCCTTGTAGACCTGAAGCGGCATGTGGAAGTACCCAATCTCCCATCTCATATAGACCCATAGATAGTCCTACTTAATGAATCTTGGGTGATAATGAACAAGATAGGGGAGAGGGTGTCCCCTTCTTTAAGACCATGCACTAATTTAAAGAAACAAAAGTGTCTCCCTGTGAGTAAAATAGAGAACCATGGAGATGAGAAATATTGAAACAAAAGGTTGCAAGCCCATTTAGAAAATACCATTTGTCTCAAAGCCCCCATAAAAAACTCCATTTGATCCTATCATGATATTTCACTATTTCTACCTTGAACATGATTCTTCCTCTTATTTTTTTCTTGTCTAAGTCTTGTAGAAATTCCTGGGCCATCACAACTACACCTTGAATGTTTCTTCCTTCCAAAAACCCAGTATGCTCTTTAAAATGAGGGTAATATAGGGAGTTTGGATATTTTTGGGGATATTTTCTAGGACCATGTTTTAGAAGGTTCACATGTTAATGGTTTGGAATTATTGAAATGTGTGAGGATGCACCTCTTGAATCAAAAATAACTTCATTTTGTAGACTGGTTTAGGAAAAGAATCTCCCATGAAGTAGTCCCATATCATATTCATCCCTACTTAATAATTCTCCATGTGTCTATATATAAATACCCCAAGATTCCATCATAAATAGGATTGTTTTATATATGAAGGCCTTTTATAGCCTTGAAAGTATTTTCTTTTTCATCTATCATGAAAATATCCTCATTGATCATGTGTGTAATAAGTTGAGGAACTGGCTAGAGAAATGTTTGAAAATCTTTCTTAATGGATCCCCGGGATGAAAGAAGTTCCCTGGGGCCATAGAGAGTTCTTCCAATTATTTCAAATGCCTTAGGTCCATGATAGTTGACATCCTTATTAAAGGTTATACTCTCCAAATATAGATTTAGTCTCCCCTATAATTTCATTTCCTGTATATAGAAATGTAAATATGTTGTATTTTTATCACACTCCTTCGTAAATAGGGGCCTATATTTCTCATGGTCCATGCATTCCTCTTTGACAAGGGTTTTCAAAAATTGTTTTTTTTTCACTGATATAAAACACAGTTGATCATCCCAAAACCTATAGAAAGATGAATTTATGTCATGTATCTCTTTATAAAGATCATCCACATTAGTGGGGATCATATCTATAGCATCTGACCACTTTTCCAATATTGACCTAATCCTCGTGTTCTTTTAGTGAAGGATACCCCACAGTTAGTCATCCTCCAAGTGACACCATGCTTTTTGAACTTCCAAAAGAAATTCCTTGTGTGTGTTCCACTACTTGAAAAAATGAAAGTATCATTTTATAGTATAATGATCATACAAGTGGATTAATATAGGTTAATAATATAAGAGGGTTCATGTAAAATGATCTGATTTAAATCCTATAAAGAGGATGATACCTATAATGTTTGATGGGAATATATCAAGTGTTTCCTAGATCCTCCTCTTACCCTTTGAGTGTTATACCACATAAATTTTTACTCAAAGTGAACCGTGTCAAGAATCTATTTGGATTCCAAAAAAATAAAGTTATACATAGAAGTTATTTCATAAGGGAACCCTCCATGCATGTGAAGTTTCTAGGAGGTTTCATGAATGAGTTATGATTTCGAATTTGGTTTTTGTATGTCCAGAGAGAGATGGTATTTTTTTGAGAGATATTATAAAATAATTCACATTTCATTGAGTAGTAGATTCCTATCACATTCCAAATGATGATGGATATTATAAAATAGTAGGGATACTAGAATCTACATTTCCAGTACTAGAGGTCAGCAAGAAGCTTAAATTTTCTTATATAAGTTTTATCAATTTACCATTAGTTTTCATGACCAAGTGTTCGTCACTGTGAGGCTAAGAGTGAATTTTAGGGTGAGGTATGTGAAATATCTATCTCTTATTCATACTCTAATGCTCTAATATATTTATGATTAGTAACTACATCTAGTATGTCCCCATGGGCCTTGTGGAAATCTATACCCAAAGGTATTTAGGGGTAGGGGATAAACTCATTATATGGAAGCAGGACCGGCTGAGATTCCATAATGGGAAATTCTAAGAGTTTGGAACCAAGTGACTGGGATATGAAGGGATCCATTATATTTTCCACACAGAGGTTCTTCGGGGGAAGGATCACATCACACTCACTTTGAGGACAAAATGGGGGAACTAGAATATCCAAACTAGGGACCAATAACTACCATACATGGATAATGGATCAACATTCCTAGAGAAACTCATAGAATATAATATGAGCGGGATATATCCATTTGTGGGGGACACTCCCAATTATGGAATATTTTCATGGGAGATGATTTTCAAAAAACAGTTCTAGTGAGTCCTTTAATGGGAGGAAAACAACCTAGGTGGAACCTTGGACGATTAATGCAGCCGGCGGTGTGGATTATTTCAAGGGTAGATAAACCAACCATAAAACCAAATATTAGGAGTTATGGTTTTTTCTTTAAAAGTGGATCAAATCCCCTAAAAATTTAATCAAAAGGAAAAACCTACTTTAATTGTGCAATCCTTCTCCCTTCATTGGAATAGAATAATAGAATGACCCCCCTTTCCCCTATGGACATATGAAATACTTCTTAACCACATTAAATTTGGGTGTTATTATACTTTATCATTTTTTGTGTTCGATTTTCATCACCATGAACCACCATTGTCCCAATAAAGTGGTATCAGATCCACGAGGATCAAGATGGCAGTAGTGTAGAGAATTTTTCAAGTTATTGTAAAATTAAAGGTGGTTAGAAAAATAATTGAGTCCATGTATTTTATGATCTCAGAAAGATGATTCTAACGGTGTAAATGACATCAAAAAATGGAGCTGAAATGAATTCGGTATAGGTGGTCAATGTTTCAGTCAACTCAGTGGTGCTAAAGTACCCCCTTGTTGGAGAACATGACACTATTCATTTTGAATACTGAATTTTGGGACAGTTTTCTGGAAACTATTCCAGCAAGCCACATCAGTGATACCTCATCAATCGATCTAGACTGTTGAAACTATTTTAGTTATATCTTGTCCAATCAAAACCCATTTCCAGAGATCCTGGAGTCATTTCCATCTATTTTGACCATTACATACACACATGTATTGTTAGATTTTCAAAATTTTCATTCCATAAATGAATTAAAATTGTTTAAACATGATTAATCTTGTATCTTTTAATTATTCCATCTAGAAAACCAAAAATTATGATCTTTTCTATATTAATGATTTGTTGAAACCTATAGTAGAGACCACTAATCCCATTAAATTTCAAGCAGAGGAATATGAAACAAGTGGTAAATATAGTGAGAAGAAATCAACCAGTACCCCACTAGTTGATGCAGAGTAGGTCATGCTCAATTGGAAGTGCACTGCCCAAATCAGACAATGGATCAGTAAGAGTATATTCATAATTTTGACAATGAACACAATACTTCTATTATATGGAAAAAATTGGAAAAGATGCATGAAAGGACAACCAAACATAAAAAAAATATAAACTGATATGCCGACTTGTCAACATTAATTACAAAGATAGGACCAATGTATTAGAACACATGAACGAGTTCTAAGTTAACATTGATCATTTTAATTCCATGAAAATAATGAATGATGGTGAGTTTCAAGCATTGTTGATATTTATTTTTTTACCAAAGATGCGGGACACACTAGTTTTTCCTATTATCAATTAAACACCAGATAGAACTTTCTCCAAAGAGATTGGGAAATATATAATTCTGAATGAAGATTCATGAAGGAAGGATGAGGGATACACACCTAAATTAGAAGATCTTGTCACAAAAAAAATAGAATCTATAGTGGAAAGAAAGAATTAGAGTAATAGAACCTCATGACAAAATTCTGAAAAGAAGTAAATGTTCAAAATCCTGACTGAGATATGACATGAAGTGCCACAATTATACAAATCCTAGACACTTCATGTGGGAGTGTAGGAAGATGAAGGTAGAGCCGAGGAATAAGTAAGGTAAGACCCAAAATAATGATGTTACAATTGTCAATAAATAGATCATTATTGTTTAGGAAGATAATCAGGTCAGTATTGCGAGTCATGAATCTACAGGGGTATTGATTTGGGAACCTCACACCATGTCACTGCCAGAATAGATTTCTTCTTAACTTACACTTTAGAAATTTTTATACATATTAATATATTAATTGATGGTGCATAAAAAAATAACTGGTATTGGTAATATTTTTATGGAAACTAATATTTGATATAGGTTACTGTTTAAGGATGTGAGGCTTGTTCCTAATATTCACTTCAATATGATATCCACTCGAATTCTTAATGATGATGGATATGTTAGTTACTTAGGTGATGGGAAATGGGTGATTAACAATGGTAACTTGGAAATTGAAAATGGAAATAAAGACAATTCTATTTGTCTCACAGATGCTAAACCATGTGGAGGAGAAGTCAATGCATCCAGAAAAAATGTTCCTACAAAATTTTGGTGTCGTCTGGTTTTCCACATAAGTGAGAGAGGAATCATAATGTTCTCTAGGAAGGATCTCTTTATCAAACTAAAAGGTGAAAAATTTTATAAATATGTTGATTAAATCATGGGAAAAAATTCAATGTTTCATTTAATGGTTATTTACCATCCATAAAAGTGAATTTTTTATATTTTATTCACAAAAATTTCTTCATAAAGATAACTAAGTCTATGGGAGGTGAAAATTATTTTTTTACCTTCATAGATTGTCATTCTAGAAAATTTGGGTCATTTATTTTAAAACTAATGATCAATTGTAGGATGTTTTCAAGAAGTTTCATGTGAAGTTGCAAAGAGAAATATGTGGATGGTTAAAGTGTGTCCAATTAAATAATGGAGGAGAGTATCATGGTCCATTTGAGGAGTATTTTCGGACTTTCATCATTAGGATGGAGAAACCAGTATCAAGGACGCCTCAGTATAACGATGTTCCTGAGAGGATGAATAGAACCATTTGTGAGAGATTCTAGTGTATCCTCTAAAATTCAAAGCTTCTGGACACATTTTAAGCGGAGGAAATGAGGATTGAGATTGATATTATCAACCATTCTCCATTAGTTCCACTAAACTACAACATTCTAAAAAGATTCTAGATAGGTAAATATGTTTCATACAAAAACATGATAGTATTTCATTGAAGGTAATTTTTTCACATCCTAAAATATTAGTGGTTGATGCATGATGGAAATGGAAAGTAGTGTCTCTTTTTGGTATGTTCTCATGAGGATTTTGGATACCGAATTTGGGATCATATCAATAGGATAATTTTTAGAATCATAGATTTTGTATTTCTTGAGGATCATATGATTGAAGATTTTGAGAAGCTAGAAAATGTAGAGAAGTTGCATTCTGAGGAGATTCCAGTCAATCTGGTACTAGTATCCCCACCACCAGTTGCATCTAGTGTGAGATAGATATGTGACACTAATGATGCATCACTACTATATAATATATCTCAATATTATAATATTTCATTATCATATTATATTCAAAAATAGATCCCCCCCCCCAATTCATAGTTGAGGATATCCACCAGAGAATTATAATCAAGTCATACATACTCAAAACATGATTATGTGATTCTCAATTATAGGGAATATCTAAACAGTTATGATGATTAAATTAGGATTTAGTAGAATATGGAATGCAAGAAGCACATGCAAGAGGGGATGATATCCTTTCACAAGAACTACTCATTTGATTTAGTAGAGTTTCCACATTGAAATAAGGCACTCAACAACAAGTGGGTATACATAATTGAAGGAGAAGATGGAATCTCATAGCAATTTTACAAATCCATAATGGTTTTGAAGGAATTAAATCAGATTAAAGGTATTGACATGGATGAAAATTTTTATCATATGGTTAAAATGTCTTGTATAAGAGTTGTTCTTGGATTGGTGGCTAGTCTAAAACTGGAGTTCAACAAATGGAAGTAAAGATAGTGTTATTACATGGTGATCTTGGTGGGGAGATTTACATGGAGAAATCAATGGGATTTTAGGTGAAAGGTAAAAAAGCCTTTTATATAAAATTAGTAAAAGTTTATATAGTTTGAAACTAGAACCAAGGAAATGTTACTGAAAATAAACTCATTCATGGAGAAAAATGAGTACACGAGGTTGATTGTTGATCACTACATTTTTATCAAACAGTTTTCTGATAGTGATTTCTTTATCTTCTTACTTTATATTGATTATATGTTGATTATTGGAAGAGATATCACCAATATTAATAGGTTGAAGAACGATTTGAATAATTCTTTTTAAATAACGGACTTGGGAGACGCTACTCAGATTATTGGTATGGTGATTCCTCGTGAAAGGAGGAATAAAAATATTTGGATACCTTAAGAGCGGCACATTGAGATGGTTCTTGAAAGTTTCAACATGAGTAAGGAAAAACCAATTATCACTTCACTTAAGAGTAATTTTAGGCTCATGAAAATTCATAGTCCATAAACTATGTAAGAGAAATAATAGATGGAATATTTTACTTATCAGTCAATGTCAGGGTGTGCACCAGATCAGATATTGCTCACATTATTGGAATTTTGAGTATATTCTTATCAAATTTAGGAAATGATCATTGGATAGTGGTCAAATGTATATCTAGGTATCTTCAAGGTATATCCTATCTGTTTTTATTTTTTGTAAATGAAAAACTTATTTTAGAAGGACACAAATATGTAGATATGGATGGAGATATAAACATGATGAAATCTATATTCGGGTACTTGATATCATTTTTAGGTGGAGCAGTCTCATTGAAATTAGGAATTTAGAAGTGTGTTTCATTTTATAGCACAGAAGAAAAGTATATCATGGTCACTGAAGGACACAAGGAGATGTTGTGGATGCAGAATTTTCTATAAGATCTAGGATAGAGTTAGGAGAATGAAATTTTTTATTGTGATAGTCAGAGCATTATTCATATCATAAAGAATATGACATTTCATTCTAGTTCAAAAAACATCTATGTACGATATCAGTAGATAAAAATTTTTTTGGAAGAAATATTTTTGAAATTTGATAAAATACACACCAATGATAATGGGATGACATGATGATGAATGTTATATTGAAAGAAAAGTTGTAAGCCTGCAAAGAGACTGCATGTCTAGCTTCAACCCCAAATTTTTTGTGAGGGGGAGAATTTTGGGGGCCACTCCCAATTATGGGATATTTTAATAGTAGATGATTTTAGGCAACCAACTATAGTGAATACTTCAATAGAATGAAACCAACCTAGGTGTCACCTTGGACCATTGATGTATCCAGTGGCATGGATAATTTCAAGGGTAGATGAACTTCCCAAAAAAACAAAGAAAATGAGTTATGATTGTTTATTTAAAATTTTCAAGCCCAAATAACTTAAATATACTGAGAGGGGGTGAATTTGTGTATGAAAGATTAAAACAACTGCCTCTTTGTATATTTCTTCATCATTAAACAAAACACGCTTCTCTCCCTTTTCCATATCAATGTGGGAACAAAAATTAAATCATGCACAAGACACATAAATTTATCTTGGTACATTCTCACTAGGCTGTGTCCAAATAGAATAAAACAACAATGTGTCAACGTACCAAATCTAATAAGTTTCACTTCCAAAATACAATGTTCTGGATAGATCACTTTTATGCATATGATTACTTCATGTACAATGTCTAGGGTCAGCTCACTACTTTCCCATGGGTCACTCCCTAACTCCCTTTCAATGGATCACTGTTGGTGGAAAGGATCGCCTTATTTCTCTTCAATTTCTCCCTACTCCAAAAAGGATCCACACATGGTTTATGGATATTTAGGTCCAGTAATTATCAATAATGAATGCATCCTCAACTATAGAAAGATACTCTGTTGAAGTTCCACTTTCACCCACTTGATAAATATATCTTTTCCATAGATTCACTGGGAAATACTTTCTGAACACTTTTGGGATGTACACTACCTTCATGAAGCACACCACTATCTCGAAACTAAAATATCCTGCATGAAGTAACCTCTTTTTCAAATAACACTTATCCTTCATGAAGAACAAAACTTCATTTAAGAACAATTTACCTTCATGAAGAACACAACTTTCACAAT
Organism: Viscum album; assembly: GCA_963277665.1. Lineage (NCBI taxonomy): Eukaryota > Viridiplantae > Streptophyta > Magnoliopsida > Santalales > Viscaceae > Viscum > Viscum album. The sequence continues at coordinate 2,114,285,195 of OY728120.1, forward strand.
GTTATTTTAAACTTTGTGAACTCCATTACTTTCATGATGCTTATAATTTTCAGTTGGCTTTTATATCCATAGTGAACCCACTTTCTTCACACACCTTTTCATAGGAACCACCTTCATGAATCACCTTTACAAATCATCGTCACATATCCTGAGCCTTAAAATCTATATTAAGTCTAGCTTCTTTTTTGAAGGGATAGAGGCCTATTTATAGGTGTTTCCTTCAATTCCAAAGGATTACACCATTTTAGAAGGATCTCCCATCTCTTTCATGATTATCCCAATATTCCCAAATCATTAAGGAAATTTTCTTTTCAAAATGCTTCTCATAGTCACAGATATTCTCTTTAATGCTCTGTGCATGTGTGATGATCATTTTCAATGCTCCATACCTCCGTGAAATGTCCTTTTTTAACCCCAGACTTCTTAAAACTCATTCCATTGAAATATTTTTACGATACCTTCAATGAAATCCATCTTTCGTGATCTTATCCGACCTCTAAATTTTGGACCCCAAAAATCTGGTAAACACTGGGAAACGGCGTCACCTTATATAAAATATTTTATGAACCACTTATAGGAAATACATTCTTTGTCTTAAATCATTTTCAACATACTATGTCAATAATATCTATGTAACATCAAAACATTCCATGAAAACCTTATTTTTTAACAAATACAATCAACTCAAAAAATACTGAAATGTTACCTTGTGGGATTTTTCCCCAACAAAATAGGATCAAATCCACATAAAATGTAATTATAAGTAAAAACATGATGTAATTTTGTGATCCTATTACATTCATATAGAGATAATAATATAATGGACCCCCTTTCTCCTGTGGATATAGAAAATCTTGCTGAACCTCATTAAATTTCCATTATCATCCACTTTCACCTCTATTTTTGTTCAATTTGTTTCACCAAGATCCTTCGATGCCCCAAAACAACTGCCTTTATAGATCCACGTTCATTTTGGATCACAACAAATTTCTATTGAGAAGGAAAATCAAGTTCATTTGAATCTTCGTGTCTAGTTCCATTCTATTAATCACGGTTACTCAACATTTAAGCTGCCAAACTAAGTAGGATTTTAGTGGAGGGTTCAGGGGTTGTTCTTGTTGGTGTGGTGAGGGAATCAATGAACCAGTTTGAGTAGTGGTATTTTAAGTAAGATTTAACCTTCGTTAGTTGGAGTCCTCATGTCCCTACAACCAAAACCCTTAACAATAGACCACATTGATGCAAAAGAATAGATTTTTCCAATAAATGAATAGAGATCCCACCCAGATAAGAACGCACTGGGGGATAGGAATAGATATTTCCATTTCCATGTATATTTAGGCCTCCATGATGTTCTTCGGGGTAAGAGTATTGATATCACCACACGTTAATTTTCCAAAGGAGTTCTTGATACCTTTCAAAATGGATGGGTTGTGGAATGGGAGCGTAGGCCCCAACAGTCACACCTACAAGTCCACTATGGTGGGATCAAACTTGGAGTATAGTTCCATAGACAAACATAATAAGATAAATATTTTGGTACCACAAAGGAGATATATATAGGACCATGGTCTAATGAAATCAATTTCCAAGAATATATGGATGCGTAAAGATTTTTTATTTAGGTAAGATATGGTCGGAGGGAAATAAAGATTCCATAAATCCTACACAAAGTGTACAAAGATCATAAGAGTGGTCTAGTCCACTCCAAATTTTTCAATGAGAATTTTGTAGTGATAGGAGGTTACTTACTCTATGTTAATAGGGGAGAGGGATAATATTGGAGACCACTTCGTTATCTCCACCTCCTAGATCGGTATTTAGATATGGGGGATAAAATGAAGATTGGTAGTTGGAGATGGTGTTTTATTAAGATACACCTTGTAGGGATATTGGATCTCCGACCACACACGGTGGGGATCATTTTCCTACCACACCCATCCTTCACCACCATTTATGAAATATGTGTACAGTTTTTTTAATAATCTCATGACCCATTTTCAACCTTCAATTATTTCCTTGGGATTGTGTTCACATGTTATCAATAACATATGTAAGGTGTAAATATTTAAGAACACTATCCCCACTGTTTATAGTAGATGGATAGGGTTTGTTGAGTAAGGTTCATGTCATGGATCCAAGTGCCCAGACTTTTGATTTTATTATTTACATTGTTTTCTATAGTGTCACATGATATCAATCTATTATTTTAAACACACAGAGTATCTAGATGCTGAAACTAATTATAGATACATTGAGATTTTACTTTGTTCACCATAAAAGACCAATCCCATGATCATACACTGATGATGTGTTAAAATATCATGGGATAAAACTAACTTTTGGGGGAAGATAAATGTATTTTCTTGAAAGGACGATACAAAATACTGGATATTTGAACATTGATTTTACCAAAAGTTTGTATCCATTGGTAGTACAGTACAGTGGAATTTCGTACTACCAGATCTTCAACCTTCGACTTGGAGCACCAAAATCATGAATTCAAGAAGCACCCTAATCACTGATCAAAAGATGAATCAAATACATAAAAATATACAAAGAATTGGAAATAAAATAATGCATTTTATATGTAGTTTGGGATTTCTTACTACATACATGGTGTAACTTCCCTACTTTTTAAATCGGTATAAATCTTTTACATTTCAGTTTTAGCCTTTATTTTTATACAAATGAATGTACCTAAGAGTTAAATGAAGTTTTCAGGAGTGTTAGATGATTATTTAGAGCTCATACCTCTAGTTTTTTTTTTGAAGAAGCAGAAAGAGGTACATGGTTGGCTCACTGATAGTAATAATCATTCGACTCAACCGTGTAACCCTAAAAGAAGAAGCATGGTTTGGAAAATTCTATGGGGACAGCTGCGTGGTTGTGAAAAATGGTTCATGTGAGTTTCATAGTTGAAACACACAATTAATGCATGTTTTGTTTAATCATGCACCTAAGCATGTGAGGGGGTGGATTCCTTGGAAAGTAATCACACATGGGTTGTGCATGGTTTGTCTAACTGTGCACCCATTAAAAGGGTGTGAAAATACCTTTTTCAATTATTTTTTTAAGTCATTCTCACCCCTTCATCGTCCAATTTTTCATAGCCACTCCCCCACACATGAATCTATCCCTCTTATCCTATTAGGTATTTTAATAACTTCTTTATTCCAGATCAGAATCTCTTTTCATTTGTTGCATTGGATCTGTCATTATAATCTCTTTAATCCTCTCCATTCTTTTCTTCATTCATCTACCCATATGTAATGATAAATCCATGTGAGCTAATATTCCCTATTTTCTAGTCATTTATCTATTTATCTGATTTCTTATGTTCTATCACAAGGTAAAGTCCGATAATGGATGAGGAGTCTACTACTCATCTAAGGTATGTGGTTTATACTATTTCCCTTAATGTATTGATGTTTATATTTCATTTTGTAGTTTCTTACACCAGACCCTCCATGTTTTAATTATAAATTTACTAATACCTTAAATTTAATGTTTCAAATCATGTTTTGATATTCTATTTCCCCTTTACATAGTTGGAGGTCTTCGACCTCAACCCAAACCAACCCTTGATATGGGTTCATTTGAACGCTTATGAAAATGCCACCACATTGGGTGAGTTAGGCTTTCCACCCATTATTGGAAGCCATATATGAATTGAATTGGGAATAAAATGTTGAATACCACTTGGCCTATGTTTACATATAAGTAAAATGGAATAAGTTGAAATTATAAATGAGATGGATGATCTCTTGGAATATGAACATTAATGCAAATTTTTTGTGATGCGGCATGGACACTAGCATGAAACCTCCTTTTATCACATGTAATTGATTTGATAAATAAAATGGTTGTGATGAATTAAACAAATAAAGGTTATGGACACCAACTTGGCCCCTTGGTCCCTTATATAAAATTTTTAATGATGGATACTTCAATATGGAACTGATATTGAGGTTTGGAACTGAAAATTATTTTACATTAGATTCCTTGGATTATTACCTTAGACCCAGATTTCCTGGACAGCATTGGATTTATTCATTGGGATCATTTCAAGTCTATAATGAGTTTCCTATGGATGAACCTTATAGACTCGAAGAGGATTCCCTATTCAATGGCCTTGGGTCCTAGCTTATGTAGTTATACATCATACTGAGTTTGTTATAGATGAGTTCTATAGACTTCAAGAGGATTCCATGGTCAATGGCTCTGGTTCTGGTCCCTCATAGGTCTGATACATGATATACCTAACATTTTTCATAGGTGATGATTTACTCTTGTATACAGTTTCTCATCATTTATAGACTGCTTATTATAGCATGTACTTGTATACAGGGATGTATCACTTATTCATTTATAGCTTTATTCCTGTTATACTTGAACACTATTAAATCTTATATGCACATGATGAATTTATTATAGACCCCATTAGGGGTGGCCTATTCAGTATATCTCACACCATGTTCGGGCCACTAATTGGTACTGGGAAAGACTTCATGGATGTAGGTAGGGATAAGGGAAATCATTATACTATGGATGCTTGATTTTTTTACTAGGTTGGAGTATGAGAGTAGAGTTCTGATCATATACTTATGATTCTATTGGAGATAGATTTTGATATTTTGTTCATTTTATATAGTATATTATATATTCTTTCTAATTTGTATCTTATTTATCCCCCATTTTTGTATATAATCATGGCATCATCATTTTTATATGATATTGGTTATGGTTCATCCATCAGTATGCTAGTCTGTTGATTTTATGTGATGTTATCCTACTATTTAATATTTTGATATATGTGGTTCTTCCATTATTGTATCATATTTCTTCCACTAATATATAATTTATATCACCACTATGTGTCTCTCTAATCATGAGGTAATAGTATTCCCACCATACCATTGAATACCCATACTACTAGTTGGAAACTCTGCTATACAGGGAGGCACACCTAAGGCTAGGTGGCTCTCATGTTCGGTTGTCAATCAGTGAACCAAACTTGGGATTATACAAGTGGTATCAGAGCCTATTTTTACCTTTTTTATTACTATTTGGGATTAGTATACATGAGAATAAGAGTGATTTATAATTTTTTAATGATCTAGTGTCTTGGAGTAGCTAACCAAAATATAAGGAAATTCCAAGTTTCCTAATATGGGACTTGATGTTCTAAATTTCTCCTATTACAGTTGTCCTAATTTCACTATAGGGTGAAACACATGATTTGTGGAGTTATTATTATTACTATGGATTTTATTTTTCTATTTCATGGTAAAGAAAAGATGTAATATTAAATACATCATATTTGGCACTTGATAATTCCCATGTCATACATATTTCATTCCATATTTATTATACTGTGTGTATTACCTAAAACGTGTTGTAGTGACTTCACTACTATATCTTTTAACTGACTAATATTTTTTTATGATTAATGAGATATATAATGGTTAAATTAAAGTGTCTTAATCAATCTAAATGGTTTTTTTCATATATATTTATGGTGGCATATTAGTTTTACAATTATTGTACGTTTGATTCCTGGAACCTATAGTTACATGGGCTAAAACATTAGTGGTTGAAAGTAAATGGATTCCAATTTAAATTTAAAGAGTTCTTGTGCCTTTATAAATTAGGGATGGTGATCCATATAATTTAAACATCATAAAATGTTGTTCATAGTTACATGATGTGCTAATTACAACTTATTAAGCATAGGACTTCATAACTTGGGAATGGTAACTCATCTAACTGGACCATGATACATGTATATATATATATGAAATACTAACTTGTAATTATTAAATGACATGGTTGCAGTTAAATGGGGATTAAAATTTAAACACTAATGGAATTTTCTTCTATAACATTCATTTGAAAATCTATATACTGGAACACCTAATGTAAAATAAAGAACATTCCTTTGACCCAACCTTAGTAGTGGGAAATAAGGAGTGTCTCTTGTGACCTTTATACACTTTTATCACCTAGAATTAGATTTAGGAGATGAAATATGGGTGTTAATTTTTCATAAAAAGGAATATACCTATCCAATTTATTTACTTCTGATTGTTTTAGAATAAAATATTATTCTAAGGTTTGTTCTTGGAATTTTAGAGATATTCTTCCCTGATGGCCTCAATCCATGCACTAAGAGGGTAGTGATGTCCATGCTCTATAGGTGGTTAAACCTGAGCCATTAGTATTACCTCTTACACTTGTGGCACCTCAATATATTCTTATTTTGGGAACTAAATCTCAGTTTTGATAGGTTTTCCTATAACTCATGTAGACTATACTGGGATCCTCGAGACCGGCCCCTATGATGGTAGAGTTGATGTGGGAGTTTTAGTAGTAACATACACATACATTTTTTGGGGATTATTGTCCCCAAGCTATTGAGTCATGGATGGAGTCCATTTTATCTATCTTTCATCATTTGGATACACCTCTAGAGAGAAGGGTTAAGCTTGCAGCATATATGCTTATAGGGTTAGTCAAGAGATGGTGGGGTGTTTTGATCCAAGCTGAGAAACATCAGGTTATTGTCTAGAAGGTTTTCCATAAAACATTATTCGATTACATTTTTCATGTTTCGTTTAGAGATGAATGATCAATAGAGTTTATGCATATGGAGTAGGGAAATTTATTATTCATGGATTACCCCTCTCTTTTTATAGATCTTCAATATTTCATTCCTAATCTCCTTGGTGACCATCTATATTGAACTAGATATTTTGAGGATGGTATCATATACATCATCGAATCATTGGTGAATATGTTTCTTTTGACTACTATCACTAAGACAGTGAACCAGGGCCTCATCACCAACCAAAACCTTAGAGAATATGGAGGTGTGAACTAGTGTATTTTAGTACCTTGATAGAGTAGTATTTCATCTAATGGTAGGAATCATCATTTTTATCTTTTCTGAGGGGGGGATAATATCCAAAGTGTGTGTATAGGTAGCCATGTGACCTATCATCAATTTGGTAAGTATGGTCATAGTTGATGTCCCAACTTGGGTGCCACTAAACGGTTCCCCAATCTTGTTGGCCACATGCCCCAAAGCGCACCTCCACGTACGCTAGAGGGTGCCAACTAGCAGGGAGGGTCTGCTAAGTCAGTCTTGGGGAGACTATACCCCCATTAACAGAATAAAACACCAATGGAAGAAAACAAAAATAACCAAGTGTGGAAGCATATAAATAACATGAATAATACCATGTCATATGATATCCAAAACAAGAAAATACAATACTCAACTGAAAGGTAAAAAATTATCTGATAATGTGAATGTCAAGTGACTACATTAAAACTAAAAGAAAAGACCTGATGATTCCCATGTGGGTCCTGAACCACATCAGGTTCCCTCTCCCATGCTCCAATCCAAAATAGAAACCTATCCCATGACATTTCCTTTATCTTATCCTGCAACAACAATGTCTAATTTGGTTCCAATCAGGCAGCCTGAATAGGGTGTGAGTAAAACTCAACATGCCACCACCAACGGTATAAGGACCCAGCCTTAAAACCATACATAATATTGAATTAAATGAATAATTCACATTGAGGATATTTTCAGGTTTAGAGTCTTATAGAATTTGGACATAACTATTACATCTCAAAATATTACAAAGTAGACACTTCTACACAGTTTCCATTTTTTTAAAAAAACATGAACTCTTGAAAAAAAGAGTCATGTCTAGTTCTATGTTTAAGATAGAATGAATTTTCCATGATCTCATCCGTGACCCTATTGCACATTATGTCCTATAAAAAACATTTCAAAAACTTGGGATGAGCATAAAAATCTCAGTAAGGGATACACAGAGAATGAAAAATGTTAGTTTTTCAATACAACAGGTAAACCATGAATACTTTATCATAAGTAATACTTTTCACCTTTATGAAGTAGTAAATACTCTTCACTGAATAAAAGATCATTACTTACCCTTTTGTAACCAAAATATTACCATAAACCCCATATAAAGAACACATAACATATAAAGGTAACTTGGGACATAAACATACTTAAATGGAATAACCATACGGTCGACTTCCGAACATATAACTAAATGGAATAGCAATACGACCGACTTCTATACCCAATGCATTAGAGGTTATAATGTAACCACCTGTCCTGGTATTCACAGAACCACCTGTCATTTGGTTTATCACGTAACCACCCATCAAATGTCCAAGTACCATTATAAAATCATAAGGCATAAAACAAATATAAAGGAAAGGAAACATTTCCACATTTCAATCACAATATATCACTTAAATATATTGACATAACAAATCCATTATAAAAACCATTTTCAATACCAAAATACATAAAAGAGTATATGGTATTTATTTTCTTTTAAAAACATTACATCTTGTTGAGGAAGCAAAATATCAAATAATACTCGTGGCGGTGGAAAAGGTCATTGTCATCGCTTATGTTAAAAGAAAAATTCCTTTTTGTCATTTAGTAAAACAATTCTTAGAAAAATATTCACTTTGAAAATTAAAGGGTTTTTATACAGTGTATAAAATAAATTCATGTATTAAAAAAATATGCCTCAATGAAAGGAGATTGAGATGAAGTCCCTTACCTCGTGTCCGACTTGACTCAAACGTTCTTTAATCTCCATTAATTGGGTAACACCCTTTGGTTTGAACCAAAGGGCTTCTTGAAGTTCCTTTTTCCTAAGATAAGGATTCTAGGAGGAGGAGAGAGATGTAGGGAGATTAATTGGGTAGAGGTTGGACGAGCCAAAAGGCTTGAGAGCTGTGAGGAATTTGTTAGAAGTGGTCTCCTTTTATAAGGGGGAGGAGGGGCTCTTTAAGAAAGTGTGATAATATTATTTTATTATATAATTATATTCAGTTTCTAAAGGTCCAAAAATACTTAAAGTCGAATATAAGATGACTAATAGTAGAAATAATATCATCCAATTTGAATTGTAAAGGTTTTGGATGTTATTTTAATATTTATAATCCTATTTATTTAAATCTTTGATTAATGAGTTAAAAACTACATCATTATTGTGTCATAAATAATTTAATTTATGTGATGTCTAAAAATTATAAAAAAATACCATGATGTAGGAAATATATTTATCTTTCCAATGAATATTTATAGTCTAAAATATAATTTATATAACACCATATAAATATTAATTTAATAAATGATTTTTTTTATGTCATTTTTGCCTTTACATTAAATTAATTAATCTAAAGTGTCATTATCTTTCATAAGTGGCTCCATGTGGTCCCAAAATAGACCCAAAGATGCCCATGGTCGGCCATTACTCATCCAATAAGGTTAGGACAAGTGTTAAGGTAAATTTTGAATTATTATAATATTCTTTTAACCTTGAATTGCCTTATCTACCTTTAACCGCGGTAAATAAAAGTCAAAAGTTACTATTCACCAAAAATTATTTTCATCTTATTGAACCACATTTTTCTTCTTGAAAACAACCATGCATGTATAATTTTTGAAATTCAATTCAAAGAAGTGGTAAAATTTCATTTGAATGAAAAAGTCGGTTTTTTAAGTACTACTAAGTGGTTTCACTATTCATCAAAAATTGAAGTTTTTCAGAAAAATACCAAAAATTCAGCCAAATATTTATTTGATATTCTGAATCCAAAAATGATGTCTATTTTTTAAAATTCAAAACATATAAGTGGCATTAATTAATTTAAAATTAATTCCCGTTGTTAAAACAATTAGCATTTTTTTAAGAAACAATAACTATCAAAAGATTGACACTTGTTTATGTCCAATTTCAAAGTGAAATTAATTACAATGACCAGAGTTAGATTAAATGGTAAACATATATTATAAATACACTTCAAACCCAATTAAAAACATAATCTATCCATATAAATAAATTAGATTAAAATACACTTTTGAATTAAAATACAATTTTTTTCACTATTCATTAGAAAATTAACTTTATCAAAAAAATTCCAAAAATTTAAACAAAGTATATTTTGATATCCCAATTTTAAAAAAGGATTTTATTTGGTCAATTAGAATTTATTAAAGTGAAAAAACCTAAATTTAAAGAGTTTTTTCCATTAAAAGGCGGTAAATCGACCTTTTAATGTAAATTATGCTTAAAATTAGATTCATTCACATTTTAAGCCTCTATATTTTTTATTGGATAAATGTAAATACATTTAAAAAACATGTATAATCATATTGTAGTTAGTTTTGTTCATTACCACCGATACAACGGCTAGGAGTTAACTACCATTTAAAATAATATTATATTATTAGTGTACAATGTAAGATTTCAAAGAAACATGTTGTTGCGTATCGGGTAAGCTATCGAACATAGCATCAACATTAAAGTAAAATTATTATTTAATTCACAAATATTAATAAATATGAAATATGTCTTATTCTTTATTTACCTGGGATTTTATAAACAGTGTCTAAAACAAGTCTAGTCTAGAGATAGTGTATATAGTTTTATGAAGCAATATATATAATTCATAATTAAACAGTTATCACATTGTCATTTAATCTCTAATCATAAAATGAGTCCCAGTTTCAATTCATTTTTTCCATTTGAATCATCATTCATTATTATCATTTATTTGGTGTTGAATTTCTTTTCAATCACCCCAAATCTCATTCAGTGTAGGTTTCTATTCCCAATACTCCATATCTCATTCGGTGTAGGTCGTCATTCCAAGCACCCCATAATCTCATGCTTGGATAACTATTGGGAAGGAAATCCTTGTCCAAGTCCCAACTTCAAATCATTCTAGAATTCCATGTTTATCTCCACAAAAATCTCATCCATTTAATCATTCTTTAATTCACAAGAATTAGCCACATCATTCCATTACTAATCCAATGATTAGTTAAACATTTCAAAGGCCAATAGTTAACTCCAAAACTGACTAAGCACATAACCCATTAATTAATTAGTCAATTAATTAATCAATCAACACAATTATAATTCCATAATTAATTCTTCACAATTAATTATCCATATAAAATCTCTACTTTTCATAATTACTTCTCACAATTAATTATCCTTGATCAACATCATGGCACATAATTAATTCTCATGATTAATTATCTTAAATATCCAAACATCATTTCATAAATAATTTACCCCAATTAATTATATTAAAACAATAAGTTCAACATCACAATTACAATATCTCAAACCATAATGAATCTCCAAAACAAATATCTATTTGGGAAACCCCCCTTCATTTGTTCCATGATTCAATTATAAATTAATCACCAAGGCAATCAAAATTTAATTCCACATTCCTAATTACTCTAATTTTGGAAATAAATTATCAAGGGAAGATAGAAAATCCATAAAATGAAATTAACATATATAAGTCATGAATAAGGGAGTTTGATTAAGACCACCTACCTCAATTTATTGATGGATTTTATCCCAACGGAAATCCCCAAAATCTGAGTACCACAACGTCATTGATCAAGCTCTGGATCTAAATCCCTAAACCAAAATTAAGATAAAAGGCATAAAGATATTGAAAATATATATCTAGATCCACAATCGTAGATCTAGATCTAAACTCATACTTTTAGATCTATTGAAACATTGGATATATTCCATGAAAATATCAAGGAATGATAGAGGAATGAACGGGAGAAGCAACAGGATGAAGTCCACTTACCGGGAAGAGAGAGGATCTTCAATCTGGAATTTTGATCTCAAAGAACGGTGTTAGAATCACCTTGGAATCCCTCCAAAATTCTCTGGGACCACCTATAATTTTTCAATCTTTAGACATGGTCGAAATATGGGAGTCTTAGGGGTTCAGGTGGTTTTTAATATAGATTTTCGGATAATAAATCCCATGTACATGGTTTCCTAGGCAGGGGCGCATGGTTAGGGAAACCCATGCGCCAGCCATGCAAGCCTATCTGTCTAGGTTTTCATGGTTGGAATAGTTTATTCGCATGGTTTTTCAAATAGTGTGAAAACTGTGTGGACCTCTCTATCCAGGTTTTCATGTTTGGCATGGTTTAGTCACATGGTATTTCAAACCATGCGCAAACCATGCATAGCCCACTATCCATTATTTTTTCTTAAAAATTCACACAAACGCACCCCAATCCACTAATCCAAAACAAAGGTACTTAAAAACCTCAAAAAGTACCTAAAAACAAACTGATATGACTCTAGAAAAGTTTTGGATCTTACAATATCCCCACCTTATATCTTCTCGTCCTCGAGCTGCACTTCCGAAATTCTCCAAGATTCTGAGACAAAAAGATTGGGCCATTGAGATCTCATGTCTGCTTCCTTCTCATAGGTTTCCTCTTGAACACTTATATGTTTCCATAACACACGAACTAACAGTACATTCTTTCCCTACAAAACTTTCTCACTACAATCTAGCACACGTATTAGATGCTCCTTAAAGGACGCATCTATCTCTAGTTCAACCTCTTCCACATCAATCACATGAGAAGGGTCAGGGTGATGCTGTAATATTTTTGACACATGGAAAACATCATGCATAGCTCTAAATTTCTCTGGAATGGATAATCGGTACGCCACCAGCCGGATTCTCTTCAGCGCCTCAAATGGTCCTAAAACCTTGGTGCCAATATTCCCTACCTCTGTATCCTGTGGTTACCCAATATAGGTGACACCTGAAGGAGTACACGATCACCCTATGTAAACTCTAGGGGTTATCTCCATCTATCAATATACGACATCTTCCAACACTGAGCTGTAGCCATACATTTCTGAATCAACTACACCGGCTCTGATGTCTCATGAATGAGACTTAGTCCCAACATCTCTGACTCACCCACCTCTAACCAACATAGCAGTGATCAACAAGGTATACCATAAAGTGGCTCATATTTTTCCATCTATATAGTTTCCTGATAACTATTTTTATAGGGGAGATTCCCTAAAGCCATGTGCTTCTCCTAAGAATCACCAAAGTCAGTCACACATTCTCGCAGCATATCCTCTAACACATGTATGGTATGCTCCGACTACCCATCTATCTGTGGGTGGAAGGCCATACATAATAAAACTTGTGTACCAAGTTCCTTCTATAATCCCCTCCAGAAGCATGAAGTAAAGCGTGAATCATGATCTGAAACTATTGTCTATGAAACCCCATGAAAATGAACTATATCTCGTACATACAGTTCTTCCAATTGTTCTATTGTAAACGTTTCCCTAATAGGAAAGAAATGTGCTACCTTCGTTATTCTATCCACAACGACCTGAATAGAATAATTATTCCTAAGTCTCTTTGGAATACATACCATGAAATTCATAGTCAGATCATCCAACTTTCATTCCAAAATACGCAATGGCTGTAATAGGCCTCGAGGTCATTGATGCTCTACCTTCACCTTATGATAGGTGAAACATATTTTTATGAACCTTGCTATCTCTTTATTCATGCCTGGACACCAAAACTATCATCGTAGGTCACAATACATTTTTTTCACCCTAGGATGTACCTCCCACTTTGATTCATGAAATTCTCCCATGAGTTCCTGTCAAATACAAGAAATATTTTAAAGGTATTTTTTTCATTTAATTTACATCCCTGCTTTGTTTTGGGGGTTTACCTAGGTTTTAGGGAGGAATAGATGAGTATTCATGAATTGGGCCAAACCGTGAGCCTAATTTTAGATTAAAAAATAAATTTTGTATCTTCTATAACTTTTTCATTTTTCAACATGTTTCATCCATTCAAATTCCTACTTGACCTGCCTTAACCTATTAATACCACCAAGGTAATTTGGAGCTTTTAGAAATCCATAACCAGGGTTTATTTGGGTTTTTATCTAAGGGGTTGGGCCTGCCCGAAATCCAAATTCCTGTTTTAAAAATAAATTTTGATTATGTTATATCTTATTCATTATTTGGGATTTTTCGGTGTTTCCAAGTGGAGCCGAAGCCCACTGAACCCAGCCGCGCGACCCTTCTCTATCCCCCCTCTTTGGAGCTCTGGTTAATCGCAATTTGGTGCCGAACTTCATAGGATTCCTCAAATCGTCCAGATTTGAAGAGGTAAGTTCATTCCCTCATATCTCTCTCAATTTTTACTCTTTTTCCCCCATTCAAATTCCTAAATGATCTCCATATCATTTTTAGAACCTCCCTTAAAGGTTTGAGTATTTTTAAAATCAGATACTGGTATTTTTGGGGGAGATTTCTACAAGATATTTTAAGTAAGTTGTTCTCCTTCTTTCTTCCTTCAATTTGTTTAGGATTACATCCAATTTACTTAGAATTTATTACCTTATCATTGAGGTTCCTAATGTCCAGGGATTATGGTTTAAAAATTAGGGTTTTATCTTGTGTTTCATGGTCTGAAATTATGGTTTTAGGTCTGGATTACCTTCCTTGAGGTGCGGCGGTGGTGCGTTTGAGTTTTCGCACAAAGGGTTCAAGAGTTTCCTTGGTTTTTGTAGGTGATTCCATTTTGTGTACAATTTTTGTGAATTAGATTGTTGTGTTCATGGTACCTTAATGTTTATTTCCCTTTAATGTTTCTGTAAAAATTGGTTTTAGTTGCATTTATAATGAAAATGAATTTTAAGTTCCATTTTTTGGTGAAATTGGGGGTTTTTCAATCAAATCTTTAATTGGTTCATTTTGGGCTGACCTATAATTACTTAGTTGATTTTATTGAACTGTATTATGATTTAAAATAATGTTTTTAATGTGTATTCTTTTTTGTTGTTGCTGTGAAATTTTTCTTAAATGGTGTTTGGGAAGCAAATGGGCTTTAAGTGTCATGTTTGTGTGAAAATGGTGGTTTTTAAAAGATATAACTTCTTGGTTCACATTGGGCTGCCCCATAACGGAATTGTTGGTTTAATTAAAGGGTATTGAACTGAAATTTTGTTTTAATGACTTACAAGTGTTCACATAGTGTTCAAAGTGGATACCTTAAAGAGCTTTGGGTGCAAAACAATGTGATGTTTTGAGAGGTTGTTTTATTGAAAATAAAATTATTTTATTGTGTGTTTTAAATGGTATAAAATGTTTGTATCTACTGTACTATTTTTTTGTGACCATTAGTGACATTTTATATTCAAAAGGATGTGTGTTGTTTGCTGAAATTGTTTGAGCACAAAAGGGGAAGCTCGGGTACCTAGGTGGGGCGGATTTGTACTAGTACAGCTAGTGGGTCAGATGGGTTTTGTCCCTGTTCCACTTAGCATTTGGATAACGACAACTCTAACTAAAATATGTGGATGATGATTGGGGACCACTAGGTTATGGGTATGTTATATACTAGTGGATAGTGCATGAGAATGGATTTTTCTATGGTTACTCTACACTGAGGTACGAGGTACATAGGGCCCGAGACAACCTAGTGCTTAGGGGTGTTCCCGATTTTGATGCTCATTTGATTTGTGGTATTTACCCTTGTTGTGGGGTGTTTTGGCAGTACTTTAAAGTAGCTCACATTTCTATTTAATGTGTTAACATACTGGAATTCTTGGATTGAAAACTATTTTCATTTGAAAGTTGCATTTCTTTGAATTTTAACACTGTTTCACCTTGTGTATTAAAATTGCTTGTTTTGTTCACATTGTATTGCATGATCTTTGGAATAATCTGGTGGTATCCTATTGGGATTAGTCTCACACCCTACTTACACCCCTTGGGTGTAATTAGACCTGCTTATGCTTGACTCAGGTAAAGGGAAGGCTAAGGGTGATGGCGGTTCAGGGTGTTAGTCCCCATCGTTGGGGCAGAGTTGCGGAGAAGGATTGCGGGTGATGACCCCCTTGTCATGTGGAGTCCATGGGGATGTCTTTATGTTGTCATTATTTGTTTTTAGACCACTTGTAGTGTCTTTAAAAATATGTATTCAATCTGGTTTTTGTTTAAATATAGTTTGGTTTACATTTTTCAGATTCAGTTTATTGATTGTTTCTAATGTTTTATTCCTTCATATTCGGGTAAATTGTTCCCAAACAAAAATAAATGATACCCGGGCACTTATGCCATCCCGTGGGGATAGGGAATGACCTTCGGGTCATGTCACGGGCTAAGTTTGGTGCCAGTTTTGGCGGTGACCAGATTCGGTTCGTGACAGTTCCTCTCACAAACTCATAGGTACAAAAACCCAATTTTTTCAATAGATGATCCCATCCTCATATATTATCCAATATGAAGGTGTATCCACACCTTCAAGGTATTCCATTAAGGTTAAACACACTGGATCCTCATACTACCTATCCATAATCTGTCTCAAGAGCATAGACTCCACTACTATAGAAACCAGAGACATCCTCTCCCGACTCTCCTTAATTGCCAGATGTATTTCTTCCATAAAAGTCATCATATTTTACTTTTCACTCGACTCATATAACAACTGAGTTTGAGTTTTTCTAATAAAGGCATCATCCACACAATTTCCCTTTTTGGGTGTATATGCCAGTTCAAAATCAAAGGACTGCATATACACTACCCATTTTCGCTGCTAATGATCAATTCGCGTTGTGAAAGGATATACATCAAGATTTTGTGATCCTTAAAAACTTTAAACTTTCTCCCCAAAAGATAGTGTTGTCAGTACTTAAGATCATAAAACACTAATTCCAACTCTATTACATGCATAGGGTAATTCCTTTCATGTAGCCTCAACTGCTGAGACCTATATGTAACGACTCAATCCCTTGCATCAACACAACTCTGAGTCAATCCCAGAAGCATAACAATACACCGTGTACTCCTCACCCTACTTAGGTAAGATCAAATTAGTGTCGATGCCAAGTAATTATTCAACATCTGGAAATCATTCTCACATGATTCTGTCTAATAAAAATTTATCCCTTTCTTTTTAAAACCTGAAATCGGTGCTGACAATCAGGAAAAGTCCTGGATGAACCTCCTGTAATAACCAGATAATACCAAAACACTTAAGATACCAAAATCTTTCTTGGGAGTATCCCAAGAAACCACTGCCTACACTTTTTCTGGTTCCACTTTCACACATTCTTCTGAGATGATATGCCCCAAAAAGTGTACCATTTCAATCCAAAACTGACATTTAGATAGATTGGCATATAGATGATGCTCTCTTAGTGTACCTAGGAGGTGTCAAGATGTTGGGAGAGATCATCATGAGTCGAAGAGAACACTGATATTTCATCCACAAACACCACCGCATACTGATCTAATTACGGATGAATGATCATGTTCATCAAGGCCATAAATATTTTTGGAGCCTTTTTCAACCAAAACGGCATAACAAAAAACTCATAAAGGTCATACTTTCTTCTAAAAGTAGTTCTTGGTATATCAAAATTCTGAAAACTCACCTGATGATACCCTGGTCTCATATTGATCTTTGAGAACACACAATCCCCCTTCAACTGGTCAAACATATCATCGATATGCGGAAGAGGATATCAGTTATTCATGATTATTTTATTCAACTTCTGGTAATTGACACACAAGCAGAAACTCCTTTCTTCCTTCATTTTAAACAAAATAGGCGATCCCCAAGGTGACGTACTTGGACAGATAAAACCTTTATCCTCCAACTCCTCCAACTGCGTTTTGAGATCTTGAACCTCAGTTGGTTCCATCCTGTAAGGTGTAATAGATACCGGCTTAGCCCCCGTCATGATCTCAATAGTGAATTCCACATCTCTATCTAGTGGAAACCCTGTAAATTCTTCAGAAAAGACATCCTGAAATAGTTATACTACGGATGGAAGGATGTCTTTCTTATCGCTACCATCATCAATCAAAAGACTAGAAACATGGGATGTGAGATTTCCTAGTTGATGATTAATTATCCCAAATCATCCTACATGGATATCCCATTCTCAATGATGAACATGTTGGTCACCCTTAGGAGATACAAAGGTAACTCTCATGTGGTAACAATATATGTGGGCTTGGTATGCAACTAGCCATTCCATACCCATAATCAGGTCGAATATCATTATATCAAGGACATAGATATCCCAAAGAAAACTATACTCTCCAATATCTAGCAAATATTCCTTTCATAAATAGATATCCCTAGACTTTATTCCCAATGATGTATGGATATTCATCACCCTGCTTATAGACTCCACCTCCAGACTCAAAACATTAACAATATTTGTTGATATAAAGGAATTAGAGGCACCAGTATCAAAAAAAAGTAGCTAAAGTAAAAGCAAATATAATATACCTCTCACAATAAATGGACCATCCTCACTCTCTACAAATGTAGGTTGTTCTACATGTAACTATCATGCCCATATTCTATGTGGCATAGTTTGACTCCCCTAAGTAGCACCACTCTACTAATACAAGAACTCATACCCTAAAGCACCACATCAACTACCTCTACCACCTCTTCTAGTATAACTCCAGATGCCAGAACTATATGGTGTAGAAGACCCCCTTTCTATACTCTAAATCTGAGCAGTTACTCCCTCAGCACTAGCTTGTCGGTGCTTCTTGCAGAGCTTTTGTAGGTTCCCCATCTTTCCACAAAACCAGAACTCCCCTAGTGGTTGAGGAAAATGTGTACGATAGTGTCCCTACCTACCAGACTGGTGGAAAATCACATGATTAAGATCCGGTTCAACTGTTCCTCCTAACTTCCCACCTTTCATTCCACTGTCCTGACTAAGGTTCTCATAACTATGCTTCCTGCTCTCGAAAGGCACACCCACTAATCATCCAATGACAACTACCTATCTAGTATTATAAACCTCCTTTCAAGTTCCCCTAAAAAATTAGAGCCTGATTAACCACTTTTGAGAATATATTCAGCCTAAAGATATTCACCTATGACTTAATTTCACACCAAAGTCTATCCAAAAATCATTTTGCCGAAGAAGTCTCATTTGCTGCCAAATCTGGAGAAAAACACTATAAATATATGAAACATTCAGCATGATCCATTATGAAAATACTTCCTTGGTTTAGATGAATAAACTCTGGATCCTTCTCTTGTCTCATCATCTCTCTATAGAAGTGCTCCAAGAGCTTATCCAAAAATTCCTTCCATAACATATCATCAGTCTATCCAGATCATACCTAAATATCCCACCAATACTTCGTTGATCCCCGTAGCATATAATCATCCAACTTGACCCTCATCTCAGATAGTCTCTCTAAATGGTAAAGTTTCATCTCTATTGATTCAATCCAGAATTCAGCTCCCTTAGGTCCACCCTCTCTAGTAAAAATAGAAGGGTGTTGTTGCTGAAACTCCCTTGTCAACTCAGACATGATTTTCATAACACACCCTAGGTTTCTCTCCATGAATTCTATTAAATGATAAAATTTCTCTCAGAACTGATCCCCTTCCTCCTCATCTTTCACCAATGGTTCCTCAATTTCCCTATCTGGAAGTTCGTTTCAGGCCATACCCCTCAGTCTCTCCCACAAAAAGTGTTGTGGAGGCATTACTCGACAAATCCCAACACACATCTTAGGTCTCATAAAGAAACCATATAACATTTACGTAAGAGGGGAAACTAACACAACAAGTTTCAACATGTCATTTCCCCCTTTTCTTGCCACACGTTCAACACTGAGACCTTAACACTACCCTTAACGATATTACTCCTAGGTCTTGGTTAACAAGGGTACATGCATTCTCATTAATTACTTCAACCATTAATTAATCACATTATCTCAAATTAATTAATTAAATAATTAATTAATTAATAATAATCATTTCTTCAATCAAGGTTATCATTATAAACCAATTTATTATGATTTTGTATCATTTTTTCAATCTCACAATAAGGAAAAATAGTTCAAGTTCAACAACTTACCCATAACCCATTTTACCGTCAGTTCCTAGAATGATGCATATAACAACAACCTTGAGTGCCTAGAATGATGCATTCAAACTCAACTATCATGACTCTTTATTCCACAAATCAAAATTCAACAATTTTCAAAAAACATATCATATCACACCACAAGTGCATCACCCAAGGTGAAATAATATCCAACTATAACAACAACAAAAAATCACAACAATCCCACCCTGAGTACTTGAATTTTTCTCTTGTACATGTGTTTGAAACTCCTATGCATGAGCTCATTACCAAGCCTCAAATCTTCCTAGTCTCATGTCTAAAATTCCATAAACATTAATAAAAAAGAATAATAAATAAAAGAAAACTCCTCTCTTACCACTTTGTGATGTCTCGGCCCTGGTGCCACTAAACGGTGGCTCGAGCTGGTTGGCCACATGCCCTCAAGCACACCTCCCCGTATGCCAGAGGGTGCTAACAAGAAGTGAGGGTATGGTAAGTTAATCATGTAGAGACTATACCCTATTTTATCTGAATAAAACACCAACAGAAGAGAACAACAATAACCATGTGCGGAAGAATATAAATAACCATAACAATACCAAATCATATGATATTCAGATTGAGAAAATACAATACTCAAATGAAAGGTAAAATATTCTATGACAATGAAAATGTAAAGTGTATACAATGAAACTAAAAATAAAGACATGAAGACTTCAAAGCGGGTCCTGAACCACATCTGGTTCCCTCTCCCACACTCTAATCCCAAACAACAACCTATCTGAGGTCCTTTCCCTTATTTTGACCTACAACAACAAGGTATACTCGGGTTTCGATCCAGCGACCCGGATAGGGTGTGAGTACAACTCTGTAGGCCACCATGAATAGTTTCTAAAACAAGTCCAGTCTAGAGATAGTGTATGTAGTTTTATGAAGAAATAAATACAATTCATAATTAAACAGTTATCACATTGTCATTTATTCTTTAATATTCACATTAGGCCTAGTTTCAATTCATTTTTTCCATTTAAATAATCATTTATAATTATCATTCATTTGGCATCGAACGTCATTTCAAGCACCCAAAATCTCATTTAGTGTAGGTTGTCATGCCTAACACTCCATATCTCATTTGGTGTAGTTTTTCATTCCTAGAATCCCATAATCTCAAGCTTGGATAACTATTGGGGAGGAACACCATCTCTAAGTCCCAACTTCTAATCGGTCTATAGCGCCATGTCTAGCACCACAAAAATCTCATCCATTTAATAATTATTTAATTCACAAGAATTAGCCCCATAATTCCATTACTAATCCAATAATTAGTTAAACATTTCAAATTCCATTAGTTAACTCAACAATTAACTAATCACCTAGCCCATTAATTAATTCATCAATTAATTAATCAATCAACACAATTATCATTCCATAATTAATTCTTCACAATTAATTTTCCATATTAAATATCAAATTGTCATAATTAATTATCACAATTAATTATCTTTGATCAACATCCTAGCACATAATTAGTTCTCAAAATTAATTATCTTACATATCCAAACATCATTTCATAATTAATTTCCCCCAATTAATTATCTTAACACAATAAATTCAATATCTCAATTACAATTTCGCAACCCATAACTAATCTCCAAAACAAATATCTATTTGGGAAACCCCCCCTTCATTTGTTCTATGATTCAATTATCAGTTAATCACAAAGGTAATCACAAGTCAATTCCACATTCCTAATTACTCCAATTTAGAAAATCTTTTATCAAGAGAAGCATGAAAATCCCTAAACTCGCATTCACATATCAAAGATACAACTATGGGAGTTTTATTTCGACCATCTACCTCAGTTTATTGTTGTATGTTAGCCCAATGGAAATCCCCAAAATCTGAATGGCACAACATTTTCGATCAATCTCTAGATCAAAATCTCTAAACAAAAATTAAGATCAAAGGCATCATGATCTTGCAAATCTATATCTAGATCTAGAATCCTAGATCTAGATCTCAACACATAGTTTTAGATCCATTGAAATGGTGGAGATATTCTATAAAAGTATCAAGGAAGGATAGAGGAATGAACAGGAGAAGCAACGGGATGAAATCTACATATCGGGAAGAGAGAGGATCTTCAATTTGGGCTTTTGATCACAAAAAACAGTGTTAGAATCACCTTGGAATCCCTCTGGAAGGCTCTGGGATCAACTAGAATCTGTCAAGTCCGAGAAAAGGTATAAATATGGTAGTATCAGGGGTTCATGATGTTTTTAAAATATATTTTCATATAATTAATATAGCATGCATGGTTTCCTCGGTAGGGACACACGATTAGGGAAAACTATGCACCAACCGTGCGGACCTCTTTCTCTAGGTTTTCATAGTTTTCAAAACCATGCACAAACCATGTGGACCTCTCTATCCATGTTTTTATGGTTGGAATGGTTTTTCAACTCATTAAAAAACTATTCACAACCCATTTTCCATTACATTTTCTTAAAAAATCACCCAAACTCACCCCAAGCAACTACTCAAAAACAAAGGTACTTAAAAACCTCAAAAAGTAACTGAAAACATGCCCGAGACGACTCTAGAAAAGGTCAGGATCTTACATCATATGAGGGACCAATACAATAGAGACCTTTTTGAGCTTAGATCCTTAGGTATAATAGGCCACATTCAATGGTTTTTTCAAACCATTACAGCTATGTCTAGTGGAGAAGGATCTTCAGCAAATCCACCTTCAGTAGTAGGATCAGCAGGTCCTCATTGATAAGGGAGTTAGAGAACTATGATCCATGATGGATGAGGAGTTGGATTTGGGCGAGGGATCCAGACACTATATTAATAGTTCCATCAAAGAGAGCCTACCTAGGGTAGTTAGGAAGCATCTCAGAACCATGGGTTAGGATAGATATATGAATTATAATTGATACCCAAGGAGTACATTTTCATCCCTTATAAGGTTCAAGGAATGATTTTAGTAGCCTCTGCTTTAGTGTCTTTTTTATTTGACATAGAAGATTCCCACTCATTTATATTTTCGGTAATTGTGGATAGTCTTCGGATCGAGATTCAATATTTTTGTGCGGTGATGAAACTTGATACCCCATTGGGGATCCAAACAGAAAGTGTACACCAATGCAAGTAGTGCCCCGTGAGATAAGAAACTATCATTTTCTATGGAACCTTTTTATCCTTGACCTATAAGGCTTTTATATCAAACTCGGGATGGATTGGTTGGTTCCCAATCATACTCACATTGGTTATTATCATTGGAGGGTGAGTTTTAGATCACTTTATAGAGGTAATTAGATTATAAAGCGTGAGTGGGATGTCTAGGTGAGTCGAGCCGGACCCGAGCATTGTGGGCTATGTGGAGTGATAACCTAAACCGCTAGCTTCTATTTGGATGATCAAGAATCATGATTTATAGATTTCCCACTTATAGTATATTGTTTTAGGGATGTATTCCTTGATGAATTTCTCGGGTTAACTCACAAGAGAGAGGTATAGTTTACTATTGAGCTGGTGTTAGGAGAAACACCATTATACATTCCTCCTTATAGGATGGACACTACTGATTTGTAGGGGCTCAAGATAAAGCTATAGTAATTGTAGGATATGGTTTTTATATGTCTCAGTAATCCTCCATGGGGTTTGATCATGCTTTTCACCAATAAAATTCGTGGGTACCTTAGGATTTCTGTAGATTACCATTTGATGAACCAGGTAATTGTTAAGAACCAATATCCTTTACCTCATATAGATGACCTCTTTGATCAGCTTCTAGGAGCCAAATCTTTCTATAATATTTATTTTAGGTTGGGATATCATCAGTTATGTGCTAAACCATCAGATATACCATGTACAACTTCCCATAGTATATATGGATTGTACATAAATTTGGTCATGTCATTCAGTCATACAAACATTCCAAAGATTTTCATGGATATGATGAATTAGGATTTCCACCAATATCTAGATTCATTTGTGGTAGTATTCATGGATGAAATCTTGGTGTACTCACATACTCAACATGAACATGTCAAACATTTTTATGTCATTTTGAGTACACTGAGAGAGAATCAGCGATATGCTAAGCAAGAAAAATTACACTTTTGAATCAATAATGTTCAATCCAGGGGTTACATTATTTCAGAATCAGAAGTATACATGGAATCAAAGAAGGTAAGATCCACAATTACTTATGAGAAGCCTAAGTAATTATTTGAAATACAGAGTTTATTAGGGATAGCTGGATATTGCAAGTGTATTATACAGGATCTCTCATGCCTTGCAGCACCCCTCATGGTATTGAACAATAAAGGTGTCAAGTTTACATGGTATGATTCATGTGATGAATCATTTCAAGAGTTAAAAGGGAGGCGAACATTAGCACCAATATTGATTCTTCTAGATCTAGGAATGGTCTATATGGTTTATTATGATGCATTAGGTACTAGGTTGGGAGTTTTTCTAATGTAGGGGGATCATGTTGTGGTATACATGTCTCATTAGTTGGGACCTCATGAGTGTAATTTCTCAACACACAATCTCGAGTTAGATGTTGTGGATCATGCCTTGCATTGTTGGAGCCATTACTTACATAAAGAATTATTTGTGGTGTATAAAAACCAAAAACTCTTCAAATAAATCTATACATAGTGTGAATTAAATATCATATAATAAATTTGGATAGAATACCTATAGTTGTTTGATTTTAATCTTGAATGTATTCCTAGGAAGTGAAATGTCCTTGATAACACTCTAAGTTGAAGACTTAAACACAGGAAAATTCTGGAGGATATTAGTGAATAGAAGTGGATGAATTTGTTTTTTGAGATGAACTTGGAGGTGAAGGACCATTATGGGTAGCCTATAATCACATCATTATTATTGATCTCTTTACTAATAGATAGAGTGAAGATGATAATGCTGTCAAATCCGGAGGGCTTAGTCCTGGGGAAGATTTCTTTAGAATATGACCAACTACCGGGTTAGGTTATTAATAAGGATAAGGTCTTGTGAATTCATGGATGTATCTAGGTTCCTATAAGAATCCAAGAGAAACTTATGTGAGAGTCTTATGCCACTTCTTAGGAAGGAAATCCTAATCTTACCAATATGTATTGTCACTTAAGCCTCTAGTATTTTTGACCTTGTATGAAAAGGTTGTTATATGGTTTTTTATGTGGTGTTCCACCTGATAGATGGTGAATGTGGGACACCAGTGTCCAATAGGTATTTAATAGCCATTGCGCATTCTAGAGTGGAAATGGGATAGATTTTCCATGGATTATTTGATGGGTTTACCCAGGTCACCTCAGGGCAGCGACGTGATGTGGGTGGTCATTGATAGATTGAAAAAGTTTTCCAAAATCCTACATATTTGGTAGACCTTTATAGTGGATGATATATAAATTATATATGTTTAGGAGATCATATGACTTTATAGATTTCCAAATACCAACATATCAGGAAGGAATGATCAATTTACTTTACGGTTTTGGAAGGGGTTGCATAAGGCTCTAGGTTGACAGGTAATTTTGAGTATAACCTATCACCCACAGATCGACAAAAAATCTCATAATATGATATGGGTGTTAGAGGACACAAATTAAGCATGTGTCCTTGATTTATCATTTTCTTTGGGATAAAAACCTTCATCATATTGAATCCTCTTATAATAACATCTTCTAAGAGACTATAAAGATGGATCCTTATGAGGACCTGTATTATAGATCATGTGATTCACCCCTGTGTGGTTATAGGTAGGATGTGTAGTGCTATTGGGACCTTATATCTTTTAAGAGACGTTTAAGTAGGTAAAAATTATTAAGAAGCATATAAAAATAGAGTAATATAGGCAGAAGTCTTATATCAATCGTCATATATAACCTCTAAATTTAGAGGTTGGGGATCAGGTCTTCATTTGTGTTTCTACTAGATTGGTGAATCAATGGGTTCAAAAATAAGGGAATATGGTTCCTAAGTTCATTGGAACCTTTTTTATTATATAGATAGTCAGACCAGTAGCCTATCAGTTATTGTTACCTCAGAGATATTGGCCCATGCACATCTTCTTTCTTGTTTCACAGCATATCCATTACTATTTAGACCTATCTTATGTCTTTCAGCCCGATAAGGTTTAGTTAGAGGTGGATGCTTCTTTCTAGAATTATCTAGTGAATATTATTGATTATATAACTAAGGATATCTGAGGTAGGTCAGTTCCTCTATTTTGGGTGTTATGTCATCAAGACCATGTATAATACGAGACCTGGGAGCGAGAGGCAGATGTATGTACTCGGTGACCAAGGCTTTTCTTAGATGATGTTTTACCACCCTCAGAAGGGAAACTTAAGTATGAGTTGTTTTAAATAGGGAAGTTTGTAACATCTTGGGTTTTATAGAGTTATGAATCCTTTACATTTAAGTTTGAACATTTATTTTTATCCAAATGAATGTTCTTAAGAGTTAAATTAAGGGTTTCAGAGCATATGGGGCTTGTTCAAAGCATAGAGTTCCTATTTTTTGGAGAATCAAGAAGTTGAAAATAGTTGGGACACAATTAGTAGTAATTGGGTGTCTCAATAAAGAGGCCCTATAAATAAATATCATGGTCCGAAAAACCTAATGAGGAAGACTGCATGGCCATTCGAAATGGTGAAGATGAGTTGTAGAGCTAAAACACATGGTTACTGAAGAGTTTTTTAATCGTGTTCCTAACCATGAAAGGGGTGTATTCCTTTGAAATTAACCATGCACAAGTTGTGCACAGTTTATGTAACCATGTTCCTAGCCATCTGAATTTTGTGCCACTCATATAGTGGTGGTGCATGGTTTGGCCAACTGTGTGCCAAAATATATTCCCATTAAAAGTGTGGGAAATTAACTTTTCCCATACTTTTCTTTAAGACTTTATCACCCCTTCCTCCTACCATTTTTCATAGCCTCTCCCCCACATGTGAATCCCTCCCTCTTCTCATCCAAGTTACTTTGATAACTTCTTTATTTGTTCTTGGAATCACTTGGGAATCATTTCATTAGATCTATCTCGATAATATCTTCAATCCTCTTTCTTCCTTTCATTGTTTATCTCTCCATATGGAAATCTAAATCTATGTGATCTAATATTCCCTATTTTTAGGTCATTCATCTATTTCTATAATTTCATCTATTCTGGACCAAGTTAATGTTGATAAATAATTATGAGTTTACTACTCTTTAAAGGTGGATGGTCTATACTTTTTCTCTTAAAGTAGTGATGTTTATAGCTCATCTCATAGTGATACATTACAAACCCTCCATATGTTGATTCTAAAATGAGTAATACCTAAAATTTAATGTTTTAAAACATGTTTTGATGTTTTATTTCCCCTTAATAAGGTTAGAGGTAACCAACCTCAACCCAAACCACCCCTTGAGATGGGTTTGTTTGAATTATTATAATTATTCCACCCCTTTGGGTGTATTGTTCTTGCCACCATTGAGTGGACTTCATATGTTAATTGAATTGATAAGTAAAGTTTTAATACCTATTGTACCATATTGATTTAAAAGTGAAATTTAATAAATGTAAATTCTAAATGATATTAATGATTTCTTAGCTTATGAACATTTATGTATATGCTTGGTGATATGGCATGGGTACTAAAATAGACCCCCTCCCCACCATTTTATAACTCTAAAGTGATTTGATTAATAAAATGGTTTCAATGAATTAAATTGATAAAGGACATAGAAACTAACATGGACCATTTATCCCTTATATAAAATATTTAATTATGGATACTTTGATATGGAATCAATATCATAGTATGGCATTGATGATTC
This sequence comes from Viscum album, assembly GCA_963277665.1. Taxonomy (NCBI): domain Eukaryota; kingdom Viridiplantae; phylum Streptophyta; class Magnoliopsida; order Santalales; family Viscaceae; genus Viscum; species Viscum album. The sequence continues at coordinate 2,114,312,841 of OY728120.1, forward strand.
TTTTACAATGGATGCCTTGGATTGTTACCTTGGACCTAGCTTTCTTGGAATGCCCTGGATTTATTCCTTGGTCTCCCCCAAGTCTATACTTATTTTTCTATGGATGAGATTCGTGGACTAAAATATGATTCCCTATTCAATGGCCTTGGGTCCTGGCCCATGTAGTTCTACATCATACTGATTTTGTTATGGATGAACTCCATATATTTGTAGAGTACACCTTAGTCAATGGATCTATATCCTAGACCTCATAAATATACTCAATATATATCATAGTTGATACTTTAATCTTTTATACATTTTATCTTCATTTATAGACTGGTTGTTACAGCATGCACTTGTAGATTAGAATGTATAAATTATTCATTTACATATTTATTATTGTTATACCTTCACGCTTTTCAGATTATATAAATAGGGTGGATTTGTTATAGACACCATTGGTGGTGGAATACTGAGTCTATCTCACACCCTATTGGGGCCACCAATTGGTACCCAGATACAGGTAGGGATAAGGGAAATCATCCTTATATGGATACTTGATTTTCTATACTAGGATAGAGTATGGGAGTAGAGGACTGAGCCTATGTTCGTTATGATATTGGAGATAAATTTTAATCTTTAGTTAATTTTTTTATATCATGTTGTATATGTGTTCTTATTTTTATCCCTTGTTTCTCCCATTTTTTTATAGCATCATGACATCTTCATTTTGTATATGATATTGGTTATGGTTTGGCCATATTTATTCCATTCTGTTGATTTTATGTGATTTTATCCTATTGTTTATTATTATACTTGATGTGATTCTTTTGTTGTTGTATCATCTTTTTTCTACTAATTTTTATGTTTTATCATTGATTCATGTCAGTCTAATCATGGGGGAATAGTATCTCCACCATACCATCATAGATTCTCACTTCTATTCAGTAGAATCAAGCATATTGAGAGATGTTCTTAAGGCCAAGTGGCCCTTAAGTTATTTTACCAATCAGTGAACTAGACTCAGAATGATACATGTGGGACAACCCTTCTATATCTTTATTATTACTAGAAGGTAAAATTTTTACATAATCCATAGATTAGAAATTAAGCATTACAAATTGATGAAAAATAGTTTAGTATTATACTTCATATTACTATACATCATCAATTTTCATCAACAGCTGGTCCCACCATATTTCATAGAGGTTCATTATTGGACAAAAAAGTAACACCATCCTCCAACATTTTCCATCAGCAATCCATTGACATTCCCATTCAGTTGAAATTTCCAACGACTCAGCCGGTTTAGCTAGTACATTGTTCATCATACCCAAAGAAGAAACTATACAACATCCCTAGAAAGTTTTTGAACTTCAGGTGTTCAAACCTATAAGCTAAAGTTTCCTCCATCTATTGAACTATCAAGGCTAAAGTGAACATTATGAATCTGTAATTATGTGATATAACTCATAGTGAATCAAACTTTATATTCTATGAGTTTCTAATGATTTGAAAAATTTATTTACATCCCAACAATATCCCACTTGAAAACTTGTTCCGGGAAACCTCTTCATAATCCTCCAACAATTTTGGTAAACAATCTTCTTATTCCATATTTTTGTGTGTTATACAAATCCATTATATTAATCCTTGTCTAGTTGAGGAATAGTTACACCTCATTATTTCTTGGAGTAACACATTGTGAACATGTCGGCTGGAATTTACTTCTTTATGATCTTCTAAAGCTCAAAAAATTTTACCTTTATCACATTCCTGATGAAATTTAATTTTAGGTCAATGTGTTTCATTATTTCATGAAATACCAAATTCATAGTTATGTGGATATTACTTTTGATTTCACATAATATAATACCTCCTTATGATGCTTTTCTAATTTATTTCAATAATTTAATTAACCAAATTAACATCTTCACAGCTTCTATAGTTGCAATATACTCAACTTCATTTATAAAAAAAGTCACCACTAGTTGTAGCCATGACATATAGTTGATCACCATTCATCCCAAGGTACAAACAAAATCCACTCTATTTTTTCATGTGTCAGAATCATGAGTAAAATTTTCATTCAAAAATATCTATGAAGGATTATCTTCCCTGAATCACGGAATTTTATCTTCTGATCCTTTCAAGTATCGGATGATCCACTTCATGGATTTCTAGTTCTCCTTCTCAGGGTTGGACATGAAACAAATTACTACTCCCTACAAATGAAATGTATGACTGTGGAAAACCCATATCATACTTCAAACTCCCTATAGTTTAATCATATGGTACTTTCACCAAGTACTGGACCTCAAATTCCATTGAAGGTGTATATGCTATATATGACTTGAAGTATCTAGTGAGGGGAGTTGAAAAATATTTACATCAGATCAATTGAAACATTTCAATGATCTTTAAAATGTACTCTTTCCGGGTTGACACTCGAGTGTCATATTTCTAATCCCTTCTCATCCTCATCCCCAATATTTTCTTGGTTTGACTAAGATCCTTCATTACCAATCTTCTGGAAAACTTCCCATTTAGATCCTCAATCTTCTAAATTTATGATCCATCAAGAAACTTTTCATCCACATAGAGTAGGAATATTATGTAAGTTATTTCATTCTAGAACTTTATATAGCATCATTGATTGTAATCACTTCTTATGAAACCTTCCTTATTCATGATAGAATGAAAATTATGATTCCATTTTCAAGGTGTATGTTTAAAACCATATATAATTTTATTAAATTTACAAATAAGTCCATACATTCTATGGTCCTTATACCCCTTGGGATGCTTCATGTAGATCTTATCCACCAAATCACTACGAATAAAGATATTATTCATGTACATATGCTCCAAGTGCAACTCAATAGATGCAATAATGCTCAACACTATTCAAATTGTAATATTATTCACTACTAGTAAATATGTATTTATGAGAAATTAATTAATTATTTCTTTTTGAAATATTTTAACCACCAAAAATGTATTATATAATCTACAACTATCAATATCTTATTTAAAATGGTAGACTCATTTTTTATCTAGTGAGTAGTTTCCTTTTATAATTTTATCAATCTCTTAAGTTTCTTTGAACTATAAAGAAGTCATATATCCCTCTATAGGTGAATCTTACTTCATTGAGTTGTATAGTGTTGTTGACTCTTTTGGGCATTTAGGTTCCCTATAATGCATTAGATGTAAGAAGTTTTTGTTGATTCCATACCACTAGAATAGTCTTCTAACTCTGGAATATTTTATAATATAAGTTTCAAAATTCATCAGAACTTCAGTTCCTATTTCTTAAACTTCAAGTGCTCCTACCACCAATTGTTATACTACTAAATATTTTCCTCAGAATTTTGTAATTTTCAAGAATTCATGAATATCACCTATTGTTTGATATTCTGATACATTTCCTCTATTGTATGGTATCACTGATATTTGAAAATTTGTAGTGTTTTCATCTAGAACTACTTGTACTTCAGTAGTTGAAATATTCTCCTAAACATTATATTTATCAAAATTTGGATCCTTCCATAGGATCATATTACTGTAGATTTCATCTCAACATCTAATTACCTTTCATTGATCATCAATCCATATTCAGTATCGAAATTCTTCATTTCTATAGCCTAAAATTAAATAGGATTTGGACTTTTCTTCCAGATTATCTTTTGCATTTGCATCAACAAAAAAATAAGCAATGCAACTAAAAATCAAGATGTGTGAAATGTCTCATAACTTATCTAGAAAAATTTATTTAGGAAACATTTTTCATTATTTAAAGGTTATACTTATATTGGATAAGTATTATTTCATGTTAATTTATTTTTCCCAGATGGACTTGGGAATACCAGAGTGTCCACACATGCATCTATCCTTTATATTAAAGTTTGATTCATCCTATATAACACTCTATTCTATTATGGAGTTCCAAGTATTATTCTATCAAGACTGATCAACTTCCTTATATAGATGTTTTTGATGTTGTTACTTTTGTATTCACCACTTTTATCTAATTTTAATCACTTCAATTTCCAACCACTTTAAAATTCAACCATGGATTTGTGCTGCAAAAAGGAATCCAACACATTATATTTAGTTTAATAAAATAAATCCATACCTTTTTAGTGGAATAATAAATGAATGTGAAAAAAATTAATGTGATAATTAATGAGAATAAAAAAATCAGGTCCTCAAAAACAAATCTTTTCATGCATCCTTGATCAACTGAAAAGTGGAAAGACGCACCAAAGTCGACCCCTCATGACTCCATTGGATTTTGAATAGTAATAAATAGATCACTAACAACATCTATTGAATTAAAATATTTTTAAATTATGGTAGTTTATCCTCTGGTATTTCCCTTTTTATTTCACCAGTTCCTATAATGATATCATCACTAACAATAATGACATCATGTACGTCTTGGACCAGTCGACTTTCCACAACTGTTCTCTCTGATCTTATCTTCATATTGTTGATGATTATTTTTATGATGTGAGAATCCCATTTTATTAGTATTAAACACACTACTGGTAGGTTACTATATATCCCTTATCTTGAGCACCTCATTAAAAAACAAATTTTAGACTTCCATGAGAACAAGATTAGTTTTTTCACAATAAATTTTTACTACAGTAACCATGCTATCCTAAGATTCTGTTAGAGAAGAAGGATATACTATAGCATATACATAATATAAAAAGGTCTCGTTCACTAACTTGAGATAACTTCTGGTCATGATAAAATCATTCACATTATCTTATGATGATCATCTTAATTATAGAATCAAGCAAAAAAATACCTCCTCAAGAAGATCTTTTTAAAAGATATTAGTTTTTTGTATGTTTTTTCCATGTCCTCTATAAGTTTTGTTGAATTCTTCTTCTCCATTATGTTGAAGAAAATATTCCATTAAAACATCATCCTCACCAATATTAAAGCAATTATATCCATATTTTCCCATTCACCCATCTCCATCATTTCAGGTTTCTTAGCCAATGGAAGTTTGAGATCCTTCGGGATTAGATATTCCTCTATATGCATCTTCCATAAACAATTTTCTATTCAATTGTATCAACTGATATGATCTTTGACTTCATCCATTTACATATCTTTTGATGATAGTAAAATCAACTAAAATTATATATGACTCTGAGGTGGGTGGGAAAGTTACCTTTATTACGATGTGTGTTGAACCAGTTACCCCTTTGATTACACTTGTTGGGATAATATAAATGAATTCTTCTAAAATGATGATACGAAATAGTGGATATTTGAAACTTGAGTTCATCAGAATTTTTAATCCAATAGTATTATAAAAAATAATAATTTCATACTATTAGATCTTCCACCTCTATCTTGGAGCACAAAAAATAGTAAGTCAAGAAGCACCCTAATTACTACTCAAAATTAGAGTCCCATGCACACAAGAATAAAAATAACTATAAAGAAAGGAACATTATTTTTAAATGGTTTAGACATTCATCCTACATCCACAGGAGAACATCGATATCTCTTCTGTATTACTGGAAGGTACAAGTTTTAAAAATACTATATCTTATAAATCCATCATTACACTTTGATGAAAAATGATTTACTGTTTTACTTTAAATTATTATACATCGTTAGTTCTTGTCAGCAACTAGTCTCAAATCCTTTTATAGAGGTTCATTTCCGATCAAATAGGTAGCATTGACCTATGACATTTTCTGTTAGATATATGTTGAATTTTTTCTTCAGTGTCAATTTTCACTAACTCAACAAGCTTAGTCATTAAACTATTCAACATGTCCAAAGACCAAATTTCACAACATCTATAAGAGGTTTGCGAACATCTGGTGGTCAAACTAAATAAGATGAAGGTTCCTACTTATGCTAATCATTCAAGGATGAAGTGAAATTCTGGAATATGAAATTTAAATGACTAAACTTCTGGTGACTTAAACATCAAATGATCTGAGATTTTGATGTCTGGATAAGGGCTTAACATCCCAACATTAATCACTATATGTTTTCAAAAACTTTTCGAAAAACTCATTGTATATACTAAATACAATCCATCAGCTTATCACTTTGTGTACTACTTTGAGATAAGGAATAAAAAAAATGACAGATGATGATCACTCACAAGGATTATTTATATCATATAAACACCATACTATAAAGGGTTTCATTTTTCCTTTTTCCCAACATCAATTCTTGTTCTCTAATGGATATTCTAAAAATAATATCTCATCTCTTTAATTTCCCATATTTTTCAATTATATTTAATTATCTTCTTCTTTTCCATACTTCTCTAAATCAAGGATTATTCTCTTTAACTCATGATTCTTTTGTTTTATACTCTTTTCCTACAAATTATATCTTATAACTTACCATTAATCCTTAATTAAGTCAAAAAAGTAAACTATAACCCCCAAAAATCTTGGATGGATTCAAAATTCTGTGATTTTATTGACTTACCTTCTTCATGGAATGACCTCCTTCATCTCAACAAGATCCTTATTAGTAAATCCCTTATTACAATGTGATTTCCTTCACCAAAGTGTGAACCAACTTAGTAATCATATACATACTCTCCGACTAAATATTATATTTAAATTTATTAAATATTACAATGTGATCTTCTCAAATATTCTCTAGACTTTAACCAGTTGTGATGTGGTCCTCCCAATTGTGGTGTGATATATTAATTTTTAGAAAATCCATCCTCAAAAAATTATTCCTATATTTCTGATCACATGGTGTGATAGTTATACCATGATATGGTCCTATATTTCTCTTAATATGTTTCATAATGATCATTCTACATAACATGGGCATCTCTAAATAGTCAGTACCACTAAAATTCTCATGATCCTCTTCACAGCATGGTCGATATGTCACGGCGTGTTAGAGTGGTATGGGACTTATTATTTTTTTTATAACTTAATTAACAACATTACCCTTTTTCTTGATCCATGACCTATTCCTTCACAAATAAAAAAACTTATGTGTGGGACTTCCATTTTATAGGAACTTCACTCATGGAGTGACACTTGTTGTTATTTCATAACTTTTTCCAAAAAAAATCACTTTATTCTATAGCATTCTTAAGACCTTATTCCATATAACTCTATACAATACAAAAATTCAATTGACTTCCAATTAACTCATAATTTAAAAAAATATAACATTATAACTTTTGGTTTAAAAATCTTCTATCCCTTCAAACATGATATTGTTTATTTGTATCACTAACATGTGAATTTAAAAGGCCTCATATAGGGGGAGAATTCCTATATAATATTTATACCATCACTTGGAGTCCCCCCTTACCCTATGTGGGACTCAGGACACAGTCTCATAACATGACCTTTTTGAGCCACGTCGTGTTTCCTAATAGCCACATGATAGGGAAGTTAGTCTCATGTCATGAACATCAGGGATCATTATACTACTTTATTCCAACAATATCCCACTCACTATTACCCAAGTGGTTTGAACCCACCCCATGCACTCTAATATGAGTTATAAACCCTATTATCCCACCATACATGATATTTTCCACTTTGGATCACTGCCTCATAGATTTAAAAGGCCTTGTGAAGGTAATAATTCATATATGATATTTATATCAGCACAAGGAATTTCCCATCACCCTATATGGGATTTGGGACTCATCCTCATGGAGTAACATGTTAGGTTCATAGTGTAAGCCTAAAATATGCAAGAGGGTGGTTAGTCCCATGTTGTGAACCTAATAGATAATTTTACTAATTTAACCCAATAGTTATGCAGTAAAAATATATTATTTAAAGTCATTAAATATTTCTTTTAAATTTTTGATATGGGTGGTATAGTTAGAAAAATAATCAATGAACCTGGTCGACACTCTTCCAAAAGTGTTGTAGTTGATGATATAAAGTATCTTCCTAAAAATTTAGATATGTTTGAATCCCTTAAACAATATATCTATACAAATATTCATATATAGGGATTTCATTTATAGTTAAAATTAAAATATCTTACCATTAAGACAATTTCATTTTATATACATCAAAAACATTGACACCTTTCACCAATAATAATTTTAAATCAGTGATAAATGGTGAAAAATAAGCACTAATATCATTTTTAGGATTGTTTTGGTCCAAAAATCATCTATTTCAATATAACATATTTCCAAAATATGAATATATGTGGGGAAAACTTCTAAATTCAAAGAAAACTATTCAGGAACGATATTAGATACTGAGGATTTGGTATATATTTATTCTATATATTAATATTTTTATCTTATATTTATAAATTAATTTACAGGTTCTAAAAATTATAACTCAATTCTATTTCATTATAAATAATTAATTAAATGGAATATTTATCAATGGGATATTCAGTCATATTTATGCAATATTAATTTTATTAACATCATTTGGATTGTAAATAAATGTTTCAAATAATATATTATTAGCATATACCAAAATATCTTAAAAATATGCATGATTCTAGTAATAATAGATGGATTGAAATGATATATTTATTTTCTTTGATATTATGTAGTTATATATTTATGACACCTTTTCAAATCTTCATAATAATTTCTATACAATGCAACTAGTTAGGGAATGTATTTATATTATTATACCTCAACCACATTAGACATAATATTTTTTTCATATTATAATTTTAATTTAAAAGATCATTACCTTCTTAGAGTATCACTTTTAACCATTCAAGTAGTTTCATAAAACTCTTATCACTCTATCAATTTTCTTACTTTCAAGTTAACTAATCTCTACATCATTGATCAAACAGTGAATTTAGAAAATCCTAGATACCATGTTTGTTCAACATCCCCATAAAAAAATTTATGCGTCAATGTTCTCTCAATGGTCTCAACTCTAACATTAAAAATAAATTACTTGATTTGATATAAAACATACATATGAATATATTCATTATGAGACCTCAAATTTTGGTGTATTTAGACATTAAAGTCTAATGAATGTAATATATATTAAATCCATCACAAATTAAATGATTTATTATATACCTGAATCTTAATTTTTATATATTTAAACACTCTGTGCATGGAGAATAAGTGAAAAATTTTCTATAGAACTCTATTTATATAATTCTAATAATTCAACAACCCTTTATTATATTTATCAATTGTTCTTCATCCATTAATCCAAGTATGATTTTGTTGGTTCATCCTCCTAATTCCATATTTCTCATATTTTGGATTTAAATTTTTTATGATCATAACGCACAATACATTAAAAAAAATTAATAAATAAATAATAGTTATATAATTAAATATAGTTATAAATAAATTTTTAAAGTAATTAAATAAAAATATTAACATATATTAATATAGTAATTAAAACATAATCTAGAATATAAATTTCAAATAATATATATTTATTATATATATTCATTTTATTTATATACACATATAATTTTAAATTCGAAACTAACACATAATTTAAAAACATAAAAATTCATTATGTGAAATATTTTTAATTTTTAATTTAATCATTAAAACAATAACCCTAATTCAATTCCTAAAATAAATCATAACTAAAAAATTAAAAATATATATATATAATCTAATAAATTATAATAATAGAAGAAAAATAAATACAACAATCATCGATATTGAAGATAAATTAGTGAATAATAAATGATTGTCTACAGCAATAAATATTTTCATGTCAAAGATCAAATACATCAAGGAAGAAAATTAATTGGGAAGGGGAATAGGGAGGAGAAACTAGGGATGTTGGGGGAACTAGATAAGATGTGTGGTAGTTTCAAGTATTTTGGAAAAGATGTATTGTGTAATATCCTTGAACTATATCACTCGAAGAACCGTGATCTAGGTGGATCATAGACCTTAGGCACACCTCCCAGTATTTTAGAGGCTACCAACTAGCTGTGAAGGTATAAAGGGATATCATTGGGAGATTATGACCACTGTATATAAATCCATAAATTTAGTAGAATTAACATAAAAAATAAACAATACCACACATAATATAACCATGATAAATAACCATATCACACTATATGAATAGAAAAAATATCTAGATTGTTAAGAAAGTCATACAAAAAATAACATGGATTTACCATAGGTCAATCATATACAAACATGTCCTGATGGTCCACCAAATCCATTTCAAAAATATATTAATATCCTCTCTTGTGTATCCACTACACCACCATATAATAATCTTCAGTAATCATACACTTTCTCTTCACTATGTCACATGACATAATGTCTTCATGCATCTTGGAGGGATCGTGTAGGGTGTGAGTATAAAATGAGTAGGTCACCACCAACGGTGTCCATAAATAATATCCACACATATATAAGTGTATGAAAATTGAAATTCATAAAAACTAATATGATGATAAAATCTATCTCTACTCTATGCACATCAGTCCATGGGTGAGCACTTTACACACTTTGGCCAATATTGAAGTGGGGTTGTGCACCCGCGGTATGTACACAACTAGAGGCAATCAAGGATCTCCACTAAATTCCTCTCAACTGAGACCATCCATTAGTGTCTTCCATAAGGAACACATTAGCAATAGAAATTCCATGACACTTACATCTTTCATGAGCTATCATGCCTAATGTAACCATATATACATTGAGAATTTATCCTAAACTAGTGATGATAATTATCCCCCCCAATTTCTTATCCATAACTATATTCCATACCTCCTCCAATTTAGTAATGATCACCATAACCCTAAGTTTCTCGCCTATGGAGGAAACCACAAAATACTTGGGGTTCAATACCACCCTATGGGTCCCTATGTGCCCACACAATCCCAACAGAATCATCTCTACAGTGATAAATATCACAATCCTCCTATAACCATAACTTGATGAACCTCAATTGCCATCGTCGGTAGTGGTAAACACCACCATGTATCATACATGAGACATGTATTCCCCCATATCCACAAAAATAACACCCATCGCATTCCCAAGTAACCTCATCAAGTAATAAATCCCATAAACCATCAATAGATAACTCATAATAACTTTCCAATATCCCTTGGTTCATCGATCATCGGGAAACATGCCCTTGGAATAACATAACCTATAAATACACATAATTACATCGAACTACCCCTAGGAAACTTACCTTGACTACCACATTACATAGTCATCACCTTCCTCAGTCACTCCCATAACCCTATATGTTCCCGTAAATCCAATTATTCATACAAAAACATATATCAATGGAAATATCTAGGTACCACCTTAATTGTACTGGTAGAGGCCTCATTTGATTCCATGGCCCGATTCAACCCAAGGAAGGAGGAAACGAGAATATATAGAAACATCCCTATAATAAAGATTTGAGTTAAAACCCACCAAAATACTGATGAATCTAGAAATAGACAATAGAGGATGAAAAGCCTTTCCCATGGTGACTCGTTATGATAAAAAACACAAAGAATTAATGATGAATGTGGGGAATCTTCTTTAGAAGAGAAGAAACCCAATAGGGGGTTTGATTATTCTAGATAAATGAACTCCCATCAAATGGCCCAAAGGCCTTCATTTTTATTGATTTTTGAAAATCCACATTTCATGGGGTGAGGTGGAACCCTTACAATGCTCGTAGGTGAAAGTATTACATGGATCATAGGCTTTAAAGGAATTCATTTCCCGTAGGCTTCAAACATTACATACAACCCAGACTAACTACTTGGAACTGCTCCTCCCCAGCATCTTCAACATGAAATCATCTCTCCACCTTTTCATGGTTGTTCGGCTAGGATATCCCATGCATGCACAGGATTATCCCGATGGCACGTACCATACCCTCTCATTTTTGCAATCCATGTAGCTTCTCTTGTGGTGAAAGCTCCTTGGTAATCCTCTAATAGAGCTTGTTCCTTGTAAGTTGTCTGGTTTGTATCTATACTTAAGGTGTCTCAAAGGCCTTGAGGTGTCCCGAAGGCCTTACTGGCCCGAAGTCATGGGTGTCCTGAAGGCCTTAAAGGACTCGGGGACCAAATCGGTGGCCTGAAAGCCCAAACGGGGGAAAATTCTCGGCTGCTATAGTGCTAAACAGTGTCTGCTACAGTACCCGCTACAGTACTACTACAGTGACCCGGAAATTATTCCTCCTCCTGGATTCACTTAAGAGTCCTCACCAACCGGTTTGAGGCTCATGTGTTTCAAATGAACTCCCCCTTCCTCATTTATAACATTAAACTAATTAATTAATTAATTGAAATAAAATTTTTAAAATCCAATAAGAACCCATTGAAACTCTAGGGGAACTCATCAAGGACCTAGTGACCATCTATTAGGGTTCCAATGGCATGGTTAGTAGCCACTAACTTGGACACTAGAACTCTGGTTGCCTCCCAGTGAGATTCCAGTGGGAATCTTCTCACTTTTATATTCATCCCTCACCAACCCACTTTCTAGAAACACAACCCTTAGCCTTTTTTACCACACCAAATCCCAAAAGGGGATTAAATACACACTGTTAAGATAGTTTTGGCCCCTAAACACCTCACCAAAACACTAATATTGTTACATGTGTCATTGATGAGGATGTTGGAGAAGATCTAAAATATCAAGATCCTAGGGTCAAAAAAATAGTGATATTGACAAAGGATAAGAGAATCGAAGAATACTACATGAGTGGTGAGAGTTATTTAAGATATTTCAAAAAGACGAATGAGTGGGGGTGGAGATAAAAGTGAGATTAGAGGGGGGTTTAAATTCTTTACATTTATTATTAAATTATTCTATATGAAAAATATCAAATATGTGAAATTCAATATCAATTATTCAATAATCAATATAAAATATATTTTTCACATACGTTATTAAATAACTGGAGTTTAATGTTCATGCTAAAAAATATTATATTCAATAATAATGAAATTGGGATGTTACTTTTTCACATTAAAAAATCCTTATTATCCTTACATATGAAGTTATGAGTATTTTGTAAAAAACTTCTTTTAAAATATGAGGCATGTTATAAGTTAAAGTAAAATAAATAAGAGTAAATAAATAAAATTAAATATTTTAAATTAAATGGTGTAATTTAATATAGTTAGTATTATATTATATTAATAAAAAATTAAATATGATTAATAAAACTAAAAAATATTAAAATATTAAAAATGGACTAAATAAAATAAAAATATTTATTATATTAATTAGGGTGAGTTTATAATTTATAGGAATAAGAGATCAATTTCATTTTTATATCCATGAATTTTGGTTTACTTGAAACAAAACTTGGTTATAGTAATTAAAAACATGAACTATATTAGTTTTCAAACATTTTACTTTAGCATTACCATGTCATATTTTGAAATATTTATTTAACCACAATATTATATTTAAAATACTGAATATAAATTTGAAAATTTAAAATTCACCTATAAATTCAATATGTACTGAAGAAAAATAAAATAAATATATTTTTTATTTTTTTATTATTTAAAAATATAAAATTAAGTAATTAATAACAACTAATTTAGCCTAATTTAGATAACTTAATAGGACTGTCCAAATTACAACTGAATATTACACAAAATTATAATTTATTGTTATAATTATATTAAAATATGATCAATCATTGTATAAACCCAATTTTTTCTATATATATATCATTGGATATAGTTGAAAAATATATTTATATAGTAATAATGAAAATTAATGACTTTAATGACCATTTAATTACAATTAATTATCATGCATCATAAAAATTAAATATAAATGTCACCACTTTTTAATCATGTTTTTTATCTATTATATAATTCATCTTCACTTATAATCATTGATATTTTGTATTATAATGTTCTTATATATAACTGTGTCATATGATGTCATTAATTTATGCTTTATCATTTTTGATCAAAAATTTAAAAAAACATTTTTTATAAATAATTATTATATTAATGGGTGCCCCAACAAACATATAAATTACTCATTTATAAACCAAATATTAATGTATGAAACTTTTTACTAGATGATTAAATTATAATTTAATTATATGTATACAAATGGTCCAAAATTCCCATATAATGGGTGTCTTCCATGATCATAATTCATAATTAAGGTAAAGGATTCAAGTAATTAAATCATTATAATTGAACCAATAAAAATATATCCCTTTATTTACTAATTTTATAAATATTAAAAACATGTAACAAAGATAAAACCATAATGTGGGGGTCCTAACTTTATCATCATCTTGGCTGGTATAAACCATGTCATGGTGAATGTAACAACATCATGGTTTAGTGCATGGAAGTGAATTAGTTATGAAATAACCTGAATTTCTCTTACTATAATCAATTATATTCGGTTTAATCATCATACGATGAAAACTTAAGGATTTTGAATGACTAAATTGATTTCTTAAACATTTAATAATTGATTGAAATTATGAGATATAAGTTAAAAAGAGTTGTAACTTATGAAACATTTATGAAACATTTCCATTTAATAGTTAATAATTTGAGTAACATTTATAATACAAGGAGTCTCCTTGGATGGCTATATAAATAGGCTCATAGTTTTTAATTGGTGTATATTTTTAAATATGTTATTCATGTTATGAAAACCCATTAGACCAGCTTCTTATCACTATAATTTTCTTCATAAATTTAATTAAAGTTTCTAACAAACTATATATTGACGTAAATCCTTCCCAAGCATTGTGAGGTTCAGATAGCAAATGGATTCCCCTATAAGAATGAGTTTAATTACTATTTCTTAGTGATCCCTATCAAGCTCATGTGGTGAAGATTGGATGAACAAGATCAACAGATAAAAATATATGCATTCTCAATTTTTTAATTTATAATAAATGAATAGAAATATATTGTGGCTTAAAATGGATTTGGATAATTTTTTCCACTTTATTTGTACAAGTTTTTTCCCACTCAAAAAGTCTTCAATGGTATCAAATCCACTTTAATATCATTTGGATGGATGCTTAAAATAAAAAAAAAGAGATCGGGAAAAAATATTTTCTAGAACCATAATTCATTTTATGAAAAATGGTGATGGTTCATAAAGTTAATTTAAATGAGTATATAAATATGAAAAAAATGATTGCAGTTTATAAATGTAATAAAACTACCTCATGCTTTGATAAAAATGGACCTAAAAAGGTTTCATAAAAAATAGAGCAATGTAAATAATATAATTCCACATCATGTTTTACCAGAACAATTATCATGGGTAATAATCATCCATTAATTAAAGATTACAAAGGGTGTATAATTCTAACATTTTAAAATTTTTCTGCAATGGTCTAATGATCTTCTATGAAAATTAATTTCTCATGTTAGTTTAGTCAGTCATTATGGGTTACTAATAAACCTATAAAGTTTGTTTATCCTGAAAAGAAAAATTTTGGATTGAGATACATAAAAAATGTTAGTAGATAGTATAGAAATGTGATTTCTATCAGACAAATATAGCATAACTGATTAAAACCATATAAAGTTTTTAGAGGTGGTACTTTTAAAATATTAATATGAATTAACATAACCTTAAAAATTACACCATATTTTACCTTGTAAAGGATTTTCACCATGGATAAACCATTTCACGGTTTAGATAGAAAATGAACATGATTTTAATGCATTTAAAGAAAAATATTTTTTTATTAAAATTCTCAAAAACATTCTATGATAAAGGGGGGATTTAAACCATAAAAATTTAATGAATATAATCTTGGTTTAAAGTGAATTTACATAGTTTATTAATTTATAAAGAATTTAAAATGTGTAAAATAAGGTAAAATGTAAAGTACTTATATTTATTTATGAAATGTTCATAAATGCTAATATAAAATGTTTATATTAAACGCATTATTTAAAATTTATTTAAACCATACAAAAAAGGAGTTTTTTTTATTTGATCAATGTATAAATAAAGTGAAATATGTGATATTTTTTTATAACTATTTTATATACATATGAAATGTTTATATGATTATAAATTTTTTCATGAAAGATCTCATATTTTTTATTATTAAGAAATTTATATTAAATAGAATTTATATATTGAAATATTAAATGTTTATATTTTTTATATACATATTATATGTGTGTGTGTGTTATGGAATGTCCATAAATCATTCCTAAATTATAAATTTTTTATAATTTCTTTATTTAGGAAATGCTCATAAATGTTTATCTCATGTACAAATTTATGATTTTTTTTATTTATTTAGTTTATTCCCTAATTATTATTCATGAATATAAATTAGTTATATTATGAATTTATGTATGATTTTTTTAGAGTATTAAAATTCTTCTTATAAATGTCAAACCATGCATATAAGGAGTTGAATTCTAGGTATGAAATAATATTTAGTTATGTGAAACCATAATTATAACATGTTTTTTGGGTTATGAGGTTAAAAGTAAAGGTTGGTTATTATTTATATATATTAAGTGTTTTGATTATATTATAATTGTTTTGTTTCTAGAGTACTGGTCCATGGATAGTGAGAGTTTAGTTTTGGATTCTCTCTGGCTTGGGGACTTAAGCTCTGTCAAAAAATGTGGAGGTTATTTACATATTACTCCATACTTACCCTTGTGTGGATTTTGATTTCATGTGATTTTAAAGCATTGCATAAAAAATTATATACCTTATACATGAGATGTATTTGGATATGTGTGAATATAGTCAAATTTTATTTTGGTCAAGTAACAGAAATTATGAGTTGTGTTAGGAGTTATAAAATAATATATTTTGAACATATTAATTTGGTTTAAGGTATAGAAAACTAAAAAATAAATTGATAGATTCATATATAAAAAAGGGAATAAATGATATAAGATATTAACATTTTAAAACCCCTTCAAATTCTAAGTTATATTAATTGGAGGCATGTTTCAGGTCCCTCAGCAAAAAATATTTTGAACCCAAATTAATCCAGTGTTAGTGGACTCATGTTGCATCTAGATAGGAGAGTGTTTTGGTTGTGTTCTTAATGTGTTTAATGGGTACGATCAGTGAAATAATGATCAAATTGGAATATTTTTTAAATACATTTTTAAAGGAGGAGGCCTAACATTGAATATCCCCTCACTTATCAAAAAAAATTATAATTCCATGTTGACTCCCATGTTCTATCTATAATTAAGTGAAACCTCACTAATTACCCTCATTTGGTAGTTTTGGATTAATAATAGAGATGAAATAATCACTACAATATCTAATATCACCTTTCCTAGTGATTTCAAATATCTAATCACTCTTATATTAGTCAACTACTCACAATCATGAGTTGTAGGGAGAATTTAAGTGTCGTGTGTGTGCAGTCCAGGGAAGAAGGGATAAATAATTCAATATCAATAGATGTAAAGTAATATCATAATGTCTAAACAATTTTAATAATTTTAGAGAGATAAAAAAATTATATATCAAATAAGAACTGAATTCATTAATAAGGGTAATATGAATCTTTTTATCTCAACCACTAATGGCTAAGTGTTCCATAATTGGAGAATTATAGAAAAATAGAAAAGAGAATGTGGTAAACAATATCCTATCTTTTTCAAGAAGATAAAAAATAATCCTCCTCTCTTGAGTTAAAAATTATCCATTTATAAAGATTCTTAGGACCTTACTTGTTGTATTATCCCCTTCTATTTGAGAAGCATAGACTCCTCCTCCATTGCATCTAAAAATTTGATAGTTTCTTTAATTTTTGTAAAAAAATCTATTTTATTTGATTTTTGACACGTATATGGTTTGAGAGTCCCAATTAGGAATATTGAATCCTCCAACTTCTTTGAAATTCACTCTTTGATCTCTATCTCCTTCTTCCTTTAGATGATCACCATGTGTATATCTCAACAACAAGTTCCCCAATTTGTCCTTCCCAGATGAATGACAGTTGATTTTGATTTTAGTTTGAGCTACTTTTATTTTGGAAAAAAAAATTAATCTTTATGGGAACCCTTACACAACTCCCTATATTTTGACCTACCTTGACATAGCTTAGGGACACATGAATGAACCCATATATAGTATTTTGGGTGATCTTGTGACTTTTATTTGGGGACCATGTGACCCTTACGTAGGTATATATGACATTTAAATTGCATTGAGTTCTGTGGAGGTACCTTTTCATAACACTCTCCTATAGATATAACCTTGACATATCCTATACATCATTCCCTTCACCTTTACCTACCATTTGGTGTGTGGGATTTAACTTTCCACATCTTGAGAAATTTTCCCTCTACCCTTACATATCTATTGCGGAATATCTAGTTATGGATTATTAAATCACAATTACTTCAACTCTTGGGGCACCTTCAACTGATTGTGTGGTCAATCAGAATTAGACATGAAAAAACATTAAGAATTTTTTGAGTTTATACAAATCATCAATCCTGGGATGTGTGGTGGATTAATCCTCATTGTAGCTTTAGGACAAGTGGTCGATTGTCTAATCAAAATGATTTAAAGTATTACGATGGGTAACACTTCCAAAAATGGAAAATTCTCATATTCTTATGAGCATGGATAAAGATTTATGATGGGAAGTGAGAAAGTCTTATGATGTCTTCCTTTCCATTCTCCCCTAAAAACCTTGAAAATGAAATATTTCAATGTAGGACTTAGTTTATCGTTTTTAGAATAGCATAAAACAATTAAAGTCATATTAAAAATACATTAATAAATTAATTATCAAATATAATATAAATGGATGTATTTATATTAAAGTCCAAAAAATGAATAAAATGGTTAAAACCCATGTTTTGAGAAATTTATCAAATAATTACAGATTTCTAAAAAAATTAAAAGTTAATTAACTAATTACTTGAGTTTTATATCAATTACGAGATGATTATGTTGAAATTCAATAATTTTTTTCAGAGATATTATCTCTCATCACTCCCCGACACTAAAACCATTGCACTCCTAAGAAATACCAAGAATTATTTTTCATTGATATTTCCTTCCCAGACATAAGTACAAAAATCAAAGAAGTAAAAAATAATAGATTTATCTATTTTTTGGATTATCATGAATCTTATATGAATTAATCTTATTGACTCAATTATATTAAGTTCATGTTCCAATTTTGTGGGTGGAATAGATTAATTTAAGTGGGATTAAAATTTTAACAAGTAGAACTTCTATTTATCCATATTTCCTAAGTTCCTTAAACCCAAGTTGCATTTTATAATTCTTTAATACAACTCAAATGATATTTATATTACAATTAAATTCCCCCTTTATTAATATGGGTTCAATATTACCCTCACCTAAATGAATTATTTTTTAAAAATTAGGTAATTTATTGAATTTTTCCCAAACATATGTCTGAAAATAACTTATAGGATTTATAAATGGATTTTTTTACTTGAAAATTTAGTGTCTAATGTCCCAAAGCATTATTATGAGATATCAATTACCCATATTACTCCAGTTTCAAAGGAAATAAATAAATCTCTTTTGAGTTGGATCTCAAAGGTGTTCATTTTCTAAAAGTTCAAGTTACCACGAATTAAGTTCAGAATTACAATTTCCTTAGTTTACAATTTCAATTCCACAAAAAAAATCAGGCACACTCTGTAATGTCCCGGTTCCGGAAGCCACCAAGAGGCGCCCCATACCCAGTTGGTCACATGGCCCCAAGTGAATTTCCATGAATGCTAGAGGCTACCGACTAGCAGTGAGGACCTTGGTTGTGACAGTGGGGAAACTATTCCTTCATTGGCAGAGTACACAGCGGAAGAGAAATAATACACAGTAGCGGAAGCAGTAAATATCCAACAACAGTAAATAGTAGAATACTGATAAAGAAACAACTGGAGCATAAATATATATATATAAATGATGCATGATACATATATGTCTAGGAAAGCATCCAAACAAGTCACAATACTAAATACAGTACTAAACCAAAGTACAAAAGGAAAAAATATGAGAAAATCCTCAGCATCACAAGCCTCGGCTTGGTCCCATGCTCTCCAAATCCAATGTAATCAAGTACCTGAAGTCTAAGGGCTCTTTCCCTTGTCTATACCTGCAGCAATATAATCTGTTTGGGCCCAAAAGCATGACCCAAATAGGGTGTGAGACTAAATCCCAGTAGGCAACCACCTGAAGATCTGTGCCTAATAGTCAGGGAGTATATGGCAGGTAAAACTATAGATAACAGTAAATAAGGAAGCACTAAGAAGTAAAAAATCCATAGTTTAATCATTCAAAAAACCACACAGCATGCAACAGCAAAATAGATAACACAACAGGTAATCCTCTGGGAAGTACCCACAGCCTATCCCCTCTAGTCCTACCTATCAAGTACAAGCAACCCTCTGGGAAGCACACACAGTCTTACCCCTCTGGTTCAGCTAAAGTATAGACTCTCTGAGGAAGAACTCACCATCAATTACTCCTATAGTCTTATATCATACTAAAGGCACTCTGGGGAAGCACCCAATGTCAATTCCCCTTGTGGCCCACATTGACGAACTACATACACTCTAGGGAAGCACTCAACATAAATTCCCCATGTTCTCTCGCATCATATAATTATAAAGACACTCTGGAGAGGACCTTAATGTCAATTCTCCCTACAGTCTATACACCAGGTTCTCACAGCCCTGTGTAAGTCAAAAAAGCATAACATCACGTAACATCCAAAGTGAACCTCAAGAACTACTTATATATCATTCTACAGCATAACAGCATATTAGAGCAATAGGTACACCACCCTATAATACAAGGAATGGAGGAGGAAACAACATTCAAATAGGAAAACTAGAACCAAAGGTCAAATACAGGAAAAACTTGCATGGGAAATACATTCAAAGAATAGAAAATTACCCTATTCACAAATAGTAACCTCTACTCAGGCATACAAACAAAGAAGGAAATCAACAGGGGAAAAACAGTAAACACGCAATACCCCATTCAAGGGTATTGGTTTAATTTGCACATAATACTCAAAGACATTCTAAAAAATGGCAGAAACCACCTACCTTGGAATTGGGGGATCAATATACTTGAACCACAAGTCTTGAATAACCTTCGAACACCGTAGATCTATGAAAATGAAGAAAACGTTCAACCTAAGATAACTTGGAAAAGATGAGGAATTGGAAAACGATGCTCTAGAAGAAGAGAGAACTCTCTGATGTGATTCCAATTCAACTGATGGAAATCGATTCAGAGGATGGACGGAGGCTCGGGGGGTTTATTGAAGAGCTGCAGTCGTGCGGGTTCTCTTGGACGAACGAGACCTAAAATAATTTGGTTCTGTCCATCAGACGCGACCTCAGTACATTTAATGAAAAAACAAAATACACATCATGTAATTTTGGAGTACACAACGTGTACTTTCCTTTTTTCTACTCTTCTTTAGGTGGCCTCCATGTCACCACACATGACCGTGTGTGTGGCTACTACACGTCTAGCACATATCCTTCAGTGGAAACTATATACACAGCAAGTACTCATAAATTACACGGTGTGTACTTCAAAAATTTCCAAAAAATCCTCTTTTCTCAAAAACTCTAGAAAAAGGAAAAACATACCTGAAAAGAAGATCTGGGTTCTTACAAACTTCCCCCCTTAAAGAAATTCATCCCTGAATTTCCCTAGTGCAGCATATAAGAAGAAACCCTGAACAACTCTAGCCAATGTGATCGTACGTCAGTCTCCCTCTCCCAAGCCTCGTCCTGCACCCGCCTATGCTTCCATAGCACTCGTACTAGAGGAACAAACCAGCCACAGAGAACTTTTGTACTACGATAAATAATCAGGATAGGATGCTCCTCGAAAGTTGTACCCACCTCCAGCTCTACTTCCTCGGGTTGGAAGGCATGAGAATGGTCTGAAAAGTAACGTCGAATCTGAGAAACGTGGAAGACGTCGTGTATAGATCGGTACCTCTGAGGTGACTACAACCGATAGGCAACCGGCCCAACTCTCTCCAACACCTCAAACGGCCCGACGTAACTCGGTGAAAGCTTATTGGGTATCCTAATCCTCTTGTGTCCCAACCTCGGTGTTACACATAGTAAAACCTAATCCCCAACCTCAAACTCCAGAGGTCATCTCCACTAATCAGCATACGACTTATGACGAGACTGTGTAGTATCCATCCTCTTCCAAATAAACTCTATCTACTATGTGGTCTCCTGAACAAGACGAGGTCCCAGAAAAGCTACCTCTCTTACCTCCAGCCAACATAAGGGTGATCGGAATGCCCTACCATACAAAGCCTCATAAGGTGCCATCTGAATAGTCGCGTGGAAACTATTATTGTAGGAAAACTCCACAAGAGGTATATGTTTCTCCAAAGAACCTCCAAAATCTAGAATGCATGCTCGGATCATGTCCTCAAGCACCTGAATTGAATGCTTGTACTGGCCATCATCTGGGGGTGATAAGTTGTACTCAAAAGTACCTATGTACCCAAACCCTTCTAAAGCCCCTACTAGAACTGTGAAGTAAAACAGGCATCCCTATCTAAAATAATGAAGTCTGTATCACCATGCAGACATACAATCTCACGAATGTAAAACCATCCCAACTCATCAAAACCGAAGGTCTCCTTGATCGGAAAGAAGTGAGAAACCATCATGGGTCTGTCAATGAAAACCCAAACTATGTCATTCCCTCAAGGTGACCTCAGCAACCTAGTCACGATGTCCATCGCAACGTCGTTCCACTTCCACTCGGGAATGGGTAACTGCTGTAAAAGTCCTACTGGTCACTAATGCACTGCCTTCACCTGTTGATAAGTGTAACACCTCATGACGAAACCTACAACATCCCTCTTCATACATGGCCACCAATACTGATGGTGTAGATCACGATACATCTTGGTGACTCTAGGATGAACTACCCAAACTGAGGAATGAAAGTCCCTCATCAGCTCCTCGCGTATGTCTGTTGGCACCCATACATGCCTCTAGAAACACAAGATCTCATTCTTGCCTATGGTCCATCCAGGAATAGGGTCCTCTCCTGACAAACTCTTTCTTAGGAGTAGTCATTCAGAGTCCGATAGTTGCCTCATTCATATATGATCAAGAAGTGTATAGGTAACAGCTATAGAAGATAGAAAATTCTACCCCTATCTGTTATGCACCTCCAAATGAATCTTAGAGAATAGATCCATAATATTCCACTCACTGATAGCCTCCCTAATTGCCTGTATATGAGTCCTCCTACTCAATGAATCAACCACTACATTTCCTTTCCACGCCCTGTAGGCAAGCTCAATGTCAAAGTATTGTAGGTACTCGACCTACCTTCGCTGTCTCAAATTCAGATCATGCTCAGTGAAGATGTACTTGAGACTCCTGTGGTTGGTGGAAACCACAAAGTTCTCTCCCAGAAGATAATATCTTCAACAGTATAGGGCATGAACAATAGCTTCCATCTCGAGATCGTGTGTCGGGTAATTCCTCTCATGTGGCCTCAACTATCAAGACCCGTGCGCAATGACACCATCTCCCTGCATATGCATAGCTCCCAACCTGACACCTGATGCATCTTAGTAAATTGTATAGCTCTTTCCTAGCACTGGAAAGACTAGTATCGGTGTTGAAGTCAACCTCCCTTTCAACTCCTGAAAGGATGACTCACAAGAATCTGACCGTAAGAACTTCGCACCCTTCTTAGTCAGACTCGTCAGCGGTGATGCTAAGTGCGAAAAGTCTTGTATGAAGTGATTGTAGTATCCAGCCAGCCCTAGAAAACTCTGCACCTCAAATACATTCTTCAGCTGCTCCCAGGAAACTACTTCTCTCACTTTTTTTGGGTCTACTGATACTCCTGTCTCTGAGATAACATGACCCAAGAAGTGAATCTGATCCATCCAAAAGTGGCATTTTTAGATCTTAGCATATAACTGATGCTCTTTCAATGTAATCAGAAAGATCTAAAGATGTGTGGAATTGTCATGTCGATTTTGAGAGTACAAAAAGATATCGTCCATGAAAACAACCATGAAGGAATCCAATTATGGATGAAACACTTGGTTCATCAGTGCCATGAAAACTGTTGGTTTGTCCGTGAGGTTTAATGGCATAACCATATACTCATATAGACCATACCTACTCCGGAAGGCTATGAGAGGTATATCAGATGGTCTAATGTGAAAATGATGGTAACCTGACCTTAAGTAAATATTCGAGAACACCCAGCCTCTTCGAAGCTGATCAAAAAGATCATTAAGACTGGGCAAGGGATATCGGTTCTTGACCGTCAACTGGTTCAACTTCCAATAATCCACACAAATCATAAGGGTACCGTTAGCATTTTTCGCAAACAGGACAGGCGAACCCCAAGGAGAAGTACTGGTTCAGATGAAACCTTTGGCCTGCAACTCCTCCAACTATTTCTTAATTTCCTGCAACTCTGGTGTAGCCATCCAATACGGAGGAATGGACACTGGAGCCACCCCTGGCACAAGATCAATCGAACAGTCAACCTCACTCTCCTAAGGAAAACCTAAAAACTCCTCTAGAAATACATCTATGAAACGATCCACCACTGTAGTAAAGTCTAATTGTGAAGTCCTCTAGTCATCTAGATAAAGACTATAAATCTTTGTTGTAACTCCTCCTAGCCCATGATGCTCTAGATCTACTCTACTCTCCAAGACATCCCACTCGCCCTTTTGAAGAAAAGATCCACCCTCGGGTGATATGAAACTCACCCTATGGTGATAATAGTCGACGGTAGCCTGGAACGGAACTAGCCAGTCCATTTCGATAATGACATCATAGCCTGTCAACTCTAGGACATAGAGATCCCATAAGAAGTGACACCCACCAATCTCTAGAGGTTACTCCTTACACTGTCTTACACTAGTCGTTCTAGTCCCCAATGGAGTGTCTAGTGTCAAAACATCGACAGAAGAAAATATACAGAGCTCAAGGCTCTCCACAACAGTGACAGATATAAAGTTATGTGTATCACCAGTATCGAAAAGAGATGAAGATAAAACCGAGGCAACTAGGATCGTACCTCAAATTGTAGAGGGTCCGGGATCCTGCCCTGGCTGGGTCTGATCCACTAAAAAGGTTTGGCCTGCTCCACGGCCTTATGACCCCACCTGACCACTCTGAGCTGATCCACTCTATTGTCGCAGAAATACTGGTGACTGACCACCACGTCTGTGACCTCCACCTCAGCATGAATGGTCAAAAGAACTCCAGTTTCTAGACTGGGGAGAAACTGGAAGTGCTTCTCCTATGCGAGGAGTCATATATGAACCTATGTCACCAGCTGCTGGTGAAAAGATCTGACAGAACCGCTGAAGGTCACCCATCTTACTGTAAGATCGGAACTCCATTGGGTCTCTCTGGAACTCTGGCCTCGTATTCCCAACCCTTCCACACTTGTAGCCTACCTCATGGCTACCTAAATATGTGTTCAGAATACTCAAATCTCCCCATGTAGTCTCCCTGTGGTGATTCCATCTATCAACTGGTGGAGCACTAACTCTGGATGTCGAGCTGCCCTGGCTCACAACCCTAGATTCCCTTGGATTCTGCTCCATGATCAGTGCCTGTTTTACGATGGAAGTGATAGAAGTTAACCTGAAGATATTCACCTGAGAGTGGATGTCTCGTATGAGGCCATCCTCAAACTTCCTTTCCAAGAATAATACATATCATCCCAGTAAAGGTGTTAAATGCTGAAGCTCGGTGAAACGAGAGGATTGCTTCATAACCAATAGGGTACCCTGCTCAAGGCTCATAAACTCCCAGGATCGGTCGGCCCTCAGGGTCTCCAGATAGAAGTAGTCATAGAAGATGTGCTGGAACTCCTCCCAAGCCATAACCTGCGGATGACCCGCCTGTGAGATCACATCCCACCATCTCTTGGTGGAATCCCGTAGCATATAGTTAGCGAGATTGACTCTCCTCTCTGGAGGTGTCTCTAGATGCTCAAATATCGTCAGCATGGCTTTGATATATGACTCTACAGCCTAAGGTCCTCCTTCCCCTAAGAAAGTGGGAGGATGTTGCTGCTAGAAGACCCGCATAAAATCAGCCATCAATGGGGCAGGAGGTGGCGCTCCCGGAAAAGTCTGCATCATCCTCATGAAACCTTCCTTGAACTGTGCATCAGTACTGGTAACAGGTATTACTGCTAGTGCCAAGACTGGCACAATAGGAGGATCTGTAGGTGGTCCCTGATTAGCCATGTCCGGTGTCTGATCACCGCCTGGAAACTGGCGTACAACCGGAGGACGTCTCGGTTCCATGACTGTGCAAGTTCAAACTCACATCTTAGATCTTATTATCAAGGACTGGAAAACTAGGAGCGTAATAAGGGAATATAATAAATAAAGCATTCAAGTTTTACAAATCATGACTACACGTTGTGTTCCCTTAAGTCATTTACATGGGCGTGTAATCCTGCCTAAATTAGTAGTGTAACACCCCAAACACACGGAGTGTTATCCTAACACATGGAGTGTAACTGAATCCTATTCCCCTTCCTGAGTCCTTCTACATGTCTAAGCCATGTGGCTCTCCCAAGACAAGACTACACGGCATGTTCTCAAAAGACACGACATGTACTAGACAAGATTTACCTGGACCGTGTTGTTAGTGACACGGTCAGACACACGGCGTGTTCCTGACATACACGGCGTGTACGCGAAAGGATAACACCAACCCGTGTTGTTCATGACACGACCGGGTACCTGGGTCAGACTACACGGTGTGTTCAAGGTGGACACAGCGTGTAAAAGAAGAGACTCCACCAACCCATGTTGTTGGATACATAGTCTGGTTCCTAGGATTATACTACACGGTGTGATCAACACGGACACGGTGTGTTTCCACCAGACTTTTCACATCCTGTGTCTCTACCCACACAGCCTATGACACGGTCATAGACTACATGGTGTGTACATAAAGTACACGGCGTGTACTTAAGAAAAACTATTTCTTCCAAAACAGAAGAAAACATGGCATGTACTTAACATTACATGGCTTGTATTCTGGGTTATTCTGGACAGTAAGCTTCAGAAACTACTCTGAAACCCAGAAAACACTGAAAAAAGCACTTAAAGTGCCAAATTCCAATTTGTGAGGGCCCATACTTCCCAAGAATCAAAGTCTTTCATCTCAAACAAGTTATAAAAAAAGTAAACAAGTCAATGATCCACCAAATTCCAGTCCATGAGGGCCCATAACACCTCAAGAACGAAATTTTGGCATTCATTCAAACAAAACCTTACACAAAATTCCCTATCAAATAGTAGGTATTCCGATCAAGGCATCTATCACAACAACATTCATATTCTACACAATATCTATCACAACAACATGCAATCGAAAATGCATCCTAGATGGCATGGCAAGAATGCATGGCATGTGATTTCAAACAAGTGCCTATATGATGCATGAGATGGAACACCCTCATATCATTGGGTTGCGACAGAAATAGAACCTCAATAACGTCAATGGTAACCGCACAAAACATGTGAATCATGCAACGGTGAAAATCAAATCAACAGTAATAATTGAAAAACCAGAAAAATTCCAATTAATGAGGTAGATTGGCTTTTCCCTATACACGAGTTAGCTACTCCAAGGCATTGCTTATTACCAAGTACCTATTCTATCCTATCCCTAGTTATAGGCTCCAAACAGTAAATCAAGAGAAAATAACACCTTTGATACCACTTTGTAATGTCCCAATTCTGAAAGCCACCAAGAGGTGCCCCGTACCTGGTTGGTCACATAGACTCAAACACATTTCCCCGAATGCTAGAGGCTGCCGACTGGCAGTAAAGTCCTTGGTTGTGACAGTGGGGAAACTATGCCCTCATTGGCAGAGTACACAGCAGAAGAGAAACAATATATAGTAGTAGAAGTAGTAAATATCCAACAACAGTAAACAGTGGATGACTAATAAAGAAACAGCTGGAGCGTAAATATATATATATATATATATATAAATGATGCATGATACATATATTTCTTGGAAAGAATCAAAACAATTCACAATTCTTAATACATTACTAAACCAAAGTACAAAAGAAAAACAGATGAGGAACTCCTCAGTATCGCAAGCCTCGTCTTGGTCCCATGCTCTCCAGCTCCAATGAAATCATGTACCTGAAGTCGAAGGGTGCTTACCCTTGTCTATACCTGCAACAATATAATCTGTTTGGGCCCAAAATCATGACCCAAACAGGGTGTGAAACTAAATCCGTGTAGGAAACCACCGAAGATTTTTTCCTAACAGTAAGTGATTATATGGAAGGTAAAAGTACAGATAGCAGTAAACAAGGAAGCACAATCCAGTAAATAATCCATAGTTTAAGCATTCAAAACACCATACAGAAGGCAACAGCAAAATAGATAACACAACAGGTAACCCTCTGGGAAGTACTCACAGCCTGTCCCCTCTATTCCTACCTATCAAGTACAAGAAACCCTCTAGGCAGGACACACAGTCTCACTCCTCTGGTTCACCTAAAGTATAGACTCTCTGAGGAATCACTCATCGTAAATTCCCCATATAGTCTCGTATCATACTAAAGGCTCTCTGGGGAAGCACTCAACGTCAATTTCCCTTGTGTCCCACGTCTAGGAACTACATACACTCTAGGGAAGAACTCAACATCAATTCTCCATGTGGTCTTGCATCGTATAATTATAAATACACCCTGGAGAAGCCCTTAACATAAATTCTCCCTATGGTCTATACACCAGGTTCTCACGTCCCTGTGTAATTCAAACAATCATAGCATCGTGTAATGGCCAAAGTGAACCTCAATAACTACATGGATATCATTCTACAGCATAACAACATATCAAAGAAATAGGCACACCACCCTATAATTCTAGGCATGGAGGAGGAAACAATAGCCAAACAGGAAAACTAGACCCAAAGGTAAAATACAGGAAAAATATGCATGGGAAATACATCCAAAGAACATTAAATTACCCTATTCAAAAACAGTAACATCTAATCAGGCATACAAGCAAAGCAGGCAATCAACAGGGGAAAAATAGTAAACACACAAAACCCCATTCAAGGGTATTGGTGGAATTTTCACATAATACTCAAAGACATTCTACATAAAGGTACAAACCACCTACCTTGGCATTGGGGGATCAATATAATTGAACCAAGAGGCTTTAATCACCTTATAACGCTATAGATCTATGAAAAAACATAAAACGTTCAACCCATGATAACATAGAAAAGAGGAGGAATTAGAAAACAATGCTCTAGAAGAAGAGATAAATCACTGATGTGATTGCAACGCAACCAACGTAGTTTGATTTGGAGGATGGATGGAGGCTTCGGGATTCGTCGAAGATCCACGACCGTGCGGGTTCTCTCGGACGAACGGGACCTAAAAGAAGTTGGTTCTATCCATCAGACGCGACCCCAGTGTGTTTAATGAAAAAACAAAATACACGGCGTGTACTTTTGGAGTACACGACGTCTACATGGCTTTTCCGTACTCTGCTTTAGGCGGCCTCCACGTCACCCCACACAACCATGTGTGTGGCTACTACATGGCCCACACACGGCCTTCAGCGGAAAGGAATTACACAACAGGTACTCATAAAGTACATGGTGTGTACTTCAATAATTTCCAAAAATAAATCTTTTCTAAAAAATTATAGAAAAAGGAAAAATATACCTAAAAAGAATATATGGGTTCTTACACACTCGTTTTCCTATTTATGAAACCAAATATTCATGAAAACTATAACCAAATTTAATCAAAAATAATTTAAATATCATAATTTTAGATCTAATGAACTCCCTCCTCTCTAGCATGGTATTTCTCCTAAATAGGACAACCTTTAGCTCAAGTTTCCCTATATAAAAAAATGATCCAAAAATATAAAACCAAAAATATGTAGAAATTATATTCAGATCCCTAAAAATAGATTTATACACTCTTTGATATATTTTATTTTGATTAAAAGACACATAGAAGCATCCAAAAAACCATAAAAATTATTTACATCCTAAGTTACCTATACTTCTCCCCCGCACTGATCTTAAAGACAATTTTATTTAATTTCAATATGTATTTATCATGGAAAATCAGTTTTAAAGAGTTAGCACCATACCGATATGATGGAAAAAGAAAACCTAATGATTATTTATTCAACTGAAGTAAAGATGATTTTGGACCCCAAAATTGTTTCTTTCCAGAAATATTCATAGTGATGTTTCACCTTTTTTTAATACACCTTGAAGGGGTGTGATAATTTATATCCATTGATATCAAATTCACCAAATGGAAAATAGTTAGTTACTATATATATTCCAGTCCACTTGGAATTAATTTTTCCAGGCATGAGATTCATTATTAAAGAGAACAGTGGTAATTTATCTCAAACTTGAAAATTTATTTTAAGTATGAGTATATCATGGATAGATATATCCTTATCCTTGTATAAAAAGTTTCTCTCATATTCCTCCCTTATCAACTCCTCAAGTTCCAACACCTAAAACTTCCTCTAATATCTCGCCTTTTTAAACTGAAAGTTCTCTCTTTTGATAGTCGAGTAGGCTTAATGTCAAATCTCAACTAGAAAGCTACCATGTTTTATATAAATAATTCTATAAGGGTATATTCCTATGTGGATTTAAAAGAAGTTACGTTTGACCATAGTTCATCTTTAAGCTTATTACACTAGTCCTTTTAGGTGGGTTGCACAATATTCTATAGAATCAACTTTATCTCTAGTTTTTTACACCTTTACATGCTCATTTTATTAAGATTTATAGAAATTTGAGGTCATTTATGGCACTCCATATCTCTTCATAAGGGATTCTATCATGTTGCGGAATTTTGTGCCATGCCATAGTTATTTCTCAAGGAAATACAAACCTATAAAAAATGTTTAATTTTCTAAATTCAATCATAACCTTATAATCATTAGTTTTGTGTGTTTTTATTCATAAACTTAGAAACATAATATAATAATAATATAATGTAGGAAAATATAAAGGATATATTAAATGGTCCCATTAATTTTACTCCCTATACATCAAATACTTCAAAAAAGATTAAGGATTGTTGGATAATTTCATGTCTTTTAGAAAATACATCAGTGAGTTGGTAGTATAGACATGATTTAAAAAATTTATGTGAGTATTTAAAAATTAAAAACTAAAATAAACCAGATTTTAACACCTTTATAGATATTATCTAAGGTCCAAAGTGGCCTCTACAAGAAAGTGCATATCAAAATGAGAGTACATAATTAATTTATTCCATAGGGATACACCTTATAATTTTTTGGTCATTAAAAATATTCAATAAATATGGTTCATCATGGACATAAAACTACTACTCTAATTTTAATTTAATAGTCTGGTGCTTGTCAAATAAGGGAGGTACCTTTGATTTGACTAGATAATTAACCAAATCAGTGTACCACGACACTAGGGTGTCTTTTTAAAATTTCTCACTAGGGAAGGAGTTATCAAGGTTTGTTTCAGTTGGTGGTTATACCTCATTAGTGTGAGGTAAACTATTCATGTGGTCTTCCACCATATTTTCACATTTTTTCTTATCCATGATATTCAAGTAAAATTCATTCAACAGCAACATACACCTCATTAACCTTAGTTTTCTTCAACTTTTTTGACTAAATACCTGATTATTGCATGTTTATAATAAACAGTTACTTTAATTCCTATCAAGTAATAACAAAAATTATTTAATGAAATAATAATTTAAAAACTGTTTATCTGTTACGGGGTGATTGATTTGGGTTATTTTGAAGGTTTGAGAAGTTTAAGCTATCACTTATGTGTTCCCATCAACATTTTAGGATAACACAACCCCTAGACATTTATTTGAGTCACCACATAATATCTTAAATAGTTTATTCCAGTTATATGAAAAGATTATGGGGGGTATTTTAGGTTCTCTTTGAGTTTATCAAAATCGATCAGGCATGAATCATTAAATATAATGTAATTTTCCTTATTGATTTGGTTAGTTGGGGGGATCAATCTTTCTAAATTCCCTAATAAAACATAAGTAAAATACAGCGTAGCCAAAAAAATATCTAATGTGTCTCATGGTAGTGGGTTAAGTAAGTATAGAAATGGAAAAAAAATTATTTATCCACTTAAACCCCACATTTAGAAATTATGTGGCCTGAAACATTTCCTTTTTCCACCATGAAATGACATTTTTCAAAGTTAAAAACCCGGGTTTTTTTCAATTCATTTTTTAAACTTTTTCTAAACATTCATGATAGGTTTAAAAAAATGTTCCATATATAGTAAGATAAAAAATTAATTCCTCTAATAAACTCTCAATCAGGTTTGAAAAAGTGGATTTCCAGGTGTCTTTGAAAGATACTTAAGGAAAATAAAATCCCAAAGGTTGTCCTTCTGTAAGAAAATGTACCAAAGGGACAAGTTAATGTGGTCTTGTTCGGGTATTCTGGAGTTATTGGAACCTATGAATACCCAAAAAATACATCAAGGAAATAGTACTGTCACTTCTTAAATATCCTCTCTAACACTTGGTCTACAAATAAAATGTGGAAGTGGTCCTTTTGGATCACATGGTTCAATTTATTCTAGTAACTGCAAAATCCCTAGCTATTCTAAATTTTTGTGGATACTAAATAATTATTCGTATTTTGGAAAATTTTATATCTAGTTTTCTTTAGTAAAATTTTAATAGTAATTTCTTATTTAGAGTATGATAGGGGGTATATGATTCCATCTCTTAAAATTATTTCTAATTAATTTTTTACAAATACCATGAGGAATGGTTTGAGCCTCATTTGGGACTAACTCACAAGTTTGGACTCAATTTATAAAAAACATATTTTTTATAAAGGTGGTAGGGTTAATCCCTGGGATGTCTCATAGTTCTAAACCTATTCATCTAATGTTTTTTTAGAATTCTTAGTAGTTGGTGTTCTTGATTTGACATTAAATTTTTTAAAATTATGTTTGTCAGTTTCTTGTTTTCCATTAAATAATCATATTCCAAGTAGTATATAAGAAAATTAAATTCTAGATCATGGGTTTTCTAATTATTTTCAACTCATTATTACCCTTACTTTCATCTAGTACATGTTACAAATAAGTTATAGTCATTTTTTTGGGTAAATTATCAAAATAACTATCAATAACTTCTTCAAACTATTTAACATAAAAAGATAGATTCTAGATTAAGTTTATTTTCAAAAAAAACATCAAATAGATCAGGTATTTTAAAATCCCATCCTAATTATATTATTTCATAAAACAATTTAATCATTACTTAGAACAACATTTCAACTCAAAATCATCTTATGTAAACACAAATTTCTCATCATGGGGATATTTCATTGAATTTTTATTGATGAAGGATATTGTTTATTCTCAAAAAGTGATTGAAAGAGTTCCTTCACTGACATTTATTTTTGTCTTATCAGTCTTAAGAAATGGACTACCAAGTATGATAAGGGAGTTAACTTTAACTATTTATTATTACATGTTTATAATGTAGAAATCAACAAGGAAAAAAATCCTTTCACTCTTTCCGACCCATCTTCTATAACTTCATCTAGGTAGGAAATAGTTTGGTTATCAATCTTTACAAACACTCTGGTGGGTTTTTTTTCTATCTATAGGGAAGAATAAACAGAGTAAGTAATTACATTAATTGATACTCTCAAATCACACAATGCATTTGAAAAAGTGTGTTCTCATATAGAGAAATGGATAGTGAAGGTACCTAGATCTTGGAATTTCCTAGGTATGTGTGCATTAAAAAGGGATAATTTTGTTCTACCTTAATTTAACTTTTCTTGTCCCGATAATATCCACTTCCTAGTGAACATATCCTTGAGAAACAATTCATGCCCTAGTATTTGGGGGATGGATTCTAGTATAGGTATGTTGATCTGTATTTTTCTAAATATCTCAAAGATCTCTTTTTTTAATGTTTATTCATATGTTTTATTAGATGTTTTTATCCATGTAGGGAAGGGATATTGGGGATGATTTAATTCTTCTATCTTACCTTTTCCCTTATCCTTCTTTACTAGGGATTTTTCCATAGTTGATTCTTCTTCTAGTTCCTTATGAGGGAATGATTCTTTACTTTCATTAATTTATCCTCTACTAACTTTGGCTTAAGATGGTGTTTTTTCAGTGATTTTTAGCTTCTTTAAATACCTTAATGAAATACAACTAACATTACCTTTATGGTTAATAGTTGACTTAATGGGTAGTTTACCTAAACCTTTATTTTTTAACACATTAATTGTAGTCATTATCTGGCTATAATATCCTTACAACTCCTTCAGTGTTGATTCATGAGTGTTTATGGTAGTTTTCTAAGTGGTTTGATACTTTAAAAGCTAATTCAACATGTCCTTTATGGAGGGTTCTTGATTTATTCCTTGTTGGAGACTTTTTTAAGGATAATAATTTCTTCTATAAATGGGTGTTGGATATAAATATGGATGAAAACCTTTCTAGAAGGGTGGTATTTTATTTTATTAGTTACCAACCCCAAATTGTGAATTATGATAATATTTAAATATTTGGTTATTTACTATTTACTTCTAGTAATATCTTTGGTACATGGAATAACAAGTTTCTTTCACCTTTGGGAAACCATTGTTGTAGTTCTCCAAGGAGTGACAAAGTTGGAAGACTTTATGGGGGTGTATTAGGTATGTTCTCCAAAACTTTTTTCACAAAAAAAGTATCCCATAAAATAGGATAGGTATTCCACATGTTTTTATATAAATTAAAGTGGGAACTTTGTACCTTATTTACTCACCTAACATTAGTTCTTATTCTAAATTATTGAAATTTTTTAAAATTCTTCTCTATCAACTCTCCAACTTTAGTAGTGGATTTATTGATTGGGTTTCTCTGGAGAAAGAATTTTGAAGGTTTTGGTTATTATCCATCAATGTTTGGTAAAATAATACTAGGAAATGGTGTTCTTCATAAGTTCTTTTTGTCAAGATGTTTTAAACTTATTGAATATCTCATAAAACTCTTAAAAATTTAATATAATTTTCGTTTGATTCTTTATATCTCCTACCTCAATTGAAAACACCTTGATATAGGTAAGTATTTGTAGAGCAAGGCCTTGTTCAGTTCATCCCAGGTGGTGATCTCTCTAGTTTGGAGGATATAGAACCACTCCATAGAAGAATATTCAGGGTAAAATGGGAAAACCTTCCATATGAACTATTATTATAAAACACATTTAGGTTTTAATTTATATTAAATATCATCAAATTATATTAAGTTTTGGTTAGGATCATCTCCTTCAAAGACCTGAGACTTTGGTGGGAATGGAATCATTCCAGTTTTAATCTTGAAGACTTATTGCTTTTTAGGTTGTTGGACATTATTATGAATGTTTAATTTGGGTGAATATAATTCTCTAAAGGTTATATTTAATTGACAAATATTTTCTCCCATATTTTCACCACATATGATGACTCTAGAAACAGAAGTAGATGAGGAAGGAGAGCTAACCAATTGTATTTAAAAAACCTCTCTCCACTTCAATAGTGATTCTTAAATTATTAATTCTTTCTAGTACATTTCATTTAACCTCTGTTTTAAAACCATCATTGTGTTATAAACTAGATCTACTAATGTGTTGAAATAAAATTAAATAAAATAGTATCAAAAAACTAGTCTCCTATAAAATGATTTTAGGGTGATGAAAGGCGTGTCATGGGGCCCTTAGAAAACAATATTTTTAACCTATATTAAATTAGTTTTAGTGGAATTAGGTTATCTCAAGAGAGGAGAGTGTTTTGGGTGTGTTCTTATCTTGTTTAATGGGATCAATGGGTGAAGTAATGATAGAATCTAATTGTTTTTAATTTTAGTTTTAAAGAAGGTGACATAAACTTGGATATTCCCTCACATACCCATTAAATCATTTTTCTGTATTTAATATCTTTTTCTCTCTATAATAAAGTGAAACCTCACTAATTACCTTCACAATGAAGTTTTAACTTAATGATAGGGATGTAATGATCATTTTCATCTATAATATTCCCTTTCCTAGTGATCAAAAATCTCTAATCACTCTCATATAATTACACTAATCATAATCACAATATTGGGGAGAATCTAATTGGCATGTATGGGTAATATGGTGAAGAATGGAAGAATAATTCAAGATACATGGAAGTAAGTAATTCACATATTGTCAAAAAAAATTAAATCATTCAATTGAGATGAAGAGAAAATATTTATCAAATAAGAACTGAATTTATTAATAGGGGTAATGAAAATCTCTTCAACTCTTCCACTAATGGATTAGTGTTCCATCTCTAGAGAATTACAGAAAAATAGAAGAGTGAAAGAAAGAAAAAGTATCCAAACATAATCAATAAGTTTTAGGAGTAGACTCCTATCATAAGTGATTAATTCTCTATTTAAATATATTCTTGAGAAATTTCTTGTAGTAGATCCCCCTTCCATGTGAGTCACACGGACTCCTTCTCCTCCATTACATATAAACCTTTGATAATTTCCTTAATTTTAGTTCCAAATTATTTTTTCTTTAATTTCCTCCATGTGTATATTTTTTGGGTCATGATTGAGCATGTAAAATATTATTTAACATTCTATCCATGATCTCAATAAACTTCTTCCTTTGGATGATATCCACTTGTACATATCAATAACTTATTTCCTGATTTGGATAAACTAGATTAATGAGAATTTATTTTGATTTTAGTTTGAGCTGCTCTAATTTGGGAAATTTGGTTTTAATCCTTTCAGGAACACATACATGACTCTAGATATTTTATCATAACATAACATTTCTAAGTGACATAGTTTGGTACCCTTACATAGAATTTTTGAGTGAGATATTTAATTTTATGTAGTGGTTGTGTGACCCTTACACAGGAATCTGTGACCTTTATATAGCATTGAGTTATGTAGAGGTACCTTTTGGTAACTTTTACCCACAGATGTAACCTTGACATGGTATATGCATCACACCCTTTAACTTTTCATATATTTTTATGCATGGAATTTACCTTTCTGAAATTTAAATAATGTGTCCTATACCCTTACATATTTAATATGGAATATCTAATTGCATTAAATTAAGGTAAAACCACTTTAACTCTTGTGGAGGCTTCAACTGATCATGTGGTCGATAAAACATCAATGGGAACTAGCTTGGTAACTTTTTAGAATTTCCATGCATGGTCAATTATAGGATTCACTGTTTATTTAGCCTCATGGTAGCTTCAGTATTTGTGGTTGATTGTCTCATCATAATACTTTGAAGTCATATAATGGGGGGCTCCTATAAAAATGTAAAAGTAGTGAAGTCTTATAGTCTTATTCAAAGCTTTATGATGGGTAAGGAAAAAGACTAACATTGATTCCCATGTCATTTTTCATTTAAATCCCTAAAAACTAAATCTTTCATTGTAGTATTTAGCCAAAAAATCAGAATATAATACAATAATTAAAACTATATTAACAATACATTAATAAATGAATTCTAAAATGAAATATCAATGTATATATTATCATTAAAATCCAAAAAATTAATAAAATGGTACAAACGCATGTTCTGGTCCCTTTATAAAATAATTCCATATTTCATAAAAATAACCAAAATGAATTAATTACCTGAGTTTTATATCAGCTATCGGGTTGATTATATTGACATTAAATCAAAAAATTGTGAAATATTGGATCTTATCAGTTATATTCCTTCCAAATCAACGCCTATGAAGACCTTGATCATCCAAAACGATATTTTTCTACCTAATATTGGTAACCATAGATTATCTTGTGCAAGATATGAAAATATTGAGTGAATTTAATAGGATTGGGTTTATGTATTTGGAATGATATTTGGGTTACACTTATCTAAGAAACCCTAATGGTTATGATACCAAAGGAATAAAGTTGGTATAACCTTTATGATAAATTGGGTCAATGAGTTTTCTACTCAACTATCAAAGATTCATATATGATATGATTGACAAGATATTCTACCTAAAGAGATAAGATATGATAAAACATTAAAGAGGACTCGTTACTAAATAAGATATGAATCTTTCCCCACTAATTAATATTATTTAATTAAAAGGTTTCACTATTTTAGTGGGATCAAATTTAATAAAATTCATTATTAAAATATTTCAAAACATAACACTAATATAATAAAAACTTTTCTTATAGATAAAAATGGAATCATCATCATCAAACTTGAATTTAAAATCAATTATAGGGAAATAAAATCTTAATTGAAGAAACTTTCTAGACATATCTACGAGGTCGATAATGTTTCTCATGAAATAAAGAAATATATATGTGTTGGATTAAAAACACATTCAGAAACATTTTACTGATAAATATATTCAAGGAGATAAATATGTTTCTAGTAATCATAGTAACAAAATAATGTATCTATATTTATGTTTTTTTTCATGCA
Organism: Viscum album; assembly: GCA_963277665.1. Classification (NCBI taxonomy): domain Eukaryota; kingdom Viridiplantae; phylum Streptophyta; class Magnoliopsida; order Santalales; family Viscaceae; genus Viscum; species Viscum album. The sequence goes on from OY728120.1 coordinate 2,114,351,300, forward strand.
TCCCAATCTCCCAAATAAAAAAATAATATGGATGATTTTTGGATAATTTTAGTGACCCAATTTAATAATTCGTTTAAAAAAATTAATAATATTTTCAAAGGTTCACATTAATTTAATTCATTTAATTTTAGTGTTAAAGACTTTTGAATATAAATAAATTATAAAATAAATTATTTTTAGTTGTACATGTGTGAACTTTTAATAACTCCTAAAAGTATTCTTGAATTGAAATTTTAACATCAAGGTTATGTCTGGAATGAGGGTATTTACCTAAGAGAGGCGTAATCTTCATTGAAATTCTTCGAACTTTGAGATAGGGAATTTTTTGTATTAAAAATAAATAAAAATAAATTATTATTTTTTTGCAATAATGAGGTGGTGGTGAGTCACATGATGTGGCAGGGGAGGTTCCATGAGATGATGAAGTGGCCATAAAAATTCAAGAACTACTAATTTTGGAATTCCTTCACTGCTAAGAAAAAAAAATCTTGGTAATAAGAGGGGGTTTGATTATATATTTTATGAAGGGGAATTAAAAAAAGAAATTATAAAAAAAATCACCCTTCCTCTAATTCTCCCCTATAATTCATTGGATAAGGTAATTCATCTAATTTTATTGTTTTCAGGATGAATCATTTGGGTATAAATTAAACTCTCCTTCTCTTTACACAATAGAGGCGGCCCTTTGTATCCTTTTTTCATAGTGTTCTTCATGGTGGAGGCAATAAAAACAAATAATCATTAGGGAATAATCATCCTACATTATAGAATTTCCAATGAGTTAGTTCTTGTTAGTATTCTATGTTGATCTCATCCCTAAATATTTGTAATTATTCCCCTATAAAAGAAATTCCCTAAAAACAAACATGTTTTAAAAATTATAATCTAAAAGATGATATAATGAATGACAATTAAAATTATTCTTTTTCCCTCATAGTGCATTAAATGGTACTTGTTTATTTTTTCTCAATCGAATTCATTATGCGACTCTGATTATTTTACTATTTTTATATCAAGGAAATAAAGATGAAGTTAAAAGGTAATCAAATTATATAATTGTATATTATTATTTTCTCAATTCCCAATATAAAATACTATTTCTACTACAGTTATGATTCACTTATAATCATGAAATTTTAATTATTTAGATATTTTATTTATCTCACGGGAAAAATATGGGGATGAATCCTCCATGTTTTCCATGAATTTTTATTTCAAGTATTTTCTATGAAATATTTATCTAACACAACTTTTCATTATGGGGATAATTTAAAATAATAATCATATTCAACAAAAAATATTATCTAATAAAATATTTATTGGTGAAATAAATCCTAAAATGAATAATTAAAACCCATTTAGAGACTTTTAACCCTTAAATATAAAAATCATATTATTATCCCATACTCATGTTATTCAATTAAACTCAAATTCATGATTTTCCTCAAGTGGTTAGGTATTCCTCTAGTCAGCACTATCTCAAATATTCTCATGTTCTTTATGTTTGAGTTTGACAGTTATTCCATGATGGTGTAATAGAGAACAATCAGAGAATTCATGGTTCTATGTGCATGGAAGTGATGAAATGATGAGTTTCATGTGGGGTTTAAAAAATATATGGATATAAATGGATAGGATGATGATGGGAGGTCAAAAACCATCCTAGCAAGGTGTAGTGAAGGGACCATGGGAAATGGAGATGAGAAGTACCAGTTGCATGGTTGGAAGTAGGAGTAGAAACATGATTATCAAGGATCAATATGCTACAAGTTTGAATTTCCCAACTAAATACCATGTAGCATTATAGGATACATGTCTTATATTCTATGATCTACAACTATAGGACTTTAGGGTTGCATAAATATAACACATCATGTGACTCTTTGTCTCATGTTGTGTGTCATTGGGATGGGTTCCTTAGCCATTGCTTCATGTATATGACAAGGTGACGTGTAAGACCGAAATTCCATGTTTCGTGTTAGACACACCATATACCTTGAGAAAGAAATATCGATATGTATTGGATTTATATTCCCAAAATCCACATAGGTGTTATACGCCAATTATTCTACAAACACACATCATGTAGTCTACATAATAACAACATAAAGTTCCTTCACCAAATATAAGGTTATGTCATATTCCACTAGCCATGAAAACAATATACCAATGTTTTACATGTCATAAAAGTTTAATTCACATAGATTGAGCTATAATAGTAAATGATTAGCCTTTCCTAAGAGCCTTACACATCGTAAACCCAATTGGACACATTGTTTTCCAGTCGATTTATATTATTCCTTGTGATTTCTCACCTAGATAACAATCATGGATGTATGATCAGTCCATGTTTAGTATATTATCATGTAGATCACAATATTTGTATATCTTCAGTCATTGGAAATTTTTCATGATGAATTTTTTGATAGTTAAAGGGTCTTATATTCATTATATATATAATAGGTGACTAGTGAGATTTTTGGAGAAAAGATGGTTTTAGGTACTCCCTCATGTGTCCAGGTGGGGTACTCCATGTATAGGGGTCAGGTACTCCTCTGGAGACATAGAAAATATAGGTTATTATCCCCTATTTATAGATAGAGTTTAATTACCCCCTGTATGTCAAGGTAGGGTCCTCTATCCATAGATTCATTACTACTAATGTGTTTAGGTAGGTGCCTCTGTTAGTGAAGTAAATACTCCCACATGTGTTAAGGTAGGGTCCTCCATAGGGGTCAAGTAATCTCTTAACTGATTCCCATATCCCTTTATGATGTGTGTTCCCCCTCTATTAATATAGTGAGGTGGATTTTAAGTTTTAGAAGTTAGAGCACTTTTTTTATGACACTATGGGTTAATAGAGTCCCTTTTATATTGTAATATATAAGATCTAAGCTATGTGGTGTGATAAACTACTTCAATTTGGTTACTTGTTTTCATTTTAGGACAGTTGGATACTTTGTGTTGAGGTGAATCTATTTTATACTTTCATCCAATGTTTTAGGGTGTCCTTCTTGGTATTTTAATACTCACCTCTACACAAGCTTTATTCCAATGCATTTTGTGTCTGTGTAGATGATTAATAGTTTTAATTTTTAATTTTAGGAGTTGTGGAGATGTTTCTTAGTGTATATTGATGGTTTACTTTTTGTAGTGCTTTCTACTAGAAGAGTTCATGTTGTGGAATGTAATTCTTCTATTCCATCCATTTGAGGTTATTCTTTGACTTGCGATGTTGGGATTTTATTCTTGTTTATGTATTTTGAGTTGGATTTCATTATTGGGATATTTATTTTGTTTACATTCATGATTTACTTTAATTGGTTCTTTTATTTATGGGATTTTATTTTTATATATATCGTTTCATAGAGATGTGTTAGTGTTTATAGTTGTATAGGGTAAGGCCCCCTATATGAGTGATAAGAATTCTTGGTACATGTCATCATCCCCTAGACTATTGATGGTAGGCTTGGGGTAGAACACTTGGCTTACTACCAACCCATGTGTGGTCCTATTGAGTCATGTCCTGTCAGAATTGTATCAGAATAGTAAGAGTTTTTGGGATGGAGTTTAGAGATAGTTGTCTTATGAGGATTGGTTTGGGATACTTAAGGAAACAATGTTAAGGGGTTTTAATCCCATTTAATAGACCATATAACCCAATGAATGGTGCAGTTGTCCATTGTTACATTTTATCAGGACATTGATAATTTTTTGGTTGACTTAGAACTCTGAGACATCATTTTGAGAATTTAATGGGATGGTACATGTATCAGGTAGCACGTTAATTATATACTTATTAATGATTTTATTGATTCATATCTTCCAAATAAGTTTTATTAAATGTGGGTTCGTATTTTTAAATATACTATTACACCTTTTATATAGACATATCATCTTCATAGGTAGGGATGTGTTGAGCCAATGTTCGTGATTTAGCCTCTTGACGCTAATGAGATGAGAATTGAGGATTTTATTCAAGGACATGATAGGGAGGTGATTCCCCCCATTGGTGGATCAAATGTTTGATCCCCCACTAATTTATCATTATTCAAACCCAACCACAACACAAATGGAAGTATCCTCAATACAGGATGAGAAAACTCATAGTTTGAGTTCCCTTTACTAGTTCTAAAGATAGAGACCCTTGATATTTTTGTTCAACCTGGACTCTTAGGCAATAGAGGAATGGTTGGGTTATATTACTTGTATCTTTAATATTGTTCATACATCCATGTGATAGATGTTTTTTCTTATAATGAGTCTTCTATATAGAATTATATTTCATTGGTGGTCATTAATATTGAATACCTGTGATGAGGCTACCCTATCTTGGGTTGAGCGTGAATGCTTATTTATAGAAAAGTAATACCCAGTGACTATGAGGATGATGTGAGTTTAGGAGATGTTATGCCTCTAGAAGGTAAGTGTTTCATCTTCTCATTACACCATGAGGTTCATACACCTCATGAGGTATTCCAAATATATGATTCATGATGGCTATATTTGTTATTTGAAGTTTTTGTGTGGCCTTTAGTGGGAGATTTGAGTTGGGACTATACTTCTGTGCATTTCCACCTACACTAGGATATTGGATTAAGCACTAGGGATCAATAATTTTCCCTATGATATGTGGATAGGTTCCAAGGAATTTTTTTTATTCCTATAAAATATTCATCTGTAGTTTCTAGATGACACTAGGATTTCATTATTAGATGCATCGACCTTCATGATCCCGGTCAAGGGGATCAATAGTGGAGGAATCCCACAGGGGGTAAAATTAATAAGGTGATAGGTTTTTTATTCCAATGGTGGATCTAGAAATATGATTATATATTACCCAAATAGTTGAGTTGGATATGTTGGTCAAGATGGTGTAGTGGATGGACCTCCCCAGTAGAGGCAATGTGCAGACCAGGGACATCCTTGAGGTGGTGAAGTTGGCCTTCCTAGAGGAAGCCAAGGAAGAGGAGTATCCAGAGGTGGGAAACACTTTTATCTTCCACCAAAACCTCTTGGAATACCATTTTAGGCTATGATTTTAGGTCGTGTTTGAGATAATATTCATGTAATAATGGCCTCTGATCAGGCTATACTTGACTTAGTTTGAGGTACGATTTTCATTTTCTTTAACTTTTCACTAATACTCATTGATACTAGTGTGATTAATTTTTTTTCTTTCCATATATTTTTTTACTATACTAATATCCTATTAAATTTATTAAGTTGAACCCTTTGTCTAGATACTCCCACTAATAGTGACCATTCTCTCTCTCATATCTTTCATTAGTGAGAGCTTACCCATGAAAGAGAGATGTTCTCTTAGGGACTCATTATAGTATATATGAGACCTTATGATGTCATACTCAATATAGATTGGTTATCTCTGGTCTAGTACATGATGTATTAAAATTTGATATATATTTACTTGAAATTGAGGAAATAGATCATGGTTCACCATAACTGGTGAATGAGACCCTGGGATGGGACAAGAAGGGTAAGACCTTATGAGATTGTAGCCAATTACCCACTATTTGATGGGCCTGGAACTATGTAAAACATATTCTATAGTGGAGTAGAAGACTATAATAGTTTGGGAGTGTATATATGTTTTATTGGAGGAAGTTATAGTGTTTCACCCTCATCTCAAGGTTGATGTCATTATCAACATACACCCCGAGACTGCATTGTTATCCATAGAGACTTATCAGATGCCCTCGATGGAGCCCAGTGAGATAAAGGTATGGATGGATGAAATTTTTTAGAAAGTATTTATCAAACCTAGTGTGTTATCCTGATAATCTCATGTTTTTTCACTAATAATGAGGACAATATATTGAAGATTTGTGTTAATTATCACCACTTGAATCATGTGACAATCAATAAAAAATACCCTCTTATTAGAATTGATAATATCTTTAATTATCTAAAAGGAGTTATATGGTTCTCATAGGTTGATCTCAGGTCTAGTTATCAGTAGTTTAGAGTGTGTAAGTATGGTATCTCATAAACTATGTTCAGGTGTCTCTATAGACACTTTGATCTCTTAGTGATGTCATTCAACATGATCAATGTTCTAGTAGTGTTAATGGGACTAAGGGACTTTATTTTCCAACCATACTAGAACCAGTTCATAGATATTTTCATTGATTCAATCCTTATTTATTATTTTATAGAGGTGGAATATTTCAAGAATCTAAGTTGTATCCTAGACACACTTCCTTATAATTAGCTATATAGAAATCAATCAAAGTGAAATTTCTTGACTCGATAATTTTATTTCCTTATGCACATAATTTCAAAGGGTAGTGTTGTACTTGATTCCATGAATATCGGTCTAGAAAAAACTTGGTAGACACTCAAGATGGTGTTTAAGGTATGTAACTTCATTGGGCTATCATGATATTACCAGATATTTATGGAAGACATCTCCTATATCGTATCATATATGACTTCCCTTACCCAAAATGGGTTTTCATTAATTTAGTTAGAGGATTGGCATGAATATTTCAAGGATCTAAAGAGGATATTGAGAAGCACTCTAGAATTTAATTATTTTTAAAGGAGTTGATTATAAGGGGTACTATATTGAATCCAAGTCTTTAAAAGGTTTCAAGATGATGAAAAGGTGAGATGTGATTGCTTATAGGTCCATATTTCTGATATCATATGATTAAAACTACATGACCCATGACTTAGGCCTTGTGGAAGTTTTGTTTTCCTTGAATACATTGATACATTACTTTATTAATGAGTGATTTGTGGTCTTTTTAGATCAAAAGATGTAACTCCTCGACCCTGGTTACCCAGAGTCGGTGCATTATTACATAACATTGGCATGATCACAAGAAAGATCAAATCTCGAAAGACCGATTGGTTTAGTAGTCTTGGAAACACTAGATATATTCATAAGTCTTACATTACATCACAAAATGAAAAAATACTACAACAACATATTGTCTCCATAATCCACACTCATATCCCCACATAACATCCCTGCAGGTCATTCATAATTTACTTCTTCACTTCCTGGGAAAAATAAAACATAGAAAAGGGGTGAGCTCAAATGCCCAGTAAGGATAACAATATAGCGGAAACTTTCATAAATAAGAATAAACATTTAAGGCAATGTATAACTAAAACAAAAGCCTTTTAAACGTGAACTTTTAACATAGTATGGCATAAATAAAATTAGATAATGCCATTTACTTATTCACATGGTTATTCTACTAATCGAAAAATCACATGCAAAATCAATAACCACTTTCATAATGATGGAATGCATAATGCCAGACTATCATAACCACATAGCCAAGGCCTCGTGCCAAGACTACAAATAAGATTTTGTCAAGGCCTTGTGCCAAGACACTAGTTTGTCTCATGAGACCTACCGATGCATCGAGGAGCTATAGCGGGCTCCACCCGTCACATATTAAGTCCAATGCATTCCCATATGAAAAGGTTTAAACATAACATAAACATTCGTATTAAAACTAGCATACGAAATGTCAATACTTTCATCATAAACTATGAATGGTATAAAAATATCATATCCACAGACAAACTTATCACAAAACCTTCAGTACAATATAGAAGTTTTGTATCATAATAAATCAACTTCAAATAATCTTAAAATCCATCAAAGGATGTTGACATAGATGAAATCAAAATTCTTTTTAAAGAAATATCTCCTTTTATTTTGAAATCATTTAAGATCCATATAAAATAAAACATTTTCTTTGAAGATATTCTTATAAGCTTGTAAGGGAAGCTTTGAAGATTTTATAATGGCAGAAAATAGCCGCACCCGCCGTATAAGTTAAAAAAACATTCTTACCTTAATTCTGTCGAAAAGGTTAAAAAGGACCTTGTTTTGAAAACGACGGAAAGATTCCTTTATAAACCTCTTATAAAAAGTCAAACAATGGTATAAATGACTTTAACCCATATTCTTGTAAATAATAAATATGTTTTGAAATACATTTCGAAGAAACATGGATGTGGATGATAAAGAAATCCCAGTAGATTATTACATATAAACAACCTCGGATAATGAAGAGATTGTGAAATAACCCTTACCTTGTACTTTTCCTTGGTTGGGGTAGGTTAACCTCCTATATAATGGTGAAATAATTGTTATTAAATTATACAAGAATCATATATATTAATATGATATCATATATGATCTTTTAACATTGATTTGTTAATAATATCTTAGAATTATCATCGTTTCGGGTGTTAACTTACTCATTTTCTTTTATATGTTTTGTTAAATAAGACATGTTTGTTGTATCTTATTAATATCCAGAATGATATCAATTCCTTAAACATCATTTTTAAATCATCAAATGATAATTATACTTGAATGGATACGATGGAGAATGAATCTCATCGTGTTCGTGGAGACGGTAGTCCGTACGTACGCACGAGCGACAATATCATTCTTTTGATATTAAAATAATATATAAATGGATGGTATATCATATATACATAATCATTAACATGTTATATTTATTATTTACATGAGTTACACATCATTATTATACCCATACAAATAATAATATATTGAATAACAATTACACCACGACGTGGAGACGGTAAGCCGTACGTACGCACGTATGGTGACATGTTATTCAAAGGGTGGATAGAATACTGAATATGGTTGTACCATATTTATAATAACATCACAGTATATTTAAGATACTGGAGTTATTATTTTAGAATGGTAAGAACAAAGAAAGAATAAGTGGAAGAAGAAAGGAACTTGAAAAGGGGTGGTGAAAACATTACCTCTTCTTCGGGTTCTTCCTTTTGATTTGATCAAAAGGGCTCCTTAAGTTGGATTTCTGATCAAAATAAGGCCTCTAGGTTGTAGTGAGGGATGTTGGGAGAGTATTTGGGCAGAGTTTGGCCGAACCAAAAAGCTTTGAAGGTGTGAAGAAATGAGAAGGAGGAGTGCCATTTTATAAGAGGGGTGAGGGGCACCTTTGGAAAAGCCAGAAATATTAATTTATAATAAATTCATATTCGGTTTCTAATGGCTCCAAAGTTGATTATTCAATGGTTAAGGTGGGGATAGGTCGAAAACCACTCAACCAATAGAATTTAGACAGGTTTGGGTACTTATATTAACCTTATCTTTAACTATTAACTCTAAGTTAATTAGTTTCACTTTTACAATGTCTCTTTGTATTTTTATATAATATGGTTAATAAACTTACTATATACATCCAAGCGACCCCAAAGTGGTCTATTAATGATGAACCTATCATGATATAAGTCTCTTGGCCGAACCTTAGATTTTTAGGAATTTAATATCAATTAATAATATAATATTTGTTTTAAGAACTCTTTTATGTCAATTTTGACACTATTCAATAGTTGATTTTTGTGAAACTCATAACAGATTGATTACTTAGAAAAAAGTCAATTAACTCAATACTAATATATCATATTATCCTAGAAAATTAGTTTAATTCATTAAAAGTTTCATATTATATTTATTTGGGTATTTATAATATCAATTATTTTAATTTTTCACTATTATAGTAATTACTGCATCATCATTGTGTCATAAATAAAATAAATTATTAAATGTCTAAAAATTATAAATAAAATATCATTATGTATTAAATCTTTTTATATTTCTAATTAATATTTATAATCTAAAATCCAACATATATAACCCTATGTAACAATTGTTTTTCTAAAAGATATATGCTTGTGTCATTTTTGTATTCATTTTAACTTAATTAAAATAAAGTGTCATTATCACTTACAAGTGGATCCATGGGGTCCCAAAATCGACCCAAAGATGCCCATGGTCGACCATGTATCAACCAATAGGGTTAATACACGTTTTAAGGTAATTTAGTATTATTATAATATTATTTTTTAACCCTTATTTACCGGATTTACCCTTAACCATGGTAAATAAAATATTTACCGCAGTAATTATTCAAAATGTCTAAAAATAAAATTTACCTATTTACACAATTTGAACATCCTGATTCCAAATATGGAATCCATTTTCCTAAATTCAAAACACATAAGTGACAGAAATTAATTTAAAATTAATTCCCGCTGTCAAAACAAAAAGCGTGTTTTTAAGAGATAATAACTATCAAAAGATTGACACTTGTTTATGTTCGGTTTAATTGTAAAATTATGTCCAATGACCAACATTATATTAAATGGTAAAATTATATTCTAAATATACTTTAAAACTACTAAAATTCATAATTTATCACTATTAATTATTTTGATTAAAAAAGTTGTTTTTAATTAAAATTTAGTAATTTTCACTATTCATCAAAATATGAAAGTTATCCGAAAAGTACCAAAATTTCACCTTAGGCTAAATTAGATATTCCGAATCCAAAAATGAAGTCCATTTTGAAATATAAAATATATATAATTTTAAAAAGTAGGTATTACTATTCATAACGGGTAGTTTGATTGGTTGTTAGAACTCGGTGTTGCGTACAACACACGCTATCGCATTATTCAAAGAGAAGCGTACCGTAGAATCTTGGGGTGTTACATTCTCCCCTCCTTCAAATAATTTCGTCCTCGAAATTTCTAGAATACTATCACATGAAAAGACTCGGGTGTTTATTCATCATAAGTTCCTCGGGTTCCCACGTTGCCTCTTCCATCTTATGGTTTCTCCACAAAACTTTTACCAGACGCGTCGTCCGGTTTCTCAGTACTTGTTCTCTCGTATCAAGAATCCTGACGGGCTCTTCACAATAGGAAAGATCGGGTTCCAGTTCTAATTCTTCATAGGTGAGTACATGCGTTGGATCAGGCATGTATTTCCTCAACAGAGATACGTGGAACACATCGTGAACTTTGGAGAGACTTGGCGGCATTGCCAATCGGTAAGCTACAACCCCAATTCGTTCTAGAATTTCGAAAGGTCCGATGTACCTGGGACTCAATTTACCTTTCTTACCAAAACGTATGACTCCCTTCCACGGAGATACCTTCAGGAAAACATGATCACCGACTTGAAATTCCAAATCCTTCCTTCGATTATCAGCATAGCTCTTCTGCCTACTTTGAGCTGCTCTGATGTGATTTTGGATTACCTTCACCTTTTCCATCGTTTCCTCCACCAGTTCTGGACCTACAAGTTTTCTTTCACCGACGTCATCCCAACAGGTTGGTGTACGACATCTCTTTCCATATAACGCTTCATATGGTGCCATCTGAATACTCGAATGGAAGCTATTGTTATAGGAAAATTCTACCAGAGGTAAATATTGATCCCACATACCCTGAAAGTCAAGTGAGCAAGATCTCAACATGTCTTCTAAGGTTTGAATAGTCCGTTCTGATTGTCCGTCTCTCTGAGGGTGGTAAGTAGTGCTCAAATGAAGTTCAGTATCCATGGATTTCTGAAGACTATTCCCGAATCATGAAGTAAAACGGGGATCACGATCAGAAACAATCGATAGGGGTACTCCATGAAGTCTCACAACTTCATTAATATATAGTCTTGCTAGACTTTCCAGGGGTAGATCTTCTCTTATAGCAAGAAAATGTGCTGACTTGGTAAGACGATCAACAATAACCCATATTGCATCGTTCCTTCTAGGAGTCTTTGGTAGCCCCATGACAAAGTCCATCGTAATATTGTCCCATTTCCACTCCGGTATGGGAAGAGGTTTCATGACTCCTCCAGGTTGTTGCCTTCCAGCTTTCACTTGTTGACAAACCTTACATCTTGACACAAAATCAGCAATCTCCCTCTTCATGTTGTCCCACCAAAAATGTTCCTTCAAATCTCTATACATTTTGGTGCTCCCAGGGTGTATAGAGAAATTGGAACTATGAGCATCATCCAGCAATTCCCTTTTTAGATCAGGTATATCGGGAACACAAAGTCTCTTCCCGAATTTCAAAATTCCATCTTCATACACAAAGTCTCTCAATATCCCATCATTCACAGCTTTAATCTTCTTTTGGAATTCTTCATCATCGGTCTGAGAACTCTTAATCCTTTCTAGTAAAGATGGTTTTGCAACCATTTGAAAAAGCATTGATGTTTCACCTTCCCTGGTTATTCCCATGTCCATCTTCACTAGATCCATGAAAATTGGATCCCTTTCAATTCTCATATTGTTCAAAACTCCATGGTCTTTTCTACTCAAAGCATCTTCCACCTTGTTTGCCTTCCCTGGGTGGTAGTGTATCGTACAATCATAATCCTTGAGTAATTCAAGCCATCTCCTTTTCCTCATGTTGAGTTCTTTTTGTGAGAAAATATACTTCAAACTCTTGTGATCAGTATAAATCTCACATTTTCACCATAGAGGTAGTGCCTCCATATCTTCAAAGCAAAGATCACAGATGCTAACTCGAGATCATGAGTAGGATAGTTTTGTTCATGAATTTTCAACTATCGTGATGCATAGGCAATAACTCTATCATTCTGCATAAGGACACAACCAAGTCCTTTCTTCGATGCATCACTATAAATAACGAACCCATCATTCCCCGATGGTAGAGTCAATATAGGAGCATTGACTAATATTTTCTTTAGTTCTTCAAAACATTCTTCACACTCTTTTGTCCAAACAAATTTAACCCCTTTACGTGTGAGCTTCGTTAATGGGTTAGCCAATCGGGAAAAATTCTGGACGAAACGTCGATAATAACCTGCCAAACCAATAAAACTGCGTACCTCAGTTATACTCGTAGGTGCTGGCCATTCTTGGATTGCCTTGGTCTTAGAAGGATCAACAGAGATTCCATCTTTAGAGACAATATGGCCAAGAAAAGAAATCTCCTGAAGCCAGAATTCACACTTGCTAAACTTCCCATATAATTCATGCCTCCTCAGAGTCTTCAAGATAATGCGCAAGTGATTTTCATGATCTTCGTAGGTTTTGGAGTATACTAAGATATCATCAATAAATACCACCACAAATTCATCGAGATACTCCTTGAAAACTCTATTCATCAGATCCATGAATACAGAGGGTGCATTAGTCAATCCAAAAGGCATTACAGTAAACTCGTAATGCCCGTACCTGGTTCGAAATGCTGTCTTCGGAATGTCTTCCTTCTTTACACACAACTGATGGTATCCAGATCGAAGGTCAATCTTTGAAAAGTATTGAGCTCCATGTAGTTGGTCAAATAAATCATCAATACGAGGTAGGGGATACTTGTTCTTTATCGTTATAGCATTGATCTCCCTGTAGTCGATACATAACCTCATAGATCCATCTTTCTTTTTAACAAAAAGAACAGGGGCTCCCCATGGAGAAACACTAGGGAGAATAAATCCCTTATTACTCAATTCCTCTAGTTGTTTCTTTAGTTCAACTAATTCTACAGTGGCCATTCTATAAGGGGTCTTCGATATAGGCCTTGATCCAGGAATTAAATCAATGGAAAATTCAACTTCTCGTTCTGGAGGATGTCCAGGTAAATCTTCCAGAAATACATCTACAAATTCTTTCACAACAGGTACATCCTCTATTTGAACATTCCTTTCCTCACCCGCAGTTATTTCATTCTCTTCCTCCCCAATAATTGAATTTAGTTGATCTATTGAGGGTGGATCTAAATAATAATTAGGCGGTGACGATTCTTCTCTAAAGATAAGGTGTTCCTTATCATTATCATCAAGAATCGTAACCTATTTCTTCTTACAATAAATCTTCACATCATAGTCCGAAAGCCAGTCCATACCGAGGATTATGTCAAACTCAATCATAGGTATGACGATGAGATCAGCAGATAACGAACATTTATGTGCTCTAATGGGGACTGATTCACAAAACTTTGTTGCAATGATACTTCCCTTAGGAGTTTTAACTGACAACTCCCTTGTTAAATCAAATTGGAAATATCTAATTTTCTTAGCAAACTGGGAAGATATGAAACAATGCGATGATCCAGAATCAAATAATGAATTTTCTAAACTTGAGGAAACCATTAAATTACATGCCACCACGTCTTTCGGAGCTTCTACCTCAGCAGTAGTGATAGCATAAGCTTGGCCTTTATCCCTTGGCCTTTTCTGAGGTAAGTTCTCCTGACGCTTAGGAAATTCATTCGCATAATGTCCCATCTCCCTGTAATTGTAGCACTGAACGTTGGTGTCTTCCTTCTTCCCTTTGCAATCACGAGCTTGGTGGCCTTTTTCACCACACTTGTAACAGACTCTCATTCCCTTCAAGCAAGCACCGGGGTGTTTCTTCCCACATTTACTGCAGGATGGATATTCAACCTTTCCTTTCTTCCCCTTATTTCCATTCCCAGATTGATCAGCAGGCCTCTTCTTCTCTTTCTTTGCTTTAAAGTCATAATACTTAGAGAATTCCTTTTCGGTCTTGATAGCACATGAGGCAATGTCTTCGTACGATGAAAAGGATTGTGAGACTAATGCTCGACGGAGAAATGGTTTTAACCCATCAAATAAACGATCAATATTACTTCTTTGGTTACGTATATAATCACCAGCGTACCTTGCTAACCTTGTAAAGTTAGCCTCATACTTTGTGACATTCTCATCCTCCTTCTGTCTCAGACTTAGAAATTTCCTTTCCATATCTGCTCGATGGTCGCGAGGAAAGTATTTTTCTAAAAACAGATTTTTGAACTCCCTCCATTACATATTTGATACTTCATCATATTCCTTCGTATTTTGAATCAATGACCACCATTGATCAGCATCTCCAGTGAGGCGGTAAACTGCCATGATAACTTTTTCCCTTTCACTGCTCCCCAAAGCCTGAAATATTTTTTCTAGGGAAAATATCCATTGCTCAGCTACTAAGGGATTTGTACTCCCATTGAACGTTGGTGATTGTTTCCTCATGAATCGATCTAACATTGATCCTCCACGCTGTGGATCAGGGTGCTCCATACGGGTAAGGTTATTATTCATAACCTGAGTAAGTTGTCCCAGTATGGTGATTAGCTGATCGGCTCCAGTTGCATCACCATCTCCACTATAATTATCTTGAGAAGGAGGCCAATCCCTACATGGAGTGCGTGCATTGATACGGTTTCCATTTCTTACACTAGGCTCCATTTCTAAACAATGGCATAAACTAGATCAGTTTATGAATCAAAATACATAATCCCATACTTATAAAACACTTAACATAAATTGAACTATTTATGGATATAATCCATAATCATAAGAATGTTTTCTTTGAGTAAGTATATACTCATAATCCCTTCAAAATGATTTGTAAAGAAAAATGTGAGTTATCCTAAGCATATCCCCCGGGAGTGTCGTAACCAAGAGTGCAGCAAGGCCCGTTGTCGTGCCCCAGTTCCCGTTCGAGTCTAGCTCAAAGCGGTGTTTTCGGGTTTTACCCCTAGGTACATCTGTGCCAGAGCCACCTCTACCTGCTCGTATCCAGACAGGGATGTATTGCTCGGAAAACTCACAAAATCTCTACAATACCAAAATTTTAGGAAGTTCTTCTATACTAATCCTCAAAGTTCATCTTAGGTCTACGTGCTCTAATCCGAGTTTATCTAAATCTAGCTTCCAAGGTTTGTACTAAACTTCCTCTGATACCAACTGTAACGCCCCGACCCTAGTTACCCAGAGTCGGTGCATTATTATATAACATTGGCATGATCACAAGAAAGATCAAATCTCGAAAGACCGATTGGTTTAGTAGTCTTGGAAACACTAGATATATTCATAAGTCTTACATTACATCATAAAATGAAAAACTACTACAACAACTTATTGTCTCCATAATCCACACTCATATCCCCACATAATATCCCTACAGGTCATTCATAATTTACTTCTTCACTTCCTGGAAAAAATAAAACATAGAAAAGGGGTGAGCTCAAATGCCCAGTAAGGATAACAATATAGCGGAAACTTTCATAAATAAGAATAAACATTTAAGGAAATGTATAACTAAAACAAAAGCCCTTTAAACATGACCTTTTAACATAGTATGGCATAAATAAAATGAGATAATTTCATTTACTTATTCACATGGTTATTCTACTAATCGAATAATCACATGCAAAATCAATAACCACTTTCATAATGATGGAATGCATAATGCCAGACTATCATAACCACATAGCCAAGGCCTTGTGCCAAGACTACAAATAAGATTTTGTCAAGGCCTTGTGCCAAGACACTAGTTTGTCTCATGAGACCTACTGATGCATCGAGGAGCTATAACGGGCTCCACCCATCACATATTAAGTCCAATGCATTCCCATATGAAAAGGTTTAAACATAACATAAACATTCGTATTAAAACTAGCATATGAAATGTCAATACTTTCATCATAAACTATGAATGGTATAAAAATAGCATATCCACAGTCAAACTTATCACAAAACCTTCAATACAATATAGAAGTTTTGTATCATAATAAATCAACTTCAAATAATCTTAAAATCCATCAAAGGATGTTGACATAGATGAAATCAAAATTCTTTTTAAAGAAATATCTCCTTTTATTTTGAAATCATTTAAGATCCATATAAAATAAAACATTTTCTTTGAAAATATTCTTATAAGCTTGTAAGGTAAGCTTTGAAGATTTTATAACGGCGGAAAATAGCCGCACCCGCCGTATAAGTTAAAAAAACATTCTTACCTTAATTCTGTCGAAAAGGTTAAAAAGGACCTTGTTTTGAAAACGACGGAAAGATTCCTTTATAAACCTCTTATAAAAAGTCAAACAAGGGTATAAATGACTTTAACCCATATTTTTGTAAATAATAAATATGTTTTGAAATACATTTCGAAGAACCATGGATGTGGATGATAAATAAATCCCAGTAGATTATTACGTATAAACAACCTCGGATAATGAAGAGATTGTGAAATAACCCTTACCTTGTACTTTTGCTTGGTTGGGGTAGGTTAACCTCCTGTATAATGGTGAAATAATTGTTATTAAATTATACAAGAATCATATATATTAATATGATATCATATATGATCTTTTAACATTGATTTGTTAATAATATCTTAGAATTATCGTCGTTTCGGGTGTTAACTTACTCATTTTCTTTTATATGTTTTGTTACATAAGTCATGTTTGTTGTATCTTATTCATATCCAGAATGATATCAAGTCCTTAAACATCATTTTTAAATCATCAAATGATAATTATACTTGAATGGATACGATGGGGAATGAATCTCATCGCGTTCGTGGAGACGGTAGTCCGTACGTACGCACGAGCGACAATATCATTCTTTTGATATTAAAATAATATATAAATGGATGGTATATCATATATACAGAATCATTAACATGTTATATTTATTATTTACATGAGTTACACGTCATTATTATACCCATCCAAATAATAATATATTGAATTACAATTACACCACGACGTGGAGACGGTAAGTCGTACGTACGCACGTATGGTGACATGTTATTCAAAGGGTGGATAGAATACTGAATATGGTTGTACCATATTTATAATAACATCACAGTATATGTAAGATACTGGAGTTATTATTTTAGAATGGTAAGAACAAAGAAAGAAGAAGTGGAAGAAGAAAGGAACTTGAAAAGGGGTGGTGAAAACATTACCTCTTCTTCGGGTTCTTCCTTTTGAATTGATCAAAAGGGCTCCTTAGGTTGGCTTTCTGATCAAACTAAGGCCTCTAGGTTGTAGTGAGGGATGTTGGGAGAGTATTTGGTCAGAGTTTTGCCGATCCAAAAGGCTTTGAAGGTGTGAAGAAATGAGAAGGGGGAGTGCCCTTTTATAAGAGGGGTGAGGGGCACCATTGGAAAAGCTAGAAATATTAATTTATAATAAATTTATATTCGGTTTCTAATGGCTCCAAAGTTTATTATTCAAAGGTTAAGGTGGGGATAGGTCGAAAACCACTCAACCAATAGAATTTAGACAGGTTTGGGTACTTATATTAACCTTATCTTTAAGTATTAACTCTAAGTTAATTAGTTTCACTTTTACAATGTCTCTTTGTATTTTTATATAATATGGTTAATAAACATACTATATACATCCAAGAGACCCCCAAGTGGTCCATTAATGATTAACCTATCATGATATAAGTCTCTTGGCCGAACATTAGATTTTTATGAATTTAATATCAATTAATAATATAATATTTGTTTTAAGAACTCTTTTATGTCAATTTTGACACTATTCAATAGTTGATTTTTTTGAAACTCATAAAAGATTGATTACTTTGAAAAAAGTCAATTAAATCAATCCTAATATATCATATTATCCTAGAAAATTAGTTTAATTCATTAAAAGTTTCATATTATATTTATTTGGGTATTTATAATATCAATTATTTTAATTTTTCACTATTATAGTAATTACTGCATCATCATTGTGTCATAAATAAAATAACTTATTTAATGTCTAAAAATTATAAATAAAATATCATTATGTAGGAAATCTTTTTATATTTCTAATTTATATTTATAATCTAAAATCCAACATATATAACCCTATGTAACAATTGTTTTTCTAAAGGATATATGCTTGTGTCATTTTTGTATTCATTTTAACTTAATTAAAATAAAGTGTCATTATCACTTACAAGTGGATCCATGGGGTCCCAAAATAGACCCAAAGATGCCCATGGTCGACCATGTATCAACAAATAGGGTTAAGACACGTTTTAAGGTAATTTAGTATTATTATAATATTATTGTTTAACCCTTATTTACCGGATTTACCCTTAACCATGGTAAATAAAATATTTACCGCAGTAATTATTCAAATTGTCTAAAAATAAAAGTTACCTATTTACACAATTTGAACATCCTGATTCCAAATATGGAATCCATTCTCCTAAATTCAAAACACAGAAGTGGCAGAAATTAATTTAAAATTAATTCCCGCTGTCAAAACAAAAAGCGTGTTTTTAAGAGATAATAACTATCAAAAGATTGACACTTGTTTATGTTCGTTTTAATTGTAAAATTATGTCCAATGACCAAAATTATATTAAATGGTAAAAATATATTCTAAATATACTTTAAAACTACTAAAATTCATAATTTATCACTATTAATTATTTTGATTAAAAAAGTTTTTTTTAATTAAAATTTAGTAATTTTCACTATTCATCAAAATATGAAAGTTATCCGAAAAGTACCAAAATTTCACCTTAGGCTAAATTAGATATTCCGAATCCAAAAATGAATTCCATTTTGAAATATAAAATATATATAATTTTAAAAAGTAGGTATTACTATTCATAACGGCTAGTTTGATTGGTTGTTAGAACTCGGTGTTGCGTACAACACACGCTATCGCATTATTCAAAGAGAAGCGTACCGTAGAAGCTTGGGGTGTTACAAAAGAGCCTCAAGGATATATCTTTACAGAGTTTCATCATTATGTGGTAGAGATAATGGTTGGAGTTCCTATAATACTATTATTTCGAGATAGTGAATACTCTAGGGAAGGTAAATATTATAGCTAATTACCTTAGTAAGAAATACCATACTTAAGTGTCAGAGAAGGTTTCTGAGTAGCTAGAATCTATAAGGTCAGCCTATATAGAATTAGGAGATGTTTCTTACCTCAAATCTATGGCATTAACCCCTACACTTATTTTCTATGTGAGTGAGGAATAACTTTGTGATATTGACTATGTTGTTTGGTAAGATCATATTGTCTCTAGAGATTCACCTGAGGGGTTTTTGGAAGGTAGGGAGAAATCCATCCTCTTCCAGGGATGAATCGGGGTTTATATATCAAAACATGATGAGGTGTTGATTTAGTTTAATACCTTCCCATTAGCGGTACATCATGACATAATAAAGTTTTTATAGGATCTTAAGCATCAATTCGAGTGTCCAGACATTCATCAAAGTTTCACTAAGTTCATTTCATTATATATCACCTATCAAAAGGTGAAGTTTGATCAAAATTTTCCCATAGGATTCACCCAATACCTTGAGGTTCCATGTTTGGTTAAGGTTCATGACATTTTTTGGGTGATTGTTGGTCTGCTAACAAATTCACCCCAATCCCTTTCCATTTAGGAGTAGATTTTGATAGAGAGATTAGGATACCTATATAAAAACGATATTTTATGAATCTATGGGGTACCCTTGATGATTATCTCCAACTGATATGCTCATTTCAAATCCTAATTATGGAGGAGTTTGAAAGAGGATTTTGTGACCTAACTACATTTGGGTATTCTTTTCACCCCTAGATAGATAGTCATACTAAGATAACCATAAATGTTCTTAAGAATATATTGTGATCTTGTATGCTGGATTTTGGAAGGATTTGGGTTGATCACCTACCCTTATTAGAGTTTCTATAAAAAGTAGTTATCACTTTTCCATTTTCATGGGATATTTTGAATCCTTTTATAGGAGACCCTTTAGGAAACCCCTTTGATGGAATGAAATTTTTTATTCAACTCTTATAGGGATTGAAATATGTGTGATGGATAACAAGGAAGGTAAAGTTTATCCATGATAATGTGATGATATCCTAGAGCTATTAGAAGTCCTACAAAGATATAAGACAAAGACCCTTGGATTTTAAGGATATAGACCACATATTCTTGAAGGAATCACATCATTATGGTTTAAGTAGGTTTGGAAGGGGTATTAAACTATCCAATATGTTCATTAGATCATTATAAATTATGATCAATGTAGGTTAAGTGGCATATCTTCTAGAATTATCTTTATATATGAACCTGGTGCACAATATTTTCTATGTGTCACAACTAAGGTGATATGTGCATGATATGTCACACATTATCAATAGGGGAGAGAAAGATATCAAGGATGGTGTGAATTTTATAGAACACATGGTTGTTATTGTGGATCAGTAAAAGAATATCCTTCATGGTAAAGTGATTACATTAGTTCATATTTTATGGAATTAAGGTAATATTTCGAAGAGTTTTTAAGATCATGAGACTCTAATACGATCTCAGTACCCTCGCCAATTTTCATGAGTTGTTCTTTTTATGGTGAAAATATTTGAAGGTGTGTAGGATGTGAAAAAATAATTTTTTTATAATAATTCCATTCAAAAAAATATAATTTATTTAGAGTTGGATACAAAGTTAATTTTTTAAATTTTAGTGTTACTGGTTCTTGAAAATAAATAACATATTAAATATATTATTTTTAACTTTGCATGTGAGAAAATTTAATAACTCTTAAAATATTCATGAATTTAAATTCTGAAACTATAGTTATGTCCAGAATGGGAGTATTTTCCAATGAGAGGTAAAATATTCTTGATAAGTCTTTAAAATTTGGGACATATAATTTTCATGATTTAAACTAAATAAAAATAAATAAATATTTTTATTTACTATACATAGTGATAGGGTGGGGACTTATCACATGATGTGGGAGAGGATGTTCCATGTGGTGATGGTGTGGCAAGATAGATTCTAGAAACAACCATTTTGGAATTCCTTTTCCATAAAGAAAAAGAAGATATTGGTAATAAAGAGGGGGTTAATTGTGTGATTTATGTAGGGGGATTAAATAGTGACAATATGGAAATAATTCACCCTCCCTCCAATTATCCCTTATCAAGCATTGGATAAGAATATTCAGGAAAACAATTTCTCTTTTTGAATCATTCGGGAGAAATTCACCTCTCACTATCTTTAAACAATAGAAAAAACCATTCATGTTTTTTTTTGATGTTCTTCATGGTGGAGGAAACAACAACAAACGACGATCATGGTGAAATCTACTTACCATGGGTAATGACCAGTGATAAAGTTCTTGTTGATAGTTTATGTTTTTCTTATCCATTGATATCTTGAATTATTCCCCTATAAATTAAATCCTCCAATGACGAATATGTTTAAAAATTTATAATTTTAAAACTAAGAAAATAAATATTAATTAAAATTATTCATTTTCCCTCTTGGTGTGTGTAACAGAACCACTTTATTTTGTCTCAAAAAAATTCAATGCGTGAATCTGATTATTTAAGTATTTTAATATCATGGGAAAATTGGGGAATTGTAAAGGGAATCAAATGATATAATTGAATATTATTATTTTCTCCGCACATGAAAAAAAAATATTAATAATTTATTTATGATTCAATTCTAATCATTCTGATTTAATTGTTTAGATATTTTATTTTTATCATGGGATAAATATGGGGATGAAGCCTCAACATTTTTCATGATATTTCATTTCAAGAATTTTCCTTGGAATATTTCTCTAATATAATTGTTCATTATGATGATAGTTTAAAATATTAATTATATTTTATAAAAAATATTATTTTATGAATTATTTTATGGTGAAATATTACTAAATAAAATAATTGGAACCTATTGATAAACATTTTCCACTTTAATATCTAATCATATTCATGTATCATACTCGCGTTCTTTGATGAAACTCAAATTTGAGCGTGTCATTGGGTGGTCAGTTATTCCTCCAACCACCACTATATCGAATATTCTCATGTTATTCACATATTTAGTTCAATACTGATTATGTGTTGATGAAATGGAGGAAAACTATAGAATTTGTGGGCATATGTTCATGAAAGTGACAATGTGATGAGTTTCAGTTAGGGTTTGAAAAAATGATGTATGTTGATGTATTGAATGATGAAAAGAGTCCAAACCCCATATTGAAAAAGTGAGATGCAGAACCCATGGGCATTGAAGACATGAAGCACCAATAAAATTACTAGAAGTGGGGGAAACAACATGATTGTCAAGGTTCCATGTGTTAAAATTTTAAATTTATTGACTACATGCCATTTAACCCTATCGGATACATGTCTTGTAGTTTGTGAGCTATGACACTAGGGTTTTGGGGTTTTATAAATATCACACACTATGTGTCCCGAGGACAAGTGCCTTAGTGTACACTCTATATACAAGGAATGAGGACATGTAGGATCCACATGTCATGTTCCACATCACACACACCATGTACACTTATAAATATGACATAGTGTTTGTGGGTAGTACATGCCCAGAAGTTGCACAAGTCCTATATGGTGAGTATTCTATAGAGACAAACATTATGTGCATACATCCACATCAGGTATTATTCAAAAGAATAACTTATATTTATTTCTATGTACATAGGGTTATGTCATGTATCTCTTATCCATACAAGTTTTATACCCATGTTGTACAAGCCAGGTAATTTGACTACACCTAGATTAAGCTATGATGGTACATAAATAGTCATAACTGAGAGACCTACATGTCGTGTACCCTACTGGACACACCCTTTACTATTCCATTTAAATTATTATTCGTGATTTCTAACCTATATGATAGTTATCAATGTATGACTAGTCCATTTTGAGTATATTTTCATGTATAACCCAACATTATGATCCACTCAACCATTAGAGATCATTAACAACATGGTTTGGATATTTAGATGGTCTTACCTATGCTAGAGATACTATAAGTTGTGGGAAATACATTTGGATTAAATATTTAGTTAGATACTCCATTATGTGATGGGGTGGGTTCCTCCATGTATTGGGTTAATGTATTCCCCTGGAGACATATGCATGATAGGGTGTGGTCCCCCATATAAAAATAATGTTAAATTACTCCCATGTGTGTTGGTGTAGGGTCCTCTATTAGTGGATTCCATACTCCTATTTGTGTTGAATAATAGTCCTTCGTTAGTGGAGTCAGTACCCCCCATGTGTTAGGGAAGGGTCCCTTGTTGGGGTCAAGTACTCTCTTGATCAATTCCCATATACCTTGACAAGGTGTGATACCCCAATATTGATGTACAGAGGTGTTCCTAAATTTTCAAAAGTCGTTGTTCTTGGGTTACAGTGTTCTAGGTTAATTAGGTCCCTTTTATAGAGGAATCCCAAATATATTATCCATGTGGAGTGATGACCTACTTGACCTTTGTTACTTATATTTATTTTATCATAATTGGATACTTTGTGTTGATTCTACCCTATTATATAATTTCTTCATATGTATTGTGGAATCCTATAATGTATTTTTATATTCTCCCTTATATAGTATTTGTTCACACACATGTTGTGTATATGCAGATGATTCACATTTTGGATTTAGACATAGAGGATATAGTAGAGATGGTGAATTCAGTTCTTAGTATATATCAGTGCTATCATTTATTAGAGGTGTATGTTATAAGAAGAGATAATGTCATGATATGGAGTTTTCATGGTCCCATTGTATGAGGTTGGTTTTTGAATTTGTATGTTAGGATTTTTGTTTTTCCTTGTTTATAGATTTTGAGTTATATTGCATTATCAGAATATTTTACATGGTTACATGCATGATGTACCTTATTTGTTCCATTAATTTATGAAATTTCATTGTTTTATATATATTTTCATTTATATGTTTGTATTTTTACATATTTATAGGCTATGGTATCTTATATAAGTGATATGACTTCTTAGTTCTTTTTTCCAACCCCTATCCTATTAGAAATGGTCTTAGAATGACACACTCATCTTACTGCCAACCAGGTGGGATTGGGTGGGTCAATTCGTGTCAATGATAGAAACCCAAAAATGGATATATTAAGCAAATTCTATAAATGAGGGATATAATGATTTAAAACAAATCTTTCTATGTAATATGGTTTGGGTAACTTTGGTCTCAATTCATGTACTTAATATGATTAGGAGCGTAAATGACTTAGAGAAACCTAGATCAACACACAAGTGTGATCTATCCATCGACATCTTTATATAATCACTTCTTGAAATATTTTGATAGTTTATTATGAATTTAACATGAATCGGTTCCACAAAAGATTACCCAATCTCTTTAATATATTTGTGATTGATGAGTAGGATATGGGAGGTCTAGGCTCAAGTTCCACAATTGCAGTACAAAAAGGAAAGGGTAAATGTTTTGGCTATATGGATAAGAAGAGTGGTTATGGAGATCACATACCAACTTATAAATAAAATAAAGGTTCTTTAAAAGAAGGGTAATGTTTTCACAATGGGAAACATTGCAGATGAAATTTCCCATAAACCTGAAGGGGTGTAACAAACCATCTGGAGAGTCTATATATGTTATTGATGTTATAGAATTCAATTATTTTATTTTTATGGGTATATTATACCAATTATATATTAAAAATTATTTTGGATATATATACATGTTCAAAATTAGTTAAACATTGATGTTTATAGCTTCAAAAATGCATTTAAGTTATGAATTGAAGGGTTTCTACACCGAGTAGTTGGATATAATGTATTTCCTAAAAGTTTGGATGAATTTAAGATAAAATATATTTAATTTTAATCTAAATTTTATTTATTTAATAATATATTTTTTTATAAACAAATATATTTTATGAATATATTTAGATAGTGGTTTTGATGCGCTTGGTTTATAATTATTCCAATTATAAAACATGTTTTAAGAGAATAAAATGATAAAAAAAATTTTATCCAGAATAAATAAGTGAATCCAAGATATTTTTTTAAAACATGAAGGAATGATTTTGTACTACCCAATAGTGTTATATTTTAATGAATAAAAACTTATTTTTATAATATTATTTTAAACGCATAGAATACAATATAAATATATAAATGTTAAAAGTTTAATTTTTAAAATATTCTAAAAAAGAACTAAGTTTTATTTCCTAACACAAATGATCTTATTTATTAGAAATATATTTTTTGATAAAATATAGTTTATGAGAATATTATAAGAGTTTTTGGAATTAGAAAACTTCATAAATTAAAAAATAAAATATTATACTAGTCCAATTCCAAGATAATGTCACTTTATATCCTAAAAGAGATTAGTGAGTGTTGGTAAATAATGGCCTTAATATAAAGAGTTTAATTTAAATATATTACCATGTAACCTCAATGAAAAGTTTGAGTGTAAAAGTTCTAATATGATGATGATGAAATTAGAAATATTTCTATACAGTAAATGTAAGATATTAACATCACAACATTAGATTTTATGAAGTAAAGAAGTTTGAATATTATGTTCATGTAGTAAAAAAATTAGGATTGTGGGTCATAATCTCACCATTATTCAATGTTTATTTCTCCATAGATATTATCTATTAAAATAATTTGATAGGAGGATTTATCATATGGTCACATAGAGATGTGACAGGAATTACATATATATATCTAGAAATATATAATATGGGATATGATTAGATGGGTTCTTATGTATATTTATGTTTCAATTATAAAAAGGGATTTAAGAATACAAAATATATCATATTATAAAAAATTAATTCTCCACTTTATCATTCCTTCAGGTTGGTTAAATATATTCCTGAAGTGAAATCATAATTAACCTCACAAAGTATGAGTTTGAGTTATCCTTAATCAATGGTAGTCATGTAGTATTATAGTTTGTGTTGAAATATAAATTTTAACATGGGTTGGGGTTTATATAGTGATATGGAATTCACTCATGAGACATAAAAGGATTTTTTTCATGCTAATTTAAACGCTATGTATATCACGTGGAGTGTCACACACTATGTATTTGGTATACAAGGGGGCATGTTTCATATTGAATCCCCACACCTAAGGTTATAAAGATACCTAGTAAAAGAACCTTTATACATTCAAACCTTTCTTACGCTAACCTGTATGTGAAGATAGTTATGGGGTACTTGGGTATGTGGTTGATCTTTTTATCGACTGAGTTTTAATGAAGATGTGATTTTTTTCTCTCATATGAGGAGTATAGAATATGGGACACCGATTAAAATAGAATAGGGATATTTATAACCATAACTATGTAAGGGAATGTGATATTCTTATCAATTTATATTAGGGGAATGTGATGTAATCATCCTTTTGGGGGAAAGAAATGTGATGTTTTTATCTTTCTATACAGTTTTTACTTTGATAAATGAGAATGTATGAGTAGGATGTAATATATTGACATACATTGTGTATTATGGTCACTTTATGTCTTAGAAAAATGGATTATATTATTATGAATACTTTTATATGATACATATGTTGGACATAGGTATATAGATGCATGTGTTTGATAGAGATCACACAAGATCCTTTTATAGTTTGAGTATCATGGACACCTTGATAAAGGAAACTCTTTGATTATAATTATGTATTAGGGAATTGAAAATTTTCTTCAATGCTATAAAGGACCATGGGGTCGCACTTTTTGTCTATTTGAATGAGGATTAAGTTTTTTTTAAAAAAAATTGTAAAAAAAATGAGAGCTACCCTAAAAGTTTTTTAGGATATATCCAAAATATGTTTTGGAAGGATTTTCAAAAGTTGTAACATATGATGCAACGTGTTGTGAAAAATAAAAGTTATATTTTCTAAAAAAATTGTTTTTAAATATATTCAAAAGGATTTTATATATAGTTTCACAAGCTGTTTTATATTATGTTGCATGATGTGAAAGTGTGTTAAGTCTATGAGGATTTAGTTAAAGTGGGAGATTGTTAGAAATATGCACTGAAGATAAAATCATGATGAGGTAGTCTTTACTGTTCATCATTTTTTCTAGGATAAAATGTGTCATATTGAATGTTTCCACATCATAGTTTAGTGTGTGACAGTTAATATATTATGAAAACTATGCTTTCCCCCTACTATCACTATAGGTAATTGATACATTATAGGTAGTTTTTTCTAATTTAGTGATGGTTTTAATCACCACTAACTTTTAATACATATTGGTTTTAATTATTTCATGGTGAATTTTTTATTTTTTATAAAATAGTAATTCACTATGGTTATTCATGTTTAATGGTGGTTTTTTAAACTGTTTCTAATTTATAAATCATTCTAAAAAATTTAGTGATAGTTAAAAAGTAATCATTAAAGTTGTCTAAAATGCATCATATTTAGTGGAAATTATTTAAGCTACCACTAAATATAGTCTATAAATAAAATGTTTCTCATATCTAGTGACGATTAAAATTTATGCGAGTTATTTAGTGGTGGTTATTAAAACCACCACTAAATATGGTCTATAAATATAATTTTTCTCATATTAACGGTGGTTAAAACCACAAAAAATATGGTATAATAAAAAAATTCAGTATGCATTACTTTCCTATTAAACTCCACACAACAAAAAAATGTTATAAAATAAATATATAAAATATTAATCCATCCATTGTAACATAACATTAAAAATTATTTTCATATAACATACAAAAAAACTTTACATAACACAACTACGTATTATTATACAAAATGTGTGTTATTAAGTTTGTCCTTAATATATCATTTCATAAAATATACCCAAATATATTACTCCCTCACTACTCTATTTCAATGAATCACCTTCACTCTCCCTCGATGGGTCATGTTACTTATCACCTTCTTTCTTATTTACTACCTCTAGTGCCTACAACTAAAGTAGTTTTTTGTACATTAGTAGTGATAATAATCAAAAAATAGTAAATGTAGTTAAAATAAAAGGATGATGTATATGATTCCACTAACACCAAATGTAATAAATGATAAAATTCAATGTTATTTAAATAATTATAAAGAGGCATTTTAGAATATGAGGAATAAATATGATCTTTTGTTGGTTTAATCAGTTTAATGGTTTTTTTCACATATCAAACAATAATTTAGTCATCTTACATTTTTTTTGTATAATTATAATGACTGAAATAAATTTAGAATCAAAAGGTATCTCAAAAAAAACTAATCCTATTTAACTTACCAAACCTTTTGGTATCAAACTACTATATATTTTTTTACTAAAACCAAACATTCATTTATATCAAAAAATCATTATAATATAACACAATCCTAATTTTGTGGAAATTCAAAATATAACAAAGAAACCATAATACTCTCCTTATGAACAAACTATTTTGATTTTTTGTGTTTCATTTTTCAATATTTATTAAAAATTAAAAAGTTCTTAGCTTGTTTCAGAAAAAACTTGCAGAAAAATGATAATTTGTAAGGAATCATGTGTCATGAGTAACAAGTATTATAAGGTTCGTATGTTGTTATGATTTTATATATGTGTAATTAATTATGTTGATCTAATAAAAAATGTAATTAAGAGAATGAAAAATAGAAGTGTGGATTTATGAAATTTTATATTCCTGAATCCCCTATTATGTTCGTTATTTATATGAGGATAATTTCTCTTATAATTTGAAAAATAGTAGATAATGCACTCTCTAAAGATGAGATATAGTCATCCTATTTCTTAATAAGTTACTGGTTATCTTTAACGGTATTCGTATGTGAATTAATTTCACTCTATACTGGATAACCAAATTATATGACCTATCCAATAGCTAACATCAATGAAAAAATGTATGTGATCTTCCAAATACCCCTGATGAAGATAGTCTGCAACCCATACCCCCCACATGATCATAATCTTATTTTCCTAAAACATGAATCATTGAATCCTCTAAGGATACTAAAGTTGATAGAAAATGGTTGTAATACACTATTTCTTTGAGTTTACACTATAAGTAGAATGAAATAAAATTTTAATGAAATTTAATAACACCAAGTAATAATTAAAATTTATTAGCTCAATGTTTTCTATAGGGTCATTCACATAAGTTCTATCCCTTTTTGTGGACATGAAACCACAAATATGTTCTTCCAACAAGATAACCTATAACCTTAAAATGTATAAAAATCATAAATAAAATTTACAAAAACTATATTACATGAAGTGGTATAGATATATATTATAATAAATTAAATTTAATCATGACATCTTGTTTCCTAGAATAACTCTTCAACCCAGTTGTGTGGGAAATTAATTTATTCTCTGTACTAGTTAAATTTCTCATAGAACTTTACAAAAATTATAATATATAAATAATAGTTTAAATGGAATTAATATATTGTTGTTAATCTATTAACATATAATAATGTGTCTAATGTGATTCAATATGATAACGATCAACAAATTCCTTTCACTAGTCCCTAGGAACACCCTTAGGAAACTTCCCATACATCTATGATAGTGATAGAGAAGTGTCATTAAACTCATGAAAAACTATTTATTTAAAATATTTACATTTATTATATATATTTATTTAACATCCATGGATGTGAAATCACATTATCCACATCAAAATGAAAGAACATCTACAAATAAAATACATCAAATTCATTAAAATATTAAAAAACTAAGTAATATTTTTCAAATTAATCATATACGAATGAAAATTTAAGATAGATTATATGAATTTCAAACAAATAATTCTACCAAAATAATGGAATATGAATCCTATAATGCCTTACATCATCACAAGTTGTAAATATTAAGATAAATTTGAACCTTTTGTTTTCAAAATTTTTTTGGGGGGTAAATGGTAAATTCTATGGTAATATTACATTGGATAATTTTTCCAACCACTATATTAGTCCCGAAATATGGTTTTTATCCTAGGATAGGAGTTTGGTGAAAATATGAGTCATTTAAATTTTCACATAATATTTAATATTTAATTAACTAAATAATAATTTATTCATTCCAGTAATTTTGGTGATATATTTTAAATAAATTATCAAATCAATATTTTAACTTAATGGTTGAGTTTAGAACTTAGGTTTTTTCTTAGGTGATTCATAAACCCATCGGGGGCACCAGGGCTAGACCCAGGGCCCTTTTATTTTCATTTCCCTTTTCTTTCTTTTTATTTTATCTTCTACCTTGGATTATCATTCAAACCCATGGTAATTCCACCTTTGGTGTCTTTAATTGGGAGATGGATAGGGAGAGAAGAGGGATATGGAGGAGGAGGCATTTCCCGAAGAGTCACAGTGGAGGTAGATTGAGGCTTGATGAGTGTTTGATGTGAATTTGATGTGAAGCTTCAGCGGTTTCCACTAAGGGGTTGTCCTGTCTTTAAGATTTTTCCATAAATCCCATTAGAGTAGTTTTTTAATGTTTTAAAGCCTAATATGGATTATTTTTAACCCCTTTAGGGTTGATCTAGGATTAATCAGAGAGAAATGGGGCTTTTTTCCATTTAGGGGTTTTCCATTCATGAAAACCCATGTACAGGCATGTAGTTTAGAGAACAAATGATATGTGTTCTTCATGTTTGGGGAAGATTAGTTTTTAGGACTACACTCTATGTACTATGGGTACACACCGTGTATTGGAAACTCAAGGTGTGCTAGGGGAACGTGTCCATGTAGGGCACACAACCAGATCTCGTGCAAGGTACATCTCTAGTGGCTATGTATTATGCTTTTATAGACCTTATGTGGGGGGATACATGACTAAGTACATGGTTGGGCACCCTATGTGGGGTACACTCCATGTACATGGGTATTACACACCATGTAGTCAGACGTATTACACGCTGAGTGGGGATGAGGTACATGGGTAGGTACCCATGTGGGTGAATAAACACCATGTATAGGGAATTCATTCCATGTACTTTGTAAAATTACACAATGAGTGGCCTGATGCACATGACCAGGGGTGACCTTTGGGGTTACACATCATGTACCTAAATTAAAAGTTTTTTACTTTTTCCTTAGTGATTTTTTCCTTCTTTTAACCCTAGATTCAGAATTATACTTTTGAGTAATCCTTTATAAGAATTTTTTCACATAGGCCATGATGGTGTAATACTTTATCTATTTATAATCCATCTAGATGGTGTTTTTGGATTAAAAATTTTTAGTGGGAAGATTTATTTGAGATTTGGATTTAGAATCATCCAGTGGGTTGAGTTGTGATCTATGAGGCCCTATTGAGGGTTGTGAGCACATTAGTTTTCATGGATGGTTGATTATAGGCCAATTGTGTTTAAGGTTCTTTCAAAAAGATCCCAAAAGGAAATATTTTATGTTTTCTTTGAGGAGATCATGCTTTGTACCTATATTTTCAAACCAGTTTCTTGAGGTTACAGTTGTTGAGTTTTGGATCAAGTGCATGAGGATCACAGTTATTAGAGCCTTCAAGAAAGGTTGATGTTTTGGGATGGAAGTAATTTATGGATGTCTTTGTTCCATTAATACGAGTCTAAGGGATTCTTGAGGATGACCTTGTTAGTGATGTGGTTCCCATGGATGGGTTATTTTTTGGGAAGTTTGGATAAGGATTTCATGCATGGTTGTTTCATTGAGGTTTCTTATATATTGATGATCCATCATAGGGTCATTCATTTGATGTGTTCATGAGGACCATTGAAAATTATCTTGTAGGAATTCTTCCTTTTGGATTCCCCTTTAGGCATGTCGTTTATCGACGATCAGTTGAAGTACACTGAGGTACATTTGGTATGTTTCTTCACTAGGAAAGTCATGTGCTTTAGATGATCTATAGGAACCACTTATAGGGTGTCTTGATCATTCTATTTCCTTTGTTCTATTTGATTATATTTTTATGGTAATTACTCAAGAGGTTGTTTTATAAAGGTAATTCCCTAATAGGTCTTCACTTTCGGATTTACCTCAGGGTTCGTGAGAGCCCCAAGTTTTATTTAGTCCTAAGGAGGGTCTTTTAGATCCCATGGTGGATTTTTTGTTTGGATACTGAGATCTAGTGGATTGAGATATTCCATTTGATTTGTTGGATGATATTGGATTGGTGCTACCTGTTTATATATTTGGAATATTGGTTCCAGAGTCAGGTCATCCCATGTTCTGTTGGCCTTTGGTTGAGATGTTTGAGGTTATTTCCACTCAAGACTTTATTTTGAGGAGGATAACCAGGAGATATTATGGATTAGGAGTTTACCATGAGTTTTTATCTAGTTGTCTCCTCTATTGTACGGTTATGGTTAGGTGGTCTTAGGGGGATAATGGGTGATTTCGATGACTGAAACCCCCCTCTAGTTGAGTATTCACTCTAGATTGAGTGACTTTGAGATCGTGAGGTTCTAAGGCACTCATGGAGTGGGTTTCATTCCCCATGGAAGATGTGCACTCCTTATGTCATAGATGTTATGAAATCCTAAGTTTATGTATGGAGCCCAGGTATTTTTTGGGACCATAATTATTTGACAATTCATTCTGCAGGACATTCAAGATTGGAAGGTTCTCTAGTTATGTCGACCTAGATATTCTTGTCGCTAGTTTATATCATTCTATTAGATTCCTATAGTCTATTAGATTGGCATTATCATGTGGATTCCTATGTTTATTATTTGGGGTCCAACATTTTTTCCATTTCATTTATACATCTTGGATCTCCTATGGAGATCTAGTGGATGCATTGGTTTTTCATGGTTGGGTAATCCATGTGTTGTAAATTCTATGGCATGGGGATGAGAGATGGTATATTTACCATAGGTGTTAGGATATAACCTAATATTGGCTACTTTCCTTATCCCCCCCCCCCATGTGTTTGTTCTTTTTATGATAGTTGTTATTATTTTTTAGATAGTATGATAATATCACATGTACTTTCACTTTTTATGACAACAGATTATAGGCTCACTGTTGGGAGTGGACTACTAAGATTTATTTATCACCCCCTATACATTCACCTTGGTGTGTGTGAAAACCAGATATCTTCTTTCAGGTTAGACAATGTGTTTCATAGTGGATGGGTTTTAGGCCCTGTGTTTCTCAATCGAGCAGAGCTGCTTTTATGGAGTCTTGAGTTTAGGTTGGTGCAGCTCAAACATCATGGAGACCATATATGTGCTTTGGCTTAGTTTTTTCAGTAGATCCTGATGTATTTTATTTTTAGTTTGTTTATTTTTTATATGTTGTATTCCTAGTGGGAGATCATATGTTGTATTTTTTTCCTTTGATCCTATATGACTGTATGTTGCATTTCATTTGTTATAACATGATTATATTTTAGTTTATTCATTATGTGTACACTAATTTTTATCCTTCTATGTGTTTTTTTATTTACACTATTATTTCACTTTAACCAGTTGTTATAGTCTCTCCACTATATCTTTTAGACCCTCGCCACTAGTCATCATCCTTTTTCATTTGGGGAGGTATACTTGAGGCCATATGGTAGTCCAGATCAGGTGATGTGTTAGGTCGACTCAATAGTTCATTACAAAATTGTATTTGTACTTTTTGGTTTTATGATTTGGTGGATTTGGTATATAGGTGGTCTAGTAAAGTTTCATAACTTTTGATGTATATCGAACTAGTGTTTTGTAAAAATCTTTCTTGATAGGAAGTCCAAGTATCTAGGGCTTGGGATTACTGTTCTTGGATTCAATTTTTATGATTTCATGATTTAACCTAGCATGATGCACTTTGATTTTTATATTTATGGATTATTTATGTTTTTGTATCTTGTCCCATGGTAAAGAGTCCAGTATTCATACATCATTCTAGTAACATAGGATTCACATGACATATGTCTGTTTGTGTTGTTTTTACTAGAGATGGAGGTTCAGTTGTTTAATGTGTATCCAATGACCTATATGGTGTTTTATATATAGATCCTTGGTGGAATTATACTCAACTAAAACACATTTATATATATTTTCTTCTAATTAAAATTCATTTGGATCTTTTGGGGAGATGTTCATTGCTGATGGAGATGCAGTCCCTTTATCGAGGGATTCATGGAGGCCCTTTTGGGTCAATAATGGGCTCTGATTTCTCTATTGGTGGATCAATGAGGGAAAGAATACTTGGGAGATTTTTGGATCAGGGTCAAGTTTTCCTAATGTGGTGGTTTCCCTAAAGTCTTTGGTTCTTATTGATTAGGATGGAGTTATTCTTACAAGGTGTTTTTTGGAAGGTCATGTAGTGGGGCCCATGTGTCTTCTATCACTAATGGCTTGGGTGGGTGTTGTTGTACTTCCTTGGTGGGGCTATTGAGACATTCCTTTTCCAGGTTTTGGAGAAGTATGAGGATTCCTGGAGTTTTATAAGTGAAGATTTGGGAGTTCTACCTCTCTCATGGCTCTCTTGAGAGGGAATGTTTGGTTGGATACCCATCCCTACTCGTTTTTTGTGCCTTGGGTAGTAAAATGGATGTTTTGTTGGATACTTGTGGATTTGGATCGATATCCAATTGGAGGGAGGCCGTTTGGTTGATCTTGGTATGGGGGAGATTCCTTGTTTTGAAGAGGAATTCCAAGGGTGCTCAAGTTTATTGGAATTTTCCTATGTGAGGAGCATGGTTAGTGGTTTTAGGTGTGTTATCCTAGCTTCATTAGGACTTAGACCATGTGAACATGATTCTTGGTGATCATTCAAGTATGGGGTAGGGAATGATTTTTGGTGGGGATCACACCATAGGCTATTTCCAATTTTATGCTCATTCTCAGGTGTGAGCAGTTTTTCCATGTCCATCCATTATGTTCGATGATGGACCTAGAATGGTACATGTGGTTTGTTTATTGGGTAGTAGGGAGATGATAAGGATACTTCTATGGTGGGGATAATCATATCGATCATGGAATAATGTCTCTAGTTTTGGGAGAGAGTTGGGGATGTTGTAATACCTGTCATTTGATAGTCGAGATAGTGTCGGCTACACTAGTGTTTGAGTGTGATCTAGTTGTTGGTAAACCATTGGGGCTTCACGATGGAGAGAATCTTTTGTAGTGGGTATCTTGTGCTTCCACGCATCGTCTTGGGTTGTGAAAATTATGATAAATTTGAACCTTTTGTTCCTTGAAGTGTTTCATGGTAAAAATGATAAATTTTCTCTTAAGATGATCTAATATAGTTTTTCTAGACACATTGTTGGTCTTGTAATATGGTTTTTAACCTATGATAAGAGTTTGGTAGAAATTTGATCTGTTCATTTTTTGGAATATTTAATATTTAATTATTTAAATATTAATTTATTAATGCATGTTTATTCAGTGATATATTTTAAACAAAGCATTGGATTGATATTACATCTCCATAGTTGAGTTTGAAATGGGGAATTTTTCCTAGGTGAGGCATTAACCCATCGTGGGAACTGGGGCTGGGGTCAGACCCCTTTTCTTTTCTATTTCTTTTTCTTCCTTTTTCTTTTTTCCTTTTTCTTTTCTATTCTCCCATATATTTTTGTGCATTCCAATGGAGATTCCCTATTTTGGGTCTGTATACCAGAGAAGGATAGGGATAGAAGAGGGAGATATAGTAGGAGGTGCCACCCGGGGAGCCACTATAGAGGTAGATCAAGGCTCGGTGGGTACGTGGCATAGATTCGGTGTGAAGCATCTGCAGTTTCTTCCTAGAGGCAGAACCATTTTTTATTTTGTGTCATAAATCCCTATAGAATGATTTTTTTAAGTATTAATGCCTTATATAGGTTGTTAGAGACCCCTTGAGGGTTGATCTAGGCTTATTTAAGGAGATACAAGGTTTTTGGTCCATTTGGGGGTATCTCATTTGGGAAAACATATGTAAATGGTATGTAGTTCAAAGAACACACACTGTGCATTCTTCCTATTCAGGGAATATGTATTTTTGGGACTACATTCCATATACCTAGGGTACATTCCATGTAGTGGAGAGTCAGGGTGTTTCAGAGGCATGAATCCTTTTAGGCCACGCATCTTGATCCCTTTCATGGTATATAGCTAGTGGTTATGTATTATTCTTTTCCAGAACCTGTGGGGGGTACATGTCCAATTACTTGGTTGGGTACACCGAGTGGGGTACACACCATGTATGTGGGCAGTAAACACCATGTTGTTGGTGATGATACACACTGAGTGGGGATAAGGTACATAGGATGGTGCACATGTGGGGGGATACATGTCTTGTACAAGACATAAATACCTTGTACTTTGGGAGAGTAAAAACAAAGTCTTCTAAGGTATATGTCCAAGGAGTACCTTTGGGGTCACACTCTGTGTACCCAAATTACATGGTGTGTACTTTTTCCTTGATACATTCCTCTTTCTTCTCACCTTTTAGTCATAATTGGACTTGTGAGTAGTCCATTCTAATAATTTTTTTACATATATTACAATGGTGGAATCCTTTTTTTTGTTTATAGGCCTTCTAGATTTTTTTTGAACTAATATATTTTGGTAGGAGGATTTCTTTGAGGTTTGGATTTAGAATCCAACTGTGGGTTCAGTTGTGATCTACAAGGCCCTGGTGAGGGTTGTGAGATTGTTAGTTGGCATGGTATCTAGTTTCAATGCTAGTTTTTTTCAAGGTTCTACTATATGGATCCTAGAATGTGGGATCGAGTGGTTTCCATGAAGAGATCGTGGTTTTTCCATTGATGTTAGGACTGGTTTCTTAGTTTTAAATGTGTTGAGGTTTTGATCTAGTTATTGAGGATCAGATTTGTAGGTGCCTTCGTGTTGGATTGATGTCATGGGATGGAAGTTATGGATGGATTTAATTATGATATTGAGATGATTCTGATGGAATTTTTAGTATTCCATTGTGAGAGAGTTGGTACCCATGGATGGGTTGTTTTCTGGGGAGTCCAGATGAGGTTTTCATGCGTGGAATTTCCCTAAGGTTTCTATTGTATTGAGGATCACTTTTAGGGTCCTTATTTTGAGGTGTCTAAGGGGAAATTTGATAATTACCTTGTATTCACGCTTCCTTTTAAATTCCCCTTTGGGTGTATTATTGATTGAGGATCAGTTAAAGGCCACTAAAGGTCATTTGGGATGTTTTTACATTGGTTGTGTCATACGCTTTGGATGAGTTGGAGGAACCCCTTATGGGGTATCCTTCCCTTTCTATTTCCTGCAGACCATTTGAGGATATTTTGATGGTTTTGTTATGAAATATTGGGAGCACCAATGAATTCCCTAGTATTACATCACTTTATACTATGACCTCAGGGTCCATTAGAGCCACGAATTTTGTGTGGCCCTAAGGAGGGTCATTGAGAGCTCATGGTGGATATTTTGTTTGGATGGTGAGATATATGGGACCAAGAGAGGCCTAATTATTTGTTTGATAATAGTGGATAGGTGATGATTTTTCAGCTATTTGGATGGTGGGTTTGATATTTGGATCATCCCCCATTCAGTTAGCATTTGGCTGGGATGATTGAGGTAGTTTCTACTCATGAATTTTTTTTAGGAGGATAAACTTAGGATATCTTTGGTCAAGTGTTTCCCTTAGTTTTTATATGGTTTTCTCCTCTATTTTTTCTATGGTTAGACTGTCTTAGGGAGGTAATGGGTGATCTAGATGAGCGAAACATGCCTCAATTTGAGTATTCGCTCTAAATAGAGTGGGTTAGAGATTGTGAGGTGCTGAGTCACTCACAGAGTGGGTTTTTTTCACCATGGATCCTAGTGTTATTGGTTCCATATATAATGTGTTCTACTAGGTTTATGTATATATCTCATGTATTATTTGGGTCCATAGATGGTGTTTGATTCATTCTGTAGGAAATTCAAGAGTGAAATGTTCTTTATTTGTGTCAACCTAGATGTTCTTATCCCTAGTTCATATTGTGATATTAGATTCCTAGTGCCTGATAGATGCATGTTTTCATGTGTATGCCTATAGTTACATCCTAGGGTCTAATATTCGGCTTGGATCCTCTCAATGGATAACTACCCTTGAGGTGTTGTTTGTTCTTCCAGTCCTGGGCGACGAAGACACATCTTCATTCTCACTGGATTTTATTCTTCTTAGGGTTTCTACAGATGTTGTTGGAGGATTTTTTTGGATACGGTGGGATTCTTCTAGACTTAGCTCTGGTGTTTGGGTTTTGTGTTGTTGTTTGGGTGCTGGTTTAATCCCATAAAGGTTCTTGTTTATGGATTGGAAGGCTGATTGGAATCGAAGATAGTGGTGGTTTTAATTTGGAATTCTGAAGGTGGATGGATTGATTTCGAACATGAAGTTAGTGGGTGCAGCTAGATATAACCACATGGAACAACCCATGAGAAGATTTAGAGTTGGGTGTTAATTTTTGTGGAGCTTTTTGTATTTGGTTGTCTGAGAGGGTATGGTGTCAGCCATCAGATCGAGTATGTTCTTTGACATAGGACACTTATTTAATAAACAGCTATGAAAAGGTGAAGGGCTTCATCATCATCAATTTTTGGGGTGGGGTTCCTCCATGTTGTTTTTCTGGTTTTTATCTCTTTGACCTTCAGTTTTTTGATTGACCTATGTCTATGATGTCTTGGTTCCCCCTTATTCCTTTAAAAGGTGCATTTTCTATAATAATAAAAAATTTAAGTCTTTCGGGCCATTGGATAGATGTAGATCTAGTGAACACAATGGTTTTTGTGTGTCAATATAAGCCACTTTTTGCAAATACTCTAGCATGGGACGGAGTGGGGGTAAATTTACCATGGTGTTAGGCTAGAACCCATGGT
Organism: Viscum album; assembly: GCA_963277665.1. Classification (NCBI taxonomy): domain Eukaryota; kingdom Viridiplantae; phylum Streptophyta; class Magnoliopsida; order Santalales; family Viscaceae; genus Viscum; species Viscum album. Next base: position 2,114,390,473 of record OY728120.1, read on the forward strand.
TTTTTTCTTTCCTTGTTTTTGTTTTTTCCACCCTTTATATAGTTGTTATTTTTATTCCACGTATTATTAGTTTTCGGCTAGCCAGAGTATATCATGTTTACATGCACTAGTTATGATAATAGATTATAGATTCATCATTAGAGGTGGCTTACTAAGATTTATTTCTCACCCCCTATACATTCACCTCATTTTTTGTGAAGACCTGATGAGTTATTTCATGTTAGATTGTGAGTGGTGAAGTGGATGGGGTCAAGGCCAAGTGTTGTTGGATCAAGTGGATCCACTCTTGTGGAGTCTCAGGATCGGGCTGGTGCATCTAGAGAATCATGTAGATTGGGTGTGTCGTTTGTCTTGGTGTTGGGAGTATAGCCTTATGTATTTTATTTTTAGTTTATTTATTTTTTATATGTGGTCATCCAAGTGGGTGACCGTCTATTGTTTGTTTTTCTTTATTTGATTTTTTTATGATTATATGCTAAATTTCATTAATTATAACATGATTATATGTTAGTTTATTCATTATGCATACTTTGATGTTTATCCTTGTGGATTTTTTGGTTATTTCTACTATTATTTCACTCCAGTCATAGGGTATAGTCTCCCCACTGTATCTTTTAAACCATCTCTACAAGTTAGCAGCCTCTGATGTTTGAGGAGGCATGCTTGCGGCCTTATGGTGGGCCATATTTTGTGATGTGTTAGGTCGATCTAGGATGGTTCATTACACCTCCAATCAGAATAATAAATGGTGTGGGATGCCACCTAACATGATATATATCATAGAATATACCCATATATTCCTACAGTATCCTTTATGGGTTCCAAATATACATAAAATGGGATAACTATCATTAAGTATATAAATTTAAAAACATCTTGTGTGTTGGTTTTTGTATCGATTCTATTAATATTTTTATTTATTTATCATATAAATAAACCAATTAGTATAAAGAATTAAGAAAATAATGTTATCTTGTTTTCATATATACTGATTATAGTGACATGCATGTAGCCTCTCAATGGTAACTGAGTCACGATCTGACTGCGTTATTCCCCAAGATACTCACTGGTATCCATACTTATAAATGAAATCATAATAAAATAAGATGATATATTACCAAAAAAATATGCAAGGTATGTGATGAAGTATGCCCTGTGAGGTAGAGGTATAATGGTTATCTTCTATAATTAGTGGGCCCTATTTAACATTGGATGATTGATTATCATTTACACTTGATGTCATGTGTTTAGAAAGATTAAAAGGGTTATCTTGTACAATTGGTGTAATTTGTGCAGAAAAAATAAAATGGGTTTCTTATACCATAGGTTTAATCTATGCGGTACGAATAGAATGATTATCTTTTTATATGGAGAAGTTACCATATTGAAACCTCGTAAATCATGGAATTCCAAAAAAATATCAAAAACCACTATTTAAATTAAACCTTAAATTCAATTACAATTCATTACATTCCTATTTATACTATTAAATCTAAAAATTGACTTTATACTCAATCTTTTAATCATTTTCATCTTGGTTGGTAATGTTATTATTATTTTCCATTATGAAAACTATTTATTCTTCTTCACCCTCCCCCACAAGATTTATGTTTTCTATATCATTTGGGATAAAAAATTCAATGTGATGTTAGGGGTGTTCACTATTACAAATTATTTCACTTTCATCACACATATCATGCGTGAATATTAGTTTCATGTGAACAACAACACTCTACCCTTCATCTACTATATCATCGATATCATATACCATTTTTTATTAGGAAAAAAAAAGTATGGATAATGTTATCCATGTTCACTAGTATTTATTAACCAAGATAAGTCAACATAATTAAATTATATTAAATCTTTCTTTATGAACCTGTTAAAATTGAAACACTTTCATTTGAATAACACAACTAAAAATTTTCCATGATAATTTAACTTGATGGTGTTAACCAACATGACAAAGTAACCATGATCTTAGACTATAAATATACCTTTTTTGTCTTTTCAAACCATCCTTGTGATCAATAGTACAATAATTGAAACTACTAATATTATAATCATTTTATCTCATAGAATGCTTTAGAGGACCTCAAGCTAAATACTTCAAATCTTATAGTAATTCAAATTGATTATCAGCATTGGTTACTTATACAAATTGATATAAAATATTGTTTTATATATTAAATAATTATCAATATACTTAAAATATGTGTTATATTGCGAACATACATGGCATGAAAAACAAGCAATAATTTTTTTTAACCACTTTTTTTCTCTACCTCATTTCAAGTTCGAATCTGAAGACATATTTTCATTTTTGTTCTCAATTAATTGATACCTTAATCAAAAATAACAGTATTGAGTATAAAAAATATATGTTCTTTTATTAACTACATGTCTATAAATTAAAATTATAAGACTTTTCCAACTTCCCAACCTAAATTTGTAAAGACTGGTGATTTACTATTGGCATGAGAATTACTTGTATTATCATCAACTCATTATACACAATTGGTTCTTATCTCTATCAAATCCAAATACCTCAGGTAGAAGGTTAATCACTCCATGACAAGGTAACCTAAATTAATTGAACCTTTTGTTTGAGATTTATTATTCACATATGATTTAAAATGACCAAGATACCAAATAAACAAAATTTAGGTATTAATAAAAAAACATTATAAGTATTGAGTCAAATAATTATAATTCATTAAAGAGAATAAAATTAAAAATAAAGTACCTCTCTATATGATACATCCATCAATAATGTATGGTACCTCCAAATTTATCTTCCTTGACCAAAAAATTAGTCAAATAAATCACCATATAAACAATGATAAAGGAAATGAAATATCTAAATGATATATTTTAGTAAAATACTTTCCTAAAGTTTATCCAGCTCAATTGGACTTAATTTCTCCACATAATGATGTATAAATAATATGAAATAGTTAATTTTAACTATAAATATTTTTTATAGTAAAAAATTATACATTTCTAAATGTCAAAACTTCTCCATAAAAATATATGAGTCATGAATTTTTAATCCATGTAATTTTTGACGTCTCAAATAAACACATCTTGAAATTTTATTTAAATCTGCATTAAGTATATTCATATTTTTTAATATTTAAAATAAAACATCTTTTTATGATTTTTTGTTATAAAAATTATTACTAGATACTTCATATTCTCATTTTCCCATTGATCACACTTGATATTTAGTTCTTCTAATTCAATATAGGTATTTAGATAATCCTTTGATTTCCCCTTCTCATTAAGAACTGTAAAAATAAAATTATCACATATATTCTTATTAATCTTCATAACATCAATATTGTGACATAAAAATTAAATTCCTAATATTTAAAATAAAAAAATATTCTCTTTTTCTTCCATTATTGTGTTTTACATATATATAGTAGAGTTCAACGTATTTTCTAACCTTTATTTAATTGAAATTATTTTCCAAACTCTATAACAAAATTTGATAATTTTGTGAAGATCTTTGATCTATCTAATAACATTGGAGGAAACCTCAAATATATTTTTCCAATAAATCATGACTTGTTAAACCGAAATTAGTGATGTATATCAAAGAATCGATGATAACCCATGAAACACTTATTTCTTCTATAATTTGGCCATTGAGGCTCAAAATAAAATTTAAAAACTTGAAAATCCAAACCAATATGTGTGTTCCAACTAGATAAATTTCTAAGTTAGGGAATTTCAATGATGGTCCACATTAGTGAGAAGAGAATTTTTGAACATTTTAACGATTGATGTATCTTATGAATCTACACCATCATTTCATAACATATATAGTTCTCATATGGGAGGTTTAAGATAATCATTAATTTAGTTTCTAGGAATTTTTTCCCATGAATAATCATAGATATTAAGAATGAATTTTTCTACATACACATCAAAGGAGGTAATTTATAAGGGATCAAAATAATTTATCATATGATATAATTTTTACTTAAATCATAAAAGGATTTAATCCATTAACCAACAATCCCAAATGCACATTTCTAGGATCAAAAGAGAAATGAGGATTTAATGAATCAAATTTATTCTATTATTTTGAATATCTTGGATGTCTTTTGAAATAATCATTGTTATTTCCCAATTCATGTCACTTCATATGTTCATCAGTTTTAGATGACAAAAAAAAATATTTAAAATCATGATTTTAAAAGTAAGTAATTTGAAACCATTTTTAAAATTTTATTTCTCAATTTCTTAATGGTAGTTCACTGATTTAGATAGAATAAATTATTTATTAACTTCCATATAGAACTTAAATTTATTTTTTACTCTTCTCTATTACAATATTCTCCCTAGTGGAACATAGAATCGTTGGGTTATTCATTTAACTTTATATAACTAAGCCTAAGATTTATAATAATCTTTTTCATCTTATAAAATGATATGGTTATCTCAGCTTCAACAAATACATCATATAATAATTACAATATCATTGTCATTACTTTATTTCTAGTTCTATATATGCACTTTATGTGGTAAAAAATTAGTATAAGAGATAGTTTTTAATACATGGACCATCGTTCATATAATTCTTTCTTTCCATATTCAACCAATTCAAAAAGGTCTACTATTTCCAAAGTTATGTTTTCCATGGTATAAGTCTCTAAAACATCATCCATTAATATGTTATTATCTTGATCAGGTTTTCCTATAATTCTAAAATCATCATAAATATTTTCTATATCAATATGTGGATAAACTTATGAGTTATTCTCTTGATGGTGTTTCCCTAATGTGCCAAAAGAATCATTTATCAAGTTTTGAGTTTCATTAACCACTATCAGGGCATTAACCTATTCATTCGGATGCTAAACATATTTGTTCAAACTTTCTATAATGTTTGATTTTCTATAACAAATCTATAAACATATTAAGGAGTAAATTGTTTCTTTATAAATTTCTCAAATACTTTATATATCTTCAACTATAATTTGAATTTACATTTAGTACATTTACATTTTATTCTTTCATCCATAGATTTATTTTCAATTTCAAAATCTAAAAATATCTCTAAACACTTAATATACAGAGATGTGTTCTGAGGTAATGTAATCCAACTTTCATACATATGTACTTGATTTTATACACATTAGAAAATAATATAATTATATGAATTTACAGGGATAAAATATAACATTTTAGTTCAAAATATAAGACAATATTAATTTTTCAAATTAAAAAAAAATATAGTTATATAGAAATTGGAAATTGAAACTGAAATTTAAATTCAATTTTAAGGTTCTAGTTTCAACTAAAAATATAAAATGAAATTTTAAATTCAATTTGAAATCCAAATTAAGGATAAATATTTATCATGTAAACTAAAAGGTTATTTAACACTTTGTATGTAACACACCGAGATTTTATGAAAAATATTATTTTAATTTCATTAATGTCTTGTGTTGTATTCTACACCAAGATTACCTTGCGCTATACGCAACACCGTATTAGCTTGCAGTATACGCAACACTATTTTTGGACCGTGTAACACACAATTTTGATAATAGTTATTCTACGCAACATTGAGTATATATATATATATATATATATTCAATGTATAAATGAAATATGGTTGGATTCTGTTATACGAAACAACGAAGGATTCTTTCACAACACGCAACCCAGACTTGGCTTGCATTACACGCAATCGCGACCTTCCTCGATAGCGTGTGTTGTACGCAATACCGGGTTTTAATAAACAATGATATATTATTATAATATTGTCATGAACTAGCCGTTATGAATATTATTAACTAAATTTTGAATTTTATAACATTATTATTCATCTTACACATTTTCTAGAACATGGTATAAGAACAAAATAAATTTTTCTGGTAAAATAAGTATTTTTCAAAAAATGCAGTTTTGTCGCCTTTTGATGGCGCACCCACTTTAAATATAGTTTTTGACATGTTTATAAGTTCAATTTGACAAAATAAAATTTTTCTTTGGAATCAAGAAATAAAAATTTACTTTGGATAAATTTTTCATATCATTCTGGTAACTTTCACATTTTAATGAATAGTAAAAACACGCTATATTTTAATTAAAAACAACTTTTTTCATCGTAATATCTTATGTGGTTAAATTATAATATTGAATGGTTTTAAAGTATAAATAGAATGTATTTTTACCATTTAATATAATGTATGTCATTAGCATTGATTTTACCTTGAATTCGTAGGTTAAATCAATTCATTCTTTTGCAATGTTTTAAAGAAAAACCCATTTTCTTTCGACAACGGGATTAATTTTAAATTTAATTTCTGCATCTTTTGTGTATTGAATTTAGAAAAATGGATTCCATATTTCGAATCAGTGGGTCCAAATTATGTTAATAAGCTACTTTTTATTTTTGGGAATTTTGAATAGTAACTACGGTAAATTTTATTTACCATAGTTAAAGGTAAATCGGGTAATTAAGGGTAAATATAATATTTTAAAATTACCCTAACAAATGTAAAAATCCTATTTTATGACTAAAAGTAGACCCATATCACCTAAGGGTCGGATTATATTCATTTAATTAAATTTTTTCAATGAAAATAATTTAATTATTATTAAAACCAAAGAATGTGACAACATGTCACTTTCTTAAATTATATAAGTATAATAATTTTAATCTAGTGATAAACTTCATGAAACTTCTAACATGAATAGTCTCCAGAAAGATAATACAATTATCTACATCATAGGAATTTATTTAGAATTTTTAGGGATTATATAATTATCATTTATTATGACACAAAGATGATGCAGTAATTATCTTATTAATGAAATATTGACATAATTGATGTTATAAATACTCAAATAAATGTAATTTGAGACTTTTTATGAATTCCACTAATTTTATAGGTTAATATGACGTGTTATTATTGATTTAATTAACTTTTTTCGAACTTATCATTCTGTTATAATTTTCACAAAAATCAATTACTAAATAGTATCAAAATTGACATAAAATAGTTTTTAAAAAAATATTATATTATTAATTGTTATTTTATTCCTAAAAATCTAAGGTTCTTCCAAATGAATTAGATACGATTATATATATTAATAATAAACAACTTGGGGTTCTTTTGGCATGATATAGTAAGTTTATTAACCATATAGTGTAAGAAAACAAAAAGACACGGTAAAAGTTAAATTATTTAACTTAGAGTTAAATCTAATTGATAAGGTTAAAATAATAACCTAAACATGTCTAAATCCTATTTGATGAGAGGATTTCGACTCATCCCCACCTTAGGCTCGAAATAAATCAATTTGGAGCTATTTAAAACCGAACTTGACTTTATAATAAAATAATATTTTTAGTTATTCCAAAGGTGCCCCTCTCCTCCCTTATAAAAGGGCACCTCCTCCCTCTCTTCCTCACACAACTTTGAGCCTTCAAGCTCGGCCAAACCCTGCCCGATTCTATTCTCCACTTCCCTAGCAACATCCTAGAGGTTCTGGTCTTCCTCAAAGACCAATTTTAGTGCCCTAAGAGGAGGTCTCAAAGAGGCGCTTCAAAGAAGAGGTAATTTCTGTTACCGATTCTTTCACCTTTATTTCTTCATCCACTTCTTCTTATTAGGTTGTTTCATTATGAAGTAATAACATCAGTATAACTAATATACTTATATGTTATTATAAGTATGAAACAATCCTAATTCACCATCTATCCATCCTACGGAAAACGAAATCACCGCGCGTGCGTACGTATGGAATATCGTCTCCACGCCGTGGTGTAATCTGTTTTTCCACCAACACCTTACATGGATGGGTATTATGGTGTAAATAATAAATATAAATAGTTATTATAACATCATAATGATTCTGATTATATTGTATCATCCACTCCAATTCAATTCAATAATCATGAAAATGATATCATCGCTCGTGCGTACGTACGGACTACCGTCTCCACGACGCGATGAGATTCATTCTCCACACTTAACCATTCATGAATGATTATAAAGTACATATAATAAGTAATCATGAAATATATGACATAATAATGATACTGGATTTATGTGTATATATATGTATTTCTTCTAATTAATTCCATTCAACTCAATAAGGAAACAAAAACAGCGTTCATGCGTACGTACGGCCTACCGTCTCCATGAACGGTGTATTTCTTTCCATTTACTAATTTATTATATATATGTATATTCTGAATATATATTATATATAAATCATGTTTTATATTCTAGAATTAAGTAATCATGATCTACGTAATCATATGAATAATTACAAGTCAAAACACGGACGACAAATGAAACGATTTTACCCAAAACGCTCTTTAACATGGAATTTACAAAAGAACGGGTAAAATAAAGTCATAAGTGAACCATATATGATATCATAAAAATTATTATGATTTTGGAATAAGTAAATGACATTATTTAAATCATTATACAGGAGGTTCGGACACTTACAAAGCAAATCGGACCTAAGGTAAGGGAAATATCACAATCTCATTTTTATCCGAGATTGTTTATACTTTGGTATTTACTGGGGTGTATTTTATCATCCACATACATGTTTCCTCAATATGTAATATTATTTCTATCCACCTACAATTTTTTAAATCCAATTTTACCCTTCAGTGAGTTTTTAGTAAAAGATATGAAAGGAATCTTGTGTCGTTTTTCGTACGAGGTACTTTTTTGACTTTCCGACAAAAGTACGAGAAGAATGTTTTTTTAACTGATATGGCATGAATGGATTTTTAAAACATTATTTCAAAGAAGATTCCTTTACAAGTTTTCAAGTTTATTTGTAATCAAATTCTTTTAGTTTAAAGTTATATGACATGTTAAGAAAGGAAAAATGTTTTTGAAGAAGAAAGGATATTTTCCTCAAGAATGGAGTTCAAGTGTTTTATCAAAATTATTTTCCATCTAAGAAAATAAAGGGTTCTGTTTCTATACCTATTATTACATTTATTTGATTATGTTGTGATGGAATTATTTTTATGAATTCCTTTATCTTATATGAATTGTTTTATGATGTCACGATGTTTAAGATTCCCATTTTTATTACATGGGTTATGCAATGATGTATGATTTATGATTTTGTGGCACACATAAGAATGGTATCATTATGAGATGGGTGGGACCTATATCTCCCTCCAATGCATTGGGTAAAGATTTTTTATCTCATGAGATAGACATGGCTGGAATGGTAGGTTATACCGGTTCAGTGAAACAGGACTGAAACGAGGGTGACTCGGTTCAGAAAGGGACTTTGTCCACTAAGATAGTCTTGGCAATGAGTCTTGACTAATAAGATATGATTCTTTATGATTATGTGTGTATGCCACAAAGTTTCATGTTTTAAGTTATGATTATTGTGATTACATTTCACTGCCATGAGTTATCCCAGGTTATGAAATTATGATCTCTTTTACAGGTTAAGATTTCCAAAAGTTATGTGCTTATGTATATTATGTGATTGATATTTATTTTGTTTACCCTTACTGATCATTTGAGCTCACCCTTTTATGTTTTCTTTTCCCTAGGATATAAAGAAAGGTTTTAGGTATAAAAAAAAGAAGATCTTTATGGGAGATGTTGAAGATCTTTCACCACGATTAGAAGATTATATTCCGAGTTTTCAAAGACACTAAACTATTACGGTCCTTGTGTGTGTGTTCTTGTAATGTACTAAGTATTACACAAATGTAATGTAATGTCAATGTACGTCAAGCTTCAGGTCTCTACAGTTGGTATCAGAGGGAGGTTTAGTCAACCTTTGGAAACTAGGATGCGAAAACGTTAGTGAGATCCCTAGAGACATTTCTAAGGTATGTCTAGGGATGTCCCTAAGGATAAGTATAAATATAGGATATAGTCCTAGAACTATGGTAACGATATTAGATTAAACCAAAGATGTTAGATATTGAAGTTACTCCCCCTTTATTATGATTTTTGCCTCTCACACTATTCTTTTTGGGTTTTAGAAAATGGCTGGAAACAAGATGATTCACGATAATGGAGGATATGATGGGCAATGGAATGATATTCTTCATGAGAAACCAAATGAAATGGGATTTGGAAGTCCAAACATCATTATTATGCCAAATCAGCAATCTCATAATATGATCAATAAAGTAAAATTTGGTAAGTTTCCTAACTCGGCTAATAAGAGAAAGATGGAGTTTCATGATGATCATAGAGGAAAGAAAGTTCAATTTCCCCTATGTAAATCATGTGGGAAGAGGCATCAAGGAGAATGTTTCAAAGGAACTGGAAGATGCTTTGGGTGTGGAAAAGAAGGACACAAAGCCAATAAGTGCAAAGGAAAAGGTTTAGTTAACACCAGGGATGAGTATAATGGTATTGCTACGACATCGACAATGGTTAAATGTTTTAAATGTGGAATGTACGGGCATTATGCAAACCAATGCCCTAAGGGAAAGTCTCATGAAGAGAATCAGTATGGTCGTATGGGTAGTATTTATGTGGATGATGATGAAGAGACTACAAATGATATGTGATATGAAATAATTGTTGAAGCTCGGTCAATGGTTTAAGAATGTAGTGGAATGATTACATGTTTATCATTTGTAATGTTGTATAAGTAATCTCATGCTACTATGGAATAAAGAGACCTCTATGGATTGTTACACTGTTGTCTTTCCTTGAGTTTTGAAAGTGTATTATTAATGTTACCAGTATCCATGAAAGGTTATTCAGATATTTTTGGAATGTAGATGATATGAGCATAATGAAGGGATAAGGAGAAAATTAAATGTTTGATAGTATTCATGAGCTCATGACTGATATAAGGAGAAGGTTATATCATGGTTTGAGTATATAGAATTTTTGGATTTTGGTATGTAGAAAGAGTTAACTTTTGACAGCATTCATGTTTTCACTAAGGTTCAATGGGTATTCATTCTTCAAGAGAATACATGATTAAGGTATTCACATGTTTGTAATTTGACCAACAAGATATATCTTATGATATATAGGGGATAAATGATGGCATTCACGTGATTGTTCTGTGACATTTCAAGTAATCATTTTCTTTATACTATTAGCTTGAACCGAAGTATTTTAGATAAGCCTAAAGATTAGAATGGATAAAAAGTTTTTCAATATTATTGATGGGATGTTATAGTAATATAGCTTTAGAAAAAGGACAACCTGCAGGATGGGCGACAGCCCATCGCGTCGGACAAGGCTGTGGGAATCGAACCCACAATCGAAGTGCGACTGGCCATTATCGCCTACCACTGGCCTACAGGAAGTCCTTGTTTAGTATAAACTAGTTTTATTATATTAAGCAGTATGATATATGAAGTATAAGTCCATTGTAGGAACCATATATGATTAATCTCACTATAGAATGACTTATGTATATTTAATAACTTTTTCTAACCTTTTGTTTGAGACAGATGGAATGACCCGTCATTCTATCACATGATCTGCTAACACTTCACGAATAACAAATTCAACTTTATTTATTTAAGAGATGAATTAGAAATTGTTCAAGGCACGAACAACAGTGAGATTGTACCAAAATAAAGTAAGTATTTATTCTAATTCAAATTCTTCAACTTTAGGGAAACGATCTTGAAAACCAAAAATGTTGTCCTAGTGCTCTTATATCTGATTAATCAGATGGTACCTTAGATCGTCACAAATTTATGGATTTGTGATTGTTGGCTTTTCCATAGACATGTTCTCTACCACTCTCCATCAGAACATTAGGGTTAGATTTTTCTTCCATATCTATATTTTCACCTATGTGGAAACCCAGTGATTAGTTTATTTGGGTAACCGTTACATTTCATACTTTTTTTTAAAGATTGGTTTTGGTATTCCTTTTTATGATGTGGGTTTCTATTAAAGAAACTTTCATGTAGTAAACCATTTATAACCCCGACGAATTTCGAGGGCGAAATTCATTTTAAGGGGGGTAGAATGTAACACTCCGAGATTTTATGAAAAATATTCTTTTAATTTCATTAATGTCTTGTGTTGTATTCTACACCAAAATTACCTTGAGCTATACGCAACACCGTATTAGCTTTCAGTATACGCAACACTATTCTTGGACCGTGTTACACACAATTTTGATAATAGTTATTCTACGCAACATTGAGTATATATATATATATATATATATATATTCAATGTATAAATGAAATATGGTTGGATTCTGTTATACGAAAAAACGAAGGATTCTTTCACAACACGCAACCCTGACTTGGCTTGCATTACACGCAATCGCGACCTTCCTCGATAGCGTGTGTTGTACGCAATACCGGGTTTTAATAAACAATGATATATTATTATAATATTGTCATGAACTAGCCATTATGAATATTATTAACTAATTTTTTAATTTTATAACATTATTATTCATCATACACATTTTCTAGAACATGGTATAAGAACAAAATAAATTTTTCGGGTAAAATAAGTATTTTTCAAAAAATGCAGTTTTGCCACCTTTTGATGGCGCACCCACTTTAAATATAGTTTTTTACATGTTTATAAGTTCAATTTGAAAAAATAAAATTCTTCTTTGGAATCAAGAAATAAAAATTTACTTTGGATAAATTTTTCATATTATTCTGGTAACTTTCACATTTTAATGAATAGTAAAAACACGCTATATTTTAATTAAAAACAACTTTTTTCATCGTAATATCTTATGTGGTTAAATTATAATATTGAATGGTTTTAAAGTATAAATAGAATATATTTTTACCATTTAATATAATTTATGTAATTATCATTGATTTTACCTTGAATTCGTAGGTTAAATCAATTCAATCTTTTGCAATGTTTTAAAGAAAAATCCGTTTTCTTTCGACAACGAGATTAATTTTAAATTTAATTTTTGCATCTTTTGTGTATTGAATTTATAAAAATGGATTCCATATTTGGAATCAGTGGTTCCAAATTATGTTAATAAGCTACTTTTTATTTTTGGGAATTATGAATAGTAACTACGGTAAATTTTATTTATCATAGTTAAAGGTAAATCGGGTAATTAAGGGTAAATATAATATTTTAAAATTACCCTAACAAATGTCAAAATCCTATTGGATGACTAAAAGTCGACCCATATCACCTAAGGGTCCGATTAGATTCATTTAATTAAATTTTTTCAATGAAAATAATTTAATTATTATTAAAACCAAAGAATGTGACAACATGTCACTTTCTTAAATTATATAAGTATAATAATTTTAATCTAGTGATAAACTTCATGAAAATTCGAAAATTAATAGTCTCCAGAAATCTAATACAATTATCTACATCATAGGAATTTATTTATAATTTTTAAGGATTAAATAATTATCATTTATTATGACACAAAGATGATGCAGTAATTATCTTATTAATGAAATATTGACATAATTGATGTTATAAATACCCAAATAATTGTAATTTTAGACTTTTTATGAATTCCACTAATTTTATAGGTTAATATGACATGTTATTATTGATTTAATTAACTTTTTTCGAACTTATCATTATTTTATAATTTTAACAAAAATCAATTACTAAATAGTGTCAAAATTGACATAAAATAGTTTTTAAAACAAATATTATATTATTAATTGTTATTTTATTCATAAAAATCTAAGGTTCTGCCAAATGACTTATATAAGATTATATATATTAATAATAAACAACTTGGGGTTCTTTTGGCTTGATATAGTAAGTTTATTAACCATATAGTGTAAGAAAACAAAAAGACACGGTAAAAGTTAAATTATTTAACTTAGAGTTAAATCTAATTGATAAGGTTAAAATAATAACCTAAACTTGTCTAAATCCTATTGGATGAGATTATTTCGACCCATCCCCACCTTATCCTAGAAATAAATCAATTTGGAGCTATTTAAAACCGAACTTGACTTTATAATAAAATAATATGTTTAGTTATTCCAAAGGTGCCCCTCTCCTCCCTTATAAAAGGGCACCGCCTCCCTCTCTTACTCACACAACTTTGAGCCTTAAAACTCGGCCAAACCATGCCAGATTCTCTTCTCCACTTCCCTAGAAACATCCTAGATGTTCTGGTCTTCCTCAAAGACCAATTTTAGTGACCTAAGAGGAGGTCTCAAAGAGGCGCTTCAAAGAAGAGGTAATTTCTGTTACCGATTCTTTCACCTTTATTTCTTCATCCACTTCTTCTTCTTAGGTTGTTTCATTATGAATTAATAAAATCAGTATCACTCATATACTGATATGTTATTATAAGTATGAAACAATCCTAATTCACCATCTATCCATCCTACGGAAAACAAAATCACCGCGCGTGCGTACGTACGGAATACCGTCTCCACGCCGTGGTGTAATCTGTTTTTCCACCAACACCTTACATGGATGGGTATTATGGTGTAAAGAATAACTATAAATAGTTATTATAACATCATAATGATTCTGATTATATTGTATCATCCACTCCAATTCAATTCAATAATCATGAAAATGATATCAGCGCTCGTGCGTACGTACGGACTACTGTCTCCACGACGCGATGAGATTCATTCTCCACTTTAACCATTCATGAATGATTATAAAGTACATATAATAATTAATCATGAAATATATGACATAATAATGATACTGGATTTATGTGTATATATATGTATGTCATCTACTTAATTCCATTCAACTCAATAAGGAAACGAAAACAGCGTTCATGCGTACGTACGGCCTACCGTCTCCATGAACGGTGTATTTCTTTCCATTTACTGATTTATTATATATATGTATATTCTGAATATATATTATATATAAATCATGTTTTATATTCTGGAATTAAGTAATCATGATCTACGTAATCATATGAATAATTACAAGTCAAAACACGGACGACAAATGAAACGATTTTACCCAAAACGCTCTTTAACATGGAATTTACAAAAGAACGGGTAAAATAAAGTCATAAGTGAACCATATATGATATCATAACAATTATTATGATTCTGGAATAAGTCAATGACATTATTTAAATCATTATACAGGATTTTTGGACACTTACGAAGCAAATCGGACCTAAGGTAAGGGAAATATCACAATCTCATTTTTATCCGAGATTGTTTATACTTTGGTATTTATTGGGGTGTATTTTATCATCCACATCCATGTTTCCTCAATATGTAATATTATTTCCATCCACCTACAATTGTTTAAATCTAATTTTACCCTTCGGTGAGTTTTTAGTAAAAGATATGAAAGGAATCTTTTGTCGTTTTTCGTACGAGGTACTTTTTTGACTTTCCGACAAAAGTATGAGAAGAATGTTTTTTTTACTTATACAGCATGAATGGATTTTTAAAACATTATTTCAAAGAATCTTCCTTTACAAGTTTTCATGTTTATTTGTAATCAACTTCTTTTAGTTTAAAGTTGTATGACATGTTAAGAAAGGAAAAAAAATTTGAAGAAGAAAGGATATTTTCCTCAAGAATGGAGATCAAGTGTTTTATCAAAATTATTTTCCATCTAAGAAAATAAAGGGTTCTGTTTCTATCCCTATTATTACATTGATTTGATTATGTTGTGATGGAATTATTTTTATGAATTCCTTTTGTAAAGACCCGTAAAATTCAAGGGAAATTTTTTCTTAATTTTCTTTAGAATTTTACAAGAGCGCGGTTTCAGACGACACCTGATTCCGAGGTCCGGAGTGCCCGGAATTAATTTCCGAAGTTTGGCTCGGGTACATTCAGTGAACGAACGAGCGGGAATTCCTAACTTTTGATCCGGTGCTCGGAATTGAAATCCGAGGGCACCGATGAACTCGCAGCGCCGATATTCGCTTATAGAGACCTTTTCGGGAGTTGCGTATGTTGCGGGTTGAAAGTTAGTTTTTGGGTTTTTAGTTTAAGTTAAATAAAATTTGTGAGGAACAAATTTTATTTCTTTTAACTAGTTAAGTCCTACCAAAGGGAGTTGGGAGTGGGACCCACATCCACTTAACCTCCCTTGGGAGGATTAAGTGAGGTGGGGTCCACACGAACCCCAACTCCTCAAATTCTCTCAAAACCTCCCCTTTAACTCATTTCTTTTAATGTTGTCAACTTGAGTTACTTAATTAATTATGGGAGTTTAACCTTTTTGAATTTCAAACTTTTGAAATTCTAATGTGTATTGTAATAATAAAATAAGAAGTTGTCTTATTTTATTTTGGGTTGTTTTGTTTGTCTCCTTGAGAGCTTTTGGAGAGCCTCCTCTTCTTCTTCAAACTCAACGAAGAACGCGAAGAACGTCGTTCTTCAACGAAGAACTTCTCCGCCGAAGAACACGATCCATCCGCGACGCCGTATCCGCGACGCGACGTACTTCTTCTGCGTCATCTCTTCCGCGACGGTTTTCCGCGACGAACGCCATCGACAACGACTCTTCCTCCGACGTCAAAGGAATCGACACCGATATTCCACGACTACGTCAACGTGCGACTATCGAGGTAGAGGTTCTTGAGTTCGTTGTTTTCTTTATAATTTGACTTTCCTCAAGACTTGACGAGGAACGCTCTTTTCCCGACGAAGAACGCCGCACCTCCTTTCTTCGTTCACCGTGACAACGAAGGGGACGCCACCTCTTCTTCGGACAACCTTCGTCGGCGTGCAAGTTCCGCCAACGTCGTGTCTCTTCGGGCATAACACTTCGTCAACGGATTTGACGAACGACGACCGCGACGCCCGACCTCCGCGACGCCGTCTTCCGCGGGACGTAGACGATTCTTCGAATCTTAAACCCGAGGTAGGGGTTGTTGGTTCATTATTTCTTTATTCTTTTTCTTGAACGTGGATCTCGCATGTCTAACTTGATGCTTGAATGTTTAAGTTGCGTTATTAATTTAACGTGAGGGGGGGGCCGGACCGCACGAACACGGCCGAATTCCCCCCTCCATCGTTCATGTTTATTCATGCGGGCGGATGCAAGTGGCGTGGTGCCGTCGCACCACGCGGATGATCGTACTTATATTTTATGCGGCGCCGTCGCGCCACGCCGAGGAAAAATCTTCAAGAACGCGACGCCGTCGAGCCGCGTTGAAAAGAAATCGAAGCACGGCGAAGGGGCGCGGTGCCGACGCACCGCGCCGGATGACGAACGTCGCGGCCGGTTCCGGGCCGCGGCGGGACGAGAAGACCGCGGCCGGTTCCGGGCCGCGGCGAGACGAGGAGACCGCGGCCGGTTCCGGGCCGCGGCGGAAGAGAAGACCGGCGGCCGGGCCGCCGGCGTCGGAAGCCGAAGAGGGGACCGGAAAATTTCGGTCCCGTTGGAGAAAATCGGCCGGCCAGCTGGCCGGCCGGATGCCGTTAAACCGGGGAATTAATTCCCCGGCCAGCTGGCAAAACCCCCCTCTTAAAGAGGGGGGCGGTTTTAATTTAAAGTGAGGGGGCCGGCTGCCCCCTCGGATCCGCACAAGCAGGCCCCCTCATGTGAGGGGGCGGTTTGCTTAAAAATCGGCGCGGCTAAGCCGCGCCGCCAGAAGAGAAACCGCGGGGCTTAGCCCCGCGTGCGCAGCCCGTGCGGCGCCAAGCGCCGCCACCGCGGCCCGCCGCCGCCGCCACCGCGGCCCGCCGCCGCCGCCGCCGCCTCCGCCGCGCCGCCTCCGCGCGCCGCCGCGCGCCGCCGCCGGCCGCCGCGCCGCCGCGCGCCGCCGCCGCCCGCCGCCGCCGGCCCCCGCGCCACCCGGGCGCTTCGAACCAAAATTAGTTTTTGGCTCATAACTTGAGCCTCGGACCTCCGATCGACGAACCGTCAGCGGCAACGCGATCCTTGGATCGAGACGGTCGTTTCGGTATATCGCACTCAAGGTTTTGGTTAACTTTGAGTTCGGCCGGGTTGGTTCGTTCACGAAACCAACCGGGCCTTCGGAGCGGAAACGCTCATATCTTGAGCCACGAACGTCCGATTGACGCGCCGTCAGTCGCGTTGCGTTCCTCTTAATGAGACGGATCTTTTGGCATACTCCGCCCGAGGTTTGGACGCAGGTGGAGTACGGTCGGGTTGGTTTTGCCTTAAAAACCAACCGGGCCCCGGAGACGAAAAAGCCAATAACTCACAGACCGGGCGTCCGATTGACGCGCCGTCTGTTTCGTTGACTTCCTCTTGATGAGACGGAATTTTTGACATACTCCGCCCGAGTTTTGGATGCAGTCGGAGTATGGCCGGGTTGGATTGTACCCGAAATCCAACCGGGCCCCTGGAACGGGAAAGCTAATATCTTTCAAACAGGACGTCCGTTTGACGAACCGTCAGCGGCGTTGGTGGTTACGTTGAGTAACGGTCCCTATGAGTATACCCTATGGGAGTTCGGGGTACAGTTGAGATACGGCCGGGATTGGTTTGCTCACGAAACCAACCGGGCCCCTGGGACGAAAAGGCTAATAACTCACAGACCGGGCGTCCGATTGACGCGCCGTCTGTTGCGTTGAGACCCCTGTGACGAGACGGACTTTTTAGATACTTCTTCATGGGACTTTGAGATACTTGGAGTATCGACCAGTAGCTCGTGGAGCGGACCCTCCCGGAGACGAGCGTGCAGAGTACGGAGACCGTGTAGCCGGCTGAGACCTAACGACTGCTTGACCGACTCGACTTGGAGTGAGTCGACTAGCCCAGTGGACGGAGCGCCCAGTAGTTGGTAGCAGACCCACGGCGGACGGAGCGCCTGTTAGTTGGCAGCAAACCCGCGGTACTCGACAGGAGGAGTACCTCAGTTGGCTATTTGGGCGAGCGCCCGGTATTTGGCGACAGACCCTCAGCGGACGGAGCGCCAGGTAGTTGGCCGCAAACCCGCAGTACTCGACAGGAGGAGTACCTCAGCAGTCTTAGGTTAGTGAGCGGCGGCCTCGGAGTCGTGACAGGACCACTGTACACTCTAGAGACGGAGCTCTTCAGCAGTTACGGTTTCGATAATGAAAATCCTGGTTTGAGCTGAGACTTTTGACCTTGTGTTTACTTCATGATTGAGATGGGTTACTTGATAACTTAGGTATATGTATGGGCATATACCTAAGTAGGTTTTATCTGTTGAGATCTTCTTGTGTTTATCCTTGTTGGTTTTAGTGAGACCTTGAGGGTCTCGGGGTCCCTACTGAGTATCGTTATACTCACCCCTGCACGGGCTATGCCCGCACCTCGTTGTGTTGGTTGCAGACGACGGACAGAGCTGACAGAAGCCGAAGGTTCGAGGACTTGACGGTACCTATAGGTGGACTATACGACGAGGCGGTACCCGGAGGTGGACCACTGGGCGGGACATACTCGGAGCGGATGGCGGGTCCCGGAGAGCAGAGGAGCTATCTGTACCCACCCTTCAGGTGGGATTTCCAGTGGACATCTCAGCGTAGCAGCTTTACTTTTCAGTCGCTGTTTTCCCTTTCGAGTTGTACTTTACAGTTGGGCTTGTATTTCCGGCCCCTTTTTACTTTTCAGCTCTTCTTTTTGTACTTAGTGTTTTACTTTCGCTTGTACTCTGTGGTGCTTGTTTTCTTTATAAAGGCAATGCCTTCCCAGTTATCGGGATTTTACGCCTTTGGTGCTAGTCGCCAGCCCCTGGCCTATGGAAGGCGGGCTTGGGGTAGTCACGGCACGGGCCCCGAGGACGGGTCGTGACAAATTGGTATCAAAGGAGTTCGGTTCTACCGCAGAACTTATAACTCTGATCTTTTTTTTCTGTGAAGCAATAGTGTTAAGGGTACCGAGTGTGGTTTTCAGTTCAGGGAGTCCAGTATTGGTGCGGGCGGCCGACGTATCCATACACCAGGACCCTGACAACTGATTTCCGACTTTGTGCACGAAAACACTGATTGCGTGTGTGTTTTCAAAGGTTTTTCCCCTTAAAACAGCTCAAACCAGGTCAGCTCACCAGGTATAATCGTTTGATCGTGTTATGTTGTTTCTTTCAGGATGTCTTTTCTCAGACGATCAGCTAGAGCCCGGAGGGATGAGCGTGCTGACAGTCTGTCGAGCGACGAGGCCTCGGTGCAGGGCCCTTTGTCAGCAGTGGCACCGGCGGTAGCTCTACCCGCCGAGCCCCCGATGCTTCCAGCAGCAGCCGCTGACGATGCACGTCGCCTCAGCGCACTGCATGAGTTTCAGCGCCAGCGACCGCCCAGGTTTCGCGGGGAGACGGATCCCCAGGCAGCAGAGGACTGGCTGGAGGCAGTGGTTCGAGTGTTTAGGCTAGTGAGGACACCAGCAGACCTCATGGTGATCCTCGCTGCGAGCCTACTACACGCAGCAGCAGGTAGGTGGTGGAGCCACTTGTTTCAGTTTTGCGATGAGATGAACTTCGCATGGGAAGACTTTGAGACCTTCTTCAGGGTGGAGTTTGTGCCAGTATCTCTACACCCCGAGCGTGTACAGGAGATTCTGCCTTTACCGCGTGTTTTTCGATCAGAAGCCGAGTCATCTGTGGGCAGTAGACAGATGATGCAGAGGTCCAGGAGGACCAGACCAGCAGTTGGGCGATCTCGGGTTTTAGGACCGGTGGTGCAGGGCACCCGGAGTGGGAACAGAGCTAGCCGTGCAAGGAGCAGGTTGTGTTACTCATGCCGCGGAAAGGGTCACCTGGCACGTGACTGTCCGACTCCTCGATCCGCAGGCTTGGAGGGAGCCACCGAGGTTGAGGCAGCGACAAATGCTTGAGAAACAGTAAAGCAGGTGGACAGGAGTGGAACTAGTGGATACGTCTTTTGTACTTCTAGTTCCATGTTGATGTTGCTTTTGTGTAGCGTCTTGTATTATGAGCTGCAATAATAAAAGACGCATCCTTTGTGATGTTTTCATTCCTGTCCTCTTTTGTGGTGTTACTAAGAGGTTCCAGTTGACTGTTGACTTGACCCTCACTTGTGAGACATCTACTGGAGGAGACCAGTTACCACACACTGATGCCGACAGTGTGACTCAACCCTTGGAGGCGAGAGTAACGGTTGGATCTCTTAGTAGTAGCGTCGAGGCCTTACGACGTCATCCTTGGTATGGATTAGTATCATCCATGTTAGGATTGACTGTTTTAGGAAAATAATGTGGTTCATCCAGGGGATGAGACCAGGTTTCTCTTATCGGCAAAGAAGAAATCTCGCAGCTCTTATGGGACCAGAGATGGTCCGGGCCACGTCAGAAGAGGTCCATGTCATCCAGGAGCGGATGAGGACAACACAGAGCCGGCAGAAGTCATACGCTGACAGGAGGCGGAGGCCACTAGAGTTCGAGGATGGTGACCACGTCTTCTTGCGGGTCTCACCTCGACGTGGTATTCGGAGATTTGGCCGAGGCGGCATGTTATCTCCGAAGTTCGATGGACCCTTTTGATCTTCAGCCAGGTAGGCGAGGAGGTTTACCGCTTGACCCTACCACCTCAGATACACCGGGTGCACGACGTCTTCCACGTGTCTCAGCTGAGGAGATACGTGCACGACCCGACGCACATCTTTGACCATGGGAGCTTGACGTTGACGATGGGGTGACTTTTACGGAGGTCCCGGTGAAGATAGTGGATCGACAGGAGCGGGTCCTACATGGGCGATCGATTCCTCTTGTGCGCAACAGATGGCGGCACGGGAATCTCCAGGAGAGCACATGGGAGCGGGAGGCTCAGATGCGTGCTCAGTACCCTCTTTTGTTTCCCTAGTTATTGATGTAGCTTTACGGGGACGTAAAGCCCTGAGGTGGGAGTAATGTAAAGACCCGTAAAATTCAAGGGAAATTTTTTCTTAATTTTCTTTAGAATTTTACAAGAGCGCGGTTTCAGACGACACATGATTCCGAGGTCCGGAGTGCCCGGGATTAATTTCCGAAGTTTGGCTCGGGTACGTTCAGTGAACGAACGAGTGGGAATTCCTAACTTTTGATCCGGTGCTCGGAATTGAAATCTGAGGGCACCGATGAACTCGCAGCGCCGATATTCGCTTATAGAGACCTTTTCGGGAGTTGCGTATGTTGCGGGTTGAAAGTTAGTTTTTGGGTTTTTAGTTTAAGTTAAATAAAATTTGTGAGGAACAAATTTTATTTCTTTTAACTAGTTAAGTCCTACCAAAGGGAGTTGGGAGTGGGACCCACATCCACTTAACCTCCCTTGGGAGGATTAAGTGAGGTGGGGTCCACACGAACCCCAACTCCTCAAATTCTCTCAAAACCTCCCCTTTAACTCATTTCTTTTAATGTTGTCAACTTGAGTTACTTAATTAATTATGGGAGTTTAACCTTTTTGAATTTCAAACTTTTGAAATTCTAATGTGTATTGTAATAATAAAATAAGAAGTTGTCTTATTTTATTTTGGGTTGTTTTGTTTGTCTCCTTGAGAGATTTTGGAGAGCCTCCTCTTCTTCTTCAAACTCAACGAAGAACGCGAAGAACGTCGTTCTTCAACGAAGAACTTCTCCGCCGAAGAACACGATCCATCCGCGACGCCGTATCCGCGACGCGACGTACTTCTTCTGCGTCATCTCTTCCGCGACGGTTTTCCGCGACGAACGCCATCGACAACGACTCTTCCTCCGACGTCAAAGGAATCGACACCGATATTCCACGACTACGTCAACGTGCGACTATCGAGGTAGAGGTTCTTGAGTTCGTTGTTTTCTTTATAATTTGACTTTCCTCAAGACTTGACGAGGAACGCTCTTTTCCCGACGAAGAACGCCGCACCTCCTTTCTTCGTTCACCGTGACAACGAAGGGGACGCCACCTCTTCTTCGGACAACCTTCGTCGGCGTGCAAGTTCCGCCAACGTCGTGTCTCTTCGGGCATAACACTTCGTCAACGGATTTGACGAACGACGACCGCGACGCCCGACCTCCGCGACGCCGTCTTCCGCGGGACGTAGACGATTCTTCGAATCTTAAACCCGAGGTAGGGGTTGTTGGTTCATTATTTCTTTATTCTTTTTCTTGAACGTGGATCTCGCATGTCTAACTTGATGCTTGAATGTTTAAGTTGCGTTATTAATTTAACGTGAGGGGGGGGGGGCCGGACCGCACGAACACGGCCGAATTCCCCCCTCCATCGTTCATGTTTATTCATGCGGGCGGATGCAAGTGGCGTGGTGCCGTCGCACCACGCGGATGATCGTACTTATATTTTATGCGGCGCCGTCGCGCCACGCCGAGGAAAAATCTTCAAGAACGCGACGTCGTCGCGCCGCGTTGAAAAGAAATCGAAGCACGGCGAAGGGGCGCGGTGCCGACGCACCGCGCCGGATGACGAACGCTGCGGCCGGTTCCGGGCCGCGGCGGGACGAGAAGACCGCGGCCGGTTCCGGGCCGCGGCGAGACGAGGAGACCACGGCCGGTTCCGGGCCGCGGCAAAAGAGAAGACCGGCGGCCGGGCCGCCGGCGTCGGAAGCCGAAGAGGGGACCGGAAAATTTTGGTCCCGTTGGAGAAAACCGGCCGGCCAGCTGGCCGGCCGGATGCCGTTAAACCGGGGAATTAATTCCCCGGCCAGCTGGCAAAACCCCCCTCTTAAAGAGGGGGGCGGTTTTAATTTAAAGGGAGGGGGCCGGCTGCCCCCTCGGATCCGCACAAGCAGGCCCCCTCATGTGAGGGGGCGGTTTGCTTAAAAATCGGCGTGGCTAAGCCGCGCCGCCAGAAGAGAAACCGCGGGGCTTAGCCCCGCGTGTGCAGCCCGTGCGGCGCCAAGCGCCGCCACCGCGGCCCGCCGCCGCCGCCACCACGGCCCGCCGCCGCCGCCGCCGCCTCCGCGCGCCGCCGCCGGCCACCGCGCCCCCCGGGGGGGGTCGGGCCGACCCGACCCCCCGCTTCGAACCAAAATTAGTTTTTGGCTCATAACTTGAGCCTCGGACCTCCGATCGATGAACCGTCAGCGGCAACGCGATCCTTGGATCGAGACGGTCGTTTCGGTATATCGCACTCAAGGTTTTGGTTAACTTTGAGTTCGGCCGGTTGGTTCGTTCACGAAACCAACCGGGCCTTCGGAGCGGAAACGCTCATATCTTGAGCCACGAACGTCCGATTGACGCGCCGTCAGTCGCGTTGCGTTCCTCTTAATGAGACGGATCTTTTGGCATACTCCGCCCGAGGTTTGGACGCAGGTGGAGTACGGTCGGGTTAGTTTTGCCTTAAAAACCAACCGGGCCCCGGAGACGAAAAAGCCAATAACTCACAGACCGGGCGTCCGATTGACGCGCCGTCTGTTTCGTTGACTTCCTCTTGATGAGACGGAACTTTTGAAATACTCCGCCCGAGTTTTGGATGCAGTCGGAGTATGGCCGGGTTGGATTGTACCCGAAATCCAACCGGGCCCCTGGAACGGGAAAGCTAATATCTTTCAGACAGGACGTCCGTTTGACGAACCGTCAGCGGCGTTGGTGGTTACGTTGAGTAACGGTCCCTATGAGTATACCCTATGGGAGTTCGGGGTACATTTGAGATACGGCCGGGATTGGTTTGCTCACGAAACCAACCGGGCCCCTGGGACGAAAAGGCTAATAACTCACAGACCGGGCGTCCGATTGACGCGCCGTCTGTTGCGTTGAGACCCCTGTGACGAGACGGACTTTTGAGATACTTCTTCATGGGACTTTGAGATACTTGGAGTATCGACCAGTAGCTCGTGGAGCGGACCCTCCCGGAGATGAGCGTGCAGAGTACGGAGACCGTGTAGCCGGCTGAGACCTGACGACTGCTTGACCGACTCGACTTGGAGTGAGTCGACTAGCCCAGTGGACGGAGCGCCCAGTAGTTGGTAGCAGACCCACGGCGGACGGAGCGCCTGTTAGTTGGCAGCAAACCCGCGGTTCTCGACAGGAGGAGTACCTCAGTAGGCTATTTGGGCGAGCGCCCGGTATTTGGCGACAGACCCTCAGCGGACGGAGCGCCAGGTAGTTGGCCGCAAACCCGCAGTACTCGACAGGAGGAGTACCTCAGCAGTCTTAGGTTAGTGAGCGGCGGCCTCGGAGTCGTGACAGGACCACTGTACACTCTAGAGACGGAGCTCTTCAGCAGTTACGGTTTCGATAATGAAAATCCTGGTTTGAGCTGAGACTTTTGACCTTGTGTTTACTTCATGATTGAGATGGGTTACTTGATAACTTAGGTATATGTATGGGCATATACCTAAGTAGGGTTTATCTGTTGAGATCTTCTTGTGTTTATCCTTGTTGGTTTTAGTGAGACCTTGAGGGTCTCGGGGTCCCTACTGAGTATCGTTATACTCACCCCTGCACGGGCTATGCCCGCACCTCGTTGTGTTGGTTGCAGACGACGGACAGAGCTGACAGAAGCCGAAGGTTCGAGGACTTGACGGTACCTGGAGGTGGACTATACGACGAGGCGGTACCCGGAGGTGGACCACTGGGCGGGACATACTCGGAGCGGATGGCGGGACCCGGAGAGCAGAGGAGCTATCTGTACCCACCCTTCAGGTGGGATTTCCAGTGGACATCTCAGCGTAGCAGCTTTACTTTTCAGTCGCTGTTTTCCCTTTCGAGTTGTACTTTACAGTTGGGCTTGTATTTCCGGCCCCTTTTTACTTTTCAGATCTTCTTTTTGTACTTAGTGTTTTACTTCCGCTTGTACTCTGTGGTGCTTGTTTTCTTTATAAAGGCAATGCCTTCCCAGTTATCGGGATTTTACGCCTTTGGTGCTAGTCGCCAGCCCCTGGCCTATGGAAGGCGGGCTTGGGGTAGTCACGGAACGGGCCCCGAGGACGGGTCGTGACACCTTTATCTTATATGAATTGTTTTATGATGTCACGATGTTTAAGATTCCCATTTTTATTACATGGGTTATGCAATGATGTATGATTTATGATTTTGTGGAACACATAAGAATGGTATCATTATGAGATGGGTGGGACCTATATCTCCCTCCAATGAATTGGGTAAAGATTTTATATCTCATGAGATAGGCATGGCTGGAATGGTAGGTTATACCAGTTCAGTGAAACAGGACTGAAACGAGGGTGACTCGGTTCAGAAAGGGACTTTGTCCACTAAGATAGTCTTGGCAATGAGTCTTGACTAATAAGATATGATTCTTTATGATTATGTGTGTATTCCACAAAGTTTCATGTTTTAAGTTATGATTATTGTGATTACATTTCACTACCATGAGTTATCCCAGGTTATGAAATTATGTTCTCTTTAACAGGTTATGATTTCCAAAAGTTATGTGCTTATGTATATGATGTGATTGATATTTCTTTTGTTTACCCTTACTGAGCATTTGAGCTCACCCTTTTATGTTTTATTTTCCCCAGGATATAAAGAAAGGTTTTAGGTATAAAAAAAAGAAGATCTTTATGGGAGATGTTGAAGATCTTTCACCACAATTAGAAGATTATATTCCGAGTCTCCAAAGACACTAAACTATTACGGTCCTTGTGTGTGTGTTTTTGTAATGTACTAATTATTCCGCAAATGTAATGTAATGTCAATGTACGTCAAGCTTCGGGTCTATATATTGTAACATCCTAGATTAGTTCACTCTATAGTAATTGGATCAAAGTTATACTAGAATTTTGGTGTGCCTCACTATATTCCAAAGTTTACTGACTAGTAATGAGGGTCTATGAGGTAATAGTGGGGATACTGTATCCTCTGAAGATAAATAATTATAGTACAAAACAAAATTGTGAGAAACTATATATAAAAATTGGTAACAAGTTATAAAATTAATACAATATGAAAAATAAACATATAGAATGGAATGATAATCATATATAGATAACCATGATCACTAATAGGATGATCACATATGTAAAACATAGGTATCTAATATAATCCACCATCCATGCACTGAGGAATGATTTGATCCGTTTTCAAAATAACAACATCTATCCTATACAACAATGGTACATCCATATCCACTATCTCATACTAATAGGACCTTACCCTTACTTCTTTCATGAATAATAAGGTAAGAATATGTATTTTAGGGATCATGTTGTGTGTAAGTATGAACTTAGTTGGCCACAACCAATAGGTTCACTATATAATATCTATATGTATACAATTGTATGAAAAAATATAATAAAAAACAACCAAACCCTATCTCCAAACATAAACCACTCATAGACAACCATCCATGAGTGATCATTTCCCTGCCTCATCAAGTGTCAAAATTGAATTATGCATCCAAAGGAAATCATTTTTTAACATCCCTTATCCTTCTAACCAATTCCATACCACATTGAATCACATTCCAACCATAACTAAAGTAACCATTTTGAGCCATCCATGAAATACCATAGGTAGTTCTATATATCATATCACAAGTTCCTTGGTCAACCAACCCCTTTACAAACTGCAAACATAACATCTTGAAAAATCCCAAGGCATGGAGACACCCATCCTTTTCCATGTTCAACTCATCATCCCAACATATCCCATATTCTCCATGATAATCCCACTCCCATCTAGTGGCATCACTCACCACTAATAATGTATAAATATAGTGTATCATTTTTTAACTATTTAAAAACTTAAATACAGTGTCTACCCTAGGTGTTGTGACAGGGTACTAATGTCCCTATTGCCTAGTTGAAGGGTGTCTCATGTGACTAGTGAGGTCCTACATGGTGCTTGAACCCCAATTCCCACATGGGGAAAGTGGGAGTTTCAAGAATGTATAAAAAGTCCTATGAGAACACTCCCCTGTCAAGAGTCATTTTAAAAGTGAGGATAGTGATCGTTGTGAAAGAAAATCCCAACAGGTAGTGCTACAGAGAAAACAAAATCTTGATGTGAGGGGATACAGATCCCTGTAATTGGTATTAGATCATACATTTATTTTTTAGATTTCTTGTACCATGAATTGATATAATTGGTTGTTTAATTTTATTTATTAACATGCTATCACATTCTTGGGTACCATGTAAACGGGTATAACTTCAAGGAGGAAGAAGAAATCAAATGGAGATACTTCATGTGGAATATTTTTTGGTAGTAGTGTAATTTAAATGAAGGCATTTGGAATCCCTCTAAGGAAAGGTATGTATAATTCAAACTATAATTCTATATATTCTTTTAATTATGTTGTAGTAATAGATTTGAATGATATTATTCCAATTGAGGTTGGGACTACGGATTATGAGGAGATCCAAATAATAAAAAATAGATAGGTTTTCCACTTATCAGAGGAAACAGATCAGAACCTTTTAGAAGAAACCTTGAAATCAAAAGAGGAAAATATTTCTCAATGAATTATTCTCAAAGGGTTTAAGATTGAATTTTAAAATTTGAAAATTCTCGATAAGATACTATTTCATGTGGTCACTAATTTAGGGGAGAAAAATGACCCCCATGTTAAGGAATTAAAAGTAAGAAATTCCAAAGTGAAACAATTCAAGACTAATTCTAAAGAAAAGGGACTTGACATAATATAAAATCAAAACATTAAGTCTAAGAGGGAATAAATTTCAACTCATATGGAATATATGTTCATAGAGAACTAAAGGTTACAATAGGAAAAGTTATTCCTTAAAGACTATATTTCTCAAATGAAAAAAAATATGTGTTAGTAAACTGATATGTTGTACAAACTTTACCTTGAGTTAGAGGATTATATTTCTAGTGGTAATACTCTCAATAACGATATAGATTCCATAATAAAAAGTAAAATAAAAAATATTTGATAATTAGAATTATATCAGGTCTTATCTCATAAGAAAATGGAATTTTCAAATTCCAATGGTAAACCAAAAATTAAATATACTTTTAAATTATTATTTTATTATTATTCAGTGAGTGATAGTGAAATAAAATATACATATTCCATATAAAATGAGAAGCATGAAAATATTTTCATGTCACAAAGATGAAGATCCATGGGAAAATATGGTATTGGCTATGATGAAATCTCTCTAAGGCATAAGAAAAATAGATCCATTGGAATTCCCAAGAAAAGTGAAGATCAGATAGATACTTTAAAGAGACTTAAGAAAGTCCCCAAAAAAGGTAGTTTAAATTGGATGAGCACTCAAATAATGTATGAAGACATGTGTTATTTTTGTGGAATTCATGGACACATCTCTAATTTTTATTTTTAAGCGTGATAATACATTAAATTTTGTGACTCTAGTGGAAGATATGAAATACTGGATTACTAAGAATAGTAAATAAGGTATGGGTACTTTTATAATAACTCATCCCATGATAAAAATTCCTTAAGTTTAGATTTTAGGAATGTTTTAGATGAAAGTAATTAAGGTAACATGCATAAAACCAATGCAAAAATTGTCCCCATAAAGTATAGATTTCAAAGGATGGATGAATAACACTACCATGTTGAAAGTAGTGTGAAGATGAATTTTAGACCTACTATTGAACCAAAATTGTATTGGATAGATATAAAAAGATTTCAAAGAAATAGAGGTATTGACATGGTTATAAAACTTGAAGATATCATGTGAAATAAGTGTTCCAAATCAAGGTATCCATTTAAAGATCTAATAAATCATATAGGGACCATAAAATTATCTAGAAGGTCTAGAGAAGGAAATACCTAACTTATATGGAAATAAAAATCCTTAGTTGTAAAACTATCCAAGGAGGAGCAAATTTTATTTCGTGTCGTATAGAAAATAATAGTCCCAAATAAATTGAGAAGGATATGGAGTATATTTAAATAAATTCAAATCATAAGGTTGATTCAAAGTTGAATGGGATCATAATTTAGGATTATTAATAACATAATGAAGTTGATGAGGTGGTGGAATTCCTTCCTAAATCCCAGAAAATGAAAATGAAAGTTTGAAAATGAAGGGTTGGTACAACTTGAAAAGACTTGTTAATTAACTTAAGGAAATATAAGGCACCTATTTACCCCATGTACTTAAATATTTTAACTTTTTGAAGGGGTGAAGAATTTAGGGAAATATATAATACATGGGGTAAATGTTCTATAATACAAAGAATTTTGGAATCTAAACACATATCAGTTTGAAGCTATATATGGTGCAATAAAATGATGCATCCAGAGTTATTTCAAGTCTCATATGTTATCTAGCCTATAAAATAGAAACAATATCATACCTGAACCAACTATAGGTGTCAAGTAGAAAGTTTGTTTCTCAAAAATTGATCTAAAAATTTCATTCTAGAATTAAAATTGAAGTTAAATATAGAGTTGTCTGTATAATCCTTAATTGAATCAAAATTGGTTTCAAAGCATTATATGATTCTACAAAGGTATCATGATGAATCTAGTGTAAAAAATGGAAAAGGGACACAAACTTAGTGTAATCAGACAACTAAAAGGAATCTGATAGATTGTGTTCACCAATAACAACATAAAAGGGTTTTTATACTTATCTTTAAATGGTTTAAAAATTGGTATTAGCTATTATAGGATAATAAAAACTACTGAACTGATGGTATTTTCCCCAAAAATGGTGAACCCAAAGTGAAGTAATTTTCTATATAAATTATGATAAATATCATGGGTATTTGTTTTTAAATTTTCAAGGTCATCCAGCCACATCAGAGTTTACAAAAACTTTTGATGTATGAAGGATATTAAAATATCAAGTGGTATCAATAGTTCATTTATAAAAAGTAGTTCAATTAATTAAAAAATATTATGTTCTCACAATCAATATTTTTCTTTCTCATTGACAAAGGATTGGTGTGAAAGTGTGATGAGATCATAATTTGGTTGATGTTGGAGAAAATGAACATTTTTTATTGTAGGTGTTTTAATTAGAAAACAAGTGAGAGACATGGACATATTTGAGGTTGTTTTCAAAAACTATTATTTAACAGACTGAACCTAGGATCAATAGTATTAGAGTATTTTTTGACTAATAAGATTCTAAATGGTAAAACCAGTAAGTTGGAGTTATTTGAGTCTATATTGATAAAGTGAATAAATTGGTTCAAAATTGGCTAGGAGGAGTTATTTTGAAATTGGGAGGTCTAACAAAAAATATAAAATGGGTGGTAAAATATTTAAATGATAGTAAATAAGTGGTTAAATACAAATAATAAGATGTTGAAATTTTCTTATTATAAAGGGGGAGAAGAAAAAAATAATGAGGAGTCATTCCCTATCCACAAAGGGGAAGAAGTAGTTTTCCCTAACTAAAGGGGAAATGTCAAAGTAGAGAAGGTTCTATTGGATAAAGAGTGTAACCATATGGATAAAACCCACTTGTTTTAAAAGGGGGAGTTGAGTATTTTTCCTCATTCAATGGGGTAGTGTGAGATAAAAAGGGGGATCCTTATGATGAAGGAGGATTAGATATTATTTTTTTTTAAAGGAAATGTCTTGGTCAATGACCAAGACAGAAAATATTATTATAAAAGGAAGGTAAAATTACAAGATTCTAAAATAGGAAACTTTATTACAATATTTTTCATAATAAGGAAGGAGATCAACCGGTAAATCCTCACTCCACGTAATGTCCTGGTTTATACCCTTGTTTCCTAGAAAATCAGCCACCATGTTTTCTTCACGATAGGTATGTGTGGCAATGTATCTAATCTCCTAGAGTGAGCTAAGACAATTCTTCCAACGTGCTGTAAGAGACCAAGCAAGGTAAACCACACCATTCCAAATAGCTTTGATAATGGTGGTGGAATCACTTTCAATCAAAATATTATTCCAACCTTTAAGCTTAACGAAGTTGACCGCATGAATCACCGCCATCATCTCAGCCTCCAGGGTGGAGGCAAATCCACATCCTCCAAAGAAGCATCCATGAATATGCCCATGAGAGTCCCTGAAGAGGGACCCACAACCCGCGGGACCTAGATTTCCTTTAGAAGTGCCATCAATGTTGATTTTAATCCATCGAGGAATAAGAGTTTTCTAGAAAACTTCAAAGAAGCGCTTCAGTTGATTGTAGATCCCGTTAATTCTAAGCCGACGAATGATGACAAAGTCACCAACTCAGTTAGCGCTGGAGGATCTCTGAAGGGTGGACACGTCCCTGATAGCAATAAGAATTCTCGCCCAACCTGCAACAAGATTGAGTGAGGTGATATTGTGGATAATATCATTTCTATCATACCATATAATATGGATGAGCTCTACAACTGCGGATAGAAATATATTTTTAATCTGAGGTGAGAGATCCAACTTCACACAACATTTGAGTAAAGAGAAAATAGAGTTAGCAAATAACCATCTACAGTCAAAAATGTCAGTAACAAAATTCCATAGAGCAGTGGCTGTGGTATAAGACAAAAATAAGTGATTGATGTCCTCTCTATTTTGATGACATAGGTGACATCCAGAGTTGAGTTGGATACCAAAGGTTTGAAGGAAAACCTCCGTAGGTAAGGGCTTGTGAGCAATACGCCAGACAAGATTAAGTCTGGATGGTTTGATCCAAGGTTTATGAAAAGGATTCAACCAAGAAAAATTAGACTCATAGGAGGAGAAAAAATGATTTTAATAACTTTTGGAATCAAGGATTCCATTGTGAGATGGTTCCCAAATAAGACTATCATCATCATTTGAAAATATGTAGTCATCAACTACATGTTTTATATGATCAGGGAGGTCTGAGTGGGGGGAATGCGTTAATTCCTTTATGGTAAAGTTAATAGAATCCGGAACAGCATTTTAAGGAAGCATAGAATTGAGGGGAACTCCAGCCCAGTTGTCAAGCCATAATTTCAGGGTTGATTCAGATTTAACCATCCATCTGGAGTTGTGAATGATATTGACAAAGGACTTTCTCATGGACGGCCATAGGGAAGAATTCACATAAGTCAAATTATGGGACTTGAGCTTATCCAGGAAATGATTTTTAAGAAAATAAATAGAGTCATATTTTTTATTTATTAGATTCCAAGTGAGACTGGCATGGAGGGCTTCATTAAAATACTTGAGGTTTTTTATTCCAAGTCCTCCTTTATTGAGGGGTTTCCAGCATTTAGACTAGGAAACAGTGACAAGATTCCTATCAAGGATAATCCCCGTCCAGACAAATTTTTTGATATAGGTATTGATTTTCTTGAGGAGACTGGTAGGCCATCTGTAAATCATTAGTGAGTAAACCATTTTAGAGACAATAAAAGCTTTCACCAGGCAGACTCTACTAGCCATAGAAAGATATTTTCCTTTCCAAGAGGAAAGCTGATTAATAATTTGATCAAGGAGATCATTAAAATATGATGATCTAGGCCTACCCCAAAAGATAGGAACCCCCAGGTAAGTAAAAAGAAAGGACCCTTCTTTGATACCAAGACTCTAAATGATGTAATTTTTTCTAGAAATGGGGAAATTTTTACCAAAGAAGATAAATGATTTGTTCCAACCAATGGATTGAACTGAGATCTCTTCATAGTGAGATAAGGTAGATTTGAGATTGGTAATTTTATGTTTTCCACCATTTAGGAAAACTATAATATCATCCGCATAGAGTAGGTGGGTCGGTACATTAAGGTTTTGAGTAGCTTGGATGGGCTTAATTTTGTTTTGAAGCACAAGAGAGGTGAGGAGATGACTAAGGTAATCTTCCACGATAGAAAAAAGGATGGAAGAGAGGGGATCACCATATCGGACTCCTTTCTAACTTTTGAAATATCCCTTAGGGGAGCCATTAACAAGTATGGAAATAAATGCCTATTTAAAAAGAGATTTGAATGGGGATTAGATATTAGGACACCCAAAAGGGGGATAAAGAACAAAGAAGATATTATTAATTTTGACCCCTTTAAATTTCAATGAAAAGGGGGGAGAAAAAGGAGTCATGTTGTTAACAAAATCCAAAGGGGTGATTATTGGCCACCCTATAGGATTGAGTTGGATTTATTAAAAATGATTGTGGATGAAGGCCATATGTATTTGTTGACAATACTTATTGAAGAAGGCCAGATACATGGTTTGTTGAAAATATTTCAGTGACAGAAAAATGGTGTTGAAGTAGATCATTGAGTGTGGAATTGGAAGTCATGCATTATAAGATAATGGTGATTCTTATAGGATTTATGAAAAATAGATCTTGATCTTTATAGTTATTCTATTTTTTGAAAAAGTAAATTGATGGAGGGGTGGATGAGCATGTAGCCTATGATAATAATATGAAAACCCTAAAATAGTTCATGGGATGTTCCATAAAATATTTAGGTTCATTGAAGTAATTCTAGACTAAATTTTGGAAAATTTAGTTGAGAATAACATGGGAAATTATCAAATGAAGACGACATACGAGTCATATACTGGAGGGATAACTAAGTATGCATGAGTCATTTGTTGGTGTTGTATATGAGTCATATAGAAAGGGATTCATATGTGTATTAGTCAATGGAACTATGTATGATCCATTCTAGTAATTGTTTATGATCCATAAACCTATTTTGTACATGTGATCAAATTGTTTATGTGTTATTCCACAGTTTTGTATGTTTCATCTGGGTATTTGTGGACTTCAATGAAGATTCAAGCTTAGGATCAAAGGAAAAAAAATTAGGAGGATTAAATTGTGATATGTCTATATTTTTTTTCCTTAATTCAAATAGTTTTTGTCTGATTCTTAAATTCATATGACATTATAGAGCTTTACATCAGATTCATGATTCAAAAAAAAAGATAAAGAAAGGATTTATAGTGATGTTTCTATGATTTAAATATCACACAATAGAAAATACATACTGGGAAGTGTCTTTATTCACGAAAAGTATTGAGTCATATGATACAATGGATTACTAATTATTCAATCTCTAATTTTAAATATGTATGATATGTTATAGTTTCTAGCTTCAATAGTTATGAGGTTTTTTACATATCACGCCCTATAAAGAGGTAATTGGTGACATGGAGGTTGTTCGGTGTAAATGAGGTGTATTTATAAATAAACCTTCTTAATAACTATTATGGGGGTTTGTTTCTCCAATATTTTTAGTGATTTGATAGGAATTTAAAAAGGGATAATGTTAAGCTGCTAAGTGTGAAATCTTGAAAGATATATCATCAAGGTGTGAGATTTATATACTAACATGAGAATGTAGAAAAAAGTTTTTTCCATATTTAAAATATGGAAAATTGATTTCATGTGTCATTTAGTCTCCTAAAAATGGAGGAATAAAATAGATAGGGACACCCTACAATACATATGATAATACCCATATGCAGGAGAAGAGAGGAAATCAAATATATTATTTTTAATACTTTTACGTTGAGGAAGAAAAGGAATATATTCAAACTTAAAGATTTTTTTCGAATAAGAAATTTTTTTTGAAAAGAATAAGAAAGGGATTTCATTTATAGAGTTGGATGGTTGAAGAAATTATAGACTTATTCTAGAAGGAAGAAGAACCTGGATGCTCGTGAAGAACCAATCAAAAAGGAAGAAGGTATTTTTCAAAGGAGGAGTTCATAGACTACTTATGAAGGATTGGTTGTGAAAATCAACATCAAATCTATATTTATTTTAGTTTTCATTCAGAAACATCAATGTTGTTTATGGATAGTCCTACATGTCTATAAACTATGGGTACTCTCTCATTAAGTAGTGAGAAACAACTGAGGAAGTTAGGAAAGTGTTCCTTGGGTGGAATTGATCCAACCAAAATCCATTGTATGTGGAGTGATCCTAAGAAAGAGTGACCTATCCTAAACCACCATTAATCAATGAGGTTAGTGAATTTTTGTTCACAACACATTTCCATTGCATATTATTTAATTAATACAATTCGAGTGAACCAAGTAAAATAATTATGCATATGTGCATTTCTATTTACATTCTTTAAGAAACATTGTGGGATAAAGTAACTAAATTATATCTATAAAAGTATATTCAAGTAAAGGTGATAATCAAATCAATATTTAAAAGAATAGACAAATAGGTGACCCTAATAACTATGTAGTCAAGATATATAGGGAAGTCAGAGTTTTAAGGAAAATTGGGAAAGTTGGAAAGAATTTAAATACCATGATTCACTCCCCAAATAGGGTATCTCTCACTTAATCCCCTTGTATCCCTAATATTATTGATGAACATTATCATTAACCAACATATGTCACTTTATTACAGACATACCACTAAGAAACCAGTGTTCCAAACCACCTCATGGCCCCTATCATGTGTGTATACAACCCTAACGACCTCAACCCCCATGGTGAGTAGTATTAACAAAATATTATAACCACACCTTGGTGGTGAACCTATATTTAAACCCATAGAAATGGTCAACACCATTCACATCACATAGAAGAACCTATATTACCCCATTCCTCATGATCAACATCACCTATAATCATATGGTTATTCCCATCACATTCCTAAATAACCACATCAATCGAAACATCTCTGAAATCGCATCTTTAAAACATATAGCATCAAGCCTATCAATAACTTAATTCACACCATAAAGAAATCTGAGCCATATGAGGACAAACAATCATTTTACACATGAAACTTCCCCCGGTAGCTCTTATAAATAATGAAAACCCCAGGTGGTTATGTTTCTAGTCTCCCATATGACCCTACCCATACTTATTTATTATTCAATGCACAAACACACATATAACATAGTAAATAGATAGGAAACATATACCAATAGTTATCAAGACTCTACACTTTAAGAAAATTTGATGGATTTATCTCCAATTAGAAGAAATCTGGATATCTAAAAAAAATTGGTCCCAAATAATGATAGAAACCAATAATAAACACCTAGAGACAAGTAGACATACCTACACCTACACCTTTTAATAAGAAACACAAAGAACTAGTAAGAATTGATGAATATATCACTTGGGGATGAAGAGAATAATGAGATAAAATACTAGGTTACACCCACTATATTTTAGTCCAAATGACTCAAATTTCCCTTTTTATACTGATTAAATCAATTAAAATAAGTCTTTTAAAATCTATAAAAATCTCATCACACTCAATTTTTAGATAACTTTGGGGCCCTTATATATTAAAATGTTACCATTATGAATCAAAAATTATCCATTTTCCAAACCTTGCATATCACTGGGTAGGTATTGACCATTACATATGTTACCCTTATGTATCACAGGGTACTTAAAAACTTAGCTAAATTCTAAAAAGAGGAGGACACTTACATATCTATGGTACCTTTACATATCATGAGAATTTACTCGTACATATTTCCTTTGCCATAGACTTACTTTTATGTATCTTAGATTACCCATATGTATCACAAGGATCTCTATACATAGATATCCTTTCATCATAGGGTGAACCTTGCATATGATACTTGTCCATTTTTCCTAACCCTTAATAGAACGACTTTTATGTATGGTGACCCATACACATCAGGACCCTTATGTATGGGAGTTTTCCTATTTTTCAGAAATCTACAACAACTTCAAAACTTTTCTAAATTCATCCCAAAAATATAAAAAACTTCTAATTTACATCAAAACATTCCCAAAATTCACTTCAAACCATTAAAACTATTCCAAACACCACCTATAATAGAATTTTACAATCATTCATCCCCCTGAGCATGGGATAACTCCTAAAACTAGATCATTGGCCTATAACAACACCCTCGACACCTCGATAGGGTTTAAATTCATATGATTTATCCAATATCAAACCCAAACCACCACTCCCAAATACTTAGGCCTTTACAACCTCCCCACTATATGAGAGCTCCTCCCTAAGCTATCTCGTGACATACACTAAACAACTCTTAGTGAAACCCGAAAAATCCCACTCACCACAATCCTAAAATAATTATATAAAGATAAAAACATTTGTCTATTTACCGGTCACCCAAGATACCAAATTCAAACTAACGAATCCCTTTAGTGTGAACTCCCCACCATAGGAATCACACACCTGGTCTTATCTCAACTAACATCCCAATATGATTAAAATTTATTTCCAATCCATCATCCTATATCATACTGATGATCTCTTACATCCCTCATCATACATGATTCCCCCAATAATTCCTTATCATGCCCAATTCCCACTTTCATCAAGCATTATACTCAATGCCCACTTTCACTGGATGATTATGCATCCCACATTTATCATTTATCATATCTAATGTCCATACCTCAAATAGTATTTTTTGATTCCATTTATCACATATTCATATCATTCACTCATACCCACCATATAAAACCAAGAACTAACACACTCATGACATACCATTGACCACCAGTGGATCTATATATTTCTCTGAGTATGTTAGCTCGGTCGTATATAGTTGACCCAAATCCCAACTACCCAATATATATACTCCTTATGGATTCACACTCACTATTACCCACCAACACCGGTACTATATATCTCATCCATTGCCTCATATTTCACATGAAAATGAATCCCATATATTGGCCATTGATACCACTCCCAATATTATCTAAAATACATGATTCTGACCCGATCCATGACCCCTAACTAACTGTGAGGTCACCCAAAAAAACCATTCTAGATATCCCATTTGGACACATGCTCAACCCTTTTTTGATAGCTGATCACACTGGATAAATTTACTCATAGTCTCTCCGAGAACTAGGTACATAAACTTATAGGCTCTATCCACCCTCAATGTCTTAGGGAAGAAGTTCTTGAAGATAAATACCTTGAAATTCCTCCAAGTCATCCCCGTATACCTACCTTACTATACCTATACATCCCACCAGTGTTTCATTTTCACTCTGATCATATATATAGATAGTTTCACTCTCTAACCTAGTTTCATCTCGATCTAATCAAATATCATCCACAATGAATCAATCTAGTAATCCGCTACATGGGTTCCACCCTCCCCCTAGAATAAAAAAAGGATTTTGTGAATATAACTCCAATTTCATATATTCCATGGATATATTATCTCCCTAAACTCCCCAATAATTTCTATGTATAACCCATAGGCTCACCTTGAGTTTCTCATTCAACCACTTCCTTATATCCTTGAGCTGCTGAGGATGCCCCACCTATCTTGGAATATATACCTATGTCTTATGCTCAACTCCTCCCTTAGGGTCCTCATCTAGTGTGATCCTTGGTGTCACCAAGTCTCTACCCTCCAAACTCTCCAATGGAGGCTGTTTTGGTGGAATCTCGCCAAGTACCAAATATTATACTCAATAGAGATACAACAGTCTAAATACCACAAGTAGGGAAAGTTATAACTATAAGTATATCCCACTATTCCTTAAACTTCCCTACCACACCCATGTCTCATTCCATCCAACCTCACAAACCTACATTATATTTAGACACCACACACACCATATGAACACAAGATTCACATCCGTGTTCTAACTAAGTATAATTCCACCACTAAGCTATATAAAAAAACACCATATAGATTTTTGTTGACACTTTAAATAGGAAAATACCTTTCTATTCCTTAACCATAGAGAAAATCACAAGTACCACACACATTTTATATGATCCTAAGATGCCTAAAATGATGCATGAGTACTGCCACTTGCCTCCCGAGGACAAGAGTCCATAAAAAATAACATTGAATACCCATTTATTCAAATAAAATAAATCAACTATAACCATGTAAACCAAAAATATCATAGTTTCCCATGGTAACATAGACTTTATTCTATTCTTGTGTTGTCCAGGAACTCAAAATAATGTCTATCATAAGTTTTTACAATTCTCTAAATCTCCATTTACTACAACCCAAGTAACAAAAAACTCACTCCAATGCCACTTTTTGATATCCTAACCCAGTTATCTCTATAATAAATAGATCAGAGCACCACTAAACCATAATCATACCTCCCCACATAAAAAAGGTTATTCACTATTAGTGAGGTTTTATGGGGTGATATTGGGGAGACTATACCCTCTGATGATAAATAATAACAAAACACAAAAACAGTGGAATAAAATATAAATAATTTGTTATAACAAGTTAGAACATTTATATAATATGAACAATAAACATCTATAATTACATTCAAGTCATAGAGATATAACCAAGATTTCCCCTAATTAGATCACATATGTACAACACAAGGATCCAAAATAAATCACCGCCTCAACTCTGAGGAACCAATTGGACAAAATCACATCATCCATCTCATGCAAAACTAGCACATATATCACCACTAGGATCCCAAAGATGATCCATTACCATTACTTGTTCCATAAATAATAAATTTATTATATGTCCAAGTGCGATCATTTAATGTGTGAGTATGAACCTAGTAGACCACCACTAACAGTGTCCCTAGCTAATATCCATATGTATACTAGTGTATGAAAAAATTCAATAAATAGCAACCAAAACAGATCACCCAACCTTCTCCAATAACACCCAACTAGTCACGAGTGAGACTTTACCTTCCACATAAAGTACTTGAATAGAATAATGCATCTATATTCTATTATACTATATGATCCCTCAACCTTCCAAATAATTCCATACCACATGATATCACACAATAACCATAATAAAAGTAACCATTTCAAGTCAACCATGAAACCCCATAAGAATGACCATATATCATATCACACGTTCCATGGTCAAATGACCCCTTTACCAACCACTATCTTAATAGCTTGATAAATCCCAAGGCATGAAGACACCAATTCATTAAAATTCTGACTCACCAGATGAACATTTCCAACATTCACGGTGAGCATCCCGCTCCCATTTAGTGGTATCACTCACCAAAAACTATTTCTAAATATGGTGTGTCCTCCTCAATATTAAAAAATCTCATCATCAAACACCCTAAACCACTTAACTATAAATGATGAAAAAAATAAATTAGTGTTCAAAAGCACCTCATGGTCCCCTCTAATATACAGATGAACCCAATAGTCTCATCCCTCATGATGAGCGACATCACCAACATCATATGGCCACACCTCAGAGAACCTACATTTCCACATGTGGAAATATTCAGAACTATATACATCAAATCGATGAAATTAAATCACCACATTTGGTAATGATCAACACTATCTATATCATGACAATGAACTTTTTTTACCCCATTCTCATTGATCAACATCTTCCATAGTCACATAGTTACACCCTTCATGTTCCTAAAGAACCACATAAATTGAAACAATGAATAAATAACCACTTTTAAACAAATAACATAATTCCCATTAAACCCGAATACAGCCACAAAGAAGTTTTTATCAAAAAATAGAATAAGATTCGTGTATTTTTTCAACTTTCCTATCATAAGTGTCAAAATAAGTTTTCAATAAGGGCTCCAACATATTGATAACAATTATAAAAAATTAATTAGAACAAGTAAAAATTGTTATAAGAATTCTTTAATTAATTATATTAAAACATAACTACTTTTACTAAATTTTAATAATATCATAAGAAACCTTTTGAGTTATTCTAGGTTTGAAAAAAATTGTTTAAACCCAATTTATGTTATTGGTAACAAGAGGTAAAAATTATAGTAAGTTGTAGATAAAACTCACATGATTCACAATTTACTCTAATTATCTTGAATAATTTTAAAAACTATTAAAAACTATAAGGGTTCTCTAGGATATCTATGAAGTTAATCAATGGGTTTAACCCACTCGCATTGGTTAATAAAAAACATAATCAAGTAAATCCTACATGGAAAAAAATTCATTCATCGATCATGTAAGATAAGGTTAAACATATTAGTGATAATATCATGTTAATAGAAAGTGGTGAACTTCTAAATCACTAAATTAATGACTATAAATTTGATTATAAAATTAAAATAATAATAGATTTGAATATTAAACTCATGATTGTGATAAGTGATTGAATTCATGGATAAGGGGGAAGGGAATTGGAGTGTGGTAAAGTGGATACTGAGGTGATGGTGGTGATTTTAGATTGGAGGATGGGAGGTAGGAAATTAAGGATTCATTCATGGATGACTAGTGGTCAAGTGATCAATATTGAGGGTGATAGGGGATGGAATCAGAGTGAAGCTTGATGATGTTGTGGATGTCATCAATTAATGGGTGTAGAGGTGTAAGTTAGTGATAGAGGAGGTGTTCACTGACATCTAGGGATTGGGTATTAAGTTAAATTATAAATAGGAAGGAAAAAAGTGAGGGTGAGTTTTCTAGAAACACGTAGTCGTGGTTGTAATTAAAATCCATATAAAATTAAAAAAATAGTGATGATTTTAAAAATAATTGATAAAATAAATAAAGTAATTACCCAAGTGTTGTTTGGAAGTTTTTAAAATCATCACTACATCCAAAACTTAATATATATTTTTCAAAGATTCCTCAATCTCGTACATTTGGATCTAGTGCTAAAAATTTAATATTTATATACTAGATTTATACCAACCAATTAAACCCAATTTAAATTATCCATAATTACAAAATAAAAAGAAATTATTGACACAATTACATACCCAATACCTTTTTAGGTTTAAAAATTTAGAGAATTAAGAAA
Organism: Viscum album; assembly: GCA_963277665.1. NCBI lineage: Eukaryota > Viridiplantae > Streptophyta > Magnoliopsida > Santalales > Viscaceae > Viscum > Viscum album. The sequence goes on from OY728120.1 coordinate 2,114,432,811, forward strand.
ACCCATCATTTAATAAAACCAATATCTTTCTCATCCAAAGGAAATTTCTCTAACTATACTTATATTTTCTTATTCCATAATAAGCCTTCAAAATATCCCATAAAAGTCTCCAAACAAAAAATATTTTAGAAAATTATTTTTATTACTCTTATTCATAACCTAAGGAAATGAAAACATAATAATATTGATCTCAAATGCTCGATAAGGGTACTATACAGCGGAAGTTATCATATAAAAACAAATTTGAGTGATATAGAAAAGTAAATTATAAATAAATGTGACATATAATTGATAACTTGAGCCCAAAATATATACATGAATAACATAAAAATGTAAATAATCACATGTACATCAATATATTTATTCATAGTGATGAAATGCATAATTTTAGACATCTTAGCACCAAGGGATTAGCCAAGAAAGATATCAATAATAAAATCCATACCATCAAGGCCTCAGAAAATACATTATCAATAATAAAATCAATTCCACAAATTCCTAATCCAAGAAATTATCAGTAATAAAATCCATACTATCAAGTACTAGTCTAAGATGTTATGATTTTATGGGCTATCACACACCAAATAATACCCTTATTTTTTGTATCATGAGACCTACAGATGCATAGAGGGGGTATATATACTGATCCCTAACTATAAGTTAAAAATGTATAATTTATTTATAATGTAAAAATTAATTAATATATTTCACAATACATAATCAACCTACCTTGATAATCAATAATAATGTGTATGGAATTAATATCTATATAGAATAAAAATATTTTCCTAGTCAATAACAAAATGACTGTTGTTATTGAACACTATAATTAATGTATGATGAATTATTCACACCATATAGAGTAATTAGACTATGTATAAGTTAATAATATAAATTATGTAAAATATATTCATGATAATAAATAACATGGAAATGAACGATAATAATAAATTCAAATGGGAGATAATGAAAGAAATCAGAAGGAAGTGAGTGAAATAGGAATAATCCTTACAAACCAATTAATATATAAGAAAATAAATTGTTAGGTGGTGAATTTAAACCATAACTTCATCAAAAGTGAAGGTATTTTATTAAATGTATGTTTTTTATGAAAACATATGGAAAATGGGAGTGGAACTATAAAAATAAATTTATTAAATATTTTTTAGCTTTGTTGAAAAATAAAATTATAAATCCCTTCAAAAACTCTTTTCATAATATGTTAAGAATACTTTTAAATAATTATTTCTAAAATAATTTAGCATAATGGATTCTTGAAAAGAAACTATACTTGAGTAAGAAAATTTAGAGTGTAAGATAAAAATATACATAAGTGAAATGAAATCCATTTTCAAAAATTTTAAGAAAATAGTATCTTTTTCAAAAAAATCATAGAATAATAGGAATAGATATTAATTTTTAAAACCATAAAAAAATTTCAAGGAATATAAATAATTATAAATATAAATTATGGTGGAAAAATCCATTCATGTATAAAATATTTAAAAGTAGTTTCTTGTCTCCATTTTACAAAGAAAGTTAAAAATGACTTATACAGAAAATGTTAAAAATATTCCTTTAAAACATTCAAAAGGAAATTATAAATTAATATAAATTGATATTAATAAATAATTTAAGTATATAAAATAATATTCTTGAAGAAAATAAATAATATGGATATGGAAGAGAAATATTCCCATCCAAAAAGGTGAAATAATGTCATCTTTTCTTATAAACATTCATTCTGTGGTTTTGAGTTCCAAAGAGATAAAAAATGGAAATAATACTTTATAAACCCCTAAATAATCATAGGATAAGAAAATATGTTGGTTTAAATATATAAATAGTATATAATTTCCCCAATAAAAATTTAAACAAAAACAATCCTAAATAAAAATGAAATTATAAAATAAACACTTATAGATTTGGTAACTTATAAATAAAAAGAAAAATAAATATAAAACATGATATGGATATATATATATATATATCCCATAAATTACATGAAAAAATATGTCAAAATTTATTCATAGTTCATTAATTAAACCATATAAAATATATAATGGTATATATATGAAACATGTATTAAGAAATTGAAATTGAGACCTAAAACCCTTTCCTAGGATTCGTGCCTGGTCGGGCATGTTATATCCTCCTACATAATAAATTTTTAATTATGAATATATATGATAATAATATTTAAATTTATCTTACTATATACCATTAACATATAATTTTCCATTTCCATTTATTAATATTTCTTTTTTAAAATCAATAATTTTGCACTAACTGTTCATTTTTTTCACATATGTTGCAATTCAGCGGTTCCAGTCCTGTAACTTGGTCATGGTTTCATCACATACAGGGTGTTAATGAAGTTTTATAGTATTTTTTTTATATATTTACGAAGTACCATGTTCAATACCTTAAACTTATGGTGATGAATCTCTTGGAAATATTAAAAATGTTATTTTTTAGAAATTCCAAATCCCTAAAAATAATTGATTTTATTAGTGAATAAAAACATGTATATAAAAATTTTATAATAATTAAAACAAATTAAATTAATTAATTTTATATAATATTATCATTATTTAACATTCTTTAATCATTAATGATATAAATATTATAACATCATTCATGTAGGTGGTAAAATCGACCCAAATAAGAGCTTGTTATAACAACGGAATGAGAAAGACCATGCTATTATATAATAATAATATAACTTTTATAGAATCTTAATGGTTTAAAAATAATTTTATTAAAGTTATAAATTTTATTCATGAATATTTATATGAAAAAGATATAGAATAAAATTTATGAATAAGATATTTTTTATGTTGAGAGATTGAATCTGTTTTTGAAGGACCTCTTGAAAATGAAAGGTTTAGAGATTATTTTTTGGAAAAACTAAATAAAGTAGGAGAATATTTTTAGGGACTTAAATATGGAATATTATAGGTCATATTTCTAGTTTTTTTGTATCTTTTAATGGGTTCAGGTAGGATTATTCTATAAGTTAGTCGGAGTGAAACATTTGTAAATACTCGCAACTCAAAAATTAAATAAATTTCATTCTCTAAGGAAGGTGGAACTAAATTATAAAATTTATAATATGATATTATTTGGGTTGAAAATAAACTAAAAAAATAAAACTGATACATTTTTTAGTGATAATTATGGTTTTATCCCTTAGTTTAACCCCCATTTAAACCATTTTACCATTTACCGTGGTGACTAACTTTTACGATGATAACTACTCATTGTAACTAAGAAAGAAATGAAAAATATTTCCTAATTTGTATGTGATGATTCAAAAATTAGAAACCAGCTTATAATATTCAATTTCCATAGGTAGTAAAAATTAATTTTTATAAAATAAAGTTTAACACAAAATAAATAGTTTTTAGAAAAAAATGTAATTTAAGCATAAAAATGAATGAAACCAAATCATGTGTGGTATTTATTCCCATGATATTTATTGGTTTATTGTTTAAAAAAATAATAGTTATGTTAATTTAAAATTAATCCAAACCTGAATGGAACTTTTTTTTGTATTTAATTAAATTAAAAGGATGGAAAATATTTTTTTATTAGAATAAAATATCACTTAGGTTACAAAATGTCAAAAATGGGTTTCAAAATTATACATGATATTTTTAAATGGACTATTTTACTCCATAAATAATTATTTATTCTGTATAAATGTTTTATAAATTTTTAATTCATACTTATATCATGATGATTTTATAAAATATACGATATTTATAAAAACATTATTTGTCACTATTCATTTAAAATAAACCATTTTAGAAAAAATCCAAAACAAAAAACTTAAGATAATTTTATCATTTTTAAATAAATAGTTAATTTCATTTCATCAAAATAAGTATTTAAAATTTAGTAATTTATATTTTAAATAAAACATATATAATATAAAATAAAAAAATAAAAACACAATACTTTTGTTTAGTCAAAAATAATTAGAAGAACATCTCTTATAGTTGCTTAATTATTAATTGAATGTTAATAATATATTTTACTAATTATGACTATAATTTAAACAATATATCTTATTGATATCATTTTCTCAAATCATTAAATTTATCAAAAATACATAATTTATTAAAACGGTTTCGCTAGAATTAATTGTATTTTATTAAGTAAAATGGATCCATTTTAATTTTAATAAATAATTTATTTTTCCAATTATAATACCTTTATCTTTTTATAATAAAGTATTATTTAATTTATTTTAGTGTTTCACGTATCATAAGCTATTGTACACAACAACTTTATTTAAAGGATAATGCATTCTAAATTTTGTGGCATTACATTTCTTATAGTGTATAAGATATTGTATTCGATGTGATAATCATGTGATGACGACTTGAGGAGTTTAAATGACTAAATAAATTTTTTAATGTTAAAAAAATTAATCATAATTATGTCTAATGATTTACAAATAGTTTTAACTTATGAAACATTTCCATTTAATAGTCTAGAATTTGAGAAATATTTAGAATCCAAGGAGTCCCCTTGCAAGGATATATGAAATGGATTATAGTTTGGTATTGGTGTGCATTATTTAATATTATATTTGCTCTAATAAATCTCCTTAAACTTAATTAATATTTATCTTATTTTATTCAATTATTTAACTAAAGGTTATGATATACCATTGATTAAAGAAAATCCTTCCCAAGAATTGGTAAATTCACAAATCCGATGGGTAAACTTACAGGAAAGTATTAGTTGGTTACTTCTTAGTGATCCCTATCAAGCTTGTTTGGTGGATATTAGAATAATCATATCAAAAAAATAAAAAGGTACACATTCTTCATTTGTTTTATTTAATCCAAATGAATGAAACATTATTATGGCATAAATAGGGTTTGGTTGATCATTTCCACTGTATCTGGATAGGAATTGTCCCCTCCAAAACCCATAAATAACAAATTATCAGTATAATCTCTCCCTGACTAAAGATATTTGTTTTATCAAGTATGATTTTTATGATTTTAGGTCTTCTCTTGAAAATACTTTAATATTTAAATATTTTAGAAATTAAAAAATAGAATTTGGAACTAATATAGAAAAACTATAAATTTATTATTATTATTTTGTATTTTTTGTTATTAATTTTTTATAAAAAAAATTATCAATAGAATAAAATCATCATTTATGTAACATTTAGACCTATCAAATATTGTTAAATTATTATCATTGTATCGTATTATAAAAAAATGATTTTTTAAGTTGATTTTAAAACTTATAATGAGTTTAAGAATACATTTTTTAAATTTAAAAAAAATATTTTAATAATTTATCTTTGAGAATTTTTTCATGTGGATTCCTTCAACACATGATTTTTTTGTTTTTGAGAAATTTATTTCTGACCTGATTTTTTTTACCATGAAAAAATTTCCCCAATGAAATTGAGGTAAATATCATCATATTTTATTTTATTTTGATAAAATTTTATTTTATAATTTGTAAATAATTTTTCATTGATGAGTGACTGAAAATAATTTTTATAATATGATTAATATTTGATAGATGATTTAAGTGTCTCTCTAGAACCTTGTGCCTTTAAGATCATGAAGAATAAATAAAAAATAATGATAAAGTATTAAGCCTCCTCATGTGACTCAACTCCATTCCTATAATTGAATGTTAATGAATATAAGAATTCAAATAGTCAAGGTTATAGTAATAATCGACATGTTTATTTCATGTCCAAACTGATGCTTGTGGTGACCAAAAAAATAGACAAATAAAAAAAGACCAAAACCAGAAGTTTTTTAATTATGAATAACCACATTCATAAAATTTTTAAATAATATATTTTTACATAATTTCATGGTTTTTATTGAGGAATCATAAATTCCATTCATTTTGTGAGTTATAGTGTCAAAAACCTCCCTAACTAAGAACCCATCATGGGTCGCTAATGGTGATGAGTGTGACCCATGAATCCTAATTGCAATATATAATAGGTTGGTGACTATCATCAAGGGTATAAAACATACAAATGTGAGTCATTAACATCATTAACCCAGGATCATATAATTATAAACTCCAATCAACTCCATAATATAAAATAAATACCAATATCCCATAATGTATGTAAATTTCACATATAATCTTGGTCTCAAGAATAGAATACCAAAAGAAAACTCCTATGATAGTTATAAACCCTATAATGGGGATATCAAAAAATAAATTTATACTATCCTAAAATATATCGCAATGGCTAATCTTGAAGTCGGTCTTAAGGAAGCGGTGTCATTTATCCTAGTGATTCTCCTAAAATATTTTTGTGTTTTTAACTATTTTTAAAGTAGTAGATGAAAACATTAGAAATATAGGTGACTCTAATAGATGAAATAATATGGTAGGAGAATAATAAATACAAGTAAATATAAATATAATGGAGTTTAAAGTTACCAAGAAACAAAATGATCTCCAGGTTGATCATCTTTCCACTTTCTTTCATAGATCTGAAAAGAATGAAATCATCAACACTCGACCACACAGTGCATGACTGATGAGTCAAAAAAACATATCTCATAGAAATAGTGAATATTCAAATATGGAAGTTCTTAACTACAATAGTGATCCTCCATAATGAAGCAAAAATCACCCAATAGATCCATTCTAGCAAGGAATTCACACAATATAAAATGATTATACTAAGGTCTTAAATTCACACAACCCAAATAAACAAACTATGTTGAGTGAATTGAGAGAGGAGTATAAATAATAAATGAGGAAATAATAATAGTAAACTATTATTAAGACTTATTTGTCTACTACACCAACCCAGTTCACCATCACAACCTACTAAGGGTGATTATGAAGAGTGATGATCAAAATTATGTTCGATCTTTAGGAACCTTTGATCTTTATCTCATAGAACTAGAGCTTAATATTATAATTCCATGATATAATTTCTAAATTAAAATATGAGGGGAATAAAAAAATCACAATTTTATTTAAAATTGAGTAATACATAATTATTTAGGGTGGAATTAGTTCCCACCATTAATTAATGGGAAATACAGAGCTAAATACCTCTACTGATTTGAAAAGGACAGATAGAATTAATGAAAAAGAAATCTAATAAATAGATAAATCCATGTGGAATACTCCCAGATGATTTTTAATATATTCTTGTGAAATTAACAGTCATAAATACTTTATGAAACCCTATGTGGTGATCGGATTTTGTCACACCTGGATTTTCAATTCCATGCTTTGGTTTAAATCCTCTTTCGATTCTTAGCTTTCTCTTGGTTTTCAGGTGTTCCGGGTTTGAAATTTTTGTGAATATTGTGTTTTTGATCTATAAAATTGGTCTTGGGGGTATTTTATGATACTTGGCCTCATGTTTTTTCAAAAAATTTGTATTAGGTTGTGGAGATTTGGAGTTGGTTTTGTGACACTCCTACTTGCACCACTTGTGGGGAAAGTTGTTGAGGTGGTTTGTACCCATGAGTTGGATAAGACTTGGGGTGAAAAGGTGTTTTTATTTTTTGTATTATTTCCACATATTCTTGATATATATTTCTCCATTGTTTTCCCCCTTCTACCCTCTTGAAATTGGTGGAGAATTGATGGTTTTTTGGTTGCTATAACAGGCCGCACAGTTAGGTCGTACAGTTTACTAAACTGTGCTGGAAAACAGTGCAAGGGTGTCTAGGTCATTAAAATATTTTTGAATTTACAATTTTTTCATCCCATAAATAATAATAATATTCTCCATTCTTCCCCCAATCAACCCCAGTATTCATCGGAGGCCTCCAATCTCCCTCAAGCTTTCATGGAACCCATATTTAATGGGGTTTTTGGTGGGGAAACTCCAAGTTTTATTCAAGTAAGTGTTTATTTCCTTGATTTTTTCCCTTTCATTAGGTTTTATTCCCTCTTTAATGATGTTCTAAAATGTCTAGAAGTTAGGGTTCTAACTTAGGGTTTTATTTTGTGTCTTTTTGGTGTAACCTTGAGGTTTTAGGTTGCTCTTGACTTCCTTGTGGTGCGGCGGTGGTGCGCTTAATATTTCACACCAAGATTTGAGGGTTTCGACACAAAAAGTCACATGATTCCATGTGTAATAATTTTATGATGAGTTATATTTATTTTTTTATTAATTTATCATGTTTATAATATATTTTTTTGGTTCTAAAACCATTTTTGGTTGCAATAGTAAAGCATTTAGCATTAAAGTTACATTTTTGTTTGAAGTGTGTATTTTTCAAATGTAACTCTTGTGTTATCTCTTGTGGTATATTTATAAAATGTTAAATGGGTTTATTAGTTGTTGAAATGGGATTCCAATTCTGTTTTGGTAATTTTTTAGTGTCATGTGGGCCTAAAAATGGGTCTTTGAATGGGTGTTATGTGTAAAACCATATTTTACTCCTTGAAAGTTTTTATAAAAATGTGTGTTTTCATGTGAATATTTTGTGGAATTATTTGAGGTAATTTTATGGACCTTGAGATTGGTTTAATAAATGTTTAAATGGATTAAAATTCTACTTAGGTAGGGTCTTGGTGTGATTTTTTCCTTGAAATATGGTTTTGAAATAGGTTTTTTGTGCAAAACATAGTTATACCCCTTGGGGTTATTTTGTGAAAATTGTAAATGTGTTATTTGGTTAAATAAAGTGGTAAAAGGGTGTATATGTACTATTTGGGTTATTTTGTTCACCAAATATGGGTTTTTGAAAGATAAAGTGGTTATTTGAGTTGTCAAACATTTTTAGAATGTTTAATAAATTGCTAAAATGTTTTACTAAATTGTGATGTGGGTGCGAAACATGTATGTGGACTATTTCATGTGATTTTGATGATAAAATGAATTTTGAAGGTGAGAAGGGTATTATGTGATATGTGTGGTGGTGTTATGTTAGTTGTAATATCTTGTAAATGTTTTATAAATTTTTTTAAGGATTTTTGGAAGTGTTAAATAAATGTGAAAAGTGTTGTGGGCTATTTTGGTGTGAGTTTGATTTCAAAATCAATTTGAATAAAAAGGTGGATGATTTGAATTGTGTGATTTACATGTGGTATTTTGGTGAATGTGTGATGTGAAAGTGGTATTTTAATGTGAAAATTATATTTCTTGGTTTGTTGAACTTGTTTGAGCATGAGAGGGAAGCCCAGGTATCTAGGTGGGTGGACGTGTACTAGTATGCTAGTGATCCTGTGGGGTTTGGCCTCAGTTTCACAAAGAAAGTTTTATTATTACAACATTAACTAATATATGATGATGATGGTGGGGGGGGGACCACTAGGTTATGGGTATTCTCCCCACTAGTGGCTCGTCTGTACGAGAACAGATATTGTGATGGTTACTCTCACCGAGATATGAGGTACCTGGGACCCATAGCGAGCTAGTGCCTAGGGGTTATTTTTCCAATTTCTTGTGATCATTAGTTACTTTTTTCTTACCTTAGGCATATGGTATGGTTGTCTATAAAATTTATTAGTGTTTACATTATTTTTAAAAGTGTTCATTCTTTAAAATATCCCACTTGAAAACTGTTTTATTTAAAGTTGCATCTTTAGAAATTGTTACTAGCATTTCTTGTTCACAAAACATGCATGATTTTCATATTTGAATTTTTATAACATGGAATCTATTAGTGGTGGTATAATACTGGTATTTTTCTCTCACCCTACTTAGACCTTTGGGTGTAGGTAGACTTGGTTATTTTTATCACAGGTTCGGGTACAACTTTTGTGCCAATGGTTTGGGTTTAGCGGTCCTTCATTATGTCTTGTTGTGGAGATGGCTTGAGGGAAATGCATCTTGACATGAGGTTATTGGGCTGTAATTTTTGGTTTTTTACCTTTGTAATGGTCTTTGAAAAAAAAATTAGATTGTTCAATTCAGTCCTGAAATTTTGTAAAGGATGGTTTTGTTTGAAAACTCTAGATTCATTTTATTGGATTTGATTGTTGTTTAAAGTTTATAAACTCAGGTAAATCATTAACAATTTTCATTATATGATACATGGTCACTTGTTCCAGCCCATGGGGATTTGTAACACCCTTTTGGACTTGTCTTGGACTATTTTGGGTGCCGGTTTGGATGGTGACCAGATTCGATTCATGACAAAATGGTATCAAAGGAGGTTTAGGTTAACTATTTGGGTAATGTTATTTGGGAACAGTCAGGATAGTCTGGAGTTGGGATTTTCGGGACTTAGTATTCTAGTTATGGGAAGTGTACCTGATCACCACACCTCATGATAGGATTTTAGTCACCAGGGGAAGTTGGGATTTATCTGAGTCCTTTGGTTTTCTTGGTTTGATGATTATTAGGGGAAATGAAAAGAGAGTTGGGTCGATGGTCTCAGTGAGCTCACAGGGCTTGGAAATCCATGTGGATCCAGGGATATTTCCTAGAACACTCTCCTTGATGGTGAAGTGATTGGAATATTGTCGTCAACCATATGTCCAAGTCACCCACTAGAACTAGTTTCTTCTCACATCATCTTGTTTCCTTTAGTTTTGGAATCCTAGAAGTTTGGTTTTAAAGAAAAAATGACATGGTTTTAAGAAGCATAATTTTTTTGTGAAATCATTTTTTTAATAAATATGGAATGGTTTGATTTGTGAAATGGTGTAACTGAATTTTCAGAATTTTTTTGAAATGGAAAATGGTGTGTTTGCACCTCTTTTGAAATCAGGAACTATGTTAAAGTTGGTTTCAAAAAATTTCTTTCAACAGAGTTTTATAAACTATTGAAATATGTTTTAATGGAATGAGATGTTTAGAAATTAACATGAATAGATTGAAGGTGAGTTTTCATTTGAATGGTTGTGACTTTTTGAAAAACATTTGTAAGATTTAAATTGGGATTTTGATCTCATGGTTAGTGGTCTTGAGAAAAAAGAAGTATAGGTTGACTATTTTGGTTTTGAAAAGTGGAATGAATTTTTTTACCTTTGGTATTTTCATGAGCGACCACATGAATGGTTTTATATGGGATGATGGATGGTTTATGGGATGAATGGATGAGTGATGGGATGGATATGAGGAGGGTGTCGGTGTGGCACGGAAACGTGCATGTGTGAGGCCCATGGGGTACCATTGGTGGATATGCTAACCATTGAAATGTTTGTTTTCAGAGAAATGTATTTAAAGAAAAAAATGATGTCTTGATGAATGGTTTGAGAGGGTTTTTATTATGTGTTTTTGAAAAATAATGATTTTTTGGGATGTTTGGAGTCCAAGAACCCCTCCTATTTGTACGGTGTTTTGGGTTTAAGTTTGGTTGGAAAGCTAGGTTGAAGGGATGGTTAGTGGTCTCTTCTGAGAAAATTTTGGGAACCCTTTACGGTGGTTCCCCTCATATTTTTAGTTCTGTTTTGTGGCATTTTTTGACCAGTGGACCATATTGGTTGGGTCTTTGGGTTCTCCCATTGGGTAAGTTACGCCCCCCATTAAGGGTTAGTGCACGACTGAAGTGCAACCCGGATTGTTTCACTGTTGTAAAATCCTCTAGTTGATCAATTTAAGGAATCTTTTCTCGTGATTTGTATAATGATTCTACACACTTTAATTTTTGGTTTTTCGGATCCTCTTGTAGAGAGAGAGTTCTTGTAAAAGGTTGAAAGAGACCTTAGTTTCTTAAGTTACCTAATTCGTCAAAGGTGGAAGTAGTCTGGGGTTGTTTGTGTGGATGAGTATCTGGATAGTGTCTAAGACAGAATCTAGGTACTTCATAGTCTCTTCAATGTAGGGGTTTATGCTAAACCACTAGTGTGGGAAATCTGGTCATGATAGGCTATTATGGACACTTTCTGGAATTGTGTGATTTTTGGGGACATTGCATAAGGTCCCCCTTCAACGTATTGTTTCTATCAGTCACAATGGCCATGTTCGGTGACACTTTGTGATGTCATGTGATCATTTTACTATAAAGGTGAAGTTATAAAATCTTTTGTGGCTCTTTGTTTTGTTATATCTGTGTCTCCTTTTGGGAAAACTCGACATCCTTTATTTAGAGGAAGGTGTTTCTATATATTCTTTCCTCTTTCCGTTTCTCATCTGATGAAACAAGGAGTGATGTGTGTGCATCTCCTAATCCCTTGTTTCATTGAAATGTTGGGTTAAGTAAGGATTAGTTTGGGGTGTGTTATGTCTTGGTAAAATTTTCTAGGATTGCGGTATAGTTGTTTGTGGCATAGAAATAAGAAGTTCCATACATAGGTTTCCAAAGCCTAACTATGAGGCCGAAAATGCTTCAATCTTTTGGGATCCATCCATAGGCCCCGGAGTGAAGTTGGTGCATAGTTAGGGGAAATACTAGGTTTTTTAAAACCCTTGTACAAATTCCAATCCTAATTATGAAAGATAGTAAGATTTTAAACCTCTAGTGTCATCATCTTGCTTCTATTTTTCTCGTTCAGTGGAAAGAGGTGGAGGGCCTTGTACCCATGTAAATTCACAATGTCATTCCCTCCCCATTTGGTTTACATTGAGTTTTTGTTGAAAGGTTCGAAATTTGGATAAACAGGTTGAGTGCACGGGTTGTGCATGGTTAGTAGTAACCATGCCCCAAAAAACCATGCAAGTAGAAGGATATGCACGGTTAGCGCCTGGTTTCCCAAATTGTGCAGATTAACCATGTGATCATCCCAACTCTTTAAATTTTGGATCTTCCTATGTTTTCCCATGATGGTCGGTTAAGATGGTTGGTACTTATGTTGGGGATACCCACTATGATAATCATGTATTTTCCTTTGGAAATTTCAAAGGGAATTCTACCCCTTGTCTAGGGAGTCTGTTCGGGCCTCCCCCTGTTAGTGTCCTGATCCCATCTCAGAAAAAATTTGAGTTTTATCTTATGGTGGTGAGCCCATTTGTGTCTCCCCATACTATTAACTCATATTGGTCTTTGTTCTTGTCTTGGTAGTAAGTTGTCTTGTTCAGAGATATCTAACTACCTACATCTTCCTTAGGTAAACGTTGGGATTGGAGAACGCCCAACGATATGGTTAAAGCAAGGTAAGTGTAACCTTGTTCATTGTTGTTGTTCGTTTGGGTAAATTTTTGTATTCTTGTTTAGATATTGTTTGAGGAGTTTTATTTTGGTATAATTTCTTAATTGTCATGATTGTTTTAGGAAAGTGGTGTAAGTTTTGGTTTATGAGAGTATTCCTTCTTTAATTGATCATTGGATGTGTTTTTCCCTTTGGGGGTGAAACTTTTCAAGGGAGTGCATATTGGTTTCTCAGTTGGGTTTGGTTTTTGATTTGGCCTTTTTGAGGATTTCTTGGGGTGTAAATATTTATGTTGGTGATAATTTTCACACCTGTATTTTCAATTCCATGCTTTCGTTCAAATCCACTTTCGGTTCTTAGCTTTCTCTTGGTTTTTGGGTGTTCTGGGTTTGAAATTTTGGTGTCTCTTATGTTTTTTATCTATTACCATGGTCTTGTGGGTATTTTATGATACTTGGCCTCATTTTTTGTCAAAATTTTGGTATTAGGTTGTGTTGATTTGGAGTAGGTTTTGTGACACTTCTAGTGGCACCACTTGTGGGGTAAGTTATTGAGGTGGTTTGTACCCATGAGTTAGATGATTCTTGGGTTGAAAATGTGGTTTTCTTTTGGGTATTATTTCTCCCTATTCTTGTCCTATCTTTACCACTTAGTTTTCCCCTTGTACCCTCTTTAAATTAGAGGAGAATGGATGGTTTTTGAGTGTCCAGAATAGGCCGCACATTTAGGCCACATGGTTTACTAAACCATGCAGGAAAACCATGCAAGGGTGTCCAGGTCATTAAAATCTTTTTGAATTTCCAATTTTTCCCTCCTAGAAATAAGTCTAATCCACTCCATTCTTCTCCCATTCGGACCCAAAATCCATGGTAGGCCTCCAAGCTCCCTAAAGCTCTCAGGTAACCCATCTTTGATGGGGTTTTTGGTGGGGAAACACCAATATTTCTTTAAGTTTTTCTTTCCTTGATTTCTTCACTTTCCTTAGTGTTTCTTACCTCTTTCATGATGTTCTAAAATGTACATAAGTTTGGGTTCTAACCTAGGGTTTTATTTGGTGTATTTTTTGTGTAATATTTAGGTTTTAGGTTTCTCTTCACTTCCTTGTGGTGCAGAAGTGGTGTGCTTGATGTTTTGCACCAATATTTGAGGGTTTCAACACAAAAAAGTAGGTGATTCCATGTGTAATAATTTTATTAGGAGTTATCCTTCTTGTTTTATTAATTTATTATGTTTATAATCTGTTTTTGTGGTGTGAAAACCATTTTTGGTTGCAATAGTAAATCATTTAGCATTAAAGTTGCATTTTTGTTTGAAGTATGTATTTTTCAAATGTAACTCATGTTTTATCTATTGTGGTAGTTTTATGAAATGTTAAAGGGATTTATTGGATGTTGAAAGGGGATTCTAATTCTGTTTTGGTAATTTTTTAGTGTCATGTGGGACTGAAAAGTGGGCTTTGAATGGGTGTTATGTGTAAAACCTTGTTTTACTCCTTGAAAGTGTTTATGAAAATGTGTGTTTTTCATGTGCATATTTTGTGGCATGATTTGAGGTAATTTTATGGCACTTGAGATTTGTTTAATAAATGATTAAAGGGATGTAAATTCTTCTTTGGTAGGGTCTTGGTGTGATTTTGTCCTTGAAATAGGGTTTTGAAAAGGGTTCTTTGTGAAAAACATAGTTATACCCATTGGGGTTGTTTTGTGAAAATTGTAAATGTTTTATTTGGTTAAAAAAAAGTGGGAAAAGAGTGTATATGTACTGTTTGGGTGGTTTTGTCAACCAAATATGGGTTTTTTAAAGTTAAATTGGTTATTTGAGATTCTAAAAAAAATAGAATGTTTTATAAATTGTAGAAATGTTTTACTAAATTGTTATGTGGGTGAAAAACATGTTTGTGGACTGCTTCGTATGATTTTGATGATAAAATTAACTTTGAAGGTGATAAGGTTATTATGTGATATCTTTGTGAGATTTTATTTGAGTTGTAATATCTTGGAAAGGTTTTATAAAAAAATTAAAGGATTTTTGTATGTTTTAAAGAAATGTGGAAAGTGTTGTGGGCTATTTCGGTGTGAGTTTGATTTCAAAATCAATTTGAATAAAAAGGGGGATGATGTGACTTGTGTGATGTACATGTGGGTTATTTGGTGTATTTTTGATGTGAAAGTGTTATTTTCATGTAAAAATTATACTTCTTGGCTTGTTGAACTTGTTTGATCACAAGAGGGAAGCCTGGGTATCTAGGTGGGTGGATATGTACTAGTATGCTAGTGATCCTATGGGGTTTGCGTCAGTTTCCAACAGAAAGTTTGATTTTTACAACACTAACTAAAATATGATGATGATGATGATGGGGGACCACTAGGTTATGGGTATTCTCCCAACAAGTGGCTCTTTTTCATGATAATGGATATTGTGATGGTTACTCTCAGTGAGATACGAGGTACCTGGGACCCACAGTGAGCTAGTGTCTAGGGGTTGTTTTTCCTATTTCTTATGATCATTAATTAATTTGTGCTTACCTTAGAAATAAGGTATGGTTGTAAATAAAATTCAATATCATTTACATTATTTTTAAAAGTGTTGATTATTTAAAATAGTCCACTTGAAAATAGTTTTATTTAAAGTTGCATATTTAGAAATCATAACTAGCATTTCTTGTTCAAAAACTTGCATGATTTTTTTCTTGGAATGTTTATAACAAGGAATCTATTAGCGGTGGTATCCTACTGGGATTTGGTTCACACCCTACTTACACCTTTGGGTGTTGGTAGACTTGGTTATTTTTTATGTAGGTTTGGGTACAACTTGGGTGCCAATGGTTTGGGTTTAGCGGTCCTTCGTGATGTCGTGTTGTGGATATGGCTTGAGGGTGGTGCCTCTTTCCATGAAGAGGATTTTGGGATGTCCTTTTTGGTTTTTTACCTTTTTAATGGTCTTAGAACATTGTTTCAAATTGTGTCATTCAGTTCTAAAATTTTTTAGAGGATGGTTTTTTTTGAAAAATCCAGATTCATTTTATTGGATTCGATTGTAGTTTTAAGTTTATAAACTTGGGTAAATCATTTACAATTTTTAGTATATGATTCCCAATCACTTGTGAAAGCCCTTGGGGATCAGGAACTCCCTTAGGTCCTTGTCATAGTCCGTGTCGGGTTCCCATTTTGATGGCGACCAGATTCGGTTCGTGATAGGTTTGGGTGAATCTTCAACTTAGTCCACAACCCTTGAACATTTCTAGCATTATCCCTAATATTCTAGCACTTAATTTCCTTAGAATTATCTATTTTAGAATTTTTGGGACCCATGTGTGTTTAATTTCATTTATTTACCTTTATATAGAGAAGACATCTGGATGAATTACATTTATGTAGCTCCTCAGTTGCTAATGACTAATTAAATTTCCAAAAAAATATCAAGTTATTTATTGAAAATATCACCTCACGTCATTATAAAATCCATTTATTTTTAATATATTTCATACTTAGGTGCGATTTGGGTAAATAATATAAATCTAGTTTAAATTATTTATTTTAGTGATAAAAATTAGTTTAGACTGTAATCTGGAATTCAAAGTTTGAATGGATAAAATCTTGAATTTTATTTATTCAAAAAATTTTGAATTTATTGAAATAAATTTAATGATTTTATAGAATTTAATTGTTTAAAGGTTAAAATATTAATTTTTTATTTTTTTATTCATTTTGAATTAATTAAAATCTATAAATTGATATTTTTAAATTTGGAGTTTCGTTGTTTAAAGGCCTTTTATGTGATTTTCTATATTTTTATTTAGTTTTTTTTAATCTTGAATAAGTGCACACTTAATTTTGGATTTCAATTTATAGGTTAAATATTTAAACAAATGTATTAATGAAAATTGACCATAAGTTCCTTCACATGGTCGATCCACTTACTATGACCGGAGTGACCGTTCATGGAAATATGGAAAAAATTTCAAGATATTTTGAAAGCATTCAACCTAATGAAAAGGAATCAAACTACCACATATTTAAAATCTTGATTGAACATGAGAAACTCGGCCTATCGTATGACCATTCAGAACCTACCATGAGACCACACCTCAAACTGCAACAATCACTCATCCATACCTACCATCAGAACAACTCCTTATGGCCGACCATATGAAATAATTCATGGTTGATCGTGGCAATAAAATCTAGAATGAATTCAAAGTGACCATGCCTATACCTTTAAGCTTTCATGAACAACCTTAAATAGACAATATAAGCTACCATAACAACCTAGACATGTAATTTTGAAGACCAAATAAGATATTGAATCCAAGATTGGATGAAATAGGTCGTATATTCATAAAATACATTTAAAAATGAAAACTAATGAAGATAACCAGACATTGATGATATATAACTAGAGAATGATGATTCTCTAAGATGAGATAAATACCCCAGTTTAGAAACCAATTGATTCATTTGAGAAATATGACCATAGTTGAAGAACTGGTGTAAGATTATTTTGTGCAATAAAGTTGACCAAGTTCAATCTCAAATTCAAATCCTCATAGATTGTCACTATTTTGGGATTTCATCACCAATTATGAGTAGAATCTGATGAGGATGGATAATATAAAATCATGGGTCACAAAAAAATATGATTTTGATTCCAAAATTTGTTTATAGATCTCAATAGATGATAATGAAAGGAGAGATGAACTCTACCTGAGTTCAACTTTCAACCCAAACCAACGTCAAAAGTGATGAAGATCCATGTTCAAAGTCAGTGCATAGGAAGATGAATTTGTTGATGTAGACTTTTGATAGCTATTTTTTTTTGTTTATGATGGATGGGACTTAGTTTTCCATCAATATTAAGGCCTCAACTATGAAGATGAGTGTGCACTGGGTATTCGATTTTATGCATATGAGGAGTTGCGATTATATTGGGAATGTCTGAGATTATTTCTACATGCTATTGAATAACTGGGGTTTGAATTATTAAATATTTAAATGTGTTACCATGTAAGGTTGTTTCAAGTTCCAATGTATACATAAGGGTATTTTTTCTCATCAATCATGTAAAGGTAATATCCCAAGACCCAGGCTATGTCATGGATGAGATCTCTCTGTATAATATAAAAGTACAAGATCAACCCTAGAACATTAATAACCCATAAATTCAAGCCCAATAATCCACCTGGTATTGAAGAACATTTTTTATGCTTTCCACTTTTATGCCAAGACTTATATAATTAAAGTACCAACCAAAACCATATCCTAATTCAACCTCATTCAAACACTCTGGTAGAACTGATTTTTTATAGATTTGCAGAGAATCAAATAATTTAAACCCTGATTCTTCTATAATTCATACATAATTTGATTATTGGAAGGTACTTTTTCAACAAAAATTACTCGTAAAATTTCTAGTTGGAAGGATCCACACCCTCAATCTTTATGTGTGGGGACAATCAAAGTAGAAGAAGTTGGGCATGAAATTTGAGTAATGTATCAAAAAATTTAGAATTTTTCGAAATGTAAAAAGTAATAAGTGTTTATCATATCGATAAAACATTGAAGTTTTTGAAGAATCTCTAATAATTCTATAATAAATGGGAAACTATTCACTAAGGATAATGGGGTTGGCTTCCTCGATTTCTCAATCATATGGAACAATTATTTCTTGTTTTAATTTTTACTTATTTTAATACTCTAGTGATAGAAAATTAATTCATTAGTGACTAACATGAGGATAATCTCACCCCCATATCAATTAATTTTATATTTTAACTGATACACTCTTTTTTCATCTCTGGATTTATTATAATTGTTTACATGATTGGGAGAATTTTTTTCTATACATTTTGAATTTATCTTCCCTATTTCATTATAATGCACCCAAATACCACTTAGGATATATCCAATACTTTATATTGTGGGTAATAGAATTATATAAGGGTGATTAGATATTTAAAGTTACTATTATAGGTGAGATTATAGGTTTTAGTGGTTATTTCATCCCTCTCAATAAAAAAACATCCAAGAGAGGGTAATCAAGTAAGGTTCCACTTTATTAGAGAGAAAACATGAGAGTTTAAGAATGTAATCATTATTTAACAGTAAGTTGAGAGAATATTCAAGTTTATTCCACTCATTTTAAACTAAATTTAAAACCATCCTACTTAAATCATTTATTTCACACACCAAACCCATTAATTAAGGGAAGAACGCACCAAAAAACAATATCCTCTCCAGAGAAAACCTAAGTTTAACTATCACTACATTAATTCAATTTCAAAATATTGTTTTTAGATAGACCTATGACATTAATCTCATCATCCACTCTAATTATCATTCCATGAATTTCAAACTACCTTTCCAAAGCCCTTGGATACCTAATATTATCCCTCTACAGTATCAATATAGATCAAATGAACACAATTGATTATATAAGAAAATAGACTGAGACTTACTTCTTATTAAATAATATTTAATTCTCATTATATAATAGAATTACTAGTAAATACCATGAAAATGATTCAAAATAGATTATTGATCTCTATTTTTTATCAAACCCCTTCGCACGACTTCACCAACTCCTTCAACAGCTTCACATCCCTTTATACCTTCATATAGTTATAACAAATCGATCCAAATCATCGAATATGTTGCAAGTGAAAATATTTATTCAAGTAAATTTATCTCTCAAATTTACTAGAACTCCAACATCTTCTTCCTTACCGAACTATATAGGGAATTCCAACTACTAATTTTTCCTCAAACATGTTTCATTTGGCACTTCGATCAACACTCTTATTTAATATCACTTTGTTTAAACTCAAATGATATTATATGAATAAATGGATCCTTGAAATTTGATGGCTTGGACTCTTTCAAGGTTCATATTTATCCTTATTTCGTGAATTTTAATATTTTGGGTGACTCATATTCTTTAATTGATCGAACCTAGATGGTCTCTCCTATATAATCATTCGATCTTGATTTATCAAACTCAGAATAATGAAAATTGGTATTCCTTCTTAAAATTTAGTTTTGTTTTAGTTTTCATTCTCAATACATCAATCTCATTAACTCTATTTCACTTTATTTTTTAGACACTTGAGTGTCCTTGGTTCGACATTCCTCATACATTAACACTGGAATGACTAAGCTTCTTTAGTAAGATTTGGTATCCAAGTCACTATCCTCATGCTCAGTCAATGATATTTGTAAATATCACATCTATCCTTCCCTATTAAATTTGGAATCTTTAGATTTTACTGTGTTTCATCCAATATTCTCTCAATTCTATTTTACCTTCTTCTTCTACAAAGGGATCTTCAGTTGGATTTGATTTGAATTGTTTACCAGGTGGTCGATTGAACCCATTATTCTATTGTTATAATAGATTGGGTGTCTAATGGTAGGTTTAAGACTCATCTTGAGGTAAGTCATTGTATATGGTAGGTTGGCTTTCAAAATATCTTGACATTCTTGGTTAAATGGATCCTTTAGAAAATGAAACCATATTAGGTATTCATAGTAGCTCGGTCACCATGGTTGGCATCCCATAGTCGATTTCATAACACCCTTTCATAGTTCCCCAAAATATAAAATATTTACATTTAGTGAAAAAATA
Organism: Viscum album; assembly: GCA_963277665.1. Classification (NCBI taxonomy): domain Eukaryota; kingdom Viridiplantae; phylum Streptophyta; class Magnoliopsida; order Santalales; family Viscaceae; genus Viscum; species Viscum album. The sequence goes on from OY728120.1 coordinate 2,114,453,451, forward strand.
ATTCAAAATGTCAATAAACAAAAAAAAATATAGGCAAAAAAATATTCCAATAATTATAACTTAAAAAAACCTAATTTGGAATAATTAAAGAATTAATTCCAAAAATCTCAAGATATTAGTTATTAAAGATATAAAAAAGAAGAAAAATAATATTAATCATTCTTTCTCTAAAAAAAATATTTTAATGAAAATATTCAAATAATGAAAAATTTAACAATAATTTATCCAACATTCATAAATTCTCCAATATCAGCACATTTCATCATTAAAAACTCATTAAATTTTTAGTCAAGATGTGCTAGAATATATCCAAAATAGGCCACATAAAATTCCTCCACACTTAGAAAATTTATTATCCTTAAGTAATATAATTAATTCCCTTTATTCGAAAATAATACCAAAAAATTATTATCCTGAATAGGTTGAAATACACATACCATAAATAAAGAAAAAAACATTCATCCATCAATAAAAATTGCATGCCTCCGATTTGAATATAATTCACTATCTCTTTTCAATACAAGTTCAAGTTATATTTATAATAGTGTGGACAAATTATATTTAAGTGGAATTAAAACTTTAACAATAATAACTTTCAAAAAACACTCTATCCAAAATTCCATAATCCAAAGATCCATTTTACACTTCCTTCACACAACTCAAAATATTTTCTTATAAGTAAATTTCCCCATTATTCATTTGGGTTTAATATTCCTTTCACCTTAATTAATTAATTTTTGACAATTAGGAACTTTATTTTAATTTCTCTTATCCATGGATGTGCATAACATTTGTTAAATTTACAATTGGGTTTTATTTTTTTAATAACAAATCCAAGGTTTAATGTCTTGTAGATTCACTATGAAATAAAGATTTCCTATTTTAATCTAATTTCAATGGAATTATTTGACTATACATTTATTTTCCTCTCTAAGGTGTTTTGTTTCATAAATTATAAGTTACCTAGGTTCAAGTTCAAAGATTTAGTTTCCTAATGTTTTAATTTTCAAATCCATAAGAACTTATATATCACACTCCCTTTCCTAGTACCTAAACAAATTTTCCATAAAAATAGTGGACATAATCACTCATAAATAATGAAAATTAAATAATTTCATAATCAAATAAATCCCTAGTAACTAACATGTAATTATCCACTAGTTTGAACAATATTAAATTTAAAAAAATAGAGAATTTTGATTCATTCATCTTTAAAGTATAGTTTAGTTCATTTTAAGACCCTGTCTCCTACATTTAAAACTCAAAAGTTTCCTCAATGTTGTATCATAATGTGGGGAAAACAATTCAAAATAGTTGGTTCAAAATATATTTGGATATTTAGTTGTGAGTAATCATTTTTGGGTGTCACAAGATAGTTCAAAATTCATTTTTTCACACAAAATAGTTGATCGTATAGATTTAAAACATACATAAGGTTCCTAATGGATACTACATAAACATTTTATTCAGAAATATATTTTAATAAAGTTTAATTTTTTACACTTTGATTTCAAAAAATGTTTTTAAAGGGATATAAAAAATAAATCATGAATGGATAAGAATTCAGTAAACAAAGAAATCAGATAACAGTAGTGACTAACAGACTTAATCAATAATCTCAACATGTAGCACAAAACTTTCATAAATGAATTTATTACTTAAATCTATAAAAAAATATTATCATTTTTCAAAATCATAAAAATGTGTATAATTATAACAAATAACTCCCTTAGTAGTATAAGCTCTAATTATTTAAGTGCAACCAAGTGTATCTTCCCTTTTAATCCATGGGAAAGGTTCTTATAGCCACCCATTTATTGATCCTAAAAATATAAAACTGATTAAAATTACATTCTAAAAGTAAAGTTCAAATATAATATCAACCAAAGTGAGAGTTAAGGGGGTTGATCCTGATCAAGGTTGCAGCTTCACTTGTTCTTAAAAATCTGAATGATTATTCCTCAGTCAGTTGTGTTCCTTCTACGATCAGTCTGTCTACATGGTAAATTCATCTCTTCATGTGGTATCTTGAATAGATTCTTGGTCACTTGAGATTATGGTAGGTACACACCTACATTTTGTTTCTTCACTTTATTGTGTGTTCAATTGACTAACTATAAAAACACTTCACAAGAACCATCACTTCATGTGTTTGAACTGATACTTTGTAGATTTTCTACATGGTAGCTTCTTTATGGTAACTTCCTATTTTTTATTATGGTAACTTCAAATTTTGGAAGATTTATCACACTTTAAATAGGTTTTATCATTTGATCGACTACACAACCACTTTACTACATAGTCTATTGGGACCTTGTTTGACATAAATTCACTTCGAAAAAAGTTATTGTACATCAATTATGATATTATGCACATCAACACTTCAAAAATAGAAATTAAAATGTTCATTATTTATTCTTTTTTTCAAAGAACAAAATAATTGAAAAGAATTCTCAAAATAGGATTAGTGTTCTTGACATTAACTTCAGCAAGTTTTGAAAAATTTATAATTGATTTAAGGGTCATAAAACATGGAATAAACTATGATAGATATGTTTTACAAAAAAAATATTAAATAAAGTTAAATTCCTATAAGTTAAATCCCATGTTACAAAGATAACATGAAATTCCTAAAATACTAGAGTTATCGCACATTATTTGGATTGAAAATCCTGAAATTTTAAATAATTATTAGAATAATCATGTATGTCACTAATTTCTGGTAGTCTAACAGTGTTATTAATAATCCAAAAAATAGGATAAGCGGGATAAGATTACAAAAAAAGTATTCCTTCACCACACTTGTTTTGCAGCATGTAATAATCAGTTAAACTCTTAAAAGGGTAATGGTGAGAGGATACTACCAAAGTAGCCTTTTATTGGATGAGATATTGCTGGATTTTTCTTCCATGTGGAATAAACTGCCTCTTTATTTTCCTAAAACGAAATAAAAAACCATGAATTAAAATAATACAATTGAAAAAAATAAGGATGAGAATAAATTGTAATAAAAACATGCAATAACCCACCAAAGGGTGTTGTATTTTTTACTTTCCATAGCTGGAGAGTCTTTTTGCCAACCCCAATCTGATGGGGGTGTGTTTTCTTACTTAGAAACCAATGTATGTTTTTCTTCCTAGTGTTTTTAAAAGTATTATAGATTATGGAGTTCCCTATGATCAAATTTATTCATGTCCTACTCCTTGGTATTATAGATTTTATTGAGTATAAAAAATGGAAAAAATATAGGGGTACTTACCCTCTTTTTATCATTGGGAAATGGTGTGCAAATGAAGTAGAACTTCATCTCTTAGATTGAATTATCTTTTGGTTCAGTCCAAACTATTAATACTTATTTGAAAAAATGAATATATATCAATATCTTTTTTTTATTTATTATATTTCTCAAAAACCTCATCTTTATCTTCAACTAATTGAATTTTCAAGAAAACCTAAGAGTTATGGAATTTACTTAATAAGTGCATTCTCATCTCCCTCAAGGCACTCTAAGAAGTTACAAATTTTAGATTAATCTTAAATATCTATATAGAGAAAATCAAAATCATCTTTAATATAAAAATTATTAAAAATTAACACAATTTCTTCCATAAAATTTTCATCTCCTTGAATATTTGAAACTCCTTCTTATTCACGATGAAATAGTGCTCCTAGGTGTGAATATAAAGTAGGAGTGAGCTAGTAAACATCATCAATACTCTATTTTAAATAAATCACCTCATTTTAAGTTTAGTTTCAAGGAAATGGATAGTTTCCCTTTTCTTTTTTTAATCTATTGAGTTATTTAAAAAATCATTATACAATTCAAAATATAAAAAATAATGAAATAAGGTGCTATAAATAAAATGATTCTCAAAAAGTTTTCCATGTTCCTTGGGTTCTACTTGACCCATCTCCTACCATCCCATAAAATATATCTTATTATATAGATATTGAATATAACACATTGAATAAAAGGTTATATCAAGCTAAAACATGGACATATCTAACTTCTTATTCCTTCTTTTACTTCATTTCTCTTTTCTTTTTATCTTCTAGTTAGAATATTCTTCAATAAGTTTTTAGAGTGATGCCTTATTCTTTTAGTCCTCCTGAGCTAAGTATTAATCTTGAATTAATTTTATCAGTCACTCAATGTCCACCAAGTCATCCTCAAAAGGTATCTTAACCATTTTCCCATATATCATGTTCACTAAATGTTCTATTGTTTAGGTAAGTTCCTACACGTAAAAGGTTTTTTTATAGTGAAAAGGATTCAAGAATTTTTTACTCTATCATCATTGAAAATAACAATTAAATAAAAAGTGAAAAAAAATAAAAAAAAAATTGTCTCTATATAAATGACACTGATTTATGATAATACCTATCGTGGGGTTATTAGAGATACATTTATATTCCCCATAAACATAGTATAGTGACAAAATTCTAGGTTAGTTCCAATGAAGAAGTGTAATTTATCCTTGTGATTATCCTAAAATATTTTTTTGTTTTTAACTATTTGAAATAAATAAATGGAAATAGTATAAATTCAGGTGTCAATAATATATGACAAAAGAGTAAAGGAAAACAAGATACACAATGGAAACAAGAAGAACATAAAGATGAAAGTTAGTGAGAAGAAAAATGAGCTCTAGGTTGATCAGCTTTCCACTACCTATCATATATTTTAAAATAATTAAATCATCAATATTTGACCTCACGTAATGAAATATTGATGAATAATATTAAACTCCTCACTCATTGAAATAGTAGACACTCAAATATAAAAGTTCTTAAGGATAATAGTGATCCTATAGAATGCAACAAGAATAACCCAATGGTTTCATTCTAGTTTTGAAGTCTTAAAGGATGAAAAGATTCTAATAAGGTTATAAAATCAAACAACCAAACACAACACACTATATCAAGTGAATTAATATAGGAATAGGGAAAATAAATGAGTCAAGAAGTGAAAAAATAGTACCAAATATTGATTGTGCAACTACAATACCCCAATTCACCATCATATCCTAATAAGAGTTATAAAGAAGAGTTATGATCAAAATTATGTTCAATATTTATACACCTTTTAGCTTTACCTCCTAGAACTATCCTAACAGATTATCCTTCCATTAATAAAAGTTTGAGACCATGACACACAATGAATAAGGATATAACAATTTTATTTATAATCAGGTAATCAAGAATTAAAGAGGTGGAAATTTAATTAAAATCGATTAGAAATGGGGAACACTTAGGTAAATCCCTATACTTATTTGAAAATGAAAGAGAAAATTGGAAACAATATAATCGAATAGGAAAAAATTTTCTCATGGAATTCTATTAGGTTCTTGTTATTAGATTTGGATGAAATACTCAGTGAGTGAAACAATTATCTTGTAACTGTATGCAACAACCTCACATGGGGATCATCTTTTGGGAAATCTTTGACTCATTCCATAGCCCTTTAACATTTCTATATTTCTCCAAGATATTCTATTATATCCTTTCCTCTGAATTATCCATTTTATAATTTTAATGCTCCATGTGCATTTAATATGATTTATTTTCCTTTTATTAGAAAAGTGGCCATGATGACTTAAATCTATATTACTTTCTGACCAAACTATTTACCCTTGACTTTCAAACAACCTTTCTGTATCCCTTGAACACTTTGTGTTATCCTTCACAACATCAATATACAGCACAAGCACATGGTTGATTGGCCAAGATAGTTGATTGATACTTCTATCTTATTCTATAAACTTTACTTCTCATTATCTAATAGCATTAATGGTTATTCCCATTCCCATTATTGAAAACATATTGAAATTTATAGTTTTTATCGAACCCCTTTGCATGAATTCACTAGCTCATTCAGCAGATTCACTGATCTTCAATCCTTTATGTGGTTGTAATTTATTGAGATAAATTATAGAACATTTGGTTTTTGAAAATATTCATTCAAGAATTCATAACACTCAAATTCATTAAGTCCATATCATATTTTTTCTCATCTAACTATATAGGGAACATCGATCAGTGATTCTTCCTCAGACTCTATTTTTTTGGCACTTCAATTGTCTTCCCTATTTAATCTCACATTAATCAAACTCAAATGATATCCTAGAATAACATGAATTCCTGAATTTGTATGGCTTGGAATCTCTTGAGGTTCCTACTCATCCTTCTTTCATGCATTTTTTTATTTTGGTTGATGTGTGTTCTTCAATTGATCAAATTTGTATCATCTTCGTTGGACCTTCATTTTATTGCGGTTTCTTAAATTCAAACTTATTTTGTACAATATACCTTATTTAAATTCATTTTTGTTTTGGTTTTTAGGCTCAAAGATCAAAATCCTAAAGAATCCATTTCACATTAATTATTATACACTTAATCATCCCTGGTTGGAGCTTCCTCATGCATTCACACCGAAACGTATTGCCTTCTTCAGTAAGAATTTCTTAAATGATCATCAATAATTTATAAAGAATTGGAAACAATCTTGGTATCTTTAGTTTCTAATTCATCATCTTCATGTTTAGTTTATCATATTCTTTGAGCTCATAGAAAACCATCCTCATTCAATTTGGAATCTTCAAATTCGTTTGAGGTTTAGTTGAGATTCTTTGAATTTCATTTTTCTTTCTTCTTCAATAAGTGGATCTTTGGCTAGCTCTGATTTTTATTGTTCATTGGCTGGTTTATTGACCCTCTTGTTCAGTTGACATGGTATTTTGGGTGTCACACGGTATGTTGATGAATTTTTTTATGGTAAGTTTATGCCAATAGTAGGTTGGCTATCATGATATCTTAACATGGTCGATTTAATCTTCTTTAGAAAATGGTACCATAGTAGGTATCCACAGTAGCACAGTCTCCATGGTAGGTTGACCACAGTCAGTTTCCTGGAACCCTTCATCAGTTTCCCCAAACACAAAATAGTCACATTTAGTGAAAAATTATTTCAAAAATTTAATAAACAACACAAATTATAGACAAAGAAATTATTCTAACAATTAGAAATTAAAAAAATATAACAATGTCTAATAATGAAAGAATTAATTCTAAAAGATCAAGATATTAGTTCTTAGATATATAAAAATTGAGAGAAAGAATATTAATCATTTTCACTTCAAAAACCTAATTTTAATTAAAATACTAAAATAATTATAATTTCAGTAATAATTTAACCAATAATCATAAATTTTCTACTATTAACATATTTCAGCATCAGAAACTCGTTTATTCTTAGTCAAGATGTGGAAAAATGTATTAAAAAATAAGCTACATCAGGCAACGACCCTAACAGAAGCCTAAATCCGGAAACTACTAATGCCTAGATTTATTATTGAGTCCCTCCAAAAAACATAAAAAATAGATTTATGTATATAGAGGTGAACATACATGTATACTCAGTAGGATCTTCCTCAAGACCTTTCATGAAAATATGGAAGAATCATACTAACCATGCAGCTATCACCCACCCCCACCAAGGAACTCACACCCAATATACCATATAATTTCAGTATCATAATATCAAAAGAATATATCAATAAGGTACATCAAAAAAAATTCCATACTTTTTTTCTCTCTCATGTCTCAATGACAAACATCTTATGCTTTCAACCCTTCAACAGTTGTTCAATCGTGCATCACATCTCATGTCACAAACACATGCCATATACCATCACAACCATAATCACATATCCACAACCACATGAAAAATAAAAAAATCACAACCACATTCAAAAACCTCATCATATTTGGGCATCATAAACATGATGTACATAATGTACTTGCCTCCTCCTACTACACATGAAACCCACCATGTATCACATCCTCTATCACACCATCATCACAACTATGTAATCATTTTAGAAAATATATTACACACTATTACTTTAATCCATCACTATCCATATACATATACCTAAAATGATCCAACATGGTTTGTACTATGCCTATAAGGGAGAGAAGGTAAAATGGAGCAGTCACTCATCTATTCCCTCTCTAAACTAGATGTTGGATAAAACACCTAGAACCCAAAACATTCGGGAGTCGGTGATCCGAATTTGGTGGGGTTTGTAGTACCCAAAAATTAGGTTTCCTAGATCTGGTGGTTTATTTATTAAAATAAAAAATTATAAGATATTACATTCCACAGATCAAGGTTTAGTAGTCCTAAAGTGTCTAGATACATAACCAATACATTACAGCTTGACATTTTATAACATAAAATTATTGATATTTATCCCAAAATATTATCCTTAGAATTGATCAATCATATAATTCCACTTCATTACCTAGGGAAATTGGAAAACATAGTGAAGGTGGTGAGATTAAATTCTTATTAATGGAAAACGTACACTGGAAGATAATAAAGGATAAATATGGCATAGGAAACATCCTGAGTACAACTATATCCAGAATAATGAATACATAAGTATAATCCCTATAATATGTGACACCCCAAAACTTTAAAATATTTTCATTTTATAATAAATATAATTTTGTTGTTTTAATTATATATACACAATGTTAAACTTACCCTACATACAATACTGAATTAACTTGCGTTAAATGAAAGATCAAGTTTTACCACCTTTTAATGGAGAAACTAATTTAAAACTATATTTTTACACATCTGTGAATTTTATTTTTAAAAATAAATATCATTTTTGAATTCATAATATTGAAATTATATTTGGGTGAATTTTTAATATTCTTCTAAGAAACATCATTTTTTGATGAATAATGAAAATTACTACAATTTAGTTAAAAACAACCTTTTCATTTAAGTTATTATTAATGATAAATTAAATTTTATAATTTTTTTAGACTCAAATTATATCAATTAAACATTTATTTATACAATAAAGTTCATTAGAATCAATTTTACCATAAAATTGAATATGAAAACTTAACAAAATTTTGAACATTTGCTACTATAAAAACCCATTATTTTGACCCGTTTGTGAAATTCACATTCATCTTAATTTTCCCACTTCATTTATTTGAATTTTGAAAATCTAAAATACAAAGATGTAATTAGTATGATATTTTTGGTCTAATAAGATCAACTTAATTTTTTTACCAAAATTATTAATGAATGTGATTGAAATTAATTATAGTAATTGAGGTATGATTAAGCTTAATAATGGACTAAACCTTAATATTAAGAAACAAAATGGCTTGAAAACGAGTCCAAAATCCATTAGTTGCCAAAAATTTGACCATGTCTTCACTTGGTATGAAATGTATTGGTTATTTAGATATTTTTAAATGCAATTACACTATATAAAATGTAAATTTTGGAAAAAAAGACAAAAAGGGAACTTTCCTAACCTTTAATATTTATAAAATTTTGAGATATGTAAAAAATAATATTTTAGGTTATAAATATCTTTTTGTAAAATATATTGGTTATTATTATCATAATAATTTATAAATAATTTTTAGAGATGGTATAGTTACTTAAAATTCTTAAGAAATGCCAATTTAGTGATTATTTAGTTAATAATTAACTAAAATAAAAGATACTATAAAAATTAAAAGTGAAGTTAATTGATTAAATTATTATGTTTATTTATTTTTGTAGAAAAATATATCCTGTTACATGAATTTAAAACTAACATATTTTAATTCAAATATAATATTGATATTTTAAAATTAACATAAAATAAATAATGTCAAAATTGACATTATTGTTATTTTACAATAATTGGTATTTTATTAAATGATTAAAAATTAATAAAAATCCTATACTCTTATAAGTGATTTTTTAAGTGTTAAAAAATATTAAATATGGTCTATTAAGGTACTAATTAATCTTTTATAATTAACATATTGACCCATATACTGTAAAAGCGTTGTTAACACGGTCTGAGTTCAAGCTGTGTTTTAGCGCGTCACATGTGTTGGTTTTAAAAGTAATTTCCAAAACAAATGGGAATATTATTTTATAAATTATATGTAATATTAATAATTAAGTGGATATATATTTTCTAATAAATATCACTTTAATTTAGTCTTAATGGTTAAATTAATTAGATTAGAAAACTAGATGCTTTAATAAAAACCAAAATGATAAAATTTGGGAACCTTAGAAGTTAAGGAACAAACTTAATAAAATGAACATATTTTTTTGTGTATAAGGTTTTTCATGAAGATTATTCTCTTTTAATCCACTATTTGTTCATTTTTTAGGCTATTTAGTAAAGTTAGACCTCCCATTATTGAATACCTTTTTCTATTTAAAAAAATTCCACTCCTCTTTCCCTATAAAAGGCCACCACCTCTCCTCATTCCTAACACCTCTCAAACCACATGAGTTTGGAAAATACCTGCCCTAATAGTCTCCCAAAATCCCTCCCCTTGACCTAGAATCCAAAATTGGGTAGAAATCTATCCAAGGAATCCTTTTCGTATAAACCAAAATAAGTTACCCGATAAGAGGTAACATCTTCTCTCATGATTTCTAGTTTCATTTCCATTATCCACTCCCTATACTCTTATTATTCTATTATTACATAACAACAATAGAATCCATAATATAATAGTATTTTTTATGATAAGGGTTATACCTACACTTACACACACCTCCATATAATGTGTAACGAACATACTGTTTCTATGAATAGTGAATTACTGCCTCATGAAACGAAGATTATTCAATTCTCCTTTATCGCCTCTTATGGGGGTCATTATGATGGAAAATAAATTTATATATGATATATATTTTATTTATGATGTCTTATTATTTTATAATTTTTATTTATAACATACCGTTATTCTTTCCAAGTTGTGTAAATACGATAATTGCATTTGAGAAAGTGTTGACTGCCACCCCCTCAAAGCGATATGAATCGTTCATGCCATACATGGAATGTATAAATAATGGTTATAATAAACATATATAAAATATATATGATACTGTAATTATATTATACATATGCATAATTTAGTTTTAATTCTTTTAATTCAACAAATAAATGAAAGTAGTGTTCATGCGTACATACGGCTTATCGCCTCTATGAACGGCGCACTTCGTTTATAATATCTGGATATTATGGACTATTATAAATACCTATATACAGATTATTTAAGATAATTTAGTCATTTTTTACATTATGGAGATGATGAAACCATGAAATATTTAATAATAATAACAAATAAAAATTCAAAACATACTTGATAAAACTAGGCAATTAACACTCAAAATAGTTAAAATAATGAAAGACTATTAACAAGCAGGTAATAAAATATTGTAAGAAGTTAATATTTTATATTATAAACACGATTATGGTTCTGTTATTAGTTATTAACATATTCAAAACCATTATATAGGATGATAAATACCACACAACAAAAATTATGGATAAGGTAATGGATTTTCATCTCACTTTTTAAATTTGTGAGATTAGTGTCATATCCACTACTTACATATTTTATCTAATATACCTACTGCCCATTATGATATATTATATCATGATTACCCTTTATTTAATGATATTAAACTTTTCAATTGATGTTACCCTTACATGGAATCCCTGACTCAAAATCTACTCAAGTAGTGAGGGATTCTTGTCTTACTTTTATTTTCTTAAGGCAAATGCCATATACACCACTTAATTTTTTTGTATAGTGTATATACTACCCCTTTTGAACCTTATATCATGAATATTTTTTCTTAATGGTATGAAAAACTTCCCTTAATTGGTATTATGAATTAAATATTCCAAGTGTTATGGGATACTTTGGGATGTTAAATGATTAATTTTCTAAAGCATATTCTTAATTATTATCATTGAAATATCACTTCCTTTTTGTGATTGTTAACTTTATATTTAAGATATAACATAATTTTAATAATTTTTCATCAGAAATTTACTTAAAAATACATATAATCTTTCATTTATATGTATATTTAATAAACTTTATACCATTTTTCATACGGTTTTCACTTTAAAAGTATTAGATTCTTGGCATGAAGCCTTGACAGTATTAGATTCTTGGCATGAAGCCTCAATAATATTAGATTCATGGAATGAAGCATTGAAATCATTAGATTCCTATCATAAAGCCTTTATAGTTTTAGATTCAGGTAATGAATCCTTGAAATTATTTGATTCTTGGCATGGATCCATTAAACTATTAGATTCTGGGCTTGAAGCCTTGAAAGTATTATATTCTTGGCATGAATCCTTTACAGTATGTTATAGATATCCATTATTTATCATTTATTTTATTTTTATTCAGTTATTATTCATCCATGAGATTTTGTTTCGACATATCTTTGGATACATTTCATTTTCAATTCAGTGATTAAATGGCATGTGCTTCAATTTCCTAACTTTCCATATTGATATTGGATTTTCTTGTTATTTGAATGGAATGTGTTATTAGTTATTCACCTTACCATGTTAATTTATTCATATTGATTCATTAATGGTTACGCTTTATTTACCCTTACTGAGAATATTAGCTCACCCTTATTATGTTTCATTCCCCAGGTTATGAAGAAGAGAATTTTGATTAAGCTTTCAAGGATTTAGCTTTTTTTATTTTTATATGTATCATGTTTGTATTTCTTATTTCCCAATGTATTATTTGTATCATGTATGTAATCTCGATTTACAAGAATGATAAAGATAATGGTACTTTGGGATTATATTCTTTGTAATAATGACAATATAATGTAATAATGCACTGGCTCTAGGCTTCTGGGGTCAGGGCGTTAGAGTTGATATCAGAGGAAGTTTAGTAACAACCTTGGAAACTAGATTTAGAAAACATAGACTAGGGAGTAAAACCCTAAGATAGACATGGAGGATAATTTTAGAATAATATCCTTGAATTTTGGTAGATTAATGATAGTGTGGTAATTTCTAGAAATACATCCCTGTCTAGATACTACAAGTGGATGTGGTTCTGGCATAGATGTACCTAGGTGTAACAACTCCTACAAGGTGTTACGGGCCAGACTCAGGGTAACCTCATAGAAAACAATGGGCCTTACTATGTACCTGGTTTGACACTCCCAAGAGATATGCTTTGGACAATTCACATTTTATTTACCTACCATTATGAAGGATTTATGCCCCCAAAGTAACCAAAGTTTTTGGTTCTAGGATTCATGATGCAAAAATTTATGTTATGTGCTATGACATATTTAGAGTTATGGAAAGTTCATAATTTTAGGAGATAATAATTTATATTCCATTATTTAGAAATGGAATCTGGAAGGGAAAATGATATCAATACTCATGGACAATATAGAGGTTTCCCTACTAATAAAGTCAATGAAGCTAGTATTAGAACTGAGAAAGTTGTGGATATATTATGGAATCTTAGTCAAATTATGAAAAATAACCTTTCTTGAATGGAGAATACTATTTTTTAGAGATAATATCCTATATTGTGTCACTTTATGCATTATAATCCCCCATCATTTAGTGGGACTACCAATCCAATAATAATAGTGCAATGGATTAATTATCAAGAGAAGATATTTATTACCTTGGAATGCAGTGAAAAGGAAAAGGTTACACTTGAAGTCTATTTTCTCCAAGGTGATGATGATCAGTGGTGGTATCTGATCTAGAATACAAGGGAGGAGGAAGAAATTAAACTCGTGGAATGGAGATAATTTAAGGATACATTATTCGACAAATAATTCCCTCATGATTAGAAAATTGAGATGATGAGAAAGTTTCTTAGCTTGAAGAAAAAGGAAGAAGAGAGCGTTTTCAATTATGGATCTACCTTTAAAAGGTTTTCCAAGTATGCTATGGATTATATATGCAACACGAAGTGCAAGATCGACCACTTATTTTAAGGTCTTAAGCCAAATATTTTAAGGGTGTTGGTTTCTCATAATTTCTCATCATATAAAGAGATAGTTTTATGTGACATAAAAATAGAGAGCAGATTCTGAAGATCCAATGTATTCAAGGAAAACTAAGAGAAGAAGAGTTTTTTTGAAGTCCATGAAAAAGGGAATGATTCAAATAAGATGAAGGAAAACAAGGATTTTCCACCAGGTGATACTTTTGGAAGGAAACACCTTGAATCATGCTTAAAAGGGAAAAGAGTCTGCTTTATGTGTGGAGAAAAAGGACACCATGATCAAGATTGAAAAGGCAAGAAATAAATTTTTAATATTCAATGCTTTAACAATAAGGATATGGGGAACTATGCAAAGGAATTCCCTAAGCACCAAGAGAATATACCCCAGAAGAAGCTAAAGGATTATGTTAAAGAATTTGTGATTGACACAACCGAAGTGGAATGATTAATGTACTTCTGTATTTGGATCTAAGAAATATGTTTTAAAAGTGTTTTATTTATGTTTCTCTCATCTTTTGATGTATGAAAAATGAAAGGATTATACTTAATTACATTTTCATTAAGGATTTGAGACCATATGTTTAATGTTACCAAAAAAAGTTATTGAGTAAAAAGTTAAAATTTTCCAAAAAACATGATTGAGGAAAATAAAACCCTTAATATGTTCTTGATGCAAAGATAATGATCAAGAAATGATTTATTGTATGATATCTAATTAACTTGTAAGTGGTTAATGACTTTCCAACAGGTAGTCTATGACATCATTTATGGAGTTTACAACACTTTTGGATTTAATGCATATATCCAATAACATGTTTCTTACTTAAGGATTAAAGAATAATGCATGTTTCTAATAAGGTTTTATGGTAATTTGGGTTATTACCAATTTTTAAGAGGATACATAATGAATTTATTCATATGTTTGTAATGTGAAATTGAGAGATAATTCGTGTTGATTATAAACTAATGATAAGTTCATTTTGTAAATTCAGTGAATTTCATTCAAAATTGATTGGATTATAATCTATTACAAAAGTTAACAGTTTATAAAATGGTTTAAGTTGAACATTTGATTTGGATGTAATGATTGATATATTACATCACCATATTATTCCTTCAATGAAAATATATAAAGTAAAAATAGTTCAAGGTATGATTAATGGAAATGATTATGTTTATAGAAATGTATATTTACTTAAATTCTTATAGATTTAAATAATTCCTTAACTATAAAAATGGGTATTAAAATAAAAAAATTCCCTATTATCATAATTTTTTATTATATTAATGACCTTTACTTAGACCTATGGTTTATGGTTTTCGGGTCAACAAATTTCATCTGAACATGTTCTCTAGCACTCTCCATGAGAACTTGATTGCTGGATTTTTCTTATATATCCATGTTTTCATCTTCCACCTATGTTACCCTACAAGGTAACCTAGTTATCTGACCATTGTTCTTTCCTCTCTCTCTTATTAATAATATGTGGTATTAACCCTTTTTATGATGTGGTTCTTTCAATAATAGTTTATTTTAAATCCCTTGATTACTGAGATCAAGATTAAATTGTGAGGATGTAATTTAATTAAGGTGGGTAGAATGTGACACCACAAGACTTTAAAATATTTTCCTTTTATAAACAATATAATTTGGTTATTTTAATTATTTATACACAATGTTAAACTTATGCTACATATGACACTGAATTAACTTGTGTTAAATGGAAGACTGAGTTTTACTGCCTTTTAATGGAGAAACTAATTTAAAACTCTTTTTTGACACCTTTATGATTTTATTTTTAAAAATAAATATCATTTTTAAATTCAGAATTTAGAAATTATATTAGGGTAAATTTTTGGTATATTTTTGAGAAACTTTGGTTTTTGATGAATAGTGAAAATTACTACAATTTAGTTAAAAGACCTTTTTTTAGTTATTATTAATGCTAAATTATATTTTAGATTTGTGTTATACTCACATTAGATCAATTATTAATCTATTTATACAATAAAGTTTATTAGAATCAATTTTAATTTCAAATTGAATATAAAAACATAACAAACTTTTAAATGTTTTTCTAGTATAAAACCCTGTTATTTTACCTCCTCCAATGGCCCAAAGGCCTTCATTTTTTGTTTATTTTTGATAATCCACCTTTCAAGGGGTGAGGTGGAACCCTTACAAGGCCCGTAGGTGTAAGTATTACATGGCCCGTAGGCCTTAGAAGAATTCATTTGCCTGTAGGCTTCAAACATTACATACAACCCAGACTAACTACTTGGAACTGCTCCTCCCCAGCATCTTCATCGTGAAATCAGCTCTCCACCTTCACATGGCTGTTCTTCTAGGCATTCTCGTGCATGCACAGGCTTGTCCTGATGGCAGGTGTCATACCCTCTCGTTCTTGCAATCCGTTTAGCTTCTACTGTGGTGAAAGCTTCTTACTCATCCTCCTGTAGAGCTTGTTCCTTGTAGGTTGTCTGGTTTGCATCTGCACTTAAGGTGGCCTGAAGGCCTTGAGGTGGCCCAAAGTCCTTACTGACCCGAAGGCATGGGTGGCCCGAAGGCCTTACAGGACTCAGGGACTAAATCGGTGTCGTGGAGGCCCAAACGGGGGCATATTCCCATATGCTACAGTGCCAAACAATGTCTGCTACAGTACTGCTACAGTACCCGGAAATTCTGCCTCTGCCTGGATTTGATCCCTGGTCGCTTGTTTGCACTTACGGAGTCCTCACCAACTGGGCTAAGGATCATGTGCCTATTATTTTACCTCATTTGCGGGATTATCATTAATCTTAATTTTCCCACTTTTGTGATTTGAATTTTGAAAATCAGACATACGTAGATGTAATTAGTATAATATTTTTGGTTTAACAAGATCAACTTAATTTTTTGACCAAAATGATTAGTGAATATGATTAAAATTAATTACGATGATTAAGGTATGATTAAGCTTAATAAGGTACTAAAACTTAATATTAGGGACCAAAATGACTTGTAAACTTGTACAAAAGCCATTGGTTGACAAATATTTGACCATTTCCCCACTTATTTCGAAATATTTGGGTTATTGGGATATTGGAAGTTCCCTATATAAAAGGTTAAGTAAGGAAAAGGGCAAAAATGGAACATTATTTACCTTTAATATTTATAAAATTTTGAGATATGTAAAAAACAACATATTTTCAATTATATATATCCTTTTTTAAGATATATGTGGGTTATTTTTATCATAATAATTTATCAATAATTTTTATATATGGTTTATTTACTTAAAATTCTTAAGAAACGCCAATGTAATGATTATTTAGTTAATAATTAACTAAAATAAAAGATATTATAAATATTAAAAGTAAAGTTAATTGATTGAATTATTATATTTGTTTATTTATTTAGAAAAATATATCATGTTTCACATATTTAAACCTAATATATTTTAATTCCAATATAATATTTATATTTTAAAATTAACATAAAATAAATAATGTCAAAAATTGACATTATTGTTATTTTACAATAATTGGTATTTTAATAAATGATTTAAAATTAATAAAAAATATATATTCTTCCAAGTGATTTTTAAGTGTTAATAAATATTAAATATGGTATATTAATGTACCAATTAATCTTTTATAATTAACATTATGACCCATATACTATAAAAATGTTGTTAACATAGACTGGGTTTAAGCAGCGTTTTAGCACGTCACATGCGCTTGTTTTAAAATTAATTTACAAAAATCAAAGGGAATTTAATTTTATAAATTAAATATAATATTAATAATTCATTTTATGTATATTTTCTAAAAAAATATCACTTTAATTTATTCATAATGGTTAAATTAGTTAGATTAGAAAACTAGATGCTTTAATAAAAACAAAAATGATAAAATTTGGGATTCTTATAAGTTAAGGAAAAAAATTATTAAAATGCATGTATTTTTGTGTGGATGAGGTTTTATAGAAAATTATTCTCATTTAATCCATTATTTTTCCATTTTGGAGGATCTTTAGGAAAGTTAGGCCACCCATTATTGAATACCTTTTGGTATTTACAAAAGTGCCACTCCCCCTTCCCTATAAAAGGCCTCCACCTATCCTCATTCCTAACACCTATAAAACCACCTATTTCCATCCAATACATTCCTAAATAGTATCCTAACATCCATACCCTAGACCTAGAATCCACCTTTTGGTAATAAAGCTTTCCAAGGAAGCCTTTTGGTATAGACCAAAATAAGTTACCCGATAGGAGGTAACACCTTCTCTCATGCTTTCTAGTTTCATTTCCATTCTCCACTCCCTATAATATTATTATTATATTATTACATAACAACACCAGTATCCCCAATATACTATTATGTTTTTATGATAAGGGTTTTACCTACACTTACACACACCTCTATCTAATGGGTAACGAATATATTGTTTCTGTGAACGATGAATTACTACCTCACAAAATGATTATTGTTCAATTCTCCTTTACCTCCTCTTATGGTGGCCATTATGATTGAAAATATATTTATATATGACATATATATTATTTATAATTTATTATTATTATGTAATTTTTATTTATAACAAACCGTTATTCTTTCCAAGTTGTGTAAATACGATAATTTCGTTTCAGGAAGTGTGGACTACTGCCCCCTCAAAGCGATATGACTCGTTCATGCCATACATGGTGCGTATAAAGGATGGTTATAATAACCATATGTAAAATATAAATTATAATATAATTATAATATACATATTTATCATTTAGTTTTATTTCTTTTAATGCAACAAAGAAATGAAAGTAGCATTCATGTGTACATTAAGTCTATCATCTCCATAAACAGTACAATTCGTTTCTAATCTCAAAGTTTTATGGACTATTATAAATAAATATGTATTGAATATATAATATAATTTATTCATAGTTCACATTTTGGATATTATGGAACCGTTATATATTTAATAAAAACAACAAGTAATAAGTCAAAATGTACTTGATAAAACTGGGAAATTAACACCCAAAACAGTTAAAATAATGAAAGAGTGTTAACAAGAATGTAATAAAATATTGTAATAAGTTAATATATGATATTATAAACATGATTATGGTTCTTTTATTAGTTATTAACATATTCAAAACCAATATATTTTAGTATAAATACCACACAACAAAAATGATGGATAAGGTAAGGGATTTTCACCTCACTTTTTAAATTTGTGAGATTAGTGACATATCCACTACTTACTCATTTTATCTGCTATAACTACTACCCATTTTGATATATTATATCATTATTTATATTTATTTCATGATATTAAACTTTTCAATTGATTTTACCCTTTCATGGAACCCTTGAATCAAAATCTACTTAAGTAGTAATGGATTATTGTCTTGCTTTTATTTTTGTAAGACAAACGCCATATACACCACTTAATTATTTTATATAGTGTATATAATACCCTTTTTAAACCTTATATCATTAATACTTTTTTTTCATGTTATGAAAAAATCTCTTTCCTGGGGATTATGAATTAAATGTTCCAAGTGGTATGGGACACTTTAGGATGTTAAATAACTAATTTCCTAAAGTATATTCTTAATGATTATCATTGAAATCTCACTTCCTTTTTGTTATTTTTAACTTAATATTTAATAAATCACATTATTTTAATAATTTTTAATCATAAATTTACTTAAACATCCATACCATATTTCATGGATATGAATATTTCCTAAACCATATACCATTTTTCATACAGTGTTCACTTTAAAAGTATTAGATTCTTGGCATGAAGCCTTGACAGTATTAGATTCTTGGCATGAAGCCTAGATAGTATTAGATTATTAACATGAATCCTTTAAAGCATTAGATTCTTTTCATAAAGCCTTTATAGTTTTAGATTCAGGGCATTGAGCCTTGACATTATTGGATTCTTGGCTTGAATCCTTAAAAGTATTAGATTCTTGGCATGAAGCCTTGAAAGTTTTAGATCCTTATCATGAAGCCTTGGGGGTATGTTATATATATCCATAACATATCATTTCCTTCATTTATATTCATTTATTATTCATCCATGATATTTTTCATCGACATATCTATGGATATATTTCATTTTATTTTCAGTGATTAAATGGCATGTGCTTCATTTTACTAACTTTCCATATTGATATTGTCTTATCTAGTAATTTTAATGGCATGTTTTATTAGTTATTCACCTTTACATGTTAATTTATTCCTATTTATTCATTAATGCTTCTAATTTATTTACCCTTACAGAGTATTTGATCTCACCCTTATTACGTTTTATTCAACGGGTTATGAAGAAGAGAATTTTTATTAAGATTTCAAGGATGCAGTTTATTTTCTTTTTATATGTATCATGTTTATATTTCTTATTTACTAATGTATTATAGGTATCATGTATGTAATATGCATTTCCAAGACTTCTAAACTGAACAGTCATTCATGATTATATTCCTTGTAATAATGATAATGTAATTTAATAATGCACTAGCTCCAGGCTTCTAGGGTCGAGGCGTTATAGAATAAAGATAAATACATAATCATAGGGATCACATAATAATATAAATATGGAATTGAAAAATATTAGACTTTATAAAAAAAATATCTTTTAGGTCTTGTGCCAAGAAATTATACATAATTGGTAAGGATTATCTCATTACCCTATCTTAGGTGTCTGATGAGACCTACCGGTGCACTAAGGGGCTATATAATTTTAGGCCCCACCCATCACATAAAATTAAAATTCATTACATCACATACCAAATGAATATATGTTATATAATGAATAATTTTTAAGGATGAAAAAATTAGGAATACATGGAACACTTTTCCAATGGAACTTATCATACATGATCTTATATTAAGGAACAATAGATTATAAGGTTTATTAATATATTTCCCCAGTAAATAAATTAGTAATAATATCTAATTGAATTCCATTAACATATATAAGGAATATTTTAAGATTCATAGTTTTAAAAAATTAATAATAATTTATTTAAATGAATTTATAGTTAACTGGTATTTATTGAGATTTAGGATTTTCAACGTGTTTAGAAAATTATATTTTCAATAGTAGGAAACCAAATAAACAAAAACATTATAAACCACCATATAAATTCTATTTTTTGGTTTATAAAGAGTATGATAATTATCCATAGCATATACCCCTGAGAGTGTCAAAATTTGTGTGTAGTAATAACTTATTCACCATGCTCCAGGATGATTATCAGGATATACCTAAAAAACTATTTTTGAGGTTATTAACTGTAACACCCCGAGATTTTGTGAAATATTGTTTTCAAAATTAACTTAATTTTTTGATATTTTTTATTTCACACAACTCTAAAAAAAATTTATATTAAATCACTAAGTCAAACATTCCTTTTACCCAGAACCAACCTAACTTGTGCTACATGAAACACTGACTTGTCATATGTTACATGCAACACTGAGTTTCTACAAAGCATCATTTTATTGTTATAATTATTTAAATGAGATAATTGTAACCTTGACATTAATCATAGTAATATTAATAGTAATAACTAATTTTAAAATATTTTTTATAATGGTTTTATAGAAATAAAACATTTTGATAATGAATGATATAATTTTTTAAAAAGTCCTTATATGTTCAAAAATGATATTTTCTCAAATGAACTGCTTTTTATTTTCTTCTGTGAAAAATAATAAAATTAATTTCAGAGACATTTAGAAATATAATTTGATAAAATAAACTACATTTTTTTAATTTGGAATGTCAAAATTTTCTTAGAGGTAATTTTTGGGACTTTTCTGAGAAACTTCATTTTGGGATGAATAGTGAAAGATACTGGATTATAATTCACTCAAAATTTCATTTTTATTGCAAAATGGAAGGAACTGGAGAGTGTAAAAATAAACATGTATAAAGAAAAATTCTACAAGGGATGGTAATGGTGAAGGATAAGGGTGTTTTTCTTAAAAATTAGAACACATTCATTTGGTAGGGACTGTGTGCGGAAAAACACAGAAATCCCGGTGGCAGTATCACCTCTGCTTTCCAAATAATCTACTGTGAAGTTTCCCTCTCTGTAAGTGTCACGAACCGAATCTGGACGCCGCAAAAACCAGCACCAAACCCAGACTGTGATAAGTCCCGAAGGGAATTCTTGATCCCCACGGGCTGGCACAAGTGCCCGGGTATCATAAAATGATAATTGGGAACGATTTACCCAAGTTTATAAACTTAAAACGACAAAATAATCCAATGAAACGAATCTGGATTTTTCAATCCAAATAATCTTTTTCAAAAATTCATAACTGAATTACACAATTATAAAAAAAAATTAAAGACCATTAAAAAGGTACAGACCCAAGAAAAGACATCCCAAGAACCTCCACATGTAAAGAGCCACCGCCCTCAAGCCATCTCCACGACACTACATCCCAATGGACAACTAAAAACCTGAACCAATGGCATAAAACCTGTACCCAAACCTGTGACATAAAACAAGCAAGTCTACTTAGACCCAAAGGTATAAGTAGGGTGTGAGAGAAATCCCAGTAGGATACCACATCTAAGAGATTCCATGTGATAAACATTTCATGACAAAAAGCATTGCAAGTTTTGTAAATAAGAAATGCTAGTTACAATTTTCTAAAGGATGCAATAATAAATGAAAACAGTTTTCATGTGGGATAATTTTAAAGGACCAAAAATTTTAAAATAAATAACAAAGCTACTGAATTTTCCATCCAACAATACCGTATACCGACGGTAAGTAAAAAGGATCTAATGAGCACAAGTAATAGGAAATAACCCCTAGGCACTAGCTAGCTGTGGGTCCCAGGTACCTCGTATCTCAGTGAGAGTAACCACAAAAAATATCCATTCTCCTGCACGACCCACTAGTAGGGATCATACCCATAACCTAGTGGTCCCCAATCATCATCATCATTTTTTAGTTAGAGTTGTAAGTGTCAATCTTGCTAAGTGAAACTGAGGCCAAACCCCACGGATTCACTAGCATACTAGTACACGTCCACCCACCTAGATACCCGGGTTTTCCCTTTGTTCTCAAACAAGTTCAACAATCCAAGAAGTATAGTTTTCACATGAAAATATCACTTCCACATCACACATTAACCAAACAGCCCCATGTACATCACACAAGTCAAAAATTCCACTTTTCATTCAAATGCATTTTGAAATCAAACTCACACCAAAATTTCCTACAACACTTTTCACATTTCTTTAACACTTCCACAAATCCTTTAAAAGAGTTTATAAAACCATTACAAGATATTCAACTCACATAACAACCCACACACATGTCACATAATACCCTTATCAACTCCAAAATTTATTTTATTAATAAACTCACCCGAAACATCTCACACCCGTGTTTTGCACACAAAACACAATTTAGTAAAACATTTCGGCAATTTATAAAACATTCTAAAAAAAATGTTTTACATCTCAAATCAGCACTTTACCCTTCAAAAACCCACATTAGGTGAACAAAATCACCCAAAAATTACATATACACCCTTTCCCAACTTTTTTTAACCAAATAAAACATTTTCAATTTTTATAAAACAAACCCAAGAGGTATAACCATTGTTCGCACACTAAACCCATTTCAAACCCCTCATTCAAAACCAAAATCATAACAATAACAATACAAAACAGAATTTTCATCCCTAAAACAATTATTAAAGCACCCCCAAATGTTATAAAAATACATCAAATAATACCACAAAGATACACATGAAAAACACACGTTTTCATAAATCACCTTCAAAAATTACAACACGGTTTTACACCTTAAACTCATTCAAAAAACCTCTTTTCAAGGCCCACAATGCAATAAGGAATTAACAAAACAGAATTTTCAGCCCCTTTCAAGATTAATAAATCACTTTCATATGTTATAAACTAAACCCAAACATTACCCCAAGAGTCACACATGAAACGTACCCAATTTCAAGCTAAAATACAACTAAAAATTAAATGTTTAACCAAATTCATCAAAAAAAGTTTTCAAGCCACACAAAATAGATTAAAAACATACTAAATTAATAAACCAAGCAAGATAACTCATCATAAAATGGTTACACATGGAATCACCTACCTTTTGAGTCGAAACCCTCAAAACATGGTGCGAAACATTAAGCGTACCACCGCCGCACCACAAGGAAAATAAATCCAGACCTAGACCACCAAAAATTGACCCAAAAGATACCAAATCAGACCTTAGGATCTAACCCCAACTTCTGGACATGAGTAAATTCAATAAAGAGCAATAAAAACTAAAAGAGGATGGAAAGAACCAAGAAGGAATTCCCTTACTTGAAATATCATGAAGAAATCAGCCCCAATGCACCGATATATGAATCTCCAAGTACCCAAAACTGATATTGAGGTCCGAAGGAGTAATATTAGGTCATGTGGGAACTGAAATGGGGGGAAAAGGATGAAAATTGAAGGAGTTATGAAAGATTCATTTTACCTCATCAAATCTGGTCGATTTGAGAAAGATTGAGAAAGATCATCCAGCTCCGCGGGGTATATGAGCTCCAAAGAGGAATAAGAGATACAGGGGGTGAGGCTGAGGTTTTTGTCTTTGAGTGGGAGGTTGAATTACCGAAAAAAATTAAAAAAAGAATGAGATATTGAAATTTTAAAAAAATAATTTAAAGCAGGAAATGGGATTACGGGCAGGCTCATTCCCTTAATTAAAAACCCAAATCCATCATGATTTGGGATTTCTATGTGGTTCAAAGGGATATATTGATTTTAATATATTAGGGTATGCCAATTGGGAAGTGGAATGAGTATAAAATAGTAAAAATTTAAGGAGTTATAGAAGAATAAAAATTTGTTTTTAAATCTGGATTTGGGCTCACGGTTTGGCCCAAATTTTCAAAACCCACCATTTTCACCAAATTGAGTGGTAAACCCCCAAAACAAATCGGGAATGGAAATTAAATGAGTAATGAATTTAAAAAAAATTCATGGGTGTGACAGTAAGTTTTTTGAATGTAAATATTCTGGTTGATGCAGCTCTTTAATTTTCAAATCAGATAAGTGAGCTTCTACAGGCACTCCACTTTTTCATGTAATAACCCCACAAGGACACTAGAATTTAACTCCACCATTGAGATGCTAATTATATACAATTTGTATAGATGCAAGATAGTAGACATAGCTCTAGCCTCCACTTCCAATGATGATCTCGTACCAAAAAATTCACTGAATGTTAGAACCATTGAACCATTGTTAGTCCTTACCATCCCACCACTACATATGGATTCGTAAATACAAGATCTATCGACATTTAGTTTCAGCCCCAAACTGGGGGCCTCCCATTTAATCCATATACTCACAGGACTGTTGCCTTTGAACTCTGTATTAAAAGAAACATGGGCTAGTTTGCACAACACCACTAAAGAACCTTCCCCTATGATAAGTTTCCCCAGCTTCACAACTAAGTATAAAGTGCATGATTTCAACTACCTAAGAGAAATCTATCTGCAGCCCCTCACTGTGTTCCTCGAATCCCACATGGTGCAGCAAGTTGCGGTGAAAATCATACTCTTGATCTTTCTGTCAAACCCATGAGTATCCATGCCCTAAAATTAGGATGTCAGGAAAGACAAAATGGCTTCAATGCTGCACGAAAAACCCCACTCCCTGCCAACAAAACACCAAATCCCAGCTGCCGAGTCACTTGAAAGAAATAGATGTTCAACGGATTCCAAGCTAGGCTAAATGTAGCACCTGCATTTCAACACTAGTGAGACCCCATTGTTTTGAATGTTTTCATTGGTGGGAAACACGTGATTTATAAAACACCACACTAGGAAGTTCATTCACATTGGAATATCCTTGCACCATATTGTATCGGCCCATTTGCCCTGAACAAGATGATTACATCTTGAATTCAAAAAGTCACGAATGTTGAAGCGGCCATACTTGCAGCTCGAGAAGACATATCTATCGGGTTCATCGCACCTATAGATATTATCATAGAAATAATTTTGTTGTGGATCCAATGTAGCACTAATGAGCCTATAATGGAGACTGTATTTCTGAAAATAGATGCATGGGGTAGGGAATCTAGGGGAAAAAAGAGTTTTCCCCACCCAGTTGTCAGCCCAATAATTGATGTTTCCATATACCACAACCCATTGCACATCCTTGTGTAGTGACTCCAAGTTCCCTATCATATACATTTCTAAAGTAGTCTTTTTACTTGTCTTGAGTTCCCACTGGAACCAGTTATCCCCATACCTATCCCCCATCACCTTAGCTCACAATGATTTACCTTCAATTATTTCCCAAGCAAGCCTTTCTTGCATATTGTGCATAGACTCCACCAAACTATGTAAGTTAATCCCTCCCTCTGCGATTGGTTTTTCCATATTTTCCTAGGAGGCCTAATATAATCTCCAAATTCAGTTTTCATCCCACAAGAAGGCTGAGAAATCCATTTCAATTATGTCAATGGTGCCCTTCAGTGCATTCATGATTGATAGTATATGGAAAGAAATGGAGGATAGAAAATTGTTGATCAAGGTTATTTTCCCTCCAAATGACATGATCCTGTTTTTTTAGTTTTCCATTCTTCCCATTATTTTCCTAATTATATTATCGAATAAAGAATTTTTGAACCTCCCATACAAAATGGGGCCCCTAAATACACCATTGGGAGGTTTCTTTGTTGCATCTCAAGTTTTCTTTATATCTTCCTAGCACGAATGCTAAGGAATTTGTTGGATATGTAAACATTACTCTTCGTACGATTGATCCTTTTCCCATTAAAATTTCTGTATGTTCCCATAATATTTCATAATCCATTGATCAAGATTTTCCAACCATTTAAGAAAAGGATCATGTCATCCAAAAACATAATGTGAGAAAGCATACTACTTCCTCTTCTTCTTATGAAAGATTTAATCTTTCCCTCCTCGTTTGCAAAGTTGATATTCCTTGAGAGGGTATACTAAGAAATAATGGATAAGCTTGGGATAATGGATCACCTAGCCTGATCCCTCTGATGAATTTTAAAAAACGAAAGCTTTTCCCCCAAAAATTAATAGAAATAAAAGGAGATTCCATGAATCTGAACATGATGTTAACAATTTATTCCCTACAACTGATCCTCCTCAGGACTCTCATGATAAATCTTCACTCAAAACTATTGTATGCCTTATCCATATCAACCTTGATCATGATGTTTTAACCTGTAATTTTCATATTTATGTCGACAAACATATCTTTGACTATCCCAATTTACCCCTAGATTCTCCTACCATAAACAAATCCATGTTTTTTCTATAATATAATCTTGGTAATTATACATCCTATACTTTTGTTGATGATTCCTGTCAGGATCTTGTAAGTTAAATTGAAAAGACATATTGGCCTATACAGAGAAAGGGAAGTTGGATATTTGAATTTTGGCATAATAACCACTCTGGATGTGAAACTGGCCCTGTTGAGGCTCTTGCCTTTGAATAAATCCTATATGGATTCACAAACAGTGATCTTAATATTGGTTCAATCATCAATGAATAGTGTCACTCCTCCTTCATTATAAATGGCCTCCTCTCCTCCCACTTCCTCACACCTCTCAAGTCACTCTAAATTATACAATATCTACTCAATACACTTCCCAAAATCCCTACCTTCCTCCTAGAAGTATCCCCTTGGTAATAAAGCATTCTAATGAATCCTTTTGGAATAAACCAAAATGAGTTTCCTGATTAAGTGGTAACATATTCTCTCAAACTCCTTTCTTTTATTTTATTTTTAAAATCCCTCCACTATCATTATTCCATGAATGTATAAAAAAACTGGTATCCTAAATATCCTATCATGTTTTTATTCTAAAGGTTTGACCTACACTTACACACACTTTCAACTAATGGGTAACGAACATATTGTTTATGAGTATGGTGAACTACCGGCTCATGAAATGATGATTGTTCATTTTTCCGTTACCGCCTCCCATGGTGAATATTATGATAGAAAATATATTTAAATATGGTTTATATTATATTTTTTATGTCTTTGAGAATATTTATTCCTTTTAAAACAAATATCTTTATACATTCTACTTAGTTTAAATACAATAATTTTGTTTGAGGAAGTGTGGACTACCACTTCCTCAAAGCGATGAGATTAATTCACACACTACATGGAATGTATTAAGGATGAGTTTAGTGAAATTATATGATATATATGAAAAAATAATGTAACTACAATTATAATATATATATATATATTATTTTCTTTCTTTCTTTTAATATGATAATAAAAACAGAAACAACGTTCATGCGTACGTACGGCTTAGCATTTCCATGAATAGTGTATTCCATTTCATACTTCTATATTATATAGATTACTATAAAAAAATATACTAAAAATAAATTATATTTATATCATTTTTTACAATATATAAATAATGATATAAGTATAAGGACCAAAGAAATAACAAATTAATACACATGTGAAAAATAAAGCGAATATTACCTGAAATGAAACCTTGACATAGGAATGTTAACAAGCGGGTAATATAAGGTCAGAATAAAACCATATATGGTATTATAAATAAGAATATGGTTATTTAAAATATTTATAATAAAATTATATTTATTATACAGCTGATTTGTATGGGTATGAAGAGAGTCAAGACACAAGTTAAGGGGAATTCATCGCACTTTTTATTTCTCTGAGATAAATGCTTTATTCACCACCCACTCCTTTTATGTGGTTCATATACTACACATGGATGAACACTATTATTATTAAAATTAAATTTATGGGTATTTACATAACCATTTTATGATATTTATTTCATGGGGTTTATGTTTCAAAAGTTACCAAATCGGTAAAGTAATTTTGTCTCAATTTTCATTTTTTGAGACACATGCAATGTTATGTACCAATATTTTTACATGATAAGTATATAATACCTTTGAAATTTTATATCATGAATCTCATTAATTTCATAATATTTTAAGCTTCATCTAATTTCATTTTCTTACATGAGTACTATGTTTCAAATTTACCGAGTGGTAAATTTAATTGAAACAATCTCATCGCTTATTGAGATTGCTTTTTTTATGCTTCCTTTGATTAAATATTATGATCTATATCTCAAGAAAATTCATGAATTTTCTTCTACTTTGGATATTCATGATATACCCATGTATTAGAACCATTATTCCACTCTTTGGAACATAATATAGTTAAGAATGTTTTTCAAGAAAGCATGACTTTACCCTCTATTCGGTCAGAAATTTGTGTCCCTTAAAAACCATGTTTTCTAAAAATGGTTTCCAAGAATATTCCTATAATATTTAAAAAAAATTACCTTTTTTTTCTTTTACTAAAGTTTTCAAAGGAATATTCTTTTCACTTTTTGAAAAATGAATTTTTCTACCCTTTTTACCATGAAAAAGGAGTGTTCTTTTTACCTTATATGACATGTACATATTTACCCACTATCATTTATGTGAAGATTACTTTACATGTTTAAAAGGTTAATTATTTTAATAAAGTGTTTTTAAAATTATTTTCAAATAATTTTTTTTCAAAATCATTTTCAATATTCTTTTATAATTTTTCAAGGAAAATGGTTTTCAAAATGTTTTCAAGATTTCTTTATAAGGATTCAATGTTATTTTCAAAGAAATGATTTTCAAAACATTTTCAATCTTTATTTATAACTTTTAAAAGTGTTTTAAAAGAAAAAAAAATTTAAAATTTTTTGAATCTTATTTTATAAGTTTTCAATGAAAAAGGTTTTTAAAATATTTTAAATCTTATTTTATAAGTTTTCAAGGAAAAATGTTTCCAAAATGTTTTATAGCTCCTTTTTTAAGTTTTTAGGGAAAACAGTTTTCAAAATGATTTCAATTGTTCTTTATATTATTTCAAGGTATTTTCTAAAAAATTATTTTCAAATGGTTTTATGTATTAAAATGAATTTTTCAAATAATAAAGGATATTTTCCTCAAGAAAGGTTTTTGAAATATATTTCAAAATTAGTTTCTATCTGAGATTACATTTTTTTATGTTACTCGTTCCTTTCTAGGAAATGATCTAAATGTTCCATTCATAATATTTTTCTGAATGGGTTATGCATGATGTCGTGGTCTTTATGAAACTTGTTTCTCTTTCATAGATTACATGTCTAGCAAACTTGTTTCTCTTCCATGGGTTATATGTTTATGAAACTTTTTTCCCTTTCATGAGTTATATGTTTTTGAAATCAGTTTCTCTTTAATGGGTTATGCTTTTGATAAAATTATTATGAAACCAATAACTTTTTTCTAAATATTATGATATGAGTACATGTTTATGATACCCATTTAATTTCATGGGTTATGATTTTATTATTTATCATCTTGTGGAACATATATGTATGATTTAATTATGAGATGGGTGAGACCTATATCTCCCTCCAATGAATTGGGTAAATATTTATATCTCATGAGATATACATGGATGGAATGAGGAATGAACTTGGTTCAGTATTACCGGGCCAGAACAAGAAATAAACTTGGTTCAGTATTATAGGTCTAGAACGAGGAGTAAAATTAGTTCAATAATACAGGGTAGGAATAGTGTATGAACTCGGTTCAGTAAAGGACTTTGTCCACTAATATGGAATTGTCATCAATGCCTTAATTACTATGGAAATCATTATATATTCTTATGTGTCTTCCACAATTCCATTTTTTATTCCTATGTTATGCTTTCATGGATTATGTTTTTTATTTCCATATGATTCATGCCTTATGAACCACTAAACTTTATGCCATGATTCATGTTTATGATCTTATGATATAAAGGGTATGATCTTATAATGTTATGATCACATTATCATACCCTTATTCTCATGCTTATGATTACATGTCTCCCTTTTTTACCCTTACTAAGCATCTGAGATCACACATTTTTTATGTTTCCTTCCCCAGGTTATGAAGATATGTATTAGGTATGATGTGTCTAAGAAGGGTGTTAGTTATGAATAACATAGTGGGAGATAATGTAGCTCACTTGTGTTCCGATGTTTATATTTACATGTTTCCAAAGTCACTAGACTAATATGGTCTTTGGGCATCTGTTTGTTTAATTTTTTATGTATTCTGCAAAATTTATGTATTTTAAATGTATGGAAAGTAAGGGTTGATATAGTTGGTATCATAGAAAAGTTTTAGTTAACCATTGGAAGGTAGGATGATAAAACCTTAGTGATAAACTTAAGGATATGTCTTGGGATAAGTCTACATATAAAAAAATTATAGGAAAATGTCCTGCAATTTTGGTAAAGGATATAGTGAGTGGTTTCCTAGAAATAGATTATTTTCTAGATATTACAAGTGGATTTGGATCTGGAAGATATGTACCTAGGAGTAACAACTCCAACAATATGTTTTGGTCCTGACCCAGGGTAATCTGGTACACAACAATGGGCCCTTCTGCACACCTAGTTTGAAACTCCATGGGGATATACTTTGGGAATTCACAAACTCTTCATGAACCATCATGAATGATTTATGTACAAGTTGGATATGAATAACCTATGATGAACCTAATGTGTCATATATTAAAGAAGGTGTAAATATTTTGACATCCAATAAGTAATTATTTTTATGAATATGTGGTTTTTTTCTATGATAAGTAATGCTCATACTATGCTTCTAGTTTTAGTCAATGGTGGGAACCGGAAGGAACTGGTTTAACGTTGAATTTTATGGAAGATTTGTTGATGAGCATCATAGTGGGATGATCAGTGGAGTTAAATATTTCATGATCATGCCTAATAAGTTTTCAAGTAACATGATTTTTAACGTGTACCTTGACTAACTCTCATACTCACCAAGGAAGAGATGGAAGGAGTTCATTGAGAGTTCAGGTAACAGAGACCATAGAGAAAAGAATATTTGGTTTCCTTTGTGTCAAGAATTTTGTAAGAATAACCTAAGTATATTTATTAGAGTAACAAGAATATGTTTTGAATATGGAAAACAAGGACACAAAGCAAGTGAATGCAAGAGAAAAATGCAGAGTTTTATTAACAAAATGAATGATAATATCATCCTCCCTAAAGAATCATCAATGTTTACGTGTTTTAATTTTGTAATAAATGTTCTTTATAATACTCAATGTCCTAAGAGGTAATCTCCTGAAGATAATCAACAAGGCGGTATAAGTAATGGTTACATTACTGATGGTGAAGAGACTACAGATGAAATGTGAAAGGAAAGTGATATTATATAATAGGATTAGGTATCCTTGTTAATGGATTAAGGATAAAGTAATATAAGTTTTCATGTATTTTGATTCAATAATTATGAAAGGTAAAATATATAAGTATTTTCCAGATTATATTTTTCACTAAGGATTTAAAAGATTATGTTGAATGTTTCTAATGGACTGAAAAAGTGATTTAACGACATGGTGATATTTTTACTAAGGGAAGATAACCCCTAATATGTTACTTATATTAATATATTTTTGTTTGGATAAAGATATGTGGAATATGAATAAGTAAATTGGATGGTATTGATTACCTTGGAAATAATTAAGGGCTTGTTTACAAGTAGTTCATGCTGTCATGGAATATGTTTACAACTTCTTGGATTTATAGAATATATCCATTAATCTATGGAATAAGTAAGAACACATGTTTACCAAAAGGATTTATGGTAATTAAGGTTGTTAACATGTTCCAATAGAATTTATCATGAGGTTATTCACATGTTTGGAATATGAAAACTAAGAGCTAGTTTGGGATATATAGGTGATCAATGTTAATCTGATTTCGGGACTTTCTTTCTAAATTTTTGTACTTTTATCTTTCATAGGGGTTATAAGGTTAACCATTATTGAAAATTTTATGTTAAACTTCATAGTAATTATTTATGTATTAATATTGTATTGAAAACCTTAGTTAAAAGGCTATTTAGGGATGAACCTTATTTCAAGGATTTCCATTATATTTTCAAAATTTTATTAGTTTGGTTTTATAAAAGGATATCATGTATGTAGGGTGACAACCAATCCAGTCTAGAAAGGTTGTGGGTATTTAACCTATGACTGAAGGATGATAAGGGTTTCATGCCTACCACTAGCCTACGTGATGTCCTGGTTAATGTATAATTATTTTTGATGAATAATTATTAATGATGAAATTGTTTTGTTGCTTTTTATGTTTAGAGATTAATGTATTAACCATAATTATTTTTAATGATAGTTATAGATAAATATTTATAATTTTTTATTCTTTTATGGACCTTAATATCTACTAAAAGTGTATTTTAGTGCTTCAAGCATCAAAGCTAATTTCTGGCATCCATTTCTTGAAGTAATTGATGAATTATAAATAGTTAAAAGAATAACAAAATAATGAAATTTTTTTATAGAAATATATCAAGTAATTGTATTTCCTTATATTCTTGGTCAATAAAACACATACTCAATGATATGAAAATGATCAAAAAATGTTGTCCTAATACCTTATTTTTTTTGAACTGATGGCCTTATAAATCATCATAGATTTATGAATTTAAGGACCTCAACTTTTGTTTGATAATTCACTTATTTTTTATTAATGACATCAATAAATCCCAATAAATATTTACAATTTTCTTCCATGTCCAATATTCACTCCCAACCTATGTTCTCCTAGGTGTAAACCTGGTTATATGTTACTTTGGGTAACCATTATGGTTCCAATATTCCATTTTAAGGAAAGTTTTAGTATTAATTTTTATAATGTGGGTTTTTATAAAATTAAATTTCAAGTATTAAACCTCTGATAACCCAGATAATTTTTGAGGATGAAATTCATTTTAAGGGGGTAAAATGTAACACCCCAAGATTTTGTGAAATAATTTTTTTCAAATTAATTTAATCTTTTGATATTTTTCATTTCACAAAATACTAAAAAAATTATATTAAATCACTAAGTCAAAAATTCATTTCACATAGATCCAACTTGTCTTTCACTACATGCAACACCAACTTGGTGTACATTACATGCAACACCGAGTTTCTACGAAGCATCATTTTATTATTATAATTATTTAAATAAGATAATTGTAACCTATAAATTAAACTTATAAATATTAATAGTAATAAATAATTTTAAAATATTTATTAAAATGGTTATATTTATAATTAAAGATACATTTTTTTTGTAATTTCATTATATGTTTAAAAATACTATTTTCTAAAATGAACTGATTTTAATGTCATTTTATAAAAAATAATAAAATTAATTTATACACATTTATAAATTTAATTTTATAAAACAAACTTCATATTTTAATTTATAATGTCGAAATTATATTCAATATAAATTTTTGTATTTTTTTGAGAAACATCTTTTTTTGATGAATAATGAAAGATACCAAATTGTAAATCAAAACTGCCTTTTCATCTAATTTATTTTTAAGGATAAATTATATTTTAATTTGGTTTAAAAGTTTAATTAGATCATATTTTTATTAATTAATCCAATTTATTCAATTTTAATCAATTTCACTCTAAAATTGAGTATAAAAACTTAGGAAACTTTTTGACGTTTTTACTTTCAAACTTGCAAAGTCGTCCCATTAGAAGGGTTATTTTTTTAAATTAATTTCTGTCACTTCTATGATTCTAATTTAGAAAAAAGGATTTTATATTTTTAATAATAAGAATTTATAATTTATAATAAGTTCAACTTGGATTTTGAAAAAAGTATTAGTGAAATCAATTAAAATTAATAAAATCGATTAAGAGAAAAATTAGGTTAACAAAGTACTAAACCTTAAATTTAAGACCCAAAATGACCTATAAAATTGTCCAAGAGACATTGGATGGCCATATTTAGACCCTATAATAACTTTTATATAATTTATTTTATTATTGGATCCACTTTAAACATGAAACCCATGGTTGTAATTCTCTCTTTAAATATTTACAAGAGTGTCACTCCTCCTCCACTATAAAAAGGTCCCCTCTCCTCCCACTTTCTCACACCACTCAAGACACTTTATATCAGCTAGGATCTGACAAATACACTTACCAAAATCCCTAAATTCATCTTAGAATCATCCCATTTTGAATAAATCAATCCAATGAATCCTTTTGGCATAGACTAAAAGGAGTTACCCAATTAAGAGGTGACATCTTCTCTCAATATCATTTCTTTTATTTTATTTATCCACCCCATACACTCTCTTTATTCCATTATTTTATAAAAAACTAGTATAATCAATATACTAGTATTTTTTTATGCTAATTTTTAGACATATACTTACACACACCTTCATCTAATTGGTAATAAACATACTGTTTACGTGTATGGAAAACTATTACCTCACAAAATGATGATCGTTCATTTTTCCTTTACCGCCTCTCATGGTAGAAATTATGAGGTAAAATCTGTTTATATATGTTATATATTATATTTAATATGTATTTAAGCTTCTTTAATCCTTTTACAACTAATATATTTATACATTCCACTTAGTGTAAATACGGTAATCTCATTTGAGGAAGTGTGGACTACCACTCTCTCAAAGAAAGGTGATTCATTCACACACTACATAGAATGTATTAAAAATGTGTTTAGTAAAATTATATGATATTTATGAAATAATAATTCTACTATAATTATAATATATATATATATATGTCATTTTATTTGTTTTCTTAACATGACAATAAAAACGGAAACAACGTTCATGCGTACATACGGCTTACAGTCCCCATGAACGTTGTATTACATTTCATACTGATTATTCACTAAAATTGGATAATATTCATTGTTAATATCTTAATATTAATGTGTTTCAAAGTTCATAAACATCAATTTTAGTCCAATTCAGAAATTTAACTTCATTTCCCCTCATTGGTCAATTCATGCTTAAAATGTCATTTAGGGCCCACTCAATAAATTGCTTGTGAAAAATACATTGTTCATAATTTTAATTTTATATTTTTGTATATGATTAATCACTGTATTTGGAACATTTTATATTTTAGGTCCGATGGATGAATCCCAAGGGAAGATGGATATTTTTGCACCTGAATTCAGAAATTTGCTGGAAAAAGCATAACGGGCCTAAGGCCCATCAAACAAAATTGGGGCCCACAAACGAATCCCAATGAAGCTCAAATTTTTACATTAGAAAGATAAAAATATGGGGATCATTTTATTAAAAAATTTCCAGATCTAATTCCGAAGTTTTCAAGGAGATATATGGATCCGTAGTTTACATTTAAATGGTGGGACCGATATAAACGCCCATAAATTATTCCCACCATTTTGGGCACAACATTCAAACGGATGCACCAAATTACCTGAAATTTGGACATCTGATATAGGAAACATGGAAAAAGATATTTTTATTCTACAACCATCGATTATTCGGCCTTCTTTAATTAAAAGTTCATACGTCAAAATGGTGGATGAATCTGGCTGGTTTTGTGGTCAACTTTGTAACGTCAATTTCCTTTTGATTCTTCACCCTCCTTTTGACTCTATTAATTATTGGGGGTGAATTGATTGTTGGGGGTATCTCTAAGGCTCCTAATATTCCTATATAAGGATCTGGTGGTGAAGGTAATTATCATCTAATATTTTTCTTTCAATTGAAGTTTTTCTTTCTTCCATTGTATTTCTTTCAATTGTAATTTCCCACTTTCATTTTGTAATAGCATCATCAATTTGTCTAATGTATGTTTTTATTTCACATTTAGTATTTTAATAAAAATGTATTCTTCTTCTTCACTTATTTTTTCTTTTTCTTCACACGTTGATACCGTTGAATCAAGGTTTGAATTTATTCACACCATCACTTGAGAATTCAATCACACAATGATGGAGTATTCATTATTTTAATAATTTTCTTCTTCTTCAATTCCACCACCATAAGTCTACATCCTGCTTCCATTGGTATAATAGCATCAATGGATGGATAACCTCTTAAGGGTTAATCCAAGGGAGTATCAAGGTCAGGTATTGGATGTTATTTCATGTACTTAATATTTAAATCTTTTCGTTATTTTAGGATTTCCATTTGATGAGTTACATTCTTTCTCATCTTTAAAAAATTTAACGATGACACATTTTGAGTGCTAGTATGATCTATTTACTTTTATTGCTCAGTAAAGTGATCCTCAAAGTGAATTGGTGATTGGCCTTGGAATTGTATAGGGATTAATTTATTGAATGATTTGAGAGAATTATTTCATTGTTTGGATATGTCTTGAATTAATGACATGAAATTTTAAGAAAAGAAATATATCCAATCCACCCCAAGAGAAAACCTAAGATCAACCCAACATAAATAATTATTTAGTTCACATCACTTTTCTTGTATGCTATTTAAATTATATCATTATTTCTCCAATTAAAATTTACCTCAAAGTTTGCCACTTCATAGCCAATCCTGCATCCAATCATAGTGTCTCAAGGTTACTTCTTCGGTCCCTATGGATTCAATAACCCAAGCCATACTACAAGGGACCCCTTACACCATATAACTTGGGTAAATTTGAGCACAACCAAATTTTAGCGCCGTTACTGGGGACCAAGTAAGTTACCTTAGAACATCTTTCTTTTCTCCTCCATTTCTCTTTTCTCATCCCATTTATCTTCTCTTTCCCCATTTCTATTTTTTTTTGGCTCCCAAAAATCACGATTCCAAATTTTCAAATACACACAATGGAGTATAATCAACAATATCCCTTCACAAACTCAGGATATAATCAATTAGTAAATCCACATTTGGAATCACCAATAATTTTTAATTACTTTTATCAACCATTGAATAAATACCCCACTCTAAATAACATGAATAATTTTTCTAATGATGAATGTCTAAAAGATAAATTTCCATACCTATCAAGAATGATTGAAAAGATAAATAATGAGGAATTCCATGATGTAAAAACATCTATCATCCCTAATCCTGAAAAAATTCTTGAACAATTGTGTGAAAAAATGGAGATAATGACTTCTAAGGTTTCATCTATGAGAGTAGAACAAAAAATCATTAAATCATTTTTGGAACCCACTCCAACTCAGGTTTTACCTTCCACATCACTTATAGAAGAATCTTGTTACCAACATAACTCATTTGAATTTAGTGAAACACCCACTTTATAATCTTGGAAAACAGAGTTGTATAATGAAGATAATTGGTCAGGTAATGTTGAAATTCAAGATAAAGAACATGAGGGAATTTTTAATGAGTGTTTAAATCAAGATGAAATTGATTTCATGAATTATCAAGAGGGAAATTTTTCTTCATGGATTGAATGTCCCAAATATTTATCCAATGATGATTTTTTAGAAACAACAATCACTGAAACATTTGGAGAAATCACAAACAACAAATCCATACCCATTCATGAAACTCATCTAGAAAATTTTGGGGTTGAATATTCAATTAAAAGGTAACCAATTGTTGTGGTAAATTTTGAAAATGAAATTTATTTTGATTCTAATTCCTTATCTGTGTTTGAATGTTGTATCCAACCTAAAATAAAAATCAATGTCCTTACTTCCCCACTTAGGAATCCCATCATAGGTGATAACCATGACCTTGTATTGGTTATTCATTCATCTCATGAAACCCACAAAGGTGGGTTAACCCTTGAAATCTTAGGAAATACTGTAGAAGAAATCGGATCAACCACTACTGAAATTCCTTGTATTTTCACACTCCTTGTTGAACATCGGTTTTTACGTGACAAAAAATCAAAGAAAACAATCAATATCAATCTTGTTTAAGTGGAGAAATATGGGTTGTTAAAATTTTGGAATTTGGTATTGGATAAGTTTGGGGGTTCAAGTCGAGCTATAGACTTTAAATTAAGCGCTTTCTGGGAGGCAGCCTGGCTTCTGCCTTTTTTATTTCATTTTGTGTGTTTTTGTGTGTTTTCATGTTTCCAATACTTATGAATCATCTTTATTTTTCAAATAGGATTAATAAATCATTTTTATATATAAAAAAATAAAAAAATTCAAACTCTAAATATGATAGTACCTTAAACTGTTGACCAGTTCTTCTTTTATGAGTAAAGATGGTATGAAAGGGGAGCACCATATTCATCTATGTCATGCGGTGTGATCCCTGAGTAATACCTTACCCATAAAATATAATGAAGACAATGTATCATCACTTTGATTTTTAAAATTAAAAAAAAACAAGTAAACCCATAAAAATGTTGGTACTTGGTTTTAAATAAATTTTTGTGTTGTTTGTTTTGTCTGGTTTCTGTATGGTTCAGGGACTATTTTGGGTAATACATATTTGATCAAGGAGGTGCATACATCTCCCAAGAGATCAAAGGATTAATCTAGAGCATCATGAACTTAAACTTCAAAAACCAGGTGAATTTTTTCCATGTTTATTGTTTCAAATTCCTTTTAGAACACCTATCATCTTCCTCTACCTCCTTTTAAGTTTTCTTTAAACACTGGGGATAGTGTTATTCTATGTTGGGGGGAGATGAAATAAAAAAAAATTAATAAGAACATGCATGTAAAGAAAAATTCCATTAACCTTGAATATGATACAACACATTGCAAACTCTAAAATTGGATATCGAAAAATTTGGATGCCTTGATTCTGATTTTAATGAAAGTTTAAGTTCATAAGCATAATTTTTGGAAAGTGCAGCTGTCTGATGTGATTTTTCAAAGTTTACATTTTCATCCTCTTAATAAAAATGCCACAATTCATGTCTATTGGATCTTGGGTGTAAATTTGAGTTCTTGGGTCCCTTTTCATTATAGAATAGGGTTCTGGGGTCACTTTTAGTTTAATTTGAGTAACCAAAAAAACAAAAAAAAACAAAAAAAATTGAAAAAAATAATGACCACATAGAGAAATGTTTTGTCCAAATGCATGGTGTCTGGCACTTGGGGTTCA
The DNA here is from genome assembly GCA_963277665.1 of Viscum album. Lineage (NCBI taxonomy): Eukaryota > Viridiplantae > Streptophyta > Magnoliopsida > Santalales > Viscaceae > Viscum > Viscum album. The sequence goes on from OY728120.1 coordinate 2,114,493,264, forward strand.
TGACTCCATAGTTGTCTTGCACAGAGTTAGGCTTTATATATCTATTTTAGTGTATGGAATTGACAATATGTGTGGAGTCCGGCACTTGGGGATTGTGACTCCATAGTTGTCTTGCCCAGAGTTAGTCTTTTCATAACTATTATGGTTAAAAAACAAACAAAAAAATCAAAAAAAAAATTGGATACTCATATTAAGGATTAATGTGATTCCCACCTAGAGCTTCCATTTTTCCCCTTGAACAATAAAATGGGTCCCATATCTTTTGTGATGCACAACACCTTATCATGCTTAATTGAAATTGGATGAAATGTGGCGATGAATTTGAACAAAGTAATGGGATTGGGCTTGGGATATTCTTATGGACATATCTTGTTTTAAATTATTTTTATGGGTTTCATAATTTTTTTTTGGTATGAGGTCTTTGGGTGAGCAATGTGTATTAAAATGTTTTTGGAAAAGGGGATTCAAATTTCATATTTCTAATATATTTTGCTCGGGACTAACAAAACTCAAGTTGGGTGGTGTGATTAGTCACTGAAAGTGGATAATATTCATTGTTAATATCTTAATATTAATGTGTTTCAAAGTTCATAAACATCAATTTTAGTCCAATTCAGAAATTGAACTTCATTTCCCATCATTGGGCAATTCATGCTTAAAATGTCATTTTGGTACCACTCAATAAATTACATGTGAAAAATAAATTGTTCATCATTGTAATTTTATATTTTGGTATATGATTCATCACTGTATTTGGAACATTTTATCTTTTAGATATGATTGATTAATCCCAAGGGAAGATGGATATTTTTTCACCTGAATACAGAAATTTGCTGGAAAATGCATAATGGGCCTAAGGCCCATCAAACATAAGTGGGGCCCACAAACCAAGCCCAATGAAGCTCAAATTTTTACAGTAGAAATATAAAAATATGGGGATAATTTTATTAAACTGTGGACAGAGATAATTCTGAATTTTTCATGGAGATATATGGATCCTAAGTTTACAATTAAATGGTGGGACTGATATGAACGCCCATAAAATCTTCCCACCATTTCGGGCACAGCTTTCGAACGGATACACCAAATTACCTGAAATTTAGACAGATGATAGAGGATAAATGGAAGAAGATATTTTTATTCTACGACCATTGATTATTTGGAATTCTTCAATTTCAAATTCACACGTCAAAATAGTGGATGAATCTGAACGGTTTTGTGGTCAACTTTGTAACGTCAATTTTATTTTGATTCTTCACCCGCATTTTATCTCTCTTAATTGTTGGGGGGGTAAATTGATTGTTGGGGTGTATCTAAGGCTCCTAATATTCCTTTATAATGATCTTGTGGTGAATGGAATTATCATCTAATATTTTTCTTTCAATTGAAGTTTTTCTTTCTTCCATTGTATTTTTTTCAATTGTAATTTCCCGCTTTCATTTTGTAATAGCATCGTCAATTTGTCTAATGTAAGTTTTTCTTTCACATTTAGTATTTTAATAAAAATTTATTCTTTTTATTCACTTATTATTTTCTTTTTCTTCACACATTGATATTGTTGAATCAAGGTGTGAGTTTATTCACACCAGCACTTGTGAATTCAATCACACAATGGTGGAGTTTTCGTTCTTCTAATATTTTTCTTCTTCTTCAATTATACCCCCATAAGTCTACATCCATCTTCCATTGGTAGAATGGAATCAATGGAGGGATAACCTCTTAAGGGTTGATCCAAGGGAGTAGCAAGGTCATGGATTGGATGTTATTTAATGTACTTAATATTTAAATCTTTTTGTTATTTTAGGATGTCCATTTGATGAGTTACATTCTTTCTCGTCTTTTACAACTTTAATGATGACACATTTTGAGTGCTAGTACGATCTATTTCCTTTGAGTGCTCAGTAAAGTGATACTCAAAGTGAATTGTTGATTGGCCTTGGAATTGTGTAGGGATTAAATTAGTGAATGATTTGGGAGAATTATCTCATTTTTTGGATATGTCTTGAATTAATGACATGAAATTTTAAGAAAATAAATATATCTAATCCACCCCAAGTGAAACCCTAAGATCAACCCACCATCAATAATTGTTTAGTTCACATAATTTTTCTTGTATGCTATTTAAATTATATCATTATTTCTCTAATTAAAATTTACCTCAAAGTTGGCCACTTCATAGCCAATCCCGCATCCAATGATAGTGTCTCAAGGTTACTTCTTCGGTCCCTCTGGATTTGATAACTCAAGACGTACTACAAGAGACCGCTTACACCATATAAATTGGGTAAATTTGAACGTGAATCACATACTTATATATTATATATATTATTATAATAAAAATATAATGAATAAAAATGATATTTATATTATGATTTAAATTTTGTAAATTGTGATATAAGTATAAGGACTAAAGATATAACAAATTGAGACACATGCAATGAATAAATTGAATATTACCCGAAGTGAAATGTTAACATAGGATTGTTAACAAGAAGGTAATATAATGTCGTAATAAAAATATATATGGTATTATATATAAGAATATGGTTCTATAAAATATGTATAATAAATTTTTAATTATTATATAGGTGGTTTGTATGAGTACGAAGAGATTCAAGACACAAGGTATGGGAATTTCATCTCACTTTTTATTTATGTGAGATACATGATTTATTCACCAAACATGGATGAATTATATTATAGTTATACTTAAATTTATGGGTATTTAAATATCAATTTCATGATATTTATTTCATGGGTTTCATGTTTGAAAAGATACCAGATCAGTAATGTAATTTTGTCTCAATTTGACTTCATTGAGACACATTCCATGTTATGTACCTATATTTTTTCATGAGGAGTATATAATGACTTTGAAATATTATATCATGAATATAATTCTTTTAATGATATTTTAATATTAATTTAATCCAATTTTATTACATGTGGAGTATGGTTCAAAGTTTAAGAGTGGTATAATTTTATTGAAACAATCTCATCGCTTATCGAGATTGTTTTTGTTTATGATTTGATGAAATATTATGATCCATCTCTTAATAAAATTCATTAATTTTCTTATATTTTTTATATTAATGATATACCCATGTATTTGTACCATTATTCCACTCTTTGGGACATAATATAGTTAATAATTTTCTTATAAGAAATCACGATTTTAACCTCTCCTCGGTTAGAAATTTGTGTTCCTTCAAAATCATGTTTTCTAAAAAGGGTTTTCAAGAATATTCCTATAATATTTAAAATAAACTTTTACTATTTTTTATTTTAACAATTTTTTCAAAGTAATATTCTTATCTCTTTCTAAATAAGGAATTTTTCCAGCCTTTTACCATGAAAAAGGAATGTTATTTTTACCTCGTACGGTATGTACGGATTTACCTATTATTATTTATGTGAATCTTACTTTTCTTGTTTAAAAGATAAATTTTTTCCCAATGTATTTTCAATGAAATGTTTTTCAAAATGTTTTCAATCTTCTTTTATAAGTTTTTAAGGAAAATGTTTTTTAAACTGTTTTCAAGCTTTGTTTATAATTTTCCAAAGTTATTTTCAAAGAAATGGTTTTAAAAATGTTTTTAATCTTTCTTTATAAGTTTTAAAGTGTTTTCAAAGAAAATTGTTTTTAAAATGTTTTCAATATTATTTTTTATGTTTTCAAAGAAAAATGTTTTTAAAATGTTTCAAAACTTATTTTATAATTTTTCAATGAAAAATGTTTTCAAAATGTTTTCAAGCTACTTTTATAAGTCTTTAAGGAAATGGTTTTTAAAAATGATTTCAAGTCTTATTTATAATTTTAGAATGTATTTCATAAGAAAATGATTTTCAAATGGTTTTATGTATTAAAAATCCTTTTTAAAAGAATAAATGATATTTTCCTCAAGAAATTTTTTTGAAAGACATTTCAAAATTATTCTCCAACTAATATGGCATTTGTAGATGTTACTCATGCCTTTCTAGGAAATGATCTAAAGGTTCTATTAATATTATTTCTCTGAATGGATTATGCTTGAATTCATGGTCATTATGAAACTCATTTCTCTTTCACAGATTATATGTTTATGAAACCCATTTATCATCCATTGGTTATATGTTTATGAAAATAATTTCTATTTCATAGGTTATATTTTTATGAAATCTGTTTATCTTTCATGGGTTATGATTTTCATGAAATGATTATGAAACCTATATCTTTTTCCAACGATTATGATATGAATACGTGTTTATGATACCCATTTCATTTCATGGGTTATAATATGATTATTAATTATCTTTTGGAACATGTGTGTATGATTTAATTATGAGATGGTTGGGGATTATATCTCCCTCCAATGAATTGGGTAAATATTTATATCAATTGATATAGACATGGCTGGAATGAGGAATGAACATGATTTATTATTATAGGTATGGAACAATAAATGAACTTGGTTCATTATTACAAGGCTATAACTATGAGTGAACTCGGTTCAGTAATACAGGGTTGGGATGGGGTGTGAACCCAGCTCAGTAAAAGAATTTTTCTACTAAGATGGCATTATCAGTAATGTCCTGACTACTATGGAAATAATTATATATTCTTATGTTTCTTCCACAATTCCATGTTTTATTCCTATGTTATGATTTTATGGATTTTGTTCTTTATTTCCATATGATTCATGTCTTATGAACTGCCAAACATTATTTTGTGATTCATGTTTATGATCAAATGATATACAGGGTATGATCTTCCAATGTTATGATCACATTCTCATACCCTTATTCGCATGCTTATAATTACATGTCTCCCTTGTTTACCCTTAATGAGAATCTAAGGTCGTCCCTTTTTTATGTTTCTTTCCCTAGGTTATAAAGATATGTATTAGTTATGATGTGTCTAAGAGGGGTTATAGTCATGAAGAACATAGTGGGAGATGATGTATCCCACTTGTGTACTGATGTTTATGTTTCCATGTTTCCAAAGGCACTAGACTAATATAGTCTTTGGGCATCTATTTGTTTAATATTTTATGTATTCTAGAAAATTTATATAATGTTAATGTATGAAAATAATGGGTCGCTATATTAACCCTAGATAAAACTAATCCAAAACCATGTCCACTTGTAGTATCTAGATAGAGATGTATTTTTTCGTAAAATAACACACTTTTTACTTAACCAAAGTATAATATTTCTATGTCTATTATGAGGGTTAGTTATAGTAATAACATATGAATTGGGCATAATTTGAGTGAAAGGAGTGATCACATGAGTGAGATGTCTTAATAATGGAACATAAAATGAAATAAACACAATAATGGGATAAAAACTTTTGAACTAAAGATGATATGAAAATTTTAATGTAAATAAGAACTATAAATAGATATTGAATCAACCCTTACTTTAACATAGTAATGACTTACAAAACGAGTATAAAGTAAGGGGTTTTGTAATGTGTCCATGATAATAGATTAATAAGTAGATAATGATAAGGATAAATATCATGGAATCATATAAAATTCAAATTAAAAAGATATTAAAATTTTTGAAATTCAAATAGGAAATGAAGAGAGAGAAATAGGAACACTTACCTCTCTTGATTTTCTTAGATTGAAACCCATCCTTATATCCAAAAAAACACGTCAAGAATAAAGAGAGAGCTAGGGGAGAGACTCCTTGAGAGTGAAATTAGTAGGGAACTTAGAATTTTTCTTTCAAGAATTATAGTATGGGGTGGGTATTTATAGGTGTGGTGAGTGGAATTTCATGGAATAATTTATTAAATATTTTATTGTCCACTTTCCTTTAGTGTACCACTATAACCATTGTGCTCCACTACCACCCATGTTGAAATAGTGGGTTCCCTAGACCCAAATATGCAGTAATTTTGATTACCATATCATGTGTACAGTTAGTTATACATGAAGTTATCTTACCATTATAGTGTAGAATTTTCTGCATACACTATTATAGTGGTAATGTCCAAAGGTTAATTTTCGTGTTGAAAGGTTATAACAGATCCCAGGATATAATAAGACCCTCGAGATATTATGACATTAATTTTAAATATAAGTTCTATAGTCTCGATACATCTTACTGACTGGACACAATAGGTTTCTGACTATTAGGTTCTGGGGGCTCATAAGCATTGAGACTTCTTCTCATGAAGTTCTCACTTGGTTATCTCTATTAGTGAGATCATGAGTACATACCCGCCAATAGAAGCACCACATGTTTTGGGTGTCATTGGTTATTCCTATCTACGGACATGTTTATTGGTCTCTTGACTTGAGACCATTACTAGTGTATACCATTTGATTGCGTACTTTGATGCAAGGCGAAAACCATGTTATTGAAATCGTGGTGAGGTAGCTTGTGATGGTTGCATCGTTAGTGGTATGACATTGGCTGAATGGTAAATAAAGGATTTGTCACTTCCAAGTTTAGGAATTTTTATATCTCAGGCTTGGTTGATCAGGATGGTTCTACCTTCATAAGTCTTTGGCCAAATTAGTACAAAGATAAATCAATCCAGTGAGATCAACAAATAATAAAGTAATAAAAGGATGATGAAACAAGTGTGAATCCTTCTTTATGAGATATTTATTGATAAAGAGATTATAGTACACAATTAGTGTTCATAGGATGGTTGTTGTTGCTATGAAAATCCTTATCTCTTTAGGGGCCATGATGGGTTTCTAGAATCTACTCTTGGTCTATGGATGTTATTCACTGCTATCGAGATAAGGACCTAGAGGGTCACACACAATAGTGTATTCAAGAATACACCCTATTCAGTTGAATAGGTATATGGACATAGTGGGCCCCTCCACGGGGTTTGAGTATTGTCCAAGTTATCGATCACCAAAATAAATAAATAAATTCATTAATATTCAAGTTATGAATATTTGGGATTGAATTTATTTAATGTATTTACAAGATTAGTAAATACGAGAAAAATATTAATCGAATGAATATTATTTTAATATTCAAGGTTCATTTAATATTAAGCAGGACAGCGAGTCAAGTTAAATGGATCGGATTTTATCACGTAATATATTTTATATATATTACAAGTATGTGATAAAATAATAAATAGTTTTGGCTTAGTTTAGTTCGTTGAAATTATTTATTTAGTGGACGTTGAAATAAATAGGGGTCGGCGAACCCAAACGGGTATTTTGAAACTCTACTATAAATATAATAGGAGGCTCTCTCTTATGTGGTGCAATTCACTATTCACTCATTCCATGGAGTGAAATCCACAGCCTCTCTCTCCTCTCACTCTCTAGAGAGATAATCTCTCTATCCAAGGATCTTTGATCAAGATCACTCTCAAGAATCAAAGACATCTCGATGCGGTGATCGTTGGGACATCGAAATCTTCATCGGATATCTGTGCTAGCACCTGGAATTTGAAGATCGACACTCCCATGGGTTTTTGGAGCACGTGTGGATGATCTAGAGGGATCCTATTATGGATCCTTCAAGCGACGATTGTCATCGACGAGTTTCAGTCGACCACGGATTCGGATTTTAAACGGGTAAGTTTTTCATTTTTATTTTGTGCTCCTTATAATTTACACGGTATCCTCAGACCTCTTCAGGGCTCGGATTGTGGGCGTTGATAAGTCCTATTGATCTGCCAAAGACAATTTTAAAATCTTCGGTCCATCAGCTTCTTCTGTAGGCCATGTAACCTATCTGTGGTATCATAGGGATCGCGTAGATTTTCTGAGCCTAGAAAATTAAAATTTCATTAATATTAAGTAGAGGGTTCAAAATCGTTCTCATCGGTTCAAACCGCGTGTCGATCCAATCTCGAACGGTAAAGTTATTGCCATTTCAAATTAACGGATTGGATCAAATTTTCATTTTTTACCAAGGGTATTAAGTTTTATTTATTCTAATGAACCGATCAAGTTTAGATCGGTTCATCAAATATAATTAAAATTGTGAAAATTATAAATTTTTACAATTTAGTAATTTTCATAATATTTTAATATTATTATAATATTTATTTTATTATTATAATAATATAATAATAATTAATTATTACATTATTATAATAATTTTATTATTATTAATTTAAAAGTCTACGTAGGATTTTAAATAAGGTAGATGACTTGACTTATAAAAAAACAAGATGTGGAAGAGACTTAAAAATAAAGTATTTGAAAAATTAAATAAAAAAAGGGAAACCGTGTATTGGGGTTGGGGAGGATGGAAGAAAAAACAAAGACTTCCATCAAAAAAAGGGGGAATGTGGAAAAGTAAGGACAAAAAAGGCAAAGGGGGTCCGGCCAACCCCCTGGCTTCCGGGGCACGTTGCGCACCAGTCGCGGGCACCCTCCCATGTGGCGTCCCGAGGTCCGCCGCCAACTCTCGTCGGAGCCGACCTCCTCCTCCAGCCCTGTTCCATCCAGCAGGTCTGGGCATCCCAGTGATCCTACTCCCGCCAAGGCTACACCTCCTATAGCAGTTACGCATAGAATACCCCCCTCCACCCCCCCGCGTGGCTCTCCCTCGGTCGCCACCTCAGTTGCAGACCACCTCCCGCCTAAGGCGCCGCACCCCTTCAGCCTCCTCGGCTGCGCAGCAAATCCCAGCCGGCCCTGTAAGCCGGCACTCCCGGTCTCACCACCTGATCTTATCTCCCTGGCACGTGCTCTCCTGGAACCAGTGAACCATTTCGCTTCACACCCTTGACCTCTGGTCCTCCTCCACATTGTCGCCTGTCCTGGCCTGGCCTCATCTCCATTGTGGGCGGCTCTCGGATGCCACACCCCATGCGGTTGGTGCTGCCACCCAGCTCCACGCCAGCGCACCCACTCGAGCAGCACTCCAGGACGGCAACACCTGGTCTGCCCTCCACCAAGCCCTCCATGGGTGACCCACCATTGTTCCGTCGTCCCGATCGCCCGACTTGCCTCTCAACAGCCACCCTTTGTCGGAGTAGAACCATCACGCGGTAGTGCCGCTATCTTACTAGATCGCCTGAGCGCAGTGCCACTGCCACACCCTTTTTCGTGGATGTCGGACCGGCACTTCATCACCACAGCTCCGGCACTGTCACCATCGGTCAAGACCCAGGAGGTATCCTCTTTGTCTGCATGTTTTTACGTAGAGCAAAAATGGCCCCAAAGCGGTCTAGGCAGACCTTCCCAACCTAGAACAGGTTTGGGCAGATTGGCCCGGCCCTGTTTGATCCTTCATGGCCAGTCATAACCCTGTGTGGGTTTGGCCTGACCCGCACAGGCCATGCAATGGTGTTTTAGGGACCGATAAATTAAATTAATCAAAATAATTAATTTAATTTTAGTTTCTAAATTAAATTAATTGAAATTAATTTTGGTTAATTATTTTAATACCTGGATGAAAAGTTAATTCGTTTTGATTATTCAATTGAATTAAGATAAATTAATTTAATTTTGACATTAAAATTAAATTAATTAGAGGACCTATAATTAATTAAATTATTTGAATTATTAAATTTATTTCATTAAATTTAAATTATCATCATACTTAATTAATGCATTTTAATTCTATCATACTTTATTTTACCCACATTATGGTCTTGAGCATCGACCCGTGTATGTCGCATTTATTTAATTATTTATTTTAATTGCATGCAGTGATTGTAATTAATTAAATAGATGGTCTGCACATCGTAATTCTTTTTTGGTTAAAATGTATATGGGTCTGCATTCCCAATTTTTTATCCAATGTCCATTTATCCAACTATTCCCCCTCTCCTGCGCACGAGTACCTTTGTACTTCGGACAAAGATAGCGAACAATGTGGACCCCTCCATGACAAGGCAGTACTTCAAGACGTAACCTCGACCCCGACAAGATGTGGTGATACTCTAGAAGACCAGTGGACATACATGACAGGGGAAGCTTCATCAAGAGTCAAGCATTCGACTCAGGTACGATGCCCTTAGGTTGTTTAGATGCTCAAGACCAGTTGGGTAACAGTTAACCTTTATGCATTTATTTATTATTTTATGCGTTTTAGAACAGCGGGAAAATACAAAAAATAATAGATAATAAAATTCATAAAGAAGCGGCGTGTGTTTTTCTATTAAAGTTCAGTTGTGAGAATGACAATATAGATGAACAATTTTATTATAAATGGATCACATTCATCGAGAGAAACCAATAAAACTCTCAAAGAAAATATTAACTCACAACAACCTTCCATCATTCAAGTTTGAACAAAACCGGGTGTTCGAGGTGTCGGTCATGCCATAGTTGAGGGTGTCTCTTACTACCAAGGAGTTCTTATTAGAGTGATGAGTTGAATTAACTAAAATTGCATCAAATAAATAGTCATACCTATCTTGTTGTAATTTTAGAGGCAAGAATTGAGTAAATCAGTAAATGATTTTTGAAGCTAGGACTTCACTCAACAAATCAAGGAACCACGAGTTAATGCGGTTGGCCAGCCAAAACCTACCTTAGACCTTCTGATTAGTTTCCTAGTCATAGATTGTATACTAGGAGGGATTTTTGGGGATCCTTTCCACTAGAATACTCAAGAGTATTCTGATTCTAGTATAGAGGGTTCCTAGAATTTGAAAAATTATTGGGATAAATTTAATGATTAAATTAATCAGTAATGTCACATTTGGTAATCAACATTAAAGGTACAAATATGCTAAAGATTATTTGTATATAATTGAAAGTAATAACACAATTTAACTATAATAGATATTAGAAAAATTTAATGTCCAAACAAACATGAAATTTCAAGTGTATTATAGGCGCTTGTGCACATTACTACTATAACAGAAATTCAAGGTGCTTGTGTCTCAACCTGTTAAGACACCTTAGGAAGCGAGGGTGTAAAACTGCTTACAGGAGACTCAAGAATCAAGCATATGATGGTTCTGTCATAATGTTATCATCAATGTCTGATGCTAGTTGCAGTCACTACATCATGACATAGATGATGATTACATGAAGTCTCATCTCCAAAAGTTTCAAGGAGAAAATAAAGTGATATTTTAATGTGATGATTGCACTCACTTTGTGTAAAGTGAAAGATAGTTCACAATCTTTCATATCATCCTATTATTATACCTTTTACAACAAATTACTCTAGTTTCATTTAAGGATACAAACTAATGGTATAGAGTAAGTTCTTTATTACCTTTAAGGTAAAATTCTCCAAGTGATACAAATATTAAAGGTAGCCCAACCTTTAGTCCTTATGGAGAATGTATTGAAAGACAAGGAAGAAAGGCCTATGGAAAGTTATTCCAAAGGCACATTAATCATGTCCTTAAAATAAAAGTGGTTGTTTATTTAACAGGAGGTTATTTTCATCACATAATGAAATAAATTTTTTGGAAGTTTAAAAATGCAATGAACTGAAATACCAGAAGCAAGTACCCGCTTCTTGTTCAGTTAATATTCATCAAATAAAAGTATCATTTTCTCACATAATTATTGGGTATTAAAATAAAATATTCTTTTCACATATATGTATTGAAATACAATAACCAAGTAAGTCTAGAAACATTACTAGGAGTAAGGTGTCTTCTCCAAGTAGCTGAGAAAGGGTGATTCCTTGGTCAGCAATGAGAAACACATAACTTCAAAATGCCAAGTAATTGATTAAAAATGAACAAGTTGTTGAGTATAACAAAAACATTTATCTCATGTTCCCTTTGGGAAATAATGAGACATCATTATATGTTTTGGAATGAATGTTTTTTATGGTAACATACTCAAAAAATAGTTCAGACATGCTTGAATCAATGGAAACACATGATGAATATAAAATGTAAGACCTACCCAGTTGTCGAAATATAATTCTTTGTCAAGTAAAACTAAAATTGGACATCAAGAATACACCTGGTATGGTATTTTGGCTCTTCACAGCTAAACATATTTGGTTTTATTGACATCCTTATTTTAGAAAAAGAAACCTTTAGAGATAAAGGTTTGCCACAAAGTTTTCGAGGTTAGTTCAACAAGATAGTGTGAAATATTCCAAAGGAAAGCTAGAGGTAAAGATACTTCATAAGATTCCTTTAAGCTATTAAGGAATGTAATAGTGAATTATATGTATGGTTAGAAGATATGAGTTGCTTCGGATCAGCACGCCGAAGAATATCTTGACTATGCATTCATCGATCATGATAATATAGCATGGAGTAATTCCTAAATGCATGTTACCTTATCTACATCACTGTATTGATGTTCATAAGGAGGATTAATGATAAAGTCTTACATGTTTACATTGATCAACATAATGTAGTGTGGAGAAATTCCTAAATGTGCATTTTATACATAAAATTTATGATGTAAGTTGTATCAATGTTACAACTTGCAGAAACTTCCATTATATTTCAAGATGTGATTTGCAAATAACGGAGAAATCCCATAACCTATATGCCAACTAAAATGATAAATGGAAATCATACAAGATTCCAAGTATGATGAAAATCCATTATGTCATAGATCATGTATTAGGATGCAAAGAGTTTGTTGATATATAAACAAACATGCATCAAACTGAACACATGGTGCATTTAAGTAATTCTCCTAATAGTTTCTTAGGATATTACATAAATATCTAACATATAAAATTTGTAGTCAAGTATTATAATACATTATATATAAGGGTGAACATCTCTATTAGAGATAGTGGGAGCTAAATTGACTTGGACTTAGTCAATTCTTGAGATGCACAAATGGTTTTCATAGGAACAAGCCCCCCAAGTACATGTGGGATATGAATGTTCCAGTGACACATACTGTGTATGAAGGATGAAACCATGGTGATGTTTTCATATTCACCATGGCTGGTGATAAATTAGTCATTAAGAATAATAAATCCTACAAGTAATCAGTATATGGAAATTAGCTAATATTGACAAGATCAATTAAAATTCAATAATGGATTAAATGTATCAAATTTCAAAGGGGATTATAAATTGAATACTACGTTGGGTATTCAAACAAGATGATACATGGATGGTACGATCATGGTACCAATAAGTCTCGATTGGTTATACCAAGTAATTACACCTAAATCCATTATAATTTTACTTTTCATATCTAACTTCTAATATCATTCTATTGGTTATTATATGTCAATATAATCTTTTGTGGAAGGTTTCTAAATGACGCAACCAGAAAGGGATGATGACACCGCTAAATTCCAATGAAGGTTTCAAGTTACTGAAATCCAATTCTTGATTAAAGTAAGCAATAAGATTATATAGAATTCATTATAATTGAATGTTTTCCTTGTTTCTACCAAAGGTTAGTGGGAGTGCCAATTTTTTCCAAGTTAAATATGTTTGGCAATGTATGGAAAATAGATCTTGATCTTAAAGTTAGATAATATCAGGATAAAAGTAATACTCTAATTATTAACTTAAAGTAGAAACCTATGTTCAAGGGAACAGGATCTACTAAGGTAGATCTAATGGTTTCTTAGACCTAGTCAATCGTACATACAGTGGCATTGTATTGAAAAATACAAGATAGAATAATTCAAGTTCAGAATTGTTACCTATGTCACATGGATTAATCACTCCAGGTTGACATGTTCAAAACATGGGAAGAGATTAAAGTTGTGAGTTTAATTCCATACGCTTCAGCAATGGATCAATCATGCATGTCATATTATATACAATAATTGATATTGCCATGATGTACTTTATAGTAGGCATATATCAATTTTTTCCAAGAGCACTGCAAGTGATGTTGTCAGAACTATCATCATGTACTTCGACAAGTAAAAATGATATGTACCTGGTATATAGAGAAGAAGGTATACTAGTTTTTGTGGGACACAAACTAGTAATACATAGATCAGTTTGATCCAGTATCGTAGTTAGGAAAAGGTGATGAGTGATTAAAGCTCATAAAAGATAGTGGTAGCCATACCTATAAATACCGAGTACGTTGCAGCTTCTAAGGTAGTTAAGAAGTAGTTATAAATTGCAACGATTTGTTCCAGTTCTTGGATTTTCACCTAGTGATAAAATTATTATCATAATGTAAATTATGATATTCTTACTATCCAAGTTTTCAAGTTATGACAATGGACAAAAGTGATATACTCGGAGATACCTTATCTTGAGAAGTTTTACTCAAGAAGATAAGGTTGCATATAGCATATATTCCAGATGGATAAAACATGGCAGGCCCAGCAGTTAAATCCATTACTCAACAAAAGCATGATATTTATCATGTGAGTAGATAACAAGTTTAGTTAGCAAGTTGTCTCTAGTGTAAGTGGGAGTGTTGAAATAGTGGGTTCCCTAGACCCAACTATATAGTACTTTTGATTACCATATCATGTGTACAGTTAGTTATGCATGATGTTATCTTACAATTATAGTGTAGAATTTTCTACATATACTATTATCACATTAATTTCCAAAGGTTAATTGTCGTGTCAAGAGGTTATAACAGATCCTAGGATATAATTAGAACCTCAAGATATTATGAAATTAATCTTAAATATATGTTCTGTAGTCTAAATACATCTTACTGACTAGACACAGTAGTTGTCTGACTATCAGGTGTTGGGGGCTCATAAGTATTGATACTTCTTCTCATGAAGTTCACACTCGGTGATCTATAGTAGTTAGATAATGAGGACAAACCCACCAATAGGAGCACCATATGTTTTGGGAGTCATTGGTTGTTCCTATCTACTGACATGTGTATTGGCCTCCTAACTTGAGACCATTACCAGTGTATACCATTTGATTGCGTACTTTGATCCAAGGCAAAAACCATCATATTGAAATTGTGGTGAGTTATCTTGTGTTGGGTGCATCGTTAGTTGTATGACATTGGAAGAATGGTCAAGAAATGATTTGTCACTTCCAAGTTTAGGAAGTTATATATTGCATGCCTGGTTGATCCCAATGGTGCTACCTTCATAAGTCTTTGGCCAAAGTAGTAAAAAGGTAAATCCATCCAGTAAGATCAACAAATAATAAAGTAAGAAAAGAATTATGAAACAAGTGTGTGTCTGAATGCATGACGGATTTTCGCATATCGACCATTCAAAGTTCTGATTTTCTGCTAATGTGAATAATATCACTCGGGTCGAATCCTCGGTGATGATACTTTTTTTAATAGTCGAATGTTTTTAGTTGATTGTATTTTGATTGGTGGGTTTGTTTGCAGAGCTTAAATAAAGTGATTAATGATTGGTGTTTGATTTAACAATTTTATAAAGATTGGGGTTAGTTCATTTTTATCGAGTTAAGCTTGTGATATCCTTGATATTTTCTTTATATTGCAGTTAAATTAACACCCACTTCACAAGATAATGTTGATTGGAATTCCTAAGAGTTAAGGCATTAATTAAAGAATTAACTTAACTAAGGGTTCTAATCTCAATCATATATTGTTGATGGTAGTGTATTTATGGTTCCAATAATCCATGGAAACCACACGTTAAGAAAAACAAGTCATTAATCCATGACATGTTAAGTCCAACATACACAATGTTAAATTAAAGAATACTCATCGAGCAAAAGATCTCAATAGATTTAAATCCCTAAATTACAACTCATCCAAATGAGAGATTAACTCACCCATTGAAATTATTATTAATCTGGTTATAATTATTATGATTATAAATTAAGAAGATAAGAAAATGAAAGGGCTAAGAAAAGATTGGTGCGACGAACACACACACAAACGATGATGATAATTAAAAATAAACTTTAGATTTAATGAGAATGAAAAATAAGGGAAGGGGATTCAACTGTATTTAAACTATTTTAAAAACATTAATATTAAACTAGATAATGTGGATGATAATAAGATATACTTAAGAAAAAACTTTCATTAAAACAGAATTACAAATACAAGCACTTATGAAATTACAATTGAAGAACAACACAAAAGTAAATGAAATGAAGAAAGGAGGAATTGTTTCTCAAGTAAAAACATGAGTATGGAAGATCCTCCCAAGCTTTTGGTAGAGCCTTGGTCATGCTAATATGTTCTACCCTCTTATGAAATGCCAACTCCTTTGAAGGAGAGGATCAGGATGTATTTATAGCCCAAGGAAGTGGATTGTTTGCATTCCCAATCTGTCCCTCCACTTGTATCAACAATTTGTACATCCATACAACAGAATGTTTAGATATCTCCTTCTTCAATGTTGTATATAATAATTTTTCTGACTACTCTCCAAATTTTGAGGCATTTAGACTTATGGATCCAAATTTATGTCAGTTTCAATAAACAATGTTAAATTGTCCATTTCTCTCCATGCTTTTTCGATGGCCAAAATGTGAATGGATTTTAGAATAGTAAGATACCTTCAAATCCAAATTAATTATTCAAAAAAGTCTTCTGCCTATATCTCTTATTTCACACTAAAAAATATCAGCTTGATTTGATGACTATATCAGGATACATGTCATGAATATAGTGCTGATTTTAATTCCCGACCAGAATGGTGGGCTGAGTTTAAATGAATCCTTTGGGCCCCTTGTCTTTGGATTTGGGACTTGAAATTTTTATCCAAGACTCCTTAAATTGTCCCCAGAACTTTAGAGGATAATAATGAAATTTGTATTTCTTGATTGAGCCCAAAAATTAAATCTTCATGGCTGGTCCAGTTTCTTCACAGATTCTATAGGCATTCTTGTGTGGTCCATATGGGCCTTCAAATGTCAGAATTGGCTCATGATCCCTTATAATGAAATGTTTTATATTGAATTAGGAATACTAAAAAACAATAAACACACAATTTTTACCAGTATGGGGATATTTATACTTAAAATAGTAAACTGACTCAATTGGACTACTTCTAAAAATGCTCAAAAATTATACTGAGTATTAAAACATTAATATTTCACACAAATTATGCACATTTCATATAAAATCAGTAAAGGGGGTGTATAATAAATCATGAGAATATTAATAACATCAACTCCCACATTATTATTATTGTGCATGTCCACATGTGAAACAAATATAAAAACATGACAAAAATCATTTTCACTCACTATCAAATATTAAAATTTTGTTTTCCCCAATCAGGGAGGTTTATACAGTATCACTCATCCATATTGAATTCCACCACAATTTTTTATAGAAACAATGTTAAAAAAACAATTCATTTTTTTCATGCTCAATTTTATAAATGTAAAATGGTGGCACACAAAACTTACTCCTCTCAAGATGATAAAATTAATTTATGGAGCTTCACTCATTCACCAACCAAAAGTGAAAATCTTAGAGTTTGAAAGATCTCTCAGCTTCCACTTCCTATACAAAGTCCACAAGAATCAAGAGGTCCTTTTAAGGGGTTTCTCTGTGGCTATGGGATGGTAGGAATATTATGTCCAAGAGAGAGAAGAATAGGTGTAAAACACCAACATGGAAAAAGAAATGCACATTTTTTTTGAAATGAGACATGAAAGGAAATTGAAACACATATTTACGAGGGAATAAAAATGTGAAATAATACACAAAAGTGGAAGGAAACATTAAGGTAATGAGAATATGGAATACTTACAAAACACAAAAATTCTCCCAATGACATAAGAAAATAATGAAAGTGTTATTTTTTATCTTTTTTTCGAAAGTTGAACTTGAAAAAGATCTCACAAACATATCCCAACCCATGATTGATCTCCTCACGACACTAATTGTAATAGTTATGATAAGATAAAAGGTTGAGAAACAGTGATTTTTGACCTACCCAGGACACTACCCTTTTTTAATTTTTTTTTATTTTGATTTTTTTTCTTTTTTTTTTGAACACTTGTCATTAAAATTTGAATAATATGTCATAAGAATATATAAATTACCAAACCCCATTTAAGTACAACCTATCCCCCCACACTAAAATTGATTCTTTCCCTCAAGCATATGATAACTTGTTGGAAATCAATAAAAGGGCAACCAAACAATGAAATCCATTCCCCCCACACGTAAATTTCAAAAAATTATGCAATGAAAATCCATGTTGATATAGGGTGGGATAAGGTATTGGGATTGTAATGTTCCTATAAAATAAAAGGTTTTCATAGGCTCTAAGGGGCTTTCAAAAGTAGGATTAATGTATGGTTAATGGGAGGCTATTTAGCTATTATAATTTTCATGTGGTTAGGAAAATGCCTTTATCATATTAATGCACACTAAAGTAAGAAATTCAACTTGAAGGTCCACAAAATCAAGAATCACAAATGGGCGTTAAAAAACACTCATTTTGAAAAGATGGCTATAGGTGGCCTTGGCATGAAAGCTAATTTTGTTCCTCAAGGTTTGGGAAAATCATTTTACAAATCAAAAATTGAGCATTCAAAATTGGTTGGTTTTGACACAATATTCTTTATCAAAATTTTTTAAAAAACCACAAAATTTTTTAGATGAAACCATGTCTTGCGACTCCGAAAAATGGTTAGAAAAAATTTGAAAATTAGAAGGTGGGTAAGTTTGACTCATATTTGTTCATTTTTTTAATTTTCTAGGTTTTTTTTGTTTTTAAATTACTCACCCACACAAAAGATAATGAGTAAATAAAAATGTGATGAGGAAAGTGGCAAAAAAATGAGAATGAGGGAGGAAGAAGAAGAAAGAGATAGAGAGAGAGAGAGAAGAGGAGTTAAAGGGAAAGAGGTTCCCCTTGGTTTGGATTTGGTGGGTTGTTACCTCCATCTAGTGGTGGGTCAACTGTAGAAGTTGGGGATCTGATGGAATTCAATGTGGTTCCAGGATTGTGTGTCCTCACATGGTGATGCTTTAACCAATGTCCATTAATTGTGAATTTCCTTTTAGAAGAGGGGTCTTGTACTTACACTACACCAAATGGGTAAACATTAGTAATAACAAAAGGACCTTCCCAATGAGAATTAAGCTTACCTGGGTAAAGTTGAAATCGAGAGTTGAAAATCATTACCTTTTCACCTTAATGAAATACCTTTCTCATGATGTGTTTGTCTTGTAGTGCCTTAGCCTTTTCTTTGTATAGATTGGAATTCTCATAAGAATCAAGTCAAAGCTCCTCCAGTTCAGCCAATTGCAACAATCTTTCTGCATCAGATTTTTCACAATCAAAATTACATATTTTCGCAGCCCAAAATGACTTATGTTGGATTTCAACTATAAGATTACATGCTTTACCAAAAAAAATATCCTAAAAGGAGACATCCCAATGGGTGTTTTATAGGCAGTTCAATAATCCCAAAGTACTTCACCAAGTATTTCATGCCAGTCTTTTCTCGTGGGTTTTACAATTCTCTCAAGCACTCTTTTCACTTCTATATTTGAAAGTTAAGACATTACATTTGTTTGGGAGTGATATTCACTTGAATTTTTATGTGCAACACCAATCTTTTTCAAAAGATATTCCATGGTACTATTACAAAAATGGGTTCCTAAGTCACTTATCAACGCACGTGGTGTGCCAAACTGGTGGAAGATATGTGTCTTTAGGAACTAACTAATAGTATGCGAATCATCCTTTCTAGTGGGTTTGTCCTAGACCCACCTAGGAAAATAATCAACTGAAAGAATAATTTATGATAATCCATTACAAGGGGGGAATGGTCCCATGAAATCGATGCCCCAAACATCAAAGATCTCACAGAAAATTAAAGTCTTTTGGGGAATTTCATTTCTATTTGAAATTGTTCCAAACTTTTGGAATGTGTGACATGATTGACAGAACTCATGTGAATCCTTGAATATTGAAGGCTAGAAGAATCCAGAGTCTAGGACCTTTCGGGAGGTCCTTTTTGGTCCAAATTGGCCACCACCAGGCATTGAGTGACAGAATTATATGATGGAATAATGTTCTTTTTCATCAACACATCTCCTAAATACCATGTCTGCCCTAGTTTTTCAAAGTTTATTATCTTCACAAAAATAGAATTTTGAATCACTTTTCAACATTATTTTTTTGTCCTTTTGAAAAAATTTCAGGAAAAACACCAAAAACAAAGTAATTTAAAATTGGGGCAAACCATGGTATTTTTGGAGTGAGAGATGAAAGGTTCTCAGTTGGAAATTATAGATCAATTATTTTAGAATGAGAAGAATTAAAAATTCTACTCAAGTGATTGGCCATAGGTTTTTCTTTTCGTAGTCTATATTTGATTTCAAGGTCAAACTCTTGGAGCATTAGGATCCATCTTATTAGCCTCATTTTTGGAATCACTTTTCTTGAGTAAGAACTTTATAGAAGAATAGTCTTTGAAGATGATGATTTTGGCACCTAAGAGATAGGGCCAGAATTTATCTAAGGAAAAAACCACTGTTAAAATTTCTTTCTCAGTCACAGTGTAGTGGGATTGAGTTTCATCCAAAGTTTTTGAGGCATAATAGATGACATGAGGAATTTTTTCTCTTCTTTGACCAAGAACGGCCCCAATAGACCTATAAAAAGAATCACACATAAACTCAAAGGGTAAGGACCAATCTAGGGGTTGGATTATTGGGGCAGATGTAAGAGCAATTTTGAGTTCAATAAAGGATATCTTGCAAACCTCATCAAAATGGAAAGTGACATCATTTTTGAGAAATTGAGTGAGTGGGAGGGAAATCCTAATGAAGTTATGGATGAATCACCGATAGAAACTAGCATGACCGAAGAAGGAACAGATGTCTCGAACAGAATTGGGTTCAGGAAGTGATTGGATCAATTCAATTTTGCTAGGATCAACTTTAATACCATCTTTTGAAACTATGTGCCCTAAAAAAATCCCATTTGCAACCATAAAGTGACATTTTTCAAAATTTAACACAAGGTTACACTTGACACACTTTTTAAGGACTAGCGAATGTGAATTTAAGCAAGATTCAAATGAATCACTATAAATGGTAAATTCATACATGAAGACTTCCATGAAGTGTTCAATGAATTCAAAAAAGACACTCACCATACACATTTGGAATGTTGCAGGAGCATTACAAAGGCCAAAAGTCATTCTATTATATGTATATATTCCAAAGGGGAAAGTGAAAGTAGTCTTTTCTTAGTCTTGACCTGAGATTGGGATTTGGAAATAGCTAGTGTATCCATCAATAAAGAAATAGTGTGACTTTATAGCTAATTTTTCTAGAATTTAATCAAGGAATGGAAGAGGTTAGCGATATTTTATTATTTCAAAATTCAATTTCCTATAGTAGATGCACACACGCCATTTGTTCTTCACTTGAGTTGTGACTACTTCCCCATGTTCATTTGTGACAACATTTATCCCACCTTTCTTAGGTACAACTTGAATTAGACTAACCCATTCACTATCGAAAATTGGGTAGATAATACTAGCTTGAAGAAGCTTGGTGATCTCTTCCCTAACTACCTCAAGTATGAGTGGATTGAGTCTTTTTTGTGGTTTTTTAATTGTTTTAGATGATTCCTCAAGATGTATGCAATGCATGAAAAGAGTAGATTTGATTCCTGGTATTCCATCTAGGGTATAACATAAGGCTCTAACACTTGAACAAGTTTGGACTCCTCAGTTTAGGTAAGTGAAGTGGAAATAATGACAGGATAGGAGTGATTATGGAAAAATAATGCATATTTTAGGTGTTTGGGAAGAGGTTTCAAATCAATATCATCTTTCATTTTTGGTTTAAACAACTTAGGAATAGAAGAAGGGACTTTAGTTGCTTCAGATTCATTTTCCCTAATATTGTCCAAGGTGGAGCAGTAGAGATCAGAGTTGATGTGGGATTCAAGAGAGTTTTCAAGTTCCACTAGATTGATGGAGTCTATGAATGTGAGGTCCACATCAACTTTACTATTTATGACTTGGTTAATCATGGTGCAGATTTCACAAGATCCTTTATCATTTGAACATGAAGAACATGATGGATTGGGGTTCAATTGACTCTTAGAAGTGTACTCGGAAGCATGGATTGAGAATGCAGAGTGATCCTCATATGGGTATCGCATGGCTTGGAAAATGTTGAAATTGACCAGTTGGTCACCAAATTCCTTGGATAAGATGCCTAAATAGACATCAATATTAGTTCTAGTAGTCATGGGTAATGTTATTCCTAGAATTAATGGAGATCGAGATGAGTTCATCTCACCTTTCATGTCAAGGACATAGAAATCAGTAGGGAAGATTAGATCATTCACACGAACAAGGACATCCGCATTTATTCCATTAGGACTGGTTGTACTTCGATAGGATAATTGAATGAAAACACCTATTGGATGTAAGGTACCTAGAAAAAGGTTGTAGAAGATGGATTTGGGAATGACATTAATTGAGGCTCTTAGGTCTATGAGTGCATCATCAAAGTTGGAACTTCCAATTTGGCATGAAACCATAAAGGTACCTGGATCTTTGCACTTTGTGGGAATATAATGTTGGGTGGAAACATTTTCAAAGGTCCTAAGTTGTCCCTTATGGGTATACAAATCCTTGAGAAACATGGCATAATTAGGAATTTTTTTTAATGGAATCTAAGAGGGGAATGTTCACTTCAACGTGTCTAAACATGTCGAGCATTTTAGGATCGGGTTCAAAGGACTTATTTGGCTTAAAAATGGCTTGAGGAAAAGGAATTGGGTTCCTAAGTGGAATGGAAGGAGGTGAGGTAATGACTTCAGATTCCTTTCCATGTTTCTTTTTCTTTTCATTTTCTATGTCAACATTTAAAGGGGGTTGGAGGACTTATATTGAGGCATAGCAATTTTCTTCCTTGATCTAAGTGAAATTGCAATTACATTACCCTTGGGTTTGGGTAATGGTTGAGCTGGGAGTTAGGAAGAATTTGATTATTGTTGCTGGCTCAGGTGGGATGCAAGTTGACCAATTTGGGTTTCAATTTTTTTAGGATGGAATAGGTGAATGATGCAGGATCTTCCATTGCACTTTCCCATGGTTTCATGGAAGAAGAGGCTTGTACGGGATTTGGATTACCTTGATTTCAGTTCTTGGGAAAGTGATTGTATTGGTTTTGGAATTGGGAAGGCTCACTAGGATAGTGGAATCTATGAGGAGGATTGTTCCTTTGTTATTTAGGTACAAAAGGATAAGGTTGTTGGAATTTACCAACACCTTGCCCATATTGAAACTGGTTTGGGTTTTGAGGAGGGAATTGAGGGGGATGAGAGACAGGATTACCATACCTCAGGCCTTGGTTATAGGAAGAAGATAAGGGCTCAGAGTGAGGTTGGTTGAAGTTTCTAATGAACTAACCTGATTAATGAGGGTTGGGGTTTCGCTGAGCATATGTTGAATTGGGATCCATTGGTCTAGATTAATCATATTGATCCTCTTGAAGTTGTGGACATGTGTCAGTTGGATGAGCTGGTGAGTTGCAGATTCCACAGTTTCTGACAGGTCCATGAAACATTGATTTTGGAGAAGATGAGGTTGGGGCGTTGGATGCAAGAGAAAGTTGTCGCACAAGACCTGTAAGTTCACTCATCCACTCGGTCATCTTGTTCGGATCTATGTATTTATTGTCTTAGACTTGTTTTACTTGAGTATGTGCTCGACTATGGAATTTTTGTGTGTTTTTATCCATGTTTCTTATAAGATCTCTTGAAACTGCATGAGTTTTATAAACAAGACCACCGCCACTTGTGGCATCAATAAGAGTTCTCTCCATATTTAATAACCCCTCATAGAAGTATTAGATCAGGATTTGGTCAGGGATTTGGTGTTGTGGGAAGGTTGCAACAATATTTTTGATCCTCTCCCAGTATTCATGGAGTGATTCACTTGGGAACTAACAGATACCACTTATTTTCTTTTTAATAGAATCAGTACGAGAAGCGGGAAAGAATTTCTCTAAGAAGAGTCACTTCATGTCATTCCATGTGGTTATGGAACTAGGAGGAAGGTAGTAGATCCATGACTTAGCAGTGTCAGCTAGAGAGAAAGTTAATTCTTGGAGTTTGATTTGATCCTCAGAAACCCCTTGAGGCTTCATGGTAGAGCACACCACTTAAAAACACTTTAAGATGAAGATGTGGATCCTCATTGGCTAGCCCGTAGAAATGAGGAAGAAGATTAATCAAACCTGATTTCAGTTTGAAGTCAGACTCCATGTTTGTATATTGAATACCAAGAGGCTAGTAATTCATATCAGGGGAAGCGAGTTATGTAAGTGTTTTTCCCTCGGATTGGCCATATCTAATTCAATTGGTTAGACAAGGACTGGTTCTTGAATTATTTGATTATCCCCGATGTTCCTCCTAAGTTGGTGAAGTGTTCACTCAATTTCAGGGTCAAACAAATCCAAGAGATTTTTTGGGAGGCTACGGGGCATTCAGAGAGATGTTGGAAGAAAGAGGAATATGGTTTTTTCTTTTTTTTCTTTTTTTCTTTTTCGTTTATGATTTTTATGAGGAATATGGGTTATTCTTTGTGTTTTTTTTCAATTTTTTTAAAATTTTGTTTTGTTTTTTGTTTTTTTACAATAACTAGAAAATAATGACTAAATAAAGCACCATCCCCAGCAATGACACCATTTGAAAGCACGGACAATTTTTTCCTATTGACCGTTCAAAGTTCTGATGCTCTGCTAATGTGTATAGCAGCACTCTAGTCGAATCTTTGGCGATGACACTTTTTTTAATAGTCGAATGTTTTTAGTTGATTGTATTCTGATTGGGGGGTTTGTTTAAAGATCTTAAATAAATTGATTAATGATTGGTGTTTGATTTAACAATTTGATAAAGATTGGGGTGAGTTAATTTTTAGGGATTTATTCTGGTGATTTCCTTGATATTTGCTTTATATTGCATTTAAATTAACACCCACTTCACAAGATAACGTTGATTGGAATTCCTAAGTGTTAAGGCTTTAATACAAGCCTTAACTTAACTTAGGGTTCTAATATCAATTAGATATTGTTGATGGTAGTGTATTTATGGTTCCAATAATCCATGTAAACCACACGTTAAACAAAACAAGTCACTAATCCATGACATGTTAATTCCAACATACACAATGTTAAATTAAAGAATACTCATTGAGCCAAAGCTCTCAATCGCTTAACATCCCTAAATTACAACTAACCCCAATGAGAGGTTTACTCATACATTGAAATGATTATTAATATGGTTATAATTATTATGATGATAAATTAAGAATATAGGAAAACGAAAGGGATAAGAAAATATTGGTGCGACGAACACACACACAAATGATGATGATAATTAAAAATAAACTTTAGATTGAATGAGAATGAAAAAGAAGGGAAGAAGATTCAAATTTATTTAAAATATTTTAAGAAGATTAACATTAAACTACAGAATTTTTATGAGAATAAGAGATGCATAAGAAGAAACTTGCATTAAAATAGAATTAAAAATACAAACACTTACGAAATTACAATTGAAGAACAACACAAAAGTAAATGAAAAGAAATAAGGAGGAATGGTTTTTCAAGTAAAAACTTGAGTATGGAAGATCCTACCAAGCCATTGGAAGAGCCATGGTCATGCCAATATGTGCTCCTCTCTTCTAAAATTCCAACTCCTTTGAAGGAGAGGAGGGGGATGTTTTTATAGCCTAAGGAAGTGGACTGTTTTCATTCTAAATATGTCCCTCCACTTGGCTCGACAATTTGGACATCCAGAAAGCCGAATCTAGAGATTTCTCCTTCTTCAAAGTTGTATATAATAATTTGGGTTGACTAATCTCAAAATTTGGAGGAATTAAGACTTGTGAGGACAAATTTATGTCTGTTTCAATAAACAATGTTAAACTATCCATTTCTATCCATTCTTTTTTGATGGAAAAAATGTGAATGGATTTTGAAATAGTAAGATTCCATCAAATCAGAATTATTTATTCAAAAAAGTCAGCTGACTATATCACTTATTTCACACTGAAAACTCTCAGCTTGATTTAACAAATATATCAGGAGACCTGTCAGGAATATTGTACTGATTTTAATTTCCGGACAGAATGGTGGGATGAGTTTAAATGAATCATTTGGGCCCCTTTTCTTTGGATTTAGGACTTGAAATTTCTACCCAACACTAACTAAATTGTCCCCCAAACATTGGAGGATAATAAAGAAATTTGGAATTTCTGATTAAACCTAGAAATTAAATCTTCATGGATGGTTCAGTTTCTTCACAGATTCTGTAGGCCTTTTGTGTGGTTCATATGGGCCTTCAAATGGTAGAATTGGACCATGATACCTTCTAATGAAATGTTTTATATTGAATTAGGAATCCTAAAAACAATAACCACACAATTTATATCATTAGGGGGGGAGTTATAAATAAAATAGTAAACTGAATCAATTTGACTACTTCTAAAAATGCTCAAAAATTATACTTAGTATTAAAACATTAATATTTCACAAAAATTATGCACATTTCATATAAAATCAGTAAAGGGGGTATATAATAAGTCATGAAAATATTAATAAAATTAGTGTCCTACTTTATGAGATATTTAATTACAAATATATTATAGTACAGAGTTAGTGTTCGTACGATGGTTGTCCTTGCTATGACAATCCTTATCTCTTTAGGGGTCATGATGGGTTACTAGACTCCGCTCTTGGTCTGTGGATTTTATTCACTACTATTGATAAAAGTTCCTAGAGGGTCACACACAATATCGTATTCAAGAATCCTCCCTATTTAGTTGAATATGTATATGGACATGGTGGGCCCCTCAATGGGGTCTGAGAATTGTCCATGTTATCGATCACCAAAAGAATTAAATAAATTCATTAATATTAAAGTTATAAATATTTGGGATTGAATTTATTTAATGTATTTACAAGATTAGTAAATAAGAGAAAAATATTAATCGAACGAATATTATTTTAATATTCAAGGTTTGTTTAATATTAAGAAGGACAAGGAGTTGAGTTAAATGGCTCAGGTTTTATCACATAATATAATATATATATATTACAAGTATGTGATAAAATAAAAAATAGTTTTGGCGTAGTTTAGTTTGTTGAAATTATTTATTTAGTGGATGTTAAAATAAACACAGGTCGGGGAACCCAACTGGGTATTTTTCAACTCCACTATAAATATAGGAGGAGGCTCTCTCTTATAGGGTAAAATTCACTATTCACTCATTTCATGGAGTAAAATCCAGAGCCTCTCTCTCCTCCTACTCTCTAGAGAGAGAATCTCTCAATCCAAGGAACTTGGATCAAGATCTCTCTCAAGCATCGAAGACATCTCGATGTGGTGATCTTCAGGAAGTCGAAAGCATCGTCAGATATCTGCTCTAGCACCCGAAATTCAATGATCGATGTTCCCATGGTTTTTGGAGTGTGTTTAGACATCTAGAGGGATCTTGCTATGGATCCTTCAAGCGACGATCGTCATCGATGAGTTTCAGTCAAACGAGGCTTCGGATTTGAAACGGGTACATTTTCATTTTTATTTTGTGATCCTTATAATTTATGCGGGATCCTCGGACCTCTTTGGGGCTCAGATCATCAGCTTCGACAAGTCTCATCGATCTGCCAATGAAATTTTTAAAATCTCCGGCCCACTGGCTTCCACTGCTGGCCCTGGAACTTATCAACCCCTAATGACCCAATATAGTGTTAAGTTCTATAAATAATGAAATATCACTTCCTTCAATGAAATGATCCATGATTACATAAATATATTATCATATATATCATATTTACTATATTTTACCGTATTCCACAATTTTTTACCATATTTTACTATTTTAATAAAAAATTACTAAATTTCACTCCATGTATAATTTTGAAATCCTGATTCCAAATATGCAATCCATTGTCCCCAATTTATTCTCTAATTAACTAAAATGTACATTTTATGTTAGAATGATACATTCTTCAAAAAATAAAGTTTAAGAGTAAACATTATTTTTAATTTCTTAATGAATTTACATTATAATAAAGATCAAACCCTAGATAAATAACCTATCATCACACTAACATATTACCTAATAGTAAGGTATGTAATGGTGGAACATTCATGGGTTGTTTCACCCAACATTGATCGGGTGGTGATCTCCACTAACTTGGACTTCTCTTACAGACAGTTCTGCACCAACTTCACTTGTTTGAGTTCTTCTTGGGATTGTTCACAGTAAAACCCTAGTGATTATACCTCCTTTACAAGATTTGATTAATTAACTTTATAAGGTATTTGATATCCCCATGGGGTATTTTTAATTCCCTATGGTTCTATGAAAAAACAAATTTATAAAACTAAAATTATGCTACACAATAAATTAAAATGTAGTAATTGGAAAGTTTGAGGTCAAACTCGTAGAGACAGTGAAATTAGTTTAGTTAGGTTTTTAAAAGATTTAATTTTATTAATTTTGAAGAAAAATGTAAAGAATATTTGTGTTTTATTGAATTTAAAAAAACAAAATAAGATAGAAACCCATCATATTCATTGATTGGTTTGTAAAAATATTTGAAATCACACCAAGTTTTTGTAATTTCAGGGTTCCATTGCAATTGGATTTAAGAAAACATTTTGATTAATTCTTGATTGGTGTTGGAGTCGATATGATAAATATCCAATGTTCATGGTTTCCCCTCCTAAATGGGGTAATACCCTATTTCCCTTGGTCTGGTAATTTAGGGTTTCGCCGAATCAAGTTTGTCTCGATAACATATCTAAACATGATTTTCCCTAAATTTTATAAATTTCATGCATCCTTTAGGGTTATAAACTTTTCAATTTTAAAGTTCCTTTTTAATTAAATTATCAATGTTCAAGATATAATAAAAACAAAGGGATTATAAGATGAATATGAATTTCAACAACCCAAATACATGAATAAATGGGATAAAATAAATCTAATGCACCTTCCCCATTCTATTTACATCACCCTATAATGTGTAGGGTTTACCCCCTCATCATAGTGATGAGATAATAATAGGTAAGGAGAAAATAAATCATAAATAAAACTAATAAAGAACTCAAGGAGGGCGCAACATCTAACTCCAAGCTTTGGTCTCTGGCGGATATAGATCTGAATGCTCTCAACAGAAGCAATCCAGTCCTCCTTTTATAGGCTCCATATGGTCTCTTTAATTAATTAATTCCACTATTTAATGGTCCAATGGTAATCTGGGGTGTGTCCCATGTCAAATATTTGGTCAAAAAATGAATATTTGGTGAATCTGGGCGAAAAATTTCCATCTAGGAAATTACACCAAGTGTAATTGAGTTTCACACGTGTAATTTTCTAGGATTCTTGTCTGGTAAATTACACCATGTGTAACTAAGTTTCACCCCATGTAATTTTCTAGGATTATTTTATATTATTCACTTCATATCCTTCTATTCACCATATTCTCCAACACATGTTGTGTAATTATTAAGAAATGTGTAATTCCATTTTAATGCTCTAGAAGCCTCGTTTTTCCCTGGTTCTTCAGTTTTAGGCCCTAGAAGTGCACCATGATCATCCTCAAAAGCTGGTGCCATGCTGCTTCACTTTTCTCGTGGTGCTATTTGTCTTTTATCTTCACTATCTTCCTCTTTTCATTATTTTTCAAATATTGATTATATCCTACCATAAAACATTAAACAAGTCAAGTATCTCCCAAATTGGAAAGAATAATCAATTAAATATATAAATTAATATATTAAAACACTATTAAATGTATACATAAAATACACTTATCAATATGGTCATATTGGTTGAATTCATAATCCCTCCCTTATGTGATAATTATCATTCATCGTTACCCATAATATAGGCTAATCCTAATGGCATGTTATTAATCATTATACCACCAATGGTCATAATACCTAATGGTCATAATAAAAAATGATCATAATTCATAATGGTCATGTTGAATAATATCCATATTGACCAGTGGTCCATAATTACCAATTGTCATATTAATCCTTATATATCCACCAACATTTAAATCCCTTCATATCATTCTCTGACTTTTTATACCATTTCAAATACAATGTTTATTGTTTTCTTCCCAATATAAATGTATCTCATATAATTGTTATTATTTTCTTAGTATGGTCCACTAGAGTACAAGATTGTGATGTTTGCACACATTGGTATATGATATATGGTACTGGTTTTAACTTCTGTTATAAATTAATTACTAAGTATTTTTCATATTAATATGTTTTGTCCTGTTATGATGAAATAATAAAGTGTTCATTGTGCCAAAATATTGTGATGAAAGGTTTATTTACTATTATAAAATCTTGTGATTAAAGTTTTAATTGCATATTTTTATCATATTAATATATGTTGTCTTATTATGATGGAATAATAAAGTGTACATTGCTCCACTATAGATTCTAAGGAACTCGTAGAGTGGGTGTCGTTCCCCATGGATGATGTTCACTCTTGATGATGTGGATGTTGTGAAATCATGGGTTTATGTATGGAGAGCATGTAATTTTTGATCCACAATTATTTCTTCATTAATTCTGAAGGACTATAGGATTGAAAGGTACTCTAGTTATGTTGACATAGATTTTCCTGTCTATAACTCAGATCACGGTATTAGAGTCCTAGATCCTAGTAGATGTGCATTATTGTGTGGGTTCGTATGTTTATTCCATGGGATCTATAATTAATTAATTTTCATTTAGACTTCTTGGATCACTTAAGTAGATCTAGAAGATGCATTGGTTTTTGTGTGGATGGGTAAGCCATGTGTTTTAAATCCTCTATCATGTTCCATAGTGGGGGTAGATTTACCTCTGGTTCTAGAATAGAACTGGTTGTTGGATACTTTCTTTATCCCCCCCCCCATGTAGTTTTTTTTATGCTAGTTGTTATTAGTTTTTAGATATGATGGGAGTATCATATTTATTTCACTTTTTATGACAATAGATTATAGGTTCACTATTGGGGTGGCCTACTGAGAATTATTTCTCACCCCCTATATATGCACCTCACTATGTGTGAAAACCTGGTGTCTTATTTTAGTTTAGAGCATGAGTAGTAAAGTGGATGGGGTTGATGCCCAGTGTTACTATATCAAGCGGAGCTACTCATGTGGAGTCTTAGGATCAGGTTGTGCATCTTGAGCATCATGGAGACTGGGTATGTGTTTTGGCTCAGTGTTGGCAGTAGATCCTGATGTATTTTATTTTAAGTTTATTTATTTTGTATATGAATTCATCCTAGTGGGAGATCATTTGTTGTATGTTTTGATTTTTTTAATCCTATATGAATCTATGATGTATTTCATTTATTATATCATGATTCTATTTTATTTTATTCATTATATGTACTCTAATGTTTATCCTTGTGGTTTTTCTCGTTATTTCAATTATTATATCACTATAACCATAGGGTATAGTATCCCCACTCCATCTTTTATACCCTATCGACTATTCAGTGTCCTTTTTCATTTGGGTAGCTAGGCTTGAGGCCTTGCGGCAGGCTATATCAGGTGACATGTCAGGTTGGCTCAGGCTCGTTCATTACAAAATGGTATCAGATCTATTTGGTTTGATGATTTGGAGGAGTTGGTAGATAAGTGGTCTAGGAATGTGTAAGAACTTTCAATGTATATTATTATCCCAAATAGGTTAAATAACCTAATATGGGTGAATTAGGGTATGAAAGTTTAAAATAACTACCCCTTCAGATCTTGTTTCATCATTAAAAAACACTCTTCTCTCCTTTACCGTATAAATGTGCAAACATAAATGAAATAATACATGATAAAAAATAATTTTACTTGGTTTAACCACACTGAGATATTTCCATAGATCATACAAAGGTAATGTTCCTATGTACCAAATCCATTAAGGCACACTTCTGTTACAAAGTTCAGAGTGGACTCATTATCCCTCCTAGTTTACAACCAATCATGGTTTGAAAGCTCACTATTCTCTCAACTAAAGTGAGATTAGTGCTCCTTCAGATTATTATTCTTTTTATCACTTGAATAAATATGTTTTACAGCTCATTTTTTCATCAATAAATTCCAATTTCATCCACATCATGACTACCACTTTACTACATATTTACTAGGAAATTCATTCTGGTTCACGAAGCTCACTGCCTTTACAAAACTACCCAATTCATAACAAGAATTCCCTACTTCCGTGATGATTCAAACTTTCATGAAGCTCACTAATTTAATGAAGATCATATATCCTTTACAAATCTCACTCCTATCGCAAATCTCATCCCTTTCCCAAAGCTCACCTCACCTTTGAGAAGCTCGTAACTTTCCCGAATCTTTGATATACTTCATAAAATGATTTTCTCCATGAAATAGATAATATTTTGAAAACCTTCACACAAGAAAAATAATTCATGAATCACATTATTTAATTCATAGACTTTTTATTTTCATTAAGTCTTGCTTACTTTCAAATGAGGGGTATCCTTCTATTTATAGATGCAGCCTCCCTTTCATGAAGCTTTCAACCTTGCCAACAAATTTTCATGA
This sequence comes from Viscum album, assembly GCA_963277665.1. Taxonomy (NCBI): domain Eukaryota; kingdom Viridiplantae; phylum Streptophyta; class Magnoliopsida; order Santalales; family Viscaceae; genus Viscum; species Viscum album. The sequence goes on from OY728120.1 coordinate 2,114,525,615, forward strand.
AGCTCTCCATTCTTGTTTTCAAACCTCCCTATATTCATGAACCTCCATTTAACTTTTCCCATTCACGAAGATTTTCATAATCATGTAGATTATTTTCATCCCTTCATGCTCAACCCTCTTTCGCAATTCTCCAAACCTTCATGAAACATAAAACTTTCATGAAGCACCATACCTTCACAAAATATAAAACCTTCAAAAAATTCATTCCTTTTCCATAATTTATGAGGAATTAATGTAAATACAACTTTCATGAAGCTTGAATCCTCCTCCAATTTTGGACTACATAAATTTGGTAAAAAATTGGAAATGACACCACCTTACATAAACAATTTTATATACCACCTCTATAGAATCCATTCATTTTTCCTACATCTTTTTCAACATACTCTTTAAAAAATCTCTATGAAAATACAAAACTAACCTTGGAAAACTACTTTTTCAACAAACACAATCAACCAACAAGAAATTCAAAGTTACCTTGATGGATTTTTTCCCAACAGATATCAAACTAGTGTGTCAGAAACACCTTTTCTAATAGGAATTCTAGGTTTCCAGGGCATGGGATTACTATTCTTGGATTCCATTTTTACAGTTTCATGATTTCACCAAACATGATTCACTTGGGTTTTTAGATTTTTTTATTATTCAGGTTTTTATATCATGGCCTATAGGAAAGTGTCTAGTGTTCATACATCACTCTAGGCACATAGGATTCACATGACATAGGCATGTTTTTAGTGTTTTTACTGATGATAGAGTTTTGGTTGTTTAAAGTGACTCCAATGACCTATATGTTTTTTCGCATAAATATCCTTTGTAGAATTATACACAACTAAACCACAAGTATATATATTTTCTTCCAAGGAAAAATCATGTGGATCATGTGGGGAGATGTTCTTTGGTGGTGGAGATATAATCCCTTCATCGAGGAATGCATGGAGGCCCTTGTGGGTTAATAATGGGATTTGAGTTCCCTATTGGTGGATTGATAAGGGAAAGGATTATTGAGATATTTTTAGATTAAGATCAAGTTTCTCAGAGGTGGTGGTTTCCCTAAATTCCTAGGTTCTTGTTTCTTGGGAAGGATTTTTTATTTCCACGTGTTGTCCATCCGGTTTTGTGGTGGGGTCCATGTGGTTGTTATCACTGATAGCTTGGGTGGGTGTGGTTGTTCTTACTTAGTGGATCTATTGAGACATTCTTTATACATGTTTTGGTTAGGCATGAGGATTCCTGGTGTTTGAGAAGTGGAGAGCTAGGAGTGATCCATGTCTCTTGGCTCTCTTGAGAGGGAAATTTTGGTCAGATACCTGGGCTTGATTATTTTTGTTTGTGTCATGAGTAGTACAATGGATGTGTTGATGTAATCTTGTGGCTATGGATCTACAACTTAGTGGAGGTTGTTCATGTGGTTGATCTTGGTATGGGGGATATTCCTTTTTTGAGTAAGAGTGTCAAGGGTTCTTTGGTTTGTTGGAAATGGCCTATGTGAAGAGTATGGTTGGTGGTTTTAGGTTCATTAGCCTAGCTTCATTTGGAATTTTCCCATTTGAGTGTGATTTCTATTTCTCATTCAGGATTGGGTTAAGGAAATATTTGTGGTGGAAAGTACACCATAGGCTATTACAGGTTTTATAATGGTGCTTAGGTGTGAGAGATTTGGACATGTCTATCCCTTGCATTCAGTAATGGACATAGTATGGGGCATGTGGTTTTCCATTTGGGTAATTGGGAGAAGTTAAGGATACTCCTATATTGGGTAGTATCATATTGGTCATGGTATAATGTATCTTGTTTTTTGGAGAGATTTAGGGACATTGTAAGACATGTCATTGGATGGTCGATATAGTGTCAGTTTCTCAAGTGTTTGGGTGAGATCATGGTAGTTGGTTAACCATTGGGGATTATTGGGGGTGACAATCATTTTTGGTGGTGATATTTTGATACCTCACATCATCAAAGATTGTGAAAATTAGGATAAATTTGAAACTTTTGTTTCTTGAATTGTTTCAGGGGGGAAAAAGTAAATTTTACCATAAGATGATCTCACATAATTTTTTTAGCCACTTTATTGGTCCTGAAATAGGTTTTTTACTCTATGATTGGATTTTGGTGGAAATTTGAGCCGTTTAAATTTTCATGGAATAATTAATATTTAATTAATTAAATATTAATTTATTCATGAGTGTTTTTTCTGTTATATCTTTTAAAAATAGAATTGGATCAAGATTCTCTCTCCATGATTGAGTCCAGAGTGGGGAATTTTTCTAAGGCAAGGCATAAACCCATCAAAAGCACTAGAGTTGGATTCAAACCCCTTTTATTTTCTTTTTATTTTTCTTTATTTTCCTTTTTTCCTTTCTTATTTTCTATTATCCCTTATCTTTTCATGCATTCCCATGGAGATTACCATTTTTGGGTTTTCAGTCGGGAGAGGGAGAGGGAGATAAAAGGGATATGTAGGATGAGGTGCCACCCAAGGATCTGTTGTTGAGGTTGATCAAGTCTCAGTGGGTGTGTGGCACATATCTGGATCAAAGATTCAACAGATTTTTCTTAGTGTTAAGACCATTATTAATTTTTTGTCATAAATCCTTATAATATAATTTTTTAAGTTTAAATTCCTTATATGAGTTTTTTGGGACCCCTTGAGGGTTTATCTAGAATCATTCAGGGAGATATGGGGGTTTTAGGTCATTTCTGTTTGAGAAACCCCATGTACACAGTGTGTAGTACAAAGAACGCATGCTTTGTGTTCTTCTTGTTTAGGGATTATGGGTTTTTGGGACTACATGCCATGTATTGGGGGTATACATCACGAACTAGCGACTCAGGGTGTGTCAGGGGAATATGACCTTTTAGGGAACATGGATAGATCCCTAGAAAGGTATATGGAGAGTGGTTGTGTACTATTCTTGTCCAGACCCCATGTAAGGGGTATATAGATAGGTACATGGTTGGGAACCTTGAGTGGGGTACACACCATTCGTATGGGCATTACACACCATGATTTCGGACTTAATACACACCAAGTGGGGCTAAGGTACACGGGAAGGTACCCATGTGGGGGATAAATTCCATGTAAAAGGAATACATGTCATGTACTATGGAAAAGTACATATCTAGTGGTTTAAGGCACATGTATAGGGAGGAACTTTGAGGATACATGTTGTTCAATCAAAGTACACACTATGTACTTTTCTTTTTCTTGGTGCGTTTTTCCTAATTTTTTCCTTGGATTTAGAATTGGACTTTAGAGTAGTCCATTCTGATCATTTTTTCACATATGTTGAAATAGTGGAATAATTTGGTGTTTAGAGGACTTATAAATAAATTTTTTTGATGGAGGGAGTTTAGTAAGAGTATTTCTTAAAGGTTTGTATTTAGAATCCTCTAATGGGTTGGGTTGAGTGTTGCAAGGCTGGGGTGTGGGTCGTTTGGGATGTTTTTGTACTAGGCATGTCCTGTTCTTTTGGATGAGTTATAAGAACCTCGTATAGGGTGTCCTACTCTTACTATTTCATTTATTCCATTTGAGGAACTTTTTATGGGTGTGGCCTGAGAGCTTGAGTTTAGTAAGGGATTCCCTAGTAGGATGTCACTTTGTGTTTTGACCCTGGGGTCTATGAGAGCCCTGAGTCTTGTTTGTCCCTAAGAAGGATCATTGAGAGCATGTAGTGGCTATATTGTTTGGATTATAAGATCTAAGGGATCAAGAGATTCCCTATGCTTTGTTGAATGAGAGTGTATCGGTGCTTCCTGTTCATATATTTGGATCTTGGGTATGAGAGTTGGATCATCCCATGTTCGGTTATCCTTTGGTCAGGATGTTTGAGGTAGTTTCTACTCAAGAATTTGGTTTGAGGAGGACACCCTTAGGATGTCTTAGATCGGAAATTACCCTGAGTTTTGATTTGGTTCTATCCTTCATTGGTTGTCTATGGTTATATGGACTTTGGGAGCTAATGGGTGATCTAGATGAGTAAAACCCACCACTAGTTGAGTATCTGCTCTGACTATAGTGGATTCGAGCTTGTGAATATCGAGTCACTAAAGGAGTGGTTTAGTTCCCCATGGATTCTATGTACTCCTAGTATTGTGGATGATGTGAACTACTGAGTTTATGTATGGATATCACATATTGTTTGGGTTCATGCCTAGTGTCTAATTCATTTTTAAGGACTTTTAGGACGGATAGGTTCTCTAGTTGTGTAGACCTAGATGCTCCTATCACCAGTTCAAATTTTTCTATTAGAGTCCTAGATCCTAATAAATGTGTGTTGTCATGTGTACGCCTATGGTTACACCCTGGGTTCTAACATTCATTCCTTTTCATTTATACATCTTGATGCACCTGTGTAGATCTAGAGAACATGTTGGTTGTCATGTGGCTGTGTGATCCACTTGTTGTAAATCCTCTAGCATGGGACAGAGATGGGGTAGATTTACATTGGGTGTTAGGAAAGAACCCATGGTTGGTTACTTTCCATGTTTTTTCCCCACCCTTTATATAGCTTTTCTTTTTATTCCACCTATTATTAGTTTTCTCATAGCTTGGGTATATCACATGTGCATTCAATTTTTATGGAAGCAAATTATAGGTTCACCATTGAGGGTGGCCTACTGAGATTTATTTCTCAACCCCTATATGTAAACCTCAATGTGTGTGTAGACATGATGTCTTCTTTCATGTTTGAGCATGAGTGGCATAATGGATGGGTTCGAGGCCAAGTGTTACTAGATTGAGAGGGGCCACTCATATGGATTCTCAGGATTCGACTGGTACATCTCAAGCATCATGGAGATCAGTTATGTGGTTTAGATTGGTGTTGGTAGTAGAATGTGATGTATTTTATTTTCAGTTTGCTAATTTTTTATATGTGGTTATCCCAGTGGGAGACCATCTATTGTATGTTTTTCTTTCTTTTCTTTGGATGACTTTATGCTGCATTTCATTTATTATAACAAGCTTTTATTTCAGTTTATTCATTATGCATAATCTAATGTTTATACTTGTGGATTTATTGGTTATTTCTACTGTTATTTCACTTTGACCAGAGGTTATAGTCTCCCCACTATATCTTTTAGACCCTCTCCACTAGTTTAAATCCTCTGATGTTTGGGGAGATTTGCTTGAGGCCTTATGGTGGGATAGATCAGGTGACATGTCAGGTCAACCCATGATAGTTTTTTACACCTCCAATTAGAATAATAAATGGGGTAGGGTATCACCTAACATGGTAACTATTTGAGAATATACCCATATATTCCTACATTATCCTCAATGGGTGCCCCCTATACATAAAATGGGATAACTATATTTAAGTATATAAAATTTTAGACATATTTTGTGTTGGTTTTTGTATTTATTCTATTATTATTTTTATTTATTTAACATAAAAATTAACCTATTAGTATACATATTTAAGAAACTAATGTTATCATGTTTTAATAAATACCAATTAAAGTGGCATGCTCATAGCCCCTCAATGATAACTGAGTCATGGTTTGACTGCTTGATATCACAATATCCTCCCCAATATCTATACCTAGGAATGAAATAATAAAAAGATAATATGATATGGTACCAAAAATTATGCAAGGTATGTGAAAAAGTATACCCTGTGAAGTAGGGGTAGAATGGTTTATCTCCTATAATTAGTGGAGCATGTATAACATTTGAAGATTGATTATCATTTACTCCTGATGTACTATGTGTAGAAAGAGTAAAATGGTTTTCTTATACAACTGGTATACTTTCTAGAGCATAATTGTAATGGTTCTCTTATACCATAAGTTTAATATATACAGCATGAGTAAAATGACTATTTTATGATGTAAAGAGGCTACTATTTTGAAACCTCTTTGATCATGGAATTACTACAAATAAATATCAACAAAAAATAATTAAATTAAACCTTCACTTCAATACAAGTCATTAAATTACTATTTATAATATTAAATCTTAAAAATAGACTTTATATTCAATGTTATAATCATTTTCATCTTTTTTGGTAATGTTATTATCTATTTCAATTGTGAACATTACTTCTTCTTCTTCTTCTTCCTCACCCTCTCCCCAAAGATTGATGTTTTTAATATCATAAGGGAGAGACAATTCAATGTGATGTTAAGGGTGTTCATTATCACAAATTACTTCACCTTTATCGCCCATATCATGCATGCATCTTAGTTTCTTATTAACAACAACACTCTACCCTTCATCTACTATATCATCGATATAATATACCATTTTTTCTTAGAAATAAAAAATATATGGATCATGTTCTCTATGTTCACCTGTATTGATTAACCAAGATAAGTCAACATAAGTAAATTATAACGATTATTTCTTTATGGCCTTATTAATATTGACCCACTTTCATTTGAATAACACAACTAAAAATTTTCCAAGATAATTTAACTCGATAATATCAACCAAATTTTATAGCAACCCTAATTTACAACTATAAATATATTTTTGTTTTCTTTTTCAAACCATTCTTTTGATCTGTAGTACAATACTTGAAACCACAATTATTATAATCATTGAATCTCATATAATTCTTAAGAGGGCATCAAGATAAATATTGTTGGTATTATGGTAGTTCATCTTGATTATAACATTTGTTAAATATACAAATTGATATAAAATATGGTTATGTATATTATATAATTATCAATATACTTAAAATATGTATTATATTATGAAATTAAATGACATAAAAAATAATCAATAATTTATTTTTTCACCACTTTTTTTATATCTACCTTATTTCAAGTTTGAATCCTAATATGTATCTTCACTTTTTTTCTCAATTATTTGATACCTGAATCAATAATATTAGTATTGAGTAGCACAAATATCTATACTTGTCTTAATTAAAAGTCTATGAATTAAAATAGGAAAAATTTTCTAACTTCTCAACCTATAGTTGGAAAGATTGATGATTTATTATTGGAATGAGAATTAATTTTATTATAATCAAATCGTTACACTCAATTGAATCTTATCTCTATAAAATTAAAATACCTAAAGTATAAGGTTAATCACTCCTTGATAAGGTAACCTTCAGTAATAGAAACTTCTGGTTAAAATTTTTTATTCATGTATCATTTCAAATGACCGAGATACCTAATAAATAAAAGTAAGTAATTAATCAATAAGCTTCTTAAGTATTGAATCAAATAATTATAATTAATTAAATAGAATAAAATTAAAAAAGTACTTCTCTATAGGATACATCCATCGATAATGTATGGAACCACCAACTTTATTTTCCTTGACCAAATAAATTATCAAATAAATCATCACATCAAAAAATAATGGAGGAAATATCATCTCCAAATGATATAGTATAATTAAAATTATTTCATAAATTTTATCCATATCAATTGGACTTAAGGTATTCTCATAAAGATATATAAATAATATGAAATAGTCAATTAGAACTAAAATTATTTTTTCTAGTAACAAATTATACATTTACAAAGTTAGAAACTACTCCATAAAAATATATGAGTCATGAATTTTTAATACATGTAATTTTTGATGTATCAAATAAACACATCTTGAAATTTTACTTAAATATCCATCAGTTGTATTCATATTTTTTAACCTTTGAATGAAAACATCTTTATCATACTTTTTATTGTAAAAATTGTTACTAGATACTTCATATTCTCATTTTCATATGGACCACACTTTATATTTAGTGTTTCTAAGTCCTTAAGTTAATTTAGATTATCCTTTTATTTCCCCTTCTCATTCAGTATTGTATAAATAAAATTATCACACACATTCTTATCAATGTGCATAACATCAAGATTGTGACATAAAAAATTAAATTCTTAAAATTTAATATAAAAAAATATACTAATTTTATTCTATTGTTGTTTTTTACTTATATTTAGTAGAGTTCAAAGTCTTTTCCCACCATTATTAAACTTAAAGTATTTTTCTAACTTTGTAATGACATTTGATAATTTTTTTAAAATCTCTGGTCTAGATAATAACTTTAGAGGAAGCCTCAAATATATTTTTCCATTAAAATAAGAATTTTTAAACTAAAATCAATGAGATATACCAAGGGATCAATGATGAAACATGAAATGCCACTTTTTTCTACAATTCGATCATTAAGGATCGAAATCAAAATAGCAAAATAGACAAGCCAAACTAGTATGTGTATTTAAACTAGATAAATTTGTAAGTATGGGAATGTCACTAATGGTCCACATTATGGAAAATTTAATCTTTAACATTTTAATGGTTGATGTATCTTTTGAATCAACACCATAATTCCATAACATCTTCAATTAACATATAAGAGGTTTAAGATAAATATTAATGTTATTTCTAGGAATTTTTTTCTAGGAATAATCATGGATATAATAAATGAATTTTCTGCATACACATCTAGGGAGGAAAATTATAAGGGATAAAAATAATAATCCATGTGTTATAATTTTTACTTAAAGTCCTAAAAATATTAAATCCATCAACTTCCAATACCAAACAAACATTTCTAGGATCAAAAGAGAAATGAGGATGTAATAATTCAAAAGTATTCTATTTTTTTGAATCTCTTGTATGTTTTATGAACTAATCATTATTATTTCCCATTGTGTGTCACTTAATATATTAATTAGTTTAAAATGATATAAAAAATCTTTAAAATAATTATTTTAAAGGAAATTACTGTAAAACCTTTTTTATAATTTTATTTTTCAATTTATTCAAAGCAGTTCATTGATTTGGATATACATATTTATTTATCAGATTCCATATAGAATTTTAATTACTTTTTCACTCTTCTCTATTAGAATATTCTCCTCAATAGAACATATAATCATTGGGGTGTTCATGTAAATTTTTATAACCAATACAATGATTGATAATAATCTTCTTTATCTCATAAAATTTTATGGTGATATTAGCTTCATAAAATGCATCACATGATAATTCCAATATCATGGACATTACTTTGTTAGTAATTCTACATAGGCACTTGATGTGGTAAAAATTTAGTAGAAGAGGTAGTTTTTAATAAATGTAACATCCTTCATATAATTATTGTTTTATATATTTGAAAAATTCAAAAAGTATACTATTTTCTTAGTTAAGTTTTCCATTGTATTAGTCTCCAAAACATCATCCATTAATATGTTATTATCTTGATCAGGTTTTCCTGTAATTCTAAAATGAATTATAAATATTTTCTATATCAACATGTGGATAAAATTATGTGTTATGCTCTTGTGGTTTTTCCCTAATGTTACAAAATAATCATCTATCAAGTTTTTAATTTCATTAACCACTATTGGGGAATTAACCTATTCATTCTGATTATAAACATAAATGTACAAAATTTCTGTAATGTTTGATTTTCCATACCAAATCTTCATACATATTAATGAGGAAATTGTTTCAATATCAATTTCTCAAATACTTCATCTATCTTCACCCATCACTGGAATTTAAATTTAGGACATGGTCATTTAATTCTTCCAAACATAAAGTGATTTACAATTTCAAAATATAAAAATATCTATAAACCCTTAATATACTAAGATGTGTTCTGAGGTAATGTAATCTAGATTTTATCCATACATAATTGATTACCTACATTTTCAAAAAGAGAACAGTTATATAAATTTATATGAATAAAAGAATAAATTTTAGTTACAAATGAAAGACAATCCTATTTTTTAAACTATAAAAATATAGTTATATTTAAATTGAAAATTGAGACTCAAATTTAAATTCAAATTTAAGGTTTTATTTTTTGCTAAAAATATAAAAGGAATAGGTAAATTAAATTTGAAATCCAAATTAAGGATAATTATTTATCATGGAAACTAAAAGGCTATTTATCCCTCTATAACATCATGGATTAGTTCACTCTACAGTAATTTAATCAAAGTGATAATATACTTTAGGTGTGCCTCCCTATATACCAAAGGCTGTCAACTGGTAATGATGGTCTATGGGGTGATAGTGGGGATACTATACCCTTTGAAGATAAATAATGACAACACATAACAAAAGTGTAAGAAACTATAAATTATAAGTAGTAACAAGTAAAAAACATTCACACAATATGAAAAATAAACATCTATAATGGAATTATATTCATTCAGAGATAACAAGGGTCACTCATAGTCCAATAAAATATATACAATATAGGTAGCCAAAATAAACCACCAGTCCATCACTAAAGAACAACTGAATCCATTTGATAACTAACAACATCTATCCTATAAACCACTGGTATATCTATATCCACTGGGATATTAACAAAAAACCCTTACCCTTGTTCTATGAATCATAAAGTATGTACATGTCTTGGAGGGATCATGTTATGTTTAAGTATGAACTTAGTAGGCCACCACCAACAATTTCCCTATCTAATATCAACATATATACCAATTTATGAAAAAAATCAATAAAAAACAAAATATATCACCCAAAATACTCCACTCACAACTAACCATACATGAGTGAGCCTTTACCAGCATCAGCTAGTGCTAGAATGGAATGATGCATCCATAGGCATTCATACTTGAAGGGCCTTCATCCATCTAACCAATTCTATACCACATGGAATCACATGCTAACCATAACTAAAGTAACCAATTTTATTCAACCATGACACACCATAGGCATTTATACATATCATATTACAATTTCCTTGGTCAATCAACCCCTTTACCAACCTCTAACTTAACATCCTGACAAATCTGAAGGTATGGAGGCATCATCCTTTTCCATGTTCAGCTCATCGACCCAACATATCCCACATTTACCATAAGAATACCACTCCATATAGTGGTTTCACTGACCACCTAGCATGGAAAACTATAGTGTATCCTTATTTGTAACTTTTGACCACATTAAATGCAATTCTTTCCCTATGTGTTGTGATAGGGGACTAATGTCTCATAGGCTTAGTTAAAGGGTGTCTCATGTAACTAGTTAGGTCACATGTGGTTCTGAAACCCTATGTTCCACATAGGTAAATGGGGAGTTTCAAGCATGTATAATAAGTCATATGATAAAACTCCCCAAAAGAGGAATTTTCCAAGTGTGTTAAGTGATCCCTGTGAAAGAAAATCCCATGAGGAAGTGCTTCAGAGTAAACAAATCTTGATGTGTGGTGTAACTTGTCCCTATAATTGCTATTAGATTATAGGTCTCTTTTTTGGATTTTGTGTACCCTTAATTGATCTAATTGGTTTTTAAAGTTTAAATTTTATTATGCTCTCACATTATTGTGTACCATGTAAAAGGGTATGAATTCAATGAGGAAGAAGAAATCAAATAGAGATCCTTTGGGTGGAATAATTTTTGGTAATAGTGTGATTGAAATCAAAGAACTTGGAATCCCTCTAAGTAAAGTTATGTATAATTCAAACTATAAATATATTCATTCATTATATTTTGTTTTATTAATAGATTAAGAGGATAGTATTTCTAGTGACATTGGGACTGATAATGTTGAGGATATCCCAAGAAGACAAAAGAGATAATTTGTTCACTTATCAGAGGAACCAGATCAGAAACATAAAGAATAAAACATGAAATCAAAATAAGATTATATGTATCAAGGAATTATTCTCAAATGTATGAATATTGAATTTTAAAATTTTAAAATAATCAATAAGATACTAGATGATGTATCCAATAATATAAGGGATAAAAATGACCCCCAAGTTGAGGAATTGAAAGTAATGAATTCCAAATTGAAAAAATTCAAAACTAGTTCTAAATAAAAGGTCCTTTAAATAATATAAATTCAAAACTTAAAGGATAATAGGAAATAAATTTATTCTCATATGGAAAGTATGGTTTAGGATAACTAAAGGACATAATAGGAAAAGATATTCCTTAAAGACTTTATTTCTCAAATGAGAAACAAGATGACTGAGTATAATGATATGTGGGAAAATAATTCCCAAGCATTGATGGATTATATTTATAGTGGGAATACTCTCAAGAAATATATGGATTCCCAACTAGAAATTAAAAGCAAAAGGATCAAAAAATTAGAATATGATTTGGTCTTATTTATGAATAAAATGGAATAATCAAATTCCAAGGGTAAACCTAAACATAAATATGCTTTTCACTTATTATTTTACTATACTTTAGTAAGTGATGGTGAAATAAAGATAAATATTCCACATAAAAGGATAATTGTGAAAATATTTTCATTCCACAAAGACCAAGATCTATGGGAAAATATAGTATTGACTATGATGAAACCTCTCCAAGGCATGAGAAAAATATATCCATGGAAATTCTAAAGAAAAGTGAAAATCATATAGATACTTGAAAGAAATTTAAGAAATTCCCCACAAATGGTAGTAGAAGTTGGTTAATCACTCAAATAAGGTATAAATATAAGTGTTATTTTTGTGGAATCCATAGACACATCTCCAATTTTTGTTTTGAAGCATCATAATACATTAAATGTTGTGATGTTAGTGGAAGATAGGAAATAATAGTTCACTAATAATAATAAATAAGGTATGGGTAATTTTATAAAAACTCTTACCATGATAACCATGTCTCGAGTGGATATTCTAGTAGAGTTTCAACTATAAATAAAGAAGGGAACATGCTTATAATCAGTGAAAAAGTTGTTCTCATGAAAAATAGATTTAAAATTCTTGATTAAGAACACCAAAAAGTTTAAAGTAGTGTGATGATGAATTATAAACCTACTGTTGAACAAAAATTGTATTGGAGATATGTGGAAAATATTTAGAAGCAATATAGGGGTTCACATGGTTATAAAACTGGAATAAATCATGTAAAATAAATGTCCCAAATAAAGGTATTCATTAAATGTTCTAATAATTAATATAGATACAATAAAATATTTTATAAGCTTTGGAGAAGGAAATACCTACCTTATATGGAAATAAAAATAATTAGTGGTAAAACTATTTATGGAGGTGCATATTTTATTTTGGGTTGTACAGAAAATATTAATCCCAAATAAATTGAAAATGAGTTGAAGTATATTAAAATAAATTCAAAATCAAAATGTGGATTTAAAATTGAATGGGATCAACATTGAGGATGATTAAGAAGAAAAGTAAGTGGATGAGGTTGTGGAATTCTTTTCCCTAGATTTGAGAAAGGTAAAAAGGAATGTTTGAAAATAAAATTTTGGTCCAAATTGACAATCCCCATTCCTCAACTTTAGAAAATCAAGGTAACCCATCTCCCCCATGAACTTAAATATTTTAATTTTGTTTGAAGGGGTGTATAATTTAGGAGTAGATATAATCAATGGGGTAAAGTTACAAAAAAAACAATTCATTTTGGAAGCTAATGATGGATCTAGTTTGAAGCTATAAATAGTAAAAGAAATCGATGTATCTAGACGAATTTTAAGTCTCATTTGGTATTGTACCTATAAAATAGAAATAATATCAAACCTAGCCCAAATAGAGGTTTCAAGAAGCTAGTTTTTTTCTCAAAAAGGGATCTAAAAATTTTATACTAGAATTAAAATTGAAGCTAAATATAGATTTATTTGGAGAATCGTGAATTGAATCAAAAGAGGTGGAAATCCTTATACGAGTCTACAGTGGTATCATATTGAATATTGTGTAAAAAAAATTTAAACGGGCCATGAAATTAGTGTAATAGGACCACTAATAGAAAGTAGATATATTTTTCACATCAATAACAACATAAAAGGGTTTTTAAGATTTATCTTTACATGGTTTGAAAATTGGTATCAAATATTTACTAGATACTAAAAACTTCTAAACTGGTGGTATGGTTTATAAAAAAAGGTGAACCCAAAGTGAAGAACTCATATATATAAATTATTTTAAATCTTATGGGGATTTTTTGCTAAATTTTAAGGTTATTAATCCATATAAAAGTTTGAAGAAACTTATGAAGTATAGAGGATATTAAAATCTCAAGTGGTATCACTAGTTCATTTATAACATGTATTTAAATTAATTAAAAAAATGGTATGTTCTCACACTCAATGTTTTTCTTTCTCATTTAAAAATGGTTTTGTGTGAAATTATGGTGAGATCAGAAGTTGGTTATTATTGGAGAAAACGAAAAAAAAATTGTATCAGGTGTTTTAATTGGAATAAAATTAAGATACATGGACATATTTGAGGTTTTTTATAAAAACTATTATTTTTTAAATTGAACCCATGATCAATAGTCTTAGAGTATTTTTTTAATACTCAGATTCTAATTAGTAAATTCACTAACTTGGAGTTCATTGAGTCTAATCATCTAAAGTGAAGAAAGTAGTTCATAATTGGATAAAAGAAGTTATTATGGAATTGGAGGTCTAACAAAAAATATAAAATAATTGGTAAAATATTTTAAGGGTATTTAATAAGTGGATGAATCCAAATAATAAGATGGATCAGTTTTCTTATGATAAAGGGGGAGAAGAAAAGAGAATGAGGTTTCCTTCCCTATTAAAAAAGGTAAGAAGTAGTTTCCCCCAACCAAAGGGGAATTGTAAAAGTGTATAAGGTTCTCTTAGAGTAAGAGTGGAATCCAATGAATAAAACCCTATTATTTTCAAAGGGATATTTGATCATTTTTCCTCATTCAAAGGGGAAGTGTGGGATAAAAAGGGAGAACCTTATGATAAAGGGGGAGCAGATCTTAGGACACCTAAAAGGGGGAGAGAAAACAAAGATAATATGATTAATTTTGACCCCTTTATATTTCATGTATAAAGGTGGAGAGGAAAAGGTGTCATGTTTTTAACAAAATCCAAAGGGTTTTATTTACCACCCTATAGTTTTGAGTTGGATTTATTGACAATTCTTATAGAATAAGTCCATATGGATTTGTTACCAATGCTCGTGGAATAAGTCTAGATACATGGTTTGTTGAAAATATGTTAGAGACAGTTGAAAGGTGTAGAAGTGGATAATTGAGTGTGGCATTGAATTTTATGCTTGATAAGACAATGGTGATGCATATAGGATTGTTGAAAAATGGATCTTTATCTTTATAATTTTTTGATTTGTTGAAAAAGGGAAAGGATGAAGGGATGGATGAGCATGGAGCTTATGATAATCATATTACATCCTTAAAAGAGTTCATGGGATGTTTCATGAAGGATATAGGTCAATTAAATTAATTCTAAACTGAATTATAGAAAATATATTTGAGAAGCATGTGGAAAAATTATCAAAGGCATAATACATACAAATCATCTATTAGAGGGATAAATAAGTATGTATGATTCATTTACTAGAGCTGTATATGAGTCATCTAGTAGAGGATTCAAATGCATACAAGTAAACAAACCTTTATATGAGTCATTCTAGGAATTGGTTATGAGTCATAGAATTTTTCCATACTTGTGATCAAATTGTGTATGTGTTATTTCAGGGTTGTGTATGTGTCATATAGGTATTTATGGATTTCTTTGAAGATTCAAGTTAAGTATCAAAGGACAAAATTTTAGGAGGATTAAAATTTGATATATCTATAGATTTTTTTCCTTAATTCAAACATTTTTTTTTCAATTCTTAAATTCTTCAAACATTATGGAGCTTAAAATGGGTTCCATGATTCAAACCAAATATGAAGAAAGGAGTAACAGTGATATTTCCCTAATTTAAATATCAAATCATAGGAAATCAATATCGTCAAGTAGATTCATTAATGGAAAGTATTAAGTCACACGATATAAGGTATTATTAATTATTCAATCTCTAATTTTAAAGTTTTATGATGTGTGGGAGTTTATAGATTTATTATTTCTGGTTTTGTATACACATCACTCCTAAGAAAGAGGGAAGTGGAGACATGGAAGTTGTATTAGTTTAAATGATGTTTATTTTTAAATAAACTTTCTTACTAAAGATTACGGGAGTCTGTTTATCTAATATTTTAAGTGATTTTATTGGAATTTGAAAAAATTAGAAAGTTCTGTTGCTAAGTGTGAAAAATAAAAAGATATATCATTAAAGTAGGATATTTATAGACTTACATCAGAAAGTGGAAAATTATTTTCTATATTTTAAATATAGAAAAATTATTTCATTTGTGGTTTATTCTTCTACAAAAACAAGGAGGAAGAATATAGATAGAGACACCCTGCTGTAATTATTAGAACACCCACAGGATGGAGAAGAGAGGAACTCAAATAAATTATTTTGAATACATGTATGTCGAGGATAAAAAAGAACTTACACCAATATAAAGATGTGTTTTTTCAATAAGAATAAGTTTTTCTTGTGAAAAAAAGAATAAAGGGACTCCATTTTTAGAATTAGATGGTTAAAGAAATTCTATAGTTGTATTGGAAGAAAAAAAAACTTGGCTACTCATTAAGAATATGTCAAGAAGGAAGAAGGTCTTATTCAAAGGGGGATTTCATAAACTACCTATGAAGAAGTGGTTGAGAGGATCAAAATCACTTATATATTTTTTTTGAGGTTTCATTCATCTACATAGATTTTGTTGAAGGATATGACTAAATTTCTATAAACAATGGGTATCATATCATGAATTACTGAGAAACAAGTGAGGATGTGAGGTAAGTGTTCATTGGGTTGCAGTGAGCCAAAAAAACCATTATATGGGGATTGGCCCTCTGAAAGAGTGACCTGTCCTAAACCACCATTAATCAATGAGTTTAGTGAATTTCGGTGCATGACACAATGTTATATCAGATCATTTGATTAAAACAATGCAAGTGAACCAAGTGAAATCCTTATGTTTGTGTGAATTCATGTTTACATTATTCAAGACACAAAGTTCAATAAATAAACAAAACTATATCTATAAAAGGTTGTTCAAGTAAAGGTGATAATCAAATTAATATTGAAAGGAAGGGAAAAAAAGAGGTGACCATGATAACTATGTAGTCAATGTCTATAGGTAAGTGAGATTTTTAAGTCAAAGTGGGTAAATTGGAAATAATTTACATACCTTGATTAACCCCCCCCCCTCTCTTAGGGTATATCTTACTTAATCCTCCTTTGGTCCTAACATAATTGATGAAAATTATCATCAACCACCCTATGTCACTTAACTATGGAGGATACCACCAATAAACTAGTGGTCAAAACCACCTCATGGGTCATGTCCTATGTGTACACGACCCTAACAGCCTCAAACCCCATGGTGATTATTATCACCAATATCTTATAATTTCACCTCTATTAACCCCCATCTCTACCCAAGGTAATGTTCAACACCATCTACATCAGACTTGTGAAACCCTATTGTCGCCCACAGCAATGGTCAACACCATTCACATCATAATGATGAACCTCTATTTACCCATTATTGGTTATCAAAATCACCCACAATAATATGGTTACACACATCACATTCCAAAATAACCACATAAATTGAAACATATCTTAAATCACTTCTTTATAACATATGGAATCATTCCAATCAACCCCTTAATTTACACCACAAAGCAAGCCATGTAATATGAGTACAAACATTCATTTTACATATGATGATACCCCCACATATCTCTAATGAATAATGAAAACCCCAAGTGGTTATGTTTCGGGTATCCCATATCACTACCCATTCTTATTTATTACACATCACATAAACACATGTATAACATAGGAAATAGATAATAACCACGTACCAAGAGTTAGAAGGACTCTACACTTTAAGAAAATATGTCTGATCTATCTCCAATCAGAAGAAATCAGGTAATCTAAAAAAATACTATATTTTGGCACAAAAGACTAAAAATGAGGAAACAATTATATAAACCAATAATAAACACCCAAGGAAATCTAGCCTTACCAAAAACTACACCTTGTAATATAGAACACAAAGAACCATCAAGAATTGATGAAGATCTCACTTAGCAATGAAGAAAATTATGAGAGAGAATACTAGGTCACGCCCTCTATATTTTGGTTGAAATGGATCGAATTACTCTTTTTATACTGATTAAATCAATAAAAATTAAGTTTTGAAAAATCTGTAAAAAGTACATCACACTCAATTTTTAGCTAAATTTTGGACCCTTATGTATTAAAAATTTATCCTTATGTATAAATAATTACCCATTTTCCAAACCTTGTGTATCGTAGGGTAGGTATTAACCATTAATATCTTACCCTTATGTGCCATGGGGTACTTCCACACTTATCCAAATTCTAAAGAGAGGATGGCCCTTACGTATCTAGGGTACCTTTATATATCATGGGAATTTACTCTTATATATTTCATTTTTTATAGATTTACTATTATGTATCATAGATTACCTATAGGTATCATAGGGATCTCTATAAATAGCTATTTTTTATATCACATGGTGAACCTTTCATATTATACTGAGCCATTTTTTCTAACCCTTCATAGAATTAATTTTATGTATGGTGATCCATACACGTCAGGACTATTATGTATGGGAGTTTTCTTATTTTTTAGAAATTTACTACATCTAAAAAACTTTTCCAAATTCATCCCAAAAACATACAAACTTCTAATTTATAGGAAAAAATTCCCAAAATTCACTTCCAACCATAAAACCACTAACAATCACCTATAATATAATTTTACAACCATTTATTCCCTAGGCCTAGGCTAACTCTCGAGACTCGATCCTTGACCTATACCAACACCCCCAACACATTGATAGGGTCTAAATTCACATGATCTATCCCAGATAAAACACAAAACACCACTCCCAAATACTTGTGGCTTTGCATCCTCCCCACCATATGATAGCTCCTCCCCAATATATCTTAGTCCACACATTAACCAACTCTTACTGAAACCATATCATCCTGCTCACCACATTCCCAAAACATTGAGATGTTGGTAAACACATATGTCATTTTCCTAGTCATCCCAACTACACAATTCAAACTGATAGATCCCTTCAGTGGTATCTTTCCACTATAGGAATCAAATACATATTCTTATCTCAACTAAATACCTAATAAAATAGTGATTTCAAGCCCATCCATCATCAACCATCATACCTATGATCACTTACATCTCACATCATACCTGATACCCAAAATAATCCCTCATCATACCCAATGCCCACTTTCATCTAGCATCATACCCAATGCCCAATTTCACTTAATGCTTATTAATCCCATATTTATTATGTATCATATCTTATTTTCATACCTCAACGGGTATTTTTCTATTCCATTTATCATATATGAATATTGTGTACTTGTACCCATTATAAAAAACCAAAAACTAACACACTCATGGAATATCATTGACTACCACTAGATCCCCAGCCTTCTCTAAGTATATTAGATTGATTGTATTTAGTTGACCCAAAGCCAGACTACCCAATACTTATCCTCTTTGTAGAGTCACAATCATTATCGTCCATTAACCCCACTATATTATATCATATCCATTACCTGATCTTACACATGTAAATGAATCTCAGATATCAACCCCTGATAGATATCCCAATTTTAAATTAAATATCTATGTATGGATCAATCCAAGGGACCTAGATGAATGTAAGGTCACCCAAAAAACCATTCCAGATGTCCCATTTGACCACATTCTCTAAACACTTTCAATGGCTGATCACACCAGACTCAAACATTCCTTATCTAC
Source organism: Viscum album (assembly GCA_963277665.1). Lineage (NCBI taxonomy): Eukaryota > Viridiplantae > Streptophyta > Magnoliopsida > Santalales > Viscaceae > Viscum > Viscum album. The sequence continues at coordinate 2,114,545,209 of OY728120.1, forward strand.
TACACTGTAAACATCTCATTGACAACCCACTATGTGGTGGAATCATCAAAACTCTACTATAAATACTTTTTTTGACTCTTGATGTATTCACTTCTAGTTACCCAGAGCTTCGCTACCTACCTCACATGAAACCACTCTCTGGTTCGATATACTCCCTCCCTCAAGGTGTTCCTCTAATATTAACAACTTGTTTATTGCCTCCAAAAGTGAGTCCAACCTAAAGATGTTTACCTATAACTTAATAGTATATCGTAAACCATCCTTGAATCACTAAAACATAGAGATCTTATCTCCTAGAAAAATTAGTAAAAACTATAGAAAATATATAAACTTCATGTAATATTCTATGACCAAAGTCTCTCCCAGCACTAGGGGCATGAACTCCCAAGCTCTATCCACCCTCAATGTCTCAGGGAAGAAGTGATTGAAGAACGCTACCTTGAAAATTTTCCAAGCCATCCCCTCATACCTACCTTCTTATATCTATACACCCCAGCAGTGTTTTTTTGGACCTATAAGAATATACATAGCCAAATTTACTCTCCACCATGACGTCATCGTGATTTAATCAAAGATCATTTTCATTGACTCAATCCAATACTCCGCTATATGGGGTCCACCCTCTCCCTAGAATAAAATAGGATATTGTGATTAGAACTCAATTTTCCGATATTCTGTAGATATATTAGCTCCCTAAAATCCCCAATAATTTATTTGGATAACCCATACTAGGCTCACCTTGAGTTTCTCATCAAACCATAGCCTTAGATACTTGAGATGCTGAGAATGAATCACCTATCTTGGAACCTATACCTATGGATTATGACCACCTCATCCCTTAGAGTCTTCATCCAGTGCATGACTTAATGGAACCATGTCTCTTCCCTACTAACTCTCAAAATAAGATCATCTAGGTGGAATCTCACTGGGTACAAAATATCATACTCAATATAGAAACAATAGTATAAATAATACAAATAGGGAAAGCAATAATAGAAAGTGCATTCCATTATCCCTTACACTTCTCTACCACACCCATGTCTCATACCATCCAACCTTAAAACCTTATATGCATGTGTCAGGGTTAGGTACCACACACACCTTATGTATGCAGGATCCACGTATCTAGTCACACCCAAATTCACATCCATGGTCTAACTAAGTATAATTCCACCAAGAATCTATATGGGAAAACACCATATAGGTTTATTTTGACACTTTAAATATCCAAACCCCTTTAAATTCCTGAAACACAATGAAAATCAAAATAATCACTCACATTTCATATGTTCCCAACATGCCTAAAATGATGCAAGATTACTGTCACTTTCCACCCAGGGCCATGAGTCAAAAATAGAAATCAATAATATAGAATACCCATTAATTAAAATAAAATAACTCAAATTTAAATATGTAAACCAAAACAAAAAAACCGATTTCCCATGTTAACTTGGACTTTAGTCCATAATCATGTTATACAAGTACATAAAATGACATATATTATAAGTTTTAACACTTCCCTAAACTTCCATCTACTGTAGCCCAAATATAAACAAACTCTCTCTAATTACACTTTTTAATGTCCTGAACTATTTCACTATATAATAAATAGATCAAAGAACCACTAAACCATAAGAACACCTCCCCATATACTAAAGTATTATGACTATTAGTGGGTATCTCTAGGGTATTAGTGGTGAGACTATACCCTCTAATGGTAAATTGTAACAACACACAAAAATAATGGAAGAAATAATAAATAACACACAGTAACAAGTTATAAAATTTATATAATGTAAAAATTAAACAATTAAAATTACATTGTAATCAAATAGAGATAACCGGGATTTCTCATAAACTGATCACATATGTACAACATAGGTGGCCAAAATAAACCACTAACTCGACTCTGAGGAACCACCAAGAAAAAATCACAAAATCCATCCCATGCACCACTACCACATCTATCTCCATTATGCCCCTAATGATTGTCCCTTACCATTACCTATTCCATGAATCATAAATTTAGCGCATGTCCAAGAGGGACCATGTATTGTGTGATTATGAAATTAGTAGGCCACCACTTACAGTGTCCCTAGCTAATATCCATATGTATACAGGTACATGAAAAAATGAAATAAACATCAACTAAAACACATCACCTAACCTTCTCCACTCACACCCAACTTGTCATGAGTGAGACTTTACCTACCTCATCCATTACTGGAATATAATGATTTTTCCATATTATTTTATACTAGATGGTCCCAAGACCTTACAAATAATTCCATACCACACAACATCACACACCAACCATAATAGAAATAATCATTCTAATTCAACCACGACATACCATAATCATGGCCATATATCATATCACAAGATCCTTGGTCAACTGACCCCTTTAACTAACACTGGTTTAATAGCCTGATGAATCCCAAGGCATGATGATACCCATCCTTTGTTAATTTTGGATCATCATCTGAACATTTCCAACATTCATAGTGAGAATCCCAATCCTATTTGGTGGTGTCACTCACCACCAACCATTTTTAACTACAGTGTTTCCTCCACTATATTAATGATTCTTGTCATAAAACACCATATACCACTTAACTATGAAGGATTCCACAAAGAAAACAGTGGTCAAAACCCCCTAATGTCCCCCATTTAATATGAATATTACCCCAGCAGCCTTATCCCTCATGATAAGCGACATCACCAATATCATATGGACACACCTTAGAGAACCTACATTACCACCCATGAAAAAGTTTGGTTCTATCTACATCAAATAAATGAACCTATATCTCCACCTATGGTAATGATAAACAACATATATATTATATTGGTGAACCTTTGTTACCCCATTCTTGCTGATCAATATCACCCTCAATCATGCAGTTACACCCTTCATTTTCTAAAATAACCACATCAATTAACAAAATAAATGAATCGATACTTTAAAATATAAAAAATAATACCCATAAAACCCAAAATTTACACCACAAATCAATATAATTCATACTATTCTAAACCCTTTATTTTACACAACAGACTACCCCAAGATATCTCTTATGAATAACAAAAACCCTAAGTGGTTCCATTCACATTCACCCACATGACTATACACATTCTTATTTATCATGTGTATCATAGACACACATATAAAATAGAAAGTAGTTTGGAACCACCTACATGGAGTTATCAGTAATCCCTTAATCAAGAAAATTTGTCCAATTTGGCTCTAATAGAAAGAAATGGGGTAATCTTACAAAATCCATGATTTAGGGGAAAATGATAGAAAATGAGGAAATAGTTAAAGAGAATAATAATAAACACCAAATTATAACTATCCTTAGCCATGGATACTCCCTAAAAATGTGGAATAAATAACTAGTAAGAATTTATAATGATCTCACTTAGGAATAAGGTGAATAATGAGAGAGAATTCTAGGTAACATCAACTATATTCTAGTAAAAATGGACATAATTCATATTTTTATAATTATTAAATAAATTAATAGTAATTTTTAAAAAATATAAAAAAACTTTATCATACTCAATTTTGGATAAACTTTGGGACCATTATGTATTAAAAATTTACCCTTATGTATCAACACTTAGCCATTTTCTGACCCTTATATATCATTAGGTAAGTATTGAATCTTATTTATTTTAACCTTACTTCCACACTTGGACAAATTAAAAATAGAGGAGTACACTTATGTATCTAGGTTAACTTTATGTATTCGGATAATTTAGTCTTATATATTTCCTTTTCCATATATTTACTCTTACGTATCCCAATTTTCTCTTACGTATCATAGGGCTCTTCACACTTAGCCATTTTCCACATCATAAGGTAACCCTTATGCATGATACTTATACATTTTTCCTAACCTTTAAAACAATTATCTTTATGTATGGTGAACCTTATGCATGATAACACTTACGTATGGGAGTATTCTAATTTTCCAAAAATCTTCTGTAAATTTTAAACTAGTCTATATTCTTCCTACAATAGCATGACTTTCAATTTATTGCAAAACATTCCAAAAAATCGCATGAAAATTTCATACCTCTTCCAAACACCACCTATAGTATAATTATATAATCATTCATCTTCTAATCCTGATCCAACCCATAGGTCTCAATATATATCCTATATAAACACACCTAACACCTTAATAGGTTCTAAGTTCACACAGTTTATCCAAGATCTAATCTGAACTACCACTCTTAAATACCCAGGTCTTGACACCCTTGGAGTTCCATGATAGTTTTTTTAATTATCATGGGGGAAACTCTATTTAACATCATAGATTGAAAACTTCATATATAATTGTTTTTATAGAGTATTTTTTAGAAAAATGAATAAAAAAATAAAATTGTTAATTAATAAGTAATAAGTTTCTTAAACAAACTTTAATAAGTGATGCAAAATATAGTCACGAAGAAGTGTTTTATCCAAAAAAGAATAAGAACCATGTATTTTTTTCAACTTTCCTATCGCAAGTGTCAACATTAATTTTTAATAATTTCTCTAACATATTGATAATAATTATAAAAAATTAATTACCAAAAGTTATAATTTTTATAATAATTTTTTAATAAATTATGTAAAAAAATAAATACTTTAACATAATTTAAATAATATCATAAAAACCCTTTTGAATTTGTCCATGTTTGAAAAAACTCCCTAAAAATTTATTTAAGATATTGGGAATAAGTGGTAAAAATTCGACTAAGGTTTAGCTAAAACTCCCATGCTTCACAATTTACTCTAATTCACTCTATGAATTTTAAAAACCATTAAAAACTATAAGGGTCCATAAGGAGAGCTATGAAGTTACTCAAGGGTTTTAACCCACTCACATTGGTCAATAAATAACACAAGAAATTAAATATTAGTGATAATATCATTGTTAATAGAAAGTGGTGAACTTCTAAATAACTAAATTAATGACTAGAAAATTGATAGGAAAATCAAAATAATTATAGAGTTGAAGATTAAACTCATGATTATGATTACAGATCGAGTTCATGGATAATGGGGAAGGGTCTTGGGGTGGGGGGAAAGTGATGGCATAGAGGCTACTAAGGTGAGGGTGGCGACGTCAGAGTGGGGGTGGGTGGTCGAAAATGAAGGAGGCATGCATGGATGACTGGTGCTCAGGTGATAAAGGTTGAGGATGAGGGGGGAAATTAGAGTGAATCGTGATGATGTTTTGGACATCAACAAGGAAAGGTTGGATAGGTGGAGGTTAGTGATAGAGGAGGAACGTGATGATATCTGGGGATAGGGTATTAGGGTCAATGCCAAAGTGGAAGGGAAAAGTAAGGGTGAGTCTTTTAGAAACACTTAGTGGTGTTTGTAATTAAAATCACTATAAAAATAGTTATACTTTTAAAAAGTTCTTCTAAAAATATAAATTAATTATAAAAGTGTTTAGTGGTAGTTTTTAAAATATACACTATATCCATAACTTAATATATATTTTTCTAAGATTCTCCAAACCCATACATCCAGATCTGGGGATAAAAATTTCATCTTTATATACTGGCTTTATACCAACTGATGAGACCCAATTTCAACCATCCATAATTTCAACATCAAAATAAATTATTGATTCAATTACATATTCAATACCTTCTTATGTTTAAAGCTTTAAATAATTAATAAAAACCATAATTTAATAAAACCCATATCATTATCACCCAAATGACATTTCTCCAACTATACCTAGATTTTCTTATTCCCTAATAATTCTTCAAAATCTCCCATAAAATTCCCCACACAAAAAAATCATTTAGAAAATAATTTTTGTTACTCTTCTTGATAACCTAAGTAAATGAAAATATAATAATATTAAGCTCAAAAACTTATTCATATTAGTGTATAGTGGAATATATCATAGAGAAATGAATTTGAGTGATATATTGTAAAGTACCTGACCTAGAAGCCACTAAATCGGTGCTCTGATCTGAGTCTCCACATGACCTCATGTGCACCTCCCTATATGAAAAAGGTTTTCGACTAGAAGCGAGGGTCAATTAAGTCATGTGGGGGATATACCCACTTCACTAGAGTAAGACCCAGTAGTTAACAATAAAAATAGAAGAAACAATATGTAATAACCAAAAACATGCATAACCAAATATCTCCCAAAACTGGGTACAAACCACAAACCAAGAATAACTATGTCGTGTTATTCTAATGGTTCAAAATTGAATAAAATCCAAAATAAAGACAATAGGTGTATCCCCAAAGTGGTTCCTGAATCCAAGTATGGATCCTCATCCATGAATTTCCCAAACCCAACTCAACTCCCTAGCACCAGGCCTTTGACCATATCTGAACCTGAAACCATGAATTCTACTTAGGTACCCAAGGGCGGCCCGAGAAGGGTGTGAGTAAAACTTAGTAGGCCGCCAAAATGGTTTCTAAAAAATATCTAGTCTAAAAAGATAGTGCATGCAAGTATGAAATAAAATATAAGTTAAACCAAAGAACAACTTGGGTGCCATTAGTTAACAAATTATACTTTAACTACTTTCATCATTATTACTATTATCATCACTTAAACCATCTTAATTAGTTCATGTATTTCCATTTTTTATTCCATTTCATCACCTATCCCATTTACATTAATTAATTATTTTCATTACATGTCCTTTGGGTTAGGAATTTACATCATTTTCACAACGGCCTAAGTCGATCAATCATCATGCATAAGGGTATAGGTCAAGTTCCCTGTATCTCTATTGATAATAATTTTATAACAATACAGCTATGACAACCCTGCTTTTTATTACAACTTAAACATGCTTTATTACATAAAACTTCACTTGATACAACAAAGAAGATCGAGAGGTTTAGTGTCTTTGGGGCTTAGGATCATTACATAAAAACTTTAAACTTGAAATACAACATCCTTATTGAAAACTTCCTTTACATGACCACTACATTCCTTCGTACTTAGCATTGCATGGGATAACCTGAGGACATGCATAAGAAAAGGGTGAGCTATAAAGCCCAGTAAGGGAGTACACAATGAATAACATGAGGATTACAATACATGTTAGGCAATAGGCATATCAATAGAGCATAATAGAGACATGAACATAAAGTCATGATAAAGCATGATAATCATAACATGGAAATGTGGCAACAACACATAACATTGAATTAGCATGAGCCAAGGCTCATTGCACATGGAGCATGAGTAAACCCTCATTGCACTTGAATCACGAGTAAACCCTCGTTGCACTTGAATTAGAATGAGTCAACACTCATTACACATGACGTATCATGATACTATACTTTACCCAATGCATTGGAGCGCTATAAAGGGCGTACCCTTCTTAAACATTTCATTTCATGCATAAGTGTGCCACATGGATCATAAAACATGGATTCATAAAACATAATCATTTATTCCACGATAAAGGAATTTGGAATTCATACATGAAACTTTACAATCAATTTGTAAATGTGCATAAAGGTGAATACCCTTGATGGAGAAATGGGCATGGTATTCATTACACAAAGACATTGGCTTAGAAAATCGGTGTGATTTCCGCAGCATAACGGCGTGACATAAGAATTCATAAAAAAGGTTGATGAGAGAGAAAGGGGTTCCTCATCATATTTACATGTAATGGACAGTAAGGAGGTAATATATATACATGTACCAACAATCGAAATGTAATTTAGATTCATGATACAAAAGTATTGCTTGAATGTAAAAGAAGAGAGAGAAGTTCCTTTCGGAATTTCGGCATAGTAACGGGTGTACATGGGAGGCATTTAATGAGAGAGAAAGGGTTCTCCCATCATTCAAACAATAAGAGGGCATTATGGGGGAGGTGCGGAACCATACCCCAACATTCATAATTGAAATAAAAAGGGCAATACAACTTAAAGAAAATTGACAAAAATGAGAAAGGAAGAAAAAACCCTTACTTGGAAGTGTGCTTCCAAAGGCTAGAGAGAGGCTTGTGAGAGGCTTCTTGGGAGCTTGGGGCACCTTGAGAGGATTCTAGAGAGAGTAGGGTAGAGGTTGGACGAACTTAAACGGCTTTGAGTGAGGAGGAAGTGGGAGCTTGGGTGGGTTTATATAGGAAAGGTGAGAGAATTCTTTATTATTTAGGTTTGGGGCCCCTTATATTAAAATAATCCAAACCACAAACCATCACATGGTATTTGCCCATGGTTTCTGGAAAAGGAAAGAGGAAAAGAATATTTTACAAGGCAAAGGTCCGAACTTATTAAAAAATTAGGGTTGCTTATGTGGAGGTGAGTCACACTCCCATGGAAATTAATTTAAAAAGGCAAAGTGTTGAATAAGTCTTGAGGGCTCCATTAGTGCTTTGAAAAGTGAGTCAAACAAACCCAAAACCTCATTATTTTAATGATAAAACATATATTGGCCGAACATAAGGATTATGGTATTTTATTACATCACCATTGGGTCATTATGATGTCATAAAACACATTATATATTTAAATGGTATTTAATTTTTACCCAAAAATTTGACTGTCTCAGAAAATTATGAAAAATTCACCGTTGGATAATTTCGACGTCCTGATTCCAAAAATAATATTTATTTTATCTAAATAATTTTCTAAATATGTGAATTTTTACTTTTAAAATAAAAACCGACATTTATAAAAAATTCACGGGTTTTGACAGAAATGGCTTTCAAACCTTAATAAAAATTTTAATTGCATTCATAAAATTATAAGATAATTTATATTTAATAAAAATTAATTTAATATTAATAATAATATTTTATTAAAATATTATTTAATTCAAAAATCCTTTAATTTAATAAAATATAATTCTTAATTAAATAATAACTAAAAACACCATTTGTACTTTTAAAAACTAATTACAATGTATCAAAAATGACTAGAAATTATATTCATTATTATATACAAAAGTAATGTGCATGAACATGGTACTACTTATTTGTTACATAACCCCTTAAAATAGCCGCATAAGACCTAAGGGTAAGGTGTGCGATGGTGACAGACTCTTGGGGTTGCTCGGATAACATCGCTCGAGTGGTAATCTTTATCAACTTCCATTTTTCCCGTAGACGATCACATTCGAGCTTGACTTGATGAAGCTCAGCTTGGGCTTGGTCAAGGGCAAAACCCAAAGACGCCACCTCCTTTCCGAGCTCCGACAAATGGGCTTCGTAAGGGGCAATTCTACTGGATGAGGCCATCGCTTCCTTTGTCTGAGTAGAAAATTGGTTCGTTAAAGCCTTATATTTAAACTACCCAGATGATCACTGTTCAACGGCTATAAAAGTAACGGTCACAAATCTTAATGTTAAACTAAATAAGTTGACATCTTATAAAAACATTTTTTTTTCATAAATAAACATTTAACTGGATCAAGAGGGATTTTCCATTAATGAAATTTTGGGTCGTTACAACATTCCCCCCTTAAGAAATTTCGCCCTCGAAATTTTCCTTTTCCCACACTAAAACAAATGTGGGTAACTTAGCTTCATCATATCCTCCGACTCCCAAGTTGCTTCTTCAAACTTTTGGTTTCTCCACAACACCTTGATGAGGGGCATTGTCTTATTTCGTAGAACTTTTTCTCTACGATCTAATATCTTCACTGGTTGCTCCTCATAAGAAAGATCGTCTTCTAATTGTACCACCTCAGAAGAGAGTACATGTGAAGGGTCTGGTATGTACTTCCTTAAGAGGGATACATGGAAGACATCATGCACCTTGGCCATAGTAGGGGGAAGTGCTAGTCGATAGGCCACAGCCCCAACACGATCAAGAATCTCGAAGGGGCCAATGTACCTTGGACTTAACTTCCCTTTCTTTCCAAACCTCATGACCTTCTTCCACGGAGATATGCGTAAAAACACCATGTCTCCGACTTTAAACTCAAGGTCTCGTCGACGATTATCTGCATAACTCTTCTGTCGACTTTGGGCTGCCTTGATATGCTGCTGAATGGTTTTCACCTTCTCCACCATTTCTTCGACCATTTCTGGTCCAAGCAGCTTACGTTCACCGACCTCATCCCAACATGCCGGTGTTCTACACCTTTTCCCATACAGGGCTTCATATGGTGCCATTTGGATGCTCGAGTGGAAACTATTATTATAAGATAACTAAACTAGAGGAAGATGTTGATCTCATCCTCCTTTAAAGTCCATTGAGCACGCTCTCAACATATCCTCAAGTGTTTGGATAGTCCGCTCGGATTGGCCATCAGTTTGAGGATGATAGGCCGTACTGAAGTTCAGTTCAGTATTCAGAGCATGTTGAAGACTCTTCCAAAACTTAGAGGTAAATCTTGGATCTCGGTCATACACAATAGATAGTGGTACTCCATGCAACCGTACCACTTCCCTGATATATATCTGTGCCAGTTGATCCAAAGAGAAATCCTCTCGAATAGCAATGAAGTGTGCAGTCTTTGTAAGATGATCCACAATAACCCAGATTGCATTGTTGCTTTTGGATGTCCTTGGAAGTCCAGTGACGAAGTCCATGGTGATGTTCTCCCATTTCCATTCTGGTATGGGAAATGGTTGCATCATCCCCTTAGACTTCTGCCTCTCTGCCTTCACTTGCTGACACACCAGGCACTTTGATGTATATTCGGCGATCTCCTTCTTCATATTATCCCACCAAAAGTTTTCTCAGAGATCTCGATACATCTTTGTGCTCCCTGGGTGAATAGAGAAATTTGAACTATGTGCATCATCCAAAAGTTCCTTCTTCAGCTCCGAACTTGATGGGACACATAGTCTTTTCCCAAACCACACAATTCCTTCTTCATTAACATTAAACTCTGAGGATTTTCCCTTTTTGATAGCTTCCACTTTTTCTGGGATTCTTGCATCATCCTTTTGAGCATCCATTAACCTTTCCAAAAGAGATGGTTGAGCAATAATTTGTGAAAGGATTGATGATGTTCCCTTCTTTATGATTCCCACGTCCATCTTCATAAAGTCTAAGAAGATTGGATCCTTCTCAATTCTCATCATTGATAGAATTGCTGGATCCTTTCTACTTAGGGCATCCGCCACCTTGTTCGCCTTCCCAGGGTGGTAATGTATTGAACAGTCATAATCCTTTATGAGCTCTATCCATCTTCTCTGGCGCATATTAAGCTCTTTCTGTGTGAATATATATTTAAGACTCTTGTAGTCAGTATATATCTCACATTTCTCTCCATAGAGATAATGTCGCCAGATTTTCAAGGCAAAGATCATCGCCGCCAACTCCAGATCATGCGTTGGATAGTTTTACTCATGGATTTTCAACTGCCTTGAGGCATAGGATATCACTTTATCATTCTGCATCAGCACACATCATAATCCATTCTTTGAAGCATCACTGAATACCACAAAAAGCTCCCCACTTGTGGGTAAAGTGAGCACAGGTGCAGTGATAAGCCTCCTTTTCAACTCCTTGAAGCTTTCTTCACATTCATCACTCCAAGCAAACTTTACTCCCTTTCGAGTTAGCTTGGTAAGAGGGTTGGACAATCGTGAGAAGTTTCTCACAAATCGTCGATAATATCCAGCTAACCCCAAGAAGCTACGGATATCAGTTACCGATGTTGGCCTCGGCCATCCCTCAATTGCATCTGTTTTGGAGGGGTCCACAGATATCCCATTGCTTGTGATGATATGGCCCAAGAATGAGACCTCCTTCAACTAGAACTCACACTTTCTGTACTTGGCATAGAGCTTCTCCTTGCGCAAAGTCTCCAGTACAGTTCTTAAATGCTCCTCATGGTCCTCCTTGGTTTTGGAGTATATTAGAATATCATCTATAAAGACTACCACAAATTTATCTAGGTAATCTCTAAAGAATCTATTCATCAAGTCCATGAATATTTATGGAGCATTGGTGAGTCCAAAAGGCATTACTATGAATTCATAGTTCCCGTACCTTGTACGAAAAGCAGTCTTGGGGATATCTTCCTTCTTCACCCTTACTTGATAATATCCCGACCGCAAGTCGACCTTGGAGAAGTATTGTGCTCCACGCAGCTGATCAAACAAGTCATCGATTCTTGGGAGAGGATACTTGTTCTTTATCGTGATTTTGTTAAGTTCACGATAATCGATGCAAAGCCGCATTGACCCATCCTTCTTCTTGACGAAGAGGACTAGTGCACCCCATGGTGATGCACATGGGCGTATAAACCCTTTATCCAGATTCTCCTGTAGTTGTTTCTTTAGCTCTTCAAGCTCAACAACAGCCATTCTATATGGAGTCTTGGATATTGGTAGCGCCCCAGGTATAAGTTCGATTGAGAACTCAACATCTCTTCTTGGAGGAAGACCAGGAAGTTCCTCGGGAAATACTTCAGCGAATTCCCTCACAATAGGCATTTCTTCAAGGGTGGTTTCTTCCTTGGACTCAATCATCTGAGCCAGATATGCGTGCTCATAAGGCAGTAATATCCATGCTTGAGATGATGGAGCTAAAGGAGATCCATCTTCCTCCTGACACTTGTAAAGAATCGGGGGTCGATTCTCCATATGGAGTGTGATTTCCCTCTCCCGACAATTTATGTTGGCTCTATATAAGGAAAGTCAATCCATGCCAAGAATTGCATCAAATTCCACCAAAGGGAGTATGACGAGGTTAGCCGGGAAATTCAATCCACATATTATAACAGGGGAGGACTTATACTCATGGGATGAAATGATTGCCCCATTTTCCGTACTCACCGACATCTTTACTTCCATGATTTGTGGTCATGCAGGGATCGTTCTACTAAACTTTTGAGATATAAAAGAATGCGTAGAACCTGAATCAAAAAGTACGTTCGCTATTCTTGAATGAATAACTAGCGTACCTGTCACCACTTCGTTGTCGGGGTTCACTTCAGCAGAAGTGATGGCAAAAGCTCTTCCTTGCTGTCTTGGAGGTTGTTGATTGCCTCCGATAACCCTTGGATTAGGGCACTGATTCGCAAAATGACCCGGTTCTTTGCATTTGAAGCATTGAACAACGCGTTGAGGTTCGAACGGAGCGTTCCTCCCCTCCGTCGCAGCCGCGGGTCCTTCTTGCTGACAGTTAACAGCTAGGTGCCCTTCTCTTCCACACTTGAAGCATTTTTTTGTCCCCCTAAGGCAATTTCCAGGGTGCTTCTTTCCACACTTTTGGCAAGTGGGGTGCTGGAATTTCTTAGCGCCGTTGGATTTATCCATCGGAACACCAGCATTGAAGTCCACCTTCCACTTCTTGTCCCCATGATACCCTTGTGATTCTCCGATCTCCATTTCAACCTTGAGGGCACATCGGACAATTTCCTCATAGCTGTCAAAGTCACGGATCGCTAATGCTTTCCGCAAGCTAGGCTTCAGCCCACCAAAGAAGCGGTCAACCTTGCATTCGGGGGTAACGACAAAGCCGGAAGCGTATCATGCAAGCCTTGTGAAGTTTGCCTCGTACTCTCCCACAGATTCCTCATCTTTCTGCTTGAGGGAAAGGAAGTCCCTTTCCATCTTAAGACGGAGGGTGCGTGGAAAATATTTATCGAAAAACATCTTCCGGAATACCTTCCATTCCAAAGCATCGATCTCCTCCTCAGGCTTCGTATTTTTGATCAACGTCCACCATTGATCAGCTTCACCCTCCATACGATAAGCCGCCAGGAGAACCTTCTCTTTTTCAGAGCATTGGAGGATGGAGAATATCTTTTCAATGGAGTTGATCCATTGTTCAGCAATCGTGGGATCGGATGATCCACTAAAAGTAGGAGGCCTTTGTCTCATGAAGCTTTCAATAGCGACTTGTTCTTTCTTAGGGGGGGTTGAATGTTCCTCTTGACCAGTGTTTCTATTCAAAACTTGAGTTAGCTGAGAGAGAAGCGTGACAAAGTTCGCGATTCCCGCTCCCATTGGATTGGGCATCTCATTAGTACAATCATCACACTGATCTTCACAACGGTTGTTAGCCCGAGTTCTCCTATTACCGGCCATTGGCTGGAATAAAAGGAAAGTTAGGGGTAACACATAAAGGGTAATCCAAAGACAAAAGTTGATGACTTATAAATAAACTTTAATCTCTTTAACTCATGAGTCTATAGGATTCAATCCAGGCTTTTCATGATCTTCCTTCTAACATATATTCTTAGGGGAATTTTTTCCCTTAATAAGGCTTCATACTAAGATTGTGAATTTATCAAAACATATCCCCCGGGAGTTTCGTAACCAAGAGTGCAGCAAGGCCCGTTGTCGTGCACCAGTTCCCGTTCGAGTCTAGCTCAAAGCGGTGTTTTCGGGTTTTACCCCTAGGATACATCTGTGCCAGAGCCGCCTCTACCTGCTCGTATCCAGACAGGGATGTATTTGTTTGATAAACCACTTACTTAGTATTTACCAAAACTTAGGGATGTTTTTATTATGATTAATCTTGTATCTAAGGCTTTACTAGGGTTTCCTAATCCCAAAAATAACTAAACCTATCCTCTGATACCAACTATGACAACCCTGCTTTTTATTACAACTTAAACATGATTTATTACATAAAACTTCACTTGATACAAAAAAGAAGATTGAGAGGTTTAGTGTCTTTGGGGATTAGGATCATTACATAAAAACTTTAAACTTGAAATACAACATCCTTATTGAAAACTTCCTTTACATGACCACTATATTCCTTCGTACTTAGCATTGCATGGGATAACCTGAGGACATGCATAAGAAAAGGGTGAGCTATAAAGCCCAGTAAGGGAGTACACAATGAATAACATGAGGAGTACAATACATGTTAGGAAATAGGCATATCAATAGAGCATAAGAGAGACATGAACATAAAGGCATGATAAAGCATGATAATCATAACATGGAAATGTGGCAACAACACTTAACATTGAATTAGCATGAGCCAAGGCTCATTGCACATGGAGCATGAGTAAACCCTCATTGCACTTGAAGCACGAGTAAACCCTCGTTGCACTTGAATTATCATGAGTCAACACTCATTACACATGACGTATCATGATACTATACTTTACCTAATGCATTGGAGTGCTATAAAGGGCGCACCCTTCTTAAACATTTCATTTCATGCATAAGTGTGCCACATGGATCATAAAACATGGATTCATAAAACATAATCATTTCTTCCACGATAAAGGAATGTGGAATTCATACATGAAACTTTACAATCAATTTGTAAATGTTCATAAAGGTGAATACCCTTGATGGAGAAATGGGCATGGTATTCATTACACAAAGACATTGGCTTAGAAAATCGGTGCGATTTCCGCAGCATAACGGCGTGACATAAGAATTCATAAAAAAGTTTGATGAGAGAGAAAGGGGTTCCTCATCATATTTACATGTAATGGACAGTAAGGAGGTAATATATATACATTTCCCAACAATCGAAATGTAATTTAGATTCATGATACAAAAGTATTTCTTGAATGTAAAAGAAGAGAGAGAAGTTCCTTTCGGAATTTCGGCATAGTAACGGGTGTACATGGGAGGCATTTAATGAGAGAGAAAGGGTTCTCCCATCATTAAAAAAATAAGAGGGCAGTATGGGGGAGGTTCGAAACCATACCCCAACATTCATAATTGAAATAAAAAGGGCAATACAACTTAAAGAAAATTGACAAAAATGAGAAAGGAAGAAAAAACCCTTACTTGGAAGTGTGCTTCCAAAGGCTAGAGAGAGGCTTGTGAGAGGCTTCTTGGGAGCTTGGGGCACCTTGAGAAGATTCTAGAGAGAGTAGGGAAGAGGTTGGACGAACTTCAAGGGCTTTGAGTGAGGAGGAAGTGGGAGCTTGGGTGGGTTTATATAGGAAAGGTGAGAGAATTCTTTATTATTTAGGTTTGGGACCCCTTATATTAAAATAATCCAAACCACAAACCATCCCATGGTATTTGCCCATGGTTTCTGGAAAAGGAAAGAGGAAAACAATATTTTACAAGTCCAAGGTCCGAACTTATTAAAAAATTAGGGTTGCTTATGTGGAGGTGAGTCACACTCCCATGGAAATTAATTTAAAAAGGCAAAGTGTTGAATAAGTCTTGAGGGCTCCATTAATGCTTTGAAAAGTGAGTCAAACAAACCCAAAACCTCATTAATTTAATGATAAAACATATATTGGCCGAACATAAGGATTATGGTATTTTATTACATCACCATTGGGTCATTATGATGTCATAAAACACATTATATATTTAAATGATATTTAATTTTTACCCAAAAATTTGACTGTCTCAGAAAATTATGAAAAATTCACCGTTGGATAATTTCGACGTCCTGATTCCAAAAATAATATTTATTTTATCTAAATAATTTTCTAAATATGTGAATTTTTACTTTTAAAATAAAAACCGACATTTATAAAAAATTCACGGGTTTTGACAGAAATGGCTTTCAAACCTTAATAAAAAATTTAATTGCATTCATAAAATTATAAGATCATTTATATTTAATAAAAATTAATTTAATATTAATAATAATATTTTATTAAAATATTATTTAATTCAAAAATACTTTAATTTAATAAAATATAATTCTTAATTAAATAATAACTAAAAACACCATTTGTACTTTTAAAAACTAATTACAATGTATCAAAAATGACTAGAAATTATATTCATTATTATATACAAAAGTAATGTGCATGAACATGGTACTACTTATTTGTTACATAACCCCTTAAAATAGCCGCATAAGACCTAAGGGTAAGGTGTGCGATGGTGACAGACTCTTGGGGTTGCTCGGATAACATCGCTCGAGTGGTAATCTCTATCAACTTCCATTTTTCCCGTAGACGATCACGTTCGAGCTTGACTTGATGAAGCTCAGCTTGGGCTTGGTCAAGGGAAAAGACCAAAGACGCCACCTCCTTTCCGAGCTCTGACAAATGGGCTTCATAAGGGGCAATTCTACTGGATGAGGCCATCGCTTCCTTTGTCTGAGTAGAAAATTGGTTCGTTAAAGCCTTATATTTAAACTACCCAGATGATCACTGTTCAACGGCTATAAAAGTAACGGTCACAAATCTTAACGTTAAACTAAAGAAGTTGACATCTTATAAAAACATTTTTTTTTTCATAAAGAAACATTTAACTGGATCAAGAGGGATTTTCCATTAATGAAATTTTGGGTCGTTACAACAGCACACTTACCTTAGATCCTCAGTACAAGAAGTTTCATTTAATGAACCCATTAGGGTAATAGAGCATCAGTCTGACTCCCTAACCCATGAATTCCTAGGTGGGGTTAGAGCATCAGTCCAACCCAACCTGTGGGTGGAGTTTCAATCCTTTATCCCACCACCAATAAATATGCACATGCGTATTCATCCATTTACCATATATATACCATATCACAAACCATACAAAAACAAATACAAATAAAAACCATAATCCATAAAAATCAACATAGAAAATTAATATTATGTCATAACCCATTAACACATTTACCATTTACACTACATAAACCATTTAGTCTAATTACCATTCTCATACACCAATCCATTAAGCATGTTCAATAATTCAATTTATATTATCCCGTTTAACATATTCCTCAATTACCAATCCATTACCCATTTAACAAGTTAACCATTCATATGTACTAACCCTCTTAGGCATATGCAGCATATTTCATAAGCTAATTTATACAATCTCAATTAATATAATTATCCTATTTTCATATCATGCCAAAAAAAACCTTATGCCATTATAAACCCTAGGTAAAAATATCATTTTTTTCATTTCAACCCAACTAACCGTATTAACATGTTCTTCACGGGATCTATGTTATCACATGTTAACTCTACACTCCCCCTTACCCATTCCTATGTTCATGAATGTAATCGCATCCTATGGGTGACCCTAAACTAGTCAAATCATCCTCAATGAATCCCTTAGGAATCATGGGGGTTCAATTCATCATTTAAACACCCATTTTACCAAACCTTGCTAATGGCGCCAAAATCACAATAAGAGGGAAACAAAAACACAACCTTACATGAAAAAATAAACTTAAAAACTATGGGATATATCTTGTAAACCACCTACCTCTAATTAGTTAATGAACACACTCTTAATCACATCCTTAGATCTAGATTCAATCACCCTTTGAAGCCTCAACCTAGAATATATCGGAATAAGATGGTTTTAGAGCTTTAGAAGGAGATAGCCAAGTTTACAATCCCTAATCCAGAAAAGATAACCAAGAGAGAGATTAGACTAACCCAAATATTCCATCCACAACCAAAGGCTCTCCAAACAACCTAGAAATGAGGTAGATCGATCCATGGGAGCTCTTGAAGGCTTTGGGTCGTCACTAGGGCTGGAGGTAGGAGAAAGGAGAGAAAAATTGGGTGGAGACTTAAAAATTATGAGATGGAAATTTTTTAATTTTTCCAACATTTAATGGGGAACACGGTTTACCCACATAGTTTTCCAAGCCATGTACAAGACACTTTCCAAGGAGAATGAGGTCACGCGATTACCTGGGAAACCCCACATGGTTTTCCAACCATACTCCAATTGTGTGGAATGCCTCTGTCTAGGGTCACATGGTTTTTTGGGGGAGGTTTCACGGTTTGACAACCCGTTCTCCAAACGTGAAAAATGGTTTTTTCCATGTTTTCACGGTTTGGCCTCCACTTTTCATAGTTTACTTAACCATTCTCCAACCATGTTCCTTGAAAAGGTTGGCCAGATTTTCCTTCCTTTCATGTCCTGAACCCCTAGAACACCCCTGAGGCCCCTTATACTCCTAAAAACATTTAATTTACCAAAAACAAGATATTAAAACCCAAATTTAAACAAGGACATACCTTCACTAGTTCTGGGGTCTTACAACCTCCCCACCTTATAATAACTCATCCTCAAGCCATTCTCCCCGAAAATTAATGATCTTCCAAGGTAAAAATATTAGGACATTGAGCCAGCACATCCGACTCTCTCTACCTGGCTTCTTCCTGAACATTTATGTGCTTCCACAGAACTCAAACCAAAGGAATCATCTCACCTCACAAGATTTTCTCACTACAAGCCACAATACAAACTATATGCTCCTCAAAGGATGCATCTGCCTCAAGCTTAAAATCCTCAACATCAATCATGTGAGATGGGTCTGGATGATACTGTCAAAGCTTTGATACATGAAAGACATCATGCATACCACTATACCATTATGGAAGATCCAATCGGTATGCCACCAATTTGATCCTATCCACAATTTAAAACGGTCCCTCATACTTGGGTGAGAACTTACCCTACTTTTGAAATATGATGGTGAATCAACCTTGGTGACACCTGAAGAAACACTCGATCACCCACTAAAAACTCAAGAGGCCTAGGACGCCGAACTAAATATGACTTTTTCCTAATTTGTATCATTTCCATGCATTTCTGAATCAACTGAACCTTTTTTGGAATCTCCTTTATGAGACTCGATCCCAACAACTCATACTCTCCAACTTCTAACTAATACAACAGGGATCTATATGGTCTCCTATAAAGTTCCTCAAATGGTGCCATCTGAATTATTATTTGGTCACTATTATTTAATGAAAAATCAATAAGTGCTAAATGATTTTCCCATGACCCACCAAAATCCATGACACAAGCTCTCAACATATCCTATAGCACCTAAATTGTATGCTCTGATTCCCCATCCATTTGTAGGTGAAAAGTCGTACTCTTAAATACCTGAGTACCAAGAACCTTCTGTAATCCCTACCAGAAGTGCGATGTGAAATGAGGATCATGATCCAAAACTATATTCCATGGTACCCTATGCAACCATACGATTTCCCAAACATATAACTCACCCAACTAGTCCACTATGAAGGTATGTCAGATTGGAAATAAATGATCCACCTTTGTCAATCGATCCACAACAACCTAATTCGCATCACTCATATAAGGATTACTTGAAAGTCCCACCAAGTAATCCATCATCACATCATCCCACCTCTATTTCAGAATAGGTAACGGCTATAAAAAACCACCTCGGTGTTGATGCTCGGTCTTCACCTATTGATAGGTAATGCATCGCGCCACAAAACCCGCATCCTCTTTTATCATTACCCACCACCAATACTGCCTACAAAGTTCATGATACATCTTAGTCAAACTAGGATTCACATCCCACCTTTACTTAAGATACTCATGCACCAAATATTCTCACATACCTGATGGAACAACAACACATCCACAAACAAAGATGATTCCATTATCTCCAACTGCCCAACCAGAAGGTGACTCCCCACCATTAATGCTTTCCCTCATAACCAAACACTCAGGATCCTCGAGATGACTCTCCTTTACCTGGATCAAAAGCACAGACTCAACTTCTATGGATGAAATTTTGATCTTCCCCTATCCATTTTGCACCTTGAAATGAATTTCAAAAAACAATGCCTTCATCTTTCATTCGGAGTTGGACTCCTAAACAGCCTGACCTTGAGTTTTCCGACTCAAAGAATCTATAATACTATTTCCTTTTTCTGGTGTATAAAATAGCTCAAAATAAAATTATTTTATGTATTCAACCCGTCTTATCTATTTAATATTCAAATCACACTAAGATAAAATGTACTTAAGATTTTTATGGCCAGTATAAACCATAGAATTCTCTCCCAACAAGTAATTTCACAATCATTTTAAGGAATCAACCACTACATCCAATTCAAGATCATTTGTAGGATAATTTATTTCAAGAGGTCTCAAATTCTGTGAACCATACACAATAAATTGATCAACCTATATCAACACTACCCCAAGACCAATAGCAGATACATCACAAAACAAGGTGTACCCCTTACCTGGCTCAGGTAGAATCAGAATCGGTGTGGTTTTCAAATGATTATTCAACTCTTATAAGTCATTCTTTCATGACACAAACCATTAAAACCTAAAACCCTTATTGGTTAAACCTTAAAGTGGTGATTCTAAATGGGATAAATCCTTGATTAACCTTCGGTAATAACCAACCAATATAAGAAAACTTTAGACATCATAAACATTCTTGGGTTGTTACCAAGACACCACATCCTTCACTTTCTCTGGGTCCATTAATATTCCTTCCTTAGAGATGATGCATCCCAATAAATGGTACATAGTAAGGTCTCACCCTTAGCTAGTGATACCCTAATTTCATATCAATTTCTGAAAACACAGAAGCACCTCTTAACTTGTCAAAGAAATCATAAATTCTTGGAAGAGGGTATCAGTTCATAATTGTCATCTGATTTTGCTTCCTATAATCGATACATAACCGCAACGAACCATCGGCCTTCTTAGAAAAAACACTGGAGATCCCCAATGTGAAATACTAGGATGAATAAACCCTTTATTCTCCAGTTCCTCCAACTGAGTTTAAAGTTCCTCAAGTTCTGTCGGTACCATTCGATATGGTAGGATGGAAGCTGGTTCTGCTCCTAGAAGCAACTCTATCGTGAACTCCACATATTTCTTTTATTTCTTTTATTTCTTTTATTTCTTTTATTTCTTTTATTTCTTTTATTTATTTTATTTCTTTTATTTCTTTTATTTCTTTTATTTCTTTTATTTCTTTTATTTCTTTTATTTCTTTTATTTCTTTTATTTATTTTATTTCTTTTATTTCTTTTATTTCTTTTATTTCTTTTATTTCTTTTATTTCTTTTATTTCTTTTATTTCTTTTATTTCTTTTATTTCTTTTATTTCTTTTATTTCTTTTATTTCTTTTATTTCTTTTATTTCTTTTATTTCTTTTATTTCTTTTATTTCTTTTATTTCTTTTATTTCTTTTATTTCTTTTATTTCTTTTATTTCTTTTATTTCTTTTATTTCTTTTATTTCTTTTATTTCTTTTATTTCTTTTATTTCTTTTATTTCTTTTATTTCTTTTATTTCTTTTATATCTTTTATTTCTTTTATTTCTTTTATTTCTTTTATTTCTTTTATTTCTTTTATTTCTTTTATTTCTTTTATTTCTTTTATTTCTTTTATTTCTTTTATTTCTTTTATTTCTTTTATTTCTTTTATTTCTTTTATTTCTTTATTTTCTTTATTTTCTTTTATTTCTTTTATTTCTTTTATTTCTTTTCTTTTCTTTATTTTCTTTATTTTCTTTTATTTCTTTTATTTCTTTTATTTCTTTTCTTTTATTTCTTTTATTTCTTTTATTTCTTTTATTTCTTTTATTTCTTTTATTTCTTTTATTTCTTTTATTTCTTTTATCGTGAACTCCACATATTTCTTTTATTTCTTTTATTTCTTTTATTTCTTTTATTTCTTTTATTTCTTTTATCGTGAACTCCACATATTTCTTTTATTTCTTTTATTTCTTTTATTTCTTTTATTTCTTTTATTTCTTTTATTTCTTTTATTTCTTTTATTTCTTTTATTTCTTTTATTTCTTTTATTTCTTTTACCACTCCAGCAAACTCGCCATGTGGTTAATAAACAGAAATTAATATACTTATATATATTAATTGAAAAAACAAATAATACATAAATAATAGATATAAACTTGATAATAATAAATAATAAATAATAAATAATAAATAATAAATAATAAATAATAAATAATAAATAATAAATAATAAATAATAAATAATAAATAATAAATATAAATAATAAATAATAAATAAATATAAATAATAAAAAATAAATAAAGATAAATAATAAATAATAAAGAATAAATAATAAATAATAAATAATAAATAATAAATAATAAATAATAAATAATAAACAATAAATAATAAATAATAAATAATAAATAATAAATAATAAATAATAAATAATAAATAATAAATAATAAATAATAAATAATAAATAATAAATAATAAATAATAAATAAATTTAAACAATAAATAATAAATAATAAATAATAAATAATAAATAACAAATAATAAATAATAAATAATAAATAAATATAAATAATAAATAATAAATAAATATAAATAATAAAAAATAAACAAAGATAAATAATAAATAATAAAGAATAAATAATAAATAATAAATAATAAATAATAAATAATAAATAATAAACAATAAATAATAAAGAATAAATAATAAATAATAAATAATAAATAATAAATAATAAATAATAAATAATAAATAATAAATAATAAATAATAAATAATAAATAATAAATAAATTTAAACAATAAATAATAAATAATAAATAATAAATAATAAATAATAAATAATAAATAATAAATAATAAATAATAAATAATAAATAATAAATAAATATAAATAATAAATAATAAATAAATATAAATAATAAAAAATAAATAAAGATAAATAATAAATAATAAATAATAAATAATAAATAATAAATAATAAATAATAAATAATAAATAATAAACAATAAATAATAAATAATAAATAATAAATAATAAATAATAAATAATAAATAATAAATAATAAATAATAATTAAATTTAATAATAAATAATAAATAATAAATAAATTTAAACAATAAATAATAAATAATAAATAAATATAATTAATAAATAAAAATTAATAAATAATAAATAATAAATAATAAATAAAGATAAATAATAAATAATAAATAATAAATAATAAATAATAAATAATAAATAATAAATAATAAATAGTAAATAATAAATAATAAATAGTAAATAATAAATAATTAATAATTAATAATTAATAATTAATAATAAATAATAAATAAAGATAAATAATAAATAATAAATAATAAATAATAAATAATAAATAATAAATAATAAATAAATTTAAACAATAAATAATAAATAATAAATAATAAATAATAAATAATAAATAATAAATAATAAATAATAAATAATAAATAATAAA
Organism: Viscum album; assembly: GCA_963277665.1. Taxonomy (NCBI): domain Eukaryota; kingdom Viridiplantae; phylum Streptophyta; class Magnoliopsida; order Santalales; family Viscaceae; genus Viscum; species Viscum album. The sequence continues at coordinate 2,114,569,036 of OY728120.1, forward strand.
TAATAAATAATAAATAATAAATAATAAATAACAAATAACAAATAATAAATAATAAATAATAAATAATAAATAATAAATAACAAATAATAAATAAATATGAATAATAAATTATAAATAATAAATAATTATAAATAATAAATAAATAGAAATAATAAATAATAAATAATAAATAAATATAAATATAAATAATAAATAATAAATAATAAATAATAAATAATAAATAATAAATAATAAATAATAAATAATAAATAATAAATAATAAATAAATATAAATAACAAATAATAGATAAATATAAATAATAAATAATAAATAAATATAAATAATAAATAATAAATAAATATAAATAATAAATAATAAATAATAAATAATAAATAAATATAAATGATAAATAAATATAAAAAATAAATAATAAATAATAAATAATAAATAATAAATAATAAATAATAAATAAATATAAATAACAAATAATAAATAAATATAAATAATAAATAATAAATAATAAATAAATATAAATAATAAATAATAAATAATAAATAAATATAAATGATAAATAAATATAAATAATAAATCATAAATCATAAATAATAAATAATAAATAATAAATAAATATAAATATAAATATAAATAATAAATAATAAATAATAAATAATAAATAACCAGTTACAAATAATATATAATAAATAAATTAAAGTATATTATAAATAATAAATAATAAATAATAAAGGAAACACATGAAAAAGTATGAAAAGACGTGATAAGGGATGAAAAATCATGAAAATGCATGAAAAAGGATGGAGAAGCATATGAAGAATGAGGTATTAGAAAGAATGAGAATGCATGAAAACTCGTGACAACTCTGGAAAACTCCTTAATAATTCAACATAATCATCATAATAACCCACAAAAAACCATTGATAAAGATAACAAGTCATGGAAACCCAAATAAACAGTAATAAATGGAGCTACCGTTAAAACTCGTCAAAATGGTCATAAAGAGACAAAAACATTGGACTCACATTAACGGAGATAACTTAAGATCTGAGAGTCCGTTTTAGATCCGCGACCTGTCAAATCAAATATCCTGAAACGATCTTCAACCTAAAAGCTGAAAGAGTCTGAATGGACAGGCGGATCGGAATTTACGACCATTTAAAAAAAAGCTGACGGGGAATGGGTGCTAGAAACGAGGCATTGAAAAACATAACAAACCTGATACCCACTAAAAAGGCCATAACATATGATCTATGAGTGCATGTGGGCGCCGCAACCAGTCAAACTGAAGCTCATGGAACGAGCTATGATCTGGCAGGTGGAGGAGGCCAAATTGACATGCGGATCGAAAGTTAGGTCTGTTTGAAGACAAGTTCGACGGGACACCGGTGACGGAAACGGGGTTTTGGAGGCCTTCGGAGGGGTTTTGGGGTCGAAAAACCTGACAGAATCTTTCTTCTGTCGTACCAGTGCGTAGCTCTCTTCGCTGGCTTCGATTTGATATGTGGTAGAGCCCAAACGGACACCCAGAGCAAAAGTTATGTCCATTTGAAGTTGGAGAACTTTTTTCAACTTTTTTATAACTCTAATATCGTCCACACCTTAGAACTTCTCACGGTTTTGATTATATGTGCCACTATATCTCTTCATGAGCTTCGATTTGACTGGTCGTGGCGCTTCAACGGACGCCCGGATCAAAAGTTATGATCGTTTTAGTGTTTTCGGGGTTTCTCACGTTTTTTTATTTTTTTTCATTTTATTTCACGGCGGTTTTACCGAAACCGCCGCTATTTCGCGGCGGTTTTTTAAAAAACCGCCGCTATTCCTTGAATAAAATTAAAAAAATAATAAAAAATAATAATTTAAAAAAAAATTGCCGTTTAGCGGCGGTGTTTTCGCGGCGGTTTTTAAAACCGCCGAGAAATGCCAGCCCGAAACGCATTTCGCGGCGGTTTTAAAAACCGCCGCTAAACGGCGGTTTTCTCGTAGTGACTGATCCACCACAGGAGTAAATACATGATGCTCTACTCCTACATCATCAAGAACAATACAAGTCGCTTGGGTTGGGAGTTCTCCCAATTGGTGGAAAAATGGCCCTGTACGGCCTGCTCGAACATCCCACTCACCACAGTGGGAATAAGCGTCTCCATCAAGAGATTTGAATGTTTCCTGATGATGGTAATATTTTATACGGTCCCGTTACAACACCACCCAATCCATGCCCAAAATCAGGTCAAAACCTGACATTTCGGGGATGAACAAGTCCCACAGAAAACGGTACCCACCAACCTCCAGAGCACAACCCTTACATTGCCTGATATCCTCATCTCTCACCCCCAATGGAGTATCAATCAACATGACCCCACACACATTTTACACTAATTATCCCAACACAACTACAAAATATGAAGAGATAAAATAATGTGTGGTGCTTGTGTCAAATAAAGCAAAAGAAATCATGGAAGTTTCAAGGATAATACCTCAAATAGTCGAAGTTCAAGCCTCTCCAACTCTAGGGGTAGACAAAACTACATGAAGTTGACCGGCCCCTATGCCCTGGGCTCTGGCCTAAATCCCAAATGTTTAACTTCCCTACAGGTAGGGATTCTGTCACCCTGGAGTGCCTTGTCTACCTCTTGTACCAGTATGGTCGATCGAACTCCAACTACCATCCTTGTATGGGGTAACTGGCCCCCTGCCTATACTCTGCACTAGCCTCAACCCTCCATCATTTCCTGATTGTTGAGGGTTCTTGTAGAACCTGTGCACATTCCCTAATCTATCACACACTCGACACTTAACCGATAGTCAGGAACACTTATTACACATGTTCCCCATATTGTAACATTGATAGCAGCAAACTCGATCACTAACCTGAGAGACTGGTTCCTTTTTCTGGCTTCCTTTTCCACCACCGACTTAGTGAAAACTCTCAAAGAATTTCTTTCTACTATTATATGTCACACCACTAGTTCACCCCACTGGAACAGTATGTCTGCTATTAGAATCCTCCTTGAGGATTCCTTTTGATATAAGGGATTAATCCAACACTTCAGTGACCCTATTCAAGCGAAAGATATTTACTTATGACTTGATCTCATACCTGATCCCATCTTGGAAACGTCTCGTTGTAGCTACCTCATCACCCACCAAGGCGGAACAAAACACTGCAATTCAGTGAAATGACTAGCATATTCCATTACCGGCATACACCCCTAGGTCAACCTCATAAACTCTATAGCTTTTTCTTACCTCAAGGTTTCAAGATAGAAATATTACATAAACTTATCATGAAAATCCTTCCAATACATACTATAATCTTGCTGAGTCTAAACCAGAACATCCCACCAGCACTTCACTTGGCCTCATAGTATATAAGTTTCCAGCTTGAACCACTTATCTACAGGAGTCCTTAAGTGATCCAAAATTGCCTAAATAGACTCTATACATAATTCTTCCACATCAGGTCCACCCTCTCCATCAAACATTGGAGGTTTTTGTAGTTGAAACTCTCTATTCAGCTCGAACATACTCAGCACAACTTTCCCAGGGTCCCTTCCTATCATCTTCATGAAAAAAAAGTTCTCATGGAACTTCTCTTCTCCTCTATTACCCTGAATCACCATGTTTCCTTGCTCCACTTCTGTAGGATCATTCTTGGAAACATCCTCTTTTCACTCAACTATAATAATACATCATGGTGGTATTTTCCTATAATGCCAAGTATACATCTTAGAACACATAACAGAAGGCTTTCACAGTTTACCCAAAATAAGGCTTTCCAGTGGCTATAGGTAACCCATATTGCATACATTATCCCTATGGATACTATCACACATAGAACAATACCCTTATCCATCCCTACTATGGGTCATGGTCAACATAGGTATACCATGTCACTTACAAGTCTTTTGTTAGACACCTCTTTAAAACATTTCCTCTTAGGAACTTTTCTCCTTTCACAAATTGTTACAACCAACCTTTTAAATCATTTACACCCTTAATTAAAAAAATCTTTAACTTTATTTCTATTTTTATAACCATTTTCATCATCTTTTATTAGATCTTTTTTTCTACAAATTTCCAAGAAAGTGAAATACATCCTACCCTTTATACTCCACACACTCATCCCATGTGTTCCTATCATGATTCATGCCACCTATACCCCTATGTGCCTAAAATAATGCATGAAATCTAATCCCATTCCATTGAGGCCATGAAAAAAATGTTATAATACCATCACATCACACAAAAAGTGCACTAACCAATGGTGAAATATCATCCAACTGTAACAACACACAATAAGAACAATAATTCCCACCCCAGGGTACTCGGGTTTTCCCTTATACATGGGTAAGATACTCATAAGCATGAGATCATTTCCAAGCCCCAAAACATATTAATCTACCATCTACCATCCCAAATAGTAAGTCCATATAAAATACCTCCTCTGATACCACTTTGTAATGTCCCCAATATGGAATCCACTAAACCTGTGCTCCGAGCTGAGTGGCCACATGACCTCAAGCCTGCCTCCCTGTATGCCAGAGGTTGCTGAATAATGATGAGGGTCTAGTAAGTCATGTGGGGAGACTATACCCTTTTTACCAAAGTAATCCATAGTATTTAACAATAAAAAGAGAAAAAACTATATGTAATAACAAATAAACATGCATAAAAAAATATCTCCCAAAACTAGGTACAAACCACAAACCAACAATAACTATGTCATGTAATTCTAATAGTGAAAACGGGAATAAAACCCAAAATAATGAAAAAAGGTGTATCCCCAAAGTGGGTCCTGACTCTAAGTTTGGATCCTCATACATGCATGTCCTAAGCCCAAATCAACTCCCTAGAATCGGGTCTTTGCCCTTATCTGAACCTTCTACCATAGAGTTTACTCGGGTACCCAACAGCGGCCTGAGAAAGGTGTGAGTACAACTCAGTAGGCCACCACCAACAGTTTCTACAAAATATCTAGTCTAAATAGATATTATATGAAAGTATGAAATAAAATATAAGGTAAACCATAAAAAACTTGGGTTCCATTATTTAACAAAGTATACTTTAACCACTTTCATCATCATTACTGTTATCCTCACTTAAACCATATTCATTAGTTAATCCATTTCCATTATGTGTTCCATTTCATCACCTATCCTATTTACATTAATTCATTCATTTTAATTACATGTCTTGTGGGTTAGGAATTTACATCATTTTCACAACGGCCTAAGCTGGTCAATCATCATGCATAAGGGTATAGGTCAAGTTCCCTATCCCAATAAGGATAATCATTTCATAAAAATACATCATACTTACCTTCGAACCAAAAACTAGGAAGTTTCATCAAATGAAACCATTAGGGGTGTAGATCATTAGTCTGACTCTCTAACCCATGCATTCTTAGGTGGTTTTAGAATATCAGTCCAACCCAACCTGTGGGAGGAGCCTCATTTCTTTATCCCCCACAAATCCATGTTCACATTATTATTCATCCATTTTCCATATATATACCATATAAAAAATCATACATAAACAAATACACATAACAACCACAATACATAACAATCAACCTGGAAAATTAATATTATTCCATAACCCATTAACACATTTACCATTGACATTACATAACCCATTTCACCCAACTCTCATTCTCATGAACCAATCCATTAATCATGTTAAATAATTCCCTTTATATCATCCCATTTAACATATTCTTCAATTCCCAAGACTTTACCCACTTAACAAGTTCACCATTCATATGCACTAACCCTCTTAATAATTTCTAGAATATTTTATAAGATAATTTATACAATCTCAATTAACATAATTATCCCATTTTCATGTCATACCAAACAACCCCTTATTCCATTATTAACCCTAATCACGAATATAATTATTCAATTTCAACCCAACCAACCATATTAACTTGTTCTTCATGGGCTCTACGTTTCACATGTTAACTCCACACTCCCCCTTACCCATTTCTATGTTCGGGAATGTAGGAAAACCTCGTGGGTGGCCCTAAATCAATTAAATAATCCTCAATTCATCCCCGGGGGACCATGAGAGGTTCAATTCAACATTTAGACACCCATTTTACCAAACCTTGCTAACAACACAAAGAGAAAAATATGAGGGAAATAAAAACACAACCTCACATTCAAAAATCCCATTTAAACCTATGGCATATAACTTATAGACCACCTACCTCAAATACATTGATAAAGGCACTCTTAATTGTGGCCTTAGATCTGGATATAGGCACCCTTTGAATCCTCAACCTACAATCCACTAGAAGAATAGGGTTTTAGAGATTTAGAAGTAGATAGACATGGTTACAAGCCCTAATCCAGAAAAGAGAAGAAATAGGGATATTAGACTTACCTGAATCTTTGATCTGCAACCAACGTCACTCCAAAAGGCCTAGAAACAAAGTAGACTGATCCTTGGGAGATCTTGATGGTTTTGAGTCTTCACTAGGGTTGGAGGTAGGAGAAAGGGGATAAAAATTGGGAAGAGACTTAGAAATTATGATATGGTAAAATTGTAATTTTTCAGATTTTAATGGGGCACACGGTTTACCTGCACGGTTTTCCAAACTGTACACAAACTGTGCACAATCCACAATCCAAGAGGAGGGAGGTTGCATGATTACCTAGTAATACCCACACAGTTTTCCAACCGTGTGCCAACCATGTGGAATGGCTCTATCTAGGGTCATAAGGTTTTCCTAGGGAGGTTGTATGGTTTGACAAACCATTCTCCAATCGTGCAAAATGGTTTTGTCAATGTTCACACGGTTTGGCCTCCACTTTTCATGGTTTACTTAATCATGCACTAACCATGATCCTTGCACAGGTTAGCCCAGTTTTCCTTCCTTTTGTTTCTTGAACTACCAGAACACCCATAAGTCCCATCATACTCCCAAAAAACATTTCATTTACCAAAAACAATATATTAAAACCAAAATTTAAACAAGGATATACCTTCATGAGGTTTTGGGTATTACATATATTAAAGTAAATAATCAATAAATGTGAAATATAATCAATAACTTGAGCACAAAATATATCCACGGATAACATAATAATGTAAATAATCTCATGTAAATCAATATATTTATTCATAGTGATTAAATGCATAATTTCAAACATCTTACCATTAAGATATTATCTAAGAACATTATCAATAATCAAATCCATATCATCAAGGCCTCATCCAATAAATTATCAATAATAAAATATGTACCATCAAGTTCTTATCCAAGACATTATCAATAATAAAAACCATTTCATCGAGTCATAGGCTAAGATGTTATGATTTTATGGGCTATCACCCACCAAATAATACTCATTTTATTATGTCTCATAAGACTAACTGATGCATAGAGGGAGTATATTATACCGGGCTCCAACTATCATTTAAAAAATTCTAATTATTTCATCATATAAAAATGAATGATTATATTTCAAAATACATAATTTCCAACCTATATAGTCCATAATATTCTATATAGAATTAACAAGTATATATATTAACAATATTTTCCCAGTCAACAACCAAACGCCATTCTTAATGAACACTCTAATTTATGTATGATAGGGTATTTACACCATATAGAGTAATGAGTATATGGATAAGTTAATAATATAAATTATGTAAAATATATTCATGATAATATATAACATGGATGTGACGGAGAAAAATAAATTAAAATGGGAGATAAAGAACATAAACACAAGGAAGTGAGTGAACTAGAAATAATCTATATACACCAATTAATGTATAAAACATAAATCAGTAAAAGTTCAATGGAGACCATAAATTTATAAAAATGAATTATTTTTAGTAAAGGTAAGTTTTTTTTAAAAAAAATAGAGGTTAAAGGGAAGTTAAAGTTTAAAAATAACTTTCTTAAATCTTTTATAACTTCGTTGAAAAATAAAATAATAAATCACTTCAAAAAATATTTTCATAATATGTCAAGAATAATTTTAAAAAATTATTTATAAAATAATTTACAATAATTTAATTTTGAAAATAAACTATACTAAAGTAATAAAATGTGGAGTGGAAGATAAAAAAATACACAAGTGAAATGAAATCCCTTTTTAAAACTTTTAAGAAAACAATATTTTTTCAAAAAAATATCAGAATAATAGGAATAGATATTTATTTTTAAAACCATAAAAACATGAAAAGAATGATAAATAATGAGAAATATCCATGATGGTGGGAAAATCAGTTCATGTGGAAAATTTTTAAAAAGATATTCTTTTCTATATTTTATAAAGAAAGATAAAAATTCCTTATATAGAAAATGTTAAAAATATTCCTTTAAAATATATAAAAGGCAAGTAAAAATTATTATAAATTGATCTTAATAAATCATTAAAGTATATAAAATAATATTCTTGAGTAAAAAAAATAATATTGATATGGAAGAGAAATATTCCTGGCCAAAAAGGATAAATAAGGTCATTTTTTCTTATGGACATTCTTTCAGTGGTTTTGAGTGCTAAATAGTGATAAAATTGAAATAATACTTAAAACCCCATAAATAATAATATTATAATAAAATATATGGTTTTTAAGATATAAATAGTATATAATTTTTCCAATGGAAATTTAAACATAAATAATCCTGAATAAAAATGAGATTGTAAAATAAACCCTTACGGCTTTGGTAAATTCTGAATAAAAAGAAAAAGAAATTTTAAACATGATATGGTTATATATATCCCATAAATTACATGAAATAATATGTAAAAATATATTCATGGGGTATTAATTACACCATATAAAATATATCATGGTACACAATATGAAACATATCACAAGAAATTGAAATTGAGGCCTAGAACCCTTACCTTGGATTCATGATTGGTCAGATGTGTTCTAAAATCATGTATAATAAATTTAGGTTAATTATAAATATATATCATAATAATATTTATATTTATATCACTATATACTATTCAATTATAATTTTCCATTTCCTATTTATTAATAATTCTTTGTTAAAATCAATATTTTTGTGCTAACAATTTAGTTTTCAACGCAAGTTCCAATTCGGCGATTCCAATCCTTGTAACTTGGTCATGATTTCATCATATATAGGATTTTAATTATGTTTTATCGTATTTTTTTATATTTATTTATTAGCATTGTCACTTCATTAAAATTATGGTGATGAATCTCATGAAAATCTTAAAAATATCGTTTTTTGGAAATTATAATTCGATAAAAATAATAGATTTTATTAGTGAATAAAAACATTTATGAAACCATTATATAATCATAAAAATAAAATCAATTAATTAATTTTATATAATATTATCATTATTTAAAAATCTTTAATCATTCATGGTATAATCATTATAACATCATTTATGTAGGTGGTAAAATCGACCCAAATAAGAGCATGTTATAACAACTGAATGAGTAAAACCATGCTATTATATAATAATAATATAACTTTTACAGAAGATTAATTATTTAAAAATCATGTTATTAAATTTATAAATCATATTAATGAATATTTATATGAATAAGAAATAGGATAAAAATTAATAATAAGATATCGTTTACGTTGAGAGATTAAATCTCTTCTTAAAGGACCTCTTGTAAATTAGAGGTTTAGAGATTCATCTTGGGACCAGAAACTCAAGAATGTAGGAGATTATTTTTAGGTAATGAAATATGGAATATTATAAGGTATAGTTATAATTTTTTGTGTTTATTTTAGTGGTTTTATCTAGGATTATTTTACAAGTGAGTGGAGTGACACTTTTGTAAGTACTCTCAACTTTAAAATAAAATATATTTTCATTCTCAAAGATAGGTGGAACTAAATTGTAAAATTTATAATATGATATGATTTTTTTCTAAAATAGACTAAAACATTAAAATTGAAACATTTTTTTGTGATAATTTTGATTTTATCCCTTAGTTTAACCCCCTTTTAAACCCTTTTACAATTTACTATGGTGACTAACTTTTACCATGGTAACTATTCATTATTACTAAAAAAGAAATGGACCATATTTCCTAATTTGAATATGATGATTCAAAAAATGGAAACCACTTTAAAATATTAAATCTCCATAGTTAGTAAAAAATAATTTTAATAAAATAAACTTTAACACAAAAAAACAGTTTTTAGAAAAAAAAATGTCTTTTTAAGCATAAAAATGAATTTAAAACAAAATAATGTATAGTATTAATTCCTAAAATATTTATTGATTTATGGTTAAAAAATAAGATTTATTTGGCTTTAAAATTAATCCAAACTATAATAGAACGTTTTTCAAATTTAATTAAAGGAAAATAACTGAAAATGGTTTTTTATTAGAATAAAATATCACTTAGGTTCCAAAATTTGAAACATGTGTTTCTAAATTCAACATTATATTTTTAAATTAATTATTTTAATCCATAAATAAATATTTGGTCGAGATAAAGGTTTTATAAATTTTTAAGTCATTCTTATATCATGATGATGTCATAAAAGTTATGATATTTATAAAAATGCACTTTTTACTATTTATCTAAAAATCAACCATTTTAGAAAATCACCTTAAGATGATTTTAAAATTTTTATTTCCAACATTAATTTAATTTTTTAAAACTAAAATTTTAAATTTTAGAAATTTATATTTTAAATAAAACATATATAATATACAATAAAAATAATTTTTTAAAACAAAACATTTTATTTTGGTCATAAATAATTAAAATAGCATTCCTTATAATTTCTTAATTATTCCTAGGATGTTAAAATTTTATTTTACTAATCATCACTATAATTTAATAAATATATTTTTTTATATCATTTTATCAAAGTATTAAATTTATCAAAAATATTTAATTCATCAAAATAGTTTCTCTATAATTAATTATATTTTCTTAAGTAAAACAGAACCATTTTTATTTTACAAAACATTTTTTTAAATTATGTTGTCTTTAATTTTTTATAATAAATTATTATTCACTTTAGTTTAGTGTTTCATGTATCACAAGCTATCTTACATACCGGTTTTATTTAAAGTATAATACATACTAAAATTTTTGGGGTGTTACATTTTCTATAGTGTATAAGATATTATATTTGATGTGATAATCATGTGTTGATGACATGAGGAGTTTAAATTACTAAATAAATTTTTTAAATGTTAACAAATTGATCATAATGATTTTTTATGATTTAAAAATATTTATAACTTATGAAATGTTTCCATTTAATAATAGAGCATTTGAGAAACATTTGGAATCCAAGGAGTCCCCTTTGATGTCTATATAAACGAGATCGTAGTTTGGGATTGGTTTGGATTATTGAATATGAGATTCATTCTAAGAAAACCCCCTAAATTGAAGTCCCATCACTCTCATTTTATTCAATCCATTAACTAAAGGTTCTAATAGACCATTGATTTAATAAACTCTTTCCCAAACATTATTAAATTCACATATCCCATGGATACCATTGGAGGAAAGTTTCAATTGGTCACTTCTCAATGATCCCCATCAAGCTTGTGTGGTGAATCTTGGAATAATAGAATCAAAAAAGAAAAGGTTATACATTCTTTATTGGTTTTATTTATTCTAAATGAATGGAATAATCTTGTGGAATAAACTGGGTTTGGATGATTGTTTCCACTACATATGGATTGGAATTTTCCCCTCAAAAACCCTTCAATAACAAATTATCATCATGAGCTCTCCTTGACTAAATATACTTGTATTATCAGGTATAATTTTTATTATTTAAATTCATCTCTTGAAAATAATTTTATATTTAAATGTTTTTAAAATGAAAAAATAGAATTTGGAACTGATATGGAAAAACTATAAGTTTCTTATTTTTATTTTTTATTTTTTGATTATTTATTTTTATAAACAATTATCAATTGAATAAAAACTTCATTTTTGGTGCATTTGGACCTTCAAAATATTTTTCAATTATTATCATGGTTACATATTAGAAAAAAAAAATTAATTTGATTTAAAAATATATAATGTGTTTGTGAATATATTTTTTAATTTTAAAAAATATTTTAGGAATTTATCTTTGAGAATTTTTTCATGTTTTGTCCTTCAACACATGAATTTTTTGTTTTTGAGAAAATTGTTTTTGACATGATATGTTTTTACCATGATAAATTTTTCGGAGTGAAATTGTGGAAAATATATTGTTTTTTCTCATGAATTATGATAAAATTGAATTTGAGACTTTGTGAATCATATTTCATTAATGATCCATTAACAATATTTTTTATAATATGATAAATATTTAATATATTATTTAAGTGTCTCTATAGAACCATGTTCATTTAAGATCATGGAGAATAAATATCTAATAATGATAATGTATTAAGACTCATCATGTGACTCAACTCTATTCCTAGAATTGAATGTTAATTCATATGAGAATTAAATTAGTCATTGTTATAGTAATAATAGACATGTCATGGTCATTTAAAAACTCATGCTTAGAGTGATCATAAAAATAAAACAAATGAAAAAAAAAGAGTATAAACAGAAGCTATTTAATTATGAAAAACCACGTTAGAAATATATAAATAATGTATTTTGATATAATGTCATGGTTTTTATTGAATAATCATAAATTTCATTCAGTTTTGAAGAAATCGTGTCATGAAACACCCCAACTAAGAACCCATAATGGTTTGGCAGTGGTGAGGAGTGTGACCCTCTAAGTCCACCTCTAGTATTTCATTGGATGGTGACTATCATCGAGGGTATAAAATTTAAAAATGATAGTAATTACCATAATTAACCCAAAAACATATAATAAAAACTACCAATCAACTCCATAATATAAAATAAATACCAGTATCCCATAATTCATGTAAATTTCATATATAATATTGGTCTTGAAAATAGAATACCAAAAGAAAACTCCTATGAAAATGATAAGTACTGTAATGGTTCTATTAGAAATACATTTAAATTCTCCTTAAATATATTACGATGGCTAACCTTGAGGTCAGTCTTAAGGAAGTGATGTCATTTATCCTAGTGATTATCTTAAAATATTTTTGTGGTTTTAACTATTTTGAAAGGAGTAAATGAAAAAAATAGAAATATATGTGACTATAACAGATAAAACAAGATATAATGAGAACAAGAGATACAAAGGAGTATGAAATTTATGGAGAATAAAGTTAGAAAAAACCAAAACTAGCTCTAGGTTGATCATATTTCCACTGCCTATCATGTATTTGAAAATAAGGAAATCATCAACACTTGACCCAATCAGTGCATAACTGATTACTTTACTTAAACACCTATCTCATTAAAACAATAAAAACTAAAATATAGAAGTTCTTCAGTATAAGAGTGATCCACCTGAATGAAACAAGAATCACTGAATAGTTTCATTATATGAAAGAAGTATCACAAGATATAATGATTCTACTAAGGTCTTAAAATCACACAACCCAACTAAATACACTATGATAATTGAATTGAGATAGGGTTATGGAAAATAAATGAGGAAATAATAGTAGCAAACCATTCCTGATACTGAGTTTTCTACTATACCACCCTGATTCACCATCGCAGCCTTCCAAGAGTGATAAATAAGAGTGATGATCAACATGATGTTTGATATTTAGGTACCTTTGAGATTAACTTCATATAACTAGCCTTTAAAATTAAAATTCCATGATAGAAGGTAGAAATAATGACACACAAGAAATAAAAACATCCCAATTGTATTTACATTCATGTAATCCAGAATTATATGGGGGGAATTAGTCCCCACTAGTCAGGAATGGGAAACACATAGTTAACTCCCTCTACTGATTTAAAAACAAAAGATAAAATAAGTGAAAAAAATCTAATAGGTAAAAAAATCCTTATAGAATACTCCCAGGTGGTTTTTATTATCTTCGGTTGAAATTCCAAATCATAACTGCATTCAATATCCCCATGTGGGGCTCGTCTTTAAGGGAATATTCAATTTAGTCTAGAACCCTTGAACATTTCTATCATTCTCCAGAATCTTCTAGAATTTTTATTCCATCAACTTCTATATTTTATAATTTTATGGATTCATGTGTGTTTAATATGGTTGATTTACATTTTTATAGATAATAGGTCATGGTGAATTTCATTTATGTAGCTTCTCAACTACTGATGAAGAATAAAATTTCAAATAAAAATCAAGTTTTTTATTGAAAATATCCCCTCAGGTCATTATAAAATCCATGTATTTTTAATATTTTTCATAAATAGGTGTGATTTTTTTAAATAAAATAAATCTAGTTTAAATTATCTATTTTAGTGATAAAAATTTGTTTAGACTATAATCTGTAATTCAAAGTTTAAATAGATCAAATATTGAATTTTATTTATTCAAAAAAATTGAAATTTATTGAAATTCATTTAATTATTTTATATAATTTAATTGTTTAAATGTTAAAATATAGTTTTTAAATTATTTTATTCATTTTTAATTAATTAAAAGATATAAATTGATATTTTGAAATTTGGAGTTTAATTGTTAAAAGTCCTTTAATCTGATTTTTAATGTTTTTATTCAATTTTTTTAATCTTAAATAATCCCACACTGAGTTTTGGTTTTTAATTTTATAGTTTAAAGGTTTAAAAAAATATCAAATACAATTGACCACGAGTTCCTTCACACATTCTATCCACTTACCATGCCCAGAGTGATCATTTGTGGAAATATGGAAAAGTCCTCAAGATGTTGTGCAAGTATCCAACCTACTATAAAGGCATCAACCTAACACATATTGAAATTCTTAATTAATCATTAGTAACTCAACCTATCACATGACCATTCCTAACCCTCCATGAGACCACACCTCAAGCTGCAACAATCCCACATCCAAACCTACCACCAAAATAACTCCTCATGGCCAACCGTATGAAATAATCCATGGCCAACAGTGGCTATCCAAGATAGAATAGGTAAAAAGTGACCATGCCTCTACCTTCAAGCATTTAGGACCAACCTTACATGGTAAATCAAAGATACTATAAAAAATTAAAAGTGGAATTCAAAGACCAAAGAAGATATTGAATCCAATCTTGGTCAAAGTGGGTTGTGTAATCACAAAATGTATGTATGGATGAAAACTACTAAAGATGGCCATACATTGATAATATATAACTAAAGAATGATGATTCATTGAGATGAGGTCAAGAACCAAGATTAGAAATTTATGGATTCTATTAAATAAGATAACCTAATTTGAAAACCCAGTGTAATCTTGGTTTGTGCAATGAAGTCAACCAAGTTTGATCTCGAAGCTGACTCCTCATCAATTACCACAGTTTTGGGAGATCATCACCAATGATGAATATAAGTTGATTGAGGAAGGATAAGATCAAATCATGGGTTACATAAAAATGATTTTGATTTCAAATTTTTTTATGGATCTCGTTATATGATAATCAAAGAAGAGGTGAACTCTACCTAAGTTCAAATTTTAACCTGAACCAATGTCGAAAGTGAAGAAGAGCCATTTTCAAAGTCATTAAATAGGAAGATAAAGTTATTTATGAATATTTTCAATTGATTATTTTTTTGTTTATGTTGGAGGGGCCTCGATTACTCTCCAATATTAAGGCCTCAATGACGAAGATGAGTGTGCACCAAGTATTCGATGTTATTCCTATGACGATTTGTGATCAAATTCGGAATGTCTGAGATTATTTTTGTATTCAATTAAAGAACCATATTTTGAATTTTTAAAGACATAAATAGGTTACGATGTAATTTTTTGCTAAGGTCTATTGTCTATGTAAGGGTATTGTTCCTCATCACTCACGTAAATTCAATATCCCAAGGTTTAGTCTATGTCATGGATGATCTCTCTCTTCATAATGAAAACGTAAAAGATTAGCTCTAGAACATTGAAAATACATCAATTCAAACCCAAGACTGAACCCACTATCGAAGCCCATTTTTTTAAGCCCACCATTTTTATTCCAAGAATTCTAGAATTAAATTCCCAACTCATACCATATCCTAATTCAGCCTCATCCTAACCCTTGAGAAGAACAGATTTCCACTAGAGTTTTGGATCATCAGATCATTTCACCCCTAATTATTCTCAAAGGAATACATAATTTGATCATTGGAAAGAAATTTTTCAACAAAAATAATCGGGAAGATGCCTAGTTGGATGAATCTACATCCTCAATCTTTATATGTGGTGACAATCAAAGTAGAGGAAGCTAGGATGAAATTTGAGTAATGTATCAAAAAAACCAGAATAATTAGATATGGAAAAGTGATATGTGCTTCTAATATAGATGAAACTTTGAATATTTTGAACAATATCCAATCATTCTACTATAAATGAGAAACTATTCATTGGGGATAAAAGGGTTGGCTTCCTTGATTTCTCAATCATCGGGAGATGGTATTTCTTGTTTTAATTTTTACTTATTCTAATACTTTGGGGATAGAACACTAATCCATTAGTTAATAAGTCAAGGATACTCCCCTCCACCATGTAAATGAATTTAATATTTTAATTTCAACTCTCTTTCTTTCATATCTAGATTTATTAGAATTGTTTAGATGATTGGGAGACTTCATTTTTACTATGAATTTTGAATTCATCTTCCCTATATCATTAGATTTCACACATAACCCACTTAGGTTCTATCCACTAATTTTTATTTTGATTAATAGAATTATATGAGGTTGATTAGATATTTTCATTTACTATTCAAGGTGATAGTAGAGGTTTCGGTGGTTATTTCATCCCTCAAATTAAGCCAAAACTTCCAAGAGAGGGTAATCAACTATGGTTTCACTTGATTAAAGAGAAAACTTGATTTTAAGAATTGAATCATGATTTAAAATCATGGTGAGAGGATATAAAAGGTTAGTCCAATTCCTTTTAAAATTAATTTAAAACTGACCTACTTCAATCATTTATTTCACACCCCGAACCCATTAAATAAGTGAAGAACACGCCCAAAACACTCTCCGATCCAGAGACAGCCTGAGTTTCACTATTACTACATTAATTTAACTTCAAAATACTATTTTCTAAGGGATACACAACATTCCTCTCATCATACACTCTAGTTACCCTTCTATGAATTTCAAACTACCTTTCTATAGCCCTTGGATACCAATTATTATCCCTCGGTAGCATCATTCTATATCAAAGGCGGATAGTTGATTAGATAAGACAATCGACTGAGACTTCCTTATTATTAAATAATCTTGGATTATCATTATAAGATATCATTACTATTAAATCCCTTGACCATGCATTAAAACAGATTATCTATCTCCAGTTTTGATTGAACCCCTTCACATGGATACACCGGCTAATTTAGAAACTTCACTGGAATTTTCACCTTCATGTTGTTATAAATCATTGATCCAAATCACTAAAAATGCGGTGTTTCATAAGATTTATTCAAAAAACCATAACACTCAAATTCATTAAGGATCTATAATATTCTTCCTCATCGACCTACATAAGGAATTCCAACCAGTTATTTTTTTCTTAGACTTTGTCTGTTTGGAAGTTCGATCATCTCTCCTATTTAATATCGCTTTGGTCAAAATAAAATGAGATTCTATGACTACATGGATCCTTTAAATTTGATTTATTTTCCTTGATTAAGTTTTATCTTCATCCTGATTTCATGATTATTTTGGTTTTGGGTGACTCATCTTCTTTAATTGATCGAACCTGGCTCATCTCCCCTGGACCATCATTCGATCTTGATTTCTCAAATTCAGACTAATGCAACTTGGTATTCCTTATTCAAATTTAGTTTAGTTTTAATTTTCATGCTCAAAACATAAATATTAGTGACTCTATTTCACTTTTTTTTAGACACTCAAGTTCCCTTGGTTCGAGCTTCCTCATGCATTCTCATTGGCGCAACTAATATTATTCAGTAAGATTTTCTTTGGTGACTGTTGGTACTTCATCCATCATTGGAAAAGATCTCAGTGTCTTTGGTATCCAAGTCTCTATCCTCATGATTGGTTGATGATATTAATTAATCTCACATCCATCCTTCCTCATTCAATTTGGCATCTTTATATTTGACTGAGGTTCATCCAAGCTTATCTCAATTACATTTGACCTTCTTCTTTTACAAGTGGAGCTTCAGTTGGGTTTGATTTCAATTATTTATCAGGTGGTTAGTTGAACCCCTTGTTTGGTTGGAATACTATATTGGGTGTCACATGGTAGTTTCAAGACTCTTCTTGAGGTAAGTTGGCATCTATGGTAGGTTGGTTATCACAATAACTTGGTATGCTTGGTTAAATGGATTCTTTAGAAACTTAAACCATATTTGGTATCCATGGTAGCTCAGTCTCCATTGTAGGTTTCCCACAGTTGATTTCCTAACACCCTTTAATATTTTCCCAAAATATACAACATTAAAATTTAGATAAAATTAATTCAAATTTTTAATAATAAAATCTAGACAAAAAAAATATTCCAATAATTATAAATTAAAAAAATAAAATATAAAGTAATTAAAGAATTAATTCCAAAATATCAAGATATTATTTATTAAGGATATAAAAAATAAATCCAATTTTAAGTTATATTTCTTGTAGTGTGGATAAATTATATTTAAGTTACATTTCTAGAAGTGAGGATAAATTATATTTAAGTGGGATTAAGATTTTAACAATAAAAACTTTCAAAAAACCCTTTATCTCAAATTCCTTAATCAAAAGATCCATTTTACACTTCCTTGATACAAATCAAAATATTTTATTATAAGTCAATTTCCCCCTTCTTCATTTGGGTTCAATATTACTCTCACCTTAATGAATTCATTTTTTCCAGTCAGAAACATTATTATAATTATTTGTATCCATGGATGTGCATAAAACTTACTGAATTTACAATTGGATTTTATTTTTTTACTCACACACCCAATGTATAATTTCTCAGATATTCACCATGAAATCCCACTTTCCCATTTTAATCCAATTTAAAAGGACTTATATGACAATATTTTTAGTTGTCTCTCTAAGGTGTTTTTTCATAAATGCTAAGTTACCTAGGTTCAAGTTCAAATATTTGGTTTCCTCGTGTTCTAATCTCAACTCCATAAGATCCTTCCAATCACACTCCATTTCATTATTCCTAAATATAATTTCTATAATAATAGTGTAAAAATCACTCATATATCATACACATTCAATAATTTAAGAATAAAATAAATCCTTAATAATTAATATGTAATTATCCACCAAACATAACAGTATTAAATTTAAAAAATGGAGCATTTTGATGTGTTTATCATTGAAGTACAGTTTAACACATTTCAAGACCCTATATCCCCCACTTAAAACCAAAAAAAATCCTCAATGTTGAATATGTAGTAGTGACAAATCATGTTTGGGTGTCACAAGAAAGTTAAAGATTCGTTTTTCCACGAAAAATAGTTAATCATACAAATTAAAAACATGAATAAGGTTCCTAATGGCCGCTACTTAAACATTTTAGTCAAAAATAGATTTTTATAAAGTTTCATGATTTACACTTTGAGTTTACATAATGTTTTTCAATAGGAAATAAAAAAGAAATCATGAAGGGTTAAAAATTAAATAAATAAGGAAATTAGATAGCAGTTGTGAAAATCTGTCTTAATCAATAATTTCAACATGTAGAACAATAATTTCATAAATAAATTTAGTATTTAAATCCACAAAATCAATAGTATTAGATTTTAAAAGTATGAAATAAGAATTAAAACAAATAGATCCCCTGGTAATATAAGATATAATTATTTAAGTTTATATAGATTTATCCTCCATTTTAATATATGAGAAAGGTTCCTCTAGTCTCCTATTTACATCTCCTACAAATAGAAAATAGATTAACATTAGATTCCAAAAAAAATCAAAGAGAATATCAACCAAATTGAGAGTTATGGGGGTTGATTTAGATCAATATTATAGCTTCACTTGTTCTTGAAAATCGAAATGATTATGTCTCAGTTAGTTATCTTCCTTTTGTGGTCAGTTTGTCTGCATGATAACTCTATCTCTTCATGTGGTAGCTTAACTAGATGCATGGTCACTTAAGCTTATGGTAGTTCCATCCCTTCATCTGTTCAAATCACTCCATTTTGCATCTAATTTACTAACTGCACAAACAATTCACATGCACGGTCACTTATTTACTTCATGCGGTCAATATATCCCTTCATGTGGTTTGTCTGATACTTTTTAGATTTTCTAAATAATATATTCCTTATGGTCACTTCCCCCTTTGTTCTTATGGTATCTCCTTTTTTTGGTAGCTTCATCACTCTTTCAATAGGGGTGATCAATTGATCAACTACACATCCACTTCACTACACAGTCAATTGGGACTTTTTAATGTGTTCATTTGGCCACATGACATACAGTCACTTCAACCAAAGTTATTTTCCCTTAATTGTGAAAGTATTCACATCAACAATTTTAAAATAGAAATTAAAATTTTAATTATTTATCATTTTTTTTAATCACAAAATTATTGAAAAGAAGGATCAAAATAAAAGTATCATGATTGAAATTGACTTTAACAAGTTTCAAAAAAATTATAATTCATTTAAGGGTGCTAAAACATGGAATCAATTATGATCAAAATGGTTTATAGCAACAAATATTAAAGAAATTTAAATACTTATCATTTAAATTCCATGTTATCAAGCCAATATGAAATTTTGAAAATACTATAGTGATCACACATGATTTGGATTGAAAATACATAACTTTGAAATAATAATAAGATTAAGAATGCATGTTATAAGTTTCCAACATGCTAATAGTGCTATTAATAATCCAAAATAGGATAATCGGGTTAAAATTACAAAAAAAAAAGTACCCCTTACCTACACTAGTTTTTTGGAATTTAATAAGCAATTAAATTCATAAAAGGGTGATGGTGGGAGGATACAACCAAAGTAGCCTTTTATTGGGTGAGATACAGCTTGAGTTTTCTGCCATTTGGAATCAAATACCTCTTTACTTTCATAAAAAAGAAGAAAAAACCCATGAATTAAAACAAGAAAAATGAAAAACTAAGGATGATATTAAATATAGTAAAAACACAAGATACCCCCCCCCAGGGGTGTTGTATTTTTTACTGTCCACTAATGGAGAGTCTTTTGGTTAACCCCAATCTGATGGAGGTTTAGTTTCTTTCTTAGAAAACAATGTATGTTTTTATTCATAATGTTTTTAAAGTTTTATATCTTATGGAGTTCCCCATTATCATCTTCATTAAAGTCCCCCTCCTTGGGATTATAGATTTTATGGAGTATTTAAAATGGAAACAGAATGTAGGGGAACTTACCCTCTTCTAATCCTTGATAAATTGTGTGCACAAGATATAGAACTTCAACTCTTAGATTGACTTTTCATCTGGTTTGATCCAAACTATTAATATTTATTTGAAAAAATTAATATATATCAATGTCCTATTTTTTTATATTATATATATCCAACACCTCATCTTTCTCTTCAATTAATCCTAAACTTGAATTTTCTAGAAAATTAGGGAGTTCTATAAATTTCACAATAGGTGCAATATCAACACCATAAAGGATCTCTAAGAAGTCACAAATTTCATCTGACTCTTCAATATCTATATAGGTAAAATAAAAATCATCTTTAATATAATCAATATAAAAAATAAACCAAGATTATTCCATAAAATTATCATCTCCCTGAATCTGTGCGGCTTTTTCATCTTCATGATGAAATAGTGCTCCTAGGTGTGAATATAAAGTTGTAGTGAGCTAGTCAGCATCCCCCATCCTCTCTTTAAAACAAATCAAATCATTTGTAGTGTCTTTCATGGAAAAGGATATGGCCACTTTGGTTTGTTTAATATACTAAGTTATTGAAAAACCATTATACTATTTATAACATAAAATATATATCTCAGTATGTGGATCTTGAATCTACCAATTTGAATACAAGGGTATATCAAGCACAAAAATGGGCATATCTAAATTCTTCTTCCTTATTTTACTTCTTTTTTCTTTTTTTATCTTCTTGTTAGAATATTATTTATTAATCTTCTAGAGTGATTACTTATGCTTTTATTCCTCCTGACCTGATTAGGAATCTTGAAGTAAGTTCATTGGTCACTCAAGGCTACCAAGTCATCCTAAAAAGGTGTCTTAACCATTTTCCCATATGTAAAGCTCACCAAATCTTCCATTTTATTGGTAATTTCTTGCACCTAAAATATTTTTAACAGTGAAAAGGATTCAATAATTTTTTGATTCTGTCATCATTAACATTAATAATTAAAGAAAATGATAAAAATAAAGTAAAATTTGTATCTCTGGCAATGACATAGATTTATAAAAATCCCTATCATGGTGATATGAGAGATACATTTATATTCTCCCAAAATATAGCACAATGATTAACCTCAGGGTTAGTCTTAAGGAATCAGTTTCATTTATCCTAGCAATTCTCCTAAAAAAATTTGTGTTTTTATCTATTTTGAAAGAAACAAATTGAAACCGTAAAAATTGAGGTGTCAATAATAGATGAAAGAATATTTAATGAAAATAAGAGACAAAAGGGAAACATGAATAATATTGAGATGAAAGTTAGTGATAAGAAAAAAGGGCTCTAGGTTGATTATCTTTCCACTACCTATCATAGATATAAAAAAATGAAATCATCAATACTCAACCACACATAATGAAAGACTGGTGAATCATCTTTAAAACCTATCTCATAGAAATAGTGAACACTAAAATATAAAAGTTCTTAAGGATAATAGTGATCTTACATAATAAAACAAGAATCACCAAATGGTTTCACTCTAGAATGGAATTCACATAAGCTAAAAAGATTCTGATAAGGTTATCAAATCACACAACCCAACTCAACACACTATATCAAGTTAATTAAGAGAGGGAGAGGGAAAATAAATGAGGTAAGAAGTGAAAAAAAATGTTTCTAAGATTGAGTGTGCATCTACAACATCCAAATTCAATATTAAGTGATAAAAAGAGTGATAATAAAAATGATATTCCCTATCCATACACCTTCAATATTTACCTCATGGAACAATCCTCATATATTATTCTTCCACTACTATAAGTTTGAGACCATGACATATAAGGAAGAATAATAGAATAATTTTATTTACAATTGAGTAATAAATAATTAAAGAGAGAGGTTAAATTAGATGTCGACCATCATAAATGGGGAACAGAGAGATAAATCCCTATACTTATTTTAAAAACAAAATATAAAATTTTTTACAAGCTAATCCATCATGAAACAATATCCATGGGGAATGATTTAAGGTTCTTGTTATCATCTTTGATGGAAATCCCTAGTGAGTGCATCAATTCTCCTATAACAGCATGAAACATCATCACATAGGTCTCAGCATCATGGGAGTCTTCAACTCATTCCATAACCCTTGAATGTTTCTATCTTTATATAGAATATTCTAGTATATAATCACCTTTGAATTCTAAATTTTATAATTGTATTGCTCCATGTCTGTTTAATATGATTTCTTCGCCTTTCAGTATAAAAGTTTCCAAGATGAATTACATTTATATAGCTCCCTAGCTTCACTAGTTACCCTTCATTTTCATTAAAACTACCTTTCCATAGCCTTTAGACGCTTTTTTTCATCCCTCCACAGCTGAAGGTGGATTTTCAACAACACACGAACATTGATGTGAAAGTAGATGAAAATTGAGATCACTAAAGGTGATTACAAGTAAAAAATAGGTTTATCAAGAAACTAGTTTTTTTATTTCTTCAACTTAGATTTAATAACAACTCACACACTACACCCTATTTATAGGGATACAAATAGACAAAAAAATTAATAAAAATTAAAATAAAAAAAATCCATTTTTGTTGCAGTAGGTGTCACCCAAGTCTCTGAAGCCAGACACATTAAGAAACCCCTATATGAAGTTTAAATTCCTCTATTGTAGTAGTCTAAGTTTGGAACTATCCAAGGAAATAAAAACTTATTATTTTAAATCCCCCTTAAAAAAATTCCTTATAACCCGTGAATTTGCATCATATATAGGTGGTTGATCAATGTGTTCAATGACTTCATCATAATTAATGCCTTACTTTTGATTATATCCTTTAATGGATTCAATGAGATTTATTTCCTCATATATCACTTTATTCCACATTTCATCTGTTTTAGATTCTTAGAAGCTAACTGGATCAAAATTCTCTGAGAGATTGTACAAGTTTTCATAATCCTCCATTGTTTCTATTATGTCATATATATATGAAAGGATTTGAAAATTTTGGGGATGTATATGAGAAAGTTCTCATTCAATGTCTTCAGATTTAGAAGTATGTGGTGAAAGAATCATTGGATTTTCAATTCCTCATTCCTCCAATGGAACTTCTTCAACTATTTCTTTATCTTCTAGAGTGATTCTTACCTCTCTTGAATCATTGTCTTGATTCCATTTCCATGTCTCCTTTCCATCAAAGATAACATCTCTACTAAATATACTCTTCTTGGTGATGGGATTATAAAAATGATGTCCCATTGATCAATCTTCGTATTCCATAAGGACACACTTCAATCCTTTGTCCTCGAGCTTTTTTTGTCGTTACTTTAGGATCCTAACATAGGAAATGGAACCAAAAACTATAAGATGGATTGAAATTGGTTTATGAGTACTCCATGCTTCATGTAGTGACTTTGCTTCAATATTTTTTTTGGGCATCAATTGAGTAGATACACCACACATAAAGTTGTTTCATCCTAGAAAGTCATGGGCACTCCTTTGTCTTTCAACATGCTTCTTACCGTGTTGAGAATGGTGTGATTTATCCTTTTCGATACTCCATTGATTTGGGGTGTGTAAGACGACGTCATCTCTTACTGAATTCCATGTTGCATTTGGTAATCTTGAAAAACATCAGAGGTGTACTCCCGACCTCAATCAGATCGTAAAGTTTGTATTCAATGCTTGCTTTGATTTTCCACCAGCACCTTGAATTATTTGAATATTTCAAACACTTATGACTTCTTCTTGAGAAAATATATCCATATTTTCCTACTATAATTAGCAATAAATGTCATAAATTACCTCATTTTTTGTTAGATTTTTTATTCAATGGACCACACACATCAATGTAGACTAACTCAAGTGGTGCAACATCTTTACAGTTGGCCTTCATTTCAAATTTGTTTCTACGTTGTTTTCTTAGAATAAGGCTTTCACATATTTAATTCAAGAGTCAAATGATAGGGATTCCATTCACCAGCTTTTTTCTTCCTAATAATCTTAAACATTAAAAATTTAAATATACGAACCTGATATTCCATAGCTAGTCTTTATCATCGCATACCATCGTCAAACATTGTGATGCATCAAGTTGGATCATAAGTATAAACATTTGGTTCTTCACCATTAGTAATTTTGTGATCACCCTTCCTTTTTTATCAACAATCATCATTTTTTTATTTTGTAGGCTTATATAAAATCCTTTTTCCAACAATTTTCTAAGACTCAATATGTTGGTCTTCATGTCAGGTAAATAGTATACATCGGAGATGAAATAATGATTATTATATCTTTGCTTGATCATAATATCTCCTCTTCCATGAACAAATATTATTGAGATATCTCCAAATGAAATATCACCTAAAAACCACTTGTCTAGGTTTGTAAACAAGTGCTTGTGACCTATCATGTGGTTTCTAGATCCAGATTCAAGATACCACATACCTTGATTTTTTGTTAATGTTTGTGGCATAAATATATGGAAATAACAAAAAGTATCTCCTAATTTAATGATATGTGCCTCCTTGATTTCCTTCACCGTGGGTTATTTACTCCAAAATTCATTGTTATCATGTCCACATTTTTACAACTATAGATCTAAACATTTATTTTGTCTTTTTAGATATTGTTGAATCCACCCCTTATTCCTTATCCTCATTCTCATGTAGTATAACATTAATATCCATGACCTCATCGATTTGGGTTTTTTCCACTATATCCTCCTATTCTTGGATCATATTCCAGTCCACGGAATCCTCTACCTTGGTTTCTTTGAAAATTAAACCATTGTTTCTTTTTAGAGTTATTAAGATACAACTTTGATTATAGGGTCCTCTCCACTCCATTAGTATTAGCCCGAAGATTTACCTTGAGTTCCTAGAATTGTAGATACCCCATGAGTTCTTCGATAGAGATCACCTCCATGTATTTAGTTTCTTCCAAGGAAATGACTTCATAATCAAATTTTGGATCTAAGGATTGAAAATTTTTCTCACATACCCAGATGTCATAAATGTTTTATCCATTTCTACATAGTTGGTTCACCACAACTACTACATGAGTATAATACTCATAAATGGTTTTTGAATATTTCATAAATAGAGATTTGAACTCACCTCACATAGATTGAAGTCATATTTGCTACACTTTGTCAGACCCTTTGAATGATTTGAGAAGATTTTCCCATATATCCTTTCATGATTTTGATGAATCAGTTATTTCAAAAGTTTCTTCATCAAGTACTTGATAAATTATGGATTTGTCCTTGTAGTCTCATTTCTGTTCTACTCAAGGAGTGGCCTTTTGAACATTCAGAAGAGCATCCTCCACTTCTTTGGATTCTAGATCTGTTTATCCATTCTTTATGATGTCCATGACATCTTTGGTGCCAATGAGTGCTCAAATTTGGATGCACCAATTGTTTTAGTTGTCCTTATTTAGATTTGGGATCAATGTTTGTGAAATCTCATTCACTACGGAGAAAAATTATTTTGGATTGAAAATGGCAGATGCATGCCATTGTTTTTCAGATAGTGAAGACTACAATTTTTTTTCAAAATTAAAGACTGGTATTTTTTTCAGTAATAAAAATGAATGGAAAAATTAGTTGATGGAAAGGGTTAGTGAGGAATTCCTTTCCATTTTTTGTATTTTAGAATGAAAAGGGACGTGGGAGGTAAATAAATGAAAAGGGAGGGAAAAACAGAGTGGAAATTTTAAAAAATGGAGAGGCGTGATGATGGGAGGAGAGAGGGGAGACCAACCCCTAAAATGGGGAGACATGTGGGATAAAAAAAAAGTGTAAATCACTTCTTTATGAATTAAAAAAAAGGAAAAAATCAGGGAAGGAAAGGTGATAACTATCTCATGTCTGGATTGAGAATAGTTTTATCTTCTTCCTCTTCTACTCCTCCATTGTTACAATTGATCAGGCTGTGTATCTCATGGATATCATAGATCTCTCTCGACACATCTCACCTTCAAACCCTCTAGTACCAATGAAGGTGGACTTTTAGAAACACGTGAACATAGATACGAAAGCATATACAGATTCAGATCATTGGAGGTGATTTCAAGGATAAAAATAGGTTTAAAAAGAAACTAGGTTTTTATTTCTTATACTCAGGTTGAATAACAACACACATACCACACACAGTGTATAGGGATAAAAACACACATAAAATCCAATAATAAAAATCACAATGAAAATAAAAGTTCATGTTTGTTGTAGTATGTTATGCCCAAACCTCAAAATCCAGACACATAAAGCATCCCATGTATAAAGTTTCCAAGACTCCATTTCAACAGTAGAAGGTTGGCACTATCCAAGTAAATACAAGTTTATTATCGAATAATAGCATCGGTCTATAACACAAACACATGTTTTATTGGCTATGATAGTTGATTAAGAATTACATATTATTACATCAACTGGAATTCTCATTCTCAAACAGAATTAATAGTGATTCCCATTCCCATGCTTGAAAACAAATTTTCAAGTTCTATTTTTGATCAAACCCCTTCGTAAAACTTCACCAGCTCATTTGGAAGCTTCACCACCCTTCAATTATTTATGTGGTTGTAATTCATTGAGTAAAATCATCAAACATGTTTTTAATGAAAAAATTCATTCAATAGTCCATATCACTCAAATTCATCAAGTTCGTATCATTTTTTTTCTCATTGAACTGAATAGGGAACACAAGTTAGTGATTCTTACTTGGACTCGATCCGTTTGGAAATTTGATTGTCTACCCTATTTAATATATCTTCAATCAAACTAGAATGAGATCCCAAGATCACATGACTCCATAAAATTTGATGGATTTTCCTTACTTTAGGTTCCTACTCATCCTAATTTCATTCATTTTTTTATTTCGGGTGACTCATGTTCTTAAATCAATCAAACTTTGATCATCTACCTTTGGCCTTCATTTCATTATAGTTTATTAAATTTGGATTCATGTGTTAAAATATAACTTCTTAAACTTCAGTTTGGTTTCAGTTTTTAGGATCAAAACCTCATTCTGGAATACTCTATTTCACTTCAATAATTAGATACTCGATCATCCCTTGTTCAAGCTTCCTCATGTATTCACATAGGAATGGCTTGGCTTCTTTTGTAATATTTTCTTCAGTGATCATAAATATTTTATACATAATTGGAAATGATCTCGGTTTCTTTAGTGTATAAGTCACCATATTCATGTTTAGTTGATGATATTCATTGAGCTCATAGGAAACCTTCCTTATTCAATTTTTCACACTCAGATTCATTTGAGGTTCATCTGAGATTCCCTAAATTTCATTTCAAAATCTTCTTCAACAAGTGGATCTTTGGTTAGATTTGATGTTAGTTGTTAATTGGGTAGCTGATTGACCCCTTGTTCAGTTGGAATGGTAGATTGGCTGTCACACGGTATATTGATGAATCATCTTGCGGTGAGTCAATGTCCATGGTAGGTTGGATATCACAATAGATTAACACGGTCGGTTGACTGGATCCTTCAGAAAATGGAACCACCATAGGTATACATTGTAACTCAGTCTCAATGGTAGGTTGTCTACAGTTAGTTTCTTAAAACCCTTGTGTAGTTTCCCCAAACACACAACATTCATATTTAGTGAAAAATTAATTCAAAATGTTAATAAACAATAAAAATTATAGAAAAAAAATTATTCTAACAATTATAAATTAAAAAATAACAATATGGAATAATAAAATAATTAATTACAAAATATAATGATATTAGTTCTTAAAGATAGAAAAAATCAAGACAAATAATATTAATCATTTTCACTCCCAAAAACTCATTTTAATGAAAATATTCAAAGAATGTTGATTTCAAAAATAATTTAGACAACTATAAGAAATTCTATAATATTAACACATTTTAGTATTAAAAAATCATTTAATAATTAGTCAAGATTTGAAAAAATATATCCAAAAATAATCCACATCAGGCAGTGAAAATGATAGCTGCCCCAAGCCTCGAACTAGTAATACCCAGCTCAGTCATTGAATCCCTCCTAGATACCTAAAAATGGAACTATGTATATAGAGGTGAACATAGATGTTTAATCATTAGGATCCTACTCAATACCTTTCCTAAAAATATGGAAGAATCATATTGATGCCATAGTGAATAGTATAACCAACACACACCTAACCATGTAGATATCACCCAACCTCACTAATGATCTCTCACCCAATATCACATCTAATTTTAATAGCATAATATCAAAAGAATTTATCAATAAGGAACCCTAAAACCACTTAACCATTGGTTTGTCTCTCTCATATCTCAACAACAAAGTTCTTGTGATTTTATCCCTTCTACAACCATTCAATCTCACATCACATATCATGTCACAAACACATGCCATATACTATCACAACCATAATCACATATCCACATCCACATACCAAATCACAATATTACAACCACATTCAACATCCTCGTCATAGTAGGGTATCATAAACATGAATGACATCACCTCATGCCCTCCTCCTACTATGCATGACACCCACCATGTATCACATCCTCTATCACATCATTATCCCATCATCATCACAACTATGTAATCATGTTAGCCAATATATTACACACTATAACTTTAAGCCATCACAACCCATAAACATATACCTACATTGATCCATCATAGTCTATACTATTCCTAGAATGGAGAGTAGGGGAAATGGAGAAATCACTCATTTATTCCCTCTCCAACTTGGATGTTGAAAAAACACCCAAAACCCAAAAATTTCTAGCATAAATAAAGTGATCCGACTTGCGAGGGGTGTGTAACACCCAAAACACTGATTTACTAGAGCTGGTGGGTAATTTATTACATGGAAAAGAAATTATAATATATTACATTCCAATGGTTAAGGTTTAGTAGTCATCAGTAGACTAGATACATAATAAATACATTAAAACTTGATATTTTACAACATAAAAGTATATATATTTATCCCAAAATGTAGTCCTTAGAGATAATCAATCATAGTATTCCACTTCATTACCTGGTTAAATGGGAAAACAAAGTAAAGGTTGTGAAATTAAGTTATCAGTAATAGAAAATATATAGCGGAATCTAATAAAGGATAAATATGTAATATGAAACACCTTGAGTACAGTTGTATCCATAATAATGAATACATAAGTATAATCCATGAAATAAAGATAAATACATAATCATATGGATCACATAATAATATAAAAGGTGTAATTTTATAATATCAGACATCATAAAAATATTTTTGAGGTATTATGATGTAAAATTCTACATAAAGGTTAAGGATGCTCTCATTAACCTATATTAGTTGTCCCGTGAGACCTACCAATGCACTGAATGGATATATAATTCTAGGCGCCACCGATCACATAAAATTCCAATGCATTCCATCACATAACAAATTAATATAGGATATAAAAGTAATAATGATCAAGGATGAACAACATAGGAATACATGGCACACTTTTCAAATGGAACTTATCATATAGGATCTTTCGATATGAAACAATTAGATTATATGGGCCATTAATAGATTTCTCCAGTCAATGAATTAGTAATAATGTCTAATTGAATTCCCTAAACACATATAAGGAATATTTTGGGATTCAAATTTTTCAAAGAGTAGTGAAAATAAGTTATTTAAATGAAATTATATTTAATGGGTACTTATCGAGATTAAATATTTTCAATGTGTTTAAGAAATTATATTTTAAATAGTAAGAGGCCAAAGAAACACCTGCATTATAAACTGCCATATAAATTCTATGTTTTGGTTTATAAATAGTATGATAATTATTCATAGAATATTACTCTTAGAGTGTCAAACTAGGTGTTTAGTAAGAAACCATTCACCATTAACTAGCATGTCGATCAGGATATACCTAAAAAATATTTTTGAGGTCATTACCCCAAACTGAATCTATGACAACACCATGATCACTTTTAGTATCTAGATAGATCTTTATTTTCTTAGAAAATAACACACTTTTTACTTAACAAAATTATAATATTTCTATGGATGTGGAGAGGTTTAGGCATAGTAATGACATATTAATTGGGAATAATGTGGGTGGAAGGAAATCTCACATGGGTGAGATATCATAAGAATGGAACATACAATGAAATAAACACTATAATGGGATAACTGATATTGTAGGTAAACTCTAAAAGAGGTAAATATTGATCCAAACTTCCTTATAAGTCAATATAGAATTACCTTAGAATATCATCTAAATTTGTATATTCCATTTAAAATACCCATTTTTTTGAGGTTGATAGGTCATGCTAAGATAAATATCTATATTTAAAGTCTTATAGAGTCACATCCAAAAAAATTATCTGAACCTTGGGTCCTAGTTAAAGACTATCAGTAGGGGTGTTCTATGAATTCTCACAACTTCATTTATATAAAACCTTTCAAGATGGTCTAGGGAAAAAATTTCTCAAATTGTAAGAAAATATGTGAACTTTGTGAGGCGAAAAACAATAAACCATATAGAATTATTCCACTTAGATGTATTAGAATTCCCATTGATTAAATCCATAGTAATATTATCCCACTTTAATTTTAGTATTGGTAGAGGTTTTATTACTCCTTTTAGAAGTTGTATTTCATCCATAACCTATTGGACTACTAAGCATCCTATGGTATAATATGAAATTTCTCTCTTTATATTTTCCCATCAGAAGTACTCTTATATATCCCTATACGTTTTGTACTGTGAGGATGTATAGAGGATTTTTATCTATGATCTTCATCCAATAAATCCTTATTCAACTCTAGTATATATTGAACACATAACCTCTTAACAAATTGTAAAACTATTTCATCACCAATGTTGAGATCTAGCAATTTCCCATTCATCACATCTTCCATATTATTTTGTTGTATTTTATCTCCACCTTGACCCTTCTTAATCCTATCTAATAAATATGGTTGGTTAATTACATGGAATAATAATGATTCTTACCCTATTATTATAATACCCAAGTATATCCTTACTAGGTCTTTGAGAATTGGATCCTTCTTCACCCTTACCATTGATAAGATACAATGGTATTTCCTATTAAAATCATAATCCACCATGTTTACTTTTCCTGAATGATAATGGTTAGAACATACATAATACTTCTGTAGTTCTAACCATATTCTTTGCCTCAAATTAAGATATTTATGATTAAAGATATATTTTAAATTCTTTTTCTCTATGAAGATATCACATCTCCCTCTATATAAGCAATGTCTTCATATCTTTAGAGAAATAATGATAGAATCCAATTCTAAATCATGAGTTGGATAATTAATCTCATGGGGTTTCAACTATCTTGATTCATAGTACAAAAATCTATCATTTTCCATTATAATACATCTAATAACTTTCTTTGATGCATCACTATAAATAACAAATCCTTCTTTACCAGAATAAAGATTCAAAGTAGGTTCATTCACCAATCTCTTCTTCAATTCTTTAAAAAAAATATTTACATTCCTTTATCCATGTGAACATAACCCCCTTAAGTGTTATATTGGTTAATAGATTATCTAATTGAGAAAAGTTTTCAAAAAATAGTTGATAGTATCCCACTAACCCAAGAAAAATTCATATAGGTATTGGGAATTAATTCTTAGAAACAATTTGACCAAGGAAAATAGTTTTTTTAATCCAAAATTCACATTTAATGAATTTCCCATATAAATCAAGTTTTACTCAACACCTTAATAATAATCCATAAATGAGTATCATTATCTTCATAAATCCTAGATTATATAATAATTCCATCAATAAATACCACCACAAACTTATTAAGGTATTCTTTGAATACTCTATTCATCAAGTCCATAAACATAGAGGGATAATTTTTTAATCCAAATAGAATTACTATGAACTCATAATTTCCAAACCTCATACAAAAATCTGTTATAAAAATATCCTCCTTAACTTTTAACTTATGGTATCCATAACGAAGATCAATCTTTGAAAAGAATTGATCCTTTGATTTTGATCAAAAAGGTCATCAATATGAGGTAGTGAACACTTTTATTTATAATAATTCCATCGATTTACATATAATTTATGCATAAATTAATTATCACATTCTTCTTCTTCATAAACAACATAGGTTCTCCACATTGTGAAACACTTGGATGAGTAAACCCTTTATCGCATAAGTCTTGTATTTTCTTCTTCAACTCAACTAACTCCAATGGGTCCATCCTATATATTAGATTTGATATTGTCTTTGCATTAGGGATGAGATCAATACATAATTCAACTTCTTGATTAGGGGGTAATCCAATTAATTCATTAGGAAATACATAAATATATTTTGACACATCCAGTACCTCATCTATTATTAGAAAATCCATACCCACCATAGACTGAATTCCATCTATATCCACCCAAATAATTTCATTATGTTAGGAAACTAGGGGTAGTTCAAGAAAATATTTGGGTAATGGAATATA
Organism: Viscum album; assembly: GCA_963277665.1. NCBI lineage: Eukaryota > Viridiplantae > Streptophyta > Magnoliopsida > Santalales > Viscaceae > Viscum > Viscum album. The sequence goes on from OY728120.1 coordinate 2,114,602,824, forward strand.
TATTTAAAAAAATATGTAATTCCTTACTTTCCTTTCCAATTAAAACTTATTTATCCCAAAAATAAAGTCCTTCTTTTTAATTTTAGATCCAATCCATCACCAAGATTACATCAGAATCCACCATAGGTATGATCATTATATTTGAAAATATAAAACACCCATACATCCTAATTTGAATTGCCCAGTGTACCATTGTTTCAATCAACATACCACTTGGTATTCTAACTAATAAAATATTCTTGGTATATCAGGGTGTGATTGAATATTCTTTGAAAACATATAGGATATAAAGAAATTCATAGATCCAAAATCAAAAAATGTATTAGATAACTTTGAATATATAATCAAGGTTTCTACTATCAAATTTTTTGGAGCTTCAACTTCAACTGTTGTTATTGAAAATGCATGACCTTTATCCATAGACCTATTTTGTGTAATATTACTTTGGCACATATGGAATTGATTAGTCCAATTACCCTATTCCTTGCATTTGAATCATTGTAAATTAGTTTCATCTCTCTTTCCTTTCCACTCATGATCCTAATGACCTTTATACTTACATTTAAATCATACACCCAATCCCCTTAAATAGGTTCCTAAGTATGTTTTCCCACATCTATTACATATAGGGAACTCTAATATTTCATTATTTTCATTCCTATCCACTCTTTCCACATGGAGATCAGCTATATTATTCTTATCATTATTATTTTTATAAGAAAAATATTTAGATAACTCATTTTTGGTCTTGATAATGCTTTTTACTATCTCCTCATATGTTTTGTAAATTTTGAGATACTAAAGATCTTAGAAAACTAGGATTTAAATCCTCAAATAAGTGATCAATATTCCTTTCAAGATTGCACAGATAATCCAAAGAATACCTTGATAACCTTGTAGAATTATCCTTATACTCAGCTACCATCTCTTCATATTTTTGTATTAGGTTCAAGAATTTCCTTTCCATCTCCATACATCACTCTCAGGGAAAATATTTTTACAAAAAAATCACTTTGAATACATTTTATTCATAGTTAACAATATATTTTTCTTCCTTATTATTGAATTAAATAAAACCATTGGTTAGAATCACCTATTATATAATACACAACCATAATTAATTTCTCCCTCTCAGAGCATCCTAATAACAAGAATATTTTCTATGGAGACTTAAACCAATGTTCTGCCTCTATATGATTAATGGTTCCACTAAAAGTTGGAGGTTTTTTCCTTATAAAATGATCCAATGTGGTTGATCCCTATTGAGGGAAAACTAGTTTATCTATGTGGTTAAGGTTATTTTTCATAACTTGAGTCAATTTTTCTAGAAAAATAATAATTTTATATTTACTAATATTTACTCCATTATCATGATTATTCAGATGGTCATCACATTGTTCGTGGTTGTTGTTATGGTTTCCAATTATCCTAGAAAGTTCCATTATCTAAAAATAATTTTATCGATTAATTAGTAAACTTATAACATGACTTATATATTATACTATAAAAATAATTCCATAATAATTTTTAGATTTTTTCTAGGGGTAAAATATATGTTCTCTACCTATGTTTTACTAAATCTAGTTTTTAAGGTTTTTACTAAACCTTTCCCTGATACCAACTATAACACATCCAAACCTGGTTTCCTAGAGCTGGGGGGTTAATTATTACATGGAAAATAGAGTATAGTAAATTACATTCCAAGGATCAAGGTTTGGTTCTCCTCAAGAGACTAGATATATAATAAATATATTACAACTTGATATTATATAATATAAAAGTATATATCTTTATCCCAAAATTTTATCCTTAGATATATTCAATCATAGTATTCCACTTAATTACCTATGTAAATGGGAAAACATGGTAAATTTGGGGAACTTAAATGCTCAGTAAAGGAAAACATAAAGAGAAATCTAATAAAGGATAAATATTAAATAGGCAACGTCATGAGTATAATTATAGTCATAACAATGAATTCATAAGTATAATTCATGGAAGAAAGATAAATATATAATCACATGTATTGAGTAATAATCTAAAAGATGGAATTTCATAATTTTGTACTTCATAAACATATCATCTAGGCCTTGTTCCAAGATATTATACATAAAAGTTAAGGATGCTCCCATTACCCTATCTTATATGTCCCATGAAACCTACCAGTACACTGAGGGTCAATATAATTTTGGGACCCACCCATCACATAAAAGTTGAATTCATTCCATCATATACCAAAAGAATATAGGTTATACATGGAATAATGTTAAAGTATAAACAACTTAGAAATGAATGGCACACGTAAATGGAACTTATCATACATGATATTCCCATATAGAAAAATTGATAATATGGTTCACTAATAGATTTAACATGTCAAGAAATTAATAATAATGTATGAGTTAATTCCCTCAACATATATAAGGAATATTTATGAATTTATACTTTTTAAAAAGTACCCACAACAATTGATTTATATGAAATTATAGCTAATAGGTACTTATCGAGACTAACTATTTTCAATGTGTTTAGGAAATTGTATTTGAAATGGTTGAAGATTAAAGAAACATGTAAATTATAAACCAACATATAAATTTTATGTCTTATTTTATAAAAAGTATGATAGTTATCCATACCATATCCCCTAAAAGTTTCAAGTCATGTGTGCAGTAAGATCCCATTCACCATACACCAGGATGATGATCGAGATATACCTGACCAACTCTTTTGGGCGTTATTACCCCTATATGGATTTGTTACAAAACCATGTCCACTTGTAGTATCTAGAAAATTATTTATTTTCTTGGAAAACCACACACTTTTTACTTAACCAAAGTATAGGATTTATATGGATACAAAGGGGTTAAGGCATAGTAACGACTTATGAATTGGGCATAATGTGAGTGAAAGGAATGTTCACATGGGTGATTTGTCATAAGAATGGAACATATAATGAAATCAACGCAATAATGGGATAATAAATTGTGTTTTAAAAAGGATATGACACTGGTGATGAAAATAGGAATTGTAAATAGAGTGAGAACAAACCCTTACTCTAGAATAGTAACAGCTTGCAAAAAGGGTATAAAGTAAGGGTTTTGGGTAATTTATCCATGATAATAGTTCAACAGGGAGATAATTACATATATAAATATCATGGAATCATATTAAATGAAAATTTAAAATATATTACAAATAATTAAATTCAAATAGGAAATGAAGAGAGAGAAATAAGAACCCTTACCTTTCTTGAGCTTCTTAGATTGGAACCTGACCTTAGATCCAAGAAAAATCTTCAATAATAAAGATAGTTCAAGGGGAGAGACTCATTGATAGATAAATGAATAGGGGAATTCGAATTTGGGGCCTAATAATGAGAGGAGGGGTGGGTATTTATAGGTGTGGTGAGTGGAATTTCATGGAATAATTTATTAATTATTTTATTTTTCTACTTTCTTTTAGTGCCCCTCTATAACCAGTGTGATCCACTACCACAATTAATTCCCTAATACAGTTTTTAGTGCCAAAAATAATTAATTAAAAATTAGTTGGCTAAAATGATTCATGATTACATTAATATGATGTCATATATACAGTAATTACTGTATTTTACCATATTGCATCATTTTTACCATATTTTTCAATTTTAATAAAAAATTTAAAAAAAAATCCTTGTATAATTTCAACATACATATTCCAAATATTCAATAAATTTTATCAAAATTATTCTATAATTACCTACATTTTACGTTTTATGTCAGATTGATACATTCATTAAAAAATAAATTATAAGAGTAAACATCCTTTTAATTTTCTAAAGAATTTACATTATGATGAAACTAAACCCCTAGATGTATAAACTATAATCACACCAAAATATTACCTAAGAGTAAGTTGTGAAATAGTGGTGCTTTTCTGGGGTGGTTTGACCAATGTTGATCGGGTGGTAATCCCCACTAACTTGAACTGCTCATGTAGACTTTTCTACTCCAACTTCACTTGTTGGAGTTTTTCTTGGGCTTGGTTAATGGAAAACCATAGTGATGCCACCTCCTTCCCAAGATCTTATAAATGAACTTCATATGGGATTATAATACTATTAAAATCCATAATTCCTCCCTTATGTGATAACTATCATTCACCATTACCCTTAATATAGGCTAATCCTAATGTTCTGTTATTAATCACTATACCATCAATGGTTATAATGACCAATGGCCATATTGACCAATATTCATAGTACATAGTATTCATATTGATCAATGGTCATATTGACCAATGGTCCATAATTCCTAACGTTCATATTAATCCTTATATATACACCAACATCTAAATCCATTCATATCATTATCTATCTTCTTACACCATTTCGATTTCAATGTTTATTGTTTTATTCTTAATAGAAATGTGTCTCATATCCTTATTATTCTTTTTCAATTATGATCCACCAATGTGTAAGATTGTGGTGTTGTTGCACATTGTTACATTCTTTGTAGTTCTGGTTTTATCTTCTATTATAAATTTAATTACTTGGTTTTTTTTGTATCAATATGTGTCGTACTATTATGATTAAATAATAAAGTGTGAATTGTTTCACAATCTTGTGATGAAAGCTTTATTTACTATTACAAAATCTCAGGTATTATAGGATGCATAAGAAATAACAAGGATGATATAACATATATATATCCCTACATAATCCCAACCCAAGGGTTAATATCAAAACAAAAGTTCCACACACATCAAAACCACCACATCAACATTCTCATTCACTATAATCTATTTTCATATCTACACACAAACCAATCTAAATTTTGAACACTAAATTAGAACAATAAAATTCTTAATTTCCCTATTTTAATCATACCATTACCCATTTTTGATTTACCACTTTACCAACCATATTAAATTCATTATTCCATCCATTTTCATATTTAATGTCAACCCATTCATTAACCATCACCCATGTTCATCTCAACCATTATCCATCATTCTAGTTTTTAATAGCTCATTAACAACCCATTTCTTATTAAATTATTAGCCATACAATTTACCATGTTTGTCATTACTTATCACGTTCCATACCACTAAGAATCAATGTCAAAGTCCCTACAACACACAACTAACCACCGCACTAATAGACTTATAACGAAAGCCAACAAACATCAAAAATACCCCCAAATCATTCACTTTCTACACCACCATCCATGACATATAACAACCCATCCAGCATTCCAAACCACATAACCACCCACCCACCCACCACTTCCAAATCAGTAACCACGTCCTCCATGCCAACCAAGGAAAACCATCCATAACACCCACTACAAACCACATAAAAATAGCCCTAACCATCCAAAAAATCCATAACTAGGGCCACACAAACCACAACACTATAAATGAAGAATACTAAAAATAAACAACACCTAAATTAAATAATAAAGAACTTCCACACTTCCCATTTGAATAGTTCCTTTACATTAATTCAATACCAATTACATGAGCAACATCACCTCAATTACAGATTTCAAATGACTCTTTCATTTCCATCTTTAAGTAATTAATATTTTTTAAAGGGTGATTCCAATAATTTAATCACAATAGCATTACACATATCAAAAAACAAGTAAACATTATAAATAGTAACATCAAACAAGATTTCAATCATAAATAGTATCATAGAATCATATAAACACATGTGAATCACCACATTCCCTTCAACTTAATTTATCCCATTTATTAATTTCATTAGGTTAATCCTTACCATCCACCTAAAGAAAAAAATCATTGTAATTCCAAAATTTCACATAAATAAAAGGGATAATTCTTGGATTCCTTACCTTAACTGAAGCTTCAACAACTAATTTGTAAATCTAGGAGAAATAGATGATCACAATACCATGTGAGGAAATACCTCAACAAAATATATCACAATAATCTCCATCAAATCCATAACCCAAGGCCAAAAAAATTAAATCCAAATCAATTCCATAACCTCTCCAAGAAGAAGGATGGAGAGAGAACCAAAAATAAGGGAAGTATCACTCACCTCATATCACAACTAGTTAATCTCTCAAAGCCAAGGGACAAGTATAATAAAGGATAAATCAAAGGTATCTAAGGTTAAACCACTGGTTTACTAGGGTTCATGAAAAGTGAACAAATTTAGAATAATTTGGATAGGCTTCTGAATTTATACTGTCATTGGGAATTCATAGAATCATGGCGTGATAGTTTATGATAAAGACATGATGAATATAAGTCTAAAAAATATCTAAAAATAACATTGTTATATGCCTTACCTACCCCATTTAAATTTCAATCAACTCCTTAAATTTTGATATAACTGAAGGAGGTCTTGACATAACCAAAGTGGTCATTCTACAAAGCATGATCCTTTAAAATGAATGGAACAAACCTAAGTTGTTCCCCGGTGAAACTAAATCTGTAACACCCCAAGGTTTTATAAAAATAAATTTAAATTCATGAAATTTTGTTTAAATTAGATATTTATTACTAGCCTTTAAACATAATTTTATTGCTTTTATGGTTTGAATTTTGAAAAATGGTTATCTACAATTGTGTTCAGTAAGTTATTTGGATTCTAATAAAGCCAACTTGTTTTTTTGGTGAATAGTAACATACCTTTATGAATAGTAATGTGACACTAATAAATATTAAACTTTATTATTAATTTATTTTCTTAAGGCTTTAAGATAATGGCATCTTGGTTAATTTTTCAGTGTGATATAAAAGCATTTATAGTTTTAAAATTGTTAATTTTTGAATTAAGTAATATTTTATTTAAAAAATAAATTAATAATATTTATAAAATTATTTTTTAAAAATGGATTTCATTTTTGAATTCTAAACATTGAAAAAATGGTTAGGGTTAATTTTTTGGATTTTTCTGAAACAGTTGATTTTTAGGTGAATAGTAAAAAATACAGTTTTGAGTTTCGGTGTGTTAATGGCATCATTAATGATATAATAATAATGTAATAAATCTGTTAGACTTGTGTACAGTTAAAAATTATGTGAGGTTTCCCAAGTGTCTAATACCATGGGCAAGCCCATGGTTTTGAAAATACCACTAATGAGGTGTCCCTTGGAAATTATTAAAATAATCTCTCACTTTTTCTATAAATACTAACCCATTCCTTCATTAAATTCATTAAAAATTACACATCAACAAATATATGTCCTCTTTAACTCACTAGTAGTCCTCCCAAGTCTTCCTCAATCCCCCCAAGGTCCCAACCTTCAAGTTTTAGGAGTTACTCAATAAGGTAAGAAAATTCTCAATTTCTTTCTTTTTCCATTCAAGTTCTCTTTTATGTGGTATAACTTTTGAGTTTCCATACCATGTTCTAATTTCATTCTTATTCTTGATATATTATTTATTATGGTTCATTTATGTATGGTTGAACTTTATCCCCTCTCTTTTTAATATTTTCTAAAACCATGTTGCATAGTCGTTAGGCTGCCTAATTTTTGTAAGGGATTTCTCAATTATCATTCTATTTTGACTTCCTTTATTTAATTATTATTTCATCATATACTCTTAACAAAGAGGAATTAAAGCTCCATAAATCATTTATATTATTTATTTTATCATGTTCTTGGAAAATTCATCATCATTCTTCTTCTCCTCTCCCACTTATTCAAGGAATAAAAACAGTGTCCGTGATGTGTCGAATTACCGACATCATGGATGATGTGATTTCAATTTGCATTAATTCTTTCAATTATGGTCATGAAACCATTTTTATGGTTGAAAAAGGTTACAATATGTGTATTATGTCTCATTAATGGTTATATAATTATTTTTTACAAATGGTTTTAATTTGTAAAACAAAATGAGGTCGTTGTTATCAAAGAACCACTAAAATGATCTAAACGAACATCACTAATGTTTTAACTTATGAATCATCATCATGTAAGAATTAAAAATGATAAATGGTATAAGTTATGGTTCTGTAAATATGTAAATACTATTCCAATCCAATTATGTAGTTTCACTTCCAATTGACAATAACAATCCATCATGAACCGATCATGAAAATCATGTAAAGAACTCACCCAAAACAGTGCAAGGAACAAAATACTAACAATTAAAGGGTAAAATGATGTAATGAAATGTTCATATATGGTTTGATAAAGATTTATATGATTATGTAATATATTAATAATACTTTTTTAACTATTATACAGAAGGTTTAAACGATTTTGAAGTAAGAAAAACCCGAGGTAAGGGAATTCTTAACCCGGTTTCCATTCTTTGGGTTAACCTTATTCTTCATTATTTATGTGGTATTTAAATTGTTTTTGTGATTAATTATGATTATAATATGTTTAATTATGTGTATTTAAATAGTATATACATATTCCATCCACTTTATTAATTCTCACTTCAATTATATGATATTTATAAGGGACTTTTCTTTTAAAATCTTCTTTTAAAATTCTATTTTACAAAATTCAAAAGAAATGTTTTTATGTAATTATTCATGATGTATGATTATGTTATGGTTCCTAGGAATTTTTTATGATTAAGGGTGGGACCTATATTTCCTTCCAATTCATTGGTTTTGTGTAAGTGGTAGGTCGGCCATATGGTTACTCCAAGTGTAACAGCAATGGTTACACAAATTGTAAGGTAGCAGTGATGGTTACAAATTATAAGGTAGACGAGAGGGTTAAAATATTATGTAAGTAATGTCCCAAGATACCTTTATGATTATATTTATTTTCTCATGTTTTTGGTGGATCTTTTTTAAATCTCATGTTTCACAAAGTAAGTATATATGGGTGACAAGCATGTCTTCTGAAAATGTTTTCATACGTTTCAAGTATTCATGGACTAATGTACTCTTTCCTTATTTTACATCCCTTACTGAGATTTTTGTGCTCATACAAAGTTTTTTTTAAATTATTTTCATAGGTCATAAGGATGTGTAAGACAAAGAAGGAATCCAAGTTAAATGATTGAATAATTTTCAAAGAAATCATGTTTTAATCTTTAATGTTTTATATTTTGAAAAAAAATGGAAACTGTTTTTATGGTATCCACTTTATAACAATGTGTAAGGTTATCAATGTATTATGTCTCAATTATATAAATCTAAAAACTTGAAAATATTTTCAAAGTAAAAGGAATTGATTTCTTGTCTAAAATCAATATTATGTAATGTAATAAGGTCGGGTCCTTATAGTTGGTATTAGAGGATGGTTTAGATAACTTTAGGGGTTAGGATGATGTTAAAAGAATACCGTAAATGATTTTTACTCTATGATTGATTTGAAATGTTATAGCATTTAAATATTACCATATTGCTTCGTCTATGATATTTTTGTTCAAAATGGTTGTCTGTAGAAGAAATAGGGAGCTGAAGAGGAGAGGCACTGACAGAACGACATCCTTCTAAATCTATATCCCGGAATGGTAGGGATTGGAACCGAGCAGTTTGTGATAGTAATGGATCAGATAACGCAAGAAATAAATGGTGGTGGAATCCATACAAGAGAAAAACTATAGGTACCACAACAGAACATGATAGTAGTGGAACATTTTATGAGACAACACCCTCCTACTTTCAATGGATCTTCTGACCCAGTAGCAGCTGAAGGATGGATTAAATCCCTTGAAAAGATATTCAATGTTATGGGATGTTCAGATAATCAAAAGGTAAGTCTTTCCATTTATCATTTTTAAGGTGAATCTAATCAGTGGTGGTCAATGGTAAAGAATATCAGGGATAGAGAGGATATTAATACCTTAGAGTGGGATGAATTTAAAAGTCTTTTCCTTAAAAAATATTTTCCTAAGGTGGTGTGACTTAGGATGGAGAAGTAATTCCTTGAATTGAATCAAAAGGAGGAAGATTCAGTGGTTGTGTATGAATTGAACTTCACTTGACTGGTGAGGTATGCTCCAAATATTATTCTGGATCTTGATAGAAAAATCAACCACTTTTACTTAGGATTGAATCCAAGGTATCGAAGGGTGTTGGACTCCCGTGAATTCAAAAGTTACGAGAAACTTGTCTGATGTGCTGAGAGGGTAGAGATGGAGTTTTCTGATGATCATGTGCATTTTGGAAATAAGGAGAAGAATAGGTATAGATGGAAAGAGATGGGTAATAATCAACCAAATAAATCCGATGGTAAGAAAATCTAATTTCTAGTTTCTAAAAAGTGTGACAAGAAACACCTTGGGGAATGTATTAGAAAAACTAGAAAGTGTTTTAAATGTGGTAAGTTTGGAAATATGGCCTGAGATTGTAATGAAAATGATCTTAAGACTAATCCTGATAAGAAAACTGTAAAGTGTTTTAAATGTGGTGAGATGGGTCACTATGCAAATACTTTCCCAAAGAGAGATCCAAATGATGAAAATAAGTCAGACTATAAGAAGAAAGGTGTAGTGAGATCTTTTGTGACTATGTTAGCATATTTTGGTCCATCCAATGAATTTTTATCAGGTGCTTTGTTTTTTTCTCAGATTTTTCTAAAGTTTTGTTTGATACAGGGTCTACAGGTTCCTTCGTCTCTGAGAAATTTTTAGGTAAATTGGAACTATCACCTCAATAAATGAGACCAGAACTTATTATTAAAACACCAGGAGGAAATATTATAGCAAATAGGAATTATAAGAATCTTTCTATTGTGGTCTGTGGAAAGACTTTACCTACAAACCTTATTGTTTTACCCTTATTTGAGTTTTATGTTATTCTGGGAATGGATTGTCTTTCTGTTTATCATGAAAAGATTGAATGTATGGATAAAGAAGTTTTTTTCATAAAGAGTTTCATTTTGTATACAAGAAAGAACCCATACAACTGATAACATTTCAGGAAGCTGGGAAACTATTTAAAGATATAAATGAAAGTTATCTTGCTCATATTGTTGAAAACAAGGGAATTGTTTAAATTAATTATGTACCAGTGGTAAATGAATACGATGATGTTTTTCCTTATTAGTTACCCAGTGTCATACCTGATCAAGAATTTGAATTCACAATTGACTTAGTTCCTAATGCTAAGCCAATTTCAAAACCCCCTTATCATATGGATCAAATAGAACTTCTTGAATTTATGGATCAGTTGCAATATTTTCTTGATAAAGGCTTCATTCGTCCTAGCACTTCACCATGGGGTTCTCCTATTTTGTTTGTTAAAAATAAATATGGTTCCATGTGACTTTTCATTGATTATAGAGCTTTGAATAAAATCACTGTTAAAAACAAGTATCCTTTTCCTCATATCGATGACTTGTTTGATCAGCTCCAGGGAGCTCAGTAATTTTCCAAGATTGACTTGAGATCTGGATACCATCAGCTAAAGGTGAAGGAAGATGTCATCCCAAAAAAAGTCTTTCATACTAGATATGGGCATTATGAATTTGTTGTTATGTCGTTTGGGTTAACTAATGCACCTACTGTATTCATGAATCTTATGAATAGAGTATTTCATGAGTTCTTAGATAAGTTTGTGGTTGTGTTTATTGATGACATTTTTCTATTTTTTAAAAATAAAGAGGAGCATGAAAAACATCTAAGGGTTGTTTTACAAACTTTAAAGGAAAAAACTGTATGGAAAATTCAGCAAGTGTGATTTTTGGTTGCAACAGATTTCTTTTCTTGGTCACATTGTAAATAAGGATGGAATAGTAATTGATTCTGCCAAAACTAAATTAGTTGATGAATGGACAAGACCTAAAAATGTTACAGATATTCTTATTTTTCTTGGATTATCAGGTTATTACTAATGGTTTGTTAATAAATTTGGACAGTTATCTATCCCGATAACTAAGTTAACATGAAAAGGGGTTAATTTTGTTTGGACAGAAGAATGTGATGTATGTTTTTAGGAACTGAAGAAGAGATTGGTGAATGCTCCAATTTTGGCCTTGACTTCCTGAAATGGTGAGTTTTTCATCTACAGTGATGCTTCTTTGAAGAGACTTGGTTGTGTTTTGATGCAGAATGATCAGGTAATTGCTTATTCTTCAAGACAACTTAAACCTCATGAGTTAAATTATCCCACACATGATTTGGAATTGGCAGCTGTGGTTTTTACTTTGAAAATTTGGAGGCATCATTTATACGAATCCAAATGTCAAATATATACCGACCATAAAAGTATGAAGTATATATTCACTTAGAAGGAATTAAACATGAGGTAGAGAAGATGGATTGAACTGATAAAGTATTATGATTGCACAATCAATTACCATCCTGGAAAAGAAAACAAATTAGAGGATACCTTGAGTCAAAAACATCATGCATCATTAACCATGTTACATTTGGAACATGATCCCTTGATTAATGATTTGATGAATTTTAGCTTAGAAGTTGTTGGTACAAGGATTACATCTATTTTGTCTTAGGTTTCAGTGCAGTCATCATTATCAGACAGAATTAAGAAAGCACAGAAGGAAGACCGTGAGCTATAGAAAAATGTAGAATTGGTTAAAATGGGTAAGTTTCTAGAATTTATTCTTGATAAAGATTGTGTTTTAAGATTTGGAAAAGGGTTTTGTGTGCCTTGTGATTCCCAGTTGAAGAAAGACTTGTTGTATGAAGCTCATAGTTCTCCATTTTCAGTTCATCCTATCAGTACTAAGATGTACAAAGACCTTCGGGAGTATTATTGGTGGTATGGAATGAAAATAGATATTGATGATTTTACTGTGAAATGCTTGACATGTCAACAGGTTAAGGTAGAGTGGCAGAAGGGTATGCTTTAGCCTTTCCCAGTGCCAGAGTGGAAATGGGAGAATGTATCCATGGACTTTGTGGTGGTACTACCAAATACTTATTGAGGTAACAATGCGATTTGGGTTATTATTGATCGGCTGACAAATTCTGCACATTTTCTTTCTATTCAAGATACAATGTCTTTGGATCATATTTCTCGATTGTACCTCAAAGAGATTGTCAGGATATATGGAGTTCCTCTTTTCATTGTATCTGACCAAGATCTCAGGTTCAATTCTAACTTTTGTAAGGGACTTCAGAAGTTGTTGGGAACATAATTAAATTTCAGTACAGATTTTCATCCTCAATCAGATGGGAAGACAGAATGAACAATTCATAGTTTGGAGGATATGCTTCGAGCTTGTTCAATGGACTACCAGGGAAGTTGGGAACAACATCTTTCTTTAGTTGAGTTTTCTTATAATAACAGTTTTCATTCCAGCATACAGATGACACCTTTCAAGGCACTAGATGGGAAGTAGTGTTGGACTCTAGCATTTTGGGATGAAGTCGGTGAAAGAAAGTTTATGGAGCCAGAATTAGTAGAAGAAGTGTGTGAGAAAGTGAAGATGATCCAGTAGCATATGAGGATAGCTCAAAGCAGGCAGAAACTTTATATAGATAATAGAAGGAAAGACTTCTCTTTTGTGGTAGGTGACCATGTTTTCCTTAAAATATCTCCTTGGAAAAGTGTGATGCATTTCGGTAAGAACGGAAAGTTAAGTCTGCGGTTCATCAGCCCTTTTAAAATCCTGGAGAAAGGTAGAACAGTTGCATACTGAGTATCTTTGCCTCCAATTTTTTCTGAGTTATACAATGTTTTTCATGTTTCGATGTTGAGAATGTATGTTCCAGATTCATCACATGTCTTGATCCCAGAAGCAATTCAGCTAGAAGAGAACCATTCTTATAAATAGAAACCAGTTCAGATTCTTGATCGAAGGGAACAGGTATTTCGGCATAAGGTAATCCACTAGGTAAATGTTTTGTGGAGAAACCACATGGTAGAAGAAGAAACATGGGAGTCTGAAAATTCTATGAGGGAAAGTTACCCCCACTTGTTTAATAAGTAAATAAAATTGTGAGGATGCAATTTACAGAATGTGGGGATAATGTAACACCACAAGGTTTTCTAAAAATAAATTTAAATGCATGAAATTTTGTTTAAAGTATATATTTATAACTAGCCTTTAAACATAATTTTACTGCTTCTATGTTTTTTGAATTTTGAAAAACGGTCATCTACAATTGTATTCAGTAAGTTATTTGGAGTCTAATGGAACCAACTTGTTTTTTTGGTGAATAGTAACATACCTTTATGAATAGTAATATGAATAGTTATGTGACCCTAATGAATAGTAAATTATATTATTAATTTATTTTCTTCAAGTTTTAAGATAATGGCATCTTGGTTAATTTCTCATTGTGATATAAAAGCAGTTATAGTTTTAAAATTGTAAATTTTTTAATTAAGTATGATTTTATTTAAAAATTAAATTAATAATATTTATAAAATTATTTTCGAAAAATGGATCTCATTTTTTAATTCTAAACATTGAAAAATGGTTGGGGTGAATTTTTGGGATTTTTCTGAAACAGTTGATTTTTACGTGAATAGTAAAAGATACAGTTTTGAGTTTCGGTGTGTTAATGACATCATTAATGATGTAATAATGATGTAATAAATCTGGTAGACTTGTGTATAGTTAATTAATATATTAGGTGTCCCAATTTTCTAATACCATGGGTAAATACCATGGTCAAGCCCATGGTTTTTCAAATACCACTAATGAGGTGTCCCTTGGAAATTATTAAAATAATCCCTCACTTTTTCTATAAATACCAAATCATTCCTTCATTAAATTCATTCCAAATTCCTCATAAACGAATAACTGACCTCCTTACCTCTCTAGTAGTCCTCCCAAGGTTTCCTCAATCCCCCAAGGTCCCAACCTTCAAGTTCTAGGAGTTACTCTACAAGGTAAGAAAATTCTCAATTTCTTTCTTTTTCTATTCAAGTTCTCTTTTATGTGGTATAACTTTCAAGTTTCCATACCATGTTCTTATTTCCTTCTTATTATTAATATATTCTGTATTATGATTCATTTTTGGATGGGTGACCCTTGTCACATCTCTTTTTCATATTTTCTAAAACCATGTTATATAGTCATTAGGCTGCCGAATTTTTGTAAGGGATTTCTCAATTATTCTTTTATTTTGAGTTCCTATATTTACTTATTCTTTCATCATATCCTCTTACCCAAGAGACATGAAAGATCCAGAAATCATGTATATTCTATATTTTTTCATGTTCATGTAAAATTAATCATCATTCTTCTTCTCCTCTCACACTTATTCAAGGAATAAAAACATTGTTCATGATGTGTTGAATTACCGACATCTTGGAAGATGTGATTTCAATTTGCATTAAATATTTTAAGTCTGGTCATGAAATAATTTTTATGGTTGAAATAGGTTATAATATGTTTATTATGTCTCATTCATTATTATTTAATTCTTTTGTACACATGGTTTTAATTTATAAAACAAAATGAGGTCGTTATTATCAAAGAACCACTAAAATGATCTAAACGAACATCATTAATGTTTTAACTTATGAATCATCATCATGTAAGAATTAAAAATGATAAATGGTATAAGTTATGGTTCTGGAAATATTTAAATACTACTCCACTCCAATTCTATAGTTTCACTTCCAATTGACAAGAACAATCCATCATGAACCGATCATGAAAATCATGTAAAGAACTCACCTAAAACAGTGCAAGGAACAAAACACTAACAATTAAAGTGTGAAATGACTTAATGAAATGATCATATAAGGTATGATAAATATGGAAATGATTCTCTAATATATTAATAACACTCTTTTAACTATTATATAGTAGGTTTAAATGATTTTTAAGTAATAAAAACCCGAGGTAAGGGAATTCTTAACCCGATTTCCATTCTTTGGGTTAACCTTATTCTTCATTATTTATGTTGTATTTAAATTGTTTGTGTGATGGATTCTAATTATAATATGTTTAATTATGTTTATTTTCAGATTATATACATATTCCATCCACTTTTTTAAGTCTCAATTCAATTATATTATACTTATAAGGGACTTTTCTTTTAAAATTCTATTTTACAAAATTCAAATGCAATGTTTTTATGTAATTATTCAAGATGTATGATTACATTTTGGTTCATGGGAATTGTTTATAATGATGGTTGGGACCTATATTTCCTTCAAATTCATTGGGTATGTGTATGTTGGAGGTCTTTCATATGGTTACTCCAAGTGTAACTTCGATAGTTACACAAATTGTAAGGTAACCATGAGGGTTACAAATTATAAGGTAGCCGAGAGGGTTACAAGATTATGTAAGTACTGCCACAAGATAACTTTATGGTTATATTTATGTTCTCATGTTTTTTTTGGATCTTTTGTAAATCTCATGCTTCAAAAAGTAATTATATATGGTTAACAATCATGTCTTTTGAAAATGTTTTCATACGTTACAAGTATTCATGGACTAATGTGCTCTTTCCTTCTTTTACATCCCTTACTAAGCTTTTTGTGCTCATCACAAGTTTTTTTTAAATGGTTTTCATAGGTTATAAGGATGTGTAAGAAAAATAATGAAGCCAAGTTAAATTATAGAGTAATTTTCAAATAAATCATGTTTTAAGCTTTAATATTTTATATTTTGAAAAAATGGAAACTATTTTTATGGTATCCACTTTGTAACAATGTGTAAGGTTATGAATGTATTGTGTCCCAATTCTCTAAAGATCTAAACTTA
This sequence comes from Viscum album, assembly GCA_963277665.1. Taxonomy (NCBI): domain Eukaryota; kingdom Viridiplantae; phylum Streptophyta; class Magnoliopsida; order Santalales; family Viscaceae; genus Viscum; species Viscum album. The sequence continues at coordinate 2,114,619,396 of OY728120.1, forward strand.
AAAATATCTTAAATGTAAAAGGAAGTTATTTATTGTCTAAAATCAAGATTATATATGCAATAAGGTTAGTTCCTTATAAAATCACCACAATATAATGGTTCCAAACATAGTAGAACCATGAAATTAGTCATTTAGGGCATCATGTCATGATAGTTATGGTTATTCCATGATCGAAACTTGTCGAAAAATAAAAAAAATCTCCAAGTACCTTCACACTGCAACTGAACACCCTTAAATCATGAATAGAAAAGTGGAAAATTAAATATTTAATAATTTTAATACATACATAAGTTTTCTTAATAAAATGTAAGAGTTTACACTTTACTAAAATTCTATTCAAAAGTATTCACCTCGTTACCAAAGCTAGTCATGACATGACCTGAATTCCAACCCAAAATAGTGTAGAACCTAACTTGCTTGGATTGTAGACCCAGTCCAAGAAACATCCTCATGTCATGAAATAAAACCCCATATCCTGACTCAACACTTAATGGGGTGACACTCTAGATTATGGAACTAACCTTTTTTATGACCAGCTCTTCATGCTACAACTCCCAATGCCACACCATGGCTTCATCCTCCCAGCTGAAATCGCATCTCTTGGTCCACCTCTTTTCCTTTAATCTTCCCCTAACACTCCAAAACCCAAAAAACACAAAGTAATGGTATGAAAAGGTTTATTATATTACATTATATACCTATCAAATGATTCTTATAGAATAAAAAATAACCCCAAGAAGAAAAAAATTGTAAATGAACCCAAAAATCACTAATATATACCTCTTAAATGAGGATATCACCAGCATTAAAACATGAACACAACCCAAGGAATGATAACCACAATCATAACAATAAAAAAATAAATCATTCTAACATCAACATGATCTAGGGAGAATAACTTCCTAAAACATGGTCATTAGGGAAGACATCTCCCCAATAAGCTGACACCATTTAAAGTTACCACTCCCTAAACTCAAGAATAACTAGACCACTCAAGGAAACACCTTATAATTAAAAATAATCATTACATATAAGGGAAAAACTATTATGCACTTACCACCCTTGAATCAATAATTCTACTACAACACAAACCCTAATTTAACAACAAAAATCCATAAAACCTAAAAGCCATGTGACATACCTATCAAATAAAAATTCCACCAAAAAGGGTTTAATATGACATAGAAAAAGAAAATAAAACATCAACCACCCCATCCCAAAACTTAATCTCCCTTATTAACCCTCACTTATTTCCTGATTTCAAAAAAAATTGTGAAATCATGTTACTAAAACTATTCATTTTAATAAAAATGGATTTTAAAACCCTTTCTACACCTTCAAAACCACAAAAGATTCTATAGTAAACCAGAAAACCACTCACTCTTTAATTTTAACTCAAAAAATGTTAATCTAAATCTCTCCTTTTAAAACAAAACAATCTTGAATTTTTAAAACCACTTTAAGAGAAATAGATTTAGAATATTCTAAAAAAATTAAACCAAAATGTTAAAGATCATTTAAAATCACTACTACTGAAAGGAATATGGTCATCAACTCAAAACAAATCCACTTTAAATTATCTTACCAAACTCACTTTTCCCTAACTGACTACCCACTTAAATTTGATCGTTATACCAAACAAATAGGTCACCTTACCTAAACCAAGGAACACCACAAATAATGGGAAACTAATAGTGATAATTACTTACTGAATTAAAATGGAAACAGAACAACTCTCTAGACATAGTATGTCATTACCCAATCCATCAAGGTCTATCTGGCTAGCGATAAGTCAAATTTGACACCCTAAGATCACATCCAATAGGTTAGGATTTGGTGAATAGCATTGATTAGGAATAATACACACATGAGAGGCCTTATCATAAGGTACTTTTATACACATATATATCCCCATGCACTAATAAAATGAAAAAAGGAAAGATACAATTGATACCAACATGCATGCATATATATATATCCCACATTAGAGTATAATACAAGTATGATAATTCTTTATGGGAGAAATACAATCCCAAAAAAGCTGTAAAAGAGTACAACCTGTTATAAATGTGGGGACTGCTGTCAAATACAACTATTGGAATCAACAAAAGTATTTCTAACTCAAATATGCTCCACCTACTCCTGGTATACCTAGGAATCCATCATAAAATCTTTTGTCTGCATAAGAAATGACATGTGTAGTCATAACCTATACAGGGGTGAGTATAGAATGCTCAGTAGGACACCCTAAAATCACCAAACATAAAGAGTTGATAGATAGAATTCATATCATCATCGTGAAGGTATTTCAATCATTATATAAGACAATAGAAACAATAATAACCCATATATAGTCAATATAGAAACCAAGTCTCAAGGTAATTTCATAACCATACTACCATCCTAGGATTATTCTCAATGATTTAAGGTATCACTCATCTAGGAGAACACACTCCTTAGTTATGATAACACTTATGGTTATCATCTGAGATTTCATGCTCATCAAGCCTCTCCATAGAAAAGTACTCATTGAAACTCTAACAATTTCAACACACAGATAGGGGATCACACTTAGGGCCCCTAGGGGATACATGACCTTAACTAGATTAACCCTATAGATAAGGCATAAAATTCCATTGTATGTAGGTCATGTGATGTCAGACCCTAAATAGGGAAGAAGATGTGATGAGGATCCAACTCTAATCCATGTAGAAGGATGATGACTCTAATCCCCCAACAGGATCTTACATACGATACATATAACTTGATGTCATACTAAACCTTCATGGAAGTGGACTACAAAACTAATCCTAGAATAATGGAACTCACCCACACTGAATTGGAAAGAGATAACGCACCCTAAGACATACTGAAGAGAAAAGGGGCCTCAAACCACCCTAGGATAAGTGAATGATATGTATAGGGTGTACACGACATGTCTTTGTTGGACCGAGTCTACCCATAGACTTTGTCTCATTCCCATACACTTCAACTTATACATGTGTGCTATAGTTGTGTCCATGTACTCTATATATTCCTATTTACACTGGTCTTTCCTATGTACTTTGTCCATTTTAGGGTTATCTAACAATTTTTGGTACCTAGTTATGCTTGTGTACTATGGTTGTGCCCATGTGCTGGGTTGTGTCCATGCCTGTGTATCTTAGCGGTACACACCGATCCACCATCATTAGGTCACATATAATGTATATAGAATACATGGTGTGTGATATTTAATTCTATATGAAACTTTATCCACTGAATAAAGGGAACTACACAGGGTATGTTCTCATAAGTACATGTTGTATATGTTAATATTTTCTAGAAACTCTCATATGTTCAATTCATATTCACCCAAACCACTTCCTCCTTCTATCCATCTATGAAATGTTCCAAGGAAATAATATCTGGTGTTAAATGATCCCAAATCATCATCGGTGTATAAATTCTATCCACTCAATTTTCTCATGTATTATCCTTGTCAAGTCGTGTTGTTGAAACACTAAATCCCACAAACTATAGATCTCTGATCCAGCCCTAATCTCCTGCCAGCATCACCATACCATGATCTTACCACCATTCCTAAATCTAAACCCATAGAAACAACCCAATGGACCAAATATCGAATCTGTAATGATTATTTTCTAGGTATTTTATGAACTTATGGTCAAATAAAATATTGATGATGAATATTCCTAGAATAGGGTAAAAACACAAAACAAAAACATGTGGAATGAACCTCAGCCATTATTTGGGTTGGACTTAATCCATTGATGTGAAAATGATGAATGAATAGGAATAAACAATGATAAAAAAAATAATAACTTTAGGTATAAAAATTCATCAATAGTAAATCAATAATCGACCCACAAATTAATTTTTTAGAATAATTAATTCACATTCAACATGGAATAAACAAATAAGGGATTAAACCAATCAAAGAAAACACCCTACCATCAGTTTGGATTGATTACTTATGAATAAAGGTTCTACTTAATTTTTGTTAGTGAGATCCATAAACTCATTTATTGAAGACAAACTCCTTGGCACACTAATAACCAAACCACAATCCTGTCATTCGTCAAAGATATCCTCCAATGGCTCCTCTCAAATCCCTAGGGTTATGCGAGTAACCCTGGGGATTTTCTATAAGAAATTTATATAAAGGATATTTAGATCATTCCATTTAATAAACAAATAAATAGATTTGTTTGTTTGTTTATTTATTTATTAATCCATATATGACTACTCTTAAACCAAACACCTGACATTCACAAAAGTTATTTCATGTTTAGGGTAAAACTCACATTATGGATTTAATATCTATCTCAGATTTCTCAAATAAGACTTTATTTGAGTGTTATTCTGTTATATTAGAAAAAATGTGTGTGTGATATAATATATTTAATATTTTTATTATATCAATATTGAGGCTCCATGGGCCTTGTAATCCCACACTGACTCAGCACCTGAATCTGAAAATATTCTTTAAAATATTTTGAAGTTTTACAAGGAAAAAATAGAGTCATTTCATTCTCCCCACCTTAGGGATTTTCATCCTAAAAAGACAAAAAACTACTATAAAATTAAGGATACTAAGATTTCATGTGGTTCTTCCACTCCCGTGTTCTCTCTTGAAGATTATCATTCTATCATCATACATGCACCAAGGGAATCACTCGACCATGAAGGATATTCTCCTATTAATCCTTGATCTCTATCGGGTTCTCTATGAAGCTGGTTCCATCCTTGATGTCCATCTCTCCCAATTTGAAAACATGTGATGGGTTATGCAAATACCTCCTAAGTTGGTACATGTGGAAGACATTGTATACCAGGTCTAACTATAGATTTAGGTCTAAGTGGTATTCCACCTCACCAGCCCTGCATAATATCTGGAAAGGGGCAATGAATTTCAAATATAACTTACCACCCCAGAAAAAATCTGTATAATATTCATTGAGTTTAGACCTTCAGGAACATGTCATATTCCTTATTAAACTCTAAAGGACTCTATCATCGGTCCACATAAGACTTATGATGGCTTTGGGAAATCCTCATCCTCTCTTGGATGATCTTCACCTTCTCTATTGTCAATTACACCAACTCTGGGCCCATTAGTATTGAATCCCCTAGATCAATCCAGTATATTAATGCCATGAAGGATCTACCATACAATGACTTGAATGGATTCATACCAATAGTGGTGTGGTGACTATTTTTATACACAAACTTCACCAAGGTTAGGTTATCCTCCATTCTATAGAATAATTCTAACATGAAATCTCGAAGAATATCCTCCCAAACCTGAATGGTCCACTCTGTCTAGTTATATGTCTTGGGATCAAATGTCATTATCAACCATAATTGAGTCCTAAAGGACTCCTAAAATACTTTCCATAATCGTGATGTGAAGTGAACATCATGGTCTGAAATGATCGTTTAGAGAACTCTGTGAAGCCATACTATCTCTTGTATATAAAAGCATCCCAAAACTCTCTAATGAACTCTACTATTGAATTTATAAGAAGAGGTATGACTTGGACAGTTAGTCTATGATCACCCAGATAGAATTTTATCTTATATACGATCATGAAATTCCTACTAAAAAGTTCATAGAGACACCATCCCACTTCCACTCGGACACCTCAATGGGTTGTGCTAAACCTGCTGGAACATAGTGCTCAACCTTCACATACTGAAAAGTGAGGAATCAAGAGACAAACTCAAATACACACCTACTCATCCCTAGCCACAAGATTTGATGCTAAAGGTCTATGTACATTTTTCACTTCTATATTTACTACCAAGGGGGTGTATGAAACTCCATTAGAACCTCCTCTTATAGCATCACTGGTACCATCATCCATCCTCAGAAAATGATTATATGATCCACACCTTCATAAAATCCATTATGATCGTGTTCAGTGGATATCTGAACATGCAAGGTATCACAATAAATATCACTAAGCTAAGCCTCCCTAACACATCGTAAAATCATAGGGGTGACAACCATCGACTAGAGGTAAGATTCACCATCCTTGTCCACTAAAGACAATTCCAATGAGGCCAAATGCTCTTATTCCTTACTCAACAACTACAAACAAGATCTCCTATTGAGAGAATCTTCCACCATGTTTAACTTTCTAGTAGAATATACTATCTCGAAGTCATAATCCTGAAGGAACTCTATTCACCACTTATGTATCAAGTTATGATCTTTCTATGAAAAGATATACTTGATACTCTTATAGTTAGAATAGAAGATAAACCGTTCACCCATAATGTAGTATCACCACATCTTTAGGGTTACCATTATCATCTCTATATCATAGGTTGTGTAGTTTTTCTCATGAGGTATCAACTATCAGGACCCATAAGCAATCATTACTTTCATCTATATCAAAATGCATCCAATCCCAGTCCTAGAGACATCACAGAACACCACATACCCAAGATCCTCCTCTAGAAGTCTCAAGATTGGGGAGCTCTTCAACCTCTATCAAAAGTCCTGAAAATACCATTAGCACCTCTATATACACATGAAGGTCATCCCCTTTTGGGTAAAAGTAGTCAAGGGTGTCGATATGCTAGAGAAATCATGCATGAATCTTTGATATTATCATGCCAAACCAAGGAAGCTCTACACATCAGACATTCTCTTGGGTGGATCCCAAGCTAGAATGGACTCAACCTTTATTGGGACCATTTCTACACCCTATTCTAATATGACATGTACTAATAAGTGGTTCTCTCAAATCCAAAACTAAAACTTCAAGATCTTCCAATAAAGCTGGGGCTCTTTAAGTGTGTTCAAAACCATCCCTAGATGTATCACATGCTCCTCCTCAGGCACTGAGTACACAAGGATATCATCAATGAAGACTAATAATAAATGATATAGGAAGGGATAAAATATTCAGTTCATGATTAATATGAACATTTTTGTGGAATTCTTTATGTCGAAGGGAATCACTAAGTACTTGTAGTGATTTTAGTGACATCAAAATGTTTTCTTCAATATATCCTTGTCCCATACTCAGAGATGGTGATAGTCCAACCTGAGGTCAATCTTTAAGAACCACCTTACCCCTTTCAACTTGTTGAAAAGTTTATAGATTATCAAAAGTGTATATTTATTCTTGATACTCAGATGATTTAGGTGATAGTAATCCACACATAACCTCAAACTCCCATCCAACTTCTTGGTGAACAGAACTGGGGCTTCCCATAGTGACACATTGGGTCTGAAAAAGCCCTTCCTCTGAAAATCCTATAACTATAACTTCTACTCTTTAAGTTCTATAGGATCCATATGATATTATGGCACATATATCAAGGAATTTTTTGGGTGAAAATCTATGCAGAATTTGTTCTACTATTGGACAGGTAAACCTGAAACATATTCAAGGAATACAACCTCATACTCTGATACTACTGCAGGAAGTTGAAAGGTCATAAAATATAATTCCCCAAGGGTAATAATATCTAATTTATGATTAATCATCTATATCCTCATATCCAGGAGCCTATACTACTCTGCTAGGTTTTTCTTCTCACCAACGAAGGAAAACCTCATCCCATAAACATGGGCACATCGCATCCTCCACTTGAAATAATAAATTTGTGCATGAACCATGGATATTCATTCCATACCTAGAATGATGTCATAAGGCCTCATATCCACTATAAAAATATCCCATAGTAATCTCTCTCCTCTAACAGTCATGTCACACTATTGGAAGAAGTTTTTGATCACTGAATCTCATCTATTTGGAGTCTCCAAGCATAAAGGTTGATTCAATGGATATGTTGGAATCTATGGATATTGAATAGGGGATGTTCCAATAAAGGAGAGTCTTGAACCTATGTCTATAAATACTATAGTTAAAGTATATAAGACACATATTTTACCTTGAATCATCCATGGAGCCACTAGGTCAAAAACCTTTACTACCTACAACTTCCCTCATCCCTGACCACCAGCTCCATGAGCCTTGTGTGGACCACTTGGGGATGGTGGTGGCAATAGATCAAATCTTCAACCACCTCCTACTACTCTCCCATCTCCTCTTCCATGTCTTCCACCCTATAGGCCTCCTTGATCTATCCATTTTCTCTACCTCAGGGGTCCATCAACAATTTCTCTATCTGCCACATGGTGGGTTGGAAAGTCCCACATGAGATATCCCTACCCATCACAGGAGAAACACCACCTCTCCCTTAGATGACTGAAATCATCCTAAGATCCCTAAACTATAGACTCTCTATCATGAGACTATCTTTAAAAATGACTCTCATGCTTGGATCCCCAAGTCAGTCATTGGCTACCAACTATCGAAGTCTCATCTTCATAGTGCCCAATACCAACACCAATTATTGGTGTATACTCATCCAATAACCTCTCCACTACTAGGGAATGCTTGAGCATACCATTATAATTAGGAATATAAAGAGATATCACTCTAGCCCTAATATCTTAGGGAAGGACTTGGTCGAATGTTTGAGATCTAAATTATGCATCTCAAACCATACCCATGGAGTATTGTGAGAGGTTGGTGAACCTTTACGTGTACTCTTCCACTATCATGGTGCCCTATTGGAGCTTCATAATCTCCTAGATATGTATGTATCATAGCATCTCTAGGTGAAACTCCTCCCTAAATAGGCACTCAAATTTAGTCTAAGTGAGATTTTCCTTATCGGACATCTGATTCATGAGGATCCACTATTTCCCTATGGTTCCATGGACAAGCTTCACTACTATAACCACCATCTAGTCGGGAGGGATCCTGACAAGGCAGAAAACTCACCCAACTGACTCGAACTAGTCCTCCTCTTCCTAGGGTTCTAGATCTCCCCAAAACCTGAGAGTTACATATCTTTGGAACTTATGAAGTGTACTTATCCTACACACAAAATTTTCTCATATTGTCAAGATAATTGGCTTCTCAACTAGTGGAGGAAAGATCAACAAACCACCTAGAAGTACCATATCCTTCACTGGCCCTTATACTAAAGCCTCATCACTATGAGAATCATCATCATGATCCTATTATGGAATCCTAACTGGTTGTAGTTGTGGTGAAATCATGTAATAGAAAAGACATATCATGGCCAAATAGTATATATAGATAGATGGGTCAAGAAGGACATGGAAACCACAACCCATTCCTATATGATGCATGTACCAATGTTTTTCCATGAAACCAGTGTCTACATGTACCAAGTCAACAAGTAGGTTGTAAAAGTCATGGTGAATATTAGATACCACACCAACACTATATTCCCTGGCCTAGGATCTGAACTCAATGCACTTTAATATTTTTTCCCTAGTTCCCAAACCAAACCTCATAGCTAATCAATATTCATACTATATTCCTAATATAAACCTCATTTGATACCACTCTATCATGACTCGACCCACCGGATCCCATCTGGATGGAGGTAAGTCAATTGTGACACCCTAATCCCGCCTTTAATATGCCAGGGGATGATGACTATCCCTAATTAGGCATAACATACACATGGGAGGCCTTATACTAAGGTACCTATACACACACAAACATATCCAAGCACTAGTAAAATATAGAAAGGAAAGGTAAAATTGATACCAAAATGCATGCATACATCTATATCCTATATCATAGTATGAAACAAGTTTGAGAAATCATAAAGGGACAAATACAATCCCACCAAAATTGTAAAAGTTTCTAGCCTTCAAAGAAGGAGGGGAGTACTATCAAATGAAGATCCTGGAATCAACCACGGTCTGTTTAGATTAACTATGTTTCACTTACTGCTGGTCCACCTAGGAATCTATCATAAATTCTATCATCTTTATAAGACATGAAATGTGTGGGAAGAGCCCTTGTAGGAGTGAGTATAATATACCAAGAAGGAAATCATAAAATTACAAACATAAAACATCAAGAGAGATAATCCATATCTTCATCATAAAGTTATGTTAATCAGTATATGAGATAATAGAAACAATAATAACCCATATATAGTCAAGATAGGCACCAAATATAAAGGTAATGTCACAATCATACTATAAACCTAATATTTTGATCAAGGATTCAAGGTATCGCTTTTCTAGGATAACTCGCTCCTTGGGTTTGATGAAACTGATGGTGCTTATCCAAGATGTTGTGCTCTTCGAGCCACACCATGAATAAGTACTCACTAGAACTTTGATGATATTGATACACAGATTGGGGATCACACCTAGGGCCTCTAGGGGATACCTAACCCAAACAGCATTAACCCGCTAGATAAGTGATCAAACACCTACATATGTAGGTTATGTGATACGAGACCCAACCTAGGGAAGAAGATGGGATGAGGATCCAACTTTGAGCCTTATGGAAGGATTACTACTATAATATCTCAAGGGGATATTATTTTTAATACTCAAGACTAGATGTTATACTAAACCCTCATGGAAGCAGACTGGGAAACTCATCCTAGATAAAGGAAACTCACCCACACTGAACTAGAAAGAGGGGACACACCCTAAGACATAATAAAGAGAATAGGAACCTAAACCTTCCCTGGGAGAAGTAAAATATGTGTATAGTGTGTATACAGTGTGTCTTGGATAGTAAAATTATTCCCATATGCTCTGTCTCGTGCTCGTGTACTTCATCATGTGCATGTGTGCTTTTGTTGTGTACATGTACTATGGTCATGCATATGTACTCTAGTCATTCTTGCATACTCTGGTCATGCCTAGGTTCTCTATCCATGTCTGGGTACCTAGAAATTCCCATGTAATATGGTCGTTCTTTTGTAACTGTCTGTGTATGTGCTCATGTTAAAATGATTTTTTATTGTAAATTCAAAAATATAATAACAAATTACACTTAAAATTTGGTTCAATTAGTTAATTTTTATCACTATTAAAAAGAAAATTTTACTTTTTTGAGGATTTCATTGTAGGAGGATGTGATTTGGAGATCTCGTGATTAAATGCAATCAAAACGGGCTAAACTGTGCAAGATCCCAAGAACATATGTGTACTAAAATACATACTGAAGTTAATCTGTGCATCCAACTAAGCTAAAAATTGGTGGAAAATGGAAATTTTTCTGGGATATATTTCTATAGAAAACTAGTAAGCCCAATTCACCCATTTTAAGGCCCAAAATATTCCATCATTGGAAGGAATATTCACTATACACAGTCTCGAGGTCACTTCAGTAATTCATCCATATCTCGAGATATAGGCCTACAAATGATTCTAAATTTTTAGTTGAGATAGAAAATAGGTAGTAAAATAACTTTATAGTTTTTTAAAAAACTATATAAGACTATATTATTTCCCAAAACCATGAGACAAAGGTATTTTGAAAATAAGGTTCCCAAAACTACCTTCCCCTTTGGATATAAATTGGAACCATGTGAACCGCATTTGTAAGATAGACCAGGGGGAAAGGTGATGCAATTTTGGAGTCCCAACGAAGTCTTCTAATACCTTTAGAGGTTCCTAAGTCCCTTTTCCTTGAGTAGATATCAAGTATGAAGGTTAAGTTCCACCCAATCCTCCTCCTCCTCTCAATGGAGAGATAAATGGTGGATTGTCATTTCAAGGGAGCTATACACACTTGGAGAGGGGGTTAAAGCACATTTATTCTACTATTTTGGTTTAATTTGTGTGTGGAACATTTTATTTAAGTTTTATATTAACATGATTATTTTTTGAATGTGTTTATTTGGTATAATTTAGTGAAACACTTTTTCATTTCAATACCAATTGGGTTGAGATTTCAAGCGGGAATATTCGATTTTTCTGATTGGAAAACACAAGTATCCTTTTTCACATTCACATGCATGATATTTTAGTATTCTTTGGAATACCTCATTCCAATCTTGAGGTCCAAACCTTAACAACACAATTATTTTTTCAAGGGTTGGTTCTTTGTGACTCATTTTAAGATGCAAGAGGGGAATCAAGATCTTAACAACCCTCAACCAAAGGATTATATTAAACCATGTGTATTTTTTAGAAAAATGAACTAAAAAATATGTGTAGTGAACTTAAAATTAACTCCTTAACTCATATTTTAAAATGTCCACCTTTGTTTTTCAACTATTAAACTCTTTAATTAATTAATTTTATTTTTAAAATTGTTTTCAAAAACACTTCCTCTTTTAGTTATTTTTATTGAAGATGCACACTTTAAATCTACAAAACTTCTTGATAGATGATACAGGGTAAGCTATATGCTATAAATAAACATTAAAAACATAATCAATTTTATTTTTTATGAAAATGTGATCATATTTTGGCATCATTTTTTAGGAGAATTTCATTTTTTTGTATGTTTTATAAGATATTTGTGAATTATGTAAATATTTGTTTTGTTTTTATCTCCAACCTTTACATATATTTTTTGTTCTAATTTATTTATTGTGTAGGTTAAGTTTGTGATGCATTATTATCCATGAGATCTACCTCTTTTTGAACCCAAATTAGAGTAGATCCCACATCAATGACACTGAGACACACTGGATAATTCTTTAAAGGAGGATGCACCAAACCATGAGACTCTTCTAAAACCCTCTTCTTTTGGAAATAAAATAAAAATTGAACTTAACCTTTATAACATGGAATAAAATAAACAAACACTAAAAGAACTCACTTCACCTAATGTTGATATACAACTTACATACATTCAAATACAAGGTGAAACACCTAGTTTTAAATTAAAATATGGACCCATTAACTTATTACCAAAATTTCATAGACTGGCTAGAGAAGACCCATACAAGAACTTAAAGTAATTTCATATTGTTTTTTCAAAATTTAAATCTAAAAATGTGGATAAATAACTGGTTAATCTTAAGGAATTACCATTCTCTTTAGATGACACTTCAAAATACTAGCTATGCTATGTTAACTCCCCCATTAATGGCTAACTGGACATGAAGCACCTTTTTCTTGAAAAATAATTTCCAAAATATAAAACTACAATAATAAGAAAATAAATTTTTAGAATAATACAATCTGATAGGGAAACACTTCATAAATATTGGGAACATTTAAAGAGTATTTTTTCAAGTTTTCCACACAACCAAATAAGTAAGAAACATTTAATACAATACTTTTATGAAGGTTTAATTCCAATAAATAATAACATGATTGGCACTGCTATAAGTGGTTCCCTAGTGGAAAAGAACCCAATAACTATAAAGAATATCATATAAAACATGGAAGAAAACACTCAACAATTTGTTACATGGTCCATTGTAACTATAAAATGTGTCCATGAGGTGAAATGTTTTGAATTTGAGAAGAAGAATGAAACAAAGTTTTAAGAGTTAAGTACCCTACTCTAACAGCTTACTATTTTTAAAGGGAAATCCCAAACTCCTCTAAATCATTGTGGTATTTATTCCATCAACACACATTATTCAGAACAATGTCCTCAATTGAGATAACCTTATGAGAATTATTAGGCAATCTTCTTGGGTCACCCCTATAACCAATTCATAAGGAAAGAATCAAACTAACTATCCAACTATGGGTGTAAAGAAAACCAATACTATAGAAAATGGGTGTATTGAAACCAACCTAAAATTTTTTGGAACCACCCAGGATAGAGTAGTCATCCTCCACCACCACACATAAATCCTCAATTATCACAAAGGCCTTTCTAACAACTCTATCTTAAACATGATCCTGGACTTGGAGACATTATGAAACAAATGGCTAAAAATAATCTCCAATTGCAACAAACCACACAAGATTCCATAAAATATTTAGAAACTCAATTAGGAAAACTCGCCAACTCAATGGTAGAAATCCAAAGTCAAGGGTATGTATGACTACTATCCCAACTTGTTTATAATCCTAAGGAAAAGGGTAATGTGTGTGTTATCACTCTTTATATTGGTAAAAAATGTTCCCATTCCAATGATTCTATACATTAGGTATGCCCTCATCTTGAAAAATATCTTTCTCCACCCTCAAAAGATTCATGTGAATAAAAAAAGAAAAAGGGTAAAAAAAATATCAATTAGTATTTCTATAAACGGTCTATTCATCTTCCCTTTCCCCAAATACTCTCTCAATACAATAAAAAATTTGATAATGAAATTGATAAAAATATTGTGGATACATTTAAAAAGGTACAAGTTAACATTCCCCTTGGATAGATCTAATATTTTATTCATTTTATAGGTGAATTTCATTTATTTAAACCCTTAAAATTTATCAATTTGAGCTTATATGGATCAATTTTGGATATATGGTTTGTTTTGGGATAAAATGTGAAAATTGCTCAATTTTGAAATTTTAGCAAATTTATACCCAAGGGTATTTTGATCATAACTTTTAAAATATAATTCCAAGTTGAGTGATTATTTTTTTTAGGATTCAAAAATTTATTTAATTCAACTTTTTTGTTAGGATAAAGAGCTGATTTGACCATCCTTAGGCTCCGAAAAATAATTGAAATTGAAGAAATTTCTGGGTGGAAAATGTGGACCCCACATCTGTAACGGAAGCACAAATCAGTCTGCACACCTCAAATTGAGGTGATTAAACCTTTAATGGAACAAGTACTAAAATTTTAATTCATCCAATAAATTTCATGGAGTTAAGAGATCATCAAGATGGTCTTTGAATGAAATACTTTGAAGGTAGCTTCCTGGAACCTTCATCCCGAAAAATTCATGGTCAATAATAATTCCATAACTTCCTATAGGAACGTCAAATTAATGTAAAATTTGGATTTCACATAGGAAATTAAATTTAAAAAATTATATAATAAGGTACCTTGGTCTCATTAGAAAATAGATTTTTCCAAAAAGTAAAATACATTTGGGGAACAGATTCTGGTCAACAACTTTTCTTCTTTTCTTTTCTCTCTTTTCTCATTATTAGTTTTATTATGCCTTCTTCTTCCCCATTCATATATATTACCCTTACCATGTTGGGGTTAATATTTGAGTGATTATAGAAGGGTTGGTTTTATATTTTTTAAAGCTTGAGTTCATTCACTCAATTGAATAAAAATTCTATCACTCTTCTACAATGTTGTTTTCAATTTCATATAGCAATTTTTATTATCAAGTGAGATTGTATTTGATTTTTTATTTAATTATTGATTTTTTAATTTTTCAATGATCATTTTCTCCCTCCACTGGTTTTTGGTTTATATATGATGTAATAGACCATGTCTTAGTGGTGAATTACTCAACAATCATCCATATGTGTAAAAGTGGTAGTACATGTTTTTTATTTTTTGGGATAAACAAGACCTGAATGGGTATTGCCCATGTTAATTAAGGATATTT
This sequence comes from Viscum album, assembly GCA_963277665.1. Classification (NCBI taxonomy): domain Eukaryota; kingdom Viridiplantae; phylum Streptophyta; class Magnoliopsida; order Santalales; family Viscaceae; genus Viscum; species Viscum album. The sequence goes on from OY728120.1 coordinate 2,114,634,702, forward strand.
ACTATAACTCTATTTCACATAGAAGGAGAGTAGACCAAACTAATATCTTTATAATTTATTCTCTCACCATCACCATTAAACCAAAGTAGTGAGAGGAAACGATCGTGGAATCTCACTTTAAACAACTTAGCATAAGAATTTTGAATAAAATAAAACAAGGATAACATTTCAATTAGAAAACCGACCCCAAAATAATCACCCTTCTCATATAATAGTTTTCAATATCTTATTTTTTCAATTTTTTTTCAATAATTTTCTTAATTAATTTCTTTTTCATCTCATTTAAAAATCAAATCAATTCAAAAACCACCATTTTTTCCTCTAATTAAAAGTGACAAACTGTTATGTGTGCACTCATCATCAAGAGACTTCCTAGGGATAATCACTACACTACACTTAGGTAATATAAAAAAAATTACATTCCCTACGATAGTCATGCATCAAACCTGGTATTGTTTTTTGGGAGGAAGTTCTAAAACCTAATTATAAATATTTGACTCTTTTCAAATTTAAAAAAATCAAAAAAAAATCATTTTACATGATGTTTTCAAATGATTATTTCTTCAATTCGTGGAACAATTACCAACTGATGAAACAACCAATTATTTACTCACCCTTTTAAATGAAGTATGATGTTGCACCTATTTTTAGACAGGTGTTGTGATTTTGGAGATCAAATAATGGGAGGTAAGTATTTAAATAATTCTTTGATGGGTTGATGGAGGATATGAACAAAAAAATTGAAGCAATGTCCTAGGATCTAACTAAGTTATCCCATTAATTTATAGAATTTTATAAAGTTTCCAAGGTCCAATAAGATCCTCCCTTAGTCTTACCTAATTTTTAAAAGGAGATCCATGAAATGGAGGAGACTGACTACCTTCCTCTATATGATACTACTCAACTTGAATAGGTGCTTTCCACTGAAGAATATGTTAAAGATGAACAAACTCAGGGAGATGTTATTTTCGTGAACTCGTTATCTCCTAATTTTGTTTAAACTGGATTGATTATCACCTATAATTGTTTTAAATTTTCATATTTGGTCAACATGTTTATTACCTTGCTAGATGAGGAAGAAAAATAAGATGCACCTGATGAAGAACATCTGGAGCTCCCCAAACTTGTTGAACATTTATTTGAGGGAGTACATGAGAATATTAAAGTGGATTTACTGGAGGAAAATGAGACAAAATATGATTAAATTTAAAGGGGATAATTTGATATTGAATCTTCATACATAAATTTTATTCAAATAGATTTACACTATGGCATTCTCTTTGATTATTCAATTGATGTAGCATACCTTTATAAATCACTGGAGAATGAAGAAGAATTTGTGAAAGTGGAAACCAAGAAAGAGACGGACTCATTCTTTGTCCTACCCCCACAATTCAAGTTTTATCTCATTCCCATGGGGGTGTATTTGGAATACTATATCCATTGATTCCATAAGAAAAAATATTAAGTTCATCCAATAAAGAATAATTTTTATTAGTTCGTGATTAAGAAACTTAACCCACCATCAGATTAGGGATAACCGATTAGAAATTCCCATCTAGAGGTAGTCAAAACCCAGGGCCCACTTGGGGGATTAAACCAAGATATATCCTTATTTCTTATTCTATCTCTATTTTAATCTCTTCTAATAAATTTCTTATGTTTTCAACTTTTTCTTTTATATTTTCTAAGATCAACACTTTGGAGCTTAACACAATGTTGCACCACCAATAAGTCAAGTTGTACCTCTCCTTTACACTTTATTACTTATTATGATTCATTTTTTAATCTACTTACATGTTAAATCTACTTGAATTCATTGAGTACACTTCATTCTTTAAGTATGGGGGAGGGAACCTTTTTAGTTTAGGATTTTTATTTGTTGTTTGTTTTTCTGTTTTTCAAAAAAAAAGTTTTGTTGTGTGTTTATAAGATTTGTGTGTGTTTCATTTTTAAAAAATTGTGTGTTTTCAAAACCTTTGAGTTGAAATTATTATAATTTCCATTTTTGAAACCCATGTCAATTAGTAAACTAATCTATTCCATGGAACTAAGCTTAAATGAATGCTGAAAATGAATTTGTTTCAAGTTCAAATTTTTGGGAATTGCATGAAAAGTACTATGATTTTTGAATCTCATGCCACATCTCATAGTTTTTATTTTTTAAATCACTTTCATATGAGGATTATAAAACACTATTTTTATATTATTTATATTCACATCACTTATTGAGAGAACCATACCAATCTTTCTTTAACTAGAATTTGATTTATTCCTATCAAAACTTGAGGGTTTGAGGTACTTTTGTTTTAAATTATTAAGGAATTTATTTGTTTTTAAAGCCCCATTTTCAACAAAATCATTTACATTATGGTCTACCTTGTATATTTAATCCTTGTAGACCTTATAATCCATGAACATCCTATTAGTTTAGCCACATTACAAGCCAATTTTCCCTATCCGACCTACTCTTGAAGTGAAATTGCATGATCTAGTTGAACTTAAGTATGGGGGAAGTTTTCTTTTGGTGTGATACCTCATTTGGTGATACTTTGGGTGGAAAATTAAATTTTGAAGAGATTATATTTTTTCTAAATAAATAATTCTATTAAAATATGTTTCTTTCTAGAGATTTCCTTATAAAATAATTTGTGCCTTTCTAGAGCTTCCAAAGGAGAAAGAATGTTGTGCCTATCTGGAGATTTCAAGAAAAACTATGTTTGAGAAGATTGAAATTTTTTCTGGTAAAATTCTAAATGGGGTGAAATTTTATTGATTTTTCATGATGATGGATCTTATTTTCTATAAAGGGGAAGATAATGAGACAATACTGGAGTGAAAAATAGAATCTTGTAATTTTTCTTCAAAAAGGGCTAAGCCCTCCTTTTTCGACCTCATAATTTTTAACATATAAAGCCTACCAACCAAAATCCATAGAACAGCCCTAAATATTACTCCGGATAAACACATTTCCTTGACTCACATTGCATGGATAATTATGAATTTATCAAGACTATGTGACTATTTCATGTGTTTGGATGAGAAAAGCTTTGTGAAAAATTACTTTTGTGAGATAAGAGAAAATTCATGTGAGGTAGGTGTCTTGTGTGAATGGGATGAGAAATGATGTTTAAATACATTAAATGATCTAAATGGATATCTTGAAATAATGTTTTTTGATGAGGCATGATATCTTTTTGTTTTTTGGTGTGGATTTGGTAGATATCATGGGTATGTGTTTTGAATTTTCTTTGATTTAATTTCGATGTTTACTTGTCTAGGAGTCCAAGTGATAAGTGTGGGGGAATTGATAGAGCTAATATTTTCTTCATTTTATATATGAATTTAATTTATTTAAAACCTCATAATTTATCAATTTGATCTTATATGGATCAATTTTATATTTATGGTGTGTTTTGGGATAAAATATGAAAATTTCTCAATTCTATAATTTTAGAAAATTTTATACCCAAGGGTATTTTGGGAATAAATTTTAAACTATGATTCCAATTTGAGTAATTATTTTTTTTTATGATTACCTGATTTATTTATTTCAACTTTTTATTTATGATTAAGATCTTATTCTACCATCTTGAGTCCCTAAAAATCATTGAAGTTGAAGAAGTGTTCGGACAGACAGCATGGACCCCACCTTCATAATGGACGAACAACTCAGTATACACACCTCCAATTGAGGTTATTCCACCTGGAATGGAACTAGGACTCAATTTCTCATTCTTATCATAAATTTTATGGAGTTATGATATCATCAAGATGGTATTTTAACGAAATACTTTAAAGAAATATTTTTGAACCTATGTCCAGAAAAATTCATGATCAATAATAATTCCACAACATCCTCTAAGAGTGTCATATTAATGTGAAATTTTGTGGTCACATATTAAATTCAATTCCAAAAATACTATAAGAAGTGACCATAGGCTCATTCAAAAAGAGATTATGCCAAAAGGAATCATACATTCATGGAACAGATTCTGCTCAACAATTTTTATTCTTTTCTTTTCTCACTTTTCTCATTCTTAGTTTTGTTGTGCCTTCTTCTTCCCCATTCATCTCGATTACCCTTAAAATGTTGGGGTAAAAAATTGAGTGATTTGGTAATGGTTGTTTTTCTAGTTTGTAATGCTTGAGTTTATTCACTTTATTGAATAAAAATTTAATCTCTCTTCTGCAATGTTGTTTTCAATTTCATATAGGAGTTTTTATTATCAAGTCCTATCATATTTGATTTTTTATTCCGTTATTGATTTTCGCATTGGTAAATGATCATTTTCTACCTCAACTATGTTTTGGTTTATATACTATGGAATAGACCAAGTCTTAGTGGTGAAGTACTTGACGATCATCAGTACGTGTAAAAGGGGTGGTGAATGCTTTTGATTATTTGGGATAAACAAGACCTGATTGGGCATTTCCCAAGTCAATTAAGGATATTTACTACAACTATGTTGCACATGGAAGGATATTATACCAAAATAAGATCTTTGTAAGGTATTCTCTCACCATCACCATTCAACCAAAGGAGTGATAGGAAATGATCATGGAATCTCACTTTAAACAAATTAGTGGAAGAAGATTAAATAAAATAGAACATGGATAGCATTGTAACTAGAAAAACAACCCTGACCTAATGACCCTTCTCATATAATAGTTTTAAATCTCTTGTTTTTTTTAAAAAAAAATCAATCATTTTCTTAATTAATTTATTTTTCATCTCATTCCAAAATCAAATCAATTCAAAAACCACCCCATTTTTTTCTTTAATTCAAAGTGACAAACTGTTTTGTGTGAACTCCTATTTAGGAGACTTCCTAGGGTTAATCACTAGAATATACTTAGGGAATATAAAAAATTGTTTTTTCACACCCCACGACAGGTGTTCTTCACCCTCTTAGATGCAGTTAAACAAATTCCTCGATGTTCCAAATTTCTTATGGAACTTTGAACCCATAAATAATGAATGAAGGGGAATAAGAGATTAAACCTTGGAAGTAATGTCTTTCCCTGGATATAACCAGTTATTCAAACCAAATTCAAAGATCCATAAACTTTTAAAATACCATGCACCATAAGAGAGACTTCATTTTCTAATACAATTCTTGATTTAGGTGCTTTGATTAATGTGATGCCTCACACTATATATACTTATATATAGGTTGGACAGAATAAACCAATAGGAATATTCTTATAACTCTTCAACCATATAAACACACACCCAATAGGAGTGATCGACTATATCCTTGTGCAAAAAAAGAATACCATTTTCTATGAATATTTCTACATTCATAAGATGGAAGATACCTGAGCCCAAGGATGTGATCATATCATACTTAGATGAAATTTCATTAAAAAAACAAATACAAACATAAATGTTCACAATGGCACACTTTCCATGGATTTTGGGGGAGAAAAGGTAAGTTCATATATTATTGATGCTATAAAACACCTTGTTGAAGATCACTCCACTCTTCCTTCCTACTTAATAGTAGTTCTCACTAACAACACACACAAACAAAAATCTATCCTCATACCATAATTTGATTTGTTATACTTCTATTCACTCTTTGATTATTTGGGTGTAAATTCATATTTTAAATGTTGTGTGGGTTTGTAAAACTATAAGTTTTGTGTTTTAGTTAATGAGTGTGTTCATTCTAAGGTGCCCATAACTGTTGATGATTCTACAAATCTCATTTCCATTTATTCTTTATCCATAGAGAATAAACATGATAAAATAGATAGTTTCATAGATCTCACTCCCCCTAAATACCTTCCCTAAATCCAAAAATGACAGGTATTAGAATTAAAACCACTTCTATCTGATTTAAAATATGCCTATCTTGAGGGAATTGACCAATTACCTATTATGATTTCCAAAAACCTCTCTTTGGAGCATGAATCAAAACTAATAGAACTTTTGAGAGGGTGTGAAAAGTTAATAGGATGGATATTGGATTATATTCCTAGTATTATCACATATATTTTATTCCACCATATACTTTTAGATGATGTGTATAAACCCATATTAAAGGCTCGGTTTTGGTTAAATAACACTCTCCTTAAAGTAGTAAAATTAGAAGTTAGAAAATTAATGACTATTAGGATCATCTATCCTATATCTGATAGTAAATGGGTTAGCCCATTAAAAAATTTTCCTAATAAAATTGAAATAATTATAGTGTAAAATGAAATGAATTAATTGGTTTCAACACATGTGCAAAATAGTTGATGGGTTTTTATTGACTATCGTCTTCTAAATAAAGCCACCTAAAAAGACCACTTTCCACTACCTTTCATTGACCAAATGTTAGAAATATTGGCTATTAAGTTCCATTATTTCTTCATTTGTGTATATTAGCTTTATTTTAAAATCTATATATCCCCTAAGGATTGATAAAGGACAACATTTACCTATCCATTTGACACATTTTCATATAATAGAATGCCATTTGGTCTCTATAATTATCTTAGTGCTTTTCAGCATTGTATGTAGAGTATATTTTCTGAGTACCTTGAGAATTTTATGGAATTTTTTATGGATGATTTCAGTGTTTATTTCCCATAATTTGATGTTTTTTTGGAATAAATAGGTTTTATCATCCACTGTTGTATTAAAAAAATATCTCATATTAAATTATGAGAAATTCCATTTCATAGTAGAGCAGGGGATAGTTCTTGGACATGTTATTTCAATTAAGGGAATTCAAGTTTATAAATCAAAATTTTAAATAATTAATCCATTACATTTATAAAATATATTCACGAGGTGCAATATTTCTTCAGTAGTGATGGTTTTTAACATCAATTGATTAAATACTTTAGTAAGATCATACTTCTTTTTTCACAGTTGTTACAAAAAGATTCTAAGTTTGTTTTTTTATAAAAAATGTGAGGATGTATTTAATTCACTAAAAAGGAGTATCACATCACCTCCCATAATCCAGCCACCAAGGTGGTATCTCCCCTTAGAACTTATGTGTGATTCTTATAACTTTTTAGTTGGGTAAGTTTTATCACAAAGGGTTGAGAGGGATCCTCATGTAATTGTGTATACATCCTTCCTAGGAAAACTATAGAACCACTGAAAAATAACTTCTTTCTATTATGTTTACCTTACAAAAAAATTATTCATATATTCTTGGGTAAAAATTAATTATGTTTTCTAATCATATTTCCCTTCAGTTTCTCCTTAAGAAACCTAAAGATAAGACCCACCTCATATGGTGGGTGATCCTCCTTCAACAATTTAATCTAGAAATTAGGGATAAAAGGAGAAAAAAAATTGGTGGTTGACCATATCATTAGGACCCTTCCATAATTTTAAATTGACTCATCCCTCTATATTATCATAAATGAAATGTTTTCTGATGAGAAATTTTATCGAGTGCAATATGATATTCCATAGTACGATGACATTGTAAATTATTTGGTAGCATATTTCATTCTTTTTTATTTCAATAAAAAAAATATGGTCATTTAAAACATGAGTCTCATTGGTACACTTGGGATCACTCATACATTTGGCACATATGTAGTGATTAATTCCTTATTAATTATGTTCCCAATATCTAGTTTTAGTCAGTCCTTACATTCTTCCATACTCTTGCATGTGGGGTAACATTGGTACCCAATGGATTTCTCACATGGTCCTTGATTATGGTCTATTTTTTCCAACACTATTTTAGTGTGCCCATGATTTTTGTAGAGATTGTTCTCATTGTCAAATGATGGGGAATATCTATAAAAGAAATGAAATTCCACAACAACCCTTGATCTTTCATAATATTTTTTATGTCTAACTATTGACTTTATGGGGTCATTTTCTAATTAATTGGGAAATTTTTACAATCTTATAGTAGTATATTATGTGTCAAAATGGTTAGAGGAATTATCCACAATGATTTATGTTTCAAAGAAAGTTGTGGAATTTTTGAGAACCCAAATTTTATATAGTATTGGATTTACTAGGTTTGGCATCGGTGACCAAGGTTCTCATTTCTACAACAAAACAATGCAATCACTTTTGCATTGGTATGGGGTTAGGCATCGTGTTTCTACTGTATATCACCCCCAACCCAATTCTTAAGTTGATTTGTCAAATAGAGAGGTAAAAAAATGTTGAAAAAATGGATCAACCCAATAGAAAATATTGGTGTTGGTCGGAGTGGACACTCAAGAGGGGGGGTGAATTGAGTTCTAATTAAAATTTATGTTAAAAACTTTATGATTAAAATCCCCTAAATTAAATAATAAGCTAAACTATAGTGAATTTATAAAGATTTAAAGGTTACAATGAGTTTCTCAAAGATTTATTATTTCTCAGTTAACTCAATCTGAGGATTAGTTAACTTTTGAAACTAACTTACTGGCTAATAAAAGTTATAAACACTTTCTAGTTTAACTATCAGAGTTACTTTAAAAAAGATTTATATTTAAAGTACTTACTAGCGGAATAGAAAATAACTTAAACTAAAAAATATATGCACAGCAGATATAACCAAGAGGTTCAGTCTCAAGCCGAGAATTATTCCTCTCAAACAGTTAATATAAAACTTTGATCCACACCCTAGATCGGGGTTAACAATAGTACTCAGACTGTTCAGGTCCTATGAACTCTACCACAGTTCTTCATGGGAAAACAAAAACAATAGCACACAGGCTATCCAGGTCACACTTGACCTCTACCACTATCCATAGTGGGATACAAGAGAGTAAGGGAAAGATTGAGTGAGGATTTATAAATCCTCCAGTTCAGCACAGGAGATAGTGTGTGCCTAAAAATGCAGAGTACACACACTGCTCAAAATGTAAATAAATGAAACACAATAGATCTAAAGAAATAGAGATGAGTTTAGAATGCTCTATGTGTTTTGAGTGAAGCTCTGGACTCCTTGAATTGATGCAGATGAAGCTTTGAGTACTTCTCTCGTTTTTGTCAAGAAAAACATAGTGTCATTTTTGTATTTGACTTCTAGGTCCAGGTTGATCAGCTTGATCAGCTTGAGTGTAGGTGAAGTCATTGGAGATCTTTGTTCCTTGAATTTTCTGGTTCTACAGATTCAGTATGTATTCTTCCTTCTTCTTCTTTTCATGTAAGTCCTTGTGTATCTCCGGAAGAAGGTTTCATTTTTGCATGGAAAAACTGATCGATTCTTGTATATTTTCTTTAGTAGTTCGAGGTTCCCTTATATACCTTCAGATTTGGCAATGGGAATGATTACATTTTTACAGGTATGAGGTACGGTTCCCTGAAATTCCAACAACTATCATTAATTAATAGCAGATGCATTAAAAACAACAAAATATGGTCGTTTCTAAATAAACAAATAGAAATAGAGTTTAGAAAAACAGTGACTGGTTTCCATCGGTAGCTCTTAGTATTAGTGAGCTTGAATTGGTGGACTTGAGTCAGTATTTCTTGTTTCGATAGCTGTTACTCTTTATAATAGTAGACCGCCTGAATTGGTAGCTCCTTCTATCGGTAGCTCCTTCTATCGGTAGCTCCTTCTATCGGTAGCTCTTTCTATCGGTAACTCATTCTATATCGGTAGCTGTGTATAGTGGTGGATCTCTATGTATATCAGTAGACTTCATACCAGTAGTTGTTTGTGTGTATCGGTAGACTTTGATATCCGTAGCAGTCTGTCTGTCAGTATCGGTAGACTTTGATTTTGGTAGACTTTGTAGTTTTATCGGTGGACTTTGATATCGATAGACTATGTCTGTATCGGTGACTATTGTGCATACCGGTGGACTTATGCATATTATTGGACTTACTCTATCGGTAGTCTATATACCGGTAGGTCTGTATCAGTCAACTTGTGCATACTATTAGACTTCTGTATTGGCATACTTAGCCTTATCGGTAGTTATTTGTATCAGTGACTCATAAGCTTAACACTTATCTGTTCTATGAAAAACATATCCAGATTGAGTTAGAATTATTTCAAAGCATGTATAAACATAGATAAACATTTATTAACAAATTCCAATGATCATGTTGATATTTTATCAACTTAATAATATGATTTCATGTATTGAACGAATAATTATATAGATAAACATTATTTGGGATTATCAAAGCATGCTGAAACATAATTGAGATTATCAAAAAATGTGAGGTCAACAATATCCCCCTTTTTGATAATCATAAATTATGATATTATAATACAAAATAATCAGTAATATATCAGAGGATATAGTTTTAAATTCAATTGTATCAGAGGTAAAAAAAGTACTAGAATTATAAAACAAATTTATTAGAGGTAAAATGTAATGGTTGTTATTTCTCAGTGTGAGTAATGACATTTTCAAATGTACTAAAGGTAAAATTATAGAATAAATGTACCAGAAGTAGAATATTTTAATCTCATATATATATTATGCTCATATTTCTCCTATTTCTCATATTTCTCCCCCTTTATATTATTTCTCCCCCTTTCTGATTAGCAAAAAGTAACAGAAAGTAAGAGAGAATGAAAGCATTTATATATTACTTGAGGCAAAAAAAAGACATAGAAATACAGAATTGAACCAAAAAGAATACAAGTGATTCCTATCAAAGGTCCTAGCCACTAATCAATCCACCTCCTGAATTTCCACTTTGGATTTGGCTTTGGGTTCGGAGGTAGACTCAGGTTGGGTAGCTTTAGTAGAAGGATTGGGAATTCGAGAAAGCACTACTGGAGGTTGAGTAATAGAGACTGTTCCTGGCTTGTAGTGGGTATCTCTCTGTGTGATCATAGGAGTGAGGCTCTGGATTGCTTGGACTGGAGTCATCTGAGGAATAGAGGCAGACTGAGCAGAGGCAGGCAGAGCTGGACGTGCAATGATAGGAGTATTGTCTACATGCAAAAATGGCAGTAACAGATTCCTAAAGTCCATAATGATTCCTCCTCCTCTCTCCATAGCAGAGATAAAGTCATCCTTATTCTCCATAAACTTGTCTAGAGAAGGAGTCAACTCCTTGAGCTTGCTCACTTGTTCACTGAAATATTGAGTGACTGGAGGTAGTTTCATGTTCTCTAACAGAAGCTTGAAATGGTTGTTGAGCTGATGCTTGGTATAAACTTTCTGAAAGTAGAGATCAATATTATCTTTTATTTCTATCTGAGCAGTAGTAGCATCTCTCACATGCTCCTAAACAAATTTTCTGATATCTCTTGTGGTAGACAGCACTTGAGAGTCATATGAGCTACTGGTACTAGCCTGACCAAGCTCCTCTTTCAGCGTAGCTCTAAATTTCTCAAAATCTACTGAAGCACTGGGTGAAGCAATACGTTTAACAGTGAATTCCATAGTCTCCTTGAATGATTGGGTCAAGTTTCTTATCATCTTCTGGACAACCAAATCCTAAGTGCTCACATGCTCTTTGAAAGACTTCTTAAAAGCTTCAAAGACATCCACAAATTTCCTTACAACACCTTTAATTCAATTGATGTCAGCATTCATTTGAGCTTGATAACTACTAAAGGTAGTTAAAGAAGTAACAGACTACTTCAAGGCAACAACAGCTCATGTCCAGCTCTCAATCTGAGTATTACATACTCTTATCTCATTCATCATCTTTTTCATAGTGGTTGACACAGTACATCCAAGAGAGAGTTAAAATGATCTTTCCATTTTGGTTATCTCTTCAACAAAATATCTCTTTAAGTCTACAACAGATGTAGTCCAAGTCTCCTTCAACTCAGCCTTTAAAGACTCAATATCAGCCTTAGTAATCGGATTTTCAGGCAAAACTACAGGTGCCCATTCTAACATAATAATAGACACAGAGTCATTCATAATAGATTGAATGGATGATATTAAAGAGGTTTACATTCTTCTTATCTCTTCCACAAATGAGGTCTTAATATCAGACTTCAACTGGTATAGATCATCTTTTCTTATCACATCCTCGGGTAAAAACTCAGAAAAGATATTATAGTTAACTTGTGGTATATTTATGGGTGTCTCATCTTCAGAATCAAGATAGTCCAACCCAAAAAACTACAAAACCTGTGTCTTCTACCCAGTCTTCAAACTCATTAGCTACTGAAACATTGCTAAATCTGGTAGGATGCTCCCCCTCAATTTGTGCATTCTCTTGTATAGCAATAGAATCCTCAGCAACTCGGTATTCCTAAGAAGAATTCTCCAGAACCATCTCTAATTCAACAGAAGTAGGCTCCTCAGGAATAGGTGCAGGTCTATCTAACCTCATCAATTTCCTCAGTAGGCATAGAGTTCCCAATCAGTGGACTAAGATTCAGAAAAACAGAAACAGATGCTCTAATTTCAGATTCTCTTTCTTCTTCATTCTCTAGGGAAGTCTTCTCATGATCTGAACTAGCTTGGTATTCCTCATCAACAGGTGCTTCTTCATTAGTTACACCCAACACTGTTTACTTTCTAGATGATACAACTTCAGCAACAGGACTTAGAGGGCAAGTCAGGATCCCTTATATCAGCTATAGAGGTATCCTCCTCATCATTGTCATCACCATACTGAGGTTCTTCTTCATTAGGTCCTAGAACTAGATCCCTTATATCTTTAGTCCTAGAAGGATGATCCACAAGATTAAACTTATCATACAGCTTCCCTTCATCACTGACCCATTCTCTTCTCCACGGATTCTAATTGATCTTCATGTATTTACAAACTATGCTTATGATGCAAAAAAATTATTCCTTACTACCACTGTATCATCTTGATACTCATCTACTCCCTTCACTTTGATCATAACTGAAATTAACTTGGAAAATAATAGAGCATTATTTTTTGACTTTGTCCAGGTCATATCTTCAATTTGAATCATTAGAAGCCTACCCAAATTTATCTTGACACCATGCCTCAGCAAATGCAACAAATATATATCTTGGTATTTCAGATTTGCAAAGTCCCCTCTTCTTGGACTTAGCACATGTTGGATGAACTTGAAAAGTAACCGGTTCTCTCCATCCATTTCTGTAGAAACTACTTTTCTTGGTGTCCCATCTCCTGTTAATTCTTCCAAAGCAGCTTCATATTCAAAGATGTTACTGGTAGGAGGTACTGATTTCGAGAAATACCCAAACTCTCCTTCATGTGAAACTCTCAGGCACTCAGCCCACTCAATAGAAGAAAAGGATATTTTCCTTCCATTCACTACTGATATCATTCTATTATCCTTTTAAGATTTCTCAAAACGAATGAAATCATAGAATTATTTTACCAGCTTCGGGTAATAGGGGCCATTGTTATTTGAGAAGCACTCTACCCATTTCTGATCTTCCAACACTTCTAGAACTAAAGACTTACTGGTCATCAACCATTCCGCGCAAAGTTATTTCTCAACTACTATTTACCTTTGAATGAGATGTGGATTTGTAGGTTTCTTCACTTAACTGCCACTACTAGACTCTCCTTTGAGTCTCTTGGCATTCATCTCATCATTCTTCACACTAACTGATGGTATCTTCACTCTTTCCATTCTGCGAATCGCGAGGCTTAGGGTTCGAGTGAAAAGAAGGTTTGGGAGCTAAGGCTTGAAGGTAAAGAGTTTGAGGTGGATTGAGATGAGGTCAAGACTTATGTTTTATCATTTAAAAATCACAAAAATAAATAAATAAAGCATAATAAGTATAGTACAGACGATACATATTCTAGTGGCTAAAGATACGAAGTTTAAAAAAAACAGCGCAAACCTAACGGTAATACATACTGGTAAGGATTCCTAACGGTGAGGTATTTTTATCGTTGAGGTCCACTAACAGTGAGATTCATACCAGTGATGTATAACAGTGAGGTTTACACCAGTGAGGTATAATAGTGAGGTTCATACCAGTGAGGATTTGGATAACGGTGAGGATTTGGATAATGGTGAGGATTTGGCTAACATTGAGGATTTCAAACGATGAGGTTCTAATGGTGATGTTTCTAACAGTGAGGTTTCTAACTTACAAATTCTATCATTCCTAACTCATTTCTAATGTAACTTAACCTATCTGAACTTAAAGGTTTGGTGAATATGTCAGCTAATTGATGTTCAGTACCTATAAATTCAAGAGTAATATCACCCTTTTGGTAATGATCTCTCAAAAATTGGTTCCTTACATCAATGTGTTTGGTCCTAGAGTGAGATATAGGGTTCTTTGAGATATTAATTGCACTAGTGTTATCATAGTTTATAGATACATGTCTAAATTGATATCCATAGTCCAATAATGTATGTTTCATCCACAGAATTTGTGCACAGCAACTACCAGCATCAATATATTCTACTTCAGCAGTAGAAAATGCAACAGAGTTTTGCTTTTTACTACACCAAGATACTAGGGACTTACCTAGAATATGACATGTTCCAAACATTCTATTTCTATCTAACTTGCAACCAGCAAAGTCATCATCTGAATAACTTATTAAATCGAACGATTTTCCTTTTGGATAAAATAATCCTAAGTTAGCAGTATGTTTAAGATATTTGAAAATTCTTTTAGCAACAAGAAAGTGTGACTCTTTTGGATTGGCTTGAAATCTTGCACGCATACACACACTAAACATAATATTAGGTCGACTAGCACTACTAGAATAGTGGGATATACCAACACTTACATGCCAATGGTTTGAGAAAACCGTTGGTATAGTTCATTTTTTCCAATGGTTTAAGGAAACCATTGAGAAATCTCCCATTAGAACACTTTTTCCCAACGGTTTCATTGAAACCATTGGGAAATGTCCAACTTTTACCAACGATATACAGAAACTGTTGGTAAAAGTTAAAAAATAACATCCTTTACCAACGTTTATACAAAACCATTGGTAAAGAATACCTTTCCCAATAGTTTTTTAAAACCGTTGGGAAAGTTTTCCTCCAAATACACAGAACCCCCAATTCCCTATCCGCACGCGACTACAGCCCATGCTCACTATCTCTCCCGAAGGTATATCATTACCCACTTTCCGAAACTCCTTCCATCCTCTTCAATCAACACTTTTCTTGTTCTACACTGAAAATAATTAAGTGTTATCTTTGTTTTGTTGTTATGATTCTATGATTTTTTGTTTTCTATTTTGATTTGGATTTATGAATCTATGAATTTTTGTTTTATGTTTTGATTTGGATTAATTTCTGTTTTAATTAGGGATGGGGGAGGGTGTGCAGATGGGTTGGGATAGGATGTTGAGGCAGGTCTATCCAAGTGGGGTGGGGGAGGGGCTGTCTAGGTAGGGTGGGGGAGGGGGTTGGGTTGTCCAAATGGGGTGGGGGTAGGGCTGTTTGTTTGTTTTATGTTTTCTGTTTTGATTTGGGGTGGGGGAGGGTGTGCAGGTGGGGTGGGGGAGGGGCTGTCTAGGTAGGGTGGGGGGATGGTTTGTACAAGTGGGGTGATGGTAGGGCTGTCCAGGTGGGGTGGGAGGGGGGATGGGTTTTCCAAGTGGGGTGTGGGGGGTAGGGGTGTACAGGTGGGGTGGGGGGCTGGGTTTTCCAAGTGGGGTGGGGGTAGGGTTGTCCAAGTGGGGTGGGGGGGTTGGGTTGTCCAAGTGGGGTGGGGGTAGGGTTGTCCAAGTGGGGTGGGGGTAGGGTTGTCCAAGTGGGGTGGGGAGGGTGTGCAGGTGGATGAAGCTCATAACTATAAACTCTCTATAAATTTTGGAAGTATGAAAATGTATAGGGACATTTATGATCATTTTTTGGTGGGATAACATAAAAAGTGTTTGATGTTTTTAGTCCTTTTTTATTTGGAGTTTCTTTTGATGCTGATGTTTCTTATTGATACCTGTGATGGGAATTTATTTTAGTTTCTAAATCGGCTGAGACTCCCCCACTATGCATAGTGTATGCAACCTCTACCCTTATTTAATCATTCTGTTTACATAGCCTATGCAACCTCTACCCTCATTTAATCAGTGAACTCAAGTCATTAATTCAAGCCTTCATTCTCACTATCATGTAAGAAATTTAATGATGTATACCCATCCTCACATGATTTCTTACCTTAGATAGTGTCCAACATGTGGAATATGAGCTTTTGAATTCATCAATTAACCAGGATCATATATTCCATTTCCCCTAAGATGACTGTACTAATATAACTTTAGGGTCGATTAAATATGGTTCTCATTTTACGTTGTATATTAGGTGTCCTTCTTGGCCAATACTCACTTTTATGAGGGTGGGGTGTTTTTCACTAGCCATGCTGGCATGTGTAGACATCTATAAAAATGTTAGATAAGTCACAAGTTTAATTCGATAATGTTGTTATCATTGACATACTTTATTATTAATCTCAAATTTAAAAATAAATGTTTTTGTATATACTTTATGAAATTAAATCTTTTTATAATCCATGAACAACCTATTAGTGTATAATCCTAAAATTTATTCACCCATGGGGTGCGCTTGACTTGGGGAAGTAATTGGGCAATGAAAGGTATGTCCATAGAGGTGCCAATAATGAGTTATTGAACATTAGTGAATGATTTGGGATGCCTATAACACATAATGGGACCTGATACATGTGCCTCTTATAGACCTAATGAAAATGAATATAAATAAATTTTAATTTAATTTTTGAGTACTTGTTCTTTACATTGTTTTAATAGTTCACTACATAGACTAGAAACTTATTCCTTTATCGTTTATTTAAATGTATTTTCTATTAAAGTTCAATCCTATTGAATTGTTTATGAAAAAATGACTTATATAAATTATATTTACAGAATTTACAGAAGTTGGATGTATGAAACTGATCGGATCTCAAGCGATTTTCAAAACAATTTGGAGAGCTTTATAGATTTTTCATTTCACAGTGATTCAGATAGTGGTCGCATACACTGCCCATGTTCCAATTGTGTTGGTAGACCTTGGTTGAGCCATAAAGAAGTCAGCTACTACATAACCAAATATGGTTTTCAAGCAAACTACTTTTTGTGGTATCACAATGGGGAGAAAATTAAATTTCAAATTGGTGATGATCGAAATGGAAGGACTGGAATGGAGAATTTGTTAGATGATCAGTTTCCATTTATTCTTCATTATGAAAAAGAAAGGATTTTGACTCAAGAAGACTTCGATATGAGTACATATGATGCATCTATTGAAAATGATGATATTGATAGGGTGAAAAAATTGAATGATGCTACCATGACTTCAGTATATCGACAATGAGATAAAATGAAAAAGCTTGAATTTTTAATCCGATTTTTTCATGGGAAAACTATGTATAGGATTTCTAATACAGCAATCGATTACATTCTTACCCTCTTGAAGGATTTACTTCCATATGATGCAGATATTCCCTCAAACCACTATATGGCATGGATGTTAGTTGAGGAACTTGTATTTTCAAGAAAAAAATTCATGCTTTCCTGAAAGATTGCAGTTTATTCTGGGAGGAAACCGCTGAACAAAATGATTATATAAAATGTGGTACATCCTGCTAGAAGTCAAAATCTGATGGAACACCATCCCGCATTCCACAAAAAGTAATGTGGCACTTTCCATTGATCCCCAGACTCCAAAATCTTTTTATGTCTGAGGACATGTCAATAAAAATGAGATGGCATGATACCAAGAGAAAGAAGACTAATGATGAGTTGGTTCATCCTGTAAATGGATTTGCATGGTAGAGATTTGATGCTCGACATCCTGATTTTGCAGCTGACATGCGTAATGTGAGACTGGGTATTTCATGCGACGGTTTTAATCCGTTTGGGAAGATGCTTACTTCGCACAGCACATGGCCAGATTTTATACACATTTATAATCTTCCCCCATGGTTGTGTATGAAAAAACCTTTCACTTTTATGAGTATACTCATATCTGGCCCTTCTGATCCCGGCATTTATATTGATGTATACATGCAACCTTTAATAAAAGAGTTGAAACTTCTTTGGGATGTGGGTGTTCACACATACGATGCATGTTCGAAAGACTTATTTTAGATGCGTGTTGTGCTTATGTGGACGATCAATGATTTTCCAGCTTATGCAATGATGTGTAGATGGAGCACGAAGGGAAAACTGTCATATCCTGTTTGTATGAATAATACAAGATCTAGAAGACTGAAACACCACTGTAGTTTCAGTTATATGGTACATCGACGATTCTTGCCAATGGACCATCCATATAGAAATAATCATCGAATATTTGATAATACTATAGAGACTGATGATCCACCTCAATGTATGTCTAGAACTGATGTGCTTAATGAATTTAAAGGTTTCAGTTTTTCATTCGGGAAGGGTCAAATGAAATATGTAAAGAGAAAGAATGTTTCCACTAAAACCTGTTACAATTGGATGAAGAGGAGTATCTTTTTTTATTTTCCTTATTGGTCAACCAATTTGTTATGTCATTTCTTAGACGTAATTCATATTGAAAAGAATGTATGTGAAATGTTGTTTTCGATTCTTCTTAATGTCAAGGGGAAGAAAAAAGATGATTTATGATCTCGGCATGACTTGGTGGATTGGGGCATCAGACCAGAATTGCATCCTGTGCGTATCAGTGAAAATAAATGGCAACTTCCATGTGCTTCTTATGTGATGACACCTACGGAAAAAAAAATTCTGTAAGTATTGGAGACTATTAGAGTTCCTGATGGCTATTCAAGAAACATATCTAAACGGGTCAATAGAAGAGAGTTGAAGCTAAAATAATTGAAGACTCGTGATTATCATATTCTTCTACATGATTTTCTTCCAATAGCAATTCGTTATATTTTGTCCAATAATGTAAGGGTGACTGTTATTAGGTTGTTCCATTTTTTTAGAGATCTTTGTGCTAAGAAGTTGTCCAAGTATTTCTTGAAAAAAATGTTGACAGATGCCCCATTAATTTTGTGTGAGTTTGAGAAAATATTTCCTCCATCATTTTTCACATGCATGATGCATCTGACTGTCCATATTCCCACTGAAATACTTCTCGAAGAACCTGTTTCTTTTCGTTGGATGTATCCAACTGAAAGAAATATGTACACATTAAATTCTTATGTCCAAAACAGGAATCATCCCGAAGTTTCTATTGTGAACGGTTACTTGCCTCAAGAATGTATGGATTTCTGCTCAATGTATTTGTCTGATCTTACTACAAGAATGAACAGACCAATGAGAAATGAAGAAGAAAAATATGAGTAAATTGAACCCAGTTTTCCATCACTTCCTCAAACAGGAGGAATTTCTGGATCATATACATTGAATACATTAATCCATGAAGAACGGGAGATGGAACATCGCATAGTTTTGTTCAACTTTGATTTGTTCAATGACTATATCAGGTAACTAAATTGAATATGTACATATTACATATATATATCTATTAAACTATTCATATTTTTTATCTTCAGGGAACATAAAACAATAATAAATAGAAAGAATCATTCTCTATCTTTGAGAAGGAGGGAGGCTTTGAATAGCAAAGATTTTTCTACTTGGTTAAAATTGAAGGTAAAAATATTACTGTTTAAAATAATTAAATCAATATTTAAGTAAGTTTAATAATCATTTATATTTCAGGTATTGAGTTTGTCTGTTGACTCTGTCTTTGAGGAAATAAGAGCTTTGGCTTTTGGTCCTAATAATGAGGTTCGTGACTGTAAATCAATTGTTATCAATGGGTACAAATTTATTGTCACTGAATGAGCAAAGAACATGAGAACACAACATGATGGTGTTATGGTTACTACCACAACAGATTTTTATGCCAGTGCATCAGATAGTAGACCACGATTTGAAAATGTGGGTTATTATGGAGTCGTTGAGAAAATAATAATATTGGATTATTACTTCATGGACAAGTCACAATGATGAAATTCCATTAGTTTGATTCGTTGATGAGACATGGAAAATTTATTGATGATTGTGGATTTTGAGTAATTAATATGACTCACACTCTTGCTACTGAAGAACCATATGTGTTGGCATTAATGTCTAAACAATTTTTTTATGTCAAAGACCAACTTTGACCTGAATTTGGTGTCATAGTTGAAGTAATTCCAAGACATATTTTTGATGATGGTGATGATGGAATTGACACTTTCCCTACTGACATTGGAACCAATCCATTTATTTCTTTTGATGACTCCAATATCTCAATTGTTAGAGTTGATTGTGAACCTGAATTTGTGGTTGAAAATATATAGAATCATTCATCCATGTTCTTAATTCTTTTGGTTTACCTCGAGTTGGGTTGTTAAGGATGGTACTATTCAAATTGATTTAGTATTGATCAAAAATATGTTTTAGCTGACTTGACCGTTATGTGAATTTTCAATGTTTATTGGTTTCAGTTTTATTTGAATTGCATTTTCTAATTTGGAATTGAACTGTATTCAAACCTAGTCAAACAATATTTCTAACTTGGTGAACATTACAACTTGTATGATTTATTAAATCAATTCAATATCTTATAAAACAATTGATAGATAAATTACCAATGAATCCCCCTATTCCCTCATATATTTAGTTTTTTGGGTTACACATTATTTTCCTTTTTCTAATTAATTACATATTTGTTTTCAAAATCAGGAAATGCATCCAATTGAAGAGAGATGAAGGAAAAGATGATGGAGAACAATCGTCGAATGGCAGAGATGGGAATTCCACCATTAGTGCCTACAGTGAGTAATTTATTTCAAATATATATATTTAAAGAATATATAATGTCATTTGATTACTTTTTTTGTAAACATTTTTGTAGGATCCACCTATACGTCGACAGTTATTTGATGAGGAGCCTAGTATTGGTCCTAGTACTCAGGTCGGTGGTACGAGGGGGGTTCATACCAGAGGTAGAGGAGAAGATTCACGTACCCAACTAGACCTTGCCACTCCCACTAACATGTCATCCTTCCCACATTCTGATCCCGGTGTGTCGTTAGGGACACATGGGATATTTAGGCCTCCCATGTTTTCGCCACCTTTTGCATCTTCTGCCTCCGATCATACAGTTGTCCCATCTTCTTTTCCTTCTAATTCTATCCCTCTGAGCTTCTATATTCCATCGTCTTCGACTCTTATTCCACAACAGGGTGTTCCATCAGTTTCTATGGATCCAGCAGCACTCAGCGATCAGACTGGCGTAGGTATATTTATAAAACCCTAACAAATTTTTATACCAATATTTATTTTCATTATAACATGTTTTGATAAAATATCTGTTTTTCTTTCATGAAAGATACATCTACTAACAGGAGGTGGGGGTGGGGGCATACACGCATGCGTGTGGTGTGGAACCGCCGCACATAGGTAATGGTGGATTACAATGAAGACAAC
Source organism: Viscum album (assembly GCA_963277665.1). Classification (NCBI taxonomy): domain Eukaryota; kingdom Viridiplantae; phylum Streptophyta; class Magnoliopsida; order Santalales; family Viscaceae; genus Viscum; species Viscum album. Next base: position 2,114,655,958 of record OY728120.1, read on the forward strand.
CAAATGGTTGAGAAAACAGGGCAGCAATGTCGGAGTTTTTTGGCGACGCTTTCCAAATACCCCGACATCATTTCTGTCAGCACGCTATCATGGAGACAGTTGTCGCATGAGGTCAAGGATAGAGCTTGGGCAGAGATATGAGTAAAAAAATCTTTTGTATTTAATGCCATGAATTATTTTTGTATTTATATGAATTAATATTTTGGTGTCAGCTTCGATTTAATTTTCCCGATGGTGAGGGTGCATGACTGGAACATCTAAAGGATTTAGGTGAGATTTGGAGAGCCTACAATAATGAGTTGTATATTGGCTGGCGTGATAGAGTTGGCACTGAGTTAGAGGTGGTACCAGTCATGGATGATTGTCCTGTAGAGCAGTATCAGTAGATGATTTCTCATTGGACGACTACTCAGTTTAAGGTATTAATTACATTTGAGGTATTTAAATAATAACTTTCATGTTTTGCATTAATATTATCCTTTTAATTATCGAATTTTATTTAGGAATCATCTAGAAAAAATAAAAAAAACATTGATGCAAAAAAATACATCCACACACTGGGACGTACTACGATGCCAGATCATGAGAGGAAGTTGGTATGACAATTGTTTATAAGTTTTATTTACAACTTAAAATTTCTTTTTTTCCTCAATTATTTAATTGTTTGCTAAAGTTTTCATATAAATTTAGTTTTCAATGTCATTTTAGAGGAAAAACTGAATATTGAAGGACGTGTGCTTCGAGCAAAATTGTTTTGCTCGAGTAAACGGAAAAAGGATGGAAGTGCCGTCAACGAACCGACTCAGCAGCAGATTGTAAGTTTTAATATGTTCATTTTATATTTTAATATCTATTTTGTAACTTAATAATATATTTATATTTGTAACACTCTACTTTAGAGGCCCTCGATTCCCAAGAACCAGACAATTTTGGGCCAACTGATCACTTACATCAGGTGTTGGGAGAGGAGAATTCTGGCAGAGTACGCTGCCGACCTAGGATAGCCCTGACAAAGTATTGGCCCTCCTCAGGTACGAGTTGTAGTGCCACCGAGCTACATAAAGTTAGGGCACAGGTAGAACAGGCTGAAAAAAGGGTCATAGAGATGGCAGAACAGTCTTCTAGGGCAAACAGTGCATTTATGAAATTTATTGAAGTTCTACGTCCAACACTTCCACCAGAGGCCAGCCCAGCTTTTGATGAATATATGTCATAGATAAGTTCTATATATGGTGCACTAGGTGGTAGTTCTAGTGGTGGTCAAGATGATGTCCAGCCTGACAATGATGATAGTGAGGAGTTTAATGCAGAAGAGGAGGGAGAGGAGGAGGGTGAGGCGGAGGAGGAGGGCGAGGTGGAGGGTGAGGGTGAGGAGGACGGCATTGAGTAGGTCAGGGATGATGATGAGGAAAATTATGAACATGAGGATTAGGGTGATGATGATGGTGATGATAGTGATGGTTATGTGGGACAATTTAATCCGTTACATTTTTTACTAATATTACTGAGATTTGATGTTTAATTTATTCTAGTTGTTGGTTTTATCTAGACCCGTAGTATAGTATTAGAGTTGAGTTATTTTTATATATTGTCTTTTTTTCATGTATGTTGATGTATTTTAGTGGTTTTGGTCTATATTGAGCATGTTTATAGAGTTTTTTGTGTTTGGTAACTCCCTGGACAGCCCCCCGGACAGCCCCCCCACCCTCCTCCTTGGACCCCGGACAGCCCCCCGAACAGCCCCCCCACCCTCCTCCATGGACCCCGGATAGCCCCCCGTACATCCCCCTAGACATCCCCCTATAAAGCACCCCCACCTCCTCCTTGGACCCCGGACACCCCCCGGATAGCCCCCCGAACACCCCCCCCCCCCCCCACCCGCCCTCCTCCTTGGTCCCCAGACAGCCCCCCGGACACCCCTCGTACAACCCCCCCACCCTCCTCCCTAGACCTCAGACAGCCCCCCCCCCCCCCACCCTCCTCCCTGGACCCCCAGACATCCCCCCCACCCTCCTCCTTGATTTCACATGCCTTTTTTTTATTTCTCTGAACATGCAATGTTATTTAGGATTATTCCATTTTTGTATGTCTTGAATTATATGAATGTCTTGGTAAGCTTATTATCTCATGCTCATCAAATTCATGTGATTATATGATTTAAATTGAATACAAAGCCTTTTTGTACATTCTCCATGTTATGTGAATTATGCCTTGTTTGATTTGGTTTACTTGTCAATTGTTAGGATAAGACATGGGTTACATGTTAAGGACTCATGGATGGACTCATCATGCTCAGGGAATTTAGACTTGAAATTCCAGGATGAATGCTTTGGTTACATGTTAACGATCCATGGGTATTATGTGACGTGTACGAGTCAACCTCACCTCAATCTGAGGCGCGGTGTGGCCGACACCACTCAAAGTGTCTCTCTTTTGTTTAAAATGGACTTCATTTTAAGTGAAAACAACTAGAATATGGAAAATTGACCAAAAGGATTCTTATTGTGTTGATACATTAGAAAAATGATCCATGTGTCATATGAGATGTGTACGAGTCAACCCCACCTCAATATGAGGTACGGTGTGGTCGACATCATTCATAGTGTCTCTCTTTTGTTTAAAATGGACATCATTTTAAGTGAAAACAACAACTGACATACGAAAAACTGACCAAATGCATTCAGAATGTGTTTATTCTTTAATAAAACTATCCATGGGTCATATGTGACATGTACGAGTCAACTCCGCCTCAATCCGAGGCATGGTGTGGCCAGGATCACTCTAAGTGTCTCTCTTTTTTTTTAAATGGACGACATTTTAAGTACATATGGAAAACTGACCAAACAGATTCTGATTGTGTTGATACTTTAGCACAACGATCCATGGGTCATATGTGACGTGTAAGAATCAACCCCGACTCAATCTAAGGTGCGGTGTGGCCGGAACCAATCAAAGTTTCTCTCTTTTGTTTCAAAAGGACATCATTTTAAGTGAAAACATCAACTAGAATACAGAAAACTAACCAAACGCATTCAGATTGTGTTGATACTTTAGTAAAATTATCCATGGGTCATTTGAGACATGTACGACTCAACCCCATCTAAATATGAGGTGCGGTGTGGCCGGTACCACTCTAACTGTGTCTCTTTTGTTTAAAATGGACAGGATTATAAGTGAAAAGAACAATTGGCATACGAAAAACCGACCAAACACATTTGGAATCTGTTGAAACTTTATCACAACAATCCATGCGTCATATTTGACGTGTAAGATCCAACCTAGGCTCAATCCGAGTCTCATTGTGGCATAGATCACTCTAAGTTTCTCTCTTTTGTTTAAAATGGACAATATTTTAAGTACATACAGAAAACTGACCAAACGCATCTGGTTTCCATTGAAACTTTAGGAGAACGATCCATGGGTCATATGTGATGTGTACGAGTCAATCTTATCTCAATTTGAGGTGCAGTGTGGCCGACACCACTCAAAGTGTCTCTCTTTTGTTTAAAATGGACTTTATTTTAAGTGAAAACAACAACTAGCATACGGAAAATAGACCAAACGGATTCTGATTGTGTTGATACTTTAGAACAACGATCCATGGGTTATATGTGACGTTTACGAGTCAACCTCGCCTCAATCCGAGGTGTGGTGTGGCCATCACCATTCTTAGTGTCTCTCTTTTGTTTAAAATGGACATCATTTTAAGTGAAAACAACAACTGACATACGAAAAACTGACCAAACGCATTCGGAATGTGTTGAAGCTTTAGGAAAATGATCCATGGGACATATGTGATGTAACACCCTGAGATTTTATGAAAAATATTCTTTTAATTTCATTAATGTCTTGTGTTGTATTCTACACCAAGATTACCTTGCGCTATACGCAACACCGTATTAGCTTGCAGTATACGCAACACTATTCTTGGATCGTGTTACACACAATTTTGATAATAGTTATTCTACGCAACATTGAGTATATATATATATATATATATTCAATGTATAAATGAAATATGGTTGGATTCTATTATACGAAACAATGAAGGATTCTTTCACAACACGCAACCTTGACTTGGCTTGCATTACACGCAATCGCGACCTTCCTCGATAGCGTGTGTTGTACGCAATACCGAGTTTTACTAAACAATGATATATTATTATAATATTATTATAAACTAGACGTTATGAATAATATTAACTAAATTTTGAATTTTATAACATTATTATTCATCTTACACATTTTCTAGAACATGGTATAAGAACAAAATCAATTTTTCGGGTAAAATAAGTATTTTTCAAAAAATGCAGTTTTGCCACCTTTTGATGGCGCACCCACTTTAAATCTAGTTTTTGAAATGTTTATAAGTTAAATTTGACAAAATAAAATTCTTCTTTGGAATCAAGAAATAAAAATTTACTTTGGATAAATTTTTCATATTATTCTGGTAACTTTCACATTTTAATGAATAGTAAAATCACGCTATATTTTAATTAAAAACAACTTTTTTCATCGTAATATATTATGTGGTTAAATTATAATATTGAATGGTTTTAAAGTATAAATATAATATATTTTTACCATTTAATATAATGTATGACATTAGCATTGATTTTACCTTGAATTCGTAGGTTAAATCAATTCAATCTTTTGCAATGTTTTAAAGAAAACTCGTTTTCTTTCGACAATGGGATTAATTTTAATTTAATTTTTGAAACTTTTGTGTATTGAATTTGGAAAAATGGATTCCATATTTGGAATCAGTGGATCTAAATTATGTTAATAATCTACTTTTTATTTTTGGGAATTATGAATAGTAACTACGGTAAATTTTATTTACCATAGTTAAAGGTAAATCGGGTAATTAAGGGTAAATATAATATTTTAAAATTACCCTAAAAAATGTCAAAATGCTATTGGATGACTAAAAGTCGACCCATATCACCTAAGGGTCGTATTATATTCATTTAATTAAATTTTTTCAATGAAAATAATTTAATTATTATTAAAACCAAAGAATGTGACAACATGTCACTTTCTTAAATCTTATAAGTATAATAATTTTAATCTAGTGATAAACTTCATGAAACTTCGAACATGAATAGTCTCCAGAAATCGAATACAATTATCTACATCATAGGAATTTATTTAGAATTTTTAGGGATTAAATAATTATCATTTATTATGACACAAAGATGATGCAGTAATTGTCTTATTAATGAAATATTGACATAATTGATGTTATAAATGCCCAAATAAATGTAATTTGAGACTTTTTATGACTTACACTAATTTTCTAGGTTAATATGACATTTTATTGTTGATTTAATTAACTTTTTTCGAACTTATCATTCTGTTATGATTTTCACAAAAATCAATTACTAAATAGTGTCAAAATTGACATAAAATGGTTTTTAAAACAAATATTATATTATTAATTGTTATTTTATTCCTAAAAATCTAAGTTTCAGACAAATGACTTGGATAAGGTTATATATATATATTAATAATAAACAACTTGGGGTTCGTTTGGATTCTTATATTAAGTTTATTAACCTTATAGTATAAGAACACAAGAAGACATGGTAAAAGTAAAATTATTTAACTTAATGTTAAATCTAAATGATAAGGTTAAAATAGGAACCTAAACTTGTCTAAATTCTATTTTATGAGATGATTTCAACCCATCCCCACCTTAGCTTCTAAATATATCAATTTGGAGCTATTTAAAACCAAACTTGACTTTATAATAAAATAATAGTTTTAGTTATTCCAAAGGTGCCCCTCTCCTCCCTTATAAAAAGACACCTCCTCCCTCTCTTCCTCACACCACTTTGAGCCTTAAAGCTCGGCTAACCCCTGCCAATTTCTCCTCTCCACTTCCCTAGAAACATCCTAGAGGTCCTGGTATTCTTCAAAGACCAATTTTAGTGCCCTAAAAGAAGGTCTCAAAGAAGCACTTCAAAGAAGAGGTAATGTCCGTTACCGATTCTTTCATCTTTATTTCTTCTTCCACTTATTCTTCTTTAGTTGTTTAATTATGAAGTAATAACATCAGTATCACTCATATACTGATATGTTATTATAAGTATGAAACAACCCTAATTCACCATCTATCCATCCTACGGAAAAAGAAATCACCGCGTGTGCGTACGTACGGAATACCGTCTCCACGCCATGGTGAAATCTATTTTCCACCACCACCTTACTTGGATGGGTATAATGGTGTAAATAATAACTATATATTATTATTTTAAAGTAATATTGATTCTGAAATAGTATACATACACTCCAATATAGTCCCACGATCATGAGAACGATATCATCGCTCGTGCGTACGTACGGACTACCGTCTCCACGACGCGATGAGATTCATTCTCCACTTTAACCATTAATGAATGATTATAAAGTATATATAATAATTAATCATGAAATATATGAAATAATAATGATACTGTATTTATGTGTATATCTATGTATGTCATCTACTTAATTCCTTTCAACTCAATAAGGAAACGAAAACAGCGTTCATGCGTACGTACGGCCTACCGTCTCCATGAACGGTGCATTTCTTTCCATTTAATGATTTATTATATATATGTATATTATGAATATATATATATATATAAATAATTTTTCATATTCTGGAATTAAGTAATCATGATCTAAGTAATCATATGAATAATTACAAGTCAAAACACGGACGACAAATGAAACAATTTTACCCAAAACGCTCTTTAACATGGAATTTACAAAAGAACGGGTAATATAAAGTCATAAGTGAACCATATATGATATCATAACAATTAATATGATTCTTTAATAAGTCAATGACATTATTTAAATCATTATACAGGAGTTTAGGACACCTACGAAGAAAATTGGACCTAAGGTAAGGGAAATATCACAATCTCATTTTTATCTGAGATTGTTTATTCGTAAGTATTTACTGGGGTGTATTTTATCATCCACATCCATGTTTCATTAATATTTAATATTATTTTCATCCACCTACAATTTTTTAAATCCATTTTTACCCTTCGGTGAGTTTTTAGTAAAATATGTGAAATGAATCTTTTGTCATTTTTCGTACGAGGTACTTTTTGACTTTTCCGACAAAAGTACGAAGAATGTTTTTTTTAACTTATACGACATGAATGGATTTTTAAAAAATTATTTACAAGAAGAATCCTTTACATGTTTTCAAGTTTATTTTTAATCAACTTCTTTTAGATTAAAGTTGTATGACATGTTAAGAAAGGAAAAATGTTTGTGAAGAAGAAAGGATATTTTCCTCAAGAATGGAGTTCAAGTGTTTTATCAAAATTATTTTCCATCTAAGATAATAAAGGGTTCTGTTTTTATTCCTATTATTACATTTATTTGATTATGTTGTGATGGAATTATTTTTATGAATTACTTTATCATATATGAATTATTTTATGATGTCATGATGTTTAAGATTCCCATTTGTATTACATGGGTTATGCAATGATGTATGATTTATGATTTTGTGGCACACATAAGAATGGTATCATTATGAGATGGGTGGGACCTATATCTCCCTCCAATGCATTGGGTAAAGATTTTATATCTCATGAGATAGACATGGATGGAACGGTAGGTTATACCGGTTCAGTGAAACAGGATTGAAACGAGGGTGAATCGGTTCAGAAATGGACTTTGTCCACTAAGATAGTCTTGGCAATGAGTCTTGACTAATAAGAAATGATTCTCTATGATTATGTGTGTATGCCACAAAGTTTCGGGTTTTTAAGTTATGATTATTGGGATTACATTTCACTACTATGATTTATCCCATGTTATGAAATTATGCTCTCTTTTGCAGGTTAAGATTTCCAAAAGTTATGTTCTTATGTATATGATGTGAATGATATTTATTTTGTTTACCCTTACTGAGCATTTGAGCTCACCATTTTATGTTTTCTTTTCCCCAGGATATAAATAAAGGTTTTAGGTAAAAAAAAGAAGATATTTATGGGAGATTTTGAAGATCTTTCACCACGATTAGAAGATTATATTCCGAGTTTCCAAAGACACTAAACTATTACGATCCTTGTGTGTGTGTTTTTGTTATGTACTAATTATTCCGCAAAAGTAATGTAATGTCCATGTACGTCAAGCTTCGGGTCTCTACAGTTGGTATTAGAGGAAAGGTTTAGTCAACCTTTGGAAACTAGGATGCGAAAACATTATTGAGATCCCTAGAGATATTTCTATGGTATGTCTAGGGATGTCCCTAAGGATAAGTATACGTATAGGATATAGTCCTAGAACTATGGTAACGATATTAGATTAAACCAAAGATGTTAGATATTGAAGTTAATCCCCCTTTATTATGATTTTTGTCTCTCACACTATTCTTTTTGGGTTTTAGAAAATGGCTGGAAACAAGATGATTCATGATAATGGAGGATATGATGGACAATGGAATGATATTATTCATGAGCAACCAAATGAAATGGGATTTGGAAGTCCAAACATCATTATTATGCCGAATCAGCAATCTCATAATATGATCAATAAAGTAAAATTTGGTAAGTTTCCTGACTCGGCTAATAAGAGAAAGATGGAGTTTCATGATGATCATAGAGGAAAGAAAGTTCAATTTACCCTATGTAAATCATGTGGGAAGAGGCATCAAGGAGAATGTTTCAAAGGAACTGGAAGATGCTTTGGGTGTGGAAAAGAAGGACACAAAGCCAGTAAGTGCAAAGGAAAAGGTTCAGTTAACACCAGGGATGAGGATAATGGTATTGCTACGACATCAACAATGGTTAAATGTTTTAAATGTGGAATGTATGGGCATTATGCAAACCAATGCCCTAAGGTAAAGTCTCATGAAGAGAATCAGTATGGTCGTATGGGTAGTATTTATGTTGATGATGATGAAGAGACTACAAATGATATGTGAGATGAAATAATTGTTGAAGCTCGGTCAATGGTTTAAGAATGTAGTGGAATGATTACATGTTTATCAAGTGTAATGTTGTATAAGTAATCTCATGGTACTATGGAATAAAGAGACATTTATGGATTGTTACACTGTTGTCTTTCCTTAAGTTTTGAAAGTATGTGATGAATGGTACCGGTATTTTTGGAAAGTAGATGATATGCGCATAATGAAGGGATAAGGTGAAAATTAAATTTTTGATAGTATTCATGAGCTCATGACTGATATAAGGAGAAGGTTATATCATGGTTTGAGTATATAGAATTTTTGGATTTTGGAATGAGTTAACTTTTGACAGCATTCATGTTTTCACTAAGGTTTAATGGGTATTAATTTTTCAAGAGAATACATGATTAAGGTATTCACATGATTGGAATGTGACCAACAAGATAATGGGAGATAAATGATCGTTGGTTGATGACATTTCAAGTAATCATTTTCTTTATACTATGAGCTTGAACCGAAGTATTTTAGATAAGCCTAAAGATTGGAATGGATTATGTTGGACATAACTTAGGATAGAAATGTTTTCGATATTATTGATGGGATGTTATAGTAATATAGCTTTAGAAAAAGGACAACCTGCAGGACGGGCGACAGCCCATCGCGTCGGAAAAGGCCGTGGGAATCGAACCCACAACCGAAGTGCGACTGGCCTTTATCGCCTACCACTGGCCTACAGGAAGTCCCTGGTTAGTAGAAACTAGTTTTATTTTATTAAGAGGTATGATATATGAAGTATAAGTTCATTTTTGGAACCATATACGATTAATCTAACCATAAGATGGACTTATAACTTTTGCTAACCTTTTGTTTGAAAGAGATGGAATGACCCATCATTCTATCACATGATCTGCTAACACATCATGAATAAAAAATTCAACTTCATTTCTTTAAGGGATGAAGTGGAAATTGTTCAATTCACGAACAACAGTAATATTGTACCAAAATCATGTAAGTATTTCTTTTAATTCATCAACTTTAGGGAAATGATCTTGAAAACCAAAAATGTTGTTCAAATTCCCTTATATCCGATGAATCAGATGGTACCTTAGATCATCACAAATCAATAGCTTTGTGATTGTTGGCTTTTTCATAGCCATGTTCTCTACCACTCTCCATCAGAACTTGATGGTTAGATTTTTCTTCCATATCCATATTTTCACCTATGTCCTCCTACGTGGAAACCCAGTGATGAGTTAATTTGGGTAACCGTTACATTTCATACTTTAGTTTTTAAAGCCATGTTTTGGTATTCCTTTTTACGATGTGGGTTTCTATTAAGCAAACTTTCGAGTAGTAAACCATTTATAACCCCGACGAATTTCGAGGGCGAAATTCATTTTAAGGGGGGTAGAATGTAACACCCTGAGATTTTATGAAAAATATTCTTTTAATAGCATTAATTTCTTGTGTTGTATTCTACACCAAGATTACCTTGCGCTATACGCAACACCGTATTAGCTTGCAGTATACGCAACACTATTCTTGGATCGTGTTACACACAATTTTGATAATAGTTATTCTACGCAACATTGAGTATATATATATATATATATATATTCAATGTATAAATGAAATATGGTTGGATTCTGTTATATGAAACAATGAAGGATTCTTTCACAACACGCAACCCTGACTTGGCTTGCATTACACACAATCGCGACCTTCCTCGATAGCGTGTGTTGTACGCAATACCGGGTTTTACTAAACAACGATATATTATTATAATATTATTATGAACTAGCCTTTATGAATATAATTAACTAAATTTTGAATTTTATAACATTATTATTCATCTTACACATTTTCTAGAACATGGTATAAGAACAAAATCAATTTTTCGGGTAAAATAAGTATTTTTCAAAAAATGCAGTTTTGCCGCCTTTTGATGGCGCACCCACTTTAAATCTAGTTTTTGACATGTTTATAAGTTAAATTTGAAAAAATAAAATTCTTCTTTGGAATCAAGAAATAAAAAATTTACTTTGGATAAATTTTTCATATTATTCTGGTAACTTTCACATTTTAATGAATAATAAAAACACGCTATATTTTAATTAAAAATAACTTTTTTCATCGTAATATATTATGTGGTTAAATTATAATATTGAATGGTTTTAAAGTATAAATAGAATATATTTTTACCATTTAATATAATGTATGACATTAGCATTGATTTTACCTTGAATGCGTAGGTTAAATCAATTCAATCTTTTGCAATGTTTTAAAGAAAACTCGTTTTCTTTCGACAACGGGATTAATTTTAATTTAATTTCTACAACTTTTGTGTATTGAATTTGGAAAAATGGATTCCATATTTGGAATCAGTGGATCCAAATTATGTTAATAAGCTACTTTTTATTTTTGGGAATTATGAATAGTAACTACGGTAAATTTTATTTACCATAGTTAAAGGTAAATCGGGTAATTAAGGGTAAATATAATATTTTAAAATTACCCTAACAAATGTCAAAATCCTATTGGATGACTAAAATTCGACCCATATCACCTAAGGGTCGGATTAGATTCATTTAATTAAATTTTCTCAATGAAAATAATTTAATTATTATTAAAACCAAAGAATGTGACAACATGTCACTTTCTTAAATTTATAAGTATAATAATTTTAATCTAGTGATAAACTTCATGAAACTTCGAACATTAATAGTCTCCAGAAAGCTAATACAATTATATACATCATAGGAATTTATTTAGAATTTTTATGGATTAAATAATTATCATTTATTATGACACAAAGATGATGCAGTAACTGTCTTATTAATGAAATATTAACATAATTGATGTTATAAATGCCCAAATAAATATAATTTGAGACTTTTTATGACTTACACTAATTTTCTAGGTCAATATGACATGTTATTGTTGATTTAATTAACTTTTTTCGAACTTACCATTCTTTTATGATTTTCACAAAAATCAATTACTAAATAGTGTCAAAATTGACATAAAATGGTTTTTAAAACAAATATTATATTATTAATTGTTATTTTATTCCTAAAAATCTAAGGTTCGGACAAATGACTTATATAATGTTATATATATATTAATAATAAACAACTTGGGGTTCTTTTTGCTGCTTATAGTAAGTTTATTAACCTTATAGTATAAGAACACAAGAAGACATGGTAAAAGTAAAATTATTTAACTTAATGTTAAATCTAAATGATAAGGTTAAAATAGGAACCTAAACTTGTCTAAATTCTATTTTATGAGAGGATTTAGACCCATCCACACCTTAGCTTCGAAATATATCAATTTGGAGATATTTAAAACCGAACTTGACTTTATAATAAAATAATAGTTTTAGTTATTCCAAAGGTGCCCATCTCCTCCCTTATAAAAGGACACCTCCTCCCTCTCTTCCTCACACCACTTTGAGCCTTCAAGCTCGGCCAACCCCTACCACTTTCTCCTCTCCACTTCCCTAGAGACATACTAGAGGTCCTGGTATTTTAAAAGACAAATTTTAGTGCCCTAAAATAAGGTCTCAAAGAAGAACTTCAAAGAAGAGGTAATGTCCGTTACCGATTCTTTCATCTTTATTTCTTCTTCCACTTCTTCTACTTTAGTTGTTTCATTATGAAGTAATAACATCAGTATCACTAATATACTGATATGTTATTATAAGTATGAAACAACCCTAATTCACCATCTATCCATCCTACGGAAAAAGAAATCACAGCGCGTGCGTACGTACGGAATACCGTCTCCACGCCATGGTGAAATCTATTTTCCACCACCACCTTACTTGGATGGGTATAATGGTGTAAATAATAACTATATATTATTATTTTAAATTGATATTGATTCTTAAATAGTATACATACACTCGAATATAGTCCCATGATCATGAGAATGATATCATCGCTCGTGCGTACGGACGGACTACCGTCTCCACGACGCGATGAGATTCATTCTCCACTTTAACCATTCATGAATGATAATAAAGTATATATAATAAGTAATCATGAAATATATGACATAATAATGATACTGGATTTATGTGTATATATATGTATGTCATCTACTTAATTCCTTTCAACTCAATAAGGAAACGAAAACAGCGTTCATGCGTACGTACGGCCTACCGTCTCCATGAACGGTGTATTTATTTTCATTTACTGATTTATTATATATATGTATATTCTGAATATATATATATAAAAATCATTTTTTATATTCTGGAATTAAGTAATCATGATCTAAGTAATCATATGAATAATTACAAGTCAAAACACGGACGACAAATGAAATAATTTTACCCAAAACGCTCTTTAACATGGAATTTACAAAAGAACGAGTAATATAAAGTCATAAGTGAACCATATATGATATCATAACAATTAATATGATTCTGTAATAAGTCAATGACATTATTTAAATCATTATACAGGAGGTTCGGACACCTACGAAGAAAATCGGACCTAAGGTAAGGGAAATATCACAATCTCATTTTTATCCGAGATTGTTTATTCGTAAGTATTTACTGGGGTGTATTTTATCATCCACATCCATGTTTAATTAATATTTAATATTATTTCCATCAACCTACAATTTTTTAAATCCATTTTTACCCTTCGGTGAGTTTTTAGTAAAATATGTGAAAGGAATCTTTTGTCGTTTTTCGTATGAGGTACTTTTTGACTTTTCTGACAAAAGTACGAAGAATGTTTTTTTTTTAACTTATACGACATGAATGGATTTTTAAAACATTATTTCCAAGAAGCATCCTTTACATGTTTTCAAGTTTATTTTTAATCAACTTCTTTTAGATTAAAGTTGTATGACATGTTAAGAAAGGAAAAATGTTTTTGAAGAAGAAAGGATATTTTCCTCAAGAATGGAGTTCAAGTGTTTTATCAAAATTATTTTCCATATAAGATAATAAAGGGTTCTGTTTTTATTCCTATTATTAAATTTATTTGATTATGTTGTGATGGAATTATTTTTATAAATTCCTTTATCATATATGAATTATTTTATGATGTCATGATGTTTAAGATTCTCATTTGTATTACATGGGTTATGCAATGATGTATGATTTATGATTTTGTGGAACACATAAGAATGGTATCATTATGAGATGGGTGGGACCTATATCTCCCTCCAATGCATTGGTTAAAGATTTTATATCTCATGAGATAGACATGGCTGGAACGGTAGGTTATACCGGTTCAGTGAAACAGGACTGAAACGAGGGTGACTCGGTTTAGAAATGGACTTTGTCCACTAAGATAGTCTTGGCAATGAGTCTTGACTAATAAGAAATGATTCTCTATGATTATGTGTGTATGCCACAAAGTTTCGGGTTTTTAAGTTATGATTATTGGGATTACATTTCACTACTATGATTTATCCCATGTTATGAAATTATGCTCTCTTTTGCAGGTTAAGATTTCCAAAAGTTATGTTCTTATGTATATGATGTGAATGACATTTATTTTGTTTACCCTTACTGAGCATTTGAGCTCACCATTTTATGTTTTCTTTTCCCCAGGATATAAAGAAAGGTTTTAGGTAAAAAAAAAAGAAGATCTTTATGGGAGATGTTGAAGATCTTTCACCACGATTAGAAGATTATATTCCGAGTTTCCAAAGACACTAAACTATTACGATCCTTGTGTGTGTGTTTTTGTTATGTACTAATTATTCCGAAAAAGTAATGTAATGTCCATGTACGTCAAGCTTCGGGTCTCTACATGTGATATGTACGAGTCAACCCTACCTCAATCTGTGGCATGGTGTGGATGGGATCACTCTAAGTGTCTCTCTTTTGTTTAAAATGGAAAACATTTTAAGTACATACAGAAAACAGACCAAATGGATTCTGAATGTATTTATACTTTAGAAAAACAATCCATGGGTCATATGTGACATGTATGAATCAACCCCGCCTCAATATGAGGTGCGGTGTGGCCGACACCACTCAAAGTGTCTCTCTTTTGTTTCAAAATGACATCATTTTAAGTGAAAACATAAACTGGCATACGGAAAACTGACCAAATGCATTCAGATTTTGTTGATACTTTATGAAAATGATCCATGGGTCATTTGATATGTGTAAGAGTAAACCCCGTCTAAATCCAAGGTGAGGTGTGGCCGGTACCACTCTAGTTGTGTCTCTTTTGTTTAAAATGGACAGGATTATAAGTGAAAAGAACAACTGGCATACAAAAAACTGACCAAACACATTCAGAATCTGTTGAAACTTTAGGAAAACGATCCATGGGTCATATGTGATGTGTACGAGTCAACCAGGCCTCAATATGAGTCGCGGTGTGTCCGTAACTACCCAAAGGTTCTCTCTTGTGTTTAAAATGAACAACATTTTAAGTACATACGAAAAACCGACCAAATGGATTCTGATTGTGTTGATACTTTTGCACAACGATCCATGGGTCATTTGTGACGTGTATGAGTAAACCCCACCTCAATCTAAGGCATGGTGTGACCGACACCACTCAAAGTGTCTCTCTTTTGTTTCAAAAGGACATCATTTTAAGTGAAAACATCAACTGGCATACGGAAAACCGACTAAATGCATTCAAATTATGTTGATACTTTAGGAAAATGATCCATGGGTCATTTGAGATGTTTATGAGTCAACCCGTCTAAATCTGAGGCGTGGTGTGGCCAGTACCACTCTAACTGTGTCTCTTTTGTTTAAAATGGACAGGATTATAAGTGAAAAGAACAACTGGCATACGGAAAACTGACCAAACTCATTCGTATTCTATTGATACTTTATCACAAGGATCCATGGGTCATATGTGACGTGTACGAGCCAACCCAGGCTCAATACAAGTCGCGGTGTGGCCGGGATCACTCTAAGTGTCTCTCTTTTGTTCAAAATGGAAAACATTTTAATTACATACGGAAAACTGACCAAATGAATCTGGTTTCCATTGAAACTTTAAGAGAACGATCCATGGTTCATATGTGATGTGTACGAGTCAACCTCTCCTCAATCTGAGGCGTGGTGTGGCTGACACCACTCAAAGTGTCTCTCTTTTTTTTAAAATGGACTTCATTTTAATTGAAAACAACAACTAGCATACGGAAAACTGACCAAACGGATTCTGATTGTATTGATACTTTAGCATAACGATCCATGGGTTATATGTGACGTTTAAGAGTCAACCTCGACTCAATATGAGGTGCGGTGTGGCCAGCACCATTCATAGTGTCTCTCTTTTGTTTAAAATGGACATCATTTTAAGTGAAAACAACAACTGACATACGAAAAACTGACCAAACGCATTTGGAATGTGTTGATGCTTTAGTAAAACAATCCATGAGTCCTATGTGATGTGTATGAATCAACCCCGCCTCAATTCAAGGCACGGTGTGGCCAGGATCACTCTAACTATCTCTCTTTTGTTTAAAATGGACATCATTTTAAGTACATACGGAAAAATGACCAAACGGATTCTGATTGTGTTGAAACTTTAGAACAACGATCCATGGGTCATATGTGACATGTAAGAATCAACCTAACATAAATCTGAGGCACGGTGTGTCCATAACCACTCAAAGTGTCTCTCTTTTGTTTCTAAAGGACACCATTTTAAGTGAAAACATTAACCGGCATATGGAAAACCGACCAAATGAATTTTTATTGTATTGATACATTAGGAAAATGATCCATGGGTAATTTTAGATGTGTACAAGTCAACCCTGCCACAATCCGAGGCACGGTGTGGCCGGTACCACTCTAACTATGTCTCTTTTGTTTAAAATGGACAGGATTACAAGTGAAAAGAACAACTGACATATGAAAAACTGACAAAACACATTCGGAATCTGTTGAAACTTTAGGACAATGATACATGGGTCATATGTGGCATGTATGAGTCAATCGTGCCTCAATCTGAGTCGCGGTGTGGTTGGAACCACCTAAAGTGTCTCTCTTATGTTTAAAATGGACAACATTTTAAGTACATACGGAAAACCGGCCAAACGGATTCTTATTGTGTTAATACTTTAGTACAATGATCCATGGGTCATTTGTGATGTGTACGAGTCAACCCCACCTCAACCTAAGGTATGGTGTGACCGGAAACACTCGAAGTGTATCTCTTTTGTTTCAAAATGACATCATTTTAAGTGAAAACATCAACTAGCATATGGAAAACTGACCAAACACATTTGGATTGTGTTGATACTTTAGGAAAATGATACATGGGTCATTTGAGATGTGTACAAGTCAACATCTTCTAAATTTGAGGTGTGGTGTGGCCGGTACCACTCTAACTATGTCTCTTTTGTTTAAAATAGACAGGATTATAAGTGAAAAGAACAACTGGCATACGGAAAACCAACCAAATGCATTAGGATACTATTGATACTTTATCAAAATGATCCATGGGTCATATTTGATGTGTATGAGCCAACCTGGGCTCAATCCAAGTCGTAGTGTGGTCGGGATCACTTTAAGTGTCTCTCTTTTGTTTAAAATGGACAACATTTTAAGTACATATGGAAAACCGACCAAACGCATCCAATTTCCATTGAAACTTTAAGATAATGATCCATGGGTCATATGTGACGTGTAAGAGTCAACCTTGCCTCTATCCGAGGCATAGTGTGGCCGAAACCACTCAAATTGTCTCTCTTTTGTTTAAAATGGACTTCATTTTAAGTGACAACAACAACTAGCATATGGAAAACTGACCAAACGGATTCTGATTGTGTTGATACTTTAGAAAAACAATACATGGGTCATATGTGATGTGTACGAGTCAACCACACCTCAATATGAGGCGCGGTGTGGCTGGAACCATTCACGGTGTCTCTCTTTTGTTGAAAATGGACATCATTTTAAGTGAAAACAACAACTGACATACGAAAAACTGACCAAACGCATTTAGAATGTGTTTATTCTTTAGGAAAATGATACATGAGTCATATGTGATATGTATGAGTCAACCCCGCCTCAATCTGAGGAACAGTGTGGCTGGTATCACTCTAAGTGTCTCACTTTTGTTTAAAATGGACAACATTCTAAGTACATACGGAAAACTGACCAAATGGATTCTGATTGTGTTGATACTTTAGAATAGCGATCCATGGGTCATATTTGATGTGTAAGAATCAACCTTATCTCAATCTGAGGCACGGTGTGGCTGGCACCACTCAAAGTGTCTCTCTTTTGTTTCAAAAGGACATCATTTTAAGTGAAAACATCAACTGGCATACAGAAAACCGACCAAACATATTCAGATTGTGTTGATACTTTAGGACAATGATCCATGGGTCATTTAAGATGTGTACGAGTCAACCCCTTCTAAATCTGAGGCGTGGTGTGGCCGGTACCACTCTAACTATGTCTCTTTTGTTTAAAATGGACAGGATTATAAGTGAAAAGAACAACTGGCATATGAAAAACCAACCAAACGCATTCAAAATCTGTTTAAACTTTAGGAAAATGATCCATGGGTCATATGTGATGTGTACGAGTCAACTGTGTCTAAATACGAGTCACGGTGTGTCCGGCACCACCCAAAGTATCTCTCTTATGTTTAAAATGGACAACATTTTAAGTACATATGGAAAATCGACCAAACGGATTATGATTGTGTTGATACTTTAGAACAACGATCCATAGGTCATTTGTGATGTGTACAAGTCAACCCCGCCTCAATCTGAGGCATGGGGTAACTGGAACCACTCAAAGTGTCTCTCTTTTTTTAAAAAGCACTTCATTTTAAGTGAAAACAACAACTGACATATGGAAAACTGACCAAACACTTTCGGAATATGTTTATACTTTAGGAAAACAATCCATGGGTCATTTGTGACGTGTACGAGTTAACCTCTCCTCAATCCGAGGCATGGTGTGGCCGGTATCACTCCAGGTGTATGTATTTTGTTTAAAATGGACATCATTTCTAGTAAAAACATCTGGTATACGAAAAACTGATCAAATTATGAATTAAATTCCAGATTCCACATATAATTGTCATCTAAATTTTAAATTGAATTCTAAATGAATTATGTATGTTTATATTTACATTATGAATTCTGATTTAATTCTGGATTTGTATAGTTCCAGGATTCATTATATGTTAAATGTGTATGAATTTGTTCTGTATATGTATGTGTTAGTTGGTTATTACAGGTACAGTAATTTTATATGTATGTGTTAGTTGATTATTGTAGGTACAATAATTAGAAATGAGAGGGAATTGGAAAGGAGAGGGAATGGACACCCTCTGTGCCTGCTGTGCAAATTTCAGGCTGCTCTGCAATTTGCACAACATAGGCTATGCCAACGGTTTCAAACCGTTGGCATAGGATTCTCAGTATTTTTTTTACCAACGGTTCTCTATGAACCATTGGTAAAAAACCTTTCCCAATGGTTTAGAAACCGTTGGGAAAGAAGTGATGTGGTTGGTTTTCCCAACGGTTCAAGCCAGACCATTGGGAAAAACTATCCCAACGGTTCTATGTAAACCATTGGGAAAAGCTTTACCAATGGCTTACTTACCAACGGTTTTCAGAACCGTTGGTATAAGATATACCAATGGTTCTGCAGGCTTTCCCAATAGTTCAGAACCATTGGGAAATTGTCCATTTCCAGTAGTGTAGCAGTAAGGTAGAGTAGGCTCCCAATCATACCTCTGTAGTTGGTTTGATCCATTGTTTTTTCAGTTTCATCAGTATCCAACTTACAAATAGTACTCATAGGTGTATCACTTTCCTTAATACTATCCAAACCAAAACGTTTTAAAATATCCTTTTTATATTTACTTTGATTTAAGATAATACAATTTTCATTTTGAAAAACTTAAAAACTAAGAAAATATTTGATTTCTCCCATTAAACTCATTTCAAATTAATTTTGCATACTCTTTGAAAAATTAATACACAAATTATTTTTAGAATATCCAAAAATAATATCATCAACATAGATTTGTACTATCAAAACATCTTTGGAAATTCTTTGAATAAAGAGAGTTGGATCAGCAATACCTTTAGAAAAACCTTTTGAAATAAGAAAACTACTAATTCTATTATACCAAGATCGTGGAGCTTGTTTTAAACCATATAAAGCTTTAAAGAGCTTAAAAACTCGATTTGGAAAATTATGATTAGTAAATCTAGGTGGTTGTTCAACAAAAGCATCTTCAATTATAAAACCATTTAGAAAATCACTTTTAACATCCATTTGATATAATTTGAAATTCATATGAGCAGCATAGTCAAGTAGAATCCTAATAGGTTCTAATCTAGCTACAGGTGCAAAGGTTTCTTCATAGTCTATTCCTTACTCTTGACTATACCCTTGTGCAACTATCCTTTCTTTGTTTCTAATGATATTTCATGATTCATCAACTTTATTTCTAAACACCCATTTAGTAACTATGGTCAAAGTGTCCTTAGATTTTTCAACTAATTCCTAGACTTTGTTTCTTTAAAATTTATTTAATTCTTCTTGCATATCCATTACCCAAAATTCATCATTGATTTCATCATTGATATTTTTAGGTTCTAACTGTGAAAGAAAGGCTTGATGTTCAACCTGATTTCTTAGAGAAGCTCTAGTCTATGTCCCTCTATCAAGATTTCCCATAACATCATCTAAAGGATGGTTCTTTAGAATCCTAGTTGATCTGGTAAAGGTAGGACTAGAAATTTCAGGTTCTTCTCTAGGTTCGGTTCCAACAGAAGCAGATTCTGGAAAATTACCAGAATTGATTGGTTTTACAGCAGGTTCACTGTTTCTACCCTTAAGTTTCAGAATAGATATATCTTCTTCAAGATTTTCAAGAGAAGACTTAGGTTCATGCGGATCAGTTTCATCAAATTTGACATGTACAGATTCCTCCACACATTTGGTTCTTTTGTTAAAGACTCTATAAGACTTACTGGTTATAGAGTATCCTAGAAAGATTCCATCATCACTTTTAGAAGCAAACTTGTCAAGGTTATCCTTAGTATTGAGAATAAAGACTTTGCAACCAAAAACTCTGAAGTAACTAACTTTAGGATTCCTATTATTCCACAGTTCGTAAGGGGTCTTTTTAAGAATGGGTCTAATAAAGACTCTATTTATAATATAACAAGCTATATTTACAGCTTCTTCCCAAAATTAAACAGGTAGGTAATACTCATTAAGCATATTCCTTGCAATTTCTTGAAGGGTTCTATTCCTTCTTTCTACTACACCATTCTGTTGAGGTGTCCTAGGGGCAGAGAAATTATGATTGTAGACATTATGTGAGCAATAGGTTTCAAAATCATGATTTTCAAACTCACAGCCATGATCACTTCTCAAGGTTTTAATCTTAAGCCCACTAAGGTTTTCTACAGACTTGTAGTATTTAATAAAATAAGAGCAAGCTTCACTTTTGTGAGATAAAAAGTATACCCAAGTATATCTAGAAAATGCATCTACTAAGACATAAACATAGTGCTTCCCATTTAAACTAAAAACTATAGAATGTCCAAACAAATCCATGTGAACCAACTCGAGAGGTTGAGAATTTGATACTTCTTTATTTAATTTGAATGAAACTTTATGTTGCTTTCCCTTTTGACAGGGAGTGCATAATTTTTCTGTTGGGAATTTTAGTTGAGGTAGGTCTCTAACTAAATTTTTCTTAGTCAGTTTCTTAAGTGAATGAACATTGTAGTGTCCTAATCTTCTGTTTCAAAGCCAAGACTCTTTATGAAAATCATTTAAATAGGTAACCTTTTGTTTGGTTAAAGAATTTAAATCTAAAGTATATACATTTTAATTTCTCAAGGCAGTAAATACCAAAGCATTTTTATAATCAAATACATTTCAAGCATCATTTTCAAATTTAACATTGAAACCATCATCACACAACTGAGAAATTCTTAACAGATTGTATTTTGATCCATCAATAAATAATACTTTAGAAATTAAAATTGAATCAGTGTTACCAATCTGGCATAAGCCGATGATTTTTCCTTTTGATTTATCACCAAAGGTGACATGCCCTCCATCAACCTTGATTAAACTCTTGAAGCATGAAAAATATCCTGTCATGTGTCTTGAAAATCCACTGTCCAAGTAATATGTCTTCCTACAGGAACTCTTCAAGCAAGTCTCCTACAAAACAGGTTTAAAGAAAAAATGATTTTGGTACCTGGATTTTCTTGGGTCCAAATAGTTTAGAAAGCAAAACTTTTGGTACCCAGATTTGTCTAATGGGTTTTATACAATCAATAGATTCAAAAGATTTTGAAATATAAACTTTGTTTGATCTATAACTATGTTAATAGCTAGTTGAGGCATAATAATTTCCAGAGTTGGAACTAGTAGAATACTATCCAGATTTTGGAATAAATTTATTCTTAACAAGCTGTCTATGTCCAGGTTGATAGCCTAAACCAGTAATATATTTTGGTGATATTTATTTGCCTAGAATTTGTGTAAGAGTTTTCTTTCCATTTGTGAACATCTCCAGATCTATTCTAAGTTGCTCATTGGACAATTTAAGTTGAGTATTCTCCTTTAACATTTGAGAATTATTTTCCTTTTCTATACTAAGATCGGATTTAACAGTACTGGACAAGGCATACTGTTTCTTTAATGATTTGTACTCATCCTTCAGCTCATTGCAAGTATCTTCTAACATATTATAGTATTCAAATAATTCAGCTTTATACATATTTGAATCACTATTTGAATCACTTTCATTCCCAGAATAATAATCATTCAGCATAGGGGAAAAAGGTACCTCAGAAGTATTAGTCATGAAACACATGTTGACATGATTCTTTTCAGAATCAGAAACCTCAGACTCTCTCGTGCTGTCTTCTGAAGCACCCCATGTTTCCTTCATAGATTTATTATATTTTTTGTCCTTATAATCATATTTCTTCTTGAACTTCAATTTTGGACATTCATCCTTAATGTGTCCTTTCCTTTTGCATTCATAACACACTATCTCATCATCCTTATCAGCTTTCTTCCAATCTTTCTTCCAATTACTTAGTTGGTCATACTTACCCTTATAATTTTGTTTTCTGAGAAATTTCTTCTTCCTATAGAATTTCTTGAATCTCCTAGATATTTGAGCCATCTCTTCATCACTATCAGAATCTGAACCTCCACTTGTTGAGCTTTCAGCAGGTATGTGAACTTTCTCCTTGTCCTTGCTCTTTGAAGTAGTAGACTTAAATTCCACTGACTTCCTCTTTGGTTCATCATCTTTTTCTTTTTTTACCTTTAGATCTTCTTCATACATCATCAACTTACCCATTAGCTCCTTAACAGGTAGTGAACTTATGTCACGTGATTCTCTTATTGAGACTGATGTGCCTCTCCATCTCTCTGGCAGACATCTTAGTATCCTCATGATTTTCTCTTTTGCAGGAACAGCTTTTCCAAGTGATCTCATTGTATTTACAATTTCGTTTAACCTAAGATACATGTCAGAAATGGGTTCATCAGGCTTCATTTTAAATTTTTCATATTTAATAGTATAGGTATTTAATCTCATTTCTTTAACATTGGTTGTTCCCTCATGGGAAATAGCCAAAGTATCCCAGATTTCATAAGCAGTTTTACAAGCAGATATTCGATTAAATTATTCATCTCCTAAATCACAGTACAGGGCATTCATTTCTTTACAATTATTATTGTAAGTTGTTTTAGTAGGTTTATCCCAAGTAGTTCTTTCAGTTTCTAGAATCTTATACTGAGTTTCTATAGCAGTCCAGATGTCAAATATCATACTTTCTAAATGAATTTTCATTTTTAGTTTCCATTGGGCATAATTAACACCATTAAGGAAAGGTGGCATGTTAGTAGCAGCACCTTCTAGTATATTATCCATAATAATATTTTAGAAAATATATTTAAAGAGATAAAATTTATAATTAACAGAAATTTAAGATCTTTAAGATACAACTAAAATCACAGTTGAAAAACAGAGTGTTTGGAAATTCTTTATTAAAAACAAACCTCTAATACCAAATGTTGGTCAGAGTGGACACTCAAGAGGGGGGTGAATTGGGTTTCAATTAAAATTTCTATTAAAAACTTTATGATCAAAATCCCACAAATTAAATAATAAGATAAATTGTAGTGAATTTATAAAGCTTGAAAGGTTTCAATTAGTTTCTCAAAGATTGATTATTTCTCAGTTAACTCAATCTGCGGATTAGTTAACTTTTGAAACTAACTTACTGGATAACAAAAGTTATAAACACTTTCTAGTTTAACTATCATAGTTACTTTAAAATAGATTTATATTTAAAGTAATTAGCAGCGGAATAGAAAATAACTTAAACTAAAAAAAAGTTGCACAACAGATATAACCAAGAGGTTCAGTCTCAAGCTGAGACTTATTCCTCTCAAACAGTTAATATAAAACTTTGATCCACACCCTGGATCAGGGTTAACAATAGTACTCAGACTGTCCAGGTCCTATGACCTCTACCACAGTTCTTCGTGGGAAAACAAAAACAATAGCACACAGGCTATCCAGGTCACACCTGAACTCTACCACTATCCATAGTGGGATACAAGAGAGTAAGAGAAATATTGAGTGAGGATTTATAAATCCTCCAGTTCAGCACAGGAAACAGTGTGTGCCTAAAAATATAGAGCACACACACTGCTCAAAATTTAAATAAATGAAACACAATAGAGATAAAGAAATAGAGATGAGTTTAGAATGATCTATGTGTTTTGAGTGAAGCTCTGGACTCCTTGAATTGATGCAGATGAAGATTTGAGTCCTTATCTGGTTTTTTTCAAGAAAAATAGAGTGCCATTTTTGTATTTGACTTCCAGGTCCAGGTTGATCAGCTTGATTAGCTTGAGTGTAGGTGAAGTCATTGGAGCTCTTTGTTCCTTGAATGTTCAGGTTCTACAGATTCAGTATGTATTCTTCCTTCTTCTTCTATTCATGTATGTCCTTGTGTATCTCCAGAAGAAGGTTTTTTTTTCATGAAAAAACTGATCGATTCTTGTATATTTTCTTCAGTAGTTCTAGGTTCCCTTATATACCTTCAGATCCGGCAATGGGAATGATTACCTTTTTACAGGTACAAGGTACGGCTCCCTAACATGCCAACAACTATCATTAATTAATAGCAAATGCATTAAAAACATCAAAATATGATTGTTGCTAAATAAACATATAGAAATAGAGTTTAGAGAAATAGTGACTGGTTTCCATCGGTAGCTCTTAGTATTAGTGATCTTAAATCGGTGGACTTGATTCAGTATATCTTTTGTCGGTAGCTATTACTCTTTATAACAGTAGACCGCTTGAATTGGTATCTCCTTCTATCGGTGGCTCCTTCTATCAGTATCTCCTTCTATCAGTATCTCTTTCTATCGGTAACTCCTTCTATATCGGTAGCTGCGCATAGCGGTGGATCTCTCTGTATATCAGTAGACTTCATACCAGTAGTTATTTGTGTGTATCGGTAGACTTTGATATAGGTAGCTGTCTGTCTGTCAGTATCGGTAGACTTTGATATCAGTAGACTTTGTAGTTGTATCAGTGGACTTTGATATCAGTAGACTATGTCTATATCGGTGACTATTGTGCATACAAGTGGACTTATGCATATCAGTGGACTTACTTTATCGGTAGGCTATGTACCGGTAGGTCTGTATCAGTCGACTTGTGCATACCGGTAGACTTCTGTACTAGCGTACTTAGCCTTATCGGTAGCTATTTGTATCAGTGACTCACAAGCTTAACACTTATCAGTTCTATGCAAAACATATCCAGATTGAGTTATAATTATTTCAAATCATGTATAAACATAGATAAACATTGATTAACAAATTCCAATGATCATTTTGATATTTTATCAACTTAATAATATGATGTCATAGATTGAATGAATAATTATATAGATAAACATTATTTGGGATTATCAAAGCATGCTGAAACATAATTGAGATTATCAAAATAAGTGAGGTCAATAATTGGAGTCTTGGACTTAATGATACATTGTGGGATTACCATAATACCTTTGAAACTCCCATTGGCATGTCACCTTATCAACTAGTTTTTGGAAAGAGTTGTCACCTCCCTATTGAGATATAACATTGGGACTATTGGGATATTAAATAATTAAATTATAATATTTCTGGGGTAGGTTCTCAAATTAAGTTGTAGATTCAGAAGATAAAGGAAATACAATAAGGATCATATGAGAACTCCCAGATCTATAAGGAGAGAATAAAGGCTACCCATGACCGTCTCATCCTTAAATTCAATTTCACATTGGGTAAACAGACCTCATTTTAAATGAAATGGTGAATTTACGCCTAGGTAATATCCAATCCCGATGGTTTGAACCATACACTATTACTCATGTTTATCCATTTGGTGTTGTGTAGGTTCAAAATCGAGAAACAAAACAAACTTTCACTATTAATGGGTAGTGGTTGAAGTACTTTCATGAAACCATTATAGATACCCTAGTGGAGGAACTCCACCTTCAAAAATCAACTTACTAGGGACACCCACTGGGTTTTATCCCTCCATCCCATATTATCTTTTATTACAGTGAATAAATTTCACAAACTATGTGTGGAGGGGTATATTCCCGGGTTAGTTAGGATTTTCATCATCTTTCTTATTTTTCTATTTTTTTTCTTTTGCATGGTATTTTCACTCCCCCCCCCCCTTCAATTTTTTTTTGGGATACTCATTTTTAAATCCCATATGATTATGGATTATGGAATATGCATGTTGAAATTTTTGATTTCATGTTGTTTTAAAATTTAATGAAAATTTATTTTAGATATGGAATGTGATTTTTAACATGAATTTAATATTAGGGTGTGATTTTTAGTAAATTTTTTGTTTTTATATAATATTAATGGATGTATCCCTATGAAACCTTTGAGATGATTGATACCATATGTGTGATTAGTTAATGGGGAAAATTCAATTAATATCTCCACACATCTTTTCACCCAACCATGAAGTGTGAATATTTCTTCCTTAATATAAGGTAAATATAAGTTATGTTAATGTTTATCATATTTTCAAAATTATTTTTCCATAAATTCATTTCTTGTTATATTTTTTCATTACTATACTAGATTAAACTCTATGTGTGTACCTATTATTTGATTTTTTTTATGCCCTCAAATATAAAAAAAATACCAAAAACAACATAAATAAATAATTAGGGGAGTGATGAAAATTACAACATATGGGGATATCTAGGTCGGGAGCTTAAGGTTTGACTTTCGAGAATGCTTAAGTGAGTAGGTTTTGAGATTTTATTGCAAAGGATGTAGGGAAGGTTCAATGAAAAGAATTAGGTAAGTAGAAAAAATTTAAAATAAACTATATTTATGGGATAGAAAGTGGAAATAATAGCATAAAATGGTTTTCACACACACATGTGGAGAGTTAGTGAAATGGTTGAATTTTGAATTCTTTTATCCGATTAGTATCATACATCTCCTTAAATTTCATTTTGATACAATTTATGAGACATATTTTTCTACTATCACTGGAAATATCTCCTTGGTGTGGTTTTTTCTTTTATCACATTACTATCATGAATTAATTTTCCTTTGAATGTTAAAAACTTCATGAAGTTGGGAATATATTCATTCATTATTTTGGGAAATGTGCATTTTTGTAGGTATAGAAACCCATACTTTTCATACATGGATATCACGTCTTAGTATATGAAAATCCATGACATAACATTACGATCCATACAATAATTTTATAGGTCTATTTACTTTAGAAGCTTGGAAATAAAAACAATATGTCTATAAAATATCTATATCATCTCCCACTAAGTTCTTTAAAATAGGAACCATTATTATACCTATCATACTTAATACCTTTCTTCATAACCTAGGGAAAGGAAACATAATAAATGGTGATATCTGATGCTTATTAAGGGTAAACAAGGGATATAACAATGATCACTTAAACATAACATGGTCATAAGGTTTTGATAACATGAGCATAAAATTTTAAAACCATACCCTATATATCATAGATCCTAAATTTGAGTCATGGAATAAATCTTAGAAGTTAATAAGACATGAATCATAAAATAATCAAAGAAAATGTTATATTAGAGCATAAAATTAGTATAAGACATGGAATTATGGCATGCACATAAGTATAGAAAATAATTTCCTTAGCAATCAAGGCACACTTCTAAGATTATCATAGTGGATTGGGTTTACTCCTCAAACCATCATAGTAGTAAAGGTTCACTCACAAGAATATCATAGTGGATTGGGTTTACTCCCTAAAATATCATAGTAGTCAAGGTTCACTCTCAAGACTATTATAGTGTACATAGTCTCATACTAAACTGTTTTTACTCCTCATTTCAGTTCTACTTATCTCATGAGATATCTATCTTTACTCAATGCATTGGGGGATATATAATTCTAGGTCCACCCGTCACATAATGAAAATCATACATATGTGTTCCAAAATATTATAAAATAATAAGCATATCAAAACCCATAAAAATAAATGGGTTTCATAAAAATTTCGTCATTCCATCATAGCATAACCTGTGGAAAAGGAATATGTTTCATAAAAAAACATCATATTATAAATCATGGAAAATAAATGGGTTTCATAAAAATATTTTTATTATAAACCATCTAGAGAAAGAATGATGATGGTATCATTGGATAATATCACCAGAAAAACTTAAGTAACATTAAATAATGTTATCATGGATGAAAATTTTATTTAAAAGATCACTAGAATATTTCTTGAGGAAAATACCCTTTTATTTTGAAATAATTTCTTTAAAATGTAAAAATTTCTAGAATATAATGTAAAACATTTTCTTTTCAAATAAGCATGAAAACTTATAAAGTAATATTCAAATCATTGAGTGGACATGATGGTGGGATTTTTTTTCAAGCCATGTAAGTTAAAAGAAAAGAATTCCTTTCACATTTTTTGTAAAAAGTCAAAAATTACCTCATTTTGAAAATAAAAAGAATATTACTTTTAAAAAAAATTAAAAATTTAAACATGGGTAAAATTTAATTTTAAAAATCATTGTATAATATTTTAAAAATTATTGAAAACATTTTTTGAAATATGGGCATGGAAGAGAAATGATTTTTGATCACAAAGAGAAATGAAGTCAGTTTTTCTTAAAAATATATTTTTGTATATTGAGTAATTAAGGTGGGAAAAGTGAAAGAAAAATATATTTTTTTAATAAGAAAATATATTATAAGAAAATTCATGAGTTTATTTATAGGTAGATCATAATATTTCATTATCAAAAACTTAATCATAAACAAACCTGATAAACAATGATATTATGACATAAAACCCTCACCACTTTGGTAACTTTTGAATCATAAACTTTGTAATAGAAAGAACCTTATATGGATATTTAAATACACATAAATTTAATAATAATTATCATAAAATAAATTCATGGTCAGTATATACACCACACAAATGAAACAAGTGGTAAATATGGCATTTGTCTCACAGAAATAAAAGTGAGATGAAAATATCTTACCTTAGTTCTGAATTCCTTTGTACATATTCAAACCTCCTAAATAATAAATATATATTTATTATAAATATATTAAATAACCATAATAATATATATCATACCATATATTATTTATTTTTAATCTTTTATCACTCATTTATTAACAATTCTTTATTAAAATCATTGTTTCTAGTGATAATGTTTTTGTTTTTCTTGTATGTTTTGGTTCAGTAGTTCTGTTCCTTATAATTTGATCATGGTTCCATAATATCCATAATTTTAATAATGATATAAATATAATATATATTCATTATATATATATAGTTATCCATAAAATCTATAGATAGAAAAATGAATTATTTTTTCCATAGAGATGGAAAGTCATACGTATGCATGAACGTTGTTTTCACTTTTTGAGGAATAGAATGAAATAAAGGTAAATAATAACACACATTTTAATAATTATTATTATATCATTAATATCATATATATTCATTAAATCCATCCTTATTACCATCTAAGTAAAACATAAATGAAAAACGAATCATGTTGCTTCGTGGAGCTGGTAGTCCACACGTACGCATGAGCGGCGTTATTATTTTCCAACAGTTTGGAAGGTGAAAAGGTAGATATGATATTTTCACTATATAAGAATTATAATTTAATAAAAAACATATATAAACTTTATACCCATCATAATAACCATCCATGAATGATGGTGATGTAAAATAAATTGTTTCACTGTGTGGAGACGGTAAGTCGTGTGTACGTACAAGTGATACTTTCATTTCCCATTTTATGGAAATAGGGTGAATAAAAGTGGTTTGATAATAATAATAACATTTAATTATATTGAGTATACTAAATTTATTATTTTATTAATAATATAATGTATTTACATAAGGTAAAATAAGATTTAAAAATAAAGTGATCGGTTAAGGCGATTACCTCTTCTTTGAAAAAACTCATTTAGATATCCTCTTAAACACCCTAGGGTTAGACTTTTGGTAATAATATACCTTATATAATGTATAAAAGTAATTTTATAATTTATTTTTTCAAGGTATGGTCAATCTATAATGCTCAAAAGATGTGAATAAGTGAGGAGAGGAGGTTCTCTTCTATAATAGAGGTGAGGGGTACTTTTGGAAATTCATAAAATATTAAAATATAAAAAGTAATTATCAAGAAAAATGATTCCAAAATTATAATTATTATAATATAATATATTATGGTGTTTAAATAACATAAACCAATAAAAGTTTGATAGTTTTTGGTGTTATTTTAAACCTTATTTTTTTATTAACCGTCTGGTTAAGCAATTTTAACCTTAACCATGCTAACTTCTTTTTCACTATAAAAAGGGTTATTATTTTACTTATAAGGTAAAAATTAGTTCATAAATGTATAATGGGTGATATTTTTTACCATATCTTACCCAAATTTTCCTCTTTCAATACTTTTATGATTTTCAAATAATTTAATAATATATTATTTTGATAAAATATCATTAATTTGAATTTTGACACTACTCGTTTAATTTGAATTAAAAGACATACATAAAAAAATTTAATTATAATATAATAATTTAAAATGACATTAATATTTCATATTAATCTAAAAAATTCATGGAACACTATAACTCAATCAAATTATATTACTTTTAATATTTTTAAAACCATTTATTTTATTTTTATATTAATTGAATAAATATCGTATTAGCGTTACACAAGAATTTAAGGTAATTATTTAATCACTAAAAATTATAAATAAATTACTATAATGAAAATAATTTTATTATTCTTAAAATAGATATTTATATTCATTCATAACTTGTTTTTTCCTATGTTAACACATAAAATATATTTAAAATTAAGAGAGTGGCTCTTTATAGATTTCTTTGATTTAAATATTATATAGTCCATTTTCATGGAAAAGTGTTAATTAAACAAATAAATTTAGAACCTAAGTTTATAATGGTCTAATTACCTCCATCCAATAATAATTAGGATGAAAATTTATGGCATTATCACTTATTTTTAACCAATATTAACCTGATTTATCATTTACTGATGTGATAAATTTTACCATGATTAGTATTCATATTGACCAAAATAAAAGGGGTATATTTATCAAATTTAAGAATATTTATTCCAAATATTGAATCCATTTTTAAATATTAAATTTCTATAAGTTTCATAATTTAATTTTAAAAATAAGAGTGCAAGATGTGATGAAACCCGCTTTTTTGAAAAATTAAATTTTAAGCATACAACTTGATTTATTCTTTTCTCATGATTAGAAAAAATATTAAATTAATTTTAAAACATTTTATTGAGTATATAATATAAAAATTTATTTAAAATCATTCACCAATATTGATTAATTTAATTTATTAAGATAAAAATGCATTACATGCGTAAAAATAATTTTTCAGAAAAAAACATCATTTTTTATTTTCAAATGATGTTTATTTTTATTTATAATTATTTGATTACCAATGAATTAATTTTATATATGTATAATAATAAATTTTTCATAATTTAGTTAATCATTACCATCTAATCCAATGGCTAGGTGATAGCTGTCACATAATAATGTTTTAATAGTATATTGTAGTTCGTTTAAACTCGGTGTTGTGTGTAATGCAAGATATCGAAGAAATCAAATTATTCAATGATAAATATATTCTAAAATCTTTGGATGTGACATTATAACCCCCTTAAAATGAATTTTTACCTAAAAATACATCACTTTAATATAAAAAATAACGATATCTTTGTTTCATTACATCCTTGGGTTCCTAAGTAGCTTCTTTGAATTTGTGATTTATCCAAAGAACTTCACTAGGTGAGTAGTCCTATTCCATATCAATTTATCTCAAAATATAATATTTATACTAGTTTATCTTCATAATAAAGATCTTGATCCAATGGTGTGACCTCTTAGTTCAGTACATGTGTTGGATCAGGTATGTACTTCCTCATGAACGATATATAGAACACATCATGAACTTGAGAGGGGTTCAATGGGAGCACCAAATGATAAGTTTTAATCCCACTTGATCATGAATATTGAAAGGGATAATATACATAATTATTAGGTCTCCATTCTTTCAGAATCTTATAACCTTATTCCATAGAGAAATTCAAAGAAAAAATTCTTACCAACTTCAAATTCTAGATCACACCGATGATTTTCAGTATAACTTTTCTGTTGACTCTGAGATATCTTGATGTGTTGTTGAATGGATCTAACTTTATATGTCATTTACTAAACTATCTCAGACCCTAATATCTTTCTTTATCCAACTTCATCCTAGCATATTGGAATTATACACTTCTTTCTATAGAGGGATTCATAAGTATATATCTAAATGCTCAAGTTAAAGCTATTGTTGTAAGAAAACTTTAATAAAGGAAGGTATTAATCCCGACCACCTTTTAAATACATAAAACAATATCTCAACATATGTTATAGGTTTTTAATTGTTCTATCATAATTATCATGTGTATGAGGATGATACGCAGTGTTGAAACTCAACTCTATATCTAGATCCTACTGAATACTTCACTAGAACTGTGAGGTAAACCTCATATCCCGATCAGATACAATAGAATGTGGTACTCTAGGAAACCTTACCACTTCCATAATATAAATTCTAGAAATATAATCAAGAGAGGATTATTCTCTAATATTAATGAACTATTTTGACTTTGTAAGGTGATCGACTATAACCCAAATATAATTATGGCCTTTATATGTTTTGGGGAGTCTGATGAAAAATTTCATGGTGATGTTTTCCCATTTCCATTTTGGTATGGATAATGGTTGTAACATTCCCTTATACTTTTATCTATCAAGCTTATCTTTTTGGCATATGAATCACTAAGATACATACTCTGCAATATCTATCTTCATGTTGTCCCATTAGAAATAATCTTTTAGATCTCTATAAATATTCTTACTCTTGGGATAAATAGATAATTATAAACTATGAGCTTCATCCAATATCTCCTTCTTCAATTTTAGTACGGAAGGAACACATACATAGTTCCTAAACTTTATCAATCCATAAAAATCAAGGTTAAACTCAGGAACATTTCTCACCTTCTTATATAGCTCTACATATTCCTTCTACACCTCTTTAATCTTCACTTGGATAGATGGTTGAAAAATCATTTGAGAAAGATAAGATTTCTCCCCTTTATTCATGATTCAGAGATCCATCCTTTTTAAATCTAGAAATATTGGATCTTTTGTGATCCTTTTCATATATAAACTAGCATGCTCATTTCACCTCAGAGAATCTACCACCTTGTTTGGTTTCCCATGGGATGTATTTATCACTTATAATATTTAATTAGCTACAACCATCTTCTCTGGCACATATTTAACTCTTTCTTTATGAATACATACTTTAAACTTTTATGATTATTATATATGTCACACTTTTCTTCATAAAGATAATTCCTCTATATATTTAATGTAAAAGTTTCCATATATATCTCTAAATCATGAGTTGGGTAATTTTTCTCATTAACCTTCATTGTGAATGAGGCCTAATCTATCAACATATCATTCTTCATGAGAATAAATCCCAATCCCTTCTTCGATACATCACTATAGATTAAAAACCCTTATCCATTATAAGGTAATGTATGTATGGGTTCACTGACTAACCTTCTATTTAGTTCCTTGAAATTTTCATCATATTCATCTATCCAAAGTAACTTGGCTCCCTTCTGAGTTAACTTGGTGAAAAGACTATATAGTTGGGATAAATTCTCCACAGAGCGTCGATAATATCCATACAAACCAAGAAAACTATAGATCTCAGTAATTTTGGTTGGACTAGGAAATTTTTCAAAAACCTCTATATTTAATGGAACCTCTAATATACCCTCACTTGATATTATATGACCCAAAAATGAAAAAAATAGCCAAAATTTACACTGTAAATTTTGTATATAGCTTCTCTTTCCTTAGGGTATTCATCACAAACCTCCAGTGATCTTCATTTTCTTCATTTATCTTTAAATGGATAATAATATTATCTATAAATACTATCAAAAACTGATCAAAGTAATATCTAAAGACTCTATTCATTAAATTCATGAAGATATCTAGGGAATTATTAAGACCAAATGGCATCAATATATATTCATAGTGTGCATACCTTATATAGAATGATTTCTTAGGTATATCCTCATTATTGACCCCCAATTGATGATATTTAGAATAAAGATCAATCTTGGAAAATTATTGAGCTCCATGTAGTTGATCAAACAAGTTATCAATACGAGGTAGAGGATTCTTATTCTTGACTGTTATCTTGTTAAATTATCAATAATCAATACAAAGCCACATTGATCCATATTTCTTCTTAAAAAAATTGTCATAGCCCAAGGTGATGCACTTGTTTGAATTTATATATCTCAAAGATTCTCCTAGAATTTATTTTTCAATTCATGAAACTCAATTGGGGTCATTCTATATAGAGTCTTTGAAATAGGTGTAGCACTAGGTATGAGTTTTATTGAGAAATCTACTTCATGATTCAGTGTAATGCCAAACAATTCATCCAAAAATACATCAACAAACTCCCACATAATAGGCGTATATTTAATGTTTATATTCTCCCCAACCAGCTAAGATAAACATAACTTTTGAATAGGAATCAAGACCCATACAATGGATGTAATTTCAATCGAAAGTTCATATTTATCATCATACTAATATATGGTCATAGTTTGATTCAAAATATAAAATATGACTTCCCTTCCTTGTAAATTGATGTGGGATTTATGTAGAAAAATTCAATTCATGCCTAGCATAACATTAAATTAAATCAGATAGAGAATAAAAATATTTTTAGGAAGCACATTCCTTTATACTTTAACCAGAGAAGAATCATAGACTTGAGATGTGATCATTGTACCATTAGGGATTTTTAATTCTAACTCAAAATCTAATATTCTATGTGGTACTGTGATACTCTTAAAAAAATTCAGATATAAAAATTGGGTGAATCCATAATCAAATAATACATTAATAGTTCTAGAGTGTATGGTAAGTGTACCATTCCCCCACTTTGTTATCATAATCCATATCACTAATAGTGATCACATGAGATCTATCTTTGTTTATACCTTTAGGTTTGAGAATTGGTTAGAATAATACCCATACTCTTTTCATTTGAAACACTAGAGTGTGGGTGGTACATTATGTGGAGATTTCTCTCTATTTGCATCATTAGCTAACTTATTCCCATCACTTCAATATTTGATTGATCGATGGCCTTACTTTACAAACTAAAAACATTTACCAGTCCCCTTAAGACAATTTTCACCATGTTTACTTCCACACTTTGATCATAAGGTAAATCTCATATTTTTCTCTACATGGTTTTTATGATTTCCTTTAAATTCCATTTCCTTTTCTTATCAAAACCATGAGATTGATGGGTAAATATAATCTTCATTTCCACCTTGATAGCACAAAAAATATGATTTTTTCATATTTATTGAAGCCTCTTATGGATAACTCCATTTTAAGACTTGGTTTTAAGCCAATGAAGAATCAATCAACCTCACTTATAGGTTGTATGATAATACCATAAGCATACCTTGTAAATATTTTAAAATTTTCTCATAGGTACCAATATATTTATCATCCTTATAATTTAGATCAATGAATTCATTATCCATTTTTGTATGAATAATATAGAGAAAGTACTTATTGAAAAATAAGATCTTTAACTCAACCCACTCCATAGAGTCAATTTATTCTTGTTTCATCATATCGTTGATAAGATTTTTCCATTGATTTGTTTCTCTTTTTAAATTATAGATAACCAAAATGGATTTTTCATGCATTGAACACTAGATAATGTAAAATATCTTTTCAATGGTATTTATCCATTTCTCAGAAACTAATGGATCAAAATGACCACAAAATGAAGGTAGATGTTATCTCATGAAAGACTTAATAGAATGTTGTTTCCTCCTTTCCTCATTCATAATTTTAGAATGATTTATATCTTGATAAAGTTTTTTGACTGTAACAATGATATTTTTCATTCAAATTCCCATAAAATTTGGTTTCTCAAGAGGACAGTCATTTAATTTTCTATCACATTCATCATTAACATGATTCCTTTGGTTTCCATGCATTGGATAAAACCAAAAAGTATAGTGTGAGCAATAATAATCATAGTGGAAAACCACATAATTATGAAAAATAATTTATAAGATGTCAAAATCAAGTCAAATTTTTTTAATCTATGATACCTTAGGTTTAACCTAGGTCATCCGTAATCATTATAAAAACTTAAGGATGTTATCTTATACTTAGACATATCCCTAGGGTTGTCACTAAAGTTTTTTCATCCCAATTTACAAAAGTTAACAATACATTGCTCTGATACCAACTATAATGACTCAAACATTTCTTAAATATAATTAACATATTAATAGATGAAAATTAATTACATAACATAATGATCCACACCAGAATCATATAGTTATAGTGCCTTTGGAAACTTGTAAATATAGTCAACTGGTTTATAAAAGATATTAATTATCTCCCACTAAGTTCTTCATAACTATCACCCTTCTTAGACATATCATAATTAATACCTTTATTTATAACATAGGGAAAGTAAACATAATAAGGGGTGAGATATAATCCTCAATAATAGTAAACAAGGGTGATAATAAGGATCACTTAAACATAAAATGAACATGAGGGTATGATAACATGATCATAACATTTTAAAACCATACCTTGCATATCATAGATAATAAATTTGAGTCATGGAATAAAGCTTGGTAGTTCATAAGACATGAATCATGAAGGAATCAAATAACACAAGTCATGAGAGCATAACATTGGCATAATAAATGGAATTTTGGAATACACATAAGCATAGAAAATCATTTCCTTAGTATCCAAGGCTCACTATTTGGACTATAATATTGTATTGGGTTCACTCCTCAAAATATCATAGTATTTAAGGTTAACTCCCAATAATATCATAGTGGATATAGTCCCTTACTGAATTGGGTTCACTCCCCATTCTAGTATTGTTTATCTTATGAGATATCTATCTTTACCCAATGCATTGGAGGGCTATATAATTTTAGGACCACCTATCACATAATGAAAATAATATATATTTTCTCCACAAGATCATAAAACAATAATTATATTATAACCCATTAAAAGAAATGGGTTTCATAAACATTTCATCATAGCATAATCCATTAAAAAGGAACATATTTCATAAACATTTCATCATAACATAACCTATGTAAAAGGAATGAGTTTTATAAACATATTATCATCATAAACCATCAAAAGAAAGAATAATTATGGTATCATTGGATTATCTCCCCATTAGAACTTAAGTAACATAAAAGGATGTTATCATGGATGAAAATTTTCTTTAAACGATAACAGGATTATTTCTTAAGGAAAATACCTTTTATTTTTGAAATCATTTCGTTAGAATATAAAAATTTACAAAATATTATGGAAAATATTTTCATTTAAAAGAACTATGAAAATATTTAAAATAATCTTCAATTAATTGAATTATCATGATAGTGGGAAATTTCTTTCATTATATATAAGTTAAAAGAAAAACATTCCTCAAATTTTTGTAAAAAGTCAAAAAGTACATCATTCGGAAAAAAAAAGAATATTCATTTTAAAAAAATTGTAAAAATTAAAAACATGGGTGAAAATTAATTTTAAAAATAATTATATAAAATTAAAAATATTCCTGAAAAAAAATTAGAAAACATTGACATGGAAGAGAAGGTATTTTCAACCAAAAAGAGAAATGAAGTCAGTTTTCCTTAAAAACATATTTTCAGTATCTTGAGTACTTCAGGTGAGAAAAATGAAAGGAAAACATTTATATTCAAGAAATAACCAAATTGTAAGAAAATTAATGGGTTTATTGAGGGTAAAATAATAATATTTCATCATTGGAAACTTAATCATAAATAATCCTGGTAATTGATGAGATTGTTGCATAAAACCCTTATCACTTTGGTAACTTTCGAATCGTAAGCCCTGTAAAATAAATAAACTTATATAGATATGTAAATTACCATAAATTTTTAATAATAATCCTGAAATAAATTAATGTGAAGTATATAAACCACAAAAAAACAAGTGGTGAATATGGCATGTGTCTCACAGAAATAAAACTGAGATGAAAATCTCTTACCTCAGATCCGACTTCCTTCATACATGTTCAAAACTCATGTATAATAAATTTAACTTTATTATAAATATATTCAATAACCAAAATAATATATATAATACCATATATGATTTACTTATAACCTTTTTATTACCCTTTTATTAACATTTCTTTATTAAAATCACCATTTCAGGTGATAATTGCTTCATTTTTCATATAATTTTTGGTTCAGTATTTTTGGTCATTGTACTTTAGTCATGATTCTATCATATATATAATTTTAATAATGATATAATTATCATATATATGTATTCATTATATATAGAGTGATTTATCCATGTAATATAGATATATAAAAATGAATTACACTGTTTATGGAGACGGTAAGTCATACGTATGCATGAATATTGTCTTCACTTTGCGACAGATGGAACAAAAGAAAGGTAAATAATAACTCAAATTTATATAATAATATCATATATATCATATATATTCATAAAATTCAACCTTATTACCATCCATTTAAAATGTAAATGAAAAATGAATCACATCACTTCATGGAGGTGGTAGTCCACACATATGCACTGGCGATGTTATCGTTTTCCAACAATTTAAAAGGTAAGAAGGTAGATATGGTATTATCACTCATGAAGAATAATTATTTCATAAAAATAATATAAAACTTTGAATCCATCATAATAATCATCCATGAATTATTATGTTGTAAAATGAATTATATCACTATGTGGAGATAGTAAGTTATACGTACGCACACGTGATACTTTCACTTCCCATTTGATGGAAAGAGGGTTAATAAAAGTGGTTTAATAATCATAATAACATTTAAATATATTTAGGTTACTTAATTTATTATTTTATGAATAATATAATAGATTTATATGAGGTAAAATAATAATTAAAAACAAAGTGATCGGTTAAGGAGATTACTTATTCTTTGAAACAACTCCTTTAGTTCTCCTCTTAAAGACCCTAGGGTTGGTATTTTGGGAATACCAGCACCTATAAAATGTATATAAGTCAGTTAATAAGGAATTTTTTATGGTATGTTCATTATATAAGGATTAAATGGTATGAATAAGTGAGGGGAGGAGGTGACCTTTTATAATTGAGGTGAGGGGAATTTTTGGAATTTCTTAAAAGATTAAAATATCAAAAAGTCATTCTCAATAAAAATGTTTCCAAAAGTCCAAGTATTCAGAGATAATATAGGATGGGTTTTAAATACCATAAACTAATAAAATTTTTATAGGTCTTGGTGTCATTTTAAACCTTATCTTTTTTATTAATCGTTCGGTTAACCAATTTTAACCTTAACCGTGCTAACGTCTTTTCACTCTTAAAGAGTTATAATTTTGCTTATAAGATAAAAATTGTTTCATAAATGGATAAGGGATGAAATTTTAGATCAAATATTATCCACATTGTCCTATTTAAATATTTTTAATATTTTTAAATAAATTAATAGTATATTATTTTTTATAAAATATCATTAATGTCAATTTTGACACTATTCATTTAATTTGACTTAAAAGACATAAAAAAAAGCTGGAATTAGAATAAAATCCTTTAAAAGAAACTAATATGTCATATTAATCTAAAAAAATCATGTAATACTATAACTCACTAAAATTATATTACTTTTAATATTTTTAAAATTGTTCATTTTATTTTTCTATTAATTGAATAAATAGTGTATTAGTGTTACACAAGAATTTAAGGTAAATATTTAATCAATAAAAATTATAAATAAATTACCATCATGAAAAAAAATTTATTATTCCAAAAATATATATTTATATTCATTCATAACATTCATTTTTCCCTATGTGAACACAAAAAAGATATTTAAACCTAAGAGAGTGACGCTTTGTAACTTTCTTTGCTTTAAATATTATATAGGTCATTTTCCTGGAAAAGTGTCAATTAAAAAAATTAATTTTGAGGATAAATTTATAAGGGTAAAATTTCCATCATACAATAAGAATTATTATAGAATATTATGGCCTTATCACTTAGTTTTAACCTAGATTAACCTGATTTACCCTTTACCAAGGTGATAAATTTTACCACGATTACTATTCATATTGAAATAAAAAATAAAAAGGGACTATTTGACAAATTTGAAACTAATAATTAAAAATATGGAATCCATTTTTCAATATTTAATTTCTAAAAGTGGTAAAATTTAATTTTAAAAATATGCATGAAAAACACGACGAAACCGTTTATTAGAAAAAATAATTTTTAAGATTAAAACTTTCTTTATTATTATATCATGAATATAAAAAATATTAAATGAATATTAAAAAATTTATTGAATATATAATATATACATTTTATTAAAATCATTCACTAATAGTGACTAATTTAATTTATTAAGATAAAATACATTGTGCACATAAAAATAATTTTTCAGAAAAACATTTTTATTATTTTCAAATGATTTTTTTATTTATAATTATTTGATAAAAATGAATTAATTTTATATATATTTAACCATATTTTTTTATAATTTAATTAATCATATTCATACCCAAAAATCCAACAGCTGGTCGATAAGTGTCACATAATAATATTTTAATAGTATATCACAGTTCTTTTAAACTCGATGTTGTGTGTAACAAAAGATATCAAAGAAATAAAATTATTAAAAGAGAAATATATTCTAAAATATTGGGGTGTTACACTAATAGTGTGAATGTTTAGGTATGGGGGTGTGATCGCACTATAATTCATTGCTTCATTTCCACCCTTATATCACTACGTTAAACTAATTTTGTATTTTCAATTCCAAATATAATAAAAAAATTGAACTTTATATTTGGTTCAATTAGTTTATTTTTATCACCTTTAAAAAGTTCAATTTTAATTTTTTTGTGATTATATTTTAGTAAGAGGTGATTTAGAGAGACCTCGATTAAATTCAAGTAAAACAGGTCAAAATGTGTAAGATCCCAAGTACATATGTAAACTAAAATGAACACTACAGCTAATATATGCATCAAATTGGGATTGAAACTGGTGTAAAAATGAAAAAAATATGTGGGATACTTTTCTATAGAAGTCCAGGAAGCCTAATTCATCCATTTTGAAGCCCAAAATATTCCATCATTAGAGGTAGTCTTCATTGTTTATGGTCTCGAGGTCACTTATATAATTCAACAATATATCGGGTTATAGTCCTCCAAATGATTCCAAATTTTCATTGGAGATAGAAAAGTGATGTGGAAACAACTTTTTAGTTTTTTCAAAAGTGATATAAGACTGTATAGTTTCCAAAAACCATGATCTAAGTGGTATTTCAAAAATAGGGTTCCCAAAACCACCTACCCCTTTGGATATAAATTGGAACCATGGGAACCCCATTTGTAAGTTATACCAGGCGGAAATATTCTACTATTTTTGAGTCCCAAAGGATCTATCTAATCCCTTTGGAGGTTCTATAGGCCTCTATCCTCAAGGCTAGATCAAGTATTAAGGAAAAGTTCCACCTGATCCTCCCCCCCCCCCCTCTTGATGGTGAGTTTAATGGTGGATGATCATTTCGAGGGAGCTACACACACTTGAAGAGGGAGTTCAGAAACTTTTTATTCTATTGGTTTAGTGTAATTTGTGTGTGGAACATTTCATTTAAGTTTTATCTTAACATTATTCTTCTTTGAATGAATTGTTT
The DNA here is from genome assembly GCA_963277665.1 of Viscum album. Lineage (NCBI taxonomy): Eukaryota > Viridiplantae > Streptophyta > Magnoliopsida > Santalales > Viscaceae > Viscum > Viscum album. The sequence goes on from OY728120.1 coordinate 2,114,698,336, forward strand.
TGGTATAATTAAATGAAACAATTTTCATTTAAATATTTATTGGTTTGATATTTAAAGTGGGAATCTTGGGGGGGTTATTAGAAATCGCAAGAATCCTTTTTCACTTTCACATACATGGGATTTCAGTAAAACATGTGTATTTTTTTGAACAATTAACTAACAAAGATGTGTAGTGAACTTGAAATGACCTCCTTCTCTCAAATTTAAAAAACTCCACCTTTTTATATCAACTATTAAACTCTTTAATTAAGCCATTTTATTTTTAAAACTATTTTCAAAACCACCCCCTCTTTTAGTCCTTTTTTTAATATATTCACTTTAAACCTCCAATTCTCTTTGAGAGATAACCTAGGGTCTTCCCAAGGCTATAAATCAACTTTAAAAACATAATCAATTTGATATGTCATGGAAAAGTGGTTAGGGTTACATGTTGAGCCACCAACATCATGTCACATGGAATGTATAAGGTATACATAGTGTGTGATATTTAACTCTACATGGAACCCTAGCCACTACAGAATGGGAACTACACAATGTTTGTTCTCTAAAGTACACATCTTGTATATTGGGATTTTCCAGAAACTCCCATATGTTCAATGTGTATCTTCCCACTTCACTTCCTCCTTCAACCTAGCCACAAAATCCACTGAGGAACTAATATCTAGTGTTGAATAATCCCAAATCATCATTAGTGGCTAGATTTCATCCACCCAATCCACTCGTGGATTATCTCTATTGAACAGTGTTTTTGAAATTCCAAATCCTACGGACTATGGATCTCTAATCTATCCCTGATTTCCCATCATCATCACTGCACTTCGATCATGCCATTATTCCCAAATCCAAACCCACAAAAATGATTCATTGTTCCAAAGATCAAATGTGCAACGATCGGTTTCCAGGTATTTATTAAATCATTAGTCAAATAAAATACTGATGATGAACATTTGTAGAATGGGGGAGGAAAAGAAAAAACAAAAACATGAGGAATAAACCTCAACCATTTTTCAGGTTGGCCCCAATATGTAGATGTTAAAATGGTGAATGAATATGAATAAAAAATGATCAATAAAACATAATTTTAGGGATAAAATTCCATCAATCGTAAATCAACAATTGAACCATGAATAAATTTGTTAGAAGGATTGATTTGCGTTCAACATGGAATAAACAAACACGGGGTTAAACCAATCAAATAAAACAACCTACCTCGATTTTGGATCAATCTATGATGAATAATGGTTTTATATCGTTGTTGTTAGAGAGATCCATGAACTCATTTATTTAAGATGAACTCCTCAGTACACTGATCATCAAACCACAATCTTGTCATTAATCTAAGCTCTCCCCCAATAGCTCCTCTCAAATCCCAAGGGTTATATAGCTAATCCTAGGAATTTTCAATAAGTGGGATTATATAGAGGTGATTTAAGTCAGACCATTTAATAAAAAAAAAAATATTTATTTATTTATTTATTTATCCATCCACAACTTCTCTTAAACCAAAAACCCAACAGACACAAAAGTTATGTTATGCCTAGGGTAAAACAAACATTCTAGATTTAATGGAAATATTAGATTTCTCATATGAGACTCCATTTGGGAGTTATTTCATTATTTAAAAAAAACAATGTGTGTGTGTGATATAATATATTTAATATTTTTATTATATCGATATAGAGGTTCTTCGGACCCTAGAATCTTGCATTGACTCAGCTCCTAGTTCATAAAATATACTTTAAAATATTCCAAAGTTTTACAAGGAAAAAAATCATTTCATAGGAAACCATGAGCTACTCAATCCCAAGGCCTAAATTTGTGATTTATCTCTAGAATACCACATCACTCTATACTTATACCTACCATAAGACCCACAACTCAAGGGTCTATCTTTATCCTCCTCAGCAGCCTGAATAAAACCCCTCTCTATCACCTCAGCATGATCCCTCACCTCTAACCAAGACTTCAAATGAAAACTCACCACCCTATATTAAATATTTGTATTTAAGGAAAACTCAAAATTTTCATGCTTTCATGTCCCCATCATATAAGAGGTCTATATATTATACCATAAATGTGTAGAAGTGGATTCCATGATGGCACACACTAGACCCCCTTGAAAGAACTCTGTGAACTTATTTATATGATCATTCATCCACACTTGGGGAATAAACTCTTCCTTAAATGGGACAAGTAATTTTTTCTTAGGAACCTCTTCTGGTAGACCATGATTCACTTTCCACCACTCTCGATCCACCCTTTGGAGAAAACTCACTACTAAGGTAACTCAAAATTGTGATGGACTCTTTATCAGTTCAAAGGTAACCTCAGCCTCTTTTAACCACTTATCAACCTTGAGACTTGATGATCCACCAAGGAAATTCAAAACCTTTTACTATTTAAATCTAGACAATGCCTTATCCTATGAATCCTTCTTCCACTTCCTAAGAAAAAAACCAACGATTCTCTAATGACATGTCTTCAATAAAAACATAAAAATCAATAAGGTTAGATAAAAAAATTAATTCACATCCTAATAACAGGGAAAACTAAAACACATCAAAAGAATAAAATTCACTTTAACACCCCCAAATCACTAAACTAACTCATCCTTCATGAAAAAATCTCATTGTCTTTCTAATTAAAATCACACTTTCCTCCAATAACATAGCAGACCCATCACTCCCATACCATTATCCATAAAACCATCGAGCAATCAAAAAAACCATTTCTCCTCCCCATAAATCATTTCTACCACCCTATGCTAACGGCGATCCAAATTAAATAAAAGACCCCAAAAATACCCTCCATAGAAACAAAAAATCACTCTATAGACATTTAATCACTTAAATCATACTCAAAAGGACCTTAAAACATTAGTTTAAAACATGAAAACTCTTCCTTGAAACCCATACCTTTAAAACTTCAAAAATCCACTACAAGTTTTACCTCAAAATTCCCTTTTTCCTAAAATCCTATAAATAAAAAACACTTCATCTTTCTTTAAAATAGGGTATCAACAAAACCATTTGTAAAAAACTCCCATAAAATTTTACAATGATACTTTAAAAATAAACACGATCTTTATAAAAATGAAATCTATCATTTATTTAATAAAACACATTACCACAAGGCACATAATTATTTGAGAAAGACGAGTAAACATTAGCAACCAACACTGCACATATTATTACAAAATATGAGAGGAGTTATTAGAATTAACTTGATCAAATATAAAATAAATTTTCCAAAAATATCCCATTACTGATTTAAATGGACTCAATCACCCAATAATTTATCTGATTTAATATATTAGGCATAAAATGATATCAATAATTCAATCATTATTTCATTAATAGTTTAACCTGATTTCCATTAAGCCAACTAACAACTCTAAGAAATTTAATACATGCCTAAACATGATGGAATACCATATTGAACATGATTTCCTTAAGATGTCACATATATGAAGTATAAAAGATTTCATGTTTTTACTATATTTTAATTCAACTCATACAGTATTATCATGATCTTTGTCTAATCATTATCAATATGTTTAACTTCAAAACTAATAATTCTAGATTAATTCATAACATGTTATATAAAACACAAGGCTATAAAAATTCATCTTATCCACTTCAAAGTTCCTTTAGGTTACTAACATACTAGAAATTTTCAATAATTCACCATGGTAAACAATAAAAAATTATAAAGGCATGAAGTTGGTTTTAACATTTCCATGATTTCTATTAGCCATTTACTTTAAGTGAAAGTCTTTACTTATTATAATTACAAATTAACACTAGAAATATTTCCCTTTAGACAATATGATCACATAAAAACAAAAACATATCAGCATTCATAGAGTCATATGTATAAACCAATACAAACAATAATTAAGTCACAATATAGGGAAAAACCATACCGGTAACACCTTGAGATAGCAGAAATAATAGCATTGAAAATTCCAATAGCCCCCCTTTTATATCCTTAAAACCTTAACATAGGTCACCATAAAAAATGAATCCCTATGCCTGGAACATGAAATTTTACTTAAGATCATTCAATTAGATTCATTTTAACTCTTCCCCTGAAATCACCTCAATTCAAACACAAGTACAAACAAACATAATGCATGTACCTCTCCTAGGATTCTACATCATCAATCAGAATTATAATATCTGGGGTGTTCGGTGAGATTAGGGTCCTTGTGTTAGATCACAGGGGACCATAATCACCTATATCCTAGATGGTCTCTCTTTCCACATCACACACTAGGTTCAACTAACACTGTTTTCCTACCAAAACCATATAGTCCTCACAAGTTCATAACTTTAAACTTCATACTAACTATTATTAATAGAATTGATACCACTTTTTCACAAACCACCCCCACTAGGAATCCCTCATAAACTAGAATTGGATATGATTGTAACCCTCAAATCCCACTTCCAATAGGTTACTGGTTGGAGACTAGGACCGAGGGTATAAAATATACAAATGGGAGACCTTTCCCTAATTAACCTAAGAACATATAAGGAAAACCACCAATCAACTCCATAACATAAAATAAATACTAAAATACCATAGTTAATGTAAATTTCATATAGAATCTAGATATCTAAAATGGAATACCAAATGAAAACTCCTATGAAAATGAACCGAATAGCAGCCCCAAGACTCGAACTAGTAATACCCAACACAATCACTAAATCCCTCCTGGAAACCTAAAAAACATATTTATGTATATAGGGGTGAGAATATATATACTAAGTGGGATACTCCTCAATGCCTCTCATTAAAATGTGTCAGATGCATACTAATGCCTTAATGAATAAATAGCATAACCAACATGCACTTAAAAAGATCAGTTATCCCCCAAACTCACTAAGGATCACTCACCTAATATCATATCCAAATTTAATAAAATAATATCAAAAAGGCACACCACGACCACTTCCTCACTAGTTTTTCACTCTCACGCTCTAATGAAAAATGTCTTGTGCTTCTAACCCTTCTACAGCTGTGCAATCACACATCATATCTCATATCACAACCACATGAAATATACCACTACAACTATAATCAAATATCTACAACCACATATTTTATCACTACATCAAAACCAAATTCCAAATTATCATCAAAATACGGTATCATTAATATGAAGTACATCAACCTTGTTCCCTCCACCTACCATGCATAACCCCCACCAAGTATTAAATCCTCTATCACATCATCATCCCATCATCATCACTATCATGAAATCATGTCAGTCAATATATTACATGTTATAGCTTTAAGACATGATATTACATATTAGTTTATGATTTTAAATTACTACCATCACTGATATTTTACTAAAATAATGATTAATTTACAATCAATGTTCATATTTTGATCATAAACACATAAGGAGAACATTGTTTGAATTCATTCAATTACACTTTAGTTTAATTTTTTGACCATATATTTCAAAATAATAATCCAAATTATGTGATTATTATTTTTTAGGGTTATTAATTAAATTTAATACAAATTATTCAACTATATATTTGGCTAATTTGACTATCTAAAGGGTCATATGGACCACATAAGAAGGCTACCAAGTCTATGGAGAAAATTGGACCATCAATGAAGATTGAACTTATGGGATTAATACAGAAGAAAAAATTTAAATAAACCCATAAATATGTTTTAGGATGTCTAGAAACATATTGGATAAAAAAATTAAGTCCCAAATCAACCAATAAGGGGCCCAATCTATGCATTAAATTCCAGCCCACAATTTTGTATTGGATTTTAAAATATCCCACAATTCTTGAATTTTATCTCAATATAAACATCCAATTGAGATTTAATTTTTTGGAGAGAAATTAAAGATATAATAGAAAAAAAATTAGAAGAAATGGTTCATATTTTAAGGAATATTAATAGACATAAATTCATTCACATTTAGACTAAGGGAAAACTCTACAAAAAACTGGACAGTGGCACATGGTTTGGGAAAACAACCAAAAATTTGGCTTCAAAATTCCAATGGCCTCCAAATTTGGAGGGTTAAATTTCCATGTGTATATATATATATAACTTTGAATAAGAAGATATATCAATGTTATACTATCTTAATAGTCAAATGGTCAATCCAATTTGAGGGGAAGTTTTGAAATGAAAATGGTTCACCACCTTGGGCTATAAATACACTCCCCTATTCTCTTTGCAAGAGGTTGGAATTTCAGAGCTTATGAGGATACATTGTAATGAACATGTCCTTAAAACATTCCTGCTGGGGCCTTAAAAACTCATGTTTTGTACTTTATATATCTTTCCTCCACTCTTTGTTTTCATGTTCTTTTATGTTCGCTTTCATTTGTAATCTTGTGAGTGTTTGAGTTGTAATTTTTTTTTGAATATTAATGAAATTATCTTAATCATATATTATTCTCATCTAAATTATTTAGTGTAATATTAATGGTATTAAAATAGTTTAAATAAATTTGAAAACTCTTCCCTATTTCTCTTTATTAATCAAAAGCGTGTGTTTAACTCCATTCGCTATTCGTGTATGTGTTCGGTGCACTACTCTTAACTTGTCCCGTTATTTTATTATATTTTTTAGTAATCACCCTAAAAATAATAAACCATATTAATAAACATATCAATGTATGATTAAATCATCCATTTATTTGAGTCATAATTTGTGGATGTCATGTTCCGAATCAATTTTTGTTATTGTCATAATAGGCCACTTTTAGGGAAAAGTGGGAAGCATGCCAAGTTTTATTACATCATATAGATTCAAAATTCAAAACGATCCTGAATCAAAATTCAAAAACAAAATCCACCACCATGGAAACCAAATCCAATAAATCCCACTACCACTGGAAAACATGCTGACTCCATTATCATCACAACATAGTATCCATCATCACGCCATCGCCATCCCTGCCAAATGATCTATTGCCTTCTGAGTCACTCACCAATGAGAATAAACTACTGAAGAACATCCCACCATCACAACACCCTCTTCCTCATCGAAAAAAACATCATCGCTTTAAGTCATCATTAACCATAAATCCTTTTCTACTTACCTCATCAACGAATAGCATCAAGCGAGAACCAGATCCATCATCAAAGGAGATATCCAAAAAAACATAGTAACTAGAGAAATACACTACACACAACGCCTCCTGGGAACTCTTATCGCCCCTCTGAAACATCCCAAAACTTCCTTTGAATTTGATGCACCCGACCAACCTAGAAGGGAGTAAGGGGCTAGGAAGCCAGAGTAGGGAGGAGCGGAAGAGAAGGGGAAAATAAAAACACAAACCACTAAAGAATGAGAGATAGAACCACTAGGATGGAAACCCTAAGGGAAAACAGATATTAAAAACCTTAACTGGAAGAAACAGGAATGCAGAAGTTGGAACCAGGATTGAAACCCTAATAAGAAATTGGGACTAAAACCCTATTGAGAAACCCCAAACAGATCAAGAGAAAATGAGGGAGGAAGCCATCAAAATAGAGAAAACTGTGATTCCATTACTTCCACCACCACAGTCCCAAACCCATATGAGAATCCAACACACCCAACCAATATGGGGTTGTGTGTGTCGGGCCAGATCGGCAGAGCAGGGATGGAAGACGGGAAAATGGGACAACTCTAAAGAACCCGAAGAGAACGAACCTGTAAAGAGGAATCCTGAAGAAGCTAGAGAAAGAGAATGGTTATATCGCTTCCGAGGAGACAAAGAAACCCAAAGAGGAGGATGGATAAGCTGAAAGACAAATAATCCAATAGAGGAGGAGAGATCCATTGCTGTGGGGAGAACTCAAAACCCTAGGTCGAAGAGACCAAAGCTGATAGCTGGAGCTGGAGCCGAGACCATGCACTGGGAGAGTGAGGCTCCATTAATATAATATTAATGGATCACATGTGGATGTCAAGTGATTGATATATTTTATTCATTAAATATTCTTTGGTTTAACATTGTGTATGTTAAACTAAAAATGTCATGGAATAATGAAATATTTTGTTTAACATGCGAATTCCATGGATTATTGGAACCATAAATACACTAATATAAACTAATTATTGATATTAGTGTTAGAGTTGGTTGTCTAGAACCAACTACTTTGTACTTTATTCATTAATAAAAGCCTTATCACATCTTTATTGTTCTTCTGTATGACAATGCATGTGATAATGTCCTAAAGACAGCTGTTGTATTAAAGGGTCATAGCGGATCCCTACTATGATGAGAACCTGGAAGTTCCATAACACTATTCTTGAATATATGTTCTATGTCCGGATGATATTATTTGAGGGACACAAATAATATAGGTCATTAGGGGTGAGGACTCATAAAACTTTGAGGCACATTCTCATGGTGTGCGCCCTTGGTAATATCCAGGAGGATATTATGAGAACGAGACCCGCCAGTAGAAAATCCACACTTCATAGTGTCATTGGATGTTCCTATCTAAGGACGTGTGTATTGGTCCTTAGACTTTAAGATTATTATTAATGGGTATTATAACTCGCTCACTTATATGTATTGACGAAAACTATGATGACACACTGTTCGCAGCAAGGTAGGATACGTTGGGTGTGTCACGAGTAATACTGCATTAATAGATAATGTGAGAAAGGATTTGTCCCTTCTATTCCATAACAGAAGTAGATATGTCAGGCCCTTTGATGGAACAAATATAGCATAAATAAATCCATGGCCATGGTAAGGTATGGGCGAGTTCAATTCCGGGAAGTCAAATAAAGAATAATCGATCACATGGGTTGATGGCACTAGTATGCAACCCGCTTGATTAGAGATATCGAGACAAAGGGATTATATTACACGGTAAGCATTCGTAGGAGGTGACACGTCATTGCGGCGTTAACTTCTTTCTCTATGGGTTCCTCGGCGTGTTTCTAGACACTAACCTTGGACTTTAGGCAGGCTCCGCCTAATGCCACTGAGAAAGAGGTCTAGAGGGTCACTAACTAAGTGTGTCCATGTATCTCAGTTAAATATTAATTTAACAAGTTAAATAAATATTATTCCCAACTGTGGTTTAATAATTATTTAAGGATGCCTGATCACATTTATTTCGACACTAGTTATTCGAGAGAATATATTGTGGGCGAAATAATATATTTATTAGCGAGTAATGCAGTTACATTTATTTAAGAAATAAATATCCATTACTCAAGGTCTAATAAATGTGGTGGACAAAAATGGAAAATAAAAGTACACGCTGTGTAGTTTTATGGAAAATAAGTACACGCCGTGTATTAACTATTACACGCCGTGTAGTTTTCCAGTCGTGTTTTTGAGGATATAATATTGTTTTATTAAATGATATTAATTACAATCAGCATGGGCACATGTCAAGGAATTAATAATTCGACATGGGGTTTCAATAAGATTTAATGAAATAAATAAAATGTGTAACGCGTTTATTTATTGTCATAAGTATATTAACCTCAAACCCGATTATAAATATCCTCACAACCCCAACACTTTGAAGAGCCATTGTTGTGCACAATGGATTTGGAAATACTCTCAAACCAAGAGAGAATTACCTTTCCACCAAGAATGCCCTCAAGTTATGAGAGCGAGATCCTCCACCAGATCAAGGCGGTCAAAGGCGGACATCACAAGCGAAGGTTCTTCTGTGCTAGCACCCGGAGATCCCTTTGGTGATGTCCAGAGATATGTGGAGCACGTTTGGATCACCTCTAGAGGAATCCTATACTTGGATTCTATGATGAAACAACGGATCACAGGATTGTGACCAGAGACATTGACGAAGAAAGAATTTCACTGAGGTAATTCTTGTGAATTAATTAAATTAATTATAACCAACATATGATGATTCTATCTCAATGGTTCTGGGACTCTTCTTTTCTTTTTCGTTCTTCGTTCCATTCTGAAGATCTGGAATTTTATATCGTGATGGATCTCGGATTGAACGTTGTTTAACGCTAAAATTAAAGTTGGGAAAACCCACCAACGCACTTCCGTTGCACCTAGAACCTATAAGTGGTATCAGAGGGGTCATATCGTTGATTATAATTATTTAGTTTTTCGTTGGTGATTTACGCATTTAATAATTTAGTTATTTCAATTCATTTTTAATCGTTCTAGAAATCTGAATCTCGATATATGTTCCTCCTCCCTCGTTTCTCATCCACCTCACAGAAACAAATTTTTCTTTTAATTTTGATAAAAATAAAATAGAGTAGCTCATCCGGAGGAGCCAAACGTTTCTGGTCGTACAACACCAGAATACATGGCGTGTATTCATAAGTACACGCCGTGTAGTCTAGGTTCAATGCATTGACTGATCTTCAAAATCAATACATGTATTGGATTCTTTCTAAGAATTTAATGTTGTACCTCTCGTACCCCTCGTGGTTTAATTTTCATGATCACAATCACCCTCCTTTTTATCTAATCTTGTTTTCAAGTGTTTTTGTTAATAGGCATGATTTCAGGAGCAAGAAGTGGCAAAGGAAGAAAAGTGGACTGTTTTCATGTCCACCGGCCAACCGGTAGCTTTACCACCGGCCAGCCGATGGAGGCCTGGACAGAAGGAATCCCTCTGTCCAGACCACCGGCCAACCGGTGTCTCAGCACCGGCCAGCCGGTGGAACCCAGACAGATGGCTGAGCCACTGTCTCAGCACCGGCCAACCGGTGGCCTCAGCACCGGCCAGCCGGTGGCACCCAGCCAGAACAGTGTCAGCCACTGCCTCAGCACCGGCCAACCGGTGGCCTCCTCACCGGCCAGCCGGTGGAGCTTGGGAAGAATTGATCTCCATTTTACAAGCACCGGCCAACCGGTGGCCTAGCACCGGTCAGCCGGTGGACCCAGTCAAACTAGTCGTTGGGCCTTTGACCAGACCTGTCCACTTGCCTCCCAACGGCTCCGAAGGCCTCTCCAACGGCTCCGAAACCTCCCAAAGGCCATTTGAGGGTTCCCCCTCTATAAATAAAGGACTAGGAAGCCCCGGAATACTAGAGAAACATACAGAATCCCACGGGATACATTTTGATCATTTGGCGAACCTCCGGCGCATTCCTCCAAGGAATCCTCCAATTGCTCCAACTCAATTCCACATCCAAGGAGCACCACCAAAGAAGCTTGGGAGAGCCCTTCATCAACTCCTTCAATCCATTGGCGCCCAAGACTTCCCCATTACGGTTTTTCATTGCTTTATTTATTTTGAGCATCAAATTGGGTTTGTGCCTACAAACCCCATCTCTTTCTCTCATCCTCTCTTTTGGGTTTTCACACCACCTTCAAGGTTTGAAGAGGTTAGACAAGCCTTCCCTTTAAAAGGCTTGTGTCATAGGTGAGCTAGCCTTCACCTGTAAGAAGGCTAGTGGGTTCTTGCTCAACCATTAAAAGCAAGCTGTAATAGGTTCTAGACTAACCTTAAAGTCTAGTGGGTTTCTTGCTAAAACCATTGAAAAGCAAGCGGTCGTAAATCTCTCAACGGTTGAGTTGGGAGCGGAGACGTAGGCTTGGGTTTAAGCCGAACTCCGTTATCAAGTTGCGTGTCTTGCCTCTTTTATTTCCGCTGCACTTTCACTTTGATTTTAAATTGTTAATTAATTTTTAAAAGGCAATTCACCCCCCCCCCCCCTCTTGCCATCACTTCCTTTTCTTCTCCGCCCAACAATTGGTATCAGAGGGAGGTTTGAGTAATACCTTAACCGATTTCAAATTTAAGATCCATTGTGATGGCTTCAACTTCTTTCGCCCCCGAAGGCTATTCTTTGGGTCGTGCTCCATTTTTTGATGGAACCGACTATAACTATTGGAAAACCCGCATGACTACTTTTCTTAGAAGTATAGGTTATCCCATCTATAAAATTTTCATGCATGGTTATTCTCTCTCCTCTCCCGATGAATCCAAATGGACCCAAGCCGATATTAAAAATTTCGAGCTTGATGGCAAAGCCATGAACGCTCTACATTGCGGCCTTGATCGTAATGAGTTCAATCGAGTTTCCACATGCACCTCATCACATGAAATCTGGAAACTATTGGAGGTTACCCATGAGGGGACCAACAAAGTTAAGGATACTCGATTGGACATGTACCGTCAAGATTTTGAGTCTTTTACTATGCACCCACATGAAAATATTACTGAAATGTTTACTCGATTTACTGACGTTTGCAATGGAAGAAAATCTCTTGGAGATGATGTTTCTGCAGAAACGATGGTCAAGAAGATCCTTTGGATCTTACCAAGCTCATGGGCACCAAAAGTCACGGCAATACAAGAAGCAAAAGACATCAAGAACATGCCGGTCGAAGAGCTCATCGGATCCCTCATGACCTATGAGATCACCATGAGGAGGCAAGCTGAAAAGGAAGGCAAACCGATCAAAGTTCCAAAGAACATCGCCTTCAAAGTTCAACAAGAAGAAAGCTCCTCCTCCTCATCTTCTTCCTCTTCAAGCGGCGATTCCGAAATGGAGAATCTTGCCCGAAAGATGCACAAATTCATGAAGAAGCACAAAAAGAAGAAATCCCGCAAGGCTCGAAATAAAAACACGACGAAAAATCCGAGCCCGAGGTAACATGCTATGGGTATGGCAAGAAAGGCCATTACAAGACCGATTGTCCACTCAACAAGAAAAAGGCCAAGCAAAAGGAAAAGAAAAAGGCTTTCAAGGCCACATGGAGTGATAGCTCCACATCCTCCTCTTCCTCCTCCTCAAGCGACAACGGTAACAAATGTCTAATGGCATTCCATGAGGTAACATCTTCCGACTCCTCTTCCTCTAGTTCTTCAAATTCTTTAAATCATTTATTGTATGAGGATCTCCAATATGCTAGAGATCGATTGGAGGAAGGTTTTCACGAACTTTCTTCCAAATTTGTTGCTTTAAAAAAGAATTTCAAAAAACTTTCTTCCGAAAAGGAACAACTTCTCAAAGAAAAGGAAGAGTTGTCCCTCAAAGTCCAAAACCTTCCCGATGTTGATTCTATGGAATCAACAATCAATGATTTAAGGGAATCTCTCGCCAAGTTCACCCAAGGTGAACAAAATTTGACCAAACTCCTTGGTTCCCAACGCATATCTAGAACCACCGAAGGGCTTGGCTATTCCAAGCAAGCTTCCTCTTCCCATGCACCTACTATTTTTGTAAGGGGGAGCTCCCAATTTAAATTTTGTAATTATTGCAAAAAACCCGGGCACTTAATCTATGAGTGCAATTATAAAAATGCCCGGTATGGTAGGCCCAAAACCATTTTCCTTAACGATGAATTTTATAGGAGAAGACCCGCCACTAGACAAGTGTGGATTGAAAAATCCCTTTTAGCGAGTCTCACCGGACCAAAATTTGTCTCGGTTTAAAAAACCTCGCCCCGGTGATTTGTTGTTTTTATTTAGGGGGAGTTAGGATTGTTTAAGCCTTTTTGATTTCAATTCAAAATTCTCATGTCAATTTTCAATTCAAAACTTTCAATTCAAAATTCTCATGTCAATTTTTAATTCAAAACTTTCAATTCAAAATTTTAAATTTTCGATTCAAAACTTTCAATTCAATTCCAAACTTTCATTCCAAACTTCGATTCAAAACTTTCAATTCAAAATTTTAAATTTTCAATTCAAAACTTTCAATTCAAATTTTCAAAAATTTCAATTGGTTTAAAATTCTATCTTGTTTTTCAAACTGTATCCCTCAATCAAGTTTTATGCCCCGTGCTATTTTGATAATCACAAAGGGGGAGAAATTCTTGGTTGATTGGGGGAAAAATCTTTTAAAGCATGCCTCTCATTTCAGTCTTTCTACATTGTTTGTTTTGGTGATTGTGATCATCAAAATAGGGGGAGATTGTTGTACCTCTCGTACCCCTCGTGGTTTAATTTTCATGATCACAATCACCCTCCTTTTTATCTAATCTTGTTTTCAAGTGTTTTTGTTAATAGGCATGATTTCAGGAGCAAGAAGTGGCAAAGGAAGAAAAGTGGACTGTTTTCATGTCCACTGGCCAACCGGTAGCTTCACCACCGGCCAGCCGATGGAGGCCTGGACAGAAGGCATCCCTCTGTCCAGACCACCGGCCAAACGGTGTCTCAGCACCGGCCAGCCGGTGGAACCCAGACAGAAGGATGAGCCACTGTCTCAGCACCGGCCAACCGGTGGCCTCAGCACTGGCCAGCCGGTGGCACCCAGCCAGAACAGTGTCAGCCACTGCCTCAGCACCGGCCAACCGGTGGCCTCCTCACCGGCCATCCAGTGGAGCTTGGGCAGAATTGATCTCCATTTTACAAGCACCGGCCAACCGGTGGCCTAGCACCGGTCAGCCGGTGGACCCAGTCAAACTAGCCGTTGGGCCTTTGACCAGACCTGTCCACTTGCCTCCCAACGGCTCCGAAGGCCTCTCCAACGGCTCTGAAACCTCCCAAAGGCCATTTGAGGGTTCCCCCTCTATAAATAAAGGACTAGGAAGCCCCGGAATACTAGAGAAACATACGGAAGCCCACGGGATACATTTTGATCATTTGGCGAACCTCCGGCGCATTCCTCCAAGGAATCCTCCAATTGCTCCAACTCAATTCCACATCCAAGGAGCACCACCAAAGAAGATTGGGAGCGCCCTTCATCAACTCCTTCAATCCATTGGCGCCCAAGACTTCCCCATTACGGTTTTTCATTGCTTTATTTATTTTGAGCATCAAATTGGGTTTGTGCCTACAAACCCCATCTATTTCTCTCATCCTCTCTTTTGGGTTTTCACGCCACCTTCAAGGTGTGAAGAGGTTAGACAAGCCTTACCTTTAAAAGGCTTGTGTCATAGGTGAGCTAGCCTTCACCTGTAAGAAGGCTAGTGGGTTCTTGCTCAACCATTAAAAGCAAGTTGTAATAGGTTCTAGACTAACCTTAAAGTCTAGTGGGTTTCTTGCTAAAACCATTGAAAAGCAAGCGGTAGTAAATCTCTCAACGGTTGAGTTGGGAGCGGAGACATAGGCTTGGGTTTAAGCCGAACTCCGTTATCAAGTTGCGTGTCTTGCCTCTTTTATTTCCGCTGCACTTTCACTTTGATTTTAAATTGTTAATTAATTTTTAAAAGGCAATTCACCCCCCCCCCTCTTGCCATCACTTCCTTTTCTTCTCCGCCCAACATTTAATACACCGTGTGTTGACCAGAAATAGGTGGCACACGGTTTCCGGATTACACGTCGTGTGGTCCAATGAACACGGTGTGTAGTCTCTTCAGGTTAGGGTTGGGCCGTGTACCCCGTACATGGCTTTCCTGGCTGGAAACCGTGTAACGCAGAAACTACACGGTGTGTGTCCCACAGAACACGCCGTGTACTCTGAAAATTTCCAAAGTACATTAACACGCCCTGTCCCCGGGTGTGTACTTCAGATGGACAGTGAAGAAAAGTACACGCTGTGTAGTCGAAACTACACACCGTGTACTCACCCAAATTATGCAGATTTATTAAAATTTATTATTATATTATACAAACCCTTGATACGTGTACCATGGTGCAGGCGTAAAGCTGAGGCACAACAAGTGATAGGTGTTTTATATATATGTGTTTAATTTAACATCTGCATAATGAACGAGAATTCACCGGGTTGCCTCCAAGGTACAAGTTACATACAAGGATAATTTTAAATGAATTTATTTGTTTAAAATTATGATGGATGAGAATCTCAAGGAAGTTCAGAAAAAGGGTTTAAGATAAAAGGATTGTTTAATTAAAGATAATTAATTAATTCGAGCGTGATTTATCTTAAACAAGAACGATTAAAGAATTGAATTCTAGTTTTATTTATGCATAAATATCGTTTCATGTATGGATGATCATGATCTAGACTGATACCTTAATATGTGAAGGGTTTCTTTCAATTTATTTATTTAAATTAAATTTGTTGGCCTACGAGCCATCTCCTCATTAATATGTAGGGCCTGCGTGCCCAAGGATTCTTTTATGTAAAAACCTCTTTTACCCCTCACCTGCGTGTAAGATAAATGCATATGTAATGGATGGAGATCCCAAGCTAGTAGAGGTGGATCAAGTCAGGAGCAAAGGTGAAACCAATCCAAGGAGATACAAAGGTGGATAGGTGGAAAGCTGTAAACACGAACCCGAAAGGTTCAAGGTGTTTCTCCCCTAGGTATTGGGTTAGTTTATCAACCGCTAGATAAAATAACCAATAGAAAAAGCTCATGATCATACCATTTATTTTATTTATTTCAGTTTCATGGTTTATTTATTGTGGGTGTGTTGTCACGATCACACAATTAATGAATTAAACAAGCATGCAAGATGGAACTAAAATAAAACCAGCTTATACGTAAATATTATCTTAGACATGGTTAATCACTTAAGTATATCCCACTTAATATTAACAAGCATGTAATCAAAGATAATAAAATAGCAATTTACGTATAAGGATAAAATCCCTCAAAAGAAATATTAAGTCGGTATAGCCTTCCATAATCTTGGTTAGAATCGAACCATAGTTTAAAGTGCTTGACCAACCCTAGTTGAGGTGATTTCAATTATCGGGGAATTCTAATTCATGGTTTTGGGTTGACTTAACTTGGTTCACATCAAGGATTGACTTCCACAGCAGGACTTGGTGTGACCAAGAGGCAAAGGTTGAGGAAATCCAAAATAAAAGGATTTCAGGATTGGGGAGTCCACTCAACGGATCAAGGAGCTGCGAGTTAATGCAGTTGGAATTTGGAATGCCTACCTAAAACCCTTCAAGTTGCTTGACCAACCCTAGTTGGGGTAATACTAAGGGCAATATGGATCCTTTCCACTAGAATATTCAGGCAACAGAATATTACGAAATCAATGGTGAGGGCTATTGGATTTTGATAAAATAGTGGGAGACTAATAAGTATTAATTTATTTATTTGTATCAGTTTTTTAATAAAGTACTAAACCTTTGCTCATCTTAATTTGTAGAAACAAAAAGAAAATGACTTCAAACATATCATTGCAAACCATACTCGAGAAGGAAAACCTTCTCACCGGCACCAATTTCCAATAGTGGCAGAGGCGTTTACGCGTCATCCTTCGCCACGAAAGGAAATTGTATATGCTGGAAGAGCCTATTCCAGTTGTGCCTGGGAAAGAGGCCAGTGATGAGGAATTATCTCTCTATATAAAACACATGGATGATGCCACAGATGTCCAGTGTTTCATGCTATCGTCCATGTCCAATGAGCTCTTGAAGCAACATGAAAACATGGACGCGTATAACATGATGTCTCACCTTAAGGATCTCTACCAAGATAAGGCGAGATAGGAGAGGTATGAGATCTCCAATGCTTTGTTTACAACTAATCTTGGAGAGTCTGCGCCAGCTGGGCCTCATGTAGTCAAGCTTATTGGATACATTGAACGCCTGGAAATCTTAGGGATTAAATTCCTGGATGAGTTGTGTACAGATCTCATCCAATCATCACTGCCAAAGACCTTCTCTAGCTTCATTGTCAACTATAATATGAGCGGCAATGAGAAGACTCTATTGGAGCTTCTAACCTTGATTCGCCAGGTAGATAAGGACATGGGGCGTGACAAACCCGCGGTCCTTATGGTGAACACGAAAAGGAAGGACAAGGAAAAGGGGCCAAAGACTTATAAATGGTCTGAAACCCCCGAGCACCGTCCCTCCAAGAAGGGGAAGATCCAGAGGCAGGGCAAGGAATGGGAGGCAGTGTGTTTTGTATGTGGCAAGCAGGGCCACTGGAAGAGGAACTTCACCCAGAAGCATGGGGATGCTAAATGTGTGTTCGTTATCGAGTGTTATCTTTCCATTTCTACACATTGGGTATTAGATACAGCTTGTGGGGCTCACATATATATTAAAATGTGGGAAACAATTAGATTTAGAAAGATTTCTAGAGGAGAGGTGGATCTTCGAGCTGCCAATGGCGCAAGTCTGGCTGCATTGGATATTGGTGACTACCACCTCTCATTGCCGACTGGCATGATTTTGGTTTTACATAACTGTTATTATGTACCTAGTGTTACCAAGAATATAATTTCTGTATCTTGTTTGGATATGGATGGATTTATTTTCAAGTTTGGAAATAAGGTTTGTCTATTTTATAAGAACAATTTATGTTATAGTATGGAACATTTAAATAATGGTTTGTATGTATTAAATTACGAAAACCAAGTGTTGGAAATCGATAACGAAACAAACTCACATGACTCATACATCACCCAATTGTGTCATCACCATCTCATTCATGTAAATGAGAAGTGATTGAAAAAGATATGTCAAGATGGCTATTTAGACTCTACTGATCTAAAACCACTTGATAGATTTCATGCTTGTTTACAAGGTAAAATGACCAATCCGCCTTTTGGTGGACAGGGTGAAAGGGCCACAGAGCTTCTAGGATTGGTACACGCGGATGTATGTGGACCATTTCCAGTAAAAGCTATAGGTGGATATTCTTACTTCATTACTTTTACTGATGATTTGAGTAGATACGGATTTGTCTAATTAATGAGGTATAAGTCAGAAGCCTTAGAGAAATTTAAGGAATTCAAGAATGAAGTAGAGAATCAGCTTGGTAAGAAGATAAAGAAACTTCGATTGGATCGAGGTGGAGAATATCTGAATCATGAGTTCATCGATCTTCTATGGGAGTTTGGGATTATATCTCATCTCATTCCTCCTCATACACCACAGTGGAACGGTGTTAGTGAAAGGAGGAACTGCACCTTGTTAGACTTGGTGAGTTCGATGATGAGTCATGCGGATCTTCCATTATCCTTTTGGGGATACGCATTACAAACTGCAGCATACACATTAAACCGAGTACCAACTAAGGAGGCAAATGGAATTCCCTCTGAGTTATGGAATGGAAAGAAACCCATTTTGTCGCATACATGTGTCACGACCCGCCCTCGGGGTCCGTGCCGTGACTACCCCAAGCCCGCCATCCATAGGCCAGGGGCTGGCGACTAGCACCAAGGCGTAAATCCCGGTAAAAAGGGAAGGCATTGCCTTTGTAAAGAAAACAAACACCACAGAGCAAGCAAGCGGAAAGTAAATACTAAGCAAAAGTAGAGTACAACTGAAAGTGCGGAAAAGTAAATGGGCCAGTATACAAACCCAAACTGAAAGTAAAGTATAACTCGAAAGGGAAAACAGCAACTGAAAAGTAAAATCCGCTACACCGAGTTGTCCACTGGAAATCCCACCTGAAGGGTGGGTACAGATAGCTCCACTGCTCCACGGGTCCCGCCGTCCGCTCCGAGCATGTCTCGCCCAGTGATCCTCCTCCAGGTACTGTCCTGCTCTGCAAGCATCAGCTAAGATCAACGTTGTCCGTCGTCTGCAACCAACACAACGTAGTGCGGGCAAAGCCCGTGCAGGGGTGAGTATAAGCTACTCAGTAGGGACCCCGAGACCCCTGAAGGTCTCTCAAATCCACAAAGGATAAACCACGAAGAAAGGAACAATCACGAAGTAATAACCGACACTGCTTAGGTATATGCCCATACATATACTTAAGTCATCAATTTCAAATACGCTCCAACCTCTGAGCCCAAGTACAACTCAGTCCACACAGGAAAGTAAACGTATTCCACACAGGAAAGCAAAACGTAATCCACACAGGAAAGCAAAACGTAATCCACACAGGATTGCACAACACAATCCACATAGGAAAGCAACAGATTTCAGCTCACACGGGATTTTCATTATCAAAAACGTAACTACTGAAGAGCCCCATCTCTGAAGTGTACAGTGTCCTGTCACGACTCTGAGATACTGTTCACTAACCTAAGACTGCTGAGGTACTCCTCCTGTCGAGTACCGCGGGTCTGCCGCCAACTACCGGGCGCTCCGTCCGCTGAGGGTCTGCTGCCAAATACTGGGCGCTCACCCCAATAGCCTATAGAGGTACTCCTCCAGTCGAGTACCGCGGGTCTGCTGCCAACTACCAGGCGCTCCGTCCGCCGTGGTTCTGCCGCCAAATATCGGGCGCTCCGTCCACTGGGCTAGTCGACTCACTCCAAGTTGAGTCGGTCGAGCAGTCTTCAGGTCTCAGCCGGCTACACGGTCTCCGTACTTCGTACGCTCGTCTCCAGTATCGCAGGTCTGCCGCTACAACCAAGCGCACCACCTCTATCGAGTAAAACAGAAGATTCAGCTCACACAAATATACTTCTTCGGATGACGATAAAGATGATCACTGAACCATCTAAGTCGTCGGACCCACGAAGGATCGATAGGTTCTAACCCCCGCAGTGACCTACACAGGATCAGACCCACACAGGATCGGGCCCACGCAGGACCTGTAGCACTGATCCACGTAGGATCGCTGAGTGCAGTAGTCGTCGTCGTCGAATCCACACAGGATCTTTGTACTGTCGTCGTCGCAGTCACAGTAGCAGTAGCAGTAGTAGTAGTCACAGTAACGGTCGCAGCCAGCACTAGGGTTCCCGCACACAGCAAGCTCGTTCGGAGGGTCCGCTCCACGAGCCGAGAGGCTGATACATCAACTGTCACAAAGTCCATAGTTGATGTATCCAAAAGTTCCGTATCGTCAACAGGAACTCAACGCAACAGACGGCGCGTCGATCGGACGCTCGGTCTGAGAGTTATTGGCATTTTCGTCCCCGGGGCCCGGTTGGTTTTTAAGGCAAAACCAACCCGACCGTACTCCACCTGCGTCCAAACCTCGGGCGGAGTATGCCAAAAGATCCGTCTCACTAAGAGGAACACAACAAAGCTGACGCCACGTCAATCGGACGTCCGTAGCTCAAGATATGAGCGTTTCCGCTCCGAAGGCCCGGTTGGTTTCGTGAACGAACCAACCCGGCCGAACTCAAAGTAATCCGAAACCTTGAGTGTGATATACCGAAACGACCGTCTCGATTCAAGGATCGCGTTTCCGCAGACGGTTCGTCGATCGGAGGTCCGTGGCTCAAGTTATGGCCAAAAGACCGAAACTGCTTCGAAACGGGGGGTCCGGGTCCGGGCCGACCCGGCCCGACCCCCCCTGGGTCGGCCCGAACCGGGTCGTCCCGACCCGGGTCCGACCCGGCCCGGCCGGCCGGCGGCGCGGAGGCCGCGGCGGCCTGGCGCCGCACGGAGGCTGCACGCGGGGGGGCAAAGCCCCCCGCTGTTTGGGCTGGCGGCGCGGCTAATTGCCGCGCCCTTTGTAGAAAAAACGGCCCCCACGTGGGGGCCGGCTTGGAGAAAAACCGGGGGGCTGCTGCCCCCCCCCCCCCTTCATGGAAACCGCCCCCCTCTTTATGAGGGGGGTTTTTATGTGCTGGTCGGGGGATTAATTTCCCCCGGTTTTGACCATCCGGCCGGCCAGCTGGCCGGCCGGTTTTCTCCAACGGGACCGGAAGAATCTGGTCCCCTCTTCGGCTTCCGACGCCGGCGGCTCGGCCGCCGGTCTTCTCTTTCCGCCGCGGCCCGGAACCGGCCGCGGTGTTCATCGTCCAGCGCGGTGCGACGGCACCGCGCCCCTCCGCCGCACCTTGATTTTCCTCAACGCGGCGCGACGGCGTCGCGTTCTTGATGATCCTTCCTTGGCGCGGCGCGACGGCGTCGTGTAATAAGAATTGGGCGAATATCCGCGTGGTGCGACGACACCACACCTCCTTGATTCACCCGCAAAAATTAAACACCAAGAACGAAGGAGGGTTTCGGCCGTGTTCATGCGGTCCGGCCCCCTCACGTTAAAACACAACTTAAATCCTTCGTTAATCATGCATGAACCACGAGCAAGGATAAATAATTAAATAATAATCAACAACCCCTACCTCGGGTATAGGTTCGTAGATTTGACAACGTTCCGCGGAAGACAACGTCGTGGAGGTCGGGCGTCGCGGTCGTCGTTCGTCAAATCCGATGACGAAGGGGTGCGTCCGATGCGATACGTCGTTGGCGAAACTTCGTATGCCGACGAAGGGAATCCGAGGAGGAAGCGGCGTTCCCTCTCGTTGACACGGAAGACGAAGAAGAGCGGAGCGGCGTTCTTCGTCGGAACTTGAGCGTTCTTCGTCAAGTTCGAAGGTTCTTCGTGTTCTTCATCAGAGTTGAAGAAGAAGAAGAAAAGCTCCCAAAAGCTCTCAAGGTGGCCAAAGTGTTCTAACCCAACCAAATAAAATAAGAGCTTATTTTATTTACAAACCTAACAAAAGAATTTCAAAGGTTTGAATTTCAAAAAGATCAACTCCAAAATTAAATAACCCATGTCATTTAATGAGGGGTTAAGGAAGTTTGAGGGAAGATGTAAAGTTAGGGGTTCGTGTGGGCCCCACCACACTTAATCCTCTCAAGGGAGGTTAAGTGGGTGTGGGTCCCACCCCTAACTTCCTCTGAGAGAAGTTAACTAATAAGTTTAAATAAAAATATGTAAACACAATTTTTATTTAACTTATTCTAATCTCCCAAAAACTAACATTCATCCCGCAACAAACGCAACTTCCGAAAAGGTCTCTTTAAGCGAATATCGGCGCTGCGAGTTCATCGGTGCCCTCGGATTTCAATTCCGAGCACCGGATCAAAAGTTAGGAATTCTCGCTCGTTCGTTCACTGAACGTACCTGAGCCAAACTTCAGAAATTGATTCCGGGCACTCCGGGCCTCGGAATCAGGTGCCGTCAGAAACCGCGCTCTTGTATAATTCCAAAGAAAATTAAGAAAAAAATTCCCTTGAATTTTACGGGTCTTTACAACATGTGTATGGGGATGCGAGGCCTTTGTTAAGTCCTTCTCGGGCAACAAACTAGCACCTCAGGGCACGAAGTGTATCTTTATAGGATATCCTAAGGAAACAAAAGGATATTACCTATATAACCCTCAGGATAAGAAAGTGACTGTCACCATACAATCTGTCTTTCTAGAGAGGGAGCACATCCTCAAAAAGGATAGTGGGAGCAATATTGACTTTGACGAAGTTGATGCTCAAGATACACAGGAGTTGGTACAGGAACAAGTTCCACATGTCCCCATGGAAGAGGTTCCAGAAACACAAGTACTGTGTAGGAGCTCAAGAGAGGTAAGGGAACCAGAGAGATTTGGTTTCCTAGTCACCGGGGATGGTGAATCATTATTGTTGGACAATTATGAACCTCTATCCTACAAGGAAGAAGCAGAAAGCTCAGAATATGCAAGATGGCTAGAAGCTATGAATTCTAAGATGGATTCCATGTATCAGAACCAAGTCTGGGTTCTGGTCGATGGGCCAGTTGATGTAAAGCATGTTGGATGCAAATGGGTATTCAAGAGAAAACTGGACATGGAAGGTCAAGTTAGCACCTATAAAGAAAGGCTAGTGGCTAAAGGATTCAGACAGCATCAAGGAATTGACTATAATGAAACCTTCTCGCCAGTTGCCATGTTTAAATCCATAAGAATCATACTTTCCATAGCAGCTTACCATGACTACGAGATTTGGCAAATGGATGTCAAAACAGCATTCCTTAATGGGAACCTTCAGGAAGATGTCTATATGACACAACCAGAAGGGTTTGTGATACCAAGTGAATCCAAACGGGTTTGAAAGTTGTAGAAATCCATTTATGGATTGAAGCAAGCATCCAGGTCATGGAAAATTCGATTTGATGAAGCCATAACGGAATTTGGTTTCATTAAGAATGAATGTGATCCATGTGTTTATAAGCGGTTTAATGGGAATGCGGTCGTTATCTTAGTAGTATATGTTGACGACATATTACTTATTGAAAACGATGTACCAGTCTTACAGTCAGTTAAGGACTGGTTGAACAAGTGTTTCTCCATGAAGGACTTAGGAGAAGCAGCCTACATTCTAGGGATCAAGATCATTCATGATAGATCCAAGAGGCTTCTTGTACCAAGTCAGGGTATATACATTGACCAGATACTAAAGAGATTTAGTATGGAACAATCCAAGAGGGGATTGGTTCCAGAGTCACATGGCCTACATCTTTCTAAGAAAATGTGTCCTCAGACACAATAAGAGAAAGATAGAATAAGTAAGATCCCATACACTTCAGCTATAGGATCCATCATGTATGCCATGTTATGTACCAGGCTTGATGTTGCCTATGCACTGAGCATGGTAGGTAGATATCAAGCAGATCCAGGAGAACAGCATTGTACTACTGTTAAGACTATCCTTAAGTATCTGAGAAGAACTAAGGATATGTTCCTAGTTTATGGAGGAGACGAGGAGCTTGTCATCAGAGGGTATGATGATGCTGGTTTTCAGACAGATCAGAACGATTTGAAGTTGCAATCTGAATATGTTTTCTGTCTCAATGGAGGAGCTGTGAGCTGGAAGAGTTCAAAGCAGCCAGTTGTCGCCGATTCTACAGCGGAGTCTGAATATATAGCGGCTTCTAATGTAGCCCAAAAAGCCGTCTGGATTCAGAACTTTGTCCAGGATCTTGATGTGGTGCCTAGCAGTAAAGATCCCATTACATTGTATTGTGATAATACTACAGCGGTGGCTCTTTAAAAAGAACCAAGGCCACATCAACGGACAAAGCACATACTCTGGAAGTATCACCTATTGAGGGATTTCTATCAGAGGGGTGAAGTTGCTGTGATAAGAGTGTCCACGGAAGAGAATGTGGCGGACCCCATGACTAAAGGCCTATCTCAGCAGAATCATGAATATCATGTGAGAGCTAGCGGGTTAAAGGTTGTTAGCAGTTGGCTCTAGTCCAAGTGGGAGTCTGTTGGAGTTGGTGGTCTAGAACCAACTACTTTTTACTTTATTAATTAATAAAAGCCTTATCACATCTTGATTGTCCTTCTACGTGACAATGCATGTGATAATGTCCTAAGGACAGCTGTTGCATTAAAGGGTCATAGCGGATCCCTGCTATGATGAGAACCCGGAAGTTTCATAACACTGTTCTTGAATATATGTTCTATGGCCGGATGATATTATTTGAGGGACACAAATAATACAGGTCATTAGGGTTGAGGACTCATAAAAATTTGAGGCACCTTCTCATGGTGTGAGCCCTTGGTAATATCCAGGAGGATATTATGAGAACAAGACCCGCCAGTAGAAAATCCACACTTCAGTGTCATTGGATGTTCCTATCTTTGGACGTGTGTATTGGTCCTTAGACTTTAAGATTATTATTAATGGGTATTAAAACTTGTGCACTTAGATGTATTGATGAAAACTGTGATGACACACTGTTCGCAACGAGGTAGGATACGTTGGGTGCGTCACGAGTAATACTGCATTAATAGATAATGCGAGAAAGGATTTTTCCCTTCTGTTCCATAACAGAAGTAGATATCTCAGGCCCTTTGATGGAATTGATATAGCCTAAATAAATCCATGGCCATGGTAAAGTATGGGCGAGTTCAATTCCGAGAAGTCAAAGAAAGAATAATCGAGCACATGGGTTGATGGCACTAGCATGCAACCCGCTTGATTAGAGATATCGAGACAAAGGGATTATATTACACGGTAAGCGTTCGTAGGAGGTGACACGTCATTGCGGTGTTAACTTCTTTCTCTATGGGTGCCTTGGCATGTTGCTAGATGCTAACCTTGGACTTTAGGTAGGCTCCACCTAATGCCACCGAGAAAGAGGCCTAGAGGGTCACACACTAAGTGTGTCCATGTATCTCAGTTAAATATTAATTTAACAAGTTAAATAAATATTATTCTCGACTGTGGTTTAATAATTATTTAAGGATGCCTGATCGAATTTATTTCAACACTAGTTATTCGAGAGAATATATTGTGGGCGAAATAATATATTTATTAGAGAGTAATGCAGCTACATTTATTTAAGAAATAAATAGCCATTACTCAAGGTCTAATAAATGTGGTGGATAAAAATGGAAAATAAAAGTACACGTCGTGTGTATTAAATATACACGTCGTGTAGTTTTATGGAAAACAAGTACACACCGTGTATTAATTATTACACGTCGTGTAGTTTTCCAGTCAGGTTTTTGAGGATATAATATTGTTTTATTAAATGATATTAATTATAATCAGTGTGGGAGCATGTCAAGGAATTAATAATTCGACATGGGGTTTCAATAAGAGTTAATGAAATAAATAAAAGGAGTAATGCGTTTATTTATTATCATAACTCTATTAACCTCAAACCCGATTATAAATATCCTCACAACCCCAACACTTTGAAGAACCATTTTTTTGCACAACGGATTTGGAAATACTCTCAAGCCAAGAGAGAATTCCCTTTCCACCAAGAACTCCCTCAAGTTACGAGAACGTGATCATCCACCAGATCAAGGCGGTTGAAGGCGGACATCGCAAGAGAAGGTTCTTCCATGCTAGCACCCGGAGATCCCTTTGGCGACTTCCATAGATACATAGAGCACGTGTGGATCACCACTAGAGGAATACTATACTTGGATTCTACGACGCAACAACGGATCACAGGATCATGACCAGAGACATCGACGAAGAAAGAATTACACCGAGGTAATTCTTGTGAATTAAATTAATTAATTATAACCAACATATGATGATCTTATCTCAATGGTTCTAGGACTCTTCTTTTCCTTTTCATTCTTCGTTCCATTATGAAGATCCGACATTTTATAACGTGACAGATCTCAGATTGAAAGTTGTTTAACGCTAAAATTAAAGTTGGGAAAACCCACCAACGCGTTTCCGCTGTGCCCGGAACCTACAATTAGAACCCTAATTAAGTTAAGTCTTGGATTAAATCTTCAACACTTGGTAATTCTGATCAAAACTTTCTTGTGAAGTGGGTGTTAATTTAATTCAATATCACACAAAGCTCAAGGATTTCATAAGCTTAAATCCCAAATAATAAACTCACCCCAAACTTTATTAAATTATTAAATCAAACTTCACCAATCAATTATTTCACCTAAGCTCTTCAAACAACCCCCCCCCCACACGCGCACACATACACATTAAAAATACAAACCAAAAACAATCGACTCCAAAAAAAATAGTACCATCATCGAGGATTCGACCCGAGTGTCACTATACACATTAGCATAGAATTGTACCTTTGAATAGTCAATAGGAAACAATTTTTCATGTATCAAATGGCACTGTTACTGGGGATGGTTCATTAATTAGTCAATTGTTTTTTATTTTTGAAAAAAAAATAAAAAAAAATGAAGAAAAAAACAAAGAAAAACCTTCCTTCCTCATCCTTAAAATTTTTTATATCCCGTAGCCTCCCAAATAATCCATTGGATTTTTTTGACCTTGAAATCAATAAAAATCTTCACCGACTTAGGAGGAACATTATGGATAATCAAATCACTCAAGACCCATTCATTTTCCATCCAATTGAACTAGATATGACCAATCCTAGGGAAAACTCCATAAAGAACTCACTACCCCTGATATAAATTACCAACCCCTTGGTATTCAATATCAAAACATCAAGGCTGATTTTAAACTCAAATCGGGTTTAATCCATCTTATACCTCATTTTCATGGGCTAGATAATGAGGATCCACATCTTCACCTCAAAGAGTTCCAAGTGGTGTGCTCTACCATGAAGCCTCAAGG
Organism: Viscum album; assembly: GCA_963277665.1. NCBI lineage: Eukaryota > Viridiplantae > Streptophyta > Magnoliopsida > Santalales > Viscaceae > Viscum > Viscum album. The sequence goes on from OY728120.1 coordinate 2,114,725,859, forward strand.
TTTTTATGAAGAACAAATCAAACTTCAAGCATTCTATTTCTCCTTAGTTGACTCCACCAAGTCATGAATCTACTATCTCCCTCCTGGGTCCATAAACACAAGGAATGACATGAAGTGACTCATTCTAGATAAATTCTTTCCCACTTCTCTAACTACTTCTATTCGATAGAAAATTAGTTGTATCTATCAATTCCCTAATGAATCACTCATTGAGTACTGTGAGAGGTTCAAAAATCTTATGGAAACTGGCCCACGCCATCAAATCTATGACCAACTCTTGATCTAATACTTCTATGATAGGTTATTAGCTATAGATAAAACTATTATCAATGTTACAAGTGTAGGTTCTCTTGTTGAAAAAACAATTATAGCTATAAGAGATCTCATAAGCATCATGGATGAAAACACGTAGAAATTCTATGCTCTATCACATGATCGAGTTAAAAAAATATAATAAAATCAATCTATAGAGACCAAAAAGATGAATGAGTGGATTAGGGAACTTAAAATTATTGTACGAAAACTAGCAATGACTACCAAAGCCCCGAACTCATCTTCTCTACAAACTCGTATACTCCAGAATGATGTTACATTCCATTTCAATGAGGCTTGTAAGGGAGCCTTCGTTGAACTCAAAGTTGTTCTTACATTTTCCCTGATAATTCAACCCCCATATTGGTCCTTACCCTTCAAATTGACGTGTGATGATTCTGATAGGTCCATTAGGGATGTTCCTAGTCAAATAAGAGAAATAGTTCCTCATGTCATCTATTATGCCTCAAAAATTCTGAATGAAACTCCATATCATTACATTGTCACTAAAAAGGATCTTCTAGTTGTGATTTTTTCCTTGGATAAATTCTGACCCTATCTATTAGGTGCTAAAATCATCATCTTCACAAACCATTCATCTTTAAAGTTCTTACTCAAGAAAATCTATTCCCAATTGAGGTTAATAAGATGGATCCTAATGCTCCAAGATTTTTACCTTGAGATCGAAGATAGACCTAGAAAAATAAAACCTTATGGTTGATCACCTGAGTATAATTTATAATTCTTCTCATTATAAAATCACTAATCCTAAATTTCCCACTGAACATCTCTCATCTCTCACTACAAATTTACCATGGTGTTCCCTAATTTTAAATTACTTTTATGCTGGTATTTTTCTGAAATTTTTTCAAAATAATTAAAAATGAAGTTGAAAAGTGAATCAAAATACTATTTTTAAGAAGATAATAAAATTTGGAAAAATAGGGAATACATGGTGATTATGAGATGTGTTGATTAAGATAAACATTCCTCCATATTAGAATTTTTCCACTCGATGTCTAGAAGTTGCCACTTTGGACCATAATGGACCTCCTAAAAGTTCATTGACTCTATATTATTATGGATTTCACTCTTAAAGGACTCTCATGAGTTCTATCAATCATGTCGTACTTTCCAAAATTTTAGCACAATTTCCAAAATAAATGAAATTCCCCAAATTCCCTTAATCTTCTATGAGATCTTCGATGTTTGGGGAATCATTTTTATAGAACCATTCCCCCATTCCAATAGATTCTACTACATTGTTCTTATGGTAGAATATTTTTCTAGTTGGTTTAAGGAAAAATTCACTATAAAGGATGATTCACGTACTATTAGTTAGTTTCTCAAAACCCACATCTTCCTATGATTTAGAACTCCATGTTCCTTGGTAAGTGACTTAGGAACCCATTTTTGTAATCGGACCATGGAATCTCTTTTGAAAAATAATGGGGTTGTACATAAAACATCAACTGTATATCACCCTAAAATAGATGGCTTGGATGAAGTTTACAACAAATAAGTGAAAAGGGTGCTTGAGAGAATTCTTAATCCCACAAAAAATGACTGGCCTGAAAGAATTTGTGAAGCGCTTTGGGCTTATAAAACTACCTATAAAACACTCATTAGTATGTCTCCATTTAGGTTATTTTTTGGTAAAGCATGTCATTTATGAGTTGAAACCAACATAAGTCATTTTGAGCTGTGAAGACTTGTAATTTTGGTTGTGAAAATTCTAGTTAATAGAAATTTTTTTAGTTGAATGAATTGGAGGAGCTTTTACTTGATTATTATGAGAATTCAAATCTATACAAAGAAAAAGCTAAGGCAATCCATGAAAAAAAACATCCTAAAAAATATATATCATTTGGTGAAAAGATAATTTTATTTTATTCTCGATTTCTAATTCAACCAGTTAAGATTAATTCTTGTTGGGAATGTCCTTTTATTGTTACTAATGTTTACCCATTTGGTAATATTCAAGTCCAAGACCCTTCTTCCAGAAGGATATTCACAGTTTATGGGCATCGGTTAAAGAATCTCCATGAGAGAACACACACCTTAAGAACCACATCGACTTCCACTAGATCCCCACCCACCACTAAATGGAGATGATGACCCACTAAATCCAAACCAGGGGGAACCTCTTTCCCTTTAACTCCCTCTCCCTCTACTCTTCCTCTTCCTCTCTCTATCTCTCTATCTTTATCTCTCTCTTTCTATCTTTCTTATTATTCCTCTCTCATTCTCACATTTTCTTTTTTTACCACTTTCTTCATCAAACCATTTTTTATCTCTTTCTCTTTTATTTGGGTGTGTATTTTAAAAAATAATAATAAAAAACTAAAAAAATTAAAAAAAACAAAAATAGTCACAATTACTCACCATTAAATTTTGAAAAAAAATCCAACCATTTTGTGGAGTCAAAATACTTATTTCCTTCTCAAAAATTGTGTATTTTCATCATAAATTTGGATAAATAATTTCATGGAAAGTCCAATAAATTTTGAATGCTCAATTTTTTATTAGGAAAATGATTCTACCCCAATCGTGAGGAACAACATTAGCTTTCATTCCAAGGTCACCTATGGCCAGCTTTTCATTTTTTGTGTTTTTCACCCCCCCCCCCCAACTGTGAATCTTGATTTTTTGGGCCTTTTATAAGAATTTCCGACCTTGTCATACATTAATATGATAAAGGCGTTTTTTTGAACAACATGAGAATTAGAATAACCAAATAGACACCCATTACCCTTATATTAATCCTCCTTTTGAAAGCCCCTTATATCCTATGAAAACCCTTTTTTGGTATCCACGTTAAAAGCCCAAAACCTTTTCCCACCCAACATCTATATGGATTTCCAATACATGTTTTATTGAAATTTATTGTTTGGGGAATGGATTTCATTTTGGGTGTTTTTTCCTTGATTTTCAATGTGTCATCATATTCTTGAGGGAATAAATCTATTTATGTGTGGGGGAGAGGTTGTTATTTAGTGAGGTTTGTAAATGTATACATGTTTTTTTCATTTTGTAGAAAATTTATTAAAAAGTGTTCAAAAAATAAAAAAAAAGTTAAAAAAACAAAAAAAAATAGAAAAAAGGTGAAAAAAAGAATGGGTTGTGTCTTTGGTGGGTCAAAAATAACTCTTCCTCAACCTTTGTTCTTTTTATAACTATTATAATTAGTGTTTTTAGGTGATCAAACAAGGTTTGGGATATGAGTGTGAGATTTTTTCCAAGCGCAACTACTAAAAAAAGAAAAAAAGAAAAATAAAAAGAACACTTGCATCATGTTTTCTTGTGTCATTGGGAGAAGTTTTGTATTTTTTAAATATTTTATATTTTCATCATCTTATAAATTTATCTCTTTCTTATAGTTATTGACACATTAATTACCTTGTAAATATGTGTTTTGATAAACCTTCCATGTCTTATTTCAAAAATTGTGCATTGTTTTTCCATGTTAGTGTTTTACCTCTATTTTCCCCTCTTTTGGACATTATATTCCTACCATCACATTGCCACTGAAAATCCCAAAAAATACCTCTTGATTCTTGTGCACTTTAGGATAGGTAATTGAATCTGGGATCTCTTTTAAACTCTAAGATTTTTACTTTTGGTTGGTGAATGAGTGAACCTCCATAAATAAATTTTTATCATCTTGGGAGGAGTGAGTTTTGAGTGCCCATGTTTTCTAATTAAAATTTTGAACATGAAAAAGGAATTGTATTTACACATTATTTTAGTAAAAAATTATGGTGGAATTATTTATGAATAAGTGAACTAATCTTGTCCTCCCCTAATTGGTGGAAACAAAATTTTAATATTTGTTTGTGAGTGAAAATGATTTTTTTATGTTTTTGTGTTTATTTTCCTAAGGAAATGCACTATATTAAGTGTGGGGGAGTTGATATTAAATATTAATTAATGATTTCACATTAATCCCATCACTTATTTTTTACTAAAAATGATTAATTTTCATTCAATGCTCATATTTTGATCATAAGCACATAAGGAGATCATTTTTCGAATTCATTCAATTACACTACAATTTAATTTTTTGACCATATATTTCAAAATAATAATCCAAATTATTTTATTCTTGTTTTTTATGGTTACTGATTCAATTTAATACAAATCATTAAACTGGATCTTTGGCTAATTCATTCATCTAAAGGGTCATATAGACTACACAAGAATGCCCACCAAATCTATGGAGAAAACTGGACCATTCATGAAGATTGAACTTCTAGGCTTGATAAAGAATCCCAAATTTAATTAAACTCCTAAATTTTTTCTATGATATCCAGAATCATATTGTATAAAAATTTTAAGTCCCAACTCAACAAACAAGGGTCCCAATCTATGCATGAAATTCCAGCCCGCAATTTTGTATGAGGTTTTAAAATAGCCCACAGTTCATTACTTTTATCCCAATATAAACATTAAATTGAGCTATAATTTTGTTGATATAAATTAAATATATATTCTCACAACTTGGTAGAATAAATGGTTCAGATTTTAAGACATATTCATAAAAGTAAATGCATTCACATTTAGACCAAGGGAAAACTCGACACAAAACTGGACAACTGCACATGGTTTGGGGAAATTTCCATAACTTTGGATCCAAAAGTAAAATGGCTGAAATTTTTTTAGGTTTAACTATAAACACACATATATAAAACTTTTAATAGGAATATATATCAATATTATACTTTCTAAATATTCAAATGGGTGAACCAAGTTGAGGGGAAATTTTGGAATGCAAACAGTCCCCCACATTGGGCTATAAATACACTCCCCTATTCTCCTTGAAAGAGGTTGGAATTTAAGATTTTAGGAGGACACATTGTAATGACCATAGCCTTGAAAAATTCCTAGTAGGACCTTAAAAACTCAATTTTCTACTTGATATACATTTCCCCCACTCTTTGTTTTCATGTTCTTTTCCATTTGCTTTCATTTGTAATCTCATAAGTGTTTGAGTTGTAATTTTGTTTAAATATTAATGAAAGTATATTCATCATATATTATTATAATACATGTTCTATAGTGTAATATTAATGGTATTAAAATAGTTTAAATCGAGTTTAAAATGCTTTCCTCTTTCTCTTTCTTTTTCAATCAAAACATGCGTTTAACTCCCTTCACCGTTCATGTGTGTGTTTAATGCACTACTCTTATCTTATCTCGTTATATTTCTTATCTTTTTAAGTAATCACCCTAACCATTATAAAATATATTAATAAAAATCTAAATGTATTAGTAAATCATCCATTGGGGTTATTCGTAATTTTGGGATGTCAAGTGATTGATAGCTTTTTCTCGTTAAATATTCTTTCGGTTAACATTGTGTATGTTGAACTTAAAATTTCATGGACCAGTGACATGTTTTGTTTAACGTGTAGATTAGATGGATTATTGGAACTATAAATACACTACCATAAACAATCAATGATTGATATTAGAACCCTAGTTAAGCTGAGGCTTGGATTAAAGCATCAACACTTGGGAATTCCAATCAAAACTGTCTTGTGAAGTGGGTGTTAATTTAATGTAATATCACGCAAAGCTGAAGGATAACATAAGCTTAAATACCCAATAATGAACTCACCACCAATATTTATTAAATTGTTAAATCAAACTTAATTAATAAATTGTTTCGCCAAATCTATGCAAACAACCCCCCCCCATTAAAAAGACAAATAAAAAACAACCGACTCTAAAAAAAATAGTACCATCGCCAAGGATTTGACCTGAGTGTTGTTATACACATTATCAGAGCACCGGATCTTTGAATGGTCGATAGGAAATAATCGGTCATTCTTCAAGACATCATAGTCCATATTCATATACCTGCTTTGATCAATCACAACCTGTACTACACCTGGAAGGGAGAGCGATGAAGAGTGAGTAGTCAGTCATCCATCCCCTCACCGACCTGGATGCTAGGGAAAACACCTAAAACCAAAAACATTCAGGCATGAGTAAGGTGATATGAAATCATAAGAAAAATACGACATATATATATATCCACACACAATCCCAACCTAAGGGTTTATACCCAAAAAACACTGCCACACCCATCACAACCACTATATCATTGCTATCATTCCCTTAAAACCACTTCCATCTCTACAGAAAAACTAGCCCCACTTTCACACACAAAATAACTACAACAGCATTCATAATTTCAACATTTTAATCATATCATTACCCATTCCAGATTTATCATTTTACCAGTCACATTACATTCATTATGTCATTCATTTCCATATTTAATGTAAACCCATTCGTTAACCATCACCCACGTTCATCCCAACCATTACCCATCATTCCAACTTTTAATAGCTCATTAATGTAAGGGTTGGTGTCCTGAGAACCAACTGTTTTGTACTTTGATTACATGAATGTTCACTTATTATATTGTTAATTGTTCTACATGAATATAATATAATAATGTCCTAGAATATTTGTTGCATTAATAAGGTCATGGAAGATCCTCACTATGATGAGAACCTTGAAATGCTATAACAATATTCTTAAATAAAGTTCTTCGGTTGGATGACATACTATGATAGGACACATAGTATACAGACCGTCATGTGTGAGTACTCGTAAGAAGACGAGACTCTCTCTCATGGAGTTCGCACTTGGTAATCTCCAAGATGGGAGATTATGAGAACAGACCTGCCAGTAGCAATTTTGCATGTCTTGGTGTCATCGGACATTACTATCTACGAGCGTGTGTAATGGTCCTTAGAATGGAAGATTATCATTAACTCATGTCATGACTCGCGCACTTAGATTTACTGATGAAAACCGTCACGCAGACAGTTGGCGGGAAGTAGGGTATGTTGGGTGCGTCACGAATGACATGTTGTTAATGGATAAGTTGAGGAAGGATTTGTCCCTTACATTTATGGAAGTTGATATCTTGGCCCTTTGATTGAAATAGAATGGTCGCATTAAATTCCATGTCCATGGTGTAAACGACGAGTTTATTTCAGGTAGTCAAAGAACGAAGGATCAAGCATAGGTTTATGACACTGCCATGAAACCTGCTTGATGAGATATTGAGACAAAGGGATTAAATTACATAGTAAGCATTCATATGAGGTGATACGTCAATGCAGCGTCAACTTCTTTCTCTTGGGTGCCTTGACCCGTTGCTAGACAGTAATCTTGGACTTTAGGCAAGCCCGCCTAATGCCAACGAGAAAGAGGCCTAGAGGGTCACACACTAAGTGTATCCAAGTATCTCAAGTTGAATAAAGATTATTCCCGTACGTGGTTTAATAATTATTCAAGGAAGCCTAAGTTGCTTTAAATGGTGGAGGAAAAATAAAATAAAACAAGTACACGCCGTGTAGTTTTATTTTGGAAAGGAAATGAATAAATGAAAACAAGATATACACGTCGTGTACATTTAATGTACACGCTGTGTAGTTTTCAATGAAAAACAAGTACACGCCGTGTATTTATTATTACACGCCGTGTAGTTTTTTCAGTCGGGATTTTGAGGATATAATATTGTTTTAAATGATATTTATTATAATCAGCATGGGTGCATGTCAAGGAATTATTTATTCGACATGGGAATTTTAAATAAGAGTCAATGAAATAAATAAAACGCGTAACATTTTTATTTATTGTCATAACTCTATAACCCCACACACCCGATTATAAATATCCTCACAACCCCAACTCTTTTCCAACACACAAGAGAATCGTTGTGCACAACATCTCTGGAGAATTCTTTCAAGGCCGAAATAACCTCTTCCTCCAAGAACGCTCTCAAGACTGAGAGAGATCCTCTTCCATCGGATCAAGAAGATCTAAGGCGGACAACGCAAGCAATGGCTTCTTCACGCTATCACCCGGAGAATCCTTTGGCGATGTCCAGAGATACGAGGTACACGTGTGGATCACCGCTAGAGGGATTCTATACTTGGCTTATACGACGCAACGACGGATCACAGCGACAACGTGATCAAGATCATCAACAAAGAAAGAACACCCAAAATGTATTTATTTATAATTAATTAAATTAATTATAATCAACCTGTAATGATCCTTGTTTGTGGTTCCGTGACAAACCATCTTCTTTGTCTCTTTCTGTGATTCAATCCGTGGAGACTGGCGTTTATCGTCGTATTGATCCCGGATTGATCATTGCTAATGACAAAAAGCCAAGTGGGCACATCCACCCACGCGCTTCCGCTGCGCCCGGAACCTTCAAATGGTATCAGTGGGAGGTTACAACGTTAATTATAGGTATTTAATTTTCGTTGATAATTTACGCATTTATATTTGATTCAATTCGAAATATATCATTCTATTAATCTGAATAAACGAGATCTGTTCTTCCTCCTTCGTTTCTCGATTCATATCACAGAAACAATTTTTTAATTTTAATTTTGATTAAAATAAAAATGAGGAATTCATCCAGAGGAGTCGCTCTTTCTGTCTGTACAACACGTGATTACACGGAGTGTAATTAAAACTACACGTCGTGTACTTAGGTTCAACGAACTGGCACTGGTCCGCCAAACCATGCTGTGTGAATTGATTATGCCTAAGTTTTAATCACGCCGTGTTGACCAGAATTTAACGGCACGTGGAAACCGGAATACACGGCGTGTATGTTGGAGCAACACGCTGTGTAGTCCGTTCCAGCCCAGGTGAAACCGTGTACAAAGATAAGCTGTGTACCGCGTACACGGGATCGCCAGGCCGGTTACCGCATAACAAGGAAGTACATGTCATGTATGATTCATCTACACGCCGTGTACTCCAAAATTTCCAAAGTACAGAAAACACGCCAAAGCCCTGGAGTGTACTTTGGATAAAGGGTGAAAAGAAAAATACATGTCGTGTAATTATAAACTACACGTCGTGTACTTTCCAGAAATGGAATTTCACCAGGTTTACTCCAATGTACAAAGAACCGTACAATGAATATGGATGAGAAGAATCTCAAGGAAATTCAGAAAGGAATTTAAGATAAATAATTGATTAATTATAAGATTATAATTAATTGAATTCGAGCACGTCTTATCTTAAATAAAAGAACGATTAAAAGAATTTGAATTCTAAATATGCGTAAATATCATTGCATACTATGGATGATCATAAGCTAGACCAAAGACCCTTTGTATGTGTATGGTTTCATTTAAATTTATTTAATTTAAATTTGTTGGCCTGCGAGCCTTCTTCCAATAAAATGTAGGGCATGTGTGTCCATGGTTTCTTTAATGTAAACCCATGTAATGGAGGATCTCCCAAGCCAGAGGAGACGGTTCAAATCCCGAAGCCGAGGCGAAACCGACGCAAGAAGATACAAAGGTGGACAGGTGGGAGCTGCAAAACACGAACCAACAGATTCAAGGTGTTTTCCCTAGGTCAGGGTTAGCTTATCAAAACTTCTAGATAAGCTAACCAATAGAAGCTCATGATCATGCCATATTATTTTATTTCTGTCTGATTGCATGGTTTATTTATTATGTATGTGTTGTCGTGATCACATAATTAATAAAATGAACAAGCATGCAAAGATGGAATAAAATAAAAAACCAGACTATGCGTAAACATTATCAGAACATGGTTAATCACTTAAGCAAGCATCACTTAATATTAACAAACATGTGATAATTAGAAACTACGCATAAAGGAATAAAATACCTCAATACCATATTAAGTCAGACCAAGCCTTCTGTTACCTGATTAAGGGCAAGACTCAATAAAACTATGTGTTTGACCAACCCTTGTTGGGACACTTACTTTTATAAAGAAAGACCTTATGAAAGGTTTTGGGTTGACTTAACCATATTACATCAAGAGAAGTATCCCTTGCTAGACTTGGTGTAATATTGGAGGTAAGAGTTGAGGAAATCCAAGTTAGGATTTCAGGATTGGTGAGTCCACTCAACAGATCAAGGAACTGTAAGCTCACAGTTGGCAAAGACCTGCCTACCTAAATACCTTCAAATAGCTTGACCAACCCTTATTGGGGTTATGCGAAGGGAAATATGGATCTTTTCCACTAGAATTTCAAAGCAACTGGACATTCCGAGTTCAATGGTGAGGGCCATTGGGACTTGATAAAATAGTGGGAGAATTAATTAATTTATTATTTCTCATAAAATGTAATCAAAAAAGGTACTGATAAATACGCTCTTTTAATTTGTAGAATCAAAATGACAAACTCATCAACCACATTTTCTCTGCAATCAATACTGGATAAAGACAATATACTCACCGACAGTAACTTTCAGGAATGGTTTAGGCGCCTTCGGGTTATCCTACGCCATGAACGAAAGTTTTACGTGCTGGAGTCCTCACTTCCTGATTCTCCTACCCCAGGGGCGAGTGATGAAGATTTTCTGGTCTATGATCAACATTTGAATGACGCTCTCGACGTTCAATTTTTGATTCTATCATCGATGTCTAGTGATCTAATGAAGTCTCGTGAAGACATGGATGCCTATAGCATGCTCGAGCACCTCCGTGGTCTATACCAGAAGAGAGAAAGACGGGAAAGGTTTGAGATCTCCAAGGCTCTATTTCAGAGAAATCTTGGAGAGGGTGCCCCAGCCGGGCCTCATATAGTCAAGCTCATTGGCTACATTGAGCGCTTGGAGGTTCTAGGGTTTAAACTTCCTAAAAAACTGGGTACCGATCTCATTCTTGCATCACTCCCCCAAAGCTTCTCAAAATTTGTTGTGAACTTCAATATGAACAACATTGAGAAGTCTCTGTCTGATCTTCTCATCCTCATTCGCCAAGTGGACACTGACATGAAGCGTGAAAAGCCTTCTGTCCTCATGGTGAATAAAAGGAAAGGGAAGGCGAAGAGCTTTAAGCCCAAAGCTTCTTCAAGGCCTTCCAAGAAAAGGAAGATCAAAGGGGAGGCAAAGGAACAGGATGTTGTTTGTTTTGCATGTGGCAAGAAGGGCCACTAGAAGAAAAACTGCACCCAGCCAAGGAAGCAAGGGGAATCTTCAGGTGCGTTTGTTATTGAATTCAATCTATTTGTTTCTACTAATTGGGTATTAGATACTTCTTGTGGTGCTCACATTTGTATCCAAATACAGGAACCAAGTAGATTCAGGAAGATTGATCGAGGGGAGGTAGATCTACGAGCAGCCAACGGTGCTAGACTTGTTGTTGTAGCTGTCGGGGACTACCACCTCACATTGCCTACGGGGATGGTCTTGGTTTTGAAAGGATGTTATTATGTACCATCTGTAACCAAAAACATTATTTCAGTATCCAGATTAGATACTGATAGATTCATCTTCAAGTTTAGAAATGAATGTTGCTACTTTTATAAAGATAGAATTTGTTTTGGTAGGGCACATTTATATAATAGCCTTTATGTGTTAGACTACACAAACCAAGTAATGGCAATCAATGACAAAGTAAATTCACATGACTCATACCACACCCAACTTTGGCATCACCGGCTAGGTCATGTCAATGAGAAACATTTGACAAAATTACATCAAGATGGGTATTTAGATTCCTTCGAACTAAAACCACTTGGTGTATGTCATGCGTGTCTACAAGGCAAAATGACCAAAGCCCCATTTAGTGGGAAAGGTGAAAGAGCTAAAGAGCTTCTAGAATTTGTTCACACAGATGTGTGTGGACCATTTCCAGTTGAGGAAAGGGGTGGGTTCTCATACTTCATAACTTTTACTGATGATTTTAGTAGATATGGATATATCTAATTAATGAGGTATAAGTCAGATTCTTTTGATCAGTTCAAAGAATACAAGAATGAAGTTGAGAACCAGCTTGGTAAGAAGATTAAGAAACTCCGCTCAGACAGAGGAGGAGGATATCTTAATCAGGACTTCATTGATTTCTTATGGGAGTTTGAGATTCTATCTCAACTCACTCCTCCTTACACGCCACAATGGAATGGTGTAAGTGAAAGGAGGAACTGCACCCTGTTGGACATGGTGAGATCAATGATGAGTCATGCGAGTCTTCCATTATCCTTTTGGGGATATGAATTACAAACAGCAGCACACATACTAAACGAAGTACCAACTAAATCGATAAATGGTATTCCATACGAGTTATGGAGTGGACGCAAATCCATGTTATCGAATTTACATGTGTGGGGTATCGAAGCATTTGTTAAGGCACCCTCAGGTAACAAACTTGCACCCCGAGGCAAAAAGTGTATCTTTATAGGATATCCCAAGGAAACAAGGGGATATTATCTATACAACCCCTCAAAAAAAAGGTTACAGTGTAAAGACACTCCATATTCCTTGAGAGGGAGCACATCTCCAAAAGAGATAGTGGGAGCGAGATAGACTTCAATGAAGTCGAGGCTCAAGATACACAGGAGTTGGTACAAGAACAGATTCTACAAAGCCCCGTGGAAGAACAATCTGTTCCAGAGACACAAGAACTGCGTAGGAGCACGAGAGAGGTAAGAGAACCAGAAAGATATGCTTTTCTTTTCACCGAGGATGGTGACTCATTATTGGTTGACAATGATGATCATCTTACCTACAAGGAAGCAGTTGAAGGCATAGACGTTGCCAAGTGGAAAGAAGCAATGAATTCTAAAATGGATTCCATGTACCAAAACCAAGTCTGTATTTTGGTATATCCTCCAGTTGATGTAAAGCCTATTGGTAATAAATGGATATTCAAGAAGAAACTGGACATAGAGGGGCAATTCAACACCTATAAGGCACGACTGGTTGCAAAAGGTTTTAGACAACATCAAGGAATTGACTATGATGAAACCTTTTCACCGGTTGAAATGCTTAAATCCATCAGAATCCTATTGGCCATTGCCGCTTACCATGACTATGAGATTTGGCAAATGGATGTCAAAACAGTTTTCCTTAACAGGAACCTCCAGGAAGATGTCTACATGACACAACCTGAAGGGTTTGTGACTCCAAAGGATGCCAACAAGGTATGCAAGTTGCAGAAATCCATTTATGGATTAAAGAAAGTATCAAGGTCATGGAACATTTGTTTTGATGAAGCTATAACGGAATTTGTCTTTGTTAAGAACGAATGTGAGCCTTGTGTCTACAAGAGGTTTATTGGAAGTGCAGTGTTTTCCTAATAGTATATGTTGATGACATATTACTAATTGGAAACGAAGTACCTGTCTTACAGTCAGTAAAGGCATGGTTGCATAAAAGCTTCTCCATGAAAGACTTGGGCGAGGCATCATATATTCTTGGGATCAAGATCCATCGTGATAGATCCAAGAGAATGCTGGGCCTGATTCAAAGTACATACATTGACAAGATACTAAAGAGATTCAGTATGGAACAATCCAAGAGGGGATTGTTTCCAGTGTCACATGGCATTCATTTTTCCAAGAAAATGTGTCCTCAGACACATGAGGAAAGAAAGAGAATGGCAAGGATCCCTTACGCATCTGCGATTGGTTCAGTCATGTATGATATGCTATGTACGAGGCTAGATGTTGCTTACACATTAAGTGCAGTAGGCAGATATCAAGCTGATCCAGGAGACTGTCATTGGATGGCAGTCAAGACTATCCTTAAGTATCTGAGGCGTACTAAGGATATGTTCCTGGTTTATGGAGGAGATGAGGAACTAGTCATCAGAGGACATGTAGATGCTAGTTTCCAGACTGATCAAGATAACATGAAGTCTTAGACTGGATACATCTTCAGTTTGAATGGAGGTGCAGTGAGCTGGAAGAGCTCAAAGCAAAGTGTGGTTGCAGATTCTACAGCAGAGTCCGAGTATATCATAGATTCTGAGGCAGTTAATGAAGCAGTATGGATGTGAAGCTTCGTCCAAGAGATGGATGTAGTACCGAGCAGTAAAGATCCTATCACACTCTATTGTGATAATACTGCAGCGTTGGCACTTGCAAAAGAGACAAGGTCACATCAGCAGAAAAAGCACATACTTCGGAAGTATCATCTCTTGAGGGATTTTTCTCAGAGAGTTGAAGTTGTAGTGAACAGTATTTCCACAGAAGACAACGTGGCGGACCCCTTGACTAAATCATTGACTCAGCAGAAACATGATCATCATGTGAGGTCTAGCGGACTAAAAGTCATAGGCAGTTGGCTCTAGTCCAAGTGGGAGTTTGTAAGGGTTGGTGTCCTGAGAACCAACTGTTTTGTACTTTGATTACATGAATGTTCACTTATTATATTGTTCATTGTTCTGCATGAATATAATATAATAATGTCCTGGAATATTTGTTGCATTAATAAGGTCATGGCAGATCCCCGCTATGATGAGAACCTTGAAATGCTATAACAATATTCTTAAATAAAGTTCTGTGGTTGGATGACATACTATGATAGGACACATAGTATACAGACCGTCATGTGAGAGTACTCGTAAGAAGACGAGACTCTCTCTCATGGAGTTCGCACTTGGTAATCTCCAAGATGAGAGATTATGAGAACAGACCCGCCAGTAGCAATTATGCATGTCTTGGTGTTATCGGACATTGCTATCTACGAGCGTGTGTAATGGTCCTTAGACTGGAAGATTATCATTAACTCATGTCATGACTTGCGCATTTAGATTTACTGACGAAAACTGTCACGCAGACAGTTGGCGGGAAGTAGGGTACATTGGGTGCATCACGAATGACATGTTGTTAATGGATAAGTCGAGGAAGGATTTGTCCCTTCCATTTATGGAAGTTGATATCTCGGTCCTTTGATTGAAATAGAACGGTCGCATTAAATTCCATGG
Source organism: Viscum album (assembly GCA_963277665.1). Taxonomy (NCBI): domain Eukaryota; kingdom Viridiplantae; phylum Streptophyta; class Magnoliopsida; order Santalales; family Viscaceae; genus Viscum; species Viscum album. The sequence goes on from OY728120.1 coordinate 2,114,740,913, forward strand.
CCATGGTGTAAACGACGAGTTTATTTCAGGTAGTCAAAGAACGAAAGATCAAGCATATAGGTTTATGACACTTCCATGAAACCTTCTTTATGAGATATTGAGACAAAGGGATTAAATTACATAGTAAGCATTCGTATGAGGTGATACGTCAATGCGGCGTCAACTTCTTTCTCTTGGGTGCATTGACCCGTTGCTAGACAGTAATCTTGAACTTTAGGCAAGCCCGCCTAATGTCAACGAGAAAGAGGCCTAGAGGGTCACACACTAAGTGTATCCGAGTATCTCAAGTTGAATAAAGATTATTCCCGTACGTGGTTTAATAATTATTCAAGGAAGCCTAAGTTGTTTTAAATGATGGAGGAAAAATAAAATAAAACAAGCACACGCCGTGTATTATTAAATGTACACGTCGTGTAGTTTTATTTTGGAAAGGAAATGAATAAATGAAAACAAGATATACATGCCGTGTACATTTAATGTACACGCCGTGTAGTTTTCAATGAAAAACAAGTACACGCCGTGTAGTTTTTCCAGTCGGGATTTTGAGGATATAATATTTTTTTAAATTATATTTATTATAATCAGCATGGGCGCATGTCAATGAATTATTTATTCGACATGGGGGTTTTAAATAAGAGTCAATGAAATAAATAAAACACGTAACGTGTTTATTTATTGTCATAACTCTATAACCCCACACACCCGATTATAAAATATCCTCACAACCCCAACTCTTTTCCAACACACAAGAGAATCGTTGTGCACAACATCTCTGGAGAATTCTTTCAAGGCCGAAAGAACCTCTTCCTCCAAGAACGCTCTCAAGACCGAGAGAGATCATCTTCCATCGGATCAAGACGATCTAAGGCGGACAACGCAAGCAAAGGCTTCTCCATGCTAGCACCCGGAGAATCCTTTGGCGACGTCCAGAGATACGAGGTACACGTGTGGATCACCGCTAGAGGGAGTCTACACTTGGCTTCTGCGACGCAACTATGGATCACATCGACAACGTGATCAAGAACATCAACGAAGAAAGAACACCCAAAATGTATTTCTTTATAGTTAATTAAATTAATTATAATCAACCTGTAATGATCCTTGTTTGTGGTTTTGGGACAAACCATCTTCTTTGTCTCTTTCTGTGATTCGATCCGTGGAGACTGGCGTTTATCGTCGTATTGATCCCGGATTGATCATTGCTAATGAAAAAAAGCCAAGTGGGCACATCCACTCACGCGCTTCCGCTACGCCCGGAACCTTCAATTAACATCCCACTACTTATTAAATTCCAACCCATACCCATTACCATGCTCATTATTATCAATCACATTCCATACCACTGAGCATCTATGGAACAATCCTCACAACACACAACCAACCACCGCTCAAACCACCTCACAACACATGTCAACATCCACCGCAACTGTCACAAAATTGTTCCCTTTCCACACCACCATCCATGCCACATAACAACCCATCCACCATTCTAAACTACATAACCTCCCATCCACCACTTCCACATCAACAACCACATCCCCCATTCCATTTAGGGAAAACCATCCATAACACCCATTGCGCAACACATGTCAATAACCCAAACCAGCCACAAAAATCACCAACCAAGACCACACAAATCACAACACTATAAATGGCACATACCAGTAGTAAACAACACCAAAAATCTATAATAAAGAGCTTCCAAACTTACCTTTTGAAGCATGCTTTCATATTAATTCAACACCACCTACATGGGCAACATCACCTCAATTCCAGATTTCACACAATGGTTTCATTGCCATCTTTAAGTAATTAACCTTTTATGAAGGGTGATTCCTATAATTTAATCACAACAACAATACATATATCACAGTGACAACATCAAAAAAGCCATCAATCACGAATAGGATCATAGAATCATATAAACGCATGTGAATCACCCCATTCCCTTTAATTTCTTTTAGCCCATTTATTATCTTAATTAGGTTAATCCTTACCATTGACCCAAATATAACAAAAGCATGATAATTCCACAACTACACGTAAATAAAAGGGAAAAGTCATGAATCCTCTACCTTAACTGAAGATTCAATAATCGCTACACAAAGAGAGGAAAAGGAGATGATCACAAGACCAAGACCACATGAGAAAAAACCTCAACAACCTAAAACACAACAATCCCCATCAAATCTATGACCCAAGGCCAACAAAACTGAATCCAAACCTCTGCCACAACCTCTCCAAGAAGAAGGATGATGAGAAAACACAAAAAGGAGTGAAGAGGAAATTGTCGATCCCAACTAGTTGATCTTTCAAAGCCAAGGGCTAAGAACAATCAGAGGGAATTCAAGGGTCTCCAAGGATGCACCTTGGGTTTGAGGAAAATGGGGGAATTTAGAAGAATTTAGATGGGCTTCCAAATTTATATCGACACTAGAAATTCACAGAATCACAGCATGACAGACCATGGTCATGCCGTGACGAAGCTAAGTCGAACAAATCTTCAAAAAATCACACAACGATATACCTTATTTGCCCCATTTAAACCTCAGTCAACTCCTTAAATTTTGATATAATCAAAGGTGGTCACAACGCAACTAAAGCGGTCAAGCCGCGAAGCATGGTCTTCTGAAAGACATTGCGCAACCCTGAACCATGTCACGATGAAACAAAGCATCATGGTGTAACAGTGCCCAAAATGTTAGAACTGCGGAATCAGCTGCTCAGGGTGTCACACTACGACAACTGTGTCCACATTGTGACAGACACTCAAAAAATAAACAAACTCTCTAAGGCCCTTCACACCATGACTGAACACCCTCAAGTCATGGCCAGAAAAATGGCAAAAGCAATACATAATATTTTTAATCCACACATATGTTTTCTTCATGAAACGTAAGGTTTTACACTTTACCAAAATCCTCTTCAAAAGTATTCATGCCGTGACCGAAACCAGCTACGATGTAACTTGAGTTCCAACCTGAAACAACGCAGCGCTCAACTCTCGCGTCTTGCACCCCCCATGCCATAATACATCCACACGCCATGACACAAAACTCCACGTCGTGACTCAACCCTCACGTTGCGAAACACTATAATGCAGAACTATCCCTTTCTTCTAGCCACCTCTTCACGTTGCAACTCCTAAGGCCATGCTGTGACATCATTCACTCAGTAGAAATTTCAGTTCGAACTCCACTACTCCAATCTTCTTCTAACACCGCCAACACACACAAAACACAAAATAACAGTTTGGAAAGGTCTAAATCATTACAAATCACATAAATAAGATGTCATTTTAAGAATTCATTTCACTAGACAGTGAACCAACAATAAAGGAACCACCTTTGACATGATTAACATTATTTGACATTGACGATAATTTAATATCAAAGTATGCAGATAAATGGCTCTAAAAGAACATAATTCATGATTATATCTTACATTAATAATGCAATGTATTTCAGTAAATACGTTATAGTATGCTAATTTCTAAAAATATACATTGTGATAAATATCAAATATTTTTCCAAAAGGTCATATTAGAGAAATTCAAACACATGGTTTTATATTGTTTGATATCATGATTGGTGAAAAAAAAAACAATGTGACAAATAAATCACCAAATATTTAAAATTATGCAGGTTCTTTAATAGTAATAAAAAAATTGTTTGTTCTTGAAGAATAAAGAATGAGAAATAACGACCATTGACTTTTAAGCATGCAAAAAGTGTGGTTGACGTTTTGATCAAAACCAAAGAACAATATCAAATAATATTTACTAGAAGAGCAAATGAGTATTTTAAAATAAAAACATGTTTTTATATAGAAATCACTCCATAAGTGGTGGAAAACATCCCAAAAGCGGTGTTAATGATGAAAGATAATGACATCTCATTAGCATATGGAAATGTTGTTGATTATATAATTGAATATACAAATACTACTTCCATTACAAATGATTGTAATCTTGAGACTCAAATTATCAAAAAGTGTCACAACTATAATGATTGTCCAAAATATGCTCAAAATTACCAAATGTTATTGGTGAGGACCAGTAATTTGAACATTTGAGAATATTAACCTCATTAGCCAACACATAACATAATACACTATAAAAGATGTACTTATATTTTTAATATTTAATAAAAGAAATATTAAATTACATTTAATAAAAGTTGCTATTATAAATTTGTCTGCTCATAATAGCAACAACATATGGAAGAAATTCCTTAAAAGATTTAATTACATAATAAATATATCAAAAAGACGTTTGAAGTGTGAAATTAGACTTGATTCTAAAGATAAAAAAGCTTCAAAACTAAAGTAAATATAAGTAATGAAATATAAATGAAATTGAAAATGAATATGAAATATTTTAATACTCAGCGACTCATGATATTATCCATGAGAGATCACGCATCAAACTTTATTATCAATTGACGATGAGATTTACTTTCATCAATTTTTTTTGTTGAGTTTTTCTAAGAATATTTCCAATGAATAATATTTGACCAAAGTGATGACATTCAAATAAAATTATTATTAACAATTATTATATTGATAGATTTGACGATTTTGATATAAATTACTTATTTAAGATCCAATCAATATTAAATTTGACCCGTTGATTAAATCATTGTAATTAAATGCCCACAATCTGATTATGGGCTACCTCCTAGAGTTTTTTTCCCCAGCATAAATGCAACGGACGCGGTATCCGTTGAAGCGACGACTGTTAGTCAGCTTTGCTCTTCGGCAACCATCCTGACCCCGAAACAGTTTCCGACGCACCGCTGCTCCCCTCCCGGTCATCAAATTTGTTTGATTCGTCTTCATCATCTTCGGTGGTAGCAAATTGGGCGATAAATGGGGTGTTGGAGCAGCAGGGACGCTGATTCGAACGCTAGTAGGGCCGCTAGGTGGCGATCCACCGGCATTGTTGCCCTGCGCGACTCTAAGTTGAAGGCGAAGCTCTTTTCTCTTTCGGTTTTCCGTTCTCTCGTCTCCTGATATTCCCGTACTTGAATTATTTTGCCCGAATGTTTTGGAATCCGGTATCCATGATTTTTCTGTAACCAATTAAAGTTCGGCATCTATCTGTTGAAATTCATGCTTCCAACACACTGAAATTCACACGAGTCTTTTGGAGAGGACTTCTAACCACGGCCTATATGAATTCCATTCGTTGTATTGCCCGTGAATTTAGCAATTTTTAAAGTTAAAATAGTTTAATTTCGATGAGCTCCCTTGAGAAGGCACGCTTTCTGAAGCATTCATTTGTTACCGAAGCCAAAAAAATAATACCTCTTTTTAAATCCTCAACAATGGGCATGTCACAAACCATAGCATCATGAGAAGCATGCCCTTGCTATTTTCTATGATTTTGTGCATGGTTTCAAAACCAAAGCAGTGTCATTTGGTTATGGCAGTTCGTGAGACTAAATCCTTTAAATCGTGTTAATGTTATTACCATTTTTATCCCAATACAAAGTAAATGAGTTTAGTGAAGTCGTTAATGTTGTTTGGAATAAGTTTCAACCTACCCTTTTCCTGTCCCTTTTTTTTCTGATCTTGAAAGAGGACTACCACTGAACACTACCCTATGCTAAATCCAAACATGACCTATTTGTGTGATGGAGATTCATCCTTGTATGTATTTTGATCTGTTTATTTAAGATGTTTACTTTATTTTCTGTTTCCTATTGACTTTGCCTTTCATCCAAACAGAATTTTCCTGAAGAAGTCCTCGAGCTGGAAAGATCTGTGCGAACTCTTGATTTAACACACAATAAATTGGGTATTTCTTTATCTTGTGGGAATCACTGTATTTTGCTTGTTGCAAGTCATTTTAATTTCATTAATCTAAATTTCTGTTCTACTGGTGCTTGTAATATATGGTCAGCAAAGTTTATTTACAAGATTCTTTCTGTTTCTGCATGCATGGGGGATGGTTGAGGTCTTGTTATGACAATAGTCTGGCTGTTAGCCTTATTATTGTTTGTAATTGCCAGAAAAATAAATAAAAATCTACGCCTTTGGATCCTGTTCCCTATAAACCGTTTTCCTAGGACATGATGTGACAGGCATCACTGGATCAACTGGAGTGAGTTTTTTATTTGCTTTTTATGTAGCAGATTTACAGTAGCTTGGTTTTCTGAAAACATTATGTTTTTTGTTTTTTGTTCATTGTGTTATTTTTTATCTTTAAGTTAAAAATATTTTATTAAGGTCTGCACATATCTAAGAATTAGATATGATATATTTTACATATCTAATTTGTTCTTGTGGTCTAACTCCATTGGTTTTGCAGCTGAAATTCCCATGGATATCTGCAAATTAATCAATATGCAACGCCTGGTAAGAATTGCAGTGGTTATTAAACTTGATGGTGGTTTAGTGCAGCTAAATAAGATATTGTAAATTTCCTCACAAAGGATTTCATTCAGGTATTATCAAATAACGTTATTGAGCGCCTGCCATCAAATTTGGGCAAGCTCCAGTCCTTGAAAGTTGTGATTTTTGATGGAAACCGTCTTACTGACTTACCCGGTGAATGTAATTTTCCTCTCCACTTTTTTAAATTTCACATTTAGTCTTGTGGACTTTCAATACCTTAACCAGATGTACATTTCATATGAAGTGGGTCAGATGGTGAGGCTTGAGCGGTTATCGGTCTCAGGAAACATGTTGGCCAACTTGCCAGAGACAATTGGGAGCTTGCGCAATGTGAGTGTTTCAAATGTTGCATTTGATTAGTTTTCAGAATTTTTATTTTAAGAACAATTTATGTAAAGGATTCTATTCAGCAAGTAAATCTGGTTTCTTTGGTGCATTCTTCTACATTTTCTGTTGGGCATGCCATGCTTGGGCATTGGCCTAGTTAACTTAACTTTGAAATCCTGTCTTATTTTTGTTTTAAATATCTAATACGGGCATGCCTGGCTGTGGAAGAGTTCAAGGTTTGCCCGTTGCTCTCAACTTTGCCATGTTATTAATTTCTTCAGTATTGTTTGGTTTGAAGTGCATTCAATAGTTTTATTTGAGTTTTCGGGCCTATACTACTATTTGGATTGTTTGTCCATGCAGTTGTTGCTGTTAAATGTATCTAATAACAGGCTAAATGCACTTCCGGAGTCACTTGGTAGTTGCTTCTCCTTGGAAGAATTGCAAGCAAATGGTATCTTCAGATCCATGAATTTGTTTCTTGTTGTTGATTCTCTGACATTGGGTTAAAATTAAGGGACAATGACAATGAAGGACCGCAAAAACGAATTAATTCCATTCAAGGACCTTAAATTTGAAAAACATCTACTTTTAACATAATAAATAATGCCGGACCTCAAAAGCAATTCAATTCCATTCAAGGACCTTAAATTTGAAAAATATCTACTTTTAACATAACAAAAAATGCCCACGATTTGTTTCTTGTTGTTGATTGATTCTCTGGCATTGGGTTAAAATTAAGGGAAAACGACAATTAAGGACCACAAAAACAAATTAATTCTATTCAAGGACCTTTTTTTTCTTAATCTTTTCTATCAAGGACCTTAAATTTGAAAAATATCAAAAAATACATAATTTCAAATTAATTTATATTAAGGATCTTAAATTTGAAAAAGAACAGTAAAAGACCTCCTTGTGGATCAATTTCACCAAGGCCTTAATTTTGTTGCTCGATAAAAAGAAAAATGCATTTCTGGTCAAATCATTGACCAACCTCAGTCAATGCATTGACCAGCCAATACAGTCAAATCGTTGACCAGTCAACCTGGTCTAACCATTGACCACTGACTCAATTAAACCCATATCCAAATATCTAAATATTCCAAAGCTCAAAACACTATTATTTTAGAGTGTAAATGTGTCCACAAATTTCAGGGCTTTTTTTTTGACAATTTTGAAATTTAAGCTCAAAACACTCATTGAAAACTTCATAATTGTGGTTGATTTTCCCAGATAATATTATTGAAGATCTCCCTTCATCAATTTGCAGTCTCCTTCACCTAAAGTCACTCTGCTTAGACAATAATAGGCTGATGCAGGTAGACACTACTCTTCTATGATACCAGTCGTATTGTCATGTTTCTTGGACTAGTGGGCATGCTTAACGCCATGGGTATAATACATGGACAGATACCTTCTAATCTATTGAAGGATTGCAAGGCTCTGCATAACCTCTCCCTACATGGCAATCCCATTTCAATGGATCAATTCCAGCAGGCAAGTGATGATTCCTCCATTTCATCCTTTCAACAAGATTAAGGCCGTGTTTAATGCTGAAACACATTTTCTGTTTTCATTTTCCAAAAATGCTTAGAAAACATTTTGTATAGTAGAGAAAAATAATAACCATTGATTTATTTTTTTCCCAGAAAAATACCTACAGCCATTTTGATATTCTATTTTTTTTTTCAATTTATATAATTGAGTATAATTATTTTTTGAAGTTCCTGAAACTGCTAATTTCTCTCCCTAGATGGAAGGATTTGTAGAATTTGAAGGAAGAAGAAAAAAGAAGTTTGATAAGCAAATTGATTCTAATGTCATTATCAGTTCGAAAGGCCTCGATGAAGGGCTTGATCTTTGATGATACCATACCAATTATCATTGCAGTTCTTGTACTAGATGAACTTATGTACACTATTTTGATCAAACCATGTAAAAGTTCAATTTTGGGAGGTTTTTCTTCCCTTGGAAAAAGGTTAGTTTTACCAATCTTTTGTATTCCATTTCCCATCTTTTTTACCCGATCTCCTGGATATATGTAGATAAACAAATGAAGGATTTGTGCGTTACATTGAATTTATCTGATGATTTATTCCACTTTGCTTGATCTTTGTTGAGTTTTACTTGCATTGATCGGTCATATATTCTATCAACATCCTCATGAGATTTGAAATTCCTTTGCCATATCTTTTTTAGAATGTATTAAAGGTTCCAGGTTTTAAAATTCTCGAGATATCCAACGTGTAAAAATTATCGAGATACCCCATCCATGATCACTTCTTTTGTTTATCATTTATGACAACTGTTCAAGGTGTCAACCTCAAGCTCCTTGTCCTTGGCGTGCTTGATTTGTCTTTATGTGAACAACTTTTCTTTCTCAGTATGAGTGCGAAACCGTCCTGAGGTTTCTTGCCTTTCTTGTTTGTTATTTTATCATTTGGAGGAGTTGATAAAGTGTACGAGACCTGCACTCTCAGATCTGATGTAATTATATACATTCATTATATAACTTGTAAATTATTGCATAAAAGTGCCTCTCAAAATCATTAAGTTTAGTATCTTTGGGAACTAAGACATTATACTTGAATGATAATACATCCATAATATTAAAAACATATCTTGGATATATATATCCATGAATCCTTATAAAAAGGGCGAGCTCGTGCTTAGTAAGAATAAAAATAAGCATGGTAGTGTGTTGATAAAGATACTTTCATAAAACATGATATTGTTAGGTTTGGAAGTTGTGACATCTATTTTAAGTTGACATTCTGGAAGGAGAAACTTTTGAATAAGATTGTGAACACAGACGAAGCAGAAGCAGCAGAACCTGTGGCCCGAAACGACTGAGTTTGGAATGTGGAATGGTGTGGTTTGGAAGCAAGCTTCATTTCTAGATGGAGGTGTTTCCCAGGTGGTTGGAACTAGCATTTGGTAGTTTGCCTTGGTTGTTGCAACAGTAGAGCGCGAAGGTTTGATGATGATGGATTCAGATGCACCGGCTAGACTCGTCTATAAATAGATGGGCGGGGGGGGGGGGGTCATTTTGATGGTTAATGAAAATGTGTTTTGATGTACTGTTCACCTTCTGTTTCTAGTGTTCTGAAATTTGGGCGTTTCTCTAAAGTAGTGTTCTGAAATTTGGGCACTAAGTCCCGAACCACGCAAATAATTGTGTTGTTCTCTATTGGTATGAGTTGTTCCACTCCATTCCTTTTGTCATTATGTTCTGGAGGGTTTTATTGAGCGGGAGATTTGGGTTGATTCGGTGTGAGACTTTGGAGCCTAGTTCCTTGTCCGGATACATTGCACTCAGGTATCACCATTTCAAAACTTTTGAACCTTGTTTTGCGGTTAAGGTTCTAGAGGGTGGGGGGGGGGGGATCACTTTGATGGTTAATGAAAATATATTTTGATGTACTGTTCACCTTATGTTTCTCCAAGTAGTGTTCTGAAATTTGGGCGTTTCTCTCAAGCAGTGTTCTGAAATTTGGGCACTTAAGTCCCGAACCACACAAATAATTGTGTTGTTCTCTGCTGGTATGAGTTGTTCCACTCCATTCCTTTTGTCATTATGTTCTGGAGGGTTTTATTGAGCGGGAGATTTGGGTTGATTCAGTGTGAGACTTTGGTGCCTAGTTCCTTGTCCGGATACATTGCACTCAGGTATCACCACTTCAAAACTTTTGAAACTTGTTTTGCAGTTAAGGTTCTAGTGTAAAGACCCGTAAAATTCAAGGAAATTTTTTTTCTTAATTTTCTTTGGAATTTTACAAGAACGCAGTTTCTGACGGCACCTGATTCCGAGGCCCGGTGTGCCCGGAATCATTTTCTGAAGTTTGGCTCGGATACGTTCAGTGAACGAACGAGCGGATTTTTCTAACTTTTGAACCGGTGCTCGGAATCAAATTCTGAGGGCACCGATGGAATCGCAACGCCGGTTTTTGCTTAAAAACGCCTCTTCCGGAGTTGCGTTTGCTCGGGTGTGGTTTTTAAATTTTTGGCGTTAAGTTAAGAAATAAAATAAAGTGTGCGACAACATTATTTTTATTTCACTTAAAGCCAATTCAAAGTCACTTAAAGCTGCTTAAGCTGAGTTAAAGCGGATAAGGTACGATTCAAAATATCCTACCCTCTTGGTAGGATATTTGTGAGGTGGGGCCCGCACGAGCCCCACTGTTTCTTTTCCGCTAAGTAACGCCCCCGCGAAAACCCGTCATTATGAAAGTCAACTGACGCGTTTTCTTAAATTCTTAACGCACCAATTAATTGGGCGGTTAACTTCGTTAAATTAATTCTATGAATTAATTTAATCGTTTCTTAACCTGTTTACAATCCGTTGGCGTAATAATAAAATAAGACCAACGCACGACTTCTTGAGGATTGCTCGTTGAGAGGCTTTTGACAGAAATTTTGTGCCTTCATCCTCCTTCGCGAAGAACGCAAAGAACGCGAAGAACGCCGTCACCCTCGGAGATTGACGACGCTTCTTCCGAGACGTTCTTCCCCGCAACGATCCCCGATCACCAACTGCTTGAGGTAAGAGATTTCAGGTTTCTTCTTTTAAATCTCTTTGTGGGTTATAACAACATCATGGATTTAATTAATATAATTAAATCTACATGTTCTTGAACCTCGGAGTTCGTCGACGCGACACTGTATTCCGCGACGACGCGACGCCTTTCCGCGACGACGCGACGCCCTTCCGCGACGCGACGATCACCTCCTTCCGCGACGATCAATTCCGCGAAGAACGCACGCTCGACGACTTGACGAGGTAGGGGTTTTATCTGAGAATAACATTTAATTCCCGTGATTGTTTCTTTTAAAACAAAGAATCTGGATCAAAGTTCAATTTTAATTCTATTAAAATTGTGCATTGTTTGTTATTCATGTGTTGAATATTTATTCCCGATTGTTATCACCTAACGCGGAGGGTGCGAGCCAAACAAACACGACCCGACAACCCTCCGCAGTTTTCTGTTGATGCGCGGATTGGCGGACGATGACAAACGGGGCCGCATGGCGTTTTGAGGGCCTGACAGTGAAGAATGGGACCCGGGAGGAACTTCGGCGCAGACGGAAGTGGATTCGGACCATCAGAGCAACTCCGGTGGCCCGCGGAATCCACCGGCGGCGCGGGTCGCCGGCGGCCAGCCAGACCCGCGACTGCGCGGGTCCGGTGACACACGGGACGCGGCAAAGCCGCGTCCGCTGATCCAGCGCGGCCCCACGTGGGCCGCGACTTCTCTTCCCGCGGGGACTTGACGCCCCGCGGCTCCCTTACTCGGCCGCTCGACCGAGCCGAGCCGACCCGCCGGGCCGCGCCGAACCGGGTCGGACCCGGACCCGGTTCGGGCCGACCCGGGGGGGGGGGGGGTGGGCCGGGTCGGTCCGGGCCCAGACCCCCCGTCTCCGGAAGTTTTCGGTCTTTCGCTCATAACTTGAGCTACGGGCCTCCGAACGACGCGCCGTCAGCGGCGATGCGATCCTTGGATCGAGGCGGTTGTTTCGGTATATCACACTCAAGGTTTCGGAATACTTTGGGTTCGGCCGGGTTGGTTCGTACACGAAACTAACCGGGCCCTCGAAGCAGAAACGCTCATATCTTGAGCTTCGGACGTCCGATTGACGTGCCGTCGACTTTGTTGAATTCCTCTAAGTGAGACAGATCTTTCGGCATGCTTCGCCTGAGGTTTGGACGCAGGTGGAGTACGACCAGGTTGGTTTTGCCTTAAAAACCAACCGGGCCCCTGGGACGAAAAAGCCAATAACTCTCAGACCGGGCGTCCGATTGACGCGCCATCTGCGACGTTGAGTTCCTGTTGACGATACAGAACTTTTGGATACATCAACTCTGGACTAGGTGTCAGTTGATGTATCAGCCTCTCGGCTCGTGGAGCGGACCCTCCCGAATGAGCTTGCTGTGTGCGGGAACCCTAGAGCTGGCTGCGACTGCTACTGTAACGACGACGACTGTGCAGATATCCTCAGTGGATTCGACGGCGACGACTACAGCACTCAGCGATCCTTTGTGGGTCAGTGCTACCGATCCTGTGTGGGTCCGATCCTGTGTGGGTCAGCGCTCAGCGGTCCTGTGTGAGCCAGCGCCTACACGTCCTGTGTGGGCCCGATCCTGTGTGGGTCTTTGCGGGGGTTAGTTACCTATCGATCCTTTGTGGGTCAGATCCTTTGTGGGTCATTGCGGGGAGCCAGAGCGTTATTAGTAGGACCTTATATGTGGTATCCTATTGAAGAAGATCATCCTTGGTGAAGTTATATAAGATTTCAAAACTGATGTTTATGATTGTTTCTCTTTAGGAGGAGGTAAATGAAGAAATATTAAATTAATGCCAGAATTAATATATCAATTAGAATCAAATCTAATTACTGTAGAACATTTAGGATGATCATGTTAGAGAAATATAAATGTTTTTCTAAATCTCTCGTCCGTTGTTAACAAAAAATAATGACTAGATAGGGGATCTAATAGAATTAATCAAATACATGAGAAATTTTTGCTTCGAAATAAATGATAATTTTTTTAACCATTCTGTAGGATGTGTGAATAGGGTTCACGCATCCATTAGCGGCTTCATAAAGGATGTGTGAACCCCGTTCAAGCATTTACCGTTTCTAGGATGCGTGAACCCCGTTCACGCATCTCTCCGCACCGAAGATGTGTGAACGAGGTTCACGCATCTAAAGATCTATTTTTAAAAACATTTCAATCCCTATCACTTTTCCATAAAAGAAAAATTTTAAAACCCATACATACAAAAAAACCCACATCCTGCTCGATCAACACAATATCCCAAAGATAAAATCCCAAAGCAGTAGCCCAACACATATGTCAACATTCCACCCTAGGGTCAGCCTTCAGATAAAAGAAACCACATGGTCCAACTTCATCGACAGCCCTATCTAGCGGGCCCCCTACAAACCACCTCACCCGCTGGCCTCCTTCGACACACTGTCATCACATGCTGAGCTTCACAGCCAAACCTCCTCTGAGAAGCGCCCCTCCCGCTCTCAACCAAGGCCATCTTGACCTCCTTCGGCACATGGGACTGCCGCCTCACAACCCTCTCCCTCGGTGGAACCACCCTCCCCCTTCCGGTGGAATGCCCGCACGTACCACCATCCCTTGATTTCCACTCCTACGCGGCCTCCTCCCACAAATCAGACCACCTCGCCCTGCCGACCTGCTCACACTGCAGCTCGGACAGCCTCCTTCGGTGCACCGACAACCTCCTCGGATCTTCAGCCAACCTCCCATACCCTCGTAGTATGTGCATTCTCCTTAGACCAGGTCACTCTTGAAATTTGGGTATTTTATTTTTGGTTGGGGTTTTGTTAGTTTTTGTTTTGTTTATGGTGTAATTGATCTTATTTCATGTTCTTAGGGATTAGTTGTTTTGTTTGTGGGGATGTTGTCATGCGGTGGAGTTTGCACACCACTGTTGCAATGTTTCGATCCTTTGTTGGTCAGATCCTTTGTGGGTCATTGCGGGGATTAGTACCTATCGATCCTTTGTGGGTCCGACGACTTAGATGGATCAGTGATCATCTCTATCGTCATTCGAAGAAGTATACCTGTGTGAGCTGAAACCCTGTTTGCTTTCCTTTGTGGACTGTGTTGTGCTATCCTGTGTGGATTTACGTTTTGCTTTCCTTTGTAGACTGTGTTGTGCTATCCTGTGTGGATTTACGTTTGCTTTCCCCTGTGGACTATGTTGTGCTATCCTGTGTGGATTTACGTTTTGCTTTCCTGTGTGGACTGGGTTATACTTGAGCTCGGATGTGGAGCCGAGCGAGAATTGATGACTTATGTATATGTATGGGCATATACCTAAGCCGTGTCGGATGTTACTTCGTGATTGTATCTTTCCTTTGTGGTTTATCCTTTGTGGATTCTGGGAGACCTTCGGGGGTCTCGGGGTCCCTACGGAGTAGCTTATACTCACCCCTGCACGGGCTATGCCCGCACTACGTTGTGTTGGTTGCAGACGACGGACATCGTTGATCGTGGTTGATGCTTGCGGAGCAGGACGATACCCGGAAGTGGACCACTGGGCGGGACGTACTCGGAGCGGTCGGCTGGACCTGATGAGCAGTGGAGGCTTTCTGTACCCACCCTTCAGGTGGGACTTCCAGTGGACGGCTCGACGATGCGGCTTTACTTTTCAGTTGATGTTTTTCTCCTTTCAGTTGTACTTTACAGTTGAGCTTGTATTTCCGACTCCCTTTACTTTTCCGCACTTACTGTTGTACCAGTTTTTACTTAGTGTTTACCTTTTCCGCTTGCTTACTCTGTGGTGCTTGTTTACTTTACAAAGGCAATGCATTCCCTTTACCGGGATTTACGCTTTGGTGCTAGTCGCCAGCCCCTGGCCTATGGAAGGCGGGCTTGGGGTAGTCACGGCACGGGCCCCGAGGACGGGTCGTGACAAATTGGTATCAGAGGAGTTCGGTTCTACCGCGGACTCTGATCTTTTCTATGTGAAGCAATAATGTTTAGCGTATTGAGTGTGGTTATCAGTCCAGGGAGCCCAGTGTTGGTGCGGCGGCCGACATATCCGTACACCAGGACCCTGACTTCTGATTTCCGACTTAATGCACGAAAACATTGATTGCATGTGTGTTTCAAGTTTTCTTCGTGATTACTTTGTATCAGCTCACCAGGTATACTGTTCTGACCGTGGTGCATCTGTTTCATTTTCAAGATGGCCCCACGACGGCTGCCAGCTAGGGTTCCGAGAGTTGAGCGTGACGACTGTCCACCGAGCGATGAGGCCTCGGTGCAGGGCCCTTTGACAGTAGAGGCACCGGCGGTACCTCTACCCGCCGAGCCCCCGATGCTTCCAGTACCAGCCGCTGACGATGCACGTCGCCTCAGTGCACTGCATGAGTTCCAGCGCCAGCGACCGCCCAGGTTCCGCGGGGAGACGGACCCCCAGACAGCCGAGGACTGGCTGGAGGCAGTGGTACGAGTTTTCAGGCTAGTGAGGACACCAGCAGACCTCATGGTGATCCTCGCAGCGAGCCTACTGCACGCAGCAGCGGGACGATGGTGGAGCTTGATGCTCCAGGTGCACGATGAGACATCTCTTCTCTGGACGGACTTTGAGAGCCTCTTCCGCTCGGAGTTCGTCCCAGCCACCCTCCGTGCGGTGCGCATCCAGGAGCTTCTTCAGCTGCGGCAGGACAGCTTGACGGTCGCCCAGTACTCGGCGAGATTTACCAATCTCTCGTGCTACTCGACCGACATGGTATGAGACCCATTCTTCCGGGCCCGGACCTTTGAGCAGGGATTGAGACACGAGATCAGGGCATCGCTGATCTCCCTCAGCATTCCGACTCAGGCATGAGTACTGGAGCGAGCCCTTTTGATCGAGAGCTTCCTTGCTGAGCCTTCATCAGCAGCGAGACCTACCGCGGGGCGGCACGTAGCAGAGTCTTCTGCGGCAGACAGTCGACGGATGACTCAGGGGTCCAGGCAGACCAGACCCTCACGCAGACGACCTCAGGACACTGTCTCAGCAGTGCGGGGCACACAGTGTGGAGCCAGTCTTTCGAGAGGCAGGCAGTGCTACACATGCGACGGGCAGTGCCACATGGCTCGTGACTGCCCGACCCACCGTGCCGAGGAGCAGCAGACGGTTGAGGGGCCACCCAGGCAGAGGCAGAGGGTCGACCGTGGCGGTCCGCAGGGAGGAGGCGGACGAGGCAGAGGAGCTGGCCGAGCAGCAGGTGGTGGACGACGCTTTGAGGCTCTACCACCACCACCACCAGGAGGCCCGCCCCGACCACAGGGAGCTGGCGGGCAGAGACAGGCACAACTTCAGGCAGCAGAGACCTATGACCACGGCGCGCCCGAGATGATTCGAGGTACGATCTGTGTCTATTCCACCTTTGCTGCAGTTCTTATAGACACAGGAGCGAGTCACTCTTTCATAGCCGCTGCCCTTGTTCGGAGCTCGGAGATTCTGACAGAGCCGTTGGCTCGATCCTTACGGCTAGAGACTCATACGGGAGCAGACTCGATGACTGAGGAGGAGCATGCATGCCATTTGCGGGTTGTGCTGGACACACTCCGAGAGCACCAGCTTTATGGTAAGCTCTCGAAGTGTCAGTTCTGGATGCGTGAGGTCCACTTCTTGGGATACGTCATCTCTGAGGCGGGAGTTGCAGTGGATCCTACGAAGATCGAGGCAGTGCTAGCTTGGGAGCCACCCAAGAGCGTGACGGAGGTGCAGAGTTTCTTGGGACTAGCTGGATACTATCGGAGATTTGTGCCAGACTTTTCCAGAGTTGCGGCACCACTCTCAGCTTTGACGAAGAAGGAGAAACCCTTTGTGTGGTCAGACAGATGTCAGCAGAGCTTCCAGGAGCTGAGACAGAGATTGACCAGCGCACCTATCTTGAGGTTGCTTGAGGAGGGAGTAGGGTACGTAGTCTACTGCGATGCATCAGAGACCGGACTCGGATGTGTCCTGATGCAGGAGCGGGCAGTGATCGCCTATGGATCACGTCAGTTGAGGCCGCATGAGCAGAACTACGCTACCCATGACCTGGAGTTAGCAGCAATGGTCTTCGCTCTGAAGACATGGCGACACTATCTGATGGGCGAGCGCTTTACAGTCTTTTCTGACCATCAGAGTCTCAGGTACATCTTCTCGCAGAAGGACCTGAACCTGAGACAGTGGCGATGACTCGAGTTCCTCCAGGACTATGACTTTGAGATAGTCTATACTCTTGGGAAGGGGAACGTGGTAGCCGATGCTCTCAGCAGGAGGACGGACATTCAGCTACTTGAGGAGGCGACATAGCAGCTAGCCGCTTTGCAGATATCCTTCGTGGATAGAGATGAAACAACCTTCCTTCAGTCTCTCACAGTCACTCCTCCACTACTACAGCGGGTCAGAGAGGCACAACGTGGGGACGCTGACTGTGAGACGCGGCGTGCACAGATATCCTCAAGACAGGCACCTGATGGCTTCTCCTTTGGAGCAGAGCACGACATCCTTTTCAGAGGACGTACCTTGGTACCAGTTGCTTTAAGGGAGGAAGTGATGAGAGAGTTTCACACTTCTCCCTTAGCGGTACATCCTGGAGTGGCGAAGATGTACCAGGATCTCAGACGACAACACTGGTGACCGGGCATGAAGAAAGCTGTGGCAGAGTTCGTTTCACGATGCGTCACCTGCCAGCAGGTGAAGACAGAGCATCAGGTACCAGCAGGCTTGGTACAGCCCTTGGAGGTCCCGGAGTGGAAGTGGGACGGGATATCTATGGACTTCGTGACTGGACTTCCACGCACTTCCAGAGGTCACGACTCCATCTGGGTGATTGTCGATCGACTCACCAAGTCGGCTCACTTCTTACCCATCAGAGAGCAGGGCTCAGTGGAGAGCTTGGGGCGTCTCTACGTTCAGGAGATTGTACGACTTCATGGTGTGCCATCATCTATCGTCTCCGATCGAGATGCCCGCTTTACTTCCCAGCTTTGGAAGGGGTTGCAGGAGGCGTTCGGGACGCAGCTACGTCTGAGCACCGCCTTTCACCCTCAGACGGATGGTCAGACGAAGAGGACCATTCAGACTCTCGAGGGCATGCTCCGCGCATGTGTCCTCGACTTTGGTCGCAGCTGGGAGGACCACCTACCCTTGGTGGAGTTTGCGTACAACAACAGTTACCACTCCACCATCGGGATGGCACCATACGAGGCGTTGTACGACAGACCTTGCAGATCTCCTTTGTGCTGGACAGACCCTGAGGAGTCAGCACTTGTGGGACCAGAGATGGTCCGGGCCACGACAGAGAAGGTCCAGGTCATCCAGGAGCGGATGAGGACAGCTCAGAGCCGACAGAAGTCTTATGCTGACAGGAGGCGGAGGCCACTAGAGTTCGAGGATGACGACCATGTCTTCTTGCGTGTCTCACCTCGACATGGATTACGGAGATTTGGCCGAGGCGGCAAGTTGTCTCCACGCTTCATCGGACCATTCCAGGTCCTCAACAGGATTGACGAGGTGGCTTATCGCCTGGCTCTACCACCTCAGTTGCACCGGGTGCACGACGTCTTCCACGTATCTCAGCTGAGGAGATAGGTGCACGACCCGACGCATATCATTGACCATGGGGAGCTAAACGTGGATGATGGGGCGACTTTTGCGGAGGTCCCGGTGGAGATCGAGGATCGACAGGAGCGGGTCCTATGTGGACGATCGATTCCTCTTGTGCGCATCAGATGGCAGCACGGGAACCTCTAGGAGAGCACTTGGGAGCGGGAGGCTCAGATGCGTGCTCAGTACCCACATTTGTTTCCCTAGTTTATGATGTATCTTTACGGGGACGTAAAGCCCTGAGGTGAGAGTGATGTAAAGACCCGTAAAATTCAAGGAAATTTTTTTTCTTAATTTTCTTTGGAATTTTACAAGAATGCAGTTTCTGACGGCACCTGATTCCGAGGCCCGGTGTGCCCGGAATCCTTTTCCGAAGTTTGGCTCGGGTACGTTCAGTGAACGAACGAGCGGGTTTTTCTAACTTTTGAATCGGTGCTCGGAATCAAATTTCGAGGGCACCGATGGAATCACATGGCCAATATTTGCTTAGAAACGCCTCTCCCGGAGTTGCGTTTGCTCGGGTGTGGTTTTCAAATTTTTGACGTTAAGTTAAGAAATAAAATAAAGTGTGCGACAACTTTATTTTTATTTCACTTAAAGCCATTTCAAAGCTACTTAAAGCTGCTTAAGCTGAGTTAAAGCGGATAGGGTACGATTCAAAATATCCTACCCTCTTGGTAAGATATTTGTGAGGTGGGGCCCGCACGAGCCCCACCGTTTCTTTTCCGCTAAGTAACGCCCCCGCGAAAACCCGTCATTATGAAAGTCAACTGACGCGTTTTCTTAAATTCTTAACGCACCAATTAATTGGGCGGTTAACTTCGTTAAATTAATTCTATGAATTAATTTAATCGTTTCTTAACCTGTTTACAATCCGTTGGCGTAATGATAAAATAAGACCAACGCACGACTTCTTGAGGATTGCTCGTTGAGAGGCTTTTGACAGAAATTTTGTGCCTTCATCCTCCTTCGCGAAGAACTCGAAGAACGCCGTCACCCTCGGAGATTGACGACGCTTCTTCCGAGACGTTCTTCCCCGCAACGATCCCTGATCACCAACTGCTTGAGGTAGGAGATTTCGGGTTTCTTCTTTTAAATCTCTTTGTGGGTTATAACAACATCATGGATTTAATTAATATAATTAAATCTACATGTTCTTGAACCTCGGAGTTCGTCGACGCGACACCGTATTTCGCGACGACGCGACGCCTTTCCACGACGACGCGACGCCCTTTCGCGACGCGACGATCACCTCCTTCCGCGGCGATCAATTCTGCGAAGAACGCACGCTCGACGACTTGACGAGGTAGGAGTTTTATCTGAGAATAACATTTAATTCCCGTGATTGTTTCTTTTAAAACAAAGAACCCGGATCAAAGTTCAATTTTAATTCTATTAAAATTGTGCCTTGCTTGTTATTCATGTGTTGAATATTTATTCCCGATTGTTATCACCTAACGCGGAGGGTGCGGGCCAAACAAACACGGCCCGACAACCCTCCGCAGTTTTCTGTTGATGCGCGGACTGGCGGACGATGACAAACGGGGCCGCATGACGTTTTGAGGGCCTGACAGTGAAGAATGGGACCCGGGAGGAACTTCGGCGCAGACGGAAGTTGATTCGGACCATCGGAGCAACTCCGGTGGCCCGCGGAATCCACCGGCGGCGCCCCGGTGCGCCGTCGCGGCTGAAGCCGCGGCGGCGGCGGCCAGCCAGACCCGCGACCGCGCGGGTCCGGTGACACACGGGACGCGGCAAAGCCGCGTCTGCTGATCCAGCGCGACCCCACGTTGGCCGCGGCTTCTCTTCCCGTGGGGACTTCACGCCCCGCGGCTCCCTTGCTCGGCCGCTCGGCCGAGCCGAGCCGACTCGCCGGCCGGGTCGAACCGGGTCGGGTCGACCCGGTTCGGGCCGACCCAGGGGGGGGGGGGGGGGGGGTTGGGCCGAGTCGGTCCGGGCCCAGACCCCCCGTCTCCGGACGTTTTCGGTCTTTCGCTCATAACTTGAGCTACGGGCCTCCGAACGACGTGCCGTCAGCGGC
The DNA here is from genome assembly GCA_963277665.1 of Viscum album. Taxonomy (NCBI): domain Eukaryota; kingdom Viridiplantae; phylum Streptophyta; class Magnoliopsida; order Santalales; family Viscaceae; genus Viscum; species Viscum album. Next base: position 2,114,761,811 of record OY728120.1, read on the forward strand.
GATGCGATCCTTGGATCGAGGCGGTCGTTTCGGTATATCACACTAAAGGTTTCGGAATACTTTGGGTTCGGTCGGGTTGGTTCGTACACGAAACTAACCGGGCCCTCAGAGCGGAAGCGCTCATATCTTGAGCTTCAGACGTCCGATTGACGTGCCGTCGACTTTGTTGAATTCCTCTAAGTGAGACGGATCTTTCGGCATACTCCGCCCGAGGTTTGGACGCAGGTGGAGTACGACCGGGTTGGTTTTGCCTTAAAAACCAACCGGGCCCCTGGGACGAAAAATCCAATAACTCTCAGACCGGGCGTCAACTTGACGCGCCGTCTGCGACGATGAGTTCCTGTCGACGATACGGAACTTTTGGATACATCAACTCTGGACTAGGTGTCAGTTGATGTATCAGCCTCTCGGCTCGTGGAGCGGACCCTCCCGAACGAGCTTGCTGTGTGCGGGAACTTTAGAGCTGGCTGCGACTGCTACTGTGACGACGACGACTGTGCAGAGATTCTCAGTGGATTCGACAACGACGACTACAACACTCAGCGATCCTTTGTGGGTCAGTGCTACTGATCCTGTGTGGGTCAGCGCTCAGCGGTCCTGTGTGGGCCAGCGCCTACAGGTCCTGTGTGGGCCCGATCCTGTGTGGGTCTTTGCGGGGGTTAGTTACCTATCGATCCTTTGTGGGTCAGATCCTTTGTGGGTCATTGCGGGGGTTAGTACCTATCGATCCTTTGTGGGTCCGACGACTTAGATGGATCAGTGATCATCTTTATCGTCATTCGAAGAAGTATACCTGTGTGAGCTGAAACCCTGTTTGCTTTCCTTTGTGAACTGTGTTGTGCTATCCTGTGTGGATTTACGTTTTTCTTTCCTTTGTGGACTGTGTTGTGCTATCCTGTGTGGATTTACGTTTGCTTTCCCTTGTGGGCTGTGTTGTGTTATCCTGTGTGGATTTACGTTTTGCTTTCCTGTGTGGACTGGGTTATACTTGAGCTCGGATGTGGAGCCGAGCGAGAATTGATGACTTAGGTATATGTATGGGCATATACCTAAGCCGTGTCGGATGTTACTTCGTGATTGTATCTTTCCTTTGTGGTTTATCCTTTGTGGATTCTGGGAGACCTTCGGGGGTCTCGGGGTCCCTACTGAGTAGCTTATACTCACCCCTGCACGGGCTATGCCCGCACTACGTTGTGTTGGTTGCAGACGACGGACAACGCTGATCGTGGTTGAGGCTTGTGGAGCAGGACGGTACCCGGAGGTGGACCACTGGACATGACGTACTCGGAGCGGTCGGCTGGACCCGAGGAGCAGTGGAGGCTTTCTGTACCCACCCTTCAGGTGGGACTTCCAGTGGACGGCTCGACGCTGCGGCTTTACTTTTCAGTTGCTGTTTTTCCCCTTTCAGTTGTACTTTACACTTGGGCTTGTATTTCCGGCCCCCTTTACTTTTCCGCACTTACTGTTGTACCAGTTTTTACTTAGTGTTTACTTTTTCCGCTTGCTTACTCTGTGGTGCTTGTTTATTTTACAAAGACAATGCCTTCCCTTTACCGGGATTTACGCCTTGGTGCTAGTCGCCAGCCCCTGGCCTATGGAAGGCGGGCTTGGGGTAGTCACGGCACGGGCCCCGAGGACGGGTCGTGACATCTAGAGGGTGGGGGGGGGGTCACTTTGATAGTTAATGAAAATATGTTTTGATGTATTGTTCACCTTCTGTTTCTCCAAGTAGTGTTCTGAAATATGGGCGTTTCTCTCAAGTAGTGTTCTGAAATTTGGGCAGTTAAGTCCCGAACCACACAAATAATTGTGTTGTTCTCTGTTGGTTTGAGTTGTTCCACTCCATTCCTTTTGTCATTATGTTTTGGAGGGTTTTATTGAGCGGGAGATTTAGGTTGATTCGGTGTGAGACTTTGGAGCCTAGTTCCTTGTCCGGATACATTGCACTCAGGTATCACCATTTCAAAACTTTTGAACCCTGTTTTGCAGTTAAGGTTCTAGAGGGTGGTTCCAGATTGGGGGTTTCAACATAACAAGAGGTATTTAAGTTTTGTTCCTCATGCTCGACAAGAGATTTTTGGAAATTCATTTCTTATCTTTTACAGTTATCGTTATGTGGGAGTATTGTTCCAAAGGAAAGACTTTGGAAGAAGTCAAAGTGCAAATTGACAAGTTCAACGGACTAGATTTTAGATTCTAAAGGATGCAAATTAAAGACTATTTGTTCCAGAGAGATCTTGATATTCCATTGATGGCAATCAAATCAGAATCAATGAAAAAAGAGGATAGAATAAGCTTGACCAGACAACACTAAGTGTTCTTTGGATGATTTTGGCATGAGTTGTTCCACTCCATTCCTTTTGTCGCACTATTTTGGAGGGTTTTATTGAGAGAGAGATTTGGGTTGATTCGGTGTGAGACTTTGGAGCCTGATTCCTTGTCCGGATACACTGCACTCAGGTATCACCATTTCAAAACTTTTGAACCTTGTTCTGCAATTAAGGTTCTAGAGGATGGTTCCAGATTAGGGGTTTCAGCATAACAAGAGGTATTGAAGTTTTGTTCCTCAGTGCTCAACAAGATATTTTTGGAAATTCATTTCCTATCTTTTACAATTATCGTTTTGTGGGAGTATTGTTCCAAAGGAAAGACTTTGGAAGAAGTCAAAGTGCGAATTGACAAGTTCAATGAACTAGATTTTTAGATTCTAAAGGATGCAAATTAAAGACTATTTGTTCCAGAGGGATCTTGATATTCCATTGATGGCAATCAAATCAGAATCAATGAAAAAAGAGAATAGAAAAAGCTCGACCAGACAACACTGAGTGTTCTTCGGATGATGTTGGCATGAAATGTGGCATCCATCATTTGGAAGGTGTCTACATTGCTGAACATGTATGAGAAGCCAACCACTATGGACAAGGTGTTTCTAATGCAGAGAATCTTCAGCTTGAAGACGGTGGAAGGAAATTCAGTGACATATCATGTTAATGACTTCAAAATGATCTCGAATCAGTTGGAGTCAGTTGGTGTGAAATTCAGAGGGTCAGTGTTGGCTTTGAAACGTCTATCATCGCTACCAGATTCATGAGATGCGATGGCTACTGTGGTGAGCAACTCAAGTGATAAAACTGACTTAGTGTTTGAGGACATTGGTGATCTCATTCCAAATGAAGAAATTAGGTGAAATGAAGTCCATATAACTACCAGTCCAACCTTTAGCGCGGAGGGTAGATGACGTTCCGCTCAACTGAAAAGTTAAAAGAAGGGTAATGAGAAGAAAGGAGCCAAGAGAAATCGACTGGGCCCAAACCCACTTGTTGACATTATGGGAAGAAAGGGAAAGTGAATAAGGATTCCAGGGACTGAAGGGTCAATTCCAGAAGGTTTGCTTTCATAAGTTCCTCAAACAACACAACTGAGGATGAGAGAATTTTATTATTGAGTGTCGCCAGTCCATTGGAGTCATGGATCATTGATCACGGGACTTCGTTTCACTCTACATTTGAGAGGATGCATGAAAAATTATGCATCTGAAAGGTTCAGTAAGATTCATCTCGTGGACGATGAAACTCTCAAGATTGTAGGAAAGGGCGACGTGAATGTTTGAATGATGAGTTGGTGCTTGTTGAAGTTGTAAGGGGTGCGACACATATCGAGAATACTGAAGAACTTGATCTTGGTAGGGAAACTGGTTGACATAGGTTTTTTTACAAGTTTTGCAAATGACTTATGGAAAATCACATGGGGTTTCAGGGTGATGGCCAAAGGTGTGAAAGACGAAACATTGTATCTGACCGAGGGTTCAAAAGGATCTATGGTTGCTAGATCATCGTATTTTGAAACTATAAAGTTATGACATGACCATTTCGGCCGCATGAGTGAGATAGAGATCAAAGTCTTGATTGTGAAAGGAATCGCTACTACAAAACATGCCTTTAATAGTGCTAAAATTTGCCTTTATCAGCGCTAGAAAAGTGATGACTACCGGAGCATGATTAAAAGTCTTAGGTTTTTATCAGTGCTAGAAAAGTGTTGATAAAAGAACTCATTTATTAGTAGCACTGATAAAGGGGCATACTACAGTGTGCTGTAACAACACATTGTGACACTAGAAATAACACTAAGGTACAAATACATATTCTAAATGAAATAAAATTTACAACACAAATACAAGAAAAAAACACTATATTATAGTCATTTCAAACAATGGTTTATACAATTACATGAGTACAAATTATCACATACATTCATCAATATTCCTTTGTCTTTTTCCCATGACCCCAACTCATGCTATTGCTGAACAAACCATCCCTGTTTGAGCAAAAGAACGCACCTATATAAGAAAACAAATCTTATGTTAGTAATAATATAAAGAAATAAATTAAACAGAAAGTGTTAATTTTAAAATAAACATTGAGTCATACCAGGAACACTATGTATCAGATTGAGTTGCAATTGATTCTTGCACGTCACACAATTTCTTATTCATCTTCAAACATTATCTCTATGAAAAATAACTAAATAAGTATAAGATAAAAACTATTAGGAAATTAATTAAGTAATAACATATAGAATGATGAGAAAACAATCTAGGTTCGTTTGCTCGATTTTGGCGATGTGTTATGTGTTTTAAATTAATATGACACATATATTGAAAACACGCATTTGGAGTCATATCGATCACACTGTGCGTCAGATTGAGACGCGACTAATTCTTACATGTCCCAAATGACTTATGGATCATTGTGCTAATATATCAAAACAATCCGAATGCACTTTCTTGATTTTGAGTACGTCACTTGTGTTTTTTAATAAAATGTCATTTTAAACTGGAAACATGTACTCTGAGTGATACCGGTCACATCATGTGTTGGTTTGATATGAGACTGATTCCTACACATCACAAATAAATTATGAATCATTTCCCTAAATTATCAAGACAATCTGAGTATTTTGGCTCAGTTTTCAGTGAGTGACTTTTCGAACTAAAATGTTAATTTTAAAATTATAACAGACACTTTGAGTCATAACAGGTATATCGTGTATCATATTGAGGTGAAAATAATTTATACATGTCAAAAAAGACTTATGAATCGTTGTTTTAAAGTATCAAAACAATCTGAATGCGTTTTCTCAATTTTGAGTACGTCAGTTGTCATTTTTACTAAAATTAATGCCAATTTTAAATAAAAAGACGTTCTTTGAATCATACCGGTCACACCATGCATCAGATTGATATGTGACTGATTCCTACACATCCCAAATGACTTATGAATTGTTGCCCTAAAGTATTAAAACAATATAAATGTGTTTGTTCAGTTTTGAGTACGTCACTTGTGTTTTTTACTAAAAAAACATTTTAAACTAGAAACATGCACTTTGAGTCATATCATTCTCATCATGTATCAGATTGACATGAGAATGATTCATACACATCACAAATGACTTATGAATCATTTTCCTAAATTATCAAGATAATCCGAGCATGTTTGCTTGGTTTTCAGTGAGTGACATTTTTTGAACTAAAATGTCAATTTTAAACTGATAACGGACACTTTGAGTCATACCGGACACATCGTGTATCAGATTGAGGTGCGGATGATTCCTATACATCCCAAATGACTTATGGATTATTTTCCTAAAGTACCAAAACAATCCGAATGTGTTTGTTTGGTTTTGAGTATGTCAGTTGTCTTTTTTTACTAAAATTAATGTCAATTTTAAATAAAAAGACGCACTTGGAGTCATATTGGTCACATCATGCATCAAATTGATGTGCGACTGATTCTTACACTTTCCAAATGACTTATCAATCATTTTCCTAAAGTATCAAACAATCAAATTCGTTTTCTCAGATTCGAGTACGTCAATTTTGTTTTTACTAAAATATCATTTTAAATTGGAAACACACACTTTGAGTCATACCGATCACATCGTGTATCAGTTTGATGTGAGACTGATTCCTACACGTTGCAAATGACTTATTAATACTTGTCCTAAATTATCAAGGCAATGCAATTGTGTTTCCTCAGTTTCCAGTGAGTGACACTTTTTGAACTAAAATGTCAATTTTAAACTGATAATGAACACTTTGAGTCATATCAGGTACGTCATGTATCAGATTGAGGTGTGGTTGATTCTTACATGTCCCAAATGACTTATGGATTATTTTCCTAAAGTATCAAAATAATTCGAATGCGTTTTCTTGATTTTGATTATGTCACTTGATTTTTTTACTAAAATTAATGTCATTTTTAAATAAAATGATACACTTTGAGTCACACCAAGAACACCGTGCGCCAGATTGAGGTGCAACTAATTCCTACACGTCTCAAATGATTTATGTATCATTATCCTAAAGTATCAAAATAATCTGAAAGTGTTTGCTCAATTTTCAGTATGTCATCTGTTTTTTTTTACTAAAATGTCATTTTAAAATGGAAATACACACTTTGAGTCATTCCGATCATATCTTGTGTCATTTTAACGTGAGAATGATTCTTACATGTCACAAATGACTTATGAATCATTGTCCTAAATTATTAAGGCAATCCGAGCGCGTTTGCTCGGTTTTCAGTAAGTGCCACTTTTTGAACTAAAATGTCAATTTTAAACTGATAACAAACACTTTGAGTCATACCAGACACATCGTCTATCAAATTGAGGTGAAAATGATTCATACTCGTCTCAAATGACTTATGGATCATTATTCTAAAGTATCAAAACAATCTGAATGTATTTTATTAGTTTTGAGTACGTCACTTGTCTTTTTTACTAAAATTAGTGTCAATTCTAAGTAAAAAAGATGCATTTTGAGTCATACTGGTCACACCGTGCATCATATTGAGGTGAAGATGATTCCTACTTGTGCCTAATGAATTATGGATCATTTTCATAAAGTATTAAAACAATCTGAATGTGTTTTCTCAGTTTTGAGTATGCCACTTGTTTTTTTACTAAAATGTCATTTTGGACTAGAAACATGCACTTTGAGTCATATCGGTCAGATTGTGTGTTGATTTTATGTGAGACTGATTCCTACACATCACAAGTGAATTATGCATCATTGTTCTAAATTATCAAGACAATCCAAGCGAGTTTGCTTGTTTTTTAGTGAGAGACACTTTTTGAACTAAAATGTTAATTTTAAACTGATAATGGACACTTTGAGTCATATCGACCACATCATCTATCGGATTAAAGTGCGACTAATTCCTACATATCCGAAATGACTTATGGATCATTTTTTAAAGTATCAAAATAATCTGAATACGTTTTCTTAGTTTTGAGTACATCAGTTGTTTTTTTTACTAAAATTAATGTCAAATTTAAATAAAAAGACCGGTCGCACCATGCATTGGATTGAGGTGATATCGATTTCTACATGTACCAAATGACTTATGGATCATTTTATTAATATATAAAAATAATCTGAATAAGTTTGCTTGGTTTTGAGTACGTCACTTGTGTTTTTTTACTAAAATACCATCTTAAACTGGAAACATGCACTTTGAGTCATATTAGTCACATCGTGTGTCAGTTTGACAAGAAAAGGATTTCTACATGTCACAAATGACTTATGAATCACTATACTAAATTATCAAGATAATCTGACCACGTTTTCTCGGTTTTCAGTATGTTATTTGTCTTTTTTATTAAAATTAATGTCAATTTTAAATAAAAAGATACGGTTGGAGTCATACCGGGCACACCGTGCATTAGATTGGGGTGTGACTGATTCTTATACATCACAAATGACTTATGTATTATTTTCTTGAAGTATTAAAGCAATCTTAATGTGTTTTCTCGGTTTTGAGTATGTGATGTGTGTTTTGAACTAAAATATAAATTATAAACTAAAAACATATAGTTCAAGTCATACCGAGCACACTATGTATCGAATTGAGGTGCGGCTGATTGAGTATGCGATATGTGTTTTGTTTTCAACAATCTGCAAAAATCTAGAAAAGAGAGAACATGTTCCATTTTGATGGAAGAGAAACCCCATGCTCCCTAAAACACTTTGCGTTTCAGGCAACATGGGGTTTCCTCTTCCATTAGAAAGGAACATGTTATATATTTTCTACCTTGTTGTAGATAGTTGAAAGAAAAATATGAATTCCCAAAAGATATGTGAAAAAAACTAAATAAGTATTAGATAAAAATGATAAAGAAATTACCTCACAAATAATAGATAAAATGATAACAAAATTAAATAAATTAGTAGGAATTCACCTTTTCATGATGGTTGTATACATTCTTGACCCATTTCCTTATTGTCATTATCTCAATTGCAACCTTGAAGTCCAATCTCTCATGAGCATGAGCTGCTTCGAATAAACCATCCAACTCGAACAAAAGAATCCACCTATATAAGAAAACAATTCTTATGTTAGTAATATTAAAAAGAAATAAATTAACCATAAATATGAAACAATAAATTACTTCTATGGACAATGATTTTATTGTGCCAACATAAAGATCAGAAAGTCTGTGTAAGAGAATAAGTTTTTGAAATATTCGAAAAGAACCAACCAACCAAGTTGTATTTTAACTCACTAAATTTATTTTATAAAATATTGATATAGGTGAATATAGTTTAGATCTTGGGGAATGTGTTTGCTCAATTTTGAGTATGTGATGTGTGTTTTAAACTAAAATGTAAATTATAAACTAAAAACATGCAGTTCAAGTCATACCGAGCTCACTGTGTATCATATTGAGGTGCGACTGATTGAGTAATTGAGGTGCAGCTGATTAAGTATGTGGTGTGTTTTTCTTTCAACCATCTGTACTAAGCCAAAAAAGAAAGAAATGCTCCATTTGGATGGAAAAGGAAACCCCATGCTTCCTGAAATGCCCCATCCAAAAGCAACACGTTCTCTCTTTTCTGGCTTGCTGCAGATGGTTAAAGGAAAATATGACTTCCCAAAAGATCTGTGAAAAAATAAATAATTATTAGATAAAAATGATGAGGAAATTAACTTTTGTTTTTTGTTTTTAGGGGGATTTCACTATGCATTAATAATGGAGTACAAGAAGTAGCAATGGAAAACAGCGGTGCATGGTTTGGATAGCAGCGCTCAACCTGGATGATTCCAAATTTGGACGATGACCCTGGTTTGCAATGCTACAACCAGGAATATAATTATTCTCGATCATATGAAACTAAAATAAAAGGAATTTAGTCAATCTTACATGACCTTAAAAAGAAAATATTTTAGAAGCTCAATCCCTACAACATGATACATTTGACCACTTTACAATAACATAACATTCACGTATTACACAAAATTCCCATAAAAACTTTTATCCTTTTAGGTTGGTGTAAAAATCATATATAAACATTTTCTTTCTTATTTGCTACAAAAAACTAGCAAAACACATTATATATTCCTAGATTATACTAAACAGTAGTGTATCCTTTTATTTATTCACCTTTTCATGATCATATAATGGTGGGATGATTTAATTTTACACCATATGAATTCAAAAGAATCAGTTTTAGTCAATCCATTTTACTAATGTAAACTTGATGTGTTACTTGTATAGATTTCACAAGAATTTGTGATATTATATCGTACATCTAATTGATAATCGAATAGCCCAAATAATTCAATATACTAGATTATTTTTCAAAGGGGTCTTTTTTTGGATTTTCTGTGCTTCACGATTTCATTTGAAGTGAGTATTTTATTTTTGAGGATTTCTTTATAAAGTAGTTTCTTTTCATTTTATGTCATGTTTCATTTGACACCAGCCCTCCTTAATGACCACGATCTATCAATGCTGGTTGTCCTCCAATAGTTCTTTCATACACCTGTTGGCTTTGGTGGTTGATTACACACATATTTATTCAAACATTTGAGTTGGATTATATACCTGTTTGATGATTGGATTGGTGTTGTATGACTCTCAAGCGACTATTGGATCCACTACTTAATACATGGATAGTTTCTATACGGTAGGTATATGTCAATTTTTTGAATTGCTTGTGGCTGTAATGTTGCATTATTGGTTTTCTTTACATTTTTCTTCTTTACAACTATAAATTGAGAGCCCTTTAATGCATGTGATGGCTCTTTCTCCTCAAGAAAATAAAATGATTGTTGACATGGCGTAAGGAACTATCCTTTTATTTGTGTTTGTATGCATGCCTTCATTTTTCCGCATGTGTTTTATTACTAAGATTCCACTTATATAATTTCTAAATTTTGTTTTGAAGTTACCATAATTATGGAATTTATAGATTACGAATCCCTACGTTCTTAGTGGAATTTTTTGTATAAGAACATTGAACAGGGGATTATTTTGGTTATCGTATGCTACTAAGACCATTTCTTTGTAGTGTAGAGAATCCATGAGCAAGCAACTGCATCTATTTTTGTTGTCATTGTTCAGTTTGTTCTTGGTGAGAGGTTTCTTTCACACTTCAGTAATGTTTGTTAGTACTTGGAATGTGCTAATAAAAATTATAGCCTATGATAATCAGTTTGAAAAAATAAGTGGTGTTTTTTTGTTTCTGAAAAAAATTCCCCCTCTTAAATTATTGTACAAAATCCCTTAAACAAGTGGTAAAAACATTTTTTTAATAAGAAACCTGAAACACTTGCACAATGACTCTTATCTTAAGTGATAAGTGTTGTGCACACTTTTTAACAATTATTCTCAAACACAACCTTGGTTTGATTCCCATTCTACTCCATTTCCCAACAATTTTATTGTTTGTAGGCTAGCGCTTTGTCTCCTCCTCCGCCTCTACCTCCTCCTCTGCCTTAGTCTCCGACTCCACCTCCGCCTCTTCCATTGCCCAACAATTTTATTTTTTGTAGGCCAGTGCTTCTAAATAAATCAATTTACTCTATTATACTTATCCTTGAGAATCAGATCAAAAATAATATATAAGCATTCTGATACTAATGTTTCACACCCCAAATATATTTATAAAGTCATAGCTTGTACTAGATCACAAAAATTGTAGGTAATCACCTAAATCTATTGTCGGATGACATTTCGACACCATGTAAACTTCCCACTCATCTCTAAATAAATTTAGTTCTTCTTTTGAGTATGAAGGTTGTCAGCAATCTTGGTAGTACTGAAAAAATATAGACAAACAAATGATTAAGAAATATTTTTAATGAAATTATAAGTACTTTTGAAAACTACCTCTCTATGGATGGTGGTATTTTCATGGTTTATGATCTCTCTCATAAATTTGAAAACATAATATCCACAATTTTTGTCATTATCTTGCTTCAGACACTATATAAACATTGACCAAAATAAGTAAATTGTTTGAAAATTTGTATTGATAGTTAAATATTTTGATATATACCTTAATCTATTTCCATTTGAATTAATCCACAATATTTTTATGTCCAGTCACCAAATTTATGCCATGAAGTAACCTATATTTAGAGACAACCCTATCATAACAAAATTCTAGTTAAACAATAGACTAAAACATATAATTTAAAGTTTATCTATAAAATGTTGATTGCAGTGTATTACAAATTCACAATACACATCACGTGTGGTCGGTTTGTTGGATATCCATGCATTGGATCCAAAAAATAAATATTTGGGGTATCCAGATTGAATGTGATCAGCATCCAGTGCTGCCTAAAACCCAAAAACAAATAAGTAATGAAAAAAATAAAAATATGTTTTATGTGATTAGATTGTAGAGTTTTACCCCTCCATTGTAAGAATAAAAAAGACTTCACCGTCTTTTATTTTTTTTCCTCAAATGCGTCGCATAACTCATCTTTCTTCTTATTAATTTCTTCCTTCTTCAAATATGGTTCTTTTATAGAAATGATACAGGGATTAATGAATCCAAATCGTGCTTCGCACAATTTTCCCTTTATATAGTAGCAATATAAACACCTATAGAAAATATGAATAGTTATTAACTTTAATGAGCATATTAGATCACTATTTGGACAAAAATCTTCTGAAAATGTACCTTATGTATGTATTCACAATGGAGACTCCCTGTGACGTCCCGAACCTGGATGCTACTTAATAGGTTTCCCGTGCCAGGTGGGCCACATGGATTCAATCATATATCCCCGAATGTGAGAGGCTGCCGACCGGTAGCGAGAGCCTAGGGTTTGTTCGAGGGGAGACTATGCCCTCATTACTAGAGTGTAGCACATAAAAATACATATAAATAGAGGTAAATAGTGAAAGCAATATAAGTAAACATAAGGCACAACAAAAATAGAGACAACAATAACAATAACTTAATCAACTGGAATAGCATACAACAACTGATAAATGATATGTCATGTATCTAGTAAACTGGAAAACATGAATAAAAATTAGCAAGAACAACATGTTCCACAAAAGTATAAAGGAAATCAAAAGACTATCCAAAGCATCCTAATCTCTGTCTTGGCCATATGTTATCAAGCTCCATCCTAAACAGTAAACAATCAAGTGTTCAAAGATGTATGATTCCCTTTATCAACACCTACATTCATATAATTTGCCCTAGGTACCAAATGACACCCATAGATGGTGTGAGATAAATATCAACTAGCCACCACCAATGGTAACTATAACATCCGACTCGTGTAATGGAAATGTAACAGTGTGAAAGCATGCATATATAAAGTAAAGTAGTACAATGTAACTAAATACCCAAGTACCTACTTCATCCCTTGGATTGTGTCTAAACATGTAACCAGTTCATTCTTTGATTATTATCAGTTTATAAATAAGTCACATGTTTTCAATAGTGAAGGTTCCAAGATGTAACAAGGAAACCTTTAAAGATAGTTAATATTGAAATTCCAAGGTAACAACCAAGGAAATGTAGAATTCAAGGGTCACCAAATCAGTAATTATTGTAGCCTGGCTATGGGTAAGAGTGTAATCTAAGGAGCATAGTCCAAGACATTCCACAATAATATCCCTACCAAGTTCAATGAGTTAATCCAAGGTAAAATGGGGATAATTAATGACTGGGCCTGATGGGATTTAACCATGACACCTACTTTTTAATGTTGGATCCAAGGAGTTCATCCAAGGTATCCTATATTATTATTGAAGTGATCCTATAGTGTCATACCGGACATCCAAAGTTAGACAAGGATCGGGATCCAGGTGGGTATCAACCAAATCAAGCCGCATCCTTGAATCAAAATGGGGTTCCCGAGTGCTCAAGGCATTCCCTATGGAATCCAAGAAGAGCTCAAGTTAGAATATTCCTATTTGATAATGATGTCATATAATATTTCATAAGGTTCAAGCCATTACCTTTCATTATCGTGACAAGGATAATTAATCATGAAACCATTTAATCGTGTCTTAATTAGTCAATAAGTCCATTTGGTTCAAGCCCTACCTTTCATTAGTGTGATAATGCCAAGTAGTATGAAATGATTCATTTAATCCATTTAAGTAATTTTCATGAGTCAAGGTTCAATATTCTACCTTCCATTAACATGGTAAGGGGTGCTACAAACATGTAACCTATTATTCAATTACATTTAAAAAGGTCAAGTCATATACGTAGTATACTTGCCAATATCCATTTCACATTTAATTATCAAATTGAAGAACTTACCTTAGGCGGGTCAAGTGGTGAGAATACATAGTACTTTCCATTATGAAATTCACATTTTAAATCAATCCATTTAATATAGAAATATTACCCTTAGAAAGGTCAAGTCAATGCACACCCGAACGACGGATCAAATGTGTCAAAACACTAAAATGAAAATTATGGCTAAACATCATACATGGGATGGATGGAGTTGTGGGAGTAAACACTAACAACTAATAAAAAATTTGGGAAGAGCATAACCATACAGTTATAATGATTATAATCATGACATATAAATTCAATAAACGACACCCGATGACATCGGCAGTCCCCACATGACAATTCTAAAATCAATGTACACGAGGGATGAGTTATAGATCACTCACCTTAGGTTTTTATGACCCTCCTCGTTCATTATTAGCCTCTAATTCATCTTGGAACATAGTATATTTGAGAAAAGAGTAAAAACAATTACACCTTGAAAACTAGGTCGAGAGAAAGAGAGACGAAGAATGTTTAAAAAGGTCTCGAGTACTTACCGTTGCACAACCAACATGATGAATGAAAGATCAAATGGATCTTGAATGAAGGATATATATTGATCCCTATTTTAGGCCTTTAAAATCTCCAAAATGGGAGAAAATGGTGGTTCAATCTGCTGGAAATCGTATTAGGGAGGAAGGAAGGCTTAATTAGATCATAAAGGGAAAAATGTAAAATTACCCTAAATTGAACCAGTGCATAGTTTGTCTGCATAGTTTTCCAAACCATGCAAAATCCATACATGGGTACCTGTAGAAAAGGGGCACTCACATGGTTTGGCCGCACGGTTAGGGAAACCGCGCACCAACAATGCAGTAAGGCTCTATCCGAAAAAGAATGCCACTCGCACGGTTTACTATAAACTATGAACCAAGCCTAATTCTCCCAAAAAGATGGGTTTCATGATCCAAAAAATCCCCCAAAACCCTTGAGACCTCTTCTAACTCATTTTTAATCCATATTAGGTCCAAAATAAATAATTAGACCAAAATTTAAAGGATTCATACATGAGTGAAAAACTAGGTTCTTACAGTCTTCCCCCCTTAAAAGAAATCATCCACCAGCTCACCTTCTAAGGGTGGTGAAACACTGTCTAAGAAAAACTCTAGCCACAAGGCACATACGTTGGCCTCCCTCTCCCATGTCTCGTCCTACACATGACCCTAATGCCATAACACCCATACTAGAGGGACAAACTAACCTCATAGAGTCTTTGTGCTCCAATCAATGATGTATATTAGATACTTCTCAAAGGTATAATTTATATCTAACTCACCTTCCTCAGGATCAAAGGTATGAGATGGGTCGACGTGATATTGGTGAAGTTGTGAAATATAGAAGACATTGTGCATGACGCGATACCTATGAGGTAGTAGCAACCGATAGTCTACCAGCCCAAATCTCTCTAGAATCTCAAACGTCCCTACGTAACAAGGCTACAACTTCCCTTACTTTTGTAACCGTCTATTCCCTAGCCTGGGTGATACCCAAAGGAAAACATGATCCCTGACCTCAAACTTTAGTGGTTGTTGGTGACGATCGACATAATATTTTTTATAGACTGAGTAGTAGTCATATGCTTCCTGATTAGTTGAACTTGCTATGAAGTCTCCTATATGACATGAGGACCTAGTAGGGCTGCCTCACCTACCTCTAGCCTGCACAGGGGTGAATGAAATGAACTACCATATAAGTCCTCAAAAGGAGACATCTGAATTGTCACCAGAAAGCTATTATTATAGGCAAACTTGACGAGAGGGATATGCTTCCCCCAAGAACCGCTGAAATCAAGGACTGTAGATATTTGACCCATCTCCACTATCTAAGGTTCAAGTCACACTGTGTAAAGATATATTTGAGGATCTTGTGGTCTGTGTACACCAAAAAGCACTCACCTAATAGATAATGTCTCCAACAATATAAGGCATGTACAAATGCTAATAGCTCAAGGTTATGCGTTAGGTAATTTCTCTCATGATGCCTCAACTGCCAAGATCCGTTCATAGTGAATCTACCCCCCTACATCAACACTAATCTTAGGCTGATTCCGGATGCATAGAAAAAGATTATATAACCTCTTTTAGGATCTACAAGGATAATAATAGGTTCCAAGAAAATCCCCCCTTTCAGCTCATGAAAGTATTTATCACACTCTTCTAACCATAAGAACTTAACAACCTTCTTTGTATGGCCAGTTAGAGGTGAATAATGGAGAGAAAAGTCTTGTATGAAGCACTTTTAATATCAAGCCAACCCCAAGAAACTCCATATATCAAACACATTCTTTGGATTCTCCTAGGAATCTATAGGACTAACCTTTTCTAGGTCAACATATACTCCTGATTCCGATATGATATAACCCAAGAAGTGAACTTTTCCAATCCAGAAGTGGCACTTAGCAAGCTTGGAATAAAGATGATTCTCTCTCAGTGTACTCAAAATGATATCAAAGTGTTTTTCATGGTCGCTATGATTATGAGAATAAACCAAGATTTCCTCCACAAAGACCATTACAAAAGAATCGAGATAGGGATGGAAAACCCTATTCATTCGAGCCATGAAAATGGAGGGTGCGTTCATAAGAACGAATTACATAATAAGGTACTCATGCAAACCATACCTACTATGAAAGGTTGTATGAGGTATGTCTAATGGCCTTACTCACACTTGGTGATATATCGACCATAGGTTGATCTTAGAGAAGACCCTAGCTCCTCAGATCTGGTCAAAGAGATCATCTATTCAAGGTAGTGGATACCGGTTCTTCATTGTAAGTTGGTTCAAAATTCTGTAATCCATGCATAGATGTAAGGTTCCATTATAATTCTTAGAGAAAAGTACGGGTGAACCCCAAGAGGATGTACTGGGCTATATAAAACCTTTGTCCTATAAATCCTATAACTAACGCTTAAGCTCCTAGAGCTCAGTAGGTTTCATCCTATATGGAGGAATGAACATTGGATCTTCTCCTAGAACAAGCTTGATTATAAAATCTACCTCTCTCTGAGGAGCTAATCTAGAAAAGTCATCAGGAAAGAAATCCTTGAAATGATCAACTACAAGAGGGAATTATGCCTGATCTAAACCTTGATCTTCCATGAAGATATTGGTGATCTGGGCGGCCACTCCACCTATCCCATGATACTTTGGTCCTTCTCTATCATCATAGACATCCCACTCACCCTTATGTAGATAAATTCTGCCCTCTGGTAATATAAATGATACCCTTCAATGATAACAGTCTACAAAAGCAAGATACTGAACCAACCAATCCATCCCAAGAATGACATAAAATCCTATCATCTTGAGAATGAATAGGTTCTATAAGAAAGGGTAACTGCCTACCTCAAGGGGGAAGTCCCTACATTGTAACATGTCCTATGAATGCAATCCTTACTATGTATCTAGGGTCATTATACCACTGTAATATTGTATCTTCAATCTGAGAATTTCCATGATAAATACAGAGATAAAAGAGTTCAAAGAACCTGTATCAAATAAAGCATATACTATAGTAGATGCCACTAGAATAGTACCTCATACTGTAGACAGTCCCACAACTTGATCCTTGGGTATTGGTTATAGTGCATGCAACTGGCCTGATCGAAGACCCTATGCAACAACTTGACTACCATGACCATAAATGCTCTATTGGCTCTACTGGTGATCAGGGGTATGACTACCATGACCACGACCTCCTCCTCATCTATTCCTACTGATGCTATTCCAACTCCCCACCTGACGTGGCAAAAAAGAACCCACTCATGAAGGTGGAGATGGTGATGATCCTTTTCCACTTGAAGCTAGTGGAAAGGTCCTACAGAAATGATGAAGATTCCACATATGACTGCAAGCCTGACACTTAAATGGGTCTCTATCACAATGAGGCTTTAGATTCCCCTATCATCCATACTAATGACACACCATGGAGTTATCAAAATGGGTACTCTAGTTTTCACTTCCCTGACAAGAAAACTTGAGGGAACGTTTCCTACCATCAGGAGAACTACTGGCCTTCAATGACACTGATCCTCTATGCCCAGTGCTATTACCACCCCTTAGGCTATGCTTAGTGATAAGAGCTTGATTGAATATTTCAAAAAAAAGTAGGCAGACGAAATACATTCACCTGTGTATGGATGACATACACAAGTCCATCCTCAAAGCAAGTAGCATGCAAAAGCTCATCACCGGAAAAAAGCGGTGCAAAACACTGCAACTCTGTGAAACGCATTGACTACTCCATAACTAATATAGAACCCTGATAGAGATACATGAACTCTTTGGCTCTGTCCGCTCTCAAATTTTGAGGAAAGAACTGATCATAGAAGGTGGTCTATAAATCAACCCATAACATGCCCTGATTATGACCAGTTTGGGTAATCACATCCCACCAGCGCTTGGACGAATCACAAAGCATGTATGTGGAAAAATTGACCCTCTGCTCTGGAGGTGTTTCCAGATGCTCAAAGATATACAGGGTGTCCTCCAGCTAAGACTCATTAGCTTGTGGACCACTATCCCCCCAAAAAGTAGGAGGATGCTGCTTCTAGAACTCATGAGTCAGATCATCCATCATAGGTGCAACTCGTAGAGCACCTTGCATGGAATGCATCAGACATAGGAAACTATCATGAACTTGGGTATCAATGCCCGAATCAGGTACAATAGGTAGTTCCTCAAGTGGCTCTCCTAGAGGTAAGACTGGCGGCTCTAGGCCCACCACGTCTAGAGTATGGTCGTCACCACACTCATGGAGTATGATATGAGGACGTCATGGTAGTATTGGTCTAAAAATTCCAAGCACATGCCTCAGAAAAACTTTAAGCAAATAAATAGTGACACTTATGAAATCTAGATAAGGAAAGTCTCACTACCCAAGGTATACTACCCCAACTACCCACTTAGATGGATAGATATTGGTAAGTTTTCAAGTATAAGTTTCATTTCATTTTACATTTAATTACTAGGTTCACTCCTTTACATTTTAAAAACACGACAATGTGGGATAAGGATGTGAAACCATTTCATTTTAGATGTCATGTTTTACTTTATAATGTATATCCATTCCCATTGAATCAGTGCCCATACACCTTATCATTGTAAACAACACCCATTTTTTTATAGCATAATGGATCTACTTGATAAATTAATCATTCCAACCCATGAGGGCCTATAAAGCTCATGAATTGAGATAGGAAATCACCCAATCACAACCAAGGAATATCAAAAGCATAAGTTAACTATCACAACATCACTCAACAATCATAGGCATATCAAGAAATGAAAGTAGTGAAATGCACTTATATGCCATGACAATATACATGACATACGAATTCTAGGTGCCTATAATGATGCATGAACGATGATCCTTACCCTCATATCATTGGGAAAAGGATGAAAGAAATACGCAATCAGAGTAATACTAATAACCTCAACACAACATGTGCGTCACCCAAAAATGAAATAATGTCAACTCTAATAGTCAAATTAGAACAATAATCATAATTCAGGCAACTCGACTTTTACCTCAAACATGAGTTTGCGATGCCCAAGCATGACTTATGACTAAGTCAAAAGTGTTCCTAATCTCCAATCTATTGTCTCCAAATAGTAAAGTAATAAAATAACTCCTCTAATACCACTTTGTGACGCCCCAGACCTGGATGCCACTTAATAGGTGCCTTGAGCCCGGTGGGCCACATGACCTCAAACACATCTCCCCGAATGCCAAAGGCTTTCAACTAGTAGCGAGGTCCTAGGGTGTGTCTATGAGGAGACTATTCCCTCATTAAAAAAGTGTAGCACAATAGAATAAATATAAACATAGGTAAACAATGGAAGAAATATAAGTAAACAAAAGGAACAATGAAAATAGAGACAACAATAACAATAACCAAATCAATTGGAATAAAATAAAACAACTGATGATGATATGTCATGTATCTAGTAAGCTGGAAAACATGGATACAAAGTATCAATCATAACATGTTCCACAAAAGTATAATTGAAATCAAAATACTATCCCAAGCATCAAGAGCTTCAGCTCGGTCATTTTATATCAATATCTATCCCCAAAAATAAGCAATCTAGTGTTTGAAGCTGTATGCTTGCCTTTATCAACACCTTCATTCATATAATCTGCCCCGGGTACCAAAAGGCACCTGAAGAGGGTATGAGATAAATCTCAGTGGGCCACCACCGACAGTGTCTATAACATCCGCCTCATGTAATGGAAATGTAACAGTGTGCAAGCATGAATATATAAAGTAAAGAAGTACAATGTAATTAAATACCCAATTAACTGCTTCAACCCTCGACTAGTGTTTGAACATGTAACCAGTTCATTATTTGATTATTACCAGTTTATAAATAAGTTAAATGTTAGCAATAATGAATGTTCCAAGATGTAATAAGGTAACCTGCAAATATATTTAATAATGAAGTTCCAAGGTAACAACCAAGGTAACATAGACTTCAAGGGTCACGAACTCAGTAATGAATATAGCCTGGATAAGGGTAAGATTGTAATCCATGGATCATAGTATAAGGAATTACACAATAATACGCTTACCAAGTTGAAGGAGTTCATCAAATGGGTCTAAGTAATGACTGGGCCTGATGGGCTTTAACTATGGAACCTACTTGTCAATGATGGATCCAAGGAGTGTATCCAAGGAATCTTGTAATATTATTGAAGGGATCCTATAGTTTCATACTAGGAATCAAAAGTTAGACAAGGATCAAGATCCAGGTGGGTCTCAACCAAAGAAATCCGCATCCTTGAATTGGAATGGGGTTCCCGAGTGCTCAAGGTATTCCCTATGGAATTAGAGGTGAGCTCAACTCAGGCCACTCCTATTTGATAATGATGTCATATAATATTTTAGAAGGTTCAATACATTACCTTTCATCAGCATGATAATGATAATTGAGCATGAAACCATTTAATCATGTCTTAATTAGTTAATAAGTGCATTTGGTTCTAGCCTTGCCTTTCATTAGTGTGACAAGGCCAAGTAGAATGAAACCATTCATTTAATCTATTTAAGGAATTTTGAAGATTCAAGGTTCACTCCGTTGCATTCCATTAACATGGTAAGGGATTCTATAGACATGTAACCTATTATTCAATTACATTTAAAAAGGTTAACTCATATACTTAGTATACTTTCCAATTTCCATTTCACATTTAATTATCCAATTGAAACACTTACCTTAGGTGGGTCAAGTGGTGGGAATACATAGTACTTTCTATTATGAAATTCAAAATTTAAATCAATCCATTTAATATAGAAAGATTACCCATATAAAGGTCAAGCCAAGACACACCCGAACGACGACTCAAATGTGTCAAAACCCTAAAACGACAATTATGGAAAAACATCATACATGGGATAGAAGGAGTTGGGGGAGTAACCACTAAAAACTAATCACATATTTGGAAATAGAATAACCATACAGTTCTAACGATTATAAGCATGGAATATAAATTCAATAAATAACACCTGGTGAATCGACGGGCCCCACATGACAATTACAAAATTAACGAACTTGAGGGATGAGTTATAGACCACCCACCTTAGGCTTGTAAGACTCTCATAATCTAGTATTAGCCTCTAATTTTTCTTGGAACATAGTAGATCTGAGAAAAGAGTAAAAAATATTACACCTCGATAACTAGGTTGAGAGAAAGAGAGATAAATAACGACTAAAAAGGACCCAAGTACTTAACGTTGTGCATCCAACGTGATGAACAGAATCTCAAATGGATCCCGTATGAAGGAGATATCTTGATCCCTAGGTTAGTCCTTTAAAATATCAAAAATGGGAGAAAATGGAGGTTCTTTCCACTATAAATCGTATAAGATAAGATGGAAGGCTTAATTAGATCATTAAGGGAAAAAATGTAAAATTACCCAAAATTGAGCTGATGCACAGTTTGAAAAACCGTGTGCAAACCATGCATAGGTACCTGGAGAAAATAGGCACTCACACGGTTAGCCCACACATTTAGGGAAATTGTGTGCCAACCATGTGGTAAGGCTCTATCCAAAAAATCATGCCACCTTCACAGTTTGCTCTAACTATGCAACCTCCCCGTATGGTTTACTAAAAACGGTGTTCCAGACATATTTTACCAAAAAGATGGGTTCTAGGCTCCAAAAAGGCCTAAAAACCTTTGAGAAATTTTATAACTCATTAGGCATCAATATGATGTCCAAAATAAATAAATAGACCAAAATTTAATGGATCCATACCTGAGTGAAAATCAAGTTCTTACACTCCTAACCATTCAAACTTGAGAATCTTATTTATACTCTCGAGACCAACTACGTTTGTAATAAAAGTTCCATATATTCCTTCCTCATATGGAACGTAATCCATATTTCCATCTTTAAATTTGGTCTCTGCATGAATTTTTAATGAAAATAAATGTTGATGTGGAACTGGTGGGGAGAAGGTACTCCTAGAAGGTCTTTTTGATTTCTTAGTCAATTCAGTAAATTGTCTTGATTCAACCTTTCATTTACCTATCGATTTATCCATCTTTAATACCATACCTTACCTTAGACCTATTTTCATCAACTATTACGGGTTTTTTCAAATGATTTTTTTTAAAGACATACCTCATGTATATTTATAAGATTAAATGACTATTCCATGAATGTTCCAATAAAATCATTGACTGTTGTAATATCCAGATTATCAAGTGGAATAGGAAACTCAACGATTGGCTCTTGAGCTACCTCAATCCCCACTGTCATGTGATCTTTTGGGAGTTCTTTATTATGTAGCTTGTCTCCTGGAATATTAAACACTATGTGGATGTTGATAGATGGAAATCACATACAACTTTACCCTACATAATTTTAGTAATATAAAGTTATCAGAAGTTGTTTGATTTACATTTAGGAGAAAGATTAATGAAAAAAATTATTATCTTGGATAAGGTATGTAGTTGAGGAGAATTAATAGCCTCAAAGAGAGCAAGTTCATTTGGTTCTGCATGTGCAGATCTTTGTTCCACCACTGGTTCACCTTGATCCTTTCTCATATATTGGTCTGCCAAACCAGACCAGACAATAATATCTTGCAAAGAATCTACTTTTTCTTGCAATTATTTCATCATATTATATGCATCTTCTTATGGTTTTGTCTTCTCGAAAAATATTTTAGGAGACACTCTAAAACCTAATCCTCTAACACAACCATATTGTTCCGGCCACTTCAAAACTACTAAAAGTAGTTTTTCTTTTTCTATGGTCATTTTCAATTCTTGTTTCTAAACTGTATAAATAACATATGAAACTAAATAGATATTTTTATGTAATACTTATATAAATAATAAAAAATTACTATTATTTCATACTTACACATGTTTCCCATACTATTTTTTTGTTTTCATCAATTAGTTTACCCTCCTTATTTAGGCGAGCCTCCTTCTATAGAACATGACGTGAGATGAAAGTGACTTCAGATTTTCATTCATCAATTTTCATAGAAACAAAGGAAAATATGTTGTTTTATATCACATAAAAATTTTATTGTTGATTTAAATTACATACCAATTTCTTATCAAGTGAAGCATAACCCATCCTTTCTTTGTGATAGGGGTATATTGGTTTTGATGCACGTTATTTATTTTCAATACTCTTTTGCTACTTCTTAAATTAATTTTTCTGAATTAAATTGGATAAAATAAATAATTTCAAATAATATATTATCGAATACAATTCAACTAAAATTATTTCTCATTATAATGATAGATGAAACCATTAAATGTTCCCTGCTTTATAATGTGCATATAACTAGCTGATGGGTGGGGATTTACATTCCGCTTAGCATCGCTAAGTTGTAACTTGGTAAGAAGAGTATGGAAGCCTCTATGGGATTTTCCAATGGCCATTAAGATGTATTTATTGCGGGAATCATATAAAATAAATGAACTATTCTAGGAATAATGATAATTAAATAAGTGTTTTGTTATTTATTTTTTTTGGTAAAATAGAGAAAGTATATCATAACATTACCCTTATATGTTTCCAAAGGGTTTCCTTAATTATAGGTTGGACATGTAACCATAACTCTATATCAATTGACACATTCATCCTCGTTGTGACCCCACCATAACTAATGGAAATTGACTTGTTGGGGTCAACAGGTTGGCCACATTGATTCCATCCAACATAAAATTTTACACCCTTACTTCTTGCCCTGATAATTTTATTCAACACTGTGATCCTATTTTGTTCTTTTTTTTCATCAATATACTGTTGATCTCCTAATAATTCTATAATTTCAGCATCAAGAGTATGTTCTTCCCTGGAATTTGTAGCATCATCATGTTCAAAAGACATTGTTTATCTGCATGAGTAGTCAAATATTTAACTTAGATTATGTTAATGAAGTAGATAAAAAATAATATTATGAGGAAAATTATAGTATATTAAAAAAAACTTTAACCTCCTCATTGAACTCTTTTTCTATTTTTAAAGGTTGAATGGATTTTTATCCTCTATAAATAATCCAAATTTCCTCTTTGTGGTCCCCTATAACACATAAGACATTGTCTACATTGGGATTTACATGAACTGATTATGATCTCCCAATGAAAGGGTCACCCTTGATTGAGTTTTCATCTGACCCTAAAGCTTTTTAGATGCTAGTAGGAAAATTGAAAAATTCTTATTTCTTGGATCTAAGACATAAAATAATTGCACTAATTATAATTCCATTATGAATAAATCATCCTTTTCTCCTTCCATGGTAAAATTCACCTTCACAAAGACCATTTCATCAACTCTCACTACACTCCTATTGTCAACCCATTTGTAACTGAAAATCAACACTTGAAATGTTGTATAATCCAACTCATATATCTATTCGATAATTTTGAAATATGATATATTAACATAAATTGGATTTCTATCCTTAGAACCATATATGTGCATTGCTTCCTCCATAAGCGTAACTCCACTGTTTTGCATCATACTGTAGTCATCATGTTATTTTTTGTAGAGCATATAACCATTGATTAAAAAACTAGTGTAAGATATAAAATTTTCATTTGGTACCCTGACTATCCATCAATGTCGTTTTATAGTTGAATTCATATTTTCAGATAACTCCTTATAAATTTGATGTAAGAATCATCTTATAAACTATTGATTATGTGTATTTTATATCCATTGTTCAAACCTCGATGGATTCAAATCTCTAATAATTGATTTTTGGGATTCAACGTATGGATAAACATCTTCAATATTATGTAAAATGTAAAGGTTCACTTTCTCCCACTCTGTGATGGTAATTGTAACAACATCACTTCTGGAAATCCCTTCTCCTATAAGGCGTCTGCTGTGATGAGACTTTGGGAGATCGATACTGTCAACATCTGATAGTTAATCTATATAGAATTCAAAAACTTCTTCAAAAATACATTATTATTCAATACAACCCTTTGGCCAACTTTGATTCTTGACATACCCTTTCAAAATATTCATATACCTTTCAATGGGGTACATCCATCTGTAATGGACAAGACCACATAGTTGAACCTCTCTAACCTAGTGAACAATCAGGTGGACCATTATATCAAATAATAATGGTGGTAAGAACATATATAATTCATGTAATATTAATTTAACCTCCTTATTCATGATTGAAAACTTCATCGGGTCTATAATTTTACTATATATGGATTTAAAAAATAAGAATAGTCTAGTTAATGTATGTCATACATTTCTAGGAAAAATGAAACATAAATAAAAAAACATCAAATCTTGCATCAAAACATAAGATTTTAGTCTCTATAAATTCAAATTAGTCATTGAAACAAAATTCTAGATATTTGATGAATACCCCTATAGAACTTTTACACAATTAAGGAAAATGAAAAATTGTAATTTTTTCTATCTGGATAGAGTGTAGGATACTGGAGGAAGAAAATTCCTCCCTTTACCCTTCACCAGTGCCAACTCTTCCCTTATTGTTAGAGTTGGTGTCCTGAGAACCAACTGTTTATACTTTGATTACATGAATATACACTTATTATACATTGTTCATTGTTCTGCATGACTATAATATAATAATGTACTAGAATATTTGTTACATTAATAAGGTCGTGGCATATCCCCGCTATGATGCGAACCTTGAAATGCTATAACAATATTCTTAAATAATGTTCTACGGTTGGATGACATACTATGATAGGACACATAGTATACAGACCGTCATGTGCGAGTACTCATAAGAAGACGAGACTCTCTCTTATGGAGTTCGCAGATGCTAATCTCCAAGATGGGATATTATGTGAATAGACCTTCCAATAGCAATTCCGCATGTCTTGGTTTCATCAGACATTTCTAACTACGAGCGTGTGTAATGGTCCTTAGACTGGAAGATTATCATTAACTAATGTCATGACTCACACACTTAGATTTGCTGATGAAAACTGTCATGAAGATAGTTGGCGGGAAGTAGGGTACGTTGGGTGTGTCACGAATGACATGTTGTTAATGGATAAGTTGAGGAAGGATTTTTCCCTTCCATATTTATGGAAGTAGATATTTCGGGCCCTTTGATTGAAATAGAACTATTGCCCAAATTCTATGGCCATGGTGTCACAACGAGTTTATTTCTAGAAGTCAAAGAATGAAGGATCAAGAATATAGGTTTATGACATTTCCATGAAACCTGATTGATGAGATATTGAGACAAAGGGATTAAATTACATGGTAAGAATTCGTATTAGGTGACACGTCAATGCGGCGTTAAATTCTTTCTATTGGGTGCCTTGACCCGTTGCTAGACAGTAATCTTGGACTTTAGGCAAGCCCACTTTATGCCAATGAGAAAGAGGCCTAGAGGATCACACACTAAGTGTATCCAAGTATCTCAAGTAGAATAACGATTATTCCCATATGTGGTTTAATAATTATTCAAGGAAGCCTAAATCGTTTTAATGTTGGAGGAAGAATAAAATTAAAATAAGATATACACGCCATGTACATTGAATGTACATGCCGTGTAGTTTTCATTTTGGAAAGGAAATGAAAAATGAGTACACGCCGCGTATTAATGATTACACGCCGTGTAGTTTTTCTAGTCAGGATTTTGAGGAAATAATATCGTTTTATTAAATGATATTTATTATAATCAGCGTGAGTGCATGTCAAGGAATTAATGATTCGACATGGGGGCTTTCAATAAGAGTTAATGAAATAAATAAAATGCATAACGTGTTTATTTATTGTTATAACTCTATAACCTCAAACCTGATTATAAATATCCTCACAACCCCAACACTTTTCCCTAATTCTTGTGCACAATAATTCTGGAGAATTATCTCAAGGGAGAAGAACTCCTTCCTCCAAGAATGCTCTCAAGACCGAGAGAGATCCTCCTCCATCGGATCAAGGTGATCTAAGGCAGACAACGCAAGAAATTGCTTCTCCACGCTAGCACCTGGAGATTCCTTTGGCGACGTCCAACGATACATGGTGTATGTGTGGATCACCACTAGAGAAAGTCTACACTTGGCTTCTATGACGCAATGACAAATCACATCAGAACGTGATCAGAAATATCGACCAAGAAAGAACGCCATAAAAGGTACTTCTTTTCAATTAATTAAATTAATTATAATCAACCTGTGATGATCCTCCTTTGTGGTTCTGGGACTATTATTCTTCTTTGTCTATTTCTGTGTTTCGATCCGTGGAGTCTGGAATTTATCGTCGTATTGATCTCGGATTGGTCATTGCTAATGAAAAAAAGTCAAGTGTGCACATCCACCCACAAGTTTCCGCTGCGCCCGAGACCTTCAAGTGGTATCAGAGTGGTCACAACATTGATTATAGTTATTTAATTTTCGTTGATAATTTACACATTTATATTTGATTCAATTCAAGATAAATCATTCTATAAAACTGAATGAACGAGACCTGTTCTTCCTCCTTCGTTTCTCGATTCACATCACAAAAACGACCTTTTAATTTTAATTTTGATTAAAATAAAAATGAGGAACTCATCCAGAGGAGCCGCTCATTTTGTCTGTACAACACAAGAATACACGACCTGTAGTGAAATCTACACACCGTGTACTTAGGTTCAACAAACCGGTACTGGTCCTCCAAACCACACTGTGTGAATTGAGCATACCTATTTTTTTTAATACAACATGTTGACCAGAACTGAACGGCGAATGGAAAATGGAATACACGGTGTGTATGTTGAATCAACACACTGTGTAGTCCGATCTGGCCCAGGTGAAACCATGTACAAGGAGAAGCCGTGTAACCGCGTACATGATATTGCAAGGCCGGTAACCGCATAACAAGGAAGTACATGCCGTGTTAGATTTATCTACACACCGTGTACTCCAAAATTTCTAAAGTACAGAAAACAGGCCAAAGCCCTCGACATGTACTTTGGATAAAGGGTGAAAACAAATACACGCCGTGTAATATAGCCTACACACCGTGTACTTTCCAGAAATGGAATTTCACCAGGTTTCCTCTAAAGTACAAAGACCCGTACAAGGAATATGGATGAGAAGTATCTCAAGGAAATTCAGAAAGGAATTTAAGATAAAGAATTGATTAATTATAAGATCATAATTAATTGAATTCAATCACAACTTATCTCGAATAAAAGAACGATTAAAAGAATTTGAATACTAAATATGCGTAAATTTTGTTGCATGCTATGGATGATCATGAGATAGACCAAAGACCCTTTTTGGGTGTATGGTTTCATTTAAATTTATTTAATTTAAATTCGTTGGCCTGCGATCCTTCTTACAATAAAATGTAGGGTCTGCGTGAACATGGTTTCTTTAATATAAACCCCATGTAATGGAGGATCTCCCAAGCCAGATGAGATAGTTCAAAATCCGAAGCTGAGGTGAAACCAACCCAAGAAGATATAAAGGTGGACAGGCAGGAGCTACAAAACACGAACCATCAGGTTAAAGGTGTTTTTCCCTAGGTCAGGGTTAACTTATCAAAACCGGTAGATAAGCTAACCAATAGAATCTCATGATCATGCTAGATTATTTTATTTCTGTCTGATTTCATGGTTTATTTATTATGTATGTGTTGTCACGATCACATAGTTAATGAAATAAACAATCATGCAAAGATGGAATAAAATAAAAACCAGACTATACGTAAACATTATCAGAACATGGTTAATCACTTAAGAAAGCATCAATTAATATTAACAAGCATGTGATAATGAAAAACTACACATAAAGGATTAAAATCCCTCAAATACCATATTAAGTCAGACCAAGCCTTCTGTTACTTGATTAAGGGTGAGACTCAATAAAACTATGTGTTTGACCAACCCTTGTTGGGACACTTACTTTTATAAAGGAAGATCTTATGAAAGTTTTGGGTTGACTTAAACATTTTACATCAAGAAGAGTATCCCTTGCTAGACTTGTTGTAAAATGGAGGTAAGTGTTGAGGAAATCCAAGTCAGGATTTCAGGATTGGGGAGTCCACTCAACAGATCAAGGAACTGTAAGCTCACAGTTGGCAAAGACCAGCCTACCTAAATACCTTTAAATAGCTTGACCAACCCTTGTTGGGGTTATGCGAAGAGAAATATGGATCCTTTCCACTAGAATGTCATAGCAACTAGGCATTCCAAGTTCAATGGTGGGGGATGTTGGGACATGATAAAATAGTGGGAGAATTAATAAATTAATTTATTATTTTTCATAAAATGTAATCAAAAGGCATTGATAAATCTACTCTTTTAATTTGTAGAATCAATATGATAAACTCGTCAACCACATTTTTTCTGCGATCAATTCCAGATAAAGATAATATCCTCACCAGCAGTAACTTTCAGGAATGGTTTAGGTGCCTTCGGGTTATCCTACGCCATGAAGGAAAGTTTTACATGTTGGAGTCCTCACTTCCTGATTCGCCTTCCCAAGGGGTAAGTGATGAAGATTTCCTGGTCTATGATCAACATTTGAACAATACACTTGACGTTCAATGTTTGATGCTGTCATCAATGTCTAGTGAGATCATGAAGTCTCATGAAGACATGGATGCCTATAGCATGCTTGAGAACCTCCGTGGTCTATACCAGGAGAGATCAAGACAGGAAAGGTTTGAGATCTCTAAGGCTCTATTTCAGAGAAAGCTTGGAGAGGGTTCCCCAGTTGGGCCTCATGTAGTCAAGATCATTGGCTACATTGAACACTTGGAGGTTCTAGGGTTTAAACTCCCTGAAGAACTGGGTACCGATATCATTCTTTCATCACTCCCCTAGATCTTCTCTAACTTTTTTGTAAATTTCAACATGAACAACATTGAGAAGTCTCTATCTAATCTTCTTATCCTCATTTGCCAAGTGGACAATGATATGAAACGTGAAAATAATTTTGTCTTTATGGTGAATAAAAGGAAAGGGAAGGCGAAGAGCTTTAAGTCCAAAGATTTTTCAAGGCCTTCCAAGAAAAGGAATATCAAAGGGGAGGCAGGAGAACATGAGGATGTTTGTTTTGCTTGTGGAAAGAAGGACCACTGGAAGAAAAACTGCACCCAGCCAAGGAAGCAAGGGGGAGATTCAGGTGCATTTGTTATCGAATGAAATCTATCTATTTCTACTAATTGGGTATTAGATACTACTTGTGGTGCTCACATATGTATCCAAATATAGGAACCAAGTAGATTCCGAAAGATTGACCGAGGTGAGGTGGATCTGCGAGAAACCAACAGAGCTAGACTCACTGCTATAACTGTCAGAGACTACCACCTCACATTGCCTACTGGGATGGTCTTGGTATTAAAAGGATGTTATTATGTACCCTAGGTAACCAAAAACATTATTTAAGTATCCAGATTAGATACTGATGGATTCATCTTTAAGTTTGGAAATGAATGTTTTTACTTTTACAAAGATAGCATTTGTTTTGGTAGGGCACATTTATATAACGACCTTTATGTGTTAGACTACACAAATCAAGTAATGGAAATCGATGAAAAAGTTAATTCACATGACTCATACGACACCCAACTTTGGCATCACCGGATAGGTCATGTCAATGAGAAAAATTTGACAAAATTACATCAAGATGGGTATTTAGATTCTTTCGAACTAAAACCACTTGGTGTATTTCATGCATGTCTACAAGGAAAAATGACCAAAGCCCCATTTAGTGGGAATGGTAAAAGGGCTAAAGAGATTATAGAATTAGTTCACACAGATGTGTGTGGACCATTTCCAGTTGAAGTAAGGGGTGAGTTCTTATACTTCATAACTTTTACTGATGATTTTAGTAGATATGGATATATTTACTTAATGATGTATAAGTCATATTATTTTGATCGGTTCAAAGAATACAAGAATGAAGTTGAGAACCAGATTGGTAAGAAGATTAAGAAACTCTGCTCAGAAAGAGGAGGATAATATCTTAATCAGGACTTTATTGATTTCTTACGGGAGTTTGAGATTCTATCTCAAAACACTCCTCCTTACATGGCTCAGTGGAATGGTGTAAGTGAAAGGAGGAACCACACCCTGTTGGACATGGTGAGATCAATGATGAGTCATGAGAGTCTTCCATTATCCTTTTGGGGATATGCATTACAAATAGCATTACACATACTAAACCAAGTACCAACTAAATCGATAAATGGTATTCCATAAGAGTTATGGAGTGAACACAAAGCCATGTTATCAAATTTACATGTGTGGGGTAGAGAAGCATTTGTTAAGACCTCTTCAGGTAAAAAACTTGCACCCTGAGGCATAAAGTGTACCTTTATAGGATATCCCAAGGAAACAAGGGGATATTACCTATACAACCCCTCAGATAAAAAGGTTACAGTGGAAAGACACACCATATTCCTTGAGAGGGAGCACATCTCCAAAAGAGATAGTGGGAGAGAGATATAATTTGATGAAGTCGAGGCTCAAGATACACATGAGTTGGTACAATAACAGATTCCACAAATCCCTGTAGAAGAACAATCTATTCTAGAGACACAAGAACTACATAGGAGCACAAGATAGGTGAGAGAACCAGAACGATATGGTTTTATTGTCACCGAGGATGGTGACTCATTATTGGTTGACAATGATGATCCTCTTACCTACAAGGAAGTAGTTTAAGGCACATACGTTTCCAAGTGGAAAGAATCCATGAATTCTGAAATGGATTCCATGTACCAAAACCAAGTCTAGATTTTGGTAGATCCTCCAGTTGATGTAAAGATTGTTGGTAATAAATGGGTATTCAAGAAGAAACTGGACATGGAGGGAAAAGTCAGCACCTATAAGGCATGACTGGTTGCAAAAGGTTATAGATAGCATCAAGGAATTAACTATGATAAAACTTTTTCACCAGTTGTGATGCTGAAATCCATTAGAATCCTATTGGCCATTGCCTCTTACCATGACT
Organism: Viscum album; assembly: GCA_963277665.1. Classification (NCBI taxonomy): domain Eukaryota; kingdom Viridiplantae; phylum Streptophyta; class Magnoliopsida; order Santalales; family Viscaceae; genus Viscum; species Viscum album. Next base: position 2,114,793,844 of record OY728120.1, read on the forward strand.
ATGAAATTTGGAAAATGGATTTCAAAACAGCATTCCTTAATGGGAACCTCCAGGAAGATGTCTACATGACACAACCTAAAGGGTTTGTGACTCCAAAGGATGCCGACAAGGTATAAAAATTGCATAAATCTATTTATGGATTAAAGTAAGCATCAATGTCATGGAACATTCATTTTGATGAAGCTGTAACGAAATTTGGATTTGTTAAGAACGAATGTGAGCCTTGTGTTTAAAAAAGTTTTAGAGGAAGTGCAGTCATTTTTCTAATAGTATATGTTGATGACATATTACTAATTAGAAAAAAAGTACCTGTCTTACAGTCAGTTAAGGCATGGTTGGATAAATGCTTCTCTATGAAAGAATTGGGAGAGGCAGCATATATTCTTGGGATCAAGATCCATCATGATTGATCTAAGAGAATGTTGGGCTTGAGTCAAAGTATATACATTGACAAGATACTGAAGAGATTCAATATAGAATAGTCCAAGATGGGATTGTTGCCAGTGTTACATGGCATTAATCTTTCCAAGAAAATGTGTCCTCAGAAACATGATGAAAGAAAGAAAATGGCAAGGATCCCTTACACATCCACGATTGGGTCAGTCATGTATGCTATGATATGTACAAGGCTAGATGTTTCATATTCATTAAGTGCGGTAGGCAGATATCAAGATGATCTAGGAGACCGCCATTGGATGGAAGTCAAGACTATCCTTAAGTATCTTAGGTGTACTAAGGATATGTTCCTGGTTTATGGAGGAGATGAGGAACTAGTCATCAGAGGACATGTAGATGCTAGTTTCCAGATAGATCAAGATGACATGAAGTCGCAGACTGGATACATCTTCCATTTGAATGGAGGTGCAGTGAGCTGGAAGAGATCAAAGCAAGGTGTGGTCACAGATTCTATAGTAGAGTCTGAGTATATCACAGCTTCTGAGGCAGCTAAAGAAGCAGTATTGATGCAAAGCTTCGTCCAAGAGCTGGATGTAGTACCTAGCAGTAAAGATCCTATCACACTCTATTGTGATAATACTACAGTGGTGGAACTTGCAAAAGAGACAAGGTCACATCAGTGGAAAAATCACATACTTTGGAAGTATCATCTCTTGAGGGATTTTTATCAAAGAGGTGAAGTTGGAGTGAGCAATATTTCCATGGAAGACAACATGGCAGACCCCTTGTCTAAAGATTTGACTCATCAGAAACATGATCATCATGTGAGGTCTAGCGGACTAAAAGTCGTAGGTAGTTGGCTCTAGTCCAAGTGGGATTTTGTTAGAGTGGGTGTCCTGAGAACCAACCATTTATACTTTGATTACATGAATGTACACTTATTATATATTTTTCATTATTCTGCATGACTATAATATAATAATGTCCTGGAATATTTGTTGCATTAATAAGGTCATGGCAGATCCCCTCTATGATGAGAACCTTGAAATGATGTAACAATATTCTTAAATAATGTTCTACGGTTGGATGACATACTATGATATGACACATAGTATATAGACCGTCATGTGCGAGTACTCGTAAGAAGATTAGACTCTCTCTCATGGAGTTCGCACTTGGTAATCTCCAAGATGGGAGATTATGAGAACAAACCTGCCAGTAGTAATTCCGAATGTCTTGGTGTCATCAGAAATTGCTATCTATGAGTGTGTGTAATGGTCCTTAGACTGTAAGATTATCATTAACTAATGTCATGACTCATGCACTTAGATTTTCTGATGAAAACCATCACGAAGACAGTTGGCGGGAAGTAGGGTACGTTGGGTGCGTCACGAATGAAATGTTGTTAATGGATAAGTCGAGGAAGGATTTGTCCCTTCTATATTTATGGAAGTAGATATCTCGGGCCCTTTGATTGAAATAGAACTGTCACCCAAATTCCATGTCCATGGTTTCACGACGAGTTTATTTCTGGAAGTCAAAGAATGACGGATCAAGCATATAGGTTTATGACATTTCCATGAAACCTTCTTGATGAGATATTGAGACAAAGGGATGAAATTACATGGTAAGTGTTTGTATGAGGTGACACATCAATGCGGCATCAAATTATTTCTCTTGGGTGCCTTGACCCATTTCTAGAAAGTAATATTGGACTTTAGGCAAGCCTGCCTAATTCCAACGAGAAAGAGGCCTAGAGGATCACATACTAAGTGTATCCAAGTATCTCAAGTAGAATAAATATTATTCCTGTATGTGGTTTAATAATTATTCAAGGAAGCCTAAATCATTTTAATGTTGGAGGAATAATAAAATGAAAACAAGATATACATGCTGTGTACATTGAATTTACATACCGTGTAGTTTTCATTTTGGTAAGGAAATGAAAAATGAGTACACGCTGTGTATTAATGATTACATGCTATGTAGTTTTTCCATTCAGGATTTTGAGGAAATAATATCATTTTATTAAATGATATTTATTATAATCAGCGTGGGCACATGTAATGGAATTAATGATTCAACATGGGGTTTTCAATAAGAGTTAATGAAATAAATAAAATGTGTAACGTGTTTATTTATTGTCATAACTCTATAACCTCAAACCTGATTATAAATATCCTCACAACCCCAACACTTTTCTCTAATCGTTGTGCACAAAAATTCTGGAGAATTCTCTCAAGGCTGAAAGAACTCCTTCCTCTAAGAACGCTCTCAAGACCGAGAGAGATCCTCCTCTATTGGATCAAGGCGATCTAAGGTGGACAATGCAAGCAAAGGATTCTCCACGATACCACTCAGAGATTCCTTTGGCGACATCCAGAGATACGTGGTGTACATGTGGATCACCACTAGAATAAGTTTACACTTGGATTCTGCGATGCAATGATGAATCACATCGGAACGTGATAAAAAATATCAATGAATAAAGAATGACATAAAAGGTACTTCTTGTCAATTAATTAAATTAATTCTAATCAACCTGTGATGATCCTTCTTTGTAGTTCTGAGACTATTCTTCTTCTTTGTCTATTTCTGTGATTCAATCCGTGGAGTCTGGCGTTTATCATCGTATTGATCCCGGATTGATCATTACTAATGACAAAAAGTCAAGTGGGCAAATCCACCCACGAGCTTCTGCTGTGCCCGGGACCTTCACTTATCCCCATGTAAATCATGTCCAACCTAGACTTGATGTCATCTTTAATTTTTTCAGGAATATTTAGTAACATGCTAATAACACTACCAAATACATTTTTATTTCTACACGCATGACATTAAGAAAATATCTGACATACAAAAATTACAATATGGTAATTCAAAGAAAACTGATCACTTCTTCCAACCAGTTTTTTTAAAGCTTTTCAAAAATGGTTTATCGAAAATAGTGTCTAAATATTTTACTTTATCGAATAGTTGATCACATGTTAGTGGAGAAAGTGTTTTACCTTGTTCAATATTCCCATCAAATACTTTCATCCATGATCGATATTTATGTCATCGAGGTAAAAATTTAAGATTTCCTAAAAACATAGTCTTTGAGGAATGTTTCAACTGAACTGAGTGTGTATTATTCACAAATGAGACACCCCAATATTCCTTTAATCCTATAGCCTAAAAAATTTCCATAAGTAGTAAAATCATTTATCATCCCATACAACATATTGCTCAATGTGAATTTTTCACTTCCATGAGAATCATATATTATAACACCTATATGCCACATCAATTTAAGATCTTCGATCAATGGATCCAAATAGGCATCAATATAATTACCGGGTTTCTTTGGTCCATATATAAATATAGACAACATAATTTATTTGTGCTTCATGCATAACTATGGTGGGTCATTCCTAACATACTATATTTTACACATGTATCAACTCAGAGCCATGTTATCCTTATGATTATTAATAAGGATGATGAATCTTGATTCATACTCTATTATAAAATAAGAAAGTTCACATGACAATCAAAATGGATGACTATGGTCGAGGCATGTCAAACCTACTGAATCCAAGAATTAAGTTTTCAGGTTTAGGGCCTTTAATCAAAACTAATTTATCACAACATTTAAGTTAGCTCATATATAAATAATACCAAGCACCGGTTATAAAATAAAACTATACTATGAACTTTATTTATCTAATTCCATGCAACATAAAAGGAAAATTATCCCATAATTTACTTTTTAAACATCTAGTCATTATTTATTTAACCATGAAATTATTACAATTGGATTAGTTAAAGGAAATTTCAATTCCAAGCTATAGAGGAAAACACCCTTTAGGTTGTAATTAAAATTTTAATTAATGGAAGCCTCATAATAAAAAATATAAAAAGAATATAAACGGTATTTTATCATTTTAAAGGGAATTAGTTTAATAAGATACCACCATACATTTATACGTAACACCATATAAGTGGATACTGAAACCTTATATAACCATTCCAAACAACATGAGTATACCCCCATGGGGTTAATTACTAAACACATGGAGAAGTAAAGGTGACCTATAAGGGTCCCATCATTCCAATCTGGGTTCAAATATATGGGCATCCATTCCAAATTTATAGAGTCATGCTCTATAAATTAAAATTGAAATCCCATTAAATTTTAATCTATAATAGTTTAAAATCTCAGAACACCCTTAATGGGTTTATCACATAGGTATTAAATTTTAAAACTCACCTACAAGGGTTGAGTGAAGAATATAAGGATTAAATTATATGGGCCACTATTCCACATTATGAAGGTACACACCTTTTAAGTTGCAACTGACACCCATTTAAGAAACCTCTATAAGAAATGGTTGAATTTATTAGAACACAACAATTTAATTGAAATTTTAATTAATCCATTTATAATATATATATATATATATATCATAGTTCAATTATATTCATTTCCATCCCTAATTTATAAAGGTAATTTCCTTTATAAATTAAAATTGGCATTCACGTAACTGTAACTAGGTTTTTGTAGGATTGAAGAGTAATACTCCAAAATCTTTAAGGCCTTAGATTTCTATTTCTTTTTGGATAATACCTATTTTAATAGTGGAGGGGGAACCCTTACATTACCCATAGGTCCAAGGCATAAGGACCATACATGACCTGAAGGCTGAGAGGCATAAGGCCCAATACATGACCCTGAAGGCCCAAGACCTGACACACTTGAAATAGCCCCTCCCCAGCATTTGCATCTTGACGAAGCCTAGCTCCCCACCTCGCATGGATGATCAACTAAAATTTTCCCATACAGATCTACATGGTTCCTAGTACTGATGAAAATTTCCATACCCTCTCATTATTCCAATCCGATTATCTATACTCCAGTGGTTGCTACTTTTCTCTGAATCCTCTTCTGTGCATACTCCTGTGTGGTCTTCCCAGGCTTCTTCTTAGTCTCTATGACCCAAAATACCTATATCTCTAAGGCCATTGGTGGACCAAAACCCCTTTGGCCCAAAGGCCCTATGGCCCAAAGGCCTTTGGTGGCCTGAAGGCCCTGGTACCCATAGGCTCAAACCAGTGTCCCAAAGGAAGTCTATAACCTAGAATTTAGGTATCCAAAGTTTTAACCAAACTGTAAAGGTCTATTTTTCTTAAGTTAGGAAACCCTCAATACTAGAATTAGAAGAACTCTATTTCCCTAGCCATGGGAACCATCGATTGTCATGAACTATCCCAGGTACCCTGGTAACTCGATAATTGAGCTGGCACCGACATGACCCAAAGGGAGTTCCCAATCCCCATAGGTTGGAGACCAGAACATGAAATCATACAAAACAAAAGTGGGAATGGTTTTTAAAAAGAAAATTGTAGAATAAAGATAAAAAATTAGTATGCATACAAAAGAAACTACACTGGGAGATGTGTACCAGAAGTCAAATAGGTTTGAAAACCCAAAGTACTACAATAATTTACTAGAAAAAAGATAGATAACCAACCCAAGTCCCAATAGACACAACTCTCCAAGTCCACAGATGAACATCTAGAACCACCTCCAAGTGGTTCTTTACCCCTAATCGAACTTGGAAAGAGATAATCTACAAAAACTCAAAGAAACATGTAGGGTGTGAGATAAAATCCTAGTAGGGTCTCACAAAGGATTCCATAACAAGATTCTAATATCAAAATTAACTAAATAAAGTGATTTCAATTTTCAAATAAATAAGTTTTTAATTTAAGGAGAATATTTCAATATATCATGATTTATATTTAAGTAGAAGGATATTTTCACAAATTGATTAAATAAAAACTTTTATATAAAACAATTCATATAAATTCACAAGGCATGTGAAACAGTTTACAATAATGGTATAAATTTATATCTCATATATAAATAAGTGAGAAACATGGTCATCTGCCAAGAGGTATGATATTTCTAGGTTATGGGATCCTCACACCCTCATACGATAAACCAAAATGTGTACACATGTCCCCTGACACTGGCAAGAGAGGACTCATCTATGTCCCAATGGGGAAGAAGGATGTTCTGACCAAAGTTTTGTTAGAGTTGTAAAGCATCAATCTGTTGCTAGGGAAATTACAACATATCGTGTTTGTCCTAATAAATCACTAAATACCTTGTATTTCATGTGATCTAGTACAATTCATTGATGGGAAATTTATTTTAAGAAACCTTAAAATACAATTAAGTCCCATTCCTCCATTTCAAAACATCCAATTTCCATTTAAAAACCAAAACTTTTTTAATCAAAATATGAATTTTTACTAAGATAAAACCCTAAGGTTTCTATAAAAACCATTTTAATCCAATTTTTACAAATTGAGATTTGAAATCAATCTAAAATTCAATTTCAAAATCTACATTCGCAATTAAATCCAACAATTTAATTTCAACAATTTCCATCAATTTCACAAAAAACCCCTAATTCAATGGAATTGGGGTTTTTTCAAAACATTTCCATAAAATCCATTTCAAAATTTAAATTATAAAATTTAAATTTCACTAATTCCCATAAACACACCCTAATTCAATGGAACTGGGGGTTTTCCAATTCCATACTAAAATCCCATTTTTTAAAAACCCAATTTAATGGAATTGTGTTTTTCCAACAAACCAATTGAAATCCATTTAATAAAAATCAAGGAATTTAATTTAATTCATACAATTGAAATGAAATAAATAAATTTAGGGTTAACATAAATTGTGAATCATGATGGTGAAGGACCCCGGGACACCCTAAGAGGGGAGGGGAGAATCAGGGTGACAACTTCTTCTTTTAAAGTGATGGATCTTGTTCCCACGTTGGTAGGAACTTGTTGAACCTGTACGATGATTATGATTAGAAAGAAAACATTCACATGCACAGAGAGGACACACCACTTTTTACTTGGTTCACCACTAAGGGCTACGTCTAAGGAGCATACACCGACAAGTTTCCGGTCGTACCAAAATCCACTAATCTTCACAAGTTGTGGATTACAATTGTTCGGGCACAGTCACTCTATCCCAGGATCACTTCCTTTACAAAGGTTCAGGGATAGCTCACTGCTTCCCTCGGGTCACTCCCGTTGACTCCCCCTGGCTCACTGCCGTTGGTGAAGTCTCACTCAGTTTATAGATGTGAAGGTCTCTTCAATAGATTTGCATTGAAGTCTTTGCCTCTGCTCAGCACGAGACTCTTATTGCATCAAAGTCTGAAATAGATGCACTAGAACGCACAGAACCACTAAACCAGATAACCAGAACGTGCAGACAAACCTTACTGACAATTGCGCGCAACACCAACCCTTTGCGCGCAAAACCTTCCTATTGCGCGCAAAATTTATTTTTCGTGCGGAAAAATATTTCGCGCAAAAATCCCCTTTTTCGCGCAACTCCGAATATTTCGCGCAAGCCCCTTTACGCTATCCTTTTCCGTGCATCAGACCTCGGATCTTCTCTAAGTCTTCCACCACACGGAATGAAGGGGGTCACCTCATATATATAGGCGACAGAGACCCCCGCGCACAACATTTCCTTCGGCGCAGAAAACCTCTAATCTTGCGCGTAATATTTCGCGCAGGTATTGTTTTTCGCGCACCTCTCCAGATATTTCGCACAACCCATGCCTTTGCCATTTTTCGACGGTGTGATTCCGAAACACTGTTTGCGCGAAAAACTTCACTCCGCTATTTTTCGCACCATGCTATTTTTCGCGCCTAGCTCAAGTATTTCGCGCACAACCCTTATTTTCCGCGCAGCCCATGCCTTTTCCATTTTTCACCAATCTGATTTCGAAACACTATTTGCGCGAAAAACCTCGATCCACTATTTCGCGCATCCCACTGTTTTCCGCGCCCAACTTAAGTATTTCGCGCAAGCCTCTGATATTTCGCGTACCACTTCCTTTTTGTGAGAACCTCCTTTTGCAGACCATCCATGTCTTCATTTTCCAATTTTGAGGCCCAAAAATTTGGCAAACACTGGGAAACAACGCCACCTTCAATACCATTGTCTGCTTGAACTATATGATTGCTTTGCTAGCACACATTCGGAACTCCCACTGAGGATTGACAACAAACACAAACCAAACTCCAATTCCTGCATAGAACGGCCATGGTTCTAACAGATGGAACCACCTACCTTGGAATAAACAGATATTGTAACGCAAAACCCTAATCGAGATTTTCCAATGAAGAATGATGATCATGGAAACAGGAAACAAACCCAAGTTTATGATCCGAAAAAAGAGGGTATTAGATCCAAAAAGTAATAGGGTGATCCACATAACCCTAGGGAGGAGAATAGAGATCATAGGAGACACATATCAAGGTGATGAAACTAACCTGGACGATATTGAAGGGAATTCCTCAAGCTTCAAACCACTTATGGGAGGGATTTGAGGAGCCAATAATTACTATTAGGTGATATAGAGGAAGAATAAAGTACATGGGGCCATTATAGGTCCATATGACACCTAAAATGGTGGGTTTAAGATTTTTAAGTTATATTTTTAGATTAAATAAATCCCATGCACGGTTAGCTGGGTAGAGCTGCACGGTTTGAAAAATTGTGAGGACTAACCGTGTGCCTATTTTAAATGGGCCACACAGTTTCTCATAATAGAGTGAATGACTTGAATAACCATGCACCAACCATGAAAAATCCCACTGCCTTGGGTTGCACAATTTTTTCTGATAGGGCGTATGGTTTGGGAAAACCATGCACCAACTGTGCACTAGCCCATAATTTTCAAAACTCTTAAAATTTGAACCTAAAACAACCCCAAATGAAACCCAACCAAATCTTGGTAAAAATAGGGGTTTAGGAATACCTGAAAAATAGTATCATGATGTTACAAACTCCCCACCATAGAATCTTTTTATCCCCAGAAAGCCTACTTAGAAGATCCCATGCCAAAAAGATGAGGCCACTACTATCTCATCATTTCCTCCCTCTCCCATGTCTAATGATTGTTAGAACCCTGCTTCTACAGAACTAAATCCAAAGGTATAATAATACCATGAAGTACCTTTGTTTGAAAATCAACTATCCAGACTGGCAGTTTAGTCATGGATAAATTAGGTTCAACTTTAATATCATGTCATCACAGAACATGAGATGGGTCAGATAAATACTTTCGTAGCTAAGATACATGGAACGCGTTATGTATCAATGTAATCTATAGTGAAAGTTATAAATGGTAAGAAACTTTTCCCACATGATCAACAACCTTAAAAGGTCCCACAAAATGAGGATCAAGTTTCCCTTGCCTCACAAGCCATCGATGACCCAACCAGGGTGAAACTTTCAGGAACACCTGGTTACCAAATGAAAAATCCAACGACTTATGACTATGATCATCATAAGACTTATACTGAATATATGCTGTCAACATACTCTGATGAATCAACTGAATATTTTCAATCATATCTTGCACTAAACTTGGTCTAAACAAGGAAATTTCACTAATCTCCAACCAACACAATGAAGATCTACAAGACTGGCCATAAAAGGCCTCAAAAGGAGACATTATGATCGCAAAATAGTAACTATTGTTATAATAAAACTCAACCAGCCCCAAATGATCATCTCAATCCCCCACCAAAGATGAAAACATAAGTGTGAATCATATCATAAATAATCTAAATATCTCTTTCCGTCTGGCCATCTGACTGTGGATAGTAAGATATACTCAAATGGATGTGAGATCCCAGTGACTCTTGGAGTCTTATCTAAAAATGAGAAGTGAACCAAGGATCCCTATCAGAGAATATAGCATATGGAACTCCATAAAAATTAATTATCTCTTTCACATAGATATTTCCCTACTCCTCAACTATGGTTGTATCATGAATGGGTATAAAGTGAGTTGACTTGGTCAGCCTGTCAATCACAACCCGTATCAAATTCTTCTTTCTCTGGGTACATGGAAACCCAACCAAAAAGTCCATAGAGATCTCATCCCACTTCCAAGTAGGAACTAAAAGTGGCTGAAGAAAACCTAAAGGTTTCTGGTGCTTAAACTTAACCTGGTAGCATGTATAATAATGAGGAAAAAAAATCAACAATTACTAGTCTCATACATGGACACTAGAATTGACGCTACATGACATAGAACATATTCATGGTTCCTAGGTTCACAACACACTAGGAATTATGATAATCCCCATCACAATTTTCTTTAACACTAATGACACAAAAAAAAAACGATTATGATAGCATAGAATTTCATCTTTGGATAATGACCACTAAGTAATGGTCTCCCCACCATAAAGAGAGTCTATAATGCTATATAACTCATCATAAAGTTGCTGGTCCTAAAGAATCATCTTGAGCAGATCATATGTTAACTGAAAACTAGCTAAATAAACCTCAACCCATGATTCTTGGACTCTAACATGAAACTGGGAAAAGAGAAACATCAAATTCCACTCTTCCAAATATTCTTTTATATCCTGGGTTGGAAGTTTCCTACTCAAATTATATGTGATGAAATTACCTTTACCTAGGGTATAGGAGATTTTGAAGTCAAATGATTATAGGTATTCTAGCTAACACCTTTAGTAGAGATTCAAATATTTTTGAGATAAGATATAACTCAAGTTGTTGTGGTCTAAAAACATGGTAAACCTTTCTCCATAAAGGTAATGCGCCGGATCTTAAGTGTGTGAATCAAAACCACATGTTCAAGGTATTGGGTTTGAAAATTCTTATTGTGAGACCTAAGATGATTATATCCATAGGCAATGACATGATCACCTTGTATAATAATGCATCTCAAACCTGAACCCGATGCATCATAGAAGACCACATAGCCCTGTCCGACCTCAGGAAGAGTCAACACTGACAAAATAGTCAAAAAGAATTTCATCTCAATAAAATAACCCTAAAATTTTTCATTCAAAACAAAATTTACTCCCTTCTGAGTTAGATTGGTCATAGAAGAATCCAACTTTGAGAAGTCCATAAAGAACCAGTGATAATACCCAGCTAGACCCAAGAAGTTCCGAATATCGAAAACATTTCACAGTTGTTCCTGTGTCATAACAGCTTTTACCTTATCAAGATCAATTGATATCCCATGTTCTGACACAATGTGTCCCATGAATTTCACTTCCTAAATCCAGAAATCACATTTCAAAATCTTGGTATAAAGTTGGTAATTTCTCAACAGAATCAGAACTTTTCTTAGATGATGAACATGTTCCTCCTCAAACTTAGATTAAACAAGGGTTTCATCCAAAAATACTACAAAAAATGTATCCAGATACTTGTGGGAAATCCTATTAATTAAATCCATAAAGATGGTAGGATCATTGGTTAGAAAAAAGGGAATAAAAAGGTACTCATAATTGATGTACATGGTCTGAAAAGAGGTTTTATGAATGTTAGATTCCTTTATCCTCAGCTGATGGTAACTAGATTGAAGGATGATATTTGTGAACTAATTTTCCCCTTTAAACTGATCAAAAAGATCATCAATACATAGAAATAGATACTTGATCTTTACCATCACTCTATTGAGCTTCTGATAGTCAACATAAAGGCACAACGAACCATTAAATTTCTTAGCAAAGATAACTGGTGCTGCCCAGGATGACACACTCGTGTGTACAAAGCATTTCTCTAGAAGATCATCCAACTGAGTCGTCATCTCCTTTAGTTTAGCTAGTACTATATGTTAAGAAGGAATAGAAACTGGTTGAGTTCCAGGAACTATGTAAATAGATAACTCTACCTCCCTTACTGATGAAAAACCAAAGAAATAAAAATAAAAAATGTTAGAAAAATCGAAGGTAACTGGAGGGAGATCCGCAATCAATGATTCCCACTCCAGATCAAAAAGAAAACATTAATATTACTTTCCCAAACTCCAGATAAGAAGTTCTAACCCTTATCAACCTTGGATCTCATTCTCCTTGAAATACATGACACACACCATTGGGTTTATTAAAGGAGACCTGTCGAAGATAATAATTAATCTGATATTTATTGGTAATGATCCAATCTATTCTGAATATGATGTCAAGCGGTTTCATGTCAAGGACTAGAAAACTTCAATAAAGCTCGACATCTAATAGAGATAATACACATGTGTGGCTATGAATACCCTACTCTCTCTTAGTACCGAGGGGTGTAGTAATATCAATAACATAAGATAAAATCTTTATAGAAATATTTAGCATCTTAACAATACAGGTTGAAATAAATTAATGAGATACACCTGTATCAAATAAAGTATTCACTAATGAATAATCTATAGTGATGTTACCTCTCATAGTTGATGGACCCATATCCGCTTCTTCTGGAGACTCTTCCACTATGTGAATAAGCTTCATTTCAGATACCTATGGCTGGAACCCTTTTATACATAAATCATCTGATTTCCCCACAGTTTTAGGAGGATCTGATGATCCTATTCCACCACATGGAGTGGAATAATCATAGCATGATTTTCTGTAAGTTATATGAATATCTAAAAGAACCACATACCTTGGGTGCCTCAGAGAAAACCCTCCTTGAATTCCCTAGATTTCCACACTAGTATAAAACCAAAGGGCCTATAGCAAGTGTTGTAGGAGGACTAGAATTACCCTGTTGTTGAGAACTAATGTGAGAATCATCATTCTTCCACTTTTCTTTGAAGGAACCCATACCGCCATTAGGAGAGAAAGAAACTCAAAATAACCCTAACTTTCCAACTAGCTCTATCTTGACCATCAACACTCTATCTAGGGAATCGACATAAGAAGGTAGATTCATCAAGAAATATTGATAATGAATATCATGATGAAGTCTTAAATCAAACCTTTGAGCCTTCATCTTCTCATTTTATACTATTTCAAATTAAAAATTCACAATTTTAGTAAAACGGTTTACATACTCTGTCATGGTCCTGTCAGTCTACTCAAGTTTGAAAAAATCTGTAGCCTTGGCCAACAACATTAAATCTAGATAAAACTGGTTGGTGAAAATGACTTTGAAGTATTTCCACTATAAGCCCACATGCTTCTTCCCCATCACTATATTTTTCCACCATATCCTTCTTGGTCCTTCCAGTATGAAGGTGGAACACATCACATTTATTTCTTTAGGTGTCTCTAAGAACCCAAAAAAATGTTCCATACTTATTAACCAATCCTCAACCTATTGAGGATAATTTGAGCCTTTGAACAGTTCTATATTCCATTGAAGGAATTATTGAAAACGTTCCCATAGAACATCCCTTTAAGGTTATATAACTGGATCTTGAATGGGAACTGGTGGTGGTGCCTATCCCATAGCTTGGACAGTACGCACAATCACCTCTACCAGATTCAAGTCTATAAGAGGATTGGATCACTAAGGTTTAGTAGAAGCTTCCTCCTAGATTTGATTCTAACTTATTCTCAGAGGCACAATGCTACACAATATCAGCAGACAACAAGGAAGACATTTAATTCACACTCAAATAGTGAAACAAGGGTAAATTAATCTCAAAAGATAGATAATTTTTTGGGTTTCACTATATCCAAATAAAAATCAAGGAAAAGACTAGAAATAATCCTGAATACATCCTTCCCTAACCACCCCTGGTGACTTAAGGTTCATTATGACAATATCTATCCAAACACTGAATCATAACTACCTCATAAGTCCCCACAAGATCACATAACTGTATATTAATTTCAAGAAAAGAGGCTCTAACTACACCTTTGATACCACTTTATCATGAACCAGCCCAGGTGCCCTTGTAACCCGATAACCGAGCCAACACCTACATGGCCCAAAGGGAATTCCCGATCCCCACAGGTTGGAGACTAGCACCTAGCATCATAAAAATGAAAGTGGGAATAGTTTTTCCATAAAAAAATCAGGGAAGAAAGATAAAAAATCAGTATGCATACAAAATAAACTCCACTAGGAGATGTGTACCAGAAGTCAAATAGGTGTGAAAACCAAAAGCACTACTGAAAAGTACTAACAAAACATAATAAATAAACAACCAAAGTCCCAAAAGATGCAACTCTCTAAGTCCATGAATCAACATCTAGAACCACCTCAAAGTGTTGCTTTACCCATGCTCGAACCTAGAAAGAGATAATCTACAAACACCGAATGTCATAGGTAGTGTGTGAGCTAAAATACTTGTAAGGTCTCAATAAGGATTCCATAACAATATTCCAATATCAAAATTAACCAAATAAAGTGCTTTCAATTTTTAAATAAATAGGTTTGTAAATTAAAAATAATATTTCAAAAGATCATGATTTATGTTTAAAATGATGGAAATACATTTAAAGTGATGGAAATAATTTTAAGAAGAAGTATATTTGTAGAAATGTATTAAATAAAAACTTTTATATAAAATAGTTTATATAAATTTACAAGGCATGTAAAATAGTTTACAATAATGACATACATTTATATATCATATATAAAAAAGAAAAAAATGGTCATATTCCAAGAGGTACAATATTTTTAGGTTATGGGATCCTCACACCCTCATGTGATAAACCGAAATATGTACACATGTCACCCAACACTAGAAATAGGGGACTCATCTATGTCCCATTGGGGAAGAAATATGTGCTGACCAAAGTTTTGTTAGATTTGTAAAGTGTCAATCCATTTCTAGGGAAATTCCAACCTAGTGTGTTTGTCCTAATAACTCACTAACTACCTAGGATTTCATCTACTCTAGTACAATTCATTTATGATAAATTTATTTTAAGAAACCTTAAAATACAATTAAGTCTCATTCCCCCATATCAAAAATTCCAATTTCTGTTTAAAAACCAAAATGGGGTTTTAATCAAAACATGCCTTTTAACCAAGATAAAACCCTAATATTTTTATCAAAACCATTTTAATCCATTTTTCACAAATAGATATTTGAAATTAATCCACAATTAAATTTCACAATATAATTTCATAATTAAATTGAACAATTTAAGTTCAAAAATCTCTATCAATTTCACAAAAAACTCCTAATTCAATGGAATTGGGGGTTTTCACAACTTTTCTAACAAATCCATTTCACAATTTAAATTAGACTCAATTTTCATAAACACACCCCAATTTAATGGAATTGGGTTTTTCCAACAAACCAATTGAAATACATTTAATCAAAATCAAGTAATTTCTTTTAATTCAAACAATTAAAATTAAATAAATCAATTTAGGGTTAACATAAATTGGGCATCATGAAAAAACCACATCTTGTAATCAATAGATCTCGTAACACCAAACCCTAATCCGTATTTTCCAATAAAGAATGATGATCACAGAAATGGGAAACAAACCTAGATTTAAGATCCCAAAATAGAGGGTATTAGATCCATAATGAAACATGGGGATCCATGAAATCCTAGGGAGGAGAAGATATGATCACGATATATAGATATCAGGGTGAGGAAACTAACCAAAAGGAGATTGAAGGGAATTCCTCAAGATTAAAATCACTTCTAGGAGGTATCCAAGAATCCAAGAACTGCTCTTGGGTGCTCTTGGGGAAGAAGGAAATACCTGTGGTCATGTTAGACCCGTATGGAACCTAAAATGGGGGGGGGGGGGGTTCATGATTTTTAAGTTATATTTTCGGATTAAATAAATCCCGTGCATGGTTAGTTGAGCAGAGACACATGGTTTGAAAAACCATATGGACTAACCGAATACCTATTTTAAATGGGATGCATGGTTTCTCCTAATAGGGTTCACAACTTGACTAATTGTGCACAAAATGTGCAAAGTCCCACTACCTTGGGTTTCATGGTTTTCTTTGAGAGGGCTCAAAGTTTGGGTAAACTGTGCTCCAACCGTGCACTAGCCCATAATTTTTAAAACTCTTAAAATTTCAACCTAAAACAAACCCAAATGAAACCCTACCAAATATTGGTAGAAATAGGAGTTTAAGAATACCTAAAAATAGTAATAGGATGTTACATCAATCAATAAGATCATAAAAGCCTCTGCCTTCCTATCCCTATAATCCCTTTATCAAACCCATTCAGATAGAAAGTTACAAAACAAAAAAGTTCTTAAGGCATTTACAAATAACACTATCATGGATAAATTATATAAAAATACTCTCAAAAGGTCATATTAAATAACTCTAAATTTAGAAATATGTTACAAAATATTTACAGAAACCCTTTATAGTTGGTGATGTAAAATCTTCCTCCTCCTTGATCACTGTTCCTATTTATAGGTAAATCTCTAATGATCATATTTTTTGAATCTTGTAGGTGGCTGTAACAACCTCAAAATAAAATCCTTCTTGAAAACTGAATATGTTCATTTGATTCTCATTAGTTTATACACCATCACAGTGTAACTAGATTTAATACAGTGGGATGATTTTTTTTGGAAAAATTGTATATCTCTATCTCAAAGATTTAAGGAAAAGTCCATCTAGAAAACATGTATGCTTTTATCCAAAAAATGTTTGTCTGAAAGTCTGAATATAACATCATAGGTTTAGAATTATTTATATTCTAATGGTGATTTTATAAATCTTTACCCAAAAATATATGGAACGCTCTATCTAAACTTTAGAACAAGTTTTCCGGATACATTAATTTATTCCATCTGATAAATTGATATTCCTCTATCCGGAAGAACTAATTTCCTAAAAAAAATTATTAAAAATAAGGAATTATAAAATTTATAAAATATATACTTTGGGTAAATGTATTTTGATTTTCAAAATTAGGTTATAAAGTGTTTAAAGACATTTAAACTCAACAATCCCACTATTTTTCAATGCACAAAACATAAAATTTAAAAGAGAAAAATTATTTAAAGAGAAAAACTTACCCCCTGTGTTATAAAACTTCCCTTTTACCTTTTTATAATTTTTTTTCTCCCTCTTTATTTTATTCCTTTTTTATTTCCCTAATTTATTTTATAATTTAAAACTTTTTAATATTTTTTTCAAAAGTTCTATATATTTCTCTTCATAAAAGTTGTAAACCTTTATCCCCCTTTGTGATTTTTGAAAAGAATGGTTTTATAGAACTTTGAAAGTGTAACTAAAATGTTAGGGAAATAAATTTATACATAGAATAAAAAATCTATTAGAAAATAAATATTCATTAAAAAATAATGGAAAAATAAAACCAAAAAAATTAGAAACATCCATCAAAATAAATTTAAAAGAACATCCATTCAAAAATATATAAATGCATTCAAAATCAGTTTGAGTGATTAAAAAAATAATTTCCCAAGATTTTAGATAAAAATATATCATCTTTTCTTTGATGATAATATTATTATTCTTAACATCCTTTTGGTACCTATCTAACTCAGCTAAAGCTAATTTCAACTATTCAACATCATCTTCATGAACTTTGATCTTCTTGTTTTCATCCTTTAAAACTAAAATCTCCTCCTATAAATCTTGAACTTTTAAAATATCTACATGAGACTCTTAAAGGTTTGAAATTGTTTTCTCTAAATATTCAACTTCTTCTTCTAAAGATGAGAACTTATAACTTTCATCTTGATCAAGTCCTTGAACTACAACTACTTCGCTAAAATTTCCAACTTCTTACGCCAAAACATCAAACTTATTTGAGAGTTTTACAAAGTCACCAGCTTTATTCATAATAAAAAAATTCATATTATTAATGGATATATTTTTATTAAAAAATTATCCAAGCATAGTTTTTATAACCTTGGTATAACAACCCAAGACCTGCACTCCCAGATCCTGTACTGAAATCATAAAAATTAATTTTTTCAGATTTCAAGCCAATAATTGTGACCCAATTTTTTTCTATCCAAACATTTCAACATCAAAATGAAAACTTGGATCACTTAAATTCTCAAGGAACTTTTAGGTTTATAGTTTTATATAATTATGAAAAACTCCTACATAAACAATTCACATGACTCTAAATGATAATTTCTCCCACTTAACCCTGGTTTTCTTTTTTTACACCAAGTCATCAATAACATCCATGTGAAATCCTATATATAAATAAATTTATCAACCTCATTATTTATAACACGGGGAAAATGAAACATAATAAGGGTGATATAAAATTCTTAGTAAGGGTAACCATAATCATTAACAATTGAATGTAATCAATGAGAATGAGAGTGAATAAGGGTATGGTGACATAATAAAAATTCTTATGTGAATCATAAAATAATTCATTCCAATCAATACCTAGATCATAAAATATGAAAACATGGAAAATTAAATATTTATTCGAATCAATAATCATGATCCATGTGCTATCAATCTTGATCATGAGAAACATTATAAACCCATATAAAAAAATTAAAACCCTTTTCAGTAACTTGGAGCATTACTTTAATAAAACCCTTTCAAAACCCTTTTAATTAGAATAACTATAAAACCAAATTCTATCATTATCATTACCCAATTAATTGGATATCTATAATGGGGATTAAACTTCATATAATCTATATCGGGATCACCCATAAGCTATAATGGGGATCAAATATTAGTATAAGCTATATCAGGAACACCCATTTCTCATGAGCTATAATGGGGTTCAACCCTTCATATGAGCTATATCGGGCACACCTGTGAGCTATAATGGGGCTCAAGCCTTTATTTAATCTGTATCAGGCTCACCCGTTTCATATAATTCTCAAGTAACATATCATGAATAAAAAATTTCACCATAAAACTTATAAAAACATGATAACCCATGGAAATGAAATGAGTTTCATATCAATATCTTTTAAACATAATTAACCCATGGAAAAATGGGTTTCATAACAATCTCTTTAAAACAATATTAATCCATCTAGAGAAATAATGAGGATGATATATCTAAAAAATATCACCATTTTAGTATAGGAAATAACAAGGTTTGTTAACATTGATGAATGAAAATAACATTAAAATATCATTAAATACATTTTGAGTAAAACTCTCTTTTCATTTTGAAAATCACTTTTTAAAACATAAAACATTTTGAAAAACTATTTATTTTAAAATAACCTTGAAAATTTATAAAATAATATTTGGAAATAATTAAAAAAATATTTAAAAACATAATTTTTTTAAAATCATTTCCCTTGAAAATGAGATGAAAATATAATTTAAAAACATTTTGAAAACATTTTTAGAAAAATTGTTTTGAAAGAACATAGATTTATGACCGAAGAGAGAAATGAAGTCATATTTTCTTAAAACCACTTTATCAAACATTTTAAGTATCAAATAGTGGTAAAAATGGTACAATTACTTGGTAGTATCATGAATAACCATAGTATAAGAGAATTTATGAGAATTATAAGATTTCAACATTGAAGACTTAATCATACACAATCCTGATAAACGATGAGATTGTAACAAACACTATTATAAATTTTACCTATAGACACAGTTATAAACCATGGATATAGGCCTTAAAACCATGGCTATAAGTAATGTACATAGTTTGGGGAACTGTGGATACTATTGGCATAGCTATAGGGACATGACTATAGCCACAGTTTGAACCATGGAACAAGACCAATAACCACGGTTTGAAATCATGGCTATATAAAATTTGAATGAAATCTAAAAATACAGTTTAAACCTATGGAAATTAGTTTATAGCCATGATTTTGAACCATGGATATATGGTTTAGTTCTCTGAAAAAAATTCTAGCCATTTTGATCATGGACAACTATGGCATAGTGAACCCAACCTCTCCCCCTACACACCCTGAACACACCCATCACAACCCCAGCACACCCCTCCCCCTCCACTGCACACTTCCTCCCCCCTACACACCCAACACAACCCATTAAACCCCCTCCCCCTCAACTATACACTTCCTTCCCCCAACACACACACCCTGCACACACCCAGCACAACCCTTGCACACCCCCTCCCCCTCCACTGCACACTTCCTTCCCCCTACACACCCAACACAACCCATGAAATCCCCTCCCCCTCCACTATACACTTCCTTCCCCCCTACACATACACACCCTCCCCCTCCAATGCACACTTCTTACCCCCTTCACACACACCCTCCCCCTCCACTACACACTTCTTACCCCCTACACACACTCCCTCCACCCCATGCACACACCCCCTGCCCGTGTACCCTATACACCCCCTCCACACACCTAGAACACACCTACACAACCCCTTAACACACCAACACATCCCCTCCCCCCTCCACTGCACACTTTATTCCCCCTACACACACTCCCTCCACCCCTACCCCCTACACACCCCCTACACACACCCTGCACCCCCACCGCAACCCCCCGCACACCCCCTCCACAGTCTAAAATAAACCACATAACAAATAAAATATAGAATGTGAAATTAATGATATGATATATATCAAATAAAAAAAATATATCATATACCATTGAGACAACCTATAATATTAATCACGGTCTAATAGAAATATCAAGCATCTAAACAAATATTCTAATTCACACCACTATTTCCCCACCAAAACATTAAGGCTTTGTTTGATGACACTAATTGAAAAATGATTATATCCTTTATATGTTTTATATATTTCTAATTCAAAACCTGGGGCAATCCATCACTTGATTTAATATGAATTATTAAATAAAAATTTGAAAGAGTTCATAAATTATATACAGATGAGAACAACAACAATAGAGGGAGGGACAAGATTTCATTCTATATCCTTCAATAAAACCCCTATAGGAAGCTCATCAGTTAGGAAACTATAGATCTAAAATTGGAGTTTACTTCAACTATAGTGTTAGTGAATAATAAAAAAAACCATGAAAGCGTCATCGAGCGAATCAAATCACCTTTGGCACCTACAAGAGATGGAATGAATCCATGATAGAAACCCCCTCCTCTACTTGTTTTCCACTTGATAGTTTTCATCATTTGATGATACCAGCTCCACCATGTATTAGACTACAACTTGTGGTGAAAGGGAATCAAATAAATTTGTGTCAGAAAACTGAATCATATTGTTTGAGTATTTAAATATTTAGGATATGGGTATGGATTAGGTGTATCATATCCTCCTTTCTTCTATAGTTTGAATATTTATTTCATATCCATCCATGTATCACATAATTGCGTATTTAGATATTTAGGATATGGGTATTGATTAGGCCCATATTATCCTCCCTTTTTCCTCTTGTTTGAATTTTTTATTTCATATCTAATTTAAGCCGCATACCACATATCCATCTCTATAAATAGTGTTGTTCTATATTCAATCAAGAGGAAAAATATTTGGGAATGCACAAAATCATGCTTTGGGTTTCAGCAAAAAATATAAATAATGGCATTTGAAAGTCCAGTAAGTAGTTACCACCTATAATGAACTTGTTAAATGGGCCACAGAGTGCTTGGTTTCACCATACACAGAAGATCTATCGATGCAGATATAAATAAATAAAATATTTTTTCCTAAATTTAAAATGGATATAATTAAATAAAAATAATCCCATACATATAATTTTATGTCTAAATTCATACAGCTCAAGAAATGTCAATGATGTTACCTAGGGGTCGGCCTTCCATCTGAGCCAGCTGCATCAATGTTGATGATATGTCTGCTATGATGCTACTTCACCATCATCTTTATTTCCTGCACAAAGGCATAATAATTAATGAAAGTTTCAACAAATAAGTTTAGGAAAATAAGTGATGCAAATTAAATATAAAATACACTATATCATCATCTAAAACTTCAGCTAGTGGTTTATAGGAAATTGAAATTGATACAACATTATTAATCTGCATTTTTATCAAGAAACTGAGAGGGATAGTTGGAACCCCATTTCTTCCATGATCAAGTAGCAAGTAATTTTATTCCATGGTTTGGATTGTAGTTTTGAATCAATTTGAATTAACAGTACCATTGAATCGTAAAAAAGATATTACATCCAATATATATAACTTCCATGCTATCACCAAAGAATAGAGGATATAATACAAAAAGGAAAAAATGTAAACTGAATTATCCATATATCAATGCAATTCAAATTCTATTGGTAATACACAACCAAATCATTCACATCTTTCCCAATCCCAACATTTCATTTTATCCCCTAAAATAAAACAAAATGAATCTATGTAAGCATAAAAAATAGATTAGACAGAGTAATAAAATCTTTAGGCACCTCAAACAAAAATAGAATTAAAATATATACATATCAGGGGAAGCACCCAAGAATGTTGTTCCCCAAATTCTTGTCTTAAAATCTAAATAGCAGTGTGCACCCCCACTTCCCATTGCCCCCTAACCCCACCTACACCCCCACTACCCCCTCCCTCCCCATGCCCCCTTCACCCCACTACCCCCCTGCACACTGCCCCCTATCCCCCTTCACCCCCACTGTTCACCCCCACCCCCACTACCCCACCCACCCTACACCCCCTGCACCCCCATTGCCCCTGCACACTACCCCCCTCACCCCCACCCTTCACCCCACTCCCCACCACCCCCACTTCCCCTCTCCCACTTGCACCCCCGCCGACCCCTTCCCCCCACACCTTCCCCCACTTCCCCCTACCCCCACTTTCCCCCCACCTGCACCCCCACTACCCCAAACCCTTCACCCCCACTACCCCCACCTACACCCCACTGCCCCAACCCCACCCCAACTCCTTTGAACCCCTCACCCTTCACCCCCACTTCCCCCACCTACACCCCCACTACGCCCTCTACACACTACCCCATGCACTTCAACCCACTAGAGGTTTATGTCTACAATTAAATAAATACTTTAGTTTTGTCATTACAAGGTAAGAAATGGATTCATATATATTATGAGTAATCAAAAAACAAGTTTGAGTGATATTTTATGCCTATTGCAGAGGTAAAAGAATATATTGTTGAGTTTTCAAGACACGTGGATTACATGGCCAACTTGTGGGGATGAAGGGAATCCTTTTACATTCCAAAAAAAAATAAATTAGGTAATATATTAAAGAGTTTTATAGATGAAAAAATATCCCTATTTGAGAAATTATGGTCATATGAGCAAGGTTAGTAGAGTTTAAGGGGGTGATTTGGGGTTTTTTTACATGTGTAATAATTTTAACCTCTCTTGAATATGTGTAGTGATCACCAAATTTAATGAGAACCATAATGAGGTATAAAATATGAGAAGAAAAAACCATGGAATCTATTCTACCAGATTGAATTAGGCCTCCAAGGAACCATCTAAGGAAAAAAATATACTAAAAATTCAGTGCTGGAGGATTATGTTTTACACTAAAGTGAATGCAACAAAGGTATTATGACACCTTATCTTTCTAAAATTACAATATGTTAAAATTTCTGTGTTGGAGGTTTCCAATAGTTATTAGGAATATTTATCGTCATTTCTGAGGTCTTCACAAGAAACTAATTCTTTGGTGACCTCAATAGAACCTAGTTTTCTATCTCTTGAATGCAGAAAAGAAAGGTATAATATATCAATTCTACTTTATTTCATCTATTTTCATGAATTTTTTATCTTAAAAAAATACTTGACCATAAAAAGTACTTCATCTTAAAAGAAATCCATACCAATATAAACTATAATGCATCATTCCATTGTAAATGAAGATAATTTTAATGATTCTATATGAAACCAAAAAATACACAATGATCCTTATGGTAACACAATATATATACTCTAAATGACACTAATTGAAATACCTAAGTGAAGGGAAATAAAGATACAATGGTTTTATTGTATAGTTATAACCATATATGGAGAGGGAAAGACCTTTTATAGTGACTATGTGTACTTTTTACATGAACATGACAACATGTTACATTTGATAACGATGGATTATTTAGAATAAAAACATTCCTATTTTTGAGAGCTGAGTGTTTTCAATATGTTATTGAAAAAGTAATTTAATGCATGTAAATTCATGGGGTGGCTAAAAAGATCAAGTAAGTCACCCACAACATTATACAATAATAGGATCACAATATCCGTTGAACTATGCCAAAGGTCCTGATTAGCCACTAAATGAGGCTAATATTCATTGTTAATATATATAATATTCATGTTATTTATTATTCATAAACACCATTTTAGTGCATTTTACACTTTGAACATCATTTCACATTATGATTGTAATACCATCTTAAAATGCACTATTATGTGGTACATTTTTGAACATCATTTGAAGTACCCAATGATTCATATGATTATAAATATTTTAATTTTATATTTTTGTAAATTTATCTAAACTTCAATATGAACATTTTTTATTCAGGGATCAATGGATAATTCATGGAAGAAGATGGGGATATTTTGTGATGAAAGGAAACAATTCTGGAGAAGTCAGATTGGACACCAGGACACAGATGAGACTGTGGGGCCCAACATAAAGTCGCAATGAATCCCAAATTTCGTTCTCTTCTAGAAGAAATGTATAGGAACAAATCACTCTTCAGGATCCAATGCTAATTCGGCCTCCATGGTGTCCATTTAGGCGGCCCAAGTTAGAGATAAAATTATGGGCCAGATTCTGCGGCCCAGAAAAACAGTCCAATAATCTAATAATATCTCCGAATCCACAAATCCAAATGTGCCCAAACCTTACAGGAGGATATGAGACATCTGGTTATCCATTTTATTCTTCTATGGACCACTCTGATTCGGCAATCTAGAAGGACTTACAAGCACGTCTGTTCGGTGGAAGCAAGCTGGCTTCCACCTCGGGTCAAGGGTGGAAAAGTCACCTCTCCCTTACTTTCCACCACCCTAGGCCTACCATACTGAAGTGGGGTCTTTTGTACTGTTGGAGGATCGACCCAAGGCTCACAAAATTCCTATTCAAGGCAGTGGTGGTGAAGGAGTTTTTCATCTTTGGTGCTCGGTTTCATTGTAGTGTTATGATGCCGCTTTGTGTTTGTAATCGCATTTCTTTCTCATGTAAGTTGTTTAATTCACCTTAGTTTCTTAATAAAAGTTCTTCCTTTACTCTTATTCTGTTATTATACTTATCAAGTTGATACCATTGGTTCAAGTTTTGAATTTATTCACACCATACTTTGTGATATTTATCACACAACGGAGGAGTGATCGATTGTTGTTGTTGTTTTTACTTCTTCAATTCCACCCTCGTAAGTCTACTTCCCGCTTCCGTTGAAGACATGTCATCAATGGAGAGATAACTATTTTATGGGTTGATCCAAAGGAGTATCAAGGGTCTGGATTGGATGTTATTTATCACTCCATTAATGGATAATCACTTCTTTTAAATGAGATTTTTATTTGATGATTTTAAATCCTCTTCATCCTTATTGAATTTAAGGTCACACATTTCAAGTGCTAATACGAACCTCTACCTTGGAGTGATCAAAACTTTGATCCTTCAAGTGTATAGGTGATTAGTATTATGGTGTGTATGAATTAAACTAGTAAGTGATGATTTCGTTTGATCTTCTTAAATGAATCCATCTCAATTATAAAAAATTGAAATCATTAAAAAAGGAATTCATCCAATCCACTCTAAGCGATAACCTAGGATCAAATCATTACCTTAATTTGAATTAACTTAAATCTGTTAGTGTTCACTTAAACCCATCTAAAATCAACCCAAAGTTGTCCACTTAATATCCAAAAATAGTCCATAGAATGTACGTGTCCATAGGTTACTTCTTAGGTCTCTGAGGATTTGACAACCCAAGCTAAACTACAAGGACCGTTCTACCTTAATCTCTTCGGTAAATTTGAGCGAGAATCAGGTCCCCAAACATATATAATAAAAATCTCACCAGATCCATGCAATAATTTACAATGGTTCCTAGCGTATATAGTAACATGAGTTGTATATCTCTGGGACTATGTCCATGATCCCCCAATGTATATAATAATGAAAACATTAATCATATAATTAATTACATAGACATGGAATCATCATCCCACTAGCCAATTATCTAGTGAAAAAGAATTATAAAACTGAACATTTAATTAGACATCATCAATAAATAATTTAATTTAATTCACTTTAATCATCAATACATTCTAGACATCATTGTATACACTTTAATTAATAGTAAATTCCATCCTACTCCAAGAGTCATCTCTTTAGTTCCCATTAATTCTCTTTAATCCCATTTTAAATCATTGAGGTTAGTAAACCTTATGTGGTGGACTAGGTAAATATAATTACATGATAACAAACCACTCAAGGCCCATGTAAAAGATTAACATATTTAATTAAGGGATTTCAAATTAAATATTTTTTTAGGAATTTCGAATCATGAATTATTTCTACATGAACACAAATCATATACACATATAAAAGCATCCAGATGTCAAGGGATAACTCAATACCACCTACACATATATTTTTTTTCTTTCTTATTTAGCCTCATATATAAGACTCTATTTCAAATGTCACCAAGCCATACCGCTCTCAAACATGACACGACTCTCCAATATGAGGCCTTATTCCATGTGAAGTATCATCAAATATTTAACTATAATAATTTATAATTTTTTTTAATTTTATTTAAATAGGAATAATTAATAAATTATCATAGGGTGAAATCCTTTCAGATGAACCATGATTGACCATCCATAGATGGTCTGCAACAAATAAAGGAAATTAGTCCAAAAAAATCACAAACACATAACATCAAAATAATCATCAATATCATCCAATTTAACTAAAACCATTAAAAATATATAGGCTTGTTGATTACCTCAATAGAAATTATGATAGAAAATGTGAATACAACATTTCGTGTCCTCCTCTACAAAATATTCTTAAAATACACAAAATGAAAAACCATTCCACAGGTAAATTTTACCAATATTATTAAAAAATAGTTAAAAAAATCATAGGGAAACATACCTTATTCATAGTGATATGTGACTACTTTAAAAATACCTATTGATTCTTACTGGATATTTAAATAACAGAACCTAAACACTTACAACACACAAAGTGTTTACCATAAAGACATAAAATTACTACATTGACCTAACAGGGTCACACCATATCCCATAAACTGAGGGAATGTATCTTTATCATCATGAGAGTCTCAGTGTAGATCCACATGAAATTACTTCAAAAGGAAAACCATATAGTGTTCAAACCAACTGAATAGCATGTCAATAAATACTTATATTGGAAAACAACATATGATTAGTTGTTTAAATAGTTAAAAAACAATCCTCTGTCATCAGAGAAATCATACACTATAATTCATATATATAAAAATATGAAATTTTAGTAAAATTATTTATAGAATAATAATACCAAGATTATGAAAAGGAATTTAATGCATGGATATAATGAAGTTGGTGACTTACCTGCTCCTTTTAAGAGTGTTTTTTTCACTTCAATATGCTATTGGAAAAGGCATTTAATGCATGGGGAGGCTAAAAACATTCAGTTTTGTGAAAATATAAAATTTTAGCAAAATTATAATAGAATAGTCTTTCATGTGTGGTAAACATAAAAATAGAGAGTCAAGATACCTTTGATTTTTCTAATATTGACAATTAAGGGAACCAATATAGCTACACGAAACATGTTAACATAGACTCTCATGAATTTGTATCAACCCACAAAATATAGGCCAAACCCGGAGGGGTATGTAGCTTCTCACTCATAATTATCTAGTAGTGCCCACAAAAAATATCTCATTTCACATTTCATCTACATAAACTAAAAAATAAAACCCTTTATCTTAACAAATGTTTTTATAATATATAGTAACATTAAAATGGACACTACCCGTTTGATAGAAGTCATCAATCTTGAATGATAATATGATATCATATCCTTTTTTTCACCCCCATAAGAATTTTTAATTGAAATGAATACACTTCATCTTATCAGTCATTGAAAAGAAACATGTAAGATTCACATGCATATTGATTTAGGTTATATAAGTAAGAATATAAAAATACAATTAATAATGTAAAGTAATTATGGAAATTTTGGCACTATTTCCAAGTCCCTTAATCATTCCAATTATAATTTCAGATTGGATTCCATTAATATTATTATCATCAAGAAACTTTTTCTTTTTTAATTAAATTCTAGAAATATATTCTCTTTCCCTTCCCATTATCTTATATATATATTTTACCTAGAATATAAAAAAATGCAATAGAATTTATGAAAATAATTATACAATTATATTTTGTGGAAATAAAGAGGTCCAACCAACTAGATAACCTTAAAATTACTAGGTTCATAAAGCATTTAATGCCACCTTCTAATCAGTTTTCAAAAAAAATATATACATGAACTTATATTTAATAAATATGGAATAAAAAATAAAAAATAAAAATAAATAATCACAACACAGAACGACGTAGTTTATATAAAGCATTAAAAAAGTGGAATCGTACAATATACCCTTCCCCTGAAACAAATACCTTATAAAAAGCCTAAGAGAATGGATTATATTATGGAATAAGGAAAATAATACAAGGATCACCCCCCCAAATGGGGGCCTATGGGAAGAGTATGATAGTAATACAAAAGCTAAATGCAACCACTCCTGCTGAACTATATAATACTCATCAGACCCTTGGAGAGAGTATATACATACCATATTTATAAGAAATTTTGGGAGTGGGTTGGTTATCAAATAATGTAGTGGTGTAATAAAATAAGTCTTATAAATTCAAAACCTATCTAGTACAAATATGACAATTAAGAATACATGGAAACAAATAAATCTCACCTAGTGAAAATTGTAGAGGCTAAAGATATGAAATCAAAGAAACCCTAATCTATGAAAGAAATTAGAGGGAGTTGGGGTGGAAATATTGGAGGATAAGGGTCTTGGGGAGGTGGGGTGGCCACATCAGAGGAGGATCGCTGAAGGTGGTGTACCCTCGTCAGATCTGATTTGAGTTGCGGTGAGCCACATCAAAGGAGGAGGGTCGCGGTGAGGTGGGGGGGGGGGGTGTCAGAGCCACATTGGTAGTGAGGTGTGGAGGCCGCATTGGTGGGGAGGTGGTATGGTTATGCTAGAGATGCGTCAGAAGGGAGGTAGGGAGGAAGCATTAGTAGGGAGGTGGGGAGGCTGCATTGGAGCTGCCTTAGTAGAGAGGTGATCCGATTGCCTCATGAGGGGAGCAGGGGGAGGAGGAATTGAGGGAGAAGGAGGGGGAGGAGGAATCATGAGGGAGGGAGGGAGGGGGAGGAATCATGATAGATGGAGGGATAATAATAGTGAGGGATTTGGGGGTTGGGAGGATGGAAGGAGGTACTTCCATGGGTTACATGGGTTTAATTTGGATATAGCTATGGTTTTTATAAACCGTGGCTACATGTCAAATTTCTAGTAGTGAAAGTAATCTTATCACTTTTGTAACTTTGAATCATAATACCCATGAAGAAATAACATTAAATGAAACTTATAATATCATGAAAAATAATTTGATTCATTATATAACATTTAAAATGGAAAAAATATACACCTTATAAAAGAATATATGTGTATAACATTACTTATATCTCAAAGAAGGCAAATTGGAGAAAAAATCCCTTAACGCTTTGGTAACTTCGAAACCGTAAACCCCATGAAAGACAGACCATAAAATGGATATGTAAATCCACATAAATTTAATAATAATAATAATAAAATAAATTCATGTTTATTATATACACCACACAATAAAAATAAGTGGTGAATATGAAATTTATCTCACCAAAATAAAAGTGAGACGAGAAAAAAACTTTTACCTTGAGTCCAATTCGTTAGGATTGTTCTTATATTCTTGAATAATATACTTATTTTAATTATTTAATTTCATGAGAACCTTTTACAAGTTTATTATTACTTTTAATTCACTTATAAACAAGTTATATATAACTACTTAATAAATTAAGTTTAAATCGGATGTTTTGACCATATTCAGTTTATGTATCAAAAATGACATTGGTAGGTCAACTATGGTAAAGGGGGTAATTATTTAAAAATATACATAATAATAATCATAAAATATTAATCATATTTATATATAAATCATAATTTTAAAACCAATTATGAAATATGGTTATGAAAAATGAACTAACATTATGATCATGGAGACGGTAGGCCGTACGTACACATGAGTAACGTTTCCATTTTTCCAATGATCATTATGGAAAGAAGGTAGGTAACATTGATCTTTCCATAAAAATAATTACATCATAAATAAAATTATATTTAATTATATATAATAATACATATCATTCTTTTGATGTAAAAGTAATCATATCACTTTGAGAGGTGGTAGTCCACACGTCCACGAACGACGTTATCACCTTTTCACTGTGTGAAAAGGCAATAAAGAAAATAATACAGTATATTTCTATAAAGAAAATTATTTAATTAATATAATAAATATTTCATTTATATCATATATATTCATTATAGTTACCCTTATCACCTTCCACGTAACACGTTAGTGAAAAACACTTCACATTGCTTCTTAAGGCGGTAGTTCAGCGTACACATGAGGGACGTTATCGTATCCCCTACGATATGAAATATAAAAATGGTGTATATGATATAATGACTAAAAAATTATTATTATGTTATAAATATCATAAATATAATATATAAACATTATATCTATCATAATTCCCAACCATGAGAGGTGGTAAAATAAAAACAAATGACATCATTTTGCAAGGCGGTAGTCCTCCTTACACACGAATGATGATCACATATCCAATTTGATAAAAATGTGTGAAGTTTTAGGAAATAATATTAACCTAAAAAATCTAATTATATTTAATATACTAAGTTTATTATAAACCCTTTATAAAAAAATAATTTAATAGATTTGATGAATAAATAAAACAAAAATAAATGTTGATGAACGTTACATCTTCTTCAGGTAACTCCTTTTGGTTTGAACCAAAGTCCTTCCTTGGATTGATTTATGCCAATATTAAAGATTCTATGTTGAGATTTTAGATTTTATAAATTCATTTGTGAATAGGTTTTATGATCCAAAATGCTTTATAGGTGTGAATAGAGGGTTTAGGTGGTGGAATTTTATACGTGAGGGAGAGGACACACTTGGTATTTTTGAAAAGAAAGTTAGGTGTACCCATGTTTTTAACTAAAAAGAGTCTTAAGTATCACAAAAAAATATATAATAGAGGTTTAGTGGTTTAAATATGGTCATAAAATGGGTGTTGTATAATTTTATAGGTTATTTCCCTCCTTACGATTAAAGTTTAACAACTAAGTAAACTTGTTTTTACTTTAATCGCTGTAATTAGTTTTAATTGATTTCACTGATATTTTTGGTAAAACAATAAGTTGAAATTAATAAAAATTATAAATTATTATTATTAAAAAAAATTAATCCATTTTTAAAAATTAAATTGATACAAGTGGCATAAATTTAATTAAAATTAATCCCACAGATGGGATAAAACATCTAGTTTTTAAAGTAAAAAAGATCAAAAGATTGAAATGTTTTTATATACAATTTCAATGTTAATTGATTCCAATGAAATAAATTAGATTTATTTATGTATAATTTAACTAATTATACATTAAAACAAATTTAAAATATAATTTAACTAAATAAACATATTAGACGAAAATACAGTTTTCAATTAAAATTCAGTATTTTTCCCTATTAAGAAAAAAGAAACTTCTCAAAAAAATACCAAAAATTAACCCTAAGATAATTTTAAAAATTTTAATTGAAAGAAAAAGATTTTTTTTTTCAAATAAAACTTATAAAAGTACCAAAATTTAGTTTTAAAAATATTACGTGGATGAAAAATTTCCTTTTAGAAAAATATAGCTTTTTTATGCTTAAAATTGGATTTGTTCTTATTTTATGCCTATCAAACATATTTTATGGATGTAAAAAAATTTGGATGAATATATAATATATATATATATTTCAATATTATATCCCAATAATATTTATTAATTTAATTTATTAATATAAAATTCCTTCATGTGCATAAAAATAGTTTTTCATAAAAGCACATCCTTTATATTTAATTGGTTTTTATTTCCACTTATAATTAATTGGTTAACAAATAATTCATTATATAATATTTTTTGAACCATATTTTAATTATTTAGTTTTTATTATTCATTACCTATATTCCAATAGCATGGTGATTACTATCATAATATTAATAGTATATTATTGTCTGGTAAGACTCATCCTTGTGTGTAACACACGTCATCGAAGAAACTTGATGTTGCGTGCAACACAAGATAAACTAAGAGGTTCATATAACAAAATATAAACTATTAATTCCATGTAACATAATATATCATAGAGTTTCAATTCTTTTGAATTTTTATTTTTCTTAAAATCTGGGGATGTTACACTTAGAAGCTGTTTTTGTTGAGCCTCGAACTTTCTCGATTATATCATCATAAAATTTCATATCATTTTCACATACTTACACCCATATAATGAATTATTTACACTTCATTATATCATAATGAAATATTCCTCTAAAATATTTTAATTCATCTTTATTATGAATAACCAATTCTACAAGATTTTTCACTAAATTTGAATTTTCCAAAATATCAAACTTACTTTTCATATACTTGCATCTTACCCTAACGTCTAAAACAAATTCTATGATATAATTTAAGAATTGAATAAATTCATTGAGATAATTGAGTTTCACATCCATTATATGAAACGTATTGGAGGGATGAGAATTCATGGAATCATATGAAACTTTTGGAAGTTGATACCTTAAAGGATTAGAGTTTTTAGTTTTCTTAGAAACTTCTTGATTAATACCATGATAAGAATGATCCAAATATTCTCTTTCCTCTTCATCACCAGCATTACCACCTTTACTATGATCTTCAACATAATCACCATCCTTTACAACATTAGCATCATCATCATCATCATCATTACCTTCTCTATTTGGAATTTTAACTCTATAATACTATTCAATTTCTACAAAGGATTTTCTGTTCGAAAAATTTAACAAAACGCTCTTTATTAACTTTACAGATAATGAAACTGATTGTGATCTGGATAAATCATCAAGTTTTAGCTATTATTTCAATTCTTGAACAATTTTATATTTCCTCCTTAACATCTTCTTTCCTAAAAAAGTTCTTATAGAAATATTTTAAGACCCTTTCTTGTCTTTTTGTGCTTGTTCTTGAGTACAAACATAGTGATTTCCTTTGATTTATCTATAGCCAAAGGTGGAATTGATAAAGTTCTAGACGTCACTTATAGAATTTTGAAGCGATGACCATCAGAAAAATAATAAAAATTACCTTTATATTTGGTAATAGCCTATACCCTTTCTTGAATAGTATTTTATTGCTTAAGGAAATATCTAGTGATATTTTATTATCTCTCTTTTTTGAATTTCCTCTTCTCCTTTTATTCTTCCCTCATATTTTGATAAATATTTTCTTTTAAATCCAATTCCTATGCTTTAACCAACCCAAAATTTGGTTCTTTAGGATTCTTATCCTATTTCTTTTTCATAAAATCATTGAAAGATTCAACTGATATATCCTTAGGTTTTTTATTGTAATTTTAGGAGACTTATCCACTTCATTCTTCTTATAAATCTTAGCTTTAAGTTTTTCAATTATTTCTTCTAAAGAAACTTTACTTGATTTTTCAAAAAACATATTTTGAGCATAATAATATATTAAATTCATATTCTAAATAGTCTATTCACTAATAAAAAATATTTATTATCACATATTGTAGTTGCAACATTGTTAATTTTCATAAAAATCTTAAAATTTACCCAAAACGTGTTGATAAATACTAGATACAAAAGAAACTTCACTTTTAACAATCCATTCTTTAATGATTTAATCATGTTCAAAACATACCTCACCAAATTAAAAGTCCCCATGTTTCAAAGGAAATCAAGGAAATATATATATCTTGTACTTTAAAAGTGTCCCTGTCACCTTTTCTAGGAATCAAGAAATTTTGAATCCAAATTGCTATAATCCCATTTTCTTGATTAAGATGAAATACCTTCTGAACTTTTTCCTTGGAATAAAATAAATAAGTTTCATCCTTTTATTTCCCAAAGTTACTAACTTGTTATTAAGCTTATATGTAACTAAGTTTTCTTCACCATATAATGAAATTTACACTAACATAACTATATTCTTGATATTCAATTTATACTTATAAACAAATATATAAAAAGTTACAACTTTTGATCCATCTACTTCTAAAAAATCAATTGATGAATAAAAATTTCTTACCAACTCCAAATAGTGAATATCAAACTATTCCTTCTCAATGCAAAAATATTCCTAGCCTTAGAAAATAATATCACTTTTCATAAATGAATCATACTTATGAAAACATACCCTTTCTATCATACTATCTTTTACTGGAAGGAAACTAGAAATATTTCTTGAAAAAGCCATGAGTTTTGAGATAGAATCAAATGAAACAAAAAATATTGGATGGATAAGAATCAGATAATAGAGGGATATTATCTGGAATAAGTGGTGAAATATAAGAGGTTACCCCACCCCTATATATATATATATCCTATGGAGAGAGATGGTTTAGATTCCCTAGATCTAACACTTAAGAAAAAATCGCTTATTCTGATCAATGGATTAAAGAATTTGATATAAAAAATATTCCCAAACTCTCATTTTTATTATATTTGATATAAATGTTTTTTTGGTTGAATAATTTTTCTGATAAAATATATAATTTCAATTTTTTTTAAAATAATTACAAACAACATAAAATTTATACAATAGATAGAAGTAAAAATAGAAAATTTATAAAATTATCTTTATGAAGATGAATTTATAAATTTTTTATTGAATTTTTTATTTAGGAATATGAACTTCTTTGAATATTTATAAACTAAATAAATTTTAGAAGACAAAAATTACCTAAATATTTTTTAATAAATAATTCATATAGAGATATTTGTAACAAAAAAAACTTTTCTAAAAAATTTTTTAACAAAATTTTTGTAACAAAAAATTTGTAAAGAAAATTTTGTAACAAAAATTTACAATGAAAACTCTGTAGCAAAATTTTTTTAATGAAAATTTTGTAAATAAAATTTTTAAATAAATTTTATAGTGAAATTTCATAACAAAAATTTTGTAATGAAAATTTTGTAAATAAAATTTTGTGAATATTTTTTTAACAAAAATTTTGTAATGAATTTTTTTAATAAGAAAATGTGTAAATAAAAATTTTTAATGATAATTTTTTAAAGAAAAAATTTTAACCAAAAATTTTGTAATGAACAATTTTTAAAGATAATTTTTCAATGAAAATTGTGTAATGAAAATTTTGTAAAGAAGTTTTGTAACAAAAAATTTTGTAATGAAATGTTTTTAAAGAAATTTTATAACTAAATTTTTTAACAAATATTTTCTAAAGAAATTTTTTACTAAAAATTTTGTAAGGAAAATTTTTAACAAAAATTTTGTACAGAAAAATTTCCTGGTAAAAATTTCGTTTGAAAAATTTCCTTACAAAAGTTTTTCAAAATTTTACATGACATAATTTAATCCTGAGAGGAGGAAAAATATTGAAAAACATTAAATATGTACCCCCACTTTTAAGGATTTCATTAATTTAAGGGGATGGTTAAAAAAATAATTATATATGAATGATTATTTTGTATTGACCATTTCTACCTTTTATTTAATGTATTCACATCTATCAGAATGAAGGGATTTTGTAAAAATATCAGTAGGTTGTTCTTGTATTCTGATGAATTGTAAAATAATATCTTTTTTTTGTGTGTGATCCTAAATAAAATGATGTCTTATATCTATGTTCTTAGCTTGTGAGAAATGTTTTGGGTTTTTACTTAATGCAATGACACTTGTGTTATCACAAAAAAATGGAATTTTACTAAAACTCAAGCCAAAATTAGTGAGTGTGTGTTGCATCCACAACACTTGAGCACAACCACTTTCAGCTACCAAATATTCTGCTTTAGTATTGGAAAGTGCTATAGAATATTGTTTCTTACAAGATGAGGAAACTAAAGTCTCTTATAAAATGTCAAGTTCTAGATGTACTTTTTCTATCCATTTTACATCCACCAAAATCAGTATCTGAAATTTTTTTAAGTTCAAATTCATTTATAAAAGAATAAAATATTCCAAGATCCACAGTTCCTTTTAGATAACAAAAAATTCATTTTTCTAATTTTATATGGGACTCTTTTGGATTATCGTGATATCTTGCACACAAGAATACAAAAAACATCAAATCTAAATTACTAGATATAATATAAATTAAAATTCAAATCATTCCTCTAATTTTTTTTGATCAATTGGTTTACCATATTTATCAATATCTAAAGTATTTTTGATTTATGCAGGAGTATTTATACTTTTAGTGTTGTAATATCCAAAATTCATAAGAATATATTTTATATACTTATGTTGATATATAAAATTTATTGGTGGATTTTTTGAAATTTGATAACTAAGAAAGAAAGTAAGTTCACCCATCATTCTCATCTCAAACTTAGATTTCATAAGATCTATAAAAAAAATCTATAAGTGATTTTTGATGTGATCTAAATGTAATTTCATCCACATAAATTTTAACAATGATGGGTTTTTAGAATTTTTTTAATAAAAAGCTTTGTATCCACAACTCTAGAAAATTTCATTAACAAAAATATAGTTAATATATCATACCATTCTCTAGGGTATTGTTTAGGTCTATTAAGTTCCTTATTAAGTCTAAATACATGATCTGGAGATTTTTTGTTTCCAAAAGCAAGGGTTTTTTCTATATAAACTTCCTCCTATACATATCCATTAAGGAAAGCACACATTACATCCATTTAAATTTTTTTGAAATTTAGAAATGCTGCATAAGTTAGAAGCATACAGATTGCTTCAAGTCTAGACACTGGAGCATAAGTTTCTTCATGGTCTTAGTCTTATTATTGATTATAACCCTTTGCAACAAGTCTAATGTTATTTCTAACTATGATTACATTTTCATCACATTTATTTCGAAAAAACCATTTTACACCTATTATAGGTGAATATTTAGTTCGTTCAACCAAATTCCAAACATGATTCCATTAAAATTAATTAAGTTTATCTTATATAGATTTTATCCAATATTCATCACCTAAAGTATCATCAGAAGTGTTTAGTTCAAATTTAGATGAAAATGAACAATGTTCAATTTCATTTCTTAAGGAATTTCTATTTCTAACTATTTGATATACATCACCAATGATATTATCACAAGGATGATTACTAAGGATTAACTAATTCCTTGGGGTTGTAAAACTATGTTCTTTAACAATAGGTTGAATTTATTATTGAGGTATATCTTCAAAAGAAAATTTCTTCAGTTTTTATCTCATAAGAAGAATGTTCTAACATGGTTTGAAATTCCATTTTTGAAATAACATCCAAAGATGTTAGTTGGAGTTATTTGAAAACAAAAGGATCAGTTTCATCAAATTTAACATGAAATTTTTCCTCAATAGTAATTATATTTTTATTAAAAACTCCATAATCCTTAATAGTTTTTGGATAACCTAAAAATACCCCTTCATCATATTTTAGAGTAAATTTATGTAAATTATCTTCATTATTAAAAATGAATACTTTATATCCAAAAAATATGAAGTAAGAAAGTTTTGGTTTTCTTATTGTCCATTACTCATAAAGAGTTTTATTAATAAAAGGTCTTATTAAAATAAGATTTATAGTATAAAAGTAAGTACTAACTTATTCATCAAAAAATGATTAGCAATTGAGTATCTAATAAACATGGTTCTAGTAATTTCTTGAAGAATTATATTTCTTCTTTAAATTACACAATTTTTCTATAGAGTTCTAGGTGTTGAGAATTTATGTATTATAATTTTTTACAAATTTTTTAAAACTCAAAATTAACAAATTCTTCACCATGATCACTATGAATAGTTATCAAAGGTATATTTTCTCATTTCTAACATGGGCCATAAAAGTTTTAAAATAGAAGAAGGATTACAAATTTTTTACTAGAAAATATACCCATGTATATCTAATTTAGTCATCAAATAAAATATATATATAGTATTTTACACTAATAATTCTAGTTTTTGTAGGACCAAATTATTGGGAGTGGGTTCTATAGACCCAAATCCTTTATACAATTTGATTACCATTACATGTATATAGTTTGATAAATATATCTATTTTTTCTTACCATAATACCGTTGATACTTATACATCTACCATTTACATGGTAATGTCCTTATATTACATGTTGTATCAAAAGGTTATATCTATTCCCAACTATAATGAGAATCTCAAGATACTATGACAGTAATGTTAAATATATGTCTTATGGTCTAGATACATCATACTGGCAGGAGACAAATCATTATCAATGTGTACCATTTTATTGTGTACTTTTATGAAAGGAAAAAACTATCACATTTAATTCGTGGTGAGGTATCTTGTGTTGGGTTCATCATTAGTGATATGAAATTAGTTGAATGATCTAGATAAAAATTTTCTTTTTTGAGTTGAAGAAACGATATCTCATGGGCCTAGGATGACCGGGATGGTAGTAACTTTATTAAATCCATATCCATGGTACAAGAAGATAAGTTTATTCAATAAGGTCACAAAATTTATAAAGTAGTAAAAGGATGATGACACAAGTGTGCATCCTTCTTTATGAGACATCACAAGACAAAGAGACTAAATTACACAAAATGTGTTTGTAGGAGGAATTCATAGATATGAAATTTATTATATCTTTAAAGGACATAATTGGTTTCTAGACTCAACTCCTGGTCTATGGGTTGGACTCAATGCTGTTGAGATAAGGACCTAGAGGGTCACACACTAAGTGTATCCACAGGTTCCACCTATTCTAATGAATAAGAGTTTAGGACAAAGTGGGCCCTATGTACGGGGGCCGGTGAATGTCCAAGTATGATTGATCACAAGTATAGATAGTTCAATTATATCATTCAAGTTTATAATAATGATGATTGAATTTATTTCTCAAGGAACTCACAAGTTGTTTGATCATAAATGTGAACATGAGAAAATATAATTTTTTGAATGAACATAGGATGTTCAAGTTTCATTAACTTATTTGGGGATATTACAGGATGAGTTAATCAGTCTTATTTTATCACATAACATTTTATAGTGTTATAAGTGAGTGATAAAATATTTTCAACATTTATTAAAAGTTTATTAAGTGATTCATGTGTGCAATGGTTTAAAATTAAGGTTATTACTTTTTAGGAACCAAAATGAAAATTAGGAAAGTATAAACTAGGTATAAATTCTCATTTTAGTCTATTTAATAGGGTTCTACACCATTTGGATGAATTTAGTGAGATAATCTCTACTATAACCTCTTATAAAGTTCTTATAGAGAGATTATGAAGAAATCACATGGTTAAATCGATCTCATCCTCTCGATCGAGTCCACATTCTTCACATGATCGAAGGGATGTCTTAAAGATATTTAATTTCATATGATAGCACCCAATAAATATTGATCAATTTTCCAATATCTTTGGAACATATGTGGACGATCTAGAGGATTCTTATCTTGGAACCTTTTAGTCACAACATGTCTACGGTGAGAGAATCAAACCGACAGCTTCAAACAAACAAGGCACTACTAACACTTTCATTTGATTTTATTTTTCATGATCAAATTGAAATAAAAATGATACTTTAAGAAATAATGAAATTTTGTTTTGTGTATTCAATGTTTTTTATATGAATTAAACACAAAACATTAAATTTCATGTTTTTCATGATTCCACCACACCTTGGGTTCCTTTAATTAGTATTAGAGGAAACATGTGATTATTTAAGTTTAAAAATTTAAAATTTTAATTAAATTTTCTATTAATCTGAAAGAAAGTTTTGATATGGTCCTAACGCAATTAGAGGCATATCGATCCGAGTTCATATCACCAAGATATGGATGATCGAAGATCGATGAGTTTTGCATAAAAATTATGAGGAAAATTAAAGCATTATTATTTTTTCTTTGCTTTAATTGATACTGGTGTGATAGATTTTTAGCTAGAGTACGATGTGAGTATGTTTCATGTTAGCTAGATATACCAGAATCTGGTTGGGGTAGTCCGTTAGCAATACAATCTTGTTGTGGAAGCTTGATTTAGTTTCCAAAAATAAATAAATAAATAAATAAAAGGGAACCCAAATATTTTATGGGAAGCTTATATAATTAGTTTTTTTAAAAAAAGAAATGTTTTGAATTTTGTTTTTATATATAATATAATATAATATATATTTTATAATATAGATATTATATCATTATATATATATATATTATGTGTGTATATATATATTCCCTTAATATGATGCCCCATTTTGGGCCAGACCAATTCTGTTCAGGTCTAAATGGCTTAACCCAATTAACCCATTGCAAGCCATAATTTAGTTTCTAGGGATCTAATTTAGGTCCAAATATACATAAAAAATTATGAAAAAATATCATAAATTAAAATTAATTTTATGCGTTTTAATAAAATTATTTCGGGTGCTGTGGGACGTATCAATAATTAATTAAAATTATTTTAATGCAAGCTAATGAATTAAAAACACCATAGAGTTTAATTTTAGAAAATTTATTTTTTCTTATGAAATATAATTTCATTTTGACTAATCATGAGTCGAGGCTGAAATGTGCATGTTTGATTTATTATTTATTTAGTTTAATTATTTCATTTAAGTTTTTAAAATTTAATAATTATTTTATTTTGACAATCTACACATCATCTATCTATCTTTAATTTTTATATGGTCCTATATATCCACATTCAAGTGATAAAATATATTTTCACACCTTGAGTTCCCTTCACCTGCGTATGAGTATACACTGTAAAGATCATAGGAGTTAATGGAAAAGTGGTTCAAGTCGAGAGCCGATGTAGACCAAACAAGTGAAATGTATAGGAGTTATGGGCACTATAATTCAAGTCAAGTATTGAATTAAATAATTCCCCTGGGGTATTGGTTAATCCATTATTAGCTTGATGGATTAACCAATAGTTAACGGCTCATAAACATATCATTATTTATTTATTTTATCATGTTCATGGTTTATAATTTTGTGAATGTGTATTTATTACATGCGATCACATAGTATAATAATAAAAAAACATACAAATATAAAATTAAT
This sequence comes from Viscum album, assembly GCA_963277665.1. Taxonomy (NCBI): domain Eukaryota; kingdom Viridiplantae; phylum Streptophyta; class Magnoliopsida; order Santalales; family Viscaceae; genus Viscum; species Viscum album. The sequence continues at coordinate 2,114,835,330 of OY728120.1, forward strand.
ATGTATCATGAATGTTTTCTATTTAAAATCATGGTTAAGTTGTGAGTGAAATCACATATAATAAAAATGTTAAATAGAAAAGGATTTCATTCAATAAGATAAATTAGTAAATCCATCAAAGACAATATTAAGTCATTAAATTTATACCATCACTTGAATTTGGACACAATCAATTGTTTGAGGTGATCGTCAATCCTAGTTGAGGGTACCTCTTAATACTGAGAAGTTCTTATGATAGTGATGGGTTGACTTAACTGAATTTGACAGCAAAGGAGTATCCATAGATAGCTTGTTACAACTTTAGAGGCAAAGCATTGAGCAATGTAATGTAATTCTTTGCAGAAGATAAAACTCCACTCAATAGATCAAGGAGCCACAAGTTAATGTAGTTGTCTTGTAAAATTCCTACCATGAAATTCTATAAGTAGTGGTATAGCCATATATTTTAGAATATGAGGATATGTTTCAAGGATCATTTCCACTATAATACTTAAGTGATAGATTATTATGAATATAGTAGTTGAGGGTTACTAGGATTTGATAAAATAGTGGGAGACATTTAAAATTAATAATTTGAAAGTTTCTACTAGTAATCAAGATAAAGTAATAATAATATATGTTTATTTTTTGTAGATAAAAATGGAAACCACAACTAATTCAATTTCACTATGATCAATATTGGAAAAGGAGAATATCTTGACCATCCATAACTTCCAAGAGTAGTATGGGCGCTTGTGTATAATACCACACCAAGAGAGGAAGATTTATGTGATGGAATACCCACTTTCTACAAACCCCCCTCAGGGAGAAATAAAGTTAAATAAAGATAAATACAACAAGAGTATAGATGATTCACTAAATGTTAAATGTTTCATGTTGTCATATATTTTCAATGTGCATTAGAAAATGCATGAGGATAAATATTCTTTCCAAATGCTATCTTTTCTCAAAAAGTTATATAAGGAGATATATTGGATAGAAAGATATGATATACCCAGTGCTCTGTATAGATGTAGGCTAGTAAAAGGAAATCTAGAAGGACCTTATATACTTAAGATGATTGAGCATATTGAGAGACTCGAGTCCCTTGGGTTCAAACTGAACCAAGATCTAGTAAATGATCTCATTCCTTCCTCTTTACCGCATAACTTCTCAAATTGCCTTGTTAATTATAACATGAATAACATGAATAAGACACTCACAATTTTTTTGGATTTAGTTTTCCAAGAATACAAGTATATGAATAATTCTATATATTTGGTCCTTATGGTGAACAAGTGGAGGAACGATGAGGATTATGTGTCAAGGGATAAGTCTAAGTCAAAGACACCGACACACCAAACTTTCAAGAAGCCAAATATATAGAGGGAGAGAAATGAGTAGGATTCATTCTTCTTTTCTTGTGGAAAGAAAGGTCACTAGAAGAATAATTTCATATATGGGAAGAATAAGTAAGTTTACACTTATGCTTCAGGTATATTTATCATTTAATGAAATATTTTTATTTCTACAAGTTGGGTATTGGATACTACATATGGATCACACATTTTATTCAAATATAGGAACCAAGTAGATTCAAGAAAATTGTAAAAGATGAAGTAGACCTCTAAGTATAAAATGGTGTGAGACTAGCGGCATTTTTAGTTGGATATTATCATCTTACTTTACCTAGTGGGATTGTTCTTGTACTAAATAATTGTTATTATATACTATATATTACCAAAAACATAAAATTAGTGTCAAGTTTAGACACTATGAGATTTTATTTCAATTTTATAAATATATGCTGTCTTATTTATAAGGATAAAATATGTTATGGTATGGAACATCTTAAAAATGGGTTGTATAAACTTGAAATTGAAAACATAGTATTGGAAATCAATGATAAATCTAGTGAGAATGACTCATTTCCTACCCACCTAAGGCACTTCAGGATAGGTCATGTAAATGAGAAGCATTTAAGAAAATTACATCAAGTAGGGTATTTAGACTCCATTGAATTAAAACCCTTAGATGTATGTCACACTTGTTTATAAGGTAAAATGAATTAATCACCTTTTAGTGGGAAAAGAGAAAGATCTAATGAACCATTGGAATTGGTTTATCCTGATGTATGTGGTCCATTTCCAATAGAGTTAAGGGTTTTTTTCTTAATTCATTAATTTTACCGATGACTATAGTATATATGGATATATTTACTTAATGAAATATATGAGGAATATCAGAATGAAGTATAGGATTAACATAGTAAGAAGATTAAAAAAATACAGCCAGATCATGGTGGATAATATCTTAACTAAGATTTCATCAATCATTTAAAGGAGTGTGGGATAATTTCTCAACTCATTTTTCTTTACACACCTTAGTAGAATGGTTTTAGTGAAAGGAGGAATCAAACCCTTCCTGCCATGGTCATATCGATGATGAGTCATGAAACTCTTCCATTATCCTTTTTGGGATATGCACTATAGACTGCAGAATATACACTAAACTAAGTAACAACTAAAGAAAAAGATGACATTACATATAAGTTATGGTATGGAAAGAAATCCAGTTAGTCACACATAAATTTATGGGAATGAGAGGATTTTTAAAGACTATACCTAGTGAAAAATTAGCATCTTAGATCATGAGGTTCATCTTTATAGGTTATCCTATAGAGAATAAAGAATATTACCTATATAAACCTTTAGATAAAAAGGTTATTATAGCAATACATGCTACATTTCTGGAAAGGGAACACATTTATAATGAATTTTTTTGGAGAAATATTGACTTTGATGAAGTTGATGATCCAAATGTATAAGAGTTGGTATAGGAATAATCTCCACAAAAGAAAGTGGGAGAGAAATATGTTCCTAAGAAACAAGTACTACATAGGTATACTAGAGAGTATAGAGAACCAATGAGATATTATTTTCTTGTCACTAATTCAAGTGACACAATACTCCTAGATAATGATGAACCTTTGACCTATAAGGAATAAGTAGATAGAAAGGATAGTACTAAATGGAAATAATAAATTCATTCAGAAATGGAGTCCATATAACAAAATCACATTTGGATTTTGGTATAACCACTAGTATATGTAAATCCTATTGGGTATAAATGGGTATTCAATAAAAATATAGATATGAATGGTCAAGTAAGCACCTATAAGGAATGGCTAGTAGTGAAGGGTTGTAGGAAACATCAAGGAATCAACTATGATGAAACCTTTTAGCTAGTTGTAATGATGAAATCCATCAGAATATTACTCACAATAGAATAATTACATAATTATGAAATTTGTAAAATGGATGTAAAAACTAATTTTATCAATGAAATTTTGGTTGAATACATCTATTTGACACAACTTCAAGGGATAATTATTTCAAAGAGATCCAATAAAGTGTAAAATCTACAAAAATACATTTATAGATTGAAGAAAGCATCATGATCATGGAATGTTTGTTTTGATGAGGCCATAAGATAATTTGGTTCCATTAATAATCAAAGAGACCCATGTTTCTATATAAGGTTAGTGGAAGTTCCATATTTTTCCTAGTATTATATAGTGATGACATATTTTTAATGGGAAATTAAGTGAAAGTATTAGAGTTAGTGAAGAATTGGTTAAATGAATGATTCTATATGAAATAATTAAGTGAAACAACCTATATTATAGGTATCAATATCTATTGAGATAGATCTCATAGGATGCTTGGGATATATCAAAGTATATATATTTACAAGGTACTCAAAATGTACAATATGGAACAATACAAGAGAGTATTTTTGCTAGTGTCACATGGAATTAATATCTCTAAGAATATGTGTCCCCAAACATAGGATGAGATTAAAATAATGAGTAGAATCTTTTAGGCTTCAACATTAGGATCTATCATGTATGCCATACTATATACTAGGTTTGATGTTTCCTTTGCTTTAAGCATGATGGTAAGATATCAAGAAAATCCAAGAGAGTTTCATTGCAAAGCATTAAAAAAATCCTAAAGTACTTGATATGTACAGAGGATATGTTCTCGGTGTATGGGGGAGGTGAGGAGATAGTCATGAGCAGATACTCTAATTCCAGCTTCTAGATAAATCATGATTATATGAAATCAAATTCAGGCTATATATTTTTCTTGAATGGTGATACAGTGAGCTAGAGGATATCTAAAAAGTTTGTGTTTGTAGATTCTATAGTATAATTTGAGTATATAGAAGCTTTCGATGCACTTAAGGAAAAAGTTTGTATGTATATTTTTTTTTTCAAGCTTAGAATTTTACCTAGCAGTGTAAACCTTGTTATAGTATGCTGTGATCATACTGTATCATTTTTTCTTTTCAAGGAGCCCAAGTCACATAATAGGGCAACAAATTTAATTTAGAAGTTTCATATATTAAGTTATTTTACTTAAATAGGTGAAGTCACAGTTATCAAAGTAACTATATAGGATAATGTGGAACACCCCCTGACTAAATCCATATCTCTTCATAAGCATGCTACTTATGTGAGGCCATCTGGTTGAGAATTGTTACCAGTTGGATATAGTGAAAGTGGGAGTGTTGTGAGTGGGTTTCTTAAACCTAACATCTTTATATACTTTTACTATCATTAAATGTATATAGTTTGATATATACATATGTTTATTCTTACCATAATAGAGTTAATAATTATTCATCCACTGTTTACATGGTAATTTCCTTAGATTACATTTCATATAAAAAGGTTATAGTAGTTCCTAGCTATAATGAGAACCTTGAGATATTATAATAGTAATATTAAATATATGTTCTATGGTCTAGATATATCATATGGAATGGCCATAGAATATTTCTGACTATCAGGTGTTGGGGGCTCATAATCATTGAGACTTCTTCTCATGAATTTTTCACTTGGTAAACTCAAATAGATGAGATCATGAGGACATACCTACCAATAAGAACACTATATTTTTCAAGTATCATTGATTATTACCATATAAATACATGTGTATTGGTCTCCAAAATTGATATCATTATCAATTTGTACAATTTGATCACATAATTTTATGCAAGGTAAAATCCATGACATTGAAGTTGTGGTGAGTTAGCTTGTGTTGGGTGCATTATTGGTGGTATGGAATTTATTGAATGACCAAGATATAATTTTACACTTCCGAGTTGAGGAAGAGGTATCTCATGGGCCTAGGTTTAATATGATGGTATTACCTTCATTAAATCCATGGACATGGTACAAGAAGTGAAGTTCATCCAGTAAGGTCATGAAATATATAAATAAATAAAAGGATGATGACATAGGTGTTCATCCTTCTTTATGATATATCACAAAACAAAGATATTATATTAAAAAAAAACGTGTTCATATGAGGTAATAATAGATATGAAATTCCTTATAACCTTAGGGGCCATGATTGGGTTACTAGAATTCTCTCTTGGTCTGTGGGTTGGGATCACTGATACTAAGATAAGGACCTAGAGGTTCACACACTAAGTCTATCCAAAAGTTCCATGTATTATAATGAATAAGAGTTTATGATGAAGTGGTCCCCACATGTGAGGGTTGGTGAACATCCGAGTATAATCAATCATAAGTAAAACTAATTCAATTATATTATTCAAGTTTATAATAATGATGAATGAATTTAATTCTCAAGGGATTCAAAAGTTTTTTGATCATAAAAGTGAATACAAGAAGATATAATTTTTTGAATGGACATAGGATGTTTAAGGTTATTTAAATTATTTTGGGATATTATAAGTTGAGTTAATTGTTTTTATTTTATCATGTAACATTTTATAGTGTTATAAATGAGTGATAAAATATTTTTGACATTTATGATAAGTTTATTAAGTCATACATGTGTGAAAATGTATAAAATGAAGGTTATTACTTTCCAAGGAACAAAGTGAAAATTTTAAAAGTATAAACTAAGTATAAAATCTCATTTTAGCCTCTTGAATAGGGATCTATACCATTTAGAATAATTTAGTGAGAGAATATCTCCTCTCCTATCCTATAAATTTCTTCAAGAGAGATTTTGAAGAAAGAACAAGGTCAGATTGATCATATCTTATCGATCGAGTCTACATTCTTCATGTAATTGAAAAGGACATATTAATTCTATTTGATTTCCTATGATAGAACCCAATAAAAGTAGACTGATGATATAGGAGATTTGGTGTATGTATGGAAAATATAGAAAATTCCTAGCTTGATACCTTTAATCCACAACACATCGACGATTGGAGAATCAAACCAGCAGATTCAAACAGTCGAGGTACTCTTTATTATTTCATTTGATTTTATTTTTCATGTTTAAATTGAATTATGTGTAATAATTTAAGAAATATGGGAATGGGGTTTTGTGGATTCAGTGTTTTTAACATGAATCCAAACCCAAAATTTTATATTGCAAATTTTTCACACTTCTGCTGTGCTCCAACTTCCTTCACAAATAAATACATGTGCACTAAATCTAAATCATCATAAGTGGAAACTTTACTAATATATTTAAAACATGACTTATGTTGCTTTAAAAATTGATAAAGATCACAAACTTTAGAATAATTAAACTTAAAATCTTATTGATCACTAAATAGTCCTTCCTTAGAGAGTTTGGATGAAGTTATAACATTACAATGTCCTAATCATCCATGATGAAACCATGATTTATCTTTCATTTCACTAAGACAAGATATATCTTAGATCCTAAGGTATTTTATGTTAAGCGTGTATACATTATAATGTTTGTTGTCATAAATAATAAACTTATCTTTAGAACTATGAAAAATATATTTATTATTCCATAAGTTCAAAAGATAACCTTCATCACACAATTGACTTATTCTAATAAGGTTATTATTAAGGCCTACACCAAATAAAACATTTGAAATCAAAGAATTACCAAGAAGAACAATATTACATATTCCAATAATTTATTCTTGAGAATTGTCACCAAAAATAACTTTTCCCCCTTTAATTTTAAAAAATATTCTTGAAGAAGTACTTATCCCCAATCATATTTCTAGAACATCCACTATCCATGTACCAAATGTTATTATTTTTGGTACACTTCTTATTTTATTGAAAGTAAGAAGATTAATATTTTGGAACCCAAACCTTCTTGGGTCCAAAATTATTAGAAAATAATATTTTTAGAATCCATATATTTTTAATTTTATTATATGGAGTAGTTATCATTTATTTAAAAAACATGCTTTTTGAAAGCCTAAATATTTCAATCTATTTAAGGATCGTCTATTTTTCTTATGTTCTCCACTTTTACATTTAGTGAAAAATGGGGAACTTTTTGGAACAAAATAGTTGTTTTGAAAATTTGGTTTAGTATTAGAAATACTAATTCCATTTATATTCCTATGGGGTTTTATTTTTATATACATTTTATCATATTTTTCTTTTCTAGTAGTAAATTTTGATAGTAACTTTTTCAGACTTGAAATTTCAAATTTTAGTTTCATAGCTAAATTTTTATCCTCAACAAATATAGTAATAGAATTAAGTTTTTATAAATCTTTTAAAAAATTAGTTTTCTCAAGATTAGATTCATCTAATTATTTTGAAGTATTAGAAATTTCAGTAGTGAGTGTACAAATTCTGAAATTTTATTTTAGCAATTTTTTCCTTAACAACATCAAGTTTTTTAAAAGAATTATTATTTTTCTATTATAAAAAACTTATAAATCTTGAATCTTCATCAAATATAGGTAATGTACCATTCTCTTTCAATGAAGTAGATTCATGATATGAATATGTAGAATTGTTCTCAACTTAACTATTAGGATAATTATAATTTAATGCAAGATTGTTAAAGGTTTCAAAAGATACCTTATCCATTAATTAATTGTCACTCTTTGTAATTCAAACAAAGAAACCAATATTATTCTGATATTAACTATCATAACTAAAATCACTTTTAGATGAAATATAACTTCAAATTACACTCCAAGTGTTTGATTCTTTAGAATTTTCTTACTCTTATGTCTGTAAAACTTTATTTAATTCCTCTCATAATTTCTATCCATCTTATCTTCTTTATTAATATTGGGTAAATCTGGTCTTATATGACTAGGATTCTTACACTCATAACATATCATTTCAAAAGAATCTTTCTTTTCATTTATATCCTTAAAATTATTCTTATACTTGTAATGAAAATTTTCTTTCCTATAATCACATTCATTCTTTTAGAAAGATTAAATTACTCATTCTTATAATTTTTAGAATAATTACTATCTGTTTCAACTCAAACTTTCTTTTTCTTTGAATACTTAGAAACTTTATCTGAATATCTCACTTTATTAACAATATATGAAGTATAATAAAAAGATACTCCATTTTTCATTTTCATCTTTTCATCACCTCACCTTAATCTACCCTTATACTGCATGAGAGTTCCTATTAAGTCATATAAGTTTAATTTAGTAATTATCTTTATATTATCAATATCCTTTCTCTTGGATTCCCAATCTCCTCACATAATCTCAAATATATTTTCTAGTAAAATATCATCTGTAAGATCTTTATATCTAAGTAACTTAAGGCTGTTTATGATAGTTGTGAACCTATGGTGAATTTTAGCAACAAAATATCTAGGAAGAAAATCAAAATCTTGGTAATCTTCCCTAAAAATAGCTCTTTTAGTTTCTATAAATTTAGAAGTACAAAAATGAGTAATTTACAACTTCTTCCAAACATTATTTGCAGATTCAGATGAGGGTATCTGAATATAGATATTCCTTATCATGGAACATTGAAAAGTATTACTTATATGATAATTCGGCTGATATTAAAACTTCTCTTTATTTGTAAAAGTAGAAACTTATTTTTCAGGTATTTGATAACTTCCAATAAACACAAAAAAGTTATCTATCCCAGTATTTATAACAAATGTTTTCATACACTCTCTTCAATATTCATAGTCTTCACCATAAAAAATTATAGGTCTGCTAGGATTATGATTCTCAAGAGTTCCAATATTCAAACCTTCCATTTTGTAAACAAAAAAAACTCTCTACAAATACACATTAGTGTGAAAACAATTTATAAAAATGTATAAACAATAGTTTATAAAAAAATTTGTAAAAATTTAGAAACTTTATTTATATAAAACATAGAAATTATAACAAAATATTTCAAGTTAAATTTGTAGAACCTACTTTGATAAAAAATATAGGATTAAAGAGTAATTGTAACGTCCCGCATCCGGGTGCCACTCAACGGGTGCCCCAAACCCGGTTGGTCACATGACCTCAAGCACATTTCCCCAAACGCCAGAGGCTGCCAACTAGTAGCGAGGGGCAAGGTATGATAGTGGGGAAACTATGCCCTCATTTTTCAAAGTGTAGCATAGTGGAAAAGATAAATAGCATACAACAACAGCGGAAGAAATAAACCATACACATTTAAAATGAACAAATGCAGTAAAAGGTAACCAAAAGTTATATAGATAATGATGCAACATGTCTCTAGTTCTAAGAAAACAGCCAGAACATGCTACACAACAATACAATACAATAAAATATAGCTCCAGGAACAAGGTATAGAAAAGAAAAAAAAGTAAGTAGATATAACGCAGCAGCATTGCAAGCCTAATCTCGGTCCCATGCTCTCCTAATCCTCTGCTACAATCATGTACCTGTATAGGGACCATTGACCCTATCAAAACCTGCAGAAACATAATCTGTTTGGGTCAAAGACATGACCCAAAAAGGGTGTGAGAAATAAATCCCAGAAGGCACCCACTAAAGGCCTGTGCCCAACTGTGTGAAAATATGCAACAACAATGTGCAGTAGTAAATGAAATAAACTAAATAGTACTCAAAATTAACTAACTTTACCAGTTATATTTCCATTTTATTATTCATTTAACCATTCAATTTAATAAAATTCTGTGCTCATCAGAACCAAGCCCTTAGGCTAATTAGAATCTTTCCCTCAGGATAATATAGTAAAACCACACCCTCAGGCTTGGCCTCAGGCTATCGAATATTGCCCTCAGGCCTTTCCCTCAAGAGAAATAGAATCTTTCCCTCAGGCCAAATTGAAACGAAACCCTCAAGTAATCAGAATCTTACCCTCAGGCTAATAGAACCACTTCCCTCAGGCTAAGCAATACCTTACCCTCAGGATAAACAAACCATGCCCTCAGGCTAAGGAGAACACTGCCCTCAGGCGCAAGTAACCAAGCCGAGCCCAAATCAATAACATGAAATTTATATACAATTCCTCTCTAGGAAAATGTAATGCACAATATAAACATGGCATACCATCGGTTATCCTGGCCAAATGGCTAAACAGAGGAACTCACCCTCGGGGTGGTCCTGGATCCAAGAAATGATCCCAAACAACAATTTATTATCACATTTAATCACCTATACAATTATAGGTATTCAAAATAGCCAAGGCCTCAGCCACACGACACCCCAACATGGGTTTGTAGAACAATGGTACACACAAATGCACAATAGTTGGAATTTAAACACCAAGACACCTACCTCGATCGCCCCTGATCTGTATACGCGAATGACGATCCTTGAATCGTCCACTAACAACTTAGATTTAAGGTGAAAGAAAAACCCGTTCAAACGTAAATAACTTCTATTAGAGGAAGAATTGGAAAGAACGGTTCCAGGAGAAGGAAGGGCTTACCCGTACGGTTCCAACAAGATCGACAAAGGCGGAATCGGATTCCCGATGCTCATTCGGGTGATCTCCAAAGCTCCAACCATATCTCCCAAGCCCTCCTCTGGTTCTAAGCCTTCCCTGTGAACATGGGAGGACACTTCCCATTTTAAGTGAAAAAAAACTACACGGCGTGTACTATTGACTACACAGCGTGTAATTTTCTCATTTAACTGTTCCTCTGGCAGCTACCTTTCCCACCACTGCACTGTTCATTAGTTGACATGAGTACACGGCGTGTAATCCATGAGTACACGGCGTGTATTTACGCTCAGCTGGCGGCCACCTGCACCGCCTTACTATTTGCCTGTCGACTGACTACACGGATTGTAAATACAAACTACACAGCGTGTAATCGGTTTTTACACCTTTCCTCATCAACATGGCTACACACCCTGTGTACTCATCCCAGATGGACAAAGTACACAATGTGTGGAAAAGTACACGGTGTGTAGTCACCAAACTTAGGATTTTTCCCCATTTTCATTATTTCCCCAAAAACACTTAAGGAATAGAGAAAAGAAGAAACTAATACCTCAAGAATAAGAATCGGGTTCTTACAAACTTCCCCCCTTAAAAAAATTCGTCTCTGAATTCCCCTTCCAAGGGTGGAGAAGATAAAGCTGTGAAAAACTCAAGCCACTGAGCACGTGCGTCGGTCTCCCGCTCCCAGGTTTCGTCCTGCACTCAGCCATGCTGCCATAGCACCCGTACGAGAGGAGCTGACTGGCCTCAGAGAAAATTTATGCTCCTATCCACGATACGAATCAGATGCTCCTTGAAGGGTGCATCTAACTCAAGATCAACCTCCTTAGGATGAAAAACGTGAGATAGGTCTGAATGATAGCGGCGCAACTGAGATACATGGAAGACGTCGTGCATGGATCGGTACCTCTGTGGTAACTACAACCAATAGGAAATCGGCCCGACTCTCTCCAGAATCTCAAATGGCTCCACATACCTCGGTGAATGTTTACCCTATCTCCTGATTCTTCTGTGTCCCAACCTCGGCAAAACATGCAAGAAAACCTCATCCCTGACCAAAAACTCTAAGGGTCATCTACAATGATCAACATAAGATTTATGACGAGACTATGCGGTAGCCATCCACTTCTGAATCAAATGGAGCTGCTCAGAATTCTCCTGCACGAGATGTGGTCCCTGTAGAGCTGCCTCACCCACCTCTAACCAGCACAAGGGTGATCAGAATGGCCTACCATATAAAGCCTCGTAAGGTTCCATTTCAATAGTTTCCTGAAAACTGTTATTATAGGCAAACTCGACCAGGGGTATGTGCTTCTCCCAAGATCCCCCAAAGTCTAGGATTCATGCACGCAACATGTCCTCAAGAACCTGTATCATACGCTCTGACTGGCGATCAGTCTGAGGGTGGTAATCTGTGCTCAGAAGCACCTGTGTACCCAGTGCCCTCTGAAAACTCTGCCAGAAATGAGATGTAAATTGGGAGTCCCTATCTGAAATGATAGAATGAGGGATTCCATGAAGACGTACGATCTCTCAGATATACAACTTCCCGAGATCATCAACTCCAAATGTCTCCTTGATCAGCAAAAAGTGAGCTACCTTTGTGAGTCTGTCAAAAACAACCCACACGACATCATTGCCTCGAGGTGACCTCGGAAACCCAGTCACAAAGTCCATCACAACATCATCCCATTTCTACTCTGGAATAGGTAACTGCTGTAACAGTCCGGCTGGCCTCTGATGCTCCGCCTTCACCTACTGACAGGTGGAACATCTCGTAAAAAAACCAGCTATCTCCCTCTTTATACCCGACCACCATTACTGACGTCTCAAGTCACGGTACATCTTGGTAACCCTGATATGAATTTCCTAGGCTGAAGTATGAAATTCCCGCATCAACTCCTCATGTATATCCCTTGGAACCCACACTCTTCCATGGAAACATAGAATTTCATCATCTCTTATCGTCCAACCAGGAGGAGGGTCCTCACTTGCCACCGACTCCCGTAGAACTAGGACTTATATATCAGATAGCTGTCTTATCCTCACTCTATCCAGGAGGGTAGAAGTCACAGATAAATAAGAAATATAGGTTTTCCCCTAACTATCGTTCACCACCAAATGCATCTCAAAGAACAATTCCATAAGCTGCCACTCACCACTGGCCTCCTGCAATACCTGTATCTGAGTCCTCCTACTCAGTGCATCAGCTACTGCATTACCTTTACCCGATGTATAGGCAATCTCAAAGTCGAAAGAATGAAGGTATTCGAACCACCTTCGCTGCCTCAGATTCAAGTCACGCTGAGTAAAAATATATTTGAGACTTTTGTGGTCAGTGAAAACCACAAAATGTTATCCCAAGAGATAATGTCTCCAACAACGTAACACATGAACAGCTGCAGCCAACTCGAGATCACGTGTCGGGTAATTCTTCTCATGTTGCCTCAACTGCCGAGACCCGTATGCAAAAACTCAATCGCCCTGCATCAACACATCTCCCAGCCCAATACCTGATGCATCACAATAAACTGCATATCTCTTTCCCTACTCTGGGAGTATCAAGATTGGTGCTGATGTCAACTTCCCCTTTAACTCTTGAAAGGCTGTCTCACAAGCTTCTGTCCAAACGAACTTCACACCCTTCTTAGTCAAATCCATCAACGACGCTGCTAAGTGGGAGAAGTCCTGTATAAAACACCTGTAGTAACCAGCTTCCCCAAGAAACTTCATATCTCAAACACGTTCTTAGGATGATCCCAGGAAACTACTGCTCTCACCTTCTCTAGGTCTACTGCAACTCCTACCTCTGAGATGATATGACCTAGGAAGTGAATCTGGTCCATCCAAAAGTGGCACTTTGAGAGCTTAGTATATAGCCGATGCTCTCTTAGTGTACTCAAAACGATCTCAAGATGTGTGGCATGGTTGTTTCGAGTGTGAGAGTACACCAAGATGTCGTCCACGAAGACTACCACAAAAGAATCCAGGTAAGGATGGAACACAAGATTCATCAGAGCCATGAAAACTACTGGTGCGTTTGTGAGTCCAAACGGTATAACCAAGTATCCGTATAGACCATATCTGCTCCGAAAAGATGTAAGCGGTATATCCAATGGTCTAACACGTAACTGATGATATCCCGATCTCAAGTCAATCTTAGAGAACACTCGTGCACCTTGAAGTTGATCAAAAAGATCATCAATCCTTGGCAAGGGATATCGGTTCTTGACCATCAACTGGTTCAGCTTCCGATAATCCACACAGAGTCTGAGGGTACCGTCCGCATTCTTCGCAAAGAGGACTGGCGAACCCCAAAGAGAAGTACTGGGTCAGATAAAACCCTTTGATTGTAACTCCTCTAAATGTCTCTTGAGTTCTTGTAACTCAAGTGTAGCCATCCTATAAGGCAAAATGGATACTGGTGCTGCCCATGGCACAAGCTCAATAGATAAATCCATCTCTCTCTCCGGAGGTAGACCTGAAAAGTTGTCTAGGAAGGAATTCCTGAAATGATAAACAACTGGAGGGAAATCCTTCTGACAAATTCCCTGGTTATCCAGATATAAAATCGCAATTTGGGCTGTCACACCACCTCGCCCATGATGATCTGGTCCAGTTTGACTCCATGAACATCCCATTCACCCTTGTATAGAAACTCTCCGCCCTCTGGTGATGTGAAACGTGCACCCTACGATGATAGCAGTCTATAAAGGCTCGAAAGGGAACCAACCAGTCTATCCCGAGAATGACATCATAGCTCGTCATCTCTAAAACATAGAGGTCCCATAAAAAGTGACACCCTCCAACCTCAAGGGGGAACTCCTTGCACTGACGCACACCAGCCATTCTAGTTCCCAACGGAGTTTCTAGCGTCATAACAACAGAAGAAAAAGAAACACAGAGCCCAAGGATCTCCACAATGGGTACAGATATGAAACTATGTGTAGCACCCGTATTGAAAAGTACTGAAGATAAAACAGAAGCTACTAGAATAGTACCTCTAAAAATAGATGGTCCGAGATCCTGCTCCTGCTGGGTCTGTTGCACTATATATGCCTGCCCAGTGCCGCGGCCCTGCGACACAACCTGACTACCCTGAGCTGTCCCACCCTGCTGCCTCTAAGATCCTGGTGTCTGGCTACCACGACCACGACCACCATCTCGGCCTTCACGCCCTGACGTATTCCATTTTCTTGACTGGTAAGAAGCTGCTAGTCCTGCTCCCGCACACAGAGTCTGTACAGAACCCCTCTCACTTTCCACTGGTTGAAATTCCCTGCTAAAGCGCTGTAGATGACCCATCTTTCCGCAAGATCAGCACTCCACTGGGTCTCGAGTACACTGGGGTCTCTTGTGCCCCTCTCTACCACACTAGTATAACATGATCGGGCCACCTGAAGTAATCTCCTGGATAGTACTTCCACCATGAGAGAAATCCATCTGTCTCTTCCTCTTCCCTATAGAAATAGTACCAGAAACTAGTGTCGAACTGCCTTGGACCACACCACTAGCTTCCCGAAGGTTCCTCTTAGTAATCAGTGCCTGGTTTACAATAGCATGTACTGTAGGAAACCTGAAAAAATTCACCAGTTCTCGGATGTCATATCGAATACCATACTCAAAGCGTCTGGCCCTCAACGTCTCATCACCCACCAGAAAGAGTGAAAAACGCTTAAACTCGGTGAATCTATCAGAATAATCCATCACCGACATAGAACCCTGCTACAGGTTCATGAACTCTCGATCTCGATTTTCCCTCAGCGTCTCTGGGAAGAAGAATTCATAGAAGGCTGTCTAAAAATATTCCCACGCTATGTCTCTGTGATGCTCTATCTGAGTGGTAACATCCCACCACCTCTTGGAGTAATCACGCAGAATATACGTCGCGAGCTTGACCCTCTTCCCTGGAGGCATCTCAAGATGCTTGAAAATAGTCTGCATAGACCCCAGCTAAGACTCCGTAGCCTGTGGTCTGCCATCCCCTAAAAACGTAGGCGGATGCTGCTGTTGGAAGATACGAGTCAGCTCAGCCATAGATGTGGCAGCCGGCGGTGCTCCCTGAAAGGTCTGCATGAACCACATGAAGCCTTCACAGAACTGCATCTCCACGCCTGTGTCCGATATAATGGCTGGCGCCGCATCTGGCTCTGCTGGAGGATCCACTAGTAGCCTATGGCCTACCATCTCGGGAGTATAATCATTGCCGCTCTCTTGGAGAACAATGCATGGTCATCTCGGTGGCATGAATCTAGAAGGTCAAACGCACACCTTAGATCAAGATTATCAAAGTCTGCAATGAAGGGACCAAAAAGGGAACAGGAGGAAGAAGGCATTTCAAGATTTGAAAAACAAGACTACACAACATGTATATTAACTACACGGCATGTACCTGACTTTTCTTCCCCTGCCCAGGTCCTTCTATACGTCTAAGCCACACGACTCCTATTGAACAAGTCTACATAGCGTGTATGGTTTAATTTTCCAACTTCTCGTGTCGTTCGTGACATGACCGACTACTCGGCTAAGATTGCATGGAGTATGACACTCACAAACAGCGTGTACACCACCCCATTTCCCCAGCCACATGGCTAAGTCCACACAGTTTCCCACTAGCAAGGACTACACGGCGTATCCCTCAGGTACACAACGTGTTCAAGAGGAGGTAACACTAACCCGTGTTTGTTAGCTACACGGCCGGGTCCCCAGGTTACACTACACGGCGTGTTCATCATTGACACATCATGTACAAGAAAGATTTCACCGACCCATATTGTTAGTTACACGACCGGACTCCGGGTCAATCACTACACGGCGTGTACATTCGGTACACGACGTGTTCTTCACAAGAATTTTCCTACCCCGTGTCCCTGCCCACATGGTCTATGACACAGAAAGAGACTACACGACGTGTACTGAGGGTACACGGAGTGTACTAAAAAAGTTTTCTTTTTTCCTCCTAAACAGAAGAACACACGACATGTGTCCGAGGAACTACACGGCGTGTATACTGGGTTTCCCAGACAGTAAGCCTCTAAAACTACTCCGAAACCCAGAAAAATACTGAAAACAACACCTAAGTGCCAAATTCTGACCCGTGAGGGCCCATACTCCCCATGAATCAAAGTTTGGCATCTTATATGTGTTATAACAAGATAAACAGTCAATGATCCACCAAATTCCGGTCATTGAGGGCCCATACTCCCCAAAAACCAAAGTTTAGCGTCCATTCTATCAACAAAATCACACAAAAATACCCTATCACATAGCAGATATTTATCAAAGCAGCTATCACAACAGCATTCTTTTCTAGCACAATAACTATCAAAACAACATGCAAGTTCTAATGCGCCTACATGACATGGAACTATGCATGGCATGTGATTTCTAGCATGTGCCTAAATTATGCATGATATGGAATACCATCATCTCATCTAGTTTCAACTAAATAGAACCCATGGATAAAATATAAACAACACAATCACAAGTGCGTCACCCAACGGTGAAATCAAATCAACTGTAAAATTTTCAAAATCAAAAGAATTGAAAAAATACAAGGTAGACTGGCTTTTCCATGTACACAGGTTAGCTACTCTCGGGCACAGCTTATTACCAACTACCGTTTCCATCCTATCCCTGACTAAGGCTCCAATAGTAAGTCAAAGAAAAGAACTCCTTTGATACCACTTTGTAATGTCTCAGATCCGGGTTCCACTCAACGGGTGCCCTGAAACCGGTTGGTCACATAACCTCAAGCGCATTTCCCCAAACGCCAGAGGCTGCCGACTAGCAGTGAGGGCCCAGGTCTGATAGTGGGGAAACTATGCCCTCATTTGTCAAAGTGTAGCGCAAAGGAAAAGATAAAGAGCATATTACAACAGTGGAAGCAATAAACCATACACATTTAAAATGAACAAATGAAGTAAAAGATAACCAACAGTTATATAGATAATGATGCAACATGTCTCTAGTTCTAAGAAAACAGCCATAACATGTTACAAAACAATACAGTACAATCCAATATAGCTCCAAGAACAAGGTAAAGTAAAGAAAAACAAAGTAAGTAGACAGAACACAGCAGCATCGCAAGCCTAAGCTCGGTCCCATGCTCTCCTACTCCTCTGCTACAATCATGTACCTGTATAGGGACCCTTTCCCCTGTCAGCACCTATAGAAACGTAATTTGTTTGGGCCAAAGACATGACCCAAATAAGGTGTGAGAAATAAATCCCAGTAGGCACCCACCAAAGGCCCGTGCCCAACTGTGTGAAAATATGAAACAACAGTGTGCAGTAATAAATGCAATAAACTAAGCAGTACTCACATGTAACTAACTTTACTAGTTATATTGCCATTTTATTATTCATTTAACCATTCAATTTAATAACATTCTGTGCTCATCATAACCGAGCCCTCAGGCCAATCAGAATCTTGCCCTCAAGCTAATATAGTAAAACCACACCCTCAGGCTTGCCCTTAGGCTATCGAATATTTCCATCAGGCCTTTCCCTCAGGAGAAATAGAATCTTTCCCTCAGGCCAAAATAAAACGAAACCCTCATGTAATCATAATCTTTCCCTCAGGATAATATAACCACTGCCCTCAGGATAAGAAGTACCTTTCCATCAGGCTAAACAAACCATGCCCTCAGGATAAAGAGAACACTACCATCAGGCGTAAATAACTGGGAAGAGCCCAAAGAAATAACATGAAATTTATATACAATTCCTCTCGAGGAAAATGTAATGCACAATAAAAACGTGGCATACCCTCGAGTATCCTGGCCAAACGGCTAAATAGAGGAACGCACCCTCAGGGTGGTCCTGGATCCAAGAAACGATCCCAAAAAATAGTTTATTATCACATTTAATTACCTATACAATTCTAGGTATTCAAAACAGCCAAGGCCTCAGCCACACGACACCCCAACATGAGTTTGTAGAATAATGGTACACACAAATGCACAACATTTGGAATTTAAACACCAAGCCACCTACCACGATCGCCCCAGATCTGTATACACAAACGACGATCCTTGAATTTTCCACTAACAACATAGATCTTAGGTGAAAGAAAAACCCGTTCAAATGTAAATAACTTACCTTAGAGGAATAATTGGTAAGAATGGTTCCAGGAGAAGGAAGGTCTTACCTGTACGGTTCCAACGAGATCGATGGAGGCAGAATCAGATTCTTGGTGCTCACTCGGGTGATCTTCAAAGCTCCGACCATCTCTCCCAATCCCTCCTCCGGTTCTAAGCCTTTCCTGTGAACATGGGAGGCTACTACCCATTTTAAGTGAAAAAAACAAACTGCATGGCGTGTACTATTGACTACAGGACGTGTACTTTTCTCAATTAACTATTCCTCTAGCGGCTACCTTTCCTACCACCGCACTGTTCATCAGTCGACATGAGTAAACAACACGTAATCCATGAGTACATGGCGTGTACTGATCCTCAGCTGGAGGCTACCTTCACCGCCTTACTATTTTCCTACCGACTAACTACATGGCATGTAAATACAAACTACACGGCGTGTAATTGGTTTTTACACCTTTCCTCGTCGACATGGCTACACACCCTGTGTACTCATCCCACACGACCAAAGTACACAACATGTGGAAAAGTACACGGTGTGTAGTCACCAAACTTAGGATTTTTCCCCATTTTCCTTATTTTCTCAAAAACACTTAAGGAATAGAGAAAAGAAGAAACTCGTACGTCAAGAATAAGAACCCAGTTCTTATAGTAATACAATGGAAAAAAGAGGGGGTGTGAATCTTAGTTTACAAAATAAAACTTACAAAAATCATTAACCTCTTTAAGTATAATTTTTATATAGAAAGTTATTTTTAACACCATATTATAAATCAGACAGACAGTTCATTAGAATATCAAAATTTAGAAAATTATAGAATAAGTAAAATTTTTATATACAATTTCACATAAAAAAATATAACTTGTAAAAAAAATTAAATTAATAATTTATAAAGTTGTAAATAAAAACTTATAGAACTTTATAAAATATTGATATATGATTGAACCTTTAGTGTTAAAGAAGTTTATAACCCAAACTTTAGGTGTCCATAGTTTTAACCAAACTATAAAGGTATATTTTACTTAATTAAGTAAACCCTTGATACTATGATTAGAATAACTTTATTTCCCTATCAACAAGAACCCTCAATATTTAAGATTAGATAAGACTTTGTTGTAAGTCCCCAGCCTTAAACATTACATAATCTTGAATTAAGTTAATAATTCACACTGATGATCTTTTCAAGTTTATAGATTTAGAGAATTAGGTCATAACTTATACATAACAACTTGAATATTACAAGTAGACACTTCTAATCACTATCCATTTTTTTTTCATAAAAAAAATTCTTATAAAAAAGAAACATGTCTAGTTCTATGTTTTAGATAGCATGGATTTTTCTCGATCCCATCCTTGACTCTATTCATCTTTAATTCATTTGATTTTTTTTTCAAAACTTGGGATGAGCATAAAAAGCTCAGTAAGGGATACATAAAGAAGGAAAACTGTTAGTTGTTCAAAAAAACATGTAAAAAATGAATACTTTATCATAAAGTAATACTTTTCACCTTAAAGAAGCAACAAAAACACTTCAATGAATATAAGCTCATTTCTTACCCTTTTTTAACCAAAATATTACAATAAATCCCATTGAAATTAATGTATAGAATATAAAGGTAAACTTGGGACATAATCATACTTAAATAGAATAACCATATGGTGGACTACCACAAATAATTCTTACAAATAGAATATCTATACGCCAGACTTCCATACCCAATGAATTGGAGGTTATAACGTAACCACCTATCCTTGGTTTATCATGGAACCAAACATCATTTGGTTTATCATATAACCACCCATCAAATGTCCAAGTACCATTATATAATCATAACACATAAAATATTTCAAATATCAACATTTCACTAATAACATTTCATTTTCAATCAAAAGAACTAATTTCAAGGTATTGAAATACTCAATCCATTTCAAAAACTATTTTCAAGACCAAAACACCCAAAAATGGAATAAGAGGTTACTTTTTCCTTTTAAAAACATTAAGGCTTATAGAGGAATCCAAATAACGATTACGGCGACAATGAGGTCATTGTCACCACATAAATTAAAATCATTCATTTTTTTATTTAGTAAAATGATTCATAGATAAAATATTCCCTTTTAATTAAATTAAAATTCAAATAGGTTTATTATTCATTGGGTAAAATAAGGAGGTGTATATTATCAAAACATACCTCAATGAAAGGAGATTGAGACGAAGTCCCTTACCTCGAGTCCGACTTGTCTCATATGTTCTATGTTCTTACTGAAGAATAAACTTAAGTTAATTTATACTTATTTAATAACATTTTTCAAGTTTATTATTCCTTTTATATCACTTATTACCTTGCTATAATAATTAGTTAATTATTTGAGTTCATATCAGACATTTTGTCGATGTTCAGAATTTGAGTAAAAAATGAACTTGTTATAATTACAAATTGTATATGTGGTAAAAAGTAAATTATCTTCAGAATGATATTAATGATTTAGATATCATATATATAATATATATCCAATATATCTATATTTATAATAGTACATATCATTTGGATATAATAAATGAAATGCACCATTCATGGAGACGGTAAGACGTACATACACATGAATGCTACTTTCATTTATTTTTCATATTTAAAGGAATGAAAACTAAATTATACATAGATATATTATAATTATAGTATAATATAATATATAATTTCATTAATTACATTCGTTATATATTCCATGTATGGCATGAACGAGTCATATCACTTTGACGGGGAGGTAGTTCGCACATCCTCAAATGAAATTATCATATTTATACAACATAAAAAGAATAAAGTTATGTTCTAAATGAGAATTAAAGAATCATAGATATAAAATAAATACCATATATATCATATATAATTACATTTACATCATAATGTCCATCATAAGAGGTGGTAGGAGAAGATTGAATAATCATCGTTTTGTGAGGCAGTAGTTTGTCATCCACGAAAATAGTATGTTCTATACCCATTAGACAGAGGTGTGTGTAAGTGTAGTTAAAATCCTTATCATAAAAAACCTAGTATATTTAATATACTGGTTTTTTTATAAAATAATTGAATAAAGAGTGTTTAGGGGGTTGGAGAAGGAAAATAAATGAAAGAATCTTGAGAGAAGACATTACCTCAAATCGGGTAACTCCTTTTGATTTAAGCTAAAAGGCCTTCTTTAATTTCTTTCTGCACAATGTAAGGATTATAAGAGGAAGAGAGGGATGTTGGGAGCTTATTTGGGTAGAGGTTGGATGATCCAAGGGGGCCTGAGAGGTGTGAGTAAGGGTTAGAGGTGGTGTCCTTTTATAAGAGGGAGGATGGGCACTTTAAGAAAGTTTGAAAATATTATTTTATTATTAATTGATTTTAGAATTATAATAACACCAAAGTGATATATTTAGAATTTAAGATGAGTATTAGTCTAAATAATCTCATAAAATGGATTTTAGAAAATTTAGGTTATAAAATTAACCTTATTTTTAGCTTTAACCCTTAGTAAACTAATTTAATTTTTACCACATCTTCTTGTATATTCATAATATATGGTTACCATAGTTACTATAAAATTAAAAGAGACAAAAAAATGGATAATTAATAGAATTTTTAACATAATATATGTCATTTTTCAGAATATTATTTTTTTAGGACTATTATATCATTTAATAAAATGTTAATTGATTTAAAAACTCATTTATGCCAATTTTTATACTATTCATATCATGTCTTTTTAAAAATCCATAAAAACTTGATTATTTCGAAAAAACTTCATTAATTAAAATATAAAAATTCATAATAATACCTAAAATTAGTGTATGGCATAAAAAGTTTCAAAATAAAATTATTTTAATATATATAATCTCATTTATTTAAATCTTTCATTAATAAGGTAATAACTACATCACCATTGTTTCATAAATAAATTTATTTATTTGATGTCTAAAAATTATAAATAAAATACCATGATGTAGGAAATATTTTTATATTTATAAGTACTATTTATAGTCTAATATATCACTTATATAACCCCATATAAATTTTTTTTTATTAAAAGATACATGTTTTGGTTATATTTTACTTAACTTTAAATTAAAAGTAATTAAATGTCATTTTCACACAAAAGTGTCTCCATGGGGTCCTAAAATAGACCCAAGGATTCCCATCGTTGGAAATATCTCATCCATTTGGGTTAGGACATATTTTAGGGTAATTTGATATTATTATAATATTATTTTTTACCCTTATTTACCAGATTTACCATTTAACCATGGTAAATAAAACATTTACTAAAGTTACTATTCATAATATCTAAAAATAAAAGGTACCTATTTACATAATTTGGAACTCATGATTCCAAATATGGAATCCATTTTTCAAAATTCCAAACACAAAAGTTTCAGAAATTAATTTAAAATTAATTCTCGTTGTCAAAACTAAAAAGCGTGTTTTTAAGAAGTAAAATCTACCAAAAGATTGACATGTGCTTATGTCCAATTTCAAAGTAAAATTAATTATAATGACAAAAACTGGATTAAATGATAAAGAAATAATCTAATTAAACTTTAAAACCAATTAAAATTACAATCTAATCATATAAATAAATTAGATGAAAAGACAATTTTGACTTAAAATGCAACATTTTTCACTATTCATTAAAAAATGAACTTTATCAAAAAAATACCAAAAATTTACCCAAAGTAAATTTTTTATGTCCTGATTCTAAATAATATGTTTATTTTTTCAAATAGAACATATAAAAGTGAAAAAAATTATATTTAAAAAGGGTT
Source organism: Viscum album (assembly GCA_963277665.1). Lineage (NCBI taxonomy): Eukaryota > Viridiplantae > Streptophyta > Magnoliopsida > Santalales > Viscaceae > Viscum > Viscum album. The sequence continues at coordinate 2,114,858,911 of OY728120.1, forward strand.
CGCCATCAAAAGGCGATAAATCGACCTTTTAAAGAATATTAAAGTATTTCATGCTTAAAATCAGATTCATTATTATTTTAAGCCTCTAAAATTTATTAGATAAATGTAAATACATTTAACAAACATTATTAATCATAATGTTGTTATTTATGTTCATTCCTAGTAATACAACGACTATGCGTTAACTACCATTTAAAATAATAATAACAATATATTATTTTTTGGTATATCTCAAAGTTGTGTGCAGCGTAAGATTTCGAAGAAACCCCTTATTGCGTGTTGAGTACGCTATTGGGAAAAGTGTCCCCTTTAACATAAAATTAATATTGTATTCATAAGTATTAATATAAATCAAAAATTATTATTCTATAAATACCTGGGTTGTTACATCCTTCCCCCCTTTTGGAAATTGCGTCCTCACAATTTTAAAATTGGGCTCAAAAACTTTATTCAAAGTCCCACATCGGGAAAAGAGTCAATAAAACTATCACTTTAAAAGAAATAAATAGAAGTATAATGGTCACCTGAGATAACACATATTTGGATTCCATGAAAACATGGATATGGAAGAGAAAACTAACCATCAAGTTTCGATGGAGAGTGATAGAAAACATGATCAGGAGAAAGTTAACCACTAGAAACCACAAAATTTTGATAGGTTAAGTTGTATTTTATTCCCCAGTAGTAAAAGTAAATGAACAATGTTTTTTTAATATCCTTTTCATAAATTTGAGGAATTTATTTATGAGCTTGACTAATAACATAAGGAAACATACTTAATTGTCATGTGGACTTTCATACTTTGCTAAATTTCTACCACAAACACATATTTTCTCCAAACGATGAGTATTTAAGATGACTTGGTCACATAAAATGTACTAGAATCAACTTCTAGAGAATCACATAATCCAAAAAATGAACTATATAATTCCCATGTCTTTAGACATTAACCAAAACCAAAAGATTAGTACGAGATCAGATAATACCTAAAAGGATAATCCTTTATAAAAAGAAAAATTACTCTTAATATCCAAAATTCAACAAACAGTACCCAAATTTCAACAAATACCATTCAATACACAATTTTACTTAAAATTATTCAATATAATCCAAACTAATATTGAAACCCAAAACTCAGAAGAATTTAATCACATAGTCTTCCATAGTAAATCCTAACATTTATCTCTAAATAACATCGACTACTCTTAAAGTCTCATACTGAAGTATATTTAACCTAATAACATATTCTCTATGATAGGTTAATCATTTATATAAATAACCCAAATTTATATATGTCCACAATAAAAACATATATTCTTCCAAAATAAAATTCCACAATTACTCCTCAATTGAAATCCCAAATTATTCTATTTTCCTTAGGCATATAGTGTTCCCAAAAGAGAAAATATCTTCCAAAATAAACTTTATCACTTAATCACCAAATCATTTTCCTATACTAAGGATATAAATTTGATAAAATATTAGATCCCAAATCAACTTATTCTTGATCAATAAAATCATTTAACTAAAAATAATAAGTTATACTAACCAGGGACTTCACGTAGTCTAGCGATATGCGATAAATCCCAATCACACTATGGTTGTGGGTTCGATTTCCGCAACTTTGTCTGACGCGACGGGTTGTCACATGGTCTGCGTGTTGTTTTTTTTTCAAAAACTATATAATTTTATAACATTCCCAAAAATGAGATAAATTACTCAAAAATAACCATAACATATTTTAACCATAAATGTTATCTCATACCTCACATTTTCATCCCAAAAAGTAATAACCTGTAATTGCCTCAAATTCAAGGATCATACAAACTCAAATGGTTATTTATAACTATATCCACAAAAGAAAAAATAATTACTCCTTGAATAACATTTTCACATATCAAACTTTAGGGTTACACGTACTAGAAAAATTCTTCCAAAGTAATCCTATCATTAATACATTTAAACATATCATCATCCATAGATCCAACATAAATCTTCAATTACTAAAATGTATACATCTTAATCATCAAACATTCTTTATAATCCTATATTCATGTTTTCCATATTATTCCTTTATACATCTTTCCTAAAAAAATCATGCATAATGTCTTAAGATTTTAGTAATGTCAAAACATGAGCTAGGAAATAATCCATACCTTTCATAGGTCATTTTCAGTTTCCTCATCTTCAATTGGAATGACATTAGGAATTGGTAAATATACATTTGTACAATTATACTGATCCCACTCTCTAACCTTCTTCGTAGGAAATATATTTGTATAATGACCATGCACACCACATTTAAAACATTCAATTGATCCTTCAGAAAGAACTTCTTTCCCTTTCCTAGAGTTAACTAGACGCTTCCTTTTTCTATGGAAGGTTCTTGCTTTATGACATTCATAACCAAATATATAGAATATTCCTGTCCCTTTGAAGTATTTTCCTAGGCGTTTTTCCACATCCTTGACACATAGGTTTTTGAATATACTTACCTTTATTATTATTACCTGAACTTAAGTAGGGATTTGTTTCTCACATATACGATGCCTTATAAAAACCACCAAGGTTTAGGTGGTCAATCATGACTCTAGATAGTTGTTTGAGAATAACCACAAGAGTTATCATTGCAGCTCCCATTTCATTCGATTTCATATTCCGAAAACCATCACAGTTTTCTTCACATCCATTGTTACTTTGGTGCATTCTAGATCCACCCATTTACTAAAACCAAAAAGGTTAGTGTGATTATATCAGTAAAATCATCATATAATATCTTATGAGGAGGGTAAAAAATAAGATATACTTATTCATGTTATCTTAAACTCATTAAATTTATCTAAAATAACTATGACTCTTTATAATATGCTAACTATTATTGTTATGTAACTTATTCTTAAATAACACCCTAACCCCTAAAGTTATCTAAACCGACCTCTGATACCAACTGTAAGACCCCGAACTTAAACATTACATAATCTTGAATTAAGTTAATAATTTACATTGAGGATATTTTAAGGTTTATATATTTAGATAATTAGGTCATAACTAATACATAAAAACTTGAATATTACAAGTAGAAACTTCTACTCACTATCCATTTTTTTCATAAAACAAAAACTCTTAAAAAAAAGAAACATGTCTAGTTCCATGTTTTAGATAGAATGACCTTTCCTTGATCCCATCATTTACCCTATTCATCTTTAAGCCCTATAATAAACATTTCAAAACATGGGATGATCATAAAAAGTAACTACTAGTTTTTCAAAACAACATATAAACCATGAATACTTTATCATAAAGTAATAATTTTCACCTTAAAGAAGTAGAAAAAACACTTCACTGAATATAATCTCATTTATTACCCTTTTTGTAACCAAAATATTACCACAAATCCCATAGAAAACAACGTATAACATATAAAGGTAAAATTGGGACATAATCATACTTAAATGGAATAACCATATGGTCTACTTCCACAAATAATTCTTAAAAATGGAATATCCATATGGTAAAATTCCATACCCAATGCCTTGGAGGTTATAACATAACCACCCATCCTTTGTTTATCATGGAACCACCCATCATTTGGGTTATCACATAACCACCCTTCAAATGTCCAAGTGCCATTATATAATCATAACACATAAAATACTGAAAATATCAACACTTCACTAATAACATTTCATTTGAAATCAAAATAAATCATTTCAAGATATTGAAATACTCAATCCATTTCAAAAACTATTTTCAATACCAAAACACCCAAAAATGGAATAAGGGGTTTCTTTTTTCCTTTTAAAAACATTAAGGCTTATAGAGGAATCTAAATAAAAATTACAATGGTGAAGAGGTCGTTGTCAGTACATACGTTAAAAACATTCATCTTTTCATTTAGTAAAACAATTCGTAGATAAAATATTCTCTTTGAATGAAAGAAAAAGTCAAAGGGGTTTATTATAATCAATGTTAAAGAAGTAGGTGGATATTATCAAAACATGCCTTAATGAAAGGAGATTGAGACAAAGTCCCTTACCTCGAGTCCGACTAGTCTCGTATGTTCCTTGTTCTTCCTGAATAATAAACTTAATTTAATTTATAATTGATTCAGAAAATTTTTCAAGTTTATTATCCCTTTTATATCATTTTTTACCTTTCTATAACAATTAGTTAATTATTTGATTTTATATCAGACATTTTTTCGATGTTCGAAACTTGAGTCAAAAATGAACTTGTTGTAATTACAAATTGTCCATGTGGTCAAAAGTAAATTATATAAAGAATGATATTAATGATTTATATATCATATATATCATATATATCTAGTATATATGTATTTAGAATAGTCCATAACATTTTTATATAAGAAATGAAATTCACCGTTCATGGAGACAGTAAGCCGTACGTAGGCATGAATGCTAATTTCATTTATTTTTAATAATTAAAGGAATGAAAAATAAATGATAAATAGTTATATTATAATTCCAGTATAATATAATACATAATTTCATTAACTCCATCCTTTATAAATTTCATGTATGGAATGAATGAGTCATATCACTTTGAGGGGGTGGTAGTCCGCACTTCCTCAAATGAAATTATCATATTTATACAACATTAAAAGCATAAAGGTATTCTCTAAATGAGAATTACAGAAGCATAGAGATAAAATAAATATAATATATATCATATATAATTAAAGTTCCATAATAATGGCCACCATAAGAGGTGGTAGGAGAATATTGAACAATCATCATTTCGTGAGGTAGTAGTTTGCCGTCCATAGAAACAGTATGTTCTAAACCAATTAGACGGAGGTGTATGTAAGTTTATTTAGAATAATTATTATAACAAAAAACTAGTATATTGAAGGGTTTTGGTTTAAAATAATTGAATAAATTGAGTTTAGTGGGATGGATAAGGAAAATAAATGAAATAATCTTGAGAGAAGATATCACCTCAAATTGGGTAACTCCTTTTGATTTAATCTAAAAGGCCTTATTTAATTGCCTTCTTCCCAATGTAATGATTCTAGGAGGAATAGAGGGATGTTTGGAGATTATTTGGGCAAAGTTTTAATGATAAAAGGGGGATTGAGAGGTGTGAGTAAGGGTTATAGGTGGTGTCCTTTTATAAGAGGGAGGAGGGGAACTTTAGGTAAGTTTGAAAATATCATTTTACTATTAATTTATTTTCGAATTTTAATGACACCAAAGTGATATATTTCAAATATAAAATGAGTAGGGGTCTAAATCCTCTCAGGAAATGGATTTTAGACAAGTTTAGGTCATAAAATCAACCTTATATTTTAGCTTTAACCCTTAGTAAACTAATTTAACTATTACCACGCCTTCTTGTATATTCATAATATATGGTTACCATAGTTACTATAAAATAAAAAGAGACCCAAAAATGGATCATTAATGAAATTTTTAAAATCATATATGTAAGTTGGATGAATATTAGATTTTTATGACTATTATATCATTTAATAAAATATTAATTTATTTAAAAACTCATTTATGTCAATTTTATACTATTCATATCATGACATTTTAAAAATCCATAAAAACTTTATTATTTCGAAAAAAATTCATTAATTAAAAAATAAAAAGTTATAATAATACTTAAAATTAGTGGATGGCATAAAAAGTTTCAAAATAAATTTATTTTAATATTTATAATATCATTTATTTAAATCTTTCATTAATAAGGTAATCATTACATCACCATTGTGTCATAAATAAATTTATTTATTTGATGTATAAAAATTATAAATAAAATACCATGATGTATGAAATATTTATAGATTTCTAATTACTATTTATAGTTGAATATATCACTTATATAACCCTAAATAAAAATTCTTTTATTAAAATATACATGTTTAGGTTATATATTCCTTAACTTTAAATTAAAAGTAATTAAATGTTATTTTCACACACAAGTGGCTCCATGGGGTCCTAAAATTGACCCAAGGATGTCCATGGTCAGAAATATCTTATAAAATAGGGTTAGGACATGTGTTAGGGTAATTTAATATTATTATAATATTATTTTTTACCCTTATTTACCAGATTTACCCTTTAACCATGGTAAATAAAATATTTACTGAAGTTACTATTCATAATATCTAAAACTAAAAGGTACATATTTAAAAAATTTGGACCTCCTGATTCCAAATATATAATCAATTTTTCCAAATTAAAAACAAATAGTTTTTAGAAATTAATTTAAAATTAATTACTGGTGTCAAAACCAAAAAGGCATGTTTTTAAGAAGTAAAAACTACCAAAAGATTGACATGTGTTTATATCCAATTTCAAAGTGAAATTACTTAAAATGACCAAAATTGTATTAAATGATAAAAATATAATATAATTACACTTTAAAACCAATTAAAAGGAAAATATAACCATATAAATAAATTAGATGAAAATATAGTTTTGACTTAAAATGGAGTATTTTTCACTATTAATTTAAAAAATGAACTTTATTATAAAAATACCAAAAATTTTCCCAAAGTAAAATTTGATGTCCCACTTATAAATAAGATGTTTATTTTGTAAAATGTAACATATAAAAGTGACAAAACTATATTTAAAAAGGGTTCTCCATCAAAAGGTGGTAAATCGACCTTTTAAAGAATATTAGAGTATTTCATGCTTAAAATCAGATTCATTCTTATTTTAAACCTCTAAAATTTATTGGATAAATGTAAATACATTTAAAAAACATGTGTAATCATAATTTAGTTAGTTATGTTCATTCCCAGCAATAGAATGACTATGTGTTAACTACCATTTAAAATAATAATAATAATATATTATTTTTTGGTATATCTCAAAGTTGTGTGCAATATAAGATTTTGGAGAAGCCCCTTGTTGCGTTTTGAGTATAATATTGGAAAAAGCATCCCCTTTAATGTAAAATTAATATTGTATTCATAAGTATTAATAGAATTAAAAAAGTATTATTTTATAAATTCCTGGGTCATTACATTTATCTTCAAATCCATGGAAGCCCTTGATAAAACCTGATCAGAAAGAAAATTACAAATTTTTTTTTTCATAAGGCATTTAAAAATAATCCTCTCATGGATTCTTTAAAAAAAGACTCTCATAATGTTATAGTAAAGTTCTCTCAATGTAATAAAATCTTGATAGTCAATGATACAAAATATTCCCCCTCTTTGATTAGTGATCTTATTTATAGGAAAAGATCCAATAGTCATATTTCATGAACCTTTGTGGTGTTTGCAATGACCTTGGAACAAAATAATTCTTGAAAATGAAACATGTTCATTCGATGATCATTGGTTTATACACCATCACATTGTAACTGAATTTTTGACAGTTGAATGAATTTGTTTGTCCAAAAAAATTGTATATCCCTGTCTTAAAGATTTAAGGAAAACTCCATCTTGAAAACACATCTTCTTTCATTTGGAAAATGTTTGTCTGAAAGTATTAATATAACATCATATGTTTAGAATTAATTATATTCTGAATTCATCACTTTTATAAATCATCATCAAAAAATATATGTAATTGGTTTTCCAAACTTTTGAAAGTTCACCAGAATACATTAACTTATTTTTTTTGATAAATTGATATTCCTCTATCTGGAAAAACAAATTTCCTGAAAAAAATTATTAAAACTAGGGAAGTATAAAAGTTAGTAAAATATATACGTATTGTGATTTTCAAAATCATGTTAGAAAGTGTTGAAATAAATTTTGAATCAATAGTTTTCACCATCAATTTTAGAATATAACAAGTCCATATATGATGGTTCAATTATATGGGTCACCCTTCCCAATTTATAAAGGCCCATACACTTTATAAATTCCTTTTAGCACCCATTTAATCGAAAATACCAATGTTTTATCCCATGAAACCAATGTTCCATGGCTCAAACATGTCTAAATTGGTTAATTAAGGTGCCACCATCAAAATATATGGGAAAACACCATTTAGGTTGATGAAGACACTTTAATAACCAATCATATCTCATACTATTACAAGTAATTCAATCACAGAGTAAGGAATACAAGGATGTAAGCAAGAAATCATAGAATCATGGTATAGGGTTATGCATGGTAAATGTCATGAGAATCCCATGTGCCTGAAATGGTGCATGAAAACATCCTATATTTTTCCATACCTACCCAAGAGGTAAATCCCATAAATTAGAGGTAATTACCATAAATCAGTAACCAATAGAAGTTCATCCATAACTCAAGGTGAAATAATAATCAACTGCAACAACGAGACTCATGAACAATAGTCCCATCCCAGTCAACTTGATCTTTCCCCCCATGCATGGGTTGGCCAGATCCAGACATGAGCTATTTACCAAGTGCTGAAGCATTTATAGTCTCCTATCTACCATCCCAAAATAGTAATATAAATTAAAAAAATATGATATCATTTGTAACATCCTGACCCAAAAGCCACTAAAATGGTCCCCCTTAGCTAGTTAGTCACATGGACTCAAGCACAAATCCCCATATTCTAGAGGCTTCTAACAAGAATAATGGTTCTAAATGTGGTCAATGGGGAGACTATAGCATTCAGATCAGTAATAATAACACGAAATAAACATAATAAATAAAAAGAAGATGTAGAAAGATAATAACTAAAAAATGATAATAAACTGATAACCAGGATAAATCCAAATGCATATCCATGCATGAACATTATAAGAAATAAATATAAGAAGTCAAGAATAAAATAGATATATACAATAAGACTAAAAAAATGAATAAATAAATAAAAGACTAAAACTCTGGAAGTTATCCTGAGCACATTCTTAGCCACTACATCCAAACCCCATGTGCAGTCTTAGTCCATAATTGGAAAAAACATAGAGAACAATAAAATACCTAACCTGCAACCAGAAGATCTTTTTGGGTACCAATCGGTGGACCAAATAGGGTGTGAGTAAAGTGCAGTAGACCACTACCAACGATGTCTAATGATATCCGGTCCGTGAGTATAAAATAAAGTAGTGTACGTGTATAATAAGAAAGAAGTAAATAATAAATGTAATCATGTTGGGCTCAGGTTCCTCAAAGACACCTGACTGACTATACCTATTTCATCCTAAGATTGAATGTCTCTGAACATGTGTTATCATGTCACTACAAGAAAAGAGTATTTTAGCGGCGGTTTGAAAAACTGCCGCTAAATATTTTTCGAACAAAAATTTAGCAGCGGTTTTTAGAACCGCCGTGAAAAAACCGCCGCTAATTTTTTTAATTTTTTTTAATTTTTTTTTAAAAAATATCTTCTAAAAAAATTTAATTTTTTTAACAGCCCTTTTTAAAAAACTGCAGCGAAATAGCGGTGGTTTTTTGAAAACCGCCGCAAAATTTAAGAATTTTTTTTTTAAAATTTTGTAAAAAATTATTTATTAATTATTTTTTATTATTTACAATAAAATATAGTTTATTATTAAAATTTTATGTATTTATAATGTGTCAATTAATTAATATTTATAATTATTAGTTAATAATATTTTTAAACGGGAAGAAAATCTTAAATAAGTAGAAGAACAGACTTCGACATCAAATGACCATAACTTCTGATCTGAGAGTCCATTTCAGCTTTACAACCAGTCAGATCGAAGTTTATCAAATGAGAAAAAACCAAGTGATATTTAAATCATGTGATAATCAAAGTAAAAAATATATATTCAAAATTCAGAAGTCGAAAATCGAACTTGAACTTCAAACTACCATAACTTTTAATCCGGGTGTCCGTTTGGGCTCTACCACATATCAAATTGAAGCCTGTGACAAGCTCTATACCTCTTAGGTCTCGTACTAACTCATCAAGTATTGTAACTCTTTTTATTCCACCAAAAAGGCCTAGAAGGCCTCCGAAATAGAGGTTTTAGTTGCAGACACCGATTTCTTAAAATTCAAATGGTTATAACATTCGATCCAGGTGTTTTTTCGGCCTGTACCACATATCATATCAAAGATTATTTCACCATCTTCGATTTGACTAGTCGTGGCACTGGAAAATGAGTATCAGATCATATTTTATGACCATTTTAGTGTTTTTTGGGTTTTCAGAGGTTCTTAACGTTTTATAATTTATTTAATTAATTGCTTATTTATTTATTTAAATACTCTTTATTTATTTATTTATTATTTAGTTATTATGTACACATTAATTATTAATTTATTTTTAATTAATTTATTAATTAATTATTAATTATTAATTATTAATTATTAGTTTATTATTCATTATTTATTTATTTATTTATTATTTATTTATTTATTCGTTATTCATTATTAATTAATTATTAATTAATTAATTATTATTTATTAATATAAATTATAAATTATCAGTTATTATTAATTATTAATTATTAATTATTAATTATTTATTTATCTATTTATTTAGTCATATATTTATTTATTTATAATTTATTTCTTATTATTTATTATTTATTATTTATTATTTATAATTTATTTTTAATTTACGAAATATTAATTTATTATTAGTTTATTATTCATTTTTTTAATTATTTATTATTTATTATTTATTATTTATTAATTATTAATTAATTAATTTTTAATTAATTACAAATTATTTATTAAATATTGAATATTTCCTATTTAATATTAAAATTAAAATATTAATTATTAACTAAGAATTATTAATTTTATAATTATCAATTATTAATTATTAGTTATTATTAATTATTAATTATTAATTAGTTATTATTTATTTATCTATTTATTTTTGTATTTATTTATTTATTATTGATTATTTATTGATTATTTATTAATTAAATATTAATTAAATATTAATTATTTATTAAATATTAAATATTGAATATTCATATTAAATATTAAAATTGAAATATTAATTATTAATTAAGAATTATTTATTTTATAATTATGAATTATGAATTATTAGTTATTATTAATTATTAATTATTAATTATTAATTAATTATTTATCTATTTATTTATGTATTTATTTATGTATTATGTATTTATTTATTATTTATTATTTATTATTTATTATTTATTATTTATTAATTTATTTTTAATTTACTAAATATTTATTTATAATTATTTTATTATTAAATTATGTATTTATTTATTATTCAATATTTATTAATTATTTATTAATTATTTATTAATAATTTATTAGTTATTTATAAATTATTTATAAATTTATAAATATAAATTATAAATTATAAATTATTAATTCTTAATGATCAATTATTAATTATTAGTTATTATTTATTATTTATTATTTATTATTTATTATTTATTGTTTATTATTTACTATTTACTATTTATTATTTATTATTATATATTTATTTATTTATTATTTATTTATTTATTATTTCTTAATTTATTATTAATATTTATTTATTTATTATATATTAAATTATCTTTTAATTAATTTATTATTTATACATTACTTATATATATATTATGTTATATATTATATATTATATATTATATATTATATATTATGTATTATATATTATCTATTATATAATACATAATATAAAATATAAAATATAAAATATATATTATATATTAGATATTAGATATTAGATATTACATATTATGTATTATATAATATGTATTATATATTATATGTAATATATTATATGTAATATTATATATATATATATATATTATTAATTATTGATTAATAATTATTGATTAATAATTATTGATTAATAATTATTTAGTTTGTGTCTATTTGTTATGTATTACTTGTTTTTCCAATTAATATATATATATATATATATATATATATATATATAAAAGTATATTAAATTCGATTCATTGACCACATGAAGTGCTTGCTGGAGTGGTAAAGTCTTTGGAGAATAAGCAAGTGGTAAGGGGTTCGAATCTCACCCAATGCAGAATTTATATATATGGCATGAGCATGTGCATGGGCATGTGCATGGACATAGAAAAAATTAAAAAAAAATAAAAATGATTTAGCGACGGTTTAAACCGTCGCGAATTAAAAAATTAATAAAATTTAAAATTTTTTAAAAAAATTAAAACGATGTAGCGGCGGTTTAAACCGCCACAAAAAACCGCCGCTATTTATTTCCCGATGCACGATTTAGCGGCGGTTTTCCAAAACTGTCGTAGAACGATTTAGTAGTGGTTTAAACCGCCGCAAAACGAAACAAAAAACCGCCGCTAAATACAAATTTTGGCATAGTGTGTATATATATTCATATATTTAATCATATATATATGCAGAGATATACATGCACCAATGATGACCCAAGGCATAAGACCAAGGAAACCATATATAATAATTATAATAATATATAAGTCTCATTGTTTAAATATAGGTACAAGCCCAAGTATCTAAATAGGGGATATAGAGTTCCATGCCAAACAATCCCAATAAATGATGTGAAACTTCATGTCCAACATCCTAATGAAGGGGCATTAAACATCATGTATAACCACCTAAATGGATGTGAAATGCCATGTTCAACATCCCATACCAAGGGGGTGTGAAATGTCATGTCAAACAACCCTAATTAAGGATTCTTAGTAATAATTATGTATATGATAATCCAATTGAACTATTATCCCTTAACTAGGGAAATATGTAAAGTGGAACTCGATATCGCTCAAGGTGTAGTGTAATTTCAATCGACCCATGAGACCATCCAAGTAATTCCTACTTGGGAACCCAAGGTTTTCTTAGGGCATAGTTTAATTCATTGAACATTTCATTTTAATATTTAAATGCAGTTCATGGGATCATCCATGCCACTATGAATTTGAACTGTGTGATTAATTCATTACATTTATAGAGGATAACCCAAGCATAAAGTAAGAAATAATAAAGGGCTAGGTGAACCGTCCCTAAGAAGTTAACACCATGCATGTAAAAAGGAATATGACCCCATGAGAATTATACATTCCAAAAAAGATACTATTATTCATCATCATTACATTATTTAATTTAATGATAATGAATAAATAATTCCATGAAAGTATACATGCCAAAAAATAACGAATCAAAACTCATTTATGATGTGTGTTCAGTCAAGCATTCCATTTAATAAATTGGATGTAGGAAAAGGGTAAATATTTTCCTTTAAACATTCTATTTGAGTCAAAATTTTCATTAAATCTATAATGGATGAACCTAACATAATATAAATAATGACCATAAGCTAAGGGAGTCATCTAATCCACTTATAATCCATTGAATTCCATTTAGCATCTCATTTGATATGAGGAAAGTCAATAAACATCAAAATGTGGTTTTTATCCAAGATAAAGCATAAGGGACATGGAATATAAGCAACACACCCAAAGGTATAGTTAGAGTCTAGGTGTAAATCCTACAATGGTTAGATTTAAATACACAATGAAAATATAAATTAAGGAATTACATTTACAATATTGATTTCACATTTATGAGGTAACAGAGAAAAGGTCGAACACATGGCATGAAAGCGTATTTTATATACATGCTATATATTAAGGGAAAAGAATGAAACCACCTTTTTTATACCAAGGATGCTTCACTCATCCTTTATTTATCTTCAATTCAATCCATATTGGGGGAAATCAAAGAACCAAACTAGAACCCTACAAATAAGAAAAACAAGCTTGCATAATGATAGCATTTCTAAAAAAGAAGAAACTAAAAAAATGAAGTAAGAGGACTTGTAGAATTACCTATTTGATTTCAATGTGGTAAATGGTGAAAAATTTAGACAAAAAATAGAGGATAACCCACCATAGAAATAGGAGGAGGTATTTGTTCATGTGAGGGAGATACTAGTGAAAATTGGGGTGGAAATAGAGTAAAATCCATTTTAATATCAGATGAAAATAATGGTAATTTTTTCCATTTTTAAGTGGAAAAAGGTTAGGACACATAGTTAGAAAAATCATATGACAACTGTTCGGTGCCTCCATCCAATGTATCTTCAAGCCACATAGTTTCCTCACACGGTTTACCAACCTTGATCCAATCATGTAGTGTCAATTTCAGCAATCATTCCTACTCGACATGGTTGCATAGAATTGTTAAACAAACCCTAAGAAAACCATTCGAATATATTATAAACTCTACTCCATTTCACATTGTAAGAACCCAGATCTTCGTACAGGTACATTTTTCCTTTTTCTGGAATTTTTGAGAAAAATGAATTTTCTGGAAATTTCAGAAGTACACACCATGTACTTTCTGAGTACACGCCGTGTACTCTGTTCCGGCTCGAAGCCGTGTGCTGGCCGTGTCTGGGCCACACACATGGTGTGTAAGGCTGAGGTGGAGGCCGGTTATTTCGAAGTATGGAAAAATCCGAAGTACACGCTGTGTACTCAAAAAGTACACGCCGTGTACTTTCTTTTTTTTCATTAAACGGATCGGGGTCGCGCCTAACCCCCATATTCATCTTCTTCTTCAGTTTTCGACCATTCGAGAGAGACCGTATGATCAGATCTTCGATGGAGTCCTACCTCGCCACCCGTTCTCTGATTCGAGAACAGACAGTCGCGTTGGAATCACAGCTGTGAGTTCTTGCTTCTGCTTGAGCCTTGTTTCTAGATTCCTCCTTGTTTCCAAGTTATCGTGGGATGAACGTTTTGTGCGTTTTCTCAGATCTACGTCATTCTAAGGGGAATCTGTCGTCGAGGTTCATGTATATCGATCTCCTAGGATCGAGGTAGGTGGTTTGTGCCTTTCTGTAGAAAGTCTTTGAGTATTTTGTGTAAATTCCACCAATACCCTTGAACAGGGTATTGCGTGTTTCCTGTTTTGCCCTTGTTTCTTTCCTGCTTTGCTTGTTTGCTTTAGTAGAGGTTATTTCTTGTGATTAGAGTATTTTTTTTGTGCTCAGATTGCTTTTCCATGCTTTTTCTTCCTGTTTGGCGTTTTTCCAGTTGCCATGCCTAGTCGTAGGATAGTGGAACTGTTGTTTTATTATTTCTCCTGAGCCTTAGTTGATAGCCAAGTATTTCTTGAGGTTTACTTGGACAGTATACATGTGCTGAGCATGTTTAGTTACTCAGGACTGTGAGAACCTAGAGTAGTAGACCAAAGAGAGAATTGACGGAAGGGCTTCTCCAGAGTGTATTTTAATCACGATGCGAGACCAAGTGGAGAATTGACGGAAGATATTCTCCAGAGTGTCTTTTAATTACGATGCGGGCTATAGGGGGAATTGACGTTGAGTGCTTCCCCAGAGAGCCTTTAGCACGATACGAGACTATAGTGGGAATTGACGGTGAGTGCTTCCCTAGAGAGTCTGCTTTTTTTTACGTAGATGAACCAGAGGGGTGAGATTGTGTGTGCCTCCCAAAGGGTTGCTAGTACTTAGAAGTTGAACCATAGGGGTTAGACTGTGAGAGATACCCATAGGGTTACCTGTTTTCTTCTTGTTGTTGGCTACTTACTTGTGTTCTATACTTGTTAGAACTGTGGATTGTAGCTGTTTGTGATTTTCTGTCTACTGCTTCTTGTTTTAGTACTGCCATGTATTCATTGACTGTTAGGAACAAATATTTGGGTGATTTCCTACTGGGATTGTATCTCACACCCTGTTTGGGCTATGCTTTTGGGCCCAAGCAGACTATTTTGCTGCAGGTATAGACAAGGGAAAGCGCCCTTCTACTTCAGGATCTTGATTACACCAGAAGCTGGGGAGCATGGGACCGAGCCATGGATCGCGATGCTGAGGAGTTTTCCTTGTTTTATTTTGCACTTGGTTTCAATTGTATTTCAGCACGTTGTTGTGTTTTCTGTTTCCTTGGATACTTTTACCTGCTGCATCATTGTCATTATAGTTATATATATACATTGCTTCCGTTGTTTGGTTTCTGTTGTTATGCATGTTGTTTACTGATTCCACTGTTTATTGTTGTTTTCTTACTTGTATACCTTACCGAATGAGGGCATAGTTGCCCCACCGACTCACCAAGGCCCTCGCTACTAGTCGGCAGCCTCTGGCGTTTTGGGAAACACGCTTGAGGTCATGTGGAGAACCGGGTACGAGGCTCCAGACTCGGGACGTTACAAAGTGGTATCAAAGGAGTTCTTTTCTCTTGATTTACTGTTTGGAGACCTTAGCCAGGGATAGGAAGAATTCGGTACTTGGTATTAAGTTGTGCTCAGGAGTAGCTAACCTGTGTACATGGAAAAGCCATACTACCTCGTTAATTGCAGTTTTCCGATTTTGAGATTTTATGGTTGGTATGTTTTCACCTAGAGTGATTCGTATGACTTGTGCAGTTATTGTTTAGATATTTCGGTTCTATTTCTATCGCAACCCGATGAGATGAGGGTATGCCATCTCATGCATCATATAGGCACTTGTAGAAATCACATGTCATGAATTCTTGCCATGCCATCTAGGGTGCATTAGC
This sequence comes from Viscum album, assembly GCA_963277665.1. Classification (NCBI taxonomy): domain Eukaryota; kingdom Viridiplantae; phylum Streptophyta; class Magnoliopsida; order Santalales; family Viscaceae; genus Viscum; species Viscum album. Next base: position 2,114,875,315 of record OY728120.1, read on the forward strand.
GATTGCATGCTATTGTGATAGGATCTGTGTAAATTATGCATGCTGTTGTGATAGATGCTTGATAGATTCTCTGCTGTTATGTTAGAAAACTGTTTTTTTGTTCCTTTCTTAAAAATGAACGCCGAATTTTGGGTTCTTGAGGTGTTATGGGCCCTCACGGATCATAAATTGGCAACCTTTTCCCTTGTTTTTAGTGTTTCTGGAATTCTGCGCACTTTCTGCGCTACTGCCCAGAAAAAAACCCAGAATACACGACATGTACTTTTTGGGCACACGCCGTGTGGTTTTCAGGATGTGTCACTGACTATGTGAGAAGAACACAGTATCGTAGGAGTAACTTCGGGAACATGCTGTGTACCATTGGTACACGCCGTGTGAGTTCAGAGCCGTGTACCCGGACATGTCACTAACAACACGGGCTGGGGAAGCTCGGGTAGAACACGCCGTGTCCGTAGGGAACACACCGTGTAGTTCCGTCCAGGTACCCGACCGTGTCATGAACAACACGGGCCGACATTACCTTCCTTTCCACACGCTGTGTTTGTTCGGAACACGCCATGTAGTCTTTCCCAGGTACCCGACCGTGTCACGAACAACACAGGACGATGTCGCCTTCACCTATGCACGCCGTGCTTGTTCGGAGCACGCCATGTAAGGTCCAGCCATGTAGACGACTGTGTACTCAAAAACACGGACCGCCGGAGCCTTGTCTAGTGCACACCGTGTTTGTTTTGAACATACTGTGTAGTCTCAGGTTGAGTCGGACCCTGTGGGTTAGCCATGTAAGGAGACTCGGGCAGGGGAATAGTTTTCAAGTACACGTCGTGTGTGGGGGTCAACATGCCATGTAGTTTGTAGTGTACACGACTTGAGGGACATGAGTACACGCCCATGTCAGTGGTTTAAGAAGACACGCCGTGTAGTTTTATACATGCCGTGTAGTCGTGTTTTGCAATCTTGTGTGTTTTCTTCCCCTGTCCCCATTTTGTACTCTTGTGTTCTCTGTCCTTGTTTTCCTAATCTAAGGTGAGATTTTGATCTTTAGAGATATGCCTCCGAGACATCCTCCGGTTTTACGTCTATCATCAGGTAGTGATTAGACGCCAGACATGGATGATCAGGGACTTCCTGTCGATCCCCCAGCCGAGCCAGCCTTGGCACCGGTTGTTGTACCAGTTGCAAGCACTGATGCGCAGTTCAGGGAAGGTTTAATGAGGATGATGCAGGCCTTCCAGGGAGCACCTCCTCCTGCCTCGTCTATGGCAGACTTGACGCGGGTCTTTCAACAGTAGCATCCTCCCACGTTCTCGGGGGAGGGAGGACCTCAGGCTGCAGAGTCATGGCTGGAATCCATGCTGACTATATTCGAGCATCTGGAGACACCTCTGGAGAGGTAGGTCAAGATCGCCACCTACATGCTCTGAGACTCCGCCAAGAGGTGGTGGGACGTGATCTCACAGGTGGGTCAGCAACAGGCTATGGCTTGGGAGGAGTTCCAGCGCATGTTCTACGACTACTTCTACCCGGAGACCCTGAGGGCCGATCGAGCCCGGGAGTTAATGAGCTTAGAGCAGGGTACTCTATCTGTCATGGATTATTCCTCTCATTTCACTGATTTGTAGCGTTTTACACCCCTTCGGGATGGGAGTGGGGTTTTCTTGGCTAGGAAGTTTGAGGATGGACTTAGACGGGAGATCTACTCATAGGTGAACATCTTCCAGTTGACTTCCATTAATTCCATCGTCAACCAGGCACTGATTGCAGAGTCCAATCTAAGAGACTCTGGAGCTGTGATCCAGGGCAGTTATACTTCCAGAGCTAGCTTTCCTTCGGATGACAGCAAGAATCACCGTAGGGAGCCTACATGTGGTGATGTGAGGAAGCGAGACACATCATCTGGAAGCCAGGTGACATGATACCAGTGTGGCCGGGCAGGGCACACGAGGCCGCAGTGCCAGAGAGACCCCATGGAGTGCCGATCTTGCGACAAGATGGGTCACCTTTAGCATTTCTGCCAGGTTTTTCCACAAGCAGCAGGTGACCGGGGTTCTTCCATTACTCCTCGTTTAGGAGAAACCCCACCAGTCTCTCACCAGTCAGGGAACTGGAGTTCTTCAGGCCGTTCGGGCCAAGGTGGAGGTTGAGGCCATGGCGGTCAGCCACCAGTCCCTCAGCACCAGCAGGGAGGTTCTACTCAGAGTGGTCAGTCAGGGGCGCAGGGCCATGGTACATGCCAGTATTTCGCCATGGAGTAGAACTATCATGAGCAGGATCCCAGCCCTTCTACTGTTCGAGGTACGATTTTAGTAGCCTCAGTTTTATCTTCATCCCTTTTCGATACTGGTGCTACGCATAGTTTTATCTCTGTTGCCATCGTGGAGAGCCTTGGACTCTGCATCTTTTCTTCTTCCGACTTGTTGACACTAGAAACACCTTTGGGAAAGAGGACATCTAGTGTACGCCAGTGTAGAGAGCGCCCTCTCGAGGTTGCAGGGTATCACTTCTTATGGGATCTCTATGTCCTAAAGATGATAGGCTATGATTTCATCCTTGGCATGGACTGGTTGATTCCCTTCCAGGAAGTCGTTGACTGTTATCGTCGCAGAGTCAGTTTGATTTCACCAGAAGGTGAATCTATCCTTCATAGAGGCGAATGGGACGTTCAGGTGAGTCGGGTGGGACTCAAGCATCTTGGGCTAGGAGAGGTGACAAACCAGATTGCTAGTCTTTATCTGGATGATCAGGGGACTCCATAGTTGGACTTTCCTCCAGTGGTGGATCGCTTTAGGGATGTATTTCCAGAGGACTTTTCAGGTTTGCCTCCGGAGCGTGAGGTAGACTTCTCTATTGAGATCATGCCAGGAGAGGCACCAGTGTCCATTCCTCCCTATAAGATGGACACACCTGAGTTGCAGGAGCTCAAAAAGCAATTGGAGGAGCTACAGGCTAAGGGTTTCATCCGACCCAGTACTTCTCCTTGGGGTTCTCCTATTCTGTTTGCAAAGAAGGCATACAGTACCCTTCGGCTGTGTGTGGATTATCGGAAGCTGAACCAGTTGACGGCCAAGAACCGATATCCTTTGCCGAGGATTGATGAACTTTTCGATCAGCTTCGAGGAGCCTGGGTGTTCTCGAAGATCGACTTAAGGTACAACTATCATCAGTTGTGCTTTATACCATTAGATATACCTCTGACAGCCTTCAGGAGCAGGTATGGTCTATACGAGTATACAGTCATGCCGTTCGGTCTCACGAACGCACCTGCAGTTTTTATGGCACTGATGAACCGAGTGTTCCATCCTTACTTGGATTCCTTTGTTGTGGTCTTCATGGAAGATATCTTGGTGTACTCTCACACTCGACACGACCATGCCACACACCTTGAGATCGTTCTGAGTACACTGAGAGAGCATCAGCTTTATGCTAAACTCTCGAAGTTCCACTTCTAGATGGATCAGATTCACTTATTGGGTCACGTCATCTCAGAGGAAGGAGTATCTGTGGACCTAGAGAAAGTGAGAGCTGTAGTTTCCTGGGAGCAGCCGAAGAACGTTTTTGAGGTACGGAGTTTCCTAGGGCTGGCTGGATACTACAGACGCTTCATTCGGGACTTTTCCCGTTTAGCAGCACCCTTGACAAGTCTACCCAAGAAGGGGGCGAAGTTCTTATGGTCATATTCTTGTGAGTCAGACTTTCAAGAGTTGAAAGGGATGTTGACATCAGCACTGATACTAGTCTTGCCATAGCCAGGCAAGAGCTACACTATTTACTGTGATGCTTCGGGGATCGGGCTGAGAGCTGTGCTTATGCAGGGAGATGGAGTCTTTGTGTATGGGTCTCGGCAGCTGAGGCCACATGAGAGAAACTACCCTACGCACGATCTGGAGTTGGCAGCTGTTGTTCATGCCTTGCGCTGTTGGAGACACTATCTTCTGGGAGAGCACTTTGTGATCTTCACTGACCATAAGAGTCTCAAGTATATCTTCACTCAGCGTGATCTGAATCTGAGGCAGCACAGGTGGGTTGAGTATCTACAGTCTTTTGACTTCGAGCTTGCCTATACACTGGGAAAGGGAAACGCCGTGGCTGATGCGTTGAGCAGGAGAGCTCAGATTCAGGCAGTTCAGGAGGCTAGTAGTGAGTGGAAGCTGATGGATCTGTTCTCTGAGATGCATCTGGAGGTGCACGACAGACAGGGACAGACCTTTCTTTCTTCCGTAGCTATTACCTCCATGCTACTTGATCAGGTACGGATGAGGCAGCTATCAGACTCGGAAGGCTTAGTCATGCGGGAGAGTGTGTCAGGAGGGGACCCTCTTCCTGGATGGACAATGGGAGAGGATGAGATCTTGCGTTTCCAAGGATGCGTATGGGTGCCAACAGACATATGCGAGGAGCTGATACGGGATTTCCATTCCTCTTTTTGGGCAGTTCATCCTGGCGTCACCAAGATGTATTGGGATCTTCATCACCAGTACTAATGGCCAAGTATGAAGAAGGATGTTTCTGGTTTTTTCATGAGATGTTCTACTTGTCAGCAGGTGAAAGCAGAGCATCAGTGACCAGCAGGCCTTTTACAGCAGTTACCCATTCCGGAGTGGAAGTGGAGCGATGTTGCGATGGAATTCGTGACTGGGTTGCCGAGGTCACCGCAAGGGAACAATGTTGTTTGGGTTATCATCGACAGACTTACGAAGGTTTCTCACTTCTTGCCGATCAAGGAGACCTTCGGTGTCGATAATCTGGGACGACTTTACATCAGAGATATTGTGCGTCTGCATGGTGTTCCGCACTCTATTGTTTCAGACAGAGATGTGCGCTTTACCTCTCGGTTCTGGCAGGGACTTCAGAAGGCCTTGGGTACACAGGTACTTTTGAGTACAGCATACCATCCCCAGACTGATGGCTAGTCCGAGCGCACGATCCAGGTGCTTGAGGATATGCTCCGAGCTTGTATCCTTGACTTTGGCGGTTCTTGGGAGAAGCATATTCCCCTGGTGGAGTTCTTATACAAAAACATTTTCCAGGAGACCATTCAGATGGCACCATACGAGGCTTTGTATGGTAGGCCATGCCGATCACCCTTATGCTGGCTGGAGGCAGGAGAGGAAACTTTGCTGGGACCTCGTCTTGTTTAGGAGACTTCAGAGCAGATAGAGCTGATTTGGAAGAGGATGGCCACAACATAGTCTCAGCAGAATTCTTATGCTGATCAGTGGAGATGACATCTAGAGTTCGAGGTCGGTGATCAGGTTTTCCTACGTTTCACACCGAGGTTGGGACACAAAAGGATTCAGAGACAGGGTAAGCTTTCACCGCGGTACGTCGGGCCGTTTGAGGTCTTGGAGAGAGTGGGGCTGGTCTCCTATCGGTTTCAGCTACCTCAGAGGTATTGGGCCATGCACGACGTCTTCCACGTCTCTCAACTCCGACGTTACTTTTCAGACCCTTCTCACGTCTTCTAGCCCGAGGAAGTTGAGCTTGAAGCAGATGCGTCGTTCGAGGAGCATCCTATCCAGATTGTCGATCGTAGTAAGAAGGTTCTCCACGGGCGGTATGTTCCTTTGGTACGAGTTCTATGGCAGCACGGGCGAGTACAGGATGAGACCTGGGAGAGGGAGGTCGATGTACGATCGCAGTGGCCGGAGCTGTTCGGGGATTCTTCTTCTCCACCTCGTTAGGGAAATTCGGGGATGAATTTCTTTAAGGGGGGAAGTTTGTAAGAACCTGGATCTTCATGCAGGTACGTTTTTCCCTTTTCTATAATTTTTGAGACAAATGAATTTTCTGGAAATTTAAGAAGTACGTGCCATGTACTTTCTGAGTACACGCCATGTACTCTGTTCCGGCTCGAAGCCGTGTGCTAGCCGTGTCCGGGCCACACACACGGTGTGTAAGGCTGAGGTGGAGGCCGGTTATTTCAGAGTACAGAAAAATTTGAAGTACACGCCGTGTAATTTCTTTTTTTTTCATTAAATGGACTGGGGTCACGCCTAACCCCCATATCCATTTTCTTATTTAGTTTTCGATCGTCCAAGAGCGACCATACTGCCGGATCTTCGACGGAGTCCTACCTCACCGTCTGTTCTCCAATTCAAGCACGGACAGTTGCATTGGAATCGCAGCGGTGAGTTCTTCCTTCTGCTTGAGCCTTGTTTCTTGATTCCTCCTTGTTTCCAAGTTATTGTGGGATGAAAGTTTTGTGCGTTTTCTCAGATCTACATCGTTCTAAGGGGAATCTATCGTCGAGGTTCACATATATCAATCTCCTAGGATTGAGGTAGGTGGTTTGTGCCTTTCTGTAGAAAGTATTTGAGTATTTTGTGCAAATTACACTAATACCCTTGAACGGGGTTTTGCGTGTTTTCTATTTTTCCCTTGTTTCTTGCCTGCTTTGCTTGTTTTCTTTAGTAGAGGTTATTGCTTGTTATTAGAGTATTTTTTTGTGCTCAGATTGCTTTTCCATGCTTGTTTTTCCTGTTTGGAATTTTTCCAGTTGCCATGCCTAGTCGTAGGATAGTGGAACTGTTGTTTTATTATTGCTGCTGAGTTTTAGTTGATAGCCAAGTAGTTATTGAGGTTTACTTGGATGGTATACACGTGCTGATCATGTTTAGTTACTCAGGACTGTGAGAACCTAGAGTAGTAGACCAAAGAGAGAATTGATGGAAGGGATTCTCCAGAGTGTCTTTTAATCATGATGCGAGACCAAGTGGAGAATTGACGGAAGGGCTTCTCGAGAGTGTCTTTTAATTATGACACGGGCTATAGGGGGAATTGATGTTGAGTGCTTCCCCAAAGAGCCTTTAGCACGATACAATACTATAGGGGGAATTGACGGTGAGTGCTTCCCCAGAGAGTCTTCTTTTTTTTACGTAGCTGAACCAGAGGGGTGAGACTGTGTGTGCCTCCCAGAGGGTTGCTATTACTTAGAGGTTGAACCATAGGGGTTAGACTGTGAGAGCTACCCAGTGGGTTACTTGTTTTCTTCTTATTGTTGGCTACTTACTTGTGTTCTATACTTGTTAGAAATGTGGATTGTAGCTGTTTGTGATTTTCTGTCTACTGCTTCTTGTTTTAGTACTGCCATGTATTCATTGACTATTAGGCACAAATATTTGGGTGATTACCTACTAGGATTGTATCTCACACCCTATTTGGTCCATGATTTTGGGCCCAAGAAGACTATGTTGTTGCAGGTACAGACAAGGGTAAGCGCCCTTCTACTTCAGGATCTTGATTACACCAGGAGCTGGGGAGCATGGGACCGAGCCATGGCTCACGATTCTGAGGAGTTTTCCTTGTTTTCTTTTTCACTTGGTTTCAGTTGTATTTCAGCACGTTTTTGTGTTTTCTATTTCCTTAGATACTTGTACCTGCTTCATCATTGTCATTATAGTTATATATATACATTGCTTCTGCTGTTTGGTTTCTGTTGTTATGCATGTTGTTTACTACTTCCACTGTTTATTGTTGTTTTCTTACTTGTATACCTTACCGAATGAGGGAATAGTTTCCCCACCGACTCACCAAGGCCCTTGCTGCTAGTTGGTAGCCTCTGGCATTCGGGAAAACACGCTTGAGGTCATGTGGCGAACTGGGTACGGGGCACTAGTGGAGGGGCTCCGGACTCGAGACGTTACACACATGGTTTACTAGGACCTTTTCATAGTTAAACAAAAGCATTTCCCTCAACAAACAATCCACATGGTTGAGCCGCATGGTTAGTACTAACCATGTTCCAATCGTGCGCCAAATATGTACCTAAGTATATATATCCCAAAATTGATCTTTTGAATATTGATGCTCTCAAAACTCATACGATATTTTGAGACACCTCTCAAGCCTTAAAACCCACCTAACAATATCACAATTAAGTATTCTAATGCTCATATTTATAATCTTAGGCTCAATACAAAATTTACCTTCCCAGCAAATAAAAATTCAAATTCCTTTAGAAATTTTAGCCTAGTATAAAATAGGGGAATTTACACTGTTAGGCCCAAAAGGACCAAAATAAAGCTGTAAGGGTTGGATCTCCATGGGTCAAAAACTTGAAGGACCTGTCTCCTGAGACTTTCCAATAACAACTCTACCCCTCAAGGAACCCTATTGGTTCCCATATTGTGGAAACCCTCCTCGTGTGTGAATATTCCTGATCACCTCCACCTTCTTCTGTACTTAAAAATACATTGGAAACATAAATGGAGTAACTATATACTGGATATAAGGGAGAAGTGTCTCCTCAAGATTCTACACATGATAATCCTCATCAGGGAACAAATCAGGGGTGAAATTTAAAAGATCCTTGAATTTGATCCCAATATCTAATATAGACATACTCCCCAGTAAGAGAGAAAGTAATCCCTTCCTATTCACTGCATTCATGTTCACTGATTGGAAATTTTATTATAACTAATTTTGGGAGTCTTCCTAAGAAACATTCACCTCCTTCCTCTCCCAGATATATAATGACCACCACTAACAAGAAGTTCCCCTCGTCTTATTGACTGCTAGTGGGACCCAATACTCTTCCTGGGCCTGAATCATACTGAATGTGATCTCAAACTCCTCTAACAAGTACTTTGTCTTAGATCAGAGATGCTACCCTTATACTTATCCAAATCTTTCTACTGAAAGGCACACAATGTCCCCTAAAACTGACCATCTTCTTCATCCAGATCAACCCTTTGACAGTTAATTGGGTTAGCCTATTGAGCCTCACTATCCCACACTACACATGGATGATATCAAAGATGTTGGATTGATATAGCTTGATACTTGGATGAATTTGGGCCAACTATTGGCAGCCCATACTTTAAACTAGGCTATAACTCTCATGGTTGTATAGGTCATTGTAGTATAGCTGACTAACATCACTAATAGGTCACTATAAATATTCATACTTGGTCAATATAGAACTATAGAAACTGTGACTTTGGTGATAGTGGTACTATAGCTCCTCAAAATTTATTCCATCGATTACCATATCAAATTGGACTTACCATGCGATTAGTGCCACAATTTCATATTCTTACTTTTGATCTCATTCAATTTAGAAATTCTATGTATGTGAAAATTTTATTTTCCCCTATAATTGGTATCCTGAACATAGTGATATTTTTTCCTCTCAGTGGACATAGGAATAATTTCACAAATAATGTAAATCTCGGTGTCTTGTGATCTTATTCTTGTTCTTTTATTTTCCCCTTTTTACTATTATTCTATGAATCATTGATTGCTTGTTTCTCCATGTGTTTTTGAAACATAAGATCCATAAATTAAAGGAAAAAATAGATTTATTAAGAATGATAGTATGAAATTTTATTAAGCTTCATTTAATTAATTCATTCCAACTTCCTAAGACCACCCAATTCAAATAAGAACACAAACAATTATGATGCATGTACCTCTTCTAGGTTTCTACCCTATAAGAGTTTCCACCTAACCTAGTTGTTTGGTAAACTTAGTTTCCCTTCATTGGGTCATGGGGACCCCTAAAATCCAATTTCCTAAATGATCTTCCTTGGACAATTTCATGCAATAAGATCAACTGATACCATTTTCATACCAACCCATTTAACCCTCATAGTTCCTAACCCAAAACCCCATCCTATCTCTCAACCGAAGCCTTTAATACTAATATGCTAAGACCCCTCACTCCAAATGTACCCATCTTGGGTTTAAAATGAAGAAAGATAGACAATAACCCCCAATTCCCACCTTCACTAGGCCTTTGTTTGGTGACTAACATCAAAGGTATAACAATATAACATATAGAAGAAATTACCCTTAACAGATAATCTAGGATCGAGAGATAGAGTACCAATCACCAAGAAAATATATGAAATAAATAAAAGAAAAAACCAAAACCATCCCAAAATTCATGATAAAGTAAACAAATACAAATATCCTCCAAAATAAATACAAAAAATACCTAGATTTCAACTAAACAATAGCTCCAAATTTGGGGCTAGTAATGACTAGCTCTGCCCTTGAAACCCCCCTAGAGACTTGAAAAATAGTTTTTATGTAGTGGGGTGAGCATAAAAAGTATACTCAGTAGGATAATACCCAAATTATCTAATTCACATGTGAAACTAGAATACTAATGCACCAATGAAAAAACAAAAGAACCAACACACACCTAAGTAGGTGAACTAGCCAATCCCATCCCCATCATGATTCACTCACCAAATAATGCATCCAAGTATAATAACCTAATAAAAATCATATTGATAAAGGATTACCCACACCATTTCCCACCAATTTTTTACTCTCACACCACAATTTCATACATCTTGGCACTCCCATCGCTTATGTGGAATCCTTCCTAAAGACATTTGGACAACTAAATCATACCAAGCACCTTGTGTGAAACTAGTAATCACATCCCACCCAAAGACACTTGGGAAATCACATACTCCCATAACCACTTCCATATATCTTAGATATTAATTTATCACAAACATGAAGGAAATAAACCTTGTTCCATCCTCCCATAAAGCTCGACCCCCACTATGATCCACTTCATCAATATCATCATCCAAATCATACATTCACTATATCCACAATCCATCACAACTCGTGCATAAGAACCTCACTTGAAAGAGAGAGATGGGAATAGGGAGTATCCAACCATACCTCCTCGCCATCTTGTATATTGGAAAAAAACCCTCCCAAAAACATTTGGGTGTCGGTACATAGTACTCGAAATGGGTGGGGTGTGTATAGAAATCACAATGTAAATATAATATATAATATTCATAGACAACAACCCAACCTATGAGTTCATAATAAGAGTTTCTTCACAGCTCAAAATGTTACCAAAAGGCCTAAAAACCTTAAAAACCTTCAATACCACCTCTAAATGCATTAAATCACACAATAAAGTCACACCCACAATCCACATTCCTTCCTTTCCTTTTCAAGTTAATACATCTCTATATTTTCCAATTACCAACCATAATACTTTATCAAGAACATTTTTTCAACTTTATCCATTACCAATTTAATCACACTTAAAATTTTAGTTCAAGAGTTCATTAGTCATTCCATCCCATGCCTTTTCATCTTTTCCATTAACATTTCATTCCATCACTTACAGGAAAACAACAAAATACAACACAACACAACACAACACAAACAACCCATATTCTTCTTGCCAATAAGCCCCACATCTCAACCACCACATATCATAATCACTATATGTCAGAGCCTCTACATATCTCAACTACTACACATCAAATCCACCACACATCACAACCACCACACATCACATTTTAGTTTTATCAATGGATTTCATCATATTTATTTCAATAATTTAAATGGAATTCTCACAAAAATCCAAGATTACATGGATAACCAATTTATCTGCTAGACATACATTCTTAGTCATTTTCATGTTTGGTGAGTCAAAAAACAACCCTAAAAAGGTCCACCAATTTTTAAATCCCCAACATAATAACAAACCTCAACATAAGTTAAATTTGGGAAAAGAAATCGAAAGCATGCTCAAACAGAATGGAAAAAATGCAAGAAAAAGTAAAAATCATGCAATTTCTTTCCTCCACCTTAAATTTTAGTTAAAAAAAATAATTATATTCATTAATATAGTGAATAATATCTACCCAAAGGAAGAAAAAATAATTACATTCCCACATATAAATTTAAACCTAGTAAATATGAAGGATCATTTACCTTGATTGAAGCTTCAAAGAGAACCATAGAAAAACCAAGGACCGACCACCACTAATCTCGAAGGAATCACCACATGATTCATATGTATAATAATCCTATATCAAAAACCACCCAAAATAGAGGATAACATCCACCACAATTATCTCCTAGATATAAGTTAAAGATAAGGAAGGAAGAATAATGAAAGTGAGATAATTACTTCAACCCAAAGGAAACCAAAATAAACAATCCCAAATGAACCAAGGGGTTTGAAACAAAAAGAGAGGCAACTGGAGAAGGAGAGGATAGATAAGGGTAAACCAAGAGTTTTAATAATGTTTTTAAAATAAAAACAAGGGGGAAAACCTACTATTTATAAGAAATTCCTACTAGGCTATAACATGGTATGGTGAATAGAAAAAATGCTTGTGGTGGCTCGGTCAATGTGTGATCCGAAGCCTTCATGCGAGATCCTCCTTTTCCACTTATTTTAAAAATGTGATTTGACCGCCACCATGGAGTATAACATGGAATAGTCTTATTTGTGGTGGTTATTTTTTATTTTCCATGGCCATTAAAATGGCATGGTGCCCAAGACTTGTCCATTTTCACTTCTCCATGACCAGGGCTACAACATGGCGAGTCTTTATTCCTCGTTTCACACAATAGTGTCCCTGAGACACCATGACTTGCACCATGCCATCACTGGGAATTTAAAATCTTCCCACAGTGAATAGGTAGACCACTAGGAAAACATGTCCAACACCACACCTTACTCAGTGTGTGGTCACATAGACCAATTTACACAGGATCACACCCATGCCAAAAAAACCTCCAAAATATCTTGGCATAAGAAATTTTACAAATTGTGGTTTTCCTAAAGAGGCTAAAACACCACCTCCAACCTCAATATCACCACCAAAATCTCCCAAAAAATCTCTAAACCTTATAAAAACAAAAAGGAAATTCCAAGAAGTCCCAATCCATTACATCAAATATCTCTTAAAAAATTCTCATCTTTGAGAATTAAAATGAACCCAATACATAGAAAGTAAGGGAAGTATCTAAATAACCATCCCATGAGATACCTATTTGGATATTTTTACAATTGAAACACTATCACCATATCACAAAAACCTCAAGACACAACTTTTCACACAACCACTTTCGTAGCTATTCTAACATCCCAACAACCCAATCCAATAACTAACATAACTATCATACAATATGAACCCAAGAACACAAATAAATGAAATAAACCTTCCACATCAAGATATTGTCTGCTTTGGGTAGAACTGAATCACCCACATGGTTCTAAAACACATTGTAACATAACATATCTTGATTAGGAAGGGGTTTCACCCTCTTCATACACTTTAATATTTAACACACATCATTATAAATGGTGTTTCTTTTCATAAATAAACATGATTCATTCATCACATTATCAAAGAAAACAAAGGGAAAAAACTCAAAATAGCTTAGGGTACTTGGAACACATCTTCATTTTGAACTCCCAAGTACCCTCCTCCAAGACACAATTCCTCTAGAGAACACAAACCTAGGTAATAGTTCATCCAAACAACACCTTCTACAAACGATCCAAGATCTATACTAGTCACTCCATGAACATTGTGTCATCCTCTATATCCAACCGTACCCATTCATTGACATGAGAGTCATTATGAAGATATCAACAGAGATAATATACATGGAAAATGTTGTGGATATTTAATATCCATAGTGGAAGCACTAATCGATAAGACACCTCAACAACATGCTCCGACAACTTGAAAGACCCTATGAACTTGGGATAAAGATTACTACCCTTTCCAAAACTCCATTGCCCTTTATGAGGGGAAACCTTTAAGAACATGTGGTCACCAACCTTGAACTCTAAGACCCTAATACTATGATTGAAATAAGATTTTTTTTTTCTGTCTTTCACTGCCTTCATCCTCTCACAAACTATCTGAACCTTATCTAGCATTCTTTTCACTACATTGGGACTGAGAAACGATGAATTCCCAACCTCAACCCATCATAATGGGTAATGAAATGGTATCCCATACAAAGCCTCAAAGGGGTCCATACTGATGGATGAGTGGTAGATATTTTTATAAGTGAACTCAACTAATGGAAAGTGATTTTACAAAGATCCTCCAAATCCAAAGATGCATGACCACAATATATCCTCAAACATATGGATAGTCTGCTTTGTTTTTCTATTTTCCTGATGGTGGAAGGAAGTTTTGATATGTAACTGAGTTCCAAAATCATGCTTCAATCCACTCTAGACTCTTAATCAAAGGAAATCATACCAATACAATACAATAGACCTCATAACTTCATGTAGTTTCACAACCTTATCCCTATACCTCCTTGCCAAAACATCCACAATGCCCGAATCCTTGAATTCTTGGAAGTGATTTGACTTCATTAGTCGATTCTTGATTACCTAGATGAAATCATATACCTCATAATAGTAGGGTAATATTAGGATAAATTCAATATAGATTTCATCCCACTTCTACTCGGGAACAACTAAGGGATGAAAAAACTATCAGGGATATGGTGTCCTTCCTTTACTTACTAGAAACCAGACTATGAACCACAAACTCTACCACTTCCTGTTTCATACCAGACCACCAAAACTGAATCCTAAAACAATAGTAAATATTATATAATATTGGGTGAACCACTAAATACAATACATGAAACCAAAAAAGAACTTCCCTATAAATTTATAATGGGACCGATATCCCCCACTAAAATAATATTTGATTCTGATAATCCCATGACCATCCCTATGATACATCACCATGGTCAACATGTCCATGAATCACCATTACCTATGAGTCTTCCCACTTAGAATTCTCCACCTACTACATTAGAGAATACTACACTATCATTAAAATAAAAACCACCTTCATCAACCACCATTGTATCTAAGTGTAGGGATACCAACTCCTCTATTTCCCTCTAATCATCTCCATACTATTAAAAATATCCATTTGTGAATTCATGCTCAGTGCATCTGCCATGAAATTCCCAGTTCATGAGGTGTAGGAGAACTCAAAGTCATAGTCCTGAATAAAATCCATCCACCTATGCTATCACAGATTCAGGTCATCCTAAGTAAATATATACCTTAAACTTTTATGATCAGTAAATATAATAAATAATTCCCCAATGAGGTAATGTAACCACATATTCAATAAAAACACAACTTTTTATATCTACAGATCATGGGTTTTATAAGTATGATCATGAGGATGAAACTGTTTGGACCCATAATATATCACCGCATTATGTTATATGAAGACACGTCCTATGCCCAGACAAGAAGTGTCACCTAAAACCTCAAACATCACCCCATCTTCTGTAAATTAGAGCACCAAAGAATTAATCAATTGTTCCTTAATTTTTTAAAAAACTATCTAAAACCGATCGATATAGATAAAATCATTGTATTTATTAGTCATATTTTTAAATGGGGCCACAATCCATGAGAAATCATACACGAACCTCCATTAATAGCTCATAATACCAAGGAAATTGTGACCCTCTTACACATTATTTGGTGCTTCCCAAGAAACAAATACCTTTATCTTTGATGATTCCATAACCACACCCTATTGAGATACCACATGACATAAATACACATATCAGGTCTAAAACAGGCACTTGGAAAACTTTCTATAGAGTTGGGGGCATCGAAATACCTACAAGAAAGCTTTGAGATGGTTGACATGATCCTCCTATGACTTTGATTAGATAAGTATATCATCAATGAACACGACTAAACACTAGTATAGGGAATCATGGAACACAAATTTTATAATCCTCATAAACATCGTTGGTGAATTCATGACACTGAATGACATGTCTACAAACTCAATGTTCCCATACCTACACCAAGAAATAGTATTCAAGATATCTTCCTCTTTCACCGTCAACTGGTGGTTTCTATACCATAGGTGGATCTTAGAGAAACCACTAGCTCCACTCAACCAGTTAAAAATATAATGAATCCTTAGAAGAGGGTATAGAGTCTTTATTGTCACCTGATTCAACCTTTGGTAGTATATAAACTGTCTTAGACTAGCATCATCCTTCTTAGAGAATAACACCAGATCACCCCATGATGACACACTAGGATAAATGAAAAAAATTATATATCAGATCATCTATCTGAATCATTAAATCCCACAAATAATAGAGTTCTATATGATAAGGATCCATTGGGATCCAAGAGACACCTGAATGTAACTATATTACAAACTCAACATCACATTGAGGGGGTATTTTCATAATCTATGTAGGGAAAACATCAAGAAATTCCTCAATGAATTTTGGGATATTATACCATCCCAACACACATTAATTTCACTAAAAACTCCCCATAAAAAAGATAAGGGTATCCAGACATCTACCACCTATCTGAAAACCTTTTTTCCAATGAAAAATGCAATATGAAAATCACATATGAGAATACGACCTTCCCATGGAAGTAGAAGATAACTACATGCATAGAACACAACCAATTAGTATCGAGTATGACATTGTATGAATATATATATAGAAACAAAATATCACCTCATGACCGATATTTCCCCATCCTTAGTATACAACCCTAACATACTTTAAAGAAGTTGGTCTTGCTTTTGACTGGTGTAGTCAACACTGGGGGCATGAGAATCCTCTCCACGTCCAGTCCCAAAGAATGGACTAAAGTGGGTGCAATAAAGGAGTTAAAGGATCTCAAATAAAACAATGCATAAACAAGGGTACATGATAATATGATCATACCTCTAACAGTCTCTAGCCCCTCTATCTTAGAAGAGAGGATAAGGAATAGGGAGTAGCTATCCATCCATCCTCACCATCTTGGATGTTGGAAAAAATACGACCAAAACTTTTGGGTGTTGACACATAGTTTTTGATATGGGTAGGGTGCGTATAGAAATCATAATGAAAATAAAATATATAATATCCACACAAAAAACCACAACCTATGGGTTCATAACAAGAGAACCATCATAACTCATAGAGTTACCAAAAGGTCTCACAAAATCTTCCACCTTCATTGCCACCTCTAAATGAATTACATAACACAAGAAAGTCACAACCACAATCCACATTCCTTACTTTACTTTTCAAGTTAATCCATTTCCATATTTTAATATTACCAAACATCATACTTTATCAAGAAAATTAATTTCATGTTTATAAATTACCAATTTAACCACACTTCCCATTTTATTTCAAGAGTTCATCAATCATTCCAACCTATGCATTTTCAGTTTTTCTATTAACACTTCATTCCATCACTACATGAAAACTAGAACAATAGAAAAAAACACAAATAACCTATCTTAATCCTTAAAAAAACCCCAAGTATCAACCAACACATATCAAAACCACTCCATGTGACAACCTCCACACATCTCAACCACTGCACATCATAACCACCACACATCACAACCATCACATATCACATTTTAGTTTTAACAAGGGATTTTTTCATATTTATTTCAATAATTACAAGGAAATTTTCAAAAAAAATCCCTAATCACATAGAAATCCAATTTATTTACTATATACAAGTTCTTAACCTTTTTCATGTGTGATTATTAAAAAAAATCACAAAAAGGTTCACTAATTTCAAAAGACACAGCATAATAACAAACCTCAACATAAGAAAAACCTAGGAAAAGAAATAGTAAGCATTCTCAAATATATAGGTAAAACTTTAGAATAAGTAAAATTCATGAGATTTATTTCCTTCCCCTTTAATTTCTATTGAACTAATTAGTTATCTTATTTAAGACGGTATATACTATCTACCAAAAGGAGTAAAAAATCATGATATTACCACATGTACATATAAAAAGAGGAAAAATGAAGGATCCCCTACCTCAATTTAATCTTCAAAGAGAAATGCATAAGAACTAAGGATTGAAGACCAATGATCTCAAAGGAATCACCATTAAATTCAAATTTACAATAAGAATCTATTAAAAACCACCCAAAATAGATGAGAACATCCACCACAACCAACTCCCAAACTGAAGTGAAAGAGAAGGAATAAAGAATGGAAAAATAGAGAGGATTACCTTGATCTAAAGGAAACAAAACTGAATGATCCAAAATGAACTAATGGGTTCTAAACACCAAGGGAGGAAATTGGATAAGGTAAGGATGGATAGGGGTTTTCCAAGAGTCTAATAAAGGTTTGAAACTTTTAAAAAGGGGGTATTATACCTCATATTTATAAGCAAACCCTAATGGGCTCCACCATAGTGTGGTGAACATATAAAATTCCCATGGTGGATTTGGTTAATGCGTGATCTGAATCCTTCATGTAAGATCTGCTTTTTTCACACGTTTTAAAAATAAGAATTGACCACCACCATGGTATAGATCATGATGTGGTCTAATACATGGTGGTTCTTCTATATTCTTCTATAACCAACCAAAATGACATGGAACCCATGACTTTCCCATTTCCCCATCACCACACCCAAGGATATGGAATGTTGAGTCTTTCTTCTATATTTCACACAATGGTGTCCCCAAGACACCACACCTTATGCTACACCCTCACTGGGCATTTCAGATCTTCTCATGGAATACAATAATTCCACCTAGACAACACACCCAACACCACTACTTCCTCAAGGAATGGTCACATAGACCATTTTATACAAGACCACACCCATTCCAAAATACCCTCCAAAATATCTTGGAAAGTCACGGTGTTCCTCAAAAGTTCAAAAAACCACCTCCAACCACCAGATTCCCACCAAAATATCCCATAACAAATACAAGCCTTTGAAAAAACACAAATGAAAGGATGGGAAGGTACATGCTATTACATATATCATGGAGGTGGCCTCTTGTGGCATGGTATGATGAGATGTGGTGTGGTGAAATCTTGTACATGGTCCTTATGGTGTAGCCATTTTCTTTCAGCATAGAGGTTTGAGGGTGATGGTTTTGGTGGAAATTCCATTCTAGAAACCCTAGTTACATGGACCGTTAGTTTCACTGTGGATCCTTGGGGGTTGGGTTTTATGTCTCTTCCTTCTGAAGGGTCACTAAGGCTTGGGCATGGGGTTTCATTGTGGTGTTAACCTGGGTTTATAGGATTAGTTTTGATTGAATTTCGGAAAGGGTGAGATACATGGGGATCTGTGCTATAAATTATGAAGGGTGTATTTGAACAAGGACATTACAACATGACCATCCCTTCTACACAGTGGTTTTAGTGAAAATACTAGGTATAATGATGTGATCATGGATATTTATCCATTATCTAATACTTTATCCAACCTATATAAATTCAGAACTCACTTTGAATTACTCCTATTTTCTGCCCTATCCTTCAAACCCTAGGTGGACATAGGGACTCTTTTAAAAGATTAATCCCCCCTTGGTTAAGATTTTGCCACTGAATTCTAGAGATCTATAAAAAACTGACCCTGGTACACCCAAGCCAACCCATCACATAGACCGAAGCACGTTCTCAATCATCATGGGCTAGTGAAAAGCTCTATGAATAACCAAAAATATACTGGGAATAGTTTCACCCATGGTAAACTAGCATGACCCATCCATAAAATGAGACAACCACACTAATAAAATCAGTTCCAATTGTGTATAATACGATATCCAAAGTATGTAAATATAAAAATTAGATACTATAACTAGAAATATACATCACAAACAAAACATTACATAAAATTTCATGTATACATGACATCTTGAATCAAACCCAAAACTCAAAAGAATGGGAAAAATTCCCAAAAAAGGCCTATATATACAACCCAATGGACAAAAATTACAAAACAACTCCATAAGAGCCCACTCAGTGAGACCCGTATCCTCCAAAAAACACCAGACACCAGTAATCAAGAAGAACCACCTAGGTACATAGTGCCCTTGCCTTTACTTATGTCCTAAAAATAAAAAAATACATATTATCAAAGGAATATTTAGGGTGCGAGGCACAAATACCAATTGGATAACACCACAAATCTATTTAAGGATTTTACCCATTAAAACCAATAAACTAGTTTGAGAAATTATTTTAAAAACTAAACCACTTTTAAAACATTCAACTTTTAAAAAATATTATGGACTCCCTTTGGTTTGCCTTTCAAATAAAACATATTTTAAAAAATATTCCACAACACAGATCGAACAAAAAAACAAGGCCATAAGGCATAACATGCTAAATATACCCAATGAAGCATAGTAAGGGAAAACATCACATCATCATCATCATCATATAATCAATAAATGAAAATTGGTTATAACACATATAATCACACCAAATATAGAACTAATAAAATTCATAAAGCATAGAAAATAACCCAGCATGGGTAAGTTAACCTAGGGTTCTAACTAAAATGGAATAATGTGACTGAGTTAAAACAAAGTAAGGTAGATGGATGAGCAAATATGGAAGCTCCCACAGTCTTCCTTGGGCCCAACTCCAAGAGCTATCACAGTTTCTCGACATAAAAAATGGAATATATCACTGTCTTTATACACAAAGGCTCTCATAGTCCATTAGAAACCAAAATGGAAGCTCTCATTATCTTTCTCCTTGAAGGCTCTCACGGTCCCCTGGACAACCCCTCACTCACACCCCAATTAACATATGTGCTACTCCATGACAACATAATCACAAAAAAGTTCCATACAATAAAAATTCATTTTATTTTATTTTTAAAAAACCAAAATTCCAATTTTAACAAAAAAATTATATAAGGTAAAATCCTTTTTAAAATCATTTTAAAAATCTATTTAAATCCATAAAATCTCTTTGAACTATTTAATCAAACACTTAGGGTGCACACATGGCACACCCATTTAGAAAACCATCCTTAAAGACTCAAATTGCAAAACCAATCCATAAATTATACCAATCATGGGATACTCATCAATCATAAATAAAAAAATATAAATTTTATAAACAAAAACCAAAGGAGATAATGAATTTAAAGGTAATACATAGAAAATTACCTAAAATAGATACAAATACCTTGAAATGGGTTCCAATCTCATCTCCTATGATAATAAACACCCTAAATAAATAGGAGGAGGCCTCACACAACTAAAAAACATGAAAAAAACAAATCCCCAATTAAATACCCTATATTCGATCAAAAAAACCTACTTAGGGTTCAACTCTTCTATGAAAATGGAAGAAAAAAACTTGAGAAGGGGGAGGGAAGAAGAAACCAAGAGGAAAAGAGCTTACCTCAAGAAAAATAACTTTGAATCCATAGAGAAAACCACAAAATATAAGGGAGGAATATTCCACACTAAGAAAAGGGCCTAAAAATTATGGGAGGATGAAATGACGGCAAAAATACTTAAATTGATAGGGGAAAAATGGTAAGAGTCTGATTTTTAATGAGATAAATAAGGCCACATGGTTAGGCCACATGGTTAGTTAAATTTTGTTCCAACTATGTGAGATATAATATATCCCCAAAATAATCCATATTATTACCTCTTGGTCCTTGAACAAATTGAAAAATCATTCTTAAACCATGAAAAATCCCTCTGTCCTAAAAACCACCCCCTTGCATAGTTAACTGCATAGTAATACAAATTGTGTGCTAACCGTGCACCTTGGTATGCCTTCTCGAAACTTCCATTTCCAAACCACAACACCTAATAACTATAAAAAAAAATAAAAGACAAATAAAACTCAAAATTAGATCTACCAGTGAACCAAAGGGAGTCACAAAATCCCCACTATACCAATTTCTTCCCTAGAAAGTCCTCATGCATCCTTAGAAAAAAATAGGTGAGGCCACTACTCCCTCAACAAAATTTACTACTCCCACATCTCATAGATATCACCACCATTATTACATATCACATGGATCAAAAAGATATATTTACCATAGAGAACATTGTTATGATAATCTATGATACAAACTAGATGCTCCACAATAGTTGTATCAGGCTTAGGATCCAAATCTTCCCTCTCCAACATACGAGATGGGTATGAATGGTATCTCTTCAACTAGGAAATATAGAAAATATCATGGATTGAGGTCAACCACAGAGGAAACTCTAATTGATAGGATACATTACTAAGATGATCCACAACACGAAATGACCTAACATACTGTAGTTCCATTTTTCCATTCTTACACAAGCGATGATGTCCTAGACAAACGAATAACTAAAGAAACACCTAATCACCAACTTGAAACTTCAACGGGTGACATGAATGGTTAGAATATTAATTATGGTGGATATGAGATATCAATGAAAATTTTCAAGTAATTCATACTATCTTGGTTATCTCTTGGATGAGGCTTGACCCTACAAAGTAATTCCCATCCACCTCATCCCAACACAATGAGGATTTTCAAAGCTTCCTGTATAATTCCTTAAATGGATCCATACCGATTGAGTCCTGATAAATATTATTATAAGTAAACTCAACCAACATGAGGTTTCTTTTCCATTAACCACTAAAATCCATCAAAAACTACTGAAACATATCTTTGAGAGTCTCAATGTTCTACTTAAACTGACCATCTATCTATGGGTGATAAGTAGTGATAAATATCATCTCGGTTCCCAAAGACTATTGGAATTCATTATAGAAATATGAAGTAAAATAAGCACCCTAGTCTGAAACTATCACTGAGTGAACTCCATGATGCTAAAAAACATCTCAAAAATATAGGTTTCTAAGGTCCTCCACCTGTATTGATTCCTTAATAGGAATAAAATGGGTTGATTTCATCAAATGATGAAAAGTCACCCATATAGCATCTTTACCACTCATAATATGAGGTATAACGATCAACAAATCCATATAGATATCTTTTCACTTCCACATTAGAATGTTAAGTGGATATAATAACCCAATTGGATTTTGGTGCTCTACTTTGACTATTTGGAAGGTTAAATAATGGTAAACAAAGAATTCCACTACATGTACCATCACTGAACACTAATACCAATATCTCAATGTATAGAAAATATTGGTATCCTTGGGGTTTATAAAACAACTTGAATGAAGCACCTAATGCATCACCTCAAGCCTAAATCTAAAAGAAAAAACCACCCACTTCCTGAATAAGAGAGAACCATCAGGATATCGAGACCAATCACTTGAGGTCTCCCATCTATTTAAAGTAATTCTTACCTGTTGGCACTCAAAGGTCAGATAACTTCTCACTCCTAACCTAATCAATGAGAGGGGGTGTAACCTATATACTTTCCAAGAACACCTACTCCCCATCCTCATGAACCACCATATTCATATTAGAAAACAAACTCATCAGACCCCACTCATCTATTGATTCCCAAATTGCCTACACTAGAAATTCTATTCTCAATAAGTTAGAAATCAAATTCCCCTTCCTAGGTGTATAATAAATATCAAAATAAAACGTATGAAGGTATTACACCCATCATGTATATCTAAGATTTAGGTACCTTAAGGTGAAAATATACTCCAAGATATTATGATCTTAATACATGGTGAAACACTCCCTGAAGAGGTAATATCACCATGTCTTCAGTACATGCATCGTAATGGATAATTCCAAGTCATAGGTGGGATAATTAGAATCATGTGGGCATAGCTTCCTTGACCCATAATCCAAACAATGGTCCTCATACATCAAAAAACATCCCAAAAACACACTAGAAGCATCAAAATACATGAAATAATCTCTCTTAGGATTAGGAAGAATAAAAAATGGCACAGATCCACTCAAAAGAATACTTAATTCTCACACCACTAAAAATTCATCCCTTTCCTTTTAATGGTCTTCAATTGATTATATATCTTGGAGAAGTACTAGAAAAAGTTTCTATAATACCCACCTAATCCCAAAATGATACATATCTTGAACGAATTCTTAGGTTTCTCCCAAGACATGACTACTCAAACATTCTCTGGATCCACTAAAACTCCTACCTCATAAATCACATGGACCAAAAAATTCACTTCCCAAATACAAAAAAGTACAATTAGACAACTTATAATATAAAAAATGGTCCCTCAAAACACCTAAAACAACCCCTATATGGGAAACATTAGCCTCCTATGTATTGTAATAAACCAAGATGTTATCCATAAACATGACCATGAAGGATTCCAAAAAGTAGAATAAGATTTGATTCATCAATTCCATAATGAATAAATGAGAATTGGTAATACAAAATGAAATAACCAAATACTCAAAATATCCATAATGACATCAAAAAATATTCTTTAGAACATCCTCTTTATATAACCTCAACTAATGGTACCCGAATCTAAGGTTAATATTTGAAAACCAATGGGATCCCCTAATCTCATGAAAGAGATCATCAATTCTAGGAAACAAGTATTTATTCATTATAGTTACCTGATAAATCTTACAATATTCTATGCAATGTTAGAGACTCCCATTCTCTTTATTTTCAAATATAATAGGTGAATCCCAAGGTGAAACACTGATATGGATAAAACCCTTTCCCTCAAGGTCATATAACTGAAACTTAAACTCTATTATATTATCTAGAGACATATAGTAATATTTAGAGGAAATTGGGATCATCTGAGGGAGAAGATTGATAGTAAACCCAATCTTACTCTAGGAAAACCCCCCAAAAAATCCTATGGAAACACAACTGGGTACCTATACATGACCATTGTATGTTCACCCATTGAAATCTACTCAGATACATTGAGAATGAACCTAGACATTTGGAATGAAGTTAACCCCAATTCTGAAGCAAACAGTCCTTCCCTCCCTGATCATGGATCCCACCCACCATGGAGAGTGTGAGTTCTCCCATTAGGAGTAAGAAACTAGAACCTATAGTGATATTAGTCAAGAATCTCCTAGAATCTAATCAACTAATCCATGCCAATGATGAGGCCAAAAACTTCCAGGTCTAAAATGAGGAAATCCCAAACAACCACTACATTAGCAGTTAAAACTCAATATTCTCAGAACTTGAAACCCTACTCGTTCTTTATATCCAAATTAGTTATCAAATACATAAAAAACAAAATTAATTACACTTGGATTCACAAAGAATTAATCCATTTAAGTGAAATTAAGGAATGGTTTGATCCAATTTCAAATGAAACAAATTCCATCGAATAATCAATAAAACCATACATCTCATAGTGGCTGGCCCATAATCTAAAAACTCTAGAACAACCTCTTTTGTTTAAAGACATCTTGGATCTGTTCTTCCCTAAGACTTATTCCCCTGATTATAATACCCCTTTCTTCTAGGGTGAGATCCTCCACCCTGGACACATTTGACTGCACATGGGAGCCCTTTGAGGTTGTGGTGCCTACACCGCTCCCCCATGAAGGAAACTAAATGAAGTGATAAATATGTTCTAGACACCCACACTAGCCACATTCCCTACAAGTTTTCTAAAAACTATTCCTGGTGTTCCCACCTTTCCCCCAATGGCAATAGACAACTGGTTTACACCCTATATAATCCACCTATGTTATACCTGATGATTGATTGATAGTCTTTACACCACCCCACTAAGTCTTATACCACTTACACTTATATCCCAATGAAGAACTCTAGAAACCACGCATTGAAGGAACACCACAAAGACCTCTCTTTCTAGTAAAATTATCCTCCACCATAGATTCATTATCAACCACCTCTAAGTAGGTTGGAAGATAGAGATGAATAAAGATATACCTAATCTATGTCCTTAATCCCATCTCAAAAGGCTGATCCTTGAGGTAGTTGTTAGTGATGAGGTTCGTAAGTACATGAACCAACTCAATAAATCCGGCGACATACTCCATGACCAAATGATCCCCTTGCTCCAACTTCAAGAACACATGGGGGTTCAGCACCCTCAAAGCCTCTAGGTTGAACTTACAATTAAACACCACCTTGAAAGTTGTTTATGTGAGATCCACACACATCCTCAAGATCAATATAGACTCCCACCACTTTCTACTTGGTTCTTATAGTACGTACATGGATAATCCCACCTTATATGTATCAAGGGTATTTATAAACTCAAATATACTCTCAAAACAATCTAACCACTACTCAGTCTTATTGGGTACCTTGTTACCATAAAACATCAATGGATTTTTCCTTGTAAACTCCTAAATATATTCCACCATACATTCCTTCTCTCGACCACCCACTTGATCCAAGGATTATATCATGCGAATCACCGACTCCACTAAATCTATATCAAGGGGAGGGTTTTTTTGTGGGGTGTTCTCTGTAACAACATCTCTACACCTAGACAATGTTCTTATGGGGGGCATTGTCTACAACACCGAAAACATAAATTTGAATAAACAAAATTCAATCTCAAAACACATCCAATGAACCCCAACAAACCCTCAATAAATATGTAAACAAGTATAATAATAATAAAATAAACTCCAAAAAAAGGAGAAAAAAAATAAAAAATTTCAAGTATTTACCATGGTGCATGATTTGGCCACAAAGTTAGACTAACCATGTTCCAACCGTGTAGGTTTCAATACAGTTAGCTAGAAATGCCACATGGGATACACATGATCACCACTAACTGTGTGCTCTAATCATGCGCCTTGTCCAGACCTCCCCGTTTCATCCCCAAAACTAAAGTTTTCCCCTCAAGCTTTCCTCAAGACCCAACAATAACCATAAAATACCTCAAAATCTCATCAAAAAAGGCCATAACCAAGATCAAAACATAACCACAATCCCAAACCACCCATGGAAACTTATAGTTCAACAGAAAGAAGAGTTGACAAGACACTTCACCATTCCTACCTCCCAAGTCCTGATGGTCCTAAATCTAGTCTACCACCATATCCCAAATAAAAATGTGTCTATGATAGCATTTTGTAACAAAACTACTAGGGTTGAAATGATATTACCCATAACATGCCCTGAAGTGTGTCCCCAATCACCATGGACTAGTGATAAGCACCAGGCATAACCAAAAATCTCTTAGGAATGGTTTCACCCATGGTAAACCATCAAGACCCATCCATAAAATGGTATTACCACACTAATAGAATCAGTGTAAAAAATGTATAATATGACATATAGAGTATGAAAATACAAAAAGAATATACCATAAGTATCAATATAAATCATAAAAAACATTCCATAACATGACACATATACATGGTGTATCGAGTCAAACGCAAAACTAAAAAGAACGGGAACAAGGACCAAACAAGGCCTATATATATAGACCAACATATACAAATCCAAAAATGACTCCACAATATCCCATTCTATAAGACTAAATCTCCTCTAAAAAACACTATATGATGGTAATCAAGAAGATCCACCCATGTACATAGTCCCATTGACTTTACTTGTGCCCTGAAAAAAAAATCTACATATAACCAAAGTAATATGTAGTGTGTGAGGCACATATCCAAGTAGGATACCACCAAGGATCTATTTAAGGATTTTACCCATGAAAACTAATATACTATTTTGAGAAATAATTTTCAAAACAAAACCAATTTAAAAACATTCTTCTTTTAAACAAGCCATTGAAATCCCTTTAGTTTTCCATTTCAAATAAAACCTGTTTTCCAAAATATTCCAAAAAATGGATAAAAAAAACAAGTCTACAAGTAACACCATGATCAATATACCCAAATAAAAATAATACGGGAAAACATCATATCATTATCATCATACAACCAATAAACAAAAATTAGTCATAAAAAATCTCATCACATCAAACATGGCACTAATAAAATGAATAAAGCATAAAAAACCAACCCAGAATGGGTAAGTTCACCTAGGGATCTAACCAAAAGGGCCTAATGTGAGTTAGTTGAAATAAAGTATGCTAGTCGGATGAGCAAATATGGAAGCTCTCATGATCTTCCCCAAGCCCAACTCTAAGATCTCACACAATCTCTTGATAACCAAAATGGAAACTCTCATGGTCTTACTACCCAAAGGATCTCATGGTACCATGGAAAATAAAATTGAATATCTCATTATATTCCTCACTGAAGGCTCTCATGATCCCCCAAACAACCCCTCATTCACACCCTGATTAACCTACGTGCAACTCTATACTAATATAATAACAAAAGAGTTACATACAATCAAAATCTGTCTCACAAATCAATTTCACAAACCAAAATGACCATTTTAATGTAGCATATTATTCAAGGTAAAACCATTTCTAAAACCATTTTAAAAATCCATTTAAATCCATAAAATTTCTTTGATCCATTTAATCAAACACTTGGGGTGCATACATGCCACCCCCATTTGGAAAACACTCTTAAGAAACCCAAATTGAATAAGCAAGAAATATAAAATATCAACCATGGGATATTAATCAATAAAAAATAAAAAAATGAAAATTTGATAAACAAAAACCAATGGTGATAATGAATTTAAAGGCAAGCCATAGAAAAATCCATCAAATAAAGACGCATACCTCATAATGGGTTCCAACCTCATCACCCAAGATGATAAACAACTAGAATAAGTATGATAAGGCCTCACACACCTAATACACATGAAAATAAACCAAATACCTTATTAAATACATTATACTCATCAAAACCATACCTAGGGTTCAATACTTCCATGAAAATGGAGGAACAAAGCTTGAAAAGGGTGAATGAAGAGGAAATCAAGAGTAAAAGAGATTAACTTAAGAAAAACCACCTTAAATACAAGAACAAAACCACCAATTGTAAGGGAGGAAGATTCCACACTAAGTAGTGGGGCTGTGCATGATGGGAGAAGGAAATGAGGTCCAAAATCCTTAAATACCGATAAGGGAAAAATGGTAAAAGACCATTTTTAATGAGCTAGATGGGGATTTATGGTTAGGATGAATGGTTAGTTAAAATATGAACTAACCATGAAGGAGATACTATCTCCCAAAAATAGGTTGGAAAATTACCCATTGGGCCTTGAATGGTTTGAAAAATCATTCTCAAACCATGCAAAATCTATCTGTCCCAAAAAACCAACCCCTTGAACAATTAGCCGCATGGCTAGACAAACCATGCGCCAACTATGTGCCTTGTTCTACCTTCCAAAAAACTCCCATTTCTGACCTTCGACACCCAAAAATTATAATAACAAAATAAAATATAAATAAAACTCAAAATTAGATGTACCAGTGACCCGACAAGTGTTACATGACAATTCGATAGTGGTCTAAGGTGAGTTTATTTTTCTTATGTTGGTTTATTTCTATCTTGTTATCTATTTACATTCTATATATATTTTTTCTTTCATTATCATAGAGTTTTTATTGGTGTTTTATGGATATTTCCCTAAATAATTATGACTATAAGAATTGAGAGATTCCTTGTGGGATAGGTGATTCGAGATTGAATATCATTCTTTCATTTTTTTATAGAGAATTTTAAAAGTCTCGAGGTAGGTAATTTGTTAATTTTTTATTATGTGTTAATCTAAAAGTCTCATGCTTTATATTCCTTGGTTAAATAGTTAAATCAACCTAAATGAAGACAATAACCTGATTAAGATTGATTTGGAATAAGATGTTTTGATCACATGTGTTGATGATCGATTTATGTCACCTCATGTTATTTTCTAGATAATTTGTTTTATATTTTTTAATAATTATTTTGGTTTATCATTATTCATGTGCTTTAAAATTAATAAATGTAAATATGGAAACAATGGAATGAATAATGAAATAGGCATGGGAATTTGATTACCATTCTTCCTTGAAAACTATTGAATATGAAAGCACTGTTTGAGCATGATTAATTGTGATTATTAGATTTTATTAACCACTAATCATAGGTTTCTTTTCACTGAAACCTATTCATAATGAATCTATTAATTATATATGGTAATAAAAGGAGTGTATATCCTTGTTTATTAAAGGATTCTTTACCTTGGATCCATGGACTTAGTTTACCATTGAGTATAATGCATTGAAAATAATTTTTTTCCATGTATGTGTGCTCTAGGATTATAAATCCTTGATTTGTTTAATATTTGGGGTTTGGTATCGTAGTGATAAATGATATAAATTGAGAGTGGGAATTATTACTCTTTTTCTGATATGAGGTTAATGTTGGGACATATGGAATAGTTTGAGAGTGGGGAATGCCTATTTTTCAAGTTGTTGTATGAGGCTTATTGTTGGGTTTCTTGGGTACATGTTGAGAGATAGTATTTCTTGTCTTGATTTATGGTTTCTTTTATGGATATATTTTTTAATTGTTGATTATTGTGATTTTAAAATTTTCTGTTGTAGTTGGGTTTATGAACTATGAGTGTATATTCTTCTTGTAGCATAGGATGAGGCCTAGATTAAATGAAACCATGGAATGGTAAATGAATTAATAATGAACTCAAGAGATGGTTTTTGATGAAATAAATGATGATATGTGTTAACTAGAAACCACATAATGGTAAATTACACATGATACTGTTATTTATATTTTCTGATTTAATATGGTTCACCACCTAAGTCGGTAGGGAAACCAACATCCAAATGTTTTGGGGGTGTTTTCCCCAAAATATAGGATAGAGAGATAATATATGACTAATTTATCCCTTTACCCAACCCCTTTAGCTATAATGTCATGTATGGTAATATCCAAGCCATATAATGTTAAGCTATAGGGTATGGAATCACACAGACTGTAATGAATCTCATTTTTTCTATACACTTATGTGTTGGCTATAAAAAATTGATTTTATAATACATACTTTTATCCAGATGCAAAGACTACGATTTCATATGGGTGTATATTCATGGGATATAGTGTCTTGAAGCATAATTCATGATACATTGGTGATAATGGCTTCTAGACTGCTACTTGGTTATGGGATAAAAAATGAGATCTTCGTATTCTATACAAGATACAAGTTGTGATATGGTTTCCTATGTTAGGGTAGGAAAAATTATGGTATGGACAGGAACACAACATGTTTGAGATTGGGGCATGAGAGTGAAAACCCAATGGGGAAGCGGAAGTGGGGTACCTTTATTACATATATGTTTTGATATGGATATATTTAGTTCAACATGTTACTTGGTGAGTGAGACCTGTGAAGATAAGATAAAGTTTTACCTATTTAGGTAATGATTCAATTACATTTCCACAACCACAAAAGATTTTTAACGCCTATTTCATATTTTCATAAGAGGTTGTGAGGAGGATCTTACTGAGTATAATTGTATTCTCACCCGATGTATACATTTTAATGAGAGGTTCTGAGGAGGATCATACTATGTATACTTTTATCCTACCATTTGTATCATTATATAACCTCTATGATAGTTTCCAACCCATGTCCCATTGGAGGTGGGATTTGGGGATCAACTCCCTCTCTTAATTTCAAACCCAATAGGTATACTAGTGGAGGGGGTGGGGTCATGATAGAGTGAAATTAAAGTTGATGGGTAATAGATAGGATGGATTTTGGAGATAAATACTAGTGAATATTGCATGGTTTGGTATGGTAACAGTATCAAATTAACTTATAAAATGAAGTAAACATGGGAGATATACTGGGAAATAAGTATTTAATCCCCCCCTGTGATTTGAAACAAGGACCTTCAAGTTTTTTGAACATGCTAAGTGAAGTTATTCTTCTTATAGGATAGATTCCTAGGTAAGGATGATGCATAATGTTTGTCTATGCCTATGTTTGAATTGGTTAGATAATGATAACTTGGTTGAATATTATTTAATTAAACTTAAATATTATATATACCAGGTTTAGGATTCCCTGATGTTTTTTCTTTTGTAGGAATAGATTTAGGTCGATGTACCCATCAGGTTCATGCTGAATTTTTTTAATAGAATGTTCTAGATGATCATCATAGAGTTGAGGTCAATAATGAAGAAAATTGGATAAGATTATCACTAGGTTCTATAGAAGTATGTGAGATTCATTTTAGATTGTGAGAATGAGTCTTGTTTAGGGGAGGTGGATATTTCCTTCAGTCTGATTTGTGCTTGGAAAGAGAATTGAGTTTCATTAGCTGTGATGATACTGCATGGGGAGCCTCATAGTGGTGGTTATTATTACTCGAGGAATACGAGGAATCGACTATTACATGGGATATGTTCCATGATCATTTCTAAGATGATTTTTTTGTTCTATTACGAAGGTGGATTATTATTAGAATATTCCTACTCTTCACTAGGGGGATTCTAGCATATGAGAGTTTAGTATCTGGTATAATAACCTTGATTTATAATTTAGACTTTTTTCAAAATTAAGAGTCTTGGGTGATACATTTCAAGGAGGATTTTCATCTAGATATCCAATTCTAGATCACCTTGTTCATGTTTCAGACATACCATGAGGTTCTAGTGACAGAAAAGGTTATTGAGAGGATGGTACCTAGGACCAACCTATCTTAGGAGGGGATAAATTAGGACTCTCTATAGAGTAGATATATAGACATAAATTCTCAATTTCCTGGATAGATGAAGAATTTTCAGATAGAGAGTAGTTGGTTAGAGGTTTATTCATCCCATTTCACTTGGTTTGATAGTTTTTAGACCCATCATAGTGGTTTAGGCATGGTTTGTTATGATTTTGGAGACCGTAGCCACTAAAATATCAATTTATTGACCTTCTTTGATAGTTAACATGGTTCTGATGACCCTCTTCAATATTAAATATAATATTAGTATCCTCTAAGGTAGAAAAAATAATAGGGATCTTTGAATTTTGATCAACATGGAGGGGGTGAGGAAGGTAGAGGAAAACATCATAATACCCCTCATCCTTTAGAACAAATGAGTAGAGCATGAACATGTAGGCTATTACCATCAAGGTTAGAGATTCCATGGAGTGGGTCATGGTCAAATTCATGCCTTAGAGTTTCCATCATCAGATGAGCAAGACATCATATAAGATATTATATGTTTATATTCTACTTGGGTGCATGTCCTGTTTATTTCAGGATCTACACACACCTTCAATACAAGTCCATACCTTGAGAATTAAAGTGAATAGGATTATTATTCCCTTATCATAGACTATTCCAGTTAAAGGTAAATCTAGTTTTTGTGAAGTGTGTAGAGATTGTGAGCTTATGCTAGAGAAACATCACTCTTGGTGAGATTTGATATGTTTATATATACAACTATATGAAATACTTCTTGACATGGAATGACTATGTTCAATTTAAGTTATTTTATAATGATTCATGAGTCACACTATATTCTATGATACTTATGGAGAGACAACTATGTTTTTTGGTGATCAAGATCCTTAGATGGGCTATAGAGGAATGTTGAGTCCTTATATTCCTTGATGGTTGGACTGATATTGAGTTTGGTGGAGGATCAGTCGGTGGTGTTTTATAGGGTTATAGAAGAGTGCCTCGATGTATTTATAGAATAGGTTGAGATGCTACCCCATCAAAGAAAGATTGAGTTTGGGATAGATTTACTGGTAGACATCGCTCCAATATTGATGTCTCTGTATAGGATGACCCCTTATGAGTTGCAGGAGTTGTAGATTCAGATTCATGATCTTCTTTAGGGAGGATTTATTTATCCTAGTGTGCCACTATGGTGTGCTCTAGTTCTGTTTGTGAAAAAATAAAATTTAAGTATTCATATGTGTATTAATTACTGTCATTTTAATTAGGTGATAGTGAAGAACCACTATCCTCTATGAATATTGTTGATTTATTAAATTATATGATAGGAGATAGATAGTTCTTAAATATTGATTTGTGGTTCGGAAATCATTAGATGAAACAGAAGGATGAGTATATTATTAAGTCTACTTTTAGACGTGGTTATGAACATTAAAAGTTAATTATAATTCCATTCCATGTTATAAATTATCTAGTTGTGGTTATGGGACTGATGAATTCCATGTTTCATGAGATTTTGAACTGATTCATGATGGGTTTTATTGATAGAATTATTTTGATTTCCAATTCAAAGGAGGAGAACACAAAGTATCCATGAGTTATTTTGAGAGTTCTTCAGCATCAACAACTATTTGGTAAGATATCCGTAAGATCCCGTGTTTTCTTATGAGGTAGGAATCATTTTGTTTTTGGTTTAACTCAGTGTTTTTGACCTAATGTGAGTTCCTAATGGGATCATGAGAGTTTTAAGGGGTGTATGAGGCTTTTTTGGAGCCCAAATCCCATTTTTTTTGGAAAGACAAGGCACAATGTATAGTTAAAAGAAACCATGCGGGGCATACCATATAGTTAGGAGTAAATTTTCATGGCTTGATAGAGGGGTTTAGGAGGTTTCATGGTTTGAGGAAACCATACCACCTTAGGCACACATCCATGTGTGTGGGGGGGGGGGTCTGCAATTTTTGAAAGAGGCATAGACACATTTTTCACATGGTTTTCCAAACCGTGAACATGAAACCATGAGAGGTCCTCCTTAGCATAATGACGGTTTCAAAATTGGAGCATGATTTGGCCAACCATGTGGCCAAATCATGAGACCCAATGTTTCTTAATGAAATTATCATTTAAGAACTAAAAATTATTATAACATAAATATAATTTCTATTTCTTCCAGTAGATAGAACCCTTCACATTTGGAGAGCTACTTTGAAGACAATCTATAGGATTTGTCGCCATTTCTCCATCTGGACCCGAAATCAAACACTTTTGGTCTCATTGGATTTGTGCTGGTGAGTTATTAATTCCTATTGTGCTGTTCTCCATTTGACTTTTTATCAATGGTGTTATTTAGGTGCAAGATAATATGAAATATTTTCAGTCTTTTCATCTATTCTTTGTCTTTCTCTCAATCTAGACCGAATCAAATATTGATACTGGATGAGTTATCTACTAAGGACCTATGGTATGTGGTCTATACCTTTTCCTTATGGTTTGTTTTTTTATAAGAGTAGTTTCCATTATTATACACAATAGGATTTCCATCAGTTCCCCTTTAATTAATTGAATAATTGAATTGATTGAATTGGGACCTGTTAGGTTTCCCCTTGAGTAACATTTCATGGTTGAAGGTCATTTATCATCAACCTAGGACACCCATGTGGTGTTCCCTTGTACTTTACCTATGTTATACCACCCCATTGGGTTCATGTGATATCTCTTTACCAGAGGGAACCCTTTTTAACTAATTGAGAATTGAATTGAGATAATAAGAGAGAGTTGATGCCTCATTTCCAAGTGTTGGCATGATGTGAATTTTTTATTTGATTAAATGGTTTATATGAGAAATGTTGAATGGGTTGATGAACTCATAACATGTGTATAATTTTGAAATGATGAATGAATGAAATGATGATTTGAAATTGTGGTGGATTCCTTGGATGATCTCCTTGGATCCTGATTCCATTATATTCAATAGATGTTTCTCCCATGTATATTGTTTACAGCAGTGGATACCTCAGACCTATTTACTCCTTGGATCCTTATTCCATAGGATTACATGTACCTTTCTATCCCTTAGATATGGATTTCTTGGACTCGTAATGGACATGTTTTGTTTACATGCTCCTAGGACTCCAACCAAGTCATTACTAAGTTTATATTGAGATGCTCCGAGGAATTTATGTGGATTCCTTGGTCTTCTATACCTTGGATCTGACACTTATTGTAATGAAACTTTTTATTATATGGAATGGTCATTGTGGATGAAAACTGATTATACGGTCTGGCCATGATGGGTTTACATACTAGATTATACAACATGGTAGTGGTAAATGTTATATACTAGATTACATGGAAAGGCTGTTGTGGATATTTTCGCATGTTTTATAGACAACCCTGGTATGAGTATCAGATTATAGTGGTTATATTAGACTATATAACACCTATTTTATTTATGTTTTTATTGTTTCCATTATTTGTTGGATCCAGACTATTTTTTATAGGGATCCTTTCTTGGCTAGACAATATCACATATTCCTTGGGAAATTTACTTTTAGTAATTTTATACCTGTGATATATTGCACACTAAATTTGGTTATATCCCACATACTAGATTTTTTATAGACACCATTGGTGGTGGCCTACTGAGTGTTGTTTCACACCCAGTTTGGGCTAACGTTGGGTACCCAAAAAGAATTCATGGATGTAGGTAGGGACCGGGGAAAGATCCCACTATACGATGCTTGACTTGTTCATTGTTAGGAGCAGGGGAGCATAGGATCGAGCATCACTCATGATGCTATATGGAAATAGTTCCTTTTTTGTATTTTGATATTTTAATACATGTATTGTATTGGTTTCTTGTACACTTATTTTCTTACTTTTTAGAAACATGACACAAAAAATCATTTTGTATATGATATTACTTTTGGAATTGTTTATATATTCCTATCTTAGATGTTTATCTTCTTTCTGATTTATATTAAACTTCTTCTATTGACCATTTTTGTTAATACCACTACGTTACACTCTAACATGAGGGAATAATCTCCCAAAATACACATCATAGTCCCTCATTACTAGTTAGAATCCTTTGGCATATGGGGAGGTACACTTGAGGCCATATGACCCACCAGATCAGGGCACCATTTAGTGGAATCCGGGTCGAGATGTTAGAAAGTGGTATCAAAGGTGTTTCTTTTTATGATTGATATAATATTTTGAGATAATATACATGTATTAGGAAGGTATTTCAATTTAGTAATGAACTATTCCTAGGAGTATCTAACCCACTTATAAGAAAATCCAAATTCCCTAGATCAGAAATTGTTATTTTCTAGATTTTTCCTATTACCATTGATTTGATTCCACCATTAGGTGATGTACTATTGGTTTTATGTTTTTTATGATTCTAGATTTTTTTGTTTCCCATTGAGATGAGGTTATGAATCTCAGGCACTTTACTGGATTCACATTCCATGCATTATTCCATTCCATATAGGATGCATTGCTTGACTGTATGACTTTGTGATATGTGCCTTATGTGATATATTTATTATCCTACTGGAGTTATGGTAGGGAATTGAGAATTGTAGTTGGTACCTAGAGTGATTTCCATAACCTAAACATCCTTTTCCATATTAGGCTACAACATACACCCTAAGAAATCAATTATGGCATGTTGAGCCATATACCATTGGTCTCATGGACTAGAACGTGCTATGATATGGATTAAGTGGAAACGATATTTTGGTTCATGAGGTGTATGGGCCCTTATGAAATGGGAGTGGTGCCCCATTTGGTTTAACCATTTAAATTTAAATATAAAATTAATGTGAATTGAAATGGAATTGAATTGTGAAATAGAAAAATTGACCTAGACCTGACTTTTGAGTGGGTAGTAGGCAGTGTCTCTAGTGATATTATGACTATTTATTTTTACCTAGTCCTGAATTTAGGAGCAGGAAGAGGGGTATGGATTATTTATTGGAAGTCTTCAACCTATACTATTCTTATATCTTTGATGTTCTCACTACTTGATTCTTTTTTGAGGTGTGTGTTTGGAATTGTAGAGACACTCCACCACAATGAACTCCATTCATACGCCAGGAGGGTAGTGACAACCATGATCTAGAGTTGGTGGGACATGATATACTAGTAGATCCTTTTGTAGTGTTGGATGAGGTAATGATGGTTTTACTATACATAAGTTCCCAAGTACAGTTCTATAAGGGTTTACTATGCTACATGCAGACTTTTCAGGGAGCACCATAGCCTGCCTCATCTATGGAAGAGATGATGCATGTGTTACAGTAACAACATCAACCCATGTTTTTGGGGGATGGAGGAATAAAGGCTTCTAATCCATGGCTTGAGAATATTTTTTTGATCTTAGAGAATCGAGAGACACCTAATAAGAGGAGAGTGAAGCTCATGAAATATTTTATTTAGGGAGTACCAGCCAGACTGCTAGTGCCGATAGCTCAATTTATCGTCATTAATGTGGGAGATGGGGGTATATGAGGAATAAATGTGATCATGACCCATTAAAGTTCCAAGCTTGCAGAAGGATGGTACAAGTACAAATTTTTTATAGGATCTTCCCTCCAACAGTTAGTGGAAGGGGTTAGCTTCAACTCCAGGTTCAAGAGTGGTTTTCATAGCTCCATGTTAGATTGGGAGCTGTAATAGTGTTGGCTATTTAGGCTAAGGTATTGGTCATGGTCAAGGAATTCAGGCACCAGTTGTACCTAGATATCAGAGTGGACCTACTTTGGGTAGTGAGACTATTTCACAGGGTCATGGTTTGGGCCATATGTATTCTGTACAACCTACCCCTGAGGAGTAGATCACTGGGAAATCTATGGTTAGAAGTACAATATTAGTAGGTTGTACTTTAGTATCCGATCTTTCAATATAATTGCTTCACATAGTTTCGTATTTATACCTGTTGTGGAGATACTTTGTCTCATGGTTTAGTTTTCTGATGGGGTTATGAAACTCAACACTCTATTGGGAATTAGATCAAAGTGAATGAACTAGCTCAAGGATTTCCCCCTTGATATTGATAGGTATCACTTCACATGGGATATTTTTTTCCTCAAGATAACAGGGTTTGATGTCATCCTTAAGATGAGATGAATAGTTGATTATCGATCTTATTTTGATTTATACCACTAGAGAGTGATGTTCAAATCACCATATGGTGTATTTTTTATTCACAAGGGTGAATGGGATGTCCAGGAAAGACAAGCTGGACCACAAAATTATGGAATGGGTGGGATGATAACCCATATTGCTAGTTTGTGTTTAGATGATCAAAGAATGTGTCTGGTGGACTTACCCTCTATGGTTGATCGTTTTGGGGATGTTTTATTGTACAACTTTTATTAGTCACCTCATATGAGAGAGGCAGATTTCTCTATCCAGCTAGTTCTAGGAGCTACACTAGTATCCATTCCTCCTTATAAAATAGCTACTACGAAGTTGTAGGATCTCAAGAGGCATCTAGAGGAAATTGAAGAAAAGGGGTTTATATGATCCAATACTTCTCCATGGGGGTAGTTGGTAATTTTTGTGAAAAAGGTGGATGGTACCCTTGGGCTATGTGTGGATTATCAGAAGTTGAACTAGTTGATGATTAGGAACCAATATCCCTTTCCATGGATAGATGATATCTTTGACCCGTTCTATGGAGCTTGGGTTTTATCAAAATTGATTAGAGATCAGGATATCACTAGGTGTGTGTTCAAAATTCAGACATACCTCATAAAACTTTTCATAGAAGGTATGGTTTATATGAGTACCCTGTTATTTCATTTGGTCTCACGAACGCACAACTAGTTTTCATGGAATTGATGAAATTTGTTTTCCATACTTATCTGGATTCATTTGTGGTGGTTTTCATGGATGATATCTTGATGTATTCTCAAAATCGACATGACCATGCCAAATATATTGATATCTTTTTTGGATACATCGAGAGAGAACCAATTATATACTAATATCATAAAGTTCCACTTCTGTATGGATAATTTTCACTTCCTGGGTCATACTATCTTAGATACAGGATTATCAGTTAACCCAGATAAGGTGAGAGATGTAGTTTCCTAGGAGAATACCAAGAACATTTTTTATATATGAAGTTTCTTGGGGATATATGGATATTACAGGCATTTCATACAAGACTTATCATGCTTAGAAACAACTAT
This sequence comes from Viscum album, assembly GCA_963277665.1. NCBI lineage: Eukaryota > Viridiplantae > Streptophyta > Magnoliopsida > Santalales > Viscaceae > Viscum > Viscum album. The sequence continues at coordinate 2,114,914,567 of OY728120.1, forward strand.
TATGGGATTGACTAAGAAGGGTGTAGAGTTTGTATGGATAGATACATGTGATACAACCTTCCATGATCTAAAAGGGAGACTAACTTCAACGAAGATCCTGATACTGCTAGAGTTGGGAAGAATCTACACTATCTATTGAGATGCATTAGGTATCAATCTAGGAGCAGTTATGATGTAGGGGGTTAGAGTCATGGAGTACGAGTCTCGTCAGCTGAGGCCACATGAGAGGAATTACTCGACACACAATCTTGAGTTAGATGAAATTATTAATGCTTTTCACCATTAGAATCATTATCTACAAAGAGAGTTTTTTATGGTATACCTAGATAAAAAATCCTCAAGTATATATTTACATAGCATGATGTGAATTTGAGGTAGTGAAGGTGGGATGAGTACCTATAGTATTTTGACTTCAAGATTTCCTATATTTCTAGAGAGGGAAATGTAGTCACCAATACACTAACAAGGAGGACTCAGATGAAGACAGTTCATGAGGCTTGTAGCGAGTGGAAACTTATGTCATTGTTTTATGATATTCACTTGGAGGTGAAGGATAGTCAGGGAAAGGCCTTTATTTTATTTTTAGTGACTTAAACTCTTCTAGATAGAGTGAGTATGATATAGTTATTAGATGCTGAGGACCTAGTCCTATAAGAGAGTGTGGAAGGTGAGGACCCGCCTCCCAGTTGGACCATTGGAGAGGATGAAATTTTGTGTATCAATGGATGTGTTTGGGTTTTAGTGGGCATACATGAAGATATGATGTGAGAGTTTCATGCCTCAGTTTGGTAAGTACACCCTAGTGTCACCAAGAAGTATCTTTACCTATGTTGTAAGTACTGGTGGCTGAGTATGAAACATGATGTAGCTGGTTTTGTCACAGGGTGTTCCACCTGTCAGTAGGTGAAGGAAGAAAATTAGTGAACATATAGGATTTTATAGTATATACCCACTCCATAGTGGAAATGGGAATATGTCATGATGGATTTTTACCAGGTTGTTGAGGTCTCCTTAAGGTAGTGATGTTTTTTGGGTTTTTTTGAATAGGATCAAGAAGGATTTTTCATTTCCTACCGACTAGGGAGACCTTATATGTGGATGAGTTTGGGAGGTTTTATATCTGTGAGATAGTATGAATTCTTGGGGTTCCTCATACTATTTTATCATATAGGGAAACTCCGTTTACATCTTGTTTCTGGAAGAGTTTACAAAGGGCATTGGGTACACAGGTGCTTCTAAGCCCAATATACCTCCCTCAGACTGATGTCCAATCAGAGCACACGATTTAGGTTCTTGAGAACATGCTGTGAGCATGAGGATTGTATTTTGTGGGCTCATGGTTGAGGAATAAAACCCATGTTGAGTTCAAATAAAATAATAGTTATATGAAGACTATACAGATGACACCTTATGAGGCCATGTATGTTAGGCCATGTTGATCACCTCTGTGCTAGTTAGAGGTAGGTGAGGAAACTTTACTGGGACTGAGTCTCAAGCATGAGACTTTAGAGTAGGTCTAGTTTATTGGGAAATGGATCGTTACTGCATAGTCGAGACATACATATTATTCTGATCACCATCAATGACATCTAGAGTTTAAGGCCAGTGATCATGTATTTTTACGTATCTCACAGAGTCTAGGACACAGACATATTATGATACCTGGTAAGATTTCACCATGATATGTCAGGATGTTCGAGATTCTAAAGAGAGTCAATATGGTATCTTATAGGTTGTAGTTACCTCATAGGTACCAGACCATGCATGAAGTATTCCAAATATCTCAGTTGTGCCATTATCACTGAAACCCATCTTAGACTCTGCATTCATATGAGGTGTAGTTATAGGTAGATGTGTCTTTTTAGTATCATCCTATATGTATAATTGAAAGGAGAATGAAGGTTCTATGAGGCCAATTAGTTCATCTAGTATGGGTTCTATGAAAATATGATCATTTACAAAGTGAGACTTAGGAGTAGGAGGCCGACATACATGCTCAGTGGATAGATTTATTCTTAGGCGATTCTTGACCACCCTTGGAAGGGAAATTTGGGGATGAGTTTCTTTAAGGGGGAATATTTTAAGATCTCAAGTTTTCCTATCAGGTAAAAATCCTTTTTTTTAGGTTTGATTCCTTCATTTTTACCTAATGTGAGTTCCTAATGGGATAAAGAGAGATTTAGTGGTTTCTGGGGTTTGTTCGGACCCCGGATCCGAAATTTGTGGAAAGAAAAGGTAGGTTTCATGATTAGAAGAAACCATATAGTTTAGGCCATACGATAACTCCTAACCATACAAGGATTGACAGAGGGGTGAAGGAGATCACACAGTTTGAGGAAACCATTCTATCTTTGGTTCATTCTTGTGTAGGGGGAACTGAAAGTTTTGAAAGTGGTCGAGACATTATTTGTGCATGGTTTTCCAAACTGTGTGCATGAAATCGTGTGAGTCCCCCCTTAGAATAGTGAAGGGTGAATGTTTGGAACATAGTTTTTCCAACCGTGAGGCCAAACTGTGCGGTCTAGTGTTTCATGGGGAAATTACCATTTTCCCTCAAAAAATATTATAACCTAAATCTAATTTCTTATTCCTCTAGTGGACAACACCCTTCACATTGGGAGAGCTCTTTTAAGCCAATCCATATTCTTTTCTATCATTTCTCTCACTACTAGAAAAATAGGTATTTGCGACGGGTCATTTGCGACGGGGGCCCGTCGCAAATGGCCCGTTGCGGAAAACGGCGTCGCAACTACAATTATTTGCGACGAGCCCGTCGCTAAAGACATTATTTGCGACAGGGATCGTTCCCGTCGCAAATATTACTCCGTATATTTGTAAAAAGCTTTTAAAATAGTAATTGCGACGGGCCCCGTCGCAATTACTATTTAAAAAAATAAATAAAAACTATTAATAAATTATTTTAATGAATATAATAATAATACTATTTTCGACGGGCATAGTATCCCATCGCAAATACTATAAAAAAAATAAAAAAAATAAATTATTAATAAATTATTTTAATTAATATAATAATAATCTAATTATAATTCAAAAATAAAAAATAATAAAATATTAATAAATGATTTTAATTAATATAATAATAGAATTATAATTCAAAAATAAAAATAATAAATTATTAATCAATTATTTTAATTAATATAATAATGATAGAATTATAATTCAAAAATAAAAAATAATAGAATATTAATAAATGATTTAATTAATATAATAATATTAGAATTATAATTCATAAATAAAAAAATATTAATAAGTTATTTTAATTAATATAAAAATAATAGAATTATTTTACATTCAAATATTAAAATAATTCAAATATTACAAAAAAATATAATTAAATTATAATATTATAAAATTTTAATATATATATAAAATTTAATATTATAAAATATAAATAATATTATTATTCATATTAATATTGTTATTTCAAAATATAATATTATTAATATTTTATAATGAGACAGAAACTACGAATAAAAAAAATTCGTATTTTGATTTAACAAAATTTATAACATAAAAACAAACTCTAATATGAAGGAGGGGGGGAGGGGGGGGGGGGGAGGGGGGGGGGGAGGGGGGGAGGGGGGATCTGTAGATGCTGGTGGAGGAAAATCCACCCCTAAAGCATGAGTGAGTCGGCGCATATACTCCATCTGCTCCTGCTGGTGCTGCTGCCACCGACTTATCTGCTCCTCTTACAGCTGCTGCTAGCATCGACGCTCCTCCTCATACTGCTGCTGCTGCTGACGTATCTGCTCCTGCTCCTGTCAGAGACTCTCTATCAGTGCAGTCTGAGATCGCAACTGATCCTCATACTGTGTAGCAGAATAAGATGCACGAGTTCCTCTTGAGCTGGACGCTGACATCGCAACACTGCCATAATAATCTCTGGGAGTCAGTCGAGAGCTGATACCAACTACCCGACCCTTCTCGAAGGCATACTGGGTGGCCTGCATCTATGCCGCCTCATCAAACTGATGGCGAGTGGTCTGATCTGATGACTCGGCCTGACTCTCAGGCTGGGTCTGTGATGCTGCGGCCTCATATGACTCCTGTAGTTGCAATTTAAAATTAAAATTGTGAATATATTATATGCAGTTAATTTTTAAACTTGAAAACAAATAATACTGACCATGATGTGATGCTGATGATCACCTCTGAGCTCCCCAGTAGAAGGATCACTATACATCTTCCGATATACGTCGTACTCCGTAATATCGGGGTGCTCGACAACCTATAAGAATAAAAAATAAACTGTTAATATTTATAGTTATATAAAATATTTATAAATAATGTACGTACCAGATTCTGTCTATGAGTACTGAAAGAATGACTCCCAGCTCGATGCATCACCTCCTGTCTCCCCCGATTCTGCCTCCCCACCGATGATCTCCTCTGAAAGGCACCACTCAACCAGTGCGCACATAATCCATCCCATACATGGGATGAAATGTACTCTGGTCGGTGTGCTCTACATGACTCATCAAAATCTGACACTCTTGCTTTCTTCGTGGAAACTTTTCTTAAATTGTGCAAAAACTGACGAAAGCGATCACGCATGGCCACCTCCCATGCCTCGTGGATGGCGTCACGCATGGTATCCTCGATCGGATACCATAAACACTACAAATAAATCAAAATATCAAGTTAGAAATGAAATAATTTTTAAAATAAAAATTATTTATTTACGTACGTACCAACCAATGGACGAACATGGCCTACTGCACATCAATGGGAATCTGCTCCCATGTGGTCCACAACTGAGAGAAATAGTTGCGCAAAATAGCGCTGCCCTGTCCGACTGCTATATGCGGAAAACTGTAAAAATAATAAACATTTATTATATGAATAGATTAATGAAATCTTAGTCAAATCCACAGGTTATCACACAGGTTATCACACCTCTGTTTGCGTGGATCAAACCCAAGACGTGGACGTCGCTCGGGGACGGGGTCAGGAATCATCAATCGTGCAAGACCGCGCCCCCTCCGCGTACTCCCTGGAGCACCTACAGGCTGAGGGTCATTTGCCAGCAACTCATCCGCATCGAAAGGCAGGTCAGCATCCGCCAACTCACGAAATGTGTCGTCGTCCATTTGAAACAGAAAATGTTAATGTTGTTAGCAAATAATTGATAATTACTATTATATATACATATATATATATATATATATTATGATTGTATATAACTACCATGGAATTCTATCAGTGTTCATCTTCATCATCATCTTCATATATGTCAATTTCATCTTCATATTCCTCCTCAACATCATCGATATCCATTCGAGTTCCAGTTGCTTCATCTCTTACCATTTCAAATTCATATGTGACATAATTAACATAATCTTCATCACCAACTCTTAAATGTGGGGTGTCGTTATTGATAATCATGTCTCTTTGTAAAAAATATTGATTTTGAGTACTCTCTTGAAAAACTTCAATTCTTTGCACATCAGTGAAAGAACATTCACTTTGACTAAACTAATTGTCTCGAATTTTGATTTTTATTACACTCCACCAATCAGTCAAGTCTCTTGATGTAGCACAGTACTTTGCGTAATAAACTTGATGTACCTGTTGAGCCAATAAGAATGGTTCATTTACTGCGAGAACACTTTTACATTTAATATCGATGATTCCATGAGTCGAATGAACACGCACGCCTCTCTCTATATCCAACCACCGACATTTGAACATGGTTATGTAATGTTGTCCAAGATAACAGAGTTCAATGATTTCATCAAGTATGCCATAAAATTCAACTTCATTTTCTCGATGATGAGATCCTCTCAAGCTAACTCCACTGTTCATTGTTTTTTTTGATTCCCCATATGCATGTGTGTGAAATCGAAATCCATTCACCACATATGCATTATAAGTTTTAACAAGTTTGGAAGGTGGGTTACTCAATATACACAACCATTTTTCAATTTTATCAGCATGTCGAGACACCTGAAAATTTGCGAAATAATTATCAATATAGTAAACTATACATTGAATGAGTTTCTAAAAGATAAAGAATTTATGTTACCAGTTTTTGAAACCACTGAGAGAAATTTTTCTACCGGCGTTCTTCGAGAGCAGCTGTTGTAATTTGTGGAATTTGTTTCTTGATATGATTATCATACAACCTATAAAAACAAAGTTATTTACTGTAACATAAATGATAGAATAAGTGATATAAACAATTACAGTACAACTGATGTCATCTCTTCACAGTTGAGCAGAACATACGTATGAGCTCTATGATGTTCATCATCTAAAAACCAGCGTTCATAAACTCCACCAAAACCAAGCTCTGGCTGGTTGAAAACAGATAATTGATTGTCGATTTCATCAATATTCCTCTCGTTCCGTCCCATTCGGTTGTGTTTTTAAGGATACTCAGATTCAAAATAATGGGAGCAGAAAAAAGATATTTCCTCTTGAAAATAAGCTTCTGCAATAGATCCTTCAACAAATGCTTTGTTACGTACTTTTATTTTCAATTTTTGCATGCATCTTTCAAATGGGTACATCCATCGAAACTGTACTGGACTTCCACATTTGGCTTCATATGGAAAATGTAACATCAAATGTTCCATTGAGTCAAAGAAAGACGGTGGAAATATTTTTTCCAGTTTACATATAATTACAACAACATCTTCTTCAAGTTTTCATAGAGCATCATAATCTGCTGTAGCTGTACAAATTTCCCGAAAAAAATGAGACATGTCTATTATGGAATCCCAAATCACAGAATTCAATAGACCTCTTAATCCAATGGGTAGAAGTCTTTCCATTATAACATGACAATCATGACTTTTTAATCCAGTAATATGACCATTCTTTACACATCTACCCAAATTGAAAGCACAACCATCTGGAAGTCTCAAATCTGCAATCCACTGACAAAATAATAAACGGTTTTCTTTAGACAGTGTATAAGCTGCTTTTGGTTTCAGTAACCTTTCTGTTCTGACATTCTCAAACAGTTCCAGTTCTGGACGCCTACAAATTTGGGCAAGATCTAAATGTGCATTTACATTGTCTTTTCTCTTTCCTGGCGTATCCAAAACTGTATGAAACAAATTATCAAAACAATTCTTCTCAATATTCATGACATCCAACATGTGGTGGACCAACAAATCAGACCAATATGGAAAATCCCAAAATATGCTACGTTTAATCCAATTGTGTTCTTTCACAAAACCAGAAATTTTCTGTTGGTTTATTGTGGGACCAAAAGTGATGGGGGGTAATGAAAATACAACTTATTTTAACACCGAACCTGATATCATTTTTGGAGGTCCATCCCTTTCAATTGTTCCTTTTCTAAAATGAGATCTGTTTCTGCGAAAAGGATGATCAGCTGGAAGAAATCTGCGATGATAGTCAAAATAACAAGGTTTCTTTCCATGAATGAGCATAAATGCTTTGTTCTCTCCCATACAGTAAGGAAATGATTTTTGACCATGTGTACTCCATCCAGATAACATCCCATAAGCCGGGAAGTCACTAATTGTCCACATCAATGCTGCTCTCAGTATGAAATTCTGTTTCGTAGCAACATCATATGTACTGACACCAGTACTCCACAATAAACTTAATTCATCAATCAATGGTTTCAAATAAACATCAATATTTTTCTTCGGATGTCCTGGAATTAGTAAAGTCAAAAAGATATATGGCTCTTTCATCAACATCCATGGAGGTAAATTGTACGGAGTTAAAAAAATAGGCCAACATGAATATTGACTACCATAAGATCCGAACAGACATAAACCATCAGTAGAAAGGCCCAGTCGAACATTTTTATCTTCTAAAGTAAAGGATGGATGCACTCTATCAAAATGTTTCCATGAATCACCATCGGCTGGATGATTCAAGCTTTTATCAGTTGAAATATTCGCTTTATGCCATGACATCATTTTCGCTATATTCTTAGACATGAATAAACGCTGAAGTCTGGATATAAGCGGAAAATATCTCAACTGTTTTACAGGAATCAAACCAGGCTTCCCATGTTGCCCTTCTTTATATCTCAATTGCCCACATGTGGGACAACTATCCAACGAATCATTTTCCCCAGAATATAAAATGCAGTCATTTGAACATGCATGAATCTTCTGACAAGTAAGTCCCAAATTTCGAACCAGCCTCTTACTCTCATAGTAATTTGCAGACAAAACATTTCCTTCGGGTAACAGTGTTTTAAGCAAAGAAAATATCTGGTCAAAATAGGTGTTTGAAATTCCGTTATCTGATTTGATAGCCATAAATTTTGCAACTACTTCTAATTTGCTCATCTTGCAGCCAGGATATAATGCATCCTCAGCAGACCTCAACAACTCATAAAATTCAGATGGTGCCAACTCAGGATTTGAATCTATATCAGCCGGAGTTTCTGTATGTTGAACAGATGAACCTGCAACATCATGTACTAAATCTTGAAACTGGGATGGATCTGGAATCAAGTTGGTATCACCTACTCTGGAACTGCATTCACTGTGTTGATACCAAAAAACATAATCTGGTTGAAAACCAAAACGCAAGAGATGTCCCCCCACTTGTTCAAACGTGTCAAACGTTCTCAATGCACATTTTCTACAAGGGAATTTTATTTTTCCTTCTCAAAAAAATTCTGGATTTGATGCCGCAAATGATAAAAAAGTCTCCACACCCTCTATATATACTGGATTTAAACCAGAACCGTTTGAATTTCTACGTTGATTTATCCATATGCGGTCATCTAATAATAACTGTTGACGACCTCGTTGTTCCATATTTTTCTATAAAATATAAAAGCATTACTGGTTTTGAATAATTTGTTAGAAAAAACACTCAAGCAAGGATTGAATATGTTGAGAATAAAGAAAAACCTATTACAAATATTGATAATTTTAATATTATATTGATTTTTTATTTTTTTTAATAATACTAATATAATTTTTTCATAAATATTAATTATATAATAATAACATTATTACATTATTAGTATATTTTATTATTAATATTAAAATAATATAATTTTCTATATTATATACAATTCTCCTTTCATCTGTGTGTTTAACATTCTGTCTCCACATGTAATATTTGCATTCACTTTTGCCTCTCCATTGGCGAGTAGGTTGATAATTTTGAAAAAGAATGCAAATATTACATGTGGAGACAAAAAACACACAGATGAAAAGAGAATTGTATATAATATAGAAAATTATATTATTTTAATATTAATAATAAAATATACAAATAATGTAATAATGTTATTATTCCTAATTATTGGTAATTATTCCTAATTATTGGTAATTATCCATAATTATTGGTAATTATTCCAAATTATTGGTAATTATTCCAAATTATTGGTAATTATTCCTAATTATTGGTAATTATTCTGAATTATTGGTAAATATTGGTAAATATTAGTAATTATTGGTAAATATTGGTAAATATTGGTAAATATTGGTAAATATTGGTAAATATGGGTAAATATTGGAAAATATTGGTAAATATTGGAAAATATTGGTAAATATTGGTAATTATTGGAAAATATTGGTAATTATTGGTAATTATTGGTAATTATTGGTAATTATTACTAATTATTACTAATTATTACTAATTATTACTAATTACTACTAATTATTACTAATTATTACTAATTATTGGTAATTATTACTAATTATTGGTAATTATTACTAATTATTGGTAATTATTGGTAATTATTACTAATTATTGGTAATTATTGGTAATTATTGGTAATTATTGGTAATTATTGGTAATTATTGGTAATTATTGGTAATTATTGCTAATTATTACTAATTATTGGTAATTATTACTAATTATTGCTAATTATTGGTAATTATTGCTAATTATTGGTAATTATTGCTAATTATTGGTAATTATTACTAATTATTGCTAATTATTACTAATTATTCCTAATTATTACTAATTATTACTAATTATTACTAATTATTACTAATTATTGGTAATTATTACTAATTATTGGTAATTATTACTAATTATTGGTAATTATTGGTAATTATTACTAATTATTGGTAATTATTGGTAATTATTGGTAATTATTGGTAATTATTGATAATTATTGGTAATTATTGCTAATTATTACTAATTATTGGTAATTATTACTAATTATTGCTAATTATTGGTAATTATTGCTAATTATTGGTAATTATTACTAATTACTGCTAATTATTAGTAATTATTACTAATTATTACTAATTATTACTAATTATTACTAATTATTACTAATTATTACTAATTATTACTAATTATTGGCAATTATTGGTAATTATTACTAATTATTACTAATTATTGGTAATTATTACTAATTATTGGTAATTATTACTAATTATTAGTAATTATCGGTAATTATTACTAATTATTGGTAATTATTGGTAATTATTGGTATTTATTGGTAATTATTGGTAATTATTGCTAATTATTACTAATTATTGGTAATTATTACTAATTATTGCTAATTATTGGTAATTATTGCTAATTATTGGTAATTATTACTAATTACTGCTAATTATTACTAATTATTACTAATTATTACTAATTATTACTAATTATTACTAATTATTACTAATTATTGGTAATTATTGGTAATTATTGTTAATTATTACTAATTATTGTTAATTATTACTAATTATTGGTAATTATTACTAATTATTGTTAATTATTACTAATTATTGGTAATTATTACTAATTATTGATAATTATTACTAATTATTACTAATTATTACTAACTATTGGTAATTATTACTAATTATTACTAATTATTACTAATTATTGGTAATTATTACTAATTATTAGTAATTATTACTAATTATTGGTAATTATTACTAATTATTGGTAATTATTGGTAATTATTACTAATTATCACTAATTATTAATAATTATTGGTAATTATTACTAATTATTGGTAATTATTACTAATTATTGGTAATTATTACTAATTATTGGTAATTATTACTAATTATTGGTAATTATTACTAATTATTCGTAATTATTGGTAATTATTACTAATTATTACTAATTATTACTAATTATTTGTAATTATTACTAATTATTGGTAATTATTATTAATTATTGCTAATTATTGGTAATTATTATTAATTATTACTAATTATTGGTAATTATTATTAATTATTACTAATTATTGGTAATTATTGGTAATTATTACTAATTATTCCTAATTATTGGTAATTACTACTAATTATTACTATTTAGTACTAAATATTGGTAATTATTGGTAATTATTGGTAATTATTACTAATTATTCCTAATTATTGGTAATTATTGCTAATTATTACTATTTGGTACTAAATATTGGAAATTATTACTAATTATTGCTAATTATTAGTAATTATTACTAATTATTCGTAATTATTGGGAATTATTACTAATTATTGGTAATTATTACTAATTATTAGTAATTATTACTAATTATTACTAATTATTGGTAATTATTGGTAATTATTACTAATTATTCCTAATTATTGGTATTTATTACTAATTATTAGTATTTATTCTTAATTATTGGTAATTATTACTAATTATTCCTAATTACCATTAACTATGAACAATGAATACTAATAATTTAAATTTATTAAGTAACAAAACAATATAAACATAATTAAATTACAACTAATTAAGAATAATTGAAACTAATAAAAAATTTAAAATAAATATTAAATTAAAATGAACATAAATACCTTTAAAATTGATCTGAGGTTGATCTCTGATCGTTGTTGAAAACTTCAATATCAACTCCGGAAAAAAAAATTAAACTCAAGAAACGCTGAACTCTAAAAATAGAGTTTTGAGAGAAGTAGAAGATCGATTTGGAGAATAAATGAAAAAAAACGGATGGGGGGGGTATTTATAGGTTAGAGTATTTGCGACGGGTCTATTTGCGACGGTACCCGTCGCAAATACCTTAGCCCGTATTTATTACGGTCAACGGTTAAATAGTTATTTGCGACGGGTCCCGTCGCAAATAATAACCTGTCGACATACTATTTGCGACGGGCGGTAACCGCCCGCCGCAAATAACTTTCCCGCGATTTGGCGCGCAAAGCGCGCCAGTGCTTTTGCGACGGGGAAAGCTAACCCGTCGCAAATAACTACTTATTTGCGACAGGAAAATTCCCCCATCGCAAATAAGTTTCTAACAGGACTATTTGCGACGAGATTTATCCCCGTCGCAAATAACCCGTCGCAAATGCCCATTTTTCCCGTAGTGTCTATCCGATATCAGAATCTAACATCATCGATCTCATTAGATTCATGTTGGTGAGTTCTTCATTCCTCTTGTGTTTTTATTTGTTTAACTCCATATCGATGGAGTTATTTAAGTGAAATATAATATGACATATTTTCTGGATTTTCATCAGTTATTCATTTTTATCTCAATATAGACCAAATCAGAGACCAATACTAGATGAATGATCTTCTGTGGAACTTTAATAGGTGGTCTATATCTTTCCCTAAAAGTTTGGTGTTTTATAAGCATAGTTTCAATTGTTCTACATGCTTTACTTTCTGGTGGTGCTCCTTTAATTAATTTAAGGATTGAATTGAATGAATTGGGACATTTTAGGCTTCCCCTTGAGTATCATTTCATGGTTTATGGTCATTTAGCCTCAACCTAGGCCACCCATGGGGTGTTCCCTTGTAACTTCCCTATGTTATACCACATCGTTGAGTGAATGTGATATTGACTTATAGATGTATCCTTTTTAAACTAAATTAGAATTTAATTGAGATGATATGAGAGATTTTTTTCCTCCTTTCCATGTGTTGAAATGATATGAATTGATTAATTGATTAAATGGTTTATATAAGAATTATGGAATGCGTTGATGAACTCATAGCATGTGTATAATTTTTAAATGATGAATTAATGAAATGATGATTTTAAATGGTAGTGGACGACTTGGATGATCTCCTTGGATATTGATTCCATTAAATTTGATGGAAGTTTGTCCCATGGATCTTATTTATGGAATTGGATGCCTCAGACCTATTTACTTCTTGGATCCTAATTCCACAGGATTCTAAGGGACTTTCTATCCCTTGGATATGAATTTCTTGGACTTGTGATGGAAATTTTCTATTGAAATGATCCTAGGAATCCAAATAAGTCGTTACCAAGTTTCCATTAATATGATCCTCGGACTCAACATGGATGCCTTGGTCTTCTATACCTGGGATCCAACCCTTCATGGTATAAAATTTTTGATTACATAGCACAACCATTGTGGATGACACTCGATTATATGTCATAGATATGACAATTTTATATTCTAGATTATATAGCATGGACATGGTAAATTTTATACACCAGATTGCACAGTAAGGCCATTGTGTATATTTTGGCCTTTTTAAAGATATCCCTGGTATGGGTATCAAATTAAAGTGGTTAGATTGGAATGTATCACACCTTTTTTATTTATGTTTTTACCACTAACATTGTTTATGAGATACTAAATATTTTTTGTAGGGATCCTTATTTTTCTTGATAGTTTCACATATTCCTTAGGCACTTTACTTTTAGTACTTTTAAACCTATGATATATTTCACACTTCTTTTGGTTATATCACATAGACTATATTTTTTATAGATACCATTGTTGGTGTCCTATTGAGTGTTATATCACACCCTATTTGGGATGTCATTGGGTACCTAGATAGACTTCATGGATGTAGGTAGGGACCAGGGAAAGCGCCCACTATATGATGTTTGACTTGTTCATTAATAGGATCAGGGGAGCACAGGACTAAGAATCACTAATGATTCTATCTGGATATAATTCCTTTTTTTTGGTATTTTGGTATTTTGATACATGTATTATACTGGTTGCTTGTATACCCATTTTCATGCTTTGTAGAGACATTACATGACACATTATTTTGTATATGAGATTACTTTTGACATTTTTTATATATTATTATCTTGGATGTTTATATTCTATATGATTTATATTATTCTTACACTATTAACATTGTGATTACTACTGTTATGTTACACTCTAACAAGAGGGCACGGTCTCCCCAAAGACACACCCTAGGCCATCGCTGCTAGTTGGTAGCCTCTGGTGTATGGGGAGGAATGCTTGAGGCCATGGGACCCACCGGATCAGGGCATCATTTAATGGCATTGGGGTCGGGACATTACACTAACAAAGTGTGAGGTTTAGTATTGTGAGGTATATTTATTGGGACATGTCATGTATTATCATTTATTATCTATTGATACTTTAAAGGTTGATAATTTTTTTATTGGGTAGTCCCTAAGAATGTTGTAGATGTGTGAAGTTTCCTTGGTATTTCTAGCTATTACAGGAAGTTTGTTCTCAAATTCTCTCAGACTATGACTCTTATGACAGGTTTTACTATAAAGGAATTAGATGTTCTTGTAGACTAACCAGTTCTAGATTACTTTCAATTATATGAAGGAGAAGATAGTCAGTACTCTTGTTATTTATTTTCTAGAGGAAGGTGTTGTGTTTAAGGATTATTGAAACACTTCACATATTGGTTTGGGGTGTGTTATGATGTATCAAATAGTGGTCATCTATTTTGAGTCTCAATAATTACAACCTCATGAATGTAAATATGATACCCATGACCTTAATCTTACTACTCTATGTTTGATCAGAATTTTTAGAGGTTTTACCTCATCGATGATTGATTTTTGATCTTCAAAGATCATAAGAGTTTGAGGTATTACTTTTCCTAGTGTGACATGAATTTGTGGAAATGATGTTGGATGAAAATATTACTGGATTATGACGTCAAGATTTACTATACACTAGAGAAATAGAATGTTATGTCTGATACCTTGAATTGGAAGTCACATAGTATGACTGTGTGTGAGTTAGGTGATGTTTGAAGGGTGATAAAAGAGCGTTCCATTATATAACATGATATAGGATTAGTTAATGATAGAGGGTGTATTTATCATATGAAAATATCGTAATATTTAGTGCAGTAGGTATTGGAGTCCTAGATGAAGGATTCCAAGGTCAAGGTTTAGTGATATCAAGTTGTCTATGGTGATTCTCCTAAGGGATGGTATGACGATAACCGAAATCAGGCATTGTTTCAGGGAATAATCTTTGTTCTTTCGATGATGTGTGATGTGGTTTTACATTTGTTCCAAATTTTAATTTTAAAAGTATATAATGGGGTGGTAAAGAAGTATTATTCCTTAAAATTATATTTTTAGTGGTATGGAATGAGGAGATCAGTCATAAAGTTTTTCTCTTAATGTTTGGTCTTCTATAGGGTGAAGGATATGTACTATGTTCTAGGTGGGTTTCTTCGGTTGCTTTATGTTCCCCATTTGAAGTGGTAGAACAACTCTATGAATTTCATTATCAATTTTCCTCGATCCCAGGGTGGATGTGATTCCATATGGGAGATCATGACCTAATTTATGAAATCATCTTGCTTATTAGTAATTAAAGAGTCGATCTTAGTGAAGGTTTTGTCGAGGAAATATCTAGAGGATTTGGTGAGGATTTATGGGATTCCAATGATGGTAATATTTAACTGTGATCTTCGTTTTACCTCTAGGGTGTGGAGAGGTCTCCAATGTTCTTTTGTCTCTCAGTTAGGTCTTACTAATTATTTTTATACACAGATGGATGGTCATATTGAGAAGACTATATTGACTCTATAAGATATATTTCATGTGTAAATTATAGATCTTGGAGGTTCGTCAGTGAGACACCTACCCTTGGTGAAGTTTTTTTATAATAATAGTTACCACTCCACTATTGATATGAATTTATTTGAAGAACCACATGATTGAACTTTCCGATCTTTGTTATGTTGGATTGAGGTTAGGGAATTAATGGTTCTTGTAATGGAATTAGTACAGAGCATGAAAAAGATGACACAAGTGATACTCAAGTGAATAAATAGAGTGCAAGATCATCAAAATTACTTTGTTGACCATAAGAGGAGGCCTTTGGATTTTAAAATTAAATATTATGTGTCCTTGAAAGTATCTTCTTATCATGGGAATCATAAGTTTGGTAATGGGAGTAAGGTTTCTCTCTATTTTTTCAAAAATTTTGAGGCATTGTAACATGTTAGAGTTTTTTCATTTTAGTTAGCACTTCTTCTACAGATAAACCTAATTCATGACATCTTCCATGTGTTATATCTTCATCGATACCTTCACAACAATTCACTTGTCATTGATCGGGGAAAGCTAATAGTTAAATATGATTCAAACTTCAAAGAGTTTCACATAAAGATATTGGAACATTAAGAGAATATGTATAATGGAAGTTATATTCCATTAGTTTATGTATTGTGGTTACATATTAGGTTATAAGAGATCACTTGGTAGAGGTATTTGTAGATACCTTCTAAATATCCTAATTTGTTTGATGTTTTATTTTTTTTCTAAGATGTTTTGTTTGATCTTTTTTGGTTTATGAGATATGTGATGTTGTGTTTTTATGTGATCCGTTCCTCTTATGTATTGTCTATGTCCTTATTGTAGTGAGATCCTTGAGAGGTATCTCACGGAGTGGTTTTTTGGTTTCCCTCTTCTTTGCTTCCCAAGTTTTGGTTTAAATTATCGAAGAAAATAATTATTTTAGAGGTATCTACTGTAAGAGATAAATTTTTCTAAAACCATTATTTTTCATGTTTTGGGTGTTAGAGGTTTCTGGGAGGAGGATAAAATGATGGAAGTGGTTTTTATATGAATTTTAAAATGGAATAGATAGGAGGTTACAATGTGATCTGGAAGGCTGTAACATAGTGTATCGTAGAGGTGGATTCTTTGGGAATGGTTTGGTTAGATGTGGAGTGGATAAATCTTGGACATATCTCTTATGGTGTAGTGATGTCCTTACAGTGTAGAGGCTATGGGGGCAATGGTTTTAGTGGCTAATCCATTTTAGATACCTCATCACCATGGATCTTTAGTTACATTATGGATTCTTAGGGGATAGGTTTTGTGTCTCTGCATTCTAAAGAGTCACTACAATGTCGTCATGGGGTTGCTTCGTGGTTCTACCTCAAGTATGTAGTATCAGGTTTGACCAAGTTTTTGAAATGGGGAGATATATGGGAATTTTCCTCATAGATTTTAGAGGGTGATTTTGATTCAGGACCTTATAGTGTGCCCATCCCTTATGAGCTATGGTTTTAGTGAAATCCATAGGTGCTGTAATGTGATCATGGGTATTTCACCATGGTATTAAATTTTATCCAGCCTATATAATTTCATAACTCACTTCAAATTACTTATATTTTCTTTGTTCAACTTTGAACCTTAAAATAGAGGCACTCTTTTAGTGAATTTGATCCCACTTTTCATAGATTTAGACCCTATATTCCAGATATTAATATTTTGGTGATTTGAGTTGAGTTTTATCTTATCTAGTTTGTTTATTTATCTCTCATTCTATCTTACCATGCTATGAACATTCATTTCTTCGGTTATCACGGGGGTTTTATGAATTTATGATGGATGTTTCCCTATGGGATGATGTCTATTAGAATCATGAGATTCCTTGTGGGAGAGGTGATCATAAATCAATGATTTTTCTTCCATTGTTGCTCAGATAATATTTAAAGTATCTAGGTAGGGGATTCATTACTTCTCCTTTTGTTATTTTCAATGTGAAAGTATCATTATTTATATTATTTGAGTAAATGGTGGAATCAACCTAAATGAAGATAATAATTGTATTAAGAATGAGTTGGAATGAGACGTTATGATCACAGGTGTTTATGATTCTAATTATGATTTTATATATAACATTCTTTCTATTTTTCCATGATTGTTATGGTTAAACATGATTTATGTGCTTGAAATTAGATAAACAATGTAAAAATGGTAATGATGGAATGAATAATTAAAGAGGCATGAGAATTTGATTTCCGTTCTTCCTTGAAAATTTTGGAATTTGAAAGTGTTTCTTGAGAATGATTAATTGTTATTATTATATTTTTTAGATGATGATTATAGGTTTTTTTTTCTAAAACCTATGCATAATTAACCATTTTGTTCAAGAAAGTAAAAAAAAGAGAGTTTGCTAAAGAATTTTTTTGGGGATGAGTGAAACTCTCCTTGTTTGTTGAAGGCTTATATTCCTTGGATTCATGGCCTTAGTTTTACCTTGAGTGCACCATAATGAAGATTTTTTTTCCATTTATGTACTCTATATAATGATAGATCTTTATTGTGATTTATTTTTGGGGTTTGGTATAGCTAGGATAGATGGTATAAGTTGAGAGTATGGCTCACTTGTTACTCTTTTTATGAGGTGAGATTAATGTTAGGATAGATGAAATAGGTTGAGAGAAGGGATTTATAGTTTTTTGGGTTGTTTTGTGAGGATTATTGTTGGGTTTCTTAGATACTTTTTGAGAGATAGGATTTCCTATCTTTCTTGGTGGTATCTTTGATGGGTACATTTTTTGATGGTTATTTGTTGTGATTTTCAAACTTCATATTATAGTTAGGTTTATGCACTTTGAGTGTATCTTTTTTTGGTAGATTAGGATGAGTCATAGAGTACCCATAACTATGGAATGGTAAATGAATTAAAAATAAACTCATGATATGGGTGTTGATGATGAAAATAATGATATGTGGTAAATGAAAACCATATGATGGTTAAAAGGAACGATCTGTGGAACATGAGAAGGAAATTTTGGATTTTTAATCCGATTTATAAAATTATTTTGGGTTTTAATGAAATTAATTGAGTAAAAAATAGTGTTTAATGGGGTTTATTGAATGATTTATAATTTCTAAGTCACTAAATGGAAATGGTTAATGATGTTGAATCATGAAGCCTATGTGCGTGTATGAAATCTAGTCCCTAGACCTTAGTGGTGGCAGTTGAGTGTCATGTGAGATGATAACTACCATTTGAGTATAAGTATAAGTATTTTACCATAACATGGTTGTGGTTGATACTATTTTTTATATTTTATGATTCTATATGCTTCACCACCCAATTCAGCAGGACAACTGACACCCAAATGTTGGGGGGTGGGGGTTTCCCTAACACCCAAGATGATGAGGGAAAAAATTAATGACTTAACGCTCTCCCTCACACTACTCTTTCCTGTATTATCATGTGTGGGAATATTTAGGCTATGATGACTTAAGGTATAGGGTATGGACTCACATTTTCTATGATAAATCTTAGTTTTTCTATACATTTATGTGCAAGATGCAACTATTTGATGTTATAAAAAACACTTGTATTTGTTTGGGGTGACTATGGTTTCCCATGGGTGTACATGAATGGGGTTGATGGATAATACATGATAAATGAGTGTTAATTCCTCCCATTTTATTTTTCATAAACCCAACCAAATTCCCCAATTAACCGAAACCCGAGACGGTCCTGACATGGCCTGAAGAGTGTTCTCGATCTCCACAGGTAGGAGATAAGAACCCAGACATCAAGAATTAACTTTTTGAATTATTTTTCCATGATATAACATAAATAGGACAACATAAATAAAGGGAATGTTGGAATTCCATTACAAGTCCACAATGTGAAAGTGACAAGAGTAATAGAAAACTAGTGTTCAAAAACCAAAATACCAAAAAAAAGTACTATAAAACCTCAAATCCATGTGACATATAGTCCCCTCGATACTCCCACATACCTCCAATTAGAAAACCCACTTCCACCCTACAACGCCTTTCCTTTACCTGCATCAGACCAAATAAGTTCTAAAAATACCCAAAGGTGTATGCAGGGTGTGAGAAAAACAATCCCTATAGGATCCCACCAAGTGTTTCATTTGAAAAATTTATAAAATAAACCAATTATTCTCAATTAAACAATGATAAGCCATGATATACAATTCAAATAGTTTAATCTCACTAAAAATTACATTTTTTTATTTTGAAAACACTTTTTTAATGGAAAAGTTAGAACCCATTCAAGTATAGAAAATAAAGAATTGAATACCATACGAGATAGTTAAACCATTAAAATTTAATTTAAGCCTATTTTCCACATTATACTTAAATAATTTCCAATGGAGAATATTTACCTATACAGCCAGATCATACTTGAGAAAGTCTTTGAACCAATAATCCATCTTGTCCCATGTTTGAATGTACTCATCAATTTTTATTTTCCCTACATTGAAACCTCTTTACAGAATATGGTCTTGCTTATTGATCCAATACGTCTATACATTAGCCAAGAAGAACATGTCTAGGGGGTAAGAGTTAACTCCTGAGAGTGACTACTTACCACAACTTAGGAAAAGTAGTGCACAAATTAACCTAACAAAATATGTATATGGGAAAAGAGTTCATCCCTGTAAATAAATCCCTACCTCATTGTTGATCACAATCAATTTTACTATATCCATTATCAAGACCATAACCAAAACCACTAAAATTAAAAAATAATGACTTTCAAAACCATTTCAAAATCCATTTTCAAGATAAATCAATAAACCATTTTTTTACCATTTAGAAACTAATTTCAAAGATAAAGCAAGAAAGGTTCATAAAATAAATCCAATTCATGAAACTACTTACCTTAAAAAAATGGAGTATCAACCCTATCATGGAATCCAAAAGGAAAGATAAATGAATGACTCAAGGAATTGATATAGGACCCTAAATCAAGAATTCACAATCAATGATATCCAAATTATCACTTTCTATAATAATGGAATACGAAGGAAATACTTAACACCATAATTCCAAAAAAATGTATTAAAAGGATTGAATATCTGGACAAGAAACTTCAATTAATATATAGATCTAAAATTAATACCATTAGAAACTCATATATAACAAAATAACATCATTTTCATTGACTATACATAGGGATAAATAGGAGGGACACAAAAAGAAGGAGATCCAAGATCAAATTGGTGATTGAATTACCAAGAGAGGTAAAAGTATTTGATCAACACTTCAATCCACCAAGTAATTGGGTTGTTAGAGACAAATATGTCTCAAGATAGTTTCCAAGTTTGAATGGATTGATTTTGGTTTGATGGGGGATGTTTACAAAAATAAATGAGGGTTTATGTGGAATAAAAGATGATAACACCCTTACATTGCTAGCCTAGATCAATACCACTAACTGATTGGTTGACTAGCCAGCCAGTAGAGGCCCATGAGATCACTAGTGGACCTCACCAAATTGACATTTGATCACCTATATCTCTACTAATTGTAGGTTTATGTTTACACCCAATCAACTTCACAATACACACCCCTGACCCCTTAGAAAATCTAAAACCATTTGAAACAATCCAGAAATGAAAAAAGAAGAAGAAAATAAAACATGTAGATGGTCATAACTAAAAAAACTCTAGGATTTTATAATTATTCCCACCATATTGCTTTCTACCCCCATAAATATATGTCTAAAAGGGTTCTTCCAAAAATTTATGAGGTCACTGCTTCCTCTTCATAGACTCTCGCTCCCAAATCTCATGTATGTCTAACCCATGCTTCCAGAAAATTCAAACCAATGGTATAAAATTTCTATATAGAACTTTTAATCAAGAATAAATAACTCACAATGGTTTCTTGGTCATAGAAATATCTAGTTCTATGTCTAGGTAATCCAAATTTAGAACATGATACACATCAGTTTAATACTTTTTGAGTTGAGACACATGAAAAATATTATGGATAGAAGATAACCGAGGAGGTAGATCCAAACGATAAGACACATTTCTAAGCTATCCAATGAACTAAAATGGTCACACATACCTAATAGAAATATTTCCTTATCTTTTGAGTCATGAGTGAACCAACTGGTTAAAAATTTCAAGAAAACATAGTCATTGATCGAAAACTCCAAAGGATGACAATGATGACCCACATAAGTTTTTATTGGATTTGAGACATCACTAAACACCGATGAATCAATTAGATAATTTAAATTGTTTCCTAAAACAAGTTTGGTTTTATCGAGGAAGCCAAACCAACCTCATACCAACTAGGATGTGAATTATAGGGTCGACCGTACAAAGATTCAAAAGTGTCAATTTTGATGGTTGATTCATAACTGTTATTATAAGAAAAATAAACTAGCCATAAATAACTATCCTAATCACATATGAAATCTAATACATAGGCACAAATTATATCTTCTATAATTTGGTTATCAATTTCTATCTGCCCATATATCTAGGGATGATATGTCATGATCAACTTGATCTGAGTTCCCATCACCTCTTGGAGGTCCTTCCAAAACCGAGAGGTAAATAGTGGGTCTCAGTATGAGATAATGGATAAAGGAATGTCATTAAAACTTATTTTATATTGAACACAAAACTTTCCCAAGTATTCCTATTTAGTGGTGTCATGAATTAGTATAAAATGTTCCAAATTGGTTAATTGATCTATCACCACCAAAATAATGTTCATACCAAGGGGAGTTAGAGGAGATCCAAAAATGAAATCCATTGTTATCTCATTCTTTTTCCATGTTGGAATAGGAAGAGGCTGAATCATACCATAATCCTTTTAGTGTTTATACTTAATCTACTAGAATGTATAACATTGAGATACAAATTTATATATGTCCCATTTTATACTAGGCCACCAAAATCAACACCTCATATTATAAAACATCTTTGTGGTTCTAGGGTGGAAAACCAACAAATAATTATGACAATATCCCAAAGTGTAATTCCTCATATTCGATGGAAAAATTTCCAGTTTCTGAATAAAATGACACCTTCCACTGGGAGTGACCACTCACTGATGGTCTATACACTATATAAATAATATATGATATTATTAAACTTATTATCTTATTGTTTATCCTGGAGAATCATTTCAAGGAGAGAGGATGTACAATTAACACTAGATATAACATTACCAGGACCTTACTCCTTGAATCCCAAGTGATTTTGATAAAATAGTACCATTAGGTTCCATTCATCCTTTAACTTCTTCATGGCCTAATAAGGTAACTTTATTTTTAGAGTGATAGTAACAATGTTACCCTTTTCTAGAGTATCAAAAATTTCAAATTCAAATGAATGTAGGTATTCCACCCATCATCTATACTGAAGGTTTAGATATTTTTGAGAAAATATATGTAGTACCCATGGTTTGAGGTATGTGGCTTTTTTTAAATAATTTTATGTGTTTAAAGTGCATGGGATGAGTCAGGAAGAGGTTGGGAGAGTTTGGAATGGTTTTGAATGAGTTTGGAGGCTTTTATTAGGGAGCACATTTTGAGCACGGTTAGTGGAAACCGTGTGGATTCTCCAGAAAACTGTGTAGGGGGAGACAATAGGCTTCACATGGCCTGCGCATGGTTTTCCAAACCGTGTGAGGAAACCATACATACCCCTTCTCTTGAGGCAGTAGCGTGCACATGGTTAGCACACAATTTGTCAAACTGTATGGGCTAACCATGCAGCCACTTAAAAATAGCGTTTTAAAACCCGGGCTCACTCGGGATTTCCTCTTTCCTCTCCAAACTTCCTCCCACTCGAGCCTCACTAAGTATTTTTGGTTCTCAAGGGTTTGAGGGGCTCTCCCACTCAGTTTGGAAGCATTTTGAGGGGGTTTCTTAGTAGATTGAAGGTGGTTTCTCTCCGGTAAGTCTCTCCTCTTGATTCCCTTGTGTTTTCCTCTAGATCTACATCCCTCTCTTTTGTGATTTTCTAGATCTACACTTTTTGTGTGTAGATATAGGGTTTTTGTTGCCTTTGATGTTGATTTTAAGTCTTGTGAATGTTAGGTAAAGGGATATAGAGAGGTTTTGGTGGTGCGTATTCCGTATTTGAGGTGCAGTTGCTAGTGGGTCGATTTCTCGGGAACCCTAAAGGTAGGTGGCTTCTCTTTCAACTCTACTTGGTTAGATCTAGTGGTTTTTGATTACAATTAATTTTTTTGGGTTGAAATTAATTGTGTTTTGATGTGCGAAGTTGGTTGGAAATCCATTTGGGGATTTTTGGGGGGAAAATGAGGTTTTATGGTGAAATTCTTTTTGTTGTGGATTTTAAAATGGAGATTTTAAAATGGGATGCTATGGTTGACTTGTGAAAATGATTGATGGAAAAGGGTTTTCAATAAAGTGTTTGTTTTATTGAAATGTGGTTTGGCATGGAAAATGATTTTCAATAAATAGGTGATTTATTGAAGTGGATTGATATGCAATGGAATTGGTTGATTTCATGTTGTTATGACCTTGGTGGGTTATATTCTTGGTTGTGATTAATTGGAATGTTGTGTGGAAGTAGAGAGATGTACCACTATAAAAAGGGGATGGATAGTGGACCAAAGGGCCACCATCAAAGGATAAGTGGACGAGAAGTGCCACTAGGTGTGAATAGGTGAACGGGTTGGACGGAAGCTCCACATTTTTGATTATTGGTGTGAAAGGGTGAACGGGTTGGATGGAAGCTCCACTATTTTGGTTTTTTTGTTGTGCATTGCTTTTCAAGTTGGAAATTGTTGTGCTAATGTGTGAATGATGAAATGGCTTGTGGCATGTTTGGTTGGTTTTCCCTTGGTTTCTTGGTTTGGGTGTGATGGCTTGGTAAGGGCATGTTTGGATTATGTAAATGGTTTCACTTGTGATTTATTTTATATAAATTGTTTTATATAAATGTGCTAATGGTTTTATCCTAGTGGTGTGTATAGGGAAGTCATTTGGAGAAATCATACTAAGTTTTAGTACACACCCCATGCTTTGGCACATTGGTATCTTTGCAGATGTTGTGTACCATGACGTGGGAAAAGGTAAGGCATCTCCCTCCTTTAGTGGTGCATTGTGATGTCTTGGTGGAGCTTGGATCTTGGAGCTTGGTGTGGAGCTGTGGGGGTGTCATGGCTCGTAGAGTTGGTTGCTGGTTTCTACTTGTACTCTGATGTGGTGTAGACATGTCTGGTTGTATTGTTCTGGGGTTGTATGGTGGTACAACTTGGTTGTATTTTGGGAATGCATTATTGAATTTTTAATTACCATGAATCATATAGTGGTGGTTAATGGATGGTTTGGTTGGTTTTTTCTTAAGGGAAAATCATTCCCCAAATTGATCTTGAAGCCCTCAGCATTTATTACCAGCCTTTGGCGTCTTGGGAACATCGCTTAAGGCCAAGTATCCCTAACTGCCTCCTCAATCCAATGAGGTAGGGGCGGGGTGTTACAATATATAACCTAAACTTTTATGGTTAGAGTAAATGAAAAAAATTTCCCAAAAAATATAGTGATGCTGAATTTTAAAGGCATGAATAATAGTTTCAAGGTCTAAATAATGGATGGGATAATTACACTCATGATGTTGAAGCTAATGTGATCCATAAGAAACCACATGATCTCCTTGAAAAATGATTCCGCCCAAACCTACACTCGAAGCATCACAATAATCTATATATCACTAACCATCCCCTGGTAGAGTCATAATTGGTGCTAAGGTAAAAATTTACTTTATCTCATTGAAGGATATCTAACACTTCTAGCCCCACAAAAACTTCACCCCCTTCCAGGTGATAGTAGTCAAAGGTGATGTAAGATTTGAGAAATCATTTACAAACCATTAATAATATCATACCAATCCCAAGAATATTTGAATCTCAAAGATGTTATATGGTTCTTCCCATGACATGAAAGTCTTCAACTTTTTAAGATCAACTAATATATAATGATTTGAGATCACGTTTCCCAATAACTTAACTTCTTAGATCTAGAATTGAAATTTTGATATTTTTTCATACATGTGTTGATCTCTTAAGATTACCAGAACATGTATAAAGTGAAACACATGATCTTATTTGGAATTAGAATATAATCTAATGTCATTAATGAAACTCACAACAAACATTTCTAGATACTAGGGGAATATACAGTTCATCAACACCATGAATAAAACATGAGTGTTAGTTATGAAAAATGACATCACAAGGTACTCAAAAAAACCACACTTACTATTGAAGGAAGTATTTGGAATATATGAATCCTTGATTCTAAGCTGGTAAAGAGAATAAGGACTACCCAAGTTTACACACTTAGAAATATAAATCCTTTGGATCTAAAATTGTACAACTAAATTTTCACCTCTTTCAAATCAGATGGATCCATTTGGTAATATGGTATCAATATCAGTTGAGTTCTTGATACTAGGTCAATCAATAAATACACCTCCATCTTCAAAGTAAAACCTAAAAAATAATCTGGAAACACTTTAGAAAACACAATGATTATTAGAGAAATAACACCACTAAAATATCCCTATCCTATGTCAACCGTAGACAAATAAATCAATATACCAAGCTTTAAAAGAGGAGGTTCTTCCCAAATGGACCTTAGGTACCATTATCCTTGAATCACATATGAGTTTACATAGGGGGTATAAAAGAAACCCATCAATAATAACAATCAATTCAATCCATGTGAGAAATTAACCAATATATATTGATAATAAAATTATAGAGATCCAAGTTGAGAATAAGAAAATCCTAAGTTATCTCAATTCTGCACATAAATAAAGAGAATATGAGGAATGAAAAACCATGCCACCTCTTCTTTTCTAAAGGCATCACCAATTAAATAATGAATGGTATGAGTTCCATCATAAGTTTTAAAATATACAATATACAAGTTTAAATGAATTAGTGATAGGAACTTGTATCAAATAAAGCAGTCACTAAGCTCAAATCAACAAAACTAGTACCAATCATAGTTGTAGGGCCTGCATCAATTTTGTTTGAAAAATCCTCAATTGTGTGTAACTACTTCATTCCGGAGGCTTATGGATGGAACCCTATTTTACATGAATCATATAACTATTCCATAGATCCTATAGGTTCAAATAAATCTATTCCAGTGCAAGGAGAAGAAAAATCCCAAAAGAACCTATATAAGTGGACACAATGTCTATATGAGTTTTAGGTCTTCTTAGTAATGGTACAAAAATGATTTATATTCTCTGTCTGACCATACTGATAACAAGTCAAGATATTAACCACTAATGATAGTGTAGAAAAATGATTCTAAGAATAATCACCACTATTTACTCTGTGAAACCCACTTTAGTTCCTCTTCCCCTTAAAATAACCACTAAAGCTACCAATGTAGGTAGGAGGAACTCCGGTCAGCCCTGACTTAGCCACTAGGTCAATCCCTACCATCAATGCCCTATCTGGTATATTGGAAAAAAAATACCTCAAGGTGTACTCTCAGTATGTTTTGGGTGTTTTTGTGTTTTTTGAAAAAGCTAGATGACTGAAAGGCGCTGTCGTGGGTGCCTTCAAATGATATGTGATTGCTGGTTACTTAGGTGCAGTAGAGTGGATGACCATGGTCGTCTCTCAAAAGAGGAAGTAAATTTAACAACATATTAAAGGTATTTTGAAAGTAAAATAAAAGTAAATATAACATTAATTAAAATTATGGGGTTCTTTATATTTTATAAATCTATAAGAAGTTTTCTGGAAGAAGATTTCATTTTTGTTTTGTTTTTAGTTTTGAAATGAAGTTTGATTAAAATGACACAACAAGAAGAAGTTTTTTTAGAAAATATTTAAAAGGCATAATAGATCCAACTCTACTTATTCACTCAATTATTTTTCATTATAATTTAAATTAACATCCACTTAATTATAATCCTCTAATTTTTTAACCCTCAAACTCTACGGGAGTTAACTTAACCACAAAGATGAAATTACTTAAACCCTAGGCTAGCTTCGAAACATGCAATATCAGCACCCTACGTTGATTGATGTTCTTAGGTTAGATTATGGTTAGTGGTTAATTAGAGAACATATACACTCTGGAAATGAGAATAAATTGAGTTTATGGATTATATTTGAACTCTATAAATTTATCCCATGTGGTCTTTTATTACTGATTAAGATCGCACACTCACAATTTACACAACTTCCAACCTCACGTGTTTTTGTGTCAATTGTTCAATTTCTTTCTTAGTTTCATTTAAATTAAAAACTCAATTATTAGTTCATATTAATTTAGTTATAGTATCTCATTTATTCAAAGTAAATTAATGAATAAGTTTAGAGGTATATCGATTACTAAAAAGAACTACTCTTCCATGGGCCGTGTAGTCATCGTAGAAACGTTTTGCATGTAAAAAGGTTTATAAAGGGTAGAACCCAATAACGTTTATACTCTTGATTCTAGAACAATTATAAAGATTAATATAATAATAAATTTGAACAAAAAAGTAGAAAATATAATAAATAAAATAAGAAAAAATGATTTTATTATGAAAACACAAACATTACCACATGAGGAAGAATAAGAGGGCTTCGATAAAGGGATCCTTGATTCAAGAGATAAACTTATTGAATTAATTAGATAATTGGAGTGGAACCTCTTATACTATGCCCTTAACTTCTTAATTCACATCCCAAACCCTCCAAATGATAAAAAAACTAATTTATAGAGTGGAGGAGAGACTATGTTTAAAGTGGTTTCAAGTGTGAATGTGGAATCTAGGCCAAATATTTTATTCCAAATTGAACCACCAATTTTACCACAAAAACGCATGAATAATCTGTTTTTACAGATGTATGATTCGTTATACAATGAGTTCTAGATCTCCTCTAAAAATTTGGGCCTCATCCAAGCACAAATGATGAAGTTATGACCCAAATACCGAACCCATGTCCAATTTGGTGAGTCTAGCCCAACTTTGACTTCATGGCCCATTTTCACCAACCAAATGCATGATTTATCTCAAATGTACTAAATGAAAGTTGTATAAAATTATATCAATAAAACATTTACAAAATATTATGTTCAATTAATTAAAATAAAATTATTTATGTTTGAAATAACATAGTAAATTTTTAAAGGGTAAAACTTGAATTTTCATCAAATTTTCAAATGAATGATCTAATCCCAAATATTCCATAAATGAGCATAGTTACCACAATGTGAGGGAATTATATCATTTAGTATCAATAAAATATTCAATAAAATTGTGTTTTACCAACTCTTCCACACTTACCCTTTTGCACACCCGAGAAAAACCTCATATCATGTATTCCAAAAAATTGTGACAAGTAAACATCAATATCAAATCAAAACAAATTTTAAAACACATATCCTTGAGATCCAACAATTCCACACCAAGAAAAAAAAGTTAGAATACCTCATAAAAAACCATTATTTCAAGTTCTTCATTTATATCCTTAAGTATATTTCCACTTCATTTATCCTCCCATGCACACAAAACACTAACCTCACTTGAATTTTCTGTTATCACACTAATGTAAATTTTTTAACAATGTCTTTCTCATCCAAACTCATACAAGGGTCACCATAGTCTTGATAAATTCCTAAATCTCCACCTTATGTGAGTCAAGGACATATGTCTATCATGAGGACTTTTCAGGGTTGTTTTGTGGCTTTTGGTTGGTAGGATTAAGATGTGAAAAATTCTGAGGCTGAATGAGGGGTCTTGACTCATTTTTTTGAAGAAAAATTTCATTAATCTAATTTTCACATAAATATGGTGTCTTATTCAATCCCCATATAACTAATTCATGTTAATCATCATGAAAAATTAAGGGATGTGCACACCATTCAACATTTCAGCAGTAAAAATGTCAATCTTCTCAAACATGATTTTCTTGAAAGCTCTAGATAGGCACAACTTTCTCTCTATTAAAATATCTAGAAAGGAAAAACTTCAATTATCATGAAAGATCCAGAAAAGGAATAAATTTCAATATAATGATTTTATTTAGCAGAAAATACATCGCTTTAGAATTTAATTTTCCACCCAAAGTATCACAGAATATGGTATCACAACGCAAGTTAGCTTCCCCCACACTTAAGTACAACTAGATTATGCAATTTCACTTCAAGAGTTGGTTGAATAGGTAAAATTGGCTTGTAATGTATCAAAACTAACAAGATGTTCATGGATTATAAGGGATAAAAGGATTAAATGTTCAAGATAGGCCATTATAAAAAATTATTCTTTGAAATAGGGGCTTTAATACCAAACAAATGCCTCAATAATTTAAAACATAAGTACCTAAAACCCTCACGTTTTGATAGGAATAAATCAAATTCTGGTTAAATCAAGAATGGTTTGGTTCTCTCATGAAATTATGTAAATATAAAGAATATCAAAATAATGGTTTATAAGCCTCGTAGGAAAGTTATTTCAAATATAAAGACAGTGAGATGTGGCATGAGATTCAAAATTCAGAGTACTTTTCATGAAATTACTAAAGATCTGAACTTAAAACAAAGTCATTTTCAGCATTCATTTAAGCTCAGTTTCAATGGATAAATTCTTTCACTTATTGATATGGATTTCAAAATGGCGATGAGAGTAATTTCAGTTCAAAAGTTTCAAAAAAACATAAAAAAATTGAAAAATAAACACAAAAAATTTGAAAAACACACAATTTATTTTTGTTTTTTTTAAATCATTGAAAAATAGAAAAACAATTGAAATTACTAAACTAAAAGGTTCCCTCCCCCACACTTAAAATATTAAATTGTCCTCAATGTGAACCCATGAGATGATATATTCACATGAAATGCAAAATTTTAAATAGGACAAATAATATAAAAGTGAAAGGGTTAGGAACAGCCCGCTATGATCAAGTGATGATGGGGTTATGCAGTGTGATGAAATCCACTGCATTAGTAGGAAGTCCCTTAATGTATCTCTTAAAAAATTTCTCATTTACTATAAATATCCTTCCTGTGTCCTCTTGTATGATCTCTACTGCACCATAAGAAAAAACATTAGTCACAACATAAGGACCTAACCATATGGAACACAACTTACCAGGCATCAGCTTCAGTCATGAACTGTAGAGAAGGACTTTCTCTCCAACTTGAAATTCTCTTTTCTGAATCATTTTGTCATGATATATTTTTTATCTTTCCTTATAGATCCTTGAGTTCTCATATGAAGACAATTGAATCTCCTCAAGCTCTTGAATTTGCAGCTTCCTTTGGATTCCAGCTTGGGCCAAATCCATGTTGCATTTATTTATAGCCCAATAAGCCCGATGCTCAACTTACACAGGGAGATGAAATGCTTTCCCAAAAACAATATGAAATGGGGACATACCAATGGGTGTCTTTTATGATGTCCTATAAGGCCACAATGCATCATCCAAGCGCTTTCTCCAATCTTTCCTATTTGGCTACACAGTTTTCTCCAAAATTTGTTTCAACTCATGATTTGAAACCTCAACCTGACCATTTTTTTGGGGGTGGTATGGTGTTGATGTTTTTTTGTATCACCCCATACTTCCAAATAAGGGAATAAAGATTCCTATTGTAGAAGTGTGTACCTTTTTCACTGATGATGGCCTTAAGTACTCCAAACCTACAAAAAATATGCTCTTTGACAAAGTCCACAATAATATGAGAATCATCAGTCCTGGCAGCCTTAGCTCCACCAATTTACTCACATAATCAACAGAAACCAAAATATACAAAAAACCAAAGGAACTAGGAAAAGGAACAATAAAATCGATTCCCCATACATCAAAAATCTCACAGAATATTATGGGTTGTTGGGGAATCTCATGTCTCCTAGAAATGTTCCCAGTGTGTTGGAAATGAGAGAATGACTTACAAAACACATGGACATAATAGAATGAGCTAGGAAAATATAATATAGAGTCCAAAACTTTTCTAGTTGTCCGTTGGGGTCCAAAGTGTCCACCAAAAGCAAGTGTATGAAAAAAATGTAAAATAGACTCTAACTCATGATCAGGAACACACCTCCTAATAACTTGGTCACTACAAATGCACCATAGGTATGGATCATCCCAAAAATAAAATCTAGACTCACTCTTTAACTTTTGGACTTGATGTTTCTTTAAATTTGTAGGTATTTAAGAGGAAAAAAGGTAGTTAACTAAATCAACATACCAAGGATGTGTATTTGAGATGGAATAAAGAAAATCATAAGGGAAAGTGTCCTGAAGTGGTACCTGGTCCATGGTTTCATCCTCTAGTGAATGAGTAAGCCTACTCATGTGGTCTGACACTAGGTTTTATGACCCCTTATTGTCCTTTATCTAAATATCAAATTCCTGAAGAAGGATCATCCATCGAATAAGTCTGGGATTTGCATCTGTCTTCTTCAAGAGGTACCTCAGAGCTGCATGGTCAGAAAAAACAACTACTTTAGAGCCCAATAAATATTAACAAAATTTATCTAAAGCAAATATGATAGCAAGAAACTCCTTTTTTGTGGCTATGTAGTTTTATTGGGCTGAATCTAGTGTCCTCAATGCATAGGCAATCACATGTGAATGTCCTTCCACCCTCTAAGATAAGACAGCTCCAACCACGAAGTTGGAGGCGTCACACATAAGCTCAAAAGGAATGTCCTATTGCGGGGGCTATATGATCGGTGGAGTGGTCAGACACTTATTTATCTCATCAATGGAAGTCCTAAAAGAATAATCAAACACAAAATCAGAATCCTTTTGAAGTAATCGTGACATAGGAAGAGAAATATTACTAAAATCTTTGATGAAGCACCAATAAAATCCCACATTCCCTAGGAAAGATCTTACATCACACACACATAAAGAATAGGGTAAGGATGAAATGATATCTACCTTAGATCTATCAACCTCTATCCCATGTCTTGACACAACATGCCCTAATACAATGCTATTCTCTACCATAAAATGACACTTTTCAAATTTCAAGACTAGATTCTTATTAATAAAACGATTCAAAACCTTTCCCAAACTATTTAGAAATTCATCAAATGAGGATCCATATACTGTAAATTCATCCATAAATACCTCCATGCAAGTCTCAAGAAAATAAAAAAAATACTCACCATGCATCTTTGGAAGGTACCCGGGGAATTGCAAAGTCCAAATGGCATCCTTCAGTAGGCAAATGTACCAAATGGACAAATGAATGTTGTGTTCTCCTAATCCTCCGGAGAAATAGGAACCTGAAGATATCCAGAAAATTCATCCAAGAAATAATAGTTTGTTTTCCCAGCTAGTCTCTCAAGCATCCGATCAATATATGGGAGGGGGAAATGGTCCTTGCGAGTGGATTGATTTAGTTTCCTATAATCAATACAAACATGCCAACTGTTTTGTACCCTCATTGGAACTAACTCATTTTTCTCATTTTTAACAACAGTAACACCACTTTTCTTAGGAACAACCTGAATAGGACTCACCCATTGGGAATCTGAAAGGGTAAAGATTATACCTACCTCGAGAAATTTCAAAACTTATTTTTTTATGACTTCCAGAAGAGTTGGATTCAGTCTCCTTTATGGCTTCCTAACCAGTTTATCCCCATCCTCCAAAATAATCCTATGCATGCAAATGGAGAGGCTAATACATGATATGTCATCCAAGGCACCCGATTGCCTTAATGTTCTCCCTAAAAAGATTTAAAAGTTTTTCTTCATGTTTAAAAGGAAGATTGTTAGAAATGATAACAAGTAATTTCTCACCACTGAAAAAGTATGAGTATTTGAGATTTGGTGGCAATGGATTGAGTTCTAGTGTAGGGGTTGGTGTATGGATGGAGAAATTGAAGGAACTAAAATATGTGCACAAAGAGAATCCATATCAGAATAGAAATCATCACAATCAGAGAATAAAACATCAAATCCATAAACATACTCAACAACCAAGTCATAATCAGAGTTCACATGATCAAAATCGGAATACTAATCCATTTCAAAATCAAATCTAAGAGAGTTTTGTGCATTATAAATAGGTTTGGAAGTACTCTTAGACATAAAACTATAACCAATACTCATAATATCCCTAAGAATAGTAAAATCGAATTTCATGGGGTTTTTACTTGGTGGTTCAAAATGGGAGATAACAAAAGCAGAATGGTCCTCTGAGGGGTACTTCATGGAGTCCATAACATTAAATATTACAACTTCATCTTCAAAATCCATGGAAAGTGTACCCTTGTTGACATTTATGACAGTTTTTTGCAGTTTTTGAGGAAGGTTCTACCTAAGATAATGGGCGCATGTGAACTTACCTGATCGTCCTCCATGTTAAGCACATAGAAATCTATTGGGAAGATCATGTCTTTTACCCAGACAAGTACATCCTCAAGGACTCCCGCTGGATATGCCATAGATCTATTCTCCAACTTCACCACTACTCTCATCGGCTTCAACTCACCAACCTGTAAATAAGAGAATACAGAGTGAGGAATCACATTTATGGAAGTTCCCAAATCACAAAGATAATCATAAAATTTCAACTCCCCTATGGTGCATGGGATAGTGAATATCCCGGGATCCTTTCACTTTGTTGGGATTTATTGAGTTGGTGTAATGAGTGCTGACACATTCCTTCCAAGATTGATCCTCTCATTTCACTTGATCCCTCTTTGATTGGTACAAAGTTCTTTTTAAAATTTGACATACCTTGGGATTTGCTTAATGGACTCAAGTAAAGGGATGTTGATCTCCACATGCTTGAATGTGTCCAAAACTTCTTTTTGCATAACCTATTTAGACATATTTTTGGTTTGAACAAATCTATTTGAAAAAGGAAGGGGTTTAGGAGGAATATCATCAATATTTTTCTTACCTTTATATTTCTCCTTGGGTTTCTCATCAGCTGGGTTTGAATATGGATTTTCTGTAGTTGAGGTCGATCCTGGTGGAACGATAGGTGCATATGTATTAGTTGTTTGCTTCCCACTTCTCAATGTGATGGCACTAACATTCCCCTTGAGATTTGGAGTAAGTTGGGAAGGTAGATTTCTAGAATTCTTACTTACCATTTCATGAAGGGCAGTGGCAATCTAGCTCATTTGAGTCTTCAACTCCCTCAGCTCTGAACCTTGACTCTTCATCTCATTATGCTTATTAAGTAAAATTTGTTTCAAAATATCATCAATATTAGAATCTACCTTTGGTTGAGAATTCCCTTGTTTTTGACTTATTGATGCTTGAGCTTGAAATAACCTTTGGGGTTGTTGGAAACTCTGTTGGAAAGGTGGAGGCTACTGGAAGTTTTGTTGAAAAGGGGGACTTTGTTGTTGTCCAGAGCCATACCTCATGTCCAATTGATCCTACCACCCTTGGTTGTATGTTGGTGCAAAGGAATCAATCTTCTTTTGGGGATATGGCTATTTCTACTGCTGATATGGTCTCCCAGGAAACACTACTGCACAATCTTCTGTTTCTTGTAGTTGAGGGAAACAATCAGTTGGGTGGCTTGTCTCAGTGCAATTTCCACAAGGCCTTAAAGGAGGGGGTTGTGATGTATTTTGTGCCAAAGAAATCTGCCTCACCATAGTGGTCAATTATTCTAACTTAGTATCAATCAAATGATTTTCAAGAGAGGAAGGACCTACCTGATGTACTCCCAGACATGTGGTAAACCTTGATCACCAAATTGTTGGGAGTTTTGTGCCATATTGTTGATAAAAACACATGCAGCTACTGGTGTCTTGTCTACCAATGTATCTCAAACTAAAACATCCACCATGCTTCTCTCCATAGGTGTGAGTCCTTCATAGAATTACCGGATAAAGAGTTGGTCACTGATTTGGTGATATGGATAGCGTGTGCATAACTTCTTGAATCTCTCCTAGTACTCATACATCATCTCTCTTTATATCTGCTCGATCCCAGAGATCTCTTTTCAAATGGATATGGTCCTTGATGCTAGGAAAAATCTCTGCAAGAAAAGGTGTTTCAAATCGTTCCAACATACTACATATTTAGGTTGTGAATAATACATCCAGTCTTTTGCAGCTCCATCAAGTTAGAATGGGAATGATCTTAGTTTGATTTTATCTTCAGATACATTTGTTGGTTTCAGGGTTGAGGAAACCACATTAAATTATTTTAAATGTTTATTTTTATCCTCACCAAATAATCCATGAAATTTTGGAAGAAGGTGAATTAAACCAGATTTCAGTTCAAAGTCCTATTTGAGATTTGGGTATGCAATGCAATTTGGTTGATAATTAATATAAGGTGAATCCAATTCTCTAATGGTTATATTAAGTTCATTTCAATTATTTTCATCCATTGTTTCTTGTTTTATATTGGAATTAGAATTTCTTCCAATTCAAAATTTTCAATTACTTTCTTAGTTTCATTTAAATTAAAAACTCAATTAATAGATCATATTAATTTAATTAAATTAGCTCATTTATTTAAAATAAATTAAAGAAGAAGTTTATATGTAGATCGATTACTAAAAAGAACTACTCTTCTATGGGCGGTGTAGTCATTGTAGAAACATTTTGAATGTGCAAAGGTTTAGAAAGGGTAGAACACAATCAAGTTTCTACTCTTGATTCCAAACCAATTAGAAAGATTAAGAGAAGAATAAATTTGAACAAAATAGAATAAAATAAAATAAATAAAATAAGAACAAAGAAATTTATTATGAAAACACAAACATTACAACATGAGGAAGAAGAAGAGGGCTTCGACGAAGGGACCCCCGCTTTAAGAGATACCCTTATTTAATTTCTTGGATAATTGGAGTGGAACCTATTCTCCTCAGACCTAAAATTCCTAATTCACGTCCCAACTCCTACAAATGAGAAAAACACTAATTTATAGAGTGGAGGGGAGGCTAGGTTTAAAGTGGTTTCAAGTGTGAATGGGGAATCTCAGCCAAATATTTTATGAAAAATTGAACCTCCCATTTGACCACCAAAATGCATGAATAAACTATCCTTCCAATGGGATTATTCATGTTAAAATGTGTCCTCGATATTCTCTCAAAATTTGGGCCTAATACAAGCACAGATGAAGAAATTATGGACCAAATACAGAACCCATGTCCAATCTGGAGAGTCCAGCCCAACTTTTACTTCATGGTCCATTTCCACCGGGTTATGTTTTCCATCATAAATACCATAATATAGTATTTAGATGAGTTATATCTAGCCAACCTTATATACTATATATAACCCTTGGTATGGAGCCTTTATATTATTATCAAGGCACATTTCCGATTTAGAGATCATATATTTGAGTGTGTTTCTTGGTGATTGAGTATAGTGATCTTCTTGGTTGTTTTTGAGATTGTACTCTTATGTTGTTTTGGGATAGTTTTTGTGGTTAGTGGAATCATTTAATTTTAGGAATTACCATTCTTTTGGGCATTCTTAGATTATATTTCACTATCTTAGAGAAATTATAAATTATGGGGAGACCTGTGCTAGGTATCTGTGTGTTTTCCCATTCTCTTGGAGTAATCCTTTGGGGTTCATTTGGTTGGGATATGATATTGTTTGGATCTAGTGACCTCAGAAGTTATAAAGGTTCTATTTTTGTTTTTTTTCTATGATCTATTTTTAGGATTCAAGAGGTTATTATAATTAGCTGTGGATATCCTGTCATTCTAGATTTCAAAGAATATCATAGAAGTGTCTATCCCAATGGCATCTTTTGTTTTCCCTTCAATTTGTTTAGTGAGGGGATTAATTATTAATATTTCTAGTGAATATTTATTTGGTGATCTAAAAATATTTTATCCATGGTTATCCCAAGTAATGGGATATCCATGTCTTGTGCTCTTAGTTTTGAGTTTTTGGGAAGTTGGTTCATGTTCAATTTTTCCTTAGAGGAGAGGCAGTTATGAAATTAATGATTTCCCTATGTTACTGAGGACTTTTTAGGGGAATAAAGTGGAATTTCAGGGAGTTTGGGACACCATGGGGTGTAAATTTATTGGTAGTAACATTGTTTTTATTTTCCCACTTGGTTTTGAGGTGTCTCATGTTTTTTTTCTTAAAGTTTTTGAGGATTTTATAGGGGTGAACTGTTAAGGTAAACAGTTTGGAAACTGTGTATTAGAAACCATGTGACCCTGTGTAGTGGTGTACATATGTGAGTAAATAGTCTATGAATGGTTAGGGAAATCATACAAGACAATGGTGGGACCTCATGGGGTTTTGAAGTAGTGGTATACACATAGTTTATGCATGGTTTGGAAAATCTTATGAGACAATCATGTAACCTATCCAGTTTTGGGTATTTTGGTATTTTACTCTTTTTTTAATTGAGGATTTCACCCTAAGAAACCCTTATTCAAACAAGATGACCCAAATTCCTCCCATGAATCTCTCTCCCTCTCCCAATATCCTCTATATAAATTTCAAGGTGGTTTCTTAGTGAATCTTCACCATGTTTAAGAGGTATGAGATCCTATTATCTCTTTTTCTTGGTTCATTACTTTTAATCCAAGATCCTTTAACCCTAGTGGTTATTTTTGGATAATTTTCTTTTATAGGGTTTTTTGGAAAATGTTATTTTGGTTTTTAATGGTTTTGATCCATCCTAGGAGGCCTAATACAGTGTATTTTGTCAAAGGTGACATGATCCAACCACTTTAGGAAGGTGTTTCTAATTAATTATATTTTATTCAAAAATTATAATAGTGATTGGATTTATAAATTCATTTTTAAATAAGAAAATTGTTGTAATTATTATCTAGGTTTTATATATTAATGTTTTCTATAACATAAAATCGTATCCATTTGGCATATTGATGATAATTTTGTAGTTAAATGGAGCTTCATTGAAAAGGGGTGTTTTATGCATTCTACATGTTTGATAAAATTTATAGAATAGTTTTCATTGAGAAAAATACTTATTAATTAGGTTTTAATCCAATTGGGGGCTTCAATAGAGTTTTTCCTTTTGTATTCAAAGGGTTTCCATTATTTTCAAAGGGTGGTGTGGTTTTATTAAGTGAAGTGGAACTCCCTTGGTTTTTTTATTATGATTAATGATGATTATGACGTTCCTTGGTATTTTTTTGGATTCAATTTTATTTTGAAAGGGTATTTCAAAAATTATATGTTATATATATGAAAAGTGAAGTCCTAGTTGGTACTTGTGAAGTGATTTTGATTGTTCCCTTATTGCACCCCCTTGTGATTATTGATGATGTTATTATCCATGTGATGGATTCCATGTGATGAGATTCATGTTGTGATTATGGTTTGGGGATATTATTAAGGGTAGTACATGAGGTGAGAATGATGTGATTGTGGTGTTAGACCTTGTGTCTTATTATTACCATGTGATTAAATTTTTGTTTATGGACCACCTCCTATAGTTATTCCATGGGTAGACCGAGGCTACTATGTAGTAATTAGTAGTAAATTGTTTGGATAATTTATATTTTAAACTTTATAGTCCCCCCTAGTTGTACATAACACATATCTAGTGGGATTATTTCTGAGTAGATTGGTTAGAGTGATTTGGTTGATGGATTTTTGACCGTTAACCTACCAGTAGTATGTCCACCTGTACGTGTACTGTGCTATCCCATTAGTCCATGCAATGTTGCCTCATTCTATGTATAATATGTTATGATTCTATAGTGACGTATATTATGTTATGCCTTTTGTTATATTTATTATCTTGTGTGTTTCTTATAGCTTAGATGGACTTTCTTGATGTGTTGATCCACTTATGGTTTAGTCATTATGTTAACTAGTTTTGTTCCATCAATTTATAAGTATTATTTTGACCTTATATGGTTGTGTTTTCTTTATTTTTTCCCTTGTTTCCTTTCTTATCATTGATTTAGGTGTCTAAAATATTTTTAAAGAAAAAGAAGGTAAAATAATTTCAAAGCACAAGTTTTGTGGTAATGATTTTGAAATATTTTAAAACCACATGTGAGTTTACTTTCAAAAGTGTTGTGTTTTAAAGAGAAATGATTGGCACTTAGAATTGGAATGTTTTTTGGTAAAACCTATTTATGTAATTTTTTATAACTCTTTTTCTTTGTAAAAGTGAATATTCCATGTTTTTATTATTTCTATATTATGTAATGGAAATGAAAAACTATTTTTTTCAATATTTCCAAACTAGCGGTTTTGGTTTCTTTTATAAAATAAATGAATTAGACTCACGATGGTATCATACTAGATTTGGATCACACCCTACATACTCAAAATGGTGGGTATATTGTATTCATGTTTTGTGTAGGTCTCTCCAAGTCATGGATTTTAGGTTGGATCCTATTCCATATTCCTTGGGAAATGGTTGGGTGTTAGGATTGTGGTGGTGACATGATAGTTACATAGAGATGATGATCGATCTTTTGGTTTCATGGAACTGGTTGATTTGAGTTTTCATTTCATCCTCTTTGTTATTATATATATTTTTCTTTATCTTCCATTTTGGGTTTTTATCTTGTATTGGATGTTTATTTATATGATATGTATTCTATAATATCTTTTTATCTCTTTATCTATATGCCTTTTTTGGATGTTTTTTCAGTTTCTTGAGGGTGAAACCATCCCCAATGGTTATGTTGATACCCTAGATGCTTTTCATTAGCACTGGGGGACCGGGGATGCTCATTTGGTATAATAAGGGCCAGTTCAAGCACCATATTGGATGGAAACCTAGGTTTGTTCATTACAAAAGATCCTTTCATTCTTCCCTAAACAATCTTCTACCCCATGAGGATCGTTTGTTCCTTAGAAATACGATTGTTTTTAAATATTAAACATTTGGGATCAATTCCAATCCTCATCCATTAAAGGTTACAATTTATCCTAAATAGGTGAAAGTGATATACCTTGATTCATAGATTGGATTGTGTGTGCAACTACTTTGATAAAATTTTGACCAACTAGAGGGTTTTACTATTAAGATTCATTGGAAACACAGTCCAAAATAATCATTAGAAGTATTTTTGGGGGCATGATACTTCACATAAATAGAAAAAGTGTCACTACAACATGAGATACAATAATAATTTCTGATTTAAATTAATTTATTTTAATCAGAAGTATAAAGAGACATAGAGGAAGAAATAATGGGGTCAAAATAATCTAAATCCCAAAGATACATTTCCTAACCACTCATGGTAAATTTAGGATATTTATAAAAAGGGATGGTCAAAGGTTCACTTGTAACCTACCCCTTAAGCCCCCATATTCCTATCTCATATCTATCAATAAATCCCAAAAATAATACCGATAATAGAAATAGGAAAACCATCCATTTATACACATTTATATGAACCAAACTAGATTCCCCAATTAATAGGAACACGAGACGGTCCCGACACAATTGGAAGGGAGTTCCCAATCCCCATGGTTTGGAGACAAGTTCTTAGAAATCAATAAATACCTTTAGGAATTATTTCTCTATGATATAACATAAATAATAAAACATAAATAAATTAAATTTTAGTATTCCAATACAAGTACACAATGCAAAAGATATGAGAGCAACACAAAATGGGTGTCTAAAAATCACAACATAAAACAAAAGAACAAATTACTAAAAAAACCCAAATCCATGTGACATGTACTCACCTCAAGAATCCCAAACCCTAATAATGAGAAAACCCACTACCACCCTATGGTGACTTGCCTTAACTTGCATCAGACCACACAAGATCTACATGCACCCAAAGGTGTATGTAGGGTTTGAGAAAAACATGACCAGTAGGATCCCACCAAATTTTTCATAAGAAAAATTTATAAAATAAAATAATAATGATCAAGTTAAAATAGATAAGGCATGAGATACAATATAAAAAATTTAATATGAAACATGGAAAATCACCCCTTTTAATAGTTTATAAAACACACCAATAATCCAGTTTTTAAAAAATTTTCATAAACAATCCAAGAACACATTAAAAAGAGAACCATCATAGAAATATTTCCATTGAGTCACATTTTCCCTAGTTTAGTGAGGATCCTTTTATAGTTTATGTTATTTTAAGGCCACCTAGTTTGCATATTACCCTATTAGAGTAGGTCTTGTGGGGTAAGAATTCACTCTCGAGAGTGGATCCTTATCACAAATTTGAAAAATTAATGAACACATTACCCAATAAGAACATGTATAGGGATAAATATTTCATCCATGAGGATGAATCAAATTTTCATCATTTATCACTGTTGTGGTTTCTATATCAAATTCATTCAAAGGGAATTTCATTTTTGAACCATATAAACCATGCTTTAAAACCATTTCCATTAATAACACCAATAGGAGGAAATCTATTTTCAAAACCATAATCAAAACCACCTCATTTAAAATTATTTAAAACCATTTCAAAATAAATTTCCAATATAAAGTCTTAAACCATTTTTTTGACCATTTAGTAACAAATTTCAAAGATCAAGTAAACAAGGTTTATAAAATAATTCAAATTCATAAAACCACCTACCTTGAAACATCAACAATCACATGGAATTCTCAAGATAAGATGAATCAAAGTGTAGCACCCCCGATCTGAGGTATATATATCTTTTTTATGTCTTTTTATGTGTTTAAAGTGCTTGGGATGAGTTGGGAAGAATTTGGGAGAGTTTTGAATGGTTTTGAATAAGTTTGGAGGATTTTATAAGGCCACACAGTTAGGGAAAACCATGAGGGTTCTCTAGGTAAACATGCAGGGGGAGAAAGTGGGATTTTCACAGTCTATGCATAGGTTTCCAAACTATATGAGACAACCATGTGGGACCCCTTCTCTTGAGGTAGTGGTGTGCATACGGTTAGTACACGGTTTTCCAAACCCTACGGGCTAACTGTGCGGCCACTTAAAGAAGGTATTTTTAAATATGGTTTCACTCAGGATTGACCGATTTCACTCCAAAATTCCTCCCACTCAAGAATCACTCATGATTTTTGGTTCTCAAGGGTTTGAGGGACTCTCCTACTCATTTTGTAAGGTATTTTAATGGGTTTCAAGGTGGTTTCTTTCGGGTAAGTCTCTCCTCTTGGTTTCTCTTTGGTTTTATCTAGATCTACTCTTCCCTCTCTCTCAGTTTTCTAGATATATATCTATTTCATGTATATATAGGGTTTTTTTCCTTGTATGTCGATATCAAGGCTGTTTGATGATAGGGAAGGGGATCTAGAGTGGTTTTGGTAGAGCGTTTTCCAGATTTGTGGTGAGGTTGCTTGTGGGTCAATTTAGCCAGAACCCTAAAGGTAGGTGGATTCTATCTCGACTCCACTTTGTTAGAACTAGAATAATTGTTCCAATTAATTTTTTTTTATTTAATTAATTTGTGATTTTGATGTGATAAATTGGTTAGAAATCCCTTTGGTAATGTTTTATGGATTTTTTGTGAAAATGGGGTTTTTGGGTGAAATGTTCTTGTTATTGGATTTTAAAGTGTTGATTTTAAAATTGGTAACTTGGGTTGTTTTATGGAAAAGGTTTGAGAAAATTATTTTCAATAAAAAGGGGTTGCTTTATTGAAATTTTATATGACATGGATGATGCTCCAAGGGATTGTTTGATTATGAAATAGTCATTGGCATGTTGTTGTGGCCTTGGTGTGTTATATGCTTGTTTATTGATTTATAAATGTTATGTTTGTGATTGGAATTATGTGAAGTGGTCAGAGAGTACCACTATAAAAAGAGGTTGGATATTGGAAAGAAGGGAAACCATCAAGGATAGGTTTTTGGGAAGTGCCACTTGATTTGGAAAGTAGTAAACGGGTTTGGACGGGAAGTTCCACCATGTTTTCTTCCTTGTTGTGTGTTTCTATGCAAGATAAAAATTATTGTGCTAATGTGAAAGGTAGAAATGGCTTGTGGCATGGTTTTTTGGATTTCCTATGTTTTGTGGGAACTTGGGTGAAAATGGCTTGGTAAAGGAGTGTTTGGTTTGTTGTAAGTTGTTTCACTATTTAATGTTTTATATAAACTATTTTATATAAATTTTCTAACAGTTCTTTGCTCATGGAATGTGTAGGGAAGTCATTTGGGGAAAACCTACTGAGTATTAGTACTCACCCCTTATTTGGAACTTTGGTGATTTTGCAGATTTTTCATTTCAGGACACAGGTAAGGGTAAAGGATTTGATTTTTCTAGTGGTTTGACATGAGGATTTAGTGATGTTGTGGTTCTGGGAGTATGGTGCTTGGTATGGAGCTATGGATAGTATCTTAGTTCTTTGGCGGTCTTGTAGTGTAGTCTTCCACTTGGTACTCTGATATTTGGTTGGGTTGTATTGGAATTTGGGAATTGTTATATAATGACTTGGTTATATTTTGGCAATGT
Source organism: Viscum album (assembly GCA_963277665.1). Lineage (NCBI taxonomy): Eukaryota > Viridiplantae > Streptophyta > Magnoliopsida > Santalales > Viscaceae > Viscum > Viscum album. The sequence goes on from OY728120.1 coordinate 2,114,958,584, forward strand.
ATGGTTTGGGTTTCTTATTGACATGCATCATATAGTTGTTTTTGATAATGGCCCATGTGGTTGGTTATTCAATTCAAAGGGAAAATCATCCCCCAATTATTCTTGAAGCCCTCGACATTTATTACCATCCTTTGGCACCCTAGGAATGCCGCTTAAGGCCAAGTATAATTTCTCCACCCTCTCAATCCAATGGGATAGGGAAGGATGTTACATGTGGTATTAGTTTGTTCGGTCCTTGGCTTTCAAGTGAGATCAGTTGTTCAGTTCTTTGGTATTGATTGTTGGTCTTGGTGTTGAAATTCGTTCTTAGTCTATTTCTTGAGTCGAGATGGTAGAAAGCTGTAGGATTGTTGGAACATGGAATGTTTAGCATAAAAGGACATATCTAACCCTTTTATGTTAAACTTAAAGTTACCAGGGAGTTGGGTACATAAGTGTTTGAAGACACTTATATACATTCTAAATCTCATTATCGTGGGTGTATCCTATGAGATGATCATGACATGCATGGTAGAAATGAATTCCCTCTAGGATTCATATTTCATTGGGGTATAATGATTTATGGTGTGATATGAATGTGTGGATTTTGAAAAATCTGAATTGGGTTTCAAAACGGAAGGATTTGAAACATGGAAACTAGTGGTATTTTAAAAATGGGTTGATTTTCAAAACATGGTGGATTTTTTAGAATAGTGAAACATGGAAAATGAAAACTTGTGGAAAGACTGGTTTTGATAGTTGCTATATAATTGAACTTGAAAATAGTATACCCTTTCTTGTCAAGGGATTGGGACTTATGGTTGTTTTTTTATTGATAAAAATGGCACCAGGTAGGAATCGTAGAAACCAACCGACGGAAACTGCAGAAAATGTGGTTACACCTGAGCCCTAGGTGAACCAGCAGCTAGTGCAGAGTTTTTTGAAATATTTACAAGGTGTGGAAAGTGGGAATAAAGAGGACGAACCAAAGAATGGGGATCAAGTGGTTCAGTTTCAAAGGAATAATGTACCTATATTTAGGGGTGATTTTGATCCAGAAAGGGATAAAATGTGGTTGAATAGAATGAATAGGATATTTGACTTTTTGGGAACACTGGTAGAGCTCAAAGTGAAGTTATCCACATACATTTTGGAAGATCATTCCCTTCAGTGGTGGGATCTGGTGGTCCAAGCTGGGATGGACCAAGGTGTGACATGAGAGGGTTTGAGGAATTTTTTAACAAACAATTATACCCTCATAAGTTCATAATTCAACTTACAATGGATTTCTTTATTTTGAAGCAAGGGAACATGGTAGTAATGAAATATATAGCTATGTTTTTGAATTTAGTGTGGTTTTCACCCGAGGTGGCAGGTAGTACATCATTGAAGGCATAAATTTTTGAAGCGGGGTTGAGATAGGGAATTCATTCTAAGATAGAAGTGTTGTGTATAAATGATTACATAGAATGGTGAATAGAGATACAGTGGTTGAGCGAGACCTTTTGGGAGTTAAAAGTGGGGGAAGTATGTTGGTACCCATGGGGAATAGTGGGAACTCAAACGCTGGGTTAAAGAGGAAGTGGGACACTTATTTCCAGGGTGGGATTACAACTCATAATCTGATGGTAGGATCGATTAATTTTCCTCCAAAGCCTCAGAGTAAGCCTAGATGTTTTCAGTGTGGCTCTATGGGGAACATCCCGTGGGATTGTACAACACAACATCAAGCATGTAATAATTGTAAGGAGATAGGGCATATTCAGTAATATTTTTAGAATTCTCTGAGGTCAGGTGTCCGTGACACTCCTTAGGGGTCGTAGGAGTCTTATGCCTTGATGGGATGGGTGCAGTAGCATACCCCTCGGAAGTAGAGTAAAGTTGGTCATGGTGATTCTAGCAATACCATGACTCCTCAGCAGGGTAATAAAGAGTAGAGTGTGGTAAGAAAGCAGTTGTTCAACACTAAACAGGTGGTGATGGATGATCCTTTGGGACCATCCATGGTGTGAGGTATGGTTATTTTGAATTCCACATTGATGCATTATTTGTTTGATACAAGCTCTTCACATTCTTTTCTTTCTTCTCATGTTGTTAGTTTACCGGGTTTAACTGTGGAAATTATGCCTTCTATTTTGAAACTAAAAACTCTTCTGGGTCAAAGAGAGTGTTAAGATTTCCTCTATAGAGTGTGTTTCTTAGCTATGGAAGACATTGAATTTATGTGGGATTTATTAGTTCTTGTGATAGTTTCATATGACATAATCGTAGGAAAGGATTGGCAGGTGATGTTTTAGGCCCACATTAATTTCTATTCATGAACGATTAGTTTTACGAAGGAGGATGGCGTTGAACATCTCTTTAGAGGGGAGAAGAATGAAAATTGGGTGAAATAGATTTGTTGGCACTAGCTGTTGGCATGATCTTGTACCATTTAGCTGTGTTTTCATTGGAATCAGTGGAAGAAGTTGAGTAAAGAGTTTTTCCAATGGTTGTGGATTAGTTTAGGGATTTATTTACTGAATAATTCTTAGTGTTTCCACCCATGAGAGTAGTGGATTTTATGATTGATCTCCTTCAAGGGACCAATCCTATCTCACTTCTGTCTTACTGTATGATACCAACAGAATTGCGGGAATTAAAAATGCATTTGGAAGATTTAGAGAACAAAGGGTTCATCCAGACTAGCATGTCTCTATGGGCAGTGCCAATTTTGTTTGTTAAAAAGGCATATGGAACTCTATAGCTCTATGTTGATTATCTTATACTTAATCAGGTTATGATAAAGTAAAAATATCTATTTCCACGCATTTATTATTTGTTTGACCAGTTGAGGGGAGCTCAGTGGTTCTCCAATATTGACTTAAGGTCAGTATATCATCAATTGCGGCTGAGGAAGGAGGATATTCCACAAACAGATTTTAGAAGTAGATATGGCCATTATGAGTATGTGTTTATGCCCTTTGGTCTAATGAATTCACAAATGGTGTTCATGGAATAGATGAAACATATATTTCAGAGATATCTAGATTCTTTTGTGGTGGTATTGGTTGATGATATATTGGTGTATTTGAGGAAAAGTGTAGAGAAAGAGAAGCACTTGGAGATAGTATTGGGGATCATCAGTTTTATACCAAATTTTTAAATTGTGACTTTTGGATATAGGAGGTTCATTTCTTTGGCCATGTTATTTCTGAGAAATATGTTTTAGTTGATTCGGAAAATATAGAGGCAATTATCTCATGGAAACTGCCGAGGAATGTTTTTGAGATACAAAATTTCCTCGGTCTAGATAGATATTATTGATGATTTCTTTTACGATTTCTCATAATTGGATTCACCAATGGATACTTTGAAAAGTAATAATATCCCATTTCAATGCGATGAGCAGTGTTCAAAATATTTTGAAGAGCTAAAGGGTCAACTTACAATAGAATCAATCTTAGTTTTTCTAGAACTAGGGAAAGGGTATGTGGTGTATTGTGATGCATTGAGATTAGGGTTGGGGTGTGTTCTTAGGTGGGGGGATCATGTAGTTGCTTATGGCTCACACCAGTTGAGGTTTCATGAGAATAGCTACCCAACACTTGATTTAGTGTTGGTGGAAGTGGTTCATGCTTTAAATATGTGGAATATTTTTCTCTTCGGTGAGAAATTCATAGTGTTTACCAATCACAAGAGCTTAAGGAATATTTTCTCACAAAGATATTTGAATTTTAGGAAAAAGAGATGGATGGAATATCTCCAGATGTTTTATTTTGACTTAATGTACACACTAGGTAAGGGAAATTAAATGGAGAATGAATTAAGTAGAAAATAATATGTTTAGGTGGTGAAACAGGCATCGTATTAGTGGCAGTTGAGGTCGGTTATAGCCGACATGAGGTTAGAATGTTAGGACTAGGGTGATAGAGCGGTCTTCTTGGTTCCTGACTTGGTTAGATTGGTTAAAGAGGCAGAGGCATCTAATTGAAAATGTGTGGTGATGAGGTCAAAACTCAATAGTGGGGAGACCATTGAGGGATGAGAACTATATGGGAATTCTGTCTTGTGTTTTCAGAATCAGATGGTGGTACTAGTATCTTTTCAGGAGGAAATTCTTAGGGATTACCATCATTCTAGGTGGGATTTTAATCCTGGAATTTAGAAGAGGCATAAGGATTTGAAACCAAAATTTTGGTGGGCTGGTATGAAAAGAGATGTGGCCGAGTTTGTCTCAAGATGATTGACTTGTCAGCAAGTCAAGGTAGAGCATCAACGACCAGTAGGCATGTTGCAGTCTTTACCTATCCCAGTGTGGAAATGGCAGAAAATAGATATGGATTTTGTGACGGGTATCCCAAGAATGGTAAAGAAGAACGATTACATATGGGTGATTGTGGATCAGTTCGCAAAGTTGACCCATTTCATCCTGATTTGTGAATCTCATACGGTGGAAGATAAATCCAAGATCTATATCTAGGAATTGCTAAAAAGGAATGGTGTTCCAGTTTTGATTGTATCAAATAGGGATCTGAGGTTCACATCTCATTTTTATAAATCCTTGCAGAAAGACCTTGGGACACATTTGACAATGAGCACAACATATCATCCTCAGAAAGATGGCCAATTTGATAGGATGATACAAAATTTGGTGGAAATTCTAAGGGCTTGTGTGATGGATTTTGTTGGTTCATGGGAGGAGAACTTAACATTGGTGGAGTTCTCCTATAAAAATAATTATCAGGCTTTAATACACATGGCTCCATTTGATGCATTGTATGGGCATCTGTTTTGTTATCCATTATATTGGGTGGAAATAGGTGAGACTTTAATGATTGGACTGATCCTTGTCCAAGAGACCACAGAGAAGATCAAGAAGATTAAAAAGAGTATGGATACAACTAAAAGTTGTAAAAATCATATGTGGAACATCATTTACTACTGTTGTCATTCGAGGTGGGTGATCATGTGTTTTCAAGAATCTCTCCTAGGTTGGGACATCGTCAGTTTGGAAAGCAGGGTAAGTTATCTCCAAGGTATATTGGGTATTTTGAGATACTTGAGAATATTGGAGAGGTGGTTAATCATTTATACTTTCCACCATGGTTTATTATGGTGCACAATATATTTCATGTGTTATAGTTGAAAAAGTATCAGCCATATCATGACCATGTTATTCATTGGGATCATGTTGAGCTAGAACCAGATGCTTCCTTGGTGCACCTGCCAGTGCAGATTATGGATAGGCAAGAAAAAGTCTTGAGTTGTAAAATAATTAGTTTAGTTCGGGTTTTGTGAAAGCATGGTCAGATTCAGTAGGAGACTTAGGAGCGAGAGAAAGAGATGGTCGAGCAATGGCTTGAGATCTTTTGGCAAAGAGATGGTTCTCTAATTTCCGAGGATGGAAATTCAATGGTGGGGAGAATTTAACCCCCCCATTTTAAGGTATTTAGAACTTATTTATGTATTTTTATGTTTTTAAAGTGCTTGGGATTAGTTGGGAAGAGGTTGGGAGAGTTTGGAATGGTTTTGAATAAGTTTGGAGGCTTTTTTAAGGGTGCACAGTTTGATCATGGTTAGGGAAAACTGTGCGGGTTAGCTAGGTAACCATGTAGGGGGACATAGTGGTCTTTGTATGGTCTGCGCATGGTTTTCCAAACCATGTGAGACAACTGTGCAAGACCCCTTCTCTTGAGGCACTGGTGTGCGTATGGTTAGCACACGGTTTTCCAAACCGTGCTGGCTAACTGTGCGACAACTTAAAGAAGGGATTTTTAAATCCGTGTTCACTTGTGATTGACTTTTTTCACTCCAAAATTCCTTCCACTTGATCCTCACTTGGTATTTTCGGTTCCCAAGGGTTTTAGGGGCTCTCCCACTGATTTTAGAAGTTATTTGAAGGGTTTTCAAGGTGGTTTGAAGGTGGTTTCTCTCAGGTAAGTCTATACTCATGGTTTCTCTTTGGTTTTATCTAGATCTAATCTTCCCTCTCTTTTTTGTAGATATAAATCCGTTGCATTTAGATCTAGGTTTTTTTACCTTGTATGTTGATATTAAGGCTGGCAGACGATAGGGAAGGAGATCTAGAGTGGTTTCGATGGAGTGTTTTCCGGATTTGTGGTGCGGTTTCTTGTAGGTTGATTTCTCTGGAACCCTAAAGTTAGGTGGATTATCTCTCGACTCCACTTTTCTATGGATGCACTGGCTCACATGGATATACCAGAAGAGGATCTAGTGGTTTACAATAATCTGGACTCTCTCCCTATTGAGTGTAAGAGTATTTTCCAAGGGGATGCCCTTGTACTTCATCATTTTCTTCCTCCTTGAGTGCGGCAGGGTTCTTGTTCCGTTTTTGTCTTCTTAATCCAATAAAAACATCTATTAGATCAATTGATGATTTTGATGTTAGAAATTGGTTATAAATCCCTTTGGTAATGTTTTATGGATTTTTTTTGGGAAAATGGGGTTTTGTGGTTAAATTTTCTTGTTGTTTTATTTTAAAATATTGATTTTAAAATCTGTAACTTGGGTTGCTTTATTTAAAGGGTTTGAGAAAATGATTTTTTAAAAAAATGGGTTGCTTTATTGAAATGTGATATGACATGGATGATGCTCCAAGGGATTTTTTTATTATGAAATGGTCATTGGAATGTTGTTGTGGCCTTGGTGTGTTATATGATTGGTTATTGGATTATTCATGTTATGTTTGTGATTGGAATGATGTGAAGTGGGCGGGGAGTACCACTATAAAAAGTGGATGGAGAGTGGACGGAAGGGCCACCATCAAGGATAGGTGGGAGGTAAGTACCAATTGATTTGGAAATTAGTAAAAGGTTTTGGATGGTAAGTTACACCGTGTTTTTTTCCTTGTTGTGTGTTTCTATCCAAGATGAATTTTTTTGTGCTAATGTGAAAGGGTAAAATGTATTATGGCATGGTTTTTTGGATTTCCTATGCGTTGCAGGCACTTGGGTGAAAATGGATTTGTAAAGGAGTTTTTGGTTTGTTTTAAGTTGTTTCACTATTTAATGTTTTATATAAACTATTTTATATAAATGTGATAATGGTTCTTTCCTAGTGGAGTGTGTAGGGAAGTCATTTGGGGAAAGCCTACTGAGTATTATTACTCACCCCCTTCTTTGGAACTTTGGTGCTTTTGGAGATGTTATTTTTTGGGACATAGGTATGGGTAAAGCATCTCATTTTGCTAGCGGTTCAACATGAAGATTTGGTGATGTTGTGGTTCTTGGAGTATGGAGCTTAGTGTGGATCTATGGATGATATCCTAGTTATTTGGGGGGTCTTGTGGTGTAGTATTACTCTTGGAACTATGATATTTGGTTGGGTTGTATTTTCATTTGGGAATTATTATGGAACAAATTGGCAGTATTTTGGAAATGTATGGTTTGGGTTGCTTTTTGACATGCATCATATAGTTTTTTTATAATGGATTGTGTGGTTGTTTGTTAAATTCAAAGGGAAAATCATTCCCCAATAATTATTGAAGCCCTCAGCATTTATTTCCAGCCTTTAGTTCCCTGGGAATGTCTCTTAAGGCCAAGTAGCATCTATTTGCCCTCTCAAGCCAATGGGATTGTGCAGGATGTTACACGAAGGCTCAAGTAATTGAGGGAGGACCCTAAAATAATAATTCTCAATCAATAATATCTAAATTATCACTTTATAAATTAAAGGAAACTAAATTAAATACTTACCACTACAATTCCTGACTAACACACCAAGGTGATTGGAAATCCATACAAGAGACTTAAATTAGATGACTGATCTAAAATAAATACCATTAGACACTTGGATATAATAAAATATCACTATTATTATTACTGGTCCATTGGGAGAAATAATAGGGTTACAAATAAGAGGTATATCCAAGATCAAAATGGAGATCGACTTACCAAGAGAGGACTATGGATTCGATCGACATCATAAACATACCTTCAAGGATTCAGCCAAGACACTATACATAAACGTGTAAGGACTCAGCTAATACCCAAATTAAACTGTCTCATGAGACCTACTAATGCATCAAAGGGCTATAGTAGGCCCTAAAAATCACTTACTAAGTCCAATGCATTCCTTATATAAAAACATAAACAAGATAAACATTCATATTGAAATACTAGAATATGAAATGTGAATACTTTAACCATAAACCATGAATGGTATAAAAATAGAACATCCATAGTCAAAATGATAATAAAAACTTAAATTAAATATGGTAGATGGTATAATAAGTTATCAACCTCAATAAATTTTAATATCCAAAAAAGGATGTTGACATAGATGAAAATACTCTAATAAAATCATTAAAAATTTCTTTGGAGAAATAATACATTTGTACTTTGAAATCATTTATTTAAAAGGCCATGAAATTTTAAAAGAAACAATTTTCTATAAAAATAATATTGTAAAATTGTAAAGGAATCTTGAATACACTAAGGTTTCATGATGGTGAAAAAAATCCTCTCATGACAAGTTAAAAAACATTCCTTTCATATTTTTTTTCAAAAAAGTCATAAAGTACCTCGTTTGGAAAATGAAAAAAATATTCATTTCAAACCATTTTATAAAAAGTTGAATGTGGGTAAAAATAATTTAAACATTTTTAGGATAATATTAAAAATATTTTGGATTTTTTTTAAGAAACATGGACATGGATGATAAATATTCCCCAATAGAAACATATAAATAATACCAAATAATAATGAGATTGTGAAATTAACCCTTAACTTGTACTTTCCTTTAGTTTAATGTTCCTAAAACTCATATATAATGGTTTAAATAATGTTATTAATTTATAAAAAAACCATATATAAATTTATGATATCATATATGATCTTCTTATATCTTTTTCTTAATAATATTTCGTTATTACCCTTGTTCGGGTGTTAACTAATTCATTTTCCTATGCATGTTTTGTCATGAAAGTACCATTTATTATGCATAGGGTATATTTATTTCATCTCTATAATTATATTAAGTTTATAGATATTATATTTAATCATTATATAAATTTTTATAATCATTATTTAATGGTTAACTTGGAAAAGTAATCTCATCGTGTCGTGTAGACGGTAGACTGCACGTACGCATAAGCGATGGTATCATTACCTTAATGGTGAAAGGGTAAGAAATTGGATGGTATATTAATTATAAATAATTAAAATATTTTTATATTTATTATTTATATCCATTATATCCATCATTATACCCATACAAATAAAGTGGTGATGAAAAACAAATTACACTATAGTGTGGAGAAAATAAGCCATACGTATGTACACGCGAGGCTTTTGTTTTTTGTAGGATGGATAAAATGTGGAATATGGTTATACCATAATAATAATAACATATTATAATAAATATTATATTTCAGTTGTTACTTTATTATGGAAACAACACATGAAGAGGAGGTAGAAGAAGAAATGATCTTGAATGAGTTGGTCAAAGAATTACCTCTTATTCGATGAACTTCCTTTAAATCTCTTCTCAAGGGATTTATAGTTGGTATTTTTGGAAGAAAAGGATATCCAGAACATGGATAATTATTTTTTAAGGATAAATGGGTAGATTTTTTTTAGATATAATAGGCTCAAAGTGGTGTGAGGAGGTTATGGAGGAGGAGACCTTTTATAATTGAGGTTAGGGTCACTTTTAAAAAATATCAAAATATTAAATTAATATAAATTAATTTATAATTCCAAATGGTTCCAAAGTGTGTTATTTAGAATATTAGATGAGTATGAGTTGAAATAATCTCAAAAAATATTTTCTTTATAAAAGTTTATGTTACATTATTACCCTTATCTTTTGGATTTAACCCTTATTTAATCCCTTACTCTTATCATGAAAACATGTATTTTTATTATTTAAGGGTAAATATAGTTACTATAAAATGACAAAATAACAACAAATAGATAATTTATGACACATTTAACTTCATACCAATCATTTGGATGAATTTTATATTTTTATTAATTTTATATATTTTAATAAACTATTATTTATTTTAATATAACATTAATTACATTTTTGATACTATTCATTACTTCTACTTTTAAAAAAAATTAATAAAATAATATATCTTTGAACCAACACTTATAATATATCACTAACATGTCAAATTTATCTATAAAATTAGTTTATGACATTAATTACCTCAAATTATATTTATTTTAAATTTTTTATTATTATTTATTTCATATTTCCATTAATTAAATAATTATTGTATCATCATTGTATAAGCCTTTAAGGTAATTTTTTATTTCATAAAAATTGATAATAAATTATACTGATGAAGATAAATATTTTATATTTAAAATTAATATTTATTATTTAATTTATCTTCTTTATAACCCTATATTAAAAATGATATATTTATTAAATATATGGGCATGACATCTTTAACTTTTATTTAAATAAAATATAATAAATTTCATACTCTCATCCAAGTGGCCTCAAAAGGTTCTAATATATAAAAAAGAATAATTTTGGTCTAAAAACACTAATATAATTAAATTTGGACAAGTGTTAGAGTAATTTTATAATGTTTATAATATTATTTTTAACCTTAATTACTCAATTTACCTTTAACTCTGTTAATAAAAAATTACTAAAATTACTATTCATAATGTCAAAAAATAAAAGTAACCTACTTAAATAATTTAGACCCAATGATTACAAATATTTAAACCATTTTTAAAAATTCAAAACACATAATTTTTAGTAATTAATTTTAAATTAATCCAGTTGTTAGAATGAGAAAACACATTTTTAAAGTGGAAACGTTCAAAATATTGTAATGTTTTTATATTCAAATTCAATTTGAAATTTATTCCAATGACATAAATTGTATTAAAGGATAAAAAATTAATATAATTAAACTTTATAATCAATTAATAACATAATTTAACACTATAAATTATTTGGATGAAAATGGTGTTTTCAATTAAAATGCAGTATTTTTTTCTATTCACCAAAACATGAAACTTATCATAAAAATACCAAAAATTCAAAAAAATTAAATTTCTATATTAATATTTAGAATATAAGTTTATTTTTTCAAATATAAATTCTAAAAGTGTCAAAAAATAGATTTAAAACAAGTGTGTCATTAAAAGGTGGTAAAACTGCCTTTAGAAAAATATTGTCTTTTAATGCATAAAGTTGAATTCATTATTATATTATTCATATAAAATAATTTGGACAATTATTAAAAAAAATGTATTCATAATGTGCTTAATATTATTCATTCATTTCATTTTAACAGCTAGGTTATAACATTCCCTTATTTAATAGATTGTAGTCCATTTGAACTCGGTGTTACGTGCCACACAAGCTATCAAAGAGATTAACTTCAAAAATTTATATACCAAAAAATCTTGGGGTGTTACATTCTACCATCCTTAAAAAAATTTCATCATTTCAATTTGATATTTCACTTTCAAAATCAATGGTTGATACTTTAAAATACCTTTGTGGGAAACCTAAATTGGAAATAGGTTTAATAAAACACCCTCTTAATAAGTGGAAAAGGTAAATGCGGTGGTCACCATAAAATTTGGATTTTTAATAGTATGAAATTAGTGGGAAGTGAAAATAAAGACATGTAAGATAAATCAAACTTTCAAGTTCATATGGATATTGATAGAGAACATGTTTATTATAATGTCTACCATCACAAAACCATAAATCTTTGACGGGTTAAAAAGGCCATTGATTTCATAGTAAAAAGATTAAACGAATAGAATTTTTCATTCCAAATTACTTTTCTATAGTTGAGGGATTATTTTACTATCTAGATAAGAACTTGAGAAAATAAAGATAATTTTTTAGTTCCATGTCATAAGCATAATATTATCCTTTGGTTGTTCTCCAATCTATTTTTACTTTATCTCTTATGCTAGGAAATGGATATTCAAGATGGTTTTTTATCCATGAAGCACTTTTAATGAACCATAAGGTCCACAAGTGATTCATTTATCCTCTAAACGTTTACTAAAACAAAAAAATTTAGCATATAGTATATATTAAATCCTAATTTAACCTAAAGTAATAATATCCAATGTTCCAATTAAACCATTCCAACCTTAAGACTCATCTAAAATACTTATATTCAAATTCATATTCAAAAAATTTATAAGGAAGATCACTAAATTTCAAAAATAAACATAACATAATATTTTCCCTAAAAAAATGTGGATCTTTTTTCACATACCAAATATATGAATACCTTGATCACCTTAAAGCCTTAATGAAAACAACCATGCTTCCAAATCCATAAAGAATAAGTGCTACATTACAATCCTTATATATCAAATTATTATTATAATCATAATATAATAACATAATTATTGAATCTAAAAACACAAATAAATTAATTATTTCACTTTGACTGTAGTAACATCATAAGCTTAAACTTGATCCCATTTCTTTTTCTAAGTTATATTTCCTTGACGCTTGGGAAATTCATTTGCATATCACCCCATCACCTTACAGTTGAAACCATGAAAATTTATAGATTATTTGTTTCCCTTACAATCAAGAGCCTCGTGACCTTTTTCTTAACACTTGTAATAAAATCCCATTCCCTTTAGGAAAGTACTAGGGTGTTTCTTTCCATAATTATCACATGTGGGAAAATCCTTCTTTCCCATTTTCCATTTAATTTGTCTCTCGCTCTGCCATTCTCTTATTCTCTTACTTTCACTTAAATACACAAGACTTATATAATTATTTCTCCACCTTGATATCTCATGATAATATATCTTCATATGATAAAATAGTTTGGGAGACTAGTGGAATTTAGAGAAAAGGTCTTAACCCATTAAATAATCAATCAATTTTTCTATTTAGATTGTGTATGTAATCTGCAAAATGCCTTACTAACCTTGTAAAGTTAGATTATACTTAGAAAAACTATCATCCTACTTTTCCTTATATTCATAAATTTCCTCTCCATATATGATCACTGTTCTCGAGGAAAATATTTTTCTAATAAAACTTATATAAAATAATTCTATTAAATTTTTTCCATTTCTTCTTCCCCATTAGTATTTTTAATCAATGACCACCATTAATCTGCATCTCCCAAGAGATGATTAAATTCCATGACAACCTTATCCCTTTGGTTAGTTCCAAAATGAATAAATATCTTCTATAAGGAACTTATCCATTGCTCAACTACACATGGATTTTTAGTCCCATTGAATCATAGGGGTTGTTGTCTCATGAAGTGGTCTTTAAATGTTCCTTAACATTGTGGATCAAGATTCTCCAAACAGGTAAGGTTATTATTCATAACATGAGTTGGTTTTCCCGGTATGGTTATAAGTTGTTCATCACAATTTGAAGCTCCATCTCTAACATAATTATCTTTTACAGAAGGGAAATACTAACACAAATTATTTTCATTGATATGGTTTCCATTCCATCTACTAGGTTTCATTTATAAACTTCAGAATACACTATATTAGATCATAAAATTATGAAACATAATGTATAATATCAAAAATAGTGAATCACATAACCTGAATTAAAAATTTAGGTATAAATAATATCTAAATCATAAGCATAGTTTATCTAGATATATTTCAAAATTCGATTATATGGTTTCATTTTATAATCAATATAGTGACCATGGTTTCTTCTAAACTTTCTTTGATACCAACTGTAAAGACCCAAACACCATTATCCTAGATCCGGTGCATTACTATTTAACATTAGCATAGATACAAGACTCAAATACCAAAGGAATGATCAGTTGAGTAGTTTTGGAAACCATATTACATAATTGAAATATACATTACAATTGAAACTGTAAAATTAAAAATAGTCAATCATTTGAGAGAAAAAATATTATCCTAGATTAACCCTACATATCAATCATAATATACATCTTTCTATCCTTTAAAAAATAAAACACAAGAAATGGATGATCTTAGATGCTCTGTAAGGGTAAACATACAACAAAATCTATTATGAATAAATACGAATAAACATCATCGAAAGGTATACAACTAAAACACGATCAGTTTAAACATAATATTGAGATTAACATGGAAATAATAAATTAAAATCAATTAATTCTATATAAATATTCACATGGATATTCTAATAATCTAATAATCTCATGGAATATCAATATCTAATCTCATAATGAAAGAATTCATAATTCTGGACATCATAAACATACTATCATGGCTTCGAACAAGAAACTATACATAAACTATCACAAACCAACCTAATTTGGCCCATGAAAAGGCCCAAGAGGCATTCTTAATCCTTCAGGCCTGGAATCTAGTGCTAGGGAATCAATAGAGAAACCAAGGGAAAGATTTCAACCGATAAAATAAACTGAAAAAAAATAAACAGAACCACCCAAAATAAATATAATTACCAAACTAAACACCATTTATAAATGAATAAAAAAATACAAGAAATCAAGCAAAAAACCCCAAATTGAACCTGATGAAAACAACATCTCCATGTGGCCCCAAGGGCCACTCTCTGATACCAAAACCACCCATCACCCACAGTGATCAAAACCAAGTTGAAACCTTCACTAAAGTCTAAAAACAAGAAAAATATATAGGCATGAATATTAAAATTTAGTAGGAATTCCCAAAGAGAAATATTACCAACACACTTCTTTAATATAAAATAAACATCAATTTTAGGTTTGAAATATAATATACAAAACTATATTTTCCACACATTTCCACTTAAAAAAAACACAGTCCATTTCCCTTTTCCATTGAAATCCATATTATTCTTAAAGAAAGATAAATTAACATTTTAGAGAGAAAGAAATACTATTTTAACTTAGAAATGAAGAAAGAAAGTAAAAAACATTTTAAAATCATTTCCATAAACATTTAAAAACCCATACACCACTTTTAACCAAAAAGTACACCATACAAGAAAGCAGTGGAAATGATCACATAACAAGGGAAATGGAAAAATAGAATGCAAAAGTAACCAAAAAATAATGCATCTCAATCATCCACCATAGATAGATAAGTGTTGAAGGACATGGGAGGACCTAGGTGTCCATTGGAATAATATAGAACATACTTATATCTGACTCATCTCGAAGGCATGCCTTACCTAATGAAATCAACTCACCTACATGATCAATCACACCCAACTTGATCTGACTGAGGGGCATTATCCTAAAGAGAAGAAATATCCATGCTAAGAGCCACTAACTAAAGTGAAATACTAATCTATTGTAGAAAACATTCACTAAATTTCTGCTAGCTATGTCAGGTTACCATGTCAAGACTAAAGTGGGGGTGATCCTACAATGATAAACAATAATACAATCACATTCACATACATCATACACAAGCAACACAAACAAAAAGTCACCCCCGAGTCACCCCAAGGAACTATATATTTCCTTTAAACCATTATCACAAGGGAGCCTCTCAACATTGGAATCCCCCAACATTCAACAAAACCAAGGTAAGAGAATCATCCAAGGAGATTTTTTAGGACAACCAATTTCAAAAAAGTTCTAAATGGGACTCAAAAACCCTTTGATAAATCATTTGTTTCTAAAAGGATACCAACACATTTCCATCATATGCCAAATAATTTTCAAAATCCAAACAAAAAACTATTTGAAATCAAAAATCACTTGGAGGACCCATTCAAGAAACCCAAAAAATCATTTTAAATTTCAAAAATATATTTACAAAACTAAACCATGCTTTAAAAACAATGTTCCACCTATGAAATCCAACCGATCAATTTTTCAAACACTTGGTGTGCATAATATAACAAAACAATTTCATTTAATTTATAATAAGAAGGAAACCACCATATTTCATATCAAATAATTATTTTAAGAAACATACATCACTAATAAACATATAATAAAGGTGTAAAAATAAATAAATAAATGATTCTTAAATTTAAAGGGTGAGTGCAAAGGGAAACCTACCACAAACTCACATCGCTTCAACAACTCCCACCTAAAAAAGCCTCGAAAATATCCAAATAAGAAAGAACATCCAAGAGAAATCCAAACAACACAAATTTTTTTTAAAAAAAAGGTACACATGAAACCCAGACTCACAAGACTGAGGGAGGAGAGGAACCCCAGTAAAAATGGAATAATAAGGAAGATGGAGAAGAAATAAGGAGGATGCCTTGAATATTAAGCCCTGAAACATGAATAAACCACCTAAGAATAACCATAGAAGAAGGTGGGAGACATGAGGAAGTAGGGATGATCCTATTAGTGTCATAAAAACCAAATGGGGGAGGAAATGGAATGTTTTGGTCATTAAATACCAAGAGGTTAGAAGAGTAAAATCACATTTTTAATGACAAGGATAGGTCGTATGGTTTTCCCGCTTGGTTTTACAACCCATGCAGAAATCAAGCACCCATAACTCTCTAAGAGGATCATGCCACATGGTTAGCCCACGTGATTTTCAAAATCATTTCGAAACCGTGCGATCTCCTCTTTCCAGGAGGAAACTTACTGTATGATTTTTTGGGGGAGGGTGCATAGTTTCCTCTATCCATGTGCCACCTGCTGTCAATCCCAAAATCCCCTATTTTCACCAAACAACTCCTAGATAAACTAAATAATAAACATGGGACCAAGAATACACAATGAAACTACTCAAAATAAAATCACATATTTGAAAATTCTCCCCAAGATTATTCTTTTTCTTATAGGATTCAACTCCTCAAATAGAATAACATATCAACCACTGCTAGATAAAACTTATGCCTTTTACCTAGAAAAATTCAACGATCTAAAAATACTTCCCAAATAATGAAGGAAAACTTGAGCTATAACTTCTACAACCTTGGTTCAACCAAAACCATTAGTTTTACTCCATAATCCCAACATTCACTCAGAAGGAAAGACTTGGAACTAAAAAACCCAAATGAAACTACCCATTGAAAATATACACCAGAGAATAAAATAGATTACTAACACGGGAGGACGGAATGGAATTCCCACCATTAGAAACCAAATAGCACCAACCAACATGGGAAACCTGAAATGGACCAACCTGGGAACTCCCCACACAGACCAAACGGGTAACTCCCCACACATAACAACATGATGAAAGAAACTTGAAACCAAGAAGAAAACCAAACAATGATTCTTTATCCTCCTAAGATGAAAAAATATCTAGAAGAGAAAAAACCAAAACCAAAACCAATCCACGAGGGCTATCCATGCAAGGAAAACCTATTAGAGGTTTTAATTTCAAAAGGAACAACCACTGGAATCTCTAGAAAATGATACCACCATGCCTTCTTACAAATAAAGAGGAACTTTAAAACCAAAAGGACTACAATGAGGAAATGAGGACTTAGTGCATTTACAATAAAACAATACCTTTAAATATTAACAATCTATAATATAGAAACTTAAACTATATCCATTCTATCACTAGAGAAAAATGCTAGACCAAGGCCCTCCACACCCCTGTGGTTCATGACCGCATGAAATCTTCACTATGGGGCCTATTCCTAGAGTCATGATTCCTGAAATCGTTCATTATATCACAGTCAGAAGCTAATATCCTATGAGAGAGACTCACTCTTTTGACATCACAACTTCCATAACGTTTCAAGGTGACCCAAACAACCACACTGATAGAAAGACTTCATAGTATGATGAAAAGATGGATTAGGGTGCCCAAATTTACCACACTAGAAGCAAACAAGAGAGTGGATCGATGAATGAAAATCAAAAACTAACAAGAATACTTGTCTGGAATAGGTTCCATCGGTTCATACCTAATAAAATAAAAAGAATCATTACATAGAAAGAGACTTTAAATTGAGAATGAAATTATACCCTAATATTGCACACGGGTTGAGGTGTCTTATGAAGGGGTGGATCTAGCACTATGTTGCTTCCTAGAAAAACCCCGACACAACCATTTCAAGTGATCTAGACATCCATAGTTATGAAAGGAATTCAGATAACTTAGACATAATGAATTCTTATGATCAATATCGCTGCATTGATGAAACACCATGATCCTGTGCTTAATAGAAGGTAATGAAAGATCTAGAGGCCTTTTAATTTCATGACTAACACCACCATCTTTCTTCCTCTTTCCAATATCCTAACTAGAATTATATTCATGAATTCCAAGGATAAGAGTAAGGCTAGTTTCCTAAATAAATCCCGCTAGTATAACTTAAACATGAATATCTTTCCTCACCATGTCAAAAAAAATGTTAAACCAAACCCTAACACCTTAATCTATAGATCAAGATAAAGACCATTCTCAAAATTTTGAGCTTTTAAAGAATCTTCCAAAACCCACTCTGGAAGGTAATGAACTAGATCTAAAAAAATGAAAAAGTAACCCCAACACTAATCCATCACCTTGATGAAAACAAAAAATCTACTTCCTCTTATTCACCTTTACTACCTTAGATAAAAAATTCTAAATGAACAAAGCCTTAAAGAACTCTCAAGTAAGATCATCCTAATTCTTGTTTTGAGAGACTAACTTCCACCACTTTCAACCAGGACCTTCAAGCCTAAAGGTAGTTAACTTTACCTTTAAAGACTCTAGAAAATCAAGGATTCTAAATATACTTTTGATTCTCCACATCCACTCTTCTGCTTCATTAGGACCCTCTTGACCATAAAAGAGAGGAGGATTCAAATTAAAAAATTCAAGATGGAAGTCTATGGGTTAATCAATTGGATTGTATTCCAATGGTTAACCACCTATGACAACACCTAGAATATCCATCAAATCCCTGGTGGGGGCACACACTAAACAACAAGAAATCTAGAAACTCAATCAAAAACCAACTCATCATCAAGATCTAAAACTCAAAACACCACTTAAAAAACATTTCCCAAATCACAAGAAAGTAAGACACACAACCACTATTTATTAAAACATCACATTTTTTCCTCTTAAGAACAATTTTAAAAAGAAAAAAACATGGGAAGTTTCCCCATAAGCAATGGTATTCCATGGACCTCCCAAATATATATTACCATGAAAATCCTAAAACTCATCCACTTATACCATCAACCATCCACCTTATCACACACATACTCAAATGTGAATGCTCATAAGAATACCAAGGGTTAGTCACAACTTATTTTCCACTTTCAAAAAAGAACATCAAATCCAATTTTTTATATTCTCAATGTACTTCCCACCTTAAATTTTACAAAACGTTTTCAAAGGATCACTAACCACTAAATCAAAAACCATTTTCAAACTCTACAATCCAATACATTTTATTCCATTTTAAAAATAAAGGTCTCATGAATTCCATTAAAAACCTAATTAATCCCATTTAAAAAAATTTCTACCAACTCAAAAAATATTATTTGATCAAGAGTCATTTTATTAAAAAGCCATTTCAAAAAAAAAATTTCTTCTTACATAATGAAAATTTCCAAAACCCTTTTTAAAATGAATCTGAAAATTGATTTTCCATCTTCCAAAAATCCAAACCATTACCAATTAAAATATAGTTTTTTAAAATTAAAAAATAATGGGTTTTAAAATAATTTTAGAGTTATTTGGACCCACAAAAAATTAAAATGGGGAAACTAGTGTCGATGGGTGACTTGGAAATATAGTTGGTGGCTATATGACAATCACACAACCATCATAGGGAGTCTTTCAGAACCATTTCCTTAGATCCACATTTCTTTCAAGGCCCTGAAATCTTATCAAGGCCACTATCCAAACTCCCATTTCATATACCAAACATCTAACAACCAACAAAAACTAGATAAATAAAATAAAACCTGACATCCCATTTAAACCTGAGGTTTGACATCAAATATTTTGGCTAGAAACTCCCTCATAACTACACACCAAGTTTTGAAATCCCTAATCCATCTTCCTTGATAACCCAAATAATAAAGGGAACTATAAAATATAGTTCCTATAAAGAACCTAACCACAAATGTTACCATTTTTTCACTAACCAACCAAAGTCAACCCTAAACCAGTTACCCGATTCAGCTTGAGACAAGGCCCAAGAGAAATTCCTAATCCTCCCGAGCTAACAACTATTTTCAGGGAATAAACAGAGAAATAAATGGAATGGTTTATCCCAATAAAATAAACTAAATAGTGGAAAAAGTAAACAAATCATTCCAAAATAAATACAATTACCAAACTGAACATCATTTATACAAAACTAAAAAATACAACAAACTGATCAAAAAAACCCAAATTGAACCTAACAGCCATAACTTCTCCATATGACCCTAAGGTTCACTCTTCGATACCAAAACCAACCATCACCCACAGTGATTGAAACCAAGATGGAACCTGAAGAAAAGGAAAAAACAAGAAAAATTCATAGGCATGATTATTAAAACTCAATGGGCAAGCCCAAACAAAACTATTCCCAATTAACTTCTTTTGAAATAGAAGAAACATCAATTTAAAATTTTAAATAAAATATATCAAACTAGGTTTTCCACACATTTCCACTTTGAAACAAAACACAGTCCATTTCCCCTTTCCATTAAAATCCATATTATTCTTCAAGAAAGATACATTAACATTTTTGAGAGAAAGAAAGGTTACTTTAACTTTAAAAGGGAGAAAAAGGTCATTTTTTAAATAATTTTCCATAAACATTTGAAAACCCATATTCCATTTTTAACCAAGGAGTACACCATACAAGAAAGTAGTAACAATGATCACATAACAAGGGAAATGTAAAAATAACATGCACAAGTAACCAACCAATAATTCCTCTCAATCATCCACCATAGATAACTAAGTTTCAAAGGAAATAGAAGAACCCATGAGCTTAGGGAAATAATCTAGAACATACTTACATCTAACTCATCATGAAGGCGCACCTCACCTGATGACATCAACTCTCCCACATGTTCGATCACACCCTACCTAGTTTGACCAAATGGCACTATCCTAATGTGAAGAAATGTCCATACTAAGGGCCACTATCCATAATGAAATCCTAAGCTAGTGTATCAAATGTTCACTGAAAATATGCTATCTATTCCAGGTTCCCATGTCAATACTAATGTGGGTGTGAGCCAACAATTAAAAAAAACATCCAATCACATGCACATACCTCATACACAAGCAACACACACAATAAATCACACCTGAGTCACCCAAGGAACAATATCTTTTCTTTCAACCATTTAATCACAAGGGATCCTCTCAACGTGGAACTAACATAACATTTAACATAACTATGATAAAATAATCATCCAAAGTGATTTTTTAGGAAAAATATTTTTTCAAAAGTGCTAAATGGGCCTCAAACACCCTTTGAGAAATCACTCATTTCCAAAAGGATACCAATACATTTTTTTCACATGCCAAATTATTTTCAAAATCCAAACACACACCTATTTGAAATCCAAAATCACTTGGAAAACCCAATCAAGAAACCCAAACCATCATTTTAAATGCTATAAATACATTTAGAAAGACAAATCATGATTTATAAACCATGTTCCACTTGTGAAATCCAACCATCCAATTTATCAAACATTTGGTGTGTATAATATAACAAAACAATTTCATATACTTCAAAACAAGAAGAAAATAAACTAATTTCATATAAAAAATTACTAAAAAGTCATACATAACTAATAATCATATAAGTAAGGTGAGAAAAGTAAGAAATCAATGATTCTTAAATTTAATTGACAAGTGAAAAGGGAAAACTACCTCAAACACAAGTAAATTCAATAATGACCTCCCAAGGAAACCTCGCAAAGGTTTGAAGAAGAAACAACATCCAAGAGAAATCATAACAACACAAAAACCCTAATTTAAACAAATGGAAACATGAAACCTAGACTAAAAATATTGAGTGAGGAGAGGAATCAGCACAAAAATGGAAGAACAAGGAAGAGTGAGAATAAATAAGGAGGATACCTTGAAGATCTAGCCTCAAAACTTAAAGAAATAACATTAGAATCACCATGTAAGGAGATGGGAGGCATGGGGAATGAAGGAAGATCCTAATAGGTTCATATA
This sequence comes from Viscum album, assembly GCA_963277665.1. Classification (NCBI taxonomy): domain Eukaryota; kingdom Viridiplantae; phylum Streptophyta; class Magnoliopsida; order Santalales; family Viscaceae; genus Viscum; species Viscum album. The sequence continues at coordinate 2,114,980,567 of OY728120.1, forward strand.
AACAAAATGGAAGAGGAAATGGGGAATTTTTGGGATAAATCTTGAAGAGGTAAGAAGAGTAAAATCACATTTTTAGTGACATGGAAAAGTCACATAGTTTGCCTGTATGGTTTTCCTACCCGTGTGGCAATTGCGCATCCCTTAATATCCAAGAGGATAATTCCACATGGTTATCCCAAATGGTTTTCCAAACCATTTGGAAACTGTGTGGTCTCCTCTGTCTAGGAGGAAACCAGATGTACACTTTCCTAGGGGAGGGTGCACGATTTCCTTTAACTGTGCACAACATATTGTCATGCCCCAAATACCTTATTTTCCCAAAAAAATCTTAGAGAAACTAAAGGATAAACTAAGGACCAATAATAAACAAAGGAATACATAAAAATAAAATCACGGATGTAAACATTATCCCCACAATTATGCTTTCTACCCCTAGAAATCCACATCATCTCCAGTTGATCGATCAAAGACAATGGTTCACATGCTCATACGATTCAGATCCTCAAATCTAAGAACATATCAACCAAATCCAGATAGAAATTATGATGCTTATCTAGAATGATTCAACAATCCAAAACCACTTTTCAAAGAATGATGGAAAAATCAAGATAAAACTTCTACAACACTAGTTAAACCAAGACCATTAAGCATACTCCACAATCCCAAGTTCACACAGAAGGAAAGACTTGGAAGAAAAAACTTAAAATAAAACTACCCATTGAAAATATACACTAGAGACAAAACCAGATTACCAACATTGGAGGATGGAATGGAATCCCCACCATTAGAAACCAACTAGCACCTATAGACATGGGAAACCCGACACAGATCAACCTAGGAACTCCCCACACAGACCAAACCAGGAACTCCACACACAGACCAAATCGATGAAAGAAAATACAAACTAAGTGGAAAACCAAACCATGATTCTTTATCCTAATAAGAATAAAACCATCTATATAATAGAAAAAACTAAAACCAAATCTGATCCATAAGGGAAAACCACACAAGGACAACTGATTAAAGGTTCACATTTCAAATGGAATAACCACTAGAATCTCTAAAAAATGAGACCACCACTCATTCTTACAACCCAAGAGGAACTTTAAAACCACAAGGACCATAATGAGGATATGTAGCCTCTACAAAGTTTACAAAAAAATCAGACCTTTAAAGATGAATAATCTACAATAGAGAAAATTAAACTATCCCCATTATAGCACTGGAGACAAAATCTAGAGCATGGTCCTCCCCACCCCTCTGGTTCCTGATTGCATGAAAGCTTAACTCTAGTGCCTGTTCCTAGAGACATGATGTATGGAAGCATCCATTAACTCACAGTTAGAAGTTGATAGCCTCTGACCGAGACTCCATCTTTTGATGAAAAAACTTTCATAACTTTTCCAGGTGACCCAAACAACCACACTGATAGTAAGACTTCAGAGGATGATGAAAAAATGGATTAGAGTTCCCAAATTGACTACAATAAAAGCATACAAGAGAGTAGATAGATGAATGAAAGAAAAAACTAACATGAATACTTTTTTGGAACAAGTTACATTAGTTCATAACCATTATAATAAAATGAATCATTACATAGAAAGGGACACTAAATTTATCTCAAAATAGCACCCTAATCCTGCAAACAAGATGGGGTGTATTATGAAGGGGTGGATCTAGCTCCACATCGCTTCCTGGAAACACCTCGATATAATCATTTCAAGTGAAATAGATTTCCATAGATATTGAAGGTACTAAAAGCACTCAGACATGAAAAATTCTTATGATCCAACTTTCCATACTGACAAAAGACCATGATACTGCACTTAGAAGAATCTAATGAAAGATTTAAAGGTCTTTTAATTCTGTGACAAGCACCACCATCTTTCAGCCACTTTACAATATCCTTTTTGGAATTCCCTTAACTACTTCCAGGGATGGGAGGAAAAATAGTTTCCTCAAAAACTCCTACTAGAACAACTTCAATATGAATAGATTGCATCACCATGTTGAAAAATGAGGTTAAACTGAACTTCGAAACCTTCAACTATAGATCTAGATGAAGCCTATCCTCAAAATGTTGAGATTTTAAACAACTGCTCACAACCCACTATGGAAGGTAAGGAACTATATACAAACAATGAAAAAGTAACTCCGACACTGATCCATGACCTTAGTGTAGACAACACATATCCATCCCCTTATTCACCTTCACTTCCTCAGAGAAAAGATGCCAAATGAATGAAACCTTTAAGAACTACCAAGTAAGATCATCTTGAGGAATTTTTCAAGAGACCAAATCCCACCCCTTAAAACCCATATATTCGAGAGTAAAGGTAGTGAAATTCACCTTTAGAGACTCTAGAAACTCAAGGATACTTAAGATCCTTTCGATTCACTTCATCCACTCTTCCACTTAAAGATGATCCACTTGACCATAAAAGAGAGGAGGATTCAACTTCCAAAATTCAAGAAGGAAGTCTATGGATTTATCAACTGAAGGGTCTAAAAATGGTGAAACACTTATGGATTCACCTAGAATATCCATCGAATCCTTGGTGGGAGCACACACTAAACAACAAGAAAACCATGAAATCAATCAAAAACCAACCCATCATCAAGATATCAAACTCAACATCCCACTTAAACAACATTTCCCAAATCAAAATAAAGTAATCCACACAACCACTGGTTATTAAAAATCACATATTTTTATCTTAAGAATACTTTTGAAAAGAAAAAAAACTTGGTAAGTTGCACCCTTGCCAATGGTATTCCATGGACCTAACACACACATATTACCATACCAATACGGGAACCCATCGATTTGTACCATCAACCATCCACCTTCTCACACACATCCTTTTATGTGAGAACTCATAAGAAAACCATGGTTCAATCCCAACTTCTTTACCACTTTTGAAAAGGAACATTCAACCTAAGTTTTCACATTCTAAATTTACTTCCCACTTCAAATTTCACAAAATGTTTTCAAAATATCACTAACCACTAAATAAAAAACCATTTTCAAAATCTAAACTCAAATCCATTTTATTTACTTTTAAAAACAAAGGTCTCATAAATTCCATTCAAAACTCAATTCATTGCATTTCAAAAAAATTTCTACCAGCTCAGAAAATCTCATTTAATCAAGAATCATTAGATTACAAACCCATTTCATAAACTTTTTCTTATTAATTAAAGAAAATTTCCAAAAAACTTTTTAAAATGAATCTAAAAAATTCATTTTCTATCTTCCAAAAATCAAAACCATTATCAATTAAAATCATATTTTTCAAAATATCAAAACAAGGGGTTTAAAAATAATTTCAGAGTCAAGAGGTACCCAAAATAACTCACAAGGGGGAAACTAGTGTCAATGGGTGACTTGGAAATATGGTTGGTGGACATAATCTAATCACGCCACCATGATAAGAAGTATTTTAGAACCATTTACCTAGATCCAAATGGATTTCTAGGCCCTGCATGCTCATCAAGACCACTACCCCAACTCCCATTTCTTATCCCAAACATCAATCAACCAAAAAGAACCAGATAAACCAAAAATATCCTAACTTCCCATGGAAACTTGAGTTTCGAAATCAAAAGTGTTAGCTAGAAACTCCCTCATAACTACAAACCAAGATCCAACAGTCATACTATCTCTACCTTGATAAACCAAATAACAAAGGGAACTTTTAAATCTAGTTCCTCTGAAGAACCCATCCTCCTCTGATACCATTTTTCATGAACCTACTAGAGTCTACCCCAAACTAGTCACCTGAGTCATCCTGAGAAAAGGATCGAGAGGTGTTTCTAATCCTCCCAGGCTGGAAACTAGTTCGGGGGGATAAAGAGAGAAAAAAAGTGAATGATTTCATGTAATAAAATAAAATGAATAGTAAAAAAAAAAACAAATAGTTCATCCCAAAATAAATGCAATTACCAAACTGAACATCATTTATACAAAAACTGAAAAATACTACAAGACTAAAAACAAAACCCAAACTAAAAATGACCACCACAATGTCTCTATGTGACCCTGAGGGTCACTCTATGATATCAAAAACAACCATCACCCATAGTAATCAAAACCAACCTAGAAACTTTATAAAATGATAAAAAAAGAAAAAGATATAGGAATGAGTATTAAAAATCAGCAGCCATGCCCGAACAAAACTATTCCCAATGAAATTTCTTTGAAATAAAAGAAACATAAATTTTAGTTTTGAAATACAATATAAAAATCTAGGTTTTCCACTCAATTATAGTTAAAAAAAACATGATCAACTGAACTTTTCCATTTAAATCCAGATTATTCTTCATAAAAGAGACATTAACATTTTAGAGAGAAAGAAAGAATACTTTCCCTTAAAAAAGGAGAAATAAAGTGAAAAATATTTTTAAATAATTTTCCATAAACATTTAAAAACCCATATGCCACTTTTAACTAAGAATTACACCATACAAGAAAGAAGTAGTAATGATCACATAATAAGGTAAATGAAAAAATAATAGGCACAAGTAACTACCCAACAATGCATCTCAATCATCCACCATAGATAACTAATTTCTGAAGGACATGGGAGAACCTAGGAGCTCAAGGGAATAATCTAGAACATACTTACATCTGAATCATCCTAAAGACATGACTCACCTGATGAAATTAACTCACCCACACACTGAACCACACCCTATCTAGTCAGACTGAGGGGTACTATCCCAAAGCAAAGAAATGTCAATGCCAAGGGCCACTATCCAGATCAAAATCATAAGATAGTGTAGAAAAAGTTCACAAAAAATCCACTAGTTATGCCAGGTTCCCATGTCAAGACTAAAGTGGGGGTATGCCAAAAATACTAAACAAGCAAGAAATCACATGCACATACATCATACATAAGAAACACACAATTAGTCACATCCAAGTACACCCAAAGGACAATATCTTTCTTTTCAACCATTTAATCACAAGGGATCCTCTCAACATGGGCCTCTAACAATATTCAATATAACCAAGGAAAAAGATTCATTAAAGGAGAGTTTTTATGACAACTAATTTCACAAAAGTGAAAAACGGTCCTAAAACACCCTTCAAGAAATCACTAATTTCTAAAAGGATACCAGCACATTTCCATCACATGCCAATAATTTTAAAAAGAAAAACACACACCACTTTTAAATAAAAAACCATTAGGAAAACTAGTTCAAGAAACACAAACCGTCTTTCTAAATTCAAAAAATTCATTTAGAAAGCCAAACCATGCTTTAAAAACCATGTTCCACTTGTGAAATCCAATCAAGAAATTAATCAAATACTTGGTGTGCATGACATAATTTTTTTTTCATATAATTTAAAACAAGAAGGAAACACCATTTTTTATATCAAACAAGTATTCTAAATATCATACATCACTAATAAATATATAAGGAATGTGGGAAAAGAAAGAACTTAATAATTCTTAAATTTAAAGGACAAGTGAAAAGGGAAACCTACCTCAAACTCACAAAATTTCAACAATGATCACCCGAAAAAAACTCACAAAGGTATGAATAATCAAGAAAATCCCAGGGGAACCGTAACAACACAAAACCCATAATTTAAACCAAGGGAAACATGAACCATACACTCACAACATTGAAGGAGGATAAGGACCACCATAAAAAATGGAAGAAGAAGGAAGAGGGAGAATAAATAAGGAGGATACCATGAAGATCTAGCCCCAAAACATGAATAAATCACATTAAAATAACTATATAAGGAGGTGGGAGGTGTGATAAAGGTGGGAGGTGCCTCCTAGGGTTGTAAAATCCTAATGGGGGAGAAAACATGGCATTTTGGGTTAACTCATGAAGAGGGTAGAAGAGTAAAATTACATTTGTAATGAATTGGATATGTCACATTTTTTTCCCACATAGTTCTCTTACCCATATGGTAACTATTCATCCCTCACTTTCTAAGAGGAGAATTCCATATGGTTAGCCCACACAATTTTCCAAATTGTGCGGAAATCATGTGGTCTCCTCTATCCAGGTGGAAGCTGACTCTGTGCTTTCATGGGGGAGGGAACACGGTTTCCTATAACCATGTTCCAACCTTTTTCTAACTACTATCAATCTCAAAATCCCATATTTTCACTAAAAATTCCCAGAGAAACTAAATAATAAACATGAGACCAAAATAAACAAAAGAACACCTTAAAATTAAATCATGAATGTCACATAAATGGGTAAGGCCTCAGCCAATACCAAAACTAGTTTGTCTCATAAGACCTATTGATGCATTGAGGGTCTATATAGGGTCCTTACCATCACTCACTAAGTCCAATTAATTTCTAATATTAAAACATAAACAACATAAACATTCTTATTGAAAAACTAGCATACAAAATGTGAATACATTAACCATAAACCATGGATAGTATCAAAATAGCACATCCAAAGTTAAAATGATCATAAAACCTTCAATAAAATAAGGTTATTGGTATCATAATATATCAAACTCAATCAAGAATAATATCCAACAAAGGATGATGACATAGATAAAAATACACTAATAAAATCATAAAAAATTTCTTGAAGAAATGATACTTTTATTTACTTTGAAAACATTTATTTTAAATGTCGTAAAATTTTAAAATAAAAAATTTTCATTGAAAATAATCTTCAAAATTTTAAATTAACCTTACAGTAATCAATGGTTTCATGAAAGATAAAAAATCCGCACATGCCGTATAAGTTAAAAAAACATTACTTCTGTATTTTTGTCGAAAAAGTCATAAATTATCTCATTTAGAAAATGAAAAAATTTCTTTTCAAACCATTTTATGAAAATTAGAACATGGGAAAAAAGAATTAATTTTTTTAGGATAATAGAAAAAATATTTTTTATTTTTTTATGAAATATGGACATGGATGATAAATATTCCCTAGAAGATACTTATGTATAAACAATCCCGGATAATAAAAAGATTGTGAAATTAACCCTTACCTTGTACATTATTTTAGTTGAATAAAATTTAACCTCTTGTATGATTGTTTAAATTGTGTTATTAATTTATTCCATAACCATATAAAAATTTAATATATCATACATGATATTCTTATATCGTTTTGTTAATAATATTTCATTATTACCCTTGTTTTAGGTGTTAATTGATTCATTTTCCTATGCATGTTTTGTCTTGTAAGTCATTATTCTTATGCATAGGATATATTTAATACATCTCCAAAATTATATTAAGTTCATTGATATTATATTTACTCTTTATATACATTATTATAATCATTCGTAAATGGTTAACATGCATTAATAATCACATTACATCGTAGAGATGGTAGGCTGTATATATGCACGAGTGATGAAAAGTGGTTTATTTCGAAGATTGTATGAGTATGGGTAGAAATAATTTCAAAAAATATTTTTTATAAAAGTTTAAGTCACATTATTACCCTTATATTTTGGATTTAACCCTTATTTAATCCCTATAACTCTTATCATGACAACATGTGTTTTTATTACTTAAGGGTAAATATAGTTACTATAAAATGCCGAAAGAACTATAAATGGCTCATTTATGACATATGTATCATCATCAAAATCATTTAACCGAATTTTATATTTTTATGAATTTTATATCATTTAATAAAATATTATTTATTTTAATATAACATTAATGACAATTTTGATACTATTCATTACTTTTATTTTTACAAAAATCAATAAAAAAATATATCTTTCAAATAAACCTTCTAAAATATCACTAATATGTGAAATTTATCTATAAAATTAGTGGATGACATTAATTATCCCAAATTATTTTTATTTTAATATTTTTATTCTAATTTATTTTATATTTCCATTAATTAAATAATTACTACACCATCATTATATAATCTTTTAAGGTAATTATTTATTTCTTAAAAATTAAAAATAAATTATAATGATGAATATAAATATTTTATCTTTCAAATGAAATTTGTAGTCAAATTTATCTTCTTTATAAACTCATATTAAAAATGATATATTTATTAAAGATATGGGTATGAAATCTTTAACCATTCTTTAAATAAAATATAATAAATGTGATACTCTCATCCAACTGGCTTCAAAAGGTTATAATATCATCCCAAGAATTGTTTTGGTCGATAATAAATCATCCAATAAAATTTGGATAAGTGTTAGGGCAATTTTATAATATTTATCAAATTATTTTTACCCTTAATTACTCGATTTACCTTTAACCGTGTTAATACAAATTACTAAAATTAATATTCATAATATCTAAAAATAAAAGGAAACTATTTAACTAATTTGGACCAACTATTTAAAAATATTAATCCATTTTTTAAAATTCCAAACACAAAGTTTTAGTAATTAATTTAAAATTAATCCCATTGTCAGAATGCGAAAATGAGTTTTTAAAGTGAAAACGTTCAAAATATTGAAAAGTTTTTATACATGAATTCAATGTGAAATTGATTCCAATGAAATATATTGTATTAAATGATATAAAAATTAATATAATTAAACTTTAAAAGTAATTAGAAATACAATTTAACACTATAAATTATTTAGATGGAAAAACTATTTCAAATTAAAATGTAGTATTTTTTTACTATTAATCAAAACTTGAAACTTATCATAAAAATAACAACAATTAAACAAAAGTAAATTTTTATATTCCAATTAAATATAATAAGTTTATTTTTTCAAATAAAAATAATAAAAGTTTCAAAAAATAGATTTAAAACAATTGCGCTATCAAAAGGTGGTAAAACATCCTTTAAAAAAATATAGTGTCTTAATGCATAAAATTGAATTAATTCTTATTTTATACATATTTTCACCCTCCAAACTTTGATACTACATTATTTTATTCTTTTCTTGATCTTGGATTATTATTTTTGAGGTTTGGGTTGAGAACCGATTGAAATTTTTAAATTTTTGGAAGTCCGAGTGGAATTTTGGATTATGCAGAGAAACCACACAATTAATAGAAACTGTGTGGTTCAGCCCAGGTACCCAATAAGTAGTTCTGGGTATTGGATAGAAGCTACCGCATAGTTTGAGCATGATCCATCAAACCATGTGGACTGGTCGTGTGGTCAGTCCTCACTTAGTTAGAAGCTACCGCACGATTTGCGCATTGTAGGTAAAACTGTTTAGGTTAGTCATGTGGTCAATTCCTAATTTGGTAGTGTCTACTATATGGTTAGGACATGATTTAGTAAACCTTACAGCCAAACTATGCGATCGACCTAGATCTTTAAAATATTAAAAACCCTATTCAACATTCCTATTTACCCTAACCTAATCGCCCTCCCACTTGGTCAGTTTTGGCACACGAAGGGGTCCCAAACCCCCTTCTCCTTAGATACTATCCTTCCTTGGTGCTTCTACTTCGATTCCAAGGTAAGGTTTTATGGTTTTATTTATTTTTATTCCCTTTCCCTTCTCCTCTCTTTATTCTTTGGTTTTCCCTTGGATATTTCTCTCTTGTATAAACCCTAATGGTTAGGGTTTATGTGTGGGTTTTGTTTCTTTGGATCTAGGGTGTACATATCATCTTTGGGGCCCTAATGTACCTTATGTGAGAGTTCCGTTGTGTTCACATACTGTTGAGGTAGGTGTTTCCATCAGTTTCCTTTTTTGATGTAATCTACTTGATGCTTGGGCGTTTCAAATAATTTTCAAACATGAGTCACACCTTTATAATGAACATAGTTAGTTTATTATGGTGTTTTCTTGTTGGTATAATTTATTAAAAATAGGGTTTGGGGTGATTCTTTATTTATGCTTATGTGTTTACACACCAAACGTGTTTGATAAAATGTTAATTGATCCTTTAAATGTAGGATTGGATGATTTGTGTGGTGTTTTCCCTTAAAAATGTTTTACTAAGTTAAGTGGATTGTGTTTGGGCTTGATATGTGGAATGTGGTGATTTATATAATGTGGTTTATTAAATTAGATATAAATCATGTGCTGTTTCTTTGAAAATGGTTTTGGAAGAAAGATACTTGTGGTGTGTCAGTGGATGTGGTCATATCCATGTGTTCATAGAATGCACACATGGATGGGAACAAAAATGATAATGGCCTTTCTTTAATTGAGATATGGATTTGAAACACTTACCTCCCTTTCTCCCCCCTCATTCAAACTCTAAATGTTTTACCAATGGTTCCTAGATTTTTCAAAATAAATTAAAGTTATTTCAAGATTGTATTTGATTTTATGGTCCATTTGGTGTTTAATGAAAGATTATTGGTTTCTAAATAATATGGAAGCCCATTTGGAATAATTAAGCTTGTTTTGTGTTTTCATATTGGTCTTGGAATTTTTTTTGTATTTGGGATAAAGTAATGTTTGGAAATGCTCTCTTGAAAGTGGTTGTTTGTAATAATTTTGAGAATGGTTGAGAAATTTTTTGGAAGTGTGTTTGAGATGGACTTGATATATGGCCTAGTCAACACCTTGTAATATTGGGAAATGGATGTGGATTTGCTAATGTGAATCCCCGATTGGTATCTTTAAATGTTTAAAAATGTTTTATAAGATTATGTGATGTTATGGCCTAGTTGTCACCTTTGATGATGTGATGTGAAGTGGGAATTCTTATTGGGGATTTACCAATATGGGTTATCATATAGTTAGTGTCCGTGTTTGGGATAGGAAAGAGTTGTGATGGTACGGTGAGTCACACATGTGAGAGCCTCCTATTTACACAATATACATTTACCATGGGTTTTCTGGGAATCTTTTAGAGGGCCTAGTGACGATTTATGATCAACCATGATTAGACGGGTTGGTACCCCTAGATTTGGGAGAGACCATGTACGATGTGCCATTGGATTGGTATGTTAAGGCTGACCAGTTGGTTATAGACTAAAGTGATTCACCATACACCGATAGGTGGTTTCAAATCAAGTACATCCATAGATATATCTAGGTATGTTTAGGAAATTCCCTTGGGTACTAAAATTATTATGCTTGTCTATTTTCTATTATATTTTATTCACATCTTACACTATTTATTTCCTTTTATCACAACATGGTATTGTTTTTCTTAGAAATCTATCCTGGGATTTGGTTTCTAAAATGTTGTATTGCTTGAAAATAAAGAGGGTGTTTTGTTATATTTTAAAAATGGTAAAATTTTATTATTTATTAAAATGTGAAAACCCTATTTTTAAAACTTTATTTCAAACTAGCGTTAATTTATTTTTTTCGAGAAAGGAAATGCATGGATTATTTGATGGTTTCCTACTGAGTTGTTTAGATCCAACACTACTTGTGCCATTCAGTATCGGTAGAGTCGAACTATTTTGCAGGTCCTCTTTCTTGTTCATGTTCTTGGTTTGTGTGCTCCTTGTTAGAGCATGTTTTTTGTTTTATGGTGGTGACCTTGGGGTCACATGGAGATCTTGGTAGCCTGGTTTAGTTTTAGTTTTTTTCAGTTTGTATTCAGTTTCTGTCTTGTTCAACTATTGTAACTGAATAGGTTTTATATATTTAATTGAGATTCAGTTTTGGTTGGTTATTTCACTTGTTTCATTTTATTTATTTAATCCTACTTATTATTTGGGATGAAATATTTCCCAATAGGTTCATATTTGATGTCAAACAGTAGTTTCTAGCCCATGGGGATCAAGAACGCCCTTCAGGCGATGCTGTGGATCGAGTCGGGTGCCAAGTCGGATGGAATCCCTGCCTGGTTCATGGAAAAATGATATCAAAGTAGGTTCTTATTTTGGGTGTAATGTAGATTGGAGATTAGGACTGTTTAAGCTTAGGCAGTAGGTTATGAGTCGGTGCCTGATCAACACCACTCATTATGAGACCTAAGTTTCCAGGGGTAGTCCAAGATTTGAGTCTTTTTTCTTGTTTTGGATTGAGGAGTGATAATGGGGGTGAGCAGATGTTATGTTGTGATCTCACATGGAGTAGTGACCTATGTAGAGTCCAAGTTCACTATTCAAGTTCCAAGTAGTGTTGGTTCTTACATGGGTCATGGCCCACTACCATGTCTCCAAGCTAGGAATATACAATAATTCCTCATTCTGGTGATTTGATATGAGTTTTCTGTTGTGCTTGGTCCTTGTTGGTGAGAGTTATGTTTTGACTTGGTTTTGTTTTTGATGATTGGAATTTGAAATGAAAATGGTTTTTGAATATGGAAATGAATTATTTCCAATGGTTTTGGACAGAAACAATGGGTTTAAAAGGAAAATGTTTTGGATTGAAAATTTGGTAAATGGTTGGGTTTTGATAATGAAATGGTAAGTGTGTCCCTTGGTACTCCTTATGAAAGTTCACATGTGGGTGGGTATGTACGGAAAGTTCACATCGGTATGTGGGAGTATATAATGTAAGTGGAAGTGGATGGACACACATGTGATGGTTTATATGGTTCCATGGGTGAGAGTTTGAAATTAATTGTTTGGATTGTTTTTTTGAGATGGGATTTGAGTGCAAAATGATTCTAGTTTGGTTCTACTTTGAAAATTTGACTCTTGTTTTTTAGAAATGGATTTAAATTATTGGAAGGTGGCCTTGAAAGAAGGAATTTTTTAAAAATTAAATAAAAAGGGTGGTTTTTGAAAAGAGAATTCTGGATTTTGTTGGTGGCGTTTGGTTTTTAAGCCTATTGTTTTGGCTTGGGATGTTATTTTTTATTGTGCTTTGGTTTAATGTTGGTTTTGGTTTTCGTTTTCTATGTTTTTCAGAACATGCTTCCCCAAAAGTTCCTCAAAATTTCTAATGATTCATGCCTATTTTTTGGTTCTTCTCAATTGTTTTCTATCCTTCATGGAGATTGAGGTCTTTTAGAGGTAGTTGAGTGGATTGAAGAGGTAGAGAGTGTCTTCAGATCATTGGGAACTCTAGAGGTTGTTCAAGTTTGTGTTGTTATGGGGTTGTTTGAGGGTCTATCTTTAGACTTATGGGAATTGTTTTCCCCACCATCAATGAAATTTTTAATGATGTGGTATGTTTTTAAGTTCATCTTTGTCTGATGGTTCATACCTGAGGATGTGAAGATGAAGAAAAGGTAAGAACTCATGAGTGTTCACTAGGGCCAACAAATAGTGAAGGCCTATGTTAAACACTTCAAGGAGCTGGTTTCCTTTTCTCTAGAAGTGGAATCACAGGATCTAATGTAGTATTCTTTTTTCCTTGGGGGTCTTTATCCAAAGATCAAGGAGTGGGTCCTTTCTTCTATGGACCTTCGTTTTGAGAAGCTGGTGGAAAAAGCATTTCTAGTTGAGTTGGTTTCTGGAGTGTAGGTAGTTGTAAATCCGGTGTCTCTCATTATTCATGAAAGTTCCCCATATGGAGACAAGTGACTGCAATATGAACTTGTATTTAAGGAGTCTCCTTCATTGGTATTGGCTTCCAGTTCATCAGGATATTCTCTTGTGTGGCACTAGTGTGGCTGGTTCAGGCATTTGAAGCCGTCTGGTCACATCCTTCTAAAGACATGCCATCATTGTGGTCGTTTGGGTCACATAGAGATGTTTTGTAGGGAGCATAGCTCTAAGAATGAGTTTTGATCAGAGGATGTCAATGCCTGCCTTTTAGGTAGGAGATGCTTCATTCATTAGGGCTTCGACCACATGACTCAGAGTGAAGCTCTCACATAGTTAGGAGTTACTAAGGGTGTGTGAAAACTTGGCCCGATTTTTGTTTTTATGTGTTGGTATTGAGATATTTAAAGTTTCCTTGTTGTGGTTTTTTTCTATTATTGTAAGTTCATGTTTTCATTATAATAGTTTGATGAACTCTTTCTTTTGTAACATGAGTGATTATATTTATCTAAATGTCGCTCTTTGGATTGTTTGTCCTTCGTTGAATGTACTCATACCTTATGTGGTTCAATTTTGGTTTTAGTTATTCCCATTTTGATATATTTTAGTCATGTGGAATTTATGGATAGTAGCCCCACTTTGTTGTTTAGTTCAATTTATTTTCATGGGTTTATCCCCTTATGTTGTGGATTTTGACCGGTATGGGAAATTATTAGTACCGGTGGTTTTTTTAGCTCATGTGTTGAAGTTATGGTGTTTCATTTTGTGTTGGGAGTTACTGATCTTAGTATTTCTAAGAGTTTTAATGTTCCTATATGGGTACTGCTATGATGGAGATTTAAATTTTGTTTTTATTAGTTGAGTTCTTGTGGTGGGGAGAACCCTCTAGTGTTCTCTCATTAACCTCCATGCCTTAGTTTTCTATAGAATTGGTTGAATGTGCCTTGTAGAGAGAAATTTCACCCTGAGGTTCATGGTTTCCCATCAGTTTTTATTGTACATGGATTCATGTTTTGATCATATTTCGGCTGGGTGAATTTCTAGGGGTAGAAAGTGTTTGTGGTGGGGGGAATTGTCACACCCCAACCTTGGATACTCATTTTTTTATTCTTTCCATAATCTTAGATCTTTATGATTGAGGTTTGGGTTGAGAACTGGTTGAGATTTATGAATTTTTGGAAGTCCGGGTAGATTTTTCGCATGTGAGGGGTTCTGCATTGTTAGTGGAAACTGTGAAGTTCAACCCAGGTTCCCATGTGGTAAGTCCTAGTATTGGACAAAAACTATCGCATAGTTTGAGCATGGTTGGTCAAACCATGTGGACTAGTCATGCAGTTGGTCCCCCCTTATGCATAAGCTACCACACAGTTTGTATACGGTATGCCAAACCATGTGGGTTGGTCGTGGAGTCAATTCCTTATTGGGTAGTGGCTATCGTACAGTTGGTGCATAGTTTAGTTAACCATGAAGCCAAACCATGCGATCATCCCAAATCTTTTAAATATTAAAAATCCTATTCTACCCTCCTCCTATTTCATCCTAACCTAACCCCCCTCTATCTTGGTCGATTTTGGTGCATTAAGGGGTCCCAAACCCCCCTTCTCCTTGGATCCTCTCCCTCCATGGTGCTTATCCTTCGATTCCAAGGTAAGGTTTTAGGGTTTTTTATCCATTTTTCTCCCATTTACCTTCTTCTATCTTGATTATTTGGTTTTACTTTGAGGATTTATATCTTGGATGACCCATAATGGCTAGTGTTTGTGTGTGGGTTTTGTTTCTTTGTATCTATGGTGTAAAAATCATATTTTGGGCCCTAATCTCCCTTATCTGAGAGTTCCATCGTGTTCACACACCATTGATATAGGTATTTCCATCCGTTTCCTTTTCAATGCAATCTATGTGATGCTTGGTCATTTCAAATAAATTTCAAACATGATTTTCACCTTTATAATGCACATAGTTAGTTTATTATGGTGTTTTCTTGTTGGTATAACTTGTTAAAAATGGATTTTGGAGTGATTCTTCATTTATAATTATGTTTTTACACCCCAAATGTGTTTGATAAAATGTTAATTGATCCTCTAAATGTAGTATTGGATTATTTGGGTGGTGTTTTCCCTTAAAAATGTTTTACTAAGTTGAGTGTCTTTTTTTGGGCTTGGTATGTGGATTGTGGTGATTTATATAATGTGGTTTATTACATTAAATAGAAATCATGTGATGTTTCTTTGAAAATGGTTTTGGAAAATATCTACTTATGACATTCCATAGGACGTGGGAACATAATTGTGTGCTTGTAATACACACATAAATGGGAACACAAATGATAATGTCCTTTCTTTCCTTGAGAACTGAATTCCAAAACACTTAACCTCCCTTCCTCATTTCTACCTCCTTCAAACTCTAAATGTTTTACCAATGGTTTCTAGTTTTTAAAAAATACATGAAGGTTTTTTCAAGATTTTATTTGAAGTTATGGCCCGTTTAGTGGTTAAGGAAATATGAATTATTACTAAATAATATGGAAGTTCTTTTAGCATCTTTAAGGGTGTTGTGTGTTTTTATCTTGGTCTTGGAATAAAGTTAGATTTGGGATAAAGGCCCATTTGGGATTTCACTCTTTAAAGCAGTTATTTTTATTAATTTTGAGAATGGTTGGGAAATTTTTTGAAAGTGTGTTTGAGATGGACTTGATATAAGGCCCAGTTAGAACCTTTTAGTTTTGGGAAATGGATGTAGATTGGAAAATTTGAATGCCTGATTGGCATCTTCAAATGTTTATAAAATGTTTTATAAGATTATGTGATGTGATAACGCAATTGGAATATTTGATAATGTGATGTGTATTGGGAACTTTTATTGGGGATTTCCCTATATGGGTTATCGTACAGATAGTGTTTGTGTTTGGGGTAGGCAAGTGCAATGATGGTAGGTAAGGTGAGTCATGCATGCGAGGGACTCATACTTACATAACATACTATTACCATGGGTTTCTTAGGCATCTTTTAGAGGGTTGAGTGATAGTTTCTGATCAAACCAGATTACATAGGTTGGTACCCCTAGATATTATGAGAGTCCAGGTGGGATGTGCCACTAGATTGGTTAGTTGAGGGTGGGTAGTTGGTTATAGAATAGGGAGCTTCACCATACATTAGTAGGTGGTTCCTAACTGAGTACATCCAGGGATTTGTCTAGGGATGTTTAGGAAATTACCATGGTTATTAAATATTTGTGCTTGTCTATTTTCTGTTATATCTTATTCACATATTTCACTATTTATTTTCTTTCAGCACCACTCAATATTGTTTTTCTTAGGAATTTTTCTTGGGATTTGGTTTCTAAAATGCTGGATTCCTTGAAAATAAAAAGGGTGTTGTGTTATATTTTAAAAAGGGTAAAGTGTTATTATTTATTAAAATGTGAAAACACTATTTTAATAACTGTATTTAAAACTAGAATTAATGGATTGTTTTCTAGAAATAAAACTCATGGTTTATTTGGTGGTTTCCCACTGAGAAGTTTATCTCACACCCTACTTATTCCATTTGGTGTTAGTATATCTAAACTATTTTTCAGGTCCTCTTTCTTGTTCAGGTTCTTGGTTTGTGTGCTTATTGTTGTATAATGTTGGTTGGTGTATGGTGGTGACCTTGGGGTCATGTGGATATTGTGGCAGTGTGGTTAAATTTTAGTTTTTGTTGTTAGTTTATATTTAGTTTCTGTCTCGTTCAACTATTGTAACTAAATAATTTTTATATATTTTGTTGATATTCCACAGTGGTTGGTTATTACACTTGTTCAATTTTATTTATTTGATCCTGGTTATTATTTGGGCTTAAATCATTCCCACTTGGTTCATATTTGATGCCTGAGACTAGTTTCCAGCCCGTGGGGATCGGGAATGCCCTTCGTCCCATGCCATAGACCGGGTCGGGTTTTGGGTCGGTTGGCATCCCAACCTGGTTCGTGATACCTGTGAAATATTTTGGATGAATATTAAAAAAACTTGATTCATAATGTTTTTTATACTATTCATTACCTCCATTTTAACAACTAGGTTATAAAATTTAGTTATTTAATAGATTTTGGTATGTTTGAACTCAGTGATGCATGAAATGTAATCCATCAAAAAGATTAACTTCAAAAATATACATACTATAAAATCATGGGTTGTTACACCAAATGAGTGCTCAAGTAAGAATGGATCGATTTAGGTTCAAGGGAGGATGTTTAATAAATTAAGTGGGGGGGGGGGGTTGGTGTAATAAAAAGATGATAATACCCTAACTTTTCTATCCTAGAGCAGTTCCACCAACTGGATAGTGGATACAATAGATTTTTGTAACCACTTCCAAGACCACCGTCTAGTTGGTGACCATCACTGGCTAGCCGATGGACTACTTATAGCTCTACTAGAAATATGTTCAAGTATACACCCCATTAAATCCATAAGACACACCCTCTACCCCTCTTAAAAACTAAAACCATTTAAAAAAAAATTGTAAATGAAAATAATAATAAGAAAATGGAACTTTCAGATGGTCATACTTGAAAATAACTCTAGGATGTTATAGTCTGTATTATATACCCTCACTACTAGTTTCCAACCCATGGTTTATTAGAGTTGGGATTCGAGGGTCATCTACCTCTATTCATTGCCTACCCTGGAGGGGTACCAGTGGGGGGAGGGGAGTCATGAAACTTTATATATTAGATGAGTTTAGGATTTGATAGTAATAATAATAATAATTAAAATTCTACATTTGATTTCAAGATAATCTCAAGGAAAATGTTTTATGGTAAAGTTCAATTAATGATGATGATGATAAAATTAAAAATAATTTTAAGTAAACATAAGTTATTAACATGACATCATTTGATGTTGTGAAGTAAAAGAGTTTGAATACTTGTTCAATGAGTTGAACATTAAGAATAAGATTCCTAAGCCTCAACATTATCCAAAAAAAAAAAAATTCTTCATAATTTTTACTCACAAATGATTTCAGTGAGTGAGTTTCATTAGATTCTCACATAAAGATATGATAGAAATTACATATAAATCTAATGAGTTTAACAAAACCCTTAATGTGTAAAAAATATAAGGCTGATCTGGGAATCTATCATATGAGATATAAATAGACAGGTGATTATGTATGGTTTCATTTTTATTCTTAAAAGACTTTAATAATTTAAAATTTAACATATTATACAAAAGGTAGTCTCCACTTTATTATTATTTCACATTGGATATATATATTACATAAAGTACAATGATAATTAAACACTCAAAGTATGACTTTGAGTTATTTCTAACCGATGTGAATCATGGATTATTATAGGTTGTGATGAAATATTAAGTTTTAAATGAGTGATATTTCATATAAAGATCGATAATATTCTAAGGATACACAAAATGAATTTTACGAACTAGATGACTCGCCATGTATACCACATGAAGTGTCATACAATATGACTTTATTATACTAAGTATGCTTGTTTAATGTTGAATCCCCACACCTAAGGTTCATGATATAGAACATGAGATCATCCATACTTTGAGTCATTTATTACACAATCCTTGAGGCTTAGCTAATCAGGGGTTTTTGGGTATGTTTCTGATCATGTTGTTAGTTGTGTCCTAACTAAGATGATATTTATCCTCTCATATGACAAGTACGACATCTGGGCCCTTGATAAGATAGAATGAGGAAGTGTATGACCATACCCAAATAAAGTATATATGATGTTCTAATCTATTTGGGTGAGGTTCATGTGATGTGCTAATCCATTTTAATAAATTATATGTGATGTATTCATCAACTTGATCTATCTATACTCAAATAATCAAGAATGTATGAGGAGGCTATATGAGATGGGTACATTCCAAGTCTCGTGGTCACTTGATGTCTAGGAAAAAATGATTCTATAATTATGTATTATTTTATATGATATAACTGGTCGACACAGGTATAAACATAAATTTGTATGATAGAGATCATAGTGGATCTCTTTGTTACTTGAGTCGCATTGATTCTTTTCTATTGGTACCTATTTGGTTATATTTATGAATTTAAGAATTAATATTTGTTTTTAATGTTACAAAAACTCACGTGGTCACACTATTTTGTTGAATGAATGAGGATTGGGTTTTATGACAGATAATTTATTTATTATTTATTATAACATTATGGGAAAACTCCCATCAACCAAAAAAAGTTAAGGGGGTTTAAAATAATGAAGTATAAGGGAATCCCCTTGGAAAAAATTACTAAATTCCATAGGTAATGATCCCAAAATTGAGTAAATGATCATATGATCCTAAGTATTCCCCCCATGAGAAAGAGCATCCGCAAAAAAGTTGACCTCTCTTATAGCATTCCAAACTGAGCATCCCTAGTTAATCTCCAAAAGATACCTCCAAACCAAATAAATAAAATTCTATAGAGTAACCACTTTACCTTGAAAATCTTGAACTAGAGTCTCTATATCTGATTCCACCTCTGCAACCACTAGTGCAAGACTCCTGTAGAGCACAACCCCAGAGTGTAATTACCTCACTTTAGCTCCCAAAAAACTCCCTAGACCAAAAAATCTACTAAAAGACACAAGTACTAAACCATTCTCATTACACAGAAGACCATCCCCACACATATAACCATTCATATAGGATCTATCCACATTGAGATCGAGGCCACTCACCAGTGTCCTCCATCTAACCCAACTTCCATTTGATATGGGTTGATCCACTGGTCTATTGAGTAGGCTAAAAATGATAGGGGAATGCAATCCAACCTTCACCAGTGAACCCAACTCATGCAACATCACCTTCAGTCTTATCTGTAGTAGATAAACTGGAGGCCACATCTATAATATTTCCTTGTTTCACGTCTCCCAAAGGGTCCAAAAGATAGTGATGATGATGATGGAACACATCTTGATCTTCATTTTCTGATTTCCTGCATTCAAAAACCATATAGAAATGAACTCTTGTATTGAATCACATGTTGAATCATAACAACCCCACCTACCCATAACAGACCAAAGGTTGACAACCCATTCACTCGTAATAAACAAATGGAAGGCTGATTCCATTTTGGGGTATGAGAAGTAGTGACATATTGAATCCATATAAACCCCCTTTATTTAAATATTACCCTCTATAGGAATTGCGAGATTTCTCACCCACCAAACCAAGAAGTTCATCTTTGTGGGAACCTCCTTGCACCATAATCATGTGGCCCACTCGTCACATCCACCACCCAACTAGAGCATACCCTGATAAACATTCCTGATGAAATAAAAAGAACCTAAGATAGTAAAGCAACACCGATCATCCTCCTCCGAAAACACAATTTCATTGAAAGTGGACATCTGCTCCTTGTTCAGGATGCACTCGAGAAGCCTGGTAAACCGATTAGCCTCCTGGATAGTCATATCCCGCGCCAAGAAACATGGAAAAAAAAAACTTCTCTCCAACCCAGTGATCACAACAAAATACAATATCCCCTCTCACAACCACCCAATAAGAGGCCTCTTGAAGTATCTCTAGATGTTAAAGAACATTTTTAGCCTGTCTGGAGAGCTTCTGTCTATCCCAGTCCTCCCAGTGTTGCCCATATTTTACCTTTATAATTTTGTCCCAAATCAAATATCCCACAATGAAATCCCATTCCAGACGGCCCTGCATGGACTACATGGTAGTCGACACATCCCTGAGGCTAACTCCTCCCTCCTCAATCGGTTTTGACAGAAGACTCCAAAAATCCTAGTGACATCTACCTGTATCATTGGAATCCCAAAGAAAATTGTTCATCAACCTATCCATCATACATATAACCCCTTTGGGAGGGGTGATGATGTCAAAGACGTGCATTGGAATAGAAACAACGACATTGTTAATCATAGAGACACATCCACTAAAGGATAAAAAACTATTCTTCCAACTTAGAATCATGCCAAGCATTTTGTTGATGAGATGCTCAAAGAACATCTTTTTCACTCGACTATTAGAGATAGGAGCCCTGAGATACATCATTGGAAACTACTTTGGATGAATACCCAAGATCTATTTTATGTCTTGAAACCTAATATAGCATTTATTATAAATAAAAACACTACTCTTTTTATAATTTATTCGTTGGACACTTAGACTACCATAAACCGCCATTACTTATATAAGAATTTGAAGAGAATACCTCCGACCATTAATGAACATGATAATTTCATTAGAAAACATCAGATGAGAGAAGTTAACATTCGAGGTGAGAGAATGATAAGGGAGGATCCTCCTTTTTTCCAAGACTTTGTGAAAATTCCAAGAAAAATCCCCCTGAGTATGGTAAAAATAGTGGGAGACAAGGGGTCCCCTTGTTTCACACCTCTCACACTTTTGAAGAAACAAAAAACTTTCCCCATAATAGAAATGGTGAGTCACAGAGAGGACTAACACCGAAAACAATGGTCACACACCCATTCATGGAAACCAAGTTTCCTCATGGTTCTAATAATGAAGCTTCACTCCAATTTATCATATACTTTATCCATGTCAACATGGATTATAATGTTGGACATGATCACCATTATATTAAAATCTTCCACTAATTCTTTAGCAATCCCAATTGATCCTTGAATACCTATACCTTTAATAAAACCATTTAATTCCTGAGAGATAACTTTTAGGATCACCTTGTCTAACCACCATGCTTTTATACTTTCCAAAATATTTTCGATGCATTACACAAGAATATGGGTCTATAATGATCAATGGATGAGGGATACTTGATTTTTGGAACTAAAACCACTCTATAGGAATAAATACTTCTATTTAATGCACCTCTACTAAATAAATCTTTTATGGCCTCAGTCACCCATACTCCCACAAAATCCCATGTCACCACATAGAAATCACCTGGAAATCCATCCGGTCCAGGAGCGCTATCTAGGGGCATGTTGCGGACAGTTTCCCAAACCTCATCCCCATCTAGAAGAACCCTTAGAGAGTCATTCTCCACCTCCTCAATGCTACTATGAATTCCATCCATGAAAGCTGCCTATTCCTCCGTCACTATATCAATTCTAGGAGTTCCTGGTAGATTACCAGTAATGAGAAGTTTAAAGTGTTCCATGTCCAACCAACCGGCCACATCAATATCAGAAGAATAAGAGCCGTCATCAAGCCTAATGTTGATCTTCATAGACTGACGTTCTTTTACACATGCATGAAAAAATGCACTATTGTGGTCACCCTGCTTAAGCCACATGACCCTAGATCATTACCTATAACATCTTTACACCTCTAACAACATCTTGGCCATAAATACACATTTATCATAGATCCTCCAGAAGTCATATCATCCCAACCCTACTGTAGTTCAGCCTCCAACCTATCAATTACATTTTGCAGAAAATTCACTGAATTATCCACCATGTTATTATAAAGAAACCACCTACCAATATTAGACTTGAGACACCTTATCCACCCATATAGCCCAACCCATGCACTCCCATAGGTTTCCTACTCCCACAACCTCTTCATCATTTGCATAAACCCCTCCAATTATTGCCATATAGATGAATACATGAAAGATTTGTTGTCCTATATACCTTTCTTCAACTAGACTAGGATCGGGGCGTGATCCAAGAGGGAATGGGATAAATGGGTCACTGAAGTACCGGAGAAGGATTCTAACCCTTGTATATTTTAAAGGCATCTATCCAATATACTCCAGATCCTGCTTCCACCACGCCAGTTATTGCACCAGGTATACTTGCACCCATTGAATCCCAAATCCAAGAGTCCTTTACTAGAAATGAATGTTTTAAAATCAATAATAAAATTGTTATAGCTCCCCGTTCCACCTATATTCTCCAATATTTCAAAAATCATGTTTAATTCATCACTGACGAACCAAGGGAGACCTGCTAGATCAAAGGAGTCCAGAAACTCCTACAAGACCCTACTGTCCTATACATCAGTACTGGAATAAATTAAGGGGAAGAGAAATTCCAAACCTTTAACCCCTATTTTAACTGTAATACATCGATCAGTTGTCTGGATTGGATCCACCTACAAATTAATCTTCCAACAAAGCCAAATATGTTTGTTCATAGGGTGACCATGAAATAAAACCCAAACCCCCTCTTTTTTACAAAGTAAGTTAACCTACTGGGATCTTGTTTAGGTTCAAGAATGGAAACCAGGGAAGAAATAAATCTTCAAGACTTATAAGATAGGATGGTTCACTTTCCATGAACTCCCATCCCATAAGAATTCTAGATAATGAGAAAAAGAATTAAAAGATAAGATGATCGGACTTATAGCCGCTTGTACCAGCTCTCGATAAAAATAAGCTGCTTCCACACACCTACTTAGATATCAAAAAAGTGACTAGTATGGAGGCTCCTTTTGCAGAGAAACTCTTCTTTGGAATACAAATATTTTACTTCAAAGGAATATCTATCTCCTCTACTAGATAAAACCTGCTTTCCGAAGAAGCTTGTGGTGAAACTAGTTATGCTTCCTTCTTAAGGAGAGACATCAACCCCAGATGATAGGGAGAACTTTGGGACAAGATGATTTTATTTGTTATTCCCTCCTAAAAAGAGCTCTGTAGAGGATTATCATCATCATCATTGGATCCCCCCATCTAGGTCAATAGTGATACCTTAAGTGAATTTGGAGACATAAAGGAGGAAATCCACACATTGGAGGAGGGGGGTTCTAGTTCTATGGGGATATTTGGGATAACACATGCAAAAAAATTTCTCCCACCTCTAGAAAGAGGAATATCCACCACCGTAAAAAACAAATCTTCTAGACCCTTACTCAAGACCTCCAAAGATGTAGTGGGGGAAACCAATAGTAACTTCTTGGATACCATAATGTCTTCTGACAAACATCTATCCATCTGGTCTCTCTCTAGAAAATAATTACAATTTTCGATTAACTTCTGAAAACCTTTGGAAATTAAAAATTTTCTTTCGGTAAGCTGTCTTTTCCCGCCCTCGGTGGTGGTGACGCCGGACATTCCTTAGATGATGGCACCTCACCGGCGTTTCCCTGCAAGAATGATTTCCAACCCGAGACCACCTTCTTGTCTCCCAACAAAGGTCCCTAATATAAACCCTATGAAAAGGGTTCCACATGCCTATGTGACCTCTCCATCATCTTCCTATATAAGTCCACTGAGTGTCCTTGGAATCCACATGATGAAAAAAACCTGGGTGGGGTTTGGAACACCAAATGTTGCCACCACTTAAACCCCTCAGGGGAATTAATAAGAAAGAGATAAGGGAAAATATCCAAGAGGTTCATATCCACAAAAATTCATGGATTTACCGTGTCCAGCAACATCTCTGTATTCAAATCAGAGCAAAGAAAATACCCAAGAGAATATCCTACTACTGCCAAGATTGAAGGGTTGTGAATCATAAGAGGAAGGCATAAAAATTTTATCCAGACTGCTACCATGCTAGATTCTTTTCCATAATTGCACTCTCAGGACTAGTGAGAAAGGGTGAACTGATGGGATCTGCAACATCTATCTTCCCGATCCCAGGCACGCACAAAGTCTACTTTACTGTAGAGGTGGATGAAAAAGGAAAACCTAGATAACCCAGATATCTCCACCAATTATTGGAGACCCCATGAATCTATAAAATATTTGAACACCTCAACCAGGGGATTCACCCGACCAAAATGAGCCACCAAATAAAGGTTATGAAACTTATTTGTATCCTGGATCTCTTTATTTGAGACCACGATCACTGTCATTCCGTCAAGATTATCTAGTTTTTTTCATTCCATCATAATTAGAGGAATACTGTGCAGAACCTTGGATCCCGAAGAGGGAACCCCAAGGACAACCTCCTTGAAATATTTATCTTCCACAGGTGGTCTCTCAAGAAAACTTCCTTAAATGATCTCACTTTGGAACCCCGATCTGAAGGAGACCCATCCAACCTTCCAACCGCCAGAGAAGGGAGATCTCCAACACTTCTAACCACCATCTCGTACACTATCCTAGTTTCCTCAAGCTTTATGAAACTTAGAGAGCTATTCTAAAAGGTGTTTTAGAGTTTATCCAAAAGGAATTTTTGATATATAATAATGGTAGTGAATATGAAGTTATAAAAGGTGAATTGGATGATAGCTTCCAAATAGTGTTTTAGAAGATATCCAAAAGGAGTTTTTGATATAGTTTCACAAGTTTTTTCATGTGATATAATATAATGTGAAATGGCACAAAGTATGAGGTTTTAGAGAAAATGGGAGATTTTTGAAAATATTACCTAAATCCTACACACATTTTATGCTTTCAATATTATATCATAATGTATGATATCTAGATGTTGTATGGTATAGAATAGTGGAAACCAAGGCACATCATATTCTATTGGTTTGGGATATCAAAAGTTACAGTATAAGAGATACCAAACCAATACCTAAGCCAATATTATACTGTATTATTGGATATATCATTAGAAATTATGAATCATATTATAAGACTCATATTTCAACTAAAATTGAGAATTTATAGGGGATTTTAATAAAATAATTTCTAAATTAAAAGGAAGGGATAGGTATTTGTACCCTTATTTCGACATAGAATTGACTTAAAAAAAGAAAATATGGGAGTGAATGAATAATTTTTTATATGAAATACATAAATGGGATGATAATATATTAAAGGTTTAATCGTATTATCATATTAATGAAATTTCAAAATAGATTACAATAAAATAATCAGAATTGGAAATAAAGAGAGGCAAATAAAAACTCTTACCTTAATCATTTTTTCTTAGAAATGGTCCTTCCGACCACCAAACTCTTCAATATTAAATAAATAAATAAATAAATAAATAAATAAATAAATAAATATATATATATGCGATAATATTTGAAAATACTATTAAAAGATAATTCAATATTGTGGTGTGAATAAATGAGAAGAGGGGATGAGTATTTATAGGTTTAGTGAGTGGAATCCCATGAAATAAAGTATTCAGTATCTAATTTTTCCATTATCTCAAGTTCTCCATTATACACATAATGCCCAATTACCTCAGTTAATTCTATTCTATAATGTTTAGTTCCAAATTTAGGCCAAGATCACTAATTTTATTTGGATTTTTTCATACTTACAAGAGACCCCCTAGACCCACACTTCTATATATTGTGCAACAATTACATACTTTTTATACTTGAAAATGATTATAATCAACACTTAGAATCAAAAGTTTAGTGTATTTGGTTACTATTTACATAATACATAATCAAGATATAGGTATTTCATAAAATTTATATAAATAATCCATTAAAACCACTTATAAACTTATTAAAATCTCATTAACACCTACAATAATTCATGAAAACGAGGAAATATAAGAAAGAAGTGAGCTAAAATGATTAGTAAGGGGTTAAATAATATCAATGAGAAATATATGAGTTATCAACAGATTATAAATAATTAAAATACATGATCATAATAGAAATGAAATGATTAATGGAATAAGATCATGGAATCATAATAAATGATCGTGAGGAATAATAACATAATTATATATCACGACACAAAATAAGTAAAATGATGTTCATGAAAACATAACATACACTATTCCATAAGGACATGAATTCATATGTAAATGATTATGAACCATGATGAAATAAATTAGGAATGTTTCATGCATTAAAATATGACACATACATAAGAATAGAATATCATAATCATATACTATGGTTATCCACTAAGAAATTCATATCATAATGGACTAGGCTAACCACCCATGTCCCAAAACATAATGTATTGGGCTAAAATCCTATTTCTTATAACACAGTGTAATAGAATAACTACCCATTTACCACAACATAGTAATATCATGAGATTTAAATCTTTACCTAATATATTGGAGGGATCTAATTTCAGCCCCACCCATCATTATAATGATATATCCAAACATATTTGTGCATCATAAATATGAAAAGAATCATAAATATATCAAAATGATATCATTATTAACCTATATAAATAAAAATAGCATAAAAAATATAGTATCCATATTGGTAAACATTGTTAAATCAAGATAATGAAGAATGTGCTACTCATACAATATAAAATAAATGGTATATGATCTAGTCAATAATTCACCAGTCGATCAGATGGTAGAGAATCTTGATGAAAACCCTTCAATCTGAAGAATACATTATATAGTATTTATAATGTAATGGTATTAGAAGTAATCTTATCTTTATGTATGATTTATGATAAGACAATATAAAGGTAGTGTTGGATCATTTCTCTCATAGAGATTTCATTTCCATCATACCACATATACATGAGAAATTGGATGATTAATTAGTGTATTAATTTAATATAGGGAGAACTTATGATAATAAACCATTGGTGGATATATAACAAAATAAATGGTCAATGAGTGGAATTTAAAAGGGTTTTGGTAAGATAATAAATTTTATAAGTTTTAAGGAATCAATTGCTTAGTTTTTATAAAATATTGAAATATAAAAAGAAAATTATATTTTTATGGAATGATATAAATATAATATTTTTCTTAAAAATTTATATTTTAACAATGAATAATTATTATAACATGTAATATAAATAAAGTATTTAAAAAATAATCATGATAATAATAGAGAGGAAAATTAAATAGAAATTTTGAAAAGTGTTTTCATAACATTTTGTAACATTGTCATAAAATAGAGAAATATGTCACTTTCAAAATCATTTTCAAAAAGTTATAAAAAAGGAATTTAAATGTTTAATAATAAAATATCCCAATAGCATAATCTTGAAAACAAATAAAGTTAAAGTATAAGAAACTTTTAGAGGAAGATAATAATTTGAAAAAATTACGTTATAAACTTCATAGGGTTTGACCTAAAGAAATAATAGGACCAGAACCACAAATAAATTAATATATATTGAAAAAAGGATATATAAGTATAAATAATATAAAAGAATCATTTTATAAATAAGTAAGGAGGATTAGAGATATAACATAATCACAAGAAAAGAAGTATGAGAAAAACCTCTTACAAACTAGGAAAGACATGACATATGAATATATAGGAGAGGTAAGAAGATATTTAATACTACTAAAAATAAAGGGAAAAAATAATGGAATACCATAAATATTTTTGAGGGAAGATATAAAATATACAATAGTTCATAGAGACTAAATACTTGAAAATAGTGGATATTTTGAAAGAAAACCTCTTACCTCATGTCTCATATATCTTCCTCTATCTTATAACCACCAAAATAACTAAATTTGTTTAATTAATTAATTATTTCATAACCTTATTCATGTTTATTTATTTATTATTATTCTTTTGAATTCATTTTTTATAATTTTTATTCATTTATTATATTTATTTTTCTTATATCAGTAGTTTTAAGGTTATTTGATTCATATAATTCTAAAATTACTTTCATATAATATAAGAAGTCAAAGGTGATTTTCCAATGGTTCTATAATATCAATAAATTTAACGATATATGGTTGGTTTCATTCCATAATTATATATGTTCAAGAGTTTAATATGTTCTTTGAAATAATTCCAAATCAACAATAATTTCTTTGTAACTTGTTTTAGATGGTTAAAATGACTATAATTATTTACTTTTAATATAATTATTATCATGACCATTTTATCATTATATAATCATAAACCTGACAATTTTTTTGATTAATTTTATATTCAATCATCAAATATATTTTTTTGTAATAGGCTTGAAAGATATAAGTGAAAAATAAAACATCACCACTAATTTAGTATAAAACCACCATGGTTGACTAATGTTTCTAAGATTTTAAAAGAATAGAAAAACTAACAAATATTTTAGTTTTATAGAAATATTAGAATATAATTATACCAATATTTTAAATTTACTTATAATGATTACTTATTTTGTAGAAATGGTAAAAGGATAATTGAAATGAGAATACATGATTTTTAAAAACATTACTTTGATATAATAACGACTTATGGAAAGGATTTGATGAGAAGAAATAAGAAATCTCTCATTGAAATTGGATTATAAGGATTTTAATACCATGATAATATAATTATGAAAATAAATTAAGTTGAAATTTAAGAACATAATATATTAACATCTTAAATAAGAGAAACATAGGTTTGAGAACCCTTACCTTGCTTTTTTAAGATGTCTCCTTTGGATTAATCCTTAATCATTTAGTGGAGAAAATTTTGGTTACACTAAGGGATCAAGGATGCTTCTTTGATAGTTTTGAAAGATATTTGGGTTGATCTTTGGAAAATGAAGTGGTTTTATAATTGAGGAGAAAGAGGTAGATAATAGGTGTTTATAGACGGGTAAGAGGTATATTTGAATAAAAATATTAATTAATTAATTAATTAAGCTCAATACTATAAATAATTTTGATTAATTTTACTATTAGTGTTGTTTTAGGAATAAGTACTTATTTTATCCAAATTTAAACACATCCAAAACAAAATTAAATATTTGTAATATTTTATTCAGTATGAAGAATTAAATATAGTTTATTATTAAAATATTTTATTTATAATTTTTTTGGAATCATATTTTTATCAGAGTGATCTCATATATCTCACTGTATAAATAGAAACTTTTTTTTTCACTATTTATCTAAAATTTAAACTTTTTAGAAAATATCAAAAAATTGACACTAATATTATTTTGATGTGATTATTTAAAAAATGAAATCCATTTTACAATATTTATATTCCAATTGAGAAATTTTTTTCCTTTAAATACAAAATTATGAATTTTTTTTATATAATTGGTATTTTTTTGACCTAGCTCACAATAATTAGACTAGATTTCCATATGACCTCAAACATGCCTCCTCATATGCCAAAGGCCTCCGACTAACAATGGGGCCATATGATGATACCATGGGGAGACTATACCCTCATATTATAGTAAACAAAACAGTAAAAGTAACATATAATCAATCATCCTAAAAACTAAAAAAATATAAAGGAACTAATAGAGACAAGTTACAATAATTAATAAATAATATACTATAATTTTTAAAAGAGTTAACTATCTAAATGTCACACAAGTTATGAACACACCAAAAATATTCCTTGTGCGAAGATCATGTATAACTTAGTCTAAAATAAACAAAACCAAAGACAACTACCACCTAATACTGAGTCCAAACCTAGTCCTATATCCTCACTCTAATCATGTAATCCCACTCAACATCTATCCTCAAGCATCTTCTGCACATGTACCTACAATCATGAGGCCTTCTTGCAGTGCTAGGTTTCCCCCGTCGCCGCCAACCTCTCTCCCGTGGTGGCTCTCTGTGGATTCTTCTGGCGATCTCCTATACTGTTCATGGATCACCCCTCTTGCTATGAAAACACTGTTCTGGGATTTGATATGCTGTTGGTTCATGATCTTCGTCTGTAAGACCGGCTTGCGATGGTCGCTTTGTTCACCGACATTCTCTTCGGAGTGTTCGTGGGTTCGCAATTCTTGGCGGCGTGGCGTCGTCCGGCGGTTTGTTTCATCAATCGAGGATTTTTATACAGCGGCTTCAGCACTTCAAAGGTTCGAAGGGGTCTTCTTCGGACGTTTTTTTGGTGGCGATGGGATCTGGTGTTGGGTCGGTTCGATTTGGTGCGTCCTTATTCTTATGGTGCTACTGGCTTTCTGGAGGCCGATCTTGCGGGTGATCTGCTCCACGAGGCTATTCTTTGTAGTTTGAATGAGCGGCGTCTTTGGGTGTCGGTGGTGGACGATGATGATTTTGACAGTGACGAGCTGCTTCTACCAATGTCAATGATGTTAGATCGAGAATACAATGGTGATTTTGACGGTGATGATTTTCTCCAAGAGTCTCTTCCGACGTTTCTGGATTTCATGACGTTTTGGTGGGTGATTCGGTGGTTACGAAGGGTGTTTTCCAGAAACTGGTGTGATGTTTGTATGGCGACAATGATGGTGCTCGACGACGTCAATGGTTTCTTCGCCGACGGGGTGAGGACGATGTTCCTGATTTCTCTGACGATGGCAGCGACGTGACCTCTCGTGGTTCGAGGTCGTAAAGATTTGTGGATCAACTCGTGGATCAAGGTGGATATGGAGATAGTTTTGAATTTTGGACTTTGAATTTTGAATGTTGAATTTTTGAATTTTGAATGTGGTGTGGTTTTAGAGGATGTAGGACACGCTGCTGGCTCTCGATGTTTGGTTCTCACTTTCCCAAAAGTGACCTTTTTATATAATGCAAAAAAATGGATTGAGGAGGAGGACTGTGTAGAGTGTGTGTACAAGTCAGTAGAAAACCACCAATAGTGTCCATAGCATATTCATAGTATATAGTGAATGATCAATGTGATATTCTTTTAATAAATAAACAAACAACAATAAACATAATACCTTTTATTTCTAGGAGTGATGCTCAATCCACCCAAGAGTGACCATATCTACTACGACCAATGTGGGAGTGTCTCTGAACATACTATAAGGATACTTAATAGGCATGTAAATCTTATACATATCACATAGAATACCCTATCTTCTCATAACCAACCATTATCCCTAGGAGGCATCACATCCAACCCATACCAAAAAATTCCTGATTTGTATCACATTAAATATTCCACAGCAAAACCATCTCAGGAGGCATTATTCCCAACCCATATCACACATATAACTTCATAAAACATATCATTGGGTGGCATGATTTCCAAACCGTAACATCACAACCACCTTGGGAGGCATTACATCTAACCCGTATCACATGCTCATCCAAGTCTAATAGTTTTAATGGATTAACAATCCAAAACACACATTAAACCATGATAATACATAATCCACTATTGAAATGAATGCATAATGAACAAGATACATCAATACATGGTTGTCATGAACACCCATCCCAAAACACACATTAATCCATTGTCATCCATCATCCACAGTTGGCATGAATTCCCAACCCAAAATATCCACCAAGAAAATATTTTCATGACACCCAACTTGTCCCTTAAATAAATCCATGGTCAGAATGATCACCCAACCCATATCATGAAATATATTCCATATAAATTTACACATCCATGGTTAGCATGACGTCTTAACCCATATCCACATAATCTGTTCTATCCCATCAGACAAATCCATGGTTGGCATGACTGCCCAACCCACATCACAATGTGTACACATTTTTCATGACATCCAACCTATAGCATGATCAATATAATAACAACATGCACATACATGGATGGAATGATCACAAAACCCATTACATATATCTCATCCTATTTCGTCACATTTTTCTATGGATGTCATGATCTCCTAACCCACATTACCATTACATCTCATCTACAATTTTGGCATGGGCACCCAATCTATAATATATTCTACACCCTTAACAGACCCTGAAAAATCATTCACATAATATAAATTATTCCTCATTTACATGAATATGTAGTAAAACAGGTCCATAATCACATGTGTCATAAGGGTCACATGGGATGGAACCTCATCCAAACATGATATAAATTTACTAGGATGAACTCACAAGAAAACAACCTATATTCACTTTAATTTCATTTAAATATACTTCTATGTTATCTTAATTTCATTATTCCCTCAATTTATTGAATGATACTAAGGAAAAAACATGATACACTTGGTCACATCATAATTGGAACACACCAATGGGTTCCCTAAGTCCATTTTAAAAAACTACAGTCAAGACCATTTACTTAATGGGAATAATGTTCCTTAACATAGACACATTCACATTATAATTTAATTGATGGTAAAATCCACAAAATATATGGAAAAAACACTAGGGATAATATAAAATCCATCTCACTCCTGAAGTTCCATTCATTCAATCCTCTCATGCCCAACAATTAAATAAGTCCATTCCATGGGATACCCACCTATAGGTACCATGTGATAATGATGGAGGAAAAATCACACTACACACTACATTACTAACAAAGAATTTGTAAGGTAGATAAAATTTCCACATGGCCTATCCCTAATCCAAACACCCTCAATGAATCCCACAACCATTGGTAGAAAAGACATTATAATTTAATGATCAAAGGGTCCATCATGTCCCTAAGTAACGTTATCCAACTCATATTCATCAAAAGAGAGTAATTCAGTTAATTTAGGTCAATAAAACAATAGTTTTAACAACCCATACTTTTCATACAAAGATATTACATCTTATTATACGAATACTCATTACATATCATAACGATTCATGCCAGAATCATATAGGTCTAGTATCTTTGGAAACTTGTACACATAAAAACTAGTTTATAAGATAATCCCATTATGTTATTCATAGCTAGAACCATTTTAAGACATGTCATTCCTAAAACCTTTCTTCATAACTTGGGTAAATGAACCATAATAAAGTGTGATCTGAGATGCTCAGTAAGGGTAAACAAGAGAGTTATCAATAATCAGATAAGCATAACATGAACATAAGGGTATGAGAATGTGATCTTAACACTTGAAATCCATTCCCTATATATGATAGATCATAATATTGAGTCATGGTATAAATCTTGGTTGTTCATAATACATGAATCATAAAGAAATCAAAGAATATGAGCAATGAGATCATAAAATTATCATAAGACATGGAATTTTTTCATACACAGAATCTTATAACTTTATGAACATTTATAAATAGAAACAGGTTCACTAATTAAGTTAAGGACATGAAATCAGGCCCTCTCATAAACATATAGACATGAAACTTGGTCCACACATAATATTATGGACATGAAAGCCAGATCTATGCATAGTATGGACAAAAAGATTAGGTAAATGCATAATATTAGTACACTAAAGCTAGTTCTACACATAAAATTATGGAAATGGAAACCAGGTCCACACATAATATTATGTATATAAAATTTAGGTCCACAATTAATCTTGTGGACATGAAAATTATGTCCATGATTGAAATTATGAACTTGAAATTAGGTTCACACATATCAAATTTATTTCACGAGTTATTTATCTTTACCTAATAAATTTCTGGGAGATATAGTTACTACCCATAAAATAATAAAAAACATATATATGTGATCCACATGATAATAAAACATTCATCATATTAGAAACCATGAAAATAAGTTGGTTTTATAAATAGTTCATCATATCATAACCCATGGGAAAGAAACGAGTTTCATTAACATTTTATCATTTAATTATTGTATAATACATTAAAAAATAATGGGGTTCATAAATATATTATCATCATAAACATAAAACAAAAAAATAAATAAAGAAAAAAGATGGTATTTTGGATCAGATTATAAATAAATAATAAGTTAAATCAAGGGGTTCTATCTTTGATGAATATAAATACCATTAAAATATCATTAAAACATTCTTAAGGAAAATATATTTTCAATTTTAAAATCAATTCCATAATATATATATTTTTGAAAATTTTATGCAATAAATTTTCTTTGAAAATAAGAATGTAAACTTATAAAGTAAGCTTCAAATCATTGAGCATTATTAATAGTGGGAAATTATGTTCATGCAGTATAAGTTAAAATAAAACATTCCTTTCACATTTCTGTAAAAATTAAAAAATCCATCATTGAGAAAATGATAAGAAGATTCCTTTTAAATTTTTTTGTAAAAAGTTAAAAAATGGTAAAAATGACTTTAAAAATTCATTGGGTAATATTAAAAAACCTTATTTAAAACATTTTTAGAAAACATCAATATGGAAGAAAAATATTTTTCGATTGAATAGAAAAATAAATTCCTTTTTCCTTAAAAATATATTTCCAATATCTTGAGTACTTAAGGTTAGTAAAATTAATGTAAAAATGTATTCTTAATAAATAACCCTAGGAGAAAAAATTCATGAGATTATTGATAGGTAGATCATAATATTTCATCATCAGAAAAAAAATCATAAATAATCGCAATAAATAATTAGATTTTAACATTAAACCCTTACCGTTTTGGTAACAGTTTTATCACAAGCCCCCATGAATGAAAGAACCATTTTTGGATATGTAAATACACCTAAGTTTCATAATAATAATCTTAAAATACATTCATGGGGAGTATATATACCACATAAAATAAACAAGTGGTGAATATGTCATGTGTCTCACAAAAATAAATGTGAGATAAAAATCTCTTATCTTAGATCCGACTTCCTTTTTACACATTGGAATGTCCTCATCTTTGAAAAATATTCTTTATATATCCTATTGAGGATCCTAGGGTTGGTATATTGTGAAGAACATAACCTCTAGAATATGTATAAGGATTTTTTGGAGGTATTCTTTTAGGTGATGGTTGAGCTAGCAGGATTAATGTGGTGTGGAGAAGAGAAAGGAGAGGAAATAATTCCCCAAACCTAGTTTCCCATAATCTGTGCATTATTTTATTACATAGGAATGATCACAAGAAAATAAAATCCCAAAGGACTGACTGATTTATTATCCTTGAAAAAAAATATAAAAACATACGTTTTACATTACATCATGAAATAAAAAACTATATAGTGTCTCCTTTGAACACAAACATATCCCTTAGACTATCCTTATAGGTCAATCATAATATACTTCTTTGCATCTTGGGAAAAAATGAAACATAAGAAAGGGGTGATCTTAGATTATCAGTAAGGAAAAAATATTATATCTAAAGCTATAATAAATAAGCATAAAATTTTAAGGCAAGGTATAAAACTGAAGCACAAGCCCTTTCAACATAATATTAAACATAATATGGAAATAATAAATCAAATAGTGCTATTTAAAATTTCACATGGATATTATAATAGTCGAATAATCCCATGAAATATCAATAACTAATCTCACAATAAAGAAATTCATAATTCCAGATATCATAACCGTTCCTTTAAGGGCTCTTTAAAAGACCATTAACATACCGTCAAAACCTTGTGCCAAAAAACTAGTTTGTATCATGCTACATACCGATGAATTGAGGGGATATAACTGACTGAACCCGTCAATTACTATGTCCAATTCATTCCTCATATGAAAAGGGTGAAACATAACATAAACATTCATATTAAAACTATCATAGGAAATTTTAATACTTTAACCATAAACCATGAATGGTATAAAAATAGCACATACAAAGTAAAACATATCATAAGACCCTAAATACAATATGGAATATTTTATCATAATAAATAAACCTCAATAAATCATAAAATCCAACAAAGGATGTTGACATAGATGAAAATAATCTAATAAATTTATTAAAACAATTTTAGAGAATTATCCCTTTTTTACTTTGAAATCATTTAAAAGCCACAAAATTATAAAAAATTTCTTTTGAAAATAACCTTGTAATATTATAAGGGAATATTAAAAATGGTAAGGCATCATAATGGAGGAAAATAACTACTCACACTGTATAAGATAAAAAAAATTCTTTCCTTAATTTGTTAAAAAGGTCATAAAGTATCTCATTTGGAAAATGACTGAAAGATTTCTTTTAAAAGGTTTTATATAAAAAGTAAAAAATAGGTAAAAATTTCATTAAAAAAATATCAATAATATTTTGAAATACATTTTAAGAAACATGGATGTTGATGATAATAATGTCCTAGTAAATACTTACGTATAAACAATCTCGGATAATAAAGAGATTGTGAAATTAACCCTTAACATATACTTTTCTTTAGTCGAGGGTGAGTTAGCCTCATGTATAATGATTAAAAAATGTAATTAAATTATACCAGTACCATATAAATATTTATGATATCATATATGATCCCCTTATATCATTTTGTTAATAATATTTCAGTATTACCATTGTGTTGGGTGTTAACTGGTTTGTTTTCCTATATAGGTTTTGTTGTGTAACTCATGTTTGTTATGAATAGGATGCATTTTATTCATATCCATATTGATATTAAGTTCATAATAATTATTTTTACTCATCATATAAATTTTATAATCATTATTGAATGGTAAATGTGGATAATTAATCTCATCACGTCATGGAGACGGTAGGTCATACGTATGCACGAGAGACAATATCATTCTATTAATGGTTAAATGGTATATATTTGGATGGTATATTAATTATAAATAGTAATTATAATTTTATATTCCTTATTTAAATCCATTATACTCATCATTATACCCATCCAAATAATGTAGTGTTGAATAACAAATTACACCATGATGTGGAGACGTTAAGTCGTACGTTCACATGCATTGTGATATTGATATCCGTAGAATAGATAAAAGAAGAAATATGGTTGTATTATAATTATAATAATATATTAGTGTGTATAAGTTAATTTAGTTATTTATTTATTATGGAAACAACATATAAATAGGAAGTATAATAAGAAAATAACTTTGAAAGAGGTGATAAAACAATTACCTCATTTTCAGGTGTCTCCTTATGATTATCTCAAAAGGACTCCTAAGGTTGGATTTCTGCCCAAAGTTTGGCCTCTGTAATTAATTTAGGGAAGTTGTGAGGATAATTGGTTGGGGTTTTTCTATGTCAAAGAGATTTATATGTGGGAATTAAATAGAAGGAGAAGTACCCTTTTACAAGAGAGGTGAGGAGAACATTTGGAAGATATTAAAATATTAATGTATTACAAATTGATTTTCAGTTTCAAATAGCTCCAAAGTGAATTATTTCGAGTATAATATTATTATGGGTATAAATAAACTTAAACAAATACTTTCAGACATGTTTAGGTCAGAAAATTGACCTTATCTTTTGGATTTAACCCTAAGTTAAATAATTTAACTCATACCATGTCTTCTTGAATTTTTAAATTATAGGGTTAATATAGTAACAATAAAATTAAAAAAATAATCTCAATTGGATTATTTATGATATATTTGAAATTATAAAAGTTATTTGGAATAACCTTAAATTTTTATAACTTTTATATCATTTATTAAAATATTATTTATTTTATAGAATCATTTATGTTAATTTTGTTACTATTCAATATTTTCATTTTAAGAAATATATAACCATCATGATAACTTCAAACCAATACATTAAATATTTAAATAACATGTCTATGTGTTCTATAAAATTATTTTATGTCATTAATTAAGTAATTTTTTTTTTCGTTTTAATATTTTTAATACCATTTATTTGATATCCCAATTACATAAACAATTACTAGATCATCATCGTGTCACCATTTAAGTTAATTATTTAATGTATAAAAATTATAAATAAATTATCATGATACATATGAGTTTCTTATATTTCTAAATAATATTTATATTCAACCATATAACCTATATAACCTCTTATTAAAAATAAAATAGTTATTAAAATTTAAATTTGACATTTTTAACTATTCTTTAAATAAAATATAATAAATTTATTAATCTAACAAAAGTGTATTATAAAAGATCATATTTTAGACCTAAGGTTGATTTTGGTTGAAATATACTTATCCAATCATATTAGTAAAAGTGTTATGGTAATTTTATATTATTATAATATTATTTTTACCTTTTATTACCCTTTTATCCATTAACCATGGTAAATACAATTCAAAAGTTACTATTAAAAAAATTATTTTGATCCTATTAGACCAATTTTTTCCCTAATTATAACCATGTGTATATTTTTTTTTGAAATTCAATTCAAAAAATTAGTAAAATTATGTTTAATATTAATATGTATATGTGGTTAGAAGGCAGGTAAAATAGACGTTCAAAAGTTCAATAATTTTTTTTATATTTAATTCTTTTATAAAAATGATTCCAATGCCCTAAATTGGAATAATATATATATATTATGTATCTATTATGACATTAAAATAATTTTAAAGTAAAATAATTATTTAAATAAATATTTAGATTTTTAATAATAATGGAGTATTTTTCACTATTCATTAAAAATTGAAACTTTTTAGAAAATTACCAAAATTTATCCCTAAGAAAATTTTTTTATTCCAAATTCAAAAATGAAGTCTATTTTTTAAAATGAAATTTATAAATTTCATAATTTGATTAATACTATTTATAACTACTTTTTAAATGTCTAGTTTGATAGGTGTGCTTGAACTCAGTGTTGTGTGTAGTGCACACTATTGAATTATTTAAAAAGAAGTGTTCCATGGAAGCTTGGGGTGTTACATTCTTCCCTCATTCAAATATTATCTTCCTAAAAATTTCCAGAGTATCACTACATATAATGAGTCATATGTTCTATATCACAAGTTCTTTAGGTTCCCATGTCACCTCTTCCATTTTATGGTTTATCTAAATAACTTTTACCTAATAAGTCATCCAATTTCTCAACACTTGTTCTTTGGTATCAAGAATCATGTTAGGATCTTCCCAATAAGATAAATTGGGTTCTAGTTCCATTTCTTCATAGGTGAGTACATGCGTTGGGTCTGGAATGTATTTCCTTAACAGTGATATGTGGAACACATCATGAACTTTGGAGAGACTTGGCAGCAATGCCAAACGGTAAGCTAAAGCTCCAATTAATTCTATAATTTCAAAAGGTTTGATGTACCTAGGACTTAATTTACCCTTATTACTAAATTTTATAACACTCTTATATTGATATAACTTCAAGAAAACAAGATCTCCTTCTTGAAATTAAAAATCCTTCCTTTGGTTATCGACATATCTCTTTTTCCTACTTTGAGATGTTTTTATGTGGGTTTGGATAATATTCACGTTTTCCGTTGTTTCCTCAACAAGTTCTGAGCCTATGAGTTTTATTTCTCCAACATCATCCAAAAAAGTTGGTGTACGAAATCTATTTCCATATAAAACTTCATATGGTGCCATCTATATACTTGAATGAAAGCTATTATTATAGGAAAATTCTACTTTAGGTAAACACTAACCCCACATACCTTGAAATTCAAGTGAGAAAGATCTCAATATGTCTTCTAAAGTTTGAATAGTCCTTTCCGATTGTCCATCAGTTTGAGGGTGGTATGCAGTTCTCAAAAGAACCTCAATATCTAAGGCCTTCTAAAGACTTTTCCAGAATTGTGATGTAAAATGGGGATCACGATAAAAAACAATTGATTGGGGTACACCTTGAAGTATTAAAAATTCATTAATATATAGCCTTTCTAAACATTCAAGTGGTAAATATTATCTTCAATTATTCAAAACATTCTTTATACTCTTTTGTACAAAAGAATTTAACCCATTTACATGTGAGCTTGGTTTATGGGTTATCTAATATAGGAATATTCTAGAAAAAATGATGATAGTAACCTGCTAATCCAATAAAACTACATACCTTGGTTATTATCGTCAATGCTGGACATTATTGGATTACCTTTTTCTTTGAAGGATCAACAGAGATTCCATCCTTCAAGACAATATATCAAAGAAAAGAAATTTCCTAAAGCCAGAATTCACACTTGTTATATTTACCATATAATTAATTTATTCTAAGATCCTTCAGAACAACACACAAGTGGTTCTCAAGGACTTTATATATTTTTGAGTAAACCAAAGATATCATCAATAAATAATATGAAAAAAATAATCAAGATATTCCTTAAACACTCTGTTCATTATATCCATGAAAAAAGGGTGCATTAGTCAATCCAAATGGAATTACTGTAAATTCGTAATGACCATACCCCATTCAGAATGCTGTATTTGGAATATCTTCCTTCATTACACACAATTCATGATATCCATAACAACGGTTAATATATGAAAAATATTGAGCTCCATGAATTTGATCGAACAAATTATCCATTCAAGGAAGAGTATACTTGTTCTTTATTGTAATAACATTGATTTCTCTATAATCAATGAAGAACCTCATTGATCCATATTTCTTCTTAACAAAATGAATTGGGGATCCCCATGGATAAACACTAGGGTGAATAAATCCCTTGTTACAAAACTCCTATAGTTGTTTTTCCAGATCTACTAATTACACTATAGCTATTCTGTAGGGAGTCTTTGATATTGGTCTTGCATTAGTGATTAAATAAATACAAAACTCAAATTCACACTCTGTAGGATGTCTAGATAAATACTTTGGAAATACATCAATGTATTCTTGTACAATAGGCACATACTCAATTAAAATATTTCTTTCTTCACCCATGGATGGTGTTTTCTCTTCCTCCCCAATAATTTCATTCAGAAGATCTACTGGGGGTGGATCTAGATAAGAATAAGATGATGAAATTTATACTCTAAAGATAATGGGTTATACATCATCCTCACAAATCATAAATTCCTTCTTCTTGAAATAAATTTTCGCATCATATTTTTATATCCAATCTATACCGAGGATTATATCAATGTAGACCATATATATGATGATAAATTAAGTAGATAAAGCTTGTTTATATTCCATAATGGGAATTTCCTGACACATCTTTGTTGCAATGAGACTTCCCTTAGGGGTTTTGAATGAAAACCCCTTTGTTAAAGTGAATTGGAAATATCTAATTTTTAAATAAAACTAGTAATATATAAAGGAATGAAAGGATTATGAATCACATAATGTTTTGGCTAAATTTGAGGAGACGATTATAGTACCTACCACCACATTATTCAGAACATCAACCTCAGCAGTTGTGATTACATAAGCTTAGCCTTTCTTCCTTATCCTTTTTTTCAGAAAATTTTCTTGATGCTTAGGAAAATAATTTGCACAATGTACCATCTCTTTAGAATTGTAGCATTAAACATTGGTAGCTTCTTTCTTCCCCTTACAATCATGAGCTTGGTGGCCTTTTTCTCAACACTTATTGCAAACTTCCAATCCTTTTAGGCAAGTACCCGAGTGTTTCTTCCCACAATTAATGTAGGGTGAAATGTCATATTTTACCATATTCCTTTTATTTCCTTTTCTAGAGTGTTCAGCAGCCTTATTATTCTCTTAATTTACTTTAAATTCATAATACTTAGAGAACTCCTTTTCCATCTTGATAGAACATGATACTATATCTTCATTCAATGATAAAGATTATGAGACCAGTTCCCATCAGAGGAATTGTTTTAACCCATCAAATAATCAACCTATCTTACATCTTGGGTTATGTATGTAGTCCGCAAAATGACTAACTAACCTAGTGAAGTTAGCCTCATAGTTTGCAACATTATCATTCTCCTTTTTCCTTAGACTTAGAAATTACCTTTCCATATCAACTTGTTATTCACGAGGAAAGTATTTTTATAAGAAAATTTATTTAAACTCCTTATATTCCATATTTTATACTTCTTCATCTTCGTTTGTATTTTGAATTAATGACCACCTTTGATCCACATCTCCTTTGAGAT
The DNA here is from genome assembly GCA_963277665.1 of Viscum album. NCBI lineage: Eukaryota > Viridiplantae > Streptophyta > Magnoliopsida > Santalales > Viscaceae > Viscum > Viscum album. Next base: position 2,115,023,171 of record OY728120.1, read on the forward strand.
GGTAAACTTCAATGACAAATTTTTCCCTTTCATTAATCCCCAAAGCAAGAAATATTTTCTCTACAAAAATTATCTATTTATCAGCTACAGATTGATTTATAGTACTATTTAATATCAAAGTTTGTTGTATAAATATGAAGTCTAACATTGATCCTATGCGTTGTGAATCAGGGTGCTCTATACGGGTAAGGTTTTTATTTATAACCCGAGTCAACCGTCCCAATATAGTTAGAAGCTGTTCAGCACCAGTTGTATCTCTAGCTCCACTTTCATTATCTTGCATAGGAGAGAAATCCCTACATGGATTACATTCATTGACACAATTTCTATTTCTTCAACTAGGCTCCATTTCTAAATAATAGAATACACTATATTAGGTTATGAATCATAATGCGTAATTCCAAACTAGTAAAATACTAAACATACATTGAAAAATTTATGCAGATCTAATCCATAATCATAAACTTGGTTTATTTTAAGACATAGTTAATCACAAATACTTGATAATGGTTTGTAAGGAAAATATGAATTATAATAAGCATATCCATTGAGAGTGTCTAACCAGGTTCACAATAAGGCTTGTTTTAATGTATTAGGTTACCCCAAGTCAATCTTAGAACACCTTGTCAGTGTTTTCACCCCTAGGTACATCTATTTCAGAACCACACCTTGTCGGAGTTTCCTAGAGTTAATAGATTATTTTTTTACATTCTCACGATCAAAATTAAAAAAATATCTAAGGACCGATCACTTTAGCAACCTTGGAAAAACTAGATACAAAACATAAGTATCACATTACATTATGAAATGAAAAACTACACAGTGTCTCCTTTGAACACACTCATATACCTTAGAATATATTTTCAGGATAGTCACAATATACTTCTTGGAATCTAAGGGAAAAATTAAACATAAGAAAGGGGTGAGATCTGATACATAATAAGGATAAACATTATAGTGAAAACTATCATAAATAATAATAATCTTTTATGAAAAGGTATAAAACTGAAACATAAGCCTTTTAAAATTAATCTTTAGTATAATATGGGAAGAATAAATCAAATGAGGACATTTAAAATTTCACATGGATATTCTAATAGTCGAATAATCACTTTTAATATCAATAACTAATCTTATAATGAAGAAATTCATAATGCCAGACATCATAACCATATCTTCAAGCCCTTGGGCCAAGACCATTAATATATCGTTAAGGCCTTGGGCCAAGACACTAGTTTTTTCACATGAGGAATACCGATGCATAGAGGGGTTATAGTAGGACCCACCCATTACTTTCTAAGTCCAATGCATTCCTTATATGAAAAGGGTGAAACATAACATAAACATTCATATTAAAACTATCATACGAAATGTTAATACTTTAACCACAAACCACGAATGGTATAAAAATAGCACATCCACATTCAAACATATTATAAGACCTTCAATACAATATGGAAGATTTTATCATAATAAATCAACCTCAATAAAGCATAAAATCCAACAAATAATGTTGAAATATATGAAAATAATCTAAAAAATTTATTTAAACTCTTTGAGAAAAATATCCCTTTTTAAATTTGAAATCATTTTAAAACCAAGAAATTATAAAAGAAAAAATTTCTTTTGAAAATAGACTTGTAATATTTTAATTGATGCTTCAAAATGTTAAGGCATCATAATGACATAAAATAGTCGCTCACACCATATCAGTTAAAAAATACATTCTTTCCTTAATTTGTCGAGAAGGTCAAAAAGTTCCTTATTTGGAAAATGACAGAAAGATTCATTTCAAAATTTTTTATATAAAAATTAAAACATGGGTAAAAATATATTTAACCAAATTTCGATTAAAATTTTAAATTCATTTTAAGAAATATGGACATGGATGACAAGAATGTCCCAGTAGATACTTTTTTATAAACAATCTAAGATAATAAAGAGAATGTGAAATTAACCCTCACATTATACTTTACTTTAGTTGAGAGTGATTTAGCCTACTATATAATGGTTAAAACATGTTATTAAATTATACCAGGACCATATCTATATTTATGATATCATATATGGTCCTCTAATACCATTTTGTTAATAATATTTCAATATTACCACTGTCTTGGGTGTTAACTACTTTGTTTTCCTATAAAGGTTTTGTTGCGTAAGTCATGTTTGTTAGGAATAGTATGTATTTTATTCATATACAGAATGATATTATGTTCATAATTATTATTTTTAATCATCAAATAAATTTTATAATCATTATTTAATGGTTAATGTGGAGAATTAATCTCATCGTGTCGTGGAGACGATTGGCCGTACGTACGCACGAGCGACAATATCATTCTTTTAATGGTTAAATGATATGAAATTGGATGATATATTAATTATAAATAATAATTATCATGTTATATTAATTATTTAAATCATTTATACTCATTATTATACCCATCCAAATAATGTAGTGCTGAATAACAAATTACACCACGATGTGGAGACGGTAAGCCGTATGCAAGAATGCATGGTGATATTTTTATTTTTAGGATGGATAAAAGGAGGAATATGGTTGTCCCATAATTATAATAACATATAATAATGTATAAGGTACTATATTTATTACTTTATTATGGAAACAACATATAAATAGGAAGTATAAGAAGAAAAGATCTTTGTAAGAGGTGATAAAAAAATTACCTCTTTTTATGGTGTCTTGGTTTTCAAAAAAGGAATCATTAGGTTGGATTTATTCCAAATGTGTGGACTATAGTATTAATTGAGGGAATTTTTTAGGATAATTTTGTGGGTTTCGGCCAAGAAAAATGTATTTATAGGTGCATATTAAAGATAAGGATAAGTTCCCTTTTATAAGAGAGGCTATGGGCACTTTTGGAAGATCTTAAAATATTAGTTTATTACAAATTGATTTTTTGTTTAAAATAGCTCCAAATTGATTTATTTAGAGTCTAAGATGAGGAAGGGTCTGAATCCACTCAACCCATTAATTTTATACAAATTTAGGTCATAAAAGTTACCTTATCGTTTGGATTTAACCCTTAGTTAAATAATTTAACTACTACCATGTCTTCTTGTATTTTTACATTATAGGGTTAATATAGTTACAATAAAATTCAAAAAGAACGTAAATTAAATTATTTATGATATATTTGACATTATAAAACTTATTTTGATGAACCTTATATTTTTATGACTTTTATATATTTTATTAAAATATTATTTAATTTAAAGTATCATTTATGTCAATTTTGATACTATTCAATATTTACATTTTTAAAAATATCAAAACATCAGGATAACTTAGAAAAAATAATTTAAATATGTCAGTAACATTTCTATGTTATCTATAAAATTATTGGATTCCATTAATTAAGTAAATTTATATTTATTTTAATATTTTTAAAATCTCAATTACATAAACAATTACTACATCATCATTGTGTCACCATTTTATTTAATTATTTAATGTCTAAATTTTTTAAATAAATTATCATGATGTATATAAGTTTCTCAGGTTTCTAAATACTATTTATTGTTGAACATATCACCTATATAATTTCATATTAAAAATAATATATTTATTAAAATTTGAATATCACATTTTTAACTCTTCTTTAAATAAAATATAATAAATGTATTAATCTAACACAAGAGGCTTAAAAAGGATCATATTTTAGACATAAGGTTTATTTTGGTCGAAATATAAATTTTCAATGAGATTAGCACTAGTGTTAGGGTAATTTTATATTATTATAGTATTATGTTTACCTTTAATTACCCTATTTACCTTTAATAGTTGTAATTAAAATTCAAAATTTACTATTCACCAAAATTATTTTTATCCTATTAGACCACAATTTTCACCCTGATTAAAACCATGTATGTCTATTCTTCAAAATTAAATTAATATAAGTGGTAAAATTACTTTAATACTAATCCGCATATGTGGTTAGAAGGCAGGTCAAAGAGACGTTCAAAAGTTCAATAATTTTTTTTATATTTAATTCTATAATAAAAATGATTCAAATAAACTAAATTGCCCTAATATATGTATTATGTATCTAATATGACATTAAAATAATTATCTAAATAAAAATTTTGGTTTTTAATAATAATGAAGTATTTTTCATTATTCATCAAAAATTGAAACTTTTTAGAAAATTACCAAAATTTCACCCGAAGCTAACTTTGATATTCAAAATTCAAAAATGAAGTCTATTTTGAAAAATAAAATTTATAAATTTCATAATTTGGTTAATACTATTCATAACCACTTTTTAAATGGCTAGTTTGATAGGTGCGTTGGAATTCAATGTTGTGTCTAGTGCATGCTATTGAATTATTAAAAAGAAGCATATTGTGTAATATTGGGGTGTTACCGAGATGCCCTTTTATAATTGATGTGAGGCGAAATTTTTGAATTTCTTAAAATATTTAAATATAATAATGTCATTATCTAGACCAAATTATTCCAAATGGATAGTGATTTAAATATAATATTGGATGAGGTTTAAATTCCATCAATAAATAAAATTTGGATAGGTTTAAGTGGTGTTTTAAACCTTATCTTTTTGTTTAACCCCTTAGTTAACCTATTTTAACATTAACCATGGTAATATATATTTCTCACTTAAAAGGTTATAATTTTATGTATAAGTTGTAAAATATATCATAAAGATCAAGGTATAACATTTTCATTAATATCTTTTCCACCTTTTCTACTTTAAATATTTTAATGATTTATAAATAATTTAATAAAATATTGTTTTGATAAAATATCATTAATGTCAATTTTGAAACTATTCATTTAATTTGACATAAAATACATGAAGAATTTTATAATTCTAATATAATACATTAAAACAAAACTAATATGTCATATTAATATATAAAATTAATGTACAACTTTAACTCACTCAAATTATATTTCTTATAATATTTCTAATATCATTTATTTTATTTTTTTCTAATAATTGAATAAATACTCTATCGACCTTGCATAAGAGTTTAAGGTAATTATATAATTTATAAACATTAAAAATAATTTCCATCCTAAAAATAATATCATTAATCTCAATACAGATATTTAGATTCATTCATAACTTGATTTTTTCTCTATGTTGACACATAAGAAATATTTATAACTAAGAGAATGGTACTTCACATTTTTTAATATTATATAGGTCATTTTCATGGATAAGATTCCATTAAAAAAATAAATTTATATCCTAAGGCGATAGGAATGTAATTTTCTTTATCCAATAAGAATTAATATGAAAAATTATGGCCTAATCACTTTGTTTTAAGCTATATTAACCCGATTTACCCTTTACTGATGTGATAAATTTTACCACTATTACTATTAATATTGATAAAAAATAGAAAGGAAATTTTTACCAAATTTATACCCCAGTATTAAAAATATGGAATCCATTTTATCAAATTGAATTTATAAAATTTTCCAAAACTATTTTTTAAATAACCACACAACACGATTCAAAAACCACTTTTTAGAAAAACTACATTTTGGAGCATAAAACATGGTTTAGTATTATAATATGGATAGAAAAATATTAAATGAATATTAATTTTTTATTAAATATAAAAAATGTATATTTCATTAAAATAATTCACTAATAGAGTTCCATTTAATTTATTAATATAAAAACACATTGTGCACATAAAAATAGTTTTCAGAAAAAATATATTTTTACGTATAAAAAAATGTTTTTTTATACCAAATTAAAATATAAAATGGATTCCAATGAACTTAATTAAATTATTTAAGATATAATAAAACAAATTTTACTTTGAAAACATTTTAAAACAAAATGGATCTTTTTTAATGCTTGATTTTTTTTTGATAAAAATAAATATATTATTCTTTGGAAAATTAATTTTTTCAAAAAATACTAGAAATATACCCCACGTTAATTATGATATGATTATTTTAAAAATGTAGTTAATTATATGATATAATTTTTTTAAAAGTTTCATAAATAAAATATTTTATTTTCTCACAAAAATAAACAAAAATTACTCTTTGAAGGAAATCTATTTTTAAGAATAATACAACTTTGCTAAAAATTTAATGCTTATTTCTGAAGAATTAATTAATAAATTTTTATTGAGTTGGATATTTTTATATATCTCATAAATTATTTAATCCTATTCATAACTACCAATTCAATAGATAGGTTATAATTCCCATATAATAATATTTTGTTGTTTTTTAAGCTTGATGTTGTGTTTAACACAAGCTATCAAGGGAATAAGATTAATTTATAGAGAACAATTTCATAAAATCTCAGTATGTTACATTATACTCACCTTAAATAAATTAAACCCTCTCAATATATCTTAGTTATCATAGGTTTAATATTTTAAAATTAATTTGTTTAAACCCACATTATACAAAAGAATAATAAAAATTCCCTTAAAATGGGAAAGTGGGAAACATAAAGGATACCTGAAATAACATAAAATTAGGTTACCAGATAAGAAGAAAATTGTTGGGAAGTTAAAATATAGACATGAAGATAAAACTAACTCAAAGAGACTAAAATAGAGTGATAAATAACAAGGTTAGAAGAAAATTAATTACCATGAAACCATAAATTTTTGATGAGTGAGGATACCATAATTTCATTAGAAATGAAGGTAAAACAATATAATTTTATTTTAGGATATTTTTCCTAATGTTGAGGGATTCTTTTACTATCATAGGAAAATCTACTCACTTGATTTATTTCCACATCATAAGTAAAATTTTATCCTTTGTTTGTTCTTCAATCAATCTCCAATCCATATGTTACTATGAGAAATAAATATCCAAGATGATTTTTCATATATGAAGCACAAAAATTATCTTTTTTAGGTCATAAGATCCATAAAAGATTGAAAAGTCACAAATACTATCTCAAAATATTTATCAAATCCAAAAATATGAGAACAAGTTATATAATAAATAATTTCTAAAACCAAAAAAACTACCCCTAAGGTTCAACTTAATCCATTCCAAAAATAGTTAACCATATAACTCCAAAAAAATATGTCTCACCAAAATCAAAACAAAAAATTGGAATGATTTGATCAAAATATTTATCCCTAGATAACATAAAGTGGATCACAATGTCACATAGAAAACATGTAAATACCATGATCATACATTCTCTTAAAACATACTAATAACCCAAATTAGTGTAAAACCTTAATTAAAACATATATTCCCAAAAAATTAACATAATATTAATTTCTCATATAAAATAAGAGACTATTGAATATACTCCATAAATCTAAAAGTGAAATAATATTCATCTAATATAACCTAAATCACTTTCTCATCAAATCAGTAAACAATTTCATGGTTATGATTACTATAAATTTTAATCATAAATTTATCTAAACTAAACATTATTAACTCGACATAATACACATATTAAGGTTTTACATTCCATTAATCTGGTTTTCTCCAAAAATATCACCTTACTACTGAATAATTTTTCTTTGTTATTAGTACCATTTAAAATATATTATCAAATCCTTAAAGAAAAACTACTGCATGACAATACTTAGATTTTTCATGATTTTTATAACTAGAATATCATTAGTATAATATTTATACAATATAATCCTTAAATCCAAATACATAAAAAATTTAAATTTTCCACTTCTATCTTAAAACATTAACCATGATTCATCAACTTATTCCTTAATACATATTTCCTATAATATGAAACATTAATCATGTATTAAGATTTATCAACCTCAATTTAATCATGATTATTACTTATAACACAATAAATATTATTAAAACAACCCATAACTTTCATATGTCATTCATAGTTTCTTCATCATCATTAGTAAAACCATCAATCATACAACCTTATTGATTCTCATTTTGAGATTTCCCATAAGACATCAATTTGTATAATGAACATGATTTCTATTAGAATTTTAAATTGGGTTTTAATACTTTTAAAAATTTTATTTTTATAATTATTTTAATAAATTACAGTTTCATCAAATTTAATTAAATTTAAATTGTTTAAAACATTTTTATGATTTCTTATTTACATGTATGAAATTATTTAATATTTAATAATTCTTTATTAATCATTTATTTAAATAACAAAATATACTTAAATAATTTATTTAATTTGTTTTTATATATTTTTTGGATTTTATAAAAAATTATCCTGCTATGGAAAACTTACACGGGACATCCCTCAACCACACAGGGGACCATTGGTCGACTATGTGGGAGAAAATACCTCATAAAACATCCACCATGGTCAGTGGTCTATTTATAAGACCACCATAGTGCAATAAGAGTTGGGTATAGTGCTTATAGAAGGAGGATGGTTTTAGTAGGTATATTGGGTCGAAGCCCATGTGTGTGCATTGGTGAAATAGTGATGATCCCCCGTAGATAGTTCAAGGGATTGTAACTTGCATTTATTGTTATACTGAAGGGTATCCACAATGTTTCTATGATTTGGGATGCGTAATCTATGGTTATTGTTCATCTTCTTAAAAATTAGGATAGAATAAAATCCAAATGATTTAACGCATCTGGATAAATTATTCTCCCTCACCACTTTATTTTAAATTAAAACTCACCATATTCTTTTTCTAAAAAATTTCTAAGGCTATAGTCCATCGAGTTTTATTTTGAAAATTCACTTTGACCAAAATAATCTACTTCGATAATGTCTATTTGATCATCTTAAAAATTCAAAAAGGTTAAAAGGTTCATTAAACTTTGTTTGCATGAAATAAAAAAATATTTTTCCACAACATATTGCAAACGAAGTTATAGTCAGCAGTTCGTATATCCAAAATGTGTGGGTTTGTGATAATCATCTATAAATGAAGAAGCATGCATTTATTTTCACATACATAGGATTCAAAACCTACATTGAATATCAAAAGTAACTTATAGTAAATGTGGTATCCACCTTACTGAGAGTGAACCTACCTTGAGAGACAACCTACCATAAGGCTATAAGTTACCTTATTGTGAATCTTCTTGGAGTACTTACTATGAAGTTAACATCCAACTTTTTGTGAGATATAGAGTTTACCTACCATGTATAGTAACCATGTGAGTAGATTACTTGTTGTGAAGGTGATCATTATCTTCCACCTTACTATATATCATGTTCATCCTACTATGAAATAGAACATACCATAAGTATTTTATATTGACTGTATGTTTTTTATAAAGTGATCATTATTTGACGGTCAATATACCGACCATGTGGTGAATAGTCAGTATACCAACCATGAGGTTAATAGTGAGAATACTAATCACGAATCTTGTGCTTCACATGGTTAGTTCAACACTTTTTTTTCTAGAAAATTTATATTTTTACAACACTCAATTTTAGTGTCATTTTTTATAAAATGTTTTACTGAAACTTTGTTTATATTTTTTTAACTATTTTATTGATTTATAAAATAATTATATATCATTAAGACCATTGTTATAAATTTTTGAATATAAAATATGGTTGCTTTTTTTGAAAATAATAATTTTCATATTATTCATTTTACGGTATATTTTCTAAAATATTTGAAATATTATTGTATTTCAAGTTTATGAGAGAAATTTTATTTATTTTCAATATATGAAATAATATAATTTACTTTAATAAATATATTAGAAATGTTTTTAACATGTTACTTGTAGAAATAAAAGAATTAAAATAATCTTTATCAATGAGAACCACATTATCAAGTTACGAGTAACGGTAATATTTTATTTTTTATTCGCTAACAAGTGGAATGTAATGATTGGATCACTTGAGGCTCTAAAAAGGTCTTTGAAGTTAATTAATATGGATTAAACCATTAGAGATATCATCAAGGGATAAAAAACTACATACAAATCAATTCTAAAGTACTTTATATACAACATCGTTACAAAATTTTCATAATTCTCATACGATAAAGAAACTTAAGCAACATCTATTCCTTTATTGTGATCATAGAAGAACTTAAATGTTCTAATTTATTCCATTAAAGTGATCAAATATCATCAGACCTTATTTTACTTATCTTTATATCTTTCATCTAGGTCTTATTTATACCTTTTTTTGTATATTATTATTTTCTTTATCTGTTTGTAATCTGTTTATGCATAGTTTATGATTTCCCCATCAAAAACTAGTCTTGTTTATTTTTGGTTATTTTACCTCCTAAAAGGAAGACTGGGTTGTGGCTCCTGATCAAAAGTCAGGTCATAGTCTATGTTTAGTCTCCTATAAAAATATTAGGTTGTTACTATGGGTTTTGTAAAATTAATGGTTTATAATAGGTTATCACACCTTTAAAAGTGAGTTCTTAGTGGGAACCGATCTTCTCGTAGAGTAGAGAAGGTTCAGAAGTGGACTGAGATCTTGGTGATCGAAACTAATATAAATATTTGTGTTCTTTCCTTTTTATTCCAACTTCATTTAATACCTTGGATATAGATCTCAATATATAATATTTAATTAAAAAACTATGATTGTTTTTTCATTAAAATTTTAAATTATTATTCACCCTCTCTAGTCATAATTGGCATCTCTTATGATCCTATAATCGGTATCAGAGAAGGTGATTCCTTAGAAGGATATTTAGAGTCTCTGATTGTTTCCATTATTTATTTTTTAATCTATGATAACCTAATATCTTAGAATTGACAGTCTAAGTAATAAAAGAAAATTTTCTTTTAATATGACATGTTTTAATGAGAATGATGTATGGAATCCAAAAAAAACCCCATTCTTCGATGGAAGTGACTACAAGTACTAGAAAGAAATAACGGAATACTACCTAAAAAATTTAAGTGAAATTAATTATAATATCACGTATAAGCCAAAAAATATAAAAAAATTTAATCTAGAGATACTTAGAAGTACTGACATGGTAAAATATGTTTTGAATTATAAAGTTAAAAATATTTTGTAGTGTGCTACAAGTAGAAGTGTCTATAGCCATATCTTAGATTTTAAGAAAACCCATAATATATGGATAATATTTGAAGTGAATCACTATAGGACTAAAAAATCAAGAGAACCAAGATAGTAATGCTCTGAGAAGAATAACTAGACTTCAATATGGGATAATAAGAATAACTAAACGAGATGATCCATTAGTTTACAATTATTAAAAATAGTATGGGTGCTCTTAGAGATATTTTGGACAACCAAACTCAAGTTTAAAGAGTACTTAGAGCTCTTCCAAAAATATGGAGTAAAAATAAGGTGTCCATCGATGAGAGTAATATTTTTAAAGAGTGTACCTTAGATAAACTAATAGACTCTTTCCTATAGTATGAGTTAGAGTTAAAAAAATTTGCTGATGTGGAGTATATAAAGAGAAAAGGTATAGTATTTAAGTCTAATATTAATTAGATCTCTAACATTAATGAGTTAGAGTTCCAGGAAAGTGAAAAATAGATGAGTCACTTTTTCAAGAAGTTTTCCAAGTTCATGAAGAACAATGTTGGTGAGAGGAAGTTCAGAAGGAAGTTTAAAAAGGATTAAAAGAAAGGTAATTCTAGTAATAATAATGATGTTTGAGAATTAACCTATTATGAGTGAAGGAAGATAGGTAAAATTAAGAAACAATTTCCTAATCTCAAACATTCAAATAAAGAAAAATATAAAAGGATAAAATAAATGAAAGCTTTATTTGAAGGTTTGGATTGCCCAGATAGTTATGAATCTGGCAATGATTTTGGTAGTAAACATAAGACATGGAACCTTGATCTAATTGTTATACAATGTGAGGTAACTAATTAAATTTTTAGTAAAATAAATACTCATGATAATGTATATCATAATTATTTATATAAAAACGAAAATGAAATTTATTCTGATTCATGTTTTGAATCTGATTTTGGGAAGTCCAAAGTGAAACAACTACTTAAAGGAAATGATGAATTTAGAAATGATGGAGTCATGATAGTTGAAAAGTATAGTGATATAGAAATTAAAAATAATAAGTTGATAAAATAAAATAATAAAATAAAAAATTTAATGTGATAATATAAATATCCGTGTTTCCCAAAATGATAAATCTAAAGATAATTATGATTCTGATTTGTTAAAACTAAAAGAGGAAAATGAAAGTGTAAAAAAATTTATGGTAGTGAATGATAAATATAAAGAAAGAAGATTTAATTTGGTTCTAAATGATTTAACTGAAGTTGAAAATTATTGTAAGAAACTTAATCATGAAAAAAATAAATTAAGAAACTCATCTTCTGGATCTAATGAGAAATTTTATACAGATTTTGAGACTATTCAAAAATATATTATGAATTTGAAAAATGAAGTTGTTGATCTAAAAGAGAATTTATCTATATTTTTTCAATGAAAATAAAAATATTGTAAAATTATTTCATTGATGAAACTAAACACTAATAAGATTTTTCTGGTTATTAATAATTATCTCAAAGGTTAAATAACACTAATTTTATTAAAATCTCAAAAATAATTATTTCTAGTATAACCTATTTTAAATGCTGAATGAAATATAATTATGTCAATGAGTGTTTAATAAGATTTAAATATCCTTTGGGAATATTATAAATTAAATTTATAGGGATTTATTTTCTAGATGTCCCGCTAATAAATGCTTTAAATCTATTTGGGTTCCAATATTTTCAACTACTAATCCAGTTGGACCCAAGTAAGCATGAATACCAAAATAGTATGTTTGCTTGTTTAATTTTAAGAATTTTTCCATAGAAGTCTCCAAGACTTGTGGTTTTTAGATAGTGGTTGTTATAGGCACCTGATAGGTGATATTTATAAATTTATATCCTTCAATTCATGTGGGGGTGGTCTTATCGCATTTGGATACCACTCTAAAGGACAAATAAAGGGCATTGGTGAAGTTAGTTTTTTAAAACTATTATTATTTAAAAATTATTATACATAAATGGTTTAAAAAAAATATAATAAGTATATCAAAAGTTTATGATTATGGATTAAATTTTATTTTTGAAAATGATAAATGCACAGTTCTGAAAAATAAATCTATTTTATTTTCTGCAAATAAAAAAGAGAATGTTTACATTATTGATTTTTTTGATCTTACAAAAAATTGTTAAGTGGTTAAATTATATAGATTCAGATGAAATTATAGGGAATAATAGGATTTGGCCTACACATTTCACAATGTTGAACCAACTATCAAATAATGAACATATTCTACAACTTCCAAAATTATATACAAGTATGTACTTTAAGTGTGATTCCTCTTTAAAGGGAATGTAGCACAAAGAAAGATTTAAATTTGTAAATGATGTTAGTAATACTAGATGTTTATAACTGTTATATCCTGAATTCTTTGGACCTATAAAACATATTATTTTTGGTGGTAAGAATTATTTATTTCTAATTATAGATGATTATAGTAGATTTATCTGGATTTATTTCTTACCACATAAAAATGAAACTTTAAAAAATTTCAATACTTTCTATAAAATTATTAAAAAAATAAAGAATATCCCAATAAAACCTATCAAAATTGATATAGGTGGTGAATTTTTTAATTTATAATTTGATAAAGTTTGTATATAAAATGGATATAAAAATTATTCTTCATCCCATAGGACACAAAAAAATGTTGTGGTTGAAAGAAAGAACAAATATATATAAAAAATAGCTTGAATAATGATTATGGGATTTAGTGTGCATAGATATTTTTGGAAGAGTCTATAAACACATATTTTCATGTTTTCAATAGAGTATCTATTACACCATTTTTAAATAAAACCATTTATGATCTGTTTAAAGAGTTTAAACCGAAATTTAGATATTTTTGGGTATTTCGTTGGAAAGTTTTCATCTTAAGTACATAAGACAATTTATAAAATTTGATTATGAAAATGATTATATAGAATGAAAAACACTTAATGACCATCCAATTGAAAAATTTATTGTTAATGTAGAATCTGATTTTCAAACCAGAAAATCAATTTTACTTTACTATTGAAAATCTTCTTTTGTTACTGATTTTGTTCCTATTTACATTGAAAATGATTTAATTGATCAAAATTGGATTAATAAAATGCATGAAGAATTAAATCAAATTGAAATGAATAAAGTGTAAAATTTGGTTGATTTTATAAAATTTAAACCTATAATAGAAACTAAATGATTTTTTCATAATTGTCTTAATAAAGCTGGAAGCATAGTTAAAAATAAAGAAAGACTAGTCACTCAAGGTTATTCCTAGGAAGAGGGAATTGAATTTGAAGATTTTTTATCCCATTTCTAGAATTGAATCAATTAGAATTATATTATCCTTTTCTTGTTTTCAAAATATAAAATTATTTCAAATGTATGTAAAAAGTGAATTTTTAAATGGAATAATTATAGAGGAATATTATGTGAAACAACCCCATATATTTGAAATTGATAAATTTAGAGATATTGTTTTTAAACTTAATAAAGATTTATATGGTCTTAAAAAATCCCCTCATGCTTGGTATGAAAGTCTAAACAATTATTTTAATACAAAAATTATTTTGTTAATGGAAAGGTTGATCCTTCCTTGATTATTAAGAGAGTTTTAAATGACATACTGATTATACAGATTTATGTTGATGATATAATATTTGTATCAACAAATTATTTATTATGTAATGATATTTCTAAACTAATGAAAAGTGAATTTTACATGGGTTCAATGAGTGAACTGAATTTTTTCCTATTTTACAAATTAATCAAAGAAAATATTATATTTTATAAAATCAAGCTAATTATAATAAATAACATATACAAAGGTTTGGACTTGATTATAGTAAGACTATGAAAACACCAATGATTACCAATTTGAAATTGGACATGGATGAATCTGAAAAGATAGTTGATATTAAACTCTATAGAGGCATGATAGAAAGTTTATTATATCTCACTATATCTATAATAGACATAAGGTTCTCAATTTTTTATGTTTTATATTTTAATCAAACTGTAAGGAAATTAATTGTAAATCTGTTAAAAGTGTAATTATTATATTAAGGGTACTTCAATCATTAGTACATTTTATTCTAATCAGATTTTTTTGACTTACTATCTTATTCTGATTCTGAATTTGGAGGTTGTAGGCATGACTAAAAAAGAACAATAATTATATATTATTTTTTGTATAAAAGTTTAATTTGATAGAGTTCAAATAAACAACTTTCAATAACACTATCTAAAGTTGAGGATGAATATGTTTTTGATTCTAGTTACTATTCATAGAGTATATGGAGTAAATAAACTTTATATGATTCTAATATTAGTTTTATAAAGTTCTAATCCTCTATGGTAATTATAGTGCTATATCAATTTCTAAAAAACCTATGAAAAACTCTAGAACAAAACACATAGATGTTATATTTCATTTTCTAAGGTATCATAAAAATAAAGGTGATATATGTTTAGAATTTTTTAATACTAAAAAATAATTAGCTGATTCTTTTACAAAACATTTAGATTATATCAAATTTGAGAAAATAAATTTTGAACTAGGTATAATTGAAGCTTAAATTTTCTGTTTAGTTTAGTTACTATCTTGGTAAAACTAAAATCAATTTTATATTCTCTCAACAAGAGTATTGTAACTATTATAATGTTAATTTTTTTGAAAGAATTATTATCTGATTAATGCTAAACAGTTTATAACATTTAAAAAGGAGAAATTTTTAATGATTTAATTTTTAAATGTACTTTTTGATAAATTTCAAAAATGGGGAGAATGTTTTTGAAAATTTATTAAGTGTTCTATTTTTTAATTTATAAAAATGGGAGATTATTAGTATTTAAAATTGGGTTTTAATATTTTGTCAAATTTCATTTTATAAATGTTTTTATAAATTATAGTTTGATCACATTTTTTTAATTTAAAATATTTTAAAATATAATGATGATTTCTTATTTACATATACCACATATTTTAGTATTTAATGATTATTTATTAATAATTTATTTAAATAATTAAATATACTTAATTTTTTTTTTGTTTAATTAGGTTTTTTTTTCACATCTTAGTTGAAAATTAGCTAGTTATGGAATTCCCACATGGTCTATCCCCCAAACACATATGGGACTATTGGTCAAGCCCATGGGAGGGCAGCCCACATGCCCCAGCCACAGTGGTTTTTGGGCCATGTATAAGCACACAAGAGTGTAGTAGTGGTTGTGCATAGTTCCTATTGTAAGAAAATGGGACTAGTAGGCATGTTGGGCTATAGAATATGTTTGTACGTAGGTCTAAATATTGATGACACCCAGTATCCAACTCAAGGGATTGTGAAACATGTTTATTGTTACACTAAAGGGTAGCCACAACACTTATCTGTTGTGGGATGCACGAGCTGTAATTACTATTGAGACATTATTAAAAATATTTATAGAATAAAAGAATTCTGATTTGGTCCATATGGATCATTTATTCTCCCATGAATCTTGATTTTAAATTAAAACCCATTGTCTTCTTTCTCAAGAAAACATTTGAGGATACAGTTCGTTGAGTTATTTGTTGACAAGTAACTATCATCAAACTGAGCTACTATGATCATTTACATTTGATCATCTTGAAAATTCAAAATAGGACTGAAGGTTTAAGAAACTTTGTTTGAATGAAATAAATGAATATCTTTCCACTATTTAATGAAAAATAAGTTTCTTTTGGCTGTTCATGTATCCAAAATGCTTGGATGATTTTGGAGCTTCCAAAAATGATGAAGCATGCATTTACTTTCACGTTAAGAGGATTAAAAACCTACCTTTATAAAAAAATGAATTTACCATGAAGGTGGTGTCCACCTTAACAAGAGTGAACCAACCATGTGAACCAACCTATAGTAATGTGGTAAGTTACCATACCATGAATATTATTAGAATACCCACCATAAAGGAATGTTCCATCTTTCCATGAGACGTAGAGTGAAAAAATCATGGGTAGTTCCCATGTGAGAAGATTACCTATTGTTAAGGTGACCGTGAGCCTCCAACTTACCATATTTCATGTTCATCCTAATGTTGAGTAGAACTTAATGTAAGTATTTTCTACTGACCATATTTTTTTTAAAGTGACCATGCTTTAAAGGTGAGCATACCAACTATGAGGCCCATAGTTAGTATACTGACTAAGAGGTGCATGGTGAGAATACTGACCATGAGGCTTGTGCCTCATAGGGCTAGTTCAACACATAGTTTATTTTATAGAAAAAATATATTTTATAAAACTCTGTTTTAGTGTCATTTTTTATAAAATGTTATACTAAAAATTGATTTATATTGTTCAAATATTTTATTGATTTATTAAATAATAATATATCATAAAGAACTTTGTTATAAATTATTGAATATAAGATATGGTGGAAAATTTTATGAAAATAGTAATTGTCATATTATTCCTTTTATGTTCTACTTTACATAATATTTGAATTATTATTTCATTGAAAGTTTATAATAGATTTTTTTTAAATATATGAAATACTCTCATTTACTTTATTTAATATATTAGAAATGTTTTAACTAGTTTCTTGTAGTAGCTGAAGAATACACGGACTCTTTATTAATGAGTGCCACATTTTCAAATTATAGTTAAAATCATTATTTTAATTTATTTATTCACTAATAAGTTGCATGAAATGATTGAATAAATTGGGGATTCGAGAAGATATTTGAAGTTAATGAAGATAGGTTAATCCATTAGAGATACCATGAAGGGATAAAACAACTATATAATGATCAATTTGAAATTTCTTTAGATATAATTATGTTATAAAATTCTCCCTGTTCTCACATGATCAAGAAACTTATGAGACTTTTATTAATTTACTGTGATCATATAATAACTTCAACATTTGAAATTATTCCATTATAGTGATAAAAGATCATTTAACCTCATCACACTCATCATTAGATATTTCTCTCAGTTTTTTATTATAAATTTTTATTCATATTATTATTTTCTTTATCAATTTTTAATCTATTTGTGCCCTGTTTATGATTTATCCTACCGAGAGTAGGTCTTGTTAATTTTGGTTATTAAACCACCTAAAATAATACCGGTTTGTGACTATTAATAATATGTTAGGTTACTGACTAGGTTTAGTCTCCTTTAAAAAGGTTGGATTGTACCTCTGGGTTTTTTAAAAGGAATGGTATATTTTAGGTTATCACACCTATAAAAGTGATTTCTTATTGGGAACCAATCTTCTCACGAAGTAAAGAAGGTTGAGTAGTGGACAAGGATATTGGTGATCCAAACCACTACAAATATTTGTGTTATTTATTTTTATTTCTACTGTATTTCATATCTTGAATGTAGATCTCACTACATAATCTTTAGTAAATAAAACTCTGATTTTTTGTCTTTAAATTTTTACAAGACTATTCACCCCTAGTATTAATTTCAATCACTTACAATATAAAACTTAACACATTTAAAAAGTTCAACCATCATAGATACATTAGAAAGAAAATTAATCTCATCTGATTCCTTTACTGAATGTTTCATTTTTTCTAAGAAATTACTTTGTTTGTGTACTTATTTTCCACAATAAAAACATCTTCCCATTCCTCTAAGACATTCACTTGATTTCTTCTTCCCAAATTCTTGACAAAATGGAAGCTAAATCTTCTTTCCTCCATGTTCTTTAGGAAAATCCATCTTTCTCTAATTAGGGGTTTCCAGAAATTCACCAAAGTTTAGATTTTAAATCATATCATGAGATAGCTAATTAGGAATAATTATAAGGTTTCATATTCTATCTCTCATTTCACTTCATTTCATAGGAGTAAAATAATTCCACTGACTATAACATTCAATATTAAAAAATTTCCTTTAGGTTTCATCCATTGAATAAAAATAAAAATCATAGAGTAAGTAATAATAATCATAGCAGGAAGCCACATAATTATGAAAAACAATTTATACTATGTCTAAATTATTATAACTTCTTCTATGAAACTTTATGTTTAATATAGGCCATTCACGATCATTACCAAGACTTTAGGATTTTTATCATATACTTAGACTTTTCCCTAGGGTTCTCACTAAATCTATCTCATCCTAGTTTCCAAAGGTTAAATAAACCTTTATTTGATACCAACTATAACAAATCACACTTTTAATACATATATATTTCATATTATTAAATGAATACACATTAAATATCATAATGATATATGTGAAGATTATAGAGGTCTAGTATCTTTGGAAACTGGGACACATAAACAACTAGTTCATAAGAGTATCCTATTATGTTTTTCAAAACTAGAACCCTTATTAGATATATCATTCCTATAACCTTTATTCATAAACTAGGGAATGGAAACATAAATAATGGAGATATTAGATGCACAATAATATTAAACAAGAGAGATATAAATTATTGAATAAGCATTACATGAGAATAATGTTACGAGAACATGAAATTAACACTTGAAATCCATACCCCACATACCATAGATCATAATCTTGAGTCATCGAATAAAGACTGGAATCTCACAAGATATGAACCATAAATGAATCAAATAAAATTACCTATGAGAGTATAAAATTCACAGAAGACATTAAATTTCAGCATATAAATAATATTATAACTTTGTGAACATGTATAAATATAAATATGTTAACTCATTATGTTATGGACATAAAATCAGGCCTGCGCATAAACTTATGGAAATGAAACTGGACCCACGAATAATCTTATGGACATGAAGAGAGAAATAACGTCATTTTTTCTTAAAAATATATTTTTACTCTATTGATTACTTAAGGTGAGGAAAATGAAAGAAAAACAAGTGTTTTTAGAAAATAACCTGAGGAGAGTAACTTCATGAGTTTCTTGAGAGGTAGATTATAAAATTACATCATCTGAAATATAATCCTAAAAAACCTAAATAAACAATGAGATTATAACATAAAACCCTTACTACTTTGGAAACATTTGAGTCATAAGCCTCATAAAAGAAAGAACCATAGATGGATACGTAATTCCCGATAACATTCAAAATAAGAATAATAAAATACATTAATGGGTTTTATATATACTATATAAAAGAAAAAAGTGGTGAATATGAAATGTGTATCAAATAAATAAAAGTGAGTTAAAAATCCCTTACCTTTGACTTAACTTCCTTCATTCGTGTTGGAACCTCCTGGTCTTTGAAACAACTCCTTCAGACATCCTCTTGAGGATCCTAGGGTTTGTATTTTGAGATTAAAATCCCATATAGTATGTGGATAAAGAAGTTGAGAAATTATTTTAGTTGGGTATGGTTGATTAGAAGGCTCAATGTAGTCAGAATAAGATAAAGGAGAGGCTCCCTTTTATAATTGAGGCGAGGGGAACTTTTTAAATTTCTTAAAATATTAAAATATAATAATATAATTCACTCAACCAAATGATTCCAAATAAACATGGATTTAAAGATAAGGTCATATAGGGTTTCAATCCCATAAAATAATAAATTTTTTATATGTTTAAGTGGTGTTTTAAACCTTATATTTTTATTTAACAATTTAGTTAACCTATTTTAACATTAAATATAGTAACATATTTTTCTATCTTAAATGGTTATAACTTTAAATATAAGGTCAAAAATGGATAATAAATTTACAAAGGATAATATTTTAGACTATATACTATCCAAAATTTTCTATTTAAATATTTTTATGATTTTTAAATAATTTATTAAAATATTATTTTGATAAAATACCATTAATGTCAATTTTTACACTATTCTTTTAATTTGGCATAAAAGAAATAAAGAAACTGTTGGAATTATAATATAATCTTTTAAAACAACAATAATATTTCATAATAATATATAAAATTTATATAATGGATTAAATAATTAAAATTATGTTACTTTTAATATTCTTAAAATCATTTATTTTATTTTTCCAATAATTGAAAAAATACTACATTGACATTGCATAATAATTTAAGGTAATTATATAATTTATAAAAATTTAAAATAAATTTATATCATTAATTTTTTTTATTAATATTAAAATATATTTTTATATTCATTCGTAACTTTATTTTTTCTTTATTTGGACACATAAGAAATATTTAAAACTAAGAGAGTGACACTTTGTAACTTTATTTTATTTAAATATTATATTGGTCATTTTCATGGAAAAGTGTCCATTAAACAAATAAATTTATATCCTAAGGTGGTAAGGGTAAAATTACCTTTATCTAATAATTATTGAGATGAAAAATTATGCCCTTATCAATTATTTTTATCCTAGATTAACCTGATTACCCTTTACTGAGGTGATACATTTTACCACGATAACTATTCATATTGAAAAAAATAAAAGGGGCCTATTTACCAAATTTTAACCTCATGATTAAAATATGGAATCAATTTTATCAAATTAAATTTTTTAATTTGGAAGAAATTAATTTTAAAATAAATTCACAACACGTGATGAAACCAACTTTTTAGAAAAATACATTTATAAGCATAAAACGCGGTTTATTATTATCCCATGCCTAGAAAAATATTAATTGAATGTTAAATCATTTTATTGAATATATAATATATAAATTTAACTAAAATAATTCAATAATAGTGATCAATTTAATTTATTACTATAAAAATAGATTGCGTACATATATGTAGTTTTTCAAAAAAATTCCTTTATACATATAAAAAATGTTTTTATACTAACTTCAAACATAAAATTGATTTCAATGAAATTAATGAAATTATTTAAAATATAAAATAACAAATTTTAATTTGAAAACATTTGAAAACAAAATTTAACTTTGTACATTCTTGATACAAAATATAGCTTTCAATAAATATAAGTACTTTTCACTATTCACAGGAAAATCAATATTTTTAGAAAAATCCTAGAAATTCACACTAAGATAATTCTGATATGATGATTTAAAAAATATATTTAATTTTATGTAATAATTTTTTTTTAAATTTTAGAAAATTATATATAATATTTCATCCCAAAAATAAAAATAAAAATCAATTTTGAAGAAAATCTATTTTTTAAGAATAATATAACCTGGATAAATATTGAATGCATATTTCTTAAACATTAATTAATAAATTTATATTGAGTAATAATTTTTATATATCTCATAATGTAGTTGATAATTTTAATTATCATTAATGGTTAGGTTATAAAGATCATATTATAATATTTTTTTGTTAATTTGAGCTTGGTAATTCATATAAAACAAGCTATCAAAGAAATAAAATTAATTTATAAAGAAAGATTTCATAAAATATTAGGGTTTTACATAAGTGTTGAGACTAAATATCACATGTTTCATGAAAAAAGTATATAACTTTTAGGAATGATTAATGACCACTTACCATAATCCACTAGAATCCTGCTCATTGAACATCACCACACGAATTAGCTATATGAGGAGGTTTTCCCAAAATTTGAAAAA
Organism: Viscum album; assembly: GCA_963277665.1. Lineage (NCBI taxonomy): Eukaryota > Viridiplantae > Streptophyta > Magnoliopsida > Santalales > Viscaceae > Viscum > Viscum album. Next base: position 2,115,045,621 of record OY728120.1, read on the forward strand.
ATCCTTAAAATAGAGAACAACGAATGAAAAATTCTATAACAATTAAAGACCAATGAATATATGGAAGTTTGAGGTAATACTTACCTATAGTTATCTAATAAAATACCTACTTTATGAGGGGAAGAATGAAGTTAATAAGAATAAGTGGAAGGATAATAAATGGGTGTATATATATATATGAGGAACTCCATTTATGTTTTTGAAATTTTAATTAATTAAATTAATATTTAAAAATTAATAAAAAAATATACAGTGAGTGTGTTTTGTTGTGACCATGTTAGTCATGACGCAACTCCCCAGACAGGGTTAGGTTTGGTGTGGTCCCAAAGGTCATGACATAACACCTTTATCAGATCATAACTAGAGAACGTAAATCCCAAGTCCTCATGGGAAAACCCATTTATTCGGGGTGTAATTATTCCCCTGTTCCGGTTTCATAATTAAACCCTGATACATCATGATGTGACACCTACCCCATCAGGAAAGGCTTCTTGATGCATCCGAAGGGCCATGGTGTGACCAAATACATATAGTGGAAATAATTAATATTTCATATTCTATAAGATTATTCCCATGTATCCTTCACCGTGCCACAAATCCTTACATTACAACTTGATTTCACTATGAGCTATAACAACTATTCTTACACAGGACTCACCATAGTGAGACTAACCAGAAGTATGTTGACACCCCTACATCCTAAACACCGTTCATGTTGTATCCCACCCACTGTTGAATGATCCTTTCCTCTCTAACAACCCTTATGATGCAGCCCCTTAGGATGCAATGTGATCCATACCTCGTGAGCACCCCTTGTGGTGAAATCTCCCACATTGTGGAATTTTCTCCATAGAATACATAAATTTAATGTTACATAGAGGTTCTGTAGAATAGTCCCCTTCCTTTATAGTGAATCCCTCTCTCATCCTTTATAAATTAATCTTACATGACACACACTATGTCACAAAATAGCCTAGTTGTGGTGTGATCTATTCTATGTAATATATTTTTATAGTAGTACCACCCCAACCATGTATTGAAACTCATACACACACCCTATACACATTCTATTACTCCAAACACATCTAAAAAAATTTCCTAGAGATATTTAAATTCTTATAATATCAATTTGAGTCCTAATTATTAAACTTTCTCTTATTCTAGAACTCAAAATTCAAATTTCCCATGATTTAACCAATTGGTAATGATGTAGGATGTTATAAACTCAACTAAAATTCTTATATTCCCAAATAATCTGTTTCATCCATCACCCATGATCATTATTTTTCATTGAGACTTGATAAAGTATCCAATTTCTAATATATGGATGGTCATGGTCTCGCTTCGGAACTCCCGAACCTATGGTAAATCCCAAATCCTAGATGCCTTTCACTCACACCGATTATAAAGCTGTCCATACCTCCAATAATGAATTTAGATCCTTTTTTATGACATAAATCTTTCACACAAAAAATGCATTAGCAGATAACCCACTACACCAGCTACCTCTAAAAAATCCAATGACTCATGAACCACATCACTAACTAGCTCCACTAACTCCTTGATGATCGTCAATGCCTGGAGAAATTTATGAATTCCCAATTTAGTGATTCTATACACCGATTTATGATGTCACCGGTCCAAACCAAATCACTACCCACTAAAAAATACACTAAAACACCTCTCAAATATTATCATCATATACCATAGTTACATATTCGATCCTATTTTCATAATATTAAACCACACTTCACTATATAATTCATCACTCTTTTCACAAGAACCAACATCCCAAGGAATAAAAGAGATTTTCCCTAAAGCCCATGTGTTGGGCCATATCATATTGCATGATAGGTGAAAGTCTTATGGTATGACATGCATATACATAGAAATATCTTACTTATGAAAACATAGGTAATGTTAATAATAATTCAAGTTTATATCTTATTAATATTCTTGATTATATTTTATGGATTCATATTCACTATAATAAAAGTACTTTTTTATTCAAAAAAGAAATAGTTTTATTCTAACTAAATTATATCCCATGAATTATATGGATTTATTTAAAATCTAAAATTATAAAATTCTAAAATTTAATTTTAAAAATGAAATTAATTTTTTATATAATAATATCAAATATTTTTTCGAGTGAATTTTTGGGATTTTAATGAAAAAATGATTTTTGGATGAATAGTGAAAATTCCAATTTCTATAAAATATTTCATTTATTTTTAAGTATTTAAAAAGTACCATTAAATTTTATATTTTTTTAATGTAATATTATACCCTTTTGATTGTACATAATCCAATTAAATCTATAGGACTCATAATTATACTTTATTTTGGTATAAATTCATTTTTAAGCTTAAAAAATCATTTTTTAGAAAAAACATTTTTTTGTTGTGTTTTTCACAATTATATCAAAATTTATTTCTGAAATTTTTTTAAATTGAATATTGAAAATTTATTTTCATATGTTAAATACATAAGTTCAAATTTATTAATGATTTCTTTGGTTATAATGAATAGTTATAGTGGTAAAAATTAGTTAACATGGTAAAAGGTAAAATATGTTAATTTGGGTAAGAACTACGTGATAATGTAAAGAAATATAATATTAATTATTATTGGATGATATTATTTTTACCCTTATCACTCTATCCTAATTTTGTTATGATTTAGTTCCATTTCCCCCAAGTAAGACATTTATAATATTTAAAAGTTAAGGAAATTTACAAGTGTGCAACTCCCCTCGATCCTAACTTATTCACAACATTTGAGCACTATAGATCAGTTATGACTTACCCAAATCCCTTCCTAACTTCCTTACCCATGTCTTATATGTTTCAAAAATACCAACCTAAAAGGCATAAGCTATAAGCTAAAGAAGGTTTTCCAAAGAAGAGGTATAACTCTTATCAGAGTTCTTTCATGTTTATTTCTTATTCTACCACCTTCAAACCTATCTTAAACATTATTATATGAAAACATAAATATCTCTAATATACTTAAATATTATTTTTATTATGTTAAAACTATTTTTTATCACTTTCTCCAAATCATGATAAATGAAAACACCGCTCGTGCGTAGATGTCGATTTCCACCTCTATGAAGTGATGTGTTTCATTTTTCACCCCCACCTCATAAAGATAGTTATAAAGATGAAGTTAATGAATATATATGATTTTTATGAAATTTTTATGATTTTTAAATACAATATATTACTTACCTTCATATCATTTCATCGATTGAAAAATGATAATATCACTCATGTGTATGTGTGGACCACCACCTTTGCAAAATAGTGTGATTAATTTATTATGACCACATTAAATGGAAGGTTATAAAATTTTATTATATATATATAAATTATAATTATAACATTTTTAAGAGTCTATATATTATGTAACAATAAAACCTTTTACCAAGGTTAATGCACCAAATTTATTTAAAAAGTTAAAGACCAAACAACCTCAAAACATCCAATGTGAACTTAACTGATTTGGTAACTATAAAATACATGGTAATAAATTAAATAAAATTAATTATTATAAGGAAATTTATATGAAAAAGGATTTTAATTAAGTATGAAATTAATATAATTTTATTATTCTGTAAAGTAAAGGATGTACATGGTGATTCAGGAGACTAGGAAACTGATTTTACTTTAAAACACTATTTAAAATGTTTTGAACTTTTTTATATTCTATATCCATGTTCTAAAAAATGTTTTAATAATGTTATTTTCTATACTTAAATTATTTTTTAAAGTTATTTTCTTTTATCCGGAACTTTTTACAAGGGTTTTAAAAAGGAAAATTTCAATCATTTTAATATGGGTTAGTTTTGACTATTTTTATTGAAGTAAAAAAGATATATTTTTTAATATTTATTACATGACTGTTGTAATGAATTTATTTTTTAATTTGATTACTTGTAATATTTCAAATAATATTTTTGGGGTAAGGCATGTAGTTTGTGAAATGTTTTGAACCTTACAGAGGCTCGATATTGATATATTAAAAATATTAAATATAATATATCATTCATGCACAATTGTTTTAAAAACTAATGCAATATAATCTAGAAAAACTCTTAGATGGAAAAAACGGGACTACCATTACATCCAAAACATGGTTTATACCCTAGGAATGACATAATTTTTTCAACATCTGGAATTTTGGTTGAGTGGATTCATGGGAAGATTTAATGGATTAAATTAATTAATTAATTAATTAATGCCTATTTATTATATAAACATAAATAATGCTCTCTTTAAAAACCTATACGGTTAATTCCATAGGGTTTTCCATATAACACTAGACGATTGATTGGATAATGGTTTCTCTGGTGGTGAGTGCCTTGGCGGGTGAACTTAGGGTTAATGATCAATGATGAATGAACATGGAGAATTGAGGAGCTAATGAAGAACGTTGTAGATCTCATCAATTATATATATGAATATAGATTCTTCTCTAATAATCAATCCAAACTCAAGGTAGTGATTTTTTTGGTTTTAATACCCATCATGATTTTTATGATAAACAAAAATTAATTTAGTTAGAAATTAATTTTTTGATGGTTATTTGTTGATTAGACCATTGATTATTTCATTTTCCTAGAATTAAGAATTCGAAATTAATTTGAGTTAGATTAATGGATTATCTTCCCCATTCATTATATTCTTTCAATGTTGGAAAACTAAACACAACCTTTTTGTGGGGGTCACTTTTTTGTTTTGTGATTTATCCCTCCATTATTCGAATGTTCATCATCAGTATTTGGATTGGCCGATGATTTGAATATAACCAAGAAATCAATAAATGTGAAATGTCTCTTTGGTGCAATGAATTATTGCTTCAGGTTTTGTATTGGGGTTAGAGATGTGATAGAGGAATGGTGGTGACAATAGAGATCTAATAGTGGTGTGGGTAATAGTGGATTTGTGAGTTGAACTGTACAAGTACCTCAGAGGTGCGATAATGACTGTTTCCTGAGAAATGGATGAAAAAATATGACCACCGATAACTATATAGGCATGATCAATGTGATTCTAGGTGTATGGATGATATTTGTAGTGGAATAAAATTTGGTGATCTTGGGGGAGAAGACACATAATGAATTTTTAATTTTTAATTTTTTCCAACTATAAGTCATGTTGCCCAGAAGAAAACACAACATGTAGCCATTTCGGTACAACGACTTGGGTTTATGTACAATGTTAAATATCACATGAAATTTTTGGGACCCACACTCTTTGTTATATTTAGCCAACTATCTCAGATTGTATAGGGAGTATGTGCCTAGGAAGCTCTGTGAACCCAAACACTGTGTGCGTCAGGGCACACCTCACGTAGTTTGGAGAGTACACAAGAATGGGTAGACGACACATGCCCATATACCGAAATTGAACTCTACATTCCATGTGTCAACACAAAACACCATGTATAGATATGAACATTCCGTGTGATAGAGAATGACTTAGGTAGAACCATACTTAGTGAGACACATTCTATACCCCCATGTACATGCCATGTACTCCATCTAGGGTAGGTTTGGGCCCTTGGTTTGATCATTCCAGCTTTAATATCATCATGGGTGAGTTACCTAAAACCATTTTAGTATGGATATTACCCCTTGATCCACCCCTATGAGGTTATATTGTGCCATCTTATCTTGAGCATCAGATGAGAGATCCCCTCCGTGGGTTAGTCCTAGATAGATTTAAGTATCTCCTTTGAGTCCCAATGTGCGATCCTATATCTAATTCCTCCCTTGGTAGGGTTAGATATCCCGTATTTGACATTCATGGAATACGATCACCTTCATAGTGAGTTTTTATGGTTAGGACCAGATATCCACCATAGGCCATAGGTGTGATCCCCTACCAGTGTATCAACATCTATTATCTCCAAATGATGTGTAGTTTAATTATGTGAGTATCTCGAATGAGACCACTCAATTAATTTTTACTTAAATATGAAAAGGACCAACAATTATGACCTCTTGAATGAGTTCCATTAGTATAGAGATACTTTATGAGTGAGTTCTCTCAGATGAGTGTTACCTTAGAGACTCGATCATAATCCCTTGGCTGATAGTGAGGATAGACCTCGCCTTGAGAGTTGAGGTCTTCATTTGAGAATATCTAGGTTATATTTTTTATTTCACATTACTATTGTGATTTAGAGATGACCCCCTCTTTGATACTTCATGTATGGTGATTTTGGGGTATTCTACTGGGTATTTTTATTCTCACCACTACATGGGATCTGCTCATACCTGTCATGTTCTATATTAATGAAATTCCTTTCAATGGAGTTCTAGATAAACTAGGAGTAGGTGGAGCATAGTTATACTATACAGAATGAGAATGGATCTAGGAGTTTCTTTTTGATAACAATACCTTTTTGTTATCAGGTTGATATATTTTACAGTTTTGATTTGATTATATTTAACCCTTTTAAATTTCTAGAAATTTTAGTCATACTCTGATATGGGATTACATGTTATGCATGAATTTATATTATCAATTGTTTTCCTTTATTCATTATATCCATATATGGAGATTTTTGTGTGTATACATGTGATTTAGGGAAAGGCCTCCCATGTGTGTGATATTCCTACTTTGTGCTAGTATCCAGTACTTAGACTATTAGAGGTAGGATTGGGGTGTCACTCTCAACTTACTAATGTCCAAGAGGACCTTAGTGGGTTGGGTTGTGATAGAGTTGTATCATAGGACAAGTTTTCTTAGGAATAGAATATGAAGATAGTAAATCTATGAGGATTGCTTTGGGAACTGATGTAGTAGTGTTGAAGTGTTTTGAGTACATATATCAAGCTAGATAACCTAGGTATGGTGCACCAGCTGATGTATCCGTTCCCCTAGACTTTGATGACTTTATTATTGATTCAGTACTTGTAAGAATTGGTTGATGGGCTAAAAATGCTACATGTATCATATAGTAATGGGTTGTGACATATATTTCCTTCTTGTTTCATCTCCTCAAATATGTTCTTTGACCATGATACATGTTGATAATTCATTCTATCTATATCAAGTTATCATCACAACAAAATGGTTAGCATAATTTATAAAAAATACAGAAATCTTTATATGGTGAAATAATGAATTAATCTCTAAAACCTCATTTAATGTAAAAAACCATTCTATAAATGGTTAACATTATAACCCTTCCAAAATTAAGAATTTATAAAGAAGGTCACTTAATTTTCACAACGCAACTGAACATTAATCCTCCAAATACCATTAAGAATCTCTTAATATTCACATTCTAAATATGTTAATACTTTGGTCAAATATTCTTCTGAAGCTTGGTAATAACCAAAATTACCATAAAATATTAATGAAATCATGAATTCTTCCTCATTACTTGAATAAATCCATATATTATTGAACATATTCCATAGATCCAATAATGTTGTAAGCTCAATAAATGATAACATAAACCACTTTTTTCAATAAATCCTTTATTATTTATAAGGTCATAAATACAATTCAATTTACTTTATCCATATCAATAATCTCATTTTCCAAACTAAGAAACATTTTCTCATCCTTTGGAGCATGTCAAGGGTTACCTTCCCATAATCATGTGTTTTCCAAAAAAAATAAAACCTCTACATTAAATCTCTTTTCTAGATCATCAGTACATTTAAATATATTCTTGAAAATACATTAAAAAAACTTATACAGACCAATACTTTTATATTACATAATTCTTGAATTGCAATACATAAATAATTCAATTATTCTACCTTATACTTAATCTATTAACTAGGATTCCTTATCTCATTCTCCAATACCAATTTCCTTTCACATGCTATTTGTAGTCTCTTCATCGCGAGAATTCTAACCATTACTCATACTACCATGTTGATTCTCTTCACGAGATTTCCCCCTAGGACAATAATTTGTATTATTCCCATACTTTACACATTTATATCACTAAACAGTCGCTTCTATCTTAGGGAGGCCATTATTGATACCCATTTCATTAATTGAACTCTTCATTTTTTACTTTGTAGTTACTTGATGTGTATCATTATTTTCTGTAGTGAATAATTATTCATATTCTTATATGACATCCACTTGGGTGTATCATCCCACATTCTCTACACAAAGGAAACTAGATCTTCTTTTCTCTATGGTTACCATCACCCAAACTCGTAGGGAAATATTTAACTTTATTCTTTGGTGATTCCAAGAGTTGGTTAAGGTATATGTTGTTAATCATGTTCCATGAAAACTAATTATGAATAATCAAAACATCCTTTACTCTAGTCATCATCCCATCTAGATTCTCATTAAAAAATCATCCATCACATTCAATGTTAACCAAGTTACTTCTGGTTCCTACCATTGACCAAAACAAAAAATTATTTTATGAGAAACTCTAATCATAATAAGAAACAAAATAATAATGAATATCACTTATATGATGTCTAAATCATGACACCTTCATCTCAAATCTATGAAACCTTAAGTTTATCCTAGGTAATTCATAGTCATCATCTATTTAAATACTTCAGGATAGTTTGTAAAGAGTTTATGAATTTCCAAATCACATCCCTTGGGAGTTTCAAATAAGGTGTGAATCAAGGTCCATTGTCATGCACCATTTCCCAATCTATTCTAGCTCAATACAGTGTTTTCAAGGTTGTTACCCCTAGGTACATCTATTCCAAATACACATCCACTTATAGTATCTAGATAGGGATGTATTTCTAGGAAACCACTCTCTATCCTTTACTAAAATCCCGGATCATTTTCCTACACTTTGGATCATCCTTATACTTCTCTTTAGAGATATCACTAGACATATCTTTAGAAATATCCCTAGGAATCCCAATAAAGTTTTATCATCCTAGTTTCCAATGGTTAACTAAAAATTTCCTTTGATATAAGATATTGCAACCCAGGATTCTCATACATGGATATTACATCATTTTTAACGAATATTCAATACATTACATAAACACATGCCTGAAGACCATAATAGTTTAGTGCCTTTGAAAACATGGAACACAATATTCTAATTTGGTGAATGATATTCAATGTTTCCCACAAAGATCTTACCCATTTAGTACTCTTCACAAACATACTCTACAAAAACATTTCTTCATAATCTCAGGAAAGGAAACATAATATTGGGTGATATCATACTCTCAATAAGGTTAACCAAGGGAGATACATAAGCATAACATTTGTATAAGGGTATGAGAACATTAACATGAAACTTGAAAACCATTACATGCATATCAAAGATAATAATCTTGGGTCATGGAATAAATATTGGAGGGTCATAAGATATGAATCATAAGATAATTAAAGAATATGAGTCAAGATATCATAAAATATGTGTAATACATGGATTTGTGGAATAAATATAAGCATAGAAAATCATTTCCATATTAGTCCAGGTTCACTCCTAAGACCATCATAGTGGAAAAAGTCCCTTATTGAACTAGGTTCACTCCTTATCCCAACACTTTAATACTAAATTAGGTTAACTACCCATTCTTTTTTTGTATTTTATAATAACCCGCATTTTAGTTAAGAGATAACCTTATAAATTCATAGAATTATTTAAAAAAATACCAGTAAAAAAATTCGAAACTCAAATCAATTCCAACCCGCGAACCATAACAGAAAATTAAAATTTAAAATTTCAAATAAAACTATACACTTCAACCTCTAGACGCACAACCTTGACATAAAATCACTGTTAACATCACATAAGTGTCACTTGTGAGACACCATGATTTCTAGAATCCCTAATCCATCAATGACCAATACCACTGATGAGAACATGCTAATAAAATAAACTACAACAAAACCAGAATCCTGAACACCATATGCATCATCCTTGGTTGAGTTACTCAAGATCTACATAACGATGAAGCTGAATCTTTTGATAATAAATACCTCCAAATGAAGCTCATGCCACCACTATGACCACCTCTGTAGACCTAAACGACACTAAAAAACCAATGCACACCACCGAGGTGGGTTCTAGCATGTTTGAACATGCCTGTAGAGTAGAGGGAAGGAAGAGGAGATGGAAACAATCCATATAATATAAAACAAACATGCTAAAAGACACCATAAATACACAAAAACACCATCACCAAGAACCAAACCAACATTGATAACAAATTCAATTGAAAAGGAATTATATACTCCCATGAGAGAAGACCGAAAACCATAGTAATAAAAACTCAACCATAGAAGGAAACTGAAGGCCAACATGCCACCCCCTGTAACACCATCAAAACATTCAACCAACACATATCAAAAATCCTATGAAAACAGACACACCATACCTATATGTGGTATGATATGATAGGTCTAGAAGCAAGATCAGTGAATAAAAAAATATAAGGCCTCAATATGGAGAATAACCACAGGAGAAAAACCATATAAAAATCCTCATAAAAATGAAGAAATTAATTCCACTAAACTCAAACCAACACATTCCCAATCCTTCCTCAGTGCTATCATGTTAGACCAAGATGGGTTCAAACATAGTGGGGGAATATGAGAAGAGCAGAAGGGGGAGAAAAATGATTATTATTATTGATTATCCAATCATAAAGATGAAGTAAAATGAATGAAGGTTGTGAAAGGGAACAAAAAGAGAGAAAAATGAGTAAAAACCCTACTTAGATCCCATATTTAAGTGATAACTCCAACACTAAGTGGGGAGGGAGGGAGGGAAAAGATGGGGGTAAGAATAAAACCAGAGGAACAATAAGAAGGTTGAAGGAAATTCCACTCATATAAGAGGATGGGAAACCCTAGATGTTAGGAGGGAATCTTTGGGAGAGAGATGAATGACAAGGTTAGAGTGGTGGCATCATGAGACCACATTCACTACTCATTCCAGCACCATCTTACTAAACCAAGATCACTCCCAGTTCTAGTCCTGTCTCACTAAACTAGGATCACTGCCTATTCTAGTCTCGTCTATCTCATGAGATATTAATCTTTAACTAATACATTATAGGGATATATAACTATCACTCATCACATAATTAAAAAAAATATTTATTTGAACCACAAGATAAAAAAAATCCATCATATCATAATCCATGAAATAAAGTTCAAATCATTAACATTTCATCATATCATAACCTACGGAAATGTGAAAGGTTTCATAATCATTTAATAATTTTATCAAATCATAACCCATGAAAAAAGAAGCGGGTTTTATAATTATTTTACCACGGTATAACTTGGGGATGAAAAATGGATTTTGTAAAAATATTATCACAATAAACCTAAACCATTCAGATAAATAATAATAATGTAATCTTTGGATCATATCACTAGTAAATCATAAATAACATCAAATAATTCCATCTTTGATGAACGATAATTCTTTAAAGACTACATGATACATTTCTTGAAGAAAATAGATTTTCTTTGAAAGTAAAAATTTAAAACATAAAACATTATGAAAATAATATTTAAAAAAATATAAAGGAATCTTTTTAAAATCATTCAAAACTTTTCTTGAGGAAAATAACCTTTTCACTTTGAAAATAACTTTTAGAATCATAAAACATTTTCAAAATAATTTCCTTTTAAAATCATTTATTTAAAATCTAAATTTTTTTCCAAATATTAAGGAAAATATTTTATCTAAAAATAACTATGAAAAATTATAAGGGAATATTTAAATCTTAGAGTGTAATTGATAGTGAGAAATATTTTTCATGTCATGTTTTTTAAAAACAAATATTCTTTTAATATTTTTGGTAAAATACAAACAAAAATTGTTTTGGAAATAGAAACGAAGATTCCTTTAATTATTTTATAAAAAAGTCATACATGGGTAAAAATATCTTATAAAAATAATAGTACAATAGTAAAAAAAATTTAAAATAAGTTTGGAATACATGGTTTTTGAAGAAAACATATTTCTGTCCGAATAGAGAAATAAAGTGGTATTTTCATAAAAACATTTTATCCATAATTTTAGGTAACAATGAGTGGAAAAATGATAATATTATTTGAATATATAATGAATAACTAGAGGATACAAAAAATGATGGAAATTATTGGGAATTATATCATGATATTTCAACATTGGATACTCAATCATAAATAATTCGGATAAATGATGAGATTATACAAAACAATATTTACCACTTTGGTAACTTTAAATCATAATCCCCCAAAAGGAATAACATAAAACAAAACATAAAACATAATGAGTAAAAATAAATTCATGATATCACATTTCAAAGGGGATTTATATATATCTCATGAAATAATATAGGTGTATAAAAAAATATATGTCTCAAAGAAGGAAAATTCATATAACAATCCCTTACTGCTTGAGAAAATTTTGAGTCATATGACCCATGAAATAATATCATAAATAGAAATATAAATTATTATTAAAATAATTATATTCATGATGTAAAATTTTATAGGTTTTTATATAAACCACATAGAAAAACGAGTGGTGAATATGGCATATGTATATCAGAAATATAAGTGAGACTAGAAATTCTCTTACCTGTAGTCTTAATATTCGTCGTTCTCATTTAAAAATCCTATATAATATGTAAAATTTTTATTATAAATATTTTTAAGAACGATATTTTGATATAAAATATCAAATATAATTTTATTAGGAACTTTTATTACCCATTTATTAACAATTCCATGTTAAAGTAGCATTTTGGTTAATAACTACTTTGTTTTTCATATATGTTTTGGTTTGTTATTTTTTTGGTCCTATTACATTGATCATGGTTCCAAAATCTCAAATATAAATGTTTTTATAAACATCATATTTATTCATTGTATATGTATTTATATTCATCCATAAAATTTAGTGATTGGAAATGAAATACACTATTCATGGAGATAGTAGGCCATACATACACATGAACATTGTTTTTCATTTTATTGTTGGGTTTAAAAAAACGTAAATGATGTATATTATCATTATATAATAATTTCTACATAACATATATCAAATTTTTTTATTAAATCCATCCTTAATACATTACATCTAAATAATTAATGAATCACATCACTTTACAAGGCGGTAGTCGGTCGTACACATGAATGATGTTATCGTATACCCACAAATTGAAACAACGAAGGTATGTGTAAAATAAAAATTACAATATCATAATAAAATAATAAATATAATATATATCATATATAAACAATAAATCAATCACTACTATCAACAATGATAGGTGGTAATGGAAAACCAAATGACATTATTTCACAAGGCGGTAGTCCACCGTACACACGAATGATGATTTCGTAACTCATTTAGTGGATGTGTGTATAGTTTTAAGTAGTAACCATAACATAAAACATATAAATACATATAATATACTGATTTTATCATATAATAATCGTATAATAATAATTTAACAGGGGTGGAGGAATAAATAAAATTAAAAAGCTCCTTGATAAACATTACCTCTTCTTCGGGTATCCTTCTTAGGTTTGCACTAAATCATTTCTTGTTTGGATTTATTTCTAACTTAAGGAATTTAATATGTGGTTAGGTTAGTGGGGAAGCAATTTGGGCAGATATTTGTCAATCCAAATGTAATAAGAGGTGTAAAGAAGTGGTAATAGTGAGTTCCCTTTTATAGTTGAGGAGGAGTGACATTCTTATAAATACTTAAATGTATTCAATATTGGGAGGTCCATGTTACCGAAAGTGGATAAAAAAATGATAATTATGTCATAGAGGGAATATATATTTTTTTTAAAACACCACCACACAATGAAACACATGTTTTGAAAATTTTATTTATTAAATTATAAGTTTCCCATTTTTTCCCATTTTGGTTTTTTCACTGCGATAATTAGATTTCTAACCTTTATAACTGATCATTTAAAACAAAATTAGAGGGAGAATTATTAGATAATTTATAAATAATGTTTATAAATATTATAAATAATTTATAAAATAAATTTCTATGTGTTTTGTAAATTAATTGTAACACAAGAACAAGTAACTTTCAAAAACACTACTTTAACCGTAATTGTTTTAACTGGGTTCTTACTATTTAATAGTCAATATAGTAGTTATAATTTAATAAAAATGGAATTTAGTTGATATTTATTGTCATTTAAAAATAAATTGTAAGAATTTAGTATTTTTACTAATTTTTATAAATTTAATAAAATATAATTTATCATAAAATAACATTAATGTCAATCTTGACATTATTCATTTAAATTAAATTAAAAAAATATCAAGAATGATAAAATTAGAATGTATTATGTTAATTTTTTTTAAAAAGATATATTAATTTAAAAAAGTAATGTAACATAATAATTCATTCAATTTACTTCACAACTAATATTTTTTAATCATTTATTTAATTTAATTTTCAACTAAATAATTATTTTTTTGGCGTTTATTAAGCATTTAAAGTAATTATTTTATCTCTAAAAATTAAGGATAAATTATTATGATGAGAACACTAATTTATATTTAATAATTATATATAACCTAACCTATTTTGTTTTTGTCCCTATCCCAAGGATTTGTAGATATTAAAAGTAATAAAAGCATCTTTTTTGTATTTTCCTTTACTAAACTTATTATATGGGTCATATTCATTGGAAAGTGTAATTTTTTTCCATATTTAAGATAATTTTATGGAAAAGGTATAAATAAACTCATTTAATAAAATTTACATAGTATTATAGTTCATTTTTACTGTTATCATTCTAGTTTAACCTTGGTAAATATATTTTTACCTTAACCAAGATAATTTAATTTTTACTGCATTTAGGATTAATTTTGGTCAAAAATTATATTAAAAATATTAGATATTATAAAATACGATGATTATAAATATTAAATTTGTTTTTTTAAATTTAATTAACATAAGTGTAAAAATTTAATTTAAAATTTATCCCATAGAAGTGATGAGAAAGCGAGTTTTAAAATTAAAATAGTTTTAAAGTTTGAAATGTTTTTATATCAAAATTCAGTATGAAATTGATTAAAATTAACTAAATTTGATTAATAGATATAAAATAGATATAATTTTATTTTAAATACATTTTACAATATAATTAACTTTATAAATTAATTAAACTAAAAGGAAGTTCTTAAATAAAATTGAATATTTTCACTATTCATCAAAAAATAGAACTTTTTAGAAAAATCCAAAAAATTCACTCTAAAAAAATGATGAAATTTATATTTCAGAAATGAATTTTATTTTATCAAATTAATTTTCTAAATTTGTGAGAATTTACTTTTATTAATGTTCACAAAAATAAATAAAAGTAACAGATTTTGAGAAAATTGTGTTTTCAAAACATATTAAGAATTTATTGAAAAAATTAAGTATTTTTATGTAAATGTGTTTTATTTATATAGAAACAATATAAATTATATTTTAAAACTATTTATTACTATTCATGTCACTATTTTTAATGGGTAGGTTACAATGGTTGTGTTTATATAAATAAATTAATAATATATCACGATTTTGTTAAAACTCTGTGTTGTGTGTAACACAAGTTAAGCTAGTGTTGTGTGTAGTGTAAAATTCAATTGGCATTTCATGTAGTGAAATATTAACTTGGTTTTTCTTATAACTTAATGCATCAAATAAATTTATTTTAATCAAAATAATAATAATTCATAAACACTTAGGGTGTTAGAGACAATTTCTCAATATACCTACTTGTGTTTTCAATGATTTGTATGGGGTTTAAATGAAATATTATGATTTCATAAGGTAAGTGAATGGAATCATGATTTATCAAATCTTTATGATATTTTAAAGTTGAAAGGTTTGTTTTGATAAGTTATCATTTTGTCCTAAGTAACTTTCAGGATTATGATTTTGGATTTATACTTTCTTATAATTTTTTTTATGAAATGTTTGGGCATTGGAGTTGATTTAATGAGTAATTAATGATAATTTTTAGATAATATTTTATCAGGTAAAAAAAATTTCCTTACGTTTTTTTCAATTTTCAAAAGTACTAACAATTTTTTGTTATTTTTACATTCCTTATTGAGCTTTGTTTTTCTCATCCCAAATTTTCAAATCTTTATCACTGGGCTTAAGAATGTGTAGGGATTATATTAAGGTCAATGGTGATATGTCCTGAATAAATAAAATAGTCATGAATAAAATAGGAGTGTAAAAATAAGATCCTTTTTTCTATGGAAAAAATGTACACTCTTTGGAAATATCTACTATCTTATGAAATGGTTTTCTTAATTATCTAAAAATATAAATCTTATAAATTTTAAAAATAAAATAAATTGAAACTATTTTTATTAATAATGTAATTTTGGGTTGATTATAGCACATGGTGTTATAGTATTCCTTAAATTAAGGGATAACATAAGTCTAGTTATGAGATAACATGACACTACCTTTCCATGATAGCGGAATGCTAAAACTTTAGCATTCAAATATTCCTATATTGGATGCCATTAAACTGGACATTTCATAAGATTAAACTCTCAAGGGATGTAATTCATTTATACGATGAATACATGGTTGATAGTTGCATTAAATAATATATTATATATATATGAGTTAGTATATGGAAACATCCCAATGGATATATAATAGAGTAAAAAACATTGAGATAGTGTAGTTCATTCCTGCCTAATTAATTTCCAATTCTCTATTTCTTGATAAATCTCATCTTCTTCCATCTTTTTTACGAGAGTCAATAACATTCCATAGAGTGAAGGAGAGTCCTTACCATGTGATTAGTGATTCACATCATCCCATGGATACACCATAGAGGAGTATAATGGATATCTCTAAGTGTTCTTCATCAATATTTTGAATGGATATGATAACGAAAAAATTCAATGGTGAAAGTCACCTAATATGTTATTTATTTTATTATGTATAGTTTCAAATTTTAAGCATGATGATATTAGGTTTTGAGGGTTTTTTATTTCCACTGTATTGATTGAGAGTTAATCAATCCTTAGAAGCCCAACTATTGTATGAAAGCTTTACCATGTGATTTAATTCTCAAAATCATGTTGTACATGATCAAAATAGATATCATTTTTTATATTGTATTCTCTATAATTAAATACAATTTTTTTTATATGGATAGTTTTTTCTATGTGTGATATCCTAAGAAGTGATTATATTGCACCATACAATATGGGATATCATAGGTGGTGACTCAGTTCAAATCCATCAGTTTTTTAATATCATAGCATAGGATATGGTCCCGCCATAACATACAATGGTGCCAAGGTAATACTCCAAAACATTGTATCACATTAGATAAAGTGATATCAATGATAATCGTGTAATATTATTTCATGGTGTGAATTTATAAAACACAAGGGCTTATCATATTCCTTCAAAACTATGGGGTGCTCAATTATTCCTATGTAGGCTATTATGTGCTATTTTTTCCTTACACAGACCTCATCATACTAAATTAATATTAAATGATCCACCAAAAATTAGTTAATCTTACATGTAATATCCAAATACCCCTAGGTATATCATATGTGAGTCCCCGAGCGTTGGGTTTAATATTACCTAGGGCCTTATATTGTAGGCTATAAATACCAACCGCATGAGTTATTCCCACACAAGCTATGTGTGGAATGTTTTTCTTTCATGAGCCACCAAATATCTATCTTAATATATGATAGAAAGTTCACATGTTTCTCTTCCACAAGTGGAAAGTTTCAATATACAACTCACTCTAATTGTTAAATATGTTATAATATTGAATATCTGATTTTTCCATGTTTTCAATTCGGAATTAAATATATGTTTTATAAATTGTTTATAATTTATATAAAATGGTATTTTGGGATATTTATTAATTTATAAAGGTGTTTGTAAATAAACTAATTATAATTTTTTTTATAATTAATTAATTAATTTTTATGAAACATTTAATAAATAAATACCCATTATATCATATATTAATATTAAAATACATTTTTCAAATAATTTGAAATAACTTATAGTTTAGATATAATTTTTTTATATTGGAATTATAAGTGTAATTTATAAAATTTTTATAAATTACAAAATAAGGCCAAGATATAAAAGGGTTTATATTTAATATTATGAATTGTTCATAATATTTAATTTGAATTTTTCTAATTGAATTCATTATTTAATGAAATTATTTAAACCATATCGAATGAGGGTTTGATAATTTTGTTGATAAAGGTTTAAATAATATGAAATATGTGATATTTAGATAAGTAAAATTGTTTACATAATAGAATTTAAATATAACATTTTTGGATTTCATATAATATCATATGTTTAAAGAAAATTACATATAATGAATAATATGGAGTTTATATTGGAATAAATATAATGTATTTATATTTATATAATTATGGAATGTACATAATAAGTTATAAAATGTTTATAATTATCTGAATTTAGAAATTGTTCATAAATGTTTATCTCAGGTCTAAATTTTTGAATTGTTCATTTATTTAGTATATTACATTCTTTTTTTAGATATAATTATTGTATTATGAATAGATTTATTATTTTGTTTGAAGTGTTTTAATGATTTTATAAATTACCATATATTCATTAATGAGTTATATGAAAGGTATGAAAATTGATTTATTTTTCTTCAACTTTGACCTCGTCATGTACTAGGTTATGAGATTGAATTGAATAGTTAATTATGATTTTTATATATTAGATGTTGTAATTATGATAGAATTAAAGTATCTAGTCATTAAATTTTCAATGGGTATAGGGACTTTGGGTCAGATTTCTCACTAGGTTTTGGGCTTATTCCTTGTCTTGAAAAGTGGGGTTGACTATTTGTTGCTTTAAGATTAATCTTTTAAGGACAGATGATTTATTATGATTATAAAACATTACATGAAAAAGATTTATTTACCATATTAATAGGACACACTTGGATTTTTATGAATGTAATTTCTTTTTTAGTTAGGTTACTAATACAAACTATGAGTTGTCTAAAGAGTTACACATCCATATGGTTTGAATAAATTGATTTAGTGGAAGGAATATGATTCAAAACTAAATCACTAGAAGATTTTATAGATAAAGGGAATTACATGAGGAAATATGGTGAGGTTAAATCCTCTTTTAAAATATGAACTATTAGATTCCTTCCAAAAAGTGATTTTCAAGACCTTGATCATCCAACCAGGTAGGTCATGCCATAGTTAGTTTCACTTAGATTATATTATATAAGACATGAACGTAATATGTGACCATAAAAAGATTAGGTATAAGTTATTGGAATTTATTTTAGGTGACACATAGTCAGGATACCCTATTAGAATTATATTCATAGCACCTCAACCTAGATGCCAGTTAAACAGTGATATGGCATGGTGTGCCATTGGGTCTTAATTGCACCTCCCTTTACATTATGGGATACCAAATAGCAGTGAGGGAATAAAGAGGTGATATAGTGGGGAGACTATACGATCAATGGATTATGCAACAGTGGTCTAGTATATATAATAAGCATTAGAAAATAAAGACAATAAGAAATAAGATCAGTAACCTTCCCATGGTGGAAGCACAATCAGACATCAGAAGTAAATAATCAACAATTCAATAATAACCATTTTATAGAACAAAACATCACAAGATATCATTTGTAACTAAGAATGAATATTAAACCAGGTCATAAAAAATAAAAAGAAGATGGTATCCCATGGATAACCATCAATATATACAAATAATAGCATGTTGATAAGAAAAGGAAGATTCAAAAATGAACTCCAACTAATGAAGGAACCGCAAGGAGCCTTTCCATCCATCCCATGAAAAAGTTCCAATGAAACCACTAAGATATAGCTTCTGATCCAGAACCTTTACCTAATTTCCAATCTATAAAGTCTACACACATTCCAAAGGGCCTGAATAGGATGTGAGAAAGAATCTCAGTAGGCCATCCCCAATGTGTGCCTATCCCACATCTATGATAAATAAGATGTGTACTAAAAATAACTAAAGCAGTACATGCATGTTATATAATATAACCAACTTCACTTATGATCAACAACCTTAATGAATTAATCATCTACCTCATCCATTGCTGATATAGATATAGTAGATATAATACTTCACATTATGCCTAAGTCATCCTTTTATGAAGATCAATTCGGGTGAACGCTCAGGTTCCACCACTAAAAATGTTACTTGAAACCTCATGCTATTGATCAAGTACCGTTGTCCAAAAAGGCACACCCAATCAATAAATACCTGGTCCCTTAGACCCTCACTCAGAATCTCTAATCAGATAAAAGCTTGACATCCTAGGTAGAGTGATATTTATCCTCCAAATAGTCCTATCCCAATGGCCTCAATGCACAGTGAGCCTCAACCCCCAATCGAAGGTCTCAAGAGCATAAAATTATGGATCCTCACTATACACATGGATTTATATGGAAAGAAAATCCAACCATAATAATATTCAAATACATCCTATGATTCATTTAATGGAGGTATTTACCTACCTGGGTGGTCAACACCACATCATCATTTGATCTATACTGTGAGCACACAACTCCAAATGGCCCATCAAACAGTCATTATGAGTAGAAATAACCAACATAGTACCTGATCCACATCATCCTATCACATTGTTCTTGTATAATCATTTCAATCATCCTGATGGTCTTCACTACCTCAAATCACAGGGGTTGTGCCTGTAGTCTGATGACATCATCACCCCATCCCGATGACCAGGTCTCCCAATCGGTGTACAATATCAACCAATATGTGTCAGGCCAAGATTGTCCCGATGATTGCATTGCATCAAACTAGGTGGTCCTCACCCCTCAATCCTCAATCCAAGACCATTTAGTTCCCATGGAAATCAAATGAAATGTATATAATTAAAACAATTCAATTTAATGAAAAAAATCACCCATCCTAACTTCCCAAGTGGTATCAAGATCCATACCCAGATCGATCATGGAAGTGAAGGCAAGAGAATTCTTAAAGGAATCCCACATGGTCTCATATTAAATTTATAGTCAAGGTATTAATTAATTAGGTCTTTCTTAGACTACCCAATTATGTGATCAAGAACACCCCCCCAAAAAAACTACAAAATCATGGAGAAATATAAGAACCACCTACCTCGTGTTAGTACATGCTCGGACACCCGATCTTAGGATTGAACTCATGATGATTTGGAAGAAATAATAATTTTATTCGAACACCCTAAAAATAGGGTAAATTGTCTTACAAATCTTTAAAGCTACATAAGGTGAGAGAAAAGGAAAATTGAAGCAATAGAACTGAATCACTTACCAACATGGTTCCAACGTACCTGATGTTGGATGGATTAGAGCTCATAAGAAGGATTGAGATCCACACCTAGAAGAAGAGGAGAATGAGGGTTCACCTCAGCTATACATGGGTTAGGGATGAGAAATGAGGAGGAAGGAATAAACAATACAGGAGGGTAAAATTGGTAATTTCCCACTTTTAAGTGGTCTGCATGGTTAGCCCACATGATTTGGATAACCTTGCACATCTTGTGCGATGGACTCTTCCCAAGGATCCACCTCGCATGCTCTTGGAGCATGGTTTACCAAAATTTTCACTAGAAAAGAGAATACCCTATAATATAAATAAAAAAGGTTCCACATAGTTGTAAACCCCTTATAAAATGGTTTGAAAAACCATATCCAGTAGACCGAGAGGGATACAATGTTACACATGGGAGGCCACACAGTTTGTCCAAATCATGAAACCCTATCTGCATAACCCAGAAAGTTTGGTGTTCGACATTCGTTGCACCTGAAACCCAACCAAAAAATGGAGACAATTTCTAGGCATTAGGAATCATCTAAAACAAAATATTCAATCAATGAAACTCTCAAAATTAATTTCTCATAATCAATAAAAGAGTTGTTCTACCCACCAAACTCTGAAAATTAAAAACGAGCAAGGAATTCGACCCACTCAAAAAACCGAGGATTTTATAATGTCCCCACCATAACATATTTTGTCCCCAAGCTATAAAAAAACTCAAAGATGATACCACACAAACCCATCCAGTTCAAATCACCTCGGAATACACTGATCATAAATAAACAAGTCAACTCTCTCAAGGCACTCCCCACCTTGGGAGTTACCTTCCTCAATCACTTCCTGACCCCAAACTGAATTAAATTGATGGTCTACTGACCATACCCAGACTGAAAAGTCATCCCATGATTTATCGTCACTTCTGAACCTCATACTTTTTTCACATCTGACACCGATAAAATAGCACATCTCATTATATGTTTTCCCAGTTCCCATGTCACACATGGTACCTATGAGGTCCTATATCTCAACAGATTACCATATGAAGTCCTAGTACCAAGAACCTCATATATAGTATGAATCACACCGATACTCAGATGCCAACACACCTCAAGTATCCCCACATCGCAGAAATGCTCATAGATAATCCTAGTTCAACACACTTCATATATATATATATATATAATGAATTGAAGTTGATTCCAACCTACTAAGCTGTGTATGGTTAGTAAAAAAGTACATCTCATGCATCGCATGCACCCAAAATTGACATGCCTACAAAATGGGCCATAAAAAAATAAAAATTACACTAGTCACACGCACGGTTTACCTCTAACCATCATCATATCACCAGCCTGCTCTAACCCTAGTAGCTCAACAACATGCACCTAACCTAAGGATTGAATACATGAAGCCTGACCTCCCTATGGTGCCACACCAGCCACTGGACACTGACCCCACCACTAGGTCCCACTATCTCTACAACGATCTCCACATGTAACTGAATGTTGGCTACCAACTCCTGGTATTGCCCTCGATCTGACCTCAAACACCTGAACCTGCCCCGGTCCCTAGCTACCTGCTCTCCGAGAAGGCTTCTTGCTGAAACTCTCAAGATATCCAACCTCCATACATGATTGTAACTCTTTCAGTGCCTGATCACACTATGTATGCATGTGCCCTAGCTGACTACACTATAATCACACTATTACAAAACCAATCCTCGATGGTCTTCTAAAATATCTGGCCAAAACACATAGCTGAGACTCCTATTTTCCTCACTTCCTACTATATGAATCATCACTGTTGATATCACCTAACGCCATCACCTACCTCAAATAAGGTCGATTCATCTAATTTACATCAGCTTTGATCACCTTATTCACCACCTATAGGAATGACCCCAACCTGAATATGTTTACCTGAACCCGAATGGCATGTTGTAAACCATTCTCAAAATGAATCACTCTCAAGGTGCCAACGCCCTCAATATCGGGTGCGAAGTGAGACAAATCGATTGCATAGTCCCTGATAGATATGTTTCCTTACTACATGATTAAGAAATCCCTAGTTCTCTCCACCATCAACATCTCAGGGAATAATTTCTCGAAGAACATGGTCTCAAATTCCTTCCAAGCCAGTCCTTCATGTCTTCCTGCCTTGACCTACACATCCCACCAGTGCTTAGCTGTTCTTCTGAGCATGTTGGTATCCAGATTTACCCTTTGAGCTAGGGGAGTCTCAACCTACTCAAAGATCCTCTAAATTGACTCTATCTAGTTATTAGCCACCTGGGGTCTTCCCTCATCTTGAAATAATGGTGGGTACTATGATTGGAACTCTAAAGTTAGATATTCCATCAAAGGATCTACTCCCTGAGCTGCTCTGTCAATCCCATGGATAACACATATGAGGATCTATTTGACCTTATCATCAAGAAACATCCCAAAATATTTCAAATTCAGTGGCTTAACCACCTACACTGAATCCTATACCTGAGCCTGTGCCTATGTCTCATGCTCTATATGACCCTCCAGGGCCTCATCCCAACCATCGGGGCCTCATCTTGTGAATTCTCTTATGGAACCTATAATGACCCATACTTTACATACATGGTTATTACTTAAAAATTGAAGCATACTTATTACAACATATAACAAAACCATGAAAGGACCGTATAGGTATAGTGTCTTTAGAAATTGGGAAACATAAACAACTGGTTCATAAAGCGTCTACACTGTCTCCCATTTATTTCATCATATCTATAGTCCCTTTTGGCATATATTACTTAATAACCTTCTTCCTGACCTGGGGAAAGAAAACATACAAAAGGGTGAGCTCAAATGCTCAGTAAGGGTAAACAAAAGAAATATCAATCACATCATATTCATAAGAACATAACAATTTGGAAATCTTACCCTGGAAAAGAGATCATAATTTCATAACATGGGATAAATCATGGCAGAGAAATGTAATCACAATAATCATAACTTAAAACATGAAACTTTTTGGCACACAAATATAATCATAGAGAATCATTTCTTATTAGTCAAGACTCATTTCCAAGACTATCTTAGTGGACAAAGTCCATTTCTGAACCGAGTTCATTCCTCATTTCAGTCCTGTTTCACTGAACCGGTTTAACTTGCCGTTCCAGCCATGTCTATCTCATGAGATATAAAATCTTTACCCAATGCATTGGAGGGAGATATAGGTCCCACCCATCTCATAATGATACCATTCTTATGTGTGCCACAAAATCATAAACCATACATCATAGCATAACCCATGTAATAAAAATGGGATTCTTAAACATCGTGACATCTTAAAACAATTCATATAAGATAAAGGAATTCATAAAAATAATTCCATCACAACATAATCAAATCAATTTAATAATAGGGATAGAAACAGAACCCTTTATTATCTTAGATGAAAAATAATTTTGATAAAACACTTGAACTCCATTCTTGAGGAAAATATCCTTTCTACTTCAAAAATGCTTTTCCTTTCTTAACATGTCATACAATTCTAAACTAAAAGAAGTTGATTAAAAATAAACTTGAAAAATTGTAAAGGAAGCTTCTGGAATTTTTTTTTTAAAAATCCATTCATGCCGTATAAGTTAAAAAAATCATTCTTCTCGTACTTTGGCCGGAAAATTCAAAAAGTACCTCGTACGAAAAACGACAAAAGATTCCTTTCATATATTTTACTAAAAACTCACCGAAGGGTAAAATTGGATTTAAACAATTGTAGGAGGATATAAATAATATTACATATTGAGGAAACATGGATGTGGATGATAAATATTACCCAGTAAATTCTAAAGTATAAACAATCTCGGATAAAAATTGAGATTGCGAGATTGTCCCTTACCTTAGGTCTGTTTGCTTAGTAAGTGTCAGAATCTCCTGTATAATGATTTAAATAATGTCATTGACTTATTCCAGAATCATAATCATTGTTATGATATCATATATGGTCATATTCTTAGCTTATTATTAGTAATATTTCATTGCTACTTGTTATTTGGGTGTTTATTACTTTTTGTTCTTATGCATGTTTTGTCGAATAAATTCTTATTCTTCTTTTTAGGTTATAAATAACTCATTTCCAGAATGGTATTAGTTTAATATATATCATATTTATTCATTAGATTCATTTATATAATCATTATGCAATGAAGATCATGTAGAATGAGTCGCATCACATCGTGGAGACGGTAGACCGTACGTACGCACGAGAGATGATATCGTTCCCATGATCGTGGAATTGTATTGGAGTGTATGTATACTATTTCAGAATCAATATCACTTTACAATAATCATATACAGTTATTATTTACACCATTATACCCATCCAAGTAATGTGGTGGTGGAAAATAGATTACACCATGGCGTGGAGACGGTATTCCGTACGTATGCACACGTGGTGATTTAGTTTTCTATAGGATGGATAGATGGTGAAATAGGGTTGTTTCATAGTTTTAATAACATATAAGTATATGAGTTATACTGATGTTATTACTTCATAATGAAACAATTAAATAAGAATAAGTGGAATAAGAAATAAAGTTGTAAGAATCGGTAACAGACATTACCTCTTCTTTGAAGCGCCTCTTTGAGAAATCATTTTAGGGCACTAAAATTTGCCTTTGAAGAAGACCAGGACCTATAGGATGTTTATAGGGAAGTTTAGAGGAGAAATTGGCAGGATTTGTCCGAGCTTGAAGGTTCAAAGTTGTGTGAGGAAGAGAGGGAGGAGGTTCTCTTTTAAAAGGGAGGAGAGGGGCTCCTTTGGAAAAACTAAAAATATTATTTTATTATAAATCCATATTCGGTTTTAAATAGCTCCAAATTGATTTATTTATAAGATAAGGTGGGGATGGGTCGAAATACTCTCATAAAATAGAATTTGGACAAGTTTAGTTTACTATTTTAACCTTATCATTTAGATTTAACTTTAAGTTAGATAATTTTACTTTTACCATGTGTTTTTGTGTTCTTACACTATAAGGCTAATAAACTTACTATAACACGACAAAATAACCCCAATTTGTTTATTATTAATATATATAACCTTATCTAAGTCATTTTTCCGAACCATAGATTTTTAGGAATAAAATAACAATTAATAATATAATATTTGTTTTAAAAACTATTTTATGTCAATTTTGAAACTATTTAGTAGTTGATTTTTGTGAAAATCATAACAGAATTATTAGTTCTAAAAAGTTAATTAAATAAATAATAACATGTCATATTAACCTATAAAATTATTGGAATTCATAAAAAGTCTCAAATTACATTTATTTGGGTATTTATAACATCAATTATGTCAATATTTCATTAATAAGATAATTACTGCATCATTTTTGTGTCATAAATAAATTAAATTATTTAATGTCTAAAAACTAAAAATAAAATACCATTATTTAGGAAATATTTTTATATTTCTAAGTAATATTTATAGTCTAATTTATCTCATGTATAACCCTATATTAAAAATTATTTACTTATTAAACATTGATTTTAACTATTTTAACCCTTCTTTAAATAAATTAATAATAAATGTCCTAATCTAATCCAAGTGGGCCTAAATGGTCATATTTTATTCCTAAGGTTGTTTTCGGTCGAAGTACACTTATCCAATATAATTAGGACATGTGTTAGGGTAATAATAATAACATTTTTACCCTTACCCTATTTACTTTTAACCGTGGTAAATAAAAGTAAAAAGTTACTATTTAGAAAAAATTATTTTCATCTCATTGAACCAAATTTTACTTACTGAAAAAAACCGTGTCTCTCAGATTTTTGAAATTTCACTCACAGAAGAGGTAAAATTAAGTTTTATGTAAATTTGCAAATTCTCCTAGGAGGTGGGTAAAAGACGGTGAAAAGTTCAATAAAATTTTTATATATCTAAAATTATTATAAAATTACTCCAACGAATTACATTGAAATTATATAGGTATTATGTATAAATTTTCACCTAAAATAAATTTAAATAAAATAAATAATTATTTAAATAAAAAGTCGGTTTTTAAATAGTAACCCAGTGTTTTCACTATTCATCAAAAAATGAAAGTTTTCAGAAAACTACCAAAATTTCACCCTAGGCTAATTTCGATATTCCGAATCCAAAAATGAAGTCAATTTTGAAAAATAAAATTTTAAAAAGTTCAAAAAGTGGGTATTACTATTCATAACGACTAGTTTTAATAATATTTTAATAGCATATCGTTGTTTAGTGAAACTCGGTATTGCGTACGACGCAAGCTATCGAGGAAGGTCGCGATTGCGTGTAAAGCAAGCCAAGCTAGTGTTGTGTGTAGTAAAAGATTTCATTGATGATTTATATAACATAAAAACAAAATATTTCTCATAGAAGTCCCGAGTGTTACAAAACCAAATCACTACCCTCCTAATTCTCCACAAGATCCTATCTAGGTGGAATCCTATTGAATACTAATAACATTGTCAAAAATCCAGAATACCATATATATACAAGGATAGAAAAATTAGTAACGAGAAGCACAACTTGACTACCCTTACCCTCTCCTACCACAACCATGTCAATGACATATGGCCTCATGGACTGTTACCCTCCCATATCAGAGCTGAGTATCACCTATAAATCTGGCCTCATAGACCCTATACTTCCTGTAATAGGTTAATATTTTACATATCAGTCAATTAATTCTATTATAAAGTCCAGAACCATACATTTATATATCACATATCTCATATGTGTTTCATTGGAATCAAATGTCTAGGTTGGTTGAGTAGAATTTCACCAAAGAGAGACAAGGTAGGAAAACACTACTTATCATCCTTATTTGATATTTAAACAACCAACCCCTCTTAGTGCATTTCTGGTTTCCAATGATAGCCATAAGAAAATTTATCACTTCACATGCATACATAATCTATTACTATGTGCTTATCCAATGCATAAAAAATCATCCCATTCCATACCGGGTTAAGGGTCACATGCCATAATAGGTAATAACCACACAAAAGTGCACCACTAAAGGTAGAAATCATTTTAACAATAGAAAGAGAAAAACTGAATTTTTTTCCCACACCAGGAAAATTGGATTATCCTTCATGCATTGGGCTGTAGGCACCCAAACATGAGCTTTGAACCTAGTTCAGACTACATCCTAGTATCTTAACTACCATATCCTAAATAGTAAGACCTAAAAAGAGGTAAAATAAACTCTTATAATAGCAATTTTATCACCCATACCCGGATTCCACTTAAACAGTGCTATGGGTCAGCATGACATTGGGCCTTATGTACGCCTCCCCATACATCAAAGACTGCCGACTAATAGTGAGGGTGTAAAGAGGTGATTGTAGGGAGACTATACCATCTGGTGATATTATAATAATGGTCTAGTATATGTAATAACAAATGTAAAATAAATATTATAAGACACAATACTAATAACCAGACCATGGAGAAAACACAATCAAAGAAAAAAAGAAAATAATCAACAATTCAACAGTTTCCATTTTACAGAATAAAAAATCACAAGATATAATTTGTAACTAAGAATTCATATCAACCCAGGTCATACAAAATGATAATAAGATAGGTTTACTGTGGATGACCGTCATTATATTTGTATAATATCATGTTGATACAAAAATGAAGACTCAAAAGATGAACTCCAGCTAATATAAGAACCTTAACATCCCTTGTCATCAATCCCATGAAAAAGTTCTAGTGTAACCACTAAGATCTATCTCTTGAGCCTAAAACATTACCTGAACAACAATCTATAATGTCTAAAAGTGTCCTAAAGGTCCCATGTAGGGTGCGGGAATATATCTCAATAGGCCACCAGGAACAAGTGCCTATCCTACATATGTGATTAAGCAGGTGTGTACTAAAAATAATTAAACCAGTACATGCATGTCATATAATATAACCTGATTCCCTTATGCTCAACAACCATAAGGAATAAATAACCCAATTTTCTCATTTCCACTATATCTGTAGTGTATAAGATCCTTATTATTATACCCAAGGAATCCCCTAATAAAGATTAATCTAGGTGAACCCTCAGGTTCCACCACTGAAAATGTTACCCGAAACATCATGTCATTGATCAAGTACCAACATCCAAATAGGAACACCCAAAAAATAAATACAAAGTTCCTCAAATCCCCACTCAAAATGTCCCAATGGTTTGAAGCCTCACGTCATTGGGCATAGTGATATTTTTTCTCTAAATAGTTCCATCCCAACGTCCTCAATGCATGATAAGTCTGAGCCCCTAACTGATGCTCTCAACATAGTTAGATGAGGGATCCTCACTATCCATGTGGTTTTATATGACAATCACCTACAACCATACTGATGGTCAACACCATCCTAATAAGAATCTAATAGATTCCTCTACCCACATGATTGGTGAAAACTACCTCATCATCTGAGCCCTACTGTGTGAACACAACTCCAAATAGAGTATCGACCAATCACGATGAGTGGAAATAACCAATTTAATACCTAAGACACATTATCCCAACACATATTTCCCATGAGACCATTTCTCTCATCCTAATGGTCATCACCATCCCAAATCACATGGGATGTTCCTGTAGCCTGACGACATAGTCCTCTCATCCCAAGGACCAAATCATGTAATCAGTGAACAACATCACCCAATATGCCTTGGGCCAAGTACATCCTGATGATCACATCACCTCAAACTAGGTGTTCATCAATACCAAAATCCTTGGTCCAATCCTGTCCATTTCTCTAGGAACTAAAAATAATTTTATAAAATTAAAACAATTCAATTTAATAAAATAACATACCTATCCTAACCGTCCAATTGTTCTCAAGCCCCATACCAAGGTCGATCATGGAATTGAAGGATAAGAAATGATTAGAGGCATCCCACTTGGTCTCATATTTAATTTAATGAAATCGAATTAATTAATTAGGGTCTTGATCAGACTAACTAATGGAGCACTCATGTACTCACCCTTAAAACAACCAAAACATTGCAGAGAAAAATAAGCACCACCTCCCACATGTTGGTAGATGCTCGCACACCCAATCTTTTCCACTAAATAAATTTGATGTGGAATAAATAAGTGTTTTAGATGAACACTCTGAAAAAAGGGTAAATTAGATCACACATATTTAGTACTCTATAAGGTGAGAACAAAGGAAAATAGAAGAAAGAGGATTGAATCTCTTACTGACACGGTTCCAACACACCCAATGATAGAAAAATCAGAGTTTGAATGAAGGATTGATATCCACACCTAGAAGAAGAGGATAATAAGGTTTAGTCTCTATGGTATGTGGGTGAGAGAGGAGAAATGAGGAGGAAGGATAAAATAAGAGAAAAGAGGAAAATGGGAAATTCCCCAATTTTAAGTGTCCCCAATGGTTAGCTCATATGGTTTGGTTAACTGTGCACAACCAATGTGGAAATCCCTATCCAAGGATAAACCTCTCATGGACATGGTACACATTTTACCAAACCGTGTGTTGGTTGAGAAAATACCCTCAGCTAAAAATTATAGAGGTTCTACATGGCTGTCCACCCCCTCAAGTATAGTTTAAAAAACCATGTCTAGAAGACCTGGAGGACCACATGGTTACACCTAGGAGGCCACATGGTTTGTCCAAACCATGTTCCCCAATTTTCGCACCAATTAAATTTGGGTGTTTGGAATCTGACATACCCGAAATGGAACTGAAACCCCAAGTGACATTCTGAACATTAAGACTCATCTATAAACAAGATATTGTGTCAAATAAACTCTCAAAATTAAGTTTCCATAATCAATATAATCTTTTTTCTGCCCACCAAACTATGAAAATTAAAAATGGGTGAGGAATTTGATGCGCTTCAAAAACCCAAGGTGTTACAATATTATAAAAGGAACAATGTTGAACTTATCCTAATAATTTATTGGATAAAGTGTTTTTTACTCAACTATCCAAGAGTTATATATGATATTATCGGGATGATTCCATACCAAAATAACTAAGTGATGATAGAAACACCATATAAGAATCATTTCTCAATAAAATATGAATCTTGTCCCATTAATGGATATTATGTGATTCTAAAGGGGTCACCATTTTAGTGGAATCATTTATAATATAATTACTTAATAAATGTAAAACATAATACTCATCTAATAAAATATTATATTGTAGATAAATTCTATAATCATCGAACTAAAATTTTAGATCAACCCTAGTGAAATTAGAAGCTTAATGTAAGAAAAATTATACTAAAAACTTAAGAAAAGTTACTAAGTGAAAATTATATGTGTGAGAGAAAACCATTTTTTAGTGACCAACTACTGAAGTTGTCCAACACTTCAATCTAGATGATTATGAGAAGTATAAAATTACTCACTTAAGGCTTCAAAGGAATTATATGTAAAATAACCTAAGGAAATTTCCTCTCCATTAATATAATAAGTGTGATTAAGTATTCCAATGACTAGGTGATATTGAATATATACACTAATGTAACACCCTAATATTTTATAAAATATGTTTTTCCGATAAATTCAATTTCTTTGATAGGTTGTGCAACAACCAACACCGAGTTTAATAATCCTCAATATACTATTTATATAATTATTTAAAATTGATAATTGAACATAGCCATTAAACATGATATTATGAATATGAATAATAAAATTTTAAAAATTAATTAAAATATTTTTATATAATTAAAAAATATTGATAAAAGAGTACTTATTTTTTAGTAAATCCTTTATATTCTTTGAAAATTCCTTTTTCTAAAAAACGTTTTTATTGATTTTTTGAAAAAATAGTAAAAATAACTATTAAAATTTTTAGAAAATTTATTTAATTAAATAAAATTAATTTTTTAAATCCACATATTGAAATTATATTGGTGAATTTTTGATATTTTGCTGCAAAGATTAATATTTCAATGAATAGTAAAAAATGCGGATTTTTAGTAAAAAATTCTATTTCTTTTAAAGAATTTAGAAGATCCATTCTATATTAAGATTAATTTAAAAGTAAAATTAGTAAAATTATATATTTATTAATCCAATTTAGGTCATTGGAACCAATTTCATATTGAATTATGATAATTAATATTTTTATACTTTTGAAAGTTCTTCTTTGGAAAACTGTTTTTCATCGCAACTACAGGTTTAATTTTAATATAAATTCTACCAATTATATGAATTGAAATTGAAAAAATTATTCAATATTTTTAATTATAATAATATATATTATATAATAATTTTAACATAATTTTGTTTCATAATTAAGAGTTAAAATAGTAAAAATGAATTACCATGGTTAAGGTTAAATCAGGTTTATCGGGGGTGTTAAACTAAAAAGATAAGGATTACAATAATCTAAAAAATTTTCAAATTACTATTGTATGAAAATATTTAGAAATTATAAAATATAAGGTTTGATAATGAGTCATATTTAAATTTTTTCACGTAAAAAATGTTGGTATAACTTTTTATTTTCATATCTTCCAAGTGTCTCCTCTTGTCCACTTATAAAAGTCCACCCCTATACTCTCCAATCCACCCTCCAAAATCCTTTTGGTTTAGAAAATACCTACATATATACCTTCAATAATTAACTCCCCACATCATATAGTCTTTTTATTGATTAGGATTCCCTCCTAAGAAGGATTTAGGTATAAACCTAATGTGGTACTTTGAGGAAGAGCTAAAATTATTAAATTCGGGTTTTTGTTTTATTTATCCTTCCACCTCCTTAAAATATTTTTCAAGTATGATGATATAATAAAACCATAATATAAAATATAATGATATATTGTTATATTAATTTCACTACATATATCAAACTCCCATTCCATCGTATAGAAAACAAAATCATCGATCGTTTGTATGGCGGACTATCGCTTCGCAAACCAATGTAATTTGTTTTCCATCACCGCATCTCATGGATGATGATAATGATAGATTTAATGTTTATATATGTTTTTTATGAAATATTTAAACTATTATAATTATATTATCACATACATACTCTTACATTCTAATCCTTTGGATAACGATAACAAAGATCGTGCATACGTGTGGACTACTGCCTCCATAAAGCAATGTGATGCATTTTTATTTTTTTTTACCCTAAATGGTAATGAGGTTATATTAATAGAATATATATTATATATTTGATATAAAAATTATTCAATAATTTCAAATTAATACTTACCTTTATTTCGTTTCATCCATCAAGGAAATGGAAACAACGT
The DNA here is from genome assembly GCA_963277665.1 of Viscum album. Classification (NCBI taxonomy): domain Eukaryota; kingdom Viridiplantae; phylum Streptophyta; class Magnoliopsida; order Santalales; family Viscaceae; genus Viscum; species Viscum album. Next base: position 2,115,079,217 of record OY728120.1, read on the forward strand.
TCATGCGTACATATAGCCAGCCATCAACATGAAAAGTGTAATTAATTTTACATCATTAACTTTTATGGATTAATATAAATATATATAAAATAAATATATATGATATTTATATTATATTTATAATTTTTTAGATTATATAACCATTATCAATGTAAGCAGATCGAAACTACCAAACCAAATCATACATGAAAAATGAAGCAATTATTACTCAAAATTTGACTTTAAGAAGGAATTGTATATAAATGGGTGATAAAAGATTATATGTAAATAATATATAATATTATATATATGAGTATAGTTTTATAGTAGATTGAAAAAAAACCTATATTTATTATAAAATAGTTTTAAATGTGTGAAAATAAATTCGATATTAATGGTACAGGATTTCGAGTCTCTCTTTTAATTATGGGAGACATATTCTATATTCACCACTTATTTAATTTATGTGGTGTTTATAATAATCCTATTATATTTTATATCATGAATATTATTTTTATCATGAAATTTAGTTTTTCATTTGATGATATTATTTAATTGGGATTACGATTCAAAAGTTAACGTAGTGGAAAGGGTTTTAGGATACAATCTCATTGTTTATTGTGATCGTCTATAATTATGCTTCTGATGATTAAAAATTATGAAAAATACCTCAATAAATTAATTTATTTTATTATACTATGCTTGTTTCATGAAAATAAATGTTTTAATTTTGTTTTAATCCCTTTATATACTCAATATTCCAAAAGAATGTCTTTAAGGAAAATAATTTTTATCTCTATATCAGTCGAAAATACCTTTAATTACATGCCTTTTTATTCTAATTTTTTTTAAAGAAATTATTTAATATTATTAATATATATTGTAGTTTCATTCTTACAAATATTTTAATTTTTATGTTTTTTAAATGAATATTATTTTCATTTTCTGAATGACGTGATTTTGACTTTTAGCGAAATTGTGAAACAAATATTTTTTTTAACTTGTAAAACATGAATGATATTTTCCACCATCATGAACTAAAAATATTTTAGAGAATAATTTATATGTTTCCATGTATATTTTAAAATAAAATGGTTTCCATAATTTTATGTGAAATTATTTTTTTAAATGGAAATTTTCATAGTCTAAAGGTAATTTTCCTCAAAAATGTTCTAAGTGGTCTTTAAAAATCATTTTCTATATAAGATAACATCCTTTGATATAACTTTGATTTAATGGGGATATAATCTAATTATAACATAATTATTATTTATATGAATGGTTTAGGTTTATTATGAGAAGGTTTTTGTGAAGCTCGTCCCTTTTTCCATGGGTTATTCGAGGATGAAATGATGAAATATTTATGAAACCCATTTCTTTTCCATGGGTTATACTATGGTGAAAGGTCTATGAAACCCATTTATTTTCATGGGTTTTAATATGATGAATTTTTTATGATATTTTATCACACATATTTATGGTTTCCATTATTTGACATTTGTTATGTTATATCCAAGGATGGTTGTTGCATTATAACCAAGGACAACAATTACATTATAACCAAGGTTGGTGGTCACATTATAACCATGGATGAGTGGGGAATATATCTCCCTAATATGAATTGGATAATGATTGATAAATTAAGAGATAAATATTTTATATGTTAACCTAATATCATGTTCATGATATTATACCCGGACATGGATTTCATGTCCATAAGGTTATGCGAGGACCTGATTTCATATTGTTCACTTAGTGAGTGAACCTATTTCTATTTATACATGTTCAAAATTTTATAAGCTTATGTGTATGAAAGAAATATATGTATTATTACAATTTTATTTTCTTATGGATCATATTCATTGATTCATTTATGTTTCATGTATTATGAACTTCTTAGATTTATTCCATGACTCAATTTTATGATCTATGATATGCAAGGTATGATTTTAAAATGTTATTCTCATGTTTACATACCCTTATTGTAACACCCCGAGCTTCCACAATACGTTTCCCTTTGAATAATGAAATAGCTTGCATTGTACGCAACTTCGAGATTCTAACACACCGCAACCAATCAAACTAGCCATTATGAATAGTAATACCCACTTTTTTGAAATTTTATAAATTTTAATTTTCAAAATGGACTTCATTTTTGAATTCGGAATATCAAAATTTTCTTAGTGTGAATTTTTGGTATTTTTCTGAAAACGTTCAATTTTTGATGAATAATGAAAAACATTGTGTTATTGGTTAAAACCAACATTTTATTTAAATAATTATTTATTTTATTTAAATTTATTTTAGGTAAAAATAGATACATAATAACTGTATAAGTTCAATTTAATTCATTGGTGTCATTTTATAATAAGTTTAGATATATAAAAATTTTATTAAACGTTTTACCATCATTTACCCACCTCCTAGGAGAATTTGAAAATTGACATAAAACATAATTTTACTGCTTCTATGAATTGAATTTCCAAAATCCTATATAAACGGTTGATATCAGTAAGTAAAACGTGCTTCAATAAGATGAAAATAATTTTTGGTGAATAGTAACTTTTAACTTTTATTTAACACTGTTAAAAGTAAATAGGGTAATTAAAGGTAAAAATGATATTTTTATTACCATAAAACATGTCCTAATTCAATTGGATAAGTGTAATTTGACAAAAAACTACCTTAGGAATAAAATATGATCATTTTGGTCCACTTGGATTAGATTATGACATTTATTATTATTTAATTTAAAGAAGAGTTAAAATTATTAATCTCAAGTTTTCATAACTAAAACATTTTTAATATAGGGTTATACAAAATATAAATTAGACTATAAATATTCATTATAAAGATAAAAATATTTCCTAGATAATGATATTTAATTTATAATTTTTAGACATTAAATAATTAAATTGAGTTATGACACAATGATGATGAAGTAATTACCTTATTAATGAAAGAGTAAAATAATTAATATTATAAATATCAAAATAAATCTAATTTGAGACTTTTTATGAATTAAAATAATTTTATAGGTTACTATGACTTATTAGGGTTTATTAAATGTATTTTTTATCGAAGTAATCATGCTGTTATGACTTTAACAAAAACAAAATACTAAATAGTGTCAAAATTGACATAAATGTATTTTTAAAACAAATATTATATTATTAAATGATATAATATTACAAGAATCTAAAGTTCAGACAAAATACTTATATAAGGTTATATATATTAATAATTAACCACTTGGGGTTCGCTTGTCTCATCATAGTATGTTTATTAACCATATAATATAAAAATACAAAGTGACATGGTAAATATCAAACTATTTAACTAAGAGTTAAATCTAAAATATAAGGTTAATATGAAGACATAAACCTGTATAAAACCTATTGGTTGAGAGGTTATCGACCCATAACCACCTTATCCTTGATGGAAATTATTTTTGAGCCATTAGAAACCAAAAATAATTTTATTATAAAATAACATTTCAATCTTTTCCTAAAGTGACCCTCACCTCTCTTATAAAAGGGCACTTCCCCTTATCTTAATTTCACACCTCCAAAGCCTTTTTTATTGGCCAAAACCTGACCAAATATCCTCCCAACTTCCCTCAATTAAACCTAGAGTCCTTACTGTGATCATAAATCTAACCTAAGTATCCATTTTGATCAACTCAGAAGGAAAAACCCGAAGTAGAGGTAATAATTTCACCACCCTCTTTAAAGTTCTTTTCTTCTTCCACTTCCTATTTATTTTTTGGTTGGATACCTAAATAATAAATCCATTACTTTATACATACTTTGATATTATTATAAATATGGTACAACCATATTCATTATTCTATCTAACCAATAAATGACAAAGTCACCATACGTTCGTACATATGGCTTACCGTCTCCACGCCGTGGTGTAGTTTGTTATTCAAACACTTAATTATTTGGATAGGTATAATAATGAGTATAACTGATGTAAATAATAAATATAACATGTTAATTATTCTTTAAATATGATATACCATCCAATTAAAAGTGATTTTTCCATCAATATAATGATACTGTCATTCGTGCGTACGTACAGATTACCGTCTCCACGAACTTGATGAGAGTCATTTCCCCATCGTAACCATTCAAAAATAATTTTCATTTGATGATTAAAAATAATGTTTATGAATATAATATCATTATATATATGAATCTAATACATCCTATCCATAACAAATATGACTTACGTAACAAAACATATAAATGAAAACGAATCAATTTACACCCGAAACTATGATACTACTAAAATATAATTAACAAAGAAATATTAGAAAATCATATATGATATCATATTTATGTATGTAGTTCTTTTATAATTTAATTTCAATGATTTAACTATTATACATGAGGTTATCTTACCCTTGACCAAGGAAAAGTACAAGGTAAGGGTTAATTTCACAATCTCTTTATTATCCGAGGTTTTTTACATAAGTATCTACTGGGAACTCTTTATCATCCACATCCATGTTTTCTTAAAAATTTATTTCAAAACATTTTTACTATTTACTAGAAAATGGGTTAAATTCATTTATACCATTATTTTACCTTATATTTCTTGAAAAAAAATCTTTCTGTCGTTTTCCAAACAAGGTAATTTATGACCTTTTTCGAAAAAATTAAGGTAAGAATGTGTTTTTAAACTTATACGGTGGGTGTGACTATTTTTTTCCATTATAACATTGTCGAAGCTTCCATTACAATATTATAAGAATATTTTCAAAATAAATGTTTTCTTTTATAATTTTGTGACTCTTAAATGAATTCAAAATAGAAATATATATTTCTCTCAAATAGTTTTGATTTCATCTATGCTAACATCCTTTGATAAATTTTACACTTTTCTGAAGTTGATTTATTATGATACAAATATTCTATTTTGTTTTTAAGGTTTTGTGCTACGTTTGACTGTGGATTTGTTATTTTTATACCATTCATGGTTTATGGTTAAAGTATTGACATTTCGTATGCTAGTTTTAATACGAATGTTTGTGTTATGTTTCAAACTTTTCATATGAGGAATGTATTGGACTTAGTAAGTGACAGGTGGAGCCTGCTATAGCTCCTCGATACATCGATAAGTGTGATGAGAAAATTAGATGTGGAATTGGCTGAGGCCTTTCCCAATTTGATATATGGTTTTGGCTGAGGCCTAAATCATTTTTAGACATCTTGGCCGAGGCCTTGACAAGATGTTTCAGAATATGCGACATTATACATTCAATCATTATGAAAATTATAATGATGGTTCATGTGGTTATCTGACTAGTAGAATACCGATGACTATGTTTTATTATGGTACTATTTACTCAACTCATATTCATGCCACAAAGTGTTCATGTTTATTATTTGTAAAGCCATGTGTTTTTAATTATTCAAGAGGCCTAATGTTTATGTTATCTTCCACTATATTGCTTACCCTTACATAGAATTTGAGCTCACCAATTTCTTATGTTTCATTTTCCCAGGATATGAAGAATTTAGTTATGAGTGACTTTCAGGCATAACCTAGGAGGCTTGGGTGTTTCTAATGGAATAAATTAAAGTTGTATTTCTTTTCAAGTTGTAATGTTAAACTTATTCATGTATCTTGTTTCCAATAATATTAAATTGTTTGGTATTTCGGGACATGATTCCTTATATCATTCCAATGTTATGTAATAATAAACTGACTCTGGGCAACTGAGGTTGTGGCATTAAAATTGGTATCAGAGGAAGTTTTGTACAAACCTTGGAAACTACACTTAGAAAAACATGGATTAGAGCACATTACCCTAAGATAAACATTGAGGATTGGTATATAAGAACTTCCTAGAATTTTGGTAATATAGAGATTTTGTGTATTTTCCAAGAAATACATCCCTGTCTAGATACGAGTAGGTAGAGGTGGCTCTGGCACAGATGTACCTAGGAGTGAAAACTCTGACAATGAGTTTTGGTCTTGACCCGGGGTATCCTAGTACACGACAATGGGCCTTGCTGCACTCTTTGTTACGACACTCCCAGGGGATATGCTTAAGATAATTCACATTTTCTTTACAAAAAATAATTAAGGATTTATGAGTATATACCACCTCAATGAAAACATTTTTATGATTATGGATTATATCCATAAACTTCTCAATTTATGTTTAGTGTTTTCCAAGTTTGGAATTTTGTACTGCGATTCATAAACTAATCTAGTGTATGTCATTATTTAGAAATGGCACCCAGTGAAAGGAATGAAAACTGTATCAACACACGTAATCCATATAGGAATTTCCATCATACTCAAGATAATTATAGTAGAGCTAGTGATGAAACTAGTGCTGATCATCTTATCACCATACTAGGACAACTCACACAGGTTATGAATAATAACCTTACCCGTATGGAGCACCCTGATCCACAATGAGGAGGATAAATGTTAGACCACTTCCTGAGGTAACAACCACCAAAACTCAATGGGTCTACAAATCTATTTGTAGCTGAAAAATGGATATGTTCCTTAGAGAAAATATTTCAGGCTTTGGGAAGTAGCAAAAGGGAAAAAGTTGTTATGGTAGTTTTTCGCCTCACCAAAGATACATATCAATGTTGGTCATTAATTAAAAACAAAAAAGGAGGATGAATAAGTATCAAGTATGGAATGGAGGGAGTTTTAAGGGATTTTCTTAGAAAAATAATTTCCTTGTGACTGTCGAGCTGATATGGAAAGGCAATTTCTGAGTCTGGGACCAAAGGAGTATGGGAATGTCGCAAAGTATGAAGCTAACTTTAGAAGGTTAACAAGGCATGCTGTAGATTATATACATAAGCCAATAAATAATATTGATCATTTTTTGATGTCTTAAAACCATTTCTCCATCGATCATTAGTATCAAAATCCTTCTTATCATATGAAGATATTGTCTCATGTGCTATAAAGACAGAAAAGGATTTTTGTAAGTCTTATTAATTTAAAGCAAAGCAAGAGAAGAAAAAATCTATTGAACACTATGGAAAAGGAAATAAGGAAACACAAAAGAAAGGAAGAGTTGAATTTCCACCTTGTGATAATTGTAGAAGGAAGCACCCTGGTGCCTGCCTAAAAGGAAAAGGAGTATGCTACAAATATAGATAGAAAGTCCATATTGCTAGTGATTGTAAGGGGAATAAAGATGATACCAATGATCAATGCTTCAATTTCTAGGAGACGAGACATTATGCAAAGAATTTCCTAAGTGTCAGGGAAACATACCTAGAAAAGGCCAAGGGATCAAGGACAAGCTTTTGCGATCACTACTGCTAAGGTTGAAGCTATGAAAGATGTGGTGGAAGGTAATTTAATGGTTTCCTTAAGTTTAGCCAATGCTTTATTTGAATCTAGTTCATCTCATTGTTTCATATCTTACCAGTTTTCTATGAAGATTAGATATTTCCACTTTTATTTAACAAGGGAGTTGTCAGTCAAAACTCCTAAGGGAAGTATCATTGCAACAAAGTTTTGTGATTCAGTCCCCATTAAGGCATATAAACGACATTTTTATGCTTATATAATCGTTATACCCATGATTTAATTTGATATAATCCTTGGTATGGATTGGATTTTAGACCATGATGCGAAAATTTATTTTAAGAAGAAGGAGGTTACAATTCTCGATGATGATAAAGAGTACCTTATCTTTAGATTAGAAACACAACCATCTGATTATTATCTGGATCCACTCCCAGTAGCTCTACTAAATTCAATTATTGGGGAGGAAGAGAACGAAATAACTCTGGGTAAGGAATGGAATGTTCAAATAGAGGATGTACCAATTGTGCACGATTATGTTGATGTGTTTCCAGAGGATTTACTTGGACATCCTCCAAATCTAGAAATTCAGTTTTCCATTAACTTAATTCTTGGTTCAAAGACCATATCGAAGACCCCTTATAGAATGGACACTATGGAATTAGTGGAACTAAATAAACAACTAGAGGAATTGAGTAATACGGGATTTATTTTCCCTAGTGTTTCTTCGTGGGGAACCACTGTTCTTTTTGTTAAGATGAAAGATGGATCTATGAGGTTGTGCATTGACTATAGGAAGATCAATGCTATAACAATAAAGAACATGTATCCCCTACCATGCATTGATGATTTATTCGACCAACTTCATGGAGCTTAGTATTTTTCAAAGATTGACCTTCAATGTGGACATCATCAGTTGTGTGTGAAGAACGAAGACATTATCCAAAAAGTATTTCGAACTAGGTACGGGCATTAAAAGTTTACAGTAATTCCTTTTGGATTGACTAATGCACCCTCTATCTTCATGGATCTAATGAATAGATTTTTCAAGGAATATGTTGATGAATTTTTAGTGGTATTTATTAATTATACCTTATTATACTCAAAAACCTACTATGATCATGAAAATCACTTGTGCACTATTCTGAAAACCCTGAGAAGAAATGAATTATATGGGAAGTTTAGAAAGTGTGAATTCTGGATTCAAGAGATTTCTTTTCTTGGCCATATTTTCTATAAGGATGGAATCTCTATTGATCCTTCAAAGACCAAGGTGATCCAAGAATGGCCAACAACGATGAGTATAACTGAGGTACATAATTTTATTGGTTTAGCATGTTGTTATTGACGTTTCATCTAGAATTTGTCCCGATTGGAAAACCCATTAACCAAGCTCACATGTAAAGGGGTTAAATTTTTTTAGTCAAAAGAGTGTGAAGAATTTTTTGAAGAACTAAAGAGATGATTAGTCAATGCACTTATATTGACTCTTCCATCGGGGAATGATGGGTTTTTTATTTATAGTGATGCTTTAAAGAAAGAACTTGGTTGTGTCCTTATGCAGAATGATAGAGTTATTGCCTATGAATCATGATATTTAAAAATCCATGAACAAAACTACCCTACTCATGATCTTTAGTTTTCAACTGTAATATTTTATTTTAATATACGGAGACACTATCTCTATGGTTAAAAATTTGAGATATATACTGATCAAAAGAGTTTTAAGTATATTTTCTAACAGAAGGAACTTAACATGAGGCAAAGGAGATGACTTGAACTACTCAAAGATTATTATCGCACTATACACTACCACCCGGGGAAGGAAAACAATTTAGCAAATGCTTTGAGCCGAAAGGATCATGGAGTACTGAATAAGATGAGAGTTTAAAGGGATCATATGTACATGGATCTAGTAAAAATGGATATAGGAATAATCATGGAAGGTGAAACATCGATACTTTTTCAAATGGTTTCCAAAACATGTTTAATAGAAAGGATACAAAGTTCTCAGGATGATGATGAGGAGTTTTAAAAGAAAATTAAAGCTGTGAACGATGGGATATTGACCGAATTCATATATGAAGATGGGATTTTGAAATTGGGGAAGAGACTTTGTGTTCTTGATATACCTAATCTGAAAAGGGAATTGTTGGATGATGCTCATAGCACCAATTTCTCTGTACACCCTGGTAGCACTAGGATGTATAGTGATTTGAAAGAAAATTTTTGGTGGGATAACATGAAGAGAGAGATTGATGATTTTTTGTCTTGATTTATGGTTTTCCAACAAGTGAAAGCTATAATGAAACATCCTAGAGGATTCATGCAACCTCTTACCATACATGAGTGGAAATGAGATGATATTATGATGGAATTTTTCATGGGGCTACCAAAGACTACTAGAAGGAATGATGAAATATGGGTCATTGTTGATCTTCTTACCAAGTCAACACATTTTCTTGCTATAAGAGAATATTTACCACTTAAACATTTAGCAAGACTGTATATTAATGAAGTTGTAAGACTTCATGGAGTATCCCTATTTATTGTTTCTGATCGTGATCCCTGTTTTACATCAAGATTTTGGAAAAGTCTTCAGAAATACCTGGATAATGAACTTTTTTTGAGCACTTCCTACCACCCTCAAACTGATGGATAATCAGAACAGACTATTCAAACCTTAGAAGACATGTTTAGATATTTATCACTTGACTTTCAAGGTATGTGGGATCAATATTTACCTATGGTAGGATTTTCATATAACAATATCTTTCATTCAAGTATTCAGATGGCACCATATGAAGCGTTATATGGAAAGAGATGTCACACACCAACTTGTTGGGATGATATTGGTGAAAGAAAACACATAGGCCCAGAACTTGTTGAGTAAATGATGGAAAAGGTGAAGGTTATCCAAACCCACATCAAAGCAGCTGAAAGTAGGAAGAAGAGCTATGCCGATAACCGAAGGAAGGAATTGGAATTTTAGGTAGGAGATCATGTTTTCTTGAGGGTATCTCTATGGAAGGGAGTTATACAATTCAGTAAGAAGGGTAAATTAAGTCCCAGGTACATTAGACCTTTCAAAATTATAGAACGAATTGGGGATGTAGATTACCGTTTTGAATTTTCGCCAAGTCTCTCCAAAGTTCACGATGTGTTCCACGTATCACTGTTGAGAAAATACATGCCTGACCCAACACATGTACTCACCTATGAGGAAATTGAACAGGAATCTGATCTATCTTATTGTGAAGAGCCTGTCAAGATTCTTAATACCAGAGAACAAGTGTTGAGAAACCGAACGACTCGTTTAGTTCTATGGAGAAACCATAAGATGGAAGAGGCAACATGGGAACCAGTGGAACTTATGATAAAGAACCAGCCGAATATTTTTGTGTGGTAGTATTCTAGAAATTTAAAGGATGAAATTATTTGAAGGAGGGAAGAATGTAACACCCCAATGTTCCACAGCACATTTCCCTTTAAATAATGCAATAGCTTGCATTGTATGCAACTTTGAGATTCTAACACACCGCGACCAATCAAACAAGATGTTATGAATAGTAATACACACTTTTTGAAATTTTATAAATTTTATTTTTCAAAATGGAATTCATTTTTGAATTCATAATATCAAAATTATCTTAGGGTGAATATTTGGTATTAATCTGAAAACTTCAAATTTTTGATGAATAGTGAAAAACACTGCGTTATTCGTTAAAACATACTTTTTATTTAAATAATTATTTATTTTATATAAATTTATTTTAGGTAAAAATAGATACATAATACCTGTATAAGTTCAATGTAATTCATTAGAGTTATTTTATAATAAGTTTAGATATATAAACATTTTATTGAACTTTTTACCGTCTTTTAACCACCTCTTAGGAGCATTTGTAAATTTGTATAAAACTTAATTTTACCATTTATATGAATTGAATTTCAAAAATCCAAGACATACAGTTGACATGAGTAGGTAAAATGTGGTTCAATAAGATGAAAATAATTTTTGGTGAATAGTTACTTTTAACTTTTATTTACCACTGTTAAAAGTAAATAGGGTAATTAAAGGTAAAAATGATATTATTATTACCCTAAAACATGTCCTAATTCAATTGGATAAGTGTAATTCGACCGAAAAAAACCTTAGGAATAACATATGATCCTTTTAGTCCACTTGGATTAGATTAGGACATTTATTATTTTTTAATTTAAAGAAGAGTTAAAAGTGTTAAACTCAAGTTTTGATAACTAAAACATTTTTAATATAGGGTTATACAAAATATAAATTCGACTATAAGTATTAATTATAAATATAAAAATATTTACTATATAATTATTTTTTATTTATAATTTCTAGACATTAAATAATAAAATTTATTTATGACACAATGATGATGTAGTAATTACCTTATTAATGAAATATTTAAATAATTGATATTATAAATATCCAAATAAATCTAATTTGAGGCTTTTGATGAAATTCAATAATTTTCTAGGTTACTATGACATTTTAGGGTTGATTAAATGAATTTTATTTGAAGTAATCATGCTGTTATGACTTTATCAAAAACAAAATACCAAATAGTGTCAAAATTGACATAAATGTGTTTTTGAAACAAATATTACATTATTAAATGATATAACATTCCTAAAAATCTAAGGTTCGACAAAGGACTTATATAAGGTTATATATATTAATAATGAACCACTTGGGGTTTTCTTGGCTTGTTAAAGTAAGTTTATTAACCATATAATATAAAAATACAAAGATACATGGTAAATGTCAAACTATTTAACTAAGTGTTAAATCTAAAAGATAGGGTTAATATGATGACCTAAACCTATCTAAAACCTATTGGTTGAGAGGTTTTCAAACCATCCCCACCTTTTCCTTGAAATAATTCATTTTGGAGCCATTAGAATGTAACACCCCAGGTAAATAAAGAATATTACATTTTTATATTTATTAGTATTTTTGAATGAAATATTAATATTACTTTAAAGTAGATTCTATGTTCGATGGCGTACCCAATACGAAACAACGAGTTTCATTGAAATCCTACGATTCACACTAATAATATAATAATATTATTTTAAATGGTAGTTAACACGTAGCCATTTTATTGGCGGGAATGAATATAAATAACTAAAATATGATTATATATGTTTGTTAAATGTTTTTACATTTATCCAATAAATGATAAAGCCTTAAAATAAGAAAATAATTCAATTTTAAGAATAAATACTCTAATATTCACTAAAAGGTCGATTTATTGCCTTTTGATGGAGAACCCTCGTTAAAAATAGTTTTGGTCACTCTTATACATTCTATTGGACCAAATAAAACCCTTCTTTAGAATCGGGACATCAAAATTTACTTTGTGTATGTTTTTGTTATTTTTTCTGATAATGCTCATTTTTAATGAATAGTGAAAAATGTTGTATTTTTATTCAAAAACTATTTTAATCTAATTTATTTATAAGGATATATTATCTTTTTAATTTTTTTTAAAGTTCAATTAGAATATATTTTTACCATTTAATCCAATGGTGGTCATTGGAATTAATTTCACTTTGAAATTGGACATAAACAAGTGTGAGTATTTTGATAGATATTGTTTCTTAAAAACACGCTATTTGTTTTGACAACAGGAATTAATTATAAAATTAATTAATGCAACTTATATGTTTTTAATTTTTCAAAATAGACATCATTTTTGAATTCGGAATATCAAATATAGCTTAGGGTGAATTTTTGGTATTTTTCTGAAAAACTTCAATTTTTGATGAATAGTGAAACCACTAAGTGGTAGTTAAACAAACTGATTTTTTGTTTAAATGAAAGTTTACTGCTTCTGTGTATTGAATTTCAAAAATACAACATACATGGTTATCATTTTTAAGTAAAATGTGGTTCAAAAGGATTAAAATAATTTTTTGGTGAATAGTAACTTGTGAGTTTTGTTAACCACGATTAGAGATAATTAGTGTAATTTAAGATAAAAATGATATTATGAAAATATAAAAATATCTTGACACATGTCCTAAAATTATTTTATAGGTCATGGACGACCAAGAAAATCTATGGGTCAATTTTTGGGACCCCATGGAGCCACTTGGGTAAGATAACGACATTAATACCTTTTATTGAAAGTAAAAATAAAAATGTCACAAACATGTATTATTTTACTAAAAAAAATATTATATGGGGTTATATAAGTTATATTTTTGACTATAAATATTAATTAGAAAGCTAAAAATATTTCCTACATCATGGTAAATTTTTTATAATTTTTAGACATCAAAAAAAATAAAATTATTTATGACACAATGATGATGCAGTGTTTACGTCATTAATGATTGATATAAATAAATAAGAAGATAATGTTTTAAATAATATCCAAAACTTGTCAAAATCTTATTTGATTATTTTATTTCGAAAATGGACTACCTTATATTAGACTTTAATGATTTTTGGAACTTTAGAAACCTAATTGCATTTTATAATAAAATAATAGTTTCAAGATTTCCAAAAGAGCCCCTCCTCTCCCTTATAAAAAGACCCCACTTCCTACCCATCTATCACACTTCTCAAGCCATTTGGATCGTCCAAACTCTATTAAAATAAGCTCCCAATATCCCTCTATTCATCCAAGAAGCCTCACCTTAGGCATAAATCTCTTCAAGAAACCCTTTTGGTTCAAACGAAGAAGAGTTACCCGATTTAAAGGTAATGTCTTCACTTGTGTTCTTTTGTTTTATTTTGATTCTCCAACCCCTAAACTATTTTTATTCATTTATTTTGAAAAAAAACCAGTATATTAAATATACTAGTATGTTTTTATGATAATTATTCGAGCTACACTTACACACACCTTAATCAAATGGTTAAAGAACATACTGTTTCTGTGGATGGTGAATTACTGCCTCACGAAACGATGATTGTTCAATCTTCTATTAACACCTTTCATGGTGGCCATTGAGATGTCACTATATTTATATATGACATATAATATGGTTATGTTTTCCTTAAGATTATGCATTTTTCATTTATGGCATACCTTTATGGCTTCCATTATGGGTAAACATGATATCTTCATTTTAGGAAGTGCGGACTACCGCCCCCTCAAAGTGATTTGATTCGTTAATTCCATATGTGGGACGTGTAAAGGATAGATTTAATAACATTATATATTATATTATACTGGAATTATAATTTACCTTTATATAATTATGATTTCATTCCATTAAATATGAAATAGAAATGAAAGTAGCGTTCATGCGTACATACGGCTTACCGTCTCCATGAACGGTGCATTTAATTTCTTACCTCTAAATGTTATGTATTATTATAAATTCATGTATATACTGGATATATATGATATATATGATATCTAAATCATGAATATAATTCTAGATATAATGGATATTTTACCACATGAATAACTTGTAATTATAAGAAGTTTGTTTTTGACTCAAGTACCAATGATCAACAAAACGACCGTTATTAACATTAATAATTACATAATGTTCATAAAATGGTAATAAATGATATAAAAGGAATAATGAACTTAAAAAAGGTTCTCAATCAAGTATAAATTAACTCTTTTTTATTATTCATGAGATTAAAGAACGATTAAGTCAAGTCGAACATAAGGTAAGGGATCCGACCTCTCTCTTTCTTTTCAAGTACTCTCTTTTTATGTCATTTCTTTTATGCTCCATGTTATTATGTTGGAGGATGTTATTTTATATTAAAAATACTGTAATTTTTATTTTGATATGATGAGAGACCCCCATTTACTCCCATAAATTCATTTTATGAATTTTTAAGTGGCGCCGTTAGGCTGCCGAGTTTTCGTAAGAGATTTTTCATCTCAATTTTAATCCCGTGAGATTTATGCTACATTTGCCACCATTTACTTTGAGTGATGTATGTAATGCCTGTTATTCTACTATTTATGTAATATTATTTCTTTTATGGTTATTTACATCAATGTTGTATAGTCCTTCTTTCATGGGGGGTACGTTTAAAAAGTTACACAAGTCGGTAAGGGAACCATTCATCCTCATATTTTTAAAAGACTTATTTTTGTTTTGTCTTTTAAATTACATTTTATTATGTTGGTATATATTATTATATATCCTCATTGATGTAAATTTTATGTCCAAGTGATGAGATACCCTTTATCTCTCTCATCAAATTGTTTTCTAAAATTTGATGTGACGCCGTTAGGCTATCAAATTTTTGCAAGGGAACTTCTTAACCCAATTCCAATTCTTTGGGTTAAACCTCTACTTCTTGATCATGTTGTGCTATGAATATGTGTGGATGAAATCTGATTGTTTTACATTGAGTATCAACTTATTTTTAGTGTATTTATATTTGTCACACATAATTATGTCATTTCTTAATCCTTGCTCTAATGGCATGATCCTTGATTGGGATTACATCTCAATTTCTTCTCATTGAGACATTTCTTAATGATATGCACTTTTATTATTTTATAAAGTGTATATACAGCCCCTTTGAATTTCTATATCCATATTATGTCTATACTAAAGTCATTTAAATGTTTTTAAAATGGTCTACATTAATGTGGCTTATAATTTAAATGTTCAAAATAGAAAAAGACTCTTTTATTAAAAAATTATTTTAATTGGTTTAAAAGATTTATTCTTTTAGACATTTATCATCCATGTCCATGTTTTAAAAATGATTTTAAGGATTTATTTATATGGAAACGAATGTTTTAAAACCCTTTCAAAATTTCGAAGTGGTATGGGACACTTTGATTCTAAAATCCCTTTTAAATGTCTTCTTTTAATATTTTCAAAGTATAAAGGGATTTTTCTCTCATAGAGTTTTAATGATTTTATTAGATGTTTTTATTTATGATAATATCATGACGTGATCTCTTGTGATTGAAATGTGGAAATTTTATGTTTCTTTTATGCATGTTTTAAGTGTTATGATTATGTCATGGTTCTTGGGAAATGTTTATGAAATCGGGTGGTTCCGTGATAAACGAAGGGTGGGTTAGCCCGTGATAGCTCTACAATGCATTGGGTAATGCGAAGGGGTTAAATGCTAAGGTTTCTCTGAAGAGATTTAGGGAATATACTATGATGGGTATTCCAAACGTAACCATGAGGGTTACTCCCTACGTAAGAATGTTATGAATTCCTCAATTTACCTTTGTGTATTATGATTTCTATGAGTTATTCATAAATCTTATGATTTAATGAGTCATGTTAAACTGCTTATGTTTTATGAGTAAAATATTATTTCATTGATTCTTATGTATACATGGTATAATGTTTTCTTTCTGTATTATTATAACCCTTACTGAGCTTTTTATGCTCATCCCAAGTTTTTGAAATGTTTTTTCCAGGACATAAAGTGGAATAGAGTCAAGGATGGGATCAAGGAAATGTCAAGCTGTCTAAAACAAGGAACTAGACATGAACCTTTTGTCCAAGAGTTTTTATTTTCTAAAAAAAATGGAAACTGAGTAGATGTGTCTACTTTGTAATCTTTGATATGTAATAGTTATGTCCTAATTCTATAAAACTCTAAACCTGAAATGATCCTCGATGTGAATTATTTAATTTAATTCAATATTAAGTAATGTTTTAAGGTCGGTTACTTATAGTTGGTATCAAAGGTTGATTTAGATAACTTTAGAGGTTATGGTATTCTTTAAGAATAAGTGACATCACCATAATGGCTAGGATTTCAGAAAGAGTCATAGTTTTTAGATAAAGTGAATGAGTAAGTATATCTTAGTGTTTATCTTCCTCATTAGTACATGATGATTTTGTTGATATACTCACACTGACATTTTTGGTTTTAGTAAATGGATGGATCTAGAAGGCA
Source organism: Viscum album (assembly GCA_963277665.1). Classification (NCBI taxonomy): domain Eukaryota; kingdom Viridiplantae; phylum Streptophyta; class Magnoliopsida; order Santalales; family Viscaceae; genus Viscum; species Viscum album. Next base: position 2,115,096,390 of record OY728120.1, read on the forward strand.
CCAAAGTGACAATGGGTTTGAAGGAAATTGTGGCGGTTCTCTGATTAAGAGATTGGTTGAAATGGTGGATTCAATGAGGAAACTCATGGTTATTCTAAACCAACTATCAAGGAGTCATGATTAACCACTTGAACCTTGGTTAGTTCTCTGATGCATCATGTATGAGAGAACCAACTTGATGTGGAAGTTTAGGTAATAATTATAATGGTAACCATTAGGGTTTATATGATCCTTCCTTTTGAGGTAATTATGGGTTACTATATGTTATGATAGAAAATGAAAGGCATGAGATAAACTTGAGGTTAAATTATATTATGGTTAATTTTGAAGATTTTATCTCTTTTTGGGGGATGTTTTAAGAATTATATAGTTTAGGAAAAAGGACAACACACAGACCGTGTGACAACCCGTCACATCGGACAAAACTGCGAGAATCAAACCCACAACCAAAGTGCGACAGGTATTTAGCACCTACCACTGGACTACGTGAAGTCCCTGGTTAGTATGACACATTATTTTTAGTTAGATGATTTTATGAATTAAGAATAAGTTGATTTTGGGTTATCTAGGAAATTATTGACCTATCATGGAGGATATATGATTAGGTTAATTACTTTTCAATATGAGACTTTAAGAGAAACTGATGTTATTTGGAGATAAATGTTAATATTTACCTTGGAAGACTATGCAATTAAATCCTTAGAGGATTGGGGTTTCAATCTCAGTTTGGTTTACTTTGAAGAATTTTAAGGACAATTTTTTATCAAATGGTCTTTGTTGAACTTTGGGTTTTGTTGGACAAATTTTGGAGATTAAGAATAGATTTTTTTAATAAAGGATTATCCATTTTGGGGATTGTCTGATCTTGTACTAACATTTTTGGTTTTTGTTTTGGTTAAGGTCTAAAGACATGAGAAATATATAGTTCTCTTTTGTGGATTAGATGATTCTCAAGAAGTTGATTATAGTACTCTTAATGTGATCAAGTCTTCCTAAATACTCATTTTTTTGGAGAAAATATGAGTTTGTGTAAGAAATATAGTAAAGGTTGAAATTCAATATGATAAGTAAGTAATTTTCCTTATGTTTTAATTAAGATCATAAATAAATTCCTCAATGAAAATTTACTTAAAAAAATGTTGTCTGTTAATTTTTCCTACTGGGGAATCAAATACCGTTTAACCCATCATGAGTTTGTGATTTTCTGGTGGTTAACTTTCTCCTAAACATGTTTTCTATCACTCTCCATCAGAACATGACCCTTGGTTTTCTATTCCATGTCCATGTTTTCCTACATGTAATCCTAGTATGGGTTAACTCGAGTGACCTTTGTACTTCTCTCTCTTTATTTTAAAGTGATAGTTTTACTGACTCTTGTTCTGATGCGGGACATTCAATGAAGTTTCCGAGCCCAATTTTAAAATTACGAGGACACAATTCCCAAAAGGGGGGAAGGATGTAACACCCCAGGTAAATAAAGAATATTTCATTTTTATATTTATTAGTATTTGTGAATAAAATATTAATATTACTTTAAAGGAGATGCTATGTTCGATGGCGTACCCAATATGCAACAACGAGTTTCATTGAAATCTTACGATGCACACTAATAATATAATAATATTATTTCAAATGGTAGTTAACACGTAGCCGTTGTATTGGAGGAATGAATAGAAATAACTAAAATATGATAATATATGTTTGTTAAATGTTTTTACATTTATCCAATAAAAGATAAAGGCTTAAAATAAGAAAAGAATTCAATTTTAAGCATAAATACTCTAATATTCACTAAAAGGTCAATTTATCGCCTTTTGATGGAGAACCCTCGTTAAAAATAATTTTGGTCACTCTTATACATTCTATTGGACCAAATAAAATCCTTCGTTATAATCAGGACATCAAAATTTACTTTGTGAATTTTTTGTTATTTTTTCTGATAATGTTCATTTTTTAATGAATAGTGAAAAATGTTGTATTTTAATTCAAAACCTCTTTTAATATAATTTATTTGTAAGGGTAGATTATCTTTTTAATTGGTTTTAAAGTGAAATTAGAATATATTTTTATGATTTAATCCAATGGTGTTCATTGGAATTAATTTCACTTTGAAATTGGACATAAATAAGTGTGAGTATTTTGATAGATATTGTTTTAAAAAACATGCTATTTGTCTTGAAAATGGGAATTAATTATAAAATTAATAAACGAAACTTATATTTTTTTAATTTTTCAAAATATACATAATTTTTTAATTCAGAATATCAAATATAGATTAGGGTGAATTTTTGGTATTTTTCTGAAGAACTTCAATTTTTGATGAATAGTGAAACCACTAAGTGGTAGTTAAACAAACTGATTTTTTGTTTAAATGAAAGTTTACCGCTTCTGTGTATTGAATTTCAAAAATCCGACATACATGGTTATCATTATTAAGTAAAATGTGGGTCAAAGGGATTAAAATATTTTTTTGGTGCATAGTAACTTTGGCGTTTTGTTAACCGCGATTAGAGGTAATTAGTATAATTTAAGATAAAAATGATATTATAAAAATATAAAAATATCTTGAAACATGTCCTAACCTTATTGGATAGGTCATTTCTGACCAAGACAATCCATGGGTCAATTTGTGGGACCCCATGGAGCCACTTGGGTAAGATAATGACATTAATATCTTTTATTTAAAGTAAAAATAAAAATACTAAAACAAATATTAAATGGGGTTATATAAGTTATATTTTTTACTATAAATATCCATTATAAAGATAAAAATATTTTCCAAATCATGGTAAATTTTTTATAATTTTTAGACATCAAAAAAATAAAATTATTTATGACACAATGATGATGCAGTGTTTACGTCATTAATGAATGATTTAAATAAATAAGAAGATAATAATTAAAATAATATCCAAAAACTATCCAATTCTTATTGGATGATTTTATTTCGAACATGAACCACATTATCTTCGAATTTAATGATTTTTTGAGCTTTAGAAACCGAATTTAATTTTATAATAAAATAATAGTTTCAAGATTTCCCAAAGAGCCCCTCCTCTCCCTTATAAAAAGACCCCACTTCATACCCATCTCTCACACTTATAAAGCCCATTGGCTCAACCAAACTCTACTAAAATAATCTCCCAATATCCGTATATTCATCCTAGAATCCTCACCTTAGGCAGAAATCTATTCAAGATACCCTTTTGGTTCAAACGAAGAAGAGTTACCCGATTTAAAGGCAATGTATTCACTTGTGTTATTTTGTTTTATTTTGCTTCTCCAACCCCCTAAACTATTTTTATTCCTTTCTTTTGTAACATAACCAGTATCTTAAATATACTAGTATGTTGTTATGAAAATTATTCAAGCTACACTTACACACACCTAAATCTAATGGTTTAATAACATACTGTTTCTGTGGATGGCGAATTACTGCCTCACGAAACGATGATTGTTCAATCTTCTATTAACACATTTCATGGTGGCCATTAAGATGTCAATATATTTATATATGATATATAATATGTTTATGTTTTCCTTAAGATTCTGTATTTTTCATTTATTGCATACCTTTATGGTTTCCATTATGGGTAAACGCGATATCTTCATTTTAGGAAGTGCGGACTACCGCCCCCTCAAAGTGATTTGATTCGTTAATGCCATATGTGGGATGTGTAAAGGATGGAGTTAATAATATTACATATTATATTATAATGTAATTATAATTTACCTTTATATAATTATTATTTCATTCCATTACATATGAAATAGAAATGAAAGCAGCGTTCATGCGTATGTACGACTTACCGTCTCCATGAACGGTGCATTTCATTTCTTACCTCTAAATGTTATGTAATATTATAAATGCATGTATATACTGGATATATATGATATATATTATATATACATCATGAATATAATTCTGGATATAATGTATATTTTATCACATGAACAACTTGTAATTATAAGAAGTTTGTTTTTGACTCAAGTACCAATGATCGACAAAATGACCGTTATTAACCTTAATAATTACATAATGTTCATAAAATGGTAATAAATGATATAAAAGGAATAATAAACTTAAAAAAGGTTCTTAATAAAGTATATATTAACTATAGTTTATTATTCAGGAGATTAAAGAACGATCGAGTCAAGTCGGACACAAGGTAAGGGATCCGACCTCTCTCTTTCTTTTCGAGTACTCTCTTTTATGTCATTTATTTTATGATCCATGTTATTATGTTGTAGGATGTTATTTTATATTCACCATACTGTAATTTTGATTTTCATATTATGAGGGACCCCCTATTACTCTCATCAATTCATTTTAAGAATTTTTAAGTGGCGCTGTTAGGCTGTCGAGTTTTCGTAAGGGATTTTTCATCTCACTTTTAATCCCGTGAGATTTATACTGCATTTTCCACCATTACCTTTGAGTGGTGTATGTAATTCCAATTATTATACTATTTGTGTAATATAATTTATTTTATGGGTATTTACATCAATGTTTTATAGTCCTTCTTTCATGGGGTGTTCGTTTTGAAAGTTACCCAAGTCGGTAAGGGAACCTTTCACCCTCCTATTTTTAAAAGACTTCTTTTTGTTTTGTATTTTAAATTACATATTATTATGTTGGGATATGTTATTATATATCCTAATTTCTGTAAATTTTATGTCCAAGTGATGGGATACCCTTTATCTCTCTCATCAACTCTTTTTCTAAAATTTGATGTGACGCCGTCAGGCTATCAAATTTTTGAAACGAAACTTCTTAACCCAATTCCAATTCTTTGGGTTAAACCTCTACTTCTTGATCATGTTGTGCTATGAATATGTGTGTATGACATATGATTGTTTTACACTGAGTATCCACTTATATTTATTTTATTTATATTTGTCACACATAATTATGTCTTTTCATTATCCTTTCTCTAATGGCATGATCCTTGATTGGGATTACATCTCAATTTCTTCTCATTGAGAAATTTCTTAATGGTATACACTTTTATTCTTTAATAAAGTGTATATACAACCCCTTTGACTTTCCATATCCATATTATGTCTATAATAAAGTCATTTAAATGTTTTAAAAATGGTCTACATTCATGTGGCTTATAATTTAAATGTTCAAAATGGAGAAGGACTCTTTTATTAAAACATTATTTTAATTGGTTTAAAAGATTTATTCTTTTAAACATTTATCATCCATGTCCATGTTTTAAAATAGGTTTTAATGATTTATTTATATGGAAATGAATGTTTTAAAACCCTTTCAAAAGTTCGAAGTGGTATGGGACACTTTTATTCTAAAATATCTTTTAAATGTCTTCTTTTAATATTTTCAAAGTATAAAGGGATTTTTCTCTCATAGAGTTTTAATGATTTTATTAGATGTTTTTATTTATGATAAAATCAGGATGTGATCTATTGTGATTGAAATGTGGAAATTTTATGTTTCTTTTATGCATGTTTTAAGTGTTATGATTATGTCATGGTTCTTGGAAAATATTTATGAAATCTGGTGGTTCCGTGATAAAATAAGGGTGGGTGAGCCTGTGATAGCTATACAATGAATTGGGTAACATGAAGGGGTTAAACGCTAAGGTTTCTCCGAAGAGATTTAGGGAATATACTGTGATGGGTATTCCAATCATAATCATGAGGGTTACTCCCTATGTAAGAATTTTATGAATGCCTCAAGTTACCTTTATGTATTATGATTTCAATGATTTATTCATAAATCTTATGATTTAATGTGGAATGTTAAAGTGCTTATGTTTTATGAGTAAAGTATTATTTCATTTATTCTTATGTATACATGGTCTAATGTTTTCTTTTCGTATTGTTATAACCCTTACTGAGCTTTTAATGCTCATCCCAAGTTTTTGAAATGTTTTTCCTAGGACATAAAGTGGAATAGAGTCAAGGATGGGATCAAGGAAATGTCAAGTTGTCTAAAACAAGGAACTAGACCTGGCTCTTTTGTCCAAGAGTTTTTATTTTCTGAAAAAAATGGAAACTGAGTAGATGTGTCTACTTTGTAATCTTTGAGATGTAATAATTATGTCCTAATTCTCTAAAACTCTAAACCTGAAAAGATCCTCAATGTGAATTATTCAATTTAATTCAATATTAAGTAATGTTTTAAGGCCGGGTCCTTATATAGAAACTGAAAATTATTTTGTTATAAAATAATATTTCAAGCTTTTCCTAAAGTGACCCGCATCTATCTTATAAAAGGGAACTTCCCCTTCTATTAATTTCACACCTCCAAAGAATTTTGGCTCGGTCAAAACCTACCATAATATCCTCCCAAATTCCCTAAATTCAACCTATAGGCCTTATTTTGATCATAAAGCTAACCTAAGGATCCCTTTTGATCAACTCAAAAGGAAACACCAGAAGTAGTGGTAATAATTTTACCACCCTATTCCAAGTTCTTTTCTTATTCCACTTCCTCTTTCTTTGTTGTTTACATACAAAGATAATAAATCCAGTACCTTCTATATACTGTGATGTTATTATAAATATGGTACAACCATATTCGTTATTCTATCCATCCTATAAATGACAATGTCACCATACGTGCGTACGTACGACTTACCATCTCCACGTAGTGGTATAGATTGTTATTCAAACACTTCATTATTTGGATGGGTATAATAATGAGTATAAATGATGTAAATAATAAAAATAACATGTTAATAATTATGTATATATGCTATAACATCCAATTACATACAATTTCTCCATCAATATAATGATATTTTCACTCTTGGGTACGTACGGATTACCGTCTCCACGAACGCGATGAGATTCATTTCCCCATCGTAACCATTCAATAATAATTTTCATTTTATGATTAAAAATAATGTTTCTGAACATAATATAATTATGTATATGAATAAAATAAATACTATCCATAAAAAACATGACTTACGTAACAAAACACATAAATGAAAATGAATCAATTAACACCCGAAACAATGATACTACTAAAATATTTTTAACAAAACAATATTAGAAGATCATATATGATATCATTTTTATGTATATAGTTCTTGTATAATTTAGTAAAAATGATTTAAATATTATACATGAGGTTAATGTACCCTCAAATAAATAAATGTACAAGATAAGGGCTAATTTCATAATCTCTTTATTATCCAAGGTTGTTTTTATGTAAGTATCTACTGGGACCCCTTTATCATCCACATCCATGTTTTCCTTAAAATATATTTCAAAACGTTTTTAATATTTACTAGACAATGGTTTAATGTAATTTATACCCTTATTTGACCTTATATGTTTTGATAGGAATCTTTCTGTCATTTTCCAAACATGGTTCTTTATGACCTTTTCGACAAAATTAAGGTGAGAATGTTTTTTTTAACTTATACGGCGGGTGCGGCTATTTTTTGCCGTTATAACATCGTTGAACCTTTAATTAAAACCTTATAAGAATATTTTCATAATAAAGGTTTTATTTTATAATTTTGTGACTCTTAAATGATTTCAAAATAGAAAGAGATATTACTCTCAAATAGTTTTGATTTCAACTATGTCACCATCCTTTGATAAATTTTACACTTGTTTGAAGTTGATTTATTATGATAAAAATATTCCATACTGTATTTAAGGATTTTTGATATTTTTTACTGTGGATGTGTTATTTTTATACCATTCATGGTTTATAGTTAAAGTATTGACATTTTATATGCTATTTTTAATACGAAGTTTTATGTTATGTTTCAAACTTTCCATATGAGGAATGTATTGGTCTTAGTAAGTGACGGGTGGAGCCCGCTATAGACCCTCAATGCATTAGTAGTTCTCATGAGACAATTAGATGTGGAATTAGATAAGGCCTTTCCCAATTTAATATATGGTTTTGGATGAGGCCTAAATCATTTTCAGAAGTCTTGGACGAGGCCTTGACAAGATGTTTTAGAATGTCTAACATTATACATTACCTCATTATAAAAATAATAATGATTGATCATCTGATTATTTGACTAGTAGAATACCCATGGCTATGTTTTATTATGTAATTATTCACTCAGCTCATATTCCTTCTCTAAAGTGTTCAAGATTATTATTTGTAAAGGCATGTGTTTTTAATTATTCACCATGCTTAATGTTTATGTTATCTTCTGTTGTATTGCTTACCCTTACTGAGCATTTGAGCTCACCCCTTTCTTATGTTTCATTTTCTCAGGATATGAAGAAGTTAGTTATGAGGGACCTTCAAGAATAATCTAGGAGGCTTGGATGTTTCTAATGGAATAAATTAGTGTTGTATTTCTTTTTTATGTTGTAATGTTAAACATACTTATGTATGTTGTTTCTAATAATACTAAACTGATCGGTCTTTCGGGACATGATTTATTGTATCATGTAGTGTTATGTAATAAAGCACCGACTCTGGGTAACTGGGGTCAGGGTGCTACACTTATGCTCATGTTTTATTGAAATCTCTCATGTTTACCCTTATTGGGCATCCAAGATCGCTTTTTCGTATGTTTCCTTTCCCCGTGTTATGAAGAAAGGTCTTAAGTAGGGTATGTATATGAAGTTTACTATGTGGGAAGATATTTATGGGATATGTTAAATATGTTTCATGAAATCAGAAGATTTTTTTGGCTAGTAATTAAATACAATAAACCTTTATGGTACTCGAGTGTGTATTTGATAAATTTATTGAATATTCATCTAAAAAGATATAATATTTATTTATGAAAATACTAGGTTATTATTTTTGGTATCAGAGAAAAGGTTTAGTTAATATTTGTAAATTAGGATGAGAATGTTTTTGTGGGGAACCTAAGGATAATACTATGTATAATAGAATTTACAAAGTTATGGTAAATAAATGAGCATGGTTTCTATGAAATTACATCCTTATATGGTTATAAATGTTTGTGGCTCTAGAATAGATTTACCTAGGGGTAATAAACCAAAAAATAGTGAATTTATTTGGACTCGATTGTCACCTAGTGCACTATAATGGGCTTTGGTACACACCTAGTTTGACACACCCAGGGGATATTAATAGATTAATTCAAATTTCCTTTATGAACCATTATAATGGATTTGAATAGATTATGACCATGGTTAAACTAGTTTAGAACTAAGTTTTCATAGATTAAAAAGAAGGTGTCATGATTTATACATCATATAAATCATTTTCATGATTATTCTATGAAACTTTTTTTCTCACACTATTCTTTTTAGTTTTAGTTAATGGATATTACCCAAAGGAATAATATTAATGCTAAAGGTGATGGAAAATTAAATAATTTCCCTCATGATGAACCAAATGTTATGAGAGTTGGAATACAAAACCATGTTTCTATTCTCACACAACATTATCGAACTATGAATCAAATTGATATTAAAAATGAGAAAAGGATAGAATATTGATTGGTTGAGTCCTTTATGAGGAAACACCGACCTTGTTTTATTGGGTCCAATAATCCACTAGTCACTAAGAAATTTATCAGTACCATTGAAAAGAAATTTTCCATTATCCAGTGTTCGGAACCTGAGAATGTCATTCTGGATATTTATTATTTGGAAAGCGAATAAGATCAATAGTGGAATCATATTAAGAATAAAATTTAAGAGGAATAAATTGAATCCATGGTATGATATTATTTTAAGAGAACATTTTTCAATAATTTCTTCACTTATATTCTATTTCTAATGATGGATAAGGAATTTATTGAACTCTAGTAGAAGGGGGATGTATCTATTGGTACCTATGAAGATAATTTTACAAGACATTAAAGGTATTATTTTAGTTTAATCATCATCCCTAAAATAAAAATTTATCAATTTGGTGGCTTAAAACCAAGTATTAGAAAGGTGTCAATTATAAGATACTTTATTAGCTTTGAAGAAATAATTTGATGTGTAATCAAGTTAGGAATGGAAATTTTATATTCCCACCATTCCCATGGTTTTGATATGAAATGAAAGATCGAGTCACATGAGAACTCAAATAAATCACATAGTGGAAAGAAATTATAGTCCCCTATATGTAATAAATGCAGGAAGAAAAATAATGGGAATTATTTGATTGGAACTAGGAAGTGTCTTAAATATAGTAAGGTTGGTCATAAGGACAACGAATGTTGACAGGTGATGAAAATTATAGTTGAAACAATTTAGGAAAAGAATCTCCAACTAATGCACCACCCATTCTCTATTGCTTCAAATGAATGAATTATGGGCATTATAACAACTAGTTCTCAAAATACAATTGTTAATGATGATGATGATTGATTCCAGTGTCCTCATTATATGAGAGATAAAAGGAAATATCATGTGATCACTATTTCTAATGAGGGGTATGATAATGGCATGGTGAAAGGTACACCTAGAATCTACTCTAGAAATCACAATGTATTATTTGATTATGAGTATATCCACTCTTTTATATATCAAATTTTTTATAATAATATCACAATTCCACCCAATAATTATAGGTTGGATAGTAAATGAAAAATCTTAATGATATGATGACTGAATCAGAAGTTTATTATTATTATCTAGATAAATTTTGTGGGAATTTATTTCCTTAAAATCTTATTATTCTCACTCTGGTTGAATTTAATATTATCTTAGGCATTGATTGAATTTCTCTATATAAAACCCAAATCATTTTATAATTATGGTATTCCATGTTTGATACTCCAAAATAACCTTTGACATTATCTTAGTGAAATTATAAATATGAAATTTTGATTGAAAAAACATACATCGTATGAGTTTTGATTATATTATAAAGGGGAATTTATATCAAATGGTTTAGGATAAACTCAACATCGATGATATTTCTATTTTATGGGAGTTTATTGATGTGTTTTAGGAATATTTTCCCAGTCTTCGACATAATTTTGATGTTGAATTTTTAATAGAACTCATACCTAGTTCCAAACCTATTTTAAAGACTTCCTATAGAATAGTCCCAATTGAGCTTCAAAAATTGAAGAAGAAACTACATGATAACCTTGAAAAAGGATTTATTCAGAAAAGTATGTCAATATGGGGTGAACATGCTATATTTGTTAAGAAATATGGACCGATGTGACTTTGAATTGATTACTGTGAACTAAAAAAGATCACAATAAAGAACAAGTATCCTCTACCCTATATTGATGATTATTTTGATCAACTGCGTGGAGCTTAATACTTTTCCACGATTGTACTTTGTTAGGGATATCAATAATTGAGGTTTAATAAGGAGGATATACCTATTACAACATTCCATACGAGGTATATACACTATGAGTATATTGTGATGCAATTTTATCTTACTAATGCCCCAATATCTTCATGGATTTAATGAATAGAGTATTAAAATATTAACTTGATTAGTTTGTTTTAGTATTTATAAATGATATTTTTATATATTTAACAATAAAGTAAGAGCATGAATATCACTTTATAATTATGCTAAAGATATTAAGGAATGAAACAATGTCAGAAAAATTAATAAATTGTAATTTTTTCTACAAAACGTTTCATTTTTGGGTCATATAATCTCCAGAAAGGGTATATTGGTGGATCTATCAAGGATATAGGCTATTAAACATTGGCCTAGACCAACCATGATAATTTATTTTTTAATATTTCTGGGTTTGGATTAATATTATTGAAAATCTATGGATAATTTTTCATGACTATCTAATCCACTCACAAAGTTAACTCAGAAGGGAGCAAAGTTCTTCTAGATAGATAAAGGTAAGGAAAAGTTCACAGAACTGAAGAGAGGAGTAGTCCAAAACACCTTTAATTACATTACCTTGTAGTAGATAAGGGGTTTTAATATATATTTATACATCTAATAAGGTATTGGGATGTGTTCTCATGTAGAATGACATCGTTATATATTATTCATTATGGAAATTGAAGGTTCATGAAAATATTATCTAAATCATGATTTGGAGTTAGGAATGGTGTAACACTGTAAAATTATAAAATAATAATATTGTATTCGATAGCATATGTGACACAAAAAATCATGCTTAAAGAACCCATGAAATATATTTCGTTAAATTTAATCTCTTTGGTAGTATAAAAAAACACTCCTGAGACAAAGTGAACCATAATATAGTAACCTAGTTGTTAAGTTGTTGAGTATGAACAATACTAACTAAATTATAAAAATTATGGTTACCTATTTATTATAAATAAAATAAGAATCATTAAAAAAGAAAAGAAATGTTTTCTAAAAAAATGTAATTTTTAAAGGATGGTTTAGTCTTGTTTTTTATTGACCTGATCCTAGTCAGGTCGGAGCTAGTTCCTACTACAATTACATTGGAATAAGATACAAGGAAATACATCATGAAGAACTGACTGTTTTAGTAGTCTTGGTAAACTAGACACATACTCGAGTATTACATTATTCTTAAATACAAAAATTACAACATAATTTTTTTTTGAGAATAAATCTATTCCCTCTCATTATATCCTTACATATCATTATTAGTACACTTTTTGGATTCCTAGGGAAAGGAAGAAAAATAAGGTTGAGCTCAAATGATCAGTAAGGGTTAAGTACAATGGAATAAATAATGAATCAACGAACATAATAAATATTGCATGTTAACTAACTAAGAACACATTCCATTTAATTAATAAATTGAGTTTGAAATGTATCCATATATTTTTTTCATAGTATAAATATCATGGATAATAATAACTGAATTCTAAATGTAGGAAATGCTTAAATATTGAACGCCATGTTTCTTAGGTACAAAAATCCTTTACCAAAAAGACCTTTCACAAGAAAGTTTAAAAAAAACTACATACAAACTAATTTGGTTTGTGAAACCTTATCTCTACTATCAAGACATTTCATGAGATAGTTCAAAACATACCGGATACAAACGAATAGGGTCTGTCCAACCCGATTTCAACTCATGAGACTACCAATGCATCAATAAGTTTACTTAAAATATTATCTAACCCATTCCATACATGTACAAAGATTTACTCATATATCTAAAAATTGATTTAATTCATAAATAATTTTCCTTATCATCAAGTATCCATATGGAGTTAAGGATATAGATTTATCAATATTTCTCTACCTAATCAAATATATTTCAAAGTGTTCACCATATTTAAAAATGGTATACAGTTTATAAATAAATATACCCATCACATAAGATTATGGATATTTAAAATAATTGTATTTTACAACGTAAAATGGTCTTAATAACGTGATTTTTTCAATAAAAGGTTAATAATAACAGAAAAAGTTAGATTACAAAAGTAACTTTTACCACTTGGAAATTTTCAAGTCAAACCCCTTGGATGAGATAATTCAAAGTAAAACATAAAATACCATGAAGTATGAGGGAATCATGATATTAAATGAAAAATGGGAAGTATATTCACAAAATTAAATTGAATTAGTACATAATGAAAAACAATTCAAACATAAATTTAAATTGTGATGAAATCTCTTACCACTTGAGTAACTTTTGAATTGTGAGACAGATGAATGAATAACATCAACTGAAACTTTTAACATCATTAAATAAAGAAAATTAATGATATAAAATGTCATAATAAATTATATACACCATAAAAAAGATAAGAGGGGTGAATATAGAGTAAGTCTCATAGAAATAAAAGCGAGACTATAAATCCCCTTACCTTGAGTCCGACTTGTCTAATGTGACTTTATCTTCCTCTTTTTCAGGTAACTCTTTTTAGTTAATTCCAAAATAATTCCTTGTTTTGATTTATTCCAAAATTTAGGACTCTAGGATAAGGGGAGAGATGTTGGGAGTTTATTTTATCAGGGTTTAGATAATAAAAATGTCTTTATAGGTGTGAATAAGTGAGGTGGGTGAGTGCCCTTTTATAAGTGGGGGAGAGTAAACACTTAGAAAATTTGGAAATAATTGTGTGATATCAATGTTTTTACTAACCAATAGGATTAAATGACATTAATAATTAGAGAAATGGATATTTAAGGTATAAATATGTCCATCCAATGGGTTTTGGACCAGTATAGGGTCATTTTTATACCTTATATTCTATGTTTAACTACTAAGTAAACTTGTTTTTACCATAATCACCATAATTAATTATAATTTATTTCACTAATATTTCTAGTAAAAAAATATGTTGAACTTACTAGATATTATAAATTACGATGATTAAAAATATGGAATCCATTTTTATAAATTACAATAACAAAATTTGTAGAAATTAGTTTAAAATTAATCCTATAGCCAGGACATGAAAACCCGTTTTTAAAGTGAAAATGTTCAAAAGTTTTATAAGTTTTTATATCGAAATTTAACATACAAATGAACTAAATTGTATTAATATATGTAAAATTGATCTAATAATACTTTAAAACTAATTAATAATGTAATTGTACACTATATTTTATTTATAAAAAAATACAAATTTCAATTAAAATTCAATATTTTTTTACTATTCATCAAAAAATAAAACATCCTAGAAAAATATCAAAATTTCACCCTATGATAATTTTTACATTATGATTTAAAAAATAAAGTTTATTTTTTCATATAAAATTTGTGAAAGTTCTTAAATTTAGTTTTAATATAAGGGTTATATTAAAAGGAGGCAAACTTTCCTTTAGAAAAATATATCTTTTTTTGAATAAAATTATATTTTTCTCATCTTATGAATTTCATACCTATTGGAAAAACGTAAGAAATAATTGATTGAATATATAATATATATTATATTATTATCATTCACTAATAATAATTAATTCAATTTATTAATACAAAATTCCTTTGGGTGTATAAAAATAGTTTTTTTATAAAAACATGTCTTTTATATTCAGTTGGTTTCTATATTCATTACTAATTTATTGGTCAAAAAATAATTATATAAACATATGTAAACAATGTTCTCCAATTTATTTAATCTTATTCATTGACTCCATTATAACAACTAAGTGATCACTAAAATAATATTTTAATAATAATATTATTAATATTATTTAGTAAACATTAGTCTTGCATGCAACACAAGCCATTGAAGAAAGTCACTATTTAATGTTCTAAAAGATAATCTCAATGTTGTGTGTAACGTAAGATTAACTCAGTGTTGAGTATAAATAAATATAGCAACAAAATTAAATTTATTATAAAAGGAAAATATTTTAAAGTCTTGGGGTGTTACATTCTCCCCACCTTAAATAAATGTCATCCTCACAATTAAAACTTGATCTTAGTAATCAAGGGTTTGATATTTGGAAATAATATTGTTAAAAAACCCAATTTATAAATAGGATTAATAACATATTTATAATAATAGGGAAATTGAAACGTGAAGCTCACTATAAAACTAGGATTTTGAATAGGAGAACAATATTAAAAACATTGATATGGAAGATAAATCTAACTATCAAGTTCTGAAGGAGAGTGATAGAGAACATTGATCACAAGAAAGTGGGTGGTCCATAGATAATTAATGATCACAAGGCCATAAACCACATAGGTTTTAAAAAAGTTCATTGATATCATTAACTTTTTTTGATAATATGAGAACATTTTTTTTCAAGATCCTTTTCCCAGGGTTGATGAATTATTTCACTCTCTATGAATGAAATGAAATATACTTACTTGTTATGTTTCTACTTTGTAAGCCTAATTTTATTCTTTTTTTCTTTTGAACTATTTAAACTTCTTTTCTTAGAATGGGTTATATCATATAGTGAATTAACACATTAATCTCTAAAACCTAATACAAATATCAACTTAAACCATTTCATAGATTGTTAAGTTTTCCCAAATATTATGATCCAAAAATTTAGAAATAAATTCTTTGAATTTACAAAATAAACTTATCATTAATCCAAGAAATATGAAGTATCTCTATATCATCACATACCAAAAATTTTAATACCTTCATCATTTATTATCTTCAAACATGTTAATAACTTGAATTACCATAAGAATCACATTGAAAACATGAATTATTATATATTTATTAAATATAACATAAATTATTGGATATATTCCTTAAATCCAAAAATGCTGTTAAATCCATCATTGATAGCATAAACCATGTCATCATTAATTCATTAATTTGTTCCAATGTATTTAGTAATATAAAATTCACTTTATCCATATCTTTTATCTCTTTATCCAAAAATAATTATCTCAATATCAAGAACATATTAAGAACTAACCTTATCTCAACCATATGTTTTTTAAAATGTCCCAATTACTACTGAATCACTTTTCTTGGCACTACTTAATACATGATTTAAATAATTTAAGAAATAGTATTGTAGTACAATCTTTATATATTTCATAATTAATATAACCAATACATTATTAATAAAATACATTTACAACATTAATCAAGTATCCAAATACATTGGCACATTAATAATTCCACTTCAGCTGTATCAATAACATAAACTTGACATTGATCCCTTGGGTTATTCTGAGGTATATTCCCTTGACGTTTGGGGAATTAATTTGTGTTATACCAAATATCTGTACAATGGAAGTATTGAAAATTATAATTTTCTTTCCTTCCCTTGCAATCATGAACTTTCTTGACTTTTCTCCACACATATAGAGAACTCCCATTCCCTTCAAGCAAGTACCAGGGTGTTTCTTTCAACAATTATTAGATGCAGGAAAATAATTCATTTTATTTTCTGGTATCCATTTATTGATCTACCATCCTCTTCTTCTCTAGTTTCCCTTTAAATCCATAATACTTAGATAATTATATCTCTGTCTTGATAGAATATAAAACTGTTTCATCATATGATGAAATTTTTTAAGTAACAAACACCATTAAAACACTTTCTTTAAGACCTTTAAATAAATGGAAAATATTCCCTTCTATGTTTCACATATAACCCATAGCATACCTGATAACATTATAAATGTAGCTTCATACTCAGCAATAATTTCTTTATCCTTTTGATTTAAGCTAAGGAACTTCCTCTTTATCTTAGTTTTTTAGTCATGACAGAAATATTTTTCGAAGAATATCTCCTTAAAAACTTTCCATTCTATGAGTTATATTTCCTATTCCTCCCTAGTATTCTAGATCAAAAACCACCATTGATCAAAATTTCCTTTGAGACAATACACCTCAAGTGTAAACTTTTCCTTTTCACCACATCCTAAGGCCATAAATATCTTCTACAGAGACTTAATCTATTGGTCAGTTATAATCGGATTTGCAGTCCCACTAAATTATGGAGGATTCTGTCAGATAATATGATCCAGAATAGGTGAATCTCATTTTGGAACAATTTTCTCCATCAGGAAAAGGTTATTTTTCATAACCTGATTAAGTTTCCCTAATATAGCCATAATTTTTCATGTTCCAATACCAGCAGTATTAGTTTCCTCAGTAAGAAAATCTATACATTTTCCATGAGTATTGATACCATTATTCCTTTTAGGTTCCATTTATAATAATTATCATACACTATATTAGATCATAACATTATATAATATAATTTTTAAACCCAAAACTAATGAAATACTTCTCATAAATTGAAAAATTTATGCATAGATAAACTCAAAATCAAAAACATGGTTTATTTTGGATGTTATATAATATATATCATCAATTTATATCATAGAGTTATGTGTCTTATAGTGACCCATGCTTAACATACATGGATATTACATCATTTTAGATTAATATTCAATACAATAAAAAAATACATGCCCAAGGACCATAATAGTTTAGTGTCTTTAGAAACATGGAACACATTATTCTAGTTTGGAGAAATATCATCATAATATTAATTAAATATCTTACACTTTATTACTCATACATAAAACCTTTCTTCATAACCTAAGGAATGGAAACTTAAGAAATGGGTGATCTCGATTTCTTAGTAAGATTAAATAAAGGAAATGCATAAGAATACAATGAACATAAGGGCATGAGAACATGAGAATAAACATTTAATATCATACCCTATATAAAAAGATCCTAATCATTAGGCATGGAATAAATATTGGTAGTTCATAAGACATGAAATTATAAGACAATCAAGAACATAAACCATGTGATCATTTCTAAGGCATAAGACATAGATTTTTTAGAAGACATAAAAACATGTAACATAATTCTCTATAAGTCAAGGTGTATTTCCAAAACCTTATAGGTCAGTTTATGGGACTATATATACTGGGAGGGACACTCCACCATCCCTGGTCATAGTTTTTTCCTTGTAAGATATCAGGATTCCCCATCTTTCTATAGTGGATCAGGTTTCCCTACCTTCTCATACTAGATCAAGTTTCCTTATATTCCATAGTGGATTATTTTTTCACTCTTCCCATAGTGGACCAGGTTTCCCCGTATTCTTATATTGGATTGGATTTATCTATCTTCCATAGTGGATCAGGTTTCCCCATCTTTCTATAGTGAATTGGGTTTCCCCATCTTCCATAGTGGATCGGGTTTCCCCATCTTCTCATTGTGGATCAGGCCTCTCTACTTGATTCCCATCATTCTCTCCTGAGATATAAACCTTAATCGAATTCATTAGAGGGTGATATTGGTCCCAACAATAACATAGTAAAATTATATATAAATTTGACACAAGATAATAAAACTTTCATCATTTAATGACACATAAAAAGATTTGGGTTTCATTAACATCATATCATAAACCATGAAATGAAATGGGTATCATAAAATTTTATCATATTATTACATATAAAAAATAGTTATGTTTCATAATAATTTCATCAATGAATAACAATTGAAAATATTATGTTTCAAAATAATATAACCCATGGAAGGGGAATTAGTTTCATAAAAATCATTCTATCTAAACATAAACCATTCATGAAATAATATGATCAGTATTTTTGGATCATATCCCCATTAAAGAAGAAACTAAAAAAATATATTTCATCTTAGATAGAGAATGATTTTGAAAGATCATATAGAAAATTTCTTAAGTTAATTTTACTTTACATAAAAATATATTTCATAAAACCATTTAAAAAATCCTTTTCTTTGAAATAAATATTTACAATTTCATTTAAATTTTTTTTTGAGGCAAATATCATTTATTATTTGAAAAACAATTTTTAAAACATAAAGCCTTTTTGAAAACCATTTTCTTTGAAAATGAACATGAAAACTTATAAAGGAAGATTTAATAAATTTTAAACACCTTTTAAATGTAAAAATTCTATGAATTTTTTTTATATGAAAATAGATTGGAAAAAATTTAAATGAAACTTTGAAAATCATTCAAAACACATCTTGAATCACAAAACATTTTTGAATTTTTTTTTATTCGAAAACCACTAAAAAAATGAATTTCCAATATATTAAGAAAATAGTTTTTCATAAAAATAAATCTTGTAAACCTTCAAATGAATCTTCAAAGGATGGATGATTATGATGGTGGATAAATCCATACATGCCGAAGAGTCCTTTTGCACCGTAGAAGTTCTGAAAAGCGCCTTGATCAGAAAATGATAAAAATATTCCTTTTTAAAACCATATTTTAAAAAGATAAAACATTTGTAAAAATGTACATTAAACATTATATGATAATAGTAAAACATTTTTGAAAACATTTATAAAAAAATGGTTTTTAGGGAATATAGATTTCTGACCGAAAGGATAAATAAATTCAAATTTTCATAAATTCTTTTTATTAATTTTTTTAAGTTCCAAGGATTGGAAAAATTGTATAAATACAATTATATATCATTAATAACCATATTAAAATAAAATTCATGAGATTTATTTACATATGATTAAAAATATTTCATCAACTAAATAATAATCATAAACAATCCCGATAAACGATGACATTAAAGTAGTAAACTATTACATATTTGGTAACTTTGAATAAAAATAACTATATAATAATTACATTACATGACAATTAAAATATTATTAAAATATGGAGATTCATTATATAACCGATCAAAGGCAGTATATACACATTATAGAAAAATATAGGTGCATAACATGACATGTGTCTCAAAGAAGTAAAATTGAGACAAAATTACTTTACCGATTTGTTAACTTTTGAAACATCAAACCCATGAAATAAAGATCATAAAATGGATATGAAAATACCCATAAATTTATTTATAATAATCATAGAATACATCCATTGTCATTATATACACCACAAATAAGAAATAGGAGGTGAACATGGCTTGTGTCTCATGGAAAATAAAAATGGGATGGGAAAACCTATACTACTTGAGTAATTTTAGAATCATGATCCCCATGAAATAAAAAAAAAAATAAAGATTTTAATATAATTAAATAAATAAAATTAATTATATAAAATTTCTTAGGGGAGTATCTACACTACACAAAAAAATTGAGTGGTGAATATGGCATGTATCTCATGGAAATGAAAAGTGAGATGAAATTCCCTTACCTTAAGTCTTGACTTTCCTCGTACATGTTCAAAACACCTATATAACAAATATAAATTTATTATATATCTTAAAAATAAAAATATTTTTAAATATAATACCATATATTATTTTTATTTGAAATTATATTACCCATTTAGCAACAACTCCATGTTAATATTATGTTTTGGGTAATATCTGCTTTGTTTTTCGTATATGTTTTGTCTTGTTTTTCTTGATCTTACTAAGATCACAATTTAATTTTTTATAGAAAAAATCATGATATAAAAATCATATATATTATATATATATATATAATAATATATATAATATATAAATATAAAATTTAATACACTATTCATGGATATGGCAGACCGCACGTAGGCATGAACACTATTTCTGTTTTATTATCACATTGAATGAAAGAAAGTAAATTACACACACACACACAATCACACACACACACATATAATATAATTATATAATCATTATTATGTAATATATGTCGTATAAGTTCACTAAAACCATCCTTAATACATTCTATATAGAGTGTGAACGAATCACATCAGTTTGAGGTGGTGATAATCCACACTTCCCCAAATGAAATTATCATATTTATACAAAATGAAAAGAATTAAGGTATGTGTTATATGATTACTAAATAAAAATAATATATCCTAAATATCATATATATCATATAAAAATATATTTTCCATTATAGTTTGCAACCATGAGAGGTGGTAAAGGAAAAAAGAACAATGGACACAATGGTTACTCACCTTGAATAACTTATCAACAAGCATCCAGACACACAGGTTGGTACTCTGCACTGGGAATTATTTAGAGTGGCGGAATCAAATAATCTTATTCTTATGTTTAATCATTTTGTGATATCTTTTATCATGTAGTGGTATTATAATTTGTGAACTAATGTTTTACACTTCCTCTTAAAGTGTCTTATTAATAAAAATTTATTCTGGAGAACAACATCGTTTAGTGAGGCATTAGTTCTCTGTACACAAGAACAATAAGTTAATTACCCATTATATGGATGTGTGTGTAAGTGTCATTGTAACACTTATAATAAAAAATATCAGTATATTCATTATACTTAGGTCAATATATAATCATGCAATATGAATATTTTAGGGGGTGGATAATAAAAAAAATAAAATACCTTGAGGAACGATGCTACCTCTTCTTTGGGTAACTCCTTTTGGCTTTCCCCAAAGGGATTCATCGGTTGGATTTATTACAAAAGGGATGATTATAGGATAAATAGAGGGATTCTGGGAGATTATTTTTCTAGATTGTGGGGGAGAAAAATGGTTTATAGTTGTGAATCAGTGGGTGGGGTGAGTGCCTTTTTATAGTGGAGGAGGAGTGGAAATCTAGTAAATTTTTGAAAAGGGAATTCCACCCACGTTTTTAATATGAAAAGTGGATCCAATAATAAATATAATTATCAAAAAGTGAGTATAGGATGTAAATATGGCCATAAAATATATTTTTGACCAGTTTATAGTTCATTTTGGGCCTTAAGTTTAAGGTTTAGTCCTTTGTTAAGCTAATTTTTTTAAATAACTATAAATAATTTCAATCACTTTCACTAATATTTTTTAAAAAACTAAGTCAAACATATTAAAAATTATAAATTATTCTAATTATAGTTATTTAATCCATTTTTTCAAATTTTAATCATCAAAGCGGCAGAAGCTAATTTAAATTTAATCTTGTAGATGGGACATCATAGTGGGTTTTAAAAGTAAAAATGTCCAAATATTGGTAAGTTTTTATATCCAATTTCAATGTGAAATTGATTCCAATGAAATAAATTATTTTAATTCATGTATAATTTATCAAATTGAACTTTTATAAAAATCAAAAACATTATTTAACCTTATAAATAAAATATATGAAAAAGAAGTTTTGAAATAAAATTCAGTTTTAGTCACTATTCCTCAAAAAATGAAACTTCACAGAAAAATACAAAAAATTTACCGTAATCTATTTTTTATGTTCATTTTTCAAAAATTAAGTTTATTGTTTCAATTAAAAATTATAAATGTGTCAATATTCATATTTAAAATGGGTTCTCAATTAAAAGGTGACAAAAATACATTTTAGAAGAATATGTCTTTTTATTCACAAAATAAGATTTACTCTTATCTTATAACTATAAAATATATTGAATGTGTATAAAAAATATTGATTGAATATATAATATATAAATTTTATTTAAAACATTAATCATAAGTGGTTTTTTTTATTTATTGAGATAAGATTGTGTTTGTTCAAAGAAAAAATAGTTTTCTTAGAAAAGTAATTTATTTATTTACAGATAGTTCTTACATTCATTTATATTAATTTATAACCAAAGGATTAATTTTATATACATTTTTAAATAATATTATCACAATTTAGTTAATATTATTCATAACTTCCATTCCAATGGATCTGTGGTAACTATAATAATATTTTGATAATAATATTTATAGTATATTGTAGTTTAGTAAAACTCTACCTTGTGTGTAACCCAAGGTATGAAAGGGACTCGAAATTGTGTGTAATATAATCCAAAATTAGTGTTTCCTGTAACAAATTATAATATAAGTGTTGTGTGTAGCATAATATTGGCTTGGCGTGGTATATAACACAATTCAAACTTAGTGCTTTCGTATAAAAAAAGAAATATTCAGTGTTGTGTGAAATAAAAAACAGCTAAAAAGATTAAATTAATTATAAAAAAATATTTCACAAAGTTTATAGGTGTTAAATTCTACCCCCCATAAAATGATTCTCATCCTCAAAATTCATCTAGGTTATCAAATGTTTAATACTTGAATGTTTTGTTCATAGCAACCCGCATCGTAAAAATGAATAATAAAACTTCCTTTTAAAAGGGAATGTTAGAAACATAATAGTTACCCAAAGTAACACATAAATAGGTTTAACCATAAGAAAACATTGGTGAGAAGTTAAAACAAGGAAATATAAGAAAATCATATATAATCATAGATATTGATAAGGATCAATAATCACAAGAAAGTGGGTGTCCAAAGAAATTTAACAATCACAAAATAATAAAGTGAAGAAGCGTGAAAGAGGACATTGATTTCATCAAAAATGATGATAATAAGACAAAATTATATTTCCAGACCCTTTTACTAAATTTTAATAATGTTTATCACATGAAAATATAATTACTTAATTTCATTCCCTTCTATAAGTAAAATCTCACCCTTTGGTCATGTATTGACCAATTTCCACTTCCCCTCTTTCTCAAAGAAGGAAGGTGAATTTTTAATTACTAACGAAATAATAGATCATGAGATACATGATAGGTTATCCCATATGTCTTGAGTTACCATCAACAAAAATTGTTTATATTAAGTTTTCCAATATTCATAAATCCTCATGTGGTGAGATAACACTTTAATCTCACAAACTTCATCCAAAGTTTAACATAAAATTTCCATAAATAGTTAACCTAATAATCCTTCCAAAAGATAAAAATACAAAACATTAGAAATAAGGTCATGAAATAATATTAACATTGATCCCCCATGTATCACAAAGTAGATATTTTTTGCCACATTCCAAACATGTGAATACCCACATCATATATTATCTTCAAACATGGTAGTAACATGAATTACCATAAATCCTTTTAGAAAACATGCATTCTTCCTTATTCCAAATATTACTGGATATGTTTTGTAAATTCTATAAGATTTAAAATTCATCCATGATAACATATACCACTTTTTCGCCAAATCCTTTATCAGTGATGAGTTCATAAATTCTATCCAATTTAATTTATCCAAAACAATCATCTCTTTATCTAAGCTAAACACAATTGTCTCAATATCTTGAACATATTAAGGGTTACCTTACCTTATTTCAAAATATAAACTTTACATTAATCCCTTTTTATAGTTCATCAGTACTATTCAATATATTTTTGGAAATACTTAAAGGAAAAAATATAATTCATGATTGATAAAACATAATTCTTGAATTCAAATACATATAAATTTAAGTCATCCAACATTATTCTTAAACCATTTATCAGGCTTAATCATCTGATCCCTTAATACCCATTTCCAAGAATATGAAATATGAATCATGTATTATGGTTTCTCAACCTAAATCTAACCATACTTCTTACATTTAATTTAAATACTAATAGAAGATCATCCCATACCTTTCACATATCATTTGTGGTATATTTTTATTCAGTAGTATAACCAATAATCATATACATTACTGATTATATTTAAGTGATTTCCACATAGGAAATATATTTTCATCATACCCATACTTTCCACAAATTAAACATTCAATTTTTATCTAATTTATTCTAGTTCACACTATTGAATAAAACCATAAATCATATTGTGAGAATCAATTATCATCGTAGAAAACCACATAATCATGAAACATTCCTTATAGGATGTCTAGATAATGACACATAATTATTTAATATACGACACCTTAGGTTTATACTAGGTAATTCATAATCACATTATATTTAAATTCTTCATGATGGTTGTTAAAGAGTTTGTGAATTTATAAATCATATCAATTGAGAGTTTCAAACCATGTGTGCAACATGGTCTATTTTCATCTTCCAGTTCCTGATAAAGTCTAGCTCAATATAGTGTTTTTGGGGCTGTTACCCCTATGTACATCTCTTCCAGAGCCACATCCACTTGTAGTATCCAAACATGGATTTATTTCAAGGAAAATACCCTCTCTATCCTTTACCAAAATTCTAGGACCTTTTTCTATACTTTAACTCAACGTTAGACTTATCATTAGAGACATCCCAAGACATATCCTTAGAAATATCCCAAGGGATCTCACTAAAGTTTTCTCATATAAATTTACAAAGGATGATTAAATCTTTACATTGATACCAACTATAGTGACCCATGATTAACATACATGGATATTACATCATTTTAGATGAATATTCAGCACATTACAAAAAATCCAATCCTAAGGATCGTAATAGTTTAGTGTCTTTGGAAACATGGAACACATTATTCTAGTTTGGTGAAAGATATTCAACATATTAATTAAAGATAATCCCCTTTAGTAATACTAGTTAAATCCTTTCTTCATTACCTAGGGAATGGAAAAATAATAAATTGATGTTCTTGAATTCTCAGTAAGGGTAAATAAATGAAATACATAATCATAACATGAATATAAGGGTATGAGAACATGATCATAACATTTTAATATCATAACCAACATAAAATGATCATAATCTCAAGACATGGAATATAGATCGGTGATAAAACACAATTTTATTGAATATTTTATATATAATAAATGATATAATTTCATCACATTATGTCAAATATTTTTATTTATAAAATGTTTGGGATTGGATCATTCATTTAAAAGTTGTATGAAAATTCCAGTTCTTCCATTTAAAGTTCACTATAGTATTGTAACCATAAATATTTTTATGTGTATTATTTGAAAATAAAATTTTGAAAATATGTTATTTAATTAAGGGTATATAGATTTCATTCATGAAATTAGAGCTAAATAATTAATTTTATTGGAGAAAAGTTCCATGAAGTCAAAGATGGGCTGGACCCGCCAGATTGGTCATCAATTTAGTATTTGGGCCATAACATCTCCATTCGTTCTTGGATTGAGGAAAAATTTAGAAGGGTTATCAAGTAATAAAATATAAAAAATCACACTTCTTGATAGATATATGGTTCATGAGTTTTTTGGTCAACATGGAAGGGAAATTTGACTTAAAATATTTGTCCAAATTTTACCATTCACACTTGAAAACTCTTTTAACCTAGCTTCCCCTCCACTCTATAAATTGGTGTTTTTTCTAATTTTGAGGTGTTTTTATGTGAATTTTGATATTTTTATTATACTATAAGTGGTTCATTACCATTTATGTTCACAATTATATTAGGGAATCTATCAATATAAGATTTCCTCTAAAATTCTATTATTTTCCTCTTCTTTGTTAAAACATTGTTGTTATTTCAATAAAATCTCTATTTTTATCATATTTATTCTATTGTGTTCATTTTTATTATTATTTATTTTTATTCATTGGTTTGTAACTCAATATTAGAAATGTTATTGAGGTATACCCTTTCTAAACCTTTGTGAATGCACTTCATTTCTATTTTGACTACACCGCCCATAGAAGAGTAGTTTTCTCAGTTATTTTTCTATCTCCTACCTTATTAATTTTTTTATTTTGAATCAATGAGAAACTATAATTCACATAATATGATCCATGAATTTTGTTTTTAAATTAGAATAAAAAAATTAAGTAATTGACCAATTAACACAAAAACACATGAGGTCAAGATTTGTGTACATTCTGAGAGCTTAAACTTAATCAGTAAAAGAAAATCACATAGGATAAATTTTTATAGTTGAAATATAATACCTAAAATAAATTCATCTTTATTTAAAATATAGACTTATTCCCTAATTTACCATTTAACATAATCTATCCTTATAATTCTAATCAAATTAGGGTGTTGCAATTTCATTTTTCGAAGCTAGCATAGGGTTTAACTCTTTTCCTTTTTATGGTAAAGTTAATTATCATATTGTTAGGGGTAAAAAAATTAAGGGATCATAATTTATTGGATATTAATTTAAATAATAATTATTAATAAGTATGTTAAGTGGTATAGTAATATCAATTTTGAATTTTAAATATTTTTCTAAAAATATATATTTTCTCATTGCATTTCTCGTTAAAAAAACAAAAAAACTAAAATCTCATTCTAGCATACTAATTATTATTCTTTTATAAGCATCAAAAAACCCCCTCCATCCTTATAGGTTGTTTATTTCTTAATTATTTATTTTTATAATACCTTGAAGAAGTTGTTTTAATTATTTCCTCTTTGAGATAAAACCTTGATCAGCCACTCAACTGCACCAATGTACCCAAAAACTACACATCATTTGAGAGTGCCCATGATAGTTCAATTGAAATTGGCCCAATTTTTTGGAGGCATATAATTTATTCAACCAATTAGAGGTATTTTGTATTTTCATTTAATTATTTTCTTCTCTTATTTCTCTAATATTTCTCCTTTCATAGTTTTTTCTTTTCTTCTTTTTTTCATTTTTTCTCTTTTTATTTCTTGGGTAGTCAAATCATACTTCTTTTATATATATTATGAACCAATTTTATTAATTTATTTTCATTTTTACTTGATTTATGACACAAAAAAATATTGTGGATTACTTAAATATTCACCCTGATATAGAGCGTATCATTTGAGCTTGAATTAGGCAGTCTTAGTCTACGGGAATTTTCAACATTCAACCAGTTGTATAATTCATCAATTATAGAACAATGAAATTGGAAACACTTCAGAATAAAACATAAAACAAGAAAAAATTTCTGCAAACAATAAAAATGAACTTAATAGAACCATTTGAGAATTGGATACAACATATATTAACTATCAATTGAATTGTATTGCATACAAAAATCTTAAATCAGAATTTGAATTAAAATTTTGGTTAATTAACCTTCTTATGAAATTTCATGGATTATTTGTAGAGGATACAAAAAAAAATCAAAAATAATTTAATGTAGTTTTCTCAACTATAAAACCATGAAATTTATCTAAATATCAAATCAATCTAAGAGCATTCCTATTCTCACATGATGGAACTGAAAAAGACTGGATGTATTATTTATAACCAGAAGATGTAACATGTGGGAATTATTTGAAACATCTTTTGTTTCATAGATTTTTTCAAGGATTAAGGACCAATTCCATTTGAAAAGATATCTCATGAATCAAGAAAGCCTAAGGGGTGCCAATGTATGAGTATTGGGAGAAATTCAAGAAGCAATGTGCAAGCTGTCTGCATCACCAAAGTAGTGAGAAACTTATCATACAATACATATACAACGTCATCATGCTAATAGAAAGGATCATGGTAGATTCCCTATCTATAGAATAATTGGTGTAAAAAAAATAGTAGCTTTATGCGCATTGATCAGAAAGATGGAACAAAACTCCAAATAATCTAGAAATCAAGGTACATCACATATTAGAGGAGTATATCAAGTAAGTCCATATTCTCTGGAAATCCATTTAATTGATACAAATTTGGGATAATTTAACACTATGGCGAGGAATATTTATTTGGATCAAAAGACAACCCAACCCACTTCTATGAGGCCTTATAGAATTTTCACTAAAATAGACTACCCAACTAATTGTTTCCACCAACTATAAGAGAAAAAGTATTACATAGAAGTATTACCTGGGAGATATTATTAGTTGAAAAAAACCACATACCCTAAATATGTATGATTCCTTTTCTTCAACATATAACCAAGGGTGAAAGGATCAGTCAGATATGATGTATAGATCTGGACAAAAATAATGGCCCCCTTTTCAAAAAAATTTCCTTTAGCCTCCACCTTACCAAGAGGGTTTACAACAACACCAAAGAATATTTGAAGCTCAATTATCAATAATCCAACAAAAAGGGAATTCTCTACGAAAGGTAGATTCTAACACTAACAATATTTTGAAACAAATTGTTCTTAATCAACAGAATGGGATGAAGAGTAAAGGTTCTAATTTTAGGGAGTTAAAGACACAAATGAGCTAGATTTCCACCATAATCAATGAACTGGTTTGTAAGAATTTTAGAAATATACTTTCCTAGCCTACTCCAAACCTCAAGGGGAATGTTAGTGCCATCACATTGAGAAGTGAGAGGCAAATAAATGATACATCTGCACCTATCATTTCACTAGGATTCAACTCAACCCTAGAGAATCCCCATTCAAGAAAAACTGAGGAGAAACCCAAGTAGAAAGACAAGGGTAATAAAAATATTGATGATGTTCCTTTTAAACCCCTTTAATTTCCAAACAGAGTTGTACAAACCAAGAAGATGGCTGAAGATGAAATGAAAAAAGAGGTTTTGGACATATTTAAGCGTGTTGAGATAAAAATCCATCTACTTGAATCAATTAAAAAAATACCAAGGTATGCAATTTTTTTAAAAGAGAATTGTAGCAATTGAAGAGGGATGAAGAGAAATGATAGGATCATTATTGGAAGGAATGTGTCAGCACTCACTACAATATATCAAGAAATTCCAACAAAGTGCAAGGATCCTGGGACATTCACCATCCCATGTACCCTAAGGGAGTTACATTTTTTTTGATGCTTTATGTGATTTAGTAGCTTCCATAAATTTGATTCCTCACTCTACATTATCTTATTTATAGGTTGGTGATTTGAAGCTGACAAGAGTAGTGGAGTAGTTAGAAAATAGAGCTACAAGATATCCAGTAGGATTCTTTAAGGATGTACTTGTTCGGGTAAGAGACATGATCTTTCCAGCATATTTATACTTGCTTAACATGGAGGATGATCAGGTAAATTATTGTGCTTCCATTATTCTAGGTATTACCTTCCTCAAAACTGAAAAAAATAAATTTATATGATGTTACACTTTCCATGGAGTTTAGTGATTAATTTGTGATATTTAATATCATTGATTCCATGAAGTACCCCTAAGAGGACCATTCTACTTTTTTATCTCCCATTTTGAGCCACTAGGTAAAAACACCACAGAATTTGAATATCCTATGTTTAGAGAGATTATGCGCATTGATTCTAGTTTGATTTCTAAGAGTAATTATACCCCTATTTATAATGAACAAACCCCTCTTAGACTTTATTTTGAAATGGGTTCATATTCTTATTTTGATCTTGCTCAATCTAATTTTTGACATGCTTGTTGAGTATGCTGATGGATTTAATACATTATTCTCTAATTTTGATGATTTCTATTTTGGTAATCATGTTCTTTATGTACATATCTGAGTTCCTTAAATGTATCCATCCATACTATACCCTAATTCATTAGAACTCAATCCATTACCACTAAATCTCAAATACTCATACTTGTTGAGTGGTGGGAGATTACCTATTATCATTGGTAACAATATTTATTTTGAACATGAATAAATTTTTTTTCAATATTTTGAGGGATAATATTAGGGAAACCAGGTGGACCTTAGCTGACATATCAGGTATTATCCCCTTTATTCACATGTATAATATTCTTTTGGAGGATGATACCACACTAGTTATCCAACCACAAAAAAAACTAAATCCCACTCTTCTGGAAGTTATTAAAAAAGAAGTTAAAAAATTACTTGAGGAAGGTATAATTTATCCCATTTCATATCACCAATGGGTAAGTCCTATTATGTTTGTCCCTAATAAAAGTGGTGTTACTTTTGTTTGAAATGAGAGTGGGGAGGTAGTTTTAATGAGGGTAGAAAACATTTGGCATGTGTGTATTGATTAAAATAAAATAAATCAATCCACTCCCAAGGACCATTTCTCACACCCATTTATTGATCAAATGATTTAGAGAATAGCTAAGAAGTCACATTATTGTTTCTTGGATAGATTTTTTGGGATATTTTTAGGTTCCTATAGATTTGTATGATTAGGAGAAGACTACATTCACTTTTCCATTTAGTACATTTTCCAACCAAAGGATTCCATTTAGAATTTTCAATTCCCCAAGTACCTTACAAAGATGCATGGTGAGTATTTTTTCATATTTCATTGAGGCCTACATGGAGGTGTTTATGGATGAATTTACTATGTACAGATCTTCATTTCATGAATGTATCTTTAGTTTGGGAATGTTGTTGGATCATTATATTGAGAAGAATATGGTCATGAACTTTGAAAAGTGTCATTTCATGGTAGATAATCCCATCGAATTAGGGAATGTACTGTCAAAACATGGGGTAGAGGTTGATAGATATAAGGTAGATATTATTTTACCCTTTACATATCCTTCATGTATTCATGATGATAGATCATTCAGGGGGCATGCTTAATTTTATCGACACTTCATATGAGATTTCAATAAGATATCTCTACCCTTATCTAGATTACTTAAAAAATACTTCGATTTAATTTTTGATGATTCATGAAGGGTATCATTTGATGAGTTTAAGAAGCATTAGACCACTCAACCGATCATACATCCCCCATGGAGGGACATTCCATTTGATCTTATGTGTAACACATCTAACTTTGTGGTTGGAACTGTCTTATCACAAAGGGTGGAGGGATGTTCAAATGTGATTGCCTATGCATCAAGGACATTGGATTTATCCCATTCCACCCCCCCAAAGTAGTTTCTTTATGTTATATTTTGCTTTAGATAAATTCAGTTCATATTTATTGGGCTCTAAATTCGTTATTTTTTCTAACCGCATAGCTTTGAGGTACCCGTTAAAGAATCCAAATGCAAAGACCATGATTATCTAGTGGAATATCCATCTTAAATAATTTTTTATTAATATAAAGTACAATAAGGGGTTAGAAAACTTTTTGGCAGAGCACATGAGTAGGATTTCTCACACACTAGAGGTGGAGACCATAGACAATGTACAACTTTAAGACTCTTTACCCAATGCGAATATTTGTGAAATCTCAGGAACACATCCTTGGTATGATGATTTAGTTTACTATACTATGTTTTATAAAATTATTTCTAATTTTAATAAACATCAAGTCCAAAAATTAAATAGCGAGTCCAGGTTTTTTGTGTGGTATGATCCTTACCTATAGACCATGTGTAGTGATCAAGTTATTATGAGGTGTGTTCTAAATCATGAGTTTGATTTTGTTCTAAATTTATTCTATAAACATTCATGTGGAGGACACATTGGACCCCAAAGAGTATATATGAAAGTCTTAGACATTGGGTTATATTGGCCATACTTATTCCATGATTATCATATGTTTTGTAAGTCATGCTCACATTGCCAACACACTACAAACATTTTGGGGAGACATGAGATGCCCCAAAAACCGTACAATTATATGATATTTTTGATGTACGGGGAATTTATTTTATGGTACCTTTTCCTAGTTCATATGGTTTTTTTTATATTTTGGTTTCCATTGATTGTATAAACAAATGGTTAAAGTCCAAGGCCACTAGGACTGATTATTCTCTTGTTGTAGTGGACTTTGTAAAGGCTCAAATTTTATATAGTTTTATAGTACCAAAGGTCATCATCAATGAATAAGGGACACATTTTTTCAATTTAAATTTGGTTTCCATCCTTAAAAAGTATTGTGTAACGCAGAAAACATCAACACCATACCACCCCCAAACAAATGGCCAAGCTAGGGATTAAAATTGAGAGTCGAAATAAATTTTTGTAGAAAATTGTGCTTCCAAATAAGAAGTATTGGAGAAAGTTCTTGGATGATGCACATTGGGATTATAGTATAGAAAAAAACACCCCCATATTTAGGTCCCCATTTCATATTATTTAGGGAAATCCTATCATCTCCTCATGGAAGTCGAGCTTCAGGTTTATTGGGCTATAAAGAAATGAAACATGGATTGTACCTAAGCTAGAAGTCAATGGAATATTTAAATTCAAGATCTTGAGGATATTAAAATTTTAATCATATAAGAACTAAAGTATATATAAGGAATGATCAAAATAATATCATGATATAATGATCCAAAAAATAAAGTTTCATTATGGAGATAATGTCATACTCCGCAGTTCAAAAATGAAGCTGATGCTTAGTAAGTTGCATTCCATATGGTTAGGTACTTATGTTTTATCTAAAGTTTTTTCTTATGGTGAAGTTGAGATCACAAAAGAGGACATAAGAATTTTATTTACATTAATTGGGAAAAATTTTAAGAAATACATTGAGGGAATTCCTACTGATGTAGTTTATTTCATCACACTACATAACCCCATCATCACTTGAGAATGTTAGGATGTTCCTAACCATTTCAGTTTTATATTATTTTTCCAATTTAAAATTATAAATTTCATGTGAACATATCATTTCAAAAGTTCACATTGAGGAAAATGAAATATTTTAAGTGTGGTGGAGGGGAAAACATTTTGGGATAGATATTTAGGATTTTGATTTGTGTGTTTTGTGTGTGTTTTTTATTAAGTTCTTTGTTAAAATTTTAAAAAACAAACAGACAAAGAAAAAAAATCAATAAAAAAAAATCATGTAACATTCTCATTTTCATTTGGAACATATGGAAAATTCATGTTTTCAAAATTCATTAGTGACATGACAAGAATGAGAAAGATTTCATTATTAAGGGTTGATTTTATTAAAATTAAATTCATCGGTGATATGATTGGTTATGTCATTATAAAACCATTTATATTATGAAACAATTCTTTGTGATATTTGTTCATGGTAAATTATGTCATTGATTTCTCCACACAAATTTTTATGCAACTAGGAATTGTGAAATTTTTCCTACTCAATTGAAGGTATATCCATGTTGGGTAAAAAAGTTCATCTTATATTAATAGTTGTTCCATATTTTCGTTTCTCTTACAATTAATTTCATAACTATAGCTAATTGACCTATTCCTGTGTAAATAATATCCAATAGTTTTATTCCCTAAAAAATCATTTTTTTCAAGAAATAAAAAAAAATTAATAAAGAGGGGAGTGATGAAATGTAAAACAAACGAGGATATCACGGTCAGGATCTTAAGGTTTGAACTTTTGGAATTCTTAAGTGAGTGGGTCTTGAAATTTGATTTAAAGAAAATGTATAACAGGTTCAGTGAATTAAACTAGGTAAGAATAATTATTTTACTTTACATGAATATGTTTAATAAAGGGTGGAGATATGAGCTTGAAATTGTTGCCACACACACACATGGGGAATTAATGACATTATAGACCCATATCTTTTTTTTACTATGATTAGTTTAATTAATCTCACTATATTTTGATAAAATTTATAAGTCAATTAATTTCAAATTTATTGATATTGAATCTTTATGGTAATCATACATTTCAGTGGCTATATCCCACGTAAACCATGAATGTAGCCCAAAAATAATTTATGCTTGACCAAATTCGATCTATGTACCTCCGCTATAATCAACAGACACCTTTCCACTACACCACAGATGCCTTTGGGTATATAAGTATATATAATGTTATATATATTATTAAAAACTATGGCTATAACATATAAACTATAGCTATAACCCTTCCCGCCATTTTTTCATGGGTTAATGTTTTTCCCACACAAGGGCGGGAGACCTATAGCCATGGTTTTGAAGAACCGTGGCTATATAAAATGAGAAAAATACTCTATTGACATGGTTTTACACAAACCGTTTCTATAAAACATGAAAAAAATACTCTATATTCACATTTTTACAAAAAATGTGGCTATAGCACTTGGGAAAAGACCTTATAGCCATGGTTTACCAAACCTATGGCTATATCCCTTAAAAAAGACCTTATAACCACATTTTTACCCAAACCACGGATATAGCCCTTGTAAAATGAACCTATTGCCACAGTTTACCCAAACCCTAGATATAGCTCTCAAAAAAAAAATTATATAGATAGGGTTTAGTGAAACAATGGCTATATCCCCATTTTCTAGTAGTTCATGGATGGTTAAAGTGGAGAATGAATCTCATCGCGTCGTGGAGATGGTAAGGCATACGTACACACGAGCGAAGATATCATTCCATTAATGATTAAATGATATGGAAATGGATGATATATTAATTATTAATAATCATAATAAGGTAATATTCATTATTTATTTCTATTATACTCATCATTATACGCATCCAAATAAAGTAATATGGAATAACAAATTACACCACAGCGTGGAGACGGTAAGCCGTACGTATGCAGTCATGCTGATATTATTATTCATAGGATGGATAAAATGATGAATATAATTTTCCATGATTATATTAACATCTAAGTATATAGATTATATTGTATTTATTACTTGGGTGTGGAAAAAATATATAAATTATAAGTTGAAGATGAAAAAAACTCTGAAAGGAGGGATAAAATGATTACAAATTCTTTAGGTGTTTTATTGTTTATTTATACAAAAGGGCTATGTAGGATGGATCTATGATCAAATTTATGCCTCTATGATGAATTTATGGAGATTGGGATGAGATATGTTCATGTGTTTCAGAACCAAAATGCTTTAGAGGCATGATTTAAAGAGTAATGGAGGTTCCCTTTTATAAGAGAGGTGAGGGGTACTTCAGGAAAAATCTTGAAATATTAATTTATTATCAAATTATTTTAGGTTTATAATAGATATAAATTGATTTAATTACAGGATAATATAATTATGGGTCTAAATCCGCACAACTAATAGGTTATAGACGTGTTTAGGTCATAAAATTAACCTTATCATTTAGATTTAACCTTTTGTAAAATAGCTTAACTCTTACTAAGTCCTCTTGTATTTTTATACTAAATGGTTAATATATTTACTATAAAATGACAAGAGAACCTAAAGTAGATTATTTATGAAATTTTATCCTTGTCAAAGTTATTTGGCTGAGCATTATCGTTTTAGGATTTTTATATCATTTAATAAAATATTATTTATTTTATAATCTCATTTATGTCAATTTTGACACTATTTAGTAATATATTTTTGTTAAAGTCATAAAAACTTGATTACTTAGAACTAAATGAATTAAATCATCCCTAATATGTCACGTTAATCCAAAAAATTACTAGATGGAATAAAAATGTTCAAATTATATTTAATTTATTATTTATAAATTCATTTATTTGAAAGTTTCATTAATTAGGTAATCACTACATCATAATTACGTCATAAATAAATAAATTTATCTACTATCTAAAAAATATAAATAAAATATCACGATGTAGAAATTTTTTTTAGATTTCAAATTAATATTTATATACAAAGATATTCGTTATATAACTCTACATTAAAATTTATTTAGTAAAAGATATATGATTATGTTATAAATATATTTACTTTAAATTAATTCTTATAACATGTCATTATCACACCCAAGTGGTCTCCAAATGACACAATTTCAGAATAAGGATTCTAATGGTCCAATATATCTCATCCAATAGGATCATGAAACGTTTTAGGATAGTTTATATATTATTATAATATTATTTCTTACCCATATTTACGTGATTTATCCTTTAACCATGGTAAATAAAAATAATTACTGAAGTTACAATTCATAATGTCCAAAAATAAAAGGTACCTATTTAAGAAATTTGGACCTTATGATTCTAAATCATGAATCCATTTTTCCAAATTCAAAACACATAATTAGTAGATATTAATTTAAAATTAATTCTTGTTGTCAAAACTAGAAAGTGGGTTTTTAAGAAGTAACAACTATCGAAAGATTGACATGTGTTTATGTCCAATTTAAATGTGAAATTACTTCAAATGAACTAAATTATATTAAATTATAAAAAGAAAATCTAATTATACTTTAAAACCACTCAAATTTATTATTTAACACTATAAATTATTTCGATTAAAAAAGTTTTTTTTAAATTAAAATTTAGTGTTTTTCACTATTAATAAAAATATAAAAGTTATTATAAAAGTGCCAAAAATTTATCCAAAATATATTTTTATATCACACTTATAAATAAGAATTTATTTTGATCAAATTGAATATATAAAAGTGTCAAATATTGTATTTAGAAAGGGTTATCCACTAAAAGGTGAAAAAACTAAATTTTTTTGAAAAATATTTCTTTAATATGAAAAATTGAATTTGTCCTTATATTATGTCTACAAAACACAAAATATGAATATGAATATTATATGTGATATATAAATTTCAAAATGTGGTTAATAATATTAATAACCACTTTTTAAACGGCTAGTTTTATAGGTCGTGGTGCGCTTGAACTTAGCATTGTGTACATCACACACTATTTAATTATTTAAAAATGAAGTATAACATGGAATCTTGGGGTGTTACATTCATCATATCATGACCTATTCAAAGAGAAGGGTTTCAAAAACATCATATCACAACCCATGAAGTGAAATGGGTATCATAAACTTTCATCATATCATTGCCTATTTAAAATAGGTATGTTTAACAATAGTTTCATCTAATAATAACCATGAAAGGAAATGGGTTTCAAAAGAAAATAACCTATGTAAGATGAATATGTGTCATAAATATCATTACATATCAACATAAACCATTTAAGAAATATTATGAATGGTATTCTTAAATCATATCCCCAGTAAAGCATAAAATATAACAAAGTTTTTAATCTTATATTGATCTAAATTTTGAAAGATAACATGGAATATTTATTAAGTTAAATAGCCTTTATTTGAAAATAATTTTTACAAAACCATTTCAAAAATAATTTTCTTATAATGAAATATTTACCGTTTCACTTAAAAATTTCTTGATTAAAATATCCATTATTACTTGAAAAATAATTTTTAAAACACAAACCTTTTAAAATCCGTTTACTTTGAAAATAAAATTGAAAACTTATAAAGGAATCTAGAAAACATTAACTTTTTTAAATGTAAAACATCTTTTAAAACTTTTTTCTTTGAAAATGTCTTTGAAAATATTTAAAGAAATCTTTGAAAATCATTTAAAACACATCTCAAATAATAAAATATTTTTAAAACATTTTTCTTTGAAAACCATTTTAAAGTAATGCATTTATAGAATATTAGGAAAATAATTTTTAAATTAAATAAATCTTGTAATCATTCAAATGAATCTTTGAAGGAAGGATGATTATGATGACAGATATATCTTTACATGTCGAATATTACTTTTGCACAGTAGATGTTTAGAAATGTTCCTCGATTGGAAAATGAAAATATGATTAATTTTAAAAACCATTTTGTAAAAAGGAACAAAATGGGTAAAATTTTACTTTAAACATTATATGGTAATAGTAAAACATTTTTGAAAACATTTTTATAAAACATGATTTTGAAAGAACATAGTTTTCTGATCGAAAGAGGAAATAAAGTCAGATTTTCATAACTTTTTTCTGAATTATATTAATTACCAAAGATGTAAAAAATGGTATCAATACATGAATATATCATGAATCACTATAGGAGAATAAAATTAATTAGATTTATTTATATATTGATCAAAATATTTTATCAATAAAAAAATAATCATAAACAACCCTAATAAATAGTGATATTGTAGTGGTAAACTATTACCACTTTGGTAACATTGAATCAGAATAACCATATAATAATAAAATTAAATTAAAATAAAAATATAATTTAACGAATTAAATTCATGATATAAAATTTTAATGTTATATATACACCTCATAAAAAAATATAGGTGAATAACATGACATGTGTCTCAAAGAAGTGAAAGTAAGACCAGATTACTTTATCAATTTGATAACTTTTGAAACATAAACCCCATGAAATAAAGATCCAAAAATGGATATTTAAATAACCATAAATTTAATTATAATAATTACAGAATACATATATGGGTATTATACACCCCACATATAATAAATAAGAGGTAAATATGGATTGAATCTCATGGAGAATAAAAGTGAGAGGAGAAAACACTTACTACTTTAGTAACATTAGAATCATGGTACCAATGAAACAATAATGCCAATTATTGATTTATGTATCATTAAATAAATGAAATTAATGATATAAAATATCACAAGGAAGTATATACACCACACAAAATTATTGAGAGGTGAATATGAGGTGTATCTCATTGAAATAAAAAGTGAGATGAAATTCCCTTACCTGAAGTCTGGAATTTTATCGTACATGATCAAAACTACTATATAATAAATATAAGTTTATTATAAATATACAAAAGAACATTATTATTGTATATAATAACATATATTATTTTTTGGTGACTTTATATTACTCATTTATTAACAACTCTATGTTAATGTTATGTTTCAGGTAGTATCTCCTTTGTTTTTCTTATATGTTCAGGCTTTTCATTCTTGATCTTAATTAGATCATGATTTACTTATTTAAAGAATATAAATAATGATATAAATATAATATATATTCATAATATATTTATAATAATCTATATAATATATATAATTATCAAATGGAATGCACCTTTTATGGAGACGATAGGTCGTACGTACGCATGAATGCTATTTTTGTTTTATTGTTATATTGAAAGAAATAAAGTAAAGAACACACACACACACATATATATATATATATGTAATATCAGTAAATTAGAATTATTATTCCATATATATCATATAATTTCACTAAAATAATCCTTAATACATTCCATGTATAGTGTGAACAAATCACATCTCTTTGAGGAGGCAGTAGTCTATACTTCTCCAAACAAAATTATTATTTTTACAAAAAATAGAAGGAAAGCAGTTATGTTTTATATAATAAATAAAGAAGAAAAAATATATAATAAATATAATATATATCATATAAAAACATAATTTACATCATAATTTCTAACCATGATAGGTGTTAATGGAAAAATGAATAGCATCATTTCGTGAGGTGGTAGTTCGCTGTACACAGGAATGGTATGTTCATCACCCATTAGATGGAAGTGTGTATAAGTATAGGTTAAAAAATAGAATAAAAATATATTAGTATATTTATTATACTTATTTTATTATATAATCATTGAGTATTAATATTTTAGGGGATGGATAATGAAAATAAAACAAAAGAGTTTGAGGAAGAATGCTACCTTTTTTTTGGGTAACTCCTTTTGGTTTTAATCAAAGGGATTACTTGGTTGGATTTATTCCTAAATGAAGGATTATATGATTAAGGTAGTGATTTAGGGAGACTATTTTATAAATTTTTATGATAAAAATGTCTTTATAGATGTGAATAACTGGGAGCATTGAGCACCTTTTCATAGTGGAGGAGTGACATTTTTGTATTTTTTTGAATAGTCATTTCCACATACATTTTCCTATTACAAGTGGATCCAATAGTGAAAAAAATTCTAGAAATGGTAGGATTGGGTCAAAATATGTCCATATAATTTCTTTTTACATGTTTTAGTTCATTTTGGGGCTTAAGTTTAACGTTTAGTCTTTTGTTAAGCTATTTCTCTTTTAGTCACTGTAATAAATTTTAATCAATTTTACTTATATTTTTGATAAAAAACTAATTTTAAATTATTATAATTTATAAACTATTATTATTAAAAATATGAAATCATTTTTATCAATTTAAAATCACAAAATTGGAAGAAATTAATTTAAATTTAATCCCGTAGATAGGACAACAAAGAGGGCTTTTAAAGTAAAAATGTTCAAAGTTTTATATCCAATTTCAAAGTGAAATTGATTAAGTTGACATAAATTGGATTAATTGATGTATAATTTATCTAATTTAAATTTAAATCCATTAAAAAACATAATTTATCATTATAAATAAATTATATTAAAAATTATCCTTGCATTAAAATTCATTATTATTCACGATTCATCAAAAAAAGAAATTTCACAGAAAATACCAAAAAGTCCCCCTAATCTATTTTTTATGCTCTTATTTAAAAAAAATTAAGTTTATTTTTTAAAATAAAAATTTTAAAAGTTTCAAGAATCATATTTAAAATGGGTTTTCCATCAAAAGGAAGTAAAATTACCTTTTAGAAGAATACATCTTTTTATTCATAAAATTTAATTTATTTTTATATTATATCTATCAAATATATTAGATGAGTATCAAAAATAATGATAGAATATATAATATATAAATATTAATTAAAATATTAAACCAATGTGTTTTTTTAATTTATTTAGATGAAATTGTGTTTGTACATAGAAAAATAGTTTTCTTAGAAATGTAATTTCTTTTTTTTTCAAATAGTTCTTACATTCAATTATAGTAATTGATAAACAAATGATTAATTTTATATACATGTGTAAACCATGGTTTAAAATTTTAGTTAATATTGTTCATAACTACCATTATAATAGCTAGGTGATAACTATAACATTATTTAAATAATAATATTAATAATATATTGTCATTTGGTAAAACCCATGCTTTCATGTAACACTAGATATCAAAGAGAATATGTATTGTTTGCAATTCAAGACAAACATAGTGTTGCATGTACTACAAGATTATATAAGTATTGTTTGAAGTGAAAGATTGACTTGGTGTTGTGTATAACATAGTCCAAACTTTGTGATTTCTTATAACAAAATCTAAATCTAGTGTTGTGTGAAATGAAAATTATCAAAAAGATTTAATTAATTCAAAAAAAATTCAGAAAGTCTCATGGGGTTACTTGACCGAATTTATGTTTTTCGAAATCAAGTTCCCAGGGTTTCTACTAAACCTCCCTTTGATACTAACTATAGGGACCCAAACCCAGTAAGCTTAGAGTTGGTTCCTACTACCATTACATTGGTATAACATACAAGGAAACACTTCTAGAAGGACCGATTAGTTTAGTAGTCTTGGTAAACTAGATACATACTTGAGTCTTAAATTAATATTGAATATAAAAATTACAACATATTTTTTTTGAGAATAAGTCTATCACCTATTATCACATCCTTGCATATAATTTTTAATAAACTTCTTGGATTTCTAGGGATAGGAAAAAAATAAGGGTGAGCCTAAATGCTTAGTAAGGGTTTTCTAAAGTTAAAGCAATAATTAATCAATGAATATATTAAATATGGAAAGGTAAATAATAGATAAAAATTAAATTTAATCAACACATAGATAATGAAATGCATCCACATATTTTCTCATTGTGAAAATTTCACGGATAATAATTACTGAATTCTAAATGCAAGAAATAATTAAATATTAGATGCAATGTTTCCCAGGTACATAGAATAATTTTCATCAAGAACTTTCATAGTATGATTTTAAACATACTGGGTACCAACCAATTTGGTTTTTCCAGCCTTATCTCTACCATCAAGACCATTCACAATACAATTTAAGACATACTATTTACAAACGAATTAGATTTTCTCAACCTAATTTTATCTCATGAGACCACTAATGCATCAAGGTGCTTAATTTAAATGGTCCCCAATCCATGGAATACATTTCAAAATCATTAATTATATATAAAATAATTTATTAAATTCATAAAAAATATGCTTTATAATAAAGAATCTATATTGTGTAAAAGATACAGGTTTATCAATATTTCCCGAGCTAATAAATTACCTTTCAAATTTTACACCGTATGTAAAAATGGTATATGGTTCAGAAATATTTATACCCATAAATTTAGATTTTGGATATTTAAAATATTTTTTCCCAATTTAAAATGATCATCAGTAATTTATGGTTCCAATATAAATTTAACAATCACAAAATAATGTGAGATTACAAAGATAACTTTTATAACTTGGTAATTTTCAAGTCAAACCCTTTCGATGATATAATTCAAAGTAAAACTTAAAATACCATGAATTATGAGTAAATCATGAGATTAAATAAAAAATGGGAATTATATGAACCACAATAAAGTGAATTGGTTCATAATAACAAACAATTCTCAATGGAAAGTATGTTGATATGAAATTTATTACCACTTGAGTAACTTTTGAATCATGTTCCAAGTGAAAGAATAACATCAATTAAAACAATGAATATCATGAAATAAAGGAAATTAATATTAGTAAACTTCATAGGTAAGTATATAGAAAACCCAAAATAAACAAGTGGTGAATATGTCATAGTATCATAGAAATAAAATTGGGACTAGAAATCCCCTTACCTTGAGTCTGACTTGTCACGTGTGTCTCTATATTCCTCATTTTCAGGTAACTCTTTTTGGTTTACACCAAAATACATCCTTGGTTTTCTTTATACCAATATTGATTCATAAAATATAAGGGGAGGGATGTTGGGATTTTATTTTGGAATAGTTTTTATGATTCAAATGGATTAAGAGGTATGGACAAGTGAGGGGATTGAGTTCCCTTTTATAAGCGGGGGAGAGGACACACTTGACATTTTGGAAAATAATTATGTGCTCCCCATGTTATAACCTACCAAAAGGGTTTAATAACACATTA
This sequence comes from Viscum album, assembly GCA_963277665.1. Lineage (NCBI taxonomy): Eukaryota > Viridiplantae > Streptophyta > Magnoliopsida > Santalales > Viscaceae > Viscum > Viscum album. The sequence goes on from OY728120.1 coordinate 2,115,139,726, forward strand.
AATTATATAAACGATGGTTTAAGGTATAAATATGTCCATCTAATGGGTTTTGGATAATGTTAGGTTCATTTTTACACCTTATACACAATGTTTAACCACTAAGTAAACTAGTTTTTACCTTAAACAATTCAGTTTATTTAAATTTTAGTCACAAATATTTTTGGTCAAAAACTATGTTGAACTTACTAGAGATTATTAATTATAATTATTCCAAGTATGGAATAAATTTTTCGACAATACCCCTAAATTTTAAATTAGGAACCATATATTCTATAGAGTTTATGAAACGTGACACTGAGCGTATTTGGGAATATAATACCCTAATACTTTAAAATATATTTTAAATATTATATATTTTTAAATTCACTCAACATTGAGTCATCATGGGTTACACACAAGAGAAACTTTATTTGAAAGCTTACATTACATGCAAGATCAAGTTTCATTAAACATAAACATATTATTAAAACATTATTATTTAATATAATAAGACTTAACCAAGCCATTAAATGTGAGTCTATGAATATTGTTAACTAAATTACGAAAATATATGGTCTAAATTTTTTTAAAATAATTTAATTTGTTACAAATTAATTATAAATGAATTTAAGAACCACATGAATATAAAGGAATGTTTTTATAGAAAATATTTTTTATCTTCACAAAGATGTTTTATCCTAATAAATTAAATTAAATACATTTATGGGGTGATATTAATGTAATATATATATTATAAATTTAACCAAAATTTTTTACATTCATCCAATATATTAGATATGAAGAAGATAATAACAAACCCAAAATTACACATAAAAAACTATTGTTTATAAAGGTAGTTTGGAAACCTTTTGGTGGAAAACCCAATTTAAATCCAATTTTGACCATTTTATAAATTTAGTATGTCAAATGAAACTTCATATTTGGAATAAAAACATAAAAATCATCTTACGGTGAAATTTTGATATTTTTCTATGATGTTTCAATTTTTAATGAATAGTGAAAAATACTGAATTTTAGTTTAAAACTGATTTTTCATATTTTTTTATAAGGTTAAATTATATTTTAAATTAGTTTTAATGTTTAATTAGATCATAGTTTTATAAATTAATCCAATTTAGGTCATTGGAATCAATTTCAATTTTAAATTGACTATAAACACATAGCAATCTTTTGGGCATTTTAACTTTAAAAACCCACATTGTCGTCCCATCTGTAGGATTAAATTTAAAATAATTCTACAACTTATCTAATTGAAATTTGTAAAAATAGATTAACTATTTGGAATAATAATAATTTCTAATCTATAATTATATCAACATAGTTTTTTACCAAAAGTATTTGTGAATGTAATTAAAATTAATTATAACGATTAAGGTGAAATTAAGCGTAGTAAGGGACTAAACCTTAATCATAAGGGCCCAAATGACCTAAGAAATTATACAAAAATCCATTTTATGGAAATATTTTGACTTTATACATACTTTTAAAGAATTTTCACCATTATTAGAGCCACTTGAAATGTGAAAAATAGGTATGGAATTCCTTTTTCAAAATATTACAAGAGTGCCACTCCTCCACTATAAAAGGCCTCCTCTCCTCCCAATTCCTAAATTCTCTCAAGAAACTTTTTATCGATGAAGTGATAAAAAAATATCTTCTCAAAACTAATTCCATAATCCTAGAATCATTCCCTTGTTCAGAAATAAATACACGAAATCCCTTTGGGGAAAACCAAAAGGAGTTACCTGATTAAGAGGAAACATCATTCCTTAAGTACCTCAGATTTATTTCCATTCTCCACTAAAAAAAATATTCTTATTACATTATTATATAACAAAAATAGTATCCTAAATATACTATTATTTTGTTATGTTATGTATTGCACCTTAAACTACACACACCTCTATCTAATGGGCAATGAACATACAGTTTATGTGTACAGTGATCTACCGCCTCATGAAACAATGATTATTCATTTTTCCTTTACCGCCTCTCATGGTGGACATTATGATGGACAATATATATATATATATATATATGTTATATATGATATTTATTATGTTTTCTAGCTTCTTTAAATCATTTATAACACATAACCTTATACTTTTATTTTTTTGTAAATACGATATCGTTGTTTGTGGAAGTGTTGACTACTGCCCCCTCAAACTGATGATACTCATTCACATGATGCATGTAATGTATAAAGGATGGTTTTAATAAAACATATGTGACATATAAAAAATCTATATGATACTCATGACATAATTAACTTTTTGGAAATAATATATATATATATATATAAATATATATATCATTTTCTTTATTACCCTTTCACACACTTAAAAAGTGATAATGTTCTTCATGGACATGTGACTACCACCTCTTTGACACAATGTGATTAATTTTATATCACCATCATTATATATATAGGTATATATGATTAAATAACATGGTAATTATGATGTAATTATTATTCTATAAAGATATAGTGTTACTTACCTTCTTTCCGTAAAAGTCATTAAAAAATGGGAACATTACTAATGCGTGTGTATGACTTATCGTCTCCATGATTGTGACATTGGTTCATTTTTCATAAGAATATTTAATTATTGGTTTTAAAAGTACAATTTATGTATAAATATGATAATTATGGCATTATTATTATTATGGATATGTTTATGTAATGAACCCTTTGACCATAGTTGACCTACCAAAGTGATTTTTGACACAGAAACCAAATTTGGTTAAAACAAATGACGTAAACATAATTATTTAAGTAGTTATATACAAAATAGTAATAAGTGAAATAAATTTTTTACAAACATGAAAAAGTTTCACAAGTTGGTAAATGATTACCATAAGTTTTTATTCAATAATCTAAATACTCACAAGACAAATTAGACTCAAGGTAAGGCAATTTCATCTCAATTTATATTCCACTGAATTATTTGTTATTATGAACCAATTAATTTTTATTTAGTGTATATACTACCTTTAGAAATGTTATATCATGAGTATACTTACTGTTATGATATTATAAGTTTTATTTATTATTATTCCTTCATGGGGATTAAGATTTAAATGTTTCAAAGTGGAATAAGACACTTTGGAATGATTAGAGATTGTTATCCTAAAGAATGTTCTTAATTATTGTCTTTGAACTCTCACTTCCTTTTGTAATTGTTAACATTATATTGAAACAATGACTTTATTTTAATCATTTTTCATTATAAATTTACTTTAATATTTAATTTCTCATACAATATATATTTTTATTTCCTAAACCGTATATCATTTATATATATGGTGTTCAATTTGATAGTTATTTGATTAAATGGGAATTATTGATAATTCTATATTCTTTATTCAATATGGATATTTGATTAGGAGTATTATTTATTTTGATTAATTTTTATGAGGAATTATTTGGAAATATAATGATGGATGGGCCCCAGATTTTATATAGACCCTCTTTGCGTCTATAGGTTATAATGAGACAAATAAGTTAGCCAAATTAAATAGGTTTCTATCCATAGTTTTAACCATCTTGTGAAAGGCCTTGATGGTATATGTTTTCAAGTTCCTTAGACCTGTCATACAATAATTAATAATTTACTTCATAGATATTTTTATCATTTTTAGCCCAAATATTTTACATTGACATATCTTTAGATGTATTCTATTCTCAGTTTATTTATTAAATGGCATGTGTTTTAGATTCTTAGCTTTCCATAATGATTTTTCCTTATCTAGTTGTTTGGATAGAATATGTAATAAATTATCTAACTTTATATTTTAATTTAGTCTTATTAATTCACTATTGATTCCACTTTACTTACCCTTATTGATCATCCGAGCTCACCCTTATTATGTTTCCCTTCCCTAGGTTATGATGAAAAAAATATTTTAATAAGAGTTCTAGAATACAATTTATTTAATTTTATTATGTATCATATTTTTATTTCATATTTTCTAATGTATTATGGTTATCAAGTATGTAATTTAGATTTCCAAGACTTTTAAACTAATTGGTACTTCGAGATTTGATTCCTTGTAATCATGCCAATGTAATAAAATAATGCACCGGCTCCAGGTTTCTAGGGTCAGGGCGTTATAGTTGGTATTAGAGGAAGTATAAAAGAAACCTTGGAAAATAGATTTAGAAAATATATATTAAGGAACATAACCCTAAGGTATAAATTTAGGATAAGTATAGAAGAAAATCCTATAATTTTGGTAAGGTAGAGATTATGTGGGTATTACTATAAATAGTTCCCTGTATGGATATAACAAGTGGATTTGGTTCTAGAACAGATTTACCTAGGAGTAACAACTCCGATAAGGTGTGATAGGCTTGAATTGGTGTAACATATTAAACAACAATTAGCCTTACTACACTCCTTGTTTGATACTTTCGGGGGATACAATTAGAATAATTAATGTTTTATTTACAAAACATTTTGAAGGATTTAATGATATCCCCCAATAAATCATGTTTATGATTATGAGATTAGCTATGCATACGTTTAGGAATTTATGTTATGTTTTATTCTATATTTAGAGTTATAAAAATTTCATAATTTTATGAGATAATCTAGTATATTCCATTATCTAGAAATGAGACCTAGATGGAAGAAGTGTGTCAACACTCAAGTTCAATGTATAGGTCACCTTGCTGAGAAATTCAATGTATCGAGTATTGTAAATGAAGAAATTATGGATAATTAGGGAAATTTAATCATGTTATGACACATAACTTTTCTCAAATGGAGAAACCTATCCCACATAGAGAATCCCCTATGTTGGATCTATTTATGTGATAAAATCCCCATAATTTAGTGACACTACTAATACTATGGTAGCTGAGCAATGGATTAAGTATCTGGAGAAGATATTTACAACCTTGGTATATAGTGAAATGGAAAAGCTTACACTTGTAGTGTATGGTCTCCAAGGTGATGCTGATCAACGGTGGTCCTTGATATATAATACTAGGGAGGAAGAAGAAATTTAACTCATGGAATGAAGATAATTTATGGATACATTATTCAATAAATAATTCCCTCGTGATTAGAAAATTGAGATAAAAGTAAAGTTTGTTATCTTAGAGAAAAAGGAAGAAGATGGTGTTGTGGATTATGAAGATACCTTTACAAGTTTATCTAGGAATTCTACATATTATATTCACAAAAAAGATTGAAATATTGTCCACTTATTTAAATTACTTAAACCAAACCTTTAAAGGGTGCTAGTTTCTTAGACTTTCTCATAATATGAAGATATATTTTTATGTTACATAAAAACAAAGAAGTAGTTCTAGAGATCATATGTATTCAAGGGAAACCAAGGAAAGAAGAGCCTATTGATTCACCATGGAAAAGGGAATGAGTCAAAAAATACCAAGGGAATGGATTATTTTCCCACATGTGGTATCTTTGGAAAGAATCACCTTGTTAAATGTTTTATAGGATTGGGAGTATGTTATAAGTGTGGTGAAAAGGGTCACGAGGAAAAAGAATAAAAAGGGAAAAAGGAAAACTCTAATATTCAGTGTTACAATTGTAAGGGGATGTGGAACCACTAAAACAAATTACCTAAGAATCAAGGGATTATACCTTAGAAGAAGATAAGGGATCAAGGTTTGGCATATGTTATTGAAGAAAATGTAGTGGAATGATTAATATGCTTTTGTATTTGGAAATAATAAATATGTTGTAAATTAATTTCATTTATGATGTTCTAAACTTATGATTTATAAAATATATATAGATTTTTTTTCAGTACTTTTTTTGTTAAGGATTTTAGATCATATGATGACAAGTACCAAAAAAATTTATTCAGTAGAAATTAAAAAATGTCATAAAACAGATGATTGAAGAAAAAACAACCCTTAATATGTTTCTGATGTTGATATAACTATGAATAAATGATTTATATGGATAAGTTCTGACTACCATGTAACAAATTAATGAATTTTAGACAATTTCTCTATGATATAACTGATAGAGTTTATTTTTTTTGGATTTAATGAATATATCCAATAATATGTGTCTTACATAATGAATAAGGAATAATACTTGTTTCCAATAAGGTTATATTGTGAGTTGAGTTATTACCATATTTCAATAGGATAATAGATGAAGTTATTCACATGTTTATAATGTGAAAATTTAATTTTCTTCATATTGATTATATACTAATGATAAGTTAAATTTGGAATTTAGTAACCTTACTTCAAAAGTGTTGGACTATAATATTTTGGAAAGTTAACCATTTATAAAATGGTTTAAGTTGATCATTGGATGACATATTATAGGTTAATTTATTACTTCACCATATGATGCATCATGTACTAAGAGATGAAATAGAAATAGTTCAAGGCATAATCAAATGATAACATTATGTTTATCAAAACTCATATTAAATTACATTCTTATAAAGTGTAAGAATTCATTAAATATAGAAAAAAGGGTTTAGAAATAAAAATATCATCCTATTATCATCATTTTGATGATATCAATGAAATTTATTCACACCTATGGTTTATGGTTTTGTGGTCAACAACATTCATCTGAACATGTTCTCTAGAACTCTTCATCATAACATTATTGTTGCATTTTTTTCTTTCATATCCATGTTTCCATTCCCCACATATGTTCTCATACTGGGTAACCTAGTTACGTGACCATTTAAATTTTATTTCGATCGTATTAATAAGATGTGATATTAACCTATTTTATGATGTGGTTTTTTGAAAAATAATTTATTTCCAATCCCCCTATCATTGAGATTAATTTTAAATTTTGGGGAAACAATTTATTTACGGTGCAGAGAATGTAACACCTCAAAATTCTAAATTAATAGCCATATATTCGATAGCATTTATGACACACGAAACCAAGAATATAAGGGAATATAATAACATGATAAATTAAAATATATTTACTATTTTAAATATATTTAATATATTAAATATTTTTAAATTCACACAAAAATGAGTTATCTTACATTACATGCAAGATAGACTTTCTTTAAAATCTTATATTACACACAAGACCAAGTTTCATGGAAAAAAGAAATTATTATTAAAAAATTATTGTTTAATATAATAAGACTTAACCTAGAAATTAAATATAAGGTTATGAATATTATTAAATAAGTTATGAAAATATATGGTTTATATAAATATTTAACAAATTCATTTGTTACACATTAATAAGAAATGAATATACGAACCAATTTAATATAAAGGGAATGTTTTTATAGAAAACTATTTTTATGCTCATAAAGATGTTTTATCCTATTAAATTAAAATAAATAAAATTAGTGATAATATTAATGTAATATATATTATATACCCAGATAAATATTTTTACACTTATCCAATATATTTTATATGAAAAATATAATTATAAACCCAAAATTACACATAAAATACTATATTTTTTATAAAGGTTGTTTTTCCACCTTTTGATGGAGAACCCATTTTAAATCAAATTTTTTGACCATATTATAAATATAATATGTAAAAATAAACTTCATATTTAAAATAATACATAAAAATTATCTTAGGGTGAAATTTTGGTATTTTTCTATGAATTTACTTTTTTTTCATGAATAGTGAAAAATACTGAATTTTAGTTCTAAAGTGATTTTTCAACTGATTTATTTATAAGGTTTAATAATATTTTAAATTGTTTTTGAAGATTAATTATATAATATTTTAATCAATTAATCCAATTTAGATCATTTTAATCAATTTAACTTTGAAATTGACTAGAAACACATAGCAATCTTTTGGATGATTTTACATTAAAAACCCATAATGTCTTCCCATTTGCGGGATTAAATTTATATTAATTTCTGTTACTTATATGATTGAAATTTGGAAAAGTGGATTAAATATTTTGAATTATAATAATTTATAATTTCTAATAAGTTAAACACTGTTTTTTACCAAAAATATTAATGAATATAAATAAAATTAATTACAACAATTTAGGAGAAATTAAGCATAATAAGGGACTAAACCTTAATCTTAAGGGATAAAATGACCTAGAAACTTGTCCAAAATCTATTTTATGGAAATATTTTGACTATATCTCAACTTTTATAGAAATTGGACCATTATGGGAGCCAATGGAAATTTCAAAAACAAGTATATAATTCCTTTGTCAAAATATTTCAAGAGTGCCACTCCTCCTCCACTGTAAAAAGGGATCCCATCCTCTCACTTCCTCACACAAATCAAGACACTTTTTATTGACCAATATTTTCCCAAACAGATCATAAAAATTCCCCCCATAATCCTAGAAGCCTAACCTTGATCAAAAATCAATCCAAGGAAGTCCTTTTGTGCAATCCAAAAGGAGTTTCTCGATTAAGAGGTAACATCTTTCCTTAAGATCTTTAGTTTTATTTACATTCTCCACTTTCTAAAATGTTATTATTCCATGCTTATATAACCAAAATAGTATCATAAATATACTATAGTTTTTTTATTTTAAGGCCTCAAACAACACTTACACACACTTCCATTTAATGGGTAACAAGCATACTATTTACAAGTATGGCGAACAACTGCCTCACGAAAGAGTGATTGTTAGTTTTTCCTTTATGGCCTATATTGGTGAAAATTATGATGGAAACTATATTTATATATGTTATATATGATATTTATTGTGTATTTAAGATTCTATAATTATTTTATAACACATACCATTATAGTTTCCATTTTGTGTAAATATAATAACATCATTTGTGGAAATGTGGACTATCGCCCCCTCAAAGCGACGTGACTAGTTCACATGATACATGGAATGCACAAAGGATTGTTTGAATTAAAAATATATGACATAGAAAAAATTGATATTATTTCAATGACATAATTATCTTTTGGAAAATAATATATATATATATATCTGTGTGTGTGTGTGTGTGTGTGTTTAGGTTCTGGGTGCAGTAAAAGTGCGAGAGGGGTGGTTCCCAACTTTGATTTTTTCCATTACCAATGATCTATATAAGATATTTTTGATGATGAATGCAATGATCCTTGGATTTTAATCAAATAACGAGAAAGGGATATAAACCTATAACCAAGATAGAAGACATCAACACATGTTGTTTATAATTAATTTAATTAAATAAGAATTATCTCTAGGGTTATTCTTTCTTTTTTGATGCATCCAGCCAGAGATCTATAGTACACTGTCATTGTGTTGTAGAAATCAAGGGGACATTTCCTCTTGAAGTGATCCACACATGTTCCATGAATCTACGAACATCGCCAAAGGATTCTCTGGGTGCTATCATAGAATATCCTTTCTCTTGTATCGTTCACATTCAATCGCATTGAGAACCGCTTCCAAAGCATTATCCTTGATCCAGTGGAGGAGGATCACTCTTGTTCTTGAGAGCATTAATGTATAAGGAATAACTCTATAGGCTTGAGAGGTTTTTCTCTAATCCATTGTGTACATAAACCTTTTCTTTTCCAGGGTTATGAGAAAATAAACATAATTTGGTATTTATATCGTTGGGGTTAAAATAACATAATTGCACAAGTTTCCTTATTTATTTTATTAATCCAAATGAAACCCCATTTTAAATAATAATTTTATTATTATTATTTCTTGACACATGCTTAACTTGTGAATTATAACTAAATATTTTTTAATCAAATAATATATAATATTATTATTTCTCACTAGACCATTAAACTTGGTCATCCAATAATCCACAATATTTATTGGGCCTTGAATAATGTCTATTTATTTATTAAATAAATATACCTATATTATTCTCCAATAAAGATATAAATATTATATTCACTAAATAGGAAATAAATATTTATTAAATAGCCCACCCATATTATATTCTTTTGTATAACTAGTGTTTGAATAAATTTGATCATGCATAAATGAATAATTACTAAACCCGGACTAGGAATAATATTTATTCAAGTTGTCAAATAATATATAATATATATTATTTAATTTATATACTAGATACACTTTGTGTGTGACTCTCTAATCCTCTTTCTTAGTGACATTAGTTTGAGCAGCATAAATTCCAAGCATAGCCTCCAACAACATGACAAGGATCCCATAGAGAAAGTAGTTAATAACAAAACAACATGTCACCTCATATTAATTCTTACCATGTAATATAATCCCTTTTTCTCAATATATCTACTCAAGCGGGCTACATGCTAGTGCCATTAACCCATGTTCTTGATTTCTCTTTCTTTGACTTCTCTAAAATTAAACAATCCTATATAAAAAATGGACATGGATTTTTTAGGCTATATAATTTCTATAAAAGGGACTAAGCCATCAACTTCCATTAAATAATAGAAGGGAAAAATCATTTCTCACATTATTCATTAATGAAATATTACTTAGGATGCACCCAACATATCCTACCTCACTGCGAACATATTTCGTCACTACTTTAATTAATACATCTAAGTGCGCAAGTCACAATACTAATTAATATTAATATTAATGTCTAAGGACCAATACACACATCTGTAGATATGACCATCCAATAACACTTATAAATTTGGATTTCCTATTGGTGGGTATCGTTCTCATAATTTCCTCATAGACATTATCAAGGGTGTACACCATGAGAAAGTGCCTCAAAGTTTTATGAGTTTACACCCCTGATAACCTATATCATTTATGTCCCCCAAATGATATCATCTGTCTATAGAAAATATATTCAATAATAGTGTCATAAAACTTCTAGGTTTTTATCATAGTAGAAATCTACATTGACCTTTTAGTGTGACAACTACTCTTAGGACATTATCTCATACAATTTATTGTAAAAGATCAATCATGACATGATAAAGAATTTATTATTATACAAAACAATGAATATAATTTATCATAAAGTACAAAATAATTTGGTTCTTGGGATCCAACTCTAACAAACTCCCACTTTCACTATAAACAACTAATAAAAACCTTCAGTCTTCTAGGTCTCACATGATATTAATTTTTCTATTGAGACATGCATTTAGTAAAGGGGTCCTCTACATTCTCTTCTGTAGGTACTCTACTCACTCCAACTTCACACCTCTAATAAAAATACCTCAAGGTGATACATTCATAGTATATGCTTTGTCTGTTGATATGACCTTGTATATTTTGTGAGAGCCACCACATCTATTTTATAACAGTATAATGTGATAGGGTCTTTACTGCTAGTCACCAAATCAAGATCTTGGATAATGTTCCAAATCTATACAGATTCCTTGGCTGTATCAAAAGATGATATATACTCAGACTCTGCAATAGAATTAGCTACAACTGGTTTCTTTGAAATCTTCTATCTCATAAATCCTTTGTTGAGACAAAAACACATATCCTTATTGTGACTTCAGATCACCCTGATCTGTCAAAAAACCAACATCAGCATACCCTCTAATGATAAGATCCCCATCTTCTCCATATACCAGGAACATATCCTTAGATATGCTCAGATACTTAAGGATAGTCTTAACAACAACCCAATTCTGTTCTCCTAGATCTTCTTGATGTATTCCCACCATGCTCAATGCATAGGAAACATCAAGTATAGTACATAACATAGAATACATGATAGATCCTATCACTGAAGCGTATATGATCTCACCCATTCTATCTTTCCTCTACTATGTCTAGGGACACACTTTCTTAGAAACATGTAAACCATGTGACACTAGAACCAATCCCCTCTTGGATTGTTCCATACTAAATATTTTTTGTATCTGGTCAATATATGTACTTTGGTTTAGTCCAAGAAGCCTCTTGGATCTATCACGAATGATCTTGATCCCTAGAATATGCTTTTCCTAAGTACTTCATGGACAATAACGTGTTCAAACAGTCATTAACTGAAAGTAATACTGTTATGTTGTTTCCAATAAGTAATATGTCATCAACATACACTACTAGTATAATGACCACATTCCCATTAAACCTTTTATAAAAACATGGATCACATTCATTCTTAATGAAACCAAATTTTCTTATGGATTCGTCAAATAGAATATTCCCTGACCTGGAAACTTTATTCAACCCATAAATGGATCTCTGAAACTTGGAAACCCTTTGGGCATCACCTGATGTCATTAACTCTTCTGTTTGTGTCATACAGACATCTTCCAGAAGGTTCCCATTAAGGAATACAGTTTTGACATCCATATTCCAAATCTCATAGTCATGGTAAGAAACTATGGAAAGTATGATTTTATGTACTTAAATTGTGAAAATGGAAAAAATGTTTCATTGTACCCAATACCTTGATATTGTTTAAAACCTTTATCCACTAGCCTTTCTTTATAGGTACTTACTTTACCTTCCATTTCCATTTTTCTCTTGAATACCCATTTACACCCAATATGATTTACATCAGCTGGTACATCGACTAGAACCCAAAATTTGCTCAGATACGTGGAATTCATATTATAATTCATAGATTCAAGAAATCTTGATGCTTCTAAGCACTCTACTTCCTCCTTGTAGGAGATAGGTTCATCATTGTCCAACAATAATGAGTCACCATCCTCGGTGACTTGAAAACCATATCTCTCTGGTTCCCTTACATCTTTTACACTCCAACATGTTACTTATATTTTAGGAACTAATTCTTACATAGGGACCTATGGAACTTATTCCAATACAAAATCTTATGTATCATGACCATCAACTTCATCAACGACAATTTTTCTCCCACTATCCTTTTTGACGATGTGCTCCCTCTCAAGAAAGACGACATGTATAGTGATAGTCACTTTCTGGTATGTGGGGTTGTATAGGCAGTATCCCCTTTGTTTCCTTGGGATACCCAATAATGATATACCTCGTACCCCAGGGTGATAGTTTGTTGCCTGAGAAATCCTTAACAAATGCCTCACAACCCCATACACGTGTATGTGACAAAATGAGTTTCTTTCCACTCCATAGCTCAAAGGTAATACCATTTTTAGATTTATTTGGTACTTTGTTTAATGTGTATGCCACAGTTTGTAATGCACATCCCCAAAAGGATAATGAAAGATCTTCATGAATCATCATCAAACTTACCATGTCTAATATTGTACGATTCCCTCTTTCACAAACACCATTCCACTTTGGTGTATAAGGTGGAATGAGTTGAGATAGAATCCAAAAATCTTGTATAAAGTTGACGAACACTTGGTCAAGATATTATCCACCTCGATTCAATTGAATCTTATTTATCTTTTTACCAAGATGATTCTCTACTTCATTCTTGAATTCCTTGAATTTATCAATGAAATCAAACTTATACCTCATTAAGTAGGTATATCCATATATACTCAAATCATTAGTAAAAGTTATGAAGTAAGAATACCCACCTATAGCTTCTACTAGAAATGGTCCACACACATCAGTGTATAATAATCCTAGAATATCTATTGTCCTTTCACCCTTTCTACTAGATGTAAGTTTGGTAATTTTTCCTTATAAACGAGCATGTCATATATGAATTGGTTTTAGCTCAGATGAGTCTAAGTAACCATATTGATAGAGATTTTTCATAATCCTCTTGTTTACATCAACAAGATGGTGATGAAAAATTTGGGTGTTATCTGAGTCATTTGAACTTGATTCGTTATCAATTTCCAACACCTGGTTTTTGTTATTTAATACACACAAACTATTATTTATATGTTCCATACCATAAAATATGTTTCCTTATAAATAAAACAACATTTATTTCAGAACATAAAAATAAACCCATGTATATCTAAACTTGATACATGAATTATGTTTTTGGTAACAGTAGGTACAATCACCTAAATCCAAAATCATTCCTATTGGGAATGAAAGGAGGTAGTCACTAATGGAAAGAGTAGCCAACCTCACACTATTGGAAGCTCATAGATCCACCTCTCCTATGAACTTTTTTTAAAATCTAATTGGTTCTTACATTTTTATATAGATGTGTGCACTAAAAGATATATATAACACCCAATGTGTATAAATGGAATGATTACACTAGATAATGAATGAAAATTTAGATTCACTTTACTTTTGGGTGAAATTACTCTTCTAGTGGCCCGTCTTTCAAAAAGAAAAACATACTGCCTCATTTTCTTTGCCCTACCTCTAGATCATACCCTTCTTGGAAGGATGATACTCAGGAGATTTAGACTATTTATACATCTTAGGACCCTTGTCCTTGTTCTCACTTTTCTTATTCACCATTAGTATTGAGGGTTTTTCACACCCCATTTACTTATCCACTTGGAGAATCAAGGTCAGAGGTTCTGATAGAATCATCTCATTATTTATCATATTATAATTCATTATAAATATTGAGAAGGTCATGGGTAGTGATGAATGTATGAGATATATAAGAAACTCATCTGGGAATTTAATCCCTAAGATATATAGGCATTCAGTGCAGCCAATAAGCTTGACTACATGAGTCATAATTGGTGTAGACTACCAAGCATAGTGATAAACAAATCATAAGAGATCCCATACATCTTTTTTCTCACCTTCTCGTGATAGAGATCCCGAATGTGATACATCATGCTATATGAATCCATATCATCATGTTTCTTCAAGAGATCATTGTAAATGGATGATAGCATGATGTAATGAGCATCTGTAGCATCATTCATATGTTCCTGATTGAGAGATAGTTCTTCACCACTTGCCTCATTTATAGGCGCAACTGGTAAAGGTTCATCCTACACATATAATTTACGTTCAGGGAGAAGCATGATGCGTAAACACCTCTTCTATTCCTAGAAATTCATGCCAGTGAGAAGGTTTTCCTTCTCGAGTATGGATCACAATTATATTTTTGATGTAATTTTTAATGCTATTTATAAAAATAATATAAGCATATATTTAATACATTATCTGATAAATTTAGACAAATAAATAAATATTATATTTATTAGTCTCCCACTATTTTATTAAAACCGAATATCCCTCACCATTATCTTCAAAATATCCTATTTTCCGAACATTATAGTGGCAAGGATCTATATTTCCATTCTCATTACCCTAACTTTGGTTGGTCAAGAAACTTGAAAGGTTTTAGGTTGGAATTCCAAATTCCAACTACATTAAATCATAGTTCCTTCATCTGTTGAGTGGACTCCCCAATACTAAAATACTATAATTGGATTTTCTAACCTTTTCCTCTCAGTTACACCAAGTCTTGATTTGGCAGTCAACCCTTGATTTGAACCCTGCCAAGTTAACCTAAAACCTCAAGTTATAATTCCGCAATAATTGAAATCACCCCAACTATGGCTGGTCAAACACTTTAAACTAGGGTTTGATTCTAACCAAAGTAATGGAAGGCTATACTGACTTAAAATTTTATTGAGGGATTTTATCTTTTATGTATAAATATCCAATTATTATCTTTATCACATGCTTTTTAATATTAAGTGGGATTAATTAAGTGATTAACCATGTATTTAGATAATATTTACACATAATCCAGTTCATTTTAGTTCCATCTTGCATTCTTGTTAATTCATTAATTATGTGATCATGAAAAAACATCCATAATGAATAACCATGAAACTGACATAAATAAAATAAAGGGTATGATCATGATCTTGTTATAATGGTAAGTTTATCTTGTGGTTGATAAAATAACTACTGAACTAGGGGAGAAACACCTTGAACCAATCTGAGGTTCATGTTTTCATATTTACACCTGTCCAACTTTGTATCTTTCTTGGATTGGTTTTTCTTTGGCTCCTAACTTGAACCAGCTCCACTAGCTTAGGAGCTCCATCCATTACATATGAGTTTACTCACACGCCAGTGAGGGGTAAACGTGGGTTTACATAATAGAAACCATGGGCACACATACACTAAATATTAATGAGGAGAGAAGGTAAGTAGGCCAAAAATTTAATTTAATAATAAATTAAAATGAAACCAATCCATTACAAAGGTCTAGTCAAGCTCATGGTCACCCACTAGCATGCAAAAAAGTACACATTTAATAAAACTATCATTCAATTCATAATCATTATTATTTAAGATAAATTGATCGAATCAATTAATTATTATCTTTAATTAATAAATCCCTTTACCTTAATCTTTATTTGAATTTACTTGAGATTATCGTCCATTATAATTAGAAAAAAAAATTAAATAAATTCATTTAAAATTAACCTTGTACATAAATGTACCTTGGAGGAAATACAGTGAATAGTTGTCCGATTCTTCCCAACATATATTATAATCATATACTTTTTACTCTTGTAAAATATATTAAAAATGACATATCACACACTTTAATGACATGTACTTCACAGATGATTACATGAATTACATTCTTTTTCAGCCATGTGAATTCTTCAATGCGCTAAGAGTAAAAAATTGTAATACGAATCATAAAAGATACTTAGATCTGAAAATTACATAGATATTAATTAAAAATTTAAATATTTATGTATATTAAAACCTATCACATGGAATGTGTTATCTTTATGACCACATACAAGTAAATGTCTCATGGTTTAAAAATTAAAATAAATAAATTTTAAATCTATGAAATCTGGTAAAATTACACGGTGTGTAGATCCAATCTACATGGAATGTAAACTATTAAACGTGTATTTGAAGTACATGCCTAATGGCTTAGTGCGTGAGATGTACTTTAGAAATATTAGAGTACACGAGATGTCTAGTGGTCCACATGTCGTGTTGACTCCATGTTACGCGGTCACCGATCAGGTAGGCCATGTATGGAATACATGGACCGACCCTGACCAAAAGGGACTACACACCATGTTCAATGGGCCAGATGGCTAGTGGTCTGAATGACAATGTAGTAGTTAATCATGGTCAATACGTAGTGAATTAATAGTGTAATTAATTCTCTAATCAACAAAAAATACCAAATTTATCTCTGAATCAATCTTGATCTCTTGAACATGACTAGACATCGTGTAATGAAGATTACATGATGTGTAGTCTAGTGTTGTATGACAAGGATCCCTAGAACCTCCAGATGAGTTCCTGAATTATATTTCAATCATAAAATTAATCATTTCTCTAATATATGTGAGAAATTATAAAGAAATAAATAGATCTCTCAATTCAAATTAAAATAATTATAAAAAATTAATTGAAAAAATAAATTATGAGTGCGTAAATCACCAATGAAACTAAATAATAATAAACAATTATGAACATCCCTATAGTAATACTTGTAGGTTCTGGGTGAAGAAAAAGCATGGTAGGGGAGGTGCTTAACTTTGATTTTTACAATTATCAATGATCACTATGATATATATGCGATGATGAACAGTGTGATCCATAGATTCAGATCAATGAACAAGAAAGGGATTGAAACCCAGAACCAAGATATAGGAGATCAAAACACATTATTTATAATTAATTTAATTGAATAAGATTATAATCCAAGGTTATTATTTATGTGTTGATGAATCTGACCACATATCTGTAGTGCACCATAATTTAATTATAGAAATCAAGGGTATATTTCTTCTAGTAGTGATCCACACATGTTCCACTAATCTATAGACATCTCTGAAGGAGTCTCTATGTGTTATCATAGAAGATCCTTGTTCTTGCATCGTCTGCCATTGATCACCTTGAGAACCACTTATAAAGAATTCTCCTTGATCTGGTGGAGGAGGATCACTCTCATTCTTGAGATCATTCTTGGAGAAGGAAGAACTATCTAGTCTTGAGAGGTTTTTCTCTAATCCAATGTTCACAACAACTTTTTCTTGGCTAGGGTTATGAGAAAATAAACACAATTGGGTATTTATATCTCTGGGGTTAAAATAACATTATTTCACAAGTGTCCTTATTTATTTAATTAATTATAGTGAAATCAAATTTCAAATAATAATAATAATAATATTATTATTTTTTGACATGTGATTATTTTGTGAATTATAAATAAATATTATTTAATAAAATAATTTTTTTTTATTTTTCACTAGACCCTTAAACTCGGTCAGCCAATCATCCATAATATTTATTGGGCCTTAAAATAATTTATATTTATCTATTAAATAAATATCACTACATTATTCACCAATAAATATATAAATATTATATTCACTAAATAGAAAATACATATTTATTAATTATTCCACCCAAAATATATTCTTTTGAATAACTTGTGTCATAATAAATGAGATTAGGTATACATGAATAATTATTAAACCAGGACCAGGAATAATATTTATCTGGATTCTTAAAGAATAACTAATATATATTATTTAACTAAGATTCTGGATACACTTTGTGTGTGACTCTCTAGGCCTCTTTCATAGTGGCATTTGGCAGAGCAGCCTAATGTCCAAGGTTAGAATATAAGAACATGATAAGGAACCCATAGAGAAAGAAGTTAATATCACAACAACATGTTACCTCATACGAACACTTACTGGGTAATATAATCCATTTTTCTTAATTTATTTAATCAATCCTATTGAATGCTAGTGCCATCAACCCATGTGATCGATTTCTCTTTCTTTGAATTCCCAGAAATTGAACATGACTATAGAACACCATGGACATGGATTTATTTAGGATATATAATTTCCATCAAACACCCTAAGACATCAAATACTATTAAATAATATAAGGGAAAAATATTTTCTCGCTTGATTCATTAGTTCAGTATTACTCATGATGCACCCAATATATCTTACCTCACTGCGAATATATGTTGTAGTAGTTTTAATTAATAAATTTAAGTGTGTGAGTAACAATAATCATCAATAATAATCATAAATTCTAAGGAACAATACACACATCCAAAGATAGGATCATCCAATGAGACTTATAAATGTGTATTTCCTACTGGTGGGTCTCATTCTCATAATATCCTTCTAGACATTACCAAGGGTGTACACCATGAAAAGGTGCGTCAAATTCATATGAGTCTCCACCCCTGATAGCCTGTATCATTCATGTACCTCAAATGATATCATCCAGATATAGAACATATATTCAAGAATAGTTTCATAATACTTTTGGGTTCTCATCATAGAAGGGATCCTCTATGACCTTTCAGTTTGACAACTACTCTTAGGACATTATCACATTCAATGTCACATAGAAGAAAATCATGATGTGATAAGGAATATTTTTTGTATTCCAAACTATGAATATAATTTATCATAAATTAAAAAATAAGTTTGTTATGGGGAACCAACTCCATATATATATATATATATATATTATTTTCATTTGTACCCTTTGACACACTTAAAAAGTGATAACTTCGTTCATGGATATGTGGACTACTACATCCTCCACACGATGTGATTCATTTTACTTCAAAAGAATCATATATATAAGTATAAATTATTAAATACAACGACATTTATGATATAATTATATTTTTATAAATAGGTAGTGTTACTAAACTTCTGTTTAAAGTGATTATAGAAAAATGAGAACGTTACTCATGCGTTCATACGACCTACTGTCTTCATGATTGTAACATTGATTTATTTTTCATAACCATATTTAATTATTGGTTTTAAATTTAAAATTTATTTATAAATATGATATTTTTTTCCCGATTATTATTCTAGATATTCTTATGTAATGATACCTTTGACCATAGTAGACCTACCAAAGTAGTTTTTGACACATAAACCGAATTTGGTGAAAACAGCCTACATAAACATAATTGTTTAAGTAGTTATATAAAACATAAAAAAGTGTGAAATATTTTTTTTGATAAACTTGAAACATGTTATCAAGAAATTAAAGAATTAACATAAGTTTATTATTTAGGAATATAAAGACCCATAAGAGAAATCATACTCAAGGTAAGTGAATTTCATCTCAATTTACATTCCATTGAGCCTTATTTGTTATTATGGACCAATTCACTTTGATTTGGTGTATATATTAAATTTTGAAATTTTATATCAGGAATATAATTACTCTTTTGATATTGTAAGTTTCATATAATATTATTCCTTCATCGGGATTATGATTTAAATGTTTCAAAGTGGTATGAGAAACTTTGGAATGTTTTAAGATTATTCTCCTAAAGAATGTTCTTAATGATTATCTTTGTAATATCACATCATTTTGTGATTGTTAACTTTATCCTGAAACAATCAATTAATTTTAATCATTTTTCATTGGAAATTTTCTTGAATATCTATATTCTCATACAATGTATATTAGTATTTCCTTAACCATATATCATTTTTACATACAGTGTTCACTTTGACAACTATTTGATTAACTGAGAATTATTGATAAATGCATATTCTTTATTTAATAGAGATACTTGATAATTAATATTATTTATTTTAATTAATTGATATAAGGAATTCTTAGGAATGGTAATGATGGGTGGGGCCTGAAATTTATATAGCCCCTCGATGTATCGATAGGTTCTCATGCGATGAATAATTTGGCCAAATTAAATGGGTTTTTATCCAAAGTTGAAACCATCTTATGAAATTATTGACGATATATATTTTCATCTGACATAGACCAAACATCCAATAATTAATAATTTCCTTCATAGATATTTCATCTATTTTTTATCCTGGAGATTTTGTGTCAAAATATATATGGATGTATTCTATTATCAGATTATTGATTAAATGGCATGAGTTTCAGATTATCATCATTCCATATCTATTTTTCATTATCTATTTGTTTGAATGGAATGTGTTATCATTATTTAGCTTTACATTTTAATTTATTCACATAGATTCATTATTTCTTCCTCTTTACTTACCCTTTCAGAGCTTTTGAGCTCACCCATATTATGTTTCCTTTCCCCAAGTTATGAAGAAGAAATATTTGAATAAGAATTCAAGGATTCATTTTATTATTTATCTTGATTGAATTTACTATTTCCCTATGTATTATGGGTATCATGTATGTAATCTGTCTTTACAAGACTCCTAAACCGATCGGTTCTTCGAGATTTTATTCCTTGAAATCATGAAAATGAAATAAAATAATATACTGGCGTCAGGATTCTGGGATTGGGGTGTTACATTTTCCAAATTCTAGTAACAGAATTAGAATAAATTAATTTCAAATTACTCCCATAGATGAGACAGAAAAGTGAGTTTTTAAAGTGAAAATTTTCAAAAGTTTACTAAAATTTTATATTTAATTAAATTTAAAAATGATTAAAATGAAATAAATTATATTAATATATTTAAAATTTATTTAATAATACATTAAAACCAATTAAATATAATTTAACACTATAAATTATTTATATGAAAATAGAGTATTCAATTAATATTCCGTATTTTTTACTTTTTCATCAAAAAATGAAACCCCAGAAAAAAATACCAAAAGTTCACCCTATGTTAATTTTGAAATTATGATTTCAAAAATGAAGTTTATTTTTTTTATAAAATTCATAAAAGTACTAAAATTTATTTTTAATATAGGCGTGCCATTAAAAGGCAGCAAAACCACCTTTAAAAAATATACTTTTTGTGCATAAAATATTATTTGTTCTGATATTGTTCCTATAAAAAATATTTGATAAATGTAAAAAATAATTGATTCAATATATAATATATATATTTCATTAATATAATTCACTAATATAAATGAAGTTAATTTATTATTACAAAATACCTTTAGGTGGAAAAAAATAATTTATTATATAAACATTTCTTTTTTATTTCTTATTGGTTTCCATATTTATTTATAATTAAATTTCCACCAAAAAATTATATAAAAATTTGTAAAAAATATTTTCCAAATTTATTTAATCTTATTCATTTCTTCCATTCCAACTGGTAGGTGATAACTATATTAATATTTTAATAATAACATTATTAATAGTATTTTCTATAACGTAGTCCTGCGTGCAATGAAATCCATCCAAGGAATTCATTTTTGCATATTCCACAAGATGATATCAGGGTTGTTTTTATCATAAGCTTAACATTGTGTTGTGTATAAATCATTATACAAAAAAATTAAATTCATTCTAAATGGAAAATATTCTAATGTCTTGGTGTGTTACATGCTTTGCAAACATAATTTGAAATTAATTTTTAATTTTTTTAAAAAATATATTTTATAAAATAAAATTAATTTTTGAAATCTTCATATCAAAATTATATTTGGTGGATTTTTTGCAATTTTTTTGAAATGATTCATTTTGTATGAATAGTGAAAATATTGAATTTTAATTGAAAACTGGATTTTTCATTAAAAAAGTTGTTATTTTATATTATAATTTGAATTGGTTTTAAAGTAAAATTGGTTCCAATTTTTATAAATAATCCTGTTTATATCATAATAATAATTTCTATATTGAATTTTGATATAAAAACTTTGTAATCTTTTGAACATTTTCTCTTTAAAAACCCACTTTTGCGTCGCGTATGCGAGATTAATTTTAAATTAAATTTTGAAAATGATGAGAAATTAATTCCTAAAAATGGATTAATTATTATTAATCAACATAATTTATATTATCTAACAAGGTCAAATAAATTTTTTACTTAATGAATAGTAAAAATTGTAAAAATAATTTACTGCTATTAAGGTAAAAATGGATTTACAAAGGGGTTAAATTAAAAATGTAATTGTTAAAATGACCTAGAAACATATCTAAAATCTATTATTTCTCCATATTTATACCCTATAAAATCTCCTTTTTGATAATAATTTATTTTTCAACCCTTTCTGAATGTGAAAAATGTGGGTACACATTTTTCTTTCCAAAAATAACAAGTGTGCCACTCACCACACCTATAAAATACCACACCCTCTAGACTATTATTCACACCTTCACACCCTTTTGGATCAGAAAATACCTAAAAAATGACATACCAAATTCCCTCTCATAATACTATAAGCCTTATTTTGGGCATAAGTCCAACCTAGCAAGGATTTTGGTATTAACCTAAGGAGGATAATCGAAGAAGAGATAACATTTTTCAACGAGCATCTTTATATTATTTCTTCTTATACATCCTTAAATTATTATTAAACCATGATGATATAATAAAATTATTATATTAAATATAATTAAATGTTTTTATGTTAATGTAATTTACTACAACCATATGAACTTCCATGAAATGAATTTTGAAATCATCATTCGTGTGTATGGAGGACAACCGCCTCACGAACCGATGTCATCAGTTTTTTCATCACCACCTCTCATAGTTGGGTATAATGATATTATAAAGTATATATATGATATTTATAGTATAATTACACCTCTAGAGTCACTATAAAATCTATTCTATTTTTTTACATTCCATTCTGTAGGGAATACAATAACGTTGCTCATGTGTACGACAAACTACCACCTCATGAAGCGATGTGATTCGTCTTTCACTAACACTTTACATGAAAGGTGATAAGGAAAAATTTAATTATTATATGTAATATAAATTACATAGTTGTGATATTAATTAAATATTTGTCACTATTTAAGGATAATATATTTTTAGGTCCACTAGATCAAATACCCTGAGACGGGGGGGGGGGGGGGTCAATTAGGGTATGACAGATTAAAAAATCTACCCCTTCAGATCTTGTTTCATTTAAAAAAACACATTTCCCTGTTTCTTCTACAGTAATATATGAATAGAAATGAAATAATTCACATGACATAATGTTTTTTTACTTGCTTCACCCTCACTAGGATACATCCAAGGAGCATACAACGATGATGTGCCGATGTACAAAATCAATTAAAGCTCACTACAAATTTCAACATTTGGGATAGATCTTCTATGCCCAATATCACTACCATTACAAGGTTTATGGTCTTCTCACTGCATTCCCTATGGTCACTCCCTATGTCTATTCCTATGGATCACTGCTGGTGATAAATATCACCATCTTCCCCTTCATTCGATCACTACTCTCAGAAGGGATCCACACACAGTTTATGGACTTGTAGGTCCATACATTTTTATGAAATCACGCATCCTCAACTATAGATATATGATCTATTGAAGTAAAATTTTCACCCATAGACGAATTACACAATTCTATGTTATATTAGGTTATTATAAATTTCTTTTGCAAACTATTCTAGAGTGTTTTAAAGTTTTCCTTGAGTCTTCCATGAACCAACTTTTCTATTCTGCATACTATATAGTGGGTGTGCTACATGGATCTCCTCCTCCAAAAAATGCCTCTAATTCTGCATACCAATTATCCTTCATAGACTGTTTATCCCATTGAATACCTCCTCTTACGCTGTCATGTACCACCTTTTTGTACTAACTCCGAGAACTGGCTCCGCTACCACTTCCACGTAACACCTCTGCCTCTGTAGGCGAGTTATTCTTCAATGGAACACCTTCCTTTTTTAGAACCTTATTCCTTTGTGGGAAACATTTCCTCAGAAAAATCCTTCTGTAGAATTTCTTCTGTGCTAACTACTTCACCCTTAACAGAATTCTTCCTCACAAACTTCCTTTAGACATCGCCGAATTCCTATGGAAATGATTTTATCTAATATAATTTTATCTATTTAATGAAGGGATTAACACTATTTATATAGGAACATATAACCACAATATCCACTAATCCTATATTAACCAAATATTCAATGTGGTAACACGTTCACCACATACTGCTTCTCCTGCGAACTGTTATTCTTTACATGGTCCATGTATTGCCTTTATTCCTTCAGGGTGGCCCAAATCACCTTCATGTTTTTGTGAATGATGCCCTTAAATGATTCTAAAATCATATCTTCATTTCCATGAATGAAAATCCATCCCATGTACCACAAGCCTCCCGTGTGCCGCATGCCTACACCGCGAACTGATTTATCCCCTCGAACCGTTCCCAGATGCGGTCTTCGTCTCACGCTTCATGGTTCCCTTCCTTTTATGAGTTCCATCGATGTTCCACATAAATCTTCTTCAATTCAAAAAAGAATATTCGTGGTCCACATACACTATTATACTATACAGAAATCATCCTTTTCCAAAAACCAAACTCCCAATTTTGAGGCTCAAAAATTCTTCTAACACTAGGAAACTACGCCCCCTTAAACAGATGATTTTGGAAAACACCAACCATAATAATTTGTGATCATATGGATTTGTCTACAAACAAAATAACCCCCTAAAAAATAATGAGAGGAATCCTTGAGTGATTTTTACACAACAATCTCCCCCTTTAGGTTTGTTGACAACACTTTTATAATTTTATATCTTATTAAAGCTTCTTCCAACTTTTTCCAGCATTCGCTTCTTGTGATTAAGATAGAGATCAAGGATTTACTCAACTCATTATCTAATCCCACACGATCCATGTTCAGAATGAGAAATAAGAGTATAATGAAATGTTCATCAATTAATCACTTCATTCCATTCCAACACCACTATTATAATTTCATCATGAACCTCAGCTGTTGTGATATGTATCCTTTGATCAATCATGTCTAGCATCATCAGATTTAATACCCCCACATCACTTCTCTCCCTAACATATTCAACTCCCCCTATCTCACTGCTTCACCTAATAGCTTCTCTATGTGTCATTATTATGACATTTTCTCCCACTGCAATTTATCCCCTTTGTCAATGAACCTGAAGGACATTCCTTTTATGTATGCAATATTTTAAAGAACACAATCAACACATTTGGGGAAAACACACTATACCACGGGGAGGGAAGTGGGGGTACCACATACACACATTTTCAAGTGTAGGGAGTCAACTAAAATCCCAAATCCAATCAATTCCTCTAAAATGATTCTTTGGGTAATGCCTTTGTTCGAATGTATGCAACCTGTTGTTCTGTAGACATATACTCCAACTTCACAAGCCCTTACTCTGACTTCTCCTTGATAAAATTATATTTTATTTCAATGTTATTTGTATTTGAGTGACAGAATAGATTTTTTTCTAATATGGATAACACTTGAATTATCACAACAGATTCTGATCATAGGCTTCACTACAACTCCTATATCATCTAGCTACTGCTTCATCCACAATAACTCCATGCAAGATTGAGTGGACACAATATACTCATCTTCTGCAATGCTCAATTAAATGAAATTTTATTTCATTCTCAGCTAAGATATACAAACTCCACCAAGATAGAAAGAACCTCCTAACATTAATTTCATATCATTTGTTGATCCGGCCCAATCTGCATCTGTATATCCCAGTAAATCTTTCTAAGATTTTTCATTATACATCAAGCAGAAGTCTACTATGCCCTTGATATACCAAAGTATTATTTTCACTGAAATCATGTGAATTTACTTGGGATTTCGTTGATACAACACTACTTGACATGTGGAAAATGAAAGATATATCCATGTAGCTATTATGTACAACAAACTTTCAATTATATGCCTTAATTCTATGAAATTGACTACATTACCTTCACTATCCTGAGATAGTTTCATCCAAGTCGCCACTAGAGTCATCATATCCTCATAATTATCCTTTCCAAACCATCTCAAAACTTCATTGGAATATTTATATTGATAAATTAATGTGACATCATTTCCTTGTGTTACCTGTAAACCAAGGGAAAACGTCAGTTCACCAATCATTGGCATTTCAAATTCACTTTTCACGCATTAAAAAAACGGTTTGCATTATAGTTCATCTAATCCTCTAAATATTAGGCCATCTATATATTCCAACACTATCATCCTTTGATAACTATCATGGTTGAAATATAGATTGTAATTAACCCCACCACACTGAAAACCAAGCACTTTTAGAAACTAATCTAGGCTTGAATACCATGATCTTGGAGCTTGTTTCAAACCATATAATTTGTTCTTCAACCAATAAACTTTTTTCCCATATTAATGAATGATAAAACCACCTTTATTCCCAATATAAACTTCTTCTTCCAGATACCCATTCATAAATGATGATTTAACATCCATCTAGAAAGCCTCGAACTTTTATTGCACTATTATGGCCATGAATAATCAAATTTTCTCTAGCCTTGAAATAGGTGAAAATGTTTCATTAACATCGATACCTCTATCCAGGATTACCCTTTTCACACTTATCATTATTTATTTTGAATCAAAAAACCATGTACATTCATTTTGTTGTGAAAGAACTAATTTTTACCAATGAAATTCTTATCTGTTGGCCCTGAAACAATATCCCTTGTCTAATTCTTCTCAATTTGGTCAAGATATTCATTCATATCTTGAACCCAATTCTAATCACTAGCTTCTTCACTAATATTTTTTGTCTTTACTTATGATAAGTATTTTTCTTTTTGTAGAGTCTTCATCCCCCTTACTACACTAGATCTGTCTGGTCATCAATTTTGTTTTTTTATTGATTTTAGTTCTTCACTTATTTATTTGTCCAGATACTAATTTATCCTCATCATTCTCATCCTTTGATCCTTCTTTTAAATCATCCTCTAAAACCAGAGAATCCCATGATCTTCTTATTTTATCTT
Organism: Viscum album; assembly: GCA_963277665.1. Classification (NCBI taxonomy): domain Eukaryota; kingdom Viridiplantae; phylum Streptophyta; class Magnoliopsida; order Santalales; family Viscaceae; genus Viscum; species Viscum album. The sequence goes on from OY728120.1 coordinate 2,115,167,148, forward strand.
CACTATCCTATAGAGACTAATCATGTATTTTCTCAAGATTTTTCTCATTCTCCACTATGGTTACATCATGGATTTTAACAATATTTCTCAACCTATTTTTAAAGAATCTATATTCTTTTATTTTATTTTAATATCCAATAAATATCCATTTATACCCACACGATTAAGACTTATTATGTTTCTCCTTGTTGATAATTAAACACATTCTTCTTAAGATTCGAATGTACTTAAAAGATGAATTCTTTCCATATCATAATTCATACAAATTCATCTCTTCTTTCAGACATAACAATGCTCTATTTGAAGTGTACACTATTTTCATCACAGCTTATTTCCAAAATTTCTATACAAGGTATATCTCTATGAGAATTGTTCTAGACATGTTTTTGAAAATACAATTCATTCTCTAAACTAATCCAATTTTCTGTGGAGTTATCACTGCTAACACATGATTCCTTATCCATGTTTCTAGAGATAATCCTCTACTTGGATATTTTTGAACTCTGTTCCATTATCTGTTTGGATCTTCTGGATTTATTGACCTAGAATATTTTCAACTTCTCATTGATATCTTATAATGTAACCGAACACCTCAAACTTGTGGGAAATGATTGAAACACATGCCATTATTCTGTAATCATTGATGAAGAGAACATAATATCTCCTCCCATCAAGAGCCCTTGGTGAATTTGGTCCACAAAAATCAATATGAACCAACTCAAGCAATCTTTTTGACCATTACAATTTTTAATTATATATATTTTCAATGATCTTCCATTGTTGGTAGGCATTACACATATGTGTATAATCATATGATAATCTAGGGAGATATCGAGTGACATCATATTTCACCAGATCTTCCAAGGATGTTTGACTCCCATGGACAAGATGTTTGAGCCACAACTTATTTTCTCATTCCTTGGAAAAAAGCACATATATTCTTCTCCACTCAAGAGGTATAGATTCCACTTTGTACACTTTACATGAAATACAACAACACCAATTTTTTCCTTGATGACACATAATTCAATGGAAAAGATTATGGAATGTCCTGATTCCCACATTTAACTTACACTTAATATGTTATGACCAAGACCTTCAACAACCAATACATCTGCACATCTCATCTCCTTTCCCAAAATCTTTTCTTTTCCGAAGCCAATTTTTTTCAACCCTTAATCATTACCAAATATTATGATTCCTTCTTTTTCATACCTAATTCATGTCACTAGATCCTTGTTTCATGTCATATGAGAGGTGTATCCACTATCAATAATCCATATCCCGGTGTGATCTGATGCCTTGAACACAATATCTAAAACCACTTTCTTCTCAGATATTTTATTTTTGATCCATTTTTCCGACTTCATACCTAGTATGGATGGTTATTCTTGACATTCCTCAGAATATGATGGACTATGTTCATCTTTCTGAGCTAAAAATTTATTTTGAATTTTCATATCATTTATGATACATTTTTCTACTATTCATAACCAACCTCAGTTTTATTAAGCACATTCGTCTATATTGTTGGTGATAAATATATTTCCATGTGTCTGAATCCTTCACACCTAAAATAGTGACCATAAAATGATGACCTAGAATATTGATCTCTAAATGAGTACCTCTATTGGACCTACTCCCTTTAGTACCTCTTTGCTGTAGAACAAATATTTTGTGTGTTTCCCATATTTCAAAAACAATAGCATCTTATGTGGGGTACATTTCTGTGTGGTAATACTGAACCACTGGTTATCCATTGGGTTCTCTAAATCTTCTTATTTTTCTTCATACACAAATCAATATTCAATATTATAGTAGGTTCTTGTGGTATAACTTCAATTGTTTCTGCTTTCTATTTTCTATAAATACCTATACCATCCATATCAAATTGTTGCTTCTATTATTCTAGAAAACTATGCTCCACTTTCATCTTTTCTATTTTCTGTGTTATCTACTTTCCCAATGATGTTCTATGAGTCAAATTGTTTTCTTGATTCTTAACACATTATCACTGGCTTAAGTCATTCTCTTTAAGTTCTTTGATATGTTTGATTTGATCATTTTCAATTTCAGTCAAAATATCAACCTCTCTTTTATATTATTCATTTTTTAGTTTGTACTCAACCACCTTTTTCTATGATTTATGGCGTTAAAGACTTTAGTTTTTCAATTTCTTCATTAATCTCAAACTTCTGTTCTTCCTACTACTGCATATAGATTTTGGCATCATGAACCAATTTTTTAGCTTTATTGGTTTTGGATATCCAAACATGTACCTGTTCAAGAGAATCTTTTAATTCACCATGAAGGAAAACTCTAAATTTAACATCCCATTCTTCATTGTCACTTTATTCTTTTATTATAAAATTTATGAAAACCACCACTAAAGAATCTACTTCCCGATCCTTATAGACCACCAACTCTTCTACTTCATATTCATCTAAACATTCATCATCTTTTGAAAGAATATTCTTCATTTTTAAGAACATTATATTAGCAGTTATCCTTCCTTTCACATTGTATGATTACTTTTTTTAAGGAATTTAATCTTTATATTCATCATCATCTTCAAACATATTAGGAAAATTTACTAAAAAATGTCAAATAATTCCACATCACATGCATGAAATTAGAAGCTTACCTTTGAACTGTCCTCTTCCACTTTGTAGTTTAGAAGAGAGAAATGACATGATATCATCAAAATTATATTCTTTCTGAATATCTTCACTTGAGAGATTCTTAATGGCCTTGAATGACACTTCTTTGGAATTATCCTTTTCCACTGTATTTGTATCATCATTTCTCATTTCATATGAAATGATAGTACAATTGAAGTTATCCAATGTCAGCTTATTTGAATCATTATTTTTGAATATTGAAACATTCAGATTAAATCGTGGTGGATGTTTTCTCAAGATACGCTTCACAATATTTATATCTTCAGTTAATTCTCCAATACCATGCATATATTCCACTAAAACATTCACCATATCAAATAATTCATCAATAGATTCATTTGTATTCATTCTCATATCTTCATACTTGTTCCACAAAACCAGTAGCTTTTCCTCTCTAACCTTTGAATCCCCTTCATAGATATTCAAGAGATTTTCCCACATTGCATGTGATGTTTTACATGACATCACCTTCATATAGATAAAATTTGATAGGGATCCCCCAAAATCATTGATTCCAAAGGAATTGACATCCAATTATCTTCTTTCAGCTTCTGATAAGGAACCACTATTGATATCGGCTGATATTCCATGCATAGCTAATGTAAAGACTTTAATTCCTAATGATCGGAAGTAGTGCCACATATGATTCTTCTATAGTTTAAAATGTTTTCCATCAAAGTTTATAATTCCTTTTTGATTTATCACCTCCATTTATTTTACTAAGAGGGAACCACTGAATTTTAACCATTCAATCTGATACCAATTATTAGGTCCACTAGGTCAAATACCCTAAGAGGGGGGGGGGGGTGGGTGAATAAGGGTATGAAATATTAAAACTACTCCCCCTAAAAATCATGTTACTTTATTAAAAAAACATCCCTCTTTCTACTATAGAAATATATGAACATAAATGAAATCACGCACTTGAAATAACAATTTTTACATGGTTCACCCTCACTGGGCTACATCTAAGGATTATACAATGAAGATGTGGAAATATACCAAATCCAATAAAGATCATTGCCAATTACAATGTTCGGGATATACCTTTTATGCCCAGGTTCACCGCCTTTACAAGGTTTAGGGTCTACTCACTACATTCCCAAGGGCCACTCCCTATGTCTCTTTCTCTGGCTCACTATCTATGGGAATGATCACCGTCTTCTGCTTCCTTCTCTCACTGCTCTTGGAAGGGATCCACCCATAGTTTATGGACTTTTAGGTCCTATTATTTTCATGAAATCACAAATCCTCAACATTATATAGATTATATGATGAAGTACCTTTTTCACCCATAGATTAATTCCACTTTTCTCTGTACTGTTAGGTTAGCGAAAATTGCTTTTGAAAACCGTTCTAGATATTTTTCAAGCTTCCTTGAGTCCTCGATGAACCAACTTTCCTATTCATGGAATTACATACTGGGTATTTTATGTGGATCACCTCCTCTATGAACTAACTCCAATTCCACATACCAATTTTCCTTAATGGAATACTTTTCCCATGGAGTGCCTCCGCTTACGCTGTTGCATACCGACTCCGTAAACTGCCTTTGCATACGGTTTCCACCTATCACCACTACTTCTGAAGGTGATTCATTAATCTGAAAACTACCTCTTATTCCATGGAACCTTATTTATTTTTGGGAAATAGTGTTTCTCAAAAATCCTTCACTATAATTTCTTCTTTGTGAACTAATTTACCCTTTATGGAATTCTCCCTCATCCACTTTGGACTTCACTGAATACCCGGAGAGAGGATTTTTTCTAATGGAATTAACTTTGTTTAAGGATGGAATTATCACTACTTATATTGGAAAATAGATCCTCAAAATCCTCTAATTCGAGATTTACAAAATCTTCAGTGTGGTATAGCCTTCATCACATAATGCTTCTTCCGTGATCCTTTCTTCTCTATGTGGTCCGCGTACTGCATTTCCTCCTTCGCAGTAGCCCAAATCACCATCACGTTTTCACAAATGACTCCCTTTTCTACTTCTCAAATTATGTCCTCATTTCCAAAAATGAAAAGAAATCCCACTTAACACAATCCTACCAGGTACTTCATGCCTTTATCGTGAATCGATTGCTCCCTGTGAATCGTTCCCGTACACAGTCTGCATCTTACACATCATAGTTCCCTTCCTTTGTTGAGTTCCTCCAACGTTACATGTAACACATTTTAAATCCATGAACCATGATTCATGGTCCATGTACTCTGTTCCCCTATACCGAAATCAACCTTTTTAAAAAACCAAACTCCCAATTTTGAGGCCCAAAAATTATGAAAACACTGGGAAACTGCGCTACCCTAAACACGTGCTTCGAAAAAAACAAACTATACTCATTTGCGACCATATGGATTTATAAAAAAACAGAATCACACCCAAAAAATACCTAGATAACACCTTGAGGGATTTTTACCCAATATATATCATTTTATTTATTAAATTTTCACTCACTTAAAGAATATAACATCATTCATGTACGTGTGGACTACTGCCTTCATGAAGCGATCTGAATGTCTTTTCATAACCATACCACACATATGATCTATATAATTGTATTTAAATAAATGTTATGGTATTTATGATATTATTATCATTATCTAAATATAAAATATTTTTTACCTCCTTTCTATAGTGATTATTGAAAAATCGAAATGTTACTCATGCGTACGTATGACCTACCATCTCCATGATTGTAACGTAGTCCAATTTTCATAACCATATTTCATAATTATTTTTAAAAGTATAATTGAAAAAAATATGATAATTATGACATGATTATTAATCTAGAGATGATATAAATATATAATATGCATAATAACTAGAAATTTCATGACAAAACATGAATGAGAAAACAAGACAATTAACACCTAAAACAATATTAATAGTGAAATATTATTAATGAAAATATTATAAGATATTATAAAAGGATCATATATGATATTATAATACTTAATATGGTTCTGGTATAAGTTAATACCATGTTTAAAACTACTATACGTGATGTTAAAGCACATTCAACCAAAATGAAGCATGAGGTAAGGGTCTTCATCTCAATTTCCAATCATTGAGGTATATTTTATTATTGCGCACCAAATTTTTTTATATGGTGTACATACTACCACTTTTACATGTAATATCATGAGTCCTTAATAATTCATGGTATTTTAATTTTCAATTATAATTATTTTATCCAAGGGGATTAGACTTAGATTTTCCATGTGGTAATGAATTTTATAACTCAATTTTTTTTCATTGGGTTATGTTACTTCTTCATAAAATTTGATATTATAAGATTATTTGTCTAACAAATTTTGATTATCTTATGTTTTATTCACACCTTTTTATTTGTATTTAGAGTTTATACACACATATAATTTATTAATTACTTCTCACTTCAACATTAATGTCATTGTAAGGGATTATTTCACAATCTCATTATAATCGAGACCATTTATTCTTAAGTTTAGTTGATGGTAATTATTTGATAATTGTATAATAAACCCATTTAATTTTATTATCCTATGTTTAATCATGATTTTTTCAAGTAATACTACCATTTTTTCACCCTTTGGAACTTGACATTATTGAGAAAATGTTTTTAATAAAATCTCACTTCATTTCTCTCTTTAGTAAGAACTTTTATTTATTCCAAAGCTATGTTCTCTAAAAATGTTTTGATTTTTTTTGAACTCATCCAAATGATTTATTAAATAAATTTTTACCCTTTTTTCCTTGTACAAATTTTTTTCAAAGTAACCTTTATGTAATTTTCAAAGAAAAAAATTGTTTGTATTTTACCGAAAAAGTTAAAGGAATCTTTGTTTTAAAGTGTACGACCTGAAAAAAATTTACATTCATCTTGAACAATAAAATTGTTTAAATCTAATTTTATATGTTTCAAATAAAATTATCAAATAATAGAATTTTAATTTTTTTTTGATAAATTTTATTTTTAAAAGGTGATTTTAAAAATGAGAAGGATATTTTCCTCAAGAATCCTTTTAAATATATTTTTATGATATTTCTATTAATCAAAGAAAAAAACCTTCATTATTACTCTAATGGGTATATATAAAATTAAAACTATAATTATTCTTCCTTTGGATTGATTGTTTATATTTTGACCAAGTAAAGTATTGACATTCACTTCTTGATTCATTTTTTACTCATTAACTATCCCTTGAATTATTCATTTTCTTATAGACATTAAATTTTCACTGAATATCCATATTTTTTCTCATGGATATATTTTTTACTTAAACCATATATCACCTATACATATGGAGTTCTAAATTAAAAGTTTTTTTTATCTATGGAAATATTGATAAATCCATATTCCTTACTCAATACATATATTTGGTCATAAGGCACAATGTTCATGAATTAAATCAATTATTAGATATATGAGGAATGATATTGAATTGAAAACATAGGTGGGAAATAGTTATATTTATACCATTGATACATCAATAGGTCTCTTGAGGTGAATCAGTTAGCTAGAATTAGTTTAATGGGTTTCTGGAATATACCTACACATCATTTTAAACTGTGTTGAAGATAGATCATGACTGTAGAGGTATCATGTATCTGAGGAATGACATCCAATAATTAATAATTTCCTTCATTAGGAATATTATTATTATTATCTATGAGATTTTTATGATGATATTATCTCTAGATTCATTTCATTCTTAGTTTATTTATTAAATGGAATGTATTTTTAGTTATTTACCTTTCCATGATTATTATTCCTTACCCAGTTATGATAGTCATGTTATTGATAAAATAGAATATATTTTAATTTATTTACCATTCCATATTGATTATTAATTATCTTATTGTACGTGATGTTTTTTATTTGATATTATCTCTGGATGAAATTTATTCTTAGCATATTAGTTTAATGGCATGTGTGTTTAATAATGTACCTTTCCATGTTGATTATGACTATTTATTTATGATAGTATCCACTATAATTAACCCTTAATAAGAATATGAGGTCCTCCTTATTTTTATTCTTTTACCGAGAATCTAGGAAGTGTACTACGAATTATAGGCATGGATATACTTGATTGTATAATCATATTCTAAAAACAATGGTGTAATTTCTATTTTCAAATGTAATGCAATACTCATATAAGTATTTAGTTTACCAAAACTACTAAACTATTTGGTCCTCTAGGACGTGACTACTTATATCTTATGACAATGTAATAAAGAATACATCAGATTTAGGTTAATATATTTAGGGTTGACATAATTGATATTAGAGGAAATTTAGTAGAAAATTTGGAAACTAGATTTAGTAAAACATATATTAGAGAACATAACCCTATTATAAACTGTGAGGATAAGTATAGGAACATACTAATGTTTTGGTAAGGTATAGATTAAATAGTTTTTCCTAGAAATACATCCATGTTTGGATACTACATGTATATGTGGTTCTGGTATAGATGTACTTAGGGGTAATGACTCCAAAAAGGGTTCATTGATCTTGATCTGATCACCACCTAGTGCATGACAACAGGCTTTACTGAACACCTAGTTTGACACTCTCGGGGGATATTCTTAGTATAATTAACATTTTATTTACAAACCATTATAAAGGTTTTGAATAGATGATAATAGTGAATGACCTAGGTTAAACCAAATGTGTCTAATATTGAAAATAATGTATCATAATTTAGAAATATTATATATGATTATATGGTTTTCCCATTGTGATTATTATCGCTAAAAATATAATTTTTGGTTTTTGTCAATGTATGGAACCCAAAATAAACATGTTAACCTTGAAAATGAAGGAAAATGTGGTGACTATGAGAAACGAAATGATATTATTACAAGAGTGGAAGATATTGTGATTATGTATAATCAGATTTTCCAAAATATTATAAAAAGCATATAACTTAACCAACTCCTAGACTCACAAAAAATAAAGAGGTTGGAGCTCACTAAGATCATGAGTGATGGGGACCATTGAGGAAAGACGTCAAAATTTCCAGCATGTTAGAAATGTGGAAGGATACACCCAATAAAGTTTCTTAATGGAATGTGAAAATTCGTTATATGTGGAAATTAAGGGTATACAGCAAATAATTCATGATGAAAAATGAATAGTATGATGGAAGGAAATGAATCTCATCATATGGTTCAATTTATAGTTCACTATATTAAATATAGAGAACCTAGAAATTTTTCATGTCAATTGCCTCTTCAAAAGGTAAACCCGTAGGCCAAGTAAGAAACTATATTGAAATAGAAATAATGAAGTAATTATATATTGTGATTAAATAATTAAATTATTGAAGTAATTTACCAATGGTATTTTAGTTATAAGATTCATGAAACATCTATGGTTTGTGTTAAATTATATAATAATATGTGTCTTAATTAACTAAAGAATTATGGATAACATCATGGGTTTATGAGATTAATATTGATCATAAGTTCAAAGTATTAAAAAGCTAATTTAAGGTTTTATGTGATTAGAGTCTACCTAGATTAAGGATATTTTTTGTTAAATTTGTCGAAATAATATTTTTTTGTAGAAAATTTATTTGAATAATAATTCCTTTAAATTTTAAATACATAATTTTAAAGGTATTAATAACTTTTGGGGTTAATATGATCATTAATGGCAGTGTAATAATTGTCAAATAATATTATTAGACTTTGTAAAATTGTTGTTTTGTTGAAAACATTAATAAAAAGGCTATATAATTATTAATTTTATTTCAATGATTTCCACTAGTTTTTTGGGAATATTATAGGCATTATATTAATATATTTTAGAAAAGGAAAACCAACATGATGGGTGATAACCCATCACATTCAGTATGATAGTAGGGGTTGAAACCCGAATCAAAGGATGATAAGGGTTTAACACGCACCACTAGATTATGAAATGTCTTGGTTAATACGTCAATGTTTTTAGTTAACTAATTTCAAAAATAAATATTAATGATGAACCAATGGAGTTACTTTTGAGGTTTATAGATTGCTATATTATATTTAATAACTTGTACTAACCATATTGGTTTGGAGAAATAGTTAGAGATAGATTGTAAGGTCTGTGATTTACTTAAAGTATGTTTTTGTTTATGTGTGGGATTTGACATCTCTTTTTTGGATATATAATTATTTTATCAAGTTCTAGATAATCATTTAGGGTGTTTCAGGGGTTCGGGACATGAAAAAGGGGGGAAAATGGGCTCTCTGGGCAATCCACATGGTTTGCGCACGACTTGGAATACTGTACAAGGGGGGACTGTGTGACCAGTAGCAATCCACACTATTTGCTCACATTCTAAAAAATTGTGAATAATTCCTAGGAAACTATGTGAAGGGGGTGATTTTTGAGAAGTATCTTCCACACTTTTTGTGCACGGTTTGGAAAACCGTGTGGATAAACCGTGCGACCTAGAAAAGTTAAAAGCTTTACAAAATTTCAATCCCGGGATTTTAAACCACAACTCAGGTTTCTCATCCATTTCACACCCTACAGCCCTAGTGATGAACTTGGTCGACCAAAGCTTCCAAGAGGTGATCCTCCTTTGATTCTTTTCCACTTTAAGTTCCATTGGTTGCAGATCGAAGCCCCGGGTAAGTCTAATACTCCTCTTGGTCCTGTTTTTTAGATTTGGGTTTGTAGTTTCTTCTATATCATTACAAATACCTAAAACCCTATATTTCCAATGAGATATAGGTCGTGTATTAATGGTACTCTTGAATACAAATATAAGTCTAATATTATGAGTGCATTTATCGTCAGATTCAAGGTAGGTGGTCAACAAGTTATATCCCATATTATTGTTATATATTTTGTATGTGTTTTTGGATTTTTCCTATATCTTATTGTGTATTGGGTTCCTTTAGTATGATTGGGTAAATTGGGTGTCTAAATTATTTTCTTTGAATCCCTCACGATCCTCGTGGGATGCATCGAGGAGGATTTGATCATTTTTGGGCCACCCAGGGGATGTGCTGGCATTCTTGGACCTAGATGGGGTAGGGTTAAGTGAAAGAATAATGAATGATAATGTGAAAACCTTGATGAACATGTTTAAAAAGGTTGATTAAGTTGTAAATGGAATGATAATAGATATTCCTAGGGTGATAATGCATAAGTGGTTGTTTGACATGACATGAAAATAAGCAAAGTGGGTCCAATGGGATTATGTCAATTATTTGACAGAATTTGGTTAGAAATTCCTAAAAATGTTAGTTCATATGAAATGGTGAACTTATAATGGGATGATGAAATGGGAAATGAGAATTATGTTAATGGGTTTTAGTAAAGGAATGGATGAATATGTTGAATGGGTTAATACATTGGAATTGTGGAACACCTAATGGTTGAATGTAATAATTGGTTGGGTTATGAGATGTGATAAATGTACTTGAAATGAATAAGTGGGTGAATGTTGTGAAATGATAAATGGGATAAATGGATAAATGTATGGTCATTTATGAATATGGATAAGGGATAGGGGTTGTTGAATATACTTAAAGGGTTAAGGCACGAGAATGGGAATTTGGCAAAATGGACATGAATTATAACTGGTAAATATATGAATGGGTTATGGAATTCCATTAAATACCATGTTGTCTGTTATGTATTGTGAATTCTAATGGCGTTGAATATGCTTGGTTGTATTATGGTATGGTTATGGTGACATGATAAATAATCATGTGTACATGTCTTGGAAGTATGGGGTATTGACTTGAGGTTCTACACCCACAAGTCAACTTAGACTGAGGCTCTAAACTCCACCCCAAAATGCATGGGTTAGGGAAGGGGATAGAGGATCTACTCCCCTAATGGTTTAATTCCACATGGACTGAGGCTTCGGGGTGATGATGACGTGTTGATGTGATATGTGTGCCCCTAGTGAGATATGGACATGATTTATTTCTCCTATGCATTTTGATTTCTTACCTTATAACCATGTATATATGATTTATATGCCTAACACAAAGAGAATGTGTTGAAAATGGTTTATGTAGTAAAAATGGTATAATAAATGAAAATGGGATAAATGCTAGCCATGAATTTAATGAACCTTGTTAATTAATGGAACCCTAACTGTCCCTTTCCTACTTACCATTTATTTGAACTTACATACACTATCTATTAGACTATATATTTTTGTAGACACCGTTGGTGGTGGCCTATTGATTTTTGTACTCACACCCTGCTCGGGTCGCTGTTGAGTACCCAAGATGGCTTCTTGGTTGAATTCCAGGACAAGGGAGATGGCCCTACTCTAGGATGATGAGTTGGTCTTGGGATGTATATGGAGAAGGAATAAAACTTAGAGTTCAGACCTATTTAGAGTTGTGTCCATTTTATTTATTTTGGGTTCCTTTACTTTGCACTACTGGTTTTGCATGACATTGTTGTATTTGATTTGTGTTTATACCGCATTTGGGAAACATTTGGTATTGCATGCTTATTGGTTCATATTTTTTTTTGGTATTTATATTATGTTATTCTATGGATTGATCCGATAAAGTGGTTATAGCATCCCCATGTGACTTATTATACTGTCACCGCTAGTTGGAAACCTCTGGTGTACGGGGAGACATGCTTGAGGTCATGTGACGACTCGGCTCGGAGCACCAGTTTAGTGGATTTTGGGTCAAGGACATTAAAAAGTGGTATCATAGGAGTTATTTTCTCTTTCTTAATATTTGGGTATGATAGATAGGATAGTTGGACAATGTCAGGCCTTAGTAATGAGATTGTGCTTGGGAGTATCTAACCCATGTACGAAGGAAAACCCAAGTAACCCTCGGTGGGAATTGTTGTTCTTGATGTGTGTTGTTACAGTTGAATGATATTTCACCATTGGGTGATGAACATGTTGTGTGGTTTGACTAATTTAAGATATTTTTCTTGTTCCCAGAATGGCATGAGGTTGTGCATTCATGCACCATTTTATGCACCTAAGGATATAGGTGGAATGTATCGTTATAGACACACACAAGGGATTGGTGTGTGGGGCGTAGAGAGTAGAATTCATTTTACTTCCATGATAAATATAAATAAAATGATGCCTAATGATGGTAATGAAAGTGGGTGAATGAAAATAATGCAAATTAATAGTTAAGTAATATTGTGTATAAAGAAATATTGTGACTGGGTTAAAATTTTGTGTTGTGATAAATTGTAAAGGTTGTTTTGGCATATAAAAGAAAAAGGGTTGCATAATGACGATAAAATTATTAATGATTTTTTCCTAATGAAAGGTGTAAATGAGTTAAAATGATGATTCTAACATGTTTTGAAATGGGAAATGTTCCTAAGAGGAAACGCTCATGTTGTAAGAGAAGAATTGGTTTGAAGATGTTTTGAAAAAAACTTGTAATTATGTAAATTAGTTACCGCATGTAGACCATGACCCGCGGTAGGGATTGTAGAGGGTAGTGTTATAAGGGCGATGAGGACTATTGCGATAGAGTATAGATAATGAGTTATTTAAGGTTGATAGAGTGAGACCTTTTTCATCTATGATTAAATCCTGTTGCTCATTCTTCAAAGTGTCAGGTGAACAATAAGTTAAAAATGAGAATGTTTGTTTTCAATAGTGGGTATCCCTTTTGTTTTCTGTTGGACGCTTATATGTGTGGGTTGGGGTAGTGAGAATTCCCTAGTTTGAGACTTTGGATTTAGATTTTGAGGCCTTCCCAGTTATGATATTGACTAGGAGGTGTGTTTAGGGAACCCTTGGTGGGGTTGTGGCCTTAAGTTTGTTCAGCGTTGTTTAGTAATGTGAGGGACGAAAATCTTGTGGTTCGCAATTGTACGGAGTGCATGCTAGACCCTAAGGATGGTGCCTGGGTCTTGGTGATCTTGTAAGTAGAGACCTCATGATTTGTGTCTTGAATCCCGGAGAGGATGTTTGGCTCGTTGTTCCAAAATTTTTTTACACCTATGGTGTGTAACCTAGAGTAAATGGTTGTTTGTTGCGCTAGGCACAAAGTGCATCAGAACTAGGGTGAGAGTGCCTTGAACATGTACTATGTTTTTCGTGTCATGATAAGTATGGTTGGAGAGAGAGTCAATGGCTTCTCCTGGTTGTGACTCTAGTGTAGGAGGTTGGTATCATCCAACCTTCAAGAAACCCTATAAGAGAGGGAATATAGGGTTTCTAGTGATTTTGGGTGCATGTCGCAAATGTAGTTGTTTAGGAATTTGATAGTGGGACTTAGAGTTTCTCATGGTTCATGTTTGCAATTGAGGGCTAAGTGGGACGGTTAATGGTTGGTGGTGCTACTCGAGTTGTGGTTACATGTTGATAATATCATGAAATCAAGGGTGACCTTGTGTGAGGTTAGCCCAGTGATGTAGGTACCTCGGAATATGAAGCATTGGAGATGCTTCAGAGGTGGTGTCAATGTATGCTGAGTAACATTGAGTTTAGTAAATGGTATAGTTGTGCCCCAATTCATTTTTAAAGGCACCCCGGTGTTTGTGATAGGTGGTGAGGTCTATTTTGAAGGGTTGTATCACGTGGATTCCCAACACACCTGTTTGGATGATGATTAATAGAGGCCGAGAAGTTGTTTTGAGCAGAAAAGACAAGGGTGTATGAAGTGTGGTTATATGATTTTTCTTGATGGTGACACCATGGTGAGGGTGGTCATGTGGATAAACTGGTTAGTATAAATGGGTTGGTTGTTGTTGAGATGCATCTATAAGGGAGGCCTGAAAGACATGGCAGGTCATGGTGTCCCGTAGTTCGACATCAGAGATGGGTAAGTTGGTGGTGGTGTTCTTAGACAAGTTCTTAGTATACCTTATCTAGTGAAGAGATTTCCCAACATCTGTACATCATCCCAGGTACGTTGAGAAGCTCTAGATCACGCCAAGGGACATGTTGGTGTTTGGTTGTTTGAGGGAAATTATGAAGTTTATGTTTATGGAAACAGTATGTTTGGAGCTTGATGGTGGGATGTACACCCTTGATGGCTTGTGGTGAGGTCCTCGGGATGTACCAAATGATGACAAATTCCATGGGTTCTATTCAAGGAATTGATTAATGGGCACTCGGTGATGTTGTTTTCTTGTTGTAAAAAAAGTGGGACGACCATGTCTAAGATTAGGGTTCAACCTGTGTTTGAGTTTATGAAATAGTCGTTGGAATCCCTTATGGTGAGAAATGGTAATGACAATTCTAAGGTGAGGAGTGACAAGTATGTCCTGTATGTAGATAAGAGAACATCGAGTTGACGTAGTGGCGTCGAGGTTCCATTGAGGAACCTCTGATGTGAATGTATGGTTCCTCGGAGAGGTATGTGGGCCTTGGACGTGATGTACGATGATCCAAGTGTTGGCTTGAAGTGAAGCTTGTGATGTCTGTGATGAGTCATAGAGGGGCGTGGTTGGGTATGACAGTAGGTTGTGGCAAGAAAAGTAGGGGTCTTATAACTCCAACAAAGATTGGGGATTAGACTATGGTGATTTTACCCTGCGTGGTTTTGAAAAATCGTGATGTTGAGTGAACCATAGCCATGTGATGTGGTGTCATGCCAAGGGTGAATCTCGATGATGGTCTAGAGGGCGGTAATGCCATGATGATGGAATTGTACTTGAATTCATGAAATGACATCAGTGGGTGTGTGGGATGATAATGATATGATTCAAGTCAGTAAGCACCCTGGGAAGGTGAGAGAAGGGGGTATCATACCATCAATGGAGAGTGGGTGATTTGTGGCAAGTCAGTCAGGTGTGGATAGACCTGAGATAATAAAATTGAATGTGTGTGGTGGGAGTGACCCGCCTCTGGGTCCAGGTTGTAGCAGAAAGCACCTTTTGAAATGAATTTGTACCTGAGTGTGGTCAATTTGATCTTGGTCCTTGTATGGATAGTGTATGAATGTCCACCCAAATGGTTTTGATGGTGTGGATGGATTCCAATGTAGTGTAATTCCCTATGGATGCATGGGTTTGGTGAGTTGGAACATGTTAGGTGATGGGAAGGTTGGGTTGAGTTTTGGTGGTCCTTCATCGATGGGGAAGGGAACAAGTAACTAGAGATAGTGAAGAGAACCATAATAGGTAAATGGTTGATTGATGACATGATCAGAGTTTCGAGTTGGAAGGACTTTATTAGTCATAGTTTGGGTGAGTTGGACCTAGTATAGAGAATTGGAATGGTTTAACTGGTTGAGTAGCTGAGAGTTTTGAGTTACGTTGGATGTATAGTTGTGGAATGCAATATTCAGGAAATTTTAATTGAAAGATCATGTGTTTTCCTCTAGGTTATGCTAGGTTTTTCACCACTAGAGTTTGGAAAATAGAGGAAAATGATGCCAAATGATTGGGGTCATGAGTTGTATAGAGTATCGGGCCGATGAGGTGCCGATTGGTTCCTCCATGATTATGTGATGCTATGTGTATTGTTTCAAGGTATTGTGAGTTAGGTGTTGTAACCTACATTTTTCACATGAAGTTCTAATGGTGAGAGTGGTTGATGTGGTTTCATATTTGAAGAGTTTTCAGCTCATGTTGTGGTTGTAGTGAGAAAGTATTATGGGGAATGTCTGTTCCCTTGTTTTGTGATTGATGAGCTTTACGATGTGCAACTAGAAACATGGAGGATTGGAATGGATAGGCAGGCATAGTGGAATGACCTCTTGTTCCAAAATCTTAGTGATGCTCGAAAGAGCCGCTAAAGGATGAGACATTATAAGGCGGGCAGGTTGTAAGGTATTAGATTTTCTTAAAGTATGTTTTTGTTTAAGTGATGTCTTAGACCTATCCTTTATGGGGAGATAAGTGTTTTCCTATGTCCTTGAGAAGGCTTAGGGGTGTTATGGGGGTTTGGGATATGAAAAAGGGGGAAAAAGGGCTCTCTGGGAAATCTATATGGTTTACACACGACTTGGAAAACCCCTGAGGGGAGGTCGTACAGGCAGTAGCAATCCACATGCTCTGCACATGGTCTATAAAACCATGCGGGTAAACCTGGTGGCCTAGAAAAGTTGAATTTTTTTAATAATTGGCATCCTAGGATTTTAAACCACAACTTTGGTTTCTACTCCATTTAACCCCCTCCTACCCTAGTGGAAAACTTGGATGGCCCATGCTTCCACAAATTGATTCTCCTTCGATTCTTGGACATTTGGAGCACCATTGGTTGTGGATCGAAGCCCCACGTAAGTCTAACACTCCTCTTTCTCCACTTTTTCTGATTAGGGTTTGTAGTTTCTTCCATATTCTTAAAAATTCCTAAAACCCTCCTTTTCTAGTTAGATCTAGGTTGGGTTTTCAAGGGATTATTGAATCCATATCTAAGGTGATTAAGAGTGCATTCATCATCGGATTCGAGGTAGGTGGTCTACAAGTTATATCCCATAGTTTTGTTATAGATTTGTGCATGTGTGTTGGAATTTTTACTATCTCTTATTGTGTATTGGTTTATGTGAGTATTATTGTGTAAATTGGTTGTCCAAATGATTTCCTTTAATCCCTCATGATCCCCTTGGGATGCGTAGAGGAGGATTTGACGATTTTAGGGCCACCCATGGGATGCGTCAACATTCTCGAAGCTAGAGGGGGTAGGGTTAATTGAAAGGATAATGAATGATATTGTGAAACCCTTGATGAAAATGTTTAAAAAGGTTGATTAAGTTATAAATGAAAGGAAAATAGAGATACCTTGGGTGATAAGGCATAAGGGGTTGTTTAACATGACATGAAAATGGTCTAAGTGGGTCTAATGGGATTATGTAAATTATTTGATGGAGTTTAGTTAGAAAATCCTAATAAGATTAGTGCATATTAAATGGTAAATTTATAATGGGATGATGGAATGGTAAATAGGGAATATGTTAATGGGTGGTGGTAAGGGAATGGATGAATATGTTGAATGGGTTAATACATGATAATTGTGGCACACCTAAAGGTTGAATGTAATAAGTGGTTGGGTTATGAGATATGAGAAATGTACTTGAAATGCATAGGTGGGCGAATGCTTATGAAATGATAAATGATCTAAATGTGTAAATGTATAGTCATTGATGAATTTGGATAAGGCACAAGGGTTGTTGAATATACTTAAATAGTTAAGGAATGAGAATTGGGATTTGGATAAATGGACCTGAATTATAAATGGTAAATGTATTAATGGGTTATGGCATTGAATTAACTCTCATGTTATTTGTTAAGTATTGTGAATTCTAATGGCATTGAATATGCTTGGTTGTGTTATGGTATGGTTATTGTGACTTTATAAAAAATCATATGAACATGGATTGGAAGAGTGGGGTATTGACTAGAGGTTCTATGCCCATAGGTCGAGTTGGACTGAGGCTCTAAACTCCACCCCAAAATGCATGGGTTAGGGAAGGGGATGGATGCTCTATTCCCCTAATGATTTCATTCCACCAGGGATGAGGCTTCGAGGTGAGGATATTATATTGATGTGATATGTGTGCCCATAGTGAGATATGGACTTGATTTATTTCCCTTATTTATTGTGATTTATTTCCGTAGACCCATGTATAAATGATGTATATTCCTAACCCAAATAGAACGTGTTGAAAATGGATTATGTGGTAAAAATGTTATAAGAAATGGAAATGGGATAAATTCTAGTCATGAATTAAATGAACCTTATCAACTAATTGAAACTGAACTATTCCTTTATAACTTACCTTTTATTTTTACTTTCATGAACTATCTATTAGATTTTATATTTTGGTAGACAACCTTGGTGGTGGCCTACTGAGTTTTGTACTCACACCCTGCTCGGGCCTTTGTTGGGTACCCAACTAGACTTCAGGGTTGCAGGACAAGACATGGGTGAAAGACCTACTATAGGATGTTGAGTTGGACTTGGGATGTACATGGAGAAGGAACCAGACTTAGAGTTGGGACCTATTGGGAGTTGTGGCCATTTGTTTTATTAGGGGTTCCTTTAATTTGCACTACTGTTTTGTCCTGACAAAGTTGTATTTGGTTGGTGTTTGTACCTCATTTGGGAAACTTTTGGTTATGCATGCTTATTTTTTCATATTGTTTCCACTATTTTTATTGTGTTGTTATGTGTCTTTCTCTAATAAAGAGGGTATAGTATCCCCACGTGACTTATTAGACCCATCCCGCTACTTGGCAACCTCTGGCATACAAGGAGGCGCACTTGAGGTCAGGTGATGACTCAGCTCGGAGCACTGGCTTAGTGGATTTCAGTTCATAGATGTTATATAGATGGAAATTATTTTTTCACTATTATGAATCTTACGATCCATTAAAAGTGAATTTCAATTCTTTAGGCATAATATTTTTTTGGATATTCATTTCTAATAGTAAACGGGGAATTGGAAATTGATCAAAGCCCAACAAATGGATAAAATTATACTTATGAAATATAAATTCACCAATTAAGTATATTTATTTATTTTCTTAGATAGTAAAATATTTCGTAAAATTTAGAAAAAATGATCTTAAAATAAAATCTTATCCTATTACAATAATTTATGATGATATTAATGACATTTTTCATAGATACTGGATTTATGGTTTTTATGTCCTTAACCTTCCATTGATCATTCCATTTTTTGTGATCAATGAACTCTATTATTCTCTAAAATAATTTACTATTTTCTTTCTTGTAAATACATTATCTTCCCACCAATGATATCATAATTAGAAACCCAGTTCATTTTTACTCCATATTACCTATGTACTTATATTTTCTCTCTTATTGAGAGGATAATTTTTAACTCATTTATGATATGAGGTTTTCAAAAATTAAATTTTCAAATAACAAACCCTTTACTATTGAGATCAAGATTAAATTGTGAGGATGAAATTTAATTATCATTGGGAGTATATAAAACCCAAAAATTATAAAATAAGAAAATTTTATTCATTAGATTATGAAACACATAACACCACGCTTAAACTACCCACAAAATATATTTTTTAAATTTAATCTCTACGATAGCTTGCGAAACACACAACCCTAATTTGACATGAACTGTAGTACAATAACCTAGATATAAATTTTGAGGGTATGAATTTTAAAACCTAAATATGAATATTTTGGATATATATTTATTATAAATAAAATAAGAACCATTTAAAAGAAAAAATAATTGTTTTATGAAAAATATTAGTTTTCTAAATAACGATTTATTCCGGATTTACACAAATAATTAAAAATTAAATTTATAATTTTTTTATAAAATTTATTTTATAAAATAAAATTAACTTTTGAAATAAGTATATCAAAATTATCTTAGGTATAATTTTGGGGATTTTTCTGAAATGTTTTCATTTTTGATGAACAGTAAAAAGTACTAAATTTTATTTGAAAAAATTATTTTCGTTTAAATAATTTATACTGTTAAATAATATTTTAAATTGTTTTTAAAGTAAAATTATTTCAATTTTATATAATTAAAAACAATTATGTTCATTTTAATAATTATCATATTTAAATTTGATATAAAAACTTTGTAAACTTTTGAACATTTTCTCTTTAAAAATCCGTGTTCTCATCGCGTCTTCATGATTAATTTTATATTAAAATTCTACACTTATTTTAATGGAATTTGGAATAAATGGAGTCCATATTTTTAATAATCATAATTTTTATTATATAATGATATTAAATTATTTTTTGACCATAATGAATAGTAAAAAAAGTAAAAATTATTTACCATAGTAATGATAAAAATGCATTTACTAAGGGGTTAAGATAAAACTATAAGAGTTAAAATTACATAAAACAATACTAAAATATATTTTATGGACATATTTAGACCCCATAATTTATAAGGATCCATTATAATATATTTTTTACCCTTTTAGAAAGTGAAAAACATGTGTAGAACTTTTTCATTCCAAAAATTACAAGTGTGCCACTCACCTCACTTCTAAAAGGCCACCCTCTGAAATTTTCTTCTCATGTCAAAACCATTTTTTTTCTACACATTACTACCCAAATAACTTCCCAAATTCATTAAAATCTTTCTAAAATCCTTATTATGTGCATAAATCCAACCTTTGAAGGATTTTTGGGCTAACCTAAGGAGGATACCCAATGAAGAGGTAAGATTCTTCAACAAGCATCTTTATTTTATTTCTTCCTCTACCTCATTGAATTATTATTAAAACAATATGATATAATAACCTAAGTATATTAAATATAAAAAGAGTTTTTTATTTTAAGTTCATGACCTATAAATATTTCGACTTCTACAAAAGGGGTTATGAAAGCATCATTCTTGGGTACGGCAGGCTACCACCTCACGAGCCAATGTCAATCATCTTTTCCATTACCACCTTTTAAGGTTGGGTATAATGATGTATATAAAGTATATATATGATATTTATGTAATTATACTACAAATGGAGTTATTATATCATATATAACATTTTAATTTTCTATTCCATAAGGGATACAATAACATCCCTTTTGTGTATGACGAATTACCGCCTCATAAGGCGATGTGACTTCTCTTTCAAGAACGCTTTACATAAAAGTAAATAAGGATAAATTTAATTATTATATGTGATATAAATGAAATAATTATAATATTAATGATATATTTATCATTATTTAAAGATAATATATTATTTTATTTTTTATCTATTCACTCAGTTGAAGATGATAACATCATTTGTGTATGTGTGAACTACCACCTTCACGAAGCAATGTGACTATATTTTTATCACCAAACAACATGGATGATATATATAAGTATATTTACATAAATAATGTGATATTTAATATATTATGATCATTTTATAAAGATAAAATATTACATAGCTCTTCATAATGAGCATTGAAAAATTGAAACGTTACTCATGCATACGTACGACCTACCGTCACCATGATCGTAACATAGTTGATTTTTCATAACCATATTTAATAATTAGTTTTAAAAGTATAATTGATGTTAAAATATGATAATTATTTTATGATTATTTTTTAGATGATATAACTATATAATATACACAATAACCAGAACTTTCATGACAAAGCATGAATGAAAAAAATAAGGTAATTATCACCCGAAACAATGGGAATAATGAAAGATTATTAATGAATGAGTGATAATATATTATAAAAGGATAATATATGATTTTATAAGTATTAATATGGTTATTTTATAATCTAATAACATTCTAAAAACAACTATACATGTGTTTAAATCACATTCAACCAAAAATAAGTGTAAGGTAAGGGACATCATCTCAAGTTCCCATAATTGAGGCATATTTTATTTTTGTGCACCTAATTTATTTTATATGGAATAAATACATACCCTTTGCATGTAATATCATGATTTTTTTTAATAAATCATAGTATCTTATTTTTATATTTTAAATATTTCATCCAAGTGTATTTTTAGATAAATGTTACCAAGTGGTAATGAATTTTATAACTCAATTTCTATTTATTGGGTTATATTACTTCTTCATCATATTTGATATTGTAAGGTTATGTGTGTAATGAATTTTGATTTTCTTATGCTTTATTTAAATTTTTTTTATGGGGTTTTATAGTTGATATACATAATCTATTCATTTACTAATTCTTACTTAAACCTTATATTCTTCGTAAGGGTTTATTTTACAGTCTCATTCTACTCAAGATCGTTTGTTATACAATTTAGGTTGAAGGTAATTATTTGATAATTTTATAATAAACAAATTTAATTTTCTTATTCTCTATTTCATCATGAATTTTTTGAGTAATATTGACATTTCGTACTCTTTGGTACTTAACATGATTGAGAAAATGTTTTTAATAAAATCAGAATTCATTTCTCCCATTAGTCAGACTTCCATTTTCATTCAAAACTGTTATTTATAATAATGTTTTAAAAAATATTTTTAAACTTTTAAAATGATTTATTAAATAACTTTTTTCTAATTTTATTACCTTTAATTTTTTTAAAGGAATCTATATATCATTTTAAAAACAATTCTTGTTTTTCTTTACTAAAAATTTTAAAGTAATATTTGTTTTAATATATACAACATGAAGGGAATTTCCATCCTTCATGACCACTAAAATATTTTAAAGATTATTTATTAAGTTTAAAATCTTATTTTCAAAGATTTTTTTTTATTTTTTTGTCATTTTAGTTTTAAAATGATATTTTCAAAATGAGAAGGATATTTTCCTCAATAATCATTTAACAAAATTTTTATTGCATCTCTATTCATAATTGAAAGAAACCATTTATTCTTAATCTAATGTGAATATCTTGTATTGGTACCATCCTTATTATTCATATGGATGGTTTATGATCATTTTGACCCAGAAAATATTGACATTTAATTCATTGATTCATTTTTGTAGTCATTAACTTTCCCTTGAATTATTCAATTTATCATGGACATAAAATTTCACCTAAATATAAAAATTATTTTTCATGCATATTTTTATTTCCTATAATGTATATCTTTTCTACATAAGAAATTATATGTTGAATTTAATTTTTTATTCCTGGTAAATTTTAATAAATTCATATTCCTTACTCAATTTGGATATTTCAGGATAAACAACATTGTTCATGAATTAAATTGATTATTCAATATATGAGTAATGCTTAGGACATGAAGACATGAGTGGGGACCATTAATAGATATCCCCCTAATTAATTGATTGGTATCATGAGAAGAATCAGTTGGCCAACCTTAGTTAAATGGGTTTCTAGTGTTTACCTACCCATCCATTTTAATGTTTTTTTGAGGATATATTTTGATGGTAAATATATCATGTGACTACAACATGAAATCCAGTAATCAAGCATTTCCTTCATTAATAATTCAGTTATTATAATCCATGAGATTATCACAATTATATTTTTTATAGATTCATTTCATTATCAATTTATTGATTAAATAAAATATGTTTTCAGTTATAAACCTTTTCAGGTTGATTATGCCTTATCCAGTTATGATAGTCTTGTTATTGAATAAATAGAATGAATTTTATATTATTTACCATTCCATATGGATTGTTCCTTATCTTATTATCAATGAGGTTTTCACAATGATAATATATCTAGATAAATTTCCTTCTCATCCTATTGATTTATGGAATTTGGGTTCAGTTATTTACATTTCCATGTTGATTATTGTTAGTTATTCATGCTAGATTCCACTATAATTAACCATTACCGAGCATTTAATCTCACCCTTATTTATATTTCTTTTCCCCATAATCCATGAAATGTACTTGGAATGATATTCAAGGATATTCCAGAGGGAATAATGATATTATCAAAAACAAAATTGATGATTTGTATTTTCAAAGGTAACAAAAAGACTCAGGTATATATCAAGTTTACCAAGACTACTAAACTATTAAGCCCTTTAGGATGTGATTCCTTGTATCTTATGACAATATAATAAAGTATACATCATCTCTGAGCTACTAGGGTCAGGGTCACTACATACATAAATTTTTTCATTAAATATATGGACAAATTATTATTATGTAGAAAAGTGTGATATATATACTAATAACAAAATTTTAAAGTATATATTCACATAGAACTAGTTGAACATGAACTAGAAAAAATGTTTTGAACTGATTAAAGACTATGAATGCTCAATATATTACTACTCTAAGAATGTGAACAAGGTGGATGATGATTTGAGTCGATAGAATCATGATATCTTATCCACTATGAGGACAAAAAAATATCCAATATTTCTAGATTTGAAATGGATGGATATGAAAGTATAAAAGGGACAGGATAAATATTAGCATTATAAAATGAGTGTTCAACCATATATACAAGTATTGATTAAGTAGGTATAGAAGGATGATGTAGATATATAGAATAATGTTATAAATTTTCACAAGTTTAATATTTATTGTGATAGAATGAGAAATTATAGGTACCATGTATTGTCCCCTAAACACTTGTTTTGAAAAAATATCGATTAGAGGAAGCCCATAGTTCTTTATTCTCTATTCATACTAGAATTATGAAGATGAATAGATATTTGAAGGTGCAATTATAGTGGGTTAGAATAAAGAAAGATGTTGTAGAGTTTATATCTATTTTCTAGTTATGTCATCAAGCTTAGGATTAGAGAAAAAAGTATAAGGGAATGTTAAAACCATTACACATACCAAAATTGTAATGGGAAAACATCACCATAGATTTTGTCACTGGGAACCCAAAAAATTCTAAAGTGAAAAATGCCATATGGGATATAGTTAATAAAATTACAAAGACATCAAAATTAATCACTTTCAGATAAGATTAATCTTTGTATTTGGTTTCTAGGATATACATTAAGAAATTGTTAATATTTCATGGAGTACAAAATTCTATTGTATATGATTGGGATATAAGGTTACCTCAAAGTTTTGGTGAAGTCTTTAGTAAGATATTGATACGGATTTGAGTCTAAACACCGTGTATCATCCTCAAACAGATGGTTTGTCTAAGATTACAATTGAAACCCAAGAGGATATGATAAGCTCTTATTCTACGGACTTCAACAATGGTTAGGACCGACAACTTCATCTAGTTCAGCTTTCATACAATAATATCATTCACTTAAGTATTTAGATGGAAACTTATAAATATCTATGTGGAAATAAGCATAAAAATCCAATATTATAGGATGAAGTTGGAGAAAGAAGGTTATTGGAACAAGATTTACCAAAATAAATGATATAGAAGGATAGAGCCACACAACAACATATAGTGGTATAAAAAAGTGGATATAAAAGTTATACTAATAATGATCGATGTGATGTGGAAATTAAATTTGGTGAGAACATGATTATAAGAATTTATCCATGGAAGAAGGATATCACATTTTAAAATAATAGAAAACTAATACTTAGTTATATTGGTCACATTGAAATTCTAAATTGTATCAGGACTGTAGTTTATCATTAGGCACCTCCACTAAATCTATCTCATGTTTATTAAGTGTTCTATGTATATCTCATGTTGAAGTACATATCTAATAAAAAAATGTACCAAAATCAGAGGTAGTAATAATTGATCATGGTCATTATTATGAATAAAAACACGTGGAGATTCTGGATTGTAGGGAGATAGTGTTTCAAAACAAGACCACTCACCTGGTCTAAGTTTTGTGGTGAAATAACCAATTTGAAGAAGCTATGTAGGAAAATGAAGATATTATGAGATAGAATTATCATCATTTTTTGAATTAGAGTGATGAATATTGATGAAAAATTAATTTTAAGGGGCAAGAATTTAACACCCCTTATTTTATGAGACAATTTTTTTACAATAAATTTAATTTTTCGATAGCTTGTTTAACACGCAACACCATGTTTTAATGAACCACAGTATACTATTTATGTTATTATTTTAAAATTGACCTTTATAACCAAGAAATTAAACATGGAGGTACGATTATGAATAAAAACAATTTTAAAATTAATTATAGTGAATTTATATAAATACAATTTTGATGAAAAATTTCTTAATTTTTAGTAAAGCCTTTATTTTCTTCGAAAATTCCTTTTTTTTCAAAAAAATGTTTTTATTAATTTTTTTGAACAAATAATAAAATTAATTTTTCTACTTTTATAAAATTAAATTTAAAAAATAAACTTCATTTCATAAATCAACATGTCCAAATTATCTTTGAGTTAATTTTTTCTAATAGTCTGAAAAGATTATTTTTTCCTTGAATGTAAATAAATACTGATTTTTATTTTAAACTACCTTTTGTATAAAGAATTTAAATGATAAAATTTATTTTAAGAATATTTTAAAAGTTAAATTAGTTTAGCTATATATTTTTAATCCAATTTAGGTCATTATAAAAAAATTTATTTTAAAAATTTATATTAAATCTTTTTATACTTTTGAATGTTTTTCTTTGGAAAACCGTTTTTTGTCGCATCTATGGGTTTAATTTTAAATTAAATACTGAAACATATTTAAATTAAATTTATAAATATGGATTAAATATTTTTAATAAGAACAATTTATATTATATAATCTGTCTATCTTTATTTTTGGTTAAAATGAATAGTAAAAATAGTGAAAATTAATTATTGCGGTTAAGGTTAAAACAGGTTTACAAGGGGTTAAACTAAAAGAATAAGAATTAAAATAACCTAAAAACTTATAAAATTACTATTTAATGTCCATATTTACGCCTTAAAACCTATAAAGTTCTATAATGATCCATCTTAGAGCCTTGTAGTATGTGAAAAAATTGGTATAACTTTTTCTTTTCAAAAATTCCAAGTGTGTCCTCTTCGCCACTTTTAAAAGGCCACCCACTCTCCTCTTATATACACACTTAAAAGGAATTTTTTTAATAAAATACATACTAAAACATCTTCTTAATTCCCTAAAAATATCGTAGGGTCCTTATTTTTTTAGGAAACCCTCCTAATAAGTATTTTGGTATAAACTTAAAGAGGTTCTCTGAAGAAGAGGTAAAATTATTAAACTTGTGTTTTTGCTTTATTTATTATTCCACCTCCGTAAAATATTATTCAAATATAATGATATAATAAAAATATTTACATAAAATATAATTATATTTTTTATGTAAATTTAATAACCTATATTCATATCCTCTTCCATCAAATGGGAAATAAAACCAACGATCGTGTGTACAACGAACTACCGCCACACAAACCAATATAATTTTTTTATAACCACCTCTCACAGCTTGAGATTATTATAGATTTAATTTTTCTATATGATAGTTATGAAATATTTAAACTCATGTAATTATAATATCACATATACCTTCTTACCTTTCAATTCATTGGAAAATGATAATGTCGCTCGTGTGTACATGTGGATTACTGTCTCCACGAAGCGATGTGGTATGTTATTCATTTAATTTTGACATGGATGGTAATAATGATATATTAAATGAATATATATGATATATATGATATTAAAATGATTATATAATGGTGAATTAATATTTACCTTTATTTCATTTCATCTATCGAGGAAATGGAAATAATGGTTATGTGTACGTACGACCTACTGTCTCTATGAATGATATAATTCATTTTCTATCTCAAAATTTTATGAATTTATATAAATACATATGTAATGATTATATATATATATTATTTATATTATGGTTAAAATTGTATATATTATGGAACCATGATCAATGTAAGCAGACCAAAACTACCAAACCAAAACATATACGAAAAATGAAGCAATTATTACCCAAAATGTGATTTTAACAAGGAATTGTTAATAAATGGGTTTTAGAAGGTTTTAAGTAAATAATATATGGTATTATATATATTTTAATGTTATTTTATACATGTATAATAAATATGTATTTATTATACAGTAAGATCCAATATTTGCAATGAAATTCAAGACATAAGGTAAGATATTTTCATTCTCTTTTAATTCTGGGAGTCATATGCCATATTCACCACTCATTTCTTTTTTGTGGTTTTTATACTACCCAATTTAAATTTTATTTAATTAATATAATTATTTTAATGATATTTAATGATTCATTTTATGTTATTATTTAATTGGTCTTATGATTCAAATGTTACTGAATTGGGCAGGGTTTTATGATACAATCTCATCGTTTATATGGATTGTCTATGATTATGCTTACAATGACAAAGTATTATGATCCACATCTCAATAAATTCACACATTTTATTATCCAATAGTTATTTCACGAAAATATTTTGTTTACTTTCATTTTTCTCCATTTATGTACTCTATAGTATAAAATAATGTTTTAAAAGAAAATCAATTTCATCCATCTTTGTTCAAAAATCCTATTTATTAAATTTTCATGTTTTATAAAAATATTTTAAAGAAAAATTTAATATTATAAAAATATTTTTTAAATTTATTTTTACCCAAGTTTTAATTTTTAAAAATGGTTTTAAATGAATATTCTTGTCATTTTCAGAATGAGGTACCTTTGAATTTTATGGAAAATGATTAAGGAATCTTAGTTTTAACGTGTACAATAAGAAATATATTTCCCACCATTATAGACGATCAATATTTTTAAATATTCCATTATAAGTTTCCAAGAATATTATCAAATAAAAGGGTTTCCATAATGTTTTATGAAATTTTAATTCTTAATTGGTGACTTTCAAAGCGGAAAGTTTGTTTTTCTCATGAAATATTCCTAGTGATATTTCAAAAAAAAATTCCATATAAGATGAAATAATTTAATGTTAATTAAGATTTAATAGGGATATAATCGAATTATATAATCCTTATTCTTTCACAGGATTTTTTATGTTTATGATGATAATATTTTTATGAAAGTCATTCCTTTTTCTATTGGTTATTCTATGATGAAATAATAAAACGATGAAATGTTTGTGAATCCAATTTATTTACATGGGTTCTGATATGATGACTGTTTTATAATATTATGGTACAAATTTTTATGGTTTACATTATTTCCTAGTGGTTACATTATAACCAGGAACTATGGTTACGTTATAACCAAGGATTGTGGTTACATTATATCCAAGGATGGTGGTCATGTTATAACCATGGATAGATGGGACATATATCTCCATCCTATTCATTGGATAATGACTGATAACTCATGAGATAAATGTTTTACATGTGAACATGATTTCATCTTCAAAATTTTGTATATGGACCAAGCTTTCATGTGTGTAAGGTTATGTGAGAACTTGATTTTATTCCCTTAATAGAATGAGTAAACCTATTTCTTTTTATATAAGTTCACAATGTTATAAGACTATGTGTATGCCACAAGTTTATGTCTTATGCCAGTGTTATGTTCTTATTTCTCATATTCATTGATTTATTTATGATTCATGTCCCATGAACAGCAAATAATTATACCATGGATCAAGTTTATGATATATAATATGAATGGTATAGTTTTCATATATTATTCTCATGTTCTCATACCCTTATGACCATGTTATAATGATATATCCCATGTTTACCATAACATTTAATTTTAGATCACAATTTATTATGTTTTATTTCCCTAGGTTATGAAGAAAGACATAACTAGTGTATATATATAAGACGTGTACTATGTGGGAAGACATTATGGGTGATGTTGATGTTTTTCATGAAATAAGGAGATTGTGTATCTAGTCTCTAAGTACACTAAAAATTTATAGTTATTTGGAATGTATTTGTGAAATTAATTGAATATTCATATAAAAATATGTAATACTTATGTATGAAAATCATGGGTCGATACATATAAGTATTTTTATCCTAGTGTAACTCATTTAGTTGGAAATTTTCCATCAAGATAAAATCTAGAATTTTTTAACCCATTTTCTCAATGTATAGAGGAAAAATGAATTAGGCATGAGATATTTGGGTTTTGGTTTGATAGTACAAGTGGATGAAAGTTTAAAACTGAAAAAGAAAAGTTTTTTGGAGATTCCAATAATGTTTCTTAAAATAGTTATTAATGATCATTAAAATGTAGAGGTAAAATCAAGAAGGAAGGAATCAATGTTAACTAGATTAATTATTTGGTTTTGAAGGGTATTTGAGGCCAAGTGTATAATTTTCAAAAGATATAAATATAAAAGGGTTCAAAACAAAGGTAATAACTAATATATATTATAGTTTGTTTTCAAATAACGAAACAAATAGTTTCTACATTATATATTTGAATGTAAAGGAATATATAAATCTCAGATGAAGAAAAAAATGTGTTCATAGTTATTTCATTTATATTATATGTTAAGAGGAGTTATTTTGAACAATATGATATTAATACACATGGTTTATGACTCATTAAATTATGTAACATGTTTTAATAATAAGATAAGGATAAAAAATGTTTAATCAAGGATAAATATTTTCATATAGTTATTTGAGAAAATATCAGGGATTTTATCCCAGCACCATTAGTAGAATATTTTAAGTAATAATATTCTTTTTATTAAAATTCTATAAACACAAAGACTAACATATTTGATATAGAAATAATAGTTTATTTTTTAATATTCTCACTGAAGAAAATAAATGCTATTTCCAGAAATAAATAAGTTTTATTATCTTATCACGATGTTCTAATGAGAATATTATTCATAAGATGTTAGCGGGAGTTTGTATGGACTTAAAAAAGTACAATTTTAAATAAATGAATATTATTCCATTATATATTTAAGGTGAATATAAATAATTATCATAAAAGAGTTTAGGGTATATTGAAGATAAATTTAACGAGTTACACTTTGTTATAATAATAAAGTGAAACTGAATTTATATTCAAAATGTTTTTAAGATGAGTTAAATTTGTTAATAAGATGATATTTAAGGAATATTTTGAAGGAATTTTTCCAATAACGATGATGATGGTGTGCTTAGAAATAATTATAAGTAGAGAACAAAATTTATTAACAACATAACATTAGTTGTATTGAACCAAATTCATTGGAATACTGTATCCAAGAAGTTGAAACTTAGAAATATGAATCCTAAATATAACTATTATTGAAACCTTATTACTTTATAGTTATTACTAATAGAGTTTATTGGGAGGGTTTTAAATAATGGTCACATAGAAATATGATATGAATTTTATAGAGATGTAACTAGATTAACAAAATGCAAAAAACAATATTAATCATGAAGATAATATAGTGGTCTATAATATGTTATATGATTAAATGGGAATTAAAATTTGGTTTTATTAATATTATAAAAATATTTTAAGGATATAATTGTATCATGTTATAAAAAATACATACTCTATATATTATTCCATCGCATTGGCTCCATTTATTTCATGAAGTGAAATGATAATTAATCTCTCAAATCATGAAGTTGAGTTATAGCTAAAAAATTTTATTCATGTAATTTTATATGTTGTGATGAAATTTTAATGTTAGAATGATTAAGATTTTATATAGGTATATAAAATATGCTCATAAGGCACAAAATGAGTTTTGTGCATTGAATAACCTAATAATAATATACAACATGGAGTTCCATACACTAGGTATTTGATATACAAGATATGAATGTTTAATATTGGTAATTGAACATACAAAATATTAGTGAGATACCTATCATGTAATAACTCATAATTTATAACTTCCTTTTATAATCCTCAAGGGTTAGAAAATTAGAGAGTGTTTGAGAATTTTGCTGATCTATTCACTGGTCGGAGTTTAACCAAGATGCGATTTTCCTCTCATATGATGAGTATGAAATCTATTCTGTCGATTGAGATAGAATAAAGGAGTGTATAAACATGATAGGATAAATTATATGATATTTTTATAAATTTGGATGAGGGGAATATGATGTTCTCATCAATAAGGAATGTGATATGTTCATCAACCTGGCCAATTTATACTTAGAGAATCGAGAACATATGAGTAGGATACAAGCGATTGACAAAATCTATGTCCCAAGTCTACTTGATTTATTAGAAAAAGGGATAATATGAAAATGGATTCTTTCATATGATGCAATTCGTGGATAGAGTTATGGAGATACATGCGTTTGATTGATATCACTCCAGGATCCTTTATAGAATGAGTAGCATTGATGCATTTATAGAGGTGGAAATTTTGTTATAATTATGAATTCAAGAATTTATATATATTTTTAACAATTATACAAATGACCATGGATCACCCTTTTTGGTTGAAGAAATATTTATTTAGTTTGAATTAGATATTTTCTCTAAAAGTGTTTTAAATTTTATCCAGAAATGAGTCTTTGGTAGATATTCAAAAGGTATTACATATGATTCAGAAAAAGGTGAAGTTGATCATAGCCTTAAAAAAGTGTTTTGGGAGTATCCAAATGGTTTTTTTATTAGGAATCACAATTTATTATTTATGATACAATATAATGTTAAATGAAATAATTTCTATGAGGATTTAGTGGCAGTGATAGATCAAAAGAGTTATGACCTAAATCCCTTGTTTTGGGCTATATTTCATTCTATGATAGATGAAAGTCATATGGTATGACATTCAAGAATCCCCAGAATATCATATTAATTGTGTTATTGGATATTGTAAGCATATATATGCAATAACATGCCTCTAACTTGAAATGGAAATATAATATTAAAGTGTTAAAATTTGAATATTCTTATATTGACTATTATTAAATTGGATGTCTCATAAGATTAAATTCTTGGGAGAAGTGATTAATTCATCCAATAAACTCATTGTTATAAATGAAATTAAATCATATGTTGTAAACATATGAGTTAATACATGGGAGCATCCCATTGAATATGTTAGGGAGTAAAAAACATTAGGATGGTGTGGTTCATTCCTTCTGAAGTAATTACTGATTCTTTTTCTCCCAATAAATCTCATATTTTCCCTTATTTTCAAGAGAGGCACATGTATATCATGGATTGATGGATATATCCCCCCATGTGAGGAGTGATTCACATAATCCCATGGATACACTATAAAGGAGAGATTCTGATGGTTTCCTCAAAGTGTTCTTTATCAATCATGTAAATAAGGACAATAATATTGAACGTCAATGGTAAAAGGTATACAAGTTTTTATTTATTTTATTATTATTTTTTATAGTTTTTAATATTGGTGATCACATATTTTGAGGGTTTATTTATGTTCTAGATACATTGATTAATATCTTGTTGATCCTTAGAAACCAAATATTATATTCGCCATTTATTAACACAACCCATTCGCTTGCATCTGTGAATGGATGTAAAAGCACAACCACCATTGTGTTGGGTACAGTAACATTTAACCCCTATTGTTTATTGAAGACTACTTGAAATTATAATCACACACTTAGAAAATCCATGGTGTGCTACACATCATAGAATTTCCCTTATCAATAATCAAAGAGCATGATACTGCCGGATACCCACTATAGACTCTACCTAATATTGATAGATGTATCTCAAGATTCATGACCATATCAGCATCATGAAACTCTTATATTCTATACCACTAGATAATCAACCTAGTATCTCTAGAAACTCTTAATATATATGGTTCCACACTCACCACATCTGTAAAACTCTCCCGATTCCTTAATCATCATTTTGAGATACTCAACCCATCAACATCTCGTAAGTCTCATTGCTCATTGTATAATATTTCACTTTTAATGTAATATCGTAGATCATATCTTATATGAGTTTACTATATCAACATATCTATAATCTCATGACCCTCAGTCATTTTAATACCACACCATCGAGACCCCTTCTCACAAATTAGGATTATCATGATACACTGGTTCTAACTGGTTAAATGCACCTAGATATCATTGGAGAAACCCTATCTTTAGTTAATGTACAATACAACATCAAAGGTAAAAACATATAGCCATTCCTCATCCAAAACAACCTTTCTACCAACATATCATACTTGGTATCCACCACTGTGTGATTATTAATTGAATTCCATCAGCACCCCATGACCTAGGTTTATTCATTTATAGAAACTAAGGTGTCCTAGACCCCACTATAACACAGAAGAATCCCTAAAGGTCCAACCCCAAATGGTTATCAAGGGGATAGACACAAACATCCCAAAATAGCTTGACCCACACACTAGGATGTAATCAGATACAATCACCACGAATTTTCATTTTTCCTCATTTCCTAAACTCTTGATGTTATGTACCCTTCACATCTCAATCTCTATATCATGGATATCCCTCAAAATCCAAACAACGACATACCCCACATGTATTCCATGGATGAAAATGCCTAATATATTTTAAATATTACCTCCACAAGGCTAGTATTATGTCATCTCATCCCATACACCATTAGGGTTAAGAAAATGTTCACTCCATTATCTCAAGGTAAGAGAGCATCTTACGAGCCACTCATGATGGTGTATCACTGCTATCATTATCAACCCATTTCATCTCCTAGAAGGAATTTTCCCTAGTTCCAACCTATTATACAACATAGCACAAACCACTATGAGTTACATGTCATAAATTCTAGGCCCAATCACCTAATTAATCAACTAACCATACCTTCCATGCATGTTAGACATATAATGACATAAGAACTACACATGATTTCTTATTCACAATTCCTAAGGAAACCACATTCCAAACCATATACATGATCACACCCCAAAAGTGTGTTTCTTCAGTATCATGAAGCATCCTAACCTTCTTTCCATCTTTGAAGAAACCCATAAGCATCAGTTAATCCCTCTATTGGGCTACCGTTGTACACCAAAAGACATTTTGGAAAATAATAGGAAAATTCCCTACTACTAAACTAAAAAACCAGACTACCAATATGATGCGTTTAACCTCAATATCACTAGGATATCTCACCTAGCCTATATTTCACATTCTACATAGGTCTAAACTCAAGGGGAAACATCCACACACCTATATGAGATACCAATAGGCAACTAATAGGCCCAAAAAAATCTAGGGATCTTATATGTATCATAAATTCCATATCCAAGAAAAAACACACTTTAAGGTAGTA
The DNA here is from genome assembly GCA_963277665.1 of Viscum album. Classification (NCBI taxonomy): domain Eukaryota; kingdom Viridiplantae; phylum Streptophyta; class Magnoliopsida; order Santalales; family Viscaceae; genus Viscum; species Viscum album. The sequence continues at coordinate 2,115,202,282 of OY728120.1, forward strand.
ATACTCACATATAACCCATCAAATTACATCTATCTCATGAGACATCAATTCCAACCCATATCACACATCCAACTCTGCTAAAAAAATCCTCAGGAGGAATCACATCCAACCGACAACATTACAACCACCATTGGTGTAATCACACAAAAGCTATATATAATGAACCAATTTAGGCTACAATATACCAGTATATGAGTGTTCCTAACACAAGTCTTGAAGCACATTCCTGATCTCCACAAGATAACAACAAGTACCATGGAATCGACCTTACTCAACTAGAGAACAATTTCAATAATTACAATATTAACTAAAGTAAGGATCTCCTCCTTGAAGTTCAACATGACCATTCCTGATGATGGAACACATAATGAATAAGATATTTTAAAATATAAAAAATTAAACATAAAAAAATAAAATTAAATAAAATTCACAATTGATATATCCGAAAAATAAACTGACATGTTAACTTTATAAAACAATTTAATATATAAAATGATGACATGAATGGGAAATAAGAAGATATGGAACTATATAAGTTAATATAGACTCTACAAATAGAACATAAACAAATAATGAAACCAAAACACCATCCAATTTATAAAAAGTGAACATACTTCACATACCATCACCATTATGCCCAAACTAACATCCTAGTAACTCATGTGATCCAATGAGCATGTCAAGCCTATATAGGATAGTTAACATGACTAAAAACACACATACCATATATATGTAGGGTGTAAGCCAACAATCCAAATAAGCTCCCACTATATACTCATCCAGATTTCATTTTTAAAATACTTCCATGTTCACTAGTTTGAAATATGAAATATACTAAAGCATCCCTTTTTAGTTTAGAAACCAATAATGAAATATGTTTCTCACTTTAAAAAAATAATTAATTTTAAATTTTAAAATAATGAAATTTTATTCATTAATGTAGAGAAACATAGAATTTAAAATTCCAAAACACTTGCATGGAAGGTTTCATGAAACCTTGAAAATAAACAACACATTTTAAAATAAAATTAATTTTTTAAAATAACCATTATTGGAGGAAACCATTCCAAAAACACACTTAAAACAACCCAAAATGTTTTACTATAAATATAAACATTTCCCAAGGAATGTTTTTTAAGAATTTAAACCATATTCATTTGTATTTATAAAAACAAAAAGAAGTCTGAGAGATAAATAAGAATAATGAAACCATAAGCATAAACAAGGTCAATATTAACCAGTAGTATAGGAAATATAAAGTATAATAATAACATATAATTGGATGATGTTTTCATAAAGTCTCAGTTTGAGTTTTATATAGTTTTTAATCAATGGGGACATGATGATCTCTTTTTCTAGCATAGTCAATTCAATGTGGAAGACCAGTTATCTAATAATTATTTAGTTACATTGAATAATTATGATATAATTACTATGTGATATAATAACAGGATATTTAAAAGTGTAATTTTGATAAAATTATTCATTTGAGGATGATGGAAATTTTCCCTCAATTTGTTTAGGATATTGGGATTTATACTAGAAAGCATGTTATGAACTAGCCTAGTTTGACCCCAAATTAGACACTTGATCCATCCTAGGACAAGGCCTAAGAGGTATTACCAATACTAATGGGTTAAAATCTAGTTTTTGGAATCAATAATAACTCTATTGGGAACTATTTTTCCCATGAAACAAAAAATAAATAAATAGAAACATCAAGAATAAAATAAAAACTATTAGTGGAATGAAATAAAACTAAACATAATAACCTGTGACCACTTGGTCACTAGAATACATAAGACTAAACATAACAAGGTTGAATATGAACAAGAACCCAAAACAAAACATGAACCTAAAAAATTGATCAAGGATACCCACATCAAGTGGCATAATTAGTGTATGAGCATAAAACAAATCTGTAGGTAAGCACCATTGAATCCCTATATGTCCATTCCTGAAATAGCCTATAAACACTAGTTTGAAATAAAATTTGGAAAATAAGGTTTTTAATATTAAAATTGAGAAAAACATATTTATTTGTAAAACATAGTTTGAAAAAAAATTCATGTAGGAAACACAACCCAGTTAAAGGATAAGAAAAATGAAAATATGAATTTAGTACAAGAATCAGGGTATATCATACACAACTATAAATAAGGAAAATAATACAAGTATAAGAAATAAAATAATAGTAGAATAAGTAACCAAGGTTATTAAATTTAAAATAGTAACATACATATATGTAATCATCGGAATGTCCTAAACATATTGAGAGGTGACCCTGGACATACTCATTTTGGACCCATATGCCGGCGTATGATGAAATCCATAGTTAATAACCAACCTGGATGCTGTAACTAGCTATACCAGTGGCATAGGCCACATGGATTATCACACTCTCCAAATGGATATAGTATATCTAATCATTATATAAATACAAACCATTACTCAAAACTATATATTACGCCCATGAATCCATAATAATAGTATAAAGGTAATGTGAGGAGGATATCACATGATTGGAATTGAACATAACCCATATATGCCACCATGAATGCCTTTAAAACTCCCTTACACTTTTGATGTGAAGTCACTCTCCAAAGGAGGATGACCATATGGGTTCCCATCACATGGAAACCCCCTTTTTTTTGTTCCAACTAGGCCTAAAAATCATGTATGTTTAGAACCAATTTTCAAAAATATCTCAAAGTAATAACCACTCCATAACATTTACAATCAAGAACCATTTATAAATAAAACACCTTTCTTTATAGAACCACATAAAAAACCAAGGTAAAATATCATTCATGCTTGGAAGATGAAAATTAGGTCTTTTAAGTTAATTGGTTGCCAAATCATACTTCCAGGTACCAAATGTTCCATTTAAAAAAAAATAAATTCAAAAAAAAATATTTGAAGTAATTTGGAATCCAAAATACATTTTTTAAAACATTTGGAGTTTTTGAAAAACATTTGGGAAAACAAATTTTTAGGGATAACATGCATTTATTGGAATCTACCATTCATATGCATGTGTACCTATATTTTCACATCCCATGCACATATGGAGTCACACATTTAACACTGGGATATATATATAAAACAATGTAAATTATTAAGAACCTTTTTTAATGATTAAAAGAGGCATCATACCAAATCAAAAGAGTTCACACTAAAGATTAATTCCATAAAAGGCACCAAAACACATTAAAACATAATTTAACATGCAACCCAATTTTACCAAATCTCAAACAAGGTCAAAAACCATTTCAGAATACTCAAACCCATTTATAAAGAAACATGGAACTTTATTAAATACCCTACATACATATAAATATAAGCATAACCATGTAAATTATTTTAAAACCCCATTTTTAGAAAATTAACTACATGAAAAGGAATAATAAATTTTATAAACACATCACGAGCATGAAGAAAACTATTTGAAATTAATTTGGAAAGCTCAATAATTTAAACACATGCCTCAAAAAGGAAATGTATCGAAACACCTACCTTAACAGTGTAAAAATGTGAAGAATCTCTAAGAGAAAGAAGAAAAATACCCAAGAGACAAACCACACACCCTAACATCAAAATAAATAACCCAAATCAGCCAAAAATCACTCTAGGGGTTTTCCAAGAGAGGAACTAGATAAGAAATAAAGAGGTGAAAAGAGTGGAATATGAAATTTTGGAGAAAATTCCCAAAAATCCAAAGTAACTTACCTATAAAACAAGGAGAAGAATCAAGGGAGGAATAGGATCCAGGGGTGATGGGTTTGGGAGACCCCTTTATTCACTTAAGTGTAATGGGAGGGGAGGAGGGTAGAATTTAGTTTAACACATAATAAGGGTAAAGTTGGAAATACACATTTTTTAGAACCTGGGAAAGTCACATGGTTAAGCTGCATAGTTTACTAAATCATGATCTAAGTGTATGCACCCTACTCGAAAGAAAAAAACTCACACATGCTAGACACATGGTTTTAGAATCTGTGTTACAGCCATGAAAACTGGTTTTATAAAAATGATAGAATCTCTCGTATGATTGACAAATGGATTATACTAACTGTGTGCAAGCATTGTTCCAATTCTCACACACTCTAAGAAGGATGCATGGTTATTCATTTACCTCACATAGTTTGGGCCTAACCATTTGTAGACCACAAAATAAAAACTGTAAAATAAAAAATCAACTGTAAACACCCATTTTATCCACCATCCTCTTGGTTTCTCCCCAAACCATGCACACTAACCTTGCACTAATTAAAAAACAAACTGAAACCACTGAAACTCAAAAAATACATCGGGAAATAAACTTTAACATCTAAAAAAGGTCAAGAAATAATAAATTAATAAATTAAAATATCAAGGTCATTCTATGACATTTCTATCCACCAATAAAACCTTATACCCCTAGAAAGGAACTGGTTGAATGAGGAATAAAAGTAGAAATGGACACCAAAAAAGTCCCTAGAAACACCAATGTAACCTTTCAACTCCATAAGTCACACCTTCTAGATTCAAGAGAGAATAAAAACGATATCCATGGGAAAAGAGAGATACCTAACCACTATTTAGAAACTAAATAACCTAACGACATAGACACAAAACCCTCAACATGAGGGGGAATACAATAAAAGAAGATAAACCCAAGAATCAAACCTAACCACAACTCATCATTTCCATAAGGCACAAAAAATACAAAATGAGAACCACCCAAAAAACAAAAATTGATCCGTAATAAAGTTAACCAAAAATATTTTCACATACACAAGGTGCAACAATAGAGGTTTAAAGAAAAAATCCTACCTATATCATATAAGGAAAAAGAATTTATAAAATGAAAAGAACTAAAAAAATGAAAACATAAACCATCCCCACTATGACATTGGAGACTAAAGATAGAACTAAAACTTCACACACCTTTAAATTCATGACTTCATGAAAATATTCACTTAGGTGCCTATGTATATAGATATGGAACCTTGAATCATATGCTACACTATAATCAGGAGTTGAAAACCTCTTATTAAGACCACCGATTCTGGGTATGTAACTTACTAAACTTATTCAAATGAAACAAACAACTACATTTTAGAGAATACTTTAGATGATTATGAGAATATGGTTTCAAATGACCAAACTAGCTAAACTATAAGAACACGAGAGGGTGGCCCATAGAACAAAGAGTGTGAACTTAAAAAGGAGACTATGTAGGATTATGTTTGTTTGGTTCAGACTTCTCACTATATGGGGAACACTTATGAACTTTAAGGGGATCCAAATTTCCACCTTCTATATAATTCCCTTGGGAAATCAGCTCGGCTAAAAATACCTCATCCACTATCTTCGCAAAAATACTTACCCGAATGAGATAAATCAATATGTAATCTTTGAATTAATACCTCAAAATTAAAATAAGATAATTCTTTGGATTCATTAATTATCTATCCAAAGAAAAAGAAACCATTTCTTTGAAATAATCAACATAGGCCTTGATTGTTTATTGACCATGCTGAACACCCAAGATCTCTTCCACTTTCTTCACCTTCACCTCCTCATGTATAAACCACTGTAGAAATTTTTCTTGAAAATTTACAAAGTCATAAAAAATTGAAATGATTAGGGGATGGTCACCTTACACTGATCTAAGAACGATCCCTAAAATGAACCCAGAACAAATCGCACCCTCACGACTTGAGGAGTTACCAAATACCTAAAAATGATTTTGACTTTCTAAATACATTATGCAACCTCGAATGGATCTTAATCACCAAGTAAAACATGATACAACTGGGATGAACCTGAATTCTCCACTCCATTAGGATTCTAGTAAGGGATACTATAGAAACCTTTAGAACCTTTCTAGGTGTCATGCTCTAAATTATATAAAAACTCAAAATCAAATCTACATATTGTCAAATATCAACCCAAACTCAGCCAAAGGAACATTCCAAAACTAAAGACACCCATATCATACACAAAAAAAAACAAAAAAAAACAAAATATTCTCTAGAAATAATAAACATCTTGATTCCATGTTTAAATACAATTTATTAAAAGGCCACTTTCCAAATAAAAAAACTCATTTCTATATCCAATTAAAATTCCAAAGAAAACTTTTAAAATAGAACCATGTTCCAAAAAAATTTCCTTTTGAAAACCATTTCTAAAAAACATTTTCATTCAAAATCCACTCACCCCATCCAAAACCAAGAAAAAATGTGAACCACACCTAAAATTGGGAACTAGTGGCAATAGAAAACTTCACCACATCATTTATAAGACCTTGAGATTATAATGACCAATCACTAGAAGCATATTGAACCATGACATCAGCATCCACATGCTTTTCAATTCCATGTAAGCTCACTCTATGACACTATCTCACGTACATTTTCATCCCCCAACATGCACAAGCTAAAAAAACAAAAAATCAATAAAATCATAAAACCAAAATCCAAATGAAGAACTCAAAGCTTGAATACACCTGATAAATTAGGTCTCATCACATGTGGTGGTGATCAAGCATTGATCCATGAACTTCCTACCGAGTCTCAATAGCCTTATCTCTAGTCTAACAAACACCCCAAATAATAAGGGTCCTCTGATAAATTTTCCCAAGAATCATCCTATGTATAACCTATACCAAACACCTAACCTGACCCACGATAAGAAGTGAGAGGCATTATTGATTCTCCTGGGATGATAACTAGTTTCAGGAATAAAGCATAACTCAATTAAGAATGATTTATCCCCTAAAACAATAGATAAATTGTCAGGAACATAAAGAATAAAATAAAAACTTTTAATAGAAAGAAAAAAAACTAGACATACCACCCTATGAACTATTGGTCACCATCATCCCTAATAATGACCCAAACTAGGGAAAATCTGAACAAGTACCCAAGACAAAACTTGAATGTACAAAATATATTGGATTTACCGATGTTGAGTGGCATAAATAGGATGTAAGAATAAAACAACTCAATAGGTAAGAACCATAGAATCCATACATGTACTTTCCTAAAATAGTCCACAAAAAATAGTTTGAAATAAAATTAAGAAGAAAAGGTTTTTATAATTTAAATATTCAAACACACATTTACCTATAAATAAGTTTAAAAACCGAATTCCAAGTAGGATACACAACCAAGGTAAATAATAAGAAATAAGAAAATTTGAACTATGTACAATAATCATGGTATATAAAACAAAACAAAAATAAAGGAAACAATACAAGTATAGATGAAAGATAGTTATAAAATAAGTAACAAAGGTATTGTAAATTAAAATAGGAATATACAAATATGTAATCAGGAAATTTTCTAAACATATCAAGAGGAAAACATAGATGTACTCAATTTGGTTAAATCTGCTAAAATATAATTCAATCCATAGTCAACAACCAATAAAGATTCAAAAACTAGCCTCAATAATGGCATAAACCACATAGATTACCACACTCTCCAAGGGGATCTAGTCTGTCTCATTAGGACATAGATACAAGCTGTCACTAAACCATATATATGATGTCCATGAATCACATAATTATAGTGTAAAGGAAATTTGAGGAGGCCATCACACACTTGGCATTAAACCTAACCCATAGATTCCACCTTGTATGCCTTTCCCACTCTCTAACATGGTCTATTCTAGAAACCTCTCCAAAGTAGGATTAATATAGGTGTTCCTATCATATTTAAACCATTTTTCAAGTGCTAACTAGGCCTACACATCAAGTCAGTTTAAAACCAATTTCTAAAAATGAATCAAATTACCAAACATTAATTAAAATTTTCAATCCAAACCATTTCTAATGAAAACACATTTGTTTCCAAAACCACTTCCAAAACCAAGGGAAAACACCATTCATGATTAGAATATTATAAACATGCCTTTTAAGTCAAGTTGTTACCAAATTGTACTTCAAGGTGGCAACCAAGCCAATTTATGAAAAAAACAAAGTCATTTGGAATCCAAAATCCATTTGGAAAACATTTTCATTTCTTGAAAACCATTTCAGAAAAATAAGTATTTAGGTTTAACAAGTATTTAATGAAACATACTATTTATGTTCTTGTGTACCTCTATTTTCACACCCCATTCACATATGGAGTTACACATTAAAGACTGAAATATATATGGAAACCCATGTAAATACCTAAGAATCATTTTTATGGAATTGAAGAGGCATCAAACCAAATAACAAGAGTTTACACAAAAGTATCAAACCATAAAAGGAATAAAAAACAATTCAAACAACAATTTTAAATGAATTTTTTTATAAAAGGTCATACAATGTCAAAAAACATTTTAAAACACTCAAACCAATTTATAAATTCACTTTTCACTGTATTAAACACCATACATACAAATATATTGTCATAAACATCAAAATCCATTGAAAAACACATTTTTAGAAAATTACCCACACGGAAATCCATAATAAATAATATAAACACATCAGATGCACAAATAATTTTTTTTAAATTAATTTGGGAATCTCTAGAATTTGAAGCTATTCTTTAGAAAAGAAATGGATCGAAACACATATCACAACAATGTGCGTATATAAAAAAACTCTTGAAGAAGGAAGAAAAATCCCCAAAAGAAAAACCACACAACCTATCATTAAAATAATTAACCCTTTTTAGGAAACCCTCACCATAGGGTTCAGCTAAGAGAGTACCAAGGAAAAAAATTAAATTGGACACAAGAGGGGAAGAGTAAATAAGGGAGAAAACACTCAAAAATCCAAAGGAACATACCTCGAAAAAATGGAAAAAAATTAAGGGAGGAAGAAGAGATAAGGGAGAGGGGTTTGGGTTCCTCCATTGTTAATATAGGTAAAATGATAGGGGAGTAGTGTTGAATTTGTGTTAAAAAATAAGAGGGATAAAGTGGGAAATATTTTTTTTAAGAAGAATGGAAAGTTTCATGGTTAGGAGGTATATTTTAGAAAACCAAGAACCAATCATGAAAAACCTACTAGAAAGATAAACACCTTGAATGTGATATCTATACGATTTAGGAAATTTTGTGCCAACTATGCAAACCAAATCTTTCAAAATGATAGACTCTCTCGCATGATTTCCATAAGGGTTATACTAATCATGAATAGGATACACACTAGTTCTCAGACACCCCAATAAGTATGAATAGTAACTATTTTTCCTCTAATATTTTGAGAAAAACTATTCACAAACCATTCATGAAAAACCATACAATAATAAAATGAACTGGAAATACACTTTCCACCTAATTTCTATACAATTTCTCCCCAAAACCATGCGCACTAATAATGTACATGGAAAAAAATAGAATGAAACCCCCAAAACACAAAAAACCACTAGGGACTCAACCCAAACATAAAAAAGGAATAAAATAAAATAAAATCCAAGTCTAGGGTGTGACAAAGAAGGTAGAGGTGGTTGAGTGGCACAACTTTGCTTCTATCCCAGAAAATATTATAATTTATTTAGGACATGAGATTAAATAAATTTTAGATGCTATGATTTAATGGAAGGGGAGTGTAGTAATCACTTTTAAGGGTCTCTTAGAATAAATAGATGCTTTATCATGTGATATTGGTTTGTATCTCTCATATAAATCTCAGGTTGAGGCTTCTATGGTCGGGAAGTAATTTGTAATATTGTTACAAAAATTCTTCTTTATGTGTGATTGAGAAGTCTCTCTCACCTACATCTTAGGTTGATACTTCTAATTATATTGAAATAATTAGGAATAATATTATTTTAGATACTCTTTTTCTTCCTTCTAAGAGATTTAAATATATTTAGAAATATTTTTAGGGCCAGTAACTGAGACGAAGTGATATTCTGAGGCCCGGTGGGCCCAAAATTAATTTTACAAAAATATTAAATATATTTATATCATGCATGCATGGTTTTTCAGAAATAATAGAATATCTACTAAATGGAGTCTCAAATATAAATCCTAAGACCATGATTGAATCTGGAGAGTGAGGTTTACTCTAGGTGCGACCTAAGTTTAGTCAGCATTGGACGTCGAATTGAGGTTTCTATTAGCAAGTGTGTTTAATTAAAATAAATAAATAAATAATATATATATTAAAAAAAACTAATTAAATCTTATATTAATACCATACTATTATAATTTTCCAAGGGTTATCCACATAAAACTTACTATATCTATAAGTAGGATTATAATTTTCTTCATTGGAAGATGGACATAAAACAAAGAATGATGATCATATCGAGGTGGATTGACAGAAAACAGATGTAGTGGATCATCCACATCATTGGAAAATGAGTTATTCAACAATAATGGATCAATAATTAAGGTAGGGATCATCAATTGTGGTTTTTACCCTTAATTAATTTTTTTTAATGGATATTTGATTTTTTTTATTTTGATTTTGTGTATTCCCACAGTTTGTGTGAGACCCTTTGTAACATCCCAAGTAAGTAATTAATAATAGATATTATTATCTATGTCTATTTATGAATTTGATAGGGTTTTAGATGCTTAAAATAAGAATAAATCCAATCTTAAAAATGGAATACACTAACATTTTTAAAAGATTGTTTTACTGCCTTTTTATGGAAAAACATTTTTAAATAAAACTTTGGAAAATTCTATAAGATCTATTTTTCAAAATAAAATTTTTATTTATTATTGGGACATTGAAATTTAAATTGGATAATTTTTTGGTATTCTTCTGACAATGTTCATTTTTTAATGAATAGTGAAAAATACTGCATTTTACATCAAAACTGCTTTTTCATATAAATTAATTATATGGTTAGATTATCTTTTTAATTCGTTTTAAAGTTTTAATATAATATATTTTTACCATTTAATCTAATAGTGGTCATTATAATTAATTTCACTATGGAATTGGTAATAAACTAATGCCAAACTTTTCATAGATATTGTTTTAAAAAAACCTGCTATTTGTTTTGACAACGAGATTTTTTTTTTAAATTAATTATTGAACATTATGTGTTTAGAATTTGGTAAAATGGATTCCATATTTGGAATTATAAGGCCCAAATTATGTAATTAATACTCTTTTGTTTTTGGACTTTGTGAATAGTAATGACGGTAATTATCGTTAATTATCTTGATTAATTAGTAATCAGGTAGTTAAGGATAATAAAATAATATCATAATAATAGAAAATGACACCAACATGTGTCCTAATACTACTGGTTGTGTCATGGCCTACCATGGGATGCCTTGTGCCAAACTTGGGGACCCCATGGAATCACTTTTGTGTGATAATGACTTTTTATCTTTTTATTTTTTTAAAGAAAGTAAATATAACAAAGAATGTATCACCTGAGTAAAACATTATTAATTGTGTCTACATAAATGATCTCGAGGACTATAAATAGTAATTGGAAAGATAAAAAGATTTCCTACATCATAGTATTTTTTTTATAATTTTTAGACATTAAATAAATTAAATTATATATGAGACCATGATGATGCAGTGATTACCTCATTATTTAGTGATTTAAATAAAATGAAAAGATAATGTAAAATATAAGACCTACACAAGTAAAAAACCTATTTTATGGGTGGATTTAGAACCCTTATCACCTTATAATTGAAATACATCAATGTGGGAAATTTAAAATCCAAAACTCATTTGAAAATAAAGTAACATTTTATACCTTTCCAAGAGTGCCCCTCCTCTCCTCTTATAAAAGGCCCCCAACTCTACCTCCTTACCCACACCTCTCAAGCCTTTTTCTCGGCCAAGATCTGATCATTTTGTCTCTCCAAATCCCTCTACTTATCTTAGAAGCCTTACCTTAGGCAATAATCTCTTCAATAAACCCTTTTTGTTCAAATCAAAGGGAGTTACCCGATTTAAAGGTAAAGACTTATCTAATGTTCTTTTGTTTTATTTTGCTTATCCAACCCCATAAACTCTTTTTATTAATTTCTCTTGTAACAAAACCAGTATCTTAAATATAATAGGATGTTGTTATATGAATTATTCGAGCTACACTTACAGACAAATACATCTAATGGTTAAAGAACATACTGTTTCCGTGGATGGTGAATTTCTGCCTCACGAAATGATGAATGTTAAACACTCATATAACACCTTCAAAGGTGGCCATTAAGATGACACTATATTTATATATGATATATAATATTTTTATTTTTTCATTAATCTTCTAAATGTTTCATTTATATCATACCTTTATGGCTTCCATTATGAGTATACGCGATATCTTCATTTTAGGAAGTGCGGACTACCGCCCCCTCAAAGTGATTTGATTTGTTAATACCATATGTGGTACGTATAAAGGATAGATTTAATGATATCATATATGATACCATACTGTAGTTATAATAATATTATTTATCATTATTTTTTAATTCCATTAAATATGAAATAGAAATGAATGTAGCGTTCATGCGTACGTACGGCTTACCGTCTCCATGAATGGTGCATTTCATTTCCTACCTATAAATGTTATGTAATATTGTAAATGCATGTATATACTGGATATATATGACATATATGATATCTAAATCATGAATATAATTCTGGATATAATGCATTTTTTACCACATAAACAACTTGTAATTATAAATAGTTTATTTTTGACTCAAGTACCAATGATCGACAAAACGACCCTTATTAACTTAAATAATTACATAGTGTTCATAACAGGGTAATAAGTGATATAAAAGGAATAATGAACTTGAAAAATGTTCTTAATCAAGTATAAATTAACTCAAGTTTATTATTCAGGACGTTAAAGAACTATCGAGTCAAGTCGGACCCGAGGTACGAGACTTTATCTCAATCTCCTTTCATTGAGGCATATTTTGTTTTATACAAAACCTTCTTTTATACGGTGTATAAAACCCTTTGAATTTTTTGTTTATCCAAAAAGAATATTTTTATATGAAGCGTTTTACTAAATGAAAAAAGGGAATGTTTTTGTCGTACGTATGCGGTGACAACGACTTCTCCGCCGCCGTGACCATTATTTGAGTTTCGGCTTCCTCTACAAGCCATAATTTTTTTTAAATGAAAAATAAATACCATGTTTTACTTTTCTTTTATTTTGGTATTGAAAATGGTTTTCATAATGTTATTATATCAATGTGTTGTATTGACATATTGTGATTGAAAAGTGGAAATGCTATGTTTCCTTTATGCATGTTTTATGTGATACGATTATGTTATGGTTTTGGGCATTATTATGAAGACGGGCGGTTCCGTGATAAAATAAGGGCGGGTGAGCCCGATATAGCTCTCCAATGCATTGGGTAATGAGAAGGAGTTAAACGTTAAGGTTTCTCTGAAGATATTTAGGGAATATACTGAAATGGGTATTCCAAACGTAGCCATGAGGGTTACTCCCTACGTAAGAATGTTATGAATGACTCAAGTTACCTTTATGTCTTATGATTTCTATGATTTATTCATGATTTGATGAGGTATGTTAAAATTCTTATGTTTTATGAGTAAAGTATGTTTTCATACATGGACTAATGTTTTCTTTTTGTGATTTTATATCCCTTACTGAGCTTTTTAATGCTCAACCCAAGTTTTTGAAATGTTTTTCACAGGTCAAGGGAAAGGTACATGATTTGATGATAATGTCAAGGAAGTGTCAAGAAAGAATCCATGTTTTATTTTAAATATGTTTCCATTGATGGAAAAAATGAGTACTATCTTTTATGTAACCACTTTGTTTAAATGTGGAATGTAATGCATGTTTTATGATCTAATTCTCTAAAACTCTAAACCTGAAAAGATCGTTAACGTGTATTCTTGAAGTAACTCAAGGTTAAGTAATGTCTAAGGCTGGGGCCTTATAGTTGGTATCAAAGGTCAGTTTAGATAACTTTAGGAGTTATAATTCTATTAAATTATTATCCAAAAATATTTTTTTATGGTAAAATTGAAATGATATAGCATTTGAAGATTACCATGTTGCTTCATCTAAGACATGTTTGTTCAGAATGGTTTTCTGCAGAGGAAACATGGAAGAAGTTCTAGGAAGGCATATAGAAGGAAATGACCTTCTGAATCAGCATCCTGAGATGGTCGGAATTGGAACTGAACAGTTTGTTGCAGTAATGGCACAATTGACTAAAGTGATAAATGGCGGTGGTATCCATGCACGAGATCAGCCAGATCAACCGTAGAGGAACACGTCAGTGGTGGAACATTTCACGAGGCAACATCCCCCATAATTGAGAGGATCATATGACCCTATTCTAGCTGAAGGCTGGATTAAAGCACTGGAGAATATTTTCGATGTCATGGGGTGTTCATACAATCAAAAGGTTTGTCTTACTATTTACCGTTTGGAGGGTGAAGCAGATCAATGGTGGTCAATGGTTAAAAATATCAGGGATGTTGATGAGATTGATGCTCTCTACTAGGATGAATTCAAAGGTATGTTTCTTGAGAATTATTTTCCTAAGGATGTTCGACTTAGGATGGAAAACCAATTCTTGGAATTGAGGCAAGAGGAAGACTCAGTGGAAGCTTATGAAGAAAGGTTCACTCGATTGGAAAGGTATGCTCCAAATTTTATCCTAGACCTTGATAGTAAAATCAATCATTTTTACTCAGGATTAAAGCCAAAATATCGAAGGGATTTAGATTCTCGCGAGTTCAAGAGTTATGAAAAGATTTTTCGATGTACTGAGATGGTGGAAATGGAGTTTTCCGATGATCAAGTGTTCTATAACAACCAACAGAATAAGAGACCGAGGTGGCAGGAGAAAAGAAATAATTCTTCAAAAAGGTATGATGGTAAGAAAAATAAGTTTCCAGTTTGTGATAAATGTGGTAAAAGGCATGTTGGGGAATGCCTTCTGAATTCTAGAAAGTGCTACTGATGTGGTAAAATGGGACATAAGGCTCGTGATTGCACTGAAAAAGATCAGGGTGATGGTAAGACCAAATTTGATTTACAGTCAGTGAAATGTTTTAAGTGCAATGAGATGGGTCACTATGCAAACGAGTGTCCGAAAAAGAGCTTGAGTGATGGGAAACAGTTAGACTACAAGCAGAAAGGGGTGGTGAAATCCTTTGAAACTATTTCAGCAAATGTCGGGTCATCAAATTAAGTTGTATCAGGTACATTTTTTGTTTTTTCAAATTATGCCAATGTGTTGTTTGATTCAGGATCTACACATTCTTTCATCTCTGAAAACTTTTCTAGTAAAACAGGAATACCATCTCAAGAAATGACTCCTGAACTTGTGGTAAAAACACATGGGGGAAATGTTGAGGCAAAAATAATTTATAGGAATTTTCCTATCCATATCCGTGGAAAGAACCTACTTGAAAACCTTATTGTTTTACCTCCAGTAGAGTTTGATGTTATCCTAGGTGTGGATTGGCTCTCTATTTACCATGATAAGATTGATTGTAGAGCTAAAGAAGTTTCTTTTCAGAAAGACTTTCAGTTTTTGTACAAGAATGAACCCTTAATATTTATAACATATCAAGAGGCCTAGAAACTTGTAAAAGAAGGAAATGAATGTTACCTTGCACATATTGTTGAAAATGAGGGAACTGTTCAGATTAATGATGTTCCAGTGGTAAATGAGTATCCTGATGTTTTTCCTGATGAGTTTCCTGGAATAATAACAGATCAGGAAGTTGAGTTTATTGTTGACTTAGTTCCTGATGCTAAGCCAATTTCAAAACCCCCTTATCGAATGGCTCAAATTGAACTTTTAGAGTTGAAGGATCAATTGCAAGATTTATTAGAGAAAGGTTTCATTCAACCTATCACATCACCATGGGGTGCTCCTGTTTTATTTGTTAAAAAGAAAGATAGTTCTATGAGACTTTGCATTGATTATAGAGCCTTGAATAACATCACTATTAAGAACAAATATCCTTTGCCTCATATCGATGATTTTTTTGATCAGCTCCAGGGAGATCAGTATTTTTCAAAGATTAACCTGAGATCGAGGTACCATCAGTTGAAGGTAATGAAGAAGATGTTCCAAAGACCTCATTTCGTACAAGATATGGCCATTATGAATTTGTAGTAATTCCTTTTGGGATAACCAATGCATCTGCTATATTCATGGACCTTATGAATAGAATTTTCCATGAGTTCTTGGATAAGTTTGTGGTTGTTTTCATTGATGATATTTTGGTGTTTTCTAAAAGTAAAGAGGAGCATGAAAGTCATTTTAAGGGTTATTTTACAAACCTTAAATGAAAAGAAATTGTATAAAAAATTCATCAAGTGTGAGTTTTGGTTACAACAAATTTCTTTCCTTGGTCATATTGTTTCTAAAGATGGGATAACCGTCGATCCGCCAAAAATAAAGGTTGTTGAAGAATGGCCAAGACCCACAAATGTAACTGAGATTCGTAGCTTCCTGGGTTTGGCAGGCTATTACTGAAGGTTTGTTAGAAATTTCTTCTGGTTATCTAGTCCAATGACAAAGCTAACTTGGCAGGATGTTAAGTTTATCTGGACAAAAGAATGTGTTGATTGTTTTCAGGAACTGAAAATAAGATTGGAGAATGCTCCAGTTTTGTAACTTCCTTCCAGAAATGGTGAGTTTGTTATCTACTGTGATGCTTCATTGAAAGGACTTGGTTGTTTCCTAATGAAGAATGATCAGGTAATTGCTTATTCTTCACATCAGTTGAAAACTCATGAGGTAAATTACCCTACACATGATTTGGAATTAGCTGCTGTTGTTTTCACTTTAATAATTTGGAGGCTTCTTTTGTATGGAGTAAAGTGTGAAATATATACCGATCAAAAAAGATTAAAGTATATATTCACTCAGAAATAATTGAACATGAGAAATAGGAGATGGCTAGAATAAATTAAGGATTATGATTGTATAATTCATTACCATCCGGGAAAAACAAATAAAGTGGCTGATGCTTTGAGTCAAAAAAGTAATGCTTCATTAACAATGTTGCGTTTGAAACATGATCCTTTCGTTAAGGATTTGATGAACTTTGGAATAGAAGTTTTTGGTGCAGGATGCCCTTCTATTTTGTTTTAGGTATCAGTGAAATATTCTCTATCAGACAGAATTAAGAAAGAACAGAAGCAAGACAGTGAGTTACAGAAAAAGGTAGAGCTAGTTCAGAAGGGTAAGTTTCCTGAATTCAACATTGATAATGATTGTGTTTTGAGATTTGGAAAGAGATTGTGTGTGCCATGTGCTTCACAGTTGAAGAGAGATTTGTTATGTGAATCTCATAGTTCTCCGTTTTCAGTTCATCCAGGAATTACTAAGATGTATAGAGATCTTCGGGAGTATTACTAGTGGGACGGAATGAAAAGGAATATTGCTAATTTTACTCTGAAGTGTTTGACTTGTCAACATGTAAAAGCAGAGTGGCAGTTACCGAAATGGATTCTTCAGCCTTTACCAGTACCAGAGTGGAAATGGGATAATATATCCATGGACTTCATTGTGGGATTGCCGAAGACACTTCGAGGTAATAATGCAATCTGGATTATTGTTGATCGATTGACTAAATCCGCTCATTTCCTTGATATACGAGATACTTTTTCCCTAGATCAACTTTCCCGTTTGTATCTTAAAGAGATAGTCATGTTACATGGAGTTCCTCTCTCCATTATATCTGACCGTGATCCCAGGTTCACTTCTATCTTTTGGAAAGGCCTTTAGAAGTCATTGGGTAGTGAATTAAATTTTAGTACAACTTTTCAGCCTCAATCATATGGTCATTCAGAACGAATAATTCAGAATTTGGAGGATATGATACGTTCTTGTTCGATGGATTATCAGGGAATTTGGGACCAATATCTTTCTTTGGTTGAGTTTTCTTATAATAACAGTTTTCATTCCAGTATACAAATGGCACCATTTGAGGCATTATATGGGAAGCGGTGTCAAAATCCATATTTTTGGGATGAAGTGGGTGAAAGGAAGTTTATGGGACTAGAATTGGTAGAAGATTTGGCAGAAAAAGTTCATCTGATATAGAAACACATGAGAACAGCTCAGAGCAGGCAGAAGAGTTATGCGGACAACATGAGGAAATATCTCTCTTTTGAGGTAGGTGATCATGTTTTTCTCAAAGTATCACCATGGAAAAGTGTGATGCGATTTGGTAAGAAAGGAAAGCTGAGTACAAGGTTCATTGGACCATATGAAATTCTGGAGAGAGTTGGATCAGTTGCATACCGAGTGGCTTTACCTCATAGTTTATCTCATGTACACAATGTTTTTCATGTTTCAATGTTAAGGAAGTACCTGCCAGATCCATCTCATGTTTTGAGTCCAGAGGTGGTTCAACTGGAAGAGAATCTATCTTATGAGGAACAATCGGTCCAGATTCTTGACCACAGGGAGAAAGTGTTGCAGAATAAGGTGATTCATCATGTAATGGTTTTGTGGAAAAACCACATGAGTGAAGAGGCAACATGGGAATCTGAAAATACAATGAGGGATAAATACCCCCACTTATTTGATAAGTAAATAAATTGCGGGGACACAATTTTCTAAAGGGGGGAAGGATGTAACATCCCAAGTAAGTAATGAATAATATATATTCTTATCTATGTCTATTTATGAATTATATAGTGTTTTAGATGCTTAAAATGAGAATAAATCCAATCTTAAACATGGAATACACTAATATTTTTAAAAGATTGTTTTACTGCCTTTTGATGGCAAACCATTTTTAAATCAAACTATTGACAATTTTATAAGCTCTATTTTTCAAAATAAACTTATTCTTTATGATTGGGACATTGAAATTTACATTGGATAATTTTTTGGTATTTTTCTGATAATGTTCATTTTTTTAATGAATAGTGAAAAATACTGCATTTTATATCAAAAATGATTTTTCATATAATTTAATTATATGGTTAGATTATCTTTTTAATTGGTTTTAAATTTTAAATAGAATATATTTTTACCATTTAATCCAATATTGGTCATTATAATTAATTTCACTTTGGAATTGGGCATAAACTAATGCCAAACTTTTCATAGATATTGTTTAAAAAAAAACTCGCTATTTGTTTTGGCAATGAGAATTATTTTTTTAAATTAATTATTTCAATTTATGTGATTTGAATTTGGTAAAATGGATTCCATATTTTTAATCAGAAGGTCCAAATTATGTAAATAATACTCTTTTGTTTTTGGACATTGTGAATAGTAACAACGGTAATTATTGTTAATTATCTTGATTAATTGGTAATCGGGTAGTTAAGGATAATAAAATAATATAATAATAATAAAAAATGACACCAAAATGTGTCCTAATATTACTGGTTGTGTCATGTCCGACCATGGGATGCCTTGTTCCAAAGTTGGGGACCCCATGGAATCAATTTTGTGTGATAATGACTTTTAATCTTTTTATTTTTTTAAAGAAAGTAAATATAACAAAGAATGTATCACCCGAGTAAAACATTTGTAATTTTGTCTACATAAATGATCTCCAGGACTATAAATAGTCATCGGAAAGATAAAAATATTTCCTACATCATAGTATTTTTTTAGAATTTTTAGACATTAAATAAATTAAATTATATATGAGACCATGATGATGCAGCAATTACCTCATTATTTAACGATTTAAATAAAATGAAAAGATAATGTAAAATATAAAACCTACACATGTCAAAAACCTATTATATGGGTGTATTTAGAACCCTTATCACCTTATACTTTAATTAAATCAATGTGGGACCTTTAAAATCCGAAACTCATTTGAAAATAAAGTAACATTTTATACCTTTCCAAGAGTGCCCCTCCTCTCCTCTTATAAAAGGCCCCCACCTCTACCTCCTTACCCACACCTCTCTAGCCTTTGGCTCGGCCAAGCTCTACTCATTTAGTCTCTCCACATCCCTCTCCTCATCCTATCAGCCTTACCTTAGGCAGTAAGATCTTCAAGAAAACTTTTTGGTTCAAACCAAAGGGAGTTACCCGATTTAAAGGTAAAGACTTCTCTAATGTTCTTTTGTTTTATTTTGCTTCTCCAACCCCATAAAATATTTTTATTCATTTATTTTGTAACAAAAACAGTATATTAAATATACTAGGATGTTTTTATATGAATTATTCCAGCTACACTTACACACAAATACATCTAATGGTTAAAGAACATACTGTTTCCGTGGATGACGAATTTCTGCTTCACGAAATGATGATTGTTCAACACTCATATAACACCTTAAAAGGTGGCCATTAAGATGTCACTATATTTATATATGATATATAATATGTTTTTGTTTTCCTTAAGCTTCTTTTTTTTTCATTTATGGCATACCTTTATGGCTTCCATTATGGGTATATGCGATATCTTCATTTTAGGAAGTGCGGACTACCGCCCCCTCAAAGTGATTTGATTCGTTAATACCATATGTGGTACGTAAGAAGGATAGATTTATTGATATCATATATGATACCATACTGGAATTATAATAATATTTTGTATCATTATGTTTTAATTCCATTAAATATGAAATAGAAATGAAAGTAGCGTTCATGCGTACGTATGACTTACCGTCTCCATGAACGGTACATTTCATTTCTTACCTCTAAATGCTATGTAATATTGTAAATGCATGTATATACTGGATATATATGACATATATGATATCTACACCATGAATATAATTCTGGATATAATGGATATTTTACCACATGAACAACTTGTAATTATAAAGAGTTTATTTTTGACTCAAGTACCAATGATCGACAAAACGACCATTATTAACTTAAATAATTACATAGTGTTCATAACATGGTAATAAGTGATATAAAAGGAATAATGAACTTGAAAAAGGTTCTTAAGCAAGTATAAATTAACTCAAGTTTATTATTCATGACATTAAAGAATGATCAAGTCAAGTTGGACCCGAGGTATGGGACTTCGTCTCAATCTCCTTTCATTGAGGCATATTTTGTTTTATACAAAACCTTATTTTATAAGGTGTATAAAACCCTTTGAATTTTACGTTTATCCAAAAGGAATCTTTTTATATTAATCATTTTACTAAACGAAAAAAGGGAATATTTTTGTCGTACGTATGCGGTGACAATGACTTCTCCGCCACCGTGACCATTATTTGAGTTTCGGCTTCCTCTACAAGCCATACCTTTTTTTAAATGAAAAATAAATACCATGTTTTACTTTTCTTTTATTTTGGTATTGAAAATGGTTTTCATAATGTTTTTATATCAATGTGTTGTATTGATATCTTGTGATTGAAAAGTGGAAATGTTATGTTTTCCTTATGCATGTTTTATGTGATACGATTATGTTATGGTTCTTGGGCATTATTATGAAGACTAGTGGTTCCATGATAAACTAAGGGCGGGTGAGCCCGATATAGATCTCCAATGCTTTGGGTAATGCGTAGGAGTTAAACATTAAGGTTTCTCCAAATATATTTAGGGAATATACTACGATGGGTATTCCAAATGTAACCATGAGGGTTACTCCCTACGTAAGATTGTTATGAATGCCTAAAGTTACATTTATGACTTATGATTTCTATGATTTATTCATGATTTGATGAGGTATGTTAAAATGATTATGTTTTATGAGTAAAGTATGATTTCATAGATGGACAAATGTTTTCTTTTCGTACTTTTATATCCCTTACTGAGCTTTTTAATGCTCATCCCAAGTTTTTGAAATGTTTTTCACAGGTCAATGGAAAGGTACATGATGTGATTATAGTGTCAAGTAAGTGTTAAGAAAGAATCCATGTATCATTTTAAATATGTTTCTGTTAATGGTAAAAATGAGTACTATCTTTTATGTAAGCACTTTGTTTAAATGTGGAATGTAATGCATGTTTTACGATCTAATTCTCTAGAACTCTAAACCTGAAAAGATCCTCAACGTGTATGCTTGAAGTAACTCAAGATTAAGTAATGTTTAAGGATGGGGACTTATAACCTTGGTCAAATTGAATCATTTTATTCAATTTATTATATATTATTCCATGATTTCCCCCAGATTCCATGATTTGAACTTATTGGCCAATAGAACCTGTTCGATAGTGTCTATCACCCTTTCTATGGTGCTTTTCCCACATTGTTATTTGTGTTCTTATCTGTTGGCCTATGAGATCATGATTTGTCTTTTCTGAGAATGGTTTGAGCATGATCAAACCCCATGATTCATGATGGTTTGGTGACTAATGACTAGGATAGATATTGGTAGATTGATTGAGATATATTGTTGGATACAAGTGATGATTACCATGGATCTAGGATCCAAGATGACCTATGGGTGACGAGAGGCATATAGGATGCTCGATGGACCACCATGGGTGTTCATTGTCCGATTTCCAGCCACCAGAAGCCTGAAATCGATGACCTAAGGCTTTTATGACCATTCTCAGGTGGTTTATAGGTGTGGATTGTGGTAGTGAGTCATGATATTCAGGATTCTAGTAGATCTTAATTTTCTATGAAAAACGTGACTACACGTTTTGTAATGCGGAAGAACACACAATGTGTTCTTTTGATTTTTTTGCATAAGAAAGTGTTTCAGTTGAAGATAAATATAAAAAGAAATTTAGGTGGGACTACATACCATGTGATCTTCCTTGGGTGGCCATGTCGTGCGCCAAATGTAAATTCCTAGAGCTTGGTGTGGATGGACACGCTATATACAAGATTACATAGGAACATGCAAAAATACAAGACATGATTTGAGATGAACAACCATAACCCTATGTGGGAGGAAATTCCATGTACTCTAGGAGTACACGTGCATGTGCTGGTACCCATGTACATGACCGGGTACATGACATAGATTGATAGACATGAGAATGACTAGGAGAACACAAGAAGACCCCAAGTGGGCGTGACAAGCCACGTGGGATCTGTACATTCTGTGTATCATGACCTAGACACCGAGATACATTCAGAGGAGAACACGACTGGGTAGCTAAGTGGGATAACATTCCGTGTGGACCCCATACATGCTCTTTATATATCTTTTTGATAAACTTTTACCTATAGTATCTCTATTGTTTCAACATGGATTTTGGATCACGAGTAGCCTATCCTTAGTGTTTTTAGTCATTGAAAGTGATGGTTGAATTAATATAGAAATTTGAGATGTGATGAAATATGTTATTATCCCAAAGCTTCTTTAGGTGATGCTTGAAGATGGTAGTGGTCAGGCAGGATCATCGGAGAGTTCATTTGGAGATTTTACTCCCCTGTCACAATAGGGTGCGTGTCCTGCATACTCTTTATCTAAGTAGAGTTAGTAATCCCCTATCGTACTATGGTAAAGGTTCTATATCCATGGGGATGGTACTCGCCTATCTCACTAGGGTGTGGGCCCCCCATACTTATTATTACATGTAGAGGTGATACACCCCCATCACACTAGGGTTCATGTCCTCTATCTATAAAGAAGATACTCCCCTGTTGCATCAGGTCAAGAGTCCCCCATATTATTTATATTGATATAGATTGTAATACTCCATATTAAATAGGGTTTGGGTGCTCTATCTACCTATGTAGAAGTCCCTATATTCTCCAGCTCCGATGGTGTGTGGGTCTTCTATGGGAGTTGTGACTCCCTTAGATATGGAGCCCAATTGTAGGTTTTGGGATCCTCCACTTCTTTATAGTTTGTTTATGAAGGTCCTCTATCCTTGGAGATGGAACTCCTTTGTCACACTATGATACATTCCCTCCATACTCATTGTTCAGATGGATATGGGAACAATAATCCTCTTTTTCACCAGTTCATGAGCCCCCAATACTTATTATTATTCATATAGAGACAATACTCCCCAAAAAAGGAATGGGTGATCTATCTTTTTGAGTTTTCACATCCTAATATTGTTGAGAAGTGGAGAGGTGCGTGATCTCCTATTGAGTTCTTAAGATAGACACCGAAGATACTGGGCATCAATGATGGTCCTTTTGAGTTTCAGGAAGACTCATCTTCCTAGGTTGGGTTATGAGATGGAGATCCCCTTTCTCTCTCATATATGTTCCTTATATGGATATATATATATATATATATATATGTCACTGGGTTTTATTTCCCTATTTCTTTGGATTGAGATGATTACTTCTATTATGTCTTCTAATGACCCCTCTTCATTTTTCAAGGTGTCCTACTGGGTATGTATATACTCACCCCGATATGGAATTTTCTTACATGTGTCATGTCTTATGAAGACGACTGAAAAGTAAACGATGATTTTAGAGTAGTATATGTATAATCATCCACATAGATCAAATATATTGGTTAGGGAATTGGTAATAGGAATTGGGATCTCCCAAATACTCACAATTCTAGTTGTTTTCATGTTGGGACATATTTTCTTGGTGGACATGCATTTTCCATTTTCTTTTCATATTGAAATATCTCCCTCTTTTGTATTCCCTACAGGTTATTACATGCACGGTTTTTACTCTAGATATTATTATATTTTATTATTATTCCTCTAAACACATACATAGAGATGGTTGGGTGCATGTATAAAATTACTTCAGTAAAAGGCCTCCCATTTTAGTTATTACTTATCAACACTTGTTTTTAGCCCCTGAAATATAGAGGTGGGACTGGGGTTGCGAAGGACCGTTTTTCCTCTGGCTAGGTGGTCCCAAGTGGTTTGGGTTGTAATAGTTATAAAACTGATTCACTCACATGGGAGATAATGTTATGGTTATGAATTGTACTGAGGGGTGGAAAATTACAAGGAAAAATAGGAAAAAGAAGCTTTTACAAGGGAACATTTTAGATACAAGAAAAATAAAGGAAAACCATAGTAAGAGTATTTTAGTAGAGGAATCTCCTAAAAAGGGTGTTGGAATAGAAGTGGCATGTGAGGTCTCATCATATTATGATGTGTAATATCAGATAGATGATTACTATCAATCAAGAAGGAATAAAATGAATAATAATGGCCTTGACTCTATTGAATATCCAGTTAAAATAAAGAATAAATCTCAACCTCGTAAAGACTACTCCAACCTATAAATTCCTATGATGAAAATATCATCATGTAAAGCTCCTAACACTAATATGTCCATTCATTAAACTATTTAGGAACCTGAGGATGTTAAGATTTCAAACTAGAGACTCATGAAAGTATATATAAAACATTTTGATAAATAGATAACTCCACAAGAGGAGGCATGTACCATAAGCTCTAAGATAATGACAGAATTCCATAAAAGGTATTTACATGAGAACATCCTCTTCCCTCCAATATTTTCTAATATGATATAATTGTGTTACCACTATTATTGAAATGGTTTATAAAAATAATAAAAAATAACCGAAGATAATATAATTCATTTTTCACCAGGGGAACAAGAAAAAGTTATCATGGAGATATATCTTCGTGGCCGAAATGGAGAGATAAGGAAATAATATGACTCAGAACCTAGAATTAATTTTATATAATTCACATATCTTATCATCCTTAATAATTAACTTGAGATATCAAAATTCATAACTCTTAATAATTGATGATGTTTTTAGAGTCGCCATAATCATTAAATTAGGGATCTATACTTGAAATATTTCAATTAAAATTTTCAATGTTTATTGAGGTGGGGTTTTTAGGGATGTTAAATTTTAGAGTTTTTAGGGATCAATGTTTATGAATAATAAACTCATAAATGTTATTTTTAAATAATCCCAAAAAATTATTGGATGGAATAAACATATAAGTAGTCAACACCAATCATAATGGGCCACAAATAAGGCACTAAAATACATTCCCAGACCAATATTAATGGTGAAAAAACATACGGGTAGTTGATGATAACAAACAAAGATTATTCTCAGTTTGTTATTTCCTAGCCTCCATGAGTAATAAAAAATCCCTTGGTAGAGAAGAATTATACACTAGGGATACTAGTCAATGTTTAATCTAAACTATTGTAGTAACATCCATCACACTCCGACATAACCACCAAAGGTTTCCTAGGATATAAGAAGGAGGTGATAAATCAAGGAAACATATACACACATATATCCCAAGATAAATCAATAATAATAAAGGAATAAACATAAGACTAAACTTTAAAAATCATTAAAAGAAATAACCACATCGCAATAATTTACAACATTTATTGAAATATCATGTCACACCATATCTCATCCAACTATAATAACAACCAATGGGAATGTAAATATGGGAAAAAATACATGGAGAAAATTTTTAATTCATTTTCTAAATGGTTTCTTAAACATGAGAAAATCCAAACACACAGTTAAACAAGAGAAACATATTTTTTATTAAAATATCACTAAAAATTATTAAAAAAGAGTCAATTATGAAATAAACCATTCTTTCCAAATGTCCATGTTACCAAATCTGATCATAAAACCATTAAAAATAATTACAGAGTTTTCCATGATTGAAATTTTTAATATATTATTGAAAAAAAACCCATGTAATTTCATCGAACACCTAGAGAGTAACAATTTCAATAAAATAAAATTCTACAATTTAGAATTTGAAATCAACCTTGATTTAATGTGAGGTTCTAAGAAAAAGTAATGAGAAAAACAACACATGACAAACATGGTCACATGATATTGGATTTATAACCAAGAAAACATATTTTAAAATAGGCTAATATCCATTTTTTATAAATAATATATAAAGGTTAACCTATAGGAAATCGATGATTCTATTGAGAAGTGGGTGATATTACACTAAAAGAGAAGGTAATAGAAACTTAAAAGTCCATTAAATCCCTAAGATTAATAAAATCCAAGTAAATGTTGGGAAACAAGAAATTCAGGGTCGCTATGATCAGTCTAGTTCAAGAAAAGAGATGATAACGAAGGAGAAAAGTGAAAGAAGTAATCATAAAGAAAATGGGATTTAACTGAAGTGAAATCTACTTGAACATTAAAGGAACCAATAAGGAAGGTTGGAGGGGGATATATAGTTTTATAAAAACTATTGGGTCATGTAAATAGGAGAGAAAAAAGGAGAAAATAGTTATAAATTGTTAGGTAGATGAGATTAAATTTACTATTTTAAAACCCAGGAAGGAAAGGATGCAACCTGAACTTCTCTTCCATGGAATGATTGACCTCCCTTGAACAAGATTTATGACACGACCTCCGAAAATCCTTACATGAAACACCTCACCCCAAAAAATTGAATTTAGGCTCTAATTACTAGGTTAGGATGTTATAATAACTATACGTATTAGGGTTTGATGTAACTACATAGACAATGACACCACTTCTTGGGTCTCATTATGGAGTGACACACCCCAAAGGTAGGCCCTCACAACATGAGAAATATTAGTTGTGACATGGATTTCTTCAGTCTAGAGCACCATATTAAAAATACTATAAAATTAAAAAAAACAATGTAAAATATCAATAATGAATAAATGGAAAATTAAATTCTAAAAATGACATGGTTGGTGTCACACGTTTTCCACCATACAACTTTCTACCCCTAGAATGTTTTTATGAGTTGATAAACTAAGACAAGAATCTAATAATTCAACCTATCCAAAAAATCAATAATCTCAAACTCTTCAAGAACTTATGACCAATACACATCCAATGATTCATGAAAAAAATCTAGATAAATTCAATAAATTACTTTGGTGAGGGTGGAGGGTAGTAGAAAAAAGGACCCCGAATGAAAATATTCACTACAAAGTGAATAGAACACTCAATGAGGTGTGGGGGGCTGGGGGTCTACCATCCATTTATAAATCTAATACTAGATCAAGGGTTCTTAATTTAAAGATAATAAGAATACATGATAGGACTATCTAATGAATTTTTGTGATTGTGTATGGTTAGGTCATCTTCAATAGTTTTGTAGATTTTTTTGAAAGAAATGTAGTAATGTGATAGTTTGAGAAATCCTCCTGAACTTGTACATTTGTTTTTGTTATCCATTTTCAATTGATACTATAGTTAATGATTATTCTGGGTTATCATGTTTTTAAATTTATAACTATAGTGGAATGTGTTATAGTATCAGAGTGTATTCCCTGATTTCCATGAGATGAAAAATTATTTAAAGTAATTAGCCTTCCTCAACTATGGAACAATTTATTAAGATAAAAAAATTGTAGGAGGGAAATCCACCCATGTGGAACCCTTAGTTTTTGGTACTCCTTTATTTTATTATGATTTTTTATGTTAAGGGGTGCCTGGGTTTGAATTCATGAAATTTAAGAGAGGTCCTCAAAAATGAAATTATGTTTTAGTTCTTTGGACATCACTACAACCAGGTGGTGACTATGGTCTTATATGTTTTAGAGTTATGGGAATGTTGATCTGGATTGTTTTGTTTAATGAGAAGACACCATTTAGACACCTCTTTGGTGGGGGTGCTGTATAAGGGGGTCTACCTGTGGGAAATGGTGATAGCTCCATGGTTAGAGTTGTAGATATGGTGGTAATTGGTTGTGGAGTAGTCAAGTTATTCAAGTGATCTAGAAACGAGAAGGGTGGATCCTTCATTCCATGGATGGAGCCATGGTGGTTGAAAAAGTATTGGTAGGATCCACCACATCATGTTTCAAGCCCTAGTGGTATTATAACCAATTTTACCAAAACATATGTTCAGTTTTGGGGGAGAGGTTGTGTCATGAATGAGAAACCACATGTATTTGTCTTGGGGATTATGAATGCAATTATTGGCCTGATTACTCCCCTAAATATGAAAATTATTCCTCTCCCCACTTGGGATCTCAAACAATAAACCCCCTGAGTTTTTTGGGCAATTATTTCCTATTTATGTTTGTTCACATAGTTTCTATTAGACAAGAATGGTTGATGTAGGTATATTTTCATTCACTCAACTTATTTAAATAACTTAGAAGATTTTGTGTTTTAATATTTAAATGATTAGTTTAATTTATGGTTAATGTTAGAAAAAATATTGGGTTAATTTATTCTTATGAAAAATGGTTGGAGGCAATGTTTGTTAAATCATTTTTTGATAGATTTATTCTTTAGAAATGGGTTTCGGAAAGGATGGTTTGGAGTGTTTGTTCATACTGCGCTGTATGAGGTATTATTGGTTTTGAATTTTCTATGGGTTCCAAATTTGGGGCATGTGAAATTGGAAATGGTGGGTTAGTATTCATATGTAATGATTTTTGTGGGGTATTTTTGTTTTTTACATAGATTCTAGTGGTGGAATGGGGGCATGTGAAGTTGTATTACAAAGAGATAACTAGGGTTTGGTTGAACACAGTTTTTCTAAGGATTTGAATATTCAATGGGAGTTACACAATAATGGGGGATGCATTCACGAGTGTTTCCATGAAAGGAATGTGTAGGGAGTGTTTTGGTGTGTGTTACTTCATGGAAATAATGGATTTTAATGAAAATGTGGTTTTGGTGTGTGTTAAATAAAAAAAAATATATGTTTATCTTGGATTAATAATAATATTATGCTTCTCTCCTATTTTATATAAAATGTGAGTTAGAGTTTTATTATTTAAGTAGAATGTGTGGGATGTCATTGTGGTATTATCTACTAAGTTTGTCTACTATCCCCGGCATATTTTTCTTGGTTCATATACAGTCGTTATTTGATATTATGAAGATAATGGGAGGTCTCTCACTTTTCTAATGGAGTGTATATATGTTATTATCTTGGTTTATTGAGATGGGAGCTTGGAGTTGTCAGTGTTATGAAGCATGGGAGTGTGCCACATTGGTACTTTGTTATTCCATTAAGTCTTAGTCATATATTCTTAATTGGTTATAATCATTATGTATAAAATGGGACCATGATTAGATTTATATTGTATGTATGAGTGTTTGGTCTTTTTTTATTCATGAATAATGTTATATATATTGTGTTGGTGTTGTTTATTGCAGGTTGTTCTATTTTTAATGGAAAATTACCACCCTTAATTTGAGGATACCCTTCAAATTGATTTCCATCCTTTGGTGTATGGGGGATGCAACAATGTTTAGTGGCATTCCAATTATGTCAAAGATAATGATTTGAGGCTAGGATGTTACAAATGGTATAAGTTTTGTATGATCCATCAATTTTCATGATATTTATGGAGATAATATGTGTCATGACATGAAATATAGACTATAAAAATGAATAACTAACCTATTTATATTGAACATTAAGTTACCATGGTGGTCTGGGTAAAAAAGTTTTTCACAAGTACTTCTAGTCATGTCTTCATCTCATCATCTTGGGGTTCCATGAGGAGAGTTGTCTGTCATGAATTAGAAAAGAGAATTCCCACTAGGATTAAAAAATTCAGAAGGTTAATTATCATTTTTTTCTTCAGTAATGGGTATCTTTATTATTTTGTTTATTGGAAATGGATGGTTATACTTATTAATAAAACTAAGAGTTTCTAATAAATGATATCTAGAACTTTCTAAATATGGTTTGTCACTATGTTGTGTGTTGATTGTTACTAGAATGGAGTTTTTTATCCCTTACTAGTGTGTTATTATTTAAAGGAACATGAAATCTATATAGAACTATAAAAAAAAATCTACAATGAATCTAGTTAGAATTAATTGATTAAATGTGAAAAAAATCCATCTTATTTTAAGAGAGTGTTAACAATTTCAGAATGAGAACTCAAAAGAATAATTACAATTTTTATGTTCTTCCTACATAATTTTGTGATAGTGGGTGACCTAGAACTAGCTTAAATATCACCCTTTGATTACCATATCATGTATAGAGTGAGTTATGCATGTTGTATTTTTTATATAATTATATCAATAATTACGAATCCACTATTTACAAGGAAATGTTCTTAGATTATATGTTTTATTAATAGGTTATAGTAGTTCCCATATATAATGAGAACATTGTGATACTATAATAGTAATCTTAAACATATATCTTATGGTATAGATACAACATACTTACGGGACACATATGAAGTTTTATTATTAGGTGTTGGGTTCCCATAAGAACTGATATTTATCATGAAGAACTCACTTGGTGATCTCGAGTAAATAAGATCATAAGAGCCGATCATCTACTAGGAACAACACATGTTTTACATGTCCGTGGATTTTACTATTTTAAAGCATGTCTATTGGTCACTTGAATTGAGATAATTAGCATTATATATAGTTTTATTGTGTACTTTTCGATTAGAAAAAAACCATGTCATTTATGTCATGGTAGGGTAGCTTGCATTGGGTAGTCATTGGATGCATTATATTGATGGAATGATCAAGAAAATAATTTTCACTTCTAAAAGGATGAGATATCTCATGACCATTTGATAAGGATGTTAGCACCTTTGTTAAATATATGACCATGGTAGAATAAGGTAAGTCCATCCAGCAATGTCCTAAAATAATAAAGTAGTAAATGATGATGAAATAAAGTTTCCATACTGTAACATCCTAACCCAAACCATTAGATTAGAAAGAGTTTAGGTGACACTAAACTTAGGTGACATCCAGAAGAAACCAAAAAATGGTAATAATTTCTAAGTGATTATCTAAACATTCAGGGTAGATTTTAACTTTTTAAATAATAAAAACTATCAAGATGAAATAAAAAAATCTAACTATATAATTCCTGATAAATGAACCATAAAACTCAGAAAAATACCAGTAAAAGATCAATATATGAGTATTGGAAGAAGAATATTAAAATAAAAAAACACTAAAATAGTAATTGACTCTAGCACCAAGGAGGAAACACTCCAGACCAAGACATAGACACTCTATAACTTTTACTCTACTAACCATGACAATGACATCAAGAATCCCCACTAGAGAAGTTAGAAACCGATCCCTTTCCAATATCACCAAATACAATGTCTTCATACACATAGAAGTGAATATATATGGGCGAGTAATCATACCTAGTAAGAAACCCCAAGACACTTTTCCCACCTGCAACTAAGACTAAAAATAGGTTATCTCATTGGATTATAAAATATAAAGGAAGATATAAAAAGTATGTAAATAGTATTCAAAATATTCAATAAGGTTGATAATTATATTTCCCCAAAGAAATATAACCAAAGAAGATTTTTCCTTTCTGTAACAAAAGGAATTAATTAATTTTAATTTTTAATAACCTACCCATGTTTTCATAATCCCACACACATGAAAGTTCATAACCTAGACCTCCCTATAATCATAAGTGGGGGGTCATCCTTTCACAAAGCTATTGCTTGGTGATCCAATATTATGGTGCTACTTCCAACCATGATTTATCCAATGTTTCCATTAATTTATGATGGTTCTCACAACAATAATATATCCAACATGGACATGAAAAAACACAAACCAATTATTCCAAGAACACATCTAAAGAACTACCATTCATTAAAAAAAATATTTATTCAATTTTTTATGCATGTTATGGGAGACACCCACAAATCAACATTTAATAGCCAACTAGTAATAGAAAATTACTATATATTTTTAGCATCATAAAACCATTTTAAATTATAGTATAATTCATTAATTAAATGTAATATATTCCACATTCTCATAAAAGTGGAAATATTAAAAAAATAACCACCATGAGTTCTTTTTGCTGGAACCAATCATTCACAACTATATAGATCTAGATTCATTACACTATTGCATTGAAAAAAAATAAGATCCAATTAAAATTTATTCATTCCATATATACATTCATGGAAGCACTGGTATAAGGTTCTGTTCTAGAGAAAATGGATAGATCTAGAACGGATGGTAAGAATAGTGTTCTTAACTTTAATTCCAAAGATGAACCAGGTAAAGGGTTGTCCAAATCAGAGTTTGGAAGTAAAATATTATTAGAAGTTTCCAAAGGGAACCCTAGAAATCAAGAGCCTAGGTCAGCATAAGAAGAATGAGGCTTTTGGGAATGTTTTGGGTTAAAAATAAAATTTATGTACAATTTCTTTTTGGTAACATGGTGTTGAAGCATGATTATCTACATGGTTTAAAAAATTATGCACCGAACATGTGCCTACCTTGTGATACCCAAACCCTTTTCATTGTTTCTGAGAGACTTGAGTATGATTTTTGATAACTCTTATCAAACTATGCAAATTTATAATGGATTCCAAAACCCTTTGAAACCTTATAGAAACATAGAAAATCTAAAAAAAATATTTCATAACATTAAATTAAAATTCATGTTGAGAAATTACTCAAATAGATAGTGTTACATTCTCCCCACCACTGAACCTTCTGTTCTCAGAAAGATGGAGTAGGTTCGGCTATTACTCGAACCTCTCTCATTCCCATGTTTCCTCTTGAATATTACCATTCTACCATGGTATCTTTAATAAAGGTATATCCTTTAATTATATATTCTTCTCTTATCTATCCATAATTTGAACTTGTATATAGATAAACATTACAACTAGTTCAAGAGTAACAAGTTCCCAAGTGATCATATGATTAGGATTTAGTTAAAACTTATTTAGTTGTGATACATATAAGATATTATTGACAACATCGAATCTCAGTGATAAGGCTAACCATTGTGAAACATTTCTAATATATCCAAAAAACCTAATAAAGTTCGACATACCACGGGTCCAACATACCTTGTTTCCCAATGCATCAGTTGTAAAGTCTCAGTGACACTTTCAAGAAGATGTGGTCACTCACACTGAATGATAACAGTCGGTGACGATGGTATACATATGATTTATGTTGTCTTTGAGTTGTAGACATGTTCTTTTGGATAATATATATTATCTATAGTATCATGGACTAAAATAGGTCCAATCAGTGTCGTTTCTTTTATTTTCACCCAAAAATGCAGAGAATGAAAAGGATGACCAAATAATTCCTTGAACGTGGCCATATGTATCATTCCATGGTAGTTATTATTATTGGATAATTCCACCATAGGAATATGATCCTCCCATGATCCAACAATGTTCATAAAAAAAGATCTATGTATTTCATCCAATGTTTTAATTTTTTCTTCAAGCTGCCCATCCATCCAAGGATGAAATTCCATGATCATGGTTTGTTGAGTTCTGATACCTAGATTTAATGATTATCTGAATTGATAAGTGACTCGAGGATCTTTTTTAGAGAAAATCAAAACAATAAATCCATGTAACTTGACCACATATATAACATATAAAATTTCCAAATCCTCTACAATGTTAGACAATAAAATTGGAAGGAAGTGTGCCGAATTGGTGAGTCGATCCACAATTACCCAAATAGAATCGTGCTTCCAATGTATCCTTTGAAGGAATATAACAAAGTCCTTTGAAATCTTCCATTTATATATTGGCATATATTACACACTACCAGACAGTTGTTGATGCTCGTCCTTTACCTACTAACAAGTTGTACATTTCAAAATTTAATTTTCAATCTTTCATTTCATACCTAACCATAAGAAATGATATTCCACCACCTTGTACATTTTATGAATTAATCAATTAATAAACCATTTTGAATGGTTATAAAATGAATTAATCTCTTCCTAGAAATACCTATGGACAATAATTCATTTTTGAAATCATATAAAAGAGTTTTCATTCCCTTTTTGGAAGTCATATGTAGAAACCCATAGTTTTTATACATAAATTTTACATCATTTAAGATAAATATTCAATAAATTTTACAATAATGCATGCCAAATAACTGTGGAGGTTTAGTGTATATGGAAACTTGTATATGTAAAAAACTAGCACATAAAAGGCATATATCACTTCCTATTTAGTTCTTCACAACTAGAACTATTCTTATACATAACATACTAAAGATCTTTCTCCATAACCTGGAAAAGATAATCATAATAAAGGGATAGATTATATGCATATTAAGAGTAAACATAATAGATACAAATAAATGACCATAAGTGAGTATATGATAAACATAAGTGTATGATAAATTTTTCTAAATGATTTCATCATCATTCATAATGCAACAAATTTAATTATTTTTAAAACCTACTAATTGGTAGTAAAGAAGAATGAAATAGTATTGTATACATAGAGAAGGATAAAAGACATTGTATGACTAAAAGTAGTAAAAAAAACACAAATAACATATAACTATGGAGTTGATAATGATATTTTCAAAAATAAACAAAAGATATGGGAGAGAGAGAGCCTAGAAGCATATGAAAATAAGAGAATCATACTATTCTGAGATGATTAAAAATGATTTTATCTATTTTATTTCAGTAATCATAACTATGCCATAGATTGAGAAAAAGGTGCATTGAGACACCTAATGGTTGTTCAAGTACTCTAAAAAATTCAGTGAACTCTCCAAAAATATGATCAGAAAAACAAATTGAGGAAGAAATATGTTCATTGATGGAAAAGGGAGACATCATCATCTTCTAATTATTGGTACATAGAATGATTCCCAAAGAAAATAGATTCACTATCATCTTAAAATGGTACTTATTATAACATAAACAAGATACTCATCATGAATGAAAAATATTTCAATGAATGAAAAATTATTTGACACGATTATAAAAAATAAATCGAACAAATTAAAAAATTATTAGTTCATTGAAATACAAAACACTAAAGAGTTTATCTTATCATGATTAGAGAATTTAAAAAATAAAATATATTCAGTAAATTCATCACAACATAATTATAATAGAGAAATAAATAAATAAAATAATAAACCCTTTATTTCGAAGTCAATTTCCCCTTCGTATTGAGATTTTCCATCTTGTTGTTGTTGTTCTGCTGCTCCTAGTCCGCTCCCTCTCTAGATTCCCATCTATCTACTTCATCTCCATAATTGTGTTATCTCTATTGTATCCTCCTCAAAATTCCCTAGAATTTTTTTATAAACCTTATTTTCACTATCCTCATTTTTTATAAAGAAATCAATTGGTCATCACATCCTTTAATATATTATCAATTTTTCTTTGTGTCCTTTGGTCACTACCCTATCACTTAAGCAATCATCCCAACCAACATCTGTCACTTTAATGAGTCAAAATATATCAACAATTAAGTTCTTAAAAATAATTAATAAATATTCCATACATAAATTGGCGATGTGTAAATTCCTCCAACACCATCTTGTTTAAATACCTTCCAGCTTCAAAAGAAATTATATATCCAAAAGAATTCAGTCAAAAATTCCAAGAAGAACTCACACTGGTTAATCTTCAAACACATGACTTTGATCAATCATTACATGATCTTAGATTTTATCACACTTTATGTAGCACATGTTTGAAAAATACTTGTTCTTTAGCATGTTCGATCCCTCAAAAGGAAACTCTCAATGCGAGATGAGCTAAATACCACCTTCAATTTATCTCAAAACCTTTCTCAATTAACTTAGTGGCCTAAAACTCGGTTGGAATTACATTGATGCATTTTAATTAACACAAGTCATGATTTATCAATTTTTTTTTGTAAGTGAGCACAATTGTAGATATGAACCATCACTCATTTGTAGCACTAATGTCAAAGACATCATTTTCCCATCTAGGCATCCACCAGATCCATGATAGAAATACAATAATATCCGCACTCATTCATCATCACCACATCTAATCATGAGTGTCTTAAATTTATATTTCATTCATATTCAACCATGTATTATTTTTTAAAATGCTTCAATGATGAAATTACAAATTCATTCAACATGGTCCACAAGGCTTGGGGTATTAACAACATCACAATTTTCTTCATAACCGGTTCATCAATATCAGTTCTTCAGTTGTTTCTTACTCTATCATAAGTGAGATTCATATTTATTAATCCCAAAATGGTCTTCATAGGAGGTAATGTCACTTTCATTTGGCATGAGTTGACCTCTCTAGTTCAATTGGCTTCACCATCTCATTCAATCGAGCTCAAATCATCTCCCCAAGACCTTATTGAAAAAAACCTAATTTTTTAACTATCCACTTTTCATGTTCGATCGAGTAGAATTGAATGATTTTCTCGACATCAAATCTTCATTGAACACCACTTTGAATAACTTTCTAAATCCAAACCCAATGTTGGGTATTTATTAAATTCTAGTAGAGTCTTCATCAGAAATGCAACGAAGATAGTGATAGATGTTTGACTTTGTCGATCATCAACTGGCTCGACCATATTTGATTATCTATTTTGGTAGTGTAGGGCATCAAAATAGGATAACCGAATTCTTTTTTTGGGCTATAACTCAGTTGTAAAAATAGATCAAAAAAATGATTCGATTTTATCATTGTATATCTAATGTGAAATTTTTCATATGATATTCCTTACCAAATTCATTTTACATAGTTTCTCTTACGTGACATAGAATATTCTATTACATAGATACATCACCAAATATATTTCGGTTCTACAAATTGAATTCTCTAATGAACATGAATTATTTATCTTACGCACTATCCCTTCAAAAATTTATTTATCACATTTGAAAATAAATCACTCCCAATGAAGTGGTGATGCATAATATATTACATAGTCATAAAATTATTGTTCACACTGCCAATAAATAAATGATAAACCAACATAAGATAAATTTGTAATAACAATTTAAATTTATAAACAATATAAAATTTAAAAAATTACAATTAAAATAATCCAACTAATTAATTTGTTAACAAAAAATTGAAAGATAAAAATCATGTTGGAATTTAGTTAAATATGAATGTAACAAACAAATATTTTTTATTTTAATAAAAATTATTAAAAGTTAAACATTAATTATTTAATTAATATATTAATTATAAAAACACAAAGTGAATAAAAATTAGGTATAAGGAAAAAAAATTAAACAAAACTAAATAAAATAATTGAATGTACAGAATTTAAATAATTTTCAAATAAAAAAACAATAATTAATAATTAAAAAAACAATTAATTGAAATATTTATTGATGAAACAAATAAATAAATTAATAAATTCTCTAATTAAATTAAACTATAATCGTCTAACCTAATATAAATAAATAACCAGATTAACATTAAATTAAGCATTAAAAAAAAAATATTATAACAAAAGAGACATGGAAAAAAGTATCAAATTAAGGCCCCCTAAAATTCCCCTACACTTAAAATTTTATCTTTCCTCAAACAATAACTTAGTACATTTTAATAGTAGAAAATATATATCAAAATAGAGAAGCTGAAATTCCACTAAGAATCAATTTTCAAAGTGATTTTACCACATATATTATTCCCAGTTGAAAAGATGAATGCCCCCTCAAATTAAACTTATTCATTTTGAAATAAGTTACTATTTTAAAAAATTTATTTAAATAAAAAACTTTAAATATAATTAAAAAACATAAATTTGCAACTAAATTAAAGTCCAAATTTCTCTTTACCTCCAGGTGAGCTTACACCCATAATAAAAAGTCATAATAAATACACACTTTTCTTGGATGATTAAGTTAATAATTAAAAATATAATAAATAACCCATAATTCAGTTTAAGTAATTAAAGAAAGAAAGAATTTTTTTCTCAAGCTAAATTAGTATTTTCATTTCATAACCTATGTGGTTGTATGTATTATTAGTTAAATTCACATTAAAAATTTCATCATAAATAGAAATTGTATAAAAATTTCTCATTATTTAACCGAAATACCTTTTTTTCAAGTGGGAAAAATTTATTTACTCAATAATATCAAAAAGGTAAAATAAATTAATCTCCACAATGTGCCATCATAACCCTCAAATTTTTGAAAAAAAATTCACCGAGTGAAAATTCCTATGTGATTGTTACAAACAGAAAATTTTGGAAAATTTAAGGATTTCTGATAGGATTAAATTATAACACATATCAAGAGTAGTTAATGACCCCTCCACCACACTTAAAACCCAACAATTTCCCCATTTTTGAATTCAATGTGTAAGAAAAATAATGAAAATTTAAGTTCTAAAATGTTTGAAAATTCTACAGTAAATGATTAATATTTGAGGGTCGCATTTAAGCACTACTGGAATATGGGTTTTTCCCCACACGTCCATACCAATGATTTCATGAAACCGTTGGTAAAGGATGGTTTAGGGAAGCTTTTACCAATGGTTCCTTAGAACCGTTGGTATAGGTGTGTTTGTGGGAGCTTTTGGCAACAGTTCTAATGAACCGTTGGTATAGATGTAGTTTAGGGGAGTTTTACCAAAGGTTCAATGAGAACCCTTGGTATAAGTGTTGTTTGGGGAAGATTTTACCAACGGTTCTAAGGAACCGTTGGGATAGGTTTGGCATAAAGGTATATACCAACAGTTTTTAAAAATCATTGGAAAAAATTTCCACCAAATTACCAGCGGCCCATCCTCTCCCCCATTCACAATACAGAACCCTAAACGAGAGCAGGCAATCTTGGAGCTCCTTCGGTGTGAGCAGTTTGGCGATCTTGGAGCTCCTTCAACTTCATCTTCATACATCCCAACCAAGGTGTTGAATCTCTTTCCGAATCTTATCAGACCCATCCTAAATTAGGTATTTTCTTAACTGGTAGCTTATTTTTATTGAAATTTATCTAATATTTCAGTTTTTAGTTTTGATTTTGATGTGTATATGTTTTTGTTTTTGTTTTGATTTAACCTATATGTGATGAGCATGTATCATAATTAAGATGTGTCAAATGGTTCTTTGATCATTGTTTTGTGGAGAATGAATGGTTTAGGACCAGCATTATAAGTAGCTTCCAGTGAGACCATTTTAGTATAAGGGGAAACAAGATTATGATCTACAAGGGGGTGATTGAGTTGGTAGAGACCAAACATAGTTTGTTCCTTGTGTTCAAGAACCATAAATAGAGTGTTCTAATTAGGTGGTCATCAGTAAAGACGTAGGTAATATTTCCAGGTCTTATTTCATGAAGTTGAATATGTGGCTCTATAGTGGTTTTGGATTGTTTGAGGTACTCTTAGTGTATTGTAAACCCTCATTTGTTCCATATTCATTTAAATTGATTTAATATCATTTTTTTCACACACACCATTATATCCTCTCAAACTATATTTAGAGTGTATTTTTATTCTTATGGTGCTAAATATTTTAGTAAATGTCCATACTAGGTTCTTTTATGTGTTCTAGGGGTTTAGACTGATGACATGGCTGGATGATTATTGTGGGGGTATTATTTTCATATAAATATACCTATACTAGGTCATCAAATGAATCAACTAGTTATATTCCTTACATATTTTTATCAAATGATTCTGAAGGAGGTTTGGGTAATCATATGGGGACAAAAAAATGTAATTTTTGTTATTGACTGGGAATTTTAGGAGGGAAGTTTATATGTGGACCACCTAGTTTATGTGATTGTTCATACTTTTATTGAATAGATTAAATCTATTATGTTGGAGGATACCAAGGTTGTTAGGGTTTTTATTTTGGTTTTTATGAGGTGGTTGTGATGATACCCCCTTGACATGATGTTGAGATTGAGATAGACCAAAATCCGGGTGCTTCTATAATTTCAATAGCTCTTAGTCTGTTGTATCCAATATTGACACACAAAATTTTTTTTATAAACAAAATTTTATTGAATTGTAATCATTAATATGTCACAGCATCAATCATTAAAAAATAATTTCATAAACTATATTGTCATTTCATCTATGAATATAATTATTAAAGAGACATTATATGGATGGAAAATCATATTCATGAGATCTATGAAGAAAATTATAGTGTTTATCAACCCAAAAGTCATGGAAAATAATAATAAAAACCATATATACTCCTAAACTCAATCTGGGGAATGATTCTTTATATGACCCACTACTAATGGTATTTTTAAGTATATTAATCCATAGAAAGCAAAAAAATGTCCTCTGACAGATCAATTTTTCCTAATATTTGTTATAGAGAACTTTTGTATCTCTATTAACTAATTAAGATTCATTTAGTCCAAAAATCCATAAAATACCGTCTTACATCTATGAAAATATAATTTTATCACCTTATAGACATGTGCCATGTGTGATAATTATATTTCCCAAAAACATTTCATAATAAATTTTATATACTCAGAGGGACCATCCCACTCTAAGAACCTACCAAGATTCCAATCCATCCTCATAAGTATTTCCTCATCAAACTCTAGGTGTAAAATTTCTAGACCTATCACTAGCCTTTTTGACATCCCGCCCACAGCACCCCCAGACACCCGCCCACCACCCCCCGGACACCCCACCCCTGGAAAGCCCCCCCACCCCTGGAAAGACCCCCCACCCCTAGAAAGCCCCCCAACCCCCTTGACACCCTCGACCCCACTGGACAGCGCCACCACCCCTGTGGACAGCCTGACCACCCCCTGTGGACAGCCCACCCACCCCCTGGACACTCTAGACCCCCTAGACAGCCCCGCCACCCCCATGGGCAGCCCGCCCACCCCCTAGAAACCCCGTACCCACCGGACATCCCCACCCACCCCATGGACACCACGATCACCTCCTTGGATAGCCCGCCCACCCCCCTAGACTCTCCCTACCCCATTGGACAGCCTGACCACCCCCGTGGACAGCCCGCCCACCTGGACACCCTGACCCCCCTAGAAATCCCCGACCCCCTGGACACCTCCGACCCCCCAAACGGCCCCACCACCCCCTAGACACCCCACACCCCTGGATACCACGCACCCCCTTGGACAGTCCCGCCACTCCCCTGATCCTCATCCTACTCCGCATCCTGATCTCCCTGAAGAAGTTAAAGTATAAAACTCATGTACTCCCAACAAGATCCTTAAGGATTATGTATTCATTGATCCACTTCCAATATCTTACTAGGCAATCCTTGAATATAGGAATTAGAAATTCTATATCTTATTTTCTTATATACACTGTATTTTGTTGTATTTATTAATATTATTCTCATATAGAGTAATGTGTCGGTTATGCTTTTATATAAAGTAAACAACTGTCATTTACCTAAATATTTTTTTTGATAAAAATTCAATATTATTGAATTTCTTTGAAATGACTTATTGCAATTTTTTTAGAGAATGGACAGAAGTTGGATGTACGAAACTGATCGGATTTCAACCGATTTTTAAAATAATTTGAATAGATTTCTAGATTTTTCATTTGACAAGGCTTCAGATAGTGGTCACATACACTGCCCATGTTTTAATTGTGTTGGAAGACCTTGGTTGAGTCATGAAGCAGTTAGCTATCATATAAACAAATATGGTTTCTAAAAAAACTATTATGTGTGGTATCACAATTGAGCGAAAATGGAATATCAAAATGTTGATGATCCAAATGATAGGACTGAATTGGAGAGTTTGATATATGATCAGTTTCCATTTATTCGACATCATGAGAAGGAAAGGATGTCCATCGAACAAGATTTCGATATAAAAACACATGATGCGTCCAATGAAAATGATGATGTTGATAGGGTGAAAAAATTGAATGATGCTGCGACGACTCAAGTATATCGGCAATGTGGTAAAATGAAAAAGTTGGAATTTTTAATCCGATTGTTTCATGGGAAAAATATGTATGGGATTTCAAATACTGTAATTGATTACATTCTTACCTTCTTGAAGGACTTACTTCCAGATGATGTAGATATTCCCTCAAACCACTATATGGAATGGAAGTTAGTTGATGAACTTGGATTCTCAAAAAAAAATTCATGCTTTCCCGAATGATTGCAGCTTATTTTGGGAGGAAAATGCTGAAATAAATGATTGTATCAAATGTGAAACCTCCCAATGGAAGCCAAAAGATGATGGAACACCATCTCATGTTCCACAAAAAGTAATGCGGCACTTTCCATTGATCCCCAGATTACAGAACCTTTTCATGTGTGATGAAATATCCATACAAATGCGATGTTATGACACCGAGAGAAAAAAGAATAATGAAGAGTTGGTTCACCCTGCAGATGGATTTTCATGGCAGAGATTTGATGCTCGATATCCTGAATTTGCAGCCGACGCGCGTAATGTGAGACTGGGTCTTTCATGTGACGATTTTAATCCATTTGGGAAGATTCTTACTTCGCACAACACATGGCCAGTTTTCATACACATTTCTAACCTTCCCCCTTGGTTGTGTATGAAAAATCCTTACACTTTCTTGAGTGTACTAATATCTGGCCTTTATGATCCTGGAAATGATATAGATGTATACATGCAAGCTTTAATAAAAGAGTTGAAACTTCTTTGGGATGTGGGTGTTCCCACATACGATGCATGTTCAAAATACATATTTCAGATGCGTGCTGCGTTTATGTAGACGATCAATGATTTTCCTTCTAATGCAATGATGTATGGATGGAGCACAAAAGGAAAATTTTCATGTCTTGTTTGTATGAAGAATACTCGATTGAGAAGACTGAAATATCATCGTAGTTTTATTTTCATGGGACATTGACAATTCTTGCCAATGAACCATCCATATAGAAAGAATCGTCGAAGACTTGACAATACCATGGAGAATGACGATCCACCTCATCATATGTCTGGAACTGATGTGCTTAATGAATTGAAAGATTTCAATTATTCATTTGGGAAGGGTGTAATGAAATCTAGAAAGAGGAAAAATATTTCCAATGATACCTGTTACAATTGGAAGAA
Organism: Viscum album; assembly: GCA_963277665.1. Taxonomy (NCBI): domain Eukaryota; kingdom Viridiplantae; phylum Streptophyta; class Magnoliopsida; order Santalales; family Viscaceae; genus Viscum; species Viscum album. The sequence goes on from OY728120.1 coordinate 2,115,245,750, forward strand.
AAATATTATATTCTTTGAGTTGTCATATTGGTCAACCAACTTGTTGCGTCATCACTTAGACGTAATGCACATTGAAAAGAATATATGTGAAATGTTGGTTTCGGTTCTTTTAAATGTGAAGGGGAATACAAAAGATGATTTATGATCTCAGCGTGACTTGGTAAATTGGGGGATCTGACCATAATTGCATCCAGTCTGTATCAGTGAAAATAAATGGCAAGTTCCATGTGCTTCTTATGTGATGACACCTGCTGAAAAAAATCAATTTATGGAAGTGCTAGAGACTATTAAAGTTCCTGATGGCTATTCAAGAAATATATCAAAATGGGTCAACAGAAAAGAGTTGAAGCTAAAATCTTTGAAGACTCATGATTATCACGTCCTTTTGCATGAGTTGATTCCAATAGAAATCCGTCATCTTTTGTCCAATAATTTTAGAGACTCAGTTATTCGTTTGTGCTATTTTTTAGAGATATTTGTGCCAAGAGGTTGTCCAAATCATTCTTGCAAAAACTGTTGGTAGAGACACCATTAATTTTGTGTGAGTTAGAGAAAATATTCCCTCCATCATTTTTTACATGCATGTTGCATCTGACTGTCCATATTCCGACCAAAATATGTCTTGGAGGACCCGTTGCTTTCCGTTGGATGTATCCAACTAAAAGAAACATATGCACATTGAAATCATATGTTCGGAACATGAATTATCCCAAATGTTCTATTGTGAATGGTTACTTGGCTCAAAAATGTATGGATTTATGTGCAATGTATTTGTATGATGTTACAACGAGAATAAAAAGTCCAATGAGAAATTAAGAAGAACAATATGGGAAAATTAAACCCAGTTTTCCATGACTTCCTCAGACAGGAGGAATTCCGAGATCATATACATTGACGACATTAAGCCTTGAAGAGCGAGAGATGGCACATCACACAGTGTTGTTCAATTGTGATTTCATCAATGAGTATATCAAGTAAGTAAATTGTACATGTATATATTATCTTATCTCTTGTAATTTTAAATATTTGTTAAACTATTATTATTTTTATCTACAGGGTGCATAAAGAATTGATATATAGAAACATCATTCTTTATCTTTGAGAAGGAAAGAGACTTTTCATAGCAAAGGGTTTTCTACTTGGTTGAAATTGAAGGTAAAAATATTTCTGTAATAACTAAATAAAAATAATATTTAATTAAGTTTACTATTTGTTTATATTTCAGGTATCGAGTTTGCCTGTAGACTCTGTTTCTGAGGAAATATGAGCTTTGACTTCTGGTCCTAATACCATGGTTTATGCTTGTAAATCACTTGTGATCAATGGATACAAATTTATTATCACTGAACGAGCAAGAAACATGAGAACACAACATAATGGTGTTATTATAACTACCACAACAGACTGTTATGCCAGTTCATCGGATACTAGACCTCGTTCTAAAAATTTTGTTTTTTATTGAGTCATGGATAAAATAATAATTTTGGATTATTACTCGCATGGTTGAGTCATGATGATGAAATTTCAATGGTTTGATTCAATGAAGAGGAAATGAACCTTTATTGATGATTGTGGATTTCAAGTTATTGACATGACTCGCACTATTTCCACCAATGAACCATATGTATTGGCATTAATGGTGAAACACGTTTTTTATGTCAATGATCATCGTCATCCAAAATTCGGTGTAATTATTAAAGTAAATCCCAGACATGTTTTTTATGATGGTGATGATGAAGTTGACACTATCCCTACTGCAATTGGAAGCAATCCGTTTATTACTTATGATGACTCCAATAGCTCAATTTTCAGAGTTGATTGCGAACCCAATGTTTTGGTGGGTAATATATAGAGTCATTTAATCGTTTTCTCACCTACATGTTTCACCTAGATCATTCAGAGTGTGTATCCTAGTACTTACCTTCAAACCACCATAAATATTTTTTTACTTTATGTTTTTTTATCAGAATGGGTTTTCTATATTTCTTTTTGGGTTACACATTAGTTATCTATTTCTAATTACTTCAATATTTGTTTTCATTGCAGGAAATGACACCCATTGAAGAGAGGTGACATAAAAAGATGACAGATAATAATCTTCGCATGATACAATTTTCCCATTCATTATTAAGAGTTATATATGAGATTGTGTTATTTACAGGTACTCTGCTCATTTAAAAGTAGACCCCGATTGAGAATAAATCAACCATATTTTCACATATAATTCCTTTTCTATACACAATTTTTTTATGTTACCTTTCATCCAAACTATCTCTTCCACTTTCTTATACAATTATTTCCCAATTTCTCATACATAGTGTTTTTAATGACTTATTATGAATAACTGTTTCCCTAATGATTATGAAAAAAGGTTTCCATATTCCTTATGGTCACCATTGTAGGTTAATATGAATAGATTTATATATGGAATTAGAATGAACTAAATGATTCCATGTATGATATCTGGTTTGATAAGTTAATATGGTCATCCTAATGTTCAAAAAACAATCACTCTAAATATTATTGATTATGTTATTATTTTTGTGTGTTTGAAGTGAATCATGCTGTTTTTGAATTTACATTCTGTTCAGGGGATGATTTCTGTTTTAGTAATGGTGGATATTTTGGAAATTTCGGGGATTCCAACTAACATCTGTAATGCTTATTGATGTGTTTCTAAATTTATCATAATTACTGTTTTAACATATTTTTTATAAATAATTATGAATTTCTTATTAAAGTGTTTCCCTATTATTCATACATAGTATGTATTGTTATTTTTAAATATAACTATATCTGCATGTAAACTTATTTCATGACATGAGCAGGTGTTGTGGGAATAGGTGGGCAGGGGGGAGGGGAGGGGAGGGGCTGCTGGGGTGAAATGGTGGGCAGGAGGGGAGGGGCAGGGGGCTGCTGGAGGAAAAGGGTGGGTAGGGGGGGAGGGGGAGGGGAGGGAAGGGGAGGGGGGAGGGGGAGGGGAGGGGCTGCTGGGTGAAAAGGTGTGGGCAGGAGGGGAGGGGCAGGGGAATGCTGGAGGAAATGGTGTGGGCAGGGGGTAGGGGAGGGGAGGGGCAGGGCTGGGAAGGTTGGAGGGGAGGGCAGGGAAGGGGAGGGGGGGGGGGGGTGAGGGTAGGGGAGGGGCTGGGTGATGGCAGGGGAAGGGGGATACTGGGGTAAAAGGTTGGGTAGGGGGGATGGGGCTGCTGGGGGAAAAGGGTGGGCAGGGGGGGGAGGGGAGGGGAGGGGCAGGGGGCTGCTGGATGAAAAGGGTCGGTAGGGGGGAGGGGAGGGGAGGGGCAGGGGGCTGGGCAGGTTGGAGGGGGAGGGCAGGGGAAGGGGAGGAGAGGGGAGGGTAGGGGAGGGGGCTGCTGGGGGAAAAGGGTGGGAGGGGGGGAGGGGTAGGGGGAGGGGGCAGGGGATGGGCAGGTTGGAGGGGAGGGCAGGGAAGGGAGGGGAGGGGAGGTGAGGGGAGGGTCAGGGAGAGGAGGATGATGTCAGGAGGGAGGGGGTGCTGGGGGAAGAGGTTGGGAAGGGGGAGGGGGAGGGGAGGGGGCTACTGGGGGAAAAGGTGGGTAGGGGGGAGGGGGGAGAGGGGAGGGGCTGGGGCTGGGCATGTTGCAGGGGGGGAGGGGCTGGGTGATGGCAGGAGGGAGGGGGCTGCCTGGGGGAAAAGGTTGGGCAGGGGGGAGGGGGAGGAGAGGGGGCAGGGGATGGGCTGCTGGGGGGAGGGGGGGGCTGCAACGGGGGGGGGGGGGGGGGGGCTGAGTTGGGAGGGGGAGGTGATGCATGTTTCCTTGATTTTGTTCCCTTTTATTATTTTAAACGTATGTTACTTCAGGATTAATATTTCAATTTGTTGAGAATAAATTTTGCAATCCTGTTCCAATATAATTTATGCTTTCTACTGTTGATTAGCTGTGCAGATGCATGGTGGAAAATTATTCAGGGAAATCAACAGTTTGGTTATTATGAATTTCAATGTGTCTTTTGTGATGGGAATTCTCTTAAAGAAAAGGACATGTCTCTTCTGCTAGGATTTATGATATGAAGTCAGCACAAAATGGTTATTTCTGAAGTGGAATCTCATTTGGGCCAACTTGTGAGTTTTAGACATGGTATAAAAAATTCTCCTTGGTTGGAAACTAATATTGTTATAAGGTGCATAATATTGATCATTCATGATGTCCTCTTCAAACATGCCTTTAGAGAGGGTGTCTTCATTGCAGATGCATTTGGTTCTCAAGGTACCATGCAGTCAGAGTTCTCAAAGTCAGTGCTTATGAAGTGCTACCAAGAATGAAGGAAATCATGTCCCTCCCTAAATGGTACATGCTTGGATATTTAATTTTATACTTTTTGCATGATCACTATGTCATTGATGAAAGAGATAGGTTGTACTCTGAAATTGATCCTGAACAATGTAAATTAATTTCAATGCATTCAGTCTTAGATGTTTTGCTAAATTGATGGTTCTGGTGCAGTAAGAGAGGGATTCAAAAGTTCTTAGGTTGTTTGGATTTCTGTAGACTAGATAAACAAATCTGGGTTTGGGTTCTATAACATCTTATTACAATTGATATTGCACATTATGTAACTATCATTCCTTAAACTCCTAACATTATTTCCTACATAGTCAGTCTTTCTATAACTTTTTTTCCTCAATATCATAAAATTTTATTCCTCCATTATGTATTTGTAATTTTTTCAAAAAGACATCATTTTAATTGAATTCAACAAATAAAAATACGGAAAACTGACCAAATGCATTCGGATTCTATTGATACATTAGGACAAGTATCCATGGGTCATTTGTGACATGTACGAGTCAACCCCACCTCAATCTGAGGCACGGTGTGGCCGATACCACTCAAACTATCTCACTTTCATTTGAAATGGACAGTATTTTAAGTGAAAACAACAACCGACATACGGGAAACCGACCAAATGAATTCGGATTCTGTTGATACTTTAGGAGAAGTTTCCATGGGACATTTGTGACATGTATGAGTCAACCCCTCCTCAATCAGAGGGCCAGTGTGGTCAGTACCACTCAACGTGTCTTTCTTTTGTTTAAAATGGATGAGCTTTTAAGTAAAATAAATGACATATGGAAAAATGACCAAATGCATTCGGATTGTTTTGATACTTTAGGAAAACTATCCCTGAGTTCTTTGTGACATGTACGAGTCAACCCTACCTCAATACAAGGCGCGGTGTGGCTGGCACCACTAAAAGTGTCTCACTTTTCTTTGAAATGGACAACAGTTTAAGTCAAAACAACAACTAACATACAGAAAATAGACGAAACACATTCGGATTCTATTGATACATTAGGAAAAGTATCCATGGGTCTTTTTTGATGTGTATGAGTCAACCCATCCTCAATCTGAGGCACAGTGTGGCAGGTACCACTCAAACTGTCTCACTTTTATTTGAAATTGACATGATTTTAAGTGAAAATAACTATCGGCATACGGAAAACTGACCAAACGCATTCGTATTATGTTGATAATTTAGGACAAGTTTCCATGGGTCATTTGGGATGTGTACGAGTCAACCCCACATCAATCCGAGGGCCGGTGTGTCCGGTACCACTCAAAGTGTCTTTCTTTTGTTTAAAATGGATGGGCTTTAAAGTAAAATAAACGACATATGGAAAACTGACCAAACACATTCGGATTGTGTTGATACTTTAGGAAAATGATACATGGGTCATTTGTGATGTGTAAGAGTCAACCTCGCCTCAATCCGAGGCACGGTGTGGCCGACACCACTCAATGTTTCTCACTTTTCTTGAAATGGACAAGAGTTTAAGTAAAAACAACAACTGACATACGGAAAACAGACCAAACACATTCGAATTCTGTTGATACTTTAGGAAAAGTATCCATGGGTAATTTGTGACGTGTACTAGTCAACCCCACCTCAATATGAGGCACGGTGTGGCCGGAACCACTCAAACTATCTCACATTTATTTGAAATGAAAAAGATTTTAAGTGAAAACAACTACTAGAATACGAAAAACCGACCAAACACATTTGGATTCTGTTGAAACTTTGGGAAAATGATCCATGGGTTATATGTGATGTGTACGAGTCAACCCCGCCTCAATCTGTAGTGCAGTGTGGAAAACACTGCTCAAAGTATCTCTTTTGTTTGAAAAGGACATCATTTTAAGTGAATACAACTGAAATTTACACTCATCAACGATAGTCACAAAATCTTTTTCATGAGTTGGGTAGTTTCACTAATGGGGTCATAAGTGACGAGACTACTAAGAAAATACCTTCTCACCATATATTATAAACAATACAAGTTCAATTCAAAATTCATCACAAATCATTACATACCCAAATCTAGGATCAGAAACAAAATGGGATATGAGCCAATTTCAAACTCTTATTCAACTCTAATAGGTATTTCTCATACTATTCTGCCTATTAGAATTTGATGGGGAGGTGGGGGGGGGGGCTGTGCTGGTTGGGGTGTTGTGCAGGGGTGAGGTGAATTACTACCGGATGATTGTTCTCATATGAAGATTGAAATAGGGAATTGTAGTACATGGCATGGTTGGAAGAGTTTGATAGTTTATGTGTTTTTTGTTCTATTTTAGGTGTTTTTATACTGTTTTATGTGTGTATGTGGTTTTTGTGATATTTTTTATGTAGGTGTATAGTGGAGGGGCTACTGGAGGGGGGCTGCTATGCAGAAGTTCTGGTAAAACTCAATACCAACGGTTTTAAACCGTTGTTATAAGAGTGCTGGAATTCTGGAAAAACATTATACCAACGGTTTAGAACGGTTGGTATAAGTGTTCTGGAATTCTGGAAAAACACAATACCAACGGTTTATAACCATTGGTATAGGTTTTCTAGAATTCTATAAAAACACAATACAAACGGTTCTAAACCGTTGGTATAGGTGTTCTGGAAAATCACATTACCAACGGTTGAAAACCATTGGTATAATAATTATCAAAAAATGCAGTACCAACGGTTATAAACCGTTGGTATAAATTAGAAGAAATTTAATAAAACAATATACAAATGGTTTAGATCAAACCGTTGGTATAAGGCTTTCCTCACAGCTTACTAATCAACGGTTTGGAAAACCGTTGGTATAGGCTATACCAACAGTTTTACAGCTATTTTCTAGTAGTGAAGCTCAAGAGTTATTTTACCACATGAAAAAATACTAAATACACAAAAATGTTACAGAACCAACAATTAAATACCATATAGAAAATAATAACAATAATTGATGCAACCTTTCACAATTTTAATTCAAAAATGATTTTCAAATGTGCAGATAAAATTTCATTCACATACACTTTTTAAGAAATAAAAAAAATTAAAAAAACAACTATTAAGAAGATACTAAACAAGAATTATATCATATATAAAAAAATTATATTTTTTCACCAATTGTTAACACAAACTAGAAACAACAAATAAACAGATTCAGAAACATTAAAAAATAAATGATTTAAAAAGTACCCATAGTATAAAGAAGCTTTTCACATTATTGAAAATTGAAAATACCCGCTTTATATCCTTTATATAAATAAAATTTTCCACCAATATACAACACCAAAAATATTTTAAATATATAACATAAGTAACTAGAATTTAAATTTGAAGAAAAATTGGTCTACGATTAAAGGATGAGAACTTAAAGTAGGTTTCTCAAGTCTGTATCTCCCATAGCAGATAATATCAAACTAGAAACCATTTGTGAGAATCACACTAATGGACCATTATAAATAGAAACTGGGTAGCTAAAAATATAGATTATAATAGAGTGAGAAACATTAATTTCAAAATAAAAGCTAATAAAAAAAATAAAATTTCATGGGTTGCCTACCATGAAGCACTGAATTTTAAGTCCTCAACTAGACTTAATCCACTAAGGATATATTCATGGTCATTTAATGGTAATGTTTATTTTATGAATGCAACATCATTTGAGAATAATTCAACACACAATTCAAACACCACAAAATCACCAACTTTAAGAAAATATTCTGTAATCTCTATTAAAAACCCAAACTATGGTTGTTTTATATGGTTGTAAATATGTCAAAATTTTCAAAAACATGAAAAAAATTATGGAAAACACCATATAATTATTCCAAGATAAAAAAATTATTCTTAATATTTTCCCCCACACTATGGTATTCTATATATTATATATAACTTGTGTAAAAACTACTATAACCTTCTAACAAAAAATGTGCACAAATCAGCTTATAAAAATGTAAAATTATAATTCTCCCACTTGAAGGATTCAAATTGTGAAAAAAATTTAAATTTTCAGATTCCAAAGAAGACTCAAAATAAGTGAATTTCTCAAATGTAGGTGGCTTCACATCAATCACAGGTTTAAAAACTGCATGTGTGAAACATTCCAAAAAACAAAATTGTTCAAGTTTAAAAACATCATTTTTTACAAAGGGACTAAATGTAGAAATTTATCTAGTTATAGAAACTTATAAACTCTCAAAATCAATAGAAAAACCATCATAAACATGGTTAGAAAACTAAATATTAAATATTTTAAACTTCAACTCTAGATTTGGTTCTTAGAAGGGGGATTTTTCAACATTAGATGGCTTAAAATGTGGAATAAATATTTTAATAATACTTTTAATGGATTGAGAAATTTTTATATTTGTAACCAAGATGGAATGAAACATTATCAAATCTGACCTCAATTTTAAAGCACTCATTCTTAGAAACATCAATGAAGTTCATACTTTGGCTTTTCAAAACCATAATCTTCTCTACACCATCCAAAACATAGAGGGTAATTTTTTTGTTTTGAACATCTCAGAAAAAACCTAAACTAACAACTAATGGTCTGCTTAAGATGATTGGAAAATTTTGATTTCACTACATATCAAGAATATGAAAATCTGTAGGAGAAGTAAGACTTCCCTATACTGAAAATAAGTCATCCACACTTCCATAAGGACGAGTGGGTGACCTATAATCCATTTAAAGGAAAAAATAGGTTGGTTTTAAATCCCTAAGACCCATATTTTTGTATAAGGATTTGGGAATAATATTAATACATTCTCATAGATCACCTAAACAGTTGAGGTGACCATTTACTCATATTCAACATTGAATAAAAAAGCTTCTAGGGTCTTTTATCTTTGGATTCAATTAATTTTGAAGAATAACACTACATTTCCCATTGAGATTTATGGTATCCAATCTTTTCCAATCATTTTTTAGCTAGAAATATCTTGGTGAATTTGAAATATGATTTTATTTTATCTAAGGCTTCCAAAAAATGGCATGTTGATTCTAAAGTTCCTGGTCTTTTTTAAAAATATCAAGTATTCAAGTTAATCACTTCATTTTAATATTTCATGTAATTTTATGGGAGGGTAATAATATTTTAAAATTGGTAGATTAATCTCATCATCCTAAAATTTATCCTTTTTCTATCCCTCATTAATAAACACCCACTTCATCTTGGTTTATTCTCGGACTTTATCTTACAAATATTTTTTATTTTCTAATTCTGGAGAGTGCTATACAAATTTCCATATTTTTCATTTTAAAGATGTTTGAAATTAGATTTAGGTTTTCATCATTTTAACCTCATTTTTTTCTTAACTTGTTATTGGATTTTTATTCCTTATCTAGTGGTTTCAACCACAATTTTTTTACTCGAATTAGGTTTAGTTGTGCTGGGAAACATTCCCTTTACTATACTACCTAAATATATACCTATTTAAACCAAATGATCATGAACAATATTGATTCTAAACTATTTAGAATCTACCTCAGAAATAATTTTTTTAATAACCTGTATAAATTATAATTCTAATTTAAAAGTCAATTTTTTTTTGAAAATGATTTTGGGGTTGATTTGGGAAACCACACACAATAGAAGGTTTAAAAATACCTTTTTCTATCTAAGAAATATTGGGATAACTTTTATAACCAAACTTATGTAGGTTGGATAATGAATCTCTATCCCCATGATTTCTATTTTGAATGTCCAAAAACTGATAACTCTACTTAGGAAAGATAGGGAGTTCAATGTTAGGGAAAATGATGAAAATGAACAAACACAACACATTCAAAAAACTGATCCCTAAGAACTCTATCTTCAAAAATAAGGGATTGGTAATTTTTTTAGTTCAGTTAATAACATTATTCCTTGTAATATTATGTTGGTAATTTTTTGAGAGTTTATTAAATACATGTTTGAGATCTTTCTCTATCATATCTAAGATATCACCACCACAAGATTGATCAACAAGATTTTTATTATAAGGATTGATACTATTATATAAAGTATCCCTCCACAGATGTGTATCCAATTATGGTTCGGGAATTGAATAACACAATCTATAAAATGGTCCCATGTCTTGTGGAAAATATTGTCCTCATATTGAACAAAACTGGTGATTTTATGCCTCACTTCGGTATTGGTTCTCCTAAGATAAAAATTAGTCATAATGGAATTAAAAAGTTTGTCCCATTTGTCAAAAATTTATTCATATAAATTCTCAAACAATCTCCAAGGCTTACTTTTCAAACATAAAGGGATATCTCTCAACCTAATCTACTCCTCAATAAGCCCATGAAAAGGCATATTATGTACCATACCATAAAAATATCTAATAAAATCAGGAGAATCTTCATAGGGAAAACCACTAAAGGAGGGTAGCATAGAGAGGTAATGTTGTTTCATTTAAAAATTTCTAGTACAAGGGGATAAATTTATACACATTATTGAGATTTTTTACTTCCAAAACGACCAAATCTAAGGTCCTTAAGAATAAATATAGTGGAGGTTTCTATAAGAAAAGGTAATTGTATTCACTAGGCTCATTATTTTTCATTCATTGTTTAAAAACATTAATAATGTATTAAAACATAAAATATAATGAGAAAATTATATATAATACATTTATATCATAATATTTTTATATAATTAATAGCCCTAAATCCATACTTCCATAAAATGAGAAATGAAATAATCAAATCATGTGTACGATAGACTATCACCCCATAAACTGATGGAACTCGTATTCCATAAACACTTCACATAGTTAAGTATAATGATGAATTTAGTGTATATATATAATATTATTATATAATTATATAATTATACTAATATAGTTAAAATATCATTGAAAACATATTACATTTCATTACATTTAAAACACGATAACATCTCTCGTGTGTACGCTGGACTACCGCCTCGCGAAGCGATGTGATTGGTTTTTCAGTTATGATTTACATAAAAAGTAATGAAGATACATTAAATGAATATTTGTGATATATTTGAGAAGATATAAATTATTTAAAATTAATATATCATATATATCCTTACCATTTCACCCTATAAGGGAACGATATCACTGCTTGTGCGTACATGCGGCCTATCATCTCTATGAAGTGACGCGATTAATTTTCTATGTTTAATTTTCAAGAAGGATTATAAGGATTTATCTGATGAAAAAAATATTTATAACATTAATATAATTATTTTTATCATTTGAATATATCCTTTGTATAAAAACCAAAAATTTCACAACAAAACTCACAAGAGAAAATAAAGAAATTAACACCTAAAATAAGGAAAATAAGGAAATATTATTAACAAAATGGCGGTAAAATGTTATAGTAGGATAATATATCATATGATATATATTTTTATGTTTAATTAATATATTTATAATAAAAATATATTTATTATACTTGATGTTTTGATACATACGAAGGATGGAGAAACCGAGGTAAGGGTTTTCCTATCTCACTTTTACTTTTATGAGAGATATTCCATATTCACAACCTATTTCTTTATGTATTTTATATAATTCACCTTTTTATATATTATATAAAAATATATTTTTATTTATTTTATTTAAATTTTCATTTTAATTAATTTCTTTCATGGTTCTTATGATTCAAAAGATACCAAAGTGGTTAGGGTTCATTTCACAATCTTATCATTATTAGAGATTGTTTTTATGTCTCCCTTGGGGGAATTATTTTGTATTTATATCATAAAATAAATATTATTCCTTATCATATGGTTTCTCGTAAACTTCTCATGAAATAGTATCATTTTCCCACTCTTTAGTACTTAAAATTATTGAGAAATTGTTTTTTATAAAAGAATACATTATTTATTTTTTTAGTCAAAAATGTTTTTTTTAAAAATACTTGTTTTCTAAAATGGTTTTCAAAAGATATTTTTTACATTCTCAAAATAATTTTTAATTAAAATTTTACCCAAATTTGACTTTTTAATTTTCTTGAATGGAATCTTCATGTTTTAAACAAAAATACCCATTTATATTTTACTAAAAATGTGAAAGGGGTCTTTATTTTAGCATTTACTGTATGAACATAATTTTTCACCTTCATGAACAATCAATTTTTTAAAGAATGTTTTATAAGTTTCCAATTTTATTTCCAAATATATGTTTTTCCAAATATTTTTTTAACTTTTAATTTTAAATGGTGATTTTTATAATGAAAATGTTATATTCAAAAAAAATTATTATAAGAATCTTTTCATAATATTTCTATTAATCAATAATATCAACCCATTAGTACACTATTTTAAATTAGGGATATGTTGTATTGATATCTTAATTATTATTTATTTGGATTGTTTATAATTATTTTGGATAAGGATATGCAATTTTATTACTATTCACCATATTACTCTTGATGGTTTATAACTATGTTTAATTGATTGGGGTAAGTAATAAAATTTCATATGTTAGTTTTTCGATACAAACGCTTTTTTTGATTATGTTTCCCCCTTTCATATGAGGAATGAATTATACCTTTTATGTAATGGGTGGCTCCCAATTATAGATAGTACCTCGATAGGTATCATGACACAAATCAGTTAACCAAATTAGATGGGTTTCTAACCATAGATTTAAATTGTCTTTTGTATGGTTTTGATTGTCTATTATAGATGTTCAAAATTATGAATTCCATCATCATGATATCGGTTATTAGTTTTTGTGTTAAAATTTGATTAATTAAAATATCTTTTGATAAGTTTCATATTCAAATGGTTATTCATATGGATATATTTATCTTCATTTATTCCTGCAATATTATACTCAAGTTATTATTTAAATGAATGGATTTTTAGTTATTTACCATTCCATATTGATTACTCTTATTTATACATTATATCTTTTGATGTATGATTACTTTTGCCGAGTATATTAACATACCCCTTTATAATGTTTTATTTTCCCCAAGATACTAAGTAATGTTTTATGATTGATATATAGGGATATATTAATTGGAATAATAGTATTATCAATGAAAACATATTAATGTTTTTTATATTTTCAAATTTATGTGAAATTAATGTATGTATATAGTTTACCAATATCTATAAACTCTTAAGTCCATATGTATGTGATAACTTTTATATAGTTTCAATGTAATAAAGTAACCACTAACTCTGGGAATCTAGGGTTGGGGTCTCTGTAGCTGGTATTAGAGGAAGATTTGTATAAACCTTGCGAATAATATTTAGGGAAGCATAGATTATAGAATATAACCCTATGAATTACATTAAGGATAAGTCTATGTATAAGATAATATCCTAATGTTTAGGTAAGGTTGGTTTTATGTAGTTTTTCAAGAAATATATCCTTGTCTGGATACTATATGCGGACATAGTTCTATAAGTGATATACTTTTGGGTAATAAATATGAAAAGGCATATTGGGATTGATTCAATCAGTACCCGTTACAATACAAAATGCCTTACTAAACACCTAGTTGTACAATATTAGGGGATATGGTTTGGTTAATTCACATTTTCATTAGTACCATTATGATGGATTTGAAAATATTTTTATTATTTTGAAACATTCTCAAAGAAACCATGTTTATTACTATAAAACTAACCATCTATAAAATTTTCAATTTATGTTAAGTGATTATATATTTTTGGTATTATACATTATGATACTTAAAATTTATGTTCTATTCTAGTGTATTAATTTATTTATAAATTGTACCTATTAAAATGAATTATATTCATATCATTACACATAATCCAAAGGGTAAGAATGACTATATCCTTGATGGGATTAATCCAATATTTTAAAGGGAACTATTCTACAAAAAAATTTTCATCATATGAGGACATAACATTATATTCTATAAAGATATAGAAATAATTATACATGTATTATGGATTTTATTAAATCAATGGAAGAAGACAATGGGAGACAAAAACATGGATAAAGGGAAGAGTGTATGGAAGGATTTTCACCCATGTGATAATTGTGGAAAGAATCACCCTGTTAATTGCTTGAATATAATGGGAGTTTGTTATAAGTGTGTTGAGAAATTTCACCATCCTTATGATTTCATGGTTAATAACAAAACATTTTATGTTTAATTTTTTAACTTTGAGGATATGGGAATGTAAAAAAAAACTCACCAAGCATTAAGGGAATATACCTTAGAAGAAGCAAAGGGATGGAGGTCAAGCTTATGTAATTACTATGAAAGATATGGAATGATAAACGTTATTGTGTATTTTTATTCATGAATTATGTTATATAAGTATTTAATAAATGATAAAAATCATAAAATGTATAAGGATTTCACTGATGTAGTTTTTTATAAGTATTTGAAGACATATGTTAAATAATATTGATGAGTAAGAAAAGTGCTAAAGTAGAAAGTATATTTTTTTTGAAACACATGATTGAGGGTGGATAACCCTTAATATGTGTCCTATGTTGAAATAACAATGTTAAAAATATGTTTATTGGATAATATTAGTAACCTTGAAATTGGTGTTCTATTTATATTATCTTTTTTGGATTTTGTTAAATGCCATGATTTATGAAATATATTCAACAACATGAGATTTTATTTTTGGAATCATGCATGTTTTCATTAAGTTTTTATTGTGATAAAGGTATTAAAATATTTGGTATGTGACATTAATAACTACTTTATACTATTTTGGAAATAAAATGTTATATTGATTTTGTAAATTTAGTGACATCCATTCTTAATTTTTGGACTTTGAATTTGGTTAAAAATAATTTGAAATGGAACTAATGATATATATATATAATGAATTTAGTAGAAATATTGGTGTTACTAGATAACTCATTATAACAATTTTACTTTTGGAAAATATCATAGGAAGGACTTTTCATTCTTTTATGGATTTTATGACCAGTTAAAAGTTAATTTTAGTGATGCAGGCTTGGAATATTCAACTTGAATATGAATTTTTTGGATAGAAATATGATATTTTAGTGGGGATTGATTAATGGGTGAAATTTTACTTTTCATGTATGTATATTTACTTATGTTTACAGTATATAAGGTAAAATAATTCCTCAACTCTAGGAAATGGATCTTGAAACAAAAATGTTATCCTAGTACCTTCATTTTTGATGAACCAATATTCTTTTAACTCATAATAGATTTATGGCTTGGGGTCATTAAATTTTCAATATCATTAAACATCTTGTCATCAATTATCTCTATCACACCCCGTAATTATTTATTCTCTTCTTCCATTTCCATATCTTCACTTCTCACCAATGTTTTTCTACTAGAAAATTTAGTAATGTGTTATTCAAGATGAAATTCATACTACCCTTTCTCTCTAATAAATAAGAAGTTTTAATAACATTTTTTATGAATGTGGTTTCTAAAAATGTTATTTTTAAATGGTAAACACTTGATTACCGATATAATGATTAAGTTGTAACGACGCAATTTATATAGGGTGGTAGAATGTAACACCCCAAGATTCTAACAGATGAACATCATGTTCAATAACATATATGACATAAAAAACAATTATTAAGAGAGATTTTAACACCCCAAAACTTTATGATATATTTCTTTTTAAACAAATTCAATCTATTTGTTAGCTTATGTTACACACAACACTGGGATTAAATGAAACACGATACTATATTCAAATATTATTATTTAAACATGACCGTTTTAACCTAGGCGTTAAGTTGGTAGGTGTGAAAATGAATAACCAAATTATGAAAAATATATGATTTATACATGTATAAAATATATTCAATGGTTATACATTAATTATAAAGAAAATATAAATCATTTGAAAGGAAAGGAAATGTTTTTTTGAAAAATTATATTTTTCTATAAGGTGGTTTCATCGCACCTTACAACCATATTTTAAAATTAAATTTTACCAATTTTTGAAACTATATTTAATAAAATTATCTTATTTTTTTAAAAAATCATATAAAAATTATCTTATGTTTATTTTTGGGAATTTTTCTGAATATTTTAATTCTTTGATGAATAGTGAAAAATATTGATTTTCATTTAAAACTACATTTTAGTTTAAATAATTTAGAGGACCCATTTAAATTTAAATTTTCTTAAAGTAAAGTTAGTTATGTTTTATTACAATCAATAATATTAGGTTAGTATAATTAATTTCAAATTGAATTTTGATAATAAAACTTTCTATACTTTTGAGAATTTTCTCTTTGGAGAACTACTTTTTATTTGTGTGTGTGTGTTTAAAATTAAATTAGAATTTTAAACTCTTATGAGTTTAATATAATAAAATTAATTAAACATTTTGAATGAGAATAATTATCATTATATAATAAGTTCAACTTAATTTTTCGTCTTAATAAATAGTAAAAACATTAAAAATGAATTACCACAGCTAAGGTTAAAACACGTTTACCACGTGGTCAAACTAAAAATATAAGAGTTAAAATAACCTAAAAACTTCTCTAATTATGACTGGATGGTAATATTTTAATTCTTATCACCATAGGCTCTATTCATGTGACATTTTTAGGAACTTTTCCATTAAAGTTATAACGACCCCAATTATTATGAATAAAATTCGCCTTTTTAGTTTAATGGATATAGAAAACACATGAAATTCTTATGTTTTATTTTATACAATTGGATTTTAATGACATTTATGTTATATTACCTTTGATAATATAGTTATTAAACAATTATCACATAACTAGTATAAATATAAGGTCTCAATAAATCATTATTACAGAGACAGATGAAGTGATGGCCTCATCTAGCAAGATTGTACCCTATAAAGCCCATTTGTTGGAGCTTCCATGGGAGGTATCATTTCTAGGATTTTCCCTAGACCAAGACCAATCTGAGATCCAATAACTTAAGCATGAGAGAAACCATTTTATGAGATAAATTCAATCTCATCGAGATCACAACCCAAACCACATTCACCGAATGACCCCACGAAAGCCCCACCATCGCCAACCAAAATATAAGAGAAAATTATGGTGGAATAAAGAGATACATATCAAGACCCTATTATTTAGAATATTTACATTATTTTATGTACATAATAATGATTATATTTTCTTTCTATTATTGTTATTTTTGAATAATTTTTAAATCACTGATAGTATTTTTGGTTAAATTCAATAAATAAATTTATTACGAGGAATTAATGGATTTTTGAAATAAATTAAATTTTAGTAACATATTATTATTAAATTAATTTTTGTATATATAAATAATCATACAATTTTCATGAATTCTAATGTAATTTTTATTAGGGTTCAAAAACTCTTATCATAAAAAAACCACGTCATTTTCAATAAACATTAATTTTTTATTTTAAAATTTAAAATCCAAATATTTAGAAAATTATTTAGATAAAATGAATATTATTTTTGGAATCATGATTTTAAAATTTTCTAATGGTTATTTTTTCATAATTTTCTCGATAGTCAAATTTTTGGGTAAAAATTAAATACCATATAAGTATACAATGTGTTTAATGATATTATAATGACTCAATAATGATATAATAAATACAATAAAATGTATATTCAACCAAATATATGTTTCATATTTAAAATAATTTGGTTTTAATTTTATTTTTTATATTTTTTAAATCCATTATGAATCATCCAAGACATTTAATATAGTTTATGATTTAAAATTCATTTCTTTAAGAGTGTGAATCACCTCCACAGAAGCGAGTGAAATATTTTAAAATGTTAGGACCTTTTAATTATAAAATAATTTAAAACTATATTCTTTATTAGAAACCATGGGTAAAAATCATAGGATAGTTTTTGGTTTTGAATATTTTATTATGAAGTGTCCAAAACCAAAATAATAAAAAAACCCCCTCCTTTCCTATATAAAACCAACCAAACTCCCATTTAATTTCACTCAAACTCCCTGAGTCTCATAAAAAAACTTATATATACTCCATAGAGTCCTCACAATGTGATATAAATATCACAATAATCCTCTCCCAAGCCTTTGGAGTCACACATACAAGTAAGGGATTTCTCTCCTCTAATTTGAATTCAAGAACCTTCATAGAGATTAGTTATTTTAATTTAAGTTTCTTATATTTAAATATTTTATAATAATTACCTTACTGTGAAAACTATTTTTTTGAGGATCATTTATTACCTCTAATTTGGACCCTTACCAAAGCTGTTACTATTCCAAAATTCTATAAGGGATTTCTCTCTTCTCATTTACATTAAAGCACTTCATTTATTTTATGCATCTTAAATTCCATTTTCATATTATGGGATATTATGGTCCATGATTCCATTACATTCCAATTTATTTATAAATTTTGATATATTCCTTTCACTCTCATTAATCAACATATGATCCTTTATGTACCCCCATTACCTTACTGAGATTTCTTAAAGGTTCTTTTGATTTCTCCTCTTATGTCAAGAATCGTTATTATGATATTCCTTATATTCCCAATTACTTAGGTTTGGGAATGTAATTACATGTATCTATTATAATACATTTCATGTCTAAATTATGAGATTACCATTTCTCTATCATCAACCCATTTTATGAATTTTTATATGTTGTCGTTATGCCGCCGAAATTGCACTGTGATTTTTCCGTGCCAAAATCATTGTGCAGTGAATTCAATATCTATTTATCTATAAAGGGAATTAACCTTTATGAAAATTTTCTTATTTATTGTGGATCTATATGTAATTATTCCACATTTACTTGATCATTGAATAAACTATGATGATTAACGAAACCATGTTGTATGATCTATGTGGAACACTTAAGCATGAAAACAAAATGATTATGAAGGATTTGCCCTGATAGAATTCCAATGCATTGGATAATGTTTAATATCATGATACATCATGTGAAATGAGATTTTAATCACAATACTTCTTGTGAAATATTTTTTGATACATGATCCTCTATGTGCAATGAGATTTTACTCATGCTCCTCCATTGCAATGATCCTTGACTCATGCTAATATCTTGTTTTATGATGTTTCCACATTTCACATGTTATGATTATCATGATATATAATGACTTATTAATAATGCTACTTTTATGTTCGATTGATATTCCTATTTTCTAACATGTATTGTATTCATCGTGTTATTCCTTGTTTATTCCCTTACCTGGATTTATAAATCACCCCTTTATTATTTATGTCCTTAGGTTATCCCATGCTATGTTAAGTACGATGGAATGTTGTGTACATGTAAAAGACTTTTTAAATAATGTTTTTTATTTTCTTGTTTTATGTTTTTAATAATGTACATAATTTCTTAAAGAAACTAGACCTCTCCATCTTCTTATTTGTATTAAGTAAAATTTTATGTAATAAATCATGTTTAAATATGAAATGGAGGATAGAGTTGTTATAGTTTGTATAAAATTATATGTTTAGTTATTTTTGGGATTAGGATTATAAAACCCTATTGAAGACCCTAAGGAATATGACTAAGTGTAAGAAAAAATACATAAATTTTGGTAAGTATAAACTAAGTGGTTTATCAAGAAAAAAACATCATTATTTGGATAACGCTAGAGGGCGTTGTTCTGGTACACATGTACTTAGTAGTAACTACTCCGAAAAAGTGTTTTGGGATTTAATCGAGGTAACCTGGTACATAACAATGATCCTTAGTGCACACCTAGTTTGATACTCCAATGGGATATGCTTTGGTAAATTCATAAGCTCATTACAAACCATTATTAAGGGACCAAAAAATGCCTATAAGAATATATGTCATGAAGTAGATTAGGGATATCATAGACTGAATTTTAAAAACTAATTAGATAAGGAGATAAATGTATTTTATATTTTATCGATTCAATGTTATTTCATTCCCCTTTATATGTTTAACTATCTCAGATAATCATCGCTAATTTTCCTTTTATTCTAGACAACGACTAGAAATAGGAGGAATCATGCTAACAACCGATGCAATGGGTAGTGTGAGGATTGCCGCAACGAGATTCCCAACCTAATGGGAGTAGGAATAATTTTTTTTGTTATAATAATATCTCAATTAACCCATGTTCTTAATATAATCCTTGAATTGGAGGAGCACCCCCAAGAGTGAGAAACCAACAATTGAGAGCATAATGAGACAAAGGCCTCCAACTTTTAGTGGATTATCAGATCCCTTAATCACAAATAAGTGGATGAATTCCATTGAAAAGACATTCTCTATCCTTAAATGTTTTAAAAAAGAGAAGGTTATTATGGATTTTTATTGTATGGAGGGCGAATATGATCAGTGGTGGACATTGATTAAGAATATAAAGATTGAGGAAGAGATCAAAGAAATAGAGTAAAAGGAATTCTGTAAAATATTTTTTGATAAATATTTTACCTAAACCCTACATATTAAGATGGAAAGATATTTACTTGTTATCAAGAAAAAGGACGACGAATCCATTGAAGCATACGAGGAAAACATCACAAGAATTTCATGATATACCTCTGTTTTTGTTGGTACCCCCGAATGCAAGGTTCATTTCTTCTTTGGTGGGAAAAATCCTGGCCTATGAAAATCCTTTGCAATCTGTGACTTTGATAGTTATGTGGAAATTTCCCAATGTGACCTCAAAGTAAATATGGAGATTAGTGAATCTCAAATGTATCATGAATATAAGAAGTGGAAAGTGGAATTTAATTATGGTGGTCCGATGGATAAATCCAATGGTGATAAAAAATTAATGCATCCCATTGGTCAAATGTATGGAAAGAAGAACCTAGAAAATTTCCTAAGGGGGTCAAGGAAATTCATTAGGTTTAGAAGAGAAGGGTTCCTAGCTAATAATTGTCAATAAAGGAAATCCACCAATGTGATTGAGGAAAGAAATGCTCCATTCAACAATCAATGAATTTTTTATTTCTACAACTGAAAATAAATAGGGAACTTTTCAAACTAGTTCCCTAAGACATTGGTTATCAGTGGTAACCAACAACCTCCAAGGCAGAGAGGGTGAAATTTTTCCATCACTACCACCGAAGTTAGTCCCAATAATGAAGTGGTGATGGGTATTCTAGTAATTCATTAATGTATAGAATATGTACTCTTTTATTTTGGTTCCTCGCATTCATTTACATCAAAAAAGTTTAGTTGAACTATTCAAACACCATTACAAAGCAAGGAAGTAGGATGTTGATGAAAACAGAAAATGGGGAAATTATTTCATTCCATGTATACAACTCCCCCCTTGTCAGAATTTGTGGATTCAACTTACTGGAAAACCATTCCATACTTCCCTTGGTGGAATTTGATTCAATTTCATGCATGTATTTCATTTCCATATGCAGTTCCAACATAAATTTTTGTGAGAGGTAAATCACTCTCTATATGGAAAACCAACCCTGATTCTATATAAGTGCAAGGACGAGGGTGGATATTCATTAGCACCATCATCTCAAACATGGATATTACTGAACTATGAGAAATCATATCTATCTCAAATGATTGAGTCTAAGGAAAGGATCATCCTTGAAGACATGAATATTTTGAGGGAATACGCTGATGTGTTTCTTGAAAAATTTCATGTTATTACACCTAGCTGATAGGTCAAATTTTTATTCGAGATTATAACTGGGGTGTTGTGAATATCAAAGACTCTATATAGAATGGATGTTGTGGAAATTGAAGAGCTAAAGAAACAATTACATGAGAATATAGATAAAGGGTTTATAAGCCCAAGTGCTTCACTATGGGGTGCACTGTTCCTCTTTGTTAAGAAGAAGGATGGGTTAATTTGACTTTGCAATTATTTATGGCGAGCTCAAAAAAATCACGCTAAAGAACAAGTATCCTTTTCCATGAATTTATGACTTGTTCTATCAACTACATTGAGTACAATACTTCTCCAAGGTGGGTTTATGGTTGGGATGTTACCAAGTAACGGTGAAGAAGGAGGATATCCCCAAGACTGCTTTTCATACAAGGTAAATACATTATGAGTTCATAGTGATTCTATTTAGACTCACTAATGCTCCAACAATATTCATGAACAAGATGAATAGAGTCTTTAAAGATTACCTCAACAATTTTTTTGGTAATATTTATATAATATATTCTAATATAATCCAAAATCAAGGAGGATCATGAGGAGCATCAAAGAACTCTTCTTAAGACCTTACAAAATGAGAAACTATATGCAAGGAACAACAAGTGTGAGTTCTGGATGAAGGAAGTATCATTTATGGGGGAACATCTTCATAAGAAATGGAATATTTGTGAGTATTTTGATGAAAAAATAAATTTAGGGAGGGCCAAACCCATCATCTAGGACAAATATCCACAACTTCCTTGGGTTAACTAGATATTACCTCTGATTTCTGAGAAATTTATCATGATTGTGAAACCCTCTTACCAAGATAACCCTGAAGGTAGTCATATTTTATTGAAATGATAAATGTGAAGAACGATTCATGGAGTTGAAAAGGAGGCCTATTACTACCCTTATGCTCACAATACCTTAAATTGGGGAAATTTTATGGATTTTACACAATGATTAAAAGAATTGATTGGAATGTCTGTTGATGAAAAATGAAAAGGTCATTGCCAATGCCTCAAGGTAGTTGAAAATTCATGAGAAAAACTATCCCACACATGATATGGAGTAATAAGTTATGATTTTTGCATTAAAAATATGGAGGCATTATATATTTGGGGGGAAGTGTGGAATATAAACAGATAAAAAAATATCAAATATATATTCCCACAGAAAGATCTGAATATTCAATAATGACGATGGTTACATCTCATCAATGATTACAATTTCTCAATACACTACCATACTGGGAAAGAGAACAAGGTGGTAGATTCTCGATGTAGAAAGCAACCATCAATTTTATCATTGATGATAATCGAGAAGGATCCAATCTTCTTAGACAAAAAGAAGATGGACGTGGAAATCATAAACAAATAAAAAACATCAATCCTTTATAAATGATTTCTCAATTGTATCTTTTGGAAAGGTTAAAGGATTATCCAAAAGATGATGTGGGAATTCAAAATAAAGTGGAAACTATCATAAAATGGAAATACTAAGAGTTCAATATTAATGAAGAATGAATAGTGAGATTTGGTTCAAGACTATGTTTTCCATAAAATCCAAAGTTAAAGAAATAACTTTCGGATGATTCACATAGTTCAACTTTCTCTATTAACATAGGAAACATAAATATGTACCAAGATCTTTGAGAGAACTATTTGTGGGATAACATGACAAAGGATATCACTAAATATACATAAATGTTATTGGTATGTCAGCAAGTGAAAATTGAATGGTCAAAGTCTAAGGGGATGTGGAAACCATTACCCATACCAACATGGAAATGGGAAAACATCACAATGGACTTTATCATAGTACTTCGAAAGACAGCCAAAGTAAACAATGTTATATGGGTTGTTATGGATCATCTTACAAAGACCACACAATTCATTTAAATTTGAGAGGATTTCTCATTGGATCAACTAGCATAGATATACATCAAAGAAGTGGTAAGGATGTATATATTACCACTATCTATTGTGTCCGATCGAGATACAAGATTCACCTTTATGTTTTGGAAGAGTCTCCAGCATTCTCTAGACATTGAGGTGACTTTAAATACAGATTATCATCCCCAAACTGATGATCAATATGAGCGGAGTATCAAAACTAATGAGGATATGTTGACAAAAATTATAATAGACATCAAAGGTGAATGGGACCAACATCTTCCTTTGGTAGAGTTCTCTTAGAACAATAATTTCCATTCATGAATCCAAATGGACCCTTATGAAAATATTTTTGGGAAGAGGTGAAAAGCACCAACATGTTGGGATAATGTTGGGGAAAAAAACTTATAGGTCTAGAAATGGTTAAAAAATGGTGGAGAAGGTTAGGACTATAAAACAACAAATCGAACATTCTCAGAGTTGAAAAAATTATTATCCTGACAATAGTCGATGTGACCTAGAGTTCAAGGATGGAGAAATGGTATTCCTCCACATATCTCCATAGAAGAGAGTTATGAGATGTTGGATAAAGGGAAAACGTTGACCAAGGTACATCAACCCTTTTGATATCCTTGATCACATTTAAGTGGGTGACAATTGACTAACACTCGCACCAAATCTATCTCAAGTACATGATGTATTCCATTTATCCCTATTAAGGAATTACATCTCAGACCATTCATATGTACTCAATCCAGATGTGTTACCATTGGATAATGACCATTCCTATTAGGAATAGTTGGTGAAGATCTTAGATCGTAGGGAAAAAGTTCTACGAAATAAGAAAAATCCCTTGTCAAGGTGTTGTGCAGAAACCACAGGTTTGATGAACTAATGTGGGAAACATAGGAGGTGATGAATTAAAGTTACACTCATATATTTTAGTGTGGGAAAAAGAAAATTCAATGGGGAGATTATTTAATGGGGTAAGGTTGTAATGACCCAAACTGTTATGAATAAAATTCCCCTTTTCGATTTAATGGACATAGAGAACACATGCACTTCTTATGTTTTATTTTATCCACTTGGATTTCAATGACCATTAACTATAATTACCATTGATTATATATCCTTTTAATAGTTATCAAATGACTATTATAAATATAGGGTCTTAACAACTTTCTTTGACACATAAAAAGAAAGTGATGACCTCATCTAGTAGTATTTTACCCTATGATGGCCATTTATCAGAGATCCTGAGGGAGATATCAATTAAGGATTTCCCCTAGACCAATACCATGCCAAGATCTAACAACTTAAGAATGAGAGAAACCATTTATAAGAGAATTTCAAGCTCATTGAGATCATGTCATTTCTGCATTCTTAAATATTTTATAATGAAGTGTCCAAAACCAAAATAATAAAGAAACCCACCAGCTTTCATATATAAACCCACACAATATCACATTTATATTCTCTAAATATACTTAAATCTCATCCAAAATCTTCTATATACACCCTAGAGTCCTCCCAAGTTTCCCCCATGCTCCCAATAAGACTCACCCAAGCCATTGGAGTCACACATCCAAGTAAGGTATTTCTCTCATCTCCTTTTAATTCATACACCTTATTTGATATTAGTTCTTTTAATTTAAATTTCATATATTTAAATTAATTTAAAAAAATTATCTTTCTATCTAATTGATGTTATTTTTATGTGGGATCATTTATTACCCTTCATTTGGACCCTTATAAAAGTCATTACTGTGCCAAAATTCTATAAGGGATTTCTCTATTCTCATTTCCATTGAAGCACTTATTTAATGTTATGCTGCTTAAATTACATTTTCATATGTTGGGATATGATGATATAGGATTACATTACTTTCCGTTTCATATATAAATGATGAGATCTTCCTTTCACTCTCATTGATCCCCCTATGATCCTTTATGTACCCTCATTACCGTGCGGAAATTCCTTAAGGGTTCTTTTGCTTTCTCCTATTACTTTGAGTTCTTTATTATGTTACACATTTTATTTCCAACTAAATATGTTGGGGAATGACCTTACATATCCCTATTACTATCCATTTCATGTCTAAATTATTATATAATCATTTTTCTCTCATAAACCCATTTCAAGAATTTTAATATGACGCCGTTATGTTGCAGAAATTGCACTACGATTTTCTAGGCCAAAACCATTGTGTAGTGAATACCATACCCATTTATTTGTAAAGGGTATTAAAAATTATTAAGATATACTTATTGATTATGGATCTATATGTATTTATTCCAAATTTAATTTATCATGGAATAAATTATGATGATTAATGAATAGATTTTTTATGATCTATGTGGCACAGTTAAGCATGAAAATGAAATGATTATGAAGGGTTTACCCTGATAGCGCTCTAATGAACTGGGTAATGTTTAGTATCATGATACGTTTTGTGAAATGAGATTTGAATCATGATCCTTCATGTGTAATTGTATTTGAATCATGGTCCTCCAGGTGTAATGAGCATTTCCACATGATCCTCTATGCACAATGAGCCTTGACCCATGCTAATATCATGTTGTGTGTTGTTTTCATATTTCCCATGTTATGATTAACATGATATATCATGAATTATTATTCAAGTTCCTTGTATGTTCCATTGACATACCAATTGTATAAAATGTATTATATTCCTCATTCTATTCCCTTTTCATCCCCTTTATGAGATTTATAGCTCACCCATTTCTTATATCCATCCTCAAGTTATCCCATGTAGTGTTAAGTACAAGGGAATGTTGTGTTCACAGAAAATAAGTTTTCAATATTGATGTTTCTTTTCATATATTATGTTGTCATGCAATGTAACTAATTACCCAACTACACTAGACCTCTCGATCTTCTACGTAGTTTGAAGTACAATTTTATGTAATAAATCATGTTTAAATATGCAATGAAGTCTAGGGTTGTTATAAAAGTTTCATATATAATAATTTGAGTTAAGAAAATGAAAAAAATTCCACACTCTTGCTTTTAAATTCCAATTATGTGTTCAAATAGAGAAAAAATCTAGATGTGAATGAATATTTATGGTCATTTTGATCATGATGGAATTAATTTCCTGGGGATAATTTTTTTTAATTTTTACTAATTATATAATTAAATTAAATTATTGAGTAACAAAAACACATTAATTAATTAACTAATATAAAAATTAAATAAATGATACTAAATATTTAAAAAAATAAAAAAATTGAATAAATTATTGTGTTCCAATAATTTTTCATTTAAATATATCATGTTATATAGAAGTTAAAAAAATATATTTTATTTCCATAATTTTATTTATATTTTTTAAATTTAACTGAACTGAATAATGTAAAAATGGACATTAATGTTATTTAATAATAAATGAAATTTTATTAAATGATTTAAAATATCAAAAAATAAAATCTTCTTTCAAGTGATTTTAAAATGATTAAATATATCAACTATGGTCCATTAATGGACCAATTTGTATTTTATAATGACTATATTGACCCCTAAATAGTAAAATCATTTTTAGTATGGCAAATGATAAAACAAAATTTTTGCAGGTTACAAGCATTTGTGTTAAAATTTATTTTTCAGCACACATATGATTTTTGATAAATTGAATTTTATATTTATAATTATTTGATAAAAATATCTAATATGGATCATTTTATTTTATACATAAAGGATAAATTACTTGTGTTTAAATGACTAATTACTGTTGTGAAAAACTAAAACGGTAATAGTAAGGAAACCTAGATATTAAGGAACCAAATTCTTAAAAGATTTTATTTTTGTGTGTGTTACAGGTGTGGATAAACCATATAATATATCCACACATTTAATTATTAATTTTAGTGCCACATGGGGTGAGAGTGAATTCCCATTATTGAATAGTTTTTGTTTTTCACTAAAATGCCACTCCTTCACCATTTTAAAAGGAAACTCACTCCCCTAACTTATTACCACCTCTCTCATAATCTTTATTTATTAAACCCTAAAATAATTCTTCCAAAAAACCATGATATATATTATATAGTTTTTTTATTCCTGAAAGACCAACCCAAGGGTTCTTAATTTGATATCAAATTGAGGCTTCTATAAGAGAAGGTAATTGTCTTCACTAAGATCATTCTTTTTTATTTCTTCTTTGACATCCTTAAATTTTGTCTTAACACATTCAATTGGATAAAACTAGTATATATCATATAATTAGATGTTATTATGCTAATATAATAATATTTATCAATCTCCACTTCCCACAAAAGGGAAAAAATCGCAAAATCTTCTCTATGGAGGACTACCGCCATGCGAACTGATGTAACTCATTTTCGATAAACAATACACACAGCTGGATAATATATATATATATAATTATTATATAATTATACTAATAGAGTTATAATATCACATATAAATTGTTACTTTTCATTCTGTTTAAAATATGACAACGTCATTTGTGTGTACAGAGGACTACCTCCTTGAGAAGCGATGCGATTAATTTTTCAATTACACATTACATAGAAAGAAATTAGGATAAATTTAATGAATATATGTGATATAAAAGACATGATAAAAATAATTTAAAATTAATATATAATATAATTACTTACCCTTTCTCCCTTTGTGGGAATTATATCATTGCTCGTCCATACACACGACCTACCATCTCCAAAAGGAAATGTGATTAATTTTATACATAAAACTTCAAAGAATGGTTTTAATGATTTATATAATGAGAAAGAAATAATATTTATAAAATTAATATAATTATGGTTACTTTTTAACTATATAATTTTGAAAAAACAAGATCTATCCTCACAAAACACACATGAGAAAACAAGGAAATAATAACTCTAAAAATTTAAAATAACGTAATATTTTTAACAAATAGATGATAAAATGTTATAAGATCATCCTACATGGTACGAGATATATAATTATTGTTTTCTAATTGATTTATAATAATCCAATATTAATTACACAAGATGTTCAGACACATACGATGGAAGTAGAACATGAGGTAATGGTTTTCTCATCTCACTTTTACTCCTACGTGACATATGACATATTCACCACTTATTCATTTATGTGTTGTATATAATAACCATTTTTATTTATTATATAATGAATATATTTCTCTTAATGGCATTTAATTTTTAATTTGGAGTTATTTATTTTGTGGCGATTATGATTCAAAAGTTACCAAAGTGGTAAGGTTTTATTTCGTAATTTCATCATTATTCGATATTAGTTTTCTTTAAGTCCCTATTAAGAGAATTATTTTGAATTTATATCAAAAAAATATATTTTCTTAAAAATTGGTTATTCATGAAATTTTCAATTAATAGTACCATTTCCCACTTTTTGGTATATAAAATGAATAAGAAAATGTTTATAAGAAAAGGAAAACATTATTTTTATTTTTCCGTAGAAAATAGTTTCTTTTCAAAGTCCATGTTTTATAATTTCTTTCAAAAATATTGTTAAAATTATTAAAATTATTTTTTAAATAAAATTTTACCCATGTTTATATTTTTACAAAATGTTTTCAAGTGAATCTTCATATCATTTTCCAAACAGTGCCTATTTGTATTTTACTAAAAATTTGCAAGGAATCATTTTTTTAACATATATATCTAGAACATATTTTTCTTCCATAAAGATCACATATTGTTTGAAATCAATTTTTTCATGCTTCCATGGTTATTTAATGAGGAAAATATTATCAGTTTTTTTGTGAACTTTAAAAAAAAATTCCAAAATGGAAAGGATATTTTCCTCGAAAATTTTAAGAATCTTTTCATGGTATTTATATTCACCAATGATGTAAAAAAATTACTATATTTATTATAAATTGGGGATATGTTGTATTGATATCATCCTTATTATTTGTTTGTATGGTATATAATCAGTTTGATTGAGGATATAGAATTTTATTACCATTCACCATGTAACTCTGAATGGATTATAATTATATTTTTTTTGATTGGGGTAAGTATTAGTATTTAGTATTTAGTTTTAAATAAAAATGTTTATGTTTATTATGTTTCACCCATTTTATATGGGGAATTAATTATACTTAATAAGTGGTGGTTGGGGCATGGTTTTAGATATAACCTTGATGCATCAACATGTCTCATGAGACAAATCATTTGGCCAAATTAGATGGGTTTATACACATAGATTTAAACTATATTGTGAAATATCTTGATAGTATGTTTTAGATGTCTATAATTACTCATTACTTAATTATTATATAAGTAATTTATGTACATGTGATTATTGGATTAGCCATAATATCTATTGATTAGTTTCAAGAATTGGTTATTATTGATATGTCTATATTTGATCATCATTTATTCCTTCCATATTATGTTCTAGTTACTTTTTAAATGGAATAAGTTTAGTTTATTCACCATTTCATATTTATTATTATTATTATTTATCCCCGATATATTATAATCTATGATAACCCTTACTAATAATTTAATCTCACCCCTATATCATGTTTTATTTTCCACAAGATACCAAGAAGTGTTTATGATTTATATGCATGGATATGCTAATGGGAATAATGGAATTATAAAAGAAAATGTATATATTTTTTATTTTATGATTTCAAATATATGTTAAATTCACTTAGGAAACATGTTTACCAAGACTAATAAACTATTCAGTCCTCCAGATGTGATACCTTGAATATAGTGCTAATGTAATAAAGTAACCACCGACATTGGTCTACTAGGGTCAGGGCCTTTACACCACGTACCTATAAAATTGATAAATAATAGAGAGGATGGATTATATGGTTGATCAAAACCTCAAAAATTAAAAAAATAATCATGTTTGAAACATATTATTCTATTTACATCCAAGGTTACTCACTTTTATCAATTTAGTTTTTTACCATGGTAATTAGTTTGTTTACTATTTTTACTAATAATTATGAACAATATAAATTTGAACTTATTACCAAATATCAATTATTATGAATAATAATCCTGGATAAATTTTATTAAATTAAAATATCATAAGTGAAAGAATTCAATTCAATATTAAAAAAGAAAAACATGTTAAAAAACATTTTTTAAGAAATTCATTTTTCAAGGAATATATAATCTTATATTAACTCTATGATTAGAAATAATCATTATATGAATTTAAATTCATATAAATAGATGTATAATATATGAATATAATTAAAATATTTTCATATAATGGGTTTATTTATTTAATTAAATGGAAAAAATATTATGCACTTAAAAATAGTTTATAGAAAACCACAATTTTTAGCATAAAAATAAACTTATAAAAAAATCATGAAAATTGTTGATTAAAATGAAATTAATTAGATTATTATGAATAAAATGGGTCATATGTCACTTTAAGACCATATCTATAATACATTATAACTTTTAAGTTACTTCATTTAATGAAAAGAAAAGAAAATATTTTAAAAATCGGTAATTTTCACTATTGATATAAAAAGAAAACATTTTATATAAATACAAATATTTCACCCTAAGTTAATTTTGATATGATGATTTAAAAAATTTGGTTCATATTATAGAATACTGTAGTTTCTCGAATTTTTCCATGTATTATTTTCTTAAATATTATATGGAATTATTACGAGACCAGGCGTAGAGACGACACATCATTCTGAGGCCCGGTGAGCCCGGAATGGTGGTTTGAACTTTTTTTAAGTTATGTGAGCTAGCATGAGTGCGCGGTTGTAGAAGTTTCCAAACATATGCCTGGATTAAAAATATAATGGCACCATTATGTACGGGATGACAACTTTACCTATGAACGATTGTAACCTTGATCGGCGCGGGTCGAGGGAAAAAGTTAATTTTCAGACGTTTTTAGTAAAATAAAATAAAATAAATTTGCTATGTTTATTTTATTTTATATGGAAACATCCGCTGCAGCCCGACGATGGGGCATCTATTTCATTAATAAATGAAACATATTAATGACTTAGAAATGGAAAGATAGACTCGTTAATGCCACAAAGTGATGGAATCCCAAAAACGTTTCCCTTTTTATTGGGTAAATTGAATGTTTCTCATTGGCAAGGATTGAGAGGAAACACTGGAGGATCCGTGGAGCTTTGGAGATAGCTCTTAGCGATGAAAAATGACGGATCGAAGTTGAGAATCACTACGCCAATGAAGTTGAAGGATCTGGATGACGACGACAACACAAACCTTTCTTAAATGATCGATCCTTTATTAAATATAGGGGTTGTTATTTAATTCTTCTTTCCTAATTTTTTAATTTAAATGACGAACACAGATCAACCATGAACATGTTGATCTGTAGATTAGTACGTTCTTGCAGGAGGGATTTATTTGGGATGGTTATGGGGAATTAATCCACGTTGATTATTGTTTTTGATTTATTATCTGTTTAAGCCTATTAACTGGAGTGGATTAACGCCATGACGAACCACGACAGAGGTTCATTCCTCAATTTTTTCTTTTTGGATTTTCCTTCCACTTTTTCATCATTTATTCTTCACGTTCTTTGTGGGGCGATGAATAATGGATTGTTGCACACCCTTCTTGAAATTAAATTATCCCAAATTGGAGATCCGACATCATGGCGACCTAGAAGAGGTGCGATGATGAAGATGACAACTGGATTGACATGGTTCGAGAATTCCCGTTCTTCGACCGTTCTTCGTGTGGGAGGATCAGGATGCATTTTCGGAGCCGATCGGAGGCCTGAAAACAATGGAAATGACCTCAGGACGCCAGTGAAACCTGGATTCTAGAGTTTCGCAGTAATCATATGGCTAGATCGACGATTGGGGAAACACAAAGGCATGGCGGTGGAACTCCATGATTCTGGAAATTTCAAGAATACACGGCGTGTACTTCCGAAGAACACACCGTGTAGTACTGGAGGCGACGACTTGGGTTTTGAGGGTCAGAGAGGAATCACATAGAATGTGACCCTAGTCACACGACATGTTGGACATTCCCTGAAGCTCAGAGGGTATTTTGGGAAGTACATGAACACAGGATGTACTATATGGCTTCAAAACATGGCGTGTACTCTCTACTCAGCATGGAAGAGGTGGTTATGCGGGACTCAGCATTTATCCAGGGGATACATGGACACAGGGTGGAGTACATGACCGTGTACTCCTTTAAACGGCCAGGTGAGGCCAACAACGCGGGTCACCCCGTGTACCGATTACACGGGTTAGATTACATGGGTTGAGGACCATGTACGGGCACATGGACAGCGTACACGGAGCCGACCCCATTCACTCAGACACGGCATGTACACAGTACTACATGCCATTTACCAACATTTCTACATGACCAGCCATACGACAGAGGCCATTGTGCATGGGCAGTACCCATGGTTAGATGACACGACGTGTAACTTTTCTACATGCCGTGTACTTTTTTGGAAAATGGCATGGTCCTCTTATCCACCGTATCTTGGACATGTTTCATTTGGGTTAGTGGCCCTTCTTCTCGTTCCCCTGAAGGTCAGGCATCGTTTCCTTTTTTAGGAATATGATCCCTTCAGTAGGACTTTCTGTGATATACTCAGTCATCCATACAAGAGGCCCAGATCGAGGTCCTCTATCCATTCATGACCCTAGGTAGAGTCAGACATCGCTTTGAAAAAATCTACTAGGCGTTGATCCTCTACCAAGCTGGGGAATCCAGATGAGTTGCAGTATCCGCCATGGCCCTGGTAGCGATCCTCATCCGTGTATCGTGATCTTTCACACTCAAGAGTGAGTCCCCCATAATGAGTGCATCTATCTAAAGTAATCTTCCCACTCAGGAGTGTATCTCCTGTAAATAGTGTAACTACCTATCGTGATGTTTCCTGATGAACAATACTTCTTGGATGGACGTCATCAGAGCTATAAGACTCATGGAGTGTGTTTCTCCTAGAACGAGTGCTTCACAGAAATCTTCGAACTGAATCCCTAGATAGGGGTATGCAGTTGTGTGACTTGTTTCTAGAACATGGGTATGTGTTCTGGGCATATCTAGTTTGTGTTTCTCTATCTATATGATCTGTAGACATATACTATACATAGATGACTATACCTTTACTTCATGTACTGATTTGTGGTTTTCGGGGTCCTCTACTGAGTATTGTTATACTCACCCCTGAACATGCATTGCTTGCACATGTCATTTCTTGTGCAGACGAGCAACCATTTGACAGAGTCCAGGGCGAACCCGGACATGACCGAGCTTGCGTTCCTTCAGCTATGAGAAGCAGTTCCAGAACCTCTTTGTGTTTACAGTTTGGACTTTTCAGTTTTCAGACTCTTTGTTTGGTGGGCTTGTATTCTGGTCCAGTTTATTTTCAGTACTTTACTTCCCATCATACTCTATTGGTTGGGTTTAGTTGTGTGCATGAATTTTGTTAGTGTTTTTACATTTCAGCATTTGTGGGCTTGGAGATGTGTTCATGTGTATATGTGCATAGCAAATGCCTCCCATGTTAGTAATATGCCTACTCGATGCTAGTCACCTACCCCTGGCCTATTGGAGGTGGGCTTGGGGAGTCACAGCGTGGGCCCCACTGGGACGGGTCATGAAAAATACCATTTTATTTTTGTTTTAAATCCATTTTTTGTAGAATAAAATTTATTTTTAAATGGTGAGATATTATTTATTAAGCATTTATATATAAATTTATTTTGAGTAGGATGTTTATATATATTTTATAAAGTAGTCAATACTATTCATACCTTTTAATTTAGTGCCCATTTTATATCAGCCATGTTTAAATAATAAAATTTCAATATTATATTAGGGTTCATTTAATGTCAGTGTTGCATGTTGAATATGCTATCGACCATCCAGTTCTTTTAAAATCTATGGGGTGTTATAGTTTATATCTATACTTATTCTTTGAGAGAAATACTTTGTATTAATCCTTAATAATTTAATTATTGGTATTAGTATAATAAAATAATCTATAGGATGAAATAAAGGATTCGAGAAAGGTTTTGGAAGAGTGATTTTCCAAGCCATAAGGCTAAAATGGTGTGGATAATAGGGGAGAAAAGGTTCCCTTTTATAAGTGAGGGGAGGGACACACATGTAATTTATTAAAAGATTTTAATGATTTAAGATCACTTTTATTGGAAATTGGCTCCAAATTTATATTAATTATAAGGATAATATATGGTTAAAATAAATAAATTCAATTAGAATTTGATATGTGTGGGTGTAAATCCTATACTTATCTAATGGTTCAACCCTCGGTAAACCTGTTTTAATCTTAACTATGGTAATAAAATTTTATTTTGTTAACTATTAACTATGAAAAAAATTAAGTATCCCCACATTGGTGGTTGGGTGGTAAGGAGTTTGGGGTGGTTGGTTGGGTGATGGGTAGGTCACATGGTAATGTCTCGAGGCCTGCAATTTACTATAAATTTCTTCCTAGCATTGTGTTTTGTGGTGGCAGATGTAATTGAGATTCTATTATTACCAAAAATTAAGTTAAACATATTATATTATATTAATTTTTATGATTAAAAAATGGAATTCAATTTTCTATATTCAATTTCTATAAGTTTCAGAATTTAATTTTAATTAAGTACATAGTAAAGAATGAAAACCTATTTTTGAAAAATGAATTTTTAAGTGAAAAACATAATTTAACTCCATTCATTTATTTGTAAAACCCATAAAATAAAAATTATAATAATATATTGAATATATAATCAATAAATTAAATTAAATTTATTTATCAATATATATTAAATTAATTAATTAAGATTAAAACAAATTGGTGCATAAAAATAGTTTTTTAGAGAAATGTGTTTTTTTATGATAATAAATTAACTTATACCAAAATAAAGTACAATGGTGATTTATTGGTAATTAATTATATTATTTATATTTAAAGGATACTTAGGTTAATTTAAGATCAAACTAAAAAATATAATGGGACATTTACTTGATAATAAATTGTATTTCTTTTTAAAAAATTGGTATTTTCCCCTATTCACTAAAAACAAATCCTTTTAGAAAAATCCTATGAATTAAGCCTAAGATAATATTGAAATAATGATTTTAAAAACTATGTTAATTTAATAAAATAAAATATATAAAAATTTTAGAATTTAATTATAATGTTTACAAGATTTGTTTATGAAATCCATTTTTAAAGAAAACATTTTTTTGGAGTATAAAATGTATTTACAGAAAATTGAGTATTTCTATTATATATCAATAGATAAAATTTAATTAATAAAAAATTTTATACATATTTTTCATAAAGTGGTTATTACTATACAAACATTCTAATTTAATGTCTATATTATAATGTTTTAGTATATCAAAGATCACATTGACTCGAGGATGCATATAAGACAAGTTATTAAATACTTGATATTTTATTTCAATGGAAATACATATAAAATCTTAGGGTATTACATTATACCACCTTAAAATTAATTTATTCCTCAAAATTATCTCTTTATTGTTAAAAAATGAGGATATATCTGATTTATCATATCCTGGGGTCCTCGTGTAGCTTCCTCAGATTTTCGTTTGCTACAACAATCTTTAACCGGGTGAGTAGTCTTGTTCTGTAGAAATTTATATCTATGATCCAATATTTCCACCAGTTTTTATTCATAAGAAATATTATTCTCCCAAGGTAAAACCTCAGAGTCTCGTAAATGTTAACAATCAAGTATTTATTTCCTTAGGATAGATACATGGAATACATCGTGAATATGAGATTGGTGTGGTGGGAGTGCCAAGAGATAAGATATAATCCCTTCTCAATGAAGAATCTATAAGGGACTAATAAACCTAAGATTCAACTTTCCCTTATTTTTGAATCTCATAACCTTTTTCCATGAAGATATTTTTGGTAAAACCTTCACACAAACATTGAATTCTAGATCTCACTGAGGATTTTCAATATTACTCTTCTATTGACTTTGATCTTCCTTGATATCATACTGATTGGAGCTAACCTTCTCTTCTTGTGACTATTAATTATATGTACCAATATTTCTTTCTCAATGTTTGTAACACCATACCCTATAAGGCACTATGCGACGACCCGAGACAGTTGGCCACATGACCTCAAGCATGCCTCCCAAAATGGCAGAGGCTATAGACTAGCAGTGAAAGTCTGTGATGGTATAGTGGGGATATTGTACTCTCATGATAAAAGTATGACACAATGGTAAATAATAATAATAATTAATATAAATAATAATAATTATATATTATTTTGATAATAAAACATCCATATAAGTATACATGTGGAAGTTGAATTAACAATAGATAAGAAAATGTTGATGATCATTTCATGTTGCTTTAAACAGTGAGTCACATAAGATACATGGGATCATCAATATACCACTTGCTAAAAAAAAGACAAAAATAGGCCTCTACTATCACTTGAAGCATACTATCAATCCTCTACTTCTATACTCAATCCTAGTAATGAAAATCAATCATCAGATGTCCAATTATTTCCTTTATCAATCATGAAGTCTTCTTAGGTACCAAGGGTGACCCAATAAGGGTGTGAGATATATTCAGTAAGATGCCAACAATGGTGTTAAGAACCATCTAGTTTGTGTATATAAAATGAGTAGTGTGCATGTACATAATAAATTAAAGGAAATAAACAAATAAATATATCTGTCTTGGTTTCTTATTAGACACCCGACCAATGCTACCTGCTCCATCCTAAGATAGATTTGTCTAAAAGGAAGGAAAACTGTGCATATATAATATGTTTTTATTCAATGTCTTTAATTAATATGTAAGGAATAATAATTGAGCCTATTAAAAATGAAATTATCAAGTATGAATGAATCCCAAGAATGGTATTTGGCTTTGAAGATTTTTTTTTTGATTTAATAGATTTGAATTTTTGTAATTTTATGAAAGAGGAATCTGAAGAATGTATTGCAGAATAATCATAGGCCCATGCAAGGAAAATCATACAAAGGAACCCAAGTAAAACACTAGGAGCATTAAAAATACCCAACAATGTAAGATTCCATCCAAGGTGATCCATAAAGGCAACCTAAGTATCACTCTTGGCATGATGTAATGCATGACCCTCTGAGGCCATACCAAGTATCTCACATAGGGGACCACATATCACACATGGATGGTGTAACCATATCTCCCATAGATCCTTTAAATGATGTTTTCCCTAATGAATCTGTATCATTCAGGGAAATTAAGCAACCCACATAGTGAGCCTATCTAAGGAAATACATATAAAGGATCCAAGTATCACTTAAAAAATGCTCACAATCATTTATTGTATCTAATTAAAAAAAATGATGATCCTATTTAATGTTTCCTTAATTTTAGACCCTTTTATCTCCCTCAAATTAAAGTTACCGGAAGGTTATGGTTAGCAAAAAATCATACCATACCCCCATGAATTGTTAACAAGTTTAAAAAATCATTTTATTCAAGAAATTCATACTATTCCATAGATAATAGTGGCTTAACTCATGGCCCATCAATTTCCTTGTATCATTTCACATTCCAATAAATTTATTACAAGGATATTCAGACACCCAAGATAAAGTAATTAAGTTAGTTCCTAAGCATAAGAACCATAAACCTTTAAGGAGAGGGAAACCCATTATTGTGGCTAAAACATGATAAATGCACCACAAAATTTAT
The DNA here is from genome assembly GCA_963277665.1 of Viscum album. Lineage (NCBI taxonomy): Eukaryota > Viridiplantae > Streptophyta > Magnoliopsida > Santalales > Viscaceae > Viscum > Viscum album. The sequence continues at coordinate 2,115,284,231 of OY728120.1, forward strand.
TAGTATGAATCTGGGGTTTAACTGCATATGTAAATAACCATTAATTTAAATAATTACAAATTTTTGTGGCATCACCAAAGAAGTCTGGTGCATGTCACATCTGCATATAATAAAATGAAATTGGGCCATGATGGAAAGAACTGGACCACCTAACGTAGGTTTTTAGATGCCCAATCATCTATTTCTAACCATTAATTTGAGCTAGAATGAGAGAAAACATCAAAGTGGAAAAAATCCCATTGAGGATGCTCCTCACCTGATGGTGAAGTAAATAGTTCTCAAGCAGGGGAGATCCAAAAGAACCTAGGTTTGACATGGGGAGCGATACTCATGTTTCACTACTCCTCTATGATAAGAGAGGGTATTAATTCAAAAAAGATACCATACACCATAGAAAAATTATTCAGGGTGTTCACACACCATGTAAACATCAGGTTTCTACCTCACAGGGAAAACCCAATTCATGACATTAAAGGGGCGTGGCCAACCCATTACAATATGTGAATCTAATAAAGGACATGTATTCTAAATACATAATGTGTATTTAATACAGGACATGTATTTGTCTAGTATACAGCCTTTGACCCACATACAACTATTCCTTTTAAAAGGAAACATAATGGCCTAAGTTCACGGTTACTCGGTCTTAAGATAAATGTGGAACTTAACATGGGTGGACCGAATTTAAAATGATTTTTACCTTATAGGAATGTTAGGATGTTACAACCTCCCCTCCTTAGAACAACTCTACCCAAGTTTCCCTTTGAAGGTTGGTAAAGAAACCTTTAAGAAATGTTATAGCCATTGAGCACATACATCAGCCTCAATCTCCCTAGTCTCATCTTGTACCTGACCACACTACCCAATCACCCACACAAGAGGGAATGAACTACCACAGATAACCTTGATGCTCTAATTAGTGAAACACATCATATGATCCTAAAAGGAAGCATCAAATTCCTTCTCCAAATCCTCAGGATAAAATGAATAATATGGGACTAAATGATAATAGTGAGGTTGTGATTAATGGAAGACATTACACATGGAATTATACCTATGAGGTAACTGCAATTGATAGGCTACCTACCAGAATCTCTTGATGATCTCGAAAGGCCCGATGTAATGAGGTAATAGATTTCCCTAACTATAAATCCATATATGATGAAATCTAGTATAAAAATACATAAATAATCGATGTACCACCTAGAAATCTAGCTCTCTATAGTGACTATCAGTATAAGACTTCATCCTCGACCGAACTATATCCATACAATTCTAAATCTACTATACTCTCTTTGAAGTCTTCTGAACGAGATGAGGACCAAGTTGTGCTTTATATACTACCTCTAACTAGCATATATGTGAACATAATGACCAACCACAAAGGTTCTCATAGAGAATCATCTGAATCATTTCTTTAATGATGCTATTATATAAATAAACAAAAAATGTATATTTTTTCCCATAAACATTTGAAATCTAGGACACATACCCAGAGCATATCCTCTGACACCCGTATCGTTTTCTCGAACTACTCATCTATCTGATGATGATATGCTGTACTCAAGAAAAACTGTGAACCCAATACTTTTTTTAGCCCCAGCTAAAACCATGATGTAAACTAGGAATCTCAATCTGATAAGATAGAAAAAGGAACACCATGGAGGCATAAAATCTCTTGATGTAAAGCCTTTTGAGCTCATCAATTGAGAAGTTATCTTAGAAAGGTAAGAAGTGTGTGACCTTTTTCAACCTATTGATTATCACCCATATTTCATAACAACCTCTCGGGTATCTTGGAATAATCAACAAAAAATCCATAGTGACTTTGTTCTATTTCTACACAAGAATTGATAGAGTTTGTAAAGTCCCAGCAGACCATTAGTGCTCAACCATCAACTATTGACACGCGGAGAACTGAGTGATAAAACCTATAATATACCTCTTTATATGTAGAAACCAATACTGGTGACATATTCTTTGGTACCTATTAGAAAGTACAGGGTGAAATTCTCAAACTTACGCTTGAAATTCCCACATCAAATCTTTCCGTATGTAAGAATGGACCTAGATACATAATGAATGTACTAGATCTCATCCTCATCAATAACCCAAAGAGGAGGTGGGTCCTCATAGAAGAATCTCTCCCTTAGGACTATGCCATGTGATTCTAAAATTTTTCTCATCTTTATCCATTATAGAAAGAAGGATTTTACACCCAAAGGTTATAAAATAGGATTCCCATGATATTCATGAACCTCAAGTTAAATCTTAAAAAATAGTCCACTCACCACTGGCCTCCAGGATGGCCTATGCCGGAGTCTTCTAGATCAGGGTGTTAGGTACTGAATTTCCCTTTCCAGGTGTATAAGCAATCTTAATGTCAAATGAATGTTGGTATTCTACCCACCTAATCTTCCTAAGATTCAATTCACACTACGTATAAATGCATCAGATACTTTTATGATCCATGTAAAAAAACATATCAACTTATATATAATTCTTTCAAAAATATAAATCATGAACCATGACTACTATATCATGGTCATGTACACGGTTGTTCCACAATGATGTATCAGATGGTAGGACCTGAGTGCTATAACTTGATCTCCCTACATCAAAACATCTCATAGCATAATTCTAGAAAATCAAAATAAACTATATAGCATCCTCCTAGCTATATAAGAATCAGGATTGGTGCTGAATTCTATCCACCTTTCGACTCCTGAAATGATTTCTCACATGATTTAGACTATAAAAACTTTATACCCTTATTACTAAATATTTAAAGAGGTGATACTAGGAATTAGAAGTCCTAAAAATGCCTATAATAGCTAGCTAGATCCATGAAACCACATATGTCAAATACATTCTCGGGATAACTCTAGGAAACTATGACAAACTCATTCACTAGGTTAATTGATACTCCTACCTCTGAGATTTTATGACCCAAGTAGTGACACTTATTGATCTAAAAGTGGAATTTGGTGATCTTGAAATATATATAGTGATCTCTCATTGTAATCAAAATTATCTCAGGGTGTTTGGAATGGTATTCTCATATAACAACCTACGATTATCATACATGGATATTATATATCTTTAGATAAATATTTATTACATTGAAAAAAAATATTCTTGAAGACTATAATAGTTTAGATCCATTGGAAACATGGAACATAATATAATAATCATGTGAAAGATAGTAAATGGTTCCCATAAAGATATTCCAATTTTGTAGTCTTCATTAAAATAATCTACATAAAACCTTTCATCATAACATGGGGAAATGAAACATAAGAAAAGGCGAGCTCATATTACCATTAACGGTAAAAATAGGAGATCTAAATCTATGATCATATGAAAGCATAAGATATGTATAAAAAATCTGATAATGAACATAACTTAATAATTTTATACCAAACATATCCTAGATCATAAATATGAGTCATGGTAGAATTATTTATAGTTCATAAGACCTGAATCATAAGGTAATCAAATAACATGATCCCAAAGAGAATAACATTGGTATAAAACATTGATTTATGGCATACACATAAGCTTATAATGTTGTGAACATGTAAAAATATAAACAAATTCACTCATTATGTTAAGGACATGAAATAAATCCCTCTAAAAACTTATAAATATTCAACTAGGTCCACTCATATCATTATGAACATAGAAGATAGTTCTATTCATAACATTGTGGACATATAATTAGGTTCATTCATAACATTTTGAACATGTAATCAGGTTCACACATAACATTATGAATATATAGTCAGGATCACATATAACATTGTGAACATGTAATTTTGTTTATGTATAACATTATGGACATAAAAGAAAGGTCCACACCTAACATCGTAGTAGTTGTGGTCCACTACCAAGACTATCATAGTGGAAAAAATTCCCTTACTGAACATTGTACACTATCTGTTCCAAACCCATATATCTCATGAGATATAAATATTTACCCAATGAATTGGTGGAAGATATAGCTACCACCCTTCATTGATTATAATGTAACCAACATCCTTGGTTATAACATAACCACCATCCTTGGTTATAACCTTACCACCAACACATAATGAAAATCATACATATGGGTTCCATAAGATCATAAAACATTAATAATTTCATAACTCATGAAATGAAATGGGTTTCAAAAACATCATATCATAACATTTAGAAAATATATAGGTTTCATAATCATTTCATCTTTTGATCATATCATAACTTGTGGACATAAGAGTGGATTTAGTAATAATTTCATCATGTTATAACCTCTGTAAGAGAAACATGTTTCATAAAAAACATCTATAACATAAAGAAAAGCCATTCAATGAAATTCTATGAATGGTATCCTTGGATCATAAATAGAGTAAATCATAACTAACATAAAAGTATTTCATAGATGGAATTTTATTTCAGATATAAATCACATAGAACGTTTATTTTAGAAGATAACATTTCTTTTAAAATCAATTTTTGAAACATAAAACATTTTGTAAATCCATTTCTTTGAAAATGAACTTCTAAAACATATAATGGAATCTTTAGAAATTCATCTAAAAAACTTCTTAATGAAAATATCTTTTCAACAATAAAAATATGTTTTCTAAAACCTAATTTTTTTTGATTTTTTTAGAAAACATGGTTTTGGAAGAAAAAATGTTTTCAACCGAAAATACAATTTTTCTTAAAAACATTCTTTTAAACTCTTAAGTAAATATGAAGAGGAAAATGAACGAAAAATATTTATTATGAAGAAATAACTATAGAAGACTAAAATTCATGATTTTATTGATTTATATATCATGATATAACAATATTGGAGACATAATAAAAATTAATCTCAATAAATAATGAGATTGTAACATAAAACCCTTACCACATTGTTAACCTTGAATCATAATCCCCTCAAAAGTATAAAATCAATAAAACATTAAAATATCATAAGGATTAATAATTAAATGATATTAAATGTCAAAGGGTCTATATAAATACCTCATAAGAGAATATATGTGTATAACATAACATATGTTTCGAAGAAGGAAAATTGGGAAAAAATCCCTTACAGTTTGGGTAAGATTTTAATTATAAACCCCATGAAAGAGAGATCATCGAATGGATATGTAAACATGAATAATTTTATAAAGAAGAATCATAATATAAATTCATTCATAGTATATACACCACATAAAATAAATAGGTCATGAATATGGTATGTGTCTCATAGAAGTAAAAAGTGAGATGGAAATCCCTTCCCTTAAGTATTGAATTCCTTTGTATACATTCAAAATGTCCTATTCTTCAGGTATCCACCTTAGGTTTGCACTAAAAGCATTTATAGGATAGATTTATACCCAAAATATTATTCTATGATGAGGGTACGGAAGTTGGGAAGTGATTTAGGCAGGACTTTGCCAAACTAAAGAGGTGTGAAGGTGTGAAGGTGTGAAGCATGGAGGAGAGTGAGTTCCCTTTTATAGTTTAGGAGAGGTGAAAGTTTTTATATACCCAAAAGTAATCACTATTGGGAGGTATCCCTTACCTGACGTTCCTAAAAAATTTAATAATAATGGAGGGAAGGGTTTATGTTATTGGTAAACACCTCCAATATATAAAAATAAACACATTTTTATATATTTGTTCTTAGTAATTATGTTTACTCAATTTTACGTGTTAATTTTTTAACATTGTAACTTTTATATTTTTATTCACATAGGTAATTTATCATTTAATAATAAAATTAAAATTATTTTTATAAGATAATTTATTTCTAATTATTTTAAACAGGAAATATAATTTATTATAAAAAATGATTATGTTTGTGTAAAATTAATTTTAATATAAATGCATGTAATACGCAATACCCTATTTTAACCTTAAATGTGGTAATTAATTTTAACCATTTTCACTAATAATTAATGTAAAAAATTATGTTGAACTTATGATATAATATAAATTAAAATGATTCCACATATGGAATATATTTTTCCAAAATAAACTGACATAATTGGATGAATTTAATTTAAAATAAATCTCACAAACTTGATAAGAAAGTGGGTTTTAAATAGAAAATGATAAAACAATTTCAATGTATTTTTATCTAAATTAAATTTGAAATTTATTGAAATGAACCTAACTGGATTAAAAGAAATATAATTTGACTTATTACACTTTAAAATCAATTTAAAATATAATTTAAATTTATAAATAAATTAAATGAAAATTCAGTTTTCTATTAAAATGTATTATTATTCATTATTCATCAAAAAATGAAAATTTTCTAAAAATCCCAAAAATTCACATAAGATAATTTTAAAATTATGAATTAAAAAATAAAGTTTATTTTATAAAATTAATTTTCTAAAAGTATCAATAATTAATTTTAATTATTGTTCACAAAAAGAAGTCAATTTTTTCTGTGAAATTGTTTTTTGAAGCATATAAAAAGATTACAAACTTTTTTTTATTTTACTATTAATAAATTTTATTTATATTAAACCAGTATAGTTAATACTTAAAAGGTATTTATTAATTATCATATCACTATGCTTAATGGTGATATTTTAACAGTTACATTTAAATAACTATATTAATAATATATTATGGTTTTGTTAAAACTTAGTGATTCATATAGTGAAAGCTATGCTAGTGTTGCATGTAGAAAAAGAATAATATGGATTTAAATGTAGAAAATGATTTTATTATAGTGAAATATTAACATGATGTTTCCTGTAGCATGAAATATTAATGATATTTAAAATATTTGATAAAAAATTAATAAAAACTCATGGTGTTACATTCTTCCCCCTTTAAAATGAATTTCATTCTTGATATTTGGCTCGGTCGGTAAATGTTTAATACATGAAAGTTCCTTTCCTAGAAACCCACATCATAAAATTGGTTAATAAAACATCTTATTGAAAAATATAAAGGGATGTGTGATGGTCATCTAGAATAATACACAATAGGTTTCCAAATAGGTGAAAAAATGTGAGAAGTGAAAACATGGACATAGAAGAGAAAACTAACACCCTAATACTGATGGGGAGTGATAGAGAAAATGTTGACAAGAAATTTAATGATATAAAGACTTAAACTAATGATGATTGAAAAATGTCATTTATATCATCAAAATGATGATAACAAGGATATATTCTATTTAAGAGACCCTTTTCCTAAAGTTGAATATTTTTTACAAAAATATATACCCACTTGATTTAATTCCATTTAATAAAAAAACTTCACCCTGGGGTTGTGCCTTGATCAATTTACCCTTCATATCTTACTCTATGAAGTGAAGGTGAATTTTTTATTCTTGAAAAATGAATAAATATTATGATCCTTATATAAAATGATAAGTCATTTTGTCTATGCTTAGTTATCATGAAAAAAAAAGTTTATCATAGGTTATCCAATATGAATATATCTTTATATCATGAAATAAAACATTAATCATTAAAAATGCATTCAAAGTTAAAAATATATCATTTCATAAATTATTATCCTTTCAAACCTACTAAAAGATGAAAATCCAAAACATTATAAATCATGTTACTAATTTTCTCAAAATCTGGATAACATTGACCCCAAATATATCCTAAAGTAGATCTTGATTTTAATAAACAAAAAATGTGAATACATTCTTCATCAATTCTCTTGAATCATGGTAATATCTAGAATTACCACAAAGCCATATTGAAAACATACATGCTTATTCATTCCTTAAAAAACATAGATTATTAGATATATTACTTAAGTAAAAAAATGTTTTAAAATCCATCCATGATTGCATAAACCATATTTTAAACATATCATTAATTTTTTCTAAGGTAATCAGTGCTATCTAATTTACTTTACTCTTATCCAACATTTCTTTATTCAAGCTAAACACTATTTTATCAATATTTGAAACATCTTAAGGGTTACCTTCCCTTGATCATATGTTTTCCATTAAATATTAAATTTCTATTAAATCTATTTTCTTGGTCATCAACATCATTCAAAAAATTCCTTCAAATACATAAAAAACATATACTAAACAATCCTTATTTATTTCATAATTCTAGAATCTCAATACAAAAATAATTCAATCATACAACTTTATTCTCAAAATATTAACTAGTATTTATCATCTTATTCCTTAATACCTATTTACTCTCATATGTAATATGTATCATCGTCATCATCATTATCATTAATATAACAATTACTCACAAAACCTTGTAAATTTTCTTCATTATATTTCCTCTAAGGACATCAATTTTCATAATGCACATACTTTCAACATTTAAAGAATTCAACAATTGATGATATGTCAGGGAAACCAATATTCCCACCCATTTCATTAAATGAATTTTCTATTTTCCATTTGAACTTGCTTGTTTTTCCCTACTTTTCCACAGTAAAAAATATTACTATTCCTTTAAGACATTCACACGGGTGATTCTTCCCACATTATCAAAAAATAAGAAACTGATTCTTCTTTACTCCTGGGTCTCCAATACCTTAACTCTTAGCTAACTCTTTCCTTATCTTCTTTAACGAGTCTGAGAGTTGGTTGAGGTATACATTTTTAATAGTGTTTTGTGAAAACTGATTTGGCATAATCAAATCATCCTCCACTCTTGTTATTATCCCATTAAACTACTCATCTTCAAATTTTCTTCCACACTTAGCATTAACAAGACTCTTTTGGGCTCCATCCACTGACTAAAACCAATATCACATTGTGAGAAATACTAATCATAGTGGGGAACCACATAATCTTGAAAAATCACTTATTGGATGTCTAAATTACAAAAATATATTTAATATATGATATATTTGGTCAGAAACACTAATCATAGTGGGGAACCACATTATCATGAAAGATAACTTATTGGAAAACTAAATTAGGAGGCCATATTTAATATATGATATATTTGGTCATTCATAGTAACCATATTTTTAAATAATTCATGATGGATAAAAAATAGTTTTTTATTTTCCAAAGAATATCCCCCCAGGAGTTTAAAACTAGGTGTGAAAAAAGGCCCATTATCATGAACCTATTCCAGATAGAGTCTATATTAATATAGTGTTTTTAGGGTTGTTACCCCTTGCTACATCTATTACAAAGACACATGAACTTGTAGTATCCATACAACGATGTAATTTATTTGAAAACACTCACTCCATACTTTAACAAAATTCCGATCACTTTTTCTTTACCTAAACTCATCCTTAAACTTATCCATAGAGAAATACCTAGACATATCCTTAGAAACATCCCTATGGTTCTCACTAAATGTTTCTCAAACTAGTTTCCAGTGGTTAAAAAAAATTTCCTTTGATTCCAACTATATAGACTTAGAATTATCATACATGGATATAACATATTTTTAGTTTAATATTCATTGCATTACATGAAAACACACATATGAATAACTTAATAGTTTAGTTCCATTGGAATCATGGAACACAATCTTCTAATCTACTGAAAGATCTTTAATGTTTCCCACAAATATCTTCTCATTTAGGACACTTCATAGACATACCAAATATAAAACCTTTATTCATAACTTTGGGAAAGGAAACATAAGAAATGGTGATATGAGATTCTCAGTAAGGGTAGAAACAATCGATATAAATATACGAGCATATGAAAGAATAATATAATAATAAGGGTATTTAATAATGAACATAACTTACAATGTTCATACACCACCCACTATAGATCATAAACATTAGTCATGGCATAATTTTTGGTAGTTCATAGGACATGAATAATAAGGTAATCAATGAACATGATCCATGAGTTCATAGATTTGGCATAAAATATAGATTTATGTCATACACATCATCTTATAAAATTGTGAATGTAATGTACCTTACCCCATAACTCTATCATGTGGGTGAAATGGGTTGGTTATGGGACCTTAAGCGCACTTTCTTGTATGCTAGGGGATTTTGACTTGTAGTGGGGGTCTGATAAGTATAGTGGGGAGACTATAACCCCTAGTTAGAGTTACAAGACCAAAAAAACAGACAATAATAAATAAATAAATAAGTAAATATCAGAGTAGAATAAATAATGAAAACAATAAAATACAATGGAAAACAAAACTCTACAATGAAACTGAATAATACAATAAATGATAATGGAATAATGTAATGTCATGATGGAATGTAACTAAATTTCATGACAAAACTAATACAAATAAAAGACTACCATACTCAAATAAAGACTCATAATTCCCTGGTCCTAAACCCTATGTAAGTACCCTCTTTAGACACCAAACCATCTAGTAAGAAACAATCAATAGTAAGGTCCCTTTCCCTCATCCAATCATTCATCCACCTAATTGGATTGGGTACCAAATGAAGGTCTGAATAGGGTGTGAGTGTAACTCAATAGGTCGAAACCACTATGTATAAATATTACAAGTATGATAATAAGTGCATGCAATAATGTAACAAACAAGTGTGTTAATTAATAAAACCATTATATTAATACCAGAATAGTCTTCTTCAACACCATGACAAAATATCTTTGAGCATCTATCATGACCATGACATCAATAACCATATAAACATGGTAAAAATTACGTTCCTTGTTACCATTAATAAATATCTCTGAGCATGTCTCACAACTATTCCAACTATAACCAAATATCCATGGTATACACCACACAAACCTCTATCAAAACCAAATATATATGAATTTGAACAAGTGTTCGAGCATATCCTGGTATATAGAAATTTCATCATATGTCACTGTGCATAGAACATTGTATAAGCATTTCAGCATGTCTTAGGGAATAGGCCGCTATATAAGAATTTCAACATGTGTCACTAGGAACAACCCTCTATAGAAGAATGTCCACATTTTTCAGGGGATGGACTAGTATTTAATAATTTAAACATGAATCAGGGAATATCATAATATGTATTAATTTATTTATTTTTCACTATGCATACCAAAAAAGATATCAAAATATCACATCATAAGGTTCAATGGTTAATTAGGAAAATAGCCAGTTATAATTCAATTTCTCTTTCATTATATATATATATATATATCAATTTATCAATAGACATATCAATAAATAAAACCCATTTCTATGGTGAATATATATAAATAAATCCCCAAAATCCCATATCATGATAAAAACACTTAATCCATTAGTCAATTCATTTATAATCAACGGTTCACTCACCCGAACAATAGCCAAAATCCAATTCATAAAAAATTGGATCCAAAGGGATTAGAAGGAATAATAAAATTAATCATTCAATTAATTTAATTTCATGTTATATTGGATATATTTCAATATTAATCATATTAGAATTAAAAATACCTTTGGGTTAAGGTTTAGACCCCTACCTTTAACTGATAATCAACCAATGGCTCTAGTAGGATTCTCCTATAAGAACGAAGGTGAAGATGATTACAAGAAGGATCCTAGATCATAACTATTCAATATCAAAACTAAAAAATACCATGGTTAGGATATTATACTATAGGGGAATGTGAACACAAGGATAGAATGTAAAAATTAAATATAATGACTTACTATTGATTTATTTTCTCAAACCATACATTTATAAGGAAGGTTGTCACTCAAAAATTTCATGGAATTCATCATAGGTTAGGAGAGGAAAAGATACACTAAAGGAATGAGAAAATTTCAAATGAAAAACACACTTAAAAATTATTCTCACAATAAATACACTTTGTGTAATCCATTTAACCAATGCATTTGTTCTTAAAGGGATATTCCAAAAAACTCGTCATTAGAGATTAATTATTTTCCTTTCTTTAATTTTACACGTCGTGTATAGTTTACATGATGTGTAACTAATGAATTTCCTAAAATGGTTCATAAAATTTCCTTTGGAAGTTTCACATCATATAACATGTAAATGGTTTATAATCTCCTAGTAGACATTTCTATCCTAATTCTACATAAGGACCCAGACCACCCCTAAAGCCTTCTCAGTCATGGGAAAAAAACTCATAAACCCATACAATATATTAATACCCATATTTCATAAATTAAAACAAAAATATATCCTTGAAATTTATGTCATTTTCCCAAAAAAGGATCTCTATCACTAAATAAGACTCACACATAAAGTATCATGTGAAAAAATCAAGGAGTGACGTACATGAAAAAAGAACAGATCTTACAAGCCCCCCATAATAGAAAATCTCATCCTCGAGATGCTCCAAGAATAAATCTAGGGTCTTAGTGGATAATTATGTCTACTCTTCTTGAACATCATACTCCCTCTCCAAGGTCTCCACCATAACATTTCCATGATTCCATTTCACTCAAACCACAGGTATAGTCTTATCCCAAATATACTTCTCACTTTGGTCCACAATCTATTCTAGATGATCCTAAAAGGATGCATCATCACTAAGATTTATTTTGGTTACATATATCACATGATAAGGGTGTGAATAATATATCAGAATCATTTCCAAATTGAACCCATAATTGATGGAACTGTAGGGAAGTGGAAGGGTTAATTTGTATGCCACTAGACCGAACCTATTCAGTATATGAAATTGACTGAAAAAAATTTGGAGATAGATTTATAAATTTTTTAATACAGAATTTTCCCAAACTTGGTGAAAGCTGAAGGAAAACAAAATGACCATCCTCAAACTCTAGAGGTTCTCTATAATATCCATCATAGGATTTATACCTACTCAAAATTATCACGAACTACGTCCTGATCAACTGAACATGATCATATGTCTCCTACCCGAGACTAGGCCCAACTAGCACAAAATCACGCACCTCGAACCAAAAAATGGTGAATTACATGAAATTACATATAAATCCTCAAAATTTGATAATTTTTTTGATTCCTAGATGCTATTATTATTTAAAAACTCCATGATATTTATATGTTTCTCCCAATAACCACCAATATCCAAAACACAGGCTCATAATATTTCCTCCAAAACCGGAATAGACCACTCAAATTGAGAAATAGTCTCAGGATGATAGGATATTCTCAAAAGAACCTATGATCCTAGAGACTTTTTAAGACCCTTCTAGAATAATGATGTGAAACAAGGAACTCTATTAGAACTGATACTCATTAAAACACCTTGCAGTCTAACTACCTTGTATACATAAATACCATCTAGACAATCAACTATAATGATCTCGATGATAGAGAAAAATATGGATACCATCATAAGTTGTTCAAAAAACACCCATAAAACTACATAATTATGTGTTTTATAGGGTAATCCTATCACAAAATACACAATTACAACATCCCATTTCCACTCTAGAATGAGAAAAGGTTGAAAAATACCAACTAGCCTATGATACTTGACTTTTAGCTACTGAAATGTGAATAATCTAGCCACAACTATCTATATATTATTCTTTATTCCTGAACTCCAGTAATTTATAAGGATATCATGATACAAATTTTTCAAACAAGGATGTACCACCCATATAGAAACATTAAACACTCTAATCAGATCCTCTCACAAACCCATAGTAACCCGCACCCATCCATGAAAAAAGAGAGAATTTACACTGCCAAGAGACCACCCCGATGGTGTCTCCGAACCATATATGTTATCTTTTAGAAATAATATATTTGGATCAAATAACTTCTCAGTCTTTACCCCGTCCAATATCACGGGCATAAAATATGTAGAAGTCAAACATACTCATCCCTAAGGCTCCAGAACATCTAAATGCATGTCTGCAAAGTGTTCCATCATTCTACACTTGTCACAAAACTCATATAATACCTATTTATATGCCTTCTAGAACAATACATTAGAAATTAATTTTACCTTTAATGATTTATAATACAGATCTACGTCTAAAGACTCCAGATACTTATCCCACCTTCTTTCACAAAGGTTTAGGTCCTGCTGAGAAAACATGTACTTGAGGTTCTTGTGGTCCATGTATACCACAAAACTATCACCCATGAGATAATTAATTTAGCATCTTTGGGCATGTACCACTACTGATAACTCCAAATAATGAGTGAGAAAATTTATCTCAAGCGGTATCAACTATCTAAATCCATAAGAAACCACATGGTCCTACTGTATCATAATTGATTCAAGTTCAACTTTGGATGCATCATAATACTCAATATACTCCTTACCAGACTCATGAAAGGTGAGGATTGATGTAGATATCATCATTCTCTTTAGATAATGGAAATATCTCTCAAAAATATTTGACCAAAAAAACTTCAACCCTTGGTCATCCAGGAAATCGATTGTACCAGATGGGAGAAGTCCTAAGTGATGTGCTGGTAATAACAATATAAACTAAGAAAACATAGAAAATATATGAAATTCTTGGGCCCCTACCATGATACCATTTCTACAACCATTTTTGGGTCTATTGACACTCCAACATATGCGATTTCATGACATAAGACATGAACTCTATCAATCCAGAAACTGCATTCAAATAGATTGGTGTAAAGATGACTCTCTCTTAATGTACTCAAGACGATGCCATGATACTGGTCATTATCATCTACAGATTAAGAGTACACTAAGATTTAATCTATATAAAATACCACAAACCAATTAAGTAATGGATGAAATATTTGATTCCACAAGGCCATTAATACTGTATATGTATTCGTTAAACTTCAAAACATCACTACAAACTCATATAAGACATACATACTCCTGAAAGAAGTCCGGGTCTGTCTGTTTATCTCACCATAAATTGATGATACCTTTATCTCATGTCAATATTGGATAAAATCCTAGCACCTCTCAACTGATCAAAGAGACCATAAATATGTGGAAGGGGATACCCATTCTTTACCATCATTCGGTTCAGTCTCTGATAATCCCCACATTAATGAAAATTCCCATTAGCCTTCTTGGAAAAAATAATCGATAACTCAAAAATATGTACTAGGACATTTGAAACACTTAGAATCCAAATCATACAATTTATTATTAAACTCATGATGCTCTATTAGTTATACTCTCTAAGGCATTAGAGAAATTAGCTCTTCTCCCGACACTAACTTGATCATAAACTCGATCTCCCTCTTAGGAAGTAAGCTAGAGAACTCGTTAGAAAAAACATCAAAAAATGGTCTACAACAAGAGGAAATGTTTCCAACCGCATTCCTCCATTATATAGAGTAGAATTGGATATTTGATCCATGAGGAAATCTAATATGTATGGAACTAGTCCTCCATGACCAGCTTAAAGATCCAACTCACCTTGGTGAGAAAAGATTCCTCCTTCAAGAGATAGAATTTAACTCTCCTCCGATAATAGTTGATATGATCCTAGTATAGAAATAAACAATTAATAAAAAGAATAAAATCAAAACCTATCTTTTCCAACACAAATGACTACTAAAAATGTTAACCACCAATCTCTATAGAAAAAACCACGTAACGTTTGATATTATCAGACTTCACTCTCAATGGTATATCAATGTTGAAAACATCATTCAAGATTTCCAAATCCATGAATAAAAAAATTATGAAATGAGAAGATAAAAAGGAATATAACTATCTTGTATAAAAAAGACACATGCAAGGGTATGTGATATAAGAATAATACCTCTGACTGTAGATGGTCACATATCCATAATATTTGAAGTAGCATAAATAATGTGTAGCTATCCAGCCCCTCATCCCTGGGCTCCATACTAACTCCCCTGATGCATTCCATCTTCCCAGTACAGTTATTCCTGAACTAGGGTACCACATACCCTACCTTCACTAGAACATACTTTGTAACTCCAAATACCTATATGATGAGGAGTATATGAGTCCTTCCTATAATACGGTACATTTAATGATCCCATTACACTACTCTACTGCTGCATTGCCCTATAAAACTGCTTTTGGTGGCCTAATCTACCACAAAAATGACACTCCAAAGTGGGGTATGAACCCTGAGGTTGTTTGTGGACCATCTAGACACACCGATAAACTGTTACAGGACATGATACTGAGAAGGATTCCCACTTCTATGATTTCTCTAACCGCTTCTTACTTGAAAAAAATATTATAATGAAACTTATTTTCACTAGAAGAAGAGTTCACAGTTTTTCCTACTGAAATAGCTTGGATGCCACTCAGGGCCTCTCCTAGATTCCCTTCCATAATGAGTGTATGCTTTATCTTGTCCTCAAAACTAATCAAATGGAAGATGTTCACTTGTGACTAGATATCATAGTGAATAGAATCCTAAAAACATCTATACCTGAATATCTGATCCACGTCCAAGGATGGAACACAGAACTACAAGTCATTGTAGCGTACAACATAGTCAAACACTAACATGTCCCCTTATGTCAGATTCATGAACTCACATGTCTTATCATACATTACTTTCTCTAGATAAAAGTGGCTTTGGAACTTCATCTTGAATTCCTTCCAAGATAAATCCTCTTTCTTCCATACATTCTCCAGAATATCCCACCAACACTTGGGAGGTCCAAGAAGCATATAAGGAACAAGATTAACCATCTTATCTATGTGTGTCTAGAGATGCAAAAATATAATATATATTGACTTGAAGAAAAACTAGTCTGCCTAGGGAAGTCCCTCCTCAATGAACATTGGTGGGTTCTACAACTAGAACTCTCTCATCGAATCATAAATTGAAGGCACATTGAAAAAAGTAACTATTACCATGGATCACATGACCCATAGGAAGCTTCCGTGAAGATAAACATCTATTTTATCCTTATGAGATATAAGAAGATATGGATCGACCACATTATGGGAATACCTATTTTCTCTTTACCAATCCACAACTTGAAGAGGATGAAAAGTAATTTTCTCTATAAGTCAAACACACTCCTTAGAGAACTGGATATAACAATAAGGTCAACCTCAATAGGTGACAACAACAGAGAACCACTGACTCTTGGTCACTTTAACCATGGATTAAAATTATTTTAGAATGAAACATTAGTTCATTTAATTCCATTTAATAGATAAAATATGTATATTATATCACATTTTAACAAGAAATTAAATATCACATTCAATAAATATGTCCCTATCATAAACAATTCATGTCAATATTTATCCCTATGTGCCTATCATGATGTAAGAATACTAATCTCATGACTTTCTAAGACATAAGTATAAATTTCAAAAAACCAATAACATCATTAAATAATAACCTCACACAAAATGTGAACCACTCAGGGTTAAGTAACATCAACTTTAACAATAAAATAACATAAACAACATTCCCATCCATGGGCACTCAGATTTTCCCATATGCATGGGTTATCTACTCCCATACACAAGCTCATAATCAAGTCCTGACACATCCTAGTATACTTTATACATTTAAAAAATATTAAATAAATAGAAAATAAACTTAGTGTTCTCCGATACCACTTTTTAATGACCCTCGAGCAAACACACTCTCTTGTAGACGAAACAGGTTGGACACATGACCTCAAGTGCACCTCCATATACTCCAGAGGCTACCAACTAGTAGAAGGGTGTGATTTTTAACGTGGATTGACTATATCCCTGGGTCAGAGTTACAAAGTAGTGGAAAATAGACAATAATAAATAAATAAATAAATATCAAAGTATTAGAAATTAGGGAAACAATATAATATAGCATAAAACAAAACCGTAAAATCCTACTGGATAATCCAATAAATGATAAAGGAACAATGTAATGTCATTATGGAATATAACTAAATGTCATGATGTAATTAATACAAAAAATACTAGAAGACTCAATTTAATACTCAAATGTCCTTGGTCCTGAACCCCTACCAGACCCCTATCCAGAATCCATCACATCTAGTAAGAAATAATAAATAGAATGGTCCCCTTCCCTTACCCAATCTCCCATCCATGTAATCTAATCAAGTAAAAAATAACATCCCAAACAGGTTGTGATTGTAACTCATTAGGCCAACACCAACATGTCTAATTATAACCTTTCTGATAAAAATTTCATGCAATAATGGAATAAAAATATTATAAATTAATTAAAAAATTAAAATAATACCACATCAACAATCTTCAGACAATTCCAGAATATCTCTGAACATGTATCACAATCGTGCCAACCCTAACCATATTACCATGGTAAACATAACATGTATTGAGATCATCCAAAAAACTTCTGTGAGCATGTCTCACAACCCTACCAATCATAACCATATATCCATGGTATAAACCATAAAATCCTAGGTCAAAACCTGCCATATATGTATTTTAGCATGTGTTAGGGAATTTCCTGGTATATATGATTTCATCATTTTTCACTGGGAATAGAATTCTATACAATAATTTCCACATGTGTCGTGGAATATCCGACTATATAAGCATTCCATCTTGTGTCACTGGGCATAGGCTGCTATATAAGCATTTCAACATATGAAAGGGAATAGCTCGATATATAATATTTTTAGCATGGTTCAAGGCATATCTCAGTATATACCCATTTTAGCATGTGTCACTAGGCATAGTCAAAATGATATCAGAATATCCTCTCATAAGGATCAATGATTAATTATAAAAAACACCATCTATATTTCATTTTCACTTTCATTATATATATAAATTTATCAATAGCCATATTAACAAATAAATCCATTTCCATGGTGAATCTATGTCAATAAATGATCCAAATCCCATTTCATTCTCAACACACTTAATCCATTAGTTTGGTCATTTATAATCAATGGTTTTCTCACCTGAACATTATCCATAATCTAGTTCACAAACAATTAGATCCAAAAGGATTCAAAGGAATAATATTATTCCTCATTTAATTAATTTATGCGCTCTATATATTGGAATAATTTTAATATTTCACACACATGCAATTAAACAATCCATATGGCTAATGTTTAGACCCCCTAACATGAACTGGAAATCAACCAATGTTTCTAATAGGATTCAATAATAATAATGAAGGTATAAATGATCTTAAAAAGGATCCTAGATCATAATAAATCAATATCGAAACCAAAAATGACCAAGGTCCTGATATTACAACACAAGGTAGAGATAACAAAAGTATATAAGGTAAAATATAAAAAAACAGATTACGATGGATTGATTTTCACAAATGGGACATTGGAAAGGAAGGTAGTCACTCTACAATCACATGGAATTCATCCTTGGTATAGAGAGGAAAATATTCACCAAATGAATGAGGAAATATGAAACACATGACACACTAAAAACCAATTCCCATGATAAATACATGATGTGTAATCCATTTACACATATTGTGTTTTTTATGGTATAAGAGGAAATACCCATCGTCATAGATTAATTTTAACCCTGATCAACTTTTACATGGAATGTATGGTTTACACGATGAGTAACCAATGCACTCCCTACACTAGCTCAAAGAATGTCCAGTGGTAGTTACAGATCATGTGATATGTTCATAGCATGTAGTCACCCAACAGATAGTTCTAAATCGAAATTCTATATAATGACCCATACCACCATGAATCCTTACAAAGCATGAAAAAACAATCATATATCCATTTAAAAAATTTATATACATACTCTGTTAATTCAAAAAAACATATATCCTAATAAATTTCATCATTTTACCAAACTAAGGTTCTCCATATCTGAATATGGCTTGGCTAACAAGGATCTAATGAAAAAATCAAAGATTGATTTACCTAGAAAATTACAAGACCTTATAAATAATAAAATTATAGGGGTAAAAGCCTTAAACCTATGGGAGAATGATGCTTCTGGAATTCCTTTATCAATTCTACCATAGTAGGGGAAAGTCACAGAGCTCCCTGTATAAACTGCATAAAGCATAAAATGTTATCTTGAAACTGAGCATTGGTTTCTAGTGGAAAATCAATAGGAGCTTCCTTAGGTTGAATTATAGTAGGTAATATTGGTGTCTAAGGGCCCACCACCTTGGGAGTAGGGTCATATCCACCCTCTTGATGCATGAATTGAGGATTCCATAGTGGGATAACTCTATAATTTCCCAATGAAATCCTTAGATAATATTTAACGGCAGATATGAAATAGTAAAATAAGGAAAGGATAGGTTGAAAACCTTCCTATAAATGAGTCACACCTCTTAGAAAACTTCTAAACTAGGTGTAAGTGATATTAGTGGTCACAAAAAACCCATAAGACATTTCCTACTTCCCACTACTAAGGTTGGGTCAGGTTCAAGGTCTTATATAATACATCCTAGTTTCTAATATTTGTTGTTTCAATTTAAAGGTATTAGGGAGAACACCTTTTTAATTTTCAATTGGAATACCCATTTAATGGTAACCATTTCCATTTAATCTATAAATTTTTTTATGTTTATACGTTTTTAGGAGTACAGATATGTCACATCCTGGTTATTTACATCACCATTCCTAATTTATAAATGCCGATATTCTTCATACATTACAATTGATACATCAAGTAACAACAACTTGAACTTTACACTTGGCGTGAGGATGTAAAAGTTCATATATAATTATTTCATTAGATGAATCACCATTCCATGTTTATATAAGTACATTATTCATAAATTATAATTGGAATTAATGTAATAAAATCAACTAACATTTCAGTCCATAAAATTAGAGGTCCATGGATCAAACATTGAATAATTGTATAATTAAGGAACCATCATCAATATATATGGGAAAAACCTATAGACTGATATAGAAAATTTAATTAATCCAATTATTTTATCCTTATAAGAAAAATTATCACATTTACATATATAATAATCAAGGCACTCATGAAAATCATAGGTAATACAGGAAATTCACAGAGTAAGTAAACATAGAATGGAATGTTGTATAACATGTGAATTCTTAAGTGCCTAATATTATGCATGAGATGATACCTCATTTCCATACCATGATAAAGAAAAATGAAATCCATAATAATTAGAAAAATGAACAACATCACAAAACATGCGTGTCACCCAATGATGAAATCAGTACAACTGTAATAAGAAAAAAACTAGAACAAATATAACCCATCCCAAGTAATTTCGATTTCCCCTATATGTGGGTTTACTACTCCTTGGAACATGCTCATTTCCAAAGTCTGACATGTTTTTAGTATCCTGTTTAATAACCTAATAGTAAGATAATATTAAAAGAAGATCTCTCATACCACTTTATAACATACTACCCTAGAAGCCACTAAGTGATGCCTTGATAAGATTGTCCACATGAAGTCATGAATACCTATCCAAATGATAGAGGTTACCAACTAGAAATGAGGGTCTATGATTTTATAGTTGAGATACTATACCATCATGATCAGGGTAATCCACATCAGTAAATAAAAATGACAAGTAGTGAAAATAGTAATAATTAACTAGTAGAGTAATAATAAATCATTAAAATAAATATATAGGTGATAGATGAATTAAAAATAGGTCAAAAATCAGGGTGATCAAGTCATATAGCTATAAAAAATTGGGTACATGAGATACATGTGATCAAACATATACTTCATTCTAAGAAAATAAAAATATACTAAAATCTACCTCTACTGGCATCGCGAGTGTATGCTCAGTCTTATGCTTTCGTACTCCATCCTTGTACTAAATATCAAGCAACAGAAGCTGGACCCTTACCATTATCTACACCTAAAAATAATAAAACATTATTGATTACTAAGGAAATACCAATTTGAGTGTGATATATACTAATTAGTCCACCACCAAGGATTTCTATAACAACCCAACATATGCGTATAAAATGAGAAGTGTGTAGGCACATAATAAATGCATGTAAATAAATAAATAAATATATCGGTCTAGGTTCCTCATGGGACAACTAAAAAACACTATCTTATTTGACCTAAGATAGATATGGATGAAAGGAAGGAAACCTGTTCGAATATAATATGAATGTATCAAAGATCTCTATAATACATGCAAGGAATAATTACTGGGCCAATAAACAAGGAATGTATCAGGTATAGACCAAGACCCAGCCTATTACTTATCTTGGCAGGAAAATATATTGATTTTATATATTTTAATTTCATTAATTTTATATATAAGGCATCCCAAGAATGTAATAAAGTTGAAACTTGGGCCCAACCAAGGGGAACTATACAAAGGAAAAAAAGCATTGCACTAGGATCACTATAAATACCCAACACTATAAGTGTCCATCCATGGTGATCCATAAAGGAATACCAAGTATCAATTTTTGTGTGGTTTAAATCACGTCCCTCTAAGACCATCCCATATATCTCATATGGGGGACCAAGTATTTCTCATGGATGATGTAACCATATCACCCACCAAGCTATTATAATGTATCTCTCCTAGGGAACTAGTATCTCTCATTTCAAGTAAGTGACCCACCCAGTGAGCTCATAAAAGGAAATCCATAAAAAGGATCCCAGTATTTCTCTTGGTGTATTTGAAATCATTTATAGTTTATAATTATAAATATGGATGAGTTTTTCCAAGGAGTACCTAATTCAGGACCCTTGAATTGCCACTGGCTTAAAGTGAATGGAAAGTTATAGTCAGTACTAACTCATACCATACCCCCAAGCATTGTTAACAAGTTTTCCAAAAATTTAATTCAATTAATTAAATATATGGATTAGAGAAAAAGGACCTAAATCATGGACAATCACTCTCCTTAGATCATTTCACATTCTACTATATTTATTATAAGGTGATTCACACCCCAAACATATGGAAATTAATTTAGTTCCAAGGAATCATAAGGCCCATAAGCCTTTAAGGAGAGGCTCACCCATAGGGGTGGATCACGTCCAGGAAAACTCCCCAAAAAATTGATTCGTGGGTAACTAGGGTCTCTCTACATAAATAAATAACCTTTAATTTTATTAATTAAACAGTTATGAGGTGTCACTTGAGATGCCTAACACATGGAACAACAATTCATAAAAAAATGAAAAAATACATTGGTGGAAAGAACTAGACCTCCTACCTTAGGTTCAGAAATGACCACTCATCCATTGCTGGACTTTGATTTGATCTAGATGGGGAGAAAAAAAGAAAAGAGTAAAAATTACATTGAAAATCCAATGCACCTGATGGAGAAGAAAACATAGGTCACATGGTGGATATCTGGAAGAACATATGTTTAGTGTGGGGAGAGATCCCCATGTGTCCCTTATCCTGTGTAGGAAGAGAGGGAATTCCTTAGAAAAGAGATCCCCTTACACTTTAAAAAATGATCCTATGTATTTACACGACATGTAAATTTTACATGTCGTGTAATGATCAGGTTTTTACCTCTTAGGGAAAACCCAATTCACGACG
The DNA here is from genome assembly GCA_963277665.1 of Viscum album. Lineage (NCBI taxonomy): Eukaryota > Viridiplantae > Streptophyta > Magnoliopsida > Santalales > Viscaceae > Viscum > Viscum album. Next base: position 2,115,307,522 of record OY728120.1, read on the forward strand.
TGCAAGGGTATTGGGAAACACATTAAACATCATGTATTTAATACACACCATTTATTATAAATATCATCCATGTATTTAATATACACTATGTATTTTTCCTACAACCAGCCTCCATACCACCTACATCCTCTCCTTCCAAAAGGAAACATACCAACCTAAAGTAAATGTTACTCAATATTAATAAAAAAGAGGAACTTAACAATGTTTTAACAAATATAAAAGGATATATAACTTCTAGAAAATCATGGATGTTAAAAACTTTATCTTAGTATTTCATAGTTATATACTTTTTTCTATAGAGGTATTCATAAGGAGATATCTGAATGCTCAAGAGAAATATATTTTTTTAATAAGACTCAACTAGAGGAAGCCATTGATCCCAACCACCTTTTTAATATAAATTAAATGATCCAAAAATATCCTCTAGGGATTGATTGGTCCTGTTAGACTGACCATATATCTGAGGATGATAAGAAGTACTATGAAAAAACTCTATATCTTGATCTAACTAAATAATTCTCTAGAACTATTAGGTAAACATTTGATAATGATCATATATGATAGAATATGGAATCCGAAATAACAATACAAATTAATTAATGTATAACCTAACAAGATGGTCAAGATATAAATATTTTATGATATAAAAGAAGCTCCTTAACTTAATATGGTTATCAATTACAACCCAAATAACATTATGGACGTTACATTTTTTGGGAAGTTTGAAAAAAATCCATAGAGAAATTTTCCCATATTCATTCTAGTATTGGGGATGTATGAAACATCCATTTATGTTTATATCTCTCATGATTAACTTGCTGACATACCAATCACCAAGATACAAACTTTGCAACATATTTATTTGTGTTTCCCCATTAGAAGTACTATATGATATCTCTATACATCTTTGTAATTCCATGATTAATAGAGAATGATGAGCTATGATATTCTTAAAATAGTTCCTTCTTTAGGTCTGGTATTGATAAGATATATACTTAGTTCCTGAACCTTATCATTCCATCAAAATCAAGTTTTGTCTCCGAAATATTTCTCACCTTATTTTGAAATTCCACAACCTATTTTTTGACCACTTTAATATTTACATAGATAGATATTTGAACTCTCATTTGAGAAAGATAATATTTATCCTCATCCTTTATTATTTCAAGGACCATAATTTTATAATCCATAAATATCCAATATTTTGTGATCCTCATCATATATAATCAAGTATGGTCCTTTTTACTCAAAGAATTATCCATCCATTTTAGTTTCCTATGGTAGTAATGTATTGATAATTCATATTATTTAATCAAATCTGAACATATTTTTTGGTGAAAATTAAAATATTTCTAGGTGGATATGTAATTTTAAATTTTATGATCAATATATATGTAAAGACCTGTAAAATTCAAGGGAAATTTTTCTTAATTTTCTTTGCAATTTTACAAGAGCGCGGTTTCTGACGGCAACTGATTCTGAGGCCCGGTGTGCCCGGAATCAATTTCCGAAGTTTGGCTCGGGTACGTTTAGTGAACGAACGAGCGGGAATTTCTAACTTTTGATCCGATGCTCGGAATTGAAATCCAAGGACACCGATGAACTCGCAGCGCCGATATTCTCTTAAAGAGACCTTTTCCGAAGTTGCATTTATTGCGGGACGAAAGTTAGTTTTTGGGAGAATTATAAGAAGTTAAATAAAAATGTGGAAAACTTTTTATTTTTCTTACTTGTTGGTTAACTCCACTCAAAGGAAGTTAAAGGTGGGACCCACATCCACTTAACCTCCCTTGGGAGGATTAAGTGTGGTGTGGCCCACATGAGACCCAACTTTCCATCTCCTCTCAAAACTCCCTTAACCCCCCTTTTAAATGAAATTGACAACTTAGCTCATTAATTGTGTTGAGTTGTTTAACTTTTTCAAACCTTTGAAATTCAAAAAGGTTTGGTTGAGTAAATAAAATAAGCTCTTAGCTTATTTTATTTGGTTAGAATTCTCTAGCCTCTTGAGATTTTTGAAGCCTTCTCCTTCTTCTTCTTCTTCTTCTTCTTCAAGCTTGACGAAGAACGCGAAGAACCTTCGAGCTCCGACGAAGAACGCCGTTCATCTCTTCTTCGTAGCCGATTGTAACTGAAGATCGACGACGCCTTCCGTGTCAACGAATGGGAACGCCGCATCCTCCACGGACTTCCTTCGTCGGCTTACGGAGATTCGCCAACGACGTACCTCTTCGGACGTACCTCTTCGTCATCGGATTTGACGAACGATTACCGCAACGCCCGACCTCCGCGACGTTGTCTTCCGTGGGTCGTTGACGATCTTCGAACTTGAACCCAAGGTAGGGGTTTGTTGTGGTTTATTTCTTTACTCTCGTTCTTGGTACTAGAATGATAATCTTGTGATTAAATATTTAAGAGTTATCATCTAACGAGAGGGGGGGTCGGACCGCACAAACACGGCCGAATTCCCCCTCCTTTGTTCTTGGTTATTTATATAATCTTGTGGATGAACGAGAAGGCGTGGTGCCGTCGCACCATGCGGGAATCGCCCAGCTTATTTACGCGATGCCGTCACGTCGCGCCGTGGAAGGATTATCATAAACGCGACGCCGTCGCGCCGCGTCGAAGGGAATCGAAGGCGCCGCGGCGGTAGGGTGCGGTGCCGTCGCACCGTGTCGGACGACGAGCACCGCGGACGGTTCCGGGCCGCGGCAGGACGAGAAGACCGGCGGGTCGCCGGGCCGCCGGAGTCAGAAACCGGAAGGGGACTGGCTTTTCCAGTCCCGTTGAAGAAAAACAGGCCGGCCAGGTGGCCAGCCGGAAGGTCAAAGACCGGGGGAATTTAATTCCCCCGACAAACTAAAATGCCCCCCCCCATTTATGAGGGGGGGCGGTTTCATTAAGGGGGGCAGGCAGCCCCCCGGTTTCCCTCAAAGCAGGCCCCCACGAGGGGGGGCCGTTTCTCCAAAGGCGCGGCTAAAAGCCGCGCCGCCATCTTGAAAAAGCGGGGGCCTTGCCCCCCGCGCGTGGCACCCAGCGGCGCCAGGCCGCGCCGCCGCGTCGGACCGCCGCCGGCCAGGCCGGGTCGGACCCGGTTTGGGTCGACCCGGTTCGGGCCGACCCAGGGGGGGGGGGGGGGGTCGGGCCGGGTCGGCCCGGACCCGGACCCCCCGTTTTCGAATCATTTTCGGTCTTTTGGCCATAACTTGAGCCACAGACCTACGATTGACGAACCTTCAGCGACTACACGATCCTTGGATCGAGACGGTCGATTCGGTATATCGCATTCAATGTTTCAGAATACTTTGAGTTCGGCCGGGTTGGTTCGTTCACGAAACCAACCGGGCCTTCGGAGCGGAAACGCTCATATCTTGAGCTACGGACGTCCGATTGACGTGCCGTCAGCTTTGTTGTGTTCCTCTTAGTGAGACAGATCTTTTGGCATACTCTGCCCGAGGTTTGGACGCAGGTGGAGTACGGTCGGGTTGGTTTTGCCTTAAAAACCAACCGGGCCCCTGGGACGAAAAAGCCAATAACTCTTAGACCGGGCGTCCGATCGATGCGCCGTCTGTTGCGTTGAGTTCCTGTTGACGATACAGAACTTTTGGATACATCAACTCTGGACTTTGTGACAGTTGATGTATCAGCCTCTCGGCTCGTGGAGCGGACCCTCCCGTACGAGCTTGCTGTGTGCGGGAACCCTAGTGCTGGCTGCAACTGTTACTGTGACTACTACTGCTACTGCTACTGCTTCTACTACTGTTACTGTGACTGCGACGACGACAGTACAGAGATCCTGTGTGGATTCGACGACGACGACTACAACACTCAGCGATCCTACGTGGATCAGTGCTACAGGTCCTGTGTGGGCCCGATCCTGTGTGGGTCCGATCCTGTATGGGTCTTTGCGGTCAGCGGTCCTGTGTGAACCAGCGCCTACAGGTCTTGTGTGGGCCCGATCCTGTGTGGGTCTTGCGGGAGTTAGTTACCTATCGATCCTTCGTGGGTCCGATGACTTAGATGGATCAGAGATCATCTTTATCGTCTTTCTAAGAAGTATACCTGTATGAGCTGAATCCTGTTGCTTTCCTGTGTGGATTGTTTTGTGCTATCCTGTGTGGATTACGTTTTGCTTTCCTGTGTGGAATACGTTTACTTTCCTGTGTGGATTGAGTTGTACTTGGGCTCGGAGGTTGGAGCGTATTTGAAATTGATGACTTAGGTATATGTATGGGCATATACCTAAGCAGTGTCAGTTGTTACTTCGTGATTGCACCTTTCTTCGTGGTTTATCCTTTGTGGATTTTGAGAGACCTTCAGGGGTCTCGGGGTCCCAACTGAGTAGCTTATACTCACCCTTGCACGGGCTATGCCTGCACAACGTTGTGTTGGTTGCAGACGACGGACAACGTTGATCTTGGCTGAGGCTTACAGAGTAGCAGGACGATACCTGGAGGTGGACCACTAGGCGGGACGTGTTCGGAGCGGACGACTGGAACCGTGGAGCAGTGGAGCTATCTGTACCCATCCTTCAGGTGGGATCTCCAGTGGACAGCTCGTTGTAGCGGCTTTTACTTACAGTTTCTGTTTTCCCTTTCGAGTTGTACTTTACTTTCAGTTTGGGTTTGTATACTGGCCCATTTACTTTTCCGCACTTCAGTTGTACTCTGTTTTTACTTAGTGTTTACTTTCCTCTTGCTTACTCTTTGGTGTTTGTTTACTTTACAAAGGCAATGCCTTCCCTTTTTACCGGGATTTATGCCTTGGTGTTAGTCTCCAGCCCCTGGCCTATGGAAGGCGGGCTTGGGGTAGTCACGACACGGACCCCGAGGGCGGGTCATGACAAATTGGTATCAGAGGAGTTCGGTTCTACCGCGAACTCTGAACTTTTCTTTGTGAAGCAATATTGTTTAGCGTATTGAGTGTGGTTATCAGTCCAGGGAGTCCAGTGTTGGTGCGGTGGCCGACGTATCCGTACACCAGGACCCAGAATTCTGATTTCCGACTTAATGCACGAAAAAATTGATTGCGTGTGTGTTTCAAAGTTTTCTTTGTGATTACTTATATCAGCTCACCAGGTATACTGTTTGACCGTGGCGCACCTGATTCCTTTTCAGGATGGCCCCACGACGGCAGCCAGCTAGGGTTCCGAGAATCGAGTGTGACGACAGCCCACCGAGCGACGAGGCCTCGATGCAGGGCCCTTTGTTAGCAGTGGCACCGGCGGTAGCTCTACCCGCCGAGCCCCCGATGCTTCCAGTACCAGCCGCTGACGATGCACGTCGCCTCAGCGCACTGCATGAGTTTCAGCGCCAGCGACCACCCAAGTTTCGCGGGGAGACAGATCCCCAGGCAGCCGAGGACTGGCTGGAGGCAATGGTACGTGTGTTTAGGCTAGTGAGGACACCAGCAGACCTCATGGTGATCCTCGCTGCGAGCCTACTTCACGTAGCAGCAGGACGATGGTGGAGCTTGATGCTCTAGGTGCACGATGAGGCATATCTACTTTGGACGGACATTGAGAGCATCTTCCACTCGGAGTTCGTCCCAGCCACCCTTCGTGCGGTGCGTATCCAGGAACTTCTTCAGCTGCGGCAGGGCATCATGACAGTCGCTCAGTACTCGGCGAGATTTACTGATCTCTCGCGCTACTCGACTGACATGGTACGGGACCCATTCTTCCGGGCCCGGACCTTCGAGCAGGGTTTGAGACATGAGATCAGGGCATCGCTGATCTCCCTCAGCATACCGACTCAAACAGGAGTACTGGAGCGGGCCCTTTTGATCGAGAGCTTCCTTGCTGAGTCTACACCAGCACCGAGACCCACCGCAGGGCAGCACGTGGCAGATTCATCTGCAGCAGGCAGTCGACGGATGACTCAGGGGTCCAGACAGACCAGACCTTCAGGCAGACGACCTCAGGACACTGGCTCAGCAGTGCGGGGCACACAGCGCGGAGCCAGTCTTTCGAGTGGAAGACAGTGCTATGAATGCGGCGGGCAAGGCCACATGGCTCGTGACTGCCCGACCCGCCATGCAGAGGAGAAATAGATGGTTGAGGAACCACCTAGGCAGAGGCAGAGGTTTGACCGTGGCGGTCCGCAGGGAGGAGGCGGACGAGGCGGAGGAGCTGGCCAAGCAGCAGGTAGTGGGCGACGCTTTGAGGCTCTACCACCACCACCACCAGGAGGTCCACCCCGACCTCAGGGGAGAGCACAGCTTCAGGCAGCTGAAGCTTACGATCATGGAGCTCCGGAAGCGGGTGGACTAGTTCGGGACTAGCTCCAGGCATAGAGGCCTTTGCCCATAATGCCTCTAGCTTTGTAGATTGTGTTGCCTTGTGTCCTTGTACTTTAAGTTGAAGTAATAGAAGATACTTGCCTTGGTGACTTTTGTTTTCTTGTCTTTTGTTTGTTTTTACTAAGAGGTGCCGGTTAAAAACTGTTGACTTGACCCTCACTTGCGAGATTTTTACTGGAGGAAACCCAGCGACCACAGACTGATGCCGACAGTGTGACTCAACCCTTGGAGGCGAGAGTGATAGTTGGATCTCTTGGTAGCAGTGTCGAGGCCTTACGACGTCATCCATGCCATGAATTAACTAATCATGACAGGATTGACTGTATTAGGCAAGGAACGTGGTTCATCCAGGGGATGAGACCGGATTTCACTTTTCGGCAAAGGAGAAATCTTTGCAGCTTTGCCGTACGTTAAGGTGAATGGGGAACATAGTAGCCGATGCCCTCAGCAGGAGGACGGGCATTCAACTACTTGAGGAGGCGACGGAGCAGCTAGTCTCTTTGCAGATATCCTTCGTGGATAGAGATGGAGCAGCCTTCCTCCAGTATCTCACAGTCACCCCTCCTCTACTGCAGTGGGTCAGAGAGGCACAGCGTGAGGACGCTGACTGTGAGACACGGCATGCACAGATATCCTCGGGACAGGCACCTGATGGTTTCTCCATTGGAGCAGAGCACGACATCCTTTTCAGAGGACGTACCATGGTACCAGTCGCTTTGCGAGAGGAGGTGCTAAGAGAGTTTCACACTTCTCCTTTGGCGGTACATCATGGAGTGGCGAAAATGTACCATGATCTCAGACGACAGCACTGGTGGCCGGGCATGAAGAAGGCAGTAGCAGAGTTGGTTTCTTGATGCCTCACCTTCCAGCAGGTGAAGGCATAGCATCAAGTACCAGCAGGCTTGGTACCGCCCTTGGAGGTCCCAGAGTGGAAGTGGGACGGCATAACTATGGACTTCGTGACTGGACATCCACGTACTTCCAGAGGTCACGACTCCATCTGGGTGATTGTTGACCGACTCACCAAGTCGGCACACTTCTTACCCATCAGAGAGCAGGACTCAGTGGAGAGCTTGGGACGTCTCTACGTTCAGGAGATTGTGCGGCTCCACGGTGTGCCATCATCTATCGTCTCCGATCGAGATGCTCGCTTTACTTCCTGGCTTTGGAAGGGGTTACAGGAGGCGTTCGGGACGCAGCTACGTCTGAGCACAGCCTTTCACCTCAGACGGATGGTCAGACGGAGAGGACCATTCAGACTCTCGAGGACATGCTCCGCGCATGTGTCCTCGACTTTGGTCATAGCTGGGAGGACCACCTACCCATGGGGGAGTTTGCGTACAACAACAGCTACCACTCCACCATCGGGATGGCACCGTACGAGGCGTTTTACGGCCGACCTTGTAGATCTCCTTTGTGCTGGACAGACCCTGGGGAGTCAACACTTGTGGGACCGGAGATGGTCCAGGCCATGACAGAGAAGGTCCAGGTCATCCAGGATCGGATGAGGACAGCTCAGAGCCAGCAAAGGTCATACGCTGACAGGAGGTGGAGGCCACTAGAGTTCGAGGATGGTGACCACGTCTTCTTGCGGGTCTCACCTCGACGTGGTATTCGGAGATTTGGCCGAGGCGGAAAGCTATCTCCGCGCTTCATCGGACCCTTACAGGTCCTCAGCAGGATTGGTGAGGTGGCTTATCGCCTGGCTCTACCACCTCAGTTGCACCGGGTGTACGACGTCTTCCACTTGTCTCAGCTGAGGAGATACGTGCACGACCCGACGCATGTCATTGACCATGGGGAGCTTGACGTTGACGATGGGGTGACTTTTACGGAGGTCCCGGTGGAGATAGAGGATCGACAGGAGCGGGTCCTACGTGGGCAATCGATTCCTCTTGTGCGCATCAGATGGTAGCACGGGAACCTCTAAGAGAGCACAAGGGAGCGGGAGGCTCAGATGCGTGCTCAGTACCCTCATTTGTTTCCCTAGTTTTTGATGTATCTTTACGGGGATGTAAAGCCCTGAGGTGGGAGTAATGTAAAGACCCGTAAAATTCAAGGGAAATATTTTCTTAATTTTATTTGGAATTTTACAAGAGCGCGGTTTCTGACGGCACCTGATTCCGAGGCCCGGTGTGCCTGGAATCAATTTCTGAAGTTTGGCTCGGGTACGTTCAGTGAACGAACGAGCGGGAATTTCTAACTTTTGATCCGGTTCTCGGGATTGAAATCTGAGGACACCGATGAACTCGCAGCGCCGATATTCGCTTAAGGAGACCTTTTCCGATGTTGCGTTTATTGTGGGACAAAAGTTAGTTTTTGGGAGAATTATAAGAAGTTAAATAAAAATGTGGAACACTTTTTATTTTTCTTACTTGTTGGTTAACTCCTCTGAAAGGAAGTTAAAGGTGGGACCCACATCCACTTAACCTCCCTTGGGAGGATTAAGTGTGGTGGGGCCCACACGAAACCCAACTCTCCATCTCCTCTCAAAACTCCCTTAACTCCCCTTTTAAATGAAATTGACAACTTAGCTCATTAATTGGGTTGAGTTGTTTAACTTTTTCAAACCTTTGAAATTCAAAAAGGTTTGGTTGAGTAAATAAAATAAGCTCTTAGCTTATTTTATTTGGTTAGAATTCTCTAGCCTCTTGAGAGTTTTGAAGCCTTCTCCTTCTTCTTCTTCTTCTTCTTCTTCAAGCTTGCCGAAGAACGCGAAGAACCTTCGAGCTCCGACGAAGAACGCCGTTCCTATCTTCTTCGTAGCCGGTTGTAACTGAAGATCGACGACGCCTTCCATGTCAACGAAAGGGAACACCGCTTCCTCCACGGACATCCTTCGTCCACTTACGGAGATTCGCCAACGACGTACCTCTTCGGACGTACCTCTTCGGACGTACCTCTTCGTCATCGGATTTGACGAACGATTACCGCGACGCCCGACCTCCGCGACGTTGTCTTCCGCGGGTCGTTGATGATCTTCGAACTTGAACCCAAGGTAGGGGTTTGTTGTGGTTTATTTCGTTACTCTCGTGTTGGTACTAGAATGATAATCTTCTGATTAAATATTTAAGAGTTATCATCTAACGAGAGGGGGGGTCGGACCGCACAAACACGGCCGAATTCCCCCTCCTTTGTTCTTGGTTATTTATATAATATTGTGGATGAACGAGAAGGCGTGGTGCCGTCACACCACGCGGGAATCGCTCGGCTTATTTACGCGACTCCGTCGCGTCGCGCCGTGGAAGGATTATCATAAACGCGACGCCGTCGCACCGGGTCGAAGGGAACCGAAGGCGCCGCGGCCGGAGCAGGGCCGTGGCGGTAGGGTGCGGTGCCGTCGCACTGCGCCGGATGACGAGTACCGCGGTCGGTTCCGGGCCGCGGCGGGACGAGAAGACCGGTGGCTCGCCGGGCCGCCGGCGTCGGAAACCGGAAGGGGACCGGCTTTGCCGGTCCCGTTGAAGAAAAACCGGCCGGCCAGGTGGCCGGCCGGAAGGGAAAACACCGGGGGAATTTAATTCCCCCGGCCAACTAAAATGCCCCCCCATTTATGTGGGGGGGGGGTTTCATTAAGGGGGCAGGCGGCCCCCCGGTTTCCCTCAAAGCAGGCCCCCACGAGGGGGGGCCGGTTCTCCAAAGGCGCGGCTAAAAGCCGCACCGCCATCTTGAAAAAGCGGTGGCCTTGCCCCCCGCGTGTGGCACCCAGCGGCGCCAGGCCGCGCCGCCGCGCCGGACCGCCACCGGCCGGGCCGGGTCGGCCCGGACCCGGACCCCCCGTTTTCGAATCATTTTCGGTCTTTTGGACATAACTTGAGCCAAGAACCTCCGATTGACAAACCGTCAGCGGCTACGCGATCCTTGGATCGAGACGGTCGATTCGGTATATCACACTCAATGTTTCGGAATACTTTGAGTTCGGCCAGGTTGGTTCGTTCACGAAACCAACCGGGCCTTCGGAGTGGAAACACTCATATCTTGAGCTACGGACGCCCGATTGACGTGCCGTCAGCTTTATTGTGTTCCTCTTAGTGAGACGGATCTTTTGACATACTCCGCCTGAGGTTTGGACGCAGGTGGAGTACGGTCGGGTTGGTTTTGCCTTAAAAACCAACCGGGCCCCTGGGACGAAAAAGCCAATAACTCTCAGACCGGGCGCCCGATCGACGCGCCGTCTGTTGCATTGAGTTTCTGTTGACGATACAGAACTTTTGGATACATCAACTCTGGATTTTGTGACAGTTGATGTATCAGCCTCTCGGCTCATGGAGCGGACCCTCCCGTACGAGCTTGCTGTGTGCGGGAACCCTAGTGCTGGCTGCGACTGTTACTGTGACTACTACTGCTACTGCTACTGCTACTGCTACTGTTACTGTGACTGCGACGACGACAGTACAGAGATCCTGTGTGGATTCGATGACGACGACTACAGCACTCAGCGATCCTACGTGGATCAGTGCTACAGGTCCTGTGTGGGCCCGATCCTGTGTGGGTCCGATCCTGTGTGGGTCTTTGCGCTCAGCGGTCCTGTGTGAACCAGCGCCTACAGGTCCTGTGTGGGCCCGATCCTGTGTGGTTCTTGCAGGGGTTAGTTACCTATCGATCCTTCATGGGTCCGATGACTTAGATGGATCAGAGATCATCTTTATCGTCTTTCAAAGAAGTATACCTGTGTGAGCTGAATCCTGTTGCTTTCCTGTGTGGATTGTTTTGTGCTATCCTGTGTGGATTACGTTTTGCTTTCCTGTGTGGAATACGTTTACTTTCCTGTGTGGACTGAGTTGTACTTGGGCTCGGAGGTTGGAGCGTATTTGAAATTGATGACTTAGGTATATGTATGGGCATATACCTAAGCAGTGTCGGTTGTTACTTCGTGATTGTACCTTTCTTCGTGATTTATCCTTTGTGGATTTTGAGAGACCTTCAGGGGTCTCGGGTTCCCTACTGAGTAGCTTATACTCACCCCTGCACGGGCTATGCCCGCACTACGTTGTGTTGGTTGCAGACGACGGACAACGTTGATCTTGGCTGAGGCTTACAGAGCAGCAGGACAGTACCTGGAGGTGGACCACTAGGCGGGACGTGTTCGGAGCGGACGACGGGACCCGTGGAGCAGTGGAGCTATCTGTACCCATCTTTCAGGTGGGATCTCCAGTGGACAGCTCGGTGTAGAGGCTTTTACTTACAGTTGCTGTTTTCCCTTTCGAGTTGTACTTTACTTTTAGTTTGGGTTTGTATACTTGCCCATTTACTTTTCCGCACTTCAGTTATACTCTGTTTTTACTTAGTGTTTACTTTCCGCTTGCTTACTCTGTGGTGTTTGTTTACTTTACAAAGGCAATGCCTTCCCTTTTTACCGGGATTTACGCCTTGGTGCTAGTCGCCATCCCCGGGCCTATGGAAGGCGGGCTTGGGGTAGTCACAGCACGGACCCCGAGGGCGGGTCGTGACAATATATGTAACAAATATCTCCATAAATATAATTCCTCTATATCATTATTTCAATGATTACTATTTCTAACTCTGAATCATGTGTTGGGTAATTTTTCTCATGAACATTCAATTGGAATGAGGAATAAGATTTCACCACATATTGTTTACATGAGATGACATAATGAACCTATATTGAATGAATCACTATAAATCTCCAACAACAATACACTATAGGGTAGTGTGGGCATAGGTTCATTATCTGACCTTCTCTTCAGTTCCTTGAAATTTTATTCACTCATCGATCCAAATGAACTTAACTCCCTTTTGAGTTAATTTGGTGAGTGGATTAGATAGCCTTGATAAATCCTTTACAAAGCATCAGTAATATCTATCAAATCTAATAAAACTAAATTTTTTAGTCACAGTGGTTGGTCTGGGATAATTTTCTACAACTTTAGACTTTTACGGATATTTTTATATTCCCTATGTTGAGAATATATGACCAAAAAATGAAAATGTCTACATTTGAAATTCAAATTTCTAAATTTTTCATATAACAAATCCTTAATTTGGGTCTTCAATATAATCCTCAAGTGATCTTTAATTTCTTTCTTTCTCATAGACTATATAATAAAATCATCTGTAAAGATTACCACAAACTAGAAAATGTAATATCTAAAGAATATTTTCATTAAATCCATGATTATAATAGAGGAATTATTATGAAAAAATTTAATCACTATAAATTCCATGTTCCCATACATTGAATGGAATGTGATGAGTGACTATTCTATGGTATCATGTCTTTTGACCAGTTGAGTTATCTTAGGAATTCCGAATTTACATTTTCTATATGAGATAAATCCTAAATTATTATTGAAAACATAGTTACGAGAGTTATAACACAAAAAATGGCTGTTTGTTTGATGAATGTTATGTCTTGAGAGATGACTTTGATGTTTGGATGAGTTTTAGGAGTGCCATTCTCTAAAAAATAATTTCCAAGAGAAACAAACTGGGGTAATGAATTTGACTAAACCATATAGCCCCTTAGGAGAAACCATTCTCCCTTGTAAAGGGTGTCATATAGTTTCTTAATCCAGGAAATGTGGGGAACATGACCATGAAAAATGTTTGTAGAAAATTGTAGAGGTGGGTTGATGGGAAATAGACGGTTTTAAAAACTTTTCATCTGGACCATATGGTTAGTGAAACATAACTTGCAGCACCAAATGGTGGGAGAATTATCAACTTAGACTACGAGGATAAATTGTTTGGGGTATGGATCTTAGGAAATATGATATATAAAATTTTTTCATGGTTTACCAAACTATGTAGCCCAACCATGAGAATCATTAAATGGGAAATATTTAAAATTTTCCCTACCTCATATATGAGGTTTTCCACCCTTTACCCAAATTTCACAGTGGAGGCATCCCATTCACAGACCTCTCATTTTCCTCTACCTTTGGTGGATCTCCCTCGTTTAGTCTCTATATAAAATAATGCTGAGTTTGTTGGAATCATATTTGGTGTTTCTCTAATCATCCAATATCTCTCATTCTATATCAATTCAAATCCCAATTTTGGATGAGCGTAAAATCCTAAGAATGAAGTTGGAAGTCAAGTTTCCTTTTCTAAATCTTTCTTCATTTATAAATTGTTGACGTTGAGCTATAGGATATACCTTCCATGCATTGCTCCTAAAAAGTGAAATACCATAAATTAAGTACTTAGACAACACCAGTGATGTCCCTTAGACCCCTAAATGAAAGTGCCCAGTTAGGATGATTATATCACTAAGAGGGGGTGGGGGTGAATCTGTGATACTTTTTCTTTTATGTTTCCGTGAAATAACGTTCGTCTCATGTTAAAGATTTAATTAACTGTTGAAAACAATTCAACCACACATCAAATGGAACATAATTATTTACCAGGTTCACTATTCAATAAGAATAACTATTTCCTTGGTATGGTTTGGAAATGATATTATACAACATATTACTCTATAAATAAATACTTGGATCACAATGAGTAGGAGATAACCTTAAACTCATGTAACACTATGTAAATAATTCCAATAGTGCATGTGCACCCTTAATTGAAAAAAATACTTCATTTTATTACCCTTAATAATGTAAGAACTATTTAGACTTTGTTATGAAAAACTCAATCTGATTTTCTGAGTTTGGTTTTTTGGAGTAAGACATTCCCCGGTGTGATTTTTACAGTCTGATTTTCATTCAGAATAAAACATAAATGAATCAACACCACTTAAATCCATGAGTATGATTAACCTAGTACAATTATTCATCAGTAAAAAAAACCTAGTATGGAAATCCTGATCTAATTAATCCTTCTTTATATGATCATCATCTGAAGATGATTGATAAGATGAATAGGGTAATCAGCTAAGTATGATGGTCATCTGAACACAATGTTGTGATATTGTGTCTTATATTTCACTTTAATCTGTAAAAAATTCTTCAAAAAGGTGATCACAGAAACTTCTTCTTCTCTTTACAACTGAGATAATTCCTCTCATGAACGGTACATTGGTCATCAGAAAAGTAAAATGTACTTTTCCCCATTTATTTGTGACCCATGAGATGATTTGGCAGGAATCCTAAAAATTTCCACGCTTCATCAAACTCACCTTAATATCAATTTACCCTAAAATATTTAGTGAACTTTTATTTCATCACCTATTCCTAAAATTATTGATTCTTCAATAATCTCCACTTCTTCTTTAGAGTTTCATTTCAATTTCCAATTTGATTTCAATATGGTAGTCCGATTTTCTGAAACAGATTTTTTCAAAATAAGGCATTGTATTAATTTAAAAGAAATGTATGAAGAAATGGATACCACTTATGAATGATGAATTGGTCCATTCTATTGAATATTGAGCTCCCCCTTGACAGTAAATCTAGAAAAACCCTCCTTTTCTCTTGACCAACTTAAGATAAAAAACTTCATCTTATCCTCTTCTCTTGAACGAGTTGGAAACCAAAAAATTAATTTAAAACTTTTTAAATGGTTGACTACATTTTTTTATCTCTTTATATCCTTATATTCTCATCTACTAGCCTTAATAAATTCCTTCTTTGAGTATGATTTCCCAGAGTGCGATATTTTTGAGTATGATTGGTCAGGATAGACACATTTTTGGGTATAATCTTCTTTCTTTCTGAGCATGATAATGATCATCCTTGTCCTGTAATGTTTTTTATTCTTCTGATGGATGATTGGATGGTACAATGAATTAGAAGCATCTCTTACTATTCTTCCACCCATATCCAATCTTTTTTATAATAACATTCACCACCTCTTATTCACTCGTTATTTAAAAATGATTATATCACAAGTTCTCCAATCATCTTATGATTGATATGAAATATGAATCAGTAAATCATTATCACATTTATTTTATCATTGTCATAAAGAATATTATTCTCTATAAAAACATCCACTTCTTTCACATAAAATTCAGAGGGAATCTAATGACCATTTACTTTCAGCCAGATACATTCTCCTTGAAACTGATTCTATAATTCCAGATAACAGTAAATTCCTCATTAATATCATTTCCCATACTGAACCCAAGGTGAGTCTGATCAGAACCAATTCTTCCAAAAAATCTTCTACCCATTACGATGGACAAATTGAGTTAAATTTTTCAAAGAAACATGAGTCTGATTCTATTGAAAATAATGGCCAGTATGGTTTCCACCTAATACAAAGATAATTGATTTCATTTCTTCAAAAAAAATCCTTGACAAAAAAAGACAAACACCTTCATTCTTGAGCATTGTAACAACAATATCCTACTTGGGATTTTGTTTTAAACCATGTTTCATAATACATTGAACTTTTTATCCTCAAAAAATGGATTACTTATCAACAATTATAATCCTATCCGAGATAACTCATTGTAGGAAACATGAATAATTGACAACAATATCATGATGTTCAAAAGTAGTGATTATGATAACTTCTTTCCTTTTCCTTATTTAGCTATTCTTCAACCCTAGATTTTCTTCATCCTTCCTGGAAAACAAATGATTTTTTTTCCAATGACCACTCTAATAAATAGTTATAACAAATCACTCATAAAATAAGGTTGAGTTCACAAATTACCCACAAATACCTCTTTAATGCAATAAAAAAGATAATTTATTAAACGATTCTCCCCCATGAAAATATAATCCAAAGGTAAGATGAGATAGGGAAAAAAAAAACATACCCCAAACTTAATGAGAAAGAGGATGGACACCCATGGTCAACCATAATTTTCAAAATGATTACTTTGGTAAACATTTTGTGAAAATGTTATCAACATGTTCCAATGTAGAAAAATACTTCAGATTCAATTAATTCTTCTCCACAAGCTCTTTGATGAAATGTTATTTGATATCAACATGTTTTTAATGAGAATATTGAATTGGATTACTGGTGATATTGATTGTGCTTTGATTTTCAATACCCAAGAATAAGGGAAACATCACTCCAATAAGTAACTTTTATAATTTAGTTTTCATCCATATAAGTTGAGTAGTGGATTTAGTGGAAGAAACATACTCAGGTTCAACTTTTATGAGAGTTATTGAATTAGGTTTCATTGAATTCCATCTAAAAAACTATTTCCAAGAATGAATACTCCAACAGTTGTGGTTCTTCTATCATCAACATTTCCTACCCAATCAGTTTATGAATACCCAAACAATTCAATACTATCTGAGCTTCCATACCTAATTATGAATTCTATTGTGCCTTTGATGTATCTAATAATTATTTTTCTAGAAATTAAATGTGATTATTGTATATAACTCTGAAATATTTCATATAAGGTAATAATATAAACAATGTCAGTGATTGAGGTAGTCAAATACAAAAAAAATTGAATCCACTTTCGAAATTATTTCTGATCAACTTATTTTACTTCCCCATATTTAGACAAAATATTACCCACTGATATTGGTTTGGAAATAGGTTTTTATTTTTCCATGTCAAACCTCTTAAGAAGTTCCTTAAAAAAATTTCTTGAGAAATAAAAATTTATTGCTTCATTTGAGGTATTTTTAACCCAAAAATGTAGTTCAATTCCCCCAACATGGAAATTTCTAAAACAACTTATTTATTTAGAAAACATTTAACAACATCTCTAATAATTACTAGAAATGATAATATCAACATCATAAACAATCAAAAAGTGGGAATAATCATAACTTTATCTGATGTGTAAATTTTTTTCCACTCTTCATTTCCTAAAATTTATCTTCCTTAAGAATGTATCCAATTCAGAATACCTTTCCTTGAAATCTTATTTTAGGTCATACAAAGCCTTTTTCAATATACACACATAACTTTCATATTTCCAAATAACAAATCCACAAGGTTGTTCAATTTAAACTTCCTCTTCGAGATCACTATTTAGGAATACTAATTTAACATCCATTTGAAAGATCTTATAGCCTCATTGTGCAGAAATGGAATTAAAGATTCTGACTATTTCAATTATTTCCATCAGAGAAAAGGTTTCATTGAAATCAATGCCTTTAATATGGGAATACCCATTTTAGACCAATATTGCTTTATTTTTTATCACTTCACCTTATTTATAAAGCTTATTTTAGAAAACCCAATTTTTTTTCAAATAATTTATTTCTTTTCAAGCTTGTGTACGAGTTCCCATGTATCATTCTTTTCAATTTCATAAAATTCATCATTCATGGATTGAACCCATTCCATTTTCTCAAAGGATTATTTAACATCAGTTGGATCCACTTTTGAATACAAATAAGTATGCGTAATAACATTTTTTTTCTGGTTTCAACCTTATAATTTTGATCACTAATTATATCCTGATCTTCCACTTGTTTGCACATCCTTTGATGATATTTTCGAGAATCTTCTTCATCATTGGAAATGGATGAGTCTGATTATTCTTATTTATTAGAATTAAAATTGTTTGTATGCTTATCAGAATTGTTTTATTAAACAAGATCTGCTTCCTTTTCTGCATAAATATGTTTCTATTTCTCTCTTCTTTAAATTACATTCACGTTAATAGAAAAAAATTATTCCTATTTATTTTTCAAATCAATTTTATCCTCTTCCTTCTTTAGCATAGCCAAGAAATACTCCATCTTCGACTTTCAACTCAAACATACCATATTTTCCACCATTCCTTTTTATAAAACATGTAATCCTAAAAACTCTAAAGTGATTCAAACTTGTAGTTTTTATATATAACAATTCATATGGAGTCATACCTGATTGAGGCTTATAGAAACAATGGTTCTATATATAAATAGAAGTCCTCGTGGCTTTCCTCCAAAAGTATTGAGAGATTTCATGTTCAGGTAACATGGTTATTCCCATTTCCACCAAGATTTTATTATTTCTTTAAGAAAATTTATTTTTTTGGGGAGTGTACAAGGAACTATACTCATGCTGAATTCCATGATTGTCAAGATAGACTTCAAACTCTTCACTTCTATATTCACAATAATTATATGTTCACAACTTCTTCACTGAATACTAACATTCCTTTTCTACTTTTCTTGTGAAACTTCTAATTTTTTAATGCTTCTTATTTATATTTCATATACCTAAAACAAGAAATGTGTATAAAATTATCAATGAATGTGATTAAGTACTTATCTTCATTTTTTGATGATTTTCTCATCGATGCATAGATGCCAGAATGAATTATCTTCAGGGTTTTTTTGGGAACAAATCTCATCTTTCTTGTGAACAAAATTTGTAATATTTTCTTTATGATAGATATAAAAACTACATAACCCATGTTTAACCGCACTGATATTTATCAGTTATAGAAAAAATGTTGATAAAGGGAATATTTATCAGTTCTAAGGAAATTCCTAATAAATTTAACCTTTTATCTGCACTTTTTTTAGCGTAGATAAAGGGAACCTTTATTAGTGATTTATTTCTAGTGATAATATGTAGTATCTATTATAAATGCATTATTTTTAGTGCTAATAAATGGTACCATTTATCAGTGCTTTATTTTTAGCATTGATAAATATTCCTTTCATCACAACTTTTTTAGCTCTAATAAAGGTCTGAATAAATACAATGACATAATAAAAAAAATAAAAAAAATAAAGAATGATTTTATTAAAAAATATTTCGCAAATTTTATTAATTAAATAATTATTGATAAAGATGAATAAATTTATTAAACATTATTAAATATTAATAAAATTTATTTATTTGATAATTAGGATAATTAATGTTTTTAAACTATATATATTAAATATGTAGATATATATTAATGTGTATAAATATTATTTATATATTTCAAAATAATTTTGTGCTTTACATTAATTATTCATATATTTATTGAATTGTTGTTTATAATTAAAAATTAATATAAATTAAAAATATTGACTAACTGCATAGTACTAGACATATAATTGAATTTCGTTTTATTTTTCAATTTAACATATATAGATCAAATCTGTGTTCTATTGATTCCATATAAACGTAATTAATGCATTTTTATATACAATGAAAACAAATAAAACTTGTAAATTTTTTTCAGTATTGTTAAAGTGTACTTATTCTTAATTTATTCAATTTCACTCATTTTTGAAATATATATATGCACATAAAATTAGATATTCCTAAATAATGTTAAAAATATATTTGTAAAAAAATATTTACAAATAAATATATTTACAAATGTACATTTACAATATTTGTACATTTATATATTTATAATTATAAATAAATAAATATATTTTTTAAAATTATTTATATAATTATAAATAAATAATTATATATATTTAAACAATTATTAATTTTATAATAAATTTACTTAAATAATTAATATATTTAGTATATTTACATATAATTATGATATATATATGTATAATTTTATAAATACATATAATGATATAAATATTATTTTTCAAAAATATTTATATTATTATATATTAATAAATATAAAATTATAATAAATATATTTAAAAATGAATATATTTTCTATATTTATATTTATATATAATAATTAATTATATATAAATATTTACAGTATTTTTATTTATAATTATAATTATAAATATTTATCAGTGCTTAAGTAATAAGCGCTGATAACATAATCTTTATAAACACTTTTTTCATGTTGATAAAGACGATGATTTATGAATTCTAAAAAGAGCACTAATAAAATTAACATTTATCAGCGCTATAATTATATAAATGATAAAGATTGATTTTGTTAGCACATTTTTAGCACTGATAAAGACCTACCATTATCAGCGCTAAAAAATTATTAATAAAGAGTCCTTTTATTAGCACTTAAGTAATAAGCATTAATAAAAGGACTCATAATCTGCGCTTATTTGTAAGCATGAATAAAAGTGTACTGATCTAATTAAAAAAACCTCACCATATGTGAACCCGCCACGATATTAGAATATTTCTACAGAAGCCACCCACTATCAGTGATCCTCCTAGGTGAATCAAACCTCTAATTACACCACTCGAATGCCTCTCAAACATCTTTTTCAACATCTGGTGATCAACTGAAGTTAGGGTTTCTAAAGAGGGTTTAATATTTTATATAGCCTAGAAAGGTAGGAATTTCAATTTTCATTGTGTATTTTTGGTTTTTTATTAATTTTTTCTTTGATGATGTTGTTATTTGTGGCCCGATAATTGTATACTAGTGAGGTATGCCATTTAGTTTTCCTAGTTTCCCATTTTGATTCAACTATTCAACGCTCATGGGGAGTTTATTGTTTCTAAACTCGATGGTGACTCTTGGAGTCACATGGAGATTGGTTTTTTCTTTTATTTTGTTTACAATTCCCCAATTGATATCCTAAAGATATCATATATATTTTTCATTATTTACTTTTTCAATGTTTTTCCAAACATGTGAAATTTTAGAAATTAAAATTGGGGCTTTTATGTGGGAGGGATTTAAAGGTAGGTTATGAGATTTCTTTTATAATATACAGATCCATATCTTCCTTTTTTCTACTTATATGGGTTTCTATTGGAATCTAATGTATTGATGCATCATGGTAGTTTTTATTTAAATTTTCATTCTACTAGTTATTTTTATTTTTTAGGGTAAATCAATTCCCACTGTATTGTTTTTCAATCCCTAGTTCTTGTTTCCAGCCTGAGGGGGATTGAGAATGTCCCTTAGAAACTATCATGGAACAACTCAGGTGTTTGATATATGATTGTCTTGGGGTTTTTTGGAAACTATATCTATTGATAAATGTATTGTACCTTTTCTCATTAACCCAACATCCTATTCCTCTACATATTGAAAAAATCTATTTTATTTTTCTCCCTCTTTATATTAATCCAACATTACTTATAAATCCTTTTAATAATAATATATGAGATATTATACCTTGATGCTACATATTATTTTCCAACTGCATTATAATTTTTCATCATCATCCTACTCCCCCATCTCAAAAATTTATAAAACCAATATCCTTTAGAGATTACCCCTTTCTAGTTACACCTCTTTTTCTGAATCCTATATACCACTATAAGACATTATAATTTATTGCTTGGAAATGTTGATTTTCAAGAATTTTCCCCCTTTTTGAATATTTATTTAACTAATAACAACTGGAATTCCATAGAATCACTTCGATACCTAGCAATATGACATGTTGAAAAATAGTATGTCAAAACTTTTTGCTATAAAAAAAGTTAGCATATTAATAATATCCCACACTCCATGATATAGATTGATATTCCATACAAAATATTTGAAAATTTTAATCTATTTTATATGGGTGTCAACATGGGTTTCCAATATTCCTTTTGAAATTCAAAAAACACATCCCTCACATACATGGATTGGTAAAAAATAATCCCATGCATTCCATGAGTCACCTATACACTATGGAAAATGTCAAATCACTGATCATCGACATTTAAACATTGGTCATTATTAATGTAGAAAATTATTATCATCATTCATCTATTGGTCCTCTAAATGTTTGGTTATCCTCATTGATAAACACTTTTAATCTATCCAAAAAATTATTTTTTATGTAATGATTACAATCAATTCCTCATTTTTCAAATTAATGTTTCTTCAATAATTCATATAACCTTAAATACCAATATCATAGTTCTTGTTTCAATTCATACATCAAAATTTTCAATTGGAAAACATTATTCTAACATTAAAGAATGAGAAAACTATCAGTTTGTTTGAGGAAAATTTCCTATTCATGTAATACACTAGTAAATGCTAATTTTACATCCAGTTGGCATACCTTGAATTTTCTTTGGATGGGTCACTGTGGTGATATGACGTCCCGAGAGTCTTGAGATGTTTTCAAATATTCATATACCATTAATTTTAAATATAATAATTCCTTTGGTTTTTACATCACTTGTTATGATATAATTTCATATCTTATAGTAGATAGAATGAGATTTTATTATTCTTGTTTATCATATTAGATTTTATTATTACTACTTAGTTCCCTATACTACATTTCATTTGTTTAGGGGATTTAAGAAATATTTTATTTGGATTAATTATTTTATAAAATTAAATTACCCATTTTCTTCAACATACTGAAATTATTTGAAATAATCAAATGTGGAGTTTCCCCTATTATAATTGATTATAACTTTTACTTTTGATAAAAAATTTATCATGTGTATTTATTTATATGATTTATATAATTTATATCTTATAAACCCAGTAGGATGGATATGAAACGAAATTGGATTCATTCTAATTTTTTGAAAAATGATTTTGAAGATGGAGTTAAAGGGTTCATCAATTTTTCAAGAGAGCATGTAGACAGACCTTCTAAAATTCTTTATCCGTGTTTACATTGTTTTTATTCAAGAAAATTTATTCCTGAATAATTGTAAGAAAATTTTATTTTTCATGGAATATATCAAAGCTATAAATTTTGGACTAAACACGGGGAAACCCAAATGTGGACATTGATTAGGATAATACTGTGGTTTATGAATCATTTGATATTAATACCATTGTAAAAGATGATAGATATCAGATGGAAGAAATGATAATGGAAATTGAAGATATCCTTCATGATTTTCCAAAGTTTTTTGAGGAATTAAATAGATGTTCCAAGAAACCATTGTATACTAGTTGTACAAAACACCCAACATTGTTAGTTGTATTGAAGTTATATAACTTGAAAGATAGAAGAAGATGGAGTGAAACCATCTTTACAGAACTACTTTGTAAGATCCCATGTTTTGAACCGGGTTAAAATTATGAATGTTTATGAATTTATTTTTTGGTTTATCAACATGCCGTTCTTTTTAAACTGAGATCTTGAATTTTATTCCGAGTTTTGGATCACCTAAAGATGTCATTTTTTTCGAACATTTATAGATGTTTTGAGGTTAAGGGGAAGTCATACAGGCGGCGCATAGTTTGTCTAACCATACGGCCAAACCGTGAGAGAAGGGTGTCTGAGGCAGTAGCTAACACACGGTTTGTCAAACCGTGTGAACTAACCATGCAAGCACTTAAATGAGATCCTTAAATTGTGGATCTCACTTTTTTTGCCTTTATATGGATCATTTTTCCTACTAAGTGGCCATAACTCGGGAATACTCTTCCTTGAAGGCAGGAGAACCTCTCCCAAGTGTTTTGGAGGCGATCCGAAGGCTTCTCTTGGCGAATCGAAGCCTGTTTCTTAAGGTAGGTAGATGTTCTTCATCGTTCTTGTTCATTTTATTAGATCCACTTAGATCTACATCTATTCTTATCACAGTTTCGTATATCTATGCCCATTATGGGCAGATATAAGTGAGTGGATGCCATGTTTGTTGAGTTTTGGTCTTGGTCTTTCTAGGATAAGTGATCTAAGGTGGGTTATTGAAGAATCAACCCGTTTCTCTTTAGGGTTCTTCATTCGTTGTGGTTTCCGTCAAAACCAGATGTAGGGTCCCAAATCATTAATAGTTTATTTAAGAATTATAGAATCTTTAAATAAATTGAGAATGTGAATTTCCTTGATTTTGATATGTTGATGAATGACACTTTTGAGGTTATTAGATAATTACACCCACATGAGATAATTGAGGACTTGAACATGTGTTGATTTTAAGCATGGGTTTCTATTTTAGTTAAAGTTATTTGATTAAAAAATTGAATTATTGGAATGGGGAGATTGAGTATAAGGATACTTAATTGTAGAATTAATAATTAAGTCATGAGTTGGAATGAGTTTGTGGCTTTTACTGATTATTGGGAATATTGAATATTTGACATGTTCAGAAGATAATTTGGAAACTGGTAATAATTAATGGGGGGATTAATTATTACATGTTAAACGGTAAATGGTTAACTAATTGATGATTGGTTAAAGAGATAAGGTTTGATTAAATAATTTTTGAATTAATTAATTTTCATGCATTAAATTATGATTGTGAATTGATTGTTTGTTACGATTGTTGGACAAGGGTACATTTTTATGTTTGTTATTTTTCTATGCCTTAAGTTTTCTTGGATGGAGTTATTTAGAGATTTGATATGTTGTGTGAGATGGTCACTAAATTATCTTGGATTTATTCAGCATGTTTTGAGATGATTATGGTGAGGTTGTAGATTGTTAAAGTCCTAGACAAACCATTATTTGAATGGATGGTTTCAGACTTGTTAACGAATTTGGATAATTAAGTACTGAGTTAATTTTTTAGTTGTCTTTCTATGAATAATTAATTGTTAATTAATTATTAATTAATGATATTTTGAATGGTTAATTAAGTGTTGATTTATTTGATGAGCGATTTGTGTTGTTAATTAATTTTTGAATTAATTAACGGGTTGGTTTTATGGTGTTAGACCTGGTATTCTTAACCAATGATAAATTTATATGTGTGATTGATGAATGGGTTGTGAGACAGGGACTGATGCTCCAAATATTCATAGGGTGTTAGACATGATTTTCTACGCCAATGATAGATGTATATGTTTGATTGATAAATGGGTTGTGAGATAGGGACTGGTGCTCCAAATACTCATGGGGTTCTAGACATGACGTTCTACATCCAGCTTGCAAGAAAATATTCTTTTATGGGTCTGGGACTAATGCTCCAAATACCCATGGGTTGTAATACATGGACTGATGCTCTGAATACACATGAGGGTGCTTTAAATTATGTTCTACACCCATTAATTAACATTGTATTGTGGGTCCAATTGTTCATGCGTGAAATGAGTTAATGGTTAATGAAGGATCTTATGACATGATGTTTTGTGAATTGATTATGAGAAAGGGTTCAATAATATTAATGAATTGGGTGAACCACTGTTAGTGGACGGACCCAGGAGTGAATCACTATTTTAGTGGATGGGCATAGACATAATACATGAAATATTAAATTGAATAACTTCAGACGTGTTATTGAACCCAAAGCACAAGCTTGGATTCAGAACTTACTTAAATTATTTAGATGGTCTTTAGAGACATCTTTGGAGAGTGACTTATACTGGAGATGTCGGGCATAGGCCAAATCTCAATACTTTCATAATAAGATTTGAGTAATTGATAAATGGAAAATGATTATGTAATGATTGTTGAGTATGCATGAAAAATGAATAGTGCAGTTTCAGACACCAGCTAAGGGATGAAGCAGGTACTTGAGTATATAGTTACTTTGTACTGCTTACTTTATTTTATGCGTTCCATCACGTGTTTTAAATTATTTGTTAAATTTCTTGATTTGGGGTAGAAAAATGTGGTCCTGACCTACTGATATTTATATCTCACACCCTACTCGGGCCTCCACTACATTGGATACCCGAGTACATTCTATTTTCATGCAAGACTATACTGTTTGCATTTACTTGGGAGTTAGGAGCAGAGGACCGAGTAGAGGCTCAGGATGCTCAAGGAGATCGCCCTTGGGGATTTGAGTCATTATTTATTTATTTCTTCATCAGAATTTAAAGAATGTTGTTTTCTTCACTGTTTTCTACTTTTGTATCTTTAGCATGTCATGCATTCAACTGTTGTATAATTTGGCGTTGGCCACTTTTATAAAATGAGTATTATTTATGTTCCACTGTTTTTCATTTATGAGTTACTGCTTCTGCTATTGTTTGTTATCCACACTGATATACCACTGTACAAATCTAATAAGAGGGTATAGTCTCCCCACTTACTATCCTTAGACCCTCGCTACTAATCAAAAGCTTTTGGTGTACGGGGAGGCACACTTGAGGTCATGTGGCAACCGGTCCGGCCACCGGATTAGTGGTGACCCGGGTCGGGACGTTACATACTTGGTCTTCCAAAAGATATGATTCCAAAATAAAATGAACTAGCATGATGAAAATATGACACTAAAATAATGTTACTTTCAGCGTGTATGATCTCAGAAAAAATACATACTCATTTAAATGATTTCATAGTGTTTCACAAGGACCACGAATCACTCATAAAGTGACCTATGTTTATCATAGATCGATTCCATAAAAATGAATCAAGTCCTTCAAAATATATATGGTAATTTCCTATAATTATACAATTTATAACACTATATAGATGTTAGGAAACCATAAGAAAATTAACTTGACATCTAAATACAATAATTTAAGATCAGAATGTACGTCATCCAGAAGATTTTCCTCAGTAGAAGAAAACAGATTATGAGTTTTCTGAATTTGGAGATGAGTTGAGAAAATTGCATCTTCCATTATATATAGATGGAATAAATCCTTTTTGGTGTGTTGAGTAATACTCACAGTACATGTCCCGTCATGTTGGTAAATTATAACCTGCCACCATGGTTATGCGTAAAGAGAAAATATGTTATATTTTCTGTACTTATATCTGGACCAAAGAAACCCACTAATTATATTGATGCCTATTTGGATCCATTGATTGAAGATATGTAATTGATGTGGGATACATGTATTAAAATATATTATTCTCATATAAGTGAATAACTCACATTGAGGGACATGTTGTATGGAACAATAAATGACTTTCCCTATTTTAGAGATTTATCAATCTATAACAATAATGGAATGTTGGTGTGTCCAAATTGTGAAAACATCACATAATTAGTTTTGTTGAAACATTCCGCGAAGAATTTGTTTTTAGGACATTTGATATTTTTACCTCGATGACAAAAATACTGATCCTAGATGACAAAAATATATGGGAATATCGAACACGGTATGACACCATCTCTAGCAATGGGCGATATACTATATAAAAAAGTAAAAAAGTTTGACACTGTATTTTGAAAACCATTTTCAAAAAACTGTAAAAAAACATGTTGAAAGAAGACATCAATTTTCATTAAATTATCGTATTGGAATTTTTTGTATGTCAGAAATTTTATTGATGTCATTAATGTAGAAAAAATGTATTTGATAGTATTATTGGAACATTACTAAATGTTCCTAGAAAACTGAATGATGGAATCCAGGAAAGGTTGGACTTGATTGAAATGGGGATAAGGGAAGAGTTGGCACCAGTGAAGGGAAAAAAGTGGACTTTTCTTCCTCCAATATCTTATACTCTATCCAGATAGGAAAAAATTGAACATTTTCCTTTTCCTTACTATTGTAAACATTCCACAAAGGTATTCATAAAATATAAATAATTTCATGTCAATGACTTATTTGAAGTTACAAGGACTAAAATCACACGACTGTCATGATTTGATGAAATATTTAATGTTTGTTGCATTCCATTGAATTCCTCCTAAAAATGTACAACATACATTTACCCGAATTTTCTTCTTTTTCAAAGCCATATGTATTGAAGTTATAGACCCGAAAAAGATTCCCATCATGAATAAGGATATTGTAGCAATATTATATTAATTAGAGGTGTTCGTCACACCATCATCCTTTGATATAATGGTCCGCATAAACATTCACTTGGTTAGAGAGGTTCAACTATGTTTTCCTTTCCATTACCGATTAATGTACCACATTGAATGGTATATGAAGATTTTGAAAGGGAATGTCAAGAATCAAAGTCGGCTAGAAGGTTGTATTGAAGAACGATACATTGTTGAAGAAGTTATTGAATTCAATACCGATTACCTATGATATGTCGAAAGCATCAATCTCCTAATGTATCTTCACAATGAAATCATAATAGGTGAAGGGATTTTCAGAAGAGATTTTCTACATTTTCCTTAACAGAGTGGAAGAGAAGATATCTTTACATATAACACAATAGTGAATATGTTGATCCATACATCGAATCCATGAAATCAATTCAAAGATATCTGAATCTAGTAAGGGTTGAATGATGGATATCAAATACACTTAATAAATAGTTTCTAGGATGGTTTTGAGATCAAATTTATGAGGAGTTATATGGAAATTTGAATTAAATTTTTGAACGACTTCAATGGATAGCTATAGGACCTAATGAAAATGTTTTATCTTATAATGGTTTTGTAATCAATGGTTATATGTTCTATACAAAAGAACACGATGATGTCAGTACATTGCAAATAGTATCATTAAGCTTCTGGCTAAATCGATGCACATATCTGGTTCCAAGGATTAAAATCTAATTTATGAAAATATTCCACATTTTGGCATCATAGAATAGATATTTGAGTTGGATTATATAACATTTTGAGTGCCTCATTTCCATTGAAAATGGGTTACAATATCAATGGAGGAAAATTTGATGAAATGGGATTTTGGAAGGTGAATTTTAATGTGGATGGGGAAAAAGATGATCTATTCATAATGGTATTATAAGTAGTGAAATTAGTTTATGTATTTGTTCTAACAAAAAAAATTTGGTAAATTTTCATGATGATGATTAAAAAATGTTCAGTCAGATGAAAATTCAATCGGGGATGACCCTTTAATTGGGACATCACAATCAATTCATGCCAGTCTCAATATATACAATGTATTCCACATTAGAGGGGACCACAAAGAGGGTATTTGGATTATCTATATGGTAACAAAATCCCTAAAACATTTAAAAAAAGAATATCGGTTCAATGAGAAGGTAAACATTTATTTTTAATATATTATTTTCCCCTCATAATATTATATGTTCTCTACTAAATTAACATAATCTAAATTAAATGATTGAAAAATCATGTAAACAATGTCTTCAAAACATGATGGAAGAAGAAACTATAATGAAGGAAACCCTTTGGAAATATGTAAAGGTAATGTTATGATATACTTTCTCTATTTTTCCAAAAAATTATATAATGAAATGTTGGTTTAGTTTCCACTCTTTCATGTAGGGTTTATTTATTTTAGAAGTTTTCTATCCTTGTTTAATACCTTTGTTGGAAAATGAATGATGTTGTCTTTTCTCAGTCACCGAGGTAATCTTGATGTTCATATAGTAAAATCATTGTCCATAAAATTAATGCATTATTTCATCTTTATTTTTAATTTATTTATTTTTATTATTAATCAAATTATAAATATTTTTTATATAGGTGGATTCATTTGTTTGAGTTGGGGTTGTCTCTCCAACTTTCATGATCCTTCTCCATTAATACCTTTTCACCCCTATAGTGGTGCATTTATCACTTTCTTTCAAGTTACCTCCACTACGTTTGCAAAAAATAGCAACATTGCTGCCTCCGCTCAATCACAGAGGTAATATTGATGTTTTCCCAGTAAAATAATTGTCCATAGAATTAATTTATTCTTTCATATTTATTTTTATTTTATTTCTTTTATGTATTAATCATATAATAAATGGATTTTATGCAGGTGGATTCCTTTGTTCAAGTCGGGGGTGATCTATCCAACCTTCATTCACCTTCTCCATAAAAATGTTTTCACCCCTAAAGTGGTGAATTTATCGCTTTCTTTCAAGTTACCTCCACTGCCTTTGTAATAAGAGCAACAATACTACATCCGATCAATTATAAAATTAATATTGATGTTTTGACTGTAAAATAATTGTGTAGATAATTAATGTATTGTTTCATATTTATGATTATTTTTTTTAATTTTAGTTTTACTCACATAAAAATTGTTTTCTTATACATGTGTATTTTTTTGAGTTCGTTTGTTTTGTCCAACATTCATCCATATTCTCCCTTAAAACCCTTTATCCCATATAGTGGTGCATTTATCAATTTATTTCATGTTACATCCACTTCCTTTGCAGGAAGTGAAACAACACTACCTATGGTCAATTACAGAGGTAGCTTGATATTTCTATAGTAATTTCATTGTCCATAGAATTAATTTACATTTTCATATTTCCATTTAATTTATTTCCTTTTAGTATTACGCACATAATAATTGTCTTTTTATATTGGTGGATTCTTTTTTTGAGTTGATATGGTTTGTTCGAAGCTGATCCGGTAGTGTTGGCAGTTCAATAATGGATGTCAATTGAAATAATTGTAACATTGAAAATTTGGATTTTTCTGAGACATTTGGACATGTAGGAATCCGCTAAACTTCAATCTGACACACAATGTGACTGGTATGACTCTAATTAATTATTTCTATTTTTAATTGACATTAATTTTATTAAAAAATAAAAATGAATCAACGTGTCTATTATGAGATTAAAATTAAAATTTGAAATTAAAAAGATTCAATCACTAAAAACTGAGAAAATGCGCTCAAATTTTCTTGATAATTTTGTGCATCAATTCATAAATCATTTTTCACATATAGGAATCAATCTGATGTCACAATGATACACAATGTGATCCATATGAGTCAAAGTGCTTGTTTTAATTTTAAAATTACATTTTTGTAAAAAAGAAAAATAACATACTGAAAATCAAGAAAAAACATTCAGATTGTTTTGATACTTTAGGAAAATAATCCATAAGTGATTTGGAACATTCTGGAATTAGCCAAATCTCAATACAACGAATTTTGTGACCGATATGACTCCAAGCCTTTTTTTTCATTTAAAATTGAAAACAATTTTCATAAAAAGGTCAATTCACCAACTCAAAACTGAGAAAAAACATTCAAATTGTTTAAATACATTAAGAAAATGATCCATAAGTCATTTGTGATGTGTTGGAATTAGCCGCACCTCAATCCTGTTTGCGATGTGACTGCTATGAATCAAAATGTGACTTTTTATTTTAAATTGACATCAATTTTAGTAAAATTAGTACTATATGTTAATTTATTAATTAATATTAATTCTTTCATAAGAATTGTTTCTTATATGGGGGTGTTATTAAGCTTGAGTAGGGGTGGGTTTTTTTGAAATAGCATGATTTAGGTCAGGATTAAAAGGAACATTGATGTTTTTGAAAGTATCTAATAATATGTATTTTTGTAATTGTATGAACAAATTTTTGAAATGTCTATAATATAGTGTTTTTTCTTGTGTTTGCGGTGTAAATTTCATTTCATATAAATTTTGTATTGGGTCTTTTTTTATTGATATATGGTGTGTTTTGGGTGCTGTAGTGTGTTATTACAGCACAATATAGTGGTGTTGCAGTGTACTGTTACAACATACAATAGTATGACCCTTTATCAGAGATGTTAAAATCACTGATAAAGTCTACATTTATGAGTGATTTTAAAATCACTGATAAAGGTCTACTTTATCAGTGCTGATAAAAGTATATTTTATCAGTTCTCATAAAAGTGCTGATAAAAGATAAATTTTCAGTGATTCTATAAGCACTAATAAATGATTCCTTATCAGCACTTTTATAATTTTTTGTAAAAGATAAGGTCTTTTAACCTCTCCCATGTAGTCAACACATTTTTAGCACTGATATATTCCAGTTTTTGTACTGTAAAAGGCCATTTTTATACTAGCGAGTGAAATAAAAATCTCTTCTTCTTGGAAAATCAGGAATTTCTTGAACACAATCACTTTTATATTAATTTATCATGTTTCTATGACACATTTGTACAATCTTTTTATGCCACAAATGGTTCTCTTTCACTATACTCATGTAACAATAGTTTTGTATTTCCCCAACTTGAAACAAATTCCATTTTGTACATTGGACTCTTATAACAATAAATATATTTTATTTACTTTTCATAACAAACCCATGTTCTATGAAGATAAATTTTTTACCCTCCTCAATAAATTGTGATGTACTTTTCAAATTTTGTTTCTTCCAATTAGCATACAATGTTTTCTTGGATTTCATCTTTCATTTTCCAATGATTGATGATTGAACACCTTTGATTATTAGGTATTCATCATTACCAAATGTCGACTTTCCTTCTTTAAAATCATTCATATTATTTAAAAATTTTAAGTCTCTTTTTGTGTGAGAAGAAAAACCATCATCGAGTATCCATGTTTGTTCTTCCTTTGAATCTTTGAATGATATTTCAACAACAAGAGTTTTTCTCCTCTATTTTATTTCATCACTTCTAGCCTGTGAGTATTATTAAAAGTCTTTTATTGTGATGGTAAAAAAACAATACATCCTTTTTCAATGTTTCCAGGTTGTTCACATCTTTCAAAAATAGTTTTTAGGGACTATAACCTATTTTCAATATTCATTTAATTAATTTTAGATTTATTCAAAATAGTCTTATCAGAATTCTTTATTTGATGAGATTGACTCCCCCTAAATATTTTCATTTCATAACGTGAGGGATGATAGTAATTTCTATGGATGAACCAAAACATACTTGCCGTGCTTTTGAATCCACCACAATACTAGCAATAGATATCGAAGGATTATTTTCCTCGGAAACTTCCATACTAATTGAAACTATGAATACATTTCTCAGCTAAAATATTACATTAATTTTATGATATAAAAACCATTCTGTTTTTAATGAGATTATTATTCTTTTTTTATCCTTAATAGAATAAAAAATATTTAAAACTTTTCAAGAGGTAGATAATACTTTTTTATACTCATGCTGTTTTTTAACTTCTAACCTCTTTACTTTAGTCACATACATCACTTTTCTAGCTTTTTTATTTTGAAAAAAAAGTCAATCATTCTACAAACCCTTTGAAGGAAACTTTTTTTGAACCTTATCTTGTTTATCATTCCATGATCTTTCACTAACTTTAGGGATAGTGTTTTTGAAACTTTTACTTTTAAATTCATCTTTAGAATGTTTTTATTGGATATGTTCCAACTCTTCTTCTTTATTCCTTCATCTTCAGCTCCAGATTCTCATTACGATTATTTTATTCTTCAAGATATTTCTTCAAATCATAAATATACTTTTCAATCTTCACTTTATCATTAGAAAAAAATTCTTGACTTCTTGTTGAATATCATTTATCTTCAATATTTTTTTTTTCTTTTCAAGCCTTCTGATCTTTCTCATAAATTCTTTCAATTATTCTATTAATTGAATTTCATATTGATTTTATTCTTTATCTGAACTAATGCTTTCAAATTATTCATCATTAACTGTTTCAATAAAAGTATTCTAAATACCATATTAACTAATTTTTCAGATTCACCATCACTACCTTATTCTTATTTATCTTTCAATAAGAAACATCTACTTTTGGATTTGATGAATTTTCTTTCTTTCCTTGTGGAATACAATTTTCCTTTATCACCCTTATTCTTCCAAGATCTTCTTGTATTTCATTATTCTTAATCACTATCCTCTTCTTTCTTTTTACAAGGAAATTGATCCACACAATTAAAAGCTCCTCCACATTCAAAACATTTCAAGGGTAGTTTTACATTGTATTTACCTAGAAACCATTTCACATTTTTTGAAAATAGGGATAAAATATCACTGATATTTTTATGTACATCATTTTTAAAGTTATAATCACCATCATCCTGTTTAAGAAGAATCTTCATTGATATTTATTCGTTCACTTTCATAGCTTTATCCCTTCTCATTTCTTAAGTAATTAGAGTGCTACAAAAATCATCAATAGATAATGTTTCAAGATATGTATCTTCTAATGAAGAATCTTTTGCATCAAAATTTTCAGAGTGGTTTCTCAAAATATATTCAACCAATATAGAATCATCTATCTTTTCACCATGAAATTTGATAGTACACTGAATTTCATTTACCAAGGTAAAGAAGTCCCCAACATATTCATGGTCACTCGTCTTTAAATATTCATATTTCAATCTCTAGATTTGTAACTTTTACTTCTTCACTTTTTTATTTCCATCATATATGTTTTTTATTTTATCCCATATATCATTAGCTATTACAACAACATTCACCCATAGAAAGTTACTTCCAGAGAGTGATGTTAGTATAACATTCTTTCCCCTTCTATCATTCTCCATATTCCTCTTATCAACAGATATAAGAGTATCTTTATCATCAATGGGTGAAACCAAACTGTTGTAGCTTTAAGAACATAAAAATGATAAAAATAAGACAAGGAAGCATTTTTTATTTACATATATGATAATTATTTCCATTAAATACTAGTACACCTTTACTATTCACACAATTCAAATTCTCTATCAA
Organism: Viscum album; assembly: GCA_963277665.1. NCBI lineage: Eukaryota > Viridiplantae > Streptophyta > Magnoliopsida > Santalales > Viscaceae > Viscum > Viscum album. The sequence goes on from OY728120.1 coordinate 2,115,341,657, forward strand.
TAGAGAATAAGAGAAGGAAACCTACACTATGATACAACTTGAAAGTGCCCAGTAATGATGATTATACAACTGAGACGGGGAGGGGGATCAATGATACTTATTCTTTTATGTTTCCTTGAAACAATATTCTCTTTCTATTAAATAATTAATTACCTACTGAAAACAATTCAACTACACATCCCAAGGAACATAAGTATTTACACGGTTCATTTTAAATAAAAATATCCATGCCATTGGTATGATTTGAAAATGATCAAATACCACAAAATTCATTAGAAATCAATCCTTGGAATATAATGAGTAGGATATACACTAACACTCATGTAGCACTATATAAACAATTACAATAGTGCATGTGTACCCTATTAGAAAAAATAGGGTAATACAATGTTTTTGTAACAACTCATGTTACTTGTGGTTCTTTTCAATTCTAAAAATGTATTCAATTGAAAAAAATCATTAATTTTTTACCCAAAAGAAGGTAAGAACTTTCTAGACATTGTTATGAAAAACTCATTATGATTTTCCAAGCCCAATTCCTCCAAGTGCGATATTCCCTAGTATGATTCTTCTAGTCTAATTTTCTTTCAGAATATAGTAAAAATGAATCGACACCACTTAAATCCCTGAGTTCAATTAACCCAACACAATTCTTCCTCGGTATAAAAAATCCAATATGGAAATCCTGATATGATTAATCCAGCTCGATACAATGATCAGTCGAGTACGATTAACAAGACTAATACTGTAATCAACCAAGTACGATGATTAGATAAATAAAATCTTGTGAACTTGTACCTTCTATTTCACTTCTATATGTCAAAAATTCTTCAACAAAAGTCATTACAGAAACTTATTCTTCTCTCTACAAATCAAAGCTTCTCTCTCATGAACAAAACATCGGTCATTAGAAATGTCCAGTGTACTTTTCACATTTTATAGGTGACCCTCGAGATGATATGGAGGTAATCCCGGAAATTTTCCCACTTAATAAAATTCACTTTAATCTCAGTTTCCACTAAATTCTTAGGTAAATTTTAACTTTTTGTACTCTTCTAGAAACATATCGATTATTATAAAATCTATACTTCCACAGACATTCATTTGAATTTAAAATTTTATTTCAATACATGATTTTGATTTTAGGAATCCTTTTTCTTCTTAAGAATTCTATGTGTTATTTGAAAAAAAATGTTTGATGAAATGGATACCACTTCTGAATGATGTATATGATCATTATTTTAAATGTCATGCTCCCCCTTGATAGTACATCCATCAAAATAATTCCATTTATCTCTTGACCAACATGAGTTAAAAAATATAATCTTATCCTCTTCTATTGACTTAGTTGGAAAACTAAAACGTAATTCAACCCTTTTGAAATGGTTGACTACATTATTGATCTCATTATATCATTATACTTTTATCAATTACCCTGAAGAAATTACTTATCTAAATATAGTTGTCTAGAGTATGATCTTTCTATGTATAATTGGCCTAGATACACTCATTTATGGGTATGAAATTTTTTCTTTCTAAGCTTGAGTATGATCATCCTAGGCACAAAACTTTTTTTACCCTTCTAAAGGATGATCAGATAATACAGTGAATCAACTATATCTCTTACTATTCTTCCACCAGTATCATATCATTTTGAATAAATTGACAACGAATATTATTATGTCATTATTTAAATAAGATTGTATCACATTTTCTCAAATAATCTTTTTATTTTTGTGAAATATGAATCAGTAATGCATCATCACAATAATTTAATCATAGTCATAACAAATCTGATTCTCTATCAAAACAAACAATTCTTTCACTTAGAATTTAGAGGGAATCTAATTACCATTTAAATCCAACAATATACATTATCCAAAAAAACCAATTATCTCATTATAGATAATGATAAATTCCTCATTATGATCTTTTCCCATATGGAACCCATGGTGAGTTCAATCAGAACGACTTCATCCAAAATAGCTTCTCCTCATTACAATGGAAAAAGTGAGTTCGATCTTAGAAAAACATGAGTCTGATTATTTTGAAAATAATGGTCCGTATTATATCCACCAAATAAAAATATAATTGATTTTAATTCTTCTGAAACTTTCCTTGACAAAATAAGACAAACACCTTCATTATTCTGCATGGTCTTAACACTTATCATTTTTGGAGGTCGAAATCTCAAACTGAACCACCTCATATAATGAGTTCGATTATGTGTTTTCTTTTCACTGGCCTTGTTTAGAGATTATACTACCCCTTCAACATGTTATTTTAAATTTACTAGAACTCTTATAAATGCATTAATGAATTAATTTTTTTTGTTAGTTCTTTTTGGTCCTTGGTCACTAGAGGATTGTATGATAATTATGTAGGTCCGACCTAAAATAATTAATTCAGCTAGCTGAAATGAAGTGAAAACCCATGTTTTTTTAATAAATCCATAGTTGAGGTGCACTGTAATATCATTAAATCAAATGAGTTACTTAAAATTTATTTGAGTTAATTTATTCCAGGAGTTCTTTCCATGTAATTATTTCTTATCAATGAAATTATTAAATATTGCAGTTATGATAAAATGATGGGTGAAAGGTAAGACGATCTCACTCACCCCTTATTGGAATATATGAAAGATACTTAAGGAAGTATTTTCTTTAACTATATAAGGGAATGAAATCCCTTAATAGTTATTATCATTCCATCCCTGACTATTTATGGGTATGTCATCTTTTATTATTATGGGTGTGGTGTCCTTTATTATTATAGGAAAGGTTTCCAATATAATTTATGGGCATTAATTCCCTTATTATTTATGGGAAAGGAATCCCTTATTATTTTGGGATTGGTTTCCCTTATTATTACGAGAAGACAATCCCTTATTATTTATGATCACGATGTCCCTTATTATTCATGGGCATGAGATCCATTATTATTACTAGAATGGTGACCCCAATTAATCATGGGAAAGGAATCCTTCATGATCCATGAGACTTAGGCATAAAATCCCTTATAAATATTGATAATGAAGCATATATTCCCTTATAAAATATAACATTTGGCAAGGAGAACCTTATTTAAAATATGTCTCATATCATTATACACCGACTCCTAAGTTACAACACTTGTACGAAATAGTACTACACACACACATATATATATGGATATATTTTTTAATACATATATAGTAAATATATATATGATTATATATATATATAGTGAAACATAATCAGTGGAAACCTGAATTACTTGGAAGTAGGTATGGTTGGCTAGGTGACCTTAAAGGAATCTGATTCTGACCTCATTATATTTATTTATTTCAATAAACTATTTTAATTAATATACCTACACGCTACATTATATTATATTCATAGGATGTATTGAATAAGACACCATTGGTGGTAGCCTACTATGTATATCTCACACCATGTTTAAGATGCTTTGGGTCACCCATATGTAACTCATAGTTATAGGTTAAGGATCATGGATTATGCTATGTATAGTCACCTATATACTTATATCCTACGATCACAGGACTAAGACAATGCTCAGGGTTCTCATAGATTTATCCTTGAAGGATCTCATTATTTTCATTATACATATATTGTACTGTATACTTCTTCCATCCGTTCTTATTATATGTATGTCACATGTACATTATAGCATGTTTATGTATAGGCATTTTTTTAATTTATTTCCAGTTATTATTATTTTCAATTAACATTATTTTTCACATATGTGAAATTTTTGAGGTATAACTCTATTTATTTTTGGCCTTATGTTTATTATGTAGTTTACCTATGTGTTTTTGGAGAAAAAATGTTGTTTTCTTTGATTGACAGTAGGTGGTTCATGGTTGGTGTATGGTTTGGGGAAACCATGAAACATTCTATAGGAAACAGTGTGTCCAGTTTCCTATTATATAGAGGAGACAACAGAGTTTCCATGTGAATTTTAATCCATGTTGGCTAAACATGCATCGCTTCCATTTTTGAAAGTGAGGGACAATTGATTTATGCATTGTATAGAAAACTTTGAAGGATAACCATGAGACCAATCCTGGTTATAAAAAAGTGGAAAATTACATTCTTTTCGTCTTTGGATTTAACCCTAAAACACCTCTAATATGAACCTTATAGGATTTTTATCCTTGGGATCTTACACCAAACCATATTGGAGGTTTTGAAAATTAATCTTTGGGTGGTATTAGTGTGGATTTATCAAGGAATCATCATGTAATTCTTATTTCATTTGGTTTATCCCTTAATGTAGGGATCCTCTTATCTCTTTCATGGGTTCTTCTTTTCCAATGGGGTTTTTAACCTAATAAGGGGTTAATATGGTGTTGATAAATGGAATCATGATGTTCGAGGTTGTAGTTTTTACTTTATAGAGTCTATTGGTTGTATGGTTGTGGGTTTCCACTAGTTTCTATAAGTTTCCAAACTTAATTTAGGTGGTTCCATGCTTTAAAATTACTAGATTATTACAGATTACTTTCTTGCATCCACGAATGTATTCTATGGATTATTTTTGAGGTGTGAAATTTTTTTCAAAAATTAATTGAGACAAATATGTGATTAAATTGGTTTTTGGAAATGACATTGGTTTTGTTACATGTGTGGATAATTTTTGTTCTTCTTGAAAGTGTTATAGGCTGTGTTCAGAAGGTGAAAAATTTCTTTTCAATGCAATTTTAGGTGTGTATGCATGGAAAGTAGGTTTGATAATATAAATGGGGTTTTAACATGTGATATTCTTTCTTATGAAACTTCAATGTTCTTTTTTAATTGTGAATTTTATGTGAATAATGTTTTAAAGTGTCTTTGTCATGCATTTGGATTTAGAAAGGGTATTTTCCCATGGAAATTATTAGACTTCACGTGTGATTTTATTGTGATGTTTCCAAATGGGATCTTTAAATTGTGAAATTGGTATGAAATGTGTTTAAAAATTGTTTTGTTGTGTGTGTGAAATGGAAAGTGGTTTTTTATGGAAAATGATGGTTTCCATTGGATCTTTAATCCTTGGATCAATGTGAATTATGAAAATTGTGATTTTCTCGCATGTTCATGTTTATTTTCATGTGTATGTGAAAGTGATAATTTATATGATACGTGAAATAGAATTTTTGCATAAATTAAATCTTAGGTTTCTAGGTTGGATAACTAAAACTTGTATTCTAGTTCATTCAGAAGAGGCTGGGGCCTAGATTCTTCTTGTAGGATTGACGCTACAACACTAACTAAACATGTGATATGATCGGTGGACACTAGGCCTTGGGATGGGATATCCTCTAGTGTCTCATTAATGAAAAAATATATTGGTTTATTTATTATGATATATAGACCAACATGACTTATGATTAAATCCCCTCTAATGTCCCATCCATGGAAGTAATGTTGGTTTTGGTTGGAGGATTTTGATTGTTGATGTATGAGGTTCACAGGGTACCACTTATGATAGTTACCCCTGGGGATTTATCATGGTTCCCAATTGTGATATGATGATAATGTGATGTGGTTCTATCTGTCGGTATACTAATGAACTTCTTCACATGTTGTTTTCAATTGAAGATTATTATAATAAAGAGATTTTCTTTAAAAGTGTTTACATTGAGAAATGTTTTCCATAATTTGTTTCCATAAAATGTTGTCTTGGAAATTTTTTAAGTGTTTCATATAAGTGTTAATGTTTTTTTTATTCTAATTTTATAACATGGGATGTCATTCTTTTTTTTTGGCATCCTACTGGGCTTCGGCTCACACCCTACATGCACCGTAGGGGGTATGTAGGCTTTTTTATGTATGACCCAAGTAATGGAATGTTGTATCGTGGTGGTGATGGTGGATCATGTTTCGGGTGATCCACTTAATATAGGTGTTGGTTTTGGTTTATTTAGGGTGATGGCCTTCTTGTTACATGGAGGTTTTGGGGACGGTTTTGTTTTTCCCCATTTTTTGTGGTATTTTGGTATTGTATAAAGTATTAATAAATTGAATATGAGTTTTTTTTCTTATTTGGTTATGATTATTAGTTATGTGAAATTTTATTATCTTGGATAGTTTATTTGTTATATACATGGGTGAAATATCACTCAATGTGTATTTTTGATATCCATACAATAGTTTCCATCCCATGGGGATTAAGAATGCCCTTCGGGCCTTGCAAAGGGCTAGGTCGAGTGCCGGGTTGGATGGAATCCCGACATGGTTCATGAAAAAATGGTATCAATGTTGGTTTTTTTTGGTGAAGTTGTTTTGGATGAGTCTAGATAGAATAAATATAGGATTTTCAGGTCTTGAGGTTCTATTTGGGAGTAGGGTGTCGGGAGAACACACCTCATGACAAGAACTGAGTCTCGATGGGATGTAGAGAAGTTTATTTGGATTCTCCTCTAAATGTGATGTACATGATACAGATTGCATATGAACACTTGGTGGGGGTGGATTAGTTTGGATTAACTTTTTATTATGTTGGATATGTTTTAGTTTTGTTTTATGGATGTTTTTGAGAATTGTTTTTATTGCTTAAAATTTTCAGAATGTTTCTTTGATGGTTTTGTTGATGGTTTCTTCTTGTGGTTGTTGCATGATGTAGAAAGATGCCTCCACAGAGACCTCATATGCATCCATGGGATGAGGCTATATGGATTTATCCAACAAAAATTTGTCATAGACGAGCAGAAATAGTGGTTCAGGCTATTCAAGCTTTGGGTCAGAGAGTGGAGGTGTTCTTGATCATGTCAAAAAAGCCAAACCAGGTATTGGAAAGGAATGAAATATGATGTTCCTAAAGAATAACCATACTTTTTCTATGGTAGCACACAATTTCATTAATTTTAGGTGTTTCTTGAGAAGATAGAGAGCATGTTTAAATTTATTGATAGCCCAGAGGTAGTCATGGTGAAGTGTGCATAATTCATGTTGGAAGGTCCCAGTCATAAGTGGTCGGAATAAGTGGAGAATTATGGAAAGCATGATCATATTCTTTGTAAATATTTCAAGGTTGTCTTCATTAAGAATTATTATCTTTAGATTTTGGAATTTTCTAAGTCTTGATAGTTTTTTTATCTTCTCCAGGGAGACAAGACCATGAGAGAGTATGCTAACTACTTTGTAGAATTGGTTAGTTTCACACCTAAGGACACTGATAATGAATAGATGAAATATAAAAAGTTTGATATGGGGTTACAATCTGAAATATGATCTTAGGTATTCTTGTTCAAGTTGAATACATGTTCATTGGTTGTTGATCATGCTTTGATGGTAAAAATTTATCATAGAGGAATATACGGTTTCTATGGATTAGTGTCAATAGTGGGAAGTGGTAGTTCATCTGAGAAGAAGAGGATGTGGGATGAGCAGGAGAAGAGGGGAAGTGGTAGTTTTGTCTATTCCCCCTAGTCATCTTCATTTGTAGCTTTAGGTGTTGGGTCATTCTTGTGCACCAGTGTGGGATGGATGGTCACATTTGATCATCATGCTCATCTACACCTAGCCCTTTACATATACATGTGAATATGGGACACTTTTAGTGATTTTATAAGGTGGAACACTCATATCAGAGTGGTGTTGGATCTGTATCATTCAAATGGATTTCATCCCAGTCAAAACATTCATGGACATTGGGTTCTTGGTTCAGAGGGCACTGTGGTCGGGTTGGATCTTCATCTAGGAAGAGTTAGTTCAGGGAAGAGCCATAGGTCAGTGGATGTTCTCAGTGTCAGGTTGAGATGAGGCATCTCTATGATACAGAACAAGCACTAATGGAATTGGATATAAGACCTACAATAGTTTGATGTACTGTTCATATTTCATCATTATTAGTTGTTTTTTTGTTTGATACTAGTTCATTTGGTTTTTTTATTTCTTCTGGTCTTGTGGATGTGTTAATTTTTTCAACCGAGCTTCTGACTTATGTGATGGAGTTGGTTAAAACTATTAGTAAGAGATGATATAAGGGGTTTAGGTGTCCATATTTTACACTTTCCAAGTTAGGGTTCAGGTTGGAATGAGATATATTTGTTTTGGAAATTGACCTATTTGATGTGATTCTTGGTATGTGTGGGATGGTTCGTTTAAAAGCACAAAATGACTGTTATCATTGGTGAGTGAGTTTCATAGAACTGGAATGAAGTATCCACGTTTTTGAAGGGTAATATGATCCTTGGTTGGGATGTGATAGACTTCCACTTATAGAATTGGGAAACCATGTTTTTTAGATCTCATTGCTCATATTGGAGGACCATGATGGTGCTCCTGCGGGTGGAATACCTCCTGTGGTCGATGGGTTTCCAATGGTATTTTCAGACCAATTTATTAGGTTCTCCCCTAGATTAGGATTTCTATTTCAGAATAGATTTGGCATTGGGAACATAATCAATATCTCTTCCCCCATACAGTATGATCCCCACTGAGTTGAGGGAATTAAATGTACAACTAGACAATTTGAAATCCAATGGGTTCATTCACCAGACTGTCTCTCCTTGGTTCACCCTAGTATTGTTCAACAAAAACGTTGATGGTTCTCTCTATTTATATATCGATTACTAGAAGTTGAATAACATGAAAATCACGAACAAGTATTCATTTCCACACATTAATGACCTTTTGACCAGCTGAAGTGGGAGAGGTGGTTTTCCGAGATCTACAATCATTTTGGGTATCACCAAGTCAAATTTTGAGAGTTGGATGTTCCAAAAACATCCTTCTGATGTAGGTACTAAATTTTTGAGTATTTTTACAACCTCTCGTATTAAAAAAATTCTCCATAGGTATTTATGATGCATATGGACATGTTGTTCTATCAGTATCATGACTAATTTTTCATGGTATTCATGGACAAAATATTGGAATATTCTTGGAATCAGAAAGAGAATGAGAGGGATTTTATAATTGTGTTAGGATCCCTTTGGGATCATCATTTCTGTGAGAAGGTTTCCAGGTGACCCTTCTAGATAAGTAGTGTGAATCTCCTCAATCATGTGATCTCTGAATAAGGGGTTTCAGTGGACCGCGAGAAGATCTGTGTAGTAATTTCATGGGATCCACTGAATAATGCTTTCAATATCAGAATATTTTTGGGCTTGGAAGGGTATTACATGCAATTTGTTCAGGATTTATCTTGGTTTGCTTCAACCATGATGATACTCACCTAGAAGGGGGTGAGTTTTGAATATAATTATGAGTGTTAAAATACCTTTGAGTATCTTATGTTGTGGTTTACCACTTCCCATATTTTATTATTTCTAGAATTTTAAAAAGGGTATGTGGTCTACTAAGATTCCTTAAGTATGGGTCCTGGGTTTTTGAAGTAAATTGACCATATAGTGGCATATCATTCATTCCAACTCCAAAAAAATAAAAATAATTATCCAACCCTTGACCGAGAATTGGATGTGGTGATGGAAAAATTGAATACTTGGAATTATTATCTTTTAGTGAGAAGTTTGTGGTTTATTCAGATCAAAATAGTTTGGCTTGCATATTCTCCTTGAAAGACCTAAATCTGACACATCATTATTTGGTGGAGTGCCACCAGGGGTTTGATTTTGGTATCATTTATACCCTGTGTAATGGAAATGTGGTTGTAGATGAGTTAAGAAGGAAAGTTCATATGAATTCATAAAAAGATTCTAGTGATGAATGACTTTATAGGTAATTTTTTCCCATATGCATCTGGTGACCAAGGATCACTATGAATGTGTGTTCTTGGCCAGTGTTTAGCTAGCACCTTCCATTATGGAGTTTTTTTGGAAAGATCATTCAGGTGATGAGCTTTTCTAGTGTTATATGTTGTACCAAAATGGTAGGGATGTTCATTTTGAGCAGTCATTTTCTCCAGAGAGAGTTTTGTGCTTCAAGGATCGCATTGTGGTTCTATTATCATTACAAAAGGTGGTGATGTTTGATAGACACCAGTCTCAGCGGACCATTCATCCTGGTACCACCAAGGTGTTCTTTGATGTTTTAGGATGTTTTGGTGGACAGGTATACATCGTGACATAACTGAATTTTGTATCATGGTGTTATACACATTTATAGGATAAAGAAGAGAACTATAGGCCCTATGGTTTTCCTCATCCCCAACCCATTTTTATTTGGAAGTGTAATGATATTACCATAGATTTTATTGTTGTCTTACCTCATACAACATGTGGCTGGAATTTGACTTGGGTAGTGATTGAACACCTAGGAAAATCATCCCATTTCATTTTTATTTGAGATTTAACGATGGAGGATGAATTGGGGTGATTATATATTCAATAAGTAGTAAGTATTCATGGTTTTTCATTTTCTATTGTTTCAGATAGATACCCTTTTTCATCTAGAGGTTTTTGAAAGGCCTTCAGAAGGTGATAGAGTCACAGATAAAGTTGAGTATGGAATACCTCCTTAGAAAGGATGGTAAAAAAGAGTAGGAAAATCAAAATTTTGAATACATGCTCCAAAAATGGGTGTTGGATTTTTGAGGCTCGTGGGATAGTCATTTGGGATTAGTCTAGTTTTCAAACAATAACAATTAAAAATCTGCAATCTGAATGGATCTTTTTGAGGCACTTTATGGTCGGTCGTGTTAGTAGCCTTTGTGTTGGGATGAAGAGAGGGATACCCCATTGTTGGAACAATCCTTGTATAATAAACATATGATAAATTCATGTTAATAATGTTTCCTTTTTAGAGGGAATAGAGCCTCTATAATTCTTATACAAATCAAAGGCTCCGAGTATTGGAGTTCTCTCTCGGTGACCTCGTGTTCCTAAAAGTGGCACCTCGTTTGGGTCATCACCATTTGGGTTAGGGAAGCTAACACTGCGGTATGTAAAACCTTTTTAGATCACTGGGAGATTCATCATGGTGGTATATTGATTAGATTTTATTTCGTATTTGATGTCAATTAATGATGTTTTCCATGCCTCTTAGCTAAAAAAGAATAATCTGGATCCTTCCCATCTGTTTAATTTGGAAAAGTTAGAGTTGGAGTCTGATTTTTTAGTGTTTTAGCAGCCAATTGGGATTGTGGATTCTATGGAGATGGTTCTTCATGGGAATTATATTCTGTTGGTCAATTTTTTTTCAATCATGGTAGTGATGAGCATGAAAAATGGGGGCATAAGTCTTAAGTTAAGGAGGAGTATCTTTTTTTTTCTCTGATAAGGCTTTGGAGTAACTTTCTGGGGTAGAATGTTTTTATAGTGGAGAGAATTTTCACATCCATGATTTCATTTTGAGGTATTACTATATTAATTTGTGTTCCATTATTTATTATTTAGTTTCCTTGGGGGTTTTTGGAGAAAAATTGATATTTCTCTATTTAAAGAAAGTGGTGCATGGTTGGAATATGGCTTGGGGAAACTACGCACTAGTCCCCAAGAAACTGTGTGGAAAGTTTCCTCTTGGACAGAGGAGACCACATGGTTTCTGCATGGGTTTTCAAGCTATTTAGGCTAACCATATAGCATGTCCCTCTTGAATAGTGATGGATGAATGGTTGTCACATTCTTTGTAAAACCATGCAGGGTAACCACCCGACCTATCCCTATCATTAAGAAGTGTGAAATTACCTTCTTGTCATATTTTGGTCTAATCCTAAAACATCTATAATCCAAAACCGATAGGATTTTTAGCCTTGGTAACTTCCTTCAAACATTCCTTAAATCCTTTGAGCATCAATATTTTGGTGTTTTTTGTGTGGATTCTTCAAGGAATCATCATGTAAGTCTCATTTCCTTTGGTTTCTCCCCTCTTCTATGGATTTTATCATCTCTTTCTTAGGTTCTTCATTTCTAGTGTGGTGTTTGACCTAATGATAGGTAAATATTGTGTATTTTAGTGGGATCATGATGGTTGTGGTTGGATTAGGGATTTATAGGGTCTTTTGGTGGTGTGGTTTTGGTTTTCCACTGGTTTCTAGAAGATTCCAAGATTTAGGTAGGTGGTTCCATGATTTTACATTACTAGTTGACTGTGGATTGATTTCTTTCCGTCATGAATGTGTTCTATGAATTATTATTTGGGTGATTTTTTTTAAAAATGTTTTGATATGAATATATGATTAAAATATTTTTTTTATTATAATTTTTTTTGATTCCTATGTGACTAATTTTTAAGTTTCTTGAAAGTTTACTAGGTTTTTTTTGGAAGGTGAGAAATGTGTTTTCAAAGGGATTTGTGGTGCATATGAATTTAATGTTGGTTTTTAAAATTAAGTGGGCTTGAAAAATGTGAAATTCATTATTTTGCACCTTGAATGTGATTTTTAAATTATGAATGTGATGTGAATCATGTTTTAATATGGCTTTGGAATGCATTTGGATTTAAAAAGGGTATTTTCTCATTGGAATGGTTTGACTTCACGTTTGATTTTCATGTGATGTTCCCAAATGGGATTTATAAATTCTTAAAGTGGTGTGAAATGTGTTTCAAAATGGTTTTGGTGTGCATGTGAAATATAAAGTGGTTTTGTTTATGGAAATTGGTGGTTTCCATGTGAGCTTTGATTATTGGATCAACATGAATTATGAAAGCGGGGATTTCCTCTTGTGTTCATGAAGCATGGAATGTGTATCTAAAAGTGATGATTTAAGTTATATGTGAAATGGAATATGAGAATAAATGGAATCCCAGGTTTATAGGTAGGTGAACTAGAACTAGTAAGCTAGGTGATTTAGAAGAGGTTGAGGCCCATATTTTTCTTGTAGGATTGACACAGAAATACTAATTAAACATGTGATATGATTGGAGACCACCAGACTTTGGGATGAGATTCCGTAAAAAGAGGCTCATTCATTGGAGTATTATTAGTTTTGTCTTATGATTTTGAGACATTTATACGTTGGGATGATATAACATTTAATTAACCATTCATAGGAACTCTGTTGGTTTTGGTCAGAGGATTTTGAACCCCAAGGTACAAGATTCATAGGGTCCCACTTGTGCTAGTTACCCATAGGTATTTCCTATGGCTCTCTATTGTGATATTATTCTTATGTGATGTGGTAATTTCCATTGGTATAATGTTGACCCAATGTACATGTAGTTTTCAAATAAAGAAACTTCTGAGAAAATATTTTTCTTTAAAAGTGTTTACTTGAGAAATATTTTCTTTAAAATTATTTTTCCTAAAATTGTTATAGTGTAATTGATTCATGATTTTAAAATAAGTGTTCATGTTTATTTTTATTATAATGTTATATCATGGAATATATTTATTTTGGCAGGAATCATACATGGTTTTGGCTCACACCCTACATAAACCTTTGGGTGTATGCATACTTTGTTATGTATGACCCAAGTTAAGGAAATGTGTATCATTATGGTGATGATGTATTGGTTTCTAGTGTTCCACTTCATGTGAGTGTTGGTGGTGGTGGATAGAGGGTGATAAACCACTTGTTACATGGATGGTTTTCAGAGGTTTTAGTGGTTCCCCTTTCATTGTGGTATTTTGGTATTATTTAATGTTGTAAAACATCGATTTCGAAAATTGTTTTATCTCATTTGGTTATGAATATTGGATATGTGATGTTTTATTATAATGGGTTCTTTATTGTTATATACATGGGTTAATAATTTTTTACCAAAGTGTATTTTTGATACCAAGGAACTAGTTTCCAGCCCGATGGGATCGAGAACACCCTTCAGGCCATGTTTTAGGATGGGCTGGGTGTCGGGTTGGATGGAATCCTTACTTAGTTAATGAAATTATTTATATTGATTCTTCTATTGATAATATTTTATACTACTATGATACATTGATAAGGAGGCTATATTCTCCCCTCTATACCACCTATAGGCCATCGCTACGAGTCGACAACCTCTAGCGTATGGGAAGGCCTATTTGATGCCACGTGACTGACCTGCTTGGGGAACCTTTCTAGTGTCTCTTAGACTGGGATGTTACAAAGTTGTATCATAGAATCGTTTTCCTTTTGTATTATTATTTTCTTAATGCATAAAAAGAGACTAGGAATGTGTTAACACATGGTAAATAACTCATTTCTAGGTCTGACAAACCCACACACGAGGGAAGGATCTAGTTTCTTGGGAAAAGTTTATTGTTCATTATGTTGTTATTATAGTTTATTATTACTTCAACTTGGGTGATTTTTGTACATATACTGGTTATTGGATTATGTATTGAATATATTTACCATTATACCTGTATTTAAAGGAAGCGTGGTTACAAGTTTCATTATTGGTAGACAGGGATTTAGATTCCATGAATATGCCATGTCATGTAGATTGCATTATTGATTGCATGGTGTATGATGATTTGTATTCGATGCTTGTGGGATTTACCAGCATGATTATTTTTATACCTTCATAGGTAATTTTATATAATTCTTGGATGTATAACATGCTTGGGTGATTTACTTAGTTTCATTATAATGTTTCCTTCTTATGTAGAAGGTTTCTATGATTATTTCCATGTTTACTTGTGTAATTTCTCAGTGATAACATGTCTTGTCAAAATTATGATATATTATTGGTTATTAATGTTTTTGGATCATCCTAAAGGGTTATCCCATATATATTGTTGGTATTACCTTAATTAAACAATAATTACATTTTTTATCCCTGGACCATTGGTTTCATGGGATGAAACATTTATGTTGTGATTTTATGGGTACAAACAACAATTTATGATGTTTAGGGGTCTTCAGAAACTAGGAAGGGTAACCTATACAATCAAACCCTTATATATGAACTTTTTTTATTTTGGAACAAAAGACAAAAAAATATGGTTGTAGTTACATTAATTTGAGTTATAACTTATAAATTCTATTACCTTCATAACATGGGAATGATAATTTATTTAATCAAACCATAAAGTATATATATATATATATATGATAAATTTTATGTTCTATATAAAAACATTTATTTTGAAATAAATAAATATATTTTCATTTTATAAAGGCTTATACCTCTATAATTTGGGCATCATAACTTGTATTATTAAATCCGAAAATGCACAACTGAACCCAAGTAGGTCAGTTGGGGAATATTTCTTATGATATAATTCCATTAAGGGTTTGTTAAATATTTAATGAAAATAAATTTTATGTGATTCATTTAATATTTATTAAAATTTTAATTAATGGAGTGTTGAATAAATAAATTGGGAATGGATACCTGTATAATGAACCCATATTGGTTTTATACGACCCTCATTAGTCTCCATTATTTATAATTATTCCACAGTTGATAACTTCATGGTGGTGTGGTTATTATTATGGGTTGGTTATTTAATGTTTCTTCATCCACTTATATGATTTTACATATAAAAATATGGATTAATTTTACTAAATTGAATCCCATAATGTATAAAGTACATGTTAACTACTTTTGAGATTTATTATTGTGAGGCATCGGTTAATTAAAATGCCAATTTCAACATAAAGAGTGTTTCCATCTATTACATGGAATTGAAATGTTCTTTTACTAAGCCTACTGTAATGGGTTATGGATGACTATAATTGTTAAAAAGTAAATTATGAGATAATTTTTCTAATGCTTCATAATGTCAGCTAAATAAAGTGATTAATACAATTTTATATCATAATTGGTACTTGATATCAGTTATACATGATCTACCTAAAATGTTGTATCAAATTATCGTCAATGAAGTACCGTAATCCTAAAACATTGATTGGTGTTCTTATTTTCTACTCTCAATTAATGATAATTTGAAAATATTTACCTTAAATAGGAATATTGATGTTTCACATTGGTCAAACTTAAATTTTTTAATTTTTTTGCAAGCATAATGGATAGGTGGTAGTTCCTACTAAAATTATTGACATGAACTAGTTACAAGATCAATGGTTTATACATTAGTAAGTGGTTAGTCGGTTTGAGGTAATGTATTCTAAGTTAAATAAGCACTAATGGATACTACTCTCAGTTTTCTGATGAGAGGTGTCACTTGGGTGTCATTTGAGTTAGGTGGCTATTAGTTTAATGTAAAACACCAAGGTAATGTGGTTGGTCATGTGTATGTTAGTATTTTTTTTAATTCATGAGCATCATGTAATGATCCAGTTCATGGGGTTTGACATGCCTCTGGCATGGTCAACTGTTCTATTGTTCATGTGACCATTCCTCTTTTCTGATGGAATGTGACTCAAGAGTGGTTATTTGGATAGTATTTGTATGGATAATATGACTCTAATAAGATCCATGTGTGTTACATCACCTTCTAGGAATGCATAGTGCCTATTTGACTATTTTGATAATGTAGTAGCATGAGTTGTTACCTGTAGTTCTTATTGACTTAAGAAGTGATGGATTAAACTACATGAAGTCTGAGTGACAAGGCTTCATAATACTATAATCCATGTTGGTTTATGATTTATTGGAGAGATTCATGAGTACCAGAAGGATCCATTCATAGGTTTTTTCTAGAGTTGAGTGAAATGGGTGGGAAATCCTCTTAAGAGTTATGTAGCCTTAAGCCTTAATAAAATAGATATGTTATCCCAGTATATAGGTTATTGTTGTAAAAAGGATTGGATGAGATACACTTCTGGTCAATTTTAGTTTTCTATTTTATTCTAGACATTGATTTTGTGTATAAGAAATAATTAATACAAATTTCATGCATTTTTATAATAGAGAACATATTTGAGCGCACTTATAAGTGGATGGTTCCTCCCATACCATGTTAATTCTTTGTATAAGCATGTTGGACACATCTAGAATCCATGTTATATGTTCAATAGAGTGTGTGTCCTGGTATGGGTTCCCATTTCTATAAAATGATGAATATGACAATCCTAAGGCAGGGAGAATAATTTTGAATGTGGTAAAATGTTTAAATTCAAGTAGAGGGAAAAAAACCATAGAAGAATATTTGGAAATGGTTAGAAAAGATTCTAGAATATGATGAGTGTGTAAATTTGAACATTCGAGTCTCAATCATGGAGATAATTTTCAAAACCTAGATTTGAGTTTGAATAAAGTCTGGATGCTAGATTAAGGACTGGGTGGAATATAAGATCCATGAATTTTATGGATTGGTAGTGTGTCCATAAATGTAAGACAACATGACAGTGAAGTGGTTGGTTGAGTACCGAGAAATTGATGAATAATGAGGGTCAGTATTGGACTTTGGTGGAAATGTAGAATGATCATGGGAATCTTTGGATTTAAAGAGAATTGGCTGAGCCTTCAAATACTATATCAGATGTTATGATATATGTTTCACTTAGGGTCAGTTTGGAGTGAACTGAATGACACCCTGGTTATGTAATCCTTATGGTGGGATGATGCCTCTAAATGAGTTTCACATTCTACACGATGAGCACATTGGGGAGGGGGGGGGGGGGTTCCTATAGTTAGACAGGGTCAAACATTGTTGGCAGACTCGTGCCAAGGGATGGTCCAAGGATGTAATGCTATTTTTATAGAGCATGGATCAAAAGTGATATATATGCTTATCAAATGATATCCTCGATAATGTCTTATTGTACTTCCAGTTTAATGATGATCATGTTCCCTATATTTCCATCATCTCGAGTGCATTGGGATAATGCAAGATTATGTAGAGATAATTAAATCACCTTGTAGTTTGGAATATAGACACTCAAGTGGGAAGGGTTCTGGGATCTAGAGATCCATTCATTGGATAGTCATTTTGGATCTTGTTTTTCATTGATTAAATGGAACAATGTAAGTACTTAATCCTTAGTAAATTCCATGTACATATTTGATTATTGATTTATGAGAAATCCATAAGTTGACGTTAAGCCTGTAGTTGCTGAAGGAGATCCCTGGATTTTGGATTGGGATAGTGTTGGGGTTGGTGCTATGGAATGATGATATTTTTTCTTGGTAGATAGTTTAGAATGGATACGTCACCAGAATTCAAGTACGGGACTCATTGATAATGCTCAAAATTTTCACGTTATGCCTTAGAAAGAGGATATGGAATTTAGTTTTGATAACACATCTTCTCTTAATGCCGATCTTGTTAAATATAGTCATCTGGAAGTGTCTTGAATTGTATTTATTTTTCAAAAGAATGTGGTCATACAAGGAACAACATCAAGCATGTATTCAGAGGAGACGAGGGATGTGTAAGGGTCATCCAAATATTGTCATGGAAATGAAGACATGAATAGTTTAAGCACGGTCAGTTAGAGTTTGAAAGTTTCGATCTAGTCAAGGAAAATGATTAGAGTTCTCATGTTACACAATGTTTCACATGTAGAGAATCACGCCAAAAGCATTATTTAGATTCCAGGGATGTGTTTTGATAGAAATTTTTGACAGTGGGAGTAATGTGGCTTAGAATTTTTGATAAAAATACAAATCATATGGTGGGATGAACCATTGGATATATGAGGAAAGTAAAAAATATGTGATTGTGTCTCATGTTATATGGTCTCAGTTAAGTGAAGTTTCTATGTTTCATCTTTTTATGGGATAATTGTCTTGAGTTTTAGTGTCTTATATACAATGAGTTTAATATAGCACTTATAGAATATTTGGGTGTCCAAAATGTAGTGTGACTGTTTGAAAGAAATTTCATGAACTAAGTATACTAGCGTTTTGTTTTTATTATTATCACAATACTTTTTAGGGATGATATGTTCTAAGGTGGGGTTATTTTATGGTCTCTTGTTTTGTGGGCCGGTTGAATTCTTTATGGAATTCTAAATTTTCATCTAGTGGATGGGATGAATCTTAAAACAAGCATTGGAACTTAGTTAAAAGAGTTATGAAAATAAAAAGTGTTGTCTTTTGGATGTGATTTACAGATCTAGAGGTGTCCTGATATTATTGATGTGTTTTGGTAGTATTAGGCTCCAAAAACACACTTTTCTAAAGAAATTGACAATGGGGCATGATTTATTTAAACCATGT
The DNA here is from genome assembly GCA_963277665.1 of Viscum album. NCBI lineage: Eukaryota > Viridiplantae > Streptophyta > Magnoliopsida > Santalales > Viscaceae > Viscum > Viscum album. Next base: position 2,115,360,538 of record OY728120.1, read on the forward strand.
GGCATGTTAGAAGAAACCTTGTGCCTCTACAAATGGTGTCACATGGTTTGTTAAACCATGAAAGGTGGGGAACACAAACATGTTCAGTGTCTATATAAAATTGTAGAGGTGGGAACAGGGGTTGCGCAGGGTTTTCAAAACCATACATCTATCCGACAAGGTTAGTTCCACTTAACTAGTAACACATCATGGTTGGAACACAATTATCTGAGGAAATGTGGAAAAATAGTGTGGGGGTATTTCTCTTGGGTATTAAGGGCTACACAGTTGGCACAATGTTAGCCAAAATTCACTACCTAATCATGGGCCTCATTTAATGGGGGGGGGAATGATGATTTTCCCTTTCTTCTGATAAGAGTATTTCTACCATTTTCTCCATCATTCTCCTAGGAGACATGCCACATGAATAACTCTTATCTTCATCTCTACTTGGGAGATCTCACTTGTTTAATCATCAAATTTAATGTCATTGGGTACATTGGAAGTGCATCAAGCATTTCTCTAATATCATGATTGGTATTGTTTCTGCTTGAAGAAAATCCCAATACTGGATGAGTGGAAAATCCTAAGCATAATGTAGGTGGTCTAGTGGATTTTCCTTAATGTTTAATCATTAATAATTTATTTTAGTTTTGTTTCATTCCAAACTATCCATGCATTCCTCATAAAATAGAATATAATTTTTTTACTTAGACCACACCTATAAAGACCCTTAGACCCCTTATCATGGATAGATGTCGAAACCTCATCCCAAACCACCTCATATTCCATGTTTAATTTCATGGTACCTTTTAAATGACCATTATTAATGATTAAACCACCCATCAAGTGTTTTCATTAAAATTTCCTAGAACAATTACAAATTCTTTAATGAATTAAATAGTTAGGTTAGAACTTTTTTTGTCCTTGGTCACTTGTGGGTTGTTTGATAATTATATAGGTAAAACCTAATAGAATTAATTTAGTAGGTTGAAATGATATGAAGACCATGAATCTATTTTGTAATAAAACCACCACAGAGGTGCACTATATTATCAATTTAAAAAATAATACACTTGAAATGTTTTTGACTTAATTTATGCCATGGGTGCCTTCAATGGAATTATTTCTATTTTATGAATGTACCTAATTATGATAATTATATTAAATGAATAGTGAATAGTTATAACATCTCACTCATCCATTCATGGATCCTATGAATGGAATTTTAAGATGTATTTTCATGAACTGTTGATGGGAATGGCGTCCCATACTATTTATGGGCATGAAATCCCGTATTGTTTTTGGGAATGAAGTCCCTTAATATTTATCATCATGGTGTCCCTTACTATTTATGGGAAGGGAATCCATTATTATTATATCTGTGACATACCTTATTATTACCGAAAATACATTACTTATTATTTATGTTCATGGAATACCTTATTATTCTTCGGTATGGAATCCCTTATTTTTATGGGCCTGGAATCCCTTGTTATTACGGGAAAGGAATCCATGATTATTTATGGGAATGGAGTCCCTTATTATCCATGGGAATTATTCCCATTATTATTATGGGCATGACATCCCCTATTAATCATGGGCATGGTCTCCCATATGAATTTTGATACTCTGAAATGGTGTCCCTTATAAATTGTAATCCTTGGGAATGAAGTCCCTTATAAATTATGACACTTGTAAGGGTGACCCTTATTTAAAATATGTCTCTTATAATTATAAATGGATTTCAGAGTTACTCCTTGGATCCATAATAGAACTAAATATCTATACATATTGATATACATGTAACAATGTATATAATGAATATATACAAATATGTATCTGCATATATATATATATATGTGTGTGTGTGTGTGTGTTTATATATTCTTTTATATATATGTAGATCTAGTGAAACATCATCAAAGGTATTCTGTCTAAGATTGAATCAGGTATGGTCTGCTTGGTATCCTTTAAGGAACTTGATATCAGACTGAATATATATTTTTTATTTAGTTATACTATTTTTCTTATTATACCTACACACTAATTTTTATTATATTTTTTGGGAAGATTTTATTATGCTCCAATGGTGGTGGCATATTAAATATATCTCACAGCCTGTTCAGGCCACAGATTGGTACATAAATAGAACTCATGGTTGCAGGTTTAGGATAAGGGATTATGCTATGTTTTTTCCCTCATGTACATAGAGATTTGGAGCACAAGTCTGAGATCAAGATCCGGATACTCAGGAAGTTAGCCATGGGAGATTTTGTTATTTTCATTTTAAATGTAATATATTGTATATCTACTACCACATGTTCCTATTATATGTCTTTAAATTGAGAATTATATCATTTTGAGTCATGAACATTTATTCAATTATTATTTATTTTGACTGTATATAATGGAGGCCTTCTTTTTTATTGATTTTTTGATAACCCCCCTTTCAAGGGATGAGGGGGAACCTTTACAAGGCCTGTAGTATTAGATATTTCATCTACTATTTGTTTTCTTTTATACCGATACAATAATTTGATCATAAGGGTATAGTCTCCCCACCATACCACTAAGAAACCCCCACTTCTATTCAGAAATATCCATTATATGGGAAGGCATACTTTAGGCCATGTGATCAAATAGATCATGGAACCATTTTAGTGGATTCATGGATGAGAAATTAAACCTATTGTAGAGTGCATAGAAAACATAATTTTTGAATCTGAGAAATATGAAGTAAAATGGGACATAGATTGTATCCATATAAGATAGAGTTGTCAGTGTGTTGAAATATATTTCTTACTGTTTCAAGTTTGTTTAAATCAATGATTACAATTGGTTGGTTTTAACATCAATTTAATGTAATGTGGTCTCACCTTGGATCATTCCCTCATTCTCCTATTGAATCATTATTCAATTTTTCTCTATTAATCCAATAATAAATTGAATTATAATTGAATAATTTTATCTAGTTATTTTAGTTTTGATATATAAATATAATGATAATTGTATCCCCTATCCTTTCCTAGATTAGTGATTGGATATCTCAGATCACCCTTGAATTATCACGTTGCTTGATATTTCATGCATTGATTTAATTTTGAGTGATTTTTTTTGTAAAATTCAAGTAATAAAAAAATTAAATTAATAGAATAAATCCTAAATAAATCTTTAATTTATTAAAACCATTTAGATATACATAAGTATTGAAATGAAAATTGAAGTCTTATAATTTATAAAAAGGGGGTAATGGGAGGATTCTCCTTGGTACAACCAAAAATGGAATAATGTTCTGTCATCAGAGTTATGACAATGGATAATGAAAAGAAAATGAGAACCATAGCCAATAGTGAGTGAGTTCTAATGACCCTCATCTTAGAATAGTGAATAATACATTATTTTATTTCATAATGTTTGGGAGTCAGAGTGTTATTATAAATTCCTCACTTGAGTGACACAAATTTATTCTTGTAATTTAGGAATGTCCTTTGTTTTTAGCACCGAGTAGTGATTAGATCAATAATAAATGGTTATAATGGTTCTATAATCTATGTTTTGGATGGATTTTGAAAATCATCATGAATTTTCTACAACATACCAAAGATGACAATGCTCAGTGTATTTTTAGAGGTGAAGAGTTCCAGTGCTTCACTACGTAGTATATTTCCATACATTGAATGGAGGTATATGAATGGTAAAATGAGATTTGAATTTGGTTAATGGGGCTCACTATTTTCTCAGTACAGGGATAATGTAGGGAATTACCATTTTTACTCAGGATTGCATCATAATTTTCCTTGAGTGTTGATAACTCAAATTTTCCATCATAAGCTGGTGAATTTAAACCATTATTTTTTAGTTGTGTTGTATTTTATAATAGGATGGATTTTCAAGCATATTTTCTAACCTCAGGCTCAAAACATACTCTTACCAGGGGTTTATTTATTTAGTAGTAGGGGTACTTCTCAGTCGATGCAAACTTCCTATTTGGAAACCACTCCATTGTCCTCTTAATCTTCTCCTAGGATATTAGTCCAACATTGGGTAGATTTGGATGTGGTAAGAAGTGATATCCTATTATTATAATGGGAATTAAAAGACTTATTCAATGGTGGTGTAGGAAGGGGAGATTTATTTGTGTAACATTCATATGGATATCATTTTCAGTCAATGCGAAGCTCAGATTGGATGACTTTACAACCATGATTCTACTAAAAAAGTTTCTTTTCTCTATGACTATAAGCTTAGTTGGTCTATAGCTATGGGCGGTACTGATGATGGTATAACTCAAGTAGGAGGAACATTCCTTTTCCTTGTGGAGGTAGATTAGTGTAGTGTTAGATGCAGTGGTAGTATTGAAAAGGTGTTGATAGCTATGTGAAGCTAGAAAGAGAAAAAATGGGAGTGGAATGTGATGATGGTAGTATAATTGTAGAATAGGGGAATGGTGGCATCTTGGGTGAAGAGAGGTAGTAGTTTTGAGTTATTGTTTAAGAACGATAGCGTGAAAAATATCAAGAACTACCTTCAGAGGTTGTAGTAATAGTGGTATGGATGCAATATGGATGTTGATGATGGTTAGAATTAAAGTATAGGAATGACGATATGTTGTGATATCATTGGGATAGAGGTATCTTGTTTGTGCTACCACTGGGATGGTGGTAGATTTTTTATTCGACCATTAGGGTGGCAGTAGCTTGTTTGTGCCACCTCTAGGATGTAGGTAATTTTTTTTTTCTGAACCTACACTAACATTCCAAAAATTTTGGGTTAGTGATGTTTTTTTCTTTTATGGGTTATTAATCATCCATAAAAATGAATAAATAGTCAAAATACACAAAACTCCATTTAATAATTATATTCCAAATTATAAAAAATCCTCAAAAAAATATGTTTACATATAGATTGGATTAAATTTGGGGTATTCCCAAATGATAATAGCGAAAAATTCCAAACAATTTAGGTCACATAAATCCCAAAAACTTAAAATATTTCACACCTTGAAAATATCATTAGATTCATCTTATTAAAACTATAAAACTTATTTTTCCTACTTATATTTAAATTTAACAACTATAAATTATGATAATAAAAAATTCCTCTAATGTTATGAATATCATTATGAAAATTTGAATAAATTCATTGTTTAACTACAATCAAATGAATGTTCCAGTTCATGAGTGGATCTAATGAGATTTAAGTGGAATGAATATTTTAAAGAGGCACTTCCATTTCCATATCTGTTATGTTTTCTCAATCAAGAGTTAAAATTTCAACTTTATTTATAAAACTAATTTTTTATAAGTAAAATACACTCTACATGGGTTTAATATTATCCACACAAAAATGAATTTATTTTTGAATTATACATGTATTCATTTTTTTGATTTATTTTTTTGAATTTCTCCTATCCATGTATGTTTTGAGACACTATGAAAATTATATTATTATAATAAATATAGAACTACTCACATAAACTATATCATTATCTCAAATATCCATTATGGTTCCCAATTTCCAATTTTAATCCAAATTCAGAGGACATATATAAATTTCATTTTAGTTTTCTCTATAAGGTGTTCATTCTCAAAAAGATAAAGTTAACTTATATTAAGTTCAAATCTATTAGTGAACAAAATTTATATAATTGATTACAAGGAAATATTTTCCCTCCCACCCCTTTTTCTAGTTCTAATACAATACTTTTAAGAAGAAAGTGACAGATTTCACTCAGTAATCATTTATATCGCATAATTTTAGAATGAATGAATTCCACTAACTCTAGAATTCTATTTTAAAACTAGGTAGGAAAACATTGAAATTCAATAAAATTTTGAAAACAAAAAATAATAACTATACAAAAGTGAAATTTACAATATTTAAAATTACAAAAACAGTTTTTTGAAAAAAATTGTAAAAATAGAACAATGATATTTAAATACTAAAAAATATTATCTCGTTCCCCCACACTTTGTTCGAACATACCAATTGAATTCTATCATATATTTTCGCAAGAAAAAAAGTTCAATATAAAATAAGAAGATAGACCAATATGAGGGAAATAACCAACTTGATAGTGATCTATTTATGAGTAGAAATGAGGAGTCCAGATTCATCCATAGTTTCTCTACAAAAATACTCTAGGTAATGATTTAGTTATTGGAAATTTATCTTAAATGTATGGTTTAAACACTCCCCTTAAATTTCAACTGCTCCAAAAGGAAATGTGTTAGTTAATTTTTATGGACCAGTCCACCTAGAATCATGTTTACTAGGGAAGAGCTTAATCCTTGAAGAAAAAAACAACACTATTTTTCAAACTTGAAATTATTTTTTCTGTATCAATTTATCATGAAAAAATTTAATTTTAACATTTTATTAAAGATATTTATCATTTGAATCTCATTTTAGCTCCTTAAGATACATCATTTGTGGATTAATTTTTTCTACAACCTTTCCAAACTCAAGGTTCACCCTTTTGATAACCTAATAGGCTTTATGATGTAGGTCAATAGGAAAGTTGTAGTGTTTACCATAAAAATTCATATAGAGTGACATAACCAAGGGGGGTTTATATGCCATTCTATAATCCCATAGTTTATATTCAAATTTTCTAATATAGTCTCTATGGTTGGATAGTACTGTCTTCTCCATTTGTTTTGAATTATCTATTATACCACTAATATAGTCCATTTGTCTATGGGTTGTAGTTAGTGTAACATTAATGATGCAACCCATATTTAATCATGATAGACTCTATGTTATTGTTATAGAAGTGAATTCCTTGATCCTTGATTATAACCTAAGGTATTCCTAACCTAAAAAAATGTTTGATTTTATAAATTCTGTCATAGTTATTGAATCATTAGTTTGAGTAAATGTTTTTCAATATACTTAGAAACATATGCTACTTTCCAAAAAATATATGAAAATACAAATGAAATAGGGAATGGGACCATAAATTCAATTATAAATACAACATATATCTCATAAAAAATCAATGGTTTTTGGTGAATCTCATACGTTTTGGAAATTCGACCTGTAAACAATCATTTTGGACATTTTTTTACAAAAATCATGTTATTTATAAAAAATATAGGGATAAAAAAATAAAATTTACAAAATGTTTCTAGTAGTTATTGGAGATCCAAAATGGAATCCACATTCAAGTACATGATAAAATGAAAGCACAAAATACATATCTTCTTTAAGGATTCACCTCCAAATGAAATTATCATTTCAAATTTTCCATAAATAAGGGTAACATGAAATATAATATTTTGATTCTTATTTCAATGTAGTAGATTTATTTTTATAAAAGAAGAAGGTTTCCTTTTCATTGACTAGAAAATTCAATTTTTTCGTGTACCGAGACACTTGGATGAGGTTCTACAGTTTCCCATCAATGAATGAATTATCCGTACTTGTTTTGGGGATTGGTTCTACCTTGGTAATGTGAGGAATCCAGATCATGTAGTCTGCCACCATAATTGTATATCCCTTATTCTCCTTAATTTCAAAGTAAAACTCCTATAACATCAACATCCATTTCACTTGTCTAGACTTTTCTTTAGTTTTATTTATCAAACATATCAAGGCTGCAAGGGTAGAAAAAATAGTTACTTTACACCCAAAAAAATATGAATGATTTTTTTCAAAATCTATAATAATAGACAACAGATCCATATTTTTTGTCATGTAGTTAATACAAGTAGTGTCTATGGCCTGCGAAGGGTAGGATATCACTTATGGAAGCCTATAAATATTACGCAGAATCACATTCCCTACAACATGGTTGGAATAATGACACAAAATCTCAAATGGGTGACTCTAGTTTAGTGGAAAGATAATGGGGGAAGTGGTCAAGTGCACTTTCAAAATATTAAAAGATATCATTTATGAATCATAAAAATATAGTTTCATTATTCAGTAGGTTATTTAGTGAAAAATTAATATCCTAAATGTCCCCAATAAACATTGTATAAAATCCAACTAGGCCTCAAAATGATATGATGTGCCTCACATTAGTGGGGGAAAGGTAGTTTGAAAATAACATAAACTTTGGATTTTTCAACATCATTCCCAACATTGAAAGTCCAATGTCACAAAATATTTTCCTTTTCAACCATAAAATGGAATATCAAAAAATTTCAAACTGAGACAAAAATTTAATAAGTTTTACTTATTCTCTAGAGAAAATTGAAAATAAGTCGCATATATAGTGAAGTCACTATGGAATACATCAAGATAGTTTTATACAATGTAGAAAAAAATAATTACCATATAATTCTAAAAGGTTCCTCTGGAATTGGAAGGACCGAAAGGCATCATTCGACATGAAATCATACTGAAGGGACTTGTGAGGGTTATCCTATCATAGTCGCATAATTCTATTGAAGCCTAAAAATATCTATAAAATTTATCAAGGAATAAATAATGGACCTTCCGAGATATTATCTCAATCATTTGGTCCATAAAGGATATGAGTATGTTATATTTGATTATCACAGGATTCAATATCCTTTAATCTATGAAAACTCTCAAGATATTCTAAATTATTATGGTCACTAAATCATTATTAACATTTTTCAAAATTATGTATCCAATTTTATTGGAGAAAATTTTTATGGGACTTAGCCATTGAAATTTAGTGACGGGGTAGATTATTCTAGCTACTAAATGTATTTATACTTTGTTCATTACTACTTTGAAAAGTGTTAGATGGGGCCTTCTTTGGGTAAATATCACTTGTTTGGATTTATCTTTTAGAAAAATATTATACATGTTGTTTGTTGGGATAAACCCTGGGATGTCCCCTAATTCCCATCTTATGGCCGTAGTGTTATTTTTCAGAATTTTTAACAATTGGTGTTTTCTGGGTAGGCAGTAAATTTTTTGATATTATGACAGGAAATTTATAAATTTAATTAAAAAATAAATATTTTATGTTTTATAATAGAAGTTTTAATTCTAAATTAGCGTTTTTTTTCTTAAGGTGTTTCCATCAAAGTGTTCTCGATGTTGGAAACATATACTTGCAATATATAAATATTAATAGAATATTTGAGTATCTCATCTATATAACTATCATTATTTTCTTGAAACTTTTCAATAATCTAAAGTATCTCTAAATTAAGTTTAATTTGTTAAATATATTTATCAAGAAGATTAGGTGTTTCTAAAGCTTCTTCTAATATGATTATGCAGACTAACATTTCAATTTACTCCATATAATAACAAGGTAATTCAATTAATTTAAATTTAAAAATATAATGATCTTCACATGAGTGTTTTATTGAATCCAAGATGTTGAAATACACTATTTATCCCCTAAAGTCATGGAAATGGAGACATAATTTACATTTATTATAGTTTTAACACTATTTAATAATGGCCTACCTAATATTATTGGAGAGTTATCTTTACCTTTTCAATCATCCATTTTGAGAATATAAATGTCAGCATGGAATGGGTAGGCTTGATCACTTAACAAGATATCTTCAAGAACACCTATCATGTAGTAAGAGACTTAATTGGTGAGTTAAATAACCACTCAAGTGGGTTTGAGTTCATGCGTATGTAGATAAGATGAAATAGAATAAGGAATCAGACTAATTTAATCTTCTGAATCACACAATACATAGGAAAATTCATATTTCATAATTTTATAGGGGATAATAAAAGTACCTAGATATTTGAATTTTTGGGAAATTTTAGTGGTAAATAGAGAAGAAATATTCTTAAATAACCTAACATATTCATTTTCTGAAAAAATAATTCTTCCACTGCACATGTATTTAATGAATTTCATATACCTTGGAATTTGGAAAATGGCTTCCAACAGTCGGATATCCAGCACCACTTTCTTGAATAATTTTAACATCTCCTTTTGTACTGATACATCAATGGTTCTATTAGGTTTCTACATAATTATAGGGATGGGAGGTGGGTGTTATTATGGGTCTTCCAACTTATAATTCCATTTTTCTTCCCTCATCGGGAGTGTCTTTACATATTCCATTTCAGGTTCTTTTTCTTAGGAAGACTTTTCAATTTATTACTACTTTTCACTACCCACTTCAGTCTATAGGGGTATATCATTACTCTTTTAAAACACCTTTACACTCTTCAATGTAAATAAACAACATTTAATTTATTTTTAGGTATGTTTTGGGTGTGGATATTACCCAATCCTTGATTTACCATATTATACTGGGTGGTTATGAGCTTACAAAACTGGCCTTTCAATTCCTTCCGTTCTAATCCATGAGTGGTGAGAGTAGTCTATTGATTATTTTGAGATTCAATTACATGTATCAACATGTCCTTCATGGAATGATATTTTGATATTCCTTGCTGTAAACTTGGGTATGTAATCATAGGTTTTAGTCACTTTAACATGAGGGAATCCATAGTGAAACAGTCCTAGGAATAATACAGATGGAAGAACTTTAGAGGTGTGGTGGATGATGATTCATATTACTGATTCAAAAATAGATTTATCATAAAATAATTCAGTTATTAAATTTTATTTTCTAATAACGGTGAGTTGAAAATCTTAACTGATATACACCTTTAGATTTAGTTCATATTCAAATTTTAAGAAAATTTTATGAAAAGATTTAGAGATACTCTCAATTAGACCTTTAACTTCAATTGGTGACTTATAAATTAGTTCTTCTACTTAAGAATTGTAAGGTAGGTTCTGATCATTTTCCATCAAAACAAGGTAAATTGAAACCCTGAAATGATGTTCTTTATATGGATGGTTTGGGAAGGATGAGGTTAGTTTCTTGAATATTTCTTAGAAATCATAGAGTGTTTCTTGATTTGAATGATTGATTCCATATATCTCCTTTATAAGATGATAAATCCTAAAATCATGGAATAATTTATGGGGGAAGGTCTTATATATATCTTACCATTTAGTTAATTTTACAGGATGCAACTGGTATAACCACTCATTGATTTCCCATTAAGTGAGAAGGTAAAATCCAGCAATCTAATTTGAGAATTAGGGAATCATATAGTTTATAATACATATCATAATTTTTTAAAACCCATTAAGTGTATTTTTGGGTCTCCATTTATTATTCCATAAAACACTAGAAGTATTCCAATCCTTCTAGTTTTGAGTTCATCGTATTTTTCATTCAATTGAAATTGTCTGTTATTAATATTGAAATTCTAGGCATACATTTGCATCAAAGTCCTTTTGATTTTAGCATGTTTATCCTCCATTTTATTACTTACTATTTTAGATTTTATGTAGGAGGATGCTGATGAGGTGGAGTTAGCAAATAGAATGGTTAAAAACACTCTTTTATCTTTTTTATGGATTTTCAATGTTCTGATTATAGGGGGAACAATTCTCTAAAACTCAAAATCAAACCAATGATTCTAGAAGAAATGGAGTTGGTCAATTGAAAAAAAAATAATTTCCTACAAGATAATGATGCTAGTTTTGATGAGACCCTGTTATGGGGAACTAAAAAAAATGAATTTATGAACCTATAAAAAATGTACAACAGTGGGACTCAGATTGTCTCCATAGAATAAAATGTTGTGGGTGTGAAAAAATATTTTTTTAGTGGGATCAATTTTTTTAAAATTGGTTGGTGAAATTAGAAGGTCTTGTTATCATTTTTAAGAGAAGTGGTATTACCTTAGATCATTACCTCATTCTCCTATTGAATCATTATTCAATTATTCTCTATTTATCCTCTAATTGATTAAAATAACCCTGATTACTTTTATTGAGTTATTTTGGTTTGGATAGAGAAATAAAATGATCACTGTATACCCTAAAATTACCTATCTTTGTTATTGGATATCTCTAATCACCGTTGAATTATCTCATTTCTCTCTATCGTATGCATTGATTTAAGTTTAACAGGGCTATCTGAGAAATTTAAAGTAATAATTAAAAGAAATTAAAAGCCTAAATAATGAATAAATCTCTAACTGATTACAACCATTAATATTTATTGAGGTATTTAAATGAAAAGTGAAATCTTAGAATTTATCTTTAGGTTTAATGGGGGAGTTATCCATGGCATGACAAAAAATGGTTTAGTGTCCCATCGTTAGAGTTATTAAAATATGAAATTAAAATAAAATAAGAATAATACAAATCAATGAGTGAAGGAAGCCATCAATAGTGAGTGAGGGAGAAGGAACCTCCTCCTAGAGTTTTTAATAGTACTTTATTTTATTAAATAATGTTTAAGAATCCTAGAATACTTATGAATTCTCCACATGACCAAAATGTATTTCCTCAAGTTATTGAGGAATTTAATTTTTTTTCTACATCGACAAGTGAATTACTCAATGTTTAATGGTCATAAAAAGTCTAGAATCGAGAGTTTTGATGGATTTTATAATGAATCAATAATTTTATCTAGAAAAAATCCAATGATAAATATTAATTCCCTTTTTGAGGTGAAAGGTTCTAGTGATTCAAATAAAAATTGGATATCTATATCTTGAATGAAGGAAGATGATGGAAAAAATGGGATTAGTGTTTGGTTTATAGAGCTCTCAATTTTCTCATTTCAATGATAATTTAGGGAATTAAAAATTTTTACTTATCATTACATCATACTCTATCTTGATAATCTGAACCTCAAATATTCCATAATCGGATGACGATGCTAACTGTTGTTTTAAAATAGAGATGAATTTCATGGTAAGATAGATTTTGAAGCATATTTTTGACATACAGATCAAATCATATACCCACCATGGGTCTATTTTTGTAGTAGTTAGTGGAACTTTGTAGATAGTGTGGAATTATAGTTTGGAAGCCTCTTCCATTTTCTCTTCAGCTTCTCTTGGGATCATAGTCTTTCGTTGCAAGAAATTAGTGGAATCATGAAATGATATCCTTCAAAACAAAGTGAAATGGAAAAAAATTTATTGATGAGTAAAATGAAGGGCTGATTAAATCATGGCACATTTGGAGAGATCTCATCTTTTGTCAATGAAGAGATCATATTGGATCAATGTACAGTCATGATTCATGTGGAAAGGTGGCTTGCCTATATCCCTATAGGCTTCGTTGTTACAGAACTGTGAGTGGTATAAGAAGGCAGAACAACTTGAGTATGTTGAACCCTACTTTTACTCACAACGTTGGATCCAAGGGGTGATAGATGTGGTTGTAGTAGATAAGTGGTGGCTATATATTTGTGGAGTTGTATTATTTACATTAGTAGTGTAATTCATTAATGGTAGTATTTTTTTTAGAACATGGGAGTGGTGGAACCATGGGTGAAGTGTGGTAGTAATGTGGTAAAACCATTGAAGAATGGTAGCATGAAATAATCTTAGAGGAGGTCATCACAGTAGAGAAAAAGGTGTTTGGAGGTAGATGATGGGAGGAATAAAATTGGGGGAAAGGTTGAATGTTATGCTACTATTGGGATGGAGGTATCTTGTTTGTGTTGCAGTTTGTATAGTGATAGATTTTTGGGGTTACTATGGGGCTGGAGGAAGCACATTTGTTCTAGCACTAGGTTGGAGATAGAATTTTTTGTTTATGTACCTTCATTCACATTCCAGAAATGTTTTGTTAAGTGATGAAAATTTTGAATGTATGGGTTATCAATCAGCCAAAGAATTAATATATAATCAAAAACTAGAAATTATCTATTTAATATTTATGTTCAAAATTCTCAATTTCATTAGAAATAAAATTTTTACTGAAGGATTGGATTAAATTATTGGTGTTCTCAAATAATTTTAGATAAAAATCTACAAAAAATTCAGTTCACTTAAAAAATATGTCATAGGTATGTCTTCACTTTAGAACCACAACTGATAGTATACAGATCAAAGACTAATCATGAAAAATTATTGAGATCCTCATAATTGATTAGACAATTCTTAATTATAGGAAAAATAATAGTTTTTCTTTATCTTTATATTGTTACATTCATGATAGTCAATGTATAGGGGCATTAATATCCCTTTCTTCTTATAAAAATGTAATGGTGCACCCCAAGGTGAAGCACTTAGGCATAAAAATTACTTATACAAAATATATTGTAGTTTCTTCTTAAATTTTTACAACTCAATGGTGGATATTATGTAATGAATATTTGAAATAGTTATAATATTTGGTATTGGCTCTATAAAAAGAATCAACTTCATGATTTATAAGAGAGATTAGAAACTTTTACTAAAAGAAAAAAACTCTTATACAATATAAATATTTCTAATGCTGAATTTATCAATAAACATATAAAATAAAAACCCACTTTGAATGGTAATTAGGACCTATTCATGGATTTAATTTCTTATGGATGTTATTATTTAACCTCGCTCAGCTTTAAAATCATAGGTTTTTGCATAATATCAAATGAGACTTCCTTATTCCAGAAATATATAAGTGATCTATCTAGAAAGTTATATTATGGATGAAAATTACATCAAACTATTCTAATGGTTGAATAATAATATTTTAATAGGGCACATTTTTACAAACACTAACATGAAATCCCCACATTTGGTGTGGAGGATAAGTGTGCATTAGACATCATGATCCAACTGTGGGATCGACATAACATAGACCCTTCTATGGCCTATGTGTTATCTAATTGAATTGGTCATTGAAAAAGATAATGGAAAAGTTACCCAAAAATAATTTCATCTGATTCCTTGGAAACTTGTTTATCTATTCCCTTAATTCCCACATATATAACATCTAACCCTTCCTTTGAGACATTATCTTGGGCACTTCTTACCACATTATTTCCATGAATGAAGTTGAACTTTCTTTCCTCTATGATCATTTCCACATGAACTTTAAAAAATTTACATATTCATATTATTTAACGTGTCAGCAAACTCACATATGTCTACATTTTTAATCATATGTCATGATATCTAAAAAGGTATAAATACAAGGATTCCCATTCCAACTCCTATCTCATTGAGTTCCCCAAGGGGAAAATAATTTCATTATTTCTAACATTAATTTTTAACACTTTTCCTTCAGATTATATCCACTAATTAAAACCAAAAAAACATATTATGACCAACAATAACCATAGTGGTAGATCATATAATCATGAAAATAATTTAAAGGATGTATAAATATCAACAAATTATTTTCAATATATAATACCTTAGGATTAACCTAGTCTATGATTAGGAATCATATATTCAAATCCTTCATAATTTTCCATAAAGGAAATGTGAATTAACCTATGAATATACCAAAGGAGTGTCAAATAGGGTTCATAGTAAGGGCCCATTCATCGGGAACTAGAATTATGGATGATTTATACTTAAACAACTCGTTTTTGAGTTATTACCCATATATTTATCAGTTCCAAACCAAGTCCAATTGTAATATTCAGATAGAGATTAATTTTCTTAGGTAAAATGAACTCCTTTATGTAATTTATATAGGGATTATATACTATCATTAGGATTATTCCATGGGTTCTCACTAAAGATTACACATCCTTATTTATAATAGTTGCTAAACCAGGCCTCTAATACTAACTATAATGGCCCATAATTTTCATAAATAAATATTATGTAATTTAAGATGAAGATTCAATACATTTCACAATAAAAAATTCTTGAGGTATATATTGGTTTAATGTATTTAGAAACTTAGGCATGTAAGAAATTGGTACATAAAAGATCTATAACATTTCCCATTTAGTTATTTAGAACTAAAAATTTACTTTGACATAAAATATATATAACCACCCATAACCTAAGGAACGAAAATATAAGAATAGATGGGATGTGATGATTGATAAGGGTAAATATAGAAAATGTCAATAGATGAACATAATATAGAATATTTTAAATATACCTGTATGTTAACATGAGAAAAAATTTAAAATCATACCCATCAGTTCATATATCATATGCATGGAACATTACATAATGTTTAATCAATTGAAATATATAACACATAAGAGTATAGAATTATTAATAATGAATCATGATCCATGAAAACATATCAAAAGAATAATGTATATGTTTGTGTAATGAATATAGGAATTGAAAATGATTTCATTAGTCATTGTTCACTACTGATACTATGATTGTAGATTGGGTTCTCTCCCCATTCCATCATTTTCTTAGTCGTTGTTTACTCCCAAGATTATCTTATTGAAAAAATTCCCTTACTTAATTGGGTTTATTCACCATTAAATTTAATATTATCTCTTTAGATATCCTTATTTACCCAATTCACTATAGGGATATATAATTCTTTGACCACCCATATCATAATTAAAACCATACATATGTGTGGAATAAGATCAAAAAAATTTATTATGTCATCAAATCATAACTCAAGGAAAGGATATGTGTTTTACAAAAAATTCAACATAATAATAATTGATTATCTAGAGATTTAATAAATATCATAAAATTTGATTATATACCTAATCAATAATAAGAGACATCAAAGTATTTTGTTATATATAAAAATTCTTTTAAAATATCACGATACCATTTCATGAGAAAAATACCCATTTCATTTGAAATCAAATATTTAGTAAATTTTTTCCCAAATATTAAGGAAAAATGTATACTTTAAAATAAAAAATAGTATTTATAAAGGAGTATTTAAATAAAATAGTATTGATGTTGGCAGTGAATTTTATTTAGGAGGTGTATTTTATAAACAAATTCGTTTCACATTTCACTAAAAAGCCATAAGTTTCCCATTAAGAAAATGACAATAGGATTCCATTAAAAAATTTTATATAAATTTCAACATGGGTTAAAATATATTTTCTCTAATCATTATGGAATATTAAAAACATTCTTGAATAAATTTTAAATAAAATATTGTTATGGAAGAAAATATTAATGCCCGAAGCAAAATTCCAGGCCAGTTTTCCTTAAAAATGTTATTTCTTCCTTTTGAGTATATAAAGAATAGAAAATGAAAGAAAAAAATATAAATAAAAATAAAAAATAGTATAATAAATTAAATAATATTTTTTAGATATATATCATTCAATTAAATCATTATAAAATATAAGTATAAACTATCTGGATAAAAATGAGATTGTAACATAAAACCCTTACCAAAATTCAATATCTATCCATAAGTGAGCTAACCACATTTATATAAAATTTATATTTATTATAATTATATAGAAAAATAATAATCATACATATAATAACATAAATGTTCTACTCATAACATCTTATCACCTATTCGTTAATGATTTTTTATTATCATCATCATTACGAAGGACAACTACTTCGTTTTTCATTTATGTTTTGGATCAGAGGTTATGGTCATTAAAATATTATCATGCTTCCTACATCTCTATAATTTTAATCATGATATAAATTTACAATATATTCATTATATACATATTTAAAAAAATTCATATAAAGAAGTGATGAAAAATGAATTACATCACTACGTGGATACAATTATATGTACGCACGTAGGAGTGACATTTCCATTTCTCTATGGATAGAATGAGAGAAAAATAAATATTTATTCACATTTTAATAATAATTATTATGAAATAAATATAAAACATAAACCCTAAACTCGTCATAATAACCAATCTTGAATTACAGTGGTGTAAAATTTTTTGTATTTCTTTGTGGAGGAAGTAGTCCACACATATGAACAAGTAATACATTCATCCCCCATTGGATTGCGAAAAGATATTAATTGGTAATTAAATAATAATAATTAAATATAAGAATAATGAAGACTTTGTATTAATTATGTTTTTATGGATACAAAAAGTTTATAGGATGTATAATTATACATAACATTTAAAGATCTTGGTTTAGATCTACACCACTTCTTTGAGATACCTCCTTTGACACACACTTTAATCCTTGAAGGATTTGTATTGGGAAAATAAAAAAAGACCCAGGATGAAGGGAAGGATTATAGAAATGTTTTTTAGTATGTATTATCTTATCTAAAAGGCTCAAATGGTTTTTAATAATGGAGGATAAGAGGTTCCCTTTTCTAAATGATGGGAGGGACAGACTTGGAATTTCTTAAAATATTTCAAGGATTTAATGTCACTTTCATTGAAAAGAGGATAATTATAGATATATAATGAAATTAATAATAATATATTATTGAAGTATCTTAAAAAATAAGAATTATATAGGTTTCTATGTAAATACTACCTTTATCTCATGGTTTTACCTCCATAGTAAGCTCGTTTTAACCTTAACCATAGTAATAAAATTTCATAATTTTTACTATTCATTGTGACAAAAAAGTAAGGTAATATTATTTAATTATATTAATTATGATGGTTAAATATATTAAATATATTTTAATAGATTAAATTTATTTATGTGGTCGAATTTAATTTTAATTAGGCGTAAAAACTACAATAGAAACCTGTTTTTGAAAAGTTAAATTTTAAGAATAAATTTTAATCTAATTCCATTAATAGCCTCATAAAAACCATAAAATTAATTTTAAAGTATTATATTTAATATATAATATATAAATTAGACTAAAAAATTAATAAATAGTGTTAAATTAATTTATTATGATAAAAACACATTTTGTGCATAAAAATAGTTTTTTATAATCAAGTGTTTTAAGCCTAAAACTTTTCTTATAAAAAAATTAAGTATAATGATTATTTCTTTGTAATTAATTAGATTATTTATTATTAGGTTATGGAAGGGTTAATTTAATATCAAATTAAAAATATAATGGGACATTTACTTGAAAATAAATGACATTATTTATAAAAATATATATATTTTCACTATTTAATGAAAAATAAATCTCTATAGAAAAATCCTAAAAGTTATACCTAAGTTAATGTTGAAATGATTATTTTAAAAATTATATTGATTTAATAAAATAAAACTTTTATATATTTTAGAAATTAATTATAAATATCACTAGTAAAATTGTGATAAAACCGTTTTTTGAAGAGAAATACATTTTTAAAGTGTAAAATAACCTGATTGAAAATTCGGTACTTATTTATCATTAGTAAATAAATAAATTTAGATTAGTGAAAAATTTATAAATATTTTTTAGAAACACGTTATTACTATTTATACATTACAATTTAACAGTTAATTTATAAGGGTTTATTATATTTCAGTTAATATAGACTCGATGTTTTGAATAAGGTAATCTATTGATTACCTCAAGTTTTATTTCAGAGTAAATACACATGAAATATTTGGGTTATACATCAGAAATAATCACCTTATTTAAAATTTAACTTATGGTGATGTAATCAAGGACTTCAATTTGACCCTCTTTTACAAAATCATTCTTGTATAGAAAAATATTAATTGTGATGAAAACTACATGTTCATCCTGTATGAAATAGTCGAGACACATGTCAAAAATAATTCTCATTATTTTCCACTAGTCATGAGGTTCCATAAAAGATTCATTATATGAATTTTGACTTAAATCATTTTCCACTAACTTTTATTTTCCATTTTTGTACACCACTTCCAATTTAAAAATGTTGAGATACTATTTCTATCTCTTTTGTATCAAGTTAATTCCTCAATGATATATGATATATTTCAAATTTTATAATTAGAGATGACTATGAACATTTATCCAAATATATAATTACATCATGTATTTAAGGCATAAAAAATTATATATAAATCTAGGTCATGAATCAAATTGTTCTCATCATGCATTCAAAACTAAGTTTAAAAAAGGCCATAAAAAGATGTTCATAATTGAGAAAAAAATCCAAGACTAGATCTATATACATCACAATATACAATATAGAGTAGAAATTGTTCAAGAATGATTAGGATGGGTGCTATAGTGAGACAAGACTTAATACCTATAAACCATTCATGACCATCATCACTCAATATGAATCGATCACCCTTTATCCTAAAAGAATTCATCAGAGAATAAACCCATGATAAATCCTGAAATAAGTGATGATAATAGACTTCTAGTCCCAAAATGATTCATATATCAAAGACATTCTATAGTTTCCTCTAAGAGTTTACTACTTCAATCCTACTGGGGTCAACTGATATGCCATATTTAGATGTGATGTGTTAATGGAAACATAATTATTTTATATAGAATTAACACTTAGAAAACATTGTATATAATAGGTGATCACAGAATGTGATCAGTATAATTTCTATGTGAATCCCATGGTAATTCCTTCTTCAAGAATAAACCAAAATATCATCATAAAATACCACATGAAATGAATCATGGTACCCATATAAGATATTATTAATTAATATTATGATTACTAATATTTTATTTGTCACACCAAGGGGCATGGAGACATATTTATATTTTTTATATCAACTCCATAATGTTGTCTTTGAATTTCCCCTTTTTTGACTCTAAGATGATGCTATCATTAACATAGATAAATATTAGAGGACCACTTGTATCCATTTAATTGGTCAAATAGATCCTTTATCTGAGTAATATTATTCTGATTTTATACCATAACTTTATTTAGTTTATGATAATTAATAGATAAATAGAGAGAACAATCTACCTACATTAAGAATAAAACTAGTGCGGCCCAAGACAATTTACTAGGTTTGATGAAGCCTCTACTATCCAAATCTACTAGATTGAAATTTAAATCTTGTAAATACTTCAGAAAAATTATATAATATGGGATAGAAATAAAGATTTTTCATTGGGAGTTGATCGATAGAAAATTTGATTCCCCAATCAGGTGGTAACCTGAAGAATATTTCAGGAATATATCTGAGTATCAATCCACTATGGTAAAAAGAGTCATATTTCTAGTTTTATTCATATTACCCCTGGTCATTTTTTCTTATTGACCATATATGGTTCCATCAACTAACACTAAATTTATAATTCAACCTTCATTTATATCCCAACCTCCCGTGAATTCTAGGTGAGTTCCATCTAGAGATATGAATGTTACTTACCGAGTGTAGTAGTCAATATGAGATTTAAATTCCATCACCAATAAATTCCAAATATTAAATAAAACACATTCTTCTCTAAGACTATAAACTCCATGATTAATTGCACTATTTTAATAATAAGGAAACTTTTTGGGAACTTTAATCCTCTTCACTCCCAAATCCAATGGGGTTCCTTGATAATCTTGGTGTGAGACATCATTTCTATGTATAATCCTGACTATTGAACCAAAAAAGATGTATGAAAATAATATGATTCAACTATATCAAAAAAGTAATGAATATGAGTCAAAATATGATGGATGGTACCTCACACCATGGAGGGACCTCATTTCTCATACATGATATAACGATATACATTATATAACAATCGATCAACTACAATAGGATTAATTTTTCATCCATGTGGATGTGTTACCTAGAAAAATGAGGTTTTCATAGAGGTATCCTGATTCAAAAAATATTTTGGATGATTAATAGTCTAACATGATTGTTTTTTCTATGCATAAAAATCATGATGTTGAGTCGACCCCATTCCACCAACTAATTTCAAAAGATTATAAAAATACATACTCAGATTTTCTTTCTTGTCACTATGGTGGAAAATCCTCAATAATGTAGTCCATTCCATATTTTTATGAACAATAAATACACAAATTAAACAACTTGGTTCATTATTATGATGTGGTGGATAAGATATTGATCTGGTAGATTGATTATCAATTTCCATGCTACCCTAGGGGAAACCCAACCTCTAGAATTTATTTCCCAATAAAAAATTTCAGCAGCACTTGGATGAAAATATGTTCACCCCTAATCAAATTTACTAAAAGATATATCTCTATAATTATAAACTTATTCACCATTTCTATATATTCAATAATATAGAACATTTCTACCTCTGACTAGACCTTATCCCAGAGGGTCACCTAAAATATTCGAGATGTCAGTCTCTTGTTAGAAACTACCGTTGATGTAAATAAAAAATATTGAGTAAATTTATCAACATATTTAGTCAGTACAAAAATTATTTTTTACAATTGAATGAAATATAATATATTCACTATTGGGAATTTTTCAAGAAAGAATATTTTAGTGAATAGTTTAAAAAATCTTTTCCAAGAGAGGCCTCAATCCAACTTAGCTTGAATAGATAAGTCCCACCATTATAGATATTGGTCCTTAAGAATATTTGTTTTTATATTGGCCATAATTTCACCATGATTCCCCAAGTTTTCCAAAATTATAGTTATCATTCTCAAACATAACTATACATACTGTGGTCAAGAATCAACACAAAAAATCTATGGGTTCTACTTTAGAAATTATATAGAGTGATTCACGTGATGAGGTTCCTCGGCCTTAAGTCCATTTTCAAAAGCCTAAAAGTCCTTCATTACACACTAAATAAAATTATTGTTCACCTGTGGTTTAGGTAAAACTACATTCTCCACTACTCCCTCCCACTAGTTTCTTGTTCTCCTAATTTGTGTCATTTTTTCTTTACAAACCACTTCAAGTCAATAGTTTAACACTTTTAATGTTGATATTTTCATGGTAATAATTTTTATATCCAAAAAATATTGTATCATATGGAGAATATAAAATAATCATTTGGTAATGCAATAAAAGTGGTATGTATCTTTACTAATTAATGATACCTAGCACTCATCGGCTAAACCCATGATTATGAGTTGACAACACCCCTAGAAGTTCTTAATAACACTTTTATTTGCAGGAATTCCCGGGTAACTTGAATTTAAATATAAAAAGGTCATATACATCTTTTGTGATATAAATTTTAATTACCTATATGTATGATCTCCTTAATACCATCTAGAATTAAAGATCAACCATGATGATACCATTTTCAGCATCCTGACCCTAACTATTAGCATGAAGAGTGTTAATGTGCCATGATCCTTTGGTGATGTCTATAATACAAAAGAGGATTTCAATAAATTCCCATGGATTACCTAAAATTTGGGGATGATTTGAACTATTTAAACAATACAACCCATAATGATGAAATAATAACAACAAAACCAACTATATGATGTGTGGGAAATAAATCATACAAGTCAAAAAAATACATGTGAAAGAACAACATTAGAGTAACGAAAAAGAATATTAAAAGAAATAATAAATCTATAATGTTGTAAAGTACTCTTGAACCAATGTGAAAAAATTACAGACTAAGAAATAGAAACTTAAAATCTCTAACTCTACCAACCATTAGAGTGACATAAAGGATCCCTACTAGATAAAAAATAAACCTCCCCCTTTACTATATAATGAAAAAAATGTTTGTATATGAACATAATTTTATTTTAAGGGGGTGAGTAGTCATACCAAATAAAAAACCCCAAAAGACTTTTCCCACATACCACTAAGACAAAAATTAGGTTATCTCACAAGATTATAATATATACTAGAAGAATATCAAAAGCAGTTTAATACATTTCAAAATATTCAATAAGGAAGACAATCAGATTTTTCAAAAGTAATATTTCCAAAGTAGAGTTTTCATTTTAAAAACATAATAAATTAATTAATTTCAATTTTGAATAACCCACTGATATTTTCACGCACAAACACATAATCTGGACCTCCCTATATCCATGAGCGGTGAGTCGTCATTTCACTAATACATCACTTGGTGTCCCAATTTCATGGTGGAACTTAAAGCCATTATACTACAAAAGTTCATATTATTTTATGGTGCTAATTATGACCATAATCAGTACCATATGAAAATTAACAAAAACAACCATTTTTACCAATAAAATATTTTAGAAACCATCATTCTTTGAGAAACCAACTTATTCAATTTACTAAACATGTCGTGGGTGACACCCACAAAAAATACTTTAGGAGAGAAACAGTAAGAGAAAATTCTAATAGATATTTAGTAGGTTAAAACCATTGATAATAATATGATAATTCCTCAAATACAATTAAGATCCTTTGAGTTCTAATAGAAGAGGAAATAGGAAAATACTACCTACCTGATGTTCATTTGGTTCAACCAATCTATGATAATTCCCTAGATCTAGATTCATTACTCTATTTACTCAAGAAAAAAATCGAATATCCAATTAAAACATTCCCAATCCCATTGATATGGGATTAGAATCCATAGTATATGGTCCCATTCAAGACAAAATGTATAGATCTGGAACAATTGGGAATAATGGAGTACTTACTTATGACTGGAACAATTGGGAATAATGGAGTTCTTACTTATGGTTCATAAGATCAAACTCCAAAAGGATCATGAAAATTGGAATTGTGAGGTCTAATATCACCATAAATTACCTATGGGAACCATGGAAAACGATATAATAGGTTAGTAAAGGAACAATGGGGATTTTTGGGAAAGTTTCATGTTAAAAATAAAATTTCGATTCAATTTATTTCCCATTACAAGGATAGGAAAAATGGTTTGAAGAGACGAGTGCTGAAAATGTGATTAAAATCTATCTTTAAGAATACCAAGTTTCACAGTTATCCATACTATTGGAAAAATTATGCACTAATCGTGAGCCATCATAGTGATCCCCAAACTCTTCACACAATTTTCTAGAGACTTTAGCATGGTTTCTGCTTGCTGTTCTCAAATTGTAAACATCCATAAAGGCTTCTAAAACCATCAAAAATATTCTGAAAACATAAAGAGTCTTATATTAACATTACCTAAATTTTCAATAAGCACGAAATTAGATAAATGACTCAAACTATGGATGTTACACATCCCACATTATTATATATTGTGAGACAAAGGGATTATATTACACAAAGTGTGTTCATAGGATACACTGGAATTTATATGACTAAACCCTTTCTCCATAGGGTACTTGATGGGGTTTTAGAGACTTGTTTTATTCTATTATTATCACACAATACTATCAAGATAATTTCTTATAGGGTCAAACATAGAGCATATTTA
Source organism: Viscum album (assembly GCA_963277665.1). Classification (NCBI taxonomy): domain Eukaryota; kingdom Viridiplantae; phylum Streptophyta; class Magnoliopsida; order Santalales; family Viscaceae; genus Viscum; species Viscum album. The sequence goes on from OY728120.1 coordinate 2,115,385,376, forward strand.
GAATGTTGGATAATTCTAGGGAATTGGAGTTTAGGTAATGGCTGGACTCATGGTGGGGGCCAAGTATCGTATGATTTTAATGGTTTAATGTAAATTAATAAATTAAATGTTATTTCAGTTTAGAATAATATATATATAATTTATTTATTTATTATATTCAAAAGTTATTCAATGAAGATAAAGAATTTTTTTCAAAGGAATATTTAATTTTTTATTAAATGTTCCTCAAATATTTATGGGAGAGGTGAGTAAAGTTAACGAGTCATATTTTATCATGTAAATCAATTTATATGTTACAAGCATGTGATAAAATATTTATGACCATTGTGACACGTTTTTTAGATTATAAGTATAATTTGGGTTGGTTTTAGAAGTGTTAACATATTAAAGGGATTAAGTGAAATTGTTAAAAGTTTAAAACTAATTATAAAAACATAAAAATAAAAAATTTCAGGGAATATTGTTTCTATAAAATTTGTGTAGATATCTCCCTTTTATCTCATGTTCGAGAGAGAGAAGTGACTGTTTGGGCCACCGTGATCCAAAAAATGCCTCTTGGATCTAATATATTGAGTTCCCATGCACATGTTATCATCAAAAGAGCCTTGATCTCTCTGTTATGGAATCAAAAGATAAAATATCAATGATTAGGGAAGATTTTAGAAAACAAGTGCATGAACTAGGGGGCTTCGAGTTTAGTTACATAGAGGAATTATTGCTAAAGAAAGTGCAAACAGATTTCTAATTGAAATAGTAAGAGGTACAATTTGAATTTAATTTTGTGTGATTAATTTAAGTTACATGGGATCCTTGTGTTGGTAAATAGATGTTCAAACCCGGTGATGATGTTATGATCTTGATTAAAATATAATTTTTTTAATTTTTCCATCTTTTCTTCATTACGCTACATAGATGGTACTAATAAGTGGTTTCAGATTTACTGTGTGATTTTCTTAATCTGAATTAGAGTTTATTTTTAGTAACTCTAGTAGATGGATTCACAATAGTCCCAACTCCACTGACAACACTTTGATCTATGATCCGATGGAAAATTTAAGTCCATCTTAAGACCGAAGAAAACAAATTATGCTCAAAACTATATATATATAAATTATTCTAGACGAATAGTTCTCTTATTACTATTCATTTGGTTGACTAGTGATGTAGGGTGAGGTTATTTGATGGTCCATGCATGGTTTTATAAAAAATAAAGAACAAAAGTCCACCCATGTGGGTTGATCTGAATATATATATATACATGATAATGGTAATCCTGATTAATAGTAACCTGTGAGTGAATAGTTCATTATAGTGAATATTAACTCAAGTTTGAATTTCAACCAAGAGTGAACATCACATGTGAGAAGTATTCATAACCCCTCGGTGGGTTTAAAAACAACCTAGGGTGCCCAAATTGTTTTGAAAAAATTCCAAATGTTTTTTAATTTTTTTTTAATTTATTAAAACTAATTAATGGATCATTTGAATTATATTTTTTGAAATAGAAATTTTTTAATTTATTTATTAGTTGAAAATAGATACACTTGAGTTGAATTCATTGAATTTTTAATTTATATATGCATGTTTAAAGTGTATTGACTGGTCAGGATCGTTGATCGATCATTGAAAGTGTATAGTATTTCACTCATTCATTCATTAATTTAATAACTAAAATGAGATTGATTTTAATTATTATTTAATAAATGATGATATGCATGCCATACCTATATTCATTATTTGTATAAGGGTATAAATTCCCATGAGAATTTTTTCATGTGTATTTAGTATTCTTGAGATCCCCTGATCTATGTGTGATTATTATTGTGTAATCGGGAGGAATATATCTGACACAGTTCATGCCAAGACATAGAGATGTAGTAGAAAGGAGGTTGGCACAATGGATGAGGGGAGTGCATCAACTAGTTTCATATGTGAAATGATGTGACTTAAGGAATCAACCATATCATATAGGATGATCAATTATTTTCTCAATGGATCAACCATTTGAATTAGCTTATAATCATGTCTTTTTTATTTATGAATGATTTATTATTTTTTAATATGTAATATGTACATGTGATCACATAGAATAATGAACAAGAATGTTAGATAAAATAAACATGATAAATTAATGTTTTTATGTTTAAATTATGGTTAATTTATGAGTTTAGTCATACAGAGAAAGCATGATAAATAGAAAAGAATATTTTTTTGTTAGAAAAATATAAAAAACCTCAAAAGAAATATTAAGTCATGTAATAATTTACATCACTTAAGTTTGACCAAAACCATTGTAGGAGTTAATCTTGAAGAATATTTGAGGGGAACTTCTCAAATTGAAGAGATTTAACATGATTGGTGGTTCTACATAACTAAAATTTACATCAAACAAATATACATAACTATCTTAGTTGAATTTTAGAGGTAAAAAATTGTGAAAAACAGAGCTATTTTTCGAAAGAGAAGAGGGTCCATGCAACATATCATGGACCCATGTGTTAATATGGTTTAATAGCCAGAATCCAACCTTGAGACTTTTTAAGTAGAAGAATATCAATGACTTATACTATGAGGTTATATTTTAAGGATCCATGATAAAAGAATACTCTATAAAATGAATGTTTCGAATCATGTAATTAATGACCACCTAGTTTTGAAAAAATATTGGGTGTTATTTATGACTAGAAAATATATAATACCTAATAACTAGAAATAAATAAAAAATTTCTAATCTACTATAGATTTATTTTGAAGAAAAAAGGAAATTAATACCCCAACAACACTATGATCAATACTGGACAACAAACATACCATTACTGGAAAAAATTTCCAAGAGGAGTACATTTGATTAGACATAGTATTATGAGATAAATTGAAATTTTATACCCCAGATTCCCCAATTCCTATTAAGCTACCTCTGGAATCAAGTGAGTGAGAAAAGGAAGACTACAAGATATTAATAGATGATGTATATGATGTGTACATTATATTTTTATCTTCAATTTCCAATGATTTTCATAAGTAACCTAATGACATGGATTTTATATAAGGTTTTCTCATCTCTAAGAATTTTTAATGGGGAGAATGTGGAATTAAATAAATTATATTAATATTACACTAAACATGTGTTAACTAAATGTTGGATTCATATTGACTCATGATCATTCAATAGATCTCATAATTTTATCCTTTTAACCACGTTACTCTAAATACATTGAGTGTTATAAAGATAAAAATATAGAGGAACGACATCATTATATTTTTCATATGGTTCAAAAAGAATATAACCACATAAATAATGTTAAATATTTATTTATTATGGAGAAAAAAATAAAGAAAAATTAAATTGACAGTGAAAAGTGTGAAACCAAAGGCTACCTCATAACATCTTCATATGAAACTAATGATAAAAAAAGAGCACCTGAAATAAGAAGTTATTTTCCTTACTTGTGGAAATAAAGGTTAAATGAAAAAAAACTACAATGAATTTAATTGATGAAGCAAGTGGTCACTTTTACTTTTGGAATATTCATTAATTAAATTTAATACTTTGGTTATACATCATGGGTATTAAATAAAACATTCATATCACATATATAACTCCCTAACCTAGATCTTATAAAAAAAGTATGAGTGGAGATGCTACAAGAATTAATTCATGCCTCCCTTTATGCAAGATAATTCCAATTAGAGGTGATGGTATAAGAATGTAATAGTGAGACTATACCCTTAGTAATCATATCCTACACCGTAAAAATATTAAACAACCCAAATAAATATATCAGAAGGTAAATAATATTCCAACACACCATGTCACTCAAATATAGGTGATATGTACCATAAAACCCCAATGTGGAAAGTCAAACAAAGGATCATGAAGCATAAAAGTAAATAAAAGTACGAATAATAGTCTAGAGTATGTCCTTAAATCTCCTTATACTATAAGAATCCCTACACTCAACTCCATACATTGGGGATCTTTCCCTCCAATAGATCCTTCACCCAAAAGTTTCAAATTCATTGAGTTGAATATTTATGCAATAATTATAACTTAGTAGGACACCCGAAATTCATCTTTAACATAATAGAACATGTATATAGTGGTGTTTTATATGGTAATAAAAATAATTTCACATAGAATAAAATAATACCATTCCAATAATTCGTTTGATATCCAAGACACCAAAAACATCGACCCTACCAACTTTTTCTCTATTATAGAACAATATTTATATAGTCATTTGAATTACATATGTGAAGGAAAAAACTACAAGACTACTCAATAAGGATCCCATCACATCGATTCTCAATAGAATTAAATTCTAATGGCCATAGTTCAAGACATATGTGGCTATAATTATCCATATGTAGGATCAAGTCCACATATCAAGACACAAAAGACTATCATTCCAAATCACCAATGCTACCTCTTAGGTCCAGTCACCAAATTCCACCGTACCACCATCTCAGGCATTGAATTACATGATGCACCATTGAATAAGTCAGTCCTGTCATCTTTTCATAGACAATGTCTAAACATTCCCCCTAGGGTTATAATTCAATGATGGGACCACATGTTACTTTGGTACCTTGCATAGAACAATAGGTTTTGGGAGTAGCAGAAGCATTCATTAATTGTATGACCATCTCAAATTCTAGTCATAAATCAAATGTCATAATTTATTAATATGATAAAAATCATAATGTATAATGAAAAATTTAATTTACTCGACTACTTTAAAACACTAGAACTAGAATCAAAGGATCTTCACATGTATTTTATAATTTAATTTATGACCAGATATAGAATTACCTCAACATTAATTCCACTTTTATTGATGACCCCATTAACAATTATTTTTCATATGATCATTGTGTTATTGGATCCAAAGGGATAATACCTATAGTAGTGATCCATAGATTCAAAATAAAATCTTTGACTAAAACTATTGAATTTTCATGTTCTAGCACAACCGATATTGATCACTTGTGTTGTACGTGGTTGATCACATCAGAACTCTTCTCAAGAGATGAATAACTCTTGATGATCACTCATTGTCTTGAGAGATGAAGGGAGGAGGGATCTATAGATTTCTTGATCTAAATATAGGTCTTGTGGGGGTCTCTCTCTATCCATTTCCACTACAATTGTGTTTTAGGAAAGAGATATAATTAGTTATTTATTTTGGTAGGTGTAGGGTTAGAAAATCACAGACAACCACTTTCCAAATTTAATAATTCTTAGTTATTCACATATACAATAATAATAATATAAATATTATTACAAAATACATGAAATATTAAATTCATAAATAATATAAATAAATACCATTTATACCATTTCCTATTAGACTATTAAAAATGGTGCACTTTCACTCATCCACATTTACCAATCCTTGAATAAAGATGTTTTATTTTATAAATAAATATCACTTCAATATTCATCAATAAACATAACAAATATTATTCTCAACACACATGTCAAAAAATGGTTTATTATTATTATTAAAATTATGGGGATTAACCAAACGTAAAAATTTATTATTTATTTCTACTTGTGAAATTCAATAATAGAATTTAATTGAAATTACAGATACACTTACTATGTGACTCTCTAAGACTCTCTCTATGGAATTAGGCATAAATACTTAATGTTCAAGTATAGTGTCTAGATATATACCAATTCATCCATATCTAAATAAGTTAACATCACAAAATGTACAAACTTAAAGAAAATTTACAATTTAATACAATCCTTTTATTAAGATATCTCAAATCAAATAGGATACATGCATGTGTCATAAGCCTATATTATTGATTTATATTTCATTGAATTCATTTAAATGAACTCACCCATAGAATCAAATTGACATGGATTTATTTTGGTAGTCATATTAAAAATAAATGGATTCTAATATTAACATTGATTAAGATAAAAAAAGGAATAACGCATGTCACATTAACCATCAATTTTAAATCACGCACAATGCACCAAAAATATATTACTTGGTTGTGATCATATTTCATAATAGTTTTCATCAATAAATCATTGTACATGAGTCATGATATGAAATAATTATAATATTAAAGTATAAGGATAAATAAAAATTTTCATAGATAAGAACATCCAATGACACCATAAAAAGTGGATTCCCTATTAAAAGGTCCAATCTCATAACCTCCTATCTTAAATATTTCAAAGTAAAATCACCATGAAAATTTATATTAACATATTACGAGCCTAAAAACACTTATATCTCATATTTCCTATTTCCTATAAGAAAATATCATCTATCCATAGAACAATTTTCATGAATAATGTCGTGACACCTCTAGGTTACCATCATAGAAGGGAACTATTATTATCTTTTAGAAATAAATACATTCTAATGAAATTTTTACATACAATTATAATGAAAAATAATAATCAATATGTGATAAAAAATATTCTTTAATAAGAAAAAATTTAATCATTTACTAATAAAATATTTTTTTAGGGCACTGACACAAAAGAACTCTGACTTTCACTAGAGCCAACTAAAAATAATCTTCTCTTCCACTGCTTTCAATAGAGAATCTTTATTCTAATAAGATAATTACATCATTATGTTTTCCTTCAAATATTACTCTATGCATACTGTTATCACATTAAATTCAACTCATTGAGAAAAATACCTCAAGAGATGAAACCTTTAAAATATTTTTTTGTCCATTGAAGTGACCTTGGATATATTAAGGGAGTAACCTTTGTAGTGTGATTATAGTAAAATCCGATAGGATCTTTACTTCAGGGTACAACATAAAGCCCACGTAAACGTTTTGAATCCAAACTATTTCCTTAGCTATATTAGAATCCATAATATACTCGAACACTATTGTATAATCAATGAAAAAATGTATACTTTGAACTCTTCAAGTTGATAACTCCTCTACTGAGATAAAAACATATTTTTACTATGAGTCGAGTTCAATATGAGGTGTCTAAAATATTGCATTTGTGAAACCCATGATTAATTTTTTTTTCATATCCTCTATAATCCATAAACATATCCTTAGTATCCCTCAGATACTTATGTATAGCCTTAACATAATACCAATACTGTTAGCTTGAATTTTCTTAATGTATGCCTAGCATGATAATGAATAAGAAACATTAATCCTTGTATATTACATGGAATACATGATGGATCATATCAAAGAAGAATGTGAGATCTTACTCATTCACTCTATATAATCTTATGTTTGAGGGAATGTTTTTTAGAAATACGTATACAATGTGACACTGGAACCAATCCCCTCATGGATTGTTCCATATTAAGACACTTGATCATATGGTCATTGTATGTACCTGGATTTTTTCCAAGAAACATCTTGGATCTATCAAGCATGATATTTATCCTTAGAATTTAGGCTAATTCATTTATGTCCTTTATACATAATCACCTTTTCAACCATTCATTAAAAAAATTTAAGGGTAGTATATCATTTCTAATTTGTAATGTATCATAAATATATACTACAATGAAAAAAACTATACTCCCACTAAACTCCTTATTAACAATTGGATTAAATTTTTTCTTAATGATACTAAATTTCTTTTTTATTTCAATGAATTGAATGTATAATAACTAATATACTTAATTTAATCCATAAATATTTCATTGAAACTTGAAAACATTTTTTTAATATCCTCGAGTTACAAGACCTTGCGTTTATATGATATACCATCCTCCTGATGGTTCCCATTAAAGAAATGTTTTTTGATATCGGTTTTACAAATCTCATAGATCTGGTATGCATATATGAGTAGTAGAATTCTGATGGACTTAAGATGGAAATTGGAGGGAAGGTTTATTCATATTCAATTCCTTGAAATTTTCTAAACCCTTGGTCTACTAGACTTTATTTTTATCTACTTTAACTTTAATGTCCAGTTTTCTCTTGAATATCCATTTACACCCAACATGTTTTACATAAACTGCAAGATCAACCAAGACCCTAACATTTTTTTAATACATAGAATGAATCTCACAATTTATAGCTTATTTCCATCTTATAGATTCTAATAAATCTAGTTCCTCCTTATACCAGAGTAGTTAATCATTATTAACCAATAATGAGGAACCGCCATTAGTGACTAGAATACCATATCACTCTAGTTATCTTACCTCTTCAGTGCTCCTATATTCTACTTTTGTTTCAGAAAAAACATCTTCTATATGGACTTGCGAGATTGATTCATGTACCAACTTACTTTTATCTTGATCATCAACATTATGAAAGAAAATCTTAGTCCCGCTATCCAGCATGATTATGTTCTCCCTCTCAAGAAATATAACTCGTATTATGATAGTTAAATTTTTATCCAAATAGTTCTATAGATTATATCCTCATATTTCATTGGAATACCCTATAAATACAAACTTCATGAATCAGAGTGTTCGTTTGTTTATTTAGATAACATCAACAAATTTCTTGAAACCACATTAAATAATATATGAAAAAAAGATTCTATCTACACAATATCTTTAAGGTAATATCATTTTCCTCTTTGGTTGGTAATCATTTTAATAAGTATAATTCTATTTGTAGTGAATAACCTAAAAGTATAATAGAATGATTGTGTGAGTCATCATCATCCATACCATGTCCAAAAAAGGGTCATTCCTATATTCATTAACATAATTACACTATATGGTATATGGTGGATTGTGTTGAGATAAAATACCATAGTCTCATAGAAATTTTATAATATCTTGGTTATAATATTCACCACAACAATCTGATCAATGTTTATTTGTCTTCTTACCATGATGAATCTCAAACTCATTCTCGAAATCCTTTACCTTATCAAAGGATTCATACTTATACCTCATCATGTATATATAACCATACCTTCCCAAGTCATCAGTAAAAGTAATAATGCATGAGAATCCACCTCAAGATTCTACTTGAAAAGGTCAATACACATCAATGTGTACCAATTCTAGAAGAATTATGAACCATTAACCTTGACCTCTAAATGGTGGTTTAGTCCTAATTCCTTATACAAAAATGTGACATATTTCAAGAGTATTTATAATATTCTAAATAATAATATTGATAAAGACTTTCAAATGATTTTCATTGACATTACCAATATTTCGATTCCCTAATTGAGATTCATATGATTTTTTCATATTAGATTTATTATCAATTGAAAATATTTGGTTTTTTTAATTTAATAGACAAATACCCTTATTATGCTGCACCATACCATAAAATATGTTATCATATTAAATTTAGAAACCCTTATTTTTAATGATAAAAATGATTTCATCCATATCTAAATAAGAAGTGTAAATAATGTTCTTGGTAACACAAGGAATATAATAAAAACTATTTAAAACAAAAATAAATCATGTTGAAAATGTGATATCGTAGTCTCTAATGGATATATTATCTTGCCTCACTCCATTGGATTGCTATATATCCCCCTCATATTTGGTAATCTTTTGAAATATACTTGGTTCCTATATCTAAAAATTAATGTTATCCCCACATATAGTTTATAATAAACAACTTATAGACATAGAATGATTACACTAAAAAATGAATGAACCAAAATCCTCTCCTAGATATATTGATTGGGTGATATTCCTCTTATAGTTTTCCTTTTTTCCTCTTAAATAACCTACCACGTCCTATTCCTTTCCTTGATGTCGAATATTTTTCTTCAGGGATGTACAATGTTAGGGATCCTTAGACTAGGGATGAGACTTTAGGGGATTTTCCTTGTTCTTCCTATTCTTATTCACCATAAGGGCATCAGGTTTTTTCCTAATCCAAGTCCTTATCAAAATAGAGAATAATTTTTAGTTGTTTAGGGAGAATATTATCATTATTTATAATATTATAATTCCAAATAAAACTATATAAGGTTTTGGGTAGTGAGGAAAAAATGAGATCTATGCACATCTCCTCAGGGATCTTAAAGCATAATATTTCTTGGAACTCCATATAGCTAATAAACTTGACCACATATTACCCAACCTATTCCGACTATCCCAACATGCACAGGAATAGTGAATTTGAGATCTCATATATACATATATATATATATATATATATATATGATATCACCATCTCCTGAGAGAGATCCATAAGGTGAAAAACTATTCTATACACAATTATCTCCCCATATTTTTTTAAAATATAACTGGACATTGAGGATAACATGAAACATTTGATATCTATAGTCTCACCCATGTGGTTCAAACAAAAAGATACTTATTCCTCACAAGACACATTGGAAATGAACTAAAAAAGCAGGGTTTCCAACATGTAAAATATACATTCATGGGGTAGAATAAAATCTAAGCACCACTACCATTCCAATAAATTCTCACTGGTGAGAAGGTTATCTGTAATGACCCAAACATTTATAAATATAATTCTCTTCGTGATTTAATTAAATTCCATATTATGAGTAATTTTTATAGAAAGCACATAATATTATTTGGTTTTATTATATGTTATAATACATAGAAGGATGTTAAGTATCATAACCACTGATAATATAACTGTTTATCAGGGATTATATGATTAACAAAAATATAGAGTTTTAATAAATCCATATTACAAAAACCAAGGATTTTAGGACCCCAACTAGTAAATCATACCATATATAGACCATTTATCAATATTATAAGGGAGATAGAATCATTATAATTTTCCGTTGACCAATCCCAAGCTGAGATACAAGAACTAAAGCATGAGCGATACCATTTACAAGGGAAGTTCAAGGTCATCGAGATTCCGACCCAAACCATGTAAGTCAAACCGCCCCAAGAAAATCTCACTAATGAAAATCTTATACATAGGGAATTAACTACTGTAAGAAATGTATATGTATCAATACCCATGGAATATGAATATGTATGTTATATTTACAATTGAAAATAATCATATTTACTCCTTATTGTTGTAACTTTATAAATGATATTGATTTTGATATGATAAAACATAAATTGTATTTTTGCATAATATCAAATTTTATTTAAGGAATTTATTTTCATGAACTAATGTATTTTAGAAATAAATTGTATTTAATACAATATTATTGTTAAATAATTTTTATTGATTATAAAATAATTTTTATGATGTCATACATAATTTTTATATGGGTTTGAAAACCGTTATTGTAAAAAAACAAGTCATTTCTTAATAAATGTCAATTATATTTTAAAAGATAAAATCCACATATTTATTAATTTATTTTGATAAAATAATTATTAATTTTGGAATCATCAAGTTGAAATCATCCCATTCTTAATTTTCATAATTTTATGAGATAATTGGATTTTTGGGTAAAAATTAAATATGGTATAAATATATAGTGTGTATTATGACTTCATAATGATCATAAATTAATTAAATAAATGATATAAAAGGTTTACATGAAAAAATATATGTTTATCCTTTAATATATTGTGATTTAGGGGCTATTTTTTTAATTTTATAAAGCTTTTATGAATTCTCAAAGAACAATATTATATTTTAAGGTCCTAAAATAATTTATTTAAGAACATGACTCACTTACACATCACCAGTGGTAATATTTTAAAGATTCCGAACCATGTTCTTATAAAATAATGAAAAATAATCATCTTTGTTAGAAACCATTAGATGGTTTATAGTTTGGATTAATTTAGTTTATAGCATCCAAAATCTAAGATTGAGAAATAATAACCAACTCCTCCACATATTTCTATATAAACCAACCCAATATCCTATTCATATACACTCAATAACCTTGTATCATGTCCCTAATATTACCTAAACCCTCTAAAGTCCTCCCAGTGGGTCCCCAAGATCTCAAGAAGCTCCTCCCAAGCTTTTAGAATCACAGTCTAAAGGTAAAGGTCCTCTCTCTCTTCTTTTCAATTCAAGCACCATCTTTATATTTAGTATTTTAAAAACCAATATTAATATTTTAATGACCTTATAAATATCCCCAATATATCCAATTGATATCTTAAAAATGATATATCATTCATAACCTATCAATATAAAATTTACTTAAGCCTTAACTATGCCGAAATTTAGCAAGGGATCATTTTGTTATTATCTTTATTCAAACATATTCTTCACTTTATATATTATATTTGAAATTAAAAATGTTGGGATTTCTTTTTAAATATATATAATACTATAAATTTTATTTCTAATTTATTAGAGACCCCTTTATTTCTCATTAAACTATTTTATGAATCTCTATGTACCTCTATTAAGCTACCAAAAGTTCACTATTATTTTTCCATGGGAAACCTTTGGGTTGTGAAAACCATCGCTATTTCCAATTCAGGGTATTCAACTAGTCTTGAATATAATTATTTTATTTTGTAATTACATTTATTAATTCCACACTCCATGACCATGGAATTAAATGTGATGAAATATGATCCTATACAGAATGAACTTTGAGAAACACTTATGCATGTACAAGATCTGAAAGCGAAAAGTGTGCCCAAAATTATATAGAGATCCAATGAATTGACTAATGTTTTAGTCTCATAAGACTTCACAAAAGGTATTAGGGACGAAAATAATCCATCATGATACCTTTTCCATAAGGTTATTATTTATTGGTGGTTAGCCTCAAACTATGATTATGATTTCATGTTTAAAGTCATTAACATATTTCCCATGTTGCCTTTATGTGATCTTGCTATATCACGTGTATTTATTCATGTTTATTATTCTAACCCCTTTTATGTTCCATTGAAATTACTATTATCAAATATGTAATAATTTCTTCAACTTATTCCGTGATTATTCCTTTTCTGGCCTTTATATATGACCCCTTACTTATGTATTTCCCTAGGATATCCCAAGAAATTTTGAGAACAATGGAATATATTGAGAATGTCGAAGAGTTTTTCATCTGATGTACCCCTATTTTAATTTTTTATTTATTTTACCTAATTACCAATGTCACTAGACATATATTTCTTCTAGGTTGAATTATGTTTAATCTTATGTAATAAATAATGAATTAATGTCTAATAAATACCAAGGATGTCGTAGTTAGTGACAAAGGAATTTTTAGTTATTCTATCCATCTGGATTATAAAATTCTAGTTAAACCCTATGTAAAAAGACAAAACACAATAAAATAGCCCAAAATGTGGGTAAAGTATGGAGTAAGTGGTTTCTAAGAAAATACATTATAACACCACAAGTTTTAATGAAATTTTTTATTTTCAAATAAACTAAATTTATTTGATGTATTTCCTTACATGATAAACTAATTTAATATTTAATTATTTGAGACACTATCTTATCTTGCATTACATTCGACATTGACTTTCTATGAAACACCATATTATTATTATAATTATTTAAGTAAGAAAATTATAGCCTAGAAGTTAGAATAGATATTATGAAACATATTAATTAAATTATAAAGATATAGTCTACACATGAATATATAATGAATTATTTGGTGTCTAATTATTTATAAATTAAAATAAAATCATTTTGAAAATAAAATGAAATCCTTTTTTGAAAAACTATCTTAATGTTTATAACTGTGTTTTGTACCAATAAAATAAAAAAACAACTTTTTTAGGATTATATTAATGAAATGAATATATAATATAATTAATATATTGTTTAACAATCATCCTATGTGTTATCTAGAAATAAAATAAAAATAAATATAGTTGTACACATAAAACCTGTATGTTTCTCAAAAATAGTATTATAGCCTATTAATGGAGAACCTTTATTAAAACTAAATAATTATAATTTTATAATTTTTTTTGAAAAAAATTCATGTTTGAAGGAGGAATATAATAATTTATTTATTTTAGGTATTTTTCTAACAAGTTTCTACTTATTATGAATATTGAAAAGTACTACATTTTAAATGGAAATGGACTTTTCAACTAAAAAATTTGTTTTGTTAAATAATATTTTAAATTGGTTTTAAATTAAAATTTGATAAATTATAAATTTATAAATCCAATTTCTATCATTAGAATTTTTTCACATTAAATTTGTGTATATAAACATTTCAAACCTTTGAACATTTTTACATTAAAACCTCACTATCTCACCTCATCTACGAGATTTAATTTAAATAAATTTAACTTGTTTTTTGTTTTGAATTTCCAAAAATATATTAAATATTTGTCACAATACGGTACAAATTTATTATATAGATTACTTTAATTTTTGGACAATCGGAATAATTAACATAGTAATTTTATTATCATGATTAAGTATAAAACAGGTAATTAAGGGTAAAGATTATTTTTTAAATATTATAAAATAAACCTAAAAGACATAATATTTTTACTGTTTGAGTGATTATATAATTAAACCATCCCTGGACCAAATTTATGACCACTTGGGTCCACTTTTATGACTCTAATCCCCATATAGTATTTTAATTTACGAAAAGTCAAACATGACACACTAATGTTTTTAATAATTATAAAATTTCTACTATGTGGTCATCTAAAATACATCTTCTTCCATAAATATTATTTGTAAATATGAAATATTTATATACATCATGGAAATTTATTTTTAATTTTTAGTGAAGAAATAAGTACCATAAATAATTACACAACAAGGATGAATAATTATTCAATTGATGAATCTATTAAATAAATGATATTAAAAATATTAAAAGAAATATAATTTTTGTAGATTAAGGTTATCCAAGAATTTTACAGATTTTTGTAATGTATTATAGGTTTATTAAATTATCTTTCTAGAATATGCCTCATTTTTTGTGTAACATAATGTGAGAGTAATAAATACTATCAAAATTGACACTAAAGATGTTTTATAAAAATTATATATTTTTAAAATATATAGAACGCATAAAAATATTCAATAATGTCAAAGAGGATTATATATGGTCTAAAATATCAAAAAATGGTCCGTTTATGGTCTAATTAACACTTTATATATAAAAATTACTACCTTTTAATATTGAAAATTTGTTACTATAGTTTAAATTAAAATAGGTTAAGTAAGGGTTAATCAAAATTATAAATCATAAAATTACCCCAAAACATATATAAAATATATTAATTGATGATATTATAACATTATATTATACTATATTTGAATAAATTTAATTTTTATGTATTTTAAATAATATTGAATTTATTTTGAATTAATCTTTTAGAAAATTGAAAAAGTACCCCCTCTCATAAAAAAGGGAACCACTTATTCTATTTTATTCACACTTAAAAACCATTCATGTTAGAAAGAAATATTTCATTATATGCTCATAACTTCCCACCAATAATCCTAGAATAATTTATTTATTAAAGAATATATCCAAGGAAGTCCTTTAGTGAAAAACAAAATTAGATACCCGAAGAATAGGTAACATTCATCGATGAATGTTTTTGTTTTATTTCTTCCATAAACCAATTAAATTATTTTTTATATAATTATTAAATAAAAAATTTAGTAAAATAAAAAGAATAGAGTTTTAATTTTATGGTCATGGCCTAAAAACCTCTCACACTTCATCAAATGGGAAACAAAATCATCGTTCGTGTGTATAAGGAACTACTGCATAATGAACTGATGTCATTCTTTATTTCATTATAAACATTAACGGTTGGGAATAATGAATAATTTATAGTTTGTATGATATATATATATATATATATATATATATATATATATATATTATTTTTGTTATTTCATTTTTGGTTATGAAATTTTCATATCACACATACCATTATGATTTACATTTTGTGGTAATATGATAACATCATTCGTGTGTATAGCGAACTTCCACCTCGCGAAGTGATGTGATTTGTTCACACTTTATATGAAATATTTGTAGTCTATTTTTAATAAACATATGTGATATATATGAAATAAAAATTATTCTGGAATGATGAAAGATTATATGTTTTCATTATTTAATCCTATTTGAAAATGAAAACAATGTTTATGCATATATATGACCTACCATCCCCATGAATGGTGTATTATATTTTATACCTATAACTTTTATGAATCACTATAAATTCATATATAATGAATATATATGATATTTATATAATTATTTTAATTTAATATAATATTAAATCATGATATATGTATGAGGACGAAGAATAACAAGTCAAAACATGTACGAAAATAAAAATAGTTGTAATCTAAAATATAACTTTAACATTAAATTGTTAATAAGAGAGTAAAATAAATTCATAGGTAAATAATATTTGTGTTTATATATATGAATATGTTTCTGTGTAATATGTTTAATTCAATTACATATATTATATAAGAGTTTTTAATGTGTATGAAGGAATTCAAGACATAAAGTAAGGGGATTTCTAGACTCACTTATATTTTTGATTGTCCTATTCCATATTCCACACATTATTCTTTTGTTTAGTGTATATAATTCCCATGAATTTAATATATTATTATTATAAATAAACTTATGGGTATTTACATATCATTATATTGGCCTCCCTCTCATGAGGTTTACGATTCAAAAGTTAACTAAACGGTAAGTCAATTTTGTCGCAATTTCCTTTCTTTGGGATACAAGTTATGTTATGAATCTATATTATTTTAGGAGATGTATATACTACCCTTTTCATGTTTTATAATTAATATATTCCTTTTCATGATTTTATACATTTCATGTAATTATATTTTCTCTTTGGTAACAAATGTTTTTTATTCACAAACCATGTTTTGTATGAATGTTTTGAAAAAATGTTTTTAAGAGATATCATTAAGAATTACAAATGGAAAAGTGTTTCAAATATGATTAATATGTTTTTGAAAGATTAATTTATATTTTTCAAAAGTCTATTTTCAAGGAAAAATGATTGATAAATGATTTATAATTTAAAAATAAATTTTCAATGCGAAAAGGATATATTCATCAAGAAATTTTATAAAAAGATCTTTCAAATATATTTTCTATATAAGATAAAATATGTAGTTTTTAATCATACCATATATGAGATATTATCTAAGGGAACCATTCATATTAATACTCTAAATTGTATAGGTTATTTTGGAATAATTTTTATGAATTCTATGTCATTACCTAGATTTATGTTTTGAGGTTTATGAAACCCATTTCTTTTTATGGGTTCTGATATGATGAATGATTTATATTCTTCTATAACACATATGTATAGTTTTCATTATGTTAGGGATGTGACCTATATATAACTCCAAAACATTGGGAAATGATAAATGTTCTATTAGCTCAAAGGGTGCAATGACCTGAGATTTTATAAGATATATTCTTTTTAATTTCATTATTATATTCTATTGTACGATACACAAATATTATCTTGTGCTATACGCAAAACCGTATTAGCTTGCAGTATACGCAACACTAATCTTGGATTGTGTTACACACAATTTCATGTTTGTTTGATAGTAGTTATTCTACACAACATTGAGTGTATATATATATATATTCAATGTATAAACGAAATATGGTTGGATTTGGTTATATGAAACAACAATGGAGTCATGCACTACACGCAACCCTGACTTGTCTTGCATTACACGCAATCGTGACATTCCTCGATAGCGTGTGTTGTACACATTACCGGGTATTACTAAACAACGATATATTAGTATAATATTACTATCAACTAGCTATTATGAATAGTATTAAACAAATTTTAAATTTTATAACATTATTATTCATCTTACACATTTTCTAGAACATGGTATGAGAACAAAATAAATTTTTCGGGTGAAATAAGTATTTTCCAAAAAATGCAGTTTTGCTGGCTTTTGATGGCGCACCCATTTTAAATTTAATTTTTAACAAGTTAATAAGTTAAATTTTGTTAAATAAACTTCTTCTTTTGAATCAGGATATAAAAATTTACATTGGATAATGTTTTGATATTTTTCTGATAACTTTCATATTTTAATGAACAGTAAAAACACGCTATATTTTATTTAAAAACAAATTTTTTCATCGTAATAATTTATATTGTTAAATTATAATATTGAATTGTTTTAAAGTATAAATAGAATATTTTTTTACCATTTAATATAATTTATGTCATTATCATTGATTTTACATTGAATTCATAGGTAAAATCATTTCAATCTTTTGTAATGTTTTAAACAAAAACCCGTTTTCTTTCGACAACGGGATTAATTTAAATTTAATTTCAACAACTTCTCTGTATTGAATTTGGAAAAATGGATTCCATATTTGGGATCAGTGGGTCCAAATTATATAAATAGACTACTTTTTATTTTTGGGAATTATGAATAATAACTACGGTATATTTTATTTACTATAGTAAAAGGTAAATCAGGTAATTAAGGGTAAATACAATATTATAAAATTACCCTAAAACCGGTCTTAATACAATTGGATGATTATATTTCGTCCTAAGTAATATTTGGGTCGAAATTGAATCCATTAGAACCCACTTGGATGTGATTAAGACCTTTAGTTTATTTTATTTAAAGGAAAGTGAAATATGTCTAACTCAAACTTTAATAATTAAAGTATTTTAAATATAAGATTATATAGAATATAAATTCGGTTATAAATACTCATTTGAAAGATAAAATGTTTTTCTTTATCATGGTAATTTTTTTGTAATTTTTTAGATTTATTTAATTACATTATTACCTTATGCATTAATGATGCAAAAATTATTTATTTAGTAAAAATATCAATAATATTGTTTTTATTGAAATAGTACTACATATTAATGGGCACAAAAACCTGAAAAAAACGTATTGGTAGTGTATATATACACCATAATAATCCAATTAACGAATATATGACCGTTTGGAGACTTATAAAAGTTATTATGACACTTATATTATTTTATTTTATATGATGTCAAAGTTGTCACCTTCATAATTTAATAAATATAATATTTTAAAATTTGGGTGTTTTCGAAGATAAATCAGAATAAATATATTAATATGAAATATATAAGATTTATATTAATCCTAGTATTTTAGTTTTAATTTTTATGAAACAAATAAGTATATTTAATAATTATACAAAAATGTTGCAGTAATTATTTTATTCAGAGAAATGTCACATACATGGTTTTAAAAATATTAAAATAAACATTATATGAACTATTTAATAATCTACACTAATTTTATAGAGGAATATGACATGTTAGAAACCTATTAAATATTTTATTTTGAATATATCCTTTGTGTGGATTTAATTTAAATTCAAATAAATGAATAGTGTTAAAATTGACACTATTGTTATTTTATAAAAATAACATATTATTAAATTTTTTAAAAATCACAAAATTATTTAAAAATTATAAATTAAAATTTATATGGTCTAAAATGTGATAAAGTGTCAAATTATAGAAAATTCACAACACATATGTAATTATTTATAACAATTTAAAATTTAGAATTTTATTACCACAAATAAACATAAATAGATTAAATAAGGATAAATCAAAATGATAAGGTTTAGAATAAGATCAAAACATGTTTATATTTGATTGGTTGATGAGATTATAACCCTATATCATCTAATATTCGAATAGAGTCTTTTTTGGAGGTTTTTATGTGGGGTTTTTATTTATATTAAACTAATATTTTTGAGGATTTCAATGGTGCCCCTCTCCTCCCTTATAAAAAGGGAACCTCCTCCCTCTCTTCCTCACACCATTTTGAGCCTTTAAGCTCGTCAAAACACTTCCCATTTCACTTCCCCACATCCATAGAAACTTTATAGAGGTACTGGTCTTCTCAAAAGACCAATACTAGTTCCCTAAGAAGAAGTTTAAAGGAGGTGCATTGAAGAAGTGGTAATCTCTTCTACCGATTATTTCAAGATCATTTCTTCTTCTTCAACATCTTCTTCTTCAGTTGTTTCATTATAAAGTAATAAAATAAGTATCACTATTATACTGATATGTTATTAGAAATATGAAACAACCCCATTTCACATTCTATCCATCCTACGGAAAAATAAATCACCGCGCGTGCGTACGTACAGAATACCGTCTCCACGTCGTGGTGTAATCTGTTTTTCCAACACCACCTTACATGGATGGGTATAATGGTGTAAAGAATAAATATACATAGTTATTATAACATAATACTTATTATGATATATTATACCATCCACTCCAATTCTATTCAATAATTATGGGAATGATAGCATCGCTCGTGCGTACGTACGTACTACTATCTCCACGACGCGATGAGATTCATTATCCATATAAACCATACATGAATGATCATAAAGTTTATATAATGAATAATAAAGAAATATATGAATGCTACTGGATTTAGATATATATATATATATATGTATGTCATCTATTTAGTTTCATTCAATTCAATAAGGAAAAGAAAATAGCGTTCATGCGTACGTACAGACTACCGTCTCCATGAAGGGTGTATTTCATTCCTTTTATCGATCTATAATATATATATGTATATGATGAATATATATTATATATAAATCATTTTTTACATTCTTGAATTATATAAATCAGGATATAAGTATTAATATCAAGAATGACAAGTCGAAACAGATACGATAAATGAAATGATTTGACCCAAAATGATGCTTTAACATGGAATTTACAAAAGAAAGGGTAATATAAAGTCATAAGTGAAAAATATATGATATAATAACAATTAATATTATTCTTTAATAATTCAATGACATTATTTAAATTATTACACAGGAGTATCAGATACGTACGAAGCATATCAGACCTAAGGTAAGGGATAATTGTGCAAATCTCATTTTTATCCGAGATTGCTTATTCGTAAATGTTTACTGGGGTTATTGCTATCATCCATGTCCATGTTTTAAAAAAGTGTATTCATGTATGTTTGAATTCCTTTTTACCAATTTTTATTTTACCCCATGGTATGGAAGGAATCTTTCTTTTATTTACCCTATATGGTACTTTTTGACTTTTTCGACATAAGTACGAGAAGAATGTTTTTTTAACGTATACGACATGGAAGGATTATTACGGTTTTATAAAGCCTTATTTTCATGAATCTTACTCTAAAATATTTCATGACTATTTTCAATAAAATCATTTTCTTTTAAAATTTCATGACGTTTTGTGAAAAGAAATTGATTTTGAATAAAAAAGGATATTTTCCTCAAGAATTCATTTCAAGTGTTTTATCAAAATCATTTTTACATCTAAGATGACATTATTTCATATGTGTATGTTTCAAGTATAATGTCTCTATGATTTACATGGTTTCACTTTTCTAATGATGAAATATCCATTTCTTTTATATGGATTATGTAATGATGGGATGATGTTTATGAAACCCATTTTATTCAATGAGTTCTTATGAATGATGTATGTTTATTTTGTGGCACAAGTAAGAATGATTTCATTATGATAATGGTGGGACCTATATCTCCCTAAAATTAATTGGGTAAATATTTATATCTCATGATATAGACATGGATGGAACGGAAAGTTAAACCGATTCAGTAATACAGGACTGGAATGAGGAGTGAACTCGATTCAGAAAGGGACTTTGTCCACTAAGATGGTCTTGGAAGCAATGCCTTGGCTACTATGGAAATCATATCATGTGCTTAATGGTTTCCACAATTACATGTTTTATTCCCATGATATTTTATCATTATTGATGTTCCCTTATGATATATGCCTTACTTACTTCAAAGATTCATGTCTTTGCTCAAGATTTTGATGTTTTGATTTTATGTTCAAATTTTTGCATTCAAATATTTTTGGATTATTTTATGAACTCTATTTTTACCCTTACAGGGCATTTGAGCTCAACCCTTTTCAGTTTTCTTTTCCCTATGATATAAAGAAAGGTTTTAGGTAAGAAAAAAAAGGGGAAGATCATTATTGGGAGATGTTGATGATCTTCCACCACGATTAGAAGATTTTATTCCGAGTTTCCAAAGACACTAAACTATTACGGTCCTTGTGTGTCTGTTTTTGTTATGTATTAAGTATTCTGCAGAAGTAATGTATTTTCCATGTACGTCAATCTTTGGGTCTATACAGTTGGTATCAGAGGAAATGTTTAGTCAACCTTTGGAAACTAGGATGTGAAAACTTTAGTGAGATCCCTAGAGATATTTCTATGGTATGTCTAGGGATGTCCCTAAGGATAAGTATACATATAGGATATAGTACTATAACTACGGTAAAGATCTTAGAATTTAACCAAAGATGTTAGATATTGAGGGTACTCCCCCTTTACTATGTTGTTTTCACTAGCATGATTTTTCCCTCTCACACTATTCTTTTTGGGTTTTAGAAAATGGCTGGAAACAAGATGATTCACGATAATGGAGGATATGATGGACAATAGAATGATATTATTCATGAGAATCCAAATGAAATGGGATTTGGAAGTCCAAACATCATTATTATTCCAAATCAGAAATCTCATAATATGATCAATAAACTCAAATTTGGTAAGTTTCCTGAGTCGGCTAATAAGAGAAAGATGGAGTTTCATGATGATCATAGAGGAAAGAAAGTTCAACTTCCCCTATGTAAATCATGTGGGAAGAGGCATCAAGGAGAATGTTTCAAAGGAACTAGAAGATGCTTTGGGTGTGGAAAAGAAGGACCTAAAGCTAGTAAGTGCAAAGGAAAAGGTTCAGTTAACACCATGGATGAGGATAATGGTATTGCTACGATATCAACAATGGTTAAATGTTTTAAATGTGGAATGTACGGGCATTATGCAAACCAATGACCTAAGGGAAAGTCTCATGAAGAGAATAAGTATGGTCCTATGGGTAATATTTATGTTGATGTTGATGAAGAGACTACAAATGATATGTGAGATGAAAGAATTGTTGAAGCTCGGTCAATGGTTTAAGAAGGTAGTGGAATGATTACATGTTTATCAAGTGTAATGTTGTATAAGTAATCTCATGGTACTATGGAATAAAGAGACATCTAAGGATTGTTACACTGTTGTCTTTCCATATGTTTTGAAAGTGTGTGATGAATGGTACGAGTATTTTTGGAAAGTAGATGATATGCACATAATGAAGGGATAAAGAGAAAATTAAATGTTTGATAGTATTCATGAGCTCATGACTGATATAAGGAGAATGTTAGATCATGGTTTGAGTATATAGAATTTTTGGATTTTGGTATGTGGAAAGAGTTAACATTTGACAGCATCCATGTTTTCACTATGGTTTAATGGGTATTCATTTTTCAAGAGAACACATGATTAAGGTATTCACATGATTGGAATGTGACCAACAAGATAATGGGGGATAAATGATGGTTGGTTGATGACATTTCAAGTAATCGTTTTCTTTATACTATGATCTTGGACCGAAGTATTTTAGATAATGATTGGAATGGATTATGTTGGACATAAGATAGTATTGTTTAAGGATAGAACTTTTTTTGATATTATTGATGGGATGTTATAGTAATGTAGTTTTAGGAAAAGGAAAACCTGTAGGATGGGCGACAAACCATCGCGTCGGACAAGGCTGTGGGAATCGAACCCAAAACCGAAGTGTGACTGGCCTTTATCGCCTACCACTAGCCTACATGAAGTCCCTGTTTAGTAGAAACTGGTTTTATTTTATTAAGCGGTATGATATATGAAGTCTAAGTTCATTTTTGGAATCGTATATGATTAACCTCACCATAGATGGACTTATGTATATTTGATAACTTTTGCTAACCTTTTGTTTGAAACAGATGGAATGACCCATCATTCTATCACATGATCTGCTAATGCTTCACGAATAACAAATTCAACTTATTTCTTTATTAGATGAAGTGGAAATTTTTCAATTCATGAACAACAGTGAGATTGTACCAAATTCATGTAAGTATTTATTTTAATTCATCAAATTTAGGGAAATGATCTTGAAAACCAAAAATGTTGTTCTCGTGCCCTTATATCCGATGAATCAGATGGTACCTTAGATCATCACAAATCTATGGCTTTGTGATTGATGGCTTTTTCATAGCCATGTTCTCTATCAATCTCCATCAGAACTTGATGGTTATATTTTTCTTCCATATCCATATTTTCACCAATGTTCTCCTACGTGGAAACCCAGTGATGAGTTAATTTGGGTAACTGTTACATTTCATACTTTAGTTTTTAAAGTCATGTTTTGGTATTCCTTTTTATGATGTGGGTTTCTATTAAAGAAACTTTCGAGTAGTAAACCATTTATAACCCCGACAAATTTCGAGGGTGAAATTCATTTTAAGGGGGGTAGAATGTAATAACCAGAGATTTTATAAGATATATTCCTTTTAATTTCATTCATATCTTCTGTTTTATGATACACAAATATTATCTTGAACTATACACAATACCGTATTAGCTTGCAGTATACGCAACAATAATCTTGGATCGTGTTACACACAATTTCATGTTTGTTTGATAGTAGTTATTCTACGCAACATTGAGTGTATATATATATATATATTCAATGTATAAATGAAATATGGTTGGATTTTGTTATACACAACAACAAATGAGTCTTTCACTACACGCAACCCTGACTTGGATTGCATTACACGCAATCGTGACCTTCCTCGATAACGTGTGTTGTACGCAATACCGGGTTTTACTAAACAACGATATATTAGTATAATATTACTATAAACTAGCCGTTATGAATATTATTAACCAAAATTTAAATTTTATAACATTATTATTCATCTTACACATTTTCTAGAACATGGTATGAGAACAAAATAATTTTTTTGGGTGAAATAAGTATTTTCCAAAAAATGCACTTTTGCCGCCTTTTGATGGCACACCCACTTTAAATTTAATTTTTGAAAAGTTTATAAGTTCAATTTTATGAAATAAACTTCTTTTTTTGAATCAGGATATAAAAATTTACATTGGATAAAGTTTTCATATTTTTCTGATAACTATCATATTTTAATGAACAGTAAAAACACGCTATATTTTATTTAAAAACAACTTTTTTCATCGTAATAATTTATATGGTTCAATTATAATATTGAATAGTTTTAATGTATAAATAGAATATATTTTTACCATTTAATATAATTTAGGTCATTAGCATTGATTTTACATTGAATTCATAGGTAAAATCATTTCAATCTTTTACAATGTTTTAAACAGAAACCTATTTTCTATCGACAACAGGATTAATTTTAATTTAATTTGTGAAACTTCTATGTATTGAATTTGGAAAAATGGATTCCATATTTGGAATTAGTGGGTCCAAATTATATTAATAGACTACTTTTTATTTTTTGGGAATTATGAATAGTAACTACGGTAAATTTTATTTACCCTAGTAAAAGGTAAATCTGGTAATTAAGGGTAAATATAATATTATAAAATTACCCTAACACTTGTCTCAATACAATTAGATGATTATATTTCGTCCTAAGTCTTATTTGGGTCGAAATGGAATCAATTAGAACCCATATATAGGTGATTAATACCTTTAGATTATTTTATTCAAAGGAAAGTGAAATATGTCTCACTCAATCATTAATAATTAAAGTATTTCTAATATAAGGTTATATAGAATATAAATTAGATTATAAATACTCATTTTAAGTATAAAATGTTTTTATTTATCATGGTAATTTGTTTGTAATTTTTTAGAGTTATTTAATTACCTTATTACCTTATACATTAATGATGCAGAAATTACTTATTTAGTATAAAAATCAATAATATTGTTTTTATTGAAATAGTACTATATATTAAAGGGCTCACAGAGCTGAAAAAAACTTATTGTTAGTGTATATATACACCACAGGCATCAAATTACCGAATATATGACTGTTTTGAGACTTATAAAAGTTATTATGAAACTTATATTATTTTATTTTATATGATGTCAAAGTTGTCACCTTCATAATTTAATAAATATAACATTTTACAATTTGGGTGTTTTAGAAGATAAATCCTACTAAATGTGTTATTATGAAATATATAAGATTTATCTTCATCCTTGTATTTTAGTTTTAATTTTTATGCAACAAATAAGTATATTTAATAATTATAAAAAAATGTTGCAGTAATTATTTTATTAAGAGAAATATCCCAACACAGTTTTACAAATATTAAATTAAATATTATATGAACTATTTAATGTTCTACACTAATTTTATAGAGTAATATGACATGTTAGGAACCTATTAAATATTTTAGTTTGAATATATCTTTTGTGTGGATTTAATTTAAATTCAAATAAATGAATAGTGTTAAAATTGACACAATTGTTATTTTATAAACATAACATATTATTAAATTGTTTAAAAATCACAAAAATATTTAAAAATTATAAATTAAATTTTATATGGTCGAAAATTTCATAAAGTGTTAAATTATGGAAAATTCACCACACATATGTAATTATTTATAACAATTTAAAATTTAGAAATTTATTAACACAAATAAACATAAACAGATTAAATAAGGATAAATCAAAATGATAAGGTTTAAAATAAGATCCAAACATGTCTAAATTTGATTGTTTGATGATATTACAACCCTATAGCATCTAATATTCTAATTGAGTAATTTTTGGAGGTTTTTATGTGGGGTTTGAATTTATATTAAACTAATATTTTTGAGGATTCCAATGGTGTCCCTCTCCTACCTTATAAAAGGGAACCTCCTCCCTCTCTTCCCCACACCATTTTGAGCCTTGAAGCTCAGCCAGACTCTAAAAATTTCACTTCCCCACTTCCCTTGAAACTTTATAGAGGTACGGGTCTTCTCATAAGACCAACCCTAGTGCCCTAAGAAGAAGTTTAAAGGAGGTGCGTCGAAAAAGAGGTAATCTCTTCTACCGAGTATTTCAAGATCATTTAATCTTCAACTTATTCTTCTTTAGTTGTTTCATTATAAAGTAATAACATCAGTATCACTAATATACTGTTATGTTATTATAAATATGAAACAACCCCATTTCACATTCTATCCATCCTACGGAAAAAGAAATCACCGCGCGTGCGTACGTACGGAATACCGTCTCCACGCCGTGGTGTAATCTGTTTTTCCAACACCACCTTACATGGATGGCTATAATGGTGTAATGAATAACTATACATAGTTATTATAACATCATACTGATTCTGATATATTATACCATCCACTCCAATTCTATTCAATAATTATGGGAACGATATCATCGCTCGTGCGTACCTACGGACTACTGTCTCCACGACGCGATGAGATTAATTCTCCATATTAACCATACATGAATGATCATAAAGTTTATATAATTAATAATAATGAAATATATGAATGCTACTGGATTTATGTATATATATATATATATGTATTTCATCAATTTAGTTTCATTAAATTCAATAAGTAAATGAAAACAACGTTCATGCGTACGTACGGCCTACCGTCTCCATGAACGGTGTATTTCATTACTTTTATCGATATTTAATATATATTTGTATATGATGAATATATATTATATATAAATCATTTTTTACATTCCGGAATTATGTAAATCATGATATAAGTATTAATATCAAGAACAAAAAGACAAAACACATACGATAAATTAAATGATTTTACCCAAAATGCTGCTTTAACATGGAATTTACAAAATAACGGGTAATACAAAGTCATAAGTGAAACATATATGATATCATAACAATGAATATGATTCTGTAATAAGTCAATTAAATTATTTAAATCATTATACAGGAGGTTCAGATACGTACGAAGCATATCAGACCTAAGGTAAGGGATAATTCTGCAAATCTCATTTTTATCTGAGATTGCTTATTCGTAAGTGTTTCCTGGGGTTATTGCTATCATCCATGTTCGTGTTTTATTAAAGTTTATTCATGTATGTTTAAATTAATTTTTACCCATTTTACTTTTACCCCATGGTATTGAAGGAATCTTTCTTTTATTTACCCTTCAAGGTACTTTTTGACTTTTCTGACAAAAGTACGAGAAGAATGTTTTTTAACGTATACGACATTAAAGGATTTTTACGGTTTTATAAAGCCTTATTTTCATGAAGCTTCCTCCAAAATATTTCATGAATATTTTCAAAAAAATCATTTTCTTTTTAAATTGTCTGGCGTTTTGTGAAAAGAAATTGATTTTGAAGAAGAAAGGATATTTTCCTCAAGAATTAATTTCAAGTGTTTTATCAAAATCATTTTTACATCTAAGATGACATTATTTCATATGTGTATGTTTCAAGTATAATGTCTCTATGATTTAGATGGTTTCAATTTTCTTATGATGAAATATCCATTTCTTTTATATGGATTATGTGATGATGGGATGATGTTTATGAAACCCATTTTATTCATTGATTTATTATGAATGATGTATGTTTATTTTGTGGCACAATAAAGAATGATTTCATTATGAGATGGGTGGGACCTATATCTCCCTCCAATGCATTGGGTAAAGTTTTATATCTCATGAGATAGACATGGATGGAATGACAAGTTAAATCGGTTCAGTAATACAGGACTGGAACGAGGAGTGAACTCGATTCAGAAAGGGACTTTGTCCACTAAGATAGTCTTGGTAGAAATGCCTTGGCTACTATGGAAATCATATCATGTGCTTAATGGTTGCCATAATTACATGTTTTATTCCCATGATATTTTATCATTATTGATGTTCCCTTATGATATATGCCTTACGTACTTCCAAGATTCATGTATTTGCTCAAGATTTTGATGTTTAGATTTTATGTTCAAATTTTTGCAATAAAATGGTTATGGTTTGATTTATGTTCTCTATATTTACCCTTACTGGGCATTTGAGATCACCCCTTTTATGTTTTCTTTTCCCCAGGATATAAATAAAGGTTTTAGTTAAGAATAAAATTGGAAGATCTTTATTGGGAGATGTTGAAGATCTTTCACCACGATTAGATGATTTTATTCCGAGTTTCCAAAGACACTAAACTATTTTGGTCCTTGTGTGTCTGTTTTTGTTATGTTTTAACTATTCTGCAAAAGTAATGTATTGTCCATGTTTGTCAAGCTTTGGGTGTCTACAAAGGGTACATGGGTGGTCATCCTAAGCCCACAACAAAGGGGCACACGAGTGGCTAGCCCAAGCCCGCAACAATAGAGTACATGAGAGGTAATATCCTGTTCGAAGAAGGTACATAAATGAATAGACCAGGACTAAAATTTTATGAATTACTTAGTAAGTATCCTTGAAATATTATTTTTTAGGCTTATATTCATGGAATTTTTTTTGTCTTGTGCCAATGTTATTCTCTTATGGATCATGTTCTTTGATTATGTTGAGATTCATGTTTTATGAATGCCAATATTTATTCTATGAATCATTATTATGATAAATTTTATATAGGGTATGATTTGAAAATGTTAACATCAGGTTATCATACGAATATCTCCGTGTTATGATTATGTAGCTCTTATATTTACCCTGACTGAATATCTGATCTGACACTTTCTTATGTTTCCTTTACCATGGTATGAATAAATGTTTTAAGTAAGGGTACTTGAGGGGAAGATATTTTTGTGAAACATTGAATATATTTCAGAAGACTAGAAGTTTTCGTTCCATGTTTCTAAAGGAACAAAACTATTATGGTCCGCAGGAAAGTCTTTTTGGAATGTAATGAATTTTCAAATTAAAATATGTAATATCCATGTATAAAAATCACATGTCATTATAGTTGGTATCAGATAAAAGATTTAGTTAACCTTATGAATATTGGATGATAAATCATTAGTAAGAAAACTAATTGTATGTCTAGGTTAAAATCCTAGAGTTTTGGTAATTATCATGAATAACCTATATTAAAGCTAAGGTGTCACAAATTTAAAATTTATACTTTCTTTCCATGGATTGTGTTGTTTTACAAATATTACTAGTGTCGCTCACAGTATGTTTTTGATTTTGGTTGATGATTGGAAAAAGAAGGAATCATGTTAACATGGAATATGATGGACAATTCAGTGACTATGTGAAACCAAATTGTTTGATTATTAGAGAGAAAGATATTTTGATTATTCACAATCATCTATTGTGATATATAATCCACAATGTGAACATAAGTGACATTCCTAGAACATCTAATAAGAGGAATATAAACTTTTATGAATGTTAATGTGGTTATGAACACAGATGGATGAAGGTACATATTCCTACATATCCAGAAGGTGTGGAGAGGAACCTAGTGCAATATATTAAATGGAGGGGAAAATGTTTTATATGTAGAAAAAAAGTCATAGAATGGAAAATTGTCCAGGATTTCAGTGTCTTATGTGTGGGGAACATGGAAAATATCCAACTCAATTACATGAACCAAGGATTAACTTCTATACAAAGGAAAAAACTATTCCATTCTAATCATTGAAGTGGATTGATTAAGATATTTATATATTTTGATTCAAGAATAATATAATATAAGTAATTTTATTATATTATAGAATAATAAAACATATTTTGATTGGTCCACTATAGTGTTTCTTTAGGGATTTCAAATAATATCTTGAATTGTCAATAAAACATGAAAAATTATTGAGGTGGTAAGGTGATATTTTTTTAGAACACACGATTAAGGGATATATATATAACACATAAAATGTGCATGATGAGATAAATAGATGTTTTATTGTGATAAAATAAAATGGATAGCATCGATGACCTTATAAATATTTATTAATTTGGGGAAAATGTGGTTTTTGGATTTAATTTATAGAATTTTTGTATTTACGTAATGAGGAATGAGTTAATTTTGGAAATAATGCATGTTTTCACTAATGTTTTTTCATAATTCTGGTTATTACGATGTTCCAAGAGAATACATTATAATGATCCTCTTATGTTTGGTGTGTGAGAATTAAGAGTTACATAATGTTGTATGGGGGATTAATGATAAGTTTATTTTGAAATTTTAGTGATGTTATATATAATGTTTTGGATTTTAATATTTTGGAAGGTTTATAAGAGCTATTGTTTATGAAAAATTTTATATAGAAATTTGGATTTGGATTTAGAGATTAATGTATAACTCAACAATTTTAGGATTTCTTCATTTTAGATAACCTCTACTAACTATTTTGTTATGATTAAAAGGAACATAAGGAATAAATTATCATCACATTATGTTTCTTATGATCCACTAGTTTTTCTATAATTAAAATTTCAACTTTATTTCATTGAGTAAGAGATGAAGCAGAAATTGATCAAGACACAACCAAAGAGTGAGATTGTTCTTGTAAGATTAAATATAGTAATTATATTTTATTAAATGATTTTGATATAAAATATTATCATATTATAAATTTTTTTATGATAATAATGGCCCTTTTCATACCTATTTCTTCTATGGTTTTTTGGTCATTAACCATCAAATGACTATATCCTCTCTCATTCTCTATTAGAACTTGATAGTTTGAATTATTTAGATGTTCTCATTCTCTTCTAATGTTATCCTAATCATTATTATGGTTTTGTGTAAACCATATCTTTTTAATTTCCTTTTTAAGAGGATTTTCTTTTGATCCTTTTGACGATGTGGGATTTCCATAAATTTATTCTAAAACATCCACCTTTTATTTGCAAAGAGTAATTTCAAAATTGCAAGGAAAAGATTTCCTTTAAATAATATTGATCATATCAAGATGGTAGCTTATCAATTGGAGCTCACAAAAATTCTATATAATGTTTATGATGTGTTTCATGTATCTCTATTAAAGAAGTATATACTTGTCCCTTCACATATACAAAACTCAGAGGTCATACTTCTGGAGAAAGAGCTTACTTATATGAAACAAACAGTCAAAAATTTGGATCATACATATAATGTTATAAAAAACAAGAACACTCACCTAGTAAAATTTTTATGGTAAAAAAATTAGTTTAAATAAGCTATGTGGGATAGTGAGGATATGATGACGCATAAGTGTCCTTATTTGTATATATTGTAGTGTTGATGTTTAAAGGAAAAAATTCATTTTAAGGGTGGTAGAATGTAACACCCTATGTTTTTATGAACATTTATTAAATACATTAAATTTCATTGATGTATTTACTTTCACACTAAAAATTGTTAAAATTTCTTTATAATATAAAGAATGTTAATCTTATGATACACACAACACTAGCTTACCTTACGTTACACACAACACATATTTTCTAGAAAACAACATTTTATTATTATAATTATTTATACAGGAAAATTATAACCTATACATTAGAATGACAGATACGGAAAGGATTAACTGAATTATGAAAAAATGGTTTAAAAATTAATATATAATGAATTATTTGGTGACCAATTAATTATAAATGAAAATAAATCCAATTTTAAAATAAAATGAAATATTTTTCTGAAACACTATTTTAATGTACCCTAGTTCATTTATTACTCATAAAATAATCAAAAATATCATTCAGGATTATATTAAAGATAAATATATAATATAAATTATAATTTCAAACCATCATTCTATTATTTTCTAGAAATTATATTAAAATAAATTCAGTTTCATACTAAAAAATAATATTTTTATAAAAATATATTTCATCAAATTTTAATGGAATTCTGGTTTTAAAACTAATGTTTGAAACATTTATAAATTTTATTTTAAAAAATAAAAATAATTTTTGAAATTAAAATATAAAAATTTACTTTTATTTAATATTTATTATTTTTACAACAAGCTTCATTTTTTGATGAATTGTGAAGAATAATGCATTCTAATTTTGAACTGCCTTTTCATATAGGTAATTTTAATGATAAATTATATTTTAATTTTTTTAAAGTAAAATGATAAAAATGATAAATCTATTAATCCAATTTATTTCATTGTAATATTTTTGATTTTAAATTTGGATATAAAAACATTGAAAACATTTAAGCATTTTTACTTTAAAAATATTCTTCCTTGCCCTGTCGACAAGATTAAATTTAAATTAATTTTAACAAATTATTTGTCCCGAATTTTAAAAAATTCATTCTATATTTGGAATAATTATGTCAAAATTTAGTAAATTATTCCATTTTTATTTCTGAACAATATGAATAGTAAACTTATTAATATTATTACCACTGTTAATGGTCAACTGATTAATTAAGGGAAAAATAATTTTTTAAATATTAGATAATTAACCAAAAACATATCATAATTTTATTTTAATAGTTATTATATACCAAAATTATCCTTTTAATGATTTTATGACCTCTTGGATCCATTAAGATGACTTTAATCCCCTTATAGTATATTAATTTAAGTAAAGTCAAACTTGTCATACTAATGTTTTTTAATAAGTATAAAAATTTTAAAATGTGGTAATCTAGTTTATAAATTCTTCCATAAATATTATTTGGATATATAACGTATTTATATTCATCATGAAAATTTATTTTTAAATTTTTAGAGAACAAATAAGTACGTTAAATAATCACCCAATGATGATGTAATAATTATTGAATTAATGAAATAATAAAATAAATGATATTAAAAAAAGTAAAAGAAAAATAATTTGAATTAATTAAGGCAATTCATTAATTTTATACATGTTTATGAATTATTATAGGTATATTAAAATATTTTTTTTCTAATATATACTGTTTTGATGAGTCTTCTATAGTCAAACTAATGAATAATGTCAAAAATCGACACTCATGATATTTTATAAAAATAATATTTTTTTAAATTTTTTAGAAATTATAATAATATTAAATAAGTATCAATGGGATTATATATGGTATAAAATATCACAAATTTTCAATTTATTTTTCAACTGACTCTTCATATGTAAAAATTACAACCTTTTAATATTAAAAAAGTTGTTACCATAGTTAACATTAAAATAGGTTAACTAAGTGTTAATCAAAATGCTAAGGTTTAAAATAATACCAAAAACTATCAAAATTACATTGGTTTATGATATTAAACACATATTATATATTATTTTCTAATAAATTTCCTTTGGGAGGTATTTGGATTGAGATTTAATTTATTGTAAATGAATATTTTGAGAAATTCCAAAAGTTAACCTCTCATAAAAGGGAACCTCTACTCATTTTTATTAAAAATTTAAAACCTATTTGGTTTAGTAAAAACGTCTCAAAATATCCTCCCAAATTCTCCACATTCATCTTATAGGCCTTAACTTTGTGAAAATCCATCCAAAGAAGTCATTTGGGGCAAATTAAAAGGAAATACCCAAAAAAGAGGCAATGATCATAAACACACATTTTTGTTTTATTTCTTCCTTAAAAGACTTAAATTATTTTTAT
This sequence comes from Viscum album, assembly GCA_963277665.1. Taxonomy (NCBI): domain Eukaryota; kingdom Viridiplantae; phylum Streptophyta; class Magnoliopsida; order Santalales; family Viscaceae; genus Viscum; species Viscum album. The sequence continues at coordinate 2,115,419,631 of OY728120.1, forward strand.
ATAATGTTTATATAATAACCTAAGTATCATAAATATTTTGATATGTTGTTATGATAATGTTATTACATACAACTTTACATAATTCCATCAAATGTGATAGACAATCATCGTTCGTGTGTACGGAAGACTACTGCTTCACGAATCAATGTCATTCATTCATCAGTTATCACCTTTAATGGTTGGGAATAATGATTGATTTAGAGTTTATATATGATATATATATATATTTTTTATTTTTTTATGATTTTTAAATATTCATATCAGACACACTATCATGATTTCTATTTTGTGGGACTACAATAACGTTATTTGTGTGTACGACAGACCATCGCCTCCCTAAGCGATGTGATTTGTTCATAATTTACATGGAATGTATTAAGGATTATTTTAGTGAAATTAGTTGATATAAATTACATTAAAATTATTCTATAGTGATAATATATTGTATAATTTTCTTTCCTTAATCTGGAAAGAAAATGAAAACATCCTTTATGGGTACATACGACCTATCCTATCCAGGAATGATGTATTTTATTTTATACCTCAAACTTTTAACAATAACCATTAAAATATATATATTTAATATATATAATATATATAATATTTATATCCTGGTTATAATAATTAATATGGTGAAATAATGATATAATTAAGAGGACTAAGAATAAAAAGTCAAAACATGTATGACAAAACAAAGCACTTATTACACAAAACACAACTTTAGCATGCAATTGTTAATAATTTAGTAATATAAAGTAATAATTAAATCCTATAGGGTATTATATATGTGAATATAGTTCTATGGTATATTTATAATAAACATATATTTATTATAAAGGTGGTTTTAATGTGTAAAAAGGAAGTCAATACTTAAGGTAGTGGGATTTCTAGTCTCACTTTTATTTCGGTATGACTTAAACCATATTCACAGCTCACTTGTTTTTTGTGGTGTATATAAGACCAATGAATGTAACTGATGATAATTATACTTAAATTAAAGGCTATTTAAATATATATATATAATGAACTCTCTTTCATGGGGTCTACGGTTCAAAAGTTACCAAATCAGTTAGGTAATTTTTTTCTCAATTTTGGTTCTTTGAGACACATGTTATTTTATACACCTATATTCGTATACAAGGTGTAGATACTACCATTTTACATAATGTATCATTAATATATTTCTTTTAATTATTTTATCCATCACATTAAATTTTATTCTCTATACATTTTTAATTTTTTTATTCAGAAACCATGTTTTAAAAAAATGTTTTTAAGATATATATTAAGAATTATTATTGGAAAATAATTCCAAAGATGATTAAAATAGGTTTAAAATAAAAATTTATAAATTTTCAAGGTTATTTTCAATGAAAATGAATTTTAAAATGGCTTACAATTTAAAATTCATTTTTAAAGGTGAAAAAGATATTTTTATCAAGAAATGTTTTAAAAATAACTTTCAAAAATATTTTCCATCCAAGTTGACATCTATTGGTGTTAATCATGCCTTAATTAGGATATGATCTAATGGTAAAATTCATATTATTACACTAAATAGTTTTTGTTATGATGGAATAATGTTTATGATGTCTATTTCATTTCCATGAGTTAGGTTGTGATTTTTATGAAACAAATTTATTTTTATGGGTTCTAATATAATAATGTTTTATAATCTTGTGGAACACATATTTATAGTTTTCATTATGTGATGGGTTGGACCCACATATCCTTATAATAAATTGGTTAATTATAAATGTTTATGAGCTCAAAGGGTACATAGGTGGTAATAAAAATCACACAAAAGGGGTACATGGGTGGCTAGCTCAATCCCACAACAAGATGGTACACATGAGGTCATCCATAGATAGAAGAAGATACATAGGTGAATATCCCAAGTATTTCATGTTATGAGTTTCTTGGGAGGTATCATTGACTTATAATTTTATAATCCTATGTTTAAGAAAAAATTTTAGTTTTTTATACAAATTTAATGATCTTATGGATCATGTAATTTGATTATTTTATGATTCATGTCTTATGAACTACCAATATTTATTCCATGAATTAAGATTGTTATAATTTCTATATAGGGTATGGTTTTAGAATGTTAAGATCCTATTATCATATCTTATATCCATGTTATGCTTATGTATCTATTATGTTTACCCTTATTGGGAATCTGAGCTCACCTTTTCTTATGTTTCCTTTCCCCAATTTATAAAGAAAGGTTTTATGTAGGGGTGCCATAAGGGAAGATATTTGTGGGTAATATCGACGATCTTTAACCTGAGTAGATCTTTGTGTTCCATGTTTCAGAAGGAACTAAACTATTATAGTCCTCATGCATGTTTTTTCTGTAATGCAATTAATATTCATATAAAATTATTTAAAATCCATGTATGAAAATATTAGGTCATTATATACATCCCTTTATGGATATTACAAGTGGATGTGTCTCTAGTATAGATATATATCAGGGTAACACCCAAAAAAACCACATTGAGATAGAATCGATCAGGAACTGGTGTACAGAAATGGGCTTTACTTCACACCTAGTTTTACACTCCCAATCAATATAATTTGGAAAATTCACAAGCTAATTAGGAACCATTATTAAGGTAACAAAATATTCCCATTAGTGTAAATGTTAGAAAATAGATCATGGATTACAAATAATGAAGCCTTGAAATACATAAGTTAAGGAAATACATGTAATTTATAAATTATATCTTTAATTGGATTTTTGTTTGGGTGTTTTAGAGTCTAAAATTTCTCATCCCAAATTTTCCCTTTATTCTATCAAATAACAAAAACCTTGTGGAACTGAGTAAATTGCCAATGTGAAGGGAAATACGATGACTTCCAAAATGAGATTCCCAACCCAATGGGAGAAGGAATTGAAATATTTTGAACACCCAAGTAACCTTAATAAAGAGAAATTTGAAATTTATACCTTTATTCCAAAAGGCATCTTAATTTTAATGGATCATCCGATCCCTTAATCATAGAACAATGGATCAACTCCATTGAGAAGATATTATCCATCACTCAATGTTCCTCGAAAGTAAAGGTTATACTGGCTTCTTATCATATAGATGGATAAACTGATTTGGGGTGGAAATTTATCATGAATACAAAGCATGGGGAATGGATCAAAGAAATGGGTTGGATAGAATTCTATAAAATGGTTTTGACAAATATTTTCCTCACATGATTTTACTTAAAATAGAATGTGTTTTCATTTTCTAAATGTAAAAAGATAACGAATACAACATATTATATGAGGAAAACATCACATGAAATGAAAAATATGCCCATAGATTTTTTATTACCCATAAATTAAAATTTTACCACTTCTTTTGTTGGTTAAAACCGAGTAGATGAGAAGCCTTGGCGATATAGAAATATAGTAGTTATGAAGAAATTTTATTGTGTTCCCTCAAAGTCGAAATGGATATCAGTGAATGTAAAGTGTATTTTGAGGATAATAAGTGGAAAGTAGAGTTTAATTCTGGTGTTGTGATGGAGAAAGTTAATGGTAGTAAGAAATTTCAACATCCCACATGTAAAATTTATGGAAAGAACTTCCCTAACAATTTCTGGAAGGGGGATGTGGAATCTATTTATGCGTGGGATGAAAGGTCACGTAATAAGCAATTTTCAAATGGAGAAACCCACCTATTTAATGGAATAATGGAATGATCAATCCAAACATCAACCATTTATTAAATTTTTTACTTCAAGGTAAATTGGAAAATTTTAAACCAATTTACTAAGCCAAGGTTGGTTGGAAACAATCAGTTCCAACATCCTCCAAGGGGAAAAGGGTGATCTTCTACAATTAAAACTGCTGAGGTGGATCCCAATAGTTATGTGGTGATATGTATTCTAGTTATTGATTCTTTAATTGAAAAGAAACATTTTTCTTCTGTTTCTACACATTCTTTTATATCATGCAAGTATAGTAGAACAATTCAAACACCACCAAAAATCACAAAAGTAGAGTTTTTGGTGAATGGTAAAATTATAGAATCCCATGTATATAAAAACCCCTAATTTTTTTTTAAAATAGACTTACTATTGAATCCTATTATACTATATTTTGTGAACTTTGATGCAATTATTTGTATATATTACCTTTCCTTAAATATATCCAACATAAAATTTCGTTAGAATGAAATCAATATCTGTATCATTAATTGTACTTCGATTATGAAAATGTTTAATGTGGGGGGGGGGTGAATCATTTTTAGAACCAACACCTGACGCAAGGATATTATTTCCCTATGATAAATTTTATATAGATAAAATTATTGTGTCTAAGGAAAATATCATTGTTAAAGACATTCCCATTGTAAGAGAATACACGGGCATGACTTATGAAGAATTGTATGATCTTCCACCTAATAGAGAGGTTTAATTTTCAATGAAGCTTGTACCATTTGTGTTTCTATTATACAAGAATCTATATAGAATCATTTTTTTGAAATTGGAGGAGCATAAGAAACAACTATAAGAGAATATAGATTAAGGGTTCATATGCCCATGTTCTTCACATTGGGGTGTACCAGTCCTCTTCATCAAGAAGAAGTATAAGCCAATCCACCTTTTCATTGATTATTAAGAGCTCAACAAGATCACTATAAATAAAAATTATCCTCTTCCATAGATTGATGAATTGTTAAATTGGTTAGGTGGAGCCGAATAAATATCCAAGGTGGATCTTCGATTGATGTATTATCAGGTAAGTGTGAAGAAAAAGAGGATACACCCAAGACTTATTTATGTATAATTCATAGGAAATCACTAGTGCAAAAAACGTTTTTTTATGGAGGTTATTTTTTAATTTTTACATCATATTCTGGCTGACGTTATTACAGGAGATGTTATAAACATTGTTTTTTTTTACGTCTTTTATTTTAAAACTGACGTTGAAACACAAATCCGAAGAGTTTTTCATGTCGGTTGATAAAAATCTGACATGGAAAAATCTTCGGAGTTGTGGTTTATTACATCAGTTATTTAATAACCGACATGGTATATACTCTTTCATGTTTGTTATTATATAACCGATGTCATAAATCACTCCTCCGAAGTGTTTATCACATCAGTTATTTTCATAACCGACATGATAAACCTATATTCCAAGCGATTTCCAACGTCGGTTAAATAATAACTGACATGAAAACATATCTACTACGTCCGTTATAAAATAACCTATGTAAAAATCTATTCATTACCATTTCTTACATCGGTTATGAAATAATCGATGTAATACCATTTCCCATGCATTTATTATTTCAGTTTTCAAAAAACTGATGTAAAAACTAATCCCAATGCATTTTTTATGTCGGTTATTTTATAACCAACGTAAAAAACAATTAATTTTTATATAAAACCGATCAACCAATTATATTCCCTTTCAATAGACCTAAAACAGACCAAAAACATACCAAAAGAAGACCAAAACCCGACAAAAAACATACCAACCCCCACCCCATTGGACAACCCCCACCACCGATCAACCACTTCTATGCCCAGTCAAAAGACCTGAAACAGACCAAAAAGAGACAAAAAAAGAAAAAAACCCAACAATAAATAGACCAGAACCCCCCACCACACTGGATATCCCCCACCACACTACTGGACACCCCCACCCCACTGGACACCCCTTGACCAAAAACAGACCCAAACCTGACCAAAACCAGAATAGAACCCCCCCCCCCACCCCACTGGATAGCCCCCACCACACCACTAGATACCCCCACCACACCCTTGGACTGCCCCCACCCCTGGACACCCCCACACCACTAGACCACCCTCACCATCCTGGACACCCCCACCCATGGACAATAATCCAACACCCATGTACAACCCTCCCACACCCCTAGAACCCCCACCCTTTTGGACACCCCACCCCCTTGGCAACACTCCCCTAGACAGCCCTCCCACACCTCTTGAACCCCCCCCCCCCCCCACAACCCTCAATACCCCTGGACATCCTCCCACTCGACTGGACTTCCCTCCCACCCTCATGGACACCCTCCCACCCCCACCCCACTGGACAACCCCCACCACACCCCTAGAACCCCACCCCATTGGACACCCCCAGACCAAAAACAGATCCAAACTCGACCAAAACAAGACCAGAACCCCCTCACCCCACTAGACTGCCCCCACCACACCCTTGGACACCCCCACACCCCTGGAATTCCCCCACCCCCATGATTTCCCCCACACCCCTGGACGACCCCCACCCTCCTAGACACCCCCACCCCCTGGACAACACTCTCACACCCCTAGACAGCCACCCCGAACCACTAGAACCCCCAACCTCCTAGACACCCCCACCCCCTGGACAGAACTCCCACACCCCGAGAAAGCCCTCCCACACCCCTAGAAACCCCCCACCCTACTGGACACCCCCACACTTCTAGAAACCCCCTGAACATCCCCCCACTCACCTGGACATCCCTCCCACCCTCTTGGAAAACCTCCCACCCCCACCCCATTAGACAGCCCCACCACACCCGTGGACACCCCCACCCCTCTGGACAACCCCACTACACCCAAGGACCCCCCCCCCACACCCCTGGATTTCCCCCACCCCTGGACAACCCCCACACCCCTGAACAACCCCCACCCTCCTGGACACACCCCTAGAAACCCCCACCCTCCTGCACACCCCACACCCTGGACAACACTCCCACACCCCTGGACAACCCTCCCACACCCCTAGAAACCCCCACCCAATGGGACACCCCCACACCCTGAGACACCCCCTGGACATACCCCCACTCACTTGGACATCCCTCCCACCCACCTAGACACCCTCCCATCCCACCCCACTAGACATCCCACACCACACACCTAGACACCCCACCCCCCTGGACACCACCAAACCAAAACCAGGCCAGAACCCCCCACTAGACAGCCCCCCCTACACCCCTATACACCCCCATACCCCTGGACTGCCGCCACCCCCTGGATAACCCCCTAACCCCTAGAAAACCCCCACCCTCCTGGACTCCCCCAAACCTTGGAAATAACTCCCACACCACTGGACACCCCCCTCACCCCACAGGACACCCCACACACCTAGAAACCCCATGGACTGCCCCTACTCCCCTAGACAGCCCTCCCACCCTCTTGGGAATGTTCCCACCCCCTGGACTTCCACCATCCCCATGGACACCCTGGACACCCCCACCCCACTGGACAACCCTCCTACACCCTTGGAAACCCCCCTCACCACACAAGACACCCCCACACCCCTAGAAACCCCATGGACAACCCCCACTCCCCTGGACATCCCTCCCAACCTCTTGGAAATGCTCCCACCCCCTGGACTACCACCCACTCACAAGGACACCCAGGACACCCCCACCCCACCAGAAAGCCCTCCCACACCCTTGTATACCCCCACCCCACTAGATACCCCCACACCCTTGGAACCCCTCCCCCCAGACCAGAATCTATACTAGAAAAACCATCAAAAGTAGACCAAAACAAGAAGTGGAGAAAAATTAAACATTCACGTATATAAAATTAAAAACATACAATTTAAACTTAAAAAAACTAAATCCACCCTAAAAGACTACCAAATTCACAATTACATTTACAATATTCAAAATTACATTTTACACTACAATCAACTAAAATTCAATGAAACTTGTAAAATAAGTTGACCACTGCACTTGTAAGTGTTTGATGTCTTGAGGACTATAGGGTTGAGGGCCATCAAATAGATACAAATTAAAAGGATAATATTTAACCTATATAATGAATAAATCAAATGAAATATTATGGAAAATATTAAAAGGAAATCTTACCAGGTCAAATTTCACAACTTTTCCAGCTGTTATTATTTCATAAATAAATCTTTTCATATAATATCCACATTCGATGATGCCTTGTTGTTCCTGAAAATTCTATTTGAATGAGTGTAAATTAAATATATTATTTTTATGTAATAAATCAAAAAGTACAGATTATTAATGGATATTTACCAATACATTTACATATTTGATCTTCATACTCCTTTTCTTTGTGTTTTTTTGAAGGTAGACCCATCCCTTTTTAGAAAATAATACAAATGGGATAAATTTTAAATTAATTATAATATATAAAACTATTGAGAAATTGAAACCTAATTTTAAAAAATTTTCTTAATACTTCCCCGAACATTTCCATGGATAGAGCATATCCAATAATGTGTTTTCTCCCTTGGGAAAAAGAAACCTAACATCCAACAATCACTCATAAAAGAAAATTTAAGGTTAGTGGGTTTTTATGTTAAAAGATAATGAACTCTTTGGGAAAGATGTGTTTCATACCTCTCACAAAAAGTCATCATCCAACATTGTGTGACTATATTCTGTCAAATATTTCAACAATAGAAAGCATTATTTATTCCTCATCCAATGCATGTGCTTCGGGGGAAATCAAATGAGGGTCCATGAATCCATATACATCTGTCTTCTCATTCTTCTCATAAATGTTATAAAGAGACCTAATACAAAATAGATATAAGTATACATTTTTAATAAATATAACACAAGGAAAATCTGTTAAGACATACATGGAAAACATTTTCACCACGTTGATTCCCAACTTATCTCCAGCAACATGCTCCATGATATCAGTTTTCCCAATCCCCATAGTTATTGCACGTCCACAAACTCGAGCTTCCATTGGAAACTCATAATGATCTGCCAAGAAATTTGAATATCTTGACAATTTGTCCGGACTACTAGAATCTGTATATGATGTCATAGCCATCTGTCTTTGTTGTTCTCTATACAGTATTTCTTTACCTTTGAAGTATTCCAGTAAAAATTAATTGAAAAGTATATTAGTTTTCAAATTCTAAAACAACATTAATAAAAATATATAATAGAAGATATAACAAACATACCTCTATGGTAATTGGTGGCAGAAGTCTGGATAGCCAAATTAAAGAATGGATGATACTATGTCCAACTGTCGTCACCTCATCTGTAGGTAGTGGTACTCGAGATGATCTATCTATAATATCATGTACAATGAACCTATGATTCTCTACCTCTAATTGTTGATGATGAATGTTATCTCTTATACAATATACCAGCCCATATGCAACTATATGATGTTTAGGATCATTAACATTTAACTTGCAATAAGTATGAAGTTGCGGAGGAGGATTAGGATAAAAAATGGGGTCTTCAGGCTGAGGTGGGGGAGTGGGAGCTACTGGAGGAGGTGGAGGATAAATAATGGTGTCTACAGGGGGAGGTGGAGGAGTGGGAGCTGCAATCTGAAGTTGTCTTTTCATGTTTTCAAACATAGACTGTACCGACGCTCTAATATTTTTCTCAATCATTTCATTAATAATAAGAACCTCAGCATCCAAGGATTCTTTTTTTTTTATAAACACCCTCAAAGTAAGATTTTGAAGAATGTGGCAACACTTTTCTTACTGATACGCCTGTCAAATATCCTCGTACACTACCAAGTTGTTTGGGCTTTCCCAATGCTGCAGATAAAATATCTTGCCTCCTAACAACCGTAAATACCCCCTCGGAGCTCTACCCATCAAGGGAATACTATATTAATTAATTGAACATTTCTATAATGATTTAAATTATATAAAGAATATAGTTAACTTAAATAAATAAAATAGATATCTTACAATCCTCTCAAATACGATTCTTGAGTCTTCCGAAAGATATTTTCCTTTTTCCCATCCGAGCTCTCTTCCATTTTTCATGTCTGGATGGAGGGGATAGAGGGGACACCTCTCCAGATCTTGAAGTCTTAGCTCTTATTTTTTGAAGTTTTTCTGCAATCATTTGTTCTTACAATAATGTATACCCTCCCCGAGATAAGATATGGAGGTATACATTTTTATATTGGATCTCTTGATGAGATTTCCTTGTTTTCTATAAATTAATAATATGAAATCATTAACAAAACATTAATAAGATCATTAATATAAGAAAGAATATAAATGTTAACATTGCCCTTACCATAAATGAATCTTTTCATCTACTTTCAAAAAACTAAATCCATGTGTATTAATATATTAAAGGATATATATGATATGGATTTTCATGACTCCTATGACCAAAAATGAAATCATATGAGAGGTTTGATTTGAAATCCCTCTATCTCTTGGCACCCATCGATAATCATTTCTTTTTGACTCATCTAGTGTCAGGAATATCAAATGTCATCTGATAAAGAAGAGGTTGAACATATTATATATACTAGAAACATTTAATGAATAGGAAAACAATAGAAAAAGATCTTACCAAAATCATCTCCCACAACTGAGAGATTATTTCTCTGTCCACACTTCTCCTGTCATCATACAAAATACTTTCTTTTCTATTACCCTGAGTTAATACAAAACTCTTAAAATCTTTTGTATTTGAACCTCTAGAAATATCATCCTCATCAAACTCAACAAGTATCCTTTGATCCAGCGTATGGGCAAGTGATAATTTTGGTAAATGTATGCACCCACATTTACCAACTCTTAAACTCTTTTTCGTAGTGGGACCACACGAAGAAGAACGAGGAACATCAAGAGGACCATGTGAATGTTCCTCCCCAGAGGTATGACTAATATTCTCATCTCTAGAATCTTTTGGTTGATCAACTGATTGATCTTTCATTATCATTCAAATAAAAAAAAATATTATTTCAAAAATATACAAATTCAAATATTACAATACTAATCTAAAAAAAAATATAAAATTTTACTAAGTTACGTAATAGAAAACATGGTTAATATGTTACGCATGTTAAAAAATGGTAAATATGGTAAATATGATAAAGATGGTAAACATGGTAAAAATGGTAAACCTGGTAAACATGGTAAATAAGGTAAAGTACTTGTCATTGAACAAGAATAATAGATATATAATTTATGTAATGGTAACCATAATAAAGTAAACAAAAAAAATTAAAACAAAAACAACATATACTTATTTGTTTTAATACATGAATTAATAAAGAAAAAGCTTAAAATATCTAACATTATATGAAAATAATAAATGTAAACAATAAATAAACAAATGTTTCCTGTAATTTTAGGAATATAAAAATGTATTTTTTTTCCAAAATTCATTTGTCGTTATTGTAATTTATGGAACAAACCACGTCTTCAACATGCTCATCATTATGTTATGTTAATCTTTCCATAGATGTTGGGATCTCAAAAAAATCAACTTCTTCATCAAGTTCATCCTCTCGAACATATTGTTTTTTCCCTTTTAAAACAAGAACCCACTTCATATTTGATTGATCTACTACATAGAAAATTTGTTTTTCATGGGTTTCCATTATAAAAGAATCAACTGTGTCTTCCAATCTATTCAGATTAACAATTTTCATTCCAAATTCAATGTGTCTGACACAGTTGTTACTGATAAACCATTTACATTTAAAAACCGGAACATTAATTTTAAAGTAATCAACCTCCAATATTTCTTCAATCACTCCATAATATACACTTGGTGCAGAAATTGGGTTTTGGTCTTTAGCACTCAAAAATGCATTACTTCTACAAACACAAATACACCACTAGTCTGAAATGCACATCTGTTTTCCTGAGAATTCATATGAAATTTATAGCCATTAATGTTAAAACTGGACCATGTTATCACATTTAAATATGGACCACCCACTACCCATTTTAATGTCTCTCATACATCTGATCTACCTAGAAAGGTATTTTTGAACACTGAAAAAATTGTTTTGTTGTGCTCTTTCAAAATACATTTTTATTTCTTCTTTGGAAGACATTGTTTCAACTCATTAATATGAAATATGATATACTATTGAGTATAAGCTATGTTATTCAAGTTGTATAATTCTCACTTCTTTATCTATTCAGCCAAAAACGATTTGACTTTCAATCCACAAATCCCCTTTCCCTCATTATTAAATCGTTCATGGGGAGATGGAGGCAAATCCATGTGTTGTACCGCAACCAAGTAGCTCGTACAAAACACTGCAGCCTCCTCAGAAATATACTTTTCAATAATGGATGCTTCAGGTCAATATGGATTCTTAGCATACTCCCTAAATTGTTTCATATACCTTTGAAAAGGATACATCCAACGAAGATATACAGGTCCAAAAAGCTTTATTTCTCGAACCAGATGAATCATTAAATGCACCATTATATCAAAAAATGTTGGAGGAAAATACATTTCCAATTGACAAAGTATAAAAATTTCATCCTTTTCCAAAATGTTAAAGAATTCACATCAATAAACTTATTAGAAATTGAATTGAAAAAATAACACAACTTCATTATAGTCTTTCTGACACGGATGGGAAATATTAAACGCAATGAAACTGGTAGAAGTTATTGTATCATGACGTGACAATCATGAAATTTCATACCTATCAACTTAAACTCCTTTAATGAGACAAAAAATTTTACATTTGAAGAATAAACTTGAGGAACTTTGATATCATGAAGACACTGACAAAAGCTAATTTTATACCTCTTTGATAATGTATGACAAGCTGGGGGAATAAATATTCGTCTTCCATTAGGAGTGGGAGATAACTCCAAATGTATTCCCATTGATAGTAAGTCTAATCTTTCATTCAACCCATATTTTTTCTTTCCTTTAATATCGTACAATGTTCCAATAAAACTGTCAAATATATTCTTCTCCACGTTCTTGACATCAATATTATGTTTAACTTCATGATATCTCCAATATGGTAGCTCAAAAAATATTGACATTTTCTTCCAAATATGTCTCTCATTACCACATTTCTATGTCTTTCCCAATGTCACATCTAGGATTTCCACCCACTCAAAATACAGAATAGTGGATAAAGGTTTTAGAGAAATATCAAATTACCGTGAGGCATCGAATGAATTTTTTAGTCTTCTATATGAGTGATCCTTAGGCAAAAACATTTGATGACCCATTTACACTGTTTTCCTCCCATGATGAAATTGACAATATGAAGTCTGTTGTTCAAAAATTGGATATGCTTTATGCCCTTTAACACTGTATCCAGACAAATTTCCATATGATGGGAAGTTATTTATAGTGAACTTAAGCACTACATGCAGTTGAAAATATTCCATTTTATAAGAAACATACACCCTAATACCATCCTCTTATAAAAGTTTCAAATCATCTATCAATGGTGACAAGAAAAATTCAATATCATATCAAGGTTGTTTCGGACTAGAGACCATTATACTCAACATGAAATATTTTCACTTCATACAAACTTCAGGAGACACTACGGGAAAAACTGAATATTGCGAAGGGGTATTTGTGACGGGATTTATTCCCATCGCAAAAAAGATGATGAAAATCGTATTTGCGATGAGAATATATTCCCGTCGCAAATGGTCAGTTATTTTCCATGGGAATATAGGACCCGTCATAATAGATATGGCGTAGTTTGCGCGCCAAAACGCGGGAAGCCTATTTGTGACGGTCGCCTTTTACCCGTCAAAACTACCCGGTGGTAGTAAATACTATTTGCGAAGGGTAAATTGTCCCGTCGCAAAAAATTAGTCAGTAGGTGTTATTTTCGATGGATCCCGTTGCCAATACCGGCGGTTGTAAATAGGATTTTGCGACGGGGATATCTTCCCATCCCTAATGGTATGTCTGTAGACAACTATTTGTGATGGGCCAGTCGCAAAAACACATTTAACTGCTGCATGTAATGAATGTGGGCGAATGTATTTGCGACAGGGCCCATCGCCAATATCGGCAGCTGTAGATAGGAATTTGCGACGGGGATATCCGTACCTCGCTAATAGTATGTCGGAAAGCATCTATTTGCGACGGGCCTGTCGCAAAAACCCTTGTTACCGCTGCCTGTAATTAATGCGGGTGAAGGTATTTGGGATGGTATCCCGTCGCAAATACTTGGTATTTTTGATGGGATACCATCGCAAATAATACTGTCGCAAATAATTTAACCTATATATACCCCCACCCATTTTTTCCAAATCATTTAGATCTCTCTTTCTTTCTCTCTTTAACTTCCAGTTCTAAGTAGAAAAATTATTTCGGTTTAATTTTTTCTTACGAGAAGTGGAGAGGTGTTATAAGGCATTAATTGCTTCAAAATATCGAAGGTATTTATATTTATTTTATTTTTTAAATTATTTGTAATTGTAAAATTATTTTTAATTGTTAATTTTATTTTTAATTGTTAATTTTAATTTTTTTAATAGAATTTTTAATAGCTATATAGTATAATTAGATTAAGTGGTTGTACCAAATAATCCTTATCTGGATACGAACAAGTAGAGGCGGCTCTAGCCTAGATGTACCTAGGAGTGAAAACTCTGACAAGGTGTTTCGAGCTTGACTCGGGGTAACCTGGTACACGACAACGGGCCTTGATGCACTTTTGGTTCGACACTCCCAGAGGATGTTTTGGTAATAATTAGAAATAATTATATTTAATTACAAATAGTTATATATAATTATAAGTAGTTATCAAATTTATTAGTAATATTTAAAATAATTATCAAATAATTAATAAATAATTAGATTTAATTAAAACAATTATCAAATAATTAGAAAATAATTAGATTTAATTGATTAGAAATAATTAGAATAAATAAAATAATTATCAATAAAAATAATTAAGAAATTAGAAACAATTAAAATAATTAAGAAACAATTAAAATAATTAGGAAACAATTAAAATAATTAGGAAGCAATTAAAATAACTAGGAAATAATTAAAATAATTAGGAAACAATTAAAATAATTAGGAAACAATTAAAATAATTAGGAAACAATTAAAACAATTAGAAAACAATTAAAATAATTAGGAAACAATTAAAATAATTAGGAAACAATTAATATAATTAGGAAACAATTAAAATAATTACGAAACAATTAAAATAATTAGGAAACAATTAAAATAATTTTGAAACAATTAAAATAATTTTGAAACAATTAAAATAATTAGGAAAAAATTAAAATAATTAGGAAATAATTAAAATAATTAGGAAACAATTAAAATAATTAGAAAAAAATTAAAATAATTAAGAAACAATTAAAATAATTAGGAAACAATTAAAAACAATTAGGAAACAATTAAAAACAATTAGGAAACATTTAAAAACAATTATGAAACAATTAAAAATAGTTAGGATAATTAGACACTACAATTAGGATAATTAGCAAGCGTGGTTGACCGCTCATCTACCTCAATTTTCTTTTCATTTGTGTGTTGAGGCTTGACAGGAAACTTCTGACTCCACATGTAATATTTGCTTTTACTGTCAAAATTATGAACCTCCTCGCCAGATTAGAGGTGAGGAGGTCTATAAATTTGATAGTAAAAGAAAATATTACATGTGGAGGCAGAAGATTCCTGTCAACCTCAACACACAAATGAAAAGAAAATTGAGGTAGATGAGCGGTCAATCATGTTTGTTTTTTTATTCAATGATTGATTAACCACCCAACCTATATGCATATTTTTGCATTACTAATTAGTAACATAATTAGTAATATAATTAGTAACATAAATAGTAACATAATATAAAATATTAAATTACTCTAATATTAATAATTAAATAATACTAATAATATAATTATTTTATTATTATATGTTTAATATTTATAAATTTTTTTATTATTAAAATTATAAAAAATTTATAAAATATTACAATTATCAATATTTCCAACATGTTTTTCTCTATTCTTAAAATGTTAAAATCTTAAAGGGTCCCCAATTTTCAGGTTATGCCCAATAAAAAGTTTGCATCAACCGTGTCCAATGTAAACTCTATAATTGTCCTTGCTTGTTTGATCACCTCGTAAGTAGCGTTGAAATAGGACAAACCAAGTCATGTCTTTCTCATCAATAATAATCATATCACATGTCTTTTTACAAAGACCATTTTTTCTTGAAAAATTAAGGGAAAGATACTGATGTTCTCTTAATTTTTCAAGGAATAATGATCTATGTAACGGGTCATGCGAGATGATTCTTAAAGAAGAGAACTACATTAATTGTGTCGTCCTATTGCAACAATAATTGCGAGGTGATCAACCATGTAAGTAAAATTATAGAGTTTACATTGGACTTGGCTGGCGCAAACTTCTTATTGGGCATGACCTGAAAATTGATGACCCTTTAAAATTTGAACATGTTAAGAATAGAGAAAAATCTGTTGGAAATACTAAGATTTGTAATAATTAGTGATAATTAATAATAATTATTAATAATTAGTAATAATTAATCAAAAATCAAATCAATTTGTGTACATGGTTATAAATTGGCACAATTTCCAACAGATTGGCGGCTACCTTTTGTTCAAAGTCTTATATCATTGCTACTTTCTCCCACTGAAATCAACATGAAAAATGTGCTCTAACATATGTGAGAGAAATTTTTTCATACTGATTTTAGTCAGGAGAAAGTTAAAAAGAGATGAGTCATCATAATAAAGAGGCTCATTTACCTAACGACTCATATCCTTGCAAGGAGATGAGTCCTCAGGAAAAAGAGTTGCCGCCAATCCGCTGGAAACAAATAAGAATAATTAGTAATATAATATCCATAATGATGATTACAAAATTTTATTTCCTTATTCAAGCATATTTAATTTTTACAAGTATTGCTATGTATTTCTAAATTAATAATAATTAGTGGGGATGATTACAAACTAACTGTGTCGCCTATAATTATTAGTAATTACTAAGAAATAACTGTAATTATGTATCTTCTCTTTTTAGGATATTGTATTTCTTAAATCAAATTATTTAACAATAGTGATGGTTTTAAATTTTGTAGAAACATATATATGAATATAGAACAAGGAAGTCCACATTAATCATTATTAGGTGACCGCGCTTGGATAAATCAATACAGAAATCCAAACGGTTCTAGTTTAAATCCTGTTTATGTTGATGGTGTTGAAGCTTTCTTATCATTTTCATCATCAAACCCAGAATTTTTTTCAGAAGGGACAATTAAGTGTCCTTGAACTGTGTTATTTGGGATAGAATTATGTAACAATGTTTAAATGTCGACATCAATCATTTTACGGCATGCTTGAAGAAATTATTGAACTGCGTTATTTGGTACAGAATTATGTAACAATGTTTAAATTTCGATGGCTGGTTACTGAGAGAGGCTTGCATATTCATCCGACTCATGGAATTGTTGATATCAAACATAAAAGTATTCATGCAGTAAATGAACCATTTTTATTGGCACATCAGGCACATCAAATTTATTATGAAAAATACTGTGCTACTGAAAAATAGTTGATGATTGGTGGAGTATAATAAAAGTTAAATCTCGAGAAAATCAGTTTACTCAAACTAAATTTGGTTCCACTGAAGTGCAAGGAAATGAAATTTCTCAGGACACTCCTCAAAACACATCTTTTTCACAAAGAGACATGAATATCGAGGATGACACCCCACAATTAAGGGTCGATGGTGACGATGTTTCAATGATGTTACAACTGAATTTGAAATGATAAGAGATGATGAAAGTGAAACTAATATGGAAATTGATGATGTTGATGAGGAAGATGAAGACATTGAAATTGAAAACTATGAAGATGATGATGAAGATGAACATTGACATAGTAAAATGCTGGTTAGAATCATAATAAATATATATATATATATATATATACATAATAGTTATTTTCAACTATTTTCTAATAACAATCATTTCATGTTTCAGATGGACTCAGAAACGTATTGTCAGTTGCTAGAGGCTGAGCTACCTATGGATGATGAGGTTCTTGAGTCATCTGACCCTCAACCTATTGGCACTAGAGGGAGCACTCAGAGGGGATGCGGTCTTGCCAGACTGATGATTCCAGATCCTATCCCTGAGCGACGTCCACCTCTTGGATTCGATGCACACAAGTGGTGGTATGGTAACCTGTGTATTTTAGTTATATTTCAGTATAATTTATTTATATTTTAATTGTTTGATTATTTTTTCTTTTTCTATAGTTTTACGCATATAGCTATTGGACACGGGAGCGCTATCTTGCGCAATTATTTTTCCTAGCCCTGGCTCACATGGGATCAGATTCCCGCTGATGTCCAGGCCGCCATGTTTGATCATTGGCTGGTACGTAATTAAATATTATTTATTTTGAAATTTAATTCATTAATAACATTATATTAGGGTTTATGGTATCCCATCAATGAGAGCATGCATGCCACTATCCACGCGGTGTGGGTGGTGTCTATGAATGACCGTTTCCGTCAGTTTTTGTATAATTTGAGAAAGGCGGCTGTGAGGAATGCCGGAGTGACAGAATTTGATGAGTCCTGTAGAGCCCACCGACCAGAATACATTTCATCTCACGTTTGGGATGGATTATGTACACACTGGTTGGGTGGTGGGTTTCATAGGAGATCTTCATTGGGTCGACAGAATTGGGGGAGACAAGAGGTGACGCATCGAGATGGTAGTCGTACATTCAGTGCGCATAGAGAGCATCTGGAAAGTAATTTTTTTAATATTTTATACATATTTAAATATAAAAATTTTATTTTATATTCATATACGAAGCCGAGCAGCCCATTATTACAACATACGACGTTTATCGGAGGATGTACACAGATCCGGCTACTGGAGAGATTAGAGGTGACCACCAGCATCAGATTGTGGTCATTATTATTTTCTTTTCAGTTTGCAAATTAAATGAATATAATATTTTCATTATTTTAATTTCTAATTGAGACTTAAGGAGTCATATGAGGCCGCGACCTCTCAGACATAGGATAAGAGTCAAGACCAGAAGGGTGATCAGACTAGTGCCCACCATTTTGATGAGACGACATGGATGCATGCGACCTAGTATGGCTTCGAAAAGGGCCGAGTAGTTGGTATCAGCTCTCATTTGACTCCTGCAGCTTATTATGGTACTGATGTGATGTCAGCGTCCGGCTCGAGAGGAGCTCATGGAGAGGCATCATCTTCCGACTCACAGTATCAGGATTAGCTGCGTGCTCAGAGTGAGCTTATAGAGGATTTACATCAGGGGCAGGAGAAGATGCGTCAGCAGCACGATGAGGAGATGCATTGATGGCCGCAGCAGATGCGTCAGTAGAATGATGAGGCGAGGCATCAATATGAGGAGCAACATCAAGAGCAGATGGAGTACATGAATCGTCTGACTCGTAGTTTAGGGATGGAGTTTCTTGCACCACTTCCCCCAGGTCCTCCAGATTATCCACCCGTGAGTGATTTTTTACATGTAATAAACATTTGAGTTCGTAGTTTATTGTCATATTAACTATTTACAATTCCTCTTTCATATTGGTACAAATATTGCATGATTTAATTTGTTTTATTTCTTTTAATATTTTATTACTTATTAGCATTATTTTTAATGTCTGTTTATTTTAGTAATATTACTTTTAATATTTTATATTTGTTGTTAATATTGAGAAGTTTATAATTTTATAATTTTATTAATATTAATATTATTAATATTATTTTTTCATAAATATGTGTGTTTATTTTAATAATAATAATATTATATTAATTTTTTATATTATTAATATTAGTACTATTATTATATAATATAATATTATTTATATTCATATTATTATTATTTTTTGATATTAATATTTCATAATTATATTATATATTTTTTATTATTAATATTATAATAATATAATTTCTTTATATTATTAATATTAATATTATTATTATATACTTGATTTAATAATAATAATATTATATTAATTTTTTATATTATTAATATTAGTATTATTATATAATATTATATAATTTATATTCATATTATTATTATTTTATATTAATATTTCATAATTATATTATATATATATTTTTTTATTTATATTATAATAAGTGAATTTTTTTATATTATTAATATTATTATTATTTTTATATAATATTATACGATTTGTATTAATATTTTTATTTTTTTAATTTTTTTTAATATTTGTGACGGGGTGTCCCTTTGTAAAATATTTTTTTACTGTCCAATTTGCGACAAGAAGAATACCCGTTGTAAAAACTATTGCTGCGACGGTCCGTTGCAAATATTTTTTAAATTTCCCATTTGTGACAGGTGAAAAACCCGTCAGAACTAATATATCTACGACGGCCCGTCGCAAATACCTTTTTTATATATAAACGAAAACCAATTTGCGACAGGGGAAAAATACATTCGCAAATACTATTTTTGCGACTGGACCGCTGCAAAAACAACTATTTGCGACACCGTTTTCTGGAACGGGGGATTTGCGACGGCGCCCCGTCGCAAAAGGTCTTTTGCGACGGGATCCCGTCGCAAATCGCCCATCGTAGATATTCAATTTTCCTGTAGTGAGAGAGGTTTTAAATTACCAAAAATACATGCCATGAACTATGTGTGATTCTGAGGGTTCGGTATGGATTAATTCCATCTCTGCACAACCCTAGTCTGAGATTTTTAATTTCATTTCCAAATGTAGGATATTGCTCATCAATTTTCTTCCATTGTGGAAAATCAGCTGGATGACATATTTTCCATCACATATCAGCCCATCAACATGCCATCTTAATATTTTTGAATAATCTGAATTAGAAAATAAAAGTTTCAAACGATGAATTATAGGAAGATACCAAAATACGTTGGATGGGATCTTTTTAATCTCTACATCTGCCTGTGATTTTTCTTTCACCTTATACCGTGATTTCCCACATTTAGGAAAATATGACAGATATTCATATTCCTTCCTATATATCAAATAATCATTCAAAAAATCATGTATTTTCTTGTATCCCAATCCCATTGGGCATAATATTTTCTTGGCCTTATAATGTGAATCTAGAAGATCATTATCTTTTGGAAGAATGTCATTCATCAATTTTAGCAGCGCTTTAAAACATCAGTAACTCCATACATGTTTAGCCTTCAGGTTAATCAATCTTAACACCGCCCAAAAAATTGTAAAATCTATACAACTAGGATACAATGGGTTTTCAGCATCACTATATAGACGTGAAACTGTCAGCTCTATCTCAATTTGTTCTGCTACAATATCACGAATCATTTCTTCAATTCTATCGGAGTTACCATCTTGCGAATCATCATCATTAGTAGATCTGACATTTCGTCCAGTTTCACCATTCCAAATCCAAGGTCTATAACTCGGATTAAAACCATGACAAATCAGATGATATTTTATCTCTCTACTTTTCAACTTCTTCATATTCAAACATTTCAAGCATGGACAGAAAAAATGTCACATCTTGGAACATTTTTTATATAAAATTAAAAAAAGGCATCAACACCTTCCTCATATTCATTACTCATTCGATGTGACATAATCCAACTTCGACTAATTATTACCTAGAACAAATATCAAAATTATAAATATTTGTAAGATAAGAAAAATATATATTTATATGGAAAATATCATAATTTGAATGTAAAACAATTTTGAAATATTAAACAAATCTGTGCGTATTTAAAAAAAATATTTTTGAAAATGATTTTAAAAAGAAAATATAGATAGATATATCAGTTTTAAATTAATCTTCAATCCTTTCTTCTTAAGGTTTACAAACAATACATCCTGGTGAAACTGGATACCAAATTCACCCTTCTGTAAAAAAGAAATATGAAGTATAAATATTAAAATATGTATACATTCACTACATTAAATTACACAGATCCCAACAATTTGAAACCTATGGATAGCCCCACCCCTCTGGACACCACCCCCACCCCCTCAAGACAGCCCCCAACCCCTCTAGACATCCCCCACTCCCTAGACACCACCACCACCCCTTGGACACCCCTGGACACCCCCAACACTCTGAATAGCCCCCCGAACCCTCTAGATTGACCCCAACCCTCTAACAAGCCCCCACCACTCGACAACACCCTCCCCTCTAGACACCCCCCACACCCCTGGACGTCCCTACCCCCTTGGACATCCCACCCACCTCCCTAGACACCACCGCCACCACCCTGGACTCCCGTATCCCCTTGGACAGCCCCCCTGCACCCCCTCGGACACCACCCCCACCCCCTTTGACTACCCTCCACCCCCTTGGACACCACAACCCCCTTGGACATCCCCCACATGCCCTACACACCACCCACCACCCCCTTTGACACCCTTCGAAACCCCACCCCCTTGGACACCACCCCCACCCCCTTGGACACCCCCTGGACACTACCACCCCCTTGGAAAGCCCCCCCAACCCCTGGACACCACCCCCACCCCCTGGACATCACCACCCACTTGGAAATCCCCCACCCCTAAGGACAACCCCCACCCACTGGATAGCCCCCACCCCTCTAGATAGCCCCCCCCCACCATGTTGGACACCCACACCTCCTATACACCACCCCACCCCCAAACCCCTTGGACACCCCCTGGACACCCCAACCCTCTGGACGGCCCCCCAAACCCTCTGGACTGACCCCCACCCCCTTGGACAACCCCCACCCCCTTTGACAACCCCACCCCTTGGACCCCCCCACACCCCTGGACTGCCCCCACATCCATGAACACCCTAGACACCCTCGAACCCTCTGGATGGCCCCAACCCTCTGGACAGCCCCCACCCTCAGGACAACCCCCACCCCTCTCGACAGCCCCCACCCCTGGACACCCCCTACCCCCTTGGACAGCCCACTCACCTCCCTGGACACCACCCCCACCCCCCTCGACGCCCCTATCCCCTTGGACAACCCCCTCACCCCCTAGACACCACCACACTCAACACCTTGGACACCCCAACCCCCATGGACAACCCCCACACCCCCTGGACACCACCCCTACCCACTTTGGCATCCCTCGCACCCACCTGGACACCCCCAACCCCTTCGACAACCCATGCACCCCCTGGACACCACCCCCACCCCTTTGACACCCCATAGACACCCCACGCCACTGGACAACCCACCCACTTTCACACCGCCACCCCCTTGGAAACCCCCTATCCGCACACACACACACACACATGATTTAACACACAAAAATCATAAACATGCATGATATCACTTTCATAGGTTTATTTTACCAGAAAAGAATTTATCCTGGTATAAATAAACACTATGAAACTTACCATGATAGCAAGAACAAAGAAAAATAACATCTCAAAAAATTAGTTTAGGTAATCATGAAAAAAATTTGAAAACGAGTCGTGTGAGGCTAACTTGAGTGTTGTGAGTCGACCTGATATATCTAATGATAATAAATATGAAGAATTATTTTGGAAAAATGAGGCTGGATGGCACAACTTCAACGAATCATTTCTAGGTTTTCCGCGCGAGAGAGATGAGTCGCAGGTTGCCCAATCGAAAAAAACAGAATGACTGAATATGGGGTGTGATAAATAATTTAAAAGATTTATCACATCGATTATTTAATAACCGACGTGGTAAAATATTTTTTTAAATGTTTATAACATTGGTTATTTAATAACCAACGTAAAAAACAATTTATCACATCGTTTATAAAATAACCGATGTGATTAATGACACTTTATCACGTTGATTCTTTTATAAATGATGTGATACATTGCTGAGATTCTCTTTATCACGTCGGTTATTTTATAACCGATGTGATAAAGTGCTTGAAATTTGATTTTCACATCGATTATACAATAACCGACGTAAAAAGCTAATCTCCGTATATTTTAGGTCTGTTATTTTATAACCGATGTAATAAATGGATCCTGATCGATATATCACGTCGGTTATAAAATAACCGACGTGATATATTGATTTTTAATGCTTTGCACATCGGTAATATAGAATCGACATGAAAAATGATGAAGTATTAAATGTTTTTTCCACTAGTGAATATGTGTTCAAAGTAATTCTATTTGGACTCACTAATTCTCCAAAAATCATTGTAGACTTGAAGAATAGAGTCCTTAAATATTACCCTAATTTTTTTGTCTTTACAGTTGATATTTTATTATACTCCAAAAGCAAGGTGGAGCATGAGGAGCATTTGAAAATTGTTCTAAATACCATAAAAAATGGAGAATATTTTTGAAAAGTATAATAAATTTGAGTTATAGTTGACGGAAGTATCTTTCTAGGGGAATATTATCATACGTAATGGGATATATGGGTACTTTCATAGATATAAGCAATTGAATGATGGAAGAGGCCAACATGTGTGATATAAATACATAGTTTCCTAGGATTATATGGGTACTATCGTCGATTTTGAGAAATTTATATTGATTGAAAAAATATAAAACCAATAAAATTTAAAAGGGATTCTTATTTTTTTGCAATAATGAACGTGAAGAGATATTCAAGAAGTCCAAAAAGAGGTCTAATACTACACCTATACAT
Source organism: Viscum album (assembly GCA_963277665.1). Classification (NCBI taxonomy): domain Eukaryota; kingdom Viridiplantae; phylum Streptophyta; class Magnoliopsida; order Santalales; family Viscaceae; genus Viscum; species Viscum album. Next base: position 2,115,443,958 of record OY728120.1, read on the forward strand.
ACTCTACCCACAATTTGGGAACCATATTTGGAATACATTGATGGTTTAAAGAAGGGAATAGGATGTCTAGTAATATTGAATGAAAAACTGATAGGCTACACCTCATGTAAATTGAGAGTTACTAAACATACCCACCCACCCCTTGATTTGGAGTCAGCTGCAATAATCTTTATGTTTAAAATATGGTGGAATTATCTATTTGGGGAGAAGTTTTGAACATATATAGATCATAAGAGACATAAGTATATATATTAAAATAGAAATAGATGTATATGTTCCAATATATATTGTTAGATAAAATTAAATATAATTACTACTCAATCCAGTACAATCCAAGGAATGTAAATAAAGTCAAATATTCTCCATATAGAAAGGATGTGGAGACTTTATCATTAATGAGAATTAGAAAGAATCCAATCATCTTATACTTAAAAATGATGTACATGGGAATCATAAAGGAAGTAAAATCATCAATCCCTTTAGAAATTATTTCACAACCATTCCATATAGAGAAGATAAAGGATTCTCAAATAAAGGATTTGGAAATTCAGATGACGGTGGAAGTTTTATGAAAATGGAAATCCTCAGAGTTCAAAATTAATTAAGGATTTGTAATTTTTTGGTGACAACATTGTGTTCAATAAAATCCTACATTGAATATGGATATTTTGGATAATACGCATAGCTCTAACTTCTCTATCCATCCTGGGGGCACAAAGAAGATTCGATATCTTTGAGAGAACTGTCAGTGGGAAAATATGAATAAGGAGAACGTATAATATACATAAAGTTTTCCAATATGTCATCTAGTGAAGGATGAATGGAAAAAATCAAAGGGGATGATGTTTCAATTTTCTTACAAATAAATCAACAGGATTTAATGATACATGGGATTTAGTAGATCATATTACATATAATTCTCACTTAATTTCTATATGAGAGGACTTATCACCCGTTCAATTTAAAATGCTATACATTTGATTATTTGTGATGTTCCATGGAACACCACTATAAATTTTATATGATAGGGAACCAAGATTTACCTGAAAATATTGAAAGAGTCGATGAAATGCTATAAATACTGAGTTTATCTTCAAGATGAAATATTACATTGAAACTGATGGTCAATATTAATAGACTATCTAGAATCCCAAGTACATGTTGATTGCAGGCTCATAGGAATTTAAAGGAGGATGGGGTCAGCATATTCCTCTACCATAGTTATCATAAAATAATAGTTTCCATCCAAGCGTCAAAATGGCTCCACATGAAGACCTTTTTGGGAAGAGGTGCAGAACAACTAAATATTATAATAAAATTGGTGAACGAAAACACCTAGGTCCGGAAATGGTTGACAAAATAGTGGAAAAGGTTGAGACCATTCAGTAGCACATCAGGGATAATCGGATTGACCGAAGAACTACGACTACAATCATCATAGAGACATTGAGTTTGAGGTTGGAGATAAGGTATTCCTATGAATATATATGTGGAATTAAGTCATGATAGTTGGGAAGAATGGAAATATTAGTCTATGATACATCAGTACCTTTGAGACCCTTGATCACATTAGAGTGGTGGCCTATCAAATAGCACTCCCACGTAACCGATCTCATGTACATGATGTGTTATATGTATCCATATTAAGGTAGTAAATATCGGACCCGTTAAATGTAAATAATCTAGTAGTTATATGATTGGTGAATGTTTTTCCATACGATGATAATTAGACAAAGATCTTTGATCATAAAGACAAAGATATATGAAATAAGTCAATGTAGTTAGTCAAAGTTAACTAGAGAAACCATGAGTTTGAATAAGTGATGTAGGAATTGGAGGAGGTGATGAAACAAAATTACCACCATTTATTTTATATTATAAAATAAAAATTATCTGTGTGAAATTTGTAAAGGGGGAAATATTGTAATGACCTTAACTTTTATTAATAAAATTCACTTTGTGACTGAATTAAATGCATTATTATGTATTGTGGTTATGAAAAACACATGAACTTATCTGGTTCTGTTATATCCAAAATGATTTACAGGACAATTAAAAATTCTAACCATTGATAATATATCTGTTGATCATTTACCATATGATTAGAATAAAAATAGTATTTTTATAAATCCATTTGGCACCAAAAAAGGAATTGATGGCCTCAACATGTAGGATCATACCCTAAGAATCCCATTTAGAAGTGATTATTATAGGGATATAAAATATTATATTTTACCTTTACCAAGTCCATGTAGAGATACAATGACTATTGAAAGAGAAAAATGGATTATGGGAGAGGCACAATCTCATCGAGATAATGAATTAAACCATGTTTTATGAACCAACCCAAGAAAATCTCACCATTGAAAACCTTAACCTCAGATGGGTTTGATAGTGTAATAAAGGGATATGATTCATTACGTTAGGAATATGAACATCTATACTGTATTTATAATATAATAATAATTATATTTAATCCTTATTGTTGTTGCATTGTAAATTATTTTCCTTCTAATACGATAATACAAAAATTGTATTTTTGGGTAATATGAAATTTTAATTGAGAAATTTATTTTGATGAAAAAATTTATTTTATAAATAAATAATATTTTAATTAAATATTGGTATTATATAATTTTTATTAATGATAATATTATTTTTATGATGTGAGAAATAATTTTTATAAGTGTTGAAAAACTATTATTATCAATAAACCTAGAATTTCTAAACAAATGTCGATTCTATTTTAAAAGATAAATTTCACATAATTAGAAAATTATTTTTATAAATAAAATTTAATTTTTTTGGAATCATAACATTGTATTTATCCAATGTTTAATTTTTCAAAAAAATTATAAGACAATCGAATTTTCGATAAGAAATAATTTTTTCCATAAATATACGGTGTATACTATGACATCATAATGACCTAAAAGTGGTGTAATAAATGATATATGTAATATAAAAGACCAAATATACATTTCAACTTTAATATATTCTGATTTTTATGTTATTTGATTAATTTTATAAAGCCTTTATGAATCTTCCAAAACCTACAGTATATTTTAAGGTTTTAAAATCATATCATTAAGAATATTACTCAATTCCACATTTCCAAGGGTATGTTTTTAATGAATTAAAATATTAGATTTATTAAATAATTAAAAAATATATTCATTGGTATAACACATGGGAAAAAACCCTTTGATGGTTTATGTTTTTTATTAATTTTTTAAATAGAGTCTAAAACCTTAGTTTGAGAAATAATAAAGTACTCCTCCCCTCTTCCTATACAAGCCCAAAATTTCCCGATAATATTCATTATAATACCATTTATATTGTCTTTAATCTTACATACCCTCTATATATTACTCCCAACGTTCTCTTAAGAATCTCCTCCCAATATTTTGGAATCACCCTCTCATGGTAAGAGACCTCTCTCTCTTCTTTTCAATTAATGCAGTATATTTGTATTTATCCTTTTAAATAAAATTTGGTTATGTTTCAATGACCTTATAAAGATCCAAATACTTTAATAATTATTTATCAATAATTATTGATCATTCATCCCCACTTATTATTGGATTGACCTAATCGGTTTCTATGACGAAATTTAGTAATTGATCCTTTGCTTCTGCTCTTTATTTAAAAGTATTTTTCATTTCATGTCTTTTATTTCCAATTACTAATTTTGAGATATGTTTTCCACAAACCTATAACTGTATATTTTACTTCCAAATGAGTATAGACACCTTTATATCTCAATAAATCATTTCATAAATCATTTTGTATTGTCGTTATACTACTAAAATTTTATTGTAATTTTTCATTGCTAAACTACTGTATTGTGAAAACAATCACTATTTGTAATCAAGGGTATTCACCTAGACATACCTATAATTATTTTATTAAATAAATACATGAATTTAATTCCCAATCCTTTATCATGGAATTAAATGTAATGAAAAATCATCCTATGTTTAATGATCTATGTCGCACACTTATGCATGTACATGATATGAAAGCGAGTGTTGCACCCAAAATTATATAGAAATCATATGCATTGGGTAATGTTTTATTCTCATAAGATGGTATTCAAGGGATTAATGAGTGAACCTAATCTATCACATTAATTTTTCCAAAATGTTATGAAGTCTTTGTGGTTAGCCTTTACCCATGTTTATGATGTCACATTTTAACTCATTTCTATATTTCCTATATTTTCATTAAGTTATCTTTCTATAACACACCTATTTGATAATGTTTACGATTATGGACCCTTTTCTGTCCCACTTTAATTCCTATGGGATAACATGCAATACTTTCTTTATGTTATTGCAAGTTTATTCCCTTACTATGATTTATTTATCACCCCTTTCTTATTTAGTTCTCCAGGTTATCCATTCAAGTTTTAAGAACAATTTAATATAATGATAATTTTAAGGAAGCTTTAAATAATTATTATGTACCGAAAATTTAATATTTTTATTTGTTGTACGAAATTACCCGAAGAAACTAAACTTATTGATCTTCTAGGATGTATTATGTGTAATATTATTTAGTAAATCATAAATCAATGTCTAATAAAGACAATGAGTTTTAAATTATTCTTCTCATGTATAGAAAACAATGGTATTTCCAATTATATTTGATATCCCATTTCTAAAAATTAAGAGGAAATAATTAGTACTTGTTTTGATAACAAAAGATATTAATCAATTTAAAATTATCTAAATTCTCATTAATTTCTTACGATTTTTCAAAACCCAAAATCCCTCTCCATAAGATTAGGTATATCTTATCACATAGATATTCTAGTGGAAAGGATACATATCCCCTTTATCATAACATATAATTGGTAATGAAAATTTATTTGAAAGGTTTTTTATAGTTGTATCTTTTTAGTTGAAATAACTCACATTTTCTTGATCCATTGAATTGAATCCCCAATTCTGAAATAATTTTTTAATATTTCCTTAACCTTTTCATCTTAGTTAGACTAATTCCTTCTTAGACAGTCAACCCTTGATGTAAACTAAGTAAATTCAACAAAAACATCAAGCTAAACTTTCTATGATAATTGAAATCACCCAAACCATGGTTTTTATGAAATTTTAACTATGAGGTAGATTTTAACTTAAGAAGTTGAAGGATATTCCCATGTACTATTTAAATTTGTGGGACTTTAACATTATTAATAAATCCCATTTTATCTTTTTCACATTCCTGGTTAATATTAAGTGGATATTACATAAGTAGTTTACCATGTCTAATAAAAATATTTATACCTAATATAGTAATACTTTCTTCCATCTAACAATATTGTTAATTTATTTATTATGTGATTTCACTACATTCACAAACATAAATAATTAACCATGAAATTGATAGAAATAAAAAAAATTTGCATGATCATGAGATTAATCTCGTAGATATTTCAATTATAGGATGATAAAATAACCCTCAAACTTAAGGCAAAAAAAATTGAACTATATATTTTTTCATGTTTCATCACTCCATATTTTGTTACATTTTATCAACATGATTGGTTTTTCACCATATCCTTGACCCAAACCACCCCTTATCGTCTAATAGATCATTCATTACAAAATCATTAACTTACACATAGGTGAGGAGATCTAATGGATTGGATAATATTGGTTTACATAAATGAAACTGTGGGAATACATGACCATACTTAATAATGGGGAGGGGATTCTATGCATTCCATAAAATAAAAATTTGACAAAAATATTTTAAAAGAAATCAACCACATACAACCGTTGGTCTAATCTCTTTATCATCCACACATCATGCAACAAGGATATATTTTCAATCGAGTAATCAATTACTTCGATTCATTACTTAATTAATATAATGTGATTGTAATTAATTCAATTAATTCAATTCATCTTAATTCTATCCAACTATCCTTAATGATCCATTATCTATAATTTTAAACAAAAACTATCTTAATTTAAATTTATTGTTAGACACAAGTGTACTTGTAGGAAACCTCAGGTGTTCATAAATATTTTTAACATTAAAATTAATTTAATATATTGTTATTAATCCTATGAATTTTTTTTAATGTAGAATAAGAGACAAATGGACAACATAATAAATCAAATTAATTATATATTTAAATCGTCCTTCCATGAAATTTCAAGAACACTACCAGCGATGGGATACCCGGAGTGTAGAAAAACATAGGGTGTGAACTTTTCTTTTTCCCATATTTACATCACTTTCCTTGGGACTCATCATATTCCCTACCTATATACAACCTTGATGTTCATCGCATAATATACTACTTACACATTGTGTGACCTTGTGTTGAATGGAATGGAAGTCCCTGTGCCTTTTATCTAAAAAAATGGAATTCTAGGGAAACCCTATGTACTTATATAGGTGATAATAGGGGCTACATGTTATGTTCAATAGTACATGACATGTAGTTATTCATGATGTTTTCTCATCGGTCTGAATGTACATGACGATCCAATTTATTCAGATCATTAATCTAATTTTGTAAGATATGAATTAATAGAATGTGATATAAAATGAAAAACATTAATTCTGTTTATATAGGATGTACACACCATGTACTATAGTATTGTTTGTGTGAAACCATTATCACCTGTATATGGTGTTTTTCAAATGTTTCTTCATTTTTAATTCTTAAATTTTCACATGTTATGTAAGAAACAATGAAAATGTGAAGAGACTATGATTCCAGATATTTAAAAAATTGGTTATATGTAAAAGAAAATTCAAATTCATAAAAAAATATATGAATAATAAATAATTTTAAATTGAGTATGTTATCTCTCTGATAACACTTTTAGGTTCTGAGTGTAGTGAAAGAATCCTTCTGTGGTATGACCATCATATATTTTAGTCAGAAATAATTCATAGTCATTTCTTTGCATGATAAAAAAAATCATGTCCAATGAATATAGTAGATTAAATAACTACATTAAAATACATCAACAAGAAGAGAATTATCCTAACATGTAATTTATAAATTATTAATGAGAATTTATAGAATTTCTTCAACTTGTAATTCCAATTTTTTTGATTATTTGGATAAGAATATATTTCCTTATTATCATTTCCCTAATGTATCCATGTGAAGAATATTTATGAAGATGATGTACACTTTCACTGCAATCTCTAAACAACATCATATAATTTTTGGGTTCCAGAACGACTGATATTGAACACTGGAATTGTTTGTGGTTGATCGTAAAATAATTCTTCCCAAGAGAGGATGAAATATTGATGATATATCATTTCTATGAGAGAGGAATAAAGGAGAGCACTTTAGATCTATTTATCTCTCTCTATGTATTGATAGACTCTCACTATATTCACAGTGCACCCCAATTGTGTTTTAGGAAAGAGATATAATTAGATATTTATTTTGGAAGGTTTAGGGTTATAAAATTGCACACAAGACCTTTCTAAAATCCTCAATTCTTAGTTAACCCTATGAAAAATAATAATAATAATAATATTACTATTCAATTATTGAGATTTTAAACTTAAAAAAATATAAAAATAAATATACTTTATAACATTTCTGATCAGACCATTATTCTCAGTCCGCTTTCCCTCATTTATATTTACTCATCATTGAATAATGACTATTTATTTAATAATTAAACATTACTATATTATTCAATGATAAATATAATATATATTATATCCAATTAACTTTGATGAAAATGTTTATTATTATTATTATTATTTAACCCCTTTATTATTTCTAATAAAATTTCATTAAAATTTGGGTGATCAACCAAATAAGAATAAATATTATTTATTTTAACTTGTTAAATTCAATACTTGAATTTAATTGATACTGCAGATACACTTAGTGTGTAATATTATAGTCCAGTTTTTGAGTGGAATTAGGCATAACCACCCAAATTACATGGTTAGTGACTAGAAACACACCTTGGAATCCATAAAGAAAGAAGTTAATTTCGTAACAACATCCAACCCCCAATAAATGTTTTCCATGTAATATAATAAATTTATCAGAATATATCTAATGAATAAGGTTTCCTAACAATTCCAATAACCTATATTCTTTATGTATATTTCCATAATGTTTTGGAAATGAACTCACCCTTCGAACACAATCATCATGGAATTATTTAGCCAGTTTCATTCTAATAAAGGGCCTATTATATTATCATTAATGAAGAGAAAAAGGGATAAATATTTTCTCTCATTATCTATTAAAGAAATATCACTATTGACACACCCAACATATCCTACTTCACAATGAGCATATGTTATCATGATTTTCATCAATACATCAATGTATGTATTTCATGTTATTTATTAATGTTAATCTTAATGAATGAGGATCAATAAACATGTTTTTTAGTTTGTAACATCCAATGACACATGGAAATGAGGATTTCTTATTAATGGTCCCATTATCATAACCTTATATCTTTGATATTACCTATGGTGAACACTTTGAGAAGATTTCTCAAGGTCTTTTGAGCCTACCACCCATATAATCCCGTATTGTACATTCCCAATCAGACAATATATTTTGAACATAAAAAATTCCTGATGAATTGTTTTCTGACACCTAAAGGTTCTCATCATAGTGTAGAACTGCTAGTACATTTCAAAACGACATATATTCGACAGAAAATATAAAAAAAAAGAATCATGAAAGTTAATATTAAATATTTTATAAGATAACCTATTCAATAATGAAAAACATCTAATCAATTACTATGAAAATATGGTTCCAATGTGCCAACTCCAATAGACTCCAACAAGCACTAGAGCCAATTGAAAATAGTTTTTATTGCACTAGATCTCACATGATACATAGTTTTTGTCTATGATAAATTCTTTTTAAGGATCTCATGATGTTTTACTACATGGATACTCTACTCACTACAAATTCACCTCATTGAGAAAAATACCTCAAGATATGAAACATCTAAATTATGTTCTTTTTCCATTTTTGTGACCTTATCTCTTTGGAGAGGCAACAACTATTGTGTTATAACAATACAATGTATTGGGAAATTTAAATATATGGAGAACATGAACCTCTTATAAAAAATAGTGAATCTATATAGATTACTTTTCAGCATCAAAATCCATAATATACATGGTTTATTTTGTAAAATTATATAAAACATGAATATTTGAAGCCTTACAACCCACATCTCCTCCATTGATACAAAAACATATCTAGACTATGAATTCTAATCATTCTAATCTTCTTGAAATATATAATCTATATAACCATTGATGACTAGTTCTTCATCTCATCTAAACACTAGTAACACATATTTAATACAATTCAGATACATAATGATATCCTTAACAATAGTCTAATGTTGTTCACATAGATCTTCTTAAATTATCCCCACAATTATAAAATCATAGAAAACATATAGCCTCATATATATCTTGTAATATATGAGTGATCCTATCATATAATCAAAAGGGATATTTCCCACTATATCTCTTTACTCTTAGGTATGGGGACACATTTTCTTGGCAACATTTATACCATGTGACACTAGAACCAATCCCCTCTTGTATTGTTCCATACAAAACCTATTCAGTATCTATTCAATGTATATAACTTTAATTAGTCAAAGAAGACTATTGGAATTTTTAGGCATGATTCTTGATCCCTGGAATGTAGGTTTATTCAACTATGTCATTTATGGAGAAGCACTTGGCCAACTATTTTGTAACATCTTGTAACGATAGTATATCATTTCCTATTCGTAATATGTCCACATAAAATACTACTATGAAAAAACTGTATGCCCACTGAACCACTTTAATCACATGACTCACATTTGTTTTTAATGAATCTAAATTCCTTTATGGATTCATCAAATTGAAACTTCTATACCTAGGAAGATTACATTAATCAAAGAATGGATCTCCAAAACATACATACCTTTTGGGAATTTATTGTAGTAACAAACACTTCTAATTGTGTCACATACACATCCTCTTGAAGGTCCACATTGATAAAATCTATTTTTTCTTTGGTTTTTAAAATTTCATAATTATGGTAAGCTGCTATGGATAGTAAAATTATAATGGACTTATTTATATAAAATGGAGATAATGATTCATCATAGTCAATTCCTTGATGTTGTATAAACCATTTAGCTACGGACTATAATTTATAGTTATTTTCTTTTCCTTTAATATCCATTTTTCTATTGATTAAAAATTTACACTAAACATGTTTACATCAACTGGAAAATGAATCAAAACCAAAACATAGTTTTGATACAAAAACTCCATATAAGGTTTTTATATCTTATTACTAGCTTGTATCTTATGATATTTATACTACCTCCTTATAGGATAAAGGATTAACATTTTCATCTAATAACGAGTTACCATCATAATTGACCATAAATCCTTATCTATTTAGTTCACTTACCTATAATGATCCTATATAGTACTGGTGTTTTAGAAACAAAATATTCCAAGAGGACATGTAAAATTGGTTCATATTCCAGCTCTTTCGTATCTGGAGAATTAACATCATTGAAGTTAATATTTCCCCAATGATCCAGCATGAGTATTTTCGCTCACTCATGAAAGATAACATATATTATGCCAGTTACATACTTTTATGATTGTTTTTATAGATAGAATCCTCTGATTTCATTAGTATACACCATACAGAAAAGCTTCATGTCTCAAGGTGACAGTTTTTGTTTTTTGATATAGCCATAAAAATTCCTCATAGTCCCATTAATAAACTTGTGAAAACAAGTTTATTTCTAATATATTATATTAAGGTAATTTCATTTTCTTGTTTAGTTAGTACTCGATTTAGTACGTATAATGAATTATATAATGAAAACTCCCAAATGGATTATAGAAGTCTTGCATGAATCATTATAGACCATACTTTTTCAAAAAAAAATTACGATTCATCATTTCACTAATAGTATTCCATTGTGGTGTATAAGGGGGTTTTATTTGAGATAAAATTTTATACTCACACTAAAAGTCAATAATGTGTCATTAAGATATTCTCCACCTCGATTTGATCGAAGTTTATTTAAATTATTTCCAAGATGGTTCCCAACATCATTCTTGAACCCTTTTTTTTCTCAAAGGATTCAGACTTATAGCTCATCATGTATATGAAACCATTCCTACAAAATTCATACGTAAAAGTAATAAAGTATGAGAATTCACTTAAAAATTCTACTTGAAAATTCCCACACACAAGGGTGTATACCATTATAGAATACCTATTACCCATTCACTATGACAACCAGATAGTGTCTTGGTAATATTTTATTATAAATATGTGTGACATCCTTAAAGTGGATTTAGGTAAAAATATTTTAAATAACCATCTTGATAAATCCTTTACATATGATTTTTTGTTTATGCGACTAAGATGGTGATTCCAATACCGGGTTCTATATGAGTCTCGTGTATTAGTTTTATTATCTATTTCCAATATTTAGTTTTCATACTTTAATACACAAGGAATGTTATTCATACATTCCATACCATAAAACATGATATATTTATAAAATTAGATACCTTTATTTCTAAAATTGAAAATAAATCCATCCATATATAAACCGGAAATGGAATTAATGATCTTCATAAAAGTATACACATAATCATAGTTCCATAAAACAAAAATCAATCTTATTGATAATTTGAGATGGTAGTCTCTAATGGATAGAAAAGACAACCTCACGCTAATATCATCCCATAGATCCACCTCATCTCTGGTAATCATATGTAATCTACATGGTTCATTTATTTGGATACAAATTTGATAATTACATGAAGTATCTAATACCCAAATTGAAGATAAGTAATTATTACTCTCAATAAAAAGAACACATAAATATTCCCCTTTATTTTTTGGATGGGTACAATTCCTTGTCCAATGTACTTTCTTGAGACATGAAAAACATACCTAATATTGTTCCTTTTATATCCTTTACATCTTATTCTTATTATATGGAGAATTCTCAGGATCCTTACACTTGGAATTTTTCTTCAATGAATTTTCCTTATTCTTCCTATTATTATTATCTTTAGGAATTGGTGGGTTTTCACTTCCAATGTATTTATCAACATATTGAATAAATGTAAAAATTTCCAAGAGTATCTTCTCTCTTTTTATCAAATTATAATCCATAATAAAACTAGACATGTATTTTGGTAGTGAGGGGAAAAATGAGATCTATGCATAGATTATTAGGGATTTTAAAGCCCATGATATCCAGATGGTCTATGTAGTTAATAATATTGACCACATGTGCCCCAGTTTGTGCTGACTCTCCATGATATCACATGAACTATGAATTTGAGATCTCATATATATCTGATGTTCCCTTTTCTTGATATATATCATTAATGTTAGAAAATATCCTATACATATCCATATCCTCATATTTCATTAAAGATCATTGGACATAGAGAATTGCATGAAACATTTGAAATACATATTATATTCCACATTCTTCAAATATTTAGATACATCTTCTTAATTATAATATTCAAAAATTATCTCATGAAATGGGATTTCAAGCATTAACAATTAGAATTTACGGCGTGGTATAATCATCAAGTGCTTTTTCAATTCCTGGAAATTCACACTGGTGATAGTGTTATCATTCTAAAGTATGAATCCCATTGATATTGTTGATGTCATTTGATTTTAAATTTTTATAAATTAGGATAAGATAATTAGTAACTTTTTTATTGAAATTAATAAATTTAAAATAGAATAATTTCTGAATAATATCTCATTATTTTTCAAAACCCAATTACCCTTACCATTAGTTTTGGAATATCTCAACACTTATATATTCTAGTTGAATGTATCAATATCCACTTTCTCAAAACCCATACAAGGTCTTAAAATTTTATTTGAATGGTTTTACGTAGGAATACCTTCCAAACTATATTAACTCACTGTTCCTTGATCTGTTGAGTGGATTTCCCATTCTTGAAACCCTGTTTTAGGATTTCCACAAACTATGCGTTTTAGTTACAATAATTCCTTCTTGGTTAGTCAATAATTAATGCTAACTATGTTAATTCAACCCAATCCATTAAGAAAAAATATCCATGATAAATGAAAGAACCCCAACTAGGGTTGATCATAAACTTGGAACTATGGATTCGATTCTAACATAGGTATTGGAAGGCTAATCCGACATAACAATTTAATTTGATAGATTTTTATCCTTATTCAAAAATAAAATTTTATCATTTCACACGACCTGTTAACATTATGTGAATATTATTTAATTGATTAAGAATTTATAATAAAACATTTATTTATAATATGGTAATATTTTATTGCATATTTCACACTAGCTATTTCATTTAATAATTGATCACAAATAGTTAAAATGTGTAAATAATAAACCACGTAAATGATAGAAGTAAAACATAAGTGACATAATAATGATATTTCTAGTGGGTATTTTAACTAGTTGATGATAAACCAACCCTATAACCTAGGGGAAAACACCTCAAACGATATCTTTGATCATGTTGAATCATTCCACCTTTATAACATTGTATTGCCTTGATTGGATTCATCTTGGATCCTTATCCCAGACCACCTACTATCTGTAGGGACCTCTTTCCTTACATAATATTTAACTCACACATTTGTGAGTGGGTCTAATGGGTTTGATAAATGGGTTTTACATATAATAAATCATGGGTACACAGGACATTACATAATAAAGAGGTGGGGGGTGACTCACTGACTATTAATAACAATTTAACAAAAATAAATTAAAAGAAACCAATCACATACAAGGGATTACCTAATATCTTTATAATCCAAACATCAATAAATGAGAAGAAATGTGAAATTAATTTACCAATTTTTTTGATTCAGTCTTTAATTTAGATAATGGACCAATAATTAATTCAATTAAATATATATATATTAATTCCATCCCATGATCCTTAAATCACAAACATCTATAATTTTAAACAAAAATTAACTTCATTTAACATTGATTTAGTACACAAGTGCACTTTGGGAAAACCACATGTGTTCATCAGAATTTTAATATGGAAATTAATTTAATATATAATTGTTAATCCTATTACATGGCTTGTAATATCATTTAAATGATACATGAAAAACATAATCAATATGTTTAATCATATTTTTTTTTTCTTATTTCCAAATTTTTTTTGAGAAAACCTCCAGTAGTAGACTAAATAACATGTAAAAAAGTACATGATCTTCACTTTCCTTCTACCCATGTCCACAAAACATGCTTTGGGACTGGGCATGTTCCCTACCTATGGAAAAAGATTATGTAAATGGTGATCAGTCCAACATAGAAAAGGTGTGAACTTATTTTGATCATACTATCAGTTCCTATGTCATGTATTTGACAAATTTCATGCTTGGAACACAACATATACATGAGAATGAGATGACAAGGGCTGTATTTTTTGTATAGTGGTTATATGATGTGTTGTTCTCCATAATGTGTTCCAGTGTGTTCAGATCTACATGTTGATATGATCTATTAAGATCATAGATGAAATTTTGTCATATATGACTTGATAGAAAGTGATACATGTGAGAAACCATAATAAATTAAATTTATATTCTAAATACATGTTGTATACTATAGTTTTTTAGACATATCCTTTGGCACATCCAAATGATGTTTGGATGTTTCTTCATTTTTAATTCTTAACCGGTCATTGGTTATGTTAGAAATAATGAATAAGGGAAGATATGATGATGTATAATTAAAAATGAATAAATTATCATAAAATTAAAACATAAACATTTAAAAAATAAATGAATAATAAATAATTATATATTAAAAATGTTTCCACTTTTATTGAACCAGTAATTTCTAGGTGTAGAGAAAGCATTCTCTGATGGCATGAACATCTAATATTTTAGTTGTAAATGATGTTTAATTATTTATTCACATTATTAAAAACATAATTTACAATAAGAAAAAAGATTAATTGATTAGATTAAAACTCTGGAACTCAATGAAAAATATCTTCACATGTAATCTATAATCAATTTATGAAAAGATATAGAATTACCTCAACATGTAATTCCACTTTCATTGATGATCCAATTAATAATATTTTATAATAAAACCATTACATTTCTATATCCATGTGAATAATACCCCTAGATATGATCCATTAATATACTAAAATCTATTTACTATCCTATAGATTCATCAGGGTGCTATAATGGGCTATCCTGGTCACTTTCATTATTCATGGTTGATAGTAGTAAAATTCATCTTGAGAGGGGAATAAACCTCGATAATATATCGACAGATTGAGGGAGGAAGGGATAAGATCACTCTATATCTCTTGATCTCTATCAAGGGACATAGAGAGTCTCACTATATTTATTGTTCACACTTATTCTATTTCATGAAATATACACAATTAGATATTTATTTTGGTAGGTTTAGGGAAGAAAAATCACACACAAGTCCTTTCCCAATTCCATAATTATTAGTTGACCCCATTTCCAATAATAACAATATAAATATTATTGGTAAATGTTTGACATGTGAAAAAGATAATGAATATAAACAAATATCATTTATCCCATTTACAATTGGATCTAAAATCTCGGTCAACTTTTCCATAGCCACACTTACCGATCATTGACTAATGAATATTTTTAAATAAATAAATATCATTTAATTTTTTGTCGATTATTATAATAAATATTATATAAAATAAACCCATAAAAAATATTTATTATTAGTATTTAACTCACTTATTAATTTAAATAACATATTACTAAAATACGGAAATCAAACAAACCAAAATAAATATTATTCACTCTAACTTGTTAAACTCAATACTAGAAATTAAGTAAGATTACAGATACGCTTAGTGTTTGACCATCTAAGACTCTTTATCAATGGAATTTGGTATAACTATATAAAGTAAAATGTTATCATATTTAAAAATTACAAGGCGTGAATGGAGAAATAAATTAACATTGGGATGATTTACAACAACCTACAATCAATTATTGTGTAATATAATTCTTTTATCACAATATCTAAAATCAAATAGGCTGCATTCCATTTCTATCAATATAAATGATTTATGTATCTTTATTTAAATTTATTGAAATGAAATCAGCCATCATACACCATGGACATGAAATTTTTATATGGTTCAATTCCCATAAAATGGCCTAATATATTAACATTTATATGTAGATAAAAGGGTTAAATCATTTCTCAGATTATCCATTAATGATATGTCACTCACGACACACCAAACATATCTTAATTTGATGGGATCATATTTCATCATTGTTTTCATCAAAAAATCAATGTAAATGGGTCATGAGGTCAATTAAGTATAATCACCACCTCTAAGGATCTATATACACATCCTCACATAGAATTATCCAACGACATTAGAAAATGTTGATTTAAAATTAACGAGTCCATTCTTATAACCTTCTATCTTGGATATAATGAAGGGAAACCACCATGAGATGGTGTATAAATATATTATGATCATCCTACCCTGATAGACTATATTATTTTTTCCCACCACAAAATAACATATAGAAATAAAACAAGATTCAAGAATAATGTCGTGACACATCAAGGTTATCATAATAGGGGGAACTTATATGACTTTTCAGTATGACATATACTCTAAGGATATTATCACAAAAAATATAATATAGAACAATAATCAAAATGTGATAAGGAAACATATTTAATAAGGAATAACTTGTAATTAGGTACTTAAAAAAGATGGTTCTAGGAAAAAAAATCTATAAGGAAAAACAAAAATACAACATAAACAAAGTACATCACATGAAAGAAATGTAATAATATTAGACACATATATCTATAGGCATAGAACAATAATTGGTATCCCCTATGGTTACACATCCACACAAAAAAAACCATATCACACAATAGTTATATCATAAATATAATTCCTTCCATCATATTTTAACACTGTATGCTAAGGACCCCGAGAACCAATCCCAATTCAGTGACATATAGGGTTCTAGAATGAGATTCAAGAAGATTCTATGTCTAATGGGTTAAATCTATACCCACACACCACTTGTGATGCACCAAAAATAGTATATCTAGTATTTCTTAGATAAAGGATGCCAATACACTCGATCCATCACCAATATTTCAACTCATCCATGAATTCATAATTATATTTCATTAAAAATACTTAGATCTATCCATATCACACTAGATCCATGATTCATATTAAGGGAAGAAGGTTGGATCAAGAAGGAACTAGAAGAGCAGATGGTACTGAATTGCAAAACATTTTTTCAAAATATGTAACCTTATTGGATCCAACATAATTTAGCTCAAAAATGTTTTAAATTTATAATGAATGGTTTAAAGTATCATGGTTTTTTAGGATTAGAAATCAGAATAATAATGGTTCAATTCCTATGAGTTATGTATGTTAATGCAGATTTTTGAATCGTTAATTCATGTGGACTTAGACAAGTTGCATGGTTTTCTAAACCGTGCACTAACCATGTGACACTTTATTCCTCATCTAAGAATAAAAAAATTTGGTTATAGAGTTTACTAATCCACACACTAATTGATATGTTATTCTCTTTATTGATTTTAATAGTTTCTACGGTTGGTATGAATGTTTTTAAAAACCATTCACCTTAATTGTTCTTAGTTTCAGGATTACCGAGGGAATAGTCACATGGAATGAGAAGCTATGTGACCTTACTATGAAAAACCCCAAGTGATTCAACAGTAATACACAAGGTTTATAATTGATGTATAATAGTTTTATCAAATCTTGATTCAATCATGAACCCATAAAAATCCTCATAGACTCTCACAATCAAATTAGAAACACCCTAAAAATCATCCAAAACAATTCATAGTTCAACAAAATCACTAATAATGGTAGAGATTAACTCAAAAAATTCCAAAAAAATATGATACCATTACATAAACACCATATTAATACTTATAATATTCTAGATGTTCCTATAGAAATCATACTAAACCAACTACATCCACCCGTCCTTTATATATGATCCCTGCTCCCATGATTTGTCCAATATTTATCCATGCTGCCCCAATATCTAAAAAAGTGGCATCATATTCATCCAAAATATCATCTCAATATAGTCAATTATTTACACCAAATATTTTCTTAATAATTCATTTTGATTCATCTCTACATTCTAGCACTCAATCACATGCATAGGATTAGGCATGTACCTCCAAAGAAGACAAATTTAACACATCATGCATACCTTGTTAATGTGAAGGAAGATTGAAATGATAAGACATATATATCAAATGTTCTATAATGTTAAATATTCTAAATAATATTTTCATGGGATTCCATATCTTCTTCAACCATTTATTCCCTAGTCAAGGAGTCACTCAAAAGAAAATGTGGTTGCCCACAATGAAATCCAAGGGTCTCCTCCTCATCTCGGTATACCGTTAATGTCTGGTCTAAGTACTGACTAACTAATTTTGGAATAAATAAACTCACATAGAGGTAAATTTAACCATGATAAACCCCAAAACATATACCTCATGTACATCAATCCATTATATGGCTAGAAACACTACCATCTATGGTGAGCCTTAAGAGGTTCCATATGAATATAATCCTGGAAGCAGTTGTTGTATGAGAATTAAACCATGTATTGGTGTATTATAATATTCACTAAAATATAGTATGAAATCACATAATATTTCCTCCAATATCTATATCATCATCTATTATTTTCCATTTTTCCATAGTTGATACACTTTACTCAGTTTTAAATAAATTCCAAAATCCTTCTCGAATTCCTTCCCAACAAATTATTTTAAACACATGTCTTTTTTCATATAAAATTCTTAAAGTAAATCCATTATGGTGTAAAATATCCCATATATGAATCATAAAAACTTCATCCATATATTGGGTCTCAGGGATTGAAAATAATTATGAAACTTTCATTAGCCGATAAATTATGACCTAAGCCACGCAATGAATCCAAGTGGTTTGGGGTAACCCTATCATGAACTCCATCCTCACAGAATTTTACATAATTTTTTTTATTAAGTGGATTATGATAAATACCGTGGTTTTGATTCTTATCCTTTAACCTGTTTTAGGTAATGAAAATTGAACCAAGACTAGAAATGTCTCTCTTTATCTCAGGCCACAGAATTGACATCAAATCTCGTGGTATATCTCCTTCAACCCTAGATGAACTGCGTATTCTGAATCATGAGAGTATATCATCAACTACTATATCAATTATTATAGAAATAAGAATATCATATGAACATAAATCACATTATAATTATCATGGGACCACCCTGTAACATAATCATCCCTTTCCATGTGTTATTCCATTACTACACATCAGGATTCAACTCCTCATTGGTCATTACCCAATCCACAAATGAAGACATGAAAACCAAAGACAAACATTTTCTAAATCCATGATACAATTATTAACACAAAATACACTCATTCATCAAAATAATAAGACATCATTTGTCTTATCAAGTCCACTCCCCAAACTCCCACATCTCCAATGTTTTCCTGATATGTGTATTAGTAAGGATATTAACCATTCCTAAAGAAAAGTGCATCTCAAGGATGAATTCATGTAGAAAGTACACATTAAATTTATCCCTCATAATGAAATCCCATTGGGAAAATATATATCACAATATATTGTGCTCTATGTCGATGAAAGCCCTCTAATTAAAGATACAATGTAACACCCTGTGATTTTGAAAATTTGTTTCCTAAATTAATTTAATCTTTTCTCAAGTTTTCATTTCACAAAACGACTGAACATATATTGTGTTATATTAAATTTACAATTTATTAATTATTTTTTGAATAAAAAATATAAAATTTTATTATACTTTACCACATGATAATCCTATGATACATATAACACTGAGTTAGCTTTCCTTACACGCCAGACTGAGTTTTACAATCTTTTAATGGGACAACTATTTTAAAAATTAAATTTTAAACTTTTATAAATTTTATTTATGACAATAAAATATATTTATAAATTCATAATGTCAAAATTATCTTAGGATAAATTTATGATATTAATTCTGAGAAGTTTCATTTTTTGATGAATAGTGAAAAATACTGCATTCTAGTTGAAAAAACCTTTTCATTTAAATAAATATTAATTTTAAATTATATTATAAATTGATTTTACATTCATAATAGTTTATTAATTCATATATTAATCTTATCTAGTTCATTAGTTCCTTTTAATATTTAATTTATATATAAAAACTTATTGAACTTTTAAACATTTCACATTAAAAACCCTATTTCTCACCACATATACAGGATTAGCATTATATTTAATTTTTCTACTAATGTGAATTGAATTTATAAAAGTATATATAAAAATTTTTATTCCATTTTATATTTAAATTATAACAACATCTAATAATTTTTTTGTCAGAAATGATTAGTGAAAGTGATTAAAATTAAATATAGCGATTAAGGTCAAATTAATCATAACATAGGACTAAATATTAAACATAAGGGACAAAATGACCTATAAAAATGAAAACAATCCATTTTATACCCATATTTAGACCATAAAACTCTTTTTTTGAATTATTGGAGTTAGTGGGAAACATGTTCAAGAAAGTGACCCAAATAATTTCTTAAGGAAAAAGACAAAAATGGAACCTTCTTTACCATTAACATTTATAAAGATTAATTATATGGGAGAATCTATATATTTTCAGCTGTAAACATTATATTTAACGGTAAATAAGTTTTTTTATAATCGTAGTTTAACATTAATGTTTAGAGACGATGTAATTACATTAAATTCCTAACAAAATCTAATTAATGGACTATTTCGTTAATAATAAAATACAATAAATGATACTAAAAACATTTAATGTAATGTAAATTTAATGAAATAATTTGTTACATTTTTTTAGGAGAATATATCATGTTAAAAATATTTTAAATAAAAATATTTTAATTCCAACAATGTTTTGATATTTTTATATTAAATTTTAAATAAATATTGTCAAAATTGATATTAATGTTATTTTACAATAAACGACATATTATTAACAGAATTAAAATTACTAAAAAAACTAAATTCTAATAATTTATTTTTCAATTATATTAAATATAAGATTTATTCAAATAATGAAAAATTGGTATTTTATAATCAATATATTACCCTTTAAATAAAAAAAATTGTTAGAATGATTCAGCTTCAGCATTGTTTCCACGTGTTACTTGCGCTTGTTTTAAAATTAATTTCCAACAAATATGGGATATAAATTGTTTTAAAATTAGATATACAATTTGTAATTAATTTGGTATATATTTTCTAATAAATCTAAATTTAATTTTTCCTTAATGATTAAATTATTTTGGATAGAAAAGTAGTTTCCATAATAATATTTTATTAATTTTTTATATTATTAATATTAGTATTATTATATAATATAATATTATTTATATTCATATTATTATTATTTTATATTAATATTTCATAATTATATTATATATATATTTTTTATTTATATTATAATAAGTGAATTTTTTTATATTATTAATATTATTATTATTTTTATATAATATTATACGATTTGTATTAATATTTTTATTTTTTTATTTTTTTTTAGTATTTGTGACGGGGTGTCCCTTTGTAAAATATTTTTTTACTGTCCAATTTGCGACAAGAAGAATACCCGTTGTAAAAACTATTGCTGCGACGGTCCGTTGCAAATATTTTTTAAATTTCCCATTTGTGACAGGTCAAAAACCCGTCAGAACTAATATATCTACGACGGCCCGTCGCAAATACCTTTTTTATATATAAACGAAAACCAATTTGCGACAGGGGAAAAATACATTCGCAAATACTATTTTTGCGACTGGACCGCTGAAAAAACAACTATTTGCGACACCGTTTTCTGGAACGGGGGATTTGCGACGGCGCCCCGTCGCAAAAGGTCTTTTGCGACGGGATCCCGTCGCAAATCGCCTATCGTAGATATTCAATTTTCCTGTAGTGAGAGAGGTTTTAAATTACCAAAAATACATGCCATGAACTATGTGTGATTCTGAGGGTTCGGTATGGATTAATTCCATCTCTGCACAACCCTAGTCTGAGATTTTTAATTTCATTTCCAAATGTAGGATATTGATCATCAATTTTCTTCCATTGTGGAAAATCAGCTGGATGACATATTTTCCATCACATATCAGCCCATCAACATGCCATATTAATATTTTTGAATAATCTGAATTAGAAAATAAAAGTTTCAAACGATGAATTATAGGAAGATACCAAAATACGTTGGATGGGATCTTTTTAATCTCTACATCTGCCTGTGATTTTTCTTTCACCTTATACCGTGATTTCCCACATTTAGGAAAATATGACAGATATTCATATTCCTTCCTATATATCAAATAATCATTCAAAAAATCATGTATTTTCTTGTATCACAATCCCATTGGGCATAATATTTTCTTGGCCTTATAATGTGAATCTAGAAGATCATTATCTTTTAGAAGAATGTCATTCATCAATTTTAGCAGCGCTTTAAAACATCAGTAACTCCATACATGTTTAGCCTTCAGGTTAATCAATCTTAACACCGCCCAAAAAATTGTAAAATCTATACAACTAGGATACAATGGGTTTTCAGCATCACTATATAGACGTGAAACTGTCAGCTCTATCTCAATTTGTTCTGCTACAATATCACGAATCATTTCTTCAATTCTATCGGAGTTACCATCTTGCGAATCATCATCATTAGTAGATCTGACATTTCGTCCAGTTTCACCATTCCAAATCCAAGGACTATAACTCGGATTAAAACCATGACAAATCAGATGATATTTTATCTCTCTACTTTTCAACTTCTTCATATTCAAACATTTCAAGCATGGACAGAAAAAAATGTCACATCTTGGAACATTTTTTATAGAAAATTAAAAAAAGGCATCAACACCTTCCTCATATTCATTACTCATTCGATGTGACATAATCCAACTTCGACTAATTATTACCTAGAACAAATATCAAAATTATAAATATTTTTAAGATAAGAAAAATATATATTTATATGGAAAATATCATAATTTGAATGTAAAACAATTTTGAAATATTAAACAAATCTGTGCGTATTTAAAAAAAATATTTTTGAAAATGATTTTAAAAAGAAAATATAGATAGATATATCAGTTTTAAATTAATCTTCAATCCTTTCTTCTTAAGGTTTACAAACAATACATCCTAGTGAAACTGGATACCAAATTCACCCTTCTGTAAAAAAGAAATATGAAGTATAAATATTAAAATATGTATACATTCACTACATTAAATTACACAGATCCCAACAATTTGAAACCTATGGATAGCCCCACCCCTCTGGACACCACCCCCACCCCCTCAAGATAGCCCCCAACCCCTCTAGACATCCCCCACTCCCTAGACACCACCACCACCCCCTTGGACACCCCTGGACACCCCCAACACTCTGAATAGCCCCCCGAACCCTCTAGATTGACCCCACCCCTCTAACAAGCCCCCACCACTCGACAACACCCTCCCCTCTAGACACCCCCCACACCCCTGGATGTCCCTACCCCCTTGGACATCCCACCCACCTACCTAGACACCACCTCCACCACCCTGGACTCCCGTATCCCCTTGGACAGCCCCCCGCACCCCCCTCGGACACCACCCCCACCCCCTTTGACTACCCTCCTCCCCCTTGGACACCACAACCCCCTTGGACATCCCCCACATGCCCTACACACCACCCACCACCCCCTTTGACACCCTTCGAAACCCCACCCCCTTGGACACCACCCCCACCCCCTTGGACACCCCCTGGACACTACCACCCCCTTGGAAAGCCCCCCCAACCCCTGGACACCACCCCCACCCCCTGGACATCACCACCCACTTGGAAATCCCCCACCCCTAAGGACAACCCCCACCCACTGGATAGCCCCCACCCCTCTAGATAGCCCCCCCCCACCATGTTGGACACCCACACCTCCTATACACCACCCCACCCCCAAACCCCTTGGACACCCCCTGGACACCCCAACCCTCTGGACGGCCCCCCAAACCCTCTGGACTGACCCCCACCCCCTTGGACAACCCCCACCCCCTTTGACAACCCCACCCCTTGGACCCCCCCCCCCACACCCCTGGACTGCCCCCACATCCATGAACACCCTAGACACCCCCGAACCCTCTGGATGGCCCCAACCCTCTGGACAGCCCCCACCCTCAGGACAACCCCCACCCCTCTAGACAGCCCCCACCCCCTAGACACCCCCTACCCCCTTGGACAGCCCACTCACCTCCCTGGACACCACCCCCACCCCCCTCGACGCCCCTATCCCCTTGGACAACCCCCTCACCCCCTAGACACCACCACACTCAACCCCTTGGACACCCCAACCCCCATAGACAACCCCCACACCCCCTGGACACCACCCCTACCCCCTTTGGCATCCCTCGCACCCACCTGGACACCCCCAACCCCTTCGACAACCCATGCACCCCCTGGAAACCACCCCCACCCCTTTGACACCACATAGACACCCCACGCCACTGGACAACCCACCCACTTGCACACCGCCACCCCCTTGGAAACCCCCTATCCGCACACACACACACACATGATATAACACACAAAAATCATAAACATGCATGATATCACTTGCATAGGTTTATTTTACCAGAAAAGAATTTATCCTGGTATAAATAAACACTATGAAACTTACCATGATAGCAAGAACAAAGAAAAATAACATCTCAAAAAATTAGTTTAGGTAATCGTGAAAAAAATTTGAAAACGAGTCGTGTGAGGCTAACTTGAGTGTTGTGAGTCGACCTGATAGATCTAATGATAATAAATATGAAGAATTATTTTGGAAAAATGAGGCTGGATGACACAACTTCAACGAATCATTTCTAGGTTTTCCGCGTGAGAGAGACGAGTCGCAGGTTGCCCAATTGAAAAAAAATAGAATGACTGAATATGGGGTGTGATAAATAATTTAAAAGATTTATCACATCGATTATTTAATAACCGACGTGGTAAAATATTTTTTTAAATGTTTATAACATTGGTTATTTAATAACCAACGTAAAAAACAATTTATCACATCGTTTATAAAATAACCGATGTGATTAATGACACTTTATCACGTTGATTATTTTATAAATGATGTGATACATTGCTGAGATTCTCTTTATCACGTCGGTTTTTATAACCGATGTGATAAAGTGCTGATCTTTACTTTATCACGTCGGTTATTTTATAACGGATGTGATAAAGTGCTTGAAATTTGATTTTCACATCGATTATACAATAACTGACGTAAAAAGCTAATCTCCGTATATTTTAGGTCTGTTATTTTATAACCGATGTAATAAATGGATCCTGATCGATATATCACGTCGGTTATAAAATAACTGACGTGATATATTGATTTTTAATGCTTTGCACATCGGTAATATAGAATCGACATGAAAAATGATGAAGTATTAAATGTTTTTTCCACTAGTGAATATGTGTTCAAAGTAATTCTATTTGGAATCACTAATTCTCCAAAAATCATTGTAGACTTGAAGAATAGAGTCCTTAAATATTACCCTAATTTTTTTTGTCTTTACAGTTGATATTTTATTATACTCCAAAAGCAAGGTGGAGCATGAGGAGCATTTGACAATTGTTCTAAATACCATAAAAATGGAGAATATTTTTGAAAAGTATAATAAATTTGAGTTATAGTTGACGGAAGTATCATTCTAGGGGAATATTATCATACGTAATGGGATATATGGGTACTTTCATAGATATAAGAAATTGAATGATGGAAGAGGCCAACATGTGTGATATAAATACATAGTTTCCTAGGATTATATGGGTACTATCGTCGATTTTGATAAATTTATATTGATTGAAAAAATATAAAACCAATAAAATTTAAAAGGGATTCTTATTTTTTTGCAATAATGAACGTGAAGAGATATTCAAGAAGTCCAAAAAGAGGTCTAATACTACACCTATACATACTCTACCCACAATTTGGGAACCATATTTGGAATACATTGATGGTTTAAAGAAGGGAATAGGATGTGTAGTAATATTGAATGAAGAACTGATAGGCTACACCTCATGTAAATTGAGAGTTACTAAACATACCCACCCACCCCTTGATTTGGAGTCAGCTGCAATAATCTTTATGTTTAAAATATGGTGGAATTATCTATTTGGGGATAAGTTTTGAACATATATAGATCATAAGAGACCTAAGTATATATATTAAAATAGAAATAGATGTATATGTTCCAATATATATGGTTAGATAAAATTAAATATAATTACTACTCAATCCAGTACAATCCAAGGAATGTAAATAAAGTCAAATATTCTCCATGTAGAAAGGATGTGGAGACTTTATCATTAATGAGAATTAGAAAGAATCCAATCATCTTATACTTAAAAATGATGTACATGGGAATCATAAAGGAAGTAAAATCATCAATCCCTTTAGAAATTATTTCACAACCATTCCATATAGAGAAGATAAAGGATTCTCAAATAAAGGATTTGGAAATTCAGATGATGGTGGAAGTTTTATGAAAAGGGAAATCCTCAGAGTTCAAAATTAATTAAGGATTTGTAATTTTTTGGTGACAACATTGTGTTCAATAAAATCCTACGTTGAATATGGATATTTTGGATAATACGCATAGCTCTAACTTCTCTATCAATCCTGGGGGCACAAAGAAAATTCGATATCTTTGAGAGAACTGTCAGTGGGAAAATATGAATAAGGAGAACGTATAATATACATAAAGTTTTCCAATATGTCATCTAGTGAAGGATGAATGGAAAAAATCAAAGGGGATGATGTTTCAATTTTCTTACAAATAAATCAACAGGATTAAATGATACATGGGATTTAGTAGATCATATTACATATAATTCTCACTTAATTTCTATATGAGAGGACTTATCACCCGTTCAACTTACAATGCTATACATTTGATTATTTGTGATGTTCCAAGGAACACCACTATCAATTTTATATGATAGGGAACCAAGATTTACCTGAAAATATTGAAAGAGTCGATGAAATGCTATAAATACTGAGTTTATCTTCAAGATGAAATATTACATTGAAACTGATGATCAATATTAATAGACTATCTAGAATCCCAAGTACATGTTGATTGCAGGCTCATAGGAATTTAAAGGAGGATGGGGTCAGAATATTCCTCTGCCATAGTTATCATAAAATAATAGTTTCCATCCAAGCGTTAAAATGGCTCCACATGAAGACCTTTTTGGGAAGAGGTGCAGAACAACTAAATATTATGATAAAATTGGTGAACGAAAACACCTAGGTCCGGAAATGGTTGACGAAATAGTGGAAAAGGTTGAGACCATTCAGTAGCACATCAGGGATAATCGGATTGACCGAAGAACTACGACTACAATCATCATAGAGACATTGAGTTTGAGGTTGGAGATAAGGTATTCCTATGAATATATATGTGGAATTAAGTCATGATAGTTGGGAAGAATGGAAATATTAGTCTATGATACATCAGTACCTTTGAGACCCTTGATCACATTAGAGTGGTGGCCTATCAAATAGCACTCCCACGTAACCGATCTCATGTACATGATGTGTTATATGTATCCATATTAAGGTAGTAAATATCGGACCCGTTAAGTGTAAATAATCTAGTAGTTATATGATTGGTGAATGTTTTTCCATACGATGATAATTAGACAAAGATCTTTGATCATAAAGACAAAGATATATGAAATAAGTCAATGTAGTTAGTCAAAGTGAACTAGAGAAACCATGAGTTTGAATAAGTGATGTAGGAATTGGAGGAGGTGATGAAACAAAATTACCACCATTTATTTTATATTATAAAATAAAAATTATCTGTGTGAAATTTGTAAAGGGGGAAATATTGTAATGACCTTAACTTTTATTAATAAAATTCACTTTGTGACTGAATTAAATGCATTATTATGTATTGTGGTTATGAAAAACACATGAACTTATCTGGTTCTGTTATATCCAAAATGATTTACAAGACAATTAAAAATTCTAACCATTGATAATATATCTGTTGATCATTTACCATATGATTAGAATAAAAATAGTATTTTTATAAATCCATTTGGCACCAAAAAAGGAATTGATGGCATCAACATGTAGGATCATACCCTAAGAATCCCATTTAGAAGTGATTATTATAGAGATATAAAATATTATATTTTACCTTTACCAAGTCCATGTAGAGATACAATGACTATTGAAAGAGAAAAATGGATTATGGGAGAGGCACAATCTCATCGAGATAATGAATTAAACCATGTTTTATGAACCAACCCAAGAAAATCTCACCATTGAAAACCTTAACCTCAGATGGGTTTGATAGTGTAATAAAGGGATATGATTCATTACCTTAGGAATATGAACATCTATACTGTATTTATAATATAATAATAATTATATTTAATCCTCATTGTTGTTGCATTGTAAATTATTTTCCTTCTAATACGATAATACAAAAATTGTATTTTTGGGTAATATGAAATTTTAATTGAGAAATTTATTTTGATGAAAAAATTTATTTTATAAATAAATAATATTTTAATAAAATATTGGTATTATATAATTTTTATTAATGATAATATTATTTTTATGATGTGAGAAATAATTTTTATAAGTGTTGAAAAACTATTATTATCAATAAACCTAGAATTTCTAAACAAATGTCGATTCTATTTTAAAAGATAAATTTCACATATTTAGAAAATTATTTTTATAAATAAAATTTAATTTTTTTGGAATCATAACATTGTATTTATCCAATGTTTAATTTTTCAAAAAATTTATAAGACAATCGAATTTTCGATAAGAAATAATTTTTTCCATAAATATACGGTGTATACTATGACATCATAATGACCTAAAAGTGGTGTAATAAATGATATATGTAATATAAAAGACCAAATATATATTTCAACTTTAATATATTCTGATTTTTATGTTATTTGATTAATTTTATAAGGCCTTTATGAATCTTCCAAAACCTACAGTATATTTTAAGGTTTTAAAATCATATCATTAAGAATATTACTCAATTCCACATTTCCAAGGGTATGTTTTTAATGAATTAAAATATTAGATTTATTAAATAATTAAAAAATATATTCATTGGTATAACACATGGGAAAAAACCCTTTGATGGTTTATTTTTTTTATTAATTTTTTAAATAGAGTCTAAAACCTTAGTTTGAGAAATAATAAAGTACTCCTCCCCTCTTCCTGTACAAGCCCAAAATTTCCCGATAATATTCATTATAATACCATTTATATTGTCTTTAATCTTACATACCCTCTATATATTACTCCCAACGTTCTCTTAAGAATCTCCTCCCAATATTTTGGAATCACCCTCTCATGGTAAGAGACCTCTCTCTCTTCTTTTCAATTAATGCAGTATATTTGTATTTATCCTTTTAAATAAAATTTGGTTATGTTTCAATGACCTTATAAAGATCCAAATACTTTAATAATTATTTATCAATAATTATTGATCATTCATCCCCACTTATTATTGGATTGACCTAATCGGTTTCTATGACGAAATTTAGTAATTGATCCTTTGCTTCTGCTCTTTATTTAAAAGTATTTTTCATTTCATGTCTTTTATTTTCAATTACTAATTTTGAGATATGTTTTCCACAAACCTATAACTGTATATTTTACTTCCAAATGAGTATAGACACCTTTATATCTCAATAAATCATTTCATAAATCATTTTGTATTGTCGTTATACTACTAAAATTTTATTGTAATTTTTCATTGCTAAACTACTGTATTGTGAAAACAATCACTATTTGTAATCAAGGGTATTCACCTAGACATACCTATAATTATTTTATTAAATAAATACATGAATTTAATTCCCAATCCTTTATCATGGAATTAAATGTAATGAAAAATCATCCTATGTTTAATGATCTATGTCGCACACTTATGCATGTACATGATATGAAAGCGAGTGTTGCACCCAAAATTATATAGAAATCATATGCATTGGGTAATGTTTTATTCTCATAAGATGGTATTCAAGGGATTAATGAGTGAACCTAATCTATCACATTAATTTTTCCAAAATGTTATGAAGTCTTTGTGGTTAGACTTTACCCATGTTTATGATGTCACATTTTAACTCATTTCTATATTTCCTATATTTTCATTAAGTTATCTTTCTATAACACACCTATTTGATAATGTTTACGATTATGGACCCTTTTCTGTCCCACTTTAATTCCTATGGGATATCATGCAATACTTTCTTTATGTTATTGCAAGTTTATTCCCTTACTATGATTTATTTATCACCCCTTTCTTATTTAGTTCTCCAGGTTATCCATTCAAGTTTTAAGAACAATTTAATATAATGATAATTTTAAGGAAGCTTTAAATAATTATTATGTACCGAAAATTTAATATTTTTATTTGTTGTACGAAATTACCCGAAGAAACTAAACTTATTGATCTTCTAGGATGTATTATGTGTAATATTATTTAGTAAATCATAAATCAATGTCTAATAAAGACAATGAGTTTTAATTTATTCTTCTCATGTATAGACAACAATGGTATTTCCAATTATATTTGATATCCCATTTCTAAAAATTAAGAGGAAATAATTAGTACTTGTTTTGATAACAAAAGATATTAATCAATTTAAAATTATCTAAATTCTCATTAATTTCTTACTATTTTTCAAAACCCAAAATCCCTCTCCATAAGATTAGGTATATCTTATCACATAGATATTCTAGTGGAAAGGATACATATCCCCTTTATCATAACATATAATTGGTAATGAAAATTTATTTGAAAGGTTTTTTATAGTTGTATCTTTTTAGTTGAAATAACTCACATTTTCTTGATCCATTGAATTGAATCCCCAATTCTGAAATAATTTTTTAATATTTCCTTAACCTTTTCATCTTAGTTAGACTAATTCCTTCTTAGACAGTCAACCCTTGATGTAAACTAAGTAAATTCAACAAAAACATCAAGCTAAACTTTCTATGATAATTGAAATCACCCAAACCATGGTTTTTATGAAATTTTAACTATGAGGTAGATTTTAACTTAAGAAGTTGAAGGTTATTCCCATGTACTATTTAAATTTGTGGGACTTTAACCTTATTAATAAATCCCATTTTATCTTTTTCACATTCCTGGTTAATATTAAGTGGATATTACATAAGTAGTTTACCATGTCTAATAAAAATATTTATACCAAATCTAGTAATACTTTCTTCCATCTAACAATATTGTTAATTTATTTATTATGTGATTTCACTACATTCACAAACATAAATAATTAACCATGAAATTGATAGAAATAAAAAACAATTTGCATGATCATGAGATTAATCTCGTAGATATTTCAATTATAGGATGATAAAATAACCCTCAAACTTAAGGCAAAAAAAATTG
The DNA here is from genome assembly GCA_963277665.1 of Viscum album. Lineage (NCBI taxonomy): Eukaryota > Viridiplantae > Streptophyta > Magnoliopsida > Santalales > Viscaceae > Viscum > Viscum album. The sequence goes on from OY728120.1 coordinate 2,115,475,594, forward strand.
AACTATATATTTTTTCATGTTTCATCACTCTATATTTTGTTACATTTTATCAACATGATTGGTTTTTCACCATATCCTTGACCCAAACCACCCCTTATCGTCTAATAGATCATTCATTACAAAATCATTAACTTACACATAGGTGAGGAGATCTAATGGATTGGATAATATTGGTTTACATAAATGAAACTGTGGGAATACATGACCATACATAATAATGGGGAGGGGATTCTATGCATTCCATAAAATAATAATTTAACAAAAATATTTTAAAAGAAATCAACCACATACAACCGTTGGTCTAATCTCTTTATCATCCACACATCACACAACAAGGATATATTTTCAATCGAGTAATCAATTACTTCGATTCATTACTTAATTAATATAATGTGATTGTAATTAATTCAATTAATTCAATTCATCTTAATTCTATCCAACTATCCTTAATGATCCATTATCTATAATTTTAAACAAAAACTATCTTCATTTAAATTTATTGTTAGACACAAGTGTACTTGTAGGAAACCTTAGGTGTTCATAAATATTTTTAACATTAAAATTAATTTAATATATTGTTATTAATCCTATGAATTTTTTTTAACGTAGAATAGAAGACAAATGGACAACATAATAAATCAAATTAATTATATATTTAAATCGTCCTTCCATGAAATTTCAAGAACACTACCAGCGATGGGATACCCGGAGTGTAGAAAAACATAGGGTGTGAACTTTTCTTTTTCCCATATTTACATCACTTTCCTTGGGACTCATCATATTCCCTACCTATATACAACCTTGATGTTCATCGCATAATTTACTACTTACACATTGTGTGACCTTGTGTTGAATGGAATAGAAGTCCCTGTGCCTATTATCTAAAAAAATGGAATTCTAGGGAAACCCTATGTACTTATATAGGTGATAATAGGGGCTACATGTTATGTTCAATAGTACATGACATGTAGTTATTCATGATGTTTTCTAATCGGTCTGAATGTACTTGACGATCCAATTTATTCAGATCATTAATCTAATTTTGTAAGATATGAATTAATAGAATGTGATATAAAATGAAAAACATTAATTCTGTTTATATAGGAAGTACACACCATGTACTATAGTATTGTTTGTGTGAAACCATTATCACCTGTATATGGTGTTATTAAAATGTTTCTTCATTTTTAATTCTTAAATTTTCACATGTTATGTAAGAAACAATGAAAATGTGAAGAGACTATGATTCCAGATATTTAAAAAATTGGTTATATGTAAAAGAAAATTCAAATTCATAAAAAATATATGAATAATAAATAATTTTAAATTGAGTATGTTATCTCTCTGATAACACTTTTATGTTCTGAGTGTAGTGAAAGAATCCTTCTGTGGTATGACCATCATATATTTTAGTCAGAAATAATTCAAAGTCATTTCTTTTCATGATAAAAAAAATCATGTCCAATGAATATAGTAGATTAAATAACTACATTAAAATACATCAACAAGAAGAGAATTATCCTCACATGTAATTTATAAATTATTAATGAGAATTTATAGAATTTCTTCAACTTGTAATTACAATTTTTTTGATTATTTGGATAAGAATATATTTCCTTATTATCATTTCCCTAATGTATCCATGTGAAGAATATTTATGAAGATGATGTACACTTTCACTGCAATCTCTAAACAACATCGTATAATTTTTGGGTTCCAGAACGACTGATATTGAACACTGGAATTGTTTGTGGTTGATCGTAAAATAATTCTTCCCAAGAGAGGATGAAATATTGATGATCTATCATTTCTATGAGAGAGGAATAAAGGAGAGCACTTTAGATCTATTTATCTCTCTCTATGTATTGATAGACTCTCAATATATTCACAGTGCACCCCAATTGTGTTTTAGGAAAGAGATATAATTGGATATTTATTTTGGAAGGTTTAGGGTTATAAAATTGCACACAAGACCTTTCTAAAATCCTCAATTCTTAGTTAACCCTATGAATAATAATAATAATAATAATATTACTATTCAATTATTGAGATTTTAAACTTAAAAAAATATATAAATAAATATACTTTATAACATTTCTGATCAGACCATTATTCTCAGTCCGCTTTCCCTCATTTATATTTACTCATCATTGAATAATGACTATTTATTTAATAATTAAACATTACTATATTATTCAATGATAAATATAATATATATTATATCCAATTAACTTTGATGAAAATGTTTATTATTATTATTATTATTTAACCCCTTTATTATTTCTAATAAAATTTTATTAAAATTTGGGTGATCAACCAAATAAGAATAAATATTATTTATTTTAACTTGTTAAATTCAATACTTGAATTTAATTGATACTGCAGATACACTTAGTGTGTAACATTATAGTCCAGTTTTTGAGTGGAATTAGGCATAACCACCCAAATTACATGGTTAGTGACTAGAAACACACCTTGGAATCCATAAAGAAAGAAGTTAATTTCGTAACAACATCCAACCCCCAACAAATGTTTTCAATGTAATATAATAAATTTATCAGAATATATCTAATGAATAAGGTTTCCTAACAATTACAATAACCTATATTCTTGATGTATATTTCCATAATGTTTTGGAAATGAACTCACCCTTCGAACATAATCATCATGGAATTATTTAGCCAGTTTCATTCTAATAAAGGGCCTATTATATTATCATTAATGAAGAGAAAAAGGGATAAATATTTTCTCTCATTATCTATTAAAGAAATATCACTATTTACACACCCAACATATCCTACTTCACAATGAGCATATGTTATCATGATTTTCATCAATACATCAATGTATGTATTTCATGTTATTTATTAATGTTAATCTTAATGAATGAGGATCAATAAACATGTTTTTTAGTTTGTAACATCCAATGACACATGGAAATGAGGATTTCTTATTAATGGGCCCATTATCATAACCTTATATCTTTGATATTACCTATGGTGAACACTTTGAGAAGATTTCTCAAGGTCTTTTGAGCCTACCACCCATATAATCCCGTATTGTAAATTCCCAATCAGACAATATATTTTGAACATAAAAAATTCCTGATGAATTGTTTTGTGACACCTAAAGGTTCTCATCATAGTGTAGAACTGCTAGTACATTTCAAAACGACATATATTCGACAGAAAATATAAAAAAAAAGAATCATGAAAGTTACTAATAAATATTTTATAAGATAACCTATTCAATAATGAAAAACATCTAATCGATTACTATGAAAATATGGTTCCAATGTGCCAACTCCAATAGACTCCAACAAGCACTAGAGCCAATTGAAAATAGTTTTTATTGCACTAGATCTCACATGATACATAGTTTTTGTCTATGATAAATTCTTTTTTAAGGATCTCATGATGTTTTACTACATGGATACTCTACTCACTACAAATTCACCTCATTGAGAAAAATACCTCAAGATATGAAACATCTAAATTATGTTCTTTTTCCATTTTTGTGACCTTATCTCTTTGGAGAGGCAACAACTATTGTGTTATAACAATACAATGTATTGGGAAATTTAAATACATGGAGAACATGAACCTCTTATAAAAAATAGTGAATCTATATAGATTACTTTTCAGCATCGAAATCCATAATATACATGGTTTATTTTGTAAAATTATATAAAACATGAATATTTGAAGCCTTACAACCCACATCTCCTCCATTGATACAAAAACATATCTAGACTATGAATTCTAATCATTCTAATCTTCTTGAAATATATAATCTATATAACCATTGATGACTAGTTCTTCATCTCATCTAAACACTAGTAACATATATTTAATACAATTCAGATACATAATGATATCCTTAACAATAGTCTAATGTTGTTCACATAGATCTTCTTAAACTATCCCCACAATTATAAAATCATAGAAAACATATAGCCTCATATATATCTTGTAATATATGAGTTATCCTACCATATAATCAAAAGGGATATTTCCCACTATATCTCTTTACTCTTAGGTATGGGGACACATTTTCTTGGCAACATTTATACCATGTGACACTAGAACCAATCCCCTCTTGTATTGTTCCATACAAAACCTATTCAGTATCTATTCAATGTATATAACTTGAATTAGTCAAAGAAGACTATTGGAATTTTTAGGCATGATTCTTGATCCCTAGAATGTAGGTTTATTCAACTATGTCATTTATGGAGAAGCACTTGGCCAACTATTTTGTAACATCTTGTAACGATAGTATATCATTTCCTATTCGTAATATGTCCACATAAAATACTACTATGAAAAAACTGTATGCCCACTGAACCACTTTAATCACATGACTCACATTTTTTTTAATGAATCTAAATTCCTTTATGGATTCATCAAATTGAAACTTCTATACCTAGGAAGATTACATTAATCAAAGAATGGATCTCCAAAACATTCATACCTTTTGGGAATTTATTGTAGTAACAAACACTTCTAATTGTGTCACATACACATCCTCTTGAAGGTTCACATTGATAAAATCTATTTTTTCTTTGGTTTTTAAAATTTCATAATTATGGTAAGCTGCTATGGATAGTAAAATTATAATGGACTTATTTATATAAAATGGAGATAATGATTCATCGTAGTCAATTCCTTGATGTTGTATAAACCATTTAGCTACTGACTATAATTTATAGTTATTTTCTTTTCCTTTAATATCCATTTTTCTATTGATTAAAAATTTACACTAAACATGTTTACATCAACTGGAAAATGAATCAAAACCAAAACATAGTTTTGATACAAAAACTCCATATAAGGTTTTTATATCTTATTACTAGCTTGTATCTTATGATATTTATACTACCTCCTTATAGGATAAAGGATTAACATTTTCATCTAATAACGAGTTACCATCATAATTGACCATAAATCCTTATCTATTTAGTTCACTTACCTATAATGATCCTATATATTACTGGTGTTTTAGAAACAAAATATTCCAAGAGGACATGTAGAATTGGTTCCTATTCCAGCTCTTTCGTATCTGGAGAATTAACATCATTGAAGTTAATATTTCCCCAATGATCCAGCATGAGTATTTTCCCTCACTCATGAAAGATAACATATATTATGCCAGTTACATACTTTTATGATTGTTTTTATAGATAGAATCCTCTGATTTCATTAGTATACACCATACAGAAAAGCTTCATGTCTCAAGGTGACAGTTTTTGTTGTTTGATATAGCCATAAAAATTCCTCATAGTCCCATTAATAAACTTGTGAAAACAAGTTTATTTCTAATATATTATATTAAGGTAATTTCATTTTCTTCTTTAGTTAGTCCTCGATTTAGTACGTATAATGAATTATATAATGAATACTCCCAAATGGATTATAGAAGTCTTGCATGAATCATTATAGACCATACTTTTTCAAAAAAAAATTACGATTCATCATTTCACTAATAGTATTCCATTGTGGTGTATAAGGGGGTTTTATTTGATATAAAATTTTATACTCACACTAAAAGTCAATAATGTGTGATTAAGATATTCTCCACCTCGATTTGATGGAAGTTTATTTAAATTATTTTCAAGATGGTTCTCAACATCATTCTTGAACCCTTTTTTTTCTCAAAGGATTCAGACTTATAGCTCATCATGTATATGAAACCATTCTTACAAAATTCATACGTAAAAGTAATAAAGTATGAGAATTCACTTATAAATTCTACTTGAAAATTCCCACACACAAGGGTGTATACCATTATAGAATACCTATTACCCATTCACTATGACAACCAGATAGTGTCTTGGTAATATTTTATTATAAATATGTGTGACATCCTTAAAGTGGATTTAGGTAAAAATATTTTAAATAACCATCTTGATAAATACTTTACGTATGATTTTTTGTTTATGTGACTAAGATGGTGATTCCAATACCGGGTTCTATATGAGTCTCGTGTATTAGTTTTATTATCTATTTCCAATATTTAGTTTTCATACTTTAATACACAAGGAATGTTATTCATACATTCCATACCATAAAACATGATATATTTATAAAATTAGATACCTTTATTTCTAAAATTGAAAATAAATCCATCCATATCTAAACCGGAAATGGAATTAATGATCTTCATAAAAGTATACACATAATCACAGTTCCATAAAACAAAAATCAATCTTATTGATAATTTGAGATGGTAGTCTCTAATGGATAGAAAAGACAACCTCATGCTAATATCATCCCATAGATCCACCTCATCTCTGGTAATCATATGTAATCTACATGGTTCATTTATTTGGATACAAATTTGATAATTACATGAAGTATCTAATACCCAAATTGAAGATAAGTAATTATTACTCTCAATAAAAAGAACACATAAATATTCCCCTTTATTTTTTGGATGGGTACAATTCCTTGTCCAATGTACTTTCTTGAGACATGAAAAACATACCTAATATTGTTCCTTTTATATCCTTTACATCTTATTCTTATTATATGGAGAATTCTCAGGATCCTTACACTTGGAATTTTTCTTCAATGAATTTTCCTTATTCTTCCTATTATTATTATCTTTAGGAATTGGCGGGTTTTCACTTCCAATGTATTTATCAACATATTGAATAAATGTAAAAATTTCCAAGAGTATATTATCTCTTTTTATCAAATTATAATCCATAATAAAACTAGACATGTATTTTGGTAGTGAGGGGAAAAATGAGATCTATGCATAGATTATTAGGGATTTTAAAGCCCATGATGTCCAAATGGTCTATGTAGTTAATAATATTGACCACATGTGCCCCAGTTTGTGCTGACTCTCCATGATATCACATGAACTATGAATTTTAGATCTCATATATATCTGATGTTCCCTTTTCTTGATATATATCATTAATGTTAGAAAATATCCTATACATATCCATATCCTCATATTTCATTAAAGATCATTGGACATAGAGAATTGCATGAAACATTTGAAATACATATTATATTCCACATTCTTCAAATATTTAGATACATCTTCTTAATTAGAATATTCAAAAATTATCTCATGAAATGGGATTTCAAGCATTAACAATTAGAATTTACGGCGTGGTATAATCTTCAAGTGCCTTTTCAATTCCTGGAAATTCACACTGGTGATAGTGTTATCATTCTAAAGTATGAATCCCATTGATATTGTTGATGTCATTTGATTTTAAATTTTTATAAATTAGGAGAAGATAATTAGTAACTTTTTTATTGAAATTAATAAATTTAAAATAGAATAATTTCTGAATAATATCTCATTATTTTTCGAAACCCAATTACCCTTACCATTAGTTTTGGAATATCTCAACACTTATATATTCTAGTTGAATGTATCAATATCCACTTTCTCAAAAACCATACAAGGTATTAAAATTTTATTTGAATGGTTTTACGTAGGAATACCTTCCAAACTATATTAACTCACTGTTCTTTGATCTGTTGAGTGGATTTCCCATTCTTGAAACCCTGTTTTAGGATTTCCACAAACTATGCGTTTTAGTTACAATAATTCCTTCTTGGTTAGTCAATAATTAATGCTAACTATGTTAATTCAACCCAATCCATTAAGAAAAAATATCCATGATAAATGAAAGAACCCCAACTAGGGTTGATCATAAACTTGGAACTATGGATTCGATTCTAACATAGGTATTGGAAGGCTAATCCGACATAATAATTTAATTTGATAGATTTTTATCCTTATTCAAAAATAAAATTTTATCATTTCACATGACCTGTTAACATTATGTGAATATTATTTAATTGATTAAGAATTTATAATAAAACATTTATTTATAATAAGGTAATATTTTATTCCATATTTCACACTAGCTATTTCATTTAATAATTGATCACAAATAGTTAAAATGTGTAAATAATAAACCACGTAAATGATAGAAGTAAAACATAAGTGACATAATAATGATATTTCTAGTGGGTATTTTAACTAGTTGATTATAAACCAACCCTAAAACCTAGGGGAAAACACCTCAAACGATATCTTTGATCATGTTGAATCATTCCACCTTTATAACATTGTATTGCCTTGATTGGATTCATCTTGGATCCTTAACCCAGACCACCTCCTATCTATAGGGACCTCTTTCCTTACATAATATTTAACTCACACATTTGTGAGTGGGTCTAATGGGTTTGATAAATGGGTTTTACATATAATAAATCATGGGTACACAGGACTTTACATAATAAATAGGTGGGGGGTGACTCACTGACTATTAATAACAATTTAACAAAAATAAATTAAAAGAAACCAATCACATACAAGGGATTACCTAATATCTTTATAATCCAAACATCAATAAATGAGAAGAAATGTGAAATTAATTTACCAATTTTTTTGATTCACTCTTTAATTTAGATAATGGACCAATAATTAATTCAATTAAATCTATATATATTAATTCCATCCCATGATCCTTAAATCACAAACATCTATAATTTTAAACAAAAATTAACTTCATTTAACATTGATTTAGTACACAAGTGCACTTTGGGAAAACCACATGTGTTCATCAGAATTTTAATATGGAAATTAATTTAATATATAATTGTTAATCCTATTACATGGCTTGTAATATCATTTAAATGATACATAAAAAACATAATCAATATGTTTAATCATATTTTTTTTTTCTTATTTCCAAATTTTTTTTGAGAAAACCTCCAGTAGTAGACTAAATAACATGTAAAAAAGTACATGATCTTCACATTCCTTCTACCCATGTCCACAAAACATGCTTTGGGACTGGGCATGTTCCCTACCTATGGAAAAAGATTATGTAAATGGTGATCAGTCCAACATAGAAAAGGTGTGAACTTATTTTGATCATATTATCAGTTCCTATGTCATGTATTTGACAAATTTCATGCTTGGAACACACCATATACATGAGAATGAGATGAAAAGGGCTATATTTTTTGTATAGTGGTTATATGATGTGTTGTTCTCCATAATGTGTTCCAGTGTGTTCAGATCTACATGTTGATATGATCTATTAAGATCATAGATGAAATTTTGTCATATATGACTTGATAGAAAGTGATACATGTGAGAAACCATAATAAATTAAATTTATATTCGAAATACATGTTGTATACTATAGTTTTTTAGACATATCCTTTGGCACATCCAAATGATGTTTGGATGTTTCTTCATTTTTAATTCTTAACCGCTCATTGGTTATGTTAGAAATAATGAATAAGGGAAGATATGATGATGTATAATTAAAAATGACTAAATTATCATAAAATTAAAACATAAACATATAAAAAATAAATGAATAATAAGTAATTATATATTAAAAATGTTTCCACTTTTATTGAACCAGTAATTTCTAGGTGTAGAGAAAGCATTCTCTGATGGTATGAACATCTAATATTTTAGTTGTAAATGATGTTTAATTATTTCTTCACATTATTAAAAACATAATTTACAATAAGAAAAAAGATTAATTGATTAGATTAAAACTCTGGAACTCAATGAAAAATATCTTCACATGTAATCTATAATCAATTTATGAAAAGATATAGAATTACCTCAACATGTAATTCCACTTTCATTGATGATCCAATTAATAATATTTTATAATAAAACCATTACATTTCTATATCCATGTGAATAATACCCCTAGATATGATCCATGAATATACTAAAATCTATTTACTATGTTATAGATTCATCAGGGTGCTATAATGGGCTATCCTGGTCACTTTCATTATTCATGGTTGATAGTAGTAAAATTCATCTTGAGAGGGGAAGAAACCTCGATAATATATCGACAGATTGAGGGAGGAAGGGATAAGATCACTCTATATCTCTTGATCTCTATCAAGGGACATAGAGAGTCTCACTATATTTATTGTTCACACTTATTCTATTTCATGAAATATACACAATTAGATATTTATTTTGGTAGGTTTAGGGAAGAAAAATCACACACAAGTCCTTTCCCAATTCCATAATTATTAGTTGACCCTATTTCCAATAATAACAATATAAATATTATTGGTAAATTTTTGACATGTGAAAAAGATAATGAATATAAAAAAATATCATTTATCCCATTTACAATTGGATCTTAAATCTCGGTCAACTTTTCCATAGCCACACTTACCGATCATTGACTAATGAATATTTTTAAATAAATAAATATCATTTAATTTTTTGTCGATTATTATAATAAATATTATATTAACTAAACCCATAAAAAATATTTATTATTAGTATTTAACTCACTTATTATTTTAAATAACATATTACTAAAATACGGAAATCAAACAAACCAAAATAAATATTATTCACTCTAACTTGTTAAACTCAATACTAGAAATTAAGTATGATTACAGATACGCTTAGTGTTTGACCATCTAAGACTCTTTATCAATGGAATTTGGTATAACTATATAAAGTAAAATGTTATCATATTTAAAAATTACAAGGCGTGAATGGAGAAATAAATTAACATTGGGATGATTTCCAACAACCTACAATCAATTATTGTGTAATATAATTCTTTTATCACAATATCTAAAATCAAATAGGCTGCATTCCATTTCTATCAATATAAATGATTTATGTATCTTTATTTAAATTTATTAAATGAAATCAGCCATCATACACCATGGACATGAAATTTTTATATGGTTAAATTCCCATAAAATGGCCTAATATATTAACATTTATATGCAGATAAAAGGGTTAAATCATTTCTCAGATTATCCATTAATGATATGTCACTCACGACACACAAAACATATCTTAATTTGATGGGATCATATTTCATCATTGTTTTCATCAAAAAATCAATGTAAATGGGTCATGAGGTCAATTAAGTATAATCACCACCTCTAAGGATCTATATACACATCCTCACATAGAATTATCCAACGACATTAGAAAATGTTGATTTAAAATTAACGAGTCTATTTTTATAACCTTCTATCTTGGATATAATGAAGGGAAACCACCATGAGATGGTGTATAAATATATTATGATCATCCTACCCTGATAGACTATATTATTTTTTTCCCACCACAAAATAACATATAGAAATAAAACAAGATTCAAGAATAATGTCGTGACACATCAAGGTTATCATAATAGGGGGAACTTATATGACCTTTCAGTATGACATATACTCTAAGGATATTATCACAAAAAATATCATATAGAACAATAATCAAAATGTGATAATGAAACATATTTAATAAGGAATAACTTGTAATTAGGTACTTAAACAAGATGGTTCTAGGAAAAAAAATCTATAAGGAAAAACAAAAATACAACATAAACAAAGTACATCACATGAAAGAAATGTAATAATATTAGACACATATATCTATAGGCATAGAACAATAATTAGTATCCCCATGGGTTACACATCCACAAAAAAAAACCATATCACACAATAGTTATATCATGAATATAATTCCTTCCATCATATTTTAACACTGTATACTAAGGACCCCGAGAACCAATCCCAATTCAGTGACATATAGGGTTCTAGAATGAGATTCAAGAAGATTCTATGTCTAATGGGTTACATCTATACCCACACACCACTTGTGATGCAACAAAAATAGTATATCTAGTATTTCTTAGATAAAGGATGCCAATACACTCGATCCATCACCAATATTTCAACTCATCCATGAATTCATAATTATATTTCATTAAAAATACTTAGATCTATCCATATCACACTAGATCCATGATTCATATTAAGGGAAGAAGGTTGGATCAAGAAGGAACTAGAAGAGCAGATGGTACTGAATTGCAAAACATTTTTTCAAAATATGTAACCTTATTGGATCCAACATAATTTAGCTCAAAAATGTTTTAAATTTATAATGAATGGTTTAAAGTATCATGGTTTTTTAGGATTAGAAATCAGAATAATAATGGTTCAATTCCTATGAGTTATGTATGTTAATGCAGATTTTCGAATCATTAATTCATGTGGACTTAGACAGGTTGCATGGTTTTCTAAACCGTGCACTAACCATGTGACACTTTATTCCTCATCTAAGAATAAAATAATTTGGTCATAGAGTTTACTAAACCACACACTAATTGATATGTTATTCTTTTTATTGATTTTAATAGTTTCTATGGTTGGTATGAATGTTTTTAAAAACCATTCACCTTAATTGTTCTTAGTTTCAGGATTACCGAGGGAATAGTCACATGGAATGAGAAACTATGTGACCTTACTATGAAAAACCCCAAGTGATTCAACAGTAATACACAAGGTTTATAATTGATGTATAATAGTTTTATCAAATCTTGATTCAATCATGAACCCATAAAAATCCTCATAGACTCTCACAAACAAATTAGAAAACACCCTAAAAAACATCCAAAACAATTCATAGTTCAACAAAATCACTAATAATGGTAGAGATTAACTCAAAAAATTCCAAAAAAATATGATACCATTACATCAACACCATATTAATACTTATAATCTTCTATATGTTCCTATAGAAATCATACTAAACCAACTACATCCACCCGTCCTTTATATATGATCCCTGCTCCCATGATTTGTCCAATATTTATCCATGCTGCCCCAATATCTAAAAAAGTGGCATCATATTCATCCAAAATATCATCTCAATATAGTCAATTATTTACACCAAATATTTTCTTAATAATTCATTTTGATTCATCTCTACATTCTAACACTCAATCACATGCATAGGATTAGGCATGTACCTCCAAAGAAGACAAATTTAACACATCATGCATACCTTGTTAATGTGAAGGAAGATTGAAATGATAAGACATATATATCAAATGTTTTATAATGTTAAATATTCTAAATAATATTTTCATGGGATTCCATATCTTCTTCAACCATTTATTCCCTAGTCAAGGAGTCACTCAAAAGAAAATGTGGTTGCCCACAATGAAATCCAAGGGTCTCCTCCTCATCTCGGTATACCGTTAATGTCTGGTCTAAGTACTGACTAACTAATTTTGGAATAAATAAACTCACATAGAGGTAAATTTGACCATGATAATCCCAACAACATATACCTCATGTACATCAATCCATTATATGGCTAGAAACACTACCATCTATGGTGAGCCTTAAGAGGTTCCATATGAATATAATCCTGGAAGCGGTTGTTGTATGAGAATTAAACCATGTATTGGTGTATTATAATATTCACTAAAATATAGTATGAAATCACATAATATTTCCTCCAATATCTATATCATCATCTATTATTTTCCATTTTTCCATAGTTGATACACTTTACTCAGTTTTAAATAAATTCCAAAATCCTTCTCGAATTCCTTCCCAACAAATTATTTTAAACACATGTCTTTTTTCATATAAAATTCTTAAAGTAAATCCATTATGGTGTAAAATATCCCATATATGAATCATAAAAACTTCATCCATATATTGGGTCTCAGGGATTGAAAATAATTATGAAACTTTCATTAGCCGATAAATTATGACCTAAGCCACACAATGAATCCAAGTGGTTTGGGGTAACCCTATCATGAACTCCATCCTCACAGAATTTTACATAATTTTTTTTATTAAGTGGATTATGATAAATACCGTGGTTTTGATTCTTATCCTTTAACCTGTTTTAGGTAATGAAAATTGATCCAAGACTAGAAATGTCTCTCTTTATACCAGGCCACAAAATTGACATCAAATCTCGTGGTATATCTTCTTCAACCCTAGATGAACTGCGTATTCTGAATCATGAGAGTATATCATCATCTACTATATCAATTATTATAGAAATAAGAATATCATATGAACATAAATCACATTATAATTATCATGGGACCACCCTGTAACATAATCATCCCTTTCCATGTGTTATTCCATTACTACACATCAGGATTCAACTCCTCATTGGTCATTACCCAATCCACAAATGAAGACATGAAAACCAAAGACAAACATTTCCTAAATCCATGATACAATTATTAACACAAAATACACTCATTCATCAAAATAATAAGAAATCATTTGTCTTATCAAGTCCGCTCCCCAAACTCCCACATCTCCAATGTTTTCCTGATATGTGTATTAGTAAGGATATTAACCATTCCTAAAGAAAAGTGCATCTCAAGGATGAATTCATGTAGAAAGTACACATTAAATTTATCCCTCATAATGAAATCCCATTGGGAAAATATATATCACAATATATTGTGCTCTATGTCGATGAAAGCCCTCTAATTAAAGATACAATGTAACACCCTGTGATTTTGAAAATTTGTTTCCTAAATTAATTTAATCTTTTCTCTAGTTTTCATTTCACAAAACGACTGAACATATATTGTGTTATATTAAATAAACAATTTATTAATTATTTTTTGAATAAAAAATATAAAATTTTATTATACTTTACCACATGATAATCCTATGATACATATAACACTGAGTTAGCTTTCCTTACATGCCAGACTGAGTTTTACAATCTTTTAATGGGACAACTATTTTAAAAATTAAATTTTAAACTTTTATAAATTTTATTTATGACAATAAAATATATTTATAAATTCATAATGTCAAAATTATCTTAGGATAAATTTATGATATTAATTCTGAGAAGTTTCATTTTTTGATGAATAGTGAAAAATACTGCATTCTAGTTGAAAAAACCTTTTCATTTAAATAATTATTAATTTTAAATTATATTATAAATTGATTTTACATTCATAATAGTTCATTAATTCATATATTAATCTTATCTAGTTCATTAGTTCCTTTTAATATTTAATTTATATATAAAAACTTATTGAACTTTTAAAAATTTCACATTAAAAACCCTCTTTCTCACCACATATACAGGATTAGCATTATATTTAATTTTTCTACTAATGTGAATTGAATTTATAAAAGTATATATAAAATTTTTTATTCCATTTTATATTTAAATTATAACAACATCTAATAATTTTTTTGTCAGAAATGATTAGTGAAAGTGATTAAAATTAAATATAGCGATTAAGGTCAAATTAATCATAACACGAGACTAAATATTAAACATAAGGGACAAAATGACCTATAAAAATGAAAACAATCCATTTTATACCCATATTTAGACCATAAAACTCTTTTGTTGAATTATTGGAGTTAGTGGGAATCATGTTCAAGAAAGTGACCCAAATAATTTCTTAAGGAAAAAGACAAAAATGGAACCTTCTTTACCATTAACATTTATAAAGACTAATTATATGGGAGAATCTATATATTTTCAGCTGTAAACATTATATTTAATGGTAAATAAGTTTTTTTATAATCGTAGTTTAACATTAATGTTTAGAGACGATGTAATTACATTAAATTCCTAACAAAATCTAATTAATGGACTATTTCGTTAATAATAAAATACAATAAATGATACTAAAAACATTTAATGTAATGTAAATTTAATGAAATAATTTGTTACATTTTTTTAGGAGAATATATCATGTTAAAAATATTTTAAATAAAAATATTTTAATTCCAACAATGTTTTGATATTTTTATATTAAATTTTAAATAAATATTGTCAAAATTGATATTAATGTTATTTTACAATAAACGACATATTATTAACAGAATTAAAATTACTAAAAAAACTAAATTCTAAAAATTTATTTTTCAATTATATTAAATATAAGATTTATTCAAATAATGAAAAATTGGTATTTTATAATCAATATATTACCCTTTAAATAAAAAAAAATTGTTAGAATGATTCAGCTTCATCATTGTTTCCACGTGTTACTTGCGCTTGTTTTAAAATTAATTTCCAACAAATATGGGATATAAATTGTTTTAAAATTAGATATACAATTTGTAATTAATTTGGTATATATTTTCTAATAAATCTAAATTTAATTTTTCCTTAATGATTAAATTATTTTGGATAGAAAAGTAGTTTCCATAATAAAGGAAACATAAAAGTTGGAAAACCTAGAAGTTAAAGAAATGAATTATAAAAATAAACTTATATTTGTGTGATGGAGGTTTTGGTTGAAAATAATTACCATTTAGTCCATTATTTGTCAATTTTTTAGCACATAGGAAAGGGAGACCTCCCAATAGTGTTATCATTTTTGTATTTACAAGAATGTCACTCCTCCTCTTGCTCTATAAAAAGGAATTCAATATTCCCCTTACAAACACCTCTTAAGCCATTTGGGATCATACAAAACCTTCTAAAATAATCTAACAAAATCCGTAATATCATCCTAAAATCCATACCATTTGAATAAGTCCCCCCAAGGAATCTATTTGGTGTACACCATGTGAAGTTACCCAAAGGGGAGGTAGGATCCTTACTTAAGCTCCCTTGTTTTATTTTCCTTATCAACCACCTAAAATATTATTATTACATGATTATATGATAAATAAACAATCCTACATATACTTATCTGTTTTTATTATAATGGGTAGACCAATAATTATACATTCTTCTATATAATGGGTAACCAACTTACTAATCATGAGTATGGAAAACTATTTCCTTGTGAGATGATATTGTTAATTGTTTCTTTTACTACCTCTCATGGCACTGAATTATGATGAAAACTATGTTTTTATATAATATATGTGATATATATAATGTATTTATCCTTATGGAAATATTATAAGACATATAACTTAATACATTCCATTTTGTGTAAATATGAAAACTTCGTTTGTGGAGGTGTGGACAATCGCCTACTCAAAGCGATTTGATTCATTCAAACATACCTTGTAACATATTAAGGACGTATTTAGTAAAAATATATTATATATATGAAATAATAATTATACTGGAATTAGTATATATATATATTTATATATTTAATTTTCTTTCATTCTTTCAATACAAAAACAAAATGGAAATAACACTCATGCATCTGTACGACGTACTGTCTCCATGAATGATATAGTTCGTTTTCTATTTATATATTTTATATATTATTATAAATACATATATAATGAATATATATGATATTTTTATCATCTTTTTTATTTTTTAAATCATGATATATTTACATGCAAAGAAAATATAACAAATCAAGACACATGCAAAAAACAAAGTGGATATTTCCCGAAACCTAACATTAACATGAAGTTGTAATAAACATTAAAATATAAAGTCATAATAAAATAATATAAATTATTATATATAGGAATATTGATTTTAATTAGATGTATAATAAAATTATATTTTTTATATAGGATCTATGAATGAAGTATGATGAGAGTAAAGACAAGGAAAGGGGATTTATAGTCTCACTTTTATTCCTGTGAGTTCTTGCCTTAATAACCTCTCATTTATTTTTTCTGGTGTATATAGTGCTGATAAATAAATTATATGGTCATTATTATTATATTTATTGGTATTTACATATCCATTTTATTATCCCCATTTCATGGGGTTATATTTCAAAATTTACCAAATCGGTAAAGTAATTTTGTCTTAATTTGCCTTCTTGACGACACATGCCATGTTTTAAACCTATATTTTTCTATAAGGTGTATAAAATTCCCTTTATCATGTTATATCAGGAATTTAATTCCTTCCATGATATTTTATGTTTCATTTAATTTCACATTCTTTAACGGGGAAACTGATTTTGAGTTATTAAGTTTTAAATGTTATTGCAACAATCTCATTATTTGTCACGACTATTAATGATTATTCTTTCATGGATGTAATATTATAATCTATATTTCAATAAAACTTATGAATTATATTCTCCTCTATTTAGTTTTGATGTATTCATATATTTGTACCATTTTCCACTCTGTGGAACATTTTATTATTAAGGAATTTTTTTAAGAAAATATGACCTTATCTATCCCTTTAGGAGGAAATATGTGTTCTTTCAAAACCATGTTTTTAAAAATATTTTCATTTTTAAAATTTTTACTTTAATCTAATTTTCAAGGAAAAAAGTTTTCAAAAAAGTTTTATGGTTATCAAATCTTACTCTATATGTTTTCAAAAAGTTATTTTCAAAAATAAAAATGATTTTAGTGATTTAAAATTTTATTTTATCAGTTTTCAAAGTTTTTTTAAAGTAATTGGTTTCAAAAATGTTTTTAATCTTCCTGTATATGTTTTCAAATTAATAAATTTATTTTTTTAATCTTATTTATTGAAAGAAAAAGGTTTTCAAAAGGTTTTCAATATTATTTTATATGTTTTAAAGGAAGATGTTTTTCAAGATTCCTCTAAATTTTTTCAAGTTTAATTTAAATGAATATAGTTTTCAATAGGTTTTTTATTTTAAAAATAATTTTTCAAATAATAGAGGATATTTTATTCCAGAAATTTTTTTAAAATATATTTCATAATTATGTTCCATCTAAGTTGAATTTTTTTTGTGTTACTTATGCCTTTCTAAGTAAATTATTGAAAGCTTCCATTCATATTCCTTTTCTGAATGGTTTATGTTTTCAATGCATGATGTTTTTTATGCCTTTTTCAGTTTCACATATTATATTGTTATGAAAACTATTTATTTGTCATGGTTCATATTTTTTAGAAACCCTTTTCATTTCTTTTGTTATTCATTGATGAATTTATTATGGAACCCATCTCTTTTTCCACAAGTTAAGATACGATTACATATTTATGACACCCATTTCATTTCTGTAGTTATGATATGACTATTCATGACCTTATGGATCATGTAATTATGTTTTTATTATCTTATGGGTGAGTCTAGTATCTCCCTCTAATGCATTGGATAAATATTAATATATCACGAGATAACGATGAGGATCAAGTAGATGGGATTTATCAACTATGGAAGATGGGAAAGCTAGATCCACTTTGGGAAGATAGGGAAACCTAATCCACTATGGGAATATGGGGAACCCCCAAACACTATGTGAATATGGGGAAACATGATCCACTATGGGAAAATTGGGAAACCCAATCCACAATGGGAAGATGTGGAAACCCGATCCACTATGGAAAGATGAGGAAACTTGGTCTGTTACAAGGAAAGATTGCTACTGGGGGTGGTGGTGTTTACTTCCAAGTTGGTGTAATCCCTATGAAGTTCCCTGATAAGTTATAGAAATGTGTCATGACTTATAGGGAATGCTATTACATGTTTATTTATATTCCATAATTCCATGTCAAAATCTTATGTTATGAATTCATGGAATATATTCTTGATATCATTATGATTATTGTCTTATGAACTTCTAATATTTATTCAATGATTCATGTTTATTGTTTTTTATATGAACGGTATGATGTTTTTATGTCAGGATCATGTTCTGAAAACCTTATTCTCTTTCTTATGCTTACATATATCCCTCTTTTAACCATATTTAAAATCTAAGATTACCCCTTTTTATGTTCTCTTCCCATGTTATGATGATATATTTTGTAAATGATATGTCTATGAGGGGTGCTATTATTGGATATACTAGTAGGAGATAACATATATGACCCATGTTCCATGGCTTATATTTCCATGTTTCCAATGGAACTAAACTAATACAGTCATTTGGAATCCATTTGTGTCATGTATTAAATATTTTAAAAAAATTATTTAATGTTATTGTTTAAAAATAGATCATCATTATAATTAGAATAAAATAATTTTTTGTAATACATTGGAAAGTAGGATGATAAAACACAGTGCGAACCCTTAGGACATGTCTATGGATAAGAATAAGGATACAGAAAAGAGTAGAAATGTTTCCTGGAATTTTGGTTTAAGTTAGAGTATGTGTTTTCCAATAAATTTATCTATTTCTAGATAGTACAAGTGGATGTATATTTGGAACAATTGTACATTGGGGTAACAACATAAAAAACTGTATTGAGCTAGGCTTGATCCGGAACTGGTGCACAATAATGGGTCTTGCTACTCACCTAGTGTGACACTCCTAGGGGATATACTTTGGAAATTGAAAAACTCTTCCAGAACCATTATGAAGGATTTTAATAGATGTTTGATATTGATAGTTGTGGATAACGCTATGTTTTTATATATTAATAAAAGTGTCATAATTTAGACATCATTTAGAAATTTTACATGATTGTGTGGTTTTCACCATAATAAGTGTTACTGACACTATGATTTCTTGTTTAAGTCTAGGGAATAAACCATAATGAATTGTGATAAATTTAAACGTGACATATAATTTTATGATGAGTATTCAAATGGGATGATCATAGGAGTGATGTTTGTTGTAATCATTCTAAACCAGTTTTCAAGAATCATTACTATCAATGTGTTCCTTAACCAACTATCAGGATCACCAAAGAATATAGGAAAAGAGTGTGTTGAGAGTTCTGGTAATGAATACCATCAAGGAAAGAAAATTTAATTTTCTACATGTCAAGAATTTGGGAACAAAAACTCAAGTGAATTTATTATATGAATATGAATATGTGCTGATAGTGGAAACGGAGGACACAATGAAAGTAATTGCAAAGGGAAAATAAATTGTTTAGTTAATGAATTATATGGGAATTCCGTCCTCTCTAATGTATTATATAGCGATTAATTATTTAAATGTGGAATGTATGGGTATTATGAAATTATATGTCTTATTTGGAAGGACCATGAATATAATTAGTAAGTTGTTATAAGAAATGGTTTTTCTACTGATGATGAAGAGACTATAAATTACATATGAATGTTATGTAATATTCTAATAGTATTACTGATAATAATGATTAAATTAAGTTTGTTAAATGTTATAAAATGATATCTATTTCATATTATAGGAAGAAGGTATTAGGGAATGTTTTTATAAAGCCTGGGTAATTTTTTAATATTAAAGTTGGATGAATGAGGTATTTATGTTTAGAAATAGAAATTTTTTGATATACTAATAAGGAAATATAGAATTTTTTAATATATATGTTTTTCAATAAGTATTTTAAAGGATATTTTTAATGGTTTTCATGAATTCAAAAAATGATTTCATTGAAAGGTGATATTTAAATTAAGGGTAGGTAAACCCTATTGTGTTCATGATTCTAGGAAAATCATGTTTAGCTTGGATAATGTGATGATTTATTTGGAAAAAATAAAATATATAGTTTCAATGAACTTATAAATAATTAAGGATTTTTTGAAAATTGGTCTATGTTATCCTTGATTATGTTTGATTTTTTTTTGGAATTTATGGAATATATCCAATATTCTTTGGAAAAATATAGAATTCAAGTTTTTAATAAGTTTTTATGGTAATTAATTTTATTATCGTGTATCAAGAGAATATAAGATGCAATTATTCACATTTTTGGAATGGTAACACTATGTTATATATTATAACATTTCAATTATCAATTTTAATCCGATTTTGTGTGCTTCATTCTATTTTTTTATATTTTCAACTTTCAGAAGGGTTCGAAGTTCGACCATTTATGGAATGGTTTATGCTAAACTTCGGATGAATGTTTTTGGATTAATGTATTATCTCTCTATTTGATTATTTATACATATTAAACATTGCTAAAAAAATTTCTAGGATGTTAGAAAATGATATATGGAATGACTTATCATTCTATATCATGATATGTTTGTACTTCAAGAATAAAAAATAAACCATCCTTTCTTGGAGTATGTGATGAAGTATAAATAAATAACTATACATCCAAAGGTAGATATTACACTTAGGTAAAGGAATATAATTAAGTATGTATATTTACTCCTCTTCTTATATAATAAAATAATTCCTCATCTCTAGGGAAAGGGTCCTGAAACCAAATTTTTTATCTTAGTAAACTTATTATGATGAATCAAATGACCCCTTATATCATCATAGATGTTTGGATTTGAAATTTTTATCTTTCTCTTGACCATTTTATTAATGAACCCCCATTATAAATTGATATTTATATTTCTCTTCCATGTACAGTTTTTCACATTACACATATGTTCTCCAATGTCAAAACCTAGTTATGTGTTACTTTGTCTAACTATCATGTACCAAACATTCCATTTTTAATGGAAGTTTTAGAAATATTTTTACTATGTGGTTTTCTATGAATATAACTATAAAGTATTGATCCATTATTAACCCAGATTAATTTCAAGGGGGAAATTCATTTTTAGGGGAATAGAATGTAACACCCTAATATTTTTTTATTTTTTTGAAATAATTTAATATTTATGATATTTTTAATTTCACACAACACTGAATATAGATTGTGTAA
Organism: Viscum album; assembly: GCA_963277665.1. Taxonomy (NCBI): domain Eukaryota; kingdom Viridiplantae; phylum Streptophyta; class Magnoliopsida; order Santalales; family Viscaceae; genus Viscum; species Viscum album. Next base: position 2,115,497,839 of record OY728120.1, read on the forward strand.
CAAGATATTTTGAAGTAATTATTTATTTTTATGGTACACCAATTAATAATCTTGTTATACTCTACACCAAGATAATCTTATGCTACATGCAACATTTATTTAGCTTGTGTTACATGCAATACTGAGTTTTACAACCTCTTAATGGAAAACCAATTTTAGTTCTTTTGATACTTTTATAAATTTTTATTTTCTAAATAAATGTATTTTTTGAATGGTGAATTTAAAAATCATGTTAGGGTAAATTTATCATATTTTTCTGAGAGGTTTTAGTTTTTTGATGAATGGTGAAAAAATTGCATTCTAGATGAAACTGCATTTTCGTTTAAATAATTATTACTATTTAATTATATTTAAAATTGGTTTTAAAGTAATAATAGATCCATAAATTATATATTAATACGATTTAGTTTATTGGGATAATTGTTTTACTAAATGTATTTATTTATAATTAATTAACTTGTGAATATTTCATATTAAAAAAACTGTTTTTTCACCACATCTATCAGATTAGCTTAAAAATTAATTTTCCCACTTCTGTGAATTTAATTAGAAAAAACTTATATAACTGGTCGATATATTTTTAATATTTATAGTTTAATAATATAAAAATAATTTTTTGAACTAAAATATCAGTGAAATTGATTAAAATTAAATAAATCAATTAAGGTCAAATTATGCTTGACAAAGGAATAAACCTTAAACTTAAAGGACCAAATGGCTTGTATAACTTGTCCAAAAGCCATTGGATACCACTATTTTTTCCTTATACCATATTGGTTAAAATTATATGAGTTATATGGACACAGTTTTAGGAATGTGACCAATATAACAAGTTAAGTTTGAAAAAAGACAAAAAAGGAACCTTCCTTACCTTTACTATTTATAAAGCTTTAATGTATGGAATAATCTACATAGTTTTTGTTATAAATATTATATTTAAAGGTAAATAAATTATTTTTAACATGTTAATTTTCAAATAATTTTTATATATGATTTAATTACATTAAAAACTTAACAAATTCCAACACATGGATTATTTTGGTAATTATTAAATAAAAACAAATGATACCAAAAACATTAAAAGTAAGGAAAATTTAATAAAATATTATGTTACAATATTTTTAGGGGAATATATAATAGTAAATAAATTTTAACATAATTTATTTGAATAAAAATAATTTTTCGATAATTTTCAATTATGAATTAAACAAAAAATGTCAAAAAGGGCATTAATGTTATGTTACAATAAATGATAATTCATAAAAAGAATTAAAATTAGTAAAAATAATATATTATTGAAATTTATTTGTAAATGTAAATAAATATAATATATTATCTAATAATTGGGAAATTTTCCTTTTATAGTTAACATGTTGACCATTAAATAGAAAAAATATTGTTAGTATGATTTGTGTTAAAGTAGTGTTTTTTTCACATTACGTGCACATATCATATAATTAATATCCAAAAGACATAGGATTTATTTTTTGTAAATTAGTTATCATATTTATGATTAATTGGTTCTATATTTTACATTAAATCACTATTTAATTTAGTTTTATTTTTTAAATTACTCAGTATAGAAAACTACTTTCCTTTAAAAAAACCAAAATGATTAAAGTGGGGGAACATATGAGTTTTGGAATAAAATTGTGAAAATAAACTTATTTTTATGTCATGGAAGATTTTATTGACCATAAATCCCCTTTGATAGATAATTTTTACATTTTTGAAGCACATTAGGTATGGGAGACCTCCCAACAGTGTTCACATTTTGGTATTTACAAGAATTTCACTCCTCCTCTATAAAAAGTCATCAATCTCCCCCTTCAATACACCTATGAAGCTTCTTAGAATCAACCAAAAACAAAAACAATATTCTCAAAACATCTCTAATATAATAATATTATCCTAAATTTAGTCATAAATACATCCAATATTTTCCCTTTATTCATATCAATAGGAGTTAACAAAAGAAGAGGTAAGATCTTATCTCAAGCTCCTTTGTTTTATATTTATTCCCCACCACCTAAAATTTTATTATTACTTGTTTAGAAGATAAAATCACTATCCTTAATATAATAATATATTTTTATTATATGATTTTTTCCTAAACTTATATACACTTAAATCTAATGGGAAATGAACTTACCGCTCTTGTGTGCAAAAAAATACCTCCTCACGAGACGATGTTATTCCTTTTTCCTTTACCACCTCTCATGGATGGGAGTAATTATGGAAAATATTTTTTTATATAATGTATATTATATTTAATATTTATTTATACTTATTGACTAATTATATAACACATATATTCATAATTTACATTTTTTAAAATATGATAAATTGGTTTGTGGATGTGAGGATTATCACATCCATAAAGCAATGTGATTTTTTCACACAAAATATAGAATGTATTAAGGATGGGGATAGTAAAAATATATAATATATATAACATAATAATTATACTTGAATTACTATATATATATATATATTTATATAGATATTTTTTCTTTAATTTCATTCTTTCAATGAAATAATAAAACAGAAACAACGTTCATGTGTAAGTACGGACTACCGTCTCCATGAACGGTGTATTTCAGTTCCTATTCCTATATTTTATAAATTATTATAAATTAATATAACTGAATATATATGATATTTATATCATGGTTTACATTATTTAAATCCAGTTATAAGTATGAGGACAAAAAATATAAAAAATCATGACACATGCGAAAAACAAAGCTGAGATTACCTGAAACGTAACATTAACATAGAGTTATTAATAAAAGTTTAATATAATGTAATAATAAGATAATATATAGTGTTTTATATAATATTATGGTTATGTGGTATATTTATAATGAATATATATTTATCATATATGAGGTTGTAAATATGTACGATGAGAGTTAAAAGATAAGATAATTGGATTTCTAGTTTCACTTTTATATTTTTGAGATTTATGCCTTAATAACCACTTTTTTTTATTGGGTAGTGTATATACATTCCATGAATATAGTATATGGTTATTATACTTATATTTATGTGTATTTACATATCTATGGGGTTTATAAAATACCCTTTTACATTTTATATTATTCATCTATTTATTTTCATGATATTTTATGTTTCATGTAATTTCATATTCCTAAATGAGGAGTCTGATTCAATTTTACAATGAGGTAAAAGTTATTATAACAATATCATTGTTTATTGGGATTTTTTATGATTATGTTTTCAAGGATAAAATCATATGATACATATTTCAAAAATAATAAGGTCTTTTATTATCCTTTTTTTCATGAATCATTCATTTATTAGTACCATTATCCACTATTTGGTACTTATGAAAACTAAAAAGGTGGTTTTAGGAAAACCTGACATTACCTCATTCTTTGGTAATAAATTTGTGTTCTTTAAAAACCATGTTTTGGAAATTTTTTAAAAAAATGTTTTCCAAATTTTAGTTTAATATCATTTTCAAGGAAAAACGATTTCAAAAATGTTTTGTTGTTTTCAAATATTCCTTTATTTGTTTTGAAAAATTAATTTTCAAAAATAAACAATATTTCAATGAGTTCAGAGCTTCTTTTATATGTTTTGATCATATTCTCAAAGAAATGATTTTCTAAAATGTTTTCAAGATTCCTTTATATGTTTTCAAAGAAATGGTTTTCAAAATAATGTTTAACTTATGTATTCAAGGGAAATGTTTTTGAAAATATTTTCTAGTTTCATTTATATGATTTCATGGATTATGGTTTTATAGATTCCTTTATATGATTTCATGCTTGTTTTCAAAGAAAATAGATTTCAAAATGATTTATGTTTTTTTTAAAATAAAATATTATTTTTTACTCAATAAATGTTTTTTAAAATATATTTCAAAATTATTTCCCTTCATAGATGACATCTGATGGTGGTTCTCATTATTTTATGGGGAAATGAAACAAAGTCTCTATTAATATTCCTTATCTATATGGTTTATGTGTTTATGTAATTATCTTTATGAAACCCATTTCTCATTCACAATTTATATGTTTATAAAACCTATTTCTTTTTCATGGGTTATATGTTTATGAAACCTTCTTCTTTTGACAGGTTATTTTTTGATGAAATTATTATGAATCTCATATGTTTTTCCATAAGTTAATATATGATTATATGTTTATGACACCCATTTCATTTCATGGGATATGATATGACTATTTATAATCTTTTGGAAAGGTATGAATGATTATATTATGTGACGTGTGGGCCCTATATCTCTCTCCAAGACATTGGGTAATGAATTATATCTAATGAGATAATGATGGGAATCAAGTCAATGAGATTGATCCAATTTGGAAGAGGGTGAAACATTATCCACTATGGGAAGATGGGGAAAACCCCACTATAAATAGATGGGGGAACTGATCCACTATTAGAAGATGGGGAGATACAATTCACTATTAGAGGATAGATAAACCCAATCAACTACGGAATGATAGGGAAACCCGGTCCACTATGGAAAGATAGGGAAATACAATCCCTTATAATGAAAGGAATACGAATGGAGATGGTGGCATGTCCCGCCAAGCAGGTTTATTCCCCATGAAATTTCCTAATATGTTCTAGCATAACGTTTTAACTTATAGGGAATGATATTATATGTTTATGAGTATTCCATAATTCTATGTCTTACTTCTATGTTATTATTTCATGGATTATTATATTGATTTCATTATGATTCATTCCTCATTAACATCTTGTCATTATTCAATGATTCATGTTTATGATATTTGATATAAATGGTTTATCTTATAATTTTATGACCACTTTATCATACCCTTATGCTCACATTTATGCTTAAATATATCTCTAATTTACCATTACTGAGAATTTTAGATTACCCATTTTATGTATCTATAATCAAACTATGAATATATATTTATTATATGATATGTTTAAGAGGGCTGATAGTCTTGGAGAACCTAGTGGGAGATAATATATCCCACTCATGTAGTTGTTTTTACATTTCCTTGATTGAAAATACACTAAACTAATATGGTCTTTGGGTATCTATTTGTGAAATGTATTAAGTATTTCATAAAAATGATTTAATTTTAATGTTTTAAATGTGAGGGTTGTTATAGATAGAGTCTTGAAAAAATTAGTAAATGAAAATTCTAAGTCTTATGCCAGGTAGTTTCACTTATGGGATCAAATATGATGGGGACCATAAACTACCACCTCATCTATTTGCATAAAAAATATCAACTCAACACTTGAGGCATAAAAAATTAATATATATCCAATCCATGGTTTTGAAAGAATAAAAACTGGGTATTTTGACAATATCGACATTAGGTTTAGGAAAATATCTCCACACCGATCTAACCACTAAAACATCAATCCCTTTTTAGTCATCTCATTCATCAATGCAGTCAAACAAAATTTGTCTAGGATGAAGCATCGATAGTTCATAAAAATCCAATAGAATATTATAATCTCAACCACAATCATGGGTTGATCCCAAGAGGTAAAAACATCTACCTTCTCTATGTCAATTGAGATCCCTTCCTTTGAAATCACATGTCCATGGAAACTCACCTCCTAAATCTAGAAGTGACACATTGAAATTTTGGAATAACCATGATTTACTTAAATTAGGACCAATATAATCAATAAATTCCCAACAAAAATATCTAATGTCTTAGTGTATATCATAGTATTTCTCAGAAAATAATGAAAAAGGATTAATGTTATGGATGATGTCACATCTGGTCCTAGTTCACTCTATCGAAAATAGTTATACTAGTCAACGATAATACCTAAAGAGTGCGTCCCCATATTTCAGAGGCTACTGAATATCAATGATGATCTCAAGGTGGTATAGTGAGGTAAAATACACCCTATGTATTTGTGATGAACATAAGTGAAACATAAATAATTAAAATTTATTGGAAGATAATAATAACTTAAAATCAATAGTAAATTGATAATTCAGATGGTTCCAAATACAGATGCAACAATTCATAAACTTGATAATCCATAAATACAAGGTTTTAAACATAAAAAATATAATACATAATACATGATAGACTAAAAAAATAATAAATTAACAAAAGTACCATTACTTTTTGGAAGCCATAGAACATGCTCACCCCCAGCTCCATGTTAATTCATAGCCTATAATAAGACAAAAAAGAGGCACAATCTTGGATCCTATCCTATAATAGATAAATCTATATGTGTACCAATCGGATACAATAACAGGGTGTGTGTAACCCTCAATAGGCCACCACCAATGATTTATAATGCAAATACAATCTGTGAATATAAATGAAATAGTGTGCTGGTATATCAAAAGTAAAAAATTAAAGAAAATATAGAAAATGTCAAACCAAATATCCTAATGGGATACTTAGAAGACTATACTTACATCATCCTATACCAGAGGGAACCAAACATAATAATATTAATTTAGAAATTGGACCCATGACAATTATGAAAGGCATCATTCCATAATAGTAGTCATGTGAGACCGAAGGAGAAACTAAGGAATCGACATATATATATATGATAAAATAAGGCTCTTATTTTTTTATTATATTATGTATTTTTCAATATAGGGTAAAATAAATAGTATCAAGGCATAATAAAATATCTTACAACCTAAGAGCCCATCCAAGGAATTGTAAACAAAAACTTGAGTGTTTCACAAGGCTTGATACAATTTTATTTATCCTTTTAGCCTATTTAAGTAATTTCATATTAAGAATACATGTATCTATCTTGGTGTATATAATACAAACCATCTAATGATCATTTACAATTCATTCAATATTGGGAATCCATGTATCACTCAAGGAATATATATTCCCTACAAGCCTATGAGCACATCCAATGTATTTTGTATCAAGAACCCATGTATCACTCAAGGTGTATATATTATCAACCAAACTTTGATCCCATTCAATTAATTCCATGAATCTAGGTATCACTAATGGAATATAAATATAAAGTAGGAATGATTCATTTAATAACTAATTATAAGCCCTGGGAAAATATCCATGCCCTATAAAAACAAAATAGAAATCATTTAATTAGCCAACCAAATTTCAAGAAAAATAAATGCAATGCAAGTGTACATGTCATTTAAAAATTCATTATAATCAATTTATAAATGTAAAGGGGAAATTTTTTATCTAGTTCACTTACCATTCATATAATATAGTTACAACTTCCACTAGCAAGGGACATGCTCTATATATTTTATTTATATAAAAGTGAGCTTGCATTATTTAATCCAATAATCCATGATCAATGATTTGATAATTATTACAAAAGTACAACACATCTCGAAAGTTTTTTATTTTCATGATCATGTCATTATATAATATTTCATCAAAATTATTCTTTTATCCAAATCTTATGTCAAATTCTTTATTCATTTTGGTCAATCCTTAACAATTTAATAACTAACCACACCCACTAGGTGTTTTAGTCTAATGAAATATCCCAACTACTAAAATTTAATCAAACACACCTTACATAGTTGTTTAGGTTTGGTTCATCAACCTGAAACCAATTAAAGGGTCTATTGGGTACAAAAACTATGGTTTACAAATTCAATTTATGGTATTTCAAATTTTAGGGGTAATTTGAGGAAATTTTTGTGTGTAGAACATTGAAATACCCTTATAAAAGTTGAAAAATAATTTTAAATGATATTATAAAACATAAATCAATGATTATAAATCTTCAATTTTCCTTTACTGGGATTTGGTTCAAGATGAAATGATAGAAAATAGAGAAATTGACCAACTCCTCACAAATAGGGTGTTTGTACTCACATAGAAATAATATCCATTATGATAAATAAAAAAGATAAAGGAGGAAATAAGGGTGTTAGAAATAAATTTTGTCTTCTAATCCATTTCATGATTATCAAACCAGACTAATAACTAATGAGATCTACCCATTAATGATGTTAGAAGAGGGGGGGGGGGGGGAATGTGTGGAGGGTTGTTGGGGGAATTGATGGTGGAAATGGAATAAAACACCTTTCATGTCAAATGGGGAAAATGGAAATTTTATCCATTATTAATAGGTTCAAAGATAGGATTCACGGTTAGTAAAATAATTCTCCAATTATATGGTTCCATTATCTAAAGAACCCCCAAGACACACAGTCTCCTACTGCGGTTTACAAAATTTTCTCCAATCATGAAGATCTATTGCCACCAATAACTCATAACCCATAGATTTATTGCACATGGTTAAACTAATTGTGTGCCCATAATGAATTTATATTTATCCCACTACACTACTTTTCATATTTTTTCTTGGATCTTCACATTGTTAACCAAGTATCATTCCCATAAAAAAAACAGGATACACAGTTGTGCCACATGGTTAGTACTAATTGTGAACCTAAGTTGACTTTTCGCAAAACATCCATTTTGGGTCCCAAGCCCCCAGGATGCACTTCAAACCTCTAAGAAACCTCAATAAATCATTTCATGTCTACAAAAACACTTCTTAGTGTTAGTGATCTCAGAATTAACTTCCAAATAACAATTTTTTATTTAGCCCATCCAAAAAATAAAAATGAAAATTCCATTAGGATTCCTCAACAGGCTCAAAATATGGGATATTAAATATAGAAAATTCTATTCATGAGATAAATGGAATCCAATAGACCATTTCCTAACCCAACAAGCATGAAAGGATACTCAAACATTTCATACCTACACAGCAACACTATTTTAGGAATAACCTATTCTTTAACCCATAAATGTTGGTATCCAAAACGGAGATCAATCTTAGAGAACCACATTTTTCCTTGTAAATTTTCAAAGATATCATCAATCAATCGTTTAGGTTATCTATTTTTCACTATTATATGATTTATCGTCCTTTAGTCTATACAGATCTATATATTACCATATAACCTCTTAGAAAAAAACATGGGCACAACACAAGGAAATGTTCTCAGTTTGATAAAGTTTTCCACTTCAAAATATCCTAACCAAATTTACATTCTCCCATGTAAATTAGTTCCATACGATAAGAAGCAATCGATATCATAATTCACCTGGCACAAGATCAATATCAAACTCAATACCTATAAAAGGAAGAAGTTATGATAAGTCTTCTGGGAGAACATATTTTTAATGATCCAACATTGGAGGAATGATAGAGGGTAAAATTTCTATTTCTGATTCAAGACCGTTACTGACTATTTGCCCTATGATTGCTCTAATATAGCTTAGGTATTTTCCTATAATGCATGCTCTGGTATCCCACCCAATGATCAACAAATAATTCTTTCTTATTGTAAAAATGAAGGATACCCATCAATGATAATAGTTGACATGATATCGATAACTAGTAAACCAGTCCGTTCCAAATATCAAGTTGAATTTTTTTAATTTCAAGGATTATGAAATCCAAGTGATTTTTATAATAAAAAAAACCAAATAAAACTATTGAAATCTCTAGACATGATCAAATTTCATTCCCAAGGGTGTTTTTAGAGAAAATAATCCAGAAGATAACATTATTGGTAAATATTGGACACCAAAAAATTTAACAAATATGAAGGAATGTAAATCACTATTAACAAATAGGGAATGGAAAATAGTTGTGGTGATCAAGACCATTACTCAGATGGTCAATTGTTCTTATACACATTCTTCTAGAATTTGGTTTAATTCATACACCTATTCAACCCCAAATCCATGAACCTATCCATGATATTCACGACTCATCTTAATCATTTTTGACTGAAGTGTATAAATCTACTACCATGGGCCCCTTTCAATCCTATATCCTGATGCCAATTTGTGACTCCGACCCCTATGGGATCTATTCTATGATTCCTTAGACAAGAATAACTATTGATTCCATGTATTTCTAAATCAGTGGCACTTCCTCTAGGGAATGGAGAAATGCTAGTGGTAATTTATACTATTCGCATAGTTGTTACATTGTGCATTTCTACCCCTAGAGGGAATAAAAATGGATGACCATGATCCATATTTATATATCAATCCCAGCACAACTCTTTATCCCTAATTTTGTTCAAAAAAAATTACTCGTATAAGTATTAGGTTTTCTACCCATCAATCTATTGGGAATTTGAAGAATAAATGTTATAGGGTCCTCTTCTAACCCCTTATCAATGGTGAGCAATTTTCAAAACACCTCAAGGGTAAGTTTTTAGATCAAGGTTCATGACGTGGAATCTCATCCCTATATGAAGAACTATCTAAACGATTCCTCACCTTCTATGCTTCAATATGAGATAAGATAGAAGAGAAAAGATAAAACTTTTTGAAATATGGTGAATGGGAGGATACTGAGATATTCCATTAACAAATTTCCATGAACTTTTATTCATTGTCCCGCTTCATTAAGTTAGGAAAGAAATCCTAGAAGAATAAATTATTAAATGAATTCCATGTCAGCCCATCACATTTTTTGATCACATCCATGACACACCACTATCTTTTAGAGGGTCCCTAAAACATAAATCCATCCAAATAAATATTCCAATCACCAGTAGTCTCTACAAAGATTAAGATTCCCTCAATGATGAAAATATAATCCTATGAATATAGGGGATATCTAGTCCCCTAGGAAGATCGGGATGCTGATGTTAGTAATATTGGACATAATCAATCATAGTCCTCTATGTTCCCTTTCCATGAACATGAGAAATACAAAAAAACACCTGAATGTATTAGCCCCATTGTCTGAATTCCTAGAGAAGGATCATGATTATTCTCAACTTCACAATCCTATACATTTGGGGGTGGAAGAATGGATTTGTCACTTATGAAAGTATTCTGGTCCACTACATTTTGTTGTTCCATCAACCATATATTTATGGGTAATTTATGTACTTCTAATTGAATGTTTAGAAAAGTTATAATAGATTTACTATTATAATAACTTAAGTAAATTTTAGGCACACAATCGAAAGGCCTATCCTTTGAGACACCCACACAAAAGGTATAACCCTCCCAGCTCTACACAAGGTTCATGTTTATTCCTCCATACCATAAAATGAGTCAAAATCATATATAATAAATAGAACCAAAAAAATTTCAACTAATCAATGGTATTATAGGCATATCAGAAGATAAAATAACACAGGAAATCACTAAATAGTTACCATAAATCAAGTTATTTAATTAAACAGCTACCATGTAACATTCATCATACATATATATAGAATCTGATCCAACATGCCTATAATTGATTCACGAACTAACCCTAATTCCATAAAAAGATAATAAAAATTCCATCAACCGTAACTTAGAGGTCCATCAAACATGATCTATCTGTGAACTGGGAAAATCCTCTACCTAAGTTTTTCAATAACTATCACCATTATACTATAACACTGAAATAAAATAAATAATGGAACCATAGATCCTCTGATACCATTTTATAATACCCAAAACTAGATTTCATGAACAAAACATGATAATAGAAGCTATAAGATCTCATGCATGACTCCCCTTTATTCTTGAGGAATATAAATAGTGGAGAGTATTTAAGGGTTATGTCGGGAGATTATACCATTGATAATCATATACATACAACATAATCATAATAAACTACCCAAATAAATACATCTAAATGAAAAAAATATCACCCAATCATACAATGTTAAACACCAAAGACCCCCAATGTGTTGGGTCAAAAAAAGTATCAAGAAATGTAAAAGTAAATAAAATCCACCAAAATAGTCCAATGAATGTCCCAAAATCACCGCACAGTCCACGTTTCTGTATCCTTAACTCACTGTAATAAGGCCTTTTCACATCACTCGATCCTTGGTCATGAAATTTTTATACACATCATGATTCCCAAGGAGGGTGTGTTTATGAACTATTAGGACAACACCAATTCCTCCTTATCATAATTGAAGATGTAAATATAGGTTTATTCTATGATAATAAAATCAATTCACACACAATAAAACAATATTATAATGTGTGTTCACATGCAAACCAAGCCTCTATGAACCCCTATCATACCAGCTTCAGACCCATTCATGAAGAATATATGAATGCTTATGGTAACCTCATATGTTTTGTATCTTTCCACACAACTTTTTAGTTTGGATCCAACAATAAGTTATTCAGTATTAATATATGATAAAGGACACAAGTCAAGCCACAAAAGGATATCAAGATCTTTCTCTATTGATTCCTATTAGGATAGGTCACCGAAGTACATAATTCCCTTGGGATAGGAGACATAAGGCCATATTTCCCCATCTACTAACCTGGTACTGTCATCAGGTCTCATGCAACATCTGAACAGGTCCCCCTATAGGGCCATCATGCCATTAAAGGCCCACAAGTCACTTTTTTCTGTGCTTAAAAAAACATAAATATAGTACATACCAAATACATCACATGGAAAAACTTCCATCATATCAATCACATATATCAAAAAATTTAACATTACAAGAATGGGTCATATAGGACACACACAAAAGTATACCTTAAAAAACAATGGTTCTCTATACCATGTCTACACATGGGAAAAAATGTCATGTGACATATGTAACCTGTGGATATGAACCACTTATAATATAAAATTGAAAAAACTCAATATTGAGGCTCTATATGGCATGGAATTCATAAATTTATCTTGTTGATGAGAATATCAGAGTCCCATTGACAAATAATTCCCGATTCATGCCCATGTACCAACCAGATTGATCCATCATCCCAAAGACCTTTAAAATTATGAAAACTCAATCAGATCCATGGTTCTAAAATGTGTTTTATAATGATTGTAAGTCCAAGGGATTTGATCTACACCAATATACATCTTAGTATATTCCAACATTGATAGATCTGGGTTTTATCAGTGGAAGGACACTAATACACTAAATATATAAACAATCCAGGAATTAATCATTAGATGAAATTAGAACCCTTATATCTTGAGATGACTTGCCAGATCGATGATTTTTTCTAGGAAAGTAGGGTTGATCTAGAAGAAACAAAAATAACATAAGGTCATGGATCACACTCATTAATTCCCCAATCACTAAAACACTTCAATTCACTATAAATGAGCTCATAGGAATGGAATTTATAAAAAGATCCATTGTAGTATCTAGGCTTGAGAGGGATTGAATTAATAAGAATAATGTATCTATATAGCTGATTTATGGAAACTAAAGACATTTTTTTTGGATCATTAATTCATGTAAACCTAGATTGGTTTCATGGTTTTCCAAGCCAATCTCTAACCATGTGATTATTTCTACCTCTCTAAGGAATATGCATTGTTCGGTTTATTAGTTTAGTAAATCATGAACAAAATGTGCTTTTATCCTCTAGAATTATTTTCATGGTTTATTAGTAGAGGGTATATGAATGCATTAATAATGTTCTGGAATGATTATTGGATTCATAGTTTCCTAGGTAAAGGTTTTTTAGTTAGAAAAACCATGCACCCTAACCAAACTTCACCCCAAATTCCTCTAAAATAAGCCAAATGGTTTCCAAAAAAATCAGTATGGTTCGGGAAAATGATTCTCCAAATGTGAAGCCTTAAAAAGCCATCCCCATGAAATTTATAGTCCAAATACATCCTCAATAAAGGTTGATATTTACTCCCAACGGATCTAAAAAAATATATGTGTGGTAGAACATATCCATATTTAAAAAAAATGAACCAATTTAGTACATAAAAATTACTAGAATTTAATGGTGCATTCTCTCGGTGGGTTATAATGTTTTATTCCTATGTCAATGATAATAAGAACATGAAATTTTTTATTTTATAGTGTATTTATTTTTATGAAACTATAATTCGGTATTGAATGTTACAAAAAAATTTATCACAGTGTTCTTTAAGACATAATGTTAAATTATTCCTAATCGAATATATGTTTTTGTGGAATTTTATAATAGAAAAATTGTTCAATAATACTTGAATAATTGAAAAATATGATGAATATAAAATTTAAGACTCATTAATACCCATTTTTAGTGACATAAATCCTTGTTCTATAAAATTTAATGTAGCTGATAAGGACATACAAAGTATGAAGTTTATAATCATTGGATCTAAAAACATGAAGTATCATTGACACACTTACTTATCAAATTTTAAACATAGAAACAAATAGAAATAAACGTAATCTGCAATGCTTCTAGAACTATTTCAATATGTTATTCATTAAATATTTAGAGTAGCTGATGGAGGTAAATTTATACACTTTATGATATTCCATTATGAAATTTAATGTCTAAAAATGTTAATTAAGGATCATGCACTGTTGGAAGGTATGATTTTCTTCAATCTTCTGAACTAATGAATATGTTAATATATAATGTTTCAAACATGAAAATGATGAGTGGTTTTACTACTGAACTCACACTTCCTTATAAATGTTAAATTCATGATTTTAGTTAAAGGATGATCGATGTTGAGTATTACTATCATTCATTGATCTTGAAAATGTTGTTTGGATTTTACCCTAGACTCACATATTCTTATGTACATAAATCTATGATGTTAGTGAAAGGGGGATCAATTCATCTTATAGGAATTTTATATTCTATCATTATCTATTTGAGATATAATTTAAAAAATTATATTAATCCATTACTGTATACCAAATACAATTAAAAAATTATATCATATGAGTTATAATATAAAATATATCCATTTTTTCACAAGAAATGTGTTCAGATGAAAATAGATTGTTAATTCTAAATCATTAATCAGACCTAGGACATTAAAAATAGAATGTTTATATAAGGTAATTATCATGAATATTTATAAGGATATTAAAAAAAATACTTAATGTAGAAAATATATAGTCAAGTGATTGACTATAATTTTATAATAGTGTATTCTTAAATATCTAATATAGTGTGAAAAAGGCTCAATTGGGTAATGTAAAGGCTCAAGATGTAAATATAGATTGAATGGGAACAATATCCCGAATAGTATATAGAAAAAGAATATTAAAGGGACACATACTACATAGGAAGGATCAGTCTAATAGATGTGGTTTTAGGTTCATTGTGGTGGATAATATATTATGAATTATGAATTATAAATCATTATCCTACATGAATGTGGTAAAAGGAAATAATTTATAATAAAATTCGAATATGAATTCAAAAAAATGGATTCCATGTACCAAAATTAATTCTATATTTTGGTTGTTTCTCTAGTTGTTGTAAATCCATTAGCGGGTATTAATTTGAAACTATACATGGGTGATACACTCAAGGTTCCAATAATTCATGACAGATTATAAGTCGTCATCATGACTAAATCCATTTGAATTCAATTTTCATAGTAACTATATAGGATCAATACATTTATTATTTGATTTTAAGAACACCTTCCTTTAGAGGAAACCCTATGGATGTTCTCTATATGTCATGTTTAGAAAGGGTTGGGACACAAAAAAATAAAAAAGGGATGAAAGTTAAAAATATCAAATTTTGGATTAAATTAATCATCATGATAATAAAATATTTTATTTGCATGAATAGTTTCTACAGATATATAAGAGTTCACTGTGAACTCCATATATTTTATGTGAAATATATTGACAAAATATGGAAAATATTTTTTAATATTAAGGTTACATAAGACTAAGATGAAAGAATTTTTAAAAAACATGACTTAATGTAGTAACCCATGTTTTGGATAATAATATCTACTATGGTTTGTCTAAGGGTTTATCAAAAAAGATACAAGACATATGTTGATAATATATTTAAAAAAACTGGGAACAACATGAAATATTTTTTCCAATGGGACATAAAATAAATCTCTCCAGGAATAAATACATAAGAAATATGAGGAGATTCAAATGGTTAATAAATATCCATAAGAATCTATGATAGATCTATAATTTATGTTGTTCTATAAACTAAATAAGATATTTTAAACACATATATTATGGTAGGAAAATATTAGATAAATCTAGGATAACTATAAAGGAAGTACTATGAGTATTCCAATAGGTCTAGAGAAAGTATAAGGCATAGATAACTAATAATTGGAAGGGAGGGAACACTAGTTTTAAGGGGAAATATACTAGTATTCCTATGGATTAATTGATCTAATATTGTAGTTAGGTTTAGATAATGTGAAATAATTACTCATTAAATCCCATGGTATTATTATATATAAATACTGAGTATGTTGTGAAAACATATTTGGCTAAATAACAAACATATAATATGTAATTACATCATTATTGTTTTTGAATAAAAACCTATAGTAAAGTATTATTATGGAATTAATTATGATAATATTGTGACAAAGATACTAACCATAATGTCATGACTATTGTAGTGAAAAAATGTGATATACTTAGAGGTATATTCTTACAATAATAGTTTTGATACTTCTAGATCAACAATTTACATGATAATTTTCCTATATTATGTTTCATATCAAAATGTTAAAATAGTTCCCAACTATAATTAGAACTTCAAGATAATGTGACAGTAATATCAAAAATATGTACAATGGTCTAGGAACACCATAATTATGAGATAGATATGAAGTTTGACTATGTGGTGTTTGAGGATCAAAAACATTAATAATTATTCACAGGGATCTCACACTTGGTGATATCAAGTAAATGAGATCATGAGTACTAGTCCACCAATCATAACACCATTTTTTTGGATTTATTGGTTGTTCCTACCCATGATTATGTATATTTATCTATTTAATTGGGACCATTATCCTTGTATCCCAGTTTATTGTGTACTTTGATGCAATATGAATACCTTTTCATTTTTGTCAAAGTGAGGTATCTCGTGTTGTGTGCATCATTGGTGGTGCAACATTGATCAAATGATCAAGAAATGATTTTTTAATTTTGAAATAATGAAAAATATTTGACCAAGTGGAATATGATGGTATACCATTAATAAATAAATACATTGTAAAGGAATGTAGTTCCATCATGTAAGTTCATTAAATAATAAATAAAGAAAGTATGATGACACAATGTCTGCATACTTCTTTATGAGACATCATGAGATAATGATATTATATTACATAGAGTATGTTTATTGGAGTGGTTGTTGTCTTTAAGACTTAAACATGTATCCTTAGATATCTTGATGGTTACTAGACTCCAATATGGGTTTGTGAGTATCAATCACTCCAATTTAGAAAAAGTCCTAGAGGGTCACACAGAAAATGTATTAAAAATCTTATCCAATTTAAGTGAATTGATGTTTAAAATATGTTGGGGATCATGGTGGGGAATGTTAATTTATTAATTTAGTAATCATAAGGAAATAAATAAATGCGTTATTTTTTGACTTTTGAAAAATATGAATTGAATTTATTTATTTATTAAATTCACATGTTATTCAGTGAATATAATGAAAAAAATTTCAATGAAAATTTAATATTTAATATGCAAGGTTTATTAAATATTTATCAGAGAGTAATGGAGATTTAATGAATCATAATTAATCACATAACATTGTTTAGATTCTATAAGTATATGATAAAATATTTAGGACCATTGTGAAATGATGGTGTGGTTATAAGTATTATTTGGGGTGGATTATTGAATGGTTAAATTATTAAATTGATAAAGTGACAATTTAATAAGTTTAAATTGAATTATAAAAATTTAATCATTCCCAAATTCATGGGACTATTCATTCCCTAGAGTGATGGGTTTTTCTCTCCCTTCTATCTCAATATAGAGAGAGTGAAGTGACTGTTTGTTAGACCCCAATCCAAGAACTGCCTCTCCGATCGAAGAAACAATGTTCCCAGGATTGAATTAGCATTGAAATCAACTTTGAATATCCATATTAGAAGCCATAGATCAAATAGAAGTTATTAAAAAAGTATTTGGATTGCTTGTGGACAATATATATTGTTTTTAGTTTTGTTTCGTTAAGATACAATCACCTATGTTGAATGAATCCTTTTTTCAATTGAAATAAAAATTAGTTTGCTTTTTTTGAAAATTTTCATGAATAATTTAAATTATATTAGACACTTGGGTTTTTAACAAGGTGTGAAATACTAGTGATGACTTTTAGAAATTTATCACAACAGGGAAATTTTAATTTTGGACACATATCATGCTTCTTCCATGAACTAAATACCCATAATTAATGATTTTTGAAATTACTATATTATTGAGAACCTTTAAATGTGATTGAGTGTTAAGGTTTCAGCCAAACATTTTAATATATTTTTTGATATTCCATGGGTTGATATAAATTTAATTATATGGAAATTTTTCTCATGATGACTATAGTTTAAAAAAATCATGTTAGAGGTTTGAATAATATAATTTTAACATATTTTCAAAATAAATAAATAATAAAATGTTGTTGAAAATTAAGTATATTTACATAATTATAATCGAATATTTAGTATAATGAGGAACATATAATGATAAATTTTTATATGTTAAATTGGTAAACCTATTATAATTTTTATTCTATTTTTTAATTCAAAAGATTTTATAGTTACATGTCATGGAAGTATGCTAAAATATATGAGACATTAATTTTGGGTTGTTTAATTTATTCATTAAGTGAGAATTACAATTTGGTAAAAAATGGTTATTGGGAAAGGTGTCTAACAACTGAGAAATATGAACTAAGATACGATTGAAAAATAAATGTCATAAAAAGTTGTTTTCTTCCATGATTAAAATAAATTAATATTATTTAGATTTTTGAAATATGATGTAATTGGTTTTTTATTAATCTGGTTGATTGATCATGATTTGAAAATGATTTGGTATCCCTTTCATGTATATCAAATGATCAACTAATATTCTTTAACTATTTTTATTTTTTCTTACATGCTTTTGAGTTTTTGCAAATGTGATATGGCTTAGAAATACATAATTAATTGATAAATAGGGGATCAATTTCAATAATTTAATTTTCATTTTTATATAAAAAATGAACCAGCATATGATTGTTCTTAAATAAGTTTTATGACAAGGATTTTCTGAATGATACAAAAATTTTATAAAGTATTTCAAGCTTTTCCTTGACTAGTTTTTTGAAAATTAAAATGATTATTGAATGGCTTGTAATTTTTTTGGTAACTCTAGAACATGGAGAATATTTTTATGGGAATATTATAGAATTGTTAATTGATGTGTGAAAACCTTATGGTGGCTTCCTAAAATGGATAACAATGTGTTAACATTTTTGAGAGAGATATTAATATATTTTTTATGAGGTCAAAAATGTGTTATTTTTATTTTATTTGAAAGTTATTCTTATTGTTATTATTGTGAAGGTTGTTGTTTCATCGATATTATCCTTATCCTATGAGTAAGGATGGGTATTATTTTTTGTGTTGTAGGAATTATAAACGAAATGGAGAAATATTAATTTACATGTGGAAGTGATTTATCATGGGATTATTATTAATACACCTTCTGATTAATGTGATCTTTTGAGATCTAGACTGGACACCACGATCAATTACTATTCACATATTATAGATTTAGATGAGTTACCTATCTTAGAAGTATCATTTATGTAATCTGATTAAGATAATGGTTGTTATAATTTAATTTCATATTTATTATCATATCTAGAAATTGACTCTCACATTTTTATGTGGGGTTATCCGTCTTCTCAATGGGGATTGTCTGTGAGTCTAGAAGGTGAAGAGTCTTTATGGGTAGATTTGAGAACTATATTATGTTAGTCACCATATGAACTATTTGAACTACATATATAGTTAGAGTAATTGGGAAACAAAGTTTACTTTAACTCTTTGGAATCCCACCTAGGATGAAGTTCATAGTTAGGTATGGGTTTTCAGGTGTTGTTCCAGGATAGGTAACGCTTTTTGAATTTATCTATCTTGCAGGTAAGTACATGATCATGTCCATGAATTTAAAGTATGTAGACTATTTTATTAACATTTTCAGATGGTATTATTTCTAGACATCTTTGGGACTCTTAAATTCAATGCTTATTGGGTTTTTTCAATACCATATTCATGTATTCTCATGTATAGTATCGTAGAGAAATGTTCTGACTAGTTATGACAATTCTTGATAAATTGAGTAGTATATTACTTATTCATGAGTTGGTGGTTTATGGATTAGTAATGTGTGGGGCCAATGATTAGTTACGTGTTGAATTTATTACATGCACCAGGGGAATATAGACTAGAAAGATGTCATGATTTTTCCTTAGGTGAATCCAATTCTTATCTATGGTGACCAAATCCAATGATCTTCAATGGTCATTTTACATAGTCTAGTCATTAGGTTAATCCTTAATAGTGGGGATCTATCATTGGGTGTTAAAATGATAAAACATATCTACTGTTTTTTGAGATCCAATTCAATTTCCTCCCTATTCTAGGGTAGTTTCAAGTTGGTTTTCCATTTAGTTATTGGTATGTTATAAAAGGTAGTGAACATCTAACATTGAAAAATGGGAATGTTACTAGGGATTTTTTTACCTTAAAAACATTGGGATTTAATTCTCAAGGTCCTTGAATCCATATTTTCTTCAAAATCATGTTTTTATCGATATTCTAGTTTACCAACACTTAGTGTCCTCACGTTTCACTCTATTTTTGGGGTGAATCCTTTAAATATATAGTAATGGGGAATGCCCGTTAATTTTTAACCTTTCATGGTATATTTAAAACCATAAACTATGATAGATACCCTAGTATTCTTTTTTGGGTTGGTGGTTATTCCAGTAACTCATGGGATCGTGGTTAATTATGAGTATAATATAACATTCTCTGTTAGCGGGGTAACGGAAGAGATCATTAGTACGAGAGGAAGTGTGAAATGAAAATTTGTGTTTTTTGGGAGGCATGTGTGTTCATATTAGTACTTTAATAGGTTTGACTTTCTTAGAAGATTCTTTATATGTAATATCTAGAAAATTGTATCATCATCTATATCAATATACATATTTTTATAATTAGTTCATCATTGTTTTCCATTAATGTTAGTGGGGGGATTTTGTGTTTAATTTGGAAGTCCCTGGGTTGGGAAACTATCATCTGAGTAAATGAGGGTAGTTTCCCCCTTACTGTAATGCATCCTCTATTTTCCTTATTGTTTGAGATTTGGTTTCCCTCAAGCCGTATGTTTCATTGGGTTCTCAGTGTTTGTCATATCATGGGATTGTCATGATAAACTCTTTAAAGAATGATGTATAATTTTGGTATATCAATTTTAGAATCATGGTTAGGTATGTGAGCAGCCTTGAGAATGAGACCCTATTGTGTTGTACCAGTGTCCAGAGTTTCTTTCTAGACGTTACTAACCTTCATCGTTTAATGTATGTAAAGCCTAATGGTGAAGAGTACGTGACACACAAAATTTGTGATATTTTTATATTTTATTATGTATTATTATGTTTTATCGTGTGCTTGTTTTGTTTTAGGATGTTTGAGAGATGAAATTGGATGTTGAATAATTCCTTTTTTCTTTAGCAGTCATTATGCCATGGTGGTGACCATGGTCCTATGAATTTTTGAGTAGTAGGGATAGTGTGTTGGATATTTTTCAATGGTGACATCATGTTATGTATACAATAGTTTTTTTGGGTGTAGTTCATGGGGGAGACATTTATGGTAAATAAAGGAAACTCTACAACTATGATTATATCCATGGTGCAATCATGTTAAACATAAGAGATGAAAAATGGAATGTTATCTCATCCATTCAATGGAGGGATATGTGGTTCCTAGAAATTGCATGGGAGGTTCCACCATAGAATGGTTGAAGACATGGTGGTGGCATAACCCATTTAAAATTTCTGAAATATATTCTTCATTTTGAGGGATAGTTTGTGCCACGAATAGAAAACATCATGTGCCTTTTTAAGGAGATATGAATGCGATTCATGACATGATTACATCCTTAAATATGGTTATTCATCTTCTCCCATCTTGGGTTCTCAAAAAAGATGCTCCCTAAGGTGATTTTGGATGATTAATTCATATTGACAATTATTCTCTTGTTTTCTGATAGGAAACTTTATATGAGGTAGATAACTTCTTACTCACTTATCTTATGTCAAAAAATTGGAAACATGGTTGTTTTACATTTTAAATGATTATCTTAAAATATGATTAATATTTGAAAAAATCAAGGGTAAATTTATTTTTTGAAAAAATGATGGAGGAAATTTGTGTTCACACATTTGTTAAATGATTTATTAATTGGATTTTTTTGTAAAGGATGGGTTGGTGTGTACATTAGTAATATCTTATACAGGGCCTTGTTTGTTCAGACAAGACTATAAGTGCTGAATTTGTGGCATGTGAAATTAGAAATGGCTAGATGGTATATGATCCTACTACATTGTATGAGGCCTTGCCATTTTGTACATGGATGATCATGAGGAAATTGGGTCATATGAAATTGCACCACCAAATGACAGTTTCGCTCAGGCTGAATGAGTTTCCTCACATGATTTTTATATTTATTGGGAGTTACACTCGAGTGGGGGATGCATTTAGGGGTGTGTGCATACATGGAACATGTGGGTGAGTTATGGTATATGTTATTTCATATAAATAATATATTTTAAAGTAAATATGTATTTTTGTGAGAATTATCTATAAGATTTTCTATTATTATATATTGTATTCTTCTTCACGATTATTTTATATAAAATATAAGCTATGTTTTTGTTATTTAAGTGGTTTGTGTGAGATGTCATTGGGGGATTTCCTAATAAGTTTTTATACTCAACCCAACAAACAAATCACAGTGTATATGTATTCATACCTAATCTGATATATATAATAGTAGATATCTCAAATTTTTTATGGAGAGTATGGAAGCAATGGTCTTGGGTGATGGATCTTAGTGCTTCTATTTATCAATTTTGTAAATCATGGGAGTGTTCCCCAATGGATCCTTGTTTTACTATTGAGTATTGCTCTTGTAGTCTCACATGGTAATTTATTTTTGTATACTCTATGAATCCAATCAATTTTTTATTATATGTATGAGAGTTTGGCCTTTTTTTATTCATGCAAAATGTAATATATATTTTCATGGGGTTTTATTTTATAGGATTTTCTGTATGTATGGGAAAATAATACCTTGGGATTTGATGATGTCTATGGAAATTATTTCCAAACATTGGTGACTAGAGGATATACCTATGGTTTGTGTCATTCTTGTTGGTCGGAGTCATCGACTAAAAAGGTGCTATATTTATTTCCCAATAAAAAATTCTATAAGTAAAAAGGTTAAAATAAAAAACCCCTGAGTAAAATAAAATTGGTAATTACCAAAATAAGTAGGTCGATAAAAGATCTATCCATTTAAATGATTTATTAATGAGTGATTAGGTCCCATTTAAAATAGGGTTTACAAATACCTTAACTTTTGAGATCAATTTACATAGAAAAAAAGATAAATAAACACTAGTTACGATTAATTATCAAAGAAATTGTTTTTTTATTAATGTAATTTTAACATTAATATGATATAAAAACAAAACAAATTACATAATGACAATGTGAAAATAAACAAGAGGTTAAGTCTCAAGGTGATACCTAATCCCCTATATATTGAAATCACATTCTACCTAAAAGATTATAAATATAATCAAACAAATACACAACCTAGATTATGTATACAATCAACTTCAACAAGGTGTCCAAGAAAAAAAGGTCTCTTACATAGTTAAATGTGGGATGAAAGAAAAAGAACAGGTCACACAGAGAACTCTTCCATAAACACAATGGGAAACAAATAGAGGACGAAGATAACAATAAGTATTTTCTAGGAATATGAATGAGATAGTGTGTTGGATAACAGGGAAACACCAAACTACCCAACAAGTATAATAGACTAAATAAATAAGAATAGAAAAAGGTTAGTCTAATGGGTTCACTATGTTCATAATACTCAGATCTGTAGTGGTGAGGAATCTATGCTTTGTACTTGAAAATTGGAAAAGAACAGAGGATCATAGTAATCTAGAGGTATGATTTAGTTGAACTCTATCTGTTATCTCAATCAATATTGATAATGGGTGTAGTGATACTATATCGTTGATCTTCACAGAATTAAAATTAACAAGTTTGAGAGAATTCAAAACTTTAATTTCACAATTTTCTTGGCTTTATGTATTCATTGTATCTATCTATCGTTATATATTTTCAATAGAGATATCCTAAATCAGTATATATAAGATCATATTGATGTAGATTCACAATCCTGGAATCAGATTTCACCTAGTTTGGAGGACATGTTCAAACAATCTTGTAATAGTTCTTGATTCTGAGCCATTCATGTTGAATACCTCGAAAACATCGATAGCAAGAAGCTGGTGGTGACTTGTCTTTGGCGATGACTTTGCTGACAGTAACTCCATTTATGGTATAGGTGGATCCCTTATGGCGGTAATGGTGACTTGATTCTAGAGGTAGCTTATCCTAGAAGTAATGGTGAATCATTTCTGGTGGTAATGGTGACTTGTTTCTAGCAGTAGCTTATCAAAGTAGTAACTGTGAATCAGATTTGTTGGTATATCATCCTGGCAGTAACAGAGACTTGACGCTAAGAAATTTCTTTCAATAACACATAGAATAAATATTATATATGTAATACGATCATATAAAATGCTATCAATGAAAAAATGAAACAACAGTAATAAATGAATCATAGTTTTTGAACATTAAAATAAGAGACTTTGAAACTTACTCCATTCAAGGAGGTGCCAAAACTCTCCCCCTTTTTTATGATCACAAAACATGGAATTTCATAAATCATGTACAAAATACGTAACTAACAATAATTAGAGAGATATTTTAGTTTTAAAAAAAGTTTCTTATAATTAAATGCCCTATTATATCCCTCCGTGAGATTAAAAAATAATAGTAATAAAACAATAGAAAGGAAGAGAACACAAAGAGTTTGAATTATCTTAGTGTCAAAAAAGACTTATATTAAAGAAATAAAGTACATGAACCCTATAAAAGTGATAACATCAAAATAGATTCTCTATTTAGAAGAGGGGAGTTAATAAACTATTATGTTTTCATTGTCTTTGCCCTTGTCTCTCTCACTATCCAAAGAAGATATTATTGAAGTATAGTTTGGAGAAAAGGTTTTAATAGATGTTAATGTGGTAGAAAAAGGTAGTGGATCATTAAAAAAACTGGTATGTTCTGTCTGATAGCTTCAAATGGGGACAAACTCAAAGGATTAAGATGTGGAGGCCTAAAACATGTTGACTGAAAGATTAGAGTAGGTCTATACTGAATTGAACCTGGGGTCTTGGTTGAATGAAATGAATAAAAAAGAATGACCTCTCAATCAATAATAGTTATTTGATAAAAATGTAGATAAGGTTTCATAATATTTATAATGTTTGTAATTATGAAACCTATACTATTCATCTCATTAAATAAATATTAAATTTCATCCATAAATTTCTGAAGTCCTAGTGTGAGAACATTTATCTAACTCACCCATTCATTAAATTATCTTTTCACTGGTAGGATCATCATGTTCTCATAAAGTAACTTGAAATTATTCGACATATCATTCTTAGGGTAGATCCATTACAAATAAAATTGGATATCCTCATTGATCACTTCCTAATCTTATTGGAGATCACCAACATAATATTTTAATAATTGATTAATATGTTCTCTATGAAGATGTATCGAACTAATATGGTGTTCATGAGTACTTACCTCTCCAAAATCATATCTCTGTTCTTCTCATATCAACTGTTGCATTAGATGTCTATCAAACTATAGTAGAGATGGGGGAGAAGGAGATGAAGTGGAGGCAACAGTCGATAAACTACCCCACTACTGAGAAATAGAAGTCATGAAATATGAAACCGATGTTTTTAAACATTCTAATGAATATTTCAAGCATTCTACCATATATTTCATCCTTCTATTTTCAACAAGTATTTTTTTAATATGAAATCTGACTCTTGGTTGGATATGAGATATGACCTATTCAACCAAACATCGAACAATGTCTCCATTAAGAAGATTAGTAGGGGAAGGAAGATTGTTCAATACATTTGAAAAAAATAAGACCAAATTCATTCAAAAATTCTCAATATCTGAATGAACATACCTCCATAAAGAATCTAAATCTGATTATTTGACAATATTAGTAGTGTAACACACAAGAGTATTTATGAAATATTTTATTTAAATAATTTTTATTCAATAGTAGCTTGCTTTGCATGTAAGCATGAGTTTAAAAGAACTGTGAGACATCCTTATTATAAAATTATTGTTATATCATATCCATTATGTTTTAAGGAATAAGTATAACTAACTTATGAAAATGCATTGTGAATTCATTAGTAATCAATTATTTATGAAAAATATAAATCAATTAGATATTTTTATTTTTGAGTGAATTAATTTTGGTATTGAAATTAATGTGATATATATCTGTTATATACTTAATAAAATATTTTTTTTATTCGTCCTATGGATATTTTAGACATAGGGTATGAATAAAACCCTATTTGATGTATAAATCCTATTTAAAAAAACATTAATTTTACACCTTTGAATGGAGAACCCCTTTTAAATTATGTTTTTGAAACATGAATAATTTTTATATAACAATATAAACATTTTATTTTAAATCAACATATAAAAATTTACTTTGGCTGATTTTCTGATATTTTTTTGATAACTCTCATGTTTTGATGACTAGTAAAAATACACTAAATTTTAATAGAAAAATAATATTTTTTCTTTGAACTAATTTATATGGATTAGTTATATTACAGAATGGTTTAAAAGTATAAATATAATATATTTTTACCATTTAATATAATTTGGGTCATTAGATTTAATTTTACATTAAATTCAGATGTAAAAACATTTCAATCCTTTTCAAAATTTTACCTTTTAGAGCCCATTTTCTAATTTCAACTATGATATTAATTTTAAATTAATTACTTCAAGTTCAATTTTTTTAATTTTGAAAAATGGATTCAATATTTGGAATCTATAGGTCTGAAATACGTAAATAGGCTACTTTATTTTTGGCGATTATGAATAGTAACTTTGGTAATTATTTTTATTACCATGTTCAAAGTTAAATTGAGTAATTAAAGGTACAAATAATATTCTAAAATTACCTTAACAATAGTAAAAATCCTATTAGATGACTATATTCAACCCTTATCATTTATTTTTCTAAATGGAATAACTTAACGACCACTTACCTATCAATATGACCTGAATATAATAAAAACTAATGAATGTGACAAAATGTCACAATCTCATTTTATATAAGTATATTAATTTTAATATATGGATAACTAGGAGATAATATCGACTATAGATAGTTTTCGTAATGCTAAAAAGGTTATATAAATCATATATATTTATTTATAATTTTTATTTTTTAAATAATTACCATTAATGATGACAATATAGTTATGTAGAAATTATTTTATTAATAGAAATATCAAAATAATAGTTTTAAAAATATAAATGTAATATCATATGAACTAATTAATATGATCCAAGAATTTTATTGGTGACTATTAAAAGATAGAAGTTTATTAATTTCTTTTCTAATTTATCTTCTATGTGGATATTATTTAAAGTCAAATAAATGAATAGTGTCAAAATTGACACTATTGATACTTTATGAAAATAATAATTAATTAAATTTTTTAAAAATCAAAAAAATATTGAAAAATTACAATGTAAAAATTATAAGGTCTAAAATATCATAAAATATCCATTTATTTTTAATTAACACTATATAAGTAAATATTTATAACCATAAAATATTTATAATGTTATTACCACAATTAAAATTAAATAGAATAACTAAGTTTCAATTAAATAGATATTGTTAAAATTAACAAAATAACATGTTGAAAATTTATTGGTTGATGATATTATAAAACTATCTCATCTCATCTTATAAATTGGGAAAATTTTGAGGTTTGTGGGCAAGGTTTTATTATATTATAAATTATTATTTATGGAGTTTCTAAAATTTCATGTCGCCTCAATTATAAAAGGAAACCTACTCCCTCGCCTTTTCACTTCCTTTTGAGCCTTCATGCTCGGCCATCCCGAGTCCCTTTTCCTTATAAACATCCCTATATTATTATATAGGTTTCATTCATCTTGAAATGCCAAATCTAGTGCTCTGAGAAGAGATTTAGAGGAAGCATGTCGAGGAGGATGTAATCTATTCTACCGATTCATCCAAACTTCTTCCTTTTTCTAATTCATATTAATTAATTTTTTATTATAAAGTAATAGTATCAGTATCACTCATATACTTATTTTTTATTATCAATATTAATCAATCATATTTCACCTTATATCTATCCTCTTGAGAATGAAATCACCGCGCATGCGTACATACGACTTACCATATCCACGCTGTGGTGTAATATATTTTTCACAATAACCTTACATTGATGGGTATAATGATGTAAATAATGACAATATATTATTATTAAAACATTTCAATAATTATGAAATATTATACAACATCCACTTCAATACCATTCATGAATTTTGTAAATGATTTCATCGCTCATGCATACATACGATGTGCCGTCTCCATGATGCTATGTGTTCCATTCTACATGATCTTAATTAAACCATGATTATATACATGTTATTAATTAAAAAATATGAAATATATTATAAAAATATCATTATTTAAATGATTTAACTATAACCTAATAATTGGAACATTAATTTATCCCATAAATCCTTCATAAGAATATAAGGTAGTTAAAATCTGAATAACGAGTGATAATGTAATGTTAATAAAAAAAGATAATATAATTATATATGATATAAATAAATTTATTATGATTCTATAATATTCTAGTAAAATTATTTAAATAATTATACAAGAGGTTTGGATACATACTAAGGATATCAGATCTAAAGTTAGAGATAATTTTACAATCACATTTTTATTTTAGATTGTATATACGTATGTATTTACTGCGGTATATTTATTATCCACATCCATGTTTCATTATTATGTAATATTATTTCTATTCATATAAATTTTTTAAAGATAATTTTACCCGTTGGTGAATTTTTATTAAACGGTATGAAATGAATCTTTCTTCGTTAATCGATTTGAGGTACTTTTTGAATTTTCGGGAAAAAGTCAGAAGAGAATGTTTTTTAACTTATATAGCATGAAATTTTTTTTAATTATTCATAATTAATTATTTCCATGAAGATTCATCTACACCTTTTCAATTTTATTATAAACTGAATTCTTTTATTTTAAAATTTCTTGACATTTTTAGAAAAGAAAACCTTTTTGAAAAAGAAATGATATTTTCCTCAGGAATTATGTTCAACGGTTTTATCAAAATTATTTTCCATATAAGATTACATAATGTTACGTTTCTATCCCTATTAATAATTTGATTTTATTGTGTTTATGATGGAAATATTTTTATGAAATCCTTTTATTTTAAATGGATTATGATGGAATGATATTTGAGACACCCATTTTATTTCATGGGTTGTTGTATGACAAATGATTTATGTTTTTGTGGCACACATAAGAATGTTTTCATTATGAGATGGGTGAGACATATATCTCACTCTAATGAATTGTGTAAATATTTATATCTCATGAGATAGTCATGACTATAATGACAAGTAAATCTTGTTCATTAATATAGGGCTTGAACGAGGAGTGAACTTAGTTTAGTAATGGACTTTATATGCTATGATGGTCTTGGTGATGGGCCTTGACTAATTTGAAATTATTTTATATAAATATGTGTATATGTCATGAAATTTCATGTCTTATGTTATGACTATTGGGATTACATTGATATTTCCCTTTTTTACCCTCAATAAGTATTTTAGCATTCCCATTCATATGTTTCTTTTCCCCAGGCCATGAAGAAGGGTATTAAGTAAGACATGTCAAAATGGAGTCTTGTTTTGATGAAATAAGTTGGAGAAAATGTAGATGTTTTATGAAAAATTTGTTTATGTTTCCCACATTATAAAGACACTAAGCCAATATGGTCATAGTTTGGTCTTTGTTATGTTATGTACTAAATATTCTTCAATGTTAAAGTATTATCTCCATGTAAAGTGTGGGCCGTTATTGTTGGTATCATAGAAAAGGTATATTTAAACTTTGGAAACTAGGATGAGAGAACCATAGTAAGAAACCTAAGGATATGTGAATGTATAGGTTAAAATCATATCTTAGTGTTTTAAAGATGTTCATGAATAACCTAGGATAAAATATAAAGTTTCATAAATTGAAATTTTATTATCGAATTATATGGTTTTCCTAGTATTATTATTATTGCTCACACTATGATTCTTAATCATAGTGAATGGATGGATCCTGAAGAAACTAGGTTAATTCTTCATGCAATGAGTAATACAATGATTACCCCCCCCCCCCCGAGTAACCAAATATTATGGGAACTAGAATTAAAAATCTTATAGACATTCTCACACAACTTTATCAAGATATGAATCATGATAGACTTCCAATTGAGAAAAGGAGGGAGAAAAATTCTGTTGAATCCTTCATGAGGTAGCTCCCACCTTCATTCATGGGTCTTCTGATCCACAAGTGGATAAAAAATTTATCTGTACCACAGAAAATATATTTTCAGTTCTACAATGTTATGAAAATGGTAAATTCATCTTAGAAGTATATCTTTTGGAAGATGTAGCTTATCAATGGTGTAATCTTATCAAGAACATGAGGAGAATATATGAAATTCAGTCCATGTAAAAGGTATGAGTTCAAGAACATATTTTTCAATAACTACATTCCTCTTATTCGTTTAACAAATATTTATAAGGATTTCCTTTAACTTAATCAAAAGGATGATGAATTTGTTGGTTCCTGTATAGAATATTTTACAAGACTTTGAAGGTAAGCTTCTATAATTATTATCCAACCTGAAGGTAAAATTGATCGATTATTTAGTAGAATAAATCCTTTTCTCCCTAGGGAATTAGATAAGGGACTTCCATAGCTATGAGGAATTTTTTGATATTCTCTCATGTTTGATATAGAGATTGGAGTAACCCATAAGTTATATGGGTTTGATAAGAAGATAAAAATGGAATTCAATTCAAACTAAAACGACCACACTAAGAAGAAGATGATTTTCCCTTATTCTCAATGTGTGGAAAGAAACAAAGAGGAAACTTTCTTAAAGGGACTAGTAATTGTTTTATGTTTTTAAAATAAGGCCATTAGGAAGTTGAATGCCTATGTCATGGGAAAAAGATATCTAATGATGCAAACAAAGAAAAGGCTATACAGAATCCACCTCAAACACTTCAACGCTACAAGTGAAAAGTAAATGGTGCACTATACCAATCAATACCCTAATCCAAGTGTCATTGATGATAATCAGTGTCAATAAACTGATAAGGCCCAACACAACAAAATGTCACATGAAATCACTATCAGTGACGTGCAGTACGATAATGAAGTGGTGAAAGGTACACGTACCATACACTCTAAAGTAGAAAATGTTTTATTTGATTCTAGATCCAGAAACTCTTTAATTTTGAATGAATTTTATAAGGTTTTCGCCATATTACCTCAATAATTAGATGTTGTGATAGTTGTGGCAACTCTTAATGGAAAAAACGGTCACATTAATAGTTTATAATTATTCTCTAATTGAAGTTTGCAGGAAAGTGCTTCCTAAAAATCTTGTGATCCTTCCTATAGTGTAATTTGATGTGATTCTCCGAATGGATTGGATTTATCTAAATTGATCACATATCAATTTCCAAGGACTGGATGTCACATTTCATTATCTATATTAATCTATGTTCATCTACTGATGTAAATATGAATATAACACTGTAGTAGAAATTTCTTATATCTTATAGGTTTTGATTAATATAATTGAATGTTATTTATGTAAAATGGTTGGGAGGAAACACATTATTAAGAATAAAACAATTATACGAGAGTTTGATGATGTCTTTCGGGAGGAATTTCTAGATCTTCCACCTAACTATGAAGCAACGTTTGGAATAGAACTCATATATGGTGCTATGTCTATTTCAAAGACACCATATAGAATGGACCAAATTGAGTTACATGAATTGAAAATGTAACTCCAAAGGAATATTTATAAGGGATTCATACACCCTAGTGTGTCACCTTGTGGAGGACCTATTCATTTTTTAAGAATATAGATGGATCAATGAGACGCTGCATTGATTATAGAGAACTTAAGAAGATCACAATCAATAGGAACTGCCATATTCCCCATATTAATGACTTATTTGACCAAATATGTGGTGATCAATTCTTTTAAACGATTAACCATTGTTTAGGATATCATCAATTAATGGTCAAAATAGAGGATATACCAAATATGGAATTCCATACAAGGTGTGGACACTGAATTTTTAGTGATGCTTTTTGGTCATTATATGCCCTGGCTATATTCATGGATCTAATGAATAGAGTCTTTAGAGACTATCTTGATCTATTTGTGGTAGTCTTTGTAGATGATATTATTGTCCATTCATAGAGTAAAAAATAACTTGAATATCACTTAATAATTGTGCTGAAGTTGCTGAGAGAGGAGAAGATTTATGATAAATTTAGAAAGTGTAAATTTTGGATTCATAAATTTTCATTATTGGGCCACATAATTTCAAGATAGGGGATATCTGTGGATCCAACAAAAACAAAGGCTATTGAATGATGGTTGAGGCCAATAACGGTAACTGGGATCTAATATTTTCTTGGTTTTCCTGGATATTATCAAATTTTTGTGAATGATTTTTCATAAATATATAATCCACTCACCTAGTTGAATCCGAAATGAGTTAAGTTCATTTGGACGGAGTAATGTGAATAGAATTTCAAAGAACTAAAATGAAGTTTATCCAGTGCACCTATTCTCACACTACCTTGTAGTGGAGAAAGGTTTGGGATATACAATGATGCATCCAAGAAGGGGTTGGGATGTGTTCTGAGGAAAAATGATATTGTGATAGCTTATGCCTCATGCTTGTTGAAAATCCTTGAGCAAAATTACCCAACTCTTTATTCGGAGTTAGCTGTAGTAATATTTTCATTAGAGATATGTAGAAAATATCTTTATGGTGAAAGGTGTGATATTTATAATGACCATAAAAGTATAATGTATATTTTCACACAAAAGTAGATGAATATATGCCATAGTAGATGGTTTGAGTTGAAAAAGATTAAAAATGATTAATACATTACCACCCTAGAAAAGAAAACAAGGTGGCAGATGCATTAAGTCAACAAGACCATGCTATCCTATCCATGATGAGGATCACAAAAGATTCAATAATTATTGATTTTCAAAAGATGGATCTTGAAATTTTAGTGGGAGTGGGGAAATCTTCTCATTATCAAATTAATGTTCAACCATCAATACATGTAAAGATTAAGGAGGCACCGAAGAAAGATGTAGAGCTATAAAAGAAGGTGAGAAATGTTCCTAAATTAAACCTTTATTGTGATGAAATAATAAAGTTCAAGAATGGGGTTGGTATTCCTCCCATAATAGAATTAAAGAAGGAGATATTGGATAAGGCTCATATTTTTTCATTCTATATTCACCCTAGAAGCATAATGATGTATAGGGACATAAAATAGTACTTTTAGTTGGATGGAATGAAAAGAGATGTCTTCGAATATATATCTCAATGCTTCATTTGTACAAAAGTTAAGGATGAGAGACAAAAGTCTATGTGGATGTTACAACCATTTTCCATACCAGGATGGAAATGGGAAAAAATAGTTATGGACTTTATCATCATACTTCCCTAAACATCCCAAGGAAATAATTATATCCGGGTTATAGTTGATTTCCTTACAATGTCGGAACAATTCATTGCTATTAGAGATGATTTTTCTCATGATCTACTTGCCAGAATATATGTAAAGGAAGTTGTAATATTCCATGGAGTACTACATTCCATTATATTTGATTGAGATAAGAGGTTTACCTAAATGTTTTTATGTAGCCTTTATCATGGATTGGACACAGAGTTACGTTTCAGAACTACTTATCGTCCTCATATAGAAGATCAGTGTGAGAGGAAAATTCAAACTCTAGAAGACATTTTGAGAGCTTTATCTATGGATTTGAAAGGTGGTTGGGATCAAACCCATCTATTAGGGGAGTTTTATTTCCATAATAGATTTCACTCTAGTATTTAGATGACTCATTATAAAGGCCTATATGGGAAAAAGATTATAACTCCAACATGATGGGATGAATTTGGGGAATGAAATATATTAGGACCTAATCCTGTTGATAAAATGGCATAAAGGGTTAGATCTATTCAATAATGCATAAGATCAGCTCAAGGTCAACAAAAATGTTATGCTGAAAACTGAAGAAAATACCTAGAATTTGATGTGGGTGATAAGGGTTTCTTATGAATATCAACCTATAAGAGAGTAATGAGATTTTAAAATAAGGGAAAGTTGAGCCCTATGTATATCAGTCCTTTTTAAACCGTAGATCGTGTTGGGAAGGTAGCATACCGATTGACCCTTCCACCGAATCTTCCTCAATTTTATGATGTGTTCTATGTATCTATGCTAAGAAAGTACACACATGATCCATAAAATTTACTAAACATTGAAGTCATACTACTTGAGAAAGATATTTCTTATGAAGAACAACCGATATATATTCTGGATCATTTTGAAAATGTTCTACGAAAAAACCACTTGCTTCGTTAATGTTTAATGGAGGAACAAAAAATTTTAACAAGTAACATGGGAAATTGAGAGGATATGATGAGGGATACGTATCCTCATCTATTATTTGTCTAAGTGACGAATTTTAGGGATAAATCCAGTTTAATGGGTGTAGAATTTCATATATGGATGTTTTTAAGAAATAGTATGTTTAAATAATTTTTATTCTTCACTTTCATGTTTTACATGAAATTGTGAGTTTAAACGAAACATGAGATTACCATATTATAAAAAAACCATTATAACTTAGATTTTAGGATATCAGGAATAATTATAACTAAATTATAAAAATCCATAGTGAATTTATTAGTAATCAATTATTTATGAAAAATGTAAATCGAATAGATATTTCTATTTTTGAGTGAATTGAATTTTTTTAATGGAATTAAAGTGATATATATTATTTATATACTTAATAAAATATTTTTCATATTCATATAATGGATATTTTTTTCATATGGTTTGAATAATGCCCTCTTTGATGTATAAAGCTTATTTTTTTAAAAAAAGATTAATTTTACACATTTGAATGGAAATAAATTTTAAATTAATATTTTCACACATTAATAACTATTATATGAAAATATAAACATGTTATTTTAAATCGGGATATAAAAAATTAATTTGGATGAATTTATGATATTTTTCAAATAATATTTATGTTTCGATGAATTGTAGAAATATGTTAAATTTTAATTGAAAATGACTTTTTCCATTGAAATATTTTATATTGATAATTTATATTATTGAATGGTTAAAAATTAAAAATAAAATATATTTTTACCATTTAACATAATTTATTTCATTGGAATTAATTTTACAATAAATTCAGATGTAAAATCATTTCAATTTTTTGTAGTATTTTAACTTTTTGAGCCCACTTTCTCATTCCAACAAGTGGATTAATTTTAAATTAATTACTAAAACTTATGTGTTTTGAATTTTTAAAAATTGATTCTATATTTGGAAACAGTAGGTCCAAATTATGTTAATTGGATACTTTTATTTTTGGGCATTTTGAATAGTAACTTTGGTAATTATTTTTATTACCATTGTTAAAGGTAAATAAGGTAATTAAAGGTCAAAATAATATTATAAAATTACCATAAAACATGTAGAAAACCTATTGTATGACTAAATTAAACTCTTATAATTTTTTTTCAGAATGGAATAACTTAATAGCCACTTACCTGTGAATATGACCGGAATATAATTAAAACTAATGAATGTGACAAAATGTCACAATCTCATTTAATATAAGTATATTAATTTAAATATATGGATAACTAGGAGATAATATTGAATATATAGTCTTTATAAATATAATAGAATTACCTATATCAGATAAATTTATTTATAATTTTTAGAGATTAAATAATTACTAGTTATGATGACACAACAGTGATGTATAAATTATTTTATTAATAAAAATATCAGAAAACTTGTTTTAAAAATATTAAAATAGATATCATATGAACTAATTAATGTTATACATGAATTTTACAGGTTAATATGACTTGTTAGAAGTGTATTAAATATTTTGGTTCAAATTTATCTTTAATGTAGATTTTATTTAAATTGAAATAAATGAATAGTTTCAAAATAATAACTATTGATATTTTATAAAATTAACATATTATTTAATTATTTAAAAATCATAAAAAAAATTAAAATTACAAAAGTGTTAATTATAAGTTCTGAAATTTCATAAAATATCCATTTATTGTAAATTAACTCTATATAATTAAATATTTATAAACATTAAATATTTTGAATGTTATTACCACAATTAAAATTATACTGAATAACTAAGAATCAATTAAAAGATATGGTTCTAATTGAATAAAAATTTTTTAAAAAAATAATTGGTTGTGAAATTACAACCCTATATAATGTCATATTAAAAATGGGGTCATTTTGGTTTTTTTTGTAGGGGTTCCTTTTATTATAAGTTATTATTTATAGAAGTTTACAAAAGCGCCTTTCACCTCAATTATAAAAGGTCACCTCCCCTATCTCCTCTTCAATTTTTTTGAGCCATCAATATTCAAAATACCCTATGATTATTCCTTCTCAACTTCCATATTTTCATTATAGAGTTTCTTGTAATCTTCAAAGATCAACTCCATTTCTCTAAGAAGAGATTTAGATGAAGCACGTCGAGGATGAGGTATTCTCTTCAAACCATTATTTCAATCTTATTTCTTCTTCTACATACTATTAATTAGATGTTTATTTATATAGTATTAAAAAAACATCAATAATATACTAATATATTATTATAAATATGAAACAAAAATATATCATCTTCTATCCATCCTGCGAAAAACGAAATCATTGTGTATGCATACGTACGACTTACCATCTCCACGCCACAGTGAAATCTGTTTTTCAACACCACCTTACTTTGATGGGTATATTGATGAAAAAAAACTATATATGATTAGTGTAACATGTTAATAATTCTGAAATATTAAACACCAGTCACTTCAATACCATTAACCATTTTTGGGAATGTTATCATCGCTCTTGCGTACGTTCGACCTACCCTATCCACAATATGATGTGATTTATTCTACATGATCTTCAATAAAACATGATTATACACATGATTTGAATGAATAAATATGATATAAATTATTCTAATATCATTTTGTAAATTATTTAACTATAAAATATGAATTGGAACATGAACTTATCTAACAAATCATACATAAGAACATAAAGTAGTTAATATCTGAATAATGAGTGACACTGAAATGTTACTGACAAACAGATGATAATATAATCATATATGAAATCATAAAAATGATTATGGTTTTTTAATATGTCCATAATATTATTTAAATCATTATACTGGAGGTTCTCACACATACAAAAGATATCATACCTTAAGTAAGGAATAGTTTTACAATCTCATTTTTATCCGAGATTGTATGTACATAAGTATTTACTAGAGTATATATGTCATACACATCTATGTTTCTTAATTTTGTAA
This sequence comes from Viscum album, assembly GCA_963277665.1. Taxonomy (NCBI): domain Eukaryota; kingdom Viridiplantae; phylum Streptophyta; class Magnoliopsida; order Santalales; family Viscaceae; genus Viscum; species Viscum album. The sequence continues at coordinate 2,115,535,611 of OY728120.1, forward strand.
TATTATTTCATTTATTCTTAAATTTTTTAAATTTAATTTTACCCATTGGAAATTTTTTATTAAACTGTATTAAAGTAATATTTCTTCGTTAATCGATTTGATGTACTTTTGGAGTTTTCCAGAAAAGTACGAGGATAATGGTTTTTAACTTATACTGCATGACATAATTATTTTTACAAATTCATAACCCCATATTTCCAAGAATATTACTATAAAAATTTTAAAGTATATTTTCTTCTAACTTATTTTCTTTAAAAATTTCTTAGTATTTTGAGAAAGGAAACCATTTTTGAAAACAAAAGGATATTTACCTCAGTAATTAAGTTAAAATGTTTTATCAAAATTATTATTCATCTAAGATGACATAAGGATATTTTTCTTCTCCTATTATTAATTTGATTTTATTGTGTTTATGATGGAATTATTTTTATGAAATCTATTTATTTTAAATGGATTCTGATGGAATAATGTTTAAGAAACCCATTTTATTTCATTGGTTATGCTATAATAAATGATTTATGTTATTATGGAACTCATAAGAATGGTATCATTATGAGATGTGTGGGACCTATATCTCCCTCCAATTCATTGGATAAAAATTTATATCTCTTGAGATAGAAATGACTAGAATGGAATGTAAATATGGTTCAGTAGTACAAGGTTGGAATGAGGAGTGAACATGATTCAGTAATGGAATTTGTCTACTATGACGATCATGGAGATGACCCTTGAATAATATGAAATTATTTCTTATGAATATGTTTGTATGATGTAAAATTTCATGTCTTATTTTATGACTATTGGGATTATATTTCACTTTTTTGATTAATCCCATTATATGATATTCTGATCTTTTATATGCAGGAATACATTTTCAAATGTTATGTTCTTATAATATGATTGATATTTCCCTTGTTTACCCTTACTGAGATTTTTTTCTCACACATTCATATTATTATTTTCCCCAGGTCATGAAGAAGATTATTAAGTAAGATATTTCAAAAATGAGTCTAGTTTTTATGGAATAAGTAGGAAACATTGAAGCAGTTTTATGAGCTAGTTGTTTATGTTTCCCAGTTTCTAAAGAAACTAAACCTATATGGTCATGGTATAGTATTTTTTATCTTATGTAATAAATATTCTTCAATATTGAAGTAATATATACATGTAATGTACGAGTTGTTATAAGGAGGCAATACTGACTAAGCTATTGGATGTTCTTTTTTCTTATGAGAAACTTCTAACACAACTGGTCTTTTAGTATCCATGGGAATGAATGGTTGTAACTCCAAAATGTCATCTATATGATTCAATAGGAACCCTTATCTTTTGATTTTATATTCTTCATCTGAATCACTATATATCATCCCATGTCTTGAAGAACCTTGATATTTCTTCCATTCATCAAAAGAGCTCACTGAAGATCTTACAATGGGAAGAATTGAAGTGTCTTTGGGTATCTGAGAAATTTGACCAATTTCATTTCTTGAGGGAACATGTAATATCTGTGGAGTTTAAACCACTATAATTGATTGACCAACTGGAATCACAGTCAACTCACCAACACTTATTCCTTGCAGAACATCTATATGATTTGTTGCCAAATTCTCCACTAGTTCTAACTAAGCATGTCCACCTAATTGTTCATTCAGATTGGTTGTTTTATCCCCCTTACATGCAGTTTCCTTATCCTCTAAATAAAATGTTGGAATATTAGGAATTACTGAATCCTTAGAATGATGTTTTTCACTAATTTTGGATACAAGTAATGCATAAGGTTGAAAAAAATTGACTCTTGAGAAGGATCAATAAGATCTGCATCACTCTTTTCAGTCTCCCCATGATTAGAACCACCTTCATTTTTTGGAAAATAATTGTGTGAAGATCCACTATAATCATTTCCATTAGCAGGAGTCTAATCATAATCTTTATATGATTCATCCTTATCAATATTTTTGGAAGATTCATCTGATTATTGAAGATCTAAAAAAAATTATCTACCTTTTTATAAATAATATCATTCCATTCATCATAAAATTCCTCAGAGATGTCTCAGAGGTAGATGATTTAAGCCAAGCTTCTCCTGAAACATTAGTATCTTCTTCATCATCATTCTCAGGTAAGAGTTTTTTTGTAGAAGTTAGAGAGCCTGATGAACTGACATGTTCAATGGATATTATTCCAGGATATTTTATAATATCTGGATTACTCCCTTATTCAACTGATACAACTTCTTCATCTTCTTCTCTTTCAGTATCCACATATGTATCATAGTACTAAGTAATCTCATCAAATTCATGACTGGGATCCACCATGTATTTTGGTATAGTTGGGTGATCCATAGGGTTAAAATTATCATATATTTTGTCATTATTCCTTACCCAACAACCCTTCTAGGAACTCCAACTTACATTAATTTGTTTTCATATTGATTTCGACATGAAAAACCACCCATTATCTCCTTTTCTTATTCTTCAGTTTTAACATAAGCCTTTGTATCTAAAATGGAAGAAATCATTCTGGGATAAATGAGGGAGTTCGATCTGGAGCTCTTCTTGAACATCTCATGCATATGGACCATAAAAAATCAACAAATAATTATTCCTTTCTATTTCTTCATCGTAATATATATAGTATACATCTAGATACCTCATTATGTGGAAGTCCACTTTCCTGGGAAATGAAACATGTTGTATAAAATTAAATAGCAGTTTGAACTCACCATCAAGTTCCATATCTCTTGGTATCCTCTTAATTTGATTGCCAATCAATTCCATTAGACCCTCTTCTAACTTATCACTATTTATACTACCTTGGAAATCTTCATAAACACCTTTGTGAGGAAACTGTAAACATTTTTCCCACTCCCTTGAAGAGAAAAAAATATATTCTCCTTATATACTATTTTGAATTCTATCATCTTTCTCCCCAAAAATAAATCTTGAATTATGATAATATCTAAATACAACGTTTGGATAATACACACAATGATTTGAGGTTAACTAGTTCATACACATTTTTTCTATTACCTTTAACAATAGTATATTGCTAGTTGTTTCCCACTATACATTAATCCCTTTTTGGCATTAACTATGTGGTTATTCAGATGTGGGTTTAATAAAACACCTTGAAAACTATTTGTGAATAGTCGTCATATTGTGGAAGGCCTCATCTCTTCTGAATTAAATTTCATTAACTCGCTTCATATGATCTGTTAGAATCGATTGAAGGATTCATTTGGAATAAGGAAGAGGGGATACTGGTTTGTGAGGATGTTAAGGAATGAGGAGTTCAAGGGTTTGAGGGTGGGAATCGGTTTTGAGTAATCCTGATATTTTTATCATTTTTGGATTCTATATGAATAATACTAAAATTAAGATAAAAAATGTAATCGATATAGGAAAATCACAATGGTAATTAAAATAAATGAAACAAAAATATAATTTTGACCCATTCAATGATGACTTATAAACAACGACTCATCAATAGTGACTCATCAATGGCGAATTATTAGTGGCGACTCTTCAACAGTGACTCATCAATAGAGACTCCCCAATGGAGACTCATTAAATGGTGACTCATTAATGGTGACCCATTAACAATGAGTCATCAATGGTGACTCATCAATGATGAATCATAAAAAAGAGTTTATCATTTCTAACTAATGTTTGATGTAGTTAAATATTTCATAATTCTAAGGATTCGTGAATATATCTGCTAAATGATGTCCAGTTTCGATAAATTTGAATGTTATATAATCCTTTTGATAGTTATCTCTCAAAAAGTGATATATTTGAACAATATATTTTGTTCTAGAGTGATATACAATATTTTTTGAAATGTTTATTACAATTTTTTATCATGATTTATAGGTAAATGTCTAAATTGGCATCAAATGTCAAGTAATGTATGTTTCATCCATAATATTGGTGCACAAAAACTTCCTGCAGCTATGTATTCATCTTCAATAGTAGATAGTGAAACAAAAATTATCTTCTTATTACACCAAGATGCTAGAGATTTTCCTAAAAGATGACATGTTCATGATGTAATTTTTCTATATAACTTGCATCCACCAAAATCATCATTTTAATAAGTAACTAAATAAAATGCATGTTTTCTTGGGTACACCAATCCTATTTTTTTTTATATTTAATATTTAAGACATTAAAAAATTATTTTTACAGCTAATAAATGTCACTCTTTTTGATTTTATTTAAAGTGAGCACACATAAAAACACTAAACATAATATCATACATGCTATTAGTTAAGTAGTTAATACTTCCAATCATACATTTAAAACTATTTTGATCTTATGATTTACCAGTTTCATCAAGGTTTAGTTTACATCTAGTACGGATGGGAGTATCAATTCAATTAGTACTTTTTAGGACAAAATGTTTAAAAAGGTATTTAGTGTATATAATTTGATTTAAAATAATTCATTTTTATTTTCATTGATCTCAAATACAATAAAAAATTGGATTTCACTTATCAAACTAATATCAAATTCATTTTTAATCAATTTGGAAAAACTAGTACATATCGAATCTTTAGTAGATCAAAAATTAAAAAAAATCCAAATATATTTTTACTAATAAAAAATCTTTTAAAATTATATTTATAAAGAGTGTTGGATCAAATATACCTTTTGAAAAAGAGTTCAAATAAGAAAAGTGGTAAGCCTATCATACAAAGCTTTAAGAACTTATTTTAATCCATACAAATATTTTGTTAATTTAAAAATGTGATTTTCGAAAATGAAGGTTTTGAAATCCCAGTGGTTGTTCAACAAAAATATCCTCAATTCTAAATACATTTAATAATTCACATTAAACATCCATTTGATATTATTTTATGTCCAAATGTGATGCATAAGAATGTAGTACCCCAATGGCTTCAAGACTTTTATAGGTGGAATTTTTTTCATAATCAATACTTTCTTCTTGATTATAACATTGTCCAAGTAATCTAGTTTTATTTATTATTATAGTGCCCGATTCATCAACCTTGTTTCTATATACACACTTAGTGGCAATAGGTATGATATATTTAGGTCGATCAAAAATTTCACACAAATTCTTTTTTTTCAAAATGATTATGTTATTCTTTGCTTAGCTATTACCTAGGATTCATCATTGATGGAATCATTGATGTTCTTAAGTTCATGTTGGGAAAATAAGGCTTGATGTTCAAATTTATTTCTATGGGAATCTTTACACTATATACATCTATCTATGTTTCTTATTAATATATATAAAGGGTGATGTCTATGAGTCCTAATAGGTCTATGAGAAGAGGGGATGGTTGGCTCAATGTTTTCTTCCTTTTCAGGTTCTGGAATTTTACTAGTTTCACTTTATTATTGTTTAAAATAAATTTTAGAAGGTTTGGAATTTAGATTCAAAGATTAAATATCATCCTCAGGGTTTCCTAAGGTAGTATTAGTTTCATTGGGACAGGTTTCATCAATATTGATATGATTATATTCTTTAATTTTTCTAGTTTTCTTATTAAACACTCTATAGGCTTTCTTGAAAGTGGAATACCAAATGAAAATTCCTAGGATTCTCTTGGAAGAAAATTTTATCAAATTATCCACTATATTAAGAATAAATACTTTTAAACCAAACACTATAATGTAATTAACCTTTAGTTTTCTATTATTCAATAACTCATACTGTGTTTTCTTTAAGAAAGGTCTAATTAGGACTCTCATAATAGAATAACATGCATTATTAATAGCTTTAGATAAAAAGTAAATAGGTAGGTCAAACTCATTTAAAATTGTTCATGATATCTCATGAAGAGTTCTATTTATTATTTCAAGCATACGATTTTTTTATGGTGTCCTAGGAGCAGAAATGTTGTGATTATATCCATTTTGCGAACTGAATGACTCAAAGTCTTTTTTTTAAATTATCCACCATGATCAATTCATAAGGTCTTAATTATATGTCCACTAAGGGTTTCTATATATTTGGAATACATAATAAAATAAGAACAATACTAACTTTTGTGAGCTAGAAATAATACCCATGTTTATCTAGATAGGTCATCTACAAAGACAGAGACATAGTTTTTTCCATTTAGACTAGAAACTCTAGAGTGTCCAAATAGGTCCATATGAATTAACTCTAGAGGTTAAGAGGTTGAACCTACTTTCTTATATTTAAGTGAAATATTTTGTAGTTTCCCTTTTAGCAGGGATTACAAACTTTATCACTTGAGAAATCAATATTTGGTAAGTCTCAAACAAACCCTTTCCATGTCATATTTCTATGTGAGTGAATACTAAAATGGCCTAGTATTCTATGGGAAATCCAATATTCATTATGAAAGGTTCTTGATCAAGAAATATTTTTATAATATAAATAATTTAAATCAATACAATAAATAATATCATTTATCAAAGCTGTAAAAATTAAATCATTTTTATCATTAAAAAAATGTCATGAAATGTCTTTACATTTCTCATAAAATCCATCAACACACAATTGAGATATTATAATTAGATTGTATGTTAAACTATATACATATAAAAAATTCTTGATTAATACTGAATTTGAATTACCAATTAGGCCAAGGCCGATGATTTACCCTTTTACAATGTCACGCATGGTGACATGTCCACCATCAACATTAATCAAATTTTTAAATATTGAATACTCACTAGACATGTGTCTGAAACATCCACTATCTTGATACCATATGATTTTGTGGGAAGTTCTCTACCAAGTTCACTACAACACAAAGATTATGAAAAAAATGGTATTGGTACCCAAATTATCTTGGGTCTAGATTTGTGAGTAAAAATAGATTTTCATCTTTATATCTTCCAAAATGTTTCTTATATATTCATTGAAGAATTTTACATATAAAAAATTTATTTGGTCCAGTTGAGTGGATATTTGTAGTATATGAACTTTAAATACTGAAACTTTATATAAATATGGTTTTTGTAATTTTTATTTGTCTTGGATGGTAACTGATGCGAGTTGTGTAATTGGGAGCAAACATTTACCCAAGTATTTGAGATTAATTTTTCTTACCATTGGTAAATGTTTCTATATATTTCTTTACATTTTCATTTGAAAATTTTAATTCACTGTTTTATTTCAATAGTTATCCATTTTTCTTTTTTTTCAATATTAAAATTGTTTTTAACATTAAATATTAAAGAGTTTTATTTTTGGAGAGACTTATAGTTATCCTTCAGTTCATGAAAACTGTCTTCCAGAATGTTACAGTAATCATAAATATTTTTTATGTTCTTTTTTTCCTCATTATCACAATTTTATTCATTTTAAAAAAAATACTAAGAATTAGTAGGAGACACAACAAGAACATTTTTCACCTCTCATTTTCTTACATTAAAGGACATATTGGCTCTGGTAGACATATCCTATTGATTAGTATTTGAGTAACATGAACTATCTTTGGAGGCACTCCATGTTTCTTTCATGGGATTTTTGTATCTCATATCCTTGTTTTAATACTTATTTTTATATTTTAATTTTGAAAATCTCGATTTAATGTGTCCTTTCCTCTTGTATTCGTAACAAGTAAGTTCATTTTTAGTGTCGTCTTTTTTCCAATCTTTTTTCAACATTGCTTTATTATCATAATCTCCTCTAAAATTTTATTTTTTAAGAACTTATTTTTTCTAAATAATTTCTTGAATTGTCTAGAAATGGGTTCTATTTCTTTGTCACTGTCATCAGGAGATCCTTCATCACTAGAATCATTGGCCTACACTTTATCTTTTTTTCTTGAGGTAGTACATTTGAAGGATGCTTATTTTATTATTGGTTCATCTTCTTTAATCTCCTTGTTAAATTTATGTTATTATTCATTCATCATAAGAATTCCTATCAATTCCTTGGTTGATAGTTTACATACATCAGATGATTTTATGATTGACATAAATTTTCTTATCCATTTTTCTAGTAAACATCTGAGCAATATCATCACTTGATCACAGTTGTTCACTTTCTTTCCAAGTGAGTGAATGATATTTACTATTTCATTAAACCTGAGAAAAATATTTGAAATGGGTTCTTCAGATTTCATAAAAAATAATCATACTTGATTGTATATGTATTTAGTCTAATTTACATGACATTTTATGTTCCATCATTTGAAATAGATAAGGTATCCCATATTTACATAGTGGATTTTAATGTAGATGTTCTATTGAATTCATCATCTACCAAGGCACAAAACATAGAATTGATAGCTTTATCAGTATTTTTGTAATAATTTTTTCTAGCATTACACCAATCCCTTCTAGGTGTTTTTTTATTTCAAATCTATCTTCTAGTACAATCCATATTTTAAAACATATACATTCCAAATTCATTCTAATTTTGATTTTCCATTGAGAATTTTTGTTTTCGTTAAAATAAATAGGTCTTTTGGAAATAGATTCGTCTTTTATATTATCCCCAAAGAACTAAAATTTAGGAATGATAAAAACATGAGTACTTTATAATAAAATTAAAATCACAATTAACAAGGTAAACACAAACAATTCGTTGATACCAAAAGTTGGTCAGAGTGAGTAACTCTATATGAGGAGAATTAAGTTCCCAATAAAAATTTATCTAAATAAAAAGATGAAAATACAAAAATTGTGGATCTCACTCATAGATAACGCACGGTTTATCTAACCATGTGGGAAAACCGTGCAGGCACTTAAATGAGATCCTAAAATTGTGCATCTCACTCTTTATTGTTTTAAGATGTCTCATTTAAGCTCTTAAGTAACCATAACTGGGGATTAATCTCCCTAGAAGGTTGGAAAACCTCTCCCACGAATTTTGGAGGTGATCCAAAGGCTTCTCTTGGGGAATTGAAGCCGAACTTTTGAGGTAGGTAGATGTCCTTCTTCGTTCTTGTTCATTTTCATAGATCTACTTAGATCTACACCTCTTCTCCTCACAGTTTCTTATATCTATGCATGTTATGGGTAAATCTAAGTGTGTGGATGACAAGTATGATAAGTTTTTGTCTTCGTATTTCTAAGAGAAGTGATCTAAGGCGGGTTCTTAAAGAATCAACCCGTTTATCTTGAGGGTTCTTCGTTTGTTGTGGTTTTCGTCAAAACCACGAGGTGGGGTCCCAAATTCTTAACACATTATTTAAGAATTATATATTATTTAAATAAATTGAGAATATTAATTTCCTTGATTTTTATATGTCAATGAATGACCCTTTTGATGATATTGATTAGTTCTTCCCACATAAGATATGTGAGGACTTGAACTTGTGTTGATTTTAAGCATGTTTGGCTAACTTGATTAAAGTGATATGATTAAACAGTTAAATGATTGGAATGGGGTGATTTATTATAAGGATAATTAATTGTATAATTAATTATCAAGTCATGAGTTGGAATGATTTTGTGGCCTTTAATGATTATTGGGAATATTGAATATTTGACATGTTCAGAAGATAATTTGGAAACTATTAATAATTAATGAATGGATTAATTATTACATGTTAAATGGTAAATGGTTAAATAATTGACGAGTGGTTAAAGATATATTATTTAATTAATTAATTGTTGAATTAATTAATTTTCAAACCTTAAGTTAAGAGTTTTATTCATTGTTTGTTACAATTTCTTTCCAGGAGTACCTTTTGATGCGTTTTAGTTTTCCATGCCTTAAGTTGTCTTTGATAGATTTGTTTAGAAATAAGATATGTTGTGTGAGATGGTCACTGAATACCTCATCTTTTCTTAGCATGTTTTGAGATGAATATGGTGTGCTTGTAGATTATTAAAGTCTTGGACGAACCATTGTTTGAATTGACGAGTTCAGACTTGTTAAAGAATTTGGATAAATAATTTTTGAATTAATTATTCAGTTGGATTTCTATGAAAAATTAATTGTTAATTAATTATTAATTAATGAGATGTGGAATGGTTAATTATTTGTTCACTTATCTGAAGAGCGATTTGTACTGTTAATTAATTGTTGAATTGATTAAAGAATTGGTTTTGTAATGTTAGACATGGTATTCTACTCCAATGATAAGTATATATGTTTGATTTATGAATGGGTTGTGAGACATGGAATGATGCTCCAAATACTCATAGGGTGTTAGACATGATGTTCTACACTGATGATAGATGATATGTATGATTGATAAATGTGTTGTGAGACATAGACTAAAGCTCCAAATACTCATAGGGTGCTAGACATGGCGTTCTACACCCTAATTGCACGAAAATATTCTTTTATGGGTCGGGGACTGATGCTCCTAATACCCATGGGTTGTGAGGTATGAACTGATGCTCCGAATACTCATGAGGGTGTCAGACATGATGTTCTACACCCATTAATTAACATTGGACTTTGGGTCCAATTGTTCGTGTGTGAAATGAGTTAATAGTTAATGAGGGCTGTTGTGACATGATGTTTTGTGAATTGATTATGAGAAAGGGTTCAGGCATATTAATGAATTGGTTGAACCACTGTTAGTGGACAAACCCAGGAGAGAATCACTATTTTTAGTGTATGGGCTTAGATATAATATATGAATGATTAAATTGAATAATTTATGATGCGTTATCCAAGCCAAAGCACAAGCTTGGATTCAGTCATTACATTGATTACTTAGATGGTCTTGAGAGACATCTTTAGTGAGTGACTTATATGGGGGATTTCGGGTGTAGGCCAATTCTAAAGACATTCATAATAAGATTTGAGTAATTGATAAATGGAAAATGATTATGTAATGATTGTTGAGTATGCATGACAAATAAATTGTGCAGGTTCAGACACCAGCTGAGGGCTGAAGCAGGTACTTGAGTATATAGTTACTTTTTACTGGTTACTTTATTTTATTCATTCCTTCACATGTTTTAAATTATTTAACAAATGTCTAGATTTTGGGATGACAATGGTGGTACCAGCGTAGTTAGACTTATATCTCACACACTACTCGGGCCTCCATTTTTCACTGGGTACCCGAGTAGATTCTATTTGGTTGCAGGACTATGTTGTTTGCATTTACTTGGGAGTTAGAAGCAGAGGACCGAGCGGAGGCTTGAGATGCTCAAGGAGAACTCCCTTGGGGCTTTGAGTCATTATTTAGTTATTTTTTCATTTTAATGTAACACATGTTTTTTTGTTCCCTGTTTTCTACTTTTTTATCTTTAGCATGTCATGCATGAATATGTTATATAATTTGGCATTGGAAACGTTTATAAATTGAGTTTTATTTGTCTTCCGCTGTTTTTCATTTATGAGTTAATTCTTCCGATATTTATTGTTGTCCACAGTGGTGTATTTTCCATTGTTTAATGATTTTGAAAATTTTGAAATGAATAATTTTCTTGGCCTGATATGGAAAGGAAGTTTCATAAAAGCATCATCTAAGGAACTTAGAGATTCACATGTCATGCATATAACATGACATGTAGTTGCATTAGTAGGATGCCTGATAATTTGGATTGTGTTCCTTGGGTGCAATGTCATGTTTGATCTTCTTTATCATGCCTCTCTAGATAGCATGTTACAGTGATAGATTTAACATGCTTGAGTGATTATATTTCGTAATGCCTTGGTTATTAGCATGTTTTGTTGTTGTGACATGATTTCGTGTTATATTGAGTTGTTGTGTTACTACTTATTCTATCATGTTAAATATGTTTTGATATGTGAAAGGGGTTCTAAAGATAAAATATTAAATAAATGTTGATTGTGTTAAATGTGATCCAATTCCAGTGATAAGGTGTATGGGTGCCTTATCGATTGGTAGGTGGCCACCCATATAATTTGGACCATTAGGTTGATCATGTTAATTTCTGAATTGACCTTGGAATTGATTAATGAGAGCCAATTTTTAATCCATGGAGTGTATGGGTGCTTCATGAATTGGGAAATGACGACTCCTATTAAATTCGATGACATGATGCCATGTGAAATGCTTATAAATGTGAAAGATGTTTCATGTTGATCTAAAATCAAATGGATAGCTTCTAAAATGCAACTGGACCCATGTAGGTCAGTTCGAGAGTATTTTTATTAGATAAGACGTTTGGGTGTTTAAAATTTTAATACATGTGCCTTTTTAATTGGGTTGATTTATCGAGAACCCATGTTGGTTAAAATGAGATCCTCCTAGGTCGCCTTATCTTCTTAAAAGAAATTTATTTTGATAAGTATCTTGAAAATGGTGGGATGTCATCTAACTTAAGGTTTTAAAAACAGAGTTTTATGAAACTTGACTATTTTTCCTTGGGGTGTTTTGAAAATGGTACTATGAAGTTTTGATTAAATCATTTGATGATTAAAGATTAAGAGTGATTAAATATAAGGGGCATGGAAATGGAACCTATTGTGGTGTCCACTATTTAAAACCCTCATGTAAAGGGTAGTTCATAATTCTCTTGAATTTCCTTGGAACAGAAGAGTGAATACTTTCTGTATGGGTTCTTCTCCTTAGAAATGGCCTTATGTTCTGCTTTTGTGCCTAGAGACTTGTTTGAAGTGACCCAGTTTTGGGTTGTCACTTTTTTTTCGTAAGGGGCTAACCTGCGGTCGGTAGCACCCTCATAACATAAATGCCTTGCTAGTGCTATGGATTTTCTCACTCTTTTGGAGTTGTTTGGCATCGTTGTCCTAGATAGGACTTCTAGTTTCTTATGAAACCATTTTTTGAACGGGTGGTTATGTGGTTCTTTACCCTGTTGTGGGATTGAGCATCGAGTAATACTCTTTGCCAGATAGTTAGAGGTGCCTCGGGCATGGTTGGCTTTTTTGTTGGTCGTTTGACCCTTTCTTCATAGTAATAGATCACTAGTTATTGCATCGTCTAGGAAAATGGTCGTATGAGGAAATATGACTCCAAAATAAACCTTCTTGTACAGTTTAGAACGGTCTCGGGTCAACTCCAGGTAGTGTGACTTGAGAATTAAAGAATCTATTTCATTTCAACACATGATATGGTTTTCGGAAGACCAAGATGTTTTGACACGCCGATCTTGTTGTTAATCTATCGCACTGGTGAGTGGATGATCATTTCTTGAGACGTCATGGGAAATAATAAAGTGGGTATTGCCACTTTTTTCATGATGAATGTGTTGGCAGGTGATGACGATATTTTAGAACAGAGTTGTCCGGTAATGGTTTGACTGATCTTCTTCATGACCTTAGCTTTCTCTTAGTGTGGTCTTCTGGACACGACAAGAAAGTCCCCTATCTTGACCTCGTCGTGGAGAAAATAAGATAGTGTCGTTCTTGTGCCATGCTACAGTTTAAATGTTGTTGGGCTTGATGAGTAGTTTTTATTTGTGTAGTATACGAGATGCATTGATTCTTTAGGCTAATTCCTTTTTCATGTTTAGGAATGACTGTTTTTAAAATATCCTTGCGATGACTTGACTTGGATATTTCCCCAATGGTCAGGTAAGGACTTCATTTTACAAGCAGATGGTTTTGTATAGTTTTAAAGGAACATAATCAGATAAATGGGAAAAATGCGGTTTTGGGTCCGCAATGTCTTTCAAGGGAAGCATGTGAAACCTGTTCTTTTGTTTGATCAAGATTCACCATTTTACGTTGACAAGGTCAATCTAATAACCTTGAATACAAGATCTGTTTCGATTTTTAAGCATTATAGTAATCATTAGATCTAGTTATAAAGGCTTATCCATCTGGTTTGAGAAAGTTTAAAGGTGTGTTTGGCATTGGGAAAGCAACATGTCACTTCTAAAGAGATTAAATGACCTTGGTAGGTCAGTTGTTTTAGTAGTTATTCCGGATGGCTTCTTAGGGGTGAGAAGATTTCAAGGTGGGTATAATGTATGATCCTGTGTCTTGAATCGGGATACAATTACGAATGTTTTTGAAATTCTTTTTCGGTTTATCAATGGGTCATTCTTTTTAAACTGAGATCTTGAATTCTATTCTGGATTTTGGAACACCTAAATATGTTGTTTTTCGAACATTGATAGACATTTTTGAGGTAAAGGTGAAGTCACACGGGCAGCGCACAGTTTGTCTAACCATGCTGCCAAACCGTGCGTAGTTGAAGATTTGAGGTAGTGGCTAAGGCACGGTTAGCGCATGGTTTGTCTAACAGTGTGGCCTAGCCATGCGAGGAGTGTTTTCCAAGATAGCAGCTAACACAAGGTTAGCGCACGATTTGTCTAACCATGTGGGAAAACCATGTGTGTACTTACATGAGATCCTTAAATTGTGTATCTCACTCAATTTTGCCTTTAGATGGCTCGTTTAATCACCTAAGCGGCTGTAACTTGGGATTAATCTCCCTTGAAGGTTTGAAAACCTATCCCAAGCATTTTGGAGGTGATTTGAAGGATTATCTTGGAAAATCAAAGCCGAACTCTTGAGGTACGTAGATGTTCTTCTTCGTTCATGTTTAGTTTCCTAGATCTGCTTAGATCTACACCTCCTCTTCTCACGGTCTCAATGATCTACGCCCGTTATGGGTTAATCTATGTGTGTGTATGAAATTTATGATGAGTTTTGGTCTTGGTGTTTCTAGGAGAAGTGATATAAGGTGGGTTCTTGAAGAATCAACATGTTTCTCTTGAGGGTTCTTTGTTCGTTGTGGTTTTCATAAAAACCCTGAGTTAGGGTCCCAAATCTTTAACACATTATTTAAAAATTATAGATTATTTAAATAAATTTAGAATGCGAATTTCCTTGATTTTGATATGTCGATGAAGGACACTTTTGATGTTATTGATTAGTTTTTCCCACATGAGATAAGTGAGGACATGAACATGTGTTGAGTTTAAGCATGTTTGGCTGACTTGGTTAAAGTGAAATGATTAAACAGTTATATTATTGGAATGGAAAGATTGAGTATATGGATAATTAATTGTAGAATTAATTATAAAGTCATGAGTTGGAATGAGTTTGTGTCCTTTATTGATTAATGGGAATATTGATTATTTGAAATGTTTGGAAGATAATTTGGAAACTAGTAATAATTAATGGATGGATTAATTATTACATGTTAAATGGTAAATGGATAAATAATTGATGATTGGTCAAAGAGATATGATTTAATTAATTAATTATTGAATTAATTAATTTGAAATCATTAATTTAAGAGTGTGTATTGATTTTTTGTTACGATTGTTGTCCATGAGTAACTTTTGATGCGTTTTAGTTTTCTATGACATAAGTTGTCTTGGATAGAGTTGTTTAGAGATATGATATGTTGTGTGAGATGGTCACTTAATACCTTGGCTTTTCTCAGCATATTTTGTGATGATTGTAGAGTTCTTGTAGATTGTTAAAGTCCTGGACGAACCATTGTTTGAATGGATGGGTTCAGACTTCTTAATGAATTTGGATAATTAAGTGCTGAGTTAATTATTCAGTTGGCTTGATAAGAAAAAATAATTGTAAATTAATTATTTATTAATGAGATTTTTAATGGTTAATTATTTTTTTACTTATCTAAAGAGTGACTTGTGTTGTTAATTAATTGTTGAAATGATTAACGGATTGGTTTTTTGGTGATAGACATGGTATTATACACCAATGATAAATATATATATGTTTGATTGATGAAGGGGTTGTGAGACAGGGTCTAATGCTCCAAATACTCATAGGGTGTTAGACATGATGTTCTACAACAATGATAGATGTATATGTATGATTGATAAATGGGTTGTGAGACATGGATTGATGCTCCAAATACTCACAGGGCACTAGACATGGCGTTCTACACCTATCTTGCAAGAAAATATTCTTTTATGGGTCCGAGACTGATGCTCTAAATATCCATGGTTTGTGAGACATGGACTGATGCTCCAAATACTCACGAGGGTGCTAGACATGATGTTCTACAACCTTTAATTTACATTGGACTCTGGTTCCAATTGTTCGTGCGTGAAATGAGTCAATGGTTAATGTAAGCTGTTGTGACATGATGTTTGGTGAATTTATTATGAGAAAGGGTTCAAGCATATTAATGAATTGCGTGAACCACTATTAGGGGATGGACCCCGGAGCGAATAACTATTTTTAGTGGATGGTCTTAGAAATAAAATATGAATGATTAAATTGAATAAATTATGACGCGTTATCCAAGCCAAATCACAAGCTTGGATTCAGTGTTTACATTGATTACATAGATGGTCTTTAGAGAAAACATTGGGGAGTGATTATTGTAACATCCCATGTAAGTAATGAATAACTGATTTTCTTATCTATGTATATTTATTAATTATATAGTTTTTTAAGAGGTTTAAAATGAGAATAAATCCAATGTTAAGCATGGAATACTCTAATATTTTTAAAAGATTGTCTTACTACCATTGGGTGGAAAACCATTTTTAAATCTATCTTCTGACAATTTTATAAGCTATATTTCTCAAATTAACTAATTCTTTATTATTGGGACATTAAAATTTACTTTGGATAAATTTTTAGTATTTGTCTGACAATGTTCCTTTTTTAATGAATAGTGAAAAATACTGCATTTTACATCAAAATTGCTTTTTTATCTAATTTAATTATATGGTTAGATTATATTTTTAATTGGTTTTAAAGTTTAATTAGAATATATTTTTACCATTTAATCCAATGGGTTTCATTATAATTAATTTCACGTTGGAATTGGGCATAAACAAATGCCAAACTATTCATAAATATTGTTTCAAAAAAACCCGCTACTTGTTTTGACAACGGGAATTATTTTTAAATTAATTATTGAAATTTATGTGTTTGGAATTTGGTAAAATGGATTCCATATTTGTAATCATAAGGTCCAAATTATTTCATTATGACCCTTTTGTTATTGGACTTTGTGAATAGTAAGGACGATAATTATTGTTAATTATCTTGATTAATTAGTAATATGGTAGTTAAGGATAATAAAATAATATCATAATAATAAAAAATGACACCAACATGTGTCCTAATACTACTGGTTGTGTAATTTCTGACCATGGGATGCCTTGTTCCAAAATTGGGGACCACATGGAATCAATTTTGTGTGATAATGACTTTTTATGTTTTTATTTGTTAAAGAAAGTAAATATAACAAAGATTTTATCACCTGAGTAAAACATTTTTTATTTTGTCTACATAAATTATCTCTTGGACTATAAATAGTCATTGGAAATCTATAAATATTTCCTACATCATAGTATATTTTTTATAATTTTTAGACATTAAATAAATTAAATTATATATGAGACCATGATGATGCAACAATTACCTCATTATTTAACGATTTAAATAAAATGAAAAGACTATCAATCTAAGACCTAAACATGTAAAAAACCTATTTTATGGGTGTATTTCTAACCCTTATAACCCTATACTTGAAATACATCAATGTGGGACCTTTAGAATCTGAAACTCATTTGAAAATAAAGTAACATTTTATACCTTTCCAAGAGTGCCCCTCCTCTTTTCTTATAAAAGGCACCCACCTCTACCTCCTTACCCACACCTCTCAAGCATTTGGCTCGGCCCAAATCTGATAATTTTGTCACTCAACATCCCTCTCCTAATCCTAGAATCCATACCTTTGGAAGGAAGCTCTTAAAGAAACCTTTTTGGTTCAAACCAAAGGGAGTTGCCCGATTTAAAGGTAAAGTCTTCACTTGTGTTCTTTTGTTTTATTTTGCTTCTCCAGCCACCTAAACTCTTTTTATTCATTTATTTTGTAACAACACCAATATATTAAATATACTAGGATTTTTTTATAAGAAGTATTCGAGCTACACTTACACACACCTACATCTAATGGTTAAAGAACATACGGTTTCTGTGGATGGTTAATTTCTGTCTCACAAAACGATGATTGTTCAATATTCTTTTAACACCTTCAAATGTGGCCATTAATATGTCACTATATTTATATATGATATATAATATTTATATGTTTTACTTAAGCTTCTGTATTTTTCATTTATGGCATACCTTTATGGTTTCCATTATGGGTATACGCGATATCTTTATTTTAAGAAGTGCAGACTACCGCCCCCTCAAAGTGATTTGATTCATTAATATCATATGTGGTACTTATAAAGGATATATTTAATGATATAATATATGATAACATACTGGAATTATAATAATATTATGTATCATTATGTTTTAATTCCATTAAATATGAAATATAAATGGAAGTAGCGTTAATGTGTACGTACAACTTAGTGTCTCCATGAATGATGCATTTCATTTCATACCTCCAAATGTTATGTAATATTATAAATGCATGTATATAATGGATATATATGATATATATGATATGTACATCATGAATATAATTCTTGATATAATGGATATTTTACCACATGAACAACTTGTAATTATAAAGAGTTTATTTTTGACTCAAGTACCAATGATTGACAAAACAACCATTATTAACATAAATAATTACATAGTGTTCATAAAATGGTAATAAGTGATATAAAAGGAATAATGAACTTGAAAAAAGTTTCTTAAGCAAGTAGAAATTAACTCATGTTTATTATTCATGACGTTAAATAACGATCGAGTCAAGTCGGACCCGAGGTAAGGGAACTTCTTAACCCAATTTCTATTCTTTGGGTTAATCTCCTACTTTCAAATTATGTCATGATATTATAATGTCCTATATTGTATTTGTACTTTCTTTATGTGTAATTATAGTGAATACACATAATAGATTTATTTTATTTTAAAAAAATGATCTTTGTATGGGACTTCATCTCAATCTCCTTTCATTGAGGCATATTTTGTTTTATACACAACTTTCTTTTATACGGTGTATAAACCCCATTGACATTTAAGTTTACTCAAAAGGAATATTTTTTATACAAATCATTTACTAAATGAAAAAAGGGAATGTTTTTTTGTATTTATGCGGTGACAACGACTTCTCCGCCGCCGTGACCATTATTTGAGTTTCTGCTTCCTCTACAAGAATTAAACTTTTTTTAAATGAAAAATAAATATCATGGTTTTAATTTTACTTTATTTTGGTATTGAAAATGGTTTTGATAATGTTTTTATTATATCAATGTGTTATTGATATCTTGTGATTGAAATGTAGAAATGTTATGTTTCCTTTATTCATGTTTTATGTGATACGATTATGTTATGGTTCTTGGGCATTGTTTATGAAGATGGGTGGTTCCGTGATAAACTAAGGGTGGGTGAGCCCGATATAACTCTCCAATGCATTGGGTAACATGAAGGAGTTAAACATTATGGTTTCTCCGAAGAGATTTAGGGAATATACTGTGATGGGTATTCCAAACGTAAACATGAGGGATACTACCTATGTAAGAATGTTATGAATGCCACATGTTACCTTTATGTCTTATGATTTCTATGATTTATTCATGATTTGATGAGGTATGTTAAAATTATTATGTTTTATGAGTAAGGTATGATTTCATACATGGACTAATGTTTTCTTTTCGTACTTATATATCCCATACTGAGCTTTTTTATGACAATCCCAAGTTTTTGAAATGTTTCTCACAGGTCATGGGAAAGGTACATGATGTGATGATATTATCAAGGAAGTGTCAAGAATGAATCTATGTTTTATTTTAAATATGTTTCTGTTTATGGAAAAAATGAGTACTATCTTTTATGTAACCACTTTGTTTAAATGTGGACTGTAATGCATGTTTTATGATCTAATTCTATAAAAATATAATCCTGAAAAGATCCTCAATGTGTAATCTTTAAGTAACTCAAGATTAAGTAATGTTTAATGATGGGGCCTTATAGTTGGTATCAGAGGTCGGTTTAGATAACTATAGGAGTTAGAATTATATTAAATGATTATCCAAAAATATTTTTTTATGGTAAAATTGAAATGATATAGCATTTGAAGATTACCATGTTGCTTCATCTAAGATATGTTTGTTCAGAATGGTTTTCCGCAGAGGAAACAGGGAAGCAGTGCTAGGAAGGAATACAGACGGAAATAACCTTCCCAATCAGCATCCTGAGATGGACAGAATTGGAAATGAATAGTTTGTTGTAGTAACGGTGTAATAGACTCAAGTTATAAATGGTGGTGGTATCCATGCACGAGATCAGCCAGATCAACCGCAGAGGAACATGTCAGTTTTGGAACATCTAATGAGGAAACATACCCCATCATTCAGAGGATCATCTGACCCTATGCTAGATGAAGGGTGGATTAAAGCACTGGAAAATATTATCGATGTCATGGGGTGTTCAGACAATCAAAAGGTTAGTCTTGCTATTTACCGTTTGGAGGGTGAAGCAGATCAGTGGTGGTCGATGGTTAAAAATATCATGGACGCTGATGAGATTGATGCTCTCGACTGGGATGAATTGAAAGGTATGTTTCTTGAGAAGTATTTTCCTAAGGGTGTTCTACTTAGGATAGAAAAACAATTCCTGGAATTGAGGCAAGAGGAAGACTCAGTGGCTTCCTATGAAGAAAGGTTCACTCGATGGGCAAGGTATGCTCCAAATTTTATCCGAGACCTTGATGGTAAAATCAATCATTTTTACTCAGGATTAAATCCAAAATATCGAAGGTAATTGGCTTATTGTGAGTTCTGAAGTTATGAAAAGCTTTTTCAATGTGCTCATAAGGTGGAAATGGAGTTTGTCGATGATCAAGTGTTTTATAAAAACTAGCAGAAGAAGAGACCGAGGTGGCATGAGAGAGGAAAGAAATCTTCAAAAAGGTTTGACGGTAAGAAAAATAAGGTTCTAGTTTGTGATAAATGTGGTAAAAGGCATGCTGGGGAATGTCTTCTGAATTCTGGAAAGTGCTACCAATGTGGTAAGATGGGACATAAGGCTCGTGATTACACTGAAAAAGATCAGGGTGATGGTAAGACCAAATTGGATTTACAGTTAGTGAAATGTTTTAAGTTCAAAGAGATGGGTCACTATGCAAATGAGTTTCCGAAAAAGAGATCGAGTGATTGGAAGCAGAAAGGGGTGGTGAAATCCTTTGCAACTACATCAGTAGATGTCAGGCCATCAAATGAAGTTGTATCAGGTACTTTATTTGTTTTTTTTTCAGATTATGCCAGTGTGTTGTTTGATTCAGGGTCAACACATTCTTTCATCTCTGAAAACTTTTCTAGCAAAATGGGAATACCATCTCAAGAAATAACTTTTGAACTTGTGGTAAAAACACCTGGGGGAAATGTTGAGGCAAAAAGAATTTATACGAATCTTCCTATCCTTATCTGTGGAAAGAACCTACATGCAAACCTTATTGTTTTACCTCTAGTAGAGTTTGATGTTATCCTGGGTATGGATTGGCTTTCTATTTACCATACTAAGATTTACTGTAGATCTAAAGAAGTTTTTTTTTTCAGAAAGACTTTCAGTTTGTGTACAAGAATGAAACCTAACTATTGATAACATATCAAGAGGACGAGAAACTTGTAAAAGATGGAAATTAATTTTACCTTGAACATATCATTGAAAAGAAGGGAACTGTTTAGATTAATGATGTGCCATTGTTAAATGAGTATCTTGATGTTTTCCTAATGATTTTCCTAGAATAATACCAGATCAGGAAGTTGAATTTACTATTGACTTAGTTCCTGATGCTACGCCAATTTTAAAACCCCCTTATCAAATTGCTCAAATTGAACTTTTAGAGTTGAAGGGGAAATTCCAAGATTTATTAGAGAAAGGTTTCATTAGACCTAGCACATCACCATGGGGTGATCCTATTTTATTTGTTAAAAAGAAAGATGGTTCAATGAGACTTTGCATTGATTATAGAGCCTTAAATAACATCACTATTAAGAAAAAATATCCATTGCCTCATATCGATTATTTGTTTGATCAGCTCCAAGGAGCTTGGTTTTTTTCAAAGATTTACCTGAGATCGGGGTACAATTAGTTGAAGGTAAAGGAAGCAGATATTCCGAAGACCACGTTTCGTACAAGATATGGCCATTATGAATTTGTATTAATGCCTTTTGGGCTAACCAATGCACCTGCTGTATTCATGTACCTTATGAATAGAATTTTCCATGAGTTCTTGGATAAGTTTGTGGTGGTATTCATTGATGATATTTTGGTGTTTTCAAAAAGTAAAGAGGAGAATGAAAGACATTTAAAGGTTATTTTTCAAACAATAAAAGAAATGAAATTTTATGGGAAATTCAGCAAGTGTGAGTTTTGGTTGCAACAAATTTCTTTCCTTGGTCACATTGTTTCTAAATATGGGATAACTATTGATCCTAAAAAAAATGGTTTTTGAAGAATGGCCAAGACCCACAAATGTAACCGAGATTCATAGCATCCTTGGTTTGGTAGGATATTACGAAGGTTTGTTAGAAATTTTTCACGGTTATCTAGTCCAATGACTAAGCTAACTCGGAAGGGTGTTAAGTTTATCTGGACAAAAGAATGTGATGATTGTTTTCAGGAACTGAAAAGAATATTGGTGAACACTCCAGTTTTGGCACTACCTTCCAGGAATGGGGAGTTTGTTATCTATAGTGATTCTTCATTGAATGGACTTGGTTGCGTCCTAATGCAGAATGATCAGGTAATTGCTTATGCTTCACGACAGTTGAAAACTCATGAGGTAAATTACCCTACACATGATTTGGAGTTAGTTGTTGTTGTTTTCTCTTTAAAAATTTGGAGGCATAATTTGTATGGAGTAAAGTGTGAAATATATACCGATCAAAAAAGTTTAAAGTATATATTCACTCAGAAGGAATTGAACATGAGACAGAGGAGATGGCTAGAATTAATCAAGGATTATGATTGTACAATTCATTACCATCCGGGAAAAGAAAATATAGTGTCTGATTCTTTTAGTCGAAAAAGTAATGCTTCATTAACAATGTTTCATTTGGAACGTGATCCTTTGGTTAAGGAACTAATGAACTTTGGAATATATGTTGTTGGTGCAGGATTTTCTTCTGTTTGTTTTAGGTATCCATGAAATCTTCTCTATCAGACAGAATTAAGCAAGCATAGAAGTAAGACAACAAGTTATAAAAAAAGGTAGAGCAGGTTCAGAAGGGTAAGTTGCTTGAATTCAACATTGATAATGATTTTTTTTGAGATTTGGGAAGATATTGTGTGTGCCTTGTGATTCACAGTTTAAGGGAGAGTTGTTATGTGGAGCTCATAGTTCTACATTTTCATTTCATCCAGGGAGTACTAAGATGTATAGAGATCATCGGGAGTATTACTGGTGGGACGGAATGAAAAGGGATATTACTGATTTTACTATGAAGTGTTTGACATGTCAATAGGTTAAAGCAGAGAGAAAGTTACCGAAAGGGATGATTCAGCCTCTACCTGTACCAGAGTGGAAATGGGAGAATATATCCATGGACATCGTTGTGGGATTGCTGATGACACCTCGAGGTAATAATGAAATATGGGTTTTGATGATTTCTTGACTAAATCTGCTCATTTCCTAGCTATACGAGATACATTTTCCCTAGATAAACTTTCTCATTTGTATCTTAAAGAGATTGTCAGGTTCCATGGAGTTTCTCTCCCCATTGTGTCTGACCGTAATCCGAGGTTTACTTATAACTTTTGGAAAGGCCTTCAGAAGTCGTTGGGTGATGAATTAAATTTTAGTACAGCTTTTCATCCTCAATCAGATGGGAAGTCAAAACAAACAATTCAGACTTTGGAAGATATGCTACGTGCTTGTTCGATGTATTATCAGGGAATTTGGGACCAACATCTTTCTCTGGTTGAGTTTTCTTATAATAACAGTTTCATTCCAGTATACAGATGACACCATTTGTGGCATTATATGGGAAGCAGTGTCGAACACCAGCTTTCTAGGATGAAGTGGGTGAAAGGAAGTTGATGAGACCAGAATTGGTAGAAGAGTTGGCAGAAAAAGTTCAGCTGATATAGAAACACATGAGAATAGCTCAGAGCAGGCAGAAGAGTTATGCGGACAACAGGAGGAATGATCTCTCTTTTGAGGTAGGTGATCATGTTTTTCTCAATGTATCACCATGGAAAAGTGTGATGTGATTTGGTAAGAAAGGAAAGTTGAGTCCAAGGTTCATTGGACCATATGAAATTCTGGAGAGAGTTGGATCTGTTGCATACCGAGTGGATTTACCTCCAAGTTTATCTCAGGTACACAATGTTTTTCATGTCTCAATGTTAAGGAAGTAAATGTCAGATCCATCTCATATTTTGAGTCCAGAGGTGGTTCAGTTGGAAGAGAATCTATTTTATGAGGAACAACCGGTCCAGATTCTTGACCACAGGGAGAAAGTGTTGCGGAATTAGGTGATTCATCAAGTAAAGGTTTTGTGGAAAAACCACATGAGTGAAGAGGCAACATGGGAATCTGAAAATTCAATGAGGGATAAATACCCCCACTTATTCGATACGTAAATAAATTGAGGGGACTCAATTTTCTAAAGGGGGGAAGGATGTAACATCCCAAGTAAGTAATGAATAATATATTTTCTTATCTATGTCTATTTATGAATTAGATAGTGTTTTAAGAGGTTTGAAATGAGAATAAATCCAATCTTAAGTATGGAATACTCTAATATTTTTAAAAGATTGTTTTACTACCTTTTGGTGGAAAACCATTTTTAAATCTATATTTTTACAATTTTATAAGCTTTATTTGTCAAAATAAACTTATTATTTCTGATTGGGACATGAAAATTTACTTTGGGGAAATTTTTGGTATTTTTCTGACAATGTTCAGTTTTTAATGAATAGTGAAAAATACTGCATTTTATATCAAAACTGCCCTTTCATATAATTTAATTATATGGTTATATTATTTTTTTAATTGGTTTTAAAGTGTAATTAGAATATATTTTTACCATTTAATCCAACGGTGTTCATTATAATTAATTTCACATTGGAATTGGTCATAAACAAATGAAAAAATTTTCATAAGTATTGTTTAAAAAAACCCGCTATTTGTTTTGACAACGTGAATTATTTTTAAATTAATTATTGAAACTTATGTGTTTGGAATTTGGTAAAATGGATTCCATATTTGGAATCATAAGGTAAAAATTATGCAATTAAGACCCTTTTGTTTTTGGACTTTGAGAATAGTAATCACGGTAATTATTGTTAATTATCTTGATTAATTAGTAATCAGGGAGTTAAGGATAATAAAAATATATAATAATAATAAAAAATGACACCAACAAGTGTCCTAATAGTACTGGTTGTGTCATGGACGACCATGTGATTCCTTGTTCCAAACTTGGGGACCACATGGAAACACTTTTGTGTGATAATGACTTTTTATATTTTTATTTTTTAAAGAAAGTAAATATAACAAAGAATGTATCACCTGAGTAAAACATTTTTACTTTTGTCTACATAAATTATCTATTGGAATATAAATATTAATTGGAAATATAAAAAGATTTCCCACATAATAGTATTTTTTTTTAAAATTTTTAGACATTAAATAAAATAAATTTTATGTGAGGTCATGATGATGCAGTGATTACCTCATTATTTAATGATTTAAATAAAATGAAAAGTCAATGTAAAATATAAGACCTAAACATGTCCAAAACCTATTCTATGGGTGGATTTCGAATCCTTATCACCTTATCCTCGAAATACATCAATTTGGGACTTTCAAAATCATAAAATCATTTGAAAATAAAGTAACATTTTATACCTTTCCAAGAGTGCCCCTCCTCTCCTCTTAAAAAAGGCCCCCGCCTCTACCTCGTTACCCACACCTCTCAAGCCTTTGGCTTGGCCAATCTCTTCTCATTTGGTCTCTATGCATCCCTCTACTCATCATAGAAGCCTTACCTTAGGCAGAAAGATCATCAAGGAACCTTTTTGGTTCAAACCAAAGGGAGTTACCCGATTTAAAGGTAATGTCTTCACTTGTGTTCTTTTGTTTTATTTTTCTTCTACAACCCCCTAAACTCTTTTAATTAATTTCTTTTGTAACAAGAACAGTATATTAAATATACTAGGATGTTCTTATAAGAATTATTCGAGCTACACTTACACACACCTACATCTAATGGTTAAAGAACATACTGTTTCTGTGGATAGTGAATTTCTGCCTCACGAAACGATGATTGTTCAATATTCTTTTAACACTTTCAAAGGTGTCCATTAAGATGTCACTATATTTATATATGATATATAATATGTTTAGTTTTTACTTAAGCTTATGTATTTTTCATTTATGGCATATCTTTATGGTTTCCATTATGGGTATACGCGATATCTTTATTTTAGGAAGTGCGGATCACCGCCCCCTCAAAGTGATTTGATTCGTTAATACCATATGTGGTACGTATAACAGATAGATTTAATGATATCATATATGATACCATACTGGAATTATAATAATATTATGTATTATTTTGTTTTAATTCCTTTAAATATGAAATTAAAATGGAAGTAGCGTTCATGCGTACGTACGGCTTACCATCTCCATGAACGGTGCATTTCATTTCTTACCTCTAAATGTTATGTAATATTATAAATGCATGTATATACTGGATATATATGATATATATGATATCTACATAATGAATACAATTCTTTATATAATGGATATTTAACCACATGAACAACTTGTAATTATAAAGAGTTTATTTTTGACTCAAGTACCAATGATCAACAAAACGACCATTATTAACTTAAATAATTACATAGTGTTCATAACATGGTAATACGTGAAATAAAAGGAATAATGAACTTGAGAAAAGTTTCTTAAGAAAGTAGAAATTAACTCATGTTTATTATTCAGGACGTGAAATAACGATCGAGTCAAGTCGGACCCGAGTGAAGGGAACTTCTTAACCAAATTTCTATTCTTTGGGTTAATATCTTACTTTCAAATTATTTCATGATATTATTATGTCCTATCTTGTATTTTTACTTTCTTTATGTGTAATTATAGTGAATACACATAATAGATTTATTTTATTTTAAAAAAATGATCTTTGTATTGGACTTCGTCTCAATCTCCTTTCATTGAGGCATATTTTGTTTTATACAGAACATTATTTTATAAGGTGTATAAACCCCTTTGACATTTACATTTACTCAAAAGGAATATTTTTTATACGAATAATTTACTAAACAAAAAAAGGGAATGTTTTTTTGTACGTATGCGGTGACAACGACTTCTCCGCCGCTGTGACCATTATTTGAGTTTTGGCTTCCTCTATAGGCCTTAACCTTTTTTAAATGAAAAATAAATATTATGTCTTACTTTTCCTTTATTTTGGAATTTAAAATGGTTTTGATAATGTTTTTGTTATATCAATGTGTTATTGATATATTTTGATTGAAATGTGGAAATGTTATGTTTCAATTTTGCATGTTTTATGTGATATGATTGTGTTATGGTTCTTGGGCATTGTTTATGAAGACGGGTGGTTCCGTGATAAAATAAGGGCGGGTGAGCCCGATATATCTATCCAATGCATTGGATAAAGCGAAGGAGTTAATCTTTAAGGTTTCTCCGAAGTGATTTAGGGAATATATTGTGATGGGTATTCCAAACGTAACCAGAGGGTTACTCCCTACGTAAGAATGTTATGAATTCCACATATTACATTTATTTCTTATCATTTCTATGATTTATTAATGATATGATGTGGTATGTTAAAATACTTATGTTTTATGAGTAAAGTATGATTCCATACATGGACTAATTTTTTTTCGTACTTCTATATCCCTTAATGAGCTTTTTTATGCTCATCCCATGTTTTTGAAATGTTTTTCAAAGGTCAAGGGAAAGGTACATGATGTGATGATAGTGTCAAGAAAGTGTCCAGAAAGAATCCATGTTTTATTTTAAATTTGTTTTCGTTGATGAGAAAAATTAGTACTATCTTTTATGTAACCACTTTGTTTAAATGTCGAATTTAATTCATGTTTTATGATCTAATTCTCTAAAACTCTAAACCTGAAAAGCTCCTAAATGTGTATTCTTGAAGTAACTCAAGATTAATTAATGTTTAAGGCTGGGGCCATATACTTAAATGGGAAATTGTGGGCATAAGCTGAATCTCAAGACTTTTATAATAAGATTTGAGTAATTGATAAATGGAAAATGATTATGTAATGATTGTTGAGTATGCATGAAAAATGAATGGTGCAGGTTCAAACACCAGCTAAAGGATGAATAAGGTACTTGAGTATATAGTAACTTTTTACTTCTTATATTATTTTATGCATTCCTTCATGTGTTTTAAATTATTATTAAATATTTGGATTTGGGGTAGACACCGGTTGTCCCGGCCTACTGAGATTTATATCTCACACCCTACTCAGGACACCATTGAACAAGGTACCTGAGTAGATTCTATTTGGTTGTAGGACTATGTTGTTTGCATTTACTTGGGAGTTAGGAGTAGAGGATAGAGCGGAGGCTCGGGATGCTCGAAGAGAACGCCCTTGGGGATTTGAGGCATTATTTATTTATTTTTTAATTGGAATGTAAAGCATTCTATTTTGTTCAATGTTTTCTGCTTTTGTATCTTTAGCATTTCATGCATGCATCTGTTGCATAATTGGGCATTGGCCACTTTGATAAAATGAGTTTTATTAGTCTTCTACTGCTTGTCATATATGAGTTACAACTTCCACTATTGTTTGTAATCCACACTAATATATCTCTGTGCAACTATGACAGGAGGGTATAGTCTCCCCACTGACTATCCTTAGACCCTCGCTACTAGTCGGCAGCCTCTGGCGTATAGGGAGATGCGGTTCAGGTCATGTGGTGACCGGTCTGGCCACCAGTTTAGTAGTGACCCTGGTCGGGACGTTACATAATCAAAACTATATATTGATATAAGATATGTCATTTTAAAAAATTTATTAATGAGTTATTATGTCTTAGTTGAAATATGTTTTAGAAAATACATAAAATTAGAGATCAATTTAATTAGATAGAAACATATATAAACATTATTTAATATTAATAATCTATGAAATTTTTAGTGTATTAATGAGATGTTATCTTGATTATGATTGAAAAACAAAACAGATAACACAGTGACATATCAGAAATAAATAATTGGTTTAGTATCCAGGTGAGACCTAATCCCCCCACTTGAAAACCACCTACCGCCAAAAAGATTATAAATATAATCAATCAAATCCACAACTTGGATAATGTTTAAAATCAATAAAAATAACATGTCTAGGAAAAAATGCCTCTTCCATAGTTATACATGGGACGAAAGAAAAAGAATAGGTCACAAAAGGAACTCTTGCACAAAAACAGGGTGAAATAGAAGGAGGAAGAAGCGAATTACAAGTATTCTCCAGGAGTATATTGGAGATAGTGTGTGTTGTATAATAGGTAAACAATAAACTTCTAAACAAGTAAAACGAACAAAACATATAAGAATAGGAAAATCTTAGACTAAGGTGTTATGTATGTTCATAATCCTCAGATCAGTAGTGGTGAGGAATATTCGATTTGTTTTTGAAAATTAGAGAATAACATAGGATCACAGTAATCTTTAGGTATGCTTCAACTGGTATTTTTCTATTGTCTTAATAAATCTCAATGATGGGTTCAATTCTTATTTTTCATTGATCTTCAAAGAATGTGAATTAGAAATTTTGATATAATTTAAAAAATTTATTGCACAATTTTCTTGGTCATCTGTAATCTTTGTATCTATGTATCGTTATATATTTTCAATAGAGATATCCACCACCAATATATAGAGGTGCTATTGAGGGAGATCCACAATCATTGGATTGAATTTTACTATGTTTTGAGGACTCAGTCAAACTATCCACGTATACATATTTCCATTGCTCCGTTCATGGAGAATAACTCAGACATCAAGTGTAAGAAATAGTTGTCAGTGACTTGTATTTTGTGACGACTTTACTAACGATATCTCCTTTGATTGAAGTGGTGACTTTATTATCATGGTAACATTGAATTTAGTCTAGTAGTGACTTATCTTATAGGTAACAATTAATCACTTTTAGCAGTAATGGTGGCTTGAGTCTAGCAGTAACTTATCTTGGTGGTAACTATGACTTCCCTATGTCGGTAGCTCATCCTAGTGGTAATAGTGACATGCAGCCAAATGGTGTCTTCCCATAACACTTAGAAAAATATTATAGAAGTAATATGGTCATCTAAAATTCTATCATAAAACATGTGAAACATTAGTAATAAATGAATCATGGTTTGATTTCATTAAAATAATAGTTTCAAACAAACTCCATTCAAGGGGGTTCCAACAATTCTGGTATTACCCAAGACAATGACTCAGATTTGGGATGTTACAACCAAAAATCCCAACATTACCATTCCAGATGATGTAATTACACATATAATAAATAATCATTTCTATGACATAAAAATTCCATATATGATGTAAAAAAATGAATGAAACTACACAATCCATATAGAACAAAAAATCAATAGACACTCCAAAATTATAAAGTAGAAAAAGATAAAAAAGTTTTACATGAAAGGTGAAAATTAATTTATGGATCTATACAATATGAATAAAATTTTCTATTAGAATATATAAAAAATATGAAACCAAACTATAGTTTCGAAGGATTTGGAGATTCTTGAGTTTTATTTGTAGTTATATGATGAAAGATAATTTTTGTTAAATAAAAATGTAGTGGAATACCATTATACATGGAATTGAAGACCAATCTCATGATGGAAAAAGAAGTGAGAAAGCTCCACATTTAATTTTTGTAATGAAGTTGAGTAGTTTGTTTTATAACATGAAACCCCTAACATGTTATTATTTTTTGTGTTAGTTTTTATGGAAATGACAAGTATAGATGTCTTTAGTATTTTATAAATCCTGAAAAAATTAATTTGATGAAGTTAGAACATGTGGAGATTAATGTAATGTTCTTGGAGAAGGGATGGCTAGATAAAATTCTTATGATTTCACCGAGGAGTTACAAATCAATATAATAACTATAATTTTTATTTTATAACACTTGGTTGAAATCTTGAGAAGTAAACTGGTTATTTGGGCCTACCATGAATTCATTTGAGGTAATATATAAAATTTTCTATGTCCCATAAATTACATAAACATTAGTTCACTCCACTTCATAAATATTATCTATAATTTTCATAAAAATGATCCCTTTGTTGTGGAAGAATCATCTTTTCTTGGAGGTGTTGAAAAATGAAAAATGAAGAGACAGGTAAGCATCAATTATTATTTTTATTTTCATTATCTAAAAATGTGTGATCAATAATATTCTCTATGAAAACATCATTTGGATATGTAGACAAGAATCCTTGTCTATGTAATCATCATTTGGGTTTCTGAAAAAGCATCTTCTAGCGATTGTGTATGCATGAAATCTAATTTCTGTAAACATACTACAGACACCGTGTGAACTTCACATGAATATACTTAATTATCATATTCATTACCATCATTATTTCAATATATCATTCAATACATACTGAAAATGATTAATTCTAATGACTAAAAGTTGAAGTTTCCAAATTTATTATTTGATGATGAAATTAAAATCTTACACTTCTATACCTATTTTCATGTGCTCTAAAAATCATGATGTTATGATTATCCATGATTAAAGACAATGAAAATTTTGAGTAGAAGGTCTTCAGTCTCATAGAATAAGGTCAATGAAATATAATTTGAAAGACTTTATAATGTCTAAAATAATGGGTTTCAAAAATTATTAATTCTAATGGAAAATATATTTGAATATTCTAAATATGATGATAATGTTTTGAATATCATGATGCTATTTATAGTCATTATTAAACCATGTATTTATGAGGTTTATTGTTCTTTTTAAAAAATGAAAATTAATGGGTTTTCTATAACAATATAGATGATGTTTAGTTGGAGTTCGAGTTATTTATCATAAGATAAATTATTATGATATGCTGTAATTAAGTTGGAAAAAATATATAACATGGTTTATTTAGAGATAATTTTTTTATTCTCAAATAATAGTACTTCTAGATTTCAGTGAATCTGGAAATTAAATATTTAATTAGTCGAGGAACACGATATGATTTCAATGATAAAATATCAAAAATATATTATGAATCAAAATCTTGAGAAGTTTTTTGTTGTTGAGTTGATACTATAGTTAAAAAATTTAACTGGAATCTATAATGGCCTTCATTATAAAAAATATGGGAAGAGAACAGGAAAAGTATTCATATCCTTAAGCCGATACTATTGTATTTTAGACATCCAATCAAGAATGATTTTAATGTGTTTTTTAGATACTCTAATTTTCATTATGTGAAGACGAATTTGAGTATTCTATACATAAATCATAGAGATATAGTAGGTTGAGTTTGAGAAAGTGTAATAATTTAAATTCAATTGTATATTTGTAATAAAAATTTGAGGTGAGAATTCTACAACCATTGAAAAATAAGATACAAGAGATTATGGGTGTGAATAACTGAGAGAACTAGATTTAGAATGGAAGATGAAGGTTTAGTTGTTTTATGTTGTAGTAAATAATTACGAAGAAGGTTATTATATGATGAACCAATAATATATAGGGAATCAAAGAAGAAGAAGAATATGTTGTTTATACCAACTTTTACTACTAGCCAGTTATAGTCAAGGATTGAGAGGAGTCCAAGAAACATATTATGAATATGATCTACGAAGATGTGCTACCTACTAGAGAATGACTTGAAAGATTTAGTAGTAAAAACCTGAATAAATTTCATTTTCTCTAATTAATTATGTAGTTTTATATTTTTGGTGTGGCTATATCAATATGTAGTTTGAATGATATACTTCAAGTGGAAGAAGGAATCTATAAGAACCATTTGGTGTGATTCCAGTTTGATGAATGTGGCATACAATATAAATATCACTCCACTTGCATAATATAGTGCATGATTTTTAAAAATTTAAAATATCATGAACCCCTAACCTATGTATTATGGTGTGATATTGTTTTAGTATAACAACAACCTACATTCACTCATAATTGATAAAAAGGTTCTACTGTAAAAATTGTGACTTGGATATCTATGATCAAAATAAGGAGTAGGTTTCCTAAATCATGGAAGAACCTTCAAAAAGCACAATGTGCTTTACATTCCTACATTATGTGATACCATGGGGTAAATGTGGTTTTTGCGAACAAAAGAAGTTCTTATGGAGTCCTAAGTTACTAAAAAGGTTCAAAGCCAAATGGGGTATAATTATCACAAAAAAAATTGATTTTTTGTAATGTAATTTTACAACTCGGGATTCACCCCTCTCTAGCATGTGTTTACAATCTTACCGAGACAAACAATTAGTATCATAGTATATGTTCATTCTGATTTGGATTTATTCTGAAGAATAATTGTTTTATAATAATATATGAATGTAAATTTTTTTATTCCTAGAAGAGTTATTGGAAGTGACTCTTATGGAATAATATATCTCAATCCCTATCATGAAACATTTTTGGGTCTATAAAAAGACCTTGAGAAATTGGAATAAAATATAGACCATGAATTTAATAAAATATTCAATTAAGGAAGAGGAATTACCACTAGTTTAATGTGTTCAATGTGGAAAATATCTTGATAAATAAATTTATTATTCCTCTGATGATTCATGTAGCTCAATACATGACAAATATGATTCTGATATTCCATTAAGTGAATTTTATACTAAAATTAAATATCACGGGAAGAAACTCCCCATTGAAATTTTCACTAAAAAGTTTTCATATATCAACGGGATGTAAGATGAGAAGTCCTTACTAGAGGAAAATTCTGATTCTATGGATTAGAAATTAGCAAAGAAATTTATTTTCAGTAACACTCTAACAAAACTTGTGAGTGATGAAGAATAACATTGCATACTTTGTAATGTATGGATTTTAAAAAATAAATAAAGACATTAAAAGATCTGAATGTCAGAATGAATTATTCCAAAAGGACGTCAAGTATCTATTTCATGCATTATACAAGCTTAACAAATTCTCTAAGGATTTCACGTTTTCCTATGTGGAGGATAAATAAAAAAGGATGAAAGGGATGTGTAATTCTCTTGTTGAGATAAATCAAATTCATGAGGTTTCAATTTAGAATATGATGGTTGGGGGAAAACCTAGAACATCCCAAAATTATGTTGAAGGGAACTACCATAACACAAACATTTGAAAGAATTATTGAATTAAATAAGAATTAAAATTGTTGTAAGATATGTTTGAGATCATATATTGAAGCATCCAAATTAATATTAAATAAATTGGAGGAATAATATAATGTAAAATTAGTTAATACTAAATCCAGATTTTCTATAAGTACGGGACAAATACTAAAAATTGTATAAAATTGGAAGAGTAAAAATGATGAATAACCCCCATATCATTAATGGTAAATGTTATCTTTTCCAAGAAACCACCCTAATGTTGGCCAAAAGGTTTTGTTTTTCATTTAATGTCAACTAGGAAATTACTCTAGATAGGCCTATTATTCTACAAAAAGTAACAAATCAATTAGAAGATGCTGGTGTTGCTGGAGTTTTGGAAATAGAGAAAGGATTGATAGCACAAAATGTTAGTGTGAACAAGTTCTATAAGTCCTAAATATTTGGGAATAATGATAAAGTTGAAAGAAAACCTATTGAATGAAAATATACTCAACAAAGAATAAAAAATAAATCTAATAAAAACAAACTTGAATGAATGGCCAACAACTATAAGTATTGTAATGGAGTTGAAATTTCTATGTGGAGTGTTGGTATCTAGCCCCCCATTACTACTATCATGATAATGAAATAAAAAGGCCACAACAATAGGTAATTAAATATATGATAATGAAGTGTACCTTGAGGTTGGTTCATAATAATAAATATGAATCCAATCCTCCCAAGAAGTTAATTAAGAATGATGAATAAGTTACTCAACCTATAGGTAATAAGTTATTATATTATATAAATTAGGAAACATAACAAGCCATGTTATGATGTCCATGAATCTTATGATATAAGGATGTAATATGAAAACTACAACAGAAACAATATAATATATACATAATCATATTGGTATGGTTTTCACACTCCTTGTTATGGGGTTCAAAGGATTCCCAGTAAGAGTAGCTAAAAGACCGTTACAAGTGTGTGTATAGGTGGAACAAGGAAGACCACATCTCTAATATGTACATTAAATGGATTCTTAAACAAGAATAATTTTTTGAAAATAAAGGCAATTCATAAATGACACGTAATATAAAGAACTTTTCTTCCTATAATGTGAACACATTCAATAAGAAGGTTGGGAATGTGAACAAAGAGTTGTTGACCATATATCCAAAATAGTTAGAAGATACAAGGATGTTGGACTAATTTTAAAATAATTAAAATAAAATCATTTCGAATATTATGAATCCTATTATATATAGGATAATAATAATATAAAATAAGTCTATGATTCCTTGTAAGGTTTAGAATTGTAACCTCATTGAATGTTAAGTCAGGAAGACTACTCGGAGTTTTTGAGCATTAAAGAATGGATTTATGGGTTTGGAAATAATTCTCATCCCTATTTTTCACATTGAAAATATATTAGAAGAAGCGCCATATTAATAAATTATGTTGGATACAAATAATATGGAATTAATGGGGTGAAATATTAAATCAAAAGACAAATTAATAGTTAATACATGATGTTTATTATCAATAGAAATTTATTTCCCTTGTAGTAATCTAATATCTCCACTAATATTATAAAATCATGGAAATAGCCATGGAGAATTTTGGAAATCATCCATTGAAGGGGAGCTCTCAAAATTTTTGAGGATTCTATATATTTATTAATTTATATTTAATATGAATGTATAAACAAACCCTTAAAAATTTGAAGGATTTGTTAGTACTTTCATTATCTAATTATATTTTTTACACGTATACATTATGTTTATTAAGGTGGATTTATCATCTAACTGAATAGGGAAGAGTTTACATGAACTTGATGTATTTTTATGTGTGAGTGGAAGTCAGTTAATGTTCTTTAAAATCATTGAAAATAAGTTTGAGCATCCCTTAAGAACTAAAATATCAAGTTTATGCCACATTAAAGTGAATATATGGATATATTTGTTGTATAAACATTTCACTCTTGATTACTATAAAGTGTTATCCCATGTAGACGTATAGTTTATGGGTTAATAACCCACCACCACCATAATCCATATTTTTGTATTTTCTAATTACTCTTTTAAAGAGAAGTATGAGCCCAAACAAAAGACCACTAGATGTAACCCATTTAAGAAAATAAACCATCACCGCCCAAATCATAATTCAAAAAATGCACCTAGATCTTCTCCAAAATTCAAATTAAAAAATATGAAATGGATAAGGGAACACATGACTTTGTGCCACCCGAGAAACCAAACCTTGATCACCTCACTTCGATCATAACATCTCCTACATCGATTGTATCATCACCAACCTCCTCCATCATCTTAGTGAATCTGAACAAAACCACGCTGTAGATAGTCGATTTTTCATCACCATCCACCTCCCTATAATGCCAATTCATACTCACATCCCAAAGACCCTTGAAGGCCACCACGCATCTCTGCCTGAGAGAGAATAGTAGCATCTAGATGTAGAGTAGTGAAAAGAGTGGGATTTGCAAGGAACAACATCAAGAACCTTGGAACAATCCATGCCAAGGATAGCCAACACTGTCAACACCATCACATCCAAACTTATAACAAAAACGCTGCTCCATGTTTTCGAACCCACCATCCACACCATAATCCATTCTCCCACATGAACTGCATCCATGCCGACATCCAACACCATAAAAAAGGAAAAATTATGAAGAATAGATAAAAACCGAAAGTCACATGGATTGAACATAAAACCAAAATCTCTCATAGAAAAACACCAAAAACCGTCATCGATAACTTTGTGGAAGAGTAACTATGAGCATTGAAAATCTAGAAACCTCATCTCTACAAAAAATAGAATCATCTCGTACATGGAGCACCAACAGCCACCTAGTGGAACATCCCCAAACATCGACATTATCCCTATGCCAGATCTAACAGGGATATCCATAGAGGAACCCAATGATAGAGAAAGTATTTTAACACTAGAGTAATATGAGCACCTACAATGTTGAAGAAGAACATAATCTATCAAAAAAGGAACTAACTCCAGTAATTCATGAAAAACCATAGTCCACAAAAACACAAAACCCAAGTCCTATTATAATCCCCCATTATAGCACTAACTAGGAGAGGCATAGAGAATCATGAGGCCTGGATAGGATAGGGCGGCATTGGGCTTCCACACCACACCAAAGAGAGAAAAGGAAGAAGATAACAGAATGGTGGAAGGCTAAAGAAGGAGAAGAGGGGAAGATCCATTGGAAACCCTATGGGAGGAGCCACTAAGTGTGAGAGATTCTAAGAGAATGCAGTTCCATTCGATTGGTTAATAACCCTTTTATAAGATAAAATGTGGTACCTCCATTTTATGATGAATTAATAGAGAACATGTAAAGTGGATTACAATAAAATAGGGGGAATATGGTTTTATTAATATTATAATTATCCATTTGATAAGATAATGAACCCACCCTTACACTCCTTGTAACAAAATGTAGGGGGAGAATAGTTTTCTAGAGCTCCCTATAAAGTCAAATATGGGAAAGATCAACTTTCCAACATTTGGATTTATTTCCAATAAGGAATATAATGTAATGAAAATCAATTTTTATGTAAATTCTATTGAAAAAAATACAAAGGGGGTGAATGAAATTATATTGGATTTAGAGAATATTGATTTTTATTTTTTTATATTATAATGAAAGTTAATGTCTACTAAGGAAGGAAGGAGTTAGATGCTTGTGTACATGAAAATAAGGATCTATCTGAGGTTGGAAAAGGAAGTGGGATGGTTCCCAAATTTATAATGGGTAATGATGTTTGTTACATGTTTGAAAACCCAATAAATGTGATGATTATCAAAGTTTTTTTATGGAAAACACATGTAATGAGGTCTAGAGTACTATTTACACAATTTAATAGTGATTTTGAAGGAGTTAGCATGTGGGGAGAGTGAAGATATGTTCTTAGAAAAAGGAAAAATGGCTAATTGTTTTGAGAACCCCTCCAAGAGTTCATATAATTGGTTGTTTCTAGAATCAATGTTATAAAAAAACTAGATTAATTAATGAGATGAATTCAGTTTGGTTGGGATATGCTTGAAGTTATTTTATGAAATATGAAAAAATGAAAATGTTTTTGTTGATACATAAGAATCAGTTAACTCCTCTATTTATACATCATTGAGATTCTTTATAGGTATGATCCCCTAGTTTTTATAAATATCATTCATGTCTAGTGAAAAAATGGAAAAAATATGATATCCATAATAATTATACAATTTTTTTATGTATCAATAATGCATGTATAAACATTATTCCCCTCTATGTAAACATAATCCTGATCGGTATGCTTGATTCCTTATCTAAAAAAATATCTTTACGATACCTATGTAAGCAGCATCTAGAGGTTGAGTATGCCTAAATTTTTCCTCATATATATATCATCCCATCTTTGTGTAAAAAATATTTGAAGCTATGTATGAATCATTAAATAAATTATCTACCCATGTGACCATCATTACATCACACATCAAACAAGATTTAGGGAAAATCTAGAATTCTGTATATTAGAATATTACGTTTATGGATTTATTATATGGAAAATAAAATCAAATATGATGAGTCCAAAGATTTTCTCATGTTTTTTAAACACCATGAAAATAATATTATCCATGATTTATGATAATGAAAATTGTGATTATTTTGTCTTCAAAATTGGATAATAAGATAAATGTAATATAATTTGAGAGTCTTTATAAACTCTAAAATACAATGTTTCATTAATTATTAACTCTAATGATAATTAAACTTGAAGATTTTGAAGGGAATTTCCTATTGTAAATATCATGATTCTATATACAGTCATGATACAATAATGGTTTTATAAGGTATGTTTTTCTTGATATTTAAAAGGAAATGTCATGGGTTTTCAAGAATAACATAGATAAAGTTGTGTCAAATCTTAAGTGGTTAA
Source organism: Viscum album (assembly GCA_963277665.1). Lineage (NCBI taxonomy): Eukaryota > Viridiplantae > Streptophyta > Magnoliopsida > Santalales > Viscaceae > Viscum > Viscum album. Next base: position 2,115,574,648 of record OY728120.1, read on the forward strand.
TAACAATAAAAATTATTGTTAATCAGGATACTTGAGTGAGAAGAAGATTGTGGCATGATGTATTTAGATGTTATTATTTTTATCATTGAATAAGAATACTTATTAGTTATCATGAATCTATAAATGATTGATTTTATTAGTCAATGTTAGTTCTATTTTCTCAAATATTTAATATCCCAAATATTTTATGATTCATGTTGTATAAGAAAGAGTATGATGTTGAGATTATATATTAGTGTAAAAATTTATCTAAAATCAATATATGTATTCATTATAAGAACTCAATTCCAAGAATGGAAGGGCTCCACACCCATGATCTATTACTCATATATGTTTGTATTTAATGAAGAACTATTTAAATGTGTTATTTGCAGCTACTGTTAGTTTGGTTATGATAAGAAGAAGTCTATATAACTTTATAGAAAACACACACACACACACACACACACATATATATATATATTAGGTTGTATTTGAAAATGGGAAATAAATTAATTATAAGGGTTTTTTTATAACACAACATTGAGTTAGAAAAGAGATATCCATTGAAAAAAAGATACATGATATTATGGGTGTGACCGTGTATGTGGATTATGTCTTTGAAATTATATTATAATAGTTTCCATTTATGGAAATGAGAGGATACCACACAAAAATGAATAGATCAACCTATAAATTTTTTGTTTAATACTATTTATAAAAGGTATGTTCTGTCCTAGTATGAAATAACTTTTTGATTGGAGAAGAAGAATTTATTTGTGTGAAGTTATCTAAGAGAATCATATATATCAATTTACTAGAAGGTGTAGCCATTTTATAAAATAATAAGGAATAAATGAGAATTCAAATCTATGTTGAACACATATTTTGGATGGAATTGAAGAACAAGAAGTTGAGTGTTCCAAATTTTACTTCTGGTCAGTTACTGGAAAAGATTAATTGGAGTCTATAAATTATATTTTGAGGATAATTTGTGATGTTTTTTTACCTATTAGTGTTTATGATACCTTATTTAATAGTAAATTATATAATTTAGTTGTTATTTTTTATCACGGAAGTAGATTAGTATTTTAGACACAATGAAATACATAAGTAGTTTAAATGATCCACTTTAAGAGGAGGTCGTTTTGATGACTAACTGGTGTGATTCTGGCTTGAGTAATATGGGATGGACTATAAATATACCTTGTATTTAATAATATAGTGGATTATTTATTCACATGCATCATATTGTGAACCCCTTACCTATTTAATTTAGTGATATTTTGGGTTAGGATAACTATGAACCTCTTCAACTTGTAATTGATGAAAAGATTCTGGTATAAAATCTTTGAGTTGGATAAAAACAACTAGAATAAGGAATGAGTTTCCCATGTCAAGACCAAACCATGTAAAACACTAATTTTTTAAATTTTTTATAATAAGTGCTTGAGATTAGTGAATTTAGGTTGGGCACACAAAAAATTACCATTTGAGTCTTAACCAGCAACATAGGTTTAAATTCAAATTAGGTTTTATTATCATAAAAGAAATTGATTTTTGGTAAAGGAATTTGACAACACTTGATTCACGTACATATTAGGTGTGTATACATGATTCCACAAGGAGTTATATAATCCAAAATCCACCATTTAGTAATAAAACATAAATTAATTGAAACTTACATCATTCTTGAACTGAAATCCTAGTATGTCTTAAGATCCAAAGAACATATAAAGCGTGTATAAGATAATGAACATAAATACATACACAAATATAGTGTATTTTTGGGGCATTATATAAGAAGAAAAATAAGTTCCCACTAATTACTGTTTCAAAATTAATTTTTAAAATAATTCAATATACATTAGTTTAAAATATAAAAAATATACCAACATACCCCTTTTAATTTTATAATCAAATTACAAAAGGTGTTTCTTACTATGAAAAAACTATTTCATTTTAAATCCTGAAATACTGGAAGAATAAATTTTTATAAAGAAAAACCTCAAATTTAAAATTAAAAATAGTTAAAACAATGTTCCAAATCATATTTTAAAATGAAACATAACATTTAAACATAAACCCCCATTCTGAAATAACCAATTTTGTTGAAAATGTCGCAAAACCATTCAATAAAAATCCAAAAATCATTTACTACAAATACCCACTTTTCTTAAGGAGAATAATTTTTGAGAATTTAAACCATGTTCCTTTATCATAAATAAAAGAATGTTTGAGTGAAAAATAATAACATTAATAACATAAATATAACCAAGGGAAATTTAAAAAAATATCCAAGTTAAACTCAACTCTAATTATAACATATATACAGTCGACAACAGTCACCATGGGAAGAACTAAATGTACGAATGGAATGTTCGTGAACAAGACTAAATGGAGATAGAACATATGAATTTCCAATTTTCAAAGATTATACTTACACTCAATTTTCTATTTTATATATTCCCTAGGTGGAAATAAATCCCTCTATAGATCACAATCTTATACTCAGGATACTAGTCAATTCATAATGTCAATTAGTGTAGTTACATTCCTTGATCTCCCCGTAAACCCTACATGGATTCCCATGATATAGGAGTATGTGGGAATTCATGGAAATATATACACATATATATCAATATAAATCCATAATAATAAACGTATAAACTAATGCCTCACCTGTAAATGTCCATCAAAGAAACTGTCCCTTCACAATAATGCAACAATTTGGTAGGGATTGAAATATCAAGTCACACTATATGTCCTAACAATATAATAAAAACTAAATGGAATTACCAAAATGGTAATACCACATAGTGAAAGGTATTACTTAATTTTATAAACAAGTCTCTAAACATGAGATGAGCTAACTAGGCCATTAAACCTATGAAATATAACATTTCATAAAATCCATCGAAGACTTACTATAAAAAGAATCATGTATGGAAAAAACTATTCATTCCCTAGGTTCAAGTTACCAAAACCGATCATAAAACCATTTAAACATATGAAATAGTTTGTTAATGAAAGATATTGTGAATATTTTATTAAAAAAATCTAGGAATTTCATTCAACACCTAGAGTGAAAAAAGTCTAGGAAAAATGGAATTTTAATTTTTAAAAGTGGAAATCAATGTTGATTCCTTGTGATGTTTTAAGAAAATTAATGAACCTTTAGCACATGGAAATAATGTTCACATTATATAGGAATTTAAAATGAGAAAACATCTTTAAAGAGGAAAATATCCAATGTTTTATAAACAAATTAAATATAAAGATTCAGCTATAATAATCGATGATTTCATTCGAAAATAGTTTTTACCAAACCAACATAGAGGGTAATGGAACATTATAAGGCTGTAAAAGTACATAACATAAAGAAACCCAAATTAAAAATAACGTAACAAGTAACCCAAGGTCACCATAACCATTATATGTAAAGATCAAGAGAGGATAATTGAGAAGGAGAAAATCTAATGAATAAACCATGAAATAAAGGGTATTTACATAGAGTGAAATCAACTAGAACATCCATGGGAACACCAAAGAATATTATAGGATGGGATATATATAGTAGGAGGCTGTTGGGTTACGAAAATGGGTGGAAAAGATGGAGATAACAGTTAAAAATTGATAGGTTCAAGGAAGTGAATTCCCCATTTTAACACCCAACTATTCGCTGACATAGTGTTACCGTCCCTACAATGAAAAAACTCAACACCCATTTAAAATCATCTCATCTAGTCTGTTCATGATACACCTTCCCCAAACCAAATAGAATTGGGGCCTCAGTACCATGGTCTATTCATTATGCGACCCTCGCTAATTTAAAACCACACACTACCCTAGAAAAAACCCCAAATCTTGGGTCTCATCATTGGATGATATATCCTATTTGTGGTGTAAAAACACATTTGATAATCCCTTACAGTGTGACCTTTCTAGGTCATGGAATGACCTTCATCAATCCTTAACTAAAGCTTAATAAAAACACTAAAATTACTAGAAAAACATATAAATAATGAAAGAAAGTAAAAAATGAATAATGGAATGTTTCATAAAGAAGCATGACACCATGGGTGTAAGACTATATCACCTGAACTTACATGTCTCATGGTTGGAATTAACTCCTAACCAAAAATAGACATCAATCCATAGTTATCCCTAATCCATAGTTGACATGAATATACAAAACAAAAAAAATCATCGTAATAAAAAGTCCCTCATCTTACTATGTTGGGTTGAACCCCCAACCGAAAATATGAGAACCTATATTTAACCATCCCATAATTACACAATTATTTAAAATGTTTCTTTATATTAATTTTGATTACCTTTTCTTCTTAAATTATTAGTGTATTACGATAATTTGTTAACTAATAATGTCTATGTATTTCTCAACTAATGGACATATTTTTTTGAGTATAATAAAAGATACTTAATCCATAATAAGTTTTCATCATAAGACATAAATTCTCCATAAGATATAATTTTCAAAATATATCATAAATTTATCTTTTCTTTCTTTATTTTGGAAAATGAAATCATAAAAAGGCTGATCTCAAACGCTCAATAAGGGAAAGTGTGCATCAATAGTTATCATAGAATAAACAAGGCTTTAATAATATGGAAAATTTAAATTTTAATAAAATAATTCCAGTTAACTAATCAAATGATCATGGAATATATCCATGAATAATAATATTAAAAATCATGTGTAAATCAATTACTAATTTCAGATTTATGGAATGCATGATGTAAATCATAAAAAATATAAATTTTAAGGCCTTCTGCGATGATATCATAAATAATTGGGCATGTATAGACCAAATACCTAGGCTATTTTTTCTAATGACACATATTTATGCATCAAGGGGATATTTTAGGCCCCACCTATTGAAAAACTATGTTCAATTCATTCAATATTTTAAATAAATGAGAATATATAAAATGCGTAATCAAATTTCATTAGTAATAAATAGAAAATAAATATTGGAATAGTAAACATATGGGATGTAAATAAATTCCCTAGTCCATAAATAGAAATACGTGTTCAAAAAAATCTATTTAAACAATTTTTATGTTTTTGTTAATGAATATCCCAAATGAAACATAATAACATTGAAGGATGTTGACATTGTGAAAAAACACCATCATAAGTAGAACACATCAAATTGTATCCTATAAATGGGGATCAAGAATTTTATATTTTAAAACAATAAGTTTAACCCAACAAAATAAATTTATTATAAGATAATGTATTGGAAAATTACTCTAAAGGAGGTATAACTTTATGATTCTAAGAATAAAATTGTATAATAACAAATAAAAGTTCTTGTAATTTTTTTCACTATAGTTGTAAAAGATAAAATATATGGTGAAACTCATACCCAAATTTCAAAAATATAATGTGGTGAATTTTGAAAAAAAAAATCTTATAAAAAGAGTATTAATTAATGGAGCTTTCAAAAAAATTTAATGACTATATCATGGAAAATGGGAGTGGATGATAAATTAAATTATCATGGAAGGAAACACATTTTAATATTTTAAAATGCATTTGATGGAATCCCAGTTCCTCAAAAGGGTTATAAAATTATGTTTGAAAATTTGAGAAGGGAAATATTAAGTTCAGCTATGATAAAATTTAATTTCCTTCCCAAATATAATGTATAAAATTTATGGTAAGGGAAATTATAGACATAAAAGAAAAACAATGATTGGAGAGGATGAGAATTATTCATATCTTAGTTACATTTTAAGGAAGAAAGTAAACAAACCAAGGAAGTAGTTTTAAATAAATATGTGATGAAACATTATGTAAAATAAGGAATTACATATGTAAGAACAAAAGAAATAATAGTATAATGAAACTCAAAGAGAAAAATCAATCCTTCACAGATCGAAAATTCAATTTACAAAAACACTTACATCTTCGATAACATTTAAATTGAATGATGAATGAATAAAGGTACATGATTTGGGTTTTTATAAGAAATAAATTAAACTAAAAATATTATAAATTTATTTAATTGTAATTAAATCAGATTAAAATTATATATAAGGAAACATGGGGCATAAAATATTACATGTCGCAAAGAGAGAGAATTGACACAAGGAAACCCTTACCTTTGGTTATGAATTCCATAAACTCTATTTAACATCACATATAATTAAAATAACTAATTAAATAAATTATTTCATAACATTATTAATATATATAACATTTTTTAATACCATTAATAATAATTCACTCTATGTATATTAGTTAGTTATCATAAATTTTTACTTAGGTTGTTAGTGATTTTGACCATTTTTTACTAGTTTTGTAGTAATTGTGTCAGTATTAATTCTTGTAAAAAAGTTCATAATTACTATATCATTAAAGGTACATTAATATGTGTTACATGATGATATATAATTTTATATTTTCATTTCATGATATTCGTAGTCATTATTTTCGAAGATGAAATTAGTGACGAGCTAGTTTTAGTGATTTTTAATGAATAAATGTAATATATTAAAAACTGATTTTGGTTTTAATATTACTATTAAAGAAGGTATTTTAATTTAATTATTAATTTCCAATATTTTCTTTTCATATCCATAATTTATATAAATTTATAGCATTGTTTATGAGGGTGGTTAAAATGAACAAGACAAGAACTTTCCACAATCTACATGCGAGGATGACTTTGAAAGACAATATTTTCATATAATATAGCTAACAAAAAAGTATAATTAAATTATTTATATTTTATAAAGGAAATAAATAGTCAATTTGATGTTTTATAAATTTACCTTAAAATAATTTGTTACATATTAAAAATAAATCTCGTGTTCTATCGGTATCTTCATTTTAGGCGGTTAGTTTTACAATAATCTCTTATAGATAATATTTTCTACATAATGAATAGATTATATTTATATAATATAAATAAAGACATATATAGAATATATATTCACTAAAACCACTTCTATAACCATCAAAGAAATGTGGTGATGAAAAATAAAACGTGTTGTTCATGGTGGTTGTAGCCCATGTGTATAGATGACCAACATTTTCCTTTTTTCAATTTAAGTAGAGGGTAATATATAATCGTTATAATATAAAAATAATAACATTTAACTTTATTTTTTACATTGATGTAATTTTATAGATATTTTTAGAATATGTTTGGATTATGGGGGATGATAATGATAAAGAAAGGAAGTTAAAATGGAATGTGACACTCACAATTGGAGTTTTGATCATCTATTGATGATTTGTTTACAAATGGGGGACTTGGGATACTCTATTGAGACTATGGGGAAAAATATGTAATAGAGATCTAGGAGAAGTAAAATGGTAAAATTTTCATGAGGATTTTTATCTTGATATTTTTCTTGATGAGGGTATCTGTGAACTCATTTTATATGTTAAAATAGAGACAAATCCTTAGAAAAAATGTTATGTAAGAGGTAGGAATGGAATTGCATGAGATTTATGTGGGGATACATTATCAAGACATGTAATTATGAATTTATAACCTATAAAAATCATTCTATAAGGTCTAAGATCCAATGTAAGTTATTAAAAGTCGAGCCACATTAGAGTTCCTCTTTTAACACTTAAAAATCATGATTTAAAATTAACCATGGAAATATTTTTTTTTCTAAAAATAAAAGATTCAGCTTCTAAGAAAATTTCAATGTTATAAATATGAATTTTTATTTCATTTAATCAAATATAAATAAAAAAAATTTAAAAAAAAATTAAATTAAAACATATATTGTATAGAAAAACTATTTTCGTACAAAAATTACATTTTAATAATTAATTGATCTTAAAATTATATAATATTAATTATGAATTAAATGAGTGATAATTTATTTATATAACTTTTTTTATAAAACTTATAGTATTATTAATTTAAAATATATTATTTTAATTTTAAAAAATAAATTATTTAAAAATGTATAATTCTTTGGAAAAAAATTGTAGTACCGTGGGAATTAACATTTTCCCCAGTAAATTAATTTTATTCTAAAAAATAAAATAAAATTTATTATAAAATTTTATTATTATTATCAAATATATAAAAACCATTTCATCAAACTCAATTTATATAGGCTTTTAAAATTAATTTCAGTATAACCACACATAACGCATAAAAAGATAATTTTTAGTAAAATATTTTATTGTGAATAAAATTATTTTATTACTTGTTACTCTATAGTAATTGAATTTTTTCAGTTCATATATACTAAAAATTTCATTTATTTTTATTTATATATAAATATTAAATAATTTGGTTTCCACTGTTTTCCCACCAATTCAAATGGTAAATTTGAATAGTTATTGTTTAGGATGCTTTTCGCCTGGGTGAAAATCGTCGTGCTCCGACACAATTATTTTTTCCTCGCATTCATGCTTTCCAAATGTGGGAACAATCGATCACTTATTTATGTACATTTTCTCCTGGATGTAAATGGGATTATGGTATGTCAGCCTCTCCTTTTGGGGATTTCTCCTCAAAATTCTTTTCTTAGTCAATGACTCCATTTACGATTAAGATGTTGTTCGTGAAACTCTTCCAGGTGCCATATCTTTGTTGAAAATAGTTAATTACACTTCTTTTGTCAGGACATTCCAAGGTGTCATGTGAGGGCAGTGACCTTTGGTCAGGGGAGTAGTCACTTTGGGAAACACTGGGATGGCTGGACACTGGAACAATGATACACCTGGATTTTCCCTTATGATAGGGCTTCTCGAGGGTGAACAAGCCGAAGTAATCCCATGTTTCATGCATGGAATTATATGTTGGAGGCAGGTCTTCAAGATTTTCTTCGGCATACGATGTTTAGAATGGGGTATGCCATGACTTTAACATCTAGCAGAGACGAATCAGACTAATCAGAGCATTGATGATAGTGGATAATATAGGTATATCCCTAAGAGAGATCCCCTAGAGAGTTTAACGGATGGATGGGTTGGAACTCCCAATAATTATGGACCCAGAATGGTGTGCCCCACAAAGGGGATGACTTCATAGCATGAAGGTTTATCTAGACACCACAATGGGGACATTAAGTGAATAGAACCAATGGGTTAAGGCATGGTATTCCCAAAAAACAAAGGCTCAAGGGAGAGACCATGATGGGTCATGAGTGATGGTCTTGAACCTACAGGAGGCTTCAAATATATCCCCATGGCAGGGAATCAAAGTAAACATACTTTAGGAGTGGGGCATAGAATCAAGGTGTAAACAAAGGACACCAAACCTGATACATGTTTGGGATTATGCATGGTTAGATGACCTTCACATGAGTAACACTATTGGTTGTAGGAGTATGCATTGAGTATGGGACGTACACACTGAGATGTCCTGAGAATGGGTCTAACACCACTAAGGGGAAGGCCAAGGATATGGATCCCAACAAAGGTGATTTATATGTTTACCAATTTTTGGGATTGAACCTCATGGAGGCATCATACATACAGTATCTACGAGACAAGGATGAAAAAACATCTACATAGAAAGCATACATTTTAATGTCAAGTGGGATGAATGGGGGAATACAGTTTAACATCATGCGGGATGAGGGAGAACTGACGTGAATTGGTTCAGAGATATCGGTGATGGGCTTGGTTATCAAAGATACATCCGAAATACCTGTCATGAGAAGGGAAAAAGTTAAAATTCCATGTATTTCAATGGAGAGGGGCATGGAGATTTTGTTTGGTGAGTGTCCCATAGAATTTCATGGTCGATGCTTACTCTAATCCCACGTGATTCATGATCAGTGTGAGAAACAAGAGGCAACAAAATACCAGACAATCACATCGTGAAAGGTGTGCCCATGAGGAGTGGAGTGGGGATTATGCATGATTAGCAGTCAAAAGAGGAATAATGTGCTTAATCTAAGAGGGAAGCCCGAGTATGGGTCCAGATGTACAAAAAGGATATGGCCACTATACATGGAGCACACGGTCAAGCTGGGTCGGGGCTTATATAGAGACATCCCAATGTGCACATGGTGACAAAGCACAAAGGAATATGGGAGTGAGAGGGAGTTGGTTCCCATCCCTTCATGGTTCTTTCGAGGCTTGTCAATTATGCAGTGATCATTGTATAACCTCAGGTGTCATGGATGTAGATGCTTGGCAGTTGAATGTCCTGCAACTCAGATGATCAGGATTCACTCCTCACCCCTAGTACTAACATAACTGGCTCAGTTTTAACCCTTGGTGATTTTAAGGCACTATAAAAGCTATGGATTCAGGGTTGTGGAGTGATACATTGAGGTGTACACATTATTGTGGCTCTACGAAGAAACAATATCTATTAGCGCACTAATGAGAAGAAGTACAATGTATGGAAACACAACGTGAAGTACCACTTGGGGGACATGAAATCACTTCGTACAATCTTGGAGGGAAATACAGAAAAAGTGCATGCATGATAAGGGTGTCGTATAGAAGAGGGGCTCAGACAAGGTGCCTTGGGGTAAGGACAACACTTGGAGTGCATAGGAAGAGGTGCATGCAAGATTAAAGGCATGCACGCAAGATGAAGGGTTGCACACAAGATGGATGTAAGCACGCAAAATAAAGTGTTAGGGGGAAAATAGGAACTTTTCAAAGGAATATATTACAATTAAGAAGGATATTTTATGTGCAGTTTCATTTGAGTAAAAGGATGTGGGAGAGGATCAATCCCTAGAAGGCCCATTCAATGGAGAACCCCAGGTAGACCTGTCGTGCAAGATATTGTTCCTTGAGGCCATATCTTTCACGTGATCACAGAAGGGGGTTGTATTTTGTGCATGGGAGTGATAGTTCTTCTTCTGTAATGGTACCCCAAAATGAGGGGGTTTGTTTCTATTTATTGTTGAAAACATTGGTAGCGGTGCACAAGGTGGCCTACGTGAAAGTGGCATTTAACGTTGCATTAGGCACGTATGATATTGTATGTGGTCCCTCATCTAGCATTCCAACCAAATTTATTTAGTGTTTCTAACATGGATTTTTTTCAAAAGGTTGACGTAGAAAAATCCATTTGACATCTCATTGGGTGCACAAGATCTTGCACACAATTTCATAACTAGTGCACTGACCTTGGATCATGTGTGCACCTCCGTTGGTGGTCTTGGGATTGTTCGCTAATTCAAAATATGTATTTTGTTTTCTAAAAATTGTCTATTCATGTATTTAACCAAGATTCAGTTCCCACAAATTCCCCCTCTGCCTCAGAATCAGATCTAAAGGGGACATGATGGTCAGATTCCAAGGGAAATGCCGAATAGTAAAGTGTCTGATGGTTAGTGTGAACAAAATTCCCATTATGCACACAAACCACATCTGCGCGTGCGAAGGGACATTCCAATTATATAAATATGTGGGTCGGGGGTCTCCAAAAATTGAAATTCTAAAATTACAAGTGACATTTCTCTTGTCTGTGAAGGATCCGCTTTTTGGCACGAAAGATCCGGAATTTGGTCAACGCCTTGCCCATAGCTGCCGATTCATTCACACTTGTTATAAATCATGCTCATGCCAGAATTGGAATAATTATTCATAGAAAATACCAATATTGTGTATAGACATCTGTCTTATTCTCCAAATCAAAATTCTTTCACACAAACCCATTTGTCACTTTCGAGGTTCAACGGAAATGGATGCTCAAGAAAACAACGATGAGAGGGAAGATTCTGAAACTGCAAGGAGGACCCAAATGATCACAAACCATTAGATTCATCATTATATAAGTGTTGTGTATGGTAATCATATTGTTTTTGGTCTGCTAACGCTAGATTAAACAGATTATGTTCTAAGAGTCAATCTACCGATAAGGAACATTGGTATTCTAGAATAGGTGTTAATGGCAGTCTTCGAGACCAACACACTCTGGTCATGGGTAACATGTGAGGATAACCTTAAATAGTAAAACATCACATGAAACAATTTCCCTATCAAGGAACCCCAAAACATCGTAGTTTATGTTCTGAATATGAAGATCATGACTGTTGTGGGGAGCGATCCAGCCCCTGGGGAATCTCCAGCTCACTATTAGATGACCGTTAGAAGCAAATTTACTAATGATACCAATGCATGGAAGGAATGGTACTTTGGTTCTGGAGGAATCTTTTCAAGTGAATGAGCATGGGTGTACTAGGTACGCCAAACATGTTAGGATTTCAGGGTGGAGATGTGGTCTATTGAGCTGTTTGAAGTAGTATGGTCATCACTGTTACATTTTTACGATCAGCTAAACCTGGTACTAGAGTTGTTCAGTCAGTGGTACCCCAACACAAATACCATTCATCTCCACCATGGGGATGTCTTCATTAGTCTTTGGAACATCAATTTCATTGGGTTCATTCCCTTAGACGGGTACCTATACAAAGAGTTCCTTCCAATAGAGAACTTTTGAGTGAATAAAATGAACACCCCAATTCTGACCTGGCATCTATTGGAGATGGATAAAGAGAATCTAAAAATAATGTACATCCTAAAGGATATATTCTATTCCAGATGGTTCAGTCTATTTAGGATGTAGGAAAATGAAGTGAAAATGAACGGTTGATAGAAGCAGTTCCTGAACACATTGTAGAGGAGGAAGGCATTATCATACTGGATAGTCCAAGAAATAGGTGAGTACTGATCATGGGGTTTCAACATAATCAAATGTTGGGACCTGAATGTATGATATGTTTGGTCCCCTGATGCATTTCTGAGTGGGTGGATGCTACTAGTGAGGGACACAAGGATGAGGGGTTCTTTCAAGGATTCTATTGATGGCTGGAATCATGGCGGCCAAGAACAAGGTAAATCTGGGGGTGCCTTTATTATCCAGGATGTACTGTATTCTGGGATGCATCTCTAGAAGAACTACACCCAAGAGAATATGCAGACTATTCTAGATTTTTAGGGCTATGTTGTAGCGCATTACAGTTGGTATGAATTCCCAAATTCTATCCTCCCTCCAGGTGATGGTTTGCGACCATCCCTACTAAATATTGATGGAATTTACTCGTTGATTCATGAAGAGGAAGGGATCAAATTCATGATTGGAAAAAATGAACACTTCAACATTCATCTGTTTTAGACCCTAGATGGAAAGATGGTGTATGAAAGGTGATTCCCATTAGAGCAAAGATAATACATACAGAGCATTATGGGTGGTGTTCTAGTTGTCCAGATCAATGTAAAAATCTTTCGCAAACCCTATGTGATGATGAGGTTTTCTAGGATTTTTTTTCATGTAGTGGATTACAAAGAGAGTATATACACGAGTTTGGGAAGAGCATCATCCCTACATCATTGTACAACTATGGATAATGTTCCCCATTATAGTTCGGTGAATTCATTACCCTCCCCCTACTGAGGTTAATGTTGTCCTATCAATGGAGCCTGCCTACCATTGGATAAAAGTGTATCCGTAAGAGATTATGTGGAAATAAATTTGTAAAATCAAGGTGGCCAACACAGATTCCAAACAATGAGGAAGTAGACGAGGTATTGCTGGGGAGGTTAGAATAGAAAGAAGCTAGGAATTTATAACGGAGTAGATTGGAACTTCATCTGATAGAGCATCACAAAGTGAGAATGTGCCTCCACATTCTAAAGAGAGGTGGTCATGTGTGGGACCTCATGTGTCAGCTAGGGAACTCCTTGGGATGAAACTAAGAAATCTTCAAAATCATACCATTGATTCCATTTTCCTACCTCTATGGTCTGACTAGATGATGTTGAGAGAATCTATGTCCATTGATGCATTATGGTGGATACTTGTGTTCACTTGGATTGACCTACCCGACGAAGGCCACATTCAAGAGGTAGCGAGGGTGCAATTTCATCACCGACACATGTACCTAACATCAATTCATATTTATGCATGCCAATGGGGGGAATTTTAAGAACCAAAACTCCAAATTAAATTGATTTTTTGTTAGGGGTACAATTTGAAAAGTTGACATTTGAGGATGATGATGACGAAGAAAAAGAAGAATAAAGGGAGTAAGAGGAGGAAGTGGAAGAATAGGAAGAAGAGGAAGAGGTATAAGAGTAAGAGGGAGAATAAGAGGTCATGGGCGAAGGTCATGGAGGTGAAAGACCTCAGGAAACAACCATCGGCCAGGGAAACTCACATAGGACTATAGAAATCACTGGATCTAATGGAGAACTGGGCGAACAACTTAAGGTTAGTCTCAACTATTATCTCTACTAGATTTTCTATTTTCATAATTAGAATCCCCTGACTAGACTTTTCCCTACTCAGGAACACATCGATGATTATATCCAATAGGATCCCATGTAGGTGATGAAAATGTACCCCTGGATGTGGAAGGACATCCTCATGATGTTGCATCTTGGATCAAGCAAGGAAAGGACTGACCATGTTTGAAGAGGTCGTAGGGAAAGCCTTGACAAAAGTGGTCAGTGAAACATCAATAGGAGGGGCCAGAATGAAGACCCTAGAGTCTCAATATATTACTACGATTCAGAAGGAGCCATCACTGATCATTGAATTAACAAGCACTAAGGGATCTATTGTGGTGGTATCTCCTACCGTGACTCGGGCACTAGACATTGCTATGCTTGTATCTTGTAATTTTATTTCATTGTAGGCTCAAATAATTTTTTGGGAAGCTCGATGAACCAAGATATCAATTCTTATTATAGTGATCATAGGACTGGAGAATCAGTAAATTTTTGTGTCTGAAACATCAGCGAGAGCTCACCCAGTAATTTTACCAGTTCGCGTAGAGCCAATCATTCGAAATCGTTCTGCCCTGGCATAGAGTGAGAAAAAATCTACAATCATTGGGGATGATACTACCAAGGTTGATCTCCAAGACTGTGGGGGTGAGGTCGCTGAAGAAGAATGTGTACCAAAAGATGACCCCGCTGCTGAACAGTTGGCTATTTTTCCTGAGCACATGCCTACAGATCTTTAGGATATGCACTAATCTAATCCAGTCATGGACAAGTAGAGTAATATGATGCGATAAAAGGCGAGGATGCAAATAAAATGCATCCTAAGTCAATCATATGAAGAATGGATAATCCAGATTGGGTCACATCGCACATGGCTATGCTTTCTCTGCATCAGAGGGGTGGATGCTCACCATATTCGAACAAAAATCCATGATTATATGGATGAGAAGATACAAGAGAGTAGCCAATGCTATTATATTTCCTAATGTTATAAGTTATTATTGAAAATCTAGAATCTTCTTCGGACTGAGTAGGAATTCTAATGCCTGGAAGTGCAGGAAAATGAAAGAGAGACATTAATCGAAAGCCAATTTGAGCTCATTGAACAGTTGAAGGCCCGACTGGTAGATTACCAAGAGAAAGCAGTGCATGCAAGCTATTAAATGATTGAATTCCAAGTCAAGTGGGAGTGAATATAGGTCAAATCTAATGATCTCCACTCCACATTTTCTAAATAAGAAATGGATCTCAGGGAGTGGGAGGTAATTCTAGAGGCCACATACGACAATGTGGAGGTATTGAGGCATTCCATTGAAGAGGCAAATCCATAAGGTCAATATTTGTAGATAAAAAAATGAAATTTTTTTTAGGTCTTATTTACATATATTAAACTTCATGCATAGACTTAGTATTTATTTTCTTGTTTTAATTAGCACATCTCTATCATAACTATAAAATAGTTAGTGATAAATCCCTAAGCTAATGTGGGTCATACCCGGTGTGAGAAACAAGGGAAGACTTTATAAACATCCATTTTTATGAGAGTTCTATATATACCTAGAATATTTGTGTGTATTCCATTGTTGACTAACCACCCAAAATATTATGGTTGATGGAGAGACCACAACTGGAGGATAGGGCTCCCAAACAACCATCTTGCCTTTCCCAACATGCTCTAGTGGATGAAATGGGTTATTCCAAGGGAGTTAGAGTAAATTAAAAAAAAGGTAATTGAGACTTTGAATCATAAGACCTAAAATTTGGAAAAAAATAAGGGTGGAATGAAGATAGAGGGAAAATGCTGCCTATATTCATAACACAACATCCATATCACATTATCCTGGAATGGGGACATACAAATGAGGGATAACCACTGAAAATATTCAAAAACACGGGGCCTAAATCAAAATGTCTCTTGATTCCATACCAAAATTTGGCCCCGAATGGTGGGTGAGCCAAAATGGAATTGGGCCAAACCGATAGGGGGTTCCCTAAGATGTGAAAGAAGATGAGGATCCGAATAAAGGGTATGAAAAGCATAAAGCTTGAGTGATGAGTAGTTTGAATGGAGTGAAACACTCTTGAAACCAAACCAGTATAAAGGAATAACATTGACTGAATATATCATTCTGTATTAGGATTAAACCTACTTCAAATAGGACCTTCTATGGCGAGGAGCAAGAATACCTTGCAGTTTTATGTCATGAAAATGAGAACGATAGGCATGTAGTTTAGCGTCGTACGATACAGATGTAAGGGATCTTAGTTTATGGTCATAGAGCTCAAACCATAGTTAGAGGCAAAGGGACCTGAAGTTTATTCAACCTAGGATGGTCCCATTAACGAAATGTTTGATTGAAAAAGGGGGAGATATCCTCTTAAACGAGAAATATAGCTGTTTTTGGGTAGTTTAATGTTGTGGGATCATAGACAACAAATATCATAGTATATGGTCATAGAGCTCAGACCGTTCTGTGGCTAGAACCATAGGTGAAGTACTCAGGTGTCTCTATGTATCTCACATGGGTGAGAATAAATCCACACGTAGTTATAGAATGCATCCTCGCAGAGGGATAATGCTAAAGGGGAAACGTCTTCTTAAAGGAAGACATTATAATACTAGGTAGTTTATCAATGAAAACATAGATATATAAGGTGTAGTTTCATGTCATAATTAAAGGACATAAAATATCTTAGTTTAGGGCCATAGAGCTTGGACAATAGGGGGAAGATTCTAGAAGTGTAATTATGTAATGCGGTGCCACAAAACTACCCAACGTGAATGATGAAAAGGTAGTCAACACCACATTACAAATTTCCAGGAGAATGCACATAGTTTAATGTCATTTTTCCTATACTAGGGGACCAGGGCTCATAGTTTAAGGAAATAGAGTTCAAACCAAGAGAATGTGTGAATCTTCATGATGGCACAAACCTTACTCAAATCCCTAATCCCGCATGAGTAATGCTTGGTGTGGGATACAAGGGAAGAGAATATATTTATATTGAATGGAAGAACATGGAAGAGGAGGAAGTTGCAGAGTCAAGGGTGACCCCATGACACTGGATTGACCTCCCAGCACGTAAAGGTGAATGAAGGGATACCAACGAGGGTGTTGAAGTTATGTCTAAACATGATGAGATGGAATGGTATGTGAATCAAAAGACCAATATTAATGAATAATGGGTTTTGTCTTAGTGATAGAGGATAACTGTTGACCATATATGACGAACAACACCTATACCAACGGTTTGTCCCAAACTGTTGGTATACGTACCGAAATCAAAGAACCTAAACCAACGGTTCTCAAAACCATTGGTACAGGTCTACACCAATGGTTTTGAGAACCATTGGTATAAGTACATGTATCTTTACTGGAATCTTCTTACAGAGGTCATTAAATAAATCAAAATTTGAAATACTTATTGCAATACTTATATATATTTATGAAATTATGTTCACAAAAGTATGTTATGTTAGTGGTTAAGTCATTCAATCACAAACGAGAGGCACTGGGATCAAAACCAACCGAATGATTATTTTTTTAATTACATATACCAACTGTTTTATGGAACTGTTGGTATAGATTTTCATATTACTTATACCGACCATTTTCAAAACCATTGGTATAGGTCTATACCAACAATTTTACCAAAACATTTGGTATTGAACTATCCCCATGGCATACCTAGAAACGGTTCTCCAAACCATTGGTATAGTCTATAACAACCGTTTGGAGTCCAATACCAACAATTCAAAACCGTTGGTTTAGGGTATTGTTACAGTAGTGTGAAATGGGAACTAACACTAGAGGGTAGGCCACTGACTATATTAAAAACATAGAACCTATCTCAAATGTTTTTTCTGAATCCTCTATGAATTTGTCCCAAAACAATAGGTGATCCATAAGGATGATCATTTATACCATTTGGGGATCCTTTTGGATGTTAATGATGATGGAATCCCAAATAACGAGACACATGAAGCATGTAAATGGAACAAAATCAGGTCCTTGCATAATCCAACACTCTATGTCCTAAACCACAGCACATATGTGCATTTGTTTTGGCATAAAAAAGGTCGAGGGGTCCAGTTAAATGTGGATGACTCGTAGAGAATATTTGAGGAAATCTGGAGAAATCTGTTGATAAACATAGGGCTGGACCTAAAGATTAAATTTCCTGGTGTTCCTGCATATCCCATAAGGATTGGAATAAATCCATATATAGTTCTAAAGAACCATTCAGTTTAATGTCATGCGGTAATGAAAAATGTTCTGGAAGGGAGATCCCCAAAGGGAAGTACATGGAGTGGCAATTATAAACCTAATGCGAATGATGACCAAAGAAGTCTACAACACACCACATGCTTTCAATAGAGTCTGAGACAAGGGGCAGGAATAGTGGCCGGAATTTCGGTACATAGGGCTGGACTCGAAGATGAAATGTATGAGTATTCTTAAATATCTCATAAGGATATGAATCAACAAACACATAGTTCATAAAATTCCGTGTAGTTGAACATTATGCATTAAGGATAATAAGAGAGAGAGGTATCCTAATGGGGGGAACCTGGTGTTGTTATTGAAAATCCAATGTGAATGAAGGCCAAAGAGGCCTCACGACACATCACAGAATCCCAAAGGGATTAGGGCTAATGGGATGAATGAAAGAGAATATTTTTGGAGCCTGAGGCTAGAACCGAGGAAGAAATTTCCAGGATTCCTTATGTATTTCATGAGGATGGGAATCAAGACACATGTTATTCTGAAGGGGATTGTTTTTCCATTCTAGACCATGCATCAAAAGGATATTCATCTAATAGATCTTATTGTTCATTAGTTTGTGTGTGGGTGAGTTTTTTCATAGAAACATAATCAGGGTGGAGAATCTGAGCGTTGACGTAGGAATCAATCCATATGTAGGACTTGAAAAATAGAATGGTCTATGAGTGATGAAAAAGGTGGCACAATTTTTTTGTGTATTGGCTAGGACGATAGTGTCACAGTTTAAAGTCATATGGCAGGATCAACCCATCCACTTTAACATTGTGTGGAATAGACCCAAAAGTTCAAAGTCATGTGGCTTGAGGCAACATGGCTTAACGTTATATGTTTTGGACACATGTGGAAGAATGAGGTTTTAAATGGAAGGCACATGGCATGGTAAAGCATACCAAATGTGAATGGGGACAAGAAAAGTCAACACCACACTGCACACAATCACAAGGGGGAACATAAAGACAAAGGCTCGGAAAGGATCGAGGGACCTAGGGATTGACCCAAAGATTAAATATTCGGGCATTTGTATGTATCCAGTAAGGTTTGGAAGGAAGACACATGTAGTTATTGAAATACCAGATGGTTTAATGTCATGCAGTATGGACTAAAGAAAATGGAATATCATAGAAGGAGGGGCACATGGTGCGGTTGTTGCAAACCCAACGTGAATGAGGATAAAATTACACACCTCACCACATGAAGCCCTCGAAAAAAACTAAAACCATCGAGGATAAAAGAAGGATATGAAGAGGTTTTATGGTATGGACCCAAAGACTAAATGACTAAGAATTTATACGTATCCTGTGTGGGATGGAATCATTCCATATGTAGTTCAAATGAAGCAGTGTAGTTTAGCATCATGTGGTAAGGACATCGAATTTATAGCTATTGAGAGAGGTACATTGTGTGGTTATCGAAAATCTGACATGAATGATGACATAAGTCCAAACCACACCACAAACTCCTTAGATATCTCTGTCCAAGAGGCCAAGTGAAAGAGACAGTTTCTAAAACTGGGGATAGACCTAAAGATCAAATGTTTTAGAGTTCCTACATATCCTATAAGGATGGGAATTAAGAAACATGTAGTTCTTAAAATTACACATGGTTTAATGTCATTTTTAAGGGTGATAGAGATATTATAATGAATTCATAGTGCTCGGACAGTAGATTCCCATTTTAATGTCATGTGCGTTGGAAAGAATGGACGAAAAGGGTGAATCACCATACTAGAAATTTAGAGGACCATGGAGATGGTGATAAAGATTGAGGATAACTGATGACCATGTTTCAACAACATATCCATATTTTATGTCTTGGGACGGGGAAAAAAATTGAGCATTGACCACTAACCATATTTACAGCGTGGGACTTTTGTTATATTTTTGTTTGAGATCCTCCAAGACATTGGAAAAAAATGGTACGTGAGTCATGGTGGCGTGAGACTAGGCTGCTAGGGTTGGTGGGGGGGGGGGGGGGGTCCTTTCGGATGTGAAAGATAATGGAGACCCAAATGATGGGACAAATGAAGCATGGTGGTACCCATAAAGTTTAACATATTGCAGTAAGGATGAGGGAGATCATAGTTTAGGGTTATATAGCTCAGACCAAGGGGTGTTTGTCTTCAAAATTTTAACCTCATGCAGGATGAGTGTGGTTTTAGTTTACGGTCATAGAATTCTGACAATTTTGCAGTTTATCATTATGCGAGATGAGTTCTGGGTGGGTTTACATCCATCAACCCAGACAGATCGCGCGGTTTAACTTCCTACAGTAAAGACAGAAGACGGTATTCTTATGAAAAATACTTCTTGATGAATTTGGCATTGGCGGGAGGAGTAATATGCTCACCATCCATAGTGACTAGGGAGTATACACTGTTTGGGTAATGATTGTGAATGATGTAAGGTCCCTCCCACATAGGCTCCTACATTGGAATCTTCTAGTGGAGTATCATTGGAATTCTCAGGGCCAATATTATGTCTCCTTGAAATAAAGAACATAGATGAACATTCTTGTCTAAATCATTGGATATCATATTTTGATTCCTCTCTAGATTGTGCAAGGCTCATTTCTTATTCTCATCAAGGGATTCTAGTTCAACTAGATGGAAAACCACTAATCTATTTGACATATGTGGATCATATATGGCTGTGCGTAATGAGGTTTACTGAATCTCGATGGGAAGGACTGACTATGTTCCATATAGAAGGAGATATGGAGTCACCTAAGTGGAATTACAAGTTGTTGTCTTGTAATCCCAGAGAACATTGGGGAGATTTTCCAACAAAATTTTCATGTTATAATCAACCATCTTCTGTAGAATGTTAGAGGGGGTTTTACATGAATGCCTCAATCTACCCATATGTTTTTTCCTGATAGTGAGAGATATTATTAGAATAGATATTGTACTTGGAATACAATTTGATTACCTTGGCTACCTATAAGTTGGTGCTGTTATTAGTGAGGACAATGTGAGGGACTCCAAATCAATGGATTATACTATAGCCCATGAAATCAATGATAGAGCATGCCTTTATTTCATAGAGTAGAATTCCCACTTCCCACATGGAAAATAAATCTTCCGCGGTCAGGATGAACTTGCACTTAAGATTTCTTTCTATAGGATATGGTCCCATAACATCGAGTCCCCAAAACAAAAAGGTCAATAGAACTTGGTAGAATCGAGAGGATCTAGCAGCCAATGCAAAAAATTAGCATGGATTTGGAACGCATGACACCTCTTGGAAAAATCGATATACTCACGGGTCATGGTGGGAAAAAAATATCCCAATCATCGGA
This sequence comes from Viscum album, assembly GCA_963277665.1. Classification (NCBI taxonomy): domain Eukaryota; kingdom Viridiplantae; phylum Streptophyta; class Magnoliopsida; order Santalales; family Viscaceae; genus Viscum; species Viscum album. The sequence continues at coordinate 2,115,596,416 of OY728120.1, forward strand.
TCTGATGACAGGGTTTTGGCCCTACCTGAAGATCCTTATAGGAACTAACATGATCTTCCTGAATAAACTAATAAATATCTTCCCCGTGAATGGAATAGACGATAATCGCATAAAACCCATGTCTCTAGATGATCTTCTCCAGATTAGGACCACTCAGGTGGATGAACTAAACCACCCACCGATGGACTCACTCACATTCCACTAAGTTCGTTGAGAGATTAATGCGATCAAGATAAATTATAATAGGAGTATTCCAGTCATGGGTCTCTTCCAATATTGTTGTAGGTGGAACTGGAGGTCCTGATGTGGTTGCATCGACGGTAAGGTGTCTTCCCTGCTGTCAGCATAATCATCTGTGGTGGCGGGAGCAATGAACCTTCAATGTGCCACATGGATAATTAAATCATTCTAGTCAGGATATTCAAGATATGTGGTAAGGATGGAAAATTAATTTTCTAATCCATTCTACGATCGAGGGACCTGAGTATCTTTTGTATGAGAAGGTAAATGGGCCATCAACTAGTGTGTGTGCTCTAGTAAGGGCATGATCCCTAGCTTCCTGATGACATAGTCACCATTGATCATTTTGATGACCAGTTCAGAATCCCCTTTCACATGCAGGCAGGGATCATTAATCTTTAGGGTGAGTTCTAGACCATTAACGAGGGTTTGATACACGACCTCATTATTGGTGCAACCTTCTGATAATAAAAATTAATAAGGAAGGATAGCTTGTGCATGTGAGACAAATATGAATCCCAAGCATACTCTATTGAGTCTGGGATCATTTTTTCTCCTGATAGTAAGGATCTACGAGGTTCCATAAATGTTCATTTTCCATCACAGAATGGATTGATCCACATAGAGATTGCCTCATCAAGGAAATCATGATCTAGAGACAACTCATTTGGGGACGGATGTACGACATGGAAGTATTTCAATGCCTAACCCTTAATATATTTTTTTGTAAAATAAACCTTATTTCAAACTACTATAGGATCACCATCCACTGAGCTAGATGACATGTCCACATATGGTAGTAAAAAATGTACTTAATTGGATCCACATAAGACACTATCTATATATCATGGTTCTCCATGTAATTTTAGAATTTCTGGACTGCGAATACCAGCGCATGGTAGCTCTTCTCGATAGAGGAATATCTGGTCTCTCTATTGAGAATCATGCAAAGGAGATAGTATAAATTCTTCTATATACCATAATTGTTCATATGGATAGGATGGGAACTGAGAGATCATTCTAGGGTGGTCAGAGAATGGAACATCAGCTTTCTGAAAATAAGCGGCGTCTGAACTGATCGTTGTAGTAGTTACTACTTGATTTCTAGAATATCGGTCTAACAATCATCATCCCACTTATAATTAGAACCATTCTTCATGATCCAGGAACATGTCTTAAATTTTCTAGACAAATTTGCGATGAATCGGCGTATGTGGGCTAAGTGTCCTTGAAAGCCTTAGAGCTCCCAAAGGTTGTTTAGAGGAGGAATCCTACTGATGGCCTTGATCTTTTCTAGATTGATCTTAGTACGTATATACCTAACGATAAAGATAAGGAAATTTCTAGAGGTAACACCAAAGTCACACTACTAGGGGTTCATCTTTTGATGGCAGGAACAGATGAAGCTGAACACTTTCTCAAAATTCCTAAGATGGTCTTGACACTAGAGGTATTTGAACACCATATTTTCCACATCGAATTCCACCAACCTTCCAAGAATAAGCTTGAATATGAGATGCATGGAACACTATTATGTGGAACCAATATTATTTTGACTAATATTCAACAATTGGTAACAAAAGGTACCTTGTAGTTCCCTAAAGCCGGTGGCTTTTTCATCCTCGGAGGCCATTCTAATTTGATTATTTCTAGGACAGCCATCCCTGAAGGAAAGAGCTTAGAATATAGTGGTAGCATCCATAAGTTGTACTATCATGGGATTAAGAAAATAATCCTTCATACATAGAATGTTTAGAACCAGGAAGTTCATTTAGACACTGATATATCAGTTGTTCTACCCTATGGGATATTTTTTGTTAAAAAATATGGGGTATACAAATTCCTTGATGAAGTTAGATCTAATGAGCATATCAAACTCGACCATGACCATGGAACCATGAGAGGATTTTATAATTATGTGATCTTTTCTAAACCCACGATGGATTATTGGGAGGCCAAGGATGTGGACAGAGACCTGGGGATCTATCCCTATAATATCTTTATAGATACAAGAAAATAAATCACAATTATTCTTTAGGAAATCCATGTATCACTGTTTCTCTTTGGCCGACACAGCTACACTGATCAACATAAGTTTCGAATTTGCCTCAGTGCCAAGGTTCACTTGTACCAACTCATAGACTGTAGTGGAAACACCTTCCTCAAATATGGGAGGATCATCCTCCAAATACTCTTCACCATAAATGGTAGGAGGATTATATATAGGGGATTTTTTTCCATGTTGGATGATCGTAATGGAAGGCTATTACTAGCCTGAGTAGTAGTGGAAGCCTCATCGGGGAACACATGCACAGATAAAAAAATGGTGAAGAAAGATATCAATATGATTCCATTTGGCCTTTGACCCAACATGCTACATTTATAATATCAAAGAAGTAGTGGCATGTTGGCTTGATCCAATTCATCCCAGCCCAGGGGAATAAGTAATTATGGTGTATTGTTGTTTCCATGGGGTGAACATCCTGAAACGTCACAAGGGTAAGGGGCTCTGGGATTACTTGAGCCTATTTCTTGTAATAGTATGAAGTGATATTTCTATGCTCCTTCTATTGAGGAGTGATATTTCCCCTTATCCCATAGATGAAAAAGTGGTGCCCCATGTCTAGGGTTGTGGCCTCCAGTTGGTGAATTGGGAAAATGTAGGCATCATCCTAGTCTGCATATGAGTCATCCGTAGTGGTAGTATTCTAATCTTCAATAGCATGGATCTCCTTGTCCTTTCTCTTGTAGTATTCGGCATGTAGGTAGAGGGATTCCCAAGAGGGAAATGGGTACCCATCACTATGGATTACCCTACTCAACCATTAATGGATCACTTAAGGCATTGGTGATATGAGGAAGGGACTTCCATAAGAAAGCATACACATGGTCTACCTATTAATCAATTGTAAGTGGGGTCCTATGATACAACCATGAATTTAGGGTTAGAAAATTATCCACAAAACTGGGTGTCCAGGCATATCTTTCAAAACGGTTTCTACTCTTTCCTTTCATAACTTTGACTCTTCTGGTCAGAGGTACGCAAATCTATTTCACACAACCCCACCTTGTAGAATGTTCGGTTCAGGATAATATTGATCGCAGATCCCCTGTCAACAAGATAGTGGAATGCCTCCACAACATTGAACTGTCTAGTTATGTGCAGTGGGTAGATTTTACCTTGTATAGAAGAACCTTCATCTTCTCATAATATTGAAATTATGGCCTAACACTCTTCCAGATCGAATGCCTCATCATGGAATGTGGGCTTCACACATATGTTATGATTGGAGGAGATCCTTGAGGATGGAAATATAGGAATAAATGTTTTCAATATTTTCGAGTACATCATACTTTCATCCCTATAAGACACTTTTGCTGACAAGGGGTCGCTCAGTGGCATGAGGTAAGGCATGCGCCGATGGTCGACTCAACAGATTCTAGTTGGTACGGGAAATATCATGCCACTCACTTGTCGAACTGCATAGGGTGACTACTGGAAAACAACCATATGACTAAGGTCCATCAATAATGGAACATGGCAGATCATAACACTATTTTGGGGGCTCTTCATAATCATGATGTACAAATGGAAGTGGATGTGAATATGATAAAATGAGATGGGAAGGTTGTGCGTGCTAAGATCTATGATGGGATTACTGAATGGTCTCCGTGGAGTGCATGACATGGAAAGAAGCACTGAACAATTCATTTTAATGATTCACATACCCACATCTTCATTGTTACTGGCATCAAATGGGCACGCTAGGAGGGTTTTCCTAGCATTGTTTGTCACTGGTAACCATGTAAGGGTTTAACAGTTCGATAGTACTGACCAAAGCGTACTCATGATCATCGCCTAAATAATTCACAATTTTTGGGAATATTATAAGGTAAATCCTTATTTCTGGGGGTGAGAAATCTTTGAAATTATTAGACTAATTTGGTAGAGGCAGAGGGATTTTTTTCCCTTGCATCATCAGTGCTTAATCTCATGAGAGGAAGAAGGCTGAGATGTTGATGCAGAGGTAGTATCCAAAGGAAGCGTAGTAACAAATAAATGATTAAGCTGATTTAAACAAGAAAAAATACTTCCATGAGCATGGTTGATAGCCTTTTGGTCTATCAAATCGTTGAAATTTTGAGACCCACGGTTGTAAACCTACTAGGATTCACCCTCACTATCTTTGTGAGGATTTATAAACACATGTTCCACCTATTATGGGGTAGACCCAATTTGACTACATTGTTATCAACATGGTCTTATAGCCAGTCCTTGAAAACATAGCACTATTTTAGAGTGTTCCCAAGGAATGGATGATCAAGGATGTAATTGGGGTGATCAATGAGATCTGCCTCTTTGGGTCTCCTTCATTCCAGAAACTACAGGATTCCATGATCCAAGGATCTTTAGATATAGCTGGGGACCTGGGGATTATTGAATGAGTAGCTCCATTTTGTTCAATCCCTGAAAGGGGCTCTTGGAGCATGGATGTTATGAGGGGTAGGTAGATCATGATGGAGAGGTTGAACCTGATTATCTCACCAAGGTGGTGTTAGTGCATTATGCAGCGGCGTTAGCCGATTCTGAGGTAGACACTACTGAGTTGGAGGTTGTACCTAAGGTGGCGGGCCTCAGCGAGGCCGTAGAGTAGGATCTACTGATTACAATTCCAACGTCCTGGGGGCCCCTACTTATGCCACAAAAATATTCTCAACATTTGAGGATCTTCTAAGAGAAGCTAAAGAAAGAAATTGATTTTCTAATTTTCCTTGCTGTAAGGCCTCTTCTAATTGTTAACCTTTGTCAGAGAAATCACAAAACCCACCTATGAAATTTTGTGTGATGAGGGAATGGACAAATTTTTTGTTCAAATTCCATACACACACCATTAATATCTATTCATGAGTTCGTAGTATATCGAGTAAATATGTGAGTCCTTCCCACCTAGAGATAATTTATGTGACTTGCTCATATGGCCTTTTCTTGCACTTGAAGATATCAGAGATTCTAGTCTTTCGAGTGGTGTAACTGAATTGGTAGAGAAAATTCCAATGAAGATTCTCCAAACCAACTATTTACCCAATGGGTAACTCACTGTACAAGAAATATGTGGGCCCCTCAAATGTTTGTACAACACACCAGATTTTAGCAGCTTCTTGTTATGTTGGAGTTCCAGACATGAGTCCACACCTTGAAATAAAGTGAGAAAGGTGCTCTAATGGATTTCCCATCCCATTTAATGGGTATATGACCGGATTTATGAATCCTAGGGGTGTTGGCATATCCTCCACACATGGTAGATAGGGTTTTCTATCAGGCTGGATTTCAACCAATCGATTTTCTAGAGCCTCGAGGTGAGGAATAAGAGGAACCATCAGATCATCAGGGTGAGGGTTTCTAACTTGGTGAGGGTCTCTATCCGCCAATGCATTGGAAGGTTCTTAAATAGGGTTACAGGGTCTAATTGATCATGAAGCGACTGGAAAAGTTACCTTAGGAGCTAGGATAATCACCTATGGGGCCACTACAGGAAACTGAGGAGTGGCCAGTGGAGCATGCAGAGTGGCTAGTGAAACCTGAGATTGGTCCTGAGGCAGGTCGTCGCATAGCTCAGGTGGATATGCTGACGTATATCAGGGTATCTTCACAAAAATACTAGCCTCTACCATTTTTATATGGAAAGGGTTCTCGAGATCACCAAGAGGAAACTCACTGAGAAGAAGTTGTACCTTCCCCTACCCCTGGTGCCCCGGTCGTGGATTACCGCAATCTGGATGTCTTTTCCCAGCACACTCGATGAAGAGATCATCAACAATATATTTATTTTCGGAATGCTATGGTAACATTTCCACATTTTCCAGTTCATCCTCCATATTATGCACCCAGCTAGAAAGGTTGGGGGGTTTGATGGTCCAAACGTACTCTTTACCCTTTTCGGGGTCTCAAAAGAGTGGTAATGACTACGACGGTGCAAGAAGGCCAAAGAAAGTTCTTTGTTAGTGAGTATGGACACATGTAGCATTTTCCACGTGTTGTAATTCCCTAGAAAGATATTCCACTTCAACAGGCCCTATTCCAGAGTCCCCTTCCATGTATATCTCAAGAATGACCATGTTCACTTTGATGATGTCTAAAGTTATATTCTTGATATCACTCAGCGAACCAGGTTGATGTAGGATTGGAATGAAAACTTTGGGTAACGTACTACCCCCAGCCACAGATCTATAAATGTGGGGAAGCCTCTATAATAATTATACAGAGAAAAATAAAGCTATGAGTTCACCATTTCTAGAGGGTCTCATGATAACCTGGCGATACATGGGGTTTAGATACAGGAAGTGTGACCAACTAGACTAGGTGGGATTGTTGGCCAATGTATTCATAGTGATTCCAGTTCTTGGGGTAAGACAACTGATGAAAATGGATATAGAAATGCACCATCCATAAGGTTTGGAGGTAGCACATAACCTCATCCAAGGTGAGGCACTCAAGAATGTTAACGTTTTCAGTTTCAATTGGCCGGGAAAACTCTGGGAAATGGTCTACTACGAGAATGTCCCACAAAATTCTCAGCTCAAACATGGGATCCAGTCCTGGATTTCCCCATTCATCGACTGTGGGAGGTTCAGGGACCAGTAACGACACTAATGCATACTATTGCAGTGATGGGCTGGTCGGAGGAGAGTACGAAACATGAGATGATAAACCACTGTATCTTTCACTGCTTCCTAGAGAACGAAATGACTACACCACCACATCCCTATAAGATGAAAAAATTACCACTGCTTCTAACACAGTGTATGCGGTCGTTGGTGAGGGGTCACAATGTTTCTCATCCTCTATTATTCATCAAAACAACTCTCGGTGATCTCTTGTTGAGGTAAAGAATGATCAAATTGACGATATGGAGGATTCTACAACCGTGCCCTGGAAAAATGGAAAATCATCCCCCTCTTATATATATTTCATTAGAGGTTCTTTAGGATCTGGTGCATCTCACTTTCTATGAGGACAATGTTGATGCTCCTAGTCCTACCCCAATTCATGACACAGAGGATCGGGGTGAAGTTTTCACCATCGAATTTCCCTCTAACATGGAATCTAAAAAGTAGATGGGGTTGATGGAAGTTTGAGGCTTCCCAGGGTTCTTCATATGGTTGTGATGACCCTCCATCATGTCATAGGATGGATATTCAGTGTAGGGTACATCTTTAACATGGGGAATACCTCCGATTTAATGAGATGGGGTGCGAGGGGAACCTTGGTAGATATCTAATGGAACATGGGGAGCATCATCGCTTGGACAAGCTGTGGTGTGAGGAGAACATGGTAAAATATTGAATGGAAAATGGGGTGGACCTCCGTGATTGAGAGTGTTGTAGTGGGGAGGGCCTCCACTAGAGAAGTTAAGCGCATGAGGAGGACCTCTATGGTGGTCATCCGTAGTGCGTGGAGGATATCCGTGTTGGTTGACTCTGGTAGTTGTGGTACGATGAGGGCCTTCATAGTGACCATATTATATACATGAAATACTCTCATAACAACCATTAATGAAGATGGGAGGGCCTCCGTTGGTGTTAGTGAGAACCTTTGGAGGACCTCCATGTTGGAAAGTGGTAGGGAATGGAGGATACTTGAAATAGTATCCTTCTCTCTGAATAGTAATGGAGGTATGGGTAGGGCCTCCCTGATGGATAAGAGAGTAGGGAGTGCCTAAACTTTCTTTATGATGGTATGGGGAGGACCACCATATTTAACGTCATCATCACAGGTTGGTACACTATGGTCACCACTTGCACCCATGATCGAAGTAGTAAACTCTACCTCCATGAGGGGTGGCTGGTACCTTACTATGAATTGAGCATGGAAGTGCTCTTACTCTAGAACAGGGAGTTTCCACTACTCTGTAAAAACAACTTGGGGACAATAGCAAGCACTAGTAGTGGCTTGGGCCACAAAAGACATGGAATATGATGCCACATGGAGGGTGTACTTTTGATCTTGCACCCAACATTGACAATGGGTCAACTATTCTAGGGATTTCTATTCAGTGGTATTGACCTCCTTCTCCTCAGTCTATGGGACCAGCTGGTGATACTGACACTATAGCATGGGAGTCCTCCTCAGTGGCTCTCTAAATGATGTCAAATCCGGGAGGACTCCGACATCCGTTACATTTTCCGAATAAGGGAGGGAATTGTAAGGGTGATCAAGGGAGAGGCGATTGAAGCTATTAATGATTGTTTTGGGAAGTAGTGGCTCCCTACGCAGACCTTGTGGGGATGATGTTGACGGGACAGGGAGGCCTCCTGGTCTTGACGGGCCATGTATCTTATCAGGGTAATCCCTCTTGTTCATATCGATATACTAGAGTATTAATCACCATAATTTGAATAAATTAAAATTATGAGATGGGGAATGGGTGCCAAAAATATATGGTCACATAAATTTTAATAAAAGATATGTAGTCATGCAGGACTGTTATGTGGGCATTTCCCCTGCCCTTGCATCCGCAGGTGGGAGGTTATCAGTTTCCTGTAGCTTTAGCTTGGGTCCTACAAAGAAGGGAGATTCATCCATCAGTAAAGATAATAATAAAGAAATTCCCAGTGCCCCAACACTGTTTAACCTTCTGTGGATGGATAAAATGATCCGTGATGACAACATCATAGACCAGGATTCCTAATGATTAACTTCCTCAAATCCTGATGAGTTTCATGCTAGACCCACTACTGTCATCGTGGGACCTGGAAATGAATAGATGGATCTAATGATACACTTATCTACTGATGCCATGAATGATACTAATCCTCATATTAAGGAGAAAAGGTTCACATTGGGTTTTCCATTTTTTTCTGATATTTTTTACCGAGGTGCGCATCGGCATGTGTGACATGTTGATTGTTTCCCCACATTCCCTCTTTTCAATGGTGGGAAAACATCCATCACTTCTTCTGGGACATTATCTCCTTGATTGAAATTAGATTATGGGATGTTGGCCTATCCTTTTAGGGATTTATAGTCAAAATTAGTTTCCTAGTCTAGGTATCCTTTAAATACTAAGGCATAGTTAGTGAAAATATTTTCGGTGCCATATCTTTGTGGAAACTGGTTAACTACACTGCTTATATCACTAAATTCTAAGGGTTCGAGTTAGGGAAATGACCTTCGACAATGGGAATAGTCACATTGGGCATCACTTTCATGTTTGGAAATTGGAACACCAGTAAACCTGCATTTATCTTATGATAGGACTTCTTGAGTGTGTGGAATCCTAAGGATTCCCATGTCGAATTTAGGGAATTATATACCAGAGGCATGTCTCTATGGTTTTCCTCATCTTCTAGTGTTTATCACAGGGTATTCCATGAGATCGACATCTATCAGAGAAGGATCAAATGGTCATAACACTGATGAGAGTGGATCAGATGGGCACATCCCTAAGAGAGATCACCTAAAATGTTTTTTGGATGGAAGGGTCAGAGCGCCCAATACAGACAGATCCAGGTTGGTGTGTCCCACAAAGGGGAAGATATCACAGCATGAAGGTTGATCTAGACACCAAAAAGGGTGATCTAGAGGATGGTGGGTCCCTACAAAAGGGACACCAAGGATTACCGTTGGATGGGATTGAACCTCATTGAAGATTCCCACATACCCTTTATAGAAGATAGAGATTAAACTCTACAAAGTTTTAAGGGGTAAGGAATATGATCCATATGTACTCAAAGGAGAACAACCTAATGACATGTTGGGGCGTAGGCGAGGTTTGTATCCCCAGTGAAACAAAGAGCAATGAGATGACTGGGGGTTACACATGGTCAACTCCGGAATGGATTGCATGATTTAACTGGGATTTGGCATCCCAGGTAAATTCAGGATGGATATGGATGATGTGTCGAAGGATGGAATGAATAGGGATGGAACCAAATTCCAGTTTGGAGGTGACTATATTGGGATTGAACCTCAAAAAGGATTCCTATGTATCTCTATGGTAGGTAATCAAAGTCCACATATCAAGAATGGGGTGATGAGTCATCTAAGGAGGATGCTCATGAAAATGGAAGGATGGATGAGAACTCAAAAAGAATGGAACCAATGTTTTATGGATTGATCATCCTGAACACAAAGGCTGAAGGGAGAGACTGGGGTGCGACATGGGTGATGGTGTTGAATCTAATGAAGGATTCCTACATATCCCCATTGAAGGGAATCAATATACACCTAGTTCATGAGTGGGGCATAGAATCGGGGTGTACAAAAAGGACAACAACCAAGATACATGTTGGGGATTATGCATGGTTATCATCCCATTGCAAGAGGGAATCTGTTGGTAAGAGGATTATGGATTGAGGGTTGGACATGTTCCTCGAGACGGCCCATGAATGGGTCTAACACAACTAATGGTTGAACTAAGGATGTAGTTTACAAAAAATGGGACACCAAATTTTACCAGTGTTTGGGGTTGAACCACCGGAAGACTTCCTTTGTACCATGTCTAAGAGATAGGGATTAAAACCCACATTGTTCGTAAGCATAAAGGTTAATGTAATATGAGACGAAATGGGTATACAATTTAACTTCATGTAGGATGAGGGTGAACTGGCATGAAGCATTTGGGACTGATGGGTGATGGACTTGAACCTCAAATAGGCTTCATATGAACCTTTCTTGAAAAAGGAAAGGATTAGAGTCCATGTTGTTTACTGGAGAGGTGCGTGGCAATTATTCTTGGTTTAAATTACATATAATTTCATGGACAATTCTTCCTCTAATCCTATGTGATTAATGCTCAGTGTGAGAAAAAGAAGGCAACAAAAGACTTGACGATCACATCATGAAATGTGCGTCTTTGAGGAATGGTGTGGGGTTAACACATGATTAGTGGCCCAAAGAGGAAACATGGGATTACATCAAGAGGGAAGCTAGAGATGGGGTCCAGATTTATGAGGAAGATATGGACACCATAAATGGAGAAACCAGTCTTGTTTGGTCGAGGCTTAGATAGAGACTACCTGTGGTTCACATGGAAATAAAGCATAGAGGGAGAGGGGTGTGAGAGGGAGATAGTGCCCATCCCTTCACAGTCCTCTTGGGGCTTGTCACTTTTTCAGTTAAAATAGTTTAACATCATGTGTTTTGGATGAAAATTCATAGAATTTTAATGTCCTACAACATGAACGGCGGGGATTCAATCCTTACCCTTAGGACAAACATAATCAGTGCACTTTAAATCCATAGTGAAGGGAAGGCACAAGTATATCCATGGCGACAGGTTTTTGGAGTTATCCATTGAAGGGTCCATGTTAACATAGGAATGTGAAGAAGCAATAACCATTAGTGTACCTATGAAAATAAGAATAGGAAATGGAAATTCAACATGAAGCACCACTCGAGGGACCATGAAATCACTTCATACAAGCGTGGATGGCCACACAGAGGAAGTGCACACATGATAAAGGTGTTGCGTGCAAGAGGGGATCAGACATGGTGACTTTGGGGAAGGGGGACACATGTAGCACATATGAAGGGGTGTTCCCAAGATTAAATGAATGCACACAAGATGTAGGGTTTCACACAAGATGGTAGTCATCGTAAAAAATCTGAGGTTAGGTGCGAAAGAGGCACCACTCAATGGAAAAACATGAGAGAAAAAAAGAATCATTTACCTACAGTTTCCTTTGAGTAAAATGAAGTGGGTGAGGATCAATCCCAAGAGGGACCACCGGAAGGATGACCCCTAGGATACCTATCATGAAAGATCTAGTAACATGAGGCCAATTATTTCATGCAATCATGTATGGGGGTTGTATTTCGCACACGAGAGAGAAATTTAGTTTTATGCATTGGTTCCCCAAAATGAGGGGGGTATGTTTCGATTTATAGGTGAAACCTTTGGTGTTGGAACACACTATAGCCTGAACGCAAGTGGAAATTGATGTCACATTAGGTGTGGACGATATTTCACGTGGTCCCTCTCCTCAAGTGGCGTCCAAATCTCTTTAGAATTTTTGACATGGTTATTTTAGGCGATTTACACAGAAGAATACATTTGAAGTCACATTGGGTGCACAAGATCTTTTATTTAATTTACAATCATTCATAACAACTTCGGATCTTGCACCCACCTCCCTTGGGAGTCTCATAATTGTTCCTGGATTAAGAATATTCTTGTTGGTTTGCTAAAAAATGTCCATTCATGGATTTAACCAAGATTCAGTCCCCATAGTAATGTAATGTTCCATTGTTTTTTTCATATATGTTGTGTTAGAAGAAATATATTGAACACATTAGGTTTTAAATAAAAATATAACTTAAATTAAAATTGTGTTACTTTATGTCCCATATAAATAAATTATGTCCTCATAATTTTTATCAAAAACTATTAATTAAAATAGTTGAGGGTGCCCATGTCTCCATATTTAATTTATAAGATTCCATAATCCTTACTATCTTAGAAAATAATATGAAACTCATATTTTACATCTTAAAAAACATATGTATAGATTTTTATTGGCCACAAAAATCTATTCCAAATATTCTTCCTTATTTGGATTGCAAGAAAAAATGGACTTCTAGAGGTAAAAATTCCAACCCTTCATTTTCAAGATCTTGTTTCCAACTAAACACTAACACCAAAATGCAATTGATAATATCCAATCAATGTAAAATTTAATATGAATTTGAGAAATCAGTCGTATGGTTTCCTCCACTACAAAAGTTTCATTTCATCCAAAAATAATTTATGTTCATTATATTTTGATTTTAAAAACAATGTTCTCTTGTACTTCATAAACTAATCGAAGAAATAACATCCAGAAATTGTTATGAACATTCATATAATATTATAAAACTAAACATTAATAATATCCATTCTCTCAAAATTACACATTCCATTTATTTATAAAATATCATATTTGTTTTTATATACCATAAAATAGAAATATGTACATTATAATCTAAGTTATCCATGGTAATTTACAATTAGATCTTCCAAACTAATTAGATATATATTCAAATCTTTTATAATTTTCCATAAGGAGCATATGTATTTTCCATAGAATATCTCATTGAAGTGTATGGAAAGTTGTTCAATCTTATGACCAATCAACATCCTCCAATTAAAGATCAATTTGATACTGAAAATGATTTTATTGTGTTTACCCCTAGGGTAATATGTTCCAAAACTTCATACCTATTGTAACATCCAGAGGAGAAGATAATTCCTAGGGGAACCACATAATCTATACATTACAAAACCATAAGGATATTTTCATATAAATATACTTATTGACACATTTATGAATAATGTTATATAATACTAGTTCACAAACAACATAAAATATCATATATTAGCTCAAATATTCTAATGTTTTATCAATAAATTTTAAATTATGATCAACCATAGATTATTAACCCCTTATAAAAAGTATAAGTCTTAAATTGTTCTCTATTAATAATTTCATAACTTCTAAATTTTATTAAACAATTTTCTAATAAAAATTATAATATCCTATATGTAACAATCCCTTAATTACGTGATTCAAGTACATTATTTGATCACATTCATTCCCATGATCCTTTAGGTTTATATTTTTATAGAGTTATGAAAAATAATTAATTAATAAAGCACAATAATTTTTCAAAAAAATTAAATATTTTTCTCTACCATACATAGAGTTACATAATATATAATAAATATTCAACATCACTCATAAATTCTAAAAACATGATAATTTTATACACATATAATATGTAATACTTATCTTAATAACCAGAGAAAATGGGAAAAAAATAAGAGTGATCTAAAATTCAGAGTTTGGGAGAATGTACATTAAGAGATATTATAGAATAATAATCAATGAATAATATTTAAAAAATAATTTATAATAAATAAATTTCAAATAAATAATCAATTGATCATGAACTATATCTATGAATAGTAATATAAAAAATCACATGGATAATAATAACTTATTTTATTGTGAAATAATGCTTAATGAAAAACCTTATAAATAGTATCATTAAGGCATCATGCCGAGACATATTAAATAATTTCGTAGGAATATAATGATTTCCCTAGATAGTTTCTCTCATGAGACCTATAAATAAATCTAAGGGATATTGTTACCCCCACCAATCACTAAAGTAAGCCTAATGCATTAAAAATATGAAATAAATGAATAAAAGTACAATTTTTAATCAACATTACATAGTAATAAAAAAACATACATATTAGAATAATGGACATATTGGATGTCAATACATTCCCAAATATATAAATAGAATAATCAATTCGTCATATATGTAGAGAAATAAAGTAGATAATATTATTAAGGAATATCTTAATTGAATGAAAAGAACATTTATGTGTTTTGAAAATGTTGAATAAGAACTTCATAAGAAGAAGATTTTATATACTATCACATAATAATGAATTGATAATTATATTCATTGATATAAAGAGTTTAATACCATTATAGAAAAGTATTATAATAGAATTTAGAGGAATGTAAATACAAAATAGGTTAAAATTTTATAGTTTCAGAGAAAAATTTAAGAGAAAGTTAAACAATATCTTTTATAAAATGTTTTCACCATAGTTTTGAAAGGAAAAGTTAAGGGCCCCATTTGAAATTCATTTTCAAAAATATGTAGTCAAAAAATTTATAATATATTATGTTTGAAAAAAATATTTAGTAGTATATATATTAAAAATACAGAAATACTTTCATGAAAATGTAGTGTGTACAATAAAAGAAACTATCATGGAGGTAATACCATTTGAATATTTTAAAATATATTTTTTAAAATCACACATTGTAAAAAGATTAATAAAATTATCATCGAAAATTTGAATAAGGGAAATATGAAAATAATATGAGAAAACAGATAATTGGTTTCCAAAATATTTATTAATACATTGGTGGGAGGATAAAATAAAGAGATGGAAAAAATGATATTATAGATGTTGATAATATTTTTTTACATCATTAATTATTTTTGTATAAAGGAAACAAATCACGGAAAAAGATTAGAATCAAAATGTGATATTCTAAGAGGGAAAATATTGGGTTCTATATTTAAAAAAGAAATTGTATAAATTTAAGGTACAGAGAAGAAAAATTATTAAATAGAATAATCATAACTCAGAAAATAGAAAATTGATTTAACAAAAAGACCTATGATTTCGGAAAAAAAATAAATTGAATGACCAATTAATAATAGAACATGATTAGATGTTCATATCTCAACGATAAAATGAGAACTTCATTAAAATAATTTCATGTGAATTAAATAACAATAATAACATATACAAGTTATCATGGTGCACATAATATAACATATCTCAGAGAATTATTATTGAGACAAAGAAAATCATTCCTTTGTTTTTGACATCTATAAATTTACATTAATATATTAGATAATAAATGTAAATAGCATAATAATTTATTTAATAAACTTATTCATATATTTATCTATTTATACACTTCATTTATAATTATTATCTAGATTCATACTAGACTGTTACTATATATTTCCACATCATTTGTTAGAAATTTTGATTGTTTTGTACTAGTTTCATAGTTACAATGTCATTATTAATTCTTCAGAAAAAATTAGACATTAAATGACCTTTCAAGGAACTCTAATAGATTATCCATGATGGAAAATAAATTTATTATTTAGTTTCATTATAATTTTAGTAATTTTAATTGAAGATTCAATTGATAGTGTTCTTGTTTTACTTATTTTTAATCAAATAAAAGGAGAATACAAATAAAGGGTTTAATTATTATAATTAAAATTATAGAAAAATTTAATATTTAGTTATTAATATCAAATATTAACTTTCTATATTGTTGTGATTAGGAATATGAAATTTTTTTCATAATATCATTACCAAAATTTTTGTTGAAATATGATATAAAATGATATATTTATCCTTAAAAATATTAATTGCTCTAATAGTGTGTGATCTAGGTAACTCTGAGCCCAAATGAACCACAATATAGTTGAATTTTTACAATCTAGATTTTTATCTGGAAGAGTGAATAGAAATATCCAAATTCAAAAAATTATATATAATGTTTAAGATAATATATTGATAAATATGTACCCTAATTTTATTAATGTCTTTATATTCTTGAAAATATATTTTCCCGAAAAAATTGTTTTTATTTATATTTGTGAGAATATAAAAAAATTAAAATTTTGACCTTTTAGAAAAAAATTTATACCAAAATATATTAATTTTCGAAATCATTATGTAAAAATTATCTTAGAGTACATTATTTATAAATTTTTAAATTGTTTTATTTTTGATTAATAGTGAAAAATATCAATTTTTATTAAAAATAGACTTTTTGGTTCAAAAATCTATAAAGTAAAATTTTGTTTGAAAATTTTATCAATGTAAAATTAAAACATTTATTTTATTCATAATCAGATTAAAATAATTTTTAATCAATTTAATGTTGGATTTGGGTATAAAAAATTAATTACTTAATATTTTGTTCTCTAAAACTATTTTTAATCAAATTTTTCAGCTTTAATGATAAATTAAATTATAAATATTTTTTAAATTTAATTTGATAAAATAGATTTCATATTTTTAATCATAATTATTAATATTAAGTAACAATTTAAAAATAATTTTTTGTTATAATGAAAAGTGAAAACTGTAAAAATATGTTATGATGGTTAAAGTTAAAATGAGTTTATTAGGGGTCAAAAAAATAAATGAGGGTAATTTTTCCAATTAAAATTTCATAAATCCTATTTTTGGTCATATTTTGACCTTATACTATACCAAAATCAATCCTCTAGCCATTTTTATGCATTTTTATTGAGTATGACCTCATTTCTTATTAATCTTTAAATTAATTCAAAGTGTGTTATCTCTTCTATTTATAAAAGGAAACCCTCCATTGTATTATTTACATCACATTGATACATATATATAAAAAACCATCCCATATATGTTCTTAAATTTCCTTTCCCTGAACTTTAGGTATTAGTATTCCAAAAATAATATTCCATGGGTCCTTAAGAAGGGATCATAAATAGGCCTACTAAATTACATGTTATCATCCCACCCAACAACATTTAAATTATTTATGTTAATAATTACTCTAAATATGTGGTATTCCTAATAAAATAATAAGTTAGGTAAAATTTAAATAATTAAAAGTTAATATTTTCATGGATCTGCATTCATTCACCCTATTTTACATCAAATTGTAAGTGAAAGTATTGGTCAAGCGTATGTGTGGACTACCGCCTCCACACAAAAAAACAGATCATTTTATATCATCCTCTTTCATGGATGGGAATTAGGATGTGTTTAATGTTTATATATATTAAATTTATAAAATAATTATTCTCATGTATTTATAAAATCATTTATACCTTCTTGAATTCTAATCAATCGGAAAATGATAATATCGCTCATGCATATGTGTGGACTAGCACCTCCACGAAGCGATGCGATTCATTTTTTATTTCTTATTTTCTAGGATAGTAACAAAGAAATTTTTAATACTTTTATATAATATATAATATATAATAATTATTCTTAAAATTTTAATTATCGTTTACCTTTCTATTGTATCATCTATTTAAAATTAAAAAAATCATTTATTCGTAGATACAACCTACCGTCTACATGAATGTTGTAATTCATTTTTATATCTAAAAATTTTATTAATAAATATCTATATATATATATATGGAATATATATTAAATTAAAATCATGAATAAAATTAAGAATATGATTTAACAAAGGTCCATTTACAATGATCGAATCTACCTAATTGAAAGTATTGTGAAAAACAACACAATTAACACATAAAAATGATGATATTAATAATTAATTATCAAAAAATTGATTTCGAAATGTTTTAAGTGGATAATATATCATATTATAAATATGAAAATTATTTTATAATATAAAAGTAAAATATTTTATTTTATTTTATTTAATATGATGTTTGGGTGATATTGAAGCAGGTTGATCTTTATGTAATGGATTTTAGTCTCACTTTTATTTTGGTGAGACACATTGTATATTCTATACTTGTCTATTTTTATGGGGTGTATTTACTTCAAATTAATTATATTTTGTTTTCTAAAAAATATTGGTTTTAAAATTTCCATATAATGATTTATCTTTTAGAAGAATTTATTCTAAAGTTACCGAAATTGTTAGAGTTTTTTTATAATATTATTGTTTTTTAAGAATATTTATGACTATGTTTATAATGATGAAATTTAATCATATAAATACCCATAATATCATGAATTTTATTATTCACAGTTTTTATGTAGATTAATTTTTTTAATTTCATTTTCTTTTCTTTACGTACTTAAGAGAGGGAAAATATAATTTTAAGGAAATCTAACTTGATTTATCTTTTAGATCAAAAATCCTTTTTATATGTACATGTTTTCATTAAAATGATTCAAATAATGTTTTTAATATTCAATTATGATTTTTTAATGTAATTTTTATTAATGATTCGTCTTTTAGAATTTTTTTTAAAAATAATCATCTTTTTATTTTCTAAATTAGGTAATTTTTCCTTTTTATTGAAAAAAAGAGTGAAATATTTGTTTTTATGGATAATACATACAGCTAATCTTGAACCACCATAAAAAATAAATTATTTGAATCTTCTATTAAAAATTTACAAGTTTATTTTCAATGAAACAATCTTCTTTTAGGTTTGTTAAATGTTTAGATATTAAAAAATAAATATCGTAATGAAATGTATATTTCCCTTGATAAATATTCGTATTGATCATTTAGAGGAATTTTAATATATAATAACATCCCTTGATGGTAATTATGATTTAATGGGGGATATTATCAAATGATACAATACTTATTATTTATTTTGATGGTTCACATTTATGATGATGAGATATTTATGAAACCATTTTTTTCCACAGGCTATGTTATGATGGAATATTAAAATATTTATGAAACCTATTTCCTTTCCACATGATATGATTTATGATGAATTATTTATGATCTTATGGTACACATATGAATGAATTATTATTATATGATGTATATTACTAGAATTATATAGCCCAAACATTCTTCTAATAAATATGGATATCTCATGAGATAATATGAACTAGAATTGTGCAGTGAACCCAGTATCGTAAGGGACTATGTGCACTAGGATAGTCATGGGAGTAAACCCTGACAAAGAATATTATGGAATTTGGAGTGAAATTAATAAACTATTACATTCATGGAAGTGATACTTGACTAAGGAAATTATTTTATATGATTATTTGTATTGTAAAAATATATGATTTATGCTAATAGTATGATAACATGGCTTGTGTTATTTGATTCCATTAGAATTAATGTCTTATGAACTACCAAAAATTATTCCTTAATTCAAGATTATGATCCATGATATACTTGGTATAGTTTCAAAATGATAAGCTAATTTTCTTATACCCTTATAATAATGTTATTAAAAAGTGATCATTGATACCTCCCTTATTTACCCTTACTAAGCATCTGATGTCACCATTTGTTATCTTTCATTTACCCATGTTATTAAGAAAAGTTTTATGTTGTGTATATCTATGATAATTACCATATGAGAGGATCTGGGTGGGATATGTTCAAGATCTATCCTTAAATAAGAAGACTGTGTATCAAGTCACGAAAGACACTAAACCATTATGTTTCTGGCATGGATATAATGTTATGAAATGAATATTGATATATTAAGATCTAATATCATTATATAAAATGTATGTGTGTCTATAGTTGGTATCATATGGTGGGTTAGTAAATATTTTGATATTAGGATTATATAACATTGATGAAAACCATGGAAATAGGCCTATGTATCGGATATCAACTTAATTTTTTATAGGGATGTTATTATTTGGTTTTCATAGAAATACATCTCTATCTAGATACTACAAGTGGATGTGTTTTTAGAACAAATTAATCTAGGGTTAATGACCCCAAAATTTTTTTTGTGTGTATATGTCAATGGTCATTTTGGTGTAAGGTGAGTGTTATCTTAAATCACACTGAGTTTTAAACTCATAGGGGATATTCTTGGTTAAAGTCACATTTTTATTATGATACATTATGAAGGATTTGAAAAAAATTATGATCATGAATGAGCTAGGTTAAAACAGATGTCTCATATATTGAAAAGTAGGTGTTATGATTTAGATATACTAGGAATCATTTTTCATGATTTCTCACTTGGATGTCTGATTCTCCCTCAACCATTTTTGTTTTAATAACGGAATGAAGAAAGATGGGTGAAGTTGATATGGTGAGAGGCACACTAAAAATTTGAATTATTTTATTTGATTCTTAGTTATGTGAATTTATGTATGCCCCAAATAGTATAAAGGATTCTTAATTCAATACTTAATGATTAGATGATTAGGTAGCATTAAAAACATTTGAAACTATGATAATCACATCTGATGTTTATAAATCCTATTAGATGTAAGTTTGAGGGAATGTTCTTCTTATAAATCCTATTATTCTCTCTCTTAGAGAATTTTTTGTTATTTGGGGAAATAATCAGATTTTCTTATATTAATCCTATATTAATTTCAAAGGAAGGGAAGTAAAATATGATATTTTGAACCAAATTATGATTGTATTTCATTGAGAGGATGAATATGATCTTCCAATAGAGGTTTCATCCAATATTTGGGTATTAATACCTATTAATGAGGGATTCAAATATCAAAATGTGGGGGAGAAAGTGAAAAATAAAACATATTCATGTTTTTTGGGATTATTATAATGTATTTCCCAAATACATTCATAATCTTCCCCCAAATCATGATGTTGAGTTTTCAAAAAAAATATTACTCAGTGCTACACTGATATCAAATACCCCATATAGAATGAACCATATTGGTTTGAAATAATTAAATAATGAACTCTAAGAGAATACTGATAAAGGATTATCATTGAGTGTATCACCCTGACATGCCCTTGTACTTTTTTATGAATAAAATGAGTCAATGAATATTTAAATTGATTATCAAGAACTTCACAAGATCATTCTAAAAAAAAGTATCATATAAACAATATTGATGATTTGTTTGATCAATTTTATGTATCTAAATAGTTTTCCATGATTGATATTTTATCTGGATACAATCATTTTAGGGTCAAAAGTGAAGACATACCCATGGAAGCCTTTCATATGGGGTATGAATTCTACGGATTTATAGTGATACCATTTGGCCTTTTTAATTCACCCACTATCTTCATAGATTTAATTAATATCATCATTATTGATTACCCTTATTTTTGAGTTTTTTTAAATGATATTCATATATATTACAAGATCAAATAATAACATTGAGATCACATGAGGATTTTTATAAGGACCATAAGAAATTATAAATGATATGAAAAATTTTACAAAGTACGAATTCTAGCTTTAGAAATATTCATTTTGGGTCATATAATCTCATACGAAGGAATATGAGTGGAACTATCAATGAAATAATTTATCAATCATTGAACTGGACCAACCACTGAGACTATGATATGAAATTATCTTGGTTTGGTAGTGTAACAAATCAAACTATATTAAAATAATTCCCTTATAATTAAATGTTTTATTTTGAAATATGGTTATATAATACACATTAAATTATTTTTTAATGTCCAATTAGATTCAAAATACTATTAAATATCATTACTATTTATAATATAATCATTAAATAGTGATCACATGATTAGTATAAATATAGGGCTTCAAAAAATTAGATTGAATCAGACAAAGGAAGTGATGGCCTCATCCTATAGGATTGTAACCTACGAATTACATTTATCAGAGCTTAAGAGGGAGATAACTTCTTTGGGCTTTTCCATAACCCAAAAAATGTGAGATTTAATAACTTAAGTACGAGAGAGACCATTTATGGGAGAAGTCAATGCTCAATGAGATCACTGGCCACACCATGATTTCCGAATGACCCCATGACAATATTACCATCACACACCTTACTCTTAGAGCGTAAACTGATGTATTAAAGGGATAAGTTTCAAGATCATAGAAAAATTCTTATGTACATAAGAATAATGAATATATATTTATTTTGATACAATAAACCAATAATAATATTTTTGGGTAATATTAAATTGAATTATAGAATTTATTTTGTTAGATTATTGTATCTATTAAATAGAAAATATTTTAATTAAAAATTATTATTAAATTATATAAATGATCATATAGTTTTTATAAAGTCAAATATAATGTTTTATTAGGGTTCAAAAAAACTTATTTCCACAAGCCCCTCATTTTCATAAAATATCATTTATTATTTTATAAAAGTGAAAATTCACATATTTAGAATATTACTAAGATGAAAGGAATATATTTTTGTGATCAAAACTTTGAAATTATCTAATGGTAATTTTTTTATAATTTTTAGAGACAGTAAATTTTTCGGGTAAAAATTAAATACCATTTAAAGATATTGTCTGTTGTATGACATCACAATGACCCAAAAATGATGTGAAAATATAATAATAGGTATCCATGGAAAAATATATGTTTTCACTTTATAATTATTTTATTTTAAAATTATTATATTCATTTTATAAATCCATTAGGAATCCTTCAAAACATACACTATATTTTATGATTTTAAATTCATTTCATTAAATGTGTGACTCTCCTACACACAAACTAGGGTAATGTTATAATATGTCCATAACTTTGAACAATATAATATTTATAAACAACCCCATTTAGTTGAAACAATGGGAAATAATTATGGTATAGTTTTTGGATTTTAATATTTTATTATTTTTAGTGGAAAACCTATGTTTGTGAAATATTTAAGAATCCCCCTCTCATTTCCTATATAAAACCACTAAACTCCCATTTCTATTCACTAAAAATACATGAAAAACTTCCTTAATATACCCTCCTCTCTATATAATCCTCACAAGGTGCTATAATTTCTCAGGAATCCCCTTTAATTATTTTGGTGTCATAATCTTAAGGTTAGAGATCCCCTCCTTCTCACATTTATTCAAGAACCCCTCTATTTTTATTAAATTTAATTATTAATTACATATAATGGGGTATGTTTTTTCACCTCACCCATACTAAAATTATTATTTCTAAATGATGAGAGACCCATTTCTCTCTCCTTAATCCCAGCAATGTACACCCATTTCCATTCCAAAATTACATAACAATTCTTCCATCAACTTTTTTAATCAACTTTTTTTATCAGATGAATTATATTTCCAATTACTAATGATTAGATACATACGTACATGGAAATATTACTTCCAAATTATATCCAAAACATGTGTTACCCTTTCGATTCTCATCAACCCTTTTTATTAATTCTTATGCAACATTTTTAGGCTGCACGATTTTCACCGCGATTTACCATTCCAATGAAATTGTGTTGTGAATACCATACCAATTTCCTATCAATGGTGTTCAAATTTATACAAATATTATCCTTTTAATTTGGACGTACATGTATTTATTCAACACTACTTTATCATGTAATAATTAATGATGATGAATGAATTCATTTTTGTATGATCTATTTTGAACACATAATCATGTGATTGAAATTTCAGTGATGGGTGCACCCATAATTATATATCAATAAAATGAATTTATTATTGTTTAGTATCATGATTCTTCATGGTGGTACATGGATTAAACCTATTCATTTATGTTAATTTATCCATTATGATGTCTTGGTTGTTATCCTTGACATATAATGTAGTGTTTTATGTTGTTTCCACATTTTGCAAGTTGCCTTTATGTTATCATACTATACATTGTATTATCTTTCATGTTTATCATTTCTAACTTTTTCATTCCCCTTTATATTTATATTTTCTAACATATTTTACCTTATTACAAGTTTATTCCATTAATGGGATTTATATATAACCCCTTTCCTATGTATTTCATTAAGTTATTCCATACATTTTTAAGTGAGATCATGTTAAATAAGTTTTCAATAAAAAATTTTTATTCCATATTTTAAGTTGTAATGTAATGTATCTAATTTCAAAAGAAACTATAATTATCGATATTTCAGGTAAAATTAAGTATAATGATTTTATATAAAATTAGGTGTTAATGTGTAATAATGGGAAGATTTGTTGTAGTTGTTATGAGATGAAAAGTTTTGTTATTTTTGGGATTAGGCTAGAAAACTCTAGAGAAAGTATTAAGATTATAGAACTCTTAGAAATCCTTAGGGATACGACTATGTATATGAATAAATCACTTAATTTTCATCATTATAGAGTATGTAGTTTATCAATAAATGAATTCCTATCTGGATACTACATGTGGATGTGGATGTGGCACATATATACCTAGGCGTAACAACTGCTACATGATGTTTCAGGCCTAACTCGGGGCAATCTAGTGCATGAAAAAGACCGTTATTGTGCACCTAGTTTGATACTCACAGGTAAAATTATTTGGTATATTAATATGATCATTTGAACCATTATTCAGGGATTAAAAAATTCTGATAAGTGTATAAGTTTGGAAAGAGACCATGGATGACAGAGACTAATGTCTAGAAATTCATAATTTTAGGAAATACATGTAATTTATAAGTAATCGCAATAATGAATTTTTATTCCCCATTTATGTGTTTATAAATTAAATATACTCATCCAAAATTTTCTTTTTATTATATAAAATGTTCAGAAATAGGGGGAATCAGGTAAACTGTAACACCCTAATATTTTATAGTATATTATCTTTTCAAAGAAATTCAATAACTTGGGCTACACGGAACACTGAGTTCGAGCACACAATGACAAACCAAACTAGTAGTTATAAAAGATGTTATGAATAGTATTAACTGAATTTTTAATATTATATAATCTATATATTTTTAGAATCTATATTATGTGTTTTTTAGACATAATATAAGAACAAATTCATTTTTTTCCTAGAAAAGAAGTATTTTTCAAAAAATGAAATTTTACCGCCTTTTAATGAAAATATTTTTTGAAACCAATATTTGAAACTTTTATATATTCATTTTAATTAAATTAAATTATTCTTTAGAATATTGAAAAAATATATTTTGGATATGTTTTTGGTACTTTTCTGATAACTTTCATTTTTTGATGAATAGTGAAAAATACTAAATATTATTTGAAAACAAATTTTTTAATCAAAATATTATATAGTGTTAAATTATACATTTGAGTGGTTTAAAAGTAAAATTATATTTTATTTTTATCATTTAACGCAATTTAGGTCATTAGATATAATTTAACATTTAAACTGAACATAAACAACTGTCAATCTTTTGATAGTAATTATTTTACAGAAACACACTTTTTATTTTGACAATGGGAATTAATTTTAAATTAATTTCTACCACCTATGTGTTATGAATATCGAAAAATGGATTCCGTATTTTGAATCAGGAGGTCCAAATTGTGTAAATAGGTAACTTTCATTTCTAAACATTATGAATATTTACATTAGTAAATATTTGTTTTAGAATGGTTAAAGGGTAAATCTGGTAATATGGGTAAACAAATATTATTATAATAATATTAAGTTACCCTAACATGTGTCCTATTCCTATTGGTAGATACATGTCCAAATATGGGCATCCTTGGGACTATTTTGGGACCACATGGAGCCACTTGAGAGTGATAATGACACTTTATATTAAATTATTTAAAGTAAAGACAAAAATGACAGAAACATATATCTTTTAGTAAATATTTTTTTACAAGGGGTTAAATAAGATATAATTTCTACAATACATATTAATTTAAAATATAAAATTATTTCCTACATCATGGTATTTTTGTATAATTTTTATACATTAAATAAATAAAATTATTTATGACACAGTAATAATGCAGTGTTTACCTCATTAATGAATGACTTAAATAAAGCAGATTTTAAAAATTAAAAAAATTTCTAAAACCTGTAAAATAATTATTGGATGATTTTATATCTATAATGAGTCATCTTATATTCTACTTTAATGAGTTTCGGACCTTTAAAACCAAAAATCGTTATATAATAAAATAATATTTTTAAACTTTCCTAAAGAGCCCTTCCCCCCTTATAAAAATCCCTCACATATAACCAGTTTCTCAGACCACCCAAGCCCCCTGTCTTATCCAAAATCATCCCAATTAATCTCCCTAAATCCCTATATTCCACTTAGAAGCCTTACCTTAGGCATAAGGCGATTTAAGGAATCCTTTTGGTTTAAACCAAAAGGAGTTACCCGATTTAAAGGTAACATATCCTCTGAATTTCTTTTCTTTAATTTTACTTATCAAACCCCCAAAACTCTCTTTATTCAATTCTTTAATAAAAAAACTAGTATCCACAATATAATATGTTTTTTATGAGAACTATTTTAACTAAACTTACACATACCTCCATCTAATGGGTATAGAACATAATGTTCCTATTGACGACGAGCTACTGCCGCCCGAAACAATGATTGTTTAATATTATACTACCACCTCTTAGGGTGTAAATTATTATGGAACAATAATTATGTATGATATATATGATATTTATTTTATCAATAATCTTCTTTAATTCGAATTTATATCATAAATTTATTCTTTTCATGTTGTATACATACGATAATTTCATTTGAGAAAGTGCGGACTACCACCCCCTCAAAGTGATAGGACTCGTTCATTCCATACATGTAATGTATAAAGGATGGTTTTAATGAAAGTATTTAATGTATATAAAAAATTATATTATAATGGAATGATAATATAACTATGTATCAATTGGTTTTCTTTCTGTTTAAAATAAAAAATGAAATGGAGGTAGCATTCGTGCATAAGTACGGATTACCGTCTCCACAAATGCGATGAGATTCATTACCCATCGTAACCATTCAAGAATTATTTTCATTTGATTATTAAAAATAATGTCTATAAAATTAATATAATTCTGTATATTAATCAAATACATCCTATCCATAACAAACATGGCTTATGTAACAAAACAGATAAAGAAAAACAAATCAGTTAACACATGACACAATGATTCTACTAAAATATTATTAACAAAGAAACATTAGAAGATCATATATGACAAGTTATTTTTGTATTTGGTTATTTTATAATTTACTAACAATTATTTAACTATTATATAGGAGGTTTTCATAACTTTGACCGAAGAAAATTACATGGTGAGGGTTAATTTCACAATCTCTTTATTATCCGACATTTTTTTTACCTAGGTATCTACTGGGAACTCTTTATCATCCACAAATATGTTTCTTAAAAATGTATTTCAAAACATTTTTAATATTTACTAGAATATGGTTTAATGTAATTTATTCCCTTGTTTGAATTTTTATAAAATGTTTTGAATGGAATCATTCCGTCATTTTCCAAACATGGTACTTTATGAGCATTTCGACAAATTTAAGGTAAGAATGTTTTTTTAACTTATAAGGAGTGTGTGGTTATTATCTTTGTTTATAAAACCTTTGAATCTTCCCATAAAATCTGATAATAATATTATCAAAATCAAAGTTTTATTTTATAATTACATTGATTTTAAATGATTTCAAAACAGAAAGATGTATTTATCTGAAATAGTTTTCATTTCATCTATGTCAACATCCTTTAATGGATGTAATACTTGTTTGAAGTTTATTTATTATGATACAAATATTAAATATTGTATTGAATGTTTTGTGATATTTTTGACTATGGATGGGTTATTTTTATACCATTCATGGTTTATGGTTAATGTATTAAAATTTCATATGCTAGTTTTAATACGAATGTTTATGTTATGTTTCAACCTTTTCATATGAAGAATTAATTGGACATAGTATTTAACAGGTGGAGCCCGATATAGCTCCTCGATGCATCGGTAGGTCTCAAGAGACAATCTAGTGTCTTGGAATAAGGCCTTGATAAAATATTATTTGTAGCCTTGGCACGAGCCCTTGACTATGTGGGTATGATGTCTGATATTATGCATTCCATCATTATAAAATTAGATATTGATAATAAAAGTGATTTTTTGACTAGTATAATATCCATGTGAATTAGTAAATGGAATTATTTGATTTATAATTTACAAATTATGCATAATTTTAAGTTTAAAAGTATTTTTTTAGTTATATACATTGCCTTAAATGTTTATGCTTATTTATGAATGTTTCTAGTATATTGTTATCCTTAATGAGAATCTGAGATCACCCATTTCTATGTTTTATTTTTCCTAATATGCAAAGAATAATATTATGATTGACCTAGAGGGATATTCTAAGAGACATGGATGTGGTCAATATACACAATGTTGTTGTTGTTTTTTAATTTATAATATAGTTTAATGTTCATGTATGTAACCTATTTTCCAAGATTTCTAAACTAATCGGTCCTTCAGGACTTGATTCCTTGTAATCCTGCCAATGTATAAAAATAATGCACCGACTTTGGGTAACTGGGGTAGGGGAATTACAGTTTGTATCAATGGAAGTTTATCAATAACCTTGGAAACTTAATTTATAGGAACTTTGATTAGATAAAATTACCCTAAGATAGACTTAGAGGATTAGTATAGAATAACATCCTAGAATTTTGGTAATGTAGTGATTTTACGAATTTTCCAAGAAATAAATCCCTGTCTGGATATGAACAATTTGATGAGGCTCTAGCACAGATGTACCTAAGAGTGAATACTCTGACAAGGAGTTTCAGGTTTGACCCAGGGTATCTTGGTACACATCAACTTGCCTTGCTGCACTCTTTGTTACGACACTCCTGGGGGATATGTTTAGGGAAATTCACATTTTATTTACAAGCCATTATGAAGGATTTAAGAGTAAATACTTTCTCAAAGAAAACCTTTTTTATGATTATAGATTATATGCATACTCTTTTCAATTTACATTAGGTATTTTACAAGTTTGGAATAATTTATTTCGATTCATAAACTAACATAGTGTTTTCAATTCTTTAGAAATGAAACCCAGTAGATGGAATGAGAACTCCAACAATACAAATGGTACAGAGAGTAAGAGGGATCAAATATTTCATGTTATTAAGCATAATTTTTGAAAGAAATATTCTCCCACATATCATAATCATATAATGATATAGTATCATGTGTTAATAAGATAAGTAAAGAATTCTATGAGTCCTGTGGATTTGAAGGGATGTCAGAGAAGAAAAGGATGGAAGAGAGAATGTTGGATAAAGGGAATAATGGAAAGAAGGATTTTCCCTTTTGTGATAACTGTGTAAATAATCACCTTGGTAAATGATTGATGTTAATGGGAGTTTTTTATAAGTGTGGAGAAAAAGGACATGATGTAAGTGAATTCAATGGTAAGAAAAAGGTTTCAAATGTACAATGCTTCTGCAAGGAGTTAGGACACTACAAGAATAAATTTCCCAGTCATCAGAGTATAACGGAAATGATGTTGTTGGTTAATAATAAAATTATGATATTACCATAGATGAAGAGTAATGAATAGTGTTCTTATGTTGATATTAAGGAATTATGTCATTTTTGTGTTGTATCGATGATTTACTAGTTATAATAATTATGGAGTATAAAAAGATTGTACTACAGTACAATTTCATTAATGATTTGAAATTGTTTGGTACCCAGAAATATGACTAAATATAAAGTTAAACTTTTTGGAAAATACATCCTTGAAGGAAAGATAAACATTATTATTGTCCAGATACCATGGTATTGATTTTGGAATAAGAGATGATTGATTTGGATAAAACATATTGGATATTATTGGATACCTTGGAACTAATTAATGGTTTATTTTATTCCATCATTGTTGGTGATTAAAAAATCTTTGGATATAAGGAGTACATCCAGTATTTTATGATTTTCAGAAGGAATAAAGAAGTACATTCATATTCAAATATGGTTTTTTGGTAATTAGTTTTATAACCACATTTTAAGAGAATACACGGTGAAGGTATTCACATGTACATTATGTGACATTCCTTATAAATTTTGGACTGTGAGTTCGGAAAAAAGTATTATGGGAAAGTATACAGGTTAGAATAGATTATGTTTGACATTAGATACTATTTTTAATGTTAAATCAATTCTTAAGATTATTTTTGGATTGTCATATAATGGACCATCAGGTGGTCAGGAGACAACCCATCATGTCTAGAAAGGTTGTGAGACATGAACCCACAACTGAAGGGGGACAAGGGTACATCACCTACCACTGGCCTACATGATGTCCAAGATTGTATAATGTTGTTTTTTAAATAGTCTTACAAATGAATTATAAATTAATTATTTTTGAAACTCTATAAAATTATGATAAATATAATATTTTTGGATTCTATTATATTTTGGAGTAAAATATGAGTTAGTGGTAAGAATTAGATGAAGGATGAAACTCTACATGTCAATTATATTTTTTTCCTTTTATTCTTTGAATAAATTAATTCTTAAATCATAGGGAATGGATCTTAAAACCAAAAATGTGTTATCCTAATACCTTATGTCTTGTTGAACTGATGATATTTAAAATCGCCACATATTAATGGCTTTAAGGCCCTCAATTTTACACTTGTTTATGATTGATGAACTCAATAACTCTCTAGAAATATTTATGTTTTTCCTCTAATTATTTGTCTCTAATTGCAACCAATGTTCTCCTAATTGATATCATAATTTGGGGGTGACTATTTCATTTCTCTTTCCCTCTTATTAGGACTAAATTTCATTAACCCAATTTCTGATGTGGGTTTTCCACAAATGTATATTTCTATTTTTAACCTTTTATTTTCAAAGAAATATTTCAAATTGTGGGGATGAAAATTCTTGAATGAGGTGAGAATTTAACACCACAAGATTTTATTGTAAGGTATCTCTTCAATGAAATTCAGTAACATGTGCTACATGCAACAATGAGTTCAAGCGCACGACAACTTACCAAACATGCTGTTCAGAAAAAGGTTATCAATAGTATTAACTGAATTTTGACTTTTCTATACTCCATAAATTTTTACAATCCATATTATGTGTTTTTAGATATAATATAAGAACATATTCATTTTTTTCACATAAAAGAAGTATTTTTTAAAAAATGCAATCTTACCATGTTTTAATGGAAGACCATTCTTAAAATGTATATTTTACACATTTAAATATTAAATTTAATGAAATTAAATTATTATTTATAAGAGGGATATAAAAATTTAGTTTGGATAAATTTTTGGCACTTTTCTCTTAACTTTTATTTTTTGATGAATAGTGAAAAATACTACATTTTAATTAAAAACAACTTTTTTAATTGAAATAATTTATAGAGTTAAATTATACATTGCAGTGGTTTTAAAGTATAATTATATTATATTTTCATAATTTAATATAATTTTGTTCATTCAACATAATTTCACATTTAAACTGCAAATAAACAAGTGTCAATCTTTTGATAGTAATTATTTCCTAAAAAACTCGTTTTTCATTTTGACAACAGGAATTAATTTTAAATAAATTTATACCACTTCTGTGTTTTGAATTTGAAAAAATGGATTTGACATTTTGAATCAGTAGGTCCAAATTGTGTCAATAGGTAACTTTTATTTTTAGACATTGTGAATAATTACTTTATTAAATATTTTATTTACCATGGTTAAAGGGTAAATCTGGTAAATAAGGGTAAAAAAATATTATTATAAAAAGATTAAATTACCCCAACATGTGTACTATTCCTTTTGGTTTACATATGTCGACCATGGTCATCCTTGGGTAGATTTTGGGACCACATGGAGCCACATGAGAGTGATAATGGAACATTATATTAAATAATTTAAAGTAAAGACAAAAATGATATAAACATATATCTTTTAGTAAAACACTTTTTACAAGGGTTATATAAGTTATATTTTAGACTATACATATTTATTTTAATGATAAATAGATTTCCTACATCATGGTATTTTTTTATAATTTGTAGAAATGAAATAAATAAAATTATTTATGACACAATAATGATGCGGGGTTTACCTCATTAATTAATGATTTAAATAAATGAGATTATAAAAATTACAACAATATCCAAAACATGTCCAATTCTTATTGGATGATTTTATTTCAAACATGAGACATATAATATTCTACTTTAATGAGTTTTGAACATTCAGAAACCAAAAATAATTATGTAACAAAATAATATTTTCAAACATTCCTAAAGAGCACCTCCCCCTTTATTAAAAGCCCTCACTTCTAACTAATTTCCACAACCTCTAAAGCCCCTTGAATCATCATTCATCTGCTCTAAAAAGCTCCCTATATCCTTCAATTCTTATTAGAAGCCTCACCTTAGGCATAAGGAACTTCATGGAAGCCTTTTGGATCATTCCAAAAGGAGTTACCCTATTTAAAGGTAACATCTCCTATTAAGTTATTTTCGGTTATTTTACATCTCCAACCCCCTAAAATCTCTTTATTCACTTATTTTATAACAAAATTTTTATCCTAAATATTTTAGGATTCTTTATGAGATAAATTTTAACTACACATACACACCCCTGCATCTAGTGGGTATATAACATAATGACTCTGTGGATGTCTAACAGTTTCCTCCCGAAATGATGATTATTCAATCATCTACTATCGTCTCTTTTGGTGGCCATTATGATGGACCTAAAACTATATGTTATATTTATGATATTTATTTTATCTATAATATTATACAATTCTATTTTCTATCATACCTTATTTTTTTCATGTTGTATATTTACGATAATTTCATTTGGGGAAGTGCTGACTATCGCCCCCTCAAAGTAATATGACTTGTTCATTCCATACATGGAATATATAAAGTATGGTGTTAATGACCATATGTAACATATATAAAATACTATATTATACTATAATAATAATATTCCTATGTAACATTTGGTTGTATTTCCTTTTAGAATAAAAAATGAAATTGAAGTAGCGTTCGTGCATACGTACAGATTACTGTCTCCACGAACCCGCTGAGATTCATTAGCCATCGTCACCCTTAAAGAATAATTTGAATTTGATTATTAAAAATATTTTTTAAAAAACATAATATCATTCTGGACATGAATAAAAAACATCCTATCCATAACAAACACGGCTTACAGAACAAAACATATAAAGGAAAATGAATAAGTTAACACCTGAAACAATGATACTACTAAAATATTCTAACAAAGAAATATTAAAATATAATATATGATATAATATTTATGTATGTGGTTACTGTACAATTTAATAACAATTATTTAACTATAATAGAGTAGGTTAATATAATCTCGACCAAATAAAGTAAAAGGTAAGTGTTAATTTTACAATCTCTTTATTATCTGAGGTTGTTTTTAAGTATCTAGTGGGACCTCTTCTTCATCCACCTATTTGTTTCTTAAAAATATATTTCTAAACATTTTTACTCATTACTAGACTACATTTTAATGTCGTTTATACCCTTTTATGTCTTCTTATAAAATGGTTTGAATGGAATATTTATGTCATTTTCCAAACAGGATACTCTATGACCATTTCAACAAATTAAGGTAATAATGTTTTTATAACTTATACGGTTGGTGAGGTTATTTTGTGCCATTATAACACCTTTGAAGCTTCCCTTACAATATTATAAGAATATTTTCAAAATAAATTTTTACTTTTCTAATTACATTACTTTTAAATGATTTCAAAATAGAAAGAGATATTTCTCTCAAATAGTTTTTATTTCATGTATGTCAACACCTTTTAATGGATATTATACTTGCTTGAAGTTGATTTATTATAATACAAATCATCCATATTGTATTTATTGTTTTGTGATATGTTTGACAGTGGATGTGTTATTTTTATACCATTCACGGTTTATGGTTAATGTATTAACATTTTGTATTCTTGTTTTAATAAAAAAAATTATGTTATGCATCAACCATTTCAAATGAAGAGTGCATTGGACTTAGTATATGATGGGTGGAACCCTCTATAGCTCCCATGAGACAAACTAGTGTCTCGGAACAAGGCCTTGATAAAATATTATTTTTAGCCTTGGCAGGAGGCCTTGACTAGGTGGTTATGATGTTCAACATTATGTATTCTATCATTATGAAATTAGCTTTTGATATTAAATGTGATTATTTAACAAGTAGAATAACCATGTGAATAATTAAATGAAACTATTTGATTTATCTTTTCCATATTATGCTGAAGTTTACGTTTAAAATCCATTTGTTTTTAATTTTATACATTACCTTAAGTGTTTATGATTATTTGTGAATGTTTCTACTATATTGTTATCCTTACTGAGCATATAATAGCACCACATTCTATATTTTATTTTTTCCAGGATGAAAAGAAGTATATTATGACTAACCTGCAGGGATAGTCTAAGGGATATGAATGGGGTCAATGGAGAAAATATTGTTGTTGTTTTTCATTTTATAATGTCATGTAACTGTCACTTATGCAATCTATTTTCCAAGAGAGATAAACCGATCAGTCCTCCAGGACCTGATTCCTTGTAATAATTCCAATGAATTAAAATAATTCACCCACTCTGGGTTGCTGGGGTCGGGGTGTTACATAAACAATCATTGTGTAGTGCAATTTTATGAATACCCCCAATGAGATACCCAACCCAATGGGAGAAGGAATTACACACTTCACAATGATACTATATTATTTAATTCATGTTCTGAATAGAAAACATGATCATGTGGAGTGTAAAAATCCCTATAATGGAGAATATTCCATAATTGAAAGCATTATGAAAAAAGGAATCTGATTTTTAATGGGTAAGTTGATCCCATAATCACTGAATAGTGGATTGACTCTTTTGAAAAGATATTATCAATAATTCAATGTTATGTGGAAGGGAAGGGTATTCTGGATGTTTATCCTATTTATGGGGATGTTTATTAATGGTGGACATTGATAAAAAATATGAGTCCTGAGGAAAATATCCTAGAAATGGGTGGAAGGATATCATGATAATGTTTTCAAATAAATATTTTCCTTGGACTATCTGTATAAAAAGAGAATGTTATTTTCTTTCCCTCAATAAAAAGGAAAAAAAATCTATCTAGGCATAATAGGAAAACATCCTGAGACTTTCGTGATATGCCTCCATCTTTTCCACTACCACTGAATATAAGTTTGACAGCCCCTATTGTGGTATAAATAGAAGTCTATGAAAATCTATGGAAACATGAGACTTTTATAGATATGTAATAATTGTTTGATGTGTTGTCAAAATATAAATGGAGATCGATGAATCATAGGGGTGTATTGGGGACAAAAATCTAAAAGTGGAGTTTAATTCTGGTTGTTCGATGGATTAATTAAAAAGTGCCCAGAAATTTCAACAATCCAATTTACAATGGTGCAGAAAGAATCATCGCAAAAATTTCCTAAAGCGAATGAGGAAATGATTTATTTATGTAAAGGATGGGAACCTAGCCAATGATTTTTGATAGGAGAATCCCACTACTATGATGGATGAAAATAATTCTCTGTTCAACCCTTAGTCTACTGTTCATTTCTAAAACATCAAGGAACCAATGAACTTTTCAAACCAATGCACTTAGCCAAGGGTTTTCAGAGACAACCAACAACCTCCATGGTAGAAAGGGAAATATTTCTCCATCAAAAATGTCGATATGAATTCCAATAATTATGTGGTGATAGGTACACTGGTAATTTATTCATGAATAGAGAATGTACTATTTTATTCTGGTTCTACGGATTCCTTCATATCATTAATGTTTATTTTAACTATCCAAATAACACAAAAAATTATCGAATTAGTGATGTCTGTAAAAATTGAAAATGGGGAAATTATTTCATTCCATGTATATAATTCCTACCCTATCAATTTTTCTCGAATAAATTTCCTAGTGAACTTTTTCATAGCCACTTTGGTGGAATTTGATGAAAATATGGGCATGGATCGACATTCTATATGTAGATCCAAAATAACATTCACTGGGATGAAAATCAATCTCTATATTGAGAATCATCCTGAGATTATATTCAAATTCAAGTAGAGGGATGAATCTTCTTTAGAATTATCATATCAAGCATGGATATTATATTCATATCCAGTTCAAATAATTGAGTCTAAGGAAAGGATAATCATTGAAGATGTGGCCATTGTGAGGGAACACACTGATGTGTTTCCTTAGGAACATCCTGGCCTTCATCCCAGTTGAGAGGTTAAATTATTAATCAATTTTATATCTGGGGTGCTACCATTATTTAAGAGTCTGTATATAATGGTGATTGTGGAAATTGAAGAGTTGGATAAACAAATACAAGAGAATCGGGATAAAGGGTTCATATGCCCATGTGATTCACCATGGGGTGAACTAGTTCTCTTCATTAAGAAGATAGTTGGATAAATGAATCTTTTAATTGATTATCTTGATCTCAAAAATATAATGATAAATAACAAGAATAAATTTCCATGGATTTATGAATTGTTCAATGAGCTAAACAGATCCCAATACTTCTTCAAGGTGGATCATTGATAAGGATAATATCAAGTAATGGTGATTAAGGAATATATCCAAATTACACATTCTATACAAGCTATGAGCTCGATGAGTTCATAGTGAGGCCTTTAGGACTCACTATTACTGTAGAAATATTCATGGAATTTATTAATAGAGACCTTAGATATTACCTTGAAAAATAAATTCATTGTCTTTATAAACAATATTCTGATATACTCCAAAATTATGGAGGGAGATGAAGTGTATTTGAACATTATGTGAAAGACCATATGAAAGGAGAATATTTCTGTCGGGTACTACAAATGAGAGTTATGGTTGAAAAATGTCTCTTTCATGGGACATATCATCACAAGCAATGAGATATTTATGGACCCATCAATGACTGAAGCAATTGAATGATGACTGAAGCCAACATCTATGACAGATATCCATTATTTCCTTATGATAGATGGGTATCATTGCTGATTTTTGGGAAATTTTTCTGGATTTTCAATCCTTCATACCAAGACAACTATTATGGGAGTAATGTTTTATTCTAATGATGAATGTGAAGAAAACTATAGGGATTTGAAAAGGAGGATTACCATTTTCCCTATGATTACACTACCCTGAAGTGGATATCTTTCTTTTATTGTATTCAATGATTCTTTGAAAACGGCCTTGGGTTGAGCGTTAATGCAACATTATAATGTGATAGCAGATATTTCAAGGTAGTTGATGATTCATGAGTATAACTACCAAAACCATGATATGGAGTTGGCCTATTTGGTCATTGATTTGAAAATTTTGTCGTGTTATCTCTTTGGGGAGTAGTGTGAAATATATACGGATCACGAAATCATCAAGAATATATTCACAAAAAATAGCTGAATTTGAATCAAAGAAGATACTTATAGATGATCAAAGAAAATGAAAACTCAATACACTACAATCCTGGGAAAGAAAATGAAGTGTATAATGATCTAAGAAGAAAGAATCCTGAAATCTTATCATTCATGATAATTGAGAGGGATACAATATTTGTAGATTTGGAATGGATGGACATGGGAATAATAAAAGAAGGGACATAATCAATCCTTTAAAAAATGATTGCTTAGCTATATCATTTTGAGAGGATAAATGATGATCAAAGAGTTGATGTAGGAATTTAGAAGAAAGTAGATTCTATAAAGAACGTTAGATCCTCAGTGTTCAATGTTAATGATGAAGTTAATTAAGATTTGGTTCTAGAGTATGTGTACCATAAAATCCTTAGTTAAAGAATGATCTATTGGATGACGCACAAAGTTATATCTTCTCCATTCACCTAGCAAGCACAATGATATATCAAGACATATGAGAACACCACGAGGGGGGGGGGGATATGAAGAATGAGATCATATAATATACATCAACATGTCTTGTATGTCAAGAAATGATAGAAGAATGGAAAATATCAAAGGGGATGATAAACCATTAACATTAACTACTTGGAAATGGGAAAAATCACCATATACTTTGTCACTGGGTTTCTAATGATAGAAAGATGGAATAATTCTTTACGGGTTATGGTGGAACAAATTAAAAATTCTACACACATCATTCTGATATGATAAGAATTATCATGGGATCTACTTGCAGGGATATACATCTTATATGTTGTAACAATGCATGCATTAACATTATCAATTGTACCCAATTGAGATCCAAGATTCACCTCCAAGTTCTTGAAAATCCTCCAACATTCTATAAATAATTAGATGAACTTTAATATGACCTATTATGCTCAAACTGATGGCCAATCTATCAGGACTTTTCAGACACTGTATGAAATGGTGTGAAAATGTTTTATGGAAATTAAAAGTGGATGAGACATACATATTCTTTTGGATTAGTTCTCTTAAAAGAAAACATTATACAGAAACATCCAAATGGGCCTCTGTGAAGCCCTTTATTGGATGAGGTGCAGAACACCTACATGATGCGATGCAGTTGGGGAAAAAACTGATATATCCTGCAATGGATAAGGAAATGGTGGAAAAGGATAAAACCATTCACCAAAACATCAAATATTAATAGTTTTGATATAATTTATATGGTGAAAATCATTGAAGAGACCTAGAATTTGATGTTAGAGACATGGTATTCCTCCATATATATTCGTGGAGGAATGTGATGAGATTTTGGAAGAAGGAAAATCTTGGTCAAAGACACATAAACCCCTTTGTGATACTATATCACATTTGAGTGGTGTCCTATCAACATGAACTCCCACATAACCCATATAAATTTCAGGATGTACACTATATATCAGTCTTGAGAATGTACATAGATGACCCCTCACATTTAATCAACCCATATGTGGTACCATGGGAGAATGATTTTTCCTATGATGAGCAGCCAGTGAGGATCTTAGATTGTAGAGACAATGTTCTATGAAATAAGACAATGATCCTTATCAAAGTTCTATAAAAACAAAACAAGTCAAATAATGAAATGCAGGTACTACAGGAAGTGATGAAAAAATTACCCTCATCTTTTTAAAGAGGTTAGTTGAAAATTTTGAGGGTGAAATTTATCAAGGGGCAAGATTGAAATGAACTAAACTATTATAAATAAAATTTACTTTAGGATTTATTGATTTATAATGTAATATGGTTCATGAAATTATATGATATTCTATTATTATATCCAGTTATATTCAAAAGACAAATAATAATCATTAATGTTGATAAAATAGTCATTAAATAGTGATCACATGATCCGTATAAATATAGGGATTTAAAAAATTGAATGGACCCTGACAAAGGAAGTAAAAACATCATACAATAGGAATGTACACTATTGAAAACATTTATTGGAGCTTATATGGGAGACCTCATCTCTGTGATTTTCCCTTGACCAAGCCCAAGATGAGATTCAATAACTTAAGCATGACTGAAATAGTTTAACAAAAAAGTTCAAGCTCATTGAAATCACGACCCAAAACAAGTTTTTTAAATTACCTCATGAAAGTCTCACCATCATACACATTACTCCTAGTGAATAATATAGTGTATTAAATCAATATGTATCAATATCCTAGAAAATTTATTATGTAAATTATTTTTTCAAGAATAATGAATATATATTTATTTTTATACTATAAAACACTATGAGTATCTTCAGATTATATTCAATTCAATTAAAGAATTTATTTTGATGGATTAATTTATTTTTGTAATAAATAATATTTTAATTAAATATTATTATTAAATTATATAAATTATCATACACTTTTTATGATG
Organism: Viscum album; assembly: GCA_963277665.1. Taxonomy (NCBI): domain Eukaryota; kingdom Viridiplantae; phylum Streptophyta; class Magnoliopsida; order Santalales; family Viscaceae; genus Viscum; species Viscum album. The sequence goes on from OY728120.1 coordinate 2,115,636,477, forward strand.
TCAAATATAATGTTTTATAAGGGTTCAAAAACTATTATTTCTAAAAACACATTATTTTCAAAAATATTTAGTTATTATTATTTAAATGTGAAAATGTACATATTTTAAAAATTATTTAGAAAAAAGTAATAATATTTTTGGAATCAGAAAATTAATTTTATCAAACGGTGAATTTTTTATAACTTTTAGAGAGATTCAAATTTTTGCGAAAATATTAAATTCTGTATAAATATATGAGGTGTTTTATGAAATAATAATGACCCAATTTTTTTAATAATAGTATAATGGGTATGATCAGAAAAATATAATTTCTTATAATATAATATAATATTAATATTATTTTATTAATTTTATAACACCTTTATGAATTCTCCCAAACATTAAATATATTTTTTGATTTTAAATTCATTCCATCAAAAGTGGGAGTCACATCCTCATAAGCAAGTGTAATATTTTATTAAATTATACTCTTTACATCATAAAATATTGAAAAACACTCCCATTTGGTAGAAAATTTTGGGAAAAACCATGGTATGGTATTTGGTTTCGAATATTTTGTTACATAATGTCCAAAACCTATGTTTTTTAAATATTTAAGAATTCCCCTCTCATTTCCAATATAAATTCACCCTATCTCCAACTATTGTCACTAAAAATCCACAGAGGACATACTTTTTCATACCTACCCATTCTAGATTCCTCCCAAGGGGACCCCAAGCAATCAAGAATCCCCATTTAAGCTTTTGGTTTGCTACTCTTAAGGTTATGGATCATCTTTTCTCACATTTATTCAAGAATCTCAAATATTTTATCCCTTTTAGTTTTAATACATAATGATGGGGTTAGTTTTTCCACATCCCCCATACATACCTTATGATGTATAAATTACCAGAGACCACTTTATCCACCATTAAACCCATTCAAGTACAGTCGTTACCATGCCCAAATTTCACAAGAGTTATTCCTTACTCTTCATCAATCATGTTTCTTTATTATCATATTACTAATATTTAGATTTATTATTGATGGGATTTGTATTTTCATGATCTTATATGTTCCCAATTCATTTAAAAATTATGATTGACTCTTTTAGTTCTCATAAACCTGTTTTATGAATTTTTAGGCGCTGGTGTTAGGCTAAAGTAATTTCACCATGATTTTACATTCCAACGAAATTGTGTTGTGAATAACATACCCATTTCCTATAAATAGTTCACACATTTAGACACTTATATCCTCTGAATTGGGGAATTCATATTTATATTCCACACTCCATTTTCCTGGACTATGTTATCATGATAAATGAATCCATGATATATGACTAATATGGCACACATAAGCATGAGATTGAAATGAATGTGACTGGAACACCAGTAATTATATAGCTCCCCAATGCATTAGGTAATGTTTAGTATCATGATATGTCTTGTTAGGATTGGTAGTAAACATGATTCCAATATGGCACTTTGACCATTATGATTTCTTAGCATTTAACCATGACCTATGATGTAGTGTTTTAAGTTGTTGCTTCATTTCCCATATTTCCTTTATGTTATCATGCTATATCAAGTATTATCATTCATGTTTATGATTAATAATATTTTTATGAAACTTGATATTACATTATATAACATGTTTTACTGTATTCCATGTTTATTCCCTTACTAGGATTTATAGATAACCCATTTCTTATGTATTTTTTTAGGTTATCACCTTCAGTTTTAAGTCTGAGAATGTTAAAGATGTCTTTAGTAATGAAGTTATATTCCATGTTTTTAGTTGTAATTTAATTTATCTAATTCACAATGATAGTAGAGTTAACGATATTTCAGGTTAATTTAAGTGTATTTTTATGAAATAAATCATGTTTTAGTTTTTAATAAAGGGAAGAGTTGTTATAGATATATATTATCAATTCATTGTGTATAATTTATCATGACCTTCCAATGAAATCGCCAAGTTAACATGAATGGGAGAGAAGGTAAATTTTATGGATGAATATGATCAAAATTTTATGTATCTAATGAGAAGGTTATTCAATGTACCTATTCTTACACTAACCTTCAATGGAGAATTGTTTGTGATGTACAATGATGCCTCAATGAAATAACTGAAATGTTATTTTAATGTATAATTACATTGTTTTTTATTATGCTTCATGAAAATTGATGTTTCACGAGAACAATTACCAAACTCATGATTTGGAGTCATATGTGATAGTTTTTTAATTAATGATACAGAGTCATTATCTTTATAGAGAATGGAGTGACATATATACTGATAATCAAAGTTCAAAATATATATTCACTTGAAAATATTTTAATATGTTCTAGGGATGATGGTCAGTATTTATTAATGGTTATTATAGATCAATACAATACCACCCGGAGAACGAAAACAAGTTGTACGTTGATTTGGGTTAAAAAGATCAGGATTCCTTATTAATGATGAGGATGAAAAAATATCCAATATTTCACTGATTTAAAGGATGGATATGGAAATATTGTAGGTAGGGGATAAATATTTTCTTACTTAAATTAATGTTCAACCATGTATCCAAGCGATGATTAAAGAGATGTGAAAGGAAAATGTAGAGATGAAGAAGAATTTGATAAATGATCCTGAGTTAAACTGTGATTGTTATGAAATGATATGGTTTATGAAGCGTGTATTTGTCTCATATATACCAAATTAGAATAATTAATTATTGGATAAAGCTCACAATCCATCATTACCATATCACCATAGAACTGTATATGTTTATAAAGACTTGAAAGAGCATTTGCAGTTGGATAAAATGAAAAGGGATATTTCAGTGTGTATATCACAGTTCATTTTATATAGTCAAGTAATGTTTGAGAGGCATAAATATAATGGGATGTTACAACCATTTCCTAGAATAGAATGTAAATGGGAAAATGTCACTGTTGATTTTGTCATTAAAATCCCAAAAAATTCTAATGGATAAAGTGATTTTTGGGTAGTATTTGACCACATAATGAATTCATCACACTTTATTTATACAAGATAAGATTTAACACGTGATTAAACAAATATAATATTCATTAAGGAAGTGATGAGATTGTAGGAAATAAAGCATTATATTATATTTTATCAGGATTTGAGGTTTACCTTGATGTTTTCATGATGTCATCAGCAAGCTATGGATTTATTGTAGTATTTTGTTTACGTCTTATCATTCCTAGATATAAGGATTGTGTAATAGAAATTTTAAAACCCTGTAGGAAATGCTGATATAAGATTATATAGATTTATAAGGTTGTTTGGATAAACACTATCCTTTAGTTAATATTTCGTACTATAATATATTTCAATCATGCTTTCAAATGAATCATTATGATTCACTCAATGGAAGGAAGTTTTAAACTCAAATGTGGTGGGATAATTATGAAGAAATATTCAATTTGTACCTAATCTAGATGAGTAAATGTAACACCCTGATTTTTTATGATTTATTTGTTTTCAAATAAATTAAATTTCTTTGATAGATTGCACTGCACACAACACAATGTTCAGTTTGTGCTACAAACAACACTACGCAATATTTCATTACTCACGATACTGAGTTTTAACAGAACCATGATATATTATTAATATTATCTAAATATTACCAATATAGCCTTACCGCTAAAAATTTAAATATGAAAATTAATAAATAATTTTTAATCCTTATCTATAATGTTTTTATATATCTAAATCATAATGATAAAAAATACTTAATTTTATGTCAAATATTTATATGTTTTGAAAATACTATTTTGTCAAAAAATTATATTTCATAACATTTATAATTATTTTGTAACATTTATAGAAATTAATTTGATAAAAAATTAGTTTTTAAATTTTAATTTTAATTTTTTATTTGGGTCAATTTTTTGGATTTTTCTAAAATGATTCATTTTTGATGAATAGTGAAAATACTGAATTATAATTAAAAATTCCAAATTCATTTAATTATTTTATAATGTAATGTTATATTATAAATAGGTTTAAAAGTAAAATTAGTTATATTATAGGTATATTAATCCAATTTATGTCATTGGGATAAATAAAACATTGAATTATGATATAACAAAATTTCACGCTTTTAAACATTTTATCTATAAAACCGCATTCTCAGCGCGTCGGTGGGATTAATTTTAAATTTAAATTTTCCCATTTTGGGAAAATAATTTCAGAAAAAGGATTAAATAGTTTTAATAAGCATAATTTATATTACATTTTAATTTTAACATAATTTTGTACCAAAATTAAAAGTGTGTATAGTAAAAATTAATTACTACTATTAAGGTAAACACGTGTTTATAATGGGATAAACTAAAAAAGTAAGGGTAAAAGTGACCTTTAAAATTTTATAAAAATGATTTTATAGAAATATTTCTACCATTCCCCCACCATGGTTCAATAATGTCCCATTTTTCACTTTTTACGTATAAAAAAAGTGATAGCACTCAATTATTTTCAATAATACGAAGTGTGTCCTCTCCCCCACTTATAAAAGAACACCCCACTCACATATTATTTACACCATAAAAAATTTTGGTTTTGAAAATAACTAACAAAATAATTTAAATATTTTCATACTCTAATGATATAATCCCAATTTCGGATATACATCCAACCTAGGAAGGCTTTGCTACCATGTGAGGGAGGATACCCAAACAAGAGGTTACATTCACCAATGAGAGTTTTTGATTTATTTATTCATCCACACAATTAAATTAATATAATAACATGTTTATATAAAATTATTAGTTTCTTAATCACACTTATACATTTTTATGTTAATTTAATTACCTAAAACCATCTCTAGAATAATCAAATGGGTTATAAAATCATTGTTCGTGTCCAAGACAAACTACCACAATAGGAACCAATGTCATTCGTATTTCCATCACCACATCTAACAGCTGTAAATGATTATTGATTTGTTTTAATATTTTATCTTTATTATACTATTATTCTTATGGAACAATTACCTCACAAATAATATCATGATTTCCATTTTTTTGAATATGATAACACCACTCTTGTGTAAGGCGTACTACTACCTTGAAAAGTGACGTAATTCATTCAAAAATTACATGGAAGGTATCAAAGATAGGTTTAATGATCATATGTGAAATATATTAATTTAAAAAATTTCTATAATGATAATATACCATTTATTATTCTTTCATTTAATCCCATAAAAAATAGAAACAATGTTTATGCATATAGACAACCTACCTTCCCCATGAACAATGTATTTCATTTTCTATCACTAAAGTTAAGGATTAATATAAAGATATATATAATAAAGATATATTATATTTATAAAATTTTAATAATTATAGATATTATGTAACCAATATCATTATAATAGTAACAAAAATACAACAAAAAAACATTTATAAAAAATAAATGAGTAATTACCCAAAACATAACATTAAGATAGAGATGTTAACAAATAGATAATAAAAATTCATAATGAAATCATAAATTGTATGATATATATTATTATTTTATATAATATACATATAGGAAACTTATATTTATTATACATGAGGTTTTAACATGTATTATTGATGCCAAGACATAAGGTGAGTTTTTTGTCTCAATTGTCCTTCATTGAGATGTACATTATGTTAGGAACCTATATTCCTTCTTGTGCCTTATATACATCCCTATTGACATGTAATATTATAAATTTATTTATCCAAATTATTTATTGTGTTCCATTTTATGTTATTTCATCATGGGACTTAAAATTCACTATTATCAAAGTGGTAATGATTTTACATTACTACCTCATCATTTATCGAGATTGTTTATTATTATGTTTCTGATTATAAAATATTATGATCAGCCCATCAAGAAAGTAATGATTTTTTTTCTATTAAATATATTTATTATTTTTGTGATTTAATAGAAAATTTTCCTACACTTTTTTACTTAAAATAATTTAGGTTTTTTATGAAAAGAAGACTTTTTTTCTATCATTAGTCAAAAATCCATTCCCTTCCAAAAAATTGTTTCCTAAAACTATTATACTATTATCTTATGATTTAGGAAATAAAATTTTAACCATGTTTTAATTTTTTTACAAATTTTTTAAAATAAATCTTCCTTCAATTTTCCAAAAAAAAATCTAATTGGATTTTACCAAAAAATGTGAAAGGAATCTTTGTTTTAAAAGGTACATCATGAATGAAACTTCTCTCCATCATGATAATTATTTTCCTTGAATCTTGATTTATAAATTATGATAGTTGTTTTCATAGAAAAACATATTCAAAGGTTTTAATTTTTTAAAATGAATTTCTCAATGATGAAATAAATGTTTAAAATAATCAATTAAAACCATTTTCTATATTAGATGCCACCTATTGAAATTACTTATGCCTTACTAGGGATATAATCCAAGGATACAATTCTTAATAATTCCCTCAATGTTTTATGTTTATGAAGGAATGTTATTTATGGAAATCATTTCTATTCATTGGGTTATACCATGATAAATTGGCTATGAAACCCTCTTATTTTCATGGGTTACACTATGATGAAATGATTATGAATCCTATATCTTTTTCATAGGTTATGATATGATGAAATTTTTATGAAACCCATTTCAATTAATTGGTAATGATATATTGAATTTTTATGATATTTTTGGACACATAAATATTGGTTTCATTATGATATGTATGAACCTATATTTCACACCAACGTATTGGGTAAAGATTTATATTTAATGAGATAGACCGGAATTGAACAAGGAGTAAACCCATTTCACTATTAATAATTTTTATCTATGATAGTGTTTGGAGTGGCCCATAGATTCAATGATGTTATAGAGAGTGAATCCATACCAATATGATAAGATTGACAGTGAGACTTGAATTATATAGAAATTATTTTTTAGGGTTATGCGTATGGCACAAATCCATGTCCTATACGAATGAAATGCTCTCAAGGATCATGTTCCTTGATTATCGTATGATTTGTATCTTATTAATTTCTAATATTTATTCGATTATTTAATATTTTTATGTCAAATATGAAGGGTACAATTTTCAAATGTTATTATAATGTCTTCATGATCATGTTATACTTATGTATATCCCTTTTTACCCTTACTGAGCATCTAAGGTCACCTGCTCTTATATTTAATTTCCCTATGTTATGAATAAATGTAATATTTATGATATGTCTAAGAAGGGTTATAGTTATGAATACTGAATTGGAAGACAACATAACTCACTTATGGACCAACACATAGGTATCCAAGTTTCCAATGGAACTAAACATTTATGATCCTCAATCCTATGCTTGTCTTTGTAAGACTATTCAGAAAAAAATGAATTAATATATATGTATGACAAGTCTAGGTTTCAATATTTTGTATCATAGTATCGGGTTAGTTAACCATTGGAAATTTTGATGAGAAATACTTAGTTATATCTCTAATTATATTTATAATGATAGGACTAAGGATGAGTTAATATATAGGAAAATGTCATGAAATTTTGTTAAAGGATAGAGTGAGTGGTTTCCACGAAATTACATCATTAAGTAGATACCATAAGTGGATTTGGAACATCCAAATAAATACCTAGGGGTAATAACATCAAAAATGAACATTGATATGGACTCCATCATCACCTAGTGCACGACTATAGGCCTTGAAACACACCTAGTTTTACACTCCTGGAGGATATCCATTGGAAATTCACAAACTCTTTATAAACCAAAATAATGGATTTAAATGGAAGATGACTTTTAATGACCTTGGAGAAACCTAAATTTTTATACATTAAATATGTAGCAGCCATGATTTAGTTATCCTACAATTAATTTATCATGACTGTGTGGTTCCATATTATAATTATTTTTTCTTACATTATTCTTTCGGTTTTAGTCAATGGATGGAACCTGAATGAAATATTTTAATGTTTAGTGAGAAAAAAATGAAATTAATTTTCAATAAGAATCCAAATATTAAAGGAGATATAATGAAATATTTCATTTCTATTCTCTCAAAACATTCTGAAGATATAAATCATGATGGAATTCTAAACAAACAATGGAGGGAGAAACGTTTTATTGAGTCCTTTATAAGAAAATGTCTACCTTAATTCAATTAATCCGTTGATCCACTATTATCTATGTAATGGACCAGTACCAATAAAAATATATTTTACATTATAAAATTATTAGATCATGAAATATTCCTTTTTTCTACCATTTGGAAGGTGGAATAGATCAATGGTGGAATATTTTCCAGAATATGAAGCAATATGATAAAATTAACTCCATGGATTGGAACATGTAAAATAAATTATTTTTTAATAATACCTTTCTCATATTATTCATACAGATATGGAGAAGTATTTCCCTGAGTAAATAAAAAAGGATGGTTAATTTGTTGATACTTATGAGGAATATTTTAAAACCCATGAGAGGTAAGCTTATGGTATTATCATCCAACCCGAAATTATGGTTGATCAATTATACAGTGGATTAAAACCAAGTCTACAAAGGGAGTTACACATGAGAAACATTAGGAGATATGAAGATATTATTTGATGTGATTGAATGGTGGAAATAGAGTTCAGAGTTTTTTATCAATATCATGAAATTAACCAGAATATTTAGATGGTGTTATCTAAAAACCCTAGAGAAAAGGAGATGGGATTTATTTTATGCTAAATGTGTGGGAAGAATCATGGTGGAAATTATATTAATTGTTATAGTAATTTTTTATGTTTGGGAGGGAAGGTCATCAAGAAATTGATTTATGAAGTGGGGATAAGAAGTTAGATAATGAGGCGAAGACAGATAAAGTTTCATAGAATGCACTACCCACACTCCATTTTTTAAAAAGAAAGGAGTGTGGGAAGTATGTGAACCAATAGCCAAATATAAATATTATTGATGATGATTGATGTCAGCAACCTCCTGAGCCACATGACAAGTGATAAACTCATGTGATCAATGGTGAAATGTATACTAACTATCTAATATAGAATAACTATTGTCTTTTTTGACTATGGATGTGAACATTCGTTCATATATAAAGGTTTTTATAAGAGTATCAAGATTACACCCAAAATATTATCTATTGAATTAGTAGTTAAAACCCATAATGGAATGATTATGGTATCTCAAGTACATGAGTTCTCTCTAGATAATGTTGGTGGTAATTTGATTCCTGAAAATATTTTCATTATTACTCCGGTTGAATTTGATGTTATCTTGGTAATGGGTTGATTTTTTATAAATAAACCCCAAATCAATTTTTATGGAAGGGAAGTCATGCTTGATATTACACAACAACTTATGACCATCTATCAAGGTGATAATAAGAACTAACATCTGGTGGATATTACATCTAATTTATGGGTATTATTTCCCAATCGGAAGGGGTGTTTATCTCGTATGGTTGGGGATAAACATGAAAATAATAATATTCATATTGTGTAGGAATTTATTGATGAATTTCTGAAAGATAGTCATGTATTCCACAAAAATAAGAAGATTAGTTCTCAATATAACTCATACCTAGTGTCATACCAATTTCAAAGACTCACAATTGAATGACCCAGATTTTATTACAGGATTTAATGATGAAACACAATGAAAAACTTGAAAAGGGATTCATTTATCCATGTGTGACACATTGGGGTACATTAATTATTCTTTTTAAAAAGTAATATGGATCTATTGGACTTTTAATTGACTATCTGAAACTAAAAAAGTCAAAATTTAGATCAAGAATCCTCTTCCCCATATTGTTTAATTGTTTGATAAAATTTGTGGAGATCAATAATTTTAAGGGATTGACCTTCTAATTGGATATCATGAAATGAGGGTAATGAAGGGTGATATACCCAAGACACCATTCCTTAAAATTTATTGGTACTTTCAATATATTGTGATTCTATTCAAACTTACGACTTCCCCTGATATCACCATGGATTTAATGAATATGGTATTTATAGATTACATTTATTTGTTTGTGGTGGTCTTTATATAAATTATTCTTATCATATTAAAGAGTAAGTAATGGAATGAATACCACTTGAGAATTGTAATAAATATCTTAATGAAGGAGAATCAATATAAAGAAAATTTTAAAAGTGAGAATTTGGGCACAAAAATGTATCTTTTTTGGGTTATATAATCTATATAGAGGGTATATCAGTGGACCCATAAAAGATGGATTCTATTGAATGTTGGCCCATACCAACCATAGTGATTGAGATTCATAATTTTCATGGTTAAGATATATACTATGGGCTGTCTGTGGAGGATTTCCCTAAACTATCTAATCCTTTGACAAAGTAAACTGTGAAGGGAAGAAAGTTCGTTTAGACTTTTCAATGTGAGGAAATTTTAAAGGGAATTAAAAGAATATTGGTAATAAAACTAGTGCTTATATTACATGAAACACCATGTTATTTTTCCACTACACACAACATTGGGCTATCTTGTGTTGCACATGATACTATGTCTTAATAAAACCATGATATATTATTATCATTATTCAAACATGACTATTGTACACTATATGTTAAACCTAGAACTATAAATATTAAATAATTTTTTTAAATATTTTTTAATGGTTTTATATAATTTAAACATATTGATAAAAAATACTCAATTTTTTGTTATGTCTTTATATGATTCAGAAATATTATTTTCACAACTTTTTTTAATATTAATAATTTTTTTTGAAAAGTTTTGGAAATTAATTTTATTAAATAATTTCATTAAATAATTTCATAATTAAAATTTCTTTAATAAATTAAATTATGATGATTTTTTTGTATTTTTGTTAAAAGTTACATTTTTTGAGGAATTGTGAAAAATAAGGATTTCTATGTTTAAACTTCATTTTCATTTGTTTATTATAAAGTGAAATTATATTTTAAAACAATTTTAAAGTATTATTAGTTCAATAATACGTCCATTTATTCTATTTAGGTCATTTTTATCAAATTTTTATTGAATTATGATATAAAAACAATTCAACATTTTGAACAATTTCTTTTTAAAAACCTGATTTTTGATTGCATCTGTGAGATTAATTTTAAATTAAATTTCTACCCTTCTGTGAATTGAATGTGAAAAATTGATTCAATATTTTGAATCATCATAATTTATACTATAAAATATAGGGAAAGTATTTTAAGGCCAAAATAAATTGTGAATGTAGTAAAAAAAAATCACCGTAGTTAATGTAAAATATGTTTTTATGGGATTAAACTAAAACAATAAAGTTTAAAATGACATATAAATTTGAATAAAAACATTATTTGTCCTCCTTTCGACCATTACACCTTTATGGTTTGATAATATAACATTTTGTACCCTTTTGAAATATGAAAATTGTGGGAGAACTTATTTCTTTTCAAAAATCCCAATGGTGTCCTCTCCCCCACTTATAAAAGGCCACCCTTTCCTCTCTTCTTCTCAAATTAAAACCATGTTGGTTCAGGAAATAATTAAATTAATAATGTCCCAAATTCTATAATATCAACCTAAAACTATTATTTTTGATATAAATCCATCTCAGGAATGATTTTTACAAACCATTGGGGATACCCAAAGAATAGATAATATTTACCAATGAGTGTTTTCATTTTTTTTATTCGCCAAAAAATATAAAATATCAGTGTGTCCTTTGGAAATAATAAAATCAGTCTCTTCCATACACTATACTCTTTTTATGTGAAAGGAATTACCTAAAAGGAGGATGAGAAATCTCTACAACGAGGATGAGAAAGGAGATTTCACCGCAGTAGAAGCTAAACAGATTGCAAGAATGAGAGGGTATAACACCTGCCATCAGGACAAGCCTGTGCATGCATGAGAATGACTAGCCGAACAGCCAGGCCAAGGTGGATATCTGATTTCACAATGAAGATGCTGGGGAGGAGTAGTTCCATGTAGTTAGTCTGGGATGTATGTAATGTTTGAAGCCTACAGGCCAATGAATTCCTCTAAGGACTATGAGCCATGTAATCTTTCACCTGCGGGCCTTGTAAGGGTTCCAACTCACCCCTTGAATGGTGGATTATCAAAAATCAATAAAAATGATGGCCTTCGGGCTATTAGAGGGGGAGGATATAAAATCATTATTTGTGTGTACATTGGAATACTACCTCATGAATTGATGCCCTTCATTTTTCCATTAACACATGTTGGTCGGAGTGGATACTCAAGAGGGGGGTGAATTGAGTTCCAATTAAAATTTCAGTTAAAGATATTTCTCTTAAAATACCCAATTTATAAAACAAGTTAATCTATAATGAATTTTTAAAACTGTAAAGGTTCAATTAGGTTCTCAAAAGATTTATTAGGTCTCTATTAATTTAATCAGAAGATTAAATTATCTTTTGAAACTAATCTACTGAGTTAAAATAGTTACAAACACTTGATAGATTAACTATCAACGTAACTTTAAAATAGATTTTTATTTCAATGTAATTAGTAGGGTAATATAAAATATATATTATTTTTAAACAAAATCTAAGAATGAACAATAGATGTAAAACAAGTTGTTCAGTCTTAAGCCGAGACCTAATCCACTCCACTTGGTGATCACCTGCCACCAAGAAGTTTATATAAATAAACTCTGATCCACACCCCAGATCAGGGTTAACAATAGTTCATAGACTGTCTAGGGCACGCAGGGACCTCTACCATAGTTGTCGTGGGAAAAAAAATAATGATCAGGCCATGCAGGGACCTCTACCATAGTTTCCATGGGTGAACAGAAGTAAAAGTTATGGTTGTGAGGACATTGAACTCCTTCAGTTCAGCGCAGGTGTCACTGTGTGTGTAAAATATATAGAGTACACACACTGCTCGAAAAATTAAATAATGAATCACTTATAGAGAGTATATAATAGTTTATAATGATCTAGTGATTACCAGTGCGGCTCTGGTCGCCTTTTATTCAGTAGAAATGCTTCTAAGTCCTCTGGTTTTTCTATTGAAAAATAGAGTGTCGTGGGTCAGCTAGTGTTCATCTCGAGTGAAGATATTCTCTTGATTACAATGTACATCGCGTGTTATTCAGTAGAGTTGGATTGTATGTATGGGAAATATATTTTCTTGAAGATCCTACAATGTGTTCTTCATTTTTGTGCTCAGGATTGTCTTTCTGTTTTGTAAAGATCACTCGAATTTCTTTCTTTTTTCAATCTTTTTCTCTCATGTGCAAACTTCTCTTTATCTTAGAATGAATGAGGTTGAGCCGATAGGTTCCATGTATTTTGTGCTTCATACCTCGTACTATGTCTACAAATAACCATTAATTATGTCAGTGCACTAAAGTCATCAAATATGACCGTTAAAAAGTAAAATAGTAAAACGAAAAAAGTGTTTAAGAAAAATTGTCATTGTAGTTATGAAAACGGTTTCACCTTCATGGTATCTTCTTCACAGTATGTCCTTTATGGTATCTCCTTCACAGTATCTTCTTCACGGTATGTCCTTCATGGTATCTTCTTCAAGGTCTCTCCATGTCACGGTGTCTGGTGGTCATAGTGCCTGGTGGTCATAGTGTCTCATTGATCACGGTGCCTGTGTCTTTCTCACAGTGTATGACTTATAGTGTCAAGCTTCACAGTGTCTTGTACATAGGCAAATAATTGTATTCATACTTAAATAGTAATATGCATAAAATTAATTGAGCATAACCATTATAAGGTATGAGATAACTTGAAACATAAATACACATGATTGATAAGATATGTGAGATTTGTGATCATGAATAAGATGTGTAATTATTATTGAGATTTTTGAACATTAAGACATGATTAATACATGAGGAGTCCAACAATCTCCCACTTTTTTATGATCCCAAATCATGTATGGGTAAATTATAAATGAGATGTAACTAGAGAGAATATAAAATTAAGAATAACATATTATATAATAACACATAACTTTTTCTCCCCCTTTTGGGATTATCTAAAAGAATAATGAATAGAGAGAAAATAGTTCATATGTCATTAAAAATGATGAGAATAAAACATTCAGTAAGAATAAAAAACTCAATGACATCCCCATAAAAAATAAAGTAGTCATTGGGATTCTTCAGGTTGTGGATTTCTCTAAGCCTTTATCAGCAGTAGAAGAGGAAGCCATAGGGGTAGTTGCTGATTTGGAAGAAGGCATAGAGGTGGTAGACAAAGAAGGTAAAGGTAGTCCTTCGAATATAGAGGGATCCAAAGTGGGAGATGTAGAAGATCTAGTCTGTGGCTGATCAAGAATCACTGGCCTGATCTAAGTAAGAGCTTGGCTAACTGACATGGCAGTTGAGGCTAAAGCAGGCAGTCCAGGGCTGAGAGGGGCAGCAGCAGGAGCAACTATAGCCATTCTATGGACATGAAGGTAAGGTTTCAGAATATTGATGAAATCTATAATAATTTATCCTCCATATTTCATTAGATTTTACAAATAATCTTTATTTTCCATGAACTTGTCCAACAATCTGGTAAAATCAGTAAGCTTCTGAACTTGAGCTTTCAAGGCCTGAGTCACAGGAGGGATCCTTAGATTCTTGACAAGATACTTAATGTGATTGGTCATATCAGATTTGGAGAAAATATGGTTGAGATAGAAATCTATCTTCTTTGTGATCTCCTACTGAGCATCATTGGAAATCTTGGAATGTATTTGAATTAGGTCAAGCACTCTATCACTATTCTTAACAACATCAGTTAAAGAATCCATATTAAAATCACGGAAGGCAATCTGAATCTCGTCCTTGATTATAGATATGAGCATAGAATGATCCAAAGAAGGAATAAAGGATTGACCAGAGGGAGGAGAATCCTTGATAGCTATGGTTAGAGCTTTGAGCTATTTCAATACTTTTTGAAGACAACCAGTGTATTCATCTGTTTGTTTGTTCAGGTTCTCCACAAGCTCTCTCATGCATTTCAACATCTGTTTGTGCCTTTATCCAATATTTTCATCAAACGATAATAGGTAGGGATGTATCTGGGATATAATGTATCAAGAAATGTTTGAAACAGAAGGTCCAGGAGAAGCATCAACAGGTGCAGGCTCTGATCTGGAATGCAGTTGTTGCTGGAGGTTTTCAACTATACCTTTCAAAGTTGCAACATCAGTACTAATAAGCTTGTTTTCAACCATTACTTCTTGATTTTCATGGATCATCCTAGGATGAATTTGAAGAATAATGTTTTTCAAAAGCAGTGAGGCATCTTCTTGACTTAGTTGTGTCACAAGACGAGGTTGATAGGACATAATTTTCTCAACTCCAGCTATGATAGAATCTCCAAACACTTTCAGATCTTCCTTACTGACAGAAGATTGCTGATCAGGTAAAGGTGCAGGGGAAGGAAGTGGTAAATGGGTAGGATCAGGGTCTGATTGAGGTTCAAATTCAGTTTCAGGTTTAGTTTTAGATTCAGTTTCAGGTTGAGGATAAGGGTATGTGACTTACTTCAATTGAAATAGAGAAGAAATATCGATCCCAGTTGCATTCACCTGTTGTGATTCAGTCACATCATAGAAGCTAGGGAATTCATACCGAGTGTAGACAAAAAAAAGACTCAGTTGGTTGGGATGCTTCAACAGACTCAGATTCATCAACAGCTTCATTAATCTCAAGATTTTTAGGTTCCTCCCCCTCAAAATTTGCATCCTTTTCAGGAACTAGAGACTCATTAGATTGTTCAAGATTCACAGGATCAGATCTAATTTCCTCTGCCATTTCATTCCTATCCAATTGAAAGGCAATTTCTATCCTCTCTTCAGCAGCGGGTATAAACTCAGGAACCGATTATTCAATAGGAAGGTCTTCTAAAGTAGATTCTTAGATTGCACGAAGTTCTGTTTGAGTTGCTTCTTTCACAATAGGGAGTTCTGTTTGAGTTCGTTCTTGCATAGTAGGGAGTTATTCTAGATTTTCTTCTTCCATTACTTGCTGATCTGATTTAGGGACAATCAAATCTCTTGCATCCTCAGGTTGGATGTCTGGATGAACATCATATCTTGAAGCATGAGGTTATTCTTCTCTAATAACAACAGGTGGAGGAGCAGTCCTTTCTTTTTCAACAGGGGATTCTTCCTTTTGAGGTACTTCAACCTCTTCTCTGAGTGTTACTTTAGATGCCACTTCTTCTTCTTCTTCATCTTATTAATACTATACCACTTTATCTGGTTCCAAACCAGGATCTGTAATATTCTTTGTCCTTATTAGAAAATCCACCGGATTATACATTTTATAAACCTTTTCATTATCTTCAACCCACTCCTTCTTCCAAGGGTTCCAGTTGATCTTCATCCATTTGATAGTAGGTTTAGATAGTAAGT
This sequence comes from Viscum album, assembly GCA_963277665.1. Lineage (NCBI taxonomy): Eukaryota > Viridiplantae > Streptophyta > Magnoliopsida > Santalales > Viscaceae > Viscum > Viscum album. The sequence goes on from OY728120.1 coordinate 2,115,652,839, forward strand.
ATTCAAAATCCATAAGAACTTATTCATTTGGTCCAACTACTACTTTGTAAACAATCATTATTGAGATCATCCTAGAATAAAACAAAAGGGTGGATTTTGATGTGACCTTAATCAATTCAAACATATGGTGAATGATATACTTGTACAGATTTATCTTGTGTCCATTCTTCATAAGATAAATCATGAAAACATCTTGATAATTCAATACAACAAGTTCAAACTTCCTTGGGCTAATCAAATTTTCAAAAAATTTGAACAACAGTCTTGTCTCCCCATCAAGTTCAGTAGCTACGACTCTTCTGTTGGTTCCATTTCCAATTAAGTTTTCTAGATCATTTTCCTGGTCAAAGATATTAGTTGTAGGAGGGGGATCTCTTTAATAATCATAAAAAATTCCTTCGTGAGGAATCCTTAGGCATGAAACCCATAACCTGGAAAAGAAGGAGCATCTTTGTCCATTGACCTAGTTTCTTACAACAAAACTTTCTCCACCATAAAAATAAAATTGTACATATTGATAGAACTGAGATACCAACCTCAGGTATATTGGTCTATTCTTTCTACAAAACCATTCGAGCCAGAATTGTTCTCTCAGAGCTTTTAAAACCAAATATTTTCTAGACATCAGCCACTCATGGCATATTTCTTTCTCCGGAATAATAGTACGGTTTACCAGATTTGGATTTAGGGGTCCTTTGGGTGCAAGCTTCGGTGCTCTCTTCTGTTTCTTCAAGAGGCTCTTCTTAGATGAGGATGAAGATGGATGCTTCATTCATGTCATCCACTGAAGGTTCAGGCATAAGATAAGGAGATAAGGGTTACAAGGTTGAGAGGGTTTGGAAAGAGTGAGCAGGAGAGATTTCGGGTGAGGAATCGAGTGAAAACCCTTTTGTTTTATCATTTTGGAATGTAAAACGTCACCAAAATAAAAAATCAAGAAAGGAAATAGAATTCAAATAAAAATTAACATGATACGGGTTAAAATAAAAGCATGAATAATGTTCAAAGTGAGCCTGTGAATATTCGTTATGGTGCGATGGTGGATGGTCATCACGGTGAGATAGTCAGTTGTTGTCATGGTGAGACAGTGAGTAAACTGTTCAGTCATGGTGAGACAGTCAGTCACAGATCGTGAACACAAAGTGTTAACTGTGAGACCGTAAGCATGAGACAGTAACTGAGAAACCGCGAACATGAAACAGTAAAGTAAAATAGTAGTAAAGTTTTAAACAGTAATACCAGTAACATATTTATTTGATATTGATCATTCTAGGATCATGTATGATGTATTCTAATCTCTCAGAATTCAATGGTTTTGTGAATATATCAGCAAGTTGATATTCAGTGCCAATGAATTCCAAAGAGATATCACCTTTTTGATAATGATCCCTCAAAAAGTGATTTCTTACATCAATATGTTTTGTCCTAGAATGTGAAACAATATTTTTTGAAATGTTAATAGCACTTGTGTTGTCACAATTTATTGGTATATGTCTGAATTAATATCCATAGTCTATTATAGTGTGTTTCATACACAAAATTTGTGCACACCAATTTCCAGTAGCTATGTATTTAGCTTCTGCTATAGATAATGCAACAAAATTTTGTTTCTTACTACACCATGATACTAGTGACTTTCCTAAATGGTGACATGTTCCAGAGGTGCTTTTTCTATCTAACTTACAGCCAGTAAAGTCAGCATCAGAGTAACTAACTATTTCAAATGATTTTCCATTAGGATAGAATAGTCCTAGATTGGGTGTATGCTTGATGTAGTTGAAAATTTTCTTTACAGAATTTAAATGTGATTATTTAGGTTTTTCTTGAAAACGAGCACACATACACACACTAAACATAATATCAGGATGGCTAGCAGTTAAGTAGAGTATACGTCCAATCATTCCTCTATAAGTGGTTTGATCAACAGATTTTTCATCTTCATCAAGATCCAATTTATAGGTGGAACTCATGGGAGTGTCAGTACATTTAGTTCTATCTAATCCAAAACATTTTAAAAGATCTATAGTATATTTACCTTGAGTTAAAACAATCCCATCATTATTTTTAAATATTTTATATCAATTAAAGAATTTTAGTTCACACATTAAACTCATTTCAAATACGTTTTTCATCATTTTAAAAAAATCAATAAATAATGAATTTTTGGATGATCCAAAAATAATATCATCTTCATAAATTTAATCAACTAAAACATCATTAGAAATTCGTTTTATAAAGAGGGTAGGATCAGCTTTTCATTTTGTAAAACCATTAGAAATAAGAAAAGTACTTAATCTGTCATACCAAGCTCTTGGAGCTTACATTAAACCATATAAAGCTTTTGATAGTTTGATGATATGATTTTGAAAATGCGGTTTGTAAATCCAGGGGGTTTTTCAACCAAAACATCATCACCTATATACCCATTTAATAATGCACTCTTGACATCCATTTTATATAGTCTGAAATTTAGATGTGCAGCATAAGCATGTAGAATTCTAATGGCTTCAAGTCTTGCTACTAGAACCAAAGTCTCCTCATTGTCAATTCCTTCTTCATGACTGTAGCCTTGTGCAACTAATCTATCCTTATTTCTAACTATGTTTCCAGCTTCATCTAGCTTATTTCAAAACACCCATTTAGTGCATATGATGAAAGTGTCCTTAGGTCTTTCCACTAATTCCCAGACTTTGTTTCTTTCAAATTGATTAAGTTCTTTTTGCATAGCCATTACCCAAAATTCATCAATGATTGCATCATTAATGTTTTTAGGTTCAAGCTGTGACAAAAAGGCTTGATGTTCAACCTGATTTCTAAGAGAAGCTCGAGTCTGTGTCCCTCTATCAAGAATACCAACAAAAGAATCTAAAGGATGATTCTTTAGGATCCTAGTTGATCAAGTAAAGGTAGGGCTATAAATTTTAGGTTCTTCTCCAGGTTTAGGTTCATTTGAAGCATATTCTGAAATATTTCCAGAACATGTTTTCTTTACAACACGTACATTGATTTTATCATTAAGGATCAGAATAGGAAAATCTTCTTTATGATTTTCAAGAGATGACTTAGGCTCATATGGATCAGTTTCATAAAATTTTTTGTGAAAATATTCTTACACACACTTGGTTTTTTTTATTAAACACTCTATAGGATTTGCTTGATATAGAATATCCTAAAAAGATGCCTTCATCACTTTTAGAGGCAAGCTTGTCGAGATTATCCTTGGTATTAAGAATAAAAACATTACAACTAAAGAATCTAAAGTAACTAACTTTATGTTATCTATTATTCCATAGTTCATATGGGGTCTTCTTGAGAACATGTGTTATCAGGACTCTATTTATGATATAACAAGCTATAATTATAGTTTCGGCCCAAAAATAAATAGGTAGGTAATAATCATTAAGCATTGTTCATGCAATTTCTTGAAGGATTCTATTTCTTATTTATACCACACCATTCTGTTGAGGTGTTCTAGGGGAAGAAAAGTTATTATTATATCCATTGTGCGAGCAATAAGAATAAAACTCGTGATTTTCAAACTCACGGCCATGATCACTTCTCAGGGTCTTAATCTTAAGTCCACTAAGGTTCTCTACAGACTAAGAGTATTTAATAAAGTAAGAACATGCTTCACTTTTGTGAGCTAAGAAGTATACACATGTATATCTAGAAAAGTCATCTATTAAGACATAGACATAGTGCTTCCCATTTAAACTAGAAACTCTATATGATCCAAACAATTCCATGTGAACCAACTCGAGATGTTGAGAAGATGAAACTTCTTTCATTGATTTAAAAGATATTTTGTGTTGTTTTCCCTTTTGACAGGGATTACAAACTTTTTTTGATGGGAATTAAAGTTTATGTAAGTCTCTAAATAAGTTATTATGTTGCAGTTTCCTAATATTTTGTGCCACAACCAAGATTATTTTTGAAAAGCATTTAAATAAGCAACATTTTGTTTAGCAAAAGAATTCAAATCAGCAGCATAAACATTTTCATTTCTCAAGGCAGAAAATACTAAAACATTTCTAGAATTAAAAACATTACAAGAATCATTTTCAAATTTATCATTAAAACCATCATCACATAACTGAGAAATACTTAACAATTTGTATTTCAATCCATCAACAAATAATATTTTTGAAATTAAAACTGAGTTAGTGTTACCAATTTGGCCTAGGTTGGTGATCTTTCTTTTAGAATTATCACCAAAGGTGACATAGCCTCTATCAAACTTTATTATACTTTTAAATCAGGAGAAGTCTCTTGTCATGTGTCTTGAACATCCACTGTCCAAGTACTATGTCTTCCTACATGATCTCTTTAAATAGGTTTCCTCAAAAATAGATTTAGATGGAAAATGTTTTTGGTACCCAAATCTTCTTAGGTTCAGACAGGTTAGGAGTCAATGCTTTACGTACCCAAATTTTTCTTATGGGTCTTATATAATTAATATATTCAATAGAGTTTGACAGTTAAACTCTATTTGATCTATACCTATGTGAGTAACTAGTCGAAGCATATGAATTTCCAGAACTAGAACTAGCAGAATTTTCTCCCGATTTAGGAATAAATCTATTTTTCGTAAACTGCCTCTGTTCATGTTGGTATCCCAAACCAGTAGTATAATTTGGTGCCACTTGTTTACCTAGAATTTGAGTTAGATTGTATTTTCCATTTGTGATCTTTTCTAATTCCTTTCTCAGTTGCTCATTAGAAAATTTCAGTTCAGTATTTTCTTTTAATTGTTGAGCATTCTTTTCATTTTCAATCTCAAGGGCAGATTTAATAGTGATAGATAAATAATGCTATTTAGTTAACGATTTGTACTTGTCCTTAAGTTCATTACATGTGTCTTCTAGCATATTACAATATTAAAATAATTCTTCACTAGTCATTTTTTCAGATTCAGAATTAGAATCAGAATGAACTCTAGAATAATATGAATTTAAACTAGGAGGGTCCAGTGTTACCTCAGATGTGTTTGTCATAAAACACATGTTATCTTTATGGTAATCTTCATCCTTAGTAGAATCAGAATCACTTGATATGTCTTTTGAAGCACTCCATGTTTCTTTCATTTCTATCTTATACTTGTTGTCCTTATAGTCATGTTTCTTCCTAAACTTCAGTTTTGGACAGTCAGATTTAATGTGACCTTTTCTCTTGCATTAATACCAGACAACTTCATCACTCTTATGAGCATTCTTCCAGTCATTTTTACAATGATCTTTGTTGTCATATTTACCATTGTAGTTTTATTTTCTGAAGAATTTATTCTTCCTATAGAATTTTATAAATTTTCTAGCTATTTGTTCCATCTCAGCATCACTATCATATTATGAAATATCACTTGTTGAGATTTCAGTTTGTATGGGAACTTTCTCCATGTCCTTTCACATTGAGGTAGTAGACTCAAATTACACTGACTTCCTTTTAGGTTCATCATATTCTTCCTTATTCACCTTGAGTTATTCCTTATACATCATAAGCTTACCAATTAGCTCTTTGACAGGAAGAGTACCAAGGTCACATAATTCTCTTATTGAAACAGATGTTCCTCTCCATTGATCTGGAATACATCTCAATATTCTCATAATTTGTTCCTATGATGGAACAACCTTTCCAAGGGAGCTCAAAGTTTTGACAATCTCTTTGAAACTGAGATACATGTTAGAGATACGTTCATCAGTATTCATTTTAAAATTATCACATTTAATAGTATAAGAAATCAATCTCATTACTCTAACATTGGTTGTTACTTTATGAGAAACAACCAAAGTTTCCCATATTTCATAGACTGTTTTACAAGCAGATATATTATTAAACACTTCATATTCTAGAGCACAATACATGTCATTCATAGATTTATAATTATTATTGTAAGCTGTTTTAGTAGGTTCATCCCAAGTAGTTCTTTCAGTTTCTGGAATTTTATATTGAGTCTCTATAGCAGTCTAGATATCAAATCACATACTCTCTAAGTGAATTTTCATCTTAAGTTTCCACTGGGAATAATTTTCACCGTTAAAGAAAGGTGGACTTTTGGTAGCATCACCTTCAAGTCTATTTTCCATAACTAGATTTTAGAAAATATATTTAAAGAGATAAAATTTTGAACTAACAGAAATTTACGATCTTTAAAGATGCAACTAAAATCACAGTTGAAAAATAGAGAGTTTTGAAATCCTTTATTAATAAAAACAACCTTTGATACCAAATGTTGGTTGGAGTGGATACTCAGGGGGGTGAATTGAGTTCCAATTAAAATTTCTGTTAAAAATATTTCTCTTAAAATACCCAATTTATTAAACAAGTTAAACTGTAGTGAATTTGTAAAATTGTAAAGGTTCAATTAGGTTCTCAAAAGATTGATTAGGTCTCAATTAATTTACTCATTATATTAAATTATCTTATGAAACTAGTCTACTGAGTTGAAATAGTTGCAAACACTTACTAGATTAACTATCAAAGTAACATTAAAATATATTTTTATTTCAAAGTAATTAGAAGTGGAATATAAAATATATAGTATTTTTAAACTTAATATAAGAATTCATAGAAGATAAAAAACAAGTGGTTCAGTCTCAAGCCGAGACCTAATCCACTCCACTTGGTGATCACCTACCACCAAGCTGTTTATATAAATAAACACTGATCCACACCCTGGATCAGGGTTAACAATAGTTCATAGACATTCCAGGCCACACAAGGACCTCTACCAATGTTTTCGTGGGAAGACAAATAATGATCAGGCCACGCAGGGACCTCTACCACAGTTTCTGTGGGTAAACATGAGTAAAAGGTTTTGTGTGGGGACATTGAAGTCCTTTAGTTCTGCGCATGAGTCAGTGTGTGTGTAAAATATACAGAGTACACACACTGCTCAAAAAAGTAAATAATGAATCACCTAGAGAGATTAGATAATAGTTTAGAATGCTCTAGTGATTAGCAATGCATCTCTAGACTCCTTTGATTCTGCATAAATGCTTTTGAATCCTTCCCTGGTTTTTCTGTTGAAAAACAGAGTGTCGTGGGTCAGCTTCTGTTCTTCCTGAGGGAAGAAATGCTCTTGATTCTAATGTACATAACATGTTCTTCAGTAGTGTTGGATTTCATTTATGGGAAAAGGATTTTCTTTATCATCTTTCAATTTTTTCTTCACTGTTGTGATCAGGATTATCTTTTTGTTTTGTACAGAGCACTCGAGTTTCTTTATTTTTTCAATCTTTTTCTCTCATGGGGACACTTCTCTTTATCTTAGAATGCATGAGGTTGAGCCGATAGGTTCCATGTATTTTTTTGCCTCATACCTCATACAATTATACAAATAATCATTAATTATGTCAGTGCATTAAATTTGTCAAATATGTCCATTCAAAAGTTAAATAGTAAAACAATAAATGAGTTTAAGAAACAGTGTCACAGTAGTTATGAAAACTGTTTCTACTTCATGGTATCTTCTTCACGGTATGTCCTTCACGGTATATAATTCATGGTATCTTCTTTACTATATTTCCTTCATGGTATCTTCTTCATGGTATCTTCATGTCACGGTGTCTGGTGGTCACGGTGTCCAGTGTTCATGGTGTCTCATTGGTCACAGTGCCTTTGTCTTGCTCACAGTGTCTGACTTACTGCGTCAAGTTTCACGGTGTCTTGTACTTAGGAAAATAATTGTATTCAGAATTAAATAGTAATATGCATAAAATGAATTGAGCTTAACCATTATAAGGTATGAGATAACTTGAAACATAAATACACATGAATGATAAGATATGTGAGATTTTTGTTCATGAATAAGATGTGTAATTATTATTGAGATTTGTGATCATTAAAACATGATTAATACATGAGGAGTCCAACAACACCTATCAATGTGTGTAATAATGATGGTTATATTGTTTATATATTATATTTATGACATTATTATTATTATTTAATTACAATATCGTACATACATATGTGATTTATATTTTTTTGGAATACGATAATGTCTCTCATGTGTACAATGGACTACCACATCCCGAAGCGATGTGATTCATTCCTGCTTTACATGGAAGGTATTAATGATTGTATTAGTAACGATATTTGATATATATGAATTAAATAATATTTTGGTATTATTATATATTATTTATATTTCAATATTTTGATCCATAATAAAAATGGAAACAAGCTTTATGTGTACATTTGATCAACCGACTCCATGAATGGTGTATTTCATTTTTTATAAAGAAATTTTTGGATTACTATAAACACATATATAATAAATGTATATGATATTTATATCATGGTTTTAATTATTGATATTATGTATCCATGATCAATGTTTGAGGATAAAATATATAATAAAACAAAACATATATGGAAAAAAGGTTATTACCCAAAACATAACATTAACCTTGATTTGTTAATAAGTGGGTAATAATAGGTACTACGAAAATAATATAGGGTATGATATATATATAAATATTATTCTAAAATATATTTATAGTAAAATTAAATTATTATACATGATTCTTGAAAATTTATTATGGAATTCAAGACTTGAGGTAATGGATTTTTGTCTCAATTTTCCTTCTTTGAGGTGTACGTTATGTTAGGAACCTATTTTCTATCATGTGGTGTATATAAAAACCATATAAAATTTAATATCATAAATTTATTTATCCCTATGACATTTTGAGTTCCATTTTATTTTATTACATCATGGTTCTTAAGATTCAATATTACCAAAGAGAAACTAATTTTATGTTCGAATCTCATCATTTTTTGGGTTGTTTATGATTATGTTTCTAATGATAAAATACTATGATCCATATATAATGAAACATATTTATTTTATTATCCTATGGTTATTCATGCTATTTTCTGTGATAGTAACATTTTTTCAATTTTTTGTTATTAAAATTATTGAGAAAATAATTTCTTAATAAAATACAAAATTATTTCTCTCTTCGGCTTGAAATCCAATTTCTTCGAAAACCTTGTTTGATAATAATATTTTAAAAATTTATTTAATATTCCCCTATGATTTTAGAAGACAATTTTACTAATTTACAATTTTTTAAAAAAAATTTAAATTGAATTTTCATGTTATTTTACAAACAATGACCGATTGACATTTACCAATATTACGATATGAATACTTGTTTTAACTGTACAATGTGAAAGAAAAATCATATCATGATCCCCATTAATTTCATTTATGTTTCCCTTATTATTTTGTGTGCTTATTTTCAAATAACAATATTTTCAAAAATATATTTTTTTAAAATGTGTTAATGAAAGGGTGAAGGATATTTTATAGAATAAGTGTTTTAAATTATCTATCCAAATAATTTTACATCTATGTTGACACCCAATGGTGATACTTATTTCTTAATTGGTATATGATCCATGGTTACCATCATAATTTTTTCTCTGAATGGTTTATGTATATTATGAAATGTTATTTATGAAACCCATTTCTCTTCCATCCATTATACCTTGAAAATTTTCTTATGAAAACCACTTTTCACGAGTTATACTATTATAAAATGGTTACATGATTTTGAATCCAATATATTTTCCATTGGTTATGATATGGTGATGTTTCTATGAAACAAATTTAATTTAATGGGTTATGATCTACTGAATGTTTGTGATATTTTGGCTCATATACATATTGTTTTCAATACGAGACAGGTGTGTCATATATCCCACTTCAATGCATTTTTTAATGATTTATATCTCATGAGATAGATATTATTGGATTCGAGAGTGAACACAGTTCATTAAGTTACTTTTTCTCTATGTTGGTCTTGGGAATGAAACTTGACTACTATTATGGTTGGTAGAGTGAACCCATTCTAATGTGGTAGCCTCAGACGTGATCCTTCACTAATATAGAAATGAATTTATATGCTAATATATATTCCAAAAATCCATGTCTTTTAGAAATGTTATGTTATGATGCATAATTTTCTATGATTATCTTATGATTAATGTATTTTGAACTACCAATATTTATACCATAATTTAATATTGTGATCATTGATATGTATATTATTGGTATTAAATGTTTTTCTTATATCATTATGTTGATGTTAGGCTTATTCATCTCCCTTATTTACCCTTACTGAGCATCTAGGATCACCCTTTATTATGATTTTATTCTCCATCTTAAAAAGTAATGTATAATGTATAATATTTCAAATAAGGGTTCTAGTTATGGTGAACTTAGTGAGATATGACATAGGTCACTTATTGACCATTATATATATGTCTATGTTTTCAATGCCACTAAAAAAATTGTGATCCACTAGCGTGTGTTTGTATAATTTAATTAATGTTCATAAAAATTTATTTTATATCTATATATTATATTTCTGGGTCACTATAGTAATTTTTAGATAATATAAAATCCATTTAATAACACATAAATGTTGTTCTATGTGGACATGAAATTTATGCTGAAAATCATCAATGAAATCTGGATTTCAAATTTGGTAAGAAGGTATTCCTATGAATTTCACTATATTAAAAGGTAATGTGATTCAGAATGAAGTAAAAGATGAGCCCTAGGTATAGTTTCCACTTCAATATTCTTGATTAATAAGAGAAAATATCTTACCACTTACCAATTATACTGAACCTATCTCATGTTCATAATGTATTCCTTGTATCTCCCATGATGAAGTATATACCTAATCCATAACATATACTATGCTCATAGTTTCATCTTGTATATCATGATCCTTCCTATGAAGAACAATCGGTATAAATCATTGAACCTAGAGATAAAGTTATATAAAATAATACTTCTCACAGGAGGAATTAGAAATTCAAAAAAGCTACATTGGAAGTTAATGATGTGATGAAATAGATATATCCTCATTTTTTAATATTTAATTGACATTATTTCATGTTTTAAATTTATTTTAAGGGGTTTATAATGTAACCCCCGGATATTTTATTATATTTTTCTCATCAATTTTTTTTTAATTTTTTCAATAGCTTGCATTACACACAACCTTGAATCTAAATGAACGTTAATATATTATAATTTAATAATATATAATTTAAATTTCTATAATGAATAGTAATAACATAAATTTGAAATTTATTTATAAATAAAAATCAAATATGTATATTAATAAGTGTTAAATTTTTAGTAAAGTATTTATATTCTTCAAAAATAAATTTTTACTAAATTGTTTTAATGATTTTTGTATGAAACTAATAAAATTAAACATTTAAACATGTAAAAAATTACATGAATAATTAAAAATAATTTCTGAATTTAATATATAAAAATTATCTTAGTTTTAATTTTTTATTATCTTCTGAAAAGTTTTAATTGTCAATGAATTCTGACAGATACCGATTTTTATTAAAAAATGTATTTTTTATTCAATAATTTACATTGTCTAGTTTTATTTAAATTTTTTTTGAGATTAAATTAAATTTATTTTTATTATAAATAATCTAATTAATTTCAATATAATATATTATAAATTTTATTTTGGAATACAACTTTTATTACTTTTGAAATTATTTTTTCAGGAAAACCTTTTTTATCACTTTTTATGGGTTTAAAATTAAATTAAATTCTTCCTCTTCTATGAATTGAATTTTAGAAAATGGATTCAGTATTTGGAATCATAATAATTTATATTAGTTAATAATGAAAACTTATTTTTTGGTCACAAATAATTGAAAAAATTGTAAAAATATGTTTCAACAGTAAATATTAAAATGATTTTACCAAGGGTTAATCCAAAAGATAAGGGTATGTTTCCTATTAAAGTTGTATAAATACAATTATTTTCCATATTTTTACCCCATAATTTTCCAATATCAATCCTATGTTCATTGTTAATCATTTTATTGTGCATGACATTATTACTTTTTAATCATCTAGGAAATTTCATGTGTCTCATATCTTCCTCTTATAAAATAAAACCCTAGCGTTCTCATATTTACTCCACTTTAAGCCATATTTATCAACCAAAACCTTACCAAATATACTTAAAACTTCTCTATAAATTAATTATATCTTCTTTTCTTTTTAATTTTCATTCCATTTGCCCATCAAAATGGGTCTAAATGAGGACTACTAAAGAAGCAGTAATCATCCTATCCGAACACTTTAAATTTAGTTTTCATTCTAAATTATCTAAATATTTGTTAATAATCATTAAAATAACAATTAACTATCCTAGATATACGAAAAGTATTTTATTATTTTGGAACCAACTTTATTAACCCTATTTTTCACTAAATGAGATGTGAAATTATCTCTCATGCGTATATGTGGACAACCACCTCCAGGAAACGATACAATTAATTTTCTATATAGATCTATAATGAATTTTTATGAAGATAATTTTAATTTTTATTATTTATATTTGTTAAAAATTTATGATTCTGGGATTAAGATATCATGTATACGTTTTTACATCCAAATTCATTAGAAAATGACAATGTTTCTCATGTGTATGTATGCACTACCACTTCCACAAAGTGATGTGATTAATTATTCCTTTTTCTCTTTAAATGTATGGTAGTAAGGATATAATTAATCAATTTATATGATATATATGATACAATAATTATTTCTAAAAGTTGAATTTCTATTTACCCTTAATATTCTCAATCTTTTGAAAAGTGAAAAAAATGTTCATGTGTAAGCATGACTTACAGTCTCCATGAACAGTGTAATTCATTTTTTTATATCTACCTTTTATTGGTGAATATAAATATATTTATATATAAAATGAATATATATTATTTTTATATAATGATTAACATTATGTATATGATGTAAACATGATGAAAGTGTAATGACAAGACCTACTGAACCGGGATTATCATAACATAGGAAACAGTTAACCCCCATAAAAGACAATTTTAGAAAGTAATTATTAATGAATAAGAGTGAAATGTTATAAGTTTATTATATATGATATAATAAGTTTGAAAATTGTTCTTTTATATAATTATAATATATTTTAATTTATTATAAATCATTTTAGAGTTATTTTGATGTAGGCAAACCATGATGTAAGTGATTTTCATCATACTTTTATTTCTACGAGATATCTATCATGTTCACTACTTATTTCGTAATGTGTTGTACATACTTCCCATTAATGTATTATATGAAGATTATTAGAAAATTTATGTGGATTTATATATCCAATTTATTTTCACTCTTTCATATGGTTTTGATTTGAATGTTACCAATGTGGTAATGGTTATATGTATCAATATCATTGTTTACTGAGATTATTTATGATTAAGTTTCTTATGCTAAAATTTCATTATCTACTTATCCATATTATTAATATTTTTCTTAATATATAGATATTTTTTGATATTTATGGTTTTAAATTTCATTTTGATCTCTTTAAGTATTAATGAGTCCAAACAAATATTTTTAAAGAAAAAACAACTTTATTTTCCTCTTCCATTGAAAATTCTTTTACTTCCATGTACATGTTTAATATAAAATATTTTCAATAATTTTTTTAATGTTATTCTATTATTTATTAAATTATTTTTTACTCTTGTTTTAATTTTTAGTAAATGGATTAAAAAATGAATCATTTTTTTATTTCCCGTGTGAAGTACTTTTTATTTTTCACCAAAAATGTTAATGAAATAATTGATTTTAAAAACCCTACATAAAAAAATTTCTTTCAAACATGAGCATTCAATAATTTGAAGATTCAGTTTTAGGTTTATAATTTTATTTTCGAAGACAATTTCTGACATAATATTTAGAAAATTTTTACATTTTAAATAAGTGATTTGAAAATGAAAATGGTGTTTTCATCTAGAATCATTAAAATTATTCTTTTGAAGTCATTTTCGATTACGATAACAACCCTTGATGTTAATTATTCTTTAAAGGGGATATAATCAAATTCTAACTTCATTATTCTTTATCTAAATGGCTAATGATTATGATAATGATATTTTTATGAAACCTATTTTTTTTCCAAGAGTTATGTCACTACCAAAAAACAAGGCAAGGGAAGCGCTTCTGTTTATCAGTACTAAGAAAAAAGCGCTGATAAATATTCCTTTTATCAGTGCTAAAAAAAGCACGGATAAAGGTTTCATATATTAGTGCTATTATTAGTGTTGATAAAAATATATATTATTAATTTATATAAAATTATAATATTTATAATCAAAAAAATGATTATTTTTATACATTAAATAAAAACAAATTTTTATAATAAATTTATTTTTTTATAATTCAAAAATATATATATAATGTTATAATTGAAAAAGGTATTTCTAAGATTATAATTAAATATATATATATATATAAGTAAATAATTATAATATTATAATAAATTAAATTTAATAATAAATATATTTACTAGATTTATTATATTTATTAGAGATTTATTAGGTTTATTAGATTAATTTATTGTATTTGTTATATTTTTTATGTTTATTTTATTTATAAATATAAAATATTTTTTAATATATATTTAAAATAAAAATTATTGAATATATATTTGTTTTCCAATGAATTTGGTCAATAAATATATGTGTATATGTTATGTATCACATGCAGGGATGTTCATTTGTACATTACATGATGTGGTATATTGATTAATTCATAATGTTATCCATATGAACTATATAAGTTCTAAAAAATGTACTTATAAAATTACATTAAATATATGTAAATAATCAATATATTTTATTATATTTTTAATGATACATATAATTACTTTTCAAATATAATTTAATTATAATTTTATTAATATAAATATATTAACAATTATATACCAATATTTATAAATATATAATATTTATAGTTATAATTATTAATAAATAAATAAATATTTATCCTATATATCAATTTAAATAAATATATAAGGATATAAATTATTTATTAAAATTATACCTTTATGAGTGCTCTTTTTGCGCTGATAAAGGCATATTTTTATCAGCCCTAAAAAGAACTAATAAATGAATTATTTATCAGAGCTATAATTTTGAGTGCTGATAAATAGGTGTTTTATCATCACTTTTTGAGTGTTGATAAAGGTTTGATCACTTTTTATAAAATAACCCTAACAGGCCCCTCATCCCTCGCACCAGTTCAAGATTTCACTAAAGCTGAACCCTACGCTGTCGACCTCTCCTCGGCCGTGACCCCTCCTCCTCCCCCACCTCCGCCACTGATGCCTTTACCTCCTCCTCCATTGTGACCATCCTCCTCCTCCTCCCCCATCTCCACTACCTCCTCCTCCTCCCCCACCACAATCCCTCATCTACCACATCCTTTCTTCTTCTCCTCCTACGCCTCCACTTCCTCCTTCTCCTCCTCCTCTTCTGGCTGTCGAATCATCCTCCATCGTCATGGTAGCGACATCCTCCTCCTCATATGCCTCATTATCCTCCTCCTTGTGCGGTCCCCTTGTCCACGTGACCTACTCCGATGAACCATCCTCATCCGATGACCATCCCAATAGTCTCCTCTACGGCGCATGGATTCCCCCTGTTGAGTCTCTTATGAATTGAATTTCTACTATTCTGCATCAGAAAGATAGTTGCTATGTAGAGTTAGGTCCAATGGACCCTATAGTGGTTATGGTTCATGTTATTAATTACTAATAGGCTAGGATTAAACATTATGAATCTGATTATGATCAATCATGACATTAGGGTCATGGGTGGAGGTTTTTGTTAGGGACGAATTATGGTAATCAAATAGAAAGTGACTTTATATGGATTTTTAATTGGGGTAGAGTGATAGTGATGTGAAATTTATTGGTAAAGACCATACCTTTTGTAGAGATTTGGATACCATGAGTTTTGGGCCTTTGGGGTAGTATTATATAGTGCGATTGGGGGTATGCATTGGTGGGTACTAGTGATGGAATAACCAGTGGGTATGTTGTTGTGTGAGATATATCAAGGATTATTTTGAATCTTATAGAATGACGAGTACATGGTTTTTATTGATTATCCAACAAAAAATAGTTATCACAGATATATGAAATTTTGACTTCTCCATTATAATCTTTATAGGTACAATACAAGGAAAGGGGTTGATTATGATGTTAGTAGAAATGATAATGTGGATTTTGTATGACCCTAAGGGTAGGGAAATCTACACATGGGGCGGTGTAGGTTGGTAACTAAATATAAATAAAGATATTTTCTGTTGATTGATTATTACCTATAGGTCATGGGGCCTTCATGATATATTTTTTAACTATAGGACATACTAATGATGGACATGTTTAGTAATTATTAAAAGGATGGGTAATGTATGATGTTCTTATGTAAAATCCTCTTACTCGATGCTAGGTATCAATAACTGGATAGCTAAGATCTAGGATGAGGCTTTTCTTTGATGCTTATTCATTTTCTATTAATAATTATTATATATCTATGATGAGGATGAGGCCTTGAGAACTAGGGATTTCAATGTAGTTATACTCAAAAAAGTAGAAAATTCATTCAAATTTTTTAATGTTAATGTTTGGCTATACATCAGGGGGTATATGCTGTTTTCCACAAGATATAAATTATTTTATTGGTTCAGATTGTGTTGAAGTATAGATATGTCATACCCTCCCTAGGATCTTCTTTATGTATGTTCATTTATCCAATGGATTTGTCTAACATTGGTATTCCTTCTTTGGTATTATGTTTTATCTTTTATAGCCTTCTCATGATCCACTTCTAGTATATCTTATTATCCATGAAGATTACATTGTATTAGTGATTTAGATTGTGTTAGAGGTTATATTGGTTATTAATATTTAGATCATCCTTTATGTATGTCAGTTTATCCATGGGAACCACCTTATGTTAATGGTTTGGATCATGTTGGAGGTTGGCTATGTTATGCCCTCCATACTAATGGGGGGGGGGGTGGATGTTATTACATGAGGTATATAGTCACATCAAAATTCCTTATTAATATTTAATGGTTCTACCTAGGGGATGAGTCTTGAAATGTATACCTTTTCGTAATTCAACAATGTGACATCATAGGGTGAAAAATGAAATAAAATCATAGACTACACCATAATGTACCCTATTCTTGAAATGGAAAGTTATTTTTTAGTATTTTTAACGAGGTTCCCCTATTCCTTATTAGCTACTCGAACCCATCACCCAAATCCCTCTTCCCCATAATTTTCCACTCTCTTAATTAACTCTTTAGGATCCCAAATGGTCATTTCATAGTGGAAAGAACCCTCCTCCCTCCATGGATAGCCCACACCCCCACACCCCTGCACTCCCCACCTGGACAACCCACCCCCACCCCTCCAAACCTAGGTAGATAACCCCCCCTCCCTGGAAATCCCATAACCAAGCAACCCCCTACCCCCCAGACAACCCACCCCTTCCCTTTTGAACCTTTTTTGTTTTACTGGACTTTTCCCTTTTCACATCCAGAACCCCTCTACGCAACACCACCCTCTCCCTCCTCTCCTCTTGGCTGGTTCTCCCTCACTCGGGGTATGTTTCAAATTTATCACTTGTATTTTAGAGTCTAGGAAATTTTTTACCTCTCTTCTTCCTTCTATATATTAGTGTCTGACCCCCCCCCCCCCATTCCTAAATTTTAATGGGCATGGGTCAATTACAATTAGAAATGTAATGATATGGATGAGGATTGTATCAAACCCAACAACTGGCCTGATGTTCCACTAACCTAAGAGGCGTTCATGATCCCGATAGGATAGCAACGATCCCCTGAGAAAAAGACACAATTAATGTGGAATATTGTACCCCAAAATTAAGGTAAATTAAAAATGATCTTTCTCCTGAAAATCCAACATGTCCCATTTATATGATGAACATCTATGAAAATAGTAGATACACAAATAATAAATAAACCAGAATCAGATATCGTAGATAGAAAATAAAATCCCACTATTGACCAATAAGATTGTTTAACCAGATCTGTCCCATTACTAAATCTCATTATACCTATTTTGGATATATATAACATATGATTTCTCTTTCTATGTTTTCTTTTCTGTTTGAAATATCCGATACTACACACCTCTACTCTACTGTGAACGCCCCTCTATGGCACGATGAACGACACCTTCGTGTTGAGTTTTATCCTCTTACACATTGGTTACCTCTTGTTTTCACGTTATTAATATTTGATATTGATGGTTATGTTGTGAAATTTATGTGCTAAAATCCCTGCTAAAAATCATAGCCGTTGGTGGTCCTTGTTTGCGCACTAAATTAATTGCCTATTGGTTGGTTCTTGTTGAACATTTGAATATAAAAATAAATAATTTAAATATACTTGACAAATGAATGAATTCCCCAGGAAGGTAAAACTTTTGTGATAACCCATGAATTATGAAATAGAATTAAATAAGGTAAACATATTAAAATATGAAATTGTGATTGTCTGGTTTTGTATGGTGTTGCGATTGGGAGCGTGACTGTGTGTTTGTATGGTTTTCAGTTGTTTTTATGATTTGTATTCCATTTTTTCCATGTTTTAGTTCTTCCAATATGGAATATCAATACCAAATTTACCCATTTCAATAGTTCCAACACTTTTTTACTAGTTAAATTCCACTGAATATTAGAAAACCAAGTCACTAGAGGACTCTATGAGACACTTTATGGAAACCCTAGTCAAATAACCATAACAACCCATTTAATAAATCCTTCCACATGAAAGCACTCTATTGATAATCATACCATCTATTAGTTTACTACCATAGTTCTTGACTACTGACATTCTGTTTCTAGGGAAACACTAAAAAACATGTTTACAACATTGAATATAGATCACATGTGGAATACTAAAGCATTCTTGTGCAAGGGATTCTCATAGCTAGTTCCATTGATCAGGTGGTCGAGAAGATGGGTGTGATCTAATTTGGTCTTGGGTAATGCATGGAGAGGTAAGGGTATTGTTTACCATAGCTAGTTCTATTGATTATAGTCTGACGATGGAGCTAGTCAAACAACCATTGTGTAATTATTTTTTTCAATATTTATAATAGTGCATCAAATAGGATAAACATGAATAAATAATGGATGAATTCCAATAAAATGACAATAGAGTATGAAGATGACATGAAAAAATTTATCATGTTTTCAAAAGAACATGCATACGACCCTTCTCAAATCCTTTGTCCGTGTTTACATTTTTTTTATTCAAGACAAATTAATAAAGGGGAGTTGGAAGAACACTGGATCTGTCACTGAATAGATCAATGTTATACATGTTAGAATAAATCTAGGGGAAAAATTAATATAGTAGTGGTTGGGATAACACGGCATGTTATGGATCATCTAATATGATAGCAAGCATTAATAATGAAGATGATCATTTGGAGGATGTGATTAAAGAAGAGAATGAATATGAATATCGTATTGAGGAAATGACAAGAACAGTTGATGAAGAACATCATGATTGAACAAAACTGTTTGAGAGTTAAAGAGTTGTGAAAAGATTCCATTGTACGATCATTGCACTAAATATATTGCAGTGTCAGCCATACTGAATTAGTATTATTTAAAAGTAGGCAATAGGAGGAATGACACTAGCTTTATAGAACTACTTTATCCCTAGAATTACATGCTCCAAGAAGATAATGAGCTCTCGAGCCGAACATACGATTCCAAATGAATGATAAGATTAAAGGTTCTGAACTTTGAAAGAATACACACCAACCTAAATGACTATATATTGTTTAAAAAGGGAAAAAAATCACATAAATAATGCCCAAAGTGTGTTTCTTCTCGATAAATGAAAGATGAATCTAGTCTTACAAAATTTGTATTGTTCTTTCCAATCATTATATGGTTTAGGCGCCTATATAGATGTGAGGAGGATGTAAGAAAATTGGCATGGCATGCAGATATAAGAATTAAATATGGGAAACTACATCACCCAACATACTCTCCTTAGTGGAATAGAATTGATCATGAGTATCCTGAATTTGTAAATGATCGAAGAAACCTTCGTCTTGCATTATCTATAGATGGGGTGAATCCTTTTGATTTTCAAACCAGAAGTCACAGTACATGTCTCGTTATGTTGGAAAATTATAACATACCACCGCAGTTATGCATGAGAGTAAAATACATCATGTTATCTATGATTATTTGAGGATCCATATGTAAGAACCCAGTTTTTTCTATGAAATACTTTGGAATATTCTTCATAATATTCCAGTGCAGCTCCTTCAGACGGCGAGCGATTCCGAGCCCCGGAGTGGCCGGAATTAAATTTTCAGTGCGTTCACACTGGAAACGCTAAATAAATGGGATAACTCCTAAATGGAGATCCGGATCAGAGATCCGAGTGTACGGATGGGTCCGGAATGAGGTGTTTACCCTAGGAACAACATAAAACTTGTCGGCGTGAGATGTTTGGACCCCTCGCCCGCTTCTGGAACGTTAAACGGATTAATTAATTAATTAATTAATTAATTCGTATAATGGCGAAATGCAGGTATCTCTTAAACGGTGACTCGGATTGGAAAACCGATGGCACCATTGAGTTCGGAGTGTTCCGTTTACCCTAGGAGGGGTGTAAGTTTTGCGGGCGCGGGCCGTTTGTGAAAAATGGCCCCAGGGGCGTTTTCGTAATTTGGCGGTCTCGGGGACTAAGTTTAATAACTTTTGAATGGGGTCTCGGAATAAAATTATGAGACCACCGTTGTGCTCAGACCGTGGTTCTTAGCCTAGGGGAGGCTAAATCTCGACCCCGTCGGGAGTTCGGGTTCGGGGCTGTCAGGCGGGCGTTTAAGTGATTTGTACTTAAACCCCCCCCCCTTCTCCTTCTTCTTCCTCTTCCTAAAAACCCTCCCTCCCCTTCACCTCCAGCGAGGAAACTCCGGTGAGGCGAGCTCCGGTGAGGCGTGGTGGCCGGCGGATCGTCGCGAAGCTTCGGGCGAAGCCCCGCGAGGTAGGGTTTTGTCGATTGCATTTTCTATGCCCGTACCTACTTTGAGCCCGAATTTTTGTATCAAATCTCTGTCGATTTATCAAACAAATCCCATGAATGCAAAGTGTATTTTATTCTCTTTCTGACACTTCTTTCGGATTTGGTTTTGGAGTTCGAAGGAACCCGTAATCATTCGCCGAAGATTGCGGGTTTACGGAGGAGATGTGGGGCGTTCCGGCGTGTAGGCGCGGCGGCCGGCCATGCTAGGCGGCGGTGCGGCGAGCCGGGCGGCGGATTGTGGCGGTTGGGTGTGTGAGGGCGACGGCGGGCCGGCTTTGGCTTCGGCAGGCAGCAGGCGGCTGGCGGCCCGCGGCGTCGCGTTGGAGTGGGGAGCCGGCGAGAGGGCGCCGACTGAGGGCACCGACCAGGGGGCGTCCGGCGTCGCGGCTCGCGACCCCGCCGGAGAGACCGAGACCCGCCAAAGGCGGGTCTCCGCGTGGACTCGACCGGCCATGTCGGCCGGTCGGTGGAGTGTCCCGCGCAGCGGGCGCGCGGGTGTGAAGGGGAGCGGGCCGCGGAGCGGTGGCCCGCGGCTCGGCTGGACCGGGCCGGCCCAAGCAGGGCGGACCGGCTGGTCCGGGACGGTCCGGCCCAAGGGGCTTTGCCCCTCAGACTCCGGACGCCCGTATTACGGGCTACGAGCGTCCGTTTTGCGCACCGTCTATGGAAGCGTGGATCTTGCATTGAGGCGAAGCTTTTGAGATGGTTTCGGGAATTTTTAGTTCCCGAAACGAGGGGCCTTGGAGGTGTGACGCGTCCTTAAGTGGACGAGCGCTTTTCCCGGGATTCTTGTTTTGGACGGCGCGGACGCGTCCGACATCCGTTTTGAGCACCGTCAGTGGCCTTGTGACCCTGGCACTGAGGCGGAGGTTTCCAGTGTAGTTCCATGCATTGAGGTTGGAGTTGAGGCGCGGGCCCCACGACCCGTCTTTTGAGCTGCGTGTAGCTTCTAGCGACTTTTCCACCGGACGTCCATTCAGGGCGTGCGAGCAATCGTTTTTGGATTTTTTTCAGAGGGGATTGCAATGGTGCAATCCGCTCGCTCAAATTCGGCATGATGGTGTGGGACCCACGAGGACCGTTTGGGCGTCAACGGTGATTTTCCATCTTTATCACCGGGCGACCGTTTTGGACAAGTGAGTAGTCCATCTTGTGTGCTTTTTCAAGAGGATCGCAACAGTGCGATCCGTTCGTGGAGTTTCGGTTCCGGGTTGTGGGTCCCACGTGGCACCGCTCGTGTGCGGTGCGTCGGGATACCCCTTTTTCTCCGGATATCCGTTGCACTCAAGTGAGTAGTGCTTCTGACGTGTTTTTCTGAGGGGATCGCAATGGTGCGATGTGCCCGACTGTTTTCGGGGCCCAGGATTGCGATCACGGGACGTCGTTCGGGCGTGAGGCGGTGTTGGTGACTTTTTCGTTGGATATCCGTTGGAGGCGAGTAAGTAGTCGATCTCACATGTTTTTCTGCGAGGATTACGATGGTGCAATCCGTTTGTTTGTGCGGAGCCTCTTGCGCGATATTGTTAAAAGTCGAGCATGGAAGGTTCTCTAGTGGTGGTCCGCCCTACCTTGTTTTTAGCGGACCCTTGGCGTGTGATCGCGCACTCTAGGGAGAGTGATACAATTGGTCCACAATATGTGGTTGGCCGTGCCCGGGCCTTTGAGTTGGAGATGTTACATCGCGCCTTCGCGTTGACGTTGGGTGTTGTGTTCACGATAGCCCTTGGGCTGGAGACGTGGTATACTCTGGGAGTAATCGAGAGCACTTGGAGGTACATGTGGTTCGTACCTGAGACGTTTGTGCGCTTGGTTGGGGTTGACTTAGGGCCACACATCGTGTGGGACCCACATGACTGCCGGGTTCTGCTTTGTGTACTTGGACCTATCGCGGCGTAGAGGGTCCCTCGGTGTGTTGGTTTGACCCGCAGGGTAGAGTTTTCCCCTGGCTCGGTGCTCGTTGGTTGACCAGCATGGTTGAGTGGTCTCCCCCTGGTTTCGTTCTCTATGGATCGGCCAGTAGCAGTGCTACTGGAACCCTGTGATGGAACATGCGCTGAACCCCCTTTGGGTGAGTTGTTCTGGAGTTGGGTGGTTGCACGATACCCACTCCACGTTTGGTTGGCCAGTGTTGTACCCTTCAGTGGATGTGGCTAGGGCAGTTCTAAGTTTTACCCTCCATTGGGGCTGGGCAGTGGGTTACTCATTGACTTCCTCGGGCTTACCCTCCAGCAGGGATGGGCAGTGGGTTGCTCACTGACTTCTAGGGTCTACCCTCTAGTGGGGCTGGGCAGTGGGTCACCCGACGCACTTAGGGTCTACCCTCCAGCAGAGACTGGGCAGTGGGTCACCCGACGACCTCCTAGGGTCTACCCTCCAGTAGGGCTGGGCAGTGGGTCGCCCGTCGTCTAGTTCCAGGTCTACCCTCCAGCATGGGTGGGAAGTGGGTCGCATGTCGACTTATTCCAGGTCTACCCTCCAGCGGGGCTGGGCAGTGGGTCGCCTGATGACGTATTATGGTCTACCCTCCAGCGGGGCTGGGCAGTGGGTCACCGGATGATGTATTAGGGTTTACCCTCCAGCAGGGCTGGGCAGTGGGTCACCCGATATCTGAATACGGTTTACCCTCCAATGGGGCTGGGTAGTGGGTCGCCTGACGATGTATTAGGGTTTACCCTCCAACAGGGTTGGGCAGTGGGTCACCCGACATTTGGTTATGAATTACCCTCCAGCGGGGCTGGGAAGTGGGACACCAGTGGGTATTCCAGACTCAGTCCTTCTGACTATGCTAGTGTGTGGATTTCCTCCGTGTTTACCGGAGCCGGACCCTTGGTTATACGGGTCAGTGTTGTGACGACTTGACTTTGAGGATACCTCTCGACTGCAGGGCAGTGATGAGGTGTGGTTTGACTTTCCTAGAACTCTCAAGTACGAGGGGCGCTTTCCCCACCAAGACGCGTTCTTGTGACACGATCTAAAACCGTGCGGGCGAGTCAGTGCCGCCCAAAGCAGATAGTATCGAGGTGCGGTGATTGAGCCCCTTGTCTTACAGTTCGGGGCAGACGTGTGGGATGCTGGGCATCGATGATGGTTATGTCTGGGACTGTTGGATACTCTTTCTTGGGCTGAGCTACGGGATGAGGATCCCCTTACGACGTCGTTTGGGTTTCTTGTTGAGCATACCGATATGTATATACCTTGTTTCTGGTACCCACTCCTTGGGTTTTGGCTACACTCCTTCCAGGTGAGGCGAAGACGCGCGGGGTATGCCACGTGATTTCCGTGTCTAGCTTCTCATGGTTGGACGAGTCTACTCTCCTGCTATAGGCAGCGATGACTCGACTGGAAGTTCATCTTCTCACCGTTTCTAGCTCCTTGTGCCTGGACGAGTCTACTTCCTTTCTTTTGTTGGGTTGAGCTGGTCTCTCTACTGCACCCTCAGTTGTACCCCTCTACTTTTCTACTCGCTCTACCTCTCACCCTTCGGTACCTCCTTTGTTGCTCCCTCGAGCCTTCGGGGTATCCTACTGAGTATTTTTATACTCACCCCTACTTGGGCTTTGCCCGCACTTGGTGTGCCCCTGCAGACGACGGACAGGTGGAGCGTGACTTCATTGGATCATAGGAGCTTGGGAGCTTGGACCGCGTGCGGTGGTCGTGGCCGGGTTCCAGGTGGCAGACCCGTCAGCTGTTTCTTTTCGTTTACTTGTTCCCGGGTTTTGGAACTTTTTTTGGTTGGGCGCGTGTTTTGCCCCTTTTTTCCTTTTCATCACTTTACTTGTATCTTGTAGAGGTCGATGCACTCTGTCGTTTATTTATAGAAGTTTCCCTTTACTTCTTCTTTTTACTCTGCACTCTTGCATTGAGTTTGCTACGTGCGTGCATATAGGTACTTAGGCAAATGCCTCCCTGAGTTATTGTGCCTTCGGCGGTGGTCGCCGGCCCCTGGCCTATGGAGGCGGGCCTGGGGTAGTTGCAGCTCGAGCCCGAGTAGGGTCGGGTCGTGACAAAGTGGTATCAGAGGTGGTTCGTTCCTTGGGACGTTGTGCGGACATCCCTAAAAGAGGAATTGGTTGGGATATAGGGCAACAGTGTTAACGTGTCTCGAGAGCGGCTCTCAGGCAAGGGAGTCCAGTGATGGTGCGGCGGCCTACGTATCCATTCACCAGGACCTTGATAACCCTCTTGTCGACTCGACATGGTGAGACACTTGTTGCAGGGAAATTTGTTTGTGCATCACATAGGACGGAGTCTTTGACTGTCCTTCTTGATTCAGATCCCCATCGTTGTTGTTGTGGTATATACATATATGCTCATCTGACCGCGACACTCCTTCATAATATTCAGGATGTCTCCGCGAGGACAGAAATCCAAGATACCATCTTTGGGTACGTGACAACGACCCTGTGAGATATGAGGCCTCTGTCCAGGACCCATCATGCGAGCCCCTTTCTCCGGGTGGGCCGGTAGCAGCACCCCCACCTGTTGAGCAGTAGACAATTTTAGCGGAGCAGGCTGAGTTTGAGTGCTGGTTGAGCGCACTTTGTGAGTTCCAGTGGCAGGGACCGTTGAGGTTCAGTGGTGAGCCAGACCCCCAGGCAGCAGAGGTTTGGCTCGAGGCAGTGGTTCGCCTTTTCAGGCTTGTGCAGACGCCGACAGATCAGAGAGTGGCTTTGGCAGCCAGCTTTTTTTCGTGGATCAGCTTGGCATTGATGGAATCTAGTGACTCAGTTTCTTGACGAGTCATCGCTTTCGTTGGACGACTTCCAGTTGTTGCTCCGTGAGGAGTTTTTTCCCTCCTCCCTATGCTCCGTCTGGATTCATGAGCTCCTGCAGTTTCAGCAGGGAGGGATGATGGTGGCCGAGTATGCGGCTAGTTTTGCAGACTGTGCACGCTTTTACCCGGATTTGGTCCATGACGACAACTTCCGAGCGCGGAAGTTTGAGTAGGGTCTCTGCTGAGAGATTCGTGCTATCATAGTAACCTCGGGCATTTCCACATATGCCAGGGTGCCAGAGCAGGCGTTGGTGACAGGGGGATTCCTGTCATGTTTTGCGGTTGGTAATGAGAGTGGGCGCAACGGAGCCGGGACGTCTGCCGTAGCTAGCAGGCGCCGGAGGACAGGACCTCGATACAGGTGGCCTTCCCACTGCCGGTTCTGGAGACGTGGTCGTATACCACTGTGGAGAAAAGGCGCAGGGCCTCAGCCGAGGATTCCCTTCCGTGAGTGGATCCCGGGCCATGGTCGTTCACCACCGTGGCACCAGAGGGCACCAGAGCAGCCCAGAGAGCGTCGGTGCTATGCTTGTGACGGGCGAGGTCACTTGGCACGAGACTGCCTGACCCGAGTTGCTGGGAGCATCGGGCAGGCCACAGGCGCACCGCCACGGCAGAGGCAGCACCGTGATCAGAGTGGTACCCAGAGAGGTGGTGCGAGCAGAGGAGCGGGAGGAGCTGGAGGTGGGGGATGACGTTACGAGATCTCCCCATCACCACTATGAAGTCCACGTTAGGCCCCGGGAGCTGACGGTTGGGACCGCGGGTAGCCGCGAGCTTTGGATGTCTACGATCCTGCAGAGCACGGGATGGTGGGAGGTGCCCCTTGCGACCCTTCTACTTCTTGTAGTATAATTGTTAGGCTCTGCGTGTGAAATGCTTCTCTCCCAGATCCTTGTTTGAGGTGTTACCAGGGTGACGCAGGGCGTTGGGTGTAACCCTGTGGCGGTAAGGAGAAATGTGCAAGACCTTTTACTTTAGACGATGGTGTTGACTCCTTTTCCTTTTGAGCGTATAAGAGAGCATCGACTGTGGAGCCTCTAGCGTGACCATATATCCTTGGGTGTTTCACCATATGGATATTTTGAAGGAGGGAATCATCGGGCCTTGTTCCAGGTGCGGGCGGTGATTCCAGTCACGGCGTGCGACGTAGAGCATTGACCGGGGAGGTGAGCTACCCCCGAGGGCCTTCGGGCCGTTTGAGACCGTGCAAAGGGATGGTGAGGTACCCTACCGCCTTGCCCTAACCCCAAAGTCTAGAGTGGGAGCACGACGTCGGAAAGGGCCGACCTCGCGTGAATAGATCAATCCTTTGGTCTGTGTGCGGTGACGCAGAGCTGTGCGTGGGTTCTTCTGGGTATGGGAAAGCCAGGTGTGGGCTTAGTACCCTGTGTTGCTCCCTAGTTTTGCTTTTCGAGGACGAAAATCTTGAAGGAGGGAATGATGTAAGAACCCACTTTTTGATGTGAAAGACTTTGGAATATTCTTGATAATATTCCAGAGCAGCGCCTTCAGACGGCGAGCGATTCTGAGCCCCGGAGTGGCCAGAATTAAATTTTTAGTGCGTTCACACTGGAAATGAAAAATAAATGGGATAACTCTTAAACAGAGTTCCGGATCAGGGATCCGAGTGTACGGATGGGTCCGGAATGGGGTTTTTACCCTAGGAACAACATAAAAGTTGTCGGCGCGGGATGTTTGGACCCCTCGCCCGCTTCTGGAACGTTAGAAGGATTAATTAATTAATTAATTAATTCGTTTAATGGCGAAACGAAAGTATCTCTTAAACACTAGCTCGGATTGGAAAACCGAGGGCATCGTTGAGTTCGGAGAGTGCCGTTTACCCTAGGAGGGGTGTAAGTTTTGTGGGCGCGGGCCGTTTGTGAAAAATGGCCCCAGGGGCGTTTTCATAATTTGGCGGTCTCAGGCGCTAAGTTTAATAACTTTTGAACGGGGTCTCGGAATAAAATTCTGAGACCACCGTTGGGGTGAGACCGTGGTTCTTAGCCTAGGGGAGCCTAAATCCCGACCCCATCGGGAGTTCGGGTTTGGGGCTGTCGGGCATGCGTTTAAGTGATTTGTTCTTAAACACCCCCTTTCTCCTTCTTCTTCCTCTTCCTCAAACCCTCCCCTCCCCTTCACCTCCGGCGAGGAAACTCCGGCGAGGGGAGCTCCGGCGAGGCGAGCTCCGGTGAGGCGAGCTCCGGCGAGGTGAGCTCCGGCGAGGCGAGCTCCGGCGAGGCGTGGTGGCCGGCGGATCGTCGCGAAGCTTCGGGCAAAGCCCCGTGAGGTGGGGTTTTGTCGATTGCATTTTCTATGCCCGTACCTACTTTGAGCCCGAATTTTTGTATCAAATCTCTGTCAATTTATCAAAAAAATCCCATGAATGCGAAGTGTATTTTATTCACTTTCCGACGCTTCTTTCGGATTTGGTTTTGGATTTCAGAGAAACCCGCAATAATTCGCTGAAGAATGCGGGTTTACGGAGGAGATGTGGGGTGTTCCGGCGGGTCGGCGTGGCGGCCGACCATGCCAGGCGGCAGCGCGGCGATCCGAGCGGCGGTTGGGTGTGCGAGGGAGATGGCGGGCCGGCTTTGGCTTTGGCAGGCGGCATGCGGCAGGCGGCTGGTGGCCCGTGGCGTCGCGGTGGAGCGGGGAGCCGGCGAGAGGGCGCCGGCTGAGGGCGCCGACCAGGGGGCGTCCGGGGTCGCGGCTCGTGACACCCGCTGGGGAGACCGAGACCCGCCAAAGGCGGGTCTCCGCGTGGAATCGACCGGCCATGTCGGACGGTCGGTGGAGCATCCCGCGCGGCGGGCGCGCAGGTGTGAAGGGGAGCGGGCCACGGAGCGGCGGCCCGCGGCTCAGCTGGACCGGGCCGGCCGGTCTGGGCCGGTCCGGCCAAAGGGGCTTTTCCCCTCAGACTTCGGATGCCCGTATTTCGGGCTACAGGCGTCCGTTTTGTGCGCCGTCTACGGAAGAGTAGAGATTGCGTCTAGGAGAAGCTTTTGAGATGGTTTCGGGAATTTTTAGTTCCCGAAACGAGGGGTCTCGGAGGTGCGACACGTCCTTAAGTGGACGAGCGCTTTTCCAGGGATTCTTGTTTTGGATGGCGCGGACGCATCCGACATCCGTTTTGAGCACCGTCAGCAGCCTTGTGACCCTGGCACTGAGGCGGAGGTTTCCAGTGTGGTTCCAGGCGTTGAGACTGGAGTTGAGGCACGGGCCCCATGGCCCGTCTTTTGAGCTGTGTGCAGCTTCTAGAGACTTTTCCATCGGACGTCCGTTTTGGGCGTGCGAGTAGTCGTTTCTGGATGTTTTTCTGAGGATATTGCAATGGTGCAATCCGCCCGCTCAAATTCGGCACAATGGTGCGGGACCCACGAGCGTCGTTTGGGCGTCAACGGTGAGTTTCCATCTTTATCACTGGGCGACTGTTTTGGACAAGTGAGTAGTCCATCTTGTGTACTTTTTCGAGAGGATCGCAATAGTGTGATCCGTTCGTGGAGTTTCGGGACAGGGTTGTGGGTCCCACGTGGCACCGCTCGTGTGCGGTGCATCGGGATGAACCTTTTTCTCCGTATATCCGGTGCACTCAAGTGAGTAGTGCTTTTGACGTGTTTTTCTGAGGGGAACGCAATGGTGCGATGTGCCTGACTATTTTCGGGGCTGAGGCTCAGGATCATGGGACGTCGTTCGAGCGTGAGGCGGTGTTGGTGACTTTTTCGTCGGATATCCGTTAGAGGCGAGAAATTAGTCGATCTCACGTGTTTTTCTGCGAGGATTACGACGGTGCAATCCATTTGGTTGTGCGGAGTCTCTTGAACGATCTTGTTAAAAGTGGAGCATGGAAGGTGCTCCAGTGGTGGTCTGCCCTACCTTGTTTGTAGCGGACCCTTGGCGTGTGATCGTGCACTCTTGGGAGAGTGATACAATTGGTCCATGAGATGTGGATGGTCGTGCCCGGGCCTTTGAGTTGGAGATGTTACGTCACGCCTTCGCGTTGACGTTGGGTGCCGTGTGCATGATAGCCCCTGGGCTGGAGACGTGGTATACTCTGGGAGTATACGAGAGCGCTTGGAGGTACATGTGGTTCGTACCAGAGACGTTCGTGCGCTTTTTTGGGGTTGAATTGGGGCCACACGTCCTGTGGGCCCCACGTGCATGTCAGGTTCTGCTTTGCGTACTTGGACCTCTCACGGCGTAGAGGGTCCCTCGGTGTGTTGGTTTGACCAGCAGGGTGGAGTTTTCCCCTGGCTCGGTGCTCGTTGGTTGACCAGCAGGGTTGAGTGGTCTCCCCTGGTTTCGTTCACTATGGATCGGCCAGTAGCAGTGCTAGTGGCACCCCGTGATGGAACAGGCGCTGAACCCCCTTTGGGTGAGTTGTTCTGGAGTTGGGTGGTTGCATGATACCCACTCCGCATTTGGTTGGACAGTGTTGTACCCTTCAGTGGATGTGGCCAGGGCAGTTCTGAGTTTTACCCTCCAGTGGGGCTGGGCAGTGGGTTACTCATCAACTTCCTCGGGCTTACCCTCCAGCAGGGCTGGGCAGTGGGTTGCTCACTGACTTCTAGGGTCTACCCTCCAGCGGGGCTGGGCAGTGGGTCACCCGACGCACTTAGGGTTTACCCTCCAGCAGAGACTGGGCAGTGGGTCACCCGACGACCTATTAGGGTCTACCCTCCAGCAGGGCTGGGCAGTGGGTCGCCCGTCGTCTAGTTCCAGGTCTACCCTCCAGCAAGGCTGGGCAGTGGATCGCCTGTCGACTTATTCTAGGTCTACCCTCCAGCGGGGCTGGGCAGTGGGTCGCCTGATGACGTATTATGGTCTACCCTCCAGTGGGGCTGGGAAGTGGGTCGCCGGATAATGTATTAGGGTTTACCCTCTAGCAGGGCTGGGCAGTGGGTCACCCGATATCTGAATATGGTTTACCCTCCAGTGGGGCTGGGTAGTGGGTCGCCTAACGATGTATTAGGTTTTACCCTCCAGCAGGGCTGGGCAGTGGGTCACCCGACATTTGGTTATGAATTACCCTCCAGCGGGGCGGGGCAGTGGGACACCAGTGGGTATTCCAGACTCAGTCCTTCCGACTAGGCTAGACTGTGGCTTTCCTCCATGATTACCAGAGCGGGACCCTTGTTTATACGGGTCAGTGTTGTGACGGCTTGACTTTGAGGAGACCTCTCGACTGCATGGCAGTGATGAGGTGTGGTTTGACTTTCCTAGAACTCTCAAGTACGAGGGGCACTTTCCCCACCGAGGCACGTTCTTGTGAAGAGATCTAAAGCCGTGCGGGCGAGTCAGTGCCGCACAAAGAGGATAGTATCGAGGTGCGGTGATTGAGCCCCTTGTCTTGCAGTTCGGGGCAGACATGTGGGATGCTGGGCATCGATGATGGTTATGTCTGGGACTGTTGGCTACTGTTTCTTGGGCTGAGCTATGGGATGGGGATCCCCTTACGACGTCGTTCGGGTTTCTTGTTGAGCATACCGATATGTATATACCTTGTTTCCAGTACCCACTCCTTGGGTTTTGGCTACTCTCCTTCCAGGTGAGGCGAAGACGCACGGGGTATGCCACGTGCTTTCCGTGTCTAGCTTCTCGTGGTTGGACGAGTCTACTCTCCTTCTATAGGCAGTGAAGACTCGACGGGAAGTTCATCTTCTCACCATTTCTAGATCCTTATGCCTGGACGAGTCTACTTCCTTTGTTTTGTTGGGTTGAGCTGTACTCTCTACTGCACCCTCGGTTGTACCCCTCTACTTTTCTTCTCGCTCTACCGCTCACCCTTCGGTACCTCCTTTGTTGCTCCCTCGATCCTTCGGGGTATCCTACTGAGTATTTTTATACTCACCCCTACTTGGGCTTTGCTCGCACTTGGTGTGCCCCTGCAGACGACGGAAAAGTGGAGAGTGATTTCAGTGGAGCATAGGAGCTTGGGATCTTGGACAGCGTGCGATGGTCATGGCCGGGTTCCAGGTGGCAGACCCGTCAGCTGTTTCTTTTCATTTACCTGTTTCCGGGTTGTGGAACTTTTTTTGGTTGGGCACGTGTTTTGCCCCTTTTTCCTTTTCAGCACATTACTTGTATCTTGTAGAGGTCGATGCACTCTGTGTTTTATTTATAGCAGTTTCCCTTTACTTCTCCTTTTTACTCTGCACTCTTGCATTGAGTTTGCTGCGTGCGTGCATACAGGTACTTAGGAAAAGGCCTACCCGAGTTATTGTGCCTTCAGCGCTAGTCGCCAGCCCCTGGCCTATGGAGGCGGGCCTGGGGTAGTTGCGGCTCGAGCCCGGGTAGGGTCGAGTCGTGACACCATACAACCAGGTATTGATATTGATTTTTATTTGGATCCATTGATTTATGATTTGAAATTATTGTGGGATTCAGGTGTTACATTGTATGATGCTTACAAAAATAATGATTTCACATTGGGATCCATGCTGTATGGGATGATAAATAACTTTCCAACTTATAGAAATTTGTTAGGATATACCAATAAAGGATCTCAAGGGTGTCCCATTTGCGAACAAGGTACACAGTCAATTAGGTTGAAACATTCATTGAAAACTGTGTTTCGAGGACATTATAGATTTATGCCCCAATGGAATAAGTACTGATCTTGGGCGGAATAATTCTATGGAAATTCAGATGAACGTACAACACCTTCTACACTAACATGTGATCAATTATTTGAGAAAGTAAAAGATGTGGACACTAATTTTGGTAAACTATTTTCGAAAAACCATACAAAAACTGGTTGGAAAAAGTTGTAATTTTTTTTGAATTACCATACTAGAATTTTTTGTATGTCATACATTTTCTTGATGTTATTCATGTTGAAAAAAATGTATGTGATAGTGTCATCGCCGCACTACTAAATGCTCCCAGAAAAACAACGGATTTAATTAAGGATAGATTTTACATGGTTGAGATGGGAATACGAGAAGAGTTGGCACCAGTGAAGGTTGAAAAATGAACATTTCTTCCTCCTACTGCTTACACACTTTCCAGGAAGAAGAGATATAAGTTTTGGAACTTCTTAAATGATGAAAGGTTCCAGAGGGGTATTCATCCAATATCAAGAACATCATGTTAATGAGAAATTAAAAGTTAAAGGGTCTGAAATCATACGAATTCCATGTTTTTATGCAATATCTAATTCTAATAGTTTTAAGTTATATTTTTTCTAAGAATGTACACCATAAATTAATGAAGCTCTATTTATTCTTCAAAGCTATATGCATCAAAGTTATATGCTTGGTGAAATTCCCAACTTTGGAAAGTGAAATTTCCATCATATTATTTTAATTGGAAAGGTTATTCCCACAAACATTCTTGGATAAAATGGTTCATTTGGTGAGATATATTCTATATTTTGGTTCTATAAATTATATATATATATATATATATGTACACCATTGAATGGTATAAGATTATTTTGACAGGGTTTGTCAAAAATTAAGGTCTGCCAGAGGTTCATATTGTGGTGAAATATATTGTTGAGGGAGCCATTGAATTCGATACTGAATACCTGTTTGGTGTGGAAAACAATGGCCTACCGAAATCTCATTACCCAGGGTGGCTTGTGGGTGAAGGATTTTCTGGATGAGATGTTGTCACAATCAATATTACAGATCGAGAGTAGGCCCACCTTTATATTTTTCATAATAGTTTTGACGTTGACCCAAGTGTTCAAACCCAATAAAAATAATAGGAATTTGAATCAATCTATTTTTGAAAAATGGATATTTGATACGCATAATCGATAGTTTATATGATGGTTTCATGACCATATACTTAAGAATTTAGATTAAAATAAATACTCAATTTTAGAAAAACATTGATCGCTACCTAGAGGAGCAAGTGTGTATGTATTATCTTACAATGATTAAGTAGTTAATGGTTGTACATTTTATACTAATGCACATGATGAAGAAAGTACCATGTAGAATAGTTAGGTTACACTAATGGATAAAGCTATGCATGTTTCCAATGATAAGGATAGAAATTCAATTTATGTGAATATGTCATACATTGGCATCACCAAACAAATATGGGAGTTGGATTATACAAAATTCCAAGTGCTGATTTTTCAAATCAAGTGGATTGATTATTGGAGTGATGTTAAAATAGACGAATTGGGATTCAAGAATATTGATTTTAGTAAAAAAGTGAAAATGTGAACAATTTATAATGGAATCACATGTAATAGAAGTATTTTATGTTCCAGATCCCACAAATTGAAATTGGTCAATTGTTCTCTTATCGACTAAAATAGATGAAGGGTCAGATGTATGTTCAATAAAGGATGCCCATTTCTTTTGGACTTAGCAATCATTTTTCAGTGGTCCCAATGTAGAAGGAATTTTGTATGTTATAGTATAGAACAAGGAAGATATTTACGTAGTCGATAGTGTGGTCAAATATATTCATCCATAAAAAAAGAGAGTTCAATAATCTTGTTATTTGTTTATTGTAATATACATTGTGTTACATTATGTTATTATCTGATTGCTAATGCTTTTCTGAAATCTAAATTAAATATTAATCCAATTATTCAGATAATGAATTCTACAACTACTGATGCACCCAACACCGATGAACAACCACTCTCTCAACCTACTGCTACTAGTCCTACTGTAGAGAAACCACAGGTTTCTTGACCAGTTTTTGCTGGTACCATTGCTGTGGAACAACATGTTTATCAACCTATTGCTGCTAGTCACAGTGCCGATGCTAGCACTCTAGAGGAACATAATGATGATGTGTCAGAAGAAATAGTAGGAAATGAATCCCTGGTGGTGAAAAAAAACAAGATCACCGTGGTTTTGTAGTGTTATACAAAATACCTAAGTAAAATGAAAAAGACATAAAATTTGAGGTGGGATGGAATAAGAGAGGCCAACATGTTAACCCTGACAAAGACATATTTAGTAGCTACATTGGAATATCCACTTGGAAACGTGTTCCAATGGATGTACAGTTGTGGAACCATGTCCTCACCAGGCTTAATAAACTAATGTGTGAAGAGATTACTATAACATAATGATATAATTTCTTTAATTTATTAAAATAAAATAAAATAATAAAACAGTGACTTACTCTTTATAATCCATTGTTTATTCCATTTAAAATAGGTTCCTTTCACAAGGAATATATATTAAGAGTTTCTGGAATGATTCATTGATGCTTCCCCACAATTTTAACAAAATATCATCATAAATATATTGAAGGGACAATCAAGCCATACCCACCTCCTCTTTATGAACCCTTGATATCCAATGGAGCGTGGGATTCTTTTAGCAACCATCATGCAAAGTAGACTTTTCAAGTACATTGTTTCTGATAATATGTTGTTTGAAGTTGCTGGTATTCATCACTTTAACTAATTTTTTTTTAATAAAACATAAACTGAGTGATGAAAATAAATAAATGGAAATAAATCTATTGTACCCCAATCGTAAAGTAAATATGGGGGTATGCTTCACTTTATAAAAAATTGGTATGTATTTTAAATATACCATAATACTTTTATGTGACATAAAACTACACCATAACAATTTCCCTCTATTTATATACTGATTGATGAATTCAAATCAAAATCCACTTCCATCCCATGCAATGTTCTATAGATGGAGGGTGATGTAAAAAATGAGTGGATACTGATAGAAGAAAACACACAAAATGTTTGGGAAACATGTGTAAGTATGACATAATATAAATTTGATTTTCTTTAAATCACTGTTACACAATAGTGACCACTTGGTTTCCTATATTTTCTATCTGACATAGTCAGAGGAATCAACAACACCCACACAAAATGAATACATACTTTCAATAGCCTTAAATCAGCTAGAACAGTATGGCCACGCCAGAGGTGCGGGTTTTGGGGTGACACCCTGAACATATTTCTAGAAAGAAAAAATTTGGAGGATCAAACCGAGGAAATAAATAAGATGAGAGAAACAATAGATATGATTTAAAAATAATTAAAATACCATAGAGAGATGATATCAAGTTTTATAGGGGGAGGAAAAGAGAAGAAACAACTCAATAACAACCCATGCATGAAGATCCCACCCCACCCCCACGAGCTTTGAGGCGAGACATTCCCTCCTAAAAAACTGACTTTGCTGAGGTAATCAATATTGTAATAATTGTTTCTTTTATATGTGATTCACATTGAAACTGATACCTTTCCTGTATTAATACTCTACAGGGTGAAAATGACTATGATTTATATCTATCAACTCCCACCTATCACCTTGAAGCAAGGTCTATAGTGTTCAATATGCAGAACGACATGCAAAACAATAGAAAAATTCCAACAGATCATGTCAGAGTGTTGATTAATTTAGCTAATGAGCCGATTGATGAACTAACCATTCCAAATGATGATGATGAAATTCATATGGTCGAACAAGCTGTTGGAATATTCATCGCATTCCCGTCAATTCTCGTAAAAAAACATGTCGATAAGGAGGTATCTATTTCCAATTTATTTTTCAAGATAAACATTTCACATTTAGTGAAAAAAGGTATGAACTGATAAATGTTATTATAGAACAACCAAGTGATGGGGGTGAAATGAAATATCAACTTAAAACTATCTCAAGGATCAACCTACTGATTGATACGATCTATAGAGCGCATCTTCACCCCACCCATTCTATATATATATTTAATATTATAGAAGGATCATATGGATAAAAATTTGATAGAACTCAATTCCCACAAAGTTTATTTTGAAAAAAACAAGTACATAGAGGACAAATCAGTTTTTATTAGAGGTCAAAATGTAAATGAAATCCTCAAGTATGAATGGATAAGAGCCTCTGTTGTAAATTTATATATGAGGTATGTTTTCATGATTCGATTTTACAAAAGATGATATACTATGATAATTATGACTAAATACATTTCATATTTTTCACAAGAGTATATATAAAAATCAATTGACAACATTTCTCCATGAACAAAAACATGGAATCTTTAGTTCTCACATCACCTCATCAAATGAAGAAATAAATCCAGATAATGTGGTTGAAATAATGTCATCCCTGCTCAATTCATTTGAAAACCAAATTACGCAGGACTAAATATTTTTAATACCAACGATTCAGGGGTAAAACTCTACAATTTAATCATATCTACTATATTTCCATTTCATTCATTACATACATTTTTTTTTTGTTTTTAGGCAGCCTTGGGAGATGATTGCAGTCAATTTGGATACTCTAATGATTTATTTTCAGTATTCAATGCATAGATATTCAGCAAACTAACCACGCATGAGGGTGTTTGTCTATTTGTAATACACTAGATCCAACATTATATAATTGAACATCAAGTAATATAATTTATATTATCTTTTAATCGGGTTCTGTTAGGATAGGGTGGTGCATCAATATAGTCTACTTGATTGAATTAATCTTGGTCCTAATGACAAGAACACCAACAAGATCTACAATTGGAAAAGTATCTTGGTATATATAATAATGCTGCACTATCAAAACACATATCAAAACAAATTAGTTATTTTTATCGATTTTTCTGTAGTGTCCAATAAAAACAAATAGAAAAATTCTGGTTATTGTGTTTGTAAATTTATGAAAGTGATCATATTTCATCAGCAAACTAGAATCCTTGAAGAGGTATTTTCAAAAATAATTTAGAGTTCATTTAAAAAATTTATTAATCCTTTGTGTATTTATATTTTTGCAGTACTACCATGACTGTCGTGAAAACTCATATTCACAAGATGTTATAGATGTGTTTAGAAATGAATGGGTAACATACCTGATGGATGATTGTACACGAATAAGATAAAGGTGATTTCGTACAACTTCTATTATCCTTATATGATCATTAATATCTCCCTTTCATACACTTATTGAGAATATATGATCACCCTTTATTGTGTTTTATATCCTTATATTAGGAAGAATGGTTTTCGAAATGAGTTTTCCTTCTAGTAAAGCATAACATAATGAGAGACCCTTATAAACCAATTATTTACGTTTCCATGTTTCCAAAAGAACTAGACCTAAACTATTATGGAATTTATCATTTATATTATATAATTTGGTCATTTATGCTGATGTTTCTATTAATGTATTGTGTATTTTGAATATTGGTTGTGAAACACACTCAAATTTAATAACAAAACTAAGGATTCATCACTACTATTGGTTAAATACCACTTAGCATAACATCAGATCTGAAATTCAATTCCAGCATCCCTATGATGATCTCATCCGACACCATCTCTATGATATTATCATTCATGCTTCACTTTTCCTTCTCCTCCTACACCTATTTACTAGGTAAATGGGTGCAAGAAGAGATAGAAAATTGAACATGCAATGATGATATCGTAGAGATGGTCTCTGATGAGAGCATCACTGGGGAGATGGATCAGAAGATCAAATCAGATGATATACTATGTGGTATTTAAACAACTGTAGTAAAGTGCACAAAGAATCATTTGATTCATTATTAGATAATATCTGGACCAAATAAACCCTATAGAAATATTTAAAGGTAATGATATGATATAATATGTATTTTTTAATGAAAATATTTATAATGAAACGTTGATTGAATTTTCAATTTTTCCATGTAGGGTTCATTTGGGTTTGAATATTTCTATCAATGTGATCTGCCTTTGCTGGAAGAGAAACAACACTATGTCTGCTCAATCATATAGGTAATCATAATGATTTCCCATTAAAATCATTGTCCATAGATCTTGCATCTCAATAGTTGCTAAAATAAAATAAAATTATATATAAAAATGCATGGCCATGAAAATATAGGTTCCTATGAACCTCTTATAGAACCTCAATCACATAAATTCCCAGATTCATACACACCTCACATAAAAATTCTAGAAGAATAAAAAAGGGCTTTGTTATAAGTAAGTGAATACCTGACTACTTCCCTTGGGCTTATATTTTTATTTTAGTATTCTAAGATACTCCTGGTATTCTATGAATTTTCCTATAGATAGTAGTGTAATGGGAATTCTATTCCACAAATGACTCAAAATTTCAATACTCTTTGAGAACACTTAGGTTATTTCTCTACTTCACCAAATCATCTTCTTGTGATCATGTCCCATAATCTCTTTTGTATGAATGCTTCATGAGATCTAATCATGTGATCTCATCAAATGATCACATCACCTAAATAAATCACAAACTCAATTAAGGTAATTAACAAGAATAATGATACGTATATTCTTGTATTATTTACATGATCACAAAATATTTCAAGGGTTGTGTAATCATATAAATCTTTCAGATTCATTTGATCACGTGATCCTATTATAGTCTTGTGATCACATGACTTTAAACAAGTCATTCACTTAATATGATATTTCTAATTATTCACGTGCCCCTTTTTTACCGATGTCCAGTTAATATGATAATATGATCTCTCTTCCCCATGAATGGATCATGATTCCCTCCTACACCCTTACAACAAATAATATGTTCCAGGATAACTTCTCATATGTGGGTAATTTCATCTCCAAAGAATAAATCATTAACTATTAATTTTTATGCCTATGTTGATTTATTTGAAAGGGTTCTAACATGATTTAGAGATTAAAACCCATATTTTTAGATCAAAAATGTAGAATTCTATATCAAATTAGATGTTTCAGTGGTTATTTGTCTGGGTTATTCGATCATGTAGATGATTTGGGATGAATCAGGGATATCCCTTCTTGGTTCAGTATACTACCAAAAGGTTTGTGTTTGAGTGGAAAAAGATTGGATTTTATAAATCTATTTTGTCTTACTAATCCCTTACTTATTGCAAAAAAAATATGATGGTAGACTTATTCAGTTTATAGATTCAATACATCAACACATTTCATTTTATGTATGGTGAGTCTGAGATCAGTATATGGGAAATTATTGTCACGACCCGACCCTACCCGGGCTTGAGCCGCAACTACCCCAGGCCCGCCTCCATAGGCCAGGGGCTGGCGACCAGCCCCGGAGGCATAACAACTCGGGGAGGCCTTTGCCTAAGCACCTGTACACACACGCACAACAAACTCAATGCAAAAGTGCAGAGTAAAAGAAAAGACAAGGAGAGTAAAAAGAACAACTGTTATATATAAACCACAGAGTGCATCGACCTCTACAAGATACAAGTAAAGTGCTGAAAAGGAAAAAGGGGAAAAACACGCGCCCTACCAAAAAGTGCCACAACCCGGCAACAGGTAAACGAAAGGAAACAGCTGACGGGTCTGCCACCTGGAACCCGTCCATGACCACCGCACGCGGTCCAATCTCCCAAGTTCCTACGCTCCACCGAAGCCATTCTCCACATGTCCGTCGTCTGCAAGGGCACACAAAGTGCAGGAAAAGCCCAAGCAGGGGTGAGTATAAAAATACTCAGTAGGATACCCCGAAGGCTCGAGGGAGCAACAAAGGAGGTACCGAAGGGTGAGCGGTAGAGCGAACAGAAAGAAGTAAAAGGGTACAACAGAGAGTGCAGTAAAGAGTCCAGCTCAACCCAACAAAAGGAAGGAAGTAGACTCATCCAGGCACAAGGAGCTGGAAACGGTGAGAAGATGAACTTCCCGTCAAGTCTTCGCTGCCTATAGCAGGAGAGTAGACTCTTCCAACCACGAGAAGCTAGACACGGAAAGCACGTGGCATACCCCGCGCGACTTCGCCTCACCTGGGAGGAGAGTTTCCAAACCCAAGAAGTGGGTACCAGAAACAAGGTATATACATATCCCTTTGCTCAATCAAGAAGCCCGAACATCATCGTAAGGGGATCTCCATCCCGTAGCTCAGCCTAATAAACCAAGTAGCCAACAGTCCCAGACATTACCATCATCGATGCCCAGCATCCCGCACGTCTGCCCCGAACTGCAAGACAAGGGGCTTAATCACCGCACCTCGATACTATCCGCTTTGGGCGGAACTGACTCGCCCGCATGGTTTTAGATCGCGTCACAAGAACGCGTCTCGGTGGGGAAAGCGCCCCTCATACTTGAGAGTTCTAGGGAAAGTCAAACCACACCTCGTCACTGCCCTTCAGTCAAGAGGTCTCCTCAAAGCCATAGTCATTCCATCACCGACCCGTACAACCAAGGCTCCCGCTCCGGTAATCATGGAGGAAAGCCATAGAACAGCCGAGTCGGAAGGACTAAGTCTAGAATGCCAATTGGTGTCCCACTGCCCAGCCCCGCTAGAGGGTAATTCAAAACCAAATGCCGGGTGACCCACTGCCCAGCCCTGCTGGAGGGTAAACCTTAATACATCTTCAGGAGACCCACTGCCCAGCCCCACTGGAGGGTAGACCATAATCAGATATCGGGTGACCCACTACCCAGCCCTACTGGAGGGTAAACCCTTACACATCATCAGGCGACCCACTGCCCAGCCCCGCTGGAGGGTAGACCTGAATAAGTCGACAGGCGACCCACTGCCCAGCCTTGCTGGAGGGTAGACCTAGAACTAGACGACGGGCGACCCACTGCCCAGCCCTGCTGGAGGGTAGGACCTAAGAGGTCGTCGGGTGACCCACTGCCCAGTCTCTACTGGAGGGTAGACCATAAGAATGTCGGGTGACCCACTGCCCAGTCTCTGCTGGAGGGTAGACCCTAAAAGTGTCGGGTGACCCACTGCCCAGTCTTGCTGGAAGGTAAACCCTAGAATCCGATGAGTAACCCACTACCCAGCCCTGCTGGAGGGTAAAATTCAGAACTGCTCTGGCCACATCCACTGGAGGGAACAACACTGGCCAAATGAAAACGGAGTGGGTGTCATACAACCACCCAACTCCAGAACGGCTCTCCCAAAAGAGGTGCAGTGTCTGCCGCCGCACTGAGTGTCACTAGCACCGCTACCGGCCAATCCAACGAGAATGAAACCCGGGGGAGACCACTCAACCCTGCTGGTCAACCAACGAGCACAGAGCCAGGGGAAAACACACTCCACCCTGCTAACCAAACAAACGAGCACAAAGGGACCCTCTACACCACGAGAGGTCCTAGTACGCAA
This sequence comes from Viscum album, assembly GCA_963277665.1. Classification (NCBI taxonomy): domain Eukaryota; kingdom Viridiplantae; phylum Streptophyta; class Magnoliopsida; order Santalales; family Viscaceae; genus Viscum; species Viscum album. The sequence continues at coordinate 2,115,694,615 of OY728120.1, forward strand.
AGAAGAACACGGCATGCACATGGGGCCCACATGACGTGTGGCCCCAAGTCAACCCCAACTGAGCGCACAAACATTTTTAGGTACAAACAACCACACGTACGTCCAAGCGCTCCTGTATACTCCCAGACTATACCTCGTTCCAGCCCATAGGCTATCGTGCACACGACACCCAACGTCGACGCGAAGGCGTGACGTAACAACTCCACCTCAAAGGCCCAGGCACGGCCAACCACATCTCATGATCCATTTATATCACTCTCCCAAGAGTGCACAATCACACGCCAAGGGTCCGCTACAACCAAAGTTGGGCGAACCACCGCTGGAGCACCTTCCATGCTTTCACATTTCCCAAGATCGCGTAAGAGGCTCCGCACAGCAAAACGGACCACACCGTTGTAATACGCGCGAAAAAAAATACGCGAGATCGACTACTTACTCGCCTCCAACGCATATCCGACGGAAAATTCCCCAACACCGCCTCACGCCCGAACGACGTCCCGTGATCTCGAGCCTTGGCCCCGAAAATAGTCTGGCGCATCGCACCATTGCGATCCCCTCGGGAAAACACATCAAAAGAACTACTGACATGAGTGCAACCGATAACTGGAGAAAAAGGGTGCATCCCGGCGCACCGCACACGAGCGGTGCCATGTGGGACCCACATACCGGTCCCGAAACTCAATGAACGGATCGCACCGTTGCGATCCTCTCGAAAAAACACGCAAGATAGACTACTCACTTGTCCAAAACGGCTGCCCGGTGATAAAGCTGGAAATCACCGTCAACTTCCGAAACGGCCCTCGTGGGCCCCGCACCATCGTGCCGAATTTGAGCGGGCGGATTACACCATTGCAATCCCCTCAGAATAACATCCAGAAACAACTGCTTGCACGCCCCGAATGGACGTCCGAGGAAAAAGTCGTGAAATGCTGCCTGCAGCTCAAAGGACGGGCCGTGGGGCCCGCGCCTCAACTCCGGATTCAATGCCCGGAACCACCCTGGAAACCTACGTCTCGACGTCTGGGTTCCAACGCCACTGACGACGCTTAAAACAGACGTCAGACGCGTCTGCACCGTCCAGAACAAGATTTTCGGGAGAAACGCTTGTCTACTTAAAGACACGCCTCGCCTCCGCGACCCCTCGTTTCGGGAATTAAAAATTCCCAAAACCATCTCAAAAAGGCCATCTCTGCTTCAGGTCCGCGCTGCAGCAGACGGTGCGCAAAACGGACTCCCGTAGCTCGAAATACGAGCGTCCGAAGGCAGAGGGGCAAAGCCCCTTGGGTCGGACCGGCCGGTCCGCCCTGCTTGGGCCGGCCCGCGCCGGCCGGCCCGGTCCGCATAGCCAGCCCGCGGCTCAGCCGCGGGTCTAGTTCAACCCCGCCGCGGACAGCTGGCCGCGGCTCGCTTCAGTAGACCGGCCGCCTCGCGGCTGGTTGATTCCCCACAGCGACCCGCGGTTCGCGGGTCGCGGTCGCGCACGGGGGTCGCGCGCTTCGCGGCCCCGTCTCCTCCGCTCGCCGGCGCCCGTGGCCGGATTCCGACAGCCACCGCCGAAGCTCGCCACCGCCTCCCGGAAGCACCACCGCCACCGAAGCCCCGACCGACCACCACCGCCCTGCTCCGCACCGCGCCGCCCTGCGTGCCGCCTCCTCCGCCGAGTCGTGCCGCCGCTCGAACTCGCCGGAACCCGAAAACCCGCAAAGTTCGGAAGATCATTGCGGATGCCACGGAGCTCATAATTTGAATCCGAAAGATGCGTTGGATAGAGAATTTACTCTAATACGCATTCATGGGATTTGATCGAAGAGAAAACAACAAATCGATGCTAAAATTGGGGTTCAAAGGGAGATTCGGGAATTAAAACTCAAAAACATAACCCTGCCTCGTGGGGCTTCGTCCGACGCTTCCCGCGTGATCCGCCCCACGCCGTTGCCTCGCCGGAGTTGGTTCTCCGGTGCTCACCTCTCCGGAGCTCTCCGGAATGGAGGAGGGAAGGGGAGAGGGTGAAGAAGAAGAAGAATAAGGGGGGGCGGGCGGGGTGTTTAAGTACAAATCACTTAAACGCCCGCCCGACAGCCCCGAACCCGAACTCCCGACGGGGTCAGGATTTAGCCTCCCCTAGTCTAAGAACCATGCTATGAGCGCAACGACGGTCTCGGAATTTTATTCTGAGACCCCGTTCAAAAGTTACTAAACTTAGCGCCCGAGGCCGCCAAATTACGAAAACGCCCCTGGGGCCATTTTTAACAAACGGCTCGTGCCCGTGAAACTTATACCCCTCCTAGGGTAAACGGCATGCTCCAAAATCAAAGGTGTCCTTGGTTTTCCAATCCGAGCCACCGTTTAAGAGATACCAGCGTTTCGCCATTAAACGAATAAATTAATTAATTAATTTATCCGTTTAGCCTTCCGAAAGCGAGCGAGGGGTCCAAACATCCCGCACCGACCAGTTTTATGTCGTTCCTAGGGTAAACACCCCATTTCGGACCCATCCGTACACTCGGATCTCTGATCCGGAACTCCTTTTAGGATTTATCCAATTTATTTAGTGTTTCCAGTGTGAACACCCTGAAAAGTTAATTCCGGCCACTCTGGGGCTCGGAATCGCACGCCGTCTAAAGGCGCTACTCTGGAATATCATCAAGAATATTCCAAAGTCTTTCACAGCAAAAACTGGGTTCTTACATCATTCCCTCCTTCATGCTTTTCATCCTCGAAAAGCAAAACCAGGGAAGAACACAGGGTACTAAGACCACACCTGGCTTTCCCATTCCTAGAAGAACCCACGCACAACTCTGCGTCACCACACACATACCAAAGAGTCGATCTGTTCACGCGAGGTCGGCCCATGCCGACGTCGTGCACCCACTCCAGAATTTGGGGTTAGGGCAAGGCGGTAGGGTACCTCACCATCCCTTTGCACGGTCTCAAAAGGCCCGAAGGCCCTCGGGGGTAGCTCACCTCCCCGGTCAATCCTCTACGTCGCATGCCGCGACTGGAATCACCGCCCGTACCCGGAACAAGGCCAACTGATTCCCTCCTTCAGAATATCCATATGGTGAAGCACCCAAGGATATCTGGTCACACAAGATTCTACAGTCGATGCTCTTGTACACGCTCAACAGGCGAAGGATCCAACACCATCGACTAAAGGAAAAAGATCTCACGCCTTTTACCTTACCCACACAGGGTTACACCCGACGACCTGCATCACCCTAGTAACACCTCAAACAAGGGGCAGGGAGAAATGTCTTTCACACGCAGATCCTAACAATTCTACTGCATGAAGTAGAAGAGTTTCAAGGGGTATCTCCCACCATCCCATGCTCTGCAAGATCGTAGACATCCAAAGCTCGCAGCCACCCGCGGTCCCAACCGTCAGCTCCCGGAGCCTGACGTGAACTGCCTAGTGGTGATGGGGAGATCTCGTAACGTCGTCCCCCACCTCCAGCTCCTCCCGCTCCTCAGCTAGCACCACCTCGCTGGGCGCTACTCTGATCACGGCGCTGCCTCTGCCATGGTGGTGCGCCTGCTTCCTGCCCGAAGCTCCCAGCAACTCGGGTCGGGCAGTCTCATGCCAAGTGACCTCGCCCGTCACAAGAATAACACAGACGCTCTCTGGGCCGCCCTGGTGCCCTCTGGCGCCACTGTGGTGTACGACCACGGCCCGAGATCCACTCATGGAAGGGAATCCTCGGCTGATGCCCTGCGCCTTTTCGCCACGGTGGTATACGACCACGTCTCCGAAACCAGCAGGGGAAAGGCCACCTGCATCGAGGTCCTGTCCTCCGGCGCCTGCTAGATATGGCAGACGTCCCAACTCCTCGCGCCCACTTCCACTACCTACCGCAAAACATAACAAGAAGCCCTCTGTCACCAGTGCCTACTCTAGCACCCCAGCATATGTGGAAATTCCTAAGGGTACTATGACAGCACGAATCTCTCGGCGGAGACCCTGCTCAAACTTCCATGCTCGGAAGTTGTCATCATGGACCAAGTCCGGGTAAAAGCATGCACGGTCTGCAAAACTAGTCGCATACTCAGCCACCGTCATCCCTCCCTGCTGAAACTGAAGGAGCTCCTGAATCCGAACGGAGCGCAAGAAGGAGGGGAAAAACTCCTCACGGAGCAACAAATGAAAGTCGTCCAACGAATACGACGACTCGTCAAGAAACTGAGTCACCAGACTCCACAAAAGACACTCTCTGATCTGTCAGCATTTGCACAAGCCTAAAAAGGCTAATCACTGTCTCGAGCCAAACCTCTGCTGCCTGAGGGTCTAGCTCACCACTGAACCTCAGCGGTCCCTGCCGCTGGAACTCACGGAGCGCGCTCAACTAGCGCTCAAACTCATCCTGCTCTGGCTGAAACTGTCTGCTTCTCAACAGGTGGGGGTGCTGCTACCGGCCCACCCGGAGAAAGGGGCTCGCATGATGGGTCCTGGACTGAGGCCTTGTAGCTCACTGGGTCGTCGTCACGAACCCAAGCTGGTATCCTGGCTGGCTCTCTTCGCGGAGACATCCTGAATATTATCAAGGAGTTCCGCGGTCAGATGAGCATACATGTATATACCACAACAACAATGATGGGGAGCTGACTCAAGAAGGACAGTCAAGACTCAGTCCTATTTGATTCACAAAAAAATTTCCCTGCAACAAGTGTCTTAGCATGCCGAGTCGACAAGAGGGTTATCAAGGTCCTGGTGAATGGATACGTCGGCTGCTGCACCATTACTGGACTCCCTGGCCTGAGAGCCACTCTCGAGACACGTTAACACTGTTTCACTATATCCCATCCAATTCCTCTTTTAGGGACGTCCGCACAATGTCCCAAGGAACGAACCACCTCTGATACCACTTTGTCACAACCCGACCCTACCCGGGCTCGAGCCGCAACTACCCCAGCCCCGCCTCCATAGGCCAGGGGCTGGAGACCAGCGCCAAAGGCAAAAAAACTCGGGGAGGCCTTTGCCTAAGCACCTGTACACACACGCGCAGCAAACTCAATGCAAAAGTGCAGAGTAAAAGAAAAGACAAGCAGAGTAAAAATAACAACTGCTATATATAAACCACAGAGTGCATCGACCTCTACAAGTTACAAGTAAAGTGCTGAAAAGGAAAAAGGGGCAAAACACGCACCCAACCAAAAAGTGCCACAACCCGGCAATAGGTAAACGAAAGGAAACAGCTGACGGGTCTGCCACCTAGAACCCGGCCACGACCACCGCACGCGGTCCAAGCTCCCAAGCTCCTACGCTCCACCGAAGTCACCCTCCACCTGTCCGTCATCTGCAAGGGCACACCAAGTGCGGGAAAAGTCCAAGTAGGGGTGAGTATAAACATACTCAGTAGGATACCCCGAAGGCTCGAGGGAGCAACAAAGGAGGTACCGAAGGGTGAATGGTAGAGCGAACAGAAAGAAGTAAAAGGGTACAACAGAGAGTGTAGTAAAGAGTCCAGCTCAACCCAACAAAAGGAAGGAAGTAGACTCGTCCAGGAACAAGGAGCTGGAAACGGTGAGAAGATGAACTTCCCGTCGAGTCTTCGCTGCCTATAGCAGGAGAGTAGACTCGTCCAACCACGAGAATCTAGACACGGAAAGCACGTGGCATACCCCGCGCGTCTTCGCCTCACCTGTGAGGAGAGTAACCAAACCCAAGAAGTGGGTACCGGAAACAAGGTATATACATATCCCTTTGCTCAGTCAAGAATCCCGAACATCATCATAAGGGGATCTTCGTCCCATAGATCAGCCCAAGAAACCAAGTAGCCAACAGTCCCAGACATAACCATCATCGATGCCCAGCATCCCGCACGTCTGCCCCGAACTGCAAGACAAGGGGCTCAATCACCGCACCTCGATACTATCCTCTTTGGGCGGCACTGACTCGCCCGCACGGTTTTAGATCGCGTTACAATAATGTGTCTCGGTGGGGAAAGCGCCCCTCATACTTGGGAGTTCTAGGGAAAGTCAAACCACACCTGGTCACTGCCCTGCAGTCGATAGGTCTCCTCAAAGCCATAGTCGTTCCATCACCGACCCGAACAACCAAGGGTCCCGCTCCGGTAATCATGGAGGAAAGCCACAGACTGGCCTAGTCGGAAGGACTGAGTCTAGAATGCCAACTGGTGTCCCACTGCCAAGCCCCACTGGAGGGTAATTCATAACCAAATGCCGGGTGACCCACTGCCCAGCCCTGCTGGAGGGTAAACCTTAATACATCGTCAGGCGACCCACTGCCCAGCCCCGCTGGAGGGTAGACCATAATCAGATATCGGGTGACCCACTGCCCAGCCCTACTGGAGGGTAAACCCTAACACATCATCAGGCGACCCACTGCCCAGCCCCGTTGGAGGGTAGACCTAGAATAAGTCGATAGGCGACCCACTGCCCAGCCGTGCTGGAGGGTAGACCTGGAACTAGACGACGGGCGACCCACTGCCCAGCCCTGCTGGTGGGTAGGCCCTAAGAGGTCGTCGGGTGACCCACTGCCCAGTATCTGCTGGAGGGTAGACCCTAAGAATGTCGGGTGACCCACTACCCAGTCTCTGCTGGAGGGTAGACCCTAAAAGTGTTGGGTGACCCACTGCCCAGTCCTACTGGAGGGTAGACCCTCGAATCCGATGAGTAACCCACTGCCTAGCCCCGCTAGAGGGTAAAACTCAGAACTGCTCTGGCCACATCCACTAGAGGGCACAACACTGGCCAACTAAACACGGAGTGGGTGTCGCCCAACCACCCAACTCCAGAACAGCTCTCCCAAAATAGGTGCAGCGTCTGCCCCAGCACTGGGTGTCACTAGCACCGCTACCGGCCAATCCAACGAGAACGAAACCAGGGGGAGACCACTCAACCCTGATGGTCAACAAACGAGCACAGAGCCAGGGGAAAACACACTCCACCCTGCTATCCAAACAAATGAGCACAAAGGGACCCTCTACGCCATGAGAGGTCCTAGTATGCAAAGCAGAACACGACACGAACATGGGGCCCACACGACGTGTGGCCCCAAGTCAACCTCAACTGAGCGCACAAACATTCTTAGGTACAAACAACCACACGTACCTACAAGCGCTCTTGTATACTCCCAGAGTATTCCTCGTTCCATCCCATAGGCTATCGTGCACACGACACCCAACGTCGACGCGAAGGCGTGACGTAACAACTCCACCTCAAAGTCCCAGGCACGGCCAACCACATCTCATAAACCATTTATATCACTCTCCCAAGAGTGCGCGATTACATGCCAAGGGTCCGCTACAACCAAAGTAGGGCGAACCACCACTGGAGCACCTTCCATGCTTTCACATTTCCCAAGATCGCGTAAGAGGCTTCGCACAGCAAAACAGACCACACCGTTGTAATCCGTGCGGAAAACAAATACGCGAGATCGACTACTTACTCGCCTCCAACGGATATCGGACGAAAAAGTCACCAACACCGCCTCACGCCCGAACGGCATCCCGTGATCCCGATCCTCGGCCCCGAAAACAGTCGGGCGCATCGCACCATTGTGATCCCCTCGGGAAAACACGTCAAAAGCACTACTCACACGAGTGCAATGGATATCCGGAGAAAAAGGGTGCATCCCGGCGCACCGCACACGAGCGGTGCCACATGGGACCCACATCCCGGTCCCGAAACTCAACGAACGGATCACACCGTTGCGATCCTCTCGAAAAAGCACGCAAGATGGACTACTCACTTGTCCAAAACGGTCGCCCGGTGATAAAGCTGGAAATCACCGTCAACTCCCGAAACGGCCCTCGTGGGCCCCGCACCATCGTGCCGAATTTGAGCGGGCGGATTGCACCATTGCAATCCCCTCCGAAAAACATCCAGAAAGAACTGCTTTCATGCCCCGAACGGACATTCGTGGAAAAAGTCGTGAAACGCTGCCCGCAGCTCAAAGGACGGGTCGTGGGGCCCGCGCCTCAACTTCGGCTTCAACGCTCGGAACCACCCTGTAAACCTCCGTCTCAACGAGGGGGTTCCAACGCCACTGACGGCGCTTAAAACGGACATCAGACGCGTCTGCGCCGTCCAAAACAAGATTTTCGGGAGAAACGCTCGTCTACTTAATGTGTGTCAGATGCCGAACGGAGGAGGTAAGGAACACAGACAGGGGGGGAGGCATGGTCAACCAGTGTAAGGCGGTGCGCGAGAGGTGCACTAGTGTAGGGAGGTCCAAGGGAGGGTGGTGCAATGCAAGAGATCGTAGGAGGAGCTCGGTCAGCTGGGCATCGAGGAGGTAGGGTAGGAGGCCTGTGGAGCACTGGAGGGTGGCTGGTTGTGAGGTGTTGTCATATTGCAGGGAGGTCGAAGCAGGGCAGGAGGAATGTGATGCACTACAAAGGAGGCTGGGAAGGGAGCCGGTGCTGCGAGAGCTAGGACAGTGGGCCCCAGGTAGTGAAGCAGGAAGGGGGTGACTTGGAGGAGGTCGACAGGGGGGAGGCGTCGTGCAGTTGGTGCAGCAGGATGGGGGAGCTGGGTAGAAGGCGCAGCTGGATGGGGCACCACAACTGGGAGAGTAAGTTTTTGTTGGGCATGCGTAGTGCTAGGAAGGCCTAGGGGGAGCTGGATTAGGCTGGTGCAACACTGGGAGAGGAGCAATGCAGGAGCAGAGGGCAGGTCGTGCGAGAGAAGGGAGAGTTGGGAAAGGGTGCGGCACGCAGGGCTACAGGGGGAAAGAAAAGAAGAGAGGATGCACTTGGTTTAGGGTTAAGGGAAAAAATGGTAATAATAAAATAAAAAGAAAAAGAAAAGAAAATAAATAAAATAATACAAAACATCAATCTATATTATAAATAATAAGTATAAAAATAAGAATAAGAAAAGGATAATAATTATAATAACAACATTAATAAAAATAATAATAATAATATTGATAATACACCTAATAATAATAATAAAAATAATATTTTAAAAATTACAAAAAGAAACAAGAACAATAATAATAATAATAATAGAAATAGAAAAAATTCAGTAATAGTATTATTATCCACATCATTTTAATTTTACATCATTTTTCTTCACATAGCCTTAATAATTAATTACCACAACCTCGCAGTCCGTACACAACTCAAGCTCTCATGTGCGGACGTCGTGATAGCTTTTGTCCGATCTAGAAGAAGTCACACGGGTGCCAGGGATGGTTGCACGACCTTTGCTAACCGTGTGGTGACTGTGCATCAACCTAAGTAATAATAATAATAATAATATTATTATTATTAATAATTTTAAAACTCTTATCAACCATAAAATTTTCAAATCACACAATAAATTAAAGAATTTACCCATTTTAATTTCTGAAGGCAGGCAGACTGGGCCGTTGCCTGGGCGAAGTTGCGTGGGGTTTCCAAAATGCGGTTTTCCCATGTGCTCAATGATGTCAACTCAAATATGTGCAATTTTTTTTGAAAAAACTCAAACAAAAAACTGATTCAGGATTTAACCCAAACCTCGGCAAAAAATTTTAAAACCAAAGAAAATAATAAAATAAAAATAATAGATAAGTTGGTGTGTGACAAAAATATTTTATACATGCCTAAACAATTATTGATTGAGGATTATTTGAACCAAAATCATTTTATCTTTTAATTAACTAAGTTTTATAACTTTTTTAATCCAATTTAAATTTATAATAAAATAACATTTATAGACTTTCCTAAAGTTCCCTCCTCGCTCTTATAAAAGGCCACCACCTCTACCCACTTAGTCACACCTATAATGACCCTTGTATCATCAAAATTATACCCAAATATGTTCCCAAAATCCATCCCTTCCTCCTAAAAGACTTATCTTTGGTAGAAGGAAATTCATGAAATCCTTTTGGCTCAAATCAAATTAAGTTACCCAATTTAGAGGTAACATCTTCTCTCAAGTTCCTTTCCTTTATTTTCTCTCTCCACTTGCTATGATCATATTACTCCATTATAAAATAACAAAACCATTTTCCTTAATATGATAGGATGTTTTCATGTTTAGGATTTAACCAACACTTATACACACCTCTATATAATGGACACAAACATATTGTTTCTGTGCATGGTGAACTACAACATCATGAAATGATGATTGCTGGATTTTCCCCTACCACCTATATTTGTGGCCATTATGATGGTAAATTATTTATATATGATGTATATTATATTTATATTATCTCCACGATTATGTAATTTTTATTTACATGATACCTTTATTCATTTCATGATGTGTAAAAATGATAATTTCATTTGATGAAGTGCAGACTACCGCCCACTCAAAGTGATATGACACGTTAATTCAATAAATGGATCATATAAATGATGGTTTTATTAAACCTATTATACATACCTGAAATAAAAATATTATAACCGAATTATAATATATGTATGTTTCATTTAGTTTTCACTCCATTAATATAACGATGAAATGAATGTAGCGTTCATGCGTACGTACGACCAACCATCTTCATGAACGGTGAATTTCATTTATTTTATCCAATTGTTATGTAATATTATAAATAAATATATATTATATATATATATTATATTTAAATCGTTAATATAATTTTAGAGACTATAGAATTTTGACTACTTGGACAATTTTACATCAAAACAAGTTCATTTTCAACTGAAATACAGAATATCGAAAAAACAACTGATATTAACATAAATAATTATGTAATTGTTATAAAATGGTAATAAGTGATATAAATTGAATAATAAACATGAAAGTGTTTCTAAAAAAATCATATATTAACTTAATTTTATTATTCAGGAAGAATAAGGAACATATGTGATTATTTGAACTCAATGTAAGGGACATCGCCTCAAACTCCTTTCATTGAGGCATATCTAGATTTCATGAACCCTTATTATCATATATGGTGTATATAAACCCCTTTTGACACATTATATAATGAATTATTATATAATAATGATATTTAAAGATTTATATAATGTTATACCATAATTATTTTTATTCAAGTGTTTCTCATGTGGTAAATGACTCTTTAACTAAAGCATCGTTTTAAATGTTTTAAAGATTTATTCTTAAAAAACCATATATTTAATTCCAAATTTTTGAAAATGTTTTTTAAGAATTTATTTATATGGAAATGAATTTATTGAAACAAAAATTTGTTTCAAAAGATTGATTGTGGTATTGGGAACTTTTATTCAGAATTCTCTTTATTAAAGGTTTTAAATGATTTTGGAAATGGGTTGAATATTTCTATATCGTAAAATGATCTCTTGTGGTTGTAGTGGGGAAATTTTATTTTTCTTTTGTGATTGTTTTAGGTGTAATTATTATTAAATGTTACTTGTATTTTTAACTAGTTTTTACGTGGTAAAACAAGACAAATGGTTATATGATAAAACAAATGACAGGTGGTTAAGTGATAAAACAAATGACAGGTGGTTCTCTGATAAACCATGGATGAGTGGTTACAATATAACCTCCAATGAATTCGGTATGGATTTCGGTCATATGGCTATTAAATTTAGTTATATGTGTGGAAGTCAACCATATGGTTATTCAATTTATGTATTTTTATGTACCTAGAAACTTTTATATGTTATATGTTGCATTCTATGGGATTTTTGGTAATATTTTGGTAACAGAAATGGTATGTAATGAGCTTATTTTCAGTGATGTGTTTTTCTACTTTTTAATGTTGAAAATTATTACTTTATGACAATGTTTTTATGGTTTACATGTTTTTGATAGAATAACAATTTTCACTTATTATATATACCTTAATAATATTTTATGCCCATCCCATGTTTTGAAATGTTTTCATAGGAAATAAAGAAGAATATAGTCAAGGCTGGGATCATAGAAAATTCCTTTTGTTTAAAACATGAAATGAAACATGTTTCTTTTTATTGAGTTTTTGTTTTATAAAAAATGGATAGTGAGTAGAATTTTCTACTTATAATATTCAATTTTTTATGTATATGTTATGACCTAATTCCCAAAAGTTATACAACTGAGAAGATCCTTGATGCGAATAAAAGTCAAATTAATGACTTATCTCAAGATTAAGTAATTTTTTAGGCTGGGTCCTTATAGTTTGTATCAAAGGTTGGTTTAGATAACTTTAGATTTTCGGGTGTTATTAAAGAATAAGTGACATGTTTTATATAACCACAATAGTTAGAATATTAGAAAGATTCATTGTTATTTTCGATAAATTGAACAATTTTATGATAACATAACTAAATATATTTTAGTGTTTACTATCCCCATATGATAGTATATGATTATTTTACTAATATACTCACACTAAAATTTTGGGTTCTAGTATATGGATAGATCTTGCTGGAACGAATGTAACAACGGATGTGAAGGAAACTTTGGTGGCTTTCATAATAAGCAACCAACTGAAATGGGAGCTACGATGAGAACTCTTGTGGTTATTCTTAACCAACTATCTAGTGTAATGATTTTCTACTCAAACCATATTGATTTTTCTAATGCATTATATATGAGAGAAAATAATCCCTATGGAGGATCATGTAGTAATCATACATTTATGTATATTCAATGACCTATGAGTTAAGGATGTGTAAATAAACAGAAAGAAAAATGTTTAAATGGGATGAGAAGATGTTATTGATGTGGAAATGAAGGTCATAAATCAATAACCTTCCGTGTAAAAATGAATCGTTTAATTGGCTATCAGAAAGGGAAAGAAGTTATTTCCGAGGGATCAATTGAATGTTATAAATGTGGTTTACATGGTAATTATCCAAATAGATGTCCTTTGAAGAAGGATTGGGAATTGGATCAGCAGGACCGTACAAATATATGTTTAAAAATACCTAAAGCCATTCTAATTTAATATTATGGAATAGAAAATGACCCAAGAAATGTATGGATTATTTCAAAACTCATGTTTTTAAATTTTTGATATATTAGGACACTATGAATGATTTTTTTGTATGAATGAAGTATAAAAGAATAAGATGAAAAAACATGGATAAAGGATCATGAAGAATTTTCAAAGATTAATATGTATACATTTTAGGAATTGCAGAGTTATGTTGGATCTATGGATGATGATATGTTTAAATGTATTAATAATTGGATTACTTTGGAAGAATTATAGTATTTTTTGCCTTCTTTTTGTTATATAAAAATGATAATTGATGAATAATTATCTTTTCTTTCGTGGATATAGATATAAAGTACTATTAGGGTTTTTATGATCCTTGAATTTGAGGAAATTTTGAGTTATTAATTTTTGGGATGCAAAATGCGAGGTATGAGATAAACTTTGAGGTTAAAATATGTTATGGTTACTTTCAAATATTTTATCACATTTGGGGAATGTTTTCTGAATTATATAGTTTTAGGAAATTTACAACCCATAAGAATGGTGACAACCCGTTGTGTCTGGTAAGGCAATGGGAATCAAACCCAAAACTGAAGGGTGACAAGGGAACAATGCCTACCACTGGCCAACATGAAGACCCTGGTAAGTATGTCTTTTTTTTTAGTTAAATTATTTTATAGATCAAGAATAATTTGATTTTGAGAACTTATATTTTATCAAATAAATATCCTTGTTAAAGGAAAATGATTTGGCTATTAAGTAATAAGGGTTATTTTGGAAGAAGTTTTCACTTTCGGGAACACTATATGCCTATGGAAAATAGAATATTATGGAATTTATTTTTATGAGTAATGGATGATTTTTATTTTGGAAGAATATATATTTTTATTGTGGATATATGGAGGTTTGGTTTATTTATGTAAATGATTAGACTATATTAGAGAATATGTGACTAGGTTAATTAATTTTCAGTACGAGAATTTATGAGTAGTTGATGTTAATTGGAGATAATTGTTAATATTTATAGTGGAAGACTATGTGATAAAATCCTTATGAATTTTGGGTTTCAATATTTGTTTGGATTATTTTGAAGAATTTTAAGAACTATTTATTTATTGAATTTCCTTTGTTTAACATTGGTTATTGTTTGTTGAATTTTGGAGAATAAGAGTAGTATTTATTTTTATAATGGACTATCCTTTTGGGGATTCTTTGATCTTTTACTAACCATTTTGGTTTTGTTTAATATATAAAGCAATTTGAAATACATATTTCATTTTTCATAGATTATATGATTTAATATAACATTCTTTCTATGCTTCATGTGTGACCAATTCATCTTGAATACTCATCGTTTGGAAAAAATATGAGTCAGTGTTTGAAATATTTTAAAGGATAAAATAGTACATGAAAATTAAATATACTTCCTTTTGTTGTTAGTGAATATAATAAATAAATTCCACAACTTTATGAAAAGGAATATAAAACAAAAATGTTTTTCGTTTAATTTTCATACTGGGGAATCAAACACTATTTTACCCATCACAAGATTATGGTTTTCTGGTAATTAACTTTCTCCTAACCATATTTTCTATCACTCTCCACTAGAACTTAATTGTTAGTTTTTCTTCCATATCCATGTTTTCATACATGGAATCCAAGTATATGTTTTATCGAGTGATCCTTGTACTTATCTTTAATTCTTTTAAAGTGATAGTTTTATGGATCCTTTATCTGATGTGGGATTTTCAATGAAATATCCATGCACAATTTTAAATTTGCAAGGATGCAATTTCCAAAAGGGGGGAATGAAGTAATGACCCTGATATTTATAGAATTATAATTTTTCATTTATATTAATATTTAGGAATAAGATATTAATTTTATGTTAAAGGGGATTCTTTTTTCTAATAGCTTACATGACATGCAAAAATGAGTTTCTCTGAAATCTTATGTCGCAAACAACATTCAGTTATACTGAAAAATAATACATTATTATTATTATTATTTTAAATAGTTGTAAATGACTTTCCGTTGGAAAGAAGTGAATGAATAATATAAATGGAATTTTGACCAATGGCATAAACATGTTTAAATAAGGATTCATTGGTTACCAAATGATTATATGTGGAAATAAATAACCAATTGAATGTAAAGGATGTTTTTTTATGAAAACCTATTTAAAAATAGAATAATTGTGTCTATAAAATCATATCACTCTATATGGATATTTATTTAATGAAAAATATTTTTTATATATTCAATGAAATGTTTTAAATTCTTCTTATATGTTTTCTACATATGATATTAGAACAAATTCAATTTCTCGGATAAAATAAGTATTTTTCTAAAAAATAAGATTTACCACCTTTTGATGGAAATTTTTTTTTACATTTAGTTTTTTGTAACTTTTATATGTTCTATTTGAAAAAAATGAACTTCTCATATAGCAGAGGGACACTCAAATTTTATTTGGTTATATTTTTAGTAATTTTCAGATAAAGTTCATTTTTTTAATGAATAATGAAAAAATACTGCATTTTAATTCAAAGCTATATTTTCATATAATTTATTTATATAGTTATATTCTAATTTTAGTTGGTTATAAAGTGTAATTGGATTATATTTTGATAATTTAATCCAATTTTTGAAATGGGAAGTAAATTTACATTGAAATTGGACATAAACACATGTCAAACTTTTGATAGTTATTACTTCTTAAAAACCCACTTTTTGGTTTTGACAACTGGAATTAATTTTAACATAATTAGAACAACATATATGTATTGAATTTGGAAAAATATATTCCATATTTGGATTCATAAAGCCCAAATTGTGTTAATTCGTACCTTTTATTTTTGGACATTATGAATTGTAACATCAGCAATTATTTTATTTACCATGGTTAAATGGAAAATCTAGTAAATAAGGGAAAACAATAATTTTATTATAATATTAAACAACAATAAAATATGTTCTAATCCTATTGGATGAGATATTTACTAACATGTCCATCCTTGTATCGATTATGGGACCCCATGGATCCACATTGGTGTGAAAATGAATTTTTATAAGAATTAATTTAATCTAAACTGAAATGTAACATAAACATGTTTCTTTTACTAAAAAACATAATATTGGGTTATATAAATTATCTCTTGGATTATAAAAAGTAATTATAAAGATTAACATATTTTATTATCATGGTATTTTTGTTATAATTTTTATAAATTAAATAAATAAATTTAATTTTGACCCAATGTTTATGCAGTGATTACTTCATTAATAAAGTGTTCCAATAAATGATATTATAAATATTTAAATAAGTGTAAATTGAATGTTTTTATATGATAAAATAAATTTTCGGATGATATTAACATATTATCTTTGAGTTAATACATTTTTTTGAAGGAATCATGTTTTTATGAATTTATTAAAAACCAACTATGAATAGTGTTCAAAATTGTCATAATTCATAACTTATAATATAAAATTGTTTATTAAATGATAATAAATTCATAAAAATATAATATTCTTCCAAATCTTTAATATAAGTCCATATATTTCATAATTGTATTTTTATTGGTCGTTTGACATGATATGTTGAATACATTAAACTATTACGTGTAAATAACATGTTATAATGGCAGGATTAAAAACGGTAAAATAAGGGTTAAACCAAAAATATAAGAATAAAAAAATATTCAATAAATTTTTAAAAAAATATTTGATAATTGGTATTCGAACCAACATAATCCTATATTTGAATTTAAGGAGTTTTGGACCCTTTTTAATCGAAATTGAATTTATAATAAAATAATATTTCTAGATATTCATATAGTGCCCCTCCTCCCTCTTATAAAAGGATACCAACTCTACCCACTTACTCATGCCTCTAAATCACCTTGGATATTAAAAATTATGACCAAATAATCTCTAAAAATCTATCCCTTACTCATATATTCCTTAACTTGGGAATAAGAAAAATAAATAATGACTTTTGGCTCAAATCAAAAGAAGTTACCCGATTTAGAGGTAACGTCTTCTCTCAAGTTCCTTTCCTTTATTTTCCCTCATTACTCCCTAGGATATTATTATTCCTCGATTACATAACAAAAGATGTATCCTCAATATACTAGGATGTTTTTATGATACTTTTTGGAACTACAATTACATACATCTATACCTAATGGATACGAACATTCTGTTTTGGTGCACAACGAACAACTACCTCACGAAATGATGAACAATTTTTCCCTACCACATCTCATAGGAGACATTATAATAATAAATATTTTTTATATATGATATATGTTATATTAATATTATCTCTATTATTCTATAATTTTCATTTACTACATACCATTACAGTTTTCATGATCGGTAAATACCATAATTTCATTCGATGAAGTCTGGACTACCGCCCCCTCAATGTAATATGACTCATTCATGCTATAGATTGAAAATATAAAGGATTGTTTTATAAAACTTGTGATAAATAAATGACATAAATATATTATAATGGAATTATAATATACCTATGTAACATTTAGTTTTTACTACTTTAATTTGAAAAAGTAATGAAAGTCGTGTTCATGCATACGTATGACCTAGCACATGAACCTTAGACCGGTTGGTAAGGAATCCATAAGTGCATCCAAGAAACCAGGGATCAAATCTTGGTTGAGGTGGAAATTCTGGGGTTACTGTAGCAGTACTGTAGAAAGTTCTGTAGTGGGAAGTGTGCAGTACTGTAGCGGGGATTGTAGCATTCACTGTTTGGCACTGTAGCAGTAGGGAATATGACCTCATTTGGGCCTTCAGGCCACCGATTTGATCCCTAAGTTCATCAAGGCCTTCAGGCCACATAGGCCTTTGGGTCAGTAATGCCTTAGGTCTATCTCATGGCCTTCGAGACTCCTTAAAATGTAGATGGAAACTAGACAACCTACAAGAAACAATCTCTACAAGGAGGATGAGCAAGGAGCTTTCACCACAATAGAATCTAAACGGATTGCAAGAATGATAGGGTATGGAACCTACCATAGGGACAAGAATGTTCATTCATGGGAATGCCTAGCTGAACAAAAATGAGAAGGTGGAGAGCTGATTTCACGATGATGATGTTGGGGAGGAGCAGTTCCAAGTAGTTAGTCTGGGTTGTATGTAAAGTTTGATGCCTATGGGTAATAAATTCTTCTAATGCCTATGGGCCATGTAATACTTACACCTACAGGCCTTTTAAGGGTTCCACCTCCCCCCTTGAAAGGTGCATTATCAAAAGTCAATAAAAAATGAAGGCCATCGGGCCATTGGAGGAGCATACGTATGGCCTACCATCTTTATGAACGGTGCATTTCATTTCTCTTCTCCAAATGTTATGGAATATTAAAAAAACATATATACTATATATATATATATATGATTTGATATTTTTATCATGAATATAATTTTGAAGATGATTTAAATTTGACTACATGGAAAATTTACCTCAAAAAAAGTTCATTTTCAACTCAAGTATCGAATATCGAGAAAACAACCGATATTAAAATAAATAATTATGAAATTTATTTAACCTGGTAAAAAGAGATATAAAAGGAATAAAAAACATTTAAAAGGTTCTAAAACTAGTATAAAAAAACATAATTTTATTTTTCATGATGGAAAAGGAATGTATGTGAGGATTTGGACTCAAGGTATGGGACTTCATCACAATCTCCTTTCATTGAGCCATGTCATTATGTTATGCACCTTTATTTTCCTATATGGTGTATATAAAATCCTTTTAAAAAATTATCTAATTAATTAGTATATTCTCATGATATTTAATGTTATAACTTAATGATTGTTTTTCAAGTGTTTCGCATGTGGTAAGGACCTCTTTAACTAAAACATCGTTTTAAATGATATAAATAATTATTCATCCAAATCCTTATATTTCATTACCATGTTTTAAAAATGGGTTTTAGGAATTTATTTATATGGGAATGAATGTTCTAAAATGATAATTTATTTCCAATTTTTCATAGTGTTATGGGACACCTTGATTGAAAATTATATTTATTAAATGTTTTAAATGATTGTGGTAAGGGGTTAAATATTTATATATCTTAAAATGATCACTTGTGGTTACAGCGTGGAAATTTTATTTTTCTTTTATTCATGTTTTAAGGATTATGATTATTACATGGTACTTGGACATTTTATGGGTGGTTACGTGATAATCCAAGATGGGTGGTTTCGTGATAAATCAAATGACAGGTGCCTATGTCACATCCTGTGTTTTGAACCGGATAAAATACGAAGGTTTTTGATCTTTCTTCTTTTATCAATGGGTCGGTTTTAAAAACCAAGATTTGGAAAGAGGTCCCGAGTTCTAGAGCCATTTTAAATGGTGATATCAGACTACGCGCGGTAGTTTGAACTATTATGGTCAGCCATGCATGATACCCCGGGTATTCGGTAGCAGGCACGCAGGCCGCGCACGGTTTTTCAGACGGTGCGCGTCAGACGTGTGGTTTTTCTAGATTTAATGTTTGGATTTTTATTTAATTAAATAAAATTTAAAAGCTTTTAATTAACTATGTGTAACGTATATATTTTATCTTTTGCGAATTTATTAATGCGTCAGGACTTAAGGAGTTATTTTGTATGTTAATTAATTTCCTTCCTTTAATTAATTCAGAATTAATTAATGTGTTGAAATAATTAAATGTTTGTTGAAATGTTTAATTAATGGGGAGTTTCAGATGGTCATCGAAGCATTTTAAAATTTATTAGGGAGTTTCATAATTTGAGGAATATGTTTTTTTTAATTTTGGGTAAGATGATATTAATGTATGTTTATTGAATAGTAATAATAATATAATTGAAATTAATAATCTTATTATATTATGTATTATTTATTTTATTTTATGTATTATTTTCTTTATAAAAGAAAATAGGGGGGAGGGACCCCCCTTCTTTCTCCCGTGAGGGGCGCCCAGGCCCTCCTGCAACCCTAGTGCGACCCCCCTTTCTTCTCCCATGAGGTGCATGAGCTCCTCCAGCCAAAAAACCTAGTGGCACCTCCACAGCAGCCGGACCACGCGGCCTCCTCTTCCCTTGGCCGAGCCTTGTCCTACTCGACAGGACATCCTTTCTCAGCCGACCCCCCTTGCAGCAGCGCGACACCCCAGGGCAGAAACCCTAGAATGCGCGATACCCCCTTCTGGCCTCCTCTCAGTCTAGGTTCCTATGATATTCTGGTTGTTTCTTCGTCGAATATCCATGGTAAGCTACTCTCTCCCTTCTCCTCCTTATTTCTGGCTTTATTTTGACCGAATCGGCACCCGGTGAGGTGTGGCTGAACCCTAGGGCTTGGAGGTGATCCGATTTTCATCTTGCACTTGCTCTAGGTTCGTGCAGAAGTTCTATTGGGGTCCCTGGATGCACGTTACAGCAACCTCCGCTGAAGGGAAAGCAGTTCGAGTGGTTCCGGATCATCGGGTTGGTTTCGGGGTAAGGTTTTCACCTCTTTCCTTGTTTCTCACTTGTTTAATTTGGGGCTTTTGATGTTTATGAGGCCCCAGCTTGATGTTTGATAGTGCGTTGAAGGTTTTAGCGTGGTTTCGAGTCGCCAAAGTTTAGGCGACTCACCCGCGTAGGCATAGGTATGTATCTATATATATGTGGGTTCCCCCGATATGCGTATATTCGTGCATGGTAGCGAATATAAACGTATGAGGCTAGTTGTCCCCATTGCATATATAAAAGTGCCTGCGTAGGTGAGCAGAGACAGGCTTATGTGTATAAGAATATGTGCAAGGATCCTCTTGCGCACGCTCATGGCCATATAGAGCGTGTGCATAGAGGCTAAGTGTCTTTATACATATGTGAAATCACATATGCCTCATGGGGGAGCAGTAATGGTAGCTTTAGTTAGAAAGCACCAAGATCCAGAGTGGATGGATAGATCAACCTGGAGGTAGGGTCCCTCTCCTTGCCCTTTAAATTTTTGTAATGTAATAGTGAGTTTAATATTGCACTGTCTTAGCATTTTAATTATACAAGTTTAGTTCTGATTAAATGCTTCTGTGAAAATCGCGTGAATTTAAGGAATAAGATAAAAGTGTTTGTGTGGTCACTAAACTAATGATTTTATAATAAAACCCATCTTCAGAGGTGCACTGCCTTCAATCTAAAAATGCAGCGATAACGTTTCATGATTTCCTTCCTTATTTCTTGGCTTCTTAATTTTTTTTAAGTATTGAATGAGTTTTTAAATAAGTGTTAAATACCACTAAATGAATAGTTTGATAATGTAATGACACGTTTTCTAAAAAAACACCTCAAATGGAGGTGAGCTGTCTTCAAGATAAAAATGTAGTAGTAGATTTTTGTGATTTGCTTTCTTAAATGTCTTATGACTCTTTATGCTTGACATTATACTTGATAACTTACATGCTTGTACATGCACCTTACTAGTTACCTCAAATGATGTCCCATGGCACCACCTATGTTCATGGCTTAACATGTAATTAGAACTTTTATTGTAGGGTGTTTACCCTCTTCCCTTTACTTTGGTGCTTATGTCATGACACGTCTTGTGCTTCTCGTCACAACCTTTCAGAGATGCTTCATTATCTCTTATTGAAATTCTTGGGTGGTTCGCTCATACCCATTGTGGCATTCGTTTATGGTGAAGCCCATCCTGGGTGATCGCTTTTTCTCTTGGCCACCCCCTTGGTTGTGCCCGCCTAAATGCCCCCCCTTTTTCTATGTTCATTAAGTTATAAATGTAACGTGATAGTTTGAATTGAATGCCTTTCTTGAAAAAGTTTTTTGGATTGTATCATTTAATGTCATTAATAACCCATCATTAAGGCATGTTGATGCCATACACTTTTGTTTACCTTCAATTTCGCATGCAAGTTTCAAAATTCTGATTAAAGATAATTAATTATGAGAACTAATTAGGAAATGTTGAGAACAGATTTGGATAATTAAATGTGAAGAATTAATTATGAAATGGGAATTGTGTCGACTGATTATTTAATTGATAAATGGTAATAAATAAATGAGATTCTGGGTCTTATACATGGCGTTCTAGACCGATTTAAACATTGGGTTTGGACATGGCGTTCCTTCCCAATGGTTATCCAAGATTTTGATATTGGTTGTTAGACATGGTGATCTACACCAAATAATTATCTAGGTGTTAAACATGGTGATCTACACCAAATAATTATCTCTGTTTTAGACATGGAGCTCTACACCAAATGTGATTCGAGGTGTTAGACATGTCTATCTACAACAAATTAGAAATGGGGTGATTGACATGGCATTCAACACCAAACGAATGATAATAATGATTTATGAAAAGAATGTGAGATGTGGGTAAAACCCAAGGGAATTGTGATCAAATCAATAAAGGTAAGAATGAATGGATTTCCAATCAGAGTTAAAATTATAAGTGAATAAATAGAGTAAGTGAGAAAAATGATAAAAATTGTTTTTATGCTTGAACTAAATTTACTTGTGTTTTTTTAAACAGGTTCTTATTCCAGTTGTGGGACGTGGAAGATATTGTTGTCAGGTGTCCTTTTTGGAACCTGGACGGGCGTTTATTATTTGTATTGTATCTTTATTGTTTGGAAATACCAGCACATTTTTTAATTATATTTCATTGTCTAGAGTGGGATAGACACTGTTAGTTATGTCATACTGAGATATATATCTCACACCCTACTCAGGCCACCATTGCACTGAGGTACCCGAGCAGATTCTATTTGGTTGCAGGACCTTGTCGTTGCTGTTTCTTGTACTTGGATTTAGGAGAAAGGGAATGAGCTATGGCTCGGTATGCTTATGAAGATCTTCTACGGGCTTGAGTCTTTTTTTTACTTCTTGCATTGATGTGTAAGTATGTCACATGGTTTAATGCTTCCATTGTATCATTATCATGTCATGCATACATCTTCTATATAAACTGATGTTCGCCAATTTTATTCAAACCTTATAAATGAAAAATGTTTTCTGTTGTTTTCTTATTATTTACACTACTTATATTGTTTCTGTATTTTGTCCCCTTTTTCACATTGATAATAGGTTATAGTCTCCCCTAACTTACCTTACACCCTCACCGCTAGTTGGCAACCTCTGGCGTAAGGGTTGATGCGCTTGAGGCCATGTCGCGGGCCGACTCTTGTTATTGGTTTAGGGTCGAACCAGGTTGGTTTGTGAAAAAATGGTATCAAATGACCCACCTTTTTCTTTGCCCTTCTATTTTTGGGATTGGTAGAGAAGGGATTAGGATTTTTTCGGCACTTGGGTTAATAGTTGTGCTTGGGACTGAACACCCCACGTATAAGAAATGACCAAGTGACCAGGGATGGGATTGTTGTTCATGCTTTTCGATATTACAGTTGTTATGATTTCTCTACGAGAGATTGGTGTAATTTATTCCACTTATGGTTTATGAGAATTATAGTATTTAACCCTTAACCTGTTTTGGTAAAGGTGAAGCATTTCATGCATCATAATAGGCACTTAGTGATTCACACATCATGCATATATATCATGCCATGTAGTTGCATTAGTAGTATGCTTGCTGGTATGTATTTTGTACCTTGAATATTCTATGTGTTGTACTTGTTTACAATTCCCTTTTAGATAACATGTTTTAGTGGTAGGATTAATATACTTGAGTGATAACATGTCACGGTTCTGTGCCATGCTTATGTGCCATGTTTCTGTGTTATAGCATGTTTTTAATAGTTTCAGCATGTTACTCTGTGTTAGCTACTTGTAAAGATATGGTACCTTGTCGACAAATGATTAATTGCTTTGATTGAATTTACTAGTTGCGATTATGACATAACCAGTTTTTATGTTGTAAGGTGTATGGGCGCCTTATAGCCTTGGAAAAGGGTAAACTGTGTAATTGAAATTTCAACCGATGAAGTGTATGGGTGCTTCATGAGTTGAGAAATGGAAACCCATATTAAATGTGATGGAGATTCCGTATGAAATGCTTATAAATGTGAAAGATATTTAATTTTTATCTCTAATCAAAATGATTAACATTTAATATGCATTTGGACCCAGGTAGGTTGGTTGGGGAAAGTTTTTTTATGTGATGAACCATTTGAGTGCTTTAATTTTAATAATTTTTGAAAATTTATATTTGGTTGCATGATAATGAAATCATGTTTTGTTAGTGGGACCCTTGTAGGTCACCTTAATGTTTTATAAAACATTCCTGTTTTTCCCTTGGGGCGTTGGTTAAAATCAAGTACCTAGTTTTTTGTATGAAAGAAAATGGCACATTAAGGTTTTAATTAAATATTTTGATGACTAAGGATTAAATGTGATTAAATACAAAGTTCTAGGGAAGTTTAACCTATAATGACATCCTCTATTTAAGACCCTCATATAGGGGTAGATTGAGTTTCTCCTTGATTCACATTGGAGCATAACCTCTCGCTTGTTTTTGTCCCTAGTTATACTCCCCAAGCTTAAATAGACACCTTTTTTTGGGCTTGAGAATCATTTAGGGTTCTTTTTTAGGAGGTTATACAATCTCAGTTAAGTTTCGTTGTGGTGTTTTGATTGGGAAATGAATGTTGGATTATATATTATGGATTATGTGTCACTAGAATAACCATTGTTTGATCGTGTGTGGGACGTTTGGAGATGCAACGTGACCCCCTTTGTGAAAGACTTCCGGAATTGCGTAGTATGGGTGAGGGTTACATTGTTCCCGAAGGCTTCTCAGGGACGAGAAGTTCTAAGGAGGGAAGGTTGTCACATCCCGTGTTTTGAACCAGATAAAATAAAAAGGGTTTTGAACTTTTTCTTTTATCAATTGGTCTATTTTAAAAACCAAGCTTCGGAATGAGGTCCCGAGTTCTGGAGCCATTTCAAGTGGTGATATCGGACTGTGCGTGGTTGGTTTAACTGTGCGGGTTTGCCATGCGGGATACCCCAGGTATCCGGTAGCAGGAGTGAGGGTTGTGCATGGTTTTTCAGATGGTGCATGTCAAGACGTGGGGTTTGTCCAAATTTAATGTTAGGATTTTTATTTAATTAAATAAAATTTAAAATCATTAAATTAAATATGTGTAGCGTATATATTTAATCTTTTGCGAATTTATTAATGCGTCAGGACTTAATGAATTATTTTGTAAGTTAATTAATTGCCTTGCTTTAATTAATTCGGAATTAATTAATGCATTGAAATAATTAAATGTTTGTTGAAATGTTTAATTAATGGGGAGTCTCGGATGGTCAACAAAGAGTTTCATAATTTATTTGGGAGTTTCATAATTTGATGAAGAATATTTTTTTTTAATTTTGGGTAAGATGATATTAATGGATGTTTATTGAATAATAATAATAATATAATTGATATTATTAATCATATTATATTATGTATTATTTATTTAATTTTATGTATTTTTTTTGAAAAGAGAAAAGGGGGGCGAGACCCACCTTCCTTCTCTCGTGAGGGGCACGCAAGCCCTCATGCAACCCTTGCACGACCCCCCTTTCATCTCTCGTGAGGTGCACGAGCTCCTTTGGCTGGGAACCCTAGTGGTGCTTCCGCAGCAGCCGGACCATGTGGCCTCCTCTTCCCTTGGTCGAGCCTCCTCCTCCTCGGTGCGGCCTCCTCCATTGGTCGACCCCCTTGCTGCGGCGTGACAGCCCTGGGAGGAAACCCTAGGACGCGCGACACCCCCTTCTGGCCTCCTCTCAGTCAAGGTTCCTTTGATTTTCTGGCTGTTTCTTCATTGAATTTCCACGGTAAGCTACTCTCTCACTTCTCCTCCTTATTTCCGTCTTTATTTCTACTTATTAAGCGCCCGGTGAGGAGCGGTCGAACTTTAGGGCTTGTAGGTGATCTGATTATCGTCTTGGGCTTGTTCTAGGTTGTTGAAGAAGTCATCTTGGGGTCCCTGGATGCGCGTTCCGACAACCGCCGCCGAAGGTGAAGTGGTTCGAGTGGTTCCAGATCATCGGTTTGGTTTTGGGGAAATGTTTTCACCTCTTTCCTTGTTTCACATTTTTTTAATTTGGGGCTATTAATGTTTATCAGTCCCCAACTTGATGTTGGCAGTGCGTTGAGCTCGCGATGTGGGTTCGCCTTCGTTTTTGTTTTTTGCCAACACCCGAGGTAAGGGTTTATTAATTCTGGTTGGTTTCGCCTTGGATAAATTGATCTCATTATGTGTCTTAAGGTTCTTCGTGTTTGTTTGATAGTGCATTGAAGGTTTTGGCGTGGTTTCGAGTGGCCAAAGTCTAGTCGACTTGCCTTCATAGGCATAGGTACATATTTATATGTACGTGGGTTCCCCTGACATGCGTATATTCGTGCATGGCAGTGAATATACACGTACGAGGCTAGTTTTCCCCATTGTATATTTAAATTTTCCTGCGCAGGTGAGCGGAGAGAGGCTTATGTGTATAAGAATATGCGTAAGGATCCTCTTGCGCATGCTCATGGCCATGCAGAGCATGTGCATAGAGGCTAGGTGTTATTATACGTATGTGAAATCACATATGCCCCATGGGGGAGTAGCAGTGGCAGCTTTAGTTAGAAAGCACCAAGAGTTGGAGTGGACAGATGGATCCACCTGGAAGAAGGGTCCCTCTCCTTGCCCTTTAAATTTAAGTAATGTAATAGTGAGTTTAATATTGCACTCTCTTAGAATTTTAATTATGAAAGTTAAGTTCCAATTAAATGATTCTGTGAAAATTATGTGAATTGCAGGAATAAGATAAAAGTGGTTGTGTGGTCACTAAACCAATGATTTAATCATAAAACCCCTCTTCTGAGGTGCGCTGCCTTCTATCTAAAAATGTAGCGATAGCGTTTCATGATTTCCTTCCTTATTGCTTGGCATCTTAATTTTATTAAGTGTTGAATGAGTTTTAAAATAAATGTTATATATCACTAAATGAATTTTTTGGCAAAGTAATGACATTTTTTCAAATAAAAATCCTCCAGTGGAGGTGATCTGTCTTCAAGATAAAAATGTAGTTATAGATTTTTGTGCTTGCTTGCTTAAATGTCTTATGACTCTTTATGCTTGACATTATACTTGATAAATGACATGCTTGTACATGAACCTTACTGGTTACCTCAAATGACGTCCCATGACACATCCTAAGTTCATGATTTCGCATGTAATTAGAACTTTTAGTGTAGGGTGTTTACCCTCTTCCCTTTACTTCAGCGCTTATGTCATGCCACGTCTTGTGCTGCTCGTCGCAACCTTTCGGTGATGCCTCATTATCTCATATTGAAATTCTTGGGTGGTTCTATCATGCCCATTGTGGCCTATGTTTATGGTTAATCCCATCCTGGGCACTCGATTTGCCTCTTGGCCACCCCCTTGGGTATTCCCCACCTAAACGCCCCCTTTTTCCATGTTCATTATGTTATAAATTTAACACGATAGTTTGAATTGAATGCCTTTCTTGAAATGTTTTGTTGGATTATACCATTTAATGTCATTAATAACCCATCATTGAGGCATGTTGATGCCATACACATTTTTTTACCTTATATTTCTCATGAAAGTTTCAGAATTATGATTAATGATAATTAATTATGAGAACTAATTAGGAAAAGTTGAGAACAAATTTGGATAATTAAATTTGAAGAATTAATTATGAAATTGGAATTGTGTCGACTGATTAATTAATTGATACATTGTAATAAATAAATGAGATTCTGGGTCCTATACAAGGCATTCTAAACTTATTTAAATGTTGGGTTTGGACATGGAGTTCCATACCAATTGTTATCCAAGCTTGTGATATAGGGTGATAGACATGGAGATCTACACCAAATAATTATCTACGTGTTAGACATGGCGATCTACACCAAATAATTATCTAGGTGTTAGACATGGCGATCTACCCCAAATGTGATTCATGTTTTTAGACATGGAGATCTACACCAAATGATAATTAGGGTGCTTGAAATGGTGTTCAACACTAAACGAATGATAATAATGATTTATGAAAAGAATGAGAGATGTGGGTAAAAACTGAGTGAATTGTGATCAATTAATGAAATGTAAGAATGAATGGATTTCCAAAATGAGTTGAAATGATAAGTGAATAAATAAAGTAAGTGAGAAAAATGATAAAATGTTTTTTTTCTTGAACTAAAGTTACATGTGTTGTTTTAAGTAGGTTCTTATTCCGACTATCGGCCGAGGCGGGTATTGCCATCAGGTGTCCTTTTTGGAACCTGGACGGGCATTTATTATTTGTATTATATCGTTATTGTTTGGAAATACCAACACATTGTTTAATTTTATTTCATTGTCTAGAGTGGGCTAGACCCCGGTAGTTCCACCCTAATGAGATATATATCTCACACCCTACTCGGGCCGCCATTGCACTAGGGTACCCATGTAGATTCTATTTGGTTGTAGGACCTTGTCGTCGTTGTTTCATGTACTTGGAGTTAGGAGAAAGGGACCAAGCTAATGCTTGGGATGCTTATGAAGATATTATTCAGGCTTGAGTCTTTTGATTATTTACTTCTTGCATTGATGTGTAAGTATGTCGCGTGGTTTATTGTTTCCATTGTATCATTAGCATGTCATGCATGCATCTTCTATATAAACTGACGTTGGCCAATTTTTTCAAACCCTATAAATGAAAAATGTTTTCCGCTATTTTCTTATTATTTACACTACTTCGGTTGTTGCTGTATTTTGTCCCTTTTCATCACTTTGATAAGAGGGTATAGTCTCCCCCCTGACTTACCTTACACCCTCGCTGCTTGTCGGTAACCTCTTGCATAAGGGGAGACGTGCTTGAGCCCATGTTGTGGGCCGACTCGGGTGACCGTTTTAGGGTCGACCCGGGTTGGTTCATGACAGGCTATGTGAAAAACCAAATGACAGGTTGTTCCAGGATAACCATGGATGGGTGGTTATGTTATAACCTCCAATGCATTTGGTATGGAAGTTTTTCTATATTGATATTTCATTTAGTGATATGTGTGGTTATTAAACTTATGGTTATTCCATTTATGCTTGTTTATATCCTTGGTTACCATTATATTCTATATGATGGTTTCTATGGAATTTATGGTAATATTTTGGTTACAAAAGGGTAAGAAATGATCTTATATTATGTTAAGTGTTTTTGTTACTTTTTAAAGGTAAAAAGAATTACTTTATGATATTGTTTTAATGGTTTACAAGTTTTTTCAAGACAAAATCTTTTCATTCATTATGTATCCCTTACTGAGAATTTTTATGCTCACCCCATGTTTTGAATTTTGTTCACAGGAAACAAAGAAGAATATAGTGAATGGTGGAATCAAGGAAATGTCATGTTTTTTAACACATTAAACGAAACATGTTTATTTGTAAATAGTTTCTGTTTTATAAAAAAGTGGAGAATGAGTAGAGGTGTCTAATTGTATTATTCAAGTTGTTATGTATATGTTATGACATAATTCTCTAAAGATATAAACTTAAGAAGATACTTCATGTGAATTAAAGTTAAATTATTGACTTATCTCCAGATTAAGTAATGTTTATGGTTGGGTCCTTATATTTAATGGTTTTTTAATAATTAAAAAACATTATATAAAATTAATCTTAAAGAATTAATGATGTTCTATAGTGAAACCATTTATTTAAATATAAATTAATGGAGAATAAAAATGTGTTTCAAAAGCAGGAATGAGTACATGAAATCCACATTCGATTCATTATTTCAATAATTTAAAATATTTTTAAATAAAGGTACACATGTGATTCATGCATCAAAGTATCCTTTTTTCTTGGTTATTTGTGAATTGTTGGGCGTTTTTCATTTTAATTTTAAGATGTAGCTTTTATATGAATATATATATATATATATCATCTCTATCAACCTCCCACCCATTATTACTCCTTCACCTTCTTCGAATGTTTCATTACCAAATGAAAATATCGAGTGCTACCAAGATGTCCATGCTTTATCATCAACATTTCCTTACAAATTCCAGGTTATGTGAACGTCTCCCATAGCCTTCCTATACCAACAAAGTGAATTGAAAAATTTATCTGATTTCTGACCTTCATTATTTTTTGGAATAAAACATTATTGATATTCGGGAAACACTTCGAGTATCACATATCTTAATCCTCAAATACATTGATTATCGACCCATGTACCCAATTACTTGAATCATTATCATTCAATTTTAATGATATCCATTAGGAATGAATCTAGGTAAACATCCACATTCGTTTGATTTGAACACAATATTATATTCCATAATCCAATATTAATTATACCACTCTAAAAAATTGATAATCTACTTTTACTTACCGTTAGAGAGTATAGTATATTTAAATCGACCCATCAGATTGATGGAGATGGTATTATCTGTGAGAGGGGTTGTGATTTAATTATTATTTTTCTATTATATTATCCAATTAGGGATCTATATGGTCAGGGGAGCGATTCCAATTTATCTTTCATGTTCTATGATTATATTATTCTCTCAGACCATTGTTTGTTCTGAGGGTATTGGTATTAAAAATGACATTAAAATATTATTTAAAATAACTTAAATTGTGAATTTATTGAATGTATATTTTCTGTTAGCTTTTTGAATTTTCATAAAACTATACATGATTTACAATGGCTCAAAAATATCACCCATGAATCTAATACATGATATAATGGCTATTGGATAACATTTGAATATATAAACTTACTATGATGAATCAATTATTATTTCATGTTTTCGGCTATAATGGATTTATTTTTATCATAAGCCAAAGAAATGTTGATTTTTTACACGGGGTGCAGGGATTTGATAGTTTGACATCATATGTTGTAGAGAAGTGATTATATGGATTCCTAGGGGTGCACGGATGTTAATATATAGATTAAAGAGTAGTGGGGATGTGATTATGTGGATTCATGAGGTTCCTAGATGTAATGTTATAGATATACATAGTATAAGGAAGTTATAATGAGATGGTTGGAGTGGGTTTGGAGCTAGGATTACCTATTTCCATGTATAATTTCGGTAGTTGTGGTATTACAGCAACATTTATGATATGTAATGTTTATTCATTACTAATTTTAAATTATGTACTTACTATTTTGTTATTATAACTACTTGTAAATAAAAATTTCATGTTCTCACTTGTGATAAGTCTTTGGTATAATATTATTAGATATATCCAAAAGATGCCGCTAATAATGAATAATATGTGAGTATATCAACAGTTTTTAGCAATTCCCACAATATGGTCATGATTATATGTTTGTATGAATGTATATACTGATATTTTATTTCTTAAGCAAATATAAATTTATTCAAAGATGAAGCTATTGAGTACTTATTAGTAATCACCTTGGCACAATTTGCTATTTTCTTCATGATAGTTCAAAGAAGATTAAAGTTGTTGTCTAAGAGTCGTGATAGTGTCAAAGGGGGATATTTAGAGAATTGGTACCACTTTTATAATAATTTACATTACTTATATAAATGTAGGACTTGTAGACGACATTGGGTTCTAGGTATCAGTTTAACTCTATATGTATATTATTGGGTGTTGTTTGGTGGAATTACTTTTTCTATCAAAAATTAAGAGGGTCCAGCCTCCCATTGTTGTGACAAATTCCCTTGATTCTAGTCACTATCCTAGGATATAACATCAAAAAAAAATTAAAATACAATTTTCAAAGAAATTTAATTTCTTTGATAGCTTTCATTACACACAACAGCGAGTTTAAACGAACTGCAAAATACTAATAAAATATTATTAATTGAAATAAAATTTATGACCTAGCCGTTGGATTTTTGTGTATGAATAGGACTAACTAAATTATTAACAATTTATGTTTATATATTTATAAATTTAATTCAATGGTTTTTAATAGATTATAAATTGAAATTAAAATCATTTGAAAGAAAAAGAAATTTTTTCATCCTAAAAATGGATTTTAAGAACATAATGTATTTTTATAAATTAAATTAATACCTATTAGTGAGTTATTTCAACCAAATGTATATATCATCTACTTGATCAAAATTTTTAAACATTCAATTAATATTATTCTAAGCATAGGATAAGAATAAATCTATATTTATTCTTAAAAATATAAATTTTTTCAATAAAGATTTTTTTGTTACATTATGAAAAATAAATTTAAACTTATTTTATGTCATTTAGGGGTTTTGAATTAGAAATAATTAATTGAATATTTATAATAAATAGGTTGATTTTTATTAAATAGGCCCATTTATTTTTTGTTAATATGAATAGTAATCGTGTTAGAATTTATCACATTGTTAAAGGGTAAATCATGTTAATCTAGATTAAAAGTAAGTGATAATTCCATAATTATTAACCCAAATTCTTATTATACTAATTTCATTTTACCCTTAAGAAATTAGTAATGAAATTTTGTTTTGGAATGGAAATTGGTGTATGAAAAGGATATATATTATTTAAATAAATGAAAGCTAAAAAGTGTCATTATCTCAGCTTTTAATATCTTTTATTTGTCCTTATAGGGACAAAAATATGATATGAATTAATATAAATATATATTTCAATTTTAATAAATTTATATTTGTGATGTAAATTTTGATTTAATTTTTATTAATTATATAATGAATTTATTTCCTATGAAACACTGATGCAGTATTTTACCAAATAATAAAAAAATATAATAATTGATTTTAAAAATATTAAAATTGATATAATTAGAATGGGTAAATGTGACCCAAAGATTTTATAGACTAATAGGAAATATTAGGGTGTTTTTATAGAATTATACTAGAACTCACCCTTTGTATCAATGATTCTAATGTTAAAATAATGAATAGTGTCAAAAAGTCAATAATAATATTTCATGAAAAAAATATATTATAGAATTATTTAAAAAACATAAAAATATTAAAATAAGGCAATGAGAATATCATATAGTCTACATTGTAATAAATTGGCAATTTATAGGGAAATTTCCACATTATAAGTAAAATTTACAACCGTTGTTGTAAAAACATTGTTACTATATTTAAAATTAAAATTGGTCGACTAAGTTTTAATCAAAATGATAAGGTTTAAAAATACACAAAACATGTATAAATTATATTGGTTGATTGGATTGAAACCTTATGTGAACTTATATTCTAATATATGGACATTTTGAGTCATTTTTATTGAGAATTAATTTATTATAATTTAATGTTTTCAGACATTCTAAATGTTACCCCTCACCACAATTATAAAATGAAACCTCATATTCACTTATTTACACTACATTGAAACTTATAGATCGAACAACCTCTAAAACATTCACATATTTACTACTCTTCAGAAATACTAGAGGTTTTTGTATTCCAAAAAGACAAACCCTAGAACACTTTTAATGAGATCAAACGGGGTCATTGTGAAGTAGAGGATGTTTGGTCATGAATGAGGAAAGACGATACATGAGGTAAGAGATTTTCATTTCACTATAATATCATTGTTAAACATACCATATTAACCGTTTGTTTCATTTTTGTGGCTAATATACTTCCAATTAATTTATTTTATTAATTTAATCATTGAAATATAAGATATACATAACCATATAAGGTTATTTCTTTTATGGTGATTAATATTGAAAGGTGACCAAAGTGGTAATAGTTTCATTTAAAAATAACACCATCATTTGACACTATTTATGTTTATGTTCCATCAGGGAATACATATGTTCTATATCAATTTTTATGGAAATTTATTTCAAAAAATTCCCTACCATTCTCCATTGACTATTTAAAATAAATTTACCCATGTTTGACATTTTTCAAAATAGTTTGAAAGGAATATATTTTTTCTATTTCCAAACAAGGTACTTTGTGAATTTTTTGATAAAAAGTTTGAAGGAAGTTTTGTTATCATCTATGTAATGAATATATTCTCCCTCCATAATGAATAATTTTTTCTTTGATAATATCATTATACGATTATAAGTTAATTTTTAAAGGAAATGTTTTCCTTTATAATTTCATATCTTTTTAAAAAGAAATTATATCAAAATATAATGGGTTTTTTCCTCAAGGATTATTCCATGTTATCACTCAAAATAATTTTCCATCTAGGATGAATTTTTTTTTATTTTTTATTCTTCTCTAGGAAAATGAACTAATGATACCATATATATATTCTTTCTCGGTATAGTTTATATTTTTTATGAAAGGATGAAATTTTTAGGAAACACATTTCTTTACATTTAGTTTTGTTATAATGCAATTTTAATGAATCCCATCTATTTTCATGTTTTATGATATAATGAATGTTTTATGATACTTTTCAACACATATGTATGATATTAATTATTTTATTGGTGGTAAAAATATTTACCTCAAACTAGTTGGGTAAATATTGATATCTCATGAGATAAATAGGACCTGAATGGGGAGTAAACCAATTTTAGTAAGGGAATATGTCCATTATGATTGTCTTTTAACTAATCCATGACTACATGGATGGTTTGGGTATTAAACCCATTCTATTATGATAGTCTAGAAATGACCTTGACTAATATGTAAATTATTTTATATTCTTATGTGTATGACACAATTCCATATCTTAAGCTATTATTACCATGTTATGGTTCATTTTGTTTGATTCCTTTAGGATTAATGTCTTATGAACTACCATCATATAATCCAAGAATTAATATTATGATCACTGATATGAATGTTATGGTTTTCATATATCAGGATAATGTTCTTATAACCTTATCATAATGTTATACTTATGTGATCATGGATATCTCCCTTGATTACCCTTCTTAAGAATTTTCTCTCACCATTTTCTTCTATCTAATATACCCTTTTTATGAAGAAATTTATTATGTATGATATGTATAAGAATGATGAATGTTATGATGAAATAAGTTGAAGATGATATTGTTGTTTTATGATCAATTTTGTTTATGTTTCAATATTTCAAAAGTTACTAGACCTAAACAATTCAGGAATGTATCAAAATGTTTTGTATTGAATACTCACATATTTGGGTGTAATATTTAAGTGTGAAATGTGTGTGTCTATATAGTTTGTATCAAAGAATGGTTTAATTGAACATTGAAAACAAAAATGAGAAAATATAACTAAGAATCCCATGTATTTGTTTACATATAGTATAAAATCCTAATGTCTTGATCATGAAAGTAATAGGATAAACATAAGGTTTCATAGAAGGTAGTTTCATGATTTAGTTATACTAAAAATTATTTTTCAAGATTTTTTGTTTTCTCACCATGATTTTTATTTCTCACACATTTCCATTTCATTTTATTCAATTGATGGAACCTATAAAAATAATTTTAATCCTAAATTTTATGGATAGTGAAATGATTTTACTCAAAAAAAAATTATGGGATATAAAATGGAAAATATTTTTTCTATGCTAACACACCATTCTCACATTATGAATCACACTATTATTCCATATAATAAATTAAGGGAACAATGTTCACTTTACTTTTTCACGAGGAAACTTCTACCTTATTTTTGTGGGTCCAATGATCCACTAGTCATTGAGAAATTTATTAGTACCACTGAAAATATATTTTTCAATTTTTAGCATTTGTAACATGAGTAAGTTGTTGTAGATTTTTATTTTTTAGAAGGATAAGATGATCAATGGTGGACTCTTATTAAATACATGATAGGAAAAGAATAAATTAAATCCATGGAGTGGAAAAAATTTGTCAGATTATTATTCATGAGTGAATTCCTCATATTTATCATAATTAATGGACAAATAATTCCTACAGTTAAAAAAATGGTTGATAAATATATCGGTATGTTTGAGGAAAATTTCATAAGAATTGAGGTTCTCTTCTGGTCTTACCATCCAACCCAAATGTAATGTTGATTCAATATTCATTTCCTTAAAAACAATTCTTTGAAGGGAATTATCCATAATAGAATTCAATAGCTATGAAGAAATAGTTCAATGTGCTGTCAACATAGATATGGATATTTTAGTTTCCCACCAATTTCTTGGTTTTGAAAA
The DNA here is from genome assembly GCA_963277665.1 of Viscum album. NCBI lineage: Eukaryota > Viridiplantae > Streptophyta > Magnoliopsida > Santalales > Viscaceae > Viscum > Viscum album. Next base: position 2,115,730,486 of record OY728120.1, read on the forward strand.
GAAAATAAAAATTTAATTGAAAGGAGATTATAATATCCATAGAGAGAAGAAGATGAACTTTCTTTTATGCTCCAAATGTGGACGAAATCATCTTGTAACCTCTCTTAAGGTAACTAGTAAATTATAAGTGTTAAAATGAAGGTAATTAGAAATTTTAATTCCAAAATTATGGAATGAACATATCATATGATGTTAATGATGAGAATTGTCATGAACCAGGCTGGGTCGCCATCCGACCCAGTGCCCGACCTGGTCCGCAGCAAGGCCCGAAGGGCGTTCCCGATCCCCACGGGCTAGCACAAGTGCCCTGAGTATCAAGATAAACAAGTGGGAACGGTTTTACCTGAAATAAAAGACAGAAAAAACAACCAACAAGATAAATAAACTAAAATTAGAAATAGACAGCCAAACATGCCTTTAAACTATGAACATGTTTAAAGTCTACAATTCGAACCAATAACTAAAAATAAAAGATGATAGCAGAAACTAAAACCCATACTCAAACCTCGAAGCAACAGGAGAGGTACGACATCCACACGTCGCAAACGTTAACTTGCAAGAGATGACGATCAATGGCCAACCATCGTCGCTGAGCATGATGCCTCATCCTGTAATACACATAGAACAGGTCCTATATACACCCAAAGGTGTATGTAGGGTGTGAGAAAAGATCCCAGTAGGACGTCACCCAATAAAAAGGCTCCACGCATAATTATTAAATGACAAATAAATTTTCAATATTAACTAAAGAAAATAAATAAAATCTTGAACAATTTAATAGAAAACGGAATTTAAGAAAACAGTTTCAAATGAAAAAACTTAAATTAAAACACACACACCCTTATTATTTTTTTAAATAACCAATATGTCGCACTGACGGGTGCAAGGTAACCAATGACCTCTAATATGGTAGAGGGCGCATGGGTATCACCTAGCTTGGGTCCCTAGATCTTCGTGTCTCGGTGAAAAGTGGCTTAGAAGGCCACAACCCTTAGAAAACGTGGCTTAGAAGGCCACAACCCTCAGAAAACGTGTCTTAGAAGACCACGACCCTTAGAAAACGTGGCTTAGAAGAGCACAACCCTCAGAAATGCATATGTTTAGTTAGTGTTGCAATCGTCAGTCCTTCCAGTGAAACCGGGTCGAGTCACCTCCGGAACACTAGCCCACTAGTCTAGTATACCCTCTTAGCCAACCGGGATTCCCGGTTTGTGATCAAATAAATTTCAAGTTCATGTTACATGTCACACTAATGCATAAAATCCAAACAGGATATTTACACACACATAATCACCATTGCACACTCAAATACTCTTTTATAACCATACGCACACAAAAGAATGTTTTCAAAACTCAATCTGCATAGGTGACGTACTAGGTTAAACCATCCGCACAATAAAAAACATTTATCATTAAACCACCCACCACATACACACATAAATGACATTTTGAAATAAGACACACACAGAAAAACGTTTTTCAAATGCATTTTACACCATTGATGTAATCTAATACACCGCTAAAAAACATTTAAATCCAAATGCATTCCAACATCACACACACTCAAATAAAGTTTTAAAGTGTAACTTGAACAACCAAAAGGTTTAATGGAAAACCCATAAACCATATGAAAAACACAATTGTATAAACCACATAATTTAACAAGCCAAAAATAAAACCTTATAAAAAAATTTAAAAGAAATCGTTCAGGGTTAACCACTAAACTCAAGACAAAACAACTTTTATGACCAAACACACCCAAGGCCATGTCAGAAAAATAGTTCTCACCACTTTCATGATTTAGAAAGATAACATCACAATTCAAAAGTCACGAATAGAGTTCTCAATATAAAAAATCCAATAATATGAAGAATTTACTAAACAATTTCAATGCAACTTAGACTTCAAATAGAACTAACTTCGCACAACAATAATAAAATAAAAAATATGCGAAAAAAATTAAGCATTGCAAATTAATTTATCAGATAACAATTAGATGGGGAACCACCGACCTCGGTGTAGGGAAACACGAGACTTCCCTATAAAAATTTCAGCGGATGTCAAACGCACCATGATAACCCAAAAGAACCTAATAAAAAAAGCATCAGACCAAATATACCAAAATTGAACCAAACTTCATTCAAAACACTGAATGCACTTAACCAGGATTAAACAACAAGCAATGAAAGAAAATTTCGCTTATAGCGGGGGTGCGGGAGGTCGGACAGAGGTCTATGGAGGCTACCAGAGTTGCGTGAGGAGGTGCGGGGAAGCTGTCCAGCAGCGTGAAGGGGTGAGGAGTGGCTTTCCAGTGGCGTGAAGGGGTGCAGGGTGGCCGGTGTAGAGCTGGCCAGTCGGCGGGGTTGCCGGAGGGAAGCCGGAAGTACGAGGGGGGGGGGGGGGATCCTTCGGGGTTCCGGGCCGGTTGCAGGAGTGGAAAGGGGGTGCGGCACGACCAGGTACCAACAAGAGGGGGCTGAGATGGGACGATGGGTCACTTGAAAAAGGGGAGGAGAAACCGGAAGGGGTGCGGGGCGGCCGGTGCGGGCCTGGCCGGTCGGCGGGGTCACCAGAAAAAAAAGGGAGGCAGGGCACCAGTGCGATGGGGAAGAGCTGCAATGCGACAAGGTCGAAATATGGAACAACACTATGCAAGGTGGTGCACAGAAGTAGATTCTCCCAGAGAGAGGGCTGGGCATGATGGCTGGTGCGGCTAGGAGTGGTCGGAGTGAAGGAGAGGTGGGGTCCGAGGCAGCCTGGTGAGGAGAGGTCGAGCAGCGTCTTAAGGGTGCGAAGGCCGTGCGGTGTGAGGGGATGGAGCATTGTTTCTCGGTTTGGGTAGTATGGAAGGAAATAGTGATAATGGAGAGCATGAGGAGAGGCCAGCGCAAGGCTAGAGAGGGGGGGAAAATGGGCGGCGACCTGCAGTGTACAAGGAGGGAGACCCGGTGGCTCGATGCGAAGAAAGGAAACAAAACAGGGGTGGGGGCGCTAGCCAACCCTAGAAGAAGAAAGAAAAAAAAACAAAGTAAGAAAAAAGAATAAAAAAAGATTACATGTCATAATAAAAATAGTATTAATAATAATAATGACAAACATAAGAAACTAAATTGTAAATTATACAATAATCAACTTAATAAAATGATAATGATAAAAATAATACCATCACTTAAATTATTATCCAAGATAATAATTATCATATTTTCAAGTGACATTAATAATAATATTATGATTAAAACCATTCTTAATTCATCTTAATTTTTAAGGAGTTGGGCGACTACATGGTTAATCCACGTGGCCCATAAAAATTTTAACAGAAAGATGATTATAATAATAATAAACATAATAAAAATATCATATTAAACACTTTTTTTAATTAAAATCATTTATTGATCATTTATCTTAATTAATTTAATAATTAATTAATTAATCGTGCACCGGGCATGCAACGCAGTTAATCGAGTGAGGTCGCACGACGACCAGAGCGAGGTTTCACGGCTACGACCGCGGTGCACTGGACGTACTCAAGACCATAACAAAAAATTTTAAATAAAAACTCCAAATTTTAAGTCGGGCTTAAACCCACACCACCCGACGCAAAGAAAATTAAAGAAAAACTTATTTAAAGATGACAGGTGTGACAATTCTCCCCACCATAAAGCTTTCCATCCCCGGAAAGCCACAACTAAGGCTGAACCCCAAAGAAGTGACCATTACCCCACTAAGGTTCAAGGAGGATGCCCACAATCAACAAGAGCAAAGAGACAAAAGCATCGTTCTCAGATAAAGTGACTCAAAGACAACTTCATGAAATGCGTCGAAAGACATTCTGATATGTGTCGCCCGCCCCAAAGATCTAGTACGCCTCTAGTTGACTGATCGAGGAAGGGAACTCTCGCACCCATAGAAACCAACTTCACAAGCCGAAACACCTCAAGGAAAATTAAACGAAAACCAACCCATATTTAAAAACAGAAGAAAAATATCAACATGGGGAGGCCGAGGGGCTCCCCACCATTAGGAACTCACTAGCGCTTGAAACGAGACTGGAAAAACGACACGAGGAGGTTCAAGCGGACTCCCTGCAATTAAAGAAAAGTCCAGCACTGATTCATTCTAGAGACATTCATGTGAGACCCAATGTGGGTCTCCCCCCTCATTAAGAACCTACCAACACCCAAGGTGAGACTAGAAAACCAACATGGAGAGGTCCAGGAGGTCTCCCCACCATTCAGGAAAGGCCAACACCGATTTATTCCAGAGACCTTTGAACGAGACCCATTGTAGGTCTCACCACCACCAGGACTAACAGAGGATACAAAACATTGAAAAAATTCTCAATGGTGACCAAACACCCCACCACAAGGCGCGGGGAGGGAGGGCCCTGACCACCCGTGATTCAAAACGATGACCTACGACCCGACCAACATATCTACATACGTAGGTGAGCATTATAAAATTTTGGGACTGATTTTCCCCAATAGACTCTCAAGGACCACTAAAAGTGATTACATCCAATGGGACGCTACCCCCAAGACATCAAGGCATCGAGTCGGACATGCCTCTGCATAGTCATTGAAACCTTACACAGTTTGACGGTTCATTCAAAACGAAACAACCATAGAAAACAATTTAAGACGCTTTCACTTTCAACACCGATGACAGAAATGAAGTCAGGGTTTCATACAATCCCGGGGTTCCTAACCACGAGCCAGCTTCACTCCGAGGCCTATGCTGGAGCCCTGATGCTTGAAGCATCTCATGCCTCGCAGTGAGGAATTGAAGACTCCCGAACGGAGCTTCTCTTTTTGGTGTCACATGAAACCACACTACAATAGAGGAAACACCATCAACCACAACACATTACGACATCCAACTGATCATACACTGAACATTCACAAAGACAAGAGCTAAAATGGTTCATGTGCGTCACCCTTTGTCACATTGGATGGGAACACGACGCCACAAATCATCACTTGAACATGATCATTGCTGTTGAGAGGAACATTATACGAAGAGGGACTTCAAACTGAATCTTAAACAACACGCGATTCCTGCATTTGACCGTAGCATCCCCATGTGACTGGGTATGCCACACTAGTAGCCTAACGTAGACCCTTTATTAAACAAAACCAACAAAGGACCAAAGTTCATTTAGAATAGTGGCCTGCATTGACCACTCTAGGCTACTTCCACCTTTTCCCCTCTGGAATCTCCTTCACTGCTTCCAAACAAAACATTCAAACTAATGAGGTCAAACTTCACCCTTGAAAATCAGAGAGAACTTACACTGCAAGATGTTGCCGAACATGGCCCTTGCAACCGATGAAAATACTACATGCCTTTCAAGACATTGGTCAGCGCCGATAACTCTGAATCGCCTTCAACCGTCCTTTCTAGAATTTATTTAACCACTTCCAGGGGAATATTTAGATGCAAAAGTGTCAAACCTCATATTCGGTGACTCAGACGACTCAAATAGACCAAAACCCCCTTCAAATCCCCCTCGTGTTTGTCATCCCACCGCGAGAGGATCCGCTTAGATGTAAAAAAGAAGAGGTGGGATCAATTCTATAATTCAAGAAGAGACTCCTATGATCAACTGGAGGGTCGGCCAAAGGCGATTTTCCTATGGCCGCACTTCAATCCCATGTCAACGCTTTATGGGGGCATACACTGGTTAATGAAGAAAACCATGGACCCCGTCAAACTGGTCCAATGGCCAATACATACCACAAACAAACGCTAAATGTGCAGTGGAAAGCACTGCAAGGGCTTCCCGAATAACTTTTCAAAAGAGACCATTAACCACATTCTTTCACACCAACTGACCAACAAGAATTCAAACTCAAGACACAAATCAGTCAAAAAGGATTCTCTACTCGAAACACCTCACATCCAACCTTTCAAAAAATACAAGGACACACCACACAATCAACGGTTATTTAGAAACACCAAATCTTCCTTTAACAAAATATTTTAAAAACAATCAAAGTCAGTGGGTTGCACAAACACCAATGGTGTCTCATAGGCCTTGCATATGCATGTTCTTATGCCACACCATCACCCACCTCATATCTATCCAGGCACTCATCCGCTCATGCCACTAACCCTTTCTCTTTCCATATCCACTCATGCATGTGGTTGCCCACGAGAACACCAAGGACCAAGGACCAAAACCAAACCTTTCCATTTTTTTTCAAAACCAAAACATCCAACCCACACTTTTCAAACCACACATACCATTTCATTTTAAAGCGTTTCATTTGAAAAAAATTTCCATGACCAAAACATTTTTACTTAAAAACCAAATTTCCACGAATCCAAAACAGTGAGACGAGAAACGACGCAAGAGAAAACTTATGTCAACGGGTGACTGGAACATATGGTTGGTGGCCATACGCCAATCATGCCACTGCCATGAAGGGTATTTTAGGACAGTTTCCCCGGATCCACATGGATTTCCATGCCCTGCGAGCTCACTAGGACCACTGACCTTACCCCTTTTCATTTCCCTTAGGAAAGATTATCGGCAAGGACGAAAAATTCAGACAAACCTCGACACACTTTGGTAACTTGAGTCCCGCCACGAGGTGTGCTGGCTAGGCACCTTACTCGTTGCCAAAACGTCGAGTCCCAACAACCTTAACTCGAGTCTACTATGACTCTATCCCAAAAGAACACGATCGAAGAGAGCAAACCTCCTCTAATACCATTTTTTCACGAACCAGGCCGGGTCACCATCCGACCCGGTGCCCGACCCGGTCCGCGGCAAGGCCTGAAGGGCGTTCCCAATCCCCACGGGCTAGAAAAAGTGCCCGAGTATCAAGATTAACAAGTGGGAATAGTTTTAACAGAAATAAAATACATAAAAAAACAACCAACAAGATAAATAAACTAAAATTATAAATAGACAACCAAACATGCCTTTAAACTATGAAAAAGTTTAAATTCTATAATTCGAATCAATAACTAAAAAGAAAAGACGACAGCAGAAACTCATACCCATACTAAAACCTCCAAGCAACAGGAGAGGTGTGACATCCACACATTACAAACATTAACCTGCAAGAGATGACCTTCAACGACCAACCACCGTCGCTGAGCACGATGTCTCAACCTGGAATACACAGAGAACAAGGCCTACATACACCCAAAGGTGTATGTAGGGTGTGAGCAAAGAGCCCAGTAGGGCGTCACCCAATAAAAATGTTCTGAGTTTAATTATTAAATGACAAATACATTTGAAATATTAACTAAAGAAAAGAAATAAAACATGAACAGTTTAAAAGAAAACTGAATTTAAGAAAACAGTTTCAAATGGAACAACATAAATTAAAACACATGCACCCTTATTTTTTTTTAAATAACCAATATGTCGCATCGATGGGAGCAAGGTAACCAATGAGCACTAATATGGGAGAGGCCGCATGGGTATCAGCTAGCTTGGGTCCCTAGATCTTCGTGTCTCGGTGGAACATGGCTTAGAAGGCCACGACCCTCAGAAAACGGGGCTTAGAAGGCCACGACCCTCAAACAATGTGGCTTAGAAGACCACGACCCTCAGAAAATGTGGCTTAGAAGACCACAACCCTCATAAATGCATATGTTTAGTTAGTGTTGCAATCATCAGTCCTTCTAGTGAAATAGGATCGAGTCACCTCCGGAACACTATCCCACTAGTCTAGTCTACCCTCCTAGCCACCCGGGCTTCCCGGTTTGTGCTCAAATAAATTTCAAGTTCATGTCACATGTCACACTAAAGCTTAAAAGCCAAACATGATGTTTACACACACATAATCACCATTTCACACTCAAAACCTCTTTTAAAACCATAGGAACACAAAAAATGTTTTCAATACTCAATATGCATAGGTGACGTACTTGGTTAAACCATCCGCACAATAAATAAAATGCTTATCATTAAACCACCAACCAATAACACACATAAAAGACATTTTGAAATAAGACACACACACAAAAATGTTTTTCAAACGCATTTTACACCATTGTCATAATTTAATACACCGCTAAAAAAATTATAAATCCAAACGCATTCCAACATCACACACAGTCAAATAAAGTTTTAAAGTATAACTTGCACCACCAAATGGTTTGATGGAAAACCCGTAAACCATATGTAAAAAACAATTTCATAAACCACATAATTCAACAATCCAAAAATAAAATCTTAGAAAAAAATTTAAAAGAAATTGTTTAGGGTTAACCACTAAACTCAAGAAAAAACAAATTTTATGACCAAAAGCACCTAACGCCATGTCAGAAAAATAGTTCTCACCACTTGCACGATTTAAAAAGATAACAGCACAATGAAAAAGTCACGAATAGAGTTCTCATTAGAAGAAATCCAATAAAAAGAACAATTTACTAAAAAAATTTAATGTAACTCAGACTTCAAATAGAACCAACTTCACACAACAATAATTAGTTAAGTAATATGCGAAACAATTTATGCATTGAAAATTAATTTATCAGATTACAATTAGACGGGGAACCACTTACCTCAGTGTAGGGAAACACAAGACTTCCGTGCGAAAATGTAAGCGCACGTCAAATGCACCACGACAACCCAAAAGAACCTAATAAAAAAACATCAGACCAAATATACCAAAATTAAACCAAACATCATTCAAAACACTAACCACACTCAACCAGGATTAAACAAGAAGAAATCAAGAAAAATTGCACTTACAACGGGGGTGCAGGAGGTCGGCCGGAGGATGACGGAGGCTGCAGGAGTTGTGCATGGATGTGCGGGGCAGCTATTCAGCAGCTTGAAGGGGTGAGGAGTGGCTGGCCAGTGGCATGAAGGGGTGCGGGGTGGCCGGTGTAGAGCTGGCCGGTCGAAGGGGTTGCTAGAGGGAAGCCGAAAATAGGAGGGGGGGGGGGTTCGGCAGGGATCCGGGATGGATGCAGGAGGGGAAAGGGGGTGCGGCGCGACCAGGTACCAACGGGAGGGGGATGCGATGGGCCGAGGGGTCTCCGGAAAAAGGGGAGGTGGCACCGGAAGGGGTGCGGGGCGGCCGGTGCGGGCCTGGCTGGACGGTGGGGTCGCTGGAAAAAAGGGAGGTGGGGCACCATTGCGATGGGGAAGAGCTGCAGTGCTATGAGGTCGAAAGGTGGAGCAACACTATGCAAGGTGGTGCGCTGAAGTAGATTCGCCCAGGGAGAGGGCTGGGCATGACGACAGGTGCGGCTAGGAGAGGAAGGAGTGAAGGAGAGGTGGGTTCTAAGATAGCCTGTTGAGGAGAGGTCGAGCAGTGGCTTAGGGGTGCGAAGTTCGTGCGGTGTGAGGGGATGGAGCAGTGTTGCTTGGTTGGGGAGTGCCGGAAGGAAACGGTGATAATGGAGAGCATGAGGAGAGGCCAGCTCAAGGCTGGAGAGGGGGGAAAAAATGGGCGGCGACCTGCAGCGTACATGGAGGGAGACCCTGTGGCACGATGTGAAGAAGGAAAACAAATAGGGGGGGGTCTAGCCAACCCTAGAAGAAGAAAGAAAAAAATGTAAAAAAAAAAGAAAAAAAAGATTACATGTCATAATAAAAATAGTATTAATAATAATAATGACAAACATAAGAAACTAAATTGAAAATTATACAATAATCAACTTAATAAAATTCTAATAAAAAAAATAATACCATCAAATAAATAATTATCCAAGATAATAATAATAATATTTTCATGTGATATTAATAATAATATTATTATTAAAACCATTCTTAATTCATCTTAATTTTTAAGGAGTCCGGCGACTACGCGGTTACTCCACGTGGCCCATGAAAATTTTAACAAAAAGATGATGATAATAATAATAAACATAATAAAAATATCAAATTAAACACTTTTTTTAATTAAAATCTTTTATTGATCATTTAACTTAATTAATTTAATAATTCATTAATTAATCGTGCATCAGGAAGGCAACCGGGTGAACCGAGCGAGGTCGCATGGTGACCAGAGCGAGGTTGAACGACTTCGACTACGGTGCGCTAGACGTACTCAAGACCATTACAAAAAATTTTAAATAAAAACACCAAATTTTAAGTCGGGCATAAACCCGCACCACCTGACGCATAGAAAATTAAAGAAAAACTTATATAAAGATGACGGGTGTGACCAGAATGATCCAATGAATACACCACACACTCAATATTTTTTAAAAAACTCGGAATATGGGAATTATGATAACCAGTTCCCAAATTATAATGTTAATTATTAAAATCGATTTCAAAAACCACTTAATCCTATAGAAATATCTAAATCATAGGTGATTACTATTTTCAAAGAGGGGACAAGAATTATGTGGTTGAAGGAACACTTACCATCCACTCTAGAACTGAAAATGTATAAATAGATTATGGATCTACCCAATATTTTATATCTAAATACTTATCTAAGGGTATAATAGTACCACCTAAATAATTATATGTTGAGTTAGTAGTAAAAACCCATAATGGTATGATGATCAAATACAATGTTTAAGATTCTTCTCATGTTGACATTTGTGTGAATGTGTTTCTTGAAAATCATTTCATTCACCCTCTAGTTGAATTCAATGTAATTTTGGGATTGGATTTGATTTGATTAACTAATTCCCAACTTAATATCCAATTAATATAAGTTACATTTGATCTTTTGAACAAACCAATACTGTCGAATCATTTTCATTATAACGTTAAACATACGAAGGAAATTATAACCAATTTATGGTTTATGATTCATATTCGAATGAAAGATTGTCTTAGACTTTTGGGGAGAAACTCCCCATCTAATATATTCCTATTGTTTTGGAGTTTATTTATGTATTTATAAAAGTGTTTCATGGTCATAAAACTTATTATGACTATGAGTTTTCATTAGAACTCTTACCTTCTATTTCACATATTTCTAGGACTCAATATATATTGACCCCAATTGAGTTGCAAAAAATGAAGATAAAACTGAAGGAGAAACCTGAAAGGGTTTCATTCATCCAAGTATGTCACCTTGGGGGATTTATTTAGTTTTTTAATAATACATATATATCAATGTAACTCTACAATGAATATAAATAACATAACCAGATCACTATAATGAAAAAGTTTCTTCTACCCTGTATTGATGACTTATTTGATAAATTGCATTATGATCAATATATATCAAAGATTTATCTTCAATATGGATATCATAAATCAAGTTTCAATAAAGAGGATATACTGAAGAAATAATTTCATACAATATACATACACTATGAATTTATAGAAATTCTATTTGGACTTACTGAATCCACCATTATGTTCATGTATTTAATGAATATATAATTTAGAGATTACCATGATCAGTTCGTGGAAGTATTTACTAAGGATATTATTATTTATTAAAAGAGAAAACTAGAGTATGAATATCAATTGATAATTGATATAAAGACCTCGAGGAAGGTAATTCATTTTGAAAATATTTCCATGTAAGAATTTTGGATTTATAAATATTCATTTATGGCTCACATGATCTCATGTGTGGCTATATAAAGAGACCAATATATGAATAAAGTTATTGAACATTGGACTAGAACAACCACTATGACTGAGATCCATTTATTTCATAGTTTTGATGGACATTATAAGTGATTTGTGGATAATGTTTCATGGTTATCAAATCCACTCACTATGTAATCTAAGAAGGGAGACATGTTTTTTATGGATCGATGTATGTGAGGAATGTTTTAAGGAACTGATGATAACCTATTCAGGAAATCTATACCTACACTACAATATAGTGTATATGGGGTTGTGATATATATTGATTCATCAAATAAGTGTATTTTTTGTGTTCTCAAAAAAAGTTATATAGTGATAGCTAAGTAATCATACCAATTGTACTCTTATCAGAGAAATTATAAAACTCGTGATATAGAGTTTCATGTGGTAATTTTGAATCAATGATATAGTGGCATTATATCTACATAGAAATGTGTTACATATACAAAGATAACAAAATTTTAAATTATATTTCCACTCAAAAAGATAATAACAAGCACTAGAGAAGATATTTGGTGGCTATTAACTATTCTAATTGATTAGTACATTACCCCCATGAGAAAGAGAACAAGGTGGAAGATTCTACGAGTTAAAAGGATCATGATATCATATAAAAAATGAGGATAAAAAAGTTCACATATTTTTTGACATGAAACGTATAGATATTGAAATATTAATGGAAGGGGAGAAATATTATCTTTCTCAAATAGTTTTTCAACCATATATCCATGTGATGATTATTGAGGCATTAAAGGAAGATATTGAGATTCAAAAGAAAGTGACTTATATTATTGATTTAAAACTATATTATGACGGAGTAAAAAAGATTACTAATCATATATATGTCATATAATTTCAATATATTTGAAGGATCTTATGGATGAAGTTGACATCTATTCAATCTCAATTTATCATGGATGTACGAAGATGTATAATGATTTGAAAGATTATTTCTAGTGAGATGACATGGAGATAGATACTGCATCTTATGTCTCTCAATTTTTAGTATGTTGGAATGTTATGGATAAAATATAAAAGCCTTATATTATTTTACATCCATTTCCCATAACATAATGGAAATGGGAAAACATCACTATGGAATTTGTCGTCAGAATCCACAAAATACACTACCAGAAAATGACCATTTCGTGGTGGTTTAAACCACCACCATATGCTTCAACGACGGTTTCAGAAAACCACCACTAAATCACATGTTAGCATTCAATACATGAAAGTTTACTCAATTTAGCAGCGGTCTATGGAAACCATCACAGTGGACACATTTGGTGGTGGTTATATTGTTTTTAGCAGCGTTTTAACCATTAGAAATGTATTTCCTTTTTAGAAGTGGTTCAAACCGCAGCTAAAAAAATCATTTTCAAGGGAAAAACCACCCCTAAAACCAAGATAACCACTGCGAAATAATAAGGGAATATGAAAACTGTTTAGAGGCGGTTAAAACCACAGCAAAAAAATCATTTTCACTGCAACAACCACCCCTAAAATAATGATAACCTACACGAAATAATAATGGAATATGAAAACTGTTCAGCGGCGGTTACAACCACCACTATGTTTTTGTACGTAGCGGTGGTTTTAACTACTGCAGATAGCCAAATAATGAAATATTACCAGTAATTTTATCTACCACTATATCCAGATTTACAAAAAAATGGAGCTGATTCTGCAGCCCAAGAACCAGTTCCCTGAAAAAAACCATTCCAAGTTCACATACACACTCATCCCACATCCAAAAAATAGCAAAAGACCATAATTTTCATGAGAATGACATGATAGATACTTGAATAATTAGTTTAGTATGATTTGGGTATATAATATTTATTCTAGGTATATTGAGTGTCACTTTTGGATATAGTGGTTTCACAATCAGGGATAACAGTTGATCTCGAGTATGTTGAGGTATTTGTGTATTCATCACAACCAAGGATTGTAATCAATAGTTGATGTTTTATTAGATAGTATGGGAATTAAAGTAGAATAATTGTGGAGATCTTTCACTTATCATTTCCAATGACTATAATTACCATGAATGGATTCATGTTTGACTGTACATACTAGTGTGATGAAGTTTCACCCGTGTTGAAGAAGTCATTGTTGCCAGCTCTGATCCTAAGCATTCCTGAGCCTAACATTGTACATGTAGTGAAATGTGATGAATATAGTTCTGTATTAGGATATGAAATGATGTAGGGTGATAAATTAGTCACTTTGGGTTTCATCAGCATTAAACCCACAAGATGAAAGACCCTAAAACATTATTTTAGTTTGTAGTTGTGGCCCATGCATCGAAAAAATCATGACAGAACCTCATGGGAGATATATATGTTGGGTAATTTGGCACCTATAGTGGTTATAAATTCTGGTAGTGTTAGATTTGATCGTTGAAGTGGGATGTTCACCCAGGTACGACCTGTTGTACCTCATAGTTTTGGTAATTATCAAAGAAGTCTATGAATGGATTGTTGATATTGTGTATATCCTTTTATCCTCATATCGATGAGAAGTCAAGAAGGATGATCCAAACCATATAGTAAATTCATCATGATTGCATTATATATTTTAGCCACCAAATCCAACTTTTTAGGAGATAAAAATTCTTTTAGTGTAAGTCATTCATGTGTTCAAAAGAAATTTGAAAATTATACTACTAATAAAGTGGACAGTCCCTATACCATATCAGGATCAAGACACTCAAGTGTTTAACAGATATTTGGTGCATACCAAACTCGAGTAATCAAGACATATATGGTGCATACCACATTCAAGAAATCAATACATAAAAGGAAACATCACAAATCAATAAAATACATAAAATGAAACATCAGAAATCAAGAAAATGTTAGGTCATGGAAATGTTTGGTGGAAATTATGTGACACACATGATACATATAAAAACGGACTGTTAGCATATTTTCCCAACATATTAATAATACAACTAATCATAGTCCATAGATGAACACTACTCTTTACCCTATCCACGTCCATCACTACTTCATGATACCACCTGTTAGAACATTACATTGAAAATTAAATACTATTGTATATTTATATATAAAATTATAACCAATAAATGTTTTCAAACTAAATGATTTTTAATTTTTTTGATTTAACTTCTCACCACCAATCGATGTAATACCAACAGGCTTGATTTCCAGGAGGCCTAAAATATGGCCAAGTAATCTTGTGGCGTCATCCTTAGGGACCCCATATGAATCCAATGGGAAAATTATCTTCTCTCCAATCAGATTCCATACATCATAACTTTTTATATTTTTCTCCACACTTGCATTGTTTCCATATTTAATGAAAAAAATAGTCAGTATTAAAAAATTACAGTAAATTAATTCAAATAATAAACTTTACCTATTACATTCTACCTATAGTATCCCCATGAAGAACTAGAAGTAGCACATTACTACCCCACTACTGAGGGTCCTAAAGTGGGAGGTGACGACTGAGCTGTTGAAGGGACAATCATAGAGGGTGTGAGAGATGGTGCAGGGGGAAAGCAGATAGTGTCTCAAATTCCATAGGGAGGGAGATAGATGGATTGTCATCTATAACTATGGTTGATGAAATAGTATATATCTACCTCTTTGGCTTTTCTATCATTTAATCAAATAAAATTTAGTTCAGAACATATATTTCAAAAAAACATTCTAGAAAAAAATAAAAAATTATAACAGAGGCACAATACATACAAACCAAATTTATATGAAAATGATAATGAATTATTGCACAAATGAAATAAGTGCTTTCTAAATGAATTAATAACTATACATAAAATCATTTTATCATTCAATCATATCGGTTTCTTCCTATATTACTTCATCCACTTCATTCATCATTTCAATAGTAATATTTTCAATATCATTATGGACAAATAATTCTAATTCTTGTTGTTGATGAGATTCATTTTCAGAGGTCAAATCTTCCACTTCATCACCGATATGTTACAAATCTATTTGTTTTACATGAAGAACTACACTCCACCCTTCATACACATCATCATTCACATAATATATCATTTTTTCTTGTGATGATAAGATATATGGATCATGCAGTACACGATCACCAACATCAATCATGTGAGAGATGTTCACAGAAGTAAATTGCAAGGAATATATTTTAACACCTCTGACAATATCGACCTAATTGCATTTGAATAAATCAACTAAAAAATGTTTATGGTAATTTAATTCAATAATATCCATTATCCTTCCATAGTATCCCACTTCAACAAATTTAAATATTCAACTATTCTGTGTTTTGACACCCTCTTTTCGATCGATTGTACGAAATCAAATGTCATTCACATTGTAAGAGTCAAAAATTCTTACTCGTTTTAGAGGAACTCAAGCAAGAAACATAATATCTTCTGACAACTCTTCTCAAGTATCAGTATTCATGATCTGAAAAAATAAATGTACTTCATTATAATTAAGAAATTCATGTTTGAACCTAATATTCGTTTTCATTGAAATATTTATGAACTGACACATTAGGAAAACCATTCTACAAGCTCTTTATTAACAGCATTTATTATATCATTCTCATTTCAAATTCAGGCTCTCATTCATCTCTTTGTTTGTATCATCAACTCTTCAATAAATGGATCTGTAATTTCCATATTTAGTAATACATATATATGTGCATGTAATATTTCCATTTATGCCAGTGTAACATTTATGGTCCTCCCAACTAATCGACCAATAACATGAATTAGTCCTGATTTCCCATGTATTTCAGATTGATTTTATGTGTATTCAACGTGTCTAAATTGATTAAATAATGTCTCAACATCATCCAAGTATCTTGAATAAAAGGTGAGAAACTCCTCTACCATATAGCCTTCAGCAATAGAACCTTCTGGTTGAGCTTTATTTCTCAGGTATGATTTCAAATGCCCAAGATTTCAGTGAAATAAAATAAACAAACATAATTATACATTTTATTAAGGGCCAAATTTTTTACTTAACTGAAAAAACATATAAATTAAGTACCACTCAATTGGATACATCCATCGATAGTAAACAAGGACTCCTAATTTAGTTTCTTCAAACAAATGCATAGTTAAATGCATCATGACAATAAAAAATGACAGAGGAATGATCATATCCATTGCAAAAAGTGTCAACACAAATCTCTATGAAGGTTTTCAAGCTAAAATGGATGTAGATATTTTCCACATAGTTGTCTAAAAAATGTGTAGAATTGGGGTACAACAAAAGTAACTTTTTTAAGTAATAATGTATGTAATGCCAATATATGTAATAGCTGTAACAAAAGATGTGAATTGTGACTTTTCAATCCATGTATATTATGATTATTTAAGTCAACACACCTCATGATGTTACTTGAATACCCATAAGATACTTCCACATGATTTAAAATTTGATGTAATGTATCTTTATCCCTATTTTTCATTTCCAAAATTTCCAGAGCATACTTTTCATTCTAATCTGGCCAGAGATGATGTTTTATGGTCATTACATGTATGTATTTCTGAGCATTTAGATGATCCTTCGAATTTCCAAGATCATTAAGCAATGTGAAGATCAAATTGTCACAAACATTCTTCTCAATATGCATCACATCAATATTATGCCGCAAAGACTTTGCAGGTGTGTTCCTTTTCTTCTTCTTCATGGTAGTATGTTGATTCAGACTTCCAACATCACCCATTGACTTCCATCTAGAAGAAGAACATTTTTTTCATTCCTATCTACTTGAATCCTCTCTCAAATAAATCATACAATAATTGGGACACACATTCATTTTTGTATAATTCAAACCAAGATTGTTAACAACTTTTTTCATATCAAAAAAAGACTCAGGGATGTTTGCTTCAAAAAATGCATCACACAAAAATTCCAATATCATGGACATTGAATTATTTATAATTCCATCCAGACATTTGATATGCTATAACCTCAGTAGAAAAGAATGTTTTGAATATTTCTATCATCCACTATACAACTCTGGATTTCCATCGTCAACTAAATCATGAAACATATTTACCTCAGTGATGTTTTCTCTTACATTAGTCTAAAGATAATCAAGAGGAGGACCCACTAATATGTTACAATCTTGATCTGGTTGTCATATAGTCTCAAAAACATTACTTGTCATGCTACTAATTGTTGACCTTCATCTGGTTGTTTTGATATGTTTTGATGTTTATGGTTGTGTGTTGTAGTGCCGAATGCTTCATTTATAATGTTTTTCAAATGATTTTCCATTTTTGATGAAGTTGGGAGCTCATTCTGTGCATTGACACTCATGTTCATCCTTTTTGTAACGTTTAATTCTCTGTTCCAAATCCAACAAAAATATTGACCATGGAATTTCTTCAATATTAAAAGTTCACAAACTTCATCTCTCTTCAACCATAATATAAATTTACATTTATGACACGGACATCTTATTCTCCCTTCATCGGATCGATTGAAATTGAAAAATCTAAAAACTATTCTAAACCCTCAACATACTAAAGTCTGTTCCTTGGTAAAGTGATCCAACTTTTATACATGTATATCACAATGTGCCTACACAATATTAAAAAAAATGAAAACAAATTACTATTCATAAATAGGGAAAGAGATTCATATATACTAGTTGAAAAAATATATAAAGATGTTAAATAAGGTTTTATTATATAAATACATATGGTAAATAATGAACCCACCCACTAGAAACCCAATGCATGGAAATTAAAAAGATCTATAAAAGAATATATAGATATCCTATGTGCTTGGGCCAGTTTTAAATTGGAATTAACCATGTAGGTGATTTCCCCTTTCCCCAATGACATTTCCTAAGTGACTCAGATATCCAATTCTATCCAATTTTATCATGACATCAACCCTTTTTTATATCACCTGAAAGACTATTGGTGTAAAACATGAATATCATACATATAAATCACAACACGCTTAATTGTCAAAACACCTGTAAATTTTGATCTAGGTATGTGGCTTATTGATTCCTTGAGAGGCTAGCTAAGATCTAATTCTAGGACACCCCACCTAGATAACACCCCCTCCTCCCTAGACATCCCACACCCCTTGCCCACCTGGACAACACAGCCACCCCTGGAAAGCCCAAACCCCCTCCCCCACCTAGACGGCCCACCCCACCCCCTCCCCCACACCCCCACAACCCTGCAGCCCCCTACACCCCTGGACAACCCACCCCCACCCCACCCCACCTAGACAACCCCCACCCTACCAGGATATCCCACTCACACCCCCAACATGGAAAACCCCCTACCCACCACCCACCTGGACATCCCACCCTACATCCCTAGATAGCCCACACCCCCCTCCCCACCTGGACAGCCCCCCCACACCCCCTAGACACCCCAAACCAACCCCACCTAAACATCCCCTCCACCTAGACAAACCACCAACCCCCAACCTGGACAACCACCACCCCCACATGGACAACCCACCCACCCTCCCTAGAAAACCCCTGCCCCTACCTCACCTAGACAACCCACCCCACCCCCCATGGATAGCCCACACCGCCTCCCCCACATTGACATCCCACCCCACCCCACGGACAGCTAACCCCCTGGATATCCCACACCCTCCCCCACCTAGATAGCCAACCCCCACCACCTAGATAACCCACATCTCCCTAGATCACCCACACCAACTCCCCCACACCATTATAGTCCCCTACAACCCTGTACAACCAACCCCCTCCTGGATATCCCCCACCCCACCCCACCGAGACACCCCCCACCACGACAACCCCCACCCCCAAATAGACAGCCAACCCCCACCTGGACAGCCCCGTGCACCCACCAAGACAACCCACCCCAAACCCCACCTGAAAAACCCACCCCCACCCCCACCTGGACAGCCGCCCACCCCCACCTGGATAACCGACCCACCACCCTAGACATCCCACAACCCCTCCCCCAATTGGACAGCCCACCCCCACCCCCTGTATAGCTCACCGCACCCCCACATAGACAACCTACCCCCACACTTGGACATCCAACCCCCCATTGACAACCCACACCCCTCCCTAACCTAGACAGCCCTCCCCACCCCTAGACAGCCCACCCCCTCCATGGACAGCCCAAAACCCCATCCCCCACACCATTGCACCCCCTACGCCCTTGAACAACCCACCCCTACCCCACCCACATGGACAACCCCCCACCCCACCTAGATAGACCCCACCACCTAGACAAACCCACACCCAGACATCCCACACCCACACCCCATCTGGATATCCCCCACCCCCATTTGGACAACCCCCACCCACCCACATCTGGACAACCCATCCCCACCACCCCCACATAAATAGCCGCCCACCCCCACCTGGACAACCCAACCCCCAACCTGGAAAGTCCACACCCCTCCACCACCTGGACAGCCCACCCCCAACCCCTAGACAACCCACACCCTCTCCCCCCACCTGGACACCCAAACCACCCCTGGACAGCCAACCCCCTGGACACCCCACACCACTCCCCCACATGGACAGCCCACTATGACAACCTTGGACAGCCCACACCCCTCCTTGGACAACCCACACCCCTACCCCACACCCCTGGATCCCCCTACCCCCTATAGACCACTCTCTCAGTGCTTAGTGTACCCATACTAGATATAATAGGAGACGAGTAATCAAAAAAGATACATGATTAATGAAACAACATAATATAAATATAACCTCACCTCCAAAACCCTTGTAATAAACAACACCATAAATATCATCCATGTCATACAAAACATGTAAAGATAAGGTGGAATCATTGAGGGTATTAAATACATTTTATGCAGTTCATTGTAAAAGTTACAAATGAGGCTTATTAAAATAATCAGAATTCTTGGTCACTTTAATCCCCTTTGAAATCCCATTTCAAATAATTCATTAAAACTAATCATTTATATACATTACTAACATATGAATTGGTTGAATGTGTATTTATTATACTCATACTATAGAATATATAGTGATCAAAATATTTTGGGGATTAAAAATAAATACGAAACCTAAATATATAATAGTCCAAGAGGAAAATGAAATAAAAAACATGTCATTTGAGGATCTATATGGATATATCGTGACCTATGAGATCACAATTAAGATACATGAAAATAAAGAAATACAAATAATCCAATAATAAAACAAAGTCTTCTTTTATAGAAATTAATGATGAAACCTATAATGATGATGAAATGTCTCATCAATCAAAGAATATGAACATATTCTTACAAGTAAACAAATGATAAAATTGTTAAAATAAGGTGGATAATGATAGATAATAATAAGTGATGTTATTACAATGAAAAAAGGAAAACATAAGGTTGTAATTCTAAATGACTAACAGAATGAACCAGGGGAAGAATAAAAAAATCATGTAAACCTTTGATGTTTCAACTTAGTGTGTGAGAAATGAAACCCCCCTATAAAGGTAATAAAAGGAAAAATGTTCCAAGTATCTCATGACTAAAATAGAGGTTAGTCATGATGTAAAATGTAACTCTTATTCATCTTCTACTAAAAATTACTCCTCTATATATTATTAATTATCCAATCACCTATGCTATAATGATCTAAAATATGCTTGTTGAAAACATGATGAAGGTTTTACCAAACTGAATTTAATATAGAAATATCAAAAAAATAAGTACAATGAATCCCTCAATGATAAGTAAAAACTCGCAAGCAAAAAATTGAATTATCGTATTCAATGTTCAATATAATGTGATGATGTTACAATGTAATATTGATTATATCAAAAAATATATTTTCAAATTCAACAATGTCTAAAAATAATTATATAAAAAAGTGGGTTTACAATGATCTAAAATTTATAATATTCTTTGGATTTTCAAAAAATGAAAGTTCTTTAAAAAGAAAAACTGTTTATTAATTGATCTGACAAAAAATGGTTTATAATTACTATCATAAAATAGAGAATATAATTCAAGATCATAATTAAAATAATGGAATCCATGGAACGTTAAGTTTGTGGTGAACTGTGATAGTGCAAGGATATCATCTCAATGTTCAATATGATGATGTGGACGGTTTATAATCATATACATCAAACTGTGTAATATATAATGTGAATGTGTGTGAGTATGGCCTCCAGGTGATACTGTTATAATTAGATATGGAATAAGAAGAATAAGGATGATATTTAGTGGTGGTGAGAAGTGTCCAATGGCACCACGGGTTAGGACCTGCAGTGAGGAGGTGAGCTAGGGATTTGGGGGGTTGGCGGCGATCTGTGCTGAGGGACGGCAAGGGGGTGAGTTGGTGAGGTGCACTGAGGGGAGGAGTAGGGCTTTAGGGATCTCTGGGGAGGAGGCTTGTAGGGGTCGAAGGGAATATGGGTCATGCGGGGGTCGGGGTGGGGTGGAGAGATGTGTTGGAATTGAAAAAAAAGTTTAGTTTCCGTTTTTAATAAACTACTACAAAATTATTTATAAAAAACATAGCAATGGTTTTATAAACCTCCACTAAAAACCACCTTAAAAGACTATATATGTTGTAGTTACATAGAAATGGAGTAATTTTATATGGGTTGTAGTTTATAACCTTACGATGTGATCGCAATTAACTTCCATTAGATAAGATTTTAATCCTCGTAAACATACTCAGTTATACATTAATGGTTCTTTAAGAATGCATGGTGTAATAATATTAATTGTATCTAATAAATATATAAGAATTACCTTAATCATTAGAATAATGTTATTTTCTACAAGACCATTCATTCTCTGGAGGAAATATTGATATATTTCTCTATGTATTTCAATGGTGTTTCAGATCAAAATCATTCTTTGGGGGAATTGTCTTAAAATAATAGCATTCGCACAAGAATCTTGATGGATCCATACTATTCCCACCATGTTTGGAAGTGAATAACTCCAATATACATAAATTAAATTACATAAAAAAATATACTGAAGCCAAATATAGCTAAGGAATGGGACAATGAACATAATATCTATTTAGAATCACATAAGAGCAGCTTACAATCAAGAAAAAATTTATGTTGACAATCATCGGAAGGATATGATGTCTAAAGTTAGTGACAAGTTCTTTCATTGAATATATCCCTAGAATATAGTGATGAGATTTGGAAATAAGGTATAGCTAATACCATGGTATTATGATCCTTTTGAAATTATTTATCATATCAGGACAATAGCTTATAGATTGGTGCTTCTACCGAATATCTCTCAAGTTCATGAGGTGTTCTAGGAATATCTAAAAAGGAAGTACACATCGTATCTATAACATGAAATGAAATCATAGATAATAATACTAGATAATTATATTTCTTATACAGAATAAATTATTGATATTCCAGACGGTAGAGAGAAATCTCTTTAGAATAAGACCACCCATCTAGTCAATGTTTTGCAGCAAAACCACCAATTTTAGGATGTTATTTGGGATTCTATGGTTATAATGAAGAAAAATTATTCTTATCTATTTTTATGAGAGTGATGATTTCTGAGGGAGAAATTAATTTTAATTGGTGTTTAATGTGACATTCTATTATTTTATGAATAACTTTTTTTTCAAATAAATTTAATTTATTTGACTTCTTGCATCATACACTTCACTGAATATAAATGTATCGCAATACCCTAGTAAAATATTAATATTTAATATGAAAGTTACCACCTAGAAATTAGATTGGAGGGAATTAATAAGAATACCTAAATGATAAATAATTTATGGTTATATATGTATTAAATTAATTCATTTCATATCAATTGATTATAAATGAAATCAAAAATCATTTGAATGAAAAAATATATTTTTCGGAATATTTTTATGAACACAATATATTTTAATAAATTAAATTAAACCCTATTGGAGAATTATTATAATGAAATTTATCTATTATTTAGTTGATAAATTTTTCTAAACATTCAAAAATTATATTTTTAAGAATAAGATAAAAATAAATCTAGTTTTACGCTAAAAATGTTTTTATATTTTCAAAATATAGTTTTTGTCACATTTTCAAAACATGGATTAAAATTATTTTACACCATCTATAGGTGTTTAATTACATATTATTAATTACATATTTAGAATCATGAATTTTAATTTTGGAAAATACAACCCTTTGATTTTTGGCCAATTTGAATAGTATTTATGGTATAATTTATCACCCTGATAAAGGATAAATCAAGTTAATCTAGATTGAAAACAAGTAATAAGTCCATAATTATTCACCCAAATTAATGTTTTTAGAATTTAATTGTACCCTTAACACTTGAGGTTCAAAATAGTGCTTTTTAATACAAAATATCGTATTAAAATGACTTAGATATTGTTAAAATCATAAAATGTTACAAAAAGTTACTCTCCTTGTTTTTAATATCACTTATGTGCCCACAAAGGTGAAAAATATGATATAAATTAACATAAGTGTCTATTTTAAGATTAAAAAAATTATTTTCATGATATAAATTTATTTTTAATTTTTAGTAATTATATAATGAACTAAATTTATTATACAACACAAATGTTGTATTTCTATATTTAATAAAAAAATTACAAATGATTTTAGAATTTTTACATGTGATATAATTTGAAGGAGTTAATGAGACCCATGAATTTGATAGATCAATAGGTCATATTTGGGCGGTTTGAAAGCATTATATTTTAATTCAATAATTTTCTTAAGGTTTTTAATGTTAAATAAAAAGAACAATGTCAAAATTGAAAATAATGTTTTTTACCCAGTAATATTTTATTTAATTATATAAAAATAGTAAAAATATTAAAAAAAGACAAGATAAATATGATATGGTTAAATATGTCCTAAATTGGAAATTTATGGACCAATTTTCACATTGTAATTAAAAATAAAAATATTTATTTTCAAAAATTTCTCAACCATAGTTAAAATTAAAATAGGTTAACTAAGGGTTAATAAAAATTATACAGTTTAATCCCCCTGAGTTCAGATCAATGGTAGCGGCCCTGTGGGGTGTAATTGTGGCCTTGAGTTTGACTCTACATGGATAATTATATTTCTGTGTGGTGTTTTTCTTAGTAAATTGTTTATTTCACTCCTTGATCATTTTTAGTTAAATGACACGATTTAAAATTACATAAAAACTTTTATAAAGTCTACAGGTTGATGGAATTACCAACCTATCAAACCATAACATCGTATTTATGGATATTTGAATAAATTTTATTGATAATGAATTTTTTATAATTAATATTTTGATAAATTAAATAAATTTTCCCTCACATCAATTATAAAAAGGAATCTCCTCTCTCACTTATTCATACCACATTGAGGCTTCTAGCTTGGACAACCTCAACCAATTTCCCATCTCGACGTACATAGACACATCATAGATTTTTTTATTCCCAAATTATAACCCTATATCTATTTAGAGAATATATAAAGAGTAATTTAAAATAAGATGAGGGTTGAATATGAACCAAGTAATGGGATACTTGAGGTAAGGTAATTTCATTTCACTTTTATTTCAATGGGACACATTCCATATTCACCACTCTTTTGGGGGTATATACTTCCCATGATGTTTTTAAAATTATTATCATGAATATTATAAGATATAAATAAACCAGTAAGGTTTTTTCTTCCATGGGGCTTATGAATCAAATGTTAACAAAATGGTAATGGTTTAATTTTAGAATTCCATCAGTATTCAAAAAATTTTATATTTAAGACTCTACTAGGTAATATTAATCTTCCATATCCATGTTTTCTATTTTAAAAAAATTTATTTTACCATTCCTTTATGATTGTCTAAATTAATTTATACCATTTTTAACATTATAAAAATAGTATTAGTGGAATATTTTTTTAGTTTTCCAAAATAGGTTCTTTCTATTCTTTTTTCTAAAAATCAATATGTAACTTTTTTAACATAAATGACATGAATAAATTCTCCCAAAATTATGACAAAATTTTCAATTGAGGAATCCATTAAAACTTTACAGGGTTCTTATAAAAGAAATTATTTTCCTATATATTTATAAAAAATTTCAAAAATAAATGTGTTCAAAGTAAAAAAGATTATTTTTTTTAATAATTATTCCAGTTTATCTGTTAAAATAATTTTCATCTAATATTTCACTATTTGATGTTAGATATGATTTAATTGGGATATTATATAATGATTAAATATTTATTCTCTATCTAGATGGTTTTTATTTATGTTGAATAGATGAAATGTTTATGAAACCCATTTCTTTTCCATGGGTTATGTTATAATGAATTTTTTTAAACCCATTTGTTTTCATGGGTTATAATATGAATAATAATATATGATATTATGTATAACATATACATGATAATCATTATGTGATGGGTGGTACATATATATCCCGACAATTCATTTAGAAATGATTAAAATATCATTAGAAAAAGAGCACTAGAATGGGTTCTGAATGTAATTCTATAAGGGACTCCATCCACTATAATAGTGTTCGGAGTGAACCTTGACTAATAAGATGGTTTGGGGAGTGAACCCATTCCACTATAATTGTCTTGTAAAATATCCATTTCTATTATGGAAATGTTGTTATATTCTTATGTGTGTTGCCTAATTCTATGTATTATATATATATATATATATTATCTCATGGTTTTTTACTACGATTATTTCAAGATTCAAGTATTCTGACCTACAACAATTTATTCCATGACTTAAGATTATGAGATTTGGTATACAATGTATTGTTTTAAAAAAATATGACAATGTTCATATACAATTATTCTCATGTTTTTATTATGTGATCATTGATATCTCCTTTATTTACCCCCACTAATCTTATAAGATCACACTTTTTATATGTTTCAGTTCCCCCAATTATCAATAATGGTATAAAATATGACATTTATATAAAGGGTGTTTTCATGAAGAAATAAGAGGGCGATGGTTTAGATATTTTTTGAACCAGTTGTTTATGTTTCCAAGTTTCCAAATGTACAAGACCTAAATGATTATGGAATGGATCAAAATGTTATGAAATTAATATTAAAGATGTAATATCTAGGCTAGAAAAATATTGGGTATTTTATATAGCCTACTTGAGGTGGGCCTTGGGTGTTAATCCAATATCCTTTGCCCACCAAATATGGTTCTCAGTATAGTTGGGTTGTGAGAAAGTGGCATTTGAGAATTTTTTTGTGTGATAGGATAATTTTTGGGGATATGACCGAGTGAGGCATTCTTGAATTGGTTGGGTATTAGTAATTTAACCTTAACCTATGGACAAGTAATATAACTAGATGGTACCCATGCATTTTGGTTCCCTTATAATCTATTCTAAACCACTTAATGTTATGGATTTTTTAAAATGTCTTGGACTTTTTTCCCCGTGCGATTCGATGTGAGGACTATAAAAACTAATTAAGCATGTTTAGGTTATAATAAATTGATTATAGGATATAAAATTTAGTATGGATCCATGCATCATTTTAAAATGATGCATTGAATTTTTATTATTATTAGTTTTGTTTTTTATTTATGATAACCTATATTGAAATGATAAAACATTAATAATTATGATTATTTAAATTCAAATATATTGAATAATTCTCTTAAAATGTTCTATCATAAGATTCATTAAATTAGTTGGTGTTTATTTTTCATTACTAATGTTGAATAATAAAATTATGTTATGAATTGATGTGTATCAAATAAAAAACAAGTAAGAGCATGTTATAAATTAAAAATAGTTATTCAAAATCAATATTATGTTCGTTATAATATGATTTTAATATTTTAAAATCATTTCTAAAGTTTTTTATATTCCCTATCATGATTATGGATGAAGTATTAATTAATGTTAAGTAGAAATCTACTAGTATGTTGGAATTTATAAGCTCTATTTTATGACTAAAAGATTATAAGTTTCCTTTAATAGTGAATAATGTTTAATAATTTTTTCCATTTAAATTTTTAAAGGATTCAATATTTAACATAACATTTATGAAAATTTTAATAAATTGATCAATTTTAGAAAAAATATTACAATCATGTTAAAAAAATTATATTATATCTTAAATTGAAATACAATTTAAATTGAAAAAGTTGAATTTGAAAATTGAAGATTTTTTAGAACTTAATGAAATATATA
Source organism: Viscum album (assembly GCA_963277665.1). Taxonomy (NCBI): domain Eukaryota; kingdom Viridiplantae; phylum Streptophyta; class Magnoliopsida; order Santalales; family Viscaceae; genus Viscum; species Viscum album. Next base: position 2,115,758,168 of record OY728120.1, read on the forward strand.
CTCATAGTTTTATATAATTAATGATAATGTTATATTTTCTTAAATTATTATTACTTATAATGATAATTCATAGAGTTACATAGTGGATTATAATTTTTAAATGATTCTATTGGACATGATTTGAATTTTCTATATGATTTGTTATATTATTCTGGATTTAATGTGAATCTGGAAAGGATGAATTATAGAAAATATGTGATGAATGAACATAATGATAAATGATAAAGAATGAATTGATTTTGTGGAATATATATGATGTAAAGGTGTATCCTTATTATGTATACATTTAAAAGTTATATACCTTGTTTATGAAATGTTTTCTTAAAGAACATATCTTTTTTAGGGTGTTGATTTATCATCCTGGTATAGTTATTTGAGAAAAAAATAATGATAGAATGTTTTTTATATGTATGGTATTATATGGAAGGGAATTTTTGGATAGGATATATATGGGGATGATGTAATAGTTGGCTTGAGGTGGAGAACAATTATGGGGGTTAGTCATTTATGGATAGTATGATAGTGAATATCTCTCTCACTTTCCATCTACTAGTGGATTAGTTTCTGGATGATATCTATTTATTTTGAAACCACTATCATATAAATTAAATGAGATGTTAGAATTATTCTTGATCATTATTATTTGACGTTTATATCTTCTATAAGACTCTATCTATCTTACATTTTGTTAAACATAACTTATAGTTGTTTCAAATGAATAAATTTTATAATGAAAGGATAATTTTACTAGAATTTGTGATAATGGTTGGTAGTGTTTGGGACATTATTATTTAAGGCATACATGGTTTTATAAATTACATATTGTGTCATATTTATGTTTATTTATTCAACTATTATGATTATACAACCCTATATTTTAAGGTATAAAACTCTTTTTCGAGTCTAAAATTAACATCCAAATTGGGATGACTGATGTGATTTGTGAGATATGTTCGAACCCTGTTTATTAACTTATAAATGGATTGATAATTTTGTATTATATTTCATAGCTACTCATATAATAAAAGTACATCAATTATTGAACTAGGTATAATATTTTTCAAATTTTTCTATTTGGGGAATAATTTTATCGGTATCATGGGCCATGTGGGTATTTTACTTCAGTGGCAGATGTTTGGGAGTGAGGTTTATTATAGGTTTCTTTCTCAACTCCATTGTTATAAATCTCCAAAATCTATATGGAGGTTAATTTAATTTTTTTTTCAAATATAACTATGTGTGATTATTTCAAAAAATACAAATTAAAAAAATAATTCCTTTCCCAAAATGAAAAGTAATAAAACATAGATTTGAGTTTTAATAGAAAAGGGTGCGAATTGATTCAGAAATTTTCTTCCGATTGGAAATAATTTTATAACCCTAAACGTTTTAGTGGGCTTTTTTCTTTAATCCTAAAAAGTTTTAAACTAGTAAACTAATATTCAAATTTAATATATGTTTTGGAACTTATATTATTGTTTTGATTTCAAAAAAAGTCATTTTTATGATTTTATGTTTAATAAATGGATTTTTTCTTCATTGGAAATGGCTATATGTATTTTAATTTATTTAAAAAACTCCGTTATTTTTAACTAAATAATGATTTATTTTTTATTTAAAGGCATAATAATTCCCAAACAAGTATTTTTTTGATGTATTGTGGTTTCTCATAGTAGTTATGTCATAGTTTGAGAGGTATCATTAAATAGATATTAGTATTTAAGTTTTTCATAATTGGGTTTAGTTTTAAAATCTAAAATTTTTTAGAGAGGTATCTAATGTAATGGTATAAATTTGACACCCTTAGTTTTTATGAATATTTTTTTTACAATTTAGTTTAATTATTTTGATTGTTTTCATTCCATGAAATAAGAATATATCATATTTTATATGAAATCACTATGTTATTATTTCTTTGTATATAACAACATATCGTTCTTTTTCTACACACAACAATAATATTTTCTTGCGGTAAAAACATCACTATGTTTGACCTGTGTAACAAATAATGATGAGTTATTTTGATATCTTTCATTACAAGAAATACTTAGTTTAACCAAACTATACTGTAGTATTAATATTATTATTAAAATACTTGTCACCAAGTCGTTGGAATGGAGGTTATGAATATGATTAATTAAATTTTGGAAAACTGTTTAAACATGAATATAATAAGAATTATTAGATGTCCAATTAAAATAAAAACATTTTGAAAATATATGAAATCCTCTGCTAGAAAATGATATTTATGAAATAAAACACATTTTACCCAGATTAATTAATTCAGAAACTTTTGATAAATTATTTTAATAATACATATATATAATATTCATTCCAATATTTTTTGTTTATTTTATGTTTTTTCTAGGAAGTAGATACTAATAAATCCATTTTTACACATAAAGATATATATTTTCAAAAAGGTAATTTTACCCCCTTTTAATAGAAAATAAATTCTATATATAATTTTTGAAACTTTTATAATTTTTATTTGTAAAAAACATCATTTTTCAAATAATATTATTAAAATTTACTTTGGGTTTATTTAAGGTATTTTTTTAGAAGGTTAATATTTTGATAAATAATCAGATTAATGAATTTTAAATAAAAACTGTATTATCATATAATTTATTTATAATGATAAATTATATTTTAAATTAGCTTTAACATATTATTAATTACAATATAAAAAAATAAATCTATTTTAGGTTATTGTAATAATTTTCACTTTGAAATTGGATATAAAAACATTTTAGAATTTTGAAATGGTCACTTTAAAAACACGTTGTCTCATAGATTCTATGGGATTATTTTTAAATTAATTTTAGATAGTCCTTTGAATTGAATATGGGAAAATAAATATTATTATTTGAAATCTGTATGAAATTTGATTTCTAATAAGATCAACATACTTTTTTAACGGGAATGACTACTGAAAATAGTTAAAATTAATTACAGTGATTAAGGAACAAACAAGCCTACATAATGATAAAACATAGAATATAACCTGTATAAATGACACAAAATTATAAAAAACCCATTCAATTAAAATATTTATACCCTAAATAGCATAGGTTTTTTTGAGTTATTGGTATAATATTATATGAATGTGACTAATTTAGTAAGTTATGTTTTGAGAAAGAAAAAAAAGGATCATTCCTTACCTTTAATATTTCTAAAGCATTGATTTATGAAAAAACAACATTAGATAATTTTTAAAAATTATTATTAAAGTAAATGTAATTTTTATATTTTTAATATTAGTTATAAATTATTTATATTATCTTTTTAAATAATTTCATGTGCAATAGTTAATTAGTTAAAAATTTACTGAAATAAATGACACTAAAAATATTAAAAGTGGTGTTAATTGATTGATTTATTGTATTTCATTTTTTAGATGAATAAATCAGTTTAAAAATTTTAGAACATAGTATAATAAAATTTCCTATTTTTTTGGAAATTTTTAATTTAAAATATGTAAATAATGTCAAAATTGGGTTAGTGTTATTTAATAATAAATTATATTCAATTAAAAGATTTAAAATTTAATAAAAATATTATATTTCCCCAAATTATTTCTAAAATTTTATAAATATCAAATATTTTCTATTCATATAGAAATTTATGTTTTATAAGGAATATGTTGAACTTTAAATGGTAAAAACATTACTAGTACAGTTGGGGTTACAAAAGTGTTTTTTACATGTTCCACACACTTCAATTAAAATTTATTTCCAACGGACATGGGAATTATGTTTTTTAAATTAGTTATTATATTTAGAATTTATTGGGTCTATATTTTATAATAAATCTCAATTTAATTTACTCTTAACGGTAAAATAACATAGGTTATAAAACTAGTTAACTTAATAAAAACATAAATGATAAAATTAGGGAAACCAAGAAGTTAAGGAAAAAATCAAAAAAATGATTTTTTTTTTGTTTTGGAGGTATTTTAAATCAATAATTACAATTTAATCCATTAGATTTCAATTATTTAGGCACATGTGGTAGGAGATACTTCCCAATAGTGTTTACCTTTTTAAATTGAAAATAATTCCACCCCTCAATCTCTATAAAAAGGAATTCACTCATCCGTTATCTTACAGCTCTCAAGACACATTGGATAAAAAAATCCAAGAAAAAATAAGATTAAAAATTATATCCATTTATCTTAGATTCATCAAATTGGAAACAATGTTATCTAAGGAACACCTTTGGTGCAATCCAAATGGAGTTTCCCAAAAAAGAGGTAACATCATCCATCAAGAACTTTTTTTTATTTTCTTTCCCCAACACCTCAAATATTATTATTCCATGATTATAAAATGAACTAGGTATCCAAGGTATAATTATATTTTTTATTCAATTTTTTCAAATTAAAACAACACACACTTCAATCAAATATGCAATGATCTTACTGTTCGTGTGTATGATAGACTACCACCTCACAAAATGATGTTGTTCTTATTTCCCTTACTACATCTCATGGTAGGTAAATATGATGGAAAAAATAATTTTATGTGATATATAAGATATTAATTAATTTTTTATTAATTTTTTAGTATTATATAATCCATAAATTCATGATTTCTATTCTTTTAATGAAAATAACTCCATTTGTGAACGTATGGATGACCGCCTTGTCAAAGCAATGTGGTTCATTAATGCATTACTTGGAATGTAGTAAGGATGTTTTTAGTAAAATTGTATGATAAATATAAAAGTGCAATTATATAATAATGATAATATATTTATAATCATATATATAAGTTAAATTCATTCTTTCAAAACAATAATAAAACATAAATAATGTTTATGCGTACATATGACCCATCGCCTCTCCATGAACGGTGTATCCATTTCATATTTATATACTTTATAGAATATTATTAATATTTACATACTGAATAAATATTATATTTACATAATTATTTAAATTATCAAAATAATAATTTAATTATCTATGTAATATGACCTATAATAACAAGTCAAAACAAATACGAAAAATAAATCGAATATTTCTCGTAATGTAACATTAATAAGAAATTGTTAATAAATAAGGAATATAATGTCATAATAAAATAATATATGTTATTATATATAATAATATGGATCTATGGTATATGTAAAATAAAATTATACTTATAATACCATAGTATTTAATGTGTATATGAAAATTTAGGACGTAAGGTAAGGGTTTTATCATCTCACTTTTATTTATGTGAGATATATACTATATTCACCACTTATTATTGTTGTGTGGTGCATGTAATGACTTAAGAAAATTTATATCATGAATTTAATTTATTTAATAATATTAAAAGATTTAATTTATGTTATTCTTTTATGGGGATCACGATTCAAAAATTACTCATATTCTATGGGGATTTCAAGTCACACTTTTGTTTATGCGAGACTTAGACCTTATTCCCCACTAGTTTCTTTTCTCTAGTGAATATAATACCCATGAATGTAATCTATTATTATTCTAGATAATTTTATGGGTATTTACATTCCCATTTTTTGATAATTATTTAAAGGGTATTACGAATCAAATGTTACCAAATCGGTAAAGTTATTTTGTCTTAATTTTTTTTCATTGAGATAGAAGCCATGTTATGCACCTATATTATCTTATGAAGTGTATATAATTACATTGACTTGTTATATAATAAATATAAATATTTTCAATATATCTTATTCTTCATTTAATTTGATATTAATACAAAGGGATAGTGATTAAAAGTTACCAAGTGGTAAGAGATTATTGAAATAATCTCATCATTTATTGGGACTATTTATGATTATGCAATCATTTATGAAATAATATAAAACATAATTAAATAATAATTATGAAATTTATTATCCTATGTTTATAAAAGATATATTCATGTATTAGTACACTTTTCCCCTATTAGATACTTCTTTTAATAATGAAAATGTTTTTAATAAAATATGACATTATTTCACTATTTCTTCAGAAATGTTTATATTCCAAATTATGGTATCGAAAATGATTTTGAAGATGTTTAAAAATTACATATTAATATCATTATCAATTAATAATAATTTTAAAATGTATTATGGTTTCAAATAATTTTTTATAAGTTTTCAAATATATTTTCAAAGAAATAGGACTTCAAACTTTTTATGTTTTATAAATATTTCTTCAAAGTAGAAAGGATATTTTCTTCAAAATTGTTTTTCAAAGATTTGTCCAAATTATTTTGACAGTAAGATAAAATCCATTGGTGTTAATTATATATTTGTAGAAAAATACTCATCAGTTACATTCATATTCTTTTTCTGAATAGTTTATTTTTTTATGGGATGATATTTATGAAACCCATTTATCTTTCACGGGTTATATATTTATAAAAACCATTCATCATTCACGGGTTATAGTTTATATGAAACCCCATCCTATAAAACAATTATATTCATATGAAACCTAATAATTTTAATCAATTTTGATTTGATGAAATAATTATGAAACTTACCTCTTTTACAATGGTTTATATATTATTAAATGTTTTTATGATACCCATTTCATTACATGGGTGATGATATTATTTTTTATGATCTTATGTTACACATATATATGAATTAATTATAAGATGGGTGATACCTATATCCCCCTCCAATGAATTTGGAAATGATTTATATTTGATGAGATAGAAATGGATGGAATGAGGAGTGAACCCAGTCATGTAAATGAATTTTTCTGCTAATATTGTCTCTGGAGTGATCTTTGACAACATAGATAGTCAAAGGAGTGAACCATGACAACCATGATGGTATAGGGAGTGAACCAAAACTATTGAGATATCCTTGGTTGTGATGTTTTTTGTACTATTGTAATCATTTTATAGGATTATGTGTCCGTAAAAATTCCTTGTATTATTCCTATGTTATGATTTTATGGTGTGTAATCTTGATTACTTTATGATTCTTGTCTTATGAAATGCCAATGTTTATTCCTTGATTAATTTTTATGATCATTAATTTTTAGGGTATGATATTAAAATATTATGTTCCCATTATCATAATATTATGCTATGGTTTATCCTTACATATCTCACTTGTATACCCTTACATAGAATCTGATCTCATCCCTTTCCTGGGTTTTTCCCTAGCTTACAAAACAAATTTTAAGAAAGAGTAAAATATTTAAATAAAATTATGGGAAATGTTGAATAACTCTCACAAAATTAGAAGAATATGTTCCTAGTTTCCAAATAAACTAAACTATTATGGTCCTTAGGAATGTAATTTTCTAATGTGCTGAATATTTATAAAAAATGATATAATATCCATATATTTATAGCCTGGGTTGTTGTAGTTGGTATCAAATTAAATAATTAGCTAGCCTTTGGAAACTACAATGAGAAAACATTAGTGACATCTCTAGGGATATTTTTTAGAATATTTCTAGGAATGTCACTAAGGATAAGCCTATGGTTTCATTGATTTAAAAGTAGGTGTCCTGATTTTGAACCGTATAAGTGATTATTCATTATTTTTTGGTTTTGTACTATAATAAATGATGATAACACTATTATTATAAGTTTTTTCCATTGAACGGAACCCAAATGAACAAGGTTGATGTTGAATCTAATGGAAAATTTCCAGATGATCAGTAAAATGTGATGATAAATTTAGTGAAGGATGTTGTGATCATACCTAATCGGTTATCATGGATCTTGATTAATAATGTGAACCTTAAAGAACCCTTGGACACACCAAATAAGATAAGGATGGAGTTCACTAAGATTTTAGGTAATGGAGAGCACAAAGGAAAGAATAATATGTTACATTTGGGTTAAGAATGTGGAATTAATCACCCAAGTGAATGTCTTAAATGAATAAGAAGATGTTTTGATCATGGACAATAAGGACACAACGATTGTCGCTACAAATGAATAATGAAGAATTTAGTTAACACATTCGAAGTTAATATTGTCCAACCTAATACATCCTATATGTTTAAATTCAATAAGAGTAGAGTGAATAGTAATTATGAAAATTTATGTCCCATGTTGAATGCTCATGATGATAATTAACCAGTTGTTAGGAGTAATGATTATATTACTGATTATGATGAGACTACTGATGAAATGTGAAAATAAAGAGCTATTAAGTAATATGACGAGGTAGAATACTTTTTGATTATATATGATTTATAATAATTGATTCCTTATATATTTTGTTTCAACAATTATTATTGATGATTTATGTAAGGATTGTTTTATTTAAGTTTCTGCTAATAATTTATAAGAATATATTGAATGGATTTGATGAACTAGAAAAGTTATTTATTGACAAGGTGATACTTATGGAAACCATATGATCACGAGAAAAATAACCTGAAATATGTTCCTAATGTTGAGATCAAGATATTTGGATATGGATATTCTGGATATGAATAATTAAATTAGATGTTACTTATTACTGGGAACTGAATAAGGATTTGTTAAAAAAGTGATCTATGTTATAATTAATAATGTTTATAGATTTTTTTATTTAATTAATATATACATAACAAATAAATCATGTTTTCAATAAGGATGTTTGGTAAATTAGGTTATTACCATGTTTCAATAGAATACAAAGATAACGATATTCACATGTTTGGAATGTGGCATGTAATAGATACCTTATGATATATATAGGATAAATGTTATGATGATTTAGTGACCCCATTTATAATGTTTTTTATTATTAAATTTTATATGGGTTATAAGGTTATCCATTTGAAGAATGGTTTAAGTTAAACATAAGATGAGTTTTTAGAGATTCAATTATTATCTATATATATGATGATTTATTAAATTTTTTTAACTTCTGCTAAATTTTTTGTTGTGATTCTAACTAATGAAAAAGGGTCTGACTTATCATTATACCGAATGAGCTATTATTACTTCATGAATGAAAAATTAAACTTTATTTCTGATAGTATTATTCGCAGTTTAAATTGATCAATTAACAAAAAAGGGTGAGGTTGTCCTAAAATCATGTAAGTATATCCTCTCACAAAATTTTATCAACATTATGAAAAAGGGTATTCAAATAAAATGTTTTCATATTATCAACATTTCTATAATATTAGTGACATATTTAACATTTATTTATTTTTTGATTTTTTGATTTCTGACTTTCAATAGATCACCCAATTTCAAGATATCAGCGATCTTTATCATTCACTATGATTATTTATGTTTTTACTCAGTGTCCTTGTTTTCACTTTCTATCTCTGTTCTCTTTTGAGGAAATACAGTTATGGGTTAATTTTGGTAACTGTTAAGTTTCTAACATTCATTTTTAATGATTTTTTTTGTTTTCATTTAAATGATATGAGTTTCTATGAGTGGAAATTTTATTTATTAAACCATTTATATCCCATATGAATTTTGATAAAGAAATTCATTTAAGGTGGGTAAAATGTTACAACACATGTTTTTTAGGAATATTATTTTTCAACTTAATTTAATCAATTTGATAATTTTCATTTCATGAAATACTGAATATTGCTTGTTTTATATGAATACACCAAGTTAATCTATACATTAACCAATCTCTTAGTTAATATTATGATACACAAAACACTATTTTGGTACATTCAACACTATGTTTGTCTTGTGTTACAAACAATATTGAGTTCCTTCAATAGAATTCATTACACACAAGGCCATGTTTTACAAAAATAAAATATACTATTAATATTATATTTTAAATATTTTACACATAGATGTTGGAATGGAGGGGATGATTATGATAAATTAAGTTATGAAAATATGGTTAACATATGTATATAATAATTATTATTTGGTGACCAATGGAAATAAAACCCATTTGAAAATATATGGAATATTTTAATAGAAAACTATATTTATGCTATAAAACATGTTTTACGTCAATAAATTAATTAAAAATCTTTTGATAAATTATTTTAATGAAATATATATATTATATTTAGTCAACTATTTAATGGTAATGTTATGTTTTTTCTAGACAAGATATTATAATAAATCTATTTTTAGGTAAAGGGATACATATTTTTTAAAAATATAATCTCACCACATTTTAATGGAACAAATATTTTAGATATAGGTCTAAAACGTTTATAAATATAATTATTCAAAAAAAAAATCATTTTTAAAAGGGGAATATCAAAAAAATTCTTTGGGTTTATTTTTGGTAATTTTCAGAGAAGTTTCATTTTTTGATGAACAGGGAAAACAACGAATTTTAATTAAAAAAATATTTTTCATATAACTTAGTAATATAATTATTTTATATTTTAAATTAGTTCTGAATTATAATTATATAAAAAAATAAAACAACAAATACAATTTAGGTCATTGGAATCAATTTCATATTAAAATTGTATAGAATAAAATTTCAAACTTATGATAATATCTCGATAAACACCCACATTCTGAATGCATATGTGGTGATAATTTTAAATTAATTTTACCACATATGAGAATTGAATTTCAAAAAATGGATTTACATATTCCAAATCTGTATGAATTTTTTTTATTATAATATCAACTTAATTTTTTTACAAAAATTATTAATGAAAATAGTTATACTTAATTACAATGATGAAGGTAAGAACAAGCATACTTAATGACTAATCTTAGAATATATTGTGTATAAATGAACCTCCACTTGTCTAGAAGAAATTTTTTTAAGTTATATATACCCTCACCACCCTAGAATCTATTTTTACAACTTTTTTCGATAATATTCATTTAAAGTGACCTATATAATAAGATAAGTAATGAAAAATATAAAAAATAACATTCTTAATAGTCAACATTTATAAAGCTGTGATATGTGGAAAAAACCACATTAGGTTGGTTTTAAAAATTATTTTGAAATTCAAAGGATTTTTTCATCATATATTCATAGATGAATTATCCCGATTAAATTCCCTTGGAATAAAAAATGTGGTAATTGTTTAGTTAATAATTAAAGAAAATAAATGATACTAATAATATAAAAAGAGATGCTAATAGATTAAATTATTGTATTTATTTTTTATATGAATATATCCCATTAAAAATTTTAATCTTAATATAATCAAATAGAATACTTATCCTGATATTTCAAATTTAAATTATGTTTATAGTGTCAGATATGACATTAATGTTATTTTTTAATAAATGGTTTTCAGTTAAAGGATTTAAATTTTAAAAAAAATCTAAAATTCAGAAAAATATTTTATAAATGTTAATAAATATATAATATGGTATATTAATGGAAGAATTTATCTTTTATAATGAATATATTAACATTTAAATAGTTAAAACACTATTAACACGGTTCAGGTTAATGTAGTGTTTTTATGAGTTACATGTGCTTATTTTAAAATTAATTTCAATACACATGATATTTTTTTAAAAGTTAATATTATATTTATAATTACTTTTTTCTATATTTACTAATAAATAACAAATTAATTTAGTATTAATGGTAATATTACTTTGGATTAAAAACAAGTTACCTTAATAAAACCCAAAATGATAAAAGTGGGGAAACATATACATTAAAGAAAAATATTATAAAAATGAACTTATTTTTGATAGATGAAGGTTTTTATTGACCATAATACCAATTTAATACATTATTTGTCCATTTTGGAAGCATATTAGTAATTGGATACCTCACAATAATGATTATATATTAGTATTTAAAAGAATACATCCCCTTTTCCTCTATAAAAAGGCATTCACTCTTACCCTTCCTTACTTCTATAATGACACATTGGATCATTCAACACCCACCCAAATAAGATACCAACTTCAATCCCATAATTATAGAGTCTTATCCTTTGGAATAAATCCTTATAATGAAGATATTTGGTGAAAACGAAATGTTGTTAACCAAAGAAGAGGTATCATCCTTCAACAAAAAATTTTGATTCATTTTCTTTCTACACCACCTAAATTATTTTTATTACATGATTATATAATTACATAACTATCCAAAATATAAATATTTTTTTTATTATAATGGCTATACCTACACCAACACCTATACACACATCCATCAAATGGGAAATAAACCCACCTTTTGTGTGTACGGAGGACTACCACCTCATGAAACAACGACATTATTATTTTATTTACCTCATATCATGGTTGGGAATTATGATTGAAATAATTTTTTATAAATGATATATATGATTTAAAACATTTATTTAGTATTATTTAATTATTATGTAAATAATACCTTCATGCTACCCATTTCGTGTAAATACTCTAACTTTATTTGTGGATGTGTGGACAACCGCTGCCTCAAAGAGATGAGCAAAAAAATTGGGGGAAATCCCCATTCCAAAAAAAGAAAATACGAACCCATTTGGCTAAGGTAAAACCCATGAAATACCTGACCAATAGGCCTAGAGGCATATATCCTTAAGAAATAGTTACACGAAAGCCTCATGGGATAGATCCCATTACAAAACCAAAGCCAAAATAAGAAGACAAAGAAGCCTGGAGGCTTTGGCATATGAAAATTTATGAAAAACGATGAATTAGTCCTAAAATGAACCCATGTACCAAAATAAACTTCTTCTATAGTGCCCAGAATGTGCCACCCCCATCCTAAGTATATCCACAGCTAGCAACACCGTGCTCACAACCTGTCCAAACCATTGTGTCACAGACCTGAAAAATGCCACCCCATCCAGATCCCTGCAACTGAGGAAGCCACTGTTGGACTCCAACATTCCGCCTTCATCATTGTGGCTCTTAGGAAGACCAACCACTACTATGAACCACTGAATATTTTTCCTGTCATTTTAGATGAATGTGGACCCACCTCCATCTTCCGCAGCCTGATGTTAGCCGCCAATGCTGCCAAGAGCCTCCGGGATCCCCCAATACTATTGAAGATAGACAAATACACCAGATACCATCCAAAAATCATGATATTACCTCACTAAAATGATGAAAAGCATCGCAAAACCTTCGACCACCTTTTCCAGAAACCTGCCACTGCGCACCTATCGTGTCCATATTGCACACAAATCTTGCATCCGTCCACCAGATCTCAACCCTAAGGGGTTATCCGATCTGCACTGTCACCATCACACACATGTCAACATGAGCATCACACCTACACCCATCACCAATATAACACCCAGAATCTCTATTTCTATTACCCTATATTAGTTGAAATCCATGTGCTGAAATAGAGAGCACCGATCCCAACTCAAAGCGATGTGATTAGTTCATACTTTACAATAAATTTTTTAAGTTTGGTTTTAGTAAAATTATTTGAAATAAATGAAATTATAATGGGATTCTAATAATTATATATATATATATATTTCCATTTCATTCTTTCATTCAATATGATAATAAAATTGAAACAATGTTCATGCGTACATACGTCCTACCGTCTCAATGAATGGTGTATTTAATATCATATTTCTATACATTATAGATTATTAAAAATATTTTTTATAATAAATATATATGATATTTATATAATTTTTATATTATTTAAATAATAAAATAATTATCTACTTAATATGAACAAGAATGACACATCAAAACATAAAAAAAAGAATGAGGATTTCACCTAAAACAAAACATTAAAAAAAAATTATTAACACAGGGGTAATATAAAGTCATTTTAAAATCATAAATGGTTTGATAAATAATTATATGGTTATCTTGTATATTTAAAATAAAATATAATTATTATATTGATGTTTTTAACATTTACGGGGAAAGTCAAGACTTTTGGAAATGGTTCTCTCATCTCACTTTTATTTATGTGAGATATATGTTATATTCACCACTTATTCATATTGTGTGGTTTATATAATGACATAATAAATTTTATATGAGGAATTATATTTATTTAATGAAATTAAACTTTTTAATTTATTTCACTCTTTAATAGGTATCATGATTCAAATGTTACTCATGTGGTAATGGTATTTCTAGACTCACATTAATTTATGCTTGAATTAGGCCTTATTAACAACTTTTTTCATTTATATTGTGTATATAATACCCATGAATGTCATATATAATTATTATCTTTATATTTATGGGTATTTAAATTCCCAGTTACAAATATATATTTCCTTGGGTTTATGGTTCATAATTTACCAATGTGGTAATGTAATTTGTTTCTTAATTTTTCTTCTTTGTAACACATGCCATGTTATGAACCTGTATTATTTTTAAAGGTTTATATAATACATTTGAAATGTTATATGATAAATAAAAATATTTCATTAATATTTTTATCTTGATTTAGTTAAATTCTCTTACATAGGGAATATGATTGAATGTTACAAATTGGTATGATTTTATTGCAACAATGTCATCGTTTATCAGTATTGTTTATGATTATGCTTTTATTGATGAAATCCTATGATCCATTATTCAAGAAAAATGGTTAATTTTCTTATTATATATTTATTCTAGATATATTCAAGCACTAGTACCATTTTACAGTGCTTTTTACTTATGTTAATTAAGAAAACCCTTTTAGGAAAATCTAACCATTTGTCTCTCTTCGACCAGAAATCTGTTTTATTCAAAAATAATGTTTTCAAATTTTTTTAAAAAAATAAATTTTAAAATAAATTCACAATATCATTTTTAAGGAAAAATGATTTTAATTTTTTTTATTGTTTCAAATATTCCATTATAATATAAAAAATCTATTTTCAAAGAAAATACATTTCACTTTTTTATTTGTTAAAAATTATTTTCCAAAGAAGAACGGATATATCTCTTTAAAAAATGTTTTTAAAAGATATTTTGAAATTATTTTAAATATAAAATGAAATTAATTAGTGTTACTTATTACCTTGTATAAAATTATCCAAAATATCTATTCATTTTATTTCTCTTAATTGTTTATGTTTTTATGGCATGATGTTTATGAAACCCATTTCACTTTCAAAGGTAATATGATTATGAAACCCATTTCAATTTAATCAGTTTTAAGATTATGAAACCCATTTCCGGTTCATGTGATAAATTATTATTAAATCAACTTATTTTCATGTGTTATTATTTGATTAAATTCTTATGAAACCTTCCTCTAATCCACATGTTACGATATAATTACATTTCTATGATACTGATTCCGTTTAATGGGATATAATATGATTATTTATGATATTGTAACACACATATGCATGATTTCATTATGATATGGGTGGGACATATATCTAAATACAATTAACTGAGAAATGATTTATCTAGCATGATAGAGACATGACTAGAATGGGGAGAGAACTTGGATCAGTAAAGGACTTTTTCCACTAAGATGGTATTGGGATTGAACCTTGACAAATAAGAGGGTTATGGGAGTGAACCCACACTACTAAGATGGAATTTACATAGATTTGTTTTCTATGATGGAAATAATTTTATATGTTTATGTGTATTCCAGAATTCATTGATTGTTCTTATGTTATGATTTCATGGATTATGATACCAATTATATTATGATTCATGTCTAATGAAATTTTAATATTTATGCCATGATTCATTTTTATGAACTTTGATATGCAGGGCATGATCTTATATTGTTATGTTCATTTTCTTATACCCATATGACCAGGTTTATGCTTTCATATCCCATTATGTACCCTTACTAAGCATCTGATATCACCACTTTCTAATGATTACTTTCCCCAGGTTTTGATGATTTTTTAAGAAGGAATACTAAATGGGAAGATCATTAAGAGAAATGTTGAATATATTTCACTAAATTAGAAGAATTTGTTCCCAGTTTCAAAGTACCCTAAACTGTTATGGTCCTCAGTCACATAATTCAATAATGTCACGAATATTCATAAAAATGATGTAATGTCCATGTATTTTCATCTGGGCTATTTATACTAAATTTTTAATTGAACCCTTCCTTTTTCATTTCATCAGTGTCATACATTCCCAAAAATGAAATAGTATTGTTTTGGTGGTTGGGGTAATGATTGAAATAATTAATAAATTAATTTTTAACCATGTCTATGAATATTTGGATCGGAAATGATTTTGTATGTCTATTTTAACCTTTATCAAAATCCATGTCCTTGGTAATTATCATTACACACTCCCCTGGCCTTAGAGATAATCCTTACATAGTACTATAGGTCATGGTATGAACTTTACAAACCAATTTTTATCCTTTAATGACATTAAAGTAGGATCCTAAGGAACTTTACATATATATTTATATCTGGAGGTTTCCATTATATTATTTTTCTATCCTTTTCTACATAAGGGTAAATTTGAAGTACCCTTATGAAAGTCTCTATTTTCATTGCTTCGTAAGGGTAATGTTATGTCCTCTTACCTATGTTTTTTATTTATAGTTTTTTATAAGTTTAATTTAATGTACCCTTACATAAATATATTACTTTTAGTGGTTCGTATGGGTAATGTGATGTTCCATTTTAAAATCCTTTACTTTTTGGTTCCACATATGGGTAAAATGAGATAACATTAATGTGAGACCTATCTACATAATATGTGAGGGATAATCCAATATACCCTATTGTGAGTATAGATTATATAAATACGTAAGGGTATGTTTGATGACCCCTAATATGAGATCCTTTTACTACATGTTGGTTTAATTTTTTATATACAACTACAATTTTATTTTTTCACTCTCCTATAGTCAATGTTTTACAAAACTTTGTGTATTTTAAGTTGATAAAGCCATTAAATTGATATATAAAATCATGAAACAAATTTATGATGTTTTTAAAAAAATCAAATGAGTGAAACAAAAGAAAACCAAAATAATTAAATTTTGATGTTCCATTTAATTCTTGGTATACATAAAAATTTAAAGATGAGTTAATTTCTATTTAAAAAGGTAAATGTGTATAGATGCCCCCAATGTGTATCATACATATGATATTTTAAATGATTTTTATGTAAATACAAATACATCATTCATGCATACACATATCCTCAGATTCATGGTGATTCCTGAAATTCTTTTTGTTTTTTATTCTCATAATAAGTGAAACATGTTGTTTTCATTTTTATATATTTTCAAAACATCTCCCAACCATTATTCCTCTAATACCTTATTTTTACAATTCATCAATAGAAGGGAATCTTATTTTCTCCAAAGATATCTAGACCTTCACCTAGACATTTCATTTGAAATTCCAAGCCTTATTAACAACCCCGACACTCTTTATATACTAGGGTAGTGCACCACGATAGGTAAGGGATTTGAAAATTTCATTAAATTTTGAAAGATAACATGATTTATATCTTGAGAAAACATGCAGAAGCTCTTGTTTGAATCCCTAAATCCTTTTATTATCAATCCCTAGTACTGAATGAATGGAATCATCATCATTAAATTTTCTTGATAGGACATAAAAATGAGTGAAAGAAAACCACAATGTTTATTTGATAAAATACACCATTATATTCCATTGTCGGATATTCGTTGTAAAATTTGAAGAAAATTTATAATATACATTACATTAAATTCAAAGAGTGGGGGTTGTTTAAATCTATCCTTGAGCTTGGTGGAGGTGATATGGTTTGGGGATAGGTTTTTTATTTACATATTAATATTCTATTATACTCCACTCTAGGTATCTTGTGTAATACATGAGATTCTATAATAGTAAATAAACCTTTCATCACATTATTATGGAGAAATTAATACTTTATAATTTCATGATAATAGTACAACACATTTTGATACAATAAAACACTATGAAATTAAATTTATAATTAAAGATAAAAGTACCATAATATATTATGTAATAATGTTTGGTAACACCATGATATTTTACATACAATAATCATGTGTGAAAAATATTAACTATTATATGAGATACATTTATATTAAGAAGAAGACAATAAATATTATAATTTAAATACTGTATGTTGTCAGGGAATGATATGAAGGAATTTAGATGTCGGTGTACACATAAGGATTATTATGATCATATAAAAATAAAGATTTTATGTAAATATGAAAATTGGTAAATATGACCACTATGTATTATGATCACCAGTAAATATGAATCATGGACATTGTGATTTCTAGTCATATAGAGATTAAGAACATACCATTAGGATTATCCTATATTAATGGCATGAAGAATGATTATTATTACAAAAGGGATGAATTATATATTTTACTAGTTTAATAATCCCCAATGTAGTTAATTTAAAATATCTCATGGTGTATAGGTCATAACTGGTGTTTTCCCGTTACGAAACACAACAATAACTCCGAAAAGAGATGTTTGAGTGGAACCGTATGTAGGAGAATTTCCAGTTAGAGGAGATCACCAACCCATTAATGTTGGATAAACCACCACATAAATGTAAAAGTAATTCACAACTCACCCAAATGAAATATATTTGTGTGATTAGAGGTTATGTATATGGGGGTTTCAATTTTTTATTTAAATAGTAAAATTTGGTAAAAATGGTGGAATACCATAAAATATATAAAATAAGGTATATATGAAATCATATTTATTTAATCAGGAATAATTTATACCAAGGATGTTATATTTAATTATTTTTGGCCTTAATATCTATATTGGGGAATTAAGGGTTGTATTGGAGCACAATGGTTATATTAGGTGTACTAATGAAAAGTGGAAAAATATAATAATTAATAAATTATTCCAGGAACTTCTACTCACCATAGTTATAAATACCCACACCTACTATCATCCTTCCACAAAAAAATTTAATCACCCACATCATGTCACTATCATGTAGTATATGGTCTATCTCTATATATTCTTGAATAGTTTGTTTCGGTAAAAGGATAGGTTCCAATCTATGAAGTTTAAGAGAGGTATGAGGTTCTGTTTCCCTCTATTCTTTTAGTATTTTAATTTACTTAGTTGTAATATATTTTAAATTTAATTTTATATTACTCTACGATATATATCCATGTTATTATCATCAAATTTAACTATTATCAAGGATATATTTCCAAAAACACTTACTTTATAACCATTTTGTAATATGTTACCATATCGAAGTAACGATTGATTATCTCTCTCTTAACAATTCATATATACATTAACGATTTGGTATCCTTTTTATTCCAAAGGTTATTTCCCAATTACATTGTTATTTTCATTTTTTGTATTAATCTTAAGACATATATCCCATGTTAGAATACATTTTACTCACAATATTCCTAAATTTAAGTATTTAATATGACTAAACCTCTTTATATACCTATACATAGAATACATTATCTATGTAAAATTGTTGTGATTTTCAATGGAAATAAATATAAGGACCTGGCCCTAAAACATTACATAATCATGAATTAAATGAATAATTCACATTAAGGATCTTTTCTGGTTTGGATTATTAGAGAATTAGGCCATAACTATTACATTTCATTAAAAAAAAGTAGACACTTCTACTCAGTTTCCATTTTTTTCACAAAACAAGAACTCTTGAAAAAAAAGAGTCATGTCTTGTTCAATGTTTAATCCAGCATGAATTTTTCTTGATCCCATCCCTCAGTAAAGGATACACAATGAAGGAAAACTGTTATTTTTTCCAAACAACATGTAAACCATGAATACTTTAACATAATTAATTAATTTCACCTTTATGAAGTAGTAAGAACTCTTCACTGAATAAATGGTAACTACTTACCCTTTTGTAACCAAAAGATTAAAATAAATCCCATATAATGAATACATAACATATAAAGGTAACTTGTGACATAAACATACATAAATGGATTAAGCATACTATCAACTTACACACATATCACTAAATGTAATAGCCATATGGCTGACTTCCATACCCAACGCATTGGAGGTTAAAACGTAACCACCCATCTTGGTTTATCACGTCACCACCCATCATTTGGTTTATCATGTAACCACCGATCAAATGTTGAAGTACCATTATAAAATCATAACACATAAAAAATATATAAGGAACGAAAAAATTTCCACATTTCAATCACAATATATCACTTAAATATATGGAAAAAACAAATCCATTATCCAAATGATTTCTAATACCAAAATACATAAAAGAGTATATGGTATTTTTTTTCCATGAAAAAAAAAACATTACGTCTTGATAAGGAATCCAAATAACAAATAATACTCGTGGTGGTGGAAAGGTTGTTGTCACCGCTTACGTTAAAAGAATCATTCCTTTTTTTCATTTAGTAAAATGCTTCATAGAAAATGGTTCCCTTTGAAAAGTCATGGGTGTTTATTCAGTTTATAAAATAATGTCGTGTATTAAAACAAAATATGCCTCAATTAAAGGAGATTGGAACAAAGTCCCTTACCTCATGTATGACTTAACCTGTTCATTCATCAATCACATGAATAATAAATTAAAGTTAATTTCAAATTTCATAAGAACATTTTTCAGGTTTATTAGTCTTTTGATGTTAATTATTACCATGTTATAAACATTATGTAATCATTTAAGTTAACAATGGTCGTTTTGTCGGTATTTGGTACTTGAGTCAAGAATGAACACCTTATATTTAGAAGTTGTACATGTTGTCAATAGTACATTATATCCAGAATGATATTCATTTCTTAGATATCATATATATCATCTATATCGATTATATATATATATTTATAACAGTACATGTCATTTGGATGTAAGAAATGAAATGCACCATTCATGGAGACGGTAAGCCATATGTACGCATGAACGCTACTTTCATATTTATTTCATATCATAATGGAATTAAAACATAATGATACATTGTAATATTATAATTACAGTATAATATCATATATAATACCATTAAATCTATCCTTTATACATCCTATGCATGGAATGAATGAGTCATATCACTTTGAGGGGTCGGTAGTCCGCACTTCCTCAAATGAAATTATCACGTTTACCCAAAATAGATACCATAATGGTATGCTATAAAAGAAAAATACAGGAGAATAAAGAAAACATAAACATAATATATATCATATATAAATAGAGTGTCATATTAATGGCCACCATGATAGGCGGTAGGAGATAATCGAACAATCATCGTTTCATGAGGGTTTATTTTTCCATATACAGAAACAATATGTTCTTCACCAATTAGATGAAGGTGTGTGTAAGTGTAGTAAGAATAATTCTCATAAAAACATACAAGTATGTTTATTATACTATTGTTTTTATAAAATAAGGGAATAAAAAGAGTTTAGGTGTTGGAGAAATAAAATAAAATAAAAGAAGTTAAGAGAAACTGTTACCTTTAATTTAGGTAACTCCCTTTGGTTTGAACCAAAATGGTTTGTTGAAGTCCCTTATTTTTAAGGTAGGGATTCTAGTTGGAAGAGTGGAATGTAGGGAGATTAATTAGGAAGAGTTTGGACGATCCAAAATGATTGAGAAGTGTGAGTAATTGGATATAAATGGTCTCCTTTAATAAGGGGGAGGAGGGTCTCTTTAGGAAAGTGTGAAAATATTATTTTATTATATATTGATATTCGGTTTCTAAAGGACCAAAAATCATTAGAGCAAAAGATAAGATGACTCATGGTAGAATTAAAATCATCCATTAAGAATTGTAAAGGTTTTGGATGTTATTTTTATATTTAGAATCTTATTTAGTTTAAATGATTTATTAATGAGGTAAACACTACATCATTATCGTGAGGTAAATAATTTTATTTATTCGATGTATAAAAATTCTAAAAAAAACTATGATGTAGGAAATATTATTACCTTTCCAATTAATATTTATAGTCAAAAACAATTACTTATATATAACCATATAAAAATTAATTTACTAAAAGATATTTGTTTATGTCATTTTTTCCTTTACATTAAATTAAATAATATAATGTTTCATTATCATTCATAAGTGGCTCCATGGGGTCCCAAAAACGACCCAAGTATGCCCATGGTCAGCCATTACTCATCCAATATGGTTAAGACATGTGTTAATGTAATTTGTAATTATTACAATATTCCTTTTACCTTGAATTACTTTATTTACCTTTAACCGTGGTAAATAAAAGTCCAAAGTAACAGTTCACCAAAAATTATTTTAATCTTATTGAACCAAATTTTACATACTAATAATAATCATGTATGTCGGATTTTTGAAATTAATTTCACAGAAGTGGTAATATATTATTTAAATGCAAAAGTCATTTTTTTAACTACTACTAAGTGGTTTCACTATTCATCAAAAATAGAAGTTTTTCAGAAAAATACAAAAAAATTCAGCCTAAGATATATTTGATATTCCGAATTGAAAAATTATGCCTATTTTACAAAATTATAAAGATAGAAGTTTCATTAATTAATTTAAAATCAATGCCCGTTGTTAAAACAAATATAGTGTTTTTAAGAAACAATAACTTTCAAAAGATCGACACTTGTTTATGTTCAAATTCAAAGTGAAATTAATTCCTTGAACAACATTGGATTAAATTGTAAAAATATATTCTAATAAAAATATAAATCCAATTAAAAATCTAATATAACCATATAAATAAATTTGATTAAAACGTAGTTTTGAATTAAAATACAATATGTTTAACTATTCATTAAAAAATGAACTTTATCAGAAAAATTCCAAAAATTTTGACAAAGTAAAATTTGATGTTCCCATTCTAAAGAAGGATTTTATTTATTCAAATATATTGTATTAAAGGGGCCAAAACTGTATTTAAAGAGGGGTCTCCATTAAAAGGTGGTAAATCAACCATTTAATGTAAATTATGCTTAAAATTGTATTCATTCACATTTTAAGCCTCTAAATTTTATTGGATAAAAGTAAATAATTTTAACAAACATGTATAATCATATTGTAGTTAGTTTTGTTCATTCCCGCCAATAAAATTAGTATGAGATAACTTCCATTTAAAATAATTATATTATATTATTAGTGTGCAACGTAAGATTTCAAAGAAACACGTTGTTGCGTATCGGGTACACTATCGAACAAAAAAACCCTTTTAATGTAAAATTAATATTTAATTCAAAAATACTAATAAATATTAATATATATTATTCTTCATTTAAATATGATGTTATATCATTCCCCCTTTTGGAAATTTCGTCCTCACAATTTTTATTCACTTATCAAAATAAGTGGGAGTATTTGTCCCTTATACCATTTTCAGATTCCCATGTTTCCTCTTTAATCATTTGGTTTATCCACAAAACCTTTTCCTGATGAATTACCATATTCTACATAACATTCTATCTACTTTCAAGAACCTATAATGGTAGTTCTTCAGAAGAGAGATTCTCTTTCAACTGAACTACCTCTAGACTCAAAACATGAGATGTATCTGACATAAACTTTCTCAATATCAAAACATGAAAAACATTGTGTACCTGAGATAAACTTGGAGGTAAAGACACTCTGTACACCACTGGTCTAAATTTCTCCAGGATTTCATAAGGTACAATTATCCTCATACTCATCTTTCCCTTAATACCAAAACGCATCACACTTTTCCATGGAGAATCTTTGGTAAAGACAAGATCACCTACCTCAGAAGAAATATCCTTCCTCTGGTTATCCACATAACTTTTTTGCCTTCTCTGAGCAGTTCTCATGTGCTTCTAAATCAACTAAACATTCTCTTCAATCTATTCTACCAATTATGGTCCCATCAACTTCCTTTCACATACTTCATCCCAAAAAGATGGAGTTTGACAACGCTTTCAATATAATTCCTCAACTGGATATATCTGTATACTAGAATGAAAATTGTTAATATAAGAAAATTAAACCAAAGAATGATGTTGGTCCCAACTTCCATACTAATCCAGTGAACAAGAAAGTTACATATCCCCCAAGTTCTGAATTGTTCATTCTGACTGCCCATCTGATTGAGGAGGAAAAGTTGTACTAAAATTTAATTCAGTACCCAATGTCTTCTTAAGGCCTTTCCAAAAGATAGAAGTAAACCTATGGTCATGATTAGATACATTGGAGAGGGTAAATCCATGCAACCTGACTATCTCTTAAATATACAACCGAGTAAGTTGATCTAGAGAAAAAGTATCTTGAATATGAAGGAAATGAGAAGATTTAGTCAATCGATCAACTATAACCTAGATTGCATAATTACCTCGAGATGTCTTCGGTAATCCAACAACAAATTCCACGGATATATTTTCCCATTTCATCTCTGGAACCGGTAAAGACTGAATAATCCCTTTAGGTAACTGTCACTCTGCTTTAACCTGGTGACAAGTCATACACTTCATTTTAAAATCAGCAATATCTCTTTTCAATCCATCCCACAAACAATACTACCTAAGATCATTGTACATCTTAGTACTCCCAGGATGAACTGAAAACGGAGAATTATGAGCTTCACATAACAACTCATTCTTCAAATGTGAATCACAAGGCACACATTATCTCTTCCCAGACCTCCAAAAACAATCATTATCAACATTAAAATTAGGAAACATACCCTTTTGAACCAACTCAACCTTTTTCTCCAACCCACTAGCTTCATCATGCCCTTGATTTATTCTATTTGTTAGAGATGATTTATCTGACACCTGAAACAAAATAGATGAATTTTTTGCACCAAAAACATCTATGCCAATTTTCATCAAATCAAAAACCAAAGGATCTCATTCCAAATGTAGAATGGTTAATGATACATTACTTTTTCGACTCAAAGCATCAACCAATTTATTTTCTTTCCACAGATGGTAATGGATCGTGCCATCATAATACATGATTAATTCTAGCCATCTAGTCTGTCTCATGTTCATTTATTTCGATGTGAATGTATACTTTATAATTTTCTGGTTAGTATACATTTCATAGTTTACTCCATATAAATAATGCCTTCATAGTTTTAAAGAAAAAACAACAGTAACTAATTCAAAATCATATATAGGGTAATTTGACTCACTAGGTTTCAGCTGATGTGAAGCATAAACAATTACCTGACCATTCTACATAATGAAACATCTAATTCCATTCAATGAAACATCACTGTAAATAACAAACTCATGATTTCTAAAAGGTAGTGCAAAAAATAGAGCATTCACCAATCTTCTTTTCAATTCCTGAAAACAATAATCTCATTCTATTTTCAATTGAACTTAATATATTTTCGAGTTAACTATGTCATTGGACAATATAACCATGAAAAATGATCAAAAAACCTGCAGTAATAACCTTCCAAACTAAGAAAACTACAGATCTCGGTTATATTTGAGGGTCTTTTCCATTCTTCAAAAACTTTTGTTTTAGCAGGATCAACAGTCATGACATTTTTGTAAATAATGTGACCAAGGAAATAAATTTTTTGTAACCAAAACTCACACTTTATGAATATCCCATAAAGTTTATTTTCTTTTATGGTTTGCAAGATGATCCTTAAATGACTTTCATGCTCCTTTTTAATTTTAGAATAAACCCAACTATCATCATTGAACATAACGAAAAACGTATTGAAGAACTCACGGAAACTTCTATAAATAATATCCATGAATATTGTAGGTGCATTGGTTAACCCAAAAGGCATAAATACAAATTCATAATGTCCACATCTAGTATGAAACGTGGTCTTTGGAATGTATACTTCCATTAAAATTCAACTAATGGTACCCCGATCTCTAGTCAACCTTCAAAAAATACTGAGCTCCCTGTAGCTGTTCAAACAAATCATTGATATGAGGAAAATGATACTTGTTCTTAAGAGTGATGTTATTCAATGATCGATAATCAATGAAAATTCTCATTGAACCATCTTTCTTTTTAACAAACAACACAAGATCACCCCATGGTGGTGTGCTAGGTCAGGTGAAACCTTTATCTAATAACTCCTACAATTGATTCTTTAACTCGAAAAGTTCAATTTGAGCCATTCAATATGGGGGTTTTGAAATTGGCCTTGTATCAGGAACTAAGTCAATAGTAGATTCAACATCCCGATCTGGTAAAATACCAAGAAAATCATCAGAAAAAAATTCACGATTCTCATTTACCACTGGCACATCATTAATCAGAAATATTCCTTTATTTTCAACAATATGTGCAAGGTAACAATCATTTCCATCTTTTACTAGTTTCTCAGATTCCAGATATGTTATCAAAAGAGAGGGTTCATTCTTGTACAAAAACTGTAAGACTTTCTGAAATGAAACCTCTTTGGATCTGCAGTCAATCTTATAATGATACATAGACAACCAATCCATGCCCAAAATAACATCAAACTATACTATAGGCAAAACAATAAGGTTTTCTGGTAGATTCTTCCTACACAAAAGGATAATATGTTTCTTATGTTTTATTTTTGTCTCAACATTTCCTCCAGGTGTTTTCCCATATGTTCCGTATTCATATCTTGATATGGAATTCCCAATTTATTATAAAACTTATCAGAAATGAAAGAGTGTGTAAAACATGAATCAAACAACACATTGGCATAATCTGAACAAACAAACAGTGTACCTGATACTACTTCGTTTGATGGAACAACATCAGCTAAAGTAGTTGAAAAGGATTTCACCACCACTTTCTACATGTAGTCTGGTTTCTTCCCCTCAGTTGAGTTCTTCGTTGGACACTCATTTTCATAATGACCCATTTCATTACACTTAAAAACTTCTTACTGAGGGCTTTTCATTGCCTGCTCGATCAACATCCATACATTTACGAGCAATATGATCATAAAAACCACATCAAAAGTACTTTACAAACATTGGTAAACATTCTTCGGGATGCTTTTTACCACACTTCTCACAAGTTGGATATTTAATTTTCTTTCCTAAAGGATTCTTTGATGAATTCTTTCCCTTTTCATGCCAACTGGACCTCTTATTCTCTTGTTTGTCAATGAACACCTGATCATTAGCAAACTCCATTTCCACCTTATCTGCACATCGAACAAGTTTTTCATAACTTTTGAAGTCATTAGAGGATAATTCTCTTCAATATCATGGCATCAATCATGTGTAATATCGATTTATCTTACTATCAAGATCTCGTATGAAATTTGGATCATACCTTGCAAGTCGAGTGAATTTTTCTTCAAAATTAGCCACTGAGTTATCCTCCTACCTTAATTCTAGGAATTTTTTTCCATCCTAAGATGAACCACCATAGGAAAATATTTCTCAAGAAACATATCATTGAATTCAACCTAATCAAGAGCATAAATCTACTCACTATCTCTAATATTTTTCACCATCAACCACCACTGATCAGCTTCACCTTCAAAATGGTAAACATCAAGACTAACGTTTTGATATTATGAACACCCCATGACATCAAAAATCTTCTCCAGTGCATTAATCCACCCTTCATCTAGAACAATGTCAGATGATCCTCTGAATGATTGGGGATGTTTCCTCATGAAATGATCCACTACTGATATATTCCTCTACAGTTGATCTGGCTAATCTCGTGCATGGATACCACCACCTTTTATAGACTGAGTCAACATTGCCATCACGGCAACAAACTGTTTAGTTGCAATTCCTACAATCTCAGGTTTTTTATTTGGAAGGTTTTATTCCTCTTGATGTCATCCCAACACAGCTACCATGTTTCCTCTGCAGAAAACCATTATGAACACAGAAATATATTAGGCCAAGGAACCTGATAATCTGTAACTGCTATATCATTTAAATATTTCCATAAATTAATTTATGGACATTTATTTAACAATACCCTAACTCCTAAAGTTTTCTAAACCGGCTTTTGATACCAAATATAAGGAAGCTACCTTAAAACATTACATAATCCTGAATTAAATGAAAAATTTACATTAAGGATCTTTTCAGGTTTACAGTTTTAAGGAATTAGGTCATAACTATTACATTTAATTAAAAAAATACAAAGTAGACACTTCTACTCAGTTTCAATTTCTTTTCACAAAACAAGAACTCTTGAAAAAAGAGTCTTGTCTAGTTCCATTTTTAAGACAGCATGACTTTTCCGTGATCCCATCCTTTACCCTATTCTTCATTCTATCCTGTGAAAAACATTTCAAAAACATGTGATGAGCATAAAAATCTCTGTAAGGGATACACAAATAAGGAAAATTGTTAGTTTTTCAAAACAACAAGTAAACCATGAATACCATAACGTAAGTAATACATTTCACCTTTTTGAAGTAGAAAATACTCTTCATTGAATAAAAGATCACTACGTACCCTTTTGTAACCAGAATATTACCATAAAACCCATATAAAGAACACATAACATATATAGGTAACCTGGGACATAAACATACTTAAATAGAATAACCATATGGTCGACTTCCACACATATCACTAAATGGAATATCCATATGGCTGACCTCCACACCCAATGCATTGGAGGTTATAATGTGACAACATATCCTATTTTATCATGGAAGCACCCGTCATTTGGTTTATCACATAACAACCTGTAAAATTTCCAAGTACAATTATAAAATCAAACACATAAATCAAATATAAAGCAAAGAAAATTTTTCCACATTTCAATCACAATATATCACATAAATATATTGAATTAAAAAATAAAATATCAAAACCATTTTCAATACCAAAATACATAAAAGATTAAATGATATTTATTTTCCTTGGAAAAAAATTACAATGTGTAAAGGAATCCAAAGAACAAATAATACTCGCGGCGGTGTAAAGGTAATTGTCACCGATTAAGTAAACAGAAACATTCCATTTTGTCATTTAGTAAAATGCTTCATAGAAAAATATTCCCCTAGAAAATTCAATGGTGTTTATAATGCGTATAAAATAAAGTCGTGTATTAAAACAAATTATGCCTCAATGAAAGTAGATTGAGACAAAGTCCCTTACCTCATGTCCGACTTAACCCGTTCTTTCTTTAATCTCCTGAATAATAATCTAATGAAAATTTCTAATTGCTTAAGAACCTTTTTCAATTTTATTAGTCCTTTTATATCAATTATTACCATGTTATAAACATTATGTAGTCACTTAAGTTAATAATGGGCATTTCGTCGGTATTTGGTACTTGAGTAAAGAATGAACACCTTATATTTACAAGTTGTCCATGTTGTCAATAATGCATTATATGTAGAATTATACCAATTATTTAGATATCATATATATCATATATATCCATTATATATAATTATATATATATTTATAATATTACATATCATTTTGAGGTAATAAATGAAATGCACCGTTCATGGAGACGGTAAGCTGTACATACGCATGAACATGATTTTCATTTCTATTTCTTATTTTAATGGAATTAAAACCTAATGATACATTGGAATATTATAATTCCAGTATAATATAATATATAAAATCATTAACTATATATTTTATGCATCTCATGTATGGCATGAACGAGCCATATCACTTTGAGTGGGCGGTAGTCCGCACTTCCTCAAATGAAATTATCGCGTTTACCCATAATGAAAATCATAAAGGTTTGATATAACAGAAAAATACATAAGCATAAAGAAAAAATAACCATAATATATATCATATATAAATATTGTTTCATCTTAATGGCCACCATTATAGGAGGTAGGAGATAATCTAACAATCATCGTTTTGTGAGGCGTTAGTTTGCCGTCCACAAAAACAGTATGTTCTTCACCCATTAGATGGAGGTGTGTGTAAGTGTAGTTAGAATACTTCTCATAAAAAAACTAGTATATTGAGGATACTTGTGTTTTTATAACATAAGGTAATAAAAAGAGTTTAGGGGTTGGAGATGTAAAATAAAATAAAATAATTTAAGAGAAAATGTTACCTTTAATTTGGGTAACTTCCTTTGGTTTGAACCAAAATATTTTGTTGAAGTGACTTTTGCCTAAGGTAAGGCTTTTAAGTGGAAGAGAGGGATGTATGGAGATTAATTGGTCTGATTTTGGATGATCCAAAATACTTGAGAGGTCTGAGGAATTGGTTATAAATTGTCTTCTTTTATAAGGGGAGGAGGGGCTCTTTAGGAAAGTGTGAATATATTCTTTTGTTATAAAATGAAATTCGGTTTATAAAGGTCCAAATATCATTAGATTAAAAATAAGATGAGTCATGGTCGAAATAAAATCATTCAATAAAAATTGGACAGGTTTTGGAAGTTATTTTAATATTTATAATCTTACATATTTTAAATGATTTATTAATGAGGTAAACACTACATCATTATTGTGTCATAAATAATTAAGTTTGTTCGATTTCTAAAAATTATAAAAAAATACCATGATGTAGGAAATATTTTTATATTTCCAATGAATATTTATAGTCAAAACAATTACATATATAAAACTATATAAAAATTAATTTACTAAAAGATATTTGTTTATGTCATTTTTGCCTTTATTTTAAATTAATTAATCTATAGTGTCATTACCATTAATAA
This sequence comes from Viscum album, assembly GCA_963277665.1. NCBI lineage: Eukaryota > Viridiplantae > Streptophyta > Magnoliopsida > Santalales > Viscaceae > Viscum > Viscum album. The sequence goes on from OY728120.1 coordinate 2,115,788,519, forward strand.
GTGGCTCCATGGGGTCCCAAAATCGACCCAAGGATACCCATAGTTGGCCATTACTCATAAAATAAGGTTAGAACAAGTGTTAAGGTAATTTAGAATTATTATAATCTTCTTTTTACCTTGAATTACCATATTTACCTTTAACTGTGGTAAATAAAAGTCAAAAGTTACTATTCAACAAAAATTATTTTCATATTATTGAACCACATTATACATACTAATAACATCCATGTATTTCATATTTTTGAAATTTAATTTACAAAAGTGTTAAAATTTCATTTAAATGAAAAAGTGAGTTTTTTATCTACTACTATGTGGTTTGACTATTCATCAAAAATTGAAGTTTTTCAGAAAAATAACAAAAATTCAGGCTAAGATATATATATATATATATATATGATATTCTGAATTGAAAAATGATTTCTATTTTACCAAATTATAAACATATAATTTTCATTAATTAATTTAAAATTAATTGCCATTGTTAATACAAAGAGCGTGTTTTTATGAAACAATAAAAATCAAAAGATTGACACTAGTTTATGTCCAAATTCAAAGTGAAATTAATTACACTGACCAAAATTGGATTAAATGGTAAAAATATATTCTAATTACATTTTAAAATCAATTGAAAAGATAATCTATCAATATAAATAAATTAGAGTAAAACACAGTATTGAATTAAAATACAATATTTTTCACTATTCATTAAAAAGTGAACTTTATTAGAAAAATTACAAAAATTTACACAAACTAAATTTTGTTGACCCCATTATAAAGAAGGATTTAATTTGGAAAAATAGATTTTATTAAAGTAAACAAAACTATATTTAAATATGGTTCACCATTAAAAGGTGGTAAATCGAACTTTTAATATAAATTACTCTTAAAATTAGATTCATTCACATTTTAAGCCTATAACTTTTATTGGATAAAATTAAATACATTTAAAAAAAATTTATAATCATATTGTAGTTAGTTTTGTTCTTCCAAAAAATAGGATGGCTAGGAGTTAAATTCCATTTAAAATATTAATATTATATTATTAGTGTGCAACATAAGATTTCAAAGAAACTCGTTGTTGTGTATCAGGTACGCTATCAAACATAGAAACACTTTGAAAGTAAAATTTATATTTAAATAAAAATTATTAATAAATATTAAAATATCTTATTCTTTATTTATCAGGGATGTTACAATAAACCTATCTCTTGATAATATAGGTGGAAATGGTTTTAAAATAGATTAATATAAGAGTAATAACTCCAAAAATAGTTATTTGGTTATATCCTAGTCATAATCTTGGTACATGGGGAATGGGCCCCTACTAGACACCTAGTTTGATACACCTAAGCATATACTATGGTTAATTATCATACAACTTATTAACCCATGCATAGAATATATATGTTCTGTATTATATAATTGTTTCTTATGTCTCCTACCTTTACAAATACCATTAACTAACCACATTGATATTCCTTAATCTCAATAAGTACACATTTTCTAAAACTTCATATAAATAACTTATTGTGGGTAATATTTGAAATTTTTTAATCCTAAAATATTTCTTATATGTGTTGAGGGAATTCAATTCGACATTGTTATTAATTCATTGACTTGGTAAATCTATTAACGACCCATATAATCTATTATTACAAACAAGAATATCATGTATGATTAGTTCCTTTGGATATGTGTGATATGTATTTATAAGATGTTGATAATTGGACAATATTCTGCGTACAGAGTATTTGAATTTGGCATGTGCTGTAATGCATTTATATTTTAGGTGAAGAGTGGGGATCACAATTATATATCCCATCAATGCACAAGTAGGTATCATGGGAAATCTAAGATTAGGTAATTTTATAATCCTTACCTGCTATGTAAAATTTATTGGTACAAGGCTTTGATGATATGTTTATGGTGTCCTAAAATATGAAATTCTATCTTTTAGATTATTATCTGATCATTGTGATTAGGTATCTCTCTTTCTTCCGAGGATTATACTTATGTATTTATTTTTATGGACACATTTTTTATTATGATATTGTATATGAAATATTTATCCAATATTAGCATATAATTTATTTTTCCCTTACTAAGTGTTTAATGTCTCCACCATTAATTTGTTTCCCATTTACAAAGCTAATGAATTTGAAAACTAAGATTTAATATCTATAAATATATATTTTTTGTATAAATATTTATAATTTTATGCTGTAAAATATCAATTTATAATGAATTTATTATAAATCATGAATCATGTATCTTGAGGAATACTAAACCTTGATCCATGTAATGTAATATATAGTACTAGGTTTTCCATTTAATAAATAACCCACAAGATCTTGGTAACCGAGTTTGGAGTTGTTACTATTGGTATGAGAGTATGATTTTGTAGAAACCAGAGGAACTATATTTAAGAAAACATTTGTAGATAACATAGATGTTAACAATTAAGTAAAATTAATGAATTTTCTTAATAGTATACTATAAAATTATTTTTAAATGTTTTCAAGTTAATTACTATCATGCTTTTTAGATAATAGGACCTTATAGGATAATAAAGAACTAGTAAAACAACCACAAAGAGAGCGATGATTTTATGAATAATTATAATAATGGTGATAATATTATTGATGAGAAAAATTTGAATAATCTAGGAAAATTGACTCAGGATATAAAAAATAACAATTTCATATGAAACAACTTGTTTCCCCTCAATAGCGGTCAACCACCTTGGATCATTTTATAGGACACTAAATTCAACATTTTAATAGAACCTTTAATCCACTAGAGGTATAAAAATGGATTTAGTATTTAGAGAAAATATTTTTGGCATTAGTATACTTAGAGAGGGAGAAATTAATTATAGATATGCATTGTCTTAGAGGAGATGTTGACCAATGGTGATACTTAATTTAAAACAAAATGGATGAAAAATATATTTAGATACTGCACTAAAATGAATCCAATGATATTTTTTTAGAAAAAAAAATCTATTATAGAAACATGATGATATATAACAAAAATTCATAAACCTATGTAAAAAAATCAGATATAGAGGTTCAGTATAATGGTAAATTTACAAGGTAATCAAGGTGTGTTTTGGGAACCTGCGAAACCCCAAAAGGAATATTAATTACTCTTTTACGGTTTAAATACCTATCTTGGAATATACTTGGTATCTCAAAATTTCATAACAGATTATGAGATTGAAAAAAGTGATTTTATATAAGAATGGAGTTCCCTTAAAATTTTTCTAGTAAAGTGAACCTCAGATAACTATGATAGATGATCACTATATTGAAAGTGTTTCTAGGAAGGAAATTAATGGAATAATATAGTTCATTATATTTGATTAATGTTAGAAAAAACACCATGGAACCCATTTATGTGGATTGGGTGTATGATTCTAATGTGGGGAGAAAGGTCATAATGCTCGTATGTGTAATGGCCAGAGAGATAAAACCATTTTATAGTGATTCATTTGTATAGAGATGGGTAATTACTATTATCAATTCCTTATTTTCTTAGGGAATATAAAATAAAAGAGTCTTATAGATCACGGTTATGCAATTTTCATGAAAATATATTTAATTGATGATCTAAAAAACATGATTATAGGTACTTCGATTATACAATCAAAGTATGATAATACAATGCCTGATTTTAGAACTACACATTCCTTTATTTCCTATATGTTTTAAAAGATTAGTCAATCAAACATGATACACTACGAAATGATTTATTAGTTAGAACACTGAGTTGTATGTTTGTTGCAATAAAGGTACACTTAGAAGTTTAAATTTTGATCCATCGGTGGTGTCTGGATGAAAATTGAATCATCATACATATGGTTATTTTTTATGTAATTATGGGGGTGTATTTTATCTATAATTTTAATCAATAATTTATTATAGGAATAAAGATGTTTTAATTGGAGAGGGAAGTAAGGAATTACCTATTTTTTCAAGTAGAGTTTTCTTTACCAGGATCATGTCTTAAACCACCTAAAGTCATCCGAATGAAAAAAATTCATTGGGAGGATATGGATAGAATTGAATCTATGGTGGGTAAGGGTTTTGTAAAAATTAAAGAGGTACCAATTTTGTGTTAATATATTAATATGTTTCTAGATGAGTTACTTCGATTACCCCCTGATTTAGATGTTGAATTCTCTATTGATCTCATAACAAATAAAAATCCAATATCTATGACACGACATAGGATTTATCTAGAGTTGTTAGATGAGTTTAAGGATAAAATAAAATAATTTTAAGATAAAGGGCTCAATAATTTGATTGCTTCAACTTGGGTATCGTGTTTTTTTTGTGAAGAAAATGGATGAGACAATGAGAATATTCATCAACTATAAGGGAATTGATGGAATTACTAAAAATAAAAAGAATTAATTATTGTGTATTTGTGATTGCTCGACCAACTTAAATGGGATCAATTATTTACAAATATTGATCTTTGTTCTGGCTACCATCAGTTAATAGTTTACAAAGATGATATTCCAAATACAATTTTTGTATGAGGTATGGTTATTATGAGTCCACTGTAATTTCATTTTTATTAACTAATACTCCCTCTTTGTTTATGTACTTGATGAAAGGAGTATTCAAATACTACCAATGAATTAATTTTATGTTATTTATTAATGAAATTCATATATACTATATAAGTTCTAAGAATAATGAAATATATTCATGAATTGTTCTTGATGTGTTGTGGGAAAAAACATTTTATGGAAAATTTAGTAAATATGGATTTTTTATTCAAAATGTTTATTTAATGGTCATATTATAACGAAGGACAATCTATCCATATATCATTAAAAAATTAAGGCTATCAATGAATATCAATGAACCCCCAACATAATAGAAATATGATGTTTTCTTGGGTCAGCCCAATACTTTCAATGATTATTTTGAAATCATTTCTTGATTGTAAAATCTGTTAACCAAGATTACCCACAAAGGGGTTATGTTCACATTAAAATTTAATTAGAATATTGATTTGTTGGATTAAAGAAGTTATCCTTGAATGTTACATTTTTTGAATCTTATATCTAGTAAAGAAGGATTTTTTATTCATAGTGATGCATCAAGGAAAGGTATTGGATGTGTTATATTGAAAAATTATAGTGTTTTGGAATATACCAAAAGATAGTTGAAACGTAATGAGAATTATTATCCAACTTAGGAATTAAAAATTCATGTGTCAATATTTTCTCAGTATATATAGAGACATTACCACTATTGAGATAAATGCGATATATATAGTTCATAACAGTTTAACATATATTTTCCTATAATAATATTAATATGAGGTAATAAGGTGGTTATAACTAATCATGTATTATGACCATTTAATCCATTATCATCTGAGAAAATAAAACAAGGAGGAAAATTATATTAGCAGAAACAACCAAGGCATCATCTCCATGTTGAGGGTAATGAATTATCAAATTCTCAAAGACATAGTATGTGTGGAGAAGGGTATTATAATATAAGGAAAAGAATAATTATTATGAAATTTAATTACCTAACCATGGATACTATAGAGTATTAATTAAATTCAATATGGTGATAAATGCATTCAAAATGTGATGGAAGATATGTTGAATAAGAAATTTATGGAGTTTAACATGAGTGATGATAAAGTTTTTTCACTTGATAAGAGTTTAGGTGTCCAATTTGTACCATTGTTAGAGAAGATATGTTGGACGTGTCTCATTTCTCAAACATAATTATACATCCTCGAAGTACTGAGATCTCTAGGGACATTTAGGGTCACTTATGGTAGAAAAATATGATTAGATAAATTAAATATTAATCTACAAGATAATTAGTATTATAGAATGGGAAGGATGAAATAAAATTTTCTAAATGAGTAATTCTACCTATACCTATAAAATAATAAAATAAAGATAATATTAGATTTTATTTCAGAAATGAGAATCACAATAAATATATGGAGAATAATTATAAATGGAATATTCTTGACTGTCTCATATTTCCATAACTTTTCCTTATAATTTGAGAATATTTATCTCCAGATCATCTTTCCAGGATATATATGAATTATTTTGCAAAACATCTTTACAAACAACTATTTATAGTCCTCGATCGATACCCTTGGTCTACATAAAATGCTTAGATCAGTTTCCATAAGTATTAAAATAGTGAGATTAATATTAGCATGACATATCAACCTCAAAAAAATTGGCAGTTGGAATGGAAAGTATAGACCTTTCAGTTAATGATATGGGTGTTATCTCAGGATATCCAATGAAGGTTGGATAAATATATTATTCTTGAGTATATATCATATAATAATAGTTACCACTTCAAAGTAAATATTTCACCATTTGAATCATGGTATGGAAAGATATGTCAAACTCTAATTTCCATGGATGAATTTGGAGAAAGTAAGACTTTGAGTCCCAAACATGTATAAGAGATAGCTGAGAAGGAATGTTCCTTCTTGAATCATATTAACGATGCATAAATTAGAAGAAAAACTTATGTTGATAATAATAGGAAGGATCATGAGTTCTATGTGATATACCATGTCTTCTTAAATATATATCCATGGAAAGGGGTTTTGAGATGGGGAAAGAAAGATAAGTTGTTTCAATGATATATTGGACTTTCTGAAATACTATATAAGATATTAGCATTTTTATATCTTTTTCCATGCCAATAAACCTATCCCATGTTCATGATTTCTTATATGTATAACTTTTATGGAATTATATCATAGAATAGACACATATTTTAAAGGTAGAACATGTTTCGATATATCCATACTTATAATATAAACAAGAATCAATTCAAATTCATGATATAAGGAAATAAGTGATATAAATTAGAATGACTCAGCTGGTTATGTTTATTAAGATGAATCATCTTGTATAAGAGGCCACATGGGATTTAGAGTAATATATGATAATGTATTATCCCCAATTTTGTAAGATTCATTTAAAATTTTGGGAAAAGTTTTTTCAGGGGGATGTAAAATAAGATATTTTATATTATTAAATTATCCTTTCAACAAAATATTATATAACCATTCACACCTTATTATTTTTTCATAATAGTATAAAAAATTTTGATACAAAAACACTAAGAAATATAATTTATAAAAGAAAATAAAACGAGCACTATAAATTATGTAACAATATAAGACAACATAATAATATTTTACTCTAATGGATAATAATTGATAAATAATAATATTATATTAGATAGATTGTTATTGACAAGATAAAATTTAATTTAATTAGTCAATGATGTTAGAAAATGAAATTAATTTACTTAGAAGTTAGTTTATATATAATTATTAATATCAAAATTGGAAATTATAGACCACTATTCAACATAAAAATTAGTCAATTTGAATATAATTCATTATGAACATTTATGAATATGAACATTGTACATTATAACCATTGTTGGAATAACGATTAAGAACATAATATTAAGATTACCTTATATTAAGGGTAATGATGAATGAAAATTATCATATAATAGAATAATTTTGGATATTAATAGTAGGATAATCCCTTTTTGTGTAATTATATTAGATATTGGGATGGATATGTCATAACTACAATTTACCCTTAACTAAGACCAATTAAAACTCCAATAAGTGATGTTATAGTGGAACCATCTGTGAGATATGATCATGTTGTTGGATATCATCACATGATTAATATTGGTGAAACCACATAATTAATGTAAAAAACATTACACACATTATCCAAAGAGAATATTCTAGTTTGATTATGAGATATGTATATAGGGGTTGTGTTACATTAAATTGTAAATTCTTTAAGAAATTAAAATATTATTTACTCTTATACTTTATTAGTTTAATAATATTTGAATCTAAAAGAAAAGAAAAAATGTAGGTTATTAGAGAAGGAATTTTATATAATGTATTTTATATTTGGAATCATGATTTTTTAACAATACATGTGGTGAAATTTTTTATTTTTGGATTAAAATAGTAAAATATTGTAAAAATAGTGGAATATGGTAAGATATGGAAAATATAGTATATATTAAATCATATTTATGTATGTATTATTAATTTCATGCAAGGAAGGAGTATTTCAGTATTTTGGGCACTAAAATGTATAGTGGTTAATTAAGGGCTTTAGTGGAGCACAATGGTTATATTGGGGCACTATAACATACTTGGGAAATAAAATAATTAATAAATTATTCAATGAAATCCCTCTCAACAAACCTATAACTACCCACCCCTACTCCCACAATTACACACCAAATTTTAACTCCCCTATTAATTTATCTTACAATGTGTTTATAACCTAGATCTCTATTCATTCATGAATAGTTTGTTTGGATCTATGGTCAGGTTCGAAGTATGAATATCAAGAGAGGTAAGGGTTCTTATTTTCCTCTTTTCATTTAATATTTTAATTTTATTACTTGAAATATCATTTTTAAATATCATTTTTTTATTACAATAGATTTATTGATGTTATGTTATCTCAATTCATCTATTATAATGGATACATTACCCAAACCCCTTACTTTATAAACATTGTAAAGCTTGTTATTATTTAAAAGTAATGGTTGATTCTATCTCTCTTTACAATTCCTATTTACATTTCCATTATCATAACCTTTTTAATCATCAAATTATTACCCCATTATTTTTTTATTCCTTTTTTTGTTCAATTATGAAAATATCTCACCAGTGTAATCATTCCTTTCACTTATATTATATCCAACTCATAAGTTATTAATATGTTTAAGCCTCCTCAATTCCCTAGAAAACCTGTACATATGTTAATTAAGAAGTGTATGTTTTTTCAATCAAATACATCCATTTCTAGATACAATATGCGGATTTGGTTTTTGAATAAATTCATGTCAATGTAAAAACCCCAAAAAGTTTTGTTCAGGTGTATCCTGATCATCTTCCAAGTGCAGGGTGACTAGGGCTTACTACTCACCTAGTGTGACACTCTCATGGAATATTATATGGACAAGCATCATACTCTTTTCAAAGAAAAATAAAATAATTTTTGGGTGGTGTTTAATTTATTTGTTTCATTGGTATCTGAACTTTGTAAATACAATTTCTTAAACTCGTTTAATATCGATAATATTGATAAGTACCCATTTCTATAACTTGATACAAATTAGTTATTGTGGATACTAATTTTAAACCATGAATAACTAAATATTCCATATATTTATTGAGGTAATTCACATTAACATTCTTATTAGTTCATTTAATGGGGAAATATATTAATAGAACATATAATATATTCCTCTATATAGAATGGTCATATATGATATTTTTCATTTGAAAAGTGTTCTATGTATTTATATGTTCTTCATCCGTAAATATTATTCCATGTATACCCTATATTAATTTTTAATGTAAATGAATTAATTGTAATTTTATGTGATGAGTGGGTTTTTAAATTATTGGTTCCTTTCGTGGACTAGTAGGTCTAATAGGAATACTAATATATGGTAATGGGAGAGTCCTTTCCATTTAAGAATAATATCTTGGGATAAGGCATCAACGATATGTTTATGATTTCCAACACTATGAAGTAACATATTTCATTTTATTATGTGATCTATGTGGTTATTTGTGTCTCATTATACCCTTTATTACACTTATTTATTCTTTTTTATGTCTATAATTGTACCCATGAATCTTCCTAATCCATATTTATACATTATTAGTGTATGATCTATTTTTTAATATTAAGATTTTATGTTCACCACATTTACAAAGTTCTCCAATTTTCATATGCATTAAACTAGAATACAATGTTTGGAAACATATAAAGTTAGAATTTTGGGATAAAAATCTATACTATTTTGTTGTAAAATATATAGTCTGATTTTATTTATTATATATTTACTATATTGAGGTTTACTAAAAATTGATCCCTAGAATGTAATATATTTTACACTATTTTACATGTCATAAAGTAACACACTGGATCTACGAAACCAGTGTTTGGAGACTTAGACCATTTATGGTCTAGGGGTGAAATTTTAATTTCTCATTCTACTACTATACATAACTCTAATTCCATTGTTTTTTATATTATGATGGGTCTTGAACATTCCTTTACGTGGTGTGCTTAAATTATGTAATATTGTGAATAGAAGGAATTATTTTTTTGTGATTTATTTTTTTTATATTGACACTATACATGGGTTGGAATTGCTTAGGGGTATAACTCTTTCACTAATTATAGGCTATAATGGGTTATGTTGAAAATGTGTATATATCCTCTTACTATGATTGCTTAAAGGTTATGTCCTGTTTTTTTAATTATGGATCATGGTTTATCATGAGTTGATGAAGTGATGATGTGGATAAATGAGGTGTAGATATGTGATGATGTGGAGTCGTGGGGTGAATGGATGAGATAATATGACTTCATAGAGTGTGGGAATGTGATGATATTCCAACAAGTCGTGCATGGATTTGATTATATGGCTACACAATGATTAACGATGAGATAAAGTGGTTGAATGGGGAACATAGATATAATGCTGATTCTGCATGGGTGGAATGAATTTAGTGATAGAATGATTTTCAATGGTGGAGAGTTTGGGTTTCTATCTTATCTAGATAAATTTTATTGTAGTGATATTATGGCAGTTGTTGTTAAATGCCATATTTGTTCATTACAGATGTCATATTCTAAAGATCCTCTATTATTATTGCTATTATAAATCAATGGAAATATATATTTCTTGTTATCACGTGTAATATGTTTTTAGTATAATATAAAGAGATATTTATGGGAAATTATTCTGTCATAGAATAGTATATGAGTATCACTCTACTTATTAGCATATCCCACACTCTTATCTTTCATAGATGTTTCCACACTCTTCTCAATATTGTATTTATCCTAGTTATAGAATCATATTGAAAGACTTATATAATGAGTACCCCTAATACCTCAATCCTTCGTATTTTTTAAATCATTTATAGGACAGTTCAATAAGGATTGTAGCTTCTGTTCGGGTTTCCTAGATAGAGACGAAGAGTGGGAGAGAGATTGAGAGTATCTAGGTTATTAAGGAATGTAATTATTTTACATTATAAATGTATAAAATGTAGATTATATATGATTTTGGTATCAATTTAACTCTATGAGGATATTCATGGGGGTTTATTGGATATCTTATTCCTTCTACTAATAATTATGAGGGTAATTCCTCCCATTCATGTGATTGATTCCCTCAGTGAAATATCCAACCCATGGCTTACGGGAGGCATGCCTCGAGGGTCAATCAAATCAAATCTATTGAACTAATAAGATTTATGTGGGGAAGGATCATGAAGAAATATTTAAATGAGTGAATTTGGGTAACACCTGGGGATCAAGGATGATACTATAAGAGTTTGGAGAGGTAACTTAGTAAATCATTGTTAAATGAAGATGTTTTTTGGAAGTGTGGAGAAAAGGGTGGAGAATGGGAGTTTATACAGTCACACGAATGGGGTATAATTGAATAAAATAAAAATAAGTTTATTATTTACGTTCAGGACTATGAATGGTGTGAATTTATTTTAATATTCATTTTTTATTAATAAATTCATATTTTATTGTCCTGTAAACACACCAAAAACTATATGAAATATTGAAAATAGTGGAACATTTTTACATTATTTATGACCTTCTAAATGTATATATTTCCAAAATATATAAATCCTTATACATCATCATATATTTACATGAAAAATATTTACATCATCTCTATCACTATAATATTTCAAAAATATAGTATATTTGAAGAATATATTTGGATTTAATGAAGATATTAGAGTTTTATCCAAGACATGGAATAATTATATGCTCAAATCGTATAAATATAAATAAATACGTCATAAAATATAATTTCGTGGTATATTTAACATTTTATATAAAAATTTCTTTTCTAGAACTATTAAAATTCACTATTTTATATTAAAATTAAAACAATCACAAACTATGATTATTTTAACATGAATCTAATTTGTAAAAATGAAATTTTCATTTGAAGAACACAATATTTATCATTCTCAACTATTAAGGATATTTTTGAATTTTATATAGGGAAACTTGCTATAATTAGTTTGTTGCTATAAATTTTATTTGAATCTAATTAACAATCATTGATGAAGATAATTACACACCCACTATCCAACATTTATACAAAACCACTTGAGTGACATGCGGTGACATATTTTTCCACCAGAACACATTATATAATATGAATCACCCTCCATCTTGAAAATATTTAATATTTGTTATATTTAATATTTTTTTACATTCCACCCATCAACATTAGATTGAGACAAGGAGAAATTGTTACTTTCTCATTGGAGATGTCCCCATGATTCCAATGGATGGAAATAAACTCCATGGTATTCAATACATTTGGGGGACAATTTTGCCTTTAAATTTTAAACAATCAAAAATCAAATACCATAAGTAAAAAAACAACTAAATTATGCTCTAAAATAGTGTAATACATAAAGAAAATACAAAACAAACTATGCCATAACCTATATCAGAGTAAAATAAAGAAACCAAAAACCTTTTTTAGAGTAAAAAGAGAAAGAAAAATCCCAAAAAAAATCAAAGACTCAAATGAATCGTAATCCAAGGCTCCTAAAATTCATCATGATCAAACACCCCAATCCATTCTCAAGGTTTCATGATTTACCACTAATTAAATTATATAATATTACTTTTTCTATGTCCTGATAAACAATATCTATAAAATAACCAAAGTTCCAATGTGGGGGGTGAGTAATGAAACTCAGTAGTTTTTCCCCAAAATGACTTTCATACTCATTCCACTAGTACAGAAAATGTTGTCAAATTTATATAAAACATTTTATATAAAAAACATTAAAAAAAATTACATATTAAATCAAAATCATGATTTTTTGAATAAAATAGTTTCCATGGAAACAACCATGCAATTAATTATGAATGTTTAAGAATCCAATATTCATAACACATTAAAATACACACTTCTACACAAGTATTCCCAGGTGAAAGTTACATACTCATATAAGGTATCTCTTCGATATACCATGTTTTAATGAGGTAACCATATACTAGTTCCCCAATGGAACACACTCCTTCCACATAGTCAGTTCATTTCAAATAAACACATAACTACCAATCATTCAAAAACCAAGGAAAACAAATTGTGAGAAAATATTAATATAAAATAATATCTTAATTAAAAACAAATCCAAAAAACATTTCCCCTTGAATCAAACCATTGAACCATTTTTAAAATCATTATTTTGTAATCATTCAATAAATATATTTTCCCAATATTTCTTAAATTTTAAAACCATTATTAAAGTAGGATTCTACCGTGATTTTAACAAAAAATTTGTAATAAAATATAGGAAATTAAACCAATTAAGAAACAAGACATAATGTTATAATAGGAATATTCGAGAGTGAATCCAACTACCTTGAGAAATATGGTGTAAATGTGGAACAACACAAATTCTTCAACAAAACTGGGTAGAAACTCTAAAAACATACCTTAGATCACGTTCCCTATCATCAACATTGAAAAATCTCTGAATTATTCAAATTAAAAACATAAATACATGCATATATATATGTATATCCCTAGTGTTTTATATTTTTGAATCAAAATGAGGGAATAAGAGGGTATCCATGAATAACCACAAAGAATAGAGGCTTAAAATATATTTGTGCTTCAACACACCATGATTTCCATCGAATCAATCTCAGATGAAAGGGAAGAGTCTCCAATGCCTTTGGGAGGAGGGAAAAAAGAGTTTAGGTGAAATTTGGTAGAAAATAATATGTCTAGAGTAAAATAAAAATTATATCCACAATATTCAGATCTTATTTTTTTCATGCTTAGTTAAGAAAACCGTCTACTGACCCCAAATAGTCATCTATCCCCAACAAAATAGTTACGTTGGGGTGGCCAAAAATGTTGACCAAATGGTGTTCCTAACTGTGCAATAACCCATATCCCACTATGTCAGATTACATTGTTTTGGGTACGATTTTCATGGTTTCTACTAGCCATGATAAAACTTTGCAACTTTAGAAATCCCAAAAACATCCCAAAATTCCTTAAAAATTTATAAATATTAACCCAATGATTTTAAATAAATATAATACATAATGAATTAATTAAATACTTGATATAAGTAGTGATAAATTCTTCTAATAATTTTACTCTCCATCCTTGAAAATTTGAAAACCACCATCTCCCTAAAAGTCTTTGGGCCATTTCTTGTCCATTTCCTTTTCATGTTCCTATGTTTATTCATGAATCCTACAATGCTACCACAAAAATAAAAATAAATCGATGATTTTACCAAGAAGTAACTTCTATTACATATCAGTAATTCATACTAGAATATAAATCAACAAAGCATCCCATACTAGGTCAACGTGATCCCATCAAATTAGATGGTCAGGATCAAGATGATATTCTTTTACTAAGATAAATCCAACACATTGTGCATTGAACTAAACTATGGTGGAAATGAAAACTGATATTACACCTCTCAAACCTATTTGTGTTTCTCAAAAGGACTTATTTCTCAATGATGTAACTTTACCTTCTTCAAAAAATGATGATGCCAAATCCATGAAGAGAATCTCAAAACACATGATCACCCAACTCCAATGAAAATGATGATTAATGACGATCCAAATGCAATTTCTAATGACAACGAGTTGCCTTCATTATTTTCATGGATTTATTAATCAACTAAATTTTCTCTTAGTCAAGGATCAAACTAATTGGTGAAGTCTCACCTTATTCCACCCACCAAAGTGGATAACTACAAGGACACCCATACAATTCTTCAAACGTATCCATATATATCGAGTTTTGACAATTTTTGTTATATGGGAACTACACTAATGGAATCTTCTCATACCACGAGCCACAAAAATCCATTAAAAACCCCTAATCATGTTTACAATGTATTTATCATCCTATTGGATTTTCCATCCATTTGAGGATGATATTCGTACACATAGTCAATAGAGTCCTAAGGGATCGTTATAAGCATTTCTAGTAGCAGGACATAGACCTCATATATCTATCTGATTCTATAAAAAATGGTATTTCATTACTCGTTACCACTTCATGAATATAGATTTTAGAATGTGATTACACCACATGAGATTCATGAATAGTGATTAAATTGGGCCAAAATTATGAGTCAATCCACTATAAATCATTTTGCATTGTTTCCAAACTATTATTGGGGGACCTATAACAAAATCCATGGCTATATACTGTCATTTATAAATAGGAATAGGTAATGGATCCCTCATAACTACTATTTGTTGACTCTATGTCTTAATCTAATGATCGGTGATGCATCTCTAAAAAATATCTACCACCTTCCTTTTCATGCCATCCAACAAATATTATTCTTTCAATGCCATATATATCTTCTATGTTCTAGGATGAAAACCCCATCTCGAATAGTGGGAAGCATGAAAATGTTTTTCCAAACATTCCAAATGTATTACCGTAAGATCTATGAACCACAAAAAATAAAATATAACTTCAATACCTAAATTGTCTCCCCACAATGAAGTTTTGACCTCATTGCAACACATTTTGAATCTGATGTATGTTTCTCTTTAACCGTCTCCACCAAATCTAGAACAAAATAAATCATGAAGAAGATAGCAATACTAAATTATTTTTCCCAATACAGAAGCATGCATGCTATCACCATCATCAACAAGTACTTTTCTTAATATTTTTTTCCAATAGAGAATATGAATTTCTTCATAATGAATTTGCCACCAAATTTCCTTTACCCGATGTATGTATTAAGTTTATGATAAACATTTGTAGATACACAATCCATATTATTTTCATAGGGTTCAAATACCTCAACTATAAGATGTTTTAATCTCCTATGACCCTTAAACATCATAAATTCCTCACTAAATTGGTAATGAATCCTTGTCCTCAATGAATGCACTATAATAAATAACTGTAAAATCTTGTTTTGGGTCATTATTCTAATGAAATAGTAACTATAGTGAACTATAATCAATAAAATGATATCCTTACATGATAATACATCCCAGCTGAGATCCCAAACCATTATGATCCACCACGCACCCTGATTCTGATTCCAACAATATCATGATTGGTATTTATGTAAGGAAAATGTTACGCTCTGGAAGAGACTTCTAGAATTCATCTTTCTTTGAAATGGAACATTTTTCCTTGTCAAAGATGTCACTAGTTAAGCATGTCCTAGAAAATCATGAACAAAGATTCAGTAGTAATCAGCCAAACTCAGGAAAACTCATATTTTAATGATATCATATGGTGGTTTCCAATAGACAATAGCATCTCTTTTTTTAGATCCGTAAAAACACATATCCCAGAGATTACATGGACATGGAAATTTACATATTTTATCAAAAAATCACACATTCATAATTTTGAATATAAAATATGCACCAGTATAATTATGAACACTATCACCAAGTGTTTCTCATTCCCAACCCATATCCTTTAATACTACAATAAGGCATCCATAAACACCACCAAAAAATAATCTTGACACCTTTAAAATAAATGATTCATCAATTCAATAAAAACTTCTGGTATATTCTTAAGAAGAAATTTCAAAAACACATACTCATAATGTCTCTATCTACATCAAAAATTTGTTTTAGAATATCCTCCTTCCAAACCCATAATTAGTGACATCTCAAGGGAAAAACAATCATGGAGAACTACTAATCCACCCTCAATTGTTTGAAATGATAAACCATATGTGGAAGTGGATATAGATTATTTATCATAACATGGTTAATATTATGATAATTTAAGAACAACTAAAGAGTTCCATCTACCTTATTCATGAACAATACTGATGCTGCATACAGGGATGTGTTGTGCCCAATGATTCCCTTGCTTTCTAACTCTTCCAACAAAAATTTCAATTCTCTTTTTCCTATCGGTGATGTCTAATAAGATTAAATTGACATTGGAATGGTCCCCAAGAATATATAAATCATATGATCCATAGCTCTAGTTGTTGGAAACCATGATAAACATTCTAGAAACAGATCATCAAATTACTCAACGATATGAGGAAAACAACTACCCCTGATCTCATCCACCAATTTCTTGGCCAATGCATCTAACTAGTATGAGATAATATATACCGCTGGTTCAAAAAATCTTGTTTTAGGATCCTTTATAATGCCTTATCTTCTAAAGAGATGTTTGACACCATCATTAGACATGAAACTAACCATTTTAATTTAATAATCAATGTTAGATTTTAACATAGTGAAGCAATCCATAGCCAATATTATATCATTAAAATCCATCACAAGAATAGATAAATCACATATCAACTCAACATTGTCAATTTTTATAGAACATGTTCTATACCTAAAAACATGACATTCCGTCTAACCAAGAGAAGTTTAATATTTCAAAACAGAAGGCATCATCTCAACCATTAATCCCATAATGTCAACATGACAAGTATTAATAATAAAACAGGATGCACTCATATCAAACAAATATTCCATAAGGGAGGAATTGAAATGAATCTTATCTCTCACTAACAATTATCCAAATTGGCCATCCTTAATAACTTTCTCACCTATATATTACAGCTTATTCATTGAAATGTTGTCTTTATTGACCTGTTGTGGTTTCCCTTGCTGAGGAGTCTTGGTATTCCTAGAATAACATGGATATATCATTTCTAAATAAGATAATTATTATGATCCACTCATCTAATTGAAGAATACATCATCCGTGAAGCCGAAGATGTGTCCCATGGAGCCAAACATAGAGCATCGTGACAATTGCATTAATGATGGCCTAGTTGTTTGCAATTCTGACATGTTGTAGGTGGTTTCATAAAATATCACTTGATGTGATACAAATATCCACATTAGAAACATCCATATTTACTCATGGGTTTTAGAGTAAGATTCAATAACAAATCAATCTAATTTTGAGTTATCCTACTTCCTTAGAAGTAGGCATCCCTCATCCTCTTGTTCCTAACATTAGATTTCCAACTATTTCAGGCAGGTATCAACAAGAATCCTCCACCCATAGTTCTTGAGATGTCTATATCTTCCACCATCTCTCTATTAACCATATTTATATAATCCATTATACAAAGCATGGAAATCTTCACGAAAAATTATTACCTCTTCCTCAATTAAAAAATTTGGGCCGTCATGGATGAATTAGAAACAACTTCAATTTAAAAATGGTTTAAATTCACAAATTTAGCCATATAATTTGTTACAGATAAAATCGTCTAATTCATGGTGAAAAAGTATACCATTCTACAAATTATTAATGTGTGGGTATAGAATTTTGTTTTTCGAACAATTCTTAAAAATCTTATCATGAAATGTCGTGGAAAAATTTAGCAAGAAATGTTAAATCCCACCACTGGTGTGAAAATGCTTCCAAAATATACATTTCCAACTTGAATTCCAGCATATATAGTGTTCCAAGGAAATTGAATATTAAATTCATAGTATACATCCACACCTCTATATTCTTTTTTTAAAATCATCCTAGAAGAGGGGTCAATTCAACACTTAGATATGAATTAAATGATCTAGATTCATGGGTTAATCCCTTACGTTCCCTCTATAAATATCATAAAAATATTGGATAATAATTTGAACCAACTATTGGTTGACTTGTGTCTCATGTGAAACATCATTCTCAATAAATTCCTCTGGTTGGTTTCTTCCACACCTATCTATTTTCATATTCTATAAACACAAAAAACTCCATAATTCTCACTCTCTAGCAACTGAAGGAATAGGAATTTAAAATTCTAAAACATTACATAGATCACAAAAGGGATTTACAAAAATCCATACTTTTCATCTTCAATCCAATTTTGAAAAACTGCACCACAATTTTGAAGATAAAGCAACATTAAAATTACCACTATCATGCCTTATCAAAATATCACATTTTAAATTAATTTCATCAATTTTCAAAAGTCAACAAATTTGCAAAAAAAATGATATATTATTACATAAAATGAAATATTCATTTTTATTGGGACATCATTTTTATTAATGTATGAGGTGGTTTTCTCTTTGGATAAACCCATGCCAATGGGTTAATAACTCCTATAAGTTTGTAATAACAATTTTTTACCCAACACCTTGGTAATGTGAGGTCCAAAATATCTGGGTTAGCTAATCCTTTTTGGGCACAACATTTCATGTTCAAGAAATCAAGCTCCCTTCTACCATCCCATTGGAAGGAATAATCAAGAATGATTTTCAACTCCACGATTGGTACAACCAATATCCATGTATCAAAAAAACTGATACCACTTTTAACATCCCACCCCTCCTAATTATATTGAGTAAATGTTTAATTGAAACCTGTCCATAGGTGAAATCTGAAGAAACTGAGGTGTAGAAATAAATTCCAATTGATTGAATACAATTGAGGGATGATATTCCATTTGAAAATTAAATTACCAGAACATACATAACAATAAAAAACAATATAAATGATGGAAGAAGCTATAGTAATATAAAATGATAATAAAACTATACCACAACCCATATTATAGTACAATTTAGAAACCAAAAACCAATATCTGATTACAAAGCCGAAGGAAAAACCATGAAAACTCAAAGACTCCAAAGACACTGTCTCCACAACTTCCAATAAGATCAAAGCTTCAAATCCCAATGACATTCTCAATATACCATGATTCATGACAAACAAAATGTGAAACATTTACTTTAACTATGTCCCAATAAAAAATATCTACAAAATCACCAATCTTCCAAAGCAGGTGGTGAGTAATGAAACTCAATATGGTTCCCCCTAATAACTTCCCTACTCAAGATAATAGGATAGAACACATTTGCACATTTTTATAAAAAAATTTATATAAAATTAATTAAATAAGTATTAACAATTTAAATGAAATCTATAAATTCTATCAACAAAATATATTTCAAGGAAACAACCAAAAATGTCTTTCAAACCATTTCAAAATCTATTTGTCCTAACAAATTCTAATCTACACATCAAAAAATTCATGTCGAAGATATAATTTCATACACCCGACCAATCTATCTTAGATCTACCATGTCATCACAAGGTAACATTATACCATTTCCCTAATGGAACATGCCACTTCTAGAGGGTCACATAAATGAAAATGAGCACACGCCAACCAATTTTTCCAAAACCATGCCAAACCACACATGCCAAACTATTTCAATGTAACAATATTTTTATTGAAAACCATTCAAGAATTTTTATTTCTATGAATCATACCAATAATCAATTTTTCAAATCATCATTTTAATATAATTCAGAAAATCACATTTAACAACAACTCCAAAATTTAAAATCCATCCGTAATGAGGGTTTCTACGAAGATTTCACAATAATTTCAATATAATTTGAAGTAAATGAAAAAAGGTTTTTACCAATCATCATTTTATAATTATTGGATTCTAGAGTAAACCCAACTACTTGGAAAACTATGGAATAAATGAAGACTGACATAAATTCTTCATCATGAATGGGTTGAATGTCTAAAAAAATCTCCTTAGATCTTATTTCCTAACATCAAAACGACCAAATTTCTTTATTACTAGCATTAAAAAATATATTTATATCACAAAAAAATTATATATGTGAATAAAATAGAGTTAATAATATAATAGCTATGTAAAAACACCAAGAACCTAGACATACCAAGGAATACATGCTTCAACGCACTAATATTTTCCAACAGATTGCTCCTAGATCAAAGGGAAGAGTCTCTATATCAATTGAGAGGTGAGAAAAATTATTTATGGTTGAATTAAGAAACAAATTAGAGGTTTTGAGGAAAATATGAATTATATCCACAATTTCTAGATCAATTTCTCTTTAATTCATGGTTATGGTGCATAATTGAAAAAACATGAAGTAACCATGGAAATGACCTTATCTCTAAAAGAATAGTTACTATTTGGGGGATGCACAATTTAGACAAATGATGAGACTAACCATACACCTACCCATAGAAAATTTCCTCACTTTTCATTGCTTTCTATTGGATTTTCACAGTTTCAACTAATCGTACTCAAACCATGAACCTCTAGAAAAGTCCTAAACAGATCAAAAAATTAATCCAACTCTCCCAAACATCACACAAATAAATTATATACATAAACTAAAAAAATATGTACTTACTCGAGTCTAGGTGTGATAAAATAATTAAATATAAAATTGTCTCAATGTATTCTCATGAGATATAATCCTTAAGAGAATATACCAAATTGATTCACAAAAACTTCTTCAAACAATGGGAAAAACAACCCATCATTAACTTTTTATTTTTCACAAATACGAATTTTTCAATTTAAGGCCCATAATAATGTCAGATATATGCTTCATTATATTTAATCCTTATAAATAAAAACATGTATTGACCCAATCCATATAAAAAATAGTGTATTTATGTTGGTTTAAATGAAATACAATTTAATCTTAATGAATAAATATGTATTTATTTATTAAATTTTGAATCTATTTGACACTTTTAAAAAATAAAAATCTATTATATTAAGCCTTCCCTACATAAATATAATCAAATAACCTTTATAATATTTCTAAAATTATTCTATATCTTAATTTTATTTGATTAAACATTTCAATGATAAAAAATTATAACTACCAATTACTCATGCACTGATTAAAGTATATGAAAAAAAATATTATTTTTAATAAATCATAAAATATATATTCTTTAAAATAAATTTAATTTTAGAATATAATTTTAGAATCAATAAACATCACCCTTATTACTATGTCTATTAAATAATAAATTATCTGGGTTTAAATTTATTCCTTTTACCATATATACAACATAAAAAAAGATTCAATTCATTCATATATAAAAATACATATTCTTAAACACAAAATAAAATCCTTTCACATTAAAAAATACTAAAGAATATAGTTTCTATTAAAATTTATATTTGATATGTAGAGACGCATTTAAATTATAGAACCAGTCTAGTTGGTATGCATAAATTATATTTCCCGACATAAAAGTTGTAAATCTTTCTTCATTGAAAACATCAACATTTATATATATCTTGTTAAATAATTAACTATTTATTATTACGTATAATTATGATGAAAATTCACTATATCATACCCATGGGTTATAAAATGAATGTTGATTTCTATTGGATAATTTTCTTTATGTTCATAATTTAAATTTGCATGTCTACAAATAATTATTATGTTAAAATAACAATCATGGTAACCATTTATAATAAAATTACCATATATAACTATGGATTTTAATTAATAATAATGTTTCTGGTTAGTACAATATAGTATTTCATGTTTTGTTATGTGAGTATAAATCTTTTTTAATATTTAATAATTACTTTTTTGAATATAATTAAACTAAAAATATGCCCTATAAAAAATATCTAATATTGGGTCAAGATCAATATTTCATCAAAAATTGATTATGAATGGGAATTTCATTCATATATAAGATAATTAACTTGAAAATATCATCAATTTTATCACATATATGTCTTGTAATGTTGATAATAAAATATATTTCTCATATTCATCTAATGAACAATCCTAAATCATTTTTTGAGCACCATATCATATTAGAGACACATATCAAAGTGTAATTTGAATATTTAAAATTAATATTTCACAATAAATTGGGTTCTATTTATTATTCCATTCAAATAATATTTAATTTACCCAAAAATATTTTCATTGATAAATATATTGCTGTTGAGAATTGGAATGACCCAGACATACTTGAAGATTATGTTCACAAAAAGGCTCACAGTGAAAAGAATCTAACACATAAAATTTATATGTATTTTAAAATTATCACCATATAATTTAAATATGAATATTATGAATATGTAATCTCATTAATTTCGTATTTTTTTGGATAATTTTTATGATTTAATATGTATATATTATTATTTTTTACAATCTTCCGAGTTTAAATAATGAAATTTATAACTCACAATACAAATATTGAATTTTGTTTCTCATATAAAATAAAAAATTAATTACAATATTTTTAACATATCCATATAAAACACATTGATATGAAACCTGAAACACTTTCTTTATATTTTATTAGAAATTATATGATACCAAAATCATACCCACGATCATGTATTGGGCGATAGGTATCCAGCCCCCCCCCCCCTTAATTTTTATAATTTAAAAAAATCCCTTAGGCTAGTGAAAAGTATAAATATAATTCCCATTATCCATAGATCATTAATCAACTGTGATTACAGAAGAAATAAAATTTTAACACCAAATTTGAAAGAATAATTATAATAATATAAACATTTGATTTATAAAAAATATACCTCCGAACTTGAGTGAAATATATTAAATATCATGTTATACATAGATTTTATCTCTTTTAATGCATGATATAGAATTTAATACAATGTAGCTCTAAATTTACTATTGCGTATTACATTATTTACATGTGAAAAGTTCACATATTAAGAATAATGATATGTGAATTAAATAAATACAGGAATAATTCATGAATTTAGATATGAGGTTTGTAAACACATCATAAGCTATGTAAAAATGTATTATTAAGTTTCTTTTAAAAAATTTACAATTGAAAATAAAAATTATATCATGTTTTAATATAAAACAATCCAAATAAAAACCTTATATTTTTATAATTAAAATATTAAAAATTAGTATTTATAATTACATAATATAATGTTTTGAAAATGATCATATCAAAAACCAAAAAGGTCCATCCCTGAACATAACACTCAAGTCAGCCTCTAGTAAGCCTTAGATGGTGTTCTTGATCCCTGTCGGCTGCTGACAAGTGCCTGGGCATCAAGAATTTCCTTTCAGAATGATATTTTTGATATTTAACCAAAAAAAATAAATAGATGGAATATATAAAATTTAAATTACTCTAATAAAATCTACGATTGTAGAAGACAAAGTGAGTACTAGAAAAAGGTTCCCAAAAAAACTTTTGAACAAGAGTAGTAATGAATAAAGACAACCCATTTCCATGTGATATAAGGGAAAACGTCTTACAATGTTACCACAAAAAGCCCAAGCCACACTTAGATGGATACCCACTACCTCTATGATCTTCCATTCCATTATTTATTTTAGACAAGACAATATATACCCACATATAAATATATTCATAGGGTTTGAGAAAAAAAATACCAGTAGGATCCCACAATGTGATTCATAAGAATTATTTAATAAATAAACTAATTAATCTCAATTAACGAATGAAAAAGAATAAAATTAAGCATTCCATCTTGTAAAGATTAGAATTTTATCAAAGGTACATATCATTGTTTTTTGGATTTAGTTACTTTCTTTATCCATTTTAATGATTCTTAATGGAGTCACGATGGTCACAATGGTGGATGGGGATTTTTCAAAGCCAAGAGCCACAAAACATGGAAGAAGACATTAGGCCGCACGGTTAGTGGAAACACTTCCACCCAGCTTCTGTGGTTTTGTCTGACCATGAGGGTGTTTCAGAGGGGAGTAGGGGGCCGCACAGTTGTCTAAAACCATGTCATCTTAGGCATACTCATATGCAATAATTTCAAACAAGGTGACAGTGGGCCTTATAATTTCTTTCACAAGGTTAGGAAATACATGTGCCTAGCTTATTCGAGGTCCCCTTTAGGCATTCATGTGGCGTATGGTTGGAACACTGTTTGGTAAAAAGTGTGTAAAAATTATGTGTCCCTTTCTGGAAGGTTGAATTTAACATTTTCAACATAATGATCCGAAAATATTCACCCTTCATTTTTTCTCAATTATAACATAAAACCCCTCCATAATTTCCCAAAGGGTCTCCCTCAAGCCTCTTCCAGTTTCATTGATAACTACTCAATCCAGACACCAAATCTATCTCCTTTGGTTACTTAATATCCACGTAATTGTGATATATAATCCCATTTCTGCCATCCATTGTTTCTCTTCCCATTTCTTACTTAATTTACATGCAGTCCCATATGCCCTATTTTTATGGCATTGGTCCATTCTTCATTTTTATTCAATAATTCTGTAAATTTGATTTTGATATTATAAGTGGAGTCATCTAAAACTCTAAGGTAGGTGGTATAGTGATTTTTAGTAATTTTTTTGATGTTTTCATAGCTTTACCTTTGTTCCACATGGTGACAATTGTTGTACATTTCACATTATTGTGTTATTCATTTATAAATAATAAGACACATATTGCTATACTCCCACAGACCCTGTCAATGTGTTTAAAGGATGTTGAAATCAATCATATCCACCCATTTGGGTGTTTCCAATGAAATTCATTATCATGTGTAATTTTTCAATAGATAAAACACCACCTAAGTGTTTGTATTGGTTTGGAAATAGAATTTTCCTCATTCATATAATTTTTCGATGCACTTGAACACCTTCTTAGTGTTCAGAATATCATTGAATTGAATTTAATTAATGAATTAAAAACATTATTTCTAATGAATTAAAACAAGTTTAAAGTACACCCTAAGTTATTCATTATTATATTAATATGGATTATATGAATAGTGATACCTTTTTTGTATTGGTAATACTGAATACAATTCATTAAATAAGATTACTCCTGATAACATTAAAATTAAGAGTATTCCCTTGTTATGGGATATTTTATGATGGTTAATTGACATGTTATGACTGACATTTCACTCTCCCTTTTATCGGGTGTTGATCATGGTGCCACTGACCACTATAATTTTATCCGGGCGATGGAGATGGCATTCAATGTTCCTCAATTTTAGGTGTTGGGCATGATGGCTTCCCCCACTTATCTAGAATGATTATCATGAAGTCTCATATTCATCATTATATTTATGACATCTACACTTTTTAGATCCTAAAAACCATTAGACTAATTGTGGACACCTAAGTTATGACTCGAGTCTATCTACCACCTAATATCTCTGCATATTTCTACTTATTCACTCATTTCTATAGTGTATATACATGTGTATTGTATATAACTATATATTGTTGAGAAAAAAAATAAAATTGTGAAAAATATACTAGTGGAGGAAGATGAGTTGGAAAAAATACGTTTATATTATTATTTATCCAAAAACATCATTTCTATCGGTAGATCAATTTATTCTAGGGGTGCACTATTTTTTATAAGAAGTGAAAAGAGGATTGGTTGGGTGGGATCCCACCCCCAATGAAATATGTAACCATAATTAGTACTTTCTCAAAACTCCCCCATGGGATAAAAAACCCTACCATTGTCATACGTGTTTGATACTACCTCATTAAAAAAATTATAGAAAAAATTGGTGGGGTAAAAACCTGAATAAGGAAAACAATATATTCACATAGACTCCCCTAAATGATACATTACATTAAAAAATATTCAATATATGAATCCAAAATTTATGTGAAAACATTCTTAAGATAATTATTGGTAGTACCTTTTAATATAAATCTGCAATGTTGTCGCTGGATCAAGAATATTTCATGTAGACATCTCAACTATTCATTAACTATGGTGTGAATGTGAAAACTTTATATGGTATGCGTTATCTCAGATCATTCTTAATGAATAATTCCATTAATTTTTAGATTCAAACAATATTATCTTCATATAAAATTTTTGGGCCACTCTCTATAGGAAATCAACTTTCCACTCAAATGTGATGAGCCATACGCTAAAACCAAGTATTTTCTCAATATACATCATGTTATGATATCACTTTTGTATTGTTGGAAGTTGTTGTGATGAGATTATTCTTTTGGGATCTCCCAGATATGGAAGTAAATACTTCTGTAAACCCACTAACTTTTTGTGATCGTGCATTATGCTAATTAGATAAATAACCTGCATCTGAGAAACCATAAATATTAATTTCAAATTTGTTAGAATATAATAAATATAAATAAATAATCCCACGATGATAAAGAAAAATATGTTTAATAACATTATATATTCTTTTTTAATGGTATGGAATGGATTATTCCATGAAATTAGTAGAAAAATATATACTAGGACGAGTAAAATTAGTAAAATACATTAGTTCTCTAATAGCACTAAGGTATGGTACATCGGGACCCACCAACTCTTCATTTTAATCACAGGATAAAAAATAATCATTATCAGTACTTAAATACCAAAAAAATATTGTAGTACTTAATTTATTCTCTTTATTCATATAAAATCATTTTAAGCCATTTTAACTATAATTTGAATCATTCAAAAATATAACAATTGGAATATTCTCAATTTTTAATCCATGGAAACTCATGGTTTCTACTGGGTATTTAATTAAAAATTCATCCTTAATTTTATCATTGATTCATTAATATATTCAGGATATTATATGATATTTAAATCATCAATATAAACTATAATGGTTGCATATCCATATGTTGTTTTCTTAATAAAAACACAAGTTCATACATAGATATTTAAATACCCATTATATGACATATATTCAATTAAACTATTATAACATATTTGACTATATTGTTTAAATTCATATATGGATTTAAAAAATTTAACTGAATATAGGTATTTGGGTTATGATTTAATATTTCAGGTATTTTGAATCCTTTAGGGGTTCTCATATATATACTATTATCAAGTAACCAATATAAATAAGCTGTAACAAAATCCATAAGATTAATATTAGTCTTCTCAACTACTACAAGGTCTATTAGATATAAAAATGTAAAAACATACATAATAGGAGAAAATATTTCCTCATAATCAATTCATAGTCTTTGAGAAAAACCTTGTGCGACATGATGAGCTTTGTGTCTCAAAATATTTTTTCCCAATCCTTTTACACACAAAAAACACATTTATATCCAACGATCAACACAAATTCAAGTGTGAGAATGGTATTTCCAAAAAATCATTTCTTATTAAGTGAATTTAATTCAACTTACATTAAATCTTTCCATTTACTCCAATTGGATCATTTTTAACATTCCATAACAGACCATGGTTTTAGGACATTAATTTCAATATCTTGTGGTGTAGAATATGAAAATATTTCATCAATATTGTCCAAAGTACATCGATTCTATATATAACCTTTAGTGTTATAATTAAGAGATATTACATTGTCTTAGAATCCTTCAGTGTTTTATCTATCATAAGAACTCTCTTTTTGATTCTCATCATGTGTTTGTTTACGAAAGCATAAATTATGTGTTTATTCTGGAAAATATGCATCCATAATGGGGTTTTCAATTATATTCATAACTTTCCTTTTCTGATGAGTTATACCCTTTGAAGAAATAGGAATTCCATGCTTCAAGCATGTTTCAGATATTTTGGGGACATCATTATATAGTTGTATCTTCACGAAATCAATTATATCCATTGCATTTGTTGCAAGTATGTGGAATTTAGTCATGATTTTGAATCAATAAATACATAAAGAAATTTATTTTCAAGTTATTTAATAAGTAAATTCATTTTTCACTTCCATCTCACATGGTCATGTGGGAGGATCGTGAAATGTTAAAATTTTCACATTCTAGGAAATCTCCTCCCTTTGTTTCTTTTACCCCCCCTAATTAGGGGAATACTTCCTCTTTGAGGTGACAATCAGAAAAACGTGTTGTAAATACATCACCTATTTTTGTTTCTTAAAATCAAATTAATAATATAGATTAATATCATATATGTATATATATTCCATTATTCCTTTAATGTCCCATCATTTTATGTTATGGGGGATCAATTGGTACATAAAATGAGAAACCAAAGATTATTTTTTGGGTGATGTCATGAGCTTTTCCAAAAGAAAATTAGAGTGGATATTTTTTATGATATTCACTTGGTCTGATCTGAATTAGTTATGAGGAATGATATTTTCCATAACCCATATGGAGCTCAAAAACATGGTTCTTATTATTGCTCATTTATCAATATGTAGGAGGCATTTTATTAGTGATTCAACTATACCATTTTATGTATTCACATGGGTGACTATAAGATCCACAATGATCCCCATTTCCATACAATAATCATTTAATTCTTTAGAGGTAATCAATTTATCATTATCAAGCCTTAATTTCATGATGAAATGATTAGGTAAGTGTGACCTAAATTTATTTATTTTGTCATGAAAATTTGAAAAACACCACATTATGAGTTGAGATAAAAAATACTCATGACCCTATTCTATATGCATCAATTAATAAAATAAAATATTTAAATTTCCTAAATGAGGGATGAATTGGTCCAAATATATCCTCTCGAATTCATTCAATAATGGCTGGAAATGCATCCTCAATTTTAGCTAGAGAT
Organism: Viscum album; assembly: GCA_963277665.1. Lineage (NCBI taxonomy): Eukaryota > Viridiplantae > Streptophyta > Magnoliopsida > Santalales > Viscaceae > Viscum > Viscum album. The sequence goes on from OY728120.1 coordinate 2,115,817,943, forward strand.
GGTCTTATAGTAACCTTTTGAAGTAAAAAATCCTTGCATGTAATTTTACATAGTAGAGAGATCTGCTACACCTTTTCTGAATGTCCAAAATAAAAATCAAATATATTTTCACATCATTTATGAACCAGGATGGCTTAATCAATCATCCAAAAAAATAATGATTTGTGGTCAATTATTTATTAGTATTAGTGTTCTGAATGAATTTATATATGTATAATGAAATACAGATGATAATTTTGGTATTTCATCTAGTTCACAATTCTTACCAAATTTAATAATGGTAATTCACATGCACTTTTAATTTTTCTTAGATATAGTTTGAGTATCATACCCATGCTAGTATATATCATTGAAACATAACAAGTTTCTTTTTTAAATTAAGGGAAAACAATGAATATTTTATAAAGAATTGTGTCACATTGTTTAAAGAACATCTCAATTTACAAGTCCCTTTTGTTTAATTTTTGGGACCAGATATAGTATTTATAATTGGTCTTTTTTATTTAAGATCTGAAAAAAAAAATTATACGTAATAATTTTGTATCTTCTTATAGTATCAGGTTTTATCATATCAATCCCACTTAAACAATCTATTTCATTACTTCAATGTAATTGGAATAATATTATAAGAAGCACCATGTGAAATTCAAATAATAATACATCTAAAATATAAAAAATATTCAATTGAATGGCATATAATATTTTATTACTATTTTATTTTTTTTAAATTATTTATAACTATAATTTCATCAAATTCACAAGTAAAATCACCCGCTTGAATGTAAGTGAAATCATAATTCTATGGCTCGTGATTCTCAGTAAATTTCAACTCCTTTAATTTAACAATATAAGATATATAAGTAAACTGTGGTTCATTCTTATTTACTTCAATATATTCATTAATGATCTTACATTGATGATATGGGGTTCAAAAAACTCAAGACCAATGTCCCTTAGAGCCACACGAGTAGTAAGATTCCTCAGGATTCCTTAGACCTTCTGAGACACTATTTCTTTGATTCTAATATCCATTTCGAGGAAGCCCTTGGTTTTCACCACATCCTCGATCACATATGTCCCAAATACCACATCTACTTTGAGAATCATGTCCTTATATTCTTCCTTGAATATTTTCTAGAAATATAACATTTTCCCTAGGAAATTCTATCACAGAACTAGTTGGATGAGACTCTTGTTTTTTAATCAAAATCTCACTTTTCTTATCTATTACATGTAATGATTATGTGAGATTAGAATATTTTAAATACCCTCATAAACAATATTTTTACTATAGTGACATGTGAGATGCATTAAACCTCGTTTATGTCTTTTCAATCGTATGAAGAACATTAATCCCAACACCACTATACATTAGCTATGATACAGTTATATACATGGATGAATTGTAATCAATGATCTTTTTAATGTAATGGAATCATAAATAATTCCATTGATCATGGGTTTCTGGAAGAACAACATATTTTTATGACAATTACTCTCCTTCAAACTCTTCTAGAGCTTGGATAGATCTTTTTCTATGAAGAATTCACATTTGAAACCCTAATCGAGATGTTTTCGGTGGAAGATGATTGAATTTTATTTAATTTGAAGGGTATGAAAATTCTTTTCATTAGTTTTTTTAATGAGATCCATCGATTCAATATGCATTTCCAAATCCATTATACATGACTTGTAATTACATCTAGTAATGTCCAGATAGGTGAATTTGATTTTTTTTGAGATTGGACATGATGATAACTAAAAATTTTTTAAATCGTGTTAATATTATCATTCAATATTATATATATATACCACCCTAAAAAATTAATAAATATTTGACATGGAGACTTGAGAAAAGTAAATCAATACCTCGAATTACTCATTTAAAACATTCTTGTGTGTACTAACTTGTTAGTTACACTATTCAATCAGGTGGAGAAACAATAAATAAATTTAAGAAACAAAAATATTCTAATCTTACAATATATTTAAAATAAAAATAATAAATAATTAGAACCATCTAACTGGGTAGTGAGATTAAAAAAACCATACCATTCTTCGTTATGATCATTCTCAATAATAACGTGTAGAGAAAACCAAAAATAGAATGTTAAAAATTAGGGTAACGAAGGAAGATGGGTAGGAAAATAAGAGGGATATCTTATTGATGACTGATGAAAATAATTTTTATTAGACATTTTTTTATTATTCATTGTTATTTAATATTCATTTTACATGATTTTTTCTATGATATGTACACTACATGGATCATTTCTGTACTCATTTGGTGGTGCCTTACTATGTGTATCTCACACCTTACTTGAGCCGTCTTTGCTACCCAAGTAGATTACATGTATATAAGTATGAATACGGGAAATTACCCTTCTATAGATTCTTGATTTATTTTACTTGTACCACTAAAAATGGGAGAATATGAATGAGAATATTTTTATAAGGATATTGGAACTCTCTTTTCATGTTATTTATTATTTTATAGCATGTTTTATATGCCAGTACCAAGTTTCCAATTTTTTATATTATCATTCTGTGACATAATTTTATATAACTCAAACTTTGGGATTTTTATTATAATTACATTTTATTGTTTATTTACACATCTAGAGATTATTATTGCATCATTTCCATTATTCGATCTGTTTTCATATCCTTATGATGTTGTCTATATATTAACTATATCTTATACACTACATTGATATGAGGGTATATTCTATCCACTATATGACCTTGTACCCTTACTACTGTTGGTAGGCTCTAATGTACATGGAGGCACACTTTAGCCTATGCGACCCATCATATCAGGGCACCTATTATGTTGATCTCAAGTCAAGATGTTATAAAGTTGAATGAGAGGGTACTTTGTCCTCTTATCCTTATGTGTTGGGTATTAGACCTGAGATTAGAAGGGAATGGAATTTGTAAATGATCCAAAAACTAGCCATAACTAACCCACATATAGGGGAATCCCAAATTACCTTGGTAGGGATGTTGTAGTTAATGATTATTCTTGTTACAGTTGATAAGACCTTACTATTTGCTGAAACACATGTATTGTGATCTTGTAACTATTTGTGTAATTTCATTGAGATTTCATTTATCCAGGCTCGATGGAATGATGGTTTTTTATCTCATGCATCATTATAGTCACATTATGATGAATATTCCATGCATTTTCCATGCCACATCTACTTTCTGCATTATTTTTCCTATTTCATATAGTTAGTGCCTGATTATTATATATTTAAATGTGCTAAAATTTATTTCTGGGATAATATAATTGGATTATTTATTATACGTACATCAATATAAATGGTTTTCCCCACATATATTAGTGGAGAAACATTAATAATTCAACTGTACCAAAATGTGAGTTCTAAACCTATTGGTTATTGACCAGAATATATATATTATGTACTAAAATGTTTAAAAATGTAATTAAATTTATATACTTAAAGATGAATTGGTTACCACTAAATCATATTATAATTGTAATGTTATTTTGTCTCACTATAAATTGTAGTAGAAAATCCCAATATCAGAACCCATATCTTTTGACATGAGACCAAGAACCAAACTCAGCCTTAGTAGTGGGTAGTTGGGGTGTATCATAAATTTTTGTGGCCTCTTATGGTATATCCTTTATCACATTGACCTGGATTTTAGAGTAGGCATGGAGATGTGATCTATTCATAGGAAATCTACGTACATAACCTTGCTACCAATATTTGATCCTTTCAGTTGATAAATTATCTTCTTAGGAATGATTTTGGAATTATAGAATCATTCCCCCATGGAACCCTCAATTTGTATGCCTAGAAGGTAGTAACGACCATGAACCAGAGGTGGTGGGCCATATCCTTGAGTGATTCCTCATGTAGTACCACCTATAAAATCACTTGTTGGTCGTGATTTGGACACAGATGCGTTTTTTCGAGTGGGAATATTCCTCATGATAATAAATATACACAGATTCCCTTAACTTTCCCCTACAATAGAATTGTTGTCTTGGGAGTTCTAGATGTAGAATCATCCCACATTCATGGGGGATGGAGGACCATATACTGAGATGTCATGGATTGAGGCCATAGATTCTATTTATGAGAATCTAGATAAACCGCTAGTGAATAGGTTCATGATCGCTACCTATATGATGTGTGGTTCTACCACTCAATGGTGTGATGTAATTACCCATGTTGACTACCATCGAGATATTTCTATGGTATATTTCTAGGTGGTATTTTATAACTATTTCATTCTATAGACTCCGAGGGGTAATCGGGATAGAGAGTTTATGAACATGAAAAATGAAGCCATTTATGTCATGGATTATTTTGATTGTTTCACTGAGCTACAATAGTACTATAAAACATTACATGGTGTTGATATTATGATTATGAGATGATTCAAGGATGAACTGGTATACAAAATCCTATCAAGGAAATTTCTTTTAGGATTGATACTATTTCTGAGATAGTCAACCAGAACCGAAGTACTGTGATGAATATGGGGGATGTTGATGGTGGAAACTGGGCTGGTTCCAAACCCATAACTAGAAGTGATTTTTCTATATGGAGAAAGGGGCATTTTAAGGTTTCTTGTGGGGGGACATAGCAATCTGATAATCCAAACTGAAATCATCATCATATGTCACCAATGTGGAATCCATGACATATGAACCATCAATGTGTGAATTGTCCAGTGGAATGAATGTCTTCAAAAGGATGAGACTCATCTATCACTTTTGTAAGAAATTCCATCAATTCATCGAGAGAAAGGATCTACACCTACCCTATGTTCTGGTGTGGGTCTAGTAGTATCTCATCAGGGAGGCAGCGGGAATACCACTGGATGTGAAGTCTGAGGTGGTGGTTGAGGTATAGGAAATTAGACTCAAGACATGTAGTTCTAGTGTAGTGGGCATACTCAGGGTAGTTAGGTTATGAATCAAGTCCATGGTATGGTCCAGTTACTTGTAGTGAAACCTATACTAGAGGAGTAGAGTACTATAATTTTTTCTACACTATGTTCTATTCAATTATCCTCTACTTTTGTGTTTTCTTTATTTAACGGAGGTATGACACACTATTTAATATATATGGAAATTGTGGAGAGTTTGGGACAAATGATTGGGTTATTTCATAGAGTGATGACTCTCGATACCCCATTATGTATTCGATCAGAGAGTATTCATCGATGTAATGATTTTCTCCTTGATATAGGAGGATTTCCCTTTGAGTGGAATCTTTTTGTCCATTCCATGACCAGGCATGATGTAATTATCATGATGTACTAGTTAATTCCATATCAAACCTAGATATATTATTATTGATGAATGATGATCTTTAAACCACCATAGGGTGGTCGACATGTGCATAAGGTAGAATGAGATATCCAAGCTACTCAATCATGACATGAGAAAAAGGGATTGGTAAGAGTGAAAACCTAGATAGCCAGTTTCATCTTGGATTATATAGGGTTACGAACACATATAATACCGCATTTAGTGGATCATTTCCAGGATGTATTACCCAATAAAATTTCTAGAATGCCTCTAGTGAGATATGTGGAATTAACCTTTGAGCTAGTGCTAGGTGTAACACCATTGTCCATTACTCCATAAAGGATGATACCTATGGAGCTTTTAGAGCTCAAGAAATAGTTGGAGGTTTTAGAGGACAATATTTTTATACACCCCATTACATCTCAATGGGGTTTCCAATCCTTTTACAAAAAGGTGAATGGATCCCTCTGTGACCATGTAGATTACTGAGGGTTGAACCATCTTACAGTTAATAATTCATATCCATTTCCATTAATAGATGGCCTCTTTGATCAACATTGAGAAGTGAGAGTGTTTTCAATTATTTATTTCATTTTAGGCTATCATTATGTGAATTTCAGATATTTAGACATACCTCACATAGCTTTTTGGAGTAGGAATGGTCTTTACGAGTTTCTTGATTATGCTATTCGATATCACAAATGCACCTATAGTTTTTGTGGTTCTAAAAAATTGCATTTTCCAACCATATTATGATTAATTCATTATTGTCTATATGGATTACATATTAAATTATTCACACTCTCAAAATTACCATGAAAACCACTTTAAGATCATTCTGAATACACTATGTGAGCACCCAAATTATATTATTCTTAGAATATACCACTTTTGGATCGAACAGGTGCACTCCCTAGGTCATATCATCTGGGAATCATGATTTTTAGTTTCCTAGAGACATAGAGACCCCAAGATTCATTAGACTTTCCCAAGAATTTCATTATCATATGGTGTTTCTTAGGACTAGTGGGGTTTTATAAAATTCATCCATAATTTCTCACAAACTACAACGCCTATTATGTAATTAACTAAGAAGGGTGTCAAATTTTATGGTTATAATCACGTGACTAATCCTTTTAAAAGTTAAATGGAATATTAAATGTAGTGAAAATACTATTTATTCTAGATCCTGTTGTGACCTATATAGTTTACAATGACATATTAGGTATTGGGATGAAGGATGTTTTGATGTAGGACGAGAAAGTTGTAGCATACATGCATCGTCATTTGAGACCCCACAAGCTGAGTTACCCAATTCACAAACTCAAGCTAGGTTTTTTATTCATTATCTATGATATTGGAGACACTATTTACTTGGAGAATATATTTTTTACTACTCCCAAAATCCTCATGTATTTCATTAAGAAACATTATATTTATCATAAGTAGTGTAGATGTGTAGATTATTTTCAATCCTTCAATCTCAAGATTAAATATAATCCTAGAAGTTGAAATATTGTAGCTGATGATATAAACTGGAAGACTCAAATATAGGTAGTTACAGAGTCTAGTCAAGGGTCATAACATATGGATCTATTTTCATATATGCACATTGATGTTTGGAAGGATCATAGTAAGACTATCCTATTATCATTAATACAGAAAACTACCACTATAGAATTTATAGGAATGAGGTAAAATTTAAATCCAGAAGGCCTCATCCTAAGAGAAACTATCTCAGATGATGATTCATATTTTGGTTGGATCATAGATGAGGATGTGACTCTACTCTTTCATGGGAATTTTTGTGTCCCAAAATAATAGAATATGAAACCTCTTGTATCTACATGATCTCTTAAAAATATAACTTTTCAAAATACTCTTCCTTGGGAGTGTCATGATTTTGAATGAAAGGAGTTATCTTGGTTAATCAATCAATCAAAACCTATATATAATTATTCTGTTAAATAGTTATTAGAAACCCAATGATCAAAGCCATAAACACCACATCTCATTTCTATATAGGAATAGAGTGAGTCTAAATAAATTCATATGGATTTTAGTGTTCACCCTCAATATTTTGGAAGGTATAGTAATGAAACACATAGTAATCTATGCCAAATTTCATATATGGACACCAAAATTTATGTTTCATATCATAGTAAATCATTGTTTTATTGAAAAGAACAACCAGATGATAATAATGTAAAATTTTCTCCATATCTATCCGCACATGTTATGGAATGAAAGTCCAATTCTTTTAAGAAATAAATTCTTATAGGGAGATAGGCCACCCAGAAATGGTCTCTCCATCATATTAAATGTTTATGATACTTTTAAACTCTTAATCATATTATTTCACCTAAAAACCAGACTTGAAAATAGATGATGTACACATAAAAATAGATAGAAAGATACTACTCTTTTCTATCACGAAATCTAGGCACGTCTAATCCAATATTCCCATGATATTCCATTAATCGTTGATTATAATAGGACTTGAGAAGGAATATTTCTAATTATAGATCCATTGGAAACATTCCCCTTTCCAAGGTTATAAATAATATCATAGTCAGATAAATATATAAACTCCACCCATCACCTTTTCCCAAGGTCCAATTCCTTCCAAGAAAAGTTGTAACTCAAACTCTTAGAGATAGAATAAACAATGAACACTTATCCAAAGATGTAATGTTTCATATGCTTGAGAGAATTCAAAATGGTTCATGTTCTAAATCATTGCTTGGATTATTATTGTCATGTGGTCAAAGGTGATGAGAGACTTAGTCCACTGAATGATCTTTTTTACATAACAGAAAAACCCAAACCATCACCCAAAGCATAAAAAACACCACATATAATTTTCTTTCCTCTCTTAAAACAAAAATTGGCAATGAGTTCAGATGTTTCTTCAATTCATAAAATTATTTTAACACATAGAAACCCATATGAATTTTACCCCATTCATGGAAATAGAATTAAATGGAGATGAAGGATTTGATAACTTCTTCATAGAACCTAGATAATATCCTACCAAAACCCTAGAAGCTTCAAATATGAAGGGAATTTTATGGATCCTCCCATGAAAAGAAAAATTTCAACTTCTTATGATCATCTATAATGAAATTTTCTGAAATAAAATGTCATAATATCGTAAATTATTGAATACATGAATTATATTATTATTTATTATCATAATAGAGGTGATCCCTCATGATTCATAGAATGGAATGGATATTTATTTAGCTTCCAAAAAAATAATCTAAATGAAAAAATTTGTCTCGAGAGGAAGGCCATAAAAGTCAGCTAGAAACACTATAGAAAAAACTCATACAATTATTGGAATGTCACCATAGATGTGTTTTTATTTATTTTCAAATAAAATAGAAGATATTAATTTTCTATGTTTCAGTAAAGAATGTTATGATCTACTAGAACATAGCTCCAATTTTACATAAAAATCAGGATCACCCATTAATGTTGTAAATAACATATGTCGATGATGAAAATCAACACCTACATTACGGGAAACTAACTAATCCATCTAAATGATATTATATGAGATATCAAAATAGAGAACTATAAAATCCCAAATAAAAATATATTGAGAGATATATAAAAAACTAGAGTGACATCAGAGACCCTACTCATCCATTATGAGAGGTGTCATTCACTCCATGTCAATCAACCTGAGTTCCATTAGATGATTTTAAAAAATCCTTAAATATTTTGATATATAATAATGAGTGGAACCAATATCAGATAAAGTAGTCACTAAAGAAGAATCGATAAAGATTGTACCTCTCATAGTTGTATTTATCACATTAATTTCCAACATATATTCTTCCACTATGTGTAACTGATTTATTCCAGAGGATCATGGTTGTAACCATACTACCCTTGAAGCACCATACTACATCAAAGATCATTTCAGTACCAACAAACCTGTTCCATAACGTTGATTTGGGGTAAACTAATAGAACCCTTATAAGTTCTATCTATGTACACAAAAATTATAGATTTTTGGATGTATAGGGAATGCATTTCTCACGTTCCATGTTGTTACAAAATGTTAGTAATTAAAAGGTTGACTCCAAGATACTTATGAATGTGCGGTATAATTATATTTGGGGATCCACTAATACAAACTTTAAAATACTTATTCCACATACACTTATTATTTGAGATCCATGGAAAAAACCACTATGTAGAAGAGTAATTATCACCATTCTTGACTCTATTGACTATACAATTTATTCCATAAGTAATCTCCCTACCATTTCGATATATAAGGTTAGATTCAAAATGAAAAACTGAGAATGAATATCTTGTCACAAGATCATCTGGAACCTTTGAGCATTTAACTTATCATTTGATACCTCCATAGGGGGAAGCATACTAAACCTGTAAAAATGTTGGTGAACCAATATCTGTCTAATCACATTGATTCAAGGTGAGAAACTCCATGTATTTAGCCATGTCAATGATATAAGGAAAAAATATAGGCAAAATTTGTCCATTAATTCTTTGTACACTAAAAATTCAAGTTATTTTTCCCAATCCACTATGAACCCCATATATTTTACTAGAATTTTAATGTATAATAGTATAATATTTTCCAAAACAGAATATAGTGATTTCATTAGATTGAAAATTGTCTCAATCTTCCATAATCGTTCCTCTGATTCCAAAAGACAATTCATTCCCAGGAAGGATGATAGATTCTTTTATAGAATCTACTAGGTTAAATTTTTATCTCCTCTAGAACATGGGAAGACAACCATATCTTGATTGGGTGTTGGGGAATCACCATTTTCCATGGCATGGACCCCACACACAACTTCTTCAACTAGATTATGATCAAATGGAGGTTTTCTTTATGTAACTTCATCCACAAAACCATTATAAAGAGCTTTAGTAATCCATTTAGGGGGTATTTACTACATCATATAAAGAAGTGAGTCTCTAAAAAAATTGTGAATTATTAGTTCTAATAAATAGCACCCAGGAAATGAACTAATATCATATCAAAACCCAAAATTATAGACAGACTTCCCAACAACCCTTTGTAACTTAAGAGTTGTTATGATGTTGGATGAATAGAAACTCACTGATAACAGACCCCTTTTATAATTAAAATATTATCATCTATCTACCAAAACATCCCAAGACACCAAGAACATGGATACAAAATATTTTATGATACTAATGTTTCATGAAAAAACATGTTTTATCCCATAACAAAACACCCAAGATGTTATGTATCAAATACATAAGGTTATTCTCGAAACCCTGGGGATATAAACAAGAACCATTGAATCAAGAACTACCATTGGGAACTATTTATAACATAAAAAACAAAATAATCATCTTTTAGAATATAAAAAAATTATATTTTTTCCAATAGAATGTCTAAAAAATAATGTCATAGAAAATATGAAAAAAATAGTTTCCAAACTAATATAAGCTAACCAATGTAGCTGATAAAAACAATAACACTTTTCCATGAGACATGAGAGTCATAATACAATAATTTCATTACAAAACATACACCCCTCAGAAATTGATTCTAATAACATCTATGTGGTTCCTTTACTCTCCCTTTATAATAAATTATACAATTTACATAGACCCAAAGGAATGTCCATGGCGTGGTAAGAAAAATTTCATTTAGATCAAAACTTGTTTTTATAAGAATTATTTCATAAATAAACCAAATATGATTATTTATGGAATGAAATCTCAATAATTATATCATTATATAGTTTTCACTAAATCATTTACATCCACACATTATAAAAAAATTTATATTGTATGAATAAAGAAAAAAATTTAAATAATTTTAAAAAAATATATGTTGATTTTATAAAGAAACCATTTCTCAAAAAATTATCAAATAACCAATACAGATGGACCACCATGGAAACTAGTGAAATGGTAGATTAGGTTTGGGTTTTCTCAGATTTTCACACCTCAATGATTAAATGGGTAAGTGAAAACATATCCCTATAGATGGGAGTAGGGATAAGAGAACACCCTAAGAAATAAACCTCATCTCACAATAGTTTTTAGTTATTGTTTAAGTTAAAATCCATGCTAGGTAGCTGTAAATTATCATAGAATTCATATCCCCTTATACCCCCTAATAAGTACATTGGGTTCCAATGTTTAATATCCCACACATGGAGTCAATAAATTTAAAAAAAACACACATAGTGGACTTCATTTTAACAAATGATCCACACATGGAATATTTTATTTTTATAAATGGGACACACTTATATGATTTTTTTTCATAATTCAGATCATTTCTGCGAATATCACATCAATAATAAAACTAACCTAATTCATAATAAAAAATTCATTGAAATGAATTATAATCATCAATTACAAAGGGGAAATCCATTTTACCAAATAATCCCAAAACATCACACTTAGAGATTCATAAATCATTTCATTAAAATTTATTAATAAAATAAAATGAGAAAGAAATGATGGTTTATAAAATTATGTCCATTCATTAATCCATGTACCCCAAACACATGGTATATATATCAATAAAATGGGATATATAATATAGATATAACATGGGAAAAAATATATAGCAAGGTAATAACCTAAAATATGAATCCCATATCAATAATCCCAGATTCAACAATCCCATGATCAATGGATCCAAGAGAAACCACTTACGATAAAAAAACCTATTGAATCACACAATGATATTGGTTGATTTAGTCTCTACCTTAATCTCTCACAATGGATCTATGATATGTCTCGAATAAACCCATAGATCCTACCATAACATCCTCAATATATGGTTCAATTTAATATAAATAGATAGGATCTAGAAGAACAATAATGAAAAAAGAAGAATGGTCTATTATCTTTAATTTACTAGATCCAACACCTAAAGATCCATCAGAATAACACTCTAACAGGTCTGATATATACAAAATATCCATGAGGAATCCCTAGAGTATTGATTCATGGATGTTAGAAGAATATTTTGAGAAACAAGTGTTATAAAATGTTTATAAATAAATTTTTTAATATTTAATTTTCGGTGTATAGTTTGGAAAACTCTACACCCATTTTTTCCACTATGGAAGATACACAGATTGGATAACCATTTTCCAACCATAAAATATTACACTTCCCAAACCACCATAATTCTCTTGATTTACTAATAATTCACTATATTTGTTTCCTAACTATGCACCAACCCTGAAGATGGCCAAATTTCTACAATTTTTCTATAAATCACCGAAACAAATCTTAGAAAGGATCAATAATTAAATGGTTACAAAAAATCAATATAAATTATTGAAATTTAAAATATGTAGAGGATCATATATTTTAATATATTTTTGTTATTTCTTAATGTTATTGCAATTTTTTGTTTTATTTTGGGTCTATTTCCATGGTGTTTTTTAATAATATTCTGTATAAAAACCTTATATCATATAATATTATTCACCTAGTATTACCTACTTTTATATAGGAAAAAACTATATCACCAACTGAATTTTTAAACATTATACTTTAAAATTACATCCTATAATTTTTATGGTGATATCTTTTTTCACATACGAAGGATATGTGTTTAATCATTAATCTAAAGACTATAGTGTTTACTGTAATTTTTTTCTAGTGGAATATATTTGAGGGAATGATGGTTTTTAATATTATTTAACAAATAATTTTATTATTAAAGGATAAATATTAAATATATAATAGAAAAATAATGGATATTTCTGAGTGAAGTTATAACAACCAACAAAAATCAATCGTGGGTTAGTAAGAAGTTTTTTTGGAACATGACTCCCATAGAAGATTGAGAGGAAAATTGAAAAAATCCAAAATCCAAGTGATCATTTAGTTGATTCCCAATATGAATTAAATTTCACACAAGAAAATTTTATATATGGGAAAGTTTTTAATTCCCCAAATGGAAATATTGTTAACAACACTAAAGTGGGAGGGGAAATGTAGTGAAATAAATCCACTCATAACCTCCCTTTCTCCCATTATTCCTTTATTTATGGATTTATCCACTAGCTCAACGAGAATCCATCAATAATAAAAATATTTCCTCACAAAAAAGGAATAAAAGATTGGTATTAATGATATTATGAGTAACTTATTCTACCATATACTAGTGAGATAAAATATTCCTAGGATGGTAAGTTATATTCCATAAAAATTAGGTATAATTCTTGTAAATATGAGAATGATTACATTAGATTAGTATTTTTAGAGTGGGAAATAGTTATAAATGGTCTAATGAAGGATTATATTGTTATGTGTCTATCTCATGGGTAATTAGATTAGAATATAAATATCATTCAGTTATCCCATATAGGATGGAGTTATCAAAAAATGATATAGTTTATCATTGAGCCTATGGTGCTGTGTAATATTTGTGAATAAGAAGTGATTTCATTTGGTTATTTATAATTATGTGCGAATCGTAATGTCATGACCCATCCCCCCAGGGCCCATTTTGTTACTACCCCACACCCGCCTTCCATAGCACAGGGTCTGGAGACTTGAACTGAAATGAGTTTTCCTTAAAACTGGGATGGCATTGCCACTATAACCTGCAAACTCACGTAACCAAGCACACAACAAGATACGAACACAAGAAAATTGTATATACAAAAGAGTGATGAATGTAAAAGGGGCCAGAATACAAGCCCAATAGTAAAGGTACAAGTACAACTGAAAAAAAATCTAAAGAAGGAGAAAAGATATCTACTGGTTCATCCCCCGAGGTTCCTACCTGAAGGGTAGGTACAGATCACCTCCTCCGCACTCCACGTCCACCCATCTCCTCTGCGTACCGAAATGCCGTATGGACCACCTCCAGGTACCGTCCAGTCATGGTACACTTAGTATTAGTCATTGCTTTCCATCGTCTTCATCTAACACAACAAGGTGTGGGAATAGCCCATGCAGGGTTGAGAATAATGATACTCAGTCAGGACCCCGAGACCCTCATGGTCTCACAAAATCCACCATGGATAAACCAAAAAGTTTGAAATCAATAGATAACCCAACGTAGGTATATGTCCATAAATATACCTAAGTTATCAAATAATCAATCATATTCATGAAGAAACATAGAGGTAATGACTCAACTCACACCAGTATTTATTCTATGGGTAGTAAAAAGTAAGATCCCCAGTCACATCGTCGAACACCTCGGCTATAAGAGAACGCCACCTCTATTGTGTATAGTGGGTCTTCCGCAACACATAGTGGCACTTCAAACTAACTGTGGATAGCTGAGGTACTCATCCTACTGAGTACTGTGGGTCTTCTAGTCACACAAAGGCACTTTCTACCATGGGTCTTCCACGTCACACAGAGGTGCTCCCCCTCATGAATTGCTGTGGTACTCTTCCTGTCGAGTACCGTGAGTCTTCTACATCACATAGAGGCACTCACCACCGTGGACTGCTAAGGTACCCCTCATGTCGAGTACTGTGGGTCTGTTGCATCACATAGAGGCACTCCCCCCCCCCCTTGTTCTGTCGCGTCACACAGAGGCACTCCCCACTGGTCTAGTTAAGTCACTCTGAGTCAAAAAGTTCAGTAGTTGTCAAATCTCAGCCAGCTATTGGGATGCCGCACTATGCTCACTTGTCTCTAGAAGGATCATCTCCACAATATACTAGTCAATACAACAATTTACATGAGGTCCAATAAGGACACATATCAATGGTATGAAACATCATATGGGTCTCAATGCAATATACGACATGTAAATCAGATGCCCAGTCTGTGAGTTATTAGCCTTTTAGTCCTGGTAGCCCATTTGGATTCGTGATCGATCATACCAAACCATTCCCAAAATTAATCCAAAACCCTAGTGGGTTATACTCAAAGGGACCATCTCGCTCCATGAATTCCAGCGCTATTGATAGTTCGTCAAACGGATGTCTGGTGCCAAAATTATGACCCAAGTAAATTAAATGGGTCAAATCAGGTCCCAGTCCGGTCAGACCTAACCCGACTTGGCCGGGGTGGACCCGGTTCGGGTCAACCCGGCCCGACCGGCTGGGTCAATCCCGGCTCATGGTGTGGCCCTACCCGTTGGGTGGCCCGACCCACTGAGTGGTCCAGCAGGCCGTGAGGGGACATGTGGGTTCAGCCACAGATGGCGCGAGGCCGCAGGGCGACTCGGCCGGGGCGGCTCGGCCTCGAGGGCGGAGGCTGGGGGCGGCTCGACCAGGAGGGAGGAGGCCATGGGGCGGCTCTGCAGAAGCAGGTCGAGGGCATGTGGGGACTCTTTGGAGCATATTGGGTTCGCAGGTGGTTCGTCCATGGCGGCCTGGGGCTGCGGGGGCTCGGTTGGAGCAGCTCAGCCATGAGGTCTCTCCCAGAGCAGCGCGGATGGCCGCGGGTGGCTCGACCGAAGGGGTGTGGAGGTCAGCGGGTGGCTCTGCCGGAGCAGCACGGAGGGACGCGGTAGAACGGTTGGGGTGCTATGGAAAGCCGGAGGTGGCGTGACCGGAACGTCTCAAAAATCCGCGACATGGAAAGACGACGGCGCCAGCTCGGCCCGGTCGGTTGGGGCGGCTCGGCCCCGAAGGCGGCAGCCGTGGGCGGCGTGGAAGGGTCATGGGTGGTGGAGTTGCGGGGCGTAGGGCTGTAGGTGCCATGGAGAAACTCTTCCGCAGGGGTGTCGTGAGGGTGTGGAGGTCACGAGGCGGTGGTGGTCGTGGGGAGGTGTCGTTGCACCGTCACCTTTATCGTGTTCGACACAACAAATCATCAAATGATTTGCCAAGGGGTCGGGCCATATTTGTTTGGCATGTACCCTCCATGTTAGGGTGGTAGAATATGGTTCAACAAGAACTTCAAGAAGAATTTCCTGCTTTACAACCTCCTGCAACAATTTATTCCCAATTCTGAAAAATAATTCAAGGGAAGAACATGGGAAAAGTATTCATACACAAATAAACCCCTACCATGGATTGTTCATTGACAGAGATCGTGAGGGAGGAGACAATGTCATTGGGGAGGGAAATACGTTCATCAATTGAAGAACTTCTACACTGGAGAATGTCCTGAGGAAGAAAGTCAATGTAGCGTTTCAGCATTCTTCGTTGGAGAACATTCCCCCAATTATCCAAAGATCTCCCCTTTGCCAACCCTTTTCCCCAATTTCTCCAAAATGAAAATATACCCAACATCTTAATTTAATTTTTAAAATTAAATTATTTTTCCACAAATTCAAAAAGGTTTAATTAATTATCTTATGGTTGGCATAATAAATTATGGGAAGGGTTGGCATAATTAATTGGGGAGCTCAAGAGGTTTCTCCCCACAAAGTAGGGAGTACAAGAGGATTCAAAACTAGGGTGGTCCTCACCACCATACCCTCTCATGGGAGGTTAGGCTCAGTTATCCGCACCTCTATAACCTCTCATGGGAGGTTTTAGTTTAGGTGGTCCCCATTAGTGAAATATCCACAGGGGTGGTTACAATAAATAAAATAAAATGTGTTATTTTTTTATTATTTCAAAAAAACCCCAAAATTTAACATTCACCCTCTACCGACTGTAGTCGAGGTGAAAGTCTTCTTAATCGAATAACAACGCTGCGAGTTCAATGGTGCCCTGAGATTTCAATTCCAAGAACCGGTCCAAATGTTATAAAAACCCACTCTTACGTTTACTAAACGTATCCAAAGGATTGTTCAGAAATTCATTCTGTACACTCTGGGACTCAAAATTACACGCTGTCAATTTTTGCGAACTCGTAAAATTACCATATATTTAAAAAAATCATGGAAATTCTAGGTTTTTACATTATCCCAACCAAAAGGATTTATTTCCCCATAATCCACCAGCCAAACTATGGGAACAAGTGGGGGTACTGAGCATGCATATGAGCCTCCTGCTCCCATGTGCTCTCCTAGAGGTTCCCGTGCTGCCAGCGAACCCACACTAGAGGTATCAACCATCGACGAAGGACCCACTCATATCGATCCTCAACTCTACTGGAACATCCATAATAGATTCCCCATCATCGACATCCTACTCTCCATGGTCGATGATGTGTGAAGGGTCATGAACGTATATCCTCAGCTGGGATACATGGAAGACATTATGCACCCGGTGCAACTACGGTGGAAGAGGTAAGTGGTATGCCAATACGCCAACTCTGCTGAGGTCCTGAAAAGGTTTGATAAATCTCGGAGATAACTTACCACCCCATAAAAATCCCTATAAAACTTGTTAGGGTGAGACCCTTAGAAAGATTTGTTCACCATCCTTGAGCACTAGAGGTATCCTTCTATTATCGGCATACGACTTCTGCCTGCTCCATGTAGTCTTCATCAACTACTGGATGATCTGCACCTTCTCTGTGGTGGCCCGTACCATCTCTAGTCCCATGAGTGCTGACTCCCCTGTGTCAGTCTAGCACAAAGGTGATCTGAAAGGTCGCCCGTACAACATCTCAAAAGGTACCATCCCAATGGTTAAGTAATAGTTGTTGTTGTATGAAAAATCCATCAAAGTAAAGTGATCCCACAGCTGTGATTGAAGTTGAGGACACAAGAACGCAACATATCCTCAAGGGTCTGAATGGTCCACTCAGTCTGACCATCCTTCTGAGGATGGAAGGCGGTGCTCAAATGATGCTGCATCCTGCAAGCCACCTACAACACCTTCCATATCCAGAAAGTAAAACATGCATAATGATCTAAGACAATTGTCTAGGGTACTATATGTATCTGCACAATCTCCTACACATATATGTGTCCCAAGCTCTCTACTGAACCCTAAATCTGATTGGTAGGAAATGGGCCGACTTGTTGACTCGGTCGAAGATCACCCAAATCGAGTCATGAACCCTAGATGTACGTGGATGTCCAATCATGAAGCCTATAGATATCTGATCCCACTTCCACTCTAGGACCTTATTGTCTGAACCAAACCTGCTGGAACCTGATGCTCCGCCTTCACTTGCTGACAAGTGAGGAACCGAGAGACAAAGTCTACTACGGTTTTCTTCATTCTCGGCCACCAGTGTTATCGTCAGAGATCCTGGTACATCTTTTCCACTCCTGTATGTACCACTAGCGGGGAAGTGTGGAACTCCCTCAGCACATCCTCCTGAAGTGACACATGCACTATCTTATATCCCCTTACGTCAATGACATGCTCTCTACCTTCAGAAAATCAATCAGGTTCCTTTACTGTGTATATTTGAGCACGTCATGTCTCGCAGTCAGCGTCCCCATGCTATGCGTCCATGAAATGCTGAAGGAGTGGGGGAGTGACTGTAAGAGACTGAAGAAAATCTGCTCTATCTCTATCTAGAAAGGATATCTATAAAGCAGCCAGCTGCTCTATTGCCTCGCCTAGACACTATATAGCAGACCTCCTGCTATGTGCATCTGCTACACCATTTCCCTTACAAAGATTATAGACTATCTCAAAGTCATTGTCATGGAGGACCTCAAACCAATGTCATTGTCTCAAGTTTGGGTCCTTCTGGAAGAAGATATAATAGAGACTCTTGTGATTAGAGTACACAGTAAAACATTGTCACATCAGATAGTGTCGCCACATCTTCAAGTCAAAGACCACTACTTCTAACTCCATGGCATGGGTAGCGTAGTTCTACTCGTGTTGTCTTAGCTGTCGGGAACCATATGCAGTCACTGCACGCACCTACATCAGGACACATTCGAGTCCGGTCCATGGTGCGTTGCAGAAAACTACAAACCCTACTCCCTCCTCTAGAAGCCTCAGGATGGGGGCACTAGTCAGCCTCTGCGTCATCTCCTGAAAACTCCACTGGCATTTCTCTGACCAATCTAAGGGTTTCCCCTTCCTCATAAATGATGATAGTGGTTCTGAAACTCTAGAAAATTCTGGCACAACCCTCCAGTAATATCTAGTCAAACCCAGGAAACTTAGTACCTCTGTCACACTCCTGGGTGGCTCACATGCACGTATCACCTCAATATTCTTTGGATCCACTGCAATTGCATCCTCTGATTTGAAATGTTGTAGAAATTGAACCTCTATGATCCAAAACTAGCACTTAGAGATCTTACCATAAATATGGAGCTCTCGTAGTGTGTCCAGTACTACCTAAAAATGATAGGAATGCTCCTCCTCAGTAGCCGAGTAGATCAGAATGTCATAGATGAAGACTACTACAAATCAATCAAGGTATGGATGAAAGATCCAGTTCAGGAGTCCCATGAACACTGTTGGAGTATTTGTCATGCCGAATGTCATAACCTATAACTTGTAAAGTCCATACCGGCATCTTAAGGTCGTCTTTTGCACATCCTCGTCTCGCAACCTGAGGAGGTGATAGCCTAATCTGACGTGTATCTTCGAGAACCACTGTGCTCCCTTCAGCTGATCAAAGGGTCCGCCAATCCTCGGGAGTCGGTACTTGTTCTTCACGGTCACCTTGTTCAGGGGTTAAAAGTCAACACAAATACCCAAGCTCCCATCCACCTACTTGGAAAATGAAATCGGGGATGCCCAGGGTGAAACACTGGGCCAGATGAATCCCTTCCCCTGCAAGTCCTCAAGTTGTACCCGCAGCTCACAAAGCTCTGTAGGAGCTATCCAATATGTTGGTGTGGATATCAGTGTTGTCCCCAAGTACGATTCATTGTAAAATACTACCTCTCTGTGAGGACGTAGACCTGGATCATCATCTGGGAAAACATCCATGTATTGGTCCTCCACTACAGGATAGCTCAGACTCTACACATCAACAACTTTGAGGGTAAGGCTAGCCAATTGATGAGTGATCGGCTACACTCTACTCCGAGTAAGTCCATCCTGCACTGCAAAGTCTCCCTTCTCTCTGGTGAAGGTAAAATTGGTCTCATCTTTGTGGACACACCACACTTTTCACCTAATACTGTCTATCTAAGCATGGACTGTAGATAACCAGTCCATACCCAAGATGACTTCGTAATGCATCGACGCCACTACTAGGAGATCCCAGTCTAAGCTCTTGCCTCCTATAGTAATCTCACAATACCAAAACTAGTGTGTAATCCTCTAATCCACTCTCCTAAGAGTCTCTATCCGTAAGGATTGAGGGAACGGCTCCGTTGGAATCTCCATGCTCCGAATGAGGGTAGTAGAAATAAAAGAATTACTGGAACCTGTGTCTATAAGTACAACGGCTAAGGTGTAGTAGACACAGATCGAACCTCATATCATCTTCGTAGCACCATGATCTTAAGCCTCAGTTTTTTGGAGCTGAGATCTCCCCTATCCACGTATTCCCTGCAGTCGGGGTGGACCTCCTGGTGGTGCTGCCGGTAACATATCGAATCGTCACCCACTTTTAGTTGCACGAACAACTCTTCTTCCATGTATGCCTTCTCCCGACGGACCTCCTTGGTCAAATCATTGTGTCTGTCTGGGTGGTCCTTCCATTGTTTTCTAATCATCTATATGACGGGTTGGACAGTCACAAGCCATGTGACCCTGCCCTCCACACGACTAACATTGCATGTTCCTTGCCTGAATTGTTCTTCCTCAGGTGCCACGCACAACCGATCCCGAGTCAAGTGATGGTCCACCTGTAGGTCTGATCCTCTTGGACAATTGTGACATTTTTCTACTGCCAGCTGCAGAAGACTTCACTATTTGATGACTGGACTGTGGGTCTCGCTGCTGGTAACTGCTCTGCAAGGAAACTCTCCACCAAGAGGGCTCTCTCTGACACCCCACCTTCATCGGGATGCTGAGTGAGTTCATCGAAGCCCTGATCTCTCACATGAGCCCCTGATCGAAGGTTCGGTCCCTAAATAATGGGTCCTGAAACCTATATATGTAGTAGAGTGATAGATCAACGAACCTCGCTGAATACTGAGCTACAATCAGGTTGCCCTGCTGCAGATGAAGAAGATCATGTATGCGCATTGCACGAAGAGTCGATGGGACAAACTCTGCCTGAAATAGGCTCTTGAAGTCTGCATAGAGAAGCTTCAACACGTCGGGAACCTGGAGCAGCAAGCTCCACCATCTTCCTGCTATGTAGAAGGCTGGCTGCAAGGATCACCATAAGATCAGCTAGTGTCCCTATGAGTCAGAAGACTCTCACCACAGCCTCTAGCCAATCCTCAGCCACCTATGGGTCCATCTCTCCCCTAAACCTGGGTGTCCACTGGCACTAGAACTCGTGAAATGCGCTCATGTGGCATGCACTCTCTGCTACTAGGGATAGTGGTATTGATGGCCCAATGGTAAATTGTACCACTGGTGCCTCTACTGGAAAAGGGCCATACACTGAGGCCTCGTCGCTCGATGGGATATTAGTGCATACAACTCTCAGAACCCTAAATGGTTGTCCAAGAGGAGGCATCCTGAAAAACAATAGGTGCACCACAGTCAATAAGTTATATCTGTTGAGCTAACTCCAGAGATAGCAAAAAAACTCTTGGAAACACACACGCAATCAGTGTTTTCATGCACTGTGTTGGAAGTCAGAAGTTAGGGTTCTGGTGTATGGATGCATCGGCCGCTGCACCAACACAGGACTCCCTGAATTAAAAACCGCACTCATTACCCTTAACACTATTACTTCATAGAAAATATCAGAGTCCTAGTTATTCGGTAGACATGACTCCCCTGATACCAATTTTTCATGACCCATCCCATAGGGCCCATGTCTTGACAACCCCAAGACCGCCTTCCACAGGCCAAGGGTTGGCGACTCACACCGAAAGTAGTTTTCCCTAAAACTGGGAATGAATTGCCTTTATAACCAGAAACTTCATGTATCCAAGCACAAAACATGATACGAACACATGAAAACTCTAACAAAAAAGTGCAGAAAGTAAAGGGGGCAAGAATAAAAGCTCAACAGTAAAGGTACAAGTACAACTGAAATACAATACAACTGAGGAAAGAGAAAATACAGCTATTGGATCATCCTCTGAGGTTCCTACCTGAAGGGTAGGTACAAATCACATCCTCATCACTCCACATCCAGCCATCTCCTATGCGTACCGACACACATTATGGCCCACCTCCAGATACCGTCCAGTCCTAGTACTCCCATCCAGAGTTAGCGATGTCCGTCATCTGCATCCAACAAAACAATGTGTGTGCATTTCCCATGTAGGGTTAAGTATAATGATACTCAATAGGGACCCAGAGACCATCAAGGTCTCACAAAATCCAACAAATATAATCCAAAAAGTATGAAATCAACGGATTACCATACTTAGGTATATGACGATACATATACCTAAGTTATCAATTAATCCATCTGAATCATGAAGAAACACAGAGGTACTGACTCAGATCACACTAAAATTTATTCAAGGGGAAGTAACTAGTAACATCCCCAGTCACATCTTTGAACAACTCGAATACTAGAGAACCCCTCCTCTATCAAGTATAGTGGGAAAATCACATAACATAGAGGTTCTTCCCACTATCCTTGGACTGCTGAGGTAGTCATCATGTCGAGTACCATGGGTCAACTGCATCACACAGAGGTTCTCCCCACCATGGTTCTTCCATATATCATAGATTCTCTCCCCCTCGTGACTTGCTGAGGTACTCATCCTGTTGAGTATTGTGGGTCTGTCACATCACACAGAGGCACTCCCCACTATGGCCTGCTGAGGTAGCCCTCCAGTAAAGTACCATGGGTCTACCACACCACACAGAGAGGCTCCACACCATGGGTCTACCGCTTCACATAGAGGTGCTCCCCACTGGGCCGGTCAAGTCACTATGTGTCGAAAAGGTCAGCAGTTGTCAAGTCTCAGCCAGCTATTAGGTTCCCGCACTATGATCGCTCGTCTTTGGGAGGATCTTCTCCTCGAGCAACTAGTCCATACTCCAACTTCCAGGATGTATCACAAGGACACATCTCTATTGTCCTCCAAATCATAGGGGTCTTAAAGCAATATATGGTGCATCAATCGGACGCCCAGTCTGTGAGTTATTAGCCTTTTAGTCCCGGGGGCCCAGTTGGATTCGTGATCGATCCAACCAGACCATTTCCTATCGTAATCCAAAAACTATAGTGGGGTATACTCAATGGGACTATCTAACTCCATGATTTCTAGTGCTGTTGACAATTCATCAAATAGATGTTTGGTTCCAATGTTATTGCCCATGTAAAGTAAATGGTTCGTATCAAGTCTGGGTTCAGTCTGACATGGTCAGACCAACCCGACCTGACATAGCGTGGTTCGAACAGGCCCAACCCACTGGGTCATGACCAGCTCGTGGTGCGGCCTGGACCAATGGACAACCCATCCCACTGAGGGGTCCAATAGGTCACGAGGGTTCGTGGGGTTTCGACCGCGGATGGCGCGAGGCCGCACGACGACTCAGCCGGGGTGGCTCAGCCAGAAGGGCAGAGGCCGAGGGGTGGTGCGGCCAGAGCGAAGTGGTGATGCGGGGTGGCTCAGGACTGTAGGGCAGCTCGAGGCTGCGGGTGGATCGACGAAATCATCTAAAGGCCATGGTGGCTCATCCGGATCGGCTCAGTCGTGGGTGGCTCGGCCGGTGCAGTGCGGGGGGCCGCTGGTGGCTCGGCCGGAGCGACGCAAAGGTCCACGAAGGACTCAGTCAGAGAGGCATGTAGGGACACAAGGGTGCGGCCAGGGTGTCTTGAAAGGCTGTAGGCTGTGTGTTCGGGGTGCCCCGGAAAGCCGTGGATTGGTGAGACTACGATGGCGGCTCATCCCAGACAGTGGTGGTCGTGTGCGGCGCGACGGGGCCATGGGTGGCGGACCCATGGGGAATGGTGGTCGTGGGTGCTGCAGAGAAGATCAACCACATGGGTTCTGCGAGGGCGCGAAGGACGCGAGGCGGTGGGGGCCACAGGGTAGTTTTGTTCCGCCTTTTACTTCATCACGTTCAACACCACAAATCATCACATGATTTACGAAGGGGTCGGGCTAGGTCTGTTTGGCCCGTACCCTCTATGTTAGGGTGGTAGCATATGGATCATAAAGAATGTGAAGAAGAACATCAAGCTTTAAAACCACCTGAAATGATTTATTCTCAATACCAAAAAAGAATTCAAGGGAAGAACAAGGGAAATTTATTCATAAACAAATAATCCACATCCATGGAATGTTCGTTGACGGAGATCGTGACGGAGGAGACGATGTTGTTGTGGAGGGAAAGATGATCTCCAATTGAAGACATTCCATGGTGGAAGATGTCCTAAGGAAGAAATTCGATGTTGTGCATCAGTGTTCTTCATTGAATAGCTTTCCCCCAATTCTCCAAAGATCTCCCATTTTCTAACTATTTCCCCCAATTTCACCAAAATGAAAATATATCCAACTTCTTAATTTATGTTTTCAAATTAAACTATGATGGAAAAAAATTCAAAAAGGGTTAATTAATTAATTGATAAGGGTTATAATAAATTATAGGGAGGATGGGAATAATTAAGTGTTGGGCCTAAGAAGTTTATCCCCACTTAATAAGTAGTTTAAAAGGATTCAATCCTCACGTGGTCCCCACCAGCATAACCTGTTATGGGAAGTTAGGCTCAGTGGTCCCCACCTCCATAAACTCTAATGGGAGGTTTTAGTTCAATTGGTCCACACCTGTGAAATATCCACATGGGTGGTTACAAAAAATAAATTAAAATTTGTGATTATTTTATTTTATTATTTCTAGAAAAAATCCAAAATTTAACTTTCACCGTCGACCAACTGTCATTGAGTTGAAAGTCTTCTTAAGAAAATATCGGCACTGCGAGTTCAACGGTGCCCTCAAATTTCAATTCTAAGTACCGGTTTAAAATTTATAAAAACCCGCTCGTATGTTTACTGAACGTACCCGAAGAAATGATCAGAAATTCATTCCGGGCACTCCGGGCCTCAGAATTATGCACCATCAATTTTCATGGACTCGTAAAATTCTCATATATTTTTAAAAAATTACATGTAAATTCCAGGTCATTATAAGTAACAAACTACTGTTATGTTTATTGGTCTATGAAATTTACTTAGTGCAGATTGATTATGGTTGATAGAAAATGATTATTCTTATTTATATTTTTTTTGTGAATGGGCCTTGTGGTACCTATGTTGATTTCCCTACCTTATAAGGAAATGAAGTATCACATGTGTTTTTTATACTATTTAATAATAATTATTTGGTAATTGGTATATTAATTTATGTTTTCAAGGGCTAGAGTGTGATTAAATTAAAAAAAAGTAATGGTAGATTAATTTTTTTTATTGTGAAATGACTTTAGAATATAGTAGTTATGTATTTTGATGAATTATTTCATGGCAGATAATATATAGATATTGATAAGGAATTAATGTTTAAATAATAATGTTATATTTTTTGATTGATGAGGATTTAGTGAAAGTTTAATTAATTAATTTAATTAGGATGATGTTACGTGGATGAAATGTGGTCCTCGATGACATGAGATTATCATAAGGGGTGAGTTTAATCATGGATTGAATCAAGGGAGTTGGGATTGGAAAAATTAACATTGTCAGAAAATTATTTTTAATTAGGTGGATTTTTAGAGAATTTATTATGTTTTACATGGCATGAATATTTTAATATAAATGGAATAATAGAGGATATAGTAATTAATAGGGATATGGTTGATAATATAGTGTATAAAATAATTATGGGATAGGTTTTATGATAAATTGATTTTATAAAGAGGGTGAATTTATAATATAATATGAGACTTATCCATTTAAAAAGACTCTATTCAATATTCTCTTATCTATCCTAAGCTCTCTCACCCAAATATTTCTCTATAGCAATGGATTTTTTAAAGAACAATAGATAGGGGTTAAAGGAGTGATCAAAATATTGAGTTATGTGATTTGAATTAATTTATAAATTTTAAATAAATTATTTAAAATGATTAATTTTTTTTATTTCATAAAACTATGAATTATGATGTTACTCTATTTGATAAGTTATGATATTATGTAAAACATTATTTTATTCCCATTATTAATTGGAATGGGGGACATGCTTCTTACTGCATAATTATACTATAACCTTATCTTCTTCTATTGCTCAAAACATGATAGTTATTCTTGATTATGTTATGTTTCATTGATGGTTGTTCCAATCCATGCAGACTATGAACTTTCTTACAAAGATTTGTATAAATAATACATCAAATAGAATTGTTCATACCATAATGGAATGATTTCTATTGAAAATATTAATGTTTCAAGAAAAATTTACCCTAGAATATAAATATTTTATTTTTGTAAATGGTTATTTATTAAATAATATTTATGATATATCCCAGTTCTTCATTCCATAATGATCCTAAAAATGAGGTTCTATAAAAATTTCAAGTAAGGATTACATTGGAAGGTGGATTCAAACTATTCCTATAATGGGACAATATTTAGAAAAATTGTTATAAAATAATTGTTATTTAGATATTTTCTGTTATTAATCATTACATGTAGGTTTTGAATCATTATTTATTTAGAAAATATTAATTTTTTATGAAATGGTTGTTTTGAAATTCATAATGAGTATTTTATAATTGTGGGTTTTAGATAAATGTGTTTATAAAATTTCTAATGATAGATTTTGATAATTGAATTTATAAAAGTGGAACATGTTTTTGAATTCATTTTAAATGAACTTAATATAAAATAGTTTTATATGGGATTCATTATTAAAATTTTCATGTTTGGTATTAATCATAAAAATATGACTTTGATCATTCTTCAAAATATTGTGCATCATCTTTTTTTTAATTAATTGTTATTGAAAATTTAAAACATTATGTTGTTTAGCTTAAGTAAATATTCTATGATCACATACACATAGACGAGTTCATTACTATTTCTTATTTTATAGAATTTTTAAATAAGGGGTTTATGGTCAAATGGTTTCTTTCTATATAAGATTGAAATGGATGAAAAACCATTTTGAAAATAGGATTTAAATTACTAGCTAGTATATTCACTTGTGGGTTTGTTGGTTTTGGGGATTTTAGAAATCCATGGTAACCATATATTTTATTTATAAAGGAGATATTAGGAAATATTTATGTCTCATATTATGGGGATTTGTGATTATGATTTGGGGGAATTTTAACTGAATATTATTTCCATACATGGTTAATAATTGTTTTCACCTAAAATGGAATTACGAATTATCATTTAAAATTATTACTACCATCTTTATTATTAAAATAAGGGGATGTTTGTTGAAATGGTTTGAATAAAATAATTCTATAACTACATGTTAGACATATAATTGAATTCACATATATGAAACTGTCATGCTTGGGGTTCTTTTAGAGTCATGGGAAAATCCTTTTATATTAATACACGCCCTTTACTTGAAAATTTCGGTGGTTATATAGATGTTATTGGATATGGTTGAAGAAAAATCCAAAATTTACTCATTATTTGTGGTGAGATTTAGATCCATGAAATTGATATGGTGGAAGGATTTTCGGGGTTTAGAGATATATTTCCATTACCACATTGTGTATTCATGTCATGACTCCATTGATATTGGTTAATAAAACATAGAGTATTTTTACTAAAATATTGTTTGGTTTTGGATTTAATAAAAATAGTTCCAAACACCTGAATTTTACCTTTAAATATTTTATTGAATAATCATTCATCTTATTGTTCATAAATATCCCTTGACCCTATTTTTGGGCTCTAGGTACTATGGAATATACTTGAGGACATATGGTTATTCATTTTAGGTCATGGGATCTTGGACCTCAAGCCACATCATTACATGTTAGTTGATAAAATTTAAGGATTATAGAGAAGTGACCTCTTAGATCATGAATTATTAAATCTGGTGATGTGATATGGGATATGGTTGGAGCCTTATAAACACAACCCTCACTCATTATATTGTCTAGTGTGTGATTCATGAGGATTGAAAAGTTATCTTTTTCATTCATGATATTTCTCATGGAGAATAGATATGGGGATGAACATCAAGATATGAATCATAGATCATTATATTTTCTCTCTATTCTTTTTTTTGTTGTACAATGATTGATGGTAGAGAGTTTATTCTTAGGTTATAACTCACAAGTTATTATAGGGCGATTCTATCTTTGATAAATGGGCTATTAAATACTGGGAAAATTGCCTATACGTTAAAATTTTTAAATGGGAGGATAGATTGTAATATTTTAGATTGAATATCTATACAAGAGATTACTTCATATCTATAGATATTATCCATGTGGGGAATCCTTTTAAACCAATCCATATTGATTATTAATATTAAGATGACATTGGTATGTTGGGTGATAGTGGAGATCCAATTAGTGCGGATTCTATTAGAGACTAAAAATCCATGGTTTTGGGGGATTACCCGACTCAGTGTCCATTATATAGTCACATAATAAAACAAGGGTGGTGAATTTGAAAAAAGGGGCATGTGTTCATAATTCTATTTTCTTTATAGGTGGTATAAATTGTGTACCCATATAGTATTTGATCATTGAATATTTCTATATTTTCATTATCATGGACTTTATAATATGTTAATAATGTTTCTAATTTCATTCTATTATTATCATGATTTTGTTATTAATTTTAAAATTATTTTTATTATTCTTCAATGAAAAGTATACATACATGGGTGCATAGGATGTTTCTACTCCACATTATCTAGGACGTGTTAACAGTTTTCATTCATGTATAGAAAAAATGAATTCTAATTATATGGTTTTCATAGTGCGTAATTCAATGTATGAGAAACACTTTTGAGTTTTTTTAATCAACCTATGCATGAATTCACTTGATTATACCATGTAATCATGTATGAAATTTTTAATATTTTAATTTTAGATGTCAGGTATAGATGGTGATAAATGGTGATGGGAAATAGTCCTTACATAATCTAGAGATCCGGATGTGTGTTATATCTTATGTCATGGACTGTTTTCCGGAACCAACTAATGATAACCCCTAGAATAGGAACCTAATTCAAGACCTGACATATCCAAGGAATTTTCATGATCAACACAAGACATAAAATAGTTAAAGGTCATAAAATGTGAGAACATTGGAATAAATTTTCCCAAAAAA
This sequence comes from Viscum album, assembly GCA_963277665.1. Lineage (NCBI taxonomy): Eukaryota > Viridiplantae > Streptophyta > Magnoliopsida > Santalales > Viscaceae > Viscum > Viscum album. Next base: position 2,115,847,312 of record OY728120.1, read on the forward strand.
CAATAAATGACATTTAGTTTCAACATATTTGGCTAACATAATCATTTTGTATTTCATAGTCCTTGAACAAAAAAAGATAAGAATATACAAAATAGTGAACAATGAATAATAGAATTAAACATTCCTATAAAAAATTAAATATAAATTTAATAGTAGAATGGTTGGTTAACACAAAAATAAATAATTTTTACAGGGATGATACATGCACTATAAAAAGAGGTCCAAAAAACCATCCATGATCACTATGTGATCTCTTGGTCATTATCCCTAAAAAAAAATAAAAACATACACCATGAGTGATCCAAACTAAAACTGATCCAGCCAAAAAGATTGGGTCTACTGATGTTGAGTAAAAGAAGTTGGGTGTGAGGATAACATAGATTAGTATGCAGTGAATAGAGATTCCATGAATTTACCATTCTAAAATATATAATCATTAATAGCCAAAAATATATATAGAAAACATATTTTTATCCTTTTATGATAAAATAATCATGCCCCTTTTCCAATCAAAACATTTCTAAATTCTAAATATGATTTAAAGAAACCTTAAGAAAATGTTTGTTAAATCATTTCTTTTTACAAATTCACATATTATTAAATAATAATTCAAGAACAATTTTAATCCATACCAAAGGAAAGATAATCCAAATTAATTAATTGGATAAATTAAAGAATAAATGTAATGTAATAGAGGAACCCATGTGGTATATAATAAAATAATAACGATACAATATGGTTTTATTAGAACGAAATATAGTTTGTAGGAAAAAATAAAGGATATATCATCATGGTCAATTCTTAACCATCCATTTGGGTGACCTTAAACGTTAATGGTTTGGATCTATCTTCTCACCTATCGATGCATTCATAAGTCATAACCATCTGATCACTCTAACCTTGCATCACCAGTGGAACCCGCCTATGACCATTAAGACTATAATGGTTATATTATTTATAATATGTACTAGGTAATAACAATATCTCATCCCTAACTAAGAAATTTCAGATTCCAATGAATTTTTGAGATATTAGTTGTGATAACAAAAATTATTTTTCAAACACAATAAACTCATCACATTTACATAACCCAGCCTCATCTCCATACACGTACCAATTTGAAGAGCCTCGAAATTAATTCCACCATAATCAATGGGAAATATGATGGATTCAATTAGGATGAATCTCATTTGAGAAGGAATTATGAATGGTCTAACTAGGAATTACATTTGGAATCTAGTTATGTAATTTAAATACACATTTGAATTCCCTTTATAATTAAATTCAACTTCAAAAGTCATTTTAGGGTGAAAATGGTCCTAGATGTTATATTTTAAATGTATTACTAGAAAACTCATTTCAAGACCAAAACTGAAAAACCAAAAGATGTTTTGAAATCTCAATATTAAATAAAGGCATCCAATACAATTTCCCTATACATACAAGTACACATTTACATGAACACTCATGGATATATATGGATATATAAACAACCCATTAATATAAAGAATAAATAAACATAAAATAAAATATAAAAAATAAATAAACACATGTCAAATCATTCATGAAAATATAATAATTTTATAAGTTAATACCACAAAAAATAAAAAGTACTAGAAAAATAAGTGTAGAAACACCTCAATAACATAAAAACATAGAAATTATTAAAAACCAAAAATAAAAAATTAATAGAAAAAACACTTAAAAGTTCTCTTAGGAATTTTCTTTAAAACATTACATATTCCAATTTCAAGGAAAATGGATTATAGATTTAATAAGATTTAAAAAAATTATAATTGAATAAAAATAATTTAAACATCTAAAATTTTAGAAGAACACATTTAGAAATTTCGGTAAAGCATTTCATGTAATAAAAAATAAAAGACAAAAAAACACTTACCTAAAATCATGTGTAGATGGGATAAAACTCTCAATAACAAGATGAATAAGAGGTAAAGAACCCTCTTTAAACCCTTTGATGAAGGGAAATATGGTGTTTGTACAAAATCCATCCTTACGGTTCAACCAATCATGCATCTTAGATAACAAGATAAATTAAAATAAGATAATTATAGAATAAGTGGTTGAATGGAGTCCATACCTTGATAAAGATACCACTAATTGCAGAATGTAGCATAAAAATAAGTATGGGGAGTGGAGGAGGATTCTTGAAGCACACATCATACACCATAGTTGAATGAGAAAGATGTAAAAGGTAGCTAAGGTTTATTTATTAAGGGGTTAGAAGAAAAATTCAATCTTCTACAATTTTGGGTAATCTTCATGGTTTGACTACATGATTATCAAATAGTTCACCAACCATACACCCCCAATAAAAAAAAAATTCCCAATAATAGTTTGGATGTGTGGTTTATAAAACCATGTTCTATCCACGAAAAATATATCTATAAAAAATTGCAGTCATTCACCTGGTTTTTCATATGGTTAGTACTAACCATGACCCAATCAGGTGCATATTTTAAAACATCATCATTCTAAAATGTAACATTCTATCAACTAGAAACTCATGGATAAGACCAAATATGTGTAATAATTATAATAATGGAGGCCAGGATGTTGTAATTTTCCCCAAAACATGACTTTCAACCATAATAATGTTACTGAGTTGTATAGAATTATTATAGAAGAAACTATATTAAACCAAATGGAAAAACATTCCTCTAACTATATCTATAAACATTACTAGATATATGTAAATTAAACACATACCAAAGTACCTCCAATATAATACTATTTCACAACCTTTATAACATGATAATCATGAATCAAAGATCCATATTTGATCTACCTATATTTTTGGATTCCACTAACTATCAAAGTGGATCAAGAAAGCAATAAGGGTGAGTTAATTGTAGTACTAACACATTATACTCACGAAAATATATAAAATAGATGAATAAGTATAATTTCTCAAAAATAATTTTTACTCTCCAAATGATCATAGAAACACGATTACTCCAATATATATTCCATAAAGAATAACTAGAAAAAATTAATGTGAAATATAGTAGAATGAAAGGAAAAAATGGAAGAGGATATGCCTCATAAACTTCAAAAATGACTATCAATACTCTATGTTTGATAAGGATTTATTCACTAGAAGATGTTTTTTCTTATAAAATTTCTATATGTTTCCCAATTGACCATAGTAGTAATATGTCTTTGAATTATTTAGTCAATAGGGCTTAAGATGCCTAAACTGTACGCATTGGAGGCACACATGGTGTTGGTTTTGTTTTATGGTGGTGCAGACTAAGAAATAAGATTATTCTAGAAAATGATCCACAATATTTTCTATCATTATTGGATGCGTAACATTCACCATCACTAATAGAGTTAGTAATACTACCCACCTTGGGTTTCCCTCTAGAAATAAATTCTTTTAAGAAAGCCACATAAACAAAATAATTAATAGATGTCAGTTGTGATAAAAGAAGTATGGAAGTAATATCTAATTGAAGACACTTCATGAAGAGGTGATTCATATAGGGATAACATGTCACACCCTGATCATGGATTTTATTTTTTATCCTTTTCCTATATTTGGTTCTTTTGGATGAGGTACTAGTTGAGTTCTCAAATTGAATATGTGAGTTTTGGGTGTTTTTGGGGTTTTGGACTTATTAATTGTTATGGTGAGAGTTATGGGGATAAGATAGAATGGTTGTAGATTTTGTGACACCCCTAGTTTAAATTCATTGTGTTGATTGATTTTTGGATGGCATATCCCCATGTAGTAGAGGCTTTTTGGGGTGGAAAGGTTGATGTTTGGGGACTTTTTCCAAGTCGCGGGATGAGGGTGCACGGTCAGTTTCATCATACATATTATGTGAGCACTTGTCACATGGTCAATATTTTTGGTTAAACTAACAATGCAGCCTATGTGTGTATCTATTAAAACTATTAATAGTGGGGAATTGCACAGTTTTTCAATGGTTTTTCTATTCATATGAGCAAACAATGTGACCACTTGAAGAAGGATTATTTTTGGAAGTATCATTTTTATGTGGGGTTTCTTCCCTTTGAAACACCACATAGATTCCCCCATCATGGATGTATCCAAATTAGAATTTAAACTTGTCCAAGCCTCAACAAGTGGATTTTAAGGTGGTTTTTAGTGATTCATCATCACTGTTTAAAGGATTGGGACCCTCTCTCTTCCTCTTTAGGTATTATTTCATTTTCCATTTCTCTTCCCTTGGTTTCAAGTTATTTTAGTGGTGGTTTCTCTATTTTTGAAAAAAACTATGGTTTAGGGTTTATGTATTGTTCAATTTAATTATTTTTAGTGGGAGGATAATATCTTTTAGGCTGTATTATTCCTTATACCAATGTTTCATTACCTCCACATTGTTGATGTATGTTTTTCCATCCATTTCATTTATAGATCATTATGTTCATTCCCAAGATTTCATTTAATTAATTATTCTTGTTACAATATTTCTTTTTTTGTGATAATATAAGTTTTTATTGTGTTTTAAAGATGTAAAATGTGTGAGAAATAGTTTCCAAAAGGTTTCTTTAATTTTACCTATATTTAAATGCACAAAGTGTGTTTGATAAAATTTCATTTTATCTTATAATGTGAAATTGGGTGCATTGGGTGGTGTTTGAACATGGTTATGTTTTGGAAATGTGGTTGTCCCATACATCTGGTGTTTTATGTGGAAATTGAAGTCCTTTTTTGTGTGATTTATATGGGTGTATTATTGTGTTTTATTAAAATTAGGTGACATTACTTTAAAAATAGGTTTTGGTTTACTTCATTGAAATTTATAGAGGTAAATTGTATATTTTCACATCCTTATGTTCACGGGGTACACTATGGGTTGAAAAAACAATTGATAATGATCCTTGGGAATGATGTTTACAAGAAAAATGGGCTTTCAAAGGTGCATCCCCCCTTACATCTTTCTTTTTCCTAAAATAGTAACTTGATTTATAAATGGTGAATTTGGTGATTCATGTTTTAACATTCGTATTCTTCATTAAAGTCTGCTTAAAATGTTATTTTTGAATGATATACATTTTAATGTTTAAAATTGGCTTCCAAAATGGTTTTGGGTGTGTTGTAAGTGCTTGAAAGGATATTAGGTATGTCAAAAACAATTAATAAATTTGATTAGAATGAATATGGGGTTGTTTGGGATTCTAAATTGTGAAAATTTCATATTGTGGTAATTTAGGAATTGTGCATGGGTTTTGTTGTGTATTTAATGATAACAGGATTATTCCTAGTTTAAAATGGGTTGCATTGAGATATGTATGGTTTCATGATTGTTTTTAATTGTGTGGTGTGTCAGTTGTTCTACCAGAATTTAAAATGGATTTATAAGTGGTTTAATATTTGAAATTTAATGGACAATTTAAAATTCATCACGTAAAAGTAGGGTTTCATGGTGATTTTAAAAATCTTTAAGGAAATTAGATTATTAATTTATTTGGATTGGAATTGTTAAAGGCTGAGTTGGTACACCGTGTTTCCTTAGGAATGTTGGTTTTGAAGTGATGTGATTTGGAATACTATTTGGCATCATTGTTTGTTTTCAAAAAAAAAATTGAAATCATATATGATGTGAAGGCCCAATTTTCAATTTTGAATGGAATGTAGTGAGACTAAAACCTCTATGGATGATCCCCCAAAGAAATGGGCATCAAATATGTGGTGCTAATGTTTGGGCTATACAAGAACCATGATTTTGGGTTTTAGTTCATCCCCACATGAGACTACCTTAGCATTCAATGATTACTATTATCATGGGATTCCAATATGTCATCTAGAGGGTCGAGTGATGGATGCTTTTCAACCCCAATTAGATGGGTTGGTACCCCATAGATTTGGTGAGGGGATAAGTGGGATGTGCCACTAGAATGGTTAATTTAGAGAATCAAGTTGGTTATTGACCAAAAAGCTGCATCTTATGTTAGAAGTTGAGTCCAAACTAATTACATTTACAGATTTGTTCAATAGATGTTTAGGAAAAGCACATGACATGACTCTATGTATATTCTGTTTATTTTTATGTATTTTGGATATTATATTTTCTAGTCTATGATTTATATTTTATTTCCTTTACATTAAATATATCTTTCTTTTGGTGGTCTACATTGGATGTGTAACTGGGATTTGGTTATAGAACTATGTTTTTGTATGCTGAACTATTTTGAAAAGGTGAAATCTATGTGTGTTGTTTAAAAAAAAGAACCTGTGGGAAGATGTTCTTGCTTGCATAAAATGATTAAAATATTGTTTTTGTGAATGAATTTATGTACTATTTGTGGACTGTTTCATGAAATGAAAATGCATGGAATTTTTGATGATTTCATATTGTGATGTTGTATGCTCACACCATAGTTTTTCCACACGGTTTATGTAGAACCAAGATTTTTTATGGGTTCAGATTTCTAGTTTGGTTTTCCATTTGAGAAGGTTGGTCATGTTGTTTTTGGTGACAAAAATGTCATGTTGTTATCTTGTTAGCATGGTTTGGTTTTGGTTTTATATTCAGTTTCAGTTTTGTTTAGCGGTTGTTGTGTTTCGATCAGTTATATATTTATTAATGTTTAGTTTTTGGTTCTTATTGAGTGTATAGTTTTGGAATTTTTCACTTGGTTTTTTGTTGTGATAAATCATTCAAATTAGATTATTTTGATTCCTAAAAATTGTTTCCTACTCGTGGGGGTCAGGAACGTCCTTTGAGCCTTGTTGCTAGCCGACTCGGGTAACCGGTTTAGGGTAGATGTGGGATGGTTCATGAATAAATGAAATCAATGCAGGACCTTGTTATTTTTTGTGTTAGCTAGATTGAATATTAGGACTATCAAGAATGGAGAGGTAGGAATCAGTCTAACGTGATGAAACCATAATCATTATGTTCCCTGATTTTCTTTGGTTAGTATGTGATTTGAGCCTTTTTTCAGTTTTGGGATATGTATCAAGAATGACAATGGAGGTGAGCTGGTTTCATGTTCTGATCTCACATAGAGTAGTGACCCATGTGTTGTCCAAGTGCATTGTTGAACACCCTCTTAGTAGTTTAGGCTTACTAGGTTCTTGGACCACTAACTATGCCGCTAGGTTACACTACCCCACTAGTTCCTCATTTTGGGAGTTTGGTGAGAGTTATGAATATGTTTGATTTTTGTTGGTGAAGGTTTATTTTGAATGGAAAATGGATTTTTGAAAAAATGGACATTCAAAGGGGAATTTTTTTTGGGAAAAAGATTATTTCATAAGGGAAAAAATATTTTTGGGAATGAGTTTCGTTATGAAATTAGAACTTGATGATGGATTTGGATTTGAAAAATAGGTTTTGGAATTTAGAAACTCTAATTGGATGAAGGTGGTTTGGAATTAAACAAAATGGTGGTTTTTAAAAATAGGATTTTTTTTATGATGTATAAATTATGATCTGGCAGTTTTTTCCTCTTATGGAATTTTGGTTCCACTTTGATTGATGTATATTTTGGTTATGTGCATTCATTTTATTCATAATATGTCACCGAGAAAGGTCCACAAAGATTCCAGTGTGTTTTTTTCCCATTGAGGGATTTACCAAGAATTTTATTGGAGTGTTTAAGTAATGTACTTATTAGATATTACCTATTTTTCATGGTGATTAAGGTCTATTAAAGGTTTTATAATGGCTTAAGGAAGTTCATATTGTCATTATATTGTTTGGAACTCCCAAAGCAGGGAGTGTTCGAGCTATCGAGAGTTCATTTAAAGTTTCAGCCTTGGAAATGTTGAACGTGATTGTTCTGTCATCCGTTCAAGTTGTGATGACATGAGAGGTGTCCAAGACCACTTTTATCTGATGGATTATTCCAGAGTAGGTGAAGATGATGAAAGTAGAAGAGTTCATGAGTATTCAGAAAGTCCAACTGACTGTGAAGGCCTATGTTTACTACTTCAAGGAGCTAGATTTTTTATCATGATGATGATTCATATGATCTTAAAAAATATCCTTTTTCATCTAGGGTATTTATTTGTAGATCATTGTGTTATCCATTCCCTATAAAGATATTCTTTTGAAGAAGATGGTGGATGATGTGTTATTAGGAGAGTTTTTTTCCAGATTATGTGGAATTGGAAATCTGATTTCTTATTCCATCCATCCATCCAATGTTAATAATTTTTTTTATTAAAGATAATGCACTTTTAAGGGGAAAGTGGGAACCCTCACAACTAGATAGTTTCAGAGCAAAATGATACAAAAGATCTATTAATGAAAAGAGTGAGTTGTTTGGAAGCATTTTCCCTGAACAAAACCTAGGGAGTATCGTGAAACTTCGTTCCAGGGAAGTCCTTCAAGGTTCCCTTGAAAAGAATAGCCATGTTGTCCCAGGACTTATTAAACTTTTCTTTGCTAATCTTCCCCAAGTTGCAGCCTCTAATCAGAATGTGTGCCTGCTTGTCAGCCCACTCACCTTTCTCCTTTATAGTATCCACCTGGGTCGGTCTATTCTTCTTCATATCATTGATATCCAAAGTTTACTCCAACAATTACTCATCCGAATTCATGAGTAGATCCCTATGTTCCAACTCAGTGACCATTTGGCGGTTTGGGTCATCTTTAGAAACCACTTCATGATGCTGCCCCTGGTCCCTCAGCTCCACACTGCCTGAAGAAGACTCAGGACAAGAAACATCACAACTTACCTGAATAGGGTCCTTGGAGATGGAGGCCAACTCTTGTTTGAAAAGGTCATTGGGATTTTTAGGGTTGAGCTGCCATCCTTTTTAGAGGCCTTAGAGGAAAACTCTTCCTTTCCAATAGATCTAGTAATAGGAGGGTTGGGGAAGATGGAGTAGTCCTTCCTTCTGCGTGCCCTCCGGTTGTTTGAGATAAATCCATCAGAATCCACGACTCTGTTCTTGCCTTTGCAGGTAGAGGATCTAAAATAGTCCTCATCTATAACAAGTTCCTTGGGCTCATCAATGTCTGAGGCCTAGACCATTTCACCATGGGATGTTTCTACATTAGCTACAAGGTCCTGACCATGATCCACCCATGAAACTTCTTCACAATTGAGGCACTGATCTTCACCAAACACTGCATACTGGTTCTGGGAGGTCCCGACTGGCCCCCCCTGCTAAGAGTTTCTCCGCATAAGAGGAGGTCTATGAATCCTTATTAGTCTTGGTCGAGACACCTATCTTCTCAATACCATGACCCATATATTGGAAATGATTGGGACTGTCTTCCGAAGACAGAAATTGAGAGGCCTCCTTGGAACCAGGACCCTTGCTATAAACCTTCGGTTTGACATCAATAGATGTTTTAAGAGCAACTTATTGGAAGGCCTATATAGATTCCCAAGGGGTTTCCCTCACTGTCATCTCCACATCTTGACTGACCTAATACGTAGCCGTAGGAAGGGGCCTCTTCTTTTGCACTGTCACGCACTATTGCATTTCGTCACCAGAGTTGCTTTCACTTAGATCACGACGCAGCCGATCAAAAACCTGTGAAACATGTGGCCCCAAAACCTCTGGACCACTTTTATTGTCCGCACTTGAAGAATACCCATGGCCTATGCCAAAAGTAACCTACCTAGAGTTGTCCTCACCCAAAGGGAAATGATCCACCTTATCCTAGACTGCTAGATGACCCTCCTTATGAGCATCCCCAGAAACATTCACCTGGGAACCCGGCCCAACAGACCGACCAGAGGGGTTGGCCTCATCAGAACCTGTAGCTTTTATCCTACAATCAAGAAGACTATGGACCTGTCGATTTCAGTAGTAGAAATACTTAGTCCAATATTCGTAGAAAATCAGTTGGAAATACCTATACTCCCACTAAATCACAATCCACATGACCTCGGGAGGAGGATGAGATAGATCCATTTCAACACATATCCGTGCCACAATCAGATGTTTCAGGGAAGAAGTCTTCTGATCAGCACAAAGAAATAATCCTATGGAGTTACATATCGACGAGAGTAATGCTGGATTTTGGAAAGGCAACGGAAGGCCAGGAAGATGAATCCAAATCGCTATGGTAGAAGGATCCCATTGCATATGGAGGTCGGATGACCAACAGAGAAGATGTAAATGAAAGCCTCTAAATATTCTTCAAATTTGAGACCACGCCCGTACAAGGTCTTCCTCACATGGGAAGCTTAGAAGAATCTGTTGTGGCCCATGAAACCCGACAAACACTCGCTGATCTAATCACCATTCTTCCTTCACAATCCTTGTCAAACAACTCAAATGGGGGGTGTCACCAAACGAACCGAGCCACCAGAGCCGAAGAGAGATCTGTGGATGTTGCGTTGAACTCTTCTGGAGAAATAGGGACCACGGTTGGCCCATTAAGGACCCCCGAAACCTTTGTGGAGATGGAAATGCTAGGAAAGAATGATTTTTCCTCAGATTAAGGTAAAGAGATAGATAACCTACCTCTATCCTGAGACCCCTACTGAGAAGTGTCATGAGGAAGAGACCACTCCCCCCCGGCGGGGGAGGGGCCAGCGCACCCGTCATTAACAATAGGGTTTCATCGAGGATATTCGAAGGAGAGGCTGCCACGCTTTTTCCCATTTTCCTATTTTCTCATTCCACTACAATTGATTCCCCATTTGTAAAGAGGTGTGTTTCATTAGAACATGTATATCAGAAGCCTCTTTCATTTGTTTCAGCATCTTGTTTATAGGACCGTTCACATCATGGTCCACCTGTGTTTCTAGTTTGGGCATTCAATTCAATATTTTCACACTCTTCTGAGGGTCATTCATCTTTGTAACTATTTAGGTCATATAGAGGTGTTTTATAAGAATAATATCAAAAAAATGTCATTGATCGAGGGGTTCTAGATCCTGACTATAGGGAATCATATTCATAAAGACATTAGAGCTCCATTCATAGGTCTGGATGTGAATCATTTCAGGTAGTCAATAAATCATATGGGGTGAAGGAAACCATGTTCCAGATTTTATCTATTATGTTGCTGTGGTGAAGGATGAATTTATTTGTTGTTGTTTTCTTTTCTACTGTTGTTTCCCAGTTTCTATAAGAATCATAGTGGTTTTTCTTTTAAAATTTGAACAATTTCACTTCTTGACTATGAATATTTTATTAGTAGTTCTTCCTTAGGTATGCTTATATTTTAGATGATTAGTTCCAGTTTTACGTCAAGCTCACTTTGGAGATACTTGATTACTGTGGAGTCAAAGAATTAATATTTTTTTCAATTCATGGTGTCAATATATTCCATGAATTTCCCAACAGTGTGGGATGATTTTGGTTTAGATTGGAAATTTTCAGATTGGGTTTTAGTGTTGATTAGCTTGTGCTGAGAAGTTCTTGTTAGTTCATGTTGGGAGATCCCATAATGGTCAACCATGGTTGGTGTTTTGGAGAGTATTAAGGAGGTTCATGCTAGATGGAATCTATGGGTAGGTATAACCCTCATAATTTTCATAGATTAGTCTATTTTACTTTTACTTTTAGTTCATTGGGTGTGACTGGTGGATTAAAATGTCACTACTCGGTTAATGGTTCCATTCGTCATCATTGGGGTTTTGGATCAAGATTTATTTTTCATGTGGCATGGTAAATTTATGGGTGTATAAGGTTTTTTTTGGGGATAATTATCACACATAAATATTTGAATTCCTTTTTTTATCCTTTTCATGCCATTACTACTTTTGGAGGAGGATTGAGTTGATTTCCTGGTTTAAATCTGGGAGTTTTAAAGTTTTTGGGTGCTTTTTGTTTTTATTCATGGTTAATCAGAGTGGTATGTGGAGAAAAGAGAATGGTAGGGGATTTTGTGACACCCCTAGTTTCACATTATTATGGGGTGTATTTTTTGGATGGTTTAACTCTTGAATGAGAGGCATTCTCTGGTGAAAAGGGAGAAGTTTGAGGATGTTTTCAAGGTCACATGGTTAGGGTGAACAATTATTTTAATCATGTATCCTATGTGTGAAAAGATTATATGGTTACATTTCATTGTTAAACTAACCATGAATCCTTGGTGTTTTTCTTGTACTAATCTTGACAGTGGGGAATTTCATGGTTTTCTCACAGTTTGTCTAACTATACAAGCTAACCATGCATCCCACTGGAAGAATTTTATTTGATTTTATCCTTCTTTTTTAGTGGGATTTCTTCCCTTGGGAACACCACTTGGATTCCATTAACCTCGATGCCTCCCATGAATAATTTTGCCTTCACTATTCCCGTCCAAGATTATTTTATTGTGGTTTTGTTGTAATCTTTAACCTGATTTGAATGTTTATGGATCATCTCTCTTTCTCTATGGGGTTTCATACATTTTCCCTATATTCTCTCCTTGTACCATGGTATCTTCTTGGTAGTTTCTCTCTTGGACATAACCTATGTGTTTGGGATGATGTGTGGTTTTATTTATTTGATTTCAAGGTTAGAAGTTTTCTCTTGGGGGTATATTATTCCTTATCTTGATGTTTTGTGTCATTCACATGTCGTTGAGGTAGGTGATTCAATCCATTTCCTTTCCAGAAAATTTTGTTGATTTTGGAGCATTCTATTAATGATTTAAAAATGATACAATATTTCTTGTTGTGTGGTTTTATAAATTGTTTCAGTGTTTTCATTATAGAATAGGGGTGATAAATAGTTTTCAAAGTGTTTCTTTAATTTTACTATTTTTATATTCACACAAGGTGTCTGATAAAATTTCATCTAAAGTATTAAATTTAAATTGGGTGACTTGGGTGGTGTTTTCCCTTGGTTATGTTTTTGAAATATTTTTGGGTTTTGATTTCGGTGTTGTATGTAATATTTGGTGACTTTTATAGTGTGAAGATTATGTGTGGATTGTTGTGTTCGTTTAGAAGTAAGCGATGATTCATTAAAAAGGGGGTTTTGGCTGATTTCATGTATACTTGAAGAGTGATAGTTGATATTGGAACATCCATATGTTTATAGGGTGCACATTGGTAATGGAATACAAATTACAATAGCCCTTTGGAATTATGCCATATAAAACCATGGGTATTCATAGGATCGGCTTACCTTTCCTATATATTTTTCCTAAAATTTTTACATGATTTCTAAATGGTGAATTTCATGATTCATTTTTTAACATGATTATTATTAATTAAAATATTATTCCAAGATTTTTTTAGAATACTCATGATTTAAATGTTTAAAAGTGAATTCCAAACTGGGTTTGAGTTAGCGATTTGTATTTCCAATGATATTTGGTGTGTGTAAAATAATCATCCAAGTTAAAATGAATTAAAATGGATGTAAATATGATTTTAATGTGGGGAAATTTCATGTTATGGTAAGACTTGAAATTTTCATGGATTTTGGAGTGAATTCAATGTTAAATAGTCATTTTCCATTTTAAAATGGGTTATAGGGAGTTAAAAAGAATTTCAAGATTTTTTTTAAATGTGTGGTGCATTGGGTGTACTATTTGAATTTTTTAATTTTTTTTTGGTTGTTTTGAATTTGAAATGTAAAGACCGATTTGGAATTTTTCATGTGAAATTGGTGTTTGATTGTGATATTAGAAATGTTTGGGAAATGGATTTGTTAATGTATTTGGATTGGAAATGTTTATGATCCAATTGGAACATTGTGTTTACTTGGGAAATTAATTTTGATGTCTCGTAAAATAGAAGCCAGGTTTGGATCTTTTCTTATTTTCAAAAAACTATTTAAATCTAATGTGATGTGAAGGCTTGGTTAACACTTACAAATAGAATGTTGTGAGATTAGAACCTATATAGAGGATCCCCAAAGGATAGAGGAATCACATAGTTTCTTTTGGTGTTTGTTCTAGGAAAGCGTGATGGTAGTGGGTTTTATTTTGACCACACGTGTGGAAACCATAACATTAACTAACTACTATTATCATGGGATTCTTGTACATCATCTTGAGGGTTTTGTGAAACTTTCTTATCAACCAGAATTATATGGGTTAGTACTCCTGGTTTTGTTGAGTGGTGAGGTGGGAGGTACCAATAGATTGACTAATTTAGAGTATCATATTGGTTATTAACTATAGAATTATTCCATATTCTAGTAGGTGAGTCTGAACTAATTATGTCTATGGTATACATCTTTATATGTTTAATAAATTCAATAAAATTTACTATCTATATGTTCTATTTATTTCCACTGTAAGTTGGATATCATCCATTCTAGTGTATTATGGCTTGTTTTGATTCATTTACATTTATCATTTTATTTTTTTGGTGATATGGTTTGGATTTCTAACTGGGATATCATTTCTGAAGTAGGCTTTGGTGCGTGGAACCCTTTTAAAAAGTTGAAAGTTACATGAATTGTTTTAAAAAAGAAAAATATGGGAAACTATGTTTGGTTATTTATTGTGGTAAAACACTATATTCTAAATATATTTTAGACTAATAATTATGTGCTATTTTATGAAATGAAATTCATGGAATCTGTGGTGATTTCATATGAAGTTATTGTTTTCTTGCCCCATACTTGTGCCACCCAGCCTCAGTAAACCCAAGTTGTTTTGCAGGTTTAGGTTTCTATTTCAGTATACCATATGAGAAATTTGGTCTGGCGGTTGGTGGTGTCCATGAGGTCCTATTTAAATCTTGTTATAGAGGTTTAGTTGTTTTTATTCATTTTCACAATTTTAGTAGTTATTGTATTCAAATAGATTATGCATTTATTTATGTCTAGTTGTTGTTTTATGTTGCATAATATGTTTTGGTATTATGATCCTTTTGGATAATTAGGATAAATGTTTATAATTGGATTATTTATATTCTCAATAGTAGTTTCCATCCCAAGAGTATTGGGAATTCCCTTCAGTCCAATTCGAGTGATAAGTTTTGGGTTGAACTAGGTTGGTTCCTAAGAACACTTGATATAAAATTAAGAGAAAAGGGGACCAAATAATTGAAGTGGTAGAAATACTATTTCCCTATTCCTCAACCATGTTAAATAATCATGATATCTAAAAACATATTCACCTTGAAATTTTCATTACATAACCAATAAGAAAACATGTCCTTGATGAATTCCCACATTACTATAAATTACTAATGAGCTGGGACGACTATATTCCATTTTACCAAACTTTACCCTTCTAAAAAACCAATAAACACTATCACTATAAAAGTAAAATTAGTTACCAAATATTTAAATACTTATTTAATTTTATCAATTCAATACTAAGCCTCCATAAAACCTCAATCATTTTATAAAATAGGCAATCCATTATAAGAAACCATCTCCACCGCACTACAGTGAGTCTTGGTAGAGTTTCTAACTAACATGGCCGTATATAAACCCCTATAATTATTTTAAACTTTTATGGGGGGAATAATATAAATAATAAACAAAAATTAATGGTTCCGTAAATAAATTAACATTAAGTCAAATACTCAAATACCCTATAGCCAAAAAAAATTAATTCAAACAAATAATCCAAAATTTATAATAAAAATCACTATAAACAAATAATAAATTAAAATTCTAACCCATTTGATAATTACATGGTTTAATTCAAAAACCATAAAAAATAACATGAAAAAACATTCAGCCCTTTAATTTATTTTAACATGTTAATTTACCTCTTGAAATCATCTTAAAATAAAATATTTTCCTATTAAAATTATTCCAGAATCCATAAACTCAAGGTCATCTCATATCATTTTTAAAAAACTTTTACGATCCCCAAAAACAAGATTAAAACATTTTCAAAAAAAATATTTCAATTAAAATATTAATAAATTAAACTGATTTGTATCAACATGCTATAAAAAACATATATTAGATAATCCTAATAACATGATCCCGCAACTCAAAACACATTTGTATCAATGGGAGATTAACATAAAATATAAATTGGTGGCTCGTGGTAGGAAATGGGATGGTTTCATGGTTTAGATAATGCTATAACTATTTTTAACACAACTGAATGGAAACAAATCCATTCAAATAGTCTCCACATAGTTTTCATGGCCATTTGGGGTAATTGTGAGCCTTTTCCTCCCCCATCCAATTCACATTCAAATCAAGGAAACATTTTAATCACCCATATAATTTTGATATAATCTAATATACCACCAATATAAATAAAAAACCAGTAATAAATAATGATAAAATAAAATTTCAAGACATAGAACCCAAAATCTAATTCAAAATCTAGGCTTTTATTATGTAAGATACTTCAACACTTTTCCTATACATACCACTAATTCTTATTAACCCAAAAATCTAACATACCATACACCGAAAATAAATATTGTTTCTCAAGGAACCAATTTTCCCTTAATAACCTAGTCTGTGATATCAATTTTTTCACAAACTAACCATGTTCCTCCAAGGGACCGAGCACCCAAGCTAGCATGTGAAATACCTTGGATTCATTCCTAACCACCCCAAGAATGAAACTTGCACCATTGAATAAAAATTAATTTATTGGTAATTAATATTCCCAATAAAAGAAATTACCAGATGATTCCACTTGGAAATTATGATATGATCATCTAGTTTGTCAAATTCTATGTCAATAAATAATAAACAAAAAAAAAGTTAAACAATTCCAAAAAAAATCATTTCATGAATAGAAGAGTCCATAAAAACTAAACATGAATGTAATAATATTATAACTGAATGATAGATGAAGTTATAATTCTAACCATAATGATACATCCACTATAAAAAAGGTCCAAAAAAACAAAACATTTCTCTATTTAAATTATTATGCATTATCAATGGAATAATACCATTAATTATAAGACATCCAAACTGATCCTAAACATGAAAAATATTTTTGTTCTACCACCATTTAGTAACAAAAGTAGAGTTTTATCATAATAGATCTAATAGAAATTCATTAGACTATCGTTCGAATTACATTTCTAAAATAAACCATCAATAGTTTGAAATATTGACACACAATATATTTTTAATCTTTTAATAAGAACCAACCATAATTAATTACAAGAAAACCTCCTGTAAAACTAAAAATATGTTTTGAATAATTATTTTTAAAATATATGTTAAATAATTCAATTTTAAATACTACATCTTTTGAAATCATATTTGAAATCCCACTTTCAAACCACATGAATGGAATCATCAATTGAATAAATAATCCGAGTAAAATTAATGTAGAAATTTATTTTAATAGTGGAACTAATTAAGTATATTATAAATGAACTATAATATAGCAGCTCAAAGAAAGTCTTAAAATGAAGTTATCATTAATAAATAAATGATTGATAATCATGGGAAATTCCTAAACATATTGTGAGGTGGCCCAAGAAGTACTCAAGTTTGAACCATATACAAGACCATCATTGTATTCTTATGTCAATAATGAATCAAATGGAATAACCTAGGCTCACAAGTGGATCTCCCCTATAGCTTTCAATACCATATTGTATTTAGTCCATCTAATAGATACATGGTGGTAACTGTCTCCCATCCCTCACTAATACATCTAGGATCCAGATGAATAATAAAAATTGGAATTGATATAGCATCAAACAATGGTAAACCATAATAAACTCATCATAATCATATGATAAATACCCACATCCATACACCAAGAAATGTGAGGATCCTCTAAATTTAATCCACATTAATCACTTAAACTCATGGAGGATTCCATCAAGTTGAAATTCATTTATGTAAAAATTATGATGGTAAAAATCAACATTGACATTATTAAACATATGGTTCCATTTCAAAATTACATTGAAAACAATTTAGAATTAAATTCCATTGAAAAATACTTTTAAGGATCAAAACTAACATAACATATATTTTATGAAATTCACACATGAAAATATATTTCAAGGCCCTCCATTAAAAACTAGGATAGAAATAAAAAGTGAAAGATTAAATAAATTCTTCTGATGATATTTATACATTTATACATATAAAAATATATATATGTACACTTACTTGTAAATGTAGACATTTATAGATCAAATTAATATAAAAAATAATTTTTATCAAATTAAAATGTATGAAGTGAAGAAACACAAGTCAAATTATTCTAAAAAATATATGATTTTATGAATTTAGTCCTAGAATCCAAAAAAAATTTCAAACCATGTGATTTAATAAGTCATGAACATAATATAATTATATGAAATAATTATAATTTAAAACCATCAATTTAATATCAAAAATACAAAAAAAAATTCCCTTAAGAAAATTTTAAATAAAATAATAAATGTTAATTTCATTAAAAAATTAATCAAGAGTATATATTCTTCAAAAATATATTTATAATTGAATCAAAACAATTTAATCAATAATAATGTTTTTGGAAAAAAAATTAATAAATGTCAAGAAAGAAAGGTATTAGAAAAAAAGATAAAGGCATGAAACCACCTATATAAAATCATATGTATATGTGAATTATCTCTTGATCAAAAGATGAACAAGGATCAAAGAAACCTCCACACAGCCATGAATCATGACCTAAAATTTGTTTGGTAAAAATTCATCCAAAGGGTGGAAAAACATGACACTTGTATAAGAAGATAGAGGAAAACAGCATAACCAGTTTTGAAGATAAATAATAGTGTCCATACCTCCAGTATGATTCCATGAATTAAATAAAGGGGCCTTAAAATAGATAGAGTGGATGAAGGAGGTATCTCAAATCATACATCCCTTGAAACTAATGAATTATGAATATGGGGATGATATTTGGGGTTTATTTATTAAATGTAATTAATATTAATTCCATATTTTAATGAATTGGTTAAGCCAAAGGTTTCAGAGGCAAGATTTACCAAAACATACACTAACTTTTCACCTCTCCTTAGACACACTAGAAAACTTCACAATTAAGCCACATTTTTTGTGAAATTGTTCATTAAACCTGTAAAATGTAGCTATAAAAATTATATTCCATCACATGGTTTTACACATGTTTAGTACCCCCCACATAAAAATTGTGAACCTTTACATAAACATTAAAAATAAATAAAAAATTTGGATCAACCAAAAACCCAATTATAAGACCAAATATAAATATAAAAATAAAATAATAATGGAAAAAGTTTTTCAAGTTTGGAAATTGTAGAGTCATGGCCATGATATATTAAGTAATTATTTTATTATTTTTTCTTCATATTTATACCTAAGGTGATGAAATATATTATATCTAGTGATGATATGAGGTAAAAATGTTTTCATATCATGTAGTGTTCTTTTTTGTAAGATTATTTTTAGATGATTATTATAATTACTTATTTCATAATATTTATAGGATAATTTATTTTCCCTTTATTTCTTAGATAATTTGATATGCAGACCCATTATAATACCCGAACTAAAATTTTCTGAATTGAATATTATTTGGCGTCACAACAAGACATCAAACACACCTACCCATACACTATAGGATTATAACTAGAGATGAGAGTATTTTATCAATATCAGGAACACAATACTATCAATAGTAAACAATAATAACCAATAAATAACCAAATTTTATACATAAACAAATATTAGAGAGAAAATTTATTGAATTGTACCCAAATTAAACATAAAAACATAAACATATCCCCGTGATATAAAAAATTAACAATGTAGTCACATAGTCATATATATCTATTGTCCACCCATTAAGATAGTTGAAGCTAAAAATTTAAAAATATAATAAAATGTACATCGAAGCTCCACTACTAACCCTAAGTCACACATCAACTCCATTACCAACCTAGATGACTAGGTCATTTCAAATAATCTAGGAAACTATCTCAGACCCACATAATTGACATAAGGTCTACATGTACATCTCTATGCCTATATAGTGTTTGGGAACTAAATCTCGGTATTGTCTCAATATGTGACCATAAAATAAACCGTCACATAAATTTGTATCGATGAGAAAAATAAATAATTATGTCACATAATACATTTAATAATATATGTTGGATTATAATGTCTTAAAAAAGACACCATGACACACAGTCAAACAAGGCTTATCCAATGTTGATAGAAGTGGTCACCTCATATCACAAGCCATTCTCAGGTCTAATCACTCAGGGTAATATTTCATACCATGTCTCAACCTCCTTCCTCTAACTTATGGTAGGGTCCCATAACAAACCCTGACCACATCCTTCCAAGTCTCGACCACTAACCACTCACTCATATTGGGGGGACCATACTAATTTTCAATCTCTACCCTTTACATAGAGTATGCCTAATAAAATTCATCATCTAATGAACTATTTTTTAGGAAATTTTCTGTTAAATAATATATACCTCTTACCTATAAGTTAGGGTATAATATTACAATAAATTTCATCCTCCACCATCTCAATTATGGTAGGCCCTCCTGGAAATCCTCATCCTCTGCCCTCTTACGTAGGCTACGAATCATACCAAACCATAAACTATATCCACTCACATAGGGTACCCCATCACACCAAGACTCGATATATTCCATCTCACATAGGTTATTCCTCAATCAAAACCATAGTCTCTATCTTCTCACATAGGGTAGGTCATCGTACCATGTATTAGACAATCCCATATCACTCATGGTAATGTATCCTAAAATTTCACATCAACCTTCACATTCGATACAAAAAACACCTCAGGTTGCAATACACACACAAACAATAATACTTGTCCCACCGAACCCCAACAATTTTAAGATTCACATCTCAACAAAAAACTTAAACTCAATCAATGTCATAAATAATAATACAGTATACCTCAGCTAGTCACAGGACCATACCTCATGTTACAGTAGAGTAATAAAATCATAAAACTCTACCAAACAACCTTGAAAATCAATTATATTCTTTTATCCCTAGGAAAAAACATGGACATAACATAAAATGATAGTAAAATTAAATCTTTTATGCTAAAACCATACTAAACTACCTGACCCTTATGTAAAATCTATCCAGAACATCCCACAATGTAACCTGAATCCATTACCACAACCCATTATTGGGTTCCCATCACACCACTTTCAATAACTAATTTCAAGAAAGATAACCTAATGGAACCATTTTTTCACAACAAACTATTCCCTAGAGGACTTTCCTTTTTTATCTTAGACTCTATAAATCCAATTGACCCCCAAGAGGGTTCTATAAACCATTCATGATATAAGATGTCTGTATCAACCATAAGCCTAGCCCTAATCCCACCTTTCACATGATACATGGCCTTGGAGATTTAAACAATGATACTTAGAACTCATCGTGAGCCTAAAGACCCTCCCAAGGATCCGCAAAAAGAAACTAATATCTATAATCCCTGAAGATGAAGTTTATGACCAATTCTAAAGCTTTGAACAAGTACAAAGGAACTCACTCGATGAATAGGTGGTTCTATACTATTTAATTTTTCAATAAGGGAACTCTTGGTATCTATATAAATATCGCAAACAAAATCACCAAAGTATATATGAAATATAATGCATAAAAATTATATGGTTATGTATTATATAAACATCTTGACACCATATAGTATTTACCACCCTTAATCCATGCTCACAAAACTCTATCCAGTCCCATCCATTCTTTTCCAATCATACAAGCACTTATCACAAGAAAAAAACCCATTATATTAATTAAAGATATAAAATTAATTAAACAAATCAAAATAAGGTGGTATAATCCATGAAAAATCATCCAATGTAACACCATACATTCAAGGAATCATATTTCTTCCATAAGATGAATTTCCATCATTATCAAATATGTTTTCCATTATTTCGAATTAATTTAACTTGAGTAGAATGAACGTACGAAAAATATATAAATACATCTAAAAACACATTATATTTATTTATAAGGGAACATTTCAAAAAAGGGACATGCACCCATTTATTACATATCATGGCTGATTACATCCATTAAAAGTAAATAAATAAATGTGGTACTATAAATAGAAAATAATTATATCCTTAAAAATCTGGGGTCCCAAGGATCATATTCACCATTAAAAATCACCATTAGAAGAAATAAATATACAATGAGAGAAAAATCATCCAATGAGGGAGAATGTAGTGAAATAAATAATACACACTATAGGAATGAGAATTGTGATTTAAGAGGTAAGAATGTAATGAATTCATAAGAGGTAATGAGGGTAATATATCCATTATAAAGGGATATATGGTCAACTGAAAATTTTTCATTGGATATACTTTTATATGATAGATACAATGAAATTTTGTAATATTAGATGAAATAAATAATATAATTCCAATAATAATAAATAAGAAAACACAAAATTTTTATCTACAATATTTAATTATAAATATATTGTTTTGAAGTAAATATTTTTATTATTATCAATTTATGAATTTCGGTATTTATAAAATTCAAACAAATATATTATTATCAATGGATTGATAAAAATATTTTTTTTGCTATAAATAAATGTTATTAATGGTATTCTGTAAATATTATTTAAAATTCATATTTTTCATTGAATTGTTTTATGTGTTTAATATCATTACCATAAAAAAATAAATCCCTACTAATGAATGATTTTACATTAAATTTATTGAGTATATATAAAATTATATAAATTAACATTCATCAAATAGTAATTAATAGTCTTGTAATAAAAAAACCTTGGTTTTATACTTAAAAATATATTTTCATCCAAAAATATTTATATGCATTATGCACACATATATTAAAATTATTTTTTATCATATATAGAATTAAAATATGAAAATAATTTTATTATAATTAATACCCAACATTATAAAATTATTTAAAAATATAAATTTCAATTTTAATCATAATAACACATTACTAATTTTAAAATTAATTACCATGGTAATAGAAAACATGAAATTTTCAATGAAAAGTTTTTATAAAAAATATTTAATTTTAAAGTAAACTAAATTTGAATCTTATTATGAATATAATATATTTTATAATCATGTAATAAAATCTATTAACAATTTTTTAAAATTTTAATTAATAGGAAATTAAATAAAATAGTTGTTGTATTAGAAATATATCATTCTCCAAAACTGTTTTTTGTATATCATATATTTTAATTTCTAGGTTTATTTTATTATATTTAGAAATAGAATTATATTTAATCTAGTATGAATTAAAAACTATAATATCAAAATTTGATAAAATTACCATATTATATTATTAGTTGTGAAAAAATTACACGATTAAAAAAACTAATCCAAGTTAATAAGTGTAATAGTTGGTAGCTTATTGTGGCTCAAATTTTTCTAAATTAACATAACACATAGATCTTATATAATTGTATTATTATTTTGTAAATTAATAAAACAAATTTGTCACCAACCTTCCCCCGCTTATCTCCCATGTGATTCCATCTTTACCCCTCACCAAATATTAGTTTCCAAGTAAAAGTCCATCATTTTCACCTTTATGGGGAGATCACTTAAAACCACTTCAATATGCACTAGTCCTTCAAATTTCATTCAAATTATTCCTATATTACTCCCATATATATATATCATGTTTTTATCCCATGGTCATAATAATGTTTTCCAATTCCTTCATTTTGATGATGTGTTCCAGAAGATTATCCAAGTCCACAACTTGAGTACTGTCTAATCAATATCATTTCTATCCATATATTTCTCCTCTAAAAATAAGATAAAAACAATAATATAAGGAAATAATTATCAATAGTTTTCTAAAAATATATTTTATAATTTTAATAACCATTTTCTACTTTCCTTCCAATGATTTGAGAAAATAAAACATCGCTCATCTTATGTGATTATTACCGTCTACAAGAACAATATATTTATTTTTTCATAACTAACTTTCATGGATGGTTATAAAAATTTATATAATTTATAATAATGATCTTTCATAAATTATTAATATCATATAAATATAAATTATTCAATATATTAATATCTAACACATTATTAATATATCAACTTATGTTCATGAATTTTGTTTTGGAATAAGCTCTTCATCGATTTTATCATCAGCAATCGTAACTAAAACAATCATGGAATGAAATTGTAACTATATAAATTATTATGGAAAATATATTATTTTAATTTAAATCATATACTAAAACCTCACATGGTATCAATATTTTATTATCAACACTGAGAATACAATGTATATTCGAAAGAATGAAAATTACTAATATCTAATTATGGAAATAAACAATATGTAACTACATAATGTACATTGATTGAATACAATCTAGGAGTAATAATTTTAATATATATTAATATTTTTCTAAAATAAGTTATTAATATGGTTATTTTTTATACATTAGTTGAAAATGACTACTTGAAATTCAAGAGTAAAGGTAAATATTTTTCTCATCTAAATTTTCATTCATTGAGACATATTTCATATTCACAACACATTTTATATTTTCCTAGTTTATATAATATCCTATATATTTATTTTATCATTAATTTAATGAAATTTCAAGGATATATAAATCTATCACAAGATCTATTTTTTATTGGTTTTCTTTTTATGTGATACAAGATATTAATGTTCTTTTGTTGTGTAAATTTTCATTCATTGAATTATGATCATTATTTTTGAAATTTATTTTTATACGTTGGTAAAATTATAACTTATGATTGAATTATAATTTACCCTTTCTACTATTTATAGATTTTTATATTTCTTTCTCATGAAATCTTTTTTAATGTAATATTACATCAATTATTATTCCTTGAATAAATTAAAATTTTTATAGAAAAGATAATGTTATTTAAGAATAATACTCATTCACTTTGATAGCTATTTCTATTACACATACATATTATTTCATTCCAAAAATCCTTTAATTTATATTTGGAAAACCAAATATTTATTATCTTGTGTTATCTAAATATTTCTCATTACCTATTTTCAAAATATATTCTTATTATCATTTTTATAATCTAAATTTCAAAAAAGGTATTTTGAAGAATCTTAAATGTATTTCATATTCATGAGAATATAATATATATTTCACTCCAATGTTTTTATGTAAAAAATTTTATAGTTAATCATGGAAACATTATTGGGAATTATTTGAATATGGTGTTTTAATTTTTTATGTTAAATTATTAAAAATGAATTTTTGATTGTGGTTCACAACTTGGTATCTTTACCAAAATATGTCTTCTATAAAATATTTTTAAATGGTTCAAAAAAATTTCCTCTCTACTTATAAAAATTTTATATCTACATGAGAGCTAAGATTAATTTATAAACCTCTAAATTTCATTATGAAATAATATTTTTGTTTGAATTAAATTTTGATATCATCCAATCTAACTGTTTTTTCATGTGATGCCATTTGAGAAGTGATATGAAATCCATTTTATTTCATTAGATTTTTCAGGATATGATGAATGAATTGTTTTATATGGAACACATGAGTATGCATTGTAATTATATTATGTGTGGGTCCTATTTAACCCCCCAATTAATTGGGTAATGTTTTACATATAATTATAAAATAATGGTGAATGAGTAATGATTCTTAATCCACTGTGGGAATTAGGTGTTGATTCTAAATACACTGTCAGAACTATATTATGTTTCATGGTCCCTTATGTGCTATAGTTTTTTATTATTTATTTACCAAGGGAAACATGAAGTGATTCCTGCTCCACTATTGTATAATTTAAATTGTTATATTATTTCAAATATATGAATTATGTTATATATTAAAGGAAAATGAAGGCTCTCTCTCTATGACGATCTCCTGGTGATCTGGATCGGTGTTGACTGAGTCAATTCATGGTGGATCCACTTGATTGTTTCGTTAATCCCAGGGATGTCTTCCTTCATCTAGAAAAGGCTTCCAATGTTGATGGGAGTGTATCTGTTCCTATTTAGGCCAAAAGGGGGGATGAACAGAACCCTAAGGTGGAGATTGATCGAGTCAAATCTATTGCATCTCACTGTAGTTTTTTCCCAAATATTCATCAGTCCTCAGACTCCCTACAACAATAAATTACTATGAATGGTTCTATAGCTTTGGTGGAAGCAAATCCACATATTCTTGAATATCATCTGAAGGAGTGTCAGTTTTCTCTTTTTTCATGGATTTTGGGCTTGCTGAGGGACCCTCCTTTGACACATGATGATTTCAAGGATCAGTTGCTTCAGAGATAGGGTTTAAATGATTGGAACTTGATTTCTCTTTAGAATGGTATGTATCATATTGTTTTTCCTTCAAAAGAACTTCAGTGTTTTTCTTGGGGATTTGGTCTAATCTCGTTGAGGCCTGGATTTATTGTTCTTAAGCAATGGGATTCCTCATCAGACCCCTTAGCTATTAGGAGTTCTTCCATACATACATGGATTAGAATTAGGGGACTTAGTTGGTTCTTTTGGCATCTGTAAATCCGTTGGGATATTTCATCTATTGTAGGGTCTCCCATTAAGGTAAATAAAGAGACTGAACACTCTAGGTTGGGTCACTTTTCAGTTGTGCTGGTTGAAGTTGATATACCCCATAATTTTATTGATACTGAATTTCTTGTGGCATGTTCTTTTAAACTATAACTTTCAATTCTATAAGAATGGATTCCTGATTTTTGTGACTCTTGTATTTCTATTGGTCACTAGCGTTATCAATGTCGAAGAAACATAAAGTGTGTTCTTTGTAAATCACTCGGGCACTCTGCTGATCATTGTAAGAGGGTACAACCAAGTAATGGACAGGCTAGAAATAAGGTCTTTAGTAAGAAGAAAACGTCCTCTTTTTCTGAGGTACTTAAACAAGTCTTAGCAGAGGCCTCTACTGGTGGGGATCCTATGCGCCCACCATAGCACGATGGTGTTATAGTCTATAGTGATGATGGTTTGTTGCCTCCCAAGAATGTTAGTGCAGGTGATGTTGGGGGATCAACTTCTTCAACGAAATCCTGGGCCAAATTGGTTGATAATGATTCTGAACAAGAAGCATTCATCCAAGAAAAAGTTAACTTTGAGATGGGTCAGGAAGCGGTGTCTTCTGCTCACAGTAAATGCTATCTGAAAATGCTTGATGTTGATGGATTTGAGCTGGTGGTGTCTAGAAAACCAAGAATCCCCTCTGTGGAACAGACTAAAGGGGAGTTAGGAGACATGGATAGTGTGGTTGGGATCACATCGGGGAACATTGGGCTCATTGATGGGTCTTTTTATCCTACTGATAAAGATGATGGACAAATGGCTGCCTAGATTTGGCCCTCGGACCTTGCTGTCCAGGCTAGTACATCTCATATTCTTTATTGTGAGTTGCAACATGTTATCCAGTGTAGTGTGCAACCTGTATTACAGGCTGATGTTCCTGTGGGTGATGACCCCCCAGTTTCCCAAACAGGATGGTTAATCCAAGTATGTCACACTACAAGCCTGCACTATGTTGTTACAAAGACTGGATAAATCTATCTTTTAATTTTTTGTGATGTTAGACTCTATTAACACAACTAAATTTGACTTTCCTAATCTTGAGGGCCAGGAGAGTGCAGGTTGAAGCAAAAAAAATTATAGCCTACTGCATTCTACAGTTTGAGAGGTGTCTTTAAAGGGGTTGACCCCTGATGAAGGTGTTGTCAATGAATTCAATGAGGGTATACCAGTGCATAAGGAATATGTTCAGGGACACAATAGGAGGCAAAGGTCATTTCCCCTACACAATAGGTGGAGGTTGTACAAAATGTATAGCTTTAGGCTGGTGATAAATGGGAGTTGTAGGTTTCACAGGAGGTGGAGACGGTCCAAGATGAAAAGGTTGATCATGATGATTATAAGTAGGTAGCAGGTTTTAATCCCTGTATTTTGGAGGATTCCTTAGCCATGACAGATGAGGAACCATATATGAAGTTAATGTAATGGAAAATAGAGAGTCTTCCAATGCCTCAGGGCAGAGCTTGAGGTTGGGGCCAGCCTTGGAAGAGGTGATTTGATACTGAATTTTATATCTTTCTTATGGTGTGAATTTTCACTTTCGAACATTTCCTCGTTGTCCAGTAGCACCTTCAATTTTATTTAATAAATTTTGGTGTCGTGGATCCCAATCCATGGAGGATCCATTTTCTATGTGTCTATGATACACCCCATGACTCTTTATTATTTTCTCATATTTATTCTTCCTTATTCCATTAAACATTTTTAGTAATTTTGAGTTACATGTGTATCTTTCTTGAATTGGGAATCTATTATTTGTTTATAATATTTTAATTATACATTTCTATGATGATTATGTTTTATCTTATGATTATTATCTAACCCCATTATTACGAACTCCTATGTGTTCTCTTATTGAGTATTTTATATCACCTCTTATTATGCTTTACATTCTATAGGTTATTAATATAAGAATAGTATATGATATATATAGTAGGAGGTATTGTAACAACATGATTTTTTATAAAACATTTTCATAAATTAATTTTATTTGACATTTTAAATTTCACTAAAAAAATAAAATTTTATTTATACACTATACGAAGATAATAATTCACTACACACAACCTCAACTAGGCTTTTGTCACATGCAACACTGAGTTTCTAAAAAACGACATTTTATTACTATAATTATCTAAATGGGGTAGTTATCACACATAAATTAATCATTGTAATATTAATTGTAATAAATAATTTTTAAATAATATTTATAATGGTTTTATATAGATAAATGAAATTTATAATAATACATAAAATTTTTAAGAATGTCTTTATATATTTTAAATTACTATTTTGTTATATGAATTTCTTTTTTTATGTCTTTTTGTAAGGAATGTTAAAATTAATTTCAGAAACATTTATAAATTTCATTTCATAAATTAATTTTTCTTTAATTTAGAATTTCATAATTATATTAGGTTTTATTTTTCATATTTTCTGAAAACACTTTTTAAAGAATAGTGAAAATTATTGAATTTTAAATCAAAACCGATTTTTCATCAAAATTATTTATATAGTAAAATTTTATTTTAATTTGGTTATAATATATATTGATACTAATTTTACATAAATTAATCCAATTTGGGTCATTGTTTTAAAAATCATTGTAATTGGAAATCAAGCCATTCTAAATTTATAGACATTTGTTCTTAAAAATAGGTTGTTGCGACCCGTTGGCGGCATTGTATTTGAATTAATTTCACACAATTATGTGATTAAAATTTTCAAAAATGAATTAAATCATAAAAATTTTGATAATTCAAATTTATTATAAGAACAAAAATGGTTTTTACCATAAATAATAGTGAATGTTATTTAAATAATTTGCAGTGATAAAGAGAAAAATTAGCTTCATAAAGGACTAAAACTTAAGCTTGAGGACCAAAATGACATAGAATCTTATGAAAACCCCATTAATATCCATATTTAGACCATAAACCCTAAAATTATCCATATTTATTAATTTTAACCATTTATGGAAAACTAAATAGTGGGGACTACTCAAAACATTTCACGAATACCTAATGTTTCATTTTCCCCACTTTTAAATGGCCACTTGTACTCCATTCTCTTTACACTTACCAATCCATTTTGGATCAAACAAAACCGAACTAAATATCTTACCAATATAACTTATGTTATCTTGGAGGCCTCACTTTCGGTATAAATCCATCAAATTATTCCCTTTGATGCAAACCAAATGAAGATACCCAAAGAAGAGGTAACATCATTCCTCAAGCTCTTTTGTTTTGTTTTAATTATACATCCATTACATATTCATATTCCATGTTTATATAATAAAAATGGAATCCTATATAAATGGATATGTTTTTCTTCTATGGGTTTGAACAACACTTACACGCACTTCCATCTAATGGGAAATGAAAATATTGTTCTTGTGTATGGTGAACTACCACCTAAAAAAATGAGTTTGGTCATTTTTACCTTAAGACCTCAAATAGTTGGGAATTATAATGGAAAAAATCTTTTAATGTGATATATATGAAATATATTTTGTAATTATGTTTCTAGAATTATTATATAACACAAACCCTCTTTCTTTCTATTTTATGTAAATACGATAATTTCGTTTGGGGAAGTGTGGACTACCGCATCCTCAAAGTGATGTGATTTGTCCACACTATACATGGAATGTATTAAGGATCGTTTTACTAAATTTATATGATTTATATTAAATATATAATTCTTCTTTAATTATTTTATTTATATACATAATTAATTTACCTAATTTCATTCCATATGATAAAAAAATTGAAACAATGTTCAAGCGTATGTATGACCTATTGTCACTTTAAACAATGTATATAATTTTTTATTTATATATTTAACAGTTTACTATGAATACATATATGATGAATTTAAATGACATTTATATAATGTTTTACATTCTTGAAATCATTTAATATGTATTAGGAAAATAATATTAAAAAATAAAACACATCTGAAAAACAATGTGGATATTACATGAAATGTAACATTAATATGGAATTGCAAAAATGTGTGTAATATAATTAAAAATATGGTATTAGGTAAAAGTATATGTATATTTGGAATATTTTTAACAAATTTTTTTTATTATACAGTGCTTATGAACAATTACGACGTGAGTCACGTCGTAAGGTAAAGTGATTTCAAGTCTCACTTTTATTTCTGTAAGCTTAATGCTTTAATCAGAAATCATTTTTTGAGTGGTATATATATTAGAAATGATTATATTATATGGTAATTATATATTAATTTATGGTTATTTGTTTATTTATTTTAAGATTAGTCTTCCCTGGGTTTCATTTTTTAAAATTTACTAAATCAGAAATATAATTTTGTCTTAATTTTCTTTCTTTGAAACCAAAGTCATGTTATGCACCAATATTCTTATAATATGTGCATAAAAGGACATTTTACAAGTTATATCATGAATATAATTACATTAATTATATTTTAACCTTCATCTAATTTTATTATTTCATGGTGATTAAGATTTAATATTCCCAAATTGGTAATAGTTTATTGCAACAATATCATCATTTATGAAGATTGTATATGATTTTTCATCCATTGATGAAATATTATGTTCAATATCATAATTAAATTCATAAATTATCGTATCATATTATTATCTAGGGAATATTAATGTATTATAACCCTTTTTCCACTCTTTGGTACATAATATGATTAAAAAAATGTTTTAATAAATCACTAAATTATTTTTCTTCTCAGTCGGAAATCTTTGTTTTTTCAAATCCATGTTTTCTAAAATTGTTTTCAAAAGGTGTACAATATTTCATTAGTTTTTTCCAAATTATTTTCATAGTATAACATTTGAAAATGTTTTCATGATTTCCTTATATGTTTTAAATGAATTTGCAAAGAAAAATATTTTTAAAATATTTTCAGGATTCTATTAAAAGTTTATAATGATATTTTGACAGAAAAATATTTTTTTGAAATATTTTTATTTTTTAACATGAATTTTTCAAATATGAAAGGATATTTTACTTAATAATTTTTTTTTGAAATGATATTCCTAAATTATATTCCATCTAAGATATCATACATTTGTGTTAATCATTCCTTTATGGGGAAATGATCTAAAGGTTGCATTCATATTATTTATCTGAATGGTTTATGTTTTGATGACATGATTTTTATGAAACCTATTTTTAATTCTTGAGATATATGATTTTAAAACCGTATTATTTTCAGGGGTTATGCATGGATGATCCGATTATGAAACCTGTCATTTTCTACATTTTATGATATGATTACTTGTTTATGACACCCATTTCATTTCAGCGGTTATGATATGATTGTTTATGAATTTGCAGTACGTGGATGTATGATTTCATTATGAGATGTGTGGGACCAATATAAACCTCAAATGCATTGGGTAAATATTTATATCTCATGAAATAATTATGGGATTCTAGTCGATGGTGTTGATTCACTATGGATGACAGAGAACAACTAATCCAGTATGTGAATATAGGGAAACCCATTCCACTATGGAATGATGGGGAATCCCGATCCCGTATAAAAATATAGGTAAACCTGATACCTTACAAGGAAAGGTTTGTAACCAGGGATTGTGGTGTGTCCCACCTCATACTTGTATTCTCAATGAAGTCACCTGTTATGTTATCTCACTGCACCTTGACTTATAGGGAATGATATTACATGTTCATGTGTATGAAACAATTCAATGCCTTATTCCTATGTAATTGATTAATGTATTATGCTCCTGTTTCCCTTATGATTCATGTTTTATGAAAATCAAATATTTATTTTGTGGTTCAGGTTTATGATCTTTGATATGTACTGTAATTCATTATGATTTCACGATCACATTATTATAACATTATTCTCTTGTTTATTATTATATATATCCCTTACTTACCCTTACTGAGCGTCTGATCATAGTATTTTTTTCATTCGCTAGTTTATGAAGATATGTATTATTGATGATGTGTCTAAGAAGGGTGTTATTCTTTAATAAACTAGTGATAGGTAATGTATCCCATTTATGTACCGTTTTTTATGTTTCCATGTTTTCAAAGGTACTAAACTAATATGGTACATGGGAATCTGTTAATGTAATGTTTTATGTATTCTACAAAAATGATTTAATGTTAATGTGTGAAATGAAAATTTCACAATAATTGGTATCGAATAAAAAGTACACTTAACCTATGGAAACTTGGATGAGAAAAACATAGTGGGAAATATATGGAATTGCCTATGGAAATGTTTAAGGATATGTAAAAGTATTGAAAATTGTAATATAATTTTTCTAAAGGATATAGATAGTGGTTTAATAGAAATAAATACCTATCTGAATACTATATAAGGACATGGTTCTGACATATATGTACTTAAGAGTAACAACTCTGACAAAGTGCATCGGGCCTGATTCGACTATAATTGGGTACATGACAATGAGCCTTACTGTGCTCCTAGTTTGACACTCCAAGGGGATATTTATTTGGAATTAAAAAACACTTCATGAAATATCATAAAGTATTTAAAAATAAATTCAATTTAAATAAACTAGGATAAAACTAGTGTATTTGTGATTAAGGAAGGTGCCATGGTTTATAAATCCTATGAGTATTGTTTTAATGATTTTGTGGTTCTTCACTATTATAAATGTTTCTTACTCTTTGTTTTTTGGTTTTAGTCAATGCCTGTAAATCAAAGTAACCATGATAATGGTTGATGAAAAAGACAATGGAAGGATTTTTCTCATGAGAATCTGAATTATATGGGATATGTAACGTAAATACTCATTTATATTCCCATAAATATTTCTCAAGCAATGAATTATGTTGAGCCTCCAAACAAAAAAATGTGGTAACAACATTCTGTTGATTCCATTATGAGGATATCTCCATCTAGTTTCAGCTGATCTTTTGATCAACATATTTCTTAATAATGGATTAGAAATAAGGAAAATACTTTCTCCATTATGTTATGTTAGGATCATGATAATTTCATTCATTATTTTTATAGGTTAGTAGGTGATGAAGAGCAGTGGTGGACTCTAATTAAGACTATGATGAAGCAGGATGTAATTGAATCCATTGATATAGATGAGTTTAGGAACACATTATTCAATACGTATATTCCCAACATTCATAATTTGAATACAAAAAAGGAGTACCATTATATTAACAAAAAGGTTGGTGAATCCATTTGTACCTTTGAGGTTAATTTAACAAAACATGCGAGGTACACTTATGTCATTACTATCCAACCCGAATGTAAAGTTAATAGGTTCATCAGTTTATTAAAGTCATGTTTCAGATGGAAATTTTATATAAGAGACATCAGTATCTACAAAGTGATTGTACATTGTTTATTCAAAATTGAAATGGAAGTTTGAGTTATATATAAATACCATGGTTTTAATAAGAAATGAAAGATATAGTTCGAAAGAAAATCGAAAAAATTTTGAAGAGAAAAATGAAAGCCTTAAGTTATGATTTATGTTTGGAATGAATCATTGATGGAATTGTCTTATAGGGTCAAATAAGTTTTTTTGTTCCTAAAGAAAGTAAATAAAAAAAATATTATTCTATACTAATGGGAAGAAGTTAAAAAATGATTCAAATTGGGGAAAATCTACATAAAAGAACCTCTTTCACATTAGTGCTTCAAGTGTAAGGAGGATGGGAATTATGCTAACCAGTTCCCAAAACCAAGTGATGGTGATGATTATAGGCATCAACAACCTATTAAACCAAGAGATAAGGTTAAAACTCATGTGATCAGTATTTTTGACAAGGGTTGCGATAGTGTTGTGGTGAAAGTTCGACATATCATGTAGTATAGAACTTATAATTTTTTATTTGATTTTGGATCTACCCACTCTTTCATATCTATCGAATTTAATATGCTTACAAAGATTCCACCATATATTAGACGTGGAATTAAAATTTTAGGCCCTTAATGGTACTATGATTGCATCTCAAGTCTATGATTACTCTCTGTTTTACACTTTTGTTAATGTTTATTCAAAAAATTATGTCAATTATTCCCCCGGTTGATTTTAATGTAATCTTTTTCATGTATTGGATTTCTCTACAGAAACATGACATCAATTATAGTAGAAAAGAAGTTATTTTTTATATTTCAAAGAAAACTGTTATTGTCTATCAATGTGATGAAAATAATGAACATCATATTTAGATTATATCAACTGTATTGGTGTTAATTTTCATTCAGAATATATATTTTTGTAAAATGGTTGGGGTGAAACAATCCATCAATTATATGCCTATTGTTTTGGATATTTTTGATGTTTTTTGAACGAATTATCTAGTCTTCAACCTAACATTTATGTGGATTTCATGATATAAATCACACATCACTCCGAACCAATTTCAATGAATACATATAGAAAGGTCCCAATTGTCTTGGAGGAATTATAGATGAAACTCCAAGTAAACTATGATAAAGGATTCATCTGGCCTAGAATGTCACCTTGGTGTGCACCCATTCTCTTTGTGAAAATTAAAGACGGATCAATGTGACCCTAAAATGTTTATAGGGTGTTGAAAAAGATCATGATCAAGAATAAGTATCATATCCCCCATATTGATGACTTTCCTGATTAACTACATGGAGCTTAATACATATCCAAGATTTACCTTTGTTTTGGATATCATCAATTGAGGTTCCTGAATGTGTATATATGAACGTTGATATTTTTAGATGTTATGGAGACCATAAATATATAGTGATACCTTTTGTTCATACTAATTTTATTTTAATCTTCTTGGATTTGATTAATATAGTCTTTATAGATTAGCTTGATCAGTTTATGGTAGTCTTTATAGTTAATTTTCTTATCTAATCATATTTCATAGCAGATATTGAAGTCTACTTGATAATTGTACTAATGACCTCGAGGAAGGAGAAAATATATGAAAATTTGGAAAAAACGATTTATGGTTGCCAAAGGTTTCATTATTGGGTCTCATAATCTCAAGTGATGGTATAACTATTGATCCAACAAATATGGAGGCTATTGAATATTGGACTAGACCAACCACAGTGATTAATATCCATATTTTTCATGTATTATATGGTTATTATAAATGGATTGGGGATTATTTCTCATGACTTTGAAATACTTTGACCAATTTAACTCGGAAGAGTTCTATGTTCCTCTAGAAAGATGTATAAGAGGAAACTTTCAATGAACTAAATCGAATGTCTGTGAGTTCATGGATGCTTACATTACCATGTAGTGGAGTAGGTTTTTTAATCAACAATGTATCATCCACAATGGGATTGGGATGTCTTCTTATACATAATAACATATTTAAATCTTATGTGTCATAACAGTTGAATATCCTTGATCAAAACTACCCCACTCATGATTTTGAGGTATCATTGATCATTTTTTCCATAAATATATAAAGGAATTATATTTATGGAGAAAATATTGATATATACACTAATCATAAAAGTAAAAAATATATATCCCCTAAGAGGAGTTAAACATGGATTACATAAGATGGATATTGGTGATAAAGGATTGTGATTTCTTAATACATTACCACCCTGGGAAAGAAAACAAGGTTCCCAATGCATTGATTAGAAAGGATCATTATAGATTACCCATGATGAGGATCACAAACGATCCTATATTTCTAGATTTTCAAAGTATGGATGAAAAAAATTTGAAGGGATGAGAGAAATATTATCTATTTCTATTTAATTTTTAAGCATCTATACAAGTCAAGAATAAAGAGGTATATAAAGAATTTTAAAACAAAAAATGAAGGACATTAATGTTTTTGAGTTTAAATAAGATCAGTATTGAATGATAAGGTTCAGGAACTATGTATATTTTCCTTCCAAACCAGATATGAAGAAGGAGATATTATAGGAAGATCATAGTTTCTCATTCTCTATTCATCCGAGATTTAGGAAGATGTGTTTATATTTTAATGAATACATATGGTGGGATAGAATGATGTGGGATATCACAGAGTTTGAATCTTACTACTTGGTTTTCTATCAAGTTAATGCAGAAAGAAAAATTTCTATGTGGGTGTTTCATCCATCACTATTTCCAAAATAAAAATGGTTGAACATCAAAAATGGATTTTATCATGGGACTCCACAAAACCTCTAAATGTTTTAATTATATATGGTTTCTATTTGATCACCTTATTAAATCTGTGAAATTAATTTATATTAGATAAGACTTCTCTATGGATCATATTTCCAGGATATTTATTAAGGAAGTGGTCAAGTTGGATGGAGTACCATGTCCCACTGTATCTCATCAGGATATGGGGTTTACCTCAATGTTTTTTTAAGTCTTCTGTTGTTATTTGATAAATAATTGTGTTTTATCACTTATTTTCACCCATAGATTGATTTTCTGTCTGGAAGAACAATTCAAACTCTAGAGGACATGTTATGATCTTGTTCATTGGAATTCAATGGTTTTTGGGATCAACTCCTTCCTCTTGTTGAGTTTTCATACATTAATAGTTTTTAATAATGAATTGAGATGTTTCCTTATAAATCCCTATGTGGTTTGAAATATAGAGCTTGAACATAACATGATGAAATTGGAGAAATAAATCTATTTGAAACTAAGATAGCTTAATAATTGGAAGATAAATTTAGAGACATTAAAAAACATATCAAGCTAGTTCAAAGTTGGTAGAAAATGAATGTTGATAATATAAAATGCGACCTATAATTTAATTGTGGGATTATGTGTTTCTTTTAATTTCTTCAAGGATAAAGGTTATGAAGTTCATGATGAATGGAAACAATTCCCTTGATATATCATTACCTTTGAGATTCTTGATCATATCAGAATGGTAGACTATCAACTGGAACATTCTCCAAATATCTCTCAAGTATATGATGTGTTCCATGAATCACTATTTAGAATATATATACATGACCCTTCACGTGTACTGAACTTATAAGACATACTGATGGATTAGGATCTCTATTATGAGGAACAACTAGATGAAATTATGGATCATACAGAGAAAGTTCTAGGAAAAAATTATACTCAGCCGGTGAATGTTTAGTAGAGAAATCACTAGTTATTGGAATATATGTGGTAACTTGAGGATATAATGAGTTATAAGTATACACATTTGTTTATATCATAATGGTGAATTTTTAAGGAGAAATTCATTTTAAGGGGGTGGAATATAACACCCCATGTTTTTATGAACAATTTTATAATATAAATTATTTTTCTATTACATATTTAACTTCACACTCCACTAAGTAAAAAAAATATTTTATATTCAATACCATTTTAATCATTCACTACATGGTACACCTACAAGGCTTTTATTACACACCAAACAGAGTTTCTATGAAATAAGATTTTATTATTATAATTATTAAATGGGATAGTTGTAACATAGCTGTTAAACATCAAAATTTGAATAATAATAACTAACATCTATGTATTATTTATAATGGTTTTATATAGATAAATCATATTGATTAAAAGGGATACAATTTTTGGTAAAGACTTTATATGTCTGAAAATAATATTTTCTCAAATGAACTGCTTTTTTAGTCCTTTGGTGATAAGAAAATTATTTCTAGACTATATTATAAAATGAATTTATAAAATAAACATTAGTTTTTGTTTCATAATTTCAAAATTATATTACGTTGAATTTTTGGTATTTTTATGAAAAAACTGTTTTTATAGAAGAATAAGAAAAATACAAAATTTTAATTCCAAAATGAATTTTCATAAAATTTAATTATACAGTTAAATTATATTTTAATTTCGTTTCAAAGTGAAATTATATTAATTTAACATCGATTAATTTTATTTAGGTAAATATAAACAATTTGACATTGAAATTGTATTAAAAAACATTATAAACTACTAAACATTTTCCCTTTAAAACCAGCTCTCAAGACCCATATACGGGATCAATTTAAATTAATTTCTGCCACTTTAGTGATTCAAATTTGTAAAAACATATTCTATATTTGGAATAATAATACTATATAATTTCTAATAATGTAAAAATTGTTTTCTAATAAAAATATTAGTGAATGTGATTAAAACTAATTACTATGATTAATAGTAAAATTAACATAACAAAGGATTATTGTTAAATATAAGGCCCAAAATGTCCTAGATACATGTCCAAAAGTCATTTTATAGAAATATGTCTTCCATTAAACATTTATGTATCCATAATGATCCATTTAAGCAATTTAGAGACTTGTAAAATGTGGGTATCACTCATTCCTTATCAAGAATACCCAATGTTTCTTTTCCCCACTTATAAAAGGCCTCCTCTAACCCCCTCTCTTTACACCTATCAAGACCTTTTTTCTACTAAATACCCTTCCTAAATATCCTAAAACATCCTTTAATTTAAAATATAAGCCTCCCTTTAAGAATAAATCTATCCAAGTAATTCCTTCGGTCCAAACCAAAACGAGTTACCCAAAGAAGAGTTAACATCCTTCCTCAAGATATTTTGAATTATTTTTTTATATATTTTTTATATATTCATTTTACATAATTATATAAAAAATTATAGTGAATAAAATTATTTTTTTATTATTATAAGGGTTAAAAATAAACAAAAAAACAATTCCATCTAATGGTTATGAAAATAACTTTCTTGTGCACGACGAACCACTACATCAAGAAAAGATATTGTTCATTTTTCATTTAACATAAATCATGGGTGGAAATTATGATGTAAAACTTATTTTTATATGATACATATATTATATTTATTATTTATTTATGATATTTAAATTATTATATATCACATAACTTCATGATATCCATTTTTTGTAAATATGATAATTTTGTTTGGTGAAGTGTGGACTACCGCCACCTCAAAGCAATATGATTAATTCACATTTTACTTGAAAAGTATTATTAATGATTTTAGTAAACACATATGATAATGATAACATAATAAATCAACATTAATTAGTATATATATATATATATATATGAAATTTACTAAATTTCATTTAATACGATAAGTAAATGGGAATAATGTTCTCGCATACGCACGACCAACTGACTCCATGAATGGTGTACTGGATTTTCTATTTCCATTATTAATATATTATTATGAATATATATATACTGAATATAAATGATATTTAGATAATTTTCTAAATTCATGAAATCATGACAAATTTATGACGACCTAAATTATAAAAGACTAAGATATACGCGAATAATAAAACAGATATTAACTAAAATGTGACTATAACATTGAATTGTTAACAAGTAGGTAATATAATTCCCCATATAGTATTAGATATAATAATATGGTTATTTTTTATATTTATAATATACATATTTATTATATAGGATTTTTGAAAGAGTATGCCAAGAGTCAATACATAAGGGAATGAAATTTCCAGTCTCACTTTTATTTCTGTGAGATTTATGTCCTAATCAACACTCTTTTTCTTTAGTGTGGTGTATATAATTACCCTGATTATATTATATGGATATTATACTTAACTTTATGGGTTTTTACAGATCCATTTTATGATCTATTTTTTGGGGGTTTATGATTCAAAATATGCCAAATTGGTAAAGTTAATTTATGTCAATTTTCCTTCTTTGTGACACATGCCATGTTATACACCAATAAACATCTATGAGGTGTATGTGATTCCCTTTGAGTTATTATATCACGAATCTAATTCCTTTCTTGATGTTTTAAACATAATTTAATTTTATTCTTTCATTATTATTATTATTCAATGTTATGAATGTGGTAGTAGTTTGTTGCTACAATCTCATCATTTATCGAGATTGTTCATGATTATGATTCTAATGATGAAATCATATAACCTACATCACAAGGAAAATAATGAATTATATTATAATTTAGTTATCTATGATATTTTCATCTATTAGTACCTTTTACAACTCTTTTGTACTTTTCATTATGAAGAAAATATTTATATAAAAAACAAATATGATGTCTCCTTTTCATTAGAAATCTCTATTCTTTCAAAACCGTATTTTCCAAAAATAGTATCAAATGGTTTTCAATATTTATTTATATTTTTTGATTTTATTTTCAAATAAAAAGGTTTTAAAATGGTTTTTATTCTTTATTAATATGTTTTAAAATTAATTTCAATGATTTTTGTTTTCAAAATATATTCAATATTCCATTATATTTTTTCAAAGTACTTTCATTAAAAAATGTTTTCAAGATGTCCTTATAATTTTCAAAATATATTTTCAAGGAAAATGGTTTTTAGAAATGTTTTTTGGTTTAAAAATAAATTTTCAATGTAAAAAATGATATTTTACACAAGAATTATTTTTAAAATATATTCCAAAATTATATCCCATGCTTCCATTCATATTATTTATCTAAATGGTTTCTGTTTGTATGAATTTATTTTTATGAAACCAATTTTCTTTCACATACAACATACTAATGAAACCCCCTTATTTTCATGGGTTATAATGTGATGAATTGTTTTCGAAACCTATTTTCCACAGGTTAGGATATGATTACAAGTTCATGAAACCCATTTAATTTAATGGGATATGATATTATTATTTATTAATTTTGACACATTTATTTATGATTTCATTATTGAAAGGGTTAGACCTATCTCTCCCTACAATGGATTGGGAAAGGATTTATATCTCATGAGATAATGGTGAGATTCAATTAGATGGACTTGATCCATTATAGAATATGGGGAAACATGAACCACTATTGGAATGTTGGGAATTCTTATCCACAATGGTAGAATAAGAGAACTCGATCCACTATGGAAATATTGTGAAACCTAATACCTTACAAGGACTGGAATTTTACTGGGGATTTTGGTATATCCCATCCAATCGGTGTAGTCCCCATGAAGTTCCCTATTAATTTTTGGAAATTCACCTTTACTTATAGAGAATGATATTATATGTTTTTATGGCTTCATCAATTCAATGTCATATTCCAGTGATATTCTTTCATGGATTAGGATCATGATTCAATTATTATTATTTTTATGAACCACCAATATTTATTCCATGTTTAATGTTTATTATATTTGATATGTAGGTTATGAGATTTTAATTTCTGGACCAAATTCTCATACCCTCATGATCATGTTTACACTTACTTATATCCCTTGATTACCCTTACTAAGCATCTATGATGACACCATTTTGTGTTTATATTACCCGAGATATGAAGATATGTATTATGCACAACGTGTCTGAGAAGGTTTATAGTCAGGAATCGGCCTATGAGAGATAATTTAGCTCACTTATGTATAAGTGTTTATATTTCTTATTTATAAAGGCACAAAACTAAAACGGTCTCTAGGAATATATTTGTGTAATGGTTTTTTATATTTAAAAAATGATGTAATATTAATATGTAAAAAGGGAAAGTTGTTATAGGTCTAGTCTTGTTCTTTTAAAGAAAAATATATTTAATTATATGAGATAATATTTTATATAGCTAATTTACAAAGTCACTAAAACATTGGTTTCTGGGATTGCGAACATTTTATAAGGAGTTATTTTTAATAAATGTTAAATATATGAAAGTTTGTCTTAGGTTGTCTCACTTGATATCAAAGATAACATTTAAAGAATCTGTTTTTGGCAGAAGACATGGGATTGTTGGTATGGAGATCAAGAATTTATATCAGATCATGGTTGAATTATTTTTAGGGATTAGTTTAGTTTTTTTAGGGATTAATATGAGAAATTTTTTTTTGAAAATCCTAGGGATAAGTAAAATTATCGAAAAAATACTATAATTTTTGTAGAATACTTGGATTTATATATATTACATCCCTATCTTGATAAAAACAAGAAAATTCAAGATTTTGATTAGATTTTGCATGGGGAAAATATTTTAAAATGCATAGTTGGGTATTAACTTGATATTTACATGGAATTGGGCCAAACCACACACATAGTTCGACACACCCATTTGATATGATTGGGATGATATATATAATATTTATAAACCATTGTGAAATATTTAAATGGAATTTGGGTATGTGATTTATCGATTGTTAGATTATAATACCAAATATGAAAATACATATAGATCACCTAGGAAAAAATTAAACAGTAATACGTTGAT
Organism: Viscum album; assembly: GCA_963277665.1. Lineage (NCBI taxonomy): Eukaryota > Viridiplantae > Streptophyta > Magnoliopsida > Santalales > Viscaceae > Viscum > Viscum album. The sequence continues at coordinate 2,115,889,836 of OY728120.1, forward strand.
CTTATTATATCATCGTTGTATTGAATGTATCAGCAGTTGAAACGAAGGTGTCATTGGGGAATAAATCATAGGATTTATTTTTAATATTAATAAGATCATTTTATTTTATTTTACTATATAAAATAAAAACTATTTTAGATTTATTAATTGGTAGGAAGCTAGATCATAAAAATAAAGATATGGAATGAATTCATTAATAAAATCATAAAAAATCATATTTTGGGAAAATAGTATCCTAGTTATACATTTGATCGTTAGATTTATATCAGATTAAAAATTATAACTTGGTTCAGGTCTATCTTGTAGATAACTTTATATATTTTTATTAGTGGGGGATAATTAAAAATTATGAGGGAATTACTTTTTATGGGAGGGGTAATGTAACTCCATAGGTTTTAGGTAGTAGTTATATTCATTAAACTATATGGTCATAATTAATAAATATGTATTATATTATTTAAAAATAATTTATATTGATTATAAAGTAACTGATTAAATATATAAATCAAACTAATAACACTTTATATTCATTTATCATATAATATTATAACAAAGGTACACAAATCCATATATTACATACCTGAGACGATTACACCCATTAAAGTGCATTAATTAAATTGAGAGAATAAATAGAAAATAATAATATAATTCAAACTAGAATATCACCATGATCATAATGACCCTGGAGAAACACCAATATTGGAACTGAAACTATAATTAGAAAGAACATCATCATATGTGAATGCATGTTTTAAATTCTAATATTAACTCTATAGGAATGGGAAGTGAGATTTAAGAGGTATGAATATAATGAATTTAAAGGTGGTAATGAGGGTAATATATCCATTATAAAAAGATATATCATCAATTGTAATATAGTCATTGGAAATATGGTTATTGGATACACATGTATCAAATAATAATTTTGAAGTTGTGCACTATTAGAAACAAATTTAAAATAATATTATGAAAAAATATAAATTAATTAATAAAAAATAATAATATTTAAATAGAAAAATTAATTATAATAATATTATTATATGTTATATATTATTTTTATCATTTTATGATATTGTGTATTTATAAAATTTGAAGAAAAACTTCTATATCAATTGATTGTTAAAATAAAATGATTGGTATATAAATAATTAATTTTAATGGTTTTTGGTAAAGACTATTTAAACTTATTATTCATCAATGAGATTATTTTTAGTGTTGAGAATATTTATCCGAATAAAATTAATAATTTCCAAAGAATGATTTTCATTGAATTATATTAATAATATATACAATAAAAAATTAACATTCATCAAATAATTATTCCTCTGATATATTTTTTTATTTTCTATAAAACATTATTTTTTAGGATTACTGGGAAAAAAATAAACTGTTAACCAGAGTCCAAACCCAAACTTAATTCTAAATTAAAAAACCGTTTCAAATCATAAAAAAAATTAAATTGAATGAATTGGGAAGCCTCAAAAGGAAGAAATCAGAGTCAAGATAACATTGACCATCACACCATCTTAAACTAGAAGAAATCATCGGTGACACAATCTCATATGGGATAACCTTAAATAAATATGAAACCATATAAAAATATTCTTAAATTTCAAATCATTTTCACTAAAAAAAGATGAGTCTCATTAAAAAAAATTGGTTAGAATGAAACCAAGATATAGAAACACTATATCTTCACACATCATAACTCACTGAAATTTTCTTATCACCATTTAGGATAAGATATTGGATTTTACTTCATAAACACTGTCACCATTAAGAGTGAATCTTAATGTAAGAAAATTTCTTATGTAAATAAAAATACCAAAAAAAACGCTCCCGTATTTGAATAGATAAAACCCATAATACTCAATCTCATTTCCCCCCTCATATACATAACAACGGCCAAGCATCAAGACATTTTTTAGGTAAAGGGACTAAACTAGTGAAATTTTTATTAAAGGATCAATAACCAGACTGCAAATCAACCACAATGACACTACCTAAAAACCTTTGCAACAAAGGCTACTTCCAAGCGATTACATCTGAATCTTGATCTAGAGAGGAAGAATGAAGTCGGCTGAAGTAGTGTGATTGAATTTAAAATTATGTTGGCAATCATGGGAGGAATGATCAAAAGGGTATGATATGAAATGATAGGTATGGTAATCCAATTGTGGATGAGAACTCACACATAATGAAAGATAGAAAAAATTTTAGTCAAGGTCTAATTAAATACTAGTAAGTCAGTAAAAATAAAGTGGAAACAGGGTCGGTGATATTGATCATAAGGGGAAGAACCCAAGATGATGTAAATATATGAGATAAAATATAGATAATAAAAACATACATCGCAAATATATACACAAATTTCGAATCCTATAGTTATTATAATTCAAATAGTAAGAATAAATTCATTTTATTCTTAAAAATAAATTTTAAATTTTTTATGTGTTATGCATGACTATATTAAAATTAATTTTTATCACCATTAAAAGATGAATATAATGAAATCAATTTTTTTATATGGAATTATAATTTAAAAATAATTGAATAAGTGAAATTTTATTTTTAAACATACCAATATGTTTATGAGATTAATGATACTTACCAAACTAATAGTAAAACTTTAATTTTCAATGAATTAATTTTATACATGTTGTGAAAATTTTAATGATATTAAAATAAAAAAAATTAATGATGAATGTATTATTATTTTTAAAATTTTACAAATATAATAACACAAATTTTATTTTTAATTTATAGGAAATAAGAATAAAACACATAATATATAAAAAGATTTTTTTCTATAAAAAACTGTATTTTCTATATCCTATTTTTTTTATTTAATGCATAATTTTATCATATATATAAATTTAATAAAATTAAATGGAATAAAAAATTAAAATCAAATATTTTATATTTCGTAATAATGGTTATATTTTATTTTTTAAAAATGAATAACTCTTATAGTAAAAAAATTTATTCAAAGTTGATAAGGGTAAAAAATATAGCACAATGTTGCTCAAAACATTATAAATTAATAAGATTCTCAGTCCTTATATAAGACCATTTTTAGTATTATTATGTCATACCCACATGTATCACCAAATTTATTTAACCTTACCCACCTAATACCTTTGTGATTCTATCTTTACACCTCTCAAAATTTTTGTTTCCATTGAAAAGTACCATTATTTTACCTAAAAAGGATCACAATTGCTCCTAATGGATTCAAACAAATACTTCTAAATTTTCTTTACACTATATGATTTTATAAACTTCGATATTATTTTTTAATATTTGAATCACCTTGGATACATGAATGTTTCCAAATTCCTCCATTTCAATGATTTATTTGAAGAAAAGATTCAAGTCCTTAATGTGAGTACTAACCACTCCCTAAAAATTTCATCTATATATAGGTCCTCCAAAAATATAAAAACTGTAATAAAATAATGAAATAAGTATCATGAGTGTCTTTATTTGTTATTACATTTATTTAATAACCATTCCCACCATCCTCCCATCCATTCATAAAATCAAAATTTCACACATGTTATATGCATACTCCTATCTCCAGGAATGTCATATTTCAATTTTCACAGCCTTCTTTCGTAGATGGTTATATAAATGGATTTAAAGTATTAATATAATATTAAAATCATGGTTAATATTCCATAAATATAATTTATTCTTTTATCAATATTCATTCCATTATTAATATATCACCTTATGTTCATAAAAAAATTATTAAAACAAGCTCATTAGAAACTTCATATCCATGAATACCTAATAAATTATTTATGTTATTAATTTAGAACCTCATATATCATTACGTAAAATTTATTGAATTTCCTTAAATATTCAGGTCATGAATAAATTGGTATCATTGTACGGGGATTGACATTATTATTACAAAGTTTGTGCAAAAAAATCAAAATTACTATCATCAGATGATGATAATAAAAATTAAGGAAACGTATAATATTGATTACAAATTAATATTATAAAATTTAATAAATATGATTAAAAATTTTAAATAAGTTATTAATATAGTTATGATTTTTATATAAGATTTCAATTTGCTTCCATAGATGTTTAGAGTAAATGTAATGGTTTTTCATGTCTCAATATAATTATTCAAGAAAAATAATATATTCACTAAATTATTTATTTTTTGTGGTGTATATAATATAATATAAATGAATTTTATCATAACATTCATGTAATTAAAGGGATTTATAAATCCATCAAAATTTATTTTTTTCACAGGCTTTCAATTGAAGTGTTACTATATTTTTATGAGTATTTGTTGACTCAATTTACATCTAATGATTTATGATTGTTTTTCTGGAAATTTATTATTAAATGTTTGTTATGTTATTCATTATGATTTAATTTTATTATACGACATCCATATTTTTTATAGTATTTTTATATCATTATCATGATTTTTTTTGAAGGAATATTACATCAACTTAACTTCATTCTTTCATCATAAAAAAAAGACAACTTATTTAGGAATAATCATCATCCAATTTTATGGAATTTTATCTTCCATGTCTAATTATTTCATTATAATGATATTTTCATTTATTATTTTGAAACAAAAATTTGTATAATTTGATTCAATATCCTCAAATTTCTTTAACTCTTTAAAAACTAATGTTTTATTATAATTTTTATGATATTAGTCTCAATCAAGGTATTTTCAAATATTTTTAGGGGGTTTCCTTTAAATATCATTAATTTTATCTTTCACTCCACATTTTCTCAAGAAAATACTTACTTTCCTTTTAATTTATCTTGTATTGGGATTTTTAAAAGATTCTTAAATGTTACATGTAACATTGTATTTTTAAAAAATGTTATGTGGTGTTTTATGAAAATTATTTTCAAGCGTTAACATTAATTTTCCACTTTACCTTAAAAAATTACAGTCTTCATTTTAGTAATGGTCCACAAATCACACATTAAATACCCTTACAATACACTCATTTTTTGTGATTGTAATTTTGGTATCAACTGATTTAACTATTGTGGTCACGTGATACCATGTGAAAATCGATGTGAAACCCATTTTTTCATGTTATGATTCATAAAAGATTTAATGTAGAATATATGATTTTGGATTATCATTTATGATTTTTCGGTCTCATATATGCCTCCAATTAATTGATTACAATTTTACATCGCATGATATAATAAATGGAAATGATTAATGATTATCTCTCCACTATAGAAAAAATATGTGATGCCTGATACATAATGTGAATATGGTTATTATTCCGGGTCAAATCAGGAAAACCAGTTCTAATTCCTAACTCAATATGTGAAATAGGAAGTGATGCATTGTCCATTATATTGTTATTTCCATTAGAATGTTATTCCATATTTCTATATTAAGTGCCTATGATTTTATGCATGGATCATGATTATTATTTAATTTCTCTCATTTTTTATTCCATGATATGTTTTTACCATTTAGGGTCATATGATTATCATTCATGTTAAAAAATTCTCTAATTAAAACTTGTTCAATAAATTAAATATTCCCCCCATGCTCATGTTTTCTCATATGATTAAGATCAAATCCCATTATGACACATTTATAATTTTTACCTTTATGAGCATTTCAAGTCACCCTTAAGATTTAAATTCACCAGGTTTTGAAGGCAATTATAACATATAATATTTCTAGATGGAGTAAAATAATAATGAAATTATGGAAAAATGATCACAATTATGTAAAATAAAATTTTATATAACTAATATCCAATGTCACTATAACGTTGGGTTCTATGATTGTTGGATTATTGTGATATGAAATTTTTAATTAGGTTGAAATATGTGAATGTTTAAATTGAGTCATATTTCTTCATTAAAAATAATTTTTATAAATTACATGTTTTTTTCATCGGACCTAGGATTATGGGTCTTGGGTGTCACACCGTGAAATCCCACAACTCCTAAATTCATAAAAATTTCTTAAACATTATACACAATGCACTCCCAAAAACACAATGAGAAAAATTCCCATCATCTAACACCAAAATAACTACTAATTTAATCAAATTATTTAGAAAACCTCAAAATAAATCCATTTAAGGATATAAATCTACCATAATGTTTATTAATGACGTGTTTTCCTCATTCCCCAACATCCCCTATCAACAATAAAAATTAATCATATATTGGGATAATTTCACTATGATTAAATGGATTTTTATTCTAAACTATAGCCTAGAACAACACAAAAATAGTTGGACACTGATAAAAAGAAGAGTGAAGGAAGAATTAATTTATTTTACCATGAATATCCACAGATAAAAACATCATAAACCAATACTCACCTGTGGGGATCAATGGAAAAAATAAGGGGGAGGGTTTAGTCAAATAGATCTCCCTCGACACCCCATTACACGTTAATTCAAATGATGATGACCTAGAAAAATTTGTGCAACCCTGATGAAAAAATTGTATAAAAGCCCCCACTGTGGTATGAAACTAGTGATCAAGGGGAAATCCCCACTTCTAGTGTTATACTATGATATCCCCCAATGTGTCACAACATGACACCTATCTCTAGAAAAACACCCAAAATCGCTTGACCACCCATTACACTATGGCCGAAGGCACTATGATGAAAATATTATCCTAAAAGGAAAACTCAATCATTCACTTCATGTAAAAATAACACTTAATTATGGTGAAAAACTCCACATTACACAAGTATCAAACATGACATAATTCATTGGCCTATAAAATAGTCATCCATCACTACATATTTATTCATAAAAAATTTAATTCACTGTAATGAATGGTTCATGTTGTGGAGTGACATGAAATGTAACAAACTAGTCTGGTATGATCATATATTCCACACAACCTAGACATCTAATTAGATTGAAGACCATTCTTGATCCCAAAAAATTTGGAAACCATAGCTTGGGAATCTAAGAAAGTGATATTGGGAATTATTTCCCCATTGAAATAAATAAATTATCAATATAAACATATTGAGAATCTAGATTGGTATATCAATACATTGGGATACAAAGTATATTAAAAAGTATAACCAAATAAACTAAGGAAGAAATGAGTTTTGAAAAATATTTATGATTTATCTTATTTAAATAAAAATGAAACACCATACAAGAAAATCATTCTAAACTAAATTTTATAAATATAATGATACAAAGTGTGCAATAAATTTGATTAGAAAATAAGCTAATGAGATTGTTGAATACAATAGCATGGCATATTTTGTACATAGCATCCCACATAATCCAAAAGAAACATGACCAATGGTAAATATATAGAACCATGTGTCCCCAAAGAATTTACCTCCCATAATACAACCTATCCTAGGTAAATAATCTAGAAAACAATTATAGTCCAGAACCATGATTTTGAAATAAAACATGATCTGTATATACCGATTAATACATATACAGTGTGAGAAAAACATTCCCAGAAGGATCTACCAATGATTGTAGAAAATTATTTATAAATTACATTTTTGAATTTATATATTTGAACTATAATATTAAAATATATTTTTACTCAATAAATCTTAAAGAAAACAAGTAACATCCCTTCCTATTAAAATTAAACATTCATGACCACATCAAATTGAAATTTAAACAAACATTCACTTTAAAAATAAATACATATAACCTTGAAAGGAAAACCACCACTTTTATATAATAAGAGGGAAAATAAAACATTTTTTTTTGATTTTTAAATCCAATCACTACCATTAAACACGAATATACATTTATCATAAAATTTATCAAAAAATATAAATACTTTTATAAAATACATTAAAATATAAATCGCAGCAAAAACAATATTTGATCAGAGAATGATGGACTAATTATCAAATAAAATTAATATAAAAACTAAAATTGTTCCATAAAATAAAAGTGAACAAGGGGATATGATAATAATAATGTGGGAACCACTATATTCAATCATAAATAATAGAATGTGAACATTAGAAAATCACTAGGTTCTAAAGGGATATAGTCCAAAAAATTATATAACATGGTACTAACTGATGGAATATGTTTAATTCAAATCAAATACAAATGTCACATGAATTACCCACACATGACCCATCGAAGGAGTTACAATATCTTGATAAAACCATAAAACTCGGGGTCATTATCTAAAGCATGAGTTAACTAGTGTAACAACTATATCAACTCCTATGTTAGTACCTTGGGTTCCAATTTAGTTATACAAATTTACTATGATAAACATTCAATTTTGGAGTATCACATTCATCAATATATTTTATTAAATTAATATCATCTACTACTATATTACCCATTTATGAACGAAATCATTTGTATATATATTCATAACTATCAGTCATTTCATGATAAAAATCAATCACATCACATTAAGGACAAAATCCTAATCAGGGAAAACAATTACAAGGTAATAAAATTTAAGGAAATAAAAAAACATCAACATAAAATCAATTTTGAAGGATTCCATCTATTCATTAAAATATAGCATAGTATTCCAAGAAATAACATCTATCATTGATGGTTTAACATTAAAAAATACTTTAATAGTCTATTTAGAAATCCAATAGATACCAAAACATCATTTGAAAACCTAAGTAAAAATTAATACCCCTTTTATAAAAAACTACTTCCTTTTTATCTAAACATGAATTTCAAGAAAATAAAATTGGTTTCTAACACCGCTTTGAAATTCAAAATTCAATTTTAAATATCCCATAGAGAATTTATCAACTAACTTTTAATTCCTGAATAACAAATTCTATGATTTAAAATTAAAACCATTGAAAACCATTTACACCAAGTGTCAATTTCCATGAAAAATATTTCAACACCCATAAGGGGTGCTATAAGTAAGTATATTTTCTTAAGAAATGAATTTAAAGAAGCATAGACACCAACTATATATAAAAATGAAATTATAAATATAACCCTACTTTAGAATCTATAAGTAAAAGTCACATAATATAAAAGAGGCCCTAAAACGATGAATACATTATATACATTCGATAAAAATAAACAAAACATAAGGCTATGCTCGCACTAAACTATAAAATCATACAACATGGAACTTAACATTCAAAGGGGAAGATAAAACCAAGAATAGAGACAAAGGAGTAGGTAATTGGAAGTGTTTTAGAGGACCATACATTTAATTTTAAAGGTCAAACATATTGAAAACAAAGGTAGAGTCCATAGAACAATAGATGGAGAATGGGTTGTAGCCTATGGGTCGGTTGAAAAATGGGGAATATATGGGGGATCTCTAAAACAAAAAATAGGGGAAGGGAATTTTGTGAGAACCAATTATTTTAAAATATTGGAAGACTTAATTGTTTTGAAATATGATTTTCAAAACCATGTGCGAACCACGTGTCTAATACTAGATAATTATAATACACTCACATGATTTAGCTATAAAATTTTCATAATCATGAACCATCATTAAAAAACACTAAAATAAAATATGGCACCCAAAACACACTTGTCACACAGTTTATCCTAAAAATTCATAAGACATGAAAAACTCAAAAATATGTACATGTTATATATAAAAGATAAAAATAAATAAAAATAAAATATAAGAATAAAATTAATAAAAAAATAAATAATAGGGAAATTTAATGTCATGGTTTGAAAATTCTCCCAAATATAACACATTATTTCCATGGAATGTTTTTGAAAAATTCAAAAAATACAATATAAGATTCTAAAACTAACATAAGAGTGAAGAAGTTAGAGGGATGTGGTAAAATAAAGAAGACCCTATAGAGAGACAAAAAACGTCAAAAACCTTTTCTCAAGATCAATATATAACGTCCTCAAAAATCATCCAAAAAATACAAGAGGGACTCAACATGAAAATTAGATACAGACAACCTATAGAAAATAAGTTTTTATTAAGGTCTCACAACCAATTATATTTCTTCTAGAATGTGGATCAAATGGATAGAAAATCACAAAAAACATTAATTTACAAGAGAACATCATTTATAATGAAACTAAAAATAAACATTATAACAACTATCTTATAACTCCATATGTATATCACAAAACAAAAGGTAACCAACATGAACTCCAATATAAGTTCCAACCAAACATCACAGTCTATTAACTAAAAGAGAAATGATACAAAATAAATATACATCAATATATAGAAAAAGGATCTATCTTTGGGCTAAGAAACATAAAATGAGGCTAACTCGAAACTTCAACAACGTAATACAACTCCAAGTGAATATAAAAAAACATAAATTGATCCAACTAGAGAAAAACTGAACCAAAACTAGGACAGAACCCAAATAACTGACCAAAGGTCTTTTATGATTGATCTATAAATATATGAACCTTAAATATTAGGTTACAAAAAAAACCCACAAGGACTATCATAAATATCAATGTATGAGTATCATGAGAAGAGTTAAAAATCACATAATCACCTAAAAAAATGAAGAACATAAAGAAAAAAGTGATAAGGGTTACCTTAAAGATGAAATCAAATAAAATATTACAAAATGGGAACACCAAAAATACAATATCATCCCAAGAACAAAATATCCTTGAAACCCAATGATATTCTACTCGGTTATTCCAATATGCACATAAAATGTTTAAAAATTTAGACATTATTATTTTCATAAGAAATAATGATACCAAAAAACTTATCTAGCTACTCTATTTCCTTAGAAAATTTAGATCTATATGAAAAGAAGGAAGACACCGATTTAGTAAATCCTGAAAAGATTCCAAAAGAAAAGAATATTCAATCTTCACCACTAAATTATGAGTCTATGACTGGTCACCAAAGGATTGAACATCACAAAAGGTACAAATTTAGTTACCATGAGGTTAATATCTCAAAACCAACCATCCATTATTCATCAATAACTTTTTGTAGTATTATTTTATGTATCACAAAACATGAATTCAATCCATTCATGATCCTTAATAAAAAATTGTACTAATAAAAACTGAGGGACAATTCTAAATCGACACTTTCCAAACCAAAACCTCAAAAAATTCATTTCCATTATTTTAAAATTCATCTAATAAAATCATAAATATATTAAAAAATAATGAAACCTAAAAATCCATTCAACTTGGAAAATATAAACATACTCAGTTAATATCTTCATCACAAGAGAAAACATATACTCATTAAACATGGATTCTAAAACATTTAAAAACCCACCTTTTCTATACAAAATATTTCATTTGAACACTCTAAAACACCTATGTATTATTGTAATGAAATAAACCAACATTATTTAATGATAAAATCCATTTTAAACTAATACAAAAAATTAAACCCTCAAAGTCCAATACATATCATTAAATTTTCTATGTTTTAAATAAATAACTCCTTGTAATAACATGAGACCCCATTTAAAAAAATATTTTTACAAAACAAGCCTTTATAAAACACCCAATTTCTTTTTGAAAACAGAATGGAATCTCTTTGAAACATTATTAAATTTTAAAATCTCCAATTCACTCAACAAAAAATATAAAACCATTACATAAATAATAACTTGATTTTATAAAATTTCTTAAATTCCCAATAAAATTGATATCTTCACAATAAACCTAAAATGAGAATAAAATTACTTTAAAACCTATCAAAAGAAGTTATTGAAACCAATGTTTATAAAATCAGTTTTTTAAAATAATACAAACATTTAAAACATTAATCCTACATAAACACAATATGACATATCAAATAACTACATTCCAAAATCATTGAAACATCACAAACAAACTTACAAATTCATCTCCAATAATTGGAAATATATTATGAAAAAAATAAAAAATACATAGGGTGGAAAACAATAAGGAGATATATAGAGTTATGATTAGTTTAGATGCATGGTTTGGTGGAACATACAATAACCATGTTCTAGGATCCATGAAGTCCTCAAAACTATTCTACAGGGGCTATATATTTGTTACCAGACCATGCTTGGATACCATATAGCCATGATTCTCCACCCAAATTTACCACAAATCTCATGAAAGCATTATAATATCTCAAAAAATAAAATAGAGAATCAAATTATGATCAATTAATTAATTTTAGGGAAAAATAAAAATTAAAAAAGATCCCAAAATCAAAATCCAAATCACGAATAATAATAAAAACTCAAATATCACTACAAAAGGTGGTGATCAAACACCTTATCAAGATTTACCTATTGTGTTCCAAGCATAATATTCCCCATTCCACCATGAAACATCCCAAATTATAAGAGGGGTGATCAAGAACCCAAATCCTTCTCAAGCGCCTATGAAATTATTCCATCTTAATGAAATGACCCAGGATGACCTGACACATGGCCTGACCCCGCTCACCACTATGCATGATGGGAATTCCACATCCCCATGGGATCGATACCACTTCCTGGGAATCAAGTAATAGGATCTTAGGAATGATTTTTTCAATGAAAAATTAATTAACTAATAGAAACATATTGATAATCATGCTTGGTACATCCATACATTGGATTTCAATGAATATAAAATAAGAAGAACTAAATAATAAAAGGAACAATATAGATATAATAAATAAGTATGATTCAAGTCATTTATATAAACATACAACCTCATCCATGATATTTATACCTAACTCGATTTTATAAATTTGATTATACAGACTATTCAATAATATTCAAAACAAAATAAACTAACATAAATATAGTTTAGAACTGGCCAAGATAGTTGATATAAAATATCCCAATACAAAACCTAAAAAACTCAAATTATGTAAAAAAAAATTTATGAGGCCCAATTCCACTCACCCCCTCTTGATACAACATCCCATTTGAAAATTATCCATAAAACAAAATTATGGAATGAACTAGGATCTCGAAAGAAATCATAAGAGCTGTATACACCTAGAGTTTCATATATGGAATGAGCTAAACATTCCATGTTTGAAATCACTAGGGAATATAATTAATTACTTTAAAAGGAAATGTCATTAATTGTAATTTGAAATGAAATTTTAAAAATATATTTTCACCCATGAATGCTTAAACAAAACATATAATTTCCACTTCCTTTTAAAATAATTATTTCAATAACCCTTCTATTTAAAATAAAAACAAAGAATCACTTTAAAAATAAACTCTTTGAACATTGAATGGAAACACATAATTTTTCTATAAAAACCATTAAAAAACACTACCTAGGTTTTACATGTCCATAAATTTATATATAGGGGAAAACCAACTTCTTGTAGCCCATGTACACTCACCAACTCTCTATACAACATCCAATAGGAAAAATAGGAAAAAAAGGAAATAACTGGGATCATTAAATAAATCAAAAGAGTGGTATAAACCCATAGGTGTATGTACGGTGTGACCAAAACAAGTGCAGTTGGATGTCACCATGGAATGTATGTAAATACATTCAAATAAACTTTCAATATTTCAAGTTTGAAACTACATATAGAAAGTATTTTTTTACTGAAGAACATTTATAAAAAAATAAGTAATGTCCATTTCCATTTAAATTCCCCTTTTAATACCACATTAATTTGAAATCAAAACAAAGAATCACTTTAAAAATACGAACATTGATCCTTGAAAGGAAACACGTCATTTTTTAATAAGAAACCATGGAAACCCCTAGTTAGGTTGTGAAGCTAATAACATCTTTTTAAAATCCATAATCATTTATTATAACATATATCTGAGAATGAAAATTATATTTTAAAATTAATTAAATATTGATCTAAAAAATAAAAAAATATGACTAAATGAAGCAACATGGAATATTGAAAAAATTATTTGTAGTAATAAAATGGTTCCATATAGCCAAATTGAACAAGGGGATACAATAATCATAAAGTGGGGACCCATAGTTAGAGTAACCATCAATCGATAAGAATTTTGGGAAACTCAAAGGTGATAAAGGTAGATAGTTCTATGAATTTCAAAAAAAATGGAACCAACAACTAGCCCATGTTGTTTCCTAAACAAATACAAAATCCACCCAACATACATGCACATGCCTCATATAGGAAACATTAAAAATATTGTGAAAATAACTAAACTGGGGAAAACAAGATAGTTTTTTAGATAGCTATTGTAGATTATGTCTATACCGCTATGTCAGTTCCTTTTGTACCCATGTATTGAAAAAGATGGAGGTGAGAAAAAAATCCTTATATGAACTTTACATGATTCACCATAAAAAAATAAACCTTATCATCCATCCAAAACCATCACATGAAATAAATTTTTTTTCGTATCCATGAATAAGCATCAAACAATGCAATAGAATAATCAATCTTGTATATTGTCAAGGAAGAAACTAAATATAGTATAATAATTACACATGGATCAAATTTGAGGTCAAAAAAATCAATCATATTTCACATTATAAAATTCCCTACTGGCATTTGAAATGTCACTTGGAATGAAAAGTTATTAAAAAATACTCAAAATTCCAACATTGAAAATATACATTATAAATCCACTGAAGATTGTTGAGAAACCAAAAAATCATTTTTAACCATTCATAACCATTAAGAGCCATTTTCAAAAATCAAGGAATTAATTTTGAATTGAATACAACTTTATAGAAAATAAAAAAATTCCAACACCTAATTCAAATTCAAAATTCATTCAAAATAATTCCTAGGGTATTTAAACAGTCACATGGCAATAATGACCACCAAATTCTTGGAATAAAAATATGAATCCATAAAAAAAATTATGTAATGTGATAATTTTCATGAAATTTTTTTTACTATCTTTTAAGTGTACTGTTTATAAGTATAATTTTTGAGGAAAATATTTTATCGAAGCTCATGAAACCATAATATGTCAAAAAAATAATTACGTAGAAATTTTTTTCTTTTAATCAAGTGAAAAAAGTATCCTATTATTATGGAATACTAAAAATAATTGTAACGAGTATGTTTAGACTTAGATATCAAAATATGCATGAGTAGGTTCACCTCGAACCCTAAACTAATATGACATCACACCTAGGATTTACTGGGGAAGAGAGAAAACAAGAGAATATAGAGTAAGAGGGAATAGAAATAGTTCTAGAGGATATTAACTTGAAAACATGGGCTAAAAATGGTGAAAAACAATGGGCATGAAAGGGGGAATAAAGGAACAAGGAGTCTCTTTTGTGGGGGTTGACCAAGATAATGAAAATGAAAGCGGGATCCTTAAGGCTAAAAATAATTGAGCGGTATTATCTGGGAAACCTAATATTTTAAAATATGGGAAGATCACATGGTTTTGAAGGACAATTTTCAAAACAATGCACTAACAATATTACCAGCACTAGATAAGAAAATCACACTCCCATGTTTTAGAAACTTTTTTTAACCAAACACCAAAAATGAATAAACCATCACTATAAACAATAATATCCATGACATGTTTGTTTAATGGTTTCTCCAAAATGTGTCCAAGTCATGTAACAACAAGAAAATTTCATGAAATTAAAATAAAATCCCTAAAATTCCAGAAATACAATGAAATAATGAAAAATCAATAAATTTATAAAATAATCGGGAAAAAGTATATTACGGTCTAACATGATACCTATAAATACACAATCAGCCCTATAACACTAGAAAATAGTTTACTCCACCCCCTCCACAATTTGAGGACTAGTCCACCCTCATGCCATAATAAAATTACCCATGATGCTACATAGTACACCACTTGCAACAAAAATATCAGTACAAATCTATGAGAATCTATTCCAATGTTAACCTGATACTCCCTAACTCCACAGAAACACCCAAACACATCTCAAAATACCTTTTAATGGTGTCCCAACTCAAGAAATCTGAATTATTAAAAAATTAAAACAATCCTTGCATCAAGAGAAAAAAAATTAAATTTCTCTATAATTTACTAACTTGTAGTGACAAATAACATTAAGAACACACCATAATATGTTTCTCATCCACAATATGCACATATAATTACATTCAACGTCAAATCCATTCAATAAAATATGATACTACTCATCATTCATGATTCATAATTAAACTAAATTTACCTCAACCAACCACACAATGAACATTGATATACAGAATTGATCTATAAATATGAGGTCTCATCAATGATACATGATTACCACATCCAAAACTATACATCCTATGAAATTTCCACAACACTACACACTAGTATGTATGAAAATACCAGCCGACCCACCTCTTCTCAATCATTTTTATGATACATAGACTCTCACATTGATAAACATTTACCTCAACCTGATAATGATTTCTTAATTTCTAGAGGCATCATGAATAACCTGAAAATCCAACACTAAAATCCAAAATTGACCATTGGTGAAATTAATTATAGAATACATAACCTAAAACCCCCCATCATCATAGTCTACCTGTATTCTTAAATGAACCATTAGACCAAGTCCCTCCCAGATAAAAAAAATTCAACTCTGAGTTAGCTCTAACACACATGAACTCCATCAAAAAATGGAAGTAGATTTTTAAATCAAGTGTTCATATTTGAATTATATGGAATCTTTATGTGTACACATTGATATCTATTTGGTATCTCAATCTCCTTTCTAAAGGTTCCACCAATTCCCTGACCCATCTAACACAAGGGAATTACAACATAACTGAATACAATACTCCCTCCATAGGAATATTCTTATAATAATATTGTGGAACTATTATAACCAATATAAAAAAACCCATGTCCAGTCAAATACCAGATGAAATAATTAAACATAAACAACTTGTTCATACCTATAAATTAACCAAAACCTCCATCAACTAACAATATCATGCCTTCTAGGAACACCACCAATGATATTCATAAGAATTCACAAAAGATGAGGGTCCCACCATCTAACAACCAATGGTTCACTCCCTAATATTATTATTTCCTTATACCTCTCCTTAATCATTGTACTGAATATGTTACGATGTCACTAATGTTTCACTCCTAATAATTGATTCTCATCACATCCAGAAAAAACTCCCCAGGGATCATGATTCTAATTATCCCCATGATTCTGTGACCCTTCGGTGTTTGAAAAAAATTATTACAACTATCTTATCATTAAGGCCTTGGAAGATAATCTTTGAACTGATTGATTTCAATTACATTGAAAAGACTCATAATTACACCCATAATGGATATTATCTAGTTCTTCTATATTATAAGAACCTCTCTAATGTTTCATATCACTATAGATGTAAAACCTAAAATCACCCCATAAAACCTTGATCTAGTAATCCCTTAGGCATATCAGTGATCCCATAGATCCTCTTCCCACACCTTACTCAACCACATTAAAAACAAAACATGATATGCCCTCTTAAATTTCCCAATAGTAAAATGTGAAACATACTTCTATCTGTTGGATCTCATCAAATGTAGTATCTTACACCTATCCAAATAACAATGATTCCTTCACATGTTAGTACGAAATTATAGAATAACTCTTAGAACATTTTTTCTTAATAAACCCTAAAAATATAAACTATTCCAACGACGACCAAATGATCACCATCCACTCAATTGTTATTCCATACAAAAATTACACTGAAACTCTACCCATTCAAGACCCCACCATATAGGATCATCATACATTTCCCATTTAAAAACTACACCCCAAACAAAAAAGGATTTGTATATAACCAATCATACCTTCCAAAGGTATTCATGATACAAAAATCCCTCTTAGCTATACACATATTAATAACCTGAGTAAACGTACATACCATCCTCTACCTTCAAAGGGGTTTCCTAATTACCAATGAGAATCATTCCCATTCTGAACTATATCTAATAAATAAACTAATTCTATCAAACTATCTTTGTGGTATCCAAGACTAAATCAATATACCGATGGTTTCTGTATAATAATTATAGACTGAGGTTATATAACAAAAATATGATGATATCCCATGAAAATAACAACATAACCTGTCACAAGGAAACAATTGTACATATAAGTATAATTACTCCCACAAGTTATAAAAGAATATATTATATATTTTTTTATAAACACATTAAATAACAAAAAACTTTATATTGTCTAGATCATCAAGCATACACAAGAACAAAAATGTTAGGGAAATCCTATATGAAAATTATGATTCATTTATGAAAACATCATTCTACTTCATGATATTAATCAATCTAAAAAATGATATCAAATCACCACATAATACTTTTGTTTTCAAAGAGGCGAGATGGATTGGTTACCCAATCCATGAAAAAAGGAATTTATTAAATAAAAAGGTTACAAGTAAATCCCGAGGTGTAAAATGCGTACACCATCATGAACATAGAAAATACCAACAAAGATAAAACTTTATAAACCAGGTAAGAATCATCAAAAGATTCCATAAGAAGATCTACATGATCAGCCCCACCATATCTTCGGCATTCTGGAACATCAAAATGCAGTGCAGGATCAACGCTTGTCCAAGCATATATGATTCAATCACAAAATCATCTCAGCAAGTCCGCAACCATACAGGTGCAAGTAAAGACCATCAAAAAAAATCCAAAACAGAACTTGAGTATTCCGGCCAAATCAAGCATAAGACAGCACATATTAAGCATGTTTTCAACAAAAATCTGCTGACATGAAGAAGAATCAGGCCAAACATCAAACAAAAATTAGATAGAGGATCTATATAGATGAAACAACGAGACTCTAGAAAGTAGGAATCTCCATGGTCAAGTTTCCCAAGAAATCCAGAGCTAGACTACACGCTCAACAGACTTCGAACTGTGCAAGGGAGTCCCAAACAATAGAAGAAGTGTAGAAAATCCATATACAAAACTTCTGAAGAAGCACAGAAGATTCCAGCAAACAGATTCCAAAAAAAAATCTCCAAGCACAATCATAATCAAAATGAGCAGGGAAGCACAAAAATCAGAGCCCAGAACTCAGGATAGTTTCAATACAGTTCAGGATAACTTTAAAAAGATACATAGAGAGTAAAAGACTAGAAGAAACATGCAGATTGGTGAATATGCATCCAAAAAAAGGTTGGGAAAACAGAACTGAGCAAGAACAAGTAACCAAGTCCAGAAAACATGATCCCAGATAAGATGCAACGCAGAAATCAAATCATAAACAGCAAGATAAAAATCAATATAAAGAATACATCAATGACAGACCACAATCCTGGATAGGAAACCACCAGAGCCTCAGGTCAGGAAGAGGATCCTGAACTAGAACAGTCAGAATAATCTGGCAAGGGCTCTAGAGGGACTGGTTGGGGAGGCACCTCAAAGATAGGGCTTCTAGCCGCTAATTATCTTGTGATGATAGTTCTTTCATAATTGACATTGCCTCTATATTTTTTAGTTTTCTAGTAAATTGGAGTGATGAAACCATCTGAGTCCACGATGACTTTTTTACCTTTTCGATCATTCAGATGAACAGACTCTCCCACCTTGGGTTGGAGAGATTCATCTGTATGCACAGCTTTTCTAATCACATGACCTTGAGATATTGAGACTTCCTTCATGTTTGGGTGGGTGGTATCATTCCTATCATCTTCAAGATTATCTTACTGCTTGGTGACAACAAGAACTTCACTCACAATGTCTGAAAATTGATGGCTAATTGCTTGAGAATTCAGACCTTCCTTTTCCCCCTCATCACATTCTTTGATAACACAATAAAGGGAATTTGATATATCTTTGGGCACTGGATTTTCTTCTTTACAAACTAAATTAGAAGGGAAAATAGGGTCTGAATCTTTTTTATATAATTTTGATGGACCATAAATGTGCTTATGATCTTCATTACCCTTTATAATCCAAACAGATTTTCAGTTTTTAGGGAAATAAGTATTCATTCCACAGATGCTTGTGGAATGACCAAGCCTAAGGCATCTTTGACAATAGTCAGGCATACTTTCATAGAATTTTTTTTTGTGATAAACCAATTTCACCACATTGAATCCAAATATGGTCAGGCAAATGCTGTGATACATTTATTTCTACACAGATTCGAGCTATTGAAGGTCTAGATAGCAGTTTTGTTACTGAATCCAATTTCAGGGGGTTGCCAATAACACTGGCCATGGGGAAAAGAGCATGTTGTTTGAAAAGATGCAATGGAAAATCAGGCAGACCAACCCAAATAGGCACAATTTGGGATTCAAGGTGTGGATCAAATTCTGGAGTCCATTTAAGAATTTTCATGAAGCATCCCCCAAACTACCATGATCGTTTGACCCAATGTCTGTAATAATGTTCATCAAGACATAAATGAAAGACAACATGTAAGGGATTGAGGAGACCGATACTGAAACCCCTAAAACCTATAGCGTCAAGAGATGTTCGAAGAAACTTTAAAGAAGGCTGAGGCTTCGAAAACTTACCAACAAGAACAAGGCAAAGATCTGAAGATAAAAAGTTAACCTCGTCTGTAGTGAAGGAAATCACTAATTGTCCACGATGACGGAATTTCTTAAGGTTAACCTACACTTCAGGAGTCGGATCAACATGTTAAGTGATGTCTTCTACCGATTTCCCCGCAACTACATCCACACAGGAGCGATTAGGGTTCAGATTTCACGTCAGGCGTTGCTGTTGCGCTCTCCGGGTCTCCATCTCCAAATCATCACCACATAATACTTAAATAAGTTTCTTAAAAGAAATTAAAAAATTAAAAAAAAATCCTATAAAATTGGTATATTGGACTTCTCACGAGACAAGTGTTCATGAATCACCCTCTCGACGTCCATCTCAATATCTATAACATTCCTATATCCTAATGTCGAAACCTAAATATTAAAGTGTCCCAAAAAGGCTCTGAATCAATTTTTTAACATGTATAATAAAATATCCTAAACATAAATTTTTTTACGGTTCTCACATGACATTAGGTGTGCATCGTTTGATTCCAAAAGATTCTAACTAATAGTGAGAGTATTTGATCAATATTTGATAGACTATACTCTCTATTTCTTATAAATCAATAGAAAATAAATTTAAAAAATCATCCATAACCATATAAAAAATTTTCACATGAATGTAATTATAACAATTGAATCAAAAAAATATGTGTACATGCTATAAAAGATATTCAATGCATTCACATAGTCATACATCTCAGTAGATTACCCACTACATCAACCATATTTGAAATAAACCAATGAATACAATATATGAGGAGGGACTACTACTTACCGTGAGACTCATATCAACTCTATAACAATTATGGATGATATTTTCTATTCCTCTCATCTAAGAAACCTACTAATGCATGTATTCTATACATAATGTCAATAATCACACAAGGGTACCTATACAGGGTGAGATAAATACACCTCTGTCAGGTCGCACCAAGTTCCATGAATATGATCCATAATATTCATGTGGAAAAATTCGAAAAACAAATAATTAGAACATATAATGCATAAAATCATTTATATTGGGTCATCATGATCTTATTAGGAGACCATAAATCTTGGCCATATCTAACTCAGCCAATTCCAAAATTAGTACTCACCTCATGTCCCAAACCAACACAGACCCATTTTAATAGTTTAAGTGGTATATAAAATGTCAACATATATTATCTTACTCATATTAGGGTCCCATATTGAACCTATTTCACAAATTAATAAGTCTCTAACATTTGTTTTCACATGGGGTAGGGTTCCATAACAAACCTCAATCTTTTCCCTCACCCGAGTTCAGAACATATAATGAACCTCAAACTATTTCATCTCACTTTGGGTAGGATCACATATCAAATATGAACTACTAATATTTCACTTAGGGTAGTCCCTCATCCAAGCCTCAAACATATTCATATCACTAAAGGCACACCTCATACCAATCCTTGAATTCCATCCCCTAAATCATGGAAGTCCCCCATACTAATCTTGTAACTATAACCTCTCACTCAATATATAAATCATAGAAAACATTGAATTTTTCATCTCACTTATGTTAGGCCCTCATACCAAGTCTCTACCACTCCCATCTCACTCATGGTAAATAATGATACCAAATTCACAAAAACCATCACATTCTATACAGAATCCTTCTATAGAACTAGATAAATACAAAAAAAAATATTCGAGTGTCTTGTAGCCCAATCGTTAAAATTAAATAATCTCATACCTAAAAATCACCTCATTTGGTGAGAGAGATCACCTCACCCAATCCATTATCTTGTCAAAAGACTGTACCTAATGTCTCACTAGATGACACCACCTGAACAACTCCACTCAACCATCATAACTAGATAATAAAAACTATTTTATCAAGGAACAGTTGTAATCATAATAATTTCCCATAGTAACCAAATAAATATTCATCTAGATCAAATCCACACTCTCTATCCATCTTGTAAACCCCTTCATTACGATCCCACTATTCCTCCAAAAGGAATTCTGAAAACCCATGATATGGCCACTATTCCACCACTGCAAATGAGTTCCAACAAGAAAAGCAAAAAAATGGAAAACAATTCATTATAATAAACCAATCCTCATGATCAGTAGGGTTATCCCAACCATTGAAAAGATAATACAGTTCTCTCAGGAATCACTAAAGGATTTATCCCTCCATTCCAACCACACATGGCCTAGGATGTCCAATCTAGGTTACCTATAAATCACCTTGATGATAAAGGCTCACATTAATCCCTATTCACACAGAAACAACATCCATTTCCCTTGGAGATGAAATCAATAGTCTATTTAAAATCACTGAACATGCATTTAAGTACTCACTCCATGTCTATGATGCTCTTATCTATTTAAATATTTACTTTGGAGGCTCTTAGACAGTATCTAATTTTCCAAAACATAAAAATCCAATCATGCTTGAAAAATCATGCATAGAAAATGGATTAGTATTATAGGGACTACCCACATTCATATAGGATTTTTCACCTTTAATCCATGATTTAAAACACTATCCAAGCCCATAAAATCATTATTTTTCTTACAATCCTCAATGTGAAGCCCTAAAACCCATTTGATTTATTATACCACTTTATAAAAATTTATAAAATTCCAAAAAAAAAATAGTTATATAACCCAAAAGAAACTCTCTTTAAAATCTTGTGAAATCGTAATCTTGGCCAATCACACATGCATGACCCATGGTTCACTCCAAACACCACCATAAGGAATATACCCATTAACTAACACCTTATTAACCGAAAATTTAATCAAACTAAATAAGAACCCATAATCAAACCCACAAATAAATAACTAATTAAAAATGATAAATAATAGAAATCATTTATAATTCATCATCATCCTCTATCCACCGTATTTATAAGATCTATCACTTCGGAATATTTCACAATGATTCCATAAGATCTTTATCAAAACCCTAACATATAAAATCACCAAATCATAGGAAAACTATAAAAAAATATGAAAGGTTGAATAGTTAAATGATCAAAACCTTAATAATGAAGGAGAATCCCCACTATCTAACCCATGGAAAGGGACATTATTCGTTGGAAGGAGTAAGGTGGATGATTGAATGACCCCACTAAATGCGACATTCATCTTAAATTAAAAGTGGGTGACCAATGAAATACTTGTTTCCCCTACTAAAAACCTTTATAGGAGGCATATTGGGGCACAAAACATGGGGTTAGAATTAAATTCCCCACTTCATGGATTACACTATAGTGTGCCGAAATTGGTAAAAACACACCAATTTTCTATAAAATAACTCCCAAAATCCCCCAAACACCCATTATGGATTGTCCCAAGTCTCAATGATGAAATAAATCTCCAAATGTTAAAACATGAAAAACCAAATTCAATTCCTTATAGTGCAATAACCCTTTATTAGAGTGTAAGACATCACTCCCCTCAAGCATGCCTCATAGAAAAACACCTTAGGAAACAACATGATCTCCCCTTACATCATATCAATCACACACAACCACTGCATCACAATACAACACCAACACAATGATATCAACCATCAACTAAACAAAACACCACCATGTGAGCAACACTAAACCATGATCTCGTCAAATTATTCTATGGAACAATGAATACCCTCCCTCATTCCATGATTCTAGGTCCACTATTACAGTTTGATATACCAAAATTATAAAAAATTTCTATCTAATGGTAGGACTATCTCACCCAATTTCCTCCCAATGATCTCTAATACTATAAAAAACATAAACACATGAAATAATCACATATAATTTTCTCATCTCCTTGAATCCGAATTAATCTTACAATTTTAAAAAACCTTCTTCAAGTCCTAATAATTCAAATTTCCCACAAAATCCCCGACCCATAATTATCCTCGTCATTATACCCCTAGATAATTTTATTAGGATAATTATATATTGGTAATGAGATTGAATTCATAAGATAACTTATTCATAAATTGCTGATACTTACCATTGATTCATTCTTTTAGATTCAAATATTTTTGTAAAGCATTGGAAGTTAGTGGAGATCTATCCTAATGGTAGAGTGCATCAGGGTGAGTTGTTACCGAAGTTATATTCAGAAGTTTTAAAACCAATACTTAAATTGTTTATATTATTAAATATTTTTTGATCAATTAGAATAGATCCATGGTTTTTATGGAGTTAATCAACGATTTTTTTTGTTGTGTTTTTTATAAATATTTGTGTTTGCAGTCATTTAAAATTGAAGCACGGTTATATAGAATGAGTTATTGACCATGAATGCTAATATAGAATAAGTTTTTTTGAGGTATTGAGAGAATAGTGATTAATTGAATAGGTTTTTGTTTTTTCTAATAATTATGTTTTAGTTCTCCTTATATCAATAATTTTTAATTATTTGAAGTATTGTATTTGTCCCATGACAACTAAAATTATTTTAAGGGATTATATACATGGCTATTGAACATAGTATATATAACATTAACCATAACCCTTCCACATTTAAAAATTATGTGAATATAATTTTAAATCAACAAAACCCTCTAAACATTCCCAGAAATTATTATTCGAAAATATTTATAGTTCATAGAGTGAGTTGGTGGAGAATGGTTATTCTTTTTTAATTCATTAATTTTATCATAAAATTGATTGAATTTAACCCTAAATCCAAAGTTTATTAATCCCTAGATATATTTATTTATGGTTTATTAATAAATCTATGAACCTATCCCCTATCTATCTCAGAGGAATATATTAGAAAAATAGTTTATTGGAAGTTTCATGTGGTTTTTTGTGATAAATATTGTTTTTGATGTTTAATGTTTTAGAATATTATTTCTTTTCATATGAGATCTAGGATCTTAGAATTATAAAAGATTCAAACCTTTTTATTTACATTTATTATGAATTTTTATAATTTTATTGATATGGTGGGGGAATAATTTTTAAATCTTATTGAATTTAATAATAATGGTGATGTTTGATGGAAAACCATATTTTGTAATGAATTTATAACTTAATTATATAAGTATATTTCATGCATATATTTTATGCTATTTAGGTATTGATTTTTGTATTTAAATGAATATTATTTCCAAATGTTCGAATTTTTTTGTGGTTTAGGAAAGGTTACAATGAATATATATACATATATAATGAATAAAAAGAGGTAAATACTGGGGAAAACATACTTTTAGCTATGAGGTAAGTGAAGCGGCATGACACTGGATTTTGGAAGAAAAAATGATGCATGAAAATTGTAGTAGAAAACATTACACATCATGTATTTTTATTAGATGACATAACATTATCCAGTGTATTTTTTGGATGGGATATTCTGAGATTCACGATGACTTGATATTCAAAAACATACACATCATATAACCACATTACATGTCATGTAAATTTATGAAATGGGATTTGAAAGCACATACTCTCTGGATCTCCAATTTTTCATAAAATATATGTCAAGGGACCCACCTCAAACTGAATATGGACCAATTATTTATTATATTTATTAATATTGGAGCCCATATAGAGCCTATAAAAAGAGTTTTGGCAGTTTTTGTTGGGGGAATTTAGATCCATATCAGTAAGAGATCAAATCTTAGAGAGATATATATAACTATCTCTAGGATATTTCGTTACATTCATTATGCTTAAATTTTATCCTTCTAAATTATTATCTAATCAATAGGATGAGGGGGTAAACATTTCATTTTCTATAGTGATTCAAAAATAAGTGGTAAGGTTTATTGGATTATTTTATGTCATTTATTCATGTAATTGGTTTTTTGAAATTCAAATTCATAATCTAATAACATTATTTTTTATATATCACAACCATTGATAATTGAATGAAAAAGAAATATCAGAATTTCACAACTAAAACACTAAATGAGGCATGTGCATTTTCAACATTAGGGGAAATTGAGATTAAACATTGTATCTAGAAAAACTTAATTTAGAAAAACCCTAAATTACAGGACCAAGGGAAATAGTGGATTATCATGTCAAGGAGGGGATACCATGACATTATATCATTCTCATATTGACTCTAAGAAATTAATGAATTATTTGAAATATTTTATAAAATATAATTACACCCAATATATGAAATTTTAAAACACTAGAACACATTTCAAATCTGATCCTAAATCAATCATACTACTTTGCCTTCATCTTTTTCTATCATAAAATCAACCACAACCACCCATTTCTCACATATGTCTTAAATAAATGAAAATTAATTATTATTTGAAACCCTAATCAAACTAAATGCATATTTCATATCGATCAATGTATACCTCTTTATAATATTCATATTAAGTAAGGTAATTGAGTTTTTAAAAATTTTATTTTTTCATTGACTTGTAGGTAATTGAGTACATCATATGGGCCTATTATAATGAATATATAAAATGTCATATATGATATCAATTAGTGTAATATGTTTGGATTTATGAATAATGAATAAATAAAATATTTCATTTTATTACATTGATTTGTGACATCATTTATACTAAACATTTGATTGGAAGGTAGATCTGTAATAATGTTGGAAGGTTTGGAAATGGGGGTTATTGGATAAAAATAATTAATTTTAGTGAACTGAAATTTATTATTTTTTTATTTTTGATGTGATTATTTATAAAAATATTTATCTTAAATTATTATTTAAATGATTCATATTTTTTTTATTAATGGTTGGATGAAATTTATAATTTGAAGAGGTTAAATATTTTGTGTTACGTTAAATGGTTATGAGTAAATTATGCGTATACATTTCTTTCATTTTTATAATTTTATAAAGGAAACGTGGATGTAATTGAAACAAAATATAATATTATAAGTGATATTCATAATTATTATATATTATTTTAGTTATCTAAACATATCATTGAGCTTTTTTTCATTTTATGATTGGTGATGATGATAAAAAATATGATATGATGATTTGAATGATAATGTGACTTGATAGTAATTTTTGTTTAATTTGTTATGTATTATTTATGATTATGTGATATTTGGTGCTTTTTATAAGAGTAATGAGATAATAGTGGTGGAATGATGGAAATCATAGGATCAATTTTTTTGTGGTAGTCATATATCAATATAAATTTTGTTGTTATAAATTTATGGTTATTGTATATGTTTGTTTTTTTGTAGTTATAAAAATTGAACATACCCCTACTCTAGTATCCTAGAATCCATGTTTACTTCATTATATTTTTATAAGATATAGGAAATCGTATCTCAAATGACTAATGAGTTTATTAGTCTTGGTAAACTCGATATATAATTATGTATTCTATTAAATTTGAGTAAATAATTTAATAATTAGTGGAAATAAATATTTTTTATCTTTTAACACATTTAATGATCCCATATTTATATAATGGGAGAAGGGAAAAAATAAAGGTGACATAAGATACTTAGTGAGGGTTACATACATTGGAACCTATAATAAATAAATATGGAAAAATATATATGATAAGGTAAATTATTTAAAACAAAAACATTTTTATAAATTACTTAAGAATGATGAATAATATGGTAGGAATAATTTATGATAATATAATTTCATATAAACAATATGATGCCCTTGAAACAAATACATTGATATCATAACTAATAAAATAATCACATGGAAAAAAAATAATGAATCGTTAAGTATGGATATAGTTAATATTAGATAACCAGATATTAGACATCATAATATATATAGAATCAAGGCCTTTCACTATGAAAATATAATCGATGGGTTGTTATACCACAGAAACCCATTTAATGGAAGCTTACTGATTTAACTAATGTGAGATATATTTTCATTAAAGGGATATCTATAATTAGTCCCCACATTTCACTTCATGTTCAATGAAATCCTTATATATTAAATGAATCAATTCAATTCATAAACAATATTCTTTATCAATAAATATATTAATAGAGTAATGAATACATATTTATAAATATTCTACCAATAAATCATCTAGCATTCATAGTAAATCTCCATGTATAAAAATATAGTATGATTTAGAAAATAATAATATATATAATTAATAGAATATTTATATTTTTGGAAAATGTAGTTTTCAATGATTACAATTGTGTGAATATTTCAAGTGATTTTTGATGAATTCCAATTTAATAAATAATGTGAATTTCCATAATTTCCCTGGACAAACTAATCATAAACCAATTTGAGAGAGAATAACTATTGTATCATTATAAAAATCCCCTAGTGGATTATAAGTATTATAATTGTTTTTTATCATTCATTAATAGACACATTATAAATATATCATAAAAAAATTATTGAGGAAAATGAAATTATGACATTGTAAACAAATTTTAAAGACTAATAATTTCATGAAAATTAGGAAAAAAATTATTTGAAAATATAATTTTAACCTTTTATATTAATATTCATATGAAATTATAAGTCAATATTTTTGAAAATATTCATTCATATCGAGTAGTGTAAAACTAATATTTCATTAATTTTTTTATGAAAAAACTAAAATTATGTTGTTTGAAAAATGAAACAAAGATTCCTTATAAACCATCATTTAATAATTATTACATGTGTAAAAATGTATTTAATAAATCAATAAAAAATATTAAAAATACTGTTTAACATATTTTAACGAAAATATTGATATTGGAGAAAAATGTTCCTGATCGAGTAGAAAATAAAAAATTTTCCTTGAAACATTATTTTGGTCTCTAAAATTTTTAAAAGAGGAAATTGAAACAAAAAATCATTATTTTCATAAATAAATAGAGGAGAACTATATAGATTGATTTTAATATTAAAATACAAAATAATTATCCCAATGGATACATAAATGTAAAAAATCCTAAAAAATGATGAGATTATGAAATAAACCATAATCAATTGGGATACATCTGATTCATAAACCCCTTGAAAGAATGAAATTAAAACAAAACATATAATTAAATGAATATAAAAATATTCATGATATAAAATATCAATATGGATTTTTATTGAAATCATTTAAATAAAATGGTTCATAATACAAAAAATATATCTGTGCAGTGTAAAATGAGATTATATCTCTTAAAAAGATCATACCATTGAAGTGAAAATTGATCATTAAATTTATTATGTGTACAAAAATTAAATCCACATAAAAAGTTGAAGTAAAATATAAAATAATCAAAAATTCATTGACACATAATCTTCTAACATAAAATATAATTAAGATGAAATGTAACCCATTGATGATTAATTGAGTTATGAAAACCCATACCACATAGTAACATTCATATCAAATCCCCTTACATGAAATAATTGAATTTGAACTTAAAATACAATGAATTATAAAATAATCATGATATAAAATCATAAAGTGTTATATACACACCATATAAATAAAATTTGTGTATAAAATTAAAATATTCCCGAATGAAAGGATACTAAGATAATGTCCCTTACTTCTGGTCCAAATCATCACATATGATCTTTATCATATTGAATAATAAAATTATTTAAAATTTTTATTTTATTAAGAATATTTTTCATGTATATTATTTACTTTAATTTTATTTATTATTATTTTATATTTAATTATATAATCAATTAAGTTCACATTAGATATTTTGAAGATATCCTTTTAATAAGTCCAAAATGACTTTAGAAGGTTGAATATTGTAAAAGAGGAAAATGATAGATCTTTTAGATGATAATAATAGTTAAATAATTACTATTTTCATTAATAATTTTTAATTTTAAATCCATCCAGGAATGATGGTTATGAAAAATGAAATATGATGTAATCATGGAAATGGAAGGCCTTATGTACACAAGAGTAACAGCTCTATTTTTTAGTGATCCAAATAGAAAGAAGGAATGCGTAATTTATTTTTTAATAATTATAATAGTTCCAAAAAAACCATATTATTTCATTAAATATTATTATTATCATCATCCATGTTATGTTGTGATGAAAAAATCACATCAATTCATGGAGGAGGTAGTCCACATGTACGCATGAACGATGTTTTTCATTTTTTAATGAATTGAAATGTGAGAATGTAAGTTCTATATTATCTTTTAGTAATTATTAAAATATAATTTAGATAATATATATACTTATTAATATCCATCCTTCATCACAATAAACCATAATATGAGGTGATGGAAAACAAATTACATTTGTTCACGAGGTTTAAGTCCACCGTGCACAGCAATGATAGTTTCAATTTCCATATGATCGATTAGAAGATGGATATAGGGAATTTGATTTACATAATAAAATATTATTATATAGGATATAATTATTTTGTTATATTTTAAATATTTGATAATATTTTATGTAGTAGGAACAGGAAATGAAAAAAAATTCTCAGTTATGAAAAATACATCATCTTCAGAAAACAAATTTCAGATTATTATTACTGTATTCCATGATTGGATTAATGATAAAAAACAGGAGTCATGGATTTTTGGATGTAATTAATTAAGGTATTTGTAAAGGTATTGGTTGAACAAAATGGTTCTTGATGTGTTTAGAGGATAGGAGAGGGGGCACCCTTTTATAAGTGAGGGGAGGGGTGCTTTTGAAATTTCTTCAAATATAAAATTAAAACAATGTAATATTAAATTAAAATACCTTTAAATGGATGGGAACTCTAATTTCGGATATTATAAGGTTGAAATACAGCCATAAAATGTGATTTTTTAATTATAATTTTCAAAATAACACTTATCTCTTGGTTTCTCCCCCAATAAACTCATTTTATCCCTAACTGTGGTAACATGTTTTCCAAGCTAAAATGGTTATAATAATACTTATTAGATATAAACTGAATCCTAAATGATAAAGTGGTATATTTTTAGTCTATTTTTCATTATAAATTGTAATTCTCATTATTTTTAGGAATTTTAATAATTTTAATAAAATAATAATTAACATAGAGTATCATTATTGTTATTTTTGACACTATTCTTTTAATATGTATTTTGTTACTAAAATGTAATAATGAATTTAAATTATATTAAATTTTACCAACAATAATTAACCATTATTAATTATAAAATTCTTTTATAACTATAAACCTTTCAAAATAAACTACTTTCAATGTTTTTAAAAATATTTTCCATGAGTTTTACACTATTTATACAAGTGTTATATGGACATTATAAAATTGATTAAGGTAACTAAATAATCAAAAAAAATTAAAAAATTAAAAATATAATTAAAATACTTTAATAATTATTGAAATAACATTTAATATTTGTTCACCCAATATTTGTATCCCAATATAAACATATAACATATATTTAATGGGAAGAGGGTGACATTTTGTCATTTTCATTAATTAAATTACTATATAGGTCACATTAGTGGAAATTTATCACATTAAAAATTTAATATATATATATATATAGGTAATAGTATTTGAAACATATTCAACCAATGATAATTAATATGAAAAATGGCGGCCTTTTCTCTTTTTTAAACCTTAGTGAACCCAATTTACCCTTTTACAATGGGGATATATGTTTTTTATGATTTACAATTCACTATGAAAAAAATTAAATTTTATCATATTAATTATTTTTGAATATAATAGATAAAAATCTTTAATTTATTTTATCAAATTCAATTCATATTTTTTATATTTTAATATTAAGAAAACCCATAAAACATGTTCCAAAATTAGTTTCCCATGAAATTAATTTTTCAGGAATAAAATTATATTACATTAACTATATAACTAGTAATAATAATTATATGAATTAATAATTGTATATATTGAAATATAATCAATGCATTTAATTATCAACTTCCCACATTAGGAATTATTTTATTTAATTAAAATGGAGATATACCATGCACTGAAAGTCAATTTTTTGAAAAATGCATTTCAAGAAAAAAAAATTATACTATCAATTGATATAAATAATAATTTTATAATAATTTTGTTAAATATAACATAATAAGTTATGTATTACATTTAAATAAAATTCAATTCATAATGTGTCTTTTTAATTGAATGATTTGTAGAGAAGAATTGATAATTTTACAAAAACTGGAAATTTTCACTTCTCATAGATATTAACTCTTTTTATAAGAAATACAAATGTTTCACCCTAATTTAATTGTGAAATAATCATTTTGGAAAAAAATCATTTTAAAAAATACAGTTACTATAATTGGAAAAAATAAATTGTATTATTATCTCACAAAATGCAATAAATAAATTTTTTATGTAAAATATGTTTCTGAATCATTTAATGTATTCACAAAAAAATTGGGTCATAATGTAACAATATATTTTCCCTATCTAAAATAAATTTAAATAATTTTAAAAAAATAGTTATTCTAAGTAATATGCTAATTTTTTTGGAAATTTTATAAGAGTCCCATTTAAATAGGACATCATGGTTAATTTAGTTTTAGTGTAGTTTAATATATTCTATATAACCTAGTGTTATTATTTTAAAATATCATTGTATTACATTCTACCCACCATATAAAATTTTTCCCACACAATTAGAACTTTTCTTAGAAATCAAGGGGTTTTCAGTGGAAAATTCATTTGGGGGAAAACCCATGTCTTAAAGGGGTTAATAAAAATTCCTCATAAAAGAGGGAAATGTATATAAGAAGGTAATCTAGTATAACAAAAAAATATTTCCAAATAGGATAAAAGTTACTAGGAAGTGAGAAAATTGGCATAATGTGAAAAAATAATTTCAAAACACAAATAAAGAGTTATAGAGAACTTAGTTATGTGAAAATTAACTACCATACAACATAGCTATTTGACTTGTAAAAATACCATAAATCCATCAAAAACAATTATAATATTTTAAAATTTGTTGTTTCATGATCCTTTTCCAATTTTGGAGAAATTCATTTACCTTCTCGACTATGAATTCAATGAAATGAAATTACATTATATCATTTTATTTCATAAGGAAAATTTTATAATTGAAATGTGCTTCGATCTATTTCCACATCAACATTTACTCCTAAGAATGAATAGACAATAAAAAATATTAATTCCCAAATAAATATAAATATAATTCAATGGATCATAAGATCCATAATAAAATAATTATCTACTATAAATTCTATTAAATACTAAAAAAAATTAATGGTTACAACAAGGTATGATAAAAAATGTATAAACCTTCATATAAGGAAATAATTCATTTCCATAAAAATTTTAACCATGTTTTTAAATAGATTGTTGCAAAATAATAAACTACATCTGAATTATCATTACTATTATCAACATTATAGAATATTTTTACCTCAAATGTGATGTCATAACTTTTAACTTATATTGATAAAATTTAATCACTTTCAAACCAAAAATTTATTTTATGTTAAACCAAATGGTTACATATATATCTCAACCAAGGAAATATTTTATTAAAGTATAATTAATAGTCAAATTATAAAAAATATTGTATCCTTTAATATGTATCACAAAATAATCATAAAATTTATCCATCAAACCTTTTAGGTAAAAAAATGACACAATTACCAGTATATCATGTAGACCGCAGGTTGGAAATGAAACATTTTTTCCATTTTAATGTTGGTCCAAGACCTATGGATTTACCAGATAAATTATTCCCCCCCCCCTTTATTCAGTTTTTAATTTTTATAAAACTACACCTGAAAAATTCCTAGAACATTATGCTTAATATAATGAATATCCTCAAAATATAAATATTTATAAATAAATTAACCAAAAATTATTTCAATGAATGTTATTTTTTACACAAAATAATGTAATTTCAATTGAATATTATTACATAAAACAACTGATAAAATAGAACCTAAAGGTTATCAATAACCTTAAAAGAATAGCCCAAAAATATAAAAGAATTGTTCATTAAATAACATTTTCACTAAATGCAAAAAGTAAATCAATGGGTTTCATTCCTATATCACTAAAGTATATCAAAAGAATCCATAAGATCTATTCTATCATTCATCATAATCGTTCATAATTAACATTTAGATAAAACAAATTATGTACGCCATGAGTGTCAAACCACGTGGGCAACAATGGAACAATCACTATGCATCAAAATGACGGTTTCAATTTTTTCTACCAACACATTTCAATGTTATTACCCATAGATGTAATCATTCCAAAACCATGTTGACTTGTAGTATCCATATAGATATTTATTTCGAGGAATGACACATAACATCCACCATACCAAAATTTTAGGATGTTATCCTATAAATTGTATTATCCCCAAATTAATTCATAGGTTTGTGTTCCCTAAAATATGATTTCATAAATCTAGTTCCCAAGATTTCTAATAACATTTTTCTAATACCAACTGGAAATCCCTAAATCCAGTATCCTAGAATAAGTGGTTTCTTATTTCATTAGAATAATATACATGTGATAACATCATAAATGAGAGAATGGTTTCATAGTACTTGTAAACTAGATACTTGAGTCTTTCCTTATATTTGGAAACATAAATTAAATTATGTAAAAATAAATATAATGCTTTTATGAACCCATTAATAGATTCCTTATTCATATACTAATGAATGGAAAAAAATAATGGGTGAGATTTGATGATCAGTAAGAATTACATATAGTGGAATATATCAAATATAAGTATTGAATAATCAATGTTAAATATTGAATAACTAAAAACAAAATCCTTTTACTTGATTACTTGTGTATGAATAATAATATGACTATAATAAAAGAAGATCAAATAGTGCCATAGAAACAATCAAATGACCTTGAAGCTAGTACATGGATATCATAACAAATAAATTAATAACATGTACATCAAAAAATTTATTATAAAATAAGGAAATCATAATTACTAGATTTCATGATCATAGAAATCAAGATATATATACTATCATGACATTGATCCAATATAGTTTAATTGATGGGTATGTATACACAAGAAACCCATTTAAATTTAAATCACTAATTTCCTATGTGCAACCTATCTGTGAATCAGGGGGATATTTTTAATTAGTGCCCACACATTACTATGTGTCCAATGAATTGCCCATATGTTGAATAAATCAATTTATTTGAAAAATAACATTCTATATCAATTAATACAAACATTTAGTGTGGAATTCATATCTATCATGACTTTCCAAATCAATCATCTTACACTCAAAGTAAAAAAACATTCAAAATTCTATATGGTTAAGGAAATTTTTTTTCTATTCTATAATGAATATGGATATTTAAGACAAATGTAATGTTTAATGATCAGAAGGATGTGAATGTTTCAAGAAAATGTAAATAAAATAAATTAATAAAGTAAGTGAATGTCAATACTTTCCCAAGTCGAACTGATCATAAATAATCTCGATAAAAGAATAAGGATAATATCATTACCAAATATCCTCGTTGTATTATAAGTAAAATAAAGGGTTTCTGTTATTTTTCAATAGAAGGACTTTAAAAATAACATTAAAAACATTCTTGAGGAAAATTCACCTTTCAAATTGATACTGGATTTTAAAAACTATAAATTTCTAGAATATCAAGTGAAAATTATTCCTTTAAAAGAACCTCATAAAATTTTAAATGAACCATCAATGTAGATAGTGTTATTTATTGTGGGAAATTTCCTTTCATTCATTGTACGTTAAAAAAATATTCTTTCCAAATATTTTTAATAAAATTCAAAGGGTACATTGTTTAGAAGAAGAAAATAATATTTATCAAAAAAGATTTTTAAAAAATTCATAAATGGGTAAAAATTTCAATATTTAATCATTAGATAATAGTAAAAATATTAATTATGTCATTTTAATGAAACCATGTGCATATAATAAAAAGATTCTTCAGTGGGTGGAATAAAAAATATGGATTTCCCTAAAAACAATATTTTAGTATCATGAGTATTTAAAACATGAAAATTAATGGAAAAATTATATTTTTTCATATATAATAAACAAAAAAAATAGATTGGGTTTGATATCTAGATATCTAATAGTTCTCCCGATGCAGATGTAAATGTAAATAATCTCAAATAATGATGTGGTTGTGAAATAAACCCTTACACATTTATTAAGGTTTGAATCATTACCCCATGAAATAAATTAAATCAAATGAAATAGTAAATATGAATTATATAAATATATTAATAAAATAATATATAAAATGGGTGATATATATACCTCATATAAATAAATAAGTGAAAATACCAAATATGTCTTAATGGATTTGAGATTGAAACAAAATCTATTATGTTGATCACAATGTTTATGTGAGAATTAAAAAATAAATTTATTATTCGAATAAAATGTAAACAAAAATTAAAAAGTGGAAATAAAAAATAATCTAATAAAAATTATTTATATAAATAATAGTATAATATCAAATACACTTAAGATTTAATATAACCAAATGAAAATAAATTGAGCTATGAAACACCATACATCTTGGTGACAGTCATGTAAAATCCTCTTGGATGAAATAACTTGAAATGAAAATTTTTATACCATGATTTATTAAGGATTCATGATATAAAATTTTAAATAGTATTACACCCACCAGATAAAATAAATTGGATCTTACCATTAAAATATCACTCAATAAAAGTAAATTTAGATGGAATTCATTTCCTTATGTCTGAACCGTCACATACATTCCTTATCATCCTTAATAATAATAATTCATTAATTATTTACATTATTTATTAACTTCATAAAAATTATTATTCCTTTTTTATGTTATTTATTTCCAAGTTATATATAATTACTTAATCAATTAAGATTACAAAAAATGGTTTAAAGATATTTGGTTCATTTGTTAGAAATGACTTCAGTAGGATGACTATAAAAAAAACATCCTTAATTCACCATCTACATCATAATAATCATGAAATATTTATCATTTTTATAAATAATTTATTCCTTATAAAGAACCATGAAATATGGTTATGAAAAATTTTCGGTATTACAATCATGGAGAAAGAACAATATATATACACATGAGTAACATTTCTATTTTTCAATGATCACAATAGAAATGAAGTATGTGAAATTTTATCATTATATAATGAAAATAATAGTAAAAATACAATATTACTTCCTTTAATATACTTATATATAAGATCCATGTGATTTGGTGGTGAAAAGTAAATCACATCTCATTGTGAAAGTTGTTTTCCACACGTACGAATAAAAGATAGTATCATTTTTTTAATGAATGAAAATCGAAGAAAGTAAATGATACAATATATATTTAAAATAAAAAATATTTATTTATTATCATATGTATATATGTAAATTAAATACATCATTAAAACTTCTCATAATAATAGGTTGTGGAAAACAAATTACCTTGGTTCGTGAGGCTGTAGTCCACCGTAAAAATGAATAATAGTTTCATTTCGCATTTTATGGATAGGGAGATAGATATAATTTATGAAATTAAGATTATAAATATAAGACCCCAGCCTCCAACCTTACTTAATATTTAATTAAATGAATAATTCACATTGAGGATCATTTCAGGTTTAGAGTTTTAGAGAATTAGGACATAACTATTACATATCAAAAGGTTAAAAAGTAGAAACTTCTACTATGTTCCCACAAAATAAAAAACTCTTAAAAAGAAACATGTCTAGTTCCATGTTTTATATAGCATGAATATCCCTTGATCCCATCCTTTACCCTATTCCACATTAAGTCCTGTGAATAACATTTCAAAAAAATGTGGGGTGAGCATAAAAAGTTCAGTAAGGAATACACAATTAATGAAAACTGTGAGTTTTTCAAAATAACAAGTAAACCATTATACTTTATCAAAGTAATACTTTTCACCTTTATAAAGTAGTAAAAACTCTTCCCTGAATAAAAGATCATTACATACCCTTTTGTAAACAAAATATTAAAATAAAACCCATATAAAGATCACATAACTTATAAAGGTAACATGGGACATAAACATACTTAAATGGAATAACCATACGGTCGACTTCCACACATATCACTTAATTGAATAGCCATACAACCGACTTCTGTACCCAATTCATTGTAGGTTATAACGTAACCACCTATCCTAGTAGTCACAGCACCACCCGTCATATGGTTTATCACGTAACCACCCGTAAAATGCCCAAGTACCATTATAAAATCAGAAGACATAAAACAAATATAATGGAAAGAAAACATTTCCACACTTTGATCACAATATAAAACATAAATATATTGACATAAAAAATCCATTATAAAAAACATTTTCAATTCCAAACTACATAAAAGAGTATATGTTTTTTATTTCATTTTAAAAACATTACGGCTTGTTGAGGAAGCCAAAGACCAAATAATACTTGTGGTGGCGGAAAAGGTCGTTGTCACCGTGTGTGTTAAAAGAAACATTCCTTTTTTTTGTTTAGTAAAATGCTTCATAGAAAAATATTTCTTTTGTATAAAGGTAATATTCAAAGGGGTTTATACACCTTATAAAATTTTTTTGTATAAAACGAAATATGCCTCAATGAAAGGAGATTGAGACGAAGTCCCTTACCTCGGGTCTGACTTGACTCGATCATTCTTTAACGACCTAAATAATAAACTTGAGTTAATTTCAACTTTCTTAAGAAACTTTTTCAAGTTAATTATTACTTTTATATCATTTATTACCATGTTATAAACATTATGTAATCATTTATCTAAATAATGTTTGTTTTGTCGATATTTGGTTCTTAAGTCGAAAGTGGACTTCTTACAATTACATGTTGTTTGTGTGGTCAATGGTTTTTTATATACAGAATGATATTCATTATTTGGATATCATATATATCATATATATCCATCATATAAATGTATTTATAATATTACATAATCATTTAGAGGTAATAAATGAAATGCACTGTTCATTGATATGGTAAGCCGTACGTACGCATGAACGCTACTTTCATTTCTATGTCATATTAATGGAATTAAAACTAAATGAGAGGTATGTATATTTTAATTCCAGAATTATATTCATCATTTATATGTAACATACATCATATATAATAACTTTAAATCCATCCTTTATACATCCCACATATGGCATTAACGAATCAAATCACTTTGAGGGGGCGGTAGTCCGCACTTCCTAAAATGAAGATATCGCATATACCCATAATGGAATCCATAAAGGTATACCACAAATAAAAAATACAGAAGCGTAAGGAAAACATAAACATAATATATATCATATATAAATGGAATGACATCTTAATGGCCACCATTAAAGGTGTTAAAAGATGATTGAACGATCATCATTTCGTGAGGCAGAAATTCGCCAACCACAGAAACAGTATGTTCTTTAACCATTAGACGGGGTTGTGTGTAGGTGTAGCTCTAAAACTTATTATTATAACATCCTAGTATATTGAAGATACTGGTGTTGTTACAAAATAATGGAATAAAAAGAGTTTAGAGGGTTAGAGAAAAAAATAAAACAAAAGAACACAAGAGAAAACACTACCATTAAAACAGGTAACACGTTTTGATTTGAGCTCAAAGGCTTCCTTGGGAAGACTTCTGCCCAATGTGAGGCATATAGGAGTAATAGAGGGATTTGGAGAGACATAAAGAGTAGATATTGGCAGAACCAAAGTCTTTAGAGGTGTGGGTAAGGAGGTAGAGGTGGGGGACTTTTATAAGAGGAGAGGAGGTGCACTCTTGGAAAGTTAAGAAAAGATACTTTATTATAAAATGATATTCGGATACAAAGGGTCCCACAATTATATATTTAAAGCATAATGTTATAAGAGTTCTAAATCCACCCATCCAATAGGTTTTTGACATGTGTAGGTCTTAGATGTTACATTATCTTTTCATTTTATTTAAATCGTTAAATAATGAGGTAATCGCTGCATCATCATGGTGTCATAAATAA
This sequence comes from Viscum album, assembly GCA_963277665.1. NCBI lineage: Eukaryota > Viridiplantae > Streptophyta > Magnoliopsida > Santalales > Viscaceae > Viscum > Viscum album. The sequence continues at coordinate 2,115,930,167 of OY728120.1, forward strand.
TTTAATATATTTAATGTCTAAAAATTAAAAAAAAAATCATGATGTAGGAAATCATTTTATATTTCTAATGAATATTTATAGTAAAAAATATGACTTGTATAACCCCATTTAATAATTGTTTAATAAAACAACTCATGTTAGTGACATTTTTATTTTAACTTTAAATAAAAAGTAATTAATGTCATATTCCTACCAAAGTGGCTCCATGGGGTCCCCAAGTTGACCCATGGATTGTCTTGATCGGCCATGACACATCCAATAAGGGTAGGACATGTGTCTAGGTCATTTCATATTATTAAAACATTATTTTTACCTTAAACTACACTAATTACCTCTAATTGTGATTAATAAACATAAAAGTTACTATTCAACAAAAAAAATATTTTAATCCCATTGAAACACATTTTACTTTCTAATGAAAACCTTTTATGTCAGATTTTTGAAATTCAAAACACAAAGGTGGTAAATTTTCATTTAAACGAAAAAATCAGTTTTTTAAGTACCACTTAGTGGTTTAACTATTCATCAAAAACTGATGTTTTTCAGAAAAATACAAAAATTTCACCCTAAGCTATATTAGATATTCCTAATTCAAAAATGATTTCTATTTTAAAAAATTCAAAACAGATAATTTTCATAAATTAATTTAATAATTAATTCCCGCTGTCAAAACAAATAGCGTGTTTTTATGAAACAAAAAGTATCAAAAGATTGAGAGTAGTTTAAGTCCGATTTCAAAGTGAAATTAATTCCAGAGACCACTATTAGATTAAATGGTAAAAATATATTCTAATTTCACTCTAAAACCAATTCAAATGATAATATGATCATATAAATAAATTATATTAAAATGAGGTTTTGAATTAAAATACAACATTTTTCACTATTCATTAAAAAAATGAACTTTATCGGAAAAATACCAAAAATCTACACAAAGTAAATTTTGATGTCCTGATTCTAAAGGAGATTTTTATTAGGTCCAATAGAAAGTATAAGAGTGACCAAAATTATATTTAAAGAAGGTTCTCCATGAAAAGGCGATAAGTCGACCTTTAGTGAAAATTAGAGTCTATATGCCTAAAATTGAATTCTTTTCATATTTGAAACCTTTATCCGTTATTGGATAAATGTAAAAACATTTAACAAACATATATAATCATATTTTAGTTATTTCTAATCATTCCTTCCAATACAACGGCTACGTGTTAACTACCATTTAAAATAATATTATATTATTACTAGTGTTTAACGTAAGATTTCAATGAAACTCTTTGTTGTGTATCGGGTATGCTATCGAACATAGAAACCCCTTTAAAGTAAAATAAATATTCAATTATCAAATAACAATAAATATGAAAATTTATTATTCTTTATTTACCTGGGATGTAACAACCATCACCCCTTTTGGGAATTGCGTACTCGCAATTTTATTCACATATCAAAATAAGTGGGGGTATTTATCCCTCATAGAATTTTCAGATTCCCACATTGACTCTTCAACCATATGGTTTTTCCACAAAACCTTTACCTGTTGAATTACCTTATTTCACAACACTTTCTCTCTTCGGTCAAGAATCTAGACTGGTTTTTCTTCATAAGAGAGATTCTCTTCCAACTGAACTACCACTGGGCTCAAAACATGAGATGAATCTGGCATATACTTTCTCAAAAACGAAACATGAAAAACATTGTGTACCTGAGATAAACTCAGAGGTAAATCCACTCGATAAGAAACTGATCCAACTTTCTCCAGAATTTCATATGGTCCAATAAACCTTGGACTCAGCTTTCCTTTCTTACCAAGTCGCATCACACTTTTCCCTAGTGAAACTTTGAGAAAAACATGATCACATACCTCGAAAGATAGATCCTTCCTTTGATTATCCGCATAACCTTTCTATCTGCTCTGAACTGTTCTCATGTGTTTCTGAATCAACTGAACGTTTTCTGCCATCAGTTCTACCAATTCTGGCCCCATCAGCTTCCTTTCACCTACTACATCCCAAAAATTAGGAGTTCGACACTACTTCCCATATAATTCCTCAAACGGAGAAATTTCTATACTGGAATGAACACTGTTATTATATGAAAATTGAACCAAAGAAAGATGTCGGTCCCAACATCCCTGATAATCCATCGAGCAAGCACGTAGAAAATACTCCAAGGTCTGAATTGTTCGTTCTGACTGCCCATCTGATTGCGGATGAAAAGCTGTACTAAAATTTAATTCAGTACCCAACGGCTTTTGAAGGCCTTTCCAAAAGTTAGAAGTAAACCTGGGATCACGATCAGATACAATGGAGAGAGGAACTCCATGTAACCTGACTATCTCTTTAAGATACAAATGGGAAAGTTGATCTAGGTAAAAAGTATCTCGTATAGAAAGAAAATTAGCAGATTTAGTCAAGCGATCAACAATAACCCAGATTGCATTATTACCTCGAGGTGTCTTCAGCAATCCAACAACAATGTCCATGGATATATTTTCCAATTTCCACTCTGGAACTGCTAAAGGCTGAAGCATCCCTTTCGGTAACTGGCACTCTGATTTTACCTATTTACAAGTCAAAATCTTCACAGTAAAATCATCATTATCTCTTTTCGTTCCGTCCCACCAGTAATACTCCTGAAGATCTCTGTACATCATAGTACTGCCCGGATGAACTGAAAACAGGGAACTATGAGCCTCACACAACAACTCATTTTTCAATTGTGAATCACTAGGAACACATAATCTCTTCCGAAAACTCAAAACACAATCATTATCAATGTTGAATTCGGGCAACATACCCTTATGAACCTGCTCTACCTTTTTCTACAACTCTCTATCTTCCCTCTGTGCTTGCTTAATTCTGTCTGATAGGGATGATCTCACTGATACCTGAAACAAAACAGAAGAACTTCCAACACCAATAACTTCTATTCCAAATTTCATCAAATCCATAACCAAAGGATCACGTTCCAAACACAACATTGTTAATGAAGCATTAATTTTTCGACTCAAAGCATCAGCCACTTTATTTTCTTTTCTCAGATGGTAATGAATTGTACAATCATAATCCTTGATTAATTCTAGACATCTCCTCTGTCTCATGTTCAATTATTTCTGAGTGAATATAAACTTTAAACTTTTGTGATCGGTATATATTTCAAACTTTACTCCATACAAATGATTCTTCCAAAATTTTAAGGTAAAAATAACAGCAGCTAATTCCATGTCATGTGTAGGGTAATTTACCTCATGAGTTTTCAACTGACGTGAATCATAAGCAATTACCTAATCATTCTACATAAGGACACAACCAAGTCCTTTCAATGAAGCATAACTGCAGATAACAAACTCACCATTCCTGGAAGGAAGTTCCAAAACTGGAGCATTCACCAATCTTCTTTTCAACTCCTGAAAACAATCATCACATTCTTTTTTCCAGTTAAACTTAACACCCTTCTGAGTTAGCTTAGTCATTGGACTAGATAATCGTGAAAACTTTTCAACAAACCATCGGTAGTAACCTTCCAAACCAAGAAAACTATGGATCTCAGTTACATTTGTGGGTCTTGGCCATTATTCAACAACTTTTGTTTTAGCAGGATCAACAGTTATGCCATATTTTGAAACAATGTGACCCAGGAATGAAATTTATTGTAACCAAAACACACACATGATGAACTTTCCATACAGTTTCTTTTCTTTTAAGGTTTGAAAGATAACCCTTAAATGACATTCATGCTCCTCTTTAATTTTAGAAAACACCAAAATATCATCAATGAAAACAACCACAAACTTATCCAATAACTCATGGAAAATTATATTCATAAGGTCCATGAATACAGAAGGTTCATTGGTTATCCCAAAATGCATATATACAAATTCATAATGGCCATATCTAGTACGGAACACAGTCTTCGGAACACCGGATTCTTTTACTTTCAACTCATGGTACCCCTACCTCAAGTCAATCTTCGAAAAATACTGAGCTCCCTGGAGCTATTCAAACAAATCATCAATATGAGGCAAATGATACTTGTTCTTAACAGTAATGTTATTTATGGCTCTATAATCAATGCAAATTCTCATTGAGCCATCTTTCTTTTTAACAAACAAGACAGGACCACCCCATGGTGATGTTCTAGGTCGAATGAAACCATTATCTAATAACTCCTGCAATTGCTTCTTTAACTCTAAAAGTTCAACTTGAGACATTCGATAAGGGTGTTTTGAAATTGGATTAGAATCAGGAACTAAGTCAACAGTAAATTCAACTTCCCGATCATGAATAATACCAAGAAACTCATGAGGAAAAACATCAAGATACTCATTTACCACTAGAACATCATTAATATGAACAGTTCCTTTATTTTCAACAATATGTGAAAGATAACATTCAATTCCATCTTTTACTAGTTTCTCAACTTCCTGATATGTTATCAATATCAAGGTTTCATTCTTGTACACAAACTGAAAATCTTTCTGAAAAGAAACCATTTTAGCTCTGTAGTCAATCTTAACATGATAAACAGAAATCCAATCCATGCCCAAAATAACATCAAAATCTACTAGAGGCAAAACAATAAGGTTTGTTGGTAGATTCTTTCCACACAAAAGGATAAAGATGTTCTTATAATTCCTTTTTGTCTCAATGTTCCCTCCGGGTGTTTTTACCATAAGATCAGGATTCATATCTTAAGATGGAATTTCCAATTTACTAGAAAACTTCTCAGAAATGAAAGAATGTGTAGAACCTTAATCAAACAACACATTGGTATAATCTGAACAAACAAACAGTGTACCTGATACTACTTCATTCGACGGCCCAACATTTACTGAAGTAGTTGAAAAGGATTTCACCACCCCTTTCTGCTTGTAGTCTGGCTGCTTTCCCCTAGCTGAGTTCTTCGTTAGACACTCATTTTCATAATGACCCATTTCATTACACTTAAAACATCTTACTGCTGGATTTCTATTGCCTGCTTGATCATCTTCCTTACAGTTACGAGCTATATGACCTGACTTACCACACTAAAAGTAATTTCCAGACTTGGATAAATATTCTCTAGGATGCATTTTACCACACTTCTCACAGGATGGATATTTTGTTTTCTTACCTCCTTGTTTCTTTGATGAATTCTTCCCCTTTTCCTGCCAACTCGACCTCTTATTTTGTTGTTTGTCAAAGAACACCTGATCATCGAAAAACTCCATTTCCACCTTCTCCGCACATTGAATAAGTTTTTCATAACTTTTGAACTCATGAGAAGCTAAATCCCTTCGATACATTAGCTTTAACCCTGAGTAAAAACAGTTTATTTTACTATCAAGATCTCGTGTGATGTTTGAATCATACCTTTCCAGTCGAGTGAACTTTTCTTCATAAGCTGCCACTGAGTCATCCTCCTTCCTCAATTCTAGGAATTGTTTTTCCATCCTTAGATGAACCACCTTAGGAAAATATTTCTCAAGAAACATACCTTTTAATTGGTCCCAGTGAAGATAATCAATCTCATCACTATCCCTAATATTTTTCACCATCGACCACCACTGATCAGTTTCACCTTCAAAACGGTAAACAGAAAGACTAACCTTTTGATGTTCTGAACACCCCATAACATCAAAAATCTTCTCCAGTGCTTTAATCCACCCTTTAGATAGCACAAGGTCAGATGTTCCTCTTAATGATGGGGGATGTTGCCTCATGAAATGTTCCACCACTAACATGTTCCTTTGCGGTTGATCTGGCTGATCTCGTGCATAGATACCACCACCATTTATAGCCTGAGTCAACTATTCCATCACTGCAACAAACTATTCAGTTCCGATTCCGACCATCTCAGGTTGCTGATTTGTAAGGTTGTCTTCCTCCTGATGTTGTCCTAATATAGCTACTTTGTTTCCTCTACGGAAAACCATTCGGAACACAGAAATATCTATGGTGAAGAAACATGGTAAACTTTACATGCTATATCATTTCAATCGTACCATAAATTAACTTATAATTTAACACTTTTCTAACTCCTAAAGTTTTCTAAACCATCCTCTGATACCAACTATAAGGCCCCAACCTTAAACCTTACTTAATATTGAATTAAATCAATAATTCACATTGAGGATCATTTCAGGTGTAGAGTTTTAGAGAATTAGGACATAACTATTATATCTCAAAAGGTTACAAAGTAGAAACTTCTACTAAGTTCCCACAAAATAAAAACTCTTAAAAAGAATCATGTCCAGTTCCATGTTTTAGATAGCATGACTTTCCCTTGATCCCATACTTGACCCTAGTCCACATTTAGTCATGTGAAAAACATTTCAAAAAAAATGTGGGGTGAGCATAAAAAGCTCAGTATGGGATACACAATGAATTAAAACTGTTAGTTTTTCAAAACAACAAGTAAACCATGTATACATTATCAAAGTAATACTTTTCACCTTCATGAAGTAGTAAAAACTCTTCACTGAATAAAAGATCATTAATTAACCTTTTGTAACCAAAAGATTACCATAAAACCTATATAAAGATCAGGTAATTTATAAAGGTAACTTGGGACATAAACATACTTAAATGGAATAACCATACGGTCGACTTCCACATATATCATTTATTGGAATAGCCATACGACCAACTTCCATACCCAATGCATTGGAGGTTATAACGTAACCACCTATCCTGGTATTCACGAATCCACCCGTCATATGGTTTATCATGTAACCACCTGTCAAATGTCCAAGTACCATTATAAAATCATAAGACATAAAACAAATATATTGGAAAGAAAACATTTCCAAACTTTGATCACAATATATCACTTAAATATATTGACATAAAAAATCCATTATAAAAACCATTTTCAATACCAAACTACATAAAAGAGTATATGGTATTTATTTCATTTTAAAAACATTACGGCTTGTTGAGGAATCCAAAGACCAAATAATACTCACGGCGGCAGAAAAGGTCGTTGTCACCGCCTACGTTAAATGAAACATTCCTTTTTGTCGTTTAGTAAAACGCTTCGTAGAAAAAGATTCCTTTTGTATAAAATTAAAAGTAAAAGGGGTTTGTACACCGTATAAAATAGATTTGTGTATAAAACGAAATATTCCTCAATGAAAGGAGATTGAGACGAAGTCCCTTACCTCGGGTCCGACTTGACTCGATCGTTCTTTAACATCCAGAATAATAAACATGAGTTAATTTATACTTTCTTAAGAACCTTTTTCAAGTTCATTATTACTTTTATATCACTTATTACCATTTTATAAACATTATTTAATCATTTAAGTTAATAATGATTGTTTTGTCGATATTTGGTTCTTAAGTCGAAAGTGGATTTCTTACAATTACATGTTGTTCGTGTGGTCGAAGGTTCTTTATATCCAGAATGATATTCATGATTTGGATATCATATATATCATATATATCCAGAATATACATGTATTTATAATATTACATAATCATTTAGAGGTAAGAAATGAAATGCATTGTTCATGGAGACGTTAAGTCGTACGTACGCATGAACGCTACTTTCATTTCTATGTCATATTAATGGAATTAAAACTAAAAGAGAGGTATGTATATTTGAATTCCAGAATTATATTCATCATTTATATTTGATATAAATCATATATAATAAATTTAAATCCATCCTTTATACATCCCACATATGGCATTGACGAATCAAATCACTTTGAGGGGGCGGTAGTCCGCACTTCCTAAAATGAAGATTTCGCGTATACCCATAATGGAAGCCATAAAGGTATAACACAAATGAAAAATACAGAAGCATAAGGAAAACATAAACATAATATATATCATATATAAATTGAGTGACATCTTAATGGCCACCATTAAAGGTGTTAAAAGAAGATTGAACAATCATCGTTTCGTGAGGCATAAATTCACCAACCACATAAATAGTATGTTCTTTAACCATTACACGAGGGTGTGTATAGGTGTAGCTCGAATAATTCTTATACCAACATCCTATTAAATTTAAGATACTGGTTTTGTTACAAAATAAAGGAATAAAATGAGTTTAGAGGGTTGGAGAAGCAAAATAAAACAAAAAAACACAAGAGAAAACACTACCTTTGAAATGGGTAACTCTTTTTTATTTGAGCTCAATGGCATCCTTGGGAAGACTTCTGCCCAAAGTGAGGCTTCTAGGAGTAAGAGAGGGACGTGGAGAGACAAAAAGAGTAGATCTTGGCCGAACCAAAGGCTTGAGAGGTGTGGGTAAGGAGGTAGAGGTGGGGGCCTTTTATAAGATGAGAGGAGGGGCACTCTTGGAAAGTTAAGAAAAGATACATTATTATAAAAAGATTTTTGGATACAAAGGGTAAACAAATTATATATTTAGATGATAAGGTGATAAGAGTTATAAATCCACACATGAAATAGGTTTTTGACATGTGTAGGTCTAAGATTTATCATTATCCTTTCATTTTATTTAAATTGTTAAATAATGAGGTAATTGCTGCATCATCATTGTGTCATAAATAATTTAATTTATTTAATGTCTAAAAATTATAAAAATATATCATGATGTAGGAAATATTTTTATATTTCTAATAAATTTTTATAGTCAAAAATCTTACTTTTAATACCCCATTTAAGAATTGTTTTAGTAAAAAACTCATGGTTGTGACATTTTTATTTTAACTTTATATAAAAAGTTATTAATGTCATTTTCCTACCAAAGTGGGTCCATGGGGTCCCCAAGTTGACCCATGGATTTTCTTGGTCGGACATGACACATCCAATAAGGGTAGGATATGTTTCTAGGTAATTTCATATTATTAAAACATTATTTTTACCGTAAACTACACTAATTACCTCAAATTGCGATTAATAAACATAAAAGTTCCTATTCACCAAAAAAATATTTTAATCCCATTGAACCACATTTTACTTCCTAATAAAATCCATGTATTTAAGATTTTTGAAATTCAAAACACAAAGGTGGTAACATTTCATTTAAGCGAAAAATTAGTTTTTTAAGTACCACTTAGTGGTTTCACTATTCATCAAAAATTGAAGCTTTTCAGAAAAATACCAAAAATTCACCCTAAGCTATATTTGATATTCCAAATTCAAAAATGATGTCTATTTTAAAAAATTCAAAACATATAAGTTTCATTAATTAATTTAAAAATTAATTTCCGCTGTCAAAACAAATAACATGTTTTTATGAAAGAAAAAGTATCAAAATATTAACACTATTTTAAGTCCGATTTCAAAGTGAAATTAATTCCAGTGACCACTATTGGATTAAATGGTAAAAATATATTCTAATTTCACTCTAAAACCAATTCCAATGATAATTTAATCATATAAATAAATTATATTAAAAAGGGGTTTTGAATTAAAATACAACAGTTTTCACTATTCATTAAAAAAATGAACTTTATCAGAAAAATACCAAAAATCTACACAAAGTAAATTTTGATGTCCCGATTCTAAAGGAGAGTTTTATTTGGTCCAATAGAAAGTATAAGATTGAACAACACTATATTTAAAGAAGGTTCGCCATGAAAAGGCGATAAGTCGACCTTTAGTGAAAATTGGAGTATATATGCCTAAAATTGAATTCTTTTCATATTTTAATCCTTTATACATTAGTGGATAAATGTAAAAACATTTAACAAACATATATAATAATATTTTAGTTATTTCTATTCATTCCTTCCAATACAACGGCTATGTGTTAACTACCATTAAAAATAATATTATTTTATTACTAGTGTGCAACGTAAGATTTCAAAGAAACTCTTTGTTTGTATCAGGTACGCTATCCAACATAGCAACCCCTTTAAAGTAAAATTAATATTCAATTCTCAAATATTAACAAATATGAAAATTTATTATTCTTTATTTACCTAGGATGTTTCAATAAAATCAAATAATATGGTATAATTTAATAGATGAATATGATTTTAAGGTAGTGGAAGATGAAATAAAAAATGACCAGTCATGAATAATACCTCTTTTTAAGATAACTACATTATTATTATACCTAATTCCTTCCTTGACTGGATTTATGAATAAACCAATCCATATAGGATATGGATATGTAATTATGAAATGTATTTTGGTGGTGTAATTCCCAAACCAAACATTCCTTGATGTTTAGATGGAGAGGAGAAGTTGTTCCCTTTTATTAGCATGGGGAGGGGTGTATTTTTTAATTTCAGAAAATATTAAACTATAATTTGGTCATAATTAATTCAATTACATAAAAATAAAAAAGGAATATAATTTTATATAGTTTAATTCTTAAATATTTCTATATTATAGGATTTATAGAAATTTAATTTCCAGAGTTACCCGCATCTCTTGGATTAAACCCCAGTAAACCTGTTTTAACCTTAATCACAGTAACCACATTTTCATAGTAAAATTGTTATATTATTAAAAATATAATTAAAACTAGATCATAAATAGAAATATTAATGATATTTTATGATATTTTTTTCATAATATTACCCTTGAATTGTTTTATACTTTTTTAAAAAATTAGTTAAATGTTATTTAACAAAATATATTATTAATTCTATTTCTGAAAAAATTTTATTATATTTACATAGAATACATAAATATAAAAATGAATTTAAAATATTTTTTATTTCACTATCAATAATACATCATTTTTAAATATAAAATTATTTTCTAAAAATAAATCATCCAAACTACCATACATTTAATGTTTTTAATATTATTTATGTTTAGTATCCTATAGGTTTTACAAGTATTGTGTCATCATTGTATATGTGTTTAAGGTAACTATATAATCACTAAAAATTGAAAATAAATTATCAATATGAAAGTAATTTCATTATACATAATATAAAATTTTATATTCTTTCACCAATTATTTATAACCCAATCTGTATATTAATAGTTTTTTAAACCGATGAGGGTGACATTTTATCTTCTTCTTTATTTAAATAATTATATATGTCACTATCATAGAAAATTGTATCATAAATAATTAAATCTAGATAATAATTTGATAAGGATCAAAATTAATTCATCCAGAAATAGTTAAGATAAAAATAGAGGCATAATATCTTAGTTTTATCATTTCCTAACCCAATTTACCCTTTTATAGTGGTGATAAATTTTTACTATTTTTACTATTCATTGTGACAAAAAAATAAGTTTTAATTATTAACGACTATAAATATGTTTATTAATGTAATTTAATAAATTTTATAAAATTCTATACAAATAGTTGGAATATTTTATTTAAAAAATTATCATGAAAAATGAATTGAAAAAATATGTTTTTAGATATATAATTTTTATGAAAAATATTATACTACACTAAGCCTATGACTAGTAATAATTACTCTATGAAATTAAATATATATATATATATATATAGATAATATATAAATTTTATTTATATCCTTCTATGTTAGGGGTTATTTCAATTAATTAAAATTGAGAATCAGTATGCATTTAAAAAAAAATTTAAAAACAAATTAATGCGAGAAAAATTATACCAAAATCTATTCAAAAGATTGTTAAAATGTAATTATAAGATTAAATATAACTAAATTATACTTATGTTAAAATGAAATCAAATTCAATTTATTGTGAGGGTTTTTAATTTATGTAATTTATTAAAAAGGAAATATTGTATTAGAAAATGTTATACTTTCACTATTTACAAAACAATTACACTCTATAGGAAAATTCTAAAAATTTCACCCTATGGTAATTTTAAAATTATGATCTTTATAATTAATTTAATTTGTACAGTAAAATTTCAAATGTTATAAAATAATTATTATATTATTTTCTTAAAAAAGAAAATAACTTTTTTTACAAAAAAAACTATTTTAATCATGTAAGGGATTTACTAAAAACTATTTCATTATTTCAAAATATATATTAATCATCTTACATATTTATTCATATTTTTCAAAATTTGACTATTCCTATTTGTACTAAAACTTTTAACACCTAGGTTATAATGGTAATGTTTAAATAGTATATCGCAGCTCGTTTAGGCTTGGTGTTCTATTTTGTATATTCTCTCAAGCATAAAGTTCTTATTTTAAAATCTAAGGTTGTCACAAAATTAAGTGAATATTTATATTACAGAAACATGAACTTGGGGGATTTATATCATGTTATTTGGATGATGTGATGTGTGTTTTATGATGTGGATTATGTGATGTGGATAATGTTAGATATTATAAATGAACACAAATTTAACCCCCATATTTTGGAGGTATAAACTATATATATGTATTTAAATACCCTAACTCCAGTATCCTTGAATCATTGGTTACTTCATTACATTGGTATATGACACAGGAGACCCCATCCCAAGGATATAATATTTTAGTGGTCAAAGAAATATACATATTTGAATCATACGTTAAATTGCTGATATAAAACATCATGAAAGTAAAAAACTATACATCCATGATCACATAAAAAGGTTCCTAAACCATATCCTAGGGAAAGGGGAAAATGTTGAGCTCAGATTCATTGAAAGGGAATGAAAATAGATGAAGCTATAAAATTATAAATAATACATAATGAATATAAAAAATTTAATAACTAAAAAATGTTTCATTTTAGGATTAACATGAGAATGAAGAATAATATGTAAGTAATTAAGGATGATAAAATAATTTCATATAAATAATCAGATGAGCCTGAAAATTATCCATGTATATCGTAACTATTCAAATAAAAACATGGACATCAATAACATCTTTCATATGGATAGAATTCATAATTTTGAAAATCATAAACATATCGTCCAGGCCTAATGCCAATAAATATTATATAAAAGGGTAATCCCTTGACCAAATTCTAAATCTACTCTTTCTCATTAGACCAAAAATTTCATCAAGTGGATATGAAAAGCCCCACTCATCCCTTACAATTTTTAATAGATTTCTTTTATTAAATGGGTGAATAAAATTTCAATACACAATCATCATAAGAATTAGTATTTATTAATAGAAAACAAAATACTAAAACTTTTCATATTATAATTGATGACAATTATTCTAGATAAATAATTATTATGGTATCATTAAAACATATCTGTAATGGATAATATGTAAAATAAAGTCATTTTGATAATTTATGAATTGAAATACTATTAAATCATTCATGAGGAAAACACCATTTACAATTTGATATTTACTTATAAAAATAAAAAATATGAGAATATTATGAAATAATTTAATTTTAAAAGAATCATGAAAATTTTTAATAGAATCAAAAATTAATTGAATGGTCATGATGGTGGGAAATTTCATCCATTTCAAGTATGTGAAAATAATGATTCGCTTCTCATTTTCTGTAACACTCAATAGGAAATTTATCGAAACATGAAAAAAATACATAGAATTTTTTTATTGAAATAAAAATATGGGTAGAAAAATATTTAATAAATAATTTTATAATAATAAAAAAATTCATTAAATAATTTTAAGGACAATATGGACAAAGAAGAAAATGATTCACGATTGAGTATAAAAATGTCAGTATTCTAGAAACACAATTTTTGGAACATAATATATAAACATAGAGGGAAATTCAAGGTAAATTTGTAATATCAAGAAACAAAAATATTAAAATAAAATACATTTGTTTTAATATATAAATATCAAATAATTCCACAAGTGGATACATAAACATAAATAATCCTCTTTAATAATGAGTTAATAAAATAAACACTTTCAACTTTGGAAAATTTTGTATCATAAAAATAATGAAATAAATATCATGAAATAGATATTTAAATACATGGAATATTAATGTAATCATGATATGTACTATCAATGGGTAATTATATACACTATAATAAATAGTCATGTTGTGAATATGATATATGATTCACAGACAAAATATTTCAAATGGGAAACACTTACCTTAGGTATGACTTCCTTTGTATATGTTTGAACATCATTTATAATAAATATATATTTATTATAAATATATTTTAGATCCATACTCTTATATATCATACCATATATTATTTTAATATACCCTTTTCCCCCTTTTATTAACATGTCTTTATTAAAATCAATGTTTTGAGTGATAACTACTTCATTTTTCATGACATTTTGGTTCATTATATTTTCTCCTTTTACATTGATCTTAGTTTAATAACAAAGAAAATTCTAATAATTATATAAATATCATATACATTCATTAAAAATTTGTTATTATGATCTATAAAATGATGATATAGAAAAATGAATTACACTGTTCATGGAGATGGTAGGTTATATATATAGATGAATGCAGTTTCCATTTTTTTATGGAAGGAATCAAAGGAAGGTTAATAATAATATCATTAAATATAATCCTAATAATGTTATATTTATCATAAATAATAAGTAAATATATCCTAATTTCAATTTATTTTTGTGGAGGTGGCAGTTCACACGTACGCACAAGCGTTGTTTTCAATTTTCAATGAATTAGAAAATAAAAAGTTAGATAAATTACATTTAATTCCAGATGAATAATTATTTCATAAATATCATATATATTCATTATTACTATTTTTTTAACAATCCATGTAACGTTGTTATGAACATTGATTTACATCGCTGCATGGAAAAGTTAAGATGTACGTTTGCAAGAAAAATATTTTCTCATTTCATTAGATAAAATGAAATGGATAATAGTTTTACCATAATTAAAAAAATCTCATTATATGTTTGATACTATATTTATTAATCCAATATAGGTAAAAAAATATTTTTTGGATGTATAAGAACATATAAATTTGAATGTGTTAGTAAAGACCATTACCACTTTTTTGGTATCATTTCATTACACTATTTCGTGATGACCTTGATAATTTCATTTTAAGAAGACCAGAACCAAAAATTGGTGTTTAATGAATAGTATAAGAGGAAGAATCTATTTTTTCATATATAGATATCAAAATTTCGTCTAAAAATATGAGGGAAGTTGGTGTACTTTTTTGAGGGAAAGGACACACCTACAATTTTAAAAAAAATAATATTAAATAAGTCATTATCAGTCCAAATATTTCCAAATTTATATATAATTATATAAAAAAAGAAAGGGGGTTAAATTATCATCATGTATTTAATTTTAGATAGGTTTTGGTGAAACTTTAAACATCAACTTCTGGTTTAACCCCTTTGTTAACAAATTTAAATCTTATTCATGGTAATAAATTTTTAATATTAACGGTTATAATTTTACTTATAATTAAAAATTTTCTTATAAAATGAAAATTGAATAAATTTTATAATATTCCTTATACTACTTTCCATTTTTTATGTTTTTATGATTTTAAAACAATTTAGTAAAATATTTTTATAATAAAACACAGTTATTTTCAATTTAAGAACAATTCACTTAATTAAAATTAAAAAAACTAAAACTAATTGAATTTGTATCCAAACCTTTAAAAAATATATGATATTTTATTTAAATCTAAATACTTCAAGGATCATAATAATTCAGAAATAACATATTACATTTAATCTTTATAAAAAAATTTAATTTATTATTCTACTAATTGAATAAAAAATATATCAACATTGCATTATAATTTAGGGAACCTATTTGATAACTAAAAATTAGAAATAAATATACATGATAAAATTTTAATTTTCTATCAAATAATAATTGTTTTAATAAATTATCCTATTTTTATTATTATTTATAACATTTAGAGATATTATATTCAATAGAGTGACATTTTGTATTTATTCATTGGTTATGAAAATTTAACGATCATAATCAATGAAAAATGTATCCAAGTGTCCATATATTGAATAAATTTATATTAATTTCAAATCTACATCAATAAAATCCGATAAAATTAATTTTTGAGTTTATTTAGAGACCTTATTTCATTGTTTTAACACAATTTTACACATTTTAACATTTCTGAGGTGAAAAATATTTGTTATGCTTACAATTCATATTGAAAAAAAAACAAAAAGGTTCCTATTTACCAAATTTTACCCTTGAAAATAAAAATATGGTATCCATTTTTCATGACTACCTATCTAGATGTGAAATAAGATAATTTACAATAAAAATAAAAAATGCAACAAATTTGTTTTGAATAAAAATGAATTTATATATATATATATATGTTTTTAAACCCAATTCAAATGTAAAATTTAATAAAATTAACATAATTTTATTATTAACAAATTTATATGAATAATTATTATTATAAACCATTTTAGAAAATACATCTCTATTTATTCTTGAAACCAAAATTAAATTTTCCAAAAAATTAGTACTTTTAATTATTAGTGGATAACCAATATTTTTAGAAAATTCCCAAAATTTCACAATTAAAAAATATTTACACGATTATTAGAATAATTATATCCTTTTTATGAAATGAAATTTTAAAATCTTCAAAACAATAAAACCCATTTGTTAAGAAATCAAATTTTTAAAGAATAAAATTACCATACGAAAAATTGATTGTTTATTTCCTCAGCATTAATCAAAAAATATACATTGATTAGTTGATTTGTATATATTTATTAATTTTATAACTCCTATTCATGCACTTTAATTAAATTCCTTGGTTATAAGAGACATATTTGAATTATCTTATTTCATTATTCATTTATGTTTGGTGTTGCATGTTGTATACGATATAGAATATAATGTTCTTTTAAAATATTGGGGTTCAAAATTTTATTCTCCATTAAAAAATTATTTCCAAAAAGTTGAACATGTTGTCAGTAACAAGGGTTTTGTATTGGGAAATTCATTTATTGAAAAACCACATCATTAAATGATATAGTAAAAGATATTCTTAAAATAGGGAGAGAGAAATAGAAATTTCATCTAGAAAAAAACAAAACATTTTTTTATAAAATTAGAATCATTAGTGTTAAAATAGTATATATACATATGGGAAAATGTTAAAATAATTATAGAGAGTGAGAAAAAAACTAATACAAGTTTAATGATCATGATAAAGTTAACAAACACAAAATTTGAAATAAATAAGGTGTATAAAAGGCCACTGATTCTTCTAGAATGAATTTAATATGAACATTTATTCATTAAAGAACTGTTTCATATAGTAGAGGAATTGTTTTACAATCTAAACTCAAAAAATGGAAATATAATTAATTTTCAACTATAATAACATTATATAATTAATTTCTACCACAATCACTTCTATTACAACAAATAATGTGTATTCAAGATGAATTTCTCATGCCAGAACAACTAAAATCCACTTCTAAAAGATCACATAATACATAAAAGGATAAAAATATATTCATCCTATATATTAATGTTAACCAATAATATATTGGATACCAAATTTTAATATAATATATGAAATTTATAAACCATTATATAAAGAAATAAAACATTTTATATTCAATTTTCTAAAATAACATCAAATGTTAAACATATATTATTCCAATAATCAATAATCCCACATCCTAATTAACCTTAACAATCCCAACATTGTAGAATTTTTTAACCTCAATGGTGATCTCAAACATTTTAAATAATATCCAAAAAAATATAATTAATCACCATGATAAATTATTTTATTATATTATAATTTATTAAACCTCACACCAAAATATCATGAATCAAATTAAGATAATAACCTGAATTGTAATCCATATCTTGACCATAAATAAGTAAAAAATTATAACATTTCTAATGAAACACTTTATAAACACTATGATTATCTATATCCAACTATCTAATAGACCATAATTAACATACTATGAAATCATATACAAACCAAAATGGTTATTTAAACCTTAACAGATTATTCTTCCTAAAAATACATATATGTTTCAAGTGAGCAAAAAATCGGAATAAATAAAATATGAAAATTGTTATTTATAATTTTAGACATATGAGCCAACATAAACTAAAAACCCATGGTAGAATATATAACTCTTAAGTTAACCAATCTTGAAATCATATATGGTTCCAAATATTAACAAAATATTTATTCATCAAATAAAATTAAATAATATTTCTATAAATCCAAAAATAAATTGTACATCATAAAATATTTCCTAAATAACCTTTTCATTAAATCAGAAATCAATTTTTTATTCACAGTTACTATCTAATTTACTTCAATGTAAATTATCTATTTATCCCAACTAACAATTTTAATATTACAACTATTTATTAATTTTTTTTATTTACCATTAAATATATTTTTTAAATCATTAAATAAAAAGTAGTATTTAATAATAAATATATTTCCCATTATTCTTATATAAAAAATAAAATTTATATAAAACATATACACCATAATTTATAGATCCCAATATATAAAAACATAAATCCTTCCACTTCAATGATGGGCATAATAGGGGTCCTTCATTGGGCTAGGAATTAACCCTTATATTATGTAATTATAATGGATAATTCCCATAATCCACAAAAATAAATCATTGAACTCTAAATGTTAGCTTCCGATGAAATTCATATCACTCTATTGAAATATTAATTTTTTAGCAACAATTCATTGATCCATGACATACTTCTCCACACACACAAAATTTTTCTACACATTTGAGATATTATCTGGGATGAATAATTCCATATGTCTAACATTATGGAGATTTAACAATCATCCCTACAAGGTATCCTCTATTAAAAATACCATCCTACCCCATACTTATCATCACTTGTGTGTCTTATAGTTGGTTAAGGTGTCTGTTCTAGTCATATATCATGATAACTGATTAAGAAAAATTAATATATATTTCAATCCAATCATCAACCAATTTTGTTTCTCATAGTCACCAAATTTTCAATCAGATTATTTTTTAACATGATTCCTATGGGTTCCATGCATTTACTAAATACTGAAATCATATTAGGGGAAACAATCATTTTATTGGTAATACACATAATCAAGAAAATAATTTATAATATTTCTAAATAATGACACCTTATTTTCTATTTATGAAACCACATGTTTAAACATGGTTATTCGTATTTATCATCTATTCAATTTTTTATAATGTTTTATGAAGAAAATATTAATTAACCCAATAATCTCCCCTAAGAGGGTCAAACTATGTGTTTAGTGATGGAACACTCATTGTAAACTAGAATTATGGCCATGATATACCCAACCATCTCTTTTGGTGTTATTAAACCAAGACGAATCTATTAGAAAACCTTGTTAACCTATACTATCTAGATGGGTTTTAATTTCTAGGAAAAAAATTAATATATACCTTAAAAGACCTTAGTATTATATCTTATACATATAATTACATTTAATGTCAATCAAAGTTTTATCTTCGCTAATAAATGTTTTCTTAAATTTACTTCCAAAGGTTTCTACTAAACTTACTCTGATACCGGCTATTATGATTCCAACATATGTAGCCCTTATTCTGTGGTTACATTATTTCATTATCAAATGATACAAGAGATTTCACCCCAATGAAAAAATAGTTTATTAGTCTTTTTAAACTATATAAATACATGAACTATACATTACATTAGTGATATAAAACATAGTGAAATTAAAAATTCTATATAATTGAACAAATTAAAATATTCATTTTTCATATAATTGGGAACGAAATAAAATAAGGGTGAATTCATATGATTAGTAAAGAAATGATAATAGTATGAGATATCTGAAAATAAATAATCAATAATCAATATGGTAAATTGAATGAATGAAAATACATTCCATTTAATCAACAACATAAGCACACATAATAATATGGAATTAATAAATGATGATCAAATAATTATATATAAATAATCAAATGACCTATAAAATTATCTATTAATACCATAAATATTCAAATAATCATAGGGATATCAATAAATGACATTAGAATTATGGAATTAATAATGATTTAAATAAAAAACATATCATTAAGGACTCACTCCATGACATATTATAATAATTGTGTATCCCTTAACAAAAATTCCAAAATTGTTTCCTTCCCAAAACCTACTAATGCATATAGGTGATATAATGGGCCACACTGATCACTTACTATGTCATTTTCATTCCTCTTATGAAATGTGTGAATAAACATTCAATACATAATTAATATAAACATTCATATAGAAAACCTAAAATACGAAATGTTAATAATTTCCTCAGTAAAACTGATCATAAATAATCCAATGAAATAATAAGGATGTAATCAATAAAATATATCCCTAATTGATCATAAGTTAAATAAAATTTCTATTTCCATTTTTGAATATAAATACAATTAAGAACATTCTTGGGAAAAATAAAATTTTCACTTTTAAATTATATTTTATAAACAATAAAATTATAGAATATGAAGAAAATTTTTCAAATTAAATAATCAAGTAAAATTTAAAACAAAGAACAAAAAAAATGGGTGGTCATGATGATTGGTAATTATATTCATCCTAAGAGTGTTAAAAAATTCCTTTCACATTTTTTGTAAAAAATTAAAATATATCATGTTTGGAAATTATGAAAAATATCCATTTGAATAAAAAAATATAAATAAAAAAGGGTTAAAAATGACTTTAATAGATCTTTAGGAAATTTTAGAAACATTATATAAATCATTTATATAATATATGGACAATATAGTAAAATATTATCAATTGAGTAAATAAACAAAGTCTATTTCGATAAAAATATTATTTCAATATATTGAGTACTTGTAGAGATTAAAATTAAAGGAAAAAAATTTATTAATATAAATTAATCGAGAATAATAAAATAATTAAAATTAATGTAGGAAGGATAAAATACCCCTAGTGGTGACTGAAACATATACAATCCCAAATAATAATGGGATTTTGAAATAAATTCTTAGAACTTTGGTAACTATTGTATCATAACCCACCTAAAATAAATATATTCAAATCAATATTTTAATAATATAATTATAAAAAAAAAGTATGATATATCATATTAAAGTGGCAGTGTATTCACCACATCAAATAATAAAGTATTGAATATGACATATATCACATAGAACAAAAGTCATATGAAAAACCATTACGTCATGTTCGACATCCTTCATATGCGTTGAAACCTCTAGTATACTAATTATGGATTTATTATACATATATTCAAGAAACATAAGAATATTTATCATACCATATATTATTTATTAATTTCATTTTATTAGTTTATTATCAATAGTCTATTAAAATAACTATTCTAAGTGATAATTTCTTTCTTTTTCATGTATGTTTTGGTTTAGTAGTTCATTCCTTCTACTATAATTATGAACCTACTATTATCAAAAAATGAGTGATGTTATAATTATCATATATATTAATTATTTAAATATTTATAATCTCCCATTAAGGGAAGATATAAAAAATGAACTACATCATTCATAGAGACTATAGGTTGTACATAAACATGAACGATGTTTGAATTTTTTAAAGAATAGAAGGGAAGTATTGTAAATAATATTAAATATTTAAAAAATCATGATAACATATTTTATATCATATATAATCATTAAATATATCCCTCTTATAATATAAGGAAATCAGAAAAGAAAAATAGATCACATCTCTTCGTGGATAGTTGGTTTTCAACCTGTATGCACAAGTGGTGTTTTCATTTTTGACGGATTAGAGGGTAAAAAGTTAGATATGATATTATAATTCATAATGATTAATTATTTAATAAATATCATGACTATACATAAGTTATATATTTATGACCACCCAATTAATGTGGTGATGAGAGATGAATCAAACCATTATGTGGAGTCAGTAAGTCGTACATACGCATGGGTGATATTATTACATTCCATTGGATAGAAAAGAGAAGGAAAATAATTGTCCCATAATAAAAGTAAAAAATTATTATAATAATGATATTGGAGTTATTATTTTATTATGGTAACAAAAAAATACTAGATGTTGAATATGTATGAAATTTGAAAGAGTCAGTAAAGGCGATTACCATTACTTCAGTAGACTTCCTTTAGATTCCTTCTTAAGGACCCTTAGAATCAAATTTTAAGATGATAATCACCTCAAGTTAGTGGTAAGGTAAATTTATAAGATAAATTTTAAGGGTTTGGTGGGGGAATATGGGTCCAATTGGTGTAATAAATTTAGATAATGGTCTCTCCTTTTGTGATGAAGGAAAAGGGCACACTTGGAATTTTAAAACAATATTAAAATATAATTACGTCATTCTAAAGGAATATCATTCCAAATGGATATATATATATATATATATATTATAATACAAAAATTATAATTTAAAATATCCCCATCCTTTAAAATTTAGATAGATTTTTCTTCATTTTAAACATTATATTTTTCCTAACCCCTTGGTTATCTAATTATAATCTTAACCATGATAACATTTTAGTATTAATGGGTTATAATTTTAAATAGAATGTAAAATTTGGATAATAAATAACTAATGAATTAGAGTTTAAACAATATCAAATCATAATTGTCCTATTTCATGAATTTTATAATTTTATAATAATTTAATAACTTATTTTTCATAGAAAATTTTATTAATGTCTTTTTAATAATTAATCATGTAATTTGACATCTAAAACAACATAAATTTAATTGAATAAGAATCAAAACCATTAAAACATATAAAAATATGTACTTTTTGTCATCAAAATTCATGTATCATAATAATTAAACCGAATTATATTAATTTTATTATTTATAAAATAATATATCTTGTTTTCTATTAACGGAATAAACATTATATCAGTGTTGGTTAAGTATTTAAATTAATTATTTGATCCCTACAAAATAGAAATAACTAAAAAAAGATAATAATTCTATATTTTTCTAAATAACAGTTCCTAAATTATGTTACCCACTTTTTTATCATTATATAAAAAACATAGAGATATGAAATTCATGGGAGTGACATTTTTATTTATTATTTCCTTAAATTAATATAAAGATCATAATCAATTAAAAATAGGACAAATTGGACATATCTTTTGGAATTTGAAATAAATTTATGGAACAATACAGTGTAATAGGATAAAATAATTTTAATTTATTTTGATACCTTATCTCATGGTTTTAAACATATTTTAATAATTTTACCCACACCGAGGTGGCAACTAACTACCATGATTACTATTCATAGTGAATAAAATAAAATGGATATATTTACCAAATATTATCCTCATAACACCAAATATGGTATCACATTTTCAAGATTAAATCTATTACTATGGAAAAATTAATTTATGATAAAAATGATAAACCCAATGGAAAACTGTTTTCCAAAATTGATTTTTAATTTATCAAATTGGTTTTATAAAATTTCCAAACCTAAAATTGATTCCAATCAAAAAATTGTATTATTAATAATAGAAAAAAATTAATTATACATTGAATCCATTTTAAAAATATGATCTATATAAATTCTTCAA
Organism: Viscum album; assembly: GCA_963277665.1. Lineage (NCBI taxonomy): Eukaryota > Viridiplantae > Streptophyta > Magnoliopsida > Santalales > Viscaceae > Viscum > Viscum album. The sequence goes on from OY728120.1 coordinate 2,115,953,562, forward strand.
ACCAAAATTATATTTTTTAAAAATCATTATTTTTTACTATTCGCTGAAAAATCAATATTTTTAGATAAATCCAAAATATTAACTCAAGGTTAATTCTAAAATTATTAAAAAAATATAATAACTTTTATAAACTTATTTTTTAAAAATTAATATAAATTAATTTCAATATTTTCTCATAAAAATCTATAACACGCATTTTTGATAAAAATGTATTTCTGAACAATAAAACAACATTACTAAAAATTAATTTCATATTTCCAAACAATTACTCAATATTTTTTTAAGTAGTTCTTTTATATATATTTTATAATTTTTTTATTCATATTCATATCTTCTACTTCAATGGATAAGATATAATTATCATATTTAAATAATAATATTGGTGGTTCGTTTTATCATAATAATGCATGTTTTATATGATATCAAACATAATATTTTTTTTGATATATAGGGTTGCACATAGTCTATTATAGGATTCACCAAATCATGATTATTTTCATGAAATCATTCTATAGTGAATATAATTGAATAAAATATATGGTTATACTATCCACTTTTAGAAGCTTCCACTCATTGTACCATATATTAGATTGATTTCCATATGATGATAATTATATGGTTTTTAATGTCCTACATTTTTTAAACGTGAAACATTTAAAATTCAGTGGTAATAAGGATTTGTAATGTATAAAATAGTTACAAAAAACATTATCAGTAGATATGATCATTTGACCTCCAATGAGGCTATTTGGATGGAATATGTAAAAAGGATCATGGTTTGTCTATGAGTGTGTGACTCCCATTCAAATGATGTGAAATTTCCTGATTGATTGTCTCTATTACTCCCTTCAAATGTTATAGAAAATCATGAAGAATACAGTGTCTTTCTTGTGATTTAAGATATCCATCTATCCCATGGATCCATTAGGAGGGATGATCTAGTTGGACACATTATACTGATCTTTATCAATCTTATGTGAATGGAATGGATATATTCACAGTCAATAAAGAAGTGTTATTCCATTATATATTATTTATTTTTATTCTAGATGAATAACTATATTCTATGATTTTATTGGTTTTGGTTGATTTTTTCTTCTACATTTGGATTCTTATTATCCTCTCTAAAACCATACAATTGCATCAAATCCCATTCAGTCACATTTGGAAGGATTCTCTGAAAAAATTATGAAATAGAAAAAAGGATAATTTCTGGAACAACAACATAGCCATGTCCTAAATTCGAATGGTTCTTGAAATTTTCTAATCCATGGCTAAATGCTATAAAAAATGAACACAGACTTATAATATTTATAAGACTACATCATGGTTTATAAAAATTATTCTAGAATTGTTTTAGAAAAAAATGAGTACTATTTTTCAATACTTCACAGTCATTATTATAAAAAAATATTCAACAACAAAATATTTCATCTAAATTTTTTAAATCAAAATTATGTTTGGAAGAATGTTCTACAGGAATCACCGATCATAAAATAAATAGTGATATACTATTAAAATATTAGAATATAAATTTGATAGTTACAACATATTAGTTTGATGGGTGGGTTAAAATTAGAGTAACAATATTATGATATAAATCAATATATTGATAATATTTTCTTAATAATAACGTACTTATTAATTCCTAGTAAATAAGAACTAAATTCTTTAGATTATCATACAAGATTAAAAGAGATATTTTTCAAAACAATTATTAATATGTGCAACATATTTTTAGTAAAATTATTTAAGTTAGTCCATATATATTATTTAGTTAAATGATATTTAGAGACTATATACTTAATAAAATAGTTTAACATACACATAATGGTCTTTACATGATTGGGAATAAGTACAAATTGATTTTTTACTTAAAAATTATATCTTATTCAAAAATGGTTTTTATTGTATTGTGTGCATAGATATTGTGATTTATTTATTTCACTATTTATAACTATTATTAAATAAAATGTAAATAAATTTTGATATTATCATTTCAAAATAATCATAAGATAAATTTTTGGGATTTTTCCAAAAAAATATTTTTGGGTGAATAATGAAAATATTGTTTTTGGAAAAAAATGAAATTTATATTTCATTAATAAAATTAATTTCAAAGATCCATTTTTTTTAGATATGTTCTAAAGTATAATATGTTTTATTTTATTAAACATAATCCAACTAACTCTAATGGAAAGCACATTGTACCTAACATTGGTATAATATGTTTTTATGCAAAAAACAATTATTTTTCAAAAAGCTATTTTTCAGTTCATTTTTTCACATATAAATTTGGGAATTAAAATATAATAAAAATGATTCCATATTTGGAATCCGCATATTAAAATTATGTGATAATTTCTATTTCATTTTTATTCATGGTGTGCAGTAACAATGGTAAAAGTCTCTCACAACGATAGGGGGGTGACCTGGTTAATTAAGGTCAAAAAATATTGGTAAGGTGACAATATGTCATCATAAATATTTCAAACCCCTCCATCTAAAGGTACCCCTATTGGGTTAACAATGAATTAACTTTTCCAAAATAGGAATTTAGGGGTGGTTTATATAAGGATCTGCCTTAAACATTACGTAATCTTGTATTAAGTCAAGAATTCACATTAAGGATCTTCTCAGGTTTAGAGTTTTATAGAATTTTTCCATAACTATTACATTACATCTCAAAAATTACATGGTAGACACTTTTACTCTATTTCCATTTTTTTCATAAAATAAAAACTCTTAAAAAAAGAATCATGTCTAGTTCCATGTTTTAGAGAGAATGACATTTCCACAACCTCATCCTTAACACTATTTGTATTTCTGTCCTATGAAAAACATTTCAAAAAACATGGGATGAGTATAAAAATTTTATTAAGGGTTATAAAATAAGGAATGGAAACATTATCCCATCAATAAATACAAATAAATGAAACTATAATTTTCAATCATAACATAATTCATAAAATCATAAGATTTATGAATAACACACTGAAATCATAAATCACAAAGGTAAATTATGGCGTACATAACATAAATACATTATAGATTTCACAACTACGTATAGATTTACATTTGGAATACCCAACACAGTATATTCCCTAAATCTCTTAGAAGAAACATTAACGTTTACCTCTGTTACGATACACAATGCATTGGAGAGCTATCTCAGGCTCACACGGTTAGGTTTATCATGTAACCACCCATATACATAAACTATTACTAATAGCCATAACATATTCATAACACATAAAACAAGAATAATGAAAAGATAAAATTTCCACATAGCAATCGCAATATATCATTTCAAGATATTGACATAATCAATGCTTTCTCAAACCATTTTCAAAACCATCAAAAACATTTAATAATGAGATTTTTGAATAAATGTGTCCTATACCACTTTGAAACATTTAATGGTATTAAAATTTTGGAACATTAATGTACATATAAATAAATTTTTAATAATATTTTGAAAAGATCGAAATTAAAGAGAAATATTTATAAGAATAAATCTTTTAAAAAATATATTAGATGAGGAGTTCTTAAACCAATGAGATATATTGGAATACAAATAATTGAGGAATATCATTTAATTAATACCTTATAATATCATGAGAATAAAGGTATTCATGATATAATATATCAATGGGTAGCATATACATCATATAAAAGTGAATTGGTCTATGACAACGAATAAGTCTCAACAGAATGTAAATTGAGATGAAGTCCCTTGGAAAGATCATATCCTTAGATAAAGGACAAATCAATGACATAATTATGTATTAAAAATAATAATACCCCCATACAAGTTTAAATTATGTTAAAAAACAGAATTCATTCACATATATTCATAGAATGACAAAATCAAGAACTAGAAGGTTATCTCAATGAATGGAAATTGAGTTATGATGATCCCAACCAAAAAATTGAATGCCTAACGGCGTCACATTAAAATTCATAAAATTATTGGATGAGAGAAAAATGGGTCTCTCATCACATGGACATGAAATTTACAGAAATTAGGATATAGAAGAACGTGTCCCAATAAAATAAAATGGAAATTAATGGGCATGATATAAAAGAAGTTCATGACTAAAAGAGTGTGGTGAAAGATTTCTTTACAGATTTGGTAACATACGAAACATTCACCACATGAAAAAATGACCATAAAATGAAAATTAAAGTAACAATAAAATAAAATATATTAAAAAAATAATACAATCATGGAATGTACATACAGCACACAAAAGGAAATAGTGTCAAAAATAACAAGAATCTTGTTGGAATAATAATTGAGATAAAAACACATTAACTCATTGTAATCAATAGAGTCATATGAACAAAAGTTAATAACCACAAAATGAATAATATAATACAATAAATTTATATAGAATCATGATAATATATATCAAATGAAATTATAAAATACATCACATGCTATAAATAAGTGGTGAACAATGGAAATCTCACAGAATTGAATGTTAGATAAGAAACCCCTTACCTCGTGTCCGACTTGACTCGTTTGTTCCTTGTTCATCCTGAATAATAAACTAAAGTTAATTTTATACTATATTCAGAACCATTTTAATGTTTATTATTACTTTTATATCACTTATTACCTTGCTATAACAATTAGTTAATTATTTGAGTTCATATCGTATATTTTCTGATGTTCGGAACTTGAGTAAAAAATGAGCTTTATATAATTACAAATTTTCCTTGTGGTCAAAAGTATATTATCTATAGAATCATATTCATGATTTAAATATCATATAAACCATATATATCTTGTATATATATGAATTTATAATAGTAAATAACATTTGAAGTTAAGGAATGAAATGCACCATTCATGGAGACGATAAGAAATACGTACGCATGAATGATACTTTCATTTTTACCATTTTTTAAAAGAATTGAAACTCAATGATACATAGGTATTATTTAATCTAATATAATTTAATATTATATATATGTTACATAATTTCATTAACTCCATCCTTTATACGTTCCATGTATGCCATGAACGAATCTGATCACCATGAGGGGGTTGTAGTCCGCACTTCCTGAAATGAAATTATCATGTATACACATATTAGAATGAAAAAAGGTATGCTTGTAAATAAAAAATAAAAAGAAATATAGAAAATATAAACATAATATATATCATATATAAATACAGTTTCATCCTAATTTCCACCATTAGAATTGGTAGGAGAAGATTGAACAATCATCGTTTCGTGGGGCAGTTTTTCACTGTCCACAAAAACAGTATGTTCTTTAGCCATTAGATAGAGGTATGTCCATGTGATGTTCAAATAAATATAATAGGAAAATCCTAGTATATTTATGAAAATGTACTTTTTATAGAAATAATTAAAAAAAATATAGTATAGGGTGTTGGAATTGGAATATAAAACAAAAGAACTTAAGAGAAGAAGTTGCCTTTCAATCAGGAAACTCCCTTTGGTTTGAAAAAAAGTCTTTATTGAGGTGCCTTATGCCTATGGGATGGATTCTAGGAGGAATATAGTGACTTAGGTATCTTGATTGGGTAGAATATCGATTATCCACGTAGCTTGAGAGGTGTGATTAATGGGTTATAGGTGCGGGATTTTTATAAGGGGTAGGGGCTCGTTAGAAAAGTTTGAAAGAATTATATTATTATAAACTTATTATCGGTTTCAAAATATCAAAAACTTATTAATGTATAAGATAATATGACTCATTTTTTAAATAAAATCATCCAATAATAATTGGACATGTTTGAGATATTGTTTTAATTTTTATAATAATATTTAATTAAATCATTCATTTATGAGGTAAACACTACATCATTATTGTGTAATAAAATATTTTATTTAATTGATTTCTAAAAATTATAAAACAAATACCATGATGTAGGAAATCTATTTATCTTTTAAATTAATATTTATAGTCGAATAGATAACTTATATAACCCCATGAAAAAATTGATTTACTAAAAGATATATGTTTAAGTCATTTTTGTCTTTACTTTAAAACAATTAATATAAAATGTCATTTTCACTTCCAAGTGGATCCAAGGGGTCCCAAAATTTCCCTAAGGATTCCAATGGTCGGAATGTTATCAAAAAATAGGAATATGACACATGTTAGGGTAATTTAATATTATAATAAAAATATTTGTTTGCCCTTTTTTACAGGATTTACCCTTTAACCATGGTAAAAAAAATATTTACCGAAGTAAATATTTATTTTGTATAAAAATATAAGATACCTATTTAAATGATTCAGACCTCATGATTTCAAATATGGAATCCATTTTTCCAAATTCATAACATAGATGTGACATAAATTAATTTAAAATTAATTCTCGTTGACAAAATAAAAAGCCTGTTTTTAAGAAATAGTAACTATAAAAAGATTGATAGTTGTTTATGTCCAATGTCAAAGTGAAATTACACCCAATGAAAAAAATTGGATTAATTTATAAAAAATAATCAAATTAAAAATAAAAACCAATTTTAAAGAAAATCTAACCATATAAATTAATTAGATGAAAATGCAGTTTTGATTTAAAATGCGGTATTTTTCACTATTCATTAAAACATTATCTTTATCCGAAAAATTGCAAAATTTCATCCAAACTAAATTTTGATGTCCTGATTCTAATAAAGATTTTTATTTTGTTAAACAGAACATACAAAAGTGAAAAAAATTATTTTTAAAAATGGTTCACCGTCAAAAGGCGGTAAATTAACTTTTTGGAAGAATATTCAAGTATTTATGACTATAATTGTATTCATTTAGATTTTAATACTATAACAATTATTAGGTAAATGTTAAAACATTTAAAAAACATATTTAATCATATTGTAGTAAGTTCTAATCATTCCAAACAATATAACTTCAATGCATTAACTACCATTTAAAATAATAATAATATATTATTATTATTTTCAGTTTGACTCAACATTGTGTGCAACATAAGATTTCAGAGAAACCCATTGTTGTGTGTACAGTACGCCATCCAACATAGTATCCATTTTAAATTAAAATTAATATTTAATTCACAAATATTAATAAATATGAAAATTTCATATTCTTTATTTAACTGGGATGTCACATCCTTCCCCCATTTTGGTAATTGCGTTCTCCCAATTTTAAAATTTGGCTCGAAAACATCATCAAAAGTCCCGCATCAAATAAAGAGTTTATAAAACTATTACTTTTAAAAAATAAAGATATGAAAAACGGTTACATGAGACAACCCATACTAGGATTCCATGTATGATAACATGGATATGGAATAGAAACTAACTCTCATTGTTTAATAGAGAGTGATATGAAACATTATCAATGAAAGATAACAACCACAATACCATAAATTTGTAGTTGGGTAAAATTATGATAAAAAAAATATATAACATTTTTTCTTCAATTTACTTTTCCTAGAGTTGAATAATTTTATTAAAAACTAGACTATGATAAAAAGGAAAAATACTTGAGAAGTAGTATTTCATTCTTTAATCAAATTTCTAACACAAACCCAGATTTTCTCTAAATGATGAGTATTCAAGATGACATTGTCACACCTAATGTTCTATAATCTACATATAATGAATCACATAATACAAAAATGAGAACTATATATTTCCCCTATATTTATACATTAACTAAAACAAAAATGGTTAGTACAAGATCAGATAATCCCCAGAACGGATAATCGTTAATAAAAAGAAAAACTACTCCTAATATCCAAAATTTATCAAGCATTACCCAATGTTCAACCAAGACCATTCAATAACAAATTGTCCATAAAATTATTCAATTTAATCCAAACTAAGATTAAAACAAAAAATTCATAAGGATTTAATCACATATTCTTCCAAGATAAATCTTAACATTTTTCTCTAAATAACACTGGTTACTCTTAAAGTCTCATATTGAAAAGTAATTAACCTAATCACAAATTATCCACGACAGGTTACACATTTCCTGTCACATAAAAGACATATTTTAAAGGTATTTTTCATTTAATTTACATCACTTCTTTGTTTTGAGGGTTTCCCTAGGTTTTAGGGAGGAATAGATGAGTATTCATGAATTGGGCCAAACCGTGAGCCCAATTTCAGATTAAAACAATAAATTTTTTATCTTTTATAACATTTTAATTTTTCAACATTTTTTATCCATTCAAATTCATACTTGACCTCCCCTAACCTATTTACAACACCAAGGAAATTTGGAGCTTTTAGAAATCCATAACCAGAGTTTATTTGGGGTTTTATCTAAGGGTTGGGCCTGCCCGAAAGCCCAATTCCTGTTTTAAAAATAAATATTTATTATGTTATATATTATTCAATATTTGGGATTTTTCGGTGATTCTAAGTCTCACCCAAGCCCATTTAACCCATCCACACGTATGAGCTCTCTGCCCCTTCTTTAGAGCTCTGGTTAATCGCAATTTGGTGCCGAACTTCATAGGATTCCTCAAATATCCCACATTTGAAGTGGTAAAGTATTTATTTCACAACTCTCTCAATTTTCAAGATTTTTTCTCCATTCTAGTTCCTAATTGACCTAATACATCTTGTTAGTAAGAAACATAAATTCTGGATCTTTTAAATTTCATCTACTGGTGTTTCGGAGTGATTACTTCAATACACTTCAAGTAAATGAGCCCTTTTCTTTCCTCTTCCAAACTACATTGGGTTTCATTCTTTGTTCTTAGGATTTATTTGGTTATCATTGAGTTTTATAATGTCCAGAAACTAGGTTTTCGAACCTAGGGTTTATCATTGGGTTTTCTTGGCCATTTTTTCTGGTTTTAGGTCTGGTTTACCATCCTTAAGGTGCGGCGGTGGTGCGTTTGAGTTCTCGCACAAAGGATTCAAGGGTTTCCTTGGTTTTGGTAGGTGATTCCATTGTGTGTGCAATTTTTGTGAATTAGCTTACTGTGTTCATGGTATGTTAATTTTTATTTCACTTTAATGTTTCTGTAAAAAATGCTTTTAGTTTCATTTATAATGCAAATGAATTTTAAGTTCCAATTTTTGGTGAAATTGGGGGTTTTTCATTCAAATATTTTATTGGTTCATTTTGGGCTGACCTATAAGTAATTAATTGATTTTAATGAAATTTAATAGTACTGAAAATACTGTTTTGATGATTTTCCCATGTGTTTGTTGCTGTGAAAGTTGGTTTTAATGGTGTTTGTGAAACACATAAATTTCTAAGAGTCGTGTTGTGTAAAAATGGAGGTTTTACAATGATGTCACTTCTTAAACCATATGAGGCTTCCCAAAAAATGATTTTTTGTTTTAATTTAAATGTATTTGGATGCCCTTTATGTTTTGGCAATTCAAAAATGTGCATATAGTGTGCAATTGGTGTTCTCAAAGTGTTTTTTTTCAAAACACTACGTGATTTTGAGGAATTGTTTTATTACAAATCAAAGTGTTTTATTGTGTGTTTTAAGTGGTATAAAAATGTGATAGATACTTTATTTATTGTGTGTGACTAGTAGTGGTGTTCTATTTGAAAATGGATTTATGTTTCATGCTGAAATATTTTGAGCACAAAAGGGGAGCCCGGGTAATTAGGTGGGCGGATTTGTACTAGTACGGCTAGTTGACCAGATGGGTGTTGTCCATGTTTCACCTAGCATTTGGATAACGACAAATCTAACTAAAATATGTGGATGATGATTGGAAACCAATATGTTGTGGGTATGTTCCCTACTTGTAGCTCATGCACGAGAGTGGATTTTACTATGGTTTCTTTACACTGAGGTACGAGGTACATAGGGCTCGAGACAACCTAGTTCCTAGGGGTGTTCCTGGTTTGTTGCTCGCTGTATTTTTAGTATTTAACCTTGTATTTGGTTTTATTAATTAATTTATAGTATCTATCATTTCCATTTAGATATGTTAACATTCTGGAAATTCTAGTTTGAAAACTTTTCTTTTAAATGAATGTTTCATTTCTTGGAATTTCATCGTCGTTTTTCTTTACGAATCAAAAATGTTTACTTCTTCACATTATATTGCATGCAAATTGGAATCATTGGGTGTTATCATATTTGGCTTGGGCTCACACCCTACTTACACCCCTTGGGTGTAAGTAGACTTTTTTATGCTTGACTTAGGTAAAGGGAAGGCTAAGGGTGATGGTGGTTCAGGGTGTTAGTCCTCATCGTTGGGGTGGAGTTGAGGAGAAGGTTTGTGGGTGATGACCCCCTTGTCGTGTGGAGTTTATGGGGATGTCATTATGTTGTCATTATTTTTTTAGACCACTTGTATTGTCTTTAAACATATGTATTCAGTTCCGGTTTTTGTGTAAAAATCGTTTGGTTTACATTTTTCAGATTCAGTTTATTGATTGTTTTTAATGTTTTATCCCTTCATATTCGGGTAAATCATTCCCAAACAAAAATAAATGATACCCCGGCACTTTTTCCAGCCCTTGGGGATAGGGAACGCCCTTCGGGTCCTGTCACAAGCTAGGTTTGGTGCTGGTTTTTGCGGTGACCAGATTCGGTTCATGACAAAATGATATCAAAGGAGGTTCACTCCTTGGGTCATGTTATTTGGGAAAGAGTCAGGATAGTCTGGAGCTAGGATTGTTGGGACTTGACATTTCAGTCATGGGTAGTCTGCCTGCCCAACACAACTCATGATGTGATTCAATTCACCAGGGGATGTATGGATTTATCTGAGTCCTTTGGGTGTCTTGGTTTAATGATGACTATGGGAAATGAAAAGAGGGTTGGACGAATAATCTCAGTGAGCTCGCAGGGCCTGGAAAGCCATGTGGAGCCATGGATATTTCCCTAGAATACTCTCTGTGACGGCAATGTGATTGGAACATGGCTGCCAACCATACATCCAAGTCACCCACCGAAACTAGTTTCCTCTCACATTGTCTTGTGTCTCTTTGTTTTGGAATCTTTGAAACATGGTTTTTTTTAATAAAAAAAATGACTTCACTTTAAGGAGTGTGAATTTTTGTGAAGTTATTTTCTAGTAAAGTGAAAATGGTTTTTTTAATTCCTATAAATGAAATTTCATAATTATTTCAAAAGGGTAAATTATGTGTCTACACCTCTTTTGAAAGTATGAACTATGTTAATTGGGGTTTTAAAAATATGTTTCTAGTGGAATTTTTTTTAACCGTGGAAAAGTGTTTTAGATTGAATTAAGTGTTCTAGAATTTTTTTGTGGGGGTTGTAGATGGATTTTGTGTTTGGTGACTACTGGACATTTGAAAAAAAAATTGAACTTTTAGAACCTTGTCTTGAAATGAGAAGAGTTGAGTTCTTAATTAAATGGAGATTTATGAAATGGTGTTTTTCATAAAATTAAAAGTGTTTTTAAATGGGTTCAAATGTTTTGAAACAATTGTGAAAGGCATGAATATGCTCTTTTGTTGAATTATGCATTATTTTCTTAATTGGATTTTTAGATGAAAAATTGGGTTTTGATATTATGGTTAGTGTTTTTGAGAAAGGAAAATTGTGGTTAAAAGTTTGATTTTAAAAAGAGGAATGGTTTGATTTTTGGTATTTGGTATTCTCAAGGGTGACCACATGCATAGGTTTATTTGGTAATATGGATGGATATGAGGTGGGTTCCCAGTGTGTCATGTAAACATGCTTGTGTGAGGCTCATGAGATACCATCGGAAAATGCGCAACCGACCAACACTGTTTTTTGTAAATAATGTTTTTGAAGGAAAGTGTTTTGTTTTGATAATGTATGGTTGGGAGGTATAGATTATGTGTTTTTAGGATTATTATTTTGGGATTTTTTGAGTTCAATAACCCCTACTGTTTTAAAAATGTTTTGGATTTGTGTTTCATTGATAAGTTGGAATGAAGTGTTGGTCAATGGTCTCTTTTGAGGAAAAGTTTGGGAGGATAATGTGGTGGCTCCCCTCATGTGTTTGGTTTAGGTTTGTGGTCTGTTGTGACCAAATGACCAGATTGTTTGGGTCCTTGGGTTTTCCTATAGGCTATGGTACGCCCACATAATGTGTCCATTTATGATTCATGTTTGGCCTATGGTGATTCACCATTGGCTGATCCTCCAGTTGATCAACATAAGGAATTTATTCTTGAGGTTTGGAGATTGTGTTTACCCCCCTTATTTTTCAATTATGTGGATCCCCATATAGTGGGAGAGTGTTTGTGGAAGGTTGAAATAGACCATAGTTTCTTATGTTTCCAAAGTTGTCTAAGGTCAGTGAAGTTCAGGGTTGTCAGTGTAGAATGATGTCTTAAAGGGCCTCTGGGTCATTCGTCTATCTCATTGAAGAAAGAGTTCATGTTAGGCCAATAGTGTGCAAGATCTGGCCAAGAGTGGCTATTATGGACACCTGTTGGAATCATGTGTTGTTTAGGACTCAGTACAAGGTCCCTCTCCTTGTGTTTTCTTTTATCCACAATGGTCATGTTCGGTGATTCCTTGCAATGTCATGTGTTCATTTGACTATAAGGGTAAAGATTGTGAAATCTAATGTGAGTCACTATTTTTTTTGTTGGATGTGTTTCTCCCTATAGGAAATTCTAAATCCTATGTTCTAGAGGAATGTGTTTCTATATGTCCTTTAATTCCGCTGTTTAGCATCCGAAGAAAAAAGGGGTGGTGTATGTGCATCCTCTAAGTTCTTGTTTTGGTAAAATGATGGGTTGGGGGAAAGCGGGTTTGAAGTGTGTCATGTCTCAATGAGACCATCTGAGATTACAGTATAATTGTTTTTGGAACCGGGAGAAGATGTTCAGTTTAGGGTTTTACAAATCCTAACTGTGATTCCGAATATTCATCAATCCATTGAGCTCCAGCAATAGGCCCCGGAGAGAAGCTGGCGCGTAGTTAGGGAAATCCTAGAGTCATTCAAACTTTTGGTCAACGTCATATCCTCAATATGAAAGATAATAATAGTTTAAACCTCTGGTGTAATCGTCTTGTTCCAATTTCTCACATTTGGTGGAAGGAGGTGTGAGTACCTTATTTCCATGTCATACCCTGAGTTGATTTTTTCCCCTATGGGTTCCCTTGTGTTTTTGGAGAAATGTTTAAAATTTGGGTTAAGCATGTTGAGGTGCCTAGTTTGTGTGTGGTTATCAGTAACTGTGTGCCAACCCAGGGGACCATGTGATAAGAGATAGTAGCTACTGCATGGTCTCCGCACATCCATGATCATTGGCCAAGGAAACTATGTGAAGTTTCCTCTTTGGGTAGAATGATCCGCACAGTTTACTCACGGTTTCCCAAACCGTGTGAACCAACCGTGCAGCCATGCCAGCTCCTTAAAATTATGTTGTTTATTTGTTGTCATCCCATAATATTTTGTAAATATGGTTGGGTTTTTTTGGGGTATACCCACAATGGGACTCATGTAGGTTTCATTGGAAGAATTCTGATATTAATCTACCCCTAATGCTAGGAAGTCTGTTCGAGGCCCCCTGTTAGTGTCTTGATTTTGTCTTAAGGAAAGTTTTGCCCATTATTATGGTGGGGAGACCCATCATGGGTATCATGTATGTTGTCTTGGAAAAGTAATAGTGTTATTTTACCCCTTATGATGGGGAGACCGTTCATTTCTTTCCTAATTGTTATCCTTATTCTGTCTTAGAAATTGAGTTGTCCCTGGTGGTGGGATGCCCGGATTGGGTCACCCCGTACTAGTGACTCAGTTTTCTCCTTGGTGTATTCTAGGTAGGAGGTAGTATAATTCAAGTCTATCCACAAATTTGTTACTTGGGTAAATTTGGGGTTGGAGAACACCCAATGGTTTTGTTTACCTAATGTTGTGGTAGCGTTATTCGAGTTCGTTGTTCGTTTCAAGTGGATTGTTTGAGCGTCATCTTGTAGTGTTTGAGGTGTTTTGTTTTGGGATGTGTTTTGAATGTGTTTCATAATTTTAAGTAATTGGGGTTATTGTTGGTTGGTTAGAGTATTATCTTCCTTTTTTTGATCAACTGGAGATGTTCGTCCTTTTTGAAGCGGGTGAAAACGTGCCAAGGATGTTTGTCTTGGTCTATCGTTTGGGCTTTGCTTTTGCATCTGGTCTTGTTGTGGCATTCCGGGGGAAGGATACTTTATGGTGGGGAGAATTGTCACATAAAAGAAATATTTTAAAGGTATTTTTCATTTAATTTACATCATTTCTTTGTTTTGGGGGTTTCCCTAGGTTTTAGGGAGGAATAGATGAGTATTCATGAATTGGGCTAAACCGTGAGCCCAATTTCAGATTAAAACAATAAATTTTGTATCTTTTATAAATTTTTCATTTTTCAACATTTTTCATCCATTAAAATTTATAATTTACCTCCCCTATCCTATTAACACCACCAAGGTAATTTGGAGCTTTTAAGAATCCATAACCAGGGTTTATTTGGGTTTTTATCTAAGGGGTTAGGCCTGCCCGAAAGCTCAATTCCTGTTTTAAAAATAAATTTTGATTATGTTATAACATATTCAATATTTGGGCTTTGTCGGTGATTCCAAGTCTCACCCAAGCCCAATTAACCCAGCCACACGTATGAGTTCTCTCTCCCACTTCTTTGGTGCTCTGGTTAATCGTGATTTGGTGCCGAACTTCATATGATTCCTTAAATCTCCCAGATATGAAGAGGTAAAGTCTTTATTTCATAACTCTCTCAATTCTCAAGATTTTTTCTCCATTCCAGTTCCTAATTGACCTAATATATCTTGTTCTAAATAAAACTAAATTTTGTCTCTTTTAAATTTCATCTACTGGTGTTTTGGAGTGATTAATTCATGACACTTCAAGTAATGAGCCCTTTTCTTTCCACTTCCAAACTACTTTGGGTTTCATTCTTTGTTCATAGGGTTTCTTTGGTTATCATTGAGTTTTATAATGTCCAAAAACTATGTTTTCGAACCTAGGGTTTAAAATTGGGCTTTCTTGGCCATTTTTTTCTGGTTTTAGGTCTGGTTTACCTTCCCTGAGGTGCGGTGGTGGTGCGTTTGAGCGTCCGCACAAAGGATTCAAGGGTTTCCTTGGTTTTGGTAGGTGATTCCATTGTGTGTGCAATTTTTATGAATTATCTTTCTGTGTTCATGGTACCTTAATTTTTATTTCACTTGAATTTTTCTATAAAAATTGTTTTAGTTGCATTTATAATGCAAATGAATTTTAAGTTCCAATTTTTGGTGAAATTGGGGGTTTTTCATTCAAATATTTTATTGGTTCATTTTGGGATGTCCTATAAGTAATTAGTTGATTTTAATGAACTATAATAGTACTGAAAATACTGTTTTGATGATTTCCCCATGTGTTTGTTGCTGTGAAAGTTGGTTTTAATGTGTTTGTGAAGCACATGAATTTCTAAGAGCCGTGTTGTGTAAAAATGGAGGTTTTACAATGATGTCACTTCGTAAACCATATGAGTCTTCCCAAAAAATTATTTTTTGTTTTAATTTAAATGTATTTGGATGCCCTTTTTGTTTTGGTTATTCAAAAATGTGCACATAGTGTGCAATTGGTGTTCTCACGGTGTTTTTTTGTGCAAAACACTACGTGATTTTGAGGAATTGTTTTATTACAAATCAAAGTGTTTTATTGTGTGTTTTAAGTGGTATAAAAGTTTTATAGATACTGTATTGATTGTGTGTGACCATTAGTGGTGTTTTATTTGAAAATTGATTTATGTTTCATGCTGAAATTGTTTGATCACAAAAGGGGAAACTCGCGTACTTAGGTGGGCGGATTTGTACTAGTACTGCTAGTGGACCGGATGGGTGTTGTCCCTGTTTCACCTAGAATTTGGATAACGACAACACTAACTAAACTATGTGGATGATGATTGTAAACCACTATGTTGTGGGTATGTTCCCTAATAGTGGCTCGTGCATGAGAGTGGATTTTACTATGGTTGATTTATACTGAGGTACGAGGTACATAGGGCCCGAGACAACCTAGTGCCTAGGGGTGTTCCTGGTTTGTTGCTCACTGGATTTTTAGTATTTAACCTTGTATTTGTTTTTTTCAGTACTTTATAGTATATATAATTTCCATTTATATATTTTAACAATCTGGAAATTCTAGTTTGAAAACTTTTCTTTTAAATGAATGTTTCACTTCTTGGAATTTCATCGTCGTTTTTCATTACGAATTAAAAATGTTTGCTTCTTCACATTATATTGCATGCACTTTAGAATCATTGGGTGGTATCTTATTGGGCTAAGGCTCACACCCTACATACACCCCTTGGGTGTAAGTAGACTTTGTTATTCTTGACTCTGGTAATGGGAAGGCTAAGGTTGATGGTGGTTCAGGGTGTTAGTCCCCATCGTTGGGGCGGAGTTGCGGAGAAGGTTTGTGGGTGATGACCCCCTTGTCATGTGGAGTCCATGGGGATTTCATTATGTTGTCATTATTTGTTTTTAGACCACTTGTAGTGTCTTTAATCATATGTATTCAGTTCTAGTTTTTGTGTAATAATTGTTTGGTTTACATTTTTCAGATTCAGTTTATTGATTGTTTTTAATGTTTTATGCCTTCAAATTCGGGTAAATCATTCCCAAAAAAATAAATTGATACCTAGGCACTTTTTCCAGCCCGTGGGGATATGGAACGCCCTTCGGGTCATGTAACAGGCTAGGTTTGGTGACGGTTTTTTCGGCGACCAGATTCGGTTCGTGACATTTCCATAGATAACCCAAATCATTATAAGTCCACAATAAAAATATGTATTCTTCCAAAATAAAATTCTACCATTTACTCCTCAAATTAAATCATATAGTATTCTATTTCCCATAAGCATATAATGTTCCAAAAGAGGAAACACCATTATCACATAATCACAAAATCATTTTCCTTTACTAAGGATATCTATTTGATAAAACATAAGTTCTTAAAATCAATATATTATTGATTCATAAAATAATATAAATAAAAAGAATTATTTAAACTAACTTGGGACTTCACTAAGTCCAGTGGTAGGAAATAAATCCCTATCACACTTTGGTTGTGGGTTTGACTTACACAACTTTGTTCGACGCAACTTGTTGTCATATGGTCGGCGTGTTTTCCTTTTACAAAAACTATAAAATTTTATATCATTCCAAAAGAAAGATATAAATTATCAAAAATAATTGTAACATATTTTGACCAAAAATTTTATCTCATTCTTCAAATTTTCATCCCAAATTGTAATAACCTATAATTGCATCAAATTTAATGATCATATAAAACCAAATGTTTCCTTATAACTATATCCACAAAATAAAAGAAAATTCGTATTGTAATAACATTTTTACATATCAAACATTAGGGTTACAATACTAGACAAAGTCTCCCAATGTAATCCCGTCATTAATTCATTAAAAAATATCATCATCCATAACACTTCAATTACTAAAATGTTGACATCCGAATAATCAAACATCATTTATGACCCTTTATCCTTGCTTTTCCATATTATTCTTTCATACTTATTTCCTAAAAACTAAATCATGAAGAATGTCTTAACATCTCAGTAATTTCAAAACATGAGCAATGTAATAATCCATTCCATTCATAGTTCATTTTCAATTTCCTCATCTTCAATTGGAATGGCATTAGGAATTGGTAAATGTTTCTTTTTATGATCCTGCTAATCCCTTTCATGAAACATATTTGTTGGACATCTATTTTCACAGTGACCATGGACACCACATTTAAAACATTAAATTGATCCCTCGGAAAGAACTTCTTTCCCTTTCCTAGATTCAAATGGACGCTTCCTTTTTGCATGGCAGGTTCTTAATTCCGGACCTTCATTACCACATCTGAAACATATTCTCATACCTTTGAAGCATTTTCCTTTGTGTTTAATTTCACATACTTGACACATATGTTTTTAAATATACCTACCTTTGTGATTATTACATGAACATCCATTTGGATTGATTTCTCAAATATATGATGCCTTAGAAAAATCACCACATTTTAAGTGGTCATTAATGACTCTAGGTAGTTGGTTATGAATAACCTCAAGATTTCTCATTGTAGCTCCCATTTAATTCAATTTCTCATCCATAAAACCACTACAGTTTACCTTAAATAAATTTCTACTTTGGTACCTGCTAGATCCAACCATTTACTAAGACCAAAAAGTTCAGTGTAAGTTTATCAATAATATCATCATATAATATCTTATGAGGATGGTAAACTCTAAGATATACTGATTCATGTTATCTTAAATTCATTCACTTTATCTAAATTAACAATGTGTCTTTCTAAAATCCTAACCATTTTGGTTATGTCACTTATTCTTAAAGAACACCATAACCTGTAATGATATCTAAACTGAACTACGATACCAACTATATGGAACTAGCCTTAAACATTAAATAATCTTGAATTAAGTCAAGAATTTACATTGAGGATATTTTCAGGTTTATTGTTTTATATAATTAGTCCATAACTATTATATTACATCTCAAAAATTTCCAAGTAAACCCTTCTACTCAGATTCCTTTTTTTCATAAAATAAAAACTCTAAAAAAAGAAACATGTCTACATCCATGTTTTAGACAGCATGACTTTTCCTTGATCCCATCCATGATTATATTCATCTTTAAGTCACATGAAAAACATTTCAAAAAAACATGGGATGAGCATAAAAATCTCAGTAAGGGTTATAAAATAAGGTAGGGAACATTATCCCATCAATAAATATAATTCAATGAAATCATACTTTTCAATCATAACATACTTCATAAAATCATAAGTTATATGAATAACACACAGAAATAATAAATCATAAAGGTAAATTATGGCATACATAACATACTTACATTGTATCTTTAACAGCTATGTTGGGAGTTACATTTGGAATACACATCACATTATATTTACTAAATCTCTTAGTATCAACATTATCATTTACCTCCATCATGTTACCCAATTAATTGGAGAGCTACCTCAGGCTCACCTGCCCTATGTTTATCAAGGAACCAACCGTATAAGTAAACAATTCCAAAAACCATAACATATTCATAACACATAAAACAGGAATAATGGAAATATAACGTTTCTACATTGCAGTCAAAATATATCATTTCATGATATTAACATTATCAATTCTTTATCAAACCATTTTAAAAACCATTTTAAATATTTAATAAAGAGATTTTTCAATCAAAGTGACCCATACTACTTTGAAACATTTAAATTTATTAAAATTTTAAAAAATTAATTTCTACATAAATAAATCCTTAAAGCCTTTTTTAAAAGATGAAAATTATTGAGAAATATTTATAAGAATAAATATTTAAAAACTATATCTTAGTTATGAAGTTCCTAACAAAATGAGAGATGCTTGAATACAAATAATAGAGGAATAAAATTTAATCAAACCCATATAATATCATGAGAATTAAGGTATTCATGATATAATTTTTCAAAGGGTGGTATATAAACTATATAAAAATGAATTTGTGTACAACAATAAATAAGTCTCAATGGAATGTAAATTGTGTTAAAGTCCCTTGTAATGATCATATCATTAGATTAAGGACAAAACAATGAAATAATTATATGTTACAAATAATAATTCACCCAATACAAGAGTAAATTAAGTGTAAGACATTCATATGTCATTCACAGAAATTCATATTCTGACATAATCAAGAAGTTTAAGCTAACCGAATGAATGTCAATTGGGATAAGGAGATCCCTTACAGAAATTCGACAGCCAAATGGCATCACATTAAAATTTAGAAAATGAGTTGATGAGAGAGAAAAAGGGGTTATCATGATATGGACATAATATTTATTGCAATAAGGATATATAATAACCTTTCCCAACATAAAAAAAAGTAAATTAAATGACGTGACTTAAAATAAGTCTTCGACTAAAAGAGTACGGTGAACGGTTCCCATATAGATTTGGTAACTTACAAAACATTCACCACATGAAAGAAAGATCATACAATGAAGATGTGAATACCCATAAAATAAAGTATAATACACAAATAATACAATAATGGTCAGTACATATACCACAAAAAGGAAATAGTGGGAAAATATCATGAATATCATGGGAATAAAAAGTGAGATAAAACCCCTTACCTCATTGTAATCAATAGTGTCATATAACCAAAAGCTAATAACCACAAAATGAATCATAAATACCAATAAAATAAAGAGAATAATGATATTATATATCAAATTTCAGTAAAAAATACACCACTATCAATAAATTTGTGGAAACAATGGAAATCTCATGGAATTGAAAGTCAGATAAGAAACCCCTTTCCTTATGTCTGACATGACTCGTCTGTTCCTTGTTCTTCCTAAATAATAAAAATAAGTTAGTTTATACATGATTCAGAACTTGTTTCAAGTTTATTATTTCTTTTTTAATCCCTTATTACATTTCTAATATAATTAGTTATTTTTTTGAGTTCATATCAGACATTTTGTCAATGTTCGGAACATGAGTCAAAAATAAACTTGTTATAATTACAAATTGTCCATGTGGTGAAAAGTATATTATATCCAAAATAATATTAAGGATTTAAATATCCTATATATCATATATTTACAGTATATATATGTATTTATAAAAGTAAATAACATTTGAAGATAAGAAATGAAATTCACCATTCATGGAGACGGTAAGTCATACATACGCATGAACACTAAATTCATTTTTTCCATTTTTTAATGGAATGGAAACATAATGATACATAGGTATGATGTAATTCCAGTATAATTAATATGATATATATATTACATAATTTCAATAATTCCATCATTTATAAATTCCATGTATTTCATGAACAAATCATATCACCTTGAGGGGGCGGTAGTCCGTACTTCTTCAAATGAAATTATCATGTTTAAACATATTGGAATGCATAAAGGTATGTTTGTAAATAAAAAATATAGAAGAATATATAAACCATAAAAATAATATATATCATATATAAATATAGTTTCATCATAATGACCACTATTAGAGGTGTCAGTAGAAGATTGAACAATCATCATTTCGTGAGGCGGTAGTTCGTCGTCTAAAGAAACAATATGTTCTTTACCCATTATATGGTGGTGTGTGGAAGTGTAGTTAGAATAATTCTCATAATAACATCCTATTATATGGAAGATAGTAGTTTTTTAATAAAAATAAATAAATAAAAAGATTTTAGGGGGTTGGAGAAGGAAAATAAAACACAAGAACATAAGAGAAGACGTTACCTTTAAATCAAGAAACTCCCATTAGTTTGAACCAAAAGGTTTTATTGAAATGACTTCTTCCTAAGGGGAGGATTCTAGGATGAATACAGTGATATATGGAGCATAATTTGGTAGATTGTGGATGAGCCAAGAATCTTGAGAGGTTTGAGTAATGGGTTAGAGGTGAGGGATTTTATAAGGGGAGGAGGGGCTCTTTAGGGAAGTTTGAAAGTATTATTTTATTTTAAACTTATTTTCCGTTTCAAAAGGTCCAAAAATCCTTAAAGTAGAATATAATATGACTCTTATTCGAAATAAAATCTTCATATAAGATATGGATAGGTTTTGGACATTGTTTTAATTTTAATAATCTTATTTATTTAAATCATTCATTAATGAGGTAAACATTGTATCATTATTGTGTCATAAATAATTTTATTTATTTTATTTTTAAAAATTATAAAAAAATAACATGATGTAAGAAATATTTTTATATATAAAATTAATATTTATATCCGAAGAGATAACTTATATAACCCCATGTAGAAATTGATTTACTAAAAGATATACGTTTAAGTCATTCTTGTCTTTACTTTAAATCAATTAATATGAAGTGTCATTATCAGTCCCAAGTGGCTCAATGTGGTCCCAAAACCGACCCAAGGATGCCCATGCTCAGAAATTTATCATACAATATTAATAGAACACATTTTAGGATAATTTAATATTATTATAATAATATTTTTTTACCCTTATTTAACAAATTTACCCTTTGACCATGGTAAATAAAATATTTACCGAAGTAAATATTCATAATGTATAAAAAGAAAAGATACGTATTTTAACTATTTTTTAAAGAACCGTAATTTACGTTGAATTTTTTTAAAACACTTTGGAATATTACGAGTCTGCAGTTTCTGACGGCGCTTGATTCTGAGGCTCGGAGTGC
The DNA here is from genome assembly GCA_963277665.1 of Viscum album. NCBI lineage: Eukaryota > Viridiplantae > Streptophyta > Magnoliopsida > Santalales > Viscaceae > Viscum > Viscum album. The sequence goes on from OY728120.1 coordinate 2,115,975,696, forward strand.
CCGGAATGATCCGTCGAAGTTTTCCTAAGCATAAATTAACGTGTGTATGCAGTTTTCCTAAAAAAGTGGAATAACTCTTAAAAGGTTACTTGGATAAAAAATATAATGCCACCATTGTGCTCAGTATGGCGGGTATACCAGAGGCGTGACTTAAGTTTAGTCGGCGCGGGCCTCCTGTGAGAAAACATGAAAATGGTATAAATGTAAATAAAATAATAAAAAATGTTATTTTATTTTTCATATACTTTTAACTCACAAAAGGTGGATCAGATTAAAAATCTGAGACCACCGTTGAACTTGTGAGGGTATTCTATATTTAAATAGATACTAATATTGGCTGGCACGGGCCACCATAAAAAGTTAGTTTTTGGCCGCAAATAAAATAATTAAGTGGCAATTTGATTATTATAAAATTAATTACTTATAAACGGTGAGTCGGATTAAAAATCCACGATTACCTTTGTGTTTGTTGGGGCATGTTTCACCTAGGCAGATCCTATCCTCGACTGGCATGAGTTGAGTGTGACTGATAATATTATTTCCGAACTTTTTTTCAGGTAAGTTCAGTTAACGTACATACGAGATTTTATATCTTTTGAAACGTTGCTCAGAATTGAAATCTGAGGCCACCATTGAACTTTAAGCACTGGTATTTTCTTAAGGAGACCTTCATCGCAGTTGCATTTTATCGTGGTTAGAAGTTAATTTTTGGGGTTTCTAAAGAAATTAAATAAAAATATGTCTTGCATATTTTTATTTGAATGGAGGTTTAATCCTCCAAAGGAAGGTTAGAGGTGGGGCCCACATGCGCATAACCTCCCATGGGAGGATATTTTGTGGTGGGTCCCACAAAAGATCAAACCCCCTTAAACCCCCTCTAACCCTTGAGTTCCTCGTTAATGGGGGAAACTCTTGATTCCCCCCTTAATGGTGCCAACACACCTAAGAGATAATTAATGCTTCAATTATTTATCTTTTTCAAATAATTGAATCCTTCCACCCCATTTAATTTCATGTGTTGTTTAAATTAATTAAACACAACTCTTGTGTGTTCTTGTGCCAACAAATAATGGACTTCTCCTCTATTATTTTTGGTTGGCACATAATACTTTGGTGGATCCTTGGAGAAATAGAGAGAGTATCCTCTCCAACGAAGAACTCTCGTCTCCACCGAGGAATGACGACGTCGTCTTCTCCCTTTCCAACCAGGCCAAGAAAGGTAAGACGCCGCATACAAAGAACGTTGCCAACGACGACATCATCTCCTCCCAATGTCAATGGAATGACGCTGCCTTTCCGTGACTCCGCTGAGAAAACACCGATTACAAGGTAAGGGATTTTGAATTATTTTTAAATATGAGTATAATCCTCCATTCTTTTTTATACAAGTTTCTGGTTTGGAAAGTAAAATGATATCATATGACAGGGAGGGTTCAGACCGCACGAACAGGGCCCGACCCTCCCCCCAGTGTTTTTTTCATCTAATGATGTCGGAGACGGACCGAAAAAAGGTGTCGGTGGCGCAAGGCCGTCGGTTCACCGCAAGGGTGCAACACTGCCATTCAAAACAGAGGAACCGAGCCGTTTCTAGGAAGGCCACGGTGGTACCGAAGGGATGCAGTTCCGCCGCACCGTGCTAGAGAATAACCATGGCCTGGAGGGAAACAGTGGATGGAGAGCTGCAGCGCCGCCTCGCCGCGCGGTGGAGCTGAAGGACGCGACCAGGTCAGGCCACAATGGTGGTGGCATGGCGTCGTCACGCCGTAAGGAGGGAAGCAGGACTACGGTGCTGCCACGCAGCCGTGGATAGGCAGAGGCAGCTAGCTAGGCTGGCCTCCGTGGAGCCGGACAAACAGGCGGGACCCTTCGGGTCCTGGGTGTCAACATAACTTGTTCCTAGCGTCTGTTTCCTCGGAGCAAAATAGGGGGGCTTGACACCCCCTCTCATGCATGGCCAGCCATGCCATGCAGGCCAGCTGGCCGGGAAGCCACCGTCTGGGTCGCCCACAGCAAGGCTGCCCTCGGTCGGGCTGCTTACGGCTAGGCCGCCCTCAAGTTCGGCCACCGCTTTGGGATGGGCCGCCCGCTCGAGCCAGGACATTTCCTCGGACCAGCTCAAACCCTCAGACTTGGTCAGGCTGGGTCACTCTGACTGGGTCGGACCAGACCCGGACCCACAATGGCCATTTCCACCTTTCCGCCCATATCTTGGGCAATGGGTGTCCGATCAATGAACCACCTATGGTGATGGAATTCATGGAGCGAGACGATTCTTTTGGCACCCTCCACTTGATGTTCGAATGAATTTGGAGTACGGTCGGGTTGGTTTTAGCCAAAAAAGAAACTGGGCCCCTGAAACAGAAATGTCAATAACTTTCAGACCAGGCGTCCGATTGACACGTCGTCTTTCGCGTTTTGTTCCTTATGATGAGGCGGAACTACGGGATACATCAACCTAGGACTTCTTGATAGTTTATGTGTCGACAGTTGGTTCGAGAAGCAGACCCTCCCAGAATAGCTTGTGTGGGTCTGACAGAATAGCTGGTCATGTATCCTATGTGGGTCCGACAGCTTAGCTGGTCCTGTATCCTGTGTGGGTCGGACAACATAGATGAATTAGTGACTACATATGATCATCTATATCACTCTAGAATAGCTTGTTTTGTATCCTGTGTGGGTCTGATAGATTAGATGAATCTCAGACTACATCTGATCATCTCTATCACTCTAGAAAAGCTGTTCTTGTATCCTGTGTGGGTCCGACAACGTAGATAAATCAGTGACTACATCAGATCATCTCTATCACTCTAAAAAATATGTATACCTATGTGAGCAGAGCTATGTCTTTCAACCATTATCATCATGGTGATTGACTTTACTTCCTTTGTGGACTAGGTTGTGCATGGGCTCAAGAGTTGGAGCCGGATTGTGATTGATAACTTAGGTAAATGTATGGTTCTATACCTAAGTAGAGTTTGTTGATACTTTGTGATTGTATCTTTATAATTTGGTTTATCCTTTGTGGATTCAGGAGGACCTTCGGGGGTCTCGGGGTCCCTACTGAGTATCCTTATACTCACCCATACACGGTCTTTACCTGCACCTCGTTGTGTTGGATGTAGACGACGGGCATCGTTGACTGAGGCGGAGTCTACGAAGACTGGATGGTACCTGAAGGTGGACCACACGACGAGTGGGTACCCAGATGAGAGTGACGGACATGGAGAGCTGAAGAGGCTATATGTACCTACCCTTCTGGTATGATCCATGGTGGAATATCCAGGAGTTGCCTATCACCTACCAGTTGTTTTGTCTTTTCATTGTACTTTAAATTCGGGCTTGTAATTCTGGCCCCATTACATTCCATCACTACTTTTGTATACAGTTCCTACTTAGTGTTTTTCTTCTAGTTGTGGGCTCAGTTGGGTGTGTTTACCTTTATAAAGGCAATGCCTTCCCAGCTAAGGGATTTATGCCTTTGGGGCTAGTCTCCAGCCTCTGGCCTATAAAAGGTGGGCTTGGGGTAGTCACGGCACAGGTCCTGAGGATGGGTCGTGACAAATTTCAGTTTCCTAATTCCAAATATGGAATCCATTTTTCCAAATTCCAAACACCGAAGTGGTAGAAATTAGTTTTAAATTAATTCCCGATGTACCGTGTTTTTAAGAAATAATAACAATCCAATGTTTGAGTATTGTTTATATCCAATTTCAAAGTGAAATTACAACCAATGACCAAAATTGGATTAATGGGAAAAAATATAATATAACTAAACATTAAAACAAATTAAAAAGTTAATCTAACCATATAAATAAATTATATGAAAATACAGCTTTGAATTAAAATGTTGTATTTTTCACTATTCATTACAAATTATCTTTATTAGAAAAATACCAAAAATTCATCCAAAATAAATTTTGATGTATTGATTCTAAAGAAAATTTTAATTTTGTAAAATAAAATATATAAAAGTGACAAAAACAATATTTAAAATGGGTTCACCATCAAAAGATGGTAAATCATCTTATTAAGGAATATTAGTATATTCATGCTTAAAAATTGTTGTCTATCACCTTTTAAGCCTCTAACAGTTATTAGGTAAAATTAAAAACATTTAAAAAAACATGTGAAATCATATTGTAGTTATTTCTATTCATTCTCACCAATAAAACGGATATGTGTTAACAACCATTTAAAACAATATTATATTATTATATTTTTTTCATTATCAATCAACATTGTGTGCAACATAAGATTTCAGAGAAACCCATTATTACGTGTCGAGTACTCCATCGAACATAGCATCCCATTTAAATTAAAATTAATATTTTATTCACAAATGTTAATAATTATGAAAATGTCATTTTCATTATTTACCTAGGCTTTTACTGTTTTAACTACATCAAAATCATCCTACTATCGTTTTGGAAAACTACTGCTAAATTGTAGGTCTCTACTTATTTAGAAGTTAGTTTTCAATATAATCATAGAAAGATTTAGTAGTTGGTTCATAAAATTGGCAAAAGATTTTATGAGTGGTTTAAGCCTCCACTAAATCATTTCACAATAGATTATATATTATTTAATTATCCTAATTTTTTCTAATTTTTGTAATTAATAATTCATATATTTATATATTTTAATATTTTTATAATTTTTATAATTTAACTATTATTTATTTATTTATTTATTTATTTATTTCTCATTTTATTAACTCTTTATTCTTAGAATTAACAATATTTTTTTTCATATAATAAAATTTATTTTTTATAATATATTTATTACTATGAACATGCTCATCCATATTGATAACATATTTTGAAATTTTATGTTGCATGTGATTTGAACCCCTTACCTCTTACATATTATAGAAATAGTGTAACATTCTTGTAGACTCATCATGTGCTGAATAAATAGAATTTAATATACTTATATATATATTGATTAATAAAACAAATAATAGATAACAGATATGTATAAACAAAATAATTATTAATTATTAATTAATAACTAATGTATAAATAATAAATATATAATTAATATTACTTTAATGAAAAGTTAATATTAAATTGATAAAAAAATAAAATATTAAAAAAATTAAATTCTAAAGTTTATAAACTAAAAACTAATAAATTGATAAATAAATAAATTATAAACAAATAAATAAATAACAAGAAATAAATAACGAATATATAATAAAATAATAATGAAAAATAACTAAATAAATAATTATTAATTAATAATAAATAACTCATTAATAATAAGATAATAATAAAATAATATTAATATAATAAATTAATTATAAAATAATAATAATTAATTTCTCAATAATAAGTAAATAAATAATGAATAAAATTAATAAATAGATAATATATAAATATTAAAATAATAATAATTAATTAAAAACAAATAATAGAATTAATGATAAACTTAAAAAACAAATAATAAAAAATAAATTACAAAAAATAAATGATCAAACAAATAAATATCTAAATAAATAATTAAATAATAAATTAATAAATTAATAAGAATGAAATAAAGAAACAAATATATAGATTAATAGACAAATAAATAAATAAATAATTAATTAATTATTAATAATTAATAATTAATAAATACTCAGTAAATAAAAAATAAATTATGAATAAATAGATAATAAATAATGAATAAAAACCCAATAAATTAATATTAAATAAATAATAAAAAACAAATAAATATATAATACATAAAAATATATTATAAAATATTAATAATAAATAAATATTAAAAAGTACATTAATAGTAAATTAATTAGAACATATATTGATAAATATTATATTAATGATATTAAACTATTAAAATAATAAATAGGAAATAAAAAAATAAAAATAAAATAATAATCAATAGTAAATAATAAAAGAAAAAAAATAAAAAATAAATATTAATTAATAATTAAAAATTAAAAATTATTAAAATAATGAATGGATAAAAGTGTCTATAAATATATATAAATATAAGAGAATTAGCATAAATATATATAAAGTAAAATTTATCTTACATAATTATATATAATCACAGTCGTATATATAAATATATATATATAAACACAAGAAAATATAAATATTATTATATATATAGTCACATATTTAATATTAAAATATATAAACATAAATTTTTATAAACATTCAATGATGTATATAAATATACAAAAATATTCAAAAATTCATATAAACACAGACACACACATAATTGACAATAAATTACCAAAAGAATGGAATTCACAATAAGTGAAAAACCATCAAATCAATTGGAATGAAAATCAATAGAATAAAATCATAAATGAAAAAAATACTATATGGAAAAACATTTAAATGATGATGAAATCTCATCGATGGAGTATGATATATATATATACACATAAATTTATTTAAATATATTATATATTAATATTTATGTATATATATTAGAATATAAATATAAATATATATCTGTTTATTTATAAAAAAGTATATATATATATATATATATTAACATTATTTCAATATATGTATATATATATTAATATATTTTTTCTATAAATTACTCTATATACTACATTTAATGATAATAAAATATTTTTATAAAAAATACATTTCTATAGGATGTATATACACATTATTATTGACACATAACTATATATTTATATTTCTCAAATGTAGACACAAATTTTTACTTAAATATTTATTTATTTACATATATTAGAATATACACATAAATATATAATTTATTATTTTCATAATCATTTTATATAAATCATTACCTGTATGGGTCTATATGTACAAATTAATGCATTTTTATAAGGTAAATAAAATCAATAATTATTTATTTTAAATTAAATGTGAAAAAATATTTATTTCCATATGGTTTATAGGTCTATAAATACATTTATGCGTAAATATGTATTTGTATAGGTTATTTATTATATGTAAATGTAAAAAATATTGATATATTTGTTGTAAATAAAACTACATTGTGAAGGATGATAAAAATTCAAAACCATTATATCAATATAAATGCAATCCTCGTGAATTAATTCAGTAATGACAAAAAAAGTCAATAAAACCCCTTAAATGAGGCTGAAATTCTGTATAATGTTATAAAAATTTTGATAGTCTGACTAAAAACTCGGTTTTTTAGGCCTTATGGGCATTTTTGAAATCACAAAACACGATTTTGGATCCCCAAGTCACTAGAATGCAGAGATTATCATATGATTTGATTTGATATGTGGTTAAGCATAAAAAGATACATATTTCAAAAGTTAAGCCTATTTGAATTTCATGCTCAATTTCCTTATTGTCATGATATTATAATAAATTTTATTATTTTAATTATTAAACAATTATAATTTAATTTTGATTTAGTTAATTTCATAATCATCGATTTGACTGGTTGTGGAGGTTAAAGAAACTCTCAAATCAAAATATATGGACTTTTTATGTCGAAATCTAATTTTCAACATACTCAAGATGTGTTTTATGTTTCAAATTATTATTAACTGATAGTTGTAAATATTTAATAATTAACACATTATAATTAATTAAAATTATAAATAATAAATGGATTTCGATAGATAATAATAAATAATAAATAATAACTAAATATTTAATTCTATAATTTCCTCCATTTAGTTATAATAGGTTTTTTTAAATCACCACTATCTTGTACATGTTTTAAAAAAACCACCACTATTTCCTTGCACTTTTAAAAAAACTTCTAAAAACAAATATAGTTGTTTTTAAAAAAATATTTTAAAGACCATTAATATGTGGCTTTGAAAACTACAGTGAAAAAACCATTACTAAATCAGTTTATCCTATATTCCAATGTCAATCAAGTCCCTCATCTTGTATGCCTCGGGTTGACGACTAACACTGAGGGAATATAATCTCATAGATGGGAGGCATTATCTTCAAAAATAATAGGATCAAGAGACAAGATAAATCAAAAAAAATAAGTTATATGAAATAATATAAAAACAAAACTAAAATCATTCCATAATGATTATTTAAATAGAATAGATACCAAAAAAGTTATCAAAATAGAAAAATTACCAATAAGGAATGCTAAATAAATGACACAATAATAACTCCAAATCCAAAGCTAAAAATGTCTATCACAGTGCATGTAGTCCTCTTGAAAAACTAAATATAGTTTTTATGTATTTTGGGTGAGCATGATAGTGTACTCAATTGGGGAACATCAAATAATCCTATGCACATGTGAAATAAAGAATACTAACACACATGAGATCAAAAAGATAATCCAACAAAAGTTAATGAGGTAAATGAAATAATACCATCCTCACAATGGCATGATCAAAAAAACAATAAATCCATGTATAATGATATAATTAGAATCATATTGATAATGTGTACCCCAAATATCTTTACCACTAATTTTACACTAGAACACCCCTACAACGTAGGTGCTGGTGCTCCCATCTGTTTTGAACATCACATAAAGCCTAGAACTCCATGTGAAACTGGACATCACATAAAATCTCTCTAGAAGAAACCTGGTATGTCACATCATATGTCTCCCAATAATAGACATTCCATCACATCACATATCATCCAAAATCATTACTAGATCAGTAGTGTATCAGGGACAAGAAGGAAATCATCCCCATTCCCTCTAACAACGCATGAACTCCACCATATTTTGTCTCCTCGCCTCATCAAAAATAAATAAATTCAACTATTAGCTTATATCCATCACAACCCACACATATAATCATTTCCTAGATGGGAGAATAGGAATGAGTGGTTAACAATCCCTCCATCCTCACCACAGGGATATAAATAAAAACAACATCAAATATATGGTTTTCTGTACACTTTTCTTGACATAGTTGGTGTATATAATGAAAATCATGAGGAACACGAAAGGTATATATATATATATATATAGCCACACCCAATCCCAACCTATGGGTCCAAAACAATGTACTAACCATCTTAGAACATCCCCACCCACCCACAAAACACAAAGACATTCACTGTCTCCACTAAATGCATGACACCACACAATAGTCTACCATTAAAACTTCACGTTTCATATTCCTTCTCAACTCAATCCATTTACTATATTTCACATTACCAAAATATTTTATTTTTTAAAAAATCCATTTCAGTATTCATCCCATTTAATTACCCATTAAAACTCAACCATATTAATCTATACCTTACATTTTTAATTCATTAATTATTCATTTATATCCCATTAATCATGCAGTCCCATTCCATTTAATATTTAATATTTTTCTTTAACTCCCATTTATTTGGGTGGCATGCACTACCGACCACCACAAAAACAAATTACCCATCATCCTCAAAAATCCCCCAACGCCACATCATGAACACTTCCAATACACATCCACTTTGCCATCACCACATCCACATCATAATGATTTCATTTAACATCTACCAAATAACATAACCATAACTCATAACATCAACGATGGAATCACAAATGGAAATCCCTGCCCCATAACATTGCCACACTATAAAAAACCATCCCCTCACACAAAAACCATTTTTTTTAAACCAAAAAAATCACTGATCGTATTTTAGTTTTAACAGAGAGAGGCTTCATTATCTCTAATTATTTTTGATAGGTCATTCCCATAGAATCCATAGTTTCCATGTGAAACCAATTATTTAGCCAAATATAAGTGATTAATTATTAATTAATGGTTATATCAAAATAATTAGACTTAATGGGATATAGAAAATGCATCTATTTACCAAAAACATTGGATCCCAATAGCCATTATTTTTTATTTTTACAATAAGAATGAATAATCTCACTATCAACAATACAGAAAGTCTATAAAAATATGAGAATCATTTCCCTTACACTTAAATTTGAATTAAAAATTTTATTATATTTATTATGAAAATGAAAACCCATATTCATAATGATAAAATAGACTATAACCTTTCCACATAATAACATTAGTTTAGAAATGAATAAACCCTACATCAAATAGAGATTTAGGATCCACTACACATCCTTGAATAGGTCGTAACCACAAACAAGAACCAACTGATGGAAAACACCACAATCTCGATATACACAACATCTCACAACATCCTATTATAAAAACCAAACAAAATAACATGATTAATTGATAGAATCCCATCTCATATGGTGAAATTGGGAGAAACAGAATAATATCATGGCGGAAACTCACCTAAACCTCTATGGACGATCCCGAAATGCTAGGGTTGAAATCCATTAAATAGGGTTTGGAAGAACCATTTGAGATGAACTTGGGTTTCCTAATAAATGATAGGAAGTACTGAATAATTCTGGAGTTCAATGCGTTATAGGAATTTATAAAGAAACTGAAAAATAGCTAAATGATACGCTCAAGGGGACCACACCACATATCCAATGAAAACTGAAGGGAGTACATTATAGAACCCCTACCTATGCCACAACCTTTATGGTTAAACTATATATGATTATTGCAGTTACTTTTCCATAATATATTTGATATAATATTAGAAAGGTACCCTTGCACATCCATGTGTACTATGTTGTAGATCCAATTCGCTAAGAAAGGCATGCACCAATACCCATGATTCATGGAACATCAGTGTTGATTTGGGTTGAACCACAAAAATCACTACCTTGGGACTCTATGTTTTTTATGTGGTGTCCACAACATTACCACCATCATCTTAGAAGGAATATTCCATAGACTAAACTCCATGGAACAACTACACCCTAAAACAAAGTTACTACAAAATTCCTCCCAAGGTTACCCTAGGATGCAACCGGCCCACCAACAATCTATTTGAGATCGTTTAACAAATTCCCTAAGATCAATTCCACAGTTATACTTATTATATAGAATTTATATTCATATCCTTTAACTAAAAATCCTCAAAACTCCTCAGAGATCACTGCCATGATATTCTCGTAATGTAATGGGCCGAATAGTCTCAGTCATTGTATCATATACAAATCAAAAATATTCTTTCCCCACCAAATCATAACCAACATAGAAAAAAATTGAAATGGTGTTCCAAACAACCATACCATGAGATATCATTCTAGGATCTCATTTATATCTAATACTACCCCCATCCATACACCAACAAAATGAAAAAATATAACTGAAATACAACAAAATCACATCACCACACAATATAAAAACATCTTTGAATGACCACCATTAATTATAACCACATGAACCACCGTATCATTATCTAAATTTTCCATGCCAATGATCACCTAAACCCTCACACAAAGAACCCAATGAACAAAAATCAAGGAATTTTCTTTCCCGTGTCAAGATATTTTCCTCTTTAGGTGGCACTAACTCACCCACATGATTTTACTAACAACATAGTATAGCGTATCCCAATTAGTAATCATGTTCTCTCCTCTCATGTGTTAGACTCTTTATCACACATCACACCATTAATTAAACAACATATCTCATAAAATAATAAGATCAAAAAATAAAATCACAAAAATAATAGAAAACAATGAAAATATAAAAACAACTCTAGGTACTGGGAATTGATCTTTTTCTCTCACAATCAAGTAATCTACCATAGGCCACCATTACTCTACAAAAAATGATCTAAGGGAACGATACTTACTCACATAACCTTCTCTTGAATATACTATATCTCAAAAATCCACTCTAGAATTTTTTTTTCATCCTCAGTATTTACCTCTCCTGAGTCAAGGACATGGGAGTCACCATCAATATACTGATAAACATGAGAGACATAGAGGACATTGTGAATATGGTCCTATGATGGAAGAGTTGAAAATTAATAATCCACTTCATGAACTGGCCCAAACACCTCAACATATTTATAAACATGGGTGAGATATTTGTCCCCCTTCCAAAACTCTACTGCCCACATTGAGGGGAAACCATCAAGAAAAAACGGTCATGAAATATGAACTCTAAGATCCACCTCCTATGACTGAAAAAGACTTATGCTGATCCTATACTACTTTTATCATCTAATAAACAACCAAAACATTCTCTATCATACTCTACACCACATCCTGATGGAGAAAAGATGATTCCCAAAAATCATCACCCCATAATGAAGAATGACAAAACCAAATGTGAAAATACTCAAATAGGGTAATGATGATGAATGAGTGATAAATTTTATTTTATGAAAGCTCAGCCAAAGTAATGTGACTTTCCCAAGATCCTAAAATGTCAAAGATATATATCTACCATGTATCCTACATCATTTGGATAGTACGCTCTGTATGTCTATCCTTATAAGGGTCAGAAAAAGTGATTAAGCACAGTTGAGTGAATAAAATCATGTTACAATTCCCTCCAGAATCATGATGTAAAATATAATTACTAACCAAGAAAATTAACCTCATAAATCCATGAAACAGCACTACATCTACCACATATCTTCTAAGAAAAAGATTGATGATTCCAGAATCCGTAATAACTGGGATGTGTGATGATTTCATTAATGGATCCATGATTACTAGGATAACATTGAAAACTACCTGATCTTGTGGTAAACCTATTATGAAATTCATAGATATTACATCCCATTTCCACTCAAGAACATCCATGGGATACAATAATACACTAGTTATGCACTGCACTTCCATTACAAACATAAAATCCAAGCACCGAGCTATAAAGTCTACCACCTCCCATTTCATCTTAGGCAACCAAAATTGTGTCCTCAAGCTATAGTACATGTTGGAAAATATCATGTGCACTACAAAAGGTGAGATACTAAAAAATATAAAGGACTACTATAGGAATCACTATCAGAATATACATACTCTCTTGGAACAACATTTAGTTCTGAAAATCCTCAGACCATGCCTCCGGATCATCACCCAAGCCAACATGACCAGGCACCACATCTTCCTATGTCTATCCCCATTGATACTCATATAGATTCTAAATCATAAATTAATACACTATTATATGAGACAATTAACCTATACCATCAAACCACTACTGAATCAAGGTGTAGTGCCTCTAACTATCCCATTTCCCTCCAGGTATCTCTACTTTCATGGAAAACATCTTCCCACAACATCCAGCCTAAATCACTAATGATGAAATTCCCATGCCCTGAGATTTTTAAGATCTGAATGGAATTTTCCCAAAAAAATACATCCACCTCAAATGATGTATATTCATATGATGATGAGAAATGATATACTCCATAGTTTTAGGATTCTTGAAAACCACAATGTTCTCCTCAATGATGTAATATCTTTTTATCTTTAGAAAATTAGAAACTATTGATAGATCCAGATCTTTGGAGCAATAGTTACACTTATGGGGACATAACTACCTTGACCTATAAGAGATCACTACCATCTATTGTATTATAATTCATACTATCCCCATAAAAGAAGCATCCCAAAACATCTAAAACATCACCTTTTACTCTGGAAATTGATCCTGTAGAAAACCGATCAACTTCCCCATCATGTAGTAAAATAATGTATGACAATACTATGTGAAAAAAAATCATAATCTATCCTATTCAATGATATTAATAGGGTAACAGTATATGAGAAATAGACAAAGAAACCTCCAATAATAGCTGATGAGCTTGAGGAAACTATGAAACTTATCAACATTCATGGGTTCTTCCCATGAAATAACCCCCTAGACCTTCTATGGGTCCACAAACACACTGTGATGGAAAACAATATTCCCAATGAAATGCAACTCCTCTATACAAAAAATTAACTTTGAAAAATTTCTATAGAGTTTGTGGCATCGAAGAACATTTCAGATAGTAATGAGTTAAACTATATGATCATCCTCTAACGTCATATAGATCAATTGGACATTGATGAAATTGATTTAGGTATCGAATAAAAACAAATGAAATTTATAATTTATGATCCATATAAACATAACTAAACGACATGACCATGAACTCAAATATAACATACCTGCAACTGATGGTGGCCTTTGGGATATCACCCTTCTGCACCATCAATTGGTGATATGAAGTCCTCATATCGATAATATATATTCAAATCACATCAATAAAATAATTGAAAAGATATCATATCTTCTGAAGGGGGGAAATTTCTTAATCTTTACTTGATTCTACCACTAGTAGTCTATACACAACCACAGATGAGAATACAATATCTTGGAGAATAACAATAGGGAACCACAGAGGGATATACTAGGATAGATAATATAATCATCAATTGGATTGTGTAATTAAATACCCAATTCTTACATCATTGATGGTTTCATCTAATAAGGATTCTTTATAATTGGAGAAGAAGTGGGAAACAATTCAATCCCAAACTCAATATCTCATCAAGGGGGTGGAATAAAAACACCTTGAAAAAAATACAGACCCTCCCTAAAATCCAAGGGAACCTACTCAATCCCAACATCCATTAATTCCAAAAATAAATCACTAATCAAAAAAATAAGGGGATCCACACATCTGCGACCTATCTGACTGCTCATCTCTCCATTGAAACCCATATGTTGTCCGCCCAAATATTAGTATATGAATCCCCACTAGATGTAGTAAAAAATAGCACACATATTATATAACTAGTGAATGAAATGTATTACATTTTTAATTTATATCAGAAGCATGTGGAGATGCCCATAGGACTAATGCGGTCTCATCATCAGTCTACACCCCCAGTTCGCATCAAACAACATGGTCCATCATTTGAATAGAATAGTCAAAAAAAGGTTAACGAGAATCCTTTGTATGTTAAGTAATAAAACATGGACTATAATGGGTGAATAAAATGATTAAAATCTACTGAATCAATCATCAAACAAAAAAATGTACATAATTTTCTGATTATACCTCTAATGATATCTTTCCCATCAATTTTTTCTACCACCACTGCATGGAAATGAAAACATTGAGATCCTCTACCTCTCTTATAATGGACACCTCCATTGATAAACTCAAGTCATGCTCCATGAAAATAAGATGCATCCTATTTCTAAGCTATACATATTCCAGCTCCCCTTGATAGAGCATAATATTACTTCCCCTAATACAAAAATGGTCTCAGTTGTTGCTGCTAATGAGGATGAAACTGGACTTTTACACCTCCACAAAACTAAGCTTGAATAACCTCTAATCACTAGTTTATAAGATGACCATGAAATCCATTGGAGAAACCCAAAAACCCAAATGCTAAAATAAAAACAATAAAAGTATTGTTCCTAGATGGTTGGGAAGGAATATTATTAAGTTGACACTCTTCTAGTTGAAACCTCAATGGCCCGGACACTTAAGACATGCCACTGATAGCTTTTATCCTCAATGAAATCATCAATTTCCCCTATGATTACATACACTCAATAATTCAATCCATATTTTGGACCTTTAAATACATTATGAATTTAAATTGAGTAACAGAAAAATTCATATATGGATTGAATGCCTCTTCAAGATGATGTTCCTAAGACTACTCATCATAATAATCGTCTAATAAAAAACAATGTATATCCTTTAATTTGATCTTCATCTCTCTCTTGTATATAATCCCATTTTTAAGAGAGGGAATATCCTCCCTCTTAACTATATTCAAGATTGAATATATAGAATTTTCTTGGATCACATTATGAAAATAGACCAATGAATCATATACCTCCTTACACACAATAAGATATAATGTCCATCATTGACACATGGCTCCTCACATATAACTGACTACCAGGATAACCCTATACTCCACCAGGGACAGGGTCAATCTTACTGTGGTATCAAGATTATATAAAAATCTATTTATATTTAGATATTAAGTTAGTCCCTCATTCGATCCCCAAAGACTACCATTGAAAAGGGAACAATGAAATCTGCCACTAATCCTCCTCCTCAACAGGATCAACCTTCCCATGAGGAACATGATCATCATACAGAACCTCTGCTACATGAACCATATACAAAAAACTATTATGAGATATATATGAAATGGAAACTATTATTTTTTAATCCCTATATTATATAATTTTACAATGGCTATTTAATTAATTTTGACCTTCCAAAACCACCAAATATAAATAATAATAAAATTTAATCATGATTCATGTAACTCCCCTAGGTCTCTAACCTATAACTGGTATCACCATTGTTGGTCATTACGTAGGCTTAATGTCCTTGCACCATATCATGAGGATAAATAAAATATCATGTCTTATCCAGTCTTCTTAGGCCTATGTCACACACCTATATCAACTAAAATCATTTCCTCATCAACCCATTAAATAATTAATATTTATAGCACTGAACATCAATATATGCATCAACCAACCTCTCTGATAACACTCTGTCACAACCCCATCCCTTTAAAAATACCCCTCTATGGATGAATATGAAGGAAGAGATATAATGACCACTTGGTATGACCTCTACTAATCCCAAGATTGGCAGCTGGCATTGAGGGTAAAGAATCTCATTAAAGGGGAACATCACCCTCTATAATATTTGGATCATGAGATGAGGCAAATGAACTATAAGAAAATCCCTTAAATAATATAAAAATTAAACCAAAACTATCACATAATGCACTTATAAATGATATGGATACATATAAAGGTCTTAAGATAAATAAATATCCAAAATGAATGCTAACGCTATAGAAAAACAATAACTCCACAAAACATGCTATAAATTTCCAACACAATCCATGTAGTCCTATAAAATCCTAGAAATATTTTTTATACAAATAGAGTGAGCATAAAATTATACCCAGTAGGGTTCTAACCAAGTCTCATATGCACGTGGGAAAAATATATTAATAATTCACTGATTAGAAAACAATAGAATCAATAACACCTAAGAAGGTTATCCAACAAATACATCCCCATCTAGGCATGGTCACCAAATAATGCATTAAAGAGTAATGAGATAATAAAAATCATATCAATAAAGGTTATTTCACATATATTTCCCTATTTTTTACACTCTCTCACCCCAAAAAAATTCTTCCTGGCAATCCAACATCTTCCGAACATCACATCATACTAAATACCCAATGTCCAACTTGGCTGCACATCACATCTTTCTTGAAGACATCAGGTCCATCACATCCCCTCTCACTGAAAGACAACATAATCATCAAATAAAATCTAATCCAAAACCAAAACTATATTATCAGGGTATCACCAAAATTAAGGAAATAAATTTCATTCCCTCCTCCACTTTAACAACACTACATCCACATCACAACCATTTACCATTTCATCTGCCACATAAAACAAACACAACTCATCACATATACACCCCACATTAAAAATGATCATCACCACTAAAAACATGACCTCACCAAAACACATCATCGGTACACACTAAAACCACACATTTCAAATCCACACAAAAAACACAAATCATATCTAATATTTAATTGGGGGGATTCAACATTTCCACTTCTTTATTTTTGGTCATTCTCAAAAAAGTGTTAATTTATATATTAAAACATCATTTTAGCTGGTATAAGTGATTATCAAATTACTCAAGATTGTATCACAATAATAACGCGTTAAGGGACCCAAAACACATATCAATTTATTATAAGCATAGGCTTTAAACAACCATAATTTTTAGCGGTATAATAACCTTGAATATTCCCAATATCAACAATTATAAATGGATATAAAAATGCAAATAATTATCCTTCCTAATAAATATTAATTATCCATTTCATTTCATTGTCTAGTATAGTTTAAATTTATATTCCCAAATAAAAACAACACTATTACCCCCCCCCCCCACACCATATGATTCAACTAGAAGACAAATGAACAAACCAGACCTCAAATAGAGATTTCTATTTTGTTTCACAACTTTGAATTGGATGAAATAACCAATGGGAAGTAAAATGAATGATTATATCTATATAAACCTAATAAAACACCCCATGATATCCTATTATAAAAATCACACCAAAACCCATGATTCTGTGACAAAAAACCCTACAAGATGAATAAATATGGAGGAATATAGGTGAATATTATGGGGGAAACTCACCGAAACTAGAATGATCCATCCCTCAAGGTTGAGTTTTAAATCCAGAAATTATTGGATGATATAAACCTTTAGGAAACACTTAGGACACAAAATAAATCAGGGGAAATATTAATAAGTAGTGGTATTCGAGGGTTTTTGAGAATTTTTAGTGATACTAAAAAACATAACAACATGAAATAGCTAAGATGAACTTACCAGAGGGAAATTTAAAAGAAAAGTAAATAAAATGTAGAACCCCTAAGAATTCCACATCCCTATTGGTCACCTCCCTTCGAAATTTAAGGATACTAATGTACTGTAGATCTGATAAAAGAGTAGAAAGGGACCATAGAAAAACCAAGGGTATTTTTTCATAGAGCCTATTCACAACGAAAGGCATGAACAAGAGCCCATGATCTAAGAAACATAGGTTATGAGTTTGGAAGAACCATTGAAATTTCCACCATGGGACACTGCACCATAAATGGGGTCTTCATGTCATATCAACAATATATTGTGAAGGGATATGTCGTAGTTGAGGCTCCACGATGTAACTACCCCAAAAAAAGTTATAGCCTCAAAAATACTCCTGATTTAACTTATTTTATAGATCTCCAAACTACCAAAGAGTGGACACCTTTTCACCTCATCATCATTCCACATGCTCTAGGTACCATCTCAGCTGGACACTCCATCCATCTCCTTTACCTCTCACTCCATAAGACCACACAAAAACCTCTACCACAAGATTCTTACAATGTAACAGGTTTGATGGTATGTAAAATTACTTTAAATATTATTGGATAATATTTATTTTATCCTCATATCCTTAAATTTTTATATTATAGAAATTTTGTGTCCCTTTACATTTATTATTGAATTTATATTATTTTATGTAAAAAAATAATTACCAAATGGCACCCTATTTATTTTAATACCTCTAATATGTTTTCCTAGGGATAAAAATATGTTTTGAATGATTATAAAAGTTTATTTATAATATTAATACCTTATTTTATGATATAATGTTTTCTTTAATTTTTATTGATTATATAATTATCTATAATATTTATGCTCTTCGAACTCAATTCATGTGAATAGAGTAAAGAAATCAGTCAAATTTTTTAAAAAAATTAAAAGTAATATTTTATTGAATAATTATTGTGTTAAATGAATTTCATGGATAATTATAATGTATAAGTGATTTTGAAAGATTTTATATTCAAATTACTTTTTTATCATGATGATTTCAAACTCAAAATCTGTGAATAGTTCTGAAAATTACTTAAAATGGTATTTAATTTTTATAAATAATTTTTAAATATATATAAAATAATAAAATTACCATCTTAACTCTATTGGATGGGAATTATTGAGACTGTCTATTAAAATTATATTTATGAAAAATATTCCATTGTTAAAATTAAATTCTTAACAATTAATGATTGAAAATATATATAAATTCTATTGATATATTTCCAGTAATAGGGACTCACATAAACCATTTTAAAACACAAATAATGATCGATTTTATCCTAATATTATACTAAAATACCCTTACAGAATTTCCTTAGTGTATTTTTAATCCACTATAGTGATCAAAGTTATGTCCTTTTAAATTGTTAATCCCAACCGAAATAACGATATCCAAAAAGGTGGTATAATAATAAACAGATTAATTTTTTGTTTATTTATTCTTCTATCCCAATAAAATATTTCATAACCATCCTGATATAATAATATCCATGTCCTAAATATATTTAAATGCTATTACAGTTCTGTTATAACCCTTTTCCACCTCATTTATAACATATTAGAAATGAAAACATTTCTCGTGAAAACCTATGGACTACCACCTCCATGAAGATATGTATTTAATTTTCTATAACTGCAACATATATATAGTTATAAAGATGATATTGTTGAATATATATTTTTATTGTGAAATTAATACTATCCCATTATGATATGATATTACATACCTTCTTGTCCTACCACCCCATGGAAAATAATAATGTTTATTGTGTGTATATGTAGAGTACAACCTACACAAAGTGATGTGATTTATTTTTGATGAAAACATACATGAATGACTAAAAAACAATATATAATTTTTTAAATTGGAAGTTATAACGAGTTTAAGATCTTTGAGATAAATGAACCATGATCCCTTTGACCATGGTCAACTCACCGATGTTATTTTGATGTTAAAAAATATCCATCAAAAACATAACTAATTTATTTATTATATAAAGGGAGGGTAATAAATGAAATAAATTTTATTATTATAGGATAATAAACATGATTAATATTCATACGAAATTATAAAATAACTAAAATTTTATTATTCATGTAATTAAAGGATGTTTGTGGCGAGTTAAGAGATGAAGTATGAGATTTCTCATCTAAATTTTCATTCAATGTGACTCACACATTTTTTTACATTTTATATTTTTTGTGATGTATATACATCCATATGGATGTATTTTATCTTTTATCAGTTAAATTTATGTGTTTTAATAAAACACTAGTGTTCTCTTATTTAATGTAATTTTGATTGAATAGATAGTAAATTCGATGGGGAATTTTATTTAAAATATTATTTAAATGTTTTGAACTATTTTTATTCTGTATCCATGTTCTTCAAAAAAAATTAGTAATATATTTTTTACAGTCCAATTTTATTTTGAAAGAAAATTCATCAATCCTAGGATATTTTTGTGATTTTAGATAAGGAATCTTCAAAGCATTTTCCATAGACGTAACTATAGTCTCCTTTTACCAATGTGAAAATTAAATATGTTTTTTCTAATTTTTTACTATGTGAATGACTTTTCCCTCCATCATATAAAATATTAATTATCAACTTTACACACCATGTTTCTATGGGGTTTCAAATAATTTACTATTCATATTTTTCTATGAATTTTTTTTTTATAATTATGTTTTAAAAAATGGGATTTCTAATCATTTTTATGAAATAACTCAAAAAGATTTTACTATGGAAATATAAGGTTATATTTTTGGATTTTATGATAGAAATGAAATATTTTATCTTTTTTTTCAGAATATATGGGTCTTATAATTTTTATATAATTATGTATTTCTTAAGGTATATGTTAATCTTAAGAGATATATATAATAATGGGTGAGTATGATATATCCCTCTAATGCATTGGGAAACGTGACATAGTAATCAAGAATTTAGTTACTAATAAAGGATATGTTGGAATTAACCATGTTGGTTATTCCTTTGTAGGGGGTTTTTAATGGTGAATGTAAGGATATTATCCAAATATAACCAATTTTTTTAATGATTTATATGTGATTTAGAGGATGTATTTTTTATTTTATATTGTGAGGAAGTGGTATCACGATTTTAAGGAATTTTTATGGTCTTCTAAAGATGAGAGTTTTATTTTCTTGATTTATCATGTTTTACTATGTAAAATCCGTGATTGTGATATTTTCGTTTATGATTTATAAAAAAATAAAAATATTATGGGCTTTGAATTTAATCTCATGAGAATTTATTTTATATTTTGAGAGTAATGATGATTATATAAAAATGAAAATTTCATTATTGTTTTTCCAAAAAAAATTAATGGGATAAAAATATTCCTTTAATGTTATATCTCATTCTTGGATTTTTATTTATTATCTCATTTAGTCAAATAATTTTCATAGGGCTTTATAATTTTTAGGGATTATAGAAAGGTCAATAGTGAAATTTCATGAATGAATAAATAGTGTGAATAATAATATAGTAGTGTACACATAGAAACATATTTCTTTTGGAAAAAATGTACAGTATGAAGAGAAATCCACTATGTTACAAAATTTAATTCATAATTATCTAAAAATATAAACTTAAAATGTTATTGATATGTAATAATGTGATATATTTTCTATAAAAATCATAATTATGAGATGATGAAGGCATGAGTCCTATTAATTTGTATCAAAGTAAAGGTTTAGATAAATATAGAGGTTAGGTAGTTGTTTTAGGAGAAATTATTAAGGGTTTATAAGTTTTTTGGGCTATATTGTGAAAATATTTAAAAATAATAAAGAATATCATGTTAAAATGAATAATGGTTATTTTTACTAAATCAAAATTTTTGAATAGAATACCACAAGGTTAATGATATATTAGTATTTATACTTTTCAAAAGATGGTCTATTAGGATTTCATTGATATACTCACACTAAATTTCATGGTTTTAGTAAATTGATGGATATAGAAGAAAAAAAGTTAACAATTTATTTGAGTTATATTTTCACAGTTTTCGGATTGAGAAACCAAATAGGATGTGAAATATAGAGAAAATCTTAAGATTATTACAATACAACTGTCTTGATATATAAGTATCAAAATAAACCTATTTGAGTTTCCTGACATATCAAATTAATGAAAATAGAGTTTTAGGAATGTCTATATTATAATGATCATTGTGGTAAATATATTCATGTTCC
This sequence comes from Viscum album, assembly GCA_963277665.1. Taxonomy (NCBI): domain Eukaryota; kingdom Viridiplantae; phylum Streptophyta; class Magnoliopsida; order Santalales; family Viscaceae; genus Viscum; species Viscum album. The sequence goes on from OY728120.1 coordinate 2,115,998,180, forward strand.
AACATGTAAATAATTTTGTTATCAACACCTATAGAAACGTCCCAAAAGAGTTGATTAATGTCTCAAATATGGAAAGTATATAAACTATATAAATAATTTCCCTAGGTATAAATATCTTGAAAGATATTAGAATGATCATAAAAATAATGGATTATATTATTCATATGTTGAATATGAAATTCAAATTGAATAACATGTTAAAGGATTTGTTATTTTACCAGTTTTCATACTTTTAATGTATAAATCTAGATAATATTGATATTGGTGAATCCTAGTATATTATTCATATTTTTATTACAGAATGTACTAAGGAAAAAATGGGAATTCATGTTTACAGATTTATTATGAATGTTAAATGATAGAATTTTATATATATAGTGTTTAAATAGTTATATATTAAGGGGATTTTATTTTAGGATTGATAATGTTTAAGGATAATTAAAAATATGAACAAATTTATTCCATTTTTATGTTTTAAATTATGAGATACATTTATAGTGTTTTTGAGGTGCATGTAAGCCTTAAATTTAACATTTTTTTAGTGAAATTATAATTTGAAGAAGTATGATTTTATATTTAGTGGAAATTGGATAAAATGGTATAGATAACCTATATGTTTAAAATGATATATGATATTTCTGTTATTATGGTTATTTAAGGAAAAGGGTTATTACATTTTGGGAACATATGGTGTATCAAATCAATAACAAGGGGATTGAAAATTTATTTGGTGATTGATCCATTAATGTTTTTATAAAGCCTCATAAATATTTTTCATATCTGTAATGATTTTTCTTCTTATTTTTATAATTATTATCATTATTGAGACATGATTTTATGATGTTTTTAGTATTTTAATTATCTTTTGGATGATTAAAATTTGATTTTTTAAGGGTTTATTTCCAAAGCAGTAAACACCATGGCTATCGTGCTAATTATTATAGCTCTGTATATAAATTAAGAAAGGGTAAATGGGGAGGATAGGCCAGGGATTGTGCATGGATGTCAATGAAAGGCTGTTGTGGGCCACAACTATCGTGACCGCACCACATATTTGGTGGAAACTTTGGTGAGGAAACAAAATAGAGGGATCATGGTACACTAAATGGTGTATTTTTTGGTTTGAGGTGGCTCATGAACACCACAAATCACAGCTTGAAAATAGTGGAGGTAATAGAAATTTTATGTTAATTTATAAATGAAAAAACACCACCTTTTATCTCAAATATCCATCCATGATAAATGTTTGGTATTAAAACCGTTTTCATTAATTATAATGGGATGATTAATTCATTCCTAAATCATTTTCCCATTATTAAATCTCTTGATTATCCTACCCTCTTATATATTGGTTCCTTGGGGGTGTTCTTGGATTAGGGACAATTGAAAATTTTTCCTTCATCTGAGTCCTGATTTCATAATAATTTGGATCGATTATTTCATTCCATTTATTTTTCTAAGACCTTTGTTCATCCATTATTTTTAGTACATCTTTTAGGGAAAATTTTGGGGAGATTTTCTAGTAATTTATTATTTTTTAGTCCATGTTATTCTCCTATATTTAATGATCATAGAATGAGGTTATTATGGCTTAGAATATGATGTTTTCTGTATTTTAGTGAGTTGGTTCCACCATTAGTGTAATAAGGGAAATTTATGATGATCTTTGGTGTCCTATGATTTCTCAGTGGTGTTACTCTTGGAGTGTATTCCTTTCATCTTTGGTTGTGAGTGTGTTTTAGGTGACTATATTGCTGGAGAACCATGATGTTGACGTCTACGATCTTAATGTAGAATGTTTCTTACCATGTAGAGTAAAAACATATATATTTTTATCCTGATATGATATTATTGGAATATTGTTTATGCTCAAATATAAATGGAATAGGTGATATCAAGCAATGAATGGCTAGTTTGAAAAAAAATCAAACTTAAAATGATAGAATTACACCAATCATACTGGGATCAGGATGTTTCAATACTCTGTGGATGGATGATGTTCAAGAAAGTTACTCGATCTTGTGGATCTTGAGGAAATAACCTCAGCATAGTGTAACTACTTTTTATTGATGTTTCAGGACCACACAGAGCTTGAGGAAGTAACATATGCACAAGATAACTTCATTTCACCAAATTTCTATACTTAGGTGGATATGGAGGAAGTAACCTCTGTCTAGCATGACACTTAGTCATAAAAGTCACCAAACTACAAGTAACGTGACGAAAAGGCCTCCATTTAGTGTAACTATGGTTTATGGAAGTATCTCATCGATGTATATCTTGAGGAGGTAACCTCTACGTAGTGTAAATCTGGTTCATGAAAGTGTCCCAACTACATGAAACTGGAGGTGACAACCTCATTGTAGTGTAAATCTTGTTCGCAGAATAATATAAATTATTGAATGTTATAATAATCAATGGAATCATTCAACATTCATGAAAATTGTGTCCTTTAATCCGCTATGCATATTAATTCCCACCATTTCTAAAAAAATTGGGGGGGTACAATACCATTAAAATTCTGAGAAAAACTATGAATTCAAGAAATTATAAATCTTAAAAATAAAGACAAGAGATAGACTTCCAAATTTATATATCTTTAATGAAACTAACTCTAGTCGGTTTTTGGGAATCTCAACCCTTGGTGGAGATTACATTCATGATGTTCCATGTCCTCCACATTAGAAAAAGGCCCCTTATGGTTATTGGTGTTTCTCGATATAATTATCCATTATGAAACCAACCACATGGGAACCAAGAATTCACTCCAAGGGAAGGTCAATATGTGTCAAAAAATGTCATCCTACATGATTAACCTAACCTTTGAGACTCCCTTAACATTGTTGAAGCCCCTAATTTTTCAATAAATATCATATATCCCTCCCTATATTTCCTCCCTTCATACAATACCCTTTCATAAAATTTTACTCCTCAAGACCCATATACCAATCTAGAACTTGTTCCACCACACCCCAAATCTCTAGGGAACTAATACCACCTACTCTTATTTCTACACACATTTCTTAAAGTGTGTCCTAGACCATTACCTTACCCTTTACTCATAATAATAGGAAAATTAATGCCTTTTTCTTCTAAGGATAGTCACCGTAATGTCAGAAACATTGATTTCCACTCCACTATGGTAGTGGCTATTCCATGACCCACCAAGAGGTGAAAGAGTAGCGGACGCATAAGCCCGAATAGTGGGACCATATAGTGAAATGTCTTAACTATCATAGAAGAGAGTCATTGTTTTGGATATTCATATTAACCTGACTTGGTACCCGTCAGGTGGATCCAAGTACTTGTTTTGAGGTACATGATGTAAAATATCCTAGATTAGTTTCCTAGTAATAAGAAATTAAATATCATAACAAAATCATCACAAAATGACATAAAACTATTGCCTTACCCAGTGTGATGAAAACACAATTCCTCATGTATGATCATCATGGGATTCCACATCCTCCCTTACAATGGGATGAAACTCCTACAACAGTCATCCAATAGGAATAATCCCCACACCATCCCACACTGACCCAACATCTTCAACAGGAGAATCCTTAACATGTGAAATTAATCTTCATGGACTGGTCCTCTAACATGACCTTAGACTTTTCCATCAAACTACATGGGTTTGGATCCCTATTTATTAATGTTATACATAGGACACCTCCTTGAGGTTCAATATTGACATACCATCACATCTGGGGTACCTCTCTAAGGATGAATCCCAATTCATTTACCCTATACAGAATCCTAAAGTGTGATCATATCCCCCCTTGGGGACACACATAACAACCCATCATTACCATAAATATGTTAAACCTCTAAATAAAATGTTTCCAAAAGATTTTAAACCTAGAACCCAAATGTCCCCACACTAAGTTGAACTAGAGAACTAGTTATCGCAACAATATGTTAAAATTATGACCAACCTATACCCATAACCCGTTTAACATGAAACCCTTGTCTCCCTATAAGTTATTAAATATATTTCCCACTAGTCCCCACATGATGTTATAACTGAAAAAAACTTTTAATAGAGAGACATTAAACTTGTGACCAATTAATCACCAAAATATGTTAAATATTTTACCCACCTATCCACACAATTTGTTAAACTTGTGATAATATTGTCCTAAAAGATGTCAAATTGATGATCAACCTATCCCAGACGATTTTAATCTTGTGAACCACCTATCCCCACATGTTTTTAATACAAATATCCTACCCTAAATATCTACCCTATTCCATAATAATCATATAACTAAGGTAAAAATTGTTATAACACATACTCCCCTAACTTCAACTACATAATGGATGACAAAATATGCCTTTGATTCTGCACCTACGATGCCTCACATGAGATGCCCAACAAAGAAGGAATATTTTCCAGGTTCCCATCAAACCCAACATATATAAATACCCGAACAACCAAAAGTTTACTACCTACTCTAGGAAAATGTTTTATGCCCATTGAGATAAAACAAACATAATTATTCATAATCCACCTCAAGATAGAACCGGGATTGAGGTTCTTGAACATTACTTAAATTTACAATTAAAAATTGGACTAGGAAATGATATCCATAGAGTAATCCATGGAAGTAGGAACCAAAATGCATTCATTCTATTTTTATCATGTTGCTAAAATCACTGATCATAGTGATGGAATTTACCAGCCCTTGGAATGTGGGAATGAAGGGATATAAAAATATCACATCACTACCACATTGAAAGACTATATAATGTTCTGATAGTGAATACATCATAAAAAATTGGTGAAACTGAAACAGAACTATTATCCATCAACTATGGGTACTAGTAATGGTGGTGAACTATCCTATTTACATCTCATCAGATCAAGATATATGGTTCCATTTCCCACTAGGGAAGCATTGGTCTTGTTATAAAAATCTCATTTACTTGGGGAAGATAGCATTTGGAATCATTGATCTACAACATCAACAAGGTGAAATCCTTCAATGCTTCGTAATGAATGGAAAAAATCTGGGAATTGATAATAATTTTCACTATTTCAAGATAGATAGATTATGCCATGTACTTTAAAGGATTAATGCTATTGGAGAATGGTGACCTAATGCCAATAGGTGTTAGGGTAGGGGAAATGTTTATGCAGAATTCCCACACCAAACTATTCTTACCACAATAGCCACTATTTCATTAGCTACTAGGATCTATTATCCCACCTCACCCTCCCAATGCATCCATAGGATGGTGATAAATGTATTTTTTCTATATAAGGAATATGATATCATTACCACTAGAGAAATATTATGAAAATATCTATAGGCACCATCACCTCATCGACACTGAAACCCCAATAGTCTTCATAGGGGTAAACTAACCACATTCCCATAGAGAACTGCTTTGGGAGCCTTTCCCTAATGCACACAGAAATATCACTCTCCAATGTTGAGGAGGGATAGGAATCTACAGTCATACCCATCATGTACACCACTCATTAGATTATTTTGAGGTCACACACAAGGCTTCATCATATCCAACACTAACTCATCCCACATGACAATTATCAAGTGGAATTAATCCCCACCTTGATGGACCTTATGCAAAACACCCAATTCCAAATCTAGGGGAAATCCTCGACCATTTTTAGATTAGAATATTCTTTTGATGCTCTAAAAGTCTCCACCACTGCCATCGTATCACATCATATCCCCACAAATTCTCAATGGGAATCCAAATTCATCCTCTAAGCAAAGAAACACAAGATAACTCATAGGAGATCTAGGATGACTATGTTAGTTTCTGACGCTATTGGTAATCATTACGTGCTATATTATGATATTTAATTCTGGTACAAAGATCTTTCCTACACTAAAAATAACCAATTCATAGTTTCTCCCCACACCAAATACATTCCTGATTCTAAAGAGCCATCATTGGAATGGTGGGAAAAACACACAGTGGGATCTAGGTCAATTGAATTGACTATGGCACGCATAAAAGGAACTCAAAAAAATATACAAAACATTCTTGGAGAAGTACCATGTTGTTAGAGGAAGGACTAGGGGAATAATGATTTCACCATCGACTTCTTATACTCTAATTTGATGGATAACTCGATGAGGGAGCCTTCTCCCCTATTATTAGAGCTGGGGGAAGAATCTAATAGATTTAGGATTACAATCCTAGAAACTAAATTCCACAATTTCTATAAATACAACTGTATGTACCTTAAAGTTATGGACATTCTTCCCTCCTTTGAAGGACTGATGGTGCTACAATTTTAATCACCATCAGTTTCCCTCCCTTATACCTACAAACTGGAAGATGGAGAGATGTTTTGAATTGGGTTGATTCCCTCAGGTGATGGTGAGCACTCCACATAGCCTAAAATAGATGTTTTCCCCCTCACACATTTGGATGTGGGAGAAACCCTTTCCAATATGGATAAGGTCATAATGTTGGATCCAACTCGGAGATACATTCCTACATGTAGTAGATATTGAACCTATGTTGCACCCCCTCTCCTGATAAACCAACACAATCGAAGATATTTGGTGGTGTTCCTTCCCTTATCATAGCCTTCTCCAATTAGGGTTTTGGTTGATAATGAAAATTACCATCCTTTAGTAGTGAACAAGAGGACTTGTGAGAAATCTTGGACACTTAAAACCCATCATTCAAGTTTTTACCACCATCAATAGAATATTTTGTCACCCTAGAGTCCCTCACTGTGGACCATAATGTTTTTTTCTCAATAATATCTTGTTGATGCTTCACCACCTTTAGGATGATTGACTGACTTAAAAAAGGAGGTATGAACAACTCAATTTCATTCGCCAATAGTGAAATAGGGTTGAGATCTCAACACTCCTAGTAGTTCTTTGTCCTAAAATAGTTTACTAACAACAAAATCTATAGAAATCATGTTTTAAGAGCCTCAATGTGCTTCTCCAAGTTAGTATTGAGGCATGTGAACACATGTAGATCATTGGCTAAGGAAGTATGCCACTCTCCATTTTAGCCCTATCATACAGTAAGGACGTGAACATCAGTACACTCCACCTCATCATTATTATTTTTTCTCCATAACTTTCACCATGATGAATGTGGTTACCATAGATGCTATAGTGGATTAGGGAAACATGACCACGGATGCAGGGCATGATAGGGATAACACACTCTACGGGATGTCCGAACCCCATGAATACCCAATGACATGTCCCTATATTCATCAAAGGAGATAAAAAATTGTCCTTGGGATTCCCACCCCCAATGAGTTTTTATCATTATCTAATTGAAATGTTGAAATGTTCAAGGGACATGATGATCTAAATTTCCCATTAGTGGTTTCCCTATAAGTTGAGTCAGACCCGAGGAAAACCATCTTGCTTCTGGATAATTAGGAATATAAAATTCCTACCATTGTTCTTATTTTGGAGTATTTCCTAGAAAATGAATTCTTTAGAAGGGAGCCTATATCTCCTCCATTAGGGAACCCAATCCTTTTTAGCCAGGAACCCTAATTTGAACTTGGAGGCCTCATTCACCCGGTTAGGGAAGAAGATGTGGGCTATGGAAAATGACAGATATATGTGTCACCCACCCACTTGAGCTGTGTGATAATCATCTTTGGGATCATGTTCGTTCAGGTCTATAATTATATGATCCTTTTAATGCATTGGTGTCTACAAATCCACACCAAGAGGATGTGATAGCTTATCTCATCACCCGATTGAAGGCTTTTGAAACATGATAGGTGGTAAATCATCATAAAGGAAAGATGTACCAAGCATGGGTGGACCACGTTCGATCACCCCAAAAAATGGTATTCCATACACCACCCCATTTAATGGGATGATATATCCTCTACATCATTATTATCATTTCTCCTCAAGCAGATGTCTAATGTTGGGGGCTCATGAATAGTAGGAAACCTCGAAGATTCATTGATTTGTCCCTAATATTGATAGACCTACATTCATTAGTTGTATTCACCTACCAACTAGTTCCATTATATTTGTGAGGTCCTCCTTATATAGTTCATCAACCAGGTCAACTCTACCTCATGCCAGATATGCATCACAGACCTCTTAAAATGAAAACAAAGGCCCAGTGAGCATGTCACCTACTTCGTCACCTAATGGAAGGGATTCATGTATATTCTCAACATGAAATTTACTAAAGAATAGATACATATAATTTTTGTCTAGAACATTAGAAATTAACTATTTCTTATCATCATCTATATAAAATTACTAGACAAATTTATGGGTGTCATCCAAAAAATCCCTACACCTCACAGAGTCCTTACAGATGACCAAAAAACAGTCGTGTCCCATTTCCCATTCTAGGTATTGTAATAAGGCCCATTAAATATGAAACAACATATTCAATACATGGAATGGCTCTTGATCCGGTAAACCTACTGTATTATTTATCGAATGTTCCTTGTTAAGAACAACCTCAACAAGTGCATCCCCTCAAGGCACAACCGCACCAAGCACATCCACCTCATTGAGAGAATTTGGACTAAACCCCTATCAAGGACATGATACAATGATTCTTTTCATTGAAAGGAAAAAAATGAAATACTCATTTAAGGACATGAAGTTCCCATGGAACTTTATCTATACTCCAGAAAAGGGAATTCAGATGTTTCTAGAATGTAGGATACCATATGAGGCCAAAAACACTAGTCATGTTGATCATTTCCTATATAACAGAATCTTTAGACACACTATAAAAAACAATTTCTCCTAAATTTTTTTCACTAGAACCAATTAGATTGTGGTTTAGCCATTTTTGGAAACATCCCAACATAAGTATTATATGTCTCTACTGACCCGAATAGTGACAATTATGGATTAAATGGGTGGCCATCGGATACTGGCCATGACATAGAGAAGTAGAATGAATGTTTGGATCATAATGATGTATATAGAAATCAGGGTATAGTCCACTTATATATGAAAAATTTAGAACCAGTTATGGTTAAGATGCCTCCTCAAACCTCAAAATATACATCCGTACTGATGTCTCCCATGTCTCACAAGAATTTGTGTCAGTATGAGAAGGGAAATCAGAGTACCCCACAAGAGTCGAAGCCAGATCAGAAACATGGAGACCTCATTCCCGCCAACATGGGAGAGGCTTCCAGGTAATGTCCAACCCTATACTATTCCACAAATGTGGATAAATAATACATCTCCATAAATCCAAAAGAACTAGTGGACTACCTCATATCCCCAAATAATGATGAAGGCTATATAAAACCCACATGAACCATTGACCAATGATACCAAAGGAGATGGTAAGTAAAAAATATAAAATGGAATTCTCAATTTAGTGTTTCAAACAAGGCTATTCAAGATATTGAAACCAGATATAAGTCCTTTCACATCATACATAAGGTGTAACCTTATCAGTCTTCTCCATTTAGCTTTCCATTGCAGCTAACAATACTCTTTGACCACATGAATCATCTAATATGGGCCACAATTAAAAACATATATTGAAGGCTTGTACTAATATGACTAGTATCGAGCCATCAGTTGGTTAGAGAAGACAATATATCTGGTAGCATAATATCATCTGTACAAGTTAGGTCTCTATTTTTCATCCCATAACATATACTACTCCCCTAAAAAACAATAACCCTCTAAAAGAAAAAATATTCCCTTTCAATATATGTATGATGTGATGAATCACCTCTTTTGAATACCCCAGATTCTATTAATCCTTCAGGTTTATCTCTAGTCAAAGTTAATGTGTAGGGCCCTTTACTAATTCATGAAAATTCCCCTTGTATTCATGGTTGATGTAGATTTCAGTTAGGCCTACAACATTGATTAAACTAAGAAAGAGAAATTTCAATACATCGTCTCATTTTTTGATGAAAATTATTGTGTCTCCAATAAATGGAAAATAGGCTCACTGTATATCATAGGTTAATTAAATGGAAAATAAATATGATGCTACATAGTGGATACTAGATTTTAAGATTGAACTTATTCTAAATCAGATTCTCAATAATCTGGTACATATAAAAGAAAATGTGACTCCCTCTAAAACAACAATTAATCTTATGATAATTTTCAGAGGAAGAAGTGTGGGAAATTTGGATGAATACTCAATTAACTGGTCTGATATGAAGCACATTGTATATGGTAATCTCAAAAGACACTTACTAAAATTCGATTCATGGGAGCCCTAGAATCATTTTCATGTAGTGGTCCCCTCTTCATACCACCCATACCATAAATACACCCTTGAAGGTCGAGTAGGGGTACAACAAGGTGATGATCCCCCCTTTGGCATATTTGAGTCCAGCTATGTAGATGATGGTCACTAAAAAGGGGAAGAAAAGTAAGTCCAAACCAAATGGGATGTTAACATAAACTCCTCTAATGATCTAACAACCCCTCTAGCCGATCCATGGGTCGACATGAAAGAAAAATGTTATATCCAAGTTCATCTATTAGATCACACAACAACAAACCTAGTGGTCTTGTTTCACCATATATATATAAAAATGATCTCAAATATTACCATATACTTCTATAATGGATAGGCCTAACTAACACCAGAACACCCTAATCGAACATTGTACCACGAATTTCACCCCTTGGGGACTGATCCATTACATTCACACATATTTCACAAGGAATGGATGACTCAACATATGTTAAACCATTGTCATTAATTTAATATCTTGATTGGACCTCACTACAAGAATCTGAATAGAATTGGATAAATATATTCTCTTTCCATAGTCTCTTTGTAATAGGAACCCATCATAATGGTTTATGTGTCCTATAGAGCAGACAATAGTGATTCACTAATGTCAGCCATCCTGATAGAGTAATATCCTCCATCTATTCCCCTTTCACAGTTGATAAAGTGGATTTAGAAGAAAATATCCTCCCTTCCAAAAGGGTGTCTCCAACACTATTAATGAGCTAACTCAAGTGAACCTTAGTAATGAGGATAATATAAGGATGACAATGATCATCACAAGCATTTCCTCATAGGAACATCCATTGTATGTGACTTCATGAGAAAACACCACTATGAATTTCACATGGAGCTATGTTAAGAAGAATGGACATGACCCTTAGATTCATGGTCATCACCTTTACCTATCAGTGGGTCTTTAAGGGTTTAAAAATCCTCCAATAAATATTAATCCCTTGCACGGTTCAATGGTAATAGATCAGGTTGATAGGATTATTAAATTCAAATCTATCCGGGGGATCCAATACCCTATATGTATAGCCAAAATTACCCTAATAATGAAGGAGAATCAAAAGATCCGAGTCTAAATTGACATTATGGTCCTCAAATACCATTGTTTGAAGGATTATTTTCCCCATTTAGTGATAGAGTTATTGATTGATTAACAGTATAGGTTCCTAGACCTCTCCATTATGGATGGATACTCTGGGTATAACTAGATCCTAATATCCCCTAAAGATGAGGAGTCCAATACCTTCAAGGTTCCCCAAGGATCATTCTTCTACTAGGTTATTCATTTCATATTGAAAAACATCTTGATCCACATACCAATGGGCCACATTCTACATACTTAAAACAATTCTTTGGACATTGGTGGAGTACTATTTGGATGATGTGGTGGTAAAATAGCTCCATCATCAAGGTCATCTCAATGATATTGAGAAATTATTTAGCTTCCTATACTTCAATCACTTTAATATGAATCCTTTGATGTGAAAACATAGGGTTACCTCAAGAAAATGTCTTAGTAATATCCTAAGATATGGAGAAATTGAGATTGACCCATAGAAAATAAAGTCTATCAATCCAATTTATTTCATGAGAAATATCCTAGAGAAGAAAGGTCTCAAATGACCCTTAATATATATACATTAATTTATTACAAATCCTTTTAAAAATAGTAATCCCATTTTAAGGATCATGAAAAATGGAACCATTTAACAGTGGGATGAGTTCTGATATATTATAATTGATGAAATTAATCAGTATCTACTATAGCCTCTGACTATGATGCCACTCATCTCATGAAATTATTTGGTCCTTTATGTGACCTCTTGGGAATGGTTCCACAATTACCATATAGTATAGAAAAGAACCATGGATATGGGAAAAATATGTACTATTTCAGTAGCATGATCCTCGACATGGAGACCAGATACTCCCCTATTGATATGATTTTCCATGTTCTTGTTTTTATAGTGAAAATGTTGTAACATTTTTTATTGAACCATGAGATAAAATTTCATTCATGAGTATACCCACTAAATTAAATCTTCAATTTCACCATGTTGATGGGAATATTGTCGTGTTGGGTGGTAATAATCTAGTAGTTGGACATCAGTTTTGCCCCACAAAAGGACATTAAAAGACAGAAACTTGTAGAATTCCTATCTACACATCCTCCACCTAATGAAAAATCTATGACTCTAGATTTTCCATATGAATATATTTTCTCAGTGGAATATCCTCTAACATGCTGGACGACACATTTCAATGGTGTTTCATGGTGTCCAACCAGTTGAAGGATCAATAATTCCAATCTCAATACATTGGGAACAAGGATCATATTAATCACTCTAAAATAAGCTATCTTTCCATACACATTGATATTTTTTTATGATTGCACTAATAATGAGACAGAGTATAAGAAATTAATTAACAGTCATGAGAAATCCCTAGAAATTAATATCCCATATTTGGAAATGATGGGAGACTCTAAGATAGTCATCAAATAGATTAAGGGTGAATCTCACATTATAAATAAAGAACTTGTTCTCCTATTTGAATTCACATGTCAGATGATGGCCCTATTTTCTTTCACGCTATTAGTGACCCATGTTCCATGTTTACAAAATGGTCAAGATAATGCTTTAGAACACATGGATTTATCACTCTTATAAACTAGCAAGGATAACTATGCCATTAAAATGGCACACAAGAGATTCTTCGGCCCTTCCAACTCAGATTCTGGAAACCAAAAGGTATATCAGATGGATGCTAGTATTCATATGTTCACCACTCAAATTCCCCCATAGTCAGGGAAAAATATGATTGGAGGAACTCAATTTTTGGGTATCTTCAGCATGGAATTATCCCTCTATATTTGTTAATCATGGGGTAATTCACTAGCATGGAATGTTGATTACTCTCAAAAGTGAGCCTATCCTTGAGAGAACCCTTTATAGACATGGGTATGATTTAATTATCCTCTATTACATACATGTAGGTGAGATACCTCAGGCCATATAGGAGGTATAGGTTGGATCATGTGGCACTCATAAAGTTGGATTAAATATATCCAACCACATTTGGAGGATATGATACTTTTGTCCCACCATGGTACATGACTACATTATTTATCAAATAGATTTTATTCTTGTCATATGAACGCTAACATTATGGATCAACATCTAGAGATTATTCACACTAATAAATAATATTTCCTATTTGGAAAATGGGGACATGATATTGTGGGACCATACCCACCAGCAAAAACATGGAAATGAAGGTTAATTTTGACAACAACAGACTTCTTTTTCCAAATAGGGAGAAGAGGTTACCCTAAACGATGTCAAAACAGAGTCCGTTATTGTGATTGTGATTTTCAACATCTTCCATTGTTATAGGGTGCCTCATATTATTCTCATATAAAACAAAATTATTTTTCAAGATATTGAGATGAAGAAAATGTACATAGTGTATATTTTTTGGTCCAACCATACTTACAACTACAATAATGAAAATGGGATGATTGGGGAATTCAATAAGACGCTCTCCAACATATTTTATAAAAAATGTGGTCCAAAACAATAAGAGTTAGGCATAAAGGCTCTATAACACCCTTTAGTCCATCAGATGAAATCTCAAAATTCCACTTAAGAAAAACCATTATTCATGGTGTATGAAATAGAGTAAGTATTACCCATTTTTCATTAGTTATAGTCACTCATAATGGATGTTTATGACTAGAAGATGCAATAAACAATGACTATAGTAAGTATAGCTATGTTAGAAACCCACAATGATTATATAATTTTGGAATTTCATTACATATAGAGGAAATAGAATAGGATAGGTAGAGTGTTCAATAAGAGGATTCTCCCCCCTACTTCCTCCATGGGGACATGGTAATGGATATTAAAAAAATCAATGATATCAAGAAAAAATCCATTAAAACTAAAACTCAAATGAGAGGGGCATAACAGTATTTACATGGTATACCCCAATAGAGAATACACTATAATGACCATGGATGGAGAGAATATCAAACCTCCAACCAATGCCATGTTTCTCAAGAATGACATCACATGAACTCCAGGGTATATAATACATGCACATAAACTACAAAAATGATGGTCAATGATACATGACCTTAAACTATAGAAACAAGGGTCCAAGGAATATAACCTTAAAATAATAACTACCCCTTCAGTCCATGCATTATGGATATAATTTTATTGTCCCCATAATCTTTGTTTCATTTTGTTAAATTGAATATCCCAATATGCCTAGTGAAAGATGTTAAAATGCACTCTTACCTAATGAGATAAACTTGGTATGCCTCACATACCATGTGTGAGATGTAAAAATCCAACATCCTCAACACGTGATTTTAAGATTTATCCTTAAACCATATAAAACCATGAGGCTTAATTTGAGTAATATGGTAGAATAAAAAATTTACTTAGAACATGATGTCAAAATATTTCCGAACAACATATTATAAACATGGGATACCCCATGGAATCCTTGGGATTCCACAATTCCATTTCTAAAGAGTATATCATCCCACATCTAACATTATTCTCCCTCCATGTCATGTTCCATAACATCATGTGGATTGTTTCCCATTCCTATAGAATATTTATTGATGGGTAGATTCCATGTCTTCTGCCCCAACTACCAATTATTCATAAACCCTTCCTCCATGGGGGGATTACCCTTGCGAAATTTTTCCCACAATCCTTAGTTATAGTGCAAGAATTATGGCTGTAAACAATGTGTAATTTATTTAGGATATTTATGTGGAATGTGTTCTTACCTTAACCTCACTTTATATAGTGTTTTACCTCTTTCATTCCGCATATTCATCCCTAAAAAAATTCCCTTTTCCCATCATCATGAATGAATTTTTTTTCAAATTCTCCTTATTCCTAGACACAAGACCATATAATATATATGAGGAACAATTTTTATGAACCATTGACTAAATTTTTTTTTGTCTCGTCCTCATAGTAGAGGATATCCCCTCCTAATTATGGTTTTTTTCATCAATGATGATGCATTTTATAACAACATGTGGTTTAATTCCCACTTCCATGGGATACATAGTGACACTTAGACCTACTGTCTTACAGACTATCGATAAGTTTATCACAAAACCTCCCATTACCTAAGAAACTATCACCCCTAAATTACCTTATAAGACTCCTCTTTATGTATAATTCCCAATCATATTCCACATCTCACCAGTGAATCAGGATTCCCTCATGACCCCACATAAGGAAGTAGTGAATGAACAACTCAATTCATATGCCCCAGACACACACTGAACATACATTATTTAAATTCATCCTTACCCCATGCAAATAAGCGATGTCTAATATAAAAATTAATTGATAAACACAAAATATCCTCAGTACATAACATCTAAATATAGTTTTACCCTATGAAATAAATGTAGGATACCTCATATCACAAATATTTGATGACTCTATGTACTCACTAAAGAATACCCCACTGCCCGATGACATTGATATCCTACCATCTTGTGTACTAGAACTTTGTGTGGCCTGATTTGCATTCCATGGGATACATAGTGTCTCAGAGATCCAAATCCATGGTCCATCCCCATCATTGACTCGTTATGGGGTATTTCCTTCCTCGGTGTCATGACTTCAACTCTCTGAAATTATTCTTGTATTTTTGTGTGGTGAAGGGTATCCTTGGACACCATTTCTTTTTGGGTTACCACTATTCCTTACTATAAAAGCCCTTATAAGACATACTCACCCTTGATTCTGAACTCTATTACCTAGAACTATTTTCAGACATAGAATGAGATATACAAATCAAAACTATAAATCCCAATATACTTATAACATGAAGTTAAACTGTATCCTTACCCATATAAATTTGGGATGCCTCCTATTAAAAATATGGGATAACCAAAAACCAATGCCCCCTGCATATTCCACTATATTGTAGCCTTACCCCTCCTAAAACCAAGATTCCTCATATGAAAAATCTCTGATGACCAAAAATAAATATCCTTAGTACATAAAATTATACAATAAAAATTACCCATACTAAATTAGGATGCCTTATTTGAAAGATATTGGATGAACAAAAACCATAATCCTCATAAAATGATGTTAAAGTATTGCCTTAATTTTTATGAAACCATGATGCCTAATATGATAAATATGGGATGATAAGAACCAATGTTCATAGTGAACGATGTTAAAATATATTCCTACCCTATGAAAAATACATTTGATTACTCAGATGATTAATATATGATGATTCTATGTACTCAACCGATAAAAAACCACCCATCCATCATCCACATCCCACCTCTTCAAATTATAGAACTATGTATATCTTTGTTCCCATTCCAATGGGATAGATAGTGACATTCAGATCCAATATACTAGTTCCATGCTGAACATCAACTCATTTTGGGGGTCCCATCGCCCCTCTGGTTTAGCCTTGATCCTCACCTACATATATTTTCATCCAACATGTTCGAGTGAATTATGGGATACTTCCTATTGTAACACCCCAAGCTTATATGGTATGTTTCTTTTTAAATAATTCAAATTTCTTGCACTACAAGCAATACCCAGTTCGAGCACACCGTGACTAGCCATTTGAGAAGCGGTTTTGAATAATGTGGACCACATTTTTTATTTTTTATTTTCCACATAATTATAATATTCCTCTCATTTTTTTCAAAGACATTATTTAATAACAAATTTAAATTTTTGAATAAAAAAATCGTTTTAAAAAAATGTACTTTTACCAAATTTTAATGGATGGACCTTATTAAATATAGTATTTTACCTCTATTATGTAATAAATTAAAGGAATAATATTATTCTATAGAAATGGTACATAAAAATTAATTTAAGACAACTTTTTGGTGTTTTTCTGATAAATTCCATATTTTAAAAAATAGTGAAAAAATCTACTTTTTCATCTAATTTATTTATATTATTATATTATCCTTTTAATATGTTTTTAATTTATAATATTATTATTTTTTTATAATTTAATATTATAACGCTACGACACTAGTTACCTAGAGTCAGTGCATTATTACATAACATTGGCATGATCACAAAAGATCAAGTCTCGAAAGACCGATTAGTTTAGTAACCTTGTAAGTACTAGATACATTCATAAGGTTTACCATACATGATAAAGTTAAAAACTAAAACAACGTAGTCTCCATAGTCCACACTCATATCCCCTCAGATTATCCCCATAGGTCCTTCATAAAATACTTCTCCACATCCTGGAAAAAATAAAACATAGAAAGTGGTGAGCTCAAATTATCAGTAAGGATAACAATATAGCGGAAACTTTCATAAATAAGGATAAACATTTAAGGCAATGTATAACTAAAACAAAAGACTTTTAAACTTCAACTTCATCATAATATTGAAAAAATACAATGAAATAATTCCATTTACTTATTCACATGGATATTCTACTAGTCAAATAACGCAATTCAATATCAAAAACCATTTTCATAATGATGGAATGCATAATTCCTGACATTCATAACCACATAGGCAAGGCCTAGTGCCAAGACTACAAATAATATTTTGTCAAGGCCTTGTCCCATGACAATAGTTTGTCTCATGAGACCTACCGATGAATTGAGGAGCTATAGCGGGCTCCACCCATCACTTACTAAGTCCAAATCATTCCTCATATGAAAATTTTGAAACATAACATAATAATTTGTATTGAAACTAGCATATGAAATGTCAATACTTTATCCACAAACCAAGAATGGTATAAAAATAACACATCCATGGTCAAACAAAACTCATTGAATACAATATGGAAGATTGTATTATAACATATTAAACTCAATCAATAATAATGAAGGATATTGACATAAATGAAAATAATTATCAAAACTATTTGAGAGAAATATCCCATTTTTCATGAAAATATTAAAAGTCTCACTATTTTCCAAGAATCCATTAAAAAATATATTTTTGAATCAATGTGTCCAATACCACTTGTAAATTTGAAAATGAGTTTTAATTTTAAGACATTAATTTCCATATAAATAAATCTTTAAATCCATTTTTAAAACATTTACATTAAAGAGAATGATTTAGAATAATAAATCTTTAAAACATTTAAAATGATATTTTAGTTAGAGTTCTTAATAAAAAGAGAGACTCATGAATTAAAATAATTGAGGTAATAAAAAATCTATAATATCATGAGAATAAAGGGATTCATGATATACTATGTTAAAGTACATTATATACACCATATAAAAGTGATTTGGTGTATAACAACCAAGAAGTCTCAATGGAACATAAATTGAGATGAAATCTCTCATCATGACAGTATCCTTAGGTTAAGGATAAATAAATGACATAATTGTGTGTGAAAAATATAAATACACTCAATATAATTGGATATTCTGTTTTAATCAATCAGAGTAAATTCACACATATTCTTGTAAAAACAACACCAATGAATTGGATATTTAACTCAACAAATCGAGATTGAGTTAAAATTACACTTATCAAGTTCATAACAATGATTTGAGAATTTATAAATGGAGTGATTATGTGTATCAAAAGTATATCCATATAAATGGGAGTGTAAATTATGACATAAGAAAATGAATAGTGATTCCACACATAATCTTGTAGTAAATTAATCAATGGAGTATGCATAATGCCGAATGAGTGGAAATTGAAATTTCAAATTCCCTTATCGATTTGGTAACTTACGAAACATACACCCATGAAAGAAGGACCATACAATGATGATTTAAATATCTATAAATTAAATTATATTACACAATGAATACAATCATTGCAATACACACACCACATGCGATAAATAAGTGGTGAACAATGAAAATATCATGGAATTAAAAGTGAGATAAAAAACCCCTTATATTGTAATTTGTCCATGGAAAAGGGTCAGTTAAACTCCTGTATAATGGTGAAATAATTGATATTGAATTATACAACAATAATATACATTAATATGATATCATATATGATCTTTTAACATTGATTTGTTGATAATATCTTATTATTATCATCGGTTCAGGTGTTAATGGATTCCTTTTCCATTATATTCTTTTTTATGTGAGCCATATTTGTTATGGATGGGATGTATCTTATTTATATCCATAATTATATCATGGCACTAAAAATTATTTTTAATCATCAAATAAAATTTAGTCTTGACTGGAGATGGTGGGTAATTAAGCTCATCGCGTTCGTGGAGACGGTAATCCGTACGTACGTACGAGCGGAAATATCATTATTTTGATATTAAAATAATATATAACTAAATATTATATCATATATAAAGAATAATTATCATGTTATATTTATTATTTAAATAAATTAAACATCATTATTATACCCATCCAAATAATAATATATTGAATAACAATTACACCACGATGTGGAGATGGTAATCTGTACGTACGCACGTACGGTGACATGTCATTCAAAGGATGGATATAATAATGAAGATGGATATACCATATTTATAATAACATCATAGTATATAGATGACACTGGAGTTATTATTTTAGAATGGAAATAACAAAGAAAGAAGAAGTGGAAGAAGAAAAGAACTTGAAAGAGGGTGGTGAAATTATTAACTCTTCTTCGGGTTCGTCCTTTTGATTTGATCAAAAAACTCC
This sequence comes from Viscum album, assembly GCA_963277665.1. Taxonomy (NCBI): domain Eukaryota; kingdom Viridiplantae; phylum Streptophyta; class Magnoliopsida; order Santalales; family Viscaceae; genus Viscum; species Viscum album. Next base: position 2,116,018,113 of record OY728120.1, read on the forward strand.
TTAAGTTGGTTTTATGACCAAATTAGGGCATCTAAGATGAATTGAGGGAAGTTTAGAGGATATTTGGGCAGGTTTTGGCCGATCCAAAAGGCTTTGAATGTGTGAATTAGAGAGAAGGGGGAGTGCCCTTTTATAAGAGGGGTGCAGGGATCCTTAGGAAAAGCTAGAAATATTATTTTATAATAAAATAATTTTCGGTTTCTAATGGCTAAGAAATAGATTATTTAAAGGATAATTTGGGTATGGGTCTAAAACCACTCAACTCATATGTTTTATCCAGGTTTCGGTAACTATATTAACCTTAAATTTTAAATTTAACACTTAGTTAAATAGTTTGACATTTACCATGTCTCTTTGTATTTTTATATTATATGGTTAATAAACATACTATATACATCCAAGAGAACCACTAGTGGTTAATTAATGATACACCTATCATTATATAAGTCCTATGGCCGATTATTAGATTTTTAGGAATAGAATATCAATTAATAATATAATATTTGTTTTAAAAACTCTTTTATGTCAATTTTGACACTATTTAATAATTGATTTTTTTTAAAGTCCTAAAAACATTTTTAATTACAAATAGATTCATTTAATCAGAAAAAACATGTAATATTAACCTATAAAATTCGTGTATGTCATCAAAACTTTCAAAAGTATATTTATTTTATCATTTATAATACCATTTACTTGATTCGTTCATTAATAAGGAAAATATTAAATCATCATTTTGTCATAAATAAATTTTATTATTCAATGTCTAAAAATTATAAATAAAATACCATTTTTAGTAAATATTTTTATCTTTCTAAGAATATTTATAGTCTAAGAGATAACATGTACAACCCTATTTAAAAATTGTTTTTCTAAAAGATATATGCTTATGTCATTTTTTTATTTACTTTAACTTAATTAATATAAAGTGTCATTATCACATACAAGTGGCTCCATGGGGTCCCAAAATTGACCCAAAGATTCCCATGGTCGGACATGTATCGTCCAATAGGGTTAGGACATGTGTTAGGGTAATTTAATATTATTATAATATTATTTTTTACTCTTATTTATGAGATTTACCCTCTAACCATGGTAAATAAAATATTTACCGATGTAATTGTTCAAAATGTATAAAAATAAAAGTTATCTATTAACAAAATTTTTACCTCTTGATTCTAAATATGTAATTATTTTTTATAAATTCAAAACACAAAAGTGGAAGAAATTTATTTAAAATTAATTCTTGTTGTCAAAACAAAACGCGTGTTTTTAAGAAATAATAACTATTAAAAGATAGACAATTGTTTATGTCTAGTTTAAATGTGATATTACTTACAATTACCAATATTGTATTAAATGATGAAAATATATTATAATTATACTTTAAAACCTTTCAATATTATAATTTTTCACTATAAAGTATTAGGATTAAAAAAGTTGTTTTTAATTAATGTTTAGTATTTTTTACTATTCATCAAAATTTGGATGTTTTATAAAAAATACCAAAAATTCACCCTAGGATAACTTTGATATTAAGAATCCAAAAATGAAGACCATTTTTTATGATAAATTTTCTAAAATTTCAAAAAGTGGTTATTACTATTCATAATGACAACTTTGATTGGTCGTGGTGTGTTAGAATCTCGAGGTTGCGTACAATGCAAGATATTGCATTATTCAATGGGAAACATACTATGGAAGCTTGGGGTGTTACATTCTCCCCTCCATCAAAAAAATTAGCCCTTAAAATTTTTTAAATTGGGCTTGGGAATATAATGTAATGTCCCACATAAGAAAAAGAGTCAATAAAAATATAACTTTAAATGAAAGAAAGAGAAGTACAAAGGTCACCCAAGATAAAACATACTAGGATTCCATGAAGGAAAACCTGGATATGGAAGATAAACTAAGTTTCATGTTCTGATGGACAGGGATAGAAAACATGATCAGGAGAAAGTTAACAACATGAAAACCACAATCTTGTGATTGGAAAAATGATCATTAGTCTCCCAGTAGAAAAAGTAAACAGACAACATTTTTTTGTTTTATGTTACATTACATAATGATGAAGAATTAATTTTTGAGATTGACTAAGAACATAAAGAGATATACTTAATTTTTAAGTATAGTTTCATTCTTTAATAAATGTCTACTACTAACTCATTTTTTAAATGATGAGTATTCAAGAAGACTTGGTCACACTAGAAGAGCTAGAATAAACTTTGATAGAATCACATGATTCACGAAGGATAAACTATATATTTAACTTTTCATTAGATGTTAATTCAAAATCAAAATAGTTAGTATAAGATATGATGATCCCCCAAAAGGATATTCCATTATAGAAAGAAACAGTAATCTTAATTTCTAAAATTAAACCAGCAATACCCCAAAGTTATATAAGTACCATTAAATAAACAATTGTCCTTAAAATCCTTCAATATAATCCAATATAATATTGAAACCCAAAATGTAAAAAAAATTGGTTATGTAGTCTTCCATGTTAAATTGTATCTCCAAATGACATCAACTACTCTTAAATTCATATACTTAAAAGTAATTAACCAAATCAAATATTCTCTATTATAGGTTAATCATTTAAATAAATAACCCAAATCACTATAAATCCACAATAAAAACATAGATAAAAATCCACCATTATTCCTAAAATGAAATCCCATGGTATTCTATTTTCCTTGGGCATATAGTGTTCCCAAAAAAGTGATCATCTTCCAATATAAAATTTATCACTTAATCACCAAATCATTTTCCAATACTAAGGATATTCATTTTTTTAGACATAAGATCTCAAATCAACTTATTATTGATCAATAAAATTATTTAACTAAAAATAATTAGTCACACTGACCAGGGACTTCACGTAGTCCAGTGGTGAGAAATAAATCCCAATCACACCTTGGTTGTGGGATCGATTCCTACAGCTTTGTTCGACGCGATGGGTTTTCACACGATCTGCGTGTTGTCCTCATTCAAAAACAATATTTTATAACATTACCAAAATGAGATAAATTCCTCAAAATAACCATAACATCATTTATCCAATAATGTTATCACATACCTTGTATTTTCATCCCAAAATATAATAACTTGTAATTGCCTCAAACCAAATGATCATATAAAACCAAATGGTTCTTTATATCTATATTCACAAGAGAAAACATAAGTCTTCCTCAAATATCATTCTCACATAGAAAACTATAGGGTTACAAATACAAGAGAAAATTACTCCAAAGTAATCCCATCAATAAGGAGAACTAATAATTTTAAACATTTCTCCAACCATTTATTTCCACATAGCTTCTTCTTTGACCAAGAAAATATCTTATAGAATAGGGTATTCAATCAGGTAATGTACAGGTCCCCTAAATTTATGGAAAATTATTGTAAATAGATTCTTGGGACCATTTTTATTTTCTTCCATAGTACTCTTCATTTTTCCTCGACAATTATTCACTTTATGTCCTTCTTTTCCATACGTAAAGAATTTTTATTGTTCCATTGAGACACTTTTTTGGGTGTTTCATTCCACATTTCTTGCATGATATAAATTGAGGATTCTTTTCTCTGTGGTCTCCACTACTGGAGCTCTTATAATTCATCACCTTTCTCTTCTTTGCTGAGTCCATGAGTTGGTTAATATATATGTTGTTGATCATATTTTCGGAAAACAGATTTGGCTTGAACATGATATCTTTTACACCTATTAAAATTCCATTTTTTTGGTCATTTCCACCTCCATTCCCACCTTTTACATCATTCTCAAAGTTACTATGACATCCTTGGAATCCAACCATTGACTAAAACCAGAAATCATTGTGTGAGTAACAGTAGTTATAAAATTATTTAGAGAATATCAGGACAACATATTCTCAATTTGAAACATCTTAGGAGAAACCAAGGTCATTTTTCTCATGTTATATTAAAATAATTGGTTTGTAAATAAAATGTAAATTATCCTAAGCATATCCCCCGATAATGTCATAACCAAGAGTGCCGCAAGGCCCGTTTTTGTGCAGCATTTCCTGTTCGAGTCTAGATCAACGTGGTGTTTTTAGGTTTTAACCATTGGTACATCTGTGCCAGAGCCACCTCTACCTGCTCATATCCAGACAAGGATTTATTGCTTGGAAAACTCACAAAATCACTACAATACCAAAATTTTAGGACTTTTTTCTATAGTAATCCTCAAATTCTATCTTAGCGCTATGTGCTCTAATCAGAGTTTATCTAAATCTAGTTTCCAAGGTTTGTACTACACTTACTCTAATACCAAATGTAACGCCCTGACCCTAGTTACCCAGAGTGGGTGATTTATTACATAACATTTGCATGATCACAAAAGATCAAGTCTCGAAAGACCGATTACTTTAGTATCCTTGGAAGTACTAGATACATTCATAAGGTTTACATTATATGATAAATTGAAAAACTAAAACAACATAGTATCAATATTCCACACTCATATCTCCTCATACTATCCCTGTAGGTCAGTCATAAAATACTTCTTCACATCCTGGGAAAAATAAAACATAGAAAAGGGTGAGCTCAGATGCTCAGTAAGGATAACAATATAGCAGAAACCTTCATAAATAAGTATAAACATTTAAGGCAATGTATAACTAAAACAAAAGCCTTTTAAACTTGACCATCCACATAATATGGAAAAAATAAAATGAAATAATTACATTTACTTATTCACATTAATATTATACTAGTAAAATAATCAAATGAAATATCAATAACCACTTTCATAATGATGGAATGCATAATGCCAGACTATCATAATCACATAGTCAAGGCCTTATGCCAAGACTACAAATAAGATTTGGTCAAGGCCTTGTGCCAAGATACTAGTTTGTCTCATGAGACCTACCGATGCATCAAGGAGCAATAGTGGGCTCCACCTGTCAATTACTATGTCCAAATCATTCCTCGTAGGACAATTTTGAAACATAACATAAACATTCGTATTTAAACTAGCATATGAAATGTCAATACTTTATCACAAAACCATGAATGGTATAAAAATAAAACTTCCACAGTCAAACATAAATCATTCAATACAATATGGAAGATTTTATTTTAACAGATTAACCTCAATCGAGAATAATGAAGGATATTGACATGGACGAAAATAATCATCAAAACTATTTGAGATAAATATCCCCTTTTTCTTGAAAACATTAAAAGCCACACTATTTGTCAAGAATCCATTTAAAAATAGATTTTTGAATCAAAGTGTCCCATAACACATTGAAACTTTTAAAAGGAGTTTTAATTTTAAAAACATAATGTCCATATAAATAAAACATTAAAATCATTTTTAAATCATGGACATTGATGAGAACAATTGAGAATAATAAATCTTTAAAACATTTAATATGATATTTTAGTTAGATTTCTTAACCAAAAGAGAGACACTTGAATACAAATAAATGAGGTAATAAAAACTTTATAATATCATGAGAATAAAGTGATTAATGATATACTATGTCAATGTACATTATATACAGCATATAAAAGTGATTTGTTGTATAACAATAAAGAAGTCTCAAAGGAATGAAAATTAAGATGAAATCTCTTATAAAGACCGTATCCTTAGGTTAAGGATAAATCAGTGACATAATAATCTATGAAAAATATAAATAGACTCAATATGATTGGATATTTAGTGTAAATAAATTAGAGGAAATTCACATGTATTCTTGTAAAAACAACACCAATGAATTTGATATTTAACTCATCAAATCGAGATTGAGTTAAAATTACGTTTATCAAGTACATATCGATGACTTGAGAATTTATAAAAGGAGTGATTATGTTTATCAAAAGTATATCCATATAAAGGGAAGTGGAAATTATGAAATAAGCTATTGAATAGTGATTCCACAGATAATCTTGGTGTAAAATAATCAATGAAGTCTGCGCAAAGTCGAATGAGTGGAAATTGAAATTTCAAATTTCCTTATTGATTTGGTAACTTACAAAACATACACCCATGAAATAAGGATCATAAAATGATGATGTAAATATCCATAAATTAAAGTATATTACACAATGAATACAATCATGGCCAGTACACACACCACATGCAATAAATAAGTGGTGAACAATGGAAATCTCACGGAATTAAAAGTGAGATAAGAAACCACATAATTTGTAATTTTTCCTTGGTAGAGGGTAGGTTAAACTCCTTTATAATAGTGAAGTAATTGTTATTTAATAATACAATAATCATATACACTAATATGATATCATATATGATCTTGTAACATTGATTTGTTGATAATATCTTAGTATTATCGTCGTTTCGGGTGTTAACGGATTCATTTTCCATTATATTCATTGTTATGTGAGCCATATTTGTTATGGATGGGATGTATCTTATTCATATACAGAATTATATCATGTCTCTAAAAATTATTTTTAATCATAAAATGAAATTTATTCTTTAATGGTTACAATGGGGAATGAATCTCATTGCGTTCGTGGAGACGGTAATCTGTATGTACGCACAAGCGACAATATCAATCGTTTGATATTAAAATAATATATAATTTAATGGTATTTAATATATACAGAATAATTATCATGTTATATTTATTATTTACATGATTTAAACATCATTATTATAACCATCCAAATAATAATATATTGAATAACTATTACACCATGACATGGAGACGGTAATCAGTACGTACGCACATATGGTGAAATGTCATTAAAAGTATGGATATAATAATGAATATGGATGTAATATATTTATAATAACATCACGTTATATAGAAGAAAAGGGTTTTTTTATTTTAGAATGGAAATAACAAAGAATGAATAAGCTAAAGAAGAAAATAACTTGAAAGATGGCTGTGAAATTATTACCTCTTCTTCAGATTCTTCATTTTGAGTTGTTCAAAAGGGATCCTTAAGTTGTCTTTATAAACAATGGAGGTCCTCTAAGATGATGTGAAGGAAGTTTAGAGGATATTTGGGCAGTTTTTATCCTAGACAAAAGGCTTTGAATTTGTGAATTAGAGAGAGGAGGCAGTGCCCTTTTATAAGAGTGGTGAGGGGCACATTTGGAAAAGCTAGAAATATTATTTTATAATAAACTCATTGTCAGTTTATAATGGCTCCAAAGTGGATTGTTTTATGGATATTTTGGGTATGGGTAGAAAACCACTCATCCAATAGGTTTTATACAGGTTTGGGACACTATATTAACCTTAAATTTTATATTTAACTCTTAGTTAAATAGTTTGACATTTACCTTGTCTCTATGTATTTTTATATTATATGGTTAATAAACTTACTATATACTTCCAAGAGAACCCCAATTGGTTCCATAATGATACACCTATAATTATATAAGTCCTTTGGCCGAACCGTATATTTTTAGGAATAGAATATCAATTAAAAATATAATATTTGTTTTAAACACTCTTTTTTGTCAATTTTGACACTATTTAATAATTTATTTTTGTTAAAGACCTAAAAACATTATTAATTAGAAATAAATTCATTTAATCAATAAAAAAATTTCATATTGACATATAAAATTCTTTTATTTCATAAAAACATTAAAATTGTATTTATTGTATAATTTATAATACCATTTATTTGATTCTTTCATTAATAAGGAAAATATTGCGTCATCACGGTGTCAGAAATAAATTTAATTGTTAAATTTCTAAAAATTATAAAATAAAATACAATTATGTATGAATTATTTTTATATTTATAATGAATATTTATATTTTAAAATATAACATGTATAACCTTATGTAAAAATTGGTTTACGAAAACATATATGCTTTTTCCATTTTTGTATTTACTTTAACTTAATTAATATAAACTGACATTATCACATACAAGTGGCTCCATGGGTTCCCAAAATCGACCCAAGAATTCCCATGGTTATAAATGTATAATACAATAGGTTCATGACACGTGTTAGGGTAATTTGATATTATTATAATATTATTTTTACCCTTATTTAACAGATTTACCCTCTAACCATGGTAAATAATATATTTACCGATGTAATTGTTCAAAATGTATACAAATAAAATTTACCTATTTACACAATTTGGACCTCATTATTCTAAATGTCGAATCCATTTTTCTAAATTTAAAACACAGAAGTGGCATAAATTAATTTAAAATTAATTCTCTTTTCCAAAACAAAAAAACGTGTTTTAAAAAAATAATAACTATTAAAAGATTGACACTTGGTTATGTCTAGTTTAAATGTGAAATTACATCCAATTACCAATATTAGATTAAATGGTAAAAATATATTCTAAATATACTTTAAAACCTTTCAATAGTATAATTTATCCCTATAAATTATTTGGATTAAAAAAGATGTTTTTAATTAATGTTTAGTATTTTTCACTATGCATCAAAATCTGGATGTTTTCTAAAAAATACCAAAAATTCAAGATAAACTAATTTTGAAATTCATAATCCAAAAATGAAGTCCATTTTGAAAGAGAAAATTTATAAAATTTCAAAAATTGTGTATTACTATTCATAACGGCTACGTTGAATGGTAGTGGTCTGTTAGAATCTCGAAGTTACATACACTGCAAGATATTTCATTATTCAAAGGGAAACAAATCTTGGAAGCTTGGGGTGTTACAAATATAATTCATGACATTATAATTATTTTCACATCAAATTCAGAAATATAAATATGTCAATATTTTGATGATTTTTTCTTTTAGAAAACATATTTCATTTTTTTCAACGGGAATTAATATTAAATTAATTAAAGATACTTATATGTTGTAAATATGGAAAATGGATTCCATATATAGAATCACTGGGTCGAAATTATTTTAATAGGATAATTTTATTTTTGGGTGTTATGAATGACACCATTAGTAATTATTTAATTCTCATAGTTAAAGGTAAGTCAGGTAAATAAAGGAAAAATAATATTATAAAATTACCTTAAAACCAATTAAAAACCTATTGGATGAATAAATTAGACCCTTATAAGTTATGGTTATAATTTGAATCACTTAATGGTCACATTTCATTTAATATGACATGAATATAATAGAAATTAATTAATGTGAAAAAATTTAACAATCTCATTTTATATAAGTATATTAATTTAAATATATGGATAACCAAGAGATGACAAAAAATATTGGTGGTATCTAGAAATATAAATGAATTACCTAAATCAAATAAATTTATTTAAAAAATTTCTATATTAAATAATTCACATTAATGATGACACAATAATGATGCAGATATTATTTTATTAATAGGAATAACTGGTTAATGGTTTTAAAAATTATAAAAAAAATATAATTTTAGTTAATTATGATGCTCCAAAAATTTTACATGAATATAATACATTTTAGTAGTATATTCAATGATTTGGTTCAATGTTCCCTTATGTGAGGTTTTTATTTAATGTTGAATAATTGAATAGGGTCCAAATCGACAATATTTTTATTTTCAAATTATAATAATTTTTAAAATTCTTTAAGAATAATAAAAATAATTAATAAAAATTAACTTATATGGTATAAGATGTAATAATGTTTCAAATTATAAAATATTGACACCACATAAGTAAGTATTTGTAACCATTCAATATTTAGAGTATTATTACCACAATTAATTTTTAATATATTAAATAAGGATAATTACAAATAATTAGGATTAAAATTAAATAAAAATTAGAATAAAATTTTTTATGTGAGAGGATTTAGACCCTACTTCCTCTAATATTATAAATATTCCACTTTTCAACTATTTGGATTAAGAAGTTAATTTACAATAATTTAATAGTATCATGTTTCTAAAGGTGCCCCTACCCTATCTTTTAAAAGGGCGCTCCAAATTTTGTTTAATTCACTCCTCTAAAGCCATTTGTATCAGCCAAAACATGCTAATTTCCTATCTCAACAGGCTTAAATTCATCGTAGATACCACAAATTGGTGATAAATCCATCCAATGGAGTCATTTTGTGAAATAAAAATAGAGATACCCAAAAAAAGAAGAAATTGTTTTATCACCTCTTTCAATGTTCTTTTATTCTTATACTTCATCTTTATATGTTGTTTCCATATAAAATTGATAACTAAAGTATCATAAATATACTGATATGTTATTATAATCAATTTACCACCATAATAATCATTTTATACAACATAAAAATAACAACATCACCATGTATGCATACGTATGGATTACCATCTCCAGAGAATGGTGTAATTTTTTATTCAACACTACATTATTTGGATTGATATAATGATCAGTATAATTGATATACATAATCAATATGAAAATATAATGACTCTGTATAATTAATATACCATCATATTACATACCATTTAACCATCAAGGGAATGATATCGTCGCTCGTGCGTACGTACGACCTACCATCTCCACAACCCGTTGAGATTCATTATCCACGTTAACAATTCAAAAATGATTTTAATGTTTAAATGATGACTATAAATAAAAATTATGTACATAATTTTATTATGTTAATGAATAAAATACAACCTATTCATAAAAACATAACTTACACCACAAAAAAAGAATGGGAAAACGAAGCAGTTAACACATGAAATTATGGTAATATTGAAACACTATAGACAAAATGATATAGTAGGATCCTATTTGATATAATAAATGTGTATGTAGTTCTATTATAATTTAATAACATACATTAACCATTATACAAGAGGTTGACACACCCTTTACTAATGGAAATTACAATGTAAAGTTAAATTTCACAATCTCTTTATTGTCCGAGATTTCTTATAGGTAAGTATCTAATGGGACATTCTTATCTTCCATGTCAATATTTCTTTAAATTTAATTCAAAATATTATTGAAAAAAATTTATGTCATTTTTACCCATGTTTTACTTTTTCCAACACTTTATGAAAGGAGTCTTTCTATCATTGTCCAAACGCGGTACTTTATATCCTTTTCGACAAATAATGGAATGATTTTTTTTCTTATACGGTGTAAGCAGCTATTTTATGCTGTTATGATGCATTAAAATTTTGAATCATTCTTTACAAGATTATATGATAATATTTAATGAAATTTTCTTTTATAATTTTATAGGATTTTAAATGAATTTCAATGTAAAAGGGATATTTCTCTCAAAGAATTTTAATAAATTTATTATATTATATTAATATATGTCTACATCCATTGTTGGATATTATGCTTATTTGAGGTTTAATTATTATGATACAATCTTCCATATTGTAATGATGATTTGATGAAATAATCGACCATGGATATGCTGTGTTTATACCATTCATGGTTTATGGTTATAGTATTTACATTTCACATGAATGTATTAAAATGAATGTTTATGTTATGTTTCAGACATATTGTAGGAGGTATGCATTGGACATAGGAAGTGACGGGCATGTCCCACTATATCCCCTCGATTCATCGGTTGGTCTCATGAGACAAACTAGTGTCTTGAAATATGTACATGATGGTATGGTAATGGTCTTTTCATGAGTCCATAACAGTATGGTAATGGTCTTGGAACGAGACCTTGATGATATGGTTATGATGTCCGACATTATGCATATCCTATTTATGAGATTAGTTATTGGTATTACATGTGATTATTCATCTAGTATAATATAAATTTGAATTTTTAAAAGACATTATATGATTTATTATTTCTATATTATGCTTGAAGATGATGTTTTAATAGGATTTTTTTTAGTTATATACCCTGACTTAAGATTTTATTCTTATTTTTGATAGATTCCCCTATATTTTTTATCTTTACTAAGCATCTAAAAACACCCCATTATTATGTTTTATTTTACCAAGGACTATAGGAAGTGTATTGTGATTTTTTATTTATGTTTAATCTAGTATAATAATTGTGTTCTCAATGAATTATATATTTTTCATTTTATGTTATGAATTATAATGTGAAGTTCATGTGTGTAAAATATTTTCCAAGACTGTTAAACTGATCAATCCTTTAGGATTTGATTCTTTATAATCATGCTAATGTATTAAAATAATGCACTGCATAAGGGCATTTGGGGTCGGGTTGTTATAGTTGGTATCATAGAAAATTCTGAAAAAAACCTTGTAAAAAGAATTAGAACACTTTGTTTTAGGAATATAACCCTATAATAGACTTTGAGTATAAGTATAGTGAAATATCCTATAATTTTGGTTATGTAGTGATTATGTGGTTATTCCTTGAAGACACATCCATGTCTAGAAACTAGTGGTGGATGTGGTTCTATAACATTTTTACCTATGTGTAATAACTCCGAGATGGTGTTCTGAGCCTGACTCAAGATAACCTAGTCCACGATAACTAGCCTTACTGCACAACTGGTTTGACACTCTGGGGGGATATGCTTAGGATAATTCAAATTTTCATTACAAACCATTATGAAGGACTTATTAGTAAATATGTCCCGAGAGAAACCATTTTTATTATTATGAGACTAGATATGGGTAAATATTCAATTAATGATGGTAATTTTTCTACTTTTGGATTAAACATTACAATATGTTCTAACCTAGTGAATGCTATCATTTAGAAAAGCCGCCCATTATAAGGAATGATAACTATATCAATATACATGATCCAAATAGTAAAAATGATCACATCTATCATGGTTATAAGGAAAAATTTTGAATGGAAATATTGTCCCATGTATTCTCATCATATGAATAAATAGTATCATGTGTTAATAAGATAAAAAAATAATTCTAAATGTCCTATGTAACTAAATGGAATCAAGAGAAGAAGATTATGTAAGAGAAAAAGAGGGATAAAGGTAAGAAGGAAATGTATGATTTTCCAACATGTGATTACTATGGAAAGAATAACCATGGTAAATGCTTGAAGGGAATTAGAGTTTTTTATAAGTGTAGAGAAAAATGAAACCAAGATCAAAATTCAATTTGTAAGAAAAAATTTCAAATGTATAATGCTTCATCTGTAAGGATATGGGACACTATTCGAATCAATGTACCAATCATTAGAGTATAGCACAAATGATGCTATTGTATAATAATCTTGTTATGATACTTCTATAGATAAAGACGAATGATTAATGTCCTTATGTTGTTATCAATGAATTATGTCATTTGGGTATTGTATCAATGATGTACAAGTTATATGAATTATTAAAAAAAATAAGGATTGCACTGTGGTATAATTTCATTAAGGATTTGAGATTGTATGCTACCATGAATAGTGGCACAGTTTTAAGTTAATATTATTGAAAAATATATGGTTGAGGGAATGATAACCCTGAACATGTCTCTAATAATAAGATAACTATGTTGGAATAAACAGATGATTGATTTGGATAAAGTATATCGGATATTTTTTACTACCTAGGAATTGATTAATTGTCTATTTATTCCCCCATTATTGGAGTTTTAAAACATTTTTTGATTTAAGAATTATTGACAATATTCTATGTTTTAATTATGGAATATGGAAGCTTGAAAATATTCAATAAGTTTTTATGGTAATATAGGTTATTAAAATGTTTTTAGACAATACATGATAAAGTTAATGGTGTGGTTGGTATGTGACAAAATTGGATCTGCATTAGGTTATAATGATTTGATAAATTTAGTGACCTTCCATATTATGTTTTGGACTGTAATTTTGGATAGAAGTGTTTTGGAAAAGTATAAACGTCAGAATGGATTAACTTTAACATTTGATAGTATTGATTGAGGGTACATCATTTCTTATGGTTATTTATGGAATTTTATAGTAATATATTTTCATTAAAAGGATATCCCATAGGTCGGGTGATAACCTATCACGTTTGAAAAATCCACAATACTTGAACATAAAACCTAAGGGTGAAAAAGGTGCATCACCTACCACTATCCAACATGATTTCATGGTTTTCAAAATGTATTTTTTTATTTAAAAGTTATGAAATATGTAGTATAAGTTCATTTTTTAAACCCTATTTGATTTAAATAAATAGAATATTTTTGAAAATTACTATCTTTGGGAGAGAAAGATAAATTTATAGTATAAATTATTCAATGGAAGAAAATATACATGTCAATTATGTATTATTACTTATGTTCTTAGTCTATGAATTAAATTAATTATTCAACATTATATAAATTCTCATAAATCCAAAAATGGTTTCCTAGTACTTTCTTTTGTGATGAATCAAATGGTCTCAAAGATTATTGTAGAATTATAGCTTTCTAGTTGTTAATTTTTTCCTAATAAAATTTTCTATCACAATATCTCTGAACATGATGGTTACATTTTCATTCATGTCCATTTTTTCCAACATTGAACCCACATATTCGTAATATCTATTGACCTTCATACTTACCTTTCATTATTTTAAAATGGTGCCCTTATTAATCCATTTTTTAATATGGGATTTCAAAAAATATATTTTGAAATATCAAAAACCTATATTTCAATCCTAATTTTAAATTCCAGGGGTTCAATTAATTGAAGTAGGGTAGAATTTAACACCTCCCACTTCCATGGTACGCTTCTTTTTAAGTAATTCAAATAGCTTTCATTACACACAACACCATGTTCGAGCACACCACGACTACCCATTTTAGAACAGGATATGAATAGTATTAACCAAATTTTGAATTTTATATATTCAATATAATGTTAATATTCATATCATTTGTATCTTAGGAATTATATAAGAACAAATTAAAAATTTTGAATTAGAAAAAAATATTTTTCAAAAAATGCAGTTTTTAGGCCTTTTAATCTAGAAGCCTTTTTAAATCCAATATTTTACCCTTTTATATTGTAAATTTGAAAAAATAAAATTCTTTTTTATAATAGAGACATAAAAATTTTGTCTCGAAATATTTTGGTTGTTGTTTTTTGATAACTTTCACATTTTAATAAATAGTGAAAAGTACTGCTTTTTAAATTCAATAAGTTCTTTTAATCTAATTTATTAATATTAATAGACTATACTTTTAATTGGTTTTAAAGTATAATTATATTATTTTTAATTATTTAATATAATTCAGTTTATTGGAATTATTTTCACATTAAAATTTAATATAAACACATGTCAATCATTTGATGATGTTTACTTTTAAAAAACTCATTTTCTCATTTTGTCAATAGGGATGTAATATTAAATAAATTACTAAAACATTTTTGTGTTAATTATTGAAAAATATATTCCCTATTTGGAATCAAGGGGTCTAAAATATGTTCATAGGCTATTTTTATTATTGAGCATTATGAATAGTATCATTAGTAACTAATTTATTACCATGGTAAAATGTAAATATGGTAGTTAAAGGTAAAAATAATATTATAAAAATACATTAGCACCTGTATAAATATTATTGGAAGAATATATTAGAACCTTTACATCTATTGTTCTAAATGGAATCACCTAATGGTCACATTTACAAGAATGTGACATGAATATAATAAAAAGTAATGAATATTAAAAGAATGTCACATTGTTATTTTATATAAGTTTATTAATTTTAATATATGAATGACAATGAGATAACATAAATTATTGGTAATCTCTGGAAATATAAAATAATATCCTACATCATAGAAATTTGTTAATAAATTTTAGATATTAAATAATTTAAATTAATGGTGACACAATTGTAATACCTAAATTTTTTCTATTAATAGAGATATCAAAGAAATGGTATTAAAATTATTAAATTAAATATAATTAGAATTAATTATGTTGATCCAAACAAAATGTATAGTTTACTATGACATTATAGTAGTCTATTAAATATTTTAATTAAAAATATACACTAAAACATCAAATGGTCTTTGAGAGATAACATAGGGTCTAACTTTTAATATAAATTACCTTTTTAAAAAACCAATTTTACATTTCATGGAAACATGATAAAAAAAATTCTCCTCTTCCGGAGACGGAATTGGGTTTTAGTGTGCCATATTTTTATAAATACATTAGGTATGTGTAATTATTTGTTTACTTCTTTTATTTTAACATTTCTTAACATTATTTATAAAAAATTATTTAATAAGGACATGTGAATGATTTTATAGTCATTTTAGGAACTACATATTTTCTATAATTAACCAAATAGGATTTAGCATCATCGACACTAAGATGCACCAAACTATCTTTTGAAGGAGGAGACAAAAATTATAGGACCATATATTGATCCTTATTTTTCTTATAAAACCAACATCAATAATAAACGAAATGTGCATAACATTGATGAAAATAATGGGAAATTAAAAGAACTAACCTCACCTAATATAGAGGTGTAACCTTCATACATACGAATACAATGCATGGAACCAAATTTTGGACTTAAATCCAATGAAATTAACTAATTACAAAGATTCCATGAACTCCTAAGAGAAGATCCACGTAATAACATAATAGAATTTAATATTATATGTTCTGTATTAAAACCTACTTATGTGGATGGATAATAATTAAATAATGGGGAATTACATTTTTTATTTGAAGACACTGTAAAAGAGTGGTAGAACTATCTCAATTCCCTTATTAGGGGATGTATGATAAATAAATGCCTTTTCCATGAAAAATAATTCCCAGCATCTTGAACAGAAACTATGAGGAATGAAGTTTTTTGAAAAATTACAATCACAATGGGAAACACTAGATGGATATTGGGAATGATTTAAAAGGTTGTGTTCAAGCTAACTACAAAACCGAATAAGTGATCAAATTTTAATATAGTATTTTTCTAAATTTTTAATTCCAATTGATTGAAACATGATGGTTGATGGTGTAGGTGGTGAAATAGATGACTAAAAAACAATTTATTCATGGAAAATCATTGAGAAAATGGCCAATAACACAGAACAATTAGGTTCAAGGTTCATTATACCCATTCAAGGTTCATGTGAGGTGTAGTGTTCATAGTTTGAATAGTAGGTGGACATAAATTTTGAATAGCTATGTAACCTTCTCCAAAAACATTCTCTTTCCCATGGGAAATCAAAATCTCACCGTCTCATCCATTGTGGCATCTATTCATCCAAAACCCACTATTCTGACCAATTACCTCAACTAAGACAATCTTCTATGATTTTTGTGATAAAATTCCCCATCCTCACCCATAACAAACACATTCAGAAAGAACCATAATATCTGTCCAACCATTGGTGGAAATAAAACAAAGCATATTTGCAAGGTTGGTATTCAATAAAACTTCAAAAACCAAAGAAATAATGAGGAAAAAATATTCTTCCATCATGAAAACTAATAAATCTTCAAACCCTATAATGTCTTCTCCAATAACAAAATCCAAATGTTAAGACCCATCAAATTCAAGGGAAATTTTTTCTTAATTTTCTTTGGGATTTTACAAGAACGCAGTTTCTAACGGTGCCTAATGTAAAGACCCGTAAAATTCAAGGGAAATTTTTTCTTAATTTTCTTTGGGATTTTAGAAGAACGTAGTTTCTAACGGCGCCTGATTCCGAGTCCCGGTGTGCCCGGAATCAATTTCCGAAGTTAGGATCGGGTACGTTCAGTGAACGAACGAGCGGGATTTTTTCTAACTTTCGAACCGGTGCTCGGAATTAAAATCTAAGGGCCCCGATGAACTCGTAGCCACCGGTAATTTCTTAGAAACACCTTTTCCGGAGTTGTGTTCGTTTGGGTGTGGTTACTAAATTTTCAGGTTAAGTAAATGAATAAAATAAAATGGTGCGACCAATTTATTTAATTTGAAGTTGTTTAACTTATGTTAAGAGGTTAAAGTGGGACCCACAAAATCCTACACCTCTAGGTAGGATATTTGTGATGTGGGTCCCACATGAGCCCCACCTTTTAAAATTCCTCAACCCCTTCTTAATTTCAGTAACGCACCCGCAACCCCCCCCCCCCCCAATTAATGAAAGTCAACTCGTGCGTTTATTTAAATATTAAACGCCTCTATTAATTGGGAAGTTTAAAACGTTGCAATTAATTGAGTTAATTGTTTGATTAATTTTTGAAATTTAAAACGTTTGGCATGAGTAATAAAATAAGGTAACCCTTATTTTATTATTATTGGGTTGTTGGGTTGAGTTTTTGGGGAGAATAAGAGAAGTCTTGAAGTTCTTCGTTCTTCGTTGAAGAACGCGAAGAACGTGAAGAATGTGAAGAACGCCAACCTCCGACGGAGGTCGATAAGAACGTCAGATCCTCGGAGATCGACGACGCGATGCCGATGAATCTTTTCTCCGCGACGCGACGATCCCCCTTCCGAGACGCCTTCTTCCGTGAAGTCCCTTTCCACGACGATCCTTCGTTCAACTACGCTCGAGGTAGGGGTTATTTTTTTGTGTAAGTTTATATTCCCGTGGTTCCTTCCTTTTAAAACAAAGAACTCGAATCAACTCATCCTCACGTTGATCCGTGAATGTTTTCTTTTGCGGGTTGGGAATATTTATTTTCGGGGAAATCTATTTGGGTTGATTTCTTTTGTTCATGAAAAATCCTTGTTGTTCTTCATCTTTTGGGCCACTTGTTACCGACTTAATGAGAGGAGGTCGGACCGCACGAACACGACCGACTCTCCTCCCCCTTTGTTGTTTTGTTCGTTGCGGTATGAACAAAGGCATCGTGGTGCAACGACACCGCACGGACACGAGAAAGAACGTGGTGAAGAAGCGTGGCGCTGTCGCGCCGCGCCGTTGAGGCCGAAAGAAACCGCGGCCAGAGCGCGTCCGGTGGTCCGCAGAAGACTCTGCCGGTGGGCCTCGACGGCACGACGGCGCCGGTGGCCGGCACCGGCAGGCCGCCTGGAGGCGGCGGCGCCCGGCGCGCCGCCGGGGAGGGCCACCGTGGCTGAAGCCGCTGCGGCAGGCCACTAATCCCGCGACCGCGCGGGACAGAGGAAGGCAGGATGCGACAGTCAGCCGCGTTCGTTGACAAAGGGCGGCCCCCCACACGAGGATGCAGTTCATTCAAGGAGGGGGGTGGTGCCCCCCTTGCACATCCGCTCGGCCGTTTTAGCCGAGCAACCCGGCCTGGCCAGCGCGCCGGGCCGGACCGCCAGGCCGGGCCGCGCCTAGGCCAGGCCGGGCTGCGCTGGCCGAGTCGGTCCGCGCCTCAGTGGTATGGACCCGGACCACGGTCGGGTCGACCCGGTTCGGGTCGACCCAGGGGGTCTCGGGCCGGATCGGTCCGGGCCCGAAACCCCCACTTCCGGACCTTTTTCGGTCTTTCATCCATATCTTGGGTCATGGACCTCCGATCGATGCAGCATTAGTTGCGTAGAGATCCTTGGATCAAGTCGGTCGTTTCGGTATATTACACTCAGTGTTTTGGAGAACTTTGAGTATGGCCGGGTTGGTTCGAACACGAAACCAATCGGGCCTATTGAGCGGAAACGCTTATATCTTGGGTTCCGGGCGTCTGATTGATGTGACGTCGACTTAGTTGGATTCCTCTTAATGAGACGGAAAAATTGGCATACTTCTCCTGAGGTTTGTACGTAGTTGGAATATGGCTGGGTTGGATTGTACCTGAAATCCAATAGGGCCCCTAGAACGGAAAAGCTGACAACTTTCAGACTGGATGTCCGTTTGACGAACCATCAGTCGAATTGGTGATCTTGTTGAGAAACAGTCCCTATGAGCATACCCTATGAGAGTTTGGGGTACAGTTGAGATACATCTATGTTGGTTCACACACGAAACTAACCGGGACCTTGGAACGAAAAGGCTAATAACTCACAGACTGGGTGTCCGATTGACGCGCCGTCTGTTGCGTTGAGACCCCTATGAAGAGGCGGTACTTTTAGATACTTCTTCATGTGATTTTGAGATACTTGGAGTATCGAACTGTAGCTCGTGCTGTGGACCCTCCCGGAGACGAGCGTACAGAGTAGGGAGACCGTGTAGCCGACTGAGACCTGACGACTGCTTGACCGACTTGACTTGGAGTGAGTCGACTAGCCCAGTGGATGGAGCACTACTTTGTTTGGGTGTCAACCTATGGCGGATGGAGCACTACTGTGTGACAGTACAGACCCGTGGTACTCGTTCGGAGAGTACCTCTGCAGGCTATTAGGGGGTGTGAACTACTGTGTTTTGGTGGAATACCCCGGTGGGAAGCACTACTGTGTTTGGTTGGCTGACCCGCGGTACTCGACAGAAGGAGTACCTCAGCAGTCTTAGGTTAGTGAGAAGTACCTCGGAGTTGTGACAAGACCATTGTACACTCCAGAGACGGGGCTCTTCAGCAGTTATAGTTTCGATAATAATAATCATGGATTGATCTGAATCTTTGACCTTTGTGTTTACCTGATGATTGAGATGGGTCACTTGAAAACTTAGGTATATGTATGGACATATACCTGGGTAGTGGTTATCCATTGATTTCATAAACTTTTTGTTTTATCATGATTGAGATGGGTTCCTTGATAACTTAGGTATATGTATGGGAATATACTTAAGTAGAGGTTATCTATTGAGATCTTCTTTGTGGTTATCTTTGTTGGTTTTACTGATACCTTGAGGGTATCGGGGTCCCTTCTGAGTATCGTATACTCACCCCTACACGGGATATGCCTGCACCTCGTTGTGTTGGTTGCAGACGACGGGCAGCGCTGGCAGAGGCCAAGTGTTCGAGGACTGGACGGTACCCGGAGGTGGACCACACGACGAGTCAGTATCCGAAGGTGGACTTCACGGCGAGAAGACACTCGGAGGAGGTTGACGGGCGAGAGTGTTGTGGAGGCTATATGTACCAACCATTTAGGTAGGATCCGTGGTGGATGATCCAGGAGCTGTGCTATCTGTACCTACCCTTCAGGTTGGATCCGTGGTGGACGATCCAGGAGCTGCGCTATCTATACCTACCCTTCAGGTAGGATCCGAGGAGGATGACCCAGGAGCTGCTTCCTTTCTTCCAGCTATTTTTCTCTTTCTATTGTACTTTCGTTCAGTTGTAGCTGTACTTTCAGTTGGGTTTGTATTCTGGCCCATTTACTTTTTAGCACTTTCTTTTGTACTTACTGTTTTACATCCTCTTGTACTCTATGGTGTATGTTTACTTTTATAAAGGCAATGCCTTCCCAGTTATCGGGATTTACGCCTTTGGTGCTAGTCGCTAGCCCCTGGCCTATGGAAGGCGGGCTTGGGGTAGTCACAGCATGGGCCCCAAGGATGGGTCATGAAAAATTTGTATTAGAGGAGTCAGTTCTACCATAGAACTTATAACTCTGATATTTTCTTTCTGTGGAGCAATAGTGTTAAGGGTACCGAGTGTGGTTTTCAGTTCAGGGAGTCCAGTGTTAGTGTGGGCGGCCGACGTATCCATACACAAGGACCCTAACAACTGATTTCCGACTTTGTGAACGAAAACACTGATTGCGTGTGTGTTTCCAGAAGTTTTTAAAAGTCATCTCAAACCAGGTCAGCTCACTAGGTATAAATCATTTGACCGTTTCACGTATGTTTATTTTAGGATGCCTTTCCATGGACGACCAACTAGATCCCAGAGGGATGTGCGTACTGACAGCCTGCCTAGCGACAAGGCTTCGGTACAGGGCCCTCTTGCAGTTGAGGCACCAGCGGAGGCACCAGCGGTACTACCATATGTTGGGCCACCGATGCCACCAGCCCCAGCAGTTGGCGATGCACGCCACTTGTGCGCGCTACACGAGTTCTAGCACCAGAGGCCACCCAGGTTCCGGGGAGAGACGGACCCGCAGGCGGCTGAGGATTGGCTGGAGGCTGTGGTGAGAGTCTTTAGGCTAGTGGGGATGCCAGCAGACTTCATGGTGATCTCTGTTTCCAGCCTCCTTCAAGCAGCATCAGGAAGGTGGTGGAGCCACTTGTTCCAGTTTTGCGACGGGATGACCTTCATATGGGAAGACTTCGAGACCTTCTTCAGGGTGGAGTTTGTGCCAGTATCTCTACACCCCGAGCGTGTACAGGAGATGCTGCCTTTGCCGTAGGATTTTCGATCAGTAGCTGAGTCATCTGTGGGCAGTAGACAGATGATACAGAGGTCCAAGAGGACCAGAGCCAGCCGTACGAGGAGCAGGAAGTGTTATGAATGCGGCAGGAAGGGTCACCTGGCACGTGACTTTCCGACCCCCCGCACAGTCGATCTACAGGCGTTGGAGGAGCCACCGAGGCAGAAGCTGTGGCGGGTGCTTGAGAAACAGCCGGATAGTGGACAAGGCAGTAGAGCTCTGGGAGCAGGTGGACAGGAGTAGAACTAGTGGATATGTCCCTTGTACTTCTAGTTCCATATTGTTGTTGTATTCGTGTCTTTGTACTATGAGCTACAATAATAAAAAGACACTTATCTTTGTGATGTTTTCTTTCCTGTCCTTTTGTTTGGATGATACTGAGAGGTCCCGGTTAAAACTATTGACTTGACCCTCATTTTCAAGATTTCTACTGTAGGAGACTGAGTGACCTCACACTAATGCTGACAGCGTGACTCGACCCTTGGAGGCGAGAGTGACTGTTGGATCTCTTGGTAGTTACGTTGAGGCCTTACGACGTCATCCATGGTATGAATGCATCATTCATGTCAGGATTGATTGTATTAGGCAATGGGCATGGTTCATCCGGTGGATGAGACCGACAAGGGAGAAATCTTAGCAGCTCTTTCAGATCATAGGAAAAGAAGGTGCAGATCATCCAGGAGTGGATGAAGACTGCACAGTGCAGTAAGAAACAGGAAACCGGTGCCAGTCTTAGAGACTCGAGTGTGTTAAATGTTTCAAGAAGAGGAATATTTTAAGAGAGATGATTCTGCGAAGCAGCAGATGTGGAGGCAGAGCTAAGAGAGCAGCATGAGGTGGTGTACATTTTAACATGCTACAACCACCCTCCATAGTTATCCCCGCTAGGCTCAGGGAGCTGGAGGGCGGAGGAAGGGTGCGGCTGCATGCGGTCAAGGAGTGTGACCCAATGGCTCTAAAAATGATTCCAGGGACAGTCTGTGTCCACTAATAGCTGTCGTAGTAACAGAAGTCGATATGAATCATTCCTTTCTTTCACAAAACTTGTCCCAGACCTAGAGTTTCCCATAAGCTGTAGACTTGACCCTCGCGTCTGGGGATACAATGGGAGAAGACTCGATAATCACACTTACGCTAACGGTGTGGTCAGAATATCGAGGCGAGAGTTTCGGTTGGAATCTCTTGGTGGCAGCGTCAAGGACTTATGACGTTGGTTTGAGTATGGACTGGGCAATCACAGTTCATACACAAATTGACAGTATTAGGAAAAACGGTTTTCCTTTAACTACGACGTCGGGATGGGGTTTCCTTGGTCGGTGAAAAGGAAACCCCAGGAAACATAGGATAAACTCATGCATAGGAGGGTGTGACCGGTCACTCTTGAGTTGGTCAACCTTACCCTCGTGGCAGCAGTCATTTTGAGTTTCAGTTCTAACAGGAATTGGGGACCTATAGAGTTTGAGGATGATGATCATGTCCTTATATGGGTCTCACCTCGACGAGGTTTATGGAGATGTGGCCAAGGCGGAAAGTTATCTCTGAGGTTCAGCGGACCTTCTTAGGTCCTCAACTGGGTAGGCATGGTGGTTTACCGCTTGACCCATCCACCTCAGTTGCACCTGGTGCACGACGATTTCAACATATCTCAACTGAAAAGATACTTGCTCGACCCATCACATATCATCGACCATGAGGAGTTGGACGATGGCTATGGGGTGACTTTCAAGGAGGTTCCAGTGGGGATAAAGGATCGACAGGATCAGATCCTACTGGGACATTCGTTTCCTTAAGTGTGCTTTCTTTGGCAGTATAGGAACCTCTAGGTAAGCACATGGGAGATGAAGACTCAGATGCGTGCTCAATACCTCTTTTGTATCCCTAGTTTGTGTTAACGCTTTACAAGGACGTAAAGCCCTGAGGTGAGAGTTATGTAAATACCCGTAAAATTCAAGGGAAATTTTTTCTTAATTTTCTTTGGGATTTTACAAGAACACAGTTTCGGAAGGCGCCTGATTCCGAGTCCCAGTGTGCCCGGAATCAATTTCCGAAGTTAGACTCGGGTACGTTCAGTGAACGAACAAGCGGGTTTTTTAAACTTTTGAACCGGTGCTCAGAATTGAAATCTGAGGGCACCGATGAACTCGCAGTGCCAGTAATTGCTTAGGAACACCTTTTCCGGAGTTTCATTTTCTCGGGTGTGGTTACTAAATTTTCAGTTTTAGTAAATGAATAGAATAAAATGGTGCGACCAAATTTATTTAATTTTAAGTTGTTTAACCTAAGTTAAGAGGTTAAAGTGGGACCCACAAAATCCTACACCTCTATGTAGGATATTTGTGAGGTGGGGCCCACACGAGCCCCACCTTTTCAACTTCCTCAATCCCTTCTTAATTTCAGTAACGCACCTGACCCCCCCCCCCCCAATTAATGAAATTCAACTCGTGCATTTATTTAAATATTAAAGGCCTCTATTAATTGGGCGTTTTAAAATGTTGGAATTAATTGAGTTAATTGTTTCATTCGTTTTTTGAATTTTAAAACATTTGGCGTGAGTAATAAAATAAGGTAACCCTTATTTTATTATTATTGGGTTGTTGTGTTGAGTTTTTGTGGAGAATAAGAGAAGTCTTGAAGTTCTTCGTTCTTCGTCGAAGAATGCGAAGAATGTGAACAACACGAAAAATGCTGACCTCCGACGAAGGTCGACAAGAATGCTGGATCCTCGGAGATCGACGACATGATGCTGACAAATATTTTCTCCGCGATGCGATGATCCCCCTTCCACGACGCCTTCTTCCGCGATGTCCCTTTCCACGATGAGCCTTCGTTCAACTATGCTCGAGGTAGGGGTTATTTTTTTGTGTAAGTTTATATTCCCGTGGTTCCTTCCTTTTAAAACAAAGAACTCGGATCAACTCATCCTCAAGTTGATCCGCGAATGTTTTCTTTTGCGGGTTGGGAATATTTATTTGAGGGGAAAACTGTTTGGGTTGATTTCTTTTGTTCGTGAAAAATCCTTGTTGTTCTTCATCTTTTGATCTGCTTGTTACCAACTTAACGAGAGGAGGTCGGACCGCACGAACATGGCCAACTCTCCTCCCCCTTTGTTGTTTTGTTCGTTGAGGCATGAACAAAGGCGGCGCGGTGCAATGGCACCACGCAGACATGAGAAAGAACGCAGCGAAGAAGCGTGGCACCGTCACGCCGCGCCATTGACGCCGAATGAAACTGCGGCCACAGTCGGGGCCGCGAAGGCGATTGAAGACTCCGCTGGTTGATTGTTGTGTGCGGATTGACGGGCGACGATAAACGGGACGCGACGCTCAGCCGTGTCCGTTGACAAAGGGTGGCCCCCACACGGGTTTGCGGTTCATTCATGGAGGGGGGGCGGCGCCCCCCTTGCACATCTGCTTGGCCATTTTGGCCGAGCCACCTAGCCCGGCCAGCGCGCTGGGCCGGGCATGGCCGTGCCCAAGCGGCCCGAACCCGGAATAGGTTCGGGCCGACCCAGGGGATCTCTGGCCGAATCAGTCCGGGCCCAAAACCCCATCTTCCAGACCTTTTTAGGTCTTTCGCCCATATCATGGGCCATGGACCTTTGATCAATGCACCGTTAGTTGCGTAGCGATCCTTGGATCGAGACGGTAGTTTCGGTATATTACACTCAGGGTTTCAGAGAACTTTTACTACGGTCGGGTTGGTTCAAACACAAAACCAACCGGGCCCTCAGAGCAGAAATGCTTATATCTTGGGTTTCAGACATCTGATTCACGTTTCGTTGACTTCCTTGGATTCCTCTTGATGAGACGGAACTTTTGGCATACTTCGCCTGAGGTTTGGATGTAGTTGGAATATGGCCGGGTTGGATTGTACCCGAAATCCAACCGGACCCCTGGAACCGAAAAGCTGATAACTTTCAGACTGGACGTCCGTTTGACGAACCGTCAGTGGAATTGGTGATCATGTTGAGAAAAGGTCCCAATGATCATACCCTATGAGAGTTCGAGGTATAGTTGAGATACGGCCGAGTTGATTCGCACACGAAACCAACTGGGCCCTTGGGATGAAAAAGCTAATAACTCACAGACCGGGCGTCCGATTGACGCGTCGTCTGTTGCATTGAGACCCGTATGATGAGGCAGACCTTTGAGATACTTATTCATGGGATTTTGAGATACTTGGAGTATCGACCTGTTGCTCATGGAGCAGACCCTCCCGGAGACAAGCGTACGGAGTACGGAGACCGTGTAGCCGGTTGGGACCTGATGACTGCTTGACCGACTCGACTTCGAGTGAGTCGACTAGCCCAGTGGACGGAGCACTGCTTTGATTGGGTGCAAACCCAAGGCGGATGGAGAACTATTGTGTGACAGTGCAGACCCATGGTACTCGTCCGGAGAGTACTTCTGCAGGATATTAGGGGGTGTGCACTGCTGTGTTTGGGCAGCATACCCCGGCGGGAAGCACTACTGTGTTTGGGTGGCGGACCGGTGGTACTCGATAGGAGGAGTACCTCAGCAGTCTTAGGTTAGTGAGTAGTACCTCGGAGTCGTGACAGGACTACTGTACACTCCACGGATGGGGCTCTTCAGCAGTTATGGTTTCGATAATACAAATATTGGTTTGAGCTGAATCTTTGACCATTGTGTTTACCTCATGATTGAGATGGGTCACATGATAACTTAGGTATATGTATGGGCATATACCTGGGTAGTGGTTATCCGTTGATTTCATAAACTTTGTGTTTTCTCATGATTGAGATGGGTTACTTGATAACTTAGGTATATTTATGGGCATATACCTAAGTAGAGGTTATCTGTTGAGATCTTCTTTGTGGTTATCCTTGTTGGTTTTAGTGAGACCTTGAGGGGCTCGGGGTCCCTACTGAGTATCGTATACTCACCCCTGCACGAGTTATGCCCGCACCTCGTTGTGTTGGTTTCAGATGACGGGAAGCACCGGCAGAGGCCGAGTGTTCGAGGACTGGACAGTACTCGGAGGTGGACCACACGACGAGTCAGTATCCGGAGGTGGACTTCAGGGCGAGAAGACACTCGGAGGAGGTTGACGGGTGAGTGCGTTGCAGAGGCTATCTTTACCTACCCTTCAGGTAGGATCCGTGGTGGATGATCCAGGAGCTGCGCTATCTTTACCTACCCTTCTGGTAGGATCCGTGGTGGACGATCCACGAGCTGAACTATCTGTACCTACCCTTCAGGTAGTATCCAAGGAGGACGACCTAGGAGCTTCTTCCTTTCTTCCACATGCATCTGAAGAGTATTGAGACATATTTTAATTATCTGAACCCCATTGGGGCCCTTTCCCCACCATGTTTGGTCAAAGCTGTTCGACATAAAACATCAGTAATGATAGTCTTGTCGGCGAGACTTTAAACTGCTCACAAAAAGAGGCACAAAGCCTGTTAGACCAAAAACCAGAAAAGGGTGACCTAAGAAAAATTCAGGCCATACCCATTGGGCTCACACTAAAGAGCCCATGAAAAAATCAGGTCATTAAAAAGAAATGACAAAAACTTTGTGGGTATTTTCAACAAAACCATCACAATAGTCGAACTATGCTCGCTGGACCCCATGGTCTAGGAAAATGTTAGAGTTTGTTTTCCTGAGTTATTATTAATTCTGATTCAGTGAATTGTTATTTACAAAACAATTGTTCTAAGTAACAATCAAATTTCACAGCAACAAGTGATTGAAAGAGACTGTATTTCGTTCGAACAAAAAAAGGGAGGACGTCCACAAGCTGGGGTCTCTCCCTCACAACATAAAAAATTGGAGAGGGGTAAGTAAAACAGGTGGTACAAGAGTGGCTTTGATAGTCATAAAGGAGCATGACTCTCTCTCTCCACCAGATCAGCAACCGTGTGGTAGAGGTCATTGCAAGACCATTCCAACACGGCCTTATCTCAGGCTTCAACCTCAGCCACCGGATGAGTATGCTCCACTGTTGTTTGGATATCGTTGATCCCTTTTCTAGTAGCTTCGATACAACTGGTCACAGCTGACAACTAATCCATCAGCATCACTACCGGTTCTTTACATTCATCCAACTCGGAGGATAGGACGGCCGCCTAATCTCAAGAGGTCGCCTCTTGTGCCATCAGCAAATGGAGCTGTATCGTGCCCTCCTCCAGGGCTCGGGTCCTGCAATGAGGGGAAGAAAATTGAGCAAGTTTGCATTCTCTAGTGCCAGCATCCTCACGAGCCATGAAAACTTGGCAAGAAAGATAATAGAACAACCGATAGTCGAAGCCACCAGACCCCAAGCCCAGGAAGAGCATTAGAAGAGCTTCGGTCTTAGTTTCCATCTCACCTAGAGGAGTTTCAGCAATGATCTCACACACCCGAGGCCAGGTCCACCTGCACACCGACTGGGGATCCGCCATGACACAAGTATCTTTGGTATCCTCGCCAGATGGCACAAGAACAAAATCTGGCATTGCAACCATCACAGGAACCTGCTTACTAGAAGTTGGTTCCGAAACTGGAAAGTCTGGAGCCTCTAACCCCGGTTTAGGCTTGGGGATCAAGTTTCCTAGCCCGATGTCATGTGCAAAAACTTCCAGGATTGTCTCACTAGGACCCGGAACCCCAAGGTTGTCCTCATCCATGTCCAAGAAGGATGAACCTGCCTGAAATTCTCCCACTGCAGTACTGGGACAGGAAAACCCCTTGAGCTGCTTTGATCGACGATCCATCAGTCGATCCACTCTTTGAGCTGATGGGGAAGGTGCAGTAGACGCAACAGCTGTAGTACCTCCTAATTTGGGAGCTTGTGGAATGGCCTTACCTAGGATCCCATCGGGATAATATTTTTCCCATGCCTTTGCATACTCTATGGAAAGGCCGGCGGCCACCCCAACGACAGCCAGGGGAATGCTTTCATCAGATCCCTCCCACGTCAGCATCAGCCACCATTGACAAAGTGTGGTTGGGTTCAATTTTCAAGCCTGAGGAGGGGGAAGGGAAACTTGGACTTGCACGCACCCAAACTAGCAAGAAAAGCAATACGGGACATATAGCTTGCACAGAGAAACCTCGTCGATCTGTGCGGACAGAAATATGCCCCGCAGAGAGATCACATAAGAGCACTCCTCCAGGCTCCCCCGATAGTTGTCAACTAAGACGCTAGAAGGGGTGGTGTAGGGTGTAAAAGAAAACTGGGAAAAGTCACTCAGAAGCCCGAGGACTTCACCAGGGGTGAGGTATTTCAGGCGAACTCCAGCTATATCAAGCAGGGTAGGTCGAAAAGTAGGAAGAGGGATGACTGTGTTGTGACAATACTCATAGTAGCAACAATGATCTGCTACCCAACCATACCAAAATTGAAATAGCCCACTCAGATGGAAGGGTGAACCACCCTTCTTCATGTGACCTAGCAGTTCATAAATACGATCCAATGTGGGCATGAACAAATTCACCAGGCAGCCCCCTGCCAGCTCAACTGCCATCATCAGGGTGCAATCCCTGATGCCAGAATTAATATCATGAGAAGGGAATATCCACCCACTTCGGAACATATCAAACAAACTCACCAGCCAGAGCATAGGAGACACACCATGGCGCACCTCGTAACCCCATGAAAGGTAGTTTCCCACCTCCAGAACTGCCCAGTAGGAACCTGGGGAGGTTCATGACTGCTGAGAAGGATGAGTCCTGGAGCGCTTGATCTTTGGCACAAGACCTGTGGTGTTCAGAAATAACCTTATCCAAGTACTATAGGAAATAAGAGAGTAGGCACGCAACACCAGACCCAGTGACTTCTCTTCCAAAACCAATATATCCCTCGCCAATAAAGGCACTTGTTCGACATTGTCCCATCCGTCAGGAGAAGGTAGAAATTCTTCATACATTTCACCGATAATTGAGAGTCCTCCCAATTGATGGATATCCTATAGAATAATACCAACTTCACCATGGGCAAGGTGGAAAGTATTAGTGCTTGAACACCAGTGACTGAGTAGGTCTGGCAGGACCAAGGATGGTGGGTAAATGAAAAATTAGAAGTCCCACACTGCGGATTATAAATTGATTTCTTCCAGTGATTTAGGAGACTCCCGTCAGTGATGATGGACCCAGAAAGCCCAGGCCCAGTCATTCGAGAAGATCTTTCCAGATCGAAGATCCCACCTAAGAATCCACCCCACATCGGGATCTACTCGAGCAAGGTTGATAATATAAGGGTATCTCATGAAGAAAACTTCCTGAGAAAAGTTTCAAGTGTGCTGATTGATTTGGGTCCAAACAGAGCCCCTTAAAATAAAGACATCTTTCTGGTCAGAGTCGGAAACCATCTCCCTCGATTGGTTAAGTTTCTCCTAAATACACATGGATAAAGCTTCCAAGAAAGGAGAAGGAAGTCATGAGAAAGTAGGGGGAATATGGACATCTTCTTGCTGACCGAATCCATGAAGTGGAAGTCGATTCGATAGTGGATAATCCAGGAGCTCAAGAGGGAGAAAATCATTCAAGGCACCATCATCAGGAATGATGGACCAACTAGGGTTCTCTTGGATGTTCTCTGCTCTGTGAATCATAGCTAAACGTCTCCCTGTACCAATTGGGAGTGGCTCTACAACAGGCCTCGGTGTAGAACGAGGGGGAACCATGTTTTCTCCATGCACAATGAGAGCCAACAATCAGTTAGTCTGGAATAAAAATCTGGACAAAATACCAGATATATGGATGAGGATCAGTTGAGGAGCCTTCATAAGCAATGTCCACAAGGAGGCCTCCGAGGATGGTTCACGATGAAAGAATCCCACGAACCAGCCCTTCGCGAAATCAGTCCGCAAAACCCTGGCCCACGGAGCGTTGGCTAGGAAACCGCGAACTAAGTTGCTCCACAGAATTTCAATCCCGAATTTAAGTGATTAAGTTCAGAAGACCTAGAAACTTTTAAAGTTCAAGAGATTTTTGTCCGCGGCGCATCGAAACTGCGGAGCATCGAAACCGCGGAGCATCAAAACCGCGGAGCACCAAAACCACAAAGCAAGTTCCTCCATAGCCCATCATGACTTACATTTTAATTCATTAAGACTAATGGTTTGTGGTTGGAGAATTGGTTTGCTGGTGAAGGTGACCGCGAAGGTGGAATGGTTTGCGGAAGTCGCAGTCGGTTCGTGGACGAAGAACTTCACAAAGGAATGAGCGCACGGAAGCGAGGGAGATTTGGTTTCACGAAGAATTCGGTAAAGGAAAAATGAAGGGCCCCCTATATTTATAGGTGTGGTCCCCTAATGGGTCCACTTCTATACCGCAAAACATCTCAGTTTCAGGACCACTTTGCATCAGAATGGCCTCCTCTTCATTCCGATCGGACCCCATTCGGATGGGGGGAATTTGTAGGGTCCTGAAAAATATGCAATGGAGATTCTACCCAAATCCCCCAAAGAATTGGGGAAACGAATGGAGAAAATTCAAAGAAGGGACACAAGTAGGACTAGTCTGTGGACTGGTCCCATGAAAACGCAACGTGGCCAGGTCCCGCGAAGCACCCCCTCTACGAACCGTCATTATTTGAAAAATGGAGGTGGAGATCCTTCGCGGTCGCGAGGCAGGAAGGGCGCTGATCCGGTTCACTATCATGAACCACCCCAACTGCGGACCGCGTCGACCGGTTCAAGCCGCATCCGCTGTCGTTCAAGGAATAGAGGCAGAACCCTCCACATCCGTGAGCACTCCCTGAGTTCGGTTCACAGGGGGGAGAAGCGATCAATACCCACCGCAAATTATTGATTGACCAAGTCAGCTGTAAACTGGGTATTCGGTTATGGGATTCTGCAAAAGGTGTCGTGTGACCGTAGATAAATCCCTTTCCCCACTCTATAAAAGGAGACCGAGTGGGAAAGGAGGAGGGATTCAGAGATTCAGATTCAGACGATTCGAAGGCAGAATAAGAGAAGAGCGATCAGACTCGGGTGGAAGGATTTCGAAGGAAGACTTAGGATTTCGCAAATAGAGAGGTTCCAGTTCATGAACCAGAGTAGGTATAAACCTGGGTACGAACTAATAAGGAATTGAAAATACATAATAATTTGGTGAACCGAGAACTTAAAATAACATAAAAAGAGAAAACCGTGAACCATAGCACCTCTGTGGATGCACTCCCCGCGGACCAGGGTGTTTATGCCTCTTTTCAGATCTGCCGCACAGCGTAGGACCCTCTTACGCGGGAGAAGCCTCGACCGAAGAACCCCTGATCGGCGCCGCCCTTGGGCGTCGCTGCTCACGTGGACCACTCCGCGTACCCCCTGGTACGCGGGCCAATCCCGAAGCCGCGAACCACCATGGTTCGCGGGATGCTCACAAGACCGTGAACCACCCTAGTTCGCGGGATGCCCCTTAGTCCGCGGACCACCCTGGTTTGCGGGATTCCCCTCAGTCCGCGGACCACCCTGGTTTGCAGATGGCTTCTCCGGCCACATAGCACCTTCCTACATGAAGGGCACCACCACTCCTTCATATGTGTGGCCCATTAGAGCCTTAGGAGTTCCCATTCCCCGAGCCAGATAAAATCCTTCCAATCCAGCCTGATCCTCTTTGACTCCCTCATCGTCCTACTCATCAGCCCAGAGCTGAGGCCTTCACCAGAGCAACAGGATCCGTGTGGTGTAGCTTTTGGGCGCATCAGTGCACCATTTTAAGTTCACATACCCACGGTAATTGGAGTCAAAGGGGTTTCCCCGACCCTTGAGCAGATTCCCGAAGCATTGCTGGGTTCACATTCCAACGGTAATGTGGAGTTTGAGCTCAGGAATCCCCTTTTTCCCCTCCACTTGTTATGGGCTCCTCAGGGGTAGTAAAATACCTATCAGAAGGAATCCCTCATGCAGTGAAAGAGAGGAGACGGGCACATGAGCAACCACTTTCCCTCTCCAGCTGTTCTTTGTCACATGGGTCTCCTCAGAGTGTAAGCCCCAATCCATCACCCTGGGCATCCACCTTGGAGTAAGCCCCAGCCTTATGGGCCTCCTCATAGTGTAAGCCACGATCCATCACCCTGGGCATCCACCTTGGAGTAATCCCCGACCATATGGGCCTCCTCAGACTGTAAGCCCCAATCTATCACTCTGGGCATCCACCTAGGAGTAAGCCCCAACCTTATGGGCCACCATAGAGTGTAATTCCCAATCCATCACCATGGGAATCCACCAAGGAGTAAGCTCCGACCCTATGGGCCGCCCTCATGCGTAAGCCCCACTCCACTTCTCATGGACGCACCTCTCGTGACCAGATCCTCTAGTCCCTGCTGCCTCTTGTTTCTCACAGCGAGCATGACTAATGTGGGCTTAGATTAAGCATGAACCATGAAATCCTCTTATGGGCCTCCTCTGAGTGTAGGCCCCAATCCATCATTTCGGGCTGCCTTAGAGTGTAAGTCCCAAGACAATGCAAACTACATGGAATTTAATCCTTGCCTCCTAGTCAGGGTACATAGGATGCCTCCAAGAGGTTCAATCCCACCACCTAGTTGTTCTGAAAACCTTCACGTCAGTTCTCCTTTTTCCCACATGATGATAAACTGTGCATGAAAACAACGTGGACTTTTATCCCTACCACCTAAGAAGGGTACGTAGGAAGCCTCCCTGAGGTTCAATCCCAACAACTGTTCGATCTGATTGTCTTCACATCGGTTCACCGCGCCACTCCCAGTGCCACCTCAAGCGAGTTCCGACTCTTTGGGGTCATTAATCCAACGAGGGATGGTAAACCTCGGGCATAAATGATTATGATCCCCTGCGTCCAGTTGACTATTTCCCACCAAAGTTAAATCTGTGGATACTATGTTGGCGTATAAACCAAATATTTTCAAACATTTGAATACATCTTAAATATATAAGAGATTCACGGAACATGCAGTAATTCCCCCCCCCCCCCCAAAAGGGTGCAATGAGCCCGACTTCCCATCCTCTCGACCAATGTGAGTTCTTAAGAGTCACTGGTCAGACCATCCGGCGAACGCCTGCCTTTGGAAAGGAAGTCCATCAATCATTGGATACAGATCTGTTGGGCATTTCTATACTGAAACCACGAAACAATAATTTAATAATTTTTAATGTATTGGATGTACGTGGAATTTCAGATAATGTTTTTAGGGGTTTATTAACTAAATTTTCTTCTGTTTAGACTCATGACATTTTCACAAAATGTTTATATTTTTTTTGGTTTATATAATATCATGTAGTTTTATTTTATCTTTAAATTATTTATATAAATGTGTATTAAAAATAGATTTTAATTTATATTTTTCAATGTTATTTTGACTAATAATTTAGTAAATTCATAATTTATTTTTTATTAAAACAATTTTTTAAATGTTTTAAAATATTTTTGTTGAATTTATATGTACATTAATATGTTTCTATAATGTTATTACCTATAGTAAAATGATTTTTAAATAAATTTCCAACTAGAATTAACTTTAAAATTTTAAAATAAATAAATAAATGTTTTCCGTATGGTTCACATTTTACTCATTTTACCAAAGTGAAAAGAATGTATTTTATCATTTTCCTCATGAATTCCATTTTCCACAATCATAGATGTTATTAATTTTCTAGAATAATATATTATTTATATTCTCATTCAGATAATATCTTATTACCATTATTTCAGTAATTATTATTTAAAATTACTTTTTCAAATGAAATGTGTATTTTTCTTAATTTCTATGAGACAAGTGAATGTTTTTTTTCATTTGGGTTTGATGAAATTTTTTCTTTGATATAAGATGGAAATGATATATTTTTTGTGTTTTTATCATGAAATATCCCCTATAAATTTTATTAAATTGTATATTTAATAGGAATTGAGTTACCCATAAAAGATAAATATGATAATGGGTGAGCCCGATATACCTCTCCAATGCATTCAGTTAAGTGACACCGTTAATGGGAATTAAGTTACTCCATAGGGATATATTGGAAATAACCACTATTCATATTCATTTTTAATGTTTCATGTATGTTTGAACATAAAAATAATTTCCAAAAATAAATTCACGGGTTTTCATTGATTTCTCTAAGTTTTAATGGGAATATTTTTATTTCTGAAGCTATGAAAGTGAACTCATGATTCAAATGATTATTTACGATATTCAAAATTTTAAATGTTGGTTTTAATTATTTTTTATGTTTTAATAATTCACATTATTATAATTATATTTTTATGATTTTGTATAAGAGATTTTATGAATCATTTAGGTATTTATGTGGAATTCATGATTAAATATATTTTTTTGAGTTTGAATTCTATTACGTAAAATAGGAAATTTCTTTACAAATTTTCATGAAAATTAAAATTTTCTAATGAGTATAATTTCATATTATATCCCTTACCATGAATTATATTTCTCATGACTTGTTTTTAATATTGATTAATGATGTCTAGGGATTAACATTAAGGTCAAGGGTTATGTGTCATAAATGAACAAATAAAGTCACCAATTAAACGTAAGTGTAAAAATAAAACCCTATTTTTATGGGAAAAAATTCCGCTCTATGGAAATTTCACAATGTGGTGGAATGATTTTCCCAATTCCATAAAACTACAAAACTAAAATATACTGGAAATGTTATAATGTGAAATTATTTCTATTAAACTGATAATTATGGGTTATTAATGTAATGGGTCCATATAATTTTTATCAAAATAAAGTATTAGATAATTTTAGATTCTAGGGTTTTGTATAATGAGAATGATTTAATGGATTACATATAATTTTTTAATATAAGATGAATGTATCATATAACCTTAATTATTAGTGGGTTAAGGAAAATTATGTTCATTTTTGAATGAATAAAAATAATTGAAAATTATATGACATGATTTGGATATCATAGTATTAGAGTATTTATATGATGGGTTATTATGATTTTATTTGATATAATTACAACACATATTTTTATTTTATTAATCAGATGGAACTAGAAGAAACCAAGTTAAAAAAGGATGAGATGGAAAATGAAATTATTGTCTGAATGAGAAATGAAATAGGATATTAGACTAAGTGAAAGTTATTATGGTTATTTCTCACCAATTATCACGATGTATGAATATCAACATGAACCTAGGTGAGTCTCCAAAAACTCCAAATAAAGAAATTTATTTTCAAGGAATTTCAAGTGATACCAATCATAACAGTAAAAATATTTAACTTTATACATGTCCTTAATATGGGATGAATAACCTATAGATTTTTTATAAAATTAAATTAAAATGTTTTAGATGTGGGAATTACATAAATTATTCAAATCATTACCTTAGGAGGAATGTTCATTAAAGAGATTGGAAGACTATATGGATAAATTTTCATTATGGTCATATGCAGAAGATGTGGAAAATTTTAATAAAATATAAAATGTATGTTTTATTTTAATTATTATCAATATGTTAAAATTAGAAATAATTATTATATTTAGATTGATGAATCATAATACATGATTTATGTTTTATTGGAATGAATTATGAATGAACAAGATAGAAAAGCATGGTCAAATGTTTATGAGGAATGGGGAATAATTAATGTTTATACATATATGGATTTAATAGTCATAATTTTGTGGTATTTTATTTAAGGATTAATAAAAGTTTGGGTTTATTATAAGATTAAATTAATTGATCCCCTTTAAAATATTTATGTGATGCATGATTTTTTTTGTGTTTTTGAGGTATATGTAACCCTTAAGATTAAAATTTTCATTAGTAGAAATTTTATTTAAGGTAGAATGATTTTATATTTTTAATACATAAGATGAATTTCATTGATAACCATTAGGGTTAGTATAATCTTTTATGATGAGATTATTATGGATAATTAGAATAATAGTTTTATTAAATTTTTTTAACATATGTTTCATCATGTAGAAAAGAAAGGAATTAAAAATTGATTTTTTGACTTTTTTATTAATGTTATTTTTTATGATGTTTACTATATTTGGAATATTATTTGATTAAGGTAAATAGAAATATTTTTGGATGATATAGCGGTTTAAATTTAGAATAATGGTTCATTTATGTATTATATTAATATATTATTT
This sequence comes from Viscum album, assembly GCA_963277665.1. Lineage (NCBI taxonomy): Eukaryota > Viridiplantae > Streptophyta > Magnoliopsida > Santalales > Viscaceae > Viscum > Viscum album. The sequence goes on from OY728120.1 coordinate 2,116,055,162, forward strand.
TATTATTGATTTAGTGTGATTTATTTTATTTATGTAAAATGTAAAACATTTCTTAGAGATTATATGACTTGGAAAAATACATTGGCATATGACGTTATGAGGTATTAATGATGATTAATGATCAACTATAAATTTCTCTTGATTGAATATATGATCAAATATTTATAATTTTATGGTTTTAATTTTAGTATGGCATATATTAATGATATATAAGGGTAGTTATTTATGGATTGATTTATATATAACTTTGGGGTTATTATTAAGGATATTTAGGCTGATACAAATAGGTATGATTATATTTAATATTATCTTATCTTTAGATAACCATTTTAGTTTTGGTTCATGTTAATGGATAGGAGAAATAACCTTTTATCATTTTTTGGATCTTATGATCCGTTGAATGTTATTTTTTTTCTTAATTCATGAATAACTCATCATGGTTGTTTACTATCTAGAATATGAGACAAACCATTGGTGGAAAACAACACAAAACATATCCTAAGGAAGAAATTACACTCATATAATGAAATTAAATCGATTAAGTATATTTTATATTATTATTTATATTGATGGTAAAATAATTACTCAACTCCCATAAGGGTATGATAAATCTAGATAGTCTTAAATATGAAATATAGCTTAGCTATTAAGGTTTTATTTATGAATCTATTTCAATAGAAAAAAAATCATAATATAGTAATTTCATGATTTAATAAATTTTTGTGAAATTATATGTTTCATAGTCTTAATAAGGGAATTAAATTTTAATTCAAAAGGAAATGTTATTAATGTGGATGAAAATGTATTTCATTCCAATTATGTGTTTTTTCTTCCACTAAAATGAATTGCTCATGGAAATGTTTTTAATCAAATTTGTATCTATAATGAGGTGGAATTGTGATGAAGAAATTAATTTTTGTGGGATAGAATTTATCACCATAAATATATATTTTATATTATTTTAAATTAATATTATGCTCGATAGTGTGTACCACACACATTACCAATCTTAAAACAAGTTGTGGTATACTAATAAAATATTATTATTTTAATGTGATATTTATAACTTAACCATTGGATTAACGGGTATGAACACGATTATGTAAATTAGTAAATATATGTATGTATTTTTTCTTCAATTAAAATGTATAGTATAATTTGTAAAATATAAAAACACAATTTCAAATAAGATCATATAAGACTTGAAGAGATATTTTATGAAAAAACTTATTTAAAAATGTGAATATTTTTAACCTAATGAATTATGATAGTAACTATAGATGAATTAATTTTATTATATTTATAAAACATATATTTAATAAAATAAATCAACATTTATATAATGGTGGTTACGAGAAAAAAAATGAATATAAATTTACTTTATAATTCAAAAATATATTTTTCTAGAAATATCATTTATTACAATTCATGCATGGATATTTTGAGAAATTTATGAAATTTTAAGAAATATTGTTTGATAAAATAAAATTAATTTTCGAAATAATTTTTTTAAAAGAATTTTCAACTTAACTATTTTTTATATTTCTGAAAAAAATAGTGAATAGTAAAAATTAAATTTTTTGGAAACACTATCTTTTGTTATTTAATAATATAAATTTAAATATCTCTTTTATTTTAATATTTTTTAATATTAAAATATTATTCATTTTGTAAAATATAATCCCATTAATTTTAATGACATAAATAATGCAAATTATTTTGGTAGAAAATCCTTTTAATGATTATTCTAAGTATTTTTCTAAAAACTATTTTTGGAAGAGTTTAATTCACATATATTAAAATTCATTTTTACTGATATTGGAAATTAAATAAAATAAAATTTATTTCATTTTTGGAATCATCATATTCAAATTATCCAATAGGGTCTATTTCATTTTTAGTCATAATGGAATGTAACAATGGTAAAAGTTTATCAACACAGTAAAGGCTAAAATAGGTTAATTTTGGTTAAAACATTTTTATAAGTTCACATAATCACATATTAAATATTACTAAAAATATTTATTTCATCCCTTATAACCTTTTCTTAAAAAATATTACAAATTTTTGTCACTTTTCTATTATTATGACATTTTTATTAATTTACGTTAATAATACTTAAAAAATATCATTCTATTTATTTTAATATCTTTAATAGTTTTCATAAGGATAAAAATAAATTATGAATGTTTATGAATTTATAATTTTAATATTGATAAATTATTCCTGTGGTAGTATTTTTTTAATTTTTAGTGATTTTTTATTGACCTTGAATATTTATGCAATGCTAATGCCACAATTTTCCAAGTAGTAGAGAAACCAAGTAAGTTATTTTTAAAATATTAAAAGTTTTTTGATTCTGAAGAATTATAGTATTTGAAAATTTTCATTGATAATTATAATGTATAAGTGTTTGTTTTCAAATTTAATTGTTTTCTTGAATCTTTTAAAGTCAAAATATTAAACTTTTCATGGAAATGACCTTAAATGGAATTTAATGTTTATAAAAAAAATTTAAATCATTAAAAAATTATATTAATCCAATATTAACTATATTCGACTTTAAATATTAAATAGTATCATTGATGGTCCAGTTATGTTTCACTCGGTATTTTCAATATAACTATCACGACCCTTAATGATTGAAAAGCTATGAAAATGAAATATATTTATTTCATGTAAAGGGGGACTCATAAAATCCTTTAAAAACCCAACTAATGTCTTATTTTCCCAAAAAGAAATACTAAAATACCTCTATAAATATAATTTCATATAACCCCAATCCTAGTGAGTGATATCCAATGAGAAGGTACAATGCATATGTGTGTTATTTTTTGTTTATTTATTCTTTTGTATCCTTCAAATAAATAATATCCATTATGATATAATAACAAAAAATATATCATATATACTAAAATGTTAATATATTTATTTTTAACCCTTTTTCATATCATTTATATCATATCTAATATAAAAACATCACTCTTGCATAAATTTAGAATCTCACCTCTACAAATTAATTTATTTTTTCCATAACCACTACAACCAACTGGTTTTAAATATGAAATTAATTAATATATAATAAACTTATGACAATATTATTATTTTTGGAATTAAAATATCATACATAACATCATTATCTTTTATATTTTAAAAAATGATAACATCGCTCATGTGTACATTTAGACAACTACCTTTATAAAATGTTATGATTCATTTTTCATGAATTTCGTAAATTAGTGTTTCTAAAATTGTATCTAATTTTTAAATATTATAATTATTACATGCCTAATATTTTAGTGATAATAAAAAATATGAACCATTTGACCATGGTTAATGTAACAATGTTATTTTGATGTTTTAATCTTGATAACCCCAAAAAAACCAATTTTGACATATTTGATTCAGTAAATATATTATGCATGAGAATAATTTAAATAAATGGAATTATGATAGGGAAATAAACCGATAAAAGTGTAGAAAATCAGACTAGGGAATTTATCAATTTGATTACCTAATCATCCTTCCACATACCTAAGGAGAATCCTTAATATTCTCGGGTTGATGACCATTGTCATGGGTAACAAATATAACATCTTGGGATAATTTCTCTATAAAAAATGAAAAAAACCAAACATGGAATTAGATAAATTATAATACATGTACCAAAAAGAAAATATTATACAAATAACTAATTAATATAGAGTTAAAAAACTATAATAGAAGATAAAAACAGAATAAAATACCAAAGAATCCAAAATAAACTAAAAAAAACTAGTTTTACAAACATAATAGTATATCATCATTTCTTTGTGAAAATCATCTCACCACTATAACCCCAAAATCCATCCACTTTGAAGGATGAAAACACTGGATCAAACCTGGATTCTATGAGATTAAAAGACCTACAAAAAGCAAGATAATTACATACCCACTAAAATTAGTATGTAATGTGTGAGTTGAATCCCATAAGATACCACCATAAGTCCATATAACTTATTTTATTTAAGAAACCATTTGTAAAATTATTAAAACATGTTGTCGAAAAATAGGTTTTAATTTTTAATTTAAAATAATGGGATAAATGAAGTTTAAAACATGAACTTCCTTGAACATCCCATTTATAAACCCATTTCATGAAATCGGTGCTATTTAAAAACAGAACCAATTCCGAGGTCAACCAAATCATTATCTCAAACCCTATAATTATGAAAATAAAATGACATAATTTTAAAATTATTTCAAAATACTATTTTTAAAACAAAAATTCCATTTCAATATTATTGAACATTTTTTCATGACATCTTTAGAAGACCCAACTCAAAGAACATAGGGAAATAAGGGAAATAATGATGTGAATTTTAACAACAAGTGTCATAAATAATTCTATAAAATATATTGAATACAACTAGTCAACAACATGAATAAGACCTAAAGGATTCCACATGAAAATTTTCATCTAAAAAAACAATACACATAACAGCATATAAATGAAAGAGGCATAACATAGAATCATATCATGAGGAAAAACCATGAGGACTAACAATACTGCATAAGAAAGTGAAAAAATGTACCTAGCTTCTAGTGGATTAATAGTCACACATCCATACACTGAATATCACAATGTTTTTTCCATGGTTAAGAACCCCAAATCTAGGGGTTATGTATAACTAAGGGGTTTTGAATGTGAAAACCCATAAAGATTGTAAAAAATATCTCACTAACTAAAAACAAATCAACTTCAATATCCTCATGGAATAATAACATAGGTGTTCTATGAATAATAACACTATCAAATGAAAATAAAATTTGTATAGCGATAAGACAACAATAACTTCCTTCCCACAAACCAGACTATGCTGGAGGTGAGCCCCAATACATTGGCACAACATGAGCCAACTAAATTTCATTAATCAAATTGACAAGAAATACATCAAGAAAATAAGGGGGTCTCGACAAGAGAATAATCCCAAATAGACACATCAAATGGTTATAACCAGTCCTTCAACTTTTTACATATATTGTAGTCATTTGGAAGTAAATTTTTCAAAAAAAAACATGTAATTCAACTATAATTTCAAAAGAATAAGAAATTATAATCAATTACAACCAGAAACTTCAAGATAAACTCCATTTCACATTTTAACATGAAAATACAAAGTAAGTAATTAAATATATATTTTAAAAAAAGTGGAAAACCACATTGGAAATAGTTTTCTCAAAAAATACTAAGATTAAGTATGTTTAATTATAAAAACCAAAAATTCTGTTTTATCAAACATGGGGAGTGAAGAAAATACAATTTCATATTAAGGTATATTTCAATCATGAAATTACACCCATTTCCAAATTAAAATCAATCAATATTAATGGAGGATGTATCAAAACAATGCTAGATATTTTATGCATCAATTTCCTAGGAAACATGAATTTAGAAATGCCAAGAAACAATGGAACTCATGAACTCAATAAAGTAAAATGGAAACACATTCAACAAGTGATGAAACCATGTTAACTTCAGAAAAATACACATAAAAGGGACTCCTACTACGAATCGAATCCAATACAAAACAAAGGGGAAAATGCCTAAAAACATACCATGAAAATTCACCGAGAATTCCAATTAGGGTTAGAGGGATTGGAGAAAAATGGTGAAACCAAGAGAAAGATAATACAGGAGATCATACCTATTGATCCAGATGAAGAACCGCCATTAAACAACCTATAATACCTTAAGGGGGATCCTGGAGGGAGGAAGAATCCAAATGTGATGTGTTTGCGTGAAATGGTTTTGTGAGGATGAATTGGGGTGAAATAATCAAATAAAAAGAAGATGAAATTTCAAAAATACCACAACATCTTCCTTCATAATATGAAGGTAATATCAAGAAACTCCATTTCTGAAATCATTAAATGGATCCATTAATCTCCACTGACAATGGAAAACAAAACCAAGAACAAGAGATGCACACATGTGCTAAACATCCTGAAGTATTAAAATCCAAACCATCGAATCAAAAGGCATATAAAAAACCAATAATAACCATAAAAATAGTCTGGAATCACTAAAAATGATATAGTTATCCCCTGAGATCCTTAACTAGTATATGAAGGTGTTCAAAAAAAACTCTACCAAACACCATAATTGGTAAATTTCTATGGAGACATATTTTATTGGGGAATATTATTCCTAACTATAAATGAAACCATACCCCTAAGAATCCAAGAATGAACCTGAGGTCCCTGCCATGTTTCAATGAATAAATAGAAAATAACCCATAGTTCACATCATACAATTGAAATATAAAACTATGAGGCATGAACATCTCAAAAGATTTGAAAGAATGTCTGAAAACCCTTTCATATATTGATAAAAATCATGATACGTACAAAAAATATGTTACAATCCCCCAATCCAATATAATATTTACAAAAGATGAATCCCCAAAAATAACACATTTCTTCCAACTCTCCCTATGAAATGAAAACCCAGACCCTGACTAAAAAAGAGAGGTATAATTATTCATATTCTGATGACAGACTATATCACTGAACCTATTATTGTTTCAATGTTATCCACCCTAATGTTAGGTCTTCAGAGCTAACAGAGTTGAATATTGGATGTCCATGGCCTTCCCAGAAAAGAAACCCACAATTATATTCTTCTTCACCATGATAATAATAATCGGTTGAGAGGAAAACATCAACCTACCATCACCTTTTTGATTCCCTTCCATGATAATCAGAGGTAAATTACTAGATCAAAAAAATCATCTCTTCCTTGGTATTCCCTAACAACATTACTATATAAAACTGACCTTTAAAACCACTTCCTCAAAATTAGCTCAGACAATGTAATTTTATAACCCCAGAATCCTAGATCTGGTGTATTATTTTATTACATTGGCATGATTATAAAGAATTAAATCCCAAATGATGAATTATTTTAATATTTTTGATGAAAAATATACATAAATAGTTCTCTTATTACATTGTTAAAATAAAAAATATAAAAATTAAAATAATTTTCATCGTTGTATTAATTCAAAATTTTAATTTTCATAACCTGGGGAAAATAACAAAAATAAAAGGGTGATCTCAAATTCTCAGCATAGGTATGTAAAGTATAATAAATAATGAATTAATGATAATAAATAAACATGAAATGGTAAATAACTTATAACAAATTCCATTTAAAAAACAAGATAAGGCGTAAAAAATATTGCACAATAGAGAACTAAATGAAATTCCATTAAATTAATTAAGCCTGAATAAAATGAATCCATAGATATGTCCAAAAAAATCACTTCAACAATAATAATAATTAAATTCTCAAAAGATGAAATTCATAATTACTGTACACTAGATTTCCTATGTATATGGTACCTTTACCATCAAGACCTTTCAATATATGGTTTATTATATTGGGTAGAAACCCATTTAATTTAGCCAACTAATCCATCTCATGGGACTACAAATTCATTGAGGGGATAACATTAAATTGTCCAAAACCCATGTCACACAGGTCCAAGTTATTCTCCATATATTGAATAATCTTTTAAAAAAATATTTTAAATCAAAGTGTCCTATTCCATATTTAAAGTTTTGAATACCATGATTAAAATGAGATTTATTAAATGATATATCAACGAGTAGTATACATACACCAAAAAATAAGTGGTGAATAGGTCATATATCTCATAGAAGTAAAATTAATATGATACATCGTTACCACATTGAAATAAATTATTTAAATGGGTGTGAATTTATAAAAGATAATATTTTCTTGGAAAAGTTATGTGTATAATTGTAAAGTAAGATTCAAAAATTTTGGGCATCATAAGAGAGGTAAATTTTATTAATTCTTTATAAGTTATAAAAAAATTCCTTTAACTATTTTAAGAATTATCATAAAGTGCATTGTTTTGGAAAATGACACCAATATTTCTTTTAATAATTTTTTATAAAAACAAAAAGGGGTAAAAATGACTTTAAAAAGTCAATGGAGAATAGTAAAAAACATTTTTGAAAACATTTGTTGTAAAACAAAAACTTTTTCATCCAATTGCCTTTATCTATTCTATCTTTTGAGTAAAAATTTGATTTGTATAGATGGATACCTAGTGGGGATTTAATCATAAATTATCTTGAATAATGATGAGGTTGTGAAATAACCCCTTACCACATTATAATTAGTGGAATATTTTTTCCCATGAAAGAAAAAAAATCTGTATAGAAATTCCATAATATTACGGATAATATTCATATATGGAAGTCATGATAATTATATACAACACACAAAATAATCAAGTATTTTGTATGTCAAGTGTCCCCCATAAATAAAAGTGAGACAAAAATCCCTTACCTCCCACTTCATTTTTAGTTGTACTTGGTTTAACCTACTGTATAACGGTTTAAATAATGTTATTAATTTATAACAGAACCTTATTCATCTTATAATATAATATTTGTTATTATTATATTATTTAATCACCCATTTGTTAATAATCTTTCATCATTTTCACTATTTTAGGTGTAAATTGCCTAGTTTCTTGAGTAGGTTATGACTTGTTATTTATTGTACCTATTACTTAAATCATGATTTAATAATCTCAACAATATAATCCCTAATGTAAATATAAAATATTTTTATCATATATATACATATATATTTAAAAAAATTCAAAAAATTGGGAGATTTGAAATGAAATGCGCCATTCATGGAGATGGTAGGACGTAGGTTCGCATGGATGTTACTTTCAATTTTCATCCTTATAAAAAATCTAAATGTAAATGATATATATGTATATAAAAATTACAGTTTAATATCTATTTCATTTGTAACATATTTTTATTAAAATAAAATTTTATATTGTGTATGAAAAGTGTGAATGAATCCTGTCGCTTTGGGGAGGCGGTATTCCACACTTCGACAAACGATGTTGTCGTATTAACACAAAATGGAATGCTTGAGGGTATATGTTATATAACAATTAAAAAAATATTAATAATAACTAAATATCATATATATATATAATATTAAACTTTGGTTCCATCTTAATGACCAACCATGATATGCAGTAAAGGAAAAAATGAACGAAATCGTTTTGTGAGGTGATAGTTCACCGTACATGAACTGAAAATTCATTACCCATTTGATAGAATTGTTTGAAGGTGTTGGGTAAATGAATAACTTCAAAAAATAAAGGTATATATATATATGATAATGGTGTTATTATATAATCATTGAATTATATTAATTGAAAGTGATAAAACTAAATTGATCATTGAAGAACATTACCTTTTATTTGGGTAACTCATTTTGATTTATACAAATATCCTTCCTTGGTTTTCCACACTCCTAAAGTGAGTATTCTAATATCATATTAGGGATGTTTTTGATTATTTTATAATGGGTTGTATGATCTATAAGGATCAATGTTGTGTGAGGATGTTAGGGAGGAGTTTCCCTTTAATAATTTAGGTGAGGGGAACTTTTAGAAAATATCAAAATCGTTAATTAATATAAATTAAATTGCAAATTTAAATGTCACCAAAGAGAATAATACAGAATATAATATGATTTAAGGTCCAAATAATCTCATACAATACTTTTTATATATGTTTATCTCACAGTCTAACCCTTATTATTGGTGCTTAACAATTACTTAAACCCTTAAACTCTTACTATTACAACTTGATTTTTACACATTAAGGGTTAATATATTTACCATAAAATATCAGAGGATCCATAAATGATTCATGGAAGATATTTAAAACTTTATCAATTTTTTTTTATTTCTATGATGTTTGTATCATTTTAAAAAATATTTTTTATATTAAAATTTTAGTAATTCTAATTTTAACAATTTTCATGTCATGTTTTTTTTTAAAATATAAATACACATGATTTCATTGAAAAACCCATTAATAAATTTGTAATATACTTAATCAATAAATAAAATATGTGGATAAAATTAATATTATAAAATTATATTTTTTTTATATTTTTGATAATTATTATTTGATATGTCCATTAATTTAACAATCACTAAATCAGAATTGTGAAAGTATTTAATTTAGTTATTTATTTTCTAAAAATTAAAAATGATTTCTCATTATTAAGATAAATATTTTTTATTAAAAATTAATTTTTCTAGTAAATGATATATTCTTTAATAACTATATAAATAAAAAGGTATACTAATTAAATACATGAGTTTGAAATATTGGACATCCATTATAATAAAATACTAAAAAATGATTAAACTCATCCAAGTGGATCTAAGAGTCCATATAGTCTTCAAAAGGATGATTTTGGTTGACACTAACTCATTCAAAAAATTAGTACATGTGTTGGGGTTGTTTTAAAAGCCTTATAATATTATTTGTTTCCTCTTAATTACACAATTTACCCTTAACCATGGTAATTTAAAAAGAATACCAAGGTTAAAATTATTATGTTTTAAAAAAAATAAAAGGAACCTATTTAAATAAATTTTAACCAGTGATTTAAAATATAGTATCAATTTTTCAAAATTCAAAACACATAAGTTATAGTAATTAATTTAAAATTAATCCTGTTGACAAAATGATTAAATGAGGTTTTAAATTGAAAACATTTGAAAGATTGAAATGTTTTTATATATAAATTAAATAATAAATTTATTAAAATGATATATATTAGATTAAATGGTACAATATTGTTCTAATTATACATTCAAGTTAATTAATAATATAATGTACGAATATAAATTGTTTACATGAAAAAGGTGAGTATAGCTAAAATGAAATATTCTCCCAATATTCACCAAAACATGTAACTTATCTAAAAAATAAAAAAAACAAAAATAAATTTTCATTTTCTTGTTTAAAATAATATATTTATTTTTTCATATAAAATTTATAAATATGTCAAAAAATTTATTTCAAATAGCTTATCCATTAAAATGTAGTAAAACTACCGTTAGAAAAAGATAGGGTGTATACATAGAATTAGGTTTGTTCATATATTATACCTATTAAATCTATTGGATGAAGGTTAAAAATATTTTATTGATTATATATTACATTAATAACAACAAATAATTATAGTTAATTTAATTTATTAGTACAAAATGACTTTGTGGACTGAAAATTAATCATTATAAAAACTTTCCTATATATTCGGTTGGTTCCTATTTTCAATTAAAATTAATTTGGAACTAATGAATTCAACAATATATTTTATTATTCTAGTTATCACTATTCATAACAACCATATTAATATCATGGTTACATATATTTTATAAAATAAAAATATTTTAAAAATATTTTTTTTCTGGTAAAACGTATTTTTCTATAAAATGAAAGAAAACTCATTGTTGTTTATAAAATATGCTCAAAAAGATGTTGAGTATAAAGAAATATAGAAAAAAAGAAAATATATAACAAAATTAGAATATTATAAAGTTTTGGGGTGTTACATTCTCCCCTTCTTAAATAAATTGTTTCCGCATAATTTAAAATTTTAGTTCAAAAATCACAGGTAGATTCATGAAGATTCCTTTATGGAAACCCGCATCACAAATACGATAAATAAAAAATCATCTTAATCATAGGTATAAAGAAATTTTAAGGTCACCAAAAAAACAAGTCTTTTTAATAGGATAACATTATGTAAAACAAGTATATAAAAGCTAAATCAAACTATCATGTTCTGATAGATAATTATTTTGAATATGGTCATCAGAATGTCTAACATCACAAGAACCTAAATCTAGTTTGGGATAAATATATCATTGAGTTCTCAGTAATAAAATTAATCAAAGAATATTTTTATTCTGAAATACATTTCATAGATTTAAAAAAATTATTTACTTCCTCGATTAAGAACTTATGGAAACCTATATATTTAAAAAGTATAGTTTAATCCTTTAATAAATTTCCACCACATAAATTATCTTTTTCACCAAACGATGAGTCTTTCTGATTTTTTTATGCTGGGAGAATTTAAATCAGTATCTATGGTCTAGTAAATACAAAAATTTATAACTATTTAATTCTACTATCATTATACATAAACAAAACATTAATGGTCATGATAATATATGATAAATACCTAAAAATAATAAGCATTAATAAGATAAAAATCAACCTTAATCACTAAAATTGAATATTAATACCCAAATTTCAATTCATATCATTCAAAAATAGCTATCCTTCCTAAATAATATTATAAACTAATATTGATTCCAAAAAATCATTAATATTTTATTATATTCTTTTAAAGGTAATTAATCACTCTTAATGTCCTAAACCAACAAATTACTTTCGTAAATAAAATAATCTCTCTGATATTCTAACGAATTACCTAAATGATCAAAATCATCCTAGGTCTACAATAACATAATTTATTCTTCCAAAATATAATTCATCTTTTACTTCTCAATAAAATAACATAGTATTATTTTTACAATAATCATATTGGGTTCCCAAAAGAGTGAAAATCCTCTCAAATAACATTAATCAAATAATCCATAAATCATTTTCTAATTCCATGGTGTTCTATTTGATAAAAAAAATATCCTTAAAAATTAATTTTTATCGATATAATAGTTTTACTAAACAATTGTCACTCTAATCATGACTTCATGTAGACTAGTGGTAGGAGCTACTTGGTTGTTTTCCATTAGATGAGTCTTCAAACTATGCGGCCTTTCCAGATGTGACTGGTTATTACCCAATGTGAAAGATTTCAGTTTTCAAAAAAAAATATTAAAAATATCCAAAATTGTGATAATAATCATCCAAAAATAACATAAATATATTAAACATTAACGAAATTTTTTCACCATAAAGGTTATTTAATATGTTTTATTTTTTATTCACAATATTATAAATAATTATAATTTCCTTAAATTATATGATTATATAAAACCCTATGGATATCCTTACGATTGAACATATTTCCCTAAATTTAAATGGAATTATTCCTTAACTTTTTTCACACAAACTAAACCATTAGGGTTTTTTTGCTAAAAGTGTGTTTCCCTAAATCTAGATCCCAAGGTTACAACTAAACATCCTTTAAAACAAACTAAACACCCTGAACTAAGATTACCATAGCTAATGCATTATTTTATTACTTAGACATGATTATAAGGAATCAAATACAAAAGGTATGATATGTTTAGTAGTCATGAAGAACTAGACACGTAAATGGTTCCCTTATTACGTTGGTAAAACATAAAAAATCGTAGAGGAAAATAATTTTCATTCTTTAAATCATTCAAAAATTTCATCTTCATAAGTTATGGGAAATATAAAAAATGAATGATTGATCTCAAATTCTCATAAAATTCTATGTAATGAGGATGTGGGAAATTTTTCTACCCTCAAATGATATGTAGTTGTCTCTTTCTAGTTGGGATTGTAGTTAGGATGTGGGAAAGCTGTCTACCATCATACTTTTCTTTGTTGGTTGTACTTTTTAATTCCCTTTAATAAATTTTCAGAGTATCACCTCTCATAGAACTTGTCTGGTAAGTAAATTAGAAGTAATAATGAATTATGGACAACAAATCAACATGGAATATTAAATAACAGATAACAAATTCCATTTAAATAACCATATAAGGCATAACCAATATGAAAAAATAGATAACTAAAACACATTCCATTTTATCAATAAATATATAATTAAATAAATCAACATATATTTGAAAAAATATATAATAGAAAATAATAATAACTATATTCTTAATAGAAGAAATTCATAATTATTGGATGCCTTGTTTTCTAGGTACTTGGTTTATTTACCATCAAGACCATTCACAATATGGTATATAATATCAAGTAGAAAAACATCTAATTTAGCCAACTAATTAAACTCATGAGACTACTGATGCATTGAGGAGCTTATTTTAAATGGTCCCCAATTGGTTTCAAACTACTCTAAATCATTATTCTTATATCAAATTATCGAATTGAAAAAATATTTTTAATCAATGTTTCTCATACCTCATTTAATATTTTAAATGCCATAATTTCAATGAGATTTATGATATGGTATTTCAATGGGTTGTGATCAGACACCAAAAAAAATAAATATTTACTTAATATGGCTTGTATCTCACATAATTAAATGTGAGATGAGAAAATCCCTACCACTTTATATTAAATTATTTAAAAGTGCATGCATTTATAAACAAAATTAAAAAGAACATTGTAAAGTTTTAAAGTTATTTTAAAAAAATTCGGGCTTCGTGATAATAGGATATATTTTTCATTCCATTTAATTTAAAATATATTCTTTATACATTTGAATGAAAAGACATAAAGTAACATGTTTTTGGTAAATGAAAGAATGATTCATTTTATATAATTTTTTAGAAAGTAAAAAATGGGTAAAAATGAATTTAAAAAATCATTGAAGAATATTAAAAATGTTTATGGAAATATTATTTGAAAACAATTACTTGGAAGAGAAATATTTCATTGTGGTGATTTAAACTAAAACAATCACGAAAAATGATGAGATTTGGAAATACCCTAGAACACATCATAAGAAATAAAAATATATGACACATGAAAGTAAAAAAATTATATGTATTTGAAAATACCAAAATCAATTGAATAATATTTAAATAAGTATATCATGGGTAGTATACACACCACACAAAATAACCATGTAGTGTATAAGGCATGTGTCCCATATAAATAAAAGTGAGAAAAAAATCTGTTACCTCACAGTTACTCATTAGTTGAATTTGATTTAAACTATTGTATAACGGATTAAAGAATATTATTAATTTATAAAAGAACCTTATTCTTATTTATTATATCATATATTATCTTATTAAATTATTTTAGAACCATGTTTTTAATAATCATTCACTATTTTCTATATTTTGGTAGTAAATTGCCTAGATTCTCGAGGACATTTTGACTTGTTATTTTTTATTACTATTACATAGATCAAGATATAATCATATAAATAAAAATTAACATGATTTAAATATCATATATATTCATTAAATATATAAATATATAAATATTTATTTAAAATAACCCATAATATTTTTAGAGTGTAAATGAAATTAACCTTTCATGGTGACGGTAGGCCTTACGTATGCATGAATGCAACATTCATTTCATTTCCATATTAAATGAATGAAAATTAAATAATATATATGAATATTAAAACTATAGTATCATACCAATTTCATATTTGTCACATTTTATTATTAAAAACATCCTTTTTATGTTCTATGTATTGTGTGAACGATTCACACAGCTTTGAGGATGTGGTAGTCCACGCTACCACCAATGATGTTATGTTATTTACAAAAAATGAGAAGAATGATAGTATGTGTTATAAAATAATTCATCATGTATTAATCCAAAATAAATATAATATATATCATATAAATTTATATTTTTCACCATAGTGACCCACCATGATAGGTGGTAATGATAAAATTAACGAAATCGTTTCGTGAGGGTGTAGTTCACCACACACAAACAGTAAACTCGTTACCCAGTTGATTGAAGTGTGATTAGGAAAAGGTCAAAAATATAAAATAAAATAATCTATTTCTATTTATAATATTAGTGTTATAATATAATAATGTAATTATAAGTCATGAAATAGTGGGGAAAGAAATAAAACTAATGTGATCAATGGGGAATATTACCCTTTATTTGTGTAAACCCTTTTCATTTCTACCAAAATCCATCCATGGATTTTTTATGACCAGAGTTAGGATTGTTGTATTATGGTATGGATGATGGGGGATTATTTTATCATGTTTAATATGGGCTATAAGGCTCAAATTAGTGTTATATTGAGATGGAGGAGGTACCCTGGAATAATTAAGGTGAGGGGCGCATTATGAAACCCTCGAAATATTGAATTAATAAAAATTAATTTTCAATTCTAAAATGGATAAATATATATTTATTTTTAATAAAAGAGTATTATAGGCATAAATTCTCTCATAAAATATTTTTTTGGAAATTTTTAGTTGATATTCTTACCCTTCCCTTTTGGATTTAACCCTTTGATATACCCTTTAAATCTTACCGTGACAACGTGTATTTTTACCCTTTAAGGGTTAATATATTTACTATAAAATGAAAAAATATTAATAAATTTTTAATTTATGACATTTTATTCTTTATAAAAATAATTTTTAAAACTATTATATTTTTAGGATTTATATATCATTTAATAAAATATTATTTAATTTAAAATACAATTAGAGTCATTTTTGACACTATTCATTACATTTCTATATAAAAAATATCAATACACAAAATAACCTAAAAAACCATTTATACATCCAAAATATGTCATGTTTATCTAGAAAATTCCTATATGGCATTAATTATATAAAATTAAATTTATTTTTATATTTTTTATCACATTTTTTCATATCTCAATTAATTAAGCAATTAATGTATCATCATTGTAAGAGTATTTAATTTTATTATTAATTGCATCAAAACTAAATATAAATTTTCATGGTTAAGATAAAATATATATATTTCTAATTAGTTTTTATAGTTAAATATATCCTTTTAATATCCAAATATAAAAAATGTAATACTTAATAAAAACATGAGTGTGACATATTGGACTTCGCAAAGAATAAAATACTAAAAAATGATTAATGTCATAAAAGTGGATCCAAGATCCAATAGAGTCATCCCAATGATTATATTGGTCAATAATAACTCATACAAAAAAACACAACATTTATGAAATTCATATAATACTTATAATATTATTTTTTACCTTTAACTACCTGATTTACCCTTAACAACAGAAATAAAAAATACTAATGTTACAATTCATATTTCTGAAAAATAAATTAAACATTTTTATATAATTTGGAACCAATTATTACAAATAATGAATCAATTATTCAAATTTCAAAACACATAATATTTTTTAATTAATTTAAAATTAATCTCATTGAAAGAACGATCAAATAGGTTTTAAAAGTTGAAACATTCAAAAGATTTAAATGATTTTATATCTAAATTAAAATCATAATTGATTGCTATGACATAAATTAGTTTTCCTGATAAAATTTTGATGTAATTATAAATCATATCCAATTAAAAATATAATTTAAAAAAATAAATTTTTCTACAGAAATTTTGTTTTCAATAAAAATGAAATATTCTATCCCTATTCATCAAAAAAGTAAACTAATTAGAAAAATATCCAAAACTAAACAAAATTAAATTTTAACATTCCAATTAAAATTAAATAGTTTAACTGTTTTTATAAAATATATAAAGGTGTCTAATTGGATTTAAAGTAGGCCTTCAATTAAAAGGTTATAAAACTACGTTTTGAAAAATATAGGTTTTTATAAGAAAAATTATGTTATTTTCTAATATAATTCCTTTTAAATCAATTGGATAAATGTAAAAAATAATTTATTGAATATATATTAAAATAATATCACTAAATAATTATTATTAATTAAATTTATTACAATAAAATGAATTAGTGAGTATAGAAATGGATCTTTATAAAAAATTTCGAATATATTCTATTGTTTCCTATATTAATTTCTAATTAATTTATTACAAATTAATTCCGATATATATTTTCATAAACTATTAAAAACTACTCCTAATCAACAACTTAATGACTAGGTTATATGTTATAATATTAAATAATATTATTTTATTGATAAATTAATTTTTGGAAAAAATCGGTCTTGCGTGTAACACAAGCCAACACATTATTATGTGTAGCATCCATTTAACAAGGTGTTTCCTATAAATATAGATATTAAGAAATTTAAATTTATTTGAAAAATAAAATATTGTAATTTCTTGTGTGTTACAACAAGAATTTTTTACTAATGAGTGAGGCATTGGAAATTTGCCTCATGAGAATAAACATTCATTCGTCATACCATTAGTAGACTGTTTTTGAAAGAATAGTTCCAATCTAGTGAAAATATAAATATATTGTTTCTATGATTGGTCAATTTGGAGGATACCCTGAAACTACATTTCTATCTCAAATCTCACTTTTATATGTTAAAACCGCTGAATAAAGGTATTTATAAAATGTCCCCAAGAGGGAGCCTCGAATTATTGGGTTTGAATATTGATCATAAACTATCTCAGCCTCAAATATTATATCAAGGGAAAAATGAATATCACCAAGAGGTTTCATGAGTCTACAGCGAGTCAAAAATTTAATAAAACTTTGATAACCACCCAATCACCTCATAGGGAACCTAACCACCATAAAAAACTGGGGGTAATAGTTTAAAAACACCCATGTAAGATCCATGAGATGAAAAGAACATGGCTCTAACACCCCATTACGAGGTTGGGTATAGAAAAAAATATTAAGGATGACTCCTGTATAACTAGGAAAACTGCATGACTGATTCTCTTCCTCACATACTAATTACATCATGGGGGACTCATACTAAAAAATTAGAAGAAAAAAATTAATTTTTTGAATCGAAACACATTAAAATTTAAAACAAAAGGAGAAAAAACACATGCCCGATTAACCAAAATAATACCAATTTCAATATATCATAAAACCTTTCACACAAAAAACATAAACCTTTTTAATTTAAAAAAATCAATATTAATTTGAATGTTGTTTTAAATACTTTCATTGAAAAACAGAAATAACCCAAAACATTTCAATGATTCCTTCATCTCTGAACATGTAAAAATATTTATTTCAAAACCCACGCAACCCAAAAATATTTTCCTCGGTTCAACAAAATTTTACCCGATGGACCAAGATTATTAAAATAATATTTTCAAATATCATAGAGAAAAAGGAATAAAAAATTTCCTTTCATATGATTTAGAATACCAAAACAATAACATAAACATCCACTAAAGAGCCCCATTAAACATAAAAGAGGCTCAACCAATAAAATTGGAGCAAAAAAAACCCCGCCTTTATCCACTGTGCATAGTTTACATGTGTGTTTTTTCAGATCACATCATAACCATTAGATTTCTAATGAATGTTTTTGTAGAATATTTTTCATGGATTGCACATGGTTAGAGAGACCATACACATTAACCATACTAACTCTGAATCCCGTCTAATTCAAAATATGAATTGATTAATTTCTCAAGTCATATCTTAAATAATCAATAAAAATCAATGAAACAATACCGCCACACAAAAAATCTAAACAAAAGGCCACCCTAACTTCAAAAGAAATTAAATTTTCCAGCCCTTAATAGAGACTCGATATCTGATGTAAGATATATTTTTATAGTCACTTCCCTATACCTTGAAACAATATCATTGCAGTCATATCTCCTTTCTACCACAATCCCCATAATATCAAGTAGGTGACACTCAATAACCAATTCCCCTACCATAAACATAGATTCCACTAATAATAATTTGTTATTATCCATCCTAGGGAATCCATCCTTTGGATTCCCAAGTCGTGCCTCCACATACCCAAGGATCATCCCTGATCCCCTATGGTTAAATATAAGATTCAAGGGTATCACACATAACCATTGGGTACAGTTCCAACCTCAAAAAACAAATGAAACATATAAAGAATTCAAATAATAAAAAAGTAGGCACATACCAATTAGAGAATATCAAATAAATAACCAATTAATATAGAGTTAAAAACTAAAATAGAATCTAATTGAAACAAAATAGCAGACCAAAGATTCCAAATCAAAATCTATCCCATTGATTTTTCAAACTGAAGGTCTAATCACTATATCCCCATGACACTCATGTCACCACCATTATCTCGAAAAACTATCCGCTTTTACAGAATATGACACTAGATCTACCCGGAAACCAAATACCAGAAAGAAACTTCCCAATACATGAAAACTATATATCCCAACATTGTTTACATGTTGGGTGTGATCCAATGGTATTAGGATACCATCATGAATCTATTTCAATTATTCAATTTATGAAACCTATTATGATAGTTTTAAAACAATTCCTAGAAAAATAGGATATAATTTATACTTTAAAACCATTGGAGGAATTTTTTTAAAAAAATGCACTAAAAATGCACTTTATGAACCCATTTTAATATATTTGTTTTATTTAAAATAAATAAAGTTATAGGGGAAAAAATATTTCAAACATAAATATTTTTAAAATAAATACAAATATGGTTTCAAATATTTCAAAAAACTCTTTGTAATCCCTGTATTCCATTTGAAAACCATTTCCCCTTTAACATTGAAATATTAAAAATTCACAACTTAAATCACATATGTAAATAAAGAAAAAATTATATGAACATGAAAAAAAGAGTCATAAAAATGACATTAAATAGATGGAATAAAAATACTCAATAACATGATTCTGAAATAAATTATCACACACGATACAATTCCATTGATGAAATAAACAATAAAAATTCATACACAAAATTTATCATGGAAAAACATAGATACATAACATGACAAAAAATCATGACTACTAATAGGACCAAACAACACCTTCCAACATAGATCTAGCAGCCTGCAAGTTAACAGTCACACATCCATCCACCATATCTGTATGTGTAGTATACTTAGTGTTGTACCAAAAAAACAAGTATTATGTTCAACTAAGGAGGGTATATCTAGTTAGAAAGCTAAACTAACCAACAAATTTCCCACTAAATCCAAATTAGAAACATCGATCTCCTCGTGGAATAATCACAGAGGTGGGTAATGAATAATAATAGAATCACATGAAAATAAAAAATATATAGGGATAATACCACAATCACTTCCTTCCCTCCTCCCTAAAACACAAAATGTGATCCCTAAAACACAAGAACAATATGACTCCCATATCCACTCATCCATCAAATGGGTAAGCACAAAATTATCAAAAGCAAGGAGGATCAATAAAGGCGCAATCTAAATTTGATACATCACATAGTTCCAATAGTGCCATCACTTTTACATATATAAAATATAAATTTAAAAACCCATTTGTCTAATCAACTTGTAATTCTAACACAATTATAAATGAAAACATAATCATAAATACTTATGAGAACACAATTCAAGGGAAACTCTATATAAAATTTTTAATACAAAACAACCTTTAAATCATGAAATCCCCTATTTAAAAAAATGATACCAACATTGGAAACCATGAATTTTTCAAAAAAGTGAATTTATTTAATAAAACAAACCATTTATTTTTAACAAACATGGTGAGTGCAAAAAAATACTATTTCACATCAAGGTACTATATTAAGCATGAAATTACAAAAAATATCCAAATGAAAATCCATAAAATACAGTAGAATAATTAGAAAAAATATACTATATAGTTAACACCCTGATTATGTAGTCCAAAAATAAAATTATAAAACCTAATCAATAATATAACAGTTCAGTAAAAGAAAATGAAACAAAGACACCTACCTAATGTGACAGAATGATGTTTCCTTTAATATAATCCATAATAAAGAGACTCCCACTATGTATAAATACCACTAGGAACCAAAATCCCTATGTACTAGAACTTATATATATCAAAATTAGTTAATAATGTCCATTAGGTTTAAAGGTATTTGATAAAAATAGAAAATAATAGAAAGGTACGAGAGTTTCTCATGTCTGTTGATATGGATGAAGAACCCCCATGAAAGCACCGAGAATCTATCATGGAGGAGATTGGAGAGAGAGGAAGAAACACCATCTGATTCATTTGGGTTAAATTATTAGAGTGAGATAGGATTCATATGAAAGCCACAAACAAAATAAGATTAAAAGACCAAAATAACCCAACCTAGGGAGGAGATGTGGTTACACCACATTGTTTTCTAGATAGTACAAAAACTATGAGTATCACCTCACTTATGAGGTACATGGTATGAACAATTCGGATGAATTGGTACATATCAATTCAAAATAATCATTATCTCACAAGAGTCACACTAAATAGGGTATACATTTTATCATAGAGAACATGCACTATATAGAAACAATGCACCTTTACTATGAACATATAGAAAAGACTCTAATGCTCCAAATTCTGACTCAGAATGTCCCCAAACTCAAAATAAAAAAAAAACCAAAATATTAATACCAATAAAGTTACACCCATAAGTTTTAAAAAAATTTCTTAATAAAATATAAAATTAATGGCTTTTTATTATTCAGGAATGTAATGGATGTACGTCAAAAATATAGAGATTACGTAAGAGATTTATAGTCATAATTTACTTTTTTGTGAATCATACCATTTTAATCACACATTTTATTTTAAGTTGTTTACATAATACCATATGGATTATTTTTTGTAATTAATTTATTTAAATTTTTGGGAATTAAAAATACTTTTATAGTTTGCTATTTAAATGTTATTTTAATTCAAGAGTTAGTAAATTCGTAAGAGATGTTTCTTTTAAAATAAATTTTACATGTTTTAAAATACCTATATTATATATCTATGTTATTTGAATTTTTTAAACTAATATTATTCATTTTCTTAATATTATTTATCTAATAAAATTTAAAAGTATACCCGATTTTATATAATGGTTTTAAAAATAAATATTTTACCTTTTCCCATATTTGTCACTTTTGAATCATTTTAGCAATGTCCAAAGGATTTTTTTAACATTTACCATGTGAATAACTTTTATCACCATAATAACCATTATTAATTATTTATATACATTAAAAAGTTTCTATAGATTTTCAAAGAATACCCTATTTTCTTTTGTTCATGAAATTTTAAGTTAAAAAAATAAGTTTACAAAAGAGATGTGCATTTCACCTCATTTTTTATAGATAATTGAATTTACTTTTTCTTATGAGATATAAGGACAATATTTATAGGTTTTATGATGGAATTGAAATAATTTATGTGTTTTTATCATGATATTATTTTTGGAAATTTTATTTGATCATAGAATTAAGAAATATCTTACTCCTATGTGATATATATGATAAT
Organism: Viscum album; assembly: GCA_963277665.1. Lineage (NCBI taxonomy): Eukaryota > Viridiplantae > Streptophyta > Magnoliopsida > Santalales > Viscaceae > Viscum > Viscum album. Next base: position 2,116,078,107 of record OY728120.1, read on the forward strand.
GGGTGATCCCAGAATAGAACCTTAATGCATTGGGTAAAATGAATGAATTTATTATAAATATCATCTAAATTATAATGATAAATATATTTATACTCAAATTAATAGGAAACTTTCATGTTTATATTATGGATTATCAATAAAGAATGTTTAATAATTATATTTTAATATTTGATTTACTTTTAATGTTTCTATTCTTGTTTATCTCATTCTTATAATTTTTAACTAATTAATTATTTAATTTATTTCCCATTTTATTCATAGATATACATTTTTTATATTATGAAATAATTTATATTATACTTTAACATTATAAACTATTGTATTTAATAAATTTAGATTCATTTAAAGGGTAATATGCTTGGTATCATAATTCATATAGTTCTCTTACACATTGAAATTATATTTTCCATGAGTTATGAAATTATATTTAATAGTTTATTATAGTTTATACATATTATTTGTTCCAAAATGGTGGAATTTGTGTCTCTCTTGAGTAAAGAACAATTGGTAGAGGGAATTTTGGTATGCATTCTCACAAGTTTGGGTGCAAAGGATCTATGTTGAAATCTTCTTGTTTCTAAATTTTCCCTCCATTCTCACTATATGGGATATTTCTGATTCAATAAATTTATAATAAATTAAAGTGATGGGTTTCGTACACCTTGTTCATGTGATTCAATAGGATATGTGTAAATATAATTGTATTTTAATTTGAGTTAGTAATAAAATATACGAGTTGGGTGTATAATTATTCATCAATATGTTTTGAAAATTCTTATCAGGTGGAAGGAATAAATATAAAAAACAATATCATTATAACAATTCATACACCCATTGTGATTACATGATTTTTTTGTAAGAAATTAAAAACCTTTTCTATAAAAATTATAAGATTCCATTCAAAGTTAAACATGTCAAGACCATGATCATTCAATTTTGTAGGTTCTATCAAGGTAGGGTTCTCGTGGATCGTCTTATATATGTTAATAATTTTTTTGAGATTCGAATAGGGGTTAGTTCCCATATCTAGATTATTCATTCGGTTACACGTATCTATGAAACACTCAATATTTGGATATTGGAGATGTGGAGTTGAGTTTATCAATATAATTTGTTGGGAAAATTATTTTCCACTCAACTATACAAGATCCATATATTATATGATTGTAATTATAGAAAAAAAAATTATTAAGTTACTAGAGGAATTCCATAATAGGCTCATTACATTAGTGAAATATGGATCTTTCTCATTACTAAATTTGATTTAAATTTCAAATTTATCACCATTTTATTGGTATCATAATGAATAATGTCCTTATTGAAAAAATATAAAATATATCAATCACTTGATAAAATATTTGGTTATAGTTAAAATGGAATCATACACATAAAATATAACATTGAGGGAAAAGTTAATATAGGTACATATGCGAGGATATTGAATGGAATTGTTTCCATACTAGTATCATGAGTATAATTGAATATTAGATGAATTTGAGAGAAAATATGTCTCTTATAAGGATTTTTCTAACTATATGCTACATTTTCAAAAAAAAATTCTGAATAGGTTTTAAAATATGAAAGAATTAAATATTTTTTGACCTATTTACTCCAATTGGTTAGGGTATATGAATGTGACATAGGATTTTAAAGATCTATTATAATGTTGGTAGTATATAAGGGCAATGAATTGAACTAGATAAATAGCATAAGACGATCCAATTTTTATCTTCCATCATTGATATCAAAATGTGGGTTGAGAAATTAGGGGATGTTATTTACTAGGTGGAATTATCCAAAATACCTAATGAATCTTAGGAAATTATGTGGAGTGTCCATATAATGTATTAGTTTTATAGAATCTATTTGTCTATTTTTAATGGTATATGTTATAAATTTTATATCCAATAAATATTATAAATATAAAAGAGTTAAAATTCATAGTAATGATTTACTGTACTTATAGTTTTTATTCAATGTGTGAATAAAATTTTTTCTATAAAAGTAATTGAGTGAAAAGGATTTTTTTAATGATCAGATGATTCAAAATTAGGAAAATCTATAATTTTATTATTTATCTTTTTTAATAAGAGAATTTTTTTAAAAAATCTACTTTTTTATGAAGATTTTTTTTGATGATTGTTTTGTTTCACATGGTTAAAGACTCGTCTGATGTTATAACATGAGTGAATAGAAAATATAGATAAAAATAGTTTTATCTAGGATAATATTTTTTGATAGATAAGAGATATTAACACATCACCTGTTATTGGATTGTTATAAGGAATAATATAATTTTTTCTCCAAATGTTGATCAAAACACAAAGAGTACCATATATCATATAGATAAAATTAATTTTTTATATATTTTTTCAAAAGAGTAAATAATAGTTATGTCATAATATGAAAGATATTTTTGTATCTTAACATGATGTTTTAGAGAAAATATATATTCTAAGAGGCTAATGTGGGTATTTGAACAAAGAGTAATTTAGAGTATATAAAATAAATGAATATACTAATTATACATAAAGTTAAATTCACATTATATCTTAAAATAGGTTAAGATTTGATAATAAATAATGACATCATAAAGAGTTACATATTGTTATGAAATTTACGTCAATGAATTTTATGTATAATGGTTATAAGATAAAAATGTTAAAATTAAAATATTTATAAGTAGAAAAAATTAGTTATTAGCATCCTAGAATTTTATATTTTGATGTAAATTAGTGTTGATATGTAGTTCAATGAGTTAAAAATTATGAATATGAGACCCAAGACTCAACATTATTTAAAAATTATTTCATTATATATTTTACTCAATAAAATAGTTTAGTGGGATGATCTTATCTAATAGTCAAAATAAATATAATTGTAATTAAATAGTGACAAAACAAGTTTAACAAAGAATCAAAATTGTATAAAATGTATATCCTCTTTTTTTATGTATTATATGGGATATGATTTGATAGGTTCTTATTGATGGTTTTTATTATTCCTAAGTGTGTTTTTTATAATATAAAAAATATCATGTTATAAATAAGGTATTATATAATTTATCATTATTTTACATTGGGTAAAAATATTGGGTTGTGTGAAATGATAACTTACCTCTCAAAATGTGAAAATTAAAAAACAATATCCCCTGTTCATCGGTGAGTATTACAGATAGTGTGGAAATTTTAAGCTTATAAGAGGTAGGATTTTGAATTGAGATATAGACTATTCTCATGGGGCACAAAAAAGTTTTTTCGATTGGATTTATTGTTATGTATACCATAATATGAATCATAAATTATGTTTTTGGTTTTATAGGGTTGTTTTTGTTTTATATAATCCCTATATATATGGTTTGAAATATTATCAAAGCATTTCGTATGTCGGTATTGAGGGTGGGGGAATTTGGGTGTGGTTATGTATGTTTATGATAATGTTATTAGCTGATGGTTTATAAGGACCTTAGCTCTAGTATCCAAGATCCACTTGTTTATTATATTCGCACTTGATACAAGGAATAATATCTCAATGGATCGAACAGTTTATTACTGTTGTTAGAATAGAAAAACACATAAATCTCATAATACATTTGATAATATAATAATTAAATTTAGGTAAAATAAATATTCAATATTCGTGATATCATTCAATGATTCCTTGTTCATATACTATGTAATGGGAAAAACATTAGGGCTAAGATAAAATTCATAAAAATTGATACAAATAGTTTATTATATCATGATTAAATATAAAATAATCAATATTTGATGGTAGATAATAGGAAACACATGTCATTTAATAAATAACATGAGTATGAAGAATAAAATGGGAATAATAAGTGATCATCAAATAATTACATATAACTGATAAAATTTTACGGGGAGGTATCCTTGGATATCAAAATTTTTCAAATAATCACTTTTAAATTAATAAATAATCTCAAAATGAAGGAATGAATAATATAGGAATACATAAACTTACTGTCAAGGCCCTTGGCCAAGACATCATGCTTAAATGGGCAAGGCCTCAACAAATTACCAAAACTAGTTTTTCTCATAATACCTGTAGATTAATCAAGGTTTTATAGTAGGCCTAGGATATCACTTACTAAATATAATTCATTCCCTATATGAAAGTGGGGAATAACCATAAAGTACAAATTCTAAATAAACATCTTCATTAAAAATCAAGCATATGTAATGATAATATTTCCCCAATGAAACTAATCATAAACCATCTAGTGAAAGAAAAAGGGTGATATCAATACAACATATCCTTAGTGTAGAATATTTATAATAGAGGGTCTATATAATTGTTGAATATAAATAAAAAAATTCATAAAAATGTTATTGATGGAAAATTCACATTTACATTGAATCTAACTATTGAAAACTAAATATTTTCAGAAAATTGGGAAATAAAATTTATTTTAAAAAAAATTATGAAAACATTTAAAATAATATTCCAATAAATGATTCTTCATGACCGTTTAAAATTTCTATTCATACATAGTATGATAAAATAAATATTCCTTTCCAATTTTTGGTAAAATGTCAAAAGGTAACTTGTTTGGGAAATGAAAAAAATATTATGATTAAACCATTTTTTAAAGAAATAACATGGATATTAATATATCTAATTAATCATGGTATAATAGTAATAATATCCTCCAATATTTATAATGTAAAATAAGAAAATAGAATAAAATTATTCCCGACTAAATATGAAATAAATTCTATTTTTCTTAAAAACAAATAATTTTTTTTTTGCTTTTTAGTACATAAAATCGGAAAATGAATAACAAACCACTTATTTATTGAAATAAAACATGGAGAAGAAAATATATTTGGTTTAATATGGAATTATCAAATAACTCCCCTAGTAGAGAATTTAACAAATACTATCTTGAATAAGAATGAGATTGTGAAATAAACCTAGATAAATTTTATAACTTTTGAATCATAAACCCCATGTAAGTAATAAATTAAAAATAAATGTTAAATACCATTATTATAAATAGATTCAAGATATAAATTATTAAAGGTGTGGTAGGTTCACCTCGAAAAATCAGTTGATAAAAATTACCAAATATATCCCAATGGAATTGAAATTGAGACGTAATCTATTACAAAGATAATACTGTTGAAGTGAGAATTAATAAATGATTTCATTATATGAATGAAATGTGAGTCAATATAAACATAATAAATACATTATAAAATAATTAATATTCAGGACACTCATAATCTTATATTATCTAATACAATGATGAAGTAATATAACCCAATAAAAATAATTGTGTTATAAATCCCTATTACTACTAAATAACATCCAAATAAAATCCCCTTCATCTAATTAATATGAAATTGAACTTAATATACCACTAACTATGAATTATTAATGATATATTTTATAAAATGGGAGTATTTACCCTATATAAATGAAATTAGTTGAGTATCACTCAAATATGCCGCAATGATGGAAAATTGAGACAAAATCCATTTCCTCATGTCTGAATCATCTCATATGTTTGTTTTCATCCTAAATAATAATCATGTGTTAATTATATATCCTCTTAATAATATTTATCATGTTTATTATTCCTTTAATTTTATTTATTACCTTGTCATTTTTATTCACTTAATCAATTAATTTCACATAAGACGTTATGATAATAATCGATTCATATGTCCAAAATGACATCTGTAGGTTGAATATGGGCAATGAGTTTATCCTTAATCATATCAAAAATAATAATCATTATATTATTATTATTTCTATATATAATTTATAATTTTAAAACAAAACATGAAATATTATTATGAAAAATGAACTACGTTACAATCATTGAGGATGTAAGCCGTATGAATGCATAAGCACTATTTCAATTTTTCAACGATCTTTATTAAAAAGGTATGTGTTATTTTATATTTAAAAAAATTAAAATAATATCATATATAAATAATTATTTCATGAAATATACTTATATATATCATCCATTTGATGTTGTGATAAAGAAAAATCACATTTCTTCATCATGTTGGTAGTCCACACATATACACGAAGGATGCTATCATTTTTCAGTGAATGTAATTTTATGGAAGTAAATGATATAGTATCATTTAATAATGATAATTACTTCATGAATTATATATATATATATAAATATAATTATAACTATCCTTAATAAGAGGTGATGGAAAATTAATTACAATGGTTCGTGGGGCGGTAGTCCACCATAAATATGAATGATTGTTTCATTTATCCTTCGATGGAAGATGAGATGGATATTTGTTATGATATAAAACAAAAAATATTATTATTTTTCTTGAAACAGATTTTATTAAATCATAATGGTTGAATAATATTTGAATGAGGTGTAATAAGAAATAAAATAAAAGGGAATTGTTAAGAATGAAACATGTTCATTGGGCAATCTCATTAGGTTTACACCAAATAAATCCTAGGAGGGTTTTATAATAAAAAATACTATATGATGTGTTAAGGGATGTAATTAATTTATTTTGAAATGTATTGGATGAACTAAAATTATCTAAAAGTTTGTAAAATATTTTATAGGAGTTTCCCATTTATAAGTGATGGGAATTGTACTTTTTGAATTTATTAAATTATTAAATCCATATAACTTATTTAACATGGAAAATAGATAAAAATGATATATATTAAATTTATGGTTATTATTGGTATAAATAATATAATCCAATAAAATTGTAGCATGTTTATATTAGCTTTCCACCCTTATTGTTTTGTTTTTACCCACTTTAACCATTTTTGACAATTGTTGCGGTATTAATGTTTTTAATATTTTGGAATCCTAGAATGTTCCTGTAAAAGAGAAACTGAAAATAATTAGACCATTGATGCTATTATAAGATATATCCAGTTTATTTTTCAGAATAAAATATTTTGAGGCATTTTAAATCATTTAATAAAAATATTTATTATAGAATTTCATCAATGACATTTTTTACACTATTCATTTAATTTGACATTAAAAATATCTAGAAAAAGATGGAATTATAATATAAAATTTCATAATAATCCAAAAATGTAATAAATATAAAAAAATGGAACCAAAAAAATATTTAAATTATATTACTAACTATACTTTAAAATTCAATTTTTTTATTTTCCTACTAATTAAATAATTAATTCCTTAATGTCACGTAATGATTTAATTTAAAAAATATCATCACAAGTAATAGATACAAATAAACATGATAAATATAATTAATATATATTTTATGTAACTTTTCTGATTTTCACAATACTGTTTTTTATCCCTATGTGAACACATTAGATAATTTTAAAAGTAAGAGAGGGACATTTATCATTTTCATTACATAAATTATTATAAATGACCAATTCATGGTCATGTGGTTCCAAAAGAGTAAATTAAATGATATTAGATGGTATAAGTTATAAATATTTCATGATAATAATGATTTTATTGGTTTTTAAGTTATTATAACCCTTATATATTCAGTTTTACCCCAGATAAACCTGTTTTACCTTTAACTGTGGTAACAGATTTTTTGTTTTTTTACTATTCATTTTGATAGAAAAATACTCTTTCCATTATAATTAATAATATGGAATCCATTTTATCAAATTTAATTCATAGAACTAGTAGAATTTAATTTAAAAATAATCCCAAAAACATGTCAAAAATGAGTTTTCAAGAAATTATTTTTTCAAGCATAAGAAGATCATAAATCAAATATATGGATAATGATAATTATTATATGGATTTAAATTAATATATTACAATATATAATATATAAATTTAAATAATATTATTCATTATTTATCATTATTTTAATTTATTAAAATGGAACAACAATATAAATTTCAAAATAGTTTTCAATAAAAAGAATCATTTTCTCTCCTCATTGAAAAAACAATCTTTTTAGAAAAATACTAATAAGTCAGAAAAATAAGATTTAAATAGATTAAAAAAATTATATAATATTTTTTAATATAAATTTTCAAAATATGGAGAAAATTAATTATATTATTTTCACACAGAAACAAGGACAAATTTTTTATGGAGAAAATTAATTTTTGAATAATAAATTGAAATTACTACTAGTTGAGTGATTATTTAAAAATATTTTATCAATAAATTCATATTCAGTAGAAATTTAATATATTTTTCATAATTCATTTGATCATATTCATATTTTATAATTAAAATTCTAGGTAATAATGGTCATATTTAGATAATATTTTTCATAGGTAGTTTAAGCTCACGGATGTATGTCATATACATTAGTGAATATAATGTTCTTCTTTTACAATATCATAGTTTTATATTCTCTCCACCATTAATAAATATCATCCTCACAGTTTAAAAATTATATCGATAACTAAAGGTTTTCCATCATAAATTACCTTTATTGAAACACCACATCATACAAAAGGATAATAAAAATTACTCTTGAAAGCGAGAAAGGGAAGTTAGAAGGTCGTCTAGAATTACCCAGAAATAGGATTCCTTAGAGGAAATAATTTGTGGGATATAGAAATATAGACATTGGAGACAATTGTAATACTTAAATAGTGATACATAGTTACATAAGAATTTGATCACAATAAAGTTAATGGTCATGTTAAAGTTAAGGGTCATGTTAAAGTTAATGAACATAAAAACGTAAACATGAGAGAAGTGAAAAAGTCCATCGATTCATCCGAAATTAATGTACCTAGATTATATTTTATTTTCAGGATCCATTTTCTAGAGTTGAGTAATTCTATTAATATTATGATAGAGAACACCATAAAATACACTTATTTAATATATTTTTATTTCATAAGAATAACTTCATCCTTTAGTTCGACTTCATTTCAAACTTAATGAAATGAAAAAGAAAGATAAATTTTGTACACATGATGCACTAAAAAAATTTGATAGATCATTTAATCAATAAAATAATGAAAATAAATTCCTCCTAACATTAATAAAACCAAAATTGTTTGCACAATTATAGATAATACCTGAAATTAATAAATGTTCATATTAATAAGTAATATATTATTCTCCAAAATTCAACAACAATACGAAAAGATCAATAGAGATAATTTTATAAATAATGGATTATATAGACTAAATAACTTTAAAAAACTCAACATTAAATAATTTATTAACCTCAAAGTCCATATCATACCATATTTTTTTATAAATGTAAAAATATAATTTCATTATTCAAAAATAATCTTTCACATTAAACCTAAATGTTATATATATACCCCAGCCTAAAAAAATGTTTCATGAAGTGTCATTTATCACTAAATAGTTTTAAACAAATAAAAACAAATTATATTGTAAATTTTTTTTCCAAAATAATTATAATATTTATCTATCAATCCCTTAATGTAAACACAATGTCAAACAAATTATGAAATCCCGTAGTACATTGTTAGACGATGCACCCATATTCCCCTTTTGTTGTTGGTTAATGGCCCATGGCCTTTTGTAATGTGATAGGTTGTCACCAGACCCACAACTGGTCCTTTTTATTAATATATATTAATATAATTCTTATATGATTTCCAAAAATATGATGAAAATCATCAAAAAAATATTATCAATCAAATCAATTTAAACCAAAATGTTTTTCTCTATTACTTATCTTTTCCTATGTCACTTTTGAGTGACAATGCGAACAACCTATGGTATCTTTTCTTTATGAATTATCTAATTGTTGTATTTATTAATGAATATAAGAACTTTCCGTGGAATATTATTTATTTAATTATAATGTTCAACTCTATTAGGAATAATAAGATGGAGATATCACACACCCTTCTGGAATGAAACATCATGGAAAACAACTGGACTTGTTTTTCAAGTCCAAAGAATAGATTTATTATTTATCATAAAACAGGTACTCTCCCCCATGATTTAAATTTTATATTTAGTGATGATTCTTTAGGACTTCACCATAAAAGACCTCTATAAATCACTGTATGTATTTTTTGTAACAGTTTTCCCCAATAAATAAGAAAGTGTCTCTTGAGTGATAATTATTACCTTAAAATCAATGATAATATTAAACCTAAATTTCATCAACAAAATTAAACTTATATTAAAAAAAAGAATCATTATTCATTATGTAGCACTATTACTATAATAAACGTTATACATCAGGGTTGCAGATACCTCAAAACAATGTTAAAGCTCAACAAATTTCTCCAAGGTAATTCCATCACATGAAACATTAGAAGGGTTATTTCTGAAATTAATATTATAATTATCCATATACTCACTAACCTATGAAGGAACCTAAAAATATTATTCTACCCTAATTATATTTAAAGTCACAACCATAAACATTTCATATTCTAGTGAATTTATACTATAATGCAATTTCTTACATTCCCAATTATCTTTTATGCATAGTGGTTTATAGAATTTGGTTATAACTCTAACATAAAAATAATATTTTACAAAGTGTACACATTGGATTTGTATCCATTTTTTCCACAATATAAATGTTTTAAAATAAAATATGATATATTTTTAGGAAAAGTCATCATGAATTCTACTTGACTTCTCTATTTTCATTACACATAATTTAAACACTATGAAAATAATTTTAAAACTATGGTATGGGAACAAAAAGATAAATAAGGGATATATGGAAAATAAATTTGTCTTTCTATTGAAATACATTAAATCATATGAAATAAATTTTCTAAAGAACCATTCTGCCCAAAATAGTATCATTTTTATTTTAAAAAGGTCATTATATTACCTTTTCAAATAAAATGATTTCTATAAAAAATCATTATCACACATAAAATAAATTCATGTAGGCCATAGGATATCATCATCTTAAAACACTTACCAAACCTTATATACTGAAATAAAAATATGGTTGACATCCAAAATAATTTTCTAGAGAACATAATCACTACCTAATGCTTTGGAGCACTATTTGGGTGCACCCATCATATAATCTATAATGGGATCACCCAATACTATTTGGTCACACCCATCATATAATATATATCTAGATCACTTGGGAGATATTGTAGGTCTCAACCCTTTATAAACAATATCCAATGACTATATCACTAATAAAACCCTTCAAATACTATTTTAAACCCATATTCAAATAAATTATGATATAAAAATAAAACTTATTCTTTAAAAAACATTTTAAATACCCAAATTCCCATCAAATTTAAATATGGGTTTTCTTTCAATAAAACATGAAATATTATATAGGATGACAAACTTGAAATATCGATAATGGTGGAGGTAAAATATTTTTTCATAGTATAAATTAAAATATAACATTTATTTATATATTTCACTAAATTTATTCAAATATTCCATTAAATAATACTTTTTAAATCTATTTTATGGATTTTAAAGGAAGATATTTATTAATATCTAAAAATTATTCACATAGTGATGAAAACATTTTCATTGAAAATGATTCTAGAAAATTATAAAGGAAACATAAATTTGTTGGGGAATCATAAGGGAAATTGAATTTTGTCATGTTTAATCTATAAAATATATATTCATTTTGACCTTTTTAAAAAGATTTAAAATATGAACTTTAAAAGTGGATTTTGAAAAGAAAGTCACTAACATTGAGTTAGACTCATCGTGTCTGCTCTTTATCTTCATTAGTAACATAATTATATTAATTTTTCACATTTCTAAGATCTATTTTTCAAATTAAATATTCCTTTATTTCACTTGATATCATGTTATATACAATTACTTAATAAATTAAATTCACATCAGGCATTTTGACGATATTCGGCTCATATGACTGATATGACTTCTGTAGGTTTATGATAGTAGAAGTGTTTATTATTCCATAAAATCTATAAAAACAATAATTAAATTATTATAAATATTTTAATTCAATTATACTTCTATATAAAACTTTTGAATATGATTATGAAATGTAAATTATGTTACAGTCATTGAGATAATTGTTCATACGTAAGCACAAGTATTAGTTCAATTTTTAATCAATCACTATAGAAAGTGGGTGAGTATAATTTTATCATTAATTAATGATAAAATTTTATTAAATATTATATTAATACTATAAATATAATTATATATATACTATTAATTTGGGTTACTAAAAATGAATAACATCACTTATCGGAGTTGGTAGTCTACACGATCACACGAACAACTATATCATTTTTTAGTGAATGGAAAGGTATGATAGTAAACGATATATTATATATTAATAATGAGAAATATTTCATTAATATAATATATAAACATTAAATACACTATTATAATATATCCATGATATGGTGATGGAAAACGAATGACATCAGTTTGCAAGACGGTTGTCCACTGTACACACGAACGATGATTTCAGATTCCATTTGATGGAAGAGGAGATGTTTATAGGTGATTATATTAACAAAATAACATATATGTATATGTTTTATAATTTTGTTATTATTTTATCAATCTTGGATATTATTTTAAGGAGGTGTAAGAATAAATTAAATAGAAATGATCGTCTATAAATGAAACCTCTTCTATGAAAAACCTCATTTTCATAGCACCCTTAAGAAAACTAAGGATGCCTTTATACCTATAACAAGACCACTATAAATAATAGATGTATTATATGAATGGATTTTTCATTAATTTTTAATAAAAGGTTTTTTAATGTGTTAATAATTGAGAATAAATGGTTCTCTTTTATAAGAGAGAGGAGGGGCACTATTGAAATTACAAAAAAAATGAAATTATTATTCAATTGAAAATGGATCTGAAAAACATTATTTATAATATATGATAGTATGGTTCAAATAATCTCACAAAATAATTCTTGGAGTAGTTTTGGTAACATATTTACCATTATAATTTGGTTTTTACCCTAGTTAACCCCTATCATCTTTAACGTGACAATAAATATTTTTACTCTATAATGGTTAATATTATAACTATAAATTAAAAATCAGACCGTAAATGGACTATTATTTATATCATGAACCATATTTTAATAAATTTTCTTAATATAATATTTTTATGAATTTTATATTATTTAGTAATATTTTATTTATTATAAATTATTATTAATGTTAATTTTTATAACTATTTTTTACTATTCTTTTAAAAAAATCAAGAAAGTAAGTAAAATTTGGACCAAATTTTTTACAAATTCCATAAAATTTCATGGTAATCATGATTTTCTTATCACTGTAATTATCTAAAATTATATTATTTTTAATATTTTAAACATCATTTATTTTATTTTTTCATTAATTTAATATTTTCTACATCACCATTTTTTAAATATTTATGGTAAGTGTTTGATCACTAAATATATTAAAAAAATTCCCATGATTACGAAAAATATATTATAATAAAAATTAAAATTAACAATCAAACATATTCCATAGTTAACAACTTTATAAAAATATTATTTTTTTAATAAAAAGTGCGACATTTGTTGCTTTTATTTAAATAAAATATTAATAGTCATAATCTCAACCAGATTTCCAAAACAATCCACATAAAATCATGGATTATTATTGGAGAAATGAATTAATACAATAAATGTAAGGGGAGTGTTAAAGTCATTTTATAATCCTAATCTGTTTTTTGTGACATTAATTTCCTTATTTACCATTTTCTATGGAAACCAAAATAACTAAGATTACTATAAATATTGAACAAAAAAAGGGAACTTATTTATCAAATATTTACCCACTAATTAAAAATATTGAATCCATTTTTAGATTATTAAAACAAAAAATAATTACATCATTAAATTTATAATTGTTGTGAAAAAACTCGATGATAAATAGTGTATTAAAAATGACCTTTTAATATATGAAATGTTTGTATAGTAAATTCCAGAATAAAATTATTTTTAAAAACCATAACCAGATTACAAAAAAAAAATTAAATTTCAAAACTAATCTAAAAAATAATTTCTATATTTCAATACAATAATAAAACATATGGGTTTCAATAAAAATTAGTATTTTTAACTATTAATTTAAATGTAAATATTTTTATAAAATTATAAAATGCTTTCTAAGAAAATATTCAAATTTTTTAATTACAAAATGAAATTAATTTTCTCAAATGATTATTTAAAATTTTCAAAAACTAATTATATTATTCCCTTTTAAAATAAAAAACAACATTTATGTTTCATAAAATATCATTTCATATTATATTGAAATAATAATAATATATACCTTGGGGAATTTACACAATGATTTTCTTTTGTTTATGTTTCATAATATATGTTTTAATAAATCATGTTCTTATGGTTTCTACCAGATTTGCTCTGATACCTACTGAAAAGACCCCCACTCTTGTATCATAATGTGGTAGGTTACTTTATTATATTCTCAATTGGTACAAGGAATCACAACACGTAAAATAAAATAGTTTAATAGTGTTAGTAAACTCGATACACATTTTAATTACATGTTACATCTGAGAAGATAAATATAAAACAGAGTAAAAGTAAATATTCATCATCTTGGAAGTAATTCAAATATTCCCTCTTTATTTCATGGTGAAAGGTAAAAAAATAATGGGTGAGCTCAAATTCTCATTAAAGGCTATGTATATATGAATCTATCAATAGTAAATAATCCATAATCAATAAATAAAGGTAAATAACTCGAAACCATGTATTTTAATTAAATACATGTTTATAAAAAATAATATAGCATGGATAAATGAAGATAAAATAAATCAATATAACTAATAACAGGATATTGAAACTTATCTATGGATATCATAAATATTCAAATAACCACATATACATTATTAAATAATTTCATAATTACATAATACATAAATTTAGACACAAAAAATTTATAGTCAAGGCCTCATGAAAAGATATCAAACAGAAATGGGTAAGGACTCAACCAAATATCCCAACATGTTTATCTCATGAGACCTGCTGATTAATCAAGGGGATATAAAGGGGCATCATAATCACATAATATGTCCCATTAATTCTCTATATGTAACGGGGGAATAAAAATTCAAAATATATTCAACAAAAAATATTGTATTAGAAAACTATCATAATAAATGATGATATATCCCTTTCCAAAGTAATCATAAAATATCCAGAGATAGAATAAGTATGGAATCATTACAATATAATCCTAGTGAATTTTACATAAAATAAATTATTATTGTCATTGATGAATAGAAATAGAAAAAAATATCATAAAAACATTGTTGAGGAAAGTACAATTTTTTTACATTCAAATTCACAAAAAAAAACAAAATATTTCCTGATGTTTTGAGAAAAAATAGTCTTTGAAAATAATACTGAAATCATATAAAATATATCCAAATAAATAAATGGTTATTATGGTGGTTAAATTATGTTCTTTCTAAGTATGTTGAAATAATGATTCTATTTAGTTTTTTCATACAATGACAAAATGGTGCATTGTTCTTAAAATGAAAATAAGAATCATTTTAAAAAAAATTAAAATATAATCAAGGTTAAAACATTTTGTACAAAGTCTATGAAAAATAGTAAGAATATATTGTAAAACTTTTATGTAAAAATATATATATATATAATAAAAAAAATTCTTCAATAAATATAAAATACAATTAGTTTTTATTAAAAATATTTTTTGAACTTTTGAGTACATAAAACAGAGAAATGATATGAAAACCTACTACATATAAAAGGAATTAGATGATATGAAATTATATTTGGTTTAATATTTAAATATAATATAATTACCTTTGAAAATACTTGTATATTTACAATCCTGAATAATATTGAAATTTTGAAATATACCCTTACCCCTTTGGAATCATTTGAATCATAACCCCCATATAGGAAATTAAATAAAAAAAATGATTAAATTACATGAATGTAAAGATATTAATGATATAAAATATCAAGTGGGTGTTTAATACTCCTCATAAAAATAAATATGTGCATAATACCAAATATTTCTCAATGGAATGGAAATTGAGATGAAATATTTTATAATGATCATATTATTGATGTCGAAATTAATCAATGTTTCTATGTTGTTAGTCAAATTAAAATACACATAAAATAATTGTAAACAAAAAATTAAATACTCAAAAGTCGTTACACACATAATTTTATAATATCAATGACAATAATGATGTAATATACCCCAATCAAAAGAAATTCAGTTATGAAACCCTTTATTGATTGGTAGCTTTCGAGTCAAATCCTTTTGTATGAGGTATAATGATTATAACATTAATTAACATTAATAATTAATGATCCATAATGTAATATTTAAATTGTGTATCATATAGGATATATAAAATTAATTAGGTTAATAACATTTAAATATGCCTCAATGAAGGGAAATTATGATAAAATATCTTCCCTCAAGCCTAACATGTCACGTACATTCATTATCTTATAGGGTAAAAAACATTTGTTAAATATATGAAATAGTAAGATAATTTTCAGGATTATTATTCCTTTTATTTTCTTTAGTATCTTGTTATATTTAATTACTTAATAAATTATGATCACATTAGTCATTTTAAGGATAATCTATTCATATGTTCATAATGACATCGATAAGTTGACTATTGATAACAAGGTCATTATATCATCATATCAGAAAAAATAATAACATAATAATTATAACTTTTATAAATTAATTACAATTTTAATACCAACCATGATAAATGGTTATGAAAAATGAATTAAATTACAATCATGAAGAATATATATCAAAAGTATGTGTGAATATCATTTCAATATTTCCACAATCATTATGGAAATAGGCAAAGTATTATTTTATCTTTACAGAATGATAATTATATCAAAAATAACATTTTTTTCTTTTAATATACACACATATATATATATATATATATCATACATGTGATGGTTTGAAGAAGAAAAAATCACATCACTTCATGGAGATGGTAGTCCACATGTACTCATGAACGACGTTATCATTTTTCAATGAATCAAAAATGTAATGAAGAAAAAGATATATAATATTTCCATAACTATTAATATATCTTAAGTATCCTATATACATTAATTAAATCATTAAAATCATCCATAATATGGGCTGATGTAAAAAAAATTAAATCAGTTCGTGAGGCGATAGTCTGCCATACACACAAATGACTCTTTCATATCACATTTTATAGGAGAAGAGATACATAAATGGTATTATATTAAAATAAAAAAATATAATTATATAGAAGATACTAATTTAATTATATCATCATGGTTAAATTTTATTTTAAGGAGGTGGAAGAATAAATAAATTAAAAACATATTTTTATAAGGATACCTCTTCATCAGATAATCTCTATATGTTTACACTGAAATCTTTTCTAGTTGATTTTTTTAATCAGAACAAGGCCTATAGGATGTGTTAAGTGTATTTATCAAGTGATTTGGGAATGTATTTAATGATCCCAAAATATCTTGATGTGTGAAGAAAAGGGGACAGGTGGTCCCCTTTTATAATTGAGGGGACGAGCACATATTGAATTTTCTAAAGTATCAAATTAATATAAATTATTTATCGTGGATAAATTAACCAAAACTAATATATTTTGAATATTTGGGGATTATGGGTCAAAAATAAAATCCTTTAATAAACTATAGAGTTGTTTATATTATGTTTTTACCCTTTTATGGTTTTTTAAACTACATTATCATTTTTAGCAATTACTGGGGTATTAATTGTTTTACTATTTAAGTACCAAAAATGTTACTATATATGGAAAAATGTACCATAATTTAGAAATGGGATATTATTACCATATTAAATTTATTTTGATGAATATAAAATTTTAATGAATTATAAATCATGTAATTAAACATTATTTAATAAAAAAGAATCATTAGTGTCAATTTCGATACTATTCATTCAACTCGATATTAAAAACAAAATGAAAAAGATGTAATTACAATACATAAATCTATAAAATCCATAAAATTTTATAATTATCTTAATATATTTTGTAAAATAAAAAAATTCAAATTATAGTATTTTTAATTTTTTAAAAATCATTTCTTTAATTGTTCTTTTATTTAAATAATTACTGACTTTGTGTTGTGTAAGAATATAATGTAATTAGTTCATCAATAAATATTTGATGTAAATTACCTAGAAAAATAAAAACAAAATTTCTTTTAAACTAATATTTATAATTTAACATAACTCCCTTTGTCCCTATGTGAATACATAATATATTTCAAAATGTAAGAGAGTGGCATTTTCCATTTTCTTTACTTAAAATATTATAATGGTCATAATCATGCACATATGGCCCCAAAATGGAATCATTCATTAACATATATGATATACAGTCTAAATATGTAAGTAAAATGTAAATGAAACTGTTTTTAAGTCATTATAACCCTTATCTCATTAGTTTAACTCCCAATAAACTATTTTACCCCCACCCGTGGTAATAACTTTTTACTGGTTTATTTATTCATTATGAACAAAAAATAATTATACCTTATTAATAAATATTAATTATTATAAAAAAAATAAAATATATTATCAAATTCAATTCACCAATGTTTTACAATTTAACTTAAAAATACCCACCCATAACGTCAAAAGAAACTAGTTTTCAATGAATAAATTTTCAAGCATAAGGTGTTGTTACTTTAACTGTTTGACTACTGATCATCATTATGTGGATTTAAAATCATATAATTAGAGATATAATATTCTAATTTAATATAAATTATTAATTATTTAATATAATTTTAATCAATTGAAATGGAAATACATTATGCATTTAAAAACATTTTTCAATAAAAAGCATCATTTTTCACAATTAATTTAAAAAAAAACTTCTTAATAAATTCTTATAACATCACCCTAAAATAATTTTCATTTGATGAATTCCAAAATTAAGTGAATTTTTTCAAATAATGTTTCTAATAGTTGAAAAATATATATTATTTCCTCATAAAAGGTAGTTCAAATCATTTAAAATAAGTATTTTTAATGAATAAATTAACTTTTCTAAAAATATTATTATTATATTATATGAATTTATCAATAAAATTATATTGAGTAAAAATTTTCTATATATATCATAAGACAATCAATCATATTCATATCCAATAATTTAAAAGCTATACTGTAACAGTCGTATTTAAATAAAATATTCTGCAAGATGTTGAAGTTCGTTGTTTCATGACACATACACAATTGAACATATATTTATTTATTTTAAATCATGGGATTATACCATTTTATCAATGAAAACAATTATTATAATTTAATTATTATGAATTTTTTTATCAATTGAGATACTATGAAGAACTGTATGTCTAAAAATATACATGATATATGTGATGTTCTTATCGATGTAGATGTGGGTCAAGTGATGTGATTGTAAAATTGGGTGAATAAAATGAAAACTTTACATAATTTAGTAAATATATACTCATATAATTGAGAAAATATAAGTATAATATATAGGATTTACATAAACCATGTTCATTGTTCACTTGATGTATTTGGAAGAGGGATTATAGGATTATTTATAATTATATATGATATAATTGGTGGATATAGGAATGAGAATACCTGTGTTTTTTAAGGATCACACCAGATATATTTGTATCCTAAGTAGAATTGATTCATTTTTAAAGGATGTATTCATTATATAATTTTAGTGTAGAAAAATCACATTTCTTAAATGATAACAAGGACTATGGGGTTATACTTTGTGGTTGGGAGACCGTGTATTATTTTTTGGGGATGTTTTAGTATAGACCATTGAGAGATACCCCAATAGTGTTATTTAGAATCTCAAAAATAATTTATTTATTAACATTACAAATCCATTACATAAGATATATCTGATGCATAATGAATTTTCATAGATCCATGGTCAATAAATTTTTTTCTTAAACATGCAATACTGTGCACACCCAGGGTCGGGATCAAGGAGTCAACTTACCCAACAGTTAAATTAAATAATAAATAATCATTTTATAAATAATATATAATATAAATATGAGATTGAAAAATGAATAAAATATTAGTATATATTTATATATATATATGTAATGTGAACAAAATTATGTTATAAAGAATGATGGAAGACATTAATTTTTGGGGATCATAATTATTGATATCATGGTTCATTAAAATATTCTCAATATCAATTTAATGAATTTATCATGATCTTTCACACTAAACCATATCATTTGAAATGATATTACCACAACACTGATAACTATACATGCGGGTAAATTATATTCATATATCTTGATAAGATGATCTATTCTGACCATCAGTACACATTATTTACTCCATCACATGCATGACATAGATAGTGAAGGGATTGATGAAGGTTAAATGAGAAAAAGAACTCGGTGGTAAGGAAAATGGGGCAATCACACACAATAATTAATTTTACCACCACCAAAATTACCAGAATTAAAAAATGAAATTTAAATTTAAGCTCACTAAAACTCAATCAATAACCATTATATCCCACAGAAACATGTCTTGGATAGTTCCCCATTCTCATGTATTTCGAATTTAATATGGTGGGAGAAACACATAAATGAAAAAAGGAAGAATAAGGTATGTATAAGAAGACTAATGTAAATTAAAATTATCAAAATACTAAATTATCAAAAAAAAATCCTAAAAAAATTCCAATACTTTTCTATCCCATTGAAATGAAGAGGGGGTATATTTTTATACTAAAATGGAATAAATCTTTGGATCTAATTCTGTCAATATAATGTATGTGCATGGATAGTGAATTTAATGATAGAATATGAATATTTATCCTTCATAAATGTTGTTAAACTAGGTGTCCTTGGTCGAAGAAATTTTTTAATCTTCAATGTATATGTGTGGAGAGTGATACATCTAAATTACCTATGGAAATTATTAAGGATAAGTTCTGGTTCGTATTCCAAATGAGCTGAATTCCAATTACACGATAACATTAAAGATGAAGGAACCAGTCATGTCCATATAAACTGAAGTAATTTATCTATGTGTCCAATTTACACATGTTTAATTTAAATTTTTTTTATCCATTTATGATATGTTGGCCCAATAACAAAATTTTCCAAGCTTTACATAGTTTTCAAGACATAAATTATGAGCTGGGTTTGGGCCTTCAGATGTTGGATTGAACATTGGGTCCTGAAGGATAACATGAATCTCATAGATTATATTAACCTATTATTGGATAATTTTACAATTTGGATTACTGTAGAAAAATATGTGGCCAAAATATTGAAATAATTTACAACTGTTAAATTCCAAAATAATCCATTTTTATAATTAAGCTAGAAATACTACCAAAAATATAAAATTTGACAATTTATCTTGAAATAAAACTTTTCTGTGATTAGAAACATTGAAATTAAGAATAAAATTATTGAAAATATTTTTTATTACCAATTACCTCACAATTAAACTTTTCCCTCCTAGAAAATTATCTTATATGAATGTCTAAACAATCATCCAAAAGTATAAATGAAAACACAACTCAATTATCATATCAATGGAAAAGATCATTCTTCCTACATGGATAAAAATATTAAAAAAACTAAAAATTTCTAAAAATCCCTTCAATGTCATCTTATTCCTCACATTAATTTAATACTTATCTCCCCAAAAAAATATCACTTCCCTCATGGAATTTTAAAGGGGATCTTTTCTCATTCTCAAGAACATGTTTGATTTATATAGGATTTCTACCCTCATAGTATCTCCATGTCAAAGAGTCAAAATGTTTAAATCGTGATCCCTTTTTCATGGGTGGTTATGAGGATGGTGTTTAGAATGTTTTAAATATAATAACATCTAAAGTGGAATGAGGAGGGTTAAGCTATAAAGTGAAGCAAATACATGAAAACTATTTTTCTCAGTAATGGTGTGCTCCTAAAGAAGATAAAGAATGAATCACCACCAAACTCCTCTTTATTTAATTGGCATTTTCACACTTTTAATTTTTATAATCAATTATAAATTTCATCCCACTTTCCATAATTTTTAGAATTGTTCCAGCTTTAATACAGATCCAGATTTCTATTGAAAATCATTTTTTAGGAAAACACATGAAAGTTTCGATATTAAAAAATTATTGAATAGATGAACCATTATTAAAAAATATTTTGGATTAAACCTAAATATTTCCATCATGAAATATCATCCACCCAGGAATTAATAAATATAGAAAAACATTCAATACATGTGAATGATATTCTTCAAGAAAGAAAAATATAACTCTTCTTCTCCCCCCCACACAAGAGCTCATCAATAATCACCCGTTTAAGTACTATAGACTATTAAAACGGAATAAATGGGTTTTAATATGAAATAATAATAATTTAATTCTTTGATTCTAGGGGATTAATGAAGGTCATATGTAATTGTAGTCCAAAATTAGTGTTCAATGTCAAAAAAGGATTCCAAATTAGAGCCTCAATCATACTTAACACATTACATGAACTCTAATATATTTGAAATAGATAAAAACAGAAATTTATTGATTTAAAAAAAATATCTCAAGACTCTAAATAAATTAAATTTAAAAAGATGTCAAAAAGTTTTTCTAACCTCTCTGATTGGGAATGATATTCAATTTTGACATTTGTAGTGCACATGAGTTTCACACTCAATCAAATTTCATCAAATGAAAAGATATGAAAATGCGAAACTAAATACATTATGAAATTATTTAGATATTAATACATTTAAATCAAGAAGTTATCCAAATATACCAATATTTTTTTTATTTTTACCAAATATTCAATTTATCTCAAGATTCACAAAAACACAACAAAAAGGTCAAAAAGAAAACATGTAAAATTAATAAAAGAGACTTGAAAAATAAAATGGAAACTCAAGAAAAATTCATAAATGAAAGTTGAAATCCATCCCCCATACTTATTCCATTTACTACCACAATTTTAGGTCAAATAATATCAATATGTTTTTCACAAAGAATTGAAATTGGACATCAAAAAAAAAGAAATGGAATGATGCAACATGGTTTATTATTTAGTGGTAGCCTTGAGTTAATATCATATCTTAGAAAACAGTAAAACTATAGGAAAAAATTGAAATGATAAGAAAAATAAATTAAAAGAAAGATAAAGCGGATAGAAAATGGATAATTATTGGTTTGAACCCCAAGTGGGTGCTAGGTTTTTACTTCCACTAGTTGAGATATTGTAGTGGATTATCCCCAATCCAAAGTTGCCTCTGGTTTATTTGAGATGAACCACCACATGTGAACATTCATAGTGTCTATGATTATACATTGAGATTTGAGAACCCCAAAGAATATATTAAAATTAAAAACCCACAAGAAAGAAGAAATATATAATTTGAGTTTAAGAGTGGGATGGAATATAGGATATGAGTTCTCTATATTAACTTCTGTGGTTTCCTTCTTCATATGGTATCTGCTTTATAGTAGAGAAGTCAGTCGCACCACCAACATTTTCTATGTCTCTTCTTCTATAATCACAACCACATTGGTGGTATCTACCTTCAAATCGTAGGCTTGCACAATTTTTTTTTGTATTAGAAAACTCAGAAAAATAGATGTTAGAAAACAATTTAACATGAATAAGATTAAAACATGAATAATCAATCATGAAATATTCCCTATCAAGTATGTCATCTTGGAAATTGAACTCTTCAATATAGACTAATGAAAACTCAATCATATAAGATGAATCTTCATCATTTTCATATTATAATGTATTGGATAGGTAGGTGGGTGATGATTTTTTTATATTAATAATGGGAAGATCACGTTTTAGGTTATCTTCAATAAAGTGATTCTAGGATTCTTTCAAAAAAATGTTTATATCCCATAAGTGAATCCATTGCCATGTTTAGTTAATGTACCTCCTCATTCAATAGTTGAGTATGGGATGATTTGATTATTTCCTTTAAAAACTCATTCTCACCTTTATGATGTTCATTATCATAACAAATGTCTAGTGAAATATCTTCAACCTCTCTTCCTCATTCTGGTTTAGGTATCTCTTGACCAACATGTACTAATTCAGCTATGTAATCTATTTTTTCTCGACATCTTCCACTATATCACTAATACAAAGAGAATAAGAAAAATATCATTTTAAAATTATTCTAGAACCTAATATTGGTCGTTCTATGCATAATAATTTAAATTAAAAGATATCATGAACAATGATTTTTTATTTGAAATTTCTGATTTTTTTGTGTTTTTTTCTGAAAAAGCAGTGTGTGAAAGTGTTTTATGTCCCCAGAAATGGCCCCAAATTGATGAATGGTGATTTTTTGGATCCTCAATCACTATATTATTTACCTAAGAAAGCACTACTATGAACACCCTGGGTCCGTCTCAAGGAGGTGACTTACACAACAAAAAAATTTGATTCTCACTATTTATTTTTTAAGTAATATATAATATAATGATGAGTTTGAAAATGATTAAAATATTTATATATGTGTTTTTTTGTGTGTGAAATGTGAAAAAAATTATTTTGTAAATATAAAAGTATGGGATTAATTTTTGGGGGACCATAATGGTTGATATCATTGTTCATTAAAATATTATCAATATCAATTCAATGTAGTGATCATGATCTATCATACTACACCCACTCATTGGAAATGAGATTACATAAAAACTGAAATCTATAAATATGGGGAAATATTCTTTCTAAATATGGCTAGGAGATATATTTTCTGACCATAGCTACCTAATCCATACTCCATCGTATTCCTGACATAGATGGTGAATGGAATGATGAATGTTGAATGAGAAAAAGAACTCAATGGTATAGAAAATAGCGAAATTGCACCACATAATCAATTTAAAAACCAAAATTTTTTAATAATTATAAAAACATATTTAAATTTAAGCTAAATTAATCTAAATCAACCACCATTATCTCCCTCAAAAAAACATTACGGTTGGTTCCCCATTATCATGGAGTTAGAAGAGAATATGGTGAGAGAAACACATTAAAGTAAAAATAGATGAATGAGTTATGAAAAAGTAGGAAAATATAAATTAAATTTTTTAAAATGTAATAAATGTAAAAATTTATCTATACCTACACAAATTTTCAATTACTTTTCTAACCCCTTAAAATGAAGAGGGAGTACATTTTTATAGGCAAAGAGAGGAAATTTTATAATCAAATTCTTTACACCAAATGTATGTTTATGGATGGCCAAATAAATTTCAGAAATTATAAATAGGTAATTCATAAAAAGGATAATATTCATTCCCTCTATCCAACCACAATATTTTTAGCTTCATTGGACACATGTTGAGATAGTTAAATTAAAATTACATAGGAAATTTATTATGGATAGGTGACTATTTTTATTATAACTCCGGAAAATTACCATGAATTTTTTTCCTTGAAAACTACGTATTTAGGAACATAAATCTTAATAAATTTTATTTATTCAAATATAAAATTTCCTACTATTTATTTTATGCTAATTTAGGCTAAACATATATGATAAATGGGCCTAATAAAATTATATATGTTAACAGTTTTCATAGTTTGAATTGTGAGAAAAATTTGGGCCTTCATGTGATGGATTTACCTTTGAGTCCTAAAGGATTACATGAATATAATAAATAATATTAACCTATAAAATAATAATTTTACAATTTGAATAAGTGAAGAAATGTTTATAGTAGAAACATTGAAACAAATTAAAACTGTTGAATTCCAAAATAAGCCATTTTTATAATTACGATGAATATACATCAAAAACAATAAAATGTGATAATTTCTCATTAAATAAAATATCGATGGGATTAAAAACAAAAAAAAAATAATAAGATAATTGAAAATATTTTCTCCATCAATAATATGTGGAGAAAATTAACAATATCTTTTAACAAGGTTTTTTTGTATGGTATCCTATAAGAATTTGGGATATTGTGTTATAAATTGTTAAAAAATTTGTGACATACAGAAAATATGTGCTATGTTTATAAGGATTTAGTAAAAGTTTGAGATTATTGGAAATGTGAACCAAATTAACCACTATGACATAATTGTTTGGATGAAATCATTTTATTTTCAGGGATATAACATGTTATGATGAATGTTATTACATTGTTGTGTACAACATGTTAATCCATATGTTCTATGACAACACTCAACATTATATAAAACATCACATATTTATATCATAAGTATGCTTGATTATCATTTAATAATTATTATATAATTTTGGGAATACAAAAACATTGTTAAATGTTAAATATTTATGTGTCTTTAGTTATAAGGAGTTTCATCATATGGGAAATTTTTTAAATTATTTATTAATATAGATGAATTTTATATTTCCAAAGAGGTCACATTGACTTAAAATATAAATAGGTTTTTGGTTTATTGATGATTTTGGTGATCACATTTTAATTTAGTGAAACTGTTTGGCTGACTCTCTAGTTTCCTCTCTTACTAAATTCCACATTGAATTCGGATCTACAAAAATATGAGGAAGAGAGGACCTTCCCATGAATTAGGAGTTTCATTAACATAGTGAACCAGCCGAGGATGAAATTTTACCCAACACCCATCATAGCTTGACCAAAGGTCTGAAGGTCATTCTAAATTCCAAAAAAGGTAACAACTAGTTACCAAGTATCATGGAACACACATTGGAAATGATAACTCTCTCATAAAATGATATAAATATGTATTAGAAACAAATGTAATATACTAACAAACAATAAAATGAGTATTACATGCATTTGACAAAATATATATTATTATTTCATAAATTAATAAATATAAAATGTAGTTACAAATAAATATAAAAAATAATAGACCTGGACAATGTGGATACCACAAATTACAAACCAAAAAATAAGAATAAAATCCCTAAATTTCTCAAGAGAGACTACATGTGACCCCAAATCACTATTTAAAACAACACATCATGATTGATAGACCAAAACAAATATAAGCAATGAAATCCTAACCTAGATACAACCTTGAACCTATAAAATATATGTGTGATCTAAACAACCTGGTAGTTCACCACCCAATGAATCCATATAATCTTTTAATATTAAAGTACACACATACTAGTTAGGAATAAATAGGGAAATAATTCATTTTTTATAGATAATATCAATAAGGAACAACCACAAATAAATATTGGGTTAAAATTATTTTTCTTTTTTTTCATTAATCAAAAACAACAACATCAAAACACCTTTTTCCAACCAAATACTTATTATCCAAACCACTATTTGAATGTTCCTCCTCAAAACATCATAAACACCCAATTTCAAATACACTTTTAAACACAAATATAGGTTATAAATTTCCCTTAGTTATCAAAAACATCATTGAAAATCACATTATAGGTAAAATCGTAATGATGCACCAAAAACACTTTTAGAATCCCAGAAACACTGATGTTCTCAAAAAAACCAATTCCTTCAATTTTTTATTTACAAAAAAATAGTCAAAAGAACCCTTTTTGGGAATCCTATTTTATATTCCTGTAATCACACCTTTAAAACCCATTTTTAATTTTTTGTTGAAAGAGGAATGAAAACAAAAACCAACATGGTAAACTATTTTATACACAATCAGAAAAATTGGAGATAAAAGAACTATACAATCAAGTGTTTCTGTTCAATCTCACAAAAACAAGTGACACAATGAGAAAACACAAAGGAACCCACTAAAATGATCTGAAATAGGATCAGTGTGTCATGGTTATCTTCCTAGGACTCAGTTAATAATGACACAAAATAAAAATGTAGAATAGAAGAAAAAACTATTAAACATGTCACACACTTATTATTCTCATTAAACCATCAAATGACAATAATATTTGGAGAAAATTTCTAATCGAAGCCAAAAATATATCGTATATCTCTTATAGTCTAGTGACCACAATTACTATTCAATTTTTTACAAATAATATGGATTTAATGTAACTAAATTTTTATATCCCTATAGGAATTCCAAGGCATCAAACAAATAGGTGATAAATCAAACAGATTCAATCATATATCATTAATCACATGAATATACATTTATAAAAAATATATAACTCACCTTCAATTTCCTCACATGAAACAATACCATTTCTCTATCACCAAAACACTACATAAAATTCACCTCCCATAAAATTAAGGGGTATATATAAGGGTTACAAATTGGGTAATAGAGATTTAATTTAAATGTTATTTCTCATAAATCATAGAATATTCATTTTACCAAACATGATTAGAATTAAAATCTAATAATAAATGTTAAAAAGCTTACATATAACAACTCTTTAGTCTAATTTGACTAAAAAAATCGTGAAAATGATTTAAAAATCATAATCATTCTTCAAACCCAAAATTTATATCTTTCAAATACATCAATTGGTTTTAAAACATTACTCACATGGGTTAACATTACCATTTTAAATAAGTTATCCATTAATAACACATTATATATTTAATCTCTCCAATCAATTTTTTTGAAAATCTATTGATACCAAACACCCATTTAGAAACATAAAGATAACACTAAAAACATTTTAAAATAATTTTTACCTTGTAAATCTTATTAAGCATTTATAAAAATACTTAACCATGAACATATTCCATACAAAGTGATAAAACCACATAGAAACTAACATTTCTCACTCATGGGACACAAAGATATAAAACATTAAAATGATTAATCATTTAAATAAATCATGAATTTAGTGTCATGTAATATAAATATATGATAAATTATATCCTACCATGATTCAACAATAATCAATAAGTAATTCATCACCTATAATATTAAATTCTCTAATAAGACTCAATATACCACCAACAAACCCTAAATAATAAAGCCCACAAAAGTAGACATTCCCAAACCCAATTTATAAATACTGATAATCACATGTAAATTGAATATTGGGATAAAATATTATGAAATAGAAGATTAATACATTATAAGCCTCTTTATATTCATAAGAGAGGGCCCAAAATCAGTGAAAGAAAGAAGTTTCACCTCATCATAGAGCTACCAATGCCAAATCATGCTAGTTGGATGAGGAGATGGGTGAGGGTGAACTTAAATTAGGTGTGTATTTTAGGAAATAAATAAAATTTTAGAAACAAAGTAGACTTCATGGTTTACCAAATCATGTACAAATTCAGATTCCATTATTTCATTTCTGAAATAGACTAACGGCATTACTCATAGGTAATTAACATGGTTAAATAAACCTTGCACCAGCCATTCCAAAAGGAAATATCAAATTGAAATCCCAAATCCCACCCTTTTCATACATTTTATGTAAACTCTCATAAGTTGTATTCCATTACCAATACACACCCAAGGTCCCATAAAGTTTCTTCTAGGCATCCCTCATTTTAGAATCAATTGTATACCAACCATCTAGAAAGATAATATATTTTAAAAACTTATCTAAATATCCCCCTAATATGGGAATCTATATATTTTATAATAATATGTGTGTGAAAACCATGAATAGAAGGAAACAACATTATATATTTTCCATGTTTCCTTTTGAAATTTTCATAAATAAAAAAACCATCTATAACATAAAATAAGATAAAGTGACATAAAATAAACTCTACAATGACATGTAGGGTGTCAAAATTCACCCCACCATGACACTTTATTCCCTAGGAAAGTGTCAAGTCATTGTAGATGTCAATTGAATATGAATTACTAAAACGAACCCTTTTGTCGAAAGGAAAATCTTGAGTCAAAAAATAACCACAAACATCCTCAAGAACATGAATGAGTAATGAAAAAAAAATTCCATAGGAGATCAAAGAGAATATATAAAGGAAAGAAAACCTAGTATATGTTTCCCCATAATTTAGATTTTATCTAAATTGGTGTAAAAACTAAAACCTTTTTTCCATATTGTGAGAGGGTGTCTCTAAAAAACCATATTAATAATATACACAAAAATTAAACCCTATATATCGTTTAACCACAACCTATCACCATTAACTATCTAAAAATCACAACACAGACACTAAAAAAATAAACATCCACATGGACCACAAAATAGAATCACTAATTCCAAAAAATAACAAAAATGTAAGAACACAACAATCATAGATATTCCATATAAATAATATACAAGGGCTTAAACCTTGGGTGGAAAAATAAATAAGATGGTACATAGGTCTTGAAATATGGAATATTATCCCAAAGTGAACCTAATAAAAGAGATCAAATCGATAGCACCAACAATCCAATAAGAAACAAACCATACACAAAATTACTCATGAATTGACCCCATGTCTCATTATTAAAAATCTATTTATCCAAAACCAACCCAACATTACACCGTGAACAAACAACACAAACACTATCAATAAATGAGGCATGTGTATCTCCAAACAACCACAGCACATTTGGAGCTACCAAAAATCCATGAAAAAATACAAGGTAAGGATTTCCTCAATCAATGGATTCTCTAACACTCATAGATCACCAATAAAAAATAAAAGACAACTCCTTAATCACTACCATAAAAAATGAGAATGAAAATGTATGTGTGGAAAATATCAAGTGATAACCATCCTAATCAACCCTTAAACGTGTTTATGTAACCTAATCATTGAGGATTCAACTATTAATCCATGATTCATTATTCAAAACCAATCAACCCAAAATATCTACAAAAATATCCATAATTATATCACTTCCTTAGACAATTCCTTGACATTCCACATTTAGGAGAAAATTCCACTCCACTCAAAGCCTTGGAACTACTAAAACCAAATTGGTAAATCATTGAGAGGCATGATATAGATCTATACTATATACATTTCTAGGATGATTACACCAAATAATATGGTAAATTAATTTAACCTATCCATGCATATTTTTTCATAAACCAACCTGATAATTCCCTCCATCAAACTAAACCTATGTTTGACAAGGCCACAATAGTGTTCCAAATCCCCATGGGATGGAAACTCTTGTCAGGAATAAAAGTAAACTTAGTAGAAGAATGTTTTCCAATTAAATAATTATGAAAAAAATATGAATATAAATACTTTTTCCTTGTTTTCCCATATGTTGGATGTCTATGAAATATAAAATATGATAAAATAAATAGTGAAAAAAAACAAAAAAAATGAAAAGAACGAAACGAATACTATTCCCACCTCCAATCTCCCTCAACTACAATATTTGTTTTACCAAAAATTTTCCACCATATGACTTTGATTCTTCCAACATTAGATATATTTACCCTCTGTCTATGTAATTTAGTAAAAAGGCATACAAATACATTGATATAAAGGAAACAAAAAATAAATGAAACAAAAATATGTACCACTATTTGACTGTACTAGTGACTATCAAACTTAAGTAAATGTTATCAAAAAGAAAACAACATATAAAAAGAACATTATATTTAATATAATCATGATCTATAAATCCCTATAGTAATTTTTATTTAGACCACACATTACAGTTTACCTTTAAATAGAAAATTATTTCACGATATTTAGAAAATATATGTATAAATGTATTATATTAATTTTTTTAAAGGAAAATAAGAATTTTAATTCAATTAAGAAGATAAAATATTTTAAAAATATATAGGTTTATTTATTTTGAATACACCATTCATTTAAATCATTTAGTTGGAATGGTACATCAATTTAAAAGAAACACTTTTATAGATAAATTTTTTTTAAAAATATTTTACTTTTAAATAAAAGTAGAAAAGGAAAATATATGGTTCAAAATCCATGGATAGCCTTAGGGAACTAATTTTAGAAATTATTAAAGTATAATCACACTACAGATTATGGGAAAATAAAATATTGTTCCCATGCATGATCCACTGGGATGATTTAAACATTATTTTTTGTGATAACCAATCAATATCATTATATGGTTTTGATAGTGTTGTAGTATAGTTAAAAGTCTATGGAGTGATTACAATTTCTTAGCATACTTGTCCTTGACTACCCACCCAAGTACTTAGGGTTCCCACATGTCTTTAACTTTTTAAGAATCCATTTTCAACTCAAATATAAAATGTAATATTTTTAAATCATTAACTCTCATATAGGAATCCAATAAAACACCATTTTCACATTAAAAATTTATATAATACTTGAAAACTAGGTGGATACATTTAATTCATTATTTCCTATAATGTGATGAAACTAGCTACATTGAAGATTACACATAGACCTCAAATTTTTAATTAAACGTTAATCTACAGGTAATTCAGTTTCAATCCATTTAAATTATGGTTTAAAATCCTACTTTTCCCTTACACCAATAGGAATCTTAATATATAGAAATCACTCAATAATATAAACATATTTATGAATCCATGTGTGAATATGTGTATAAAAATATCTATATATTTACTTACATATATGTTTATAAGTGTCTAAACATAGGTTATGGATTTTATAATATAATGAAATCACATTAAATAACTAATTTTCATAATGAAAAATAAAATCAATGGTTCCATATTCCATACCAAAACCATGAAGTCCCATTTTAGGTCCAAATATTCAATATTATTTATATATTTTATTTCTACATCCATTTAAACAATTGATCAATCATTAGGTGTGAAAGGATGATGATCATTTATTTTATAATATATTAATATCAAGAAAACATCCCTCAATATAAATGTATGTCATATATAACTCATTTCCATACTCAATAATATACATCAACAAAAATAATATATTAATTTAAAAACTACAATATGAATACAAAACCCAAGAATTAAACTATTTATATATTAAAGGCTAAATCACGAGTCATATTATATAAATCATGCTAGGTGGTGTTGAAACCATTGGTTCTAGAATAAAAAATACCAAAGAGACCCAAAACATACCCTAAAATCCCATGCCAGGAAAAAACCAAAGGAAACCCCAGCATCAATGTTTTTGTAGGGTGAGATGCGACGAAAGGAAGAAGAAAAATAGAATAATAAGGGAGATGAGTGACGATGAATGCTAAATGGGGGAGAGGAAGTTGTTCTAATTGGGAGGTATCATCCCCATTATTAAACAAAATTATAATGAGAGAAAAGGGTAGTTGGAATTCATAAAGGTTCCATTCCAAATGGGGTGTGACACAAACTAGTAGGGAGAGATGGAGGGTGTACAACATGTAAGAGGGATAAGGGTGATTTATAATTGTTTTTTTATTAACATTAATTCATTTGAAAATGGATGGTATGAATTGTTACTGCATGGTTTATTAAATAAATGTTCAAATCATGCACCCATAACTAAAATCAAAAGAGAATATGAATTGTTGGTTTAAAAAATTGAAATAACAATGAACCAATCTTAAAAAATTTATTCTTCATGAATTTTACTTCATTGTCAAAATTACCACAATATTAGTATAACAGTGTGGGATAACAGTGTGTACTGCCCTGAATTTAAAATTTTAAATTTTTCTGGAGGGTTATACATGTAACTCACCCTCTATACTAAAAATAATAAATTAATTAAATTAACAATAATAATAAAATGTTCTACCTCAATATTTGATCAATCATTGATGAAAAATAATTATAGGATATTCTCATTGGAAAGATCTTTCGGATTTATTAGCACACCAATCTCCATGGAATGATATATCAATGATCATCCATGAAGGATCCTCCAGCAGATCCTCTTGTAATTTATAGGGTTATTGAGCTATTACTGGGGATTTTTTATAGGCTTATACTTATACAAGAAGTTAGTTCATGGAGATATCATAAAAAAGTAAATTATTTGTATATTTATTAAATTATTAATCCCCCATGAAATCACATTAATAAAACCCATTATGTGGAAAAATTTTATAGTGAACCTAGGTGAAAGACCACACTGTGGACTCAAACGCGGTCTGATATTTTTGATATATGAATCTGTTTGGGGTTATTATTTTATTTCAAGAAATTGGTGTTCTCATGATATTAGTATATTTAATGCCATTATAAAATCAATTCTAGGATCCTTAGTAATCATAATATCATTTCATCATAGTACCTAGATATGAAAATATTACTAGATAAATTCCACTATGAAACATATCAAAAATAGATACATTAAATTCTACCTACCTTAGATATTTTCATCCTGAAAAGAGAAAAACTATGCAAAAATATATGGGTACTGAGATCGAATATGGTTCTCCTATTCCAAATGTCTCTCTTGAAGATTCCCATGCCACCATTAATCATACACCATCGTAATATATCACCAACTAAGGATCCACTCTTATCGATCATTCATCAATATTGTGAACTCTTCAAAGGCTGCTCCATCCTCGATGTACAGCTCACCCCTATTAATAACATGTGATGGATCGTGAACATACTACTTTAGTTGTGACACATAGAAGATAAAATGAACCCGGTCTAATTAAAATTGTATATCCAAGTGGTATTTCACCTCACCCACTCAACACAGTATCTTAACAGTGACACTGAATCATAAATATAATTTTAATCCTATGATAAATCTCTATAATCCACATTAATGTGATACCTTTTATAAAATTATGATCACCCTCTAACTCAAATGGCATGCATAAATTGTTTATTATAAGAGTTTGGATTGAATTGGGAAGTCTTCATCCTCTCTTGTATGATTTCCACCTCTATGTCTTTGTTGTCACCAATTTTGGGACCATGAGTTCTGACTCACGTAGATTAGTACAAGGTTGTGGGGGCATTTATTGTCACCTATACAAGTCCTCTAATGGGGCCACACTGATGGTGAAACAGACTCTGTTGTGGTATGAAAACTACACCAAGTGTAGGAGATCCTCCCAAATATAGCCAAAATCTAAAATGTAAGACTATAATATGTCATTTAGAACATGAATGTTCTTATTATTATATTCATCAATATGAGGGGGATATAGCTTCCTAAATAATAAATTATTCCCATATGACTCTTGAAATACTCTTCATAGTCATGAAATGAAGTGAGAATCATGGTTTGAAATGATTATCAAGGGAACTCCGTGAAGTTAAACTATCTCCTTTACATAAAGTGATTGCAATATCATTACTTAACTCCACTCTCGGATAGCTATAAAATGGTCCAACTTGTTGTTTTATTATAAATCACTAAAATCGAATCATGTCCTCTAGAAATATGTAGAAACCCCATATTTAAGTACATAAATATGGAATCCCACAATCACTCTGGAATAACATGGGGATGAGAAAAACCCACTAGAACAAGGTTCTCAACCTTCACCTACTAAAAAGTGAATCATCATGATACATACTCCCTTACATACTTCTTCATCCCTAGCCACCAAAGCTGATACTGATGGTCTTAATAAATCTTCACCACACCAGTATGTACCTATGATGGGATGTATGAAACTCTCTTATAACCTCCACCAGCAACATCCATGGTAACATCATCCATCCTATATGAGGTATGCTATTATCGCCACATTTAGAAAATCCATCATTGGTTTTATGTTTTAGAATCACATGAAATAATCATTTCCTTCCACCGAGTTTCCTTTATCTTGACCTAGAGACTCTTCTTAGGTGATTTTGTTGTCCTTTAATTTTTTCAGATCATTCATTTTATTACGAGTCATCATGTAGGTTGTGGTGAATCTCACTATGTAAATAGTATTCCTAACTATTGTGTCTCACTCTCCTTCTCTCATTGTAGTTTTATAAATCATATTGGGATTGATGGATCAAAACATTGTGTTGTTTAATATTGAATATTGGTTGAGTTATTAAATATTCCATGCCTTGGATTTTTGTTGGAGAGTCATGTTTTAGGAGTTGAGATTCACTAATAATGTTTTGTAGTTCCATTTAAGATTATATGATTGATAAAACTTTTAATTGATATTTTTATCTGTAATTTCATTCAATTGAATTTTAAAAAGGCATAATATTATGAAAATTTGGATTTAAATTGATATGGAATTGATTTTCGGAACTCCCCCCCCCCCAAATCCAAAGTAATTATATATTGAGGCATATTTTCAAATATATGGAAATATTTAAAAGATTTGTTAATTGAATTTCTGAAAAATGGATTAAATTTAAATAATAAAAAATTATTATTGGTTTTGGTTTGAAAAGGCATGAAAATATGAAAAACCTATGTTTTTATTTCTAGAAATATATTGGAATATTTATAATAGAAATGATGGAAATTTATTTTAAACTGATTTAAAATTATTTTCCCATTATTGATTGATTGATTTATAACATGTAAGCTAGAGTAGATAGTGGGTTATTTTGGATATGCGAGCTAGATTAAAAATTCATTGGCAATTGATTGATGGTTAAAAATCTAACAATTACCTATTTTGGAAAGGAGTATCAAGGATGGGATGTTGATGTATCCTATTTGGTGTGAGCCTGAGGGATGGGTGAACACATATTAATTGTGATCACTGATATGAGATGTGTGAGGATCATTTATCTTGAATCTAATGTAAAACTAGAATGATGTCCATGTTTCTTATTATGGTGATTTTATTATAAATTCTAATGTCTGTGAAACTCATTTACACTTGACTATTGTATTATATAAAATATTTTAAATAAAAATTTTATTTAAACCATCATTTGAAATGAAAATCATATCTTTTTTATAAAATATTAAATTATAATACCATGCTCGTCAAGATTAAAATTGAAATCATGATTTGGTTTTTTGTTATTTTATCTTATTGTGGAACTCTTAGTGAGAAACTACTTGGAATTTTATTTCACAACATACCTTTTGATTCTGGAATTTGTATATTTTCATATCCTAGGTCAATGTAAAGGGAAATCACCTTTTGGAGGGTATAGTTAATATTGCTCACATGGGGCATTGAGTGATATTTCCTTTGAGACATTAAGCCTTTCTTGTTCGACCATGAGTTATTTGATGTTATACTATTTAGGTTTTTTAAATACTTATTTTTATGGAACCATCTTCCATTGGAGTATTATGAATACTAATATGGGTCTAATTTCATTCACTGTGTTTTGGAATATTTGTTCCCACTTTTAATTTATATGATGCCAGGTGAAAGTTTCTAACCCATGTGGATCATGAATACCCCTTGGGATATGTCAAAACTAGCTTGGTTTTCATATTTTTAGGGTATCCAGATGGTTTTTTAAAAATCAATATTAGAGGTTCAGGTTGACCATCTTTTCATGATGTTAGTATACAAGTTTAGATCTTTTTGGACATATGAGGTAGATGTGAGTGGGTGAATTGGAAGCACTCGGCATAATGATTATTAAGTCCCATTGAGTGGTTTGATAATGGAATCTTAATGATTAGTTTAATTATTTTCCCTACATTGTATTTTGAATGGGTAGAAATCCAAATCTTGTTTTCTTTTCTGACGAGATTGATTTCCCCATTTCTCTTGTATGAGTGTTGATCTGAGTAATTGAATGATATCTTCAAATTCATTTGATGATATTTTCTAGCATCATTAATCCATGAAGATGTGGTAATATGTACCACAATATTCTATTGATGAACCAATTTGATTTCATTATCATTTAGACCAGAATCTAGTTGAGGTTGTTGTGCGTGTAGTCCAGGAATTGGGACATGCACCTACACCCATTATCATTGATTCTCATGAAATGGGACCTAAAAGAGATATACCCCAAAATTGTTCTTATGATTTATTTCCCTAGAAGACACCATCTTTCCAAGGATCCAATTTTCCTGAATAGGTCGGGGATTATTTTAGAAATACTCATCTTCATTTTGATTTCAGGGAAACACATAATGTTACAATGGTAATGTGTGCTAACATTATATGTGAGGTTTAAAGAAGGATATGGTGGCTTTATATGGTGATGGAGAATAGTCAAGAGGGATTATAGTTGATGGAATTTAAAGTTCTTTTCACTGACTAAATCTATGTAGAGTCTATGTTTCTTTCTAAAGAAATTGAGTTTTTTAAACACTGGTAGGTTGACATGACCAAGAAAGAATATGTGAACTAATTTTCAAAGATTTTTATGTTTCTAACTAATATATTTTCAAATGAGAAGATGAAGAATCGAATAATTGAGATGATACATTGATCTAATATTCATTCTTAGATATTCGTACTAAAGATCTCTTCTAATGATGACATATTGGATAGGGTGTTGAAGTTGAAACAGGATATGGTTGGTACATTAGGTTTGATATGAGTTTCTTTTTCACCCATTGGATGTTCTACCAGTTCCCATTAAGGTAATAGAATGCGTTATAAGTCTCATGGTTGATATCAATGGAATATTTGTTCTATACATCTTAGAGTTCATCATAGAGGGACTTTGACGTTCATCCAATGTTCTATGATTGGGAATTCGAAATGGGTTTCAACTTAGGTACCAAAAAATGTTATTCATTTAGACTTTCATAAATCTTTCATAAATTATGTTATATATATTCTACTAGATTTAGTGGAATGGTCTCATTGTGGCCAAAAATTATTACAGTTCAATCAGATGATTCATGGTCTAAGGGGTTCTAGCCACATGAATCTTAAATTAAGCTTCTTTATCTAGTGGAAGAGTCTCCAGGGTATGGTCATACAGGTTTAGTGACTGTGAGAGGTACCATCAATTTACATTCTTCATTAGTGAATGATTTATTTGATACTAGTGCACCACATTCATTCATTTCAACTTATATTATGATATTTTTAAATATTCATTATATAGTATTTGTCTTATGTGATGAAATTATTACACCCCTTGGCACAAGGAGTGTAGGTGGTCTCCCTTTTCCTTTTTTTGTGTAATCATTATCTGAGATTTTTCTTTCTTGGTATTTTTTGGTTCTAATAATGAAACCAATTTATAAAATTCGTAAGGTGGATTGGATCATTTCTAATAAATATCAAATTCATTTTTATCTTTGATGGGTCTCCTTTTATACACCTGATGGGGTGTTTCATAACTTTCATGGAGAATGGGACATGTGTTTGAGTAGATGTAGGCCTTATTTCTGGAGTTGGGAAAATTAATATTTGTGTTTTATTTTGAATAAAAGTTGGAAACATTGTGCGGTGATCTCCTTCATGCCTTCATCGATTTTTCTGATATTTTTTATTTTCTTTTTCTGATTTTCCACCAATAAATGGGGTAGAAGATTCGATTTATTTTGGGTCTGGTGTACCACCAATATATATAAATTCCTAGAAAATGGAACTGTATGACACAAAAGAGTTTAAGAATTATTTTTTAATGGATTTATATTCTTGAGCGTGTCATTGTGGGTGGAACTGATTTTCATTTTGAGTATAGCTTATGCAACACTTTTTCTATGAGTTTATTACAATAAACTCAATCAACTCATAGTAATGAAGAATTATCTATTCCCACATACCAGTGATCTATGTTACCAGATGAAAGGGGTGATGTGGTTCTCAAAGATGCATCTTCTATCTGGCCATCACTAGTTGATAATAAATGAATCTGAAATTTAGAAAAACAAAATACTTTAGTAGTGAGTATGTCCTTAATGAGTACCGTATAAGGTCATTTTTTCTAACCACATATTCTATTATATTTATAGATTTTATGAACATGATATTCCATGGGTATGTTGATTCTTTCATGGTGGTCATTGTGAGTGATGCAATGTCTCCGAAAATCCGTGTAATTTTTTTTAATTATATGGAACTATTCTGATACCAAACGATCTCAGGGAATGTGATTCCGAGGCTTGGTGAGTCCAGAATAGAATTTTAAACTATTTTATGGTACATTCGGTAAATATGTGAGTGAGTTATTATATCTTCTCAACTAGTGATCAGATCGAAATTTTGAGGGCACCATTGAACTCAAAATGCCAGTATTCACCAAGAAATGTACTAGCCTTAGACAACAAGGGATAAGAAGAAAAGTTTTTTTTTTGGACTTTTCTAGGGAAAAAAATAAATGTATTATTTTATTTCATTTCTCAACATTGAGCAGAAGATGGTGGCGCAGTAGTGAAATAATGAGGATCATTAATGGAGGTTCATTTATGGAATATTTTTAATTGCAACGTTTTTACCATAATGTCTAATTAAAAGAGGCTCATTAATGAGCATCATTAATGAGAACGATGTCAATACACATATTTTCATTTAATATTTAATGGTGTTGGAATTTGGGGATTAACAATTTTGGGGAATCCTGGATGAACCATAGGTTGAATACCTATCTAATTAAGAATAAAGAAATAAGCAATGGACATTGGAGGATTGGATCCAGAGGTTGGAAATTGGAGGCCAACGCCAAAGAATGTGGATCGACAACATCGCAAATAACATCCTTCATCATCATAGGATCCAACAAATCCATGTAGGGAATCATGTATTCTATGTATTTGATGATTTCTTCTTCATTCATGAAAATTAATGGTGAACATTGATCAACTGACTAAAAGGTTGTTCCACCAGTCACCCATTCTTCCGGGTGGATATTGTTCGATGGATTGATTTGGTGGTTTTCAAGTTGTTTGGTTATCATCATGTTTATCACCATGATTAAACTCCAACTTTGAGGGTGTGGGCAGACCCGAACATGGTCTGGTCCCTCTGCCATAGTAGTTCTTGTTGCGTTTATTGATGTCGACCGGACAAATTTTCAGAAATGTGAATTCGAAGGCTTCGTGTTGATGGAGGTTCCCTATAGAGGCTACAGGAAAAGACGACTCCAAAAAGAGACCATCAGAGCGACTCTGGTGGCCTATTGAAGGCACTGCCAGAGTACAGGCGGCCTACGGCCTCAACCACCAGCAGTGTGTTGCATCGTGCCACAGTGGCGAGGTGAAGCACGTGGTCCGTAGACCGTATAAAGGAGTCTGGCAGTCTGTTTTGCACTGCCGAAGTTGTTGGACTATGGAAATGAGACCACCACGCATCGACCACAGGGAAAATGGGATGTCGAATGTGGTTATTTACCGCGTTCTTTCTAGGTATACCGGGTCGGATAGCGGGACGGACATGCATAGCTAGGTCGGACCCGTACCGCTGGGCTGGACCCGCCACTTGGACGTACCCATCATTCTGGGCCAGTCCCACAGGCCCAATAGACAGGATGGGTCAGACCCATGATAGACCCTTGTCGGACACCTGAACAAGGTCAAGTCAGGTTGGTCCGAATGGGTCAGACTGGACCCATAATTAACCAGTCTCGTTTTTCTGAAATGATCATAACTTGCAGACCTGGTGCCCGATTGATGCACCATCTATGGCATTAGGAACCATGAAATGAGGCAGTCCTCTTAATATACCCAACAATAGTTTTGATATATGCTGGAGTACGGCCAGGTTTAATCATACTCAAATACAACTGATCTCTTTTTACTAGAAAACCTATAACGTACAGATCGTGCATCTGATCCACGTGTCATTTATTTCATTAGAACCCTAACGATACTACATCCTTTTGGGTTACATATAACTGATACATCATGATGGTTCAAATTGGACCAATGGATTGAGGAGAAGATCCTTTGAAACTCATACATACATGGTGTGGGAATCCAGTGGTTGGCTGTCAAGTGAAGAGAGACCATCAGTGGATCGGTAAGAGAGAGAGCCTCCGTAGATCGGTAATGGTGAAACCCTCTGTGGACTGTAAAGAGAGAGACACTCTGTAGATCAGTAATGGTGCAACCCTCCATTGATCTCCATGTGACCGACCACCATGGATCGTCTATAGCACGACCCTTCGTGGATCTACATGAGAGATACCCTCTGTAGATTAGTATTATCACAACCCTTCGTAGACCAGATATAGATAGACCCATCATGGATCAGCAAAAGAATGACCGTTTGTGAATCGGTCGTGGAGTAATACTTCTCAAATTAGCAGCTGAGCCTCTCAACAGAATATGATGATCAAGATTATGAATAATTATCTTTATTCATGTTCTATAAGTTTTATACCTTGTCTGAGATGCCTTTTACATTGTGATTTGTGAATGAGATATTGCTTTTTGTTTTACCTTTTTGGATTTTTGAGAGACCATCAGGGGTCTTGAGTTCCCTACTGAGTACTGTTGTACTCACACCTACATTGCCTTCACCTGCACCTGTTGTGTCTTGTACATATGAAATACACCTTGACTGATTCATCAGGAGAAAGGGATAGATGGTGCTTGGTGGGGATCGACATATGTGGTGAGATTCAATGATGTTAAACAGTGAGTTGTGCATACACTTCAGGTTGGATCCTCAGCGGACGATATTCAGAGCTTGTTTTTCTTTACTTTTGTTATACGTTTTTTTAGTTGGGATTGTATACTATCCCCTTATCTTTTAGTACTTTATATTACTCTATATAGTTGTTCATTCTATTCTACATTATGTGTGTACTCTGTTTGTGTGTTTAAAGGACTTAGGGAAATGCCTTCCCTTTTTGGGGTACACCATTGTGGTGCTAGTCACCTACCCCTAGCCTATTGAAGGCAGGCCTGGGGTAGTCACAGCACAGACCCCGGGGGACGAGTCATGACAATGTTGTATCATTGGGAAATCAGTTCTACCACAGTAACTAAGAGTCAATAATTTTTGATGGGGGAAATAGTATCATGTGTCTCGAGTTAAGATTTTAGTCCAAGGAGTCCAGTGTTGGTACGTCAGCTAATTTATCCATACAATAGGACCATGAATTCAGTTTTCTGACTCGGAACACGAAAATACAATTTGTGTGTATTTTAATTTTTTTTCACTTGATCTCTTTTGAGTTAGCTCAGCAGGTAAAAATTATTGATTGTGGTGCATCTGTTACCCTAGAGGATGCCTCCACAAACATAGTTATCTAGGATTATAGTGAAAGATCACGACGATGGTCCACCGAGAGATGAGCCGCCAGGGTTGGGACAACTTACAATGATTGCGACTTTGGGAGGTGTACTAGCAACACCACCACCCGTAGAGAAGACGATGTTACCAACCCCACTAGCAGATTGTTCTTGCTAACTGAGTGCGTTGTAAGAGTTCCAGAGACAAAGAAATTTGAGGTTTCATGGTGAGACAGATCCATAGTCTGCTGAGGTCTCGGTCGAGGCTTTGGAATGATTTTTTCTCATAGTAGATACACTAGCAGACTAGATGGTGATCCTAGCAACTAGCCTTTTATTGGAAACAACAAGGAAATTGTGGTGCTTGACTCTCCTAACACACAAGGGGCGGCCCATTCCTGGTAGGACTTTGAGAGACTCTTCAGGGCAGAGTTCATACCAATGACACTATGCTCTATGCATATTGAGCAGCTACTGCACCTACAACAGGGCAGTTGGAGTATGAACCTATACTCTACTAGGTTTATCGACCTCTCCTGTTACTCCAAAGATAGGGTGGAAGACCCTTTCTTCAGGGCCTAGACCATTGATCCTGGATTATGATGGGAGATCAAGTGTTGATGATTTCACTCAACATCCTGATGATGGCTAGAGTGCCATTGCGAGCACTACTGGTATAGAGTTTTCTTTTCCGAACATGCACCGACAATGAGATCCACCACCATACTACAAGTATATGAGTCATCTGTAGTAGGCAGTAGTAAGATGACGCAGAGGCCAAAATGGTCTAGACTATCTAGAGGATGACCCTGGGATGTAGGGTTGGAGGTGTGGAGATCGTGAGGTAGATGTGGTAAGTATAAGAGCAGACTATGCTACTTGTGTAGAGGGAAGGGTCACATGGATCATGAGTTCCTGAATCAATGTACCAACGATCAGCAGACGGTCGAGATAACACTAAGGCAGAGGTAGAGATTTGAACGAGGAGGTCTGTAGGGCGTCAGATGTGGTAGGGTAGGAGACCGAGTAATAGGCAGGGGTGGTGGTTGGAGGTAATACCTCCACCACCTCTATG
The DNA here is from genome assembly GCA_963277665.1 of Viscum album. Classification (NCBI taxonomy): domain Eukaryota; kingdom Viridiplantae; phylum Streptophyta; class Magnoliopsida; order Santalales; family Viscaceae; genus Viscum; species Viscum album. Next base: position 2,116,121,984 of record OY728120.1, read on the forward strand.
TGGTCCACCCCGACCACAAAGAGTAGGGTGATGGGGGAAAACACATATTCAGATAGCAAAGGATTGTGATAACAGTGCTCTAGAAATGATATGTGGTATAATATCTATCTTCTCCACCCTAGTTGTAGTTCTTATAGACACATCTTCTAGTCAATCCTTCATTTCCATGGCTCTCATTCGGTGTTCAGAGATTCTAGTGGAGTATTTGGCTCAATATTTATGGCTAGAGAATCCCATAAGATGGGATTAGACAATTACACACTGGTGAATGTAGTGTGAGATTACTCTAGGAGAATAGAAATTCAGCTGGGATATCCTAGTAGTAGTTTCGATGCCTTATGACATCATCATGGGTATGTATTTGTTTTCCATAGTCCATCCTCATATCGACTATTTTAGTTGTATAGTGTGGTGTTTCCATGGATATGGGACCAGGTTTTTCATTCACCGGTGTGAAGGAAAACCTTGCAGCACATGAAAAAATTTCTGGGAGGAGGGTGCATCTGATCACCCAGTAGTTGGATCTCCTCATCCCTAGTGAAGTGTGTGAGAGGAGTCCAATCTTTCCTATAGTGGTGGATGAGTAGGAGGATGCATTCCCTAGGGATGTTCCAGCACTACCTCCTTGAAGGGAGTTAGATATCTACATCGATTTGTACCCCAGGATGGCACTAATATCCACACTAGTATATCAAATGGATCACGTGGAGCATCTCAAGCAAAGTGTATAGCTAGAGGACTTGCATGAGAAGGGGTTAGAAAGGCCCATCATTTCACCATGGGAAACCATGGTGCATTTTTTCAAGAAGGAAGACGGGATTTTGAGGTTGTGCATGGACTTACGACTCCGGAACCTAGTGACCAGGATGAACATGACTCCATTGTCGAGGATCATTGACCTCCTAGACCAGCTGAAGGGAGTGTTGTGGTTCATGAAGATAAACCTCAAATCAGGCTATAACCAACTTCAGGTACGGGATGACGATGTGATGAAGACATCCAACATGTGTCAATATGGCCACAATGAGTTTTTGGTGATGCCTTTTACTGTGAACTGTTCCCATGTAGTGTTCATGGGACTCAGGTACAAGATCATCCCTCCTGTCATTGACCGGTTTGGTGTGGTATTCATTTATGACATCTTGTTTTACTCAGTGTCATAGGAGAAGCATTCTACGCACCTACAAATAGTCTTGGATACACTCTGTGAGAAAAAGAATTAGGGTATGCTCTCAACATGCCAGTTCTGGATTCAAGAGGTCCACATTCTAGGACATGTCATCTCTGAGGCTATAGTTGTAGTGGATCTGGTGAAGATAGAGGGAGATCATTCTTGGGATCCACTCGGGAGCATGACTAAGGTTCAGAGCTTCTTAGTGTTAGATGGTTACTTTCATAGGTTAATTACTAACTTCTCCAATGAAGCAACACCTATATAAGCTTTGACACGAAAGGGAAAACCCTGCATGTGGACAATGAAATGTCAACAGAGTTTCTAGGATCTTAGGCAGAGACTAACTAGTGCCCAAATATAGAGACTACCAGAGGAGGGAGTTGAGTATTTACTTTACTATGAATCATTTGGGATTAGACTTGGTTGTATTCTAATGTTGGAGTGAGAAGTGACTACCTACGGCTCACGACAGTTGGGACAGTATGAGAAGAACTATTTGACCTGTGACCTGAAGTTAGCAGCAATTGTCTTTTCCTTGATTTATGGCATCCCATCTTTATGGGTGATTGATTAAACATCTACTCTGATCATGGTAGTTTCAGGTATATCGTCTCCTAGAAGGACCTGAAACTATGATAGCGGTGATGGCTGGAGTTCCTCCTGGACTATGACTTTGAAATAGTTTATACTCTTGGGAAGGGGAACATGGTGGTAGACGCACTCAATGTGATGACTGGTTTAGAGTTTCTAAGTATGACAACGAAGAAGTAGGCCACGATGTAGATATCCATCATTGATGTCAATGAAGATGCTTAACTTAATTCGATGACAGTTACTCCCCCACTCTTACAGTTAGTCTGGGAAGCAAAGATGGTGGATGATGACTACGAGGCCCAACGTGATCCTTTATCCTTAGTAAGGGTTCCTGATATATTTTCAATAGGTGTGGTGCACATCATCCTTTTAAGTGGGACGATCGTAGTACCAGTGATGTTATGGGAGGAGGTGTTGAGGGAGTTCCATACATCCCATTTAGTGGTACATCCTGGAGTGTTTAATATGAATAAGGACATATGACATTAGTTCTGCTGGCCAGCGAAGATGAAAGAAGTGGACAATTTAGTTTCACAATGCCTCACTTGCCAGAAAATGAAGGTCGAGCATGAGGTTCCAACAGGCTTCACCCATCCACTCGAGGTACTGAACTGGAAATGGTATATTATCTCGATGAACATTGTGACAAGGTTACCATGTACCTTCAGGGTCCATTATTCCATTCGGGTGATCATTGATTGACTCACCATGTCGGCTCACTTCCTACCCATCTGGGTGCATGGACCGATAGAGGGATTGGGAATCCTCAACATCCATGAGATAGTGAGGATTCACGGGGTTCCATTGATGATCATATCATATTGGGATTCTCTCTTTACATCCTGATTATGAAGGGGAATACAAGAGGCGTTTGAGACACAACTGTGCTTGATCATTGATTTTCATCCCCAGATGGATGGTCAGATGGAGTAGACCATACAGACCTTGGAGGACAAGCTATGTGTTTAGGATACATATTTTTATCATGGTTGGGAGGACCACCTTCTATTGGTGGTGTTTTCATACAAAAACATCTATCACTCTGCTATTAGAAAGGCATCATTCGAGGCCTTGTACAAAAACCTAGCAGATCAACCCTATACTGGACAGACTGAGGGGAGTCTGCACTCATGGGTCCGGAGCTGGTAAGAGCAACCACTGAGAAGGTTCAGATCATCTAGTAGTAGATTAGGATTACATAGAGCTGGCATAAGTTTTATGCTGACAGGAGAGATAACCCCTTAGAGTTATAGGAGGGCGATCATGTGTATTTTATGGTATCACCTTGATGAGGATTATAGAGATTTGGCTAGGGTGGTAGATGTTCTCCAAGGTTCATCTAACCTTTGCTGATCCTGAGCAGAGTTGGTGGGGTGGTGTACCGTCTAGATCATCCCCGATTGACGCACCATGTGCATGATGATTTCCACATGTTTCTTCTAAGGAGGTACATGCATGATCCATCAAACATCATCGACCGAGGAAATCTATAGATTGAAATTGTGGATACGTTTGTGGAATTCCCACTAGAGATATAGGATCGACTAGAGTGTCTCATGCATGGGTAGTTGATTCCTCTTCTGCGAGATCAGTGGTAGTATTAGAATATTCAGGGGATCTCATGGGAGTGGGATTCTATGATTCGTGCCCATTACCCCCATCTATTTGGTAAGTTTAGTTTCGTATTTTGAGGGAGTAAAGCTGTAAGGAGGGGAGAATATAATGTATTGGAAATTTTATGTAATTTTCTTTAATTATATGGAATTATTATGAGATCACACAATTTGGTGTCACATGATTTTGAGGCAAGCTGATCCCATTATGGAATTTGGATAATTTTCTATGGTACATTCAGTAAACGTGTGATCGGGTTTTTCTAAATTTTGAACTGGTGCTCTGATCGAAAATTTTTGGGTACCATTGAACTCAGAATGCCAGGATCCTCCTTGAAATGACTTAACCTTAGCCATTATGGGATGAGGGGAGATGATATTTTTAGGAGTTTTTGAGAAAAATAATAAAATAATTTAAAAGAATTACTTTATTTATTTTCTTACTATTGAGCAGTGGACAGTGGCACAACGGTACAACAATGAGGGTCATTAATGCAGGGTCATTAATGGATCGTATGTTGCAACGATGTTGTTATCTTAATGGCTCATTTAACATGGATCATTAAGGAGTGCAATGTCGCAATGCATATTTTCTTTTAATATGAAAATGTGTTGGAGTTGTGGGATTAACAAATGCAATGAATCTATGATGAACCGCCAACGAAATACCTCTATAAAAAAAATGAAGAATGATGTGATGAATGTTTGAGGATCGGATTCGGTTGTTGGAAAGAGGAGAATAATTCCAATGACCGTGTAGCGACGATGATGCGAATCACATCCGTCATCATTAGTGGATCCATCGAATCTTAGTTGGGGTTCTTTTAATCTAGATATTTGATGATTTCTTCCTCATTCTTGAAATTCTTCAGTGTACATAGTTCAACTGACTAAATGGTTGATCTGAGAATCAATCATTATAGTGTGTGGATATTGGGTGGGGTTTGGATTTGGAGTTTTTCAAGCTTTGTGGTTATCTTCATGTTTATCCCTATGATTAAACACTAATGTGGAGCGTGCATGCCGACCTGAACAAGAACTGGTACCTCTTCCATAGTTTTTATTGTTATATTCTTCAAATTCGACTGGTAAACATATTAACAAGGAGAATTTGAAGGCTTCGTGGGGATTCTAGCACCCTACAGAGGCTCTAGGAGAAACAGATCAAAAACGGACCTCCAGAGCGACTCTGGGGGCTCTTCGAAGGAACCGCCGAAGCGCCACGGTAGAAGAATGTTGCGGCCTGATGGAAACAGTGGCGAGGTGGCATGATTCCCGTCGGTTCCACGTGGAGGAGAATCCCGGTCAGGTATCTTAGGCAAGCTGGTGTATACGGCCCATCGACCGCATGTAGGATTATGGCCGGCCACATAGCACCACCACTATTGCTTGCCAGCAGTGAGGAGATAGGGGTGAGTGGGAGGGTGGACATGGCTATCTGTGGAATCCCAACTGGGCATACCAAACCCACAGCTCAGAGTGCAGGACCTGCACCACCGGGATGGACCCACACTACTGGGCTGGACCTGCACCACCGGGCCACTCCCATGTCTCATTGGATCAGACCTGCACAATTGGGTTGGACCCACACCATCGGGCCTTACCCGCAACTCAATAGGTGGGACCCACACCACTGGGTCAGACCCACGCCATTGGTTCTGGCCTCTACCACCAAGTGGGACCTTCCACTAGGCTAGACCCATCCTTCCGGGCCGGACCCGTTGGCCCAATGGGCCGGACCTAGACCCAACTGACCCTATTTCACTGAAATGATCCTAACATGAAGACTAGGCATCTAATTAATGCATAATCTACTGCATGTGGAATATTTTAACAAGGAGGTTCATCTGAGATACCCCACTTGAGTTTTGGATGAAGCTGGAGTATGGCCAGGTTAGATAGGCCTTATATCCAACCAGACCCTTTTTACTAAAAATCTGATAACTGACAAATCGAGGGTCTGATCAACACACTGTCTGTCGAGTTGGAACCCTTATAACAAGATAGACTATTGGGACACCTCTAATTGAGACATCAAGGTAGTTGAAATATGACCAATGGATTGAGGCGAAGAACCTTCGATACCCATACATACAAGGTGTGAGGATATAGTGGCTATTTTTCATGTGAAGCGTGGCCCTTCGTGGATGGGAAATAGAGTGACCCTCTGTGGATCGGCAATTGCAGGACCCTCCATGGATCGACATGAGAGAGAAACTCTATGGATTGGATATGGAATGAACCTCTTTAGGTTGTCAAGAAATCGACCCTACATGGATCGGCAATAACGTGACCCTCCATGGATCAACATTAGAGTGACCCTCTATGGATTAGCAGTAACATAACCCATCGTGGACCAGCCTTAGAGTGACCCATCATAGATTAGCACCAGATCGAACCTTTTTGAATTGATAGCAGATCAAGATTTCTCAGATTATCTGTCGACCCTCTTAATAGAGTAATACAATCTAGATTTTGAAAAATCATCTTTATTCATGTTCATTTAGTTGTGTACCTAATGTGAGATGTCTTTTACATTGTGCATTGTGATTGAGATCTTACTTTTTTATTTACATTGTGGATTTATGAGATAACTTCAAGGGTCTTCTGTTACCTACTAATTATTGTTATACTCACCCTTGAATGAGCTTCGGCTGCACCTGGTGTGTCTTGTGCAGACAATGGACAAATTCACTGATGATTGTGTAGATAGGGCTAGATGGTGCTCGAAGGTTATCAATAGACGTGGTGAGATACAGTGACATCAAACAGTAATCCATTCCTAATCTTTAGATAGGATCCTCAGCAGATTATCTCCAATGATTTTTTTCATTCCTTTTGTTGTACGTTTCCTTATGTTGTACTTCTAGACCAGGCCCTTTAATTTCATTACTTACTTATACTCTCAGGAGTGGTGCTTTGTGTTCTGATTTGTGTGTGTACTCAGTCTGTGTGTGTATAGGTTTAAGGGAAATGCCTTCCCTTTTTTGGTTATGCCTTTCTGGTGCTAGTCAACATCCCCTAGCTTAGGGAATGTGGGTTTGGGTTACTCAGTGCACAGGCCCCGAGGGACAAGTTGTGACAAATGACATCCTAGTATAATATATTTCTGATGAGGATCATGTGAATCATCTGAGATAAATTAGGTAATTGTTGATAATTCACTATCTTTATACGATGTTATGAAAATATGATTTTTTTTTTTATTTGAGAAGTGATGTTCTTGAGATGTGTGGCATTGGGACATGATCTCCCAGCTGATCCAGATATGGTGAAAGCTGTTATGATATGGGATCATCCATGAGACATGTTCTCTCTTTAGATCTTATTGGGTTTAGGTGGATTTAATTTCTGATTTGTGAAGGATTTTGTAACATTCTCTTTGCTGAGTATTGCTTTAACATGGAAGGGCTTGAAGCACTCTTTGGCTTTGAAATTTCATAGTTATTCCATTTACTGGAAATCTATTTTGAGTTTTACCCCAATGTTGACTCTTAAAAAGGCTTGTAAGGTATATGTGGTCTTCTGCGACACATCACATTTGAGATTGGGATGTGTTCTTATATAGGGTGATCGTGTCCTAGCCAATGGATCTCATCATTTTAGGCCACAAAAGAATAATTATCCAACGCATGAACATTAACTTACATTTGGGATACATGCACATAAGAGTTGGAACCATTATATTTTCATAGAAATTATTACCATGCATTCCGACCAAAAAATATCGAGTTATATATCTTCTCTCAAAATTAATTGAATCTATGATGGAGGTGTTGGATGTAGTACCATTAGTCTTTTGATTTAGACATGACCTATACTTGGGGGGAAAATCAATATCAATGTAGATTCTTTTAGCTATAAACATATGACCCAAGTCATGATGGAATCATCAAAATAGGGTAACTTGATTGCTCTTTTTCCACAATTCTTATTGGATTTTGGGAAACATGGGACGAGCTTATCTATGATATTTTTTAGTTGACCTCCACTATTCTTGAGATTGTTCTTCAAGAAAATCATCTTGATGATAAATTATATATATATATAGATACTATATATATGGTAGGTAGAACATTCCCCACTGTTTATTCTCTTTATCGGGTGTGTTATGTTTTTATAATCAAATTTTTGTGCAATTATTCTTGAGAAATTCTCTAATGTGGGATAGTCATAATTCCCAATGGGATATGCACCCAAGAACTACAATGTTGTTTTATAAAATTTGATGATTATTTTAGTGTCAATTTATGTGAAGATACATAACTAACTATGCTTCACACTGCTATACTTTCAAATAGGTCAACATCGAGCATTAGGGACCTTCAGGTTTGATTCCTCCAATTCTAGTGCCAGAATAGATTTGGGATGAGATCTCTCAATAATGTTTGGTTATGTTGACCCATAAAAAGAGAATGAATAATTTTATAAGGGTTTTGATCAATAGGATAACCAAATATTATGACTTTATATCAATTCTAGATATAACCAATGTTGAGTAGATGATAAATATTCTTGTTGGATAGATTTTTAATTTTTACAAAGTTCCATCTGTTATAGTCCCTAATAGAGATATTTGTTTTTCTTATTGCATCTTGATATGGGTTCAAGAGGTACTATGATATCATGTTCATTTTAGTACGACATACCATCAAAAATTGGATGCCCATACAAATAGTTTTATATAGATTCGTGATTATATGTGTCATGACTGCATCATAAATTTTAGTGGAGCTTGGGATGACTGTCTGGATATGGTTGAGTTTTCTTATAATTATATTTACTAATATGTGATCATAATGGTTCCTAATGAGACTTTGGATGTACATCAGTGTAAATATGATTTGTGTTTGACAAATATTAGTGAAATTTCTTCATCTTTACAACATTTTGTCCAAGAGATAATAAAAAGGATTCATTTAATTTGACAAACAATGCTAATATCACAGATCATGTATAAATATTATTTCGATCATTGATGTAGACCATTGGAGTTTTTAGTTTTTGAATATGTGTTCCTAAATTTTTTTCCCTGGTTGGGTCATCGATGGCCTGGGACACAAGGGAGGCCCAATACTTGTTTCTGGATACCATTCAAGGATATCAAGAAGGTGGGGAAATTAGATTACAATTTATCACTTCTTCAAAATTTGATTTCAATACGTGATGTGTTATATGTATCTCATCCTTGGATTCATCTTTTTGATTTGTCTTAGGTTTTGAGATAGAGTTATATAGATGTTGAGTCTAATTTTTCTATTACTGAGAATCCATTAATGATAGTTTATTCTAAAACCAAGGTACTTAATAGGAGGAAGATACATTTTGTTTGAGTGATATGGAATCATACTTCTAGATGTCATGAAATTTGGGAACTTCGTTAACAAATGAAAGATTAGTAGAATTTCCTTTTCGAGGTGGATTCTTCTGGACATGATTTTTGGGGATCAAATTATTTTATGGTGGGGTGGTTGTAAAAATTCATTAACTTTCTATTAGGTATATTATAACCATTGATTTTTTTTTACTTTTATGAAGTTTGATTGTGGTCAGAATGTAATTAGGAGTATACTGATAATGGTTAATTTATGGATTTGTTAGTATTTCTCTAATAAAACCTATATTATTTGAAGTCTTTGGGGGACTTAAACACCATGTGATTGGGATAAAAGATGTGTAATCATCACATAGAATATTCTATGAAGTTGGAATATATCATTCAATGTTACATTCCATGAAAAACATACACACCATTTAAATATTAAAAATCAAATTTTTTAATAAAATATCAGGGGGTTTTTCAATGTATCATGGACTCGACAATTACATGACTTGTAAGAGGGTTTCATGCCATATAATATCCAAAGTTCTAGATTTATGAATGAGTCTTAATATATATTCATAACCCCTTCTTCTAGGTTTCATTGCTCTCAAACTTGTGACTCTTCCTCAGAGATTTTGGAGTGATCCTCTTCATCAAGATCATCTATTTTGTGATAGATCATCTTGTTGGTTATGGGTTATCTCTCTGGTTAAGTGATATTACTATCAATTCCAAATAACACTCTTTCCCTCAATGGAGTATGATATATAATCAAGGGATTGATGGGTCTAAGATCATTGTTATCTGGTCTTAATTCTATTATGAGTTCCTATATATTTTGTGCCATTATTTTTCATTGGAGAGTCCTATTATGGGTATTTTGATTTAGTAAAAAAGGTGTGCGGTTCTATTTATGAATAAATAATTTTTTAAGAATTTAATTTATTTTTATTGAAAATTTATTTCAATTTATTTGTGTTAACCACAATTTAATGTGAATTTAGGTATAAATTGAAATGTTAGGAATTCTAGAAAAGGTCCCCAATTCTAAAAGAATTTTATATTGGGGCGTATTTTGAATTGGTGGAAATTGTGAATTAAATTGTGAATTTATTTTGAATAAAATGGATTAAATTGAAATTATGAAATCCTATGATTAATATTTGAATTTAAGGTAATTAAATGATGAGAAAAATTTGTTATGGATTTTGGAATGATACCAACATATTTAATCTATAGTGGGTCAGTTCTATTTTCCCACAAATTTTAAATGATTTTCCCAATTTGGGAAGATTTATTGAGAACATGTGAGCATGGGTAGTTAGTTAGTTATTTTGTATAAGAACAATAGGATAGTATTTCAATATAAATACATTTGATGATGAATTCTCCATAAAAAACCTAGTTCAATCCATATTATCCATGATGCGATGTTGATGATTCATATTCGGTGTGATCATGAGGGATTTGTGTACACATATTTTTTGTGATCACTAATATGAGATGTGTAAGGATCCTATAACTATAATTTATTGTACTACATGGGAAGATGATCATGTTAATTCATATGATTAATTTATTATAAATTACAATGATTGTGATACTACTTTACTCATTCCTAGTAATTTATGTATGTTTTTTATATAAAATGTATAATTAATCCATGTTTGAAATGTTTTTTATCATATGAAAAGAAAATGATTCTTTTTATTTAAAACATGGAATTTTACTTCCATGCCTATTTTGATTGAAATTAAAACACCATTTGGTTTATTTTTGTGGTTTATTTTCATAGATCAATTTGTGATAACATTATGGGGTTTTTAGATCACACTGTTCTATTTTCTTTGGTAATTTGTTTATTTTATTCTATGAATGAGTAAAGGAAAATTGCTATATAGAGGAGGTGTTTGATCGAGATTCCTTGGGGATTGGAGTGATTTATCCATTGGAAAATTGATATTGTCTTGTTATACCTTGATTAATTTCATTTTGTACTATTTTGTTTATCGATATACCGATTTGGTTTTGGGTGTCATCTCCTTTTTTCAGTTTTGATAAAATTGACATGTTTCTATTTTCATCCACTTCGTTGTGGAAAATTAATTCCATGTTTTATTTTGTATGATCCCAGGTCCTAGTCACCAAGATATAGGGATCAGAAACATCCTTTGGGATATGTTAGTCTCGGCTAGATTATCATGGTACCAGGGTATCCAGGATGGTTTGGGATAGTGATTCTTGATTCACCTTTACTAGGAGTCTCCAAATGAAAAGGTCAAGCAAAGGACTCCATCAAAATCTCTAGGCCTTAATCTAGGGATATAGAAATAAATTTTAGATTACTCTTTAGCATATCATAAAAATAAATCTCTCAATTAAACTTATGATAATTTAGGTTGTACACCTTTACTGCTTGCAGCTACACTCTCCCATGTCTACCACATACCATATTCTAGAGGGACCATAAGGGGTAGAAATTGAAATAAGTTAAACTATATTCCACCTCTTTCTGATCTCTCTACACTTCATCAATATACACCAACCTGAAATCCTCCCTACTCCTATAGAGATTTCATCCTAGGTTTCACATATATTCTTTCTTAGTTAGTTGTATGTCCGGTTAGACAATATCACAAAATATTCCCCCACCCATCACTAGATTACCGCTGCATATCCCTATAGTAACTAGAACCATCCTAGGTGACCTGAACTATAGAACCAATTTATTTAATATTCCCTCATAATATATATCAAACACCGAGATCACTATATCTTCTGTGTTCTACATGCATTCAAAATCATATGTCAAGTGTTCCCACCATTATAAACCAATGTCAGGTTTTACTCATCCATAAATATCTCTAATACTAAATGTGATCTATCACTCTATCATAGGAGGTACTTCAGATAAGAATCAAACTAGAATGGATGGATCTTTGTAGGCCATGCTTAATGTTCTGAACCTGTAATAACTGATCACATACCACATCCATCATGTATCATAAGTGGTTATTGAAACTCGATGAATAATCAAAGAAAATCTTGTTTCCCCCTTGATTTTAAGGATTATTCATGATGCACACACCATGGGATGTAAAAGGAGAGATATCATCTGTAAAAAGGTTATCAATCTTGTTTCTTAAAATATGATCCTCATCATACAATAGATCCACTTGGATCCACTATCACACTATAGATCAATGAATAAGGCTTAGCACTGGGACCACTATGAGGTATATATGCTTCCTGATGAGCTAAAAAACTCACATAAACACTTTGATTCAATTATAAACTACCTTAGGGTATGGATAACCATGGAACCTTATGGGTCACTAATTCTAAAACTCAGGAATCTTGATCATCTTTTTCACCTCATTGACTGGTATAGAAGGTACCATATTCTTTTTGATAGTTAGAGGTGTGGCTAGAAAACTACCCGGAGGTACCACCTCGGGAATATATATGTGAATCAAATCCTCTTTTATGGGGGGATTTTCTACATGATCCTTTTTATAAATACTACCTTGAAATATTCATTGAGGAATCTAGAACGATACATTACACACCAATATCTTAGACTATATATAGGGAGCTGACTCAATAAGGACATTAAAACGACCACCTATTATTATACTATATATATATATATTTCAATATTTTCATAGAGAAAAATTAATATAAGTATCAATTCAATAATAAGGGAGTTAGAATCATAATGTATGAAAATGTTATCCACCACATCAACACTATAGTCCCAATCCTAAAAATCATAACTAGAAATAGTTGACACTATTCCAAAAAAAAACATTAACCAATCTCTTAGCTAAAAAACTCCAAACTATTATTATAGGATAATCCTACCTTTTATAGTACTTTGTCTCAACCCATCCCATTAGGTATCGCATAGCTTGTGGTATGTTGAGTGTGACTATCCAATCACTCCTATAATATTCTAGGGGCTGGAGACCAATGCTTAGTACGAATACAAATCACATGGGAGGCCATAAACTATTTTACTTGTATACACACACACATTTCTGAACCCATACAATCCATAAAGGTAAATAAAAATGACACAAAATTCAGGAATACGTCTAAATCCCACAATTATAGAATGAATATAAATATATAAATCATAATGGCATAGATAAAAGCCTACCAAAAACTAAAATAAGTCCAAAATTTGTGGATGAGGGGACTAAAATAAAATATTACACCTGGTATGAATCCTATAATCTCTATCCCAGTCTAACAATCTTCCACTCATGGTCCACCAAGAACCACACTGAATAACATGTCATTTGAACAGTACATGGCATGTGTGGGTTGAGCCCATGTGTGGGTGGTTATAAAAATACATAGTAGGAATCCCCAAAATAACTAGGCATAAGCTTCAAGATAGTAGTCATGTCATCACAGGGATTAGTCAACAAAAATATGATCTACTCAACAGAAAATAAATATTTACTTGGTATTAACACCCCGTATAAATGTAAGGTCACCACTGTATTTCCATCCTAGGATTCTGCTTGAGATTTCATTGTAACCCTTACCTGGTAGAAATCACTTCACATGTTTGTTCGTAAGAATGGTGTATATCAATGATAATTTTCCCAAAACAAAATTCCATGATGAATCACATGGGAGAAGTTAGAACATATCATTACACAGTTTTGGTCACACAAAATCCCATAGGGTATATCAATAACCCGAACTGGGATAACCTTCTTAGTATGGGATCGAAAAACATGTATTATCGTTATGTTGATCCCTACAACCCATCATAAATCATAATACGATGTAGGATTACACCATGGTCCATATGGATGGATTCCAAAAACTCTATATAGGACTAATACCTTTGAGTAGATCACAATCATATACTAATGATGAAATTCCACACTATTCCCTCAGGGGATGGATCAATGGAAAACACCTTAAGTGAACCTGGCCGTTCTGATGAAAATAGACTCCCTACTCATCCTTAGGTAAAATACATGATGTGTATTAGTAATAAATGTTATGTATTTTATACATCCAGTCTGAATTTATGCTCCATTCCAAGCCCATGTACTCATGATCACGCTTATGTACTCCAGGCCAACCACATGTACATTGGTCATGCTTGTTTACATGGTAACATCTATGTAATGGAACATTAATAATCTATATGTGTCCATGCCCATGTACCCTGAGGGGACGCACTGAGATGTGATTTTGAGTCACATGGTGTGTGACATGTGTCACATTGAATGTGATACTTCATTTCATATAAAAACCAAATATGATATAGTTGGGTCTACAAAAAGTGTGTTCTTATGTAACACACCCAACCACACAATAGCTTCCAGATACAATAGTGATACACTATTTAACCTCTTATTCCAAATTATTCGATGATTTAAAATTAATAATCCATTCAACACCCATGATTTGAGGTTATCCAATATCTTCCTTCACTATTTTCCTGAATCTTGTAGTTGATTTAATATAGAATACGTTTCACATTTCATGAAATTATCACCACATAGAAAAAATAGGAAATGGGAATCACTAAATGGATACCTATCTATTTTCATTTTCATAACACTTCAATTTCATTGTTTATCTTGACATCGAACACTCTATATCAATTTTAAGTGCCCAATATCTAGTTTTCATTGATTGATTACCCAATATTTGTTGAACCATTGGAAAAACCATATTCCATGCAGGCTTAATGGGGTGAAAAGTGAAAAAAAATGTGGAAGAAAAATATACCAATGTCCATGAAATCATAAATTCATTGTTTTAGGAATAGATGAATTAATAGTAGTTATAAGGTAAAAAAGTAGAGACCCAGCCTTTTCATATATAAATATAACATTTTTTAGATGAATATTGAATTAATTTCATAAGCACATGCCAGAGGACTGTAATAGTTTAGTGTATTTGGTGACTAAAAACCCAATATTATTATTCTGTGAAAGATCTTCAACATCTATCAGAAATATTATCTGAAATAGTACTATTATTAGATAAACACTACCTAAAAACCTTGTTCACAACCTAGGGAAATGACTCAAAAGAAAGGTTATTCCTCAGTTCTCAGTAAGAGTAAGAATATGAGATATAAATCTATGATAATATGAAATAATAATATAATAATAAGGGTATGTTATTGTGAAAATCACATACTATGTTCACACTCAACCTTTTATAGACAATAAATATGAGTCTTGGCATTAGAAATTATTATTTTTGAAAACATGGTCCATAAGAGTGAAAAATCAACATAAATTAATCATGCACTGTAAGATAAATTCATTAAAGAGTCAAACTATCATAAATATATTAAAACATTTCATATTACATGGTCGAATACCAAGACCATCAACATATTGGGTTGAGTAATAACACATGTTTCCCATTGGGGATCAGGGTGTACTAGTTTCCCCTAGTGGATCAGGACACACCTATTTCATGTAGAATATTAGGCCCATTGACATGATTCCCATTCTTTTCTCATGAGATGTAAAGAAATATCCAATGAATAGAAGGGAGATATAGGTCTCACCCATCTCATAATAAAGACCAAACATATGTCTGAAAAAATATCATAAATCATTCGTTATGTCCTAACATCATAACCTATGAAATGAAAACATGTTTAATAAAAAAATTCATCATTTCACTATATCTTAACCCCTGAAAAAATAAATGGGCTTCATAATAATTTATCAATATAAACATTAAAAATCAAGATAAATAATATTTATAGTATCATTAAATATTTTACACAGTTAAGAATAACTAATATAAAAGTAACTCATTTTTTAGGGAAAGTTATTTTGAAAGATCACACAATTTTTTTTTGAAGATTTTAGATGTGACTCTTTTAAAAATAAATTTTAATCATAAAAATAATTAAAATTCATTTTCTAAAAAATAATAATGGGAAATTACAATTTAAGATTTCAAAATATTTTTAAACATTTTATTATTAAATTATACAACCAATTTTGGAAATAAATTTTTAAAAAATAAAATTAATAAAACATATTAGTAATACTTTAAATTTAAAATAAAATGTAAAACTTATAGAGAAATATATAAAAATATAATAAACAATTTCTTGAGGGAAATACCATTTTCATTATGAAAAAAACTTTTTAAAACATAAAATTCAAAAAAAAATTGGAAATCTATTTCTTTGAATAAAAACATAAAAATGCATAATGAGAGATTTAAAAAAAATATGGTCATGGGGGAGGAAAATATCATTCATTTTAAAATAAATATTCCTTTAAACATACATTAGAAATATATATGAATAATAATTTACTTTAAAAAACCTAAAAAAGAGTAAAACTATAATTAATAAATCAATTAGAGGATTTAAAAATTAGAATTTTTAAAAAATTAATATTGAATAAAAATTACTTTCACTTGAAGAGATATATAATGTTTATTTTCCTTTAAAAATACTTTTGAACCTTGTGTAAATAAAGAGAAAAAATAAAGGGAAAGCATATTTTCCAAATAAATGACCAGAGAAAATTAAAACACATACGTTTTTTGAGAGGTAGATATTAATATTTATTCATTGAATGAATAATAATGAATATTCCCAATTGATCTTATATACACATCACAAAGGAATATATGTGCATAACATAACAAATATTTCAAAGAAGGTAAATTGAGAAAAAAAATAACTTATCAATCTGGTAACATTGGTACCATAAAGCACATGAATTTAAAATACTAAAATGGATGTGTAAATACACATAATAATCATTAGAGTTAATATTTATTGCATTCATTCGTAGTATATAAACCATATATAAGAAACATGTGGTGAATATGGCTTGTATATTATATATATAAAAGAGAGATTAAAACCCCTTACTATAATTCTCTACTTTATTAGTACACATTTAAAAATATTTATAATAAATATAAGCATATTATGAATATATTAAAGAAACATATATATATATATATATATCATTCAATATATGAGTTACTTATGACCTTTTATTACCCCTTTGAAAACAATTTCATGTTAATGTCATGTTTTGGGAAATAACTGCATAGTTTTTTATAAAAGTTTTGTTTTTTTGGTACTATTACTTTGATCATGATTCAATAATTTAAAATTTTATAAAAAGGATATAAATATCATATATATTCATTATAAATTTATTTATAATGATCTATAAAAGTTTTATATTGAAAATGAAATACACCATTCATGGAGATGTTACAACGTACATATGCATGAAGGTTGTTTCTGTTTTGCAGTGGGAATTGAGAAAGAAATTTAAATATTATATTAACATTAAAAAATAATTTTTATTTAATATATATCAAACATTTTGATTAAACCCATCACTATTAACTTCCATGTAAATCATGAATGAATCTTATCTCTTCGCATGGTGGTAGTCCGCCATACATACTAACGACATTATTGTATTCCCAAAAAATTAAAATTTAGAAGGAACATGTGATATCATGATTCCATGAGAATAATAATATAATAAATATCATATTTTAACAGTAAATCGTTCATTATATCCATCTATGATCCGTGGTTATTGAAAACCAATAACATTGGTTCTTGAGGTTGTAGTTCTTCAAACACATGAATGATGACTTTATAACCCATTTGATGGAATGGATGAATGATTTAGGATATTTAATTAACCAAATAAGAATAATTATATGTAAGATACTTATGATATTATATTACATTGTTTTGAAGATAATTTAAGTATTTGATAGAAGTAAAAAAATTAAATTCATGATTAGGGACGTCACCTCTTCTTCAAATAACATCTTTTGGTTTTCACCAAAAGGATTCATAGGATCCATTTCTGATGAAAATATAGATTATAGAATTTTAAGATAGAATTAATGAATATATTTGGTTATGTTTTAACTGAAAACATGATTTCTGGATGTGTGAATAAAAGAGCAGAGCGATTGGTCTTTTATAAGTGAGGTGAGTGTCACACCAGTAATTTTTTTAAAAAAATTTCTACCAATACATTTCACTAATGAAAAGACTCAAAAATATTAATTATAAAATATATAATATATTGTGTCTATATATGGAAATAATATTGGTTTGGAAAATGTTTTTGTGTCATTATTAACCCTTATGAATTCTGTTTAACCCCTTGGTATATGCACTTTTACCTTAACCACGATAAATAATTTCTACTATTTTTAATATTTATAATGATAAATGATAGGGTGACATTACTAGATAATATAAATTATTATTATTAAAAAAATTTATTCCATATTTATAAATTCCTTTTTTAGAATAGGATAGTTTTAATTTAAAATTTATCTCATAGATGTGGTGAGAAAACATGGTTTTAAAGAGAAAATGATCAAATGTTTAGAATGTTTTTAAATAATAATTCTATATGAAAATCATTAAAATGAAATAAATTGGATTCATAGAGATATAATTTACCTAATTTTACTTTTTAAACAATATTAAAAAATTATGTTGTTAAACACTTAAAATGTAATTCGAAAGTCGTAATAAAAACCACTTTTTCACTATTCATCGAAAAATTTATCTTCAATGAAAATTCTCAAAACATCACACTTATATAATTTTGACAAGATCATTTCAAAAATAAATGAAAATTTTTTATATAAAATATCTTTAAATGATAAAAAACAATTTAAAAATATGTTCCCAAAAGGAGATAAATCTTCTTTTTTTGTAAAATAATGTTTTAAGCATAAAATTTTATTTTTTCTTATCTATTTTCATGAAAATACATATGATAAATTTTATGAAATTTATCTAATATATTCTATAAACATTTATTATATTAATTAACCAAAATTTATTTATTAAATTTATTTTTGTTAAATAAATATTTGTAGATAAAAAATAATTTTTATGAAAAATTGTCCCCTTATTATCAAATGGTTTTTAATATTCATTAGAAATAATTTTTTTCCATGTATTTAATTATATATAAATTTTTATTCAATATATTTTGATAATTTATTTTATACTATTCATTCTCATCATTCCAATATCTAGGTAACAAATATAAAATTAAATAACAATATCTTTATAGTATGTCTTGTTTCTTTTAAACTCGGTGTTTCATGTAATACATTCTAATATTATTAATTCATGTAAGGAAAAATATTTAAAAGATTTAATTTCTTCCAAAAACATATTTCCCATAATCTTTGGGTGTTACATTCTACCTCATATAAATAAATTGCATCCTCACAATTTGAGCCTTTTCTCAGAAAGCAAGTGTAAAACATTAAAAAGTCCCATTTGGAGAAATCCACATTTTAAAATGACTTCATGAAACATTCTCTTAAAAAGAGAGAAATAAATTTGTGATTTACATCAATAAAAACAAATATTTTGCTTCTAAATATGATAACACAAGTAGAATGTGAAAACATGGATATATTAGAAAAAACTAACAACCAGATACCAATGGGGAGTAATAGAGGACACAATTATAAGAATGTTGAGAACAACAAATCCATAAACCAATGAGTATTGAAAAATCTCAGTGATATTATAAAAAAATAATGATACAAGACAAAATTTCATTTCAAGATCCATTTTTTACTTTTGTGGAATTTCCCTAAGAATATATACTAACATGATTTCCTTACATTTCATAAGAACAATCTCATCATTTGGTTGTTCCAATATCAGTTTCTACTACATATTCTACTCTTAGAGATGATTTTTCATGATTGAAGCACGAAATAAGATCTATAAATAATTATAATCCACTCCTTCTATGTATATTTATTATAAAAAATCATTATGGTTTGAGAAATTTATGCATAAATCTTCATATGGATAAAGAATAAATTAATATTTAAGACCCCATTCAAAATTCAACTTAATCTATTCCATAAATTTTTATCTTTATTACCCTTCAAAAAATCAATATTTATAATAAGGATCATTAAATTACTCAAAATAAACTTATGATCAATCCATAAAATATCATAAATTAACTAATTATTTTCACATAACAAATATGTGAATACCTTAGTCATATATTTTATTAAATCATAGAAATAACTAGAATTACAATAAAAATATATATATGAGTTATTTTTCATTGAATAAAACCACATATTATTTAATATAATACATAAATCGAATAATACATTAAACTCTATAAAAGGTAAAATAAATCACGTTTCCACAAATCATTAATCATTTCAAAGGACAAGAATACTTTTCAATATACATTATTCACATCAATCATCTCTTTATCCAAACTAAACACAAGTTTCTCATACTCATGACAATATTATGGTTATCTTCTCTTAATCAAAGTATAATTTTTCTATTAAATCAATTTTCTGGGGCATTAGTACCATTCAACATAGTTTTTAAAATCTTTAATGAAATATTTATACTGAAAAGTCATTCTATATTCCATCAATAATATTAAAAAAATATTTAATTTTAATACATAATAACATCAATCATACAACTTCATTATCTAAGAATATAATTCGTTTAATCATTATTTTTTGTAACACCTGTTCCTTCAATATGAAGTATTAATCATGTTATGAAATTAATAACCCTTAATTTAATCATTATTCCCACATTTAAAATAATCAATACTGTTAGAATAGCTCAAAACATTCATTTTTCAATTGTAGTATCCTCGTTATCAAAAGTATAATAATTACTCCTACTATCTTGTTGATTCTCTTTAGGATATATAAAATTAGGACATCAATTTTTATAATTCACATAAATTCTATATATATAACATTAAAACAAAAATTATAATTAAGAAGATCATTATTCTCATCAATTATGTTAATTGAATTTTTAATTTTTACAAAAAAATTACATGATTTTATTTTATTTTCCACCCTCAAAAAAACTTCTCATTCCTCTAAGACATACAGTAGGGTTCTTATTCTCACATTCTCAACATTTAAGAAACTGAATATTCTTTATTATATGGTCTTTACCAGCTCAACAGTGAAAAAATTCTATCAATCCCTTCATTGGGGATTCTGATAGTTGGTTAAGAAGCATATGGTTAAACATATATCATGAAAACTAATTATTGATAATAAAAATATCCATCACTACTGTTGTCGTCCCATTTGGTTACTTATCAACACCTTTTCTACCACATTCAATGATGATATATTTCCTTCCTTTCTATCCCTTTGCTAAAACTGAAATGAATAGTGTGGGTAACAATATTAAATGGGTGAAACCATATAATAATGGAAATCACCTATAGGATATCTAAATAATGACACCTTCTTTTTAATATTTAACACCTTATACATAGACTATTCCCTTCATGAACATTATTTAAATCCTTCTCAATGGGTTGTAAAGAGTCTATGAATTTCCAATATGTATCTCATGGGAATTTTAAACCAGGTGTCTAGAAATTATTCTTTTTATTAACCATGTTATGATCAATTCCAACTCTATGTGCCCTTTTCAGAGTTGTTACCCCTAGCTAACTTTGTTCTAGATCCACATCCACTTGTACTACCTAAATAGAGATTTATTTTATTTTAAACCACTCTCTCTATAATTTACCATAAATGTAGGGCATTTTCCTATACATTGATTCATCCATATACTTATCCTGACATATAATTAGAAATATACCTTGTGATCTCACATTATATTTCTCACCCTAGATTCAAAATTATTAATAAACATTTCCTCTAATACAACTTATAGTAACTAAGGAATTTTATACCTAAATATCAACAATTTTAAGATGAATTTTCTATACATTTCATAAAAAAACACCCTAGGACTATAATAGTTTCTTGTCTTTGGAGAATAGAAAAAAATCTTATTTTTTTAATGATCTTTAACATCACCCATAATTATTCTTCTATATAATAATATTCTTAGACATACCCTACCTAAACCATTCTTCCTGACCTCTAACATAAAATGTTTGAGTATAGATTCATAGTAAGGGTAAACGTAAGAGGGTTCAATTTAGGATCATATTAAATAATTAGATATAAATATTGGTATGTGATCATGAAAGTAGCTTATGATTTTCATACCTATACTATCATAGATCATAAAATTGATTCACTGAATAAAACAATATATTTTCTGAGAAAATTTCCCATAAAAGTGAGAAATCATCATAAATCAATCACGAACCATAAAATCATGTTATTATAGTTTCCCAATGATATAAATATAGAAAACCATTTCATATGTTACGTTTAACTACCAAGACAATCAACATAGTATACCAGGACTTACCGCATATTTCCCATTATATATTAAGATTCACGTTATCCCCATATTAGAATAGGACTCACATGTTTCCTATAGTGGAGCGGTCCTATCAATTGGTATTTCATTATTGTAACATTATATATAAATATTTACCAAAATTAATTAGAAAGTGATATAGGTCATACTGATTATATAACTAAAACTATACAATTGTGTGCCATAATAACATAATGAAATCATTATATCATCACATTATAACATGTATGGTAAACATGTTTCAAAAAAAATCCGAAATTACCTATAGAATAACACATTCAAAATAAATTGGTTTCGTAATAATTTCATCCACATAAACCATAATCATCCAAATAAAGATTAAGGATATAATCATACAATATTACCACTAATAAAGAACTAGTAACATCAAAGGATGTCATCATATATAGAAATTGATTTTAAAAGAACACTTCGAACATTTATTAAGGAATATATCATTTCCACTTAAAAAACGTTTTTAATAAAATAAAATTTATTCTCATTAGAAATAACATTGGAAACTTATAAAGGAATAGGTAAAAAAAATTAAATAATTTCATGATGATCATATAATTCAAGTTTTTAAAATCCCTTATTAAAATTTAAAATTTAAAATAATTTGGGGAATAAATTTCTTTGAAAATAAACATTGACACTTTTAAACGATGCTTAAATAATATTTAAAAACATTAATTATGGAAAATATCATTTACATATTGAATATTGACTTTTAAAAACAAAAAATTAAAATAGTGTTTTGGAAATATTTTTTTTGTGAAAATAAACTCTAAAACATATAATGTATCCATTATAAAATGATTTTTTTCATGATAATGAAAAATATTGTTCATAATGTACATGTTAAAAAAATCCCCCTTTCACATTTTTAGTACAAGATAAATGGGAATTGTTTAGAAAAAAATTATGAAACCTTTTAAAATATTTTTAATAAAACAAAAACATTTGTAAAAATGTAATAAATAAATTATTTTGTGAATTTAAAAACATTTTTGAAACCGTTTTTTGAAAAAATTATTTTAGAAGGAAAATGATTTTTGGCCGAAGAAAGGAATAAATAAGGATTTCATAAAAAAGAATTATTTTTGAATTATTGAGTGAATTGGGAGGTGGAAATTAAGGTAAAATCACTAAGTAATTAAACACATTATTTTTTTGAGATATTGATCATAGGATAGTATTATTCAAAAAATAATTATGTGAAAACCCGATAAAAAATATGACTATATGAAAAAACCCATACGAATTTTGTAATAGTGAATTATATTCCCCATGAATAAATAAAATAAAATAAATATTAATATATAATAGGAATAAAGAATTTTATGATATTAAACATAAAAGGTTCTGTACATACACCTCATCATAGAAGACATCTCCATAACAGTAGACTTGTCTCAAAGAAAGCATATTGGGAAAAAAATCCATTACAATATTAATAACATTTGATTCCTAAACCCCCTGAAAAGTTGTCCTCTTATGGATATATAAATAAAAATTATTTTCCTAATAATTAGTATAAAATTAATTCATGATAATTATATAAACCACATATAAGAAACATGTGGTGAATATTGAATATATCTCATATATATATAATTGGGATAAATAATCCCTCACCATATGTCTCGAATTTCTTTGTACACAATTGAACTACATGTTTAATAAAAATTATATTATTATAAATCCATTAAAAACCCATATATAAATATATATATATATCATAACACTTATTATTTCATTATTATCTTGTATTTACTTTTTATTAACAATGTCATGTTAATGTATCATTTCGGGAAATAATGGCTTTGTTTTTCATATATATTTTGATTAATTAATTTTAGTCATGTTACATTGATAATATTTACATTGTATCTATAATTTTAACCATTGTTTGAATATAATATATGTTCATTATACATTTATATTTTATGAACCATATAAAATAGAAATTATAAAGGAACTATATTGTTAATGGAGGTGGTTGGTGGTATGCACACATGAATATTGATTCCATTTTTTCTGAAGAAATAAAAGAAGAAAGATAAATAATATATTAAAATTAAAAAATAATTTTCAATTTCTTATATGTCACATATTTTCATGAAACCCATCCTTATTATCGTCCATCTAAAGAGTGAACGAATCACATCGTTTGATGAGGCGGTAGTACATCGTACAGATGAACAATGTTATCATTTTAGAACAGAAATGAATGGAATAAGATAAATGTGTTGTAATGATTAGAAAATAACAAAAATATTATATATTTCTTATTTAATCAGTTAATAATTCATTAAAAATTGTTGTGATATGTGGTTACAAAAAATCTTTAACATTCATTTGCATGGTGGTAGTTCATCAAACATGTGAATGATGATTTAATAACCCATTTTGAGAAAAAGGAGAAGGATTTAGGTTATTAAATTAACATGATAACCTATAAGTATGAAGAATGTAATATAGATATTATATAATCGTAGTTTAATAATAATTTATGTATGTGGAAGAGGAAATAAAATAAAATTCTTGATTCCGGAAAATAACTCTTCTTCGAAGAACATATTTTAATTTTTTCCAAAATTAATCATACGATGAATTTTTGACCATAATAAGGATTCTTGGATGAGATAATGAAATTAGAGAAATAATTTGGAAATTTATTACCTAAAAATCATTTTCTATATATGATGAGTAAGAGATAGGGGTGGTCTTTTATATGTAACTTGAGGGGAACACATGAATTTTTTTAATAGAAAAAGGTGCACCTACATTTTTCACTTTCCCAAAGGATAAAAAATGGGTAACTATTGTAACTATAATTTATAAAGTCTAATTGTGAATAGAAAATGGGATTTGTAATTGTATTTCATCAATTTTTACCATTATATTTTTAGTTTACCCCCTGATAAACCCATTTTCATTTTAACCATGGGAAATAATTTATAAGGGTTTTATGATTCATTTTGGTCAAAATTTAATTTTAATCATTTTTTTCCAAATTAGGATAACATAAGTGGAAAAATTAAATGGAAAATGAAACATGAATACATGGAGATAAAGAGGATTTTAATGGCTACATTGTTCAAATGATTAAAAAAATTTAAAAAAATTTCTATATGATAATGACTAAAATGACCTATATTGGATTAATATATAAAAAATTAATATAATTTTACCTTTAAACCCCTCTTAATTTTTTTGGTATTATTAAAAATACTTCAAAAAATATTAATTCTTAATAAAACTCAGTATTGTTCACTATTCATTGAAGATTTTACCATCAAATATATTTCTAAAAAAATAACCCAAAGATAATTATGAAATGATGATTTCAAAATGAATATCATTTATTCAAATAAATTAACAAAAACAATGTAATTTAAAAAAAGGTTCAAAAGGATACAGAACTAATATTAAGAAAAATATCATTTCTAAGTATAAAATTGGATTTATTTTTACCTTTTGTTTGTAAAACACATCTTATAAATTTTAAAAATTTGATAAAAAAATATAATATAAAAATTTCATTAAAAATAAACAAAATAAATTTATTTATTTTACATATATAATCATGTTTGTACACATATAATTTTTTCAATAAATAGATTCTATTTATTTTTAAATTCATTTTATTTACATTTATAATTAATATTTCATTATGGAATTCCTTATATATACATATATAAAAAATATATTCTCGTATTTTAGTTAATCATATTCATACCAATCATTTTAATGGTTAGTTGATAACTATCATATTAAATAATAACATTTTAATAATATATCATGGATCATTTAAACTTCGTGATGCATGTAACAGAAGTTATAACTAGTGTTGAGTCTAAATGAAAAAATGAAAACATTAAATTTATAAAAAAAATATTTCACTAAATCTATGGGTGTTAAAATAATGAATTGTAATAATCAATTTCGAATATACCATGAAGATAAAAAATATCCACAAATGAACAGTTAATTAGTGGATCAATATTTATTGGATGATTAACTCATGTTCTACTAGGGATAATAAAATATGGATAAATAAATATAATGAGAATTTACATCCCCATTATGTTATCTTCATGAATAATAGTTTCAGGCTGTTTTCATTAATATGATCTATAACTTTGTTTGGAGCGCTTATCACTAAGGCATCATGTGTCGATGATCATCCCTGAATGCTTCTCAAACAGATCCTCTCCCAAAGAATAGGGTTTTGTGGCTATAAATAGGGATTTTATAGTCATATTATTATATATGAGGTTTGGTCAGGGTCATATAATAAAAAATAATTTTATTAATATATTTATTAAATTACAAATGTACAAATTAATTCACTTTTTTGAAATGTGCATCGCCAACAATGTTTATGCTGCATCTAGGGTATATCCCACTTACTAGAATAAATAGTTATTTTATATTAATGAATTTAGAATATATTTGGATGTTATTTCTTTATTTCAATAATTTTATGCATATGTGATGTTAATATATTTTATTTGTTTATAATTCCAATTGCAAGCTCACAAGACCTCAAAATCTCACACCGTGTCAGCCCCTATATGAAAACAAATTATGAGATATATGGTAATTCTTTATATACAAAAACAATTTTTCATGGATTATTTAAATTTCACTATCATAACACTTAATTAAAAGAAAACAATGAATATGGTTTTACATTAAATTTGTGTTTTAATTTAGTTTTAAAATTTTATAATTTATAAATATTAAGATAAATAAATAATTTAAATTTTAAAATTATATTCCTTCCATAAAAAGTTTTTTAATTAAAAAACATTCTAATATTTTAGGACATTCATCGATAATGATAAAATAATGAATGTTATTATTTTCTGAAAAACCAAATAGTTTTACTAAAAATAACCTTTTTAGAAACTACTCAAATATTTAAACTTTGTAAATTCTAAAATTATGAATTCACTACTAAATTTCATTTTATCGTGTTTAAATTATATAATTTTTAAATTTTTATTCAATAATATAATAAATAATTGAATTAAAATATATTTTTCAAAATTAACTCAATTTATTAATTTTTCTTTCATTAGTTATATCATTTAATTGTTTACTATGTTATTGGTTATTATTTATAGATTAATAATGTTATTATAATTTTTTTGGTTCTTTTAATTTGGTGTATCATGTTACTCATGATATCAATCATGTCATCACTTTTACATGGTCTATAATTTTTTTCATTACATTCAATCACCATAAATAAATTGCATCCTTTTAGTTTTAATTATTACTCAATTAAGAATTTTCTAACACCGAATTGTTTTATGGTACGTTCTTCTTCGAATAATGCAATAGCTTGCGTTGTACACAGCATAGAGTTTTAACACACCACGATGCATCAAACTAGCTGTTACGAATAGTAATACCCGGTTTTGGAAATTTTATTAATTTTATTTTTTGAAATAAACATCGTTTTGGGATTCGATAAATCAAAATTAGCTTAGGGTGAATGTTTGGACTCTTCTGAAAACTTTTAATTTTTGATGAATAGTGAGAAATACAAAATTTTAATTAAAAACAACTATTTAAATAAAAAAATATATAGTGTTAAATTATAAATTTTAATGGTTTATAAGTATAAATAGATTATATTATTACCATTTAATATAATTTAGATCATTAAAGGTAAATTCACATTTAAAATGGACATAAACAACTGTTAATCTTTTGATTATTATTATTTCATAAAAATACTCTTTTTGTTTTGACAATGGGAATTAATTTTAAATTAATTTCTGCCACATATGTGTTATTAATATGAAAAAAAAGGATTAAATATTTGGAGTAAGGAGGTCCAAATTGTGAAAATATTTTACTTTTATTGTTAGATATTATATATATTCATATTCTTTAAATATTTTATTTACCATGGTTAAATGGGTAAATCTGGTAAATAAGGATAAAAAATAATATTATAAAAATAATAATTACCCTAACATGAGTCCTAACCCTATATACTGATACATGTCCGACTATGGGCATCCTTGGGTCGATTTAGGGACCACATGGAGCCACATGAGAGTGATAATTACACTATATTAATTAATTTAAAGTGAATTCAAAAATTACATAAACATATATATTTTCGTAAAATAATTTTTTCACTTGGTTATATAAGTAATCCTTTCGACTATAAATATTAATTTTAAAAATAAAAATATTTCCTACATCATGATATTTTTTAATAATTTTTATACCTCAATTAAATAAAATTATTTATGACACAATAATGATGCAGTGTTTCCTCATAAAAGAATGATTTAAATAAATGAGATTATAAAAATTATAACAGTAATCAAAACCTGTCCAATTCATATTGGATGATTTTATTTTGAACATGAGTCATCTTATATTCTACACTAATGGATTTTGGACCTTTATAAACTAAACATCATTATATAATAAAATAATATTTTCAAACATTCCTAAAGAGCCCCTCCTCACCTTTATAAAAGCCTTCAACTCTAACCCATTTCTCACATCTCTCAGTACCCTTGGCTCATCCTACCTCTAACCATTAATCTCCCTACATCCCTATATTCTTTATTTAGGCATTAATTTAGGCCTAAGTCACTTCAATGAATCCTTTTGGTTTAAACCAAAAAGAGTTACCCGGTTTAAAGGTAACTTCTCCTCTTAGGTTATTTTCTTTTATTTTACTTCTCCAACCCCCTTAACACTCTTTCTTCCATTATTTTAAAAAAAACCAGTATCTTAAATATAATAGGTAGTTTATTTGTGATTTATTTTAACTACACTTAAACAGACCTCCATCTAATGGGTATAAAACATAATGTTTCTGTGGACGGCGAACTATAACCTCACAAAACAAGGATTGTTTAATCATCTACTATAACCTCTTATGGTGGTCATTATGATGAAACTGTAATAATATATGATATTTATGATATTTATTTTATCTATAATAATTTTTTATTCTCTTCTAAAGCATACCTTTATTCTTTTCATGTTGTATATAAACGATAATTTCATTTCAAGAAGTGTGAACAACCACCCCCTCAAAGTGATATGACTCATTAATACCATAGAAGGAACATACAAAAGATGGTGTTAATGAAATTAAATAACATATATATAATATTATATTATACTATAATAATAATATACCTATATATTGTTTGGTTTTATTTCCATTTTAAATAAAAAATGAAATGGATGAAGCATATGTGCACACAAACGGATTACCATCTCCAAGAACGCGATGAGATTCATTACCCATCATAACCATTCAATAATAATTCTCATTTTATTTTTAAAAATGTTATTTAAGAAAATAATATAATTCTTGATATGAATCAAATACATCCTATCCATAAAAAACATAACTTACGTAACCAAACATATATAGGAAAATGAATCAGTTTACACCCAAAACAATTATACTACTGAAATATTACTAACAAATAAATATTAAAAGATCATTTATTATATCATATTTATGTATGTGGTTCTTGTATAATTTAAAAACAATTATTTAACTATTATACATGAGGTTAACATACCCTCGACCAAGGAAAGGTACAAGGTAAGGGTTAATTTAACAATCTCTTTATTATATGAGGTTGTTTTTACATAAGTGTCTAATGGGACCTCTTTATAATCCACAAATGTGTCTCTTAAAAAAAATTCAAACCCATTTTACTTTTTATTATACTATTATTTATATTCATTTATACCCTTTTTTTCTTTTTATAAAAAGTTTTTAAAGGAATCATTCAGTCATTTTTTAAATATGGCACTTTATGACCTTTTTGACATATTATGGTAAGAATGTTTTTTTAACATAAATGGAGGGTATGGTTATTCTCTACTATTATAACACCTTTTAAGCTTACCTTAAAATCTTGTAAGAATATTTTCAAAATTAATTTTTTTTATAATTACATGACTTTTTACTAATTTCAAAATAGAAAGAGATATTTCTCTCAAAAAGTTTTGATTTAATCTATATCAAAATATGTTAATGGACTTTATACATGTTTTAAGTTTATTTATTATGATACAAATCTTCTATATTGTTTTGAGGGTTTTGTGATATGTTTGAATGTTGATGCGTTATTTTTATACCATTCATGGTTTATTGATAATGTATTAATAATTTGTATGCTAGTTTTAATATGAATGTTTCTATTATGTTTCAATCTTTTCATTTGAGGAATTCATTTCACTTAGTATGTGACGGGTGCATCCCTCTATAGCTCCATGATGCATCAGTTGGTTTCAAGTGGAAAACTACTGTCTTGGAACAAGGCGTTGACAAAATCTTATTTGTAGTCTTTCCACGAGGCCATGATTATGTGGTTATGATGTCTGTCATTATGCATTCCATCATTATGAAAATAATTATGGATATTACATGTGATTATTAGACTAATATAATATCCATGTGAATAATTAAATGGTATTATTCGATTTATCTATTCCATATAATGATGATGTTTATGTTCAAAATGATTTTTTTTTAGTTTTATACATTGCTTTATATGTTTATGCTTATTTATGATGTTTCCTCTATATTGTTATCCCTACTGATCTTCTGAGTTTTCCCCTTTCTATGTTTAATTTTTCCCAAGATATTAAGAATTATTTTATGATTGAATTATAGGGATAGGCTAAGAGATATATGTGTGTTCAAAGGGGACAAAATGTGGTTTTTTATCTCATGATGTAATGTAAAACTTATGCTTGTATCTAGTACTTCCATGTCTACTTAACTAATCAGTCTTGTGCGACATGATTACTTATATCATACCAATGTTATATAATAATGCATAGACAATAGGAAACTAGGTTCAGGGCATTACAGTTCGAATCATAGGATGTTTAGTACAAACCTTGAAAGCAAGATTTATAAAAACTCAGTTTAGAGAACATTTCCCTAAGATAGAATCTGGGGATTAGTATAGAATAACTTCCTATAATTTTGGTAATGCATAAATATTTTGAGTTTTCCAAGTAATAAATCCCTGTATAAATAGGAGAAGGTAGAGGCGGCTCTGGCACCGATGTAACTAGGAGTGAAAATCCAATATGGATTTTTAGGTGTGACTTGTGGTATCGTAGTACACGACAACGGGCCTTGTTTCACTCTTGGTTATGACACTGCCGATGGATATTCTTAGGCTAGTTCACATTTTCTTTAAAACCCATTATGAAGGATTTTTTAGTACATACCTCCTCAAAGAAAAAAATTTTATGATTATGGATTATATCCATAAACTGTTCAATTTATGTAAAGTGTTTTATATGTTTGTAATTATGTATTGTGATTTATAAACTATTCTAGTGTATGAAATTGTTTCGAAATGGAACATAGTGGAAGTAATGGGAGCCGTATAAACACACATAATACATGTAGGTATTTCCCTACAACACAAGATAATTATAGTGGATCTTGTGATAAAACCTGTGCTGATCATCTTATCACCATACAAAAACAACTCACTCAAGTTATGAATAATAACATTTCCTGTTTAGAGCACCCTGATCCACAACATGAAGGATCAATGTTAAACCGATTCACAAGCAAAGAAACATCATTCAATGGGAAAACAAATCCATTTGTACCTGAGCAATGGAAAAGTTCCTTAGAGGAAGTATTTCATGCTTTTGGAGCAGCGAAAGGGAAAAAGTTGTCATGGAAGTTTATCGCCTCAAGGGAGATGCTTATCAATGGTGGTCGTTAATTCAAAACACAACAGAAGATGAAGAAGTATCAAATATTGAATATAAGTAGTTTAAAGATCTTTTCATAGAAAAATACTTTCCATTTGACCATCGAGTGGATATGGAAAGATTATTTATGAGTCTAAGGAAAATGGAGGACGACAATGTTGTAAAGTATGAGGATAACTTTACAAGGATAGAAAGGCCTATAGCAGATTATATATGTAACCCGAGGGGTAATATTGATCAATTATTTTATGGTTTAAAACCATTTCCCCATCGATCATTAGTCTCACAATCCTTCTCATCATACGAAAATATTGTCTCATGTGCTATCAAGACAGAAAAAGAATTCTATAAATCTTATGAATTTAAAGAAAAGAAATAGAAGAAGAGAACTTTTGAACACTCTGGAAATGGAAATAAGGGGAAAAAGGAGAAATTTGGATATCCATCCTGTTTTAGATTATAGATGAAACACCTAGGTACATTCTTGAAGGGAATGGGGGTCTATTACAAGTGTGGTGAAAAAGGCCACCAATCATGTGATTGCAACGGAAAGAAACATGTTGTCAATGTGGTATGCTATAATTGTAATGAAATGGGGTATTATGAAAATGAATGTCCTAATCTTCAAGTAATCTTACCTCAAAAAAGGAAAATGGAGTATGGTCAAGATTTTGTGATCACTTCTACTAGGGTTGAAGCTCTGAAAGTCGTGGTGGCAGGTAATTCAATGTTTTCATCATGTTTATCCAATGTTTTATTTGATTCTATGTCATCACATTGTTTCATATCGTTCTAGTTTTCTAATAAAATTAGATATTTACAATTTGATTTAATAATGGATTTATCAGTCAAAACACCTAAGGGAAGTATCATTGCAACAATGTTTTGTGAATAAGTCATCATTATGGTATATAAATGTTCTTTATCCGCTAATCTCATCGTCATACACATGATTGAGTATGATATATTCCTTGGTATAGACTGGATTTAGGACCATGATGTGAAATTTTATTGTAAGAAGAAGGACAATACAATTTTGGATGATGATAAGGAATTCCTTGTCATTAGGGATGAAATGTCACCATTTGATTCTTATCAAGATCCACCCCCAATAGCTCTACTAAATTCAATTATTCAGGGGGGAAAAGAGTGAAAAAACTATGGGTGACTAATGCAATGTTCAAATATAGGATGTACCAATTGTATAAGAATATGATGATTTATTTCTAGAGGATTTTTCTATACATTCTCTAGAACATTAAATTGATTTTTCCATTGATTTAATTCACAGTTCAAGGCCCATATCGAAGACCACTTATATAATGGCCAATGAGGAATTAGTGAAGCTAAAGAAACAACTATAGGTGTTGAGTAATAAAAGATTTATTTGTCCTATTGTTTCTCCATGGGGAGGCCCTGTTCATTTTGTTAAGAAGAAATATGGATCTATGAGGTTGTGCATTGACTATAGAGAGATCAATGATATACCAATAAATAAAAAGTATCCCCTACCTTGCATTGATGATTTATTTTATCAAATTCATGGAGCTCAATATTTTTCAAATATTGACCTTCAATCCGGATATCATCAGTTGTGTGTGAAGAAGGAATACATTCCAATATCAACATTTCAATCCAGGTACAGGCATTTTTGAGTTTATATTAATGCCTTTTGGACTGACTAATGCACCTTCAATTTTCACGGATTTAATGAATATATTTTTTAAGGAATATATTGATGAATTTGTAGTGGTATTTATTTATGATATCATGGTTTACCCAAAAAGATACAAAATTCATCAAAATCACTTGTGCGCTATTATGAAAAACCTCATAAGAAATGATTTATACGGGAAGTTTAGAAAGTGTGAATTCAAGCTTCAAGAGATTTCTTTTCTTGGCCATATTGTCTCTAAGAATGGGATCTCTATTGATCCTTCAATGACCAAGGCAATCCATGAATGGCTAGCACCAACAAGTATAATTGAGGTACCCAGTTTTATTGGTTTAGCAGGTTATTATCGACACATCATCCATAATGTTTCCCTATAGGCTAACCCATTAACCAAACTCTCGCGTAAAGGGGATAAATTTGTTTGGAAAAAAGAGTGTGAATAATGTTGTGATGAATGGAAGAGAAGATTAGTCAGTTCTATTATATTGAATATACCATCAGGGAATGATGGGAATGTTATTTATAGTGATGGTTCAAAGAAAGGAATTGGTTGTGCCCTTATATAGATTGATAAAATTATTTCTTATGCATCATGACAGCTAAAAATTCAAGAAAAAAATTATCCCACTCATGATCTTGAGTTAGTAGATATAATCCTTGCTCAGAAGATATGGAGACACAATATCTATAGTGGAAAATGATATATTTATACTGATCACAAGAGTTTGAAGTATATTTTCTCATAATAAGAACTCAACATGAGGCAATAGAGATGTCTAGAACTACCGAAGGATTATGATCACACCCTACATTACATCCTGGGGAATGCAAATAAGGTGGAAGATGCTATGAGCAGAAAAGATCACTGAGTTTTGAACAAGATGAGAGTTGAAAGATGTCCAATGTTCATGGATCTTGTAATGATGGATTTGGGAATACTCATGGAAGGTGAAGCATCAATACATTTTCAAGTGGTTGAAAATCCATCTTTACTAGGAAGGATAAAAATTTCTCATACTGATGAGGAGGAGTTTTAAAAGAAAATTAAATTTGTGTATGATGGGAGATTAATAAACTTCATATATGATGATGGGATTTTAAAATTTGGAAAGAGGCTTTGTGTTCCTAACAAACCTGATCTAAAAAGGGAATTGTTGGATGATGCTCATAGCTCCAATTTCTCTATTCACCTTGGTAGCACAAAGATGTATAGATATTTTAAGGAACATTTTTTGTGGTACAACATTAAGAGAGAGATTGATGATTATGTGTCATGATTTATGGTTTTTCAAAAATTGAAAGTTGGAAGAAAACATCCTAGGGGATTCATGAAACCTCTTCCCATTCCTGATTGGAAATGGGATGATATTACGATGGACTTGGTCATGGGTCTACCAAAGACTCCTAGAAGGAATGATGCAATATGGGTCTTTGTTGATTGTCTTACCATGTCTTCTAATTTTCTTTCTATAAGAGAATATTTCCTACTTGAATGTTTAGAAAGACTATATATTAATGATGTTTTAAGACTTCATGGAGTACCCCTATCGATTGTTTCTGATTGTGATCCATGTTTTACATCGTGATTCTGCAAAATTCTATAGAAGTCCTTGGACACTGAACTTCATTTGAGCACTGCCTACCACCCTCAATCTAATAGAAAATCAGAAAAGACTATTAAAACATTAGAATACATGTTGAGATATTTATCCCTTGACTTTCTAGGTATGTGGGATCAATATTTAATTCTGGTATAATATTCTTATAACAACAGCTTCCATTCAATTATTCAGATGGAACCATATGAAGCATTACATGAAATGAGATGTTTCATGCCAACTTGTTGGGATGATGTTGGTGAAGGGCCACTCATAGACCCAGAACATGTTAAGGAAACAATGGAAAAGGTGATTATTATCCAAACCCACATCAAAGACGCTCAAAGTAGGCAAAAGATCTACGCCGACAACCGAAGGAAGGATTTAGAATTTATGGTAGGAGATCATGTTTTCTGGAAGTTATCTCCATGGAAGGGAGTTATTCAATTTGGTAATAAGGGTAAATTAAGTCCCAGGTACATCTGACCATTCAAAAATCTTGAACTAATTGGGGCTATAGCTTACCATTTGGCAATGTCGCCATGTCTCTCCAAAGATCATGATGTGTCCCACATATCACTGTTGAGAAAATACATGCCTGACCTACCGCATGTACTAACCTATGAAGAAATTGAACTAGAACCTAATATTTCTTATTATAAAGGGCCTTTCACGATTCTTGATACAAGGGAACAAATGTTTAGAAACCGGACGACTCGTCTGGTTAAAGTTTTATGGATAAATCATAAGATAGAAGAGGCAACGTGGAAACCTGAGGAACATATGATGAAGAACCAACCGAATAATTTTATGTAGTATTATTCTATAAGTTTCTAGAGAGAAATTATTTGAAGGAGGTATGGATGTAACACCCCAATATTCCACAGTACATTTCCCTTTGAATAATGCAATTGCTTGCATTGTACACAACCTTGAGTTTTAACACACCACAACCAATCAAACTAGCTGTTATGGATAGTAATACCCACTTTTTGAAATTTTAAAAATTTTATTTTTTGAAATAGAATTCATTTTTGGATTCGAAATATCAAAATTAGCTTCGGTTGAATATTTGGTACTCTTCTGAAAGCTTTCAATTTTTGATGAACAGTGAAAAATAATAAATTTTAATTAAAACCAACTTTTTTAATCGAAATAATTTATAGTGTAAAATTATACATTTAAATGGTGTTTAAGTATCATTAAATTATATATTTATCATTTAAAATAATTATGGTCATTTTATGTAATTTCACATTTAAACTCGACATAAACAAGTGTCAATCATTTGATAGTTATTATTTATTAAAAACACGATTTTTGTTTTGAAAACAGGAATAAATATTAAATTAATTTCATTCACTTATTTGTATTGGATTTTGAAAATTTTATTCCATTTTTGTAATCTAGAGGTCAAAATTTTGTAAATAGGTAACTTTTATTTTTAGGCATTATGAATTTTTACTTCAGTAAATATTTTATTTAGTAGGGTAAAAATTGTAAATCTAGTAAATAAAGGTAAAATATAATATTATAATTATATTAAATTACACTAACTTGTGTCCCAACCCTATATAATGATACATGTCCAACCATTTCCATCAATGGGCCGATTTTGGGACCCCATGGATACACTTGAGAGTGATAATGACACTTTATATTAATTAAATTAAAGTAAAGACAAAAATTACATACACATATATCATTTTAGAAAATAATTTTTTACAAGGAGTAATATATGTTATCATTTCGACTGTAAATATACATTTGACATCTAAAACGGATTTCCTATGCCATGGAATTTTTTTATTATTTTTAGACATCAAATGAACATAATTATTTTTGACACAATAATGATGCAGTGTTTACCTCATTAAAAAATGACTTAAATAAATGATATTATAAAAATTAAAAATATATTCAAAACCTATACAATTATTATTGGATTATTTTATTTCAAACATGGATCATTTTATCTACACCTTGAATGTGTTTTGGATTTTTATAAACTGAAAACCATTATGTAATAAAATAATAATTTCAAACATTCCTAAAGAGCCCCTCCTCCCCCTTATAAAAAGCCATCCCCTCTAACCCATTTCTCACACCTCTCAAGCCACTTGTACCATCCAACCTCTTTTAAATTAATCTCCCTACATACCTATATTCCACATAGAATCCTTACCAAAATCATAAGGAACTTCATGGACTCTTTTTGGTTCAAACCAAAGGGAGTTACCCTCTTTAAAGGTAATATCTCCTCTTAAGTTATTTTCATTTATTTTACTTCTCCAACCCATAAACACTCTTTGTATCTTTTCATTATAAAAAAACCTATATCCTCAATATACTAGGTTGTTTTTATTATAAGTATTTTAACTACAGTTACACACACCTCCATTTAATTAGTATAGAACATAATGTTTCTATGGACGACAAATTACTTCCTCACGAAACGATTATTGTTCAATCATCTACTACCACCTATTATAGTGGTCATTATGACGGAACTATAATTATATGTGATATTTATGAAATTTATTTTATCTATAAGCTTCTATAATTATATTTCATATCATACCTTTATTCTTTTCATGTTTTATATATACGATTATTTCATTTGAAGAAGTGTTGACTACTGCCCCCTCAATGTGATAAGACTTATTCATACCGTACATGATGGCGGACGAGAGCGAGCAGCGAGAGGCGACCATCAATGGCGGCTTCTAGGGTTTCGGTGCGGCGATGGCGATACCTCACTTCCTTGGCTTCAATCGCGTTGATTTGCGACGGTTTGGTGAACGTGATGCAGTCCGGGGCGGCGTGGTTGCAGCGAGCAACTCGGCGATTCTTCCACCTGGTGTGCGTGCGTCGCCTCACGGTGTACCCTCTCCCGGCGAGGTGGATCCTCAGATATCAAAGGATGGCCGACGGTTTGCGCTTGGGCCGGCCGGGATACCGGCTGGGGATGATCGGGAGCTTTTGTCGGCTGCTCGGGATCCGGTTAGGGTTGTTCGGGAGTTTGGAGCTGCTCGGGATCTGGTTGCTGCTCGGGATCCGATTGGGGCTGCTCGTGATCGGGATGGGGCTGATTGGGTTCAGTCTGGAGCTGCTCGGAATTACCCTCATCCGGCTGGGGTTACTGCGAAGGGTGATTGTGTTACAGGGGTGACCTGCAATCCCTCTGAACAGCGGACGACTTCCACGTTTATGAACTCTGGAAATTTGCAGGATGGATTGTCCACCGTGCGTGGGCAGCGATCCTTTGTGGATGTTATGAAGGATTCTGCAACGGTGAAAAAGAATGAGGATCCAAGGAGGATTCTTCGAAAGGGCTCACTGGCCCATGTTGAGGCCAACCCCAGTGTTTGCTGAAAGATTGGCATTAGGTGAGAATTCTTTGATTGCTCGCATTGTTCTTCCTAAAGGTGCGCTGCCCTGGAAATGTGAAGATCTATTTCGTAAGATTTCGATGTTATGGGGTTTTGACAACTGGAAATGTGTCTCCATTGGGCGGGGATTCTTCCACTGCTTGTTTCCATCGGCCGACGTGATGCTTAAAGCTTGGATTTTTGGGTCCATGTTTTTAAGGCCAGGATGGATTCATCTGCATGAATGGTCACTTGACTTTAACGTCTCCACTGCTAAGAATGTTTTCGCCCAGGTATGGGTGCGTCTTCATGGGCTTAATTGGGTTCTTTGGCATCCAGAGATCTTGCATGATATTGGAACGGCGATTGGAACACCCATCCGTCTTGATAAGGAGACGACAAATGTCAGGTATGGGCACTTTGCTAGAATGCTGGTGGAAGTCGATCTTAGATCCACTCTCATTGACACAGTAACACTTTCTATTCCCTCTGATCAAATTCTTATTGATGTTGAATATGAAAACAAACCTCTTTTCTGCACTAAGTGCATGGCTGTGGGGCATTCTTTGGAGTTGTGCCGCAAAAACATTACATGTAAGGAGTGTGGGATGCGAGGGCACCCCTCCAATCTATGCCGACGTAAGGTGAATATGAAGGATTCGCCCCCGCCTGAGCTTGACACCAGGGACAGTCACCCTCCTCCGGAGTCAGACTCTCGTGATCTGCCAATTCATAGGAATGGCAAAGAGTTGATAATTGATGCTTCTCTGCCTCGATCTGTTGCTCCTCCTAAAGCTCATGAGCCTGCTAATGTTGAGATTCCGAGCCCCACTCCCGCCTTAACGGTGAACGTTCTTACACAACAGAATGTCCAGACAGAACCTTCTTCCTCTGCTAAACGGGGGAACATCTCTGATGCACCAAAGGAAAGGGCGGAGGATTCCACTCATGGATTTGGGGAACCAATCCTCTGCAAGTGGGGTGACACTCAGGACGAGGCCAAGGAAAGAGATAGGGACATGAGTATAGTTTCATACAGTGAAATTGTTCGAGGAGAAAAGAAACGGATCTCTAACAGTGAGGGTGTCAGGACTGACCCAGTTAGAAGGAAACCAAGGAAAGACTACTCTGCAGTTCCGAGGACAGTGACCACTAGGTCATCTGCTAAGAAGGATATCGAGAAGTTATCTATGGAGCAAATGGAAAAAAGGAAGGTTTATAAGAAGCTGCTCAAAAAATATGAGACTCAATCAGAATGGGAATCGGCTGATCCTGACGACATGACTAGGTATGGGTGTGATGATTATGACTATTATGACTTGTAAACTCTCTTTTTTCCTATCTGCTTTCTCTGCTCTTTTCTTTTTATTAATAAATTTGTTGGTCCAAGCATGCTTGGATCTGACCTTTTCGGTATTCATACCGTACATGGAATGTATAAAGTAAGGTGTTAATGAACATATGTATCATATATAAAATATTATTTTATACTAGAATAATAATTTACCTATGTATCATTTGTTTTTCTTTCCTTTTAAAATAAAAAAAATGAAATGGATGTAGCTTTCGTGCGTATGTACAGATTACCATCTCCACGAAGGTGACAAAATTCATTCCCCATTGTAACCATTCGAGAATATTTTTCATTTCATTAATAAAAATAATATTTAAGAAAATTATATAATTCTATATATAAATCAAATAATTCCTATCCATAACAAACATGACTTACATAAAAAAATGGAAAACGAATCTGTTAACACCAGAAACATTGATACTACTAAAATATTATTAACAAAGTAATATTAGAAGATTGTATATGATATCATATTTATGTATGTGGTCATTTTAAAATTTAATAAAAATTATTTAACCATTATAAAGGAGGTTAATGTACCCTCGACGAAGGAAAAGTACAAGGTAAGGGTTAATTTCACAATCTATTTATTATCCGTGGTTGCCTTTACGTAAGTGTCTACTGGGACCACTTTATCATCCACATATGTGTTTCTTAAAAATTTATTTCAAAACATTTTTACTATTTACAAGAATATGGGATAAAGTCATTTATATCCTTATTTGTCTTTTTATAAAATTGTTTGATAGGAATACTTCCATCATTTTCAAAACAAGGTACTTTATCACCTTTTCGACTATGTAAGAATGTTTTTTAACATATATGGTGGGTGTGGTTATTCTACACCATTATGACTCCTTTGAAACTTACCTTACAAGCTCATAAGAATATTTTTCAAATAAATTTTTTCTTTTATAATTAAACGATATTTAAATGGTTTCAAAATAGAAAGAGATATTTCTCTCAAATAGTTTGGATTTCATCTATGTCAACATCCTTTAATGGATTTTATACTTGTTAGAAGTTGATTTTTTTCTATAAAAATCATTCATATTGTATTAAAGGTTGTGTGATATGTTTGACTGTGGATGTGTTATTTTTTACCATTCTTGATTTATGGTTAATGTATTAACATTTCATATTCTAGTTTTAATATAAATTTTTATGTTATGTTTCAACTTTTTTATATGAGGAACACATTGGAAATAGTATGTGATGGGTGGATCCCGCTTTAGCTCTTTGATGCATTGGTAGGTATCATGAGACAAACTATTTTCTTGGATCAAGCCTTGATAATGTCTTATTTGTAGTCTTGGCACGAGGCCTTGACTATGTGGTTATGATGTCTGACATAATGCATTCCATCATTATGAAATTAGAAATTGATATTACATGTGATTATTCGACGAGTAAAATATCCATGTCAATAAGTAAATGGAATTATTTGATTTATATTTTCTATATTATGCTGAATATTAAATTTAAAAGGCTTTTGTTTTAGTTTTATACATTTTCTTAAATGTTTATGCTTATTTATAATGTTTCTGCTATATTGTTATCCTTAGTGAGCATCTGAGATAACCCCTTTCTATGTTATATTTTTTCCTGGATATGAAGAAGTATTTTATGGTTGACCTTCATGGATAAGCTAAGGGATATAAGTGTGT
Organism: Viscum album; assembly: GCA_963277665.1. NCBI lineage: Eukaryota > Viridiplantae > Streptophyta > Magnoliopsida > Santalales > Viscaceae > Viscum > Viscum album. The sequence goes on from OY728120.1 coordinate 2,116,163,418, forward strand.
TCAAATGGGACAAAATGTTGCTGTTGTTTTCAACTAATCATGTAATGTAAAACTTATGTATGTATCTAGTACTTCGAAGACTACAAAACTAATCGGTCTTTTGAGACATGATTCCTTGTATCATGACAATGTTATGTAATAATGAACTGACTCTAGGTAACTAGGGTTGGGGAATTTCAAATGTAGTTGAGGTTAATCAAATGATATTCAATATTCAAGGTATTTCCACTGATATGAAATATAACAAATCTCTTATGCTATATAAATTATCTTTTCTTGATTAAAAAACCTTATCCATTCATACAACCATATTACCAATAATGTATATATCCTAATCATATATTTTCCATAACCCTTTCCTAAAAAACTTTTTATCTCCATGATCATTAACAACAATGTTATTATATATTCTTGCAAAAATTAGGCCCATTTAACCCCACAAAAGTATTAATAACCAGTTAATATAGTCACAAACTACTAAATTTGCAGCATAATCAAAAATTTTGATGAATATGAATAAAAATATCATGGAAAACCATTTAATTATAATAGTAATAAATTATGAGGATATCAGTCATATATAAGTCTATTTTCACAAAATAAATAATCTTGTCAATTACTTAAAAGTAAATCATAAATTAAACCCTTGAGTTGTTAAAAAATAAATCTTGGGTTATCGAATAGTCACCTCCAAAATATATACCTTTGATAAACTAAATTTTCAAGATTATTGATACAATTTATTATATGTTTTGAATAAATAATAGAAATTATTATTGGAGAAAAATCCTTATATGATTCACATTGTAACGTCCCGGTTCCGGGTGCCACTCAACAGGTGCCCTGAAGCCGGTTCGCAATGTGACCTCAAGCACATTTCCCCAAATGCCAAAGGCTACCGACTAGCAGTGAGGGCCCAGGTCTGATAGTGGGGAAACTATTCCCTCATTTGTCAAAGTGTAGCGTAGAGGAATAAAAAATAAAACATGCAACGAACAGTGGAAGCAGTAAACAATACATAACTGAAATAAACAACTGCAGTGGGTACAACCAAAAGTATATAAACAATAATGCTACATGTCTCATGTTCTAAGAAAACAGCCAGAACATGTTATACATCAATACAGTACAACAAAAATCAGAGTATAAAAAAAAGCAGCAAAACAGCTGGTAGCGGCATCACGAGCCTAGGCTCAGTCCCATTCCCTCCTACTCCTCAGCAACAATCAAGTACTTGTATAGGTACACTTTCCCATATCCACACCTGTGAAAACGTAATCTGTTTGGGCTGAAAAGCATGACCCAGACAGGGTGTGAGAAATATATCTCAGTAGGTACCCACCGAAGGCCCATTCTCAAATGTGTGTAAAACATGCGACAAGTGTGCAGTAGAAAAAAATCTATAAACTAAGTAGTACTCAAAAGTAACTAACTTACCAGTTATATTTCCATTTAATTATTATACTAAGAGAACACCACAGTGCATTTCTAAATAACCAGTCAGTGTCCTTGCACACGCAAACCTTTACCCTCAGGTAACCAGAATCCAACCCACATGTATTTCCCTCATAAGTAACAGATTTTTGCCCTCAGTTGTAGGTATTGTCACCCTCAGGCATAGAATCTATTTCCCTCAGGCACGGAAGAAGTTTCCCTCAGGCCGAAATAACTAATGCCCTTAGGCTAAATAGTGCAGCGCCCACAGGCTAATCACAACAACGCCCTCAGGCTAAACAGGTAATCGGGTCATTCCCAACATGTAAACAAGCAGTAAACAATCAATTCCTCTCAAGGAAATTCTAAAATTTCTACTTTAAAGGCATACCCTCGGGTATCCTGGCCAAATGGCTAAACAGTGGAACACACCCCCAGGGTAGTTCCGGATCCAAGCAACGATCCCAACTAGAATTTTAATATCACAATTAATCATCTATTCAATCGTAGGTGTTTATTATAGCAACGGCCTCATCCACACGAAACCCCAACATGGGTTCGTGGCACAAAAACGTACAAAACACACGACAGTTGGAAAAATTAACACCAAGCCACCTACCTTATACGACAAAGAGCGTTATACACGAACGTCGGTTCTAGAAACTCCCAAGAACAACGTAGATCTGACGAAGAATAAAATTATCTTAACCTCAAATAACTCCCGTTAGGGGAAGAATTGGTAAGCAACATGCTAGGAGAAGAGAGGTCCTACCCGCGCGGTTACAACGTGATCGACAGAAGCGGGATCAGATTCCCGACGCTCGATCGGTGGATCTCCCATGGTTCGGCCTCCCTCTTCCACTCCTCTCATCCGTCTCTAAGCCTTCCCTGTAAACAGGGAAGGCTACTTCCCATTTATGTGAAGAAAACAAAGTACACGGCGTGTACTTCCAAGTACACGGCATGTACTTCATTTAAATGTTCCTTTGGCGTCACCTCCAAACTATTAATCTGTCGACATGTGTACACGACATGTACTCCTGAGTACACGACATGTACTCTTGCCTAGTTGGCGGCTGTTCCACCGCCTTACTATTTTGGCCTGCTGACTGACTACACGACGTGTAAAGGAAAACTACACAGAGTGTAGTCGGTTCCTACACACTTTGTCACCAACATGGCTACACGCCCTGTGTACTCATCCCACACGTCCAGAAGTACACATTGTGTGGAAAAAGTACACGATGTGTAGTTCCAAAGTTTTGGATATTTCCCCAGTTTCCGTATTTTCTCAAGAACACTTAAGGAAAAAATAAAAGAAGAATCCCCTACCTCAAAATAAGAATATGGTTCTTAAAACTTCCCCCCTTATAGCAATTCATCCCCGAATTTCCCTTCCAAGGGTGGTAAAGATATAGCCGTGAACAACTCTGGCCACTGAGCACATACATCGGTCTCTCACTCCCTGGTTTCATCCTACACTCGCCCATGCTTCCATATCACCCGTACGAGAGGAACTGACCGGCATCAGAGAACATTCGTGCTCCTCTCAACGATACGAATCGGATGCTCCTCAAAGGATGCATCAGCTTCCAACTCAACCTCCTCAGGCTGAAAGGCATGAGACGGGTCTGAATGATAGCAAGGCAACTGAGATATGTTGAAGATGTCATGCATGGCTTGGTACCACTGCGGTAATCACAACCGATAGGCAACCAGCCCGACTCTCTCCAGAATCTCAAATGGCCCCACATACCGCGGTGAAGGTTTACCCTGTCTCCTGATCCGCTTGTGTCCCAGCCTCGGTGAAACACACAAGAAAACCTGGTCCCCGACAACGAACTCCAAAGGTCATCTGCGGCTATCAGTATACGACTTCGGACAAGAATGTGTGGTAGCCATCTGCTTCTAAATCAACTGGACCTGCTCAGAAGTCTCCTGCACGAGACGTGGTCCCAGTAAAGCTGCCTCACCTGCCTCTAACTAGCACAAAGGTGAACGGCATGGCCTACCATATAAAGCCTCGTATTGTTCCATCTCAATAGTCACATGAAATATATTGTTATAATCAAACTCAATTAAGGGTATATGCTTCTCCCAAAAGCCCCCAAAGTCTAGGACTCATGCACAAAGCATGTCCTCTAGCACCTGTATCGTACGCTCTGACTGGCCATCTATCTGAGGGTGGTATGTTGTGCTCATAAGCACCTGTGTACCCAGTGCCCTCTGAAAACTCTTCCAGAAACCAGACGTAAAGTGAGCATCCCTATCTGAAACGATAGAACGAGGGACCCCGTGAAGACGCACGATCTCTCGGATATAAATCCTTCTGAGCTCGTCAACACCGAAGGTCTTCTTGATCGGAAAAAAGTGAGCTACCTTCGTTAGTCTGTCCACAACAACCCACACTACATCATTGCCACAAGGTTACCTCAGAAATCCATTCACGAAATACATCGCGACATCATCCCATTTCAACTTCGGAATGGGTAACTACTGTAATAGTCCAACTGGTCTATGATGCTCTTCCTTCACCTGCTGACAGGTGGAACATCTTGTGACATAACTAGCTATATCTCTCTTCATACCCAGCCACCAGTACTGACGTCTCAAGTCACGGTACATCTTGGTAACCCCGAGATGAACTTCCCAAGATGAAGCATGAAAATATTGCATCAACTCCTCGCGTGTATCCCCTGGAACCTATAATCTTCCATGGGAACACAAAACCTCATCATCCCCTATCGTCCAACTAGGATAAGGGTCCCCACTTGCCACCGACTCCCGTAGAACTAGTCCTTCTGAATCAGATAGTTGTCTCGTCCTCTCTCCATCCAAGAGGGTAGATGTCACAGGTAATGAGGAAAGATAAGTCTGCCCCTGACTGTCGTGCACCTCCGGATGCGTATCAGAGAATATAGCCATGAGCTTCCACTCACCACTGGCCTCATGCACCGCCTGTATCTGAGTCTTCCTACTCAGTGCATCAGCTAGTGCATTACCTTCACCAGGTGTATAGGAAAGCTCAAAATTGAAGGACTGTAGGTATTCGACCCACCTCCTCTTCCTCAGATTCAGGTCACACTGAGTAAAGATATACTTGAGGCTTCTGTGGTCGGTGAAAACCTCAAAATTCTCTCCCAGTAGATAATGTCTCCAATAGTGCAACACATGCACAACCACAGCAAACTCGAGATCATACATTGGGTGATTCCTCTCATTTGGCCTCAACTGCCAAGACCCATACGCAACAACTCTATCGCCTTGCATCAAAACTGTCCTTATCCCATTACCTGATGTGTCATAGTAAACTGTATAGCTCTTCCCCTACTCTGGGAGTATTAGGATTGGTTCTGATGTCAACCTTCCTTTCAAGTCCTGAAAGGCTGTCTCACACGCTTCCGACCAAACGAACTTCACACACTTCTTAGTTAGACCTGCCAACGGTGCTGCTAAGCGGGAGAAGTCTTGTATGAAGCGTCTGTAGTAACCAGCCATCCCTAAGAAACTTCATATTTCAAAAACGTTCTTAGGCTGCTCCCAGGAAACTACTGCTCTCACCTTCTCTGGGTCTACTGAAACTCCTTCCTCTGAGATAAAGTGACCCAGGAAGTTAATCTAGTCGATCCAAATGTGGCACTTTGAGAGCTTAGCATATAGCCAAATCTCTCTCAGTGTACTCAATATGATCTCAAGATGGGCGGCATGGTCATGTCGATTGTGAGAGTACACCAAGATGTTTTCCATGAATACTACCACAAAAGAGTCAAGATATGTATGGAACACATGATTCATTAGATCCATGAAAACTGTCGGCGCATTCGTGAGCCCGAACAGCATAACCAAGTACTCGTATAGACCATACCTACTCTTAAAGGCTATGAGAGGTATATGAGATGGTATAATGTGAAATTGATGATATCCTGATCTCAAGTGAATCTTTGAGAACACTCTTGCTCCATGAAGCTGATCAAAAATATCATCAATCCTCAGTAAGGGATATCAGTTCTTAACCATCAACTAGTACAGCTTCCGATAATCCATGCAAAGTCTGAGGATACCATCCGCCTTCTTCGCAAAAAGGACCGAAGAACCCCAAGGATAAGTACTGGGTCGGATAAAACCCTTCGCATGTAACTCCTCTAACTACTTCTTGATCTCTTGTAGCTCAGGTGTAGCCATCCTATAAGGAGGAATGGACACCGGTGCTTCTCCTGTCACATGCTCAATAGAGAAATCCACCTCTCTCTCCGGAGGTAGACCTGAAAAGTCGTTTGGGAATACATCCCTGAAATGATCAACAACTGGAGGGAAATCCGTCTGAAAAGTTCCCCTGATCATCCAGATATAAGCTCACAATCTGGGTTGTGACACCACCTTTCCCATGATGATCTGGTCCAGCTCGACTCGCCTGAACATCCCATTCTCCCTTATATAGAAACTCTCCGCCCTCAGGTGATGTGAAACTCACCCTGCGATGATAGCAATCCACAAAGGCTCGATAGGGAACCAACCTGTCCATCCCGAGAATGACGTCATATCTCATCATCTCTAAGACATAGAGGTCCCAAAGGAAGTGACACCCACCAACCTCACGGGGGCACTCCTTGCACTAACATACACCAGCCATCCTAGTCCTCAACGGAGTGTCTAGCCTCCTAACATTAGAAGAAGTAGAAACACATAGCCCAAGGCTCCCTATAACGAGCACAGATATGAAACTATGTGTAGCACCCATATCAAAAATTACTGAAGATAAGACAGAAGCTACTAGAATAGTACCTCTGATAGTAGAAGGTCCGGGATCCTACTCCTGGTGGGTATATTGCACTATATACGCCTGCCCAGTGTCGTGGCCCTACGACACAGCCTGGATACCCTGAGTCGTCCCACCCTGCTGCCTCTAAGATCCTAGTGTCTAGCTACCACGTCCACAACCACCATCCCTGCCTGCATGCCCTGACATATTCTAGTTCTCTAACTGGTAAAAATCCACTCTTCCTTCTCCCGCGCACGGAGTCTGCACAGAACCCCTCTCACTAGCCACTGGTGGAAACGCCCTATAAAAGAGATGAAGATGACCCATCTTGCCGCAATCTCGGCACTCTACTGGATCATGTGGACACAATGGCCTCTTTTGCCCCTCTCTGTCACACTGGTAGCACCCGATTGGGTCACCTGATAAACTGCATGGCTAGTACTACCACCCTGAGAGAAGTCCATCTGTCTCTTCCTCTATCCATTAGAAAAAGTACTAGTAACTGGTATCGAACTTCCCTGGCCCACTCCACTAGATTCCCACAGGTTATTCTCTGTAATCAGTGGCTAGTTCACAATAGGTTGTATTGAAGGCAACCTGAAAACATTCACTAGTGCTCGGATGTCATAACGAAGGCCATCCTCATAACGTCTGGCTCTCAATGTCTCACCACCCTCCAGCATGGGTGTATAGAACTGATGTTCGGTGAAACAAGCTGAATAGTCTATCACATACATAGTGCCCTGCTGCAGATTCATGAACTCTCGAGCTCCATCAATCCTGAGTGTCTCTCGAAAAAAAATCATAGAAGACTGCCTGAAAATCTTCCCACACCATGTACCTGTGAAGCTCTGACTAGGTGGTAACATCCCACCACATCTTGGTGGAATCATGTACTATGTAAGTCACAAGCATGACCCTCTTCCCAGGAGGCATCTCAAGATTCTTGAAAATAGTCTGCATCGACCCCAACCAACACTCTGCACCCTATGGTCAGACATCCCCTGAAAATGTAGGAGGATGCTACTGTGGGAAGATACGTTTAAGCTCGGCCATAGATGTGGCAGCCTGCGGTGCTGCCTGAAAGGTCTACATGAACAGCATAAAGCCTTCACAGAACTGTGCCTCCATGCCAGTGTACAGTATAATTGTTGGTGCCGCATCTAGATCTACTGGAGGATCCACTGGTAACCCATGGCCTACCATCTCTGGAGTATAATCGTCGCCACTCTCCTAGAGAACAACACGTGGTCGTCTAGGCGGCATGACACTACAGGGTCAAAAGAACGCCTTAGATTCAAGATTATTTAGGCTAAAATGAAGGAACCACAAAGGGAACAAGAGGAAGAAGGCATTTAAATATTTAAAAAACAAGACTAAATGACGTCTATACTGACTACATGGCGTGTACTTGACTTCCCTTACCATGCCCGGGTCCTTCGACACATCTAAGTCACATGACTCCCGTTTAACAAAAACTACACAGCATGTATATCCACTACAAGGCGTGTATGGTGTTATTTTCCAATTACCTGTGTCATTTGTGACACGACCGACTACTCTCCTTGACACCACACGGTGTGTTACACCCACACACGGCGTGTACATCACCCTATTTCCCAGCCACATGGCTAACACCACACGGTCTGTCCTCAGACAAGACTACACGGCATGTCCCAGAGGTACATGGTGTGTTCAAGGAGGGGTGACACTGAGCTGTGTTGTTAGTTACATGGCCGAGTCCCCAGGACACACTACACGACATGTACATAAGTGACACGGCGTGTTCTGTGAAGGAGTTCACCAACCCATGTTGTTAGTTACATGGCCATACTTTAGGTAAACACTACATGACGTGTAACTTAGGTACACGACGTGTTTTACCCAAGCCTTCCCTTCCCCGTGTCACCGCCCACATGGTTTGTGACATGGGAAGAGACTACACGGTGTGTACTTAGGGTACACTACGTGTACTCAAAAAGTTTATTTTCCTTCCCGAAAAAGAATGCCATACATGGCATGTGTAAAAATACTACACGGCGTGTATACTGGATTTCCGGACAGTATGCCTCAGAAACTTCTACAGAACCTAGAAAATACCGAAAAACAACACCTGAGTGTCAAATTCTGACCCGTGAGGGCCCATACTCCCCACGAATCAAAGTCTGACATCTTATCTGTGTTATAAAAAAATAAACAGCCAATGATCCACGATATTTCAGTAAATGGGGGCCCATACTCCCCAAAACCAAAGTTTCGCGTCCATTTTAATAACCAGTCCACACAATAATACCCTATCAAACAGTAGATATTTATCAAGCAGCTATCACAACAACATGCTTTACTAGCACAACAACTATCACAACAACATGTGAAATTCTAATGCAACTACATGGCATGGAAACTATGCATGGAATGTGATTTCTAGCATGTTCCTACACGATGCATGAGATTTCATACCCTTATCTTATCAGGTTGAAACTAAATAGAACCCATAGATAAAATATAAATAGCACAATCACAAGTGCGTCACCCAATGGTGAAATAAAATCAACTGTAAATTGCAAAATCTGTAAAATTGCAATACGAGGTAAATTCGATTTTCCCTATACACAGGTTATCTACACCCGGGAACAGCTTATTACTAACTATCGTTCATCTTATCGCTGAATACAGCTCCAAACAGTAAGTCAAAGCAAAGAACCCCTTTGATACCACTTTGTAACATCCTGGTTCCGGGTGCCACACAACGGGTGCCCCGAACCCGGTTTGCCACGTGACCTCAAGCGCATTTCCGCAAATGCCAGAGGATGCGGACTAACAGCGAGGGCCCAGGTCTGATAGTGGATAAACTATGCCATCATTTGTCAAAGTGTAGCGTAGTGGAATACAAAATAAAACATACAACGAGCAGCGGAAGTAGTAAACCATACATAACTGAAATAAAAAACTGCAGTGGGTACAACCAATAGTATATAAACAATGATGCTACATGTCTCAAGTTCTAAGAAAATATCCAGAACATCTTATACATCAATATAGTACAACAAAAATTAGATTACAATAGAAAGCAGAAAAACAGATGGTAGCATCATCACGAGCCTAGGCTCGGCCCCATGCCCTCTTACTCCTTAGCAACAGTCAATTACCTGTATAGGGCCTCTTTCCCCTATCCGCACCTGCATAAACATAATGTGTTTGGGCCGAAAAGCATGACCCAAATAGGGTGTGAGAAATATATCTCAATAGGAACCAACTAAAGGCTTGTGCTCAATTGTGTGTAAAACATGAGATAAGTGGGCAGTAGTAAAAAGCAATAAACTAAGCAGTACTCAAAAGTAACTAACTTTCCATTTATACTGCTATTTAATTATTATACAAAGAGAACACCACGGTGCATTTCTAAATAACCAGTCAGTGTCCTCGGACACGCAAACCTTTACCCTCAGCTAACCAGAATCCAACCCGCAGGTATTTCCCTCAGGTGTAACAGATATTTTTCCTCAGGCGTAGGTAGTGTTGCCCTCAGGCACAAACTCTATTTCCCTCAGGCATGGAAAAATTTGCCCCCAGGCCGAAATAACTACTGCCCTTCGGCTAAATAGTGCAGCGCCCACAGGATAATCACAAAAACGCCCTTAGGCTAAACAGGTAACTAGGTCATGCCCAACATGTAAACAAGCAGTAAACAAGCAATTCCTCTCAAATCAATTCTACAATTACTACTTTAAAGGCATACCCTAAGGTATCCTGGCCAAATGCCTAAACAGTGGATCACACCCTTGGGGTGGTTCTGGATCCATGCAACGTTCCCAACTAGCATTTTAATATCACAATTAATCACCTATTCAATCTAGGTGTTTATTATAGCAACGTCCTTAGCCAAACGAAACCCCAACATGGGTTCGTCGCACAAAAATGAACAAAACACACGACAGTTGGAAAAATTAACACCGGGCCACCTACCTTATACACCAACGAGCGTTATACACGAACGTCGGTTCCCAAAACACCCAAGAATGACGTATATCTGACGAAGAATAAAATTATATTAACCTAAAATAAATCCCTTTAGGGGAATAATTGGTAAGAAACACTCTAGGAGAAGAGAGGTCTTACCCGCACGGTTCCAACGTGATCGACAGAAGCAGGATCGGATTCCAAGTGGTCGATCGGCGGATCTCCCAAGGTTTGGCCTCCCTCTTCCGCTCCTCTCATCCGGTTCTAAGACTTCCCTGTGAACAGGGGAGGCTACTACCCATTTAAGTGAAAAAAACAAAGTACACGGCGTGTACTTCCAAGTACACGGTGTGTACTTCCTTCATTTAACTGTTCCTCTGGCGGCACTGCCAAACTATTAATCTGTCGACATGGGTACACGACATGTACTCCGGAGTACACAGCCTGTACTGTCACCCACCTGGTCGCTGCTCCACCGCCTTACTGTTTTTTCCTACCAACTGACTACACTGCATGTAAAGGACCACTACACGGAATGTAGTCGGTTCCTACACACTTTGTCACTGACATGGCTACACGCCCCGTGTACTCATCCCACATGGCCATAAGTACACGACGTGTGGAAAAAGTACACGGTGTGTAGTTCCAAAATTTTGGATATTTCACCATTTTCCAAATTTTCTCAAAAACACTTAAGGAAAAGAGAAAAGAAGAAGCTTGTAAATCAAAATAAGAATCAGGTTCTTACACACATAATTCCCCTAAATTGTAGAATATTATAGAATATCAATAATAAATACCACTCGACATTAAAAAATTTCTTGGAGTATCAAGAATTTATTTTTTCTAATATTGTCCTCGCAACCTTAGGTAATTCTAGGATTCAAATATTTTCCTATCATAATATCAATATAAAAATATTATAATCCATTAAATAATTAGTGTTAATTTATTTATTACCTCAAGTGTATTATAGATACATACATTTCTTATCATCATTTTCATGATCCTATTTAAACCAAATTATAAATCTATTATGGTTATAAAATATTACTGTAAATGATCAAATGAATATGAAAAATCCATCCTAATTTGTCTTCCCAATTTACAACTACATATTATACTTTGATACAATCAATTCAAACTAATATTAATTAATTTTTATTCCATTTTAATTCCTAATATAATCAATTAAATAAATTTTTAAATAAATAATTCATAATTTTCCTTAAAGATTATTTGATTAAAAAAGTATCCCCCATTTAAACCAATATATCTTTGTAGTAGGCCTCATTTTCATTAAAAATTTATGTTTTACTTATTACCCAATACACCCATTTTATGCTCTTTACTTTAAAGAAAATATGTTCTTCAGCCTATATCCACAATGAATATTCATTCAATGATTTACTTTCTTGTAAGAGAACATAATGCCCACTTTAACAAAATTTCATGATGTTATACTATACATAAACATATCAGTTAGAATTATTTATTGGGTATTCAAAAAGTATATGTTATACTGATGGTCTTTATATTATAAGAATTGATCTGGAGGGTTATCTACACAATTGAAATTATAATCAATCTGAACATATCAACCATTGATGAAATTTATAACTTTCATTTTATCCTCAAATAATGTCTTACTACTCTGTAAAGTTGTCTAAACCTTGCTCTGATAACAACTATAGAAGACCACAAATGTGGTCATCCAAATTTCCTTACATAATGTACTTATTTATTTTTAATAAATTTCAATGAATTTTTAGGATTACTGTTTTACAGAATTTGGGGAAAAAATTCACTTATAATACATATTTCATTTACAACAAAATGAAAATTTTCCCACTATATAAACCAAAACATAGCCATCAACATTTCCTAGAAATGTTTCACATGAAATGCCCATCTTGACACGTCTAATATAATAAGGGGGGAAATAATCATAACAAAGTTGTGGGATAAAATTCACAGTAAGGGTGATCAATGATAATACAAATAAAATATAATATATCCTCATAATATGAAAATATGTGTATAATCATGATATATAATAAATTTATTACCAACATATTATGGGTTATAAATCATGACATAAGAAAAAACTCATGAATACAATTTGTGTGGAATTAATTTCTAATAAACATGATCCTTGAGAGAGTAACATCATGATAGCTAAGAAATATGGGACCAACCATTGTATAGGGAACATAACATTAATGATCTGCACCATCTGTTCCCTTGGATGAGAAAAACTAAAACATTATTTTGAATTCGTATCTCATGTGATGTAAATTATTATCCAATTCATTGGATGGTCACATAGGACCCCACTCACCCTCATCCTTATATAGGAGTTCCACAAGAAAATAACACATTTATTATATCATAGAGAACCCATATTAGTAAAATAAAGACCACTCATCATATTATAATGAACCTATGGGTGGTAATAGGTTTCATACACTTTTAAAATGTATTTACATAAGTAAAACATTCATAATTATATCTTAAATCATTAACTGATAACTCAAGAGAGAAGAAATGTTTATAATGGAATCATGTAACTTTATAGGTAAATTACATTCAATCAAGACAATAATGAATATGGTTTTTATATGGTATATATAATGGTTATATGATTAATAAAATAATTCTTCTCAATCAATCAATGTATCGTATCATTGAGAACACCCTTCATATAAAGGAATCATTAACAAGGTATTCATAGGGGGAAGTAATTGGATAAAAAATTATAATTCAACATTGTGAATGATTATAAAAGGACATAATAGTGGTGGATCATATTTCTAAAGGTGGAAATTACATAAATAATGAAGATAAAAAAGGTGGATGGTTACGATTGAAAAATATATCATCGATCACGTTTATGATAGAAAACATGATGATGAATTTGATGAATTTTACTTTTAATGAGTCAAATAAAAATAAAAAAATTAATAAGAAACAACAATTATCATTTGAAATAATTGTAAATAATATCTTTTTTTACTCTTATAAAAAAATAATTTTCCTTTTATAAACAATGAATACATAGAAATAATATATCAAAAAATGATAATTATGTTGAGAAATTTAGTCTAATGTAATACATTAAATGAGATCAATTTGAAAAAATTCTAAAAAAGGTAAAGTTATTAGTCACTTTAAAGAGTTTTTATCAAATATAAGAAGTGAAAAATTTGGAAAAAATTTACCATTTCATGTTAAATAATAATAAATATTTCTTTTATTATTATTAATAATTATCATAAATACATTTGGGGTATAAAATATATTGAAATTTATTTTATCGAAACCCGAAAAAAAATTATTTATTTTTATTTTTCATTTCAGGTAATGAATATTATAAGAATTAAATAATACATATTTGTTTTCTAATAATGATAGCACAATAATGGAGAAAAGGAAAAATTGGACATAAATAAATATAAAATTTAGAGATAAATGTTCATACTTTATAAAATATTACATTTTGGTAAGGGAATAGTAAAGTAGGAATATTTGAATCAAAAGATGAATTCTCCAAAAAAAGATACAATATTAAATAATATAAAATTATGAATTGATTAATAAATATAAAATTGAATGAAGATGTTCAAAAGAACCCAAATAACACAATAAATGAGTTTTGAGTGACTAAATCCTCCCACATTCTACATAGTTTGTGATGTAAGAAACATTTGAAATAGTTTTTTTTGTGGTAAAAATGGAAAACCATATAATTTCAGATAAATTAAAATATAATAACAGAATAGGGAATAATTTACCCACTTATAATAAATATTTTCATATAGAATAATTATAACATAATGAATGTGAAATAAAATAAGAAAAAATATCGATAAAATTAAGAGCATTAAATTCAAAAATTCATAAAAGAGATACGGAGATATAAATTGAACATCAATTAAAATTAATAAAGGGAATTTCATGATATTAAATCTCAATTAGATATCATATACACCACTGAAAATAATTAGCTACAAAATAAAAAAAACATGTATCAAAGAGGGGAATTTGAGACAAAAAATGCATACCATATATTCCCTCATAATCGAATAATCTCTAACATCCTCTATAATGTTTATTTAAATCATTAAAAATTGTCTTTGAAAATTTATATAAATATAATACCATTTTATAATTACTTTGGATCTATTTATTTCAAAAGATATTAATTAATTTTTGTTTATTTTTATTATTTGGTGTCAAAACATTTTGTCGATTGTTTCATAACAAATCCCTATGATGGGATTAATAATCACTCTATGGATTCAATTTAATCATTCGTATATCATTCATGACACAAAACTAATTATATTTCAATCATTAATTAATTTTTTTTCATTAGAATACATTAATATATATTATGAAAATGGAAATCCTAAATAACTACTTTTCTATTTGTTAAACGATCTAAATGTGGTATATTAATGAATATTTTAAATACAAACCAAACTTGTATAAAAACATTAAAAATTTTAAATATTACATTATTAACAATTATTAGCGTTATATTTAATCCCATAATCAATTATGAATTAATCATTTTAATATCAAACATATATATGGTTAAATTAACATAAAATTCAATATTTTATAATGATTAAAAGAGTAAGGTTTTTTATTTATATAATGATATTATTATATATTCCAATAGTATTAAACATTTTAAAAACATCATATAGAATAAAAAAATCCATTATTAGATCCAATAATTATGGCTGGTGAGGGAAAATGAAATTTTATATTTTTGGAAGTGGTAGCCCACCGTACACATGATTAGTGATATTATTTCTCAATGAATGTAGAGTAATTATGTTATATTAAAATTTAAAATTACATAAGTTAATTTATCATTCATAAAAAAAATATTTATTCACTAAATCCATAATTGATAAATTCTCTCTTAATATGTTATGAAATATAAAACTAAATCTTTTTTTGAACAATTATTTTTTATTTTTTATTATTGATTAATTAATTATTTATGTGGGTTTTTTTATTTTGATACAGGAACCCCCTTGGATATTATCTTGATTAATATCATCCTCCATTAGATATTATTTTATTTCGAGAATATTTATCCATTATTCTTCTCCATAATGGAGCATCATTAGATTTGATTTGAACCTAATGTGGAGTTCTTCCTTCCATCTCAACTCTTTCTCAATTAATTTCACAGTTAAGAAAGATCTGTTATTTTTTCATATTTCCATTTTCTTTATCTTATTATATATTTTTTATAAGTTGGGATTTAATCAAAGGATGGTATTTAAGGAATATATATATATATATATTAGAATAATTTAATTGGTATTTATTCTTATTCATTAATTTTCTCACAGTTTTTTCATGTGTTTTGTGGTCATATCCGCATAATTTATGTTGGAACTCATTTATAGTTAAATTTAGTGCTACCATATATCATGAAAATTTCACTTCCCCATAATACATGAACAATCCATTATTGAGTAGTCCAGGAAATCAACCCGCACATGGGGTTTTCTTAATTATGGAAATAAGTTTGTAAAATATAGGGGAACCCCTGTGGGAATCATTAATTATATAATTTACCATATTTGCGGTTTGGTATTCCTATTACATTATATATGATAATGGGTAATGTTTTATTATTCTAGGGTTGATTTATTTTAATGAAATATATTAATGGATAAATTTCTTGAGTACTTTATTTAATATTATTAGAATAGAATACCCTGAGCAAGATTCCATGTGAGATAAATGATGAAACCTACAACCTAAGACCACGTAATATTTTCCACATTATAGATCAAATTTTTTTTTGATTACTCATACTTCATGGGATTATCTGTCATGACTTGTCCCATGGGGCCCGTGCCATGACTACCCCAAGCTCGTCTTCATAGGCCATGGGAAGGATACAAGCACGGGAAGGCGTATTCCCTAATAATGGGATGACATTGCCTTTATAACCTGTATACACACACACAACCAAGAACACAACTAAATATGATCACATTTTAACTATATAGTAAAAAGAGTGTGTACAAAAAGGAAAAAGGGGCTAGAATACAAGCCCAAATGGAATGTACAAGAAAACTAAAAAGTATAAGTAAACTCAAATAGCTCATGTGAACTCCCCCCAAGCATCCTACCTGAGGGTTAGTTATAGCTCTCGAACAGCCGTCTCTGCGGTATGCCTCATCTATCGTCCACCTCTGAGCTACCTCCGGTCATGGTAGCCTCTTCCTCCGTCAGTGTTGTCTTCCATATGCACCATACACAACAAAGTGCGGGCATAGCCCATGCAGGGGTGAGTATAACGATACTCATTAGGGACCCAGAGACCCTCAAAGGTCTAACAAAACCCACAAAGGATATACCCTAAAGAATGAAAACATCTGACAACCCTACTTATATATATGCCCATACATATACCTAAGTTATCAAGTAAACCCATTTCATCCATGAGGAAAACACAAGGCCCAACTCATTAGCTCAAAGCTCAAATGTTCCACGAAAGAAAGAATACCATGAAGGTAACCCCACAAAGGTATGTAAAACAATGGTAACACCACATAGAAGAATACCACAAAGGTATCACCACAATGGAATGTACCACATAGGTATGCCACACAGAAGAATACACAAAGGTATCACAACGAAGGAAAGTACCAAACAGGTATGCCACACATAAGAATACTACCAAGGATTCACCGTGAAGGAAAGTAGCACACATGTACGCCACATGTATGAATACCACAAAGGTATCACCAAGAAGGTAATTACCATACAGGTAAGCTACACTGAAGAATACGAAAAAAGGTATTACGGCGAAGGTAAGGACTCGGCTCAAACCAGGTATAACTTAGGTACAATAATAGAGATGATTAGATGTAACTACTGAATCATCGTACTCGGTTAAGAGGCAGACCAACGTAGGATCCTAGTCATCAGACCCACGTAGGATCCTAAATCATCAGACCCATATAGGATCATAGTACATCATCAGACCGACATAGGATCCTAGTACAATAGACCCATGTAAGATCCTAGTGAAGTACCATGTGGATTCTTTGAGTGGACCCAAGTGAGACACTCGATCATAGACCCATAAATGATCCCAAATCACATACCCACATAGGAACCCTTTCTCATGTTAAAGCCAGCTACAAAGTTCTCATACTAAGCTTGCCTGATTCCAGGAGGGTCTGATCCCCAAGACACAGGTTGATACTCCAACTGCCACAAAGTCCCACAAAGAAGTATCCCAAAGGACCTCCACGTAAAAGGGATCTTAACGCAATAGGTGGTGCATCAAGCAGACGCCCGGTATGTATGTTATTGGACTTTTAGTCCCCAGGGCCTGGATGAATTCATGTTCGTTCCAACCCAGCAGCACACCGACATTATCCAAAACCCAAGTGGGGTATACCAAAAGGACCTTCTCGATCCAAGGTTTCCAGTTCCATAGGCGATTCATAAAACTAACGCCTATATCTCAAGATATGGCTGAAAAAATGAAAAGGTTCGAAGTTGGTCTGGGTCCGGTCCGACCCGGGTCTGGCCCTGGGTCTGGCCCAGCCCAAAAACGTGGCCTAGTCCATGGTACGGAGGCCCTCCATGGCTGGCCAGATGGCCAGAACCCTCCTCCACACGGTGGGGTCACACGTCGCGCCTTCAATGGCGGTCGACAGCGAGTCGACCACCCTCCTCTTGCCATTGCGGCACATGGTCATAGCTCTTTCACGCCGGGCAGCGTGGTCACTCACCGCCAACCCCTTCGTGAGTCCATCTAGAGTGTTGGCCACTACCCTTTCTTTTTCGTGGCTGAAGGGCCGTGAATCTTCTCTGGAATTGTGGTAGCACCGCCACTGTCTTCATGTCCAACCATGGTACAAGCCGTAGCTCTAGAGTCCCACCGGTACCAATTGTCGTCACTGGTTATCGTCCTCCTCCATCATGAAGAACACATCAAAAACCTCAAATGATTGTGGAGAGGTTGGGCCACGTTTGATTGGGCCGAACCCTCCGCGTTAGAGTGGTAGAAAGAGGCTCAATAATTCTTGAATCATGAAGAACAACAAGAACGAGTATGGGGGTATTAAAAACAACAAACCTTGCCTTGAAGGTTCCGTAGGCGGAGGCATGAGTAAAGAGATGAAGTCATTGAATATCATTGGCATTCGTCACTCCCGAAAGGCTCTTCTGATCCAAGCTCGGGGTTGGTTCCCCATTATTCATTGGAGCAAGTTCTTCGTTGGAGAAAAAGAGTTCCTCTAAATTATCCAAGGCTTTTCCAACCATCTCAAATGGTTATCTCAAACCCAATAAAAATAATTTCGAACTTATTAAATTAAATTTGGCCATTAATTATGATGAGGTTGGCATAATTAATTTAGAGAA
Source organism: Viscum album (assembly GCA_963277665.1). Lineage (NCBI taxonomy): Eukaryota > Viridiplantae > Streptophyta > Magnoliopsida > Santalales > Viscaceae > Viscum > Viscum album. The sequence continues at coordinate 2,116,181,989 of OY728120.1, forward strand.
AACCAAAATTCACACCCGTCATTAAAGAGGGAGTTCAAGGGGATCGGGTGTTACCCACCATTAAGAATTTAATTTGGGGGGTTTCCTAGATCGGGTGGTCCCCACCACTTCACATACAAATTGGGAGGATTTAAAAATAAAATAAAATTTGTTATTTATTTTATTTTTATTCTTTAAACTCTTCCACAAAATTCATGAAAACTATCTTTCAACCTTGACCTACTGAATTCAAGATAAAGGTCTCCATATTAAAATATCGGCACTGTAAGTTCAACGATTCCCTCATATTTCAATTACAAGCACCGGTTCAAAAGTTATATAACGCCACACAAGCGTTTTATGAAATGTACCCGAAAAAATGTTTGGAAAAATTATAATAGTAACCCTTGACCAAAGACGGTCTAGGTTAGGCTCTGCCTAAGTGAAACATGCCCCAAATAACCCAATGGTACTCTCGTATTTTCAATCCGAGTTACCGTTTAGAAGTTATGGATTTTACAATAAAATAATTGTCACATGATTATTATTTTACTGCCAAAAACTAACATTCACTAATGGACTGCGCCAACCAAAGTTAGTATCTGCTTAAATAAATCATGCCCTCATGAGTTCATTGGTTTCATCAGGTTTTCGATCAAAGATACCATTTGTGAGTTATAAGCATTTTAAAAATTAAATAATTTATTAAAATATTTTATTTATGATTATGCCATATTTAGGTTTTCTCATTGGAGGCTCACACCGACTAAACTTTAGTCACACCTAGGTTAAAATCGCCATCCTGTACATGATGGTGTACTCAGATTTCTTATCCTAATTACCATTTAAGAGTTATTCCACTTTTTCAGGAAATTACTTACGCGTGATAATCAAAAATTAACCAAACTTCGATTGATCATTTCGGGCTTTCCATGCCTCGGAATCATGCACTGTAAAATTTCACGATCTCAAAATAATTCCATATAATTAAAAAATAAGGAATTTCTGGTACATTAAATTCTCCCCACCTTAGGGATTTACATCCCCGAAAGCCACAACAAAGAAAAAACAACCAAAATAGGGTACTGAGCCTTAAACTGAGCCTCCTACTCCCATGTGATCTCCTGGAGGAACCCTTGCTGCTAGAATACATGCACCAAAGGTATCAACCCCCCAAAAAGGACCCACTTTTGTCAATCCTCAATCTCCACTGGAACCTACGTAAACGACACCCCATCGTCTAAGTCCATCTCGACATGGTCAATGACGTGAGATGGGTTATACACATATCCCCTCACCTGGGATATGTGAAATATGTCATGAAACCTCTCAAAATGCTGTGAAAGAGCCAAGTGGTATGCTACCGCGCATACTTTATTGAGCACCTGAAAGTGTCCAATGAACCTCGGAGATAACTTGCCAACCCAGCCAAATCTCCGAAAACCTCATCCAGGTGAGACCCAAAGAAAGACATGGTCACCATCCTTGAACTCCAAAGGTCTCCGTCTCCTATCGGCATTAGACTTATGCCTTCTCTGTGTAGTATTCATCCTCTCTTGGATGATCTTCACCTTCTTCATGGTAGCCCGTACCATCTCTGGTCCCATGAGTGTTAACTCCCTGAGGTCAGTCCAACACAAAGGTGATCTGCAAGGTCAGTCATACAAAGCCTCAAATGGTGTCATCTCAATGGTGGAGTGATAGCTGTTTTTGTATGAAAACTACAACAAGGGAAAGTTATTTTTCCAACTGTGACCGAATTCAAGGATGCATGCACGTAGCATGTCCTGGAGGGTCTGAATGGTCTGCTCAGTTTGGTCATCCGTCTGAGGATGGAAGGCGGTGCCCAAACGAAGTTGCATCCCGAAAGCCGCCTCAAACCCCTTCCATAGCTGGGAAGTGAAACATGCATCATGATCAGATAAAAACATCAAGGGTACTCCATGTATCCACATAGTCTCCCGCACATAGAGGCGTCCTAAGTTTTCTACTAAACTCTCCTCTCAGATCGGTAGGAAGTGGTCCGACTTGGTGAGTCGGTCAATGATCACCTAGATAGAATCATGACCCCTGGATATACATGGAAGTCCTGTAATAATGTCCAAGGACATCCCATCCCACTTCCACTTTGAGACCTCTAAAGGCTGAACAAATCCTTCTGTAACCTAGTGCTTTGCATTCACTTGCTGATAAGTGAGGCCCCCTGAGGCAAACTATGCTACTTCCTTCTTCAATCCCAGTCATCAGTGCTGATGCAGGACTTCCTCGTACATCTTCAACACTCCTAGATGTACCGCTAGAGGGGGCGTATGAAACTCCATCAATACCTTCTCCCGAAGTGCCACTGGTACCATGGTACATCCTCTGAAGAGGATGATGTCCTCCCTGCCTTCAAAAAATCCATCAGGTGCCTGCCCTAAGGATATCTGAGCATGTCGAGCCTTGGAATCAATTCCCCCAATTTGTGCCTCCACGACATACTGAAGGAGGGGGGAGTGACAGTCATAGATTGGAGGTAATCAGCTTCATCTATATCCACGAAGGATATCTACAGCGCAACTAGTTACACTAATACGTCACTCAGCAGCTGTATACCATACCTCCTACTGATTGTGTCTACTACCACATTCCCCTTCCCTGGAGTATAGACTATCTCAAATTCATAGTTCAGGAGGAACTCTAGAAACTCCTATTGGGAACTGAAAACTCAATAGTTCTGCTGCCATGAAGGTGAGGTTGGCCACATAATGAGTGATCATATACACCCTCCTATGCAGGTGTTTTTCCTTTGCTACATGGGTTTCCTTTTTCACTGACCAAGGAAACCCCCCAATTCAATGTTGTGGATAAATCACAACATTTTAGCATAATATAGTCAATCTAAGTATGAACGATTAATGTCCAGTCCATACCCAAACTAACGTTGTAAGGCCTCAACACTTCCACCAATAGTTTCTAACCGAAACTCTCATCTCATTTGTTAGATCCCACCATCGGCGTATCTGTGATTATTGAGTCTCCATACAAAGGTATCTCTAGACGTGAGGGTGAAGTCAATGGTTTAACCAGAAACTCTAGGTCTTAGACATGAATCTTAGAGGGAAAGAAATATTGGTGCCTATGTATATTGTTACAGTAGTTGGTAGTAGACAAATACCATTGCCCAAATCATTCCTAGAGCCCATGGGTCGCATTCCATGACTGCATATAGCTACTCTCTTCCCCTATCCTCCAGCTCCCTGAGCCTGGAGGGGACCACAATAGGGGGTGGTTGTAACATGTCGAAATGTACACTACTTCATGATGTACCCTACCTCTGATTCCACATCTACAACCCTGCAAATTCATCTTTCCCAAACACTTCTTCTTCCTGAATCAATTTTACATGCCCAAGTCTCTGAGACTGGCGTCAGTTTCCGGTTTTTCCACTAATAACATTCACTGGTTGTATCCCCACATCCAAATAAAATTAAACCACAAAGGTACTCTCTATCACCCCAACATAAGTAGGAATGCATTGAGGAATAGTGCTGGCTCTGATGTCATTAAACTCGCTGCCCTCAAATGTCCAAGCCCCGAATCATAGATTGCATCATATTCATCGAGTACTAGGAATGATTGGTACACCTCGATGAATACTCAGCTACCAACATGCCATCCTGCTGAATCTGTAGAAGTTCTTGATAACTCTCATCCACCTCCTCAAGCCAGTCCTCAACTACCTGTGAGTCAGGCTCACCTCGGAACCTGAGGAGTATCTGATGCTGAATCATGCATAAGGCACTAATCCTATATGTTTCCTCTACTGGTACCACTGGTTGTTACTGCTGACCAACAGGTACTGATACAGCTAACACACTACCCGAAGGTACTATCATGAGTAATGGTCCATGTACTGAAGCCTCATCACTATGCGGACCACCCTCATGGTCACTCACTAAAAAGGACTACTAGCTAAGATAACCATATACTCTACTTGTGTCTCAACTAGGTGGAAAATTCTAGCAACCGCCTCCTGCCCGTCCTTAGTTTCATGGGAAACTGTCTTGCCTCAAAACCTCAGAGGGCACTGCTACTGGAACTCGTGTAATGCAGTCAGTTGGCATGCACCGTCCGCTAGTGAGGCTGGTGGTAACTGCTTCCCAACAGGTGGTGCTGCTACTAGTACACCAAAAAAAGGAGCCTACATAGTAGGTGGGACCTACACCGGATCCTCATTGATCGGTGGGCCGTCATTGTGTACTCTCTTAGGAATCCTAGCTGGCTGTCTACGCAGTGGAGTCCTGATAAAGAATAGGTGCACCATGGCCATTATGTAATACCTGGTGAGCTGACTCATGAAGACATAAGAAAACATTCCAAAACACACATGCAATTAGTGTTTTCATGCACTGAGTTAGAAATCAGTAGTCAGGGTCCTGGTGTATGGATACGTCAGTCGCTGCACCAATACTGGATTCCCTAAACTGACAACCACACTCACTACACTTAAAACTATTGTCGTTAAAAAGATCAAAGTCTAATGTTCTACAGTTGAACAGACTCCTCTGATACCAGTTTTTTATGACACGTCCCGTAGGGACCATGACATGACTACCCCAGTGCCCGCCTTCCATAGGCCAGGGGCTAGCGATTAGCACTAGAGGGTGTATTCCCTAAAACTAGGAAGGAATTTCCATTATAACTTGTATACACACACACACACAACCAAGAACAAAACATGATACGATCACAAGTAAACAGTATAGTAAAATGAGTGTGTACCGAAGGGAAAAAGGGGCCAGAATACAAGCCCAACTAGAAAGTAAAAGAAAACAAAAATGTACAGGTAAACTGAAACAGCTCATGTGAACTCCCGCCAAGGATCCTACCTGGAGGGTAGGTAAAACTATTGAACGGTATTTTATTAGGTACGACTCATCTAAGGTCCAACTCCGAGATACCTCTAGTCCTGGTACCCTTGTTATCTGTCAGCGATGTCTGTCATCTGCACCAAACACAATAAGGTTTGGGCATAGTCCATGTAGGGGTGAGTATAAACATACTCAGTAGGGTCCCCGAGACCCTCTAAGGCTTCACAAAACCCACAAAGGATAGAACAAAATGCATGAAAACCTCTTACAACCCTACTTAGGTATATTCACATACATATACCTATGTTATCAAGTAAACCCATCCCATACAAGATGAAAACACAAGGCCCAACTCATTAGGTCAAAGCTCCACTGTTCCATGAAGGAAATAATACCATGATGTTAACACCGCAAAGGAAAGTACCACAAAGGTAACACCACATTGATTAATACCACAAAGGTATCACCACGAAGTAAAGTACCACACAGGTACACCACACAGCAGAATACCACCAAGGTATCACTATGAAGGTAAGTACAACATAGGTACACCACACAAAAGAATATGACTAAGGTATCACCTCGATGGAAATTACAACATAGGTATGCCTCACAGAAGAATACCACCATGGTTTCAGCATGAAGGAAAGTACCACATATTTATTTCACACAGAAGAATACCACAATGGTATCACTATGAAGGTAATTACCACCCTGGTATGCCACACAGATGAATACCACAACGGTATTACCACGATTGTAAGGAATCAACTCACACCAGGTACAACTTAGGTACAGTAATAGAGATTATTAGATTTAACAAGATGAATCATCTTACTCTGTTAAGAGGCAGACCCACGTAGGATCCTAAATCATCAGACCCACGTAGGATCCTAAATCATCACACCCACATATTATTATATTACATCCTCAGACCCACATAGGATCCTAGTACATCAAACCCATGTAGTATCCTATAGTAGTCCCACATGGATTCTTAGAGTGGACCTAAGTGATACTCTCGAACATAGACCCAGGAAGGATCCCAAATCACAATGCCACATGGGATCCCTTTCTAATGTTACAGCCAGCTACAGGGTTCCTGCACTAAGATTTCTTGATTTTGGGAGGGCCTTCTCATCAAGCCATAGGTCGATACTCCAACTTCCATGATGTCCCATAAAGAAGAATCCTAAAGTAAAACCACATAAAAGGGGTGTCAACGCAATAGATGGTGCGTCAATCGGACGTGCAGTCTATAAGTTATTGGGTTTTTAGTCCTGAGGTCCCGGTTAGATTTGTGTTTGATCCAACCTGGCCATACCCCAACTTTATCCAAAACCCATGTTTGGTATACGAAAAGGACCATATAGATCCAAGGTTCCTGGTGCCGCATAGGGATCCTCAAATAGACGCACGTAGCTCATGATATTACAGAAAGAATGAAAAGGGTCGAAATTGGTCCAGGTCTGGTCTGACCCCGCCTGGGCCGACGCGACCTGGTTTGGGTCGAGCTGGTCCAACCCTGGTTCATCCCTAGGTATAGCCCGGCCCACTGGGATTGCAGTGCAGTGGCCCACCATGGCTATCTGAATGGTTGACCCCCTCCTCCGTGCGGTGTGGTCGCGCGTCGCGCCGTCACTGGCGGCTGACAGCGAGCCATCCACCCTCCTATTGCTGCCAAAGAATAAGGTCGCAGCTCTTGCACGCCGAGTGGCATAGACATGTGACGTTGTCCCCTTTATATATCTGACAGTATTTCCGACTACTGCCTTTGCTTCACTAAGGCCGACGGGCCACGACTCTTCTTTGGAGGTGCGGTTGCGCCGTCATCATCTTCATGGCCATCCGTGGTATCGGCCACTACTCCTGAGTCCCACCAGTTCCAATTTCCATCACCGGTCTCCATCCTCCTCCATCGCGAAGAACACATCAAAAACCTCAAAGGATTGTAGACAGTTCGGGATATGTTCGCATGGCCCGCACAATCCGTGTTAGGGAAGTAGCAAGCGACATAATAATTCTTGAATCATGAATAACTACAAGAACGGGTAAAGGGGTTTTCAAAACAGCAGACCCTACCTTGAAGGTTCCATAGGAGGAGGCACGAGGATGAAAATGAAGTCGTTGAAGATCTTCGGTATTCATCACTCCCGCAAGGCACATCCGATCTGGGCGTGGGGTCAGTTCCTCGTTCTTCCTTAGAGCAAGTTCTTCATTGGAGAAGTATAGATCCTCTAAATTCTCCAAGGATTTACCAACCCACTCCAAAAATGTTCCCCAACCCATCAAAAAAAGATCCAACTTCTTAAATTAATGTTGTCCATTAATTTTGATGAGGATGGCATAATTAAATTTGAGGAAACCAAAAAAAAAATTTGTCATTAAAGAGGGAGTCCAAGGGGGTGGGATGATCCCCACCATTAATAATTCAATTTTGGGGGTTTCCTATCCCAGTTGGTTCCCACCACTCCACATACAAATTGGGAGGATTTGAAAAATAAAATGAATGTCTTTTTATTTTATTTTTATTCATTCAACTCTCCCACGAAATTTACGACAACTAACATTCACCATTGACCTACTGCAGTCAAGGTGATGGTCTACTTAAGCCAATATCAGTGATGTGAGTTCAATTGTGCCCTCAGATTTCAATTTTTATCACTTGTTCAAAAGTTATATAATGCCACTCGCACATTTACTGAACATACCCAAAAAAAAGTTCTGAAAAAATATAACATCCACCCTTGAGCCGTGCCGGTCAAGGTTAGGCTCTGCCTAAGTGAGACACACCCCAACGAACCCAATAGTACTCTTGGATTCTCAATCCGAGTTACCGTTTAGATGTTATGTATTTTAAAATAAAATAATTGTCACTTAATTATTTTATTTATATCCAAAAACTAACTTTCATTGGTGGCCCGCACCGGCTAAAGTTAGAATCTACTTAAATAGATCATTCCCTCATTAGTTTAGAGGTGGTATCATTTTTTCATTCTATGCTACCGTTTTTCAGTTATTAGCTTTTTAAAAATTAAATAATTTATTTAATTATTTTATTTATGATTATGCCCTTCTGGGTTTTCTCATAGGATGCTCTCACAGACTAAACTTATGTCGTGCCTAAGGTAAACCCGCCATCCTGAATGTAACAGTGCCCTTATATTTCTGATCTGAGATACAGTTTAATAGTTATTCCACTTTTTCATAAAAAACTACTTTCATGTGTTAATTAAAATGTAATCAAACTTCCACGAGTCATTCTGGGCACTCCGGGCCTCGGAATCACGCGTTTTCAGATTTTGTGGTCTCGAAATAATACCATATAATTAAAAAAAATGGAATTTCCGGGAAATTACATTATCCTATTAGCATTTGGTAGAGATTTTTGTTTAATTAGATTTCCCAAGATCAACGTCCTTGGGGTCAATATTGTTTCCTAATTCCCTAGACCACCTGATATATTCTTCACAAGTGTATGTAGTGTTTCTTGATTACTTAGACCACATGGGATCATCCTACATGGTGTTAAAAGAGTTTCATAATTATATATACTACATGGGATTATCCACCTAGTGGTCTATAATGTTACATAACTAGTTTGACTTCATGGGATCATCATCATAGTGGTTTGTTGTGTTCCTTTATGATATGGACCCACTAAGATCATACTCCTAGGGGTTAGTAGTGTGTAAAACTCACATATATAAAATTTTATTATTATCCTAGGGGTTTGAATTGTTTACTAATTTAAGACTCCATATACGATCATCATCTTCAGTGTCTAAAATGTCTCTTAATTACCCTGATCGATTAAGGTCATTCTCATAAGTGTTATTGAAGTATCATAATCACTTAAAACACATGGGAGTATTTTTTACCTGTTGTTGATTTGGAATTATGAACAATTTTTATCCAACATATCAATAATTTTTTGGGTTTATTTATTATGATTCCATTAATTTTTTATAAACATCATATTGAACATATTTCAAGGAGTTGATATGATTTTTGGATATCTTGGTTATTTCTAACATAGTCATACTCAATCCCAACTAGAACCATTGCATTGTACTAGAGTAAACATCATGGTTCTAGGACAAGACATGGTGAAGCACCCTATGGCTGATTCTTCATTTCGACTACTAGGATGGAGCATGGGAGAATGGGACTAGGATGAGACTGAAGAAAATTTCTGTGGAGTCCTTGTTTTTACTTATTTTAATATTTATTTACATGTAAATCCTCTAGATTCATTAATTCATGACATGTATGTAGTTATTTTCAGTATAGTAAGGGTTTGTGTTTCGTTGTTGGAAATTTACGTGGTGTTTATTTACTACATTATCAATATGTATTATATCATTATTATTTTCATTATAATTTAACTATTATAAGATAATATAGGGTCCCCACTATTCCACCATAGACACATAATGATCATCGACATCCTTTGACATATGGAGAAGCGTGAAAGGGGTATTAATGGATCTCCGATCTGGAAACTGCTGAGTGGTTCAAAACTACTGTGTTAAAAATTGTATTAGATCCCATTCATTTTGAATTACTGTTAAAGTGTGTATTAGAAGATATACTACATTGTTGGTACATAGTACAAAACTCATGTGTTAGATTTTATTACCCACAAAAGAGGGAATGGTGATTATAAAGATTGGACTTTTGTTCTATTATTTCACTTTGACTATTGATCTACTTCACATAGAGTGATACACGAGATTGTGAGGTTATTTTGTGATGGATTTTTTCTTCTGGAAGAAACTATAGTAGTGCATGGGTTCATGTATCATATTAGGAAGATATGATTCTCATGTCAAGGAAATGATTTAATGTTAGTGGTTACCTTGATTATGATACATGTTGTTTCTTTTAAGTATCTAAAAAACATATATTGTTTGTTCCAATAAAACATGATAGTATATCTTAATTATCTGATTCTTATATTACAAAAAAAATATATCATAAAATCTATAAATTTATACATTTCATTAGTTAAATAAATTGGTAACAGAAACATATAATGATTTTTACTCTACAACTTGTTATTGAAACATCTTTTAATTGATTCTATTTATGATTTTTTTTATGAAAAATGGAAAAGTTTGATGATTTGGAGCCTATTTGAATATTATTGAATATATCTATATCAAATGTTAACCTAGTTTATGGGGAGATTTGGATAATGAGAGAACCTGAGTTAGGAGATTCCTAGGATATGAGATGTGTGGAGTAGTGGGGTGGTATACCTGTTGTTTCATTACCAAAACTATGATATCAAGAATTTCTATATTAATATGTTATATAGAGTGTTTTTGAATTATATATAATTTAGCCTAAAATGAACTTAGATAGAGTCTCGAGAGGATGGCGATGTGTATACTTCAAAGGTAGAGTGATAAAAACACATGCAGTATCATGGATGGGGATGGACGATCAACTCCTTGTGTGTTTCTTATTAGATGTTTTGGAAATGGGGACGGAGACTATATGAAGTAAATATTAAATGATTCAATTGAATAGGTATATTCATCTATGCCACTAACCATTTAATTCTTTGTATATTGTTCTCCAAAATTCAATGTTTTTGGATGATTCCTTATAAACAAATTTGAGAACCTAGAGACCCCTCGTGAAATAATAGAGAAATAGTTTGTTAATATAATTTTTGTTCAAGAGAATAAATTGTGGAACATTTTATTCCATGAAGGTAATTACATAGGGTTATCCTATAATTCCTTCAAGACCTATTTCCTTGACTATTGAATTCCTAAATTCCATAGAGATGACATGTCTAGGGTATTTATGCATCTCATGAATGTAAATATGTCAATATTATACTTTGTTGACGGTTATACTAATTTACATAATTCATCCACTAAATTAGTAGTGGATTAGGTATGTTATATCAGATAATGTGAGAAGGGTTTATATTATGGGATCTATGTTTTAGTGAAAGTATTTTTTTAATTCATCCTTTGTTGTGGTAGTAATCCATGAACAAAATTCTAAGGGGAACCTGAGTGGTGGTAGAAGCTCAAGGATGTAAACATTACTAGGTATATTGTAAGTGTGTTTTCATACAATAGTATGTGTTATTTTAAATGTTTCACAGGAAAAATGGATGAATGTGTATTCATGAAATCTTATCATACCTTATTTCTATTGAGGTAGTGTAGCACACTGTCACTATTGTGTATGTTTTAGTAACATTAGGACTCATTATATTCTTTGGACTATTGTTTATAGAGAATGAGCATGAATTTTTATCTTTTTGATTTTTTCTGTATTTATATATGGGATCCATGTGACTCATTATCTATAATTGTTCAAGGTCTAGAAGATGGATTAACTATGCAGTAGTATGCATATAGTTTTTGTTTGGTTAGCCATTCAAGTTGGGAAGGGTTCTTCAGTGGTTTGGGGAAGGGGAATTTGTGCATGTATGGTAGTGAAACATAGGGAGATAAAATAGTTTCCAAGGATTATGGAAGAATAGTGTTTCACATTATACTACCTGTTGTTATAGGATTTGATATAGGACCATCTATAGTATATGGTATGATCATAGAATATTCTACATTCAGATGTAATTTTATTGATATATGGGATTAAAATTATATTGTGTTTTTTCATATTTTAGAGGGACTATAATTTAAAATAGGGTATCTATACAAGGTGATGTCTGTTGAAACGCTTATAAGAGTGAGAAAAGATGTAAATGCATATTTTAAGGAATATTCCAAAGAGATTTGTGGTTAATTCTTTTTAAGGGATTTTAAGTCCTAGAGGTGAAATAGTTTTAACTTTATTCTTGGGATTCACTCGCTAGTATGGTATAGAGCCCACATAAAATATTATCATCAACATGTGTCTATTATCTCTTCTAATGGTGATTAGTATGTGTATACTATAGAATTTGATATTCAGAAAGGTCATGAAGGGCCTTACCATTTCAAGCTATAGGATATTTTGGATTAAGGAGATACCAAAATATTGGATAATGATGACACATTGTATGATTTTGTTCCATCTATTGTTATTCTATTTGTATATTTACTTACTAGAAATTTATCATGCTTTCCACCAGAGAGAGGGGTGGAGTTTATTCATTAATCAAATTTTAGGGGATGAAATTATTGACACTACACCCTACAGGATGTATCCTATAGATATATGGGATATTAAGGCATTTATATTGGAGTTGGAGACTAAATGATTAATTTTTAAAATAAATAAACATTAGGGTTTTATATTATTTTTTGTTTGAATATTCATTGCTCCTTATATTTTTTATGGATTATTATAAGTTGTAACAAATAAAAATTAAATACTTGTGCCCACATTATCCTAATGATGTCCATTTTGATCAGTTGAGGGGTACCCATGTGTTCTCTAAGATCGATTTTATATCATGGTATTTCCATTTCATTGTAATAAATTAATAAAAACATTGATTAACTATCAATAGTAGGTATAGTTAATTAGTGTTTTTTGTGATTCTCTTAAGGTTAATGAATGTATTTATTTTATTCATAGACATGATGAATTAGGTTTTCTAAATGTGTTTAGACATGATTTTTGACTACTTTAAGGAAGAAATCCCAATGTATTCTATAAATTTAGTGGAATATTCTCAACAACTAGATATTTTTTTGGGAAAACATTGGGAGATATTATATTTATCAATATCTCTCCATGTGTCATTTTGCATGGACTAGGTATACATACAAGGGAATGTAATATATGAAACAGTTGTATATGTCAACATGGAGATGGTTAGGAGAGTTTTATATTGGGATAAACCAAAGAATGTTTTAACATATATTATTTTTTTATTTTTCTAGTTATTATCCATGTATTACCTATGAAAACCACTGTTTGGTTAGTCTAATTACAAAGATGATCAATAAGGGGACATGTTATCCTAGTTTTGAAACTATGGGATCTCTTTCCATGACATAAAGGGAAGACAAATTTCTATTCCCCTCCTAAACTAACCTAATCTATGTATGGTTTATATCATGTATTTTGATTCCTCGAGGGTTTGGATTGGAGTATTCATGATGAATAGTGGTTGTGTTAATGTATATGGGTCTAGGATATTGAGGCCATTTAAGAAGAATTAAACACATGGAGTTGAGAGATAATAATTACTACCTACCCTTAGATGTTTTAGGTTTTACTTATTAGGTGACACTTTTTTTATAATTATCATTAGATTCAAACATATATATTATTTCAATGGTACATGTGATGAAGTATATCCATGGTCAAGATGGTTTATTTAGGTTTTGATATTAAAAATATCATTCATTTGATAAATATATTTTTTATTACTTTATATTCAATTAAACTTTGTAGAGTATTATGAACTGATTGAAAATGAAAAATAAATCATTATATGATTTAGTATGTTATATGAAGTTAGACTATAAGTAAATTATTAACATTTTTTCAATTCTATAATTCACTGTGAGAGAATTTTATTGAAATTTATGTAATTGAATTATTGCCTAAAATGAATTTAAAAAAGTAAGATAAATGAAATGATCACAATGATGACTAGGAATTGACTACATGATGATAATGTAACATACCATAAGGAAAAAATTAACTAACAACAATTGGAAAAATTAATTTACTATATTAATGAAACTGAACAATACAACATATATTCAAACTTCAAGTGATCATATGTCATTATAATTTTTTAGTAATATTCACAAAGGTATGATCGTAAGCCTTTGTGATGTGTGTAAGTCATTAGAGTGTCGAATCCATTGTGCGTATCACATCATTTAATAGCACGTAATAATTTTTATTGTGTGTTAGACCTCAGAGTGTAAACATTTTTGTTGAGTGTACACCTTTTGATAATTGAATAACTTCAACATAATACATTTTTATATGTATAGGGCTTAATATCACCGGTCTCTTGGAAAATTTATCCCTTTTGAATGATATATTACATCAACATAATCCTTTATAATGAACAAAAGACATCAAAATTTAATGAATTTTTCAGGTTTCTTTTGAGTGGCATGTCATGATTCTAGAATTTATATTTCAATTAAATAAATGAATAAATAACATAGTAGATAAAAGATTTATTTTATTTATAGATCTATCATCATGATCATTTATGACCTACGGTCACATATGGAATTTTCATAATTGGTTTGAAAACATTTTTGTATACAAAAAATTACTTGATGTTTGCTTCATATGTATCTCTTAACTTAATTATAAAAATGATACTCAATAATTAGATTGATCATATGGAAATTTATTTTAGTAAATTTTATGTTATATTTAAAATAAATTAAATATGACTATTCCAGTGTTATTAAGTATACTATTTTCATTTATTATGAAATGTTTAAATTCAAGATATTTGAAATATGATATTTTTCTCTCTTTTTTATTATGGGATGCTATCAAGAACATTTACATTATTTTTTTGAGTTAATTCACAAAATAATTAAATGTTATAAATTTTATGTTGTATGTATCATTTTAGATTTAATTATTTTCAAATTAATACCATGTGGGTATAATTTTCATGTTCATTAAATGAGTAAATCTCATTTTTTTCAAAGGAGGGATGAAATGAAACCAAATTTCTGCACAAAAGCTTTATTTCATGAATTAAATCAATATATATATATATATATGAATAAACCAAATCAATTCAATGAGGTTGATGATATTTAAGTACTACACAATATGATACACCTTACAGATCAAATACCACTATCTTATGAACATCAATTATTTAATCTATTATTGTTAGAGAGAACTATATTGTGTCAGCACTGTGATCCATTTTGTCTCATCTAGTTTAAATAGTTCATAAAATAGTATTTTAGTGCCTATTTTCAATCTTGTTTGTTTATAATACAAATAATAATTAGAAGTTTGATTTCTATACAAACCAAAATGTATTAGTTATCTATAACTAGTAAAAGGATAGGGGATTGGTTGTTCCTTTGTCTGAGTAAAAGAAATATCCTTATTCTAAATAAACCTAAAAAGTTATATTCTTAGTTATGATTCCAATTTTGAAAATAAAAGGAAATATTTGTGAGACACCACTTATAAAAAACTCATTTTTTCTACCTCCAAAGTTTAAAAAATCTGTTGTAATGGGTTTTTACCCGAATGGCCCGAAGGCCTTCATTTTTATTGATTTTTGATAACCCCCCTTTGAAGGGATGAGGGGGAACCCTTAAAAGGCTCGTAGACTCAGAGATTACAAGGATCGTAGGCTTAGGAGATTACATGACCCAAAGGTCATAGGGAATTCAACCAGACAATCTACAAGGAACCACCCCTCCCCATTATCTGTGTCATGATAGTAGCTCTCCACCTTTTCATGGCCATCTGGCTAGGCTTCCCGTGCAAGCACCGGATGGACCCAATGGAAAAGACATACCCTCTCATTCTGACCAATACATTTGGCTCTACTCTGGTAAGTGCACCTACTCTGAATCCTCATCTGTGGTTGCTCTTTTTTTGTAGTGTGTCTGGGGAAACTGCATGTGGCTTGAAGGCCTTGAGGTAGCCCAAGGGCCTTAATGGTGGTCTGAAATCCATACTAACCTGAACTCCTGGGTGGCCCGAAAGCCTTAAAGACTCCAAGCCCAAACTGGTGGCCCATGGTTAATAGTTCCAGCTTCTACGGTACCGAATAGTACCTACTACAGTAATTGCACAGTGTCTGCTACAGTATCCTCACAATAACTTACCCTCCCCATAAAAAGTACTAGATTTGAATATAGTAGGATCCATAAATATCTATATTCGATAGGGGTGATGAGTAGAGTGGGAAAATTTTTATACGAATGATAATAAAAATATCCAATTATATTTCTCTTTAAATTTATAATATATTATCCTACACATAGGTAGTTGTTAGAAATGTTATTAATGGAAATTTCACATCCCAACATGACCATCGAACCATTATAATCAGAGATAAACCATTGGTTTCAATGGGGGTTCCAATACATTTTTATATTTGTTTATAATTTGGTATGGTAAAATAAATACATAAACATTCAAGAGGAAATGATCTATTTTGAGATAGAATGATTTAATATGAATGATTTAATAAAACCTCTAAGACCTCTACTCTTTTATTAAACTGAATGAAAAAAATTAAAGTCTCATATGGTTTATTTATTAATTTCTTTTTCCATTATTTGTTTTAAAATCATAGTGAAATACTACAACATTCAGGACATAGATCCCAAAACATTATTTTTTAATTATGTCTTATAGTATCTGTCATTTTACAGGGTTTTAAATATTTTCTATTTTTGTAATTAATAGAAATGTGATTAGTCATATTTTTTAATGAAACATATCTTGTAAAATTTGTAAAATATTTCACTCTAAATATATAGGTTGTGATAAAATAAGAAGAACTAATTTTGGAAATTTAAGAGTGGAGTGTAATGAATTCAAACAGGGAGACTATGAAAGATTTAATAATTTTTTTATTGAATTACAATTAGTGTATATTGACTGAGTTCATTGGGAGAAATATTAGATAATTCTACTATGGTTGAAATAGTTTTAAGAGATTTACTGAAAAATGAAAAATAAAATTGATAGAAATAAATTATTATAACAATGTTTGAGAATATAATTTAGATGACCTTCATGAACAATTACTATAATATGATCTTGAAATAAAAAATGTTTCTCAATAATCAAAATCATAAAAATTAAATCTATTTATTTTAAATTAAAAATTCTTGTTTCCATTAACTGTTATGATTATAAATCCAATAGTTCTAAAATTATAAAAGTTATAATTATTTTACATGAGAGAAGAAAGAAAGGTTACTAAATGAAATAAAAAATAAATTACCAATTTTATTTTTAAATAAAAAATAGTTAATAATGATAATGATGTTATTGGTTTAGAATATATAAAAAAGGTACCCCAATTTACACTAAACAAGACGCAATAATGATTAGAATAATAACTAATAGCGAAAAAATAAATGTAATGTAATAAAAATTTGATGGACTTTCACTTTTTACTCAAATTTATGAAATTATTATTCTCTTGGAAAATAATTAGAAAAAACTATATCTAATTTCTTAGTTAATATAGTTTAGTAAAAATGATTACTTTCCCTCCTATGAATCTTAGTTATGTCACAACAAATATGATTTTTATGAAGATATTGAATGAATGCGTCAACCAATATAATAGAATATTGGTTTATTTAAAAATATTATTTACAAACATGATGATTTTTCTGAGAAAATATGAAATTTAAAAATACAGGTTTGTGATCCAATGAATTTTTTTAATGAACTAGAATGTGGTTAACATGAACATAATATACATCTCAAATATCAGTCTCTATATGATGAATCTTGCAGAATAATGCTTAATTTTATTTTACGAAATAAATGGTAGAATTTGAATCAAAATTGGTAAGTTAAAATATCATTTTTTCATATTTTTTTAAATTAGACAACATTTTGATGAAATAAATTTAAATATAATTAATAAAAATATTAATTCCCATGGTCAACATAAAGTCCTAGAGATGATGTTTAAAAGGAATATTAATAATGGTTTTGGTGGACTTGTTTCTTTTTTACAAGATTTAGATTTCAAATAAAGGTCCATTATGAAGAGGAATGATCCTTGATATTTCCACACATTATTGATCATATAATGGATTTTATCTCAAAATCATTTTCTACTAGATTTCACAGAAACTCATTCTAGATATCAGTTTTTTAGAGTAATTTTTATATACCAATTAAGATAACATTTATATTGGTAATAATAATATATTAAATATGATTAGATTGAAAACATTTCTTGGAAGCATAAAAATGTAGTTCGGAACATGGATAGTGGACGTTGATGGCATGTGTACTGTGTGTTTTCTAAATTTTTAATGTTTAATAGTTTTGATGTTACTAAGGTTACTTTTCTTAATTACAAAAAAATGTATTGTAAATGGTTTGGGTGTTTTTAGAATTTTCTTTTTTTAGGGGACTTATTTTTTAATGGATCAAAACCAAATTTTTTAAGAATTTCCAAAATTTAACATTATAATATAAATTATAAATTTCAAAATTATATGTATATCTTATCCATATAATAATTATTTTTATATTGGGAAAAATATAGTAAAATTTTTATTCACAAAAATTTTCAATTTTTATTAAACAAAATATAATATTATTAAATTATAGATAATATGAAAACGTTTTTATGTATATAAGATTGGGACATTCAAGATTTATATTATTACAAAAGATTTTGAAAGGGATAAATGTGATGGAGTTTCTCTAATTGAAACATAACATGACATATTTAAGAGATTTATGATTAAATTTAAATCCATATACAAACGCATTAAAGTCATATCAAGATCTAAAATCACCTAGTGTATATAAAATTTTTCATTTATATTTATCTGACCCCATGTAAATTAGTATTGTTAGAGAAATAAATTATGTGTTTTTCATTTTTAATGATTCTAATAGAATTACATTTCAATATTTTATTCCACATAAAATTGATACACAGTCTATGTTTATTTAATATTGTAATATTTTTCAAAATGAAAAATGTTATCTAATTTTATAAATCATAATTGATCTATTAGGAAACTTCTAATATATATAATTTGAGAAATTCTATTTTCATAATATAAATATTCATAATTCTTCATCCTCTAAGACTCCACAACTAAATTGTGTGTTTGAATAGAAAATAATTACATTATAAGAATTGTATATGATAATGTTATATGTGTACTATTTTACTAAAAAATCATGTAATATGTTATCAACAAATCCATTCATTATACTAAAAAAATTTCATTAGACAATTAAAATAAGACATTATAAAAAATTATAAAGAAAATGGATCCTAAAATTTTTTAATTAATATTATTTCATTTCAAAGACTAAATTCATAATACAAAATATTCACCAAAAATGGATTCAAAATAAGATGAATGTATTTGTTTATGGAATTCTAATTTAAGTTAAAAAAAATCAAATTAATAAAATAATAAAATTTCTTTTTGAAGAGTCTTTAAATGTTAAATTTTATTTAAATCATCTAATGAATAGAAAATATGATTTAGATATAGAAAATTTTTATTTTAGAGAAATTAACTTTGAAACTTGATAATTAGATGAATCTATTAAGGGTAAAAGTATCTATCATGAAAAATAATTAAAAGTCCACAAATATCATCTATTTTGAAATGTAATTGATGATATAAATTTTTATATTATAAGATGAAATTCCATAATAATTTTTTTCATGTCAATATTTTATTTTTACCTTTTTCATCAATATATTTATTAATTATTATTTTATTATAAATGGTTTATAGAAACATATAATTGTAAAATTACCTACACATAAATAATATATCTATTACAGTTGAAAAACCTATGTATCAAAATATTTTTATCACCAAATTTATAATTATAATCATGTATGATGACTATTATCATCTAATTAGAATCAAAATCGTGTTAGTGGCTCAAGGATACAATCAAGAAGTATGAATTTATTTTTAAAAATAATTTCCACCAGTTTATAAATCTAAATATATAAGAATTATTTTGGAATATGATTCTCAATATGTAATTATAAATATTAAAATTGATGTAAAAAGAGTATTTTTTAATGGATATATTTATAAAAATATTTTGGTAAATGTACCTTATGTTTTAATAATGAATATGAACCTGTCCATGTTCTGAAATACTAAAAATATCATTATTGTTTAAAATTTATCCTAAATCATGTTATTAGATGTTGTAATAATTTATTTTTATATTTTTTTAAAAAAATTGAATGATTTTATCCATAGATATATTTTAAAATAGATTCAAGAGATATTTTCATTTTCATTTTTTTATGATATCATTTTTTGTTCTTTAGGTGATTTACATCACAATTTACCTTCAAATGTAATGTTTTTCAAAGTTTTACATATTCCTTAGGGAAGAATATATGATCCTTTTAGGATAATAAAATTTTCTATGGAAGGAATGAATCTTTCATAATCAGTCAAATTATACAAAATAATTTCTTAGGTGTTTTGGTCTTAATAATTAATGATTATCAAATATTATAATGATTGTTTCTTGTTTGGAATATTATTATGAAGATTGAAAATCTATTTATAATTTGATTCATAGATTTATATTTGGTACCTTAATTTATATGAGATAAAATATATATTACTTTATGTTTTTAATAATAAACTTTTCCTTGTATAAATTCACTACATAAGAAAGGCATTTTTTGGTTGTAAAAAGGGTAATTAATCCTGATAAAGGATATTTTAATCTCGTTTTATTTTTTCCATCACATAAAATTTTTTACCTAACTAGTTTTTCATAGGTATGTGTCACTTTATAGATAAACTTTTAGTTTCATATAATTCCATGAATAAAAATTAAATATATATATCAAATTATCTGAGTGTGTATGTCACAACGTCTTCTTATTCAAAATATTTAAGGATTAAAAAAATTTATAAATTTTGTTTTAATTTTGAAATTAAAAATATTTATTAGTTTAATAATTCTATAATTATATCATCATAAATCCTTTAAATCACTCCCGGACTAAACACATTGATGTCAGATATATCATTTGATTTAATATATTGGGATGTGAGAGAATCCAAATCAGTATGTATGTGTTTATATGGTTACATGAGGATATATTCATTTATTATGTTATCATTTATACAACTATTATTTGGTATGTGGACAATGATGGGGATGTTTTGAAGTAGACTCAGAATAAGTTATAAGATGGTTCAATTTTTTATTTAAGAAAGGAATCAATATACTTCATCCACATTTTTCTAAAGTACTTTTTGGGATGATCCTAATAATTATACCTATTAGATAAACGCCAATATAATTTTTTACTAAGTATTTGTTTACCAGGTTGGATCGTACTAGATTTTGGAGACCATTGGTGTTGTTGGATTTATTCCATAAATTTTTTTAGAATTTTATTTGAGGAACCATTATATTCAAATAATCATTTATGAATTTATGTTTCATAGGTGGTTTAATATAAATTACATATGATTTTTTTGGGGTTTTCATCTTATATACATTGTATTTTTATGGTTAATGTACCCTATAGATTTTTTAATACCCTCAATTACTATCACTAACCAATGGGCTATTGGAGGCATGCACTAAGTGTCATTATTTCCTTCATTCTTTTACATGGAGGTATACATATAGGGGGGATCATGAAACTAATTCCTTCATTGATTAATATAGTGATATGTAATGAATGAGGTCCTCCTAGTTTTATTCTATTAAGAATTTCTAATCCTTATGATGTATAATGTTTCAATTTTCATCATATATCATCAAGGAGTGAGTGATCACATAAAATTTAAATATTTTTGGGTACTCTCCTAAGCTATGTTGATTTTATTAGTTGGTGTAGTACCTATATATATCTCTCTATTTTTTATTTCACAATTATATTTATCAAATAATCACTATCAAGAAATAACACACATAACATTAGATATAAATGGTTGTTTTATAGTCTTCATATTACACAATGATTATATAAGGGTAGATTAATATGTAAATGGGTGTATTTTATAATTTATAACGAAATGATGTTATAAAAAAATCTATCACCTGGTATTTATCCCCCTCCCACTAAAATCATCACCCCAATATTTTTTATGATTTACTATTGGTTGAATTTTAAAAATAAATTAGAAAAAAAATTCTTTTGTGGTTGGTAGTTCTTTTGATCGATAAGATAATGAAAGGGACGAGGATAAGGATGTCAACCTTGTAACACCTATATATATAAGAATTCATCATAGGTATAACATTTTCCAATATATTAGTGGTATATTTTTACAGAAAACAAATATTATTATTATCACATCATAAAATATATTGTAAACGTATATAAAATTTTATGATAGAATTAATTTCTCTTGGATTATTAGAAATTATGGGGCTAAATATTTAATGAAATGAGTTATATCAGTATCTTATATTTTTTCCACCAATTGTTTTTTCAGATTTCAATCACAGTTCAATGTGAATTGGAGGTGACATATTATTTTCATGGTTATTACTTTCTATTAGTATTTTCTAATATATGTATATTTATATATATATTATTTCCAATATATAATTTTGTAATTAGAGTATTGGAAAGTGAAAATGTAGACCTGAAAAAATTCTAAGATTTGTTTCCCCTAAAATTAAACCACTTTAAATATGTTTATTTTTTAACCATTAAATATAATTAAAAAAAATTAGTTTATATTAATTTTAGTCATATAAAAAAAATTAAATTAAAACATGGTAGACACTAAATAAATATTAAGATTATTTAATAAAATAATAATTATGATCCTTTTTCACAACACAACACCAGATTTTTAAATTCATATAATGAATTAATCTAAACACCATATTTATTATTTTTTGGAAAATGGGGCCTCAATACTATTCTTTTTTACATGTATCATGTGGAAGAGATTTATAATTCTATAAATATGAGTGTCGTATTTAAAAATGATGTATTTAGTTGCGTTGAGATGGATTTGACAATGTTGTTTTATTTTTTTCTCTAATTCATTGGTTTATATTATTAAAAATAATATTATAAATATGAAACCATATTTATATTGGGGTTTTTAGATAATCAAAATTAAATATTAGTTTAATTATTATATTCTATTTCTTTGAATTTTAAATTTTTTTGAAATAAATCTTATATATTTTTATAGTTTATGTGTGTCTGTTTGTACTATTTTAACATAGTAGTTGAGAAAATTTAATAAAAATTAATTATATAGAAATACCATGATAGTTTATATAAATATAATATTTAATTAATAACATATTTCTATGTTTAAAATACATGTTTTATATTGTTTTCATGGTTATTGTCTGTACATGAATCTAGTAACCTAGTTCAATTATTTGGATAATTAAATTGGTATAATATATAATGGATCTCACTATCAACGATCAATTTATTTAGTTGTATCAGAAAAAAAAGACAAAATCTTTATTCCAATATTATAGTGGGAGTATAAAAACATAGCATAAGAAATATTCATGCATCATTGAAATCATTCATAATATCTATGTTCATATCTTAGACAATTATAATGAAATAAAAGGTGAGATCAGATACTCTATAAGGGATACAGAGAACAAAGGATATCATCTTTAAATAGAGTATAATCAATATGGTCATGTTGAAAATCAAAACACATTCCATTAAATCAACTACTTGATTTTAATGAAATATATGGATATTATATATAAATAAATCACATTGATATTTGGTAATGAATTATCTATAAATGGAATGAAAATTTATAGAAAATCATGATCAAGGTATCCAAAAAATATATCATAAATATTTCCATAAAGTCATATTTACCAAGAACCCAATTTAAATTAATGTGTAGGTATAAACTATATACCCAACTTACATGGATTTCCAACTATTTTGTATAATGATATCGGTTCATGCATCTTTAGAATATCTGTAATTATGCCCCACCCACCACCTACACATCCCATGAATTCCTTTTAGTTTGAGTTATCAAAATAATTTATTATTAATTTTCCATATAAGTCAACAATTATTCATATTGAATCATGAATACAAAACATAATTATTTCCTCACTAAATGAAATTACTTACACAATAGGTTTCTATCAATTAATAAAATATATTGTAATAGTATATGGTTGAAACATCATAAAATTAGTAGAAATTGTACTAAATTAATTCCTTATATTATAAATATTAACATGCATGAGAAAAGTAATATCTAACGAATTATGTACAGTTATAGAGATCATGATCACAAGAATATGAATAATCACAAAATAAGCTAAAAATAATTATTAGTTAATGAATGCAATTTATTCTTCATTTATTATGGTATTTATATTAAAACTAATTTTTTAGAAAATAAAATAGAATTAATACATTATAAAAATACCCATGTATATTTTTTTAATAATAAAGTTATAGATAAAATTTCAAAATTCATTACATTATATTAATAATATAATAAATTATTTTTGGTATAGTTTGAAATAAATATTATAAAATGATAAAACAATTCCTTGTAAATCACCATTTAAAAACATAAAATATTATTTAAATTCATGATTAGTCAAGATTGTGGGAGAATTTATTCTTTTGGTGTATTTATAACAAAGATTTCATTTATACTTCTCAGAAAAAGAACATCATCGGAAAAAAAACAGAATAATATTTTTAAATATTATTTAAAAAATTAAATCATGTCTAACAAATTTATTTAATAAATACATTTATAATATTAAAATAAAGGTTCAATAAAATTTGAAAAAAAAATATTATCCTCAAAGGAAAAGGTTTTCACAAAAAAACATAAAAACATTTTCAACTAAATGTCTGTTCACTAATCATATTTACTTTGTGATGAGGTAATGCTACATTTTTTTACCAAACCCATCTCTTTCATTGGGGTTTTATTTTATTTTAAAAAATGGTCGGAAGCTCTACTTCAGGCTAGACTTGGTTGGTAACTGAATGTTCATTACATGTAACATAATTGATGATTTTTATTTAAAAATATAATACATAGAATTTACACATGTGAACCCAAAAAAACAAAGTAGAATAATATATATGGGGTTTAAATTATATGGATCCTATAATTTCCACATCATAAACCAGAACAATAAATCTACAAATTAAATAATATATTAAGAGAAATCTATTACCTAATGTTCAACGTCCATCAAAAGTGATTGTAGCCTACTTCAAAAAATATTCAAGTTAATATATATTTATAAATATACCATATTAATTAATATAACATCATATAAGATCAACTTATAAAATTTCAACATCAAATTATTAAAAAAATCATTTTTTAAATTCGTGTTTCTATGTGTTATCATTTTGTTTTTTCATGTATGTTTTTCAATGGTAGATTCATTCCATGAATATTTTACACGGTTACTTCATATAAATATTATTATTTATGACATAAATATACCATATATTCATTAGTTTCATTATTATAACCATCCATGTGAAGATTTAAGGAAACAAATTACATGACTAAATCGATATGGTAGGTCACAAGTATGGACGAGAGATGATTTTTTATTTTTCATTAGAAGATAAGGAAATAATTAAAAAAATTACAAATAAATAAATAATTTAATATCATTTATATAATATTATTTCATTTTTATCTATCCTTATGACCAACCATAAGAGTTGGGGATGAAAAATGAGATACATCATTCTCACGAGGTGGTAGTACGCACATGTGAAAGAATAATGTTTTTATTTTTCTTCTGCTAGATATATAAATGAAGAAATGGTAGAAAATAATAATTGTAAAATTATATTATATGATAGGTACTAATTTTATTTTATAATATTTTTCATTATATGTTAGAAGTGGGTAAATGGGAAAATAAAAAAATAAAACAGTCAGTTATAAACTGTACCTATTATTTGGACAACATCATTAGGGTTATACCTAAATCAATAATATGATTGTATTATGGTCATTCCGAGACCACTAGAACATGTATAAGGTATTTTGGAATGTATTTGGTAATGTATTGATATCTATATATAAGAACAATGAAGTTAATATAAGATAATATATAAGGATTTCATTTATATGTACACGAGAGGACACAGTGGGCATTTTTTAAAATATTTCAAATAGTAATTTCCTTATCAAGAAAATGGATAATGAATGACTCTTATTAAAATAAAAAATAAAATTTGGGGTGAAATATTTTCATATACTGTTTTCATTACATTCCATTTAGTCATTTTATTAGTTTACCACATATCGTTTTAGATTTAACAATTATTAATCATCTAACTCTTGTCGTCATAACTACCATTTCTAAAAAAATGATTAATAATAAACTAAAAATAATTTAGAATTATTATGAAATTTTTACATGATGATAAAAAATTTGGATTAATTTTTTTCAAATTTAATTCCAATAAGTGGTATTAATTAAATTTAAAATAAATTCATAGAATTTAAATAATAGGGGTACCCTTGAGAAATGTAATTTGATGTATACAAATTATTTTCAAAAAAATAATGTATAATATTTATTCCAATGTAATTAATGTTATTATAGTAAATCATTGGAGAATTATTTTCCTTTAAAAACATAATCATAATGGATTTTCATTAATACATTATTAAAAAAAATAACTAAAAACATTTTTTATATTCAAAAAATCATTACGTTTATTTCTCTATTGATAAACATATATTCCTATTTTCCTCAAAATATTATGATATAAAATATATTAATTCAAAAATAATTTTTTTATGAATAATAATATTTTCATTAACATTCATTTTATTATTATAAAATTATAATGTAATAATAGTTTCAATTTTGTGAAATCAATAATTTTTTCTATTAACCTAAAAATAAAAAACTTAATGGAAAAAAAACTTCTTATGATAATTTTGAAATGCTGAATTCAAATATGGATTTAATTTTAAAAAAATGAAGTTAAAATATTTTAAATTTATACTTTAATCATATTATTTTGAAAATCTATGTCTACATTGATATAGTTCTTCACAGTGAAATGAATACTTAATATAACTTAATATTTTCTGTTATATTCATCCCTGCATGAAAATGTATTCACTGAAATTTGTATAATTTTACATCATGAAGAGATATGGATAATTTTTCATCATAAATAATTATTGTTCCCACACTACCTCATCTATTTTAGTTTTTCTCCAATGTTCTTTCAGTAATCATCTTGTTAGATTCTGCACCGCTTATTCTATAGTGACATGAATCTAGATAGGCTCTTTATAGAAAGATAAATCATTTTCTTATTCTGAATGATTATTTGGAGAACAATAATTGAGTTTAGAATGTACTTCCTTTGTAATGTTTTTTGAAAAATATAATTAACATTAGAGAGGCTAGGGTTCAATTCAAAATAGTATACTATAGCTCCAATTCTATCATGAACTTTTAAAGTGATGTTATACCTTGGATGTAGATATCATTTCTTACCATACCTCTTAAAACACTTCTATAAATATACATTCATGAAAACATGATCTCAAATTGGAATTCCCATATAATTCATTTGATTATCCAAAAAAACTATTTGGTATATATTGAGATGACTTGTTGTGATTTTGAATAATTTTCCATTTAACTATTTAGTACTCAGTATATTTTAATCATTAATTATTTCATTCACCATGTTCATAAAAACAAGTTAGTGTTTGACATATTTTCCTTTAATATTATTCATGTGCTTCAATCTGAATACTTGAAAAGAAGATAATATTATATTAAAATTTCACTAATATTAACTATTGTTCCCATATAATATTAATTCCATGTGAGAATGATATTGAAATTTTTTTCTAACGTTTAATACACTATTCATACATTAAATTTATCTGAGGAAGATAATTTGTTCTAAAATGTTCTATGGTGTTGAGATCCTTTTGAGGACTTTTCCAGAATACCAATCTAAACCAGGGCACATGGTTAAATAAAATTGAAATTTTATCACTATTAAGTCTCATGGATTAATTTATATAGTTAAACAAGAGATTATCAAGAGGTAGATTTTTCTTGTAGCAATAAAATGTAAACACATGGCAGGAGAACAATAATAATCCAAATAGAATTATTCATTCATAGAGTCATTTGAAATATAATGACAATGTCTACAGTGATATCATCCCATTTACATAGAGGAATGGGTAGAAGATGAATAAATCTAATAAGTTGTTGTCTTATAGAAACTACAACCTGATAAAATAAGCAGCATGAAATATAGTCTACATTTTCATGTTTAATATTATCCAAAATATTATTTCATCAAATAAAAAAAATTGGGTTCTACCGAGGTTTAATAAAAAATAACATTTATTTGAATTATCTAATAATTATCTCATTATCACCTGAATATATAGAACCCATAACATCTTTCATAATTTACACAAATAATAATCATGAAACATTCTGTTAATTTTCTATCATTAATAGTGTTTATTTTTTTATTGTAAAATCTTATCTTGAAGTATAGAATTTTTTTACTTTTTCTAATAAGGATATTTTATAAATCATTCAGAAAAATAGTGATGCATACCCATTATAAATAATTCCCATATAAAACAGTACTGAGTTCCAGAATATATAAAAATATTTTATACTAATCTTAGTCATAATGCAATTATTTTTCATACTCAATCAATCATATACCTTATTATCATTTCCTAGTATGTGATGTATCAAAAAATCATAATCCATGAGTAGCTTTAGCCATCACTTTTTTAGCCTACTAAGATATTTCTTTCCTAAGAGGTATTTCTAGCACTTAATATCCATATATATCTCACATTCATTACTATAGAGACAATTCCTCTATTTATTAATGGAATAAATTATATCCTACAACTCAAGACCATGGGTTATAATATTTTGTTCATGGATACTTAACTATATTAATTCCTATTAAATAATTTTATCATTTTGTATAAGGACAAAATCAATCCCCTTTTTGAAGCATCACTATTTATGAAAAATCCATCCCTTCATGATAAGAAATATAATATTTGTTTCATTGAAAATTATCCAATTTAATTATTTAAACATTTATTAACATTATTTTAACTATATAAACTTGTTCCCTTAATGTTTCATCATTTATAACAAGTCCTCTAATCGAGAAATATTTTTATTAAATCATCAATATTAAATTTATAATCCAAGGAATCTATATACCTTAGTTATATTTTTTGGGATTTTCCATTCCATCACTATAATTATAATTTATGTATAAAATGATATTTCATCCTTGAAGTAATTATGAAAATTAAAATAAAATTAATGATCCTAGAATCCCCCATTGCTAAATTTTCCATATGACTAAATGTCTCTAAGGGTCATAAGATTGGTTAGAAAATTACTCTTATGCATGCCATACTTTTTATAATATTTCAATATATAATCAATAAATACCACAATGACTGTTTTTTGATATATAATGAATACTATGATTATTAGATCCACAAAAATAGATGTCACATTACCCAATAAAAATATAATTATCCACATGTCCACAACATATATAAAATCATTATTTGGAATTACTTCATACATTACCAATAATTAATGATAGCCAAAATAAGGATTGATCATTGAAAAATAATGAGCTTCTTGGAGAAGATAAAAAATACATGAATTTAAGGAAAATGATACTTGTTGATTTTATTAATGGAATTTATTTCCCTATAATCAATGAAAACCCTGAATGAACTGTCATTCCTCTTAATAAAAATAATAAGGTATCACCATAGTGTAATAGATGAGTGTATAAAAATATTATCACACAATTATTCTATTAGTTTTATTAGATCCACTAATTCCACTATGGTCATTGTAGAGACATCCCACTATATAGAATAGAGCAAGTGCTTTCTATTAAATAAATTAGCATGACTACAAGGAATCAAGCACCAAATGATTAGTTAATTTAGTAGTCTTGGTAAACATGATGCATACATGTGTATTGGACTACAATTGAATACACTAAGTAAAACATAAATTTCTAATTATTTATTAATAAAAATTTAAACAAATTCAAGGATAACTCTATTCCATATAGTAAAATCCATGCATATCCTTCATAGTACACTTATTAGATTCATTGTAAAAGAAACATAATACGGGTGATATAAAATTCCCAGTAATGGAAAAATAGAGCGGATGCAATAATGAATCAGTAAGAATAGTCAATATAAAAGGTAAATAAATAAACACACATGTCATGTAAATATCTAGATAATGAAATGTAAATATGGAATGGTATGAAACTGAAAAACATTACATCTAAATAAATTAAAATGAAATGTATCCCTAGATTTGTCGACAAAGAATCTCAGGGATAAATAATAACTGAATTCTCAAAAAAGGAAATGATTATTTTTAAGACAACATGTTTTCCAGGAACATGGTACCCATACCATGAAAAACTAGTTTAACCAATCCAATTTTTAAAACTAATTAATACCATGATACTACCGATTCACTGAGGGTAATTAATTCACAAGTCCCTAACCCTCATATTGCATGTCCAAATCATTCCTCATATATCAAATAAATAATGTTCCTTATCTAATATCCGTACTGAATAAATTATATGGAATTTACCAATATTTACCCAAATAATTTATTAAATGTTAAAGTATATTCCATATGTAAAATTAAATATGGTTTCAGAAATAAAAATATCTATGATAAATGGGATGGATAATTAGGGGAAATTTAACGATCAATGATCCTAAGAGATTGAATATTTCAAACAAACTAACAAATAAATAATGGGTGTGAATATGAATATTATCCTTGGAAATATTAATATTAAACCATCCATAGGAAGAATAATGTTGGTATCAATACAAAAAATCCCAAGTGAAGTAAAAAATAGAGTGTTTTTTTGTTGATTAAATAAAATAATAACATTCAAAAATATTCTTAAAGAAAATATCATTTTATTTTTAAAAACCTTTTGAGAGTATTTACAATTAAAAAACATTTTCATTAAAAGTATAACTTTTGACATTGAGAAGGGTTCTTCAAAGAAATTATGGATGATAAATTCATATATTTCATACGATGTAAAAATAATATTACTTTTTTACATCAAAAGGTTATAAAATGTCTCATTTGGAAAGTGACAAGAATATTCATTATAATAGATTTGTAAAATAAAAAAGGGTAAATGTTTAATTAACTAACCGTTTTAAACCCATTTTTGAAAAAAATTTAATAAAACATGGTTTTTAGAAGAAAACAAGTTCACCGACTAAAGTGAGAAATAAAGTAAGGTTTTCATAATACATTTTTTATAACACTTGAGTACCAAAGAGTTGAAAAATTGTACTAACACATGAAAATGGTCATGAATAACGTGAGAAGAATGAAATTTATTATTGGAAAATGGTTATATAATTTCCTTAAATGGAAATTCCATTGAATAATCATTAGGATTAGTCTTGCATAAAATAATCATTTAGCATTCCAAGGAGTCACATACCACTATGAAACATTTATAAATCATAAAACTCATGAAAGAATAATATTAAATGAAAGTATTAAATATCATGAAAGAAATGTAATTGATTATATAATTTTTAAAAATAAGAAGTAGATACACCACAAAAAATATGTATGTAGTGGACATGACATTTATCTCACGAATGTAAAATATGATATGGATGTCCCTTACCAATGTGGTAACAAATGAATTGGAAACCCAAACGTATTAATAATTAAATAAAAAATTTAAATTCTATTAATATTATTGGTTTCATGATATAATATTTCAATGTGGTAGTATGTACACCATATATAATAAATTAAGGGAAAAATAATTAAGTATGCCTTATGAAAGAAAAATGAGTCAAGACTCCCTTACATATGAATCAGAAGTCTGAAAATAGATAATTGTTAAATGAAACATCTAAATATCCATAGTTTAATAGAATTAATGATATTATATTTCAATGAGTCAGTTTGTACACCATATATATATATTATAAAATAGGGGTACTATAATAAAGTATGCCTCATGAAACTAAAATGAGAGAAGAATCCATTACCTTGTGTTTCCTTTAGGGTGAACATCCTTTAACTTCCAATATAATAAATTATGTTAATTTTATACTTAATTTATAACCTTGATCCTTTTAATATTTACATTTATTTAACTAATTAATATGCTTTTTACAATTACTTAAACAATTATGATTACATTGGGTGTTTTGACTAAATTTGGTTGATGTTTTAAAAAATATTTTGGGTTAACTATGGTCAAAGGGGTCATTATATTACATCTACATAATAATAACCATGACATAATAATCATATATTTACATAAATTATACTTTTAAAATCAATTATTAAATATTTTTATGAAAATGAGAATATGATACAATCATTGAGATGGTAGGACCTACGTACGCATGAGTAACATTCCCATTTTTAAATAATTGTTGTGAAAAGAATTGTAGAATCTAAAATATTTCCAAAATGATAACTATATTATAAAGATCATATTATTTAATCATATATACTTATATATAGAGTTATCTAATCTAAAATTAATCCCATCTTATTGAGTAGGAGGTAGTCCACATATCTAGGAACGACGTTATCTCATTTAAAGTGTGGGAAGAGGTAATAAAAAATGATATATATATATATATATAAAGTTAATTATGTCATGAATATCATATAGATTTTTATATGTATCATATTTTTAATTATAACCATCATTTATACATTCCATGTATCATGCGAACGAATCACATCACTTTGAGTGGGCGGAAGTCCATACTTCCTCAAATGAGATTA
Organism: Viscum album; assembly: GCA_963277665.1. NCBI lineage: Eukaryota > Viridiplantae > Streptophyta > Magnoliopsida > Santalales > Viscaceae > Viscum > Viscum album. The sequence continues at coordinate 2,116,214,331 of OY728120.1, forward strand.
TCATTTTTATAGAAATTGGAAAGAAAAAATGTAAGTTATAAATAAAAATAAAATAATTTTTAAACAATATAAATAAGATAAATATCATATATAAAAAAATTTTCCATCATAATGGAATCCATAGGAGGTGTTAATGGAAAATTGAACAATCATAGTTTCGTGAGGCAGTAATTCATCATTCACGGAAACAATATGTTCGTTACCAATTAGATGGTGTTTTGTGTATGTGTAGGTAGAACTATTGGCATAAGAAAATACTAGTATATTTAGGATACTTTTTTTACAAATTAATCGAATAAAAATATTTATGGGTTGTGGAATGGAAATGAACTAGAGAGATTGAGAAAATACATTACCTTTTAATCGGGTAACTTCTTTTGGTTTAAACAAAGGGCTTTTTCGGAAGGTTTTATACCAAAAATAATGATTATATGAAGAGGAAATTAATTATGGGATACTATTAGGTCATATATTTTCTGAACATAAGTGTTTTGATATTTTTTAGGAATGGGTATAGGTGGTGGCCTTTATAGGGAAGGAAAATGACAAACGTGGTATTCTTGAAAATATGTTTGGTTTAGACATGTTCTTAGCTAAAAAAAGTCATATAGAACCACAAAACATCATTAGTGGAAGGTTAATGGACCAAATATGTCCATATGAGGGGTTTTTCATAGGTAGCTAAGTCATTTGGGCCCTTAAACATAGGGTTTTTGTCCTTTTTTAAGCCAAATTTCACCTTAATCAATGTAATTAATTTTAATAACATTCACTTATAATTTTTGTAAATATTTAAATTGATATTATTAGACCACATTTATTATCTTCATTATGATGTTTTATGTCATATTTTCAAAATTCAAATTACAGATGCAAAAAAATTATGATTAATGATAATCTCATAGACAGACAGATTATCTAGTTTTAGTAGAAAAATGTTCAAAAGATTATCATATATATATATATTCAATTTAAAAATGTAAATTGATTATAATGCACTAAATTGTTTTAATATATGTATAATTGATCCAATTTATCTTTAAAAAAATTATAATATAATTAAAATTAATAATTATTCAAACAAAAATGTAATCTTTAACTAAAACAAATTATTTTTCCCTTTTCACTAAAATATGAAGCTTCATAAAAAACTCACAAAATTCATCCCAAGATAAATGGGATATTATTAATTAAAATTTAACGTTTAATTTATCAAATTAAATTCATAGAAGTGTCGAAATTAGCATTTAAAAAAGGTTCTCCACTAAAAGGCGTAAAAAATGCCTTAATGAAAATATCGGTCTTTATTTGAAATATTGGGTTTTATCTTATAATATACTTATAAAATATATTTGATGAATATAAAAATAATTTATTGAATAAATAACATATTTATTACATTAAAATCACTCACTAATTGTAATTATTTTAATCTATTAGTGTAAAATAGCATTGTGAGCGTTAAAATATCCGTTTAATATTCAATTGGTTCTTATATTCATTTCGAGTTTTTTTCTAACCAATGAATTAGATGTCTAAACCATATATTTTGTTAGTTTAGTTAATAATATTCATAATAACTTGTTTATATTAAATAATAATGTTTTAAATTATAGAATTTTTCTCAGTAAGACTCTGTATTGTGTATAGTGCAACCCATCAAAGAAGGTCGCTTTTTCATGTAACACAAACTATAGAGGAAGGTAATTATTGTGCATGATGTATGCTAACATAGTGTCACGTTCATTTCAGGATAACACGGTGTTTCATGCATTGAAATATATAGAATATATTTCAAATAGTAAATATATTCTAAATTATATAGATATTATATTTCCTTACACACTTATTGGAGCATGTCATAAATGCTATCGAACACAATGTTCTTACTTTACTTTTTTAGGGTGTCACTTTCTCCCCACAATATTTAAAGTGTGTCCTCACAATTTAAAATCGATCATGGTGATATATTTTTTGATACATACAATGTTTGAAATCCCAAATCATGAGAAGGGTTCATAAGTCATCCACTATATAATAGGTAATTGAAAGTATAATGGTCACATGGATTACAATGTAACTAGGCCTCTAAATAGGATACCATCAGTGGAAAGTAGAGATACATACTTAGAGGAAAAGAATAAATATTTATATGGAGTGAATGAGGTCATCCATAAAAAACAAGTGAGTGATAAATTAAAATTTGAGGGCCTCAAAGCCGTAAATCAATGATAGTTTAGAAGGCCATCGGTTCTTCAAAAACTATGTATTAAGAAAACATTTTATTTCTAAGTCATTTTAAGAATATTGGTTAATAATTTCACTAACTAAGAATATAATGAAATATTCTTACATGATAGGATTAGGTATCATATGAATAATCATATCCTTTGGTTGTGTATATGTCAAATTATAATACATCCCATTACTAACAAAAAAAATTAATTACCAACAACAACTTTTTTTATGCCTGGAGCACTAAAATAAACATTTAAATTATCATAAGTCCTATGAAAGAGTTAAAAGTCTTTCTATTTTCCATTAAATATATTCCACAATAAATATTATTAATATATTAATTTCTAATCATCATAAGTGTAACTACTGGTTCATCATCAATATTTATTCATTAAAATGTTTACATAAAAACAATTAAAATTAACAAGGACATGGCATAGTTCAGTTTTTGGCATGAAACCCTTATTTTCATTTGGTCATGGTTTAAAGACCCATGACCCTACTAGATTTGATTGGTTGTTACTAGGCTTACAGGCTACCCTTTTTGAAAATCATAATAATATGACATCCATATATAAATATGATGGACTTTCTTGGAATCTGGTTAATCTTTATATATAATTTTAACTATAGTTTTCTATACAACTTCAATACCTAAATACATCATCCATTTTATTTCCACATTGGTCCTTCCTTGGTCTAGGGTTTATATATAATATCATTAGTTGTATTTCAAAATCCAGACACATTATCTTCAATCTAAAACTCTCTAGGTTTAACCTAGGTTTCTTATTACATATCCATATCCTTTAAAATGGTTTTAAAGAAAAGTTAGATTATCCTATGAATATCTCCTAGGAGTGTCAATCAAGGTGTACAGTAAGGACCATTTCCATGTACCAGGTTAACTAGAGTCAAGCCTGAAACACCTTGTTAGAGTTGTTACTCTTAGGTACATTTGTTCCAAAACCACATCCACTTATAGTATATATATATATATATGTATAGCTAGTAAGACCCACATAATATATAAATTACCAAAATTACAAGGTTTTCATATATACATCATTAAATTCTACTTTAGGGTTATGTTTTCAAATCAAGTCCTTCCAAAATCCAGTTCCCTAGGTTACTAATAAACATAATTCGATACCAACTTTTGTGACCCAACCCCTGATAGCTGAGATCTAATGTCTAACACTAAATAAATTGGAATGATTACAAGGAATAAATCCCCTAAGGACCGATCAGTTTAGTAGTCTCCGTAAACATGATACATAAATGAGTATTATATTACAAATGAATACACCTATTACAACATATTTTTTTTCTTGATTCTAATTGAATAATTAAATAATGGTGAGGATAACTAAAATCCATCTACTAAAATCTAGGAATATCTTTAATAGTGTGATTCTTGGATTCATGTGGAAAGAAACATTATAAGGGTGTGATCAAATGCAAAATAAGAGAAAAATTGAGCGTAAACAATAATGAATCAATGAGAATAGTCAAAATGGAATGGTGAATAACTAGACACACATTTCATATAAATAACTATATAACTAAAAATAAATATTTCAAGGTAAAAAATGGAACATATTCCATCCAGATAGATGATAATGAAATGTATCCATAGATATGTCGACGTAAAATCTCATGGATAAATAATAACTGAATTCTAAATAAAGGAAATTCTTTTTTTCTGACATAATGTTTCTCATGACCATGATACCATTACATCAAAAAACAGATTAACCATTCAAATTTGAACAAATGAATTTCTCTATGAGACTATTGATACATTGAGGGTCATTCGTTCACCAGTCCCCAACCTATGTATTTCATATCCAATGCATTCCTAAAATAATGTGCCTTATCTAATATCTCTTTTAAATAATGTATACATATTTATCAATATTTCCCCAAACAATAAAATAAATTTTAAAGTAGAAACTGTATGTAAAATGGTATACAGTTTGGGAAATAATAATATCCACGATAATTGAAATGCATAATTTGGGGAAATTCAATTTTTAATGGTCATAATAGATTTATTATTTCATGTGGACTAACAAATAAATCAAGGAAGTGAATGTGAATACTATCCTTGGAAAAATCAACAATAAACCATCTAGTGGAAGAATATGGATGTTATCACTACAAAAAAATCCCTAGTGGAGTCCAAAAGGGGGTTGTTGAGGTTGATGAAATAAAAGAATAACATTAAAAAAATTGAAAAAAATATCTTTTACTATTTAAAACCCTTTAGAAAATATTTTTCATTAAAAAAACATTCACTAAAAATACGTCTTTTGAATTTGAGAAGGAGGGATTAAAGAAATGAAGGTGGTAATTTTGTTCATGTCTTATGAGGTAAAAAATAATAAATCTTTTTGATCGAAAAAAGGGTTAGAAAATGACTCATTTGTAATGAAAAAAGAATATTCAATCTAAGAGATTGGTAAAATAAAAAAAATTGTAACGGTCAATTTACCAATTCATTTAAAAATAATTTTTGTATTTTTTTATAAAACATGGTTTTAGAAGAAAACATGTTCTCCGACTAAAGACAGAAATAAATTTGGGTATCCTAAAAAAAACTTTCTAAAACAATTGAGTAAAAAAGAGTTAAAATGGTAATAATACATGAAAATGATCATGAAGAACTAGAGTGTAATGAAACTTATAATTTTACAATTTTTATATAAGTTCCTCAAATGGAAATTCCTTTGAAATATGATTAGGATTCGTCTTGAGTAAAATAATCTTTAAACATTACAAGGTGTTTCATACCACTTTGAATCATTTCTAAATGATAATCCTCAAGAAATAATATTATTAAATAAAATTATAAGATACCATGAAGGAAAATTATTTAATGATCTAATATATAAAAATGGGTAGTATATACCCCACCCAAAATGTGTAAGTAGTGAACATGACATTTATCTGATGAATGTAAAATGTGATATGGAAGCCCCTTACTAATGGGGTAAAAAATGAATTCGAAAACACCCAGGTATAAATCATTAAATAAAACATATAATTACCACTAATATAATAGGTTTCAAGATATTATTCATCAATGTGGTAGTATTTACACCATTAATAATAAATTATACGCACAATAATTTAGTATGTCTCATTAAATGAAAATGAGACAAGAATCCCTTACATATAAATAAAAAGACCCAAAAGTGATAATCATGAAATGAAACTTCTTAATTCCATGAATATAATAGGTTTCTTGATATTATATATCAATTTGGAAGTATGTAATACACACACACACAAAAATATATATATATAAGAAATTAGGTGCACAAAAAATATGTATACATCATGAAATGAAAATGATACAAGAATCCCTTACCACGTGTTTCCATTCGAGTGAACATCTGTTAACATCCTATATAAACATATATTAATTTTATAATTGATTAATAATATTTTTCTGGTTTATAATTACTTGTATATCACTTATTACCTTGTTTTTTACAACTACATAAACAACTATGTTTATGTCGGGTGTTTTTGACCAAATTTGGTTTAGGTGTCAAAACAACTATTGTTGGTCAACTATTGTTGAATGAGACATTATATCCCATATCCAGAATGATAACCATGAAATAATTATTATATTTTTACATAAATTATACTTTTAAAATCAATCATTAAATATGGTAATGAAAATGAAGATATGTTACAATCAATGATATTGTAGGTCGTACGTACGCATGAATAATATTCCCATTTTTAAATGATCATTGCAGAAAGAAGGAAAGTAACTCAAATATTTCCAGAATTATAATTATATAATAAATATCATATTATTTAATGATATTTTCCTATATATATATTTATGTTATGTAAAAGTAATCACATCATGTCGATGAGGAGTTAGTCCACACGTCTACGAACGACATTATATCTTTTAAAGTGTGTGAAGGGGAAATAAAGAAAATGATATATATATATATATATATCCAGAAAGGAACTTATTTCATTAATATCATATATATGTTATTTATGTCTCATATTTTTATTTATATGTTTAATTTAAACATTCCTTGTATCACAAAAAAGAATCACATCACTTTGAGGGTGTAGTAGTCCACACTTCCACAAAACGAGATTATCATATTTGCACAACATGGAATGAAAAAATGTATGTTATAAAAAATATTTAATAATTTTAAAACATTATAAATAACATATAAAGCATATATAAATATATTTTCCATCATAATTTCCACCATAAGATGTGGTAATGGAAAATTAAACAATCATCGTTTCCTGTGGTAGTAATTCATTGTTCCCAGAAACATTATGTTTTTTACCCAATAGGTGGTGGTGTATGAAAGTGTTCAAAGAAATATCAGAGTACCAATATCATATTATATTGAGGATATTTATTTTCTTACACAAGAACCAAATATATATATTTTAGGGGATTTATAATAAAAATTATAAAAGAGAGATTGAGAAAAGACATTACCTTTTTATCGGGTAATTTCTTTTGGTTTAACCAAAAGGCCTTGTTGGAAGATTTTTTTCTGAAATAATGCTTCTTGGTATACTAGAGAAATAATGTGTGACTATTTGGGTAGGTAATGGAATAAGGTAAGAGGTTTGATAGGTGTGAGGAATGGGTAGAGCGGGTGGCCTTTTTAGGGAAGGAATAAGACTCACTTGGTATTCTTGAAAATATGTTTTCTGTACACAAGTTATTACCTAAAAAAGAAATAATAAACATCCAAAAATCATTAATAGAAGTATAACATCCTAAATATGTCCATCCAATTTGTTTTGGACAATTCTCAAGGTCATTTGGGTCCTTAATCGTAGAGTTACAGTCCATTTTTAATCTCAATTAATCCTTAATCATTGTAATTAATTTTAATCATTGTTAGTACTCATTTACGTCCAAAATTTAGTTGATATTACTATAAAAAAATATTATCTTCAATAAAATTATTTTTATTGGATTTTACATATTAAAATCACTAAAGCAGTAAAATTTGGATTAATTATAATCTTGCAGATAGATGGGTTCTCTAATTTTAATAAAAAAATGGTCAAAAGATTGCTATGTTTTTATATTCAATTTAAAAAGGTAAATTTATTAAAATGGAATAAATTACATTAATAGTTGTATAATTGATCCATTTTTTTAAACAAATTTATAAAATAATATAACATTTAAAATTATTTAAACGAAAATGTCGTTTTTAACTAAAAGGCAGTATGTTTCAAAATTCACTAATAAAAGATGTTTCTTGGAAAAAACCCAAAAATACATCCTATGATAATTTTGACATTATGAATTCCAAAAAAGTTTATTTTTTCAATTTAATTTAATAATAGTCACAAAATTAAGATTCTAAATAGGTTCTCCATTAAATGGCGGTGAAAATGCCTAAATAAAAATATAAGTTTTATGTGACATGTTGGGTTTTCTCTAATCTTATTCTTACCAAATTAATTTAATTAATATAAATAATTATTTATTGAATATGTAACATATATATTCCATTAAAAACACTCAATAATTGTAATTATTTTAATCTATTGGGGTAAAACAGCTTTGTGAGCATAAAAATAGCCTTTTAATATTCAATTGGTTCTTATATTCATTTCTAATTTATTTGTCACCAATGAATTAGTTTTATAAACAATATATTTTAATATATAAGTTAATAATATTCATAAACTCTAGTTTATATTAAGAAATAATATTTTAATTATAGATTGTTTCTCGTTAATAGTCAGTATCGCATATAGTGTAATCCATCGAAGAAGGTCGCTTTTTCATGTAACATAAGTTATAGAGGAAGTTCGTTGTTAAATACGATGTATGATAACTTAGTTTCACATGAATTTACAGATATCTTGATGTTTCATTCATTGAAATATATAGAATATATTATAAATAGTAAATATATTATAAACTATACGAATATTATATTACGTTACGCACTTTTTGTCACATGTCCTCTATTCTATCGAACACTCGGTTCTTAGTTTAGTTTTTTAGGGAATCCTAGTATTACTATGGGGTTCTATAGATATAGTTTTCATCAGGTCTAAGATCAATACAAAAATTGACGTTATTCTTTGGTGGATGATCTGGATGTTCTTTAGGAATCACATCAATGTATTCCAGTATAATCAGTAACTCCACTATCATATGGATACAATTTAAATCCATGGTTGTGTCTAATATTTTTCTTCATAATGATTCTAATTATGAGTTGCTACTAGTGGGGGATCCATACATGATTTAGATGATATAGTCTCTCCTCTTATGATAAGGGAATATATATCTTCATTGTGAATCATAATTTAATTCTCCTAGAAATAAATTTTTTAATTTAAATTTGAAAACCTATCCATACAATTTATTATATAAAATTCAACCATAGGGATATTAATCATGTTTACCAAAAGAGTATGAAAATGTGTCACAATGTAAACTGACATGAAAAAAATGTATTTTAATATTATTTCTATATTGAGTCTTTATTGACAACATGCTTATTATGGTTCAGGGAAAATAACTAATTTTATTAAAATAACATGGGAGACATAATATTTTGTGATGATATAGAATAAAATAAATATGTATATAAATTTAAGGTTGCAATAATTGTAACTGAATCTAAATAATTGGGAACATCGACATTATTTGTACAAATTACATATTCTTGGCATTCTCCCCATGTCTTCTTCTCTTGGAGGATCCCTTTTTGGTGATACATTTGTTTGAATAATTCCCTATAAATTTAGTATATAATCAATTGATAGACGTGGATTCATTATTTGTATTCAATAAACAAATAATTATATTCCCATTATACATTATTCCAATGAAATTTTATTTTGATTAAGTGTATACAAAATGTTTCAACTCTAAAATATCTTACATTTCAAATTAATTCATCCCTTTATAATATTTTGCACATTTGTTTTTCCATTATGCCCATATATCCTCTTCCTTTAATTACCTCTCTTGATCATATAAAACATCGATAAATTTCTCTATATGAGAGTGATTTTGTACTATCCTAGCATATAATGAAAAGGTTTTAGACACCACATTTCTTCAGATACAATACATCTTCCCATAAAAGAAATTTCCAATATTGATTTATGCATTATGTATATGGTCAAAATAATGACATTATACTCTATTAATTCTAGTCTCAAACTCTGAAATACTTTTCTCTTCCTTCAAAATTACTGTGAATAAATTTCCCACCATTTTATGTTTTTGTTCTTGAGAAATTATTTGTTGTTTAATATCACTTTAATGATTGTATATTACATAATTTATATTTAATCTACCAATTTAGTGTTCCTGATCAATTACCACTATTTATAGTAATCTTCTTTCAAATAATATAGTATATGAATATTAATTTCTCTTTTGTTACATCCCAAATACAATAATAACATGTTGAGGTAGATATTCAATTGTTTATAAACCAGTGGATAAATAGTTCCACTAAAATATAGATGGCTTTATCCTATTATAAGATACAACATATGTGAATCATTTCAGGGAAAATATTTTTCTCCCTAAGGGAATGTTTATTTATTATTACATGATTTATCCTCCATAATATGTTCATGCATTTCTCTATTACAAAAAAAAGTTATATTACCATACTTAGAAAGTTAGTCCTTTCGCTGACAATGGTTATTTATTCCAATCCTTCAACTAAAAACGATCTCAAAATAATGGAACCCAATGACTTAACTCATATTCATATTGAATATTGAGTAAGAAAATATAATTCATATAATATTAAATGTTATAAAATAAAAAAAGGAAATATCATAATTATAATGATAGCTATGTTAATTTAAAACCCAGTTCTGAAGGTTCAAACTAATATTTCAACAATACAAACTTTTTCACCCTTACTCTATTATCATAATAAAGATGTTAACATTATTAAATTTTTAATAGATACAAGGGATCTCACTATATAAGATCAATCTATTTTAATGTCTTAGAACACTGGATACATAGATGATTCCGATATTAAATTGGAAATATTATAACATACAATTAGAAGCATTTTTCCCTACTTTAAATCAATGATAATATCCTTCGTCAAAACCGATTTAATAGAAATATTTAATGGGTGAGATATGATTATTAGTAATGGTTACATATAGTGGAAGATTTCATGTGTAAATATGGAATACAAAATATTTTAGATTGGATAATTGAACACAATCTATTCAATCAATAACATGAGTTCAAAGACCATCTCGGGATAATATCAATATATAAATCATATAGATTATTGAAAATGAAATATTAATAATGGAAATGCTTACATATGTACATTCACAATCCACAACCCTCAACTAAGATATCACAAAGCATACCACCATGTCCTCTAAACCCAGAATTCATTCTTAATAAATTTATAATCTTAAAACAAATTCCAATATAATTTTGAATGATTTATCTTTTGTCTTCTGAGACCTATCATTGAAACAAAGGGATATCTATAACACATATCCACTTATCAAATCGACGACCTACTCATTATCCATATTTTTAATGATTAATACAATTCATTCTCAAAATTCCCTATTAGTCAAAAATTATCCGGATTGATTCAAGAATACCAGAAAAAAAATATTTCCCTCGAAAAAGACATAACCTACAAAATATGAATCCTAAGAGAGACACTATATATATAATTTTTATGTGAATTAAAAATCATCAATGTAGAATCTATTATTCTAAATTCATCAATGATATTATAAATATATACATGGTGTATAAAATTAATGAATAATGAATAATGGAGATTCATATATATCACTATTAGAAGAAATTAAACGATCTCAAATTAACATATAATACATTATTAGTAAATGAATACCTTCAATTCATCATAAATGAATGTTTTTTGTAAAACCATTCCTTTAGAAATGATATTATAATAAAAACATTAAAAATTAACTACACGTATCTTAATTTTAAAATGAAGTTGTGAATCACTTTTAAAAATTCATTTCATTCCTTTAATATAACTGTACAATTTTCCTTTATTAACATTTCAAATAAAAAATTCCTAAAAAATGGGAAAATTAATTTCACTGAAAATAACCATGGTAACTTGGAAAAGATGATTTGAATAAAAATTTATCCATGATGGTGGGCATGTCCATTTATGTGGTGTGTGTTTAAATAATGATTTCATTCATATCTTCGGTAACAAGTAACTCAAATGGAATATGAAAAAGATAATCAAAATAATCATTTTTATAGAAATTAAAATATTCTAAAATGTCTTGAATAAATATATGATAATATTAAAAACATTCTTTAAAACATTTTAAATAAAATATATACATGGGAAAAATGATTCAGAAGAAAAAACTCAAAAAAATATTTTTAATTGAATATCCCTTACATGTAACATACTAGTTGATTCTTTATCAAACATAAGATGAAATTGAGTATAAAAATATAAACCCCAACAAATATATAAGGGAATAAATTAAATGGGTTTTACAAATTTTGGATTATATAATATTTCTATTGGAAATGAAAACATAAACAATCCAAAAATAAAATGAGATTGTATTATATATCCATTACCTCAAGTATGAAATGTTTTGTATGTACCCTTAACCTCATATAAAGTTATTTTAAATTAATTATTCTTATATAATAGAACCGTATAAAAACTTATAATATCAAATATTGTCCACTATTTACATTTAATCACTAATTCAATATTAATTCTTTATTATAATCGTCATTTTTGAGTTTTAGATATTTCATTTTAATTAAGGTTTCGATTAAAAAGATAATGTTATTTCATCATGATCATATTTCCATTATCTAAATTATTTAAATAGGAATTTTAATTCCATATATATTAATTATTTAAATCTTTATAACCATCAATGTAATATGGTGATGAAAGATGAATTACACCGCTATGTAGAGATGATTGGTTGTACATATACATGTGTGCTATTTCTATTTTTCATTGGATGGAAAAGAAAGAATAATGAAATTATTTAAAATTGAATAGTGAAATTTATAAAATATATATATATATATTATTTCATTTTCATATAACATTATGACTAACCATGACTGTAATTTAGGAAAAATTACTATAGTCCACTCATACCCATGAAAGATTCCATAATTCTCTATTATAGAGAAAATTATATGAATATATGTTATAAAATAACTATAATAACATTTAATTATAAAAAGGATACATATATCTCTTTACCATATTTTTTTGTACAGTTTTGAATGGGGTAAAATAAGAAATTAAATACAAAACAATCTATAAAGAACTGTATCACTTCTTTAGAAAACATCCTTGGGTTTATACATAATGACTTATTTAGATTGTATTGTACTCAATCCATGGAATATAGTATTGATAGTGGGATTTATTAAAGGATTGTGGAAAAATATTTTAATAAATAAGAGGCTATATATGTGTGGAGAAGATATAATAGGTAGTGTTCATTTATAAGTGAGGGAAAGGATACTTGTGTAATTTTGGATATAATTAATATATATTCATTAAATTCTCAGTTCAAATGGATTCATAATATCTTGTAATTTAATATATAAATAAATATTATTTTAAATTTCTTATCAAATAGAATTTTTAATAGATTTTATGTCATTTTAAACGTTATCAGACATGTTTTATGCATTTAGCATGTTTTAAATCTTACCGTGTTAACAAAATTTATTACCAATGATATTATTCAGAAAAACCTAAAATAAAGGTAAATTTAATTAAAATTTTATAAAATATAATTATGAATATGGATTCCATTTTATCAAAATAATTTATATTAATGTATGAAAGTAATATAAACCCAAACACAAAAAACTAAATGAAAAATAGTTTTCTTGAAAACAGTAATTTTAAGTATAAATATTATTATTTAGAAAAATAATATAAAATGATAATCAAAATGGAAATATTTTGATCATCTCATATAATTGGAAAAAAAATATTCATTTAAAACCAAACAAAAACAAAAACAAACCATCTAAATAATTGAATAGATATAATAATTAAAAACAGCTATAATTAAATTGAAAATATTGAAAATATTTTAAAATATTTAAACATATATTTATATGTTCAAATTTTTTTTCTGAAGTATATTACTTATTATATATATATATTCTATTTTGAAAACGTTTTCCTTAAACTTCATTTTATGCATACACTATTGAAATTTCACAAAAGAGAAAATTTGAAAAAAAAATATAGAATTCCTAAAAAATTAAAAAAATAAACCCGATGATAATTCATATTGATTAATTAAAAAATAAATTAAACTATTAATTTTAATTTTATTAAATTGGGGAATTTTAGATTTTACCAAATTCTGAATTTGATCAATGATCATTATGCTATAGTTTCTTAGAATGTAATTAATATATTGTATAATTGAATATCTAGTGTTACATTATTCCCTCCTTTAAAAATATAATCCCAAAATATTAATGAATGATAGATCATAAAATAATGGTGATAGTTATTTATCCTAACATCCTTATTTTCCCATTCAAACTCTTATGCTTTATGATTTCTCTAGAGCACCATCGACGGTCATGTCTTCCTATACCATAATACATTTTAGCTTGTGTCAGGAATCAAGGTAGGATCTTTGTTAGGTCCACAAGGTTGAATACCCTGAGAGGAGGGCTGAATTAGGGTATAACTAATTTAAAATTAACACCTGTTATGATCTTGCTTCGCAGTTAAGAAAAACAATTTTCTCTCTCTTTCATGTTGCACAATGTAGACAGAAAGTAAAGCATGCACAGGACACAACGATTTTTACTTGGTTCACCCGCACTAGGCTACGTCCAAGGAGCATACGCCGACAAGTTGTCGGTCGTACCAAATTCCACTAAACTTCACTAGCTGTGGATTACATGGTTTAGGTATAGTCACTCTGTCCCAGGATCACGGCCTTTACAAGAATTAGGGTCAGCTCACTGCTTTCCCAAGGGTCACTCCCTGTTTCTCTCTCTCTGGCTCACAGCCAGTGGAGAGGATCACCTTCTTCCTCTTCTTTTGCTCACTGCATCGGAAAGGATCCACTCACAGTTTATAGACCTGTAGGTCTCTTCATTTTCATGAAGGAATGCATATTACTCTGTAAGTAGATGCTCTGTTGAAGCCCAATTTTTACCCGTAGATGAATCTCTCTTTGCACTGAAGGTATCGGGAAAACTTTCAGCTTCTAGGAAGCCCAAAATTCACTGCTGGAAATAAACCTTAGTTGGTGCGCAAGTCAATATCGGCGTGAAAGTATCGGCGTGCAAGTCACAACGGGCACGCAAGTCTTCCTCAACAACTTGCGTGACACAAGCTTCCTCAACTATAAACTTGCGCGGCACACATCCTTTTACACCCAAACCAACATTGGCGCGCAACGGCCAACCAGCGCGCAACTTCTCACACCGGCGCACAACTTCAACCACCGGCGCGCAACTTCACCTGCGCGACCACACACCACTTGCGCGACCACCACACCTGCGCAACGGGAGCTCTGAGTCTTCAAAGTGTTGAACTATGGTCCGAAATGAGGATGGTTGGTCCAGTATTTATAGGAAAATTGACCACCCTACGTGACGGTACGCAAGTCACATGCGCAACCCAGTCTCGGCGCGCAAGTCTTCTATCCTCCTAGACACTTGCGCAACCAACTCCCAAACATGTGCGAACCTATTTCATTTTCCATATTTTTATCTTCTGATCTTGAAAAACATATGGCCTCAAGTTTCCTATACTCTAGGTCATCGGCACGCAAATCCCTTTTCCAAAAACACTTTTCATCATTTGTCGATTTTCGGGCCCAAAAATTTGGCAAACACTAGAAAACGGCGCCACCTTGAATCTGTTCTTTTTGTACCGCCTCCAGATCGTTCATTCCATTATCAAAGTTCTTTAATAAAACATGGATCATTGACCACATCTCTTGAACCTGAAATTCCACCATGAAACCCCCTTTTTCAACAAATTTTTATGTCATGGTTTGCATTGTCAACAATCACAACACAGATGTTCACTTTGTCAACAAACACAATCACCTCAAAAATACTTCAATGATGCCTTGAAAGATTTTTTCCCAACAATCTCCCCCTTTGGGTTTTTTGAAAACTCTTCCATAAAAATATGCATCATTAATTCTTCATCCACCATTCACCTTTTGAGATTCTGATAGCAATGAAGGATTTACTCAAAACATACCCTAAGCCCACATGAGAAATGCTTGGCGTGATAAACAAGAGTAAATGAAAAGCTCATCAATGAATCACTTCATCTCTGACTCCCACTGTTGACACCAAAGTGATACCAATATGTCCTAAACTGATACCAATTGTTAATGGACTTATAGGAAGACCAATGTTTGGTTTGGAAATATTCTTACCACTCTCCAACACCACTCTTCTGCTTTTATCATGATCCTCAACTGTCGTGATATCTATTCTTTGATCGATCACTTCTAGTATCATCAGATTTAAAAATCTCCCCTTTCTCATTTCTCCTCATATCTGGCTGCTCCACAGGTCAGCTTCTCCCCATATCTGTCATGATTTCTCTAATAGCCACATTGTCTCCCCCTTGAACAATCACTATTTTATCCCCCTTTTTCAACGAACCCAAAGGTCACTCCTTTGTAGTCTATAACATAGTAGAGACCACATATCAGCACATTAGGGAAAAAACATCATACCTCGGGGAGAGGGGTTGTTACATCCACATGCTTTTAAGTGTGAGGAATCGACTGAACTCCCAGAGCCAGTCGATGCTTTTCGAATGCTTCCTTGGGTAAGGCCTTTGTCAGAATATCTGCAACCTGTAACTCTGTAGGCATATAGTCCAACTTCACAAGCCCTTGCTCCACTTTCTCCTTGATAAAATGATATTTGATCTCAATGTTCTTTTTTCCTTGAGTGATGAATAGGATATTTGCTAAGATTGATAGCACTTGAGTTATCACACTGGATACCAATCGGAGACATCACTTCAACTCCCATATCATCAAGCTGTTGTTTCATCCATAATAACTATGTGCATGCTTGAGTGGCTGCAATATACTCAGCTTCTGCGGTGCTTAATGAAATGAAATACCTCTTCTTGCTTAACCAAGAAATACATAGTCTTCCAAGATAGAATGCACCTCCAGATGTTGATTTCCTATCATCCACTGAACCGGCCCAGTCTTCATCTGTATATCCCAATAACTCTTTCTGATATTTTTCATTATATGTCAAGCTGAAATCCACTATGCCCTGGATATAACGAAGTATTCTTTTCACTGCAAGCATATGACTTTCTTTGGGATTACTCTGATATCTCATTGCTTGGCATGTGGCGAAAACAATATCTGGCCTTGTCATGGTCAAGTACAACAAACTTCCAATAATTTTCCTGTATTCTGTGATATTAACTGCCTTTCCATCCTCATCTTTTGATAATTTCATCCGGGTAGCAAACAGAGTTTTCATCTCCTTGGAATTTTCAATGCCAAACCTTCTTAACACCTACTTGGAATATTTGTATTGAGAAATGAATGTTCCATTCCTTCCTTGTGTCACCTTTAGACCAAGAAAAAACGTTATCTCTCCAATCATTGACATTTCAAACTCATTTTTCATAAATTTGGAAAACTTTCTACACTGATCTTCATCTGATCCACCAAATATTATGTCATAGACATAGACCAGCACCATCATCCTTTGATTACTATTGTTGTTGAAATAGAGATTGTAATCAACTCCACCACGCTGGAAACCAAGATTCTGCAAGTACTGATCAAGCCTTGAGTACCATGCTCTTGGTGCTTGTTTCAGCCCATACAACACCTTATTCAGCCTACAAACTTTGTTCTCATCCTCGTGAATGAGAAAACCATCTGGCTGCTCAATGTACACCTCTTCTTCCAGAACCCCATTTAGAAATGAAGATTTGACGTCCATCTGGACACTTTACTCTTTCTTTGCACTACTATGGAAAAAAATAATTTGATTGTCTTCAGCCTTGAAACTAGTGAAAATGTCTCATCTACATCTATTCCCTCTATCTAGGAGTATCCCTTGCACACTAGTTGTGATTTGTTTCAAATCACAGTTCCATCTTCATTAATCTTGTTACGATAGACCCATTTAGTACCGATGACATTATTGTCTGCTGGCCTCCAAACAATCTCCCATGTGTGGTTCTTCTCAATCTGATCAAGATCTTCATTCATAGCCTAAACCCAGTTTTCATATTCTGCTACATCGGAAAAACATTTCGTCTCCACCTGAGATAGAAACGATGTTTACTCTAATGACTTAATTCTTTGAGTCTGAACTGGAGCTGTCTGATCACCAATGATATTCTGCCTATCAATTTCAGCTCGACTCTTAGTCTTACTTGGAGATACAGACTTGACACTTTCTTGTTCATCATCAGTATCTTCTTCTATATCAGCCTCTACCACTTCTACTCCCCCTGTGTCGTTTACCTCATCATCACTTTCATCCAGAAACTGTTCACTAGGACGTTGAGTATTCTATTAATTTTCAACTATAGTGACATCATTGCTCTCAACAATTTTTCCCAGCCTTTTGATGAAGCATTTATATTCATTACTTTTCCCTGAGTAGCCAAGGAATATCCCCTCATCTCCTCGTGCCTCAAACTTCTTGTGATTTTCTTTGTTGAGAATGAAACACTTACTTCCAATGATTCGAAAGTATTTCAACATTGGCTTCATTCTGTACCACAGTTCATACGGAGTCTTCCCTTGCTTCGGACACAACAGAGACCTGTTCGAAACATAGACCGATGTCAAAACTGCTTCCTTCCAAAATTTATCTGGTAGGTCTTTATCAATAAGCATCGTTCTGGCCATGTTGTTGATGATCCAATTTCTCCTTTCAACCACTCCATTCTATTGGGGAGTTCTCACTGATGAAACTTGATGTCTTATCCCATTTTTCTCAAGATAGTCTTCGACTTTACTATTTTTTAATTTCGTACCATTATCAGTACGAAACTTCAGAATTTTCTGCCCAAGCATCTTTTTTGATTCCCTCCTATACTGCTTTATGCAACTGAACAACTCTGTCTTATGGGTAATGTTGAATACCCATGCCATTCTTCTATAATCATTAATTAAAAGGACCTAGTACCTTTTCCCATTTATAGCTCATGGTGAAATAGGTCCACATACATCAGCATGTACCAATTCGAGCACTCTTGATGATTTATGTTCCTTTAGCCTCTATGTTTTTCTGATGATCTTCCCTTGTTGACAAGCATCGCATGTATGAGCACGGTCATGTGATAGTTTGGGAAGGTCTCTAGCAGCATCACACTTTACCAGATCTTCCATAGATGGTTGGCATAGATGACCAAGTCATTTATGCCAGAGCTAGTTTTCTTCCTCTCTGGATAAAATACATATATCTTCTTCCCCACTTACATGGTAAATATTTCTCTTTGTCTTTTTTCCTTGCAGAACAACTGCCCCATCTTTTCCCGTGATAGTACAGGTCTTCTTGGTAAACCGTATAGAATGTCCTGAGTCACACAATTGACTGACACTGAGCAAATTGTGACTGAGACCTTCTACAAACAAGACATCAGAATGTATGATTTATTTTCCCCCAAACCCAGCCTTTCCTGATCCAATTATCTTCAGTCCTTCATCATTTCCAAACTTGACAACTCCTTCTTTTTCATATTTTATGCCTGTAACCAGATCCTTGTTTCCTGTCATGTGAGATGTACATCCACTATCAAGAATCCACACATCATAACGATATGATGCTTTAATGGAAATTCCAGAAACTACTGCCTTCTCTGATATCTTCTTCTTGGTCCATATTTTTGTCTCCATACTTTGTATAGATTGAGACTCATGATCATTCTCAGAGTGCGATGGACCAGCTTCATCTTGTAGAGTAGAAAATATGTTCTGAACTTTTAACTCACTTGTTAGTTTATTGATATGATGCTTGAGAACATTTTGATTCTTCTTTGGCACATTTCACTGAATGATCGAATTGCATTACCTAGCCATGTGCCCAAATCCTCCGCACCAAAAATTGTTTCCTCCAAAATATGTTCTGGAAAACCGTTCTCTATTTGGCTGCCACCTCTGTTCTTGTTCCATTCTATATCTCTTGGCTATGGTACACACATACTATGAATGTCCCATCTTCCCACAACAATAACACCAGATATAGGGTTCATTCCTTTGTGTTACTTCAGCACTACTATTTTCCCTTTGGAATCTCTAAATATTCTGATTCTCTTTTGTGCCCAAATCAACCTTCAATTTTGGGATGGGTGCTTGCAGTCTGACATCAACTACCACATATTTTTGTTTCTTATCAAGCCCTGAATCAACCTTAGCATTTGAGATTTCTTACTGCTTCACTCCCACTGAACTACGAGCCTCTTATTTCATCGTGTCTATCTTCTGAATGACCTGCTTTTATGATATCACATTGGGGGACAAGAGTTTTTCTTGATCCTTCATTTTTCGTCGCAGACTAGCCACTTCTTCTTCAAGCTCTTTGATACGTATGACCTTCTCTTTTCATGTGTTAGTCATACAATCAATTTCCTTCTTTTGTTCCTCATTTTGAAGCTTATACTCAACAATATTTTCTGAGATCTCTGGTGTTGAGGATTTTAGTCTTTCAATTTCTTCTAATAGCTCAGACTTTTCTCCATCCTATTGTTGCATATAGATTTTGGCATCACGAACCGCATTATTGGATTTCTTCATTTTGGCTCTCCAAACGTCTATCTCTTCAAGAGATGCTTCCAATTTAGCTTCTATATCGACTCTCCCTTTAATTTCCTCTTCTTCTTCAATGTCAGCCTCTTCCTTTTTCTAAAAACTACCCACAATCTCCACCAAGGAATTTAGCCCACGATCTCTGAAATTTTCTATCTCCTCAAACTCTTCATCCTCAGACTCATCTAAACTTTCAAATTCTTGTGAAAGAAGATTCTTCTTCTTTAAGAAATTTCTCTTGAATTGTTTCTTTCCTTTCACAAACCCTGGAGTCTTCTTCCTCGGAATTTCAACTTCATCATCATCATTATCGTTATCTTGAAACTTCTTTGGGCATATTGCAGCAATATGACCAACCTTTCCACATCGAAATCATGCTATTGAAATATTCCCTTTAAACTTTCCTCTTCCTCTTTGCAGATTTGAAGAAAGGAATGAAATCACCTCATCTATCTCTTCTTCTTCTCGAGAATCTTCAATGGGGAGCTTCTTCATGGCCTTGAATGACACTTCTTTGGATTTCCCCTTTTCCACAGCCTCGTTGTCATCATTCCTCATCTCAAATGCAACCAAGGTATTGTGGAAGTTGTCCAATGTCAGATCTTTGGGATCTTTATCTTCTAGTACATAAACTTTCAGATTGAACCGAGGTGGAAGCTTCCTTAAGATGCGCTTTATGATCTTTATGTCTTCAATGACTTCACCAAGACCTCGCATATCTTCCACAACAATTTTTACCCTGTCAAAAAATGCATCAACAGACTCATTCGGGTTCATCTTCATATCTTCATACTTATTCCACAACACTTGCAGCTTTGCCTCTCTGACCTTTGTATCTCCTTCATATATATTCAATAGCATTTCCCACATGGCACATGACGTTTTGCATGACATCACCTTTGTATAGATAGGATTGGATAGAGCTCCCCCTAAGGCATTAATTTCTTTGGCATCTGCATCCAACTCTCTACGTTCAGCTTCTGATAATGTGCCACTATTAATATCAGTTGTTATTCCATGCATTTCTGTTGTGAATATATCCATTCCCATATATCGGAAGTAGTGTTGCATCCGATTCTTCCATAGCTGAATGTTGTTCCCGTCGAAGATCGAAATCCCTTTATTATTGGTGACCACCATTGAGAGAAGAACTAATATAAACCTTTCCCTTTGATACCAATTGTTAGGTCCAAAAGGCCGAATACTTTGATAGGGGGTGTGAATCAGGGTATGACTAATTTAAATTAACACCCGTTCTGATCTTGTTTCGCTGTTAAGAAAAACACTCTTCTCTCTCTTTCCTGCTGCACAATGTAGACAGAAAGTAAAGCATGCACCGGACACAATGATTTTTACTTGGTTCACCCGCACTGGGCTATGTCCAAGGAGCATACGTCGACAAGTTTTCGGTCGTACCAAATTGCACTAAACTTCACTAGTTGTGGATTACAAGGTTCGAGTATAGTCACTCTGTCTCATGCTCACTGCCTTTACAAGATTTAGGGTCAGATCACTGCTTTCCCAAGGGTCACTCCCTGTTTCTCTCTCTCTGGATCACTACCGGTGGAGAGGATCACCTTCTTCCTCTTCCTTTTCTCACTGCGTCGGAAAGGAACCACTCACAGTTTATAGACCTGTAGGTCTCTTTATTTTCATGAAGGAATGCATCTCCCTCTGTAAGTAGATGCTCTGTTGAAGTCCAATTTTCACCCGTAGATGAATCTCTCTTTGCACCGAAGGTATCGGGAAAACTTCTAGCTTCCAGGAAGCCCGAAAATCACTTCTGAAAATAAACCTTACTTGGCACGCAAGTCAATCTCGGCGCGCAAGTATCAGTGCGCAAGTCACAACGGGCGTGCAAGTATTCATCAACCACTTGCGCGACACAAGCTTCATCAACTCCAAACTTGCGCGACAAGCTTCCTTTTACGCCCAAACCAACATTGGCGCACAACTGCCAACCGGCACACAACATCTCACACCGGCGCACAACTTCAACCACCGGTGCGCAACTTCACCTGTGCGACCACACACCACTTGCGCGACCACCACACCTGCGCGACGGGAGCTCTGATTTTTCAAAGTGTTTAACTCCGGTCCGAAATGAGGAGGGGTTGTCCAGTATTTATTGGAAAATTGACCACCCTGCGCGAGGGCACTCAAGTCACCTACGCGACCCAGTCTCGGCGCGTAAGTCTTCTGTCCTCCTAGACACTTACGCGACCAACTCCCAAACTTGAGCGAACCTATTTCTTTTGCCATATTTTGATCTTCTGATCTTGAAAAACATATGGCACGCAAGTTTCCTATACTCCAATTCCTCTGCATGCAAGTCCCTTTTCCAAAAACACTTTTCTTCATTTGTCGATTTTCAGGCCCAAAAATTTGGCAAACACTAGAAAACGGCGCCACCTTGTATATGTTCTTTTTGTACCGCCTCCAGATGGACCATTCCATTATCGACATTCTTGAATCAAACATGGATCGTTGACCACAGCTGTTGAACTCGACATTCCACTGTGAAACCCCCTTTTTCAACAAATTTGTATGTCATGGTTTGCATTGTCAACAATCACAACACAGATGTTCACTTTGTCAACAAACACAATCACCTCAAAAATACTTCAATGATGCCTTGAGGGATTTTTTCTGAACAATCTTAAAACTAATATAAATCATGTTACAATTATATTTCCTTAGAAAATTCACAAGCATTGGGTTTGTAATTTTCTCCCTCATGAATAAAATATTAAAGATATCATTAACTCAATAAAGGTAAGGTTCAATTCTCAAATGGTATGCTAAAACTATAATTCTTACCAAAAATTAAAAATGGCATATGTAACTATGATATATCATAAATTTATTATAGATCCTTCTTAAACACATACATGAAGACACATTCAAGAAAACAATATCTCCCTGTTTAAATTATAGATATTTCACTTGGTTATATTCAGTACTATTTACATTACGATGAACTTCCACAATGTTAGTCTGAAGGTTTATTATGTTTAATATTTTTTTCTTAACTTTTTATAAGACTAAAAAATTTCATTAACCATCTACATCGGAACAACATGGAGTATGAAATATTTTCCTATACAATTCATTATATATTGCTATTTATACACCCAAATGGATGCAATTATTATATGAAAACTATAGAAAATATTAATATTGACCTTGTGTACCTTGAATTTCAAGTGATAATGAAATAAAAATTCATTATATTATCCTAATATTTCTTTATTTCTATCAATATATCTATGGATGATATGAAGTTGTCAAATATAGCTCGGTTGAGAGAACCTTTGGAATATTTTTCCACGATTTTGATGTTAAATAAGGTTCTTGGTCAGATAAAATTGAGCAAGACACATCATGAAGTATCAAGACATAATTTATATAGAGTCACACAATATAACCAATAGGTATATCATCACTTATAATGATAAAATGTACAAACCTATTAAGTATATCAATAATAACCCATATGGAATCATCCATTCATCGATTAATTGGAAATCTAGTGATGATGTCTATATTAATATCATCTCATTTCCAAATAGGAATATGTAAAGGTTTTATGAATCCACTAGTATGTTTTCCCATATCCTTTATATGTTCAAAAACCCAGAAACTTTATAGATAGCATGTGATTTACCATTTCATGTTTTCCCATAAAAAATTATTCCCTTAAATCCCGATACATTTTTGTGTTTCGACAGAGTAAAGAGAAATTTGAGAATTTAGATTTATTTAGTAATTATCAATTCATATAAGGTATTTATAGAAAATATAACATCCTTGAAAATTCCATCACAACATATTCCTAAATAAAATATTCTAGGATACAATCATTAACTACATTAATTTACATTTTTCCATTGTTATTATTGAGCTGAGTAGTTTTTACATTTCCCAATAACCATTTTTTATTACTAATATAGAAAAGGTGTGCTATTTCTCCTTCTCTAATAATTACCATATCCAAAATTAGTAAGTCATTTAATATATAATTCCTATATATCCTTAACTTATTTAAAATTCTACTATCTTTCACACTGAATGCATAAGCTACATTATCAGACTTCCAAGGGTGGTAGTGTATTGAAGATCAAAAATCCTTGAGTAAATATATCGATATATATTTAAATATTTTGATATTTTTTTGTAATTATGTATTTGAAAATATTGTGATTCATATATATCTTATTTTCAACCATAATGAAAATTCATCTACTTATAAAAGGAAAAAAGTATGACTTCCATCTCAATATTTTTGGTTTGATAATATTTTTCATGAATCATTATGTTCCCGTATTCATAATTTATAACTCTATAATTATATATAACACTAATTCCATCTCAATTATTTGATACATAATAGTATATCAAAAATACATCCCTTCCTTTTGGACATGTTAAAATTGGGGAAATTTTCAATCTCCTCTTTAAGTCAAAAAAAATCATTTAATTATTACATCCATATGAAATGAACCCATTTTCATGTGAACATGGTTAACAAGGTCGATAATCGAAAAAACAATTATAGAAGTTGTTGATATTATCTTTTAATTTCAAGGATAATACACAAAATTATAATATTCATTTGCACTGGTCGATCAATCACTACCATTTTCATTGAATGATCAGTTAATAAACAATACTTAAAGACATTATTGAAAATTAATGAAACTTATTTAATCCATAATACATATTTTAAAAAATTTACATTTAACATATTTTCATTATGAGTATAAAGAGTTATCATCATATTTATCTTATGTTAATCATATCATTTACTATATGTCTTTATATAATTAATAAATACCATAAAGAAATAATAGAGATAATCCTTGAATACTATGTTCATCATATACATAAGAATGGACAGTTCCTTAGTCAATTGAACTAGAATTATTATATGTATATACATTTTTGGAAATTTCCTTAATTTAATACATTCCTTTTTACACAAAGTTCATGGAACCGAGAATGAAGATCAATTTTTGAAAAATATTTAGCTCCCTGAAGTTGATCAATCAATTCGTGAATTTGGGGAAGATGATTATTTTTCATTATGGTAGTGCAATTGATTTAACTTAAATTGATACCCAAACTCAAATACCCATCATTATATATAACAAAAAATAATAAGAGAACCCTATGGTGATACACTAGGGAATATAAATTTCAGAAAATATTACTCCTATAGTTTTTTATTCAGTTCTAATAATTCATCTTTGGACATGATGTAGAGTGTCTTAGGAATAGTTCTTTGATCAGGGATGACATTAATAGAAATCCCATCTTGAAATTCATGTTTCTATCATTGATGTTTTTGTAACTCCCTATCCTGGGTTGTCTAAACTGCTCCTTAGTGGAGACATTACAAGACATCGTAGTCACCTCCCCATACTCAAAATATTATGGATTAGTTGGGAGGTTCTAAACCAATGTGAGGAGAATATACCCTTATCATAAATAAATTTTTATGGATAGCTCAATAAAATGATAGGCCAAAAAATTATCTAAATAGAAGAATTACACAAATACACACTATAATAATTTTTAATCCAAGACTTACAAAAGTAATCAAGTCGTCCCCAATAGGGAAGGTTGTCATAGATATCATGAAATAGAATAGAAAATATATTTAATAACAATAGTCATCAGTATTTTTTTATATCACCTCAAACTCAAAGCCTTTGTGTCTTTACTTATATGACATAGTTCTCATTCCCCTCACTAAAAACTTTGTCATGAAATATACATGCGAATCAATATTCCTATGTAGTGTGTGTGTATAACCTTGTAATTCACCAAGAATATATCCAGAAGATAATTTAAAAAGTATATATTTTGGTTTTCCATGATATAAACATTACTACAAACACAATTAGAAAATTCCACACAACATGTGTTCTAACAAAGATCCCAAGAAACCCATTCATACACTCTTCAGACCCATCATGGATGATTAACTGTATGGTCAAGGGGAAGCCAAAAGTTAAGGATCCACCCACAAAGATGCTCCAGGTTCTCACTATAGTATTTCATGGTAACATTATAGGTTATAGACCTCTAGGTCAGACCACACTAGCCCATATTTTCCTATTTCAATTTATTTGGTTATATGAATAAGGACATCATTACCCACTATCTTCTCTTAGTTCAGATCTCATAATACTATCATGACCCAGGCCACTTAATGACCCTGACCCTACTAGCATAGAGTTACTGCATTACTTTATTACATTGTATTATATAGAAAGGATTGAATCCCAAAGGACCTTATAGTTTAGATGGGTTGGAAAAAATATACAAACATGATACCAATTTTACATTGGGTATTGAAAATGATAGATAGTTCATAACAAAATAAAATTCTCAGATTATTTGAAAACCAATTCAAAGGATTCAAATTCATAACCTAGGGAAAAGAAATAAAATAATTGTGATATCAAATACCGAGTAAGGGTTCAGTAAAACAGAAGATACCATGAATTAATAATAATGATAAAAATGGAAGATTAGATAATTTAACTTGCATTCAGTTTAAATAACCAGAGAATAGTAATGTGATCATTAAAAACCAATATGTATCGTTAAATAAATGAAAACATGTGAAATTTAATCAGTAAACTGAGAATGATATTCATCCAAATAAAATTTCATAAAAATTTTAATGGATAATAATGTAAAATAAATTCTCAAAAAAGCCTATCTGATTTGGACAACTGATTCATCTCAAGAGACAATAGGTGCATCGAGGCGATTATGTTAAATGGTCCCCAACCCAGGTCAAAATTTTTCCAAATAATTCCTTATATATCAAATAATCTATTTAATTCATAAAAAATGATTCTTTTCATCATGTATCTATATTGAGTAGAGGATTCATATTTATCAATATTTCCCCAGTTTATAAAATATCATTGAATGTAAACCCAGTTTGTAATAATGGTATTACATTTAGAAAATAATCATATACATTACACAAGAATATGGATATTTAATAGTAATTTAATTTATAATAAAAAATTAATACAATAATGATATTGTTTTAATATATATCTAACAATCATAGAAGAAAGTGTGATTGCACAATAACTTTTCCAAATTTGAAATTTTCATGTCAAATAAAATTGGATGAAATAAATAAAATTTAATCTTAAAGAAACATGATTAATGAATTATTCATGATATTACATTTTAATGTTTTATTATATACACCACATAAAATTGAATTTCTATGTAATAATGAATAAGACTCAATTGAATGTTAATTGAGTAGAAATTCCAGACCTTACACATCCTCTTAGTTGAATACTCTTTAACCTCATGTATAATGGTTTCAATCACTTTAATAACTTATAAAATGACCACATTATGATTTATAATTCCATATAAGATACATTTTTACATATTATCACTCATATTTTACTATTCATTCACTATTTTCGTTATTTTGGGAGTTAATTTCCTTGGGTTTAAATTATTCTATGAATTATATTTTCCTATTAAATCGATCATGAATTAAAAATATATAAAATTTAAAACAAGTTCTAAATATAATATATATTCATTATATATAGACTTATATTAGTCCATAATATTTGGTGATTAGAAGTGAAATACATCGATCGTGGAGAGGATAGGATGTATGTGTGCATGAATTTTGTTTCCATTTTGTAATCACATTGAAAGAAAAAAATTAAATTATATATTTATAAATTATATTTATAGCACCATTTTTATTTCATTTATATCACATATTTTCATTAAACCCATCCTTAGTACATTAAATGTAAATAATGAATGAATCATATCGCTTCGTGAGGCGGTAATCCACTGTACACACGAGCTATGTTATTGTATTCCCATAAAATGGATATAATGACTATTTGTGTGATATAATCATTATATGATAGTAATAACATCATAAATATCCTTTAAAATCAATAAATACATCATTATTACCTACCATAAATGGTTATAATGGAAATAAACAATCACAGTTTACGAGATGGTAGTCTGTTGTACACACAAATGATGACTTCATAACCAATTTGACATTAGTGTGTTAAGGTGTAGGTCATAAAACTAACATAAAAAATATAGTTAATGGTTGATACTGATTATATTATATAATAATATTATAATAATAATTTATGTAGGTGGGGAATGAAATAAAATAAATACCCTTTTATAAGAACATTATATTATCTTTGGTTATCCTCCTTAGGTTTTCACTATTGCTTTCCTAATTTTTATTTCATCCTATAATAAGTCTTCTTGGATGATTTTATTAGATTTTAGAATTGATTATTTGATTTTTTTGGGATAACCAAGATCAGTATAATGCTTAAAGTGGGGAGGAGATAATGAGTCCTTTTATAAGTGATATGAGTGGAATGTGTCACACCCCATCCCGACACTTTTCCATTATTTTATTTATCTTTGATTACTATATATTTTTATTCATTTTTCACATTATTTAAAATAAATAAATAAAAAAAAAAAAATAACCTAATCTCAAACCCATTCCTCCTTACCTCATGGAGGACGCCCCCCCCCCCCCTTCTCCTCTTGTTGTGCGACATGCCCCCCCCCCTTCTCCCCTTATTGTGCGACTTCCCCCCCTCCCACTTCCCCTTCTTATTAAATGATGTCGATCCCCCCCCTCCTCCTGGACCATTGGCCGATATCCCCACTCCATGGTGCACCTCCCTCTCCTAGAAGTGTGCCACAACAACAGTTGCCTCCTCTCCTCCCCCCCCCCCCCCTCAATCCTGCAAGGAAAACCCCCTTTGGTCAAACCCCTGGATGCATGACCCCCCCCCCCATAGTGCGCACCCCATCTACTATGGATTTCTTCATCGGTCCAAGGAGGTATAATCCTTTTTCCCATATTCTATTTATTTTTCATAGATTGTTTTCTCCTCTTTACACCTTCCAATTCTATCAAACACCTTAGGTTTGGGTTTGATCCATTATTGTTGATTATTCCGGTGTCAGGTTGTGCAGTGCCTCTCCCGGGACCCCTTCAAGTGAGGTTTGACATTCGCTACCTAAGGAGAGGAGAATTCACTTTGTTTTGATCCGCTGGTTTTGTATTGGGGTAAATTTTATATCTATTGATTGGTTTCTCACTTGTCAAATTAGAGTCTTTATGTGTTTTAAGGTTCTTAGTAATAATCTTGTGGTGTGGAAGACATTTTTGATAGGATGGATTAAGAATTTGATTTTGATGATGTGTTTTTACCGAAAATTGAAGGTCTTTAATATGTAACAACTATTGTGTTATTTGAGGTCATTTTATAGTACATGCATTTGGTATATTAAATAATGCAAGGCCTGGGTTTTTGGTTTTTTTTCTGTTAGCTTTGTTGTGCATATTTAGTTTAATGTTTTAAAATGATTTAATGGTGAAAATATTTTTTTCAAAATGGTTTAAAAGCATGAATGAATTTATGATGGGGGAAAGGCCTGTTTTCTTGGTTGGTATTTATTGTGTGTGTTTTCTTATGTTATAAAAAGGGAATTTGAGATACTATATAGGTGGTGTGAATTGTATTTTCAAATGTTTTTTATGTTAGTTTGTGTTTAAATAGTTTTTTGGTGTAAATTTTTATAGAGATAACTTGTAAGTGTTTAATAAATTATTTTATTGATATATTAAATTATATATGTAGTGTGTGGTCCCTGCATGACAGTTTCGAGATTCCAAGTCAAGAAAGACTCACCTGTGTATGCATAGGTATATGTTTGTGTGTGTGTGTGTGTGTTTATTCCCCCATTACATGTATATTCATGCATGGTACTGTTTAAATATGTATGGGGAACGGTGTTCCTATGAATTTATATAAAATTGCATGTGTAGGTGAGTAGAGATGGGCATATGCATATATGAATATATGTATGGATCCCCTTGCTCTTTCCCCTGTCCATAAAGATGTGTGCATAGGGGCTAGGTGTCCTTGCATGTTTGTGAAAGTGTGTATGCTTAGTGGGGGAGCTGTAGCCTTGAGTTGGAAAGCACCAAGAGAAATTGTGGATGACTAGATTCCACTTTGATGTAGGTCCCCTATGCCTATGACATTAGTTTGAATTTAGTTATTTCTTTCTTGTTTTAATAATTTGTTTTATATATATACCCTATACACCTGCTATGAAATCAGGGTGTGGTTGCTAGTAATGGTTATGCCTTGGTTTTGGAAAATGTAATGTATTTCTAATTCCAATTTTCAATTAACGGATTTTTCATGAAAAGTGATTTCCATAGTGGTTTTGAATTGGTTATGAATATTTTCAAAGATGTGTTTTGGTATGAACTCGTGGTCATAGGGTGGTTTGACTTTCATAAATGAATTGAATCACTATAACAAGGGTTAAATATTGTTTATAAATATGTAACACATTGACTGTTTAATTGGGATTTTAAAAGTTTTTGGAATGATTTTTGGGTGATTATGTTTTATAAAATTAATATTATTCTTTGTAAAACATCAATTCCCATTTGAGACCTTGTAAATGGTTGGTAAAACTGAAAACCCCACTTATGGAAGACGCATTTGTTTCATAAATTTATTTTTATGATGAATGTGTTATTATGTGCCTAATGTTGAGGCTGAAGCATTGTGTGACATGAATGAGGTGGGGAATGTGTTTAATGAGGGAGAGTGATAGTGAGAGGTTGATTGGGTTTTGGGTAAACAAAGTGTTATGTACACATGTTTTTCCTTGGAAAAAAGCTCTCCACTACTTGAAAAAGATAATAATGGGAATCCTTGGTATCTTGGTTGGTTGACTGGGACTAGTATGCAATATGACAGGCTAGGGTTTCATCTCGATTTAATCAAGCAGGATTAATGCAAAAACGCTAACTAAACATATTAATCATTTAGGGTGATGGTTTATATGCCACATTTATTGACGGTTGTAGTTTTTAAGCCACATTTTTTTATGTTCATGGTTTATAAGTGACATTTTTTTAGGGTTGTGGTTTCTAAGCCACATTTCACCGAGGTATGGGGTGTATAGGGTCCCATAAGTGCTAGTTACCTATAGGAATTTCCCATGGTTCTTGTTAGTGACCTGATTCTTGTGATGTGATTTTCATTTCAGTTGTTTTATAATCGATGTTTCATTTGTGAAAAAAAAATCATTTAATATAATCAATTTTTTCAGTGAATACATGGATGCTATTTTGGAAATATAATGGAATAGAATCATTTTCCTTAAAAATGTTAACTTGTGACTTGAACTTAAAAATAAGGGAAAACAATATTTTATTATATCTTACTTTCAAACTGGCATGTTTGTATTTCTTAATAAAGTTAGATGAATTGGATGTTTCTATACTTTTTATTTCCTGTTGAGTATCTTGGTTCTCATGCCTACTTTACTTTTCATTTGTAGGTTCCAGTTTGGGTTCATGGTTCTACGTCAGTGGTGACCCATGGGGTCATATAGAGGTATGTCTAGCTGTAGTACCCCCAGTTTCTGGTATGTAACCCTTACATGACACTTTTCTTGGTTTTAAAAGTTAAGGGTGACATATGGGAGAGTAGGGAGATCCTGGATTGATGTTTGAGGAAAAGGAGAAGGTGCACAGTAGGCGCACAGTTTGTCTAAACCATGCGACCAAACCATGCGTGGATGACTGGGGAGGTAGTGTCGTCCACACGGTCGGCGCATGGTTAAGGGAAACCGTATGATGAGGTCATGCGAGAAGGATGTTTGAGGCAGTACCTAACGCACGGTTAGCGCACGGTTTTTCAAAACGTGCAGACTAACCGTGCTGGCACTTAAATTAGATCCTTAAATTGTCGATCTAACTCGTTTTGCCTCTAATTGCCTCATTAAAGCTCCTAAGCGTCCATAACTCGGTATTACTGTCCCTTGAAGGTTGGAAAACCTCTCCCAAGCATTCCAAAAGTGATCTGAAGGCTTCTCTTGGCAAATCAAAGCCAGATTCTGGAGGTATGTGATTGTTCTCCTTCGTTCTTGATCATTTTCTTAGATATAGTTAGATCTACTTCTCCTCTTCCATCAGTTTCCTAGATCTACGCCCGTTATGGGTATATCTAAGTGTGTGGATGCCAAATATGATGAGATTTGGTCTTGGTTGTGCTTTTAGAAGAGATCTAATGAGGGTTTTTGTGAATTGACTCAGTTTGGTTAGCGTTCTTCGTCCATTGGTTAGTTTCTCCTAATTTTTTGAGGTAGGTGGCTTCACTCCTGATTCCTCTTGCATAGAACTTGAATTATTAGTTTCAAATTGTTTTCCCTGATTGAAATGGTTTATTTATTTGTTTTGAAATAATGTTTGAAACCCCTTTTTAGTAACAGATGATGGAAATCGTGTGTTTTTGGAAGGTGGTTGTTGATGTAAATTTAAAATGGTGATTTTAAATTGGCTATGGTTTATTTCTTGAAAGAAATGGTTTTCAATAAAAGGGTGATGCTTTATTGAAAGGTTTTAAACACACATGGTTTTGGGCATAGATTTTCATGGGTTCTGGTGTGTTTTCATGTGCATTGGGATGGATAAGGGCGAGAAGTCCCTCCATCAAAAGGTTGGGATAGATAAGGGAACGAAGAACCCCCATCAATAGGTTGGGATGGATAAGGTTGTGATGTACCCCTATCAAGGTAGTCCACTAAGTGACGACTTAGTGGAAGGCTAACTCACCAGTCGCAAGTATAGGGAGTTCCATGTTGCATGCATGGTTGGTTGTGTGGTTTTGTGAAATGGAATGAATGAGCCAAAATGGAAATGGGAATTTTATTGGAAACTATCTTAGTTGCTTTTCTTGAGAAAGGAGGTTTTTGTTGGAAAATGGTTTTGACATGGAACTTTTTATTTTGTGAACTGTTTTTGGAATTGTTTTCTATAAATTATTTTATCTAAATGTGATTACATGTTTCATCCTAGAGGCATGGATTGGGAAGTCATCGGGGAAAACCTACTGAGTTTCATTACTCACCCCCTTCTTTGGCATGTTGGTTCTTTTGCAGATGTCATGTATCGGGACGTTGGAAAAGGTAAAGTTTCACATGTTTAGAGCACTACATCATGATACATGGGCTAGTTCGTGATTTTGGATCTTGGATCTTGTGGAGCATGGAGTTGGATTGTTGTATTGTAATCTTTGAGTTGACTTTCCGCTATTTACTCTGATGTTTGAGTGTTGTTTTCTACTGTGGTACTCTTGGTTTGTTTATAATGAACTAAATGATTGAGTTGTATTAGTTTTTATCATTCGTCATTTAGTGGTTGGTTTGGTTATGGTTGTTGGATCTATGGATGTTCAAAAAGGGTAAATCGTCCCCCAGTTGTTTGAAACCCTTCGGCATTTATTGCCTGCCTTTGGTGCCATGCAGATGTCACTTAAGGCCAAGTAATGACTCATTGTACTCTCATTCCAATGAGAATTGTAGGGTCATTACAAATGGTATCAGCTTGTTCGGTCCTTTTCTAACAAGTGGTCATCGATGTTCTCGGTCATTTATTTGAAATTCCTTTTCTTCTATTCCCTGGTTTCTGATCTTAGACCAAAGTAGGATTGTCGGAACTTGAAATATATAGCATAAAAGGACGTAGCTAACCCGTTTATTCTTAACTTCATGTTACCAGTGTGTTGGGTACATAAGTGTTTTGGATACACTTCAAAAACCTTGGAAATCTCATTTGCATGGTTTTAGCCAATGAGATGAGCATGACATGCATTGTAGAAGAATGACTTCCCACTAGGATTTCATATCTCATTGTGAGGAATGAGTCTGGACTTTCTGTACGGTGCCAATTTTTGAAAAATGCAGAAATTGATTTCAACTGAAATACTTTGAAAACATGGTATTTAGTGTATTTTGAAAATGGTATGATTTTCCAAAATCATGTGGGATGGTTTCAAAAATGGTTGAATATGGGAAAAGGATGTTTTGAAAAACAATGTGGTGATAGTTGATGTGATAGAATTTGAAATTCTAGGCCTTCAGTTTCTAGGAAGTGAGACTAATGGTGTGCATTTTTGTATAGAAAATGGCACCTGTTAGGCATCGTAAAAACCAAACGGAAGACACTGCGGAGAATGTGGTTGCACCTGAACCACGTGTGAACCAATAGCTGGTTCATAGTATCGTTCAAGTGTTCCAAGCTGTGGACACTAGGAATCAGAGGGATGAGTCAAGGTATGTAGACCATTCCATCCAGTTCCAGAAGCAGAATCCATCCATCGTTCGGGGTGATTCTGAACCAGACTGGGTGGAGGTGTGGCTGAGTAGGATGAATCATATCTTCGATTTCATCGGCACCCTAGCAAAATTGAAAGTAAAGTTGGCGATGTATATGCTGGAGGATCTTGCACAACAGTGGTGGGAGCAAGTGGTGCAGGCTAAGGTGGATCAAGGCCTGGGCTGGGAGGACTTTGAGGAGTTGTTCAATAAACAATTCTATCCTCACACGTTCAAGATCCAGAGGACGATGAACTTTTTCAGCCTGATGCATGAGAATCTCTCTATTACTAAGTATGCGTATAAATTCATGAATTTAGTGCACTTTGCACTCGAATTTGTTGCAAGTTCATCGCTGAAGGTACGCATCTTTGAATCAGGGTGGCGATAGGAGATTCGCTCGAGGATATTTGTGCTCTATATTACGGATTATATGGAAATGGTAAACATAGAAACAGTAGCTGAAAGAGACATATCAGGAGTTATTGGAGGAATAAGTATGTTGATACCCACATGAACATGTGTGAACTCAAATGCTGGGAACAAGCAGAAGAGGGACACCTACTTCCAAGTTGGGAGTGTGAATCGGAATCTGACGGCTGGATCGGTGAATCTTCCTCCATGATCCATGATGAAAGCTGGGTGTTTTCTATGTGTCTCAACAAATCACATAAAGCGAGAGTGTACATTGCAACCTAGACAATGTCACAATTTCAAGAAGATGGGGAATCTACAGCGCTATTGTAGGAATGCTCTGTGGTTGGGTGCACATGACACTTCTCAGGCATCACAAGCATCGTATGATTTGATAGGACGAGGACAGTAGAATCAGTCTCGTCAGCATAACAGAGCTAGCCATGGTGATTCTCGAAATACCAAGACTCCTCAACTGGGGAAATCTCAGCAAGGCAACAAGGAGAATAGTGCAGTGATGAAGCAATTGTATGGAGCTATGTAGATGATTTTTGATGATCACGATGGACCATCAATAGAAATAGGTACAATTATTCTGAATTCTAACTTTGTGCAAGTATTGTTTGATACTGGAGCATCACATTCCTTCATTTCTTCTCCTGCTGTTGACTTTCTATGTTTAAAACGGGATATGATGTCTCCAGTCTTGAAACTGCAAACTCCTCTTGGTGAAAGAGAACATCAATCCTTCATGTGTAGAGCATGTGATATAACTCTTGATGAAGTTGAGCTAAAATGGGAATTCTACATGTTGGATATGGATTTTTATGATGTAATTCTAGGTATGGATTAGTTGACATGGTTTAAGGCTCACATCGACTGATATAGGAGAACGGTTAGTTTCACGACTGAGGACGGAATCGACCATCTCTTTAGAGTATAAAGGATAGTAAAGAAAGGCGCCAAGAGCTTGTTGGCACCAATGGCGGGAATTATCTCTCACTAATTGGAAGCATTGACTTTGGCATCAATGGAAGATATTGAGGAAAATAGTTTTCCATCTATGGTAGATCAATTTCCATATGTCTTTCCCTAGAAATTCTTAAGGTTACCACCTGTAAGAGAAGTGGAGTTTACGATTGATCTCCTTCCAGGGACCAGTCCTATATCACTTACTTCTTATAGGATGGAACCAACAGAGTTACAGGATTTGAAAGTGTCGTTAGAGGAGTTGGAAGGAAAGGGTTTCATCCAGCCAAGCATGTCTCCATGGGCAGCACCAGTTTTGTTTGTAAAGAAAGAATATAGAACTTTGAGGCTATGTGTGGATTATCGTAAACCAAACCATGTTATGATAAATAATAGATATCCACTTCCATGCATTGATGACCTATTTGATCAATTGAGGGGAGCTCAGTGGTTCTCCAAGATTGACTTGCAGTCTGCATATCACCAGTTGCGAGTTCAGAAGGAGGATATCCCAAAGACAGCCTTTAGAAGTAGATATGGATAGTACAAATATGTAGTCATGCCTTTTGGTCCTACGAATGCATGAGCAGTCTTTATGGCATTGATGAATCGGATATTTCAGTGATATTTGGATTCTTTTGTTGTGGTGTTTGCGGATGACCTATTGGTGTATTCATGAACAAGAGATGAGCTTGAGAAAAACTTGACGATAGTGTTGGAAATATTAAGAGACCATCAGTTTTATGAAAAATTATCAAAGTGTGATTTTTTCATACAAGAGGTACGCTTTCTGGGCCATGTTGTTTCTGAGAAAGGTGTTTCAGTGGATCCAGAAAAGATAGAAGTTGTTCTTTCTTGGAAATCGCCAATGAATATCTTTGAAATACAAATATTTCTTGGTCTAGCTGGTTATTACCTACACTTTGCCTGTGACTTATCATGACTATCTTCACCAATGACAGCATTGACAAAGAAGAACAGTGCATTTCAACGGACTGAAGAATGTCAGAGATCTTTTCAAGAGTTCAAAGATCTCATTAAATTAGCACCCATCTTGATTTTTCCGGAATCAGGATAGGGGTATGTGGTGTATTTTGATGCTTCGAGAACATGGTTAGGTTGTGTTCTCATGCAAGGAGACTATGTGGTTTATTATGGCTCAAGGCAGTTGAGGGTGCATGATAAAAATTACCCATCACATGATTTGGAGTTGGCTACAGTCTTCCATGCTTTAAAAACATGGTGACATTATCTATTTGGTGAGAAATTTACTGTGTTTATAGATCAAAAAAGCTTGAAACACATTTTCTCACAATGATATTTTCATATAAGGTAGAGTATATGGTTGGAGTATCTTCAAATGTTTGACTTTAACTTGATGTATACACTGGTTAGGGAAATTTGGTGGCAGATGCATTAAGAAGAAAGTCGTATACTCAGTTGGTGAAAGATGCTTCAGGTGAGTGGTAGTTAATGTCAGTCCTAGCCAACATGCGTATGGAATGTGAAGACCGGACCGATGTTGTGATTTTCATTCCAGTTGCACTTGTTCCTGATTTGGTGGGGATAGTAATGGAGGCACATACATCCGATGTAGACTATGTTGCGATGAGTTCAAAACTCAATGGTGGGGAGACCATTAAGGGATGGAAGATGGATGGTAGTTCAGTTTTGCGATTTCGATATTGGATGGATGTACCTTTAACTGCTCAGGAACAACTCCTTCATGCTTACCACCATTCAAGATGGGTTGTCCATACGGGTACACAGAAGATTTATAAGTCGTTGGAGGCGCAGTTTTGGTGGAGCGGCATGAAACGAAAGGTAGCTGAATTTGTTTCAAGGTGTTTAACTTGTCAGCAAGTTAAATTAGAACATCATCGGCCAGCTGGTATGTTACAATCCTTACCTATCCCTGTGTGGAAATGGGATCAGATATCAATGGATTTTGTTATAGGTCTTCCAAGAAATGTCCGGAAACACGATGTCATTTGGTTGATAGTGGATCGTCTAACCAAGTTGGCCCATTTCAGTCTGTTTCATGAAACTCATACGGTAGAAGATCATTCAAAACATTATATCTGAGAAGTGATAAAGTGGCATGGTGTACCGGTATCCATTGTCCAAGATAGATATCCAAGTTTCACATCTCGTTTCTGGAAATCATTACAGCAAGCCCTTAGGACTCGGTTGATGATGAGCATGGCGTATCATCCTCAGAAGGATGGGAAATCCAAGCAGACAATACAAACATTGGAAGACATGTTTTGGGCTTGTGTAATGGATTTTGGGGGCTCGTGGGAGGATCTTATACCCTTAGTGGTGTTCTCATACAATAACAGTTTTCAAGCCTTGATACACATGGATCTGTTTGAAGCATTGTATGGGTGTCCTTGCCGTTCTCCACTTTGTTGGGTGGAAACATGTGAGACTTCACTAGTTTGGCTGAGCCTTGTCCATTAAACAATGGATAAGATATAGTTGACTAGAAAGAGGATGGAGATGGCTCAAAGTCGTCTGAAATCTTATGTGGGTCATCACTGAAGACCGTTGTCATTTGCGATGAGTGATCATGTCTTTTTGAGAATCTCTCAAAGGCTTGGACAACGTCATTTTAGGAAGTAGGTCAAATTATCTCTTTGATTTATAGGACCTTTTGAGATGCTGAAATGGGTCAGAGAGGTGGTGTATCGGTTGGAATTACCACCACGGTTCAGTGTAGTGCATAATGTGTTCCATGTATCTCAATTGAAGAAGTATCAACCCGATCCTGACCATGTGATCAGATAGGATCACATTGAAATAGAGAAGGATGCTTCATTAGTACATATCCCGGTATAGATTTTGGATAGGTAGGATAAAGTATTTCTTGGAAAAAGCATCGGTCTAGTGTGGGTTTTGGGGCAATATGGTCTGATTTAGGAAGAGACTTGGGAATGCGAGAAAGAAATGAAAGAGCAGTGGCCAGAACTCTTTCAGAGAAGAAGTGGTTTTCTACTTTCCGAGGATGAAAATTCCAATGGTGGGGAGAATTTAGTACCCCCATTTTCTGGTATGTAACCCGTAATTGATGCTTTTCATGGTTTTAAATGTTTAGGGTGACGTATGGGAGAGCCGGGAGATCCTGGATTGAAGTTTGAGGCAAATGGGAAGGCACACGGGAGGCGCATGGTTTGTCTAAACCGTGCAACCAAACCGTGTGTGGTTTGCTGGGGAGGTAGTGGCTTCTGTACGGTTGGCGCATGGTTAAGGGAATCCGTGCAATGAGTCCATGAGATAAGGTTGTCCGAGGTAGTAGCTAACACACAGTTAGCGCATGGTTTGTCAAACCGTCCGGACTGACCATGCGGGCAGATAAATTAGATCCTTAAATTGTGGATCTAACTCTTTTTTCCACTATCTTTCTCGTTAAAGCTCCTAAGTGGCCATACCTCGGGATTAATCTCCCTTGAAAGTTGGAAAACTTATCCCAAGCATTCCGGAGGTGGTCCAAAGGCTTCTCTTAGCGAATCGAAGCCGGATTCTAGAGGTATGTGATCGTTCTCCTTCCTTCTTGATCGTTTTATAAGATCTACTTAGATCTACTTCTCATCTTCCCTCGATTTCCTAGATCTACACCCTTTATGGGTAGATCTAAGGGTTTGTATTCCAAATATGATGAGATTTTATCTTGGTTGTGCTAGGAGAAGATATCTAAGGAGGGTTTTTGGAGAATTGACTTGGTTTTGTTGGCGTTCTTCGCCCGTTGGTTGGTTTTGCCTAATTTTTTGAGGTAGGTGGATTCACTCTTGATTCCTCTTTCTTATAACTTGCAGTCTTATTTTCAAATTGTTTTCTTTGATTGAAATGGTTTATTTATCTGCTGTGAAGGAATGGTTGAAACACCTTTTTAGTAATGAGTGATGGAAATCGTTTGTTTTTGGAAGGTGGTTATTGAAGTAACTTTAAAATGGTTATTTTAAGTTGTCTATGGTTTTTTTACTTGAAATAAATGGTTTTCAATAAAATGGTTATGCTTTATTGAAAGTTTTTAAACACATATGGTTTTGGACATAGATTTGCATGGGATTTGGTGTGTGTTCATGAGCATTGGGGTGGATAAGGGAGATAAGTCCCCCCATCAAAAGGTTGGGATGGATAAGGGTGAGAAGTACCCCAATAAATAGGTTGGGATGGATAAGGTCTTGAAGTACCCCCATCAAGGTAGTACACTAGGTGATGACTTAGTGGAAGGATAACTCACCACTCGCGAGTATAGGGAGGTCCAGGTTGCATGCATGGTTGGTTGTGTGGATTTTTGAAATGGAATGAATGAGCCAAAATTGAAATCGGAATTTTATTGGAAACTTTCTTGGTTGCTTTTCTTGAGAAAGGCGGGTTTTGTTGGAATGTGTTTTTTACATGGAACTTGTTATTTTTTGAACTATTTTTGGAATTGATTTCTATAAATTGTTTTATATAAATGTTCTTACATATTTTATCCTAGAGGCATGGGTTGGTAAGTCATCGGGAAAAACCTACTAAGTTTCATTACTCACCCCCTTCTTTGGCACGTTGGTGCTTTTGCAGATGTCATGTACTGGGACGTTGGAAAAGGTAAAGTGTCCCATGTTTAGAGCACTACTTCGTGATACTTGGGATAGTTCGTGATGTTGGAGCTTGGAGATTGTGGAGCATGGAGTTGGGTTGTTGTCTTGTTGTCTTTGAGTTGTATTTCCGCTGTTTACTCTGATGTTTGAGTGTTAGTTTATGATGTGGTACACTTGGTTGGTTTATGAGGAAATAAATGGTTGAGTTGTCTTAGATTTTATCATTCATCATTTAGTTGTTGTTTTGGTTATGTTTGTTGGTTCTATGGATGTTCAAAAAGGGTAAATCTTCCCCCACTTGTTTAAAACCCTTCGGCATTTATTACCGGCCTTTGGCACCTTGGGGGTGTCTATTAAGGCCTAGTAATGGCTTTTTGTACTCTCAAGCCAATGAGAATTGGCCGGTCATTACACCAGCTGGTTATCTTTACATTATTCTCTACTTCTAATGTTTACCTATTCTGACATTTTTTTTATTTTATATATTTTATTTCTCTAGGCTATATCATTCCCACCTGCTTGTTTTCATATCCGACACTCGTTTCCAGCCGTGTGGATTTGGAATGCCCTTTGGGCTATGTCGTGGACCCGCTCGGTTGACCGGTTCTCTGTAGACCCTAGTTGGTTTGTGACACAATTCTATCAAATGAATATTTAGACCCTGACTTTTGATGATTTCTGATAGTTTAGAGTTAGGATTGTCAGAATTCAAGTATTCGGTTTTGGGTAGGTTATTTATCACCACCTATTCGAAATTAAGCTTTATTTTCTAGGGTGGTCAGGGATGGCCTTTCCTCAAAATATATTCTTGGATCTCATTTTTTAGGTCCAAATTCATTCTTGGA
Organism: Viscum album; assembly: GCA_963277665.1. Lineage (NCBI taxonomy): Eukaryota > Viridiplantae > Streptophyta > Magnoliopsida > Santalales > Viscaceae > Viscum > Viscum album. The sequence continues at coordinate 2,116,255,474 of OY728120.1, forward strand.
ATATTTTGGTTATTTTTGAGATTTGGGGGTCATTTTGGAGGGTGCATGGTTGTTGTGCATGGCCTGGAAATCCATGTGTAGACCATGAAATATCCCCTAATGACCTACTATGTGCTCACCCCAATGGAGCACGATCATCCAAACCGTTGGACCAACCTATGTGTAGTATTTGTTTATTTGATAATTTGGAATATTAATTTATGGAGTGAATTAGTTTCTTTGGGAAGTTCTTGGTACAAGTTTTAGTTGGTATTAATGTGTTTTTCTTAGGATTACAAATTTATTATTGGTCATCTGAAATTGGATATCAAAAATAAAAATCATGGTTTGTTTAAAAATGTAATGAGTTGTTTTTTGGTTGCAATTTTTATTAGAAACGTCTTTGAGATCTTGAAGTGTTCTGTGAAATGTGAAATTGAAAATGTTTTAGAAATTTTATTTGGGGGGGTGGAAGTTATTGTAGAATGTAAAATGGGAGTTTCTTGGAAACGAAAATTTAGAGATGATTCATTTTAGAATTTAAATTATGTAAACAAAATTGGTTTGGAGTTTAAAATATGGGTTGGATGTTTTCTTTAGAAATGAGAAGGTTTTTCTTTGATTTGGTATTCCTATAGTTTCCCACATGTTTGGATGAATGTAATTAGATGTGGATGGTTGTTGGAAAGTGTGGATGAGTGCCCAAGTTTTCATGATAATTTATGTATGTGAGGTTTCATAGAATACCAATGGTGGGTCCTCAGTTTTCAAGGATTGTTTTATTTTCCAAAAGTATGTTTTGATTAATGATGTGATGGTTTAATGTCTTGGAATTTTAGTGTAATTTTTTATTAACCTGGAATTATTTCGAGACAACAATCTTTGACGACACATGATTCTGAGGCCAAGAGTCCTCAGAATGTTTTGTCGAAAAATGTTTATCATTCAATAGTTCATGTGAGCAGTTTCCCTGAAAATGTTTAATAACTCATAAATGGGTTCCCAAATCATAAATCCAAGGGCACTATTGTGTTTCATATGGTGGGTTAACCATAGGCGTGACTTAAGTTTGGTATGTGTAGCTCCCAAGTGAGAAAAACCAGAAATTGTATAAATGTAAATAAAATAATTGCGTAAAATTATTTTATTTTTCAAAGGATTATAACTCACGAACGGTGACTCAAATTAAATATCTAAGACCACCATGGTTCTTGTTATGGTATGCACTCCTTAGATAGATCCTAACATTGGCTTGAACGGGCCAACAGTGGAAGTTAGTGTTTGGCTGTAAATAAAATTATTAAGTAACAATTATTTTATTATCAAATCCTTAGAACTCTTAAACAGTATCTCGGATTCAAAGTTCCAGAGTGAAATTGATCTCATGAGGGAGTGTTCCCTCAGGCAGACTGTAAACTCGATGGAACGATCTGGGGGTGAATGATAATTATTTTTGAACTTGTTTAAGGTACGTTCAATAAATTTGCGAGCAAGTTTTTCTATCATTTGACCTGGTGCTCAGATTGAAAATCCAAAGGAACCATTGAATTGGTAGTTCTAGGACTCTCTTAGGTGAAGCTTAACTTTAACCGACAAGGGTCAGATGGAAATGTGAAATTTTAGACTTTTTTTTAAAATAAAAAAATAAATATTTATGTTTTTTTACTTCTCACTTAAACTATTGAGTGATGGTTGGAAAAACCACAGTGTAATTACAAGTGTTAAATGAAGTTCATTTAATGAATAGTTTCTTTTATTGTGTAACCACAATGCCAATTTAACTAATGGATCATTAATTAAGCCTCATTAATAAGAGACGTTAATGATCTGAACAACGTTGTAGTGTTTTCTTTTTATTAAAATCTCTTTGCAGGTGGAAGAGGGGATGTGGGGGTAAATTTGACAAACATTCTAGTGAAACCAATCTCCGACGAAGAATAGAGAATGAATGTCCATCATTGGAGGATCTAATCCGGAGATCCACCAGCAGTGACGAATGCCAACGAATGTGGAATTTCAACGAATGTGGAATTCCTCCCTCATTCACAACATATTCAACCAATTCTAATTAAGGTATTTATTTTCTCTAAGTATTTAATGATTCCACTTTTCTCGTTCTTGAAAAAAATACAATGAACGTGGATCAACTGACTAGCGGGTTGATCCACAACTCATTCGTTCTTGTGGGAGGTTGTTTTAGAGTCATGATTTGGGGTTTTTCATAATCTATATGATTAATGTTATCACCCCCGTGATTAAATTAAAAGTGGAGGGTGAGTTCCAATCTAAACATGGCCCAGACCCTATGTTGATATTGGATGTTTAGCGTTCTTCATGTGAGACCAAGGAACATGGAGGAAATGTTTTTTTGTGGGATTTATAGTGAAGGAAATGACCCAAGAGAACTGTAGGGGTAGACAGGATATAAAATGGAATACCGTAGAATCTCTGGGGGGCCTGAGGAAGGTGTCATTAGCGTAGCACCACCGGCACGGTAGCGGTTGGCCCACACCGGCTACGTGGAGGAGGCCACACCCGCAGGCCCCGTGGAAGTAAGAGGTAGTCCGCTCCTGTCGGCCGCTATGGGGAGATGGTGTGGTGTCGGCTAGTGCCACCAACTAGGTGAACTGGATGCCCTATGTTAGGTCTAGAGAAAACATCCTGCAAAACGTTGGTCGGGTTCTTTAGTTGGGTCGCGCCCCCACCAAGTGGGTCAGGCCACCTGCGGGCCGGACATGCCAGCTGGGCTGGACCTAGACAAGCTGTGTCAAACCCACGCCAGCCAGGTCGGACCCGTGCTCGTCAGGTCAGACCTACCACCTAGCCTGACCTATGGACCTAACGGGCAGGTTGTTCCAAACCCATACCAGACCCACTTTGGACCCTCGGGTTAGGTCGGGTCAATCCGACCGGGTCGGACTGGACCGGGACCCGACTAGTCCTTTTTCACTAAAACAACTATAACTCAAAGACCGGACGTCTGATTGACATTCCATCTTCGTTGTAAGGACCATTAAGAAGAGTTAGTCCTTTTTAGATATTCCAGTTGAGATTTGGCAGATGTTTGTGTATTACTGGGTTGGATCAGACTTGAATCCAGCCGACCCCAATTTACCTTTTTGCCAATATCTTACTGACTAGGCGTATGATTGATGCAGCATCTTCAATGATGGAACTCTCACGACAAGATGGTCCTTTGGGTTACTACTAAGTGGGACTCCATGGATGTTGAGGTACATCTGGTGTCTTGAGTAGCAGATCCTCTGGAAAATCAAGTGTGCTAAGTGCGGGAATATAGTGGCTGGTTTTGACATGATGAAATAATAGATATCCTCTTTGGGTCATCCCCTAGTGATTATCTGAGTGGTTCAGCACCTAGTGATCCCTTGAGTGGGTCTCCACCTAGTGATACTTTGAATGGTTCAACACCTATCGATCCTCTGAGTGGGTCATCACCTAGAAATCCTCTAATTGGTTCAGTACCAAGAGACCCTCTGATTGGGTCAGCACCTAGTGTTCCTATGTGGGTCATCACATTGCGATCCTCTCTAGGTCAGTACCTAGAGATCCTCTGTGGGTTAGCACCTATAAATCCTATGAGTATTTCAACACCTAGAAATCCTCTAAGTGGGTCAGGACCTAGTGATCCTCTATGGGTCAAAACCTTGCGATCCTCTGTGGGTCAATTCCTAGAGACCTTTTGTGGGTCATCAAGAGAGACTCTCAATAGAATTTGATGATATATCTTTACAACATATCATATTTACATATGTACATAAGTTATACCTAGTGTGAGCTATGTCTTTTACATTGTGTTGTGTGGTTGAGGTCTTTCTTGGTTGTTTTACCTTTGGGGTATTTTCATTGTTGTTTTTTCCTTCACATATTACCAAGAGACCTTAGAGGGTCTCATGGGTCCCAACTAAGTAATTTTGTACTCACCCCTACATGGGTTTCTCCCACACATATTGTGTCTGGTGTAGATGATCGATGATTCGACAGATATGCTCAGGGGGTTTGGACTAACGAATGCTACAACAGTGGAATTGGTGGACAAGGACATGGTGGGGCCCATAAGAACTGGGTGGAAATTAAATACCACCATGGATTCCATTGGCTTCACTACTCTCAAGATTAGGTGGGGTTTATAGTTCATGACCATCAGAGTTTCCTTTTGTAATTTACCATACTTAGTTCCATATTGGGTTTGTATTTAATCCCACTTACTATCACTTGTACTTGTACTCAGCTTTGTTTTGGTGGTATACGTTTTTCCCCTTTTAGTGTTTTGGGATGTGGTTCAATGTGTGTGTTTACAGGTTTAAGGGAAATGTCTTTCCTTTTCAGGGTATTCTTTTCTAGTGATAGTCACCAGCTCCTAGCCTATGGATGGTGGGCTTGTGGTAGTCACGACATGGGCCATGGGGGGACGGGTCATGAAAATGTGGTATCAAAGGGAATTTAGTTCTACCAGTATAACTAAGAGTCTATATTTTTGTATGGGGAAATAGTGTTAAGTGTCATGAGTTCGGCTTTCAGTCTGGGGAGTCTAGTGTCAGTGCAGCGGTCGATGTATCCATACACGACAACCCTGAATTCTATTTTCTGACTAGGTACACGAAAACATAGATTGCATGTTTTTTTGAAATGATTTTCTTTTTTTCTCTTTTGACTGAACTCACAAAGTATACATTATTGACCTTTGTTCATCTTGATTCTTTTTTCCAATTCCTCCACAAAGATTGCCATCTAGGATTCCATTGCATCACCATGAGGATGGTAAAAGGTGAAATGGGGCTTCGATACAGGGACAGTTTCCCAAGATTGTACCTTCGGGCGGTGTCCCAACAATACAAATATCCATTAGTCAATAGTTACTACGGGTGCTACCGGTAGAGGACATTTGTATTCATAGTGCCTTACGTGAGTTTCAAGAACAAATACCACTAAGGATCTGAGGCAAGAACAACTCATCGGTTGCTAAGGACTATCTTGAGTTAGTGACCAAGTTTTCATATAGCCATGGCACCATCAGGTCAGATGGTGGTCCTGGCAGTGAGACTTTTATGTGGCTCTATTGGTCAATGGTAGGGTTTTGATTACCCCTATCTTATGATGAAGTGACTTTTCCATAAACATAGCTTGAGAAACATTCTCTAAGAAGGGGTCTCTAAGAATAAAAATCTATGGTGAATGTGTTCTTGATAGCTTCTACTACATCAGTAGGACTACATGTTGGTATCTAAGTATTCATCACGATTTACCGGCCATTCTAGGTACTCGATGAATATGATATGAATAGTGATGTAGGCCTCAGATATCCAAGAGGGATGTGTATAAGGACATCCAAGCAAGCACTATTCCACTATGCAATCATAATTATGTTATGGTTATAGAGAGATCCTTTGTGGTTGAATATTCTTTGACTGAGCAAACACAGCCAGTGAATCTCAGTAGCGGGAAAGCAGGATACTAACGTCTGTCTTAGAGACATGGATTTGTAAAATGTATCGAGAAGAGGAAGTGATATAGAAAAATGAATCTACAGGGCAGCAGACATAGAAGAGGATCTTGGAGAGAAGTAGGAGGAGGTATACATTTTTTTCATGTTACAACTATCACCCCTATGTGCTTCTCCTTTCTTCGATACAAAGTCCCTCTCCTGCTTCACTTTTTCACCCTCAGGCCACTATCCTGGAGAGAGTCCTGAAATTTCGGGCAGCTAACCGTGCATAATCCCATGTCTCCTCTTTGGGTAGTTAATCATGTGTAAGCCCCACTCCATTTCTCACAGACGCACCTTTCGTGATGGGATTGTCAAGTCTCTGCTATCTCTTGTTTCTCACACCGAGCATGACTCACGTGAGATTAAATCATGCACCGACCACGAAAAAACACCTAGTCTGCCTCATAGCGTATGCCCCAAACATCATCCCGAACTACGAGGGCTTTTATCCATGTCAAGGCATGTTACGTAGTAAGACTCCAGGAGGTTCAGCCCAACAACCCACCACTTGGGCCACCTTAGAGTGTAAGCCCCAAACATCATCCTGAACAATGAGGACATTGATCCCTGTCAAGGCATGGTACGTAGGAGGCCTCTATGAGGTTCAAACCCAACAACCCAACAACCAACCACCTGGGCTGTCTCAGAGTGTAATTCCCAAACATCATCCCGAACTACGAGGACTTTGATCTATGATAAGGCATGGTACGTAGGTAGCCTCTATGAGGTTCAATCCCACCACCTGATCATTCCGACCATTATCACGTCGGTTCACCAACACCTTCTGCCTCCTTAGAGTGTAAGCCCCAAACATCTTCCCGAACTACAAGGACTTTGATCCATGTCAAGGCTTGGTACATAGGAATCCTCCATGAGGTTTAAGCTCACCACCTGGTCATTTCGACCATTATCACATTGAATCACCAACACCTTGTGCCACCTCAGAGTGTAAGCCCCTAACATCATCACGAACTACGAGGACTTTGATCCATATCAATGTATGGTATATAGGAAGCCTCACTGAGGTTCAATCCCACCATCCATCAGGACCCCTGGTCCACCTTCACGTCAGTTTACCAACCACATGGGCCTCCTCAGAGCGTAAGCCCCAACTGCCACCTGAACTACGTGTACTTTGATTCCCTAGCACGAGGATGCCTAGAAAGCCTCCACAAGGGTCGAGCCCATCACTCTTGTCTCATCCTGATCTCTCCCTTGAGCCTATGCGTCTCGAGAAGCTCATTCCCCATCCCATATGTTCCACTTCTTCTGGGTCCCATCCATGCATCCATTCTCACAGGTCGCCTCCCCAGGTGTCCCATCATCTCACCGAACTATGCAGACTTTGATTCCTTGTAATGGGGATACGTATGAAGCCTCTTCAAGACTAAATCCCAACATCACCGTTGCAATTTAGATGGACATATTCCATTCCCCTTCACTTCATCGCCCATCCTGATCCTCACCTGGGCTGCCACATCTCGGTAGGATCATGAAACCCCCACTCCCCATTCCATAAAACTACATTCGGGAAGCCACCCCCATGATGGCCCCAGAATCGGTGTTCCCTCCAGGGGTTCCTACATTTGATCCACTCTAATCAGTGTTCTGATCAGTCTGATCCATCTCCGATGGACGTTAAACTTGTGGCATACCATGTTATAAACATGGGAAGCTAAGGAAAACCTCAGATACATGTCCATGGAATATGATTCCCCGCATTAGATGTGGGATTCCCCGGGCTTCCGCGCCCTCAAGAGGCCCTATAATAAGGGACATAAGACAGACACACCATTCCCCCAGCTTCCAGACATTCCAGTGATTCCCAACGTGAATACTCCCCTAACTGAAGGTTTCTACCCTGACCAGACCCCTTGGAATGTCCTGATAGAAGTAGTGTAATTAACTGGTGTTCTTGAAGATATGGCATGAGGAAGAGTTTCATGAACAATGTATTAAGTCTATGATGGAGGCCCGTACTAGTTGACGAGCTCGGAGGAGGAATCCTTGGATGGAATAACCGAAATCCCCTCATCCCATTTTGATCATTCAGTAGACGTCCCTGAATAAGGAGCGAATGCCACCCGCCTTTGGAAAGTGGGAATGCGGGGTAACAGTTGTGCATCCTCTACATGACAGATGTGCAGGCCCCGACGAAAGTGTCAGAAACAGAAATGGTGAACCCGACGTAAAGGTATATTCCTCAATATAGAGACTAGTTTCGTTTAAGGAATCAATAGATTAGCATGTCATCAGACCCCATCATCTGACACCAAGCCCCACCAAGAAAATATCAGACCTTCCGTGAAACTCACCAGAAGTAGGGGCAGTCAGGATGTTGAGAATTCTGTTCTACGATGTTGTTAGTGTGGATCCCTCTTACCAGCCACAGAAGACGGAATGGTGTTGGGTCACTGGTTGTTGATTTTTTTCCTATCAGTATTAATGAGTTTATCTACCTACTTTCAGAAACCATGTTGTTTCATCCGGAACTCGATCACCACCTGCCCACCGGCCCAGGGGTAGGGGAAATATCGATGAGGCCACCCCACGTGTTTCCGCCACTTCCATGACGGCCTTGACCTCCATGACTGCTGGGGGCCCACTCCCCCTCTCCCCATCAGAAATTATCCAACGAAGGGTAATTAATGACCTTGTACACAGGTACAAGGAGGAGGGCATCATCCCCACCAGGGATATGTCCCTCCTTGATCTTGAGGTGGCCACGCCTCACCGTCAATGCCACCCTAGAGGGCCAAGCAGGGAACCGCTTCTCCCCACTCTAACATTCAATCAGTTTGGGATAATTTCCCTAGAACACCTTGAAAACTCCCTGCCCTAAGATGACGATTTAGGGGATGTATAGGTCGGACCGATCGGAGTCCCGCTCCAAGTGCTCCCGGTGAGGGCTCCCACTAGGATGTGTCAGTGTCGCATCCCGGTTCCCCGAGCCGAAGCACAGGTAAGCCACGCGCCTGCACTACCGACTCTAGTTCAACGGACCCAACCCCAACGTCGGACACAAATAGAAGAGGTCACCCACCGTGGGGTGTCAACGTCAGTGACTACTGTGGCCCGAGAAACCGCTAACTCATATCCCCAACTCCCAGTATATGTTGAGAAGGGGAAGTTATACCCCAAACTAGGATTGAGGACCCTACCACCCCACGGGCATGCTGGGTCGACTCTCTCGGCCATCGGCATAGGCGATGGCTACTGTGGACCAATCTGCAGTAATGCCACCTTGTGCAGAGGCCCACTCTGTACTGCCACTACGGAAGGTGCGGGTCCTCCCTGCTTCCAACCTCATCTTTAAGGTCTACCACGTTCCACCTTCAACCCAAGTGAGGGTCTTCCCCGTGACAACAACACTCCATATGGGGCTCTCTCCCACGCTCATTACACTAGGTATGGGGTCACTCCCCCAGCCACAGACCACAGGAATGGAGATATTGCACATCCAGTCACTCACTAATATGAAGGCCCTTCCCATGTCCTCGTACTAGCCGACGAAGGTCCTCCTCGCCCCAGAAATCAGAGGGGTTGGATCCAACTTCACATCACTAATGCTCAGCACGAAGGTCCTACCCGTGCTCAGCTTTACCTATATGAGGACCTTCCTTGCACTAATGTAGTCAGGGGTAGTGAGCATAGAATTCCAACCCATGCTCCTATTGCTCATACCTATGCATCAGTCAGCTCCAGAGGAGGTGTTGTCCTCTCCAGCGCTTCCCACAGAGGTCCTTCCCATGTCCCTTTTGGCATTTGCCTAGTGCTCCTCGCATCGCAGCCTACCCTGGCGGGAGGTCTCTCCACCCCAGCACGTGTATGGCCGAATGACCTCCTCATTCCAAAAGTGGGCCTTTCCCAAAGATCCACACTGGGGGAGGAGAGAAGGTGGTCTCCACCGCAAGAAGAATTCAGGGGAGGGATGGACATGAATTAGACCAGTCCACTTCTTAGACTCTGAGGCAGAGTACGACTCGACGATGGAGCCCTCCCCTCAGTCCTCCAAGTCAAGGGTAGGGATAGGAAGAAGGCACATCAGCCTCGTACTCCCAGAATGCGAGGTCCATTGGATCATTGTCTCCCTCCTAAGGTATATCCCGGAGGATGAGAACCTCGAATATCCCCAGGGACCGACCACGCAGTCGCCACCTTCATCTCCGGAAGCGCCCTCTGCCTCAGATAGAGACTATGAAGAACAGTTTTGGGGTCAATGGTAGGAAAGTCGTGACATGGCCCACCCACAGCAGACACCAATGTTGTTTCAAGATCTTTGGTCTTAGGTCCATCCTATCATGATATAGAATCCAAGTCGCCACAATCCTCATAGGAAAACCCAATATTCGGTGACCAGACAGGCCACTCGCCATATTCTCCACCGGCTAGCCCGTCATCCCAGAGTTCTGCCTCTGTGCCGCTAAAAGTTACATAGCCACCCCCATTTGACGAGTGGGCCGACCAGGGGCCAGATCCTAAATCTGAGCTGATGAGCTTCAGGACTATCCTTGCAGCGGGCCACTTCCTTAAGATGTTTTGGCCAGTTGCAGGACTGAATTTTTGTGAGCCGAAATCTCTCAGCCCTGAAGAGTTTGATTGTTTCCTCCAGACCCTCTGGGTGAATCACTTCCGTATTCACCACCAGTGAGTGTCTTATCGCAGGATCCAAGTGCCCCATGAGGAAATTAGTGAAAAATGTTGTCTGGTTGATCTGGCTATGCTCCCCATGGTCCAGCAACCTAAGTCACCTGGTCCCCACAGGGCCCTCCCATAGTAATTCATTCAGATATTCCAAGTACTTCGCAAGGTTATTAAGGATGGTACCCCCACATGAAAATATGTGTCTGGGGGAAGTACGCTACCCTCCACTTTAGCGCTATTCGCCAACAGCATGACTCGCTAGGTGACATTGAGTACATGACCTCGAGAAGTGTTGTGGTCAACATGACCGATCTATCGGGAGGGAAAAATGATATGGAACTTCTTGATGGGAACATCCTTCCCAAGGATGTTCCCCCACTACTGGACCCATCGTGGAGGATTACTCATCCACAGAGGAACCTCCTAGGTCTCCCTGCACCCCCTGAGGCATTGGTACTTAGGCAGAATTCTGGTAAGGGAAAAGAGCGCATCAAAGATGTCAAGCACTCTGACTCGTCCGCTTCAGTGCAGAAGAAGGAGGAGGATCCCGAGAAGGCTGCATTACTCACACAACTTGTTGATTAGAAGAAGTTGGTCGATGATCTTCTGCCTAAACTTGTTGTAGAGCGATAACCCAACTATAGTGATCCTAGGATGGGGTGGTAGGAGTAGGAAAAACTACTCTATGGTGAGCTTCCCCCAGGAAACCCTGATCATGCCGCTCCCGCGGACAGGGTGGAAGTCGGAGCTCATGGCAATAGGGCCCGGTATGTCTCGTAAAACCCTCATGAACAGCGCGACAATCCAGGGAACCCCACTCAGGCTCCTCCAGTCACCCCAAGGGTTGCTCCACCAGCCTCTCCACGAGCCACTGAGCTTGTCTACCGCATTGAAGAACTCAGCAATGCGATTGTGGTTAGGGACCCCCATCATGACAGGGACACACATCCAGATGATCCAATGGCGGCACTCACCGCCTGCATTGAGGCTTTGTAAATGCGAATGTTGGCCATCCCACAGAATGTCAATCCATACCTGGCATGGGTGGATAATATGCCAGCACCCCTGGGATTCAAAAACCACACCTTCTCCCCCTTTAATGGGACAGGGGACCCACCACAGAACCTATCCCAGTTCAACTCAAGGTGTGGGCCTGTGTTAGGGAATACAGCACAGCATGAGGCCTCCGTACTCCTCTGTTTTGTTCAGACACTAGAGGGGTCAGCATTTATCTGGTACAGCCAGCTCCTCATCTGATCAGTCACTATCTGGGAGGACCTTCGTAGGCAATTCCTCTACTAGTTCAGCTCTACCACCCAGAAAACGAGCATCGCAGACCTCTTCAAGAGCAAACAAAGTCCGGATTAGCGAGTCATGGACTTTATCTCTAGGTGGAAGGGGCTCAAATATTCCTTTGACAAGCCACTGACTCATGAGAAATTATTGAATATGTGCATAGGTAATGTCAATACGGAGCCGGTTCCCTCTATGATCACTCAGAACTATCCTGGAGGGTTCCGATACTTCTCATATAAGGCCCAGCGTCTCAATGAAGCCCTGTAATAGGCCATCTAGGCATGTCCGATGTCCCCTATAATCCCAGTGGGGAGGGCTGTCAGAGTCGAGCCCATCGATGTGGCCTAGATAGAGGCTGCTAGACAGCTGGAGTTACTGCCAGTGGAGCCAGCTCCGTATCCCTACAAAGGTCGTACACCTAGGGAATAGCTTCCACCGTAGAAGCGACCGCCAAAAAATTGGTAGGCGTCTCCGCGTAACTCACTGCCACCACCTAGGAGAGATAATCTTGTTACGCCTCCTCAGGAGGCTCCCCCGGCCCCTCGTCAGGTTCATGCTCCTAGAGCCCCCTTTCTAGACAGAAGAAAACGGACCTACTCGTTCAATGAGGCTAGGTCCATGGTAGCTTCTGCAGTGCCTTAGAGCCGGGAATTGTATGACTGCTTGAGTGCAGAAAGCTAGATGAGGAAAATCTCACTGATCGCCCCAACTACTACACTTATCACCAGATCCCAAGGTACACCCAAAAGAAATTCTATGTGTTCAAGGACTGGATCCAAAACCAAATTGACAACAACATAATCAGGTTGGGCCCAACCCTAGCACAAGTGGTTGGTGTCTTTGTGAGGTAAAATAATAGTAGCGACATTGAAGGTGAGTGGAAGTAGGTTTCTGAGGGCTGGTCTCAGAAGTATAATGACTGAATGGCTCGAAAAGAGGCCATGGAATTATCTGAGAATGCATGAATCAGCCGGAGCTTTCAGAAGCTATGGCCACCACTTCTGTATCATCATCTCAGCTGGCCTCTTCCCAGAATAGCATGCATTAGCGGCACAAGAAAAAGCAATGTGCCCCGCCAATGCCATCGTCATCCCACACTCTCGGAAACTTCATGCCCCCTGAGATGTGGATCCCTCCCAGAATACACCTAGTGATGGATGGATCTTCAAGTGATAGTCAAGGGTACGCTTCAGTTAACATTGTTGAGTTGGTAAACCCTTATATGACTCTTGATGGGGGGAGCGTCAGGCGAACCTCCCCAACGTCCCCAGCCGACTCCAACGTCAGTAGAGTCGTGACTATATGGGTCGTCGGGGAACATCTATTGGTACCTCCTGCCCATTTGTGCATGCCACTGAGACCAGATAGTAGGCCCATCACAGAACTCATCATGCACATCCTATTCATCTGGTGTCAATAGGCCCGCCTCCACCACCGTTTATGCTACTAGATTAGGTAGAACCACTTCGGTCGTGCCGCGACTAGCTTCGCCCCACTACAGGTTGATCTCAGTCATCAGGTCCTAATCCGTCAGCTACTCTCCGGGCATCAACTAGTGAGATACAGGATATACCCAGTACCAGTCTTCCACCAGTACAACCGGTAGGGCCCGCTCTACCTTATATCACATAGCGGCTTCCTACAAGCAGAAGTTCACGCCTGGCACGGAGGTATGATGTTCTCAGTCACCTCTTCGACATCCCTGTGAGGCTTTCTATCCTTGAATCCCTTTGCATGTCCCCATATATTCATGAAACACTCACCAAGGCTTTAAGAATCCCCCTCTAGTTTGACACAGAGGTCACAACGCTAGAGGCTTTCGACACTGAAGTGTTTGAGAATGCTGAATTTCATTCCGTCAATGCATTCTCAGGAGAATATGAAGCCCCCCCCCCCATATAGGGGTACATCTTCCCATTGTAAATCACAAGAAAATTTAACTACGAGGTGGTTCATACCCGTCTCGTTGACACCGGCTCTAGGATCAACCTTATCCTGACATGGATGCTGCGGAATCTAGGGTTATTTGAAGATGACCTGACTCATTCCGATTTAAGAATCCAGGGCCACAACAGGATAGAGCAGACCCCGTTCAGCAAGATCCATCTGAAGACCTTGTTCAGCGGCCTAGTTTCTATCATCAATTTTATGGTTTTCTCCCAGGACACTGTGTATACTACATTGATGGGCAGCCCGTGGCTCCACCTACAAGTAGCAGTCCCCTTATCGTATCACCAATGCCTCATGTACTCCTTTAATTGTCGAGTGGGCATACTCAAGGGTGATGTATCCCCATTAGACTCTACTGAAACCCTTTATTTGCAGGATTCCTCTTAAAATAGCAAGGATAAACAAGTCCATAAAATTGAAGTTGAGCTCGTCACCGCTATGGCAGACCCTTGGGCAGGCCTAAATGACATCTACATCTTCCAGATCCATTGGTTGGAGGCCATGACCCCTGATATGGGGAAATGTTTTGACATTTCTGGGACAAGGAGGAACCATGCTCCCAAATCCAGGAACCTTCAAAAGATCACCTCATATTCCTTTATGAATCAGGCATTAGTGATCCGGAGCCTCCCACTCCCATCAGGTATTGAGGCGTCCGGCTCATGGAAACGGTAGTACGTCATACTTGTCTGTTTCGCTAGGCTGGAATAAGCTGGCTCCAGCCAACACACCACTGCTGCTTTGATATTATCAAGCATGGACCCTTGGGCCAGATACCAGATGGGATTGGGTCGACAGCCTTCGTTATTATGGTCTCGGTAGCGCCGGAGTTCCCCAATGCAATAACCACAACCTCTCAAGCTGGTAGCAGCCTCCCATCAGGGTCTGGTAACTCAAAAGCAATTTATCCCATGTAATATCCCTCTATAAGTAGAGAAGAGGATATACAAGATGCTCCCCTGCCTTTGATGAAGGATTCTCTTCTACGGTCGATGAGTTGGTACAGGTGAACCTCGGAAGCGAGGTAGACCCAAGACCCACATTGATCAGTGATTCCATGCCCCCTGAGGAGCAGTAGCAGTACTTAGATATCCTCAAACAGCACCATGACGTGTTTTCCTAGAGTTAAGAATATATTCCAGTACTATATCCTCAGATAGACATCCACCGCCTTGGTCTTCCGGCAAATCATCACGGGTTCAAACAACCTCCCAGAAAGATGCATCCATTTCAAGGTGCCATGGTCGAGGCCGAAGTTGACAAACACATCAGGGCCAACTTTTTTAAGGACATCATGTACCCCAAATCGATGGACAATATTGTACCAGTCAGGAAGAAGAATGGACAGATCAGAGTCTGTATCGACTTCCGTGATCTCAACTGCCATTTTCGGAAAGATTATTTTCCCCTTCCAGTGACAACATTTTTTATTGATGCTACGTCTAGGTTCCAAGGACTTTCCATCATGGATGGTTACTCCAAGTATAATCAGATCCAGATGTCCCTAGAAGACAAAAATTCCACAGCTTTCAAGTGCCCAAAGGTACTTTCTGTTACCAGGTTATGCCCTTCGGCCTGAAGAATGTAGGTTCCACCTATCAGCAGGCCATGCACCTCAAATTCAAGCCAATCCCTGAAGATTGGTGGAATGTTATGTGGATAATCTGGTGGTCAAATCTCGCCGACTCCAGAACTATCTCAAGGATCTTGAGAAAGTGTTTGGATTCCTCCGTTACCACCACCTGAAGATGAACCCATTGAAGTTTTCTTTCAGGGTCACCTCTGTCAAGTACCTTGGATTTGTTGTCAGGTATCGGGGCATTGAGATCGACCTGGAGAAGATCAAGGCCATCAACCAGATGCCTCACCCAAGCAATATTCAGGAGCTTTGGGGTTTCTAAGGCCACTTGGCCTACATACACTGATTCGTTGCGAATTTTTCTGGAAAGTGTCAGCCCTTCCCTCAGCTCATGAAGAATTGCACTGCTTATGAGCAGGACGAGGAGTGCCAGACCGCCTTTGAGGAAATCAAGAAGTATCTACTCCAGCCTCCGGTCTTGATGCCACCCGACTCCGGTAAGCTGCTGGTCCTCTATGTCACCACCTGGGAACGGTCCCTCGGCGCCCTTGTCACCCAGAAGAACAATGACGGGACAAAAAACAACCTCTACTACATCAGACACATGCTCCTCGATACAGAGACCAGATACTCCCCCATCGAGAAGAGTTTCCTTGCACTCATGTTTTCCATACAAAAATAGCGACATTACCTATATAACCATGAGGTAAAACTTGTGTCTCGAGTAGACCCATTGAAGTACTTCCTAATCCATGCCATGTTGACTAGCCAACTAGCGTGGTGGGCGGTAATCCTACAGTAGTTTGACATCAGGTTCGTGCCTCAGAAGGCAATCAAGGGATAGGCGTTGGCCGATTTTTTTGCTACCCATCCAACCCCCACTGACCTATCCTTGGATCTGGATTTTCTTGATAAGGAAATCATCTCAGTCGATCAAGTCGTCCCGTGTTGGAAAATGCACTTTTAGGGTGCCTCCCGGAGCCTCACTGGTAGGAGGTTTAATGATCCTTGAATCAAAAGAGTAGGCATGGGTATCGTTTTTATTACCCAGCACAAGCGATTATACCATATTTATTCCTTCAGTTGGAAGGTTTCAACAACAATGAGGCAGAGTATCAAGCCCATTACTGGCAGCGATATGGCCCTCGAGATCAACATGACCCGTTTTCATGTGAAAGGGGACTCTGATCTAGTCATTAAGAATATCAACGGTGACTGTGTTGTCAGGAAGCCAGATCTTGTACCATTGTTTGAACACACTCTCCAGCTAATGGCCTAGTTCCCTTCTCATCCAGAGGTTATCCATGTGCCTCAGTCATAGAACGGTCGAGCAGATGCTTTGGCCAGCTTAGTTTCATCACTTGAAGAGCCCGAATAGGATGATCTAATTATCCATGTGGAACATCGGAGAGGCATTGCTCTTGTTACCCCGGATGGTGATGACGTCCCAAAGTTAAGCCATCTTACCGTCGATTCCTCTGCGTCAGGACCCCCGGGTCATCCAGATGCAATGATTGAAATTGTTTCCAATTGAAGTACACCCATGGTTGAATTCATCCAACACAGTAATCTCCCATTAGATTATGTTGAGCGTGAAAGAATCCGATGTTTCGCGCTACATTTTACCCTCCAGAGTGGTCGCAACCTTGATCCAATCCTCTATAAGCACGGGTTTGATGGTGTTATCCTTCGTTGCAATCAGTGGGTTGAGATTCCAAAGGACATGTAAGAGGATCATGCCAGTTCCTACAGCGCCCATCAGGTTGGGCCAAAACTGTCTCATCAGATCCAAAGATTAGGGTATTTTTTGCGATCCATGATTCACGACTGCATCGAGTTCGCCAAGAGGTGCCATGAATTCCATGTTCATGCTAACTTTGTGCATTGGCCACTGAAGCCTCTCCACACTACCAAGTACTCTTGGCCCTTTGCAGTTTGGGGATTAGATGTCGTAGGACCATATCCACTGGAAACGGCTCGCCAATTCTGCTTCATTCTGAACACTATGGATTTCTTTTCCAAGTGGAAAGAGGAAATTCCGATCAAGGAAGTCAAGGCATGTTCTATCATTAACTTATGAGGTTCCAATATCATCCATAGGTTTGGAGTTTCTCACGATTTCCTCACCGATAACAACACCAACTTCGGAGTATTTCAGTTGAAAACATTGTACGCCAAGTACAAAATTCTCTTTAACCATACCTCCTGCTATCAAACACAAGAGAATGGGCAGATTGAGATGTTCCATAAAACCCTCTCTAACATCCTGCAGAAAATGGTTGGTCAGAAAAAGAAGAGTTGGCTAGATAAGCTCCCCAATGCCCTCTGGGATTATCAGACGACGACTCATAATTCCACCAAGGTGACCTAATATTCCCTGGTGTATGGAACTGATCTTGTCCTTCCCATCGAGATTTAGTTTCCCTCACTGTGCACAGTGGTCTATGACCATCAAGCACCAAATAGAGTAGCTGAAATCCATCTAGATGAATTGGATGTACATGATGAGAATAGGCTTCGTGCACTGCACAATCTAGAAAGGCATCAGAGTAGGATGGATCAAGCCCTCAATAAGAAGGTTCACCTCCGCTCTTTCCTACAAGGAAACATGGTGCTGGCTCTGAGAACACCAATGATACTTGGTAGAAAACCACCCAAGTTGGAGCCCAAATGGGAACTATCTTTCATTGTTCTTAAGGTTTTCCCCAATAGAGCATACTCTCTGGTGACCATGGATGGTGAGCGTATAGCTCCTCCCACTAATGTCAGGTTCCTCAAGAAATAATTTGCCTGAGCTGTATGGTCCTACATGACCTTAAACTATCGGTCATGCATTACCATAAACTGGATGCCACTCCAACATGACTTTAAACTGTACCATCCTGCTCGACGTTAATCTACATACAGTCCTGCATGATGTTAAACTACACGTTCAAGAACTATGTGTGGGTTGATTCTTATACTTATGGGACATGTAGGACTGCCCGAACATTTAGATTTTGGGTCCTACCCCATCTCTTATAGATCTCCCAATCACCTATTCCCCTTGGCATGTTCCCTTCCATGAGAGGGATATATAAGTGTTGTACAGGGTTAATCCCTCCTTCGCATCGGTCTTGTGGCAACCGTTCCATGCCCCCCCACCCCATTCTCCTGGGAGTTCGTCATCTATTTGTTCTATACTAATCTATATGAATTGGCCACTCTCAAGTGAAGCCCCTTGACCTTTTCCAGTGGTTCATCGATGTGTCTACGAATACTCTGTTCTAGTACCTGGAGTGTCCTATTCATCTTGGGCAAGTTCCATTCACTTTTCAGGCTTCGTGTTCCCTGTCATTTGGGCTCCCATTATCTTTCACATCCGAGGGGACCCCCAAAATGGCATGGATGTGATGGCTATGTGCTCTCCTACCATTACGGGACAACGTCCCCAAGGGTTTCAAACAAAAAATCGATACAAGTCCCACATTGAGAATATGGTCAGTGCTCGCTGCTCATTTGTTTGTCTTCATTTCAGGCTAACGTGACATGGATGATGTGTTGTGAACATGGTTAGCAGTAATACTCTATCACCACACCATCCCCTTCAGGCTGTGAATGTGGGTTTCATGATTCACATTATGTCCCACCCCATTATGTCCAGGTTGAATTTCAACACTCTTGGCACTATCCCTTAGTGCACCACTGCACGTCAGAGGGACAAAGCTGTAATACAGCTTTCGTTCAGGCTCCCAAAGTCCGAGCATTAAAACCATAAACTGATATCCTCTCTAAGAACTCTGTGTGGCTCAATTATCATCATCATGGGATACGTAGGATCACCCAGACATCGCATTTCTGGGTCCAGCTCAGTTGGGAGCTAGCTTTTCCTACCCCTTATCCTCTGACCCTTACTGGCCTCTTGGCCTGAGGTTCCCCTCTCGGAGTCGCACACGATGATTATGTGGACTTTTTTCTCATTCACGTCAGGTATTCCATATCGTGTTATTCACATTCCTTCATGTACAATCCATATGACTCTAAACTATGCTATATAGTCCCATCACATGACCCTAAACTGTGATAATATCGTCCCGACCGCACGACAAAAAATGGCACTGCATTGTGATGACCTCATCATAGGGGACATCACGTTGGGTATCGGTAATCCACCATACCATTTGTCAACACCTGTATATGGCTTAATTCCTATAGTGATTCCGAGAATTTCTACCCTAGGCCTGTCACTTCATAAAAAACCATTCACCTTAAAGGAGAAACATGATACATCAAATACCACTTCTTTTAGTGTGAGGTCCAGAACCGCAATCCCCTTTCATCCTTTGCACTGGTACCTTACTGTGCCACCCCTCAGAAATACCTAGGTATTGATTCTCATTCTCATGAGATACATAGTAATGCTCGGGAACTACACCATGGTCCCACCCTCCATTTCTTGTTGGGTCCCTAGACCTAAACACTTCCCTAAGGAACACATGGTAATCTGGACTTATGTCCTCATTCAAGTAGGGTTTCATAATCACCTTACCATGTGTCCCCTGCATTCTTTAATGATCCCTGGTCTGAATTCTAAGACCATAAAATAAGACAATTTTCAGAACTACGTATGGATAGATTCCCATCCTTATGGGATATGTAGAAATGCCCAGACATTTCATCTTGGGTCCAGCCCCAGGAATCACAAACCCCATCATTTCTCATTGTTGGTACCTTGGCCTGACCCCTTGGGGAGTTGTGTAACTACAACGTTTTACCTGAACAAGTTTGGGATGCCCCATAGTGACATTAGAGAGTGACAGCTCCCTCACCAGAGAGGTTCTATCTAAAATTAAAAGTGATCCATGATTAGATTAATGTGCTTGCCTAATGTGTTTCCATCACGGTGGCATAATTTCAAGATTGTTGGATTCTGTTCGAACAAACTGCCACGTCACCTTCGACGCTTTTCATGCCCTTTATTCGTACCCTCACCCTCTTTCACTTCTGAAGGGACCCCCTAATAGTGTGGATACTTGGCTTATTGTCCACCTGCTATCCTGGGCCAACGTTCTAGAAGACTGATGGATGATATTTTGAGTTAGGTCCTGTGTTTTGAACAGGGTCAGCGGTCGACCCTCATTTGTTTTCCCTACTTCAGGCTAACGCAATATGTATGTTGTGTTTCAGACACGATCAACAGTTTTCCTTTATTTCAATTCCCCTCCCACAGTGTTCCGAATTTGGGGTAACATGATTCACATTTTTCATTCCCCTATGTTCGGACTAATTCTAATTCCCCTGGAATTGCCCCGCTCATGCGCTAGAGGACGTTGAGAAGGCAATACATCGAGCGGTATGAGGACCACTTCCTTTTATTGGTATCTATTATCCTCATAAATCTGGATTCGAATATCAAATTCCTAAAGCTTGATTTATGCTCCCATGATCAAACGAAGTGATAGTACGAGCATCCTTTGTTTCTCACGTCGGGTACGACCCCCTTGAGCTTAGGAATGGATTGATATTTATTTTGGGATTGTGGTTGAGCGTGTTAAACCAAAGGGACAAGTTAGTAAATTTCTCCATACATACAGTTCAAAATAATAAACAGTAAGGAGAAATAATTTTATGGGTTCGGCCAAAACAGGTCCCTTAAGGGACGGCTTCCTGGATGGATCATTCCAATGCTGGTACCTTTTCACTGGTGGCCTCCAGGACTGCTTCCTTCCCCCTGAGGACCCTCTCTTCATTAGTGGCCACGAAGCACAGTTCGCTGACCCTATCCCATTCTTGCACCTGTTCAGTTTGGAGTTGAGTCATCTGGTGACTCGCTTCCACTAGTTTCTCTTGGGCATCTGCCAGCTGGGCCCTCAACTGCTCCACGATCTTAGAACAGTTTTCAATGAATATCTCCTTTTCTTTCACCTATTCATTGTGGCATCAGACCTCCTACTCTGTCTTCATAAATGCATGGGTACTCCCCAACTCATCCCAACACTAGTGGATGTTAGAGCGTCGGCTGCTCTCGCACATCTTCTCGGCCATGTAGCCATGAACCGTCAAGTAAAGGAGTTGAGAATATGCCCCTCCAACACAAATAAAAAACTAAAAGGTGTGGAGTGATACCATCCTCTTCAGCCACTCTGAATGAGGCTGACTGAGAAAACTCCTAATGCACTTCCACCCTTTGTGTCGCATCATCTGCCTCTCCTTAGTAGCTTCTGAGTCTAAATCATCAATTTCCTCAGGATCGGCGGGCCGATATACAAGAAAGACAGCCAAAAGGCTAGCAGTAGGGTCTTCCTCAGATATTCCCCCCATGGGGTTAGACTCTTCAACATCTGAGTGACCTTCCTCTCACGCCTCGACCCTAGTGGCACCTTCGTCAACTTCCAGCCCTACCTCGACGACAGCTCCACTGGTGTCCACCGCTCCCTGCTCACCAATTCTTGGGGCCGACTCAGTTTGGGGGAATATCCTGGATAGGGTGGTACATTTTCCATTGACTCTCTAAGGGATGGTTCGGGCCCAATAGCCCGATGATCCTCCAATGTCAAGATCACTATACAGAAAAGTAACACCCTAATCAATTGATTCCTTCAATGGTGAGTACCGGTATCGAAGCATGGAACTTAATGGAACCTAATCCATCATATTTTAGTGTTCTGGCCACTACAGGAGATATCATTATGGGGGATTCTTCAGTGCTTGTCCATTAAATAATGGGTATTGGTTCCCCACCTTGTTCCATTGGTGCATCTCCCCCTCCTTCGACTGGTGACTCTTGATCAGCACCAATATTCTCCTAAGTAAGATAAAGAGGTTGGATTAATGATTTCAAAGTAAAGAGGATAAAAGGAGGAGGATAGATAAGGGTTGAATCATACCTCGAGTAGCTCAGTCACAACTATATCAATGCCGATGATCTCACCACTCTCCTAGAGACTCTTATGGTGCCACACCCCATGAGACCCTTCACCTTCAGGCTACTCTTCTCCTTTAACTTCTTCTTCACCTTCTCCTTCTGCCTCCTCCTCTTCTATCTCACTGACCTCCTAATCATCATTGTTGTCATCATCCCACGACAAAAACTTTTTCAGATCATGCTCCTGGTCGAGTATCACTTTCACTATGAAAGATGGTTCCACACACCGACCCCGTTGGCATCCATACATGTCCATGGCCATCAGATACGCATGCCAAAAATGAAATTTCACTCTATTGAAAACCCGAACAAGCCTGACTTCTAGCAGCTAGATCACGTCTCGCACTATCTTCTGCCAGAGAGCTTCGGTACTCACCAACCACCGTAGGGTTAGCCAAGCCCACCATAGCGCCGGGAAGATTGTGTCATGATATGGTGGAAGTAGATATCTTATTTGCTTCCCATGAAGTTCTCTGGTTGCTCTGTGAGACCCTCCTCCTCTGGGATACAAGGGTGTGGCCACGCCATGTGACGTCCCCGTTGCTAAGGTCCAAGCCTGTGTGGGGCCCCGTTGTCCAATGTGCTTCTGATCTTCCCCGTCTAACAACACTCTTCCTTCTCTCTCACCGCCCGGGTTCCACACGGGTGACCGTGAGTTTCCGAACATGCTTCCGAAAATCCCCTATGGGTATGCTATGGTCCAATGTTCGGCATACTCAATTGAGAGGCCAACATTAACTCCAGTTGAAGGAATGGGGATGATGTCGCCAGAGCCATAGGTCGTGAACATCAGCCATAGTTGACGAAGAATACATGGATTCCTTTCTTCCCGGACATCTATGTGTACTTTTTGAGGCATCCGCTGGACGCACACAAACTACCTAGAGAACCTGGATGGCACGTAAGGCTCACAAAAGATCTTCCCATCAATCCAGGCCACAAGCACCCCACCTCTAATGCTATGCAAGTACTCCCTCTACTCCAGTGAGCCTTTCCCATGGTCTATCAAATGGACAGTCCGGGTGGGGAATGGGATGAAGGAAAAGTTGGCATGGTTACCAATTCTGATCCTTACTCCCTCCACATTGAGCGTCTCCGGCATTCCCCCAGTAATGTTCAGTATGGATGGTCGCATGTCATTACCCGAAGGACTGATGACATTTGGAAAGTTATATCCACTGTAATGAGCTGCAACCCAGCCATGGAATATCTATAAAGGGCCACAGATTCTCCTAGGTGACCCCCTCTCGAAATGTGTCCCAAAATGGTGTACAGACGAGCTAGCACAGGGACCCCCATATTGAATCTTTTGATGGAAACCATGATGCCAGCCATCAGCAGGGTCAATGGAAGGACTCCCATACTTATGTCCATCACTGGTAGGAGCCACCCACTTAGGAATGTGGAGAGGAATCTGGTGTACCGAACATCTGGGTCCCAACTCTCATTTATGATGTAGCCCCATGACTGATAGTTCCCCGCCTCCAGGATCCTCCAGTATGATCCTCTCTTGCTCCTCTGTATGACGGTTGGACATCGTCTCCCTCGCCCTGGAATCTTGATTTTCGGATCCCTTTCCAGGAATAGTCTAAACCAGTACTTTTAAGCAATGTACTTCAGGAAATATTTGACCCCCCATCCTCTCCTTATCCAACTCCAATAAGTGCCATGTTAGCATGGGGGTTCTTGATCTGTCTCCCTAGGTGCTCATTGGCGGAAGGAATTCATCATATTGGTGGCCCTCCAAAGGGATACCCCTGATGCATTGAATGTCCCAAAGACTGATATCAACTTCCCAATGATGAATATGGACGGTATTGGTATCGGGGGACCACCGAGTGAACAACTATGGTCCGAGCTCATGAGAACAGTAGAAGTGAAATTGTGACATCCACACTGCCTCGAATAAGCCAATATGTCATAGCTCGGCCCCAAATTGGTCACATATATGGAGAAACGAGTATGCCTAGGCCCATCCACTTGTGATGTTGCCTCCAGAACGTAGGTCCCAGTCCTGCATCCAGCCTTTAGCCTTGTCAGTGATGCTCTGACGAAAGGTGCTCACGTAGAGGATCGGGGAACTCTCTACGATAGGTTCACTCCCTGAAATGGTACTAGTCCTGGGGTTTAGGATGTAAACTTCCATATTCCTAGTTTCTCTGGATGGAGAATTGTTGTTGGTGATGTTTTATAGAGGGAGATCATCCTCACGTGTCACCCATGATAGCTGTGTATCAACTTTGAAACCCAGCAAAGGGACATCCTCCAAAATACCGAAGTCCCATAGTGGTAGATTATTGGACAAGGTGTACTCCTTTTGGGTGGGGGTTAACATATTGAAAAGGGTATGGTTATGGGAGACAATACTTTTGGAACCATAAACCTTAGGGTTGGAAACCATTTCATCCCTCTGAGGAGTGGCTTCTCCCTCATCAGCCGGGTTTGCGGCCATCTTCTTCGGAAAATTGTTTGAGTAGATGGTGTTGAATATGAGAGGATGGTATGAAAAATCAGTGACTATCAAAAAATTTCAGGTTGCGGTGCAAAAAACCCCATGTTTTTGCATAAAATGACGCCGGATCTCGGTGGAATTGCATGCAACCGGAGTGGTTTTTCATGTGGAACCAGAAAAATTTTAGCGCACGAGAGCTTGGATCTTGTCATGCAAGGAAATTCTTACGAACCTTGGGACCCATGGAAGCTTTTTATGAGCAAATCCTGGATTACACATGCGTGTGAAAGAGGACTTCATACTTCCTTGGGTTTTGCATGCCGCTCCAGGTTTTTAGCGCGCATGGACCCCACGGGGTGCTTCATTTTGGAATTTCCCTCGGAATCCCACTGTTGTGACCCCTCACCGATCCAATTCTAAGGTGGGCGGGGGGGCATATTTAGACACCGAAAAGCACTCAAGGGAAGAAGAAGTTTTCAAAATGACAATGAGAATTCATATTTAGATCTAGGGACCCAGTCTTGGGGGCCCGTAGGAGTCATGCGAAAAAAATTCACAAGTGCGTGAAAAAATATGCCCCGCACAGAATGCTCCGTGATTCGTGACAGTTCTTCAGCATGGGCACAGAAAATTCTGTGCCCCTGCCTTACGTCGTTGAAATTTAAGACCACCGACATCGGTGCACAATTATTTTGTGTTAGCCTATTTTTTGTGCTCATAAATACCTAAAAATAGAATTCGACCCCCTCAACTGTTTTGCTGAAGAATCTGAACTGGATCTCGTGAAGGAAATTCTCCTTTTGTGCGCACAAAGATGACATTCAGGTATAGTTCTTTTCGCGCCATGTTGCCCCGGGATCCTCCTTCCCGTGAGATCCCCTTGGTTTAAACTGAATTCCAATCCCTTTGGGGTACTCCCCTTGCACGAAATCCCTTCCACTTACATGCAAGCCAGCCAATTGCACCCAATCCCCTTCAATCGCATGCACCCTAGTAATTGCGTGCAGTCTCTCCCAATTGCGTGCATTTTGTACTCCTTGCGTGCAATCCTCTCTAGTTCCATGCAAATCCTCGGCTCCACTTACGTGAAAATCCTCACTGATTTCACGCCAGCATGGTTTCCTTCACGTAGGGCTACTTATTTCGCACGCAAGCCTCAAAGGTTGCCCACAACTCTCCGGGAACCCTTACTCTGGTTCTCCGCGGCTACCTCTTCACTTGCGTTCTCCATACTACTTGAGCATACCTTTGCACGAATATCCGATGATATTATTATGTATTCCATTTGTAGGTGTATCTCACGCCCCGATCATACACATCACACATTGTTTGATCGTACGACCTTCTAGGTTCGTACGAAGTAACTTCAAAGTCCCTTGGACAATTCTTCTTGTTGCATTTCTTTGCCTCATGCTTCT
The DNA here is from genome assembly GCA_963277665.1 of Viscum album. NCBI lineage: Eukaryota > Viridiplantae > Streptophyta > Magnoliopsida > Santalales > Viscaceae > Viscum > Viscum album. Next base: position 2,116,281,202 of record OY728120.1, read on the forward strand.
TCGCATAGGCATGCTAATGGCTATCGCTTCTTCGCATAGCCATGCTAACATGGACCGCTTGATTGTTCTCTCTATGAAACCCCCTCTATGCGGATTTTCCTGTTGCCTCTCTACACCAAGGAGAAGAGGGTACTAGTTATGTAATTCCTAGGGGTGCAGAGTGAACCCACCTCATCCGATCTGCAGGACATTAAACTTCCAAGCACCATCATCCTCAGCACATGATGTTAAACTGTGACCTCGCCACGTAACTCACACACAGTATCCCCAACCTTGGACATTCTCCATGCCCACTCGTCTCCACATGGATGGGATCACCCCTCATAGGGGATGATATCCTCCTTATCAGAGTGGAGTTTTTCCATTGGGAAAGGGAAACCACCTTGGTGTAAGCCCCTAACTTTTCTTGTCGGAGGCAGCATCCGTGCTCCTCCTTTCATCTGTGGTCCCCTGTTCCAGCAAAGGGCATGGGGGAAATGGTGATTCTCCTTTATTCTATACCAATTCCCTCTCATGAAGCTCTTTGTCACCCTCGGGCCTCCATCCTGGAGTAAGTCCCGACTTCTCGGGCTGCTAACCGGGCATAATCTCCTATCTCATCTTTGGGTCGTTAATCATGTGTAATCCCCACTCCATTTTTCATGGATGCACCTTTAGCGACATGATCGTCAGGTATCTTCTATCTCTTGTTTCTCACACCGAACATGACTCACGTGAGCTAAGAGCAAGCACTAACCCCAACAAAACACCTAGGCCACCTCATAGAATAAGCCCCAAACATCATACCAAACTACGAGGACTTTGATCCATGCCATAGCATGGTATGTAGGAAGCCTCCATGAGGTTCAAGCCCAACAACCCACCACTTGGGACACCCTAGAGTGTAAGCCCCAAACACCATCCTGAACTAAGAGGACATTGATCCATGTCAAGGCATTGTATTTAGGAGGCCTCCACAATGTTTAAGCCTAACAACCCAAAAACCAACCACCTGGGCCACCTCAGAGTGCAAGACCCAAACATCATCCCGAACTACGAGGACTTTGATCCATGTCATGGCATGGAATGTAGGAAGCCTCCATGAGGTTCAACCCCACCACCCGGTCCTTCTGACCATTATCACATCGGTTCACCAACACCTTGGGCCTCCTTAGAGTGTAAGCCCCGAACATCATCCCGAACTACAAAAACTATTATCCATGTCATGGCATGGTACGTAGGAAGCCTCCACGAGGTTCAAGCCCACCACCCAGTCCTTCTGACCATTATCATGTTGGTTCACCAACAACTTGGGCCGCCTCAGAGTGTAAGCCCCTAAAATCATCCCGAACTATGAGTACATTGATCCATGTGAAGGCATGGTACATAGGAAGCCTCCCCGAGGTTCAATCCCACTATCCATCAGGACCCCAGATCCACCTTCACGTCGGTTTACTGACCCCATGGGCCGCCTCCAAGAGTAAGCCCCAAATGCCACCTAAACTATGTGGAAATTTATTCCCTGCCACGAGGATACATAGGAAGCCTCCATGAGGTTTGATCCCATCACACTCGTCTCATCCTAATCTCTTCCTCGAGACTATGCATCTTGAGAAGCTCATGCCCCAACCCAGAGGTTCCACTTCTTATGGGTCCCATCCACGTGTCCATTCTCATGGGTCACCTCCCCAGCTGTCCCTTCATCTTATCAAACTACATGGACTTTGATTCTTTACCATGGGGATACGTTGGAATCCTCTTTGAGACTCAATCCCAACATCATTATCGCCCTTGTGATGACCATATTCCATTCCCCTTCCCTTCATCACCCATCCTAATCCTCACCCGAGCCACCACATCCCGGTAGGTTCATGCCGCCCCTACTCTCCATTCTATCAAACAATATTCGGGAAGCCACCCCCATGATGGGCCCATTATCGGTGTTCCCTCCATGGGGGTTCCTCCATCTGATACATTCTAATCAGTGTTTCGATCAGTCCGATCTGTCTCTGTTGGACGTTAAACTTGCGGCATACCATGTGTTAAACCTAGGAAGCTAAGGAAAAACTCTGATACATTCCCATAACATATGATTCCCCATGTTCGATGTAGGATACCTCAGGCATCCACTCCCTCAAGAAGCCCTATAATAAGGGACAAAATACAGGCATTCCAATCCCCCAACGTCCAGACATGCATGTGATGCCCAACATGACTACTCCCCTAATCGAAGGTTGCTGCCCCAACCGGACCCCTCAGAATGTCCTGAAAGAAACAGTGTAATTAATAGGTGACCACGAATATATGGTGTCGGGAAGAGTTTCACGAACAATGTCTTAAGTCAATGAGGGAGATCGGACTAGGTGTCGAGCTCCGAGGAGGAATCCAAGGAAAAAAGAACTTACATCTCATCATCCCATTTTGATCAGGGGGTAGACATCCTTGAATAAGGATAAAATTCCACCCGACTTTGGAAAGCGGGAATGCGGGGTAACAGTTGTGCGTCCTCTAGGTGACGGATGCACGTGCCCTGGCGAAAGTGTCATGAACAATGACCCAAGGGATCCAGGAATGATTCAAGGTATGATATGTGTCTACTACTAGCCATCGTATTAGAATACATAGGTACTAATCATTCTTTTATGTCATGAATCATGTTCAAGACCTTGAGTTTCTGGATAAACGATTTATTTGATCCTTACATCTAGTGATACCTATGGGTGGAGACTCGATAATCACACTTACGCAAACAGTGTGTTCTAACCCTTGAGGTGAGAGTTTCATTTAGAACCTCATTGTGGAAGCAACGATGCCTTAAAAATATAGTCTGGGTATGGAATGGTCATCCAAAGTTCATGCTTAGATTGACTATTTTAGGAAAAAGTATGTGGTATATCTACAGTGTTGGATTTGGGTTTTCCTTGCTCTGTGAAAAAGAGGCTGAGGCAGCATGGGATGAACTCATGCATAAGAGGGTTTAGATGGTCACTCTTGAGTCAGCCTATCTTACCCTCATGGTAGTGGGTGTTTTGATTTTTTAGTTCCCAACAGTGGTGGAGGTGTGAGGGTAAATCATTTCAATGTATGTTTTCAGGATTACCTCCCCGCTGGGGGAGGTACTTTTATGCCAATCTACACCACAATGTGGAACTAATATCAGTATCAGTATATCGGAGGGCCTTTGTAGAGCTTCTCAAGTAGGGGATGTCGGTGGGGTACTTCCATAAGAAGGTCTTAGTATGACCTAGTTTTTTATGTTATGTGTGGATTACCATAACATTAACCAATTGGTTTTGGGGAGCGAGTACCCACTACCAATGGTTGGATGGGCACATCAATCTGTTAAAGGGGGTAACCTATCACGTGGGTGGAAAGGTTACTGTAGGATTTTCAGAATTTTAGAGAGTGGCGATGGTTGGAGATCCCCCAGAACAATGACTATCACTCCCCCACTCCTTAAGTGAGTTAGGGGGCACAACTTGTGGATGTTAACTACAAGGCTCGATGTGCTCAGATATCCTCAGAATATGATCTTGATTAATTTTATATAGGTGGGGGCACATCACCCATTATAGAGGATGCCCCATGGTACCATTGATGTTACATGAGGAGGTTTTGATGGAATTCCATACACCCCCTTTGATGGTACATCCTGGTGTGGTGAAAATGTACTAGGAACTCTGAAGTTAGTACTAGTTACCATGAATGAAGAAAGGAGTGGAAAAGTTCATTTTACAATGCCTCACAAGTCTATAAGTTAAATCATAGCATCAGGTTCCATCACACTTGAGCACAGCTTTTACCCCAGACAGATGGTCAGACGGAGCGGACCCTATAGACCATGAATGACATGCTTCGTTCTTTTGTCCTGGATTATGGTCATAGTTTTGAGGAACAACTACCAATGGTTTAGTTTTCTTATAGAAATAGGTATCACTCCACCTTTGTCATGACACCGTTTGAAGCCATGTACGGGAAGCCTTGTATATCACCCCTATGCTGGACAAACTTAGGGGAGTTAGCACTCATGGTTCTAGAGTTGGTACGGGCTACCACCGAGATGGTGTAGATCATCCAAGAGCGGTTGAGTGCTACATAGAGCAGGCTGATGTCTTATTCTAACAAGATATGGTGACCCTTGGAGTTAGAGGAGGGAAATCATGTTTTTTTCAAGTCTCACCTCGACAATGATTGTGGATATTTGATTGGGGCGGCAATCTATCTCTAATATTCATCGAACCTTTTCAAATCCTAAGAAGAGTTGGTGTGATGACATAATACCTAGCTCTTCCCCCATAGATGCACCAGGTGTATAATGTCTTCCACATGTCACAACTGAGGAAATACATGCATGATCCATCGTACCTCATCATCCGGGGTGAGCTGGACGTTGATGTTGGTCCCACGTTTTCGGAGTTCCTGGTGAAGACAGAGGATCAACAGAAGTGGGTCCTACATGGTCTGTCAATTCCTCTCCTCCGAGTTTGGTGGAAACATGAGAATCTCTTGGAGAGAACATGAAAATTGGATGATCTGATTTGTGTTTAGTACCCCCATCTGTTTGATTAGTTTGTTTTGGATTTTAGGGATGTAAATCCCAAAGGTGGGGAGAATTTAATGTCTCTAAATTTCAGTGCAATTTTTTTATTACATAGAATTATTTTTAGATTACATGATTTCACAACATGTGATTCCATGTCCCAGAGTTCTTAGAATGATCTGTCAAAAAATGATAAGCTTTAAATATTGTGTGTGAGTGGTTTTCATAAAATACTAGAAGAACACATAAAAGGGTTCTCGAATAAAAAATCTAATGGAACAATTGTGTTCAGGTTGGTGGTTTTACACTAGGCACGACTTAAGTTTAGTCGGCGCGGACCCCCAATGAGAAAACCCAGTAATGGCATAACCGTTAATAAAATAAATAAAAAAAATTCTATTTTCAAATGCCTATAACTCTCATACATTACCTCAAATTAAAAACCCACGAAAACCATTGATATCCCGAGGGTATTAGTTCCTTAGGAGGATCCTAACATTGGTCGTTACAGGCCAATGGTGAAAGTTAGTTTTGGGCTAGAAATAAAATAACTAACTAATGATTATTTTATTTTCAAATAATTATAACTTTAAAATGGTAACTCGAATTAAAAATCTGAGAGTAATGTTGAGCTCGTGATTGCGTGTTCCCCATAGGTTGAGCCTAACCTCAACCGATATAGGTCGAGGGTGAATATTAATTATTTTTTAACTCTTTTTAAGGTACATTCAGTTAACGTGCGAGAGGGTCTTTTCTATCTTTTGAACTGGTGCTCGGATTGAAAATCTCAAGGTACCGCTGAATTATAAGTGAATATATTAGATTAGGTAAATCCTAACCTCGACCAGAAAGGGTCAGACAGAAAAGTTAAATTATAGACTTTTTGGAAAAATAATAAAATAACTATTTAAGTTTTTTTATCTCTCACTTGAACTGTTGTGCGATGGATGGGGAAACTACTGTGTAATGACATGAATTAAATGAAGTACATCTAATGAACAATTTCATTTATTGTGTAACTACAATGCCAGATTAATTAATTGTTAATAAATAAGGTTTATTAATGAGATACATTAATGAACTCAACAACACTGCGGTGTTTTCTTTTTATTAAAATCTGTTGACAAGAAGAAGAGGGTATGGGGGGAAAACATTTACCGACACACTAGTGAAATCCATATACAATGAATAATATAGATTGAATATTGATCATTGGAAGATCTGATTAGGAGATAGACATGTAACGATGAACTTCAACGAACGTGGAACATCAATGAATGCGGAATTCCTTGCTTGTCACAATGGATTCAACAGAATCCAGGTAGGGGATCTATTTTCTCTATGTGATTAATTATTCCCTTTATCTTATTATGGAAGAAAATACAATGAGCATGGATCAACTGACTAATGGGTTGATCCATGACTCATTCGTTCTTCAAAGAGGTTGTTGTGGTATCTTTATTTAGGGTTTTCTTAATCTATAAGTTGAATGTTATCACCCACATGATTAAATGCTAATACGGAGGGCATGGGCTGATCCGAAGAAGTCCCAGACCCTCTACCGATCTTGGATGTTGAGTGTTCTTTGTGAGCGACTGAGCAACGTGGTGGCAGGGCATTTCTTTGGGATACATAGTGAAGGTGGTGACTATAGAGGCTCGTTCACGTAGACGGGATGGAAAACTAACCGCCGAATCACCTTAGGTGGCCAATGGAAGGTGCCTCCTTTAAGGAACCATAGGTGTGGTGGCACTGGCAACCGACAACGACCATCAGTCCACATCAACCATGTGGAGGAGGAGGCGCCCGCAGGCTCCACGGTGGTAAGAGGCGGCTGACTCCTTCCGGCCACATTGGAGAGGAGTGGAAGGCTCGAGTAGCTCGGTGGACATGCGAAAAGGTCGGCTCATGATGGCCTTTAGGAGGATATGTGGAAGCACCTGTTGGCACCACCGGATGGATGAACCAGACAACCCGCATCTGGTCTAGCGCTACGGGCTCGCACCGCGTTGGCCTGGTTCTTTAGGTGGGCCGCCCCCACCAGGTGGGATGGGGCACCTGCAAGACGGACACGCCACTGGGCCGGACTAGGGGACCTAATAGGACAGTTGATCCAAACCCACTCTAGACCCTCGAGTTTGGTCTGGTCAATCTCACCGGGTCGAACTGGACCCGAACGCGACAAGCCCTATTTCACTAAAACAACTATAACTCGTAGACCAGGTGTTTGATTCATGTGCCCCTTGGGGGATGAGGTCCCTTACAGCGAGACAGTCCTATTGAGATACTCTTCATTTTTTGGTGGATGTATTAGTATGGTTGAGTATGATCATACTCAAATCCAACTATACCCTATTTACCTTTTTGCCTATATATTATAGACCAGGTGTCCAATTGATGCACTATCTATCTCAGTAGAACCCTTACGACAAGATTTTCCTTTGGGTTACATCTAAGTAGGGATTTGTTGAGGTTGATATTCAATAGGTTTCTTGAGGAGTGGATCCTTTGGAAATCAAGAATTCTATGTGTAGGAATCCAGTGGCTGGTTGTGATGTGAAAAATGAATAACGATTCTCTATGGGTCAGTGCCTAGAGATACTCTAAGTTGGTCATCACCTAGTAAACCTCTGAGTGGATAAGAACCTAGAAATTCTCAGAGTGGGTCGGCACCTAGATATCCATTGAGTGGGTTAGCATCTAGATATCCTCTAAGTGGGATTGCACCATGCAATCCTCTAAGTGGGTCAGCACCGAGCGATCCTCTAAGTGGGTCAGCACCAAGCGATCCTCTCTGGTTCAACACCAAGAGATCTTCTATGGGTCATTACCTATTTGTCCCTATCAACACATATTGATACTCTGAGTGGGTCATCACTAGGAAATCCTCTGTGGGTCGGAACCTAGAGATCCTCTATGTGTCAGCACCTAGTGAGCCGCTCTGGGTTAGCACATAGCGATCCACCGTTGGTCATCACCTAGAGACCCTATGCGGGTAATCAATAAATCCTCTAGATAGAATAAAATGATATAAAATTATGACTAATCATATTTACTTATGACCTTAAGTTATACAATTTGTGGGCTACGTCTTTTACTTTTCCTTATGTGGTTTTGGTATTGCTTGGTGGTTTTACCTATAGGGTATTTTCATTGTGGTGTTTTCCTTCGTGGATTAATGAGAGACCTTTGGGGGTCTCGGGGTCCCTACAAATTATTATTATTATACTCAACCCTAGATGGCCTCCACCCGCACATGTTATTTTTTGTGCAGATGATCGACGTTTTGACAGAGGTGATCATGGGGGATTGGACTAACGAATGATACGATGGTGGACTTGGTGGCCTAGGAATAGGTGGGGCCTAGTAGGGCTAGGTGGGCCAGACATACTACTTCAGCTTCATGTAGCTTCACTACTCTCACAATCAGGTGGGGTTTCTGGCATATGAACATCAGAGTTTCCTTTTGTACAATACAATTTTTAGTTCTTTTTTAGGTTTTTATTCTAGCCCACTTATTATCCCTTGTACATGCACTCATCTTTGTTTTAGAGGTATACTTATTTAACAATTTCAATGTGTTGGGATGTGGTTGGATGTTTGTATTTATAGTTTTAAAGGAAATGCCTTCCCTTTTTGGGATATTCCTTTCCAGCGCTAGTCATCAACCCCTGGCCTATGGATGGCAGACTTGGGGTAGTCACTGAACGGGCTCTGGTGGATGGGTCATGACAGCTAGGATGTTTTTTGTTTATGAAATTTTTTAAATGGAAGTGGGTTTTAAAAAGGGGTTTTAGAATTTAGATGGTTTTGAAATGCGATAGTTTTGTAAATGGTCATTTGTGAAAGAGAGTTTTAAGATTGGTTGGTGATGTTTCTTTGGTATTAATATGATTGATATTTGATTTGGTTATGGTTTTATTTGGTGATGTATTTTTCTATGAGCTTGATGCTTGTTTTTGAGTTGGATTTTCATGGTTGAAATGATGTTTTGAGTTTTATTTTATGATTTTTTGATAAATGTGGATGATTTTCTTTTGATGTGTTTTAGTTTGGTTTTGGGATTCTATTTTTAATTATGTTGCCCAGAAATGTCTACAGGTCTCTGAGGGGTCATTTTCAATTGTTAGTTTTATCCATACCCCAGTGGAGTGGTGGGGTTATTTTCCTTTCATTGTTGCTTGTTTTTTCTATGGTATATGAGGTTAGATAGGGGATGGAGTTTAACATGAGGAATTAAAGTCTTTCTTCAAGATTTTTGGAACTCTAGATGTTGTTAAGGAAATTTTTTCCAAGTTTTGTTTGAAGGGTCATGTTTCTACCTTCTCCTTGCATGTTGGGGTCGCAGTTAGTGAACTCTGAAAAATGGAAATATTTTTTTTCAATGTGATAATGAAGGATTCCCTATAAAGTAAAAAGTGTGAACTAGAGGCATATGTTCTTGTAATGATTCCTTAGTCAGCTATTGTTTCTAATTCTTATGACCACACACTCGTTTGTTTCCAATGTCGTCGATTTGGGAACTCAAATCCGTTCTTCATAACCTTTTAAAGGATTTTCAATTGTGTGGTTGTTTGGTTCACTTGGGGTAAGTCTGTAAGTGGTATTTACAGAAGTTGAAGTCTCAGTTGGAGGTTTTTATTTCCTATCTATGGTGCTGAAGATGCATCAATACATTATAGCACTAGCCATAGGACTCGGAGCGAGGCTTTTCTCATAGTCAGGTGGTTTCCGGGTGTGAAGGATGTGATTCCCACCTGTTGTCTCTACAATTGGGGAAGAGACTGTTAAAGTTTTCACTTCATGTGGTTTTCTATTTTGGAGGGGGCTTGTTTTGGAGGTCATGGTGGCCTCTTCTATAAAATTTCAATGGTTTTTTATTTTTAGGGTAAACATTAAATGGTGGGTCTTTCATTGGATCAATTCTAGATTCTGGGGGATGCTCATTTGGAGATGTATGTGAGCTATGGATCATATGAATCATGGTATGTCATTACATTTTTTTATATTCACTTTTCATTGGATTCCCCTTTGAATGAGGGTTTCAGGCTGGTCTATGTGGATGTTTCTCTCTGTGTTCAGGGCTGACCTGTGTCAGATGGTTCATGATGGGAAAATTCAATCCGAAATTTGAAACTGAATTGAGAGCCCCCATGTGGGTTCCATTGGACTACTCAATTTATAATATGTAGAGACCCGAAGCTTGACATACATGGAAATTATATTACTTTTGCGTAATACTTAGTACATAACAAAAATAGACACACAAGGACCGTAATAGTTTAGTGTCTTTGGAAACTCGGAATATAATCTTCTAATCGTGGTGAATGATCTTCAACATCTCCCATAAAGATCTTCCCCTTTTTTTCTTACCTAAAACCTTTCTTTATATCCTCGGGAAAAGAAAACATAAAAGGGGTGAGCTCAAATTCCTAGTAAGGGTAAACATAGAGAACATAAAACAATCCATAAACATTTGAATGCAAAAACTTGAACATAAAATCTAAACATCAAAATCTTGAGCAAAGACATGAGTCTTGGAAGTATGTAAGACATATATCATAAGGGAATATCAATCATGATAAAATAGCATGGGAATAAAACATGTAATTGTGGAAACCATTATTCACATGTTATGATTTCCATAGTAGCCAAGGCATTTCTGCCAAGACCATCTTAGTGGACAAATTCCCTTTCTGAATCGAGTTCACTCCTCGTTTCAGTCCTATAACACTGAACCAGATAAACTTACCGTTCCAGCCATTTTTAACTCATGAGATATAAATCTTTACCCTATGAATTGGAGGGAGATATAGGTCCCACCCATCTCATAATGAAATCATTCTTACTTTTTCCACAAAATCATAAATCATACATCATAGCAAAACCCATGTAATAAATTGGGATTCTTAAACATCATCCCATCATAACATAATACATATAAAACAAATGGATATAATTTTAGCATAAGAAGAATCATACCATGTCAATAATAGAGACGTTATACTTTAAACATACACAAATGAAATAATTTCATCTTAGATGGAAAATAGTTTTGATTAAACACTTGAAATGAATTCTTAAGGAAAATATCCTTTCTTCCGCAAAATAATTTTCTTTTCTGAAATAGTCATTCAATTTTAAAAGAAAATGATTTTATTGAAAATAGTCATGAAATATTGTAGATTAATCTTCATTAAAATAAGGCGTTATGAAATCGTCAAAATCCTTTCATGCCGTATAAGTTAAAAAAACATTCTTCTTGAACTTTTGCCGGAAAAGTAAAAAGTACCTCGTAAAAGAAAGATTCCATACATACCATGTAGTAAAACTCAAAAATGGGTAAAAAGAACTTTAAACATACATGAAACCATTTTTAGGTAACATGTACATGGATGAGAACAATAACCCCAGTAAATACTTAAAAACAAACAATCTCGGATAAGAACGAGATTGGAGAAGTTATCCCTTACCTTAGGTCTGATATGCTTCATATGGATATGAACCTCCTATATAATGATTTAAATAATGTCATTTACTTATTATAGAATCATATTCATTGTTATGATATCATATATGGTTGACTTATGACTTTATATTACCCGTTCTTTTGTAAATCCCATGTTAAAGAGCATTTTGCGTAAAATCGTTTCATTTGTCATCCGTGTTTTGACTTGTAATTATTCGTATGATTACTTATATCATGATTACATAATTCCAGAATATAAAACATGATTTATATATAATATATATTCATAATATACATATATATAATAGATCAATAAATGGAAAAAATACACCGTTCATGGAGACCGTAGGCCGTACGTACGCATGAATGTTGTTTTCGTTTCCACATTGAATAGAATGGAATTAATTGGATGAAATACATATATATATATATATATACATAAATCCAGTATAATTATTATGTCATATATTTCATGATTACTTATTAGATATACTTTATAATCATTCATGAATGGTTAATCATTCAGAATGAATCCCATCGCGTCGTGGAGACGGTAGTCCGTACGTACACACGAACGATGATATCGTTCCCATAATTATTGAATTGAATTGGATTGGATGATACAATATATCAGAATCCGTATTATTTTATAATAACTATGTATATTTATTCTTTACACCATTATACCCATCCAAGTAAGGTGGTGGTGGAAAATAGATTACACCACGGCGTGGAGATGGTATTCCGTACGTACACACGCGCGGTGATTTCATTTTCCGTAGGATGGATAGATGGTGAAATAGGGTTGTCTCATAGTTATAATAACATATAAGTATATGATTGATACTGATTTTATTACTTCATGATGAAATAACTAAAGAAGAATAAGTGGAAGAAGAAATAAAGTTGAAATAATCGGTAACGGACATTACCTATTCTTTGAAGCGCTTCTTTGAGACCTCCTTTTAGGGAACTAAAATTGGTCATTGAAGAAGACCAGGACCTCTATGATGTTTCTAGGAAAGTGGATAATATAATTTGTCAGGGGTTGGCGGAGCTTGAAGGCTCAAATTGGTGTGAGGAAGAGAGGGAGGAGGTGTCCTTTTATAAGGGAGGAGAGGGGCACCTTTGAAATAACTAAAAATATTATTTTATTATAAAGTCATATTCGGTTTTTAATAGCTCCAAATTGAGTTATTTCGAAGATAAGGTGGGTATGGGTCGAAATAATCTCATCCTAAAGAATTTAGAGAAGTTTAGGGTTCTATTTTAACCTTATCATTTAGATTTATCTTTAAGTTAAATAATTTTTCTTTTACCGTGTCTTCTTGTTTTCTTACACTATAAGGTTAATAAACTTACTATAACAAGAAAAACGAACCCCAAGTTGTTTATTATTAATATATATAACCTTATCTAAACCATTTGGCCGAAAATTAGATTTTTAGGAATAAAATAACAATTAATAATATAATTTTTTTTAAACTATTTTATGTCAATTTTGAAACTATTTGGTAATTGGTTTTTGTGAAACTCATAAAAGAATTATTTGTTCGAAAAAAGTTAACTTAATCAATAATAACATGTCATATTTACCTAGAAAATTATTTTAATTCATAAAAAGTTTCAAATTACATTTATTTGTGTATTTATAACATCAATTATGTCAATATTTCATTAATAAGATAATCACTACATCATCATTATGTCATAAATAAATTAAATTATTTAAGGTCTAAAATTTATAAATAAAACACCATTATGTAGTAATATTTTTATATTTATAATGAATATTTATAGTCGAATTTATCTTTTGTATAACCCTATATTAAAAATGATTTAGTTATTAAACTTTGATTTTAACTATTTTAACCCTTCTTTAAATAAATTAATAATAAATGTCCTAATCTAATCCAAGTGATCCTAAATGGTCATATTTTATTCCTAATGTTGTTTTTGGTCGAATTAAACTTATCAAATAGAATTAGGACATGTTTTAGGATAATAATAATATCATTTTTACCCTTAATTACCCTATTTACTTTTAACTGTGGTAAATAAAATTAAAATGTTACTATTCACCACAAATTATTTTTATCTCATTGAACCACATTTTACTTACTAACATCAACCGTGTGTCTCGCATTTTTGAAATTTCATTCACAGAAGTGGTAAAATTATGTTTTATGTAAATTTTCAAATTCTCCTAGGAGGTGGGTAAATGACAGTGAAAAGTTCAATAAAATTTTTATATATCTAAAATAATTATAAAATGGATCCAAGGAATTAAATTGAACTTATATTGGTATTATGTATCAATTTTTACATAAAATAAAGTTAAATATAATAAATAATTATTTAAATAAAATGTCGGTTTTTAAATAGTAACCCAGTGTTTTCACTATTCATCAAAAATTGAATGTTTTCAGAAAAATACCAAAATTTCATCCTAAGCTAATTTAGATATTCTGAATCCAAAAATGAAGTCAATTTTGAAAGATAAAATTTCAAAAAGTGGTTATTACTATTCATAACATCTATTTCATAATAATATTATAATAATATCTCGTTTAGTGAAACTCAGTATTGCGTACTACACACGCTATCGAGGAAGGTCTCGATTGCGTGTAATGTAAGACAATTTAGGGTTGCGTGTAGTGAAAGAATCCTTTTTTGTTGTGTATAACAGAATCCAACCATATTTTATTTAAACATTGAATATATTTATATATATACACTCAATGTTGCGTAGAATGACTATTATCAAACGAACTTGAAATTGTGTGTAAAACAATCTAAGAATAGTGTTGCGTATACTGCAAGCTAATACGGTGTTGTTTATAGCACAAAATAATCTTGTTGTAGCATAAAACACATGACATCAAATAAATTAAAAAAGAATACTTATCATAAAATATCGGGTTGTTACATTCTACCCCCCTTAAAATGAATTTCGCCCTCGAAATTCGTCAGGGTTATACATGGTTTTCTACTTGAAAGTTTCTTTAATTGAAACCCATATCGTAAAATGAAATACCAAAACTTAACTTTAAAAACTAAAGTATGAAATGTAATGGTTACCCAAATTAACTCATCACTGGGTTACCATATAGGAGAAGATAGGTGAAAATATGGATATGGAAGAAAAATCTAACCATAAAGTTCTAATGGAGAGTGGTAGAGAACATGGCTATGAAAAAGACATCAATCACAAAGCTATAAATTTGTGATGTTCTAAGGTACTATCTGATTCATCGGATATAAGAGCACTAGGACAACATTTTTGTTTTTCAATATCATTTCCCTAAAGTTGAAAATTTTGAATTAGAAGAAATAATTTCTTGATTTTGGTACAATCTCACTGTTGTTCGTGCTTTGAACAATTTCCACTTCATCTCTTAAAGAAATGATGTTGAATTTGTTATTCGTGAAGTGTTAATAGATCATGTGATAGAATGATGGGTCATTCCATCTATCTTAAAGAAAAGGTTAGAAAAAGTTATCGAATACATAAGTCCATGTATGGTGAGGTTAATCAGATATGATTCCAAAGATGGACTTATACTTCATCTATCATACCGCTTAATAAAATAAAACTAGTTTCTACTAACCAGGGACTTCTTTTAGGCCAGTGGTATGCGATAAAGGCCAGTTGCACTTCGGTTGTGGGTTCGATTCCAACAGCCTTGTCCGACGCGATGGGCTGTCACCCGTCCTGCAGGTTTTCCTTTTTCTAAAACTACATTACTTTAATTTCCCATCAATAATATCGAAAAAAGTCATATCCTTAAACAATACTAACTTATTTCCAACATAATCCATTCCAATCTTTAGGCTTATCCAAAATACTATTATCCAAACTCATATTATAGTGACAACAATTACCAAAGAGTTCATATAACAAGCATGTTAATACCATCGTTGATCCCCATATATCATAAGATATGTCTTGTTGGTCACATTCCAAACATTTGAAGGCCTTAATCATGTATTCTCTTGAAAAAAAATGAATACCCATTGAACCTTAGTGAAAACATGAATGCAGTTAAAAGTTAACACTTTCCACATACCAAAATCCTGAAAATTCTATATACTCAAACCATGATATCACTTAGTACTAATATCAATCATGAGCTCATTAATACTTTCAAACATTTCATTTTCTCCTTATCCGTTCATTATTCGCATATCATCTGCCTTCCAAAATATTTGAATCACTTTTCATGGTTACCGGTAGCATAAAATTGTTGAAAACCACAACAGACTAATACAAAAATATTCTAATACACCATAAAAGTACCTCAACAACATTATTCTTGAATACCAATACATAAACACTTCAATCCATCCTCTTCAATGATTGTCCTGGAATAAGTCCTTCCTTGATTTAGAAGTAACTTTTTAGGTCAGGGCATTGAGTTGGGTAATACCCATGTTCTCCACAAATAAGACATTGAACTCCATAACAGTTTGTCACTCTATGACCCTTTTCTCCACACAGATAACATATTTTCCTCCATTTGAGGTATTCCTCAAGGTTCTTCTTCCCTTCTTTATAAATCTCAATATTCCTTTCTTTATGCTCCTCAACATGCGAACATGCATAAAAGTCTATCTTCCTCTTATTTGATGAATTAGGAATACCACTAAATTTCACCTTGTTAATCATATATTGCGATGATTGATTCGACATAATCACAATATCTTTCTCTCTAGGAATTATGCAATTTCGTTGCTCATAGTCACCAATTTTTTCATTGGATTCAATGTTAACCGAATTCCTTATGTTCCCTCCATTGACTAAAACACAAAAAGAATTCTGTGAGAGGCAAAAATCATACAAGGAAAATAACATAATCAAGGGGGACTACCTTTGAAATCTAACATGTTAGGTTTAATTATAAGATCTTTAGCGCAATTCTATGACTATAACCTATAATTATACTTAACCTTAGGGACATCCCTAAACATACCTTAGAAATATCTCTAGGGATATCACTAAAGTTCTCGCATCCTAGTTTCCAAAGGTTGACTAAACCTTTCCTCTGATACCAATTGTAGAGACCCGAAGCTTGACATACATGGAAATTACATTACTTTTACGGAATACTTAGTACATAACAAAAATAGACACACAAGGACCGTAATAGTTTAGTGTCTTTGGAAACTCACAATATAATCTTCTAATCGTGGTGAAAGATGTTCAACATCTCCCATAAAGATATTCCCCTTTTTTTCTAACCTAAAACCATTATTTATATCTCGGGGAAAAGAAAACTTAAAAGGGGTGAGCTCAAATGCCCAATAAGGTTAAACATAGAGAACATAAAACAATCCATAAACATTTGAATGAAAAAACTTGAACATAAAATCTAAACATCAAAATCTTGAGCAAAGACATGAGTCTTGGAAGTACGTAAGGCATATATCATAAGGGAACATCAATCATGATAAAATATCATGGGAATAAAACATGTAATTTTGGAAACCATTAAGCACATGTTATGATTTCCATAGTAGACAAGGCATTTCTACCAAGACCATCTTAGTGGACAAAGTCCCTTTCTGAATCGAGTTCACTCCTCATTTCAGTCCTATAACATTGAACCGGATTAACTTACCATTCCAGCCATGTCTATCTCATGAGATATAAATCTTTACCCAATGCATTGGAGGGAGATATAGGTACCACCCATCTCATAATGAAATCATTCTTACTTTTTCCACAAAATCATAAATCATACATCATAGCATAACCCATGTAATAAATTGGGATTCTTAAACATCATGCCATCATAACATAATCCATATAAAACAAATGTATATCATTTTATCATAATAAGAATAATACCATGTCAATAATATAGACGTTATACTTGAAACATTCACATATGAAATAATGTCTTCTAAGATGGAAAATATTTTTGATAAAACACATGAAATGAATTCTTGAGTAAAATATCCTTTCTTTCAGAAAATAATTTTCTTTTCTGAAATTGTCATTCAATTTTAAAATAAAATAATTTTGTGGAAAATAATAATGAAATATTCTAGAGTATGCTTTATGAAAATAAGGCATTATGAAATCGTCAAAATCCTTTCATGCCGTATAAGTTAAAAAAACATTCTTCTCGTACTTTTGCTGGAAAAGTCAAAAAGTACCTCGTAAAAGAAGGATTCCATACATACCATGTAGTAACAGTCAAAAATGGGTAAAAAGGACTCTAAACATACATGAAACCATTTTTAGGAAACATTTACATGGATGAGACCAATAACCCCAGTAAATACTTACGAACAAACAATCTCGGATAAGAACGAGATTGGAGAAGTTATCCCTTACCTTAGGTCTGATATGCTTCGTATGGATCTGAAACTCCTGTATAATGATTTCAATAATGTCATGGACTTATTACAGAATCATATTCATTGTTATGATATCATATACGGTTCACTTATGACTTTATATTACCCGTTCTTTTGTAAATTCCATGTTAAAGAGCATTTTGGGTAAAATCGTTTCATTTGTCATCCGTGTTTTGACTTGTAATTATTCATATAATTACTTAGATCATGATTACATAATTCCAGAATATAAAACATGATTTATATATAATATATATTCAGAATATACATATATATAATAGATCGATAAATGGAAAGAAATACACCGTTCATGGAGACGGTAGGCCGTACGTACGCATGAACGTTGTTTTCGTTTCCTCATTGAATTGAATGGAATTAATTGGATGACAAACATATATTTATATATAGATAAATATAGTATAATTATTATTTCATATATTTCAGGATTAATTATTAGATATACTTTATAATCATTCATGAATGGTTAATCATTGATAATGAATCTCATCACGTCGTGGAGACGGTAGTCCGTACGTACGCACGAGCAATAATATCGTTCCCATAATTAATGAATTGAAGTGGAGTGGATGATACAATATATCAAAATCAGTATGATTTTATAATAACTATGTATAGTTATTCTTTAAAACATTATACCCATCCAAGTAAGGTGGTGTTGGAAAATAGATTACACCACGGCGTGGAGACGGTATTTCATACGTACAAACGCGCGGTGATTTCATTTTCTGTAGGATTGATAGATGGTGAAATAGGGTTGTTTCATAGTTATAATAACATATAAGTATATGATTGATACTGATGTTATTACTTCATAATTAAATAACTAAAGAAGAAGAAGTGGAAGAAGAAATAAATTTGAAAGAATCGGTAACGGACATTACCTCTTCTTTGAAGCGCTTCTTTGAGAACTCCTTTTAGGGCACTAAAATTGGTCCGTGAAGAATACCAGGACCTCTAGGATGTTTCTAGGAAAGTGGATAAGAGAATTTTTCAGGGGTTGGACGAGCTTGAAGGCTCAAAGTGGTGTGAGGAAGAGAGGGAGGAGGTGTCCTTTTATAAGGGAGGAGAGGGGCACCTTTGGAATAACTAAAAATATTATTTTATTATAAAGAAATATTCGGTTTTTAATAGCTCCAAATTGAGTTATTTAGAAGCTAAGGTGGGGAGGGGTCTAAATAATCTCATCAAATAGAATTTAGACAAGTTTAGGGTTCTATTTTAACCTTATCATTTAGATTTAACTTTAAGTTAAATAATTTTTCTTTTACCGTGTCTTCTTGTTTTCTTACACTATAAGGTTAATAAACTTACTATAACAAGCCAAAAGAATCCCATGTTTTTTATTATTAATATATATAACCTTATCTAAGTCATTTGGCCGAACATTATATTTTTAGGAATAAAATAACAATTAATAATATATTATTTGTTTTTAAAACTATTTTATGTCAATTTTGACACTATTTGGTAATTGATTTTTTTGAAACTCATAACAGAATTATTAGTTCACAAAAAGTTAACTTAATCAATACTAACATGTCATATTAACCTATAAAATTATTTTAATTCATAAAAAGTCTCAAATTACATTTATTTGGGTATTTATAACTTCAATTATGTCAGTATTTCATTAATAAGATAATTACTGCATCATCATTTTGTCATAAATAAATTAAATTATTTAAGGTATAAAATATTAAATAAAATGCCATTATGTATTAAATCTTTTTATATTTCTAATGAATATTTATAGTCGAATTTATCTTAAGTATAACCCTATATTAAAAATGATTTAGTTATTAAACTTGGATTTTAACTATTTTAACCCTTCTTTAAATAAATTAATAATAAATGTCCTAATCTATTCCAATTGGGCCTAAATGGTCATATTTTATTCCTAAGGTTGTTTTTGTTCGAATTAAACTTATCCAATAGAATTAGGACATGTGTTAGGGTAATAATAATATCATTTTTATCCTTAATTACCCTATTTACTTTCAACCGTGGTAAATAAAAGTAGAAAGTTACTATACACCAAAAATTATTTTTATCTCATTGAACCACATTTTACTTAATAACATCAACCATGTGTCTCGGATTTTTGAAATTCCTTTCACAGAAGCGGTAAAATTAAGTTTTATGTAAATTTGCAAATTCTCCTAGGAGGTCTGTAAAAGACAGTGAAAAGTTCAATAAAATTTTTATATATCTTAAATTATTATAAAATGACTCCAATGAATTACATTGAACTTATATTGGTATTATGTATCAATTTTTACCTAAAATAAAGTTAAATAAAATAAATAATTATTTAAATAAAAAGTTGGTTTTTAAATAGTAACCTAGTGTTTTCACTATTCATCAAAAATTGAAAGTTTTCAGAAAAATACCAAAGTTTCACCCTAAGATAATTTTCATATTCCAAATCCAAAAATGAAGTCCATTTTGAAAGATAAAATTTCCAAAAGTGTTTATTACTATTCATAACGGCTAGTTCATAATAATATTATAATAATATCTCGTTTAGTGAAACTCGGTATTGCGTACTACACACTCTATTGGGGAAGGTCTCGATTGCGTGTAATGCAAGCCAAGTTAGGGTTGAGTGTAGTGAAAGACTCATTTGTTGTTGCATATAACAGAATCCAACCATATTTTATTTATACATTGAATATATTTATATATATACACTCAATGTTACGTAGAATGACTATTATCAAACGAACTTGAAATTGTGTGTAACACAATCTAACAATAGTGTTGTGTATACTTCAAGATAATATGGTGTTGCGTATAGAACAAGATAATCTTCTTTTAGCATAAAACACATGACATCAAATAAATTAAAAAGAATACTTATCATAAAATATCGAGTTGTTACATAATATGGTGGGGAGACCCCATATGGGTCTCTCTAATGCTTTCACTCAATCTGGTCGGGTGCGACTTGGGATATTAAGGGGTCATACTAGAATTAGGGGCCTTGATTGGTTTTCTGTTTGATTTGATTTGGGAAGGTCAGTATTCAGATAGAGTCTCAATGTAGTGGAGATATAAACATAACAATAATCGGTGGAGAATGTAGATTTCAATGTTTTCTTGTCAGGGAAACTCTTTCCCTCTACTCCACACAACACCGATCAATGTAGATGGTTATCCTAAATGAGGGGTCATATGAAGAATATTCAGTTGAGATCTTGAGCAAACTCTAGTAATTTCTATGATAGGGGTTAGGGTGTTCCAGGTTGTGGTTGTGTTTGGAAATATGTGTCATGTGTCATTTGTTCTTTCACTTGGTAGTATGGTCTCGAGGTTTCAGTTTTTCTGTGATTTTTTCCTTGTATTTTTGGATTCTATGAGGATTAATTGGTAGTTAATTTTGGGATTTTATTGTTCTAGGTTTTGAAAAGATGCAAGTGTGGTTGTCTAGTCTTTGAGTTTTTTGGGGTTTCCTTGGTTTAAAATCATCATTGCTATTTTTTTGATCAATTGAATATCTGGGGACCTTTTTAGGGAAGAATGTGTCATGGTGTGGAGAATTTTCACACCCCATCCCAAAAAATTTCGATTATTCTATTTATCTTTGATTTCGGTTTAATTTTATTCATTTTTTACATTTTTTTAAAATAATAAATAAAAAATAATAAAAAAAACTTTAATCTCTAACCCCTTCCCCCTTAACTAACAGCTGACCCCTTCCCTTTCTATTGTGTGACTCCACCACTCTCCCCTTCTTATTGCACGACACCAAACCTCCCTCTTCTCAAAGCTCTGGTTGATCTCCCCTCACAACGGTGCACCTCCCTCTCCCAACAACGCGCCGCATCAACCGTAGCCTCCTCTCTCGGCTCCCCCTCAAACCCACATGGTGAACCCCTTTTTCTAAACCCCCTAGATGCATGACCCCCCCCCCCCCCCCTCGTATTGTGCACCCCATCTCCTCTAGATTTCCACTTTGGTCCGGTGAGGTATGGTCATTTTTTTCATCTTATACTAGTTTCTGATGGTTTCCATTCTCCCTGTCACCCCTTCATATTCAGTAGAACCCCCTAGGTTGTGGTTTGATCCATTCTTTTAATTATTCTTGTTCCAAGGTATATAGTGCCTCTCCTAGGACACCTTCTTGTGAGGTTGGACATTGTTGTCGAAGGCGAAGTTAATTTTCATCATTTCGATCCCTAGGATCGTCTGAGGGTATGTTTCATGTTTGTTGCTTAGTTTTCCACCTTCTAAATTAGTGTCCTTATTTGTTTTTTGGTTTATAGTAATTAAATTGTAGTTTTAAATACATTTTTTATTGGATGGATTAAGAATTTGATTTTAATGTAGTTTTTTTACCTGAAATTGAGTGTCTTTCTTGTGTAACCCATGTTGTGTTATTTGAGGTCATTTTATAATACATGCAATTGGTCTATTAAATGATGAAAGTTTTACATTATTGGTTTTTGGTATATTAACATTGTAGTTCATCTTGAGTTTAATGTTGTAAAATTTTAGAATGGTGAAAATCTACTTTTGAAAATGGTTTAAAAACATGAATGATTTTATGAAGGGGGTTACGCTCGTTGTCCTGGTTGGCCTTTATTATGTTTGTTTACTGGTGTTATAAAAAGAGAATTTTAGAAACTATGTAGGTGGTGTGAAATGTATTTTCAAATGGTTTTTTTGTGTTCTTGGGATTAGATATTTTTTTGGTGTACATTTTTATGGTGATAACTTTCAATTGTTTCACAAATTATTTTAATGATTTGTTAAATTATATGTGTATTTTGTGGTCCATGCTTGGCAGTTTTGAGTTTCCAATTCATGGGAGACTCACCTGTGTATGCATAGGTATGTATTTATATATATATATATATATATATATATATATTGGTTCACCCATTACACCTATATTCATGCATGGTAGTTTTTACACGTGTATGGGGCTTGGTGGCCTATATATATAAAATTGCATGTGTAGGTGACTATAGATAGTTATATGAATATAAGAATATATGTAAGGATTCCCAGGAACATTCTCATGGAATGTGGATGTGTGCATAGGGGATATTTGTCCTTTCAAGTATGTGAAAGTGTGTATGCTTAGTGGGGGGGGGCATCAGCCTTATGTTATAAAGTGCGAAGAGCCAAAGTTCTTGGGTTGATTCCACCTTGAGGTGGGTCCCCTTTTCCTATGCCTATATTTTGAATTGCATAATTTCTTTCTTGTTTTAGAAATATGTTTTATATATATTACATATAGATATTCTATGAAAACTGGGTGTGGTATCAAGTAATGTTTATTCTTTTGTTTTTGAAAAAGTAATGTATTACTAATACCCATTTAGACTTAAGCAATTTTTCTTGAAGAGTGATTTCCTAAGTGGTTTTGAATTGGTAATGAATATTTTCAAATATGAGTTTTTTTATAACCTCATGGTCATACAGATGTTTGAATTTAATAAATTAATTGCATCATTATAATAAAGGGTTCAATACTTTTTTTAAATATGATACACATTGATTTCCTAATCGGGATTTTAAATGGTTTTGGAAAGAGTTTGGATGATTATGTCTTAGAAAATGAAAACTATTCTTTATAAAACAACAATTCGGGTTTGAATGAATAATGTTCATGGTTTCTATTCCACAGTTACTGAGGATCATGGTTTTTATGCCACGTTTTCCGAGGGTCGTGATTTCTAAGCCACGTTTACCTAGGGTCATGGTTTCTAAGCCACATTTTACTAACTTACAGGGTCTCTAGGGTCACTCTTATTCTAGTTACCTAGAGGGATTTCCCATGGATCTCATTTGGGACATGATTCTTTTGGTGTGATTTTCATTTTAGATGTTTTATACTTGATGTCTCATTTGTGAAAAACCATCATTTTATCTAAACATTTTTTTTTTCAGTGTATGATTGGAATCTATTTTGAAAATATAGTGGAATTTGAGGATTTCCCTTAAAAAGGTTAACTTGTTACTTGAACTTGAATATAAAGACAAATATTATTTTATTAAATCATAATTTTTAATTGGCATGATTTGATTTCTTATTCCAGGTAGGGGAAAAAGATGTTATATTTTGGATTTCCTACTAAGCATCTTGGAGGTCAAACCTACTTTACTTTTCAATTGTCGGTGCTAGTCTGGGATCGTGGTTCTACGTCAGTGGTAACCCATGGGGTCACATAGAGGTATGCCTAGCTAGATATCTTTACTTTGTTCTTCTCGGATAGTTATTACCTATTTTTACTGATTTATTTCTGTTTATCTAGACTTTATTTTTAATGGATAAATCCTTTACATCTACTAATTTTTATGTCTGACACTAGTTTCCAACTCATGGGGATAGGTAATGCCCTTTGGACCATGCCACGGACCAGCTGGGGTGATCGTTCCATGTTTTACCTTGGTTGGTTTGTCACAACGTGCGTGTAATTTGTTTTTGAAATAGTGAATTCCACTGAGGTTTGATTCATGCCACAAGGCCCCAATAATGCTAAGTTATAGATAATAAATGGTATAAGGTCTAAATATGCCCGTAATAATGGTTTTATTTTTGTTTTTGTTCTTATTTATGTCTTATTTTCTAACTTTAACAACTATGTAAACTTGTTTTTATCATGAGAACTATTATTAATTTTAATTATTTTCATTGCTAATTTTATCAAAAAATTAAATTTCCATAATTATAAATTATAAATTATTATTATTAAAAATATATAATCATTTTTTACATATAAAATCTACATAATTAGTTAAAACTAATATAAAATTAATCCCATAAACATGGGGAGAATGTGGGTTTTTCTAATTTAAAATTTTTTCATATCAAAATTCAATTTAAAAATGATTAGAAGGAAATAAATTAAATTAATTTATATAAAATTTAATTAATTTTATTATAACTATAAATTAAATTTAATTAAACATTATAAATAATTTAAATGCAATGTCATTTTTCAATTAAAATACTATATTTATTACAGTTAATCAAAAAAATTAATCGTCCATGAAAAATCCAAAAAATTCACCATAATATAATTTTTATATTAATATTTCCAAAATTAAGTTTATTTTTTAAAATAAATTTTATATATTGGGAATAATTTAATTTTAAATTGGGTTTTAAAAGCAAAGTTTAACTATATTTTAGAAAAAAAATGGTCTTGAGATATTATTTCCTTTTCTTCTCAATGATCCTTATTTTATTTCTAGTAAACAGATTCATAATAATAATTTAAACAATATGTATTTTCATTAGTTCATTAACACTATTCAATCCTACCATTCCAATGGATAGGAAATAACTATCATATTAAATAATAATATTAATATTACATTGTTGTTCAAAAAAACATGGTTTTGCATGTAAAGAAAGCTATCTAAGGAACTCGTTTTTGCATGTAACTCAAGGTAAACCCAACATTGGGTTAATTTTTGATAAATTAGAATTTAATGTAACATATTATATTAAATAAAATGTTATTATTTTATAATTTTTATGGTTTTTCTATAACGAACCATACTTTACATACATTGTTAGTACTTCAAAATTGAATTACACTTACTACAACATATAACAAAACCATGAAAGGACCGTATAGGTATAGTGTCTTTAAAAACTGGGAAACATAAAAAACTGGTTCATAAAGCGTCTACACTGTCTCCCATTTATTTCATCATATCTATAGTCCCTTTTGGAATTTCTTACTTAATAACCTTCTTCCTGACCTGGGGAAAGAAAACATACAAACGGGTGAGCTCAAATGCTCAGTAAGGGTAAACAAAAGAAATATCAATCACATCATATTCATAAGAACATAAAATTTTGGAAATCTTACCCAGCAAAAGAGATCATAATTTCATAACATGGGATAATTCATGGTAGTGAAATTTAATCACAATAATCATAACATAAAACATGAAGCATTGTGGCATATACACATAATCATAGAGAATCATTTCTTATTAGTCAAGACTCATTTCCAAGACTATCTTAGTGGACAAAGTCCATTTCTGAACCGAGTTCATTCCTCGTTTCAGTCATGTTTCACTGAACCGGTTTAACCTTCCATTCCATCCATGTCCATCTCATGAGATATAAAATCTTTACCCAATGCATTGGAGGGAGATATATGTCCCACCCATCTCATAATGATACCATTCTTATGTGTGCCACAAAATCATAAACCATACATCATAGCATAACCCATGTAATAAAAATGGGATTCTTAAACATTATGACATCATAAAATAATTTATATAAGATAAAGGAATTCATAAAAATAATTCCATCACAACATAATCAAATAAATGTAATAATAGGGATAGAAACAGAACCCTTTATTATCTTAGATGGAAAATAATTTTGATTAAACACTTGAACTCCATTCTTGAGGAAAATATCATTTCTACTTCAAAAACACTTTTCCTTTCTTATCATGTCATAAAATTCTAAACTAAAAGAAGTTGATTAAAAATAAACTTGAAAACTTGTAAAGGAAGCTTCTTGGAAATAATGTTTTAAAAATCCATTCATGCCGTATAAGTTAAAAAACATTCTTCTCGTACTTTTTTCAGAAAAGTCAAAAAGTACCTCGTATGAAAAACGACAAAATATTCCTTTCATATCTTTTACTAAAAACTCACTGAAGGGTAAAACTGGATTTAAAAAATTGTAGTTGGATGGAAATAATATTACATATTGAGGAAACATGGATGTGTATGATAAAATACACCCCAGTAAATTTCAAAGTATAAACAATCTCGGATGAAAATGAGATTGTGATATTTTCCTTACCTAAGGTCCAATTTTCTTCGTAAGTGTCTAAACCTCATATATAATGATTTAAATAATGTCATCGAATTATTATAGAATCATAATCGTTGTTATTATATCATATATGGTCATATTCTTAGCTTATTATTAGTAATATTTCATTGCTACTTGTTATTCGGGTGTTTATTGCTTTTTGTTCTTATGCGTGTTTTGTCGAATAAATTCTTATTCTTCTTTTTAGGTTATAGATACCTCATTTAAAGAATGATATTAGTGTAATATATATCATATTTATTCACTAAATTCATTTATGTAATCATTGTTCAATGAAAATCATGTAGAACGAGTCGCATCACATCGTGGAGACGGTATTCCGTACGTACGCATGAGCGATGATATCGTTCTCATGATCGTGGAATTGTATTGGAGTGTATGTATAATATTTCAGAATCAATATCACTTTACAATAATCATATACAGTTATTATTTACACCATTATACCCATCCAAGTAAGGTGGTGGTGGAAAATAGATTACACCACGGCGTGGAGACGGTATTCTGTACGTACGCACGCGCGGTGATTTCGTTTTCCGTAGGATGGATAGATGGTGAAATAGGGTTGTTTAATACTTATAATAACATATCAGTATATGATTTATACTGATGATATTACTTCATAATGAAACAACTTAAGAAGAAGAAGTGGAAGAAGAAATAAAGTTGAAAGAATCGGTAACGGACATTACCTCTTCTTTGAAGCGCCTCTTTGAGACCTCCTCTTAGGGCACTAAAATTGGTCTTTAAAGAATACCAGGACCTATAAGTTTTTTATAGGGAAGTGGAGAAGATAATTTGGCAGGGGTTGGCCAATATTCAAGGCTCAATGTGGTGTGAGGAAGAGAGGGAGGAGGTTCCCTTTTATAAGGGAGGAGAGGGGAACCTTTGGAAAAACTAAAAATATTATTTTATTATAAAGTCATAATCAGTTTTAAATAGCTCTAAATTGATTTATTTCGAATCTAATGTGGGGATTTTTCGAAATCCACTCATCCAATAGAATTTAGACAAGTTTAGGTTCCTATTTTAACCTTATCATTTAGATTTAACTTTAAGTTAAATAATTTTACTTTTACTGTGTCTTCTTGTGTTCTTACACTATAAGGTTAATAAACTTACTATAATAATCCAAACGAACCCCAAGTTGTTTATTATTAATATATATAACCTTATATATGTAATTTTTCAGAACCTTAGATTTTTAGGAATAAAATAACAATTAATATTATAATATTTGTTTTAAAAACTATTTTATGTCAATTTTGACACTATTTAGTAATTGATTTTTTTGAAAATCATAAAAGAAAGATTAGTTCGAAAAAAGTGAATTACATCAATACTAACATGTCCTATTAACATAGAAAATTATTTTAATTCATAAAAAGTCTCAAATTTCATTTATTTGGGTATTTATAACACCAATTATGTCAATATTTCATTAATAAGATAATTACTGCATCATCATTGTGTCATAAATAAATGAAATTATTTAATGTCTAAAAATTAGAAATAAAATATCATTATGTAGGAAATATTTTTATATTTCTAATTAATATTTATAGTCTAATTTATCTTATGTATAACCCTATATTAAAAATGATTTACTTATTAAACATTGATTTTAACTATTTTAACCCTTCTTTAAATAAATTAATAATAAATGTCCTAATCTAATACAAGTGGGCCTAAATGGTCATATTTTATTCCTAAGGTTGTTTTTGGTCGAATTACACTTATCCAATAGAATTAGGACATGTGTTAGGGTAATAATAATAACATTTTTACCATAATTACCCTATTTACTTTTAACCGTGGTAAAAAAAGTAAAAAGTTACTATTCACCAAAAATTATTTTCATCTCATTGAACCACATTTTACTTACTGAAATCAACCGTGTCTCTCGGATTTTTGAAATTCCACTCACATAAGTGGTTAAATTAAGTTTTATGTAAATTTGCAAATTCTCCTAGGAGGTGGGTAAAAGACGGTGAAAAGTTCAATAAAATTTTTACATATCTAAAATTATTATAAAATTACTCCAATGAATTAAATTGAACTTATATTGGTATTATGTATCAATTTTTACCTAAAATAAATTTAAATAAAATAATTAATTAATTAAATAAAAAGTCGGTTTTTAAATAGTAACCTAGTGTTTTCACTATTCATCAAAAATTGAAAGTTTTTAGAAAAATACCAAAATTTCACCATAGGCTAATTTCGATATTCCGAATCCAAAAATTAAGTCCATTTTGAAAAATAAAATTTATAAAATTTCAAAAAGTGGGTATTACTATTCATAACGGCTAGTTTTAGTAATATTTTAATAGCATATCGTTGTTTAGTGAAACTCGGTATTGCGTACGACGCAAGATATCGAGGAAGGTTGTGATTGCGTATAAAGAAATCCAAGCTAGTGTTGTGTGTAGTGAAAGATTCCTTTGATGATTTATATAACATAAAAACAAAATATTTCTCAAAAAAGTCTCAGGTGTTACATTCAACCCCCCTTAAAATGAATTTCTCCCTCGAAATTCATCACTTGTAACAAACAGATGAGGATACCTCTCCCTCATCATATCCTCAAGCTCCCATGTAGCTTCTTCTAATTGGGGGTTCCTCCATAAAACTTTCACCAAGCAAGTGGTCTTGTTTCGTAAGACTTTTTCACTATGATCGAGAATCTCTATCGGCAGTTCTTCATAAGAAAGATCTTGTTCCAACGGTAAAACTTCTGAGTTGAGTACATGTGAAGGATCAGGTATGTACTTTCTCAGGAGAGATACATGGAACACATCGTGAACTTCAGATATATTCGGTGGAAGCGCCAATCGGTAAGCTACCTTCCCAACACGATCTAGTATTTCGAAAGGACCGATATACCTAGAGCTCAGCTTTCCCTTCTTTCCAAATCTCATTACTCTCTTCCAAGGAGATATTCGTAAGAACACATTATCACCCACTTCAAACTCTAATTCTTTTCTTCGGTTGTCAGCATAACATTTTTGTTGACTCTGAGCTGCTCTTATGTGTTGTTGAATAGATCGGACCTTTTTTGCCATCTCATCAACAAGATCAGGTCCTAATATCTTTCTTTCCCCAACTTCATCCCAGCAAGTTAGAGTCCTTCATTTCTCTCCATAGAGAGCTTTATAAGGAGCCATCTGAATTCTGGAGTGAAAGCTATTATTATAAGAAAATTCCACCAAAGGTAGGTGCTGATCCCAACCACCTTTGAAATCCATAGAGCAAGCTCTCAACATATCATCTAGATTTTGAATTGTTATCTCAAGCTGACCGTCTGTCTGAGGATGATAAGCAGTGTTGAAACTCAACTCTGTATCCAGAGTATGCTAAACACTTCACCATAACTTCATGGTAAATCTCAGATCCCGATCAGATATAATAAAAATTGGTACTCTATGCAATCTTACCACTTCCTTCACATATATCCTGGCAAGCTGATCCAGAGAGAAATCCTCTCTAATAACAATGAAGTGTGCAGACTTTGTAAGACGATCAACTATGACCCAGATAGCATTATTGCCTTTGGATGTTTTAGGAAGTCTGGTGACAAAGTCCATAGTGATGTTTTCCCATTTTCATTCGGGTATGGGTAATGGTTGTAACATCCCCTTAGACTTCTGTCTCTCAGCTTTAACTTGCTGACAAACCAAGCTTCGAGAGACATATTCAGCAACATCTCTTTTCATGCCATCCCACCAGAAGTACTCTTTCAAGTCCCTATACATCTTCGTTATTCCAGGATGAATAGAGAATGAAGAACTATGAGCCTCATCCAGCAGCTCCTTCTTTAATTCTGGGATGGGAGGTACCTAAACCCGATTCCTGAACTTTATTATCTCATCACAATCAAGGTTGATTTCACGAATATTTATCACCTTCTTTTGTAACTCTACATCTTATTTATGTGCCTCTTTAATCTTAACATGTATAGATATTTGAACATTCATTTGAGAAAGATACGATTTTTCCCCTTTCATTATAATCCCAAGATCCATCCTTCGTAAATCGATAAATATTGGATCTTTTGTGATCCTCATCATGGATAAACTGGCATGGTCTTGTCGACTTAATGCATCTACCACCTTGTTTGCTTTCCCAGGGTGGTAATGAATTGAGCATTCTTAAACCTTAATCAGATCCAACCATCTTCTTTGGCGCATATTCAGCTCCTTTTGTGTGAAAATATACTTTAAACTTTTATGATCAGTATAAATGTCACAACTTTCTCCATAATGATAATGCCTCCAAATATTTATGCAGAGATTACCACAGCTAACTCCAAATCATGAGTTTGGTAATTTTGATCATGGATTTTCAACTGTCGTGAGGCATAAGCTATCACCATATCATTTTGAATAAGAACACACCCCAATCCCTTCTTGGATGCATCACTATAGATCCCAAACCTTTCTACACTAAAAGGTAGTGTGAGCACAGATGCACTGGATAACCTTCTTTTCAACTCCTCGAAATTCTCTTCACATTCCTCCATCCAAACAAACTTAACTCTGTTCTAAGTCAACCTGGTGAGTGGATTAGATAATTGTGAAAAATATTTCACAAAACGACGATAATATCCAGCCAAACCAACAAAACTTTAGATCTTGGTTATTGTTGTTGGTCTCGACCATCTTTTGATAACCTCTATTTTTTCTAGATCCACATATATCCCCTCTTTTGAGATTATGTGTCCCAAAAATGAAACTTTTTAAAGCCAAAATTCACACTTGGTAAATTTGGCATAAATCATCTCCTTTCTCAGGGTCTTCAATATAATTCTCAAGTGATCTTCATGTTCTTCCTTGCTCTTTGAATATACAAGAATATCATCTATAAAGACTACCACAAACTGATCAAGATAGTCTCTAAAGACTCTATTCATCAGATCCATGAAGATAGTAGGGGCATTAGTAAGACCAAATGGCATCACTATAAATTCATAGTGTCCATACCTTGTACGAAAAGTCGTCTTTGGTATATCCTCCATTTTGACTCTTAATTGATGACACCTTGAACGAAGACCAATCTTGGAAAAGTATTGAGGTCGGCGTAGTTGGTCAAATAAATCATCAATGCGTGGGAGAGGATATTTGTTCTTGATAGTGATCTTGTTAAGTTCTCGATAATCAATGCAGAGTCTCATTGATCCATCTTTCTTCTTAACAAACAGAACAGGTGCTCCCCAAGGTGACACACTAGGGCATATGAACCCCTTATCAAGATTCTCTTGGAGTTTCTTCTTCAATTCCTGCAACTCAATTGGGGCCATTCTATAAGGTGTCTTTGAAATAGGTAAAACACCTGGTACGAGTTCTATTGAAAACTCAACTTCATGATTTGGTGTAAGACCCGGTAATTCCTCCGGAAAGACATTATCAAACTCCCGTATAATGGGCATATCCTTAATCATGAGTTTCTCACCAACCATTTGAGATAAATAACCTTCATTTAGTGGAATCAAGACCCATAAGATGGAAGAAATTTCCACTGGAAGGTTATGTTCATCCTTGCATCGATAGACGATCATAGATTGATCTGGAATATGAAATGTGACTTACCTTATTTGTAAATTGATATGAGATCCATATAAATAAAGCCAATCCATTACAAGAATCACATCAATTTACACTATAGGAAGGATCACAAGATTTGTAGGAAGCACTTTCCCACAAACTTCAATCGGAGAAGAATTATAAACTTTTGATGTGACTGTTGTGCCATTAGGGGTTTTCATAGCTAACTCAACATCTAATTGTTGAGGTAATATGGTGATACCCTTAGAAAATTCTTCAGAAATAAAGGAGTGGGTGGATCCAGAATCAAATAAAACATTTTCTACTTTAGAGTGGATGGTAACTGTACCTTTCACCACTTCGTTATCGTACTCCACATTGCTGATAGAAATTGCATGTGACTTTCCTTTATCTTTAGCCTTAAGAGTTTGTTGACATCGATCATCATCAAAAATCCTTGGATTAAGGCATTGATTAGCATAATTACCCATTTCTTTACACTTTTAACATTGAAGTGTAGTAGGTTCATTCTGTGTATCCCTTCCTTTGTTTTCATCAGTAGACATTTTCTTCCCATTATCTCGACATTCAATTTCCCGATGACCTTCTTTTCCACACTTATAACATTTGCTTGTCCCCTTAATATAATTTCCTCCATGTTTCTTTCCACACATTGAGCATAAGGTAAAACTCATCTTCTTTTCAGTATGCTCTTTAGATTTTCCTTTGAATTCCATTTTCCTCTTCTTATCAAACCCATATGGTTGATGGGTTACACCAATCTCCATCTCAACCTTGAGAGAACATCAAACAATTTCCTCGTAGCTATTGAAGTCCCTTATGGCTAACGCCCTTCGAAAACTTGGTTTTAAGCCACTAAAGAATCGATCGATCTTACTCTCAGGTTGGATAATAATTCCAGAAGCATACCTTGCAAGTCTTGTAAAATTTTCTTCATAGGTACCAACAGATTCATCATCATTTTGCTTCAGTTCAAGAAACTCCTTCTCCATCTTTGTTCTAAGAATACAAGGGAAGTACTTATTGAAAAATAAGTTCTTGAACTCATCCCATTACATGGACTCAATTTCATCTCTTTTCCTTGTATTCTTGATAAGATTCCACCATTGATCAGCATCACCTTCCAAACGATATACTGATAAGATGACTTTATCATGTTCAGAACATTGAAGAACTGAAAATATCTTTTCAGTAGTACTAATCCATTGTTCATCAACTAATGTATAAGTAGACCCGCTGAATGAAGGTGGACGCTGCCTCATGAAGGATTCAACAGAATGTTTCTCCTTCCTTTGCTTGTTTGGAAGTCCTTCATGATTCATAGCTTGATAAAGTTGTGTGGGCATGGCTACAAGATTTTTCATTCTAGCTCCCATAACGTTTGGTTTCTCAGGGGGACAATCATTGCATTGCCCGTCGCATTCCGCATTAACATGGTTCCTTCAGGTTTCATCCATTGACTAAAACCAAGAAGAATAGTGTGAGCAACACTAATTATAATAGTAAAAACACATAATCAAGAATAAAATTTCACACTTAAGGTCTCATCATAGGTTGTTCATGTCCATTTCTAAAACACTAAGATTGTGTTCTATACTTAGACTTATCCTTAGGGTTCTTACTAAGGCTTTCACATACTAGTTTCCAAAGGTTGACTACACCTTTCATCTGATACTAACTATAACGACCCATACTTTACATACATTGTTAGTACTTCAAAATTGAAGTACACTTATTACAACATATAACAAAACCATGAAAGGACCGTATAGGTATAGTGTCTTTAGAAACTAGGAAACATAAATAACTGGTTCATAAAGCATCTACACTGTCTCCCATTTATTTCATCATATATATAGTCCATTTTGGCATATCATACTTAATAACCTTCTTCCTGGCCTTGGGAAAGAAAACATACAAAAGGGTGAGCTCAAATGCTCAGTAAGGGTAAACAAAAGAAATATCAATCACATCATATTCATAAGAACATAACATTTTGGAAATCTTACCCTGCAAAAGAGATCATAATTTCATAACATGGGGTTAAATCATGGTAGTGAAATGTAATCACACTAATCATAAGTTAAAAAATGAAGCTTTGTGGAATACACACATAATCATAGAGAATCATTTCTTATTAGTCAAGATTAATTTCCAAGACTATCTTAGTGGACAAATTCCATTTCTGAACCGAGTTCATTCCTCGTTTCAGTCCTGTTTCACTGAACCGGTTTAACCTTTCATTCCAGCCATGTCTATCTCATGAGATAAAAAATCTTTACCCAATGAATTGGAGGGAGATATAGGTCCCACCCATCTCATAATGATACCATTCTTATGTGTTCCACAAAATCATAAACCATACATCATAGCATAACCCATGTAATAAAAATGGGATTCTTAAACATCATGACATCATAAAATAATTTATATAATATAAAGGAATTCATAAAAATAAGTTCATCACAACATAATCAAATCAATTTAATAATAGGGATAGAAACAGAACCTTTTATTATCTTAGATGGAAAATAATTTTGATAAAACACCTGAACTCCATTCTTGACGAAAATATCCTTTCTACTTCAAAAACATTTTTCCTTTCTTAACATGTCATTCAATTTTAAACTAAAATAATTTGATTAAAAATAAACTTGAAAACTTGTAAAGGAATCTTCTTATAAATAATGTTTTAAAAATCCATTCATGTCGTATAAGTTAAAAAAATCATTCTTCTAGTACTTTTGTTGGAAAGGTCAAAAAGTACCTCGTACAAAAAATGACAAAAGATTCCTTTCATATCTTTTACTAAAAACTCACCGAAGGGTAAAATTGGATTTAAAAAATTTTAGTTGGATGGAAATAATATTAAATATTGAGGAAACATGGATGTGGATGATAAAATAAACCCCAGTAAATTCCAAAGTATAAACAATCTCGGATAAAAATGAGATTGTGATATTTCCCTTACCTTAGGTCTGATTTGATTCGTAAGTGTCTGAACCTCCTGTGTAATGATTTATATAATGTCATTGACTTATTAAATAATAATACTCATTGTTATGATATCATATATGGTCATATTTTTATCTTATTATTAGTAATATTTCATTGCTACTTGTTATTCGGGTGTTTATTTTTTTTATTCTTATGCGTGTTTTGTCGAATAAATTCTTAGTCTTCTTTTTAGGTTATAGATACCTAATTTCCAGAATGGTATTAGTGTAATATATATCATATTTATTCAATAAATTCATTTATGTAATCATTATGCAATGAAAATCATGTAGAACGAGTCGCATCACATCGTGGAGACGGTATTTCGTACGTACGCACGAGCGATGATATCGTTCCCATGATCATGGAATTGTATTGGAGTGTATGTATACCATTTCAGAATCAATATCAATTTACCATAATCATATACATTTATTATTTACACCATTACACCCATCCAAGTAAGGTGGTGGTGGAAAATAGATTACACCACGGCGTGGAGACGGTATTCCGTACGTACGCACGTGCGGTGATTTCGTTTTCTGTAGGATGGATAGATAGTGTAATAGGGTTGTTTCATAATTATAATAACATATAAGTATATGAGTGATACTGATGTTATTACTTCATAATGAAACAACTAAAGAAGAAGAAGTGGAAGAAGAAATAAAGTTGAAAGAATCGTTAACGGATATTACCTCTTCTTTGAAGCGCCTCTTTGAGACCTTCTATTAGGGAACTAAAATTGGTCTTTAAAGAAGACCAGGACCTCTAAGATGTTTCTAGGGAAGTGCAGAAGAGAATTTGGCAGGGTTTGGCCGAGCTTCAAGGCTCAATGTGGTGTGAGTAAGAGAGGGAGGAGGTTCCCTTTTATAAGGGAGCAGAGGGGCACCTTTGGAAAAACTAAAAATATTATTTTATTATAAATTCATATTCGGTTTTAAATAGCTCCAAATTGATTTATTTCGAATCTAACGTGGGGATGGGTCGAAATAAACTCATCCAATATAATTTAGACATGTTTAGGTTCCTATTTTAACCTTATCATTTAGATTTAACTTTAAGTTAAATAATTTTACTTTTACCGTGTCTTCTTGTGTTCTTACACTATAAGGTTAATAAACTTACTATAACAAGCCAAAAGAACCCCAAGTTGTTTATTATTAATATATATAACCTTATATATGTCCTTTGGACGAACCTTAGATTTTTAGGAATAAAATAAAAATTAATAATATAATATTTGTTTTAAAAACTATTTATGTCAATTTTGACACTATTTAGTAATTGATTTTTGGGAAAATCATAACATAAAGATTAGTTCGAAAAAAGTTAATTAAATCAATAATAATATGTCATATTAACATAGAAAATTATTTTAATTCCTAAAAAGTCTCAAATTACATTTATTTGGGTATTTATAACATCAATTATGTCAATATTTCATTAATAAGATAATTACTGCATCATCATTGTGTCATTAATAAATTAAATTATTTAATGTCTAAAAATTACAAATAAAATATAATTATTTAGGAAATGTTTTTATATTTCTAATTAATATTTATAGTTGAATTTATCTTATGTCTAACCCTATATTAAAAATTATTTACTTGTTAAACATTGATTTTAACTATTTTAACCCTTCTTTAAATAAATTAATAATAAATGTCCTAATCTAATCCAAGTTGGCCTAAATGGTCATATTTTATTCCTAAGGTTTTTTTGGTCGAATTACACTTATCCAATAGAATTATTACATGTGTTAGGGTAATAATAGTAACATTTTTACCCTTAATTACCCTATTTACTTTTAACCGTGGTAAAAAAAAGTAAAAAGTCACTATTCACCAAAAATTATTTTAATCTCATTGAACAACGTTTTACTTACTGATATCAACTGCGTCTCTTGGATTTTTGAAATTACACTCACAGAAGTGGTAAAATTAAGTTTTATGAAAATTTTCAAATTCTCCTAGGAGGTGGGTAAAAGGCGTTGAAAAGTTCAATAAAATTTTTATATATCTAAAATTATTATAAAATTACTCCAATTAATTACATTGAACTTATATAGGTATTACGTATCAATTTTGACCTAAAATAAATTTAAATAAAAATAAATTATTATTTAAATAAAAAGTCGGTTTTTAAATAGTAACCTAGTGTTTTCACTATTCATCAAAAATTGAAAGTTTTCAGAAAAATACCAAAATTTCACCCTAGGATAATTTTGATATTACGAATCCAAAAATGAAGTCCATTTTGAAAAATAAAAATTAAAAAATTTCAAAAAGTGGGTATTACTATTCATAACTTCTAGTTTTTGAAATATTTTAATAGCATGTCGTTGTTTAGTGAAACTCGGTATTGCGTACGACGCAAGCTATCGAGGAAGGTCGCGATTATGTGTAAAGAATGCCAAGCTAGTGTTGTGTGTTGTGAAAGATTCCTTTGATGATTTATATAACATAAAAACAAAATATTTCTCATAAAATTCTCGGGTGTTACATTTTCACTCTCACCACCTTAAATATATTTCATCCCCATTGTATAAACATGATCTTGATAATAAAGTGTTTTACATTTGGAAATAAATTTGTTGAAAAAACTAGATCACAAAGGAATTAGTAAGATAACCAAATAATAAATTGGAATGGGAGTATAATGGTCATCTAAAATAATCATATAGCTATATTTCTATGTAGGATAACATATATGGTTAATGAAAACATAGACATGAAATAGAAAACATGAACCCAAAAAACTAATGGAGAGTGATTGAGGTCATTGATCACAAGAAATTGAATGATAAATGGAATGTTAAGAATCTCAAAACCATATGTATGTGATATATTAAAATTCTATTTGACTCATCAGGTATGAATGTAATATGATAACATTTTTATTTCATGATAATTTTCTAAAAGTTGATGAACATCCATTTGAAAGTATACTTACATAATTTCATTCCATTTAATAAGAACAATATCATAATTTTGTTGTTCCTTGAACCATTTACACTTTATCTCTTATTATAGGCTACATTATATGGCGAGATAATACATTAATATAGAAAAATGAATCCATTTTCTACTTAAAAATAATATTTTGCAATGTAAGTTTGACCAAATTTAGAAAGAAGATCACTAAAACAGATTATATTTCTCATAAAAAATAACGTTGTTATTGATCGTCACATACGAAAATGTGAATATGTTTATCATGTATTCTCTTGAAAATTTATAATAAACTAAATTACTAAAGCATCTTATTTAAATGATGCATTCATACTTATTACTTATGTAAGACATGTATTATTAGTTTTATTACATAAATCCAATGATGTTTTCAAATATCTAAATGATAACATAAATAAATATTTCATGAAATCCATAATCAGCTCCAAGTTAGTCAATCCTACCCAATTTTCTTTATCAATATAAATCATATTATTTTCTCATCATAATTATCTCATCATTAGGAATATATTAAGGGTTATCATTACCTTATCCAGGTGTTTTCCATGATTTTAAGCTTTCTACTGAATCATTTTTAAGGTTCATTAGTACCATTCATTATATTCAGTGAATTCCCTGATGAAAAATTATTTCAATACAATCCTTATAAATTTCAAAATTCTTATAACCATTATATCATTGATAAGATCCACTAATGAAGTTATTCATTAATATAAAAAAATAACTCTAATCACTCCTCTTCATATGTTGTAATAGCATTATCTTCTGCATGATAAATTAAATTATTATGATGTATATTACCTTGATGACTTGGGAATTTAA
Source organism: Viscum album (assembly GCA_963277665.1). Taxonomy (NCBI): domain Eukaryota; kingdom Viridiplantae; phylum Streptophyta; class Magnoliopsida; order Santalales; family Viscaceae; genus Viscum; species Viscum album. The sequence continues at coordinate 2,116,319,762 of OY728120.1, forward strand.
ATTAGTAGTTATTAATTTTACTATAGTTGAAATAATGGATAAAAGTTTTTTATTTCTACCCTTTCCATTTTTTATAGGGACCCTTTTCTCTACCATTATAACAAACTACCAATCCCTTCATTAAGTCTCCAGAGTGTTCCATTCCAAAATTACCACATGTGGTAAAATCATTGTTTCTCTTATTTATTTTATATATCATTTTATCTTCCATAATATTATTCTCCTTCTACTATTCATAGCTAAAACACATAGTGAATTATTTCTCTTTCTTATTAGTAGTTGATTCTCTGTGCTTATATGAAGATAATATGATCGAGAATATTTCCTTACAATTATTGGATTAATATCATAAAATTTATGATCATTCTTACCCTATGGAACACGTTCATTTTCAAGGATCCTGTTCTTTTTCTAAGGATCCATTTCTAAACAAGGGAATACATCATATTAGATGAAATCATTATAAAACATAATGTATATTACCAAAAAATTATAATAATATTATATATTTATCCTAAATTTCTTTATTAGGGTCATGTTCTCTGATATATGTCTTCCTAAATCTAGATCCCATGGTTTCTACTAAACCTCCTCTATTACTAACATTTACAACCTGACTATAGTATCGCAGAGATAGTCCCATACTTTATTATAGTGGCATAGATAAAAAGGATAAAATCCCAAATAACAAATAGTTTAGCAGTTTTTGAAGCCATGTAGATACAAGATACCCATTTTAAATTTGATACATAAAATGATACATAATATATTACAAAATAAAATTATCACCATTCTTGAAAACTAATTCAATGGATTCCTCTTCATATCTTTATTAAAGGAAAAAAATAAGGGTGAGACCAAATCCATAGTAAGGGTTATGTACATTAGAATATATCATGAATAAATAAGAATAATCAACATAGAAATTAAGATAACTAGATATAAATTCAATTTAAATATTTTAGCTATCATGGTGATATAAGATATAATCAATATGAAAATATAAATAAGTGAAAAAAAATCCATTAAAATAAAAAACTGATAATTATATTCACCCATATATAATGCCTTAGAAGAAATCCCATTGATAATAATAATAAATGAATTCTCAATGAATGGAATTATTATTTATTATACACTAGTTTTCCCATGTACATAGTACCTTTACCATGAAGTGAATTCATAAGATGGTTTAAAACATTACGGGTAAAAACCCATCTAATTTGGAAAACTAATTCATCTCATGAGAAAGTCGATGTGTTGAAGGTATAAATTTAAAAGATCTCCAAAAAATTTCATACCATTGAAAATAATTACTTATATAGATCTAATAATAAATTTAATTTATTAACAATTTGATTTCTCTTTATGTATCATTATTGAGAAATGGATTCAGATATATCAATATTTCCCCAGTTAATCAAATAACATTCAATGTATACACCATATGTAAAAATGAAATACTGTTTAATAAATAATAATATCCATTAACTAAGAATATGGATATTAATTTTTAATATAATTTCCACTAAAAATTATTACAATAAATTTATTTTTTTTAGATAAAGTTAAAAATCAAATAAGTAAGTGGGATTGAACAATAACTTTTACAATTTTAAATTTTCAAGTAAAATATCCTTGGATGAAATACTTCAAATTGAAACATAAAATACCTTTAATGATGGTTTATTCAAGATATTACAAGTCAATAGGGTAGTATATACACTTCAAAAAAAGTGAATTGGTTCCTAATAGGAAATAAATCTCAATGGAATGTAAATTGAGATGAAATCCCTTACCTTAGGCATCCTTTAGTTTAAGCTACACTTATAATATGTTTTAATGGTTTCAAGAATGAAATTAACTTATAAAGACCATATTAATATTTATAATATCTTATATCATCCTCTTAAAACAACTTATACCCCTATAGATAATAATTATTCATAAATTTTGTTGTTTGGGTGTTAATTGCCTCATTTTTCAATTATGTTTAACTTATTATTTTTTTTACAAAATTATATCATGATCTAATCATATCCATAATATAAAACATGAATTTTATAAAATGTAAATACATTTTTTATGTTTTAATTTTAATCCATACAATTTTATCATAGGAAATGAAATACACCGTTCATAGAGATGGTGGGTTGTACGTACACACGAACGATGTTTCTGTTTTCTTGATGCATTGAAAGAATGAAATTTATATATATATATATATATATATTATTTTTCTATTACCATTTTTTATTCCATTTATATCACATGTTTTTATTAAACCCATCCTGGATAAATTCCATGTAAATCATGAACGAATCACACTACTTCATGAGGTTGTAGTCTTCTGTACACACGAGTGACATTATCATATTCAGAAAAAATGGAAATCATGAATGTATGTGAGATATAATATTTATATAAGAGTAATCACATAATATATATCGTATATAAACTATACATAATTCATTATTACAAAATTTAATGGTGGTAATGGAATAACGGGTAACATCGATTTGCAAGGCGGTAGTCCGCCGAACACAAATTAGTATTTCATAAACCTTTTTATAAGAGTTTGTGAATTTTTCGATCATACACTTAACATAAATTTTCTTATTTTATGTAAGATAATTAGTTTTCTATATAATATTGAGGTAATAATAATTTAAGGAAGTTGGAAAGAAGGAAAATAAAAAATCTTTTAGAAAAACATTACCTCTTCTTCAGGTTCCCTCTTTAGGATTTAAATTATACCTTCCTAAGTTTGTTTTATATCAAAGATAAGGAATATTGGTTGAGGTTATAGATTTTTTTAAAAACAATGTGATAGGAATTAGATGAATCAAATTGGTTTTAAAGTGTTAATTTTATACGAGAGTGGGGGGGAATTTATATATGGGGTGAGTGGATGACTTGTAATTTTTTTCAAAGAGTGAATTCCACCAACTTTTTAATATGTCACGAGGCCCATGTAAAGATAAATTTCTAATACTATAATGGATAATGTATAAATATTTCCAAAAACTAGTTTTGGAAATGTGTTTGGTTATTTTTACATTTTATTTTATATGATCAACCACTAATTAAACTCATTTTTATCATAATCACTATATTAAATTTTAATAGTTTTCACTAATAATTTTGTTCAAAAATAAATTTTACCATATTATAAATTATAAAATATTCTGATTCTAAATATGGAATATATTTTTCCAAATTAAATAAAATTATTTGGAAAAAATACTTTTAAATTAATCCCACAAACATGGTGAGAAAAATACTTCTTAAAGTAAAAATTTTCTAACATTTCCAAGGGTTTTTATAAAAATCAATAAGAAAATGTTTTCAAAGAAATTAATTAGATTAATTTATATAAAATGTATATAGTTTTAATTTAATAATAATTTAAAATAAAATTTGACATTAGAAATAAATTAAATAATATTTTATTTTTTAATAGAAATTCATTATTTTTCAGTGTTCATCAAAAAACAAAACTTCTAAAAAAATCCCAAAACATTTACCATAAGATAATTTTGAAATTTATATTTCAAAAATGAAGTTTATGTTTTCCAATAAATTTTATAAAAGTGTTAAAATATATAACTTATACTAAGGATGGGTTCCCATTATACTACGGGTCACCCTTGCAAGATTTGATGACTTGGTAAATTTACATTTCCTCCCTCCAAACTTAAAACCACTTCGTACTATTCTGTAGCTACTCCAAGGGTTCCCACAAAAATTTCCCCAACCCTCATCATGTCCTTCCCAAAAAAATAGCATAGCAATACTCCTTGTCGATTCACACCTCCTATATATCTAGACATCCACTACAATTCCCTTATATCGTCATAAAATTCTAGCATCTGGAGGTCATCATTATGATCCCACTGTCTACTCTAAAGGATTTTGTTATATATCCCTCCATTTAAAACAAATATCATTCCATCCCTTAAAATCCACTCGATGTTGCAATTTATGTCCCCTCTACCTACATCATCCCCACCATTTTTACTATTTTAACCTTCATAAACCACAACACTTAATGTAATTTATTCATCCTATACCTACTCTCACATCTAGAGTGGTCATATCTTTCAGTTCATTATTTTTTAGATCAACATGTATTTTACCCATTTAATTTTTCTAGAAGCACTTCCACACCTTCGGCATAACCACTGTGCTTCACCATTACACTTTGAGGTTCCTTTCATCAAATCGTAAGGGTAGATCAATATGCATTTATATATTCTTTCATAGAAGAATTCAATTTCAATTTTATGAGTTTCCAAAAAAAGTCTCAAAAATTTATTACTAATAATTTTTCCTAAAATTTATGCTAATATCTACTTTTTATTAAAAAACACTAAACTGCTTACTTTCAGTTTGAATATCCTCATTCTCTACTGGCCTTGAAATCTTTTTATTCCCCCACATCATATCATATAGCCACTGGTAAGACTAATTTATATTTTTTAAATAACTACCATTACCTGTTACTATCATTCTGATTTTTTTAATGGTCATTTGAATTTCAAAAAAAAATTAATAAATTAAATTCTTTTTTAAATTTTAGTATTTATTTTTAATATATATTTCATTCAATATAGTCACAAATATTCATAGTATGATTTTCAAGAAAACCTTGAAAATTGAATAAAAATAAATCCAATATGAATACTAAAATCACCATATACAACTAGAGAATCAAGGATTTAGAGGCGACTACTAATGAAAGAATAAAAAAAGGTTGTTTGTTATATAATATCTTTAAATGAAACTATTTTACTATTTATCATTCTTTCACTACATATGTTGACAATATTACAAAATTTTCTTTTCCAACATCTATAGGGAATTTTTTTGTGTGATATAATGTATTTCCTTCTACTACAATAAGTGAACTGCTACCAATATATGGCATCACACAAAGAGGAACACACATTTAATTATCACCATTATTTATAAATGTTTTCATCAATTTAAATTTACTAGTAAATTTCGTTATATTTCCTACTTTACTTCAAAATAACACTATTTAATCAAATTCATCTTCTATATACATGTTTAAGCCTCATGAATGTGATACATTTGCAACAATAACTTTTGGTTCAAGCAATAGAAAAAAGATAACAAAAATCATGTTACAAAGTGTTCTTCCATTTTGTAAGGATTATGTCAATTTAATCTTATGAATTACATGTTCATTATATATCCCCTTTACTTAATAAATAACTCATTGTCCCTTAATTTTCCTAACATTTGTGAACGAATATAATATTTTTACTGACTCATGTGTTGCCTCTTTTTCACAATATGAACAACTCATACATTTACTCATTTTTATTCATGTTAATTCAATGTTATTTCATACACATTACCCTACCAAAATATACTTTTTTCTACTATAGTTAATAGAAACAAAAAATATTTTTCATTCCCATATGTGTTGTATAATTTAACTCACACATAAGTATTTACTTATATATATATATATATTTGCTAAAATATTGAGGAATAATATATATATTCTTGTTTTCGATATTATGAAATACTTTTGGTTAATTTTCTAGCCATCATCAAGATGTTCCAAGTACAATGACTGATATATTATTAGAAACACATGTAAGAGGACATGATGTAATACATCATGTTGTACATTTAATAGGTACACATATATAAACATATATATTTACAAGTTTGTATTTGTTTTCATGTAATATCTCTATAAATTTGAGTAAAAATGGTTGTTGTAGAGAATTCACAACTACATCAAACAACAGAAAACAAAGGTTAGTTTACTTACTTGAACACTCATTATGCTAAAATAATATTCACTATATGTTTTTGATATTTTTAATAGTTTTTTAATAACTAATTTTATTAAATAATTTGGTCAAACAACATATTTGAATATTGGAGATTCATTTAATATCTATCAATAATATGGTTTACTTTTCTGGTTTGATGATAGAAATAAGAAATGCAGCAACAAAGATAACCCATGATATGCTCAATGTTTCTCATAGGGAAATAAATTTTTGGAAATACTCCTAACATGTCCACAATACCTTATAACATTGTTATTAAATCATAATTATTTCATCGAAATAGAATTCCAAAAACATATGCATATTTAAAATTCATTATTTTCATTCATGTCAATGGGTGGGAAGGTTGATTGGTCTATCAAAAATGGTCAAGATCCAATGATATTCAAATTAAATGGAAAAAAATTCCATCACATATGTGTTCTTTTTCCGGTTGGGGGAGAACAACCAAGGTTTTCATAACTATTTGTGTATGACACTACAAATGAATCTCACAAACGGTTCATGCCACCAGGTAACCGTTAAATTCAAAAGTAACCAAATCATTGACAAAACTAAATTCAGGTCATATTAACATGCATTTATCATGCAACTTTGATGGAAGAAATCTTAACTCAACTATTGGTTTTAATATATTTGATAACCAATAACATATGATTCATCAAAACAATTCTTTATCTCATCATTTTATAAGTACAAGGGATGTTTATAATTTTCATGAAATATAATATTTAAAGAGACACCTTAAAATAACAGAAATGGATGTGGCAACATAAAACATACCAACTAATTCTAAAATTGTAGTGCTTATTATTGGTGACATTGAAGATCTCAACTAGGAATTACAAATGATCATTAAAAGAAGGTGTGGTGATTTGAAATGCATTGATGAGATTCAACTATTGAATCTTCCAGTAAAATATCCATTTATTTTCACATATGTTCAGGATGGATATTTGGACAACATATTTTATCATGGTGCATATTTCAGTACAATCACTGAACTCTGAAAATTATCCTTGAGAGGGTATGTGTCTTATCACTTGTAGTATCATAAAAAAGAATAATCAACATAACTATATTCTAAAAAAAATTTAAAAAAATATTGTCGATTCATATGAAATGATTTAGTCTCAAAAACACTATTTTATTCACTTATATCAAAATATTTTGAGTGTTGAATGGTACAATTGGTTTCAAGATGCATTCCCTCATGGTGCCTATAATGGGTATTCATATGGGAAGCATATCATTTTACCTTTTAAATTTACTAGTGGTCCAAGTTATATGATTCCTAATTACCAAGATTCTATTTCAATTGGTAATTGGGTAGTCTATTCATATTTGTATTTGACATTTACATGAAATCCAATGTGTTTAGATATTATTGGATTTGTTACATGTAACAATATTCATCCATCAGACATCCCTTAGATAAGATCAATGGTTTTTAATATTATGGTTTACCGTCTAATGAAATACTTATGAGAAGGATATTTATTTGGAATGTCACAAGTAGGTAATGTTCTTAATAGATTCAATTCTTCTAGTTTATCATATTATCTGTCATTGTATTATGTTCTATTTTTTTTATTAATCCCACTATTTTCCATATAGTTGTTCATAATATAGTGTTTCAGAAACGTGGGCTTCTTCAAGTGTACTTTCTATTATTTCTTTTTAATGAAAAAAAGTCAATACTCTCGAAGCCATTAATTGATTTTTTTGTGATGAAAATCCCAAAAAAGGAACATTCCCTAAATATCATGAAGCTATTAAAAATTTATGATCTACAACCCTTATGGCGATGCTAATCGTTTGTCACCTTGTTTGAGAAATGTATAATTTAAAACTAATTATCGAAAAATATTTATAGCACATAAAATATTTTATGATAATGCTTATGTCATATACTAAAGATAGAATAATGGAAACACATTCCTAAAAAAATTGTGTCCTTTGGATAATTGGTTTGGTGTGCCAAATAACCATATTTTGGTATAAAAGTATCAAGAAAACATCAATATTGAATTTTTCAATCAATCGACTACTGTCAAATACCTTTTTTATATATTATAAATGGTCATGATCATGTTAAAATAGCACTCTATGAGACCAATAGCAGAAAGTTGCTATATAATAATATAGTTGAGATTAAGATGTATTATGATTATTGGTACATCTCTCCTTATGAGGCTTCTAGGAGGATATATTCTTATGTTAACCATTGTAGATATGATCCTGTAGAGAGTTTTTATTTACATTTTTCATGCCAAAATAGTTTTACCAACACTGATAATTATAATATAGAAATATCTTGAGTAAGAGAATCATTTTTGAAATAATGTTTACGTATTAGTTTGAAGGAAATGTAACATACTTGGAAGGAAGACGTCTAACATATGTATAATTTCCAAAAAGATTTGTCTTCCAAAATCAAGACAAAAATGGTATCCTATAATGAAAGGATTCTACATTGGTGGATTATACTATTTTCCTCCCACAACTAGAGAACTATATTATTTGCAAATATTACTTAAAATGATCAGAGGTCCAACTTCATAGGAATATATTAAAACCATGAACAACATTACTCATGGGAATATTCAAAGAGGCCTATTTTTATTTGGGACTACTAAATGATAATATAGAGTTTAATGAAGCTTTAAATGATGTGTCAACTTGGGATATGGGACAATTTTATTGTAGACTATTCACCAGAATGTTATTCTAAAAACAACATATCTTGACCAGACATTTTCTATCATGAAACCTACAACATCATGAGTGAAGACATTCTTTCTTCCAAATGACAGAGGCTAAAAATAAAAGATATCCAATTTTTTATATTTCTTATTTTATAAACAAATATAACTTCCTACAATGAAATATACCTCTCCAGTATAATTAATATATTATTAATATCATTTATTATGAAATTATGTTTACTGATTTCATTAAATCCTATTAAAGATGCTCATATCCATATAACCACATTACTGCAAACAATTTACAAATATCATGATAGAAATCATTCATCCAATTTCGGCCATCCAGTAACTTTTATAGAAGACTCTATTAGTAGGTTAAACATATTCTTCCTTTCAAATATTTAATGGAATAAAAGTATCAATCATTAAACATATGATATTCTTCCTAATGTTGTATAGGTTTCTTGCAGAGATGGAAACATATCTTAGAAAAAACATTTACCTAGAGTAAAACATTATATAGGACATATGAGAGTTTTACAATTATTTTTTATAGAAATATTAGAACATATTAAGTGTTCGTTAACTTATTTTTCCAATAAAATATTCCTAAATACTACTTGTGATTGTAACATGTGTTTTTTTCCTTTACAAATTAGTAATTCACCTCATATAAAATATATCGGATTTTGTTATTATATCAATATAGGTTGTTTGGGAACATGTGATATGCAACTTTATTATAACATCAATATCATTTTCCTTCCCCAATAGTTAGTATGGTACTTGATATTTCTATTTTATTTAGAATAGTTTCATGATCAATTAATGGAAATGCTTGCATCCAATAGTACTATAGGCTTCTCATAAACATATATCACTAGAGTATACTACATGATTTTATACCTATAATTTAATTACACATCACAATAAAGATTACTACTTCCATCATTAGTTATATTATTTTCTAATATTAAATGAGTTTTTTTATATTCCACACCCCCAGATTAATTGTGTTTTGTTTACTGTCACAAGGCTTTTAGGTTATTGACACACTTTTAGCCTACTACAATATAGAATTATTACTAAACTCTATCTAATGTGTTCATTTTCTAACTTCATACGTATCTATTAGTTATTCATCAAAATGGTAATTACCAAAGTAAACAATTATAATTGAATTTTAATACTATTTCTCAGTTTTTTATATTTGACAATCACTGATCACCAAAGACAAATGTATGCATTTCTTAAAATAGACAATATTTTATGGAGAAATGGTAGATCTTTTCCTTTTTATCATCCAATTATATTTCTAGATTCTGTATTTGATACCGAATGAAATTTTTTAGATGTAGAATAAATATATTAAAACATTAAAAGCCTTCATAATGAGTATATAACATTATACAGTAAACATACTATTGAACATAAAGAGGTGATGAGTGTCATTTTTTCTTCATTATCATCAGGGGATATGGGTTTATTTTTCTTGAATGAGTTTAGAAGAACATGTAAGACATTTATTTGGAAATTAATAACATATCTAATATGGTTAGAATGTAATATTGTACAAGCAGTTTCTTTCAACTAAATAGAATCCTTACTCCTTCCTGGTGAGAGGGTCACACACTCTAAATTTCACATTCTTGTATCTATTTGTGAAAATAAAATATTAAATATTTATAAAGGGTCTTAGGTTACAGAACCTCATCAATTAACAAATATAATTATTTCGTATGACTCACTAGTGATTCATAAGCACTTTTTTGTGTCTTTTGATCATACGTTGAGTGATGTACTTTCATTAAAAAATGAAAATGTTTGAATTAGTAGTCATCAAATTATCTCCTTATAAAAAACAACTATTGTGGGGAGGTTTGTGCTAAATTATAAAAAATATCCAAATAACATCAAGTAAGGGATGTTACATAGAAACTAGATATTCCTTTCAAATATTGATCACATCAATGACACATGTTCAGCCATGTGAGGCCCAACTACCACTATTCAGTTTTGATTTTACATCTTCCGATGACACTATTTAATGAAAGATTCAACCAGAACATCTAATAGGTATATGTAATTATAAAATCCTTTTTAGACTTTTTAAATATTTTTAAGACACAATTTCTACATGTAAATATAGAATCACTACTCTAGAAAAAATGTGTACCTCACATACATTTCACTAATACATTTATACTTACCACACAATATTAAATTAAAAAATATAGTGTCAATGAAATAAATATAAAAGTCACACAAAAAATTTTTTTCATTCATATATATTTTAGAAATTATAGGAGATCAATGTTACTCACATCCTCCACAATATATGGGTAATTCGAACGTAAATATGTAGATTGTTTAAGGGGATAAAATGTCAGCCATCGTGTCTTCTTAGTTGATGTGATCGATAAATTACAATTAAAAATATTTTTTATTGTTTCCTAAAAAGGGATACATGTTAACTATAGTTTATGGGAATAATATGTAAATGAAATATCATGTTACTTGGAAAAAATAACATGTCATCTATTGTTTTCATATAAAAATATTTCATGGTGATGAGATTGAATAATAAGCCTTCTATCTATGTTGTACCCTTTTGATATTCCTATTTTCTATTAGATTTGTAATTTACATCAACAACAATCTCTCAATTTTTTTTTTGAAATTGCTATCTACCCATGTTATTATCACAACAAAAATTATTGAAAAAAACTTATTTTCAAAATATATATTCTAGTCGGCATAAGCTTCACAAGAAGGTTTATTTTTACTTAATATTACTTGTGAATTTTTAATTTATCAATAACTCTACACAAGATATGTAATCTCTAAAAAAAATATTTATATATATATATTCTCATATTCTAAAATTATTTGGTTTTGGATGACAAATCAATCACAGTTTCATAGTCCACCACCAACATATCCCAATAGATATTATACAAAAATTCCATATTAGAAAAACTAAAAAATCATTTCTGATGTGAAAAACATTCAAGAAACTTTTAGTATATCCTTCAATTTAAAATATCATAATGATGTTTTTTGTAATGTAAATTTTTTTCCAACTATATTATATATATTTTTATGTTCTCAATATTTCATAGCTTAAAAGGTTCTTAATTACAGTCATGATACGAAAAATTAAAATCACCCACAACATGTATTATAAATCCTGAAACTCTATCATGATTTAAGTTCCCACATTAGATGGAAAAAATAGGTGATATAATTGAGAAATGTCTCCTAACAAAACTACACTCAGTTTTTCATTTGATAGTTTTCTTAATTTCTTATTATTAAATAACATATTTTGAAGTGTTAAATTATATTATTTTATTTGAACCACTATTTAATGAGTATTTTAAATCCAACTGATTTAGATTGAAACTAATTTTGACTAATAGAACTGACTCATTTTTAGTTTTTATATTTGACAATAAAATAATGAAATTATTATGTAAAAATGTTATAGAGTTGAGATATGGTTTGATATAGGTACAATTAAAAAACTGTTGGTATCGGGTCAATATATATTCAGTTTCTATAAAATAGCATTTCCTTTTAATTTATAATTAGGTTGATGAAGAGTATGGTTTTACTACTAAGTTAAATATTTTAAAATAAAAAAATTTGTTTTCTCACTTTATGTATCAGATTAAAATATTCAAGACTATCACCATTCATTAGAACAAAACTCCTAAAAGGTACTTTTCATCATCAAAAATTAATGTTACATTAAAAATATAATGACAAATTTGTATAAAACTATGAACTACTGATTTCATATACCTAAATACCATTGAAATCGTAAAATATAAAACATTTCCCTTTTTTTACAAAGGATCATTGTAGAAGTGGATCTTCATGAGTTAGTAGTGTGATGGAAAAAACTAAGTACAATTATTTTCAATTACTCCAATCCAGGTTGTTATAAAGTAAATATATCTTTATTTTAATATTCCTTCTACCCTTGCATCATAAAATCATCAGATTGAGGGATCATTTTGACAAAGTTCAAACGTTAACACATGATTTCTTACATCAACCATGGATATTTCATCTACTCAGGTATATAAATATTATATTCACTAAATTTAATTTTAATGACATTATTATAATTAAAAATGAATTTATTTTCCGGTCTTTAATTTTTTATATATTTAAATAATAAATTTCATCTCATCTACCCAAATAGTTATTTTCAAAATTATAATATTTTATTATATGATTATAATTGACACATATATTTTATACTAATTAGTTTAACTACATTAATTATGTAGAAAAACATGTTATTAGATTTTGATAGTGAGGATGGGGTGTATCATAATCTTCTAATATCTATAGATTCTACGGCTACAAGAAGCCATTGTAGGGAATTTCACACCCAAATGAAAGAAGGCTTACCAAACAAGAGTGAAAAAATGACTGAAAATTTCATATGCAATTGAAAGGTAATACTACATATTGCATGTTTCATTTATTTTTTTGTTTTTCTCTATTTTAATATTTATGGTAATAAGTTTATTAGTCTTTAAATTTTATAATACGGTAATTTGAACATGTTTACCCTATTTTATAAAGGATCCTATACCACTGATTATTGATAACATATTCCCTATGTACCCCATTTAGGTTTTTCAAAAACATCTTTTCTATATTCATATGTGTTGACCCCATTATCTCTGTCAACTGTTGTGTGGTCCATGATTTATTCAAGGTATTACGTTGCATGTTTATGTTTTTTCTCTTTTACATAAAATGTTCAAAACATTCATTTCATATGTCAACATCATTCAAATGCTACGCATCACAAAATATATATCACAGAAGAACTAAATTAAATCACTAATACTCAATAAAACTATACATATAAATGTAGTGTTTATGACTGATCACATTATGAAGCCTACTTTAAAGGATGATTTGAGTATATAAAGTTCATGTTAAAGATAAGGGTAATCACTGGACATGAATTCAGTAAAATGATCACTAAAACATATTTTTTTAGTAACCATTAGTCATGAAAATGGAATATAGATCCACCTTTGACACTGATTAGAATTCATAACATTCAAAAATAATAAATCCAAACCTCAGACACACTAGTAGTTCCTAGGCATGATCCTAAAATCAAAATTCACTAACACCAGCATTATTATTTTTCCTAGAATGTTTACCTAAATTTGAACATGTCTTATCCCCATAAGATTCTTTCACACTAAAATATATGTTCTCTTCCAATTTACCTGCAGATAAATCATATCATATATATTTAATTTTGGAAGGGGTTCATGTGTATCCTCCCTTTCAGGGATGACCATAGATATTATTCAGGCTAGGTGTTGTAATGATCATACTGAAATGAGGTCATTTATTAGTGGAAAAGGGATGGAACAACATAAATAATGCATTCCCAGTTATTATCCAATTTTTCAAAATATATAGTAATATCTTCCAAGAAATACTTATCTGTTCATTTAAATACAATCCCATTAACATGGAGCATACATGACAAGGATATTACCCTTCAATGTGAGTCTCATGACTAATGTTCTCAAATTTCCGGAAAGGGATATTAGAATTAAATATTTCAATTCTTGGATGATCATATTAAGATTTTAGAAAAGGAAAATATGAGTCTCAATACTAATGTTCATAGATTGTAGGAATGGTATGTGAATTTTACCACCTATGAACAAAATCATACCAATGCACATATCCCAATCAGACTGTATAGATTGTACTATGCTTATTTGTATCCTTGATTCATGAATGATATGTCTTCATATCTCAGAGTTAATATAAAGATTGATCAACACATGTGGTGGGAGAATTTGGATAATATGATTGGATACTACTTAAAACATGCCCTCATTCCTTGAAATCCTTCTCTTATTCATAAAACATAGAGAATCTATGCATGCCATTACGTCCCTCGATAGCATCCACTGAACAATAACCCACATATAGGCAGATTTACCATCTCCATTTCACTTAATTTTTTTTAATTCTAAACAGGTTCTTCTTTTGTGAAATTATGGTTCCTGAAATCAAACACAACCTTATGTTGAAACACACATCCCAATGTTACCAAACACAATGAATGAAAAAAAACACGTCATTAGGCTAACCACACCCATTATTCAATAACTAGATGAATTATTTTCTTAACATCCAAATGTTTTAATCACACTTTATGATGTCCCATCAAATACATCCTTATGTTAACAAACATAGCTTTATGTTGACAAACACATTTTATCACAACCTTATGTTAACAAACCCACTTATAAATATTTTTTATTTTTATTTCTAATTATTTCTTTAATGATAACATTTATATTTTGATTCATCAGATTCTCTATGCATAAATATGTATTCTTATTTTAAAACATTATGCTCTATTAAGAAAAATATGTTTGATGCTTTCGAAGATGAAGACACAGTAAAATGTTACATGATTATTGGGTGAAAATCTACAACTTCATGTCACGTTCAATGAATGATAATGTTCTAAAAATAAAAACATGAATATTTATGCTAGAAAATTTGATAGACTATTTTTCAACTTTTTCACCCTTTTAATTTTATATATTACCATATTTATTGTTCAAAGAATTGAAATATATTATTTTTATATTCTTTTATATTTCACTGTAAAATACAATTTTCTTCAATGTTACTTGAAATATAGGTTATATTTTGGTTTTTTGAATAAATGTTTTGTGTATTAATTTTAATTTATTTATTAGAATATTTTATTTTCATTTAATGTGACTTCCATGTATTATATATAATTTGATAAGTATATGAATTTAAATCATTCATTTGAATGTTATTTACATTCTTGTAATTCAATTATCCATGATGAAAATAAATTTTTATTCCTTATAAATTCTCCTAGATGATTTAAAATGAATTTACACAAAAAGATTATACTATTATAATGATGTCTCTATATTGTTTCCACTTGTATTCTAATATTATGTACCACTACATTGGGATTTCAATATATTCAATATTAATTATAATTATTAACTTTGAAATATAGAACTAACTTTTTTGAAAATAAGCATTGAACCATATCGTCGTACGAATTCACAAGTGAGTAGTAGTTTAATTTTTAATTAACTGTGCCATGAAGAGTTAAAATGTCTTTTAGAAAAAAAGACTATTTTTAGAAGAAAAAAACCTTTCAAATGATTATGATTTTATTCATAATAAATATATAACTAATAAACTTGTGAACGATATATATTTTTTTAGCATCATTAAACCTATTCAATCCTACCATTCCAATAGCTAGGCTATAACTATCATATTAATTAATAATATTAATGGTATATTATTTTTTGGTAAAACTCAGTCTTTAATTAACAGAAGTTATCGATTAAACTTATTGTTCCATATAACATAATATAATCATAGAATTTCATGTAATTCTATATAAATATGTATTGCATGGATCATATGTCATATAATAAATTGTTTTTCTTTTATAATTTCAAGGGTGTTAAAGGTTATTCCATTAAAGGTCATCATGTATCATTGTCTAACTCATCCATATAATCATGTGAAATACAATTTCTTAATATTCTCACCCTCTATGGCCATTGATCCACAAGAGGCTCATATATCACATTTCTGCCATACATAGAACAAAAACAACATAAAATGTTCTAAATACATCTCATAGAAATTGTTTCATCGTATCAATAATGTTTACCCAAATGCATTTCACAACATGTATGGTCTCATGGACATTACACACACACACAAAAGAATACCATATTAGAAAATGGTTCTATATGATATTTCAAAACATGGACCAAAAGGACATTTTATACATATAAAAAATCAAAATACATGAACATGTAATAGAACATGAAAACCAATATATGACCAAGGCCCTATACAGTAAGGAAATACTATATCAGAAATGTTGACAAGAACATTCAGATTATGCTACAACATTGTCACCCAAACTGAAATCTCACACCATCTAAAACATGGATTCACACCAAGAACTCCCAGAACTGATTTCAATAAGGCATCAAAATTGTTCTACAGTGAGGCTAACAAAGGGGGCATGAGAAGGGTATAAATCAAAAATAAAAATGTCAAATACCAATATCAGAAATGTTTTCTCCTAGTTAATGGTGGTGGATATTCATATCTCTTGTACATCAATAAAAGAAGAGATGCATTAAACAAAAAATATATATTTCAATAAAATTTGCCTCTATCTTCCATGATCATATTTCTAGTAAGGATGATAAATAAGAGTAAACGAGAAGTAATGAGGTTATTCAAGGAAGAAAATTCAATGCAATAAGTTTTAAAAAAACATTATAAGTCTATTTGACAATGGTTTTTAATTCATCTAGATCAAGGAATGCTAAAATAGAATAATAAAGAATCGATTAATAGGAATTGGAATTGATTAAATCACATTAAGGAAAACTCATTTAGGGTCCATGAATTTATTCTTTGAAACCATCATCCGATAAGTAAATAAGTGGTTATCTAATAAAATTTAATCTAAAATTGGCCATTAGCATAGACACAACACATTTTGGTGGTTTTGATTACGCCAACACTACACAACCAGTGTTATGGTGTGTTCTCAAAACCCATTTTGTCTTCCATCAGCACATATTCCACAATTCGTATAGTGAGTTCACTCAATCGATGGGCCACACAACCCATCCCAATGAACCATGTCTATGTTCACACCATTTCCATGACAGTTCCATTTGATGGATTAACACAAGATGTCACAAGGAACCACCACAGCTAGCACCATGGCCATGATGTATCCTTTTTCACCAAAAATCTATAAAACCAATTTAATTATTACAAAAACGTCAAACACATTACACATTATAGTTTTACCTATCAATATTTTCAATAAAATTAAAAATGAAAATGTAGGGAATAAATTAAATACCTTATGAATATGATGGTGTTAAAATCTCAACCACCAATGACTCTTGTACCATGATAAGTATCTATAGATGTCCTTCTCAAATAGAAAAGGCTATTGAGATCAAATTTCATAGTCTCATCCCCTACATTCCTCTTGGATCTGTCCATTTTTTCATATGAAATGAATAATTGTCTCTATATTCCCCCACAATACATATTCATTCTAGTTAATGTTCATCACTTGGCATGCTAAAAATCCTATTTCTTATATTCACGCAATTTCCTCAAAATCAATCACTTGATTTAGATTAGGAATTTTCCTCTGAATATAAGAAACATGAAACCAATAATTAATTACCCAACAACATGGAGGATGCTCATGTAGATAATCCAATTCCCTGACACCTTCATTGTTCTAAAATAGTCCAACAATCCGTGGAACAAGCTTCCCATGGATTAAAATACAATTTTTCCCAACTAAGGTGGAACCCTCAATAAAACCTAGTCAGTAATAGTGAACACCATTTTCTCCTCTAATTGAAATAGGATCACTTCTATCTCTATGTAGTATCCAACTACCAACTAATTAATTTAAAAATCATGAATGTATCATACACAATACTCCTCCCACTAATAACTACCACACTGACTGCATGCTAACATTATGGTGAGTTGAAAATTCATAAACATAGATCCTCCAAAAGAGATATTTATATATAATCATGGATATTGTTATTATAAATGAACATTTCCAAGGCTCAGTGTTCATCCCATGCTACAACAATGTGTATGAAACATTCCATAAGAATATCTTCATGGATATAAATTGTCCACATATAACATCAATTATTCAATAGATGATACACCGTATATGGCTTTAACTGATTCATTGGTTCATTCAACTAGACATGCCCAAATCGGGACATAAAGATCAATTAATTTTCCAATATTATTCTAGAATGAGCTCCAGGTAGTCTTGTAGTCTATCATACATTAAATTTTTCCTAATTAATTTGTAGTGCGAGCCTTCCAGAACATAAATAAGTGTGTAAGTATCTTTATTCGATCAACTATCACCAAAATGGAATCAAAACACCTTAGAGTTCAAGGTAATCATTTCTTTATGTTAATCATCATGTTGTTGCACTTCAACATCAGCATCAGAAGTGGCTGAATCAATCCTCTAGGATACTATTTCATAGATATTACCCTCTAGAAGTAAATGTATCATTAATAAAATATATTGAACTTTATTTAAATACTTTTTGTCCAAAACGGACATTAAGATACATGGTAAATTTTCAAGAACCTTATACACAATTCACTTTCGAATTAATTATATTGTCTCATTCGATCCTATTTTGATAAATATGGCACAACTAACCTCTCAGAAATGTAGATCACATCATCATTGTCTATGTACCATCTTATAATAGAATAACCCCTTGAAAATTATTCCCAAATCATTATAAACCTTTGGTGTGAATCAAGTTTCATGTTCACTCATTGAACCAAAGAAGACATGATAACCAATAGTGAACTTGTCCTAACACCATGATCATCGGATGCTTCCCCTAGCCACTATGCAACCAAACTCACCAGACATCATTCATCCTTTAAAGGCTACTCTCTAATATCCTACATTTTTTGAATTATATTTCTAAGAGTATTTATAATGAAATTACAGTTTATTCGATCATAACTCACATCAATATCAACTTCCAAAATATAATCCAACAAATAAATCTATTATAGAAATAGATACACATTACCACATATGTATAATGGTATTTTATGGTTTCTCTAAATAAAAATCCTCTCACCTAAGAAACTATTCCACCTCCAATTGAGTGTGTAGACCATAGATACCAATTCTATGTCAGGTTTTGGGTAGTTCCTATCACATGTTAGCAGTTGAAATGACCCATAAGAGACTACATTATAACATATGCATCTAAACTTCACCCATTCGAACTCAAAATCTTTCATAATTAACTATGTAACAAATCCAATGATTCATATATGCCAAAATCCCATCTTTCATTATTTATAAATTTATATTTAAGAGTACTTGTTCACACTTACTAGACGACTCGTACACCACCACTTTTGGACAGTGCTTTCATCGGTTATTACAAAATTTAAATTTCCTAGATGACATGTCAGTAGTAAACCACATGGACTTAGAATATGCTAATCATAAACACATTCATGGGTTATTACTAAGACATTACAACCTCTACCATCCCTATGTCCACAAAAAACTCTCCCTGAAAGATCACATTCTTAAGGAATCGTGCCTATTCATTAAAAAAGGGACACTTCAAAATATTGGTATTTCCAAGATAAACTCAATGGGTACTCAATAAAATGTCAAGGTTTCTAGCATGCATATATGACTAATTGGAATATATTAAGGTATCATCCCTAAATATAATGATGAAATAGTTTTGATAATAATTGAAATTCCTTTTTATTATATAAATGAACACCATAATTGAATTTTAATAACCAAAATAGTTGGAAAGATAATTTTACATAACACACCTACTCATAAACACACTCTTGTGGATATCATCTTCTCTAAAAAGAATTTTATCTTATCCTAGATGAATATTAATTTTGGAAAACTATCAGTCTATGTATGAATTCATTAAGATATCATCAAACCTAGATAAAGGATATATATTCTTTACATTTTCCTAAATCATATTCTTGTAGTCAAAAAATTCCATATACTACCAACTTCCTTTTTGGAAAATAAAACTGTGTCACCACATGGTAATATTCTATGTTTAATGATGTATTTTTCCATGGAATAATCTATCTTAACATTATATTTTATAAACATAGTTTCATCCATATGATAAGGATGAATCGATATCACTTTGTCTCTAGTAACAAGATAAATCTCTAACTCAATTATTCTATCTATAAGAAGACCTTATAATTCATTTGGAAAATAATTCAGAAAACGATCCACCACTAAAGTGAGAGTATTAGGATATATAGCTAATTTAGATGAGACAATCATATATATTACATGCTCATTAATACCTCCAACTAGACTCAGGTCCTGTCCTAGACTGTATCTTTAAAATCCCACTCACCAGTCATCACAAATATCTCCCCCTTAGGTGAAATAATGTAAACCTAGATATCATTACAATCCCTGTGCTAATGAAATATTTCCATTGTAACAATCCTAATGATCGTATATAAATAGGAATCACATTTATTATGAATAAAAAAAATATAGCCAAAAACTATTTCAAGAAACATATGACATGTTTTAAGATGATATAAATTCATTCCTTAGGGTGTATCAATAGATTGGAACTCTGATGATAACATAACCGACATGTAAATTCTAGAAACAACATTTAAAAATATTACATAATAATAAAAAATGAAATCATAAAGAAATATAGAAGGAGTATAGGATATGAAAATTTATAATCAAATGGTTGATTGTCCATCTCCACATTCAACTGGAACATGATCCATCCCATACCCTAATCCCACCTCAGCTTCAAGTGCATATCCCTGATATAAATGGATAACCCGATTCGTCATCAATTAATGGTTTTATTTATAATTTTGAGTAACCTTCTCTGTCCCATTATTTTAAGAATTTTTCTAACTCAAAATTATAATTTTCCTCATCCTTGATTCCTTTGATTATATGTACAATAGATTCCACATCATTCTCCATCAGTGGTAATTCATATGGGCCTTTGGAGAATACTTTTGGTAGTGTAGATAATTCTCATAGTTTTAAAATTGTGTATCATAAACTTTTATAATGGAAATAAAATAAACCATAATATGGACCACCTACGTATATCTACTATGTTTTTGATCTTCAGCCATATTTATCTTACGAGCAGAAGATGTTCACATAACATTACAAGGTATTCCACCCATCAATAATCCTATAAATAAAATAACACCTATTATAGATTCCACCTCTAACCAGATTTCAATGATGGGATCATTTAATAATAGCTCAGGATTTTTTATCATATTGAATTTCATGACATTTTGTTTGATCTTTAGTTAAAGACATATTTTAATCTTCATCTTCATCCACCATCTGTCCAAGACATGAGGGGTGTAATGATATAATTCTATAAAACCTTCTAAATATAAATATACCAACATCATCCAAAAAATAATATTTATGAACATCATCCCCTGGTATATATTCATCATGTCAGGGAGAAATTCTATGATGAAAAAAATTTATATTGGATGAACATAATAGACACAAACATCTACATGTCTCATTAATGGTCCTCCAACATCTCTTGACAATAATTTGTAATAAAATATAATCTAACATAAATTTTTAAATATTGAGAGTCTCTACTGATTTAATGTTTCCGTAAATGTTGTAAATCAACTACTAGGAATCTTTATGACCTATGATTTCTTGGACGTATGGAGGGTAATGAATTTAATGTTTCGAAGAATAATGAACCATTTTTAGTGTTACCCATCCTTGAACAAGAAAAAATTTAATATATCATAGCTATATGGGCTCCAATTTATAAATCACAATAGTAGATGTGAGAGAATTCATAGATGAACCTTCATAAACATTTGGAAGTTGTATATGGGAGTTCTCTGTTTTGGGTGCCTTCAAGTCCATTACTGCTGGTGGTCCCTTCTATTTTATCTGATGTGGGTTTAATCTAAAATTACAAACATTAATTTAAAAAAATATATACATTTCTATAGTGAAATACTTAAGCATCTTTATTTCATAATGATGTGATATTTATAGAAAACATATCATTGGTGCCTAATCACTAAAAGAAGGTGTAATCCACTTTGTACTAATCAAGGCCAAAGATTAGTTCTCAATACCTACACTTTAGTCACAATTATATATATATATATACACAAAACATAATAGAATTATCATGATAAAAAAACTAACACCAATAGATATATCTTAATAGTTGCAAAAACAGATATGTACCTTGATAATTATAACATATCAGGGTATTTAATTAAAAATCTAATATATAGTGCACAAAATTTATTAACATTTAATGTGATCCTGCACACTTATTTAGGATTCCAAAACATACAAAAATCCTATGAAACTATAAAAAAATACAATCATGGGAATGATAGAGGTATGACACCCACATGCTATTTTGGAACTTGGAAACTCCCCTACTCAAGTTCCACAAAACCTGTCTTCTTTCTACCATAACACTGAAATAAATGAAACAAAGTAACATCATGACTTTGACTCCATTTTGTAATGCCCCAACCAGTTTTTCCTAATAACACCTGTGTAGAGAAACTACAAGACCTCATGTTCTCTAACTTGTTTACTGGGGGATACAGACTTGTGATGGGGGTCTAAAACCGTGTGGGGAGACTATTTCCACATTAATAATAATAATTATATATTATTATAATAAAATCATAAACAACCAAATAGAACAGTATAGGAGTAACACCAATAAAATTTATACAATATTTCACTACAAGTCATATTAAGTAATCAATGTACCACCATTATGACAAGTCCACATAGGTATCATGAAATTGAAATGTAAATAAATGTAATTGTAATAGTTTGGACTATGTCCCAACAACACCCTAAAATAAAATCCTTTTGCTCCTTACCTCAATGTTACTATGAGTTTTAGAGATTGAGAAATGGTGTTGATGGAGATTCATGGAAATACTCTATAATATTCATTTTGTATTTATTTACATTTACATATCAAGATTAAAAGGTAGACCTACCCCATTGTGGGTCTACTGATAACATTTATAGGTCTTAGTAGGAAAAATATTATAATTCTTATTTTATAATATTAAATTGTACAATTTATTTTGATAATTATTTTATTGTTATCACTAATTATAGTAATGATTACTAAGGGTTTATACTCTCCACATTTTTTTAGGCCCTCACTGCTAGTCGAAGATCCTTACATATGGGGATCCCAGTATGAAGTCTTATATATTGTCTAATTTTATCATGTTTCGGTAACATAGTTTGGGGTATTATAGTTCATTAAGAATCATATTAATGTATTCTTTTATAATGTGTAACTACCATATTCTAAAGATACAATTTCTATTAAAAGGTTTTGTCAGCTCTTATTCTCTAATAATCTCAACATGAAGAGCTATTATTGTGGGATCGAGACATGATTTAGATGATGTAGTCTCCTCTATAAAGATTAGGTATTATACTTTATAATAGTGAATTATAATTTCCTTATTTTAAAAATAATATGTCTCAATATAATTTGAAATACAATCTATACAAAGGATTATATTAATGTTAACTCTTGGAATAATAATCATGTTTGAAAATCGGGTACATCTATGTGTCATAATGGGAGAGGACAATCACATCCATGTTGAAATAATATTCCCATTAGGATTATATAATGAGAACCTCTTTCTTAAATTGCTAGGTAAATTTATTATCTTCATGAGAAACATTGATGATATAAAAGAGTATGAAGATCAGATGTAAAAAACAGTTATCTAAATTTTAATTAACAATCAATGTACATGGGATAACATATTTGGGAATTTAAACCCAATTTATTGTGAGCAAATATGATTAGATTACCCCATTTCACCTTTTATGGGAGGTTCCCTTCAATATTGGGTCATCAGTTTGAATAATTCCCCATATATAGACAATTAATACATGAGATTGTAGTGGTTTCTTTATTTGATAAGAATTCATGATACGTATGACCCATTTATCCACATTTGAAAAAACATGTTATTCCCATTTTGAAGGTACACCATTTTTTTGGTCCATAATTTTCAAATGTTTGAAATATCATCTACATTTTCATCATATTTATTACATTAATTTCTTCTTGATGATCATCTGAACTCACTTTTAATGATTTACATTGATGATATAAGACCTAGAATATAAATTATCTAAAATTGTTACATTTTATACTATATCATTATAAGATTAAAATTTGGTAAAAAATAGTTCCATTTAGAAACACAACTTAATCCCTTTAAAAAATGGGAATCCATGGTTTTTTTTATTACATTTTTAGTCTTATGATTTCATGATTATTCAATTAATGTTATCCCCAGACTATGTGAAAAATTCAAATTCCTTCTTAAATTTTAGGAACTTACTTTCCATTTCATCTCCTTGTTATGATGGAACATATTTCTGGAAGATTGTATCATTAAATGTTCTCCATTCAATACATTCTATTTCATAAATCACATTAGTGTGTTAGATCAATGATCGCCATGGATCTGTATATCCCTACAGATAATATAATTCAAAAATATGATATTTAATTTCAGGACTTTATAATTTTCAGAATATATTTTCAGTGGACCTAATCCACTGTTCAGATACCAAGAGATAAATAGTTAAATTAAATGGGGAATCTTATATTTCCTAAAGAGATCCATCATGGGTGAAACATTCTATTCATTAATTTTTTGTTCCATATGGGATATGTAATTAATCATAATGATAGTAGGTTTCCTAATATTTCTATTGTGTTCGTAGTTGGAATACCAACTATTTTTTATTTCTCATTAGGGAAATACCTATATTGAATGTGAAAGATCATTACCTTCCTTCCACTAGGTTCCATGTATAAACAGTTTCTCACATAGAGATAGCTCATAATCATAATTTGTACACAAAAAAAATAAAAAACACAATATTGGTAATTTTTTTGAAAAAACATAACAAACTCTAAAAATAATCATTTTAGTTGTGGTCATTTAAAATCCATTTCCCAAGGTTCATACTATACATCCTATGAAACCAACGATTACACCCTGACTCCAGCATCCGAAATATGGTGGTTACCCTATTATATTATTATAATATATAAGGGATCTACCCATGTAGGAGAGATCGGTTTTTTAGTCTTGGAAAATTACTTACATACATGATTCTGATATAAAATTGGAAATATAAAATCATAATATAAGAATCATTCATTCAACCGTGAAATAATTTATAATATCATTAATTAGAAAATGAGGAAAGGAAAAACAATTATGAGCCTTGATACTGATTAACGGTTATTTACAAGGGAAGCTCACTTGAGTAAATAAGTAATAATTAAAACAATAGAGTTAATAATAAAAAAATATTTCTATTCAATAAAAAACAAAAGTACAATAAATATCCATTTATAATATCAACATTGTAATAACAAGGATAACATGAACTAAATACTTAATAATTGAAATTCATAATTCTAGACATTCACAATCAGGTCTCTAAACCAATATTTCTTGAATGTTTTCATCAAGGAAATATATCCAAAACATTATCACAAATAAATGGGTATGTTTAAACTACATACCTCTATCTTAAGGAATGCCTTATTTTTATCAAATGAGTTAATTCGGTGAATTGATAGGAAATCTTTTACTTGGCCCCACTAATCATTTTCACATCCTTTGATTTAATCATATTTTAAATGATAAAAACAATTCATTTTAAGAATTGTTTATAATTTAGAAATTATCCCCCTTTAATGAAGAATATGTGACATCAATATTTTACTAGTTAATGAAATAACATAACTAAAAATCTTCTTTCAAAAGGCATTGTATATATAATAGTTTTCTATTAAAACATCTTCAATTTAATAGAAATAATTCAGAAATCATCCATGGTATTTAAAATATAGATATCAAGTATAGAAATAATGTCCAGTGAACAGAGGAAGAAGATATAGAACATGATTACAAAAAATTATTGATAAAAAATCATAAGCATGCATCAAACAATAGAGTATTTATAACATATGGAAATGGCATTCATGTGGTGTCTACTAAAACCAGTATTGTTTTTGAACCATTTATCAATGTACCTTCAATAGAAATTTAAAAGTATATTATTTAAAAGAGATTTTTTAGAATTTCAAATATTCAGAAAAATCATATAAATAAATCTTCAAAGAATAATGAAATCAATATAATGAAATTTTGGACATGGAATGAAAATATTTAGATGGAAAACATTAAAACATGTTTTTGAAAATAATTTCCCTTAAATTTTAATTTTATTACAAGAATCAACAACAGAAGAAATAAAATTCAAAAATTTAAACCAAAAACTAAATGTAGGAGATGAAAATAAGTTATCTTTATAAGATGAGGATCATAGTATTTTTCAAACAAAAATATGAACATAAACAATCATAAAATAAAATGAGTTTTTAATATAAATCCCTTACCTAAAGTTCATCTTCACTAATATATTAATTTAATATACAATCTAAAAAATTAAATTTATTATAACTCCATATAAAAACCATATTAATACTTATGATATCATATATGATTCATAAAAACATTTCAATTCCCATTAATTTATAATTCTTTATTAAAATCACTAAATCTGAGTGTTAGTTATTTTATTTTACATGTATGTTTCAGTTTTTTTTTCTTCATTTATTATTTATCACGGTTTCATCATATAATGGGTTTTAATTATGATATTGGTATTATATATATTAATTATTTTTATCTTTATAATCATTCAAGTAAATTGGTGATGAAAAACTAATTAAACCGTATCATGGAGATGGTATGTTGTAGGTACCCCTGAGCGATGTTTTTATATTTCATTGGTCGAAAGTGATATAATTAAAAAAAATTAATTGACATTACATAATTATATATATATATATATTTATTATACATATAATATTCTTTCATTTTTATCCATAATTATAAAAAACAATAATAGGAGGAGATGAAAAATAAAATACATCATTTTTGCGAGATTGCGGTCCACATGTAAAAACAAAATAATTTTTTCATTTTCTAATAGATGAATAAGTTGATGAAAAACTATAATGATATATATTTAATAAGTTTTTAGAATATGGGATACAAATATATTATTTTATCAATGTTTTTAGGATTTTTTTAAAGAGGTAAGATAAGAAATAATGAAAAAACATTTGTTAAGTATAATACCTCTTCTTTAGACAACCTCCTTCGGTATATATGTAAAGAGTTGAAATGATAGTATTTTACTCATACCAGGTCATTTAGGATGTGGGAAGGGATTAAATGATGAAATTTTACAAGTTAATCAATTGTCTAATAGATTATTTATGTGTGGAGATGATAGAAGATGTGGTTTACTTTTATAAGTCAGGGACATGACCCAATTGTAATTTTTCAAAATATTAAAATTTATTATTGTCTTACTCAACCATAATGGATACAAAATGACACATATTATAATAAAAAATTAAATTAGATATAAATATGACAATAAAATAAGATGTAAAAAAATCATTTTATCCATTATCAAGTAACATTTGTCACTTTTATTTCATTTTAACTCTTACCGTAGTAACAATTTTCTTATAAAATTTACTATTAGTATTGACCAAAAAAGTATCCACATTACCAAATTTGGGTATCATTATTACAAATATAGATCCCATTTTATAAAAAAAATTCATTTTATAATTAGAAGAAAATATTTTAAAAATAAACCCAAAAACAATGATGAAAAATGATATCCAAAAAATATACCATTATATGTATAAAAATGATTTTTCCAAAAAACATATCTCATATAGTTCACTCTAATGGAATTAATAGGATTTTTTTAAATCAAATTATTTTTATTTTTATCTCAAACCAAAACATTATCAAATTTATTCTTCTAAATAAATTATTAAAATGAAACAAAAAAAATTTTATTTGAAAAAAAACATTGAATAGATTTAAGAAATTTCAATAAAATATTGTTAACTTCATAATGATATTTTTATATGAATTGTATTACCTGAATAATTTTTTTAATAAATTGGATTCATATCCATTTAGTTAATTCTTATATAACATTAATTTCATAAATCATAAAATTTTATAAAAAAATTTATTTCCACAATTTTACAAAAAAACATATTTTGATAATATATAAACAATATATCCTAACCTAATTTTCACGTACTGATTTCAAAAATATATTTTTTTATTCAATTTATAAAATTTGGAAATTTACTGTTTAATAAAATTCATAGATAAATCTTTGTGCATGAATATGTAGTTTTTAAAAAAAAGAAAAATAGTACTTACTTGGACTGACTGTTGGCCATTATATTCAGTTTATATTTTAGTATATCAATTTATTTTGGTTTCTTTATAATTTTCGTTGAATTGAGTCATGGAAAATTATTATTTCTAATAATGAAAAGGATGAAATATTTTTTAAATATACTCATTGAAAAAAAAAATATTAATATATTTCGTTAATAATTTGTTTATTCTATGACTAATTTGAAAATTAAGAAAATAAATTGGAATGGGTACTTTTCAATTGATAAATACTATAATAATTTTAAGAGTGAATGAATTTTTTGAATTTAAAATAGATAGTTTTGAAGATCAATATAGTAGTGAAATTAAGATAAGTGAAATTTGGTAAAATAATGATATTTATAGAATTAGATCTAGATGATTAATTGATATATAATGGAATTCATCTAAAATATAATAATGATAAAAATATATGGATTACACAATATGAGTCAATAATAATAACATATATATTGATATTAATTTGTTACATAATAATTTTAAAAAATAATTAAAACCTATTATCTTTAAAAGATAACATTATAATTGATGAGAAACTAAAATATTTTCTTTCAATGCTAGAAATGTATAAAAATTATACGGAGTATCCTTTACTTAAGGAATATATAATCTAACTACATTGTGATTATTTTTGAAGTTATACAACATGAAATCAATGAATGGTTAGTGTGATACATTTGTTTCATGTTTTATTCAATTTTTAATGAAATTGTTAACATACTAAAAGATACTTATATATATATATAATATTATGTAAAATAACTTTAAATTTTATATTTTCTCTTAGAAAATCCAAGAAGACTATTATAGTGATTATTTTTTAATTATAATTTGGCCTTAATTATTTTATAGTATCCATAAATGATATTAATTTCACTACAATGAGAATTCAATAAGTCTATAGAAGATGTTATACCACTGTCCAAAAATAAATCGATTTAGATGTGAGTTTAATAGCATTATGTATTATAAAAAATTAACTTGGAATGTGATCGACACAACTAAAGATTATAAGGAATGAAATTTTTCTAATTTTTCTCATTAGTAGTGTATTATTTCATAGTCCATGAATTCTCACATAAATCATGAAACATACACCTTTAACATTCAAATGATTGAATGAATCCAAATGAAATTTGACATAATACCCATAGTACATGCATAGTTATTCTAGACATTTAAATCCCAACTCCATTTTTATTCATGAAGTGAATATATTTCATTATTTCTATGTTTAGGGCCAAAATAACAATGCAGTTATAATAATTTTTCCCTAGATACACTAATTGAATATCAAAATTTATTTTGGGAAACAAATTTTTAATTTAATGATGGAAATATGGAATAAAATAATTAGTTCATTTTTTTTTATTCAGTATATTCAATTATTTAACATTTTATTGTATTTTTTCTAAATGGTTTTGTAAAATACCTTTTGGCACAAAATATAGTAAATGAAAACACAATAATGAATAGTAAAATTTATCATGAGATAAAATGATAAAGTGAATGATAATTATAAACCATGGGTGAATCAATATATAACATAATAAATTTTTTATTGGGGACATTTATAGGGACTCATTAGTCACAACTATGATTCACTCGGCTCAATAGGTATCCGCTATCCAAATAGATCCACAGATTGCATCACTATTACATTTTCTTTATAAAATTCCTTAAAAGTTCATCCAATAATGATAAAAATTAGAAAATAATAATATAGAATTTTTTATTGTGTGATAATTATCTCCCATATCAATAATGAGTACCACAAACTCCTTTAAATATCATGCATTTATTAAATATATGAGTTACTCGAATTTATAACAATTCATATGTTATGAAGGGAAAAACTTTTAAATTTCCACCATTATTACATTTGTAATAGATAAATCATTTATAATGTGTTTTTTAATATCTTATTTCAAATTTATAATCCCAGAAATATAATTTAATTATGCTTTATAGAAAAATTGAACAACAATAATAATATAAATTTTGTTCAAATGATATCTCATTCATTTAATTTGAACAACATATCCTGGAATAAAATTAAATACAAACAAAAACCATGATGATGAGAATTTAACTATATTTTTTTTATGATTTAGTTAATATATTCAAAAATAAACCTCATACACTAGAAAACTCAACAATTATGAAAATTTTTATAACTCTATTTAAATCGTGTCAAAATCTATTTGATAATATTATCATATAAAGTCCCTAAAAATTAAAAAATTAATTTTTACAGAAATTAATCCTTATATAAATAACTATGTTGTAACCCTATTGGATTAGATAAAAATGAAATTAATATGAATTCTTGTGTCCATAATTTTATACAAAATTATATCTTAAGAAAACATTTATTTCCACTCATGATATAATGGTTTTTGGTATGATTTCTTGAAACACGCTCATATAATCACATGAATCAGTCCAACAGATAATTCTTATCTACACGGAGTAGAAAAAATTACCTATTACATTTAAATTAAATATCTACTAAACTACTATACATGTAGTAATTTATTATACAATAGTAAAACTCAAACATTATCAATAATCTAAAACAAAAAGACTATGTCAAATTAATACATGATTATTAATTCATCCAATAAGTTGAACACATCACATGTAACTCACATAACAATGGCCATACATTTCAATAGTATAATATAATAATGTTTAATGATTTAATATATTTTTAAAAGTAATAAACATCATTGTTGGCTTAAAAATACTTACCACTTGATAAGATACATATCTAACAACATCTGATTATATCCATCTTATGTCTGTGGTACGAAAGATATAAATGATTGAAGGATAATATGACAGAAAATATGATAAACATATATAATGATGATTTATATAATAATATGCTAAAATTATATTAATAGTGATATAAAAGTTAAAAAATTTAATTTACTTTCATTTATTAGTCCATATAATATGTTACTTTTTATTATATCATGAGTTTACATCGAATAAGAGACGCAATCGATACTACTCAAAATGGTTTATCACAACCCATTTTAATTATTCATGGTATTCAATGAGATAATCCAGTCATACATTTTTTGGTATTATAATTCTACCCTTCATATATGTTTCAAAATGAAAAAGAATGATTTATAAGTTGATATTAACTTTATTAAGAGTCCCTAATAATATTTTGTTTAAAATAACCATTACATCGATTCAATTATGTATTCAATACCTAAATACTCTAGTCATGATACTCATTCTTTTTTATTAATTGACTTGTAATTTGATCCCTTACATTAACCTATTTATCCAATTAATAAAACATTACATCACACATATCAATGTTTTCTCAAAAGTGATGGTATTTTTAATGCATGTTCTGGGTCATATGGTGATACTGGAGATTTTGTGACTTGATAAAGTTTCCAATTTTTATCATAGTAGGGGTATATTTTTATTTATATGATAATAACCAACTCAATATCAATGATTCACTTATTAATCAAAATATCTAATTTAATATCATTTAATATAGTGATATAAGAATCCTCTATTATTGAGACCCATACCCTTCCATGTTTCAAAAATATATTAACTCAAATTCTATCTTTTGGGGAAAACCTTAATTGAAATCGATATCATTTATTATCATAGACACATTCAAATCTAGAATAAGGTAAGAAAATTACAATTTTCACTTCCTTATATGAAAATACGAAGAACTAATCCTTATTTATTGTTGACTACATGGGGATCTTCTTCATTATAAATCTGTGACTATCACAAGAATAGAATTTTTGTTATCTTATTATCCTTAAATAATAAGATACATCTAGTTAAACTTACACCGTGGTTTACACAATGTATAAAATTATATAATTATATAGAATATAAACCATCATATTTTTATAATTTTATTATATTGACACCTAGTTTTTTAATACCTATATAATGTAGAATTCAAAAATACCTATTCATGGAGTTTTTGATGATAATTTTATTTATAACATTACTAATGTAGGTGTTTTGAAGAAAAATGTGAATCTTTTATTATTTATCTCTATATATATTCAAAATAATTATATTTATTATTTTAACAATGTATTTTCCAAACATACGTTTTTTTCGATGATAATTTAAATAAATTAAATGTTGTGATTTTGTTTTGGATGAGTAGTATGTTATCCACATAAAAAAATAATAGGACAATACCCCCACTATATCTATTGTATGATGAGTCAATCATTGTTTTGGGGAAGAAAATATATTTTATTTTATACTCAAATCAAATGATTCATCTATGAGAAGAATAAATTAATCCATAAATAGATCATCTCAACTTCTATTCCTCATATATATAACTAGGATTCTCAAAGCCTTCAAAATATATCATATACATGTACATGAATAAATTCAAAAAAATTAACGTGGTTTTGAAATTTTTTGATATATCTCATAGTTATAATGATCATTGATTATAATAAATAATTTAATTGAGATGACCATCACATTTTTTGAAACATTTTCTTCTTGGTTGATAACATAAATTTTCATATGTCATTTTTTCACCAAGTGGGATTTATAGGTAATCGCCTTATATTTCATCGATGTTTTCTTGTAAAAACTTAATTTTAACTGGTCAGTATCACCCTATTATGTGAATCCACCATGATAAAAACCATGTTATTTTAAATGGTGTATTTCTCATATCTCATGGTCTTAAACCATTTTTCAATATTAAAAGACTCAATATACAGTTGGTTGGTAGAATGTTTATATTATTATAATTATATTCCATTATAATTTTCCCAATGCAATCTAAAATTATTTTTCAAATAAATAATCACACAATTATTTTTAGTTTTTTTTAAACCGTAATAGGATTAGTTTTTCTTAAATAAGAATAATATTAAAAATAAACAACATCCATAAGATTTATAAATAGAAAAAATTATATAACAACAAAATCATGAGGATTTAATGTAATGATGAATCAATAAAATTAATGGAAAATTACCTCATCCAATAACTACATTGAATATTTTAATTGAAAATAACATTTGAAAGGAAATTGTAGAATAATAAATAAAATTAAATCTCAAAAATATTTATGTGGTTTGACTTTAGACCTAATTCACATAGGGAATATTGAAAACATTTATTTAGAAATTATAATATGAAAAAATAGAAAATATTAATCAGAAAATGATTAGGGCCCAGATATTTGTACAAGATGCATATAATATTCATCCATTTGACCACATTCCCCCACCATTTATTCTATCTCTATAGAATAACCATATGATATGATCATCAAAAAAATCCATTTTAATAGATAAATTAAATCACCAACATAACTCATCAATCCATAGAATGTTTCATGCTCTAAATTCCATACTTCATATTAATCATATACATATCATAATATTAATATTATAAAACCATCAAATATTCTTGTATACTCTTACATAAAATTTATTTTACTCTTATAAGGCTTCTACATTTTAGAATCTAGTTATATATCATTGTTTTTGTATGGTTTTTCTTTCAGAGATCTGAATATTAGTACATATTCACTAACATCGTATTCTGGTTCTATATTAATATTATATAATCTATCATTTTAGTAGCTCTTCGATTTAGAAAGAAAATGGTTGTCATATTTCCAACTGTTAATAATCTCCCATTTGAGAATTATTTTCAAGGAATCACTAATATGTCCTTTATCAGGATCTAAAACATAATTTTTAATCCATATTATTGTAAAGTATCCTGGTAACCCAAGAATTATTTTATTTTTCACATCCCAACTAAAGAACAACAGTGCAACAACGTTTCTCATAAAATAACATTCTTCTACATATATAATAGATTCTAAGATCCTATCAACCTTATGATTATCCAATATATTTTCCTAAAACAACATTAATATTAATTGATAGATTTAATGAATATTTATCTTTCAATAGTGAAACATAGAATTAATGGATAAGTGGACAAAAAAATCTGGATCATAGATTAATTTAGAAACCTCATAACTTATTCCAATATCCACCAATATCCACATTATAAAAATAAAAAACTTATATATATCTTATAAGAAAAACATTCTCTTACTATATCATTAAAAGTGTAACCTCAAGTAAAAATTCTAACTACCATATTATAATATTTACTCTGAATGTTAAAGCATATAATCTGGTATTCCTTCGAGTGTTTTTTTATCTACAAAAATATTAATTATTAAAACCTTTTAATGTTTAATCCATTACAAAAAATTTATAAAAATATCTTAAACCATTATAATACGAGAGTATCCACATTACTACATTCTAGTTTCCCATTATGGACTCTCCATGAGCATATTTACAAAACCTAGTACATGTACAATGTTCATCCATATTCAAACCACAGCCTACATAAATCTTATGAAATCTAATTAAAATTTATAACATTAATATAAACATACTCCTAATCTATTATAGGTTCCTTCTGTTTTATGATCATTATTTATCTAGTATGGGTTGTGTAATAGCTTTCTCTTTAAAAAAATAAAATTTTCACCCACCATTCAAATGTTGTATTAATAATTTTTTAATATAGTTATATACATTAGTTAATATATAATTAATATCCATAAAATCCATTTTGATAGAATGAGAACATTTTTCTTAAATAATTTTGAAAATTAATCCTTAATCACCTCAATAATTTTATTCACTATTTTGGATGAAACCATGTCATTAACATAGATATGTAAGATAATAAAATTTATAATATTACACATTTTATGATAACAAAAATGATCTCCAAAACTCTTTCTAAGATATCACTAATCCATTATGGTGTTGAACATTATGTACTATTTTTTGGGTGGCTAGAGAAACCCATATAAGAACTACTTAATCCAAATCACAATATTCCCATTCTATTAGTCCATGAAACAATATGGTTAATCAATGCAATTCACATTCTCAATTTCTCTATGAAGTAAAAATGTTTAAAGTTATAAAAATTAAATACCTAATCCTTTAATTACAACTATTATTAGTACCATCCAAAATCGTGATGTTACATAAAACTAGTGATTTTTTTGAAAATATAAACACCTTCTGTTATATTAAATCTTTTCATGAAAATTCATTCCTTGATCCATTATTTATTATCTTACTCTTAATTTATATGGTAATATATTTTTTTCTAAATAATTCTCTTCATAGTAGGTCACATTGTTAGATCACATGTATTTGAGACATGTTAGGAATCTATTTAATTACCCATAGATAAATAATAATATATCAATTCAATCAAACATGTGACCATATAAAGAAGTTTTGTATCTCTATCACATGAAAGATTAAATTACTCAAAGTCACATTAAAACCATATTACATTGCTCCAAATATTGGAAGATATATACCACTAGATTTAAGGATCCACACATTTCATAACCACTTCTTGAATAAAATCACCTTCTAGTCTTAAACCATGAGATTATATTCACCCTAAATATTCACTTTCTTATATCCTTAGAAACACCATAAGAATATATCAT
Organism: Viscum album; assembly: GCA_963277665.1. Classification (NCBI taxonomy): domain Eukaryota; kingdom Viridiplantae; phylum Streptophyta; class Magnoliopsida; order Santalales; family Viscaceae; genus Viscum; species Viscum album. The sequence goes on from OY728120.1 coordinate 2,116,355,935, forward strand.
TCATCTGAAACTTATTCATTAATTATTGGGGTTTTTGGTATTATTACACACTTTGAACTATCCAAAACATCTTGACATTTGATTAGATAAATCTTATCATATAATAATTCTTATTTTCTACTTAAAGCACCTGCTTTTTTATGACCATTCCATAACATCTCCTTTATAATGAGAACATTTCACATTATGAGGAGATTTTATATGACATTATCCCAAAGTAAAATAAAATAATTTCATCTATGTACCCTTTAAAAAACACAACCAGGACTCAACTTCTTCCATTTACTTTTTCAAAACATATATGTATATATAGAAGAATGAACTCAAATCATTTTAATAGAAAATATCAACCATAGTTTTTATCTATAAATCATTCAAAATATCTGAACCAAATTGAAAATATTGAATTTCTTTCACCATATAGAAATTAATGTTCAAATAATCTTGCAAGAAATATATAAGAAAATTAGTTTCCAAACATAGGATATTTTCTTTATATTCTTTTGTATTATTAATTTTTATTTAAACTCTATATTATTCCAAATATCATATGTTATTCTCATTTAAATCCTTGTATCTCCCTCAAATTAATGTTCCAAAATAATTTATTTTTCTATTTATAAAAATATAACATATGTATTTCATCATTGATGATGTTCACATAGTATAGTCATTATCCATGAGAGTGGACCTATGAAAGAACCCATACCACTTTCTTTACATGCATCAACTTATGATGCTTTTTTGGTTTTAATACTATTTGGACATAAACCATATATGGGTTCACAATAATATTTCCTCCACACATTCCAAACTACATTATTTAATATTTATTAAGAATTTATTAAAATATAATGTCAACTCATTGAATTATTTTTCCAAGACATTAATTCCATTACATTTTAGATCCATATATTATTTTTCCAATATATATTAATTCTTAAAAAATTCCCATCATGTATAATGTTTCATTATTCACTACATAAGACTATACCATGGAATCAAATGTATAATTCCACATAAATTATAAAATATTGAAGAAAAAACCTTGTTCATCTATCTATTATATTTAACTAAAAATTTTCATTAACCCCAGCATGTTTCATATGAAAACCCTGCTCTTTATTAAAAATTAATACATGACTTTCTACATAAGATAACACCTAATAAAACCCTAAATATTGAGAAGTATAGTGTCTTTGTGAATTAGTTACATTTCATAACATCTTAAAATAGGAAGTACATTATATTTATTGAAAACATACTAAACATGATGATAAAATTTTATGGCTTTTAAAATTGAACAAGATAACCTAGGGAAATACAGAAGAAATGGGTGATATATAAATCCCAGAAAGGGAATAATCATGTAATAAGGTAATATATGTTATTAAATAGGCATACAAATGGAGAATAAAAGGAACGTGAATTATAAAGAATGATATAGAAGGATAATCATAGCATGGGAAATGTGAAAACAACATAAAATAGGACATCAAATACATAGTACAAGGATAACAACCAAGTCATCATGATGTAAAAATTCCCATAATGGAATCTGGTTTGCTTCATATCCCTACTTTATGTCTCATTATACAAAACATTACCCAATTCATTGTAGCACTAAATAATTCCAAGTGTACTCATTAGTTTCATTTCATTCTCTTGCTTTAAGTGTTCCACATAAATCATACAACAAGGATTCATTCGCCGTCATATTTTATTCTATGATTAAGGAGAGTGGAATATATACAAGTAATTACCATGTCAAATAATTATATTTTTATAACAGGGAACACCATTCATATGATATGGTACGTTGTTCACTATATAATTATTTTTTCATGGAAAATCATGTTGATATCTCGACAGTGTAATGTCATCACATAAAATATCATAAATTGGATTAATGAGAGATAAATGTGAAAATAGTCATTTTTTTAAAAAATAGGATGTAATAGGGGTATGTAAATATATTTCCAAACATTATGTGTATGAAATGGAAGGTATACAATAATAAAAAACTTTAATAAATAAGGTAAGGTTAGGATCACTTACTTGAGTGTGTGACTCCACATTATTGGGATGAGATTCTTGGGAGATTGGGGGAACCTTGGGAGGACTCTAGAGATGGAATGGAATAGTAAAGAATTGACCCAAAGATTTTTTGGAATGGGATATGTGATCATGGGGGGGGGTTTATAGAAAATGGGTGGGTGATTCTTTATCATTTCACAAACATAGGTTTTGGACACTATATTATAAAATAATCAAAACCACAAACCATCCCTTGGGTTTTTACATTTGTTTCTGCTAAATGGAGTTTTTCTCATTATTTTACAAGTACAATGTCCTATCATAAAAAAATAATTCCATTTATTAGGTGTAGGTTTGTCATATTCTTAGAGAAATTATTTTAAGACAATAAAAGATATTAATAGTTTTTCAGGATTCATAAAAGATTAATAAAATTAAACAAATAAATTTAAAATATCATTATTTTAAATAGGAAAACTATATTTGGCTATTTGTACCTTTTATAGTATTTACTACATCATTTCTGGATCATTATGATATCATAATAAATAAAGTAAATTTATGTTGTATTTATTTTTTACCTGAAAATTTGACTCGTAAAAAATATTAAAAAATTTACCATCGGATAATTTCAATTTTTGGATTCCAAAAATAATAATCATTTTATCTAAATAATTTTCCAAATATTTTTATTTTACCTTTTAAATTATAATAAATATTTATTGAGAAATAAAGGATTTTTTACAATAAGAATTTTTGAACCCTCATAAAAATTATATTTGATTTCTTAATAATTATATGAGCATTTATATTTTATAAAAAAATACCAATATTTTATTAAAATTTAATTTATTTCAAAAATTAATTTATTCATAAAAATATATTCATTAATTGAATTTGAATATTAACAAAAAAAATACTAGTTGTGTTTTATTTTATAAAAATAATTTATAATTTAATAATAGTTGGATGAAAATATATTCATTAGTGTATAAAAAATAAGGTACATACTCATATTTGTAGGTTATTTATACATATCCCTTTATTACACCTATAAACACACTATGTCTATGGGGCATGACAGTGAGACTATCATGGGGTGGTTCAACGTACATGGTTTGGTTCGTGATCTTGATGAGCTAGAACATTTTCCTTAAAAAGTATTGACTATGATTAAGTTGTTGGACCTCACCTTGGAATTGTTCTAGGGAAAGAATAATGATTATATCTCCCTCAGAATCTCAAATAAATGGGATTCATAGGTTATGATCCTACCAGTTGAATCTATCAGGTCCTTTGTCTATATAATTTTGTGTTTTTAAAAACTCTATATTTATACCAATCATATGGTCACAATTAAATGACTATATTAAAAAGGTAACTATTATTAATGGTCAATAAAATATAATAGGATATAATAAAACCAAAGAAGTGAACTTTTTTTCTATAACCGTATTATATAATAATACAATGAATTAAATCACAATGGGAAATTTATTTATAATAGTTTAAGTCATTATAATCATACACACTTTAGAATTTCCATCCTTGATATTTTCATTTCCCGCACTTACAAAGATGAGGTTTACTCTATTTCACCACCTCATCTAGTTCCAACATCAGTTTTTCAAAATTGTGGTTTCTCCACAACACATTTACTAGTTGAATTGTCTTATTCAATAAAACCTTGTTTCTATGACCTAAGATCTTCACCGACTCCTATTCATCATAATTTTCATACTCTAATGGTTCCACCTCTGGATTGAGTATCTGTGAGGGGTATTTTATATACATTCCTAAGAGGGATACATGGAATACATCATTCTCTTAAGATAAGTTAGGTGTGAGTTCTATTTGGTATTCCACTGCTCTGATTCAATCAAGTATATCAAAGGGGCTGATGCATCTTGGACTAATCTTTCCCTTATTTTAAAATATCATAACATTCTTCCATAGAAATATTCATAGTAATACTTTTTTCCAAACATCAAACTCTAGGTCACATTGATGATTTTTCTCAAAGCTCTTATGTTGACTCTCAATGTCCTTGATGCGATAATAAATGGTATTAACCTTTTCCAACAACTCCTTGTCCATTTTATGACCTAAAAGTTCACATTCACCAAAATCATATGAACATGGAGGTGTTCTACACCACCTCCCATAAATGGTTTAATATGGTTTCATTTCTATTCTTGAGTGGAAACAACTATTTCAAGAGAACTGACGAATAGGAATATGTTGATATTGTCATCCTTTGAAGTCAATTGAGAATGATCCCAACATTTTCTCATGTTTCTAGGTAATCTTATTTGATTGGACATCAATTTGTGGGTGATAATACGTACTAAAGTTCAACTTGGTGTTTAGATTATGTGGAAGTCATTTCGAGAACATAGAGGTGATTCTATGAACTCAATCATATATAATCAATATTGGTACTCAATGCAGCCTTACCACATATCTAATGTATTCCAGTGAAAGTTGATCTAGTGAAGAGTTAGCATGAACTGTAATAAAGTTATATGTCTTGGTAAGATGATCTGGAATAACCCATATAGCATCATTTTCCATGTATTTCATTGAATGTATGGTCAAAAAGTCCATAATGATATTTTTCTGATTTCCATGTTGGTATGGGTAATGGTTTTATAATCCACTTAGACTTATTCCTTTCATCCTCCACATGCTAACATAATAGGAAATTTTAGGTCTATTCAATGATTTATTTCTTCATTTTCCCCCACCAACTGTTCTCTCAAATATCTCAATACATCTTTGGGCTTCTTGGGAGAATGGAAAATGTTGAACTATAAGAATCATGAACAGTTCCTTCTTTAAATTTGGATTTGATGGTACACATAGTCTTGAACAAAATCTCACCACCCATTCTTCATCAATATTTAAATATTAGTATATCTCTTTCTTTATAGGTATGAATTTCATTTGAATTCTGACATCATCTCTTTAAGAATCCTTTATGTTCTTATGATGGGTTGATCGGGAAATCATTTATGAAAGGATTGATGATGTTCTATCATTTATGATTCCAATTTTCATCGTTTCCCAAATTTAAAAGATCTAATCCCTCTCAATTCTCATCATTGATAGAATATCCATTCTAATTAAAGCATCTTCCAATTTATTCACTTTCCTAGTAAGGTAGTGGATTGAGAATCCATAGTCCTTGAACAAATCTAACCATATTCATTGGTGAATATTCAAATCTTTCTATGTGAATAACTACTTGAGGCTTTTGTGATCCATATATATTTTACATGTCTCACCAATGAGATAATTCCTACATATTTTTAATGTGATGATCACTACATCAAACTATAGATCATGTGCGGAGTAGTTCTCTTAATGAACAATCAATTTACTTGAATCATTGGTGATGAAATAGTATTTCTTAATTAACACACATCATAGTCCCTTCTTCGAAGAATTATTGAATACAATCAAAATATCTACACTTGTGAGTAGTGTGAGCACATGGCCAGTGATAAGACTCCATTTCAACTCTTCAAATCTCTATTAAAATTCATCATTACATGATCAAATGACTCCCTTCTGATTTATCTTAGTTAGAGGGTTTGAAAAATGAGAGAAATGAATCAAAAATTGATAGTAATACCCCGATAAACCAAAGAAACTACAAATATCTATCACAGATTTTTTTCCTCGACCATCCTTAAATTGATTTTTTCATTGAAGGGTCAATAGATATCCCATTTCTTGTGATTATATTCCCCAATAATTATGCATAATTCAAATAGAACAGACATTTTCTATACATTCAGAACAATTCTCCTTTTGTAAGGTCTTTAGAATAGTACTCAAATGTTCCATATTCTCCTCCTTAGTTTTAGATTATATTATATTATCACCAATAAAGACTACAAAAAATTGGATGAGGTAATATATAAAAACTCTATTCATAAGGTATATGGTGATTTCTAACTCATTAGTGAGTCTGAATGGAATCACTATAAACTCATAGTGCACATACCTCATACAACTGGTCTATGGGATATCCTCCTTCATCGCCCTATGTTTCTAATATCCCAACCAATGTTCCACCTTGGAACATAGATGTTTGAACAAATTATCAATCCATGGAAGAGTATAATTTTTATTTATTGTGACCTTGTTGAGCTTAATATAATCAATTAAAAGGGTAATTGACCAATTCTTATTCTTAACGAAGAGGGAAGGTGCACCCCATGGTGAGGCACTTAGGCATATGAACCATTTATCAAAATACTTTAGTAGTTGCTTCTTCAGATCCTCATGTTCCAAAACAGCCATTTTATATTGATTCTTGGATAATGTTAACACCTCATGAATGATATTGATTGAAAATTCAACCTCTCATCTAAGAGGAAGTACATGTAATTCCTTGGGAAACACGTCAATGTATTCACTCGCAAAAAGAGTGTCTTCGAGGATGATTATTTCCTCAGACTGAATCATTTGATCTAAATATGACTACTCAAAGGGAAATAGTATCTATGATAGAGATTTTTTTATAGGTAATATTCATCATCCTCCTTGAACTTGTACAGAATCAGGTTTTGATTCACCATACTAAGACTAGTTTCCTTCTCGTTGAAATTAATTTTGGATATATATATATGGAAATCCAATCCATGCCCATAATTTCATCAAATTACACCAACGAAAGTATGACAAAGATCTCTGGGATTTCCATCCCGTAAATTTTTAAAGGGGAGGAGTTATTTAAATTGGATGAAATAATTACTCAATTTTCCATTTTCATCGATTTCTCTAATTCCATGCTTTGTGGTGGTGATTGAATAGTTCTACTAAATATTCATGGTATGAAGGAATTAATAGAAGTAGAATAAAAAAGTGTATTCCCTGTTATTGAATGAATAACTATCCTACCTATCCCCACTTAATTTTTGGGATCCACCTTAGTGGTTGTGATGGAAAAATATCACCCTTTATATCGTGGAGGTTGTTGGTTGTCTTTGAAAACTCTTAGATTAGGCCATTGATTTAAAATATTCCTTGATTCCTTGTAGTCGAATCAACGAAAAATGAGATATGGGATTAATGGAGAATTAATTTCCTCCATCACATTAGGAGTTTTCTTCTCTTAGTAGTTGTTAGCTTGGTGTCCCTCCTTCCCACAACTAAAGCATTATGTCCTTATCCTTAGCCAATTTTTAGGGTTTTTATTTTCACCCCTGTGGATGGTGGGTTGTTTGAATTTACAAGGATCATTATATTTATCCATAAAACCATTATAATTGAACTCCTCTTTCTAATTCTTATCCCTATGATACCCATGATAATATCAAATCTAAATTTTTACTTTTAGAGAACATCATATAATTTATTTATAACTATCAGAGACAAAGATCTCCAGGTCTTTCCATAGACTTGGTTTTAGTTCACTAAAGAAGCGTACAACCATGCATTCAAGGGTAATGAGAAAGATATAGTTTTATTCAATATGTCTTGTTATTTTTTCCTCATACACCCTGATATATTTTTCGTCTTTTTGATTAATAGTAAGGAAATCTATATCCTTTTTATGTCATAGAGTGTGAGGAAAATATTTATCATTTTTTCTAGAATTAAAAATATCTAATCACATTGATCACATCCTTAGGCTTCGTATTCTTGATCAATGTACACCATTGATCAGTTTCTCCCTCCATGTGATAAATATCTAGTAAAACCCTCTCTAATTCAAAACATTATAGGATGGGGAAGATTTTCTCAATGTATTTTATCCATTGTTTTTTAATTAACGGATCAGATAATCCATTGAAACTCAGAGGCCTTTGTCTCATAAAGGACTCAATCAAAAATTGTTACATCTTTGGGGGATTTGGATGCACCTCTTGATCCATGTTTATATTCATAACATATTTCAACTGAGAAAATATCGTGAAAAATTTTGTGATTCTTACTCCCATTAGGTGGGGCATCTCGTTGGGGTGGTCATCACATTTCCCATCTCAATGATTTTTTTACTTGATTCCTACTATTTTGGGCCATTTTAATGAATTAAGTGAAAATTATTGATAGTTATTTTTAAACTATTGAACACATAAATTGGAATCCAATGAAATTTAAGGGATGACTTATAAATTACATTTATTTTCTTAACCTAATATTTTTTTTGTCAATATTCAATATTATCAATGATCTATTTCTCAACATATATTTTTAAGGGAATTTTTTTTCCATTAATAATTTTTTATAATGAGATTATAAATTTTCCAAAGAATATCCATTGAATGTGTCAAACTAGGTGTGCAGTAAGGCCTATTGTCATGTACTCGGTAACACTAAATCTGGCTCAAAACACATTGTTGGAGTTGTTACCCAAAGGAACATCTGGGCCAGAACCATGTCCACTTGAAGTATCCAAACAGGGATGTATTTTCATAAAAAACCACATACTATATACATGTCAAAATTGAGGAATTTTTTTTACACATGGTCCTATACCAAAGGATTTATCTAGAGTTTTAAAATCCTAATCAATGAAACAATATAAACCTTTCCATTCAAAACAACTACAACAAATATTCTCTTTATTATACATTAACAAAGGATTTATTACATAGTATAACACTTAATACAACAAATAATATCTATATTTATTGTGTATTTTGGATTTATTCTCATTAAATATCAATATAGAAAAGGAAATACATGAGCTTTATTGAAAACTTCCTTAACAAGATCATAATATTCAATGACTTTTAAAACTACACCGGATAACCCACGAACATACATAAGAAAAGGGTGAGATATAAATCCCAGTAGGGGAATAAGCATGAAAAATTGTAATACATGTTATAAAATAATTGTATTAGTTTATAATAAAAATAATTTGAATAATAAGTCATTATATATCATGATAATCATAACATGAGAAATGTGGGAATAACTTAAAACATTGAATCATAAACATTGGTCAAAGAAAAATACCAGTACATCCTCATTAAAAATGTCTCATAAAGGAATCAGGTTCCTAAATATTCCATCATGATGATTCATGATACTAAAAATTAACCAATTCTTTGAATCACTATATAATTTTGGGTGCAACCGCCACTTTCATTTGATTATCATGCTTAGGTGTGCCATATAAATCATATAACATGGATTCGTTCATAATCATATTTTATTCCATGATTATGTATTTTGAAATAAATACAAGTAATTTTCATTTAAAATATTTATATGTGTATAAAGGTTAACACCATTGATAGTAATTGGGAAAGGTATTCACTACACAATTATTTTGGTATGGAAAATCACGTTGAAATTTCAGCAGCATAACAGTGTAACATAAAAATTAATAAAATAATTTAATGAGAGAGAAATGGTTATATCTTCTTTTGGAAATAAAATGGTCTTTAATAGGGACATGTAAATTCATTTACCAACATTATTAATTGGAAATGGAAGGCATAATATAATAAGGAGACTTTAATAAATAAGAGATGGTGAGAATCACTTACTTAAGTGTGTGACATCAAATTTTTGGGAGGAGTTTCTTGAGAGATTATGGATGCCTAGGAAGGACTCTAGATAGTATAGGTAAAATTAATAATGGTATAAATGTATTTTTAGTGAATAATAAAGTGATATTATGTTTTTTTATATGGGAAATGGGTTGGGAATTTATTTATCAATTCTCAATCATAGGTTTTGAAATGTATATAATAAAATAATCAAAAAAACACAAACCTCATCATGGTTATTGCCCATGGTTTCAACCAAATGGGAGTTATTTTAAATATTATATAATTAAAAGTGAATAATATAATAAATTAATTTTGTTTCCTTTGTGGAGTTGAGTAACACTCTTAAACAAACAATTTTAATACCTTAAATTACAACAATAGTTTTGGAGGATTCATAATGACTTTATAAATTTTATAAATAAAATAAAAACATTAATTATTTAAAATAGAAAATATTTATTTGGTCGTGGATTCCTTTTATTATATTTATTACAACCCTTTTGGGTCATTGTGGTGTCATAATATGCAGTATATTTATATGGTATTTAATTATAACTCGAAAAATTTACTACCAAAGAAATTTTGGAAAAATTAACCATTGGAAAAATTCATCATTATGATTCCAAATATAATATTAATTTCATAAAAAAAATTATAAATTTTTTTATTTTTAATTTTTTCCAAATAATCAATATTTATTGATAAATACTTCATTTTTTGATAGAAACAATTTTTGAACCTATATAAAAATTACATATGGATTCATAAAAATTATATGATCTTATATATTTTATAAAAATTATTTAATAACAATATTTTGTAGAAAATTTATTTATTTTGAAAATTCTTTAATTCATCGAAAATAATTTCATTAATTGAATTTTAATGTGAACAAAAAATACTCTTTGTTTTTTATTGAATAAAAATCATATATAATGTGACAAGAATATGATTAAAATGAATTTATTAGTTTATAAAAAATAATGTACATACTCATAATTCTAGGATCTTGGTAGATATCCCTTTAATACTCTAGTAAATTCCCTAAGAGTAAGGTGTGATATAGTGAGACTCTCATGGGGTTTTTCGACGTACATGGTTTGGCATGTGATCTCGATAACCTTGAACCTATACAATAAATAGTTTCACTAATTCATAAGTTGTTGGATTTGAATAAGGGATAGGTCAAGGAAAAATCCTTGATATTCTATCTCCCTTGTAGTCTCCCATAAATGGGCTTCATATGACATGATTATACTAGTTGAGGTCATAAATTCCATTGTCAGTGTCAATTGGATTTGTTAAAACCCAATATTTATACTAATCATTTGATCACTATTCAACGAATATATTATAAATGGTAATGATGCTTAATAGAGTATTAAATATGATATATTATAATAAAAACAAATAATTTCATGTGTTTTCTATAACCATATTATATAATAATACATTTAATTAAATCACAAGAGGAATTTTATTTGACATAGCTTGGGTTGCTTCATGTCATGCTCTAAGAACTCATCCAAGACCATGTTATTTTTCTAATTGATAACATCACCATTTCTCACTATCTCTAGTGATTGACCATTTACTAGATGTAACATATTAAATATTTTGAATGTATAATTACTGATTCATCTCCTCTCAGATATAGAGTGAAATTAATTCTAAGTGTATATAATAAAATACTAAAATTAACGGAAGACACTCAAAAAATAGACCACGTTTATATTTTGAAATTTTATTTATGAATGCACTGACAAAATAAAATGATTGAGAAATTAAACATCACAAATATATATGTCTTTTAATCCCTCAATTTTTTCGTATGGGATGACCATTAGACAGACTACTTCATATTCTAATTACTCTTCATTTCCCTTTTCAGTGACTGTTCCATAAAACAAGATATAATATACATGTCTCACTATAGGAACATTCAATATAATCATTAAACTCCATCCACTAAATCTCATTAATCATAATTGGATCTCAAATGCCTAAAAATACTAAGTCACTATTACCAATAAAATTACTCAATGGGGTAAAAATATCATCCCATAATTTTTGGTGGAATTATAAAAAATAAATAATCACTATACAAACATGAAAACTGATTTTATCAATTCTAACTAATTTCGAATCATTTTAACCCATTATCATGATCATACATAGGCCCTCCATTCAACATTAACATGCAAAATAGCCTCCATAATTATGAAACATTAATCATTGTATTTTTCATCTCATACCTATCAATAAGATTCTTTATAATTCTAAATAATGTATTCACCTCATAGGTATTGTTATATATGTTATGTGTCATAGTAATAATAATAATTCCTTTTGTTTTTTTCCAAAACAAATCCCATTTTACATTTTTTATATCTTATATTTTAACACCCAAAAAAAATATATGTATCCATTTAAATTATATAATCTTGTAACTACATTTTCTATGAGTTGAAAAAATATCTTTCAAACTACCCAATCCATACCATACCATCATCAAATTCCATCCCTTGAAATATAACTAAATACCCATAAATCCAAAAAAATATGTGTGGGATTTATAATTTCTTAATGAAATTATCCAGCTAGTTCGTGGGAAGATTCATTCTATATAATAATGATCAGAAACAAATTTTCCAATTTCTAGATGTAAACAACTTTGCAAAAAAGATTTAATTCCACTTCTTATGTATAAAACATCCATAAATGGAAGAACAATCTAAAAAACCATCATATTAAAAATGATAAAAAAACAACCATGTCAAAATGATCCCATGTACTGATATATCTAAAATTATCAATGATATTCACCTTATCCATGAACATTAATAAATTATAATCAGGGTAAGAAATGATTAAAATAATGATAATTTAATGATGAAAAAACAACACAAAAGGGATTATGGAGTTCTTAATTAGTAACAATCCATGGTGGTAATACTAAAAATATTTAATTTGAAATTGGAAGAAGATTATACTACTCAAAGGGTTCATGAAAATTACATGTTCCCATGCATTAATAAATGATATTTATATTAGACAGCATGTCGAATATTTTTCATCATTATTGGATCTAAAATAAGAGAATTCAATTTATGTATAATGCTTATAAATATCACTTAACATGGATTACAGACACAACGAACTGAACTATTTCTATTAGGGAATAATAAAACACTAAAATATTACAATAATACTTAAGAATTCACATCATTTAAAATTAATCTTATGCATCCTTTGACTCATTTCAGTTAATATGTTTCAAGAGAATTTTTACTCGTATATAACCTCCATATTCTAGAATACAGTATCATTCCTATAATTTTTATTCAATTATACATCCAGAAATCCATAATATTATGCCTCTATATAATCATCATGCTCTTATTCTATCAAGTGCATCTAGAATTAATCATTAATTAATATTAAAAACATTTCTAAACAATTTTATCACATAGGCCAAGCCTCACAATTTTCATAACCTTTTATGGCATAGTCTAACATTTTATCACATGAACACTTTTTTACTTAAAACATTTTATATTTTATGAATAAACTTAATTATCTATTTAATCTTGATATTCTTTGAAAAATAAGCACCATGTAAAATCAAAAACAGTTTACATTCTGAGGGATTATAAAATTAGAATCCCCTCATTCTATTTGAATAAAAAATGGTAAATATATATAATTGTTTTATTATATGGTTATTTTTGTTTGAAAAACCTATTTTGGTAATACCAAATCATATTTAATTTAAATGATAATTATATTCCATTAGATTAAACCATATAACCATTGGTATTTTAAATCTTACTGTTCTCTTGCTTAAGTTTACAATGAAAAATTTCTCAATGTAAAAGGTCATCGGTTGAGTCTACTGTTGGAAGGTTACCATTATAGGTTACCACTAGAGGTTACCATTGAGAAAACATACCACTGAGTTATCAATACGAGTATACCACTCAAAGTATACTGATTTAGAGTTACCACTAAAGGTAACTGCTATAGGGTTACATATGGGATGTCTACTGATGAAGCTTACTGACGAAGCTTAAGGATGAAGATTACCGATGAAGCCTACCGATGAAACTTACTAACGAAGCATACTGATGAAACCTACTGATGAAGCCTACCATTTCAAGGCTACCGGTTAGAATATACGGTTGTAAAGGCTACTGATGAGATCCTGCCATTTAGAATTCTACTGCTAAAAGTCTACTGATACCAATACCCTTCTACTCTATACTTTTCTAATTTTCTTGAGATTATTCTAACGATCATATTTTGTAAATTTAATGATTTAGACATTAATTAATACTGATTTTTGACATATTAAGAGACCTTATCGGGAGGTTGTATTAGGTACTAGGAATAACTCACATTGTTTTATCATTCCTATTGTTGGACCTCAAATATAATATAGAAGACTGAGCTAGAGAAGATAAGTATGAGTGAGGAATATTGCACACTTGATCTGAAGAACAAGAAGAACACGTCAGCACTTACACTATGAATCCAAGAGTTTCACAAAGAACATTTGGGATAAAAAATTCAAGACTACATTTTGTGCTTCATTGAATCTCTTACAAAGGATGATGAAGAACACTTTAGTACTTTGAAGCTAGAACTAGGAGTTGTGACACTCAGTTTTGTAGACAACTTCCAGAGAAGGACTCAAACATCAATTTATTCACTCCAAGGATCTAGATCTGAACTTAAAACACATATAGCCATGTCAATATTTATAACATTATCACTTTTGTGTTCTTTATCATGTATTTATGAGGTGTTTGTTTTTTTTACACAGACATTGTCTCATGTGCTTAAAATATAGGATACATAAAATCCTCACACCATACATTCATTGTATTATTGTTTCCCATGTGTAACTTTGTAAGAGTCCATGTGTGGCCAAGTTGTGCATTTTTTCAATGAAGAAATGTGGTAGAGGTTCTGAGAATAGGAAAATTTGTGAAAACTATTATAAAGCCCAATATAGGTTGTGTATCATGTTTATTGTTAATATAAACTGCTTGGTGGTTGGTGATCACCATGGGGAGAGGATTAAGTCTCCCCTTGAGACTGAACCTATTGTTTAATTATACTGTGAGCTATATTTTTTAATACTCTGTTTTTCTATTTTCTGCAACTTATAATTAAATATATATATAATTTTTTTACGTTAACTCTGATATTTAGTTTTGGTTAGTGTTTATATGCATTTAATTCAATAAACCTCTTTCAAAAATTTGATAAGTGTTTTACACTAATTCAACATATGACTAGTAAAACTTTGAGAAACTTCACTAGTGGAAAAAATGATTAAAACATCAGAATTTTTCACATCATTTCTATATAACAGACCTGCAATGTTGTAAAAAACAATTTATCACATGGGTTATATGATAACTGACGTGATAAATCAATGAGAATAAATTTTTTACGTTGGTTATTTTATAACAAACGTAATTAAAACTGAGATTAGCTATATCACATCATTTATTTTATAACTGATGTGACATATCGAATCTGGGTGCTTTATCACGTCAGTTATTTTATAATCGACGTGATAAAGAAAATCTCAGCAATTTATCACGTTGATTATAAAAGAACCGACATGATAAAGCGCCATTTAGAACATTAGTTATAAAATAACTGACATTAGAAATACTTTCCTATATCGGTAATTAAATAATTTATTTTATAGACATTAAAAATAGTTTATCCTGTTGATTACTAAATAACCGACATGATAATGATTTTAAATGATTTATCGCACCCCATTATCAGTCATTCTGTTTTCTTCGATTGGGCAATATGCAACTCATCTATCTCACATGGGAATCCTAGAAATGATTATTTGAAGTCGTTCCCACCATCCTCATTTTCCAACATCATTCATCATCTTTTTTATCACCCGATCTATCAGGTCAAATCGCAACACTCGACTAAGCCTCACCCATATCGATTGAATTTTTTATTTTTAGTGATTCCCAAAACTAATTTTTTGAGATGTAATTTTCTATATTGGTTCTCCCTATCATGGTAAGATTCATAGTTTTCATTTATACCGTAGTAAATTTTTTTCTACTAAAATAAACCATGGATGTGATATCATGAACGTTTATGATTTTTTTGGGTTCTATCATTTGGGAGTGCGCATAGAGGGGGTGTCTAAGGGGGCGAGGGATGTAAAAGTGGGTGGGGGTGTCTAGGGGGTGGGGTCTGTCAAAGTGGGTGGGGGTGTCTAGGGATGGGGGATGTCTAGGGTGTGGGGTTTCCAAGGGGTGTCAAAGGGGGTGGGGTGGTGTCCAAGGGGGTTCGGGGGCTGTCCAAGGGGTTTGGGGGTGTCCAAGGGGGTGGGGGTGATGTCCAGGGGTGATGGGGTTGTCCAAGGCGGTAGGGGTGTCCAGGGGGTGGGGGTGGTGTCCAGGGGGGTGAGTTGGTTGTCCAAGGGGTAGAGGGTGTCCAAGGGGTGGGGATGTCCAGGGGTGGGGGCTTTCTAGAGGGGTGGTGGTCTGTCCAGGCGGTGGGGGCGGTCGAGAGGGGTTGGGTTGTCTAGGGGTGGGGGTTGTCTAGAGGGTTGGGGGATATCTAGGGGTGGGGACTGAACAATGGGGTGGTGGTGTCCAGGGGGTGTCCAAGGTGGCGGCCATGGTGTTCAGGGGG
Source organism: Viscum album (assembly GCA_963277665.1). Taxonomy (NCBI): domain Eukaryota; kingdom Viridiplantae; phylum Streptophyta; class Magnoliopsida; order Santalales; family Viscaceae; genus Viscum; species Viscum album. The sequence goes on from OY728120.1 coordinate 2,116,372,179, forward strand.
TCAGGGGGCTTTCCAAGGGGTTACAGGTGTCCAGTGGGTGGGGGTGGTGTCGAGGGGGCTGAAGTGGTTGTCCATGGGGTTGGTGGTGTCCAGGGGGTGTCTAAGCGGGTAGGGGAGGGGGTGGTGTCCAGGGTGGTGGGGGTGTCCTGGGGGTTGTGGTGGTACCCTGGGGGTGAGTGGGCTATCCAAGGGGGTGGGGGTGTCTAGGTGAGGGGGTGTTCAGGGGGTGGGGGCTGTCCAGAGGGGTTGGGGTTGTCTAGGGGGTGGGGAGGGTGGATTTCCAAGGGGGTGATGGTTTCCAGGGGTGTCCAATGGGGTGGGGTGGTGTCCTAGGGGTTTAGGGGATTTCCAAGGGGTTGGGGGTGTCTAGGGGGTGGGGGTGTCTAGGGGTGGGGGTGGTGTCCAGGGGGTGAGGGGTGGTCTAGGGGGTGGGGAGTCCAGGGCGTGGGGACTGTCCAGAGGGGTTAGGGGTTGTCCGAGGGTGGGGGGCTGTCCAAGGGGGTGGTGGTGTCCAGGGGGTGTCCAAGGGGGTGGGGGTGGTGTCTAGGGGGTGAGAGGAGTTCTATGGGGGTGGGGGTGTCTAGGTTTGAGGGGGATGTCCAGGGGATGGGGGTGTCCATGAGGTGTGGGTTTGTCCAGGGGTGTCTAATGGGGTAGGCGGTGGGGGGTGGTATCCAGGGGGTGAGGGGTGTTCAGGGGGTGGGGTGTCCAGGGGGTGTCCAAGGGGTTAGGGGTGGGGGTGTCCAAGGTGGTTGGTTTCCAGGAGTAACACCCCAAGATTTCATAGTACCTTATCTCTTCAATGTAATTCAATAACTTGCGCTATACACAACACCGAGTTCGAGTGCACCACGACTTACCATAATAGCCTTTCAAGAAGCGGTTATGAATAGTATTAATTGAATTTTGAATTTTATATACTTCATATAATTTTGGAATCCATATTATGTGTTCTTTAGATATAACATAAGAACAAAATCATTTTTTTAGATAAAAGAATTATTTTTCAAAAAAATGCAATTTTACCGCCTTTTATTAGAAAACCTTTTTTAAAACCAATATTTGAAAATTTTATATATTAATTTTAATGAAATTAAATTATTAATTATAATTGGGACATAAAAATTTAGTTTGGATAACTTTTTGGTACTTTTATGATAACATTCATATTTTGATGAATAGTGATAAAATACTAAATTTTAATTACAAAAATATTTTTTATCGAAATAGTATATAGTGATAAATTATAAATTTTAGTGGTTTTAAAGTATAATTAGATTATATTTTTATCATTTGATATTATTTATTTCATTGGATGTAATTTTATATTTAAACTGGACATAAACAAATATCAATCTTTTGATAGTTATTATTTCATAAAAAACACGCTTATTGTTTTGACAATGGGAAATAATTTTAAAATAATTCCTACCATATCTATGTTTTGAATTTGGTAAAATTGATTCCATATTTTTAATTAGAAGGTAAAATTTTTTAAAATAGTTAACTTTTATTTGTATAAATTAAGAATATTTACATCAGTAAATATTTTATTTACCATGGTCAAAAGGTAAATCTGGTAAATAGTGGTAAACAATTGTTATAATAACATTAAATTACCCAAAAATGTGTCCTATTACTATATATTGATACATATTTTACCATGGTCATCCTTGGGTTTATTTTGGGACTCCATGGAGCCACTTGAGAGTGACAATGACACATTATATTATTTAATTTAAATTTAAGGCCAAAATGACATAAACATATATCTTTTAGTAAAATAATTTTTACAAGGGGTTATATAAGTTATCTATTTGACTATATATATTCATTTGAAAGTGAAAAACATTTCAAACATCATGTTATATTTTTTATAATTTTTTGACATCAAAGAAACAAAGTATTTATGACACAATAATGATGCAGTGTTTGCCACATTAATGAATGATTAAAATAAATGGGATTATAAAAATTAAAACAATATCAAAAACCATTCCTTTTTATTTTGTATTATTTTATTTCGAACAAGAGTAAACTTATATTCTAGTTTAATGAGTTTTGGAACTTTGGAAACCGAAAATCATTATATAATAAAATTATATTTTCAAACATTCCTAAAGAGTCCCTCCCCTCCCTTATAAAAATCCATCAACTTCAACCCATTATTCTCACCTCTCAATCCCCTTATCTCAATCATCCTCTTCCCAATTAATCTCCCTACATAAATCTATTCTTCTTATAAGCCTTACCTTAGGTAGAAGGCACTTCAAGGAAGCCATTTGGTTCAAACCAAAGGGAGTTACCTGATTTATAGGTAACATCTCCTCTTCAGTTCTTTTCTTTTAGTTTACTTATCCAACCCCCTATACACACTTTTTTACATTATTTTATTAAAACAAATGTATCCTCAATATACTAGGTTGTTTTTATCAGATTTATTTGAATGAAACTTACACTCACCTCTATCTATTGGGTATAAAACATAATGTTTTTGTGGACAGCGAACTACTGCCTCATGAAATGATGATTATTTAATCTTCTACTACCACCTCTTATGGAATCCATTATGATGGAACTGTAATTATATATGATATATATGATATTTATTTTATTTATAATATTCTATAATTCTATTTTATATCATACCATTAAAATTTTCATGTTGTATATATATGATAATTTCATTTGAGAAAATGTGGACTACCGCCCCCTCAAAGGGATATGACTCGTTCATACCATACATGGAATGTATAATGGATGTTGTTAATGATCATACATAACATATATAAAATATAATATTATAATATAATAATAACATACCTATGTATCATTTGATCTTCTTTCCTTTTAAAATAAAAAAAATGAAATGGATGTTGCGTTCATGCATACGTACGGATTACTATCTCCACGAACCCGATGAGATTAATTACCCAACGTAACTATTCATGAATAATTTTCATTTTATTATTAAAAATAATATTTAATAACATTATATCATTCTGTATATGAATCAAATACATCATATCCAGAACAAACATGACTTACATAACGATACATATAATGGAAAATGAATCAGTTAACACCCGAAACAATTATAATACTAAAATATTATTAACAAAGAAATATTAGAGGATAATATATGATATCATATTTATGTATGTGGTTATTTTATTTTTAATAAAAATGATTTAACTATTATAAAGGAGGGTAATGTACCCTCTACATAGGAAAAGAATAAGGTAAGGTTTAATTCCTCCATCTCATTATTATCCGAGATTGTTTATATGTATGTATTTAGTGGAACATATTTATCATCCATGTCCACGTTGCATAAAAATAATTTCCAAATAAATATTTTAAGGTTTTATGGAATGGAATAATTAAATAGATCATCATTTTAATTGTATTGAAGATTTATTTTTCTAAATCAATTTCATTAGTGTCTAAATTTCCAAAATAATTTTAAGGATTTATTCATATGGACATAACTATTTTAAAAAGCTAATTCTTTGGAAAAGATTCAATGTTTTATTGGAAACTTTTATTCAAAAAAATATTTTCAATATCTTACTTTATAAATTATAAAACTTTTAAATTCCTTTATGAAATATGATTTTTTTTCTCAAAGGGTTTTACTAATTATTTTCAACTATGACAATATCATTTTTGATATTATTCTTGATTGATGTTGATTTATTATGAATACAATCTTCAATATTGTATTGAATGAGTTATGATATGATTGACTATGAATGTGAAATTTTTGTACCATTCTTGATTTATGGATAAAGTATTGGCATTTTGCATAATAGTATTAATACAAAAGTTTATGTTATGTTTCAATATATTCATATGAGGAATGAATTGGACTTTGTAAGTGACTGGTGAAGCCCGCTATAGCTCCTCGATGCATCGGTAGGTCACATGAGACAAAATAGTTTCTTGGAACAAGGCCTTGACAAAATCTTATTTGTAGTCTTGGCACAGGGCCTTGACTATGTGGTTATGATGTTTGACATTATGCATTCCATCATTATGAAATTATCTATTGATATTACATGTGATTATTTGACTAGTAGAATATCCATGTGAATAAGTAAATGGAATTATTTGATTTATCTTTGAAATATTATGATGAAATTTGTGTTTAAAAGTATTTTCTTTTTGTTTTATACTTTGCGTTAAATGTTTTTTCTTATTTGTGATAGTTTCAACTAATTTTTATCCTTACTGAGCATCTAATATCACCTCTTTCTTATTTTTTCATTTTCCCAGGATTCCAAGGACTGTATTATGTTTGATTTTCAAGGTTAATCTGGGGGAATAATGGCGTTCTCAATGGATTATTTATGTTGTGTTTTATGTTTGAATGTGTAATATAACGTTCATATATGTAATCTATTTTCCGAGACTATTAAACTAATCGGTCCTTCGAGACAAGATTCCTTGCAATCATTCCAATGTATTAAAATAATGCACCAATTCTGGATAACTACGGTTTGCGTGTTAAAGTTGGTATTAGAGAAAGTTTAGAAATAACCATGGAAACTAGATTTAGAAAAACTCTGATTAGAGAACATTACTCAAAGATATACTTTGTGGATTAGTATAGAAGAACATCCTAGAATTTTGGTAATGTATAGAATTTGTGAATTTAGCAAACTATACATCCCTGTTTGGATACAAGCAGGTAGAGGCAGCCCTGGCACAGATGTACCTAGTAGTGAAAACTCTGACAGGGACTTTCGGGATTGACCCAGTGTATCCTGGTACACGACAACGGGCCTTGATGCACTCTTGTTTATGACACTCCCGGGGGATATGCTGAGGATAATTCACTTTTTCTTTATAATCCATTATAAAGGATTTATGAGTAAATATTTTCTCAAAGAAATAATTTTTTATGATTATAGATTATATGCTTTATATTTTCAGTTTACGTTAGGTATTTTATATGTTTGGAATTATGCATTGTGATTCATAAAAAAAATAGTGTATTACATTTTTCAGAAATGGCACCAAGTCGATTAAATGAGAACTCCAACAATACGCATGATCCAAAGAGAAGGATTATATATTTCTTAGTATCAAGCCAACATTTAGACAGGAAATAGTCTCCCACATATTTTCTTTATATGAAGAAATAATATCATGTGTTAATAAGATAATTAAAGAATTCTCTGAGTCCTATTTCCTTGAAGGGATGCCAGAGAAGAAAGGGATGATAGAGAGAAAGATGGATAAAGGGAACTAGGGAAAGAAGGATTTTTCCATATGTGATAACTGTGGAAAGAATCACCTTACTAAATTCTTGAAGGGAATGTGAGTTTTTTATAAGTTTGGAGAAAAAGGACACCATGTACGTGATTACAAGTGTATGAAAAATGTTTCAAATGTAAAATGCTTCATCTGCAAGGATTTGGGACACTACGAAAATCAATGTCACAATCATCAGACTATACCACAAATAATGCTATTAGATAATAATCAAGTTATGATATTACCATAGATGCAGAGTAATGACTAGTGTTCATATGTTGATATTAAAGAATTATTTCATTTGAGTGTTATATCAATGATGTACTGGATATAATAATTATTGAGTATATAAGGATTGTACTTCAGTACTATTTCATTAATGGTTTGAGATTGTGTGGTACCAAGAAAAGTGACTCAATAGAAAGTTAATATTATTGGAAAATACGTGGTTGAAGGAATGATAAACATTAATATGGTCCTGATACTGTGGTATTTATTTCGTAATAAGAGATGATTTATTTGAATAAATTATATTGGATATTATTGACTACCTTGGATCTAATTAATGGTTTTTTATTACATCATTTTCGGTGATTACAACATTTTTTTATTTAAAGAGTATATCTAGTATTCTATGATTTACTGAAGGAATAAGGAAGTACAAACCAATTCCAATATGGTTTTTTGGAAATTCATTTTATTACCACATTTTAAGAGAATACACAATGAAAGTATTCACATGTAAATTTTGTGACCTTCCTTATAAATTTTGGACTGTGAGTTTGGACAGAAGTATTGTGTATAAGTATAAAGGATGGAATAGATTAACTTTGACCTTGGAAACTATTTTTAAGGTTACATAATTTTTTAATATTATTTTTTGTCATAAAAAGGACAACCTAGAAGGTCGGGCGACAACCCCTCACGTCCGGAAAGGTTGTGAGACTGGAACCTGCAACCGAAGGGCTGCACTGGTAATCACCTACAACTGGCATACGTGGTGCCCTAGTTTGTATAATGTAGTTTTTTTAAATATTCTGACAAATGAATTATAAATTCATTATTTTTGGAACCCTATATAATTATGATAAATATAATATTTCTCAATTCTATTATATTTGGGAGTGAAAGATTAGTTTGTGGTAGAAATTAGTTGAAGGACGAAACTCTACTTGTCATGAATTTTTCTTCTTCTTATTCTATGAATAAATAAAATTATAATATTTAGGGAAGGTATATTAATACAAAAAATGTGTTATCCTAATGCCTTTTGTTTTTTTGAACCGATGATATTTTAAATCATCATAGATTGATGGATTTGAGGCACTAAATTTTATACATTTATTTGATTGATGACCTCAATCACTCCCTATAAATATTTATGTTTTTACACCAATTATGTGTCTCTTATTTCCACCAATTTTCTCCCAATCGCGATTATATTTTGGTGGTGGCATTTTTATTTCTATTTCCCTCTTATTATGACTAAATTCCATTAACCCAATTTTCGATGCGGGTTTTCCACATAGGTATTTTTCTAATTTTAACTGTTTATTTTCTAAGAAAAAATTAAAATTGTGAGGAACCAATTTATTGAAGGAGGGGATAATGTAACACACCTATTTTTCAAAGTACATTATCTCTTAAATGTAATTCAATAACTTGCGCTACACGCAAAACCGAGTTTGAGCGCACCACGACCTACCAAACTAGCCATTCAAAAAGCAGTTATGAATAATATTGAATGAATTTTGAATTTTATATACTCTATAAAAGTTTAGAATCCATATTAGGTGATTCATAGATATAATATAAAAAAATAATTTTTTAGATAAGAGAATTATTTTTCAAAAAAAGCAATTTTAATGCCTTTTAATGGAGAAACATTTTTAAAACAAATATTTGAAAATTTTATATATTCAAATTAATGAAATTAAATTATTATTTATAATCAGGACATAAAAATTAAGTTTTTATAAATTTTTTGTACTTTTTTTATAACTTTATTATTTTGTTGAATAGTGAAAAATACTAAATTTTAATTAAAAACAACTTTTTTAATCAAAATAATTTACAGTGTTAAGTTATACATTCAACGGGTTTTAAAGTATCATTAGATTAATTTTTATATTTAATATAATTTAGTTCATGGGATGTAATTTCACATTTAAACAGGACATAAACCAGTGTCAATCTTTTGATAGTTATTTTTTCATAAAAACACACTTTTTGTTTTGACAACTGCATTTAATTTTTTATTAATTTCATCCACTTTTATGTTTTGAATTTGGAAAAATGGATTCCATATTAATAATTTAGAGGTACAAAATGTGTAAATAGGTAACTTTTATTTTTAGACATTATGAATATTTACTTCAGTAAATATTTTATTTACCACGGCTAAAGGGTAAATATGGTAAATAAGGGTAAACAAATATAATTATAATAATATTAAATTATCCTAACATATGTCGAATTCCTATTGGTTGATACAAGTCCCACTATGGGCATCCTGGTGTCAATTTTGGGACCCCATGGTGCCACTTGGGGGTGATAATGACAATTTATATTAATTAATTTAAAGTCAAGACAAAAATGACAAAAACATATATCTTTTAGTAAAATAATTTTTACATGGGGTTATATATGTTATATTTTCATCAATAACAATTCATTTGAAATCTAAAAATAATTCATACATCATGGTATTTGTTTTATAATTTTTAGATATCAAATAAATAATATTATTTATGACATAATAATGATGCAGTGTTTTCCTTATTATTGAATGATTTAAATAAATTAGATTATAAAAATTAAAATAGTATCCAAAACCTGTCTGATTCATATTGGATGATTTCATTTCGAACATGAGTCAACTTACCTTCAACATTAATTTGTTTTTTACCTTTTTAAACCGAAAATCATTATATAAAAAAATAATATTTTCAAACATTCATAAAGAGCCCCTCCCTCCCTTATAAAGTCATCACCTCTATCTCATTACTCACACCTCTCAAGTCCATTTTCTCATGCATCATCTCCCAAATTAAGATCCCAAAATCCATCTCTTCCTCTTATAATCCTTTCCATAGGCATAATGGACTTCAAAGAAGCATTTTGGTTCAAACAAAAGGGAGTTACCCGATTTAATGGTAACATCTCCTCTTATGTTCTTTTATTTTATTTTAGTTCTCCAACCCCATAAAATATATTTATTCCTTTATTTTAAAACAACACTAGTATCCTCAATATACTAGGTTGTTTTTTGAGAAATATTTGAACTACACACACACACACCTCTATCTAATGGGTATAGAACATAATGATTATGTGGACGGCGAACTACTGCCTCACGAAATGATGATTGTTCAATCTTATACTACCACCTCTTATGGAGGACATTATGATGGAACTATAATTATATATGATATTTATGATATTTATTTTATCAATAATACTTTTCAATTCCCTTTTACATATTACCATTATTCTTTTCATGTTGTATATATACAAAAATTTCATTTGAGGATGTGCAGACTACCACCCCCTCAAAGTGATATGACTCGTTCATACCATACATGGAACGTATAAAGGATGATATTAATGAACTTACATAACATGTATAAAATATTATATTATACTGGAATAATAATATACTTATGTATCATTTGGTCTTATTTCCTTTTAAAATATAATAAATGGAAAGGAAGTAGCGTTTGTGCATACGTACGGATTACCGTCTCCACGAACGTGATGAGATTCATTATCCATCATAACCATTCAAGAATAATTTTCATTTTATTATTAAAAATAACATTTAAGAAAATTATATCATTCTAGATATGAATAAAATATATCCTATCCATAACAAAAAACACTTACGTAACAAAACATATAGAGGAAAACAAATCAGTTAACACCCGAATCAATGATACTACTAAAATATTAATAAAAAAACAATATTAAAAGATCATATATGATATCATATTTATGTATGTTCTTCTTGTATAATTTATTAGAAATGATTTAACTATTATACAGGAGGTTAACGTACCCTCTACCATGATAAAGTACAAGGTAAGGGTTAATTCCTCAATCTCATTATTATCATAGGTTGTTTATATGTATGTATTTACTAGGACGTATTTATCATCAATGGACACTTTTCATAAAAATACATTAAAAAGGAATATTTAAAGGATTTATGGATGGGAATATTTAACTAGATCATCATTTTAAATGTTTTAATGATTTATTTTTCTAAATATATTTCATTAATATCCATGTTTTCAGAATAATTTTAAGGATTTATTCATATGGACATATTTGTTTTAAAATTTCATTTCTTTTCAAAAGATTAAAAGTGGTATGGGATACTATGATTCAAAGATTTATTCTAAATTACTTCCTTTATAAATTATGAGACTTTTAAATTCTTTCCAGAAAAAGGGATATTTCTCTCAAAGTATTGTACATATTATTTTCAACTATGTCAACATAATTTTTTGATATTATTATTGATTGAGGTAGATTTGTTATAAATAAAATCTTCAATATTGTGTAGAATGAGTTATTTTATGTTTGACTGTGAATGTGTTATTTTTATACCATTCATGATTTATGGATAAACTATTGGATTTTAGTATGAGAGTTTTAATATGAATGTTTGTGTTATGTTTCAACATTTTTATATGAGGAATGGATTGGACATAGTAAGTGATGGGCGGAGCCTGCTATAGCTCCTCGATGCATCGGTTGGTCTCATGGGACAGACTAGTGTCTCGGCACAAGGCCTTGACAAAATCATATTTGTAGTCTTGGCACGAGGCCGAGACTATGTGGTTATGATGTCCTTCATTATGTATTCTATCATTATGAAATTAGCTGTTGATATTACATGGGATTATTCGACTAGTAGAATATCTATGTGAATAAGTAAATGGAATTATTAGTTTTATCTTTTCCATATTATGATTAATTTTTAGTAAAAAAGGCTTATGTTTTATTTAATACATTCCCTTAAATGATTATGCTTATTATTGATTGTTTTTTGTTGTTTTTATCCTTACTGAGCATCTGAGCTCAACCATTTCATATGTTTTCTTTTTCCCAGGATTCCACAAAGTGTATTATGTTTGATATGCATGGTTAACCTTGGGGAATAATGGAATTCACAATGGATTATTTATATTGTGTTCTATGTTTGAATGTATAATGTAACATTCATGTATGTAATCTATTTTCCAAGACTGCTAAACAAATCAGTCCTTTGGGACATGATTCCTTTTAATCATGCCAATGTATTGAAATAATGCACCAACTCTGGGTAACTGGAGTCGGGGTGTTACACTAGGGGGTGAGTTGGTTTTCCAAGGGGGTAGGGGGTATCTAGGGTTGGGGTGACCAGGGGGAGGGGTGTCTAGAGGGGTGGGGTGCTATTTAAGGGGTGGGGGTTGTCCTGGAGGTGGGGGAGTCCAGGGGGAGTCCATGGGGGTGGGGGTGTTATCCAATGGGGTAGGTGGTTGTACATCCCCCTCATTCCGGGAGACCACTCCCCCACCCCCTGGACACCCCCACCCCCATGGACACCCCCACCCTCTAGACAAGGCCCCACCACCTGGACACCCCTACCTCCTTGGACACCCTAGACAGCCCCCTACCCCCATGGACAGACCTACCCCCTTGGACAGCCCCCACAACCCCCTAGACAGCCCCCTACCCCTTGGACACCCCCTTTTTAAATATATATCTCAACGGTTTCATTAGAACCATTGGAAAATTTTATCTTCAGGTAGTCTATACCAATGGTTCCTATAGAATTGTTGGTATAGGGCTATTGCAATGACCATAATTCCCATGGTTTGTGAAACCATTGGGGTATTCTATCACAACAATTTCAGGGGCTATCCCAATGGTTTTAAATCGTTGGGATATGTGTAATTTTCATTAGTTAATGTATACATATTTTAATATTTATACATCATATTTATTTTTTTTATAGAAGGGTGAATTTTGTATCCAGTTGCACCATGATGTATTCTTTGTGTACCTTAAGAAGGAAGGATCCAAGATAAATTTAAAAATGATATATCTAACAATAGTTTCTTTCTAAAATAATTTTCATTCACATATTTTTCAAATACCCATATATTTTTTTTTAATTGCAATTTTTTTAAATTCAAATTAGGATATTTTCATATAAATATAGATTGGTTTTTTCTTAACAAGAAAAATAATTTTGATATTTTTTTAGGTAATAATGAGTCGAAGTTGGATTATGGAATATCGAATGAGTAATGAAAATGAAGAAGGTGTTGATGCCTTTTTGTGATTTTCTAAATGAAATGTTCCATGCAGTGAAATTTTTTCTCTCCATGCCTGAAATGTTTGAATATGAAGAAGTTGAAAAGTAAAGAGATCAAAGATCATCTGATTTTTCAAGGTTTTAATCTGAGTTACAGCCCATGGATTTTTCATGGTGAAACTGGATAGAATGTCAGATCTACTGATGTTGATAATTTTCAACACTAATGGAAAAATTACATATACCAACGGTTTGGAACCATAGGTATAGGTCCCCAAACCATTGGTATAGCCTATAAAAACGGTTTGGGCAACCCTTGGGTGATTTGGCATGGGGATAGACCTATCCCAATGGATTATGGAATACCGTTGGGAAAAACCTATCCCAACGGTTTAAAACTATTCTTATAAGTCTTTCCCAACAATTTTTCAACCGTTGGGATAGGTCTTTCACAACGGTTTTCCCCAAACCATTGGGATAGTTCTATCCCCATGCCAAATCACCCAACGGTTGCCCAAATTGTTGGTATAGGTATATTAAAAAAACTTACAGTGGAGGTTTGAACCCACGAACTCTCGATGATATATCAAAGACTTTACCACTATCCTACAATTACCCTTGTGAATATATTTGGATAAATATATATATATTTATATGTATTTTATAAATTTATTTATTTGATGATATTCGAAAAAAGAATTCATAAAAAATAAGGTTAAATATCCCAATGATTCTCAAATCTGTTGGGATAGGTCTTTGCCAATGGTTTTTAGAACTGTTGGGATAGGTACCCTCCCTTTGCCAATTGATTGGCCAAACTTTTGGGAAAAGGGTCCTCAAAGAGGCCCTTTCCCAACAGTTTAGCCAAACTATTGGGAAAAGTGGCCTCAAGGGGGGATTTTCCCAATTGTTTGGCCAAACCATTGGGAAAGCCATACCATTTCCCAACAGTTTGGCTGAACCATTGGGAAAAGTGGCCTCAAAGTGGTCTTTTCGAAATGGTTTGGCCAAACTGTTGGGAAAGAAATACATTTTCCCTATGGTTTGGCCAAACCATTGGGAAAATTCACCACAATGGGGTATTTTCCCAATGGTTTGGCCAAAAATTTGGGACAAGTGGCCTCAATGAGGGGTTTTCCCAATGGTTTGGCCAAACCGTTGGTAATGGGGACCTATAGCAACAGTTTTTGAAAACTATTGGTAAAGATGCGTTGGTATAGGTCAGATTTATAGTAGTTCAAGATGGTAACTCCAATGTAACTGATCAAATGATTCTTGATATTACAGTAGAACAAATTGAGATAGAAACAACAGTTGTGTGTCTATATGGTTGTAACGTCCTGGTTCCGGGAGCTGCCCAGAGGTGCCCCGTACCCAGTTGGTCACATGGCCTCAAACTCGTTTCCCAAACACCAGAGGTTGCTGACTAGTATCAAGGGCCTTGGGTGTGATAGTTTTGAAACTATTCCCTCATTGGTAGAGTAGCACAGCAGAAGTAAAATAGATAACAATAGAGGAAGCAGTAAAACATGCAATAAGAGAACTGTGGAAGTAGTAAAGAACTGGGGAACATATATATATATATATATATATATATATATGATGCATGATACATATGTCTACGAAATCCACCAAAAAAATTCTGGAATACAGTAATAAACAAAAGTACAAAAGAAAAGCAAGTAAACAACTCCACATCATCGCAATCCTCATCTTGGTCGCATGCTCCCCAGCTCCACAACAGTCAAGTACCTAAAGTAGAATGGATCATTCCCTTGTCTATACATGTAGAAATATAATCTGTTTGGGCCCAAAAGCATGACCCAAATAGGGTGTGAGACTAATCCCAGTTGGTAACCACCCAAGGATCTGTGCCTAGCAATTCGTGAATATATATAGAAGTGAATAAGAAAAAAGAAGTAGTAAACAATGAAGTACAAAAAATTAAATAGTCTTATAGATCCATTTAAAAACATTTTATTTAAATTATTTAATCAACCAAAAACAAATACATGAAACCCTCTGGGTAGTTCTCACATCATAACCCCTCTGGGTCACATTACATGAAAATATATAACAAATACTCTCTGAGGAAGCACTCACCGTCAAATCTCCCTATAGTCATGTGTGATCAAACACATTTGGAGGAAGCACTCGCCATAAATTCCTCATATAGTGTTTTAACATTAATCTACAGACACTCTGAGGAAGCAGTAAACATTAATTCCTCTTGTGGCCTCATAAGGAAACTATAGACACTCTGAGGGAGCACTCAACGTCAATTCTCCCTATGGTCTCGCAGCATGATAATTATAACAGATGCTTTGGGAAATCCCTCAATGTCAATTTCCCCTTGGGTCTCACTACACCAGGTTCCTACAGCCCCATGTAAAGTAATCGTTCACAAACTAAAATCATTAGATAATGTAAGTATCAAGAACTACTTGTCTAAACAACTAGATCATATCATAGCATGTCAAATAATAATCACTCCATCCTAATAATACAAGGAATTGAAAGAAAGAAACAGCCTAATAGGAAAGGCTAGACCAAATGTTCAATAACAAGAAAACATGGGAAAAACATTCATATCATGACAATGATAACCCTATTCAAAAACAATTAACCATTATCCAATCAAACTAGGAATAGTAGGGAAAAAAAAGCTAAAACCATAAACACCGAATACCCCCGAATGAGGGTATTCGGCACTTTTTCAAATATTACTCAAAGACTATATACGGAATGGACCAAACCACCTACCATGCTGTCTTGAGATGAATATACATAAACCTCATGACTTGAATCACCATAGAACGACATAGATCTACAAAAATTCTTAAAACGTTCAAAGGAGGATAACTCGTGACAGAGGAGGAATCAGGAGATGAAGTTCTAGAAGAAGGAAGAACTCACTGTGGAAATTTCAACGCATTCAACAGCAGTAAATTTGGAGAACGGATAGTGAGTCAGGGGCTCAGAGAGGAACTTCAGCCATAGGAACACTCTTATATGAGAGAGATGAAGATGAAGTGTGTTCTATCCATCAGACATGACCCCGATCTGTTTAATGAAAAAATGAAAGTGCATGGAGTGTTCATTAAAAGTACATGGTGTGTACTTGCCTTTCACGGCCTCCACTTTAGGTAGTCTCCAAGTCACCACAAATGTCCATATACTTATTTGTTACATGGCCAGTACACAGTCTCCCGTGGAAACTCGGTAGACTATATGTACTTAAAGTACACGGCGTGTACTCCTGAAATTTTGAGAAACTCCACTTTTTCTAAAAAAACAACCAGAAAAGGAAAAAGTAGATGAAAATAAGATATGGGTTCTTTCAATCTTCCCCTTAAAGAAATTTTTCCATGAATTTCCCTAGCAAGGCGGCATAGAAGAATAAACCTCGAACAGCTCTGGACACTATGATTGTACATCGGCCTCCCTCTCCCATGTCTCGTCATTTAATCACCAGTGCTTCCATAGCACTCATACCATAAGAATAGTCCATTGATGGAGAACCTTCTCTATTCGATCAAAAATCTAGATAGGATGCTCCTCGAATGATGCATCCACCTATAACTCAACCTCCTCGGGTTGGAAAACCCGATACGGGTGTGAGAAGTAACATCAAAGATAAGAAACATGGAAGACATCATGCACAGACCGGTACCTCTATGGTAATTGAAAATAATTGGCCACCGGCCCGACTCTATCCAACACCTCAAACGGTCCGATGTACCTCGGTGAAATCTTACCCTGCTTACTAATCCTTCTATGTCCCAACCACGGTGTGACACATAGAAAAACCCGATCTCGGACCTCGAACTCCGGAGGTCATCTTCGTAGATCAGCATAAGACTTCTATCATGATTGTGAAATAGCCATCCTCTTTCGAATCAACTCTATCTATTCTGTTGTCTCCTGGACAAGACTGGGTCCTAGAATAGATGCCTCTCATGCCTCCTTCCAACATAAGGGTGATCGGCACGGCCTACTGTATAATGCCTCAAAAGGTTCCATCTAAATAGTTTCTTGAAACATATTATTGTAGTAAAACTCCACAAGAGGAAATAACTTCTCTCTGGAACCTCCAAATTCTTGGATGCAAGCTCGAAGCATGTCCCCAAGCACCTGAATCATACACTTAGACATGCCTTTTGTCTGGGGATGGTAAGTTGTACATAGAAGTAACTATGTACACAAAGCCCTGTGAATTCCCTTCCATACCTGAGAATTAAAACGTGTGTCCCTATCTGAAACAATAGAGTGTGGAACCCCATGTAGACGTACAATCTCTTGGGTGTACAACCATTCTAGCTCATCAACACTGAAGGTCTCCTTGATCGGTATGAAATGAGAAACCTTCGTGAGTTTTTCAATGACATCCAAAATGACATCATACCCTGGATGTGACCTCGGAAAACCTATCATGAAATCCATTACGACATCATTCAATTTCCACTCGGGAATGAGTAACTATTGAAAAATCCCTACTGGTCGCTGATGCTCCGCCTTCACCTACTGACAGGTGGAACACCTCATGACAAAACCAGCAACATCTCTCTCCATACATTGCCACCAATATAGATGGTGTATATCTCGATACATCTTGGTGACACCAAGATGAACTACCCAAACTATGGAATGAAAGTCTCATATACGCTCCTCATGTTGGTCTGCTGGTACCCACACGAGTCTATGAAAACACAAAATATCAGCCTCACCTACTGTCTATCTAAGAATCAGGTTCTCTCCTAACACACTCTCCTGTAGGACTAGTCCATCTGAATCTGATAGCTGCCTCATTCACACTCGACCAAGAAGAGTTGAGGTAACAACTACAGAAGATAGAAACATCTACCCCTATCTTTCGTGCACCTCCAAATGCATTTTAGAGAATAGATCCATAATATTCCACTCGCTATTGTCCTCCTATACTACATGTATCTGAGTCCTTCTACTCAACACATTAGCCACAACGTTTGCTTTCCCTGGTGTGTAGGCATGCACAATGTCAAAGGACTGAAGGTACTCAACCCACCTTCGCTGTCTCAAATTCAGATTGCACTAAGTGAATATAAACTTGAGACGCTTATGGTCGGTGAAAACCAAAAAATGTTCTCCAAGAAGATAATTCCTCCAACAGCATAAAGCATGAAAAATTGCAGCCAGCTCAAGATCATGAGTCGGGTAGTTCCTCTAATGTTGCCTCAACTGCCGAGACCCATACACAATGACCCTTCTCCTTGTATAAGCACAGATCTCAAAATGATACCTGATGCATTACAGTAAATAGTATAGCTCTTGCTCATCTCTAGAAAAAATTGAATCAGTGTCGAAGTCAACCTCCCTTTCAGCTCTAGAAAGTAACACTTGTCAGAATCTGACCACAAGTACATTGCACCCTTCTTAGTCAATCCCTTCAGTGGAGATGCTATGTGTGAAAATTCCTAAATAAAATTCTTGTAGTAACCAGCCAACCCTAGAAAACCTTGTACTTCAAAGGAATTCTTTGGCAGCTCCCAGGTAACTACTAATCTAACTTTCTTTGGGTCTACCAATACTCTTGTCTCTAAGATAACATGACCCCAGAAGTGAATTTTGTCTATCCAAAATGGAATTTTGAGAGTTTAGCATATAACTGATGATATCTTAGTGTACTCAAAATGATCTCAAGATGTGTGGAATGGTCGTGTTGAGTATGAGAGTGCCCCAATATATCATCCATGAAGACATCCATGAAAGAATACAGGTATGGATAGAACACTCATTTCATTAGTTCCATGAAAACTGCAGGTGCGTTCGTGAGACCGAATGGCATAAAAACATACTCATATAGACCATACCTACTCTGGAAGTCTATAAGAGGTACATATGATAGTCTAACATGAAAATGATGTTTACCATAACTCAAGACAATCTTCGAGAACACCTTGGATCAACGAATCTGATCAGAGAGATCATCAATCCCCAGAAAGTGATATCGATTATTGATTGTCAACTAGTTCAACTTCTGATAATCCACACAATGTCAGTGGGTTCCGTTCACCTTCTTTTCAAACATGATAGGCGAAAACCAAGGAGAAGTACTGGGTCAGATGAAACCCTTTCTTTAAACACCTCCAATTGCTTCTTGAGTTCCTGTAAATCCGGTGTAGCCATACTATAAAAAGGAATAGACACCAGTGTGACTCCTGGAACGAGCTAAATAGAAAATTCCACGTCTCACACTACAGTAAAACTTGAAATGTCCTCTAGAAAGACATCCCTGAAATGATACACCAATGGAGGAATGTTTATTTTTTAAGTCCCTTGGTCATCTTGATATATACTAGCAATATGGTTTGTAAATATACCCAACCCATGATGCTCGGGTCCCGCTCTGCTCGCCTGAACATCTAATTCTCCCTTATGAAGAAATGATCCGCCCTCTGGTAATGTGAAACTCACCCTATGATGATTGCAGTCGACAAAAGCCTAGAAGGGAACTAACAAATCCATTCCCAAAATTACATCATAACTTGTCATTACTAGGACATAGGGGTCCCAAAAGAAGTGACACCCACAAACCTCTAGTGGGAACTCCTTGCAATATCGTACACTAGCCATTCGTGACCCCAATGGAGTGTCTAACATCAAGATATCAGTAGAATAAAAGATACAGAGCCCAATGCTCTCCAAAACTACAACAGATATAAGGCTATCAGAATCCACTGTAACAAAAAGAGTAGAATCTAAAACTGAGGCAACTAGGATAGTACCTCAAACTGTAGAGGTTCCGGGATCCTACTCCTACTGGGTATGTTCCCCTGCAAATGTTTGACCTACACCACGGCCCTATAACCATGCATGTCCACTCGGAGCTGATCCACCCTATTGTCGCTGAAATCCTAGAGACTGGATACCACATACACGAACTCCACCTCGGCCTAAATGCCCGGAAGAACTCCAGGTCCCAGACTGGTGATAAACTAGTGGTGATGCTCCCAAACAAGGAGTCCTATAAGAACCCATATCACCATCTGCTGCTGGGAAGATCTGACAGAAGCGCTGAAGATGGCTCATCTTGCCACAAGATCGACACTTCATTAGGTCTCTCGGGAAATTTTTCCTTGTATACTCGACCCTTCAATAGTGGTAGCATACCACCGGGATACCTGGAGGTGCATCCTGCATACTCAGATCTACATGTGTAGACTCCATGTGGCCCTTCCTTCTATCATCTGAACAAGCACTAACTCTAGATGTGGAACCACTCCGGATCATAGCTCCTGAATCCCATAGGTTTCACAATGGGATCAGCATCTAATTTACTATAGAGGCGATGGAAGTAAACCTGAAGATATTCCCCTGATCCTAAATGTCCTGCCTGAGACTATCCTCAAACTTTTGTGCAAGGAATAAATCATCTCCCCCTAGTAAGGGTGTAAAGTGTTGAAGCTCTGTGGATCGAGAAGAATACTCCATAACTGATAGAATGCCTTGCTCTATACTCATGATCTCCTAGGCTCAATCGACCCACAATGTATCAGGGTAGAAGTAGTCATAGAAGTTATGTTGAAACTCATCCTACGCCATAACCTACTAGTGTTATGCCTGTATGATCACATCCCACAGTCTCTTGGAGGAATCCCAAATCATATATGTAGAGAGCTTGACCCTCATCTCCAAAGTCATCTCTATATGATCAAAGATCGTCAACATGGACTTTAGCCATGAATCTGTAGCCTGGGGACCTCTATCCCCTAAGAAAGTGGGAGGATGTTGTTTCTAAATGACCTGTGTAAATTCTACCATCAATGGGGTAGGATGCAGTACTCCCTAGAAGGTGTTATTAATCATCAAAATCCCTCTCAGAACTGTGCCTCAGCACTTGAATCTGGCATTGCAACTGGTTCCAAGAATGGAATAACTGGAGGGTCCACTAGTAGTCCCTGATCTTCCATATCCAGTGTCTGATCATTGCCCTGTAACTATCAGACAACCGGAGGATGTCTTGCTGGCATGACTCTGCATGGTCAAGCTCACACCTTAGATCAAGATTCACAGGGACTGAAACGTGGAAGTGTAATATAGGAAAAAGAGAAATAAAGCATTCATGTTTTTTAATACATGGATACACGACATGTATAATGCCTACACAGCGTGTTCTTTTAAGCCTTCAGATGGTTTTGTACTTCTGCCAACCCAGGTTGTCTAACACCCCAAACACACAGAGAGTTGTCCTAACACACTGCATGTACTTGAATCCTCTTCCCCTGCTCGAGTTCTTCTACATGGAGAAGCCACACGGTTCTCCAAGAACTAGTCTACATGGGGTGTTTGTTCCAGACACGACGTGTACTAGAAAAACTTCACTGACCCGTGTTTTTACTTACATTGTCGGTTACACAGTTGACTCTAAATGACAGGTTTATTCCAGAAATGGTGTGTACATGAAATATTTCACCAACCCGTGTTGTTTGCTACATGGTTGGATGCATGGGTTACACTATATGGATTTTGAAAGCTTGACACAGAGTGTATAACTTATGTTTTTGTCCAGTTTTGTTGTTAGTAACACAAGTGGAAACACGGTCTTCACAAAATGGTGTGTACATCAGGAACACGGCGTGTTCCACCAATGATTTCCCAACCCCATGTCTCTGCCCACACAACTAGTGACACGGTTAGAGACTATAATGTGTGTACATACAGTACACAGAATGTACTTAAGAATAATATTTTCTTCCTGAATAGAAGGAAACATGGTGTGTATTTATCATTACACACCATGTATTCTGGGTTTTTCCAAATAGTAAGCCTACCAAACTACTACGGAACCCAAAAAAACACTGAAACGAACAATAAAGTTCCATATTATGATTCGTGAGGGCCCATACATTCTGTGAATTGAAGCATTTCATTTTATACATGTCATTCACATGGAATCACAATACAATGATCCACCAATTTATGATCCATGAGGGCCTATAATACCTCATGAACCAATGTTTGGAGTCCATTCCAACAAAACCATTCACCATCTAATACCTTATCAAATAGCATGTCTTCTATCAAGGCATCTATTACAACCACATGCATATCTAACAAAACTTCTGTCACAACAACATGAAATTGCTAATGCACCCTAAATGCAATGGGTAGAATGCATGAAATGTGATCTCTAGAAAGTTCTTATATGATGCATGAGATGGAATACCCTCATCTCATCAGGTTGAAACTGAAATAGGACCTCAATAATATTAACAGTAATAGCACAAAACATGTGAATCACCCAATGGTGAAATAAAATCAACTCTAAAATTAGAAAACATAAAAATTGCAATAAACAAGGTAAATTGGCTTTTCCCAGTACATGGGTTAGCTACTCCGAAGAAGAGCTTATTACCAACTACCAATTCCTTCCTATCCCTGGCTATAGGATCCAAACAGTAAGTCAAGAAGAAAATAACCTGCCTTTGATAACTCTTTGTAACATCCCAGTTTCGGGAGCCACCCAGAGGTTCCCCGTACCTGGTTGGTCACATGGCCTCAAGCACATTTCCCCGAATGCCTAAGGCTACCGACTAGAAACAAGGGCCTTTTGTATAATAGTGGATAAAAAATGCTCTCATTAGATGATTAACACAACAGAAGTAAAATAGATAACAATAGAAGAAGTAGTAAAACATGCAGTAAGTAAACAATGGAAGTAGAAAACAACTGGAGCACATATATATATATATGATGCATGATTCATATGTCTAGTGAAGTCTCCAAACAAATCACAATGATGGAATATAGTAATAAAACAAAGTACAAAAGAAATGTAGGTAAACATATCCATAACTTCCCAAGCCTCATCTTGGTCCCATGCTCCATAGCTCCACAACAATCAATTACCTGAAGTAGAAGGGAACTTTCCCTTGACTATACCTGCAACAATATGATCTATTTGGGCCCAAAAGCATGACATAAACAGGGTGTGAGACTAATTATTATAGGCAACCACCCAAGGATCTGTGCCTAACAGTCACTGAATATATATGGCAGTCAATAAGAAAAAAAAGTAGTAAATAAAGAATTACTCAAAATTAATAGTCCTAGAGTTCTATTTACAAACATTTACTTTTAGGTATTTAATAAACCAAAAAAAATACAAGAAACCCTTTCGGTAGTTCTCACATCCTAACACCTCTGTATCACATTATAAGAGAAGATATAAAAAAGAATCATTAAGGAAGGACTCACCATCAATTCCCCCTATAGTCATTTCTAATCAATGGGTATATGAGGAAGAACTCACCGTCAATTCCCCCTATAGTCTGTTAACGATAATCTATAGACACTCTGAGAAAACACTGCATGTCAATTCCTCCTATGGCCTCAAAATGTAACTATAGACACTCTGAGGGAGCACTCAACGACAATCCCACCATATGGTCTCGTAGCCTGATAATTATAACAGACACTATGGTAAATCTCTCAACGTCAATTTCCCCTACCGTCTCACTACAACAGGTTCTTGCAGCCACGTGTAAAGAAATCGTGCACAAATGTTAATCTGCAGCCAAATTAATCCTCAAGAACTACTTGTCTGAACAACATCATAATATCATATCATGTCAAATAAAAATCACTACATCCTAACAATACTTGTCTTGGAATGCTTGATGTAGCCTAACAAGAAAGGCTAGACCAAATGGTCAATAACAAGAAAACATGGGAAATACATCCATATCATGACAATGATAAGCCTATTATCAAACAATTAACCTCTATCCTATCAAACAAGCTATAGTAAGAAAAAAGGGCTAACACCATAAACACACAATACCCTGAATGAGGGTATTGGGAACTTTTGAACATAAAACTCAAAGAATAACTATAGAAAGGCACAAACCATTGACCTCGACGTCATGAGATTTATATACATGAATCTCATGCCTTAAATCGCCCTAGAATGTTGTTGATCAAAAACACACTTAAAACAATCAACTGAGGATAACTCGTGAGAGTGGTGAAATAAGGATATGAAGTTCTAGAAGAATGAAGAACACACCGGGGTGATTCTAATGCAATTGACGGCGGTTGATTCGGAGAAAGAACAATGAGTCGGGGGCTCAGAGAAGATCTATTTCCGTACATATTCTCTTGGATGAGATGGATGAAGAAGAAGTTTGTTCCGTCCATCAAACGTGACCCTAGTCCATTTAATGAAAAAAAACGAATTTCACAGTGTGTTATTTAAAAGTACGCGACATGTACATGCCTTTTCTGGCCTCCGATTTAGGCGGTCTCCAGGTCACCATAAAAGGCCATGTACTCGACCATTACAAATCCAATACACGGTCACCCACAGCAACCGAGTACACAACGTGTACTTAAAGTATACGGCTTGTACTCCTGAAATTTCCAGACACTCATCTTTTTTTCAAAAAGAACAAGAAAAGTAAAACATACCTGAAAAGAATATTTGGGTTCTTACAATGGTGATGCTGAAAAACCATTTTATCCTAGTTGTACTGATTTTTTGGTTTTTTTGGCAGTGTTAATATTTATTAACCTAAAGGCGATACATGGATAGAGTGACAGAAGTTTTATAGAGCTGCTACAATTGTTAAAATAAATTCTTCCAAAAGACAACAATATTCTATATTCACATTATAATTCCATGAAAATATAATGCCCGATGGGATTGGGATACAAGAAAACTCATTCCTTTATGAATGACTGTATGATATATAGGAATGAATATGGATTTTTGTCCAAGTGTACTAAATATGGGACATCATGGAATAAGTTGAAAGAAAAATCACGGGCTGATGTAGAGATTACAAAGTTCCCGTGAAAGGTATTTTTGTATCTTCCTATAATTCATCAATTTAAACTTTTATTTTCTAATTCAAATGATGAAAAAAAGTTAATATGGCATGCTGATGAGAATATATGTGATGGAAAAATACTTCATTCAGCTGATTGGCCATAATGGTTGAAAATTGATGAGTAGTATCCTATATTTGGAAATGAAATTAGAAATCTCAAACAAGGGTTATTCTTAGATGGAATGAATCCATATCGAACCCTTAGTGGCTCACATAGTACATGGCCTATTTTATTAGTAATTTACAACATCCCTAATGAAGTTTGTATGATGTGAAAATATGTCAGGTTGAGTATAATGATCTCTGGTATGAGCCAACCTGAAAATGATATTGGTGTTTTCTTTTCACCATTGATTGATTATTTGAAACTTTTATAGGAGGATGGTATTAGGGTGTATGATTCTTATAAAATAGAATAAATTCATCTACAAGCAGCGCTTATGTTCACTGTAAATAACTTCTCAGCATATGGAAATTTTTCTGGATATATTGTTAAGGGGAATAAAGCATGTCCAATTTTCGAACAACGGACTTCATATTGTCAATTGCATCATGGGAGGTAAACAGTATACATGGGTTATCGAAAGGTTTTGTCTATGGATCACTCTTATAGAAGACTAAAAAAGACAATAAATGGATATCAAAAAATTTATATTGCTCTAAAACCATTATCCCATGATGTGTATTTTGAGAGGGTGGTAAACCTTGATGTTACATTGGGAAAGACACAAAAATATGGTAATGATAGATAGATTTGGAAAAAAAAGGGTAAGTATTTTTTGAGCTACCATATTGGAGATATCATGAAGTGAAACATAATATTTATTTCATGCACTTGGGAAAGAATATTTGTGATAGTTTGATTAGAACATTGTTAGATATTAAAGGAAATACAAAAGATGGGTTGAATGCATGATCAGACTTATTATCAATAGGAATACGTTTGGAGTTAGCTCCCACTCCTAATGGAAGACAAACATTTCTTCCCAATTTTGTCATACATTATCCAAGAGGGTGAAAATAATCTGTGTTTAGTGTCTTCATGATATCAATGTGCCTTAAGGTTTTTCTTCAAATGTAAAAATATTTTTCTCTTCGAAGGATTTGATGTTGATATGTATGAAATCTCATGATTTTCAAGGAATTATGCAAGAACATCTACTAGTTTCATTGTGTGGAATATTAACCAGCTATGTAAGAAAGACTATAATGATGTTGTGTTACATTTTGAAATCAATTTTTAATAATGTGATTCATGTGAATGCTTTGAAAATTTTGGAAAAGGATTCAATTTCTATACATTGTTAATTAGAAATGTATTTTCCTCCATCATTGGTTGATATAATGGTTCATTTAATGATTCATCGGGTTCAAGAAATAAAGCTTTGTGGGCCTATATATCATCATTGGATGTATCATTTTGAAAGTTGTATAAAAATATTGAAGGGGTATATTATGAATCCATATCTACATAAAGCCTCCAATATTGAAATGTTTATTTTTGAGGAGGTTGCATAGTTTTGTACGAGCTACTTAGCTGTGGCGGAGAACATAGGTTTGCCTCCGTCTCACTATGAACGAGTTAATATTGAGGGAAAGAGGATTCGTGTCTTGAAATTCAAATCGTTGTCAAAATAATAGATGATGAAGTTAGAATAATAAATCTTTAATAACATATTTTATGCTCAACCGTATATCACATTGCATATTAATGAGTTGAAACAATGTCATCCAAAGAACAAAGAAATTTGGATTTTGAATGAGCCAAACAAATTATTTCTGTCATGTATTAAAAAGACCTTTCTTGGTAGATCAGATGTATCAGAGACATTAAGATGGTTAGTTGGTGGTCTAAGTTTAAATGGGATAACATGGTCCAGGTATAACATTAATGGCTATACATTTATTATGAAAGCTCTGGACAATAAAAGTGTAGTTTAGAATAATTGTGTATTGATGTTTACAGAAGCCATTAATTTTTTGATTTATAAAGTTAAAAATCAAATTTCTGTATCCAGTGCATATTATGGATTCATTTAAGAAATATGGGAGGTTGATTACTTTAAAATTAAAGTTCTTGTTTTCAACTGCAAATGGTTTATCGGTAAAAACAGCGTCAGACATGATGACTTTGGAATGAAAGTATTTAATCTGAATATATTGGAAGACACATAGGATTCTTTTAAAATATCAACACATGAAAAACATATTTTCTATATAGATAATCAATCAGATATTCATTGGTCTAGTGTTTTACAAGGGAAATAACAATATATTGGTGAGGATCAGCTTCAGGAAGATGCTGATTTATGTGAGATACCTACATCCATGTAATGATTAGTAGAACATAATGATGAGCATGTTGAAGATATGTGTTGTTCCAAAAGAAAAATTCATGAAGAAAGAATTTGGGTAAACAATCCATTTTTACATTCCAAATATTACAGGTAACATGTGTTTATTTCTTTTTTACATATATTATTTTCATAAAATGTGAGATATTGTAATTTTTTTTCTTTATTAAAATATGTATTAAATCAAATAAGTAGATGTTTTTGTTTATTATGATTTTATTTAGTTTATTTTATCATGTTTACCATTATGTAAATTATATATCTGTTATTTTTGTTGAATGAAAATTACATTACCATGTTTTCCATGATTACCATGTTTACCATGTTTACTATGTTTACTATGAAGATCATAATTTAATATGGCAAAGGAATGAATTTTGCGAAGATAGGATTCATGGTTTGGAAATCGTGAAGACCAGAAGAATGGAGGCGGTGAGTCATCGCGATTACGACAAGATTCGCGAACGAAAGAGGCTAAAGCGTATCGCGGCGGTGAAGGGCTTTGCAAGGGAGATTCACGGCGATGAAGGGCATTGCGAGGGAGCTTCGCGGCAATGGCACGAAGGAATTGACGGGATGCTCCGCGATTACGACGAGCTCCGCGAACAGAAAATTGCCGTGGTGCTTCGCGATTTGGATAGAATTCTGGCGGAAACGTCGGAGCTTTACGATTTGAGATGACGTGGCGTGGAATTCACATGGAATGTTTGAGGGTCGGTGGAATCACCTATAAATAGAGGCCGACCCCCACGAGAGAAGTTGAGAGAATTCTCAGAAAAGATCATTTGCTCTCGATTTGCGAAGGTGGTTCGCAGAGCCAGTGTGCTTCGCGAAAGAGGAGCTTCGCGGTGGCTATTGTAGCTCCGCGAAACCTGCGAGCTCAGCATTGTCTTAGTAAGCTTCGCGAGGGACGTTGCTTTGCGATGACTTGAGATTTGCGAAAGTGCTTCACAAAAGTGCTTCGTGAAAAGGCAAGAGCATCGCGAAGGCTTGTTTGAGCTTTGCGAAATTGGGAGCCTCGCGAAGTAGGGTGCTTTGCGAAGGTGTTTCCAAAAGGAATTGCCCAGTGTTCAGAGGAAAAGAGGTATTCATCAGTGGATGAAATTTGGACATTAATAGAGCATCCATCATCAGTTAAGGATGCGTGCATTCATGCAAATGAAGAGACCTACAGGTCTATAAACTGTGAGTGGATTCCCTTCTAGAGCAGTGAGCATAGGAAGAGGAAGAAGGTGATCCTCTCCACCGACAGTGATCCAGAGAGAGAGAAATAGGGAGTGACCCTTGGGAAAGCAGTGATCTAACCCTAAACTTTGTAAAGACAATGAGCCTGGGAATAGAAGTGATCTATCCCAAATTTTGTATCCACGTCTTATGAAGACTAGTTGGATTTGGTACGCACGGAAACTTGTCGGCGTATGGTCCTTGGATGTAGCCCAGTGAGGGTGAACCAAGTAAAAATTTGTGTGTCTGCTTACTTACTTCCCTGTATTGCATTTGAAGCATCATCATCATACAAAGAGGAAAATAGGTGATCATAAAAAACACACAAGTGAAAACAAAGTGACCCTTGTAATAAAGAGGTCAAGATCCAGTGGGGCAGGAATAATTTTTGAAAAGAATATCCATACCCTGATTCACCCCCCTCTCAGTGTATATAGGCCCCTATTGGCCCTAACAATTGATATCAGGGCGAAGGTTGCTTTTATCAGATTTGTTTTCTCGGACTTGGTGTAGTCGATCTGTGTGTTTAAAGAATCAGTCTTCTTTTATCTAGGTGAGCCATGGAAAAGTAAAAAACATCCAATAAGAAGCAGAAGTCAGGTGGTATTCCTCAGTGTGGAAGTGTGTATGGAAAAAGTGTGATTCAATTAAAATAATCAAATTGTTTACTGAAGGAAGGTCTGGATGAATCTGACAGGGAAAAGATTGATTCACTCAAGCATGATGCAGAAATGAGTGAAGTACATGAACTTCAAAGTGATATTTAAACAAGTGACAATGAAGAAGAAAGAATTGAAGGAAGAATAGATATGAAAGCTGAGTTAGAGGCTGCTCTTGAAGAGATAGATGTTTGGAGAGCCAAAACCAAGAAAGCTAACAAACTGGTTCGTGATGCCAAAGTCTATATGCAGCAGCAGGAAGAAGAGAAGTCTGAGTTGACGGATAAAATTGAGAAACTCAAGTTATCAGCACTAGATAACTCAGAATCAGTTGGTGAGTATGAGCATAATATTGAAGAACAGAAAATGGAGATCGATGTCTTGAATAGAAAATTGAAAGATCAAGTCAAGTGCATTGAAGAACCTGATATTCCAAGTTATGTTGGAAACACCGATGAAATTATGTCTAAAGACATTCGGATCCAAGCATTGGAAATTGAGGTCAACAAGCTAAGAGGCTTAAGTCAAAGGCTTATTGATGTGGAAACTGACCTAAATGAGAAGAATGATTCTCAGGGTGAGGAACTATAAAAGATGGCTAAAATAAAAGTAAAAAAAGGCTGCTGATTATGATGAGAGTAAAAAGTCAGATGATGTTCAGAATCTGAAATCCAGAAATGTTGATCTTGCTACACAGCTATCTGAGCTAGTTCAGAAGAATCAAAGACTACAACAAGACAATTCATGTTGTTCTGATTCTGTTGCTCAAGAAAAATTGAAAGTAAAGGAGCAGAGTGACATGGTGGATAAGCTGACACGTGTGTTGGAAGATGAGACGAGTAGAGGGAAGCTTCTCAAGGGAGAACTTGATGTCCAACTTGAATCAAGGGATATGAAGATTCAAAAGTTGGAAGAAGAGCTAGAATCAGTAAAGACGAAATTGGAGAAATCCAATACTAAAGGAATGCCAAAAATGAAGGATGCCTTACACTTTCTATTTGATCATCCTTCGACAAGTGATGATAAAATGGAGAACAGATATGTTATTTCTGAAGAGAAACAACAGAATATTTTCTCAGCTCAAAGACCAGCAAGTTTCAGAAAAGCTGGTATTGGATTTGATAAATCACCTCCCATGCATGATAAGAAGACAACTGTGAATAACTCCAGAAATGGAGAAAATCATGTAGGTTCTAGAGATAGGCCTAAGAGGATAGCTACAAGAAGAAGTGATGACATGTGCTATTTCTGCGGGATTCATGGCCACACATCAAGGTTTTGTTCGGAGGTTCTTGAATAAATTCCAGGCTATGAAAACAGAATCTATAAAAAATCTGAGAATAAGAAGAAGCGTCATGATAAATCTGATAGAAGAGTCTCTCAGATGAAATCACTTATTAGATGCTATTACTATGGAAATATGGGACATACCATGAGTAGGTGTCAGGAAGCTCAGGAGCACAATGTCAGAAGAAGAACTCAAGATGCATCAACATATCGATAGAGAAATGATGAAATGAGGTATGCCTTTGATATAAAATGTTTTATATGTTCTGATTATGGGCATTTGGCAAGACAATGTAGCAAGAAGAAATCAGGAAAGGAAAAGGAACTCGAAAAGAGATTCTCAACTCCAGGTGTGCAAGATAAGGAATTATGCACTAGAAGAAAAAGTGAACAGCTCTCATGGAGAGAATGTGAACAAACCTGGAAGACTAAGGGGAGATCTACTTCAGTTGTGAGTAAGAAGAATTCACATTCATTAGAGGACTCACCACCAGTGAAAGAGAGTGTAGTGACTCAAACATCTGATAAAAGAAAGATAAACAAATATTACATTGAAAAATCTACATGTCGTGTTCCTCGGCGAGAAGTGGAGGAAAGAGAACAGTCCTTGAAATGGTGAAAGAGGCAAGGGAAGATGGAAAGAAAATAGATTCCTACTCAGAGAAAGAATCAAGGGAAGTGGAATTTTGGTGAAACATCAAAGACGGATATGTTCACTCGTGGGTTTAAACCCCAAATGGTGAGAAAGGCCAAGCCTACAGAATCCACATATCAGAAAAAGGATCATCATGTGGGTAATTAATGCTTAATCATATGGTCAAAGCATTTGAAGTTGGCTAGGAATCTTGAAGATGCCAGGAAGGAGTGTGATGCTCTACATAAATGAATCAATGGGTTGACCCATCAGGATCAACCACTATCCTCATCTTGAGGATTCAAGAAACATCCCCTCTCCCTATGTATATAAATGCAATTAACTAATGATTCATGTGTTTCAGGTTTGAGGGAGATACGATCCAAGGGTAAGTGGCATATAAAGATGCAAAGTGGAGAAATGATGAGCCCCAGATTTTTAATTGGCACAAATCAGGTATAATAGTTGAAGAATAAAGGGAGAAACATAGCACAACAGGATGTGATTCTATTATTAACTTTATCTCTTGTTTCCTACACCGAGTTTCAACTCAGTAGGCTTAGAGATTTTGTTAATGGGTCAACTCTGAGTGGAAGATGATAAAAAATGATGCAGGAGGAAAAGACTAATTATGGGTCTAAACTGTTGGTCCTAACAACTGGAAGAGTTGCGTAACACAGGGGGAGCATTCTACATCCTAATCAGATGCATGATCTCAATATAATATGAAGGATGAATGTTTATGCTCGTGAAGAATGATTGGAGGAAAAGTAGCAACACACAGGTTTTCATGATTATCTATTTTGTTCTAAGAATGTGGTGTTAGCTGACTGCATTCAGGATACCAAGAAGCTGCGAGATAAAATCAAAGGCATGTCAACAAAAATCTGAGAGAATAAGTTCAAAGAAATGACATCATTGAACAATGACACAGTGACAAGTTTCAGCTGAAAGAAATGAAGTCACTAAAAAATTAATCAGTGAGCAATTTCCTGATGAATGTGTTGAGGAAGAAAGCAATAAAGGGGGAGCATAAGTGATTAATGCCGATTTAGAAAAAGAATTTGACATGGGAGATTGTTTTGAGGTTAGCAGATAAAAAATTTCATCAGGACTAAATGGATCTTTCGTAATAAAATGAACAAAGCTGGAATAGTGATTCAAAACAAAGCAAGACTGGTGTGCAAAGAATACTCTGAAAGAGAGGGTACTGATGTTGATGAGATATTTGCACCGGTTGCAAGGCTGGAGACAATCAGATTATTCCTAGCCATTGCAGTGCAAAGAATGTTCAAAGTGTTCCAGATGGATGTCAAAACTGCATTTATAAATGGGTTTCTGGAAGAAGAAGTGCATATCGAGCAGCCAAATTATTTTCTCATTCATGAAGATGATAATAAAGTTTTTTGGCTGAAGAAGGCATTATACGGGCTGAACAAGCACTCAGAGCATGGTACACAAGGCTATATCAGTATTTGAAAAATCTTGGTTTTCAGCGTGGTGGATTTGATTACAACATCTATTTCAACAACAATAGTAATCAAATGATGATGAGGCTTGTCTAGGAAGACGACATAATATTTGGAAGATCAGATGAATCATAGTGGAGATAATATTCTGAATTCAAGGAACATGAGTTTGAAATGTCTATGATTAGTGACCTGATGTTTTCCCTTGGTCTACAGGTGACACAAGGAAGGAATGGAACTTTCATTTCTCAATCCAAATATGTCAAGGAGGTTATAAGAAGGTTTGGAATGGATAATTCTAAGGAGATGAAGACTCCGGTTTCTACCCAGATGAAATTATCAAAAGATGATGAAGCGAGATATCAGAGAAATCCCAATAAAGGTCACATGATCGTAGTGAAAAGAATACTTCGGCATATCAAGGGCACGGTGGAATTTGGCTTGACATAAAACGACAAATATCAGACAGAGTTATTGGAATATACTGATGCAGACTGGGCTAGTTCAGCGGATGACAGGAAATCAACATCTGGAGGTGCATTCTGTCTTGGAAAACTATGTATTGCTTGGTTAAGCAAGAAGCAAGATTGTATTTCATTAAGCACCGTAGAGGCTGAGTATATTGCGGCCACTCAAGCATGCACACAGTTATTGTGGATGAAGCAGCAGCTTAAAGATATGGGAGTTGAAGTGAAGTCTCCGATCGAAATCCAGTGTGATAACTCAAGTGCTATAAATCTGGTATCAGAGCACATTGAGATTAAGTATCATTTTATCAAGGAGAAGGTTGAGCAGGGAATCGTGAAGTTGGCTCTAGGAGTTCAGTAGATTCCCCGCACTTGAAATAGTGTGGATGTGGAACACCCCCCACCCCCTCTCCCCGAGGTATGATGTGTTTTTCCCTAATGTGCTGATACGTGTTCTCTACTATGTGAACAGACTACAAAGGCGTGACATTTGGTTTCGTTGACAAAGGGAGAGAAAATAGTGATTGTTCAAGGGGGAGACAGTGTGGAAATTTGATAAATCATGATTGATACGGGGAGAAGCTGACCAGTGGAACAGCTAGATAGGGGGAGAAATGAGAAAGGGGGAGCGTTTTAAATCTGACGATGCTATAAGTGATCAATCAAAGAATAGATATCACGACAGTTGAGTATCGTGATACAAGCAGATCAGTGGTGTTGGAATGGTGAGAGAAGGTGTCCAGCTATCACCAATTGGGATCAGTGTGGTTCAACAATTGGTATCAATTTATGAATTGGTATCAGGTTGGAATCGAAAATTGGTGATTGACATGAAGTGATTCATTGACGAACTTTTCATACAACTCTTGTTTCTCACACTGATCATTTCTCATGTGGGCTTAGAGTACGTGTTAAGTGATTCCTTGAATTCTATCATAATCGCAAGAGGCGAATGGTGGTAGCAGCTGGAAGAAGACTCAGTGAGGTATCAAAGTACAGAAAATCATTCTGAGAAGAGTTGTGAAGAGTTGTCAACAAACCCAAAGGGGGATATTGTTGGGAAAAAATCCCTCAAGGTAACATTGCAGTATTTTTGGGTTGATTGTGTTTATTGAAAAAGCAGGTTTCCATAGATAATTGTCGTGTTCCGGATAATTTGTTTACAATCCTTGTTGAAAAAGAACGATTACAAAGGAAAGGATGATTTGGAGGTAGTACAAAAGAGCAGTACAAGGTGGCGTCGTTTTCCAGTGTTTACCAAATTTTTGGGGTCCAAAATTTGGAGTTTGGTGAGCATCGTGAAAATAGGATTTCCATGAAGATCATAATTTAATATGGCAAAGTCATGAATTTCACAAAGATAGGATGCATGGTTTGGAAATTGCAAAGACCAGAAGAATGGAGGCGGTGATTCATCGCGATTACGACAAGCTTCGCGAATGGCAGAGGCTGAAGCGCATCGTGGCTGTGAAGGGATTTGAAAGGGAGATTTGCGGCGATGAAGGGCATTGCGAGGGAGTTTCGCGGCGAAGGCACGAAGTAATTGATAGGATGCTCCACGATTATAACGATCTCCGCGAATGGAAAATTGCCGTGGTGCTTCGTGATTTGGATAGAATTCCGGCGGAATCTTCGGAGCTTCGCGATTTGAGATGACGTGGCGTGGACTTCGCGCGGAAAGTTCGAGGGTCGGTGGAATCGCCTATAAATAGAGGTCGACCCCCTCGAGAGAAGTAGACAGAATTCTCAGAAAAGATCATTTGCTCTCGATTTGCGAAGGTGGTTCACGGAGCCAGTGTGCTTCGCGAAAGAGGAGCTTTGCGGCGGCTATTGTAGCTCCGCGAAACCTGCGAGCTCCGCGTTGGCTTAGTAAGAATCGCGAAGGACGTTGCTTTGCGACGGCTTGAGCTTCGCGAAAGTGCTTCGTGAGAGTGCTTCACGAAAAAGAAGGAGCTTCGCGAAGGCTTGTTTGAGATTCGCGAAATTGGGAGCCTCGCGAAGTAGGGTGCTTTGCGAAGGTGTTTCCAAAAGGAATTGCCAAGTGTTCAGAGGCAAAGAGGAATTCATCAGTGGATGAAAGTTGGACATTAACAGAGCATCCATCATCAGTTAAGAATGCGTGCATTCATGAAAATGAAGAGACCTACAGGTCTATAAACTATGAGTGGGTTCCCTTCTAGAGAAGTGATCTTAGGAAGAGGAAGAAGGTGATCCTCTCCACCGGTAGTGAGCTAGAGAGAGAGAAACCGGGAGTGACCCTTGGGAAAGCAGTGAGCTGACCCTAAACATTGTAAAGGCAGTGAGCCTGGGAATAGAAGTGTTCTATCCCAAATTTTGTATCCACACCTTATGAAGACTAGTGGGATTTGGTACGCATGGAAACTTGTCGGCGTATGCTCCTTGGACGTAGCCCAGTGAGGGTGAACCAAGTAAAAATCTTTGTGTCTGCCTACTTACTTCCCTGTATTGCATTTGAAGCATCATCATTAGACAAAGAAGAAAATAGGTGATCATAAAAAACACACAAGTGAAAACAAAGTGACCCTTGTAATAAAGAGGTCAAGATCCAGTGGGGCAGGAATAATTTTTGAAAAGAATATCCATACCCTGATTCACCCCCCCCCCCCTCTCAGGGTATATAGGCCCCTATTGGCCCTACCAATTGGTATCAGAGCGAAGGTTTCTTTTGTCAGATTTGTTTGCCCCGACTTGGTGTAGTCGATCTCTGTGTTTAAAGAATCACTCTTCTCTTATCTAGGTGAGCCATGGAAAAAGGAAAAACATCCAAGAAGAAGCAGAAGTTAGGTGGTATTCCTCAGTGTGGAAGTGTGTATGGAAAAAGTGTGATTCAATTAAAAGAATCAAACTATTTACTAAAGAAAGGTCTGGATGAATCTGACAAGGAAAAGATTGATTCACTCAAGCATGATGCAGGAATGAGTGAAGTACATGAACTTCAAAGTGATATTGAAACAAGTGATAATGAAGAAGAAAGAATTGAAGGAAGAATAGATATGCAAGCTGAGTTAGAGGCTTCTCTTGAAGAGATAGATATATGGTGAGCCAAAACCAAGAAAGCTAACAAACTGGTTCGTGATACCAAAGTCTATATGCAGCAGCAGGAAGAAGAGAAGTCTGAGTTGATGGATAAAATTGAGAAACTCATGTTATCAGCACCAGAGAACTCAGAATCAGTTGGTGAGTATGAGCATAATATTTAAGAACAGAAAATGGAGATCGATGGCTTGAATAGAAAAGTGAAAGATCAAGTCAAGGGCATCGAAGAACCTGATATTCCAAGTTATGTTGGAAACACCGATGAAATTAAGTCTAAAGACATTCGGATCCAAGCAATGGAAATTGAGGTCAACAAGCTAAGAGGCTTAAATCAAAGGATTATTGATGTGGAAACTAACCTAAAGGAGAAGAATGATTCTCAGGGTGAGGAACTAAAAAAGATGGCTAAAATAAAAGGAAAACAAAAGGCTGGTGATTATGAAGAGAGTAAAAAGTCAGATGATGTTCAGAATCTGGAAGCCAGAAATGTTGATCTTGCTACACAGCTATCTGAGCTAGTTCAGAAGAATCAAAGACAAAAACAAGATAATGCATGTTGTTCTGATTCTTTTTCTCAAGAAAAATTGAAAGTAAAGGAGAAGAGTGACATGGTGGATAAGCTGACATGTGAGTTGGAAGATGAGACGAGTAGAGGGAAGCTTCTCAAGGGAGAACTTGATGTCCAACTTGAATCAAGGGATATGAAGATTCAAAAGTTGGAAGAAGAGCTAGAATTAGTAAAGACGAAATTGGAGAAATCCAATACTAAAGGAATGCCAAAAATGAAGGATGCCTTACACTTTCTATTTGATAATCCTTCGACAAGTGATGACAAAATGAAGAACAGATATGCTATTTCTAAAGAGAAACAACAGAATATTTTCTCAGCTCAAAGACCAGCAAGTTTCGGAAAAGCTGGTATTGGATTGGATAAATCACCTCCCATGCATGATAAGAAGACAGTCGTGAATAACTCCAAAAATGGAGAAAATCATGTAGGTGCTAGAGATAGGCCTAAGAGGATAGCTACAAGAAGAAGTGATGACATGTGCTATTTCTGCGGGATTCATGGACACACATCAATCTTTTTTTCAGAGGCTCTGGAATATATTTCAGGCTGTGAAAACAGAATCTATAAAAAATCTAAGAATAAGAAAAAGCATCATGAGAAATCTGAGAGAAGAGTCTCTCAGAGGAAATCACTTATTAGATGCTATTACTGTGGAAATATGGAACATACCATGATTATGTGTCAGGAAGCTCAGGAGAACAATGTTAGAAGAAGAACTCAAGATGCATCAATATATCGACAGAGAAATGATGAAATGAGGTATGCCTTTGCTGTAAAATGTTTTATATGTTCTGATTATGGGAATTTGGAAAGACAATGTTGCAAGAAGAAAGAAGGAAAGGAAAAGGAACTCAAAAAGAGATTCTCAACTCCAGGTGTGCAAGATAAGGAATTATGCACTGGAAGAAAAAGTGGACAGCTCTCGTGGATATAATGTGAACAAACGTGGAAGATTAAGGGGAGATCTACTTTAGCTGTGAGTAAGAAGAATTCAAATTCAGTAGAGGACTCACCACCAGTGAAAGAGATTATAGTGACTCAAACATCTGATAAAAGAAAGATAAACAAAGATTACATTGAAAAATCTACATGTCGTGTTCCTCAGCGAGAAGTGGAGGAAAGAGAACAGTCCTTGCAATGGCGAAAGAGGCAAGGGAAGATGGAAAGAAAAGAGATTCCTACTCAGAGAAAGAATCAGGGGAAGCGGAATTTTGGTGAAACATCAAAGACGGATATGTGTACTCGTGGGTTTAAACCCCAAATGGTGAGAAAGGCCAAGCCTGCAGAATCCACATATCAGAAAAAGGATCAACATGTGGGTAATGAATACTTAATCATATGGCCAGAGCAGTTGAAGTTGGCTAGGCAGCAAGAAGAAGCCCGGAAGGAGTGTGATACTCTACATAAAATAATCAAAGGTTTGACCCATCAGGATCAACCACTATCCTCGTCTTGAGGTTTAAAGAAACATCCCCTCTCCCTATGTATATAAATGAAATTAACTAATGATTCATGTGTTTCAGGTTTTAGGGAGATACAATCCAAGGGGAAGTGGCATATAAAGATGAAAAGTGGAGAAATGATGTGCCCCAGATTTTTAATTGGATAAAATCAGGTATAATAGTTGAAGAAGAAAGGGATAAACAGAGTACAACAGGATGTGATTGTGTTATTAACTTTATCTCTTGTTTCCTACATCGAGTTTCAACTCAGTGGGCTTAGAGATTTTGTTAATGGCTCAACTCTGAGTGGAAGATGAGAACAAATGATGCAAGAGGAAGAGACTAGTTATGGGTCTAAAATTTTGGGCCTAACAGCTGGAAGAGTTGCGTAACACAGGGGGATCATTCTACATCCTAATCAGATGCATGATCTCAATATAATATGAAGGATGAATTTTTATGCTCTTGAAGAATGATTGGTGGAAAAGCAGCAACACACAGGTTTTCATGATTATCTATTTTGTTCTAACAATTTGTTGTTAGATGACTGCTTTCAAGATACCAAGAAGCCGCGAGATAAAATCAAAGGCGTGTCAATAAAAATCTGAGAGAAGAAGTTCAAAGAAATGACATCATTGAACAATGACACAGTGACAAGTTTCAGCTGAAAGAAATGAAGTCACTAAAAAATTAATCAGTGAGCAATTTCTTGATGAATGTGTTGAGGAAGAAATCAATAAAGGGGGAGCATAAGTGATTAATGCTGATTCAGAAAAATAATTTGACATGGGAGATTGTTTTGAGGTTAGCAGATAAAAAATTTCATCAGGACTAAATGGATCTTTCATAATAAAATGAACGAAGATGGAATAGTGATTCAAAACAAAGCAAGACTGGTGTGCAAAGAATACTCTGAAAGAGAGGGTACTGATGTTGATGAGATATTTGCACCGGTTGCAAGGCTGGAGACAATCAGATTATTCCTAGCCATTGCAGTGCAAAGAATGTTCAAAGTGTTCCAGATGGATGTCAAAACTGCATTTATAAATGGGTTTCTGGAAGAAGAAGTGCATGTCGAGCAGCTGAATTATTTTCTCATTCATGAAGATGATAATAAAGTTTGTTGGCTGAAGAAGGAATTGTACGGGCTGAACAAGCACTCAGAGCATGGTACACGAGGCTATATCAGTATTTGAAAAATCTTGGTTTTCAGCGTGGTGGATTTGATTACAACATCTATTTCAACAACAATTGTAATCAAATGATGATGAGGCTTGTCTAGGAAGATGACATAATATTTGGAAGATCAGATGAATCATAGTGGAGAT
Source organism: Viscum album (assembly GCA_963277665.1). Classification (NCBI taxonomy): domain Eukaryota; kingdom Viridiplantae; phylum Streptophyta; class Magnoliopsida; order Santalales; family Viscaceae; genus Viscum; species Viscum album. The sequence continues at coordinate 2,116,410,110 of OY728120.1, forward strand.
AATATTCTGAATTCAAGGAACATGAGTTCTAAATGTCTATGATTAGTGAGCTGATGTTTTCCCTTGGTCTACAGGTGACACAAGGAAGGAATGGAACTTTCATTTCTCAATCCAAATATGTCAAGGAGGTTATAAGAAGGTTTGGAATGGATAATTCTAAGGAGATGAAGACTCCAGTTTCTACCCAGATGAAATTATAAAAAGATGATGAAGAGAGATATCTGAGAAATCCCAATAAAAGTCACATGCTCGCAGTGAAAAGAATACTTCAGCATATCAAGGGCACGGTGGACTTCGGCTTGACATAAAATGACAAATATCAGACAGAGTTATTGGAATATACTGATGTAGACTGGGCTAGTTCAGCGGATGACAGGAAATCAACATCTGGAGGTGCATTTTGTCTTGGCAAACTATGTATTGCTTGGTTAAGCAAGAAGCAAGATTGTATTTCATTAAGCACTGTAGAGGCTGAGTATATTGCGGCCACTCAAGAATGCACACAGTTATTGTGGATAAAGCAGCAACTTAAAGATATGGGAGTTGAAGTGAAGTCTCCGATCGAAATCCAGTGTGATAACTCAAGTGCTATAAATCTGGTATCAGAGCACATTCAGATTAAGTGTCATTTTATCAAGGAGAAGGTTGAGCAGGGAATCGTGAAGTTGGCTCTAGGAGTTCAGTAGATTCCCCGCACTTGAAATAGTGTAGATTTGGAACACCCCCCACCTCCTCCCCCCGAGGTATGATGTTTTTTTCCCTAATGTGCTAATACGTGTTCTCTACTATGTGAACAGACTACAAAGGCGTGGCATTTGGTTTCGTTGACAAAGGGAGAGAAAATAGTGATTGTTCAAGGGGGAGACAGTGTGGCAATTTGATAAATCATGATTGATACGGGGATAAGCTGACCAGTGGAACAGCTAGATAGGGGGAGAAATGAGAAAGGGGGGGCTTTTTAAATCTGACGATGCTAGAAGTGATCTATCAAAGAATAGATATCACGACAGCTGAGTATCGTGATACAAGCAGATCAGTGGTGTTGGAATGGTGAGAGAAGGTGTCCAGCTATCACCAATTGGGATCAGTGTGGTTCAACAATTGGTATCAATTAATGAATTGGTATCAGGTTGGAATCGAAAATTGGTGATTGACATGAAGTGATTCATTGATGAACTTTTCATACTACTCTTGTTTCTCACACTGATCATTTCTCATGTGGGCTTAGAGTACGTGTTAAGTGATTCCTTGAATGCTATCATAATCGCAAGAGGCGAATGGTGGTAGCAGCTGGAAGAAGACTCAGTGAGGTATCAAAGTACAGAAAATCATTCTGAGCAGAGTTGTGAAGAGTTGTCAACAAACCCAAAGGGGGAGATTGTTGGGAAAAAATCCCTCAAGGTAACATTGCAGTATTTTTGGAATATACTGATGCAGACTGGGCTAGTTCAGCGGATGATAGGAAATCAACATCTGGAGGTGCATTCTGTCTTGGCAAACTATGTATTTCTTGGTTAAGCAAGAAGCAAGATTGTATTTCATTAAGCACCGTAGAGGCTGAGTATATTGCGGCCACTCAAGCATGCACACAGTTATTGTGGATGAAGAAGCAGCTTAAAGATATGGGAGTTGAAGTGAAGTCTCCGATCGAAATCCAGTGTGATAACTCAAGTGCTATAAATCTGGTATCAGAGCACATTGAGATTAAGTATCATTTTATCAAGGAGAAGGTTGAGCAGGAAATCATGAAGTTGGCTCTAGGAGTTCAGTAGATTCCCCGCACTTGAAATAGTGTGGATGTGGAACACCCCCCACCCCCTCTCCCCGAGGTATGATGTGTTTTCCCTAATGTGTTGATACATGTTCTCTACTATGTGAACAGACTACAAAGGCGTGACATTTGGTTTCATTGACAAAGGGAGAGAAAATAGTGATTGTTCAAGGGGGAGACAGTGTGGCAATTTGATAAATCATGACTGATACGGGGAGAAGCTGACCAGTGGAGCAGCCAGATAGGGGAAGAAATGAGAAAGGGGGAGCATTTTAAATATGACAATGCTAGAAGTGGTCGATCAAAGAATAGATATCACGACAGTTGAGGATCGTGATACAAGAAGATCAGTGGTGTTGGAATGGTGAGAGAAGGTGTCCAGCTATCACCAATTGGGATCAGTGTGGTTCAACAATTGGTATCAATTTATGAATTGGTATCAGGTTGGAATCGACAATTGGTGTTTGACATGAAGTGATTCATTGATGAACTTTTCATACTACTCTTGTTTCTCACGCCGATAATTGCTCATGTGGGCTTAGAGTACGTGTTAAGTGATTCCTTGAATGTTATCATAATCGCAAGAGGCGAATGGTGGTAGCAGCTAGAAGAAGACTCGGTGAGGTATCAAAGTGCAGAAAATCATTCTGAGCAGAGTTGTGAAGATTTGTGAACAAACCCAAAGGGGGAGATTGTTGGGAAAAAATCCCTCAAGGTAACATTGTAGTATTTTTGGGTTGATTGTGTTTGTTGACAAAGCAGGTTTCCATAGAGAATTGTCGAGTTCCCATGAATTTGTTGACAATCCTTGTTAACAAAGGAAAGGACGATTTTGAGGCGGTACAAAAGAGCAGTACAAGGTGGCGTTGTTTCCCAGTGTTTGCCAAATTTTTGGGGTCCAAAATTTGGAGTTTGGTGAGCATCGCGAAAATAGGGTTTCCATGAAGATCATAAATTAATATGTCAATGGTATGAATTTCATGAAGATAGGATGCATGGCTTGGAAATCGCAAAGACCAGAAGAATTGAGGTGGTGAGTCTTCGCGATTACGACAAGCTTCGCGAACGGCAGAGGCTGAAGCGCATCACGGTGGTGAAGGGCTTTGCAAGGGAGCTTCACGGCGATGAAGGGCATTGTGAGGGAGATTCGCGGTGAAGGCGTGAAGGAATTGATGGGATTCTCAGCAATTACGAAGAGTTCTGCGAACGGAAAATTGTCGTGGTGCTTCACGATTTGGATAGAATTCCGGTGGAAACTTCAGAGCTTCGCGATTTGAGATGACGTGGCATGGACTTCACACGGAAAGTTCTAGGGTCCGTGGAATCACCTATAAATAGAGGCCGACCCCCTCGAGAGAAGTAGATAGAATTCTCAGAGAAGATCATTTTCTCTCGATTTGCGAAGGTGGTTCGTGGAGCCAGTGTGCTTCGCGAAAGAGGAGCTTCGCGGCGGCTATTGTAGCTCCGCGAAACCTGCGAGCTCCGCGTTGGCTTAGTAAGCTTCGTGAGGGACGTTGCTTTGCGATGGCTTGAGCTTCGCTAAAGTGATTCATGAGAGTGCTTCACAAAAAGGAAGGAGCTTCGCGAAGGCTTGTTTGAGCTTCGCGAAATTGGGAGCCTCACGAAGTAGGGTTCTTTTTGAAGGTGTTTCCAAAAGGAATTGCCCTGTGTTCAGAGGCAAAGAGGTATTAATCAGTGGATGAAATTTGGACATTAACAGAGCATCCATAATCAGTTAAGGATGTGTGCATTCATGAAAATGAAGATACCTATAGGTCTATAAACTGTGAGTGGATTCCCTTCTAGAGCAGTGAGCATAGGAATAGGAAGAAGGTGATCCTCTCCACCGGCAGTGATCCAGAGAGAGAGAAACATGGAGTGACCCTTGGGAAAGCAGTGAGCTGACCCTAAACTTTGTAAAGGTAGTGAGCCTGGGAATAGAAGTGATCTATCCCAAATTTTGTATCCACATCTTATGAAGACTAGTTTGATTTGTTATGCACTGCAACTTATCGGCGTATGCTCCTTGGACGTAGCTCAGTGAGGGTGAACCAAGTAAAAATCTTTCTGTCTGCCTACTTACTTCCCTGCATTGCATTTGAAGCATCGTAATCAGACAAAGAAGAAAATCGGTGATCATAAAAAACTCACAAGTGCAAACAAAGTGACCCTTGTAATAAAGAGGTCAAGATCCAGTGGGGCAGGAATAATTTTTGAAAAGAATATCCATACCCTGATTCACCCCCCCCCCCCTCTCAGGGTATATAGGCCCCTATTGGCCCTAACACATTACCAAAGAGGTATGTATATTATATCTATTATTTTATTTTTTATTAAAGTTTTTTTAACATTTTAAAAATAATATATTTTTCTACTTATTTTTACAGGAATAATTCAAAGGTAAATAAATATTTTATAGACAAAAATAAAGACAAATGTCTATGAAATCAGGTATAGATTCTAGAATTCTTGACAGATTTCATGATATTCCATTTTTTTCGAAGATCATTATGATTTTCCAATGGATGATCATGTTTTTGGTCGTGCAATAAATGCGAGGATTGTGAAAAATGATATCATGGAGATTATTACTCGAGGTAAGTTGGGCATCAACATGGTGCAAATTGTTTCCATGTAAGTTTTAACAACTTTTCCCTGCATTATATTTATTAAAAATGTATACATATCTATTTTTTATATTAGGTATCTTTATAACTTCTATGAGAATATTGATCAAATATATGTATATGGATTCATGGTCCCGAATTTGATTTCCCCTGAAGCAAATGCATTGGATTAGGAACCAATAATGATTTATATTACAGAAATATTTGAATAAAATATAATCACATTGTGTTGGATGATGCCATTTTGTGAGAGGTATGAAACATATCTCTGGAAAAGAGTTCATTATCATTTTAAATAAAAACCCACTAACCATAAATTTTATTTTATTGGTGATCATTGGATGTTAGGTGTTTTTTCACAAGGGAGAAAACACTTTATTGGATATTCTCTCTCGATGGTGATGTGTGGGAATGTTTTAGGAATATGTTGAGAAAGTAAGTTTCAATTTCTTAATAGTTGTTTATATTATAATAAATTTTAAATTTATCACATTCGTATTATTTTCTAATAGGGGATGGGTATTCTTTCGAAAAAACACAAAGAAAAAGAGTACCAAGATCAAATATGTAAAAGTAAAGATAAATATCCATTTGTAATTTGTACTTTTTGATGTATTACATAAAAATAATATTTTGAATTTACAATAACTTAAACCAAATTTTCATGAACAAAAATTCTTCATCTAATGTAGATATTATATGTTATGATTTATGTATGAAATAATTACAATTGGAACACTTGTGAACTTTGATGTGGTAAGATTTCCTTTTAAACTTGTCCATAATATTTCATTTTATTTATTAATTATACATGTTAACAACTATCCTTTTAATTTGTATCTATTTGATGACCCTCAACCCTATAGTTCTCAAGAGGTCAAACACTTACAAGTGGAATGGTCAAATTATTTTACAGGTTTGATTGGATTTTAGTTTTTTTGCAGTGTAAAATGTAAATTTGAATATTTCCCTTATAATTGTGTATTTGGTTGTTGTTTTGGTTGGAGGTAGGTTTTTTCAGTTGACAATGTATGTTTTGAATGTTATATATGATAATGTTAAATTTTTCTCTACTTCTTTTTTTGGTCTAGTTTTGATAGTTTTTCTGGTATGGATTCTGGTATTGGGGGGTCCGAGGGTGTGAGGGGTGTCCAATGGGTTGGGGTGGGGTTTTCCCGGGGTATAGGAGGGCTTTCTAGTTGGGTGGGGGTGTCCATGGGGGTGGGAGGGTGTCCAAGAGGGTGGTAGGGATGCCCATGAGGGTGGGGGGTTATTTAGGGGGTAACCAGGTCTACAGGGGGATGTCCATTGGGGTCAGGTGGGTGGCTTTATAGGGTTGTGGGAGGTCTGTCCGATGGGGGTGGGGTGTCTAGGGTGTCCATGTGGGTGGGAGGGTTTCTAGGAGGGTGGGGGTTGTCCAGGCAGGTGGGGGTTGCCCAGGAGGGGGGGCTATCCAGGGGGTGTCCATGGGTATGTGTGGGGTAGGGGTGTCTAGTAGGGAGGGTGGTTTCCAAGGGTGTGGTAGGGATTTACAATGGGGTGGGGTGGGGTGTTCAGGGTGTCCATGGGGGTGGGAGGGTGTCTAGCATGGTTGGAGGGCTGTCCAGGGTAGTGGGGTTGTCCCGGAGGGGGGGCTGTCCACGGGGTATCCAGGGGTGTGGGGGTTTATTGGGATGGGGGGTTCAGGGGTGTGATAGGGTTATCCTATGGGGTGGGGGTGTCTAGGGTGTCCTTGGGGGTGGGAGGGTGTCCATGAGGGTGGGTGTGTTTTCCAGGAGGTGGGTGGCTATCCAGGAGGGTGGGGGTGTCCAGTGGAGTGGGGGTTTCCAGTGTTATGGGGGGATGTACAGTGGGGTGGGGTGTCCATGGTGTCCATGCTAGTTGGAGGGTGTCCAGGGGGGGCCAGAGGGCTGTCCAGGGTAGTGGGACTATCTAGGATGGTGGGGGTGGCTATCCAAGGGGTGTCTACGGGTGTGGGGGGTGTCCAAGGGGTTTCTAGGGGTGTGGAAGGTTTTTCCAGTGGGTGGGGATGTCCATGGGGGTGGGAGGGTATCCAGAAGGGTGGGAGGGCCGTCCATGGGGATGGCGGCTGTCCAGGAGGGTGGGGGGGTTGCCCAGCGGGTGTCCATGGATATGGGGGTGGGGGGTCTAGGGTTGGGGTTTTTCTAGAGGTGTGGGTGGGTTTTCCAGTGGGGTGGGGGTGTCCAATGTGTCCATGTGGGTGTTAGGGGGTCCAAGAGGGTGTGAGGGCTCTTTATGGGGTGGGGGCCTATCCAAGATGTTGGGGGCTGTCTAGGGGGTGTCCAGGGGTGTGGGGGTGTCCAATGGGGTGGGGGGGTTTTAGGGAGTTCATGGGGGTAAAAGGGTGTCTAAGAGGGTGGGAGGGTGGTCCAAGGGGTGGGGGTTGTCCGGGGGGTGGGGGATGTCCCGGAGGGTGGAGGTTGTACAAGGGGTTGTTCAGTGGGGTCGGGGTTTCCTGGGTTTCTAGGGGTGGGGTGTACAATGGGTGGGAGGGTTTCAAGGAGGGTAGGGGGATATCCATGGGGTTTGGGGGTTCTAGGGGTGTTGTGTTTACAGGGGGTTGGAATTCTAGGGGTGTGGGAGGGATGTCTAGTGGGGTGGTGGTGTTTGTGGTGTCTATGGGGGTGGGAGTGTGTCCAGGAAGGTGGGATAGTTTTTCATGGGGGGTGGGATGTACAGGGGTGTCCAGGGTGTGGGGGGTGTTCAGGGTGTCCATGGGGGTGGGATGGTGTCCAAGAGGGTGGGAGGGCTATCAAGGGGGTGAGGGTTGTACAGGGGTGGGGGCTCTATAGGGGGCAGTCTAGTTGGGTGAGGGGGTTCCTTGGGTTGTGGGGGTGTCCAAGGGTGGTAGGGTGCCCAGGGGCTGGGAGGCTGTCTTGGGGGTTGGGGGACTATCCAGTGTGGTTAGGGGGCAGTCCTAGGGCTAGAGGTTTCCAGGGGGTGGGAGGTTTTCCAGGGGTGGGGATATCCTATGGGGTGGGTGGGTCAAATGGGTTTTATGATTTTTTAGTTTCAATCATCTGTTTTTAATGTTATGTATGTGAATTTTGATATTTTCTTTGGTTCTTCTTGTTTTGGCCTAGTTTTGATGTTTTTATAATACGTATTCTGATGTGGTTTTGGTCTAGTTTTGGTCTGTTTTCTGCTTGTTTCAGGACTTCATTGGTTGGGAATAATTATGGTTGCATGATTTTATTTAAAAAAATTGGTTTTTACATTTGTTATTTTATAACCGACGTAAAAAATTCATGGTAATGGGTTTTAACATAAGTCATTTCAAAACAGACGTAACAAAATCATGGGAATGGGTTTTTAGATCAGTTATGAAATAACCGACATAATAAATGGAATGGAATAGTTTTTAGGTCGGTTATAAAATAACTGATGTAGTATGTATGTTATCACGTCGGTTATTATTTTACCGACATGAAAAACACTTGGTAGACTGGTTTATCATGTCGGTTATCAAAATAACTAATGAAATAAATGCTTTGTAGGCACAGTTTATTATTTAGGTTGTTTAATAACCGGTGTAATAAATTATATACTATGTACGTTATTTAAAAACTGTCATAATAAATCATGTCACCGAAGGATTTTCCACCTCATTTTTTGAGGAACTGACATGAAAAACACTTCCTATTTTTGATTTTTACGTCGGTTTTAAAATAAACAACCTAAAAACAATGTTTATAACATCTCCTGTAATAACGTCGGCCCAAAGATGACGTAAAAAATAAAAAATAACTTCCGTAAAAAATGTTTTCTTCAGTAGTGCTTGTTGACCAATATAAAATTTATATATCTACTGCCTTAATTAACTAGTCAATTTCAAATTGGGGAATTATTATCATAATGTTTTTAATAGAAATATTTAGTAGGAACTCAATAAAACCCCTCTTGATTTTCCACCCTGACCAACATTTGGTACCATAGGTTTGTTTATTTATACCATCAAGAACTTTTTTTAATCCCTTCACATTCCTTTTAACTCATATTTTAGTTGTATCTTAATGATCTAATTTTTTTTTCATATCTAAATTTTCAATTTTTTATATTATAATTATCTATGGATAACCGAGTTGAGGGAGCGACAACTAATAGGTTACATTTATTTAATGATAATAACTATGCTCAATGGAAATTGAAAATGAAAATGTATCTGGAGAGCATGGATCCTGAAATCTAGGACACAATTGAAGAACAACATGCATTACCTACTACTGCTATGGACACATGTTCTTAGTTGAATAATGCTAGATATAATAATATCTGTAAAGCAATGAATGTATTGTACTGTTATCTAGGTGATTAAGAACTCAATAAAATATCTGCCTGTAAAACTGCATATGATATTTGGGATACTTTTTTTATTCCCATGAGGGAACAACAAATTTTAATGAAATGATATTAAATAATTATACTGTTAAATATGATAATTTTAAAATGAATCTGGGTGAACCTATCTCTGAAATGTATCTCAGGTTCATTGAAATAGTAAATACCTGGAGTCTTCTTGGGAATCCAATAGACAACAAGGATCAGATTATGATATATCTTTGATGCCTACCTGTCATATAGATAGAAACATCTATTTCTATCCGAGAATCATGTGACATAAGAAAGATACTTGTGAAAGAAATAATTGGAAAACTTATGATGTATGAAGAAGAGATTAAGTTAAATCAAGAATCCTATGAAGAACCAAGAAATAATCTGTTGCATTCAAGACTGCTACGTCAAAGAGAAAAGACAAGGAAAAGGTTCATGTTCCTATATCCAGTTCCACCAGTGATGATTCAGATTCTGATAGTGATGATGAGATGGCTCATCTTTCTAGAAGATTCAAAAAGTTCCAACAAAATAAGAAGTTATTTAGAAAGTAAAATAATAAAAGAATGTATAATAGTAAAGGATAGTGTAAAAATGACAGAAAATGGTATGAAAACAAAAATGGGATAATCTTATATGAGTGTCAATGAAAAGGTCATGTGAAGGATAATTTACCCAAGATAAAATTTGAGAGAAATATTATGACAATGTCAAGGGATATAAAAAGGAAATGAAATATACTTGGAGTGATTTAGAAGATAGGTCCAGTGAATCTAACACTTCTGATACTAAAAAGAAAAATCTTGAAAAAAGGTGTTTCATGATAGAATCATTTGATGTAACACCTATTTCTCATATACATAATTCTTACTATTTTAGAAATGAAGGTGAATCAAATATTGATTTAAATATGACTATGGATGAACTTTTTGAATAATGTGGAATGCTTGAGGATGCCAATAATTAAATCAAGTATAAATATAAATTAATGAAAAGACAACATGCTTTAAAATCCAATTATATGTCTGATTTGGATTTTGAAAAAAAACTTTCTCAGCTATTAAAAGAAAATATTATACTTAAATTATCAAATGAGCAATTAAAAAGATATCTTGAGAATTTTACAGCCTGTAGGGATACCATGACTTAGTTTATAGGGATAAAAATTTATCCAAAATACAAAACTAGTCTAGGATATCAACCAGGATATATAAGGATTATAAAGAAAAAATGTGTTCCATAATCTGGACGGTTCACACCTAGTTCATGTTTTGGACAATCACTTGAAAAACTATTTTCTGAAGGACCTATCAATGTTTTTATTTATCAAATCATGTATGTTGATCATAGGAAACCTATGAGACAAATATGGGTTCCAAAATCTTTAATTTCTAACCTCTCTGGACCAATGAAAATCTGGGTACCAAAGTTACCCTACGCTTAATCTATTTTGCAAGAAAATTGACTAAAGAGTTCCTATAAAACCACATTGTACTTGGACAGTGGATATTCAAGACATATGACATGAGACAATTCATTATTCAAGGTCCAAATCGATGTTGGTGGTGGATATGTTATTTTTCTTGATAATTCAAGAGAAATATCATTGACTTAGGCAAAATTTGTAATCCTAATAATATATTAATTTCAGAAGTTCCTTTTTTGAAAGTTAAAGTACAATCTATTTAGTATCTCTCAGTTGTGTGATTAGTGTTTTAATGTTATGTTTCAAAATGATGCATGAAATTTTTTTAATTCAAAAATTATTTAATATTATCAAAGATATGAAAATGTATATTTTGTTGATTAAAAACTCTTTATCTAAGCAAAATTTTTCTTGATTAAAAGCTTTATATAAGGAATATTGGTTCTCGCACAGAAGATTAGGACACTGCAATGTGAACTCACTTAAGAAAATAACTAGAAATTTTTTAGTTAGATACTTACCTAAATTGGTATTCCCACATATCAAATTTTTTAATCCTAGTCAAAAGGGAAAACAAAAAAAAATATTTCTTCAAACCAAAGAAAAAAGTTTTAGCTTCTAAACCTTGTGAGTTGGTTCACATGGATTTTTTGGACCATCAAGATTTTCATGTTTAAATGGGATGCACTATGTCTATGTCCTTATTGATGATTTTTCTAGATAAACATGGGTATACATTATTGATCACAAAAGTGGAACATGTTCTTACTTCGTTAAATATTCCTGGTCTGTAGAAAATCTGAGTGGATTAATAATTAAGTCCTTCAGAAGTGATCATGGCCTTCAGTTTGAAAATCAAGAGTTTGAGTCTTTTTTCACTCATAATTACTATAATCACAAATTCTCTCCTCCTATAACACCTCAAAAAACTGGAGTTATAGAAAGTAGAAATAGGAAACTTCATGAGATTTCTCAGACTATTAAAAATGAGTATACCCTACCTATCTATTTTTGGGTTGAAGCTATTAATATAGCTTGTTACATCATAATTAGAGTTTTAATTAGACTTATTCTTAAAAAAACCATTATGAGCTATGTAAAAATAGAAAACCAAAGGTTAATTTCAATAGAGTTTTTGGTTGCATAGTCTTTATCCTTTATACTTGGGATAATCTTGATGAGTTTTCTTCCAAAAGTGATTAATGTATTTTTGTAGGTTACTCAATCTCTAGTAAATCCTATAGAGTATTTTATAAGATAATAAAATGTGTGGAAGAATTAGTTAATGTAAAATTTTATGAGACTGATCCACATGAACCAAAAACCTCTCTTGAATATCATGAACAAGATCTGTCAATTCAGGAAATTAATGATAAAAACAGTGAACCCCCCATGAAGATAACAAGTTTCAGAAATTTTCCAGAATATGAGAATGTTGAATCTAAACATGTAGAAAACCTTGAGGATTATAGTCCAACCCTTTCTAAAGGTATTATAACTATGAATAATCATCCTTTTAATTTTATAGTAGGTGATCTAAATAGAGGGATAAAAACTTGGGCTTCTTTGAGAAACCAGGTTTAACATCAACTTTTTCTTTCACAGCTTGAACCCAAAAATATTAATGATGTTATCGATGATGAATTTTGGGTGATAGATATACAAGAATAATTAAATAATTTTAAAAGAAACAATGTTTGGGAATTTGTAGAAAGACCTAAGGACACTTTGACCATTGGCACTAAATGGTTGTTTAGAAACAAAGTTGATGAGTCTAGAAATATATACAGAAACAAGGCTATATTAGTTTCATAATTATATAGTCAATAAGAAAGAATAGACTATGAGAAAAATTTGGCATCTGTAGCTTGACTAGAATCCATTAGGATACTACTTGCTTATGCAGCTCATCTGAATTTCAAACATTATCAAATGGATGCTAAAATAGAATTTCTAAATGGGTATATAGTTGAGGATGTGTTGGTTGAACAACCCCTAGGCTTTACCAATACCCATTTTTCGAATCATGTTTTCAAACATTCTAATGCTTTATATGGTCTAGAAAAGCTCATATTTCTTGGTATGATTGACATAGTTCTTTTCTTATTTCAAAAGGTTTTACGAAAGGAATAGATGATCCAACTATTTTTATTAAAATGATTTCCAAAGATATTTTAATACTTCAAATTTATGTAGATGGAATTTTTTTGGATCTTCAAAAAATTCATTATGTAGAGATTTTTAAATTATTATTCAAGTTCAATTTGAAATGGGTTTAATGGGGGAACATCAAATTTTCCTTGGATTTCAAATTTTTCCAAATAAAAATGGAATTGATTTTAAAAAAATATATACTAAGGATATTTTTATTCGTTTAGGTTTGGATAGTAATAAAGGTAGTGATACATCTATGAGTACAACTTGTAAGTTGGATGTGGATGAAACTGGTAATCCAGTGGATCAAACCAATTACAGAGGTATGATTGGGAGTTTTCTCTACCTTACAGCTAGTCAAATGGAAATTTTTTTTAGTGTATGTATGTGTACATCTTCTCAATCCAATCCCAAAGAATCTCATTTAACTGTTGTTAAAATTATTTTTTAAGATCTCTAGTATACCACCAACTTAGGATTATTTTATTCAAGAGTACAATCATTTTATTTATTCAGTTATACAGATGCTGACATTTCTGTTTTTATGTTATATAGAAAAAAGAACCTCTGGAACATGTAACATTTTGAGCAAGTCAATAGTATCTTGGTGTAGTAAGAAACTAAATTTTGTTGCATTATCCACCGCCAAAGCTAAAAATATAGCAGCTGGACATTATTGTGCTCAAATTTTGAGGATGAAACAAACTTTATTATACTATGGATACCAATTCAAACATGTCTCTATAAATTTTGATAACACAAGTGATATTAAAATCTCAAAAAATACAGTATATCATGCTTGGATAAAGCGCATTTATGTGAGACATCACTTTTTGATAGATCATTTTCAAAGAGGTGATATCACTCTTGAATTCATTGGCACTGAACATCTATTGGATGATATATTCAAAAAGAATTTGAATTATGAGAGGTTATATTACATAAAAAATTATTTAAATATCATTAATTCTTAGCTTTGGACACCTCAACGTTTGGATACCTCACTGTTGGACCTCACCGTTAGGACACATCACCGTTGGACCTCACCGTTAGGACAACTCACCATTGGATCTCACTATTAGGAAACCTCACCATTTGACCTCACCATTAGGACACCTCACCATTGAACCTCACTATTAGGACACTTAACTTTGGTACCTCACCAATAGACCTCAATGTTGGCACCTTACTATTAGTTGAACTAACTAATTGGTCCTGAACATAGTGTTTTTTCTGCTAGAATCTGAAACATTTTAATTTTATTTATTTAATTTACTCAATTTGTTTTTAGATCCCTAAATGTAAAAAAAATTGCAAGATAGATTTCGATCCACCTCAATCCACTCCGAAACCTCATGATCTAGAAGCCTTGAACCTATCCTTCTTCTAAAATCCTAAAACCACATCAGATCGCAATGGAAATACTGAAGAGACTGATGGTTGGTGGTGAAGGAGATACACCAAACCCTATGATACCTCGATCTGAGTCTAGTGGTGGAAAAATGATTATGGAAAAGCCTGTCAATCCACATTTTTCATAGAGGGAAATAATTTTCAAATTTTAATTATGTTCGGAATGGATGTTTTTTATTAGGGCCCTAGTGATAAAGGCACTCGAAACTGGGGATTGGGTGGAATGATTCGTAAAAAATAATGGATCATATTATCTGAAGCTAGTAAAGTAATTTTATGAGTTTATGAAGTTAAAAAAATACAAGGATGAGAACTGAATGTCTTAAAATGTTAATGGAGTAAGTGTGAGCTTCTCTTATATTGAATGGTCTGAATGATTAAGAGTCCCACATGAAGGCGTATTTAACTACTACTCTAGTGTGATTCCTCCCACTAGTGAGTAGTTTATCTATGAAGAGGCTCTGGTCGAACTAACATATAATTTAATCCCTATGAAGGTAATTTTTTCTGAGATGGATGGGGAAACAGATTACTATTTAAATTTTTCCATCATGTCTTGAGTCATAGGAGAGGGGACTTTGATACTTTGAAGTATCAAGACATGTATTTTTTGTATATTTTGAAGAATGGAAAAAGGATAAATATTTTCAGGTTGTTGATGTATCAGTTAGAGGATATGACTAGGTGTTTTTGAAGTCAAATGCTTTATTTTATTCCCTATTTATATCCTTGATGTTGAAAGTGAATTAATTTTCTTGAAATAAAGAATAATTCATAGTTGTAAGGGACATATTCTGTATTACCCAAATGGTTTCCACATTTATAAAATTAAACTGGACCCTTGGAAAAGGGAATGTGTGAATGATGAGGCTAAGATATATGGGGAATTAAATCCTATTACCAATCCTACTAGGATAAATAATAATAGAGATTCAGGTTTAATGCCTAATGAAGTGGAGCTGGTGTACTCAGATGAAGAAGAGGTGGTTACTATTGTGAAAGAAAGAATGGATTCTCTTGTAGATGACAAGAGTGATCCTAACATTCCATCAAGCCCCCTTATTATTACTATATCATTTGGAGAGCCTAATCCACCAATGAGATTACCCAGAATAGAGATTTTCATAAGGTACTGTGATGATGAGGAAACCACTGAAGAAAAATGAGAAGAGAATGTCTTAAGCGACATTACTATTTAAGAGACCTTAGAAGAGGAGGATGAAGTTTAAATTGATCATGAGGAGTTTGAGATAGCTGATGATGAATGTGAAGAATAATTCCTAAGTCTTAGTCCTTTTATAGGACAAACAATAATGGCCATGAGTGAAGAGGGGGAGGATGTTGAATCATTCGGGGCTGAAATTGCAATGGAAGCGGTTGATGATTCTGTAGAAGAAGTATTAGTAGACCCTCCTACTAGTTCAGTTGATCAAGGGAGACTAGAAGAATAGAATACACATTTCTTGTAGGATTATCCATGTGAGGGGGAGGAACCGGTTTCCATGTGTTTAGTTTCTGTTAGTCATGATATAGAAGATTGTTCAGAAAAAACCTGGATTCATTATTTTTGACTTAGACAATAAAGATTTGGAAGATGAAAAACCTAAAAGAATTCCTCAAGTTCATTCTATTTCAGAGACCACTATAGTTCAACGGGTGGTTCTTCTACCTTAGGATTATGTGAAGAAGGATGAATTAGAGTCATTAAAATCATATTTGAATAGACTCATTGATAAGAGATCCATTGGGATAGAGAGAACAGTGGCTCTCAGTCAAGAGATTGTGGAATCTTCTTTGGAAACAATAATATATACCTTTCACTCCAACTTTCTATATAAAGTGAAGGAATGATAGAATCTATTCCGAACCATGGCAGAATCAATGGAGTCTGTGAACCATTCTATTGTGAGTTTAGACTCATATATTTCTTCAAGAGATCAAGTGGAAAAAGACCATATGTTTGTTAAGAGTGTTGTTTATAAGATTGTCACTCTGATTGAGGGTGTTAAGAAGTCTATGGAGAGATATGTGAGTGGTCTAGATGATTATGTGAAAAGGTTGATCAGTGGATTGACCATGTATTTTAAAGAGATAATAGATTTTACCATGGAACCTTTGTGTGCATCTTCTTCCTCATCAGCCTATCCTCCTGTTCATCTAGAAGCCTTTAGATCAATTATTAGAGAAGAAATGGAGAAGCTCTCAAGTGCAAGTACCTCAGACCCTCAATCTAGGACTCAGGTAGTTTCCCCTACTAGAGACATTCATAAGCTTGTCGGAGATTACATGAGGGAGGCTTACAAAGATCAAAAGGCCATCAATGATCAGGTTAACTTTTATTATAAATTGGTTTACACTAAGACTCAGATGGATGGTCACTTCAAGATGTTATTGGTAAACATGAGGATCCCACCTGTCACTCAGCATTTTAAGGATCTTGTTAGTAGGCTTAGATAGGTAACTCCATATTTGGAAATGTTCATGGAGAATAAGGATTATTTCATCTCATCTATGAAAAGAGGAGGATGAGTCATTATGGATTTTAGGAATATCCTTTTTCCATTTCTCTATGCGGACTGTACTCTCATTATTATCCCTCCATCCTTACCTTCATCCTCAACTGCATCAGGATATACTAGTGTTTCCCCTTTCATGAATACTAGATAGGATATCCGAAGCTTGACTCCTATGAATCCTTAGAGATTTACTCATTATCAGTCTATTGATGCATTTGTAGGAGCTCCTCCTATCTTGCTTACTGTTATACCTCAGTCTGTCCCTCAATCTTCTGAAACTTACTCCTCGGATCCCAAAGACAAATCTCAATTGGAAATCTCTAATGTGGATTGAATGTCGGTTGTTTTATTTTATATGGATCATGGTAATCTTTTTTATATTATACTATATTCTCATTAATATAAAAATATTATTATTTCTCTTTTTGTCTTGTTTTCATTTTTCTAATCACAATGGGGGAGAATTTTTAATATTAGAGCCCTTGAATATATTAAATTCCTATGAATTTATATTTTGATACATAATATATGTATATTGAAACCACTGAAGAGATTATAAAATGTTCTTATCCGTGATTCAGTAGTACTTAAATCTAAATTTCACTGACATAATTTGTGATTATCAAAAATGGGGAGATTTTTGGACTCACCTGTTTTGATAATACCAAATCATGTTTCATTTATATGATAATTATGTTTCATTATTTTGTACCATATAAAAATTATCTATTTTAAATCTCACTATTCTCTTGCTAAATTTTACAGTGAAAATTTTCTCTAAGTAAAAGGTCACTAATTGAATCTACTGTTGTAAGGTTACCGTTAGAGGTTACTGCTAGAGGTTACCAATGAGAAACCATACCACTGAGTTATCAATATGAGTATACCACTCAAAGGATACTGTTTTAGAGTTAACTCTTGAGGTAACTGCTACATTGTTACATATGGGAAGCCTACCGATGAATCTTACAGATAAAGCTTACCAATAAATCCTACCAATGAAGCTTACTGATGATTCTTACAGATGAAGCCTACAGATAAAGCCAACCATTGCATGGCTATAACTCAGAAGCTACTCTTGTGAAGGCGGCCACTAGGAACCTACCGTTGAGAAGGATACTACTACCAGTCTACCAATACTTATACCATTCTACACTATACTTTTTCAATTTTCTTGAGATTATTCTAACGGTCATATTTGGTAAACTTAATGTTTTTGACATTAATTAATACTGATTGTAGACAAATCAAGAGACCATATCTGGAGAGAGTATGTGGTACGAGGAATACTGCATGTGGTTTTGTCATTCCTAAAGGTGGACATCAAATATAAAATAGAAGACCAAGCTTGAGAAGATAAGTATGAGTGAGGAACATTACTTTCTAGATCTGAAGAACAAGAAAAACACACGAGCACTTACATTGTGAATCCAAGAGCTCCACAAAGATCATTTGGGAAAACAAATTGAATACTCCCGTTTATGCTTCATAAAATCTCTTTCAAACCAAGAAGTAGAACACTTCAGTACCTAGAAGCTAGAACCTGGAGTTATGATACTCAGTTTGGAAGACAACTTCCAGAGAAGGACTCGAACTTCAATTTCTTCACACCAAGGAGTCAAGAGATAAAATGCAGACACATAGATCCTTATAAACTCGAGTATTATAACATTATATCTATTTTTTTCTTTATCATAAATTTTTAGAAGTGTGTGTTTGTCTGTAACACACACACACACACTATCTCCTATGCTTAAACTGAAGGATACTGAAAGTCCTCACACCATACATTCCTTGTATTTTTGTTTCCCATGTGTAACTGTGGAAGAGACTGTGTGTGGCATGGTTGTGTGTTTTTTCCATGAAGAACTGTGGTAGATTTTGCGAGACCTGGATAGTATGTGAAAACTATTGTAAATCCCAATACCAGCTTTGTATAATGTTTATTGTTAATATAAAATGCTTGGTGGAAAGTGATCACCAAGTGGAGAGGATTATGTGTCGGCATGAGACTGGACCTCTTGTTTAATTCTGTTGTTTAATATTTTTTTGTAATACTCTTTTTTCTATTTTATACTGCTTATAATTTCAAAAACAGAAAATTGTTTTACATTAATTCTGATAGTTAGTTTTGGTTAGTGTGTATATGTGTTTAAATCTGTAAACCGGCTTCAAAATCAAGATAAGTGTTTTACACTAATTCAACTAAGGACTAATCATCCTTTGAGAAACTTGTTTACCAATTGATCATTTATATCTCTACTGCCTTAGTTATCTGTGTTGTTTCAGATTGGGGTATTTTTATCATAATGTTTTTAACATAAATTTTAAGTAGGAACTCAATTCACCCCCCCTGAGTTTCCACCAAAAACAACAATTTAAAAAATTAAAATTAAAAAAATATTTTCCAAAACAATTATATAAATCAAATTGGGAAATCTCCAAATCAAAATCTCATATGGTTTACATATCTATAACATTTCAGAAAAAATGATTTATTATAAAATAAATTTCTTCAAAATCGTACCCCCAGATAATATATTAATGTTATGAAACCTCATCACTAATGAAACCATATCAGATGTGTTTTGATTAATCTATTTAGACTTTTTTCTAGTGTTACAGGAGGATTAGTAGTGTAACATTTCAACTATCAATATAATGACTTATAAATTCATGGATCGATTATTTTTAACCATGTCCACTATGAATAATGTAATAATTTTACAAAATTGATTTTATCTTAATTTTTTTAACTCTAGGAATGTTTTAAATATTATAAACATTTATTTCATATGAAACAACAATCCCTTACTTCTAAAAGCAGCAGTAAACTTTGTTAAATAATTATAACTGTCAAATTGTTGTATTCTTATAAGTATATATAAATGATGATGAATTAGATATAATATCACACTTACCCATCTACCATTAACGTGAAAAAAACTTTTATTCATTTTAATTTATAAATATTATTATTATTTAAAAATTAAAAAATAATTAATGGATTAAAACAATATAAATCAATAAGATGATTGAATTCAATATTTTTATATATTACTAAAGTGATGAGGTGAATTGTAATGGATGTTTTAACCAAATACCATGAACTTATTATTTTATATTTTATAGGTTGGAATTTCTAATTTTATATTTAAAGAAAAGAGACAATATTCCCAATACCATAAAAAATTTAATTCATGTATTTAGAATATTATTTCCCTTAGGAAAATTTATCCTATGAATAGAATTATTTTCCATGAAATTTAGTATATTTACATTCATACCCTTATGAATAGAATGATTTTCCTTGAAAGCACATTTTAAACATGGATACCAATCTATTAAACTATTGGATTAACACATAACATATATGGTAATAATTTTCATAAAGAATGATATAATGTACAAAAAAGAATATTTATTAGGTTTTTACCTTATTTTATAATAGTTAAATATGGACATTCCTTGAATGTACTCTGACTAAAATAACGGCTCTATTAAGTATAATTATTAGTGGGTTATGACCTATATTTCACTAATCCTCTAGTATACATTACTATACCTATAAAAAAAATTTATTTTGGTGGATAATAAATTTAATAATATCATAAATGACTTTTTATAGCTATATAGAGAACACCTTATCCATATTCATCTTATGAATCTTCCTTAAATCTATTCAAGTAGTTATATAAATTTGAAAATTATCCAATTATGTATGGACTAAATAAAATGGTACATGTGTTCCTAATTTCTCTATTCATCCTCATACTTCATGTCTTATAAAAATATAATCCTTTAGCATATTACTCTTATAGATATCCAAACATGATGATCAGTCCCTTAACATGTGTCAAAGATATATGGAATAATAAAACAATTTTTTCATGGAGTTTTATTAATCTAACTATTAAAAAACATATTTATTTTCCATCATTACATATAATTAAATCTTTATATTCTTATTTGTTGTTAATTGTTTTTTGGGTATTATATACCATTAAAAATGCAATTTGTTTTATACATGTTAATGTATAATAATTTATGTTACTAATTGTATATAATACATATCTAAATTAAATGAAAGTTATGTCTACATATATCTAAGAATATCATATGTGAAAGGTATGTGAACACCTTTCATATAATGGTATTGAATCATACAATAGAAAAATTTATGTAACCCCTTATTACACATTTCATGTACTATGTTGTTCAAGCTTTTTTTATCATCCTCATTTGGGTGTGTTTGAAAGCATCTCAGGGATTCAGAGCCTTTGCTGGGGAAAATGACCTAAATTTCCAAGATTTATGTTTTTGTTAATTATTGGAGTATAGGTATAAATGTATAAATGTTTTTTCAAGGTTCTACCATAGTTATAAGAATGTCCTAGGTTTCTTTGGGGTTTTTATTCTGAGAAATGGCATGTTTTATATCTTCTGGGGGATTATTCCCCATGTAATGGGATTACACACTGTTTAATAGTTGTCGGGAAGATTTCATGAATCCATATTAGGGAATGAAAGGATTACATACCATGGGATTATATTTGGTTTTGTAATAGGAAAAATTGGGATTTAATAAAAAGGAAAATCATTTTTCATCATTTCTATCCTTTGAGGAATTCATGAAATATAATGGTATCACATGCCATGTAAATAACAAAAGATGTGGTTTTCAAAGCATGGTATGAGTGATTTTCATTTCATTCAAATATAAAGCCTCTCTCTCTCTCAATCTAGATCTCATCAAAAACAATTTGGGAGATATATTCTCCTTATAGATATTTTATTTAGCAATCAGTCATCAGGGTTGTTGTGGTAAATCTCTACTGATAGTTGGTCCTTCTAGTTCTTCTTTTGATTTTATTGATGTTATAGTCATGTATATGGTTGTGTTCTTATTTTTGATTGGTTAGTTTTTTATATCAATAATTTTTACTTCAATATCATGAATTTTTTTTTGAAGGCAGATCTCTTAGTTTCCAGTCACCATTGTCAAAGGTGTTTAGGTATATACCATTTTATGGATGGTGTTTCTATAAAATGGGTTAATTAGATGAAATTATTTTTGTTCATAATAAATTCCTTTAGTTTATTAATTTAATATTAGATATTTTTAGTTTTAAAAGGTTTTATCATTATGTTAAAAGTTTTTAATGGGAATTTCTTTAAAAATGATTTTTTTTAATTCAAAAATAGGGTTTTCAATCATCAAAGAGGTTTGTATTGGCTATAAATATTATTTTACAGAGTGTGATCATGGTTTTGAAATTTATTTTGTCAATATCTTCACCTTTTAAATCATTGGTTTATTAGGTAATAGACATAGGATAACTATGTGTGTGTGGACCCTCTATTGGTTGTTTAGTGAAATCAACATACTTCAGAAGGACTCTATATTGGTTGTATCCAATGTTTGACCATGTTTAGGTCACTTTTTATCTATAGTAAATATTTTACCATTGGATTGAGAAAAAATTATAGTGTTTATAGTCAATTATGGAATTTTATTTCTTGATGTTTTTTATCATGGATTAATGCACACAAGTTTTTATATGAGGATGTACCACATGGTATTTTAATTGTAAACAATCCCTTGATTATTTCACAAAGGTTTTTTAATTGTTTTTTAGGTGAATATTGGATACAAGGAGAATTTTAATATTATCTTATTTTTATTGTTTTGACTAGGATTTTATAGTTTATTGTTGTATACCTTTTTCTTTCCACCTATAATTTGGTTATACATCTTGTTTTTTTATAATGAGGACATGTTTCAGTTTCCTTTGTTCTACCTCACCATGTGACGGTTGCATCGCGTGTATGGTTTGGTTGACCTGATTTGGGTTGTAATATTTTTTTAGTAGTGGTATGGATCATAATTAAGTGTGTTAAAACTACCTGAGTTTTATTCCATTTCTTGGATACATGGGAGTTAGGATCATTGGAATTTGGATAGTAACTTCAAAAAATGGACCTAGCCACCAAAATTATGTTACTGAACCCGAGTTAGCATTTTTAGTCATGTAATTTTACCAGGTTTTATACTTGGAATTTGGTTCCATTTGAATAATATATATGGTATTTTTATTCAAATTAAACCATTCCTTCTTATGTAATGTATTTATTTGATATAATTCATAATTTCATTAAATTATTTTTATATTAAAGCATTTGTTTACATTTTTAAAGTTTTCCTAATGTTATAGAATGTTTTCATGATATAATTATTTTTTGTATGTTGTTTGTTATAAAATAAATCCAATAAGATCTATTACTAATTATATAGAGGAATATGTGAGATGGGTTCCACAGGTGAATCCTCTTGTGGACCCTTCTTTTTTAGTTTATGTTATCTATACTATTCAAACAATGGGTCAAGTGGATGTCAGGAACCCAAGACATGTGGTGGATTATAGTTCTCAGTATAATAAGACTTATCTATCAATATTCAGTTATGATAACGTAATTAAGTAATATGATGATTTTCTTGAGTGGATTGAGGTGATATTAAACTTTGTGAAGACTCATAAAGACTCTAATGTGGGGTTTTCCACATAAATTCTTGATGGACTGCGAATTACATGATGAGACTCGATTGTGCATGATATTTTTTTCACTGGATGTTATGTAGACTAAAATGAAGAAAATATTTAAATAGAATTTTGACCTTGATATTTTTTCTACAGTGAAGACATGATATTTTTTGAGTTTCGAGATAGGGGAGCATACAATTCTGATGTATTCCACCCATTTTGGTGATATGGTGAATTTGGAATCAGTTCATGTCACTAATGAGTACCTAATGTCATATAGGATTGATATATGACTAATGTACGATATTAGTTTTATTTTTGTTCTCTTGTTCCTTCTAGAAATTTTGGATGTATTTCACAAAGTATCTCTGCCTAAGGCCAACATTGTTGGGAAGACAAGATTGGGTGGACCTTCAGTTTGTGCATTTGTATACTGGTGTGTATATTATTGAAAAAAATGGAAGCACAATGGTTTCTTGTATTCTTATGAAATAGTATTGAGGTATTCATTAAGAAAAAAACAATTTTTTTTCTATCAGTGTGAATGAATTGGTAATATCAAGCCAAATTTTATAAAGGCACCAAATAGTTTTCATCTTTGTACATAATATGACCATATGAAACATATTTGTGAAATGATATCATAGGGTAGTTTGTTTTAATCCACATTCACCAAGGGTTATTAGGTTCATGAAAATACTTCCAAAGGTGGTGGGTCATATCCTAATTCTTAGGGGTATGTTTATGTGGCTAAGAAATATCAGGGAGGAGCCAAGTCTTGATTTCTTTATATATTGAAGTATGATCCAGCAGAATCTAAAGAAGGAATGACAATAGCTAGAGGTAGGGTGATTATTTTGACTTCTAAGTTGATATATATGTTTGATACATTCACTGCTCATTCAATTACATATTCATATTTGGTTTATGTTATTTTCATGATTTTGGAATATATGTCATTATTTTGGGATATTTAAATGACTTTTTTTAAGAAATACGAGAAAGGATTCATGTGTCATGCATTTTGGGTGATGATAGGTGACTTTGAAGTTTAGTGGGAATTCTATGTTCTTCATCTTTACATCTTCGACTTGTTTATCAGAATGGATTTCTTGATCAGGGTTATGGACCACATAGAATGATATTACTATTGGGTATAGTTATTTTTTATTGATGGGGTTACTCATGATTTTTAGGTTGTGTGGGAAAATAGATCAGGTTGTTCGGGGCATGTTGTTCCTTATGTTGTTGTAATATTATTCCATTTATCAGAAACATTTCTTAATGTAGTTGATCCTTATTTTGGTGGTCGAATTCCAAAAGTGGTGTGTGAATAACCTAAGGACTTTCTAGATGATTTTAATATTCTACCTCCATAGAGAGTGGTTGTGTTATTGATTGAAATACTACCTAGTAATATTTTTATTTCCATTCTGTCTTATCGAATTTTTCCTCTTGAGTTTGTGGAACATAAGTTCCATAATGAGTACTAAGAGGATGCATGATTTATTCTTCCTAATTTTTCATTGTTTCCTTAACCTATCCTATTTGTTTAAAAGGTAAATGGGTGCCTCAAAACTTGTTTTGAATATCATAAATTGAATTAGGTGTATATTAAGAACAAATACCATTTTCGTACGATTAATGACCTTTCTAGCTAGCTTAGAGAGGAATGATTATTTTCAAAGACATAACATTCAATAAGCCACTACTAGTTCAGGGTTCAAGAAGAGGATATACATAAGACAACATTTAGAAGCCATTATGAATACTTTTAGTTTCTGGTTATTCCTTTCAGTATGACTAAGGTTTATAAGGTGTTTATGGATATGATGAATTGGATCATTCATCAGTTCATGGAATATTTTTTAATTGTGTTCTTGGATGACATTTGGGTGTACTGGAAGTTTGGGAAAGAGGACAAGGGCCATTTGGATATCCTTCATCAAACCATGAACGAACATTATCTAGATGATAATCTTTATAAATTTGGATTTTGGATCCGAGAAGTTAAATTTCATGGGAATTTTATATTTTATAGTGGATTCTTAGGGGATTTTGAAAAGGTATAGGATATTATGTCTTAGGGGAATCCTAGAAACTTGTTTCATATCCAAATCATATTGGGTTTAGCTAGCCACTATATATGGTTTGATTAGGATTTCTAAAATATATCATATTTTATTACTACGTTAACTCATTATAGATTAATGTTTGAAAGGAACAAGAATTTTTAATGATCTTTTAAGGAGATGAGGATGAGGATGAAATCAGCACCTTTTCCGATTCTTCCATAACTAGGTTCAAGATATTTTTTTCTGAAATGATTCAAGTATGAGTATGGGATTTTTATTGATACAAGGGACATAGGCGATGGCCAATGGATCATTATAGTTACTCCCTCATGAGAATAACTATCCTACCCATGATATTGAGTTGACAATGGTTATGAATGCACTCAAAATTTGGACACACTACCTCTTTAGGGAGCGATTTACTGTGTAATTTGATAATAAGAGGTCATAAACCTATTTTTACTCAGAGGGATCATAATTGGTGGTAGAGATACCAGGATGAATACATACAGACATTGGATTTTGATATTTCATACACCACTGTTAATATTAATGTTGTTCTTAATATGTTGGGATGATAACAACAGACACAAGGTATAAAGGAATCATTATAGGAGTGGTCTCTATTGAGTTTGTTTATTGAGATAAGGTTGATAATAAAAGAAGATGGTTAACAGGTGTTCTTGGATTTGATAAAACCAGACTTTCATTTTTATGAGTGATTTCAACTTGATTTGGTGAGTGAAACCAAGTCAAAACACATGGGTAAAAGCCTTTTGGTGGGGAGACCTCATGTGAGTGGTCATTGTCTCCCAAACGCACTTTATGTTTCAGTAGTAGGTTGTTAGTTATGTTTTCCTAAACACATTAGTTGATGGATAGTGGAAACTAGTCTTGTTGGTCCCTTAACCTAGAGGATACTAAGATGTGTCATCTTTTTGGACATCAGTATTGGAGTACTAGGATGAGATGGTCGATTGAAATTTTTTGGCTGGGGTGTCTTACTCATTAGAAAATTAATGTCGAACACCGGAGACAGGATGGTTTGGTGGATCCCTAACCATTTCCAGTATTGAATTTGGATGAAATTTTATTGGATTTTATCATTTGGATTCCACAAACTCTTTTTTGGAAGGATGATATTTGGGTTATCATTGATTGACTAATGAAATCAGTGCATTTACTACCTATCAAATATATAATAAAGGTGGAATTGATTTGGAACATGTATGTATATGAGATTGTGATAATTCATTAGGTTCCCTCTATTATTTCATCTGAATGGGATCTAAGGATCATGTCCATGTTTTGAAATAGTTTTCAAGAGGTGATGGGTTCCCAAATTAGATTGATATTAGAGTATCATCCACAGAATGATGGCAAAAAATAGGGCTATTTAGGTTCTTAAGGACATGATCTGGGCTCATGTCCCAGATTTTGGATGATCTTGGCAAGGAAATTTTCCTTTGGTTTATATTTTATATAATAATAATTATTAGTATTAGATAAATATAGAACCATTAATGGCTCTATATTGGAGGACATTTATATCTCCCTTATGTTGGAAAGAGTTGGGACAATGGCCTTTCTTTGGGATATGTATAGTTTAGGATATGATAGGGAGGGTGTGGTTTATCTGAAGGAGATTGATCATGGCATAGTGTCACCAAAAATATTATAAAAACCATTATGGTTGATTTTTGGAGTCCTAGGTTGGTGATCAGGGTTTTATTAGAGTTTCAACTCGCATAGGACACCATCAGTAGGGTAAAAGGGAAGGTTTGGGATGAGTTTTTTATCCCCCATTGAGTTCATCAGATGACTCAAAATGATGGAATATCAGTTGTAAATTTCATTTATTTTTATATCTATCCATGGTGAGTTTATTATTTCCCAACTAAGGAGGTATATATTAGATCCATCAATTTTTTTGGAAGGGAGGATATTGATCATGAGACTGAAAACACTTTGGATAAGTATATAGTTTAGATTATTGATCACTGAGAGAAGTAATTTTTTGGTAAAATTATTCTTCTAGTCTTGGTAGTGTAGTAGTGTAGCCATTTCATCTACAAGTCATATGAGTGGGAATTTATGATGAGGAAACAATGGATTTTCAGTTTTTTCAAGTTCATTAATATGATGTCTTTCTGGGGGACTAATGCATTTGTGGTGGTGAGATTGTAACACACTGTTATTCTTTTTAGGTACTCCCTTGATCTTCATTTGTTTATTGTCCTTGTTTGGGGGTGTTTGTAGGATTCTATTGGTTTGAGAGACTTTTATAGGAAAAATTAATTAATTTTCAGGGATGTATGTGTGTTTTAATTAATGTATTCTGGGTATAAATGTATTAATGTCTTTGAGGGGTTCTTCCCTTGTTTGGAAAATGTCTTGGGTGAATTGTAATTTTATGTATTGAGAACTGGTATTTTTTTATCTATTATAAAATTACATTACTGTAAGGAGATTATATTCAATGAAATGATTTTCAGGAATATTTAATGAATCTGGTTTATGTAATGAAAGGATTACACACTGTGATAGGATTTTATGTCGTGTATTGTCCAAACTACGGTTTTTATAAAAAGGTGACTTGTTTTTTGATGTTTTCATCATTCATGGAATAAATGACATTTATTTTCATTACACACTCTTATTAATATCATTATATGTGGTTTTTATGGTTCAACATAAGTTATTTTAATCTCATTCAACAATGAATCCTCCCTCTCTTGACCTAGTGATCACCCAAATATATTTTTAAGATCTCTACTCCTTCAAGATCATCCATTGAGTTATCTATCATCAATGTAGTTTTCATGTAACACTCTTGTTAATCTTTAATTCTATTTATTATTAAAATTTTGTTGTGTTTATGTTCTAGGCTATAATTGTGTTCATATTTGAGATCAGATTGTGTTTTCAATCAATCATTTTTAGTTCTTAGTTGTGCCTTTCCTTTTAATGTACAATCTCTTGGTTTCCAATAACAATTCTTGAGATCATCTTGGTTTATACAATTATGAGGTATTTGTTTCTATAAAACATGTTAATTTTATTATATTCATATTTTTATTGATAAATTAATTTGGTTAGTACATTTATTATAATAAATTTTTGGTTTCAAAGGATTTCATGAAAAAGAAAATGTTTTTAATTTTTTCCATTTAAAAGGGATTGTTTTATTATCAAATGGTGTTTTTAAAACCTAAAGAAGTTTTTATTGACATTGAAAAGTGTTTTATAATTTTTACCACTATTTTGAAATGTATTTTGAAAATAATGGGATATTGTAAACCTTGGATGCATCGCTAAATAGACATAGGAAACCATAGTTTTTGTGGAACCACTGGTGTTAGTTTGGTGATATTGATAAATTGTAGTAGGAAATAATATTAGTTGGATCCCACATCTGACCATTTTTAGGTAAATTATTCTATATAGTATTTATTATCCCATTGTCTGGGGACCAAATTATACTGTACTTGATCATTTAAATATTTTTATCAAATGATTGTTTTATCATGGATTGTTGCTCACATGTTTTTATATGAGGTTGTATCACATGGCATCACAAGATGGTATTTCATGGATAGGTGTTTACTTACTTACCTTATAACATAGGAATATTCTTTCTTGTTTTACTACAGATTCTTTACATATTTTTGGTTTGAGAATATGAAATTATACTATGAAAATTAAAGGGGAAATGAATTATAAATGGATTTTTATTATGAAAATTCATTATCAAACTTTTTGGTTTTAAATGATAGAAATGTTGAAGTCTTGATAATATTCCTTGTATAGAATATGTGGTGGTATACTATAGGGCTTTGTTCACACACCCTACTTTTTATATTAGGTATTTATTTATGTTGTATTGTAGGATCCATGTAAATGAAAGGGAATCTTGTAGCTTTTTGTATTGTCCTTTAATCATTTACTTTATTTTGGGGTGGATTAGAGGTGACGTTTGGCCACATGTAAATTTTTTATACTATCAGGATTATCCTATATTCGCATGGATTTTATAGTTTCTTTTTATAACATTTTCATCCTCCTTTACTCCTCTTGTATGTCTTGTTTTAGATATATTCCAGAATTGTTTTACTTTTCCTTATTTTACCTCACAAATTGACTTCTATATTTGGTTTATACTTTGTTTTACCTTGGTATTCCTGTTACAATATTCCAATGAGAAATAATAGTGTTTTGAATACCCAATCCCCACCATTATAAAAAATACATTAATAACTCTGACTAGTGAAAAGTCCCACCCAAATACCTACTTTCCAATTATAATGCATTAGAGACATCTTAATTCAAATATATTTCTAAAACCAAATATATATAAATAATAATCAACTCTTATTATTGAATTGATAACCTAATGAACAATAATAATCCGAGTTAAATAAAACTAAATATTGTATCATACCTAATATGTAACACCTTTATATTAATGGAACATAAATTATTACAAGAAATGTAGAAACATTAAATTTAATCATTGAATTGACCATATAATAATAAATTTATTATCATGAATACTATAAATGTATAAAAAGAAAAAAACGATTAATTTAAATATTAATCATAAAACAATAAAACTTTTGACAATAATTTATTATATTAAAATAACTATTTATATATAATAAAATTAGTAGGGATTTACATATGATATTATACAAGTATACAATTATAAAATTATAAATCAAACATTAATAGTGAAATATTTTTTTATTTTTTAGAGGGTCAAAAATATTTATAAAAATATTATGAAAAAGTTTTAATTGATAAAATACATAAATATAGAATAACAAAGAGAAAATAAACAAATAAATATTCATATCATGATTTAGATCATAAATATTGTTTTATTGTAATCTCTATATAATTTTATATTTGTAAAAAATAATTGTTTATATCTATGTCATAATTATATATGATTTTTAATTAAATGAATATGATTTATTCATGGATATTAAATTTTTATTTTCATTTAAATAAATTTATGTGACTCATTCTGGATGAGTCCCATTCATAGATCAAAGATCAGAATAGGAATGAAATCACAATCCCCACTTCAATAGGGTGGGTGTTCATTTTTATCATTGAGATTTTTCTTAAAAATAAAGGAAGGAATTTCCTTCCCGATAATGTTGTAATATAATGATAAAAATAATCAATCCCAAACATGAATGATAAAAAAACATATAACGATCATCTATCATAATATTTTATTAATTATAGGAAACAATTGAAGGATTTCATAAACTCATTGAAAATATATTGAAATCCCATAAATGTTTAAATATATATATATATATAATATAAGATGGTAGTATATTATAGTGGGATTGAACGCTAATCTATAATGAAAAACCTGAGAGGCATTATTAATGATTTTAATATCCTCCTCCAACTTTGTAAAATAAAATTTTATGTAAATTTCGATGTGATTATATCCACATACTTATCATTTAATGCCCAGAAGGTTGAACAATAAAATATGTATCATGTATGCATAAATATCAAGGTATTAAAACCATATTAAATATTAATGAACACACCATTCCTACCACATATTTTTAAAAATTTTCCAAGCCCTAAATTGGAAAAAAAACTAATCCAATACATTCTCATGTCAACACCTAGTGATAATATTATCTTTGAAATATTTATTGAATATCACCAAAAATCACACTCCCAAGGTAAAAGATTATATATAGTAAAATAAACACCATTAACATATAAAGAGGGTAGTAAAGAATAAACACTACTGGAAAGATGATCTTTCCCAACACTTCTATACCAACGGTTTGTAAAAACCGTTGGTATAGCTACCATTTCCCAACGGTTCACCAAAACTGTTGGGAAAGCCATAGATTTCCCCACCTTTCCCAACGGTTTGGCAACCCATTGGGAAAGGGTCACTCTTTCCCAACGGTTTATGATAAACCGTTGGGAAAGGGTGTGTTTTGAGCCTCTTTCCCAACGGTTCACCAAAACCTTTGGGAAAGGGTGTGTTTTGAGCCTCTTTCCCAACGGTTCACCAAAACAGTTGGGAAAGAGTGACCTTTCCCAACGGTTCACCAAAACCGTTGGGAAAAACCACCCAAAATTCCAACCTTTGGCCTAAATAAATTCAACCCACCCTAACCTATCCCAACGATTTTGAAAACCATTGGGAAAGGGCTATCCCAACGGTTTTGAAAACTGTTGGGATAGGTTCTTTAATTTTTTTCCAGATCTACTAACCGAGAACATTATATAAATCAAAATTTTAAATAATTATGATAATACATATATATATATATTTATGAAATTATGTTTACAAAAGTGATGTTAGCTTAGTGGTTAAGTCGTTCGATTATAAACGAGGGGTCCTGTGATCAAATCCAAGCAGATGTTTTATTTTTGGAATTTATATACCAACGGTTCCATTACCGTTGGTATAGATTTCATATTACCTATACCAACGGTTTCCAAAACCGTTGGCATAGGTCTATACCAACGGTTTTTGGAAAACCGTTGGTATAGACCTATCCCAACGGCTTACTTGGCTACAGTTCTCCAAACCATTGGTAAAGGTTAGTTTTCTAGTAGTGAAACGAGAACCATCTAATACCCAGATCCCAAATGTACATTGTCCTAGAAGAAACCAATTAAAATAGCATCACAACATTGAAATCTATATACTAAATCGATTATTAGAATATATAATAAAAAATAATCCATACCAACCTGTGGTGTGATGAAGATAAAATAGATCATTAAATATAGTTATTCCACTCTCTAACAAGATCATAGTTTTCTCCAAAAAATGTCCCTTGGGTTGTTATTTCATAGAGAATAGGACTACCGAAATAGTAATATTAAAAAATAAAGTAATAACTCAAATAATATCATCCTCATTAGTTAACTACTAATAAAAATATTCATCACTGCATTTCTTCCAATTTCATCATATTCCTCATAACATTAACAATGTCAATGAACTACTTCAAAAAAATTCTAAAATAATATACCATGTTAGTTAACCCATTAAATATCCAATCATCTAACACTAACACCACACTTAAAAAATTGACCTCTATGATGATTCTATATACACCTCATAGCCTATGTTTTGAAAATTAGAGGAAAACAATCTAAGATAAACCAGTAGAATAAATATGTAATATATCATTTGGACAATTTAATGTCTAATATCTTGAAAAAAATTGAAAATAAAACCTGATAGAAAAAATAATTGATCTCATAGGTCCATTTAGGTATTATAATATTTTGTGGTCTAATAATTGAACTCCTCTTTTTTGTTACAGTAATTGAGAAATTTTTTGGAATATCCATTCTTATTAAATTTTGAATTATATATGAATTATGTTAATCAATATATGATATTCATATAATACAATATAAGTCATCATTAAATTATAGTAAATAAATAAGAATATAGGTGCACTGATATTTTCTCAAGAATTGTGTTTTTATTGTATGTTTCTAATTGTTTAATTTTTTTGAAATAATTATATGATCTTGGTAAGCATCCCAAACCTCTTTTTTATGATCTACATTGAAAAAATTAAACATGTATATTTACATGAAAAAATGGGTTCCTAGGATAAAAACCATATTAAAAAAATATTTTTCATGTAAAAAATAACTAAAATGATTAAATAAGAGGAGTGGTGTTGGGAAACCAAATACGTGCATAGTATACACTAATCATGTGTATGAGAATAGTAGTCAAGAAACCTTTTGTGACCTAATTTTGGGTTCACCTCAATTTTATTTCATAACCTCATGTAGATCCAATAACCCCTATGTAGTTTATTCCACATAAAATAAATTTAGCCCCATGTCATAGATCCATCCACGAGCCCATCTGAGCATACAGTCAAGTCATGTCCACCCATCAATAGAATAGTATTGGTAGAATAATATCACAATGTCTTATATCCCATGTAATGGGTCTTCCAAATCACATTTAGCCAATAAAATCATTTAGATTTTATTTTACACCTGAATGGAACCCCCCCATCCACTAGTAACCAAACATTCATATACAACACATATGGAAAACCCTACATTAATCATCACTTTAACCTTTTCTATTTTCATTGGTTGTATTCTATTTTTCACAACAAATTTTTATGAATTAAGACACAAAATTCAGTGAATGTGCATCTTTGAAATTTTCATTCTAACAAAACAACAATATACAATTCCTCTTATCCCCCATGATTCCACCTAGATCAATTATACCCCAACATCTCCCCATGTCATGATGTTTCAATCATCTAACCCATCTAATGATGATCATTATGGTCTTCTGGTGATTGTTACAACTTAATCCCTCATATTGTAGCAGTACGGTTGATCTAAAATCCAAAACAAAACAATTCTTAAATAGTGATAAAAAATAAATTTAATATAAAAAATTATTTTAATTTCATTATTAATAAAATTCAACATTCATCAATACAAATGATAAATTTTTTGTGATAGTAATAAATAAAAGCAATGAAATGAATTTGTTAACATTTTTTAAAAATTATTATTTGTATGAGGGTTACCATTTCTTGAAATTATTTAAAATTGGTATTCCTTGAAGTATGATTCAATAATGGATTAGATATTAATAAAATATTCAAATACAAAAACTTGCATTAATCAGGAAGAAAACATCATTTAAACTGACGCCTACGAAAGATAAAACACTGCATATTGAAAATTATTTTCCAAATTAATTTTTTTTATGTTATGGATTAATTTATATTTATATTAATCCTTTTATTAGGTTAAAATTTATATTCTATCCCTTGGGTGTGAAATTACTATGGTGCATGAAACACTCATGTTTTACAATAATTAATTAAATTTTATTTAACTTCAATAATGTAAGGAACCAACCCCGGCTTCCCATATTTGGTGCCTTATTTGATTACATTGGAATACAAACAAGGAATAATAATCCCGAAAGATGGATTAGTTTATTTTTATAGGAAACCTGATTTATAAATAAGTTAAATATTAAAAATTGAAAATAAATAAAACATAGAAACTCCTTAGACAACATCCATAACTCCTCGGTTATTTTTGCATGTCATTCTTAATAAACATCTTCATGTCCTGAGAAAATGAAACATAATAAAGGGGTGAGCTCAAATGCTCAGTAAGGGAAAGAAATACAAAAAAAAAGATAACAAAAACATTAGATAGGTGAATAATTGAAAACGCATGCCTCTGAAAATAAACATGAACATAATATGGAAGAAAAATGAACTGAGTAAAAATTTACAGAACATAACATAAGAATGAATATTCTACTATTATAATAACCACATGATCCATAAATACTATTTTCATAATGAGTTAATTCATAATGCGGGACAACATAACCATACTGTTAAGGCCTCATGCAAAGACCATAAGTAATCATTTTGTCAAGGCCTTATGCCATGACCGTAGTTTGTCTCATGAGACCTAACGATGCACTGTGGGTCTATAGTGGGACCCAAACCACACATAGTATTTCCAATTTATTCCTCATATGAACCGGGATAAACATAAATAACATATACATTAATATTGAAATTAATATATGAAATGAAAATAACTTTACCTGAACATTAAGCAAAAACATTAACCATTCGGAGTAAATCAGAGAATGGATTTAAAATACACATCCACATCCAAATTGGTCATAAACCATTACATTAAATATTATATATGATTAACTAGAAAAATAATCCCAATAATTCATAACAATAAACAAGTGTGTTGAAATGGATGAAGATACTCTTATAAAATCATCTAGTAAATCTTGAGATAAATACTCTTTTACTTGGAAATAGAGATTTATTTTGGAAAAATATTTCTATAAGACCAGAAGTGAAGTTAGACAGTATTTTATTAACAAAATTTGTTATTTTATAAAGATAATTTCTTCCAAAAACACATTATAGAGTGACCTTGAAAATTGGTAAGAATTAAATAAATTCCCTTGGATCGGGCTTGTATTTTAGAAACAATATCGAAAGTTCCATTTAAAAAATGTAACCACCAATAAAATAAGGAAATAATATAGTTGTTAAACATATATATAACCCACAAACATAATTTTTGATGAGTAAATAATAATAAAAAATATTTTCATTGAGGTAATAGACAATAAAAGTAGCCCGAATGAAAATGGAAGTTCAGGTGGAATAACCCTTACCTTAACTACGAATGTGTTCCGCTCAAGATCTTAAGAACCTGTAATATAAAATTATACATATTAATAACTTATTTCATAACATATTATAAATTTATTTAGTTTATCATAATTATATTTAGTTTATTTATTTCCTTAGTGATATGCTTTTATAATAAATTTTGACGTTCGGCAATGTTCGTTTTCTTTATTTTCATAACTGGTTCACCTATTCTTAAGTAATGGAGTTCATGTAAATCTCCAGAATTGAATTCCCATATTATTTATAAGAATAAAAAGGTGTTAGTTTTAACTTATATAATTTGGTTACATTTAATGGGGATGAATTATTATATTGATCATTAATGATAACTGTTTCGGTTAAATTGTGGGTTTTATTACAATAGACTCATTTTTCATTATAAAATAATACCATTTGTACAAAGGGATTACCGAACATTAAATAGGGTATATAAAATATATAATAATCTGGTTCAACCATAACAATAATTCTTTCATGACCAGAATTTATAATGATAGTAGAATCGAAATCCCATCGTCCTAGAATGTGGTATTTTGACACATCTCAGATGGTGTTCTTGTTACTAGTATAAATGATGGTAAAAGGAAGAGATGATGATAAATTATTCCACTATCATGACAACATTAAAGTTAATTTAAGGTAATGGAGCCATCAAAACATTTGGATAAGGATTGTTAATAATAGAAAAAGAAAACAATTTAACTTGAAAGGAAAGACAAAGAATTGAAAAGAGGAATTTACCTCTTGTAGGAAACTTCCATGAGAGCCTCTTTAAGGGAGAGGTTTTGGTATTTTTATGATACCAAGGCATGATGGAAATGTGAGAGGAGGTTGGGAGGATATCTATATAGAATTTGGAGAAGGCACAAGGCTTGAGAGGATTGAATAATATGGGGGTGTGAGTGGGTTTTTATTGTGGTGGAGAGGAGAGTTTTCATGATTTTTTAATCATTAGTTTATTAATTTCCCTCAAGACCTGAAATAGTGATGATTCCATGACCAATAATAGTAATAAATGAATTTTAGTTATAACCAAGTGGTATTACATTACTTGTGATGTCATGAATTGTGTATTTAACTGATAATTTGTATATACGGTATTTTACCATATTTCACTATTCATTAAAAATTTGTGTTTTTAAAACAAATACCAAAAATTCATTCCAACCATTTTTCAATGTGTAGAATCCAAAAATGAATTCCATTTGTCCAAAATAATTTTATAAATATGATTAATTTAATAGTTAATTATAATCATAATTTATTCAAAAAACAATAGTTTTAAAACATTTATTTACTTATTCCAAAGCTTAGGTATATCGTACTTCCACTTGAATATTATTTATATACAATCGTAGTTAACCTTACAATTCATTATGGTATATCACTACTTTTAAGGGTATGTTACTATTCATAAGGGTCGGTTACTATTCAGAAAAAATTATGTTTTTCATGTTGAACTCCACATAACTTAATGATCACAACTATGTATGATAGATTTTAGAAATTCACATCACTGAAGTGAAAAACTTATGTTTAATGGTCACATAGAACTTAGTAGTTCATTATGAAATATTTATAAGAAATAGATTTCCATTGAAAAATATTGGGTTGTTACATTCTCCCCTCCTTACAAAAATTTCATCCTCAAAATTCACAAAATGTTACCTCAAAATATTTGGGTATGTCATCAACATATGCTCTTAGGTTCCCATGTTGCCTCCTCTATCTTATGGTTCCTCCAAAGAACCCTTACCAGACGAGTCATTCAATTTGTCAATACTTGTTCTGTGGTATCAAGAATCTTGATATGCTCTTCACAATAAGACATATGGGGTCAAGATCTATTTCATCATAGGTGAGTACATGTGTTGGGTCTGGTATGTATTTCCTTAACATTGACATGTGGAAAACATTGTGAACCTTGTAGATACTTGGCGGTATTGCCAAACTATATGCTACGACTGCAATTAGATCCAGAATTTCAAAAGGTCTAATGTACCTGGGACTTAATTTTCCCTTCTTATTGAATCATATAATACCCTTCCTTGGAGATACCTTTCAGAAAACATGGACTCCTACATAAAATTCAAAATCCCTCCTATGGTTATCAGTATAGATCTTTTTCCAACATTGATTTGTTTTGATATGGATTCGGATAATCTTCACCTTATCCATTGTTTCTTCAAAAATTTCTGGGCCCACGAGCTTTCTTTCACCAACATGATCCAAAAAAGATAGTTTACGATATCTATTTTTCTATAACACTTAATATGGTTTCATCTGAATACTTGAATGGAAGATATTGTTATAGGAGAATTATAAAAGAGGGAAATATTGATCTCGCACGCCTTGAATGTTATGTGAAATATACCTCAACATTTCTTCCAATGTTTTAATAGTTCGTTCTGATTATCCATCAGTTTTTGGGTGGTAGGCAGTGGTCAAATGAAGATTAGTATCTAGGGCCTTATAAATACTTTTCTATAATTGTGATGTAAAATGGGGATCATGATAAAAAACAATTGATATAGGTACACCACAAAGCCTTGAAACGTAATTTATATAGAGTATTTCTAAATGTTTAAGTGGTAAATCTTCTCTTACAGTAAGAAAATGTGCAGATTTTGTAAGATGTTCAACAATAACCCATATCGCATCATTCTCTCTTGGAGTCTTTGGTATCCCCATGACAAAGTCAATTGTAATGTCATCCCATTTCCATATAGGAATAAGAATGGGTTACATGACTCCTCCAGGTTGTTGTCTTCCATCCTTCACATATTGAAAAACTAAACATATAGACACATAATCAGAAATATCCCCCTTTATGTTTTCCCACAAAAAATGTACTTTTAGATCTCTATACATCATTGTGTTACTAGGGTGTATATAGAAATTAGAGCATTGAGAATCATCCAATAGTTCACTCTTTAGCTCAATAATAGTAGGAACACAGAGCCTCTATCCAAATTTCAAAATCCCACCTTCATATGTGAAGTCCATTTATAGCTTTAATTTTCTTTTGAAACTCCTCATCATTAGCCTGAGAAAATTTTATCATTTCCAGTAAAAATGGTTTGGAATACATTTAGAAAAGTATTGATATGTTTTCTGCCATGATAATTCCCATATCCATCTTTACTAGATCCAAGAATAAAGGATCCCTTTCAACTCTCATCTTGTTCATAACTCCATGATCCTTTCGGCTCAAATCATCTGATACCTTATTTTCCTTCCCTGGGTGGTAGTGTGTTGTGCAATAATAATCTTTGAGTATCTCAATCCATCTCCTTTGAATCATGTGGATTTATTTCTTTGAGAATATATATTTCAAAATCTTATGATCTGTATATATCTCACATTTTTCTCCATTGAGGTAATGTCTCCAAATATTTAGGAAATAGATTACCGCTGCTAACTCAAGATAATTATTTGGATAGTTTTTTTCATTAATTATTAGCTTCCAAGATTAATAGGCAATATCACGATCAT
Organism: Viscum album; assembly: GCA_963277665.1. NCBI lineage: Eukaryota > Viridiplantae > Streptophyta > Magnoliopsida > Santalales > Viscaceae > Viscum > Viscum album. The sequence goes on from OY728120.1 coordinate 2,116,448,732, forward strand.
TCTACATAAGGACACAACCAATTTTATTCCTTAATACATCACTATATATAAAAAACCCATCATTCATCGATGGTAGGGTTAGGATCGAATCATTCAATAACCTCCTCTTCAATTCATCCAAACATTATTCCCAATCCTTGGTCTATACAAACTTATCCCATTTTCATGTGATCTTTGTCATTGGGTTGGATAAATGGGTGATGTTTTGAACAAAACACTGATAATAACCTGCTAAACCAATAAAAATATGTACCTCAATAACTTTAGTTGGAGTAGGCCATTCTTGCACAACCTCATTCATCATAGGTTATACCAATATTCCATCCTTACAGATAATGTTTTATTGAAAGGAAAATAATTGGAGCCAAAAAATGACACATGATAAAATTCCCAAATAATTTATTCCTTCTATATGTCTTCACAATAGTTCCCAAGTTATTTTCATGATCTTCATGGATTTTAGAGTTTACCAGGATATCATCAACAAAAAACACCTTAAAGTAATCAACATATTCTTGAAAACTATATTCCTTATATCCATGAAAAAATATAGAGCATTAGTTAGTCCAAAATCATTACTGTAAACTCGTAATTCCCATACCTAGTTCTAAATTTTGTTTTTGGAATGTCTTCCTTCCTCACAAGCAAATGAAAATATCCTCATCGAAGATAATTCTTTGAAAAATATTAGGCTCAATGAAGTTGATTAAATAAATCATAAATTCATGGTATATGATACTTATTCTTTATTGTAATATCATTGATTTCCCTTTAATCAATGCACAACTTCATGGATGTATATTTTTTCATGACAAAGAAGAAAGGGGATCCCCATGGAGAAACACTAGGTCGAATAAATCCTTTATCACTCAATTCCTCTTATTGTTTCTCTAGTTCCAATGACTCCACAATGTTCATTCTATAAGGGGGATTCGATATGTGCCTTGATCCAGGAATTAAGTCGATGGAAAAATCAATTTCTTTCTCTAGAGGATGTCTAGGTAAATCCTCTAGAAAGACGTCATCATATTCTTGTACAATAGGTACATCCTATATCTGTACATTCGTCTACTCACACATATTTATTTCATTCCCTGCCCCCCCCCCCTCCAATAATTTAATTCAGTAGAGCTACTGGGTGTGGATTTATATGAGAATCAAATGGAGAGGTTTATTCTCTAAAAATAAGGGATTCTACACCATTCTCAAATATTGTAACTTCCTTCTTCTTGTAATAGATCTTCGCATCATAATTTGATACCCAATTCGTACTGACAATAATATCATATTCAACCACTAGTATGATGATAAGGTTAGCAATAGAAGAACATTTATGTGTCATGTGGGGGACAAATCGACATGCCTTTATTATAATGATACATTCGCTAGAGGTTTTTATTAATAAATTCTTTATTAAATCAAATTGCAAATATCTAATCTTCGTGGAATACGGGGAAGATATAAATGATTGTGACAATATAGAATCAAAAAAAATTATTTTCTAAGTTGAGTGAAATTATCAATGTACCTGTCACCACATCGTTAGGAACATTAACCTCTGTGGTTGTGACCATATAAGCATGGTCTTTCTCCCATATCTTTCTTTGGGGAACAATTCCCTGATGCTTAGGATATTCATGTGCATAATTTCCCATCCCCTTGCAATTTTAGCCCAAATAATTGGTATCTTCTTTCATCCCCTTACAATCTTAAGATAGGTGGCCTTTTTCAAAATAATTGTAATAGACTCCCATTCCCTTTAGGCAAGTGACAGGGTGTTTCTTCCCACAATTACTATATGGGGGAAATTCAACTCTTCCCTTCTTCCACATTTCCATATTTCCTTTCCCAGAGTTTTCATCTGCCCTCTTCTTCTCTTACTTTCCCTTAAAGTCATAAGACTTAGATAATTCCTCTTCCATATTGGTAGAACATGAAACTATGTCTTCATATGATTATAAATTCTGGGATACTAGATCCCTTCAGAGGAATGGTTTCAAACCATCCCTGAATTGATCAATTTTTCTCCTTGGATTACGTATGTAGTCCGCAACATGCCTTGCTTGCATTGTAAAGTTGTCTTCATTCTTGGCAACATTTTCATCCTCCTTCTGCCTGAGATTAAAGAAATGCATCTCCATATCTTCTCTATGATCACACGGAAAATATTTTTCTATAAATATTTCCTTAAAATCCCTCCATTCCATTTCTTCTATTTATTCCTCCTCCTTTGTGATTTGGATTAACGACCACCAATGATCTAAATCTCCTGTTAGGCGATAAACTTCTATGACAACCTTCTCTCTTTCATTACATCCCAAATTGAGAAATATCTTCTCTAGGGAACATATCCAATGCTCTACTAAAAACGGGATTATAGTCCCTTTTAATGATGGAGGTTGTTGTCGCATAAATTGATCTAACATAGCTCTTCCATGTGGTGGATTTGGATGCTCCATATGGGTAAGGTTATTATTTATAAACTAATTATGTTGTCCCAGTATATTTAAAAGTTTCTTCTCAACAGTCACAATACCAGACCCAACATCATTATCTTGTATTAGTGGGAAATCCCTAGAGGGGACATGCATGTTTTTTTGGTTTCCATTCCTTCCACTAGGTTCCATTTCTAAATAATGTCATACACTAGATTATGGTATGAATCATAATTTATAATCTCAATATAGAAAAATAATTTCCATAAATCAAATTTCAATACATATCTAATTTCTTAATCATAAACATGGAATCATTGAGAAAAAATGTACATTTAACTACCCCATAATGGCTTGTAAAAAAATGTGAATTATCCAATTAATATCCCTTGGGAGTGTTATAACCTTGGGTATAGCAATAATTGTTGTCATATGCCAGGATACCCTGGGTCAAGCCCAAAACTCATTGTTGGATCATTCACTCCTAGGTACATATGTTCCAGAGTCACCTCAACCTACTCATATCCATACAAGGATGTATTGCTTGAAAGATCCACATAATATATTCCTTAACAAAATACCAGGATGTTCTTGTATGTTTATCCTCAAAGACAATCTTAGGGGCTATACCCTAATCTATGTTTTCTAAATCTAGTTTCCATGTTTTCTACTAAACGAACTCTGATACCAACTGTAAGGACCCAGCCCTAGTTTCCTAGAGCCGGTGCCTTATTTGATTACATTGGCATAAAAACAAGGAATAAGCAACCAGAAGGACTAAGTAGTTTATTATTATTTGAAACAAGATTAATACATAAGTTAAAAATTACAAATTGAAACGAAATACAACATAGAAACTCTTTAGACAACATCTATAAATCAGAGGTTATTTTTGCATGTCATTCATAATAAACTTTTTCATGTCCTAACAAAATTAAACATAATAAAGGGGTGATATCAAATGCTCAGTAAGGGTAAGCAATACAATGGAATATAACAAAAACATTAGACATGGGGAATAATTGAAACCACATTCCTCTAAAAATAAACTTGAACATAATATGGAAGAATAATGGGTTGAGTAAATATTACCATAACACAACATAATCATGGGTATTATACTATTAGAATAACCACATGAACCATCAATATTAATTTTATAATGAGGGAATTCATAATGTGGGACAACATAACCATATCGTTAAGGCCTCGTGTCAAGACCATAAGTAATCATTTTGTCAAGGCCTTGTGCCATGACTGTAGTTGGTCTCACGAGACCTACCGATCCACCGGAAATCTATAGCGGGCCACACCCAACACATACTATGTCCAATTAATTCCTCATATAAATATGGATAAACATAAATAACATATACATTCATATTTAAATTAATATTTTAAATGAAAATAACTTTCCCCGAACATTAAGCATGAACACTAACCATTTAGAGTAAATTGGGGAATGGATTTAAAATAGCACATCCACATCTAAATTAATCATAAACCATCAAATTAAATATGGTAGATGATAACATGGAATAGAAATACCAATAATACATAATAATAAACAATAATTTATAAATATATAAAGATACTCTTATAAAATCATCAAGTAAATCATTGGGTAAATAATCTTTTACATGGAAAAGGAGAGTTATTTTAGAAAAATATTCATATAAAACCAGTAGTGAAGTAAGATAGTATTTTAATAATAAAATTAGTTATTTTATAAAGATAATGGTTTTCAAAAACACATTATATAGTTCCCTTGAAAATAGGTAACAATTAAAGAAATTCTCTTGGATCAGGCTTGTATTTCGAAAAAAATATCGAATGTTCATTTTAAAACATGTAACCATCAGTAAAATAAAGAATGATTATGGTTAGTAAACATATATTTAACCCACAAGAATAATTTTTGACTATTACATAATAATAAAAAATAGTTTCATTGAGTTAATAGACAATAAAAGTAACCCGAATGAAAATGGATGTTCGGGTGGAAAACCCCTTACCTTAACTTCGAACGTGTTCCACTCTTTATCTTAACCTCCTGGTATATGAAATTATACTTATTAATAACTTATTTAATAACCTATTAGACATGTCTTTAGTTAATAATAATTTTTTTAGTTCATTTATTCACTTGTTGATATGTTTCTAAATTGAATTTCGTCATTCTACAATGTTCCTTTTCTTTATATTCATAATTTGTTCACATGTTTTTAAGTAATGAAGTTCATGTAAATCTCTAGAATAGGATTAATATATTATTTATGACCATCCATAAATTGTTTTGTCATTTATATAATTTTTCTACATGTCATGAGGATGAATTATTATTTATATCTTTAATGATAATTGTTTCGGTTAAATTGTGAGTGTTGATTAAAATAGAATAATTTTTCATTATAACATAATACCATTTGTACAAAGGGATTATAGAACCTTAAATAGGGTATAGTAGATATATAATAATATTATTCAAAAATAAAAAGAATGGTTTCATGACCAGAATTGATAATTATAGTATAAATTGAATGCCCATCGTCCTTGAATTTGGTAAATTGACACATCTGGGATGGTGTTCTTGCTACTTATACAAAAGAAGGTAAAAGGAAGAGATGATGATAACATATTCCACTATCATGACAACATTATGGTACATTTAACTTACTATATTCATCACATCATTTGGATAAGTAGAGGTAATAATAGAAAAATAAAACAAATGAACTTTAAAGGAAAGACAAAGAATTGAAAAGAGGAATTTACCTCTTGAACCAATCTTCCATAAGAGCCTCTTTACAGGAGAGTCTTGGGAATTTTTATGAAACCAATGATTTTTGTACATGGGAGAGGAGGCTAGTAGGATATTTGGACCAAATTTTCGATGGCATAAGGCTTTAGAGGAGTGAAGAGAAGAAGGAGTGAGAGGGGGTTTTATATTGTAGGAGAGGAGAGTTTTCATATATTTTTAATCATTATTTTATTGATTTCCCTCAAGACCAGAAATTGTGATGATTCCATGACCAAGAATAGTAATAAATGCATATGAGTTCAAAAACAGTGGTCTTACATCACTTGTGAGGTCATGAATTGTGTATTTAACTGATAATATGTATATAAGGTATCTTACCATATTTCATTGTTCATCAAAATACATGTTTCTCATAAATATAACAAAAATTCACCCTAACCATTTTTCGACATGTAGAATCCAAAAATGAATTCCATTTTTCAAAAATAATTTTATAAATATGATTAATTTAATAATTAATTAAAATCATAATTTATTCTAAAAACAACATTTTTAAAACATTTATTTACTTATTCTAAATCTTATGTATATCCTACTTCCATTGGAATATTATGTATATACTATCATAGGTAAGGTTACCGTTCATTACGGTATCTCACTATTCATAAGGGTATGTTACTATTCATAAGGGTTGGTTACTATTCACCAAAAAATATGTTTTCCTGGTTGGACTTCACATAACTTACTAATCATAACCGTGTATGTCAGATTTTCGAAATTCACATCATAGAAGTGATAAACCTATGTTTAGAGGTCACATAGAACTTCATATATCAATATGAAATATTTATAAGAAAGTAATTTCCTATGAATAATATTGGGTATTTACAAATAAATTTTTAGATGTGTTATTAACATTGAGATTTAGTTCAATTCACTAATATTAATTTTTTTATGGTTCACATTAATTCATTTTCTATATATTTGTAACAATTTTATATGAATGTAAATTTTTTAAAAATTAGTTTGATATATTTTAATTTGATCATCAGGGAATGAGAATTATTTGGGTAGAGAAATAATTAATTCAAGAAGAATTAATTAGGATGTAAAACCATGTTTAACATGTTAATATATGTGTTACGTTACTGGAATAAACACGTGTAATTTATTATTATAAATTATGTGAAATATTATAATTAAGAGAGAGTGATTGGATTTAGGTTATCTTTTAATGGGATTTCATTTTCATTTAATGTGATACTAACTGTGGGTTATAGTGGAGGGTGGGAGAGAATGAGTTACATGGATATTTATAAAATCAATGATTGGGTTTTTACATATTAAGTGAATTATAAAATTATTTATTAATAATAGTAAGATGAAAGTTTATAAATATTAGAGGACGTTTGGAAATATATTTTTATCATTCTAAGATACCTTTCTAGATTTTGAGACACCAGTGGGAGTTCATAGGTGTACTTGAAGCAATTTTATTGAATGGTGTGTGTTTGGAATGTGGATTTAAATATGTAGAATATGGTTATATATATATATATATTATTTTATTTATGTAATGTATGAAAAAGAAAAAATATGTTAGAAAACCCTAGTCCTCATGTTCTTATCAACAGAGGAGTGAATGAACAATTTTGTAATATTCCAATTGTGACCTTCTATAATGGAATGGGTTCTATTCATATTACTAACCATTTTTTCATTTTAAGATCCACCTTTAACCATAATTAACTATATAGTTGAATGAGTTCAATCCAAAATTAATGGATATCATTAAATATATTAGAGTATGTGCTCTCTTTTATAGTGATTTATAAGGTATTTCCCAATATAGAACATGTCATGTAAAATTTTCTAAAATTGTATCATTTTCTATTAGATGGTATTTAAAAAGTATTCTCATGATAGGATTTAGAGACATACAATGAGAATATAATCCATTTTTTAAATTATAGACAAAATATTATTTCTCTCCAAGGTAAGAAACTTTAATTATTTCGATGTGATTGATAATTTGTTTGATCTTCATAGATTTATTACAATTGATAATTTATTTTATTATTCTAGTGTGTGGAATTGACACTATTCTTTTTATAAACAAATTTTGGATAAACTAGTATATAAAATGCTTATTAATGTTTCTTCATGTTTTTAAATGATTTTATTGTAGTTCATTTTTTATTCTCTTATAGTGGGAGTGTGTCGGTAAAATCATTTTAGTGAGACCTATATTAAAATCCACTAGTCTTCTGCTATGGTATAGTAGGAAATACTAGAAAGGATACAATAAGGAAATCAGTGGATTAAAGGTGAAAACATATTATATATCATAGTAAATCATGGGGTATGGAGTTATTTGTGTTATTGGTTTATGAATTTGTTTAAACAATAATATATATATATATAAACAATAAAAATGAATAGTGTATGCTCATTGGTGGTATATAATGAGTGATTTTATATTAGATATGGTGTTTTTTCTGATTTGGTAGAATGTAGATTTCTCTATCGTTGTTATACTATAGATATTTTTTACATATATTTTAGGAAAATGGGGAAAATTGTAAGAGTTATTTTTTAATTAAAACATATTTTAGAGTGAATTTAATATGTGTAATTTATTTTTTGGTGCTTCCATAAAATAGATAATTTAATATTATTTTCAGTTCATAGATATTAATGAATTATTTATTAAATTCAGATATAGTGAAAAAAAAATTAAGATAAATTTTCTTGATTTATAATTAATGGTTGAAATTTCTTTTGTATTATATTGTCATGAATGGAATTTTAATGCAGTCTCATGGAAAGTAGAATGGAATTATACTCACCCCTTACTTTCACACAATTGAGGGAATGTACAAATCATTTTTTCATGGTGAGTGTAAATGTATGGAATCATATTATAAAAATTAAGAGACATTGATACATTTTGGATACTTGAAAGAATGATTTGGAGGGTCTCAAAAGATTTTTGATTATCTATTTGTGTCTGTATGTGTTGTTTTACCTTTATTTTATTATTGTAAAATATATTCCATTACATGCCAAAAATTTCAATGTTTTTAATAATAAATGTTTACATATCACATTTAATGATTCTCATTTTTGTTATGGTTTTTAATAAAATAACTCATAAATAGTGTGTTTTTTAAATAATTACTAGTTTCCAGCCATTATTTATTTGGGGAACAAGACTAAGGCCTTTTAGTGTTCATGAATGCGTCTCTAGATTCATGAATCAATCAATGTCTATGAAGTATATTAGTGCATGGTTCCCAAGTTGAGTCTTTGAAATTCATATAGGTGTAGAGAGTAGGATTTTTAACATGAGATGTATCCATAAATGTACATTGTTAGACATTTTATAGTGATCCCTTTGTTTCTAGGAAGTCCAGCGTAAATCAATGTTTGATAAAAAACTTGTTGTATTTTTTTATTTTTGATTTATTGACCCACGATGTGTCAAACAAAGAAATATCTAAAACATAATGATGTGAATGAAAAGTAATGGAATCATATAACCATTTTTTCGATGGAAAAGGAATTTAATTTAAAGAAAATGGTTTCTAAAGACTTTATGGTTTTTTATATTTTAAATGTTTTATTAAAATGGAATATGTAATGAAAATTCCAAAATTATTTATAATATAGAATAAAAAATAGATTATCCAATAAATGAGAAAGAACCCCACCTACATTTAGTGGAAAAGTGAAGTGATTTTGTAACAACCTAGGTACAATTGATATAAAAAAATCCACATATTCATTAGGCCCATGGGGTGTAAGTGATGTTTTGTCTACTAGTTTTACCCCTCACTCTTTTTGTTATTGGAGTAGGCTCGAGTTCCTCCAGACACAAACACCATTCATATTATGAAAATGGTGATTATGAGTCATTTCTTATATGGGAATGTGTGGATAACTAATGGCATGCTTAGGGTCCCCCATGGGAGTCAATTTCATCTTATACAACCATTTTAAATTGAACTATGAAATAATTTCTAAACCACCAAGTGGATTATATAATTTAGATCCTTTTTATACATACTATATGGAATCTCATCATGAAGAATATTTAGAGAGATGGGATTCTACCTCATTAATTAATTCAGTGGTCCAGAATTCATCTAACCTCTTCCTGTCACCTTTGTATGGGAGGTATCAGAAATATCAATGTTATTTTTTCAGGTTCCCTTTTACATCAATAATTTTTCATTAATTTTTGAGTGTTTTTTAGCATTAACATAAACAATGAGAACTTGACGGAAGACCTATTGAACTGCATCACCATGGCTATAGACAGAGAGAAGTTTAGACGCCTCCTATATCAAATAAATAATTATACATTTGAGAACACAAGGATATACTGAAATGTAGTTATCATTTATAAATAATCCCTATTTATACATTTATGGATGTTTTCCATCCCTTAGAATGTATTTGATGCCTCTCGGGTTCCTATAGGTTCCACACAGAATTGATTTTATGATCTTAACATTATATAGAATTAATTTTGTACATGGTAGGAAAAAATAAACTACACATAAATACATTCACTAGACACCCCTAATAAGTTTATGGGTCAAGGGGAATGTTGATGATGCTACATCAAGCTATCTACGTCCCAGGGGATGTGGTGGTGTCTTCTAAACCCATCACAGCCTTGTAAGGGTCCTCTCCTCCCACTTCATTAGAAATTATTTTTTTGAATCTAAACATAAGGAAATGGTATAGGTCATTATGTATGTGGTTCACCATCATTGGTTCTATCATTGGATTGAATCTGGTTCATTTTTGGATACTACATATCTGAGGGCTAAAACCCAGAATGTGCCATGGAATGTGCTCGCCAACAAGTATAAATTTCTACAAAACTACTCACATAAAACTGATAGTGTCATGGGACTATATAGATTCCAACCATTTTTTAGACACATTGTAAAATAATGTGGTTGTGTTGATGTTCTCATTGTGTTCCTTCCAGATCCTGTATTTATATTCATCATTGGTTAAGGATAACATGTGGGGTGTGACCCATACCCATATTTGTAAAACCCCTATAATGTCTGATCTCTTATATTATTTTTTTATTAAAAAATTATAGTCATAATCAGTTGGTAATGAAAGTTTTTTATATTGGTTATATTTTACATAGTTATATTCATTATAATAATATTTGGAAATTTTTCATTCAAAATTAAAAAAAAGCATTATTTATAACAAAATTAGATTGTATTCATTGTATGATTTTATTTATAATCATGATTCCAATATTTTATTATTTTAATTTGAAATAATTAACATCATTTTTTAATTTATCATTTTTAAATTATCATAGGATGAAATATTTAGTATTTTATGAAAAGTGTTATTTTTTAATTAATTGTGAAACATATTGATTTCTATTAAATATTGAATTTTCATTTTATGTATTTACAATGTCAAATAATAATTTTTTTAGAACTTAATTAGTTTAATTTCATTAAAAAATCAAAATATAGTCCTTGATAGAAATTTTAAACTTGAATTTAGTAAAAAAAATTATACTCAAAAATATGATTTTATATAAAACTTTATTTTTGTCTGTTTTTTTGATTTAATATTAAATTAAATTATACCACTTATATTTTTTTAACTATAAATAACGGGATATAATATTTTTAATTAGGACTTCCAAATTTGGTAAATATTTCATTTTTATTTTATGTATGTATGAATAGTATTCATAGAAATATTAATACCACGTTAATGGGTAAATCAGGTAATTAAAGTTAAAAATAAAGTGATAAAGACTATAAAATGACACTAAAGCATTAAAAAGATTATTTTATGATTATATTTCTTCCATAGTCATAAAAATTTATAATATATGTCCTTTTTCAAATTTTTATGGGACTATAAAAATTATATTATTTTTTAAAAGAAAAGTAAAAAATGGCATGATCATGTTTTTAATAAATATATTATATTTAACAAATTTTTAACCAGAAGATATTATTAAATAAAAATACTATTTTGTATGTTTGAATTATTTTTCTTCATCAAAAAAATTTATTTGTAATTTTTAATAAAGATATTATTACCTTATCGGATTAAATAATACTTATGCAATAAATATTCAAATAATGGAATAATAATATAAATGTTTTAAAACTATTAAAAATTAAATCATTTGTATAAATCATTGGGTTACTTTTTTTTTTATAAAAATTTATTTATAGAGGTGTGTATTATAATTATTTTAATTACATTATAATCCTGATGTTATTAAAGTTAGTATAGATGAATTGTTAAAAAATTGATATTATTGGTATTTAATAATAAATATTATTTTATTAAATGATTTAAAATTCACCAATAAAAATATATTTGAAAAAATAAATATGATATGGTTAATAAAAATCAACCTTGGTCCATTTATGTACATTTTTATTTTATAGTAACACTATTAACCCTTAATGTGTAGAACATTTTAATTGTCTTGAAATTGTCAAAAGGGTTAATGAAGGGTTTAAAAAATGATAAGGATACAAATATGGCCCAAAAAATTTTAAATTTTATTTTATTAGTGTATATAGACTCACCGCCATATTATATTCTAATATTATCAAAGTGGTTTCATGTTGAAATCAAAAATTATTTATATTAATTTAATATTTTAAGAATTCTAAGAGTGCCCCTCCCCTCTCTTATAAATGGAAACATCTTATTCTAATTTACTGAAAATTAAAAATCCTTTTATTTCACCCACGGCCTTCCCAAATCCATAAAAATAATCAATAAAAACTTATTGGGGACATTTATTGGTCAGAATACAGACCATATAGGGATTAAGGTGTTAATGAAATGTGACTTTCCAAATAAAGCGGTGTAGTCCATGATACATGTTTTCATTTTATTTCCCCCACCACATCCTTTTAATAATCCTAAACCATTATAAAATTATAATATAAATATCCTAAATCTTATGATATTTTATTATGATAATTTTATTACATAAATCCATCTCCATCCCTCATCAAATGGGATATGGATTCATCGTTAATGTGTATTGAAGACTACTGCCTCACGAACTGATGTAATTCATTTTTTATCACTGTATATAAAGACTTGTTATAATGATTTATTTAATGTTTATATATGATATAAATGATATATTTATAATTCTAAAAATATAATATATCAGTAACTTTCTTACCATTTCATTCACTAAAGAATTAGAATGTCATTCATGCGCATGTGTGGACTGACACCCCCACGAAGAGACGTGATTAATTTTTCATCACCACATCACATTGAGGATATATATAATTCAGTTTAAAGAAATAATATTTTCTCTATAATATTATTATCATTATGGAAATATAAAATGATACTTACATTGTTTCTATAATGATCGTTGTGAAATGATTATGTTAGCCATGTGTAAGTGTGGCCTACTATCTCTATGATAGAAACATGGATCGCTTTTCATAAAATAATTCATGATTTGTTTCAAAATTATAATTGATGTATAAAATTTATTGTTATTTTGTGATTATTATTCTATAAATGATGGAATATTTACCACTTTTACCATATTTAACCAACTATATTCATTCTGGATTTAGGTACCAAATATCATCAAAATTTCCAAAGTTAATAAAAATGATTAATTAATTGGATATAACATAGTAATAATTCATATAAATGTAATAAATATGAAAACATTTCTTTTGAAATTAAATATTTAACAGTATTTAGTTATTGAAAAATATAAATAATTTTTCTGATGAGTCAGACTCAAGGAAAGGTATATTGTTTTTAAAAATTTCTTTCAATGTTTCACTTTTAACACTTCTTCTTCCACGTCCATATATTTAAAATTATATATTACATGTATTTATATGGAAATAAAAAAATATGTATCCTTAAAATGTTTTCAAAATTAATCTTTTTAACCTTAGTACTTTCATTACAAAATACAAAAGAAATGTTCTATTTTAATGAATATGGAAACTAAAAAATTTCAGACACCATAAATGTTTTTTATGTATATCATTCTTTATAATATATCATATTTTATTCATATAAAAACACTCATTCCTTCTTTTGGATATTTTGGACTTGTAAAAATAGATTTTAATGGACAGGGATATATAAATATCTAAAAATGTTTTCTTAAGAGTGAGGAGAATGTTGTTATGGTGCAAGGTTTTATGTTTTATATTATAGTTCATGTGAATTGTTTATAACTTTGGGTGGTTACGTTATAAATTATGAGTGTGCGAGCATGTTATATATCTCCAAATAATTTGTTAAAGGCTTGGATTTAACTGATTAGGGTTCTCCTAATAAATTTTTGGAATTTTATCATGGATTTTATTCCATGTGTAACTGTGAGGGTTACTCCGTAAGTAAGAGTGATATGAAAATTATTTCCCAAGCTACATACATGATTTTTCCCAAATGTATATGGGTTTTTGTGAAAATATTATGAAATTTACCTGAATAAAAAAGTATATTCTACTTAATATGGTTGGATTGTATAACTTTGTGGAAAAAGTTATCAGGAGTTTTTTATGATTTCAATGAAAACATTGTGAGTTTTATTTTGAATTTCTGATTTCTTATGAAACTTTTTCTCAAAATATTTTGGAAGAGAATGTAATTCGTTGGGTAAGAGAATTTTTATTTTGATCCAAATTTATTCTCTTAAAAAAGACAGTTTTTATAAGTATTCATATACTTTCATTTTTTTAAATTTTCCATAATTATCTTTTTTTACAGACACCAAATAATAAAATTTATTTCATAGGGTTTAAGGATGGAAAATGGGAAAAAATAAGTGAATTTTAATTTAATGGTAATTTTCCATGAAAATAAATCATGTTTCATTTTTAAAATGTTTTATTTTATTTGAAAAATGGATACTAATTACATGATTACAATTTTTAATAATTGGGTTTATTATGGAAGAGTTATGAAAAAAATATAAAATACTAAACATATAAATCCTTTAAAAATTCATGAAATTTAATTTGAGAGTAAAGTCACAAGAATGTGTAATTTTTTCAACTGGGTCCTTACTATTTATATTAGAGAAAGGTTTAGATAACATTGTGAGATTGGATAATTTTAATATAAAAAAATAAAAATATTTTTGTATATATTTATTTTGAAATGATATAGAATTTGAATATTATCATGGTACATCATGTAAACAATGTTTTTTTGGAATGGTTTTCCAAGGATAGAATAGAGAAGTTAATCTAGGAAGTAAACTATGGATTCATATCCTTCTTAATCAGAAACAATGAATGGTTGGAACTGGAATATATATTATTTACATTATGATGGATCAGTTGAAGTGGGATATATATGGTGATCGAATCCATTCTATAGAACAACCATATCAACCACAGAAGAACATTTCAACACTAGAACATTTTATGAGATATAATCCTCTTGATTTAAACATATCTTTTGACCAAGTGGTTGATGAAGGATGGATTAAGGCTTTGGAGATGATATTTTATGTAATGGGTTGTTAAAAGCATTAAAGGTTATTTCTTTTAGTTTACCATTTTTATGTTGAATATGATCAATTTGGGAAAAAGGTTAAGAATACTAAATAATGTGACTAGTTTTATATATTTGAATATGTTGAAATTAAGAATTCTATCTTCAAAAAATTTCATCATAAGTTTATTCTACTTAGGATTGAAAATAAATTCATGAAATTGAGGAATAGTGATAAAGATTTAGTAATCGTGTATAAAGAAAACATAATCTAATTTTCAAGGGGCACACTAAATTATATCCATTATATTTATTTTAATATTAATCATTCTTACTTGGGATTGATGAAAAAATATCAAATTTTATTTGAATCTCATGAATTCTAAATTTAATATAATCTTATGTGATGTTCTGATAAGGTAGAAATTGGTTTTTTTCAATGATCACTTATACTTCAATAACAACCAATGAAAAAAATTTCTATATTGTAGGAAAAGGGAATAAGGGATCGAAGAAATCTGATGGTATGAAAATTTAGTTTTCAAAATGTGAGAGTTGTGGTAAAATAAATATTGGTTAAATCCTTATGATGTCTGCTAAGTGCATATGATGTGGTAGGTTTGGTAATGTGGCTCATAATTTAGATGAAAATTTTCTTGGCTGTGTATGACCTATTTTGATCAATAGATAACAATTTATTTAAATGTAACCAGTTGGTTCATAATATGAATTTGTGCCTAAATATTAACATGTATGATGGGAAGCATCCAAACTATAAGTATAACGGTGAGGTTAAATCATTTGAAACTACATTAGGAGATGATTGATATCAATTGAAGTAGAATTAGGTATATTTCTTGTTTATTCAGTTGGTTCTAACATTTTGTTTGATTTAGGGTATACACATTCTTTCATTTCAGAGAATTGTTCCGGTTTATTATAAATTCCACCTCTTGAAATGAAGAAAGAATATATGGTAAAAACATAGGGGGTAAGTATTAAGGGAAAAGGAAATTATAAGAATCATCTTGTCATTGTCTGTGGAAATTCATTAAATGAAATACTTGTTGTATTGGTCCTAGTAGATTTTGATTTCTTTATTGGTATGGATTTACATTTTTTTTACCATAAAAATTTATATTGTAGCTATGAATATATATTTTTTGAAATATTTTGAATTTTTTTTATAAGAATAAACCCTTTCCATGGATAATATATCAAAAAATCCAAGAAACTATTAAAATATTAAAATGAATATTACCTCGAACAAATTGTTGAAAATATGGGATTTGTAAATATTAATGATGTTTTGATTGTAAAAGAATACCAGGATGATTTTCCGTGTTAGTTTCATGGTGTTATACCTTATTGGGATGCTGAATTTACTAATGAATTAGTTCCCCATGATAATCCAATTTCAAAACAACTTCTCATGTTTCTCAAGTGGATAATTTGGGATTGAAAAGTAGTTATATGAGTTACATGATAAAGGATTCATTCAACCAAGAACTTCACCATGGGGTGAACCTATATTGTTTGTTAAAAAATATATGGTCTAGTTTGGTTTTGAATTTATTATATATCATTGAATAAAATAAAAATTGATCAAATTTAGCCATTAACATATATTAACTATTTGTTTGACCAGCTATATGGATGTTTGAATATTTAATTGGTTACCCAAAGGATCATGTATTATCAACTGATGGTAAAGGATATTGATATTCCAAAAATGTTGTTATGGACTTGATATCAGAGTTATGATTTTGAAGTTATTCACTTTGTGTTGAAAAACGCTCTAGCTATATTTATGGATATTATGAGTGGTTTTTTTCACAATTTTTTTGGAAAGGCTTGTGGTTTATTTTGATAATGAAATAATGGTCTATTCAAAATTTTATATGGATCATGAAAAAAAATTATAATGTTTTCTATTAATAATGAAATAAAATATGTTATGTATAAAATTTAGAAAATGTGATTTTTTGCTTAAAATAGATTTAATTCATTTTGATAATTGTAAAAAAAGATGGAATAATAGTTTATCCTACTAAAACTAACGTGGTTGATGAATGGAAAATACTAATAAATGTAACTATGATTCTTAGTATTATTTGTTTAGAAGACTTTTCAAATAGTTTGTTTAAGAAATCACTTTTATCTAACCCATAAACAATTTTAACTTCAAAATATGTTAAATTCATATAGATTATAGAATGTGAAGATTGTTTCTGAGATCTGAAAAGAATAATAGTCAATGCTATAGTTTGGGATCTACTATCCTAAAATGATGATTTTTTCATCTACAATGATGCATCTTTGAAGGGACATGGTTTTATCCCAATTCTAAATGTTTAAGTAATTTCATATGTATCACATCAATAACAAATTCATGATATAAATTATCCTACAAATGATCTAGGTCGGGTAGTTGTAGTGTTTTCATTATGAATTTGAAGACATTATTTATATGGATTCATGTGTAAAATATTTTGTGATATTCAAAATTTGAAGTATATATTTACACATAAATAGTTGAACATGAGATAGAGTATATTTATAGAAATGAAAAATTATTATGGCCACATAATTAATTATCATATAGGTATATAAAACACACTATATTATGTTTTTAGTAGGAAAATTAATTCTACATTAACCATGTTACCTCTGGAACATAACCCTTTGTTTATTGATTTGATGAATTCCTCTATAGAAATTTTATATCTAGGAACATCCTGTATTTTGTTTTATGTTTCATTGTAAGCATCTCTATAAAATGAATTAATAAAGCTCTGAAGGAAGACTGTTGGTTATAGAAAAATTAAGGATTGGATAATAAAAGTAAGTTTCCTAAAATTAATTTTGAAATTTTTTTTAGATTTGGATCTGTGACTTATGATTTGAAATTGAATAAATAATTTTTTAGTGAACCTCATTATTTCATTATTTTTTTTCATCTAATAATCACTAATATGTATATATTTATTCGATAGTATTCCTGGTCCAATAGAAGGGAAATTCATATTTACGAATTTACATTGAAATGTGTGAATTTTCAAAATTTTAATATACAACATAAATTACACAAAGGGATGATTTAACCTAATCTAGTTATATATTTGTAATTGGAAAATATATGCATTGGATTCATGGAGGGATTTACAAGAATTACTGAAGGTAATAATGTGATTTGGGTTGTTGTTGATCGGTTAACCAAATATACACATTTCCTTCCCATTCATGATACTCTATATTTAGATTGAATTTATTTAATATATATTAAGGATATATTAGGGTTATATATAATTCCTCTGTCCATTGAATCCAAATAGGATACAAAGTTCGCTTCTTATTTTTAGAATGCCCTTCAGAAGTCGTTGGTTACATAATTAAATTTTAGTATAGATTTTCATCTTCAATCTAATGGATAGCCTGAACGAATGATTCCAAAATTGGATGACATGATTTTTTCTTGTTAAATGGATTATCAAGAATTTTGGTACCAAAAAATATTATTATATTATTTTTCTTATAATAATAGTCACCTTCTATTATACATATGGAAAATTTTATATATTGTTTTGGAAAAAATTTTTAGACTCCAATATTTTGGGATGAATTAGGTGAAAGGATGTTGATGGGACCATAATTAGTATAGGAAATAGTTTAGAAGGTAAATTTATTTTATCAAACTATGAGGATGGATCCTAGAAAGAAGAAATATTATGTGGATCACAAGATTAAAGATAATTATTTTCATTTAGGGGACCATGTGTTTCCTAAAGTATCTCCACATAATGTATTATTTGTTTCAAAAAAAAGTGAATGTTTACTTAAAAGTTCATTAGACTATATGAAACCCTAAAAAAATTATCCAATATTATATCTTTGTAGTCCTACCTCTGAGTTTATCTAATGTACATAATGTTTTCCATATTTCTATTTTATGAATATATGGGATACATTAATCTAATATTTTATGGCTATAGTTGTTTTAGTTTTTAGATAAAATTTCATATGAGGAACAACTTATTCTGATTATTGACTATGTAGGTCATGTATTTCAGAATAATTTAATTTAGTACATTAATTTTTTGTGTAGAAAAAATATGGTTTATGTAGAATCCTGGGAATAGGAAAATTCTATAAGGGAAATATATCTCTATTTGTTTAACTAGTAAATAAAATTTTAGGAATTTTTTAAAAGGGGGGATGGATGTATCAACCCATGCCCTATTGATATAATAAAATTCCATAGGATTATTAGTTATATTTTATTGAGTTTAATTCATTATAAAAATATTAGATAGTATTTCGATCAAAAGGAAAATATTTATTTTTAACTAAAATGGCTTTAATAAATTATATGGATTTATTTAAAATTTAAATTCCAAAATTTTAAATTTTAAATTTAAAAATATGATCTTAATTTTTGAATTAATCATGTCAATGTTAACTTATTATTATTTTTGGGTAATTTTTATAATCATTGATTTGTCAATAAATACTAAAAATAAATATTTTTATTGAAAATTGTATTTTTTTTCAATTACATACAATGTAAAATGTTATTTTTGATTAGTTGTAAAATTTAATAATTCCATAAAATTTAAAAAACCAATTATTTTCTTTTTAATATATATTAAACATTAATTTAGTATAAAAACATTGTATTTCATAAAAAGTTAATTCAATAAAAAATTTCATCACATTTTATTGGTTAAATTATAAAATATATTTTATCAATTACGTGTAAAAAATCATAAAAATTTACTAAATATTTTGAATCATGTGGTTAAAATTTGATAAATAAGTCTCTTTTAATTTTGTTCTATTTGAATAGAAACCTTAGAAATTTTGTTACCATGGTAAAGGAAAAATTGGTCAATTAAAGTTGTAAATTAAATTATAATGACTATAAAATGACCCTCACACTTCCCTATATTTTATCATATTAGTATATTCAATCCCTATACATAAAATTTTAAAATATATTTCACTTCATTTATATTGTAATGTGATTATAAACATTATAATTTTTTATTTAATGATAAGTAAAAAATTTCACATTCTTGTTTTTAATAACTATATTATTTTTAAAATAATTATAACATTAGGATATTATTTATTAAAAATATTATAATTATATATAACTAATTTTAAATATTTGTGATAATTTTTTTAATTTTTTAGTGAGGAAATATAAACCTTTTATTCTTACACAACATTGGTACAATAATTTTTTAATTAATTGTAAAATTAATTAAATTATATTTAAAATGCTAAAAAATATAATTTGAATGAATAATTTTGTGGCATGAATAGTTTAATAAAACTGAAATATTGTATATGTGTGTATACATTTTATTAAAAATCCTCTGTTATCTTGATTTTATTAACATCCTTGTAAATGAATAGTTCTAATATGTACATTGACAATATTTTATAATGAATAATATTTTATTGAAGGGTATAAAATTCATAAAAAAATCTGATTCATCCAAATGAATAGGATATGGTAAAATACATCAACCATGGTCCATTTATGTGATGTTTTTTATTTTATATTATCTTTATCAACCCTCAAAATGTAGAAATTTTTAATATTACATATATTGTGAAAAGGGTTAATGATGGGTTAAAACCAAAATATACTAATATGAATGTGATACAATCTTTTAAAAATTTTATTGAATGATATTATTTCTAATCATTCTCATTTTCTCGTATAATATTATCAATTTATATCCATGTGGACAAAAAAATAACTTATAGTGATTTAATATTTTAAGAATTTCAAGAGTGCCTCTACCCTATCTTATAAAAGGGAACCTTTTCCTCTCATTTCATCAAAGTTAATAATCCTTTTATTTCATTCCTGAACATCACAAATCAATTCCATGAATCCATCCCATCCTTATAGATATTATTTTTTATAGAAAATAACAACGTTATAGGTATAAAGTTATTTATAAAAGGAGACTTTCTAATAATGATATATAAATTTACCATTTGTTTTAGTTTTATTTATCATTCCACCTCATTAAAAAATAATTAAAAAATTCTAAAACGGTAATATCAGTATAATCCATATACATTGATTTTATTATTTTAATATAATATCTTTTATCCATATCCATTTTACATCAAATGGGGGAGGAATTCATCATTCATATGTGAAGAGGACTACCACTCTCAGAATCAATGTAATTCATTTTATATCACTATATCTCACAGACATTTACAATGATGGATTTTATTTAAATATATTATATTCATGACATGTTTATAATTCTAATAATATAATATATAATTTAATTTCATACCCTTCAATCCAGTGAAAGATGATAATTTCGTTCGTGAGTACGTGTGGATTACCTCCTCTAAGAAGAAATTTGATTTGTTTTTCATCTCCACATCACATGTATTATATATATAAGTATGTTTGAAGAAAAAATATGGTATATATGATATGATGATCATTATGTAAAGATAATATGTTAATTACATTGTTTCAATATTGACTATTGATTGATTGAAATGTTAGTCATGCGTACACACAACCTATCGTCTCCATCACTGTAATGTAATCCATTTATCATAATTTAATTTAATTATTGGTTTAAAATTTAAAATTGAAATATAAAAAATGATAATTAATTCTTTATTATTATTATTGTGATGATGGAATATTAAACTCTTTGACCATAGTAATCCTAGCAACGTCATTTGGGACATCTATTCTAAATATCTTCAAAATGTATGACATGAACATTAATGATTATGTAATTGTATATAACATTATAATAAGAGAATTAAATGAAGAATAAAATTGAATATGTTTCTAAATAAAGTAAATAATTAATATGGGATTATTATTTAGGAATAAAAATAATGTGTTTGATAGGTCAAACTTAGGGTAATGGGATTTCTTTTAAGAAACATCATTTAATGTTTACCCTTAAAAACATTACCTTCCATGTAAATATTTTAAAAAAATAGATGCATTTATACGGACATAAATTAATTATAGTGGAAGCTATATTTCTCTTTCAATATTTTTTCAAAAGGAATATTTATTATTTTTTTACTATCTTTAAAAGACCAAAGGAATGATCTATTTAAACATATACAATGACATGGAATTTTCTACCACAAAAATTTTTATTTTATGTTTCAAATTGATTATGAAATTTTATGTTTTATTAAAATAAAAACATATTTCACATTTATATATAAATTTTTGTTTTAAAAATTTATTTTTAATGTAATGGGATATATCAATATCATAAATTGATTTCTCATTGGTGCATGTAACATTTTTATGATCTATGTGTTTATATATATTTTTTAATGTTCTTGAGAATTTTTTTTTGACAATATGTTGTTACGTTATAAATAGAGTACCAAAGAACTCATTACATCTCTTTAATGCATTGGGAAATAAGAAAAAATCAACTGATTACGTTTCTCCTAATAGATTTTGGGAATTTTCTATGATGTTTATTCCATGTTTAACAATGATTGTTACACTATAAGTAATAGATACATGAAAATGATTCTTAAAGAAACATAAATTATTTATCAAGGAAAGATATGGTTTTTAGGGAAATATAATTATTTAATAATGTAAATGATATTATATTATACTTTTTATGGTTGAAATGTATAACATTTCGAACAAGTTATAATGAGTTTTTCTTATTATTTCAATAAAACCATTGTGAGTATTTTTTTTCCTTTAATATTTCTTCTAAAATGATTTAGGATAATATTTTTTAATAGAAGGTGATTTTCCAGGAAAGGAAATTTCTATTTTGATCTTTAATTTTATTTTACAAAAATGAAACTTTTTATATGTATTTATGGACTAACAGTTTAATTCTTCCCTTTTTATGTCCCTTACTAAACTTTTTGTGCCCATTCCACATTTTAAGATGTTTCTAATATTCTTTAAGGGTGGTAAGGGATAAGTAGTTATCATGTTGGAGGTAATGATCATTTTTCATGAAATGGAAACATGTTTCATTTTTTAAAAGTTTCATATTATGAGGAATATGGGTACTGATTAAAATTGTCCACATTGTAATATATGTGGTAGTTTTATAAGAGATATGACATAAATACTTAAAATTATAAAACAAAATTGTATTTGGGAATATAATAACATGAATTATAGTTTAAAGTCACTATAATATGATATTTTTTAGGTTGAGTTCGTAGAATTTTTATGAAAATAATTTTTATATTAGATTAGGGGTTAGGTTAATATTTATAGAATCCCATTAAATGAATTTACTAAATGGTGATACTGAAATGATATATAATTTTTTTATTACCATGATTCTTCATTTGAACTATTATTTTTTATAATGGTTTTCTATAGGGGGAATAGTTATCATGAACAAACCCGAGTCTACCCTGAACCGATCCCCCATGTCGGCTTACGATAAGGCCCGAGAGGCATTCTCGGTCCTGTTGGGCTAGAAACTAGTTTTAGGGAATCAAAAATGAAAAATTGTAATGATTTCTCCAAATAAAATAAAATAATCACTAGAAAATAATTATAGTTTCAAAAAATATATATAATTACCAAAATAAATAATATTTACACCAAAGAAACTAAAAATAAAAAAAATCAAAAAAACCCAAACTGACTTAGACAACACCAACTTCTCCATTTCACTATGAGGGTCATTGTCCAATAACAAATCAAAACATCGACTACAATTATTATAACCAAACTAAAACCTACACAAAAATATAAAGACATGAAAAAACTATAGGCATGAGTATTAAAACTTTGTAGGCATTCCTAATCATAACTATTCCCAGTGCACATTATTTAAAAAAAGAAACATCAATTCTGAGATTAAAATATAATTTAAAAATCTAGGTATCTAACACATTTTCACTTAATCAACATGATATTTTTCCCTTTTTCATTCAAATCCAATTAATTCTTCAAGAAATAGACATTAAAATTTTATAGAGGAATAGACTTCATTCACTTAAAAGGGAGAAAGGAAGTGAAAAAATAAATAAATAATTTTCCATAAACATTTGAAAACAAACACAACACTTTTAACTAAGAATTAAACCATAGATGATAGTAATAGTAGTTATCCTATAATAATGGAAATAAAAAATAACAGGTAAGAGTAACCAACCATAAAATAATGTTGAACATATACCGTAGATAACTTTGTGTCGAGTGATATGGGGGAACCTAGGAGTTTAGGGAAATAATGTAGAACATACTTACATCTGACTCATTCCAAAGGCAAGCCACACCAGATGAATTCAACATGCCAAACACACTTGATCACAACATATGTGGTCTAACCAAGGGGAACTTTCCCAAAAAGAATAAATTTCCATTCTAAGGGCCACTATCCAGAGAAATATCATTAACCAGTATAACATCCATTCACTAAAAATCCACTATATATGTTAGTTTCCCTTATAAATACTATATCGGGTGTAATTAGATAATTCTAAACAACTATCCAATCACTTGAACATACATCATACACAAGAAAAACACATATCAAGTATCTCATGAGTCATCAAAAGTAATAATATAATTCATTCAAACCATTTAATTATAAGGAAGCCTCTCAGTATTAACCTCCAACAATATTAAAAAAAATTAGGAAAGATAATTATCAAATGATAGTTTTTAGGAAAATAAATTTCCAAAAAGTTCCAAATAGACCTAAAACACCCATTATGAAATCAACCATTTATATTAATAAACCTACAAATTTATATCACATGTAAACCCATTTTAAAGATCAAAATACACACCTTATTTAAATCAAAAAACACTTATAAATGCATTTGAGAAATCCAAAACATCATTTTAGAAGGAAAAATACATTTAAAAAGACAAACCCTGATTTAAAACCATAATCTACTTGAAAAAGACAATGGGGCAATTTATCAAAAACATGGTGTGCATAACATAACAAAACAATGCCATATACATCATAAGAATTATGCAAAAACATAATTTATCATCAAAAATTTATTCTAAAAATCATGCATCACTATATAATATTTAAGGAAGGTGTGAAAAGAAATAAATCAATAATTATTAAATTTAAATGATAAGTGAAAAGATAAATGTACCTCAAACTCACCACGATTCAATGTCACCTACTTGAAACAACTTCAAAAAGGTCAAAATAAGTAAGAACATCCAAGAGGAACCCTAACAACATTAAAACAATAATTTAAACCAATAGAAACATAAAATATTGACTCACAACGTTGTGTGAGAACATGATCCAATACAAAAGTTGGAAGAGGAAGGAATATGGAGATGAAAGAAAAGGAATACCATAAATATCTATCCCAAAATTTGAAGAAATCACAATATAATCACCATGCAAGGAGGTGGTATGTGTGAGAAAGAAGGGAGGAGCCTCCAAGGATTGTATAAACTGAATGAGGGAAGAAATGTGGAATTTTAGGGTTAAACCTTCAAGAGGTTAAAAGAGTAAAATCACATTTTAAATCAACTTGACTTGTTGCAAGATTTTCCTGAAAATTTTTTCAAACTATGCAGAAACCTTACATACATCACTATACAATACGAGCATATTACATGGTTTTCCCACCTGGTTTTACAAACCATTTGGAAACTATGTGGTCTTCTCTTTCTAGGAGGAAACCAACAACATGTTTTCTTTGGGGAGGGTTCACAGTTTTCTTTAAATGTGTGCCAAAAGATCCCCACCTACTCTTAACCCCCAAATCACTAATTTTCACAATAAATACTTAGAGAAACTAATGCATAAATACAAGATAAAAATAACAAAAGAAACACCTTAATATAAAATCATCGATGTTGCAATGGGGATGTTAATTTAGTAAGGCACTACGTTGATGATGTCCTTCTAAATCATCAACCTAGAATTGTTGGAATTGGAATGGAGTAGTTTTTAATTATTATAGATTAGATGGAAAATGTTGTAAATAGTGACAGTATCCATGTAAGTGAATAACCATATCTACCTCTTAGGATCATGTCAAAATATGAACATTTTATGAGATAACACCCTTCTGTATTCGTCATAATATATGACCTAGTGGTAAATGAAGGATGGATTATTTCTTTTGGGATCATATATGATTTCATGGTTTTATTTGAAGCATCAATTGGTAAGTCATGATACTTACAGTTTTGATGCAGAAGCTGATAAATAGTGAAAATTGATAAGAATGCTTATGAAAGTGTATATATTGATAGTATGGAAATGGATGAATTTAATAATATTTTCTTTGATAAATATTTACTTGAGGATATTAATCATAGGATGGAAAATAAATTCAATGAATTTAGGAAAGGGGGATATTCTATGATAGTATATGACAAAAATCACTCGATTGGAAAGGTATGAAAAAAAATTTATCTGTGATATTGATAGTAAGATTATTTTATTTTACATTGGATTGATGTAAATATATTGAAGGTACTTCACTTCTATACTATCAAAATGTTATGAAATAATGTGCGACGTTATGATAAGGTAAAAATGGATTTTCATGTTTATCTTTTTTAAATCAAAAACCAAAAGAAGAATACTTCCAAATGGAAGGATAAGAGGAATAATGGATCAGAGAAATTATTGTGTAAAAAATATGAATTGATTTTGTGAAACTTTTGGTATAAACTGCATCAGGTAATACTTAATAATGTTTGTAATGTTCTCAAATTTAATACGATTGGGAACATGGATCATAATTATAGTGAAAATGTTCCTGGTAGTGGTAAGAACAATAATTATATATAAGAAATAAAATGTTTTAAATGTAATGAGATGGGTCCTTATGAACATGCATGTCTAAATCAAAACCTAACTGATAGGAAGAAACCAAAATAAAAGAATAAAGGTGTGGTTAAAACCTCTAAAACAATGTCAGTATATGTTGGGACACAAAAGGAATTAGTAACTGGTATATTTAAAATTTATTCTTAACATAATGAATTTTATTTAGATCCTATATAGATAATGTTAGGACACTATGTTGGGAGTGAATCAGTGTTCCCAACTTTTTATATTATTTAATTTCATTTTAATTATTCTCTCTCACTTTATAAACTCTTCCCTGATTAAGAGGAATGGATTTTTTGTGATATATTAATAATCACATATAAATTAAATTTATAAAATAAAGAAAATTACATCACACAATAATATTTAAATGTTCTAGTACAAGGACCTACTTGTTTTCATGATCAACATGTAGTTGTTAAAATACCTTCTTCAAGTGGAACAAAATGATAAATAATTGAATATAATAATTATATTTTCTATGTAACATAATACAATAAAATTAATGTTACTGTTTTATGATATTTTAATCCTTATATCATAGGATGATCCCCCGATAAACCCATTTTATCCTTAACTGTGGTGATACATTTTTATGGGTTTGTTTGTTCCATATGGCCAAAAACTAAATTGGACTGAATACAATATATTATTTTGGTATATAATATAATTGAAATTGAATATATAAGATTAAATTTCTATATATGGCTGAATTTTATTTTATTTTAATTGTGAAAAAACAAAAGTGTTGATGCCCGCCAAATAAGTATCTGAAAAAATCACAATGGAAGTAATACATTGATAGGGGTATTTCATTCCATAAGAAATAATAGGAGTAGAGACTTGTGTATTGTATGATCCTCCAAGGTACTCATGATTTTGGGACAATATTAAGGTCACACAAATACTCCATGCACAGCGCATAACCTGCTGTGAATCCCATGGAGCCCCCTTCCACAAACCTTTCTTCTCTTGAGAAGTCTCTCCAGAAAACCAATGGAAGCGTGATGAAAACTGAATGAGAGCCTCCATTCCATGTGGTTATTCATTAAAAATTTCCTAGAAAATCATGTGAAATTATTCCAATAATAAGAAAGAATAATATACAAAGGGAGATAGCCCTCATGGTTAAAAATATCATGTTCCATATCATCAATGGGATGATTAAAATTAATTAATAATATCCAAGAAGCCTTGAAATACCCCTGAACATTTTTAGAATAAAACAAAGGAGATAAATGGAAGGAGGTGAGAGGTAAATTCAGTCTCTAAATGAAATGTGATGCGCCTCTGGAAACCCACGAGACAGCGTAAGACCTTGGAGATCTGTCTACCTTGTCTCAAAAAATCCCTTTGTCTTTCCATCCTTTTCACACAGATGTCCTCAGGAATGTCCACGAAACTCTTCACTTCCCCTTCAACACTCTAAGTACAAATGGATAGATTTTTCCATGAAATGATTTCAAACCCCCATTTGACCAATATTGTTCATGTGAGGCATCATCAAAAAATTGAGTAAATATGCTTGACATTATCATAAAAAATCATATAATCTTTCACCTTTATAAAATAAAATGGAGGGGATAAAAAATGAGTATGTGATATCTCTCGTGGTTGCTGAAATACATGTGACTCGACAGGATGTCCACATCATGGCTCCATGAGACCTCCTAAAAATTCAACAATATCTCACAATGATGCTTAGGAAAGCCACCCATACCCCCCCACCCCGATGTATTACAAGCAAGTCATCAAGCTCTTACGAAGGACCTTAAGCATGTCTATAGGAAAATATGAAAAGTCATTTTACATACCCACGAGATCAAGAAAGTATTCATCAATCTGCAATAGTATGATAAAAGAGTCATTTATATAAGAGACTCATGATCCCTAAAAATCGGTAGACGCACTCAAAAAGAAAAATTAAAAAGACTCACTAAGCCTTGTGGTGTCATCCCCCTTCTCCGAATCCAGACTGGATGCACACCAAAAACACCATGAAAATCTACAAACAACCAGGGTGTTGAGGCCAATAAATCACCTACCCTAGTTTTAAAAACTAGATCTCTACCAAAATTTTATGATGACTATGCTAAGGAAACTATCAAGTGTAATAGTGGACATCTCAGAGCTACTGATCAAGAGGCCAGCTAGCCTCCCATCAGGTAACATACCAGGGAGTATCCAGAGTAGTCATGAAATAATCATAAGACACTTTTCATGATCATTCATAGATCATGCAAAGGATATCCAGTGGGATATAGGAATAACATAATACACACCCACTAGATATTTCTAGACTCAAGATAAACCAACACTTAATTAAAACGAGGCATCTGCATGTAAAGGGTCAGAATAAAGACTAATACCAAATGACATAAACCAAAACATGTTTGTTGACCCTCATGTACTTCATGTGGGCCTCAAAAAGGCACATGACCACACTGATTCATGTTTTCCAGATCTCACAATGCTCCTTCATCATGTTACCTGGTTTATAAGAATCCCTCGAGACATTTCGAGTAAAAGTCTCATGACCCCCTTGGACATATCACTATAGTTTTGCAGTAGTCCTAATTCATTTTCCACCCAATACTCATGACTTCCTTTAGATGCATAGTCTAACTCATATAATGGAGCCTACTCATGTCAACTATGTCTCACGAAAGCACCAGTTCATAATAATGAGATCTCTTGACATCCTCCAAACATATTAGCTAGAACTGTGATTCCCTCTAAGGATGTCATCCATGACATGTGGCATCCTCTAGACATGCCAACCAAGTCTAATAATAGCATTAGGGAATATTGATGGTCTCTCATAACATCCACCGTACATAATATTCAGTACTCATGATGCTTTCCAGAGATGTCATCCAAGACATGAGACATCCTCTAGACATGTCAACCATGTTTCATGAGATCTTAAGGGCATATCAATGAGCTCTCATAACATCCTTTGGGTGTATTATCTATGACTCGTGATTCCCTTCTGGGATGCCAGCCAATACATGTGACACCTTCTGGACATGTCAACAAGGATATGATATATATTCTATAGGAGACAATATGGATCTTTTGATTACCCCTCGACATGTCAATTGGGTCCTAAGACACCCTCTAGAAAAGTGGTTCTAGGTCACCACAACATCCATGAATTTTATATCCTCATCAATCCCCAGTGTGTAAGACCCATATAAAAGGGAGACCTTAGAGTGTGATCCTAGATAATAGGTACCACATCGACTCTGATTCCTGCCATATTCAGGATATGTAGGCCACCTCTTCAAGGTTTGAGTTCTATATTAATCATCCAGGGCGATCCCAGTATCTAATCCCCTTACCCAAAAAAATTACATTAATCACTTGTTTACCCTTGTTTCTCACACTAGGAATGGATCACATGGGATTAGCGAGTTTCACTAATCATTTCATTTTCACTATACACCCTAGGGTTACAAGGGAAACCTCAATGCATAATCCCCAACTACCGACATCATATAGTATTTCCCTGATCAATAGGGTATCCATCTTAATATAAGCCCCTAGAATTCTTGAAACTATGAGGAAAAACATAATTCCGCTGAGTGTGTTCACCAAAATTTTCCTATCAGTTGGTTAATTGATAATCGAACTTCAATGAATATGATTCCTTCAATACTCAAGATACCTAGGATTCCTTCTAATGGCTCGATATCTATACCAAACACCCCATAAATTTTACAAGTACATAAGTCTCATAGCTATATGACATGATACTGATGATCTATTCCCCCTTATTTTCACACTGAGAACAGATCATGTGAGCCTTTGGAGATGCAACAAACACCTCATTAGGTATCATTAATTTCCACTAACTAGGGAAATCCTTGATTGTATGCCCAGATGATTCATATTGAATGAACACATATCATATAAGGGAATAAACATTGTAGCCATCACCAAGGGAATAAATGAAATACATGTATTTTTCTTACAACAATAATAGGGATATATAGGACGCCTCATTATGGATCAACCACCTCCCCATAATTTTAACTTCCTCCTCGCATGGTAGCACATTCCAAAGCATTTTTTCATATGTATTAAACACATAAACCACTTATTATCCTTTATAATAATGGACAAAGATCCTAGAATACATACATATGGAATCACTAATGAGAACGCACTTTCATTGGTTCATGAATGAGACCTCCCCTTCTTTTTATAACAAGAAAATTAACCAATAAATCATGTTTTCAGGGTAACCGGTCCCGTATCGAGATTAGGAATAGATTCATGAATATACATTAAATCTATAAGAGTGTCCCAAGGCATGGAAAAATTACCCCCAAAAGGGTGTGATTAGCCTAAACTCCCATCCTCTTGACCAATGTGAGTCCCCAAGAGTTATTGGGCATGAAAACCAAGATGACCACTACCCTTTAGAAAGTAGGTCTGTACCCAGATTTATATGGGTGAACTAAAAGGAGTTACTGGGAAAGGTGGAAATGGTAACCCCAAGAGTGAAACCCATTTCATGCCTGAAAACCCAAAAAAAACAAATATGGTGAACCGGACATGAATCTCTCTAATGAAAAAATGATTGTTCTTTATCTATTAGGCCATTTCTTTTTCCCTTATATGAAAAATAATGGTGAAACCTGTGTGAATATATCCAATGAAAAATGGATTGGTTTTTATTCATCAGGCCATCTCATTTTCCTTTATATGCAATCAAAAATGGTGAACCCAACGTGAATCTCTCCAATGAAAAAATTATTTGTTATTATCTTCCATCCCATTTCATTTTCCCTTATATGGAAACGAAAATTGTGAACCTGATGTGAATATCTCCAATAAAAAAATGATTGGCTATAGTATATCGATCCATTTCATTCTCCCTTATATGAAGACAAAAATGGTGAACACAACATGAATCTCTCCAATGAAAAAATGATTGGTTGTTATCTATTGATAAATATCAATTCCCCTTATATGAAAACAAAAACAGTGAACATGATGTGAATCTATCTAATGATAATATGACTAGTTATTATCCATCGGGCCATTTTGTTTGACCCAATATGAAAATAAAATGATAAAGATGATGGGAATATCTGAAATAATGGAATAATTGGGTAATAATGTGACATGCCACATTGTTTTGAAAACCATATGAAAACAATGAAGTAAAACCAACACAATATTACAAATGATCCTCTATAACTAGGGTTCTCAAAAGTCCATCCTTTTTTTGACAAATTCAAATGATTGAAATGGATTGATGGGGGGAAAATAAAAAATGAGTTAAACATGAATATCTGATTGAGAATATAACACCCAAGATACTACAATAATTTTTAACCTTCTTCTTCGTTGTCTACATAATTGCGGATACAACTTCTGGCTGTCCGAATTGTGACAATGCCTTCATCATCTAGCATTATCTCTGGTACATCATCCATGACAGAAAACCTCATATTTTGAAAAACAACTTCACCTTCTCAACATCTCTATTGATAGGTGGCGAGTACGATGGTCTAAGAGTACCACTAACATGGAAAATCCCGAACATAGAAGATACTCGTTAAGTTCCACAAGAAAGATGACCGGAGAGTCCACATCGCTCGGGAAAGGTTGATGCTAAGCCAATATCCCTTGTTTCTATGACCAACAACTTCTGAATATTATCTTCGATGTATGAAAAATTCCACATTATATATCTGATGAAGGTTGACTAGGAGGCCAAATACAAATCCCTTTCGGTTCAAGTGACACCGAGGAGGGCACCTGTCAATCGTCATCACCAACACCATCCTCTTGGTACCCATCAGGTGCCTGCTAATGGTACCATCAGATACACAGTAGCCTTTAACGCCCATTCACATGTTGTATGGAAGAATCATCTAAGGAGGAAGTCATTTGATATCCAAGAGAGGGATCATATTTCAACTCTTTATGACAATGTTTGTCAGTATAATAAGTTAGGAACCAACCAGCAAGCTCATAACCATTCTCATTCAGAAATATTCTTAGGGAATATTCCCACAATAGGCATTGTGGGGGCTCATACTCTTACCACCGTTCATGAATCCCATCAGTATATTTAGATGTAACCAAGAGGACATAAGTGGGGACATATAACTACAATAGGTGAAGAAATGTGCTAGTTTATCACGGATATACAAAATATGCAGACTCAATCCCTACACACAGTTTTTAAAAATCCCAATATATTTTAGCAATAGCTGAAGAACTCTACCGACATCTTCCAGCACTATTTCAAAGAAAGGGATAAGAAAAAAATCTTATCCTTGCATCTAGGACATCTCAACACTCTAATCATCATGAAAAAGTGGTTTTATGGGTGCCGCCACACACTCTTTATCCTGCCTAAGAGGATTATCATCATATTCTGATAAAGGGAGAGGCATCAGACTGGGCGCATATTCCCATTCCAACCTACACTCAATAGGTGAGATAGAACATGCCTCGAGATAGGGGTACATCCATATCAATGATGTTTGGCGACATATTTCAAGGGCCCATGATAGGGATCATATCCATGTTCCTTCCCAGGAAAAACAAGTGAGAATGACTCAAGCCTCAGGATAGGCTCACTTTATTTTTAGTGAATCTGCCTAGTATATTCCAACCAATAAATGAATCTAGGAACATATTCCTACATCTACCAATGAATTATTGTTCCAAAACCATTCCAAGGAAACATAGGGGAGACTCATATTCATTCTCCCATTTCAGAGGTATGTCGGTATATCCTGATGAGGAATTCATTTTTGGAAGCATCTCATAATCATGAACCAATCAGGGCCCACCAAGTGAGGGCAGAACATGCCCCATCGAAGGATAGGATTCCTTCCAAGAAAGATCAATGACATATTCTAAAGGGTCGGAATCAAGCTCATATTCCCATCATGATTGAGGGTCACTAAATGAGAATGAAACATTCCTCGGGAAAGGGTCACATTCCTGTCTATAATGAGATAGCTCATCAGAAAATTACAGCATCTTCTCAATAATAGGCTTATACTTAAACAACACCAGATGGTCATATTCATGTTTTGGAAACCATCATTCATCTATCTAATACCATTGCACAACCCCAAAATGTAGGTTAGCATATTCCGACCATGATTCATAACATGGTATGTGTTTCTAATCTACTCAATTACTATTTCCTTTAGGTGGTTCAAGAAATATTCTCAACACCAAAAGGGTCTATTAACTCTTATATTGAAGAGGAATCAGAAGACATTCATTACCATTATAGTCCTCCTCATGGTAGTATTGAGATGGATTACAAGGACATTTCTCCTAACATTGATTATGGCCAATCTCCCCATGGTGATATCTCCCATGGACAAGATGATCCTCCACTTGGACAGACACCTATATGTAGACAGGTGTTAAAACATCTAACACATTTTTATATAGAGGTGATCAAATCATCATGGCCAAATTTATATGGTTACCCATCAACTTCTAGCAGCACCCCACTCCTATTGGATAGAGGCCATCAAATCCATTTTTTATGGTATGAATCGATAGAGGGATATAAGTTTAATGAGGAGGAGGTTGACCTTGAAATATGCTGATATTTATCTAGAAAAAACCTCTCTATCATGTTCTATCCCCTTGAAAATACAAACTATGAGATCCAAGATGATATGGAAGAGGAGTACATGCGTTATCTAGTCCAGAATATATGGATTACTCATCAGCGATTCAAGGTTGGAGTCTCCCTCATCCAGAATAAATGTTCCTCCTTTACAAAATCCATATACTCTATTTTCAGTTAGACATTGATACTATATCCATAGACTAGGATCCAAAACCAGAAAATCACAACCCTAATCCACAACATGATTTCCTCTATTTCATCACAACTCTTCGGTAGCAGATCTCTAAAGCCAAATCATGCATCCATATTTGAGGATGGGGATTGTATGGAGAGTTACAATATTCTGCTCCCTTGAAAAAAATCCTCTAAGATGAGGAATCCTACATTTTTATAGCCTCTAGAAAGACCAACAGACTGGGTAACACTAATTCCAGTTGGTAACTACAACATAATGCCTCTGCTACAACAGTTCCCAAACATCATGGATGGAGAGAGAGGATAACCAACATGACTTCTATTGGAAACAAAGATGTTATTTTCTAGAAATTGAGTATTTTTTGTGTTTGTTTATAATAATATAATTTAAGATCTGGGAGTTTTAATGAAAAAGGATCTTATAGCTCAAGATGGAAACATAATTGAAGGTGTTCTCATTTCCCAGTGTTTTTGAAATTTTTGGGCCTCAAAATCTGTATTTTAAAAAAAATGGTAAGATTTTTGTGTAGGAGTGAACAATTCATGGACCATGAAGCATAGTTCAAATATTGTGAAAGGGGGATGTGGAAAATTATAAAAACTAGAAAGGGGAAGGATTCCATATAATTGTGCTATACAGACCGCAGAAGGAAACAATTCATAGGGAGGCATACAGTTCAGAGGAGGAAAATGGTTAGAGGAAGGCTTGAGGTACATGGGATGGATCAATGTTTGTAGAAAATATATGGTGATTTTTTCATCCATGAAGGGATTCGTTCATGGAATAGATCGACCACCATGAAGGAGCGAATACTCTATATGGAATGTATAGTTAAAAATGGTTCAAGGAGGAGCTAAGTATGCATTGAAGGTTGAATTTCATAGAATTATTTGGTATCTCAAATTAGAATATTTTTTGGATATTTTTTCATGTATAAGGATCACTAATCCCATAATTACATAGAGATATTTTGATTATAAATCCAGGAAGAATTTAGTGAAGTCCAAAATGTTTTGTGGGAAGACAACCTCACAAAGGATAAGAGGTTCATGAGGAGGATTCCGCAAAAGGAAAAGTAATCTATGGAGAAGGTCCATGGAAGGGATTTGTGAGGAACTTTATCCCACAAAGGAAAATAGTTCCTGGAGGTGAGACAGTTCATGGAGAATAAATAGTCCACTAAATAAGGTGTTATACAAAAAAAGTATGAGAAGGTGGTATGTTGAGGTAGTATGTGGAGGTTGTATGTGAAAGTGGTTTGTAGAAGTTGTTCATGGAGGAAGTAGGTCAGTTCATGGAGGAATAGTTCATGAACTATCAGTGCACAAAAAAGTGGATTACATCTATGGATAGAAGTTGGAATTCAAAAGAGCATCTATCGATAGTAAAGGATGAGTATTTAATGAAAACAAATAGGCCTATAGTTCTATAAAATGTGTTGGGATTCCTATCAAGGAAGTGATCAAGAAGGAGTTGGAAAAAGTGTTCTAAGGGTTGTAGTGAGCTATAACTAATCTATTAAAAAGGAAATGTGTGTATAATAGAGTGATTATGTCTAATCTTTTTTACTCCACAACTTGGGAAGTTTAGCTGAATTAGGTACGACTGAAACACTGTCATCATATAGTCCATGGACTAGCACTTAGTGGTGAACCATGTAAAAATATTTGTGTTAACTCTTTTCATGTGATTTTTTGTTTACATATCATTCTCATTTGATAGGTTTAATAGGTTCCTTCCAACATGGGAAGAATATCCATAAATTTTATGGAAAAAAATTACTCTCTGATTCACCCCTCCCCTCTTTGGGTGTTCTAGGGTCCTTCATGTGGTATCATAGTGTATAGGTTACAAGAGTAAAATATTTTCTTATTTTCTATCATAGTTAATGTAGTTAAAGTCAGGGGAGTTAACCATTTTTTGGAAGTAACATTTAGATATTAATGAACATGAAGATATCTCATTTATGATCTCTTGGAATGGAAGTATTTTTGCCATTACACAAGAAATATAGGTCAATGATCCTAGAGTGTTATTTATAACTGATACAGACTAGAAAATGATTGATGAAGATAATAAAGCACAAAATTCCCTCACTAAAGATATGTCTGATCCAATCTATCCGAAGGTGGTGATCTTCACTTCATATATGTCTATGTGGTAAAATCTATAAAACATATATGAACTAAATAACAAAGTGAAGGAGTCCAAAATTCAGGTTTTTCACAATATTTTTGATGATCTGAAGATGCATCCTAATGAAAATGAATATACCCATTTCAATTGAATTAAAGAATTTGTAAGAGCAATTTGGGGGCTTGGAGAAGAAATAAAAGACATTTACATTGTGAAGAAAATCATGAGAATAAATCCACCTCTTTATAATCCAAAAGTGTTATCCCTTGAAGAAATATATTTTTTACAAATTTCCCCAGATGATCTTCTGAGAAGTTTTGTAGAATATGAAATACCTATCAAAACAATGGATGGAACAAGTCATGTTATCAAGGAGATGGAATTCAAATCCATGAAAAAACATGAGATTTTTATAGATTGTGTTAATGAATATAATGAGGAAGATGAAATTATTTCTCTCGTTACCAAGAAATTGTAGAGAGTAAATTGGAGATTTAAAGGAAACAAACCCTTGGCATTCTTTTTTTGTGGTAGAGTTGGTCACATTGCCTCTCGGTGCTCTATGAAATTTTAGGAGGAATAAATTGATGATAAAAACCCATCGAAGACATAGAAAAGGTTTTATCCAAAGAGATACATCAAATCTAGGAAAAAATTACATATAAAGATTTGTTTCATTGAATAAGATGATAATTATAATGATTTCATTCATGAATAAGAACTAGAGACATAATCTGGAACCCAATCATTTATAATGGATATAGTTGAAAAGTCATAACCATCAAAAGATAGGCTAGTATTGATCAGTTGATTACTGATGTTGATCTCAAGTTGCAACATGAGGATGTACTTGTAAATATTGAGAATCAATGTAAGAGACAAAAAAAATTGAGAGTATTTATGTACAAATCATCAGAATAATTTGATCAACTGGAAGCTTAAATTGAATATCCAGAAGAAGTTGTAAAACTAAAGTCAAAACCACTTGAAAGCATAGATGTCGTAGTCAAGCTGAATCTCAGAATTCATGAACAGGAAAAGGTCATCAATGACCTTATATTCGGACTAGTGGATATTTACAAGACTATTGAGGGACTTGAAGAAGATTTTTTTACTCTTAGGATTAAACATGGAAGTGATTTAAATTCAAAATAAACATATAAGAAAATATAGATTGGAAAATTATCAGATGTTGAGCTATTGAAGAGAGATAAAAGGGGTTTTGATGGAGTAGGAAAGGTTTCAAATGATACAAGATCCAAATAAATGGGAAATAGTGGAATTTGTTGTGATGATGAAACATCAAATATTGGATAAAAGTTATACCTAAGAATATGGAAATAAAACGATATACATATAACAAAGTCATCTAAAGTATTAACTAATAAATCCTCAAATAAAACTAAAATGTGAACTAAATCCTATCTACATGTTTCCTGAAATGATTGGCAGTCAAAAAATTCCTTAAAGAAGGATACATGGGGAGGAGAAAATGTGATAAAACATTTTATCTTATGAAATGTCAATTTTGTGGCTATCTAGGCCATACCATGTTAGATTTTTAATAGGTAAGGAGCTATTTGAATGGGGATAAAATAGAAAGTCATCAAATCAAATCAAATTCATATAGAAGAAATAATTTCTATGGATATTGTTTTTATTATTCTAAAATTGGCTATAAAGGTATTTATTATAGGTAGAGGAATGACATGAATAATATATATGGAACTCATAGAAAAGCTAATACTCATCAACCAGAAGGTGTTTCTCTTTCAAATAGTTTTTCTCCTTTGGAAGAAGAGTGTGATTTTTATGAACTTGTTCACATGGAAAATAGATTTGGAAGTTCATATTTATCCTTCACTCCAATCCAATATTTCATGGATGAAAAAAAAAGAAAATTATAAAATCCAACCTTGCAATTGTACCCTTAAAGCTACAAAGAGCACTAACACCGGGATTATTGATAGTGGATTCCCATCCCATATGATGGGAAATGAATACCTATTAACTAATTCAAAGATTATGGTTGATGGAACATTCTGTTTCGGTAATGATGGTGCATTGAAGATCTAAGTCAATGGAAGTACTGAACTAGCTAATGGAGAGCTAAAGAAAATTGGAGTTCTCTATATAGATGGTCTGCATCAAAATCTCTTGAGTGCAAGTCAACTACGTTACTCAAGACTAATGGTGACTTTTAATCAAAATGCATTCACTATTAGTGGAAATAATTGGATTTCTATTATGAAAGGATTCATAACATAAGGAAACTTATCTCAGGTTGATTGTAAAGAGAACATTTGATGCAAGATAGTTGAAGAAGAAACTAACGTTTGGAACCAAAGATTAGGTCACATTAATCATCAATACATGGAAAAGATATCTATGATGAATATTTTAATAGATATTCTCATTATGAAGCGGGAACAGGAAAATAATTTCAATGCATGCATATGAGGGAATTTTTTCTGTAGTTATTATCAGCCAAAGAAGAAAAGCGAATCAAATCTTCTTGTTCTCATTCATACAGATGTATGTGGTCCGATAAATGATTCTGGAACATGTTAAGAATGGTACTTTGTTTTTTTCACTGATGATTATAGTAGAATGTCTTGTGTGATGGTTATACATAGGAAATGGAAAGTGCTTGATTTTAGGAAAACCTATCACCAAATATCTAAGAATGATATTGACGGAAAATAAAATTTCTATGGTATGATAATAGAGGGGAATACACATTGATTGAGTTTGAAAATTACCTAGAGAAACATGGAAAACAACCGAAGGTAGCTACTGTGAGAACCCCAAAACAAAATGGAGTGGTTGATCATATGAATCAATAGGTAAACAATATGGTAAGAACTATGCTAATTGAGTGTTGTATCCCTTTCCATTATTGGAAATTGGTTTTTCAATCTACAATGTATACTGAAAATTGAATAGGGATTTATATGGGAGAATCCAAGACACCATATGAGTTATATCATGGAAGGAATCCCTATTTGAAGTATTTTCGTGTTTTCATAAGTAAATGATTCATTCAAAACAAAGAAGTAAATCAAGGGAATTGTGTTGATTCTAAAAATGAAGGAGTATTCCTCATATATTCAATAAATAACAAATCCAAAACAAGATTCAATACTCATCTTTGAAGAATTGTGGAAAGTAGTGTTGTTAAGATCGTTGAACCTGAAAACAAAAATAACTTATGGCGATATTATACTGATATGATTGAAAAAATAGAAGACTGTGAACATGGAAAAAATCCAATGAAAAATTAGTGGAATGAGTGAAAAAAATTTAGAGGTTACAAAACGATGTTGATTCATAAGAAGAATCAGAAGAGGAAACAATGGTTGAAGAAAATTATTATGAACCTCACAAGAGAAATCGAAGAGTATTAATTGACCAATCCAGAATCATTGCCGATTGGACTACACCCACATAGACAAGGATAATGGGGCATAAAACAACATTTTTATTCTTATTAGTTGTGGAAACATCCTCTTTTGAAGAATCTGGAAAGGTTGAATCATTGGTTAAATCCCTAAATGAAGAGTAGTATCAGATAGATAAGAACCAAACATGGGATCTATTTGAGAGACCAAAAATTCACAATGTTATTGGTAAAAAGTGGAATTTTAAACATAAATTTTATGGGCATGGAAATGTGATTAGAAATAAGGTGTGATTGGTGGGTAAAGTATACTCATAGATTGAAGGTGTTGATATTGAAGAAACATTTTCAGGGGTGGATGGAATAGAGTTAATCAGGCTTTCTCATGCCAATGAAATTTAAAGAGGATACAAAGTGTATAAAATGAATGTGAAAACAGATTTCATAAAGGGTTTTCTTGAGGAAGAATTCCACATTGAACAACAAGTAGGGTTTCTACTCGGTAATGATGAAATAGAGGTTTTTAGATTAACAAAAGGCACTCTACGGTTTGAAGTATGCACCACGATCATAGTACTATCGATTGGGTTCATATTTAAATATTCTCGAATATAACAGATGAGGAGTAGATCACAATCTCTATGTGAATAATTCTAAAAAATATCAACTCTTGGTACTGGTTTACATAGATGATATTATATTTGGTGGGATCATACAGGGATCAATGGATGGATTTTCAAATCCATAGAAATATGAATTTTAAATGATGATGATTGGTTAAATAATATACTTTTGGGGTTTTAAGTGATTTATTGGAAGGACAATACTTTCTTTTCTTAGGGAAATTATGCAAGTGAGTTTCCAAAGAAATTTAATCTAGATGAATCAAAACTAATGATAACTTTGATTTTTGTTGGAACTAAACATGAAAATTATGAGGACGAGAATTCTGTAGATCCCACCATGTATAAGAGAATCATTGAAAGATTATTGTACTTAACTACAATACATCTAGATATTGTATTTTTAACATGATTATTGGCTGGATTTAAAAGTAATTATAATGAATAACATATGGAAGAAGTTGTAGGAATCATGAGTTACATTCAAGGAACTCATAAGTATGGATTATACTATGATGAATGAAGAGATAATGAATAGTTATCATATTCTAATGATGAATGGACTATAGTTGTGTTGGATATAAATTCCAAAAGTGGTGGATCATTCTTTTTTAGAAATAAATGTATGGGGTGGTTGAGTAAGAAATATTAAATGACTTCTCTTAGTTTGGATAAAACTGAGTATATCTCTACTACAAAGGCTTTCACTCAACTACTGTTGATGAAGAAAAAATTAACTGATATTGGTGATGTGGTGAAACAACCAATGGTGATTCACTGTGATTACAAGTGCACAATTGATCTTACTAAGCTTCATATTCTGCATTCTTGTATGAAACATGTTGAAATCAGATATCACTATATCAAGGAAAATGTATAACAGGGCATGATTACAATGGATCATGTGGAAACTGATGATCATGTGGATGATATACTAACCCATGAATTTTCATAAAATGTGTTAAAGAAGCATTGGTGAACCTCGGCGTTCAACCACCTCCCAGTTCATTAAGAGGCGACAGGTGGACCCCTCTCCCCTTTTTTTGTTAACTACTTTTATTCTGTTTGTGGAAGTGATGTAGGTTTATGGTGGAGAGATGATCCAGTTGGAGTTTTTTTTAATCTCTATAATATAAAATACTGGTTCATTGGTTTATTTACAATGGTGGAGAAGTGAGAAATTCAATGTAATGTGGCTGCAGGATAATTGAGAATAGATATAGAGAAATTCCATGGTTCTAATTAGGAGAATGATGAATGGAGAACATATGGATAAATTCAGATGTTATGAGAAATAGATTCTCAAGACATAACCATTTCAAGACACAATAACTCAATTCATGATTCCCCTATTTTAATCTACATCGATCAGCTCTCATGTAGACTTTGACTGTTGGATGATTTTTTCTTGCATATCAGGTTTTGATTGTGGCTAGTGCTTCATTGAATTTATATGTAGATTTCCAACAAACCCAAAGGGGGAGATTATTGGAACCAAGGTTGTTCATTGATTGAAATTGAGTGTGGTTTGTGTTTTTTTGGAAAATCCCCACATGTAAGATCAAGGAGTTTTCAATGGAATAGATCTTACAGTTCAAGATGATAATATTATTGAAGGTTGCATTATTTCCCAGTGTTTTCCCAATTTTTGGGCCTCATAATCGGATTTTTTTATAAATTAAGGATTTCAGCATCCTATTAAACAGTACATAGACCATGAATCATATTTTATGGATCAAGAATGGGTATGTTGAACAATGTTGAAAACTAGGAAAGGTAAGGATTCCCCATAGCAGTGTTATGTTGACCATGAAGCGTTGTACGCGGACCACGTAGGGAATATGTTCTCAACGAGGCTTGCGGATTGTAGGAGGAAAATGGTTCAATAAAGGATTTTGGTATATGGTATGGATCATAGTTCACAGTAATGAGATGGTGATTTGGGGAGCTACGAAGGGATTCTCTCATGTAAGAGATTGACCACCGTGAAGGAACAAAGATTCTATGCGAATCACATAAGAAAAACACTTCACAGTGGAGCTCAGTATGCGGTGAAGGCCGTACCTCATCAAATTTTTAGGTATCTCAAAATAGTGGATTTTTAGGATCTATTTTACAATATAATGATCTATAATCCCATAATTACATAGATATATTTTGATTATAAATCATGGAGGAATTCAGAGATGTCCAAAGTGGTTCGCTGGATGACAACCCAACAAAGTAGAAGTGGATCACAAAGAGGATTCTATGAAAGGAGAAGTGATCAATGAAGATATTCTATGGAAGGGATATGTGGGGAACATTATCCTGTAAAGGAAAATGGTTCATAGAGGTGATATTGTCCTTAGAGAAGAAGCATCCAATGAAATAAGGTGGTACGTAAAGGCATTACACAAGCGTGGTACACAGAGGTGGTGCGTGGAGATTGTATGTAGAGGAGGTACACAGAAGTGGTGCGCGAAGGAAGAAGGATACTTCATGGAGGAACATTTTGAGAACTATAATTTTGCAGAAAAGTAGATTACATATATGGATAGAAGTGTGAATTAAACATAGCATCAATATACAGTTGAGGATGCATTCTTTAATGAAAATTAAGGTACATAAAACTCCATAAACTATGTTTGGATGCCTCCCATGGTAGTGAGCTAGGGGTATTCAATGGATGTGCATTGATGGATGTAGTAAATTATCCCTAAACTATTATAAAGGAAGTGTGTATGGAACAGAGTGACTATGATTAATCCTTTATACTACAAAAATATTGAGGTTTAGTGGAATTATGTTCAACTGAAAAACTATCGACTTATGCTCCTTATAATTGACATTAGTGGTGAACCATGTAAAAATCATTATGTTCTCTATTTACATGTGATTTTTTGTTTACATATCATTATAATAATATAGATTTAATATTTTCCTTCAAACACAGGAAAAAGATCCATCACTTTTGAAGAAAAATATGACACCATAATTCACCCCTCCCCTCTCGGGGTGTTTTGGGGTCCTTAAACATAAAATTGAGACCCTCAAACAAATAATAATGCATTTCAAACACGGAGACCGAAGTTTTGATTGCCCATAAAACATCCTATAAGAAATGGTTCTCATCAAGGGTCATCAACGCACCCATCTCCTATACAAGCACAACTATGCCACATAAAATGGGTGGGGATTACATCTACTGTATTAACCATCTAGGAGAAAACCCATCCTTTTAGACTAGGGGAATATCTTCCACTTCCACCACCCCTCAGATCCTCAATTCCCAAGTTCGGACACATCAGAAATAGCTTCAAGTGCACCCTAGCCCTATGGGATGGGGGAATTTATATATCAATAACCATCACTAGTTACATAATCCCCTAATATGACCACGGAATCATCATCGGTGATCCCATAAAAACCCATCCCCATTGGGCTGGGGGAATTTATACCAACATATCCATCCTGAGAGTAATCAAGCCCTGAACGGAGTAATTAGATCCTTAACAACAGGACCAATCAATGCCAAATTTGGACTTGAATGACCACCACCCCATAGGTCTGGTAGCATTTTCATCATCATCACCATCACAAAGGGAATCGGTCTTCTCCAGGTTCAGATGAACCAATCAGCAATCAGCATTCTACCAACTCCTCCCACTATAATAAAAACACCTACTGGTTTGGACATATTCAACAACCACGACGGAAAACTCCATTATAGTCATTGTTCATTGATAAAAATGCGAGGAATGTGTAGAGAAGAAAATTAGAACCTGTCGGGGCCACAAACTAAAATGTCCTGACATCACCAAGGGTTCAAATAATGACCATAAAGAGGATAGTGCAGAATCATTCTACTACGTCAAAAGTAAGGGAACCACCACCATTGCTCGATATTCCTCTGTGAACTTCGTCACTTCCAAAATGGACAATATTGATCATAATGAAAATATAGAGGGTCATGAAACAGAAATCATACCTTGTGATTAGGGTGACTTTGATGAACTAAATGAGGATGCACGCAACAAGAACCATACTTGGCTCCAAAATAAGGAACCATTGAATATAGATTACCCACCTCCATGAATGGATACTACCAATGGGTAAGGGTAAAACCACATCCCAATCACCTCCTAGAAGAAACATGGTTCCTTCCAGAGAGGAAAAATTGTCTAAATATTGTAGTGAAATAAAAACTCTCATACAACTCAATGACGAGCTACTCATATGCAATATACCGGCTGGGAATCATCTTCAGGAAGAGATGAATGTTCCCCCTCCCATGGCTAATCCACCAACAAAGGTATTATCTGAGTATAAAATTGGCTCTAGAT
This sequence comes from Viscum album, assembly GCA_963277665.1. Taxonomy (NCBI): domain Eukaryota; kingdom Viridiplantae; phylum Streptophyta; class Magnoliopsida; order Santalales; family Viscaceae; genus Viscum; species Viscum album. Next base: position 2,116,493,603 of record OY728120.1, read on the forward strand.
AAAGATATCTATTCTATATAAATATGGATGTTTAAAATGATTTTGACATCCCTCTATTGTGGTAATAGCCTACCCCTCACCAGGATAACCTTTCAATCATGGTAATAATCCAAAATCAGTATGAGATAAAAGAGGGGGCCTCTCATCATCACCCACCAAATCCCTATGTATGGGAGACAAATCATGAAAAGGTGCCCCCAGATCTCCTTAACCTAATCAAGTCCCATGCTACTCGAATAGATTCCATGGAAGGGAAACACGCACCTGTGAAGCCTGAGAGGAAGCCATATCCTGATTGGGTGGAGGAAACTTTTCCTCCACCTGATTTTTTAAATCCTACCTTTCTACCTTTGACAGTGCATGCAACCACAAAAAACATCTCACACACTTTATATCTTGATGTGGACTAATTATGGGACGTCGAGATCAAATAGAGGCATAAAGATGAGGTGTTTTTTACAAACTCTAATAGGGGAAGACTTTTTGTTGTATAGTAGTCTACCAGCAAGATCCATGTATGCATGGGAATACCTTCTTTTTCAATTCCTTTATCAATTCCGTTCTACACTGAGGAATTCAATGTTCGTCAACCAGACGAACTCCAAACAACATGAAAATGAGAGGGTTTATGACTTCATAGAAAGGTGTAATTGTTTAACCTACTCACTCATCATTCCTCTCGCACAAGAGCATCTGATGGAACTATATGATGAAAATTTTAAGGATGATTTGTAGAATCCTCTGGTTCCAATTAAATATCCAAGTGGATTCTGTGAGTTTGGTAAAATAGCCCAATTTTTAGAAGAAAATATTCATCGGACCCAATCCACAACCTGGCTCATGCTCGTAGCACTGGGAAAAGGCTGACCATATAAGAAGCTACAGCTGTCACTCTCAAGATGGCAAAAACACCTATCCAAATACCCAGGCAGGCCATGAAGCACCCAATATCTCATTTAAAGTGGAAACAACCACAAAATTGCCATCATCCAAAAGCACAGAGAAATCAGGGTCATTCAAGATTTGAAGAATAGATGAATATGGTGTACTCCTTCCAGAGTGAACACATTCATAGTTATTTATTGGTATCCATGGAAAATATCCTTCTCACTATTTATCCAACCAGGAAACTACATGACACCAACCTCACCGACCATCTTGATTACTACCCTTTCCATAGAATGTTGGGTCACAATATCCATAACTGTTTCAAATTCAAAGACATACATCAAGGAATGATTGATTATAGAAAAGTGGTGTTAGATAAATCCCCAGAGTAGGTGGCTTGCATAACCATGATCCAACTTGAAGAAGAGGGTGATTGGAAAAAATTATTTCCCTAGTGTGCGTGATAATTTGACAACTAGATGACCCAAAATGAATTTGATCGAGCTCGTTCCACTCTAAGAGAACAATTGAGAAAAATTACAATAGTTCTGCTGCCCAAGAAAGAGAAACCAAATGTGCCTCCTGATGGTGGGAGTTACAATAAGAAGAAGTAAGAGAAAGAGGAGGAAGATTCATATTCTCCTCTAAAGCATGCATTATCTCTCACTGTTTTCTTCCCTAAAGAATTCAAAACTAGAACACTAACTTGCCAAAAAGAACCCTCATCAAATGAAGAAATCATATATGGTTCTATCAACATGATACACTTATCATACCCCTTATCCAATGTTGTTTTTTTTAAAAATCATGAGTTTCTTGCAAAAAACTGGGGAAAAGTGGTCGCATACGCTGTAACTGGGGATATAGAGGAAAACACGAGCACAGTCAGTCCCAATATTTGGGTCATGTTCCTATGGAAAATGAATATGCAGATGAGACTCATGGGTATGTGCTCTTGTAAGTTGTGTAAGGGAAGGGAGGTGTCTTAGAACCCACTAGTAGCTGTCCTCGCCAAATTTTCTTGCATGAACTCTTTGTAGGGTTACATCATGATCATACCATACAAATGGGAAGTCCAGGACAACCCACACCACCAGTTGAAGATTATCCCACAAACCCTATATAATCATCAAGTTCATCCACCACAAATTCCTCAGATCCTCATCCTCGCATCTAGGAGAAACCCCGTATTGGGAATCACTGACCTCTAGAAAAAAAGTACGACATTTTGAAACAGTTGGCAGCATCCCCAGCTAATCTCTTAGTTCTCAATTCTCTCCATATTTCAAAATAAATCTGGGAGACATTAGTTGAAGCCCTATAGATCCCTCAATAGTTCTATAAATAAGTCTCTATAGTCGAGGTCTATTGAGTGGATATCATGGCATCAAAATGTCATGTCCCCATCACATTCACTAACCAAGATCAATAAGAGGCCCTTAAAGGACACATCTGACCCCTACATATCTCAAGAAGATTCAATAATGTCAACATCCAAAGGTCCCTAGTTAATAATGGTTCTCAAATCAATCTTATCCAAGTCCAAAACATAAGATATTTGGGATATGGAAAAGGGTATTTCTCTCCCACTAAGCTAACCATCGAGGGGTATGATATGTGTGATAAAAGACCTATAAGGAATATAAATCTCAAACCCTGGTTGGGGATCTTACAACATACATTGAGTTTATGATAATCAAACATGACACCACGTATAACAACCTTCTCAGAAATCCCTGGCTCCATAGCCACCGGTTGATGCCTTCAATATTAGATTAGTGTCTGAAGTATCACATTAATGGAAAATCAGCATAATACATTGTGATAATGCTCCCTGAAAGACTTGTGGGGTGACATATGTTGAAGCATATTTCTTTAAAAAACGAGGAAAATGATATATGGCAGATGATGACGCATAGGTTTCTGATTCTAATGGATTGGGGTCCACACCAATAAATCCCTAGAGTATGCTCGATAGAGACTATATACTCCCCATAAACATGGTCGAGGTCACAAATATAATCCTAGAGGTACAAGACCTTGTTATCCCGAGTGACCTCATAGAATAATATCAGGCTCGACATCTCTATGAAATGACTCAATCAATAGTGGATGACAATGTCTCTTCTCATTTCCTCTCTCACCCTGATAAGGGCAACGGGACCCCCAGATTTATATCTTCTTTTGAAAATGTCTCCATTTATTATAAGATGGAAGAAGATGTTGATGAACTCAGGAAATACCCTCCAACATTTGAGGAAGGTTTCTCCACCACCATAAATGAACTCAAATAGATAAATCTGGGAATATAAGAATACCCATGGACTACACTGATTAGTGCCACCATGACCCTCATACAACAAGAGATGTATATCTCATTGTTGAAGCAACATCGATATGTGATCACATGAAACTTATAGCATCCCACCTTTTTATCACATAAACTTTCATTACATTTTACAAAACCGAGGATCTTTAAGGTTTAGTGTCTTGGAAACTAGGAACTTTAAACATGAAAACATAAAATATTATTCTTAAACACTTGAAAGGCTTCTCCTCATGTTTATCCTAGGTTCATTACTGCATCTCATAACCTGGGGACATACATCAAAAGAAAGGGTGATCAAAAGGCCCAGTAAGGGAAACAAGAGAAACATTTTACATGTGAACTTGAGATACTTCAATAAGGTCATGAAAAGAACATTAAGGCATGAGAAAGAAATCATGAGGCATATCATAATAAAAATATAATTTTTCATAACTTGAAGATGTGGATGAAAAATTTAATATTGACAATCATTTCGTTTCACCAAGTTCCATCCCCAAGGAGTCATTAAAAATTACCAAGGTTATTCACCAAGGTATCAGTCTAAAAAGTCATCTCTAGAGATTAAGTCTTTACCCAATGCATTGGAGCGCTATCTGGGCGCACCCTTGACATTTCTTTATTATCATGTGATCCACACATATCATTATCAATCATTTCATAAATAACCCGTATAGCATAAAAAAAATGGGTTTCATTTCATAATCATAACGTTTTAAAAACTACTTTAAAGACATGATCTTTATGTCACTTTAATCCCACGGAAAGGGAAAGCGTGTTTCACGTATGTAAATCCTAGAATTTAAAATAGAAAATTTTGATATATATGTGAATACCCCTATAGAAATAAGAGCTCTGAGTATTCACTTAATAAAATAAAATATCTTTAGAAAAAAGAGAGAGACATTTTGAGACGAATATTCTGTAGCATAACGGCTATGTTACAAGGTTTTTTTAGAAAACATTGAAAAGAGACGGGACATGGGTCAAACATTCATAAATGACCCATAAAACAGTAGAGGGACAGAATATAATGGATTTAAGAACATGGTAATGAAATTTGAAAATATACCATGTGAAATGGAGAACATGAAAGTAAGACAAAAATAAGATTTCTCTTATGAAAATTCGGCAGCCTAACAGCGTTACATAAACTTCAACCAAAAATGAATTGATGAGATCAAATATGGTCCCTCATCATATGAACATAAAAGATCAGTATGATAGATATATAGATCATAACCCAACATAATAAAAACGAACTTTCAATACAAGACATGGAATTAGAACTTTGAAAAGGGAGAAAGGTGCAAGGACCACTTAAAAATTCAACAGCTTAACGACGCCACTTAAACTTCAAAAAACTGAATTTAAGAGATCAAATGAGGTCTCTAATCATATGGTCATAAAATATCAGTATGATAGATATAGAGATCATACCCAAAAATAACAAAAAGGAACTTGAAAGAATTGACATGAAAGTAGAACTTCAAAACGAGAAGCGTGAAGAACCACTTAAAAATTTGGCAGCCTAATGACTCCACTTAAAACTTCAAAATACTGAATTGAATAGATCAAATGGGGTCTATCATCATATGATCATAAAAGATCAGTATGATAGATATAGAGATCATACCCCCAACATAACAAAAAGTAACTTGAAATAATTGACATGAAAGTGTAACTTCAAAATGAGAAGGGTGAAGAACCACTTAAAAATTCGGCAGCCTAACGGTGCCACTTAAAACTTCAAAATACTGAATTGAAGAGATAAAATGGGGTATCTCATAATATGATCATAAAAGATAGGTATGATAAATTTAGAGATCATACCCCAACATAATAAAAAGGAACTTGAAATACTTTACATGAAAATAGATCTTGATAAATGAGAAGGGAGAAAGAATCTGTTACAAAAATTTCGGCAGCCTAACGGCGCCACTTAAAACTTCATAAAACGAAATAATGAGAGTAATAGGGGATCTCTCATTATATTAACATGAAAAGGGAAGTAATAGGAGTATAAAAGAACATCATGTAACATAATAACATGGATCATAAAAGAAATTACATAAAAGATATTTCTTGAAAAGAAAGAGAGAGGTCGAATCCCTTACCTTAAAATGTAACTCTTAAAGCTCAAAGGTTGGGACCTTGAGGGCTTGGGGGAACCTTGTGAGAACTCCTTGGGAGGTAATGAGACTATAACTTCGTTGGGGGGGAGTGGGGAGTCGAATGGATGAGAGGATGTCTTGGTATTTATAGGGAAAGTAAGGGGACAAGGCATTAATGGCCAAGGGACACCTCATTAGTGGTTTTGGAAAAACCATGGGCTTGCCCATGGTATTTTCCCATGGTATTGGCCACTTGGGACACCTGATACCTTATCTTACTATTCATAAGTCGACCATATTGATTACATACTTAATACATCATTTAATGATGTCATTAAACACCCGTAACTTAAAAACTGTATTTTCACTATTCATCGAAAATTCAACTTTCTCAGAAAAATCCCAAAATTTCACCTTAACCAAATATCAATGCTCTGATTTAAAAAATGAACTCCATTTTATAAAAATAATTTTCTAAATATTTTTAATTTATTTTTTAAATAAATACACTATTCACCGAAAATTCATTTTTTTCAGAAAAACCCCCAAAAATTACCATGACATAATATCGGTGCTCTGAGTTCAAAAATGAAATCCATTTTATAAAACTAATTTTTTAAATAATTTTAATTTAATTTTTAATTAAAAAACACTATTCACTCAAAAAAACTAATACTTGAATAATAATTTATGAAATCGTTATTTAACCATTTTATTGAATCACATTACTTAATCAAGGTGCCTAGATTATATTAATACCATCATTAAGTGAGATTAGTAATCCATTTGGACACATTACTAATCCTAATCATAAAATCTCTATTCATAATTTACTATTCATCAAAAATTAAGTTGATCATATTAGACTCTAAATTTCACACTGAGCATAATTGTATAAGACCATTTTTTGAATATCATTACACATTTTTAATTATTTAAGGTTTACATAAACATTTTTAAAATATCCTTTTTCTAAAATTAATCAAAAATATGCATACTATATTTATACGGTCATTTGAAAATTCATAAACTTCATCATAAGAAGAAATACCAATTTTTATTTAAAACAAAGGATTACACAAGGCAGTTATGGTCTCCTTACATAACCCCTTATCACACCAGCATAGGACCTAAGTGTAAGTTGTGCTAAGGTGAGAGAATCTGAGGGAGGCTCGGCTAACATCGCACGAGTAATAATTTCTATCAGTTTGAACTTCTCGCAAAGGCGATTCCGTTATAGCTTCACACGATGAAGTTCGGCTTGGGTTTAGTCCAGAGCAAAGCCCAGTGGTGCTACCTCCTTCCCAAGTTCTGTTATATGGGCTTCGATCGGTCCAAGACTACTGGGTGAGGTCATCGAATCTTCTTTCTATAATAATTAACCAATATTACTTGTATTTAGAGACAATAATCAAAACGTTTAGTTTCCAGGGGTCATATTGACCAATGGTCATATAACAGTCAAAACCCAATGGTCTCATTTTAATTATACTCATGTTATCAAATGAAACATTTTTGTTGAGTATAAAAAACAAAATAAAATAACACATAAAATTAGGAAACAAGATTTATTCAAAATTTCGGGTCATTACAATCTTCCCCCCTTAAGAAATTGCATCCTCGCAATTTTTAAAATTGGGTTTTGAAATTTCATTGAAAGTACCACATCATAAAAGGAGTCAGTAAAACTATTACTTTAAAAGAAAAAAAGGTAATTACAAAGGTCACCCGAGTTATCCCACACTAGGATTCCATGTACGAAAACATGGACATGGAGGAGAAAACAAAGGGTCAAGTTCTAAGGGAGAGTGATAGAAAACATGATTAGGAGAAAGTTAACCATAAGAAAATCCCAAACTTATGATGTGTGTAAAAGGTCTTTGATTACCCAGTAGGAAACGTAAACCAACAACGTTTTTGTTTTACGTTCCTTTTCATACTTTTGAGGAATTCATTTTCAACATAAAACAAAAACATAAGAAAATATACCTATTTTCATGTAGAGTTTCATCCTTTAATAATTTTCTACCCAAAACTAATCTTTTCTCCAAACTATGAGCATTAAAACTACTTGGTATCATCAAAACACAAGAATCATCTTCTAGAGAATCACATAATCCACAAAAGATTAACTATCTATTTCTTTTATCTTTAAACATTATCCCAAAAACAGAAAGGGTAAGGTAAAACAAGTCTTCAAAAAGAAATAATCCCATAGGATTGGAAACTACTTTTAAATCTTCAAAGTTCCATGGTACTACCCAAAGTTCATCATAGTCCATTCCATAAATAACGTTCCTTAAAATTCCTCAAAATAAACCAAACTAAGATTGAAACCCAAATACAAGAAGGATTTGATAACATAGTCTTCCAAAATAAACTTCATTGTTCATCTCCAAACAACATCAACCACTCCTAACATCTTATAACAAAATTATCTAACCTAAACATATTTTACCCAAGATAGGGTAATCATTCCCATAAGTAACATAAATTACTATAACTCCACCTTAAATTCATCGATTCTTCAAAATATAAGTCAACCTTACTCCTCAATGAAAATACCGTAGTAATCTATTTACCTCGATCATATAGGGTCCCCAAAATAGTGAATGTCTTCCAAAATAAAAATCATATTTTAATCCCCTAATCATCCCTGTCATATTAATACGACAATCGTCGCATTTCCTATCACATTGGTTGTTGGGACATGTTCCTCCATTTCCCACCATTAACTAAGAAGAGAAAGCATAATTAGGGGCTTAAGTACTTAGCCAATAATCATGAAAAGGAACTGAAAGCATATAAGGATAACTTGTAGAAGAAAAGTATACCCTAACTTGTGATCCCCTAGGTTCCCATCTAGGTTATCCATGATCATATATTCTTATGTGAATATTTATTTTATTTTATCTTTGTTCCTTTAACAATGGTTCATACTAAGCTTATGAATTTACCAAAGCATATCCCCTAGGAGTGTCGTAACCAAGAGTGCAGCAAGGCCCGTTGTCGTGTACTAGTTCCCATTCGAGTCTAGCTCAAAGCGGTGTTTTCGGGTTTTACCCCTATGTACATTTGTGCCAGAGCCACCTCTACCTGCTCGTATCCAGACAGGGATGTATTTGCTTGGCAACCCCTTACTCAATACTCACCAAAATACCAGGAAGATTTCCTATATTTAAACTTTTCTATAGGGTTATTCCTAGAGTTTTCATATCCTAATTTCCACAAATAACTAAATCATCCTTTGATACCAACTATAGCATCCCGCTTTTTTATCACATAAACTTTCATTACATTTTACAAAACCGAGGATCTTTAAGGTTTAGTGTCTTGGAAACCAGGAACTTTAAACATGAAAACATAAAATATTCTTCTTAAACACTTGAAAGGATTCTCCTCATGTTCATCCTAGGTTCATTACTGCATCTCATAACCTGGGGACATACATAAAAAGAAAGGGTGAGCAGAAGGCCCAGTAAGGGAAACAAGAGAAAAATTTTACATGTGAACTTGAGATACTTCAATAAGGTCATGAAAAGAACATTAAGGCATGTGAAAGAAATCATGAGGCATATCATAATAAAAATAGCATTTTTCATAACTTGAAGATGTGGCTGCAACATTTAATATTGACAATCATTTCATTTCACCAAGGTTCATCCCCAAGGTGTCATTAAAAATTACCAAGGTTATTCACCAAGGCATCAGTCTAAAAAGTCATCTCTAGAGATTAAGTCTTTATCCAATGCATTGGAGCGCTATCTGGGCGCACCCTTGACATTTCTTTATTATCATGTGAGCCACACATATCATCATCAATCATTTCATAAAAAACCCATATAGCATAAAAAAATGGGTTTCATTTCATAATCATAACATTTTAAAAACTGTTTTAAAGACATGATCTTTATGTCACTTTAAACCCACGGAAAGGGAAAGCGGGTTTCACGTATGTAAATACCAGAATTTTAAATAGAACATTTTGATATATATGTGAATACCCCTACATAAATAATAGCTCTTAGTATTCACTTAATAAAATAAAATATATTTATAAAAAAGAGAGAGACATTTTGAGATGAAAATTCTGCAGCATAACGGCTGTGTTATAAGGTTTTTTTAGAAAACATTGAAAAGAGAGGGGACATGGGTCAAACATTCATAAATGACCCATAAAACAGTACAGGGACAGAATATAAGGGATTTAAGAACATGTTAATGAAATTTTAAAATATACCATGTGAAATGAAGAACATTAAAGGAAGACAAAAATAAGATTTCTCTTATGAAAATTTGGCAGCCTAACAGCGTTACATAAACTTCAACCAAAAATGAATGGATGAGATCAAATAGGGTATCTCATCATATGAACATAAAATATCAGTATGATAGATATATATATTATACCCCAACATAATAAAAAGGAACTTTCAAGACTTGACATGGAATTAGAACTTTGAAAATGGAGAAAGGTGCAAGGACCACTTAAAAATTCAGCAGCCTAACGACACCACTTAAACATCAAAATACTGAATTGAAGAGATCAAATGAGGTCTCTCATCATATGGTCATAAAATATCAGTATGATAGATATATATATCATACCCCAACATAACAAAAAGGAACTTGAAATAATTGACATGAACGTAGAACTTCAAAACGAGAAGGGTGAAGAATAACTTAAAAATTCGGCAGCCTAACGGCGCCACTTAAAACTTCAAAATACTGAATTGAAGAGATCAAATGGGGTCTCTCATAATATGATCATAAAAGATTATTATGATAGATATAGAGATAATACCCCAACATAACAAAAATGAACTTGAAAGAATTGACATGAAAGTAGAACTTCAAAACGAGAAGGGTGAAGAACCACTTAAAAATTTGGCAGCCTAACGGCGCCACTTAAAACTTCAAAATACTGAATTGAAGAGATCAAATGGGGTCTATCATCATATGATCATAAAAGATCAGTATGATAAATTTATAGATCATACCCCAACATAATAAAAAGGAATTTTAAATACTTTACATGAAAAAAGATCTTGAAAAATGAGAAGGGAGAAAGAATCCGTTACAAAAATTTCGGCAGCCTAACGGCGCCACATAAAACTTCATAAAACGAAATAACGAGAGTAAGAGGGGATCTTTAATTATATGAACATCAAAAGGGCAGTAAGAGGAGTATAAAAGAACATCCTTTAACATAAGAACATGGATCATAAAAGAAATTACATAAAAGATATTTCTTGAAAAGAAAGAGAGAGGTCGGATCCCTTACCTTAAAATGTAACTCTTAAAGCTCATAGGTTGGGACCTTGAGGGCTTGGGGGCACCTTTGGATGACTCCTTGAGAGTTAATGAGACCAGAAATTCTTTGGGGGAGAGTGGGGAGTCGAATGGAGGAGAGGATGGCTTGGTATTTATAGGGAAAGTTAGGGGACAAGGCATTAATGGCCAAGGGACACCTCATTAGTGGTTTTGGAAAAACCATGGGCTTGCCCATGGTATTTGCCCATGGTATTGGCCACTTGGGACACCTCATACCTTATCTTACTATTCATAAGTTGACCATATTGATTACATACATAATACATCATTTAATGATGTCATTAAACACCCGTAACTTAAAAACTCTATTTTCACTATTCATCGAAAATTCAACTTTCTCAGAAAAATCCCAAAATTTCACCTTAACCAAATATCAATGCTCTGATTTCAAAAATGAACTCCATTTTATAAAAATAATTTTCTAAATATTTTTAATTTATTTTTTAAATAAATAAACTATTCACCGAAAATTCATTTTTTCAGAAAAAACCCCAAAAATTACCATAACATAATATCGATGCTCTGAGTTCAAAAATGAAATCCATTTTATAAAAATAATTTTTTAAATATTTTTAATTTAATTTTAAATTAAAAACACTATTCACTCAAAAAAACTAATACTTGAATAATAATTTATGAAATCGTTATTTAACCATTTTATTGAATCACATTACTTAATCAAGGTGCCTAGATTATATTAATACTTTATTTAAGTGAGATTACTAATACATTTGGACACATTACTAATCCTAATCATAAAATCACTATTCATCAAAAATTAAGTTGATCTTATTAGACTCTAAATTTTGCACTGAGCATAATTGTAGAAGACCATTTTTTGAATATCATTACACATTTTTAATTATTTAAGGTTTAGATAAACATTTTTAAAATATCCTTTTTCTAAAATTCATAAAAAAATATGCATACTATATTTATCCGGTCATTTGAAAATTCATAAACTTCATCATAAGAAGAAATCCCAATTTTTATTTAAAACAAAGGATTACACAAGGCATTTATGGTCTCCTTACATAGCCCCTTATCACACCAGGATAGGACCTAAGTGTAAGGTGTGCTAAGGTGAGAGAATCTGAGGGAGGCTCGGCTAACATCGCACGAGTAGTAATTTCTATCAGTTTGAACTTCTCGCAAAGGCGATTCTGTTCTAGCTTCACACGATGAAGTTCAGATTGGGTTTGGTCCAAAACAAAGCCCAGTGGTGCTACCTTCTTCCCAAGTTCTGTTAGATGGGCTTCGATCGGTCCAAGACTACTGGGTGAGGCCATCGAATCTTCTTTCTATAATAATTTACCAAGATTACCTGTATTTAGAGACAATAATCAAAACGTTTAGTTTCCAGGGGTCATATTGACCAATGGTCATATAATAGTCAAAACCCAATGGTCTAATTTTAATTATACTCATGTTATCAAATGAAACATTTTTGTTGAGTATAAAAAACAAAATAAAATAACACATAAAATTAGGAAACAAGATTTATTCAAAATTTCGGGTCGTTACAAAACTACATAGAAATTCCTAGACTAAACCCATATGATTCTATGCACCACCTTGGGTTACATTATGAGCATAGAGTCTTCAAGATGGAAGCCGAGAGGATGCACCCCTCTCATGCCACCGATATAAAAGTAGAGTTGGAAAAGTTGATTGAATCCAACAACGTCTGAGAAGTGAAATATCTAATATTAATTTTCTATCGTCGTCCCTATAAAGTAGATGAATTGGTAGATTAGGGTCTTCATTGACTTTAGGGACCTTAAATGGATTTTCCCAAAAGATGATTTTCTGTTATCGATCAAAAAACTCTTGATCGATACAACTGCTAGTTTCCAAACCCTTTATTTCATGGATGGGTACTCAGGGTACAATTAGATAAATTTGTACCACAAAGATAAAAAACCATTGCCTTCAATAAACCATATGGTATATTTTTATATTAATTCATGCCCTTTGGTTTGAATAATGTTGGTTCCACATATAAACTCATTATGCGCCATATCTTTAAGACATTCCATGGAAAGATAGCTGAATGTTATGTGGACGACCTGGTGTTTTAATCCCGATAGTCGTGTTTTCACTTCATATACCTTCAAATAATTTTTTATAATATTAGACAACATAGTCTGAAGATGAATCCATCGAAATTTTATTTTGGGTTAATGTTATAGAACATTCCTTGGTTGTTTTGTATGCCACCATGGTATTGTGGTCAACCTAGAGAAGACTAGTGCTATCTTAGAAATTTCACCCCCCAAAAATCCTAAATAATTGAGGGGATTCTAAGGGAACCTTTATTATATTCGGCAGTTCATTTCCAATCTAGCCAACCAAGCTCTCCCCTAACCGGGATAATAACGAAGGGAATCACCTATCAAGGCGATAATGATTTCTAAAAATCCTTTGAAATTCTCAAGCAATATATGATTCACCCACCAGTTATGATGCCTCAGTTGGAAGGTAGATCACTCATCTTATATGGGGCCGCCATGGACTACTCATTGGGTTCCCACCTCACAAAAAATAATGACATGGGTAGAAAAAATACTATTTATTACCTTATCCAGACAATTCAAGGTACTGAGACCCGATACTCTGATGTTGAGAAGAACTTCCTCGCACTCATATTCATAGTATAAAAGCTTATGAATTACATGAAACACTGTGAATTCCAATTGGTCTCTCATATCAATCCTATCAAGTAAATCCTTGGTCGTCTGACACTTAATGGGTGTTTCTCCTGATGTGCGATTATTTTTTAGCAAAATGACATTCAATTTGTGTCATAGAAGTTATTGAAAGGAAAAGCCCTGGATGATTTCCTTATAGTACATCTTGCCCTGGTAAATATGATGTAAGACACTATGCTTCTTGATTAAGAGGTATTATATTCCCATGAGACTCCCCAGACATGGGAGATATATTTTTATGGTGCCTCACGAAGTCCTATCAGAAAAATAATGGAAAACCTGAAGATCAACCAGGTTGTCTTAGGGATCGTATTTGTCTCTCCACACAAAGAATCATTTCCCTACACATTTTTTCTATATGAAGGCTACAAATATAATGAGGTAGAATACAAATCCCTCTTCACCAGCTTAGAAATATCCTTACAACTTCAAATATCCAACCTAAACCTCAAAGGGGATTCAGAGTTAGTGAAAAATCATGTCAATGGTGAATACGCCATAAAAAAGGAGGAATTGGCCCCTCTCATGGGCTACGTCAAGGGAAATATGTAAGAATTCATTTTTGAGACTGCATGGCATCATCCTCCACAATAACATAGTGTTCACACTGATGCATTTCCCAATGTAGCCATGGTCTTGGTCAACCCTTCTCAAGAAGAAGAAATCTTTTGTATTTCACATTAGAGAATGGTCTCAATAATGTCATTTTTAATATGTAATATATTAATCAGGTCAACACTACCCCATAGAATGATAAAAAAAATCACCCCTATATGGATGTATTTCATAATTGACTATCTATAAATGGAACACTTGAAAATAATAGATCCAGATGTGAATAGATTCAATGTCATGCAGCTAACATTACCATACAGGATGACCCGAATGAAAAGAAAATCCTCTATAAGTATGGTTTAGGCCTGATCCTCCGTAGATGCATAGTAGAGGGAGTGATTTATGTCATCATGGGAGAATTAGATATAGGATCTTATGGCACCCATCAATCTCAGACAAGGCACTCCCACCTGATCTAGAGGTTAGGATATTACATGAAAACCATGATACAATATTGTGTGGAATTCACCATGAAATTTCATGAATTCCAAATACAAAAAACATCATCCATCAACCTCTAGAATTGATATATACTAATAATTATTCCTGGTCTTTTTCAATTTGGGGGATGGATGTCATGGGGCCATATCCCCGAGCCATAGTTAAACAGTTCAAATACATCCTTATTGTTACCATATTCTTTCCCAAATTGGATAAGGTTATTGACATGTTCCTGTAGTGGGGTGTGGAAAAAATAAATATTACCTGAGTTAAAATGAAGTAGAGTGGTTATCCTAGGTTTTCTCCAGAGAGGAGTGCACAACAATTAAGTTGTCACCTTAAAATAAGATCAACAAGTGTGGTTGTTTTTCTGAATTTGATTGATTTTTGAAAAGGAAAGAAAGAAACTAAACAAAGGAATGAAATTTAAGAAAAATATTGAGAAAAACATAACAAATCAGGTGATTGAAACTATTATATAATAAGGTTGATTAGGTCAGGGTTGGTTCTCCATTTGTAATTCTATCATAGTTTCGATTTATCCAATTCTCTTCTGCTAAATCAATAAAAGTGAGATTCCTCAATCAATTCATCTCACTCCTTTGGTGAAATAGAAATAGTAAGAATAACCCTCAAAAAAATCTTATCTTGGTCTACCCTCCTTCCAATATGTGATATAGTTGTATCTAATACTCCCAATTAGCTTAGGCAATTCCCAATCGGGCTTTGTTTATCCCAAACAGTCAAGAATATGAACTACCCCTCTCACACGTACCGACGATCGCCAAGCACTTAACCACTATGCCCTGATATATTCCATCATGTATAGACCAGAACCTAGTGGAGGGATAAATTAATCATTTACCAAAGCAATAGAAATAATAGAATCTAAAATCAAAATACAATCGTACATGATAATAAAAACTGTTATAAGAAATTGAAATTGATTTCACAGAAGAGAGAAAGGATTTTAAAACATATAGTGCATGAACTCAAGGGTTAGAAAATGGAAAACCTCTCCTTACCCAATCACACAGAATTTTACCCCACCATGGTAAGGGTAATTGTGACTAATGGGAAAGAATAACACATTACAAGACTAAGAAGTGAAAAACAAAGAAAAGAAAGAACAGAAATTTCATCGTCCAGAATCTATCCTCGAGAAGTTTGCCTCTATTCTGCCCACCATCCGGAAGAAACTCTCATAGGTCCCTTCTTAGAGAATGTTTCAAATGAAGTTTTATATCTACCCTCAAAATTTGAGAGTCATTGGACAGGTGTAAAGAAGTATATGGCCAAATAAATTACAATTACTTTTCTGGACTCCAAACACTGTTTCACCCACTCCACTTGGACGCACCAAAAGGATGCCTTAATGAGATCAATAATTTATGAAATTTAATTTGAACCGTAATTTTTAAGTCCTCTATCGACAAAAGCTGTAAGAACCTCATTATAAGGTCTTCTGAAGGAGATATTCCATATTTAATGCAGTGGGGTCCATTCTGCCGGCCAAACTGATTTCTCCAATTGATTGAATTTTCTGTACCATTGGGTTTTGAATTAGGTCTTGGTCCAGAAGGAACATTTGAATCCCACAAGCATAGGAATCCTAAAAAAAATTATTCACTTCAATTGGACCCATATTATAAAATTTAGTCCCGAAAAACAGAAGCTATATAAAACTGCCAATTTTACAGAATTACCCCATTTTCACATTTAAGCCCAAAATACACCAAAAACACATAAATGATGAAAATACACTCACATTGAATAATTGGAAGGGATTAAATCATTGAAAAACATATAAATAATAATAAAAATATTAACTCTATCAATTCCCCCACACTTATCACTTGGACTCCAGGACAAGTCAGAATCAAAATAAAATCAAAGTAAATTCAAAACACATATCCAGGAAATCCACCAATTTGAAAACAAGAAAAAAAATATATCATGCCTCCTCAAACTCTATTATTTCATGTTATTAATTTAGGATCATTCAATAAATTTACTCTTCATTTCTCCCCCCATGCACACAAAACACTTACCTAACTTTCATTATCTCTCATTACACAAATTTCAATTTTTTAGCAATGACTTTCTCATCCAAACTCATACAAGGGTCACCGTAGGCTTGATAAATTCCTACATCTCCACCAGATTTGAGTGAAATACATATGTTTATCATGAGGACTTGTTAAGGTTTTTATGTGGATTTAGGTTGGTAGGATTTATATGTGAAAATTCTGAGGCTGAATGAAGAGGGCTTGGCTCTTTTTGAAGCAAAATTTAATTACTCTAATTTTCACAAAAGTATGGTCTTCTCTTCACTCCCCTTAGTAGAAAATAAACTCCTTCTCCATGGAATATCAAGGAATTTTCTCATAGTTTATCATTTCAGCAGCAAACATTTCAATCTTCTCATATATAATATATCTTGAAAGCTCCAGAAAAGGCACAGCTTCCTTTTTTACATTAGAAGCTCCAGAAAGTCATAGCTTCTCTCATCATGAAAGCTCCAGAAAAGGCACATCTTTCAGCAAAATGATTTTTTTTGCAGAAATAACATCTCTTCAACATTTTTTCACCCAAAGTATCCCCAAAAAAGGTATTACAATACAAGACATCTTCCCCCCACACTTATGTTCAAATAGATCATGAAATTTCACTTCAAGAGCAGGTTGGATAGGGAATATTGGCTTGTAATGTGGCTAACCTAACAGGATGTTCCTGGATTCTATGGGCTACAAGGATTAAATGTTCAAGGTAGGCCATTATGAAAGGGATTATCTTGAAAAGGGGGCTTTCTAACCAAATAATTTCCTCAATCATTTAAAACACAAGTACCTTAAACCCTCAAGTTTTGACAGGAATAAATCAAATTCTGGTTAAATCAAGCATGATTTGGTTCTCTCAAGAAGGGAGGTGAATGTAAAGAATATGAAAATAATAGGTTCATATGCCTCATGGGAATGTGATTTCAAATATAAAGACAGTGATATGTGGCATGGGATTCAAAAAACAGAGTATTTTTCATGAAAATCCCCAAGAATTGAACTTGAAACAATGTCATTTTCAGCATTCATTTAAGCTCAGTTTCAAGGAATAAATCATTTCACTCATGGAGATGGGTTTAAAAAATATCAATGATAATCATTTCAGATCAAAAGTTTCAAAAACACACAAAAATTGAAAAATAAACACACACATGTTTTCTTAAAACAAATAGGAAAACAAACAACACATAAAAATCCTACACTACAAAGGTTCCCTCCCCCACACTTAAATGACGCAGTGTCCACAATGCATTCAAATGTATTTAACATGTAATAATATAGGAAATTGAATCACAAAAATCGTGAGAATATAAAGGAGAGGTATTACCTGATGAAGTTTATTGATAAACAGGTTGGAGGAGTGTGATCTCCTCCATTGGCTCTGATGGCATGGTCCCAAGTAATTTCTTCAATTTGTGCCCATTAACAGTGAATGGATCCTTAGCTCCATCCTTCACAATCTGCACAGCACCAAAAGGATATACATGAGTAACTATAAATGGACCTTCCCACCTGGAATGAAGTTTACCTGGCATCATCTTGAGTCTTGAATTGAATAACAACACTTTGTCTCATGGATGAAAGTCCTTTGGTTGGATTAGTTTTTCATGAGCCACTCTTGTTCTCTCTTTGTAAATCCTGGAATTTTCAAATGCTTCCCTTCGAATTTCTTTCAACTCCTGTAACTGCAATCTTCTCTCTTTCCCAGCACTTTCAAGATCCAGATTCATCTTCCTCACAGCCCAGTATGCCTTGTGTTCCAATTCCACAGGTAGGTGACAACTTTTCCCATAAATCGGCCTATATGGACTCATTCCAATTTGGGTTTTGTAGGTTGTCATGTAAGCCCATAATGTGTCTTCTAACCTTTGGCTCCAATCCTTCCTATTTGTATTAACAGTCTTTTCCAAAATTCCTTTGATTTCCCTATTGGACACTTCAGCTTTCCCATTAGTCTGTGGATGATAGGTAGTTGATGTTTTATGATGCACCCCATACTTTTTCAACAAATCCGCCATTCTCCAATTACAAAAGTGAGTCCCTTGATCACTAATGATGGCTCTGGGAACTCCAAACCTACAAAATATGTTAGCCGTGACAAAATCACAATCAACTTTAGCATCATCAGCTCTAGTGGATTTTGCTTCCACCTATTTGGAAACATAATCAACAGCAAGTAGAATATAAGAATTTCCAAATGACATTGGGAAAGGGCCCATAAAATCTATCCCCCAAACTTCAAATATTTCACAAAAAATTAAGTGGCTTTTGGGGAATTTCTTGTCTCTTTGAAATATTTCCTGTAAATTGACATTTTTCACAACGTTTGCAAAATTCATGAGAATCTTTGAAAAGTGCTGGCCAATAAAGTCCAGATTCTAAAACCTTCCTCACTGTCCTTTGAGGTCCAAAGTGGCCTCCACAAGCTAATGTGTGACAAAACCTAAAGACTGATTCAATTTCATTTTTAGGAAAACATCTTCTGATCATTTGGTCATTACAAATCTTCCAAATAAATGGATCATCCCAGATGTAATATTTAGATTCAGATTTTAATTTGTGAATTTGGTGATAATTTAAATGAGATGGGACCTGAGATATTACCAGATAATTGACCATGTCAGCATACCAAGGTAATTCTCCTTCAATCAAGTACAACTGCTCTCCTGGAAGGTGATCATTTAGTGGTTCATTGTCTGGAATTTCAACTTCAGCAGTGTTAGGCAGTCTACTTAAGTGATCAGCCACTTGGTTCTCAGATCCCTTTTTATCTTTGATTTCTATGTTGAACTCCTGTATTAATATCATCCATATCACAAGCCTTGGTTTTCCTTCACACTTCCTCATCAAGTACCTAAGATCTGCATGATCAGAAAACACAATGACTCTAGTTCCAAGAAGATATGATCTAAATCATTATAAAGCAAAAAAAAACTGCTAAAAAATCTTTTTCTGTTGTTGTGTAGTTGAATTGGGTTGCATATAAGGTTTTTGAGGAATATGCAATGACTTTTGGTTTTCCCTAAATTCTCTGAGAAAGTACTGCTCCAACTGCTTGGTTTGAAGCATCACAAAGTAGCTCGAATGGTTCTTCCCAATTGGGTGGCTGCATTATTGGTGGTGTAATCAATCTCATTTTCAACTCATAAAAGGCTTCCCTACATGAATCATTGAAATCAAAATCAGCATCTTTAAAAAGTAATCTTGAGAGACGGAGAGAAATCTTACTGAAATCTTTGATAAACCTCCTGTAGAATCTGGCATGTCCTAAAAATGATCTAACATGTTTCACACAAGTTGGGTAAGGCAAAGAATTTATCACTTCAATTTTTGATTTATCAAATTCAATGCCTTTCTGAGATATGACATTCCCAAGGACAATTCCTCTCTCAACCATAAAATAAAACTTTTCAAAATTCAAAACAAGGTTTTTTTCAATACAAGTTTTCAAAACTTTTTCCAGATTTTTCAAACAATGGTCAAAAAAATTTCCAAAAACTGTGAAATCATCCAAGAAAACCTCCAAGAAATCTTCAATGTGATCAGAAAATATACTTACCATACACCTCTGAAATGTACCTAGGGAATTACACAATCCAAATGGAATCCTTTTTTATGAAAAAGTACCGAATGGACAAGTAAAGGTAGTATTATCTTGATCCTCAGGAGTAATGGGTACCTGAAAATAACATGAAAATCCATCCAAAAAGAAATAATGAGTTCTACCTGCCAACCTCTCTAGCATCTGGTCAATGAAAGGGATAGGGAAATGATCTTTTCGAGTGACCTGATTCAACTTCCTAAAATCTATGCATACTCTCCAGCTATTCTTAATTCTCACAGGGATTAATTCATTCTTTTCATTCCTCACAATGGTTAGGCCAGTTTTCATTGGGACTACATGGATGGGGCTAACCCATTGTGAATCTGATATGGGATAGATGATCCCAGCTTCTAATAACTTCTCAATATATTTTTTTACAACCTTCATCAGGGTAGGGTTCAGCCTCCGTTGGGGTTGTCTGACAGGTTTGGAATCTCCCTCAAGAAATATTTGATGAGAGAAAAGTTTTGGGTTTATTCCTGGGATATCACATAATCTCCACCCTATTGCTTGGAAATTCTATCTAAAAAGCTAAATCAATGATTTTTCATGATTTTTAGATAGATTATTAGCAATTATTACTGGTAATTTCTCACCCTCCATAAGGTAAACATATTTTAGATCAGTGGGGAGTGGTTTTAATTCTAGATCAGGAGGATGCTCAAGGGATGAAACTAAATTGAGGTTCTCTACTTCCAATGGTTTAACATCCTGCACACAAGAAATCATATCATCTTCATCATCATTTAACAAATTATCAAAGAAATCAGATTTTACCTCTTCTTCCAACAGGAAATCAGAATCTTCAAATGTTTGGGAATCCATATGTTCAGTGATATCTTTAATGGAAAAATTCTCTCCTAATGATAAAAATTCATGAAACATACCTGATTATTCAATTGGTTCTATTCCATCTTCATGGGAGAGTGAGAAGAGTGAATGATCATCTAATGGGTGCCTCATGGATTCAAAGATACTGAAGTGGACGGTGTTGTCTCCAAACTCCATGGTAAGTGTCCCTTCATGGACATTGATAATGGTTTTGGATGTCTTCAAGAATGTTCTCCCCAAAATGAAGGGTGAGTGTGATGGGATCCTATCATCTTCCATATTCAACACATTAAAGTCAGTGGGGAATAAAAGATCTTTGACTTTTACTAGGACATCCTCCAGAACTCCTGCTGGGAAAACTGTTGATTTGTTTGCAAGATGGGCCACCACTCTGGTAGGCTTCAAGTCTCCCATCTTCAAAGAAGTATATAATGAGTGAGGCAATACATTAATTGATGAACCTAAATCGCACAACGCATTATAGGAATTTAATGAACCAATGGTGCATGGAATTGAAAACGTCTCTGGATCTTGACATTTGGTTGGAAATTGTGGTGTGATAAGGGCAGATACACTTCTTCCCAAATTGATCCTCTCATTCCCTTGAAGTCTCCATTTCTTGGTGAAAATATCCTTCAAAAAAATAGCATACATTGGAATTTGTTTGAGTGCTTTAAGAAGAGTTATGTTGATTTCCACTTTCTGGAAGGTGTCCAGAATTTCTTTTTACAGTGCTTATTCTTGTAACCTCTTTGATTCAATTATCCTTGATGGAAATGGTGGTTGTATATCTTTCTTCTCCCTATGTTTCCTTTGAAATGGTGTTTCTTGTTTCTTCTTCCTTGGTCTATCCTTCTCCCCCTCTTTTTTTTTATCTTCTTCCCGATGAATTTTCATAGAATTATAATCATTTCTAACTTCATTCTCACACAGATCAGATTTTCTTATTTCAGGTTCAATGGTGGATGGTGGTTGGAGTTTTTTTACACTTCTTTTAGTCATAATACTAACATTCTCTTTTGGGTTTGGGACTGTTTGGGAAGGGAGTTTACCAATATTTTTGGTCAGAAAGTCCATGAGACTTTCAAACTTGTTGGAAAAATCTTTTACCGTGTCTTTCAGTCCTTCAAACTCATATTTTTGTTGGTTTTGAATTGGAGGTTGGGCACTAGTGGATGGTTTCTAATAGGGTCTTTGGAGATTGGTTGGTTTTTGGTATGAAGTCTGGTTATAATATTCTTTTTGTTGAAATGGTCGAGGGTTCTGGAATGGATTCTGGAATTGGGGTTGGTTTTGAAACTGATTTTGGTACGGGGGCCTAGATTGATTTTGCTGATTTCCAAATCCATATTGGACTTGGTTAGGCTCTCTCCATACTTGATTTTTCTGGAACTGCCTTGGTTGAAAGGCTGCTGCACAACTTTCCATTCCCTGTATTTCAGCACATTGGTGAGTAAAATGATCAGGTGATGAGCATAAACCACATACCTTAGCTGGCACTTGTTGGTCACTAACTTTCTTCAAGGTCATCTGCCTCACCATACTTGTTAGATCTTCAATCTTAGTTTCTAATAATGGTGATGGATGAGAAGTGTGTACCTCATGAATACCTCTTGTTCCAATACCTCTTGTTCCAAATTGTTGCGCATTTTGGGAAATCTTCTAAATCAAGCCCATGGCTTCTTTTGGTGACTTGTCAATCAGGGCACCTCCAGATGATGAATCAAGAAGGTTTTTGTTATTTTCTAGTAGTCCTTGATAGAAGGAGACAAGAAAGTGATGTTCCTCAATGGCTTGATGCGGACAGCTGGAACATAGCTTCTTAAATCTCTCCTGGTACTCATAAAGGGTTTCTCCAGATGATTGTCGTATGGCGTAGATTTCCTTCCGAATGGTTGTGCTTCTAGAGGTGGGGAAGAATATTTGCATGAAACATCTTACCAGGTTATTCCAGTCATGTACATATCCTGGTTGTAGGCCGTACAACCATTCTTTAGCAGCTCCATACAATGAAAATGGAAATTCCTTCCACTTAACCTGCTCTTTAGTAATTCCACGGGGTCTGAAAGTTGAGCACACATGTGTGAACTCTTTAATGTGTTTGTTTGGATCTTCACCTGCCAAACCATGAAACTTTGGAACCAAAGGAATCATGTTAGGTTTCATTTAAAAATCATTTTGTAACACTATCATGGCAAGTTGATTGTTTTGATTAAGGAATTGTGGTGCACAGAGGTCTCTAAGAGTTAGGTTTTGATTTTCATCCAGGATAATAGGCTCAGAGTGAACACTTGAAGTTTCACCTGAGTCTGCTAGGGGAACTTCCTTAAATTCAGATTCCAAAATAATTTTTATAAGTATATTCAATAAGGTTCTTTCAATTTCATGATATATGGGTAAAGGTTCAATTTGTGAGGTTCTAGTCATGCAATTTTGAAGAGAAAAGATGAAAAGATAAAGGAAAGAAAAGAAAAAAAATGTTGGCACTACCTCCCCAGTAACGACGCCATGTTTATACACGTGCCTATCATGGGGTGTGGAAAAAAAACTATTACCTAAGTTAAAATGAAGTAGAGTTGTTATCCTAGGTTTTCTCCAGAGAGGAGTGCATAACAATTAAGTTGTCACCTTAAAATAAGATCAAGAAGTGTGGTTGTTTTTCTGAATTTGATTGATTTTTGAAAAGGAAAGAAAGAAACTAAAAAAAGGAAGGAAATTTAAGAAAAATGTTGAGAAAAACATAACAAATCAAGTGATTGAACCTATTATATAAAAAGGTTTATTAGGTCAGGGTCGGTTCTCTATTTGTAATTCTATCATAGTTTCAATTTATCCAATTCTCTTCTGCCAAATCGATAAAAGTGATATTCCACAATCAATTAATCTCACTCCTTTGGTGAAATAGAAATAGTAAGAATAAACCTCAAAATAATATTATATTGGTCTACTCTACTTCAAATATGTGATAGAGTTGTAGCTAATACCCCCAATTAGCTTAGGAAATTCCCAATCGGGCTTTGTTTATCCCAAACAATCAAGAATATGAACTACCCCTCTCACACGTACCGACAATCGCCAAGCACATAACCACTAAGCCCTGATCTATTATATCGTGTATAGACCAGAACCTAGTGGAGGGAGAAATTGATCATTTACCGAAGCAATAGCAATAACATAATCTAAAATCAAAATACAATCGTGCATGATAATAAAAACCGTTATAAGAAATTGAAATCGATTTCGCAGAAGAGAGAAAGGATTTTAAAACATATAGTGCATGAACTCAAGGGTGAAAAAATGGAAAACCTCCCCTTCTCCAATCACACAGAAGTTTACCCCACCATGTTATGGGTAATTGTGACTAAGGGGAAAGAAGAACACATTTCAAGACTAAGAAGTGTAAAACAAAGAAAAGAAAGAACAGAAATTTCATCCTCCAGAATCTATCCTCGAGAAGTTTGCCTCTGTTCTTCCCACCAGACGGCCTAAAATCTCATAGGTCCCATCTTATAGAATGTTTCAAATTAAGTAGTATATCTACCCTCAAAATTTGATAGTAATTGGACAGGTGTAAAGAAATATATGGCTGAATCAATTACAATTACTTTTTTGGCTGCCAAACACTATTTCACCCACTCCACTTGGACGCACCAAAAGGATGCATTAATGAGCTCAATAATTTATGAAATTTAATGTGAACCGTCATTTTGAAGTCCTCTGTCGACACCAGCTTGAAGAACCTCATTATAAGGTTGGATGGTGGAGATATTCTATATTTAATGCAGTGGGGTCCATTCTGCCTGCCAAACTGATTTCTCCACTTGATTGAATTTTTTGTACCATTGGGTTTCGAATTGGGTCTTGGTCCAGAAGGAACATTTGAAGCCCACAAGAATAGGAATCCTTAAAAAAGGATTCACTTAAATTGGACCCATATTATAAAAGTTATGCCCGAAAAACAGAAGCTATATAAAACTGCCAATTTTACAGAATTACACCATTTACTCATTTAAGCCCAAAATACACCAAAAACACATAAATGATGCAAATACACTCAAATTGAATAATTGGAAGGGATTAAATCATTGAAAAACATATAAATAATAATTAAAATATTAAATCTATCATTTATACCCCTCAATGAAGTCAGTATAAATAATATCATTAAATTCATAAAGTATCATATACTCAGTAGGTTCAGGGTCCCTCACACAATAGTGATGGACTACAACACCATAATCTATTTGATGGAGTTGAAGAAGAAATACCAGTAGTACAATATCAAGTTCAATCACTCATCTTGTAAACTTGAAATATAAAATGGATAGATAGGGGCCTTCAATAGGACTCTATCAAATATACTCTAGAAGATGGTGAAAATGATAATAAGTCTGGGCTGGACAAACTCATTCATTCTTTATGGGCCTACCGTACTACCATGTATACTACTACATAAGAAACACCATACTCGTTGGTGTACGAGATAGAGGCAGTGTTACCCATGGAAGTTAAGCTTCCCTCGCTCTTAATTGCATTCTGTGAGCCACTATCAGATGAAGATAAATCAAAAAAGTGACTACATGATCTAGAAATACATTATGAGAATAGGTTGAAAACCCCACACAACCTTGAGGTCCACCATAATCAGATTTCCTGAGCCTTCAAAAAAGGGGTTCGCCTCTGCTCATTCCTCCACATAAAACTAGTGTTGGTCCTCACAACCACAATGATACCAGAAAAAATCCCTTCATAGATGGAACCCAAATGGGAGGGGGATTACATAGTACATAATTTCTACTACAATAGGGCTTAATCATTGGCCACAATTGACGAAGAGTGTGTCACAACTCCCACCAATGAAAGATTTCTCAACAAATACATTGCATAACTATGAGAATAAGGGAATACACATCAGTGAAAGTCCCATCTCTCATCCTAAACACATGAAGATAAATTTTTATGAACTCATCATAACCATATGAAATTAAACTGTAGGGTGTTCGTCCTAACCGCGTGATGTTAAAGTGTATGGAACTCATCCTATGCACATTATGTTAACTTTTATGGAATTTATCCTAACCACCTAAAGTTAAACTATTTGAAACTCATCCTGACCACATGACGTTAAATTGTACGGAATCCAACATAATTACATGATGTTAAATTGTAAAATAAAGACCTTATCAAGAGATGTTAAATTGAACAACCAATTTACTTACTGCATGAAAAAAATACATGGATCCATGATATCCATATCTATTCACATAGAGTAACGTACATCTTTTCCAGATGGTGTTAAATTGCATGGTTCTTATAGAACTAAATATGACATGATTCTCATTTCCAATGAAATATGTAAGGATTCCTCGACCCTATATCTTGGTCCAGCCACCAAATGATACAAACTGCCATTGTTGAACCCTCAACTATCTATACATTGTAGGGAACCCTATATCATTCCTTGTTTTTCACACTGAGCATAACTCATGTGATCATAGGAGATTCGGTAGGGGATTACCCTCACAAGAAATGAATAAACATGCACGGTAGGCCCATTATGGTCCTGAATGAAAGACCACAAAATTCATACCAAGAGTCTTTGTCGCACGATGTTAAACTGCGTGGTTAATGTCCTTATAGCATGACATTAAACTGCACAATTCCTCAAGAACTATTTGTGGTTTGATTCTGATTGTCGTGAGATACATAGTGATGCCTAGACTTCCATATTTGGTACTGAACAAAGCATTTTCATTTATTCGTGGCAGTTTTCCTTCATCCTGACTACATAATGTTAAACTACATGAAACATCAAGAAATACGTGTAGACTATTTCCTGTCATCACAAGATACATTGTGATGCCTGGATCTCTAATCATGGTCCCAACTATAACATTCAATGGAAATAATACCCACCTCTACGTATGGTTCAAACCTATGTAGATTATTTACCTTTAAATAACTACATGTGACTTGATTCATACTCT
The DNA here is from genome assembly GCA_963277665.1 of Viscum album. Lineage (NCBI taxonomy): Eukaryota > Viridiplantae > Streptophyta > Magnoliopsida > Santalales > Viscaceae > Viscum > Viscum album. The sequence goes on from OY728120.1 coordinate 2,116,520,514, forward strand.
CATAAGATATATAGGTGTTCTTGAATTTCCACACCGAGCCCAGTCAAAAAAATATAAAAATGACCCCTCCTTATGTATGAGCTAGAAATATACAGGATACTTCATTTATAACTACATGGGGCTTGATTATTATCCTCATGAGATATGTATTGATGTCTGAGTCTCTATATTTGGTCCCAACCACAACATTTAAACACTTTCAAATCAGTTCCCATGTCCTTACTACATGATGTCAAACTGTATGGAAGTATGTCCTTACCACATTACATTAAACTTCATGGAAGTATATCCTTACCACGTGATGTTAAACTACATAAATATATTCCCTTACAACATGAAGTTAAAATACATGGAAGTATGTCCTTACCGCATGAAATTATACTACCCTGAGGAAAGTACATCCCCATTACATGATTTTAAAATTGGAAAACCATCAATCATCATCCTACCTTATCAAAGTACTGTAGTAGTCGTACCTCATCCAACCAGTGAATAGGGTGATTCAATTATCTTTTTAGGAACCACGATCCATATAACACAATTCATGTATCGAGCATCTTAGCTCATCGCCAGGCTCTCACTAGCCTTGAAAAAAAGTGATCCCTTTATTTTCCCATTATATTAACATATAATGGATTAGAACCACCAACCAAATGAATCATAGTTTATTATAAGGGGATTTCTAATTCATGGGATCCTGACGTCACCATGGAAGAATCCAGCACCCCATTGTGATTTAGGTTAACCCTAGAATGATTGCCTCATACCATCACTCATGACATTAGAATCTTGATCCATTATTTACTACACTCTCACCTCTCTCTCATAAGGATGTTGGAGAACTTTTGACCCTAGGGATCATTATTAGGATCCTATATAAAATCTCCCATGTTAGATCCATAAGTTTCATGACCTTAAACTATTCACACCTTGGTCAAAGTTGTATGACCTTAAAATCAAGCCCATAATAGTCGAAATCACAAGAATTTAAACTACAAGATAAAGAGACACACAAAAATCAGGTTCATAACCCACAACGGGCTTCCTGAGAAAAAGTCATGGTCTTCGCTCGATGAAATATTCATCTTCAGAGCTTAGGGAAAAATAAGTGTGTAAATAAATAAAGAATAAATCTCATAGGGTATAATCTACAGCCCTATTAAAAGCCATGGTATTCTCACTGGACCCTCTAGTCCAAAAAAATAGAGCAATGATTTGTCACATTTTATCGATGTGAGAATACTTTTGATAGGTGGTGGAAACACATTTTGGCTACTCGAACCCTTCTTGGATATTACATTTCCATAAATCCTACTTCGGGATATAAATCATCTCAGAACGTCTCAATTATTTAATTACCCCTAAAAAGGAAAAGATATCTATCTAGTAGTCCATGATATTGATGCATAAGGGCTCAGACCCACCAACCAGAGACATATTGGCCCAGTATAAAGGGATTTCTGATTCATGTGACCCTAGAGTCATCACGGTAGAACATATCACCCCATTGTGTTATAAGATATCCCTGGTGTGACTGTCCCATACCTTCCTAAAGACATGATCACTTTGGAATATGATTCCCAATCTTCATCTCAGACTATTCGAGAGGATTTGATATCCTCGACATTTTATCACCATGTTTTGTACAATTTCTCAAGGCCAGAATTTGACCCTTCATTATTGATCTTTTTTATGGTCCATACCTCATGATTTGAAACCAAAAGGCATATTCTTGAGCTATTTAATTGGAGCTGAGTTTCCCTAGGGTCCCAAAACCCTTCCTTGGATAGCCTTACTTCCATACCCAAATTCATCATCTAGATGTTTGAGTCTTCACAAATATTTCATATCCCCATGAAAGGAAAAGGGGTCTCCCGGTTTGGTCATTCTATTGACACAGAGGGACTCATACCCACTGACTCGGGACATCTTAGACTAGTCTTAAGGGTCTCCTATTCCATGTGAGATTTAACAATACTGTGGTAGAATCTGAAACCCCATGGTGTTAAGGGACATACTCGGCATGTCTACCCCATTCCATGCTACGTGGATCATACATTTTAATTATGACCTACATCACCCACATCCCAACTATCCAGGAGGGCATAACTTCCCTAGTATTTCTCACTTAACCTTATTCACCCCATAAATCTTCCATAAGCCACAGAAAAGGAGTATAGATCTGCTTATATTGATCATTATATTTATCTATAATTGATTTATCCCACCAACTAAAGTCCTCTCCTCCTTACAAGAAAAGACCTCCATTCCATGCGAGTCCTGACAATACCATGGTGAAACACAACACCCCATAGTGTTTTGAGTCATCTTGTGTCTTCTAGCCCCATAATATATTAGGTTCAAGCTATAATATCATAAAATAAAAGCTGCGTTAGGTCTGATCTAAAATACTTTAAACTAAATGCATCTTAGGTCAAAGAAAAAAACCCTAAACTAAATCAATAATAGTTATGGTCTAAAAGATGGTAAACTGAGGAATGCCAACAATTTATACTACAAAAGATTGAATGGGTCACTATATGGATGTGAAAATAAAATTTTCTCATCAAGACTATCATAATTCATAAAATAATAGAGCAATCTACCCCTAGTAAATACATTCAACAATATAACTGAAATAGATTTAACATTGGTGGGAAATAGTTTTCCTCATAAACCAACCCTTTAACCCATAGATGTTTCTCTTAAAGGGGGGGTATTTGTTGATGCATACCACATAAGGATTAGTAAACATAAAAAAGGAATAAATACTTTAATAGGGGTATTATATTCACCAAAAAAGAAAAGGATTTGAGACTTGTGGATCTCAAGAGCCTCCAAGGGACTCTCAATCGCATGACCATATCAATGTGATGTGAAGAATCCACATGAAGTGAATATTCTATAGTAAATCCCATGGATCCCCCCTTAAATGAACCATCCTACTATGGTGAAGGGTCTCCAGACAACTAGTGGATGCGTGATGGAAATTGAATGAGTTCCCCCATGCCACATGGTTTTTCATTATTAAGTTCCAGAAAAACAATCTGAAATTCTTCCGAGAATAAGGAGGATTAATAAACAAAGTGAGATAACCCCCCATAGTCATAAATCTCATATTCCATATCATCATTTGGAGGAATGAAATTCCTTATTGATATCCGACCAAGCTGGAAAGATCTGTAAACCATTGTAGAATAAAAAAAATGAGATAAAGTGAAGGAGTTGATAGGTACGTGAATTCACAAAAAGACATGTGACACACCCCTAAAAACCCGCAAGACACTATTAGACCTTAGTGACATATATGCCTTATATTTTGAAATCCCTTCTTCTTGCCAGCCTCAGGGCATGAAAGTCCTTAGGTAAATCTAGGAGACTCCACACTTCCCCTTAGGCACTATATGGACCAAAAAATATATTTTTCCATGACATGCTCACGCACCCACATATGACCCATATTGGAAATATGATGCATCATTAAAAAATCAAGTAAATATCCTTGACATTACATGTGAAAACTCACTTAATCCGTGATCTTTTTTAAATAAAACAATGGGGATAAAAAGAAAGGAGGTGAGAGCTCTTGCTGTCATTGAAAGACATGATACACCTCAGGACATCCATATTGTGGACCCACAATACCACCTAACAAGTAAACTAGATCTTGAGAAGATACATGGACTAGCCACCCTTTCACTACAAAGTATTCCCAGAATGTCATCGAGCTCTCTTGAAGGACTTTTGAAATGTCCATAGGGCATGTTAAAATGTCCTTTGACATACCCAAGTGAACAAGAAAGTCTTTATCAATTGGATATAATCCCATATAAGAGGCCTTGGTAGAATAAACTCATGATTGCAAAAAATCAGGTGACGTACTCAAAACATCCCAAGACAAAGACTCGTGAAGCTTCATGGCAGAATCCCCCTTCGCTGACTCCAGCCTGGATCTACACTAGATACATAGTGAAAATAGTAAAACAAAATGAAGTTGTAAAGCCTAAATGTCCCCCACCATATAATGAATGATTAGAATACGACCACTCTGATATGGCGACTAAACTAAGAAAACTCATAGGCACAATAGTGGAAATATCGAAGCAACTAATAATGGGATCATCCACCCTTACATCGGGTAACATACTGGCAAGAAGCCATAGTAGTCATGTGATTGGAATAACCCACTTTTCATGATCATTAATAGATCATGTGAAGGATCTCTAGTGGGATATCTAAGGAACATCCCGCACTCCCTCTAGATATTGTGAGACTCAAGTTAAACTCACACTGAATAAAACCATTGAATATTCAAGGAAATGTTTAGAACGATGACTAAAGGTGGAAAACATAAATCAGAACATTTTCTATTATCCACATGCTCTTCGCATGAGCCTCCCAAAGGCACATGACAACACCAAGACACATCGCCTAGATCTCTCAACGCTCCATTGGAATGCTACCTGGGTCATGAAAATCCCTTGGAACATGTCAAGGAAAAGTTGCATAACCCCCTTGGATGTATGACCATGGTCTTGTGGAATTCCCCATGGACTTATCACCCAAGCCTCACAATGTCCATTAGATACATCACCTAACTCGTATAATGGTGCATGATAATGTCATCCATGTCTTGCAAAACCACCGGGGCATAACAATGGGCTCTCACAAAATCTTCCAGACATATTACCCAACACTTGAGATTATTTCTAGGGATGTCATCCAAGACATGAGGCGTACTCTATACATATCAACCAAGTCTAGAGAGAGAATCAGGGCATATCAATGAGCTCTCACAAGATCTTCTAGACATATTAGTAAGGAATCGTGATGCCCTCCTAGGATGTCATCTAAGACATGTGACATTCTTTGGAAATGTCAACCAAGTCTCACAATAGCATCATGGAATATCAATGGAATCTCATGAAATCATATGGGTGTATTAGCCAAGACTCATGATTCCCTTTAGGGATATCAACCAAGAACTAAAACACCTTCTGGAAATGTCATTAAGGATATGAAATTTCTTCTAGAGGAAACCATATAGATCTTGTGATGTCCCCCAGATAGGTCAATTGGGTCATGAGACACCCTCTAGAATGGTGGGGCCTGGTCTCTAGGGCATCCCATGATTGGATAGCCTCATTCATACGTAGTGTGTAAACCCCAAATAAAAGGGAAAACTCAGAGTGTGATCCCTGTTAAAGAGAACTATATAGACTTTGATTCCTTACATTTTCAAGATATGTAGGCTGCCTCTTTGAGGTCTGAGTTCCAAATGGATCATCCTGGGTCATCCAAGTATCCAAGCTCCTTACCCAAAGTAATGACATTGATCACTTCCAAATCCTTGTTTCTCACAATTATCAAAGCTCACATGGGCTTGGGGAGTTTCATTGATCATGTCATCTGCACTATACACCAAAGGGTTATAAGGGCAGCCTCAGTGTGCAATCCCCAACTACCAACATCATATAGTATTTCCCCAATCAATAGGGAATCCATATCGGTATAAGACCCTAGAATTTATGAAACCTAAAGGATGGTCATAATATCCCCAAATGTGATCATCCACCTTATCCTATCATCAATTTAAGGGATAATTAAACTACGATGGCTCGGATTCCTTCCATACTTTGGATATGTAGGACACCTATCGAAGGCCCTATCTCTAAACCAAACACCCCAAGGACATTACTAGTACATAATTCCCATATATACATGCCATGAGACTGATCATATATTCCCCCTTGTTTCTCACACCATGTATAGATCACATGGGCTTATGAAGATGGAATGAACACCTCATTAGGCATCATGGATTTCCACTTTCAAGGGAAATACTCGTATATAAACCTTGATGAGTTACATGGAATTAAAACCCCTAATGTAAGGGGATAAACCTTGGGTCTTGTCTCAAGGGCATGAAAACACTACATTGGTTTTTATTCCTTCAATAACCAGGATACGTAGGATCCCTCATAATGGCTCAATCCCCTCCTCAGAATATTAACAACCTCTTCACATGGAAACACATTCCAAATCATTTGGTCATATAGATTTATCCCAAAAAAACATCTATTCACCATTAATAAAATTGGCATTGAACCTCAAATACATATAGATGGGTTCACTAATGAGACTGAACTTTCCTTGGTTCATCAATGAGGCTCCCCTTATTTGTTTAATGAGAAAATTAACCAATGAATTGTTTTTTTATGGTAACAAGTCTCATATCAAGATTAGTAAGAGATTCATGAACATATGATAAATCTACAAGAGTTTACCATATTAGGAAACAATTCCCTCTAAAATGGTGTGATGAGCCTGACCTCCCATCCTCTTGACCAATTTTAGTCCCCAAGAGTCATTGGGCCTAAAAATATAGATGATTGTTGGCCTTTGGAAAGAATTTCTATACTTAGATGCAGATGGCGGAACCATTCAATGTTTCTAGAAAATGTGACAGTGGTAACCTGATGAGGGAAACCCATTTCACACTTCAAAAATGCGACGAAACAAAAAAGAAAAACATTTTTAGTATAATACATTTTCAAGAAAAAAAACATTGTTTACATTAATTAAATTCCATTTTAAAAATATTAGATTGATGATAAAATATTTTAATTAACATATTATTTAATAATTTAATTACCATTATTTATCAATTTATTAATTTAATTTATTAGAATAAAAAAACATTATGCGCAAGAAAACTAGTTTTTTTTTGTAAAACACCTCTATTAAGCATCAAATGATTTTATTTTAATTTATAACCAATTTACAACTAATGAATTCAAATTATACATATGTAAAAAATATAATTTTTGACAATTTTGTTTGTCATATTAATCCCCTCCAATCAAAGATCAATGAAATAAAAATCACATTAAATAATAATATATTAATTTTATATCATGGTTCAATTAATCTAAGTGTTGAATCTAAAAAAGTGAGCATACATTTTGAATTTACTAGTGAGAAGTATTTTTATAAAAATCATAGGGGGCTACATTACTGCTTGAAATAATTTAATCCATAAATTCCCTCCTGACTGAAATAGATATTAGGGCAGATACATGTTCCAATACTGCTGAAGAGAAAGCCTTATATTGATTATATGGATACTACTCCTTCCCCCAATATTATAAATTCCTTCTTCCCCACAATAAGTGGAATTATTTACCAAGAATATTGTGTTTTGAACATTTTATTTTAGGGTGGATCCATTATGGTAAAGTAAGTGAAATAATTATCATCAATACTCAAATTCATCATCCATAACCTATAAGGATAGACATTCATCTGGTATAGAAATTTTTCACCATTATCCTTTTGCAATTGAGATGATCTCTATCCAAAGATTATTTTCCAGTTATGTTTAAAAATAAGGAAAAAAACATCCATAAATATCTCAAACTATAAATATCATAAAAATAAGAGTTTTTTAGAACTCATCTCAGGGTGGAAGAAAAAAACCTACTCCTTAAACATGTAGTTTCCTTAGGAGTACATATAAGGGATCTATATAGATAATCTCTATGATCAGTTATTGAAATTGAAAATTTCCATGAAGTACCTCAATGGTTTTTGGGTGTTTTTTTTTGTATTTTGTAGTTTCTCAAAGACTCCACATGATATTATATAGATAATTCTTTAACAGAATTATCACTGTATTTTAAAAATACAAGTAGAGTGGTGATTCTAACATTAATGCTCACAAAGACACCAATTTCACCATTAGAAACTAATACCCCTCAATATCACATGATTCCACCTACTAAATGGTCATAGAAATAGTATCTCCATCGTCGGTTGGGATTTAAACAACCTAATAATCCAATGTTTGAGAATAATACGAGAATAATCTATTATTTTTTGAGAGATAAGGTTCAACACTATGTCATCATAGATGTGGGATATGACCTGCTCAAACATTTGGAGGTCAAGAAGCCTAATAATGTAAATAGAAATTAATTCCCCCATTACATTCCCTTCCATAGAATATTTAGGTACAATAACCAATATTGTATCTTTTTTAAGGATATACTTTAAAATAATTTCAAATATCAAAATGACAAAATGGGTTGATCCTTGACATAGGTGACGCAAAATTATACCATTCAATTTGAAAGAAAAAAGAATAAAAGGAAATCCAAAATAGGATGGTGTAGAATTGTTATGACTAGATGGATAGAAAATCAATCATCCTAGTGCACAACATACCAAGGGAAAGACTTTCCCATTCAATTCTAAACCCATCTCCTCCAACAATACTTGATGAAAAATATTTAAAATCATGGTCTTTTAAGATATAGTATAGTCATCACTGGTGAAACAAGGAATGAGAGTAGTCATTAATGAGAACTATACTTGTCTAGATACTCTCATACTTTATATCACCATCAATAAAAGTACATGAACTTCCCCACAAAATGAAAAAGCTTCCATATTAAAAGTAAAATTCCTCATTTGATGAATCTCAGCATGGATTTTTAAATATCATCCAACTAAAAGTCCCATAATTGATGAAGATGACGATGTTTATCAAAATTAATGCCCAATACATAATTGGGTAAGAGGATTCAGAGACCACGTAGATCATGGAAGATGAGTTAGTACTGGACGTTGACATTCAGAAAATATTTTTCTATGAATACATAAATAGAAGAGAGACCCATAAAAAGAAATCCAAAAAATAAAAACATAATTTTTGATCTAATCATGAATCATGTAATTATTTATTAGATACATTAATATTAAATGATTTATTGGGAAAAAATAAAATTTCCTTATCACCATTTTACTATAGGAATAATATCTCAATTTGGCCCCTAGTCTACAGAAAAGACCCCATATATTGATCAAGGTATTTTGTTTCCAAAACATTATATAATTACATCCAAAACTAAATATACATAATTGATTCAATATATGATGTGAAGACCATTTGTCTAAAAATAGTATATCATGAATAATATGGATATTAATATATCAATTCTCTCTATTTTTATTCTAATTATCTCCCTTCTAAACATAGAGAATTAATTATCATATCCCTCTTAAGACATGAGAATTTTGATTTAATAATCACTACATCTGAGGCATTTCAGTAAAATTATGTTTTCATTGAATATCATGTGATCATTTACTTCATGGAATAAAGTGGAATGTATTCATACACAGTCACATCATTCTAGTCTCCATATATGTAAATCTTGATTATATTGACATTTGATGAAAGTTAATTAATAATTTTTAATGTATTAATCTCACACCAGTATAGACCCTCTATGGATTGGGATATTATGAAATAATCCAATATCCCTCTAACCTGATGATTATAGTGTATTTTCAAAAGTGATCATAGGACACATGATATAATTATTCCTATTGATTTATTCAATGATTTTATTTGTGTATCTAAATTCATACTGGTGTGCCATGAAATTACCTTACCCATATTAATAATAAATTTATTTCTACCCATATATGCCACAGTGAAAATATCATACCATTAGGGCCTTATGTATTGAGTTTGTGGAAATGTATGGGTATTATAAAAGGAGTGGAAGTAACTGTAGATAGATTATTTTACCAATATAAAACACCCCCAATAGCTTGGAGGATGACCCTATCAATCCATAAAGCTATATTATAAAATCTATGTGTTTTCCATCATTTGAATAGAGGAAATAACATATGATTTTTGGAGGAATTATAATTCAAGGCTTCCACATGATGATAATCAATATCATCCATTAAATTTCCATTCATATATTGTTTATGTGAATTCCCCTATAGGGAAACCACCACTAAGGAAATGAATGAATACTCCACCACAACTATCTATCAACTTGACCATTGAGCATATATACTATAATGTTGTTCTAAATGATATTCAGTCTTAGTCAATATAGTCGAGGTTTTATTAGCATGTGGATAAGAATCCCTAGAGAAAAATGAAATGATCATGTTTTGTGAATAATTTCCTACATTTTGATGGTTTCAATTGAAATAGATGGCTTAATACATTAAGAAGGATGGTCACAATCCTAGGTTTGGTATATAGATGTACTTATATAATCTTTAACATCAAATTTTTTTCTTTTTATCATAAATTAGATCCCATAATTAGTATATAACTACAACTTGAAAAAATAGTAATATAGAAGAGGAGGATGAAGAATATCTCAGTGATTCCCTTATAATGTTTAATGATGGTGTCTCTACCATCGTTGTGGATCTTAGGCAGGATTATCAAGGTTTAGGGGGTGATCTAAAGACTGCATAGATTAAATTCACCATGACCTCTAAAGACCATGAATCATATATCTCTTTCCTCAATCAAAATATATAATTACACACCTAAAACTATACATAAATTATCCTATTGGATCCTAACGTGGCTACCCATCATTTGGTTCTAACAGATGAATACCATTGATAGAAATAGGTACCAAGTAGAATGCATGAAACACATACTATAATTGATGAAGGTGAATATTACAAGCTTATAAAATACAAAATCGTCTATGAAGTTTAATATAATAAACTGATTTCTAATATTTTCAATGTCATGAAAAAGAACAACCATATTTGAGTCTGCATCAACTATAGGGATCTCAATAAGAACTTCTCACAATAAGATTTTGTATTCATTATAATATAGATATTGATCAATGAAAAGACTATCTTATAGTATATCTCCTTCAGGGATGGTTAATCTAGCTATAAAACCTTTTTTATGGACATTGATGATGAGGATACCACTATATTTAGTGAAAATCAATTTGTTTACTAATTTCAACTAATGAACTTTAGATTTTTGAAAATCAGAACTACATTTAAATTTTCCATGAAATTTATCATTAAGATGCTTCTAGGGATGATCATAGGTTTCAATTTATATTTATTCTTCATCATTTTTAATACTATTATGATTATCATTCCAATACTAGGAATTGTTTCACCAACTATAGTAAAACCAATTGAATAAACCACATAAAATTTTCATTCAAGGTATCATTAGGGAGATTCTACTATTTCATGGTACACCATCATGATATTGATTTTTATCCAGATAAGATTATATAATCCTCAATATTACACATTCAAAAAACATCATGGATCAATGGATATTGTAGGGGTTTCTTTCTTATATCAGAATATTTATATCCATCCTTTCTATAAAATAATTTTTCTTCCTGAAGATGAGGATGAAATGGGTTAGTTATTAGTGAGATGATTATTTATAGAAATCATTTGATGATCACAAGTGGTATATTCAATTCCATCATGTAATGGTTTCTCCAGTAGAGGCAAAAAACTGACATCCATTATGTGGAAACCCTAAAGTAGTAACTTGGATCAATCCTTTGGAAAAATAATAACATGTACAAGGAAAATCATATAATATATTTACATTACTATTATGGTCACTAAAACGTGATATACTAATATCCAAAAGAACATTCTTGTTTTTTTTATAGTGAAGAATTTTAGGAATAACTTTTTGTATCATGAGGTAGATGTAGTATCTCATATTAATCTGGTCATGTATATCCTTGATCATCTGATGTTAACTGAATTTATATCGTAGCAGATGGTCATCCAATAAAAGCTTTAATTCTAGTCCAGGCCTCCAATTCCACTAATGGTCGTGAATTTTCATATTTTCTCATAGAAAACATTTTCCATATATATCCACTTATAAATATAGGGAGTCATGAGGAATATATTTCCTCCACCCCTGACAGTAACCAACTATGGGAAATTTACATTGAAAATTCACTAAGAATCCCAAAAAGAAGATGAATTGAAGACCTAAAGAGCAACCAAATCATCTTAAGCATTATACTTCACTCCCCATCCAAAGTAGAACATCCTCTTTCATTATATCATAAGGGTGTAATGACCATGAGAAGAAATACTATGATCACACTGAATGTATAAAATTTTACCATGTAGAACATATTGGCTTCATTGCATAAAAAGTTTTAATAAGAGATATTAATAAAGAAAATCATGGGAGATAATAACATAAATTTGAATAATTAGTCACTTTCCATGATAATATATTTGGGATAATGGATTAATTCCCCTCTAATCCAACACACACTAACATCATGTGTTTATAGAACACCCATGATGAAATGTTGGCCAATAAAATCATATTATAAGATGATCTGGACAAGAGGAGATGATAATTTTAATTTCACATCACATGATGATATCACAATTCACTAGAAATGATATAGAAGAGATCAGTGATGTTAATTCCACCCCTTATCAAGGATGCCCCATATCCATTCTGATTGATACCATATGTGGATGGATTCCCCAATAATATACTACCTAAAATGTGGAATTATATTATATGATCGGGCTAGTAAATATAATATATAATGGCGGTTGTTAAAAATGGTCTTTTTTATTTTTAGAAATCCCCAAAAGTCCCCAAATTTATTGGATTTGAGGGAGTCCTTGTCAGATGCCATGTAGGAGTAGATACTCTAACTATTATTTATGAGAACGTGGTTGAAAACTATGGATATCACCAACCAGGTTCCAATATCTTTAATTAATCAAGATAGATGTATACCATTATCCATAAATAATGCATGAATTCATGGAGTTCATTGATAATATACATGCATTCCATATACATTCAAACATAAGTTACGTACCCCCATATATGTTTGATACCACATATAACTATTATAAATTTACAATATTAGAAATATATTTCATGGGGTCATATCAACCCAGTTATAGCCAGGTATTTTACCTATATCCATACTACAATCGACTTTTTTATCCAGGTGGTATAAGTCCACATATCTCAAGGAATTAGAAACAATAGATATCATTATCTTCATAAAGAATTTGACATCCTTTTCACAGATTGTGACATCTATTTTTTTGTTCTAATTTTTATCACTATTAAGTGGTGGAAACTTTTGTCATGGAAAAAGGTACTCTAATCTCTACATGCCCAAAATACATCACAACAGAACAATTCAATCCATTGTGTTGAATGATCTTCCCTTTTATACTCATTCCATAATATCATTTCCCAATTCAAATATTTCGAGTTATAACTCACACATCCCATTACCTAGATATTAAATTGGATTTAGATAAGCATGATGATACATATTCTTGAATCGTACCCATTATAAAAAGAAGAATATGACATCTTTTTCTTGAACCGTCACTTATCCTTGATGTTTGAAATTTTATTGTAGAACAATGTGGTATGATAATAAAAAACTATAAATAAATAGTCTTTTTTAGGAGTTATGTACTGATGGAGTCCCTCACTAATTCATGTTTGGCTATCCTTGCCTCTATATTCGTCACACTGCCACGCTATTCGTATTTTTTATCAAGGATATGTCATCTTAATCCTTAGTAACTTCTGGTCTGATCACCGAGACCCTAAACAACATGATCCTTCTTGTGAGGTTGTTAATTTGACTGGGATTTGGTTTCATATTCGTGTATGTTTTTTCTCACCCATTCTACTTGATAGACCACCTCAAATTTTTGTTGAATTTGTGGGACCATTTACCCCAACCATATGTAGCTCGACTTGCATGATCAAAAACATTATAAGGAATGAGACATTGTACCCACTAAGATGAAATACCATTAAGGGAATCCATGAAAAAATAAACTCTCTTCTCACTCGGTGGAAACATTGTAAGAGAAATTAGCATTTCAATAGAAAAAAATACACAATATGGTTCCAGTTAAAAACACATCAACAGAGGCTTGGTATAGAAAATTGTTTTCCATCCCACTAGGCCTCCACTGTTCGAGTCTTATAAAATTTTTTGGTCTAATGAAAGAGAAGATAATTCCATGAGCGCCACCATATGACCACAAAAAGTCAACTCATTCTATATAAGTCCATTGACCTATGGAAAATTTGATAACTCTTCTGTTTCTTTTATATATTTGTTCAAATTACCCCATTGAAACGCACAAGGGTGTAGCCTTAGGGTTCTTGATCCCCCATGAACATTTCTATGCTCATTCCAAATACATGGTTGTAATTTTCATTATATTGTGTTACTCACCTGTTATATCCAAATGGGCTAACATTGCTTTGTGATTATGGCATATATGTCTCAATATTTGGCCAACAAATAACCATCTACGACCGCACATCCAGGTGATGCACATATTTCACTTATAATGAGCGAATATTAACGTGCTATTATATTACATACGATGTTATATCCAACTTTCTCATACCCATCAATGTGCACACGCGTAAGAGGAAAAAATCACATAATCCTTCATCCCATGAATTATCCTCGGCTTAGAGTGATGATATATAATCCACCATATTCAATGTTCTTGTATCCATAAGATTATACATGTTTTATGATCATGGATTTTCATCAATATCATTTTTTATTAAATTATTTTGTAAATTAATATTGAATTGAACTATCTTCATATAATGTTAGGGTGTATTCATTCATTCTTGATATTACTCAACAAATAATTCATCAACTATCATAGATTAATTATTAAGATGAATCATAGGATTAGAAATAGTGCATGAAAAATTTTATTTTCATTCATTAAAAGGAAGTAGAAAATCCAAAAAACAAGAGTCTCGCTTTAGTTCAAAAAAAGTGGAATATGATAATGATGGAGACACATTATATGTTTCGCAATACTGAGATTTGAATTTTATTAATTGATCACTTGTACTCATCAATGTTTCATTGAATGTCAGCCTGCTCTGCAGCCTCTGCTTCTTTGATGGGGTGTAGCTCTATTTTTTTGGTAACAACATCTTCAATTATATATATATATATATATATATATATATATATATATAACTTATTTGATATACTATAATGTTCTTCTAATTCTCCTTTAGCTACCTTTGTTTATAGGTGATGACATTCCACTAATTTTTCCTTTTAATTCGCTAGACATTGTTTCTTTAACACCGTCTCTGCACTATGAGAGCTTTCTTGAAGTATTATGGCCTAGGGGATAACAAATCATTCAACTAATTCCTCCTTGGAGAGATAACTTGATAATTGAATCTCTCATATCCTAGAAACACGAACAGGAAACGAAGCCGATGAAGTTTCTTGCCGAGAACCTCCATGAGGGGCTTCAAAATCATCTTCCTCATATATTTCGATATATATTTCTTGGAGACACATTGAAGATCTAGAGAACTTTAGTCTAGCTTAATGTTACTCTTTGAGACTGAGATATAGTCCCGAAACAGTTTGCATAGAGAGATGATCTGATCATTCATCTCTCAACTGATTGGTTCTTAGATAGTTCAAGTATCAACATGTTATGATAGTTATAGGGTTGGCCCTGTGGCAAGCCCCAAGAGCCCCTTGGCTAGGGCAACTCTCAAGTAAGGGAAAATTTTACAAAGAAAGAGCATTATTTTTTAACTTTTTACTATAGCTCTCAATGTATTTAGGACAAATTTTCTGATATTGGTATGGGGCAACTGAATTTTCCGGGGTGTCATTGGATAGTTAGAGTTTGGGGATGGAAACCTTGTCAATTGGTGAATTTTATTCTGTTAGCGTGTTTAAATGCGATATAAGTTTTATGTATGTATTAATTTTTTGGTACCAAAGTCAACATTGGGAATGCTGGAGATGGATGACCCGACATTAGGGATACTAGAGGTGGATCACCCAATACAGAACACGTACACGCCACTTTAAAGTCTAAATTTGTGGATCATTTATTTGGATATGGACTATCCCTCCCAGGAGACACCACCGTTTCGGCCAGAGACTGGTCCATCCTCGCATCCCCACTCCCCTGCACCATTCGGAACCACGGATCTTCAGGTGAGGGGGGATCTCCACGCGTCCGGTTCGGACCTGCAGTTTGTGGCTTCTATCAAAGACAACCTCCTCCGATATCCTCCTTCCCAGTTGTCTCTCAACCCCCAGTTTCCCGAGGATCCATTATAGATGTTTGGATCTTCTTCAGAGGGAGGTTAGCCGATGATATCTTTTCCCGCATCTTCCTCCATTGAGGTGTCATCTGTACACAAATGGACTCTTTATTGGATTCTGAGGTCTAGATTTTTCATCTTGGGTTTCAGTGCTGAATCGGAAATCTTTCCGCGTGGTTCTTGCCTCCAGCGATGACTTCATCCGGGATTTGTCTAGGCGTCCCAGATCCTTCGGTCAGTGTCGCTTAAATCATTCCCATTGATCTATGGAGGTGCCTCGTGGATGGGATTCACCAGGCACGGCGGTGGGGATCAATCTCCTTGACGTACCTCGTCTGCTTCATAATGCTTCCATCTTGCGTGGAGTCTGCGACTCATTTGGTGTTTTTCTTTGTGCGGATGATCATAGATTAAGGTTGGTGAACGCTTCGATCACTCAGATTTGTGTGGATATGGATCCCTCTCAATCCATCCCAGCATGTCTTCTTATTCGGGTTGATGGTTCTCTCGACCGGTGGCAGGATCTCATCGACACTTCGTTCCCCAGGTTCTTCTCGTTCAGTCACTTCCAGGGTCATTCCGAGGACCTCTATAGGAGACTCCGTCAAGGAATCACAGACTCTACTAAGTCGGGACCCATTGATTGTGGCATGAACCTTCTGTCGTTGTATGTTATTTCCAAAGAGGATTTGGTTGCAACAAATAGGCCTTGATTCGAGACAGCCCGTTCAGCCCCTCCAATTTTTCCAGCTTCGGGTCAGATGTCGTTCTGTCAAGTTAGTGAGTCAAAGGCCAGTGGTGAAAAACCGTGTGGATCCCAAGTTCCATTTAGGCCGAGGGTTTCCCCCATCCTTCAAGATGTGTAGGAGGTGATCCATTCCGCTCGTCTCACGAACATCTATGGTGTTCTATGGAAAAATCAAGCTGACCAATCTTAGTAGAACCTTAATAGTGCATTATTTCATTTTCAGATGGATCGTTTTTTATCGTCTCCAGTACCCCGTTTTAGAGGATGTTTCTGCCAACTATAGGGATCTTAACACGTGTTTTATTTTATAAGTGGCATCATCCAGTCTACTTGAGGCGATGAAGGTCAATTTCATCTCATTGCCGAATGAGGGGCGCGCGAAATGGTCGGGCTCCGCGCCAAGGATTTTGCTGTTCGGGCCTGGTGCGCCGAGTTATGGAGTAGGGCGAAATCGTTGGCGTCGCGGCACTCTGGTCAAGGTTGAGGTCCACGATCGAGGTCCCCGGTCGAGGTCGAGGTTGGCGTATGAGGACTCTGGCGCATTTTCGTTCGGGCAGGGTGCGACACTGTTTGATGTTTTTTTGTCAAAGTTCCCCTTAGAATGGATAGCAATGAAGGTATTGCGGGCAAGTTTATTTGAAGTAGTTTTTTCTTAGTTTTGTTATAAATCTGTCCAACATTGTATGCTGAAGTTTTGTGGTGATCTTTTTACTAGAATATATAGTTTTATTCCATTGAAGCACTTTCAGTGGTGGTTTTTGTCCTGGTTTTTGCAGTGAAACTTCCACATGATGTCAAAGTTCCTCTCGATGTCCACTGGAAGTTCCACTGGAAGTTCCACTCGAAGATTCACTGAATGTTTCACTAAAAGTTCCCGTGATATATAGTTTTGTTGCATTGTGGCTCTTCAAATGGTTTTTGCTCGGGTTTTTGCAATGAAACATCCACTTGATATCCAAGTTCCTCTCAATGTCCACAGGAACTTCCCGTGATATATAGTTTTGTTGCATTATGGCACTTCCAGTGCGTTTTGCCCTAGTTTTTGTAGTAAAACTTTCACTTGATTTCCAAGTTCCTCTCGATTTCCACTGGAAGTTCCACTGGTTGTTCCACTGGAACTTCCACTCGAACTTCCACTATAACATCCATTGAAAAATATATTTTATAAATTTTTTTAATCAAAATTACAAAAAAAATAATTTTATTATATATATATATATATTTGTTATAATTTTTATATAGTTACATTTATATTTTATATATATTTGTAACTTCCAGTGGAACTTCCATTGGAACTTCCACTGGAACTTCCACCGGAACTTCAGTGGAACTTCCACTAGAAAATATATTTTATAAATTTTTTATTTATAATTTCAGAAAAATATTTTTATATTATATAAATATATTTGTAATAATTTTTATTTAGTTACATTTCTATTTATATACATTATACATTTTCAAACAGATTAAATCCTATTATATAGTTAATGTACTTTTCTTGAACTATTGTTTTTTGTTGCAGGGTGTTGCAATGCTGTTGATGGTGATGTTGATGTTGTACGAGCTTCTACTAAACCAATTGTAGGGATGTCGTTCAAGTCACTTGATGAAGCACAACGTTTTTATGTCACGTTTTGGGGAGTAAATGAGTTCAGTGTATGCCGACAATACTCTAATAAAAGGAGAAAGGATAAATCAATTTTCACATCAAGCCTTTATGCATGTAGCAAAGAAGGTCAAGGGGAGATTGACAAACATGATAGCATGGTGAAATGTCCTCGGGCTGAGACACGTACAAGTTTTCTTGCTAAAATTGGGGTTAGATTATTGTCTTTTGGACAATATGCAAGTACTATATTTGTTGAAGAGCATAATCATCCCTTTCACAAGCCTGAATCAATTCATATGATGAGGTCCCAAAGAAAAATAATAGAAGCACAAGAAGCTGAGATAGATGTGAATGCTTCTACGGGTGTTAAACCAAATGATTCTTTCTCATTGGCGACAGCTATTGCAGTGGTGCGAGATGTTATTGGGTACACGTGTGTTGATCAGTTGAATTTTTTAAGGTCTAAACAGGAAAGAGATTTTCTTCATGGTGATGCATGGTGCATGTTAGAATACATGCAAAGACAAAGTCAGGACAATCCATCATTTGTTTATACTATGCAGTTTGACATGAATGGTAAAATTAGTAATATTTTATGGGGTGATCCAAAAATGAGAACAAATTATGAATTGTTTGGAGATATTGTTGTGTTTGACACCAATTTTATCACTAATAAAGAGTACAGACCGTTAGGTGTTTTTGTGGGGTTCAATCATCATCCGGAGATTGTTGTTCTTTGGGCAGCTTTGTTATATGATGAAACTGTGACTTCGTTTTCTTGGTTATTTCAAAAAAAATTACAAGTGCATCACATGAAGAGTCCTCAAACTATTTTTACTGATCATGATGCGGCAATGGGAAAATCAATTTATGTAGTTTTAGTGGAAACTCGACATTGCATTTATTTGTGCCATTTGATACAAAATGAAATTAAGAATTTACATAATTGGATGAAAGATAGATCTTGTTTTCTAACAAGATTTAAGAAGTTTATGTTTGAATACCATGATGAAAATCAGTTTGATAAGGAGTGGTCTTCCCTTAGAGAAGAATATGGGGATGGAAAATCGCAGTGGCTAGATGATGTATTCATATTGCGAGAAAAGTGGGTGAATTGCTTTTTGAAAGATGCTTTAACATTGGGTATTCTCGGCACTCAATTAAGTGAATATTATAATGGATTTCTTAAAGATAATGTTCATCGAATGTTAAGTGTTATTTATTTCATTAAGCAGTTTGAGCGCTTGTTGGAAAAAAATCGGTATCGTGAAACAAAGGCATAATTTGAGATGCAAGAGAAGTTGCCTCGTAATCTTTACCCTTACCATCTAGTAGATATTCACTGAAATTATTTGATTTATTTTAGTAGGAATATAAATTTATTAGTGCTTGTTTTTGGATATCTTGTTTTGAAATTGGAGTTCAATTTAGTTTTGTTATTGGAATGGTTCATTGTGAAGATCAATTATGTGTATCATATAAAAGCTTCAAATGAAGTTCTTTAAAGTTATTGTTGAAAGTTTGAGTCCTTTGGGTATCTTTGTTATCATGTTTTAAAAAAAATTCCTCGGCTTGATGTGAGAGAAATACCTGAAAAATATATTTTGGGGAGATGGACTTGAATGGCTTGAAATATTGTGATGTTAAATGGATCTTACATTGAGGTACTTGCTGATAGAAAATTAGTTTTAGCAAAACATTACAGAGATTTAGCGCGAATGGGAATGAATTTAATTATCGTAGCTTGTGAGACAGATGCGTGTTATGACATTGCCTTCTCGAATTTCAGTAATTTTGAAAGAGTTGTCTATCAAAAATACATCAGTGCATAAAGTTTATGGTTATGCTAGTTCAGGAAAAATTTTAGAATGTTTTCTTTTAAAAAGAAACCAAATAGGAAAGGGGAAGATCGATTGAAAATATTTTTAGACAATGGCTGCCGAAAGAGGAAATATTTGAATAAAAAAATTAAGCCTACTGTTATGATGACAATATGATTTCATTTTATGATGCATTTCATTTATAGGAGCAGTTTTTTATTGTTAATATGTTATCTGATATCATTATTCTTTTCACATTGGGATTCAAGGAGTAAGAAAGATCAGATTTTTGTGTTCAATCTAGTAAAACAGTTTCACATGTAATTTTTTTATAAGCATTCTTTTCTATTAACGTTTGTAATTCTATACTTCTTCTGTTGCAGGAAGACTTGTCCACCAATTTAGAACTTCAGTTTGGGAGGTAGATTGCTGGCATAGCATTGGAAGAGGCTGATCAGTGTAGACAACATTGGATGGGAGTAGTTTTTTAAATTGTAATGACTGAATTTAAGAATGTACAGGTTGTATCCAGTTTCGGTTGTAATGTATTGGCGGTGGGATTGGGATACATCAAGAATTTGTAAATGTGCTGAATGCATGTGTTCTATATTGAATTGTAAATATGTGATAAATCCTGGTTCTACAATTTTATATGCATTTTTTCTGTGAGGATGTGGTAGTATTTGACAGTACACTTTTTTTGTAATGGATTGGGATTGGGATACCTCAATAACATATAAACGTGCATTATGCATTTGTTGTGTATTCAGCTGTGAAGATGAGATAAATCCAGGTTCTAGATTTTTGTATGCATTAGTTCTTTGAGGATGTGGTAGCATTTGACAGTCCACTTTTGGTTGTAATGGATTGGGATTGGGATACATCAATAACTTGTAAACGTGTTGTATGGATTTTTTGTATATTCAACTGTGAAGATGAGATAAATTCTTGTTCTAGATTTTTGTATGCATTTGTTCTTTGACGATGGGATAAATCCATGTTCTTGAATTTTGATGAAGAAATCCAGAAGACTGAGTAAGAGTTATTGGATCTTTGGGCCATGTCTTTCCATATAGAGACTCTCTATATTCTGATGAAATTCAGATGTTGGCCGAACATAACAATATTATAAACAGTAAATATAATATCCTTAAATTGTGAACATACCTATTAATCTACTTACCAGTAGAAATTAGCATCATTGAATCTAACAGCCAAACCAAATAATTTCCCTCAACAGAAAATGCTTCCCCTCATAAGGACATAATATTCTTAGTGCAATGAAAATGCTAACAAAACTATTCATTCATTATACTCCATCAGGGCCTCTGAGCGGCGTCGCCTCTCCCCTTTCGTGGAATCTAGGGTTTCCCTCAATCTCGCGATCCTTCCCTCTCTGGCCATTTCTTCCTGAGTCCCCTTTCTCTAGATCGTCTTGGCAGCTTGGTCGGTTCGGCGTGTTGTTTGACTCGGTCGGCAGGCGGACGTGGATTGTTTCCATTGAAGGTTGACGACGAATCTGGAGCGGCACGGGGAGGGGAGGCCCTTGTTTCATTTTTCCTTATGATGTTTTTTCAGTGATGAAGGTTTTCTCTTGGGGGTAATCGTTCGTTCTTGAAGGGATTGCTAGGCTAGGGTTCATCCTGTCATCATCCCCTCCCTGTGGTTGTCTTCTTCGGATGCCTCTGGTGCCATTTGCGGTGGTTTCGCGACTCCTCCAGTGGTGATGCGCTACGGGATTCTGTGGCGCTTCTGGTCAGACCTACGGGCGTAAGACTGGTTCATTTTCACCATCATACTCTTCGGAGCGTTCTGGGTTCCTTCTCGGTAGAGCATCGACGTCCTGTGGTGAGTCTCATGGGGGTCGTCTTCTGCGGCGGTTGTGTGCCTGAGGTTCCATTTTGGCCTTCTTCGGCGGTTGGGGTGGAGGAAATGGGTGTTTTCCTTGTTTGAGTTCCTTTTTTCTCCTAGAATGTCTTTGTGTTTTGCTGGATGTTTTCGGCCTGGTTGTTCATGGACCATGGCGGGTTGGATTTTTGGAACTGAACCGTTGACGGTGGTGACAACGGATGATTGTGAAGCTCATCCAAGAGTTTGATGAAGAGATCAAGATTCGGCGACGACGACGGTGAATGGCTCTGCCGGAGTAATGCTGTGACTGGTGGCACGTTGAGAGGGAGTCCGGGTCAAGATGCAGTTCGATGGTTGATGTGGACAGGTGAGCAGACAGGTGCGCGGTACCAGGGTTGGTGCACATCTTGAGGAGTCTCATGATTTCTGTTTTGGGAATTTGAAATTTGTATTTTGATGTTGAACCAGATGGTTTGAAGTGGTGATTTGGCAGTGGTGAAGTCCTCTAATGGGTACCAGTAACCCTTAAACTAGCCTTTAGAAAATGGAAAAAATGATTCGCGCGCATTCATTGTACTCGACTGTTTTAGTTGTTATCTTCATTCTGGCCGTTCTGTTTCCACAAGACTGCTCCTGCTTCTATATCAGGTTTAATTCCTAGTGTATGTAGGGTCTGTAAGGAAATAGTGCGCCATATACAGGCGCATGCCATCAACTTTGTCTTGCGATAGGTTCTTGTTATACCCTTAATCCGTTGCCACCTTCTCACTAAGATAACAAACAATTACCTCATATACTAATGTTGAATCCCCCTTTTGGGGAATATCTTCCACTATAAATGGCCGTGTTGGAGTAGTAATCTCTATGAATTTAGGTTTCCATTATCTTATGACTTGTTTAATAAATATTTTCTGCAAGTGTTGTATAAAATTTATTAAGTAAGTTGGTGTATATGAAAATTCATTAGATGTCGAAGAGGGAAAAATTTAAATTTTTTAAAGCATCTTTCTGGTAAAAATCAATTGCAGTAGGACCCATGTGAGGCTGCATGGAGTTATATTAGTTGAAATGTTTTTTTCAATATCAAACACAAGAAAAGTTCAATGTAGATTTTCTGTGTTGATGGGGATGAAGACATTTTAATTCAACTATATTGCTTCTTTTATGGGTTTCTCTACCAAAAAATCTTTTAAATTGTAGTTTTTCCCGGATATAATGCTCTATAAAAATGAATATAGTGAGAAAAAATATTAATTAATATATTTAAAAGATCAAGAACATATATAATATTAGACTATCAAATGTAACACTTGTAGTCATAGTAGATTTATTATCGAAAATTCCAACCGTCTTACTTATTTGACACTTGTTAATGATAATATTAGTATAAAAATATATAACCTGACATCAATAAAAAAATGGAGGATTTGAGACTAATTGATGATTACATTACAGTTAGCTTTTTTAAATTAATCTCACCCGACTACTTGTCATGATTTTGGTGAAAAGTTGGAAAATGTCATCTAATCCAAATGAATACAATCTATTCTCATCTTCCTATGAATATTGACTAAATTGTAATAATAGTAAAGTATAATAAAATAAATAATTTTTTGGGGAATTGAATTTAAATCCTTGAATTGAAGGGTAGACAAACCAGCCTGGTTCCATCTGGAGAATCTTTTTCAACTGCTCATAGTCTTTTTTCTGAAAGTGTGAACTCTGACCGACCCATTTAGGTATTCTTGATAGACCTATAATAGACTTTTTTAGGTTTTATATTCTTTAAACCACTGCCTACCTCAATTTTTTCCAACTGACTTGGTTGTTCTATTGATTTTTTGTCCGATTGTTGTTCTTATTCTTGTGTATCAGGTTTGATATTGAAAAGAGGAATCCAATTTCTTCTACATCCTAGCTATATACATCACATTTCTTATCATTGATCTCGTTTGGAAACTCTCGGTTTCTATCGGTCCAGTTTGGATGGTTTGATGTAGAGGTGTGGTTTGTTCAGCATCTTCTTGCAGTTGATCTGCATGCTCCTCAATCCCGGTTTCCTTGGCTCATAGTTTTGGTTTTCATTATGGTTTTCTACTTTGGGGGGAGATGCGGGTTTTTCAGGGGAGTCTTGCGGCATTCCATCTTTAATTGTACCCATTGTCTGGGTTTCCTCCTTGATTGAATGACTCTTTTTAGCACTACCTTCGATTATTCTTTTCTCTATACTAGAATTCTCACTTAATAACAACTTCAGTCATTTAATTTTTTCGGTTTGTTTTTTAACAATTGCTTCCATTTTATGCAGTTTTCATTTCAGGGCCTATTTTTTTGCAAGAACATTTATTATGTCGTCCTATGGTTACCCCTTTTACTGTTGTCTAGTAGAAGATTTCATAACCATTGCTAGCTCCTCAATTTCTACTTTTATTCTATCCTTCTCTGGTTTATCCTTTTTCTGATGTCCAACAGAAGCTTCCATAATTGTTGCTAACTCCTCAATTTCTGCAGCTCTAAATTGATGAATCTTCAGTTTCATTAAAGCAGCTTCAAAATCAGAGAGGCTCCACTATGTGAAAGGTGGATTGGCTGCTTGTTCATTCCCTTTCACTTTTCCAATTTTTTTATAATACCAATACTATAATAATAAGAAGCATATGAAGAGTATATTATACATTGAATTGAAAATAAATATTAATCCTTACCAATAAAGTGAAAATTTCCCCTGTAATACTTACACAGTGCATGTGAAATTACATAATTGATCTCATCAATTGTTGGTGTATTGTAGGAGACCACTTTAGTATTCTCATGTCTGTTGAAGTATTAACAAAATTGATAAAACCCATACTTAGGTAAGAATATGTTGTAGAAAAAAACAATTTCACATGTGTATAAACATAGAAGTGTTTTTGTATCAAGATGATCGGGTTCTTCATATCCCTTTATTGCTCCAAAAGGGATGATTTTATTTCCTTTTGTGTCAAAAACTTGACACCAGTTTGAAATCTCCTTAAATATAATGATTACTTCATTGGTTTTAATTAGTAGGAGTCATCCATTTCTATTTGACCTTTGGTTATTGAAAAGATCAATTGGATATCTGCTTCAGAGAAATGTCTTTCCCCTCCACCGAATCAGAAAGCAGTTGTTGAAGGATTGTAGGTATCGAATAAATACATAAAAGAAATATCATATTTTTTTGCAATCAAATGTTGTAACTGTATGAGATATGAATTTTTCAAACATATTCTTAAATGGATTAGTGCGCAAAGAATTTCAATGACCATCATTCTATTGATATTTTATTTCTTATAAAAGTCTTTGTAAGGTGGTCAAATTTGACCTAAAATCCACACCAGAAAATAGAAATTAGTTTATTATTGGGGTCATTCATAAAATTATAGTATAGAAGGTAGAAAAAGTATAAGTTATATTGGGAATTTAGTGGAAGTTCCTCTGGAACATCAAGTGGGAGTTCAACTGCATTTCCCACTGGAAGTCCCACTGGAACTTCCAGTGGATGTCCTACGGGAAGTCGCACTGGAAGTCCCACTTGAAGTAACACAACCATTGGATGGTACACTAGTCCCACAATAAATTCCGATGAAAGTTCCATTGGTCCCATAGGATGTTTCAATGGAAGTACCACAGGATCTTCCAGTGGCAGTTTAAGTGGCACTTCCAGTGTAAGTCCCATTGGAAATTCTAGTGGATATTCAAGTGGCACTTCCAGAGGAAAATTAAAAGAAATACTCATTGCAATTGTGACACATATTTATTGTAAAAATGATTGAATTTATCATTTGAAAATTAAAATGGAGTTCCACTGGAAGTGGCACTGGAAGTCCCACTGGTAGCCCCACTGGAACATCCAGTGGAAGTCCCACTAGAAGTCGGATTGGATTTCCCACTTGAATTCCCACAGTAAATGGAAGTTCCACCAGTCCCACAGGAAGTTCCTTTGGAATTTCCACTGTAAGTGCCACTAGAGGTCCCACAGGATCTTCCAGTGGAAAAACTAATGGAAGTTACTATGGGAAATTAAAAGAAATACTCATTTCAATTGTGAAACATATTTATTGTAATAATTATTGAATTTATTATTTGAAAATTCTAGTGGGAGTTCCACTGGGAGTGACACTAGAAGTCCCACTGGATGTCCCACTTGAAGTCCCATAGCCATTGAATGTTCCACTAGTCCCACAGGAAGTGCCACTGGCACTTCCGGTGGAAAATTAAAAGAAATAATCATTGCAATTGCGACACATAATTATTTAAAAAACGATTTAATTTATCATTTGAAAATTCAAGTTAGAGTTCCAATGGGCGTTCCACTAGAGGTGCCACTGGAAGTTCCACTAGAAGTCCCACTAGAAGTCCCATAGGAAGTACCAATGGAAGTCCCACTGGAACATCCAGTGGAAGTCCCACTAGCACTTCCAGTGGAACTTCCACTAGAAGTTTTACTAGAACTTCTAGTGAAAAATTAAAATAAATAATCACATATTTATTGCAAAAAAGATTGCATTTAGAATTTGAAAATTCTAGTGGTTGTTATAGTAGAAGTTTTAGTGGAACTTATAAAAGAAAAATTAAAAGAAATAATAACATATTTTTTGTAAAAATGATTTCATTTAGCATTTGAAAAAGTGTAATAATTTTTATATTGAATTGTTTTTCCAAAACCCCAATGGAAGTTCCACCGGGAGGGAGTTCCACAAGAAGTTCCTGTGGAAATGCCCCAGGAACTTCCATCGTACCACTAAAATGTATTTTTATAAAACTTATTGAATTTAGAATTTGAAAAAGTATAATACTTTTCATATTGAATTAATTTTCCAAAACCCCAATGAACGTTTTATTGGGAGTTCCACCGGGAGTTCCAATAGGAGTTCCCCCATGAGTTCCAGTGGGAGTTCCAGTGGGTGTTCCACTGGGAGTTCCACTGGGAGTTCCACCAGGAGTTCCACTGGGAGTACCAGTCAATGTTCAACTGGAATTTCCTATGGGATTTATAGTGGAACTCGCACTGGAACTTCCACACTACAAAATGATTTAAAGTGGAACTTGCAGTGGAAACTTCTTGTGGAGGTGTCAGTGCATGTTAAAGTGGAACCTGCCGAAACCTCCAGGGGACATTGAATTGGAACCTCTAGTGAGGAATGATACACCAGCAAAAAAGGAATTCTAAATTAATTGATTGAAATAGAACATTTATAGAAAATAGCTCATAACACAAAAGTTCTAAAAAGTAAATCATAACAGCATAAATGAAGTACAGATTTTCGAGTACATATTTCGGAAAAAATTATTACATTACGCCACCTTTGTCAGACATTTCTACTATTTTGTACAAAGATTTCTATCATAAAGTGATATAAAACCCCACTAGAGACAAGAATTTATTATAAAAAAAACCCGCACCTTTGCATTGGTCGAAACATACAAACTATGCGATAATGCCTTTCCGTCGTCGTCGCCGCTGCTGCCATAGTCATTGGATTCCCAATTGTTATTCTCGTAGTAGCTTGATTCATTGTGGTCACTATAATACCAGATTTCAGGGTTGGATCTCAGGGTTTCGTCACGGTCATCTCATCTGAGGAGCAGTCGACTCATCTCACAAAATGCAATGGAAAATCCGTCTGCACGTTGGAATCAAATGAATGTAGTGAACGATGATCTGATGGATCGAAATACAAATGGAAACGTGTTCTGATCCGAAGGTTGTACTAGATATTCCAGTTAAAGACTCAACTAGAGATGATTTGTATCCCGTATTTACACTCCCCATCCGAATCTCATTAGCGCTTCACCACCCAGCCGTATGTGAACTCATTTTCAGTCAAAATGTGTTTTGATTAGCTCTTCTTCTCAAGTTATGCACTCTATTATGCCTAAGGTAAAATCCATGCACCATCCATTTTAATGATATCATTATTAATATAAAATAGTACTGACCTTGGCACCAAGGTGAACAGAACTATCTTAACAGTGAATTGCGTAATAACAATGTTTCTCTTGTGGCAGTTCTATAACTGATACATGCATTTTACAAGATAGAAAACTTTTCATACAAGTTGGAAATGTGAATCCTTATATATATTTATTCTGTTAACCAACATATCTAGATCTTCTGAGAAAATGATTCATTCAGGAAGGTGGCATATCAGATCAATTAATTACTGATAAGGTTAATTCTCATAATAATTTTTTCATCTCCATTGTGTGTGCCGAGTGTGATGCTCATGTTAGAGAGAGATTATGTAGTAAACTCAAATCATATAATTCACGGGTCATTGATCCCCTCATGGGAGATAACATCAATAACATTATGGAAATTTATAAGAAGAAAGGAGGATGTCAGTAACCCTGGATGGATAAAATATATTTATCCTCCTTTGCGTCTTAGTATAGCCTTCTAAATATCAAATTTTTCAAGAAAAATATACAAGTTCTAACAATAAAAATGGTAACACGATCACTTGGTGCTTCCTTGACTTCCACGTAGACAACCAACATGCTATCTCTACCTTTTTGAATTCTAGATTCCTCCTCACGATTCAAGCCCTCTATAATCATTCCCCTTTTATGGTTAATCTAGAGTCCAATGTAGAGAGTGGTCCTAGATTTTTCTTCACTAGGCGGTGGAACTCTGATCTGGATTACCACTCAGTGGTGCAGGAATCCTCAAACAAGCCCATGCATCAATGATCTTGGTATGACCACTATAATAAATTAATAATAATGAAGTGATACCTCCCGGTATGAAGTAACATTCTAGCCTCCTATGTTCTTGATTTAGATAGTATAAAACATTACAGTGAGAAAGTAGCGCTTAGAAATATAGAGGTTTGGGATGAGGACAATTTTATCGATCTTTCTAGCAAGAAGAATTAGTTAGACAACAATTTATTATAGTATTAACATGAATCTTGTGAAAAATCAAAATAGTTTTGGGTAAAGGGCGGGGGACTAAAATACAAAAATTTTCATTATTTTTTAAAATAAAGTATATGGAGAGTTAAGATAAACATTGTCATGGAAGATGGAAGATGAAATAACGATCCAAAAGTTTTAGGTAGGTTGGTGGAGAAACATTTGAATGCTCTTTTCACTAGTGTAAATAATCTAATATAAGAGGGCTACCAAATAGACCGGACTTCATTATTTGATTTATTCATCACGTCGTGTTTCAAAGTACAATATCATTTTTAAAGGAATCCATATGTAAGGGAGATTTGGTAGGCAATGAATTCCATCAACCCTAAGATATTTCCTAGACCCAATAACTTTTCGTTGATATTTTATACAGCTTTATAGGACTTCATCATGGAAGAGTAGGTGGATTCTATTAAAGTCATTTTTTGGGGAATATGTCCTTCAAGGGTTTCATGTTCTACAACATTGATTCTCATCCCAATGTTTAAAGACACATCATCCATAAAAAAATATTGGCCCATTATTATGTGTAACTTCACATTCATGGTTCTTGAAAGCATGATTAACAGGAGGATTTCCAATGATCTCTATAAATGCGTATATGAAGAGAAACATAGCTTTGTCTAAGGATGGTCGACATGAGAATCATTTTCCATTGACCATGAAATGATTGTAGATATTAACTAGAAGTTGAATGGATCGAATATTGAATTTAAAATAGACATGGACAAGGATGAATACAAATTTTAGTGGGGGTTATCAAGGTGATCTTCTGTATGGTTTTGTCATCCTAGGAGACAAATATATTTTTTAGATGTATTAGCTCCTCCTAGTGTTTGGTAAAATTTAGGAAAATGGGTTATGTTTTTTTAAAGGATGTCCAAAGCCTTAGGTAGGAAGATATCATGTCTTCCAGTGTCTTCATAATGGTCCAAGACTCTTTTAGTAGGTTCATGAAAAATAACATGCTTATGTTGTCTCTTTATACCATTCTGATACAGGAATCATTATAATGGAGTATCCCATCTCCTCTTTACTGATGACATTATTATCTTCAATAATTGAAATATAATATCCATCCAACGTTTCAAAAGAATCATGAATGAATATTTTAAATGGAGTAGCCAATGTATCAACTGTGAAAAAAGATGTGCGTAAATAGCATGTTTTTATTCGATAGACGTGTCAAAAAATTGATTATATCTTGGGTTTTAGTAGAAAAAACATTCATATAGAATATTTAGAATCTTCTATATCTGTTGAAAGACTTCATATTTTCCATTATGGGGGGTTGTTCGACCGAATTTACACTCGAATCACCAACTGGAAGAATCATTTTTTGTCTTTTGGGGGACAAATCAAACTAGTTAACAATGTTCTAACATCCATTACCATTTATGTATTGGTTTTTATAATGGTACCAAAGAATGTTATTAATAACATTGAGAACCTTTTAAAATCATTCATATGAGATACTCATCTGGAGGGAATGTGTCATTGGTACTCCTGTAGAAGAATGGCCAGGTCGGTAGACACATCTGGAACCAACCTCTATAGTTTCATGGATTCCATGCAATGACTCTATGCTTTACTAGATTTGGAGGTTTCAGAATATAGGTCTCTCTAGGGAAAGCTAATCATGAAGAAATATGGAGATGAAATATATTATTTAATAGGGAATGATTCCATTTTATGGTGGATTTTGGGGGTCATTTACCCGAATTGAAATGGAAATCTTGATTGATTTTGGCTGTATGAAGATTAATTTATGGGGTTATAACTAGGTGAGTGTCACGCTTTAGTTTTATATGCATGAGACACATGATTTCTCATTTTATCAAGCCTCTCGTCATCCCACCTTCATTGTGGTAATCTTGTATCACAACAAGGGTAAATCTTCAACAATATTCATCAATCTGAGGATCATGATATGGTTGACTTCATAGGAGCCCCATATTTTTATTTATCATCCAAAGTGTACTAGATCTCTCTAAAGATTAATCATGACCATGAGGGATAGGTATGAACTCTCTGATGTATATATATAATGGATATATTCAACTTCCTTCCTTGTCACATATAGAATAACTATATCTCGATAGGCGATTCAGTCAAGAAGAAAGGGGTTGGCCTTATGTCGAATTGAATCTATTGTCGGTGCATAAAGTAGGAGACTTTTGATTATCTTTTTTTGTTAGTGATTAGGTTTCCTCGATGTGGATATATTCTTTTTTATTTTTCAAGAATGGTCCCAAGGAAAGCAGTGGTGTCATATTTATCTAGTCATGATTCAATAAAATTGGAAGAAAATGTCTCAAGACAAATGCGAGGGCCATCCTTCTTTCCCGTGGTTTATGGTGCATTTTCAATGACAGAAACCATGATCTAAATGATAATATCTCAATTTCATGGTTTTCCATGCAGATCCTCTCTAATTTTATTATGGAATATTTGGGTAAGATCTTGAATCATTTGGAGAATTCTACAATCATTGGGAAGGTTAGGACTGGAAGGAGAACCATCCTGTCTATCCAAAGGGTTCCTATCTAGGATATATGTGTCTAGTGGAACCCTCCAAGTAGTAGTTTCATGAAAAACATGGAAGGATCTATAAAAATCGGTCTTATGTGTGGAGGTGGTGTTGTTCATGACTCAATTTGTTTAGTGATAGTTTCCATCAATAAGTTTTATGAATGAGTGATTCTCATCATTCTAAAGCCAAGTATCATATCAACAGGCTTCTAGTCTTTAGTTGTCTTGATATCCTACTCGTGGTCATTGAAAATGAAACTTCAGTTCATATCATCTCTCTCTAGGAAAATATTACCACTCCTTTCCATATTTTTTTTCATTCGTAAGAGCACAATGTACATTAACCAAGCCCACCTGATGCACACATAGAACAAATAGAACAAATATCTGTATTTCATGTCTTCAAACTATAATAAGGGTGACCATAGAATGATATTTTATAGCTTGGTATACCTTCCACCTAAGTGTGTAAATCATGATTATAGAGATTATCTCAGTCTAAATTTCTTTAGACCCCTGAGATCCAATTTTTCTTTGGTTCTGTTTAATATTTTTTGAAATTGGATGGTTCCAAATTAAGCATATGGTTTTACAGAAACAAACTTTTTTCCACTAAAACATTATCCTCACAAATTGGTGCAACCTCCCCTGGTAGAGATATAAGATCATATCCCCTATTGTATTTTTTACAATTTTTCATGATAATATAATTATCCATTGACTAAAACATATTTTTTTATTATCAAAAATTAAACCGGAAACCTCAATCATTTGGGGGGAAGAAATGGTTCACTCCTAGGGAATCTTCTATTACAATAAGTTGACATTCCATTGCTAAGGACCCTATATAACAACAAATAACCATGAAATAACTTGGTTTCTATTTTCTAGCTTGATAATCAATAGCATAGTTTTCTTCCCTCTAAATGTGGCCAATGATACTACCTATCTTAATGAGAATCTGAAATTTTCTCAATAAGAATGTAACTTTCAATGAAGATTCTCTTCCCTTGCAGAACATTGATCGTTAAACTAGAGTCTGACTCAACCTTCTTTATGTAAGGGTTGTAAAACCTATATAGATAATAATGAGAATTCATCACACTAAACTCTACTTGTAATGACCTACCTACTCCATAAAAGGAATTGATGAACATTATCATTGATCCCCTATTATCCCTTGCTAGACCTCCTTATCTCATTTCCCCTAAAAAAATCATCCACATTTAGCTTCAGTCCCATTGAATGTGTGATTCATATAACCAATCTCCCTTGGATTGTAATTACCTGAACTTTTCAATTATATTTTTTTCTTAATTTTGTGGGTATAATTAAAATGTGACCATTTTTTCTCGACCGTTATATGACCATCGGTCAATATGATTGTTCGAAACTATAATCATAACATAGTGATTTTATATATATGGTTATATTGGTTAATTAATATAGAAAAAATATTGAATGGCCTCATCCAGTAGACTGGAGCCATATGAATCCCATCTGTCAGAGCTTGGGAAGGAGGTGGCATCACTGGGCTTTTCTCTGGACCAAGCCCAAGCCGAACTTCAATGTATAAATCTTGAACGGAATCGCCTAAGGGAGAAGTTCAAGCTGATAGAAATCACCACTCGGGCAATGTTGTCTGAGCCACCCCAAGATTCTACCACCATATCACACCAAACACTTAGGTCCTATGCTGGTGTAATAAGGGGCTATGTAACAAGACCTTAGCTGCTTTATGTAATCCTTTAATATAAATAACATTTTTATTTATTCTTAGGGAAATGTTTGTGAATTTCAAATATCTAGATAAATATAGGATGTGTATTGTTGATGAATTTAGGAAAAAGGGGTATTTTAAAAAAAAATTGTATTCATTAAATAAAAAATAATGTGAAATGTTTTTCAAAAAATTGTATTCTACAGTTGTGATCAGTGAGAAATTTAGAGTCTAATAAGATCAAATTGGTTTTTAGTGATTAGAAAAGTATGAATAGTAACATAACCTTATGAATAGTAATGAAAAGTAATTTGACCAAAAATATAGAAACTTCACCCATGAATGTATAAGTACATTTTAGATATCTTAAAAGTGAAAACACGATCATAGATTATGTTTTGGTATTTTTGTACGCCATAAATATTTTATTTACAATTTTATAACTAATTTAATAATTTTAAATGGAAATGTATTTTCATAAAATTTAATCATAGATTGTTACTTTATTATCTCATGGGTATACGATATTTTTATGGGACCTAGATTACTTTTTTAAGGTGTTACAAAATGAGTTATAGTTTTGAAGTAGTATTTTTTGAATAAATAATGATTTTATTTAAAAATTAAATTAAAAATATATATAAAATTATTTTCATGAAATGGACTTCGTTTTTGATTTTAGAGCATCGATATTAGGTTAGGATGAATTTTTGGGTTTTTTCTGAAATAGTTGAATTTTCGGTGAAATGTAAAAATGCAGTTTTGAGTTTCGGGTGTTTAATGACCACATTAATGATGTAATGATGATGTAATATTTCTGGTCAACTTATGAATAGTTAGATATTCTATGAGGTGTCCCATGTGGCCAATACCATGGTCAAATACCATGGGAAATCCCATGGTTTCAAAAATACCACTAATGAGGTGTCCCTTGGAAATTAATAATTTATTCACTCACTTTCCTTATAAATACGAAGCCATTTTCCTCAATCATTTCATTCCAAAATCATCCTCAAAGAAGTTCTGGTATCCCCATATCCCATTTAGTCCTCCCAAGGTGCCCTCAAGCCTCTCAAGGTCAGGACCTTCAAGCTTCTGAAGTTACTCTTCAAGGTAAGGGATCATTTCACCCTCCTCTTTTATGTCATGACTTCCTTTATGTCATGTATTATATTTTCCATCTCTTTATATTGAGGGTATGTTATTATATGTTTTTATTACTGTCCATTTCATTTAAAAATGATGATAGACCCTTTCTTCTCTCATCAATTTATTTTCTGAATTTTTAAGTGACGCCATTAGGCTGCCGAATTTCTCGTAAAAGAAATCGCATCTTATCTTTCCTTTCAAGTTTCCTTTTCTTATGGTATGTCATTAAAATATATATACCATGTTATTAACTCCATATTATTATGTATTTATATTTTAATATGAGTTATTTATGAGTGTTTTACCCTTGTACCCTCTCTTTTTATTATTTTCTAAAACCATGTTATATAGCCGTTATGTTGTAGAAATTTCGCCTCAAAATTTCTATCTATTTCTCTCAAGAAATTATATTGTTTATTTATGTGAATAACCATACCTATTTAGTTTATATGGGTGTTCATAAGTATATAAAAATGATATATTTTATTCTGTAATGGACATACATATAACCCTCACTCCCTTTCCATGGGTTATAAATGATATAATGATCTTATTTTTAAGAACTTTTAAAACGTCACGATTTTGAAATGAAACCCATTTCTTTTATTCTATATGGGTTATTTATGAAATTTTTGATTACGATCTATGTGTTTCACATGAAAATAAATATATATTAATGGTGTGCCTTGATATCGCTCCAATGCACTGGGTAATGAATTAATCTCTAGAGATGAAAATTTTCACGACACCTTGGTGAATAACCTTGGTAATTTTTATGAAACTTCGGGGATAAAACTTGGTGATATGTTCATGAATGTCTAAATGAAATGTTGTATCCACATATTCAAGATATGTTTCAAGTTTTTTTCATTATGATATGCCTATTCTTCCATTTCTCATGTCCTTATGTTTTTATTCAAGTTCTTATTGATGTGAAAAGTAAACTGATTCCATTGTTTACCCTTATTAGGCCTTCTTATCACCCTTTCCTTTAAGTGTATGTCTCCCAGTTATGAGATGTAGTAATTGTACATAGGATAAACTTATTATTAATCCTTACATGTGGATTAAGAGAATGTTTTATGTTGTTTTCCAGTGTTTTTATTCCTGATTTCCAAGACACTAAACTTTAAAGATTCTCTGTTTGTAAAATGTAATGAAAGGTTATGTAATAAAATGGCAGGATGTCATAGTTGGTATCAAAGGATAGTTTAATTATTTATGGAAATTAGGCTATGAAATATTTAGGAATAATCATATAGAAATGTTTAAATATAGGAAATCTTCCGGATATTTTGGTTAATATTAAGCAAGTGGTTTATCAAAAAAATACATCCATGTCTGGATATGAGCTGGTAGAGGTGGCTCTAACATAGATGTACATAGGGGTAAAACCTGAAAACACCTCCTTGATCTAGAATCAAATGGGAACTGGTACATGACAACAGGCCTTGTTGCACTCTTGGTTATGACACTCCTGGGGGATTTTTTTGGTAATAATAAGCATTTTATGAATCATTATGAAGGATTTGTAGAGAAATGCAATTGTTTAAAAAAATTAAAACACAAATCCTTTATAGTAAAATGATTAAAAAAATAAATAAGTTTCCCATTAAGGTTTTATTTTTTTAGAAATGGAAGGAAATAGGAGGAACCATGAAAATGGTGACTGCAATGGACCATGTGCTGACAGCCCTCCGATGGAAGTCGAAATGGAAACATTCATACGAATGATGAAGCAACTGACTCAAGTTATGGGAAATAACTTGAATAAAGATGAGAGACTGATCTCACCATGAAGGGAACAACATTATGTTGAGTCCTTTATGCATCAAAGACCACCAACCTTTAGTGGATATACTGGCCCATTGATTGATGAGCAGTGTATCAGCTCTATCGAGAAGATCTTTTCTGTGCTCCGCTGTTCAGAGCAAGAGAAGGTCACCCTGGCAGTCTATTGCTTAGAAGGGGAATCTAATCAGTGGTGGGAGATGACTAAAAACACGAGGAAAAGAGTGGAGGTTGAAGCTTTGGAGTGGGAAGAGTTCAGAGAGATCTTTTTCAGTAAGTATTTCTCTCGTTCCATGAGAACAATAATGGAGAAGGTGGTTCTCAAGTTGAATCACAATGAGGAAGAATCTATCAGAAGCTATGAGATAAAATTCACCCGACTTTCACGATATACCTCTAGATTTTTCATGCATCCAAATGGTATGGTTGATAGATTCTTTAGTGGATTGAGACCTTATCTACGGAAGAATCTAGCCAACCGAGACTATGATAGCTATGAGGAGATTATGTAGAGTGCGATGAAATTTGAACTAGAGTTTGGTGAGATGCAATGGTCTCATAAATCAAGAGACAAAAAGAGATCATTGGATCCAAGCTTACGGAGGATCTTTGATCAAGGAAGAGGAGGCAAGAAAGTTCAACATCCCACATGTAATAAATGTGGGAAGAAGTATTCGGGGAACTGCTTGTTCTAGAGTGGGAAATGCTACAAGTGTGGAAGAGATGGCCATATTGCAAGGAATTATCATAGTGAGGTGAAACATAAAATTCCAAACACAAACAAAAAGGGGAAGATGGTGTAGTCCCTACCTGTTTTCCAGTGCTTTATGTGTGGACAACTTTGGAACTTTACCAATCATTGTCCAAATCTGAGGGCAGTGGAGGGGAACCACCATCAGCCATAAAAAAGGCCAAGGGAACAATGTCATGCTTTATCTATCACAACAGCTGAAGTTGAAGCTCCAAATGAAGTGGTAGTAGGTACTCTTATTATTCACTCAAAGCTAGAAAGTACTTTGTTTTATTCTGGTTCTACGCATTCCCTTATTTCCTCAAAGTTGCAAAGAATTTAGAATCAACCCCCGACTTGCTGAAAGTAGAGTTATCACTCAAGACTCCTGGTGGGATTATCCAAGAATCATCAGTGTTTAGAAACTATAGTATTTACTTTGGTGAGCACAATCTTATCGCATATCTAGTAGTCATTCCCATGCTGGAATTTGACATTATACTAGGGATGGACTGGCTCTCAAAGTATAATGTTAAGATCAAATGCAGAAGTAAGGAAATATCAGTAGTCTTGAATGGAAAACCTACAGTTATCTTCAAAGGATAGATATCTCAACCTGATATTTGTCTATAAGAACCTCCTATATCCTTATTTATGGAATTGATCGGTGAAGAAGAAGAAGGAAATTAGAGTTTGAGGATATAAAATGTACCCATCGTCCATGAATACATTGGTGTATTTCCTGAGGAGTTTCCTGGACCTCCCCCAGAAAGGGAGGTAGAGTTCTCCATTGAACTCATACCTCAATCTCATCCAATATCAAAGACCCCGTATAGGATGGAAAATGTGGAGGTTGAGGAATTAAAGAAACAACTCCATGATCTTTTGGAGAAGGGGTTTATCCGACCGAGTGTGTCTCCTTGGGGAGCACCTGTTCTCTTTGTGATAAAGAAGGATGGATCGATGCGGCTATGAATTGATTATATAGAACTTAACAGAATCATAGTTAAGAACAAATACCTTATTCAAAGAATTGATGAATTTTTTGACCAACTTCATGGGGCTAAATTCTTCACTAAGATTAATCTTCTATTTGTTTATTATCAATTGAGGGTGAAGAAAGAAGATATTCCAAAAACTGACTTCCAATCAAGATATGGGCATTATGAGTTTTTTGTTATGCCTTTTGTACTGGATAATGCACCTACTATTTTTATGGATTTGATGAATAGAGTCTTTAAAGACTACCTTGATAACATTGTGGTAGTTTTTATTGATGATATTCTGATATATTACAAAAGTTGTGAGGAGCTTGAGGATCATCTAAGGGTTATTTTTCAAACTCTACGAAAGGAGAGACTTTTTGGAAAGTTTAGTAAATGTGAATTATAGTTACAACAAGTTCATTTCTTGGGGCACATGGTTACCAATGAAGGAATCGCAGTTGATCCTGCAAAGACAAAAGTTGTAGAGGAGTGGCCATAGACTACCACAATAACTGAGATCCGTAGTTTCCTTGGATTATCGGGATATTATAGGAGTTTTGTAAAAAATATTTTCATGACTTTATAATCCATTGACCAAGTTAACTCGAAAAGGGGTCAAGTTAATCTGGACAAAGGAGTGTGTGGAATGTTTCCAAGAGATGAAGAAGAGATTGGTTAATGAAACTATGTTAACTCGACCCTAATGTGGAGAAGGATTCGTTATTTTTAGCAATGCATCTTTGAAAGGGCTTGGGTGAATCCTCATGCAAAATGAAAAGGTCATTGCTTATGCATCTCGACAGTTGAAGACTCATGAGCAGAACTATCCTATGCATGATCTGGATCTGGTTGCGGTCTTTTTTGCTATGAAGATATGGATGCACTATCTTTATGGGGAGAAATGTGATATATACACATACCATCAAAGATTGAAGTATATTTTCACACAAAAGGAATTGAACACGAGACAAAGGTGATTGTTGGGACTCCTTAAATACAATGATTTTTCAATTCATTATCATCCCAGAAGAGAAAACTAAGTAGCAGATCCATTAAGCAGGAAAGACCCCATTGTTCTTTCCATGATGAGGATTCAAAAATATCCTTTGATAAATGTCCTAGTAAAGATAGACATGGGAATTATAAGGGATGGAAAATCATCAACCCTAACCCAAATTAATTCTCAACCGTCACTACTAGATAAGATCAAGAAATATTAGAATGAAGATCCTTTGTTACAGAATAAGTTTGAGGCTGTGAAGGATGGGAAGTTTCTTGAGTTCAATACTGATCAAGAAGGTGTACTGAAATTTCATACAAGACTATGTGTTCCATCTATTCCGAAAATAAAGAAGGAGCTGATGGATGAAGCTCATAGCTCTACTTTCTCTATACATCCGGGTAGCACGAAAATTTATAGGTACCTTTGTGATCATTATTGGTGGGATAATATGAAAAGAGATATTGGAGACTACATTTCAATGTGGATGGTATGTCAGCAAGTGAAGGCAGAGCGACAACTTCCTAAAGGGGTATTGCAACCACTACCCATACGAGCGTGGAAGTGGGACAATATCACTATGGACTTCATCACTGGTCTCCTGAGAACTTCAAAAGGAAATAATGCGATATGGGTTATTTTAGACCATCTCACCAAGAATTCCCATTTTATCTCCATTCAGGAAGATTTATCTCTTGAACAACTTTCCAGGATTTACATGAAAGAAGTGGTAAGTCTGTAAGGAGTTCCACTTTCTATTGTGCCTGATCGTGATCCCAGGTTCACATCAAAATTTTGGAGAAGTCTTCAACAAGCTCTGAGCACTGAATTGAATTTCAGTATGGCCTATCACCCCCAAAGTGATGGCCAATCTGAAAGGATTATTCAAACACTCGAGGACATGCTGAGAACTTGCTCAATGGAATTTAATGGTGGATGGGTTCAACATCCCTCTTTAGTTGAGTTATCTTACAACAACAGATTCCACTCAAGCATTCAAATGGCACCCTATGATGCTCTATATGGGAAGCGATGTAAAAATCCTACTTGTTGGGATGAAGCTGGTGAGAGAAATATTCTTGGGCCTGATCTTGTGCAAGAGACGACATAAAAGGTCCATGCCATCCAAGAACACAATAATGCTGCTCAGAGTCGGTAAAAGAGATATGTCGACAACCGTCGAAGGGACTTGGAGTTTGATGTTGGTGAAAATTTATTTCTTCGGATTTCACCTTGGAAGATATTCATGAGGTTTGGGAAGAAAGGTAAGCTCATCCCTAGGTACATTGGCCCCTATGAAATCCTTGATTGTGTGGGATCATTGGACTATCATCTTGCACTTCCTCCAAATCTAGCACAAGTTCATGATGTCTTCCACATATACCTCTTGAGGAAGAACATATCTGACCCTTCACATGTACTAAATACAGAGGTTGTACAACTGGAACATGACCTCTCTTATGAGGAGCAGCCGGTGGAGATCTTGGATCCTAGAGACAAGATTTTACGCAACAAGACTACCCACCTTGTTAAGGTGTTGTGGAGGAACCACAAATATGAAGATGCCACATGGGAACCAGAGGAGTCTATGAGAGAGAATTACCCACAACTTTTACCATTAGAGGATATGAGATAAAATTTTGGGGATGAAATTTCTTAAGGGGGGAAGAATGTAACGACCTGAAATTTTCAATTATATTTATTTCCTAATTTTGTGGGTATAATTAAAATGCGACAATTGTGTTTTGACCGTTATATGATGGCTGGTCAATATGACCATTGAAAACTATAATCTTAACGTTGTGTTTTTATAAATACTGTTATCTTGGTTAATTAATACAGAAAAAAGATTGAATGGCCTCATCCAGTAAACTCAACCCATATGAAGCCCATCTGTCGGAGCTTGGGAAGGAGGTAGCATCACTGGGCTTTGCTCTGGACCAAGCCCAAGCCGAACTTCAACGTTTGAAGCTTGAACATAATTTCTTAAGGGATAATTTCAAGCAGATAGAAATCACCACTCGGGGAATTTTGTTCGATCCACCCCACGATTCTATCAACATAGCACACCTAACACCTAAGTGCTATGTTGGTGTAATAAGGGGCTATGTAATGAGACCTTAGATACTTTATGTAATCCTTTTATATAAATAAAATTGTTATTTCTTCTTATGGAAAAGTTTGTCAATTTCAAATATCCGGATAAATATAGGATTTGTATTATTGATGAATTTAGGAAAAGGGGGTATTTTAAAATATTTTTGTATTCATTAAATAATTAATAATGTGAAATGATTTTCAAAAAATGGTCTTCTACAATTGTGATCAGTGAGAAATTTAGAGTCTAATAAGATAAACATGGGTTTTAATGAATAGTAAAGTAGGAATAGTAACATACCCTTATGAATAGAAATGAATATTAATTTGACCAAAAAATAGAAACTTCACCCATGAATGTATAAATACAATTTTGACATCTTAAAAGTGAAAAAACGATCATAGTTTAAGTTTTGGTATTTTTGTACGCCATAAATATTTTATTTAAAATTTTATAATTAATTTAAAAATTTAAAATGGAAATTTATTTTCATAAAATTTAATCATATATTGTTAATTTATTGTCTTATGGGTATACAATATTTTTATGGGACCTTGATTAATTTTTTATGGTGTTACAAAATGAGTTACAGTTTTAAAGTTGTATTTTAGGAATA
The DNA here is from genome assembly GCA_963277665.1 of Viscum album. Classification (NCBI taxonomy): domain Eukaryota; kingdom Viridiplantae; phylum Streptophyta; class Magnoliopsida; order Santalales; family Viscaceae; genus Viscum; species Viscum album. Next base: position 2,116,562,076 of record OY728120.1, read on the forward strand.
AATAATGATTTTATTTAAAAAATAAAATTAAAAATATTTAGAAAATTATTTTCATGAAATGGAATTCATTTTTGATTTCAGAGAATTGATATTAGGTTAGGGTGAATTTTTTGGTTTTTTTTGAAATAGTTCAATTTTTGGTGAATATTAAAAATGCAATTTTGAGTTTCGGGTGTTTAATGACATCGTTAATGATGTAATAATGATGTAAACTTTCTGGTAGACTTATAAATAGTGTGATATTCTATGAGGTGTTCCAAGTGTCCAACACCATGGGCAAATACCATGGGAAAGCCCATGGTTTTGCAAATACCACTGATGAGGTGTCCCTTAGAAATTAATAATTTATTCACTCACCTTCCCTAAAAATACCAAGCCATTTCCCTAATTGAATTAATTACAAAATCATCCTAAACGAATTTATGGTCTTTTTAACTCCCAAGGAGTCCTCCCATGGTGCCCTCAACCATCCCAATGTCCCAACCTTCAAGCTTCCGAAGTTACTCTTCAAGGTAAGGGATCCTTTCACCCTCCTCTTTTAAGTCATGACTTCCTTTATTTTGTGTATTATATTTTCCATCTATTTATGTTGATGGTACGTTTTTATATGTTCTTATTACTGTCAATTTCATGTCCAAATGATGAGATACCCTTTCTTCTCTCATCAATTTGTTTTCTGAATTTTTAAGTGGCATCGTTAGGCTGCCGAATTTCTCTTAAAAGAAATCGCATCTTCTATTTCCTTTCAAGTTTCCTTTTTTTGTGGTATGTCATTAAAATATCCATACCATGTTATTACCTACATGTTATTCTGTATTTATATTTTAATATTGGTTATTTATTATTCGGTTACCCTTGTACCCTCTCTTTTTATTATTTTCTAAAACCATGTTATATAGCCGTTATACTGCAGAAATTTCATCTCAAAATTTCTATCTCTTTCTATCCAAAAATTATCTTGTTTATTTATGTGAATACCCAGACCTATTTCGTTTATATGGGTGTTAATAAGTATATAAAAAGGATATATTTTATTCTGGAATGGGAATACATATAACCCTCACTCCCTTTCCATGGGTTATAAATGATATAATGATCTTATTTTTAAGAACTTTTAAAACATCACGATTTTGAAATGAAACCCATTTCTTTTATTCTATATGGGTTATTTATGAAATTTTTGCTTATGATCTATGTGGCTCAAATAAAAATAAATAAATATTAATGGTTCACCCTGATAGCACTCCAATGCATTGGGTAAAGAATTAACCTCTAGAGATGAAATGTTTTATGATACCTTGGTGAATAACCTTGGTAATTTTTATGACATATCGGAGATAAACCTTGGTGATATATTCATGAATGTCTAAATGAAATGTTGTAGCCACATATTCAAGTTATGTTTCATGTTATTTTCATTATGATATTCCTATACTTCCATTGCTCATGTCCTTATGTTTTTATTCACGTTCTTATTGATGTCACAAGTAAACTGATTACCTTGTTTACCCTTACTGGGCCTTCTGCTCACCCTTTCCTTTAAATGTTTTTTCTCTAGGTTAAGAGAAGCAGTAATTGTACTTAGGATGATCTTATGATGAATACTTAAAAGTGGATTAAAAGAATGTTTTATGTTGTTTTCAAGTGTTTTTGTTCCTGATTTCCAAGACACTAGACTTTAAATATCCTCTATTTGTGAAATGTAATGAAAAGTTATGTAATAAAAAGGCGGGATTCCGTATGGATACTTCGTCCCCTTCCTCCCATTTTAGAAGGAACCCTTGGTAGAATTCTCCTTAGAGGAACTGATGTCCCCCATCCATTGATGAGTGCTTCGAAATCAAAAAAATATTTCACATACACCTGAAAGAAACCAAAATAAAACTTCCTTTCATCTATTGTACTATTCATTACCTCCCATAGAACCCAACACACCACCAAAAATCTATATATTATAATATCCATAACCTTTTGATCTACCCCCTAGAACTAAAATTCCACGAAATCAGTGATGCTCTCTCTACCCCCATGGATTCCCATTTCCTACCCCATGCAATTCCATATACAACTTTCCATGTTTATTTTGATGAATATCTGCCAAAAAGTTTCAAAACTTAGGAAAAGAAACATCTTCAACACAATTCCATGAAAAAAACATCATCTGAATATTTTTTTCTATAGGAATTGTCTAGATAATCAATAGACACACCTGCCAATAAGCCTGTACCCAAGTGGTAAAGTCTCCTTCTTGGTATCCAAACGACCCAGGATCAAATTGGGGCAGGGATGAATTTCCGAGTACTGTAGTAGTATTATAACAGCGAAGACAATACTGTAGTGGCAACGACACTGTAGCAGGAACTATAGCGGTGGTGGTACTATAGCAGGGACTATAACACTCCAGTACTGTAGCAGTACTATTCACCAAAGGGCCCTTTGGGCAAAAAATTGAATTTCAGGCCTTGTATTCTGACCCTTAGATCTTTGGCCTTCGAGATATGTAATGGGTCTCCCTCTACCCAGTTTGAAATATTTATATGCTTTAAATAATATATGTGGATTTGACCCAAACCTTTTAAAAAAACTTAATAGCCACACCAAAAAATTCATGTTCACTAAAATCTACTAGCACCTGACTTTTAATTCCCTTTCAATAAACTTATTGTTTTCAAGAATCATATCTTGGAAGTTGTAACTGTTGAATTTATTATTTTATGATCATGAAAAAAACATTTATCAGGCTCATCGTTCATGATAATATTACAATGTAGAATTTTTTGTTTTTTGTTGAGCGTGGAGCTAATGAAATCAGGGAAGTAAATTTCTTCTTGTAATGAAATTCTGGGAACTGGACACCCTAAAATGTGTAGAGCGTCACCATAAATGTTATCCTCGTAATAATTTATGTCCCTTCACCCCACCAACCAACGAACAGCAGCCCCTGGAACCTCCATATGTTTGATCATACATTTCCTAAGGCTTGATGTTCTCCCATGTAAGTCATCCCACAACATCAAATTTTATACATAATTATTTCTCATTATTCCATCCCACAACATTTTACCTTCAACGATGTCACGTTAATTTTTTCCTCTATTGTATTCATATATTATGAGATGCTTCATAAATTTTATCTTCCATCAAAAATCTATTTAGACATTTTTTCCATGACACCAACTGACACTTCTATACTGATTTACATCCCAAATAAAATCATTCATGATTTTTTCTATCCTATCAATGGTTCCCTTCAGAGCATTGATACTTGAAAGAACATGAACTGGACTGTAAGTAAACACTATGATGGAATTATCAACCCATGATATAGAATGATATTCCATTGTATCATTACTTGATCTCATAATCATAAACTAACTAGTTAGATTGATATGTATTTATTCATGGTCTAAGACATTAAGGTAATTACCATGGCCTACTTTGACTCGGTTAGAGGGATTGAACCTCCCTAGTTCTTGATCTCTTGATTACTCTTCCTAAAACCGATTGAAATTTATAATCTCTCATTAATGAATCAGGATATATATATTTTCTAATTATATAGTTTTTAGGATAAATATTCATATATGTATTTCATGTAAGGAAGTAATTTAACAATAAAAGAGGGATTATTCCCATCTAGTCCATTGTGGATATTTCTATATTATTTTATGGTGGAGTTGGTGTCTATAATTTAAATTATAATATCCTTTGTGATTGGGAATTTAACTAGTACTATCAACCTTGAAATGGAAAAAAATTTCAGTAAATCTATATGAAAAAAACCATCATACTCAATGATCATACAAAATCCAGATATCATGCCACTAGCTAGGACGTCTGAATAAGGAACTATTGATGTTTCCATAGACACAACTATACCAATATTCATTATAGGAGGTATCAATTCATCATGATCCTCCCCTATGAAATACCCTAGGTTCTTCTTGAAGGGATCCATAACTAAGAACTAATATCTGGACTAATGAATCTTAAATTCACTGATTAGAAATATATAATTATATTTTTATATATACAATGAGGAAGTAGTGGGTGAACTCAAAAACATAACTCTCTAGAAAGTTAGTATATTTTTGGCCCAAATCATGGTGTTCTATCGCTGATTGATCTCATAGAGAGGGTATTCAATCATTTCTCTAGGGTAATGTGACCAAGATATGGGAAGTGGGAAATTTTATATATCTCCTCTTCTTCATGAATCATTTTTTCATAATATGAAATCCCCTTTTCCTCTAGAGAGCTCAATCCAACACCACATATTGGGGTGCCACCCAAAGTGTTCATAAATGAATACAATACTACATCCACCATCACTATTCTAATCAAGAAATAAAAATCAGTGATTTTCAGAAGTGACATAACAACTAGGGAAAATAATACTAAAATTTTAAAAATGGACATACATCTTCCGGGATGATAATGTAATTCCATAATATTAATAAATATATTTCTTTTTAAATACATTATATGTTTTTGATAGATTTATAGACATATAACACAAGTAATAAAAAGGAACATGGAATAATATATAAAATAGATGGGTATAAATACATTTAACCACATTATGAATTATATAAAGAGGATTTTTAGATAATTAAAGTGTGTTGATTAATTTATAACAAATAAGTACTCAATTTTCAATAAATTGATTTTAATCATCAAAAGTAAGATTTCTTACAAAACGGTGTATCACTAATTTTGTGGGAGAAAATTATAATTAATTTTTATGAATTATAGAAATTTAATTTGATAATAAACTATAATTTCTTTTAATAATCATTTCATTATTATATTTGGATGGTTTTTTTATTTTCCTAAAAATATAGATGTTCTTTAAAATAGTGAAAAATATATTTTTTAATGAAATTGTAGTTTTTTTCATAAAAAAGGACCCATTATGCATTGAAATCTATTTAGATCTAACTGAATAAACCTCTTGATTAAAAAATATAACTAGTTTTATATGATTTTTTATACTTGCTTTTTTAATATGTTAATTTTTGGGCATTCAAATGCATTTTTCAAAAAAGTGTTTTTTGTTTCATTTTACTCATAGTTATAATAAATAATTCCTTCCACTTATAGGAATTGAAATTAATTAAATGGAGTTAATTTGTTTTATTTATAAATTCAAGTTTATCAAAGTATAATTTTTGAAATTTTTCTAAAGAAGATATGTTTTTTAGTAGTATGAAAAATATTATTTTTGAAATATGTTTTTTATGATATCCCTAATAGATAAATTTGAAATAAAAAATTATGAGAAATATTGATTGATTAATGTATGAAAATATAATAAAAATATCATATAAAAATAGCTCAATACATATTAATTAAATTTTATTTCATGATAAATATTTTAACCATTTTGAATACTGACAAAATGATTGTGCAGTAGTGGAAAAATAAAAATTTTCATCATAAAGATAATATTTGTGAAGAAACAATTTATTGATAGAATTTAATAATTAATATGATGTGTAATTGATTATATGAAAAATATTTTTTAATTTTGGGGTTATATAATAAGAAACTTATCTATTTTTCTATATAGTGCTTTCTTAAGGGGATAAAAGTCAAAATAACATATTAAATAAGTTATCATGACATATATTTCAGTAAATATACATATTTAATGAAAAAAATAGTCATGATGAATTGAAATAAATTATTATTATTATAATTATTTTTTAATTTTAAAATAGTATAATTGTCTACAAAATTTACCCTATGATAGAGGAACATTTAAGAAAAAAGACGAACAATTTAGTAAATGTTTTTAGCTATAGAAAATAATATAATATTTAGATCATTTTAGATATACAATTATTTTAATATCATTTTTGAATGATAAGGGGGAGTCTATGTGATTATATTTGAAATTCATGGGTTTCATGATATTTTTAAACATAGGATAATATGATAACAATGAGAATGATTTTTATGTGTATTTTGTGTTAGAAAATATATTATTAAATGATTTATTTTTTTGTTAAAGTTCATAAATATACATGAATTATTATTAAAAGAATATTTTTATTACGTTATACATTATTTGAAAAGGTTAAAATGTAATATTTTTATTAAAATGTTCTTTCCCAATAATTAAATTTTTTACTTAATAAAAGTGTGAATGAAATGTTTTCATTTAATTCATACGACATGAATGCATTTCCCCTACATCATGAATTTTAAATTCATTAAATGTTAATTACATGTATCCATGGTTTTTTAAGGGAATATAATTTTCCCAATATTCTATATGTTTTTATTTAAAATATTACCAAAATAAAATGACATTTTATCATGTTTTAAAAGGAAGGATTGAAGGATCTTTTGAAGGTATTTTTTCATCAATGTCCACATTATATAACTAATGCTTCACTAAAGATATGATAATATCACACCTTCCACTTTCTTTCTGAGGATGGACTATGATAAAGATGATTTAAGTATGAGACTATAAAGATCGATTCTTTCTCACTTATTATATAATTTATGATTAATCATTTATGAAACTCATATATTTTCTATATTTTATGGTTTAATGTAAAGATGAAATATTTTTAAAACCCATTTACTTTCCACATGTTACGAGTTTATGATACAATGAATGTTTTATGATCTTATATAATACGTATATATGATTTTCATTATGAGAAGGGTGGTCCTGAAGTAAATATCCCTCTAATTCATGGGGGGTAATGATCAATATATTAATAGATAACAATGGTTACAATCAGAGTTAACCCAATTAATTAAGGGAATCTATCAAATTTTATAGTATTGGGAGTGAACCTTTAGTAACAAAATGATGTAATGATGAGTTAATACAAGTTACTATGATAGCATCGATAGTAATCCTTGACTATGGAAATGATTTACTTTGTTTATGAGAATGCCAAAAATATATGACTTAATATTGTGAAATGATCTCATAGCCCGTGATTGATTACTAATGATCACACACACTTTTGACTAATGACTTTGGTTACCAATAAAACTTATTCAATGATTTTTGTGTTAATTATAATTGACATATAGGCTTGGATTATTTTATGTTATGGTCATGTTCTCATAACATTATTATTATCTTAGGATTATTTATGATCATTGATTCATATGACTTTCTCATACCCATAAAGAGCATCTATGCACAAACTTTCTTTTTTTCCTTTCTCCAAATTACGATGAAAGGTTTTGAGTAGGAAATGTATTTGAAGTTTACTATGTGAGAAGAACATTTTAAGATATGTTATCGAGATTTCATGAATTTAGATGATTATCTATGTTGTGACCAAAGTATCCAAACCTTTATAGTTCATAGGTGTGTTTTTTTAATATATGTATTTAATAATCAATTAATATTTTATATAATTATATACTATTATTGGGACACCTTATCTAGAATCATATCATGGTTTTGTTAATATCATTATATTTGGATTCCAAAACATTATTGAAACTCTTTATGATAAGTCTAAGAATGTAATATCATCATGAAGACTTTATAAAGTTGAGATTTCATGGTTTTACTAGAAAATACATTTCTATCTGGGTACTGCAGGTGTATGTGATAGTAAAAGAGATTATCCTAGGGGTAAGAACTCTGAAAGTGGTGTATTGGGTATTAACTTGGTCAACACTAGTGCATGATGAGTGGGACTAAGTAGACACACTTGTCAAGACACTCTCAGGTGATATTCCTCGGTTAATTCAAATTTTATTTCTAAACCAATATAAAGGATTTGAATAAATGATTACTATGAATAATATATTTTAATACTAAGGTTTCATAGAGTGAAATAATGTTTCATCATTTAGATATCAAATTAATTAATTTTCGGATTATATAATTTCTTACAATGATTATTGTGGTTCACACTATTGTTTTAGTCATAGTAAATGGATACACCTAGGATGATTTATGTTAACATTAAATGTGATTTCTAATGGAATTATTTTACTTATGGGAAACCAATTGAAAAGGGAGGTATAATGAGAATGTTTGGGATTAAAATTAATTATATATGTTATTTTATCATTAAAAATATAAATATGGGTGAGTATGTTAAAACAAATTTCTAGAGAAAATGGTGTTTTATGAGATTCCATTTTGTGATGACCATAGAGGGAAGATGATTAATCATCATACATGTGATGAATTTTGGAATAAGCATGCAAGAAAATTTCTAAAAGGAATGAGAAGATGATTAATGTGTGGAAAATAAAGATATATAGAAATAATTTTTTGAAAAAAAATTAATAGTCTAAGGGAGAGAAATAATGTTCATCATAAGGCACCATATATAGTTTCATGTATTATGTGTAAATAATTCATGTATTTTCTGATTCAATTACCTAATGAAATGTTTAACTCCAAGGCTGTGAAACTGTTTATTTTATGGAAATCACTAAAGGGGAATGATTGAAGTGTTTATATATTTAGATTTTAGAATTATGTTATTTAAATTCATTATAAATGATATTTTAGTTATAAGAATCATTAAACATATCATGATTTTTCAATAGTAGTATTTCATTGAATGAATACGATTAATGGCACTGATAACCAATCAAAGTGATTTAGAAGTAAGGTGATATTTCTTCAAAAAAATGTTTGAGTTATATATAACACTTAATAGGTGCATGATGTTGAGATAATAAATTTTATTTGGGATAGGGATATGAATGATATTGATAAATTAAATTGGATAGTTTTTGCAGAGTTAATTTTTGGAAACATATATGATTTTATTGTGGTTTCATGGTGATTCTTAATATTTATGGAAAAAAAATATCATATTTTGGGGGGTACATGAATATGGTATATGAATTTTACGTATATGAACTTATGATAAATAGATATTATTTGAAGATAATTGGAATGATAACCATGGAAGAATATGAGATCAAATCATTCTAATCATTGGGCATAAATTCTGGTCTATCATACTTTGAATTGTTTTTTTGCTGAACTTGTATGTTATAAATGAAATTTTAGATATTGGGGTATGAATGTTTATTCCTATTTGATAACTTATTCTCAATAATTTGGTTTTTGTAGAAATATAGAGATAAGAAAAATGACTTCTCATTCTTTTTTCGATCTTACGATTCCTTATAGGATAATTTTATTACATTGAGAATGGGAAAATCATCATCATAGTTTTTTATCATATGGAATATAATATGAATATGGGGAAAAATGCTCAAATAATAATAAAATGATGAAAATATTCTTCAAGTATAAAATGGAATAATGTAAGTATGTTATCGCATATTCTCTACCTCGATGGAAAATTATTTCCTCAACTCAAGTAAGAGGAAAATTAATTTATCAAGTCTTATATAGAATGTATCACTAGGATATCATTTAATTTTTTTAAATTGAGATACTTATAATGGTATATTCTTTTTATTTTTAAAAAATGATAGATAATTGGTTTTTTTGAATACTTAATGAAGATGTAATAAATTCCCTAATAGTGAATTAGAAATTTGATTATCATGATAGAATCCATATTATTTTTATTAGTATATAATGATAACATAATTCTAGAAAGTGATATCTAAATTTAAAAGGGTTATACTTATTTAAGGGGTGTATAATGTATCACCCTAATATTTAAGAATTTATTTATCTTTAAATAAATTGTTATTGTTTAATAGCTTTATTGACACACAACATTAAGATTAAAATGAACTATGATATATTATATCATTGATATTGAATTGGGGGGGTGTATGAATAGTATATAAATACTATAGATAATATATATAAATATTTAACCTAATTAAGATTTATTTATTGGGGCGTAATGAATAAGTACTCAATTTTTAGTAATGTGATTTTATGATTCAAAAATTTGATTTCATGAAGAAATGGTTTTTATTTTATTTTCTATGCTAAAATTGTAATTAATTTATAAAATTTTCATAAATTATAATTTATTTAGAATATATAATATTTAAAATAATCATACCAAAATTATATTGGGGTGAAATTTTGGGAATTATTTAAAAAGATTTACCTTGTAGTGAATAGTTAAGACATATATGTTTTTAAAATCATCGATTAATTTCTTTAAAAGGTACCATTATTTTTGAATATTATCATATAATTATATATTTAAACTTTATTTATAAAAAATATAATTAATTAAATAATAATACACTTTATAGTTGATTTTGGTATATGTTCATTTTTTTCCTTAAAATAGTTTTCTCTAAAAACATTTTTTCACTGTGTTTTTTGAATTTTTATTAAAAGTAATTTATACCACTTATAACTATTTAATTTAATTAAAATGAATTCATTTTTTTATTCATAAAATAAAATTTATCCAATCAATATTTATTTATATTTTTCTAAATATGTATTGTTTTTTGTGAATATTTAAAAATAATTTTTTTTTGAAATATGATATCTTTTAGGATATATACATGTTTTAAATATGATTTGAATTTTTATAAAACATATATAACAAATAATTCATTATAATATAATCATAGTATCATAAAAATTATTTAAATACCTAAAAAATACAATTTTTTACATGATAAATTTTAACATCATTTTCAATGTCAATGCACTGTGTGCACAACTATAGAAAACTAAATATTGGAATCCTGAAGATACTATTTAAGAATGAATAAGAAGTTCCTATTTTTTTAATTAACAGGATGTGTAATTGATGATATGTACAAATATGTTGGAATTTTGGAGTGATATAATAAGAAAAATATGGAATTTCTAGTGGAGTGCTTGCATAAGGGGAGAAACACCCAAATAACATATTAAATAAGTTTTGAAGACCTTAATGTGTTTAAATATACATATTAAACGAAAGTAAAAAAATCAATTACTAAGTAAAATTATATTTTATTATGTAAATGTTTTATTTTTTATTTTTAAAATTAGTATAATTGTCTAAAGCATTTATGCAGTTATGGTACAACTTTTAAGAAAATAGAAGAAAGGTCAATTAAATATTTTTAAGAATGATAAAAATAAAGATGTTTAGAGGAGTGTATATATTATAATAAATTAATAGATATTTGGGATGAAAAATAGATAGTCTTGGGGATTATATTATGAATTTTTGGTAGTGAAAATATATTTAATCGAAATATAATATGATAAAAAATGAAAATGAATCTAAGGGTATTTTTTGTTAAATAATATATTATTAAATTATTTAATAACTATTTTATTAGTGTTCTTACCCATACATAAAATATTTTAAAAATATCATTCCCACTACCATTTAATTTATTTTTAGAAGTTTAAATAATCCAAATTAAAATTTATGTCATTTTTTGAAAAAATTGTTTTTAACAATTTACAGAAGTGTGAAAACAATTTTTTAGACATATAATACTTGAAAATATTTCCCCCCTTAGTTACCACTTATTTTAGGAAGATTGCTTTTCTAGTATAATTGTATATTTTCAAAAAAAAATGTATTTTCAAAAAATTTGAGGAATTTAAAGATAAAATATTATGAAAAGAAAATGATATTATTTAATATTTTCTAGGAATGTATTGAATGATCATTTAATGGTATTTTTAAGATATTTGATCGTATGTTATGAATTTTTATTCTTCATTATAAATATTTTATTATGATACCATCCAATCCTTTTCTATGGATGATTGCGATGATAATTGTTTAAGGATGATTCAATGAAATCCATTTTTTTCCCATGGGTTAATTATTTTATTATGTAACCATTATGAAACCTATATCATTTCTACAAGTTGTTCTATGATGAAATAATAAAATATTTAGTGAACTATTTTCCTTTATATGGGTTATGACTTGATGATTTGATGATTTTTGTTATTTTTTGGTGTAGATATGTATTATTTTCATTATGATACAAGTGGTCCCATAATTATATAGCCATATAATGAATTGGGTAAAGATAGATTACTCATTGGATAATAATTACTAGAATGGGGGTGAACCCTATTTAGTAAGTGATTTTTTCCACATAGATAGTATTGGAAGAGATCATTGACTAATGAAATGATGGAATAGTGTGTGAATAGAATCCACTGCGACATCCTTGGATGTCGTGCTTGACTACTGAATTTATATTTAATACTTATGTGTATGAAATTTTTTTATCATATTATTATAACATGATATCATGAATCTGGATTCATTATTAATGGATTTTAACACTTATGAATTATGTCATTTTTTTGGAAAATGACTTATTCCTTTATTAGTGATTAATGATACTTGACTAATTGAGATTGGTCATTGTATGTTATGATCATTTAATCATAACCATATTCTTATATTATGTTCACATATGATAATTGATTGATATTTCTTATGTTTACACTTATTATTAATATGACCTCCCCCTTTGTTTGGTTTCTATTCCCCAGGTTATGAAGATATTTTTTAAGTAGGTTATGTATAACAAGTGCATAATGTTATATGACCATTGTCAGAGATATTGATGATATTTCATGAAATAAGATCATTATGTAACTAATAAACTAAGACTATAAACCTTTAATTTTATAGGGTGTGTTTTGTTATAAGATTTCATGAATATTTATCTTAAAAGAGATATAATATATATATGAAATTAAGGGGTTTCCTTAGACAATTTCACAACATTTGTCATCAATGGAATATTTGATGACCCAATCAATAGTTCTGCAGTTTTCAATCTCCTTAACAGACATTATTATGGCTACCCCATCATCTATTGAAAATATCAGCTTCTATATCATTATAATGAATATTTGGTCCTCAATAGGTTGGGTCTCATTGTTTATGTCTGGAGGTGCTTTAATACTATAATATTGAGAGATGTGGATGCTACATGGAAGGGAATTATATAGTTTACCTAGGTATGTATCCATGATCTAGTGTTACCACAATCAACTAAACTTGTAATATATATAGCCCTAAGAGACATTACTCAACCATCTTTCAGTTCATAAAAAGTGGCATTCACTATCGATTTCATATATTCTCCAAGTCTCTCATTCTCAACCAGGGTTTTTCTTCATTGATAACATTCCAACCTCCTTGTGTTATATTCATGATTCACAAACTATTTTATTGTTTTACTGAAATCCAAGGGGTTGTGTTGATATATATGATTATATTGTAACACTCGAGACTATACTGTATCAGGTAAACACTATATCATTAACTATTGAAAATATTATACCATTAAAGATTCTTTAATTAATTAATTAATTAATATATAAATTATATAATTTTAAATTGGCCAACTAATTCCATTTTTGAAGTCATCATATTGAATTTATCTTTGTATGGATTTTAGATCTTTTTCATAAAAGATCAATTTAATTGAAAAATAATAATTTTCAAGAAAGTTATATTTTATATGACATTACCATTATATAGTAATTAAATTTAATGTTAAAAACAATATTAATCATTCAAATAAGAATTTATGGAATACAATTATACATTTTACAATATTTATTGAACTTATAAATCTTATAGAAATCATTTTTTATAAATAATTTAAATTTTACACTAATATAAAAATCCATTTTCATTAATATTGTTGAATCAAGTGTTTTCAAGGGTGATTTAGTTTTGGATTGTGTTGAAAGCCTCCTAAAATTTATGTATTATATGAAAAATCAATTTCTATCATTAAAACCAGTAAAAATATAATTTTATAGTATATATAAATTCAAATCCTAAAAATGTTATTTATGTAAAAATAGTTTCTACATGATTAAGAGTATTTATTTTAAAATTATCCTTCCAGGGATTTAGAAATATTTTGATAAAATAATTTTATCTTTCAAATTATAAGTATCATATTAGGTAAAAGTTACAATCTCAATCATTGCAATAAATGTTAATTTGAATGTTTAAGAATTAATTAATAAAGAAAACATAAAATGGGTAAATTCAGTTTAATCCAATGTGGATGTCCTAAAAAATTATACAAATGTATCTAGGATTGAATGGTTGATATTTGGATTGACCAAAGCTTGTGTCCCCTATAATTTCTTCCATTTTTAGCCATTGATACCTGAATAATGTCATGGAATTACTGAAAAATATATAGGTGTTCTCCAAACTGCACTTTCATTCACTTATAAAAGGGGAACATGTGCACCAATTCAAGAAATAACTTTCATTTGAAAATATCCTTTAGTCTTTTCCATTTTAAGTTCTAATATCCTTATCCTTGGAACATAATACCCTAGTCACTCATATTTATACCATTCCCATTAAATTCAAGGAGACATCCAAGGAAAAATCTAGTCCTCGATGTGAATATGATATACAACATAGTTTTCATAAATTTATTCTATAAAAAATTATATAATGATATTATTATCATTTATATACTTTGATGTTACACTATTAATGGATTGTCATTATTTATTCATATTCCTTATTGATTAATAAAAAAAACTATTGTCCAAGCATTGTGTGGATTACCGTGTCCACGACATAACATATTTCATTTTGCTTCACCACCTTAAAAGGATATATATAAGGATTGAATCAAAGGGTAGATTTGTTTTAATAATATCATAAATTTTTAAGTATAATAAATTTACGAACCTATTAATGTTATGAGAAAAAAACAATCATTGTTATTTTAATCGTTTGAAATAATCTAACTGAGAGAATGATATTTTATTGAAATTGTTTAGTGTTTTTATATCTTGTATATATTATTTTACTCCACTATAATTAAATTCAACACTACTAATAAAATCTAATTATGATCATTATACTCATGTTATGTTGATATTAAAACTAATCGATCTCATAATCATTAACTATTAATGAAAGGTTCAGGTTTGGGTCCGTTTATCCACTTACATGAACAATACTCTAAATGTTTATCATGGAAGACAATTAGAATATATTTTCTAATATTATGTGATATAAAATTATATATAATTTTTTTAAATTATGGGTAAAATATACCAATATTTTTTTTCATCAATTAATTAATCACACTTCATTCGTCAAAAATCAACACCACAAGTTCATTATCTAATATATCTTCAAGGATAATTTCTATAACACTCATTAAATTGATTTGAAACATAAAAAATAGAAATAATAATATCTAAAATTAAATTTAATTGTATATTAATAATATATATTGGATGAAGAATGAATAAAAACACCACTATTATGAAATTCATAAAAATGATCGAAATAATAAAGAATGATGTGAAAAACTGAAAAAATTGAAGTAGAGAATGACAATTTATGAATGGTATTATTGGAAATAGAGTTTATTAAGGTTATTAATAATTCTATTTATATTGATAAATTTATTATACATGAGGTTAAATTATGTTAATGGAATTCATGGCACATTGTAAGGGGTTTTGTACCTCAATCTCCTCTCCTTGAGAAATAATTTGTATTATTCATCTAATTTCCATTTTGAGGTGTAAAAAATACCTATTTGAGATGTTATATATTGAAAATTAATTATTCATAATATTTTTAAATTATTTTTAAGACCTATATTCCAAGACGTTTTCATTGAATTCCTACCCTAGTCATAATTTGGGGGTTTTCCATCTCAATTTCATTATATGGGAATCATATTTTAACAATCACAAATTATCTCTTCTATGGTGTAAGAATTTACATGGAAGAAAATTTCCCATTATTCTCATAAAATATAATTTCTTTACCACATTATATTATTATCCCTCCCTCATATTCTTTTTATTCAATATTTATCTTTTATATTAAGTAAAAACAAACCCATGTTTTTGTAAATTTAAAGTGTGCATAATTTTCATGAAAATATATTACCATATAGATACTAGAAAGTTTATGGGGATGTGAGAACCTGGATCATATTTTTAGAACCATTTTCTCCTCGAATAATCTCATCCAGGAGTGAACGAGACCACCAGATCTTCGCCAAACCCCCCGACTCACAGTCCGTTCTCCGATCTAAACTCTATCAGTTGTGTTAGAATCGAATAGATCTATGGAATATTTTGGAATTTGAAGGCCTGAGGTTCATGTATATCGATATCATGATGCCAAGGTAGGTGGTTTGTGCCTTTTCGTAGATATTCTTTGAATTTTATGTGCAAAAGTGGCCAATACCCTCGTTCGGGGTATTGCGTGTTTATGGTTTTTAGCCCAGTTATTACCTATTATGACTTGTTTGATTGGATAGAGGTTAATTGTTTGTGAAATGGGTTAACTTTTCCATTATATCGATGTTTTTCCCATGATCGCTTGTTTTAACTATTCGGTCTAGCCTGCTTGTTAGGCTTCTTCCTTTCCATGCCTAGTATTGTTAGGATGGAGTGATTATTATCTAACATCCAATGATATGCTGTAGATTCTTTAGCCAAGTTGATATTGAGGTTTAATTTGGTGGCCATGTATCGTTTGGGCACGATTAACTTATACAGGGCTATGGTAACCTGGTGTAGTATACCATAGGGGGAATGGATGTTGAGGGATTCCCCAGAGTGTCTATTTTACTGTTACGTTGCGAGACCATAGAGAGGATGGACATTATGCTGCCTTAGAGTTTCTTTAGTTTCCTCTATATAGGAAATAGGGGAAATTGGACATTGAGTTCTTCCTTATAGTTCCTATTATTTACCGATACAGGACCACATGGGGAATTTATGGTGAGTTCTTCCTCAGAGAGTCTTTGCTAAAGTTGAACTAGAGGGGTTAGATTGTGAGTTCTTCCCAGAGGGTTTCTTAGGTTTGTTTAGTTGAACTAGAGGGGTTAGGCTATGAGTATTTCTCATAGGGTTACCTATATTTTATTATATGCTTACATGATATATGACAATGAATGCAATTGAATTTGTAGTATTGTTACTATGTGTAATTCCTTGTTTACTACTTCATTTTGTTTATTACTTAACATATAAATTCACTGACTATTTGGAAAAAATGTTTGGGAGGTTGCCTACTCGGATTCGTCTCAAACCCTGTTTGGGTCATGATTTTGGTCCCAAAAATATTATATTGTTGTAGGTCTAGATAAGGGCAAGCGACCTTCTACATTAGGTAATTGACTACTCTGGAGTTGGGGAGCATGGGACCAAGATGAGGCTTGAAATGTTGAGGAGGTTTTTACATGTTTTTATTTGTAATTTGGTTTAGTATTTTACTCCAGCATTGTGACATTTTTAGATTTTTTCCTAGACATATGTAGCAGGAATAATATATATGTGTGATCAATTGTTATTACTTTTAGTCTTATGCTGTTTAATGTTGTATGGTATCATTACTGCTTCCTCTATTGTTATTTGTTTTACTTCCGTTGTGTTACTATGCCAATGAGGGCATAGTTTCCCCAATATCACACCCAAGTCCCTCACTGCTAGTCGACAGCCTCTGTCGTTTGGGGAAATGTGCTTGAGGCCTTGTGACCAGTTGGGTATGGGGAATCTCTGGGCGGCTTTTGGAATCAGGATGTTATAAAGTTGTATCAAAGGATTTCTTTTCTTCATCACTCTCTGTTTGGAGCCTATAGATGGGTATAGGAAAGAACATGTACTTGGTTATAATTTGTGCCCGGGAGTAGCTAACCCATGTACAGGGAAAATCCAATATACCTCATTATTGCAATTTTTCTGGTTTTCAATTATTACAGTTGATTTGATTTCACCATTGGGTGATTCACATGCTTTGTGCTATTATCATTGATAAAATTGAGGTTCTATTTATATTGCAACCTGATGAGATGAGGTTGTTCCATCTCATGCATCATATAGGCACTTATTCGAAATCACATTTCATGCATTTCTGCTGGGCCATTTAGGGTGCATTCGTGATTGCATGTTGTTTTGATAGACATTGTGCAAGATATTCATGATGTTGTGATAGATGCCTTGATAGAATACCTGCTTTTGATAGGGTATTTAATTGTGTATGGTTTTGATTGAATTGATGCCAAACTTTGGTTCTTGAGGTGTTATGAGCCCCCATGGATTGGAATTTGGTGGATCGTTGTATTGTAATTCCTTGTGTATGACATGTATATGATTCCAAGAATTGATTTGTATGGATTATGGCCCCTCACAGATCGGAATTTGGCACTTTAATGTTTGTTTCAGTGTTTTTCTGGGCTTCTAGAGTAGTTTCTGAGGCTTATTGTCTGGAAAAACCCAGAATACAGGGCATGTAATGATGAATACATGCCATGTGTCCTTCTGTTTTGAAGGAACAGTTTTCCTTATGTACACATTGTGTAGTGTATGTACACGCCATGTAGTCTCTAATCGTATCACTGGCTCTGTGGAAAGAGACAATGGGATGTGAAATCTTAAAGGTACATGAAGTGTACTAGATGTACATGATGTGTTGTGGAGACCATGTGTCCACTTGTGTGACTAACGACACTAATGGATAAAACATAAGTTATACACGTCGTGTCAATATTGAACACGCTGTGTAATGTAAACCATGTATCTGGCCATGTACCGAACAACACGGGTCGGTGAAATCTTTCTAGTACATGCCATGTCTGGAACAAACACGCTATGTAGAGTCAGCTGTGTAACCATCCATGTAACTAACAATATGGGTTGGTGAAGTTGTTCTAGTACACACCATGTATGGTACTAACATGTCATGTAGTCTTGTTCTAGGAGAACCGTGGGGCTTAGCCGTGTAATGGAACTCGGGAAAGGGAAGAGGATTCAAGTACACATTGTGTGTTAGGACAACACGTCGTGTGTTTGGTGTGTTACGCGACCTGGGTTGGAAAATGTACATGCCCATGTGAAGGCTTAAGGGAACACTCCATGTAGGAATTATACATGTCGTGAATCCATGTTTTAAAAAATTTGAATGTTTTCCTTCTCTTGTTCCCTTCTTACACTTCAATGTTTCTGTCCTTGATAATCTTGATCTAATTTGTGTGCTTGACCTTGTAGAGTCACGCAACCAAGACGTAATCCGTTTGTCTTCCAGTTATAGGGCTGTGATCAAAAACTGGATATAGATGATCAGGGACTACCATTAGATCCTCCAGTAGTGCATGTCTTGGTAGCAACCTTCATTCTGGACACAGGTGCAGATGCATAGTTCCAAGAGGGATTTATGAGGTTTATGCAGACCTTCTGAGGAGTACTATATCCAACACTTTCTATGGCAGAGTTGACGTGGGTTTTCTAGTAGCATCATCCTACCACCTTTATAGGGGAAGGAGGACCTCAGGCTGAAGATTCATGGTTAAAAGCCATTCTTTCTATGTTCGTGCACCTAGAGACGCCTCCAAAGAGGAGGGTGAAGCTCCATACTTACATGCTTCGGGACTCCGCCAAGAGATCTTTGTATGTGATCTCACATGCAGGACGCCAGTAGGTTATGGTGTGGGATGAGTTCCAGCAGGCCTTATATGAATACTTCTACCTAGAGACATTGAGGGCCAATCGATCCCAAGAGTTCATGAGTCTCATGAAAGGTACTCTTTTTGTTATGGAGTATTCTACTCACTTCACAGAGTTGCAGTGCTTTAGGCCCATCCTCGGAGGTGATGATTTATTCATGGTGAGGAAGTTTGAGGATGGTCTCAGGAAGGACATCTGATATCAGGTGAACATATTCATGTTGACTTACATCACTTCTATAGTCAACCAAACTCTAATCACAGAGCATAATTTGAGGGACTCTAGGGTTGTGAGCCAGGGCGGCTCGACATCCGAATTTGGTATCCCTCCTACTGAAAATAGGAAGCGCTATAGGGAGTCTATTTGTGGATACCAGAGGAAGAACAATACTTCTTTTGGTGTCTTGGGGGTGTGCTTCCAGTGCCGGAAGAGTGGGAATACAAGGCTGTATTGCCGGAAAGACCCGGTGGAGTGCCGATCATGTGGAAAGATGGGTCACCTTCAGCGTTTTTGCCAGTTTTTCTCACTAGTAGATGGTGACAGAGGTTCTTCTATGACTCCATGTTTAGGAGAAGCACCAGTAATTTCTCATCAGGTAGGTAAATGGAGTTCTTACATCCATTCAAGATGAGGTGGAGGTCGTGGACGTGGTAGCAAGTCACTAGGCTTTCAACGACAATAAGGTGGATCAACTTAGGGTGGTCAGGAAGGGTCATAGGGTCGTGGTGTAGGTCGTACTTTTTCAGTAGAGAAGACCCAACAAGAGTAGGATCCAGGACCCTCTATATTTTAAGGAAACACCATTGGGGATAATAATGGCTAGTGTACATCAGTGCAAGGAGTCCCATCTTGAGGTTGGTGGGTGTCACTTCTTCTGGGACCTCTACATCTTAGAGATGATGGGTTGTGATGTGATTCTCAAAATTGACTGGTTAGTTCCCTTTCAAGTGGTTGTTGATTTCTATCGCTGTAGGGTGAGTTTCAAATCACTTGAGGGTGTATCGTTTCTTTATAAGGGATAATGGTATGTCTAGGAGAGTAGAGTGGGACCCGAGCATCATGGGTTGGGAGGAGTTACAATCCATATTTCTAGTATATATCTGGATGACTAGGGGACTTCACAGATGGACTTTCCTCCAGTGGTGGTTCGTTTCAGGGATGTAATTCTAGAGGACTTTTCTAGTTTTCCTCCAAAGAAAGAGGTGGAAATTACTTTTGAGTTTGTGCTAGGACCAACACAAGTGTCCATTACTCCTTATAGAATGGCTACAATAGAGATGCAGGAGCTCAAGAAGCAGTTGGAGGAGTTTCCGAAAAAGGGTTTCATCTGACCCAGTACTTCTCTTTGGGGTTCACCTGTCCTATTTGTGAAGAAGGTAGATGTTAACCTCATAATTCTTGGGGATTATCGAAATTTGAACTAGTTGATGGTCAAGAACCGATATCCATTGCAGAGAATTGATGATCTCTTTGATCAGCTTCAAGGAGCCCGGGTGTTCTTAATGATTGACTTGAGACCAGGATACCATTAGTTTCACATTAGACCATATGATATAACCTATACAACTTTCTAGAGCAGGTATGGTTTATAGGAGTATGTGGTTATGTCGTTCGGTCTCACGAACATGCTTGTAGTCTTCATAGAACTGATGAACCGAGTGTTCCATCCATTATTTGATTCTTCCATGGTAGTTTTCATGGAAAATATGTTGGCGTACTCTCTCACCTGACACGACCATGCCACACATCTTGAGATCATTTTGAGGACATTGAGAGAGCATTAGATATATGATAAGCTATCAAAATTCCACTTTTGGATGGACCAGATTCACTTCTTAGGTAATGTTATCTTAGATACAGAAGTATCAGTAGACCCAGAGAAAGTGAGTGTAGTAGTTTCTTGGGATAAACCAAAGAATTTCTTTGAGGCACGAAGTTTTCTAGGGCTAGCTAGATACTATAGAAATTTTATACCAGACTTTTCACGCTTAGAAGCAGCACTGGTGGGACTGAGTAAAAGGCTGCGAAGTACTTATGGTCAAATTATTTTGAGTAAGCCATTTAGGAGATGAAAGTGAGGTTGAATTCATCACCAATACTAGTATTTCCATAGTCATAAAGGAGCTATACATCTTACTGTGATGCATCAGGTATCGGGTGAGGTGCAGTGCTTATGCAAGGAGAAGGAGTCATTGTGTACGACTCTCGGCAGTTGAGACCACATGAGAGGAATTACCCAACACACGATCTCTAGTTGACTACAGTTGTTCATGCTTTACGCTGTTGGAGAAATTATCTTCAGGGAGAGCATTTTGTGGTTTTCACCAAACACAAATGTATCAAGTATATATTCACTCAGCGTGATCTGAATTTGAGACAATTAAGGTCGGTTGAGTACCATCAGTCTATTGACTTTGAGCTTGCCTACATGCTTGGGAAGGGAAATGAAGTGGCTGATGTGTTGAGTAGAAGAAATCAGATACAGGCAGTTCAGGAGGCCTGAAGTGAGTGGAAAATTATGTCTCTGTTCTCTGAAATGCATTTGGAGGTGCATGGAAGACAGGGGAAAATGTTTCAATATTCTAGATCTGTTACCTATACTCTTCATGATCGAGTACAAATGAGGAATCTGTTAGATTCAGAAGGCCTTGTCCTATGGGAGAGTGTGTTAGAAGAGGACCCTATTCTTAGATGCACAGTAGGTGAGGATGAGATCTTGAATTTTCATGGATACATGTGGGTGCTAGCAAACATACACGAGGAGCTGATGCGATACTTTTATTCCTCAGTTTGGGCAGTTCATCCCAGTGTCACCAAGTTGTATCAAGATCTACACAATCATTATTAGTGTCTAGGTATGAAGAGAGATGTTGCTGGTTTTTTCATGAGGTGTTCCACCTGTCAGCAGGTGAAGGTGGAGCTTTAGTGAACAACATGATTTTTATAGTAGTTAACAATTTCTGAGTGGAAGTAGAGTGATGTCAATATGGATTTCATGATAGGTTTTTTGAGGTCACCTCAAGGGAATGATGTAGTATGGGTTATCATTGACAGACTCACGAAGGTTGCTCACATATTACCAATCAAGGAGACCTTTAGTGTTGATGAGCTTGGGAGGTTGTACATTTGAGAGATTGTATGTGTATATGGGGCTACACAGACCATTTTTTCAGATAAAGACACACATTTTACTTCTTTTGTCTAGTAGGGATTACAGAAGTCCTTGGATACACAGGTACTTCTGAGTACAACATACCATCCCCAGATAGATGGTCTATCTGAGCGTATGATTCAAGTATAGGATGACATGCTTCGAGCATGCGTCCTAGAATTTGTAGGTTTTTGGGAGAAGCACATACCTCTTGTAGAGTTTTCCAACAATAATAATTTTCAAGAAACTATTCAGATATCACCTTTTGATGCTTTGTATGGTAGGCCTTACCGATCAACCATATGCTGGAAGGAGGCAGGAGAGGTAGCTATGCTAGGACCTCATCATGTGTAGGATACCAGAAAGCAAATAGAGTTGATTTAGAAGAGGATGGCTACTGCATAGTCATGATAGAAGTCTTATGTTGATCAAAAGAGATGACCTATGAAGTTCGAGGTCAGAGATTAGGTCTTCCTGTGGGTCACACCGAGGTTGGGACATAGGAGGATTAAGAGACATGGTAACATTTCGCTGAGGTACGTCGGGGTGTTTGGGATTTTGGAGATAGTCGGACTGGATTCCTATCGGCTGCAGTTAACACAGAGGTACCAGCCTATGCACAACACCTTTTACATTTCTCAGTCGTGGCATTACATCTCAGACCCATGTCATGTCTTTCAACCCGAGGAGGTTGAGCTAGATGTGGATGAATAATTCGAAGAGAATCATATCTGGATTATTGATCACAATGTAAAGGTTCTCTATGGACAATCATTTCATATGGTAGGATTGTTATGGCTGCACGAGTGAGTACAAGATGAGACCTAGGAGAGGGAGGCCGATGTATGATCAGAGTGGCCGACGTTGTTCGAGGTTTCTTCTTCTACGCAGCCTTGCGAGGAAAATTTGGTGACACATTTCCTTAAGTGGGGAAGTTTGTAAGGTCCTTTATCTTCTTTTTAGAACCATCTTCTTCTCCACCTATCTCATCTGGGAGTGAATGAGACCACCAGATCTTCAGTCAGCCCCTGACTCGCCATCCGTTCTCCGATCCGAACTCCCATGGTTACATTGGAATGACATCAATCTATGGTGTTCTAGACATATTCAAGGCCTAAGGTTCACATATATTGATATCACAACATTAAGGTAGCTGGTTTGTGTCTTTATGTAGATATTCATTGAATTTTATGTACAAAAGTGCCCAATACCCTCGTTCAGGGTATTGTGTGTTTTTGGTTTTTAGACCTATTATTGCCTGCCATGCCTTGTTCGATTGAATAGAGGTTAATTGTTTGTGAATAGGTATAACATTTCCATGATATGGATGTTTTTCCCATGATTTCTTATTTTGACATTTTGGTCTAGCTTTCCTGTTAGGATGCTTTCTTTCAATGCCTAGTATTGTTAGGATGGAGTGACTATTATCTAACATGATAAGATATGATGTAGATTCATTATCCAATTAGTTCTTGAGATTTACTTTGTATGCCATGTATCATTTGTGCACTATTAACATACACAGGGCTGTGGGAACTGGGTGTAGTAGATCAGAGGGGGAATAGATGCTGATCAGGGCTTCCCCAGAGTGTTTGTTTTACTATTACGTTGCAAGACGATAGGGGGGAAGAACATTGTGCTCCCTCAGAGTGTCTGTAGTTTCCTCAATATGGGACACAAGTGGAATTAGATGTTGAGTGATTCCTCAGAGTGCCTATTAGTTACCGATACGAGACCACATGGGGAATTGATGGTGAGTGATTCTTTAGAGAGTCTTTGTTGAAGCTGAACCAGAGGGGTTAGACTGTGAGTACTTCCCAAAGGGTTTCTAGTGTTTTTTTGGTTGAACCATAGGGGTTATGTTGTGAGTACTTCCCATAGGGTTACATTATTTTGATTAGCTTCTTACTTGATATATGAAAATTAATGAATTTGAATTTGTAGGATTGTTACTATGTGTACTTCCTTGTTTACTGCTTCATTTTGTTTATTGCCTTCCAAATATATTCAATGACTGTTAGTCACATATCATTGGTTGGTTGCCTACTAGAATTCATCTCACACCTTGTTGGAGTCATTATTTTGGGCCAAAAAAGATTATATTGTTGCAGGTCTATAAAAGGGAAAGCTCCCTTCTACTTCAGGTACTTGGCTACTTTGGAGCTGGAGAGCATGGGACTGAGCTGAGTATTACGCTGCTGAGGAGTTTTTTACTTTTCTTTTCATTGTACTTTGGTTTAGTATTATATTCCCACCTTGTGACTTGTTTGGATTCTTTCCAAGACATATGTATTAGGCATCATATATATATGTGTGTGTGTGTGTGTGTGTGCTTAGTTGTTATTACTTCTAGTCTTCTGCAGCATACTGTTGCATGGTATCATTACTGCTTCCGCTATTGTTATCTTTTTTACTTCTACTATATTACTATGCCAATGAGGGCATAGTTTCCCCACTATCACACCCAAGACCCTCGCTATTAGTCGGCAGCCTCTAGTGTTTTCAAAAATTCACTTGAGGCCATGTGACCAACTGGGTACGGGGAACCTCTGTGCAACTTCCTGAATTGGGACGTTATAGGGGATATCACTTAGATGAACCAAGGGATAATCAACATAAAAATGGTCAGTTTATAAGTGAATCAGTCGCCACCTTGGGGCATGATATGTGGGACTTAGACTAGACACATGCCAAGACAATTCCAGGGGTAATGCTTTGGAATATTCACACACTCTTAATAAATCATGATAAATTATTTTATAACTACTTCTTTGATCTCCTGAAAATTAATTTTATTTAATCCATTTACTATCATTTTTTGTTAATTTAACAAATAAAAGTTTCTAAGTTATTTTTTTCCTCAATTAATGTGTGTTATATTATATTATATAGTATTATATAGATACAATATACCGAGAAACCAAAATAACGTTATTTCATTAATAGAAACCATTAAATTATTCAGAATCTAATCCCATGAAAATCCTAATAATTATAATGGGATAAAAAATATAAAATAATAAAATCAATATTAGAAAATGTGGATCCTTCCAATATGATAGTATCTCCACTCCTTTAAAAAACACTATAGAAAATAAACATAATATTATTAATCCAACAAACATTTTAGAAAATGAAAATATAGAACATAAGAGGAATAATAGTTAATAATTTATGAAATAATTATGTGGTATTTATAGGAGTAAATACATCCTTTGAAACAGTTATATGGAAATTGGAATTGTACCCTGGACATTGGAATAATATCACAACCCTTACAAATAGTTACATGATTGTTATTAATAGTAATTTGACTTAATAATAATATAATGTTATATATATAATATTTATACTGATTAATTTTACAAAAAAAATATTATAATTGCATAATATAAATAACAAGATTAGAAAAAAAATATAAGAATTGTTTCAATAAAATCAAATTATTTTAAATACATTAAAATTAACTATGAGAATAAATTATTTTGAACAAATGAACATAAATTCCAAAAATCATCACTTCCAAATTATATAAGTGTGATTTTTTTATTTTGTGAAATACTTCAATTTTTAGGTGAATAGATAAAACATAGTTTTTTTTATAACCACTGCATTGTAAATTTAATCATTCATTATGTAATAATGACATAAATAACTATAGAAATGTTGTATTGATCAAAAAAATATTTAATACGACAAATAATCCATTTAGATATAGTAAAAATGTTTTATAAACCTAAATTATATTATCTAAATTATGGATTCTAACATATTTCACAAAAAAAATCATTTTTTGACCATTCCATTTGAATAATATAATAAATTCAAATTATAAAGGGTTTGAAAGTAATAAGATAATGTTATTAAATACTAATATATTTCTTGATGACAAAAGTATTACTATAACATGGTTTACCTTGTATATATAATTTTATTCAATATTTTATAGTTAATACCCCCCTCCAATCATGTATAAATACCATATCTCCCACCCCTTGGAAAACCAATCTCCCTAACTTACCAAAGGAAAATCTCTACCAAAATCCCCTATATTAGGAACGTTTGAATCCATGGGGATGTTTTGGATTAAACCAAATTCGAGAATAAAAGGATTTTAGTGCCATAGAAGATAAAAAACACTGAGATAAATGTAAGTTATCATCAATATATCATCTCTTTTTCAATTCTCTTCCTCTTTGTATCTATTCCATTCAAACCAAAATATTCTATCATTATTTTAATAATATGTTAAAAGTATATTATTGATTTTAACCTTCTATAATTATTTTGTTTACAATATAATTATATTTTATAATTCTCTTCCTTCTCTTTAGACAATTCCCTTAAATTGTTGGTTAACCACCAATGAGGATGTTTAATATTCTTTTATTATCACCACCCTAATAGATGGTTAAAATAAATTATTTATGATTTATAAATGTATATATATATATATATATATATTAATTTTACACTTCTTATGTTAATTATACTTATGTATAAATATAATTATTTTATATATGGATTTTATTTTATTGTCTCTAAAATATCCTTCAAATATTCTTTCACTTTTCCTTTTATGTATATAAATGTTTCTACCCTTTTGAAATAATTTCTAAGATAGTTTCAATAATTTTTCAAAACAAATTAATTTCAAAATAATTCTTTTGAATCTCCTTGGGTTGCTTCCAATGCACTAAAAAATAATGATGTTTTATAAAAAAAATATGATTTCTCTTATTCATTTGGGATCCCCAATGGATATTACTAAAATTATTTTTTATAAGGCCTCTATGAAACTCATTCACTTACACGGATTTAATTCATCAATACAACTGTTATTTGTTCTATTTCAATGTTTCCCGTATGATTATGATAAATTTTTATGTGATGGGTGGTCCTAAACCTATAAATCCCTCCAAATCATTATGAAATGTTATATATCTCATGATATTATGTGTATTATGTGTGAAAATGATGTTATATTTGATCATAATTATAAATATACCATTTATTCACATATATTTTCCATTAATAGGATGTTATCTTTATTCCCAAATATCTACTATATTTGACCCCCATGTTATTATGTTTCATTATTATGAATCTTCCAAATTCCATGACTATCAATTTTTTCCCTCATGGTTATGATGATGGTACTATGATTATTATATGATAATGTTAATCAATCTCACCAATGTATTATACATTAATTTCACTTATTCCTCTTATTATACAGATATTATCTCACTCATTTTTGAATGTATTTCCTCGTGGGACTATATATACTGAGAAGAATATGAGTTCATTTTGGATGTTGAAGAATAATGATTTCAATATTTTGTTTGTTTTAATATGTACAATTGATGTATGTGACATATTTTACCAATATAAAAAACCATTCTATAAGATCCCAAAACTTTCAAGGTGCATCCATTTAATATATTTTTTGTAAACCTCTTGGTGCATTTTGTTTTTGGTTAGATACTTTTTCTTAATCCCTATTGAGAGTTTGTTGATCAAATAAAGTATGAATTATAGGAGTAGATTTTGTTTCTCAACCACCAGGTAGACATTGGCGTGGAGCTAAGGGTTGTGTAGTATTGTGGGTGGTAGTGGAATAGAGCTACAACATGAAAAATATGATATTTGGAGAGGATTTTGAGGCTATTATCACTTTTTTCATAGTTTTGGAATAGAAGGGATGGTGTGGAATAATTCCCTTATGGAGGAAATTGGATGGTTCATCCAATTTTGACACCCCTTTGGAATGAAGGATTGATATAACATAGACATACCTCAATGATTCAGGGTATAACGACGTAGTGCAATTGTTTACACCATAGTATTTCCATGTGTGTGTGGGATCTATAGTGTAGAAAAAACCATAGATATCTAATGCAGTTAGAATATGGGGGGGTATGGTGTGATCCCTTGGGTTGTGGCGCAGTATACCCTGTGTTATCTGGTTTTATAGAATGGAATAGTGGGTTGTGTTGTGGTCTTCTTTTTAGCAGTATTTATATAAATTTTCTTATCCCTAAAAACTTTTTTATTCAATTTTTTTCCTCTAGAACCCTAGGATCTCCATATATATTTTCAATGGCTATTGGATATATTTTACATTTTATTCAACCCCTTATTTATACGTATCAAACTATGATGACCCAAGCCATTGAAACATGGAGTTCCATGACTAGTGTTTGATGGGATATGGGGAGGATGGAAACTTTATCATAGACATCGGTAGCCTATCTGTATCTTCTTCATTTGAGGTTGTTGGACTATAACTTATCCATTTTCATTGTAATAAATAAATCAAAGTGTTTTTAATAAGTGTGATCAAGCCTTCACACAATTCATACATCCTAAATATTTGAATTAATCACAAGCTGATGAAAAACTCATTTATTGAAATTCCTTTTATTTAATCCCAATGGGTATTTTAGTGTTGAGACCAATACATTCATCACCCCGATATGTTTCCTAGGAATATACCTTACTTGTGACCTTGTTAGATTGAAAAAGTTTCCCCTCGATATGTTGTATTTGGTAACTATTTAATTAATAATATGAATAGGAATAATATTTGATATTGGTGTAATTAATTGATATGAATTTACATGGACTAAGAATTGGTTAATGGGTATAAAAAGGATCGTGGAGGTTTAAATGATAAATAATAAATTCATTAATTTTCCATAATGGATTATAAAGGCATGTGACATGTTCTAATTATTATACATCTTGCCCCGGACTTGCTGAAATGATTATAGGTCTTGAGACAAACATAATTCATATAGGGATTGACAAAGACATTCTATAATGCACATAAGGCTTGAATGGGATATGTTTTAATGATTTTAGAGCTTGTAAAAAAGTTTCTATAATGCTTATATGACTTGACCAGGACATTTTGTAATTTTTATTGGTTTTTTCTCACACATGATGCATTGATTATATGGATATTCTCAGTTCTCCTGTGATGATTTATGGGATATAATTTTTGAAGGTTATGGAAATGGTTGGAAAGGATCCATGAAATGCTCAAAGATAATCCAGTTGTGTGACGAATAATTCTAGAGATGACCTCAAGTTTCACTATAGAGCTCGAGGGTTTGGGGATTAATTTTATATACATTATAAATTGATTAAATTGATGCTCTATTTTTCATCTTATTACATGCACTATATATCTCATACAAGATCTTTTTATAGAAAGTGTTTTAGATCTAATGATTTGTACACACACCCTGAGCATGATTCTGTTCAGAAATCAAAAATATTTCATCTTTATATGGTTGGATAGGGGAAATGTACCTTATTGCGGACTATTGCTTACTTGATGGGTGGGATATACGAGGCTAGTCC
This sequence comes from Viscum album, assembly GCA_963277665.1. Lineage (NCBI taxonomy): Eukaryota > Viridiplantae > Streptophyta > Magnoliopsida > Santalales > Viscaceae > Viscum > Viscum album. Next base: position 2,116,591,997 of record OY728120.1, read on the forward strand.
AATATATGGGTCATGAACTTGGACATGGGGTCTTTTTTTAGTTTTATTATCATTTTCTTATTTAACCTTGAACATATCATTTAGTTACATATCATCTAGTCAATACCAAATTCTATTATTTTTTTGTGATATTAGAGTTGTAATTTATATTTACATGGATGAATATTTTTGATTATTTTGTTCCTAATAATCAGTTATTATTTAAAAAAAATCTTCTACTATGTTATAGAGAATATATTATCCCCATTATAAATTTAACACTCTCTGTACAGGTGTGTAGCCGATGAAATATGGGGAGGTTCTTGTGAGGTACCATAGCCAATAATCTCAAACACATGTGTGAGTACTAGGTCATGTATGTTACAAATTGGTATTAGAGATTCAAGTTTTCGTTTCTGTTTCATTAATATTTTTGAATGGTACAAAGTATACTTGGAAGTGTCAAGACTTGGTAACTAGCTTTTTCATGGGAGTAACAAACCCATGTATGGGAGAAAATCCATGTTCCCAAGGATGGTATTGTGGTTAAAACTATTATCTTCTAACAATTTTGATATTAATTCTCCATGGGTGATTCACTTGACATGCGATGTTATGATTCACTAATATTTTTAATCATGGCCCCAAATATCATGATATGATTATGCATGCATCATGATATGCACATAAGGATATATGGTGAATTGTATTATTCATGATAGGGAAATATTTACTTTGTGTGACATACCTAATTAGATAAACAATGAAACTAAATCCATTTATGTACCAGATATAAAATATTATATGAACTTTTATGTTATGTAAAATCACATTTCAAGCTATGTGTTGTGGAATATTGAACTAGTGGTTTGTGGTTGTTATCACTAGTTGTAGTTGATGTTGTCGAGTTATTGTGATATAGGGAGTGTGTTGGTGTTTATAGAAAAAATAAATATTCCCCATATTCATGTTTAGTGTAATGATAGTGGTAATAACCACAATCATAACATATCTAGTAATGAAAATCCTACAAATTTGAAAAATCTGATAGATGATCATCTTTGCAAAAGATTTTGAAGGGTTAAGTGATCCATGGAGAGGGAGAATGATTGAACCACACATTAGATGCATGAGATAATGAGAGTGTTCCAACTATAACATCAATAGTTTTTAACATGGTTGGTTGGTCCCCATGAAGAAGAGTTATGGATTTAGTTAGTCTAGATATAACATCTTGGACTCGATTCACTCACAGGTATCCAAATCAAGCCGATCACATGACCTCAAGCTCGCCTCCCCATATTATAAGGGCTTATAACTAGAAGTGAGGGTCCAAGGTGGTACAATGGGGTGACTATACCCTCATGATCAGAGTAGCACAACCATATAAATAATGGGTAAAAGTATATCAGAAGCATAAAAATAAAACACAGTGGATGTCAAATCATCCAAATGTAAAAAAAACATTTGTAGCAATATATAATATCGTATAAAATATGGTTTAATGTCATTTATCTAAATAAAAAAGGACTTTTAAAACATTTAAGTCGGAACTCATATATACATTTATATCAATAGAACTAAAATGACCAAAAGGAATATCTCCAGACAGTTTCACAAGACATAGATTAGAATTATGCTCGTCCTCTCCCAGGCTATAATCAATTAAGCATCAGAAACCAGAAACTTTACACTATCCCTACCTACTTTTATAATTTCTTTTAGGGTAACAACCTACAACCTGAATAGGGTGTTAGATATACTAATTAGTCCACCACACATTATGACTATAACAAATAAATCCTATCTATATAATCTATATTGCGTGTAAGTAAAATAGGTAAATTATAATTTGATAAAATATATTACAATACTTTGGGAATATACCATACTGAGAGAAGGATATAATAAATGATGATCAATATATAAAAAAATATCAATAGTTGGTAATAACCATCTCAATTTATACTAAATTTTAAAAGAGTAATAGGACAACATGGGCTAGGTCCTAAGGCGTATAATAAGGGTGAATTTTATCTGGATATGTAATGTATATAGAAGTTTGATGTTACACACCTTGATCTTCCTCATAGGTTCAATTTCATAAAAAATTATATCTAGGTCTCTTAGGTTCCATAACTCAATCACCCAATCAGTTCCATATCATAAGTAATTGTACCTAGAGGCTATAAGTTCCATACCTTGATCCCCTATTCAGTTCCATACCATAATGTAATAGGTCCCATCCCCTCATGGTGAGTTTTTTTCATACCATAATGTAACTGTTTTCATACCTTCATAATAATTTGGTACTATAGAGAGATTTCCTATAACAAGAAATTAATATAATAAAATATGTTGTCTATGATAGTGTCCATAACTAATTATAATTATCAGTATAAGGAGGTCCAAATTAAGATAATACCCATCTCATTACACATTTCAATTTTAAACAAACCATTTAACCATTTTAATGGAATTAAATAACATAGAAAAGGATGCTTTATCCTATCCAACTATTTCATTTAATTTAAAAGGGATACCACTATAAGGGTTTTGTTCTCACACACCTACAATGGTGGTTTAATAGGGGTTATGTTAAAGAACACACTGCATTGGTTTATGAGGTATAGGTTGAAAAGCTCCATCCATGATTAGGTGATACAAAGGTGACCCAAATTAGGTGAAATAGTTACATTAGGGGTTATAAATTAATTTAGAAGTATCAAATAGAAGATCTATAGTGTATCACAAGATAGATTGTCAAAAAGGAAACAAATACATGGGGAAAATGTATAAAATACCTACCATGTTCCTGTGGTAGAAAACTCATCCCGTATTGTCCTTTGGTTTGGTCCAGACCCAAAGAAAATAGAATAATAGAAAAACACTTCAAAAATAGGGCATATGAGCACAAAAAAAATAACATCATTGATATGAAGAATAAATAGATTAGGATCAAATTTAATAGAGATCATACAAATGGTGATCCAATTGGATTGAAGGTGGTCTAATAAAAGTCAGGATGGAGGATAAAAAAAAATACTACCATTATGATTAGATGATCTAAAATGTGAGGAGGAGAGGGCTATGCCTCTATTGGGTTCAATAATAAGAGACAGGGGAAAATGTTTATTCGCCTATTTTTAATAAGAAGAACGATTGGAAAAATTGTCCTCTAACCTTGTGCTACCCACTATATAGGGAGCACACCCCACATGGCCTAAAGAACACAATAAGAAAAATCATGTGCATCCTATGAACACCATCTGTCTCAGCACCACATAGAAATTTCTACAACTGAATAGTTTATACAAACTGCGTGGAAACTTTATTTTTCTACATGGTTTGAGGTTTATGGTTAGCACTGACAGTGTGCTACTCGTGCACCTCTACTCTTTTCTCCATAACATAGAACACCATGATATAAAAAATCTCCCATATCTCCTCATTCCATATCTAAGAAATTATAAATAATAATATTGATTAAAAAATGGGTTCAAATAGAAATTAAAAGGATTCATAACTCAATTTAAAGTCAGGACCATACAGTCATCCCCCCTTAAAGAAACTCATCCATGAGTTTCCATTCCAAGGGTGGTAAATTATCATATAAGAATAACTTTGGCCACTGAGAATGTAAGTCAGCCTGTATGTCCTAGGTTTCATCTTGTATGTAGACTTATTTCTATAGAACCTATATCAATGCAATCAACCTTACTCAGAGATCCTTCACGTTTTGGTTCAAAATAAGTGAGGGATGCTCTTCAAAGGATGAATCTTCATATAACTAAACTTTATTAGGATACAATATATGAGATGGGTCTTAATTATAATGAAGATTATGTGAAACATGGAAGATGTTGTTCTTAGCCCAGTACCTTTGATGTAAAAATAACCGATAGACTACGAGTCCGACTCTCTCCACATCCTCAAAAGGTCAAATGAACTGAGATAAAAGATTCCCCTTCAATATAAATCTTATATTCCCAATTCGATGTGTAAATTATAAGAAAACCCAACTCTCCACCAAGAAATATATTGGTTGATGATGAAAATCTATGTATGGCTTCAACCCTGATGGATTTATGGACATCCAATTCTTGATTAACTAAACCAGCATCAATATCTCCCAAATGAGATGAGGTCCAAATATAACTTACTCACCTGCCTATAACCAACATTGAGGTGAATGACATGAACTTGTATATAAATCATCACAAGGAACAATCTGAATCCTACCCTAAAAGCTGTTATTGTATGTAAATATAGGTAAGGGTATATGTTTCTCCCAATAACAACCCAAATCGAGGATGCATGCATGAAGCAAGCACTCTAACACTTGTATAGCCTGTTTTGACTGACCATTGGTCTTAGGGTGTGCACAAAAGAACATATGTAACAAAAAATTTACATAACCCCTTCCATAATGACAATGTAAAATTAGAATCCCTCTAAAAAATTATAGTACAAGGGACCCCATGTAGGTGTATAATATCATACACATACAGTCTCATAAGCTCATCCACTTATAACTTCTCTTTATTTGGTAATATGTGAGTATCCTTCACAATCCTATCAATGATAATCCATTATAAATCACTACATCAAGGGGATCTCAGTAAAGTAGTCAGAAAATCCATAGTGGCATCATCCTATTTCCAATCAAGAATGAGAACATTACTATAAATTCACTAATGGTCATTGTTTCTCTTCTTCACTTGTTGATAGGTAAGAAAAAAGTAACAAAACAAGATATACCCCTTTTATTTATGGATACCATTATTGTCAGCAAAGGTCATGATATATCTCGATATGATTGAGACATATTTCCCATGTAGAGTAAGATACCCTCGCATCAATTCCCCCTAATGTCTGTAGGAACCTAGATGTGTCCATGGATGTGCAAGACCTAATCCCCATCGATGATCCAATATGGTGGTAGATCCTCACTTGAAACTCTCTCCCCTAGGATTAATCCCCCAGGATCTGACAACTAACTCATCTACACTCTATCCACATGTGAAAACATCCCTAATAATGTTATAATTATAGGCTATCCGTGATAGTTCTAAAACTCAAATTGTATCTTATAAAATAGGTCCATTAGCTTCCACTCTCTATTGGACTCCAGAACTACCAGTGTCTGAGTATATTAGCTCAAAAAATCTGCTACAATATATCCCTTACCAGGCATATAAGAAAGATCAAAATCTATAGAATCTAGGTATTCATCCCACCTTAACTAGTTGAGGTTCAACTCATGCAGTGCGAAAATAAACTTGAGTATTTTTAAGTCCATATACACCACAAAATACTCTACTAAAAGGTAATACCTCCAACAATGTAAGTCATGAACTATAGCTTCCAACGTGGGATCTTTCATCTTTTAATTCCGCAACTGAGGCCTCATCTTCCATGACTTTTATGCAACAACTTGATCTTCCAACATCTGGACTGATCATATACTGTCACCTAATACATAAAAATAGGCTGTATAACTTCATCCATTCTCAGGATAAATCAGGATCATTGTGGATTTCAGACTCCCTATTTATTATTGAAATACTTCCTCATAGAATTCTAACCATAAAAACATTACACCCATATTTTTCAATGATTTAATAGGGTTCCCTAAGAATGAAATGTCTTATATAAAGAGTCTGTAATAACCACCTAGAACCAAGATACTATATATTTCAAAAACATTCTTTTTCTTCTCCAAAGTAACTACATATATCACATTCTGTTTGTCAACATATTGTAGGATCAAAATGATACTGACTGTAGTATCAGAATAATGGTGTAGATGTTCAATATACAAGAGGGGGGTGGATTGTATACTTTAAAAATTCCATTATAACTTATAATGATGGTAGTGTTTAACAAGGTTAAACAAGGTAAATTCACAGGACCTCTTAGTTCTACACACTTGCTTGATTCCGAAAATGTATTTCTAAAAATGAGATTCCAAAAATGTGTTTCCAGAAATGAAACTTAACAAAAGTTTACAAAACAAAGATTCTACCTTAAAGCATATGGAACCTAATTTAATTAGAGTACAAGTATAAGAAAGTATAAGATAGTTATACATTCCTCAACAACCAAAATGCAGTGGAAAACATGAAACAATACAAAGAACAAGTAGTAAATATTTTAACCCAAAGAGAAGGGTATCCAACAACCTTGGATAAAAAATCCCCTGATTTATACTTTCAAGAAAGTCTGTCTTACCCACACCAGGGTAAGACCTCGATATGAAGATCAGATTTTGTCTTCCTATCCCCGCAAGCCCTCGAACTTCAAGGTATTCGGAACCTCTGTCTTCCTATCTTCAGAAGCCCTCGAATGTACTTAGAAAAATTTAGAGTCACACAAAGAAATTCTGAACAAGATGTTCAGTTCCCACAAAGCAATAAAGTCTGTCTCTCTAGAAATCACTTCAGCAGCATGTAATCTCTAGATTGATCAACATATTGTGAGTTCATTCAAATGAGCTCCAATTTATAGGAACATCTCCAATGCTCGACTCACTCCTCCAAAAGTCATATTTTTCCTCAATTTTTGGAAGGACCTATATACGTGTCACTCAATAAATAGTTAGTTAGTTACATAATGCACGACATTGTTTTATAACCAAAACACGAGTAAGCAAAAATATGGTTTCTTGACCAAATTCATTTTTTGGAATATATGCAAAATAAATGTTCAGAGTCTAACCAAAAACCATTTGGTGATTATAATAATTAAAATATTTGGATTCCATTTTCCAAAGAATTCATAACCTGAATTCAATAGAATTACATAGTCTAACTTTCAAGGAAATTCAAAGTCAAAATTCAGTAGAATTCGGAGTCTGAACTTATAATGTTCCAAGTCTGAATGCATAAGAAATCAGAGTCTGAACATAGAATGTTTGAAGTCTAAATTTATTAGAATTTGGAGTCTGAACTTACAAAGTTCAGAGTCTGAATTCATTAAAATTTAGAGTCTGAAGATAGAAAGTTCCGAACCTGAAAATAGAATGCTCTATATCTATGTATTTATAGAATTCCACACTTTTTGATACGAAACCGAATTTTATACTTAGACATAATATGAACAATGAAAAACATGGTAATGATAAATTTTCCTTAGGGAAGGAAAATTTTCATTATCAAGTAAAACATAGGGTAAATGAAATTTTCTTTAAGATAAGGTGTTTGTGATTTTCAAAACAAGAAAGAATGGAAAATTAATAAGGAAACCCTATTGACTCAATAATCTACCCCTTTTTAGAAAGCACAAACATCCGTACAAAAAAGAATATAAGGACATAGAAAATATTTTTCTGAACATTGAATGTAAAACTTATCTCCCTTAACACATGGGAAAAGATTAATATGACTAACTCCCCTCAGGATTTGGACACACTAAGGATCATATTCTAGATTTCAAGATTGAGGCTTAGAATTTTATTTCATATGGAAGTCTTCTTGGATAAGAACTCCCCTAATACGAACTCCCCCTTACATAGGGAAATTTCTTCATTACTTAGTATTATTTTTTCTTTTATCCCCCTTTGTGATTTTCAAAAAGGATTAAAGGAAAGAAAATTTGGTACCTGAAATATTAGTACTAGACAAAAAAATATATGTAGATCAACCCTAAAATATCATTAGGATTGGAAAATTTTATACAAGGAAGATAAAAAAATATTGGAATTGAACAATTTTATCCTTCCTTCTCTTTTGGCATCATGTGATTTACTATGGTTTTGAACTTCTTGAGCTCCTTGTGCTCTTCCTCTGCTCGTTTGAGAAGCTGATCCTGATCTTCGGTTTTCTTCTCTAAGGCTTTGATTCTTTCTTCTTGTACCTTAAGAACCTCTGCTTGAGACTTAAATACTTCTTCCTACTTATCAAGTTTCTCTTTTATCTCAATCATGAGATCCCTTTCTCTTTTCAAAATTTGAGCAACTAAATAAAATATTCCGTTCAGGTCATTCACTTCTTGCATCCAAGAATTCTATTCCAGGGTTATCTTTTACTCGAAGATATTTGTGAGATCCATGATCTTCACGTCTTTAATGTCAAATGAATCCTTGAAACATTCTTGAAACTCATCAAGAATTATCATTTCTTCCATAGTTTTCCTTGACCAACTGGTCATTTTCTTGCAAGATCTTTTATGGGCTTTGTTGTTTATGAAAAAAATTTTGAAATCTACTTCATGCTTGACACACTTATCCATCACCATGGATTCTGAATCCAATTTTCAATTTAAGGTGTGTTGAAGCACTTGGCATATGGAGTCTATATTGGGAAATATTGGTATAGTTCCGACAAGCTTCTTCAAATACTGGGCTAGGAAATCATGTTCAAGGGAGGACAATTCTGAATCTGAGACTTTACTAGGTGAGGGATCTTTCTCTATTTCAATTGCCTTCCTCTTCGATGATCCACCAACTTATTTCTTCTTCCCAACATCTTTACTAGGTGTATCAACAACCACCTATTTTCCCTTATCAACCATCATAATGGCTTCCTCTTGCTTAGGGGATTCATTTCCACTATCTGATAGTTGAACAATTCTGTCTTCATCAACCTCTTCCTTCTCAGCTCGTGCCTCAGCATCCTCTGGTTGAATAAAATCATGATTAGAACTTTCTTCTTCAGAAAGCTTATTCACTTCTTCTTCAACCTTGTCATCTTCACCTTTCCCATATTTTCTAGGGGTAGAAATCTTTGAAGACTCAGCTTGAAAAGTTCTGATTGAAAGATTCACAGATGGACTTTCCTTCTAATGAAAATCTTCTACTTGCTTAATGAGATTATCAGTTTCATCACTGTCTTCTTCTCATTTTTCTTCTACTTCTTCGACTTCTTCTACTTGGACTTTTCCCGGAGTCACATATTTCTTTCCCGGTGTCTCTGGTAAAGCATCTACTAAGAAGTATTGTGGTACTGGAATATTTTCGGAGGCTTTATCAGCATCCTTCAGAAGAGATTGCACAATCTCTACTTCAGTCATCTTATTCTTTTGATTCTTTTCTTTTTCTTGCATTTCAAGTTCATCAGTAGTCTTTTCTTTTAATTATTTTTCTTCAGAAAATTCCAAAAAAATCTAGGCTCCCCTGCTTTCTTTTTCTCCTTGGCTTCCCTCCATTTTTCTACTACCTCATCCAGATATGATTTTTTCTTATTAGGGTTTGGTGGTGCGGATTGGGTTTCCTTGGCCATTGGAGTATTTCCTTTCTCTTCCACTTCCTTCAACTTCCTCTTCATTCCTTCTTTCATAGAGGTCTCAGCGGCCATCTGTTTCTTTGAGATAGCTCCAAATTCTTATTCGGGAAAATCATAAAATTCTTCAGATTCTTTAGAAAATCAAACATTCATCCTTCTCGTAGTATCATCACTTACCAACATGACTTTGAAATTTCGTTTCTTAGAACTACAAGGTATTTTGAAAGACTCTAAACACCGAACAATCCTCTTTGAGAGAATGGATGGATACATGGTAATCTGAGCCTTCAGATTTACATTCTTTAGATTCTCAATTGTAATCAGAATATGCTTATCCAAGTTAATCTTTCTTAGATTCACTAAGAAAAACATGATATACATATCACTCTTCTTCAAAGTATCCTTGTCTCCTTTTCTCGGAATGATGAATCCTTGAACCCACATTTCAAGAATCTAATATTTTTAGATAGGTTGACAATCTTCAGAGAATTTACATCTAAAAGACCAAGACAATCCATTTCTTTTTCCTTAATGAAACTTCCTATAACATCAGGCAGCTTATGTGAGTAAAACTCTTCCTCACCCTCATAAGGAACTCCAATAAAACTGGATACCTTGGTGTAAGAAAGAGCATAAGTCTTCCCATAGCTCTTGAAAGAGAATTTATATTTTCCTTCTTCCTTGAAAAAACTTGGTAAGTCATAGGATTCAATTAACAATTCCGGATATACCAGATCCTAAGCTCCTGGTTTCAATACGCAAACACTCTCCCATCCATTCAGCTTGATGTTCTTTGAGATGATAGAATCATCCTTTGCAAAGAAATTTGGATGTACCAACCTTTCTCTGTAAATCTTCCATTCATAAATCATCTTAAAAGTTGACATGTTTTTCTGGGAAGATACTTCAGCAGACATTCGGAGTTGAGGAACCCTTGAAAATCCAGAACGAGCTTATGTAGGAGGGCAGGGATTCAGCACATGAAAGGTTGGATATCAGTATGGGACAACCATCGGGGGTCCTTTATATAGGCGATTGGGGCGACGATTCAACTTCCATACCCAATCCAATGGTTTAGAAACCTTATGATCAGATCTGACGGTTAAGATGATAGCCGAAAGCAAATTTTGATGGAATCTGATCTTTTGAGGTTTCCTAATAAAAACATTCAGATTTATAAAAAATAGAATATGAGAATTTAAAAACAAATGAAAACACAAACATGTAAAAGATGATTACGAAAATTTAATAAAGGAAACATAAATTTTAGATTGCTAGGATGCTTATTTGTATTGAGGAAAATTTTTCTTGAAGAACATTAGATTCCGAAAATTTTGATTACAAAAACATTGAATACAGAAAAAAAAACTATAAAAAATTGTAAAATAATGAAAAATTTCAAAAAAAATTGTTACGAAAACTTAGAAAATATTGATTATGAAAATTTAGAAAATATTCACTGCGAAAATTTAAAAAACCTTCATTACGAAATTTTAGAAAATCTTCATTACGAAAATTTAGATAATCTTCATTAGAAAAATATAGAAAATCTTTATTATGAAAATTTAGAAAATAATCATTTTGAAAATTCATAAAATCTTCCTTATGAAAATTTAAAAAATATTCATTACGAAACTTTTATGTTTAAAAATTTTCATTACGAAACTTTTAAGTACAAAAATTTTCATTTCGATTTTTTTTAAAAAAAAAAATCTACGAAATAAATTTATAGACTATGAAAAAGTTTTTAGACTACTATTTTTTTTTGGAAAATGAAAATTTTAGAATTCTGACAATCAAATGTACCCCCCTATGAAAATTAGTTTCTTACTGTTAGGAGATTTGTTTCAAACTGAAGTTAACATGGAAGATTACCTCATGGTTATCATTCCTAACCTCTGTTTAATGTATTCAAGTTTATCAGATGGTAATGATTTTGAGAAAATATCAGAAATTTGATCTTGTGTTCCTATAAATTGAAGAATAATATCCCCTTTTTGTGTGCGATCCCTAAGAAAATGATGCCTAATATCTATGTGTTTTTCACGAGAGTGATGTGCATGGTTTTTTACTTAGGGTAATGGAACTAGTATTATCACACAAAATTTTTGTTTTGGTAAAACTCATACCAACGTTTGTGAGTGTGTTGCATCCACAACACTTGAGCACAACAACATCCAGCTGCTACATATTCTGCTTCAGTAATGGAAAGTGCTACTGAGTGTTGCTTTTTACAAGACCAAGAAACTAAAGAATCTCCTAAGAAATGACAAGTTCTGGATGCAATCTTCCTATCCATTCTACATCAACCTAAACTAGCATCTGAAAAACGTTTTAAAACATAATAATTTCCAGAAGTGTAAAAGAGTCCTTGATCCATAGTTCCCTTTAAGTAGCGAAGAATTATTTTCACTACCTTTAAATGAGATTCCTTAGGATTGGATTGATATCTTGTACATAAGAATACTAAAAACATTATGTCCGGACGACTAGCTGTCAAGTAAAGTAGACATGCTATCATACATCTAAAAAATGTTTGATCTACTGGTTTCCCAACTTCATCTAGATCAAGTGAATTTGAGGTACCAATGGGAGTACTTATACACTTAGTGTTATCTTGTCCATAATTTTAAAGAAGATATTTAATATACTTATGTTGGGATATATAGATTCTTTCTGGTTTTTGAGAAATTTGAAAACCAAGGAAAAATGTTAACTCACCCATCATACTCATTTCATACTTAGATTTCATTAGATCTGCAAAGGAATCAGTTAAATATTGCTGAGTTAAACCAAATATAATGTCATCAACATAAATTTGAAAAATCAAAAAAAATTCTTATCTTTCTTTATAAAAAGTTTTGGATCAACATTTCCCTTAACATAATTATTTTGAAGAAAAAATCATGTAAGTCTATCATACCAAGCTCATGGGGATTTCGTAAGTCCATAAAAAGATTTGGTAATTTTAAATACATGATCAAGATGTATTTTATCTTCAAAACCAATAGTTTTTTTTAACAAAAACTTCATCATGAACATATCCATTAAGGAAAGAACATTTAACATCCATTTGAAAACATTTGAAATTAAAAATGCCGCAAAGGCTAGTAGAATATGAATAGATTCATGTCTAGGTACTAGAGAATAAGTTTCTTCAGATTTCATTCCTTCTTGTTGATTATAGCCTTTATCAACCAATCTATATTTATTTCTTACAATGATTCCATTTTCATCACAATTATTTCTGAAGACCCATTTTACTCCAATAACATAAGTTTCCTTAGGTCTTTCAACCAAGGTCCAAACTTTATTCCTTTCTAATTCATTTAGCTCATCTTGCATACACTACTTCAAATTCATTCTATAGCCATAGTTTAAAACTGTGGCTATAGGTCCTCAAACTGTGGCTAAGTTTGGCATGGCTATAGGCCTAGACTTATTGCCACGTTTTGGAAGCATGGATATAGGTCTAGAGCCATGGTTCAAACTATGGCTCTAGGTATACAGCCAAAGTTCAAACCGTGGTAATATCACTATAGCCATGGTTTAGAACCATTTCTATACTAGATGAGGGACACAATTTATTTCCACGGTTATAAACCATGGCATTAGACCTATATCCATGGTAAACAACTGTGTCAATAGACCAACATCCATAGTTAGAAACTTTGGATATAGGGTTTGAAAAACCATAAAAAAATATCCCCCCACACCCTACACCCCCTTGCAGTAGCCCACCCCCTACACCCCCTCACTCCTGGACACCCCCACCCTACATTAACCCCCCTCCCCTGGACATCCCACTCCCCCCTGCAATGCCCCCTCCTGGACAGACCCTAGACACCCCCCCCAGACAGACCCTAGACACCCCCCAGACAGACCCTCGACACCTCCCCCCAGCCCCTGGACACCACCCTAGACTGACCCTGGAAAACCCCCCAGATAGACCCTGGACACTCCCTGGACAGACCTTGGACATCCCCCATACCCTCAACACTCCCACATATAGACCCAGGACAGACCCTCTCGAACCCTGGATACCCCCTGGATAGACCCTGGACACCCCCAGACCCTGAAACCCCCCAAACCCTGGACAGATCCCCTTGGAAAGCCCAGGCCTCCACTCCCCTGGACAACCACCCCCACCCTCCTAGACAGACCCTGGAACCCCCCCCCCCCCCAGAACTATCGCACCCCTGACCCACTACTCCCCTGGACAGACCCCCTCCCACACTCCTGGATAGACCCGGGGACCCCCCCCAGAACCTGGACACCCCCCCATACCCTGGACAGATCCCCCTAGACACCCCCCAGTACCTGGATACCCCACCCCTTGCACCCCATGCCAGTTACCCCCTCCCCCTTGTCAGTCTTCCCTACCAGTCCCCTCCCCTTGCTAGTTTCCCCCCCTCCCCTTCCAGTTCCCCCCTCTCCCCTGTCAGTCTCCCCCCCCCCAAAAAAAAAAAACCGGGACACCCTGCAGACTCCCTGGACAGACCCCCCCCCAGATAGACCCTAGAAAGACCCCCAGGACCGACCCCCAGGAAAGACCCCCCCAGACCCTGGACACCCCACCTGGACAGGCCCTGGACACCCCCTAGAACCTCGACACCCCACCCCTTGCACCCCATGTCGGTTACCCCCTCCCCCTGCCAGTCCCCCTACCAGTCCCCTCCCGTCTAGTCCCCTCCCCCTGCCAGTCGCCCCTGCTAGTTTCCCCCCCTCCCCCTGCCAGTTCCCCCTCCCCCTTCCAGTCCTGCCCCCACCCTGCCCATTTCCCCTCCCCCTGCTGGTCCTGCCCCCCCTGCCCCTGCCCGTTTCCCCTCCCCCTTGCCCCTGCCAGCCCCCACTTGCACCCCCTACGAGTTTCCCCCTGCCCCCTACCAGTCCCCTCCAAATTAAATTATACATGAAGTCTACATACATAATAAGAATTGAACAAATCCAAATATACAAAAACACATAACTGCACTTACAGGAATCTCTCTATAAGACAAACTATCAAAGATGTCTGGAACCATCACAAAAGTACCTACAAAAAAGGTAGAACATAGTAGTGCTCATCCCCTGTACCCACACTTCTCCCCCCTCCATGCCCCCCTGCTGGACCCCCCTAGACAGCAGCCCACCCCACTGGACCCCCTGGATAACCCCCCTTTTAGACCCCCATGGACAGTAGCCCCCTCTGCTGGACCCCCCTGAACAACACCCCCTTACACATCCCTTGCACATATCCTAAGGGATCCTTAGTTAAGCAGATTGACCAAGCAGGTGAGCTTCAGGATTTTCCCTTAGATGTACCTACCAAATCATAACCTATAGAGGTTGCTTTACCTAGGGTTGAGTGAGTTGTTTCCCTAGTGACTTCAGATTTTGTATCCATAGTATATTTATAATATTTTATAGAAAGACTTCTTTTAGATTTAAGTGGAATTTTGAGTCATCAGGAACCTCCTATTATTGCATCTACATCTTGTGCTCCACCTCCCTCGGCTTTAGTAGATACTGATTCGATCTAGTATATAGTCAAATAGTATCTCCATGTTGTTATAGATGATGTTCATTCATCTCATCAGGATTAATTGATGCAGATTTTGTAGAATGGGTTTTCAAGGAATTGGTTGACCAGTTGAATGTGATGACAACTCTACTCAAGCTATTCATGGAGGAGAAATTTTTTTTAGTAGTATGGAGAGATGAGTAAATATTATTATAGACTTTTTAAATCTTATGAAGCCTTTCTTATATGTATCCAATACTCTAGTGGTTGCTGGCTAGAATTCAAAAGTGCAACAGTAATGTGGACTCCAAATTCCGCACTGCTATAGTTGCGGGCCACAAGCATTCGACCCAACCGGATCAGGCTACACCAATCCAACAATCTCCCTTGTTACATCCATTGATGAGAAGGAGGTTAAGAGTGCCATTTTTCTCTGAATCTAGAGAGTGTGGCTGGTCCTGATGGGTTCACAAATTAATTCTTTATGTTCTACTGGGAAATTGTTCATGATGAGCTCCTTAACGCTATGAGGGAGTTCTTTAACCATGCCTCAATGCCCTATGTAAACAACTCCAAATTTATTTCACTGATCCCAAAGAAGGAAAATTATATGGATGTAAAGGATTTAAGACCTATTTATATTGGGAATACCTTTCCAAAAATCATTAGCAAAATTATCACTATGAGGTTAGGTCCCATTGCTCGTTGGTTTATCTCTTCAAATAAGCCCCCCAGACAGCCCTTATACACCCCCTGGACATCCCCCAGACACCCCACCATTACCCTTCCCCCTTCCCTACAGAAACCCCCCTAAACCCCCCCTAGATAGCCCTTAGAAACCTCCTACATAGCCCCTCCTAGACACCCAACCTGCACCCTCCCCCAGCCCTATAGACCCCCCCCCCCCACCCCCCTGGACAACCCTTGGACACCCCACCTGCACCCTTCAAGATCAATTTATTCAAGGATTTTGATTCGGTCCGGTGGGACCTCTTATGGGATGATTTGGATCCGCTCACCTTTCCGGTTAGGTTCTCATCTTGTGTTAAAGGATGCGTCTCTACCCCAATGTTCTCAGTGAACATTATTGGCAGTTTACATGGATACTTTTTGGGGGGAAAGATGGCTCATGCAAGGAGATCTGCTTATGCCTTTCCTTTTTTTTGATTTGCATGGAGTTTTTCTCACGCATCCTGGAATGCAGGAGGCTGGGGGCTAGTGCGGTGGATGGTGAGGGCTGGAGTGGCTGGTGCGGGTGGGAAAAAAGCGGCATGGGGATGGAAGGGGGCTGGTGTAGGATGGAATAGGTGGAAGGAGGCTGGTGTGGGCTAGAATGCAGGTAGCTGGCGGTTGTTGGGCATGTGGCAGGGGCTGGTGCGGGCTGGGATGTAGGAGGTCGGGGGCTGGTTAGGGTTGGAACTGGTGGCTAGGGCTATTTTTCAGGTGGAAGAGGCCTGGAATGAGTGTTTTGCAGGAGGCTGGGGGTGGTGGCTAGTGTGGTCACTGGTGCGAGCTCGATTTCAGGTGGCTGGGTGCTGGTGCGGGCTCGAATGCAGGTGGAAGGGGTCTAGAATGCGGGTGGAAGGGGGATGGTTGCTGGTGCTGGGGGGATGGTGTGGGCTGATTCAAAGGTGGCAGGGGGGTGCTGTTGCCAGCTGGAATGTTATGGCAGCGGGCTGAAATGAAGGTGGAAGGGGCTGGTGTGGGTTGGATGTGGCTGGAGTAGGAAAAAATCATGGCATTACCGCGACATGACTGCGGCGTGACCGCGGTGTGACCACGACATGTTGGCTCAGTCCAGCGACATCCAAAGGGCCACATATTCTGGCCAGAAGCGAAGGGAGTGGGAAGAGGCAGGGCAACATTCTTGTCGTCGCCCCGACGACAGAAATTGTAATTAGTCAGTCTCAACATTGATCACAAGACTCATGGAATACTATCACTGTGAATTGCCGCAGGGCGTCATCCTGGAGCAGGGCCAAATCACGGAATTTCCGCGGCGTGATTGTAGCATGACCGCGGCGTGACCGAGGCGTGACCACGGCGTGACCGTGGCGTGTTGGACCGGTCTAGCGACATCCATGGGGCAGCATCTTCCGGCCAGGAGCGAAGGGAGCGGGAGGAGACAACACTACAAAATAACTAGCTTTTTCCAACATGGGTATATCTGTTGGTAAAAGTGTATTTTCTGTTGGTAAAACGTTTTACCAACAAAAATTGTCTTGTCGCTAAATTGTTGGTAAAATCTCTGTTGCTAAATGTTATTGTGATAGATAAAATACTTCTGTGAGAATTATACTAATACCAACAGATAATATATTTGTTGGTCAAAATGTTTAACAATAGTTTAATACGACAAATTTATCTGTTGGTAATATTATTGTCATTCATCATTCCATTTATTATAAGAAATATCAATGATAAATATTTATTTATAAATTATATTTTGAATAAAATATAATATGTGTGTGTTCCAACATTTATTGAAAAAAATCTAAATTATATTTATTGATATAATTATATATATTATATTTATTATATATTCATTATAAAATTATATTATATGTACATTTTCAAACATGAAATGATGGTGTAAGAAACATGTTGCAAAAATGTTTAGAAGTATTAAAACTCCAAGAAACTTTAAAAGAAACTCCAAACTCTCAAACATCATTTGTCAATCCAAGGTTTACAATAGAGAAGGGTCCATGCATGCAGTAATCATCTACCTCTTCACCGTGTCATGCTCCCCATGCCTCTTCCATGCCGTGACAACCCCACCCATGAGTCTCTATTGCAACATCTTCTACTCATTCATGTTCCATGCTGCAACAGCACCCACCTCGACATGCTCTCTCCCCGTGCGTGTATTAATGCCACCATAGTAGAAAATTTGAAGGTGCAACATAATATTTTCCACCATGACAAGCTCTCCATGCCTCTTCCATACCGTGACAGCCCCACCCATGAGTCTCCACAACAACATCTTCTGCTCATACCTGTTCCATGCCACAACACCACCACTATGACATGCTCCCCATGCATGTATTGATGCTCCCATAGTACCAGAAAATATATTAAAAATGTAAAACATAATCGATTTATGTTATGAACGTATGTGAGATACACATGGTGGGGAGGTGATTAATTTGTTAAAAGAAAAAAAATAGATCGAAAAAGAATATCAAAACCAAATCTAACCTCTCCAAAAAACTGCTGGGTGAGGTGATTTGTTCGAGAAAACCAGGTTTTGGGATAATTATGTGTCAAAATCCCTCAACCTTTAGTACATGGCAAGGCCCAACAATGACACCTTAATCTTCAACCAATATGCATGCTTAGGCATCATAATTGCAACATAACCTTCTCGATCGACCACTGTACTGATCAATTCAGGGCACTTCACTAATCCATAATTCACTTCCGGTAACAATCCCTTCACAAAGCATCTCATAGTGAATCAATCAACAGAAGTGTAGAATTTACATAAGGCTGAGTTGGGTTCCAAGACTCGTGCATTCTTCTTGCGCTTCCCAGTCACCTTAACCGTACAACAATCGGGTTTCCAACAATTAAATATACGGTGGTGACATCTTTATTCATAAGAACAACATAGGTTGGAGACAAGCCAATGATTCCCAATCCGTTAGCATGTGGATAAACCTACTAGTCGTGTCCAGGCTTCATAAAATCTGGAGAAAAATACGCGGCAAAGTTGGACTCTACAGCAGAGGGAGGAACGTTAGGAAGGTCACAGAGATCAGGCACTAGATGCTCCTTCCAATGTTCCTCTAATTGGTTGGGATCTTCTTTCCCTTTCCCTTTTCACGAGGGACAGGCAGCACAAGGAGTGACGACGGAGGAATCACCATCGATGCCGTTCATCACTGAACATTCAAGGGGACTGCAGCTTCCACCGGGATGAAGGCTTTGTTCCTCAGTCATATACATGGGAAAATGTTCTGGAGATGCCCTCACATGCATAAGAAAATTTTAAGCTGTAACATAAGATTTTCCTCATCTTATATGAACAAACTTGTACAGGGTTCAATTACATTATCAATATATATTCTAGATAATTCATTCATATGCATGCAAGATGAGTTAGTCATCATAAATAATCACCAACAGAAGAACATATAACAAAATGAAGACAATAAATATGCATAAGTAATTTATTTTCATAGACCAAATGGTTGTAAGAAATGAGAATAAAAATATGTGAGTATCACAAATACTAAATGAAACTAAAAAAACAAGAGAAAAAAAGGAAGAATAAAAAATATTACAGTTGAAGGTACAGAATCTAGAACTGTGACCCTTCACTCACCTAAATCATCATCAATTGTTCTTCTCAAACTAGAAAATTTATTTCTTGGCAACTTAGAGACCTGCAAAATGCCCATGCATGACCTATAAGCACCACCATGGAGAAAATATAATGGAATAATGTTTAAAAGCAAGTTAATGAATATATGATATGTATATGGATGAATCAATGACACGATGAAATCAAGACGCTAAAAAAATGGAGTTAGAATGACCACAATTAATTAAAATGAACACACCTAACTTGTTAATCTGTTAAAGTCATCCTTCATTGCATAGAAAGGATTCCTCCCTGTTAATCCCTCAAATGCACAATAAAAAATCATTTATTATGTATATCACCATGCTAAATGGATAGAATCTTTCACTACAATTGTGAGGGAATTCAGTTTTGAAGAGAGATAACTTATTCATCTAGCAATTTCTGAACAAAAAGATTCAATATAAAATCACTATTCTCAAGCCTTATTATCAAGAACCTGAAATTTCAATCATGAATAAAGGTTCCTTTAACATCACACTAATTTTTTGAAATCATTCCATTGTATATGAATTTAACATATGTGACGGAAAGAAGATGATAGCATAGTCAGAAGCTGCATTATTTCTAAAGAATAAAAATATACATTATTCAAATGAAACAACACAAGAGATACTTAACAGCAAGAAACTAAAATAAGTATAACCCAGCAAGTGTTTTCAAGAGTTTTTGCTTTGGAACTTCGACACAACATGTGTAGATGCACAACAACATCAAAACCAATAAAAGAACATCATAGGATCATCGCTTTTATAAAATGAAGCAGTGAACAGTGGGAGATAACCAAAGAAAATAGTTGTCCAATAGGTCCAAGGATGGGAAGTCTTCACAAAAGGCCCTCATCCTATTTAATAATGCAGTAAAAAATGGCTCGAATTTACCTTGACTAACAGCTTGAGTACGCCTAGAATTAATATATGTTGACTTTTAGCTTCCACTGATGTCATGTTGCTGGTCCATATTCACTTCATTTGATTTCAACTGTAATTTGGTTCATAAGACCAAGGCAGATTCACGTCTTAAAAAAACAGTCCAATTCAACATCATACAACTTTGGCATTAACAACATGACCAGCTGTGTAAAAAATCATCAGCTCCAGGCCTCAAAACTTCAGGCTGCAGTACAAACATTCAATCTTGAACACAGAGTGAATAATATCTCAAATATTCACCTCAGTCACTGTATTAAACTTTCACTGAACCAAGGGATCTTCACACAGGCCTCCAAAAACAGATCCTCGAGCTAATCTTCTATTGATCATATCACAAGAACATGAAATACTGGCTCTGCCTTGGCTCAAAATCAATGAACACATGAACAATACAAATACCCAGATTACCCAACTCTAGCATGGGATAGAAACTACAAATGATGGTGAACTGCAACATAAAACGAGAATCTGAACCCCTATAAAGCTCAATTCTCAATTCTCAGCAGCCATATCTAAGGAACCACTAAGAACGTCACAGCTTAAACCTCCTTGAATGAAACCCCATATTCCAAATATCTCATGGCCTCCAAGCTCAATAGTAAGAAAGCTCGTGGGAACCAATTTGAACTTCCCTAGCTATACCATCTCCAAGACCAGACCCTATTTTAACTAGATCATTTCAATTAGCAGTGGAAGATCACACACAGTGGCAATAGGACAACATCATTGATCATTCAGAGGAAATTTGAGTTCATGACCAAAATGTCTGACCAGCTCAAAAAATAGCCTTTCCTTCACAACCCACGATTGTTTAACCATTCCATCCACTGCATGCTGCAATGCATCCGAATCAGGAAAGCAGTGCTGGGAGTCCGCTGCATTAGAAATCTTAAATGCGTACAAATAGTCACCCATGTCACATGCAAAAGGAACAAACCACGGGAAAGTCCCATTATTAAGTCCAAAGTCATGTGATATTATCTCCTTGTACCACTTCTTTGCTTCATCAATGCTCCCATCATCACAAAACACTGTCATCAAAGCATTATAGGTATGGAGGCCAGTCTTGACACCTTTAAGCTTCAGTTCTTCAAACACTACCACTGCATTAGACATTATCATTTGAGAAACCAATACTTTAATTTTGGCATGGTAATTCCATGTGGAAGGGGAAAGGCCCCACTTTCCCATCAGCTTCCAAGCATCCTCCGCCTCTGAGAACCTTCCATTCCCATATATCTATAATCAAATCTAAGGTCTCATTTGTTGGCTCCACTTTGTTCTTCTCCATCTCCCCCAACACAAAAACCCCAAAATCAAATGACCCCATCTTCTAATGCCCCTCTAAAATAATTTTTTAGGATGACAGATCCAATTTTATGGGAGTGCTTATTGAATACCTTATGGAATATCTTCTGGACATCGTTGAAATTTTTCATCTCAAGGGAGAAAGATAGTAGGGCATTGCAAGACTTTGTTGTGTGCCGACACTTCATTTCGTTGAACATCTTGACAGTGTGATCCAACATGCCTCACTTCTCATATACCTGCATCATTTTCACGAAGAACCTCTCGACATATATGCTCATTTACTTCTTATTCTCCTTGACGATCTCCTCTATCAATGGGAACTGGTCTACGATGTCCAACCAACGGGGCACTACAGAGATGTGTCGATGTATGCGAAACCAGCGATACTTCAAATATTTCTTAAATTTTTCATCAAAGGATCCGAGGTCAGTTTCATTTTGGCATTGTTCAAAACAGTCCGACTATGAATTTGAAAATAGTATGGGTGCCTCAGACGTGATTTTATAAAAGTATGAGCTTGCAAAAGCATGTGAAGTATCCCTTAAGACAGAACACAACCAGAATACCAACAACTCTGATAATTGAGTCAAAAGGAATATTTTAGTACAACCATAAAAAAAACATAACCAAAAATCAAACAATACAAACTACTATCTCACCACACATAAAGACAAAACCAGCAAGAAAATAATACAAACAAACTAGCATGAAAATCAAGATAGAACCAACTGGAAAATTTCTACCAGAAAATTCACTAAGTTAACCAGCATGAAAAAAGAGTGATAAACACAGCATGCATTTTAACCATATAATCACTAAAAACTACATGAAAAAATATGAATAAGTTACTATCTTGAAAAGTTCAGCATTAATCAAAGCACTCGGTTGTTGTACTTCTATTGAATTAATGCCAAGAGTAACATCCCTATTTCCATTTTCTAAAGTTAAACCTGGTTGGTCCATTCAACACTAAGTAAAAGATGATTCAAAGAATTAATTTCATCATTGAGATTACTAAAACCACGAGCATAAAGCTCGAGGCGAAGCAACAATGATCTTTGATGTTGTCCTTGATTCACAAAACCTTAAGCATTAATTTTTGAGAAAAATTTTAACAGCTTTTTCAATCACTTTAGCATCAAATTTAGAACAAAGGAATATATAAAGGTTAAACACATAACCATTTAAGAAAAGAATCTAAGGATAGTATTACTTGTTATAATTATATCTCATGAGTATATCCAACAAGCGGAGCAGCTGGTGTCGATCACAGATCGACTGAAAATTGGGTTTAGAGAACTCTGAGATAATCTGGAGATCATGCCTTGAAATTGAGCCTAGATTGACAGTGGAAATGATTTTAATGGTAGTGTATTGGTGTTTTTTCAGAGATGTCAGTAGCGGAGCCCAAGGAATGGAATCTAACTGCTACGAAGATGATAAAAAATCTCAGTGACCGGTTTCAGCAGAAGTGATTTAAACTTCTCGACATTGATGTCTCTACATTCACGCGGTTGTAGGGAGGAACTGTGGTTAGCTATGGAACAACTGATCTTGTTTGCTGTAGAACCCTACATGGGAATATAGGGAAGGTTTATTCATTGAAATAAACTCCAGATACGAATAGAATTTCCAGTGCTTCTCAGGATGGTTGATTAATAATTTCGAATGTTCTAATGATATAGAAAACTCATGCCATAAAGCCAACCTGTGCGTGGGTCATGATGTGTGCTTTCTCTCTTGGTGGTCAGTCAGTTTCCTATGGTGGACTTAGCAGTGTATGATCCATCTTCAACCATAATTCTCAAACTGAAATGGATGAAAATTTATCATTAACTAGAATGCTCAGTGGGCATAAGGGTTATGTTTCATGCTGCCAATATTTTCCTGATGATGACTCCTTCCTTATAACCAGTTCTGTTTCTGGTTCATGTGATACTACTGCCCAATTGTGGGACACTTGAGTTGCAAGATGGGAAGTCTGTAAATTTCATGCACATAAATGAGATTTGAATTCTGTAAAGTTCATTCCTGATGGGTATGGATTTGGAACCGACTCAAATGATGGAACCTGCAAGCTATTTGACATTAGGACTGGGCACCTTCTTCAAGAATACTATCAGCAATGTGGTGACACTGATGTCCCCCATGTCACCCCATTGCATTCTCAATATCATAGAGGATTTTGTTTGCTGGATATTAGAATGGTGAATGTTATTTGTTGGATGTTTTACTCTCAAATATGGTCTTGAACTTGAGATTTCCCCAAAACACCCACAGGAGCGACATAAGATGTTAAGGGTTGTCTGCTGATGAAAGCTCCTTATGTACAGGAATTTGTGAGACAAATTTAAAGGTATGGGCATTTGGAGGGCACATGAGGGCATCTAATCCTTGAAGAACAATGGAACATTTCAGGTTTCCTTACTACTCAAGTCATTCTTGTGTTGTATAGGGCATCCTACTACCTTCTTTGCTTGGGTCTCTTCTCTTCCTACTTTATGCTCACTCTAGATGGTAAAAGCTGCTGATCATTTTTAATGGAAGGATGATGGTTTCCCAAAGAAGATAACATATTTCAGTTCATTGCATCTTCTTTTTTCTTGTTCTAGTGCACCACCCTACTAGTTTAGGGATTTCCTAGGTATTATTAGGGCCTTGTTTGGTGTTATATTAATTTTTCTACTCTTGTAATTTGTTTTTTTGGGCTGGGCTCTTTTCCCTAGTAATATAAAATAAAAAAACTATGATGGATTGTATCCAAAAAGCATGGATTCATCATGCAATAAATTTTCTTTACCATACAGATCATATTAAATTAGCTTGTAATAGTGCTCTAAAAGTATACAGGTAGGTATTTCAGCAAACATGATTTTAACCAATGAATATTCAATATGATTTTAAACAAACCCAAGGAAAAAACATGTAAGAAAAACACAAGCATGCCTCAAGTTCAATTCAAAATAAAAAATGAATGAAGAATGTACTTTCCTAGAATGAGATGGTTCTATCCTCTAAAAAACGATGAACCATCCATCCTTCTCTATTTAAATTTCACTCAAGCTGATTTTTCTCATTGAAGTACCTACAAAAAAAACAAAATTGACATCAGATTCAATCATTTTAGTTCAAGAAAGATAAAAATGGAAAGACTAACACTGATTGGGGCTGGGAGGACCGCCTTCATGATCTAATAGGGCCACCGAAGATGAAAACTGAAGACACCCTTAACGCATACTATCTTTGAGATCTTGCCGCTGAAACATGATACAAAATAGGGAAATTGAAACCGTCTTAAGCTTAAATCGACATAACCAAAAGTCAAAAAGAGAGAGGGAAGATCAAATCAGTTGGGGTTCAATCCGAAATGGTGGTTAATAATCCCTAAAGAGAAAACATCAAAAGAAATCGAAGAAAAACCGAAATAATTATATGAGACGGAACCCGTACAATGTCACAACCAGAAGAAGAACACCACCAAATGAGAGTGAATAGAGAACTGAAAAGGTAGTGTGATGCATGCGGAGATAGGGGTGATGATATGCGAGGAGGGATGATGGGAGGTGAGTTCAGAATAGGGTAGGACGGGATGTGAGGCGGGGCGGCGTGAGGCGACGCTGAACCCAGGACTGGTGCGTGGGTGGCGATAACATTGAAGAACAGTTAGGGTAGTGATTTTTTTATAAAAATTACTTAAAATCTATATTAAATAAATAATATTTAAAAATATAAAAACATATAATATTTCGAGAAAGAAGAAAATTAAAATCAGTTATGATATGTTTTTAATATAATCTCAGGAAATAAAAAATTACTTTGTCCGTAAAAATAATATATATATATATTTATACATACAATGTTTCTCTTAATTGGTTATTGATAAAATATTTTTTTTTATTATATGGTTTTTTAGCATTATTTATTGATGGTAAAAGATTTGTTGGTAATAGTAATTATTAATAACAAATTCTTGTGTTAGTAAAAAAATAATGGTATTAGTATGATAAAGCAATAGATTTAACTGTTGGTAAATGATATGTTGGTATTAAAAAATAAATACAAACAAATATATTTGTTGGTAAAAAGAAGTGTTGGTATTAAAAATAAACACCAATGAAACTTAATATCTGTTGGAAATGCTCATTTTTACCGACAGATGTATTATCTGTCAATAAATTTCTGTTGGTATAAGCCATTTTTTTTGTAGTGTGGGGAAAAATTCCGGCCATCGCCCCACCGACATAAATTGTGATTAGTCAGTCTCAATATTGATCACAAGACTAATGTAATACTATCCCTGTAAAATGTCACGGGGTGTCATCCTGGAGCAGGGTCAAATCACGACGTGACTACGGCGTGACCGCGGCGTGACCGTGGCGTGACCGCGGCATGACCGCGGCATGTTGGCCCGGTCCAGTGACATCCGCAGGGCAACATCATCCGACCATGAGCGATGAGAGTGAGAGGAGGTGAGGCAACATTCCAGTCATTTCCCCACTAGCAGAAATTGTGATTAGTTAGTCTCAACATTGATCAAAATACTCATGTAATACTATCACTGCAAACCATCGCGGGGTGTCTCCCTGGAGGAGGGCCAAATCACGGTGTAACCGTAGCGTGACTGCGGCATGACCACGGCATGACTGCGGCGTGACCATAGCATGACCGCGGCATGACTGCAGCGTGTTGGCTCGGTCCAACGACATCCACGGGGCAGCATCTTCCAGCCAGGAGCGAAGGGAGCTGGAGGAGGCGAGGCTACATTCCGACCGTCGTCCCGCCGACAGAAAATGTGATTAGTCAGTCTCAACATTGATCACAAGACTCATGGAATACTATCACTGCGAACCTCCATGGGGTGTCATCATAGAGCAAGGACAAATCACGACATTACTGCGGCGTGACCGCGACATGACCGTGGCGTGATCTCGGCACGTTGGCCTGATCCAGTGACATCCACGGGGCATCATCTTCTAGCCAGGAGCAAAGGGAGAAGGAGGAGGTGGGAAAACATTCCAGATGTCGCCCTGCTGATAGAAATTGTGATTATTATTCTTAACATTGGTCACAAGACTCTTAGAATACTATTACTGTGAACTACCATAGGGTGTCATCCTGGAGCAAGGACAAATCACGGCGTGACCACAGTGTGACCACGGCGTGACCGCAGCGTGACCGCAGCGTGACCACGACAAGACCGTGGTGTGACCGCGGAGTGACCGCGACGTGTTGGACCGGTCCAATGACATCTTCAGGGTAACATCTTTCAGCCAGGAGTGAAGGGAGTGGGAGGAGGCAGGGAAACATTCCAGTCGTCGCCCTGTCGGCGAAAATTGTGATTAGTCAGTCTTCACATTGATCACAAGACTCATGGAATACTATCACTGTGAACCACCACGGGGTGTCGCCCTAGAGCAGCGCCAAATCACGACTTGACTGCGACGTGACCGCGACGAGACTGCGGCGTGACCGTGGCGTGACCACAGAGTGACTGCGGCGTGACCGTGGCATGACCGCGGCGTGTTGGCCCGGTCTAGCGACATCCTTGGGGAAGAATCATCCATCCAGGAGAAAAGGGAGCAGGAGGAGGCGGCGCAACATTTTTACCATCGCCCCACCGACAGATGATAGAACAGATCAACTATTTAATATTTTATAACAAGGGATCGACAGAGAAGGTTGTAGAGAGTGGAACAATGACACAACATCTAAAGGGATACAAAATGACAGAAAAGAATCATACACCCTACACAAACCATTTACAAATTCATTCAGTTTTCCTAAACATGGAAATTTTATTTATAATATTCAAAGCATGAAAAGGAATGTGTCATGGTCAAGGAATTTTCCTACTCGGGCAATGTCATTTTAGGTAAACGAGTACGATAAGCCAATTTATATTTTTCAATGAAAACAAAAACAAACTAGCCACAAAATAAACACCAACAAGAGACATATGAAAGACTCAAACCAAATCTAAACATGATACAAATAACTATCCCTACTCTTCAGTTTAGAAGATAGAGCACCTCCGTTGGAGGGGTTTTATTATAAAATCATGGCATTTATTTATCACAAAATTCATTTAATTATATTTAAAATATATTCTGAAACTCATTCAGCACAAATAAAATGCAATAATTTAAACAACTAGATCAACATAACTATCACTGTGATTTTTCACAGACAGCGCACCTCCGTTGGAGGGGTTTTATTATAAAAACATGACTTTTTTTATCAAATGAAACATTTTATCTCCCTATACATATAAACATGATCGAGATATTGAACCACACCAGACAATTAAGATTTTAAAATTTCTAATAAAATAAGAATATTGGATGAGCTTACATAAAAAGCAGTCTAAAAATACCATGTAAAACATTAAAATGAACTATCACTTATCCATTAAAAAACATGTTCTTCCATGTGATCCCATCTCCTAATGAACAAATGATTCAAAAAAGAATGCATGGATTTATAAATTAAACCATAATGAAGAGAGGTAGATCCCAACAAAATCTTCTAGGAGAGGCTTGGTAATATATAAGGGTGGCCTCTCTTGAAAATGAAATCGATCTAAAAACCAGTTGAGTAAGATAATCGCAAAGGATGATGAAAAAACACAATAAATTCTTCCAAGATGTGAATTTTCCTTCCCAAAATCTCCTCCTCGACCACTCCTCACCGCGTCCCCCTGCCCCCTTCCACCAACCCCCTGCCCCTTGCCCCTACCCCTGCCCCCCTCCACCCTCTCCCCTTCCCCCTCCACCCTGCCCCCTGCCCCTGCCCCTTCCCCCCTCCACCCAACCCCTAGCCTGCACAGTCCCCATGCACCCCCAGCCCCCTAGCCTACACCAACCCCTAGCTTGCCCCCCTTCCCCCCGCCCCCTGCCCCCGCCCCCTGCCCCCATCCACCCTGCCCCCTTCCCCCTGCCCCCTGCCCCACTCCACCCAGCCCCCTAGACTGCATAGCCCCCCACCACCCCCAGCACCCCAACCCCCTAGCATGCACCAACCACCCTAGCCTACCCCCTTCCCCCTCCACCATGCCCCCCCGCCCCCTACCCCCCTCCACCCTGCCCCCTGCCCCCTGCCCCTACCCCCTCCACCCAACCCCCTAGCCTGCACTACCCCCCTACACCCCCTCCAATCCCAGCCCCCTAGCCTGCGCCATCCCCTGTCCTGCACACCCCCTATCCTGCACCACCCCTAGCCTACACACCCCCCTGTGAGTCAAAAAAATCGTTGGAGATTCCCGTTGTGTCTCAAACTTCCGCTGTAAAACCAATCCATGTTTTTACAGATGAATCGATTTCACACAACACCATCCTAATGGAAACACATGCAACAATAGTTGACAAGCTAATGTCAATTCATGAATTTTCACTCTCAGAGAAATAGAGAACTGATGATTTTTAAAGGAAATACAATGAAACCTTGAAATCAAGTGAAGATAGAAAAAAGAAATTAGAAGAAACTGAAAGGAGAGTCCATCAACTCGAAGATTCTCTCAACAACGTGCTTTAGGATGATACAATCCATTTCTGGGAAATTTAAAGAGATAAAAATTATTTTATGTACCTCATCCTCCACTTCTGCATCTATTCCTGATGACCATGAAGTTGATATTAGTTTTGCTTGCTCTGACAACTCATCAACCAACTCTAATTTCACTTTTCCAACCCTATCTTTAGCGAATGGGAATGGATCTCCCTTCAATACTAATTCTCTATAGATTCTATTTCAGTACATGTCAGTGATTGAAATTTCAGGTTCTGAAAACTGTGCGAGTATCACAGAGGGTGGATTTGATGACTTCTTCTAATGAATTACTATTCCCATATAGTAGGTAGTAGTGATTATGTCCCTACTAATTAAATGTGTCAATATAGTTAAAAATAACCTCTATCCATGTGGAGGAGGCTAGCAGAAGATAGATTTGTACTATGTACATGTCTGATGGAAGATATCAGCTTTCAAATTATTCATTTTTCCATGTTCTTTTGAAGGAAAGGAGTCGAAGGGTGACTGTAAATCACCATGCATAATAATTGTGAGTTAAAATTACAGTAGTAGGCCAGTAAACTAACTTTGAATGAATAGGAGAATAAAGGATTAAAAAGTAACACTTATGATACATAATTAGTGTGATGTTTTGATAATGGAAACCTTACCACTTGGTTAGATGAAGAGAGTGGATCTTGAGCACCAGCAACATGGACATGGATAAGGGAAACATAAAAAGGTATCCAATCTTGTTTCATGGCATCTAGGTAATACTCCTGTGTTTTCTACAAGAAAACTTTAATGCCTGTGAAAGTTTTTATTGGTCACATGTATGTTCATAGAAAGGATAGATTAAGGCATTTGTCATCATCATGTGTTTATTTTTTGCTTTGTTAACATGATATTAGACATAACCTGATTTCCACCATCCCTACCACTTGGATAATTTCACCCCTTACATTAGTTAATTCTTTTTACATCTAATGATATCACTATGTTTATGGTACTGGGGTTAAAACGCAATATACTTTTCACATAGGGCATGTTAGTAGAAACAATACACAGCGTTTTAGTACTAATTAGTAAACCTGATCCACTGTTCTTATTGTATTGTGCTGTAAAATAAATCCTCTATTATAGGAAAAAATTCCCTATGAGCAATAAATTTGGAACAACCTATAGGCAGATACAATATTGGAATTGTAATAATGTTTTTAATACAGTTAGTTTGCACCAACATTCAACAAGTCACAAATTGAAAAAAAGATAAAAAAGGAAAATAAGTTATTATCTATGTGTAGAGACGTGCCTCTCTTGAAATTAAGATAAATCGTAGAGAATATAGTCTTCCCAAAAATAGGCCCTTGCTGAAATCCCAAGGATGAGAAATAGAAAGAGTTGAATTTCAGGAAACCATATCTTGTTGTGTAGAGATAAACAAAGAAATTGTTAACAAATATAGAAAGATTCTTATTAATCAAGAATAATACCTTTCATGTTTCCTTCTCTTGGAATAAAAACCCATTACCATATTGTAATCATAGCTTTAAGCTGGCCTAACACCAAGAGAAAGTATCCATCAAAGCAGTTTGATGACACAAAGGCTTGGGGAATCCCTTCCAACCGAGAAAACTATAGGAAAGGAAGAAATGATCATCTTGTAAATTAATACATTGAAATATATAGATTATTTAATAGAAACTCACATATATCCTCATGTAGATGATAATTCCACAAGAATAATACCTTTCATGATTCTATCACCTAGAATAAAAACCCTTTCGCTCCGCGCAAACATAGCTCCAAGTTGGACGGACACCTAGTGGAAGTATCCATCTAAGATGTTTGATGATAAAAAGGCATGGAGAATCCCTTCCACCTAAGAAAACCTTGGGAAAGGATGATTATGCATACCTGTATGGAATAACAGATGGACCTGTTTGAAAAAAATATGAACAAATTAGGACCAAAATATGAACCAGTTAAATTCTAGAATAAAAAATGAACCTATTTGAAAAGATGGCACTAATTGGGCCTTCCTAACTTAGCTCCTCGGAGAGGTTATTTATCTGTGTTGTGTTATACTTTTATCTCCATGTGTAATTGAAAAAAACATAAAACATTAAGATATATGGAAGAATATAATGAATATTAAGTTACAATACAATACACACACCTTTTATCAGTAGAATATCATACACAGTTCAGGTCGTGTTTTGGTTGTGTTTTAATAGCACACTTGAAGCACAAAATAGCCTCATTTGGAATTTCTAGAGCCTGTAAAAGGTTAAAAAATTTCCTTAGTCAAGTAAAAGATCATGAAATTACAGAAACACAACGTAACCGTAATATACCTTATAGACATTTCTAAGGTTTAGGTAGGCATCAGGAAATGTAGGTTTCAGCTTTACAACTTCCTGGATGAATGAAATTAGTTGGAAGGAAACAAAAATAAAAAATGGGAAAGGTAACCAAAGTCAAATTTTTTTCCTCATTCATTCTGAATAACTTCCCCACCATCGAAATGTAATCGGGTTTAGTTGGGTATAATTTATCATAACTTAAGTCCCTCAAAATCCTCATCCCTAGGATCTATTTTGCTGGAACATGATTCTTCATCTTGAAAAATCCAAAAAATTCAATCATTATCTCTTCAACTATATCTTTTATTGGAAAATAAATAATAATATCATTAACATGGATATATAGAATGATGAAGATCCAATCTTAGAAAAAACTCAGGCAATAGTAATGATTTGTATTTTTTTAGATGAAATTTTATTTCATCACGAAGTAATTAATCTTCTAATTCTACTTCCTTGTTTCTGAGAGAATTAGTACAAAATTAGCTTTCGCTATATGTTTCTCTTGAATGAAAGACAACCTGAGTGGCTGTAGAAGTCCATAAATATGAAAGGCTCAAATTAATCAGAGTTGGAAACAAGGGTTGATATTGATTCCCTCCCCGTGTTTAGAGAATAAGTGATAATAGAGTGGAATTTTAGGAAGAATATTTCTAAAAAATATATTTTTAGAAGCTAAAGGAGGAAGGGGATGGTATATTGAGGTATAAGATGTAGCTAGTTGTGAAATGATTTTTTTTGGGATCATGGATACATTTTGGAAGACCACTAGAAGATATCTTCTAGAAATTACTTAGGCAGAAACAATGTATCAATATTCAATCCCACATTATGGTTTCAAAGACTTAAAATGATATGGACATAAATCACAACAAAACAATGAACACACCACTTCAAAGGGACACGTACAAGAATATCGAAATATAATTATCAAAATGAAATAATGAAAAAAAAGAATTTTTTTTACTTTTTCCAGATATAATTCTTACTCCTCAAGGAGAATACTGTTTTATTTTTATTCAAGTAATAAAAAATTATTACAATTTACTAATACTGATTAAATAATCCATGTTAATAAATATAATAGAATCCATCCAGTGTAACTAGATTCCATGTCTTTTAATCACTATGAAGAGTGAGTCTATATATCTCATAGCTTCACAACTATCTCTCCATTCCATCAAAGGATCCCACCACCTAAAATAATTCACCTAGTACATTGTGAACATTATAAAAATATCACGAGAAAAACATTATGTTTGATTCATTAATAAACTAATATATTATCTTTTCAAAAATATTAAAAACTTACATAATCTTCAATTAGGGAAAATATATGAAAGTTCTTTTCATTTCCCACACTACTTCCATTATAATAAGTTGTTGGGTAATATTTGATTTTCATTTTCTGACTTCACCATCCAGTTAAAGTAACTTCTATTCTTCTATAATTTTTAGCTACTACTCCATTATTGTAATCAATGTTCCATAAATTACACTTCTAGAATTTATCATTCTCTTTGACTACGTTTTGGAACCTAAAAATGGTTTTCACACACATAGATGAAAATTAACAATCTTCAAAATTTGGAATCTTTTTTTGGGATTCACTATTGATCCCCCCATCAAATTATATAAACCTATTTCTATTACTCAAACTTCCTTAACAGATGTATGGTTCCCCCATGATGATTTTATTTATCCTAGCTCAACTGAGGTGAATATCCCCTCAAAACATTCTTGACAATGTCCTTTTTTAGTATATCTACCATATTTTGAGTCCCTTCTATCTTTCCATATATCCAGTACTCTATCCTATAAAAATATGCTTCATACTAGATTAAAACATCATATTTTTTACTAATTAAATCACAATCTGTGATTTGAAAAACAACATCTCGTCATATTTTCTCCTTCTGAGATCATTCAATGTACCCTTCAACCCAAACAACTCCTTTCCAACTTCTGTTAAAAAATTTAATCTTATTTTATTATTGAGAGTGAAAATATCAATTAAATCTTTGACATTAGACACTAAACCTTTCCTCTAAAATTGAACACATATATAGTGGTTCTCTTTCAGGTGTAAGAATATCTCTCAAAGTATGACTTACAAAAACCAAGAAATGAATCGTCTATTTTGAAGGACATTTCCAAGCTTCTAGAACCCGTTAATTTCTATAAAAACCACTTCACATCAACCCAATATTATCTTATGGTATTCTATGTGTTTGTTCTCCTTTGTCAATTTGAAATGTTCAACTAGGGGTGTGGTCATTGGTTTCACCTCGCTCGTGATGAAGTGATCCACCAATTTCTAGATGTAATCCAAATAATTTAGGTACAAAGTACCGAAACATAAGTCCCTCAAAATCATCATCCTAAAGATCCATTTATTAAAACTAGTGTTTATCATCTCAAAAATTATCGACAAATCAATCTTCATCACATTAACCCTTACCTTTACTGGATTGGAAATAAGCATATTATGAGCATAGTTAAGTGGTATGATGTATCTCCTATCATGAAACACCCAACAGTAACAAAAAAGATTATTATTGCTCTAGATGAAATTCAACTTCACCATGAAGTTATTAAACATCCAATTCTATTGCCTTGGTTCCAAGTACAAAGGTATGAAATTAACTTGTGTTACTTGTATCTAATGGATGATGGAGAACCCAATAGCTTAAAAGAGGGATGATATTTGAAAGACTTTAATTAGTGGTAGTTATACATGAGGGATGATAATGATTCCCTATATGTGTATGATACAAGGGAGAAAATGGAGAGGTGTGATAGAAATAAATTTATTCAGATTAAAAGGATGTATCAGCTAGAGTAGAAAGCAAATGATATATAGAGTTACAAGGCATGACTATTTGTGAGAGGGTTTTTTTGGGTGCATGGATATCTTATAAAATACCCCTCAAATATATCCTCCAAAACTTAATTATGAGGAATCAAAGTACATATAGTTGAGCTCATGCTTTGGAGTCTATAACATAAAAAACTATACCCCTATATCACCACACTGCAATGTACAAACCACAACAAATGAGCACAATCAATAGTATTAGAATAAAATGATTGAAACAAAAGAATTAAAATGAGAAACACAAATTTAAACCCATTGACTCAAACTCAATAAAATTCAACTTAGTATAGTGGGAAATGTGTAGGAGAATCCATATCCTACTTGTTACCTGAAAAAATTAAGCCTCTTTCTAGTAAGTTTATGATTACCCAGTGTGAAGAAGAGTTGTTGAAGCTAAGGTTAATCAATTCAAAATTAATCAGAGTAAATATACTAATAGAGAGTAACTCCTTGTAACAAGATAATTTATCTCCTACAGTGAATCCACAAAAATAATAATGAACTACTCAACCAATAAGGAAGGTAATAGATGAAGATTCATACCTCAAATCGCTGCATAGGAGGTGCACCAGAGGAGGAGATGGGAAGAAAGCCCCGGAGCAGTGTCGGAAGGGAGGTGAGGAGACCGTAGGGAGGTGGGTAGGTCGTGTCAGTAGAGAGGTGGGCTAGCAGTGATTGAGCAACATCGACAGGGAGGCATCGGAGCCACGTCGGAGCCGACGGGGAGGTTTTCTGGCTACGTCGGAGCTGAAGGGGGAGGGTGAATCGCGAGAGGGGGAGGAATAACGAGGGGATGGGGGGAGTAGGGGAGGAGAAATGGCGGGGGAGGAGGAATACCTAGGGGAGGAGGGTAAGAGGAACAACAAGGATGACAAGGGAGGAAGAATCGTGATGTGCGAGGAATGACGAGGACGGCGAGGGAGGAGATTCGCAATGCAGAAGGAAGGAAACCCGATCAAAATAATTTTCGCATGAGATATTTCCATGCCTAGATATTTGGGTGTGGCTATATCTTATCTATATCCACATATCATTTAAAGTGTGGCTATAGATCCGTCCCTATAGATCATTTTTTTAGTAGTAATAGCTTTTATCCAATCATTATCATCTAAACCTTCATCAGTGTGTTTTGGCTCTAATTGGGAAAGGAATGCAAGATTTTCAACATCATTTCTTAATGAACTTCTAGAACATAAAGTTTTATTTACATCACCAATGATACTATCACTGGGATGATTCTTTAGAAAAAACTAATTTGGGTTTTGTAAAACTTGTTCATAAACTTAGGGTAGGATGTCTTCTCGGGGAAATGTTTCAGAAATATTTTCTTGAACATTTTCCTTATCAGAAGATTATTCTAACAATAGTTGATAATCAATTTTTGAAAAAACGTCTGAATATGTTGGTTGAGGTTGTTTAAAAACAAAAGGATCCGTTTCATCAAATTTGACATGCACTGTTTCTTCAACAGTATATGTATTTTCATTGAAAACTCTATAATCATTAGAAGTTGTGGAGTAGCCTAAGAAAATTTCTTCATCATATTTTGGTGTAAATTTTTGTAAATTATCTATAGTATTCAGAATGAATACCTTGCAACCAAAAACATTTAATTAGGAAAGTCTAGGTTTTCTACCATTCCATAACTCATAAGAAGTTTTATTAAGAAAAGCTCTAATCAAGACACCATTTATAGTATAACAAGTAGTACTTATAGCTTCAGCCCAAAAATGTTTGGCTATAGATTATTCACTCAACATTGTTCTTGTTATCTCATGAGGAATTCTAATTCTTCTTTCAAAAACAACATTTTAGTGAGGTGTTTTGGATGTTGAGATGTTAAGAGTAATGCCTTTTCTACTAAAAAAGGTATCAAAATCAGAATTTTAAAATTCTCCTCCATGATCACTATGAATAGTTATCAAAGGAAGGTTTTTTCTCATTTTTAAATTGGGATCTAAAACTTTTGAAATAAGAAAAAGCTTCAGATATCTTTACCAAAAAATAGACCCACATAAATTTAGCGGAATCATCGATTAAGAGAAATACATAATATTTTCCTCCAATGGTTCTAGTTTTTGTTGGACCAAAAAGATCCATATCCACTAACTATAATGAATCAGTGGTTGAGACTTCACCAAATGATTTAAAACCTCATTTATGTTTCTTTTCATATTGACAAGTATCATATAATTTTGAAGAATCAAATCTATGCTCCAATATATCCTTAACTAGTATTTTCTTAGAGAGTTTTCATAGGTTCCTATGGTTATAGTGTCCTAACCTTCTATGCTACAACCAAGAATGATCTTCCATTGTACCAAGACAAGGTAGGTCTTGGCTTCTAAGGTCTTCATTGTTTATGGTGTAAACATTCTCTTGCCTATTGGAAGAAAAAACAAACACTTCCTTGGAATTGTGTACTAAGCACTTTCCATTCTTAAAATTCACAAGGTAACCTTCATCACATAATTGACTTATTCTAATGAGGTTGTGATTAAGACCCTTAACAAATAAAACATTTGAAATCAATGTTTTTCCAAGAAGAAAAATGTTACCTATACCAATAATTTATCCCTTATAATTCTCTCAGAAAGTTACTTTTCCTCCTTTCATCTAGATAATATTTTCAAAGAAGTTTTTCTTAGCAGTCATATATCAGGAACATCCACTGTCCATGTACAAGTATTGTTGTTGGTACTTTATTTGTTTTCCAAAATATAAGATTTTTAGACTTTTGGAATCCAAATTTTCTTGGATTCGGAAACTTTAGAAAGCAAAATTTTAGGTATCCACATTCTCTTATAGAAATAAGCTTTATGAAAACCTAAAGACTGGGGTTTTTTTAAGGAACAATATTTTTCCGAATTCCACTAACACTTAGTGAAAAATGGATCACTTTGAGGAACAAAATAATTATTACTAAAAGTCAGTTTGGAACATGTATAACCAAAACTAGAATTATTCCATAGAGGTCAAATTTGGGAATATATCTTATCAAAATTTTACTTTCTTAAGGTATAGTTTGAAAAACACTTCCTCAAGGAAAATATTTTTTACTTTAGTCTAATAAATGTGTTCTTATCTTCCAAAACATTTGTTTTAGCACTAGAGTTAGGATCAAAAACATTTTTCTTAGAAATTACTTTTTCTAGACCCTTAGAATGGTTATCCTTCTCAGAAATCACTTTCTCAAGTGTTTTTTAAATACATTCAAAATAATGGGTTTGCTTATCAAGATCTTTATAAAGATCTGATATTTCCTTAGTAAGAATATAAATCCTAGAATTTTCCTTATCAAGCATTCTCTTGACATTAGAATTTTCATTCTCAAGAAGCTTAGAAAACCTAGACACTTATTCATAGGTAGGTAAAATATTATCTTCATCCGAGGATTAATAATAATTACTATCACTATAATTAGAATTAAATAATACATTGGTAATTGATTCAGCATTGTGTACCTTAGCCATTAAACAAAAAATTTTAATAGGTTGTCTGGATATTAGAACAGGATACTTCTGTCTAGAAGATTCATAATCTGAGGACTCATCAGAAAAGTCTCCACCCCTGGAACTCCAGGTGTCATTAGCTTTCAAAAAATTATTAGCTTTAGATTTGTAGTACTTCTTTCTATTCCTCTCATAATGCTTTTCCTTTTTATCATTTATCTTAAGCATAGGACAATCAAGCCTTATATGTCCAACTCTTTTGCATTCATAACAAGTGACTTCAGAGTCTTTCTAATCCTTTCTTTATTTCTTCTTGTATCTACACTAAAATTATTTCTTCCCATCTATCTTGTACATCCATCAAGCAAGATTATCTAGTTCATTCTCTGAATGTTCACTTTCACTTGATTCATATAAAATAGTAACCTTCTTAGAATTAGATCCTATAACTCTCTCAGGAATCTTGGATTTCATATGATTTGAAGTAGTTATAAAAGAAACACTTCCATTCCCATTATTCTTCTTAACATTATCAACATCTCTCTTCATTCTAATATCATGTTGAAGAAGAGTTCCAAAAATCTCATCAAGAGTAATCTGTGAGACTTTTCTATTCTCATATAGAGATGTTCTCTTGGATTCCCACTCATTAGGCATGATTTCAATAATCTTGTCTACAAGTGCCTCATCATCCAGACCTTTTTCACCCATTGATTGTAAGCTATTGAAAACAGTCATAAATCTCTGTTGTACCTTACAAATAGGTTCTCCATAAGGAAAGAAAAAACCCTGGCACTCAGCTTAAATCATAGCTGTTCTAGTTTCAATAACATTGGATGCACCAAAATGTGTAACTTCAAGATTCTTCCAAATACAATTTGCAGCTTGAGAAGAAGAAATCTGGCTATAGATATTCTTGGTCATGGAAGAAAACAAAGTATGGAGTACCTTATAGTTAAGTTGATATTCTTACATCTCTTGATTAGTAAAATTTCTTACTTCCTTATCAAGAATCTTGTAATCCCCAGTAAGCATAAAAAATTTGTCCACTCCAGTATTGATAAAAAAAGTCTTCATATGATCTTTATAATATTTGTTATCATTCCCATCAAAAATAGGTGGTCTAGTAGGATTTATGTTGTCTATGGAACCAATATTCATTCCTTCCATCTCTAGTAAAATCGTTCTACACAAACTTGTTAGTAATAAAAAGTTTGTAAACAAGGATAAAAATATCTGAAGTAGGGAAAATATTGAACAATTAAAAACTTGATAAAGAAAACATATATGTGAATATAAGTATTTTAGAGACCTACTTTGATACCAATTGTAGGATCAAAATGATACTGATTGTAGTATCGTAATAATGGTGTAGATGCTCAATATACAAGAGTGGGGGGGGGGGGGTGAATTGTATACTTTAAAAATTAATTTGGAACTTTTAAAGATAGTAGTGTTTAACAAGGTTAAATAAGGTAAATTCACAAGA
Source organism: Viscum album (assembly GCA_963277665.1). Lineage (NCBI taxonomy): Eukaryota > Viridiplantae > Streptophyta > Magnoliopsida > Santalales > Viscaceae > Viscum > Viscum album. The sequence goes on from OY728120.1 coordinate 2,116,631,006, forward strand.
CCTCTTAGTCCTATACACTTGATTGATTCTGTAAATGTAGTTCCGAAAATGAGATTCCGAAAATGTGTTTCTGGAAATGAAACTTAACAAAAGATTACAAAACAATGATTATAAATTAAAGCATATAAAAACTTATTTAATAAGAGTACAAGTATAATAATGTATAAGATAGTTATAATTTCCTCAACAACCAAAATGCAGTGGAAAACATGAAACAATACAAGTAACAAGTAGTAAATCCTTTAACCCAAAGAGAACGGTATCAAAAAAACATGGATAAAGGTTCCTTGATTTATATTTTCAATAAAGTCTGTCTTACCCACACCAGGGTAAGCCCTCGATAAAAAGATCAGAGTCTATCTTGCTGTCCCCACAAGCCCTCGAACTTCAAGGTAGTCAGAACCTCTGTCTTCTTTCCTCGTAAGCCCTCGAATTTACTCAGAAACATTCAGAGTCGCACAAAGCAATTATGAACAAGATTTCTAGTACGCACAAAGCTATAAAGTCTCTCTCCCTAGAAATCACTTCAGCAGCATATAATCTCTAGATTGATCAACTTTTTGTGAGTGCATTAAAATTAGCTCATATTTATAGGCACATATTCAATGGTCGACTCCCTCCTCCAACTGTCATACTTTTCCTTGATTTTGGGAGGGACCTATATACATGTCACTCAATCAAAGGTGAGTTAGTAACTGAATGCACAACATCATTTTATAACCAAACCAAGAGTAATAAAAAATATGGTTTCTTGACCAAATTCATTTTTCAGAATGTAAGGAAAATAAAAGTTCAGAGTCTAACCAAAAACCATTCAGTGTTTATAATACATAAATATTCAGATTCTATTTTCCATGGAATTTGTAACCTAAATTCTATAGAATTCCGGAGTCTGAATTTCAAGGAAATTCGGAGTCTAAATTCAGTATAATTCGGTGTCTGAACTTAAAAATTTCAGATTCTGAATGCATAAGAATTTGGAGACTGAACATAGAATGTTCGGAGTCTGAATTCACTAGAATTCGGAGTCTGAACATACAAAGTTCAGAGTCTAAATTCATTAGAATTCATAGTCTGAACATAGAAAGTTCGGAACCTGAAAACAGAATGCTCTATATCTAAGTATATATAGTATTCCAGGGTTTTTGGTTATGAAACCTAATTTTATATATATCCATAATATGAACAATGAAAAACATGGTAAGGCTAAATTTTCTTTGGGGAAGGAAAATTATCCTTATCAAGTAAAACATAGGGTGAATGAAATTTTCATTAAGATAAGGTGTTTCTGATTTTCAAAATAAGAAGGAATGGAAAAGTCATAAGGAAGACTTATTGACTCAACACCTATACTCCAACGTCCATGATAAAGTTACCATGAATGTGTACCTTATCAATCCAAAAGATGCATTTAGTGATATTAGCATAAAAGTAATGCTCTCTTGGAGTATTTAGAATGATCTAAAGAAGTTTTTAATTATCGTTTTGTGTATGAGAATACATGATGAAGTCATCTATGAAGACTACCACAAATGAATCCATATAATGGTGTAAAACATGATTCCTCAAATAAAAAAAATTGGTCAGTGAATTTATTGGACCAAAGCACATAACCATATACACATAAATAAAATACAAGGTATAAAATTTCGAAAAAGGTATGTATGAATGTATAACACGTACCTTGTGATAGTTTGACCTCCAATATATCTTTTAGAGGACTAGAGCTCCTATGAGGCAATTGAAGAGGTCATATATATTAATTAAAGGATACCTATTCTTTGGTGTATGCTTATTCATGTTCTAGTAGTCCACAAATTTTTTTTAGGGTTTTATCTACATTTATAGATAAAAGTAGTGGTGAACCCTAGGGAGAAGTAATGGTCCATATAAAACACTTATATTCTAAGTCCTTTGAAAATATCTTGATCCCCTTTAACTTAGTAGTGGCCATCCTATATGGAGAAATGGACACTAGTGAGGCTCTTAGAACTAGATCAATAGATAACTCCACCTATCACTCAAGAGGTAAACCCTAAAATTTATCAGGGAAGACATCTAAAACATTACATACTATAGGACAGAAACAACCTTATGTACTCCCTGGTCAACAATATAATGGATAGATATATTGGTTCTCCCTCCACTCAACCCATGATGCTCTGATACTTTTATACCATCAAAGACATCCCATTAACCTTTGAGAATATATGTACATCCCTATAGTGATGTAAAAAGAACCTCTAGTGAAAGAAGTCTATATAGGAACAAGCCAATCCAGCCCCAGGATGACATCAACACCTGTCATCTCAAGGATAATGTTGTGCCATAAAATTTGGTAACCAGCTGTCTCAATGGGGAAATCCCTACATTGGTGTACACACTATGAACATATACCCAATTAATATTATAGGGTCATCACCCCAAAGAATTAATGGATTATGATTTGGAGGATTTCCATGATAGGCATAGAGATTAAAGGATTTGAAGCCCCCATTCCAAACAAAATAGAAACCATTATAGATGCTTCTAAAAGCACACCTCGAACTGTTGAAGGTACAAGAATATTCTCCCCTGGAACATGAGTCAATTTATAAAAATATCTCATTACATGTATATGAGATAGAATATTACTTCCCTATGCAGGAACTCTCTTCTGATGCCATACAACTGGTGTATGGCTCCCTCATCCATGACCACCACCTTAGCCAGACTAACCGATAACACTCCAACTTCCTTCCAGATTTGTAGCTTTTTATCCTTCTCCAAGACCAAAATTCAATAATGAATTTATCTCAATAGATAATGGAGTTAATATTCTACAAAACCATTTTAAATAGCTCACCCTCTCAGAATACCTACACTCATTTGGAGCCTCGTCACACAGAGGATTCGTGTTCCCATGCTTACTTCACTCATGAAATACCACAAAACTTCTAGTAAATCCACATTGACTGGTACTTCCCTCTTTAGTGGTATCAAACCAACACTTCCTTCAACAAGATACATCACTATTGGGTCATGAAGCAAGTCCACTCTGATCCAAATATCCCGCTTCCCTCAGGTTACATTCAGTAATAAGAGCTTATTTTTCTGTACAAGACATGGTAGTCAACTATAAAATGTTTTCCTTTGACCAAATAGGATTCATGATACTATCCTAAAAAATTATCTCTTTCACTAGCTTATCATTAATATATATAATAGCAATGTGATTAATCTTTTTTTAAATGAGCTGAGTAATTCATAAAAAATATTTAACCCTACTATTGGTTCATGAAATCCATGGAATGATCATTCCTCAATGTCTTAGAGATGAAGTAGCCATATAAGACTATTGATAAAACACTATTTTATTGAATAATTTATTGATAATAAATGATATAATTTCCTCAAATTGTGTTAAATATGTTTATTTATAAAATATTTGGGATTTGATCATTCATTTGAAAATTTGGTGAAAATTCCAGTTTTACCCTTAATAGTGCACTGTAGTATTTCGAAGATAAATATTTTTATATTTATTATTTGAATTTGAAATTTTGTAACAGTTTTCCTAACTTAATTATCTACAACTCTTATTCAGGACACTAAAGCTAAAGAGTTCATTTGGTTGTTGAAATTGGGCCATGAAGTCAAAGTTGGGCTGGGCTCGCCAGAATGGAGAAGGTTCTGTATTTGGGCCATATCCTCTACATACGGGCTTGGATTGAGCCCAAATTTTGAGGAAAGCTCGGGGACATGATGTGGCACAAATCATACTTCTGGAAGGCCGGTCAATCCACGCGTTTTGGAGGTCAAATTGGAGGTTCAAGTTGGAATAAAATATTTAGCCGAGATTTTCATTTCACACTTAAAAAGTTATGTATCCCTAGCCCTCACAAACTCTATTTAAAGGGGGTTTTAACTCTTTGAGAGGGCTGGTAGAGGCTTTGGGAAGGTGTGGCCGAAAGGGTGTCTCTTGGGAGCCCCTCAAAACTCTTGGAGGAAGTAAGCCTTTGTGCAAACCTCTCTTCCAAAAAGGCTCTCCTCTCTCACCTCTTCTTTGTATTTCTTTTCTTTCATGTTTGTTTCTTGAATTTTTCTTCAAATAATATTCTGTGTTCATCCCTCTTCTTCTTATCTTAATCTTCTTAATTGAGTTGTAATCAAGAGTGGAGACAAGATTGGGTTCTACCCTTTCAATCCGTTGCTTATGCAAAACGTCTCCACGATGACTACACCACCCATGGAAGAGTAGTTCTTTTTAGTAATCGATCGACCTCTATCCTTATTCATTCATTTATTTTGAATCAATGAGATACTGTAATTCACATATTATGATCTATTAATTGAGTTTTTAATTTAAATGAAACTAAGCAAGCAATTGAATAGTTAACACAAAACACACGAGGTCGGGAATTGTGTGAACTGTGAGAGCGCAACCTTAACCGGTAATTCAAAACCACATGGGATCAATTTGTAGAGTTCAAATATAATCCCTAAACTCAATTAATACTCATTTACAGAGTGGTTATGCGCCTTAATTTACCACTGACCATAAGCTAATTTTAGAACATCAATCAAAGCAGGGTGTTGCGATTGCATGTTCCGAAGTTAGCCTAAGGTTAAAATTCACTTCAATCTTCGTGGTAAAGTTAATTCTCATAGGGTTCGGGATTTAACAAATTAAGGGATCATAATTAAGTGAATATTAATTTAAATGATAATGATTAATAAATGATTGAAGAGGTAGATTTAGATCGATTACGCCTTTTTAAATAGATTTCTAAAAAAACATCTTCTTGTTGTGTCATTCTAATCGAAACTTCATTTCAAAATTAAAAACAAAAAAAAAATGCAATCTTCTTCCAGCAAACTTCTTCTAGATTCATAAACTATAAACAACCACCCCCATCCTTTCAAGTAGTGTTTTTATTCTCTTTTATTTTACTTCTATAATACCTCTAATAATTTTTTAAATTCACTTCCTCCTTTGAGAGACGACCTTGGTCAGCCACTCTGATGCACCTAAGTACCCCAAAATTACACTAATCATTTGAGGGCGCCCACGACAGCGCTCTTTCAAATTGGCGCCGTTGCCGGGGAGGCAAGTAATTATTTCAACCAATTAGAGGTATTTATTTTATTTTAAATTTTATTCTCTTCCTCTCTTCTTTCTTTCTTCTTTACCCAATCTGAATTTTCTTCTTCTTCTTTTATTTTCTTCTACTTCTTTTTGGACCATCAACTCAAACTTTTCATTTTTATTTTACTATGGTCCACTTTCTTTCTTTTCATTTTTATTTGATCTATGACACGAACTAAACCCAAAGATCTCTTAGATCTTGACCTTGAGATTGAACGTAGCCTTAGGGCACGAATCAGACATTCTCAATCTACGGGAAGTTTCAACATTCAACCAGTTGGAGAATTACTCCAATATCAGAACATTGAAATTGGAAGCAATTCAAATTCAACCATAAAACAAGAACCAATGGCTAGAAACAATGGAAATGAACTTAATATAACCATTCGAGAATTGGCTGCACCTGATATTAACTATCAACCAAATTGTATTGCATACCCAAATCTCGAATCGGACTTCGAACTGAAATATGGGTTAATTCACTTACTTCCAAAGTTTCATGGCCTCTCTGGTGAGGATCCCAATAAAAATTTGAAAGAATTTAATGTGGTTTGCTCAACCCTAAAACCTAGAAATGTCTCTGATGATCAAATCAAACTAAGAGCATTCCCATTCTCATTTGATGGAGCTGCGAAAGATTGGATGTATTATTTACAACCCGAAGATGTAACTTGTTGGAACGATTTGAAACGTCTTTTCTTGCAGAGATTTTTTCCAGCATCAAGGACCACATCCATTCGAAAGGAGATATCGGGGATCAAGCAAGCCCAAGGGGAGTCAATGTATGAGTACTGGGAGCGATTCAAGAAGTTGTGTGCAAGCTGCCCACATCACCAAATCAGTGAGAAACTCCTCATCCAATACTTCTACGAAGGACTCACACCCATGGAGAGGAGCATGGTGGATGCTGCAGCTGGAGGAGCATTGGTGGACAAGACACCAGTAGCTACACGTGCTTTGATTGACAAGATGGCCCAAAACTCCCAACAATTTGGTGATAGAGGTACACCACATGTCAGGGGAGTACATCAGGTAAGTCCTTCTTCTCTTGAAAGTCATTTGATTGATACTAAGTTGGAAGAATTGACCACTATGGTGAGACAGATTGCATTGGCACAAAAGACATCTCTACCCCCTCCTTCAAGGCCATGTGGCATTTGCACTGAGACAAACCACCCAACTGACTGTTGCCCACAACTACAAGAGACAGAAGATTGTGCAGCAGTGTTCCCTGGGAGACCATTTCAGCAGCAACAACAACAACCATATCCCCAAAAGAAGTTTGATCCAACATACAACCAAGGGTGGAAAGATCTAGCGGACATGAGGTATGGCTCTGGACAACAACAAAGGCCCCCTTTTCAACCAAACTTCCAGCAGCCTCCACCTTACCAACAGGGTTTCCAACAACCCCAAAGGAGATTCGAAGCTCAAACATCAACGAGTCAGCAACAAGGGAATATCCAACACAAGGTAGACTCTAACACTGATGATCTTTTGAAACAAATTGTTCTTAATCAACAAAATGAGATGAAGAGTCAAGGTTCGGAGCTGAGAGAGTTGAAGACTCAAATGAGTCAGATTGCCACCGCCCTCCATGAACTTGTGAGTAAGAATTCTGGAAATCTACCTTCCCAACCCACTCCAAATCTAAAGGGGAATGTTAGTACCATCACATTGAGAAGTGGGAAGCAAATGAACGATACATCTGCACCTACCATTCCACCAGGATTCACCTCAACTTCAGAGAAGCCGCATTCCATACCAACTGATGAGCAATCCAAGGAGAAAGATAAAGGTAAGAAAAAGATTGATGATGTTCCTCCTAAACCCCTTCATTTTCCAAACAGGGTTGTTCAAACCAAGAAGATGGCTGAAGAAGCAATGTAAAAGGAGGTTTTGGACACATTCAAGCGTGTGGAGATCAACATTCTTCTACTTGAAGCCATTAAGCAAATTCCAAGGTATGCGAAATTCTTAAAAGAACTTTTTACCAATAAAAGAGGGCTCAAGGGGAGTGAGAGGATCAACCTTGAAAGGAATGTCTCGACACTCATTACACCAACTCTAGCAATGCCAACAAAGTGCAAGGATCCTGGGACATTCACCATCCCATGTACCATAGGGGAGTTGCACTTCTCTGATGCTCTTTGTGATTTAGGAGCTTCAATAAATGTGATGCCTCACTCTGTATTCTGTTCCTTGCAGGTTGGTGAGTTGAAGCCAACAAGAGTAGTGGTGCAATTGGCGAATAGAGCTACGGCATATCCAGCGGGAGTTCTTGAGGATGTACTTGTTCGGGTAAGAGACATGATCTTTCCAGCAGACTTCTATGTGCTTAACATGGAGTATGATAAAGTAAGTTCTCATGCCCCCATTATCTTAGGTAGGCCCTTCCTCAAAACTGCAAAAACTATCATAAATGTCAATGAGGGTACACTTTCCATGGAGTTTGGAGATGAAGTTGTGATATTTAATGTTATGGATTCCATGAAGTACCCCTCAGAGGACCATTCTGCTTTTGTTATCTCCCATTTTGAACCACCAAGTAAAAACATCATGGAATTGGATTGTCCTATGCTTAGGGAGATTATGAGCATTGGTTCTAGTTTGATGTCTAAGAATACTTCTACACCCATTTTTAAGGAATATGACTCTCTAAGATTTGATTTTGAAATGGAATCATATTCTGATTTTGATCATGTGAACTCTGATTATGACATGGCTATTGAGTATGCTGATGGATTTGGTGCTTTATTCTCTGATTGTGATGATTTTTATTCTGATACTGATGTTCATTGTGCAGATATGTCTGTTGCATCAATTTCTCCATCCATACATCACCCACCTACATTGGAACTCAAGCCATTGCCCCCAAATCTCAAATATGCATACTTGCTCAGTGGTGATAGATTACCTGTCATAATTACTAACAATCTCTCTTTTGAACATGAAGAAAAACTTTTGAATCTTTTGAGAGATAACATTAGGGCAATTGGTTGGACATTGGCAGACATATCAGGTATTAGCCCCTCCATTTGTATGCATAGGATTCTCTTGGAGGATGGGGCTAAACCGGTGAGACAGCCACAAAGGAGACTTAATCCCACACTCCTAGAAGTTGTTAAGAAAGAAGTTGAAAAATTACTTGAGGCGGGTATCATTTACCCTATTTCTGACTCACAATGGGTTAGCCCTGTTCAGATTGTACCAAAGAAAACTGGTTTCACTGTTATAAAAAATGAAAATGATGAGTTAGTTCCTGTGAGAGTACAAAACAGTTGGCGAGTGTGTATCGATTATAGGAAACTAAATCAATCCACTCGTAAGGACCATTTCCCACTTCCATTCATTGACCAGATGCTTGAGAGACTAGCTGGGAAGACACACTATTGTTTCTTGGATGGATTTTCTGGCTATTTTCAGGTTCCCATTACAGTAGAGGACCAGGAGAAGACAACATTCACCTGCCCATTCGGTACCTTTGCTTACCGGAGGATGCCATTTGGACTTTGCAACGCCCCAGGTACCTTCCAGAGATGCATGGTGAGTATTTTCTCAGATTTCATTGAGACCTGTATGGAGGTATTTATGGATGATTTTACAGTTTATGGGTCCTCATTTGATGAATGTCTCTCTAGTTTGGGTGATGTGTTGCATCGTTGTATTGAGAAGAATCTGGTCTTAAATTTTGAAAAATGTCATTTCATGGTCGAAAAGGGAATTGTCTTAGGTCATATAGTCTCACAACATGGAATTGAAGTTGATAAATCTAAGGTAGACATTATTTCATCCCTCCCATATCCTACATGTGTGCGTGATGTTCGATCATTCCTTGGGCATGCTGGATTTTATCGACGCTTCATCAGAGATTTTAGTAAGATCGCTCTACCCTTATCTCGATTGCTTCAAAAAGATATTGACTTCAATTTTTATGATTCATGCAGGGTATCATTTGATGAGCTGAAGAAGTGTCTGACCACTCCACCAATCATACAGCCCCCACGGTGGGACCTTCCATTTGAGCTTATGTGTGACGCCTCCAACTTCGCGGTTGGAGCTGTCTTATCTCAGAGGGTGGAGGGACATTCACATGTGATCGCCTATGCATCGAGGACGCTAGATTCAGCCCAATCAAACTACACTACCACAGAAAAGGAGTTTCTTGCTGTCATATTTGCTTTAGATAAATTCCGTTCATATTTATTGGGCTCTAAAGTAGTTGTTTTTTCTGACCATGCAGCTTTGAGGTACCTCCTAAAGAAGCCAGATGCAAAGCCACGACTTATCCGTTGGATGCTCCTTCTTCAAGAATTTGATATTGAGATAAAGGACAAGAAGGGATCAGAGAATTTGGTGGCGGACCACATGAGTAGGCTTACTCGCACACTAGAGGATGACACCTTGGATCAGGTACCACTTCGGGACACTTTCCCCGATGAGCATCTCTATACCATCTCAGGTAAGCATCCTTGGTATGCTGATTTAGTTAATTACATTGTTGGCTCTGAAATCCCAGTAAATTTGAAGAAGCATCAAGTCCAAAAATTAAAAAGTGAGTCTAGGTATTATGTGTGGGATGGTCCGTACCTCTGGCGCATGTGTAGTGACCAAGTCATTAGGAGGTGTATTCCTGATCATGAGTTTGAGTCTGTTTTGCAATTCTGTCATACACTTGCATGTGGTGGACACTTTGGACCCCAACGGACAGCTAGGAAGGTTTTAGACTCTGGATTATATTGGCCTAGCTTGTTCCATGATGCCCATTTGTTTTGTAAGTCATGCTCTCGTTGACAACACACTGTGAACATTTCTAGGAGACATGAGATGCCCCAACAACCCATACTATTTTGTGAGATTTTTGATGTATGGGGCATCGACTTTATGGGTCCTTTTCCTAGTTCATTTGGATTTTTGTATATTTTGGTTGCTGTTGATTATGTGAGTAAATGGGTGGAGGCCAAGGCCACCAGGACTGACGATTCTCATGTTGTTCTGGACTTTGTCAAAGCACATATTTTTTGCAGGTTTGGAGTACCAAAGGCCATCATCAGTGACCAAGGGACACACTTTTGCAATAGGAATTTTTCTTCCCTCCTTCGAAAGTATGGGGTGACACACAAAACATCAACACCATACCACCCCCAAAAAAATGGCCAGGCTGAGGTTTCAAATCGTGAGTTGAAACAAATCTTGGAGAAAACCGTGCAGCCAAATAGGAAGGATTGGAGCAAGCGCTTGGATGATGCATTGTGGGCTTATAGGACAGCATACAAGACCCCCATTGGTATGTCCCCATTTCGGATTGTTTTTGGGAAAGCGTGTCATCTCCCCGTGGAAGTCGAGCATCGGGCATATTGGGCTATAAAGAAATGTAACATGGATTTGGCCCAAGCTGGAATTCAAAGGAAGTTGCAAATTCAAGAGCTTGAGGAGATTCGACTGTCATCATATGAGAACTCAAGACTCTACAAGGAAAGATCAAAAGCAGCTCATGACAAAATGATCCAACAAAGGGAGTTTCATGTTGGAGAGAAAGTCCTTCTCTATAGTTCAAGACTGAAGTTGATGCCTGGTAACTTGCGTTCCAGATGGTTAGGTCCTTATATTGTGTCTAATGTTTTTCCTTATGGTGCAGTGGAGATCACACAAGAGGACACTGGAAGGAGCTTTACAGTCAATGGGCAACGTTTGAAGAGATACATTGAGGGACATCCTACTGATGCAGTGGATTTTATCACACTGCATGACCCCATCATCACTTGATCACATCAGGCTGTTCCTAACCCTTTCACTTTTATATTATTTGTCCTATTTAAAAATTATGAATTTCATGTGCATATATCATCTCACGGGTTCACATTGAGGACAATTCAATATTTTAAGTGTGGGGGAGGGAACCTTTTAGTTTAGTAATTTCAATTGTTTTCCTGTTTAAAAAAAAAACCAAAAAAAAAATTGTGTGTTTTTCAAATTTTGTGTGTTTATTTTACAATTTTCTGTGTGTTTTTGGAACTTTTGAGCTGAAATGATTCTCATCACCATTTTTAAATCCATATCAATAAGTGAAACAATTTACCCCTTGAAACTAAGCTTAAATGAATGCTGAAATGACTTTGTTTCAAGTTCAAATATTTAGTAATTTCATGCAAAGTACGCTGAATTTTGAATCCCATGCCAATCTCACTGTCTTTATATTTGAAATCACTTTCCTGTGAGGCTTCTAAACCATTATTTTCATATTCTTTACATTCACCTCACTTCTTGAGAGAACCAAACCATACTTGATTTAACCAGAATTTGATCTATTCCTGTCAAAACTTGAGGGTTTGAGGTACTTGTGTTTAAATGATTGAGGCATTTGTTTGGTATTAAAGCCCCTATTTCAAAGAATCCTTTTTTATAATGGCCTACCTTGAATATTTAATCCTTGTAGCCCTTAGAAGCCATGCACATCCTGTTAGGTTAAGCCACATTACAAGCCAATTTTCCCTATCCAACCAACTCTTGAAGTGAAATTGCATAATCTAGTTGAGCTTAAGTGTGGGGGAAGTTGTCTTGTGTTGTGCCACCACATTATGTGATACTTTGGGTGGAAAATTAAATTCTGAAGAGATGTGTTTGCTGCTAAAGAAAGTCATTATATTGAAAGCTGTGCCTTTTCTGGAGCTTTCATGACAAGTGAAGCTGTGCCTTTTCTGGAGCTTCTAATTGAGGTGGAAAGCTGTGCCCATCTGGAGCTTTCAAGAAAATCATGTTTGAGAAGATTGACATTTTTTATGCTGAAATGATGAATGGTGTAAACCTTTCATGACTTTTCATGATGATGGAGCTGAATTGATACTATGGGGATTGAAGAGAAGACCATATTTAAGTGAAAATTAGATTAATGCAATTTTGCTTCAAAAGAGTCAAGCCCTCCTCATTCAGCCTCAGAGTTTTTCACATCTTAATCCTACCAACCGAAAGCCACAGAACAACCCTGAAAAGTCCTCATGATAAACATATGTCCTTGACTCACATCGGGTAGCGATGTAGGAATATATCAAGCCTATGGTGACCCTTGTATGAGTTTGGATGAGAAAGACATTGCAAAAACAATTGATATTTGAGTGATGAGAGAAAATTCAAGCGAGGTAAGTGTTTTGTGCATGAGAGGATAAATGAAGTGGAAATATATTGAATGATATAAATGGAGAACTTGAAATAAGGTTTTTTATGAGGCATGATATCTTTTTTATTCTTTGTGTGAAATTGATTGATCTTAAAGATATGTGTTTTAAAATTGGTTTTGATTTGATATTGATGTTTAGTTGATATGAGGTTTTGCCCAGGTGTGCAAAAGGGTAAGTGTGGGGGAGTTGATAAAACACTATTTTATTGAATACTTTATTGATAATAAATGATATAATTTCCTCACATTGTGTTAAATATGTTTATTTATAAAATATTTGGGATTTGATCATTCATTTGAAAATTTGGTGAAAATTCCAGTTTTACCCTTAATAGTGCACTGTAGTATTTCGAAGATAAATATTTTTATATTTATTATTTGAATTTTAAATTTTGTAACAGTGTTCCTAACTTAATTATCTACAACTATTATTCAGGACACTAAAGCTAAAGAGTTCATTTGGTTGTTGAAATTGGGCCATGAAGTCAAAGTTGGGCTGGGCTCGCCAGAATGGAGAAGGTTCTGTATTTGGGCCATATCCTCTACATACGGGCTTGGATTGAGCCCAAATTTTGAGGAAAGTTCGGGGATATGATGTGGCACAAATCATCCTTCTGGAAGGCCGGTCAATTCACGCTTTTTGGAGGTCAAATTGGCGGTGCAAGTTGGAATAAAATATTTAGCCGAGATTTTCATTTCACACTTAAAAAGTTATGTATCCCTAGCCCTCACAAACTATATTTAAAGGGGGTTTTAACTCTTTGAGAGGGCTGGTAGAGGCTTTGGGAAGGTGTGTCCGAAAGGGTGTCTCTTGGGAGCCCCTCACAACTCTTGGAGGAAGTAAGCCTTTGTGCAAACCTCTCTTCCAAAAAGGCTCTCCTCTCTCACCTCTTCTTTGTATTTCTTTTCTTTCATGTTTGTTTCTTGAATTTTTCTTCAAATAATATTCTGTGTTCATCCCTCTTCTTCTTATCTTAATCTTCTTAATTGGGTTGGAATCAAGAGTGGAGACAAGATTGGGTTCTACCCTTTCAATCCGTTGCTTATGAAAAACGTCTCCACGATGACTACACCACCCATGGAAGAGTAGTTCTTTTTAGTAATCGATCGACCTCTATCCTTATTCATTCATTTATTTTGAATCAATGAGCTACTGTAATTCACATATTATGATCTATTAATTGAGCTTTTAATTTAAATGAAACTAAGCAAGCAATTGAATAGTTAACACAAAACACGCGAGGTCGGGAATTGTGTGAACTGTGAGAGCGCAACCTTAACCAGTAATTCAAAACCACATGGGATCAATTTGTAGAGTTCAAATATAATCCCTAAACTCAATTAATACTCATTTCCAGAGTGGTTATGTGCCTTAATTTACCACTGACCATAAGCTAATTTTAGAACATCAATCAAAGAAGGGTGTTGCGATTGCATGTTCCTAAGTTAGCCTAAGGTTAAAATTCACTTCAATCTTCGTGGTAAAGTTAATTCTCGTAGGGTTCGGGATTTAACAAATTAAGGGATCATAATTAAGTGAATATTAATTTAAATGATAATGATTAATAAATGATTGAAGAGGTAGAGTTAGATCGATTACGCCTTTTTAAATAGATTTCTAAAAAAACATCTTCTTGTTGTGTCATTCTAATCGAAACTTCATTTCAAAATTAAAAACAAAAAAAAATGCAATCTTCTTCCAGAAAACTTCTTCTAGATTCATAAACTATAAAAAACCACCCCCATCCTTTCAAGTAGTGTTTTTATTCTCTTTTATTTTACTTCTATAATACCTCTAATAATTGTTTAAATTCACTTCCTCCTTTGAGAGACGACCTTGGTCAGCCACTCTGCTGCACCTAAGTACCCCAAAATTACACTAATCATTTGAGGGCGCCCACGACAGCGCTCTTTAAACTATATAAAAACCACCCAAACCATATCATGATGATGTTATTACTAGGTGATAACATCCCAACATCGCATGGTATAATCTCAAAGAATATACGTAGTGATCTTAACTCTCTTTTTTATAGGTTTCTTAAAGTTCTCCAAGATAGTCAGCATGGCCTCCAGCCATGAAACTATAGCCCGGGGGCCACCATCCACATAAAAATTCGGTGGATTCTATTTATTAAACTCTATCCATAACTCATCCATAATAAAGGGAGTTTTCACATCTTCATACATAGTCTACATAAACCATATAAATTCCCTTAGAAAAAAAGAATCTCCATCTAATAAAAAACATTAGGAGGTTCCACAGGTGGAACTTTTTATGTTAACACTATTGGATGAGGGTCAACCACCTCCAGAGTGTGGTCATCACCACCCTCCTGGTGCATGACCCAAGGAATTTTTGGCTGAATCTCTCTAAATATTCTAGGTACTTGCCACATGTTGGAGTTGATAGTGATAAATATTATATACATAATAATAGGACAGGTACAAGCCTTACTAAATAAGTGTCACACCCTAATTACTAATCTTAAATCCATGTATGGGTGATAAGAATGATCAAAAGGAATAAAAGAGACACTACCTACAACACACTACTAAAATACGATCTGCGTCAACCTCTGTGCTTCACATTATGGGTCTTGGTACATGTACTATCAATTTTTTGATATAGAGGAAAAACAATTTATGCTGAAATTAGAATTTTCATCTAACAATGAACATATTTAAATTAGAGATTTTTCAGTTATTTAATTTTTTTGAAAGACCAGTTAACTAAAATAATATTCCCAATTTACATAAGAATATTCAATATAAATTATAATTTGTAGTTCATTTAACTATTTCTAGACTGTTGCATTTGATAGCATAATGTAACACGTAGTATAAGATTATTTTTCTAAAAGTATCATTATTCCCAATTTATATATATATACATTTACTCTTTATATTACAAATGAAATCAATATATTCATATTAAACTAATGGTTTAGTCCTTGTATACTAAATTTCATTACTAAAAAAATGTAATAATTGTTTAGAAATTGTTCCACCTTCAACCTATATATTAAAAAACCATTTAGGATGATGAGGAAACCTTAATAAACAATTAATAATACCCTTTTCCTTTAGAAAGTTTACCTTCATAACAAATATATCACTCAAGGAACATACCCCAAGTATCACGAAGTCAAACTGTGAAACTTGAATAGATTAGAATAATACATGAAATATTAATCATATGAGGTTCCCAAAAATGATGAATGGTCAATGCTTTTTGGATGCACTAGGAAAAGGAGAAAATGTATTTCTACTTAATCATAATAATAACATATTATATAATATGACTCCCCCAATAGTGGAATCTAAAAAAATGTAGCAATCATGAATAAGAATATCCAGTCTCATCTTAGGAAATTTTGATTTTTATTCAAATGTGGGTTGGTTAATCCTGAGAACATGTTCATTACCAAATTACTACTTCTAGAAGTCTCCTTTAAACCATCCAAAATATTAAGGTAAAGTAAAGAAAATTCTAGTACAAATTTTTGACTCTCGAACATGGTTCACTCATATGTAACTGAACTTGATCAGTTTCATGGAATCAAGTAATTCTATCCATACACTAGAGGATTCAGACTAGGAGTGAGTCTACAAGGTGGTATAGTGTGGAGAATATAACCTCAGGATCATAGTATAAACACTATAAAAATAATGGATGATAGAATAACAGAATTATAATAATAACTTTTTGTAAAAGATAAATCATTTAGATGTAATAAACAATCATAATATGAAATATCTAGTGTGATATAAAAAATTATATAATTTAATGTCTATGAAAAAAAGAATAGGCATACATGGTAGTGGGACCTCAAATATACATGTATTTCAAAAGAACTAAAATGAATAGAAGGGCTATCTCCATATAACATCATGAGTCATAGATAAACCCTTTTCTCCCCTGCTCTAATGCTATAATAAATCAACCATTGAAAACCAGGTGCTTTACCCTATCCATATCTACATTCATGAAGTCTGTCCGGGTAGCAATCGATGGCCTAAATTGAGCATAAGATAAACTCATTCGGACAACACCAATAGTGTCTATAAAAAATCCATCATGTACACATTAACTGGAAGGTGAGCAGGTATAACAAGAAATCTGTAAATTTATAATAGATAAAACCAAATTGTCACATGATATAATGAGTGTAGGAAATAACAAATTAGCATCAAGATATATACATTATTTCAACAGTAGGTAATAACCAGCTCAACATATGTAACATATCAGAAGAGTAAAAAACTGACTTGGGTTAGGTCCCAAGTTATTTAACATAACTGACCTACATTCAGAAATATAATGTATAAGGAAGTAACCAGTTTCGTGCCTCAATCCTTCCCATTGGATCCATACTGTAAAAAAAATCATATCTATGGGTCACACATTCAATAAATTGATTCCCTATTCGTTTACATACTCTATGTAATCATACATAGAGGTACTAGGTGTCATACCTTGATCAACTAGTCAGTTCCATACTATAATGTAGTAGGTTTCATCATTTTATAGTGAGTGAGTTTCATCTCGTAATGTAACCGATTTCATGCCCTCATAAGACGTTTGTGACATACCGAGATGTCCAACATCAAGAAAATAATTTAATAAATGATGGGGGATTTTTTTTGTGTTCAACCCCAATTACAATTATTTGTATATTGATGCACAGTCCAATATAATATCAATCACATTAAAAATATCCATTCAAAACAAACCATTTCACCATTTTAATATCATTTAATAACATGAAAAATGAAGTATAATCCTATTGAACTATACCATTTAATTTAAATGGGATCCCACTACATGGGTGGTGAGATCAGACACCCGGAGATATGGTTCAACATGGGGTATATTAAATAAAACAACACATCAGTGGCTTGGGTTGTGGTGTCCATCCTCCAAACCAGATTAGTTTAAATAAAGGTGACTCGAATTAGGTGAAATAACTAATTTAAGGTATAAAATTTACTTTAGAATCCCTAATTGGATGGTTCAATGTGTAGAAAAATTGTGACTTTGAGAAAGACAACAAAGCCTTAGAAAAGTGTTATTAACCAGATACCTTATTCTATTGGAAGAACCCCCATACCCAAATAATCATTGGTATTGTCTTGATAAGAATAAAATGGGAGAAAAGACAAGCATCATAAAAATAGTGAATATAAACCCACACAAAAAAAAACTATGTAGACAGAAATTAGAACAATAAAATGATATAATGAAATGGAGAGCTTATTGGGGGTGATCCAATATGATAGATGATGGTTCGATTAGAGTCTGAATGGAGGATTAACAAAAAATTCCATCTTTTATCTTATAGGATATCAAATTGGAGGAGAATAGGGATGTTCATATAATAGAATAAAAGTATAAGATTTATTTAATAATATATAGTAGAAAATATTAATTTTATACTTTTTAAGAGGGGTCACAATTTGGCCACACCGTTATCGAAACTGTGTTCCAACAATGCACAATCAACTGTCTAGGGAGAACACCTCACACGACCTACAACGCATGGTTAAAAATATTGAGCGTAACCTATGTGCTCCCACTATCTCATCCCTACATGGAAAAGCCCCATGTACACCATTTAGTAAAAATATGTGTCACCCTTACATGACTGCATAGTTTTATGTTTATGGTTAGCCCCAATCGTGCGTTCACTATGTGTCTATGCTATTTCCTCCATAGTTTAGAGCCCCTGGCTCTAAACAAGCCATGGACATTGTAGATTAAACCTCAAAGTGATTAGGATCATTTATAAGGATAAAAAAGGATTCACATATAAATTAAAAGGATTCACACCTCAATAAAATTATGAGATCTTATACTAGATGATATTTAAGAACCTCGACACATCTACTAGTAGGAGGGTGAGTATTTCACATTATATGCATCAAGGACCAACCATAAATTAGCAAGATATCATGGAACATAATTCATAGTAGGAGGATTATTCTAAGAGAGAGTTGAATGTAATGTGTTTGAGACACATCTATCTAGAGACATTGATGGATGAGAAGGCTCATGAGTACATTCACTTGACATAATAGGGAATGTCAGTGATAAACTATGCTAGAAGATTCAAATACCTAAAATGATCTTTTACATCCTTTGTAGTTGATGAGGTTGCTATGGTTAGGTGTTTTTAGGATGTTATTTTTTATGTCATTGGGCCGTAGATAAACTTATTTTATCTAAGAAGTTTTCTTGACGTGATGAACCCCACTACAAATTGGGCCTTTAAGAGCCCTTGTAAAAGGGCCTTATTAGTGCTATAGAAGTGTTGATAATGTAGGTGATGTTAAATGGTTAGCTTTAACAACACTCATAAAAAGCTTTGATAAGGGGGGACTTTATCATTTATATTTTTAGCGCTGTCAAAGGGGGTCTTTATCAGTGATTTTTATCACTATTGAAGGCCACCTTTATTAGTGATTTTTTTAATTCCATTAAAGTCCAACTTTAATAGCTCATTTCTTAGCACTAGTAATGGCCCCTCTGATAATGGGTAACTTTTTTTTCATGAAGAACCCCCTATCATAAATCCTTTCCCCCTTTATAAGTGCTTTCACCACCCCTTTATCAGCACTTTATATAATCCCAACCCTAGTGCGCACCCCTACCTCCAGTGAGTTTCCAACCAGAGACCTCCAGCTTATACACTAGCGCCTTTTCCACTCCCCTATAATGTATTTCTTTACATTTTATAACATATCTATATATTTATATATATTTTATTATATTTTTATCTATATTTTTATTTATATATTTTTATATATGTATATATATTTATATATATCTTTTTAAATAAATATTTATTTTTGAGATATTTTTAAATTTATATTAACTCTAAAACCCCCTAAAAATGATGAAACGAACATAACATCTGATTCAGGAGTTAGTTTCAGCTCCATAACTAGTCAAATTGATGATCATGAAAGTAGATTCAATATTATATGCGGTATATATTGAAATGAAACACAAATTAGTAGTTTTCTCTATTTGAATTTTTAGAACCTATGGTCAGAGACAAAAAACTCAGTTTTTTAGGCCTTATGGGCCTTATTAGGGGTTGGAAACTAGAAAGAGATCTTTAACATTAGTACAAGACCCTCTATGAACTATATATTTCTAAAGGATTTGATTTGATATGTTATAGAGCCCAAACAAACACCCAGACAAAAATTTAGGACCGTTTGAAGTTCATGTTCGATTTCTAACTTTTTTGAATCTATAATATATTTTATTCCTTTAAATATCACACTATTAAAATCTCATGTTGTTTTAGATCAGTTCATTGTATTCAATTTTACTAGTTGTTGAGATAAAATGGACTCTTAGTTCGAAAGTTATGATCTTTTCAGTGTTTTTAGAGTTTTTATGGGTTTTAGGGGTTTTTCACATTCGATGACCATAACATATGAACTGGGTGTCCCTTTTTCCACTTCCACGTATCAAATAAAATCTTTCATCAAGATTTAAACCTTGGTGACCCATGGGAACCCTTGATCACCTCTATTAAGGACAAAATGCATAGAAGGCCTCCAAACTGGCATAACATTTATTCGAGTTCCCATTAATGAATTTTTTTTTAAATATACCCTTTAACAGTGCAAGTAGAAAAGCACTGATAAAATGGGGGAATTTAATAACACTTCTAAAAACGTGATGATAAATACCAACCTTTTATCAGTTCTTTTTGATATGTGTTGATAAAGGACCCCCTTTATGAGTTATTTTTTAGAAGCATTGATAAATGACCATTTTATAAGTTCTTTTTACTAGCTCTGATAAAGGGAGGGCCTTTATTAGAACTTTTTTAAAAGCACTAATAAAGGCCCCCCATTAATAATTATTTTAGAAAGAACTGTTAAAACCCTAGTTCTGGATAAACCCTGTATTGTAGTAGTAGAATTAGGATCTCATCATGGTAGGGGATTTGAATGAGCCCAATATAGTGGACATGTAGTTTTATTAGTGTAATGTAGGATCTCATCATCTTGAAACATGAAAAAAACTGCAATATTTAATGTTAGGGAAGATGTGGTTGGACCAACAAGGGCAGTGCGGTATCATCTTAAAATTATGGCATGTTTTAGTGATTTATGTGTATCGAGGATGAGCCCAAGATCCATTAGTGTCTTTATATATCTATGGATTATACTGGTTGCAAAATGGTAGGTCATCATCAAATATTTTATAGAGACTATAGTATTAGAGAAATTTTAGGGGATCAATACAGGAACCTGATTCCGGGATGGCCACAACTACCCCTCACCGAACCTGTTCCTAGGGTTCTAATAGATGTTCATCCTTTGGTAGGAGAAATCATACCCCTGTGATGGAACAAAAATACTAGTCAATTAGAATAAGTCAGGGGATCCATAATTGATCATAGAGGTGAGGGGTGAGTCAGATCTACTCTACGCAGTCTACTATAGCTAGTTTGGATGCAAGACTATCTACAATCAGAAGCACAATTATTATATCATCTACACTTCATTTAGTTTTTCATATTTGAAAAACACATTCCTTTATATTTTCTTATTTTTCAAATGGTTTGGGGTCAATTGTAGATGGATTTTTTGGCATTATTTCCATAGACACACCGTTGGAATTCGTTCTGTTGTGATCAACCTTTTTAAGGAAGGTTCTCTTGAAATTGGTGGATACCACTTCCTTTGGGTTGTTTTCATGATATAAATGAAATTATATGTTTTTTTAATTGTATGAAATGAAAAGTTCAATAACACATTCAAATCGGTAGTTATAAGTGGAGAGTTTCCTTTCTATCTCTAGAAGGGAGACACTATATCCATTAGGGTGAGTGGGATCTTCTAACTAGTCATACTGAACTAATTTAGTGCATATTAAATAGTCTCATAGACTTGGTAGAAACCCCTATGTTGGATGATGGTGAAATGTTGAAATATACACTTCTAATAGTGGTGGACCATTTATAGGATGTCATTCTAGAAGAGTTTTTTGGATTCCACCCATGCGAGAGATCGATTTCAAGATCAAGTTGGTGTTAGGAGATAAACCTGTTTCTATTCCACCTTACATAATACAACTAGAATATATTTTTTAGTTTAATGTTCAATTGGAAGAATTATAATCCAAAGGATTCATATGGCCATGTAATTAATTTTGGGGTTATCCCATTGTTTTAGATATGAATGATGATGAGACATTTCACTAAAGCATGTGTTATAAATGATTCGAACATATGATAGTCCCCTTCCATGAATCATTGATCTCCTCAATCAGTAGAGAGTTTCCAAGAATTTCACAATGATTTAAAAGAGGTTAGGGTATCATTAGTTGAGGGTAAGACCATAATACGTACTTAGGACTACTTTTAGGAGAATTTATGGAATGCATGAGTTTGTGTTGATGTTTCTTGTTCTCATGAATACACCATTTCATTTCATGTATTTGTTGAATCGAATCATTCATATGTTCATGGGTAAGAATTTGTTTATTTTTTCAATGATATTTTATTGAAATCCTAGTTAGTTGAATATCATTCGAAAATCCAGACAACATTAGGGGTACACTGAAAGGTCATAAAAATTACACAAAGCTATAAAAATGAAACTTATAGATAGATCAAATGAACTTCCAAAGAGATGTTATCCATAATGATGGAGTGTAATTAGTTAAATAAAAATTTGAAACCAATATATATTTGGAGTGACCCAAAAATTTATTTTAGATTCAGGGTTTTCTAGGATTATCATGATATTATAATCAATTTTCTAGGACTTCACCCATTTGGAAGAACCAATTTCTGTGAGGAACAAGTAAGGGGTGAATATCATTTGGTAATATTCCTATGTGAAATATTTTCTAGTGATGAAAATAATTATAGACTCAACAATGATCCTGACATGGATTATAATGAGAAGGGATTATACTGTGTATTGTGATGCATTTATTTTCAGAATTAGAATAGTTTTGATACTGGGGAATTATATTTTTTTATATGTATCAACAAAAATTTTACCACATGGGATTAATTACCCTACTCATGAACTAAATTAGTGGTACTAGTACACATTCCAAGGTGTTAGCGACAATAACAAATGGGTGTGTCTTTTTATGTGTACATAGACAACAATAGCCTCAAGTATATCCTTAATTAGAAAGCCATATCCTTTATTAGAGAAGGTGTTTTGAGTATCTGTATTCTTTCAACATCATGTTGGATTTCACATTGGGTAATGAGAATATCTTATCTGATGCCTTGATATAGATGATGCTGACATAGGTAGTGCAAGAGACTTACGATGAGAGATAGATGATGGAACTCATGAGGAAATGTTTCATGATGTTAAAGAGTCCAAGGGATAAGTAGATATAATATTGAAATCATTTATACCCGTGATTTATGACTGAATAAAGAGGGAGAAGTTATCTGATTTAGAGGGTTTATCATTGAGGTAAATAATTTATGGGTGGGATCCACCATTAGGAAATTATCGTGGAAGTAGTTTAATTATTATTTTCGTAGCCAATTATGATTTTCTATGATTTTTCATTTGAAGTTGATGAGTGAGATTAATTCTTCTGAATGGGTGGTGTATCCAATTTTCAGAAATGAGAATCATGATATCCAATGAAAATACTGATGGCCTTGAATAATGAATGAGATAGAAGGCTACATGGAAATATTCTTCCCCTAATAGCAGGTGAAGGCCAATAATTTGAGGCCTTATGGATTATTACATCCTCTATACATTATGGAGTGTAAATGGGATGATGTCAATATGGATTTTGTGATAGTATTACCAAGGAAACCTTATAAGAATGATGAATCATGGATGACCATGGTTCAATTGATGAAGGTATCACCGTTTTTTCTATCTAGAAGACCTTCCCCGTTGATGATATTGGTAGTCTATACATGTAGGAAATAATATGACAACATGGTGTTCCGAGGGTTATTATATCTAATCAAGATACTAAATTCAGTTCTCATTTTTGGTAGGGTATTCATAAGGCTATGGGTTTGTGGGATCTTCTTGATTATATACTATCTTTTTAGACTAATGTAAAATCTAAGTGGATGATTCAAATTTTAGAAGATATAATGTGAGCCCATGCCTTATATTTTTTTGGTTTTTGGGTGCATCATTTTTCACTCATGGATTTTTATTATTATAAAATTTTACTTGTATCAATCCAAATTTCCTGTTTTGAGGATTTATATGGATGAAATTTTTGTTCACCACATTTACATTTGGAGGAAGGTGTGTCAAGACTTATTGGAGGTAATCTCATATAGGAAATGTCTGATTAGGTTCAATTGTTCAGAATATAATTGGATACCATGTAGATATGGAATAAATCATATGCTGACCATCAGAGATAACCACTATTTTTTTAGTTTGGTCAATGAGTTTTCCATCAGGTTTTACCTTTTATGGGGAAATGTTTTATATAGAAATTGAGGACACTAGCACCAAGTTTTTTTACTATATATTAAAAAGGGGAAAGGGCCGGTCCAATTTCATACCATTATCCATTTATAGAACTATAGTACCATGCATGATGTTGTTCACATGTATCAGATTCAGAGATATCATCTTGACCCCTCTCACATGATAAATTTTGATGCCATCGAGTTGGATATTGATGCATATTTTGAGAATCATATGATTCTTATTATGGACCACAATGAGACAAATACTTTGGGTAAGACTATACCTATATTGTGAGTGCACTGGAAGCATGGGAGTCTAAAATAAGAGACTTGGGGGAGGGAGTCTGATATGATAAGACTATGTGAAGACTTTTTTACAGATACCCCATAGTTATTCTTGGAGAATCTATATGATGAGCTATTATATGGTTCAGAGGATGTAATATCCTATATTTTTTCATGTGTTTCCTTTTTCTTTTATGTTTTAAAACCTTTTATGCAAATTGTTATTATAAACTATTTATTGAGTCGTGTAGAGTGTTAGTTTTTTGAAGGGAGGAAGTAAGGGATGAGTGGAGTTTTTCCCCAGCTACAGGGTATACTATGACATAGAGCTCTAGGATGGCCCGTTGTATGGTTTCTATGAAATGGATCCCTATGTTGTGACATAGGGTCCTAGGATAGTATTTTGAGAAAAATACCAAATCTATAATAGATATTTAATGTAAGGGAGGCTATGGAACATGGGTTGTGGTGAGGAAATTGGATGGTCTGTTAATTTCAACAACTCTTTGGTGTCGGTAATGGATGTAGTGTTTTAATACATCAAGGATTTAAGGTGTTATTATAAAATGTCATAGACCATGATATAGTATATCCATTAGTTTAAAGGATCGCTGGAAGATACAATAAAATGGATCTCGAGCATTGTTTGACCAAGGTATTTTGTAGGATGGTCCCTTCGATGGCACCATAGTGTACCCAATTTTAGCCGGTTATGTAGTGTGGTCCAATGAGCTGTGTTGGGGTCTTCATTTTTTCATTCTCTCTACAAATACCTAAAGGACCTTTAAAATATTTTTGATTAAACATTTTCATCATTAAATCGTTATGCCTCAAAGATATTTTCAATTCATTTTGGACCTCTTTTCTATCGAATTAAACCCCCACCTTCACAGGATTAATTTGTGATAGATCAATCATTCCAACCTTGGTGTATTAGTCCTAATGATTGGAGGGTTAGGAGGAGGATCCAAAAAATCTCTTGGATTTTTGGAGTGGATCAAAATATTCTTAATTTTAGGTCGGTGGTCTTATAGAGACCCAAGCTTGACATATATTGAAATTACACTACTTTTTTTAAATTACTTAATATATTACACAAAAAAATTCCCTACGACGTTATTAGTCTAGTCCCTTGGGAATCATTGAAACATAAAAACTGGTACATATATGGGATACATTATATCTACTAGGTTATTATTTAATATCACCGTTCTTAGACACATAAAACATATACATATCATCCTAACATGGGTGAATGGAAAACATAAAAAGGGGTGAAATCAGATGTTTATTAAGGGTAAAAAAGGGACATATGAAAATATAATCGCGAGCATAAGGGTATGAGAACATGTTGTTGAAATTAGAATATTATAACCTTCATACCAAATATCATAAATCAGAATCATGGAATACAGATTGGTAGTTCGTAATACATGAATCATAAGGAAATAAAGAACATGAGCCATGAAAGCATTGAATAGGAATAAAACATAGAACTATGGAAGAACCATAAGCATATAATAATGGTTTCCATTATAGTAAAGGCATCTCTTCCAGGATATAATTGTAGTATGGGTTAAATTTCAAAACCATATTTGTAGTCATAGTTCACTCCTTGTCCATCTTAGTGGAAAATGTCCCTTATGTCTATCTCATGAGATATAAATCATTAAACGATTCATTATAGGGAGATATAGGTCCCACCCATCTCATAATAAAATCATAAAAACATGTTACACAATATCATAATAAATCATATCATATCCAATGACATGGAATGGCTATGATAAACATGTAATAATATCATAACCTATGGAATATAGGTTTCATAATCATTTCATCAAAGCATAACCCATGAAATGAAGCAGGTTTTAGAAGTATATAACCCATGGAAGAGAAATGGGTTTCATAAATATCATGCCAAAAAAACATAAACCATTCATAGAAATAATATGAATGGAAACATGGATCATTTACCAAAAAGGCATGAGTAACACCAAAATATGTCATCTTAGATGGGTAATAATTTTGAATGATCACTTGAAAATAATTCTTTAAGAAAATATCCTTTCCTTATTGAAAATGATTTATTTAATTAAAAAGATGAGAAATTTTAAAAGAAAACATTTTTTTTGAAAATAATCCTATAATATCATAAGGTAAGAATCATGGAAATAAGTAATCATGAATGTGTAAAAATATATTCATTCCATATAAAAAATCATCCTTCTCATACATTTATAAAAAAAGTCACAAAGTTCCTTTTTTTTAAAACAACAAAATGGTTCCTTTCAAAGCATGTAGTAAAAAATAAAAAAGGGTAAAAATGACATTAAAAAAATGTAGGAAAATATTAAAACATTTTATTATTTTTTTAGAAAACAAGGACATGGATGATAAATATCCCCCAGTATATTCTTATATACAAACAACCACATATATTAATGAGATCATGAAATTAACCTTTACCATATATCTTGACTCTCGTCATACTCATTCAAACACATTGTATAATAAATACATGTTTATTATAAATATATTAGAAAACCATATTAATATATGTAATACCTTATATTATTTTCATAAGATTTATATTATCCATTTATTATTAACTTCTTGCTAAAGTTATGTTTCAGGTGATAACTGCCTTGTTAATCATTCCTGATTTGACATTGTATTATTGATTCAAATAATTAGATCATGATTTATTTATTCTAAAAATATAAAAAATGATTTAAATATACTATATATTTAGTATATACATTTTTACAATAATCTATACTAATAAATTAAATTAACTATTCCTCGAGACAGTAGGTCGTACACACACATGAACACTTTTTTCATTTTCTTTTAGGGTTAAAAGAAATAAAATTATATGATGTATTATTATTAGAGAATCATTTTAATTTCATATAAAACCTATATATTATTTAAATTCATACATATTTCAATCCATGTGAAATATAGGTGAATAAATAGTCACATCGCATCATGGAGATGGTAAGTCATATGTACACACGAGCGACATTATCATTTTCCAAAAATATAAGATGGTAAAATGGTAGAAATGATATTATTATTATTGAGGTATAATTATATTATAAATAAAATATATAATCATTAAACTAATCACATTTCTTAGTCAAAAAATATGGTGTTGAAAAACATATTACACCATACTGTGGATACGGTAAGTCGTACATACACACGCATGGTGATATTGTTTTTTGTTGGATAGATAAAAGGAGGGATATGGTTGTACCATAATAAAAATAACATCTCAATATATGTATGATAATATATTTTTTACTTAATTATGGAAAAAAATTAGAAAAGGAAGTAAAGGAAGAAAGAAAATTGAATTGGATTGGTAAAATAATTACCTCTTCTTTGGTGGAATTTCCTCAGATCTCCTCTTAGGGACACTTGGGATGGTATTTTTGGAATAACATGGCCTATATAACTTTAATAAATATGTTTTATGATAATTGGGTAGGGGTTTTTTTGAGATATAAGGTTCATTTTTTTGTGAGGAAGTGATGGGGGAGGTTCACTTTTATAAGATAGGGTGGAAGCACTCAAGGATACTCTTAAAATATTAAACTAATATAAATTGATTTTCAATTTAAAATATATAGTAAGTGAGTTATCTAGATTATAGGATTTTTATGGGTTCAAATCCTCTCCAAAAAGGTTTTAATACAGGTTTACGTAACATTATTAACCCCATCTTTTGGTATTAACCCTTTAACTCTTACTATGAAAACATAGCTTTTTACTCTTTATGGTTAATATAATTATTATAAATTGAAAAAATAACTCCAAGTGGATCATTTATGATATATTTAAAAATATTATAGTTATTTGGACTAATTATTTGTTTTTTATTAATTTTATATCATTTAATAAAATATTATTTATTTTAAAGTATCATTTATGCCAATTTTGATACTATTTATAATTTGTCTTTTAAAAAAATTATTCAAAACATGGTCAATTAGAAATAAAACATATAATATATCTATAAAATGTCTAATTTATCTATAAAATTTGTTTTAGACATCAATTGTGTAAAATTAAATTTATTTTAATATTTTTAATATCATTTACTTGATATTTCCATTAATTAAAAAATTACACCATTTCTATAAAATCCATTAAGTAAATCAATTCTTCTCTAAAAATTTAAAATAAAATATCATTATGATAATAAATTTATTATATTTCAAATTTTTTTTATAGTATAATTTATCTTCTTTATAACCCTATATAAAAAGTTATTTACTTATTAAAATATTTAGTTTGACATTTTATACATATATTTAAATAAAATTTAATAAATATCTTATTCTTACCAAAGTGAATTAAAATGATCATAATTTTTTCCTAAGATTGATTTTAGTCAAAACCCACAAATACCTTCAAATTAGGACAAGTGTTAGGGTATACTTATAATATTATAATATTATTTTTACCTTTAATTACCCGAATTAACCTTAACCACCCTTAATAAAAATAAAATAAAAAAATTACAAAAGTTAATACTCAAAAAAATTTATTTGATCCCATTACACTCTTAATATCATGATAATTTCAACCATGTAAGTCTATTTTGTGAAATTTAATTCATAAAAGTAGAAAAATTATGTTAAATTCTAATCCTACAATTGTGTAAAGAAGGAGTGTAAGATGAACATTCAAAAGTTAAATAAGTTTTTATGTCTAATTTAATTATGAAACTGATTCAAATGACCTAAATTGGATTAATATATGTATTAATTATATATTTTTACTTTAAAAATAAATTTAAATTATAATAATTATTTAAATCAAAAAGACAGTTTTTATCTACGATGTAGTATTTTTCATTATTCTTCAAAAAAATGAAACTTCTCAGAAAAATAATAAAAATTCACCCTAAGTAAATTTTGAAATTCAAAATTAAAAAATTCTGTTTATTTTAACAAATTAAATTTATAATAGTTTCTAAAATTTATTTTATTGTTATTCGTAGTAGGACTTGTAAATATGTTCATTTGAAAAAATAGTAGTTTTAATCATATACATACTTTACCAAAAATTATATTTTTTATTATCAAAAAAATTATAAATAATATTCAAAAATTAGTAATTAATATTCATATTAAACTTTTTATGGCTAGGTTATAAATATATTATTTAAATAATTATAATAGTAAAGTGTTGTTTTGTAGAGACTTAATGTTGCATGTAACACAATCCAAATCAGTTTTGCGTGTAGTATAAGATCAACTTGGTGTTGTTTATAACATAATCCAAACATAGTGATTTTATAAAATAACGAATATATATATTCATAATTTCATGAAGTAAAATTATCAAAACTATTAAATTAATTCAAAAAAAATAATTCACAAAATCCCAGGGTGTTACTTTCTACCCCCTTAAAACGATTTTCCCTTGAAATTCATATGGGTTATCAATGGTTTAATACTTGAAAGTTAGATTCATATAATCCCACATCATAAACAAAATAATAATAAAACATCCTTTTAAAATGTAAATGTATAGAAATAATGGTTACCCAAAGTAACTCATAACTTGGATTCCACATAGAAGAACATAGGTGAAGATTTGGGCAAGGAAGAAAAGCATAAATAATCATATAGATTGATAAAGATCACATATCACAAGAAAGTGGGTGATCCAGAAAATGTTAACAATCAAAATACCATAAACTAAAGAAACATTAAAGAGATCCTTGATATCATCAATAATGATGATAACATGATAACCTTTTAGAACATGATTCATTTTCTAATGTTGATTTTTTTAAAAATAATACATACTTACTTGATTTTAGAAAAACATCTTTTTTTTCCTAGATCAATTTCCTCTTCATCTGATATTCTAATATATGTTGGTGAATTTTTTTTTGTGACACATTTTCATATCATGAGAAGAACGATTGGTGATTCCATCCATCTTCAAGAAAAAAGTTTTCACAAGTTATAAAATATGTAAAAATCCACCTATGATGAGATAATACGTTAATCTCACCATGTTATACAATGTTTAACTTAAAATTTAAGTAAATGGATAATCCTATAATAAATCCATAATCTGAAAATCCAAAACTTTAGAAATATGTGCAGTAAATCAACATAACATTTATCTACCATATCATAGGGTACCTCGTGGTAGTCACATTCCAATCATGTGAATACCATATTTTTGTATTCTCTTGAATCATGGTAATAACAAGAATTACCATACATACTTATTGAAATCATTCATGTTTCCTTATTCCAATTTTTTTTGGTTATTTTCTTTATATCAAAAAAGTTGTAAACTTCATCCATAATAGCATAAATTAATTTTTAAAAAATCATTATTCAATTCAAAGTAAATCATTAAAATAAAATTTACTTATTCATATTCAATATATATTTATCCAAATACTGTTATCTCATCATCATTTACATATTAAGGGTTATCCATCCCTTAATCACATGTTTTCCAAAAATATCACGAAATTACATCAATCACCATTCATGGTTACTGGTTCCATTCATCATATGCAATTAAATTCTTAAGGAAAAACTAAAGGGGGTCAATCTTTAGATGTTTCCTTATTCCATAATACCATAAGTGAAATTCTATAACATTATTCTTGAATAATATTACATAAACACTTAAATCAGCCGACATTATTCTTGAACCATTCCCCATGATACATCATCTTAATCATTCCTTAAATAAGAAATATAAATCATGTATTATGGTTCCTAATCCTCAACATTATCATGCTTCATATGTTTAATATAAATAATATAGTAAGAACATCCCATACCTTTCACATGAGATTTTTCGTCTCTTTATCCTTAGTTTGTTACCAATAATAATACCAACTTCTTGATTCACTTCATGATATTTCCATTTAGGAAATTGATATTCTTAATCCCCATACCTTACACATATGAAACATTTAATGTTAACCTTGTTCCTTCTAGTTTTTTTTCATTTGACTAAGACCAAAAAGCATAGTGTGAGAAAAAATTATCATCTTAGAAAAAGGCATAATCTTGAAAAATTACTTATAGGATACATAAATTTTTACACATACTTTTCAATCTATAACACCTTAGTCTTATACTTTGAGACATCCTTAGAAATATACTTAGAAATTTCACTAGGTATATCACTAACTTTTCTAATCCTAGTTACAAATGTTAACTAAACATTCACTCTAATACCAAATATAGTGACCCAAGCTTGATGTACATAGACATAACATCACTTTTTCATAATTACATAATACATTACACAAAAAATCACTCAATGAAAACATTATTCTATTGAATTTGGGAACATAGAAACATAAAATATGGTACATAAGTGAGATACATTATCCTCCACTAGGATCTTCCTGACTATCACCCGATCTAGACACATCAAACGTAATTCATATCTAAATAACATGGTTGAATGAAAACAAAAAATGGGGTGATCTTAGATGCTTAGAAATGGTATGAAATGGAGATATGTAAATATAATCATGAGAATAAGGGTATTATAACAAGTTAATTAAATTAGATTATCATGCCCTGGATATCAAAGATCATAAATAGGAATCACGACAAATATATTTTAATTTCATAAGACATGAATCATAAGGAAATAAAAAACAAGAGTAGAGAAATATTAACATAGGAATAAAACATGGAACTATACCAAACACATAAGCCTATAAAAATTATTTCCATGGAAGTTAAGGAATCACTACCAAGGCCTTCTTGGTTGTATGGGTTCACATCACAAACCATCTTGGTAGTCATGGTTCACTACCATTACCATCTTAGTGGAAAAATTACCTTATGTCTATCTCATGAGATATAAATCATTACCCAATTCATTGGAGAGAGATATAGTTCCCACCCATCCCATAATAAATTCATAAATACATGTACACATCATCATAATCAATGATATCTTAACCCATAAAATGGAAAAAGTATCATAAACATGTAATGATATCTTATATCATGGAAAATAGATAGGTTTCATAATCATTTCATCAAATCATAACCCATGAAAATAAGTGGGGCTCTTAAGCCTACATCCTAAAGAATATAAATGAGATTCATAATTACGATTCAAAAAAAAAACCTTCAGAGAAATAATATGAATGAAAAAATGGGTAATTACTAAGAATGTCACGAGTAACACCAATATATGTCATCTTAGATTGGGAAATTTTTTCAAAGATCAATTATAATGAATTCTTGAAGAAAATATCTATTTTTTGGGAAAACGTTTTATTTTCTTAAAATATTGACCAATTTTAAAAGGAAAAAATATATTTTAAAATAATATTATAATATTATAAGAGAAGATTCATGAAAATATGACTTCATAAAAGTGAAAAAATCTATTCATTATATTTAAAAAGAAAACATCCTCCTCGTAAATTTAAAGAAAAACTCAAGAAGTACACTGCTTGAAAAATGAAAAAAATATTCCTTTTAAACCATGTAGTAAAAAGTCACAATAGGGTAAAAATTACTTTAATCATCCATAAGAGAATAGCAAAACATTTAATGAAAACATTTTCAGAAAATATGGACATTGATGATAAATATTCTTCAATATATTCTTATATATAAAGAACCATAGATAATAATGAGATCGTAAAATTAACCCTTACCTTTTATCTTGAATCTCATCATACTCATTCAAAAATATTGTATAATAAATAAATGTTTATTATACATCTATAATAGAACCATATATATATTTAATACAATATATGATATTCTTAAGAATTTATACTACCCATTTATTATTAACTTCCTGTTAAATTTACGTTTTAGTTGATAACTGCCTTATTAATAACATATGATTTGAATTGGAATTATTAATTATCATACATAGAAAAAGAATTAATTATTTTAATAATATAAGACACGATTTAAATATATTATATATTCACTATATAAATATTCATTATAATCATTAATTGTAAACTAAATACACCATTCTTAGAGATGGCAGGTTGTACGTAAGCATGAACATTGCTTTCATTTTCTTATCAGGTTAAATGAAAAGAATTTATATCATGAATTATTAGTAAAGAATAATTTCAATTTCATACATAACATATATATTCCTAAAATTCATTAGTATTACCATCCATGTGAAATATGGGTGAATAACGAGTCACATCACATCATGGAGATGATAAGACATACATACGCATGAGCGACATTATCATTTCCCCCAAAATATTAGATTGTAAAAAGGTAGAAAAAATATTATTATTAAAAACATATAATTATATTATAAAAATAATATATAATCATTACACTCATCATAGTTATCCATCATAAATGATGGTGATTAATAACTGATTACACCACGACGTGGAGTTGGTAAGTCGTACATACACAGACATGATGATATCGTTTTTTGTTGGATGGTTAAAAGGAGGGATACAATTGTCCCATAATGATAATAATATATTAATATGTAGATAAAATTGATGTTATTATTTTAGTATTTAAACAACATATGAATAGGAAGTAAAAGAAGAAAATAAATAGAATATGATTGGTAAAAAAATTACCACCTCTTCAGTGGACATGCTTTGGATATCCTCTTAGGGAGACTATGGATGGTCTTTTTGGAAGACCAGGAAAAATAAAAAATAAAAAATAATGTCTAGAGGATAATTTTGTTGGGTTTTGTTTGAGATAGTAGGCTCAAGATTTTGCGAGGAAGTGAGGGAGGAGGTGACCTTATATAAGAGAGGGGAGGGGCACTCTAGGAAACTCTTAATATATTAAACTAATATAAATTGATTTTTGATATAAAATTAGTAAAAAGTGAGTTATTTATAATATAATATTATTATGTATCCAAAAACGGTCAACCAATTATTTTTAGAAATTATTAGGTAACATTATTAAACATATATTTTCTTTTTAACCCTTATTTAAAAAATTTTACTCTTACAATGAACATTTAGATTTTTACTCTTTAGGGTTAATATAATTACTCTAAAATTCCAAAAGAACCCCAAATGGATAATTGATTAAATATTTAATCATATTATAGTTTTTTGTCTTAATTATATATTTTAATTAATTTTTTATCATTTAATAAAAATACTATTTATTTTAATGTATCATTTATGGAAATTTTGATACTATTTATAATTTATCATTAAAAAAATATATTAACTACATGATCACTTCGAACTAAAAAATATATTCTATATATAAAATGTAGAATTTATCTAAAAAAGTAATGGTAGTCATTAATTATGTAATTTTTTTTTATTTTTCTATTTTTAATGTCATTTACTTGATATTTCCATAAATTAAAAAATGAATGCCTCATTATTATACAAGCCTTTAATTAAATTATTGCATCTCTAAAAAATAAAAACAAAATATAATGATGAATATAAATTTTTTAGATTTAAAATTAAAATTTATATTATAATATATATTATTTATAACCAAATATAAAACTTATTTACTTATTGAAATTACAAGTATGAAAATTTTAAATTATAATAAAATATAATAAATATCTTATTCTTACCCAAGTTGCATAAAAACATCATAATTTCATCCTAAGGTTTATTGTTGTGTGAAGCCACTCATCCAATGAAATTATGACAACTGTTATGGTTTCTTCATAATATTTTAATATTTTTTACCTTTAATTACCAGATTTACCTTTAACCGTAGTGAAAAAAATTAACAATTTACTAAAGTTATTAGTAAAAAAAATTAATTTGGTCCCATTAAACTCTAAATAAAATACTTATTCCAACCATTTTTTTCATTTCTCAAATTTCAATTCATAGAAACGGAAAAATATGTTTGATGTTAATTACACCGATGTGTTAAGACGACAGGTAAAATGAAAGTTAAAAAGTTCAATAACTTTTTATCTACATTAATTATAAAAATGATTATAATGATGAAAATTGGATTATTATATTTATTAATGATCTATTTTTCACTTTAAAAATAAAATTAATTTATAACATTTGTCTAAATAAAAAATTTAATTTTTATCTAAAATGTAGTATTTTTCACAATTCATCAAAAAATGAAAATTATTAGAAAAATACTAAAAATTAACCCTAAGTTAATTTTTTTGGTTAAAAATTTAAACATGATGTTTATTTTATCAAATTATATTTATAATATAGTCTAAATTTAATATTATTTTTTTTATAGAAGGACCTGAAAAGGAGTTCATTTGAGAAAATAACTGTTTTAAACATATAAGGTCATTACAAAAAATTATAATTTTCATTATCAAAACCATTATAACTAATATTTGAAAAATAGTTATTATAATTAATATTACAAGTTTAACATGTCGGTTATAACTTTATCATTTAAATAATTATAATAACAAAGTGATGTTTTTTAGATACTCATTGTTGCGTGTAACGCAAGCCAAGTCAGTATTGTGTGTAGTGAAGGCTTATCTTGGTGTTTAATATATCAAAATCAAAACATAGTGATTTTATATAATAACCAAAATCTATTTTCAGTTTTTTATGAAGTTAAAATACCAAAATGATTACACAAAAAAAAATTCAAAAGTTGTCGTGGTGTTATAGGTCTTGAATGTATCCCTCGTTTGTTTGAGTAAATAAATCCTAATATTTGAAATAAGATTGATCACACTAGAAAGCCGTCTGTGTATCCCAAATAATTGAATAAATCACTGGTAGATGATTATATATTATATAAATATCCCATTTGATCTTTATGGTTCATTTGGGGTTGAGACCCAAACTTGTGACCACCTGATAGTTATGGTAGGCATAGTACTTAGTCATGACTTGGATATATTGAACACTACACCCATTGAAATGATTTATTTGGTAATTTATTCCATCATAATATGATTTGGGATAACATTTAAAATTGGTGTAATTAACTAATATTGAATTACATGGACTAATAATTTATAAATGATATGCTAATGACCATGGAAGATTAAATGAAAAATGGTAAATTGATGATTGGCCATAATGGATTATGAGAAGATGTGACAAGTTGTAATGCTTATAAGAATTTTCCTTGACTTGCTATAATTATTATAGGTCTTGACCCAAAAAAGTTGGATTACTTATAGGGCTTGACCCATACATGATTTAATGATTATGGGTCATAACCTAAACATATTTGTAATGCTTATATGGCTTGTCCTAAACATGTAGTAATGCTTATAGTGTGTGACCCGTACATGTTGTAATGATTATAGGGATTATCCCGAACATTATGTAATTCTTGTAGGGATATTCCCAGTTCTCTTGTGACTATTTATAGGTTATACCCTTGGTGGGTTATAGTAATGGTTGGCATGCTTCCATGACATGCTTAGAGATATTATTGCTAAGTAACGATGTTGGTTTGGGATAAACCTAGGTATCATCCCAGATATAGAGGGTAAGTGGATTTAATTTATATATAGTATTATAGTATTAAATTAACACCCTATTAATTACTTTGTTAAATTTAATATATTTATAAGATTGTATTTTTTAAGACATGTTAGTGCTGACATACAGAGTTCAACTCACACCTTGGATGATCCACCATTTGGTACGCGGAATGATTTAATGGATTCCTGGATGTATAAGGGAATTCTTCCTTGATATTGAATTTTTATTACTAGATGGGTTATAGCTTGAGGATGGGACTTACATAGGTATTGGTACAAGGGAATTGGATTATTTTATTTGAGATTTCATTGTCTTTTATTCTTGGACCATCAACACATTATTTAGCTTCATTTCATCCAGTAATTATCTATTTCTATTTTTTTAGATATTGTGATACATACCTTGATATCTCAAGTGATAAACAATAACCTAAACCATGTGAATTGGATTCATTGTCCTAGAAGGAGGATCTACCCATAGATTCCATTATTAATCAATGACCACCAATGTATAGTGGATCATCCAATCCACTTATACCGAAATAGCAGATTAACTCAATAGTGATGATATTTTTTATGCTATATTTTTAGAAGAATAATATATCCTTGATTTTCTATAATTATAATGGATAAGTGGTTCAATGGTGGTATTTTATAAATAATCAAGATAAAGGATTAAGTAGGAGAATTAGAGTGGAAATACATTAATAAGATATTTATTAACAATTATTTCTAAAAAATCATTCAATATATGATAGATATAGAATTCCTATATCTTATGAAAAAGGAAGGTGAATATATCTATTTATACTAAGAAAATTTCAAAAGGCATGCAAATATATTCATTCATTTTTTTATTAATAAATATAGGAAAATAGAAAAGATCTGTAGAGTTTTAATACCGTGTCACCTAATGGGTAAAAATATTTATAAAATTGGGAGCAATGAAAAATACATTCAATGTTCTATTAATTTGGAGATTTATATTGGATATAGTTTCATGGTTATGGAGATATAAAACAAGATATAATGTATCAAGATGGAATATCAAATAAAAAATGGTAAAATAAGATTCAACCATACACATGTCAAATATATGTATAGGAATATCATGGGAACTTCATCATATTGACTAGGATATTCTTAATGACTAGTAGAGAAAGATACTAATGTCAAGAATTTCAAAGAGATGTGAAGAATCCAACCAAAGTGACAGAGAAATTTAGGGAACCTACAAATGCACTTCCCATAATTCTTTAAATATTCTACAAGGAGTAATGAAATTATGCATACTGATGTACTAGGTTAAGGTTTCTTGAGGGGAATCAACATCAGAAACTGTTAAATATAATAGAGTAGGGGAAAGCTTATGAAATCACTACTACTGAGGTAGAAAATGAAAATCAAGTCACATAAGGTAGACTTCATATTTACTCAGGAATAGAAAATATTTCAATTGATTATTCTTCAATGCATTCATTTCTATCATGTATGTTTCTATAATGATTCAATCACATCCCGGATACCTTGATGTAGTGAGATATATAAAAACTCCTTGTATTTCGATTAATGGAACTCCATTGTTGGACTCTTATCATGTTAGCATATATGGAAATATGCTTCTAATAAATTTAGTGATCCTTACATTGGTGTAATTTTATTCAATTCTAGGAAACTATCGGATCTCATTATATAGAACTCAAATCAACTATTTGAAAAAGGAAATCTAGTTGTATATCAAAAACATGACCATTATCATATATAAATGAATGGAATACCATGAATATCCAATGCAAAATACATCAATAGTGTGGGAATTATTACCTAGTAAAGAATCATATCTTTCTAAAATTGTTGAGTCTATATAAAGTATTATACTTGAGGAAATTCACATTTATAGGAAATATAATGATATGTTTCCCTTGGAGTTACTTGACCTTACCCCATAACATGAGGATGAATCACAATTTATCTTATACACAGAGCCAATACTATCTCCAAATACCCCTATTTAATGGCCTTGATATAACTTGATATGTACAATAATAAGATGTATGATAATTTGGGAAAAGGGTTCATATACCCTAATGCATCATCTTTGGGTGTTCTGGTTCTCTTTATAAAGAGAAATGATTGATAAATGTGGATTTGTATCAATTACTAGGAGATAAAAATGACCAACTTAAAGTAAAAGTATTCCATGTCAAGGATTTATGACTCATTTAATAAACTACAAGGATATTAGTACTTCTCAAATGTGGATATTCATTTTAGATACAATCAATAGAAGGTAAAAATGAAGATATTAAAAAAAAACCTTATGTACATGGTATGGAAACAAGGTGTCCTTTTTGATGGCCTTTTCACTAACTAATGCCCCTTTAATCGTGATGGATTTGATTAATAGAGTAATTAAATACTACCTCAGTGAATTTGGGAAAGTATTCATCAATAATATCCTTGTTTACTCCAATATAAAATCAGAACATTTAGGGAATTTTTAGATTGTGCTGGTAGTAATAGGAATATAGAAAATGTATGTTATATTTATAATGTGTACTTTTGGATGAAACAAGTTGCATTTATGATGAATGTGATCATGAGGGGAGGAATTTATATGTACCCTGAAAAGACAAGGGAATTTGAGGAAAATCCCAAACCCTCATGTTTCATGTAAATCCATAGTTTTATTGTTATGGTTTGGTTCTACTGAAATTTTTTACAGAAATCTATCATGATTGTCTAGCCTACTGAATAATTTAACACAAAAGGGGTTATTTATGTTTGGTTGGAAGAATGTGTGGATAGATTTATGGATCTCATGATTAGGGAAATAATTTACCCTATACTCAAACAACTATCATGAGGAGAAGGTTTTACAACATATAGTGATGCTTTAGGAATGAATTTTCATTTATTATTCATGTTGAATGAGAAATTAATATCATATGCCTCTTGAAAATTGAACATAATTAAGTAGAAAAAACAAATTCATGTTCTACGATTATAAGATACGGTCTTCGGTTTAATGATTTGGAGGAAATAACACTTTGGTGAGTAGTATGACATATATATGAATCACAAGAGTGTAAATTATATTTTCTCATATATAGTGTAGAACATGCATAAAAAAATATAGTTAGAGCCAATTAAGAAAACTTCTCTCTCTACTCACTACCATCCTTGAAAGGTTAACTATTTTATTGATGCTCTTATTAGAAAAGAACCTACTACTCTATCCCCGATGAGGATTGAGAAAGACCTTATATTCATTGATATGTATAGTATGGATCTAGAAATCACAATTAATGTACATAAATCCTACATTTCCAATCTGATTTCCATAATACATATTAAATATAATATCATCGAGGTACAATGAGATTATCTAGAGATTAAAAAGAATGTGAAAAATGTAAAATATGGGAATTTTCATGAATTACACATCAATGATGATTTCATCATTTAGTTTGGAACATGAATTTGTGTTCCAACTTCACCATAGATAAATAAACATCCATTAAATAATGAACAAACATAATCTTTATCTATCCATTCTCAATGTATCAAGATCTACCATGATCTCTGAGAGAAAGTTTAGTGGGGTAAGATTAAGGAGGAAAATGTCAGGTACCCCTCAATATTATTGATATGTCATCAGGTTATTGAAGACAGATAAATGTCTAAGGGGATGATTTAGGCATTTACCATACCCACAAAGAAATTGGATAACATCAATATATAATTTTTCATTTTTCTATTGAAGACATAGGAAGGATTCAATTAAACATGGGTTGTGGTGGATCAACTCACTAATAATTCCTACACCATTTAAATTCTAGAAGATTTTTCTCTTTTCCAAATTTTCATGATATATGTAAAGGAAGTGGTGAGAAAATATGGAGAACCACATTCAATCATCATTGATCATGATATGTGGTTCACTTATAAAATATGGATAAGTCTTCAACATGATCTGAATACAAAATTAAATTTCAATATAGAGTATCACCCCCAAACTATTGGCCAACCAAAAAGAATGATTCAGAAACTCAAGGATACATTGAGAGCCTAAAAAATATAATTTAAAAGTGAATGGATCAATATATCACATTAGTCAATTTTTCATCTAGTTGGAATGCAACATGGAATTTTTATCACACCCTGGATACACCTTTGGGTGTACGAAAACCCTATTATATATTTTTTTATATTAAGGAAAGGCATTTAGTGTTGGAAGATTTCATTTATAGTGGCTCTTGTTGTGGATATTGATGGTGGTGGCTTGAGGATGTTTCTCATCCTGTTGAATAGAGGTTTGGGGAAATGTCCTTGTTTTCCCTTTTTTTTCATTGTCCATTTTTGGTTTGTTTTTGTTTGTAAACATAAAAATAGGCAATTATTAAGGGCACATTTGGTTGAATTTTTAGATGTGAATTAATATTTTTTATTGGTGAATTTAATGATGTAAATCTAGTTAAATCATTCCCTCTTGTTTTATTTGATACTCAAGAACCTGTTCCAGCCCTTGGGGATCGAGAATGCCCTACGGTCCTTATCACAGATAAAATTGGGTGACCATTTTGGGGTCAACCTAGGTTGGTTCATTACAAAACTAATATCACGTTTATTCACATCATCATCTTGAAAATTATATCTGATATATTTATTTTTTTGTTGTAGATTGTTGAAAAGTATTTTTAGAAATATATATTTAACAATAATTATCATAGAATACTGTAATTTATCTTATTCGTATATTAAAATGAAATGAAGTATGATGATTCCAAATACCTTGAGAAAAAAAAACTAGAAGATTCATTTTATTGAGAATTCTATGTAGATAATGCAACTACTTATTTTTTATTGTACTTCCATGAAATTTAATTCTTATTTAGAAAACAAAGCATAAATATTGTGCTTTTAAAATCAATAATAAATCCTCTATAATCAATCTAATAAAACGATAATAAATTATTTTTTTATTTGAATAAAATAAACTGGTAAAAACTGTTCCATTAATGTATCTAATAACTCTTTTAAAAGAATTATGATGACTTTCGTTATTATTGGATTAATATATTTTCTAAATCAAACTCTAGATATTATATATAGTCTATATGTAGTGAAATATAGATATCTCCTTATCATGACTCTATAAAATTTAGCATCAAAATTTTTTCATGATTCATAGAAATA
Organism: Viscum album; assembly: GCA_963277665.1. Classification (NCBI taxonomy): domain Eukaryota; kingdom Viridiplantae; phylum Streptophyta; class Magnoliopsida; order Santalales; family Viscaceae; genus Viscum; species Viscum album. The sequence goes on from OY728120.1 coordinate 2,116,672,710, forward strand.
TAATTTTATTTTTTTAGACATTGGGTTTTTAATGTACATGAATTAATGAGGGATTTTTTTTACCTTATTTTTGGGATACATTTGTTGACTTTATAAAATATAGTATTTTATTTGGTAAATTTTTGATGGATGAAAAAATTTCAATTCCCTCATTAAGCTCATATCAATCTTATCAGTTATTAAATTTTGAACATTCATTACAATGTATATCATTTGTTGAAAAAAATATTATTTCGTCAATATATATCTGTAAAGTCAAAATATCATTTTAATGTTTATTTATAAACAAGTTAGGATAAAATATTCTTTTAGGAAATATATTTAGAAATCAATAATAGAATTTTTTTCTCATAACAAGTTTTTAGAGCATGCTTAAAGATATATAATTAATTAATATGTTAAAAAACATGAAATTGAAATTTTCCATTCTCAAATCATGGGGTTTGTTTGACATATACTTCTATTAAAAATATTACATTTAAAGATATACTCTTTAAATCCATTTGAAATAATTTTATATTTAAGAAAAATAAAATTTAAATAAAATTATAATAACAATAATCCTAGTAATAAAAAAACCATAATCTTCAACGTAAATTCCCTAAACCTAATAATTACCTCGAGATACTAGTCTTTCATTATTTTTAACAATGTTGATAGAATTATTATGATTTTTATGAATAATCTACATAGTTCTAATTATTTTTTTATATTTTTTTAATACAAAAAAATTATAGACTTTATTTATACAAAATTTATTTGATTCATAATGCATATTATCAATTTACTTTAAATAAATTAAATCATTATAAATATTAGTAGGTAAAAAATATGCAACAAGAACTGTAATTTAAAATATTTTTTTTTGATTTCATACTAGATTAAACATTTCCAATTTATTTTTCCATAAAATTCTATGTGAGAGTTTTCCACTTTTTTGGATCAATTTGAGTAGATATTATCTACTTCTCAACTAAGGAATTATCATTATCTGTAACATTATCATAAAAAAATTATATCCCCTAAATTCATAATCGTCTACAATTAAACAAAAATTTTCTTTTTTATTTTTGTATTCATTTAATTTAACTTGATAATAATCATAAAATGGTAATTTAATCATATTGAAAACCTAATAATGTGTTCTAGAATTGAGACAACATAAAAAAATTCCTTCATCACATTAATAATTAACCATTTTTTAAATTAGATTATTTATTTAAAACAATATCATTGTAACCAAACATCCAAGAATATCAAATTTTAACTAAAAACCCATTAAATAATTCATAAATGGTTTAGTTTAGATATAATCTTATAAAAATCAATTTAAAACATTGAAAAATATATTAATAGCTTCTTCACAATAATTCATAAGGGTTTTTCTTCCTTTCTCATTTTGTCAAATTTCCTTTAAGTTGTTATACCATTTTAATTTCAATTATAAATGTTGGGGTATGGTTTCAAACCTCCCCCATACTACACTCTTTATGTTTGAATGGTGGGAGACCCCTTTCTCTCTCATTAAATTCCTCTCATGTACACCTGTTACTATGCTGAAATTCTGAAAGGAAATTTTCTCTCCTTATTGACATTTAAGAAATTAGTTTGTATCATGAATCTAAATTACATTACAATTATTTGGACATGTATCTATATGACCCCATTACTATCCATGTCATGTAAATATGATGAGACACCCCTTTCTCTCTCATCATCCATTTTTATGAATTCTTACGTCACGTCGTTATGCTACCAAAATCGCACCGATTTTCCAAGCCAATGTCATTGTTTTGTAAATACCATGCCCATTTCCCTATTGAGGGTATTCAAATTTATGCACATTTACGTATTGATTATAATGTTTCATGTATTAATTACACATTCCTTTATCATGGAAAAAATTATGATGTTTTATGAATCCATGTTATATGATCCATGTGGCACACTTATGAATGAAATGAAACGTTTAAGAAGGGTGCGCCTTTATAGTGCTCTAATGCATTGGGTAAAGTATAGTATCATGATATGTCATGTGCAATGGGAGTTGAATCATGCTAATTCTTGTGAAATGAGGTTTTACTCGTGCTTCATTTGAAATGAGGATTTACTCATGCTTTATGTGCAATGAGCCTTGTCTAATTGTAATTCCATGTAAGTATTGTTGCCACATTTCCATGTTATGATTATCATGATTTATCATGCCCTTATGTTTATTATCATCTTGTGCTCTATTGATACGCCTAATTTCTAACACGTATTGTATTCCTCATGTTATTCCATGATTATTCCCTTACTGGGATTTATAGCTGAACCCTTTTTTATGCATGTCCTTAGGTTATCCCATGCAATGATAAGTATGAGGGAATGTAGTGATCATGTAAAGGAAGTTTTTAATAAAGATGATTTATTCCATGTTTTAAGTTGTTATGTAATGTTTCTAAGCCCCAAAGAGATTATTCCTCTCAATCTTCCATGTTGTATCATGTGAAGGTTTTATATAATAAATCAGGTTTAAGATTGTAATAAAAGAAGGGTTGTAATAAAAATAATAAAACCGTGTATCTAAAAAATATTATTTAGTGGTTCCCAAGTGATAACATAATCATTTAGGATCTATTGAAACCCCACATTCATAAATGACATATCCAAGGTAATTTACCTCATGTTTTATGAAATCAAATATGAAATCTTATCATAAAAGAGATGTTATAAAAAGATACCCAACACTATAGATAAGTATTTTTCAGGATCAACTTATATCATAGAATAAATAATAATATCATCGTAGAACCACACTATAATTTAATAAAAATTCATTTTAATGATATGATTCATCAATTATATAAACACCAAAGGTTATTTCATAAAACCAACTAGAAAATGTAGGTATTCATATTGATCATAGTGTATCCTAAAGGTAGTATTAGAAATATACTCCTTCTAAACTCATAGTTGGGGATACCCTGATCATATATCTATTTTAGATAATAATCAGGTGGCCACAAATTGATCCAATAAACCATCAATTCATATAAGTAGATACCGATTCTTTATTGCAACATATATTATGTTATGATAATTCCCAAAAGTCTAAAAATTTTATCTACCTTATTTAGTAAATGTACTTTTTCTTCCCTTAGGGACATGATTGGTCTAATAAACACGTTTATTTCTAACTATTATCATTGAACTTTTAGTTACCTCAATAATTTTGGTTTCATTCTATAAGAGGAAGTTAAATATGAGAAGTCTATTATGGGAGATCAATCATAAACAATACTACTCAAGTAGGGGTCATTCTGAAGAAATGTTTGCAAATGACATTCAAAAATTTGTTAATGATTGTTTGGAAAACTCTCAATATGATTTCATAACCAGATGCCAAGGTAACAACTAAAAACATATAATATATTGTTCCAACCACCAGTACAAGTGATACTTTTCCATTAGAATACATGTTATAATCTCCCTTAAATATATTATAAACACCATCAGATGATACAAACCTATGCTGTTTGGAATATTGGTCAATGTGGGTCTTGAACGATGTTAACAAACCAATTCTCACAATCAGGTCACACTTATCCATACTAAAAATAGGGAAATCCCAAATCAATTCATCCCCATCGATTATTATTGAACTAACTATGTATTTAAATTCTCCTCATCCTCATTTTCTTTGAGGTGTTTGAATTTTAAAAAATTAGAGAATTATCTCCACATGTAAACCCATATTATCAATCGTACATGAAGAAATAAAATAATTGGATTCCTCACTATCAAACTAGAATTGTATAAGGGTTGAATTAAAAAGAATCATAGCTTCCACCATCAATGAAAAAGACTGATCATCCATGATCATCTAATCCACACCATAATACTGTGTAGTATCTCCTTCATGTTCCTTTCCTCCTTGATGAGTTTTCTTAACCATAGGTGTCATTGTGTTCCTGGAATCACCTTGACTTTCTTGGTTTTGAGGGAAAAAAATTATTCCACCCTAGTCATTCAATTAAATCATAGGATGTTTGAGAAACATGAGACACATATCCCACAACATGGTTTGTGAAATTATGACAATAGTACAGAAGATGTCCCATCGGATTATAGGTATAGAAATATATAGTTGGATTCATAAAGTATTTATTCTTATAAAAATTAAATCCACATTTGGAAGAACCAGACATTATATTCAGTCATAGGGGTAAATTAACAAATTATGCAGTCTGATTATGAGATTTTCCATCTCCTTTTATGTGGGTATCTATATTTTTGTAATTAAATATTTTTTGATATCACACCTATTCCCATAGTGAATAACATACTCCTACCATCCAGAATTCTATACTTTCTATTTTTTCCACTGTCACTCTATTTACCATCTCTATATAACATTAAATAAAATGAAAATGTATCTTTGATGGAATCTTTAGTAAAAAACAAGAATAAAAAAGAGTTCCATCATGGAAAAAATATAAAAAACATCTTGGGAAAATAAGATGAAATTCATGAGAATATTTGTATACCCCATGATAGAAAGAATATAAATTTTCAAGATAATGAAATCACCTGTTATTACATTAACGAATGTATGAGGATATAATTTTTTGTCGATTAATTCTCTAAATTCATACAATTTAATGAAATTTTCTAGAAAAATTGAACAATATGATGTTACCATTTGTGTGAAAGATCCAATAGTATATATGTTTCCCACATGAATTTAAACTCTAATACTACACCAATTAATTAAATCATTTGGATCATCCTATTTAAAAAAACTACTATATTATCAATATTATAATACCCCAAAAATATGGGTGGATTGATTTTTTGAAAATAAATGGAGTGGTACACTTATCATGGTTCATCATTTTAATTTACTCTATCTATGGCTTGAAAATCATAATCAATTTTTGGACTAGTTGTTGGTTATCCTATGGCTCATGTGTTACTACATTTTTAGCAGCTCCATCTGAACAATAATTACAAATTATACCCATTTCTATTATATCTATAACCATATAAAAATTCATTTATTCATTACACCCTAGAAACTGAGGGGATATAATATTTTAAATAATCATATTAAACATGAATTGATACCATAATTTCAAAAAAATACACCATTTTATCAATTTTCATAAATCATTAATGTTAATATTGAAAGCATTGTTTCAAACTAAGGATAATGATGATTGGTGTAAGTGAAGATGTGATGACTATGGACTGAATATGACGATAATTCCGGTGGACGGTCTCACCAGTGACCTTCTTTAATTAGTGACACATGATGATGGGTTATCATCTTGATGTGTTTGTGTGACATGTGGTGGACGCATAGTGTGTGGAATATCATGGACCAAGGTTTGGTTATGATTCCACTCGATATTTGAAATTTCAAAAATTTTAATGAATTCTGAACTGTATGGGTACCATTATTATGGATATACTATGTATGAATTTTGTGTATTTTGTATGTACGGATACGGGTAATCCTTAAACAATATTTTTAGAAAAATTAAAAAAAATGGAATTTAGGATTTTTATTCACTAGTGGGTTTCAATGAGGGAAAACTATGTTTTAATGTGGTATTTGCTTAAAAATTACATACTAACCCCTGGGTTGATAAAAATGGGGTTTTAAATGAGTTTCAAATGTTGATTTAAAACGAGGGTGGGGACCCTTTTTGTTTAAAATGGATCAATTTAGATATTATTGGTTTTAATTGAAAATAATTTTCTTGGATGCTGGTTTATTGTTTAATGGGAAAAGAACCATGTTTTAAAATCTGGATTCCATTGGTTTGAAAAGTATATTTCATTTTGGTATTTTTAGATGTGTGGAATGGGTATTTCTTTGTTAAATCATGTGTTAATTTAATGGTCTGTATGAAGCATGATAAATGTTGTGGTAAATTAAGGAGATTCAAATGACTATAGAGGTATTTCTAATTGTTAAATGATTAAAGTACATTTAAATTTTTTTTATATGGATAAAATAAGAACAATATAATTTATAATGTTGGGTTTTATGTGTCTTGGTAATAGACCATGGTAGTGGTCGATAAAAGAATGGTTGGGGGTGGTTGAAAATGACATATTAAATCTAGGATGGAGACTGGGATAGATGGTCCATGTTTTCCAAAATCGTAAAAATGGTTTTGGGATGTTAGTCTAAATCTCCACTCTAGTTTTTTTGTAGTCCGAAACGATGCTCCATGTGCCTCAGTTCCCCTTAGTTTTCCAATAATGGACTAATGATTCTGGGTCCAAGGGTATAATCATGACCATCTATATCATGGTTGATATGGTTAGACGCGGCATTTTGAATCCCAATTAGATTCTTGGATTGATTCCCATTATTTACTGATATGTGGGCCTAATAAAAAATGGTTGGGATGGTTGGACATGATGTGCAGAATCTCAGTTGGATACTTGGACTGATGATTCTGGTTTTCAGACCTGTGACCTATGTGATTTAAAAAAGGGCATCTTGTTAGATGCTCCATGGTACAAAAAATTATTTAAATGAGAGATGAATTCCCATTTTGAAATAAAATTTGTATCCCCTAGAGTGTATGGATAATTACTAAAGTTTTAACTGGGAAATATATTTACTTTTCTTCCTTATTTATTCATTTCACCCCATGTAATCTACATAAACTATTTTGGAGAATAGTTATTATGTTAGACACTATTGGTGGTGGCATACATTGTTGTACTCACTCCCCACATGGGCCTCCATGGATCTTGGGTACCCAAGCTGATGCAAATTGTTTACCGATATGTGGCACCTATAATAAATAGTTGGGATGAATGTGTATGATGTGATGAATCTTGGATGGATACTTGGATTGACGATTCATGTTTTTCAACCTGTGACCTTTATGATTTAAGAAATGGGCACATAGATAGATGATCCATTGTACGAAAAATTATTGAAATGAAAATTGAATACCCCTTGTGATATAAAATGGTTATCCCCTATAGTGTTTGGATAATTAATAAATATTTAATTGAGAAATATGTTTCTTTTTCTACCTTATTTATACATTTCACCCATATTTTTCTACATAAACTATTATGTAGAGTAGTTATTATTTTATACATTGTTGGTGGTGTCCTACTGTGTTGCACTCACACCCCACATGGTCCTCCGTGAAACATGGGTTCCTAAGGTGATGCTACTTATTTTTATGTATAGGATATATATAGGAACACTCTGGTTGGTTTACACACTAGATTATGGGATTGAGCATGGGATTTTAGGACCATGTGTGGACTCAGGACCATGTTTGGGATCTTTCATGGTTTTGTTTTTGAGATTTTATTTGTATTAATTCCTTTTATATAGAGTATACATATTGTTATTGTATCATGTTTGCCTTTGGTTATTATTATAAATTTATATTTGATAGTATATTTGTTTTTTACTTATTTTTATATATTTTGATATTATTTTATAATTTTTTCTCTGATAAGGAAGTATAGTCTTCCCATTGTACCTCTATAGACCCATGCTATTAATCAATATTTATTGGTCTATGATGTAACACACCTATCATCATGTGACACATCGTCTTGGGGAACCGGTTTTAGTGGTTCTCATGCTAGGAAGTTAGAAACTATCAACAAAGGACTACTTGAATCAAAACATAAAAATACATGATCCTAGGTACCACCTGAAAAATTTCTATCCCAATGTCCACCTACAATGGTGAAGGTATCAAGACACATCGCGAAAATAAACAAGACATGTTTCCCATTCATATTTTTCAACACATGAAATCTACCAACACACCATAGTTCCCTAATAGGAGGTGAGTATCATATCATAAGGTATTTCCTCAATAATTACAATAACATTCCACTAGGATAATAATATAATAACAATTCTAATAAAAAAATTGGAAAATAGTTAAAAAATTTATTAAAACTCATATGAGTGGTCCATGTGGGAAATTAATAGACTAGATTATTTCTATCAATTCACATATAGTACAACCTTACACATGTTAACAAATATCTTGATCTATAACACATATGCTTGTTGTTACCATTAATCATGGTATCCAATGAACACAAACTATCCTACATTATTAGTGTCACATTTGACCAACCATTCTACTCTAAACACACACCTATCAAATCAAGTCAAATTCCATGTAAATACATTTCAGATAAAAAAATTATTTCTTTGAAATAATTTCATCATACATTTTCAAGAATAAAAACAATGAAATAATATTAAAATTTTCATTTAAAATCATAAGCATGGTGGTTTTTCCAAAATCCATGTAAGTTTTGATTATAGAAAATCAAAAACCAAAAGGTTTTACTAAAAAATATGACATGATTTTTACATAGGAATTCTAAGATAAACCTTTAAATCAAACTAATACATTATGTTCTAGAACAATGGAGATGTGGAAAGGATCACCTAGCATCCAATGAATGGAGAAAATAAAGAATGACACATAAAACTCATAGATATGAGAAAATTGTACATTATTTCACTAAAGTAACCAAGATATCATCATGTTTGACCTCACAATATATAGGAATATATAAAATATGCAGATATAAAAGAGAAGAATAATTTAGATCTAAGAGTAATAAAGGAATAACTAGAGAAAAAAGGACTTACTGATGAATTAATATCTCCAAAAGACTTTGATTCATCAAATGATGTATTCAAGAATGATGGTAATTTTATTGTAATCCTAGGGGAGTAAGGGAGATTGATAACCTAGAATATTAGAATAATAATGAGGGTTTTTGGCCTAAATATGAATAAAAGCAACAAAATTTAGGGAATTAACTCAACATCACATGGTTATGATGAATGGTTTCTCAAACCATTCATTATCCGTGCACATGCTACAAGAAAAGATCTTTTAGGATGCTTGGTTTGGATGCTTGGTATGAAGATCCATACACTAGAACGGTTGTGCTACTTTCTTATCAAAAACTAGTCACATGGTTTCCCCACACAGTTTTGAAAACCATGTTCCAACCATACTTCCCCTCTATCCAAACCTGTATGCTTTCCCCTGGCATGAACACTGTTTGGGAAAATCGTGATCCAACCATAAACCTACCCATAGAATCCCTAAACATGTTTTATAGTTTCCAAGATATAGTTCACAAAATATACTATCCATGATCATACTATACACCTTCATAAAAACTTCTAAAATAGTCCAAAACCATTCGGGGACTCCAAAAACCTAACCCAAGAATAAACTAATTAAAAATTATACAAAACAAGGGTAACATACATAAAATCATGGATTTTACATAGTCTATTAGCAAGAATCCCTTCATGTGTGGAGAATAAATCTACAGACCACTATTTTTCACCATGTAGTCCATTCATGAATGATGTAGTGTTACTGGCTTTGTTGTGAAACTCTTCCAGAAGCACATATCAATATTCAAAGGCATCCCTTACCCAAGCCTTTAACAAAAGGCACTCATACTACTCAGGAATGAAGTGTAGTAATTACTTAGTTTCCCAAACTACCTTCCAATTTTCTTTTAATTAGACCCCATGCCTCTCATTTGGGTGGAGGATGGGTGATAGGTAAAATATGTAGAGCACCCAAGTTATAATTTTGGATGAAAAAACCTCTTATTATATTCCCCGATAATCTACTTCCTCATCCAATGAATCCCTATTTCAAAAAATTATTAATTTTAAAATGGAAACATGTTTTATTTGAAACATATAATGGTTTAAACATTACAGTTTCATAAAATACTTATTATCAAGAAATATTATGTTAAGGGACCACTGTTGTTCAAGGAAATATCACACTATGGTGTATCGTGGCCAACTCATCCCAAACATACCAAACCAGGGTGATATGTACCAAATATTCTAAAAAGATCCTATATAAAGGGAGACATATTTCAATTGTCTATAAACCTATATGAAATTTATCCAAACACACTTATTATGGTGATACATTCACTTTGTCCTGAAAACATGGTATCAAATAATGTATGCCCTTTTATTAGGGGGAAAAATCACCTCTGACCCCTCATTAGAGTGAAACTTTTCCCCTATCCATATACATGGTAATAAATTACCTCATAATTTTTTTTGTGATACATCACCCAAATCAAAACATGTTGGTGAAAATTCACCAATGTACTATACATTGGGACCAATTATCCCATGCCCTATATGTGGAGTCCACTTCATATGGGACCTATAACTAGTTTCCAATTAACTAAAGAAACAAAAATTGGTAACCAAGATACCAAGACCTCCTCTACAACATTGAGAGACATATGAATAGGAAATGAATACAAAAATGAAACCCTTAAATCATATATTACTTTTATAATATGGATCAATCCTTTCATGAGATAATTTTCTGGGTTTGTTGTCCCTAACTGATAGGTCCCTTGTGGTGATAATAATCATGTATTCAATTTGTAATGAAGGCCCATATCATTAAGTGATTAACATAACCTCACTTTTTGTGATTTCAATTATTTTTGTGACATAATAATCATGTTCCTGGACACATAAACTTATGGACCCATTTCGTTCACATAATGAGTTGGAGGTAACATATATTGTCCTCATACATGGTCAAATCCCTAATTATTTCCTCATTGGTTACCATATCCTTTAAAATACAAAATTATACATCTAGATATGGGATATATTGTAATCCTAAAAACATAATTTTTCCAAATTCATCTAAATAAATACCCCTAAAGACCCCCAATATTAGCCCATATTAAATATATTGATGTTACACATTTAATGAGGAAAAAATCCTTACCGCATGATATTAAACTCTCAAGACTGGTTCTAACATATGACATAATGCTATATAACTTTAACTAGATGAAAAAAATACCTTTATTAACCTAGAGTCAATGTAATCCACCCCCCATGTTCAATAGAGACACCCGAATTCATATCTTGGGCATACAAAAAGGTGTTATCCCCATGATTTCTAGTGTTCCATCATCATTGAGTTACCAATTTATAGGGGGTATAAAATCATATATAAGCCTAAATTTATGTGTATTACCTATACATATGTAGTCTTCTATCCCAATTTCATTACTAATTAATTGAAATTATACATCCATATATGAGTTTACAATAAGGTAACGGAGACAACCATTCCCTATCCTATTTTGTTACAAATAGAAATGATGAACCAAAAAGGGTCAGTCTTGTGTGTGTCCTAAGAAAACCCATTACTATATAAATTTCACATAGAAATCCATTTTTAGGGCTTGAAAAAAAATTGATGTAGTTGTGGATAGATGGACTTAAAAGGAACAACTATGGTTTCTATCAAATGGACATAAATAGTAAACAATTTCTTGTTAAATGCCACCAAACTATGTGGGTTCATATTCCCTTCATTGAATTTATATTATAATCCACATTCATTAGCCTGATCCGAGCTAAACAATACATCTTAGCACATTCCACATTACCCCAATTCCTTCCAAGTTTTAGATAAAATCTAGAGAGTGATCCCATATGTATTTAATCAGTATTGTGAACAAATAATTGGACCAAATGTGATGTATAATAATTCCCATGTGTAGAGTCATCATAAATGCATGTTTTTAGTAACTAAATATATTTAGACTAAAAATTATTATTATTGATAATAATTCATAATCATTTGTTATATATTTAAGAGAGTCTCAAAATTAGCACCAAATACCCTTGTTGAATGGGAAATCCCCCTATCATATTTTCTAACACACAACCTAAACCACGTACAACATATACTAGTGAAAAATTACATAGGAAAATTGGTCTACACCAATTCAAAATGCTACACACATGGACAAGCATAAAAATGATGATATTGATCCCTATGCTATTCATTACCTTGGAATGAAGTCAATTTACCAAGAATATTTTTTTAGAGAGACTAAATTGTTGGATTTATTTTTATGCTAATGAATTCAAATAGATTCATCTATGAATTCACCATGACAAGTCATGCTGTTTAGGTAGCCAATAGAAATATATTTTACTTTATGGTTTCTACAAACTAAATTCCAATGTTACATTGATCCTACATCATTTTCATTACTACAAATTCATTATATTTAAGGCATTTATGTATACTTCAACCTACCAAACAATCATAGTGTTAGATGTGAAATCAATGGTTCAAGAATATATATGTGATGGGACAATTCAAAACATAGAAATAACTCTTTTCAATAATTATGGAGTAATTCCATTGGGGAAAATTCTATCCAAATAGTCAAATAGTGGAAAGGAGACCCTATATCGATATGAAACCACATTTTTTGTCACTCCATTGGGTAAGGAAATTATAATATTCTCTATCATATGTATGTGGAAGATTATATATAATGTGTCCAGGAAATAACCCAAGTAATTCCTAAATGGGATATTAATTGTGGTCATTAGCACTGATGAGTGACCCTAATACTACAAGAAGCTGCAATGTGATTTGTGGTGGAACAAGTCATCTAGATGAGGGATCCCAAAAAGAGAGACTGTTAGGGGTATCCAATTACTGCTACTCAAATTTGGTTCCATATCCTAACTATTTCTGACACATATAGAGCCCATATATATATACCCATAATGGCCATGGTGAAATACAATTAATCATTAAACCAACGACATCACATTTCATTAATATAATCATTAGTTCTGGCTTAACAAACCCCTCATAAGTGTGGTAGGAACCAACTGACATGGGATTATTTTTAGCGGTGTCTCATCACATCAAGCACATGATATAATATAGGACATGGAACCAAGTAGTGTGGTAACTGAAAATACAACATCTTATGGAAAACCCTAGCCCATGGGGCAGGGGATATTTTTACCCCAATATTCATCTATGTTATCATCATTCCATAAAAAATATACCAATAATATTATTAGATATTTTCTAAGCAAATATGTATTACATACCATAATTCTATCATAATTAAATAACATTGTTGTTTTACCATCTAATAATGTTGAAAATAATATTCTTGAAGAACATCACATTTTTGAGGTATAAATAGATAATTACACTCACACGATGGAATGTATGGATGAAATATATAGTTATTATTAATGGATTTATGATTTATTATCTCCTATAAATATTCCATTATAGTTTAACTGGTGGAAAATCACCAATGAAAAAGGAATTATGTGACCAAATCCAAGGCCCACCAACTATACGACTGTGGAGAAGCTATTTATATAAAAGGGGATATTGGTCATTTGAAAACTAGAATAAAATATTTTGAGTAAATTAATTTAAGTATGATCAGGGGAATATAACCACTAAATATGACCTTTAGTATTCTTTTACCATTAATACTCTAGTTTTCATCCATAAAAATGAATAATTTTCTTATCCAAAAAGGGAAAAAATTATTCCCTACCAATTTGAGATTTCATCAATCAATGTATTTGACTAAAATGTAGACTGATCATAAAGAGTAAAGACTAGTAGGGATACATCATCAAAAAGTTATGGAAATCTACCTAAGACTAACTTAGAATGTGGTATTATATAAATTACATTATTCTATTACCATTAAAAAAATTTCTTAAAGGATGACATGACACATTAAAAATGAAGAGGATATTATATCCTGATTATAATGATTAGACACCTATTTCACTAAACATTTTGAACCTCACCATCTCAATATTCAAGAGAATACAAGATCCAGAGTAGAATCTCGTCAACATCTCATCTGGGTGTATCCCAAATTTGGGAACCATATAACCATGATCGAAAACCTTGATCAATTTATTCATGTAGACTTTATAATGTCCAAAGGTTTTCCGTTTTAATAAATTTATTACTAGGTCAATTAGAGTTATAAATATCAATTTAAGAAATTCCTATGACAAATAAAACATAATTTAATGAATGAAACTGTCTTAAACTCACTAATTGTATGTATGAAGTGAATGAGAGAGTAATATATTTCACTAAAGTGTGGAAGGGATTCAAATATTCCTTGGAAATATATCTTATTCTGGAAACATTATACGATATAATTGAGTTAAAATTAAGGATGAATTTTCAACTAATACCATAACCTATAAATACACTAGTAGATATTGATAGTTCATTACTATTGAATAAAATCACAATGTTTCTATTTATAGAATAAATTAATGACAAAATCGAGAACCATCATCATAGATAATTAATTAAAGAAATTTAGAATCAACTGGTGAAAACCTCATGAAAAATAATATCTCCTGATGTATGTTTTAATAAAAGAATATTAATATTCATTCCTATAATGATGATCTATTTTCATAGTACTTTATCTGTTCCTTAGTAAAAATACTAATCAAAATTTGAAAAAACAAGATGTTAGATGATCAAAGTGGAAATGATCGTCGAAAAATATTTCACCTAAAATAGAATGTTAGTAATTTTTGTATGATTTCATATTATTCTTATATGTTTTGATAAATATGATTTATGATGGTCAAGAACCATTTGATAATTCCATGGAGCATGTGACATGTGGGTGAACTTATATCTGAAAATAAGAAAAATAATAAGAAAATGTGTTGTATTAGAATATGATTTTTATAGATGGATGGTTTAAAAGATAATGGAATATTCATATACCATCATGAGGGAATAAATGAATCAACCATTCATAACACCAATTCACTTTGTATATCAAACTATGTCACTTGTTACTACAATGCCTCATATCCTCTGGTGAAATAAGAATAAGATAAAGAAAGAAATATAGTGTACTATAAGAAAACACAATTTCATACAACCAGAAATGGTCATCATTTCCATAATATAAAAATAACATGAACCATCCCACCAAATAAATAAATGAGAACCATTAAATAAATTATCCAACATGCATTTTCCCACTGAACAATCCAAAAATATGGTATCACCCTGTGATTTTTTTAAATTTTTTACTTTCAAATAAATTTTATATATTGGTATTTTCTATTACATAAAACACCATGATTAGATGTTGTTACACGAAACAATCAGTCTAGGTTACATTACACACAACACTGGGTTTACCTTGCATTTCACACAAAACTGAGTTTGAATAAAACATATGATAATATTTAAATATTATTATTTAACATTATTATTCTCACCTAGCCATTGAAATGGAATTTTACATTTACATTAATTAAATTCAAAAATATTATTCTTTAAAATCTATAGAAAATTAATTTTTTGGTGACCAATTAAATAGATATTAAAATAAAAACTATTTGAAAACAAAGGAAATCATTCTCTTAAAAACCATTTTTATGAACAAAAACATTTTTATCTCAATAAATTAAAAAATAATTGTTATTGAGTTATTTTAATAAAATTGATATAATATTCATCCAATAAAATGGTTAAACATTCATATTATATGTTTTCGTGGAATGAGATCATATTGAATCCAATTTTATGCTTTAAACTATATTTTTCATTAAAGTTTATTTTTCATAATTCACACCCTTAATTTTTAAATTAATTTTTGAAACGATTAATAATTTTAATTTTCAAATTGAAATTAATTTACTAAATCATCATTCAAAATGTAACTTTGGGTGAGTTTTTTATTATTTTATGAGAAGATAAATTACTTTCAGACTAGTGAAATATAATTATTTTTATTAATATTTTTCAATTATTTTATTGAATTAAAAATAATAAAATTGTTTTCATAATGTTTTATTAGTAAAATAAGGTAAAATAAGTTATAATATATATATTTTGAAACAATTTATGAAATTTTAATCCATTATAATTTTAATATTTATATAAAAATGATTAAATATTTTGAATCCTTTCTCTTTGGAAAACTACATTTTTATAACTTATGTGGGATTGATTTTAAATTAACTTTTTACACTTATGTGAGTGTAATTTGAAAAAATTGATCCCATATTTGGAATTAGAATAATTTAAGTTATCAAATAAGATAAACATAATTATTCACTGTAATGAATAATTAAAAAATTAAAAAATAATTATTATGGTTATGGTTAAAATGGGTTTATAATGGAATAAAATAAAAATATTAGGGGTAAAATGACCTAAAAAAATTACAAAACCAATTATATGGGTATATGCAGATCATATCACCTATAAGGTTTGATAATGGAAATTTTCTATCCTTTTTGAATTTGAAAAATGTGGGTACACATTTTTCATTTCAAATATTAAAAGTGTTAGTCACCTAACTTACAAAAGGCCACCCACTCTCCTCTCCAATTATCACATACATGGCCCTTTGTATTGAAACATGCCTACCAAAATTTCTTCATTAATTCCACAACTAGAGCCTAGAGGACTTTTTTATATCATAATTCAAATCTAGGAAGGTGTTAGGTTAATCCTAATGAGGTAGATTGAAAAATATATAATGTTATAACTATGTTTTTATTAATTCCATGTTCTTATAACTACTTCAAAAATGTTAAAACTATGGAAAAATAATAATTAGTAACTCATATATTCTAAGATGTTATTATGTTAATGTAATAACCTATATATGTCCCTAATTCCATAAAATGAGACACAAAATTAACATTCATGTGTACGGTGGACTACCGCCTCACATACCGATGGTATTCATTTTCCATTACCACCACTCACAGCAAGACATAATGATGGATTTAAGGTTAATATATGATATTTTTTATATTATTATAACTATGAAATTACAATAAAAAATATTCCATTTTACCTCCCATCTTGTTGGAAAATAATATGGTTTCTCATGTGTATGACAGACTACAACCTCTGTTCGTATGTTATGAGTCTTTTAATTTCAAGTTTACTTGGTTGGTAATAATGATAGATTAAAAAAATATATGATAATAGTAACATAATTATACCTCTATAATTAATACAACCCATATACCATCTTACTTTTCATTACATGGGGGATATGATAACATCATTCGTGTGTATGGAGGACTACCACCTCACGAAACAATGTGATTCGTTTTTCAATAAAACATTGTATGGAAAGTAATATTTATAAATTTAATGAATATATGTGATGTATATGAAATTAATTTTTTTATATAATGGTAATATATTATTTATATATATATTTCTTCTCACCCATAAATAAAATGGAAATAGTTTCCATGTGTACATACGACCTACTGTCTCCATGAACTTTGAATTTCATTTTTTGTCTCTATATTTTATGGAATTATGTAAATACATATATGATAAATATATATTATATCTATATCAAGGATAAAATTATGTATATTATAGAATAATGATCAAAGTAAGAGGATCAAAAATAACAAATCAAAACATACACGAAGAAACAAATTAGTTATTATCTGAAACAAGATTATAATAAGGAATTGTTAATAAATGGGTAATAAGAGGTCATAAATAAATCATATATGGTATGATATATATAAATATTGTTCCCTAATTTATTAATATAATATTATATATATATTAGAGGAGTTTTTAAAGTCTATAATTGAACTCCAGTCTTATGGTAATCGATTTTTATCTAAATTTTCTTTCTTTGGTACTTATGTTATGTTACACACCTATCATATTATAAGAGGTGAGTATATTTAAACTTTTAAAGATAATATCATGAATTTATTTATTGACATGGTATTTTATGGTTTATTTTATTTTATTGTTTCATGGGGCATATAATTCAAAGTTACTATTGTTGTATGAGTTTTATGTTATAATCTGATCATATATCGTGACTATTTTTTATTATTCTTCCAATGATGAAATATTATAATCTATATCTTATGAAACTCAATAAATTTATTATAATTCTTTTATTTAATGGGAATAAATGTTTTAATTTCACATTTATCTCTTTATAAATAGGCGATTCTAAAATAATTTATTAAATGTAAGCCGACATTATTCCACTATTCACTTAAAAAACACTTTTCCTTCCCTATCCAATTTTTCTAAAAAAAAATATAAATAATAATTTGAAATTATCTAAAAATTTATTAAATAAAATGTTATCCATGATTTAATTTTTTTTAAAAAAAATGAAATATTCATGTAATATTAAAAAACAATGTATATTTGGATTTTACAAAAAATGTGAAATGATTAATCTTTTTATCCAATATAGATTAAAAAATATATTCCACTATCTAGATCACTCAATGATTTAATTTTTCCTTCCACTGTTTCAATGTATATCTTTAATTATTTTTTTTAATTTTTTTAAAAATACTTTTTCAATGATTAAAGCTTATTTATCATAAGAAACATTGTTTGTAATTTTTCAAAATCATTTCCATATAATATGTTATCCCTTAATTTTACATACTCTTTAATGGGGATATGATCCAATGATTCCATATTTATTACTTTTTTTATTTTTTTATTATTATGATTACAAGATTCTTAGAGAACCTATTTCTTTCCAAAGGTTATACAATAATGAAATGTTTATAGAACCAGACCAATTTTCACCACTTATGATATGAATAAAATTTTCTGATCTTATGACATGTAGATGTAAGTATTATTTGAAAGGTTGTTCCAATATCTCCCTTTAATTAATTGGTTAATAATAGTGAACTCAGGAGTAAATATGGCATGTGCGAACTAGATTATGTGTTCACAATGTTATGTTTGAACAAGATAATATGTTCGAAATTTTATGAAAAAACATGAATACATTTTCATAGTGTTACGTATGGACCAAGATTTCATGTCCATAAGTTTATGCATTGAACTAATTGAATGTACATAAGTTTATTTGTGGTCCTAATTTGATGTCCATTATAAAGTGAGTGAACTTGTGTCTATTTATACATGTTCATAATTTTACTAGCATATATGTATGCCAAAAATATATGGAATATTCCAATGTTATGTTATCACGTCTCATGCTATTTTATTCCATTATGATTTATTTCTTATAAATTACCAATATTAATGTCATGAACCAATATAATGATCATTTATTTGTAGGGTATTGTTTACATATTTTATGCTCATATTCTCAAACCATTATGATCACATTGCGTATAAATATTTTCCATTTTTACCCATAATTAGAAACTAAGATCACACATTCATATGTTTCCACCAATATTATGAAGAAATTATTTAGGTTTGGAATGTTTTTTAGGAGTAAAAAACGGTAAAATCATTATTAAAGATTTTGATGATCTTTTACTAAATAAGAATGCAGTGTAGATTTTCTACAATTCAAATAAACCATTATGATCATTGGGTGTGAATTTATGAAATGTAATGAATATTAATATACGTATATGTGATATATATTTTTGAGAATTTTGGGTCTCTATAGTTGATATTTTAAGGAATGGTTTAACTAACCATTAGAAACTAGAATGAGAAAACCTTAGGGAGATCCCTAGATATATTTAAGTGGAAATGTTTATGGATATGTCTACAGATAATCCTATGGATGAGTCAAATTATAGAAAAATATATTTAAATTTTGTTATAGGATAGAGTGAGTGGTTTACAAAAAATTATGTCAATTTATGGATACTCTAGGTCGATGTGGCTTAGACATAGAATTACCTAGGCGTAATATCTCAGATAATGTCACATTGATCTGGACTTGATGGTCACCTGGTTTATGAAAACTGGGCTTACAATACACGTAGTTTGAAACTTCTTTGGTATATGTTTTGTAAATTCATAAAATATTTATAAACCATTATGAACTATTTAAATAATTACCATTAATATCATAGTTTAAGCCTAATATTTCATAGATTGAAAAGAATATGTCATGATTTAGAAATTATATATGAAAATTTTTATGATTATATCATTTCCCACAATGAGTATTTTTACTTTAACATTTAATTTGGTTTTATTAAATTTTGTAATCCAAATGTATCCCATTAACACTGATTTAAATGGAGAATACAATAATTTTATTCTCAGAATCCATTTTTTGTTAGATATGGAATGAAAAATATCAATATTATTATTACAAAACTTTTTATGAATGATGCAAAACTATCAAATGAGAAAAAGAGGAAATAAAATTCTATTGAGTCTTTATGAGAATATTTCAACCTTCTTTTAGTGGTTCCACTAATATTATACTTGAAAAAAAATTCTACAACACCATTGATAGAAGTATTTTTAATTATATTGTGTAAACATAATGGATAATACATTTTGGTTTTATATTATTTAGAAGGATACGTTGATTTATGGTGGACTTTCATCAAGAAAATGAGTCAATATGATGAAATTTACACTATGTGGTGGAATGATTTTAATATATTGTTACTATAAATACCTGGAAATTTCATGGAATTTTTTTCTTGAATTCTTTGGAATTTTATGAGTTCGCAGTTTCTGACAGCGTGCGATTCCGAGGCCCGGAGTGCCCGAAATGATCCGTCGAAGTTTTGTTAAGCTTAAATTAATGCGAGTATGCAGTTTTCCAGAAAAAGGTGAATAACTCTTAAACGGTTACTCAGATCATAAATCCGAGGACACCGTTGCACTCAGGATGGTGGGTTTACCATAGGTGTGACTTATGTTTAGTCGGCACGGGCCTCCTGTGGGAAAACCCAAAAATGGCATAACCGTAAATAAAATAATAAAATAATGTTATTTTATTTTTCGAATGCTTATAACTCACAAATGGTAAATCAGATTAAAAATCCGAGACCACCACTAAACTCATGATGGTATGATTTCTTTAAGAAGATACTAACTTGGGTCAGCGTAGGCCACCAGAGAAAGTTTGTTTTTGGCCGCAAATAAAATAATTTAGTGACAATTATTTTATTGTATAATTGATAACTTTTAAACTTTAACATGGATTGGAAATCCGAGGGTACTGTTTGGTTCATTAGGACGTGTTTCACCTAGGTAGAGCCTAACCATGACCGTAGTGGGTCTAAGGCGGCTGTTAATAATTTTCCGAACTTTTTTTCGTTTATGTTCAGTAAACGTACGTTTGGGATTTTATATATTTTTGAACCGGTGCTCGGAACTGAAATCTGAGGACACCGTTGAACTTGTAGCACCAGTATTTTCTTAAGGATACTTTTACTATAGTTGCGTTCTAATGTGAGTGGAAGTTAATATTTTTGGGGGCTTACTAAAAAATTTAAATAAAAATATGTTCAACATATTTTAATTTATGGCGGTTTAATCCTACATGTGGATGTTAGAGGTGGGGCACCCACACACATAACCTCCCTTGGTATGATATTATTAGGTGGGGCCCACACGAGCTTAAACCCCCATGTAAATATTTTTAAGTGGGGGAAGGCTTTTGGACTTCCCTCATTAAAGTGCCAACTCCACATTATTAATTAATTTAGCTCCTAAAATTAAATAATTAAAACCCTTTTGAATTCCTTTGAATTCATTATACCAACACTATAATAAGATGTGTATATTATTATTGTGGGGTTGGCATAAACTGGGGTTGGGGATAATTAAGGAGAGGAGGAGCTTTTGGAGAACCATCCAACGAAAACGCGACGAATGTGAAGAATGTGAAGAACGTGAAGAATGCCGTCTTCTTCCTTCTTTCAACTGGGGAAATAAAGGGAAGTGCACCCAACACTGTCAACACTGCTTTCCTATACTTCTTTCTTCTTTTCAATGTCGATGACGAATCAACGCCATCTTTTCTGCGACTTCGTCTACGAATGACAAACGAGGTAGGGGGATTGATAATTTTTAATGTATGAATTATATCCTTGTTCCTTGTCTTCTAATTTGGTTCGTTGATGGACATTTTTTATCACTTAACACAAAGGTCGCGGGCTGAAAAAACATGGCCTGACATCCCTCCATTGGTTCTTGTTTGGTTGACGACAACGGTGGTGCAACAGCGCCACCGGAAGAGAGAACCACGGTGGAGTATCGGCGGCCGGCGACAGGCCGACAATGAGAGGAACCAGCGGTGCAATGACCATCGGGTCACCGAAAGGTCATGGACCCATCGCACCATGCAAAGAATCGGGATGTGTCCAGATAGGCCGCGTTGGTGCCAGAGGGGCGCGGTGCCATCGCACCGCGCCGGAGGAAAGAGGCCGCGACAGACGAAGATGGCAGGGCGCCGTTGCGCCTTGCTAGAGAGGACCCGCGGCAAAACGCCGTAGCGGACGGGAAGGGCGGCCTGCGGAGCTGGCCGCCGGCGGGTGCTCCAAAGGAGAGATCCCTCAGGTCTCGCGGTCAACGGATCGGTACCATGCGCCGGCCGTTACAGAGATGGGGGGGGACCACCCCTCGCGCGACCACCACTGGCTTCATCTAGTGGTCTTCCAACCACCCACGCGTGGTTAGCCGGGCCACGTAGGCCGGATAGCTGGGCCGCCACCAGATGGAATTCCACCGGTCGGGTCTCCACGGTCCGGGCCTCCACTGGTCGGGCTACTACGGGCCAGGCCTCCATGGGTCAGGCCGCCACGGGTCGGGCCACCACATATGGGGCCGTGCCTTCGGGCTGGGCTACCCCTCAGGCCAGGCCACCCACTCGGTTCGGGCCACTTCCCCAGACTGGGTCGGTCCCATGAACCGGTTCAGACCCCTGTTCGGACGGGGTCAGGCCGGGTCAGTCCGACTGGGTCGGACCGGACCTGGACCCGCTATGGCCGTTTACACCATTTAGCCCATATCTAGGGCTACAGGTGTCCAATTGACATACCACCTGCGGTGATGTAATTCATGGAGCGAGATGATTATTTTGGAATACTCCACTTGATTTTTGGACAACTGTGGAGAATGGAAAGGTTTGGATCGAGCATAAATCTAACCGGGCCCCTATAACGGAAATGCCAATAACACTCGGATCGGGCGTCTGATTGACGTGTTGTCTGTCTCGTTAGGTTCCTTTTGGTGATATGGAACTATGAGATACATCAATTAAAGAATTCATGGTTGTTTATGTATCGAAACCTGACTCAAGAATCAAACTCCCCCGAAATCGAGCGTGCAATGTGCTGGAACACTAGTGCTGGCAGCGACCACTACCGTACTGTAATCCTCTGTGGGTTCGACGACGATGACTACTATACTAGAGTCCTGTGTGGGTTCAACAGTTCTGACTTCTGTTCTTGTATCCTATGTGGGTCCGACATAATAGCTGGTCCTCTATCCTGTCTGGGTCTGACAACTTAGATGAATCTGTAACTACAACTGATCATCTCAATTAATCTAGAGTAGCTGGTCCTGTATCTGGTGTGGGTCTGATGGATTAGATGAATCAGTGATTACATCTGATCATCTCTATTACTCTAAAATAACTGGTTCTGTATCCTTTGTCGGTC
The DNA here is from genome assembly GCA_963277665.1 of Viscum album. NCBI lineage: Eukaryota > Viridiplantae > Streptophyta > Magnoliopsida > Santalales > Viscaceae > Viscum > Viscum album. Next base: position 2,116,696,012 of record OY728120.1, read on the forward strand.
TGACAGATTAAATGAGATAGCTGGTCCTGTATCCTATGTGGGTCTGACAGCATAGACGAGATAGCTAGTCCTGTATCCTGTGTGGGTCTGACAGCTTAGACAAGATTTCTGGTCCTGTATCCAGTGTGGGTCCGACAGCTTAGCTGGTCCTATATCCAGTGTGGGTCCGACATCTTAGATGATCTAGTGGCTATATCTGATCATCTATATCTCTCTACTATTGTGGCATACATGTGTGAGCCGAGTCATGTCTTTCAACCATTATCATCGTGGTGATTGACTTTACTTCCTTTGTGGAACGGTTTATGTTTGGGCTCAAGAGTTGGAGCCAAACTGTGAATGATAACTTAGTTATATGTATGGGCATATACCTAAGTATGGTTGGTTGATACTTCGTGATTGTATCTTTATTCTGTGGTTTATCCTTTGTGGATTCTCGAAGACCTTCTAGGGTGTCGGGGTCCCTACTGAGTATTGTTATACTCACCCTTGCACGGGCTATGCCTGCACCTTGTTGTGTTGGACGCAGGCGACGGGAAGCACTGACGGAGACCGAGAGCACCATGACTGGACGGTACCCAGAGGTGGACCTTACGACGAGTAGGCACACAGAGGAGACTAACATACGTGGGTACTGAGGTGACCATCTTTACCTACCCTTCAGGTAGGAACCTGGAGGACAATCTAGGAGCTGATCTTTACTTTCACTTATTTTTCCCCTTTTAGTTGTACTTTACTATTGGGATTGAATTTCCAGCCCCTTTACTTTCAGAACACTCCTTGTACTCAGTTCAACTTAGTGTTTTACATCTTGTTGCGTACTCTGTTGTGTTTGTTTACTTTTATAAAGTCAATGCCTTCCCAACTTAGGGATTTACTCCTTTGGTGCTAGTCTCCAGCCCCTGACCTATGGATGGCGTGCTTAGGGTAGTCACGACACGGGCCCTGAGGATGGGTCGTGAAAAATTGGTATCAGAGGAGTCGATTCTACCACTGAGCCTAGGACTCTGATCTGTATTACTGTGAAGAAATAGTGTTAGGAACATTGAGTGTGGTTTTCAGTCCAGGGAGTCCAGTGTTGGTGCGGTGGCCGACGTTTCCATACACCAGGACCCTGACTTCTGTTTTATGACCCAGTGCATGAAAACACTGATTGAAAGTGTGTTTTCAAGATTCTTCTTTGTGAACTCTTTGAGTCAGCTCACATGGTATAACTTATGGACCGTGGAACGCCTATTCCTTATCAGGATGATGCTGTGAAGACAGCTAGCTAGGGTTTCCGAGAGAGTACACGATGATGGCCCACCGAGTGACGAGGCTCTGGTGTAGGGCCCTTTTTCTATGTTGGATCCTTTGGATGGTGTACCAACAACACCACCACCCATCGGGAAGCAGATGCCACCAGCCGTACTAGCATACATTGCACGCCGACAGAGCGCGTTGCACGAGTCCCAACAGCAGAGGCCTCTGAGGTTTCGAGGAGAGGAAGATTTCCAGGCAGTAGAGGAATAGATGGAGGCGATTACAATAGTTTTCCACCTAGTTGATACACTAGTAGAGAATATATTGATCATAGCTACTAGTCTTTTTTTCAGTGAGTGACCATGAGGATGGTCCGCTTAGTGATGAGGATTCAGTACGTTGACCATTTACCTAGATGGTACCTTCGGGCAGTGTGCCAACTATATCACTACCCTTCAGTCAGTAGACACTACTAGCAGTACCAATAGAGGAAACTTATAGGATTAGTGCCTTACATCTATATCAGCATCATATACCCCTCATGTTCCGAGGAATGCCTGACTCACATGCAGCTGAGGACTGGCTTGAGGAGGAGGCTGAGAGTTCTCTAGAAGTTATACAGCTTTGTCAGGATGACAAGTCGGTAGTTGAGTATTCATTGAGTCATACCGATCATTCTAGGTACTCGATGAATACAATACGATCAGTGCTTTGGGGATCGGACTACCGAATGAGGTGTGTTTAAAGGATATCTGAGCCATCACTTTTCCTATATCCATTCCTACTTATTCTAGGGTACTAGAGAGAACCTTTGTGGTTGAATGTTCTTTGGCTGAATGGATATAGCTAGTGAATGTTATTAGTGGGAAAGTAGGGAACTGATGGTAGTCTCAATGATTTAGGCGTGTAAAATGTTTCAAGAAGAGGAAGTGTTAAGGACAGATGAATCTGTAGAGCATCGGACGTAGAAGTAGATCTAGGAGGGAAGGGGAAGATAGTAGCTGCATGCTGTCAAAGAGTGTGAACCAAGGGCTCTAGGAATGATTCGAGGTATGGTCTATGTCTACTACTAGCTTCCGTATCAATAGACATAGGTACCACTCATTCCTTCCTCCCACAGATCTTGTCCCAGACCAAGAGTTTCCAGTTAAACCATTGACTTGACCCTTATGTCTGGAGACACCTTTGGGAGGAGACTCGATAATCACACTTACGCTGATGGTGTGATATGACCCTTGAGCCGAGAGTTTCGTTTGGAACCTCTTGGTGGCAGTATCCAATCCTTACGAAAATAGTTTGGGTATGGACAGGGCAACCCCAGTTCAAACAAAAAATGACTATATTAGGAAAAAAGGTTGTGGTTTACCTACAACGTTGGGATGAGTTTTCCTTGGTTAGAGAAAAGGAAAACCCAGGCAGCACATGATGTAATCATGCATAAGTTGGTGCAGTCGATCACTCATGAGTCGGCCAGACTTACCTTTGTTCTAGACTTCTCCAGATTTGTAGCACCGCATTCAGCGTTGATGAAGATGGGGAAACCCTTCATGTGGTCAGAGAGATTCCAGTGTAGCTTTTAAAAGCTGAGGCGGAGGTTGACTAGTGCGCCCATCTTGAGGATACCAGAGGAGGGCGTTGGATACATGGTTTACTGCGACGCATCAGGGACCAGACTCGGGTGTGTCCTGATGCATGAGTGAGTAGTGATCACGTATGGTTATCAGCAGTTGAGACAACGATGATGGCTTGAGTTCCTCCAGGACTATGACTTTGAGATGGTCTATAATCCTGGGAAGGGGAACGTTGTAGCAGATGCTCACAATAGGAGATCAGACATTCAACTGCTAGGAGATGTGACATAGCAGTTGGCTGCGTTGCAAATATCCTTTGTGGATAGAGATGAAACATCCTTTATGCAGTATCCCATAGTCACTCCTCCACTTTATCAGTGAGTCAGGGAGGCACAGCATGGGGACTTTGACTTTGAGATGCGACGTGATCAGATATCCATAGGGCAGGAACCTGATGGATTTTCTGAAGGTGGGGAGCACATCATTCATTTCAGAAGATGTACCATGGTACCAGTTGCACTTCAGGAGGAAGTTTTGAGGGGTTCAACACATCTCCTTTAGCGGTACATCCTGGAGTGGCGAAGATGTAACAGGACCTCTGACGATAGCACTGGTCACCGAGAATGAAGAAAGTAGTGGCAGAGTTTCTCTCACAATGCCACACTTGTCAGCAAGTGAAGGAGAAACAATAGGTTTCAGCAGGCTTGGTTCAGCCTTTGGAGTTCCCAGAGTGGAAGTAGGATCATATATCCATGGACTTCGTGATGGGTCTTCCATGTACATCCAGGAGGCGGAGACCTCTGGAGTTCGAGGATGGCGACCATGTCTTTCTACGGGTCTCACCTCGACTAGTCTATGGAGATTTGGCTGAGGCGGCATGTTATCTCCACGATTCATTATACCTTTACATGTACTTGGTAGGGTAGGTTAGGTGGTATACCGCTTGGCCCTTCCACCTCAGCTGTACCGGGTGCACGAATTCTTCTACGTATCTCAGTTGAGAAGATACGTGCACGACTCGTCCCACATCATCGACCACAGAGAGCTAGATATTGATGATAGGGCGACTTCCACGGAGGTTCCATTGGAGATTGAGGATCGAAAGGAGTGGGTCCTTCATGGACGGTCGATTCCTCTAGTGTGCATTCGCTAGCAGCACGGGAACCTCCAAGAGGGTACATGGGAGCAGGAGGCTCAGATGCGAGCTCAATATTTCCATTTGTTTCCCTAGTGTGTGTTGTAGCTTACGGGGACGTAAAGCCCAAAGGTGGGGGTAATGTAAAGACCCGAGAATTTCAAGGAAATTTTTTTCTTAAATTATTTGTAATTTTAAGAGTCCGCAGTTTCTGACAGTGCATGATTCCGAGGCCTGGAGTGCCCGGAATGATCCGTCGAATTTTTGTTAAACATAAATTAACGCCCATATGCAGTTTTCATGAAGAAGTGGAATAACTATTAAATGGTTTCTCAGAATAGAAATCCAAGGCCACCATTGCGCTTAGGATGGCGGGTTTACCCTAGGCGTGACTTAAGTTTAGTCGACGCGGGCCTCCTGTGAGAAAACAAGAAAATGGCATAACAGTAAATAAAATAATTAAATAAAGTTATTTTATTTTTCAAATGCTTATAACTCACAAATGGTAACTCGGATTAAAAATCTGATACCACCACTAAACTCATTAGGGTAATATTTATTTATGAAAATACTAACTTGGGTCGGTGAGGGACACCAGAGAATGTTAGTTTTTGGCCACAAATAAAATAATTAAGTGACAATTATTTTATTGTAAAATTCATAACATTTAAACGGTAACTCGGATTGGAAATCCAATGGTACCGTTGGGTTCGTTGGGTCATGTTTCACCTAGGAAAAGCATAACCTTGGTAGTAGTGGGTCTAGGGTGGCAGTTAATAATTTTCTGAACTTTTTTTCGGGTACATTCAGTAAACATACGTTTGAGATTATATATCTTTTGAACCAGAGCTCGGAACTGAAATCTGAGGGCACTGTTGAACTCTCCACGCTGATATTCACATAAGGAAACCTTTACCATAGTTTTGTTCTATAATGAGTGAATGTTAATTTTTTAGGGGGGTTTACTAAATAAATTAAATAAAAATATGTTCATCATATTTATATTTGTGGTGGCTTAATCCTCCATGAGGAGGTCGGAGGTGGGGCCCACCCACACATAACCTCCCTTAGGAGGATATTATTAGGTGGGAACCACACGAGCTTAAACCCCCATGTAACTCTCTTTAAGTGGGGGAAGGCTTTTGGACTTCCCTCGTTAAAGTGTCAACTACCCTTTATTAATTAATTTAGCTCCAACAATTAATTAATTAAAACACTTTTTAATTCCTTTGAATTCATTATTACAACACTATAATAAGATGTGTATATTATTATTGTGGGGGTTGGCATAAACTGGGGTTGGGGAGAATTAAGGAGAGGAGAAGCTTTTGGAGAACTCTCCAGCGAAGAATGTGAAGAACGCGAAGAATGCCATCTTTTTTCCTTCTTTCAACCAGGGAAAGAAAGGGAAGCGTCACCCAAAACTGACAATGCTTCTTTCCTTGACTTCTTCCTTCTTTTAGATGTCGATGACGAGTCAAAGCCATCTTTTCCACAACTTCTTCTTTGAACAACAAACGAGGTAGGGGGATTGATTATTTTTAATGTATAATTCATATCCTCGTTCATCATCGTCTTATTTGGTTCGTTGATGGCCATTTGTTATCACCTAACACGGAGGGCGCGGGCTGAACAAACCTAGCCCGATGTCCCTCTGTTGGTTATTGATTGCTTTATGATAGTGGTGGTGCAACAACTCCATCAGAAGAGAGAACAACGGTGGAGTATCAGTAGCCGGCGACGAGCCGACAATGAGAGGAACCGATGGTGTGAGGACCACCGGGTCGCCGAAAGGGAACGGTGCCGCCGCGCCGTGCAAAGAACCAGGCCGTGGCGAGGAGGGCCACAGAGGTTCCAGAGGGGAGTAGTGCCGTCTCACCGTATTGGAGGAAAGAGGCTGCGACCATGCGTGCCGAGTAAGATGAAGAAGGAATGACGCCATCGCGCCATGCCAGAGAGGACCCACGACCAAAGGCTGCGAAGGATGGGAAGGGTGGCCAGCTGAGCCGACTGCCGCTGGGTGCTCCAAAGGCGGGACCCCATGGGTCCTGCGGTCATCGGGCCGACTTCATGCGCCTTCCATTATAGAGACGGGGGGGGGGGGGGGGCACTGACCACCCCCCACGTGACCACCACTGGCTTCGGCTGGTGGTCCGCCAACCTCCCACACGTGGCCAGCCGGGCCGACACGGGTCCGAACGCCATGGGTGGGGCCCCGACGGGCTGGGCCGCCATGGGTCAGGCCTCCATGGGCCAGACCGCCACCATTCGGGCTACCATGGGCCAGGCCGCGCCTTTGGGCCGAGCCGCCGCTCGGGCCGGGCCGCCCCGGGCTGGGCCGCACCATCGGGCCGGGCCACCCCTCGGGACGGGCCACCTACTCAGCTCGGGCTGCTTCCCCAGACCGGGTCGGACCCAATGACCGGGTTAGTGCCTGGTTCAGACTCGTAGACTGGGTTAGACCCCAGTTCGGACTAGGTCGGGCTGGGTCCGTCCGACTGGGTCGGACCGAACCCGGACCTGCTATGGCTGTTTACACCATTTAACCCATATCTAGGGCTATGAGTGTCCGATTGACATACCGCCTATGGTGATGGAATTCTTGGAGAGACACGATTATTTTGGCATACTCCATTTGAGGTTTGGACAAATTTGGAAAACGACCAGGTTTGGATCAAGCGTAAATCCAACCGGGTCCCTAGAATGGAAATGAAAATAACACTTAGGCCATGCGTTCGATTGACGTGCCGTCTGTCGCGTTATGTTACTTTTGGTTAGAAGGAACTAAGGAATATATCAACTCAAGAATTCTTTGTAGTTGATGTATCAACACTTGACTCGGGGAGCGGACCCTCCTGGAATCAATCATGCTGTGTGCGGGAACCCTAGAGCTGGGTACGATGACTACTGTACTGGAATCCTCTGTGGGTTCGATGACGATGACTACTATACCAGAATCATGCGTGGGTTCGATAGTTTTGACTTCTGTTCTTGTATCCTGTGTGGGTCCGACAGAATAACCGGTCCTATATCCTGTGTGGGTCTGACAACTTAGATGAATCGGTAACTACAACTGATCATCTCTATTACTCTAGAGTAGCTAGTCCTGTATCCTGTGTGGGTCCAACAACTTAAATGGTCCTATATCCTATGTGGGTCCGACAGCTTAGATGAATCAGTGATTACATTTGATCATCTATATTACTCTAGAATAGGTGGTCCTGTATCTTGTGTGGGTCTGACAGCTTAGGCGAGATAGCTGGTCCTGTATCCTGTGTGGGTCTGACAACTGAGACAAGATAGCTAGTCCTGTATCCTGTGTGGGTCCGACAGCTCAGACGAGATAGCTAGTCCTGTATCCTGTGTGGGTCCGACAGCTTAGCTGGTCCTGTATCCTGTGTGGGTTTGACAGCTTTGATGATCTAGTGGCTACATCTGATCATTTATATCTCTCAACTATTGTTGCATACATATGTGAGCTGACTCATGTCCTTCAACCATTATTATCATGGTGATTGACTTTACTTCCTTTGTGGAATGGTTTATGCTTGGTCTTGAGAGTTGGAGCCGAACTGTGAATCATAACATAGATATATGTATGGGCATATACCTAAGTATGGTTTGTTGATACATCGTGATTGTATCTTTCTTCTGTGGTATATCCTTTGTGGATTCTGGGATACCATTAGGGGTCTTGGGGTCCCTACTGAGTGTCGTTATACTCACCCCTGCACGGGCTATGCCCGCACCTCATTGTGTTGGATGCAGACGACGAACAACGCTGAGGGAGGCCGAGAGTGCCATGAATGGATGGTACCCAGAGGTGGACCTTACGATAAGTCGGCACACAGAGGAGACTGACAGACGTGGGTGCTGAGGTGGCCATCTGTACCTACCCTTTAGGTAGGAACCTGGAGGATGATCCAAGAGATGCTCTTTACATTAAGCAGTTTGTCCCTTTTTAGTTGTAATTTACCGTTGGGCTAGTATTTCCAACCCCTTTACTTTCAGCACTCTTTTTGAACTCAGTTCTACTTAGTGTTTTACTTCATGTTTCATACTCTGTTGTGTTTGTTTACTTTTATAAATGCAATGCCTTCCCATCTTAGAGATTTACGCCTTTGGTGCTAGTCGCTAGCCCCTGGCCTATAGAAGGTAGACTTGGGGTAGTCACGGCATGGGCCCCAAGGATGGGTCATGAAAAACCCTCAGTAAGTAAATATTTTGTATTATGTATTAAAAATTACAGAATAAATTACTTGAGGTAATATTGAAGGATGATGAATATGATCATACCTATGAGGTAAATTTTACACGACTTGTGTTGAATGTTTTTTGTATTGTCATAAATCTCGAATTTATGGTTAATTGATTATTTAATGGCTTATAACCATGTCTCCAATTGGAATTATCCATAAGAGTCAAAGATATCCATGAAGAGATTATTTATTATGCTGTAAAGTTGAAAATGGAGACTGGATTTACCTATCAATCACAAGGTTTTGATAAGAAATGAGATATGAAATTGAAGGGAAACACTAAAAACCATGGGGAAAAGAAGGTGATATTTTCTTTTATGCATGAATATTGGATGGAAACATGGAGGAAATTGTCTTAATGGGATTACTAAATATTATAAGTATTTAAAGGAAGGTCATTATGTGGATGAATAATGATGTGATTAGAAGAAGTTTGTTAATAATAAAAATTTAATGAAATCTTTACAGAATGCACCACAAAAAATATAGCACTTCAATTTCAATGAGTAGAAGAATTATTAGAATTAATGAACTAACCCAAGGTTTAATGTGTATTATTAGCCACAAAAAACTCTGAGTAAAAAGGAAATTCTTATAATATCATAATGGATGTAGTGAATAATTATAATTAGGGAACACTTATCCTCCTCTACATGTTTAGGAATTTCATGTTTTATTCTATATGAGTAGGTTGTATGTATATATTTTTGTTCATCCTTTAATGAAAAATCGTATTATTTTGAGAATTTATTATCTCCCCAGACATGGATTCTTGAATAATCAAATAACTTTTGATATTCTATCAGTATAATGATGATACAATTATTTAATGGAGATGTTTTTTCATAAGCTATGATTTTATTTAATTAATAAATGGAGTATATTATTTTTTAACTGTATGTATCTCACTGTAATATTAAAATTATACTTATGGATACCATAATGGGATTATAAGTTCAAATTTGATCATAAGTTAAAATTTATTTACACCTAATTTGAGGATTTATGTAATGGTATTTTATCAAGAAAACATATATTTTAAGATACATTTATAGAAATAAAAACCATTGTTTTTTATATGTATTAGAGGAAATTTTATTTTAGGAGTAATGAATTTAAATTTTTTTTAGAAATATTATTAAATATTTTCTTAAATTTTATCTTTTATCTTTTCATTGATGTTGAGCTAATTTTGAGTTGTTGTTGATCAACCTGTTAAGTAATTATTGTTAATTCCTCTTAGGGAAGATTTTTATTTAGATTATATTTCAAGAATATAAGTGTAGGAAGTGGAAAGGTTTGATAGAGTATGAAATTAAATTGTACCTAAGAGGGATATGAGTTATACCTCTAATTTCTAGAGAATTCTATAGAAAACCCTTGATATAGAGTTTATTTTCATTACTACGCATTATCCTCATATAGATGGTCATTATGAGAAAACAATTAAAACACCAGAGTATATGTTGTGATCTTGATATATGGATTTCAAAGGGTGGTTAGAATCAAGTACTTCATTTGGATGAGTTTTTTTTACAAAAATAGATTTCACTTTAGGATTTTTATGGATCCTTATGTAGACTGATTTGGAATGAAGAGTAAAACTCTAATGTAATGTGGTGAAGATGTGAATATTAAGCAATTGCGACCTAGGATATATTAATAAATAATATATAAGGTTAGAAACATTAAAAAATGCATATGGGTGACCCAAATTTTGTTGAATTTTAGAACTGATAATCATCAATGTTACCTAGAATGTAAAGATGGTGGTTAACTATTTCTATTAATTTATCCATAGAATATGTTTCAGAGATTTAAGAATAAAGGGAAACTATTCCCTAGGTATATTGGTACCTTTGAAAGTATTGATTATATTAGGACTATAGCCTATATTTTGTCACTTCCACTTAAATAGTATTAGGATCATGATGAGTTTCATGTATATATCCAAATTAAGTACATACATGATCCATCACATTTAATGAACTTAGAGGTAATACCACTAGAGCATGAGATTTCTTGTGAGGAACAATCTACAGACAATCAAGATCTTACAAAGAAAGTAATTTGAGAAAAGGCCATGAACATGGTTAATGTTTTTTGGAAAACACTGTAGATTGAGTAAGGTACATGGGAAACTAAGGATATAGTGCGACAAATGTTTTTATATATTTTAATACCATGGTGATGAATTTCAAGGGTGAAATTAATTTTAAGAGGGGTATAATCTCACACTATTAGATTTTGGAATTTTTTTGAAATACATTTAAAATTATTGAAATTTTGTTTTATATACAACACCAAGTTTAACTTTCATTAAAAATTACATAGAGTTTACCTTTCTTTACACACAACATTGAGTTTAAATTTCATTACACACAACAAATATTTTAACTAAAACGTGTCATACTATTAAAATATTATTATTTAATATTATAGTCATCATATAACCATTAGAATGGTGGGTATGAATAATATTAACTAAATTAGTAAAATTTATTGTTTTCACATGTATATTAAATGAACTATTTGGTTATAAATGAATTAAAAACATAACAAATCTATTTTAATATAATGGAAATCATATTCTCAAAAACTATTTTCATGTGAAGAAATGTATTTTTTGAAATTAAACTAAGTAAATAATTTTTTTGAATTATTATTTTTTAATTTATATATAATTTATTAAATATAATTTTTTATCATTCAACTTATTTATATTCCTGGTATGTGATAAGAATAAATCCAATTTTATGATTGGAAATATGACTTTCAAAAAATAAGTTTTATCGTATTTAGCGCAATTATTTTTAATAATAATTTTTGAAAACTTTATAAACATTATTGGAAAAAATTATATTCAATTTTAAACCATATTTCAAAAATTATCATAGAGAAAAATTTGGATAATTTTAAGAATTGATATATTTTTTTATGAATAGTGAATAATATGGTATTTTAATATGAATTTTCATTTATTTTAAAGAATTTTAAAAAATGAAAATTATTTTATGATAGTTTTAAAAGTAAAATTAGTTCAAATATATATCTATTAATCTAATTTTGTTAATTGGAATCAATTATATTATTAATTTTGATATAAAAACAATTTAAACCTTTTAATATTTCGTATTTGGAAAATAGATTTTTCATTATGTTTGTAGGATTAATTTAAAATTAATTTTTTCAACTTATATGAGTTGAATTGGGATAAATGGATAAAATATTTTGATTAATAATAATTTATGTTATCTAATAGTATTAACACAAATTTTAACTATCGTGAATGGTAAAAACAATAAAAATTAATTTTCAAAGTGATGATTAAAATGGGTTTATCTAGGGGTTAAACTAAATGGTTACAGTGCAAAATGGCCTACAAACATGTCAAAAACTAATTTTATTGAAATATTTATACCATATCACATATAAAGTTAAGTAATGGACCATTTTTATCTTATTGACATGTTAAAAACCTTGGAACACCATTATCTTTTCTAAAATTACATGTGTGCCACTCACCTCACTTATAAAAGGCCACCCCATCCCCTATCCTATTTACACTACCTTGAACCTTTTTATCATATGAGACCTACCAAAAATGTCTTATTTACTTACAAAAAGACACCCTAGAGTCCATGGGGATATCATAAATCCAAAATATGATGGATTTATGTTAAACACAATGAGGTTGTCCGAAGAAGAGGTATTTTTTTAACTAAAAGATTGTATTTGAATTATTCCTCTAACTCCATAAAAGGTTTTAAAATTTTGATAATATAATAATAAAAAGTATATAGTATATAAATATATTATATTATTATAATTGAAAAATATATATCCATCTCCACTTACATAAAAGGTTATACTAAATCATCATTCATTTGTGTGGCGGATTACCGCCTTGCAAATAAATGTTAGTCATTTTCCATTACCAACTCTCATAGAGGGTTATACCGATGAATTTATTGATTATAAATGATATTTATGATGTTTATATAACTATAATGTAATAATAATATGTGTATATTCTTACCTTTAGACCCATTAGAATGAAATAACATCTCTCAGGTATAAGGCGGACTACCGCCTCACAAACTGATTTGATGTGTTTTTCCATTTCCATTTTATAGAGATCATAATAATTATATATTAAATGAATATATATGATATATGTAACATAATTATACATAAAAAATGATAATATCAAATAAAACATCATAATTTATATTTATTGGGGGATACAATTGTCTCGTTTATGTGTACAACAGATTATCGCCTCACAAAGAGATATTATTCATTTTTAATAAAGAATTTCTTGGATGGTGATAAGGTTAAATTTAATTAATAAATGTAATATATACAAAATAAAAATTATTATTTAAAGGTAATATGTTATTTTCATTCTGTTCATTTATTCAATCGTGAAAATGTAAATAGTGTTCACGTGAATGCTTGACTTACTATCTCCAGGAATTGTGTATTTCAGTTTCTATTTCTAACTTGTTTGGATTAATATAATTATGTTTATAATGAAAATATAAAATATTTATATAATTTTTAAAATTAATAATATTATACAGCCATGGTTAACATATGAGTAAAAAAAATCAAAAATCCAAACACACAAAAGAAAACAAAGGAGTTATTAGCCGAAACATGATTTTTAACATGGAATAGTTAATAAACAGGTTGAAAAAGTAATAATTAAATTATATATGGTATTATATATAATTGTTTCCATTAATATATTTATAATAAAATTATATTTTTTATAAATGAGTTCTGAACATTTAAAATGGATTTAGAGACATTAGGAAAGGGATTTTTGTCCCAATTTTCCTTCTTTGAGACTTACGTTATATTTGAAACACATATTATTTTTTGATATGTATATAAATCCTAGTTGAAATGTAATATCATTAATATATTCATTATCACAACATTATTATTTTAATTTAATGATATTCTGTCATGGTTCTTTATATTCATGTTACCAAAGGGGTAAGGGTTTTATGTTACAACTACAACATTTATCGAGATTTTTTATGATTATGCTTAAAATGATGGAATATTATGATATAAATCTCTAACAAAAACTGAATATTTCATATAAATTTTTTATTTCATGATAATATTTGTTTTACCTCTACTTTCCTCTCTTTATTTACTCATTATCCAAAAAATAATTATTTTAATGTAAATAGACATTATTTCTCTTCAGTTGAAAAAAACCTTTTTTCCCATCTACATATTTTATAAGAATAATTCCAATTTTTTAACACACACATGAAGGATTTTCTAATGAAATTTGTTACTATTTTTTATTTTTTAAAAAATACATTTTAGAATATCTATGTCATTTTCAAAAACATGGATCCTTTGGATTTTACTAAAAATATAAAAGGGATATTTATTTTTACCCAAGTGACATGAATGATATTTTCCATAATCTTATCCACTCAATGTTTTAATTATTCTCATATAATTTTACAGTCTCGTTTTATATGAAAAGGATATTATAAATGTTTTATTTTTTAAAAAGTTTTTTTCAAAGTGGAGAATCTATTGTTTTCAAGAAATGTTCCATGTGTTTTTTCAAAATATTTTTACATATAAGATTACATAAATTGGTGTTAATTATGATTTACTGGTGTCATAATCCAATGATATTATTTATATTCATTATTTTAATGTTCTATAATTATAATGGAAATATGTTTATTAATCATGTTTCTTTCCATAGGTTATAAAATATTGAAAGGTTTAATAAACACGACCCATTTTGATGGGTTATGACATGATGGGTGTTTTATGATATTGTGTAACATAGATGTATGAATTATCTGATAGGTTTTAAATTTATTCCAAACTAATAAACTCATTAAATATGATATGCATGAACCAAATTAAATGTTCACAATTCTATTGAGGAACCAGATGAAATATTTACAACGTTATGCATGAACCTAATTACATGTTCATAGTGTCATGAATAGAACATGTTTTCAGAACCATAATGTTATATGTGGGAATTGTTTCATATCTATAACTTTATTTAATGGATTTATTTTATTTCCATAACATAATGAGTGAACTTTTTTCTATTCATACATGTTCATAATGTTATAAGTTTATGTGTAGACCATAAATCATTGTCTTATACCAAGGTTATATTCTCATGGTTCTTGTTAATTAATTCCATTATGATTGATGTATTATTAATAGACAAAATTTATTCCATGTTAGAATAATTTTTCTTTAATATGAAAGGTATGTTTTTCAGATTTTATTATCATGTTATAATACCCTTATTCTCGCTTTATGTTTATGTATTTTCCATGTTTACCCATACTGAGAATAATATCTCACCAATTCTTATGTTTCCTTCCAAGGTTATGAAGAAAGGATTTAATTTGGATATGTGTTTGATTTGTAGAAAATGGGAAGATCTTTATAGGATATTTTGAATATATTTCACAAAATAAAATGATTTTCTACCTAGTCTCCAAAGTCACTAAACAATTATAGTCTGTTGGTGTGTATTTGTGAAATTTAATTAAAATTCATCTATTAAGATGTGATAACTATGTATGATTGGTTTGGGTCATTATAATTATCCATTGCTTGAAATTAGATAGAGACCTAGGATTCACCCAAATAGATATTATTTCATTTTTGATAAATATTCAATACCTTACAAAAACAAATGCCTAATGATAAAAAAGGTATAATTCCTTTGGAAACATGGACACATAAACAACATGTCAATATGTGATCTATGTCATCTCTCAGAATGCTCATCATAACTATCACCCATTTTATAAATATCAAACACAATACCCTTCTTCATATCCTATGTAGAAGAAACATAATAAATGGTGAGATCATATTCTCAATAAGGGTTAACAAGGGAGATATCAATATAACATGAGTGTATGGGTATGAGAACATGATAATAAAATAAGACAAATGTATGATGCCTACCTTTTGTAGAGATTCATTAGTCTTGATTTCAGGTATTATTTTTTGTTTATTTTTGGATACATTTATTTAGATTTACCTTAGGGAGAATTTGGGAGAAATTTTAGAAATAATGAATGGAGGAGGGAAGTGCACATGTGGTGCTCAATTTTCCCTAATAGTGCGCCCTATCCCAGCAACCCATGCAACCTAGGACACAGGGGAATTTCACGGTCAGTTCAAGTGTTTTGAAACCATGTACCATATTTGGAGTAACCATGAAATCCTATTAAAGAGGGTCAATTTTAATAAAAAATGTGCACCCCTACCCAGCAAACCATGCATGAAGATTTAATTCTCTTAAAAATTATATTTTAAATCACTAGAACCCCCATTTTAATCCCAAATAGACACCTGTTTTACCCAAATTATTTTTCATGATTTTATACCATCCTAGATGGATTCCAAGAATTCATAGCCCTCTTTCATCATGATTCATTTCCCGAACCAAATATCTACACCTATCATGGTAAGTGATTCCAATCCATGATTGGTTTCTTGTTACACTTCCATTATTCTCCCATCTTAGATGGGGTTGTTCTAAATCATTTGATTATATATATATATATATCTAGTTATTTGGATCTTGATACATGTTTTGAGATCTAGACCTATATTAAGGAGATCATGATTTTCTTGATCTTGATTTTGGGTTTTTGATGTTGATTTCTTTCTACATCATTGTGTCGCTCTAATTTGGGGAATCCTGTTAGGCGATCATTCGTTAATGAATTGAGATAGGTTGACTATAATTCAAATCTCACTATCTTTATTGAAATGGTGTATGTAATTATATTTTTTCTATTGTCTGTACTGAGTTCCCGATTTAATTAATTAAATTGGCGAATTAATTAATTTTGGAAAAATTTAAAATTGGGGATATTGGAATTGTATATTGTGGGTAATTAAATGTGGAATTAATTAGGGGATATTAAGATTATGATTGTGAATAATTAATTAGCTAATTAATTAGGTGATATTGTGGTTATGAGTTGAATAATTAATTAAGAAATTAATTTTGGGATTATTTGGATGGTGGATTTTGGTTAATTGATTGGGAAATTAATTAATGCAATTGATGTTAAAAAAAACTATTGAATTATTATTGAATTGAGATGATTAATTAATTTTTGAGTTAATTAGTATGATTAATATGATTAATTAATTATTGAGTTAATTAATAGGATTGAGATAATTAATTAATTTTTTTTAATTAATATAATTGAGATGATTAATTAATTATTGAGTTAATTAATAATATTGAGATGATTAATTAACTATTGAGTTAAATAATAATAATTAGAAGATTAATTAATTATAGTGTGAATTAATATTATTGAGAAGAATAATTCATTTTTTTGTTAATTAATATGATTGATATGATTAATTAATTATTGAGTTAATTAATAAGATTGAGATTATTAATCAATAATTAATTAATTAATTAGATTAATAAGATTAATTAATTGATGAGTTAGTTAATAATATTTAGAAGATTAATTAATTGTTGAGTTAATTAATGTGACAAAGAAGATTAATTTATTATTGAGTTAATTAATGAGTATGAGAAGATTAATTAATATTTGAGTTTATTAATGAGATTGAGAATATTAATTAATTTTTGAGATAATTATTAATATTCAGAAGTTTAATTAATTATTGATTTAATTAATAATATTGAGAAGATTAACTAATATTTGTGTTAATTAATGAGAATGAAATTAATTAACTATTTAATTAATTAATGAAATGATAACTGTTAACAATAAAAATAATTTAAGAATTGCGATCTAGAATAGGAACAATAGTATTTTGAGAATGATATGAGATATAGAGTGGTAACAGTGGAATTCAAGGACATGGTATCCATTAGGTATTGTTTAGACTCTGACGTGGGTCAAAGTAGGTATTGAGGTGTGGGTGTCCTCGAGAACCTGATAAGTTTATGAGCTTAAATAAATAATAATTTGACAATATAATAAATATTTATTTATGCATTGTAATTATTTATTTATACATTTTCATACACTTATTATTTAATGAATATTGTTTTAGACACCATTGGTGGTGGCCTACAAAGTTGTACTCACACCCTAATCAGGTTGCATGATCAGTACCCAAATAGATTTCATTGATACATAATATGTAAATATAAGATGACCACATTTTTATGGATTAAGTATGGATGGAGAATGGATGAGGTAACCATATGAGGTTAAGGACCCACTTTTGAGTTGTCAGTGACAAGTTTTGATTTGAATTTCAACACATGGTATGTACTTTAGCATGGAATATGTACAGTTATGTTTTGATATTGTATTTCCAATTTTGGGCATCATGTGATAATGAAATCCTTAAAGTTATAATTATATATTTGGTTATTGTTTATTCACTTTCCTATGGGTTTCTAATCTAAAAAAGAGAATCTAGTCACTTTAAGACTGATATTAGAACCTTTAAACTATTCAACAGCCTCAGGTGTATGGGGAGGCACACTTTATGTCATGTGGCGGTCCGAATTAGGGAATTAGGGCATGTCCCCAATGACAAGATGTTACAAAGTGGTATTAGAGAAGGTTTTATTTTAGTTTCTATTTATATTTTGGAATGACAGTAAATAAATTAGGGAGAGTCAAGCCTTGGACATGAGCTCATATATGGGATTTGAAGACACATGTATAGAGGAAAACCCAACTACCCAAAGGGGAATCACAATTATTGATGTGTGTCGTTATAGTTGATATTATTTCACCATGGGTGATGCAATTGTTGTGTGATTTTATTATTGATTCCATGATTTGATGAGATTTTCTAAGTTGTAACTCATGGTATTGTAAGGAATGAAATTTGAGTATACACACATCATTGTAGGCACTTAGGACTATTTTCCAACATGCATCATTTTTGGCATTCATGGAAAATGGATTTTGGGTAAGTTGTTGAACACAAATTTACTTTTCATTTCTTGTAAAATTAAATTGAAAATATTGTGTAATATAGAATTGGATGTGGTAAAATGATGCATGATGAAAATAATTTGGTGTCTAATTGAGAAAATTGAATGATGAAACTACGTTACACTTTGTTAACCATGACCATGATAGAGGAATGTTAATTGTAGTGTTAGTGACTCAGTTTTGACCATGTGGGGGGGGGGGTTAGGGAAAAATACATGGTGTTCCTTATTATTTATTCCCATAAATGTGTAAAAGTTGAAAAAATTGTATTAAAGTGTGTGTTTGGATTGAATAGTTATTCCTCCATGAAGATTCTTGTTGATAGTATGACATGAGGACATGTCTAGGGATGATCCTCCATGTAGCGACCCCCAAACCCGGGGTGCTTAATGAGACATGATATACTTTACATTACATCATTAAAAATTAAATAACATGTCTCATAACTACAGAAGATCGCGAGGCTCAGGATTCTGGGAAACCAGCTGCTTCTGATTAGCATCATTAGTATCAACCGTGCCTGAAAATTTTTAAACAAAACGTAGGGTGAGAAAAAATGCCCAGTAAGGGGTTTTAAAACATTTTAAGAAAATCCTTTCTTAAATAAGTTCTTTTGAAAAGAATAAAAATACTTTGCTAAAACAAAACATTATCATTTCTTAAAAACATGAAATCCATCTTTCTTTGAAAACCACTTGCACAAAGAAGCACGTACTTGAAATGAGCTTTAATGTAAACATGATCAGAGTGCACAATTTAAGCAATGCATAATGTTAAAACAAGGTTACTTAAATTCTAAAAGAATTCTATGGATAAGCAGGGAAACATGCATATAATGGTTTATGAGTAAAGTGCAGTTCATCTAACAGTTTACCATATGAAAACAGTTCTTGTTACATAAAGTACATCTTCATGATCTTGGGAGCTTTCAACTAGGGGTTGTCCTGTTAGTTGAACAAACCCCTGGTTAACCTTTATCATTACATGCAGAGGGAATGTATAATATTGGACTTTGTCAAGACATTTCATCATGACCGTATAACATACTTAACAGGTCAAGGCTCACTGCCCACCCTGTTTCCTTAGCACAAGTCAAGGCTAACTGCCAAGACCGTCGCACATGTTCGTCTTATGAGAATCTTGCTTTACCCAATGCATTGGAGCGCTGTATAATTCCGGGCGCACCCGTCACATCATTCTTGTTGCGCTATATAATTCCGGGCACACCCGTCACATGTAAGTCCTATACATCCCTCACATTTCTTGACATGGTCATTATTCATAGGGTTTCATGCATTCTTAATTAAACCCCATTTTCATATACTTATTCATTACATGAGGACAGTCTAATCATTAAAGACATGATGAAATGCATGATACAACTCCATGCACACAACAAGTTACCTTTCATTTAAAAACATGGGTTTCAAGAGAATGAACATATCACTTATCATTACACAACATCATAGTACTCAATTAAAGCATGGTCGTTCATAACTTATACATATAATGATAAATGGATATCGTGGGTTTTTACTCAAAACTGTCTTATAAAAACTCTTTTATTAGCACTTAAATTAAACATGAGTACATGCCTATGAATGCATGCATGCATTTATAAAAGTTCAAGGAGTCCATACTCTCCACTTTAAGAAAAATCCTGATTATCCAAAACAGTGATAAACGAAAATTCTCAGTTTCACGAATGATTTTGAAATCCAACCAACCCACAAACTTCATCATGCTTTGTTTTAATAATTGAAAAACCTGGGCACTAAGTTCATATCAATGTATACACACATACGTGTATGTATACACAACAACAATGTACATCATTTACTTGCATACTTTTACCCATTTATTTGATTACTCAAAATCTCTTTTTTTTATAGGCGAAAAAGAAAATCAGGGGTACAAACATAGAGGAGAGGTGGTATACTTGCATTTATTATCTTATACATATGTGTATATATATGTGTATATATATATACACACACATATATATAAACACAAGGTGTGAAAAGGAATCCGCACCCAAATAAAAACAGAACCTACAAACCCTTGCCCCAATTTTAGGTGTTCACAAAGGGGGCTGACAAGATTAGTTAAAACCGGTTTATTTGGTCCTGTATATTTTTTGTACGCAATTGTATAACAAGTGTATAATTATATAAAACTCACATAAATGGTGGGAAACAAAGAAGAGGATTTTTTTCTCCCTTACTTCCAACCGATTCTTTAAGCCGAGAGGGAGGTCTCAAGGCCTTGGTTTGCAACAGTTTCACACACACACCCGAAAAATATATATATAACTTGTATATATATAAATACACACTTATATAAGCTGAAGCTTATGATAACACAAAAAAAAATAAATCTACTTCATTCCTTGCCTGGAGAGGAGGAATTGAAAGACAAAAGAAAACGAATGATCAAATGTATAAAGTGTACCTATATACATATAGCATGTATATATGCACATATATATAAGTATAAATATATAACCCGGTATTTATAAAACTTGGAGAAAAAAAAGAGGCAACATGACCCTTACCGTACGGAGAGGGAGAGTGGAGACGATGCAGCAAGTGAAATCAAGTGCATAACCACAGGATGTATATATATATACATAACATATATATATATGTGAATATATAAAAAACGAAACTCAAAGATGAACCAGAACCAAACTTCAAAACATCACCCTTACACTTGCTCGACGAGGAGGTGGAGAGGAAGATGATCCGGCAAACAAGGTCCAGAGGTCAAAGAGAGAGCCGGTCCTTCGGCCTTTGATGCAACAGGTTTAAAAAAAAACGAAGATGAAGAAGAAGACTTCGGGGAGTCTTCGGCCGAGGCGAGGTGTCCGTGTCAGCTGTGGAAAAGAGGGAACAAACGGGCTACGCACCGGCCTAGAGGAGAAAATGGCACCCTAGTCTACTGGTCCGGCATCGCGAGGTAGGAGAAGAAGCCGCGACGCGAGGAAGATGAGACGCGCGACGTGGAGAAGGAGAAAACAAAAACGGCGGCTGAGATTAAAAACGGCCCGATCGACGGATGAGGTTGACGTGGATTTAAAAAATAGTGGACGACTATGATCGAAGGGGAACGATCCGGTGGCTGGGGTGCGATGCGGCACAAAAGAAGGGAGAAACACGGGCTTCTCCCCCCTACCCGCGATTCGTTTTTTTTACTATTTGTTTTTTTGTAATTCTTTTTAATTTATTATTATACCTATTATAAACTTTATTATTATTTTATCCATCAATTATTTGTAGCTTTTATTATTTTAAAAAAGGTCAAGATTCGTTTAATATGTTTATGCGTTAATTATTCTCTACCCATCTTATTTTACATTAACATTGTTTACACCATTAAACATTCAACACAAAACATTAAATAAACTACACCATTAAATGTGCATTAATGTAAATTTCAACATTACACCACAAAATTTTAAAATCAAAGAAACCGAAACATCGACATAATTTCAAAATATTAATTATAAAATCAAGTTATAAACATTTGTATTATTATTACTTATATATAATTTAGAAAATAGGTATAATTCATTTAACATACAGTTTGTCACAACATAAATATATATACATGTACATCTACAAACCGAGAGTTTGCACATATATATTTGTAAAAGAAGTAAAACCTCACCAAATTCAGTATAGTCAACCATTTTCATAAAAGAAAATAAATTAAACAAATAATTACTTGCTCAAGTTAAATGTATATATATATATAAAATAGTGGAAAACTTAGTGTCAAATACCATTGTTTTGCAAATTAAAACATTAAAATATAACAAGTTAGGAGAGAGCCAACGGCTACATTTTTATCCGTTGGTGTTTAACGGTCATATCGGGTTGCTTATAAAAAGGGGTTGGTCTCGAGGTGTCCTTACTCAAAGTGACCGAAGGAGAAGAGGAAAGATGGTCCGTGTGATCCCCTTGGTGCTAAGCACGGTCGCGATGACTTCAGTAATCCTTATGTTCCTTATTATGGATGCTCGAAATCCCTACCACATTCTCGGGCTCCTGGTGGTTTTAAGCAGTCTACCCATTATTGCAATTGGGTTCTTGGTTGGGATCTTTGGTTAGTGATGTTTTGATCGCGGGAAGTTGTAATCGTCAAGGTGTTTCTTAATAAAGGAGTATTTCATTCATGCTTGTTGCTACAATTTTTCATTTATTTTCATTTTCTTTTTATAGAAAGGTGGTCCAGTTAAAGGGAAACATATCATTACGCGAAACATGAATTCTCGGGTCGTTACATTACTTCCCCCTACAAAGAATTGCGCCCTCGTAATTCTATCATAAAATGAAAAACTGAAAACCCCATACGTACAACTCTACTGAAACAACGGATCAGGCTCGGTTAACGGGACACCAAAGTTGGCACACAACTCTTCAGTTTCCCTAGTCCAGATGCACCTCGAACAGTGCTCCTTGAACTCCTGGTCGTGTGTACTGCACACGAGCTTCCAAAGGGAGGCTCGTGCGATGCAAAGCTCAGAAACATCTGAGTAGATGAACTCCCTGATGACTCTTCTGGCCACATCCTTCTCGAGGTAGTCGAGTGGGATGATGCAGTTGAGGAGTCTAAGGTTCAGGACTTGGAACATGAAAGCTGCACTGAGCTGGCCATCCTGGGCGGCCACAAGGAAACACGCTCTGGCAGAAAAATTTTGTGCCAGAGTGAAACATTTATACAGGCCCTCAAAGTACATTCCCCTTCACCTATAGTAGGGGATTTGAGCAGCAGTGATGAGGTGAAAGACGCGATCATTCTCTTGACATAGCCGAAGAATCTCTGGACCGTTTTCTAAATTGAGAAAACGTTGGCAGGACCCTCACAGGTGGAGAAAGGACAGGTAATCCACCATGCATGCCTTGATCAAGATGACTTCTACTAGCTCATCGGGTAGGGATGAGAAGTTCATTTGTCCAGCCATCTGAAAACAAACATCGAGGGGAAACTCTTAACAACATAGATATGGTGAAGACATGAAAGGAAACAAGGAACTTCCCTTTATGAAAAAGTTTACACCGCAAAGTCTGAGTTTACAAGACGTACGCCACAAAGGGTAGCAAAACTTCCTAACTCTTCAAACCACACACAAGATGAACATACAGGACTAAACTCATGGGAACATTTATAACGTCTCCTGAGTTTAGCGTGAGAAGTGTGGAGTTGGGAAACGTCGGTGTACACTTCTTGCCTAAGAGACACACATGTGGACTCACTCTCCAACACTCCGAAGTCCATTAACTGGCCCCAGAAGCCATAGTGCAGGACCTGGCACAGATAAGCCGATTAGAGGTCTCCGGCAGCAGCAGCTTCTTGGAAAGGGTTATCTAGCATTGTGCCAAATTCCTCGCCAGTTGTAAACACTCGGAAGAGTCCTTTGTGATACCTTCCCCGACGTGCATACGAGGGAAATTGGGTCATAATCATTAGGAGATAGTCCATCCCCATTCCCCGGTGGATACTAAGCACCCTAGATGAGTTTGACACATCGTACAAGTGCTTACACGTCATGCTAATTTGGGCATAGTTCAGAAAGGTTTCACGGCTAGCTAGAGATATAATGTTCTCTAGAGCCTCGGTGGGAAGTGACAAAAGGTCGGTAGGTACATCAACCATCTGAAAGTTATAACATTTTTACTTAGTTAGTCTTAGCAATATATTTATATCATCTGGTTTTCCAGAGTTCCCTGAACCCATCCTCTGATACCAACTGTAGCGACCCCCAAACCCAGGGTGCTTAATGAGACATGATATACTTTACATTACATCATTACAAATTAAATATCATGTCTCATAACTACAAAAGATCGTGAGGCTCAGGATTCTGGGAAACCAGCTGCTTCTGATTAGCTTCATTAGTATCAACCGTTCCTGAAATTTTTTAAACAAAATGTAGGGTGAGCAAAAATGCCCAATAAGGGGTTTTAAAACATTTTAAGAAAATCATTTCTTAAATAAGTTCTTTTGAAAAGAATAAAAATACTTTGCTAAAACAAAACATTATCATTTCTTAAAAACATGAAATCCATCTTTCTTTGAAAACCACTTGCACAAAGAAGCACGTACTTGAAATGAGCTTTAATGTAAACATGATCAGAGTGCACAATTTAAGAAATGCATAATGTTAAAACAAGGTTACTTAAATTCTAAAAGAATTCTATGGCTAACCAGGGAAACATCCATATAATGGTTTATGAGTAAAGTGAATTTCATCTAACAGTTTACCATATGAAAACAGTTCTTGTTACATAAAGTACATCTTCATGATCTTGGGAGCTTTCAACTAGGGGTTGTCCTGTTAGTTGAACAAACCCCTGGTTAACCTTTATCATTACATACAGAGGGAATGTATAATCCTGGACTTTGTCAAGACTTTTCATCATGACCGTATAACATACTTAACAGGTCAAGGCTCACTGCCCACCCTGTTTCCTTAGCACAAGTCAAGGCTAACTGCCAAGACCGTCGCACATGTTCGTCTCATGAGACTCTTGCTTTACCCAATGCATTGGAGCGCTGTATAATTCCGGGCGCACCCATCACATCATTCTTGTTGCGCTATATAATTCAGGGCGCACCCGTCACATGTAAGTCCTATACATCCCTCAAATATCTTGACATGGTCATTATTCATAGGGTTTCAAGCATTCTTAATTAAACCCCATTTTCATATACTTATTCATTACATGAGGACAGTATAATCATTAAAGACATGATGAAATGCATGCTAAAACTCCGTGCACACAACAAGTTACCTTGCATTTAAAAACATGGGTTTCAAGAGAATGAACATATCACTTATCATTACATAACATCATAGTACTCAATTAAAGAATGGTCGTCCATAACTTATACATATAATGATAAATGGATATCGTGGGTTTTTACTCAAAACTGTCTTATAAAAACTCTTTTATTAGCACTTAAATTAAACATTAGTACATGCCTTTGAATGCATGTATGCATTTATAAATGTTCAAGGAGTCCATACTATCCACTTTAAGAAAAATCCTGATTATCCAAAACAGTGATAAACGAAAATTCTCAGTTTCATGAATGATTTTGAAATCCAACCAACCCAAAAACTTCATCATGCTTTGTTGTAATAATTGAAAAACCTGGTCACTAAGTTCATATCAATGTATACACACATACGTGTATGTATATACAACAACAATGTACATCATTTACTTGCATACTTTTACCCATTTATTTGATTACTCAAAATCTCTTTTTTTTATAGGCGAAAAAGAAAATCAGGGGTACAAACATAGAGGAGAGGTGGTATACTTGCATTTATTATCTTATACATATGTGTATATATATATGTATATATATATATACACATATATATAAACACAAGGTGTGAAAAGGAATCCGCACCCAAATAAAAACAGAACCTACAAACCCTTGCCCCAATTTTAGGTGTTCACAAAGGGGGATGACAAGATTTGTTAAAACCGGTTTATTTGGTCCTGTATATTTTTTGTACGCAATTATATAACAAGTGTATAATTATATAAAACTCACATAAATGGTGGGAAACAAAGAAGATGATTTTTTTCTCCCTTACTTCCAACCGATTCTTTAAGCCGAGAGGGAGGTATCAAGGCCTTGGTTTGCAACAGTTTCACACACACACCCAAAAAATATATATATAACTTGTATATATATAAATACACACTTATATAAGCTGAAGCTTATGATAACACAACCAAAAAAAAATAAATCTACTTCATTCCTTGCCTGGAGAGGAGGAATTGAAAGACAAAAGAAAACGAATGATCAAATGTATAAAGTGTACGTATATACATATAGCATGTATATACACACATATATATAAGTATAAATATATAACCCGGTATTTACAAAACTTGAAGAAAAAAAAAGAGGCAACACGACCCTTACCGTACGGAGAGGGAGAGCGGAGGCGATGCAGCAAGTGAAATCAAGTGCATAACCACAGGATGTATATATACATATACATAACATATATATATATATGTGAATATATAAAAAAACGAAACTCAAAGATGAACCACAATCAAACTTCAAAACATCACCCTTACACTTGCTCGATGAGGAGGTGGAGAGGAAGACGATCCAGCAAACAAGGTCCAGAGGCCGAAGAGAGTGCCGGTCCTTCGGCCTTCGGTGCAACAGGTTTAAAAAAAAAAAACAAAGATGAAGAAGAAGACTTTAGGGAGTCTTCGGCCGAGGCGAGGTGTCCGCGTCGGCTGTGGAAAAGAGGGAACAGCCGGGCTACGCACCGGCCTAGAGGAGAAAATGGCACCCTAGTCTACTGGTCCGGTGTCGCGAGGTAGGAGAAGAAGCCGCGGCGCGAGGAAGATGAGACGCGCGACGTGGAGAAGGAGAAAACAAAAACGACGGATGAGATTAAAAACGGCCCGATCGACGGCTGAGGTTGACGTGGATTTAAAAAACAGTGGACGACTGTGATCGAAGGGGAACGATCCGGTGGATGGGGTGCGATGCGGCGCAAAATAAGGGAGAAACACGGGCTTCTCCCCCCTACCCGCGATTCGTTTTTTTTACTATTTGTTTTTTTGTAATTATTTTTAATTTATTCTTATACCTATTATAAACTTTATTATTATTTTATCCATCAATTATTTGTAGCTTTTATTATTTTAACAAAGGTCAAGATTCGTTTAATATGTTTATGCGTTAATTATTCTCTACCCATCTTATTTTACATTAACATTGTTTACAACATTAAACATTCAACACAAAACATTAAATAAACTACACCATTAAATGTGCATTAATGTAAATTTCAACATTAAACCACAAAATTTGAAAATCAAAGAAACCGAAACATCGACATAATTTCAAAATATTAATTATAAAAGCAAGTTATAAACATTTTTATTATTATTACTTATATATAATTTAGAAAATAGGTATAATTCATTTAACATACAGTTTGTCACAACATAAATATATATACATGTACATCTAAAAACCGAGAGTTTGCACATATATATTTGTAAAAGAAGTAAAACCTCACCAAATTCAGTATAGTCAACCATTTTCATAAAAGAAAATAAATTAAACAAATAATTACTTGCTCAAGTTAAATGTATATATATATAACAAATAGTGGAAAACTTAGTGTCAAATACCATTGTTTTTCAAATTAAAACTTTAAAATATAACAAGTTAGGAGAGAGCCAACGACTACATTTTTATCCGTTGGTGTTTAACGGTCATATCGGGTTGCTTATAAAAAGGGGATGGTCTCGAGGTGTCCTTACTCAAAGTGACCGAAGGAGAAGAGGAAAGATGGTTCGTGTGATCCCCTTGGTGCTGAGCATGGTCGCGGTGACTTCAGCAATCCTTATGTTCCTTATGAGGGATGCTTGAAATCCCTACCGCATTCTCGGGCTCCTGGTGGTTTTAAGCAGTCTACCCATTATTGCAATTGGGTTCTTGGTTGGGATCTTTAGTTAGTGATGTTTTGATCGCGGGAAGTTGTAATCGTCAAGGTGTTTCTTAATAAAGGAGTATTTCATTCATGCTTGTTGCTACGGTTTTTTATTTATTTTCATTTTCTTTTTATAGAAAGGTAGTCCAGTTAAAGGGAAACATATCATTACGTGAAACATTAATTCTCGGGTCGTTACACTCCAGTGGTGGAACATAAGGAACCTATAGTGTCGATTGAGGAAGATGGAGATCAATTCTGTGAGATCATTACTTGTTTCATGATTTCATGGAAAGAGACCCTGGTCTGGCTGAGAAGAGAATGTTCAAATTGAAAAAGAAGTTCTAGTTGCATCCCCCTCCTATATTTTTTAAAGAATGTGGACCTTGGGAGTTGAGTTCGAGATTAAGTCTATCAAGTCTATACATGAACCTGGGGAGACTATTCCTGAGAAAAGGGTCAAGATGCATTCTTATATCCATGAGGATTAGTGAAGCACTTGAGGGATGTTTAGTCTTTGATTGGACATGCCGATGGTATGTTATGGAATGTATTTTTTGAGAGGTTCTTAGAGAAATTCTATAAAGAGACACTGAGGAATAAGAGTGTAGATAAGTTCATGAGATTGAAACAATGGAATAAGTTTGTGATGGACTATGCTGGATGATATTCAGATTTGCAGGACTTTGATCCAAAACTAGCTGTAGATGAGGCTAGTTCAGAAGAATGATTTACCGAAGGACATAAGTGTGAAATTAAACCCAAGATAAAAATATTCTGTCTGAATAAGTGAAAAGAAGTGGTAAATCCAGATCGCATAGATGAGGAGAACATGAAGGTGGATTCTGATATAGGAAATATGGTTCCTGATGGATGATAAGGAGGTATTTATTATTAGATAAGTAAGAGTCATTATGAGAACTTTAGCCAGTGCAGTGGAAAATATAGTGGTTGGTTCGAAAATTCAATAAAATATGACCTTTATATAGTTATTTTTACCATTGTGATAGGTCAAGATACCATCGTAGACATTTTACCCAAACATAAGTGGTATGCTGATCTTGAAAAAATATGGGGCATTTTGTAGAAGTTCTGGAGGAACCCACGAAAGATGGGTAATGATAGGGAAAATAGAAAGAATCAGAGTGTATGAAGGGGATTTTCAACACCTTATCAAACTGGTAATTGGAGTTTTAATGTCTATGGTGGTAGTGGAAGTTGACACTATACTTCTTGGAAGGATATCACATATCATAAGAGTGGTATAACTTAGAGGAATCAGACTGTATCATAGGGAAGAGTGGTAAGAATGTTTGACACCATTTAGTCTACATTTCTGGATAACAAGGCTTGAACATGAATGGTTAGAGGTACTATTATTTTAGATTATACATTTTATAATGCCTTATTAGATAATGGTTTCATTCATTACATTATTTCATCAGAACATGGGAATGGTTTGAGCATGATGGTGGAGTTCGTGAGTGTTGTGCAAATGATAAATACACTATTGGGAGTGCTGTCTATGGACATCGTCCTGTGCAAGGTATATTCTCTCGTAGTTGGTGGGTATCATTTTCTATGGGATCTCTACACACTAGAAAATTCAGGCCGCAACCTAATTTTTGGTATGGATGGTTAGTTGCATACCTAGACTATATTTACTATTACCTTAAGGGAGTGACCTTCATGTATCTAAAGGTTAACAACTGTATTCATCAAGGAGAGTGTCATATCATGGAAAAAAGAGCATGGAAAATTACTCCACTACTAGGAGAGATCACATTACATGTTTCTAGTCTATTTATAGATGATGGAGGTATAGAGCATGATGTCTTTCCACCCATAGTGGACTAGTTTTAGGATTTGTTTCTAGAATACTTAAAAATGTTTCCACATGAAGGAGATGTCAAATTTAAAATTGAGATCATGCCAAGCATTGAAATAGTTTATATTCCACATTTCATAATAGTGTTGGAAAAGCATTATGTGCTCAAGAATCAGCTAGAGGATTTGACTAATAACAGGTGTACCCATCTGCAGGCATTATCTCTTGGATCACCTATGTTGTTTGAAAATAATACCAATGGGAGATTTATCTTCTGTTTCAATTATAAAAATTTGTGTAAAGACCAATTTTTTTTAATTATATGGAATTTTTCCGAGTTCACAGTTTCTGACGGTGGGTTATTCCAAGGTCCGGAGTGCTCAGAATGTTTTTCTGAAGCTTCTAAGTGCATTCAGTTTGTTTTTGAGAAGGTTTTGGTAACTTTTGAACCGGTGCTCAAAATCGAATTCCAAGGGAACCATTGAACTTGCAGCGCCAATGATTGCTTATTGAGACATTCACCTTAGCTGCGTTCGGGCTAGAGCGTTGGTTGATTTTTCCACTGCATGGTTTGATTTTTTTTAAAAACTAGTAAAAAAAATAAAATACATGACAAGTATTTATTTTTATTCCAATTTATTTGAATTAATGTGGGGTCTGCAACCCTACATTAATTCAAGTAACTCCTCCCTTAATTAATTAAGGGAAGAGCCTTCTTAGTTGGAGAGGAGGATCTACTAGAGAAAGATCTCCATCATTCTCATTTCTCCACCAACTTCCACCTTCTTCTTCTACCTTGCTGGAGAATTGAGAGGCACCACCATTGGAGGGAAGAACTTCCACAGCCGATGACGTACGATCATCTTCTGCATCAAAGGAGGAGAAGATACTCGGGTAGAACACCACCAACGACGACGAAATCTTCCATCATCAACGAACGAAAAATGAGGTAGGGTTCATTTTGATTTATTTCAATCTTCGTTATTTGTTGTTCTTGAGCTTTGATAATAGATGTTTTTTATCACCCTAACGTGGAGGGCGCGGGATGAACAAAAAAGGCCCGAAAAAACTCCACTGGTTCTCGTTCATTGATGGTAGGGGCGGCGCAACGACTCTTCCAGAGGAACATGCAGCAGCTGACGGGCCGTGGCGGTACATGCGGCGACTGAAAACGAGCCGGTGGGTCAAGGGCCACCGGGATGCAGGAGGGGTGCGACACTGTCGAGTCGCGTGGAGAAACTATCCATGGCTAGGCGGTCCGCGGTAGTGCCAGAGTGGCGTGGTGCCGTTGCACCGCACCAGAGGAAGGTTCCGCGACCACACAGGTCGCGGCGGTCGGACGGTCTGGGCGCGGTGCTGTCGCGCCACGCCGGAGAAGAACCAAGACCATGGGCCGCGAAGGATGCATGAGGGTGGCCGGCAGGCATGCTACAGGCGGGACCCGAAGGGTCCCGCAGTTACTAGGCCGGTGCCACGTGCTGGCCATTGGTGAAGATGGGGGTTGTAACCACCCCCTTTGATTTCTAGGGCGCGCCCCGTAGGGTGCCTCCCCTAGGTGGCACCCCCGCTGGCCAAGCTGGCCGGCTCGTCAGGGATTCCGCGCCCCCCCTGCAGGCTGGGCCTCGGGCTTGTCCACCGTGCCCCCTCAGGCCGGGACACCGCCGCAGGTCGCGCAGGCCACCCCAACCACGGGCCGGGCAGCCGCGCATTCCGGGCTGCTGTGCTGGGCCGAGCTGTCACACTGGGCCGGGCCGCCACTGCTGGGCCGGGCCGCCACTGCTGGGCCGGGCCGCCGCCGCTGGGCTGGGCCGCTGCCGCTGGGCTGGGCCAGTTCCAGCGGGCTGAGTGGGTTCCAGCAGGCCGGGTCGGAGCCGTGGACCAAGACGAACCCCAGTCCGGATTCGGACCCAGGTCGGGCCTCCTGACCCATTTCACCTTTTGGACCATAACTTGTGCTACATGTGTCTGATTGAATAAATCGTCTATGCCGACATGAAGATTGGAACATGACGGTTCTTTTGGCATTACTAAGAATCGAGGAGTGAACCCTCCCAGAATCAAGCGTGCTCATCCGATTGACGCGTCATCTGTCGTGTTGGGTTCCTTATGTTGAGACAGAACTACATGATACATCAAATCGATCCATCATGGTAGATGATGTATTAAAACATGAATTTAGGAGAGAACACTCTCGGAATTGAGCATGCTGTGTGCAGGAACCCTATAGCTGGATGTGACGGAGATGATAAGATTCTACGTGGACCTACTACTATACCAGGATCCTCCGTGGGTTCGACATCGACGATACTCGACCAGGATCCTCCATGGGTTCGATAGCGATGATACTGGACCGAGATCCTCTGTGGGTTCGACATCAATGACTACTGTACCGGGATCCTCCGTGGGGTCGACAGTGTCAATACTGTTCCAGGACCCTATGTGGGTTCGACAGAGGAGATGATTTAGTGGCTACATCTAATCATCTCTACCCCTCTACATGAGTTAAATAACTATGTGAGCAGAGTATTGACTTTAAGTTGTTATCATCGAGATAATTGACTTTACTTCCTTGGTGGAATGGGTTGTGCTTGGGCTCGAGTGTTGGAGTCGGACTGTGATGGGTAACTTAGGTATTTGTATGGGCATATACCTTAGAAGGGATGGTTGATACTTCGTGATTGTATCTTACTACTGTGGTTTATCCTTTGTGGATTCTGGGAGACCCTCGGGGGTCTCGTGGTCCCTTACTGAGTATCATTATACTCACCCTTGCACGGGCTTCACCCACACCTTGTTGTGTTCTGTGCAGATGACGGTCAGCAGTGATCGAGGCTAGGGGAGCCGGATGGGAGGCTGCTCAGAACTGGACTAGACACGACATACCTTAGGGACCTATTGTTCGAGATCGGTACCTACCCTTTAGTTAGGATTTTCACCGAGGACAATCTAGGAGAAGCTTATCTTTTTACTTGTACTTATACTTATTGTTCAGTTGGGTTTGTATACTGGCCCAATTACTTTCAGCACATTTTTTTCCTATATTAGTACTTGTTTCTTTTACTGCTTTTGTTCAGACTGTGTGTGTTACAAGTATAAAAGAAATGCCTTCCCTTTTTATCAGGGATTCTCCTTCGGTGCTAGTTTCCAGCCCCTGGCCTATGGAAGGTGGGCCTGGGGTATTTACGGCATGGGCCCCGAGGATGGGTCATGACAAATTGGTATCAGAGGAGTAAGTTCTACCATAGAACTTGGACTCAGATTCTTTTAATGGAAATAGTGTTAAGAGTTTTGGGTGTGGTTATCAGTTTAGGGAAACCAGTGTTTGTGCGGCGGCTGATGTATCCATACACTAGGACTCTGACTTCAGATTTCCAACTCAGTGCATGAAAACAATGATTGAATTTTTGATTCCTTTGAAAAGATTTCTTTGTGATTAGTTTGCATTAGCTCACCTGGTATATTGTTTTGACCATGGTGCACATGTTTCTTTTCAGGATATCCCCACATAGGTAACCAGCCTGGGTTCCGGGATGTGTACGAGATGGTAGCCCACTGAGCGACGATGCCTCGATGTAGGGCCTCATCACAGTGGAGGGACGAGCAGTACCACTACCTGCTGGGACACCGATACCATTAGCTCCAGTAGCAGAGAGTGAACGCCATCTGAGTGCGTTGCCTGAGTTCCAGCACCAGAGGCTACCCAGGTTCAGGGGAGAGATGAACCCACAGGTAGGTGAGGATTGGTTGGAGGCTTTTGTGAGAGTTTTTAGATTGGTAGGGACACCGGCTGAACTTATGGTGATCCTTGTTGTGAGTCTCCTGCAGGAAGTAGCAGGAAGATGGTGGAGCCTAATTCTCGAGGTGCATGATGAGGCATCACTTCTCTGGGCAGACGTTGAGAGCCTCTTATGGTCAGAGTTTGTTCTAGCCACCCTTCGTGCGGTGCAGATTCAGGAGATACTTTATCTACAGCAGGGTAGCATGACGGTGGCACAGTACTCAGCGAGGTTCACCGACCTCTCACACTAATCCACTGATTTGGTGCGGGACCCATTATTTAGGGCCCAGACCATCGAGAAGGGACTCAGGCATGAGATCAGGGATTTGATGATCTCCCTCAGTATCCCGACGCTGGAGGGGGTGCTGGAGAGTGCCCTTCATGTGGAGAGTTTTCCTACTGAGCAGTCACCAGCAGCGAGACCCACCACTTGGAGACACGTAGTGGAGTCTTCTGCAGCAGGCAGTAGACAGATGTCGCAGAGGTCCAAGAGGACCAGACAATCAGGTGGGCGACCCCAGGACACAGGTTCGGTTGTGCTGGGTACACGAGACAGAGCCATCCATACGAGGAGTAGGCAATGCTATGCATGCGGTGGGCAGGGTCAAATGGCTCATGAATGCCCGACCCATCATTTAGATGAGCAACAAACAGTAGAGGGACCTCCCAGACAGAGGTAGGGGTTCCAACGTGGGGTTACGTCGGGAGAAGGCGGACGTGACAGAGGAGCGGGCCAAGTAGTAGGTGGTGGGAAACTTTTCGAGGTCCTACCAAAACCACCACCAGGAGGTCTACCCCGACCACAAGGAGATGGAATATATAGGTGGGCTCAGCTCCAGGCAGTCGAGGCCTAGGACCACAGTGCACCAAAGATGATTTAGGTACTATCTGTGTCTACTACACCCTTGCTTTAGTACTTATAGACACATGTGCAAGTCTTTCTTTTATTGCTATATCACTCGGGCGGAGCTCGGAGATTCCAGTTGAGTCGTTGGATCGATCCATACGACTAGAGACTCCTACGGGAGAGGATTCAACGATTACACACTGGTATCAGAAGTGTGAGCTTACTCTAGGAGGCAAGAGCTTCGCTGAGATCTTCTA
The DNA here is from genome assembly GCA_963277665.1 of Viscum album. NCBI lineage: Eukaryota > Viridiplantae > Streptophyta > Magnoliopsida > Santalales > Viscaceae > Viscum > Viscum album. Next base: position 2,116,730,402 of record OY728120.1, read on the forward strand.
GTAGTATAGTCGAGGCCTTATGACGTTATCTTGGGTATGAACTTGTTATCCACAGTTCATGCTCATATTGACTGCATTAGGCGGAATGTGCGGTTTGTTTGCGAGGATGTGATGAGGTTTACCTTCACCGGTGAGAAGGGAGCCTTTGTAGTGTAGGATGGAATTACCCAGAGGAGGGGGTCATCGATCACACATTAGTTGGCTAGCCTCATTCTCAGAGCGGTTGATGTGCAGAGTCCGAGTTTTCCTATTGTGGTGGATCAGTATGCAGATATCTTACCTAATGACGTTCCTAGACTACCTCCTCACAGAGAGGTAGACTTTTACATTGACTTGTACCCCAGGATGACACCGATATCCACACAAGAACATCAGATGGATCCTGTGGAACTTCGTGAGCTACAGGTACAATTGGAGGACTTGTAGGGAAAGGGATTTATCCAACCCAGTGTTTCACCCTAGGAATCCCTGATTTTGTTCACCAAGAAGGTGGATAGGAGCTTGAAATTGTTTCTTGATTATCGGTGCCTAAACCAGATGACCATGAAGAACATGTACCCACTCCAGAGGATTGAATACTGCTTCGATCAGCTGAAGGGAGCGCATTGGTTCTTGAAGATAGATCTTCGATCAGGCTATTACCAGCTCAGAGTACGGGATGAGGATGTGCAAAAGACGACAATCAGATGCTGGTATGGACACTACGAGTTCTTGGTTATGCCATTTGGAATAACCAACGCACTAGTTGTTATCATGGGACACATGAACAAGATCTTCCATCCATACCTTGATCACATTGTGGTATCCTTCATCGATGACATTCTGATCTACTCAGCTACCGAGGAGGAGCACGCCTACCATTTACTGGTAGTACTGGACACACATTGAGAGCACCAGATTTATGGTAAGTTCTCTAAGTGCTAGTTATGGATCTGAGAGGTACACTTTCTGGGAAATTTCATCTCAGAGGCTGGTGTTTCAGTGGATCCTGTAAAGATAGAGGCAGTACTTTCATGGGATCCACCCAGGACTATGACAGAGTTACAAAGTTTTCTCAGTCTAGCTGGGTACTATTAGAGATTTGTTCTAGACTTCTCTAGAGTTTCAGCACCACTTTCAGCGTTGACGAAGAAGGGGAAACCCTTATTGTGGTCATAGAGATGCCAGTAGAGTTTCTAGGAGCTAAGGTAGAGGGTGACTAGTGCTCCCATCTCGAGGCTACCGTCTATTGGGATGCATCAGGGACTGGGCTCGGATGTGTCCTGATAAAGGAGAGAGTAGTGATAGCTTATGGTTCTCGTCAGCTGAGACAACATGAGAAAAACTACACCACTCATGAACTAGAGTTAGCAGTAGTGGTCTTAGCCTTGAAGATGTTGTAGCACTATATGATGGGCGTGCATTTTACAGTCTACTTTGACCACCAGAGTCTTAGGTACATCTTTTCGTAGAAGGATCTAAACCTGAAAAAATGACACTGGCTTGAGTTCCTCCAGGACTATGACTTCGAGATAGTCTATACTCCTGGGAAGTGGAATGTTGTAGCAATTGATCTCAGCAAGAGATCAGAAATTCAACTTCTATGAGAGGTGAGAATGCTTCTGGCCGCGTTGCAGATATCCTTTGTTGATCGAGATTGAGCAGCCTTTCTCCAGTCTCTTATAATCACACCTCCACTTCTTTAGAGAGTCCGGGAGGTGTAGCTTGGGGATGTTGACTGCGAGGCTCGACGTGCACATATATCCATAGGTCAGGCATCTGATGGATTTTCTGTAGGTGGGGAGCATGTCATTCTCTTCAGGGGATGTACCATGGTACTGGTGTCTCTTCGGGAGGAAGTGTTGAGTGAGTTTAACATATCGCCTCAAGCAGTACATCCAGGTGTGGAAAAGATGTACCAGGACCTCTGATGACAACACTAGTGGATAGGTATGAAGGAGGATGTAGTAGATTTTGTCTCAAGATGCCTCAATTGTTAGAAAGTGAAGGCGGAGCACCAGGTTCCAGCAGGTTTAGTTCAGCCCTTAGAGGTCCCAAAGTGAATGTTGGACAAGATATCCATGGATTTCATGAGAGGATATCCATGTACATCCAGAGGTCACAACTCTATCTGGGTGATTGTCGACCAACTCACCAAGTTGGCCCACTTCCTACCGATCAGAGAGCAGGGTTCATTAGAGAGCTTCAGATGCCTCTATGTACAAAATATCACACGAATTCATGGTGTAACATCGACGATTGTCTCTGATAGAGATGCTCGTTTCACTTCCCGGCTATGGAAGGGATTGCAGGAGACGTTCAGGACGTAGCTTCGCTTGAGCACCACCCTCCATCCTCAGACGGATCACCAGACTGATAGGACCATTCAGACTCCTGAGTACATGCTCTATGAATGCGTCCTCGACTTCGGTCGCAGTTGGGAGGATCAATTACCCTTGGCAGAGTTTGCGTACAACAACAGATACCACTCCACCATCGGGATTACACCTTTCGAGGAAATGTACGGATGACCTTGAAGATCACCTTTGTGCTGGAATGACCTAGGGGAGTCAACACTCGTGGGACCAGAGATGGTGCAGGCTACGACAGAGAAGGTGAAGGTCATCCGGGAGTGGATTAGACTGCACTGAGTAGGCAGAAGTCCTATGATGATAGGAGACGGAGACCGCAGGAGTTGGAGGATGGTGACCACGTCTTCCTACAGGTCTCACCTCGATGAGGTTTACAGAGATTTGGCTGGGGCGTCAAGTTATCTCTGAGGTTCATCGGACCCTTCCAGGTCCTCGCAGAGTAGGCGAGGTGGCTTAACTCCCAGCTCTTCCACCTCAGTTGCACTGGGTGCATGACGTTTTCCATGTTTCCAAGCTGAGGAGATACATGCATCACCCGAATCAGATCATAGACTGGGGTGAGGTCGACATCAACAACATGGCGACTTTCTCAGAGGTTCCAGTGGAGATCGAGGATCGATATGAGATATTCCTTCATGGGCGGTCGATACCTCTTGTGCGTGTACGGTGGCAGTACGGGAACCTCCAGGAGAGAACATAGGATAGGGAGGCTCAAATACGTGCTCAGTACCCCCATTTATTTCCCTAGTTTTGTGTTTTGGATTTTGGGTATGCAAAGCCCTAAGGTGGGGAGAATGTAAAGACTCAGAAAATCCCTTGTAATTTTTTTAAATTATATGAAATTGTTCTGAGTCTGTAGTTTCTAATGGTGGGTGATTCTGAGGCCCGGAGTGCTCAGAATGTTTTTTTGAAGTTTCTAAGTGAGTTTAGTGTGTTTTTAGTGGGTTTTGGTAGATTTTGAACCGGTGCTCGGAATCGAATTCCAAGGGCACCGTTGAACTCACAACGTTGATGATTGCTTAGTGAGACCTTCCCCTTAGCTGCGTTCGGGCTAGAGCGATGGTTGCATTTTCACACGCACAATTGTTGTTTTTTTAAAAAGAATAAGTAAAATAAAAATAAAATAAATGAAAATTATTTTATTTTTATTCAAATTTATTTGAATTAATGTGGGGTCCGTAATCCTACATTAATTCAAGTAACTCCTCCCTTAATTAATTAAGGGAGGATCCTTCTTAGTTGGAGAGGAGGATCCACTTGAGAAAGATATCCTTCCTTCTCCTTTCTCCACCACCTTCCACCTTCTTCATCCACCTTGCTGGAGAAGTGAGAGGCACCATATTTGGAGGGAAGAACTTCCACCGCCGACGACGTACACTATTCTTCTGCATCAAAGGAGGAGAAGTCGCCCAGGTAGAACGCTTCCAACGACGACTCCATCTTCCATCGCCAACAAATGAAAAATGAGGTAGGGGTCGTTTTGATTGATTTAGATCTTCATTCTTTTTCGTTCTTGAGCTTTGATAATAGCTGTTTGCTATCACCCTAACGCAGAGGGCGCGGGCCAAACAAACATGGCTCAACAACCCTCCGTTAGTTCTCATTCATTGATGGATGTGGCGGCGCAATGACGCCGCCGGAGGAACGGGCCGCAGACGACAGGCCACAACAGTACATACAGAGACCGGCAACAAGCCATCCTCGGAAGAAGCCGGTGGTGCAAGGGCTGTCAGTCTGCCAGAGGGACACGGCGCAGGTGTGCCGTGTGGAGAACCAGGCCACAGCCAGGCGGGCTGTGGTAGTGCTGGAGGGACACGGTGCTGTCACACCACGCTGTGGGAAGGAGCCATGACTATGTAGGCCATAGCGGTCCGACGGGCTGGGCGCGGTGCCGTCGCGTAGCGCCGGAGAAGAACCATGGCCATGGGCCGTGATAGATGGAGGAGGGCGGCCGGTTGAGCCGGCCGCTAGTGAGCATGATACAGGTGGGACCCGAAGGGTTCCGTGGTTACCAGACCGACGCCATGTTCCGGAAATTGCGAATGACGGGGGGTGTAACCCCCCCTTTGATTGCTAGGGAGGGCCCCACCAGGCGCCGCCCCTAGCTAGTTGCCCTGCTGGCCAAGCAGGTCGGCTGGGCAGGGCCTCTGCGCCCCCCCATGGGCTGGGCTTCAGGCTGGGCCACCATGCCTCCTTGGGCCGGGCCACGTGGGTCGGGCCGCCACGTGGGCCGGGCCGCCCCACTAGGTCGGGCCACCACCTCTGGGCCGGGCCGCCACATCGGGGCTGGGCCGGTTCCGGCGGGCCGGGCCAGGTTTGGCAGGCCAGGTGGGACCTACAGACTGGGACAAACCACGGTTCGGATCCAGACCTGGGTCGTGTCCACCCGAACCGGGTTGGGGTGACGCGAACTGGGTCGGGTCGGTCCGGATGGGCCGGACTGGACCCGGACCGAGTTCTGACCCATTTCACCTTTTTTTCCATATCATGGGCTACGTGTGTCCGATTGATGAACCATCTATGCCGACGGGAAGATTGGAACGAGATGGTTCTTTTGTCATACCCCAATCGAGGCTTGGATGTTGTTGGGGATTGGCCGGGTTGGATTGAACCTAAATCCAACTGGGCCGTCGGAGCGGAAACAATAATAACTCACAGACTGAGCATCTAATTGATGTTCCGTCTATTGCATTGGGTTCCTTATTATGAGAGGGATCTAAGGGATACATTTACTTGAGACTTCAGGGTAGTTGATGTATTGCCACTTGGCTTGAGGAGAGGACCCTCCCGAAATTGAGCGTGTTGTGTGCGGGAACCCTATGGATGGCTGAGACTGAGATGATAAGATCCTACATGGACCTACTACTGTACCAGAATCCTCTGTGGGTTTGACATTGACGATACTGGACCAGGAACCTCCATGAGTTCGACAACAACGTTACTGGACGGGTATCCTCTGTGGGTTCAACAATGATGACTTCTGTACTATGATCCTCCATGGGTTCAACAATGCCGATACTATTCCAAGATCCTACATGGGTTCGATAGAGGAGATGATTCAGTGTCTACTTCTAATCATCTCTACCCCTCTACTAGAGTTAAATACCTGTGTGAGTAGAGTCTTGACTTTAAGTTGTTATCATCGAGATGATTGACTTTACTTCCTTTGTGGAATGGGTTGTGCTTGGGCTCGAGTGTTGGAGTCAGACTGTGAATGGTAACTTAGGTATATGTATGGGCATATACCTTAGTAGGGATGGTTAATACTTCGTGATTGTATCTTACTATTGTGGTTTATCCTTAGTGGATTCTGGGAGACCTTTAGGGGTCTCGGGGTCCCTTACAGAGTATCGTTATACTCACACCTGCACGGGCTTTGCCCGCATCTTGTTGTGTTCTGTGCAGATGATGGTCAGTAGTGATCGAGACTAAGGGAGCTGGACAGATGGCTTCTCGAAGCTGGACTAGAAGCGACGTACCTCAAGGACGTTTTTTTCAAGATCTTTACCAACCCTTCATGTAGGATTTTCCCAGAGGACGATCCAGAAGCTGCTTATCTTTTTTACTTGTAGTTGTACTTCTTGTTCAGTTGGGTTTGTATAATGGAACACTTACTTTCAGCGCATTTTTTTCTATATTAGTACTTTTTTCTTTTGCTACTTGTGTTCAGACTGTGTGTGTTATAGGTTTAAAGGCAATGCCTTCCCTTTCTATTAGGGATTCTCCTTTGGTACTAGTCGCCATCCCCTGGCCTATGGAAGGGGGGCTTGGGGTGTTCACGGCATAAGCCCTGAGGACGAGTCATGACAAATTGAACTGATTGAATGTGAAGAACTAGTATCCTATTATGTGAATCAATTATCTTTTGGACTAGTTGAGAAAATCATGTTCCTTTTTTAATATTTACCTAAGAATATGGTATCTTCAGTTGATAATTTGGACTTTTTGTATACTAAGGCTTGGCTTGAGAAGAAATTATGGCCTATATGTGTTCGTAGTAATCCCATTTGGGTTAATGAATTCACAAATAATGTTTACACCCTTGATGAAAATCGAATCACATTCGTATCTGGATAAGTTTTTTTTAGTATTTGTCGATGAAATCTTGGTGCACTCCAAGACTCATGATGATCATTCACAACATCTTGAAATTTTCCAAAGTACAGTAAAAGAGCATCATATATACACTGGACAATCTAGGTGTCAGTTTTGAATTGATCTAGTAAAATTATAGGGACACATCATCTCATAGGTAGGCTTTCCTATTGACAAAGAGAATGTTCAGGTTGCTGTGTCTTGTGATCTACCCAACAATGTTAGTGATATCCATTGCTTTCTGATGATTGGTGGATATTATCAAACATTCATCCAAGAATTTTCCTGATTGGAAGCACCCATTTTGGACTTTGAAAATGAGGGGATAAATTTTAATTGATTGGAAGCATGTGATAATTATTTCTAGGAGTTGAATAAGTGCTTGAAATCAATACCGATCATGAACTTACCTGGGATAGGGGAGGAGTATACTATGTATTATGTTTCTTATGGGATAGGGATTGGAATAGTGCTGATGCAAGGAAATCAAGTTGTGGTGTATGGAACTCTGCATTTGAGGCCCCATGAATAGAATTACCCTATGAATGACCTCAAGTTAGATTTGGGGGATTATTATTTGATGTATTAGCAGAATTATTGATTGGGTGATAAGGTTATTATGTTTACTAATCAAAATATCTTTAGGTATATCATATCTTACTGGTATCTGAATGTCAGACAGTGGATATGGGTTGATTATATATAGTAGTTGGATTTTGAGCTATCATATACAATGAGGGTGGGGAATAATTTTGATGATGATTTAATGATGAAAACAATGAATCTAGATGTCAAGGAGTCTAGTGATATGTGGTTGATGATGACTCAACTAGCTGAGATGCATTTGGTGGTTCAAGAGAGTCAATAGTGTATGAATGTGGTATTATATTTATTGTGGAATACACTTTTTATATGAACTAGGGACATGCATTATTATAATCTAGAATTTTTACATTTGAGGGAAATCATTATATATGAGGACACACCTTTAAAATGGTTTGTAGATGAGGATGAGATCATTTATATCAGGAACCAGTTTGTTTTTCCTATGAGTATGTGGGAGGAGTTGATGTGTGTCTTTTGGTCCTCATTGTGGGTGGTGAATGCAGGTGTGACCAAAATTTACCATGACCTATGTCGATAGTATTTGTGGCCAGACATGAAAAATGAGATAAAATGTCTCATTCCATGATGCTACACCTTTAAACAAGTGACAACAGAGGATTAATGACCTGGAGGTCTATTGTAGCAATTTCCCATCCTTGAATGGAAGTGGGACAAAGTGACTGTGGAATTTTTGGTGCATCTCCCAAGGAATCCATAGAAGAATGATTCAACATGGGAGATTATGGACCATGTGACAATGGAGAATATATCATTCCTATATAGGAGACCATCTCAATAGAGTTGTTGGGAGAACTATAAGTTCGTGAGATATTCCATCTACATAGAGTGCCATGAAATATATTTTCAGACCGTGATTCAAATTTTACATTATGCATATAGTAGGGCTTACAGAAGGTCCTCGGTGCATAGGTTTTACTGAGTATGTCTTTGCACCGACAAACAGAATTGAATTCAGAGCTTTCTATACAGTTTCTTATGGAAATGATTCGGCTGTGGGTTGTAGACATTAGTGAATCCTGGGAAAAAAGTTTATCTTTGGTGGAGTTTTCAAATAATGAATGTTATAATTCTTTGATTTAGATGTCACCATATGAGAATCTTTATGGTAAGATATAAATACCACCATTATGTTTTATGGAAGTAATTGTGTTAGAGTTAGTTTGGCCAAGTCTCATGTAAAAGGCACCATAGTATGATTAGTTGATTCATAAGATCATGGCTAATGCTCAGAGTAGAAAGAAGTTGTATGCTGAATAATATAGAATACCCCTAGAGTTTATAGAGGGTGATAATCTATTCTTTCGAGTGTATCCAAGATTTACACACTATAGGATACAAATATAGGGAATGTTGTTTCCCATGTTTTTTGGGACTTTTGAGGTTGTGAAGAGAATCAGGCTAGTGTGATACACATTAGCTCCTCCATTGAGGTACGGTGTTATGAATAACGTTTTTCATGTGTCTCAAATTCTATGGTATCTACCTGTACCATCTTAGGACATTTATGTGGATGATGTTGAGATTCATACTGATGAGTCCTTTAAGGAGCATATGATACATTTGTTAGATCAAAATGATAACATATTGCATGAAAAGAAAATGTTGATACTTTTCATAATGTGGTAGCATGGACATGTGTTGGAGAAAAATTAGGAGAGAAAAGCTGATATGAGGGATTAATAGACCGATTTTTTGGCACAAAAGTATATATATTTGTGAGATTATAAATATAGGATGACCTGTTATAAGGTGGGGAGATAGTAAGATCCAAAAATTTTCTTGAAATGACTAAGGATTGATTTTGGGAATATTTTTTTTGTTTTATTTGGTCATACATTGATTTATTTTTTCCATAGGGATAATTTTTGTGGAATTTGAGAAAAATTGAATAATGGACAGAAGTGCATGGTTGGTGCATAGTTTTCCCTAACTGTCTGCCCTGGCCCATAAAACTATGAACCCTAGATTGAGTGGAATTTCACAGATTTCACAAATTTTTTCTAATCATGCACCCTCTTAGAAGTAACCATGGAAACTTATAAAACTGGCACACTATTAGGGTAAACCATGTGCCTCTACCCTGCTAATAGTGTTTGAAAATTTAATTCACTAAACAACTAGATTTTTAATCACCCAGACCCCATTTTTAATCACAAACCAACCCCCATTCAACCCTAACAATTTTTTAAAAAAATTAGAGCATCTCATATGAATTCAAATCATTCCCAAACACTGTTATTCATTATTATATATTTTGAATGAATATCTGCACCTCTATTGGTAGGTTAATCATATCCTGATTGTTTTCCCATTCCACATCCTTTATTTTACCATACAAGAAATGTTTGTTCTTAATATTTAGATTATATCTTGTTTATATTTTGTAGATCTAGATCTAGGATTGAAGATCTAGATCTAGATTAAAGAGAACATTATTTTCTATATCTTGATTTAGGGTTTTTTATCTTGTTCTCGTTCTATGTCATTCTACTACTAAAATTATATGGATTTCCATTGGGAGATCTTTCATCAATGAATTGAGGATAATGGTCTATAATTAAAATACCAAAGTCTTGATTGAAATTATGTGTATGTAATTTTCGATTTTATATTCATGTTTAGTGATTAAGTTCATTAATTAATTAAATAAATTGTGAAATTAATTAATGATGAAAAAAGGGAAATTGGGGATATTGGAAAAGTGGACTGTGAGTAAGTAAATGTAGAATTAATTTGGAGACATTGATATTGTGATATTGAGTAACTAATTATGGAATAAATTAGGGGATATTTAGATTTTGAGTTGAATAATTAATTGATAAATTAATTATGGGATTATTAGGAAATTAATTAAGCTAATTTTTGTGATAAAATAATTGATGAATTAATAATGAATTGAGATGATTAATTATTTTTTGAGCTAATTAATAGAATTGAGAATATTATTTAATTGTTTAGTTAATTAATAGGTTTTATATGGTTAAATAATTTTTGTGTTAAATAATAATATTGAGATGATTAATTAATTATTTTCTTAATTAATAAGAGTGAGAAATATTGATTAATTATTTAGTTAATTTATAATAATGAGAAGACAAATTAATTTTTGAGTCAATTATTAATATTGAGATTAATTAATTTTTGAGTTAAATAATATGATTGAAGTTATTAATTAATTGGTGAGTTAATTAATGTGATTGAGAAGATTAATTAATTAAAGAGTTAATTAATAGGATTGAGAAGATTAATGAATGCCTGTGTCAATTAATATGGATGGTATGATTAATTAATTATTGAGTTAATTAATGATATTGAGAAGATTAATTAATTGTTGAGTTAATTTATGAGATTGATATGATTAATTAATTTTTGTGTTAATTAATAAGTTTGAGAAGATAAAATAATTTTCGATTTAATTAATGAGATTTAATAGATTAATTACATGTTTATTTAATTAGTGTGATTGTGATGATTAATTAATTTTTGAATTAATTAATGAAATAATGAATAGGAACAATGAAATTCATATGGGAATTTAGATCTGGAATAGTAAAAATGGAATTCTGAGATTGGGATGAGATATAAAATGGCAATAGTTGAATTATTGGAAATGGTATCCTTTGGGGATAGTTTAGACTCCCGCATGGGCCGAAGCTAGAATTTATGTTCATGAGTTCTAAAAACCCCAAGAAGATTACATGGCCAAATAAAGAATAATATGATAATATGATAACTGGTTATTTATGAATTGTACATATTTATTTATACAACTGAATACGCTTTTTCTTGAATTTATAATTTTTAGAAACTATCGGTGGTGGCCTACATAGTTGTACTCACAACCTATATGTGTTTCCTGATATGTACCCAAAAAGATTTCATTATAGAAGGACACGTTTAAGTAAAAGGCCCTATGTTATATGGATAATTTGGGGATGGATCATTGATGAGGGAACGAGATGTGCTTTGGGATCCACTTGGGAGTTGTTAATGTCTTTAGATTTGAGTTTCATTTTTATCCTTTTTATGTACATTAGCATGGAATATCTACTATTTAGATTTGATATTGTGTTTCTTGTTTTGGCTATCATGTGATGCAGACATGCTTATGGTTATAATTATATATCTTTTTATTGTTTATTTATTTTTTGCAAGTGTTTTTCTCTAATAGAGAGGGTATACTCTCCCGAGGAGAAATATTAGACCCTCGGTGTTAGGTGGTAGCCTCTAGCATACAGGGATGGGCGCTTGTAGTCAAGTGGAAGACTAGCTTGGGGCAATGGTTTGTGGAACCCAAGCCAAGATTTTATAGAAACCATTCCCTAAAAATCAAAGATAAAAAACATTTTTCATGGAATAAATCATGAAAATTTATTCAATGGGATCAACAAATGTGATCCCTTAGAGCATAAAATTAGAATATGACCTAGATTTGCGGCATAAAAAAAATCACAGAAAATATTATGTCAAGGTTACCTACCACAAAATTCATAACATGTTAGGATTGGGATAACCACCCCTGTACCTAGTTTGATATTGGGATAACAACCCATATACCCTCTTTCATTTTTGGGATAACATCCTGTATACCCTATTTATTACTTGGTATAACCTCACATGTACCCTATTACATTCATGGGATAACCTCCAAAGTAAAAAATTGACCCTATATAATAATAGTATTTATCCAATGTATAGTAGGTATATATATTCCCCACCCATCACATGATTAAAATTATACACATGTATTCCAAAAGTTAATAAATCATTCACCATATCATATCCTGTCAAAATAAATATGTTTCATAACCATTTCATAATTTCATCAAATAATTACCTTTTGATGAAGAATTGGGTTTCATAATAATTTTATCATAGTATAATCTATATAAGTGAAACTAGTTTCATAAAAAAATTTCCATAATAAACATAAACCATCCATAGAGAAACTAATAATGGTATCTTTAGTTCATATACCTTGTAAATAATATGTTACAAAAAATGGATTTCATATTAGATGGAAAATTATTTTGAATCAACAAAATTGAAATTTTCTTGAGGAAAAAATCCTTTAATTTAAAATCATTTTTTATAACTAAAGATTCATAAAATATTTTTGAAATAATTTTCAATGAAAATACCCTAAAAAAATATAAATTATCCTTTAAAAATCCTTTAAAACGATTCTTGAGGAAAATATCATTTATCTATTGAAAAAAATAAATCATAAAATAGTTTTAAAATATTTGTATTAGAATATACCATTTCACCCTTATAAAGGGATCAGAAAATAAAATAATGTTCATGATAGTGGGAAATTGTGTTCATTCTATAAATGTTAAAAAATATTCATTTCACATTTTCAGTAAAAGGAATTTCAAAATTTTTTGTAAAATTGTATAAAGATTCATCTAAAATTTTTTTAAAAATAAAACATGACTAAATATATATTTAATAAATAATTTATGTAATGTTGAAATAATTTTTATAATTTTTTTTTCGAAAACATGGCTTTCGAAGAAAAATGTTTTTTGATCGAAGAGAGAAATTAAACAATTTTTCTTAAAAACATAATTTTGAACGATTGAGTACCTAAAGCATGGAATATGAATAGAAAATATAAATTCTTCATAAATAAGCATATTTGAATAAAATTAATGATATTATGTATATATTGATCATAATATTTTATCATTATAAGTATAATCATAAATAATCTCAATAATCAATGTGATTGTAACATGAAAATCTTACCACTTTATAACATTTTATTATAATCCCCATTAATTAATAAAATTAACAAAAAATTATGAAACCATTAAAATAAAATGAGTAATAATATAAAATTTAATAAGGTAAGTATATACACCTCATTGAATAATAATTTTTATGAACAACATAACTTAGGTCTCTAATAAAGTAATTTGAGTAAAAAATCACTTATCTCTTGGTAACATTGGAACTGTAAACCCCAAAAATGTGAGATCCTAAAATTTATATGTAAATACCCATAATATTAATTATAATAATAATAAAATAAATTCACAGGTAGTATATAAACCACATAAAATATATAGTTTGGGAATATGAAATGTGTCTCACAAAAGTAAAAAGTGAGTCATAAATCCCGCACCATAAGTATCGACATCATTCATACACAATAAAACCTACTATATTATAAATTTAATATTATTATAAATATATTTAATAACCATAAATACATATATCATAACATATATTAATTACTTATAACCTTTTATTACCTATTTATTAACAATTCTATGTTAAAGTCAAGTTTTTGGCAATGACTAATTTGTTTTTCATGCATGATTTGATTCATTATTTTTGTTCCACATACATTGATCATTGTTACATAATATATATTAAATATTAAGAATTACATAAATTTAATATATATTCAACTTAAATTTTATTAGAGTGATCCTTAAAAGGTATAGGAAGAAAATGAAATACATCAATCATGGAGATGGAAGGTTGTATGAATGCATGAATATTATTTCCATTTTGAAAATTAATATAAAGAAATAAATTTAAACAATATATTGACATTATATAATAATTTTATGAAATATATATATCACATATTTTCATTAAAATCAAACATTATACTTTCTATGTAATGCATAAACAAATCAAATCACTTCACGAGGTGATAGTTTTCCTTACACATGATCCACAATATCGTATTCCAACAGAATGAAAATTAAAAAGTAATGTGCGATATAATGATTTAATAAGAATAATAATCTCATATATATGATATTAAAACAATAAATTTATCATTATATATAGGCATGAGATGTTATAATGTAAAATCGAATGATATCAGTTCTCGAGGTGGTATTCCACTATAGACACAAATGATGATTTCATACCCCATTTGATGGTAGAGTATATGGTTTTGAATAATTAAAAAAATTCATATTTATGATACAAATTTTATAATATCATTATGGTTTAATAATAATTGAAGTAGGGGGAGGAATTAAAATGCTTGGTAAGAGACAATACCTATTATTCAGCAAACATATTATGGTTTTCACCCAAATACATAATAGCTTAGAATTTTGAACAAAATAAATCTTATTGGATGATTTTAGAGAATTAAGTAAGTTTTTAGGTCTGATTTTTTCGAATATTTTTATAATGTGTCTATAGTAAAGTAGAGTATGAGGCATTTTATAAGTAAGGAGATTTTTTTAAAGGTGGGGATTTGGTCTCATGAACAAAGAAAATATTATTTAAAAAAGAGAAATTACATAAGTCTAAAATATGGGATCATATTATAGTCCTTAACATTAAGAGGAAGCAAAGAGTCTGGAAGCTCCTTGATCCAGGTTATGTCTTGCACGACCTCTTTCTTGGTGAGTCCATCTACAAACATATTCGCCTCATGATAGGTGTGGGTTGCAATGTAGTAGATACCTTGGAGAGAACAGAGATAATTCTTCCATTGTGTAGTAATCCTCCATGCTAGATGAACCACCCAATTACAAATGGCCTACAATTTAGTAGTTGAATCACATTAAATCTACAATTTGTTCCTACCTTTGTGCATAGAGAAAGATATGGAATGGATCATGCCCAACATTTCGGTTTCAAGGGTGGTTGAAATGCCGCAACCTCCAAAAAAGCACCCAATAATCATCCCATGATGGTTTCTGAAGATGGATCCACATCTTATGGGACCTGGATTTCCTTTAGAGGCACCAACCATGTTGATTTTTGTCCATCTATTGAGCAATGGTCTCCAGAAAACCTCAAACGTGTGCCGTTGATGAATAAAGATGGCATCAACCTGAAGACGCCTAAGAATCCTATAATCAGCCACAATGTTGTTGCAACTCTCTCTTTAAATCAATGAATCTTCATGAATACCAACTATAATTCGCATTTTACCTGCATTAATGTTGAGTGAGAAGTTATTATGAAGTATAGAGTTCCTATTATACTAGATTATGCGAAGAATCTCCAGAACCCCTGCAAGAAATAAGTTCTCTATTTGTTGGGAGCTATCCATATCAACACAATGTTTTATCTAGTCATTTAGAGAGTTAATAATCAGCCATATGCAATCAAAAATGCTAAAAATTTAGTTCTGAAGAGTAGTGAAAGTTTCACAAGACATAAATAATTGATTAGCATCTTCTCTATTCGGATTACAGAGATGACATTTATGGGAAATCAGGATGCCAAAAATTTTTAAGCATGTATCAGTGGGTACCATACTATAGGAAACTTGAAAAATAAGAGTGAGTTTTTAGGGAATAAACCCGGACTTATAATATCATTTGATACATTTGAAATCATTATTGGAGTAATTGATGGAGTGATTATATATATATATTTTTGAGTTTAGAAATCCATTGTGTTCAGGCTGCCAAATCAAAAAATTCTCTGAAGAAGAAAACGGGTAATTATCAATTATATGAACAACATTATCAGGAAGAGTGTCAATATGATAATCAATAACCCTTCTAACAATGTTGTTGATATTTTTTGGAGAGATTTTTGGAGGAAACAAAGATATTAGTGGATAACATATCCAGTTGTCCTACCAGAATCTCATAGTTTAGTTTCTAGAAACTATCCATCTCGAGTCAGCTATTATGATTTCATACACATTTTTATCAGATGACCAAATAGAAGAAGCCAGGAAATTCTTGTTACCACTTTTCAGTCTATCAAGGAACCTATTCTTGATGAGATAAATTGAAGGGTATTCATTGTGAATCAGGTTCCATGTTAATTTGGCTTGAAGGACCTCATTAAAATGTTTTATGTTTTTCATTCCAACACCACCTTTGTGTAATGGTTTAAAACAAGTATTCCAGGGAATGGTCACAAGCTTCTTATCCATGGTGCTTCCAATCCAAAAAAAATTTTTAGTACAAACATTCATTTTTTTATAATACCAGCCAGCCATTTTTAGACCATCATAGAGTAAACCAATTTGGAGACAGTGGAAGACCTGACTAGACAGACACTCCAAGCAATATAAAGAGATTTTACTTTACATATAGAGACCAGATTAACAATCTGATTAAAAATATTATAGAAGTAGAAAGCTTTGGGTCTACTCCAAAATATTGTAAACCCATGTTAAATGAAGGTAATTCCTGCTTCTTTGATTACATTTTCATTAATGATACCATTTTCCTATAATATGGAAGTTTTTTTCCAAAATAGATGAACGATTTGTGCCAACTAATGACCTAACCTGAAACATCCTCATTATGAGTAAGATTAGTTTTGAGACCTTAGATATTCCTTTTACCCCCCCCCCCCAGAAAAGAATGATGTCAACATCATATAGGTTGTGGGTAGGAGCGTTGACATTTCTGTAAGATAGGATCAGTTTGAGCTTATTTTGATCAACCAGACGAGTGAGCAGGCAATTCAAATAGTCCTCTACAATGGAAAAAAGGTTTGCAGATAGGGGGTCACCTTGTATGAAACCTTTAGAGAAATTGAAATAGACTTTGGGAGATCCATTCATTAGGATGGAAATGTGAACTGAGTTTAAAAGGTCATTAATTTGAGTATTTAAGATATTATTGAAACCAAATCTTTATAAGACATTGAAGATGAAACTCCAATACCTAATGTCAAAGGCTTTCCTAATTTACTGATCAAGAGGAACACCTACGAGAAAAGATTTGTTAGTATCAGTGATAATGTAACACCCCAAGATTTTATGAAAAATATTATTTTTAATTTCATTAATGTCTTGTCTTGTACGATACACCAAAAGGAGCTTGCACAACACGCATCCTTGACTTTCCTTGCATTGCACGCAATCGTGACCTTCCTCGATAGCGAGTATAGTACGCAATACCGAGTTTCACTAAACAACGATATGCTATTAAAATATTATTAAAACTAGCCGTTATGAATAGTAATAACCACTTTTTGAAATTTTGTAAATTTTAGTTTTCAAAATGGACATCACTTTTAGATTTGGAATATTGAAATTAGCTTAGGGTGAAATTTTGGTACTTTTCGGATAACTTTCATTTTCTGATGAATAGTGAAAATTGCTAAATTTTAATTAAAAACAACCTTTTTAATAGAAATAATTAATAGTGATAAATTATTAATTTGAGTGGTTTTAAAGTATATTTAGAATATATTTTTACAATTTAATACAATGTTTGTCATTGGATTTAATTTCACATTTAAACCAGACATAAACAAGTGTTAATCTTTTGATAGTTATTATCTCTTAAGAACACGCTATTTGTTTAGACGACGAGAATTAATTTTTAAATTAATTAATGCAACTGATATGTTTTGAATTTGGTAAAATATACATCATTTTTGAGTTCATAATATCAAATATAGCTTAGGCCTAATTTTTGGTATTTTTCTGGAAACTTTCATTTTTTGATGAATAGTGAAACCACTAAGTGGTAGTTAAAAAATGAATTTTTCATGAAACTTAATTTTACCGCTTCTATGAGGGGAATTTCAAAAATCCGAGAGACACGGTTGATGTCAGTAAGTAAAGTGTGGTTCAATGAGATTAAAATAATTTTTTGGTGAATAGTAACTTTTTACTTTTTTTACCACGGTTAAACGTAAATAGGGTAATTAAGGGTAAAAATGATATTATTATTACCCAAACACATGAAATAATTCTATTGGATAAGTGTAATTCGACCAAAAACAACCTTAGGAATAAAATATGACCATTTAGGCCCACTTGGATTATATTAGGACATATATTATTAATTTATTTAAAGAAGGGTTAAAATACTTAAAATCAATGTTTAATATGTAAATCATTTTTAATATAGGGTTATACATAAGATAAATTCGACTATAAATATTCATTATAAATCTAAAAAGATTTCCTACATAATGATATTTTATTTGTAATTTTTAGACTTTAAATAAGTTAATTTATTTATGACACAAAGATGATGTAGTAATTATCTTATTAATGAAATATTGACATAATTGATGTTATAAATACCCAAATAAATTTAATTTGAGAGTTTTTATGAATTAAAATAATTTTCTAGGTTAATATGACATGTTATTATTGATTTAATTAACTTTTTTCGAACTAATAATTCTGTTATAAGTTTCACAAAAATCAATTACTAAATAGTGTCAAAATTGACATAAAATAGTTTTTAAAACAAATATTATATTATTAATTGTTATTTTATTCTTAAAAATATAAGGTTAGGTAAAATGACTTATATAAGGTTATATATATTAATAAAAAACAACTTGGGGTTCGTTTGGCTTCTTATAGTATGTTTATTAACCTTATAGTGTAAGAACACAAAAAGACACGATAAAAGTAAAATTATCTAACTTAAAGTTAAATATAAATGATAAGGTCAAAATAGGACCCTAAACTTGTCTAAATTCTATTTTATGAGAATATTTAGACCCCTAACCTCCTTATCTTTAATATAAATCAATTTGGAGCTATTTAAAACCGAATTTGGCTTTATAATAAAATAATATTTTTAGTTATTCCAAAGGTGCCCCTCTCCTCCCTTATAAAAGGGAACCTCCTCCCTCTCTTCCTCACACCACTTTGAGCCTTAAATCTCGGCAAACCCCTGAAAAATTCTATTATACACTTCCCTAGAAACATCCTAGAGGTCCTGGTCTTCTTAAAAAACCAATTTTAGTGCCCTAATAGGAGGACTCAAAGAGGCGCTTCAAAGAAGAGGTAATGTCCGTTACCGATTCTTTCAACATTATTTCTTCTTCCACTTATTCTTCTTAGGTTGTTTCATTATTAAGTAATAACATAATTATAAATCATATAATGATATGTTATTATAAGTATAAAACAACCCTATTTCACCATCTATCCATTCTACGGAAAACAAAATCACCGTGCGTGCGTACGTACGGAATACCGTATCCACGCCGTGGTGTAATCTATTTTCCACCACCACCTTACTTTGATGGGTATAATGGTGTACATAATAACTATATTTGATTATGGTAAAGTGATATTGATTCTGAAATAGTATAAATACACTCCAATACAATTCCATGATCATGAGAACAATATCATCGCTCGTGCGTACGTACGGACTACCGTCTCCACGACGCGATGAGATTCATTCTCCACATTAACCATTAATGAATGATTATAAAGTATATATAATAAGTAATCATGAAATATATGAAATAATAATGATACTGGATTTATGTGTCTATATATGTATGTCAACTACTTAATTCCATTCAACTCAATAAGGAAACAAAAACAGCGTTCATGCGTACGTACGACCTACCGTCTCCATGAACGGTGTATTTCTTTCCATTTATTGATCTATTATATATATGTATATTCTGAATATATATTATATATAAATCATTTTTTATATTCTGGAATTATGTAATCATGATCTAAGTAATCATATGAATATTTACAAGTCAAAACACGAACGAAAAATGAAACGATTTTACCCAAAACACTCTTTAACAGGGAATTTACAAAAGAACGTGTAAAATAAAGTCATAAGTGAACCATATATGATATCATAACAATGAGTATGATTCTGGAATAAGTCAATGACATTATTTAAATCATTATACAGGAGGTTCGGACACTTACGAAGCAAATCAGACCTAAGGTAAGGGAAATATCACAATCTCATTTTTATATGAGATTGTTTATAATTTCGTAATAACTGGGGTGTATTTTATCATCCACATCCATGTTTTTTCAAAATTTAATATTATTTAAATCCACCTACATTTTTTTTAAATCCAATTTTACCCTTAGGTAAGTTTTTAGTAAAAGATATGAAAGGAATCTTTTGTCGTTTTTTGTACGAGGTACTTTTTGACTTTTTCGACAAAAGTACGAGAAGAATGTTTTTTTAACTTATACGACATGAATGTATTTTTAAAACATTATTTCCAAGAATCTTCCATTACAAGTTTTCAATTTATTTTTAATCAACTTATTTTAGTTTAAAATTATATGACATTTTAAGAAAGGAATTTTTTTTTGAAGTAGAAAGGATATTTTCCTCAAGAATGGAGTTCAAGTGTTTTATCAAAATTATTTCCATCTAAGATAATAAAGGATTATATTTCTATCACTATTATTACATTGATTTGATTATGTTGTGATGGAATTATTTTTATGAATTCCTTTATCTTATATGAATTGTTTTATGATTTCACGATGTTTAAGATTCCCATTTTTATTACATGGGTTATGCTACGATGTATGGTTTATGATTTTGTGGCACACATAAGAATGGTATCATTATGAGATGGGTGGGAACTATATCTCCCTACAATTCATTGGGTAAAGATTTTATATCTCATGAGATAGACATGGCTGGAACGGTAGGTTAAACCGGTTAAGTGAAACAGGACTGAAAAGAGGAGTGAGCTCAGTTCAGAAATGGGCTTTGTCCACTAAGATAGTCTTGGCAATGAGTCTTGACTAATAAGAAATGATTCTATATGATTATGTGTGTAGGACACAAAGTTTCATGTTTTAAGTTATGATTATTGGGATTACATTACACTACTATGATTTATCCCATGTTATGATATTATGATCTCTTTTGCAGGGTAAGATTTCCAAAATGTTATGTTCTTATGAATATGATGTGATTGATATTTCTTTTGTTTACCCTTACTGAGCATTTAAGCTCACCCTTTTATGTTTTCTTTTCCCCAGGATATAAAGAAAGGTTTTAGGTAAAAAAGGAAGATCTTTATGGGAGATGTTGAAGATCTTTCACCACGATTAGAATATTATATTCCGAGTCTCCAAAGACACTAAACTATTACGGTCCTTATGTGTGTGTTTTTGTTATGTACTAAGTATTCCGCAAAAGTAATGTAATGTCCATGTACGTTAAGCTTCAGGTATCTACAGTTGGTATAAGAGGAATAGTTTAGTCAAACTTTAGAAACTAGGATGAGAAAACGTTAGTGAGATCCTTAGAGATATTTCTAAGGTATGTCTAGGTATGTCCCTAAGGATAAGTATACGTATAGGATATAGTCCTAAAACTATGGTAACGATATTAGATTAAACCAAAGATGTTAGATATTGAAGTTACTCCCCCTTTATTATGATTTTTTCCCCTCACACTATTCTTTTTGGGTTTTTGAAAACAGCTGGAAACAAGATGATTCACAATAATGGAGGATATGATGGACAATGGAATGATATTTTTCATGAGAAACCAAATGAAATGGGATTTGGAAGTCCAATCATCATTATTATGCCGAATCAGCAATCTCATAATATGATCAATAAAGTAAAATTTGGTAAGTTTCCTGACTCGGCTAATAAGAGAAATATGGAGTTTCATGATGATCATAGAGGAAAGAAAGTTCAATTTACCCTATGTAAATCATGTGGGATGAGGCATCAAGGAGAATGTTTAAAAAGAACTGGAAGATGCTTTGGGTGTGGAAAAGAAGGACACAAAGCCAGTAAGTGCAAAAGAAAAGGTTCAGTTAACACCAGGGATGAGGATAATGGTATTGATACGACATCAACAATGGTTAAATGTTTTAAATTTGGAATGTACGGGCATTATGCAAACCAATTACCTAAGGGAAAGTCTCATGAAGAGAATCAGTATGGTCGTATGGGTAGTATTTATGTTGTTGATGATGAAGAGACTAAAAATGATATGTGAGATGAAATAATTATTAAAGCTCGGTCAATGGTTTAAGAATGTAGTGGAATGATTACCTGTTTATCATGTGTAATGTTGTATAAGTAATCTCATGGTACTATGGAATAAAGAGACATCTAAGGATTGTTACACTATTTTCTTTTCTTGAGTTTTGAAAGTGTATGATTAATGGTACCAGTATCCATGAAAGGTTATTCAGATATTTTTGGAATGTAGATGATATGCGCATAATGAAGGGATAAGGAGAAAATTAAATGTTTGATAGTATTCATGATCTCATGACTGATATAAGGAGAAGGTTATATCATGGTTGAGTATATAGAATTTTTAGATTTTGGTATGTGGAAATAGTTAACTTTTGATAGCATTCATGTTTTCACTAAGGTTTAATGGGTATTCATTTTTCAAGAGAATACACGATTAAGGTATTCACATGATTGGAATGTGACCAACAAAGATATATGGGGGATAAATGATGGTATTCACATGCTTGGTTGATGACATTTCAAGTAATCGTTTTCTTTATACTATGAGCATGGATCGAATTATTTTAGATAAGCCTAAAGATTGGAATTTATTTTGTTGGACATAAGTTAGTATTGTTTAAGGATATAACTTTTTTTTGATATTATTTATGGGATGTTATAGTATTGTAGTTTTAGAAAAAGGACAACCTGTAGGACAGGCGACAACCCATCGCGTCGGACAAGGCTGTGGGAATCGAAACCACAACCGAAGTGCGAATGGCCTTTATCGCCTACCACTGGCCTATAGGAAGTACCTGTTTAGTAGAAACTAGTTTTATTATATTAATCAGTATGATATATGAAGTATAAGTCCATTTTAGGAACCATATATTATTAATCTCTCTATAGATGGACTTATTTACTTTTGATAACTTTTATAACCTTTTGTTTGAGACAGATGGAATGACCCATAATTTTATCACATGATCTGATAACACATCACGAATAACAAATTCAACTTCATTTAATTAAGGGATGAAGTGGAAATTTTTCAATTAACGAACAACAGTGAGATTATACCAAAATCATGTAAGTATTTCTTTTAATTCATCAACTTTAGGGAAATGATCTTGAAAACCAAAAAATGTTGTCCTAGTGCTCTTATATCTGATGAATCAGATGGTACCTTAGATCGTCACAAATTTATGGCTTTGTGATTTCTGGATTTTCCATAGCCATGTTCTCTACCACTCTCCATCAGAACATGATGATTATATTTCTCTTCCATATCCATATTTTAAATTAGGTGGAAACCCAATGATTAGTTTATTTGGGTAATTGTTACGTTTCATACTTTTGTTTTTAAAGATTGGTTTTGGTATTCCTTTTTACGATGTGTGTTTCTATTAAAGAAACTTTCGAGTAGTAAACCATTTATAACCCCGACGAACTTCGAGGGCAAAATTCATTTTAAGGGGGGTAGAATGTAACAACCCGAGATTTTATAAAAAATATTCTTTTTAATTTCATTAATGTCTTGTGTTGTACGCTACACCAAAAGGAGCTTGCACAATACGCATCCTTGACTTGCCTTGCATTGCACGCAATCACGACCTTCCTCGATAACGCATATAGTACGCAATACCGAGTTTCACTAAACAATGATATGCTATTATAATATTATTAAAACTAGCCGTTATGAATAGTAATAACCACTTTTTGAAATTTTTTATATTTTAATTTTCAAAATGGACTTCATTTTTGGATTCGGAATATCGAAATTAGCTTAGGGTTAAATTTTGGTACTTTTCGGATAACTTTCATTTTCAGATGAATAGTGAAAATTACTAAATTTTAATTAAAAACAACCTTTTTAACAGAAATAATTAATAGTGATAAATTATTAATTTGAGTTGTTTTAAATTATATTTAGAATAAATTTTCACAATTTAATACAATGTTTGTCATTGGATGTAATTTCACATTTAAACCAGACATAAACAAGTGTCAATCTTTTGATAGTTATTATCTCTTAAGAACACGCTATTTATTTAGACGACGGGAATTAATTTTTAAATTAATTAATGCAACTAATATGTTTTGAATTTGGTAAAATAGACATCATTTTTTAGTTCATATTATCTAATATATCTTAGGCCTAATTTTTGGTGTTTTTCTAGAAACTTTCATTTTTTGATGAATAGTGAAACCACTAAGTGGTAGTTAAAAAAATAAAGTTTTCATGAGACTTAGTTTTACCACTTATATGAGTTGAATTTCAAAAATACAAGAGACACAGTTGATTTCAGTAAGTAAAATGTGATTCAATGAGATGAAAATAATTTTTGGTGAATAATAACTTTTTACTTTTTTTACCCATGTTAAAAGTAAATAGGGTAATTAAGGGTAAAAATGATATTATTATTACCATAACACATGTCCTAATTCTATTGGATAAGTGTAATTCGACCAAAAACAACCTTAGGAATAAAATATGACCATTTAGGCCCACTTGGATTAGATTAGGACATATATTATTAATTTATTTAAAGAAGGGTTAAAATAGTTAAAATCAAAGTTTAATAAGTAAATAATTTTAATATAGGGTTATACATAAGATAAATTCGACTATAAAATTTCATTATAAATCTAAAAAGATTTCCTACATAATGATATTTTATTTTTAATTTTTAGACTTTAAATAAGTTAATTTATTTATGACACAAAGATGATGTAGTAATTATCTTATTAATGAAATATTGACATAATTGATGTTATAAATACCCAAATAAATGTAATTTGAGAGTTTTTATGAATTAAACTAATTTTCTAGTTTAATATGACATGTTATTATTGATTTAATTAACTTTTTTAGAACTAATCATTCTGTTATGAGTTTCAAAAAAATCAATTACTAAAACGTGTCAAAATTGACATAAAATAGTTTTTAAAACAAATATTATATTATTAATTGTTATTTTATTCCTAAAAATATAAGGTTCGAAAAAATGACTTATATAAGGTTATATATATTAATAATAAACAACTTGGGGTTCGTTTGGCTTCTTATAGTATGTTTATTAACCTTATAGTGTAAGAACACAAAAAGACACGGTAAAAGTAAAATTATCTAACTTAAAGTTAAATGTAAATGATAATTTTAAAATAGGAACCTAAACTTTTCTAAATTATATTGGATGAGAGGATTTCTACCCATCCCCACCTTATCTTCTAAATAAATCAATTTTGAGCTATTTAAAACCGAATTTGGCTTTATAATAAAATAATATTTGTAGTTATTCCAAAGGTGCCCCTCTCCTCCCTTATAAAAGGGAACCTCCTCCCTCTCTTCCTCACACCACTTTTAGCCTTAAATCTCGGCAAAAACCTGAAAAATTCTCTTATCCACTTCCCTATCAACATCCTATAGGTCCTTGTATTCTTCAAAGGCCAATTTTAGTGCCCTAAGAGGAGGACTCAAAGAGGCGCTTCAAAGAAGAGGTAATCTCCGTTACCGATTCTTTCAACTTTATTTCTTCTTCCACTTATTCTTCTTAGGTTGTTTCATTATGAAGTAATAACATCAGTATACCTCATATACTGATATGTTATTATAAGTATGAAACAACCCTATTTCACCATCAATCCATCCTACAGAAAACGAAATCACCGCGCGTGCGTACGTATGGAATACCGTCTCCATGCCGTGGTGTAATCTATTTTCCCCCACCACCTTACTTGGATGGGTATAATGGTGTAAATAATAACTATATATTATTATTGTAAATTGATATTGATTATGAAATTTTATACATACACTCCAATACAATTCCACGATCATGAGAACGATATCATCGCTCGTGCGTACGTACGGACTACCGTCTCCACGACGCGATTAGATTCATTCTCCACATTAACCATTCATGAATGATTATAAAGTATATATAATAAGTAATCATGAAATATATGACATAATAATGATACTGGATTTATGTGTATATATATGTATGTCATCTACTTAATTCCATTCAACTCAATAAGGAAACAAAAACATCGTTCATGCTTCCGTACGGCCTACCGTCTCCATGAACGGTGTATTTATTTCCATTTATTGATTTATTATATATATGTATATTCTGAATATATATTATATATAAATAATTTTTTATATTATGGAATTATGTAATCATTATCTAAGTAATCATATGAATAATTAAAAGTCAAAACACGGACGACAAATGAAACGATTTTACCCAAAACGCTCTTTAACATGAAATTTACAAAAGAACGGGTAAAATAAAGTCATAAGTGAACCATATATGATATCATAACAATGAGTATGATTCTGGAATAAGTCAATGAAATTATTTAAATCATTATACAGGAGGTTTAGATACTTACGAAGCAAATCGGACCTAAGGTAAGGGAAATATCACAATCTCATTTTTATCCGAGATTGTTTATACTTTCGTAATTACTGGGGTGTATTTTATCATCCACATCCATGTTTTTTCAAAATTTAATATTATTTCCATCCACATACATTTTTTTTAAATCCAATTTTACCCTTAGGTGAGTTTTTAGTAAAAGATATGAAAGGAATCTTTTGTCGTTTTTCGTACGAGGTACTTTTTGACTTTTCCGACAAAAGTACGAGAAGAATGTTTTTTTTAACTTATACTGAATGAATGGATTTTTAAAACATTATTTCCAAGAATATTACTTTACAAGTTTTCAAGTTTATTTTTAATCAACTTATTTTAGTTTAAAATTGTATGACATGTTAAGAAAGGAAAATGTTTTTGAAGTAGATAGGATATTTTCCTCAAGAATGGAGTTCAAGTGTTTTATCAAAATTATTTCCATCTAAGATAATAAAGGATTCTGTTTCTATCCCTATTATTACATTGATTTGATTATTTTGTGATGGAATTATTTTTATGAATTATTTTATCTAATATGAATTGTTTTATGATGTCACGATGTTTAAGATTCCCATTTTTATTACATGGGTTATGATATGATGTATGGTTTATGATTTTGTGGCACACATAAGAATGGTATCATTGATATGGGTGGGACCTATATCTCCCTCCAATGCATTGGGTAAAGATTTTATATCTCATGAGATAGACATGGCTGGAACGAAAGGTTAAACCGGTTTAGTGAAACAGGACTGAAACGAGGAGTAATCTCGGTTCAGAAATGGGCTTTGTCCACTAAGATAGTCTTGGCAATGAGTCTTGACTAATAAGAAATGATTCTCTATGATTATGTGTGTAGGCCACAAAGTTTCATGTTTTAAGTTATGATTATTGGTATTACATTTCACTACTATGATTTATCTCATGTTATGATATTATGATCTCTTTTTCAGGTTAAGATTTCCAAAATGTTATGTTCTTATGAATATGATGTGATTGATATTTCTTTTGTTTACCCTTACTGAGCATTCGAGCTCACCCTTTTATGTTTTATTTTCCCCAGGATATAAAGAAAGGTTTTAGGTAAAAAAAAGGAATATATTTATGAGAGATGTTGAAGATATTTCACCATGATTAGAAGATTATATTCCGAGTTTCCAAAGACACTAAACTATTACGGTCCTTATGTGTGTGTTTTTGTTATGTACTAAGTATTCTGCAAAAGTAATGTAATGTCCATGTACATTAATCTTTGGGTCTCTACTGATAATAACTAGAATGATCCCCTGAATTAGATCCTTATTCATAGTAGGGCCACTGAATAAGGATTCAAAGTAGGAGACCACATGATTATCTATTCCTTATTCATTATACAAGAGGTTATCTCCATCATTTAGAGAGGCAAGAGGCCTATAATCTTTCTAAACCCTCAGCAAATAGTTATAGAATTTCGTATTTCTATAACCATTCATTAACCATTTTATTTTGAAGGCATGCTTATGAATGTTGTGTTTAAAAGAGAGTAGTGAATTATGTTTCATAGAAATTCTAATTTCTTGATTTTTATCTATAGAAAAGTTTGAATGTGTGATGCTGGTATGGATTTGATGAAGATCATTCTCAAGAAGAGATATGTCATTATCAATATGTTTAGATTTAATTATAAACCAATTATTATTCTTTTGTTTGAGATATTTTAATTTAATAGGACAAGAAAAGTCATCATCAGAGTGGGATATAGAAGTCGAATTTTTTAATGAGATTACAAAAATCATGATCTATAAACCATGCATTATTTAACCAGAAGGACAGAAGAGGTTTCATTGTTTGGAGGGTAATAGTGACCAAGATAGGGTGTTGATCAGATGGAAAAAGATGTTACCACATTTTTGAAACTCCCAAATGATAATGAATGGTCCCTGATAGAAAATACTTGATATAATTTTAAAATAATCCCATCCAATTTGTGTTTTAAAAGTTTTAGAATATTTCTTTCCATTATCATTTTAGTTTAACCACAAGGTAAACCCAATTTACCTTTAAAAGTAGTAAATAAATTTTACTATTTCGACTATTCACATTGTTAAAAAAAAATTAATTATTAGATTTGAATTATTTTTACATTAAATATGGAATCCAATTTCCTAAATTCCACTCAGAGATGTGAAAATCATTAATTTAGAAAAAATCCCATAGACAAAATGAGAAAGTGGGGTTTCAAAGAGGAAATGATCAAATGTTTAAAAATATTTTAAATCATAAATCAATATGATAAATTTTAAAATGGACTAAGTTTTACTAATATATATATAATTGTTTTTTTAAAACCATATATATATATTTTTTATGTTTTTAAAATCATCAAAAGTAATAAATTTTCATAACAAAAAAAATGTTTTTTTAACTATTCATCAAAAAATTCAAATTCGTATAGAATTATAAAAAATTATCCCTAAGAAAATTTTGAAATGATAATTTAAAAATTATTTCTAGTTTTAAAAATATATTACATATAATTTTAAAAAATTAAATTTAAAATAAGTGAAAAATGGTGAAAAAACTTCTTGCTACAAACATGTTGTTTTTAAGAGTAAAATTGTATTTATTCTTGTCCCATGTCTTAAAAACATAGAAGATGAGTGTTAAAATTTGATTGAATATATTATATATAAATTTAATTACTATAATTTAAAAAAAGTGATTTATATAGTTTATTTTTAAAAAACATGTTTATGTGCATACATTTTTTTTATCAGAAATAGATTCTGTTTATTGTCAAATAGTTTTTTAGTTTCATTTATAATTAATTATTTAGAAAGTAATTAATCATATATATGTCTGTGAACAATATATTTTCTTAATTTAGTTAATCATATTCATACCCTCCATTCCAATGGCAATGTGATAACTATGTTATTAAATAATCGTTTCTTAGTAGTAATTCATGTTCCATTTTAATTCATAATTTCATATAATGCCAGCTAAACCATCTATTGTTGGTACCATAAGATAAACTCTGTGTTGTGTGTAACACAAGGTAAAATCAGTGTTTTGTTTAATGAATGATAAAATATTTTTTTATCTGTAATGAAATATATCAAAAGGATTAACCATATTTAAAAAATATATATTTCAAAAACTAGCAAGGCGTTACAGAGACTATGGGTACTATCTCAACAATGAGCTAATATGCTGGTGAAGAAAACTAGATTTACTTAGTTAATGTAATTTAAGTAATGAAAAAAAAATTCAGAGAAAGAAGAGTTTTCTTAAATGGAGGGTCTTTGTTTCCATAAAAATGTTATTATCCATGTATGAATAAATTTATCATAGCCTAGTTGAGGTCACACTAATGAGATTGATGAAACTCTTAAACCATAATATGAAAACTCCAAGAATTAGGGTTAATGATATTTGAGATACAACGACATCCTCAAAAAATGCTTTATTTAAAAGTATTTATGCCTCAAAATGATATTTTAATTGATCTTGTTTGATATGTCAAAGGAAGATCTATATAATAGGGTCCACACATGTACTTAATCCATCATCCACTCATCTTTCAATTGGTAAATGGAATATTTTCATCCTTATTTCTTTGTGTTATCCCCCAAGAATTAAAATGAAATAATCATCACATAGTTCTATCATGATAAGGAAAACATTAGAAAAATAATTTAATATTATCTTCATGAATATCTTCTATACAATTAAATTGATTTTCTTTATAATGGTACTCCATGAAATGAAGCACCCAAACACACATAGATCATAGTATTGTGATATTATTAACTCACACATCTGGTGTATTATGGAAATAATTTGACCTTAGTAATAAAAACGAATTCCCTTGGAAAGAGGTAGTTTTCCTGTCCATCAGTCATATATTCAATTATCTGGTGATCAATAGCATCAATATATAACCCCAAATTTATTATGATTATGGAATCCCCACCTATATCTATTGTTTAGCCTTGTTTACTTAATAATAAATCCATATGAGGCATAAATAATTTTATTCATTCATGTCTATATGATAGATAATTAATGGTATATTCCTTCCAAGTAAATATAGTTTCTAGGTATTTCACTTAATCCATGTAAAATATTTTTTTATCTCCCATGGGTCATATAAACTAAAGAGGAATATTTGATAGACCACACATATTACTACCGTTAACATCAATTTTTAGATAATACAATTAAGATTCCTTTTTTCATTATCGATTTTGTTTAAAGTCAAATAAATGAGAAGATAATGGAGTTAATAACACCCAATTCTCTACTTTGGCCTTGTGAACACCATGGGAAGTGTTCAAAAACAAGTTGAAAGAATCAAGGTCACCTATCACTCCATGATAGATGAAATTTGATTTATTATTGTATGAATTTAAAAATGGCCACAAATTTTATCTACTTATTATGGAATAATTTTATTTAGATTTTTAAGATCATTATAACCTAGAGGGGGGGGGGGGGTTATGAAATAGTACCCCTACTACCATGAATTTTTCTGGAAAGTTCTTTGATGATTATTTGTTATTAATAATCATCTCTTAAATCAGATAAAAAATGGCTAACTAGGTTGTAGAATCCTAGGATTAATAAAACATGTGTGAGATTAATTATAACTAGGAAATAGTAGTATCATTGGCAATGATATCTTTTAGATAAAAAATAAATGTAAATTATATGTTATAGTAAATGATACAATTATTTTCTCAGTTTTTTTACTGTATGATGTATTATTTTAATGTAATCATTTTATAACCATTATCTATATAAAAAAAATTCTACTAGTCATACTAGAAACGTCATAGAATGTTGGTTCTTGTCCCATAATCTTTAACATAATGGCATATAGTACATACAATTGAAGAATAATGTTGTGGAATAATATTGTTTAAATCAAATTATAATTATTAGAGATTTCAATTCCACGTGACCATAAATCATATAATTTCCCTAGTATATGAGCTTGATCTATATGAGTATTTTATTTCATCAATGATTTGTTGGTTCTAACTACATTGTCTAACAAAAATATAACGGTTCACTTAATCTATGATGGAAATTAACCATATAATAACAGTGTATGTATTGATTCCTATTATCTAAAAATACATTATGATCCCTAGATATCTGATCTAGGGCCTAGAAAAGAAATCCATTTCTATATAACGTACTACTCTAGGGATGATGGATTTAACGATTCTTTTTATTTCTGTTCTTATCTGTGACCATAGAATCCATACATTTCTATATTTATATACCATTAATGAGCTTCATTCATATAGGTATATCATAAATTTTGGAACTATTTTGGAACTACTTATTTTTTTAACACCTTTATATTTTAGTAAATAATTTTTTACAAAAAATAATTTCATCCTTAGCTTTCTTTACATGAACAAATGAGTTTAGAAAAACCATGATATTCTATTAAAATATTATTTTCACCTTGAAATTGTAGTAGAGTGTGTGAATAGGACAAACTAAATTAACAAATTTCATATTTTACACATGTTTAAAATGAAATCAGTAGTTATAAAATAAATATAAATTAAAATTTAAATAATTCAAATATAAAGGAGATCCTTTTCTGAAAAAAAATATTTTTATGTGTGCAATGTATTTATACTAAAACATCATGTATATCACTATTGGAGGTGAAATTTATTAAAATAAATATATTCAAATTCCATTTTAACATTTATTTAATATTTTTTATATATGCGTAGGATACTAATATGTCATGTTTTATATTTAAATGTGTATTTTTTTGGGAAAATATATTTTTGTAACATTTTTTGTATTTTAATTACAATTAATTTTTACATTCATAGATATTTAATTAGAAAAAATTAATTAATTTTTTTGAATCACTAGCTTTTTGTGTGTTAATAGTTCGATTTTTTATTAATATAAATAGTAACTGCAGTAAAATTTATTTCTTCTTTAAAGGGTTAATCAGGTTTATCTCAGACAAAAATAAGTTTAAGACAAGAATATTTTTTCAAAATTCACATTTTATGAATTTAATTCAACCTATATTACCTTATTCGTTATATTTATGAGTTTAATGGACACATTTCCATGAAAATTAACAATATAATATTTTAATCAATTAATGTTAAAAAACTAAGCTGTATTTGCATTGTAATATTTCTTATGTGTCCACATAAAAAATAATGATGCTATGAATGAGTATAACTATATATTTTCATATTAATGTAACTATGTTCCATATATATATATATATATAAATTTTTAGTAATCATATATTTAGCTTGATTTCTTATGCAACACCAATGAAGTATATCATAATTTTAATAATATAACTAATGATGGTAAAAATATTAAAAGTGATATTATTTGAATGATTTAATGGTTCCCATAAATTTAATATATATATATATATATAAATGTGAAATATTAGGGATTTTAGTAAACATTATATTTTAATTCCCCATTTTATTAATGTATCTAAAATTAAATTAAATTAATAAGGTGAAAATGTCATTAATGATAATATACAAATAAATAATATTATATGAAATGATATAAAAATAATAAAAATATTATATTTATTGAATGTAATGGTATATAGTTGTAAATATATAAACTTTTCCACTTATGAGCCATTTATCATATTATATTAACATTTTTTACCATTAAAAGATAGAAAACATTAATATTATGATAATTTTCAAATGGTTTAACTGGGGTGAAAACTAAACGATAAGTACACAAATGTGCTCCAAACATGTCCAAAATTTATTTTATGTTATAATTTCAACTCATAGTAGTCTTATATTTTAATATTATTAATTTGGATCCA
This sequence comes from Viscum album, assembly GCA_963277665.1. Lineage (NCBI taxonomy): Eukaryota > Viridiplantae > Streptophyta > Magnoliopsida > Santalales > Viscaceae > Viscum > Viscum album. The sequence goes on from OY728120.1 coordinate 2,116,763,384, forward strand.
TTTTATCATAAAAAATAATTTATATTAGTGCTATATTTTAAGAAATTTCAAGAGTACCCATCCACTGAATTATAAAAAAATCCATTTTTTATCTTCATTCCACCACATTGAGCCTTCTATATTGATGAAAAAATGACATTTTATTTTCTTAAATTACCCAGACACATTTTTTTCACAAATGACCATCGCTAGAGGCCTTATGGGATATCTAAAATATTTGTTTTAAAGAAGAGATAATCGCCTAAATCGATCACTCTCTTTTAAATGTTTATTTTACCTTCCCTAAATATATAATATATTATTAATAAAATTATAAATTTATTATCCTAAATATAAAAAAATTTATAATTGTTATGAAAATATCATTATACAAATTTTTTCCCATCATATGGGAAGTGGAAGTATCCCTCATGCATAAGTGCGGGTTACCATCTCCATGGAGAGATATAATTCATTTTTCATCACCATTATTAATAGATGGGTATTATAATTATTTTGTTTTCATATAGTTATGATAAAATTATAGTTATGGAATGATAATATCAAGTCTATGTTCTTACCATCCAATCAATTTGGAAACAATAATGCCGCTTGTTTCTATGTGTGAAATACCACCACCACGAAGCGATTTGTATCATCTTTTCATTTAAAATTTAATTAGATGGTAATTAGGATTAATTTTATTAATATATATAATATATATAATATAAAATTATCTTTTAATAGTTAATTAATTTTTTTCTTTATTTCATTACATCCTTTAAAAAATTAAAGTAGTGTTTACACATACGTACACATTACTGTCTCTACAAACGGTGTAATTCATTTTTATATCCCTAATTATTTTTTATGATTGTATATATATATATTATGAATATATGATAACTATACAGAGATCAATATTCTATAGATGTTGGAGCTATGATCAATGTACAAGCACTAAAACTATCAAACAGAATCATATATGAAAAATGATGCAATTATCACACGAAGAAATGATTTTAATGAAGAATTAATAATAAATAGTAGATAAAATGATAAATTTATATCATATATTTATTTATATAAATGATTATTATTCTGGAATAAGAGGTATTATAAAACTGTATTTATTACACTGGAGGTTTCAAAACATATGAAGGATGTGGGACCTTTGGTAAAGGATTTTAGGTTACAGTTTCATTATTTATCAGGATAGTTTATGATTATGTTCTAATAATGACACATTATGATAAAAATATCAATTTTATCATTATTTTTATTCTCATATAGTTATTTTTTGAAAATAAATATTTTACATTAATTTCCATCACCATATGTACTCAAGGGTCCAAAAATATGTTTTAAATTAAAATAGACTTCATTACTCTATTTGGTCTTTTTTTTTTCATCTATATCAATTTTTTGAAAAAATATTTTATTTTTTTTGTAAAAATATTTTAATTTTTTTATATTTTCAATTATTATTTAAATTAATTTTCACCCATTATTTAATTTTTATAGAATAGTTTGAATGAAATATTCTTTTTAATTTTCCAAATGGGGAGCATTATGAATCTTAAAAAAAAACTACAGAAGGAATATTTTTGATCGTATAAAACATGAAAACAATTTCCCACCTTCATGGATTGTCAATATTTTATAGAATATTTTACATTTTATGAAGGTTATTTTCAAGTAAAACATCTTCTATAATTTATTTTTAATTTTTTAAATTTTAATGAAGTAATTTGAAAATGGAATAGTTATTTTCATCAAGAATGATTTAATGACTATTTTATTCATCAATGAAAAAAAATCAAAAATGTTGAAATTATTTACTAGGAATATGATCTATGGATAAAATATCTATTAATTATATAATTTTTTTATGCTTATTATGGGATGATATTTATGAAACTTATTCCATTTCTATGGATTTTTTATGATGAAATGTTTATGAAACCAATTTTTTCCAAGTGTTATAATATGATAATTTTTTTATGATATTTAGGAATAGATATTTATTATTTTAATTACATTATTAGTAGAACCTATATCTCCCTCTAATGAATTTGGTAATGATTTTTATCTCATGATAAAAATAGAACTTGAATGGGGAGTAAACCCAGTTTATTATGGTACATTTCAACTATGATAATATTTGGAGTGAACCTTGAAAACTATGGTGGTTTTGGGAGTGAACCCATTCAACATTGATAGTCTTGGAAGAAATCCTTTAATACTAATGAAATGAATTTTTATTCCTACATATATTCCATAATTCCATGTCTTCTATCTATATTATGCTCTCAGGGACCATGTTATTTTATTTATTTTTTAATCTTATCATATAATCTATAATGATTTATGTCCTGGATCAATATTAAGATCCATGATATATTGGGTATGGTTTTAAAATTTTAATATCATGTTATCATACAATTATTCTGAATTTATGTTTATATAATCATTGATATCTTCCTTGATTACCTTTATTGAGCATAAAATCTCACCCTTTCTTATGTATCATTTATAATGTTATAAAGAATTATTTTATGTGTGATATACTTAAGAAGGGTGATAGATATGATGATATAAGTGGTAGATGATTTCTAACTATGATGAACTAGTTGTTTATGTTCCCAAGTTTCCCAATATACTAGACCTATGTAATTTTTTGTTGATTATTATGTTATGTAATGTATATCCTTCTATATATATGTAATAACTATGTATGAAATGTTAGGGTATCTATATTTTGTATCTAAAAATGTTTTAGTTAGCCCTTGTAAATGAGGATGAGTAAACATTAATGAGTACCTTAGGTATAAGTATATGTATATAATAAAATATTTTTTTGTTAATGATAAAAATCACCTAGGTTAAACCTATGTTTTCATAAAATATAGTGTCCTCATTTATACATAAAATAAATTATTTTTCATGATTATGTGGTTTCCCACTATTATTACTGTTTCTCACACTATGATTTTGGTTTTAGTAAATGTTTGGATCATGAAAGAATCATGTTTATGTTGAAAGAGATTGAAAATTCAATGATTTTCCTTATTGTAAAAAATGTTATCAGAGTTGGAATACAAAATATAATTTAATGCTCACACAAAATTTTTAAACTATAAATCACACTAAGATTCCAATAATAAAATAGAGGGAACAATGATCTATTGTGTCCATCATGATGAAACACCCAACTTCTTTTAGTGCATCCACTGATCAAATAGTCACTGATAAGATGGATCAATACCATTGAATTTTTATTTTCTATTCTCAAGTGTTGAGAATATGAGAATTATTTTTTATGTTTTTATATTTTAGAAATATAATAATAACATTAGTGGAATATTATCATGAACATTAATAAAAAACAATAAATTGAATCTATAGTGTGTGATGAGATTTAGAGCATGTTACTCAATAATTATTTTACTCGAATTATTTTTATGAAAATATAAAATTAATTACATGTGTCGAAGTAGAAGGTTGGTGAATATGCTAGTATATAAAAGTAATATTACATGACAAATTTGTGGTATTCTTCTGGTATTATCATCCAACCTGAGAGTAAGGTTTATTGATTCTACAGTGTCATAAAACCATGTCTCTGTAAGTTGTTATATGAAAGGGACTTCATTAACTAGGAAAAAATAGTTTGATGTGATATATACATGGATATGGAGTCTGTAGATAACTATTAATATCATGGTTTTTATAATAAAATAAATATATAATACAAAGTAAATTCTAAAAATCCCCCAGAGAAGAAGATGAGAATTCCTTTTTTCTAATAATGTGGATGGAAGAAAGGTGAAAATTTTCTTAAGGGTAATAGTAAATGATTCATGTGTTTAAATTAAGGTACTAAATAAATAAAATTCAAAATTTATTTGAATAATATTGATAATGATTTTAATAAAGACAAAGAACAACGGAATGCACCACCCATACTTTGGTGTTTTAAATGCAATGAGTATGGGAATAACGCTATCTAGGGACCAAATATAATTTATAAATGTGATGATTGTTTTAAAAAACATATTAATCCTATAGAAAAATGGAAATATCATTATATCACTATTTTGGGTGAGGGTATGATAAAAACATGGTGAAAGGTATACATATGATCCACTCTAGTACTGCTAATGTCATATTTGATTTGGGATATACCAACTCTTTCATATCTAAAAACATTCCTAAGGGTTTTATATCACCACCTCCAAAATAATACGCTGAGTTGTTTTTTAAACCCACTAATGGTATGTTGATAAAATCCAAAATCTATTATTCTTCTATGGTTGATGTTTGTGGGAATAAGTTTAACACACAATATATCATTCTTCCTCTAGTTGAATATAATGTTGTTTAGGGAATGGAATGGATTTACTTACAAACATACCAAATCAATATTCTATTATGGGAGTTATGTTTGATATTCGAAACAAAACTATGATCATATATTAGTGTAATTATAAAAATAAACATCCAATGGAAATTACGTTTATCAAATGGGTCATGATTCCTATTAATATAGGGTTATTTTCTCAGAAGGTTGGGGAGAAACTCAACAATAATGATATGACATCTGTGTGGGAGTTTGTTGTATACTTTCTAAAATAATTTATTTGTCTTCCAGTGAACCATGAATATTTGTATTCTATTGAACACATACATGAAATAAAACCTATTTCCATGACTCTAGTAGAATAACCCTAATTGAGTACCAAATATTGAAGAAGAAACTCCAACATAATCATGACAATGGATTCATTTATCCATGTTCATTACCTTGGGGTTTACCTATTTTTTTAATATTGAAATATGGATCGACGAAACTCTTTATTTATTATATATAACATAACAAGATACATATCATGGTAAAGTATTTTAAAGCCCATCTTGATAACTTGTCTCATTAACTATGTAGAGATCAAGAATTTTACAAGATTTGTATCTATTATGGATATAACCAAATGAGGATCATGAAGGAGGGTATGGAAAATATAGAATTATGTACCATGTATGGACATAATGAATTTATATTTATTTTATTTTATCTTACCAATTACCCAATAATCTTCATGGATTTATAAAATTCAATTTTCAGAGAATACCTTGGTCATATTGTGGATGTATTTTATGATGAAATTATTATATATTCCAAGATAAACTAAGAGAATGAAGATTACATAAGGATTTTAATTAATGAACCATGGAAAGATAATCATTTTTAAAAACATACCAAGTGTGAATTTTGGCTTTTGAATTTATCATTATAGGGTCATATAATTTCATGTGAGGTTATATCAGTGAACACTTCAATGATAGAAGATTCTAAACATTAGACCATACAAACCACTATGAGTAAAATTTGTATATCTCATGGTTTGGTTGCATATAATTAGTGATTTGTGGACCATTTTTTAGGGATATAAAATCAACCCACCAATTTAACTTATAAGAGATACAAGTTCCATTTGAAAGATGAACGTGACAAATGTTTTATGAAACTAAAGAGAAGGTTAGTCAGTGAAGCTACGATTACACAAACCTATAATAGAAAAGGGGTTGAAATATATAGTGATTCATCAAATAAGTTACTTAAATTCATCCTCATGTATAATTATATAGTTATAGATTATAAATTATGTAAATTAAAGGTCTATAAGAAACATTACCCTACTCATTATTTGGTGTTAACTACAATAATTGTTTTCATTAATGACATGGATGAATGATCTCAATGGGGGAAAGTGAGAATCATATATTTATCACACAATTTAATAGTATATTACCACTCATAAAGAGATAACCATTCAAAAAATAAGATGGTTGAATATTATTAAAGATTATGACTTTTGAATACATTAACATCATTGGAATGTGAACAAGGTGGAAGATGGTCTGAGTTGAAATGATTAAACTAGATTATCATTGTTGAAATTCACAAGAGAACCAATATTTATAGACATTAGAAGGATGGATCTTGTAAAATTTATAGAATGGGATAAACCATATATTTATGAAATGAGTTTATAACCATCATTAAAATCAATGATTAAAGAGGAACATAAGAAAGTAGTTGTGTTGTAAAATATTGTGAGAAATCTTCCGGTGTTCAACAATGATTTTTATGGAAGAAATAGTGTTACGAACCATTTATATGTCCCTTTGGTACCTGATATAAGTAATTATATATTGTATGAAGATAAGTATTCCATAGTCTCTTTTTATCATGGATGTATGAAGTTGTAAAATGATTTTAAAGAATATTTATGGTGGGAAGGAATGAAGGGAGATATTGAAGAGTATGTTTCTCAATGATTGGTATGTTAGTATGTTAAGGATAATATAAATAAGTATATGGTAATGTTAAATCCATTAATCAAAAAAATTGAAATTAGAAAACAAAAGCATGAATTTTTTCACTAGAATCTCAAAAACATTTAATGGGGAAAATGATATATGAGATGTATTCAATTTCATTACATATTCAGAAAAATTTATTTACATCGAATAAAATTTCAATTTTGATCATCATACATTATTTATTATGGATGTTTTAATATTGCATGGTGTGAACCTATCAATTTCATATAATTGATATCTGAGTTTTACATTGGTGTCTTATAGAAGTATAAAGAAATATCTAGATAAATTGTTTGGTTTCAATACTTCTTATCATCCTCAGATAGATTCTTTGACATAGAATACCATTAAAAATCTATAAGTAAAGTTAATATATTTCATTATGTATTTCATAGGTTATTGGGATCAATAACATAATTTGGTTGAATTTTATTAAAAAAAATTATTTTATTCAATCATTATGTTGTATCCTTATTAATACCTCTATGTTGGGAAGTGAAAAACTAAAATGTACTGGAATAAAGATGTGATCATAATGCTATAGGGACCAGATCTAGTAAAGGAAACTTTTGATACGGTTTGACCCATTCAAAATCACATAAGGGAATCTCAGAGTTGAGAAACAAATATAATAACCATTTTCAGAATGATCTATAGTTTAATGATTGTGATAATGTATTCCAATGAATATCTCTTGGTATAAGTGTTATGAGATTTTGAAATAATGGAAAACTAATCACAAGTATGTTTAGAGCTTCTAAAACACATTATTGTATCAATATTGTTTCTTATCGATAAAATATCCCACTGAATCTTTACCAAGTTCATGATATATTCTTTGTATAACATCTGAAGAAGTACATACTTGATCATTCACATGTATTGAAATCATAGGCCATACCACTACAACACGATCTTTTATATGATGAAAAATATTTGAAGCTTATATATCATAGATAGAATATTCTATGAAAAAATATGACTCACCTGGTAAAAATTTTATTAGAAAACTACCAATTTGATAAAGCTACATAAAATCCTACATATATGTTGAGGAATAATTATCTGCAATTTTCATTATTTGTGTAAATAAATTTCATGGGAAAAAATATTCTAATGGGGAAGAATGAGACTCCCAAAAATTTATGAATTGTTTTCAAATAATTTTAATTTCATTGATATCTTTCATTATAGGAAACAACATGTTTAATGAACCATGATATTCAGTTAAAATATTATTATCACCATGCCATTAGATTGGTGGATATTAATAGTACAATCTAAATTAAGAAAATATATGGTTTACACATTTATTAAATGAATTCATTTGTTATCAATTAATTAGAAATGAAAAAATAATCATTTATAAAAATTTATCTTTTTATGAAGAACTCTATTTTTGCGTGTAATATAGTTTTACACAAATTAATTAAATTTATCACTATTTGTGATTGAATTTAATGATATTTATATATTCAGTCAAATGATTTAAAATTTATCAAATATTTTTTTATTATTCATATGATCATAAGAAATCCAGTTTTATTCCTAAAAATGTATTTAATTAAAAAATGGGTTTCAATGCATTTTTCACACATTAAAATTAATTTCATCCAATTATAGGTATTTAATTAGATAAAACTAATTATATATTTTGAAAAATTATTCTCATCTTTGGTAAATTGGAAACTTATTTTTTATACATATTATTAGTAACCATGGAGAAATTTATCATCTTGGTAGAGGGTAATTCAAGTTAATCTAGCTTAAAACTATGTTTTAGGGCCATAATTTTTAATCTTAATTGATACTATATGAATGTATTTCAACTTGATATCCTTTTTCATTAAATTTATTAATTTATTGGACACATTTCCATTAAAATTCACTATGTAATATTTAAATCAATGACAATTAAAAAATTCCACATAGTTTTTAATATCTATTATGTTTATAAATAAGGATTAAACAAAGTAGTGAACACAACATACTGCCTAATGTGAGCTTAGTAAAATTAATTTCCAAATATAACTTTATATTTTATTTTTTATTAATTATACATTGATCTTAATTTTATATTCCACACTTATGAAATATTTCTTTATATAAAAATATAATAAATTATTTTAAAAATATTAAATGTTATATATTTTGAATGAGTTAATGTGTATTAATTATATTATAGATATATATAACGTATAAAGGATGTATTAATTCATTATATTTGAATTATTATGTATTGATTATGAACTTAATGTTAAATTAAATGAAAAGTATTAAAATTTTCATTAATTATTTTCAATAATAAATAATGTTTTATTAAATGATTTATAATTCATAAAAATTTTAGATTCATAGAAAATAATGAGATGTGGTTTCAAAAATCATCCATGGTCCATTGAATGTGCATTTTCATTTTACAGTAACATTGATAACACTAAAATGTTATAATGATTTAATATTAAATTCATTGTCAAGAGGGTTAATGGGGTGTTAAAATTAAAAGATAAAGGTTAAATTGTTATCCGAGCATGAACAATTTTTTCAAGATAGTATTTACACTCATAATCATCCAAAATTTTAAAATAACAATTTGGTTCCATTTGGGTATCAAAATTAATTTATACTAATGAATATTTTATGAAATTCAAGAGGTACCCTCACATCAATTAAAAAATGGTACCCTAATTTCTTATATATACACCACAATAAGCTTTCTATCTTAACAATTAATTACAAATTTGTCTTATAAAATTAACTAGACACATCATAGATGTTTTTTTCAACAAAAAACACCATACCGAGAAACCTTTATATGAGATCTGACGAAGTTGTTTCAAATAAGTAGTAATAGGCCGAATCAATCGCTTTATTTTAAATTTTCAATTTTCATCCTCTAAATATATTTTATTCTTCATAAAATAAAAACTTCACTATCCAATATATTATGAAATATTAATATTTTAATTATTAAAAAAACATTGTACACCATATTTACCATCAAATAGGATATGAAAGTATCGCTTGTGCGTATATAATACTTACTATCTCCACGAAGCGATACGGTTCATTTTTCATCATCATCATTTATGGATGGGTATTATGATGTGTTTAATATTTGTATAATTAATATATATATGATATAATTATACTTTATTAATGATAAAATCATGTCTACCTCATTACCATCCAATCATTTTGGATATGATAGTGTCCCTCATGTATACATGTTGACTCCCACCTACATTAAGTGATGTGATTTTTTTAATTTAAATTTTATATTGATGGTAATGAGTATGAATTTTATGACTATTTATTTTATATATGACATAATAAATATCTTGGAATGTTGAGTTAATACTTCCCTTTCAATTTTTCTATTTTTTGAAAAAATGAAAACAATGTTCATGCGTACGTATGGATTACCATCTCTATGAAGAGTGAAATTAATTTTTATATCCCTAAAATATATAGATGACTCTATATATATAAATAATTTATCTGATATTTATACCCATATTAAAATTTAATACATGATTAAACTATGATAAAATTATAATTTCTAAAACTACCTAACAAAAACATACATGGAAAAAAACATAATTATCACATAAAATAGCGATTTTAATAAAAATTGTTAATAAACAACTGAAAAAAGAATACAATTAAGTCATATATGGTTTGATATATATTATGATGGTTTTATAAAATTATTTAAAATAATCCTATATTTATTATATAGTTGTTTCTAAAACACACAATGTAATTCATGGATAAGTTAATGGGTTTTATATTAAAATGTCATTATTTATTGAGATTGATTATGTTTTTGATCGATTGATAAAATATTATAGTCAACCTACCATGATACTCTATAATTTTATTTTTTTTCAACTTATTTATTTAAAATTTAGTATTACATTTGATATTACTGACCTTATGTAATCAAGAGACAGATAATTTGTTTCTATGTAAAATCAAACTCATTTATATCTTCGGTCAAAAAATATTTTTATTCCATATCCATGTTTTATAAAAAAAATAAAATATGGTTTAGTATATTATACTATGATTTTTTGAAGTCATTTTCACCAAATAATAACAATGTAAAAAATAGTTTGAAGGGAATCAATTGGAATTTTCCAAATGAGGCACTTTGTAACTTTTATACAAAAGTATTTATGTATTGTTTTTATTACGTATACTATATGGATGGAATTTACCCCCATAATGGAATCTCAATTTTTTGAATCATAAAATAATGTTTAAATTTTTTATTTTCAAATAATTTTTTATATATATTATTTTAGATATTTTATGATTTTATATAAGAGATTCTAGAATAGAATGTTTATTTTTCATAATAATGTTTTAATGATCTCTTGATTTTTAAATAACAAATACCATCAATGTTTCTTATCCTTTTATAGGAATATGATCTAAGTATTTCACCCTAATTCATTCTTTAGATGGATTACATTTATGATGGAATTATACTTATAAAACTGATTCCTTTTTCATCGGTTATGCAATGATGAAATGATTACAAAACAAATTTATTTTCATGGGTTCAGATATGTTGAATGGTTTATGATCGTCTAAAATCGATATGAATTATTTTCATTATATTATGGGAGATATCTATATCCACCTATAATTCATAGGGTAAATATTGATTTCTCATGAGATAAATAAGATTAGAATGGCGTCTGAACCCATTTCAGTTTGTAACATTTCCCACTACAATAGTCTTGAAGTGAAGCATGAGTACTCTAATAGTTTGGGTAGTGAAACCACTCCACTATTGTAGACCTGGAAAATATCCTAGAGTAATAATGAAATTATTTTATATTCTTATGTGTATGGCATAGTTCCATCTCTTATTCCTATATTATTTCCCTTTGGCTAAGGTTATTTGAATTATTTATGATTCTTGTCTTATAAACTACCATGTTTTATGCCACATATCATGATTAAGTTCAACAATATGTAGGGTATGGTTTTAAAATTTAAATATCATATTCTATTACCTTATTTAACATTTCAAGATTATATGATCATTTATATCTCCCATTTTTAACCTTACTAAGAATTCGATCTCATGATTTTGTATGTTTAATTTCCTATGTTATGCTGAAATGTTTTATATGTTATATTTTTAAGAAGGGTGATAGTTGTTATGATCTATGTGGGAGATGATGTGGAACTATTATGAACAAATTGTTTATTATTCTATGTTTCCATTGATACTGGACCTATATGATTCTGGTATGGATCATTATGTAATGTAAATAATATTTTTATAATTTGATGTAATATATATGTATAAAAATTCTGGGTCACTATATTGTTACCCTATGATATTTAGTATTTATTATATCCTTTATCTATGGCCCATCAACGTATCTCTAGTTCACTCTAGTCCTCAACTGGTAGATGATTTAGACATAGGTTGAGGAAATATTGCCAAATTATTGTTCATTAGGGTGGGAACACATTTTGTTTTCATGGTTTTGAAACCCCACAAGCATCATGTTACCTCCATTATCACACTAGTATAAATATAAAGTTCATTACAGTGACCTTGTTCCTATCAATAAATTATATTCATAGATATTCTAGAACTATGTGTTGATTGAAAATTATTCTTTTATGATTTCCAGTGAGTCCACCATATCCAATCTATTTACTAGATAAAGTGACTATTAACATAAACAAATAGTTTATCCTACTATTTTTCCATTCTATTTTAAATTTCGTATCCTAGTGGCCTTGTATTAGGATGACACTATCGACATATTTACCTTTAACATGCGATGGATCTATATAGAAGTTACTATACACAAACTTTATGGGTATTGATTCCCATTATCATGGGATCAGAATAGATGATTATATCACTAATACTATAAAAAGTAAAAAAATAATATTTTTATCCAAATCCACATAATGTATACCCTCCTTATCTATGTAAGGTATTCTTTATATCCATAACTTGTAGAACCATATACAGAAACTTATATCTCAAATCCTAGAAACAATTATGGTGATTAATCTTTTTATTATACCATTAATAATTCAATATTTACCTTTAACAACTACTTTAGTTTTCATTCATTTCATATCATGATACATAGTGGATCCAAGATGTATCTACCTAATCCCATCCTTAAATACCATTAACATTAATTTACATGAAAACTGGTTTTTATGCACTTAAATTAACATTAGATCCCTCAATAACACTAAATTATTATAGGGTTATTTACATCTAAATATATATGTGGTTTCTTTATGGTAGTCATAGGATATGTAGTGAAATCCATGATGTCTATTTGGCGTTGAGTAAAAATAATCACATTTATCAAACCTATGATTCATTATGTTTTTTAGTCCATCTCATTAATTTTGGGTTTTCCCCATAGGATCCAAACAATGATGAATCCATATCTTATATTGAATATTTGACATGTATATGAAGATAAATATATATATATTTTTTATAATACCAATATAAACTAATAAACATTTTAGTTCTTTTCAAGTGATGGTAAACAATAAATTATACAATCCATACTATATGAACATAAGATACTGATAGTGGTTATTTGGAATGACCTAACTCAGTTACAGGATATAAAAACCTATATAATTTTCCAATGTATATACTTCCTCTTTTATATACCTATACTAGGATAAAGATACCCTCATACCCAATAAACATATCTTAGAGTTTATGTCTTCATAGTCCATGTTAGGATTTTTATTTCCATGGATAATGATAAAGATGGAATAATTATATAAACCCCTATACATCAGTTAGATATGTGTAGATATTTCTTCCCCATGATATATCTATGTCTTGATTAAAATTATATCATGTTATGTACTGAAACTGTTATCTTTCAAGACATGTCAAGAAAAATATCCATTAATTTCAATACCACCTCCAAAGGTGTGGTATTCTTAATTCACATCACAACTTCCTTTATCTGATTCAATGCTTGGATAATATAACTTTAAAGGAACTATATGTGTCTATATTTTCATTATCACATAATTCATAATGATACATCATTCTATTATCATAGGAGAAACTATAAAATTAGCATGTGCATCATAAACTTTTTCTATGTGAACATATAACTATGGTTTTATATAACCTTATTGGGATACCAAATTAATATCCATTCCCCTAGTTCCATATAGACTGCCTCAAATTATGGACATTGTTGTACGAAGTCAAATTTCAGTCACTCAATTTTGGTTAAAATTTTAATACATTATACACTAAATGAATGAAAAATAATGGATTTTGATGTTGAAAAAACATATGGGCAACCATAAACAATATTAAATAAATCCTTTACTAATCCATTTCAAATTATGAATTCAAAAAATTTAAAAGTATATGAAATAATTAATGTGATACATATTATCATTTGGCTAAAAAACTATTAACTGTATCCCTATACCCTCTACAATATTCCATTTCATATCTATATATAAATATAAATAATAAATTAAAAAACTAGTCTTTTAGGGACTAATATGTGTTGCTTGAAAAATTCTTGTTATGTTAGTTGGACCCACTAGTCTAGGAAAATGGGAGAGTAGATATTGTTTCCCCAATGCACATGAAATTAATCCATTACATTGTTATACTATCATTTTTATAGGTACACCTATTCACATTGAGTATCCCATCACATTAAAATGATTATGCACTCAATAAATTTAATTTTATATCCATCGACCAATATAATGTGATAAATTTGTAGATGATTATAACTTATGTTTCATGAAACATTCTTTATTATAAAATTTTCCACAAACCCAATTCATGCCTTAGATGTATGAATCATGATCTACCATAGGACATGAATTAATATTTTTCTCATGACCACACATTGAACCTTGAGTGACTGCACTTGGTTTACCCTTTCAATGAAATTTGAAAAATGTTCCTTTGGTTTTCTAAATATATCCCTATTGAATGGGGAAGATCATAATATTATTTGGTCATCAATGTAACACCTAGGTGTTGTTTTTATCCTAGAAAAATATCCCCAATTACCCCATGAAAAATTTATTAATAGTGAAGTGATTATCTCTCTATCATTGGTTTTTAACTTATTCACACCTAGATCTATTTCCCAGTGAATCATATATTTTTATGTCCTGACTTTTCATTCTTATGACCCAACTATTAAATTTGATATATACAACCTTGATATTACACATTTAGTAATCATACAAAATTTTAATTCAATATTATGACGTCATATACTTATACCCACATAAACTCGGTGTGAATTTTACATATTGAATAAAATATCATGTTTGAGATTATATCCATTGATAATTCATTTAGGGTATACAGTCATCGTTTACTGACCCTTAAATAAATGATATAATTATCCACCTTGAAATTCCTTACAAATTACAAGGATTTAATTATTTAAATCTCTATGTTTAAAACCCAAAAAGTGAATCTTACAAAGAAATTGATTCTCTGATCACTAAACATGCACCCAATAATAATGAGGAAAAATTCAAATCATTTGGAAAATATATAATTTAAATAAACCTAATCGGTTGAAATACAACAATGTGAAGCCTAGATAAAATCCATGTTCCTGCAAATACACATCCCATTCATCGAATAAGTAGAAGTTATAGTGAAAAAATAATGAATATGTAATTAGTTTATGGAAAAACATATAGAATAGTAAATTCAATATATAAATTCTAGGTCCATCAACTTAGGAAAAAGGTAGAGCACCCTTTTATTCCTCAAATATATGGGGTTAAATGATCCATTCATGTGTGCATTTTTTTAATGATATTATATTTATTCATTATTTTCCTCATTTAATCTAGTGTTTGGAAACCATTATTCATTTAATACGTTCTGGTACATTTTTCAAATGGAATCTGTTATGTTGATATTACCCCCATTGAGATTCATATATCATAATGGATTGATAGTCATAGAAAAATGGGCAACTAATAATTTCAAATGGGATGAACTGACCTTAATATATATATATATATATTACACTAAATTATTTGAAAACTTATTAAATCTCATAATAAATCACCGTAGGACATAATGTTTTCATTTATTTGGTGATTATATACATTAAAAACATATTTCAAAAACATTATTCTATAACACACATATATATTTTCAAAAATTGATATCCTTAAATAAATACCATACATAATGCATTTATTGGGAACCTTTCTAAATGAAAAATAATAAAGGGTGATCTCTTATGATCATTTTGGGAAAACATAAGAGACATCAATCAATGATCATAAGTGACCATAAGATAAGAACATGTGCCATAGAAAATTATCAATTTCCATTAAAATTACCAAAGATAATCATACCAAATAAAACATATTTCATAAAATATGAGTTAGGGTAATGGTATTTTTGCATAACATAATACATATATCATAGGATTATTTAAAAATGAGTAAACAATAATGAGTTGTGAAAAAAATAACAAAGTCATAACAATGATGAATATAAATAAGAATGGAAAATCATTCCTTATGTCAAGAATCACTACAAAGACCTTTATCACATAGTGTAAAAAAGTCACATTATGGATTGGGATCACTACCCATTCCCATAAAGCTAGATTATAGAGACCCATTTTAGATTGGGTTCACTCCCCATTTCTATAATCATAGTGTTCATAGCCCTATAGTGGGTTAGGATTACTCTATATTAACTTAAAAATCATATAAAGAGGTATAATCCTTTACCTAATACAGTGGATTGAAATATAATTTCTGGTCCACTAATCACATAATGGAAACCATTCAGTTGTGTACCACTTGAACATGAAAAAATTCATTATACCATTATATCCAAATTATCCCTTGGTAATTAAAATGATTTTAGGAAACCGCCTAGAAAAACAAGATAACGTGCCTTAAAATAATGGAAGGAAGATTGTAACATTAGAGAGTATCCCTAGTCAATCACCGAAAACATTAATAGTCATTGAGATAGTATTTCATCAGGAAATATGGGGATTTATTTTTTTTGGTGGTGTGATTGTGGGGGGGGGGGGTTCAATGTTCTTCAAAATCATTTCTGTTAGGCACACATCGGTTAATAATTCATAAGAACTACCAATTGTTAACACATGAATAATAGGGTACAGACCCATTTTTCCATGTTACGTGGACAATTAGGGTTTCAAACCCATCAAATTTGTCGGTAGGATGAGAGGTCGGGCTCATGACTCCCTTTAGGGAGGAATTATTTCCTACTCTAGGATGCTCTTATAAATTTATGTTAAGTTCTAGAATCTCTTCCTAATCCCAATACGATACCATTTACCCAATGAAAATGATCACATTTTATGTATCTTTATATGGAAAGAGATGGATTGTTTTTGGTTAATCCATCTATATGTATCAGAGGTTCTTCATATTTTTCCCTTTAGTGGGTAGATTCATTTATATTGAAGCTTTATAACCAGGAACTGTAGAGTTTTTTTTTGTAATTTTGGGAGAAAATAATATTTCAACGATAGTATAGAGCCAATAAGAGGCATCCTAAATTTCCTTTTTTATAATAGGAATAAAAACCAACATAGTTTGTCAAAACTCATGAAATTTGATAATGTACGAGAAGGAAAAATATTTCTGCACATGGGAACTAGTTCTTCAAATCAAACATCAAGGAGGTGTCCTACGTATCCTAGTTATAGAAGTAATTAGAATTATTATAGTTAATTATCACCCTTGAGAATTTACCCAAGGTACCTAAAATTATATATTTGGTAGTTATATAATGACACTTATCAGGGCTTACACTCTGAGGTTTCCCTGAATGCTGGAGACTCATGATTATATTGAGGTGATCATTTCATGTAACACCCCCAAACTAAGAGCCAATAAATTTATTCCCAAATCAATGTCACCATATGACCTCAAGTTCCCCTGCTCATATTCTAAGGGTTTCTGACTAGAAAAGAGGGTTTATGAAGTCATGTTGGGAGACTATACCCTCTTTACATGAGTAATCTGCAAAAGTAAATAAATCAATAGTGGAAATAATATGCAATGAAAAAAACATTCATATTCAAAATCTTAAAAAACTAGGTAAAAACCAACACAATAATAAATTTCACATGTTATGAAAATAGTGCCAAAAGTAAGGGAAAATCCAAATTAGAGACAAACTGTTGAATCCCGAAATTTCTCTTAACTCCATGTACAGAACATCATCCACGAACATATTAGGATCAACTCAACTCCCTAGAATTAGTCCTTTTCTCTTGTCCAAACCTACAACAATGAAGTCTACTCGGGTACCCAATGATGTCCTAAGTAGGGTGTGAGTAAAAATTAGTATGTCACCAATTATTTTTACAAAACTTACAGTCTAAACAGATAGTGCATGAAAGAACTAAATATAGGACATGAAAAAAAGACAACGAGAGAGGAATTAGTTTGTGATCTCTTAAATATCCGTTTTTATCATTATTACTATTTCCATCGATTATTCCCTCTAAATTACCTAATCAATTTCCATCATGCATTCTATGGTTTCTTCATCTACACCATTTACCCAATTGTTTAAGGAATTCATCACTATTCATAAGGGAAAATGTCAAGTCTCCATCACACTGGGGATAAGAAAATTCCAAAAAACACATTATCCTATTCTTTAAGCCTCAGTCTAAGTGGAATGAATCCCATTGGGAAATAGAGCTCCATCCCTTCCCCAACCCATGCATTATGGGGTGGATTTTAGATCCTTAGTCTAACTCGACCCATGGGTGTATAACCTTTGTCAATACCCCACACAACTAGCCCATGCACACACTCATATATATATATATATATATATATATACATCCAATCACCAAACACACCATACCACAACCATACACAAACAACACATATAACAATCACAATCCATAAAACCGACATGAGAATTTATATTATTTAATAACCAATAAACATATTTACCATTTACATTCTATAGCCCATTTCCCCCAGCTCCCATTTTTATGCCCCAACCCATTAGGCATGTCCCCTATTTATC
The DNA here is from genome assembly GCA_963277665.1 of Viscum album. Taxonomy (NCBI): domain Eukaryota; kingdom Viridiplantae; phylum Streptophyta; class Magnoliopsida; order Santalales; family Viscaceae; genus Viscum; species Viscum album. Next base: position 2,116,781,832 of record OY728120.1, read on the forward strand.
ATTTTTTAAATCATTAATTTTTTTTATTAATTTCCTTATGATTTATCATTAACATAGTCATCAATTCACAGGTCTTTACAAATTTAATATGTTCGTAATTTTTATGTTCTATGCCTCTTAGAGATTTCAACATGAATCATAAGCCTTTTGACACAATCTTAATTAACTCAACAGACCCTTTACCTTTCCATTCTAAACAAACCCTTTATACATAATAAAACCTATGCATCACTAACAATATTATATTTTAAATCCAACTTATCATATTAACATATTGATCAATGGATTTACATTTTCACATGTCAATTCCACACTTAACGTTACCAATTCCATGGTTTGGAAATGTCGACACACCCCATGGAAGCAAAAAAATATTCTATTCAACCTTGACACATCCCATGGGGATCATGAGGGGTTAAAATCATCATTTAGACACCCCCTTTACTAAATATCACCAAAGGAACGAAAATCACAACAAGGGATAACCTAGAGTTTGACCAAACATGAACAAATCAACTCAACGACTATGAGAAATAACATATAGGCTACCTACATCCAATATGATGATTAACACACTATATATCATAGCCTTATGTCTGTATTTGAATACCTATTGGAGACACAACCTAGATAACACCATAAAAAGTGGGTTTTAGGTCGTAAATAGAAGATAAGAGGAGCCAGAAACCCTAATCTTGAAAAGAGAAGCAAGAGGAAGATTAGAGATTGCCAGATCTTTGATTCGTAACCAATGACACTCTGAACATAATTGAATGAATGAAAAAAACCGTTGTGTATATTTTTTTTAGGTTTGTTACATCACATGGGTTGAGAGGGGATAATAGTAGGATAAATTGGTTGATGATCTAAAAATCCCGAGGGGGAAATATGTACATTATAACTTTTCAATGGGGTGTAAGGTTTGGAATAATGGTTTCAGAAACTATATAAAAATTGTGCTCTAGTCACTATACATGGGGAGTGAGGTCACACATTTACCTAGAGAGCTTTGCACATTTTGAAAACCATGATCCAACTATGTGGAATTCCACTATTAAAATCCGCACAGTTTGGAATTCCCCCATGCACGGTTTACCTATACATGGACCTCCTACTCCTTCATATGATGGGTTAGGTTCACCATTTATAATGAGCCATTCGCAACTGTACAAACTGCACAAATTTCCATTTTCCAATTTTTTCATGCCCTAAACCATCAGAACACCCTCAAGCATCCTCACACACCAGATACAGATTTTATTAAACAATTATAATGGATTAAAACCAAATTTTAAACAAAGGGATACCTCATCAAAATCCAGGATCTTAAAAACTCTCCATCTTATAATGGATCATCCTTGAGTCACAATTCCAAAAACCATGGAGCTTCCAGAATAAGTGTATCAAACCACTAAGCCCACATATATGTATGTCTCTTCCAAGAGTCCTCCTGATCATTACAATGTTGTCACAAAACTCATTCCTAATAGATAGCCTTTTCCTGTATGAATTTCTCACTACGATCCACAAATAAATCCAAAATATCCTCAAAGGATGAATCTACTATTAATGTAATATCAACCACAATAACTATGAAGGATTTTTTGGAAACACAACATAAATCACAGTACAAGGAAAAATTTCACACATGATCCTAACATTGTGGAAGAGATAATCATCACCACATTGGTCCAATACTCTTCACATCTCATTGCCCAAATTACATGGATCCCTTTTACTTGTTTTTAAAACTATAATGGTTACCCAAACATGACACCACCAAAATAAAACACCATCACTTTCCAACCATATTTCCTGAATTACATTGATCAACTACTTGAGTCCCAATAGTCCCATTACATAATCAAATATCCAAGACACAATGAAAAGTATCCTAAAACTGTATCGCTAAAAACCATGAAAACACTTTTTATCATTGTCAAATTACCACAATGGTTCTTACTTGAGTCTATCCCACCCAATGGACTTGTAACCTCTTTAATTGACCACTATCCTAATATGGTTTTCCCCAACACATGCTTTAGAATACGCACACCACCTTCTAGTGTTTGGAACCTCCGCTATTAAAAAAGACCAATAGAATATCAAATCAACATCTTCAACATACCTTCCATGTATACAACTCACCATGCCCGAACAACTATAATGACATCACCCTGCATTGGAATCTACCCTTTCTATAGAAACCACCCATGAGGGAATCCCTACACCACCATTTTACAAATTTTGAACAACACAAATCACTCATGTTCACCTTCATTTCCAATAAACCCATTCCAATGCAAAAAATAGACTGAAGGTGGGTCACAACTTACCACACCCTTCCCTTTTTTACATCATGTTTGACCACCCCAGACTGGATTATCCCAGAACATCCATATTCCACCATTAACTCTATACCCACTTTTCACCTTCCTAATATGCCTACTGACTTGTGTTTTATCAATATAATAAAATGAAACCATAGGGGAAATTCCAGGACATCCGGTATAACTTTACCTTCATGTTATCTATTATCCTGCAAACCATCATCTTGATCCACTACCCCCGATAAAATTCCCATGGAAAGCAATTCCACATTATATACATTGACTACTAACCTATATGTTTTTTCTCAGAACTACTTCAAAAATTGAAATTAAATTTTCACTCTATGACTTCCACCAAAGGAAGCATACAACTCACCAATTTCATCCTTTTCTCATAGTCTTGTCGAGCTATTCTGTCACATTCATCCTTTTTATATTATTTATTTTATTGTTTTTATTGGGAATCAGGTGGCTCAGGTCGAGGCCCGAATTATTACTATTTTTTTTGAGTTATTATTTAAAAACAGATGTTTTTCCCTTGGTTTCATCTAGCGCACCACAGTTGAAGCCGCGCGACCTCACCTGGGTCACCGTGCGACCTCGCCCAGTTAACCGCACGACCTTCCCGATGCGCGATTAATTAAATTAATTAATAAATTAATTAAGTGAAATGATCAATGTAAGATTAAAATTAAATGGTGTTAAAGATGATAATTTTATTATGTTTATTATTATCATCAGCATCATTCTATTACAAATTTTTAAGGGCTGCGCAGGGTAACCGTGCAGTTTCCCTACGCTTTAAAAATAAAAATAATCAAATGAAGTTTAAGGAATAATTTTAATTATAATGAAAATATAAATTAGTATTATTATTATTCCAAATATTATTATTATTATTATGTTAATTAATATCATTAATATTATTTTTATTATTACCATTTTTTTTGGTTTTATTTATTTATTTATTTATTTATTTATTTTTCTTTTCTTTATTTATTTGTTTTTTTCTTCTTTGCAGCGTGGAGACCTAGCCCCCCCATACCCGTTTCTTTTTTTTCCATCGAAGCCACACCCTTCCAGGGTTCTACCCGCGCCGCCCCCTCCCTAGATGACAACTCCTCCGACACCACTCCCCTCCGGCGCTGCACACCCCTCCGGCAATCCGGAGCCGTCATCCCGACCCTCCTCACACCACCTCACGTCGCCCCCTCGACCCCTCTTCGGCTCAAGAAACTGCCCGGACGGACGCGTGCCTTTTTTTTCCGGCTGAACCCCCTGGTCCTCCAGGCCTCTCCGGCCTGCTCTTGCTCCCGACCACCGCTCTGTCTCCCTCTCTGGTGATGCCTCGCAACAGTTAACTCCAGCGCGTTGCCTGGTTTTTCGCGCGCCGAACCCCACTACACTATCCTCCTTTATCCTGTCCGATGAACCCCAGCCGCCGGCCCCCTTGGCTTCTCCTCTCCCTCAGCCGCTGTCCCCCTCGCCTGGTCCGGCGAACCCGATGCCTCCCCTGCCGGTCTTCCCTCCATGGCTGAAACCTCTATTGGTTCAGCCCCTTCCTCATTCTTTTTTTCCTTTTTTTTGAGGTTATATTTTTTTGTCTAGCAGGTTTATGGTCCAATTTAGGGATTGTTTTTGATTTATTTTGGTCTGAATTCTTGTTCTAGGGTTCAATTGATCTTTTTGCGGTGCGTCCGTGGTGCGATTGAAGTTTCACAATCATTTGTGGGAAATTCAGCGTCAAAGGTAGGTGGTTCCATGCCTTGACATCCTTTTGATAATTTAATTTGGTTTTTTAGTTAATTTAATATGTTCTATGATTTAATTGCGAGATGCTATCTATGTTTAGGATGGTTTGGCAAGCTCGTTTGATGAAATTGAATTTCCAAAATAGTATGGTCTTGTTGTTTATATGTTTTTTTTGTATAAATGATTGGTCATGCTTTATAGGTTTTATGAAATTCCTTTTAAAAATTATTTGACATGCATGCGTCATGAAAATTTCACTTTCTTTGGAAATGAGCATGTTTTTCATTTTGAACTTATTGGGGTAAGTCCTAATATTGTTTAATCAATTGTTTATATCGTGAAAATGTGGTTTTAGAATAGTTGAGTGTGAAATTGATTTTAAAGTGGCCTTTGCATGTAAAAATATGTGTTGTTTTGGTGCAATGTCTTCAAGTTGTGTTCTAGGTGATGTTTGGTTGGTGCGAACTTAGTTTTTAAGGGTAATTGAGTTGTGTATGTCTAAATGTGGATTTTTAATGTGTAGAATATCATTTTAAGCGTGTTGTCTTGGTTTTTTTAAAACAAATGGTGTCTTGTAAACAATGGTGGATTTTTCAAAGCGGTTTTTGGTGTTTTATAAGAGGTGCAGATGGTCTAGATAATTGTGTAGTTGGTGTGAAACTAGTTTTAAGGATAATTTATTAAGCAAGTGGTTTGAATGACTCTCTTGTTTGCAATTGGGTGTGTTTATTTGCGTCGACCCTTGTTGTGTTCTTCAAATAATGATTTCTAAGTTGTGCGAATTGTTTATGTTCTTTGAGTGTTGCCAAATGGGTATTTGCAAAATTATTACGTAATGACAGATGTATTTTTGGAAAGGTATTTTGGTGTGCTTGAGTTTTTGAAATGTTTTTTGGGTATGCAAATGGTGACTTTTGTGTGTAATATCTTGTTTGGTCTATGATATGAGAAAGAAATATACTATGTGAATGGGAAACTTGATTGAGCACAAGGGAAAACCCTGGGTATCTAGGTGGGCGGACTAGAACTAGTGCGCTAGTGAACTGTATGGGTATCATCCCTGTTTCACTTAGCTGGATTGGCGATTGCAACACTAACTAAACATATGATGACTGAGGGTCATGGCCTTCTAAGACACGTTTTCTGAGGGTCATGGTCTTCTAAGCCACGTTTCTGAGGGTCGTGGTTTCAAAGCCACGTTTCACTGAGACACGAGGTTTCTAGGGTCCCGCTCGAGCTAGATGAAGCTTAGGGGATTTACCCATAGTGCTCTACCATCAATGTCGTGGTGCCGTCCATCGGCATATAGAGGACCACTTGTGTGTGTGTGTTTGAGTATATGTGCCTGTGTGTGTGTGTGTGTGAGAGTATGTGTGAGTGTGCCCTTAAATGAATTTTTCTCTCCCTTTTTAAAATCATATTTGTGAAATGAGTTCTTTTAATGTTTTTATTTATCATTTAGCTTGTAAATGTTTTCTTTAAAAGCATTTTGAAAGTATAATTTTTAAGAAGCTCTTTAAATTTTCTTTTGATGTTGTGGCATGGAACCTTTTCTTGGTGGCATCCTACTGGGATTTTAGCTCACACCATACATACACCCTTGGGTGTATGTAGATTCTGTTTCTTATATATTCCTGGTTGTGACTTCGTGCTCAGTGATGGTGGTTCAGGTTGCAGTTGGTCTCCTCATGTAGAATGGTGTTGATGTGGCCTCTCTTCTACCGGTAGGTTTGAGTATGAGTTTTAGTTTCCACTGTCGTATTTTCTTTTTAGTTATTGGTTCGAATTGCATACTTTAAACCTGTTCATAGTTTAAAGGCATGTTTGGTTGTCTATTTCTAGTTTCAGTTTATTTATCTGGTTAGTTGTTTTCTGTCTTTTATTTTGGGTAAAATCGTTCCCATGTGTTATTTTTGATACCCGAGAACTTGTGCCAGCCCGTGGGGATCGGGAACACCCTTCGGGCCATGTCGCGGACTGGGTCGGGCGTCGGGTCGGATGGCGACCCGACCTAGTTCGTGACAAAATGGTATCAGAGGCAGGTTGGGGTTTCTCTCTTGAGTCATGATCTTTTGGGATAGAGTCACGGTAGACTTGAGTTAAGGTTGTCGGGACTCGACTTCCTGGATACGAGTAAGGTGCCTGGCCAGAACACCTCGTGGCGGGACTCATGTTTCCAAAGTATGTTGAGGTTTGTCTGAGTTTTTGGTCCTTGCAGTTAATATTGTCTAAGGGAAATGAGAAGGTGTAAGGTCAGTGGTCCTAGTGAGCTCACAGGGTCTGACAAGCCATGTGGATCTGGGGACGCTGTCCTAGAATGCCCTCCGTGCCGGAGGCGTGACTGGCGTATGACCGCCAACCATACATTCTAGCCACCCGCTGACACAAGTTTTCTCTTGCGTCGTTTCTCGTCTCTTTGTTTTGGATTCATGGACATTTGGTTTCTAAGTAAAAATGATTTTTGGTCTTGGAAAATGTTTTTAAATGAAGTGATTTAAAAATGAAATGGTGTGTGAGGTTTGAAAAGTGTGGGTTGAATGTTTTGGTTTTGAAAAATGGAATGGTTCGGTTTTGATCCGTGGTGTTCTCGTGGGCAACCACATGCATGAGTATATATGGGGAGAAAAAGGGTTAATGGAACGAGCATATGAGTTCATGGATAACATGAGGTGGGTGTCGGTGCAGCACGAGAACATGCATGTGCGAGGCTCATGGGACGCCATTGGTGTTTGTGCAACCCATTGGGTTTTCTTATTTTAAAAATGTTTTGTTAAAGGAATTTTTTTTGGGGTTTTAGTAAATGGTGATTGTGTGGCGTGTCCTTGTGTTTTGGAACTGTCAGATGTGAGGTGTTTTGAGCCGAGGATCCTTTCTGAATGATTTTTGTCCCATGTGTGAATTCTTATTTGTATTTTGGTAAGAAAGCGTGTGGTTAATGACCTCTTATGAAAAGTTTTGCGAGAAGACCTAGTAGTGGTTTCCCCTGCACTTTTGGCGTTCACTTGTGATATTTCTTGGTCATTGGACCAGTTTGATTGGGTCCGTGGTTTCCTTTCTTGACAGGTACACACCCCCCCATAATGCGTTAACATGTAATTGAAGTGCAGCCACAGGTAGTTCGCCGTTGGCTGACTGTCCAATAGATTAAAATAAGGACTCTCCCTTTTGAGTGATAATGATAAGTTGTCCCTTGTCCTTTCCAGTTAAGCGGATCCTCTCGCAGCGGGATGGAAGGCGCGAGAGGAGTTGAAGGGGAATTTGGTCTCTTTGACTTGTCTTAGTTGTCAGGTATGATGTTTGACATTGTTACGTCTAAAGGTTCCCCCATAGAAGCGGTGAATGGAATTTGAATGGGAAAGGGTGAAGGCGGTTCTGAATTTTCAGTGTTGACCAGAGTCTTGAAGGGGATTTGTAGTATTTTTCATCGGTTTTAAGGGTCATTTTCAGTGGCATCTTGCAGTGTGAGTTCTCTATGATTGTCAAGGGTGAAGTTTGACCTCATTTATTTGAATGTTCTATTTGGAAATGGTGAAGGAGATTCCAGTGGGAAAAAGGTGGAAGCAACCTAGAGTGGCCAGTGCAGGCCATATTCGAAATGACCTTTGGTCCTTTGTTGGTTTCGTTTAAGAAAGGGTCTACATTAGGCCACTATTGTGGCAGAACCAGTCACATGGGGATACTATGGTCGTTTTTAGGAATCACGTGTTGTTCAGACGCAGTTTAAAGTCTTTCTCAACATAGTGTTTCTCTCGACAATAATGATCGTGCTCGGTGACATTTTGTGGTGTCGTGTGCTCATTCAGTGCGACAAAGGGTGATGCAAATGCACCATTTCAGCTCTTGTGTTGGTTAATATTCCGTGTATGATCAGTTGGATGTCTTAATGTGTTGTGTTTTTATGGTGTTATCTCAGTTGCAGTGTGGTTGCGTGTGACACCAAAAGGAGAAGCTCCATTCGGAAGTCTTCCATTCCTGAATGCTAGGCAGAAGATACTTCAAACATCAGGGCTCCGGCCATATGCCTCGGAGTGAAGCTGGCGCGTGGTTAGGAACCCCGAGGGTGTACGGGACCCAACCTTATTTCTGTCATCGGTGTGGAAAGTAGAGGCAGTTTATATTGTTTCTATGGTTGTTCCATTCCAAACGAACCATCTGGCTGTGTAAGGTTTCCGTGACTAGGTGGAGTCGTGTTCGTCGCGTCTCCATAAAGCCTTGGGGGTTGCGTCCCACTGGATGTAATCGCTTTAGGGGTATTTATGGGGTCTGTTGGTTAAGTCAGTATCAAAGTTTAATGGGGCTCATCCAGGGATGTGGAGATGCCGGTTTGTCTTGGGTCATGCTATTGACGCCCCAATGGTCGGGCCCCTCCCTCCCTGCCCCTTGTGGTGGGGTGTTTGGTCACCATCGAGGATTTTTCAAAGTTCTATATCCTCTGTTAGTTTTAGTGGTGGCGAGACCCACGATGGGTCTCGCACAAAGGTCTCTAGAATAAATCAGTGTTGGCCTTTCCTTAATGGTGGGGAGTCTGCCCAGACCTCCCCATATTGGTTTTCCAGTCTCGTCCTGGGCGTTGGTAGGTTCTTAATGGTGGGGAGACCCACATTGGGTCTCGCAAGAATGTCTTTAGAATGAATCTGTGCTGGACTTTTCTTTATTGGCAGGGAGTCTGCTCAAACCTCCCCGTTTCAGTTTTCCAGTCTCGTCTCGAGCGTCAGTGAGTTCCAAATGGTGGGGATCCCCTCGGGCCTCCCCATATTGATCCATTACTTCTGTTTTTATATATGGTTTGGTGATAAGTGATAAGTATTTTCCATGGACGTGGTTTGACCTTATTTGTTCATTCAATCCAAATGGTGTGGTTTTGGTATAATAGTGCTTGAGGTGTTTTGGCTGTGAAGTTGGTTCCCATAGGTGCGAGAGTCCTCTTTCCTTGATCAGTCAACTAGAGGCATTCTAGCTCTTCAGGGCGGGTGACACATATCAAAGTATGTTTATATGAGTTGTCTTTGAGTCACTTTCTTTGAGCATGATACATTTTCCTCTCTTTTCTAGATGTTTGTGGGGATCCCATTTGAACCTTAAGGGAGTGTGGTTTTCTACTGCGAGGTTTGGTTATATTTGTGGCTTTCTAGGGACGGAAAGCTTTATGGTGGGGAGAATTGTCACATTCATCCTTTTTATATTATTTATTTTATTGTTTTTATTAGAAATTAGGTGGCTCGGGTCGAGGCCCAAATTATTACTACTATTATTATTTTTTTGAGTTCTTATTTAAAAACAGATGTTTTTACCTTGGTTGCATCTAGCGCACCACTGTCGAAGCCGCGCGGCCTCGCCTGGGTGGTCGCGCGACCTCTCTCGGTTAACCGCACGACCTGCCCGATGAGAGATTAATTAAATTAATTAATAAATTAATTAAGTGAAATGATCAATGTAGGATTGAAATTAAATGGTGTTAAAGATGATAATTTTATTATGTTTATTATTATCATCAACATCATTCGATTACAAATTTTTAAGGGCCGTGCGGGGTAACCGCGCAGTTTCCCGACGCTTTAAAAATAAAAATAATCAAACGAAGTTTAATGAATAATTTTAATTATAATGAAAATATAAATTATTATTATTATTATTACAATTATTGTTATTATTATTATGTTAATTATTATCATTAGTATTATTATTATTACTATTTGTTTTGGTTTTATTTATTTATTTATTTATTTATTTTTCTTTTCTTTATTTATTTGTTTTTCTTCTTCTTTGCAGCCTGGAGACCTAGCCCCCCATACCTGTTTATTTTTTTTCCATCGAAGACACACCCTTCTAGGGTTCTGCCCGCGCCTGACCCTCCCTAGACGACACCTCCTCCGGTACCACTCCCCTCCGGCGCTGCACACCCCTCCGGTGAGCCAGATCCATCATCCCGACCCTCCTCACACCACCTCACTCCGCCCCCTTGACCCCTCTTTAGCTCATGCCACTACACGAACCAACACGTGCCTTTTTTTTCCGGCCGACCCCCTGCTCCTCCAGGCCGCTCCGGCCTACTCGCGCCCTGACCGAAGCTCTGTATCCCTCTCCAGTGATGCCTCGCAACGGCAAACTCCAGCGCGTTGCCTGGTTTTTCTCGTGCCGAACCCCGCTACGCTATCCTCCTTCATCCTGTCTGATGAACCCCAGCTGCCGACCACCTTGGCTTATCCTCTCCCTCAGCCGCCATCCCCCTCGCCTGGTCCGGCGAACTCGATGCCCCCCTTCCAGTCTTCCCTCCATTTTCAAAACCTCTATTGGTTAAGCCCCTTCCTCATTCTTTTTTCCTTTTTTTGAGGTTATATTTTTTTTCCAGCAGGTTTATGGTCCAATTTAGGGATTGTTTTTGATTTATTTTGGTCCGAATTATAATTTTAAGGTTCAATTGATCTTTGTGTTGTGCGTCCATGGTGTGATTGATGTTTTGCACTCATTTTTTGGAAATTCAGCGTCAAAGGTAGGTGGTTCCATGCCTTGACATCCTTTAGATAATTTAATTTGGTTGTTTAGTTAATTTAATATGTTCTATGATTTAGTTGCGAGATGCGATCTATGTATAGGATGGTTTGGCAAGCTCGTTTGATGAAATCAAATTTCCGAAATAATATGGTCTTGTTGTTTATATGTTTTTTTTGTTGTATAAATGATTGGTCATGCTTTATAGGTTGTGCAAAATTCCTTTTAAAAATTATTTGACATGCATGCGTCATGAAAATTTCACTTTCTTTGGAAATGATCATGTTTTTCATTTTGAACTTATTAGGGTAAGTCCTAATATTGTTTAATCAATTGTTTATATGATGAAAATGTGGTTTTAGAATATTTGAGTGTGAAATTGATTTTAAAGTGGTCTTTGCACGTAAAAATATGTGTGGTTTTGGTGTAATGTATTCAAGTTGTGTTCTAGGTGATGTTAGGTTGGTGCGAACTTAGTTTTTAAGGGTAATTGAGTTGTGTATGTCTAAATGTGGATTTTTAATGTGTAGAAAATCATTTTAAACGTGTTGTCTTGGGTTTTTTTAAAACAAATGGTGTCTCGTAAACAATGGTGGCTTCTTCAAAGAGGTTTTTGGTGTTTTATAATAGGTGCATATGGTCCAGATAATTGTGTAGTTGGTGTGAAACTAGTTTTAAGGATAATTTATTAAGAAAGTGGTTTGAATGACTCTCTTGTTTGAAATTGGGTGTGTTTATTTGCATTGACCCTTGTTGTGTTCTTCAAATAATTCTTTCTAAGTTGTGCGAATTGTTTATGTCCTTTGAGTGTTTCCAAATGGGTATTTGCGAAATGATTACGTAATGACAGATGTATTTTTGGAAAGGTATTTTGGTGTGCGTGAGTTTTTGAAATGTTGTTTGGGTATGAAAATGGTGACTTTTGTGTGTAATATCTTGTTTGGTCTGCGATATGAGAAAGAAATATACTATTTGAATGGGAAACTTGATTGAGCACAAGGGAAAACCCTGGGTATCTAGGTGGGCGGACTAGAACTAGTGCGCTAGTGAACCGGATGGGTATCATCCCTATTTCACTTAGATGGATTGACGATTGCAACACTAACTAAACATATGATGACTGAGGGTCATGGCCTTCTAAGCCATGTTTTCTGAGGGTCGTGGTCTTCTAAGCCACTTTTCTGAGGGTCGTGGTTTCTAAGCCACGTTTCACCGAGACACGAGGTTTCTAGGTTCCCACTTGATCTAGATGAACCTTAGGGGATTTACCCATAGTGCTCTACCATCAATGTCGTGGTGCCTTCCATCGACATATGGAGGACCACGTGTGTGTGTGTGTTTGAGTATATGTGCGTGTGTGTGTTTGTGTGTGAGTATGTGTGAGTGTGCCCTTAAATGAATTTTTCTCTTCCTTTTTAAAATCGTATTTGTGAAATGAGTTCTTTTTAGTGTTTTTATTTATCATTTAGCTTGTAAATGTTTTCTTTAAAAGCATTTTGAAACTATAATTTTGAATAAGCACTTTAAATTGTCTTTTGATGTTGTGGCATGGAACCTTTTCTCGGTGGCATCCTACTGGGCTTTTAGCTCACACCCTACATACACCCTTGATTGTATGTAGATTCTGTTTCTTTTGTATTCCAGGTTGTGACTTCGTGATCAGTGATGGTGGTTCAGGTTACAGTTGGTCTTCTCATGAAGAATGGTGTTGATGTGGCCTCTCTTCTACCGGGAGGTTTGAGTATGAGTTTTAGTTTCCACTTTCGTCTTTTCTTTTTAGTTATTGGTTCGAATTTTAGACTTTAAACCTATTCATAGTTTAAAGGAATTTTTTTTTGTCTATTTCTAGTTTCAGTTTATTTATCTGGTTAGTTGTTTTCTATCTTTTACTTCGGGTAATATCATTCCCATGTGTTAGTTTTGATACCCGGGCACTTGTGCCAGCCCGTGGGGATCGGGAACTCCCTTCGGGCCATGTCGCGGACCAGGTCGGGCGTCGGGTCGGATGGCGACCCAGCCTGGTTCGTGACATATTCCCAACTGACTCATTCCTAGAAATTTATAGCTTCACTATTAGAATGCCATTACCAAACTTGTACAAGATTCATTGACACATAAGGACACTCCATGGGAACCCAAAGACACATACATGGGTCCATGCATGACTGATTGAGTTCTAGGTCCCATCCTCTCTATCCACAAACTGTTTCCATGACTTACCTCACACTTAAATGATTTTTAACACATGTATCCCAAATTCCTTTTGGATCCTACCCAAGCCTTATCCAATTATTTTCTCATTCAACAACCACATCCAAGGCCCATAATGCCTCTTTAGTGGAACCCAATTTAAACCTCAACAATTACACATTTTTATCCTAATTCCACCACATCAAATCCATATAATATTTCACACATTCAGGGATGACTTGTCTCTCCCAAGAATAGGAGTGTAATTACCCTCACTTTCCTCCAGAAATTAAAAACACCAATGTTTTGACTTCAATCATAAGGTAGACCCCATAACCTGGATGTATCCATCCATATTTTCATATAATAACTAAAAAAACATCATCTGATACCCATTCCCTAGCTTCCACGAATGAAATCCAAAACGTTCTTCAAAACCTAGTCCATCCCAAGGACCTCTCACATAATGTGTACATGGTGTAAAACCCACCATCTAGCTCTTCATATACAACTCCATGAACAAAAAATTCACGATGTCCCACATCCAACTCAAAACATATTCAATTCACTAGAAATAATGACAAATATTTCACAATGTACCTAGGATGATTCCAATATGTTTAACATGATCATCACTTGATAAAAGTAAAATAAGAAGTTCTTAGATAACACTTCCACCACTTAGCCGAAACTCATGTCAACTCCCACTATGCGAACACTATAACCTATCACGAGTATCAGGATTACCTATCCGCATATGTCTCCTCATCACTTGACCACCACCACTCAAAAGAATTTCCAATGGAGAATCACAATCGCTCCACAATCTTCAGCCAAACATCTTTGAACCAATTTTTCCTTTTGCAATACCACCACCAACCCACTAGAGTCCTTTAGGCACGAAGCTGGAAGTTAACCAACCTAAACACAATGGTCCACCATACCAATCGAAGCCAATGGTCTCTCACATGGAGACACTTCCCACTTCGGTTTCATAGAGAATGAAATGTGCTTATCCTGAGTCATATGTTTTCTCATCCCAATAAGAATCATGATAAAATTGTTTGTTCACACATATGGAACTATTCTAATCCCTCATGGTATCACACTTTCCTCTGACCACACACTTAATCTAACTTTAGTTCTCACTTGCCAACTATCACTAGCACCTAGCCTAATTCCCACATACTCGCCTAAACTTTACTCTTGGTTTGTCAGTCCCATTGGCCTCATGTAATTTTAAATAATATCAACCAGAAATTAAGGCCATCATAAAAATGAGCTCAACCATGTGACTACCCTCACCTTAGGCTTTATATTCATAATGAAAGCATATAACTATTCATCAGTCACCCTTGTCTCTTATGCCTAAAACCAACACTAAGACTTCAATTAATCATCATCCAAACATATGGATTAGAAAACCAAATAATATATACCTTTGAAATAAACCTTAAAACCTCTACCAGCACATAGGTTCTGCCCTAAGAATGAATCTAAGGCATAACCATACATTTTTATAAAAAATCAATGAAACCCACCATGGATAAAATCCACCTCTAAAGTGAAAAATAGTTCATCACATATGAAGACATATTCAACACTAGCCAACCTCCATTGAGGCTAACATAAATTTTTACAAACTATTAATGATTTACCATAGCTCGAGTCGCATCCCCAAAACCATAAACATTCTGACTTATTCATCTAGGCCAAACCCACACTAGGAAACACTATCAATATTCCACTTCCCAAGTCCAAAACATCCACCTATGAAATACACACCTAAAAGAACTACAAAAATCAATTTAATTCTCATATAATTCACCTCATGGGACAAACAATAGAAACTCCCAAAACTAGATACATGATAATGAAAATCCACTGATCCTCTCTCCATGATATACACATCAAGATACGAACAAACCATCTCTCACAGGAGGAAATATTACTCATGTTACGATACACATTATGCCTATTCCCAAGGAGAATATTTACTCTATGTTTCTCACCAATAATACTCACACACATACATCAACACCAAGAGCCAAACCCCCCACCCTAGAGTCTAAAACACAACCTCCAAGGTCTAAACTCACATTGGTCACCACACCCACAAAAGACACACAAAATTAATGATTCCACAACCAAGACACTCATTATTAATTCCAATATACAACCCAATAAATTAATATCCACAAGGATTGTCACTTTCCCATTGTCAAACATCATCTCAAAACATCTAGGTCATAGGCCAACCGAAAGCACAACAAATTACAACCTTTTATCCACCCAACGAAACTCATCAATGTTTATTGAAATGTAATCAAGGTCTCATAATAATGAAATTTAACTAGGAAAACCATCCATAAAATTGTCTAGATAGTCAAAAAAATGAGTAATTAATACCATTTTTCACTAAAATCTCCCTTATTGCACATTATATTATAATTAAATTCACCATTTTGAAAACCCAGATGTTATCATTTTAAAATATTCTATTTACCTAAAATAAAACAAACCGTACTTATTTAGATTCATATTTCAAAAGATTCTAATCATAAAAAATCTCAAGGGAAGTCCAATTGGTGGAGAGAAGAACAGATAATTCACTACCTTCAATAAAGTACCTAACCCACATAAACTATCACAACAGACGTGATCACATCTCTAATACAACCTTAAACCATCCCTACCATTATTAATGGTATACAAGGGGTTAAAGAACTAATGTAAATACAAGTATTTCATTAAGAACCTTATATCTAAACCATCTCCACATTCATAATGCAAATACACCCCCTTTTGGATCCTTCCCCATTTTTAAAACTATTACAAACTATATTTGAACTCATTTACAACATTCATTAAGCATAGTTCCTTAATCATCTAACATCACATTATAAATATTTCTGTTTTATAAACTTTTCAATATCTACAATTGATCACATTAAAGAATCTTAAATTGATTATAATGTTTCATTAATAATACTATTTTATAACCGTTTAATTACATTCCATTAGTTTACCCATTTACATCATTTTTTAGACAGAATAATCTTTTAATTTCAACAAATGTAAAATGAAGACTGCCTTTCAAGTCCCACACACCCATACCATGTGTACCTATCATGATGCATGAATCCTATATCCCTAGGTTACTATAATGATTCATGAATTCACATCCTCATGCCATTTTAGAATCACGAAAAATAACACCAAATAATCACTTCCAAAAACAAGTGAGACACCCAATGGGGAAATATCACTCAACTATAACAACCTACACTAAAATCAACAATACCACCCTGGGTGACATGGGTTATCCCCCATACATGGGTTAGCTACTCACAAGAATGAGAACATTTCCATGTAATGAAACATCCTAATTTCATGTCTACCATCCCAAATTATAAGGCCACAGAAAAGAAACCTCCAATGATATTACATTCTATTATCTCTGACCAGAGATCCACTAAACCGGTTCCTTGAGCCGAGTCACCACAGGACCTCAGGTGAAACTCCCCATACGCCGAAGGATACAGACTAGTAAAAAGAGTATAAGAAGTTCCATAGGAAGACTATATCCTATTTACTTCAGTAAAATGAAAAACATAACTAATTAAAATATAGAAACTATATGAAATAACCAAAGAACAAGATTACTCAACATATCCAAAAATTTGGTACAAACTACAAGCCAACAATAAATATTCCATGTCATGATAAGAGTTATAATAGTGCAGGAATACCCAAAACAAAGGAAAACTGGTGAATCGCTAAAATGGTCATGACACCATGTTCAGAACATCATCTATTCACATATCATGCTTCACTAAACTTCCTATAATATGGCCTTTTCCCATGTCTAAACCTATAATAATGAATTCTGCCCGGGTAACCAATGGAGGCTTGAGTAGGGTGTGGGTACAAATCACTAGGCCACCACCAAAGGTGTATATAAAATATCCAGTTTAAACATATATTTCATGAAATTACTTAATAAATAACAAGTAATAAAAAGAAAAACACTGGTGCCATTTTTTATGATATTTGACTTAACCATTTTTATAATTATTACCAATTTCATAATTTATTCCCTCTTCATTATTTAATCCTCTTCAAGATTTTTTCCATGGGTTAGGAATGAACATCATTTACACAATAGTTTAAGGCATTCAACACTATGTATAAGGGAATATGTTAGGTACCTATCTCACTATGGATAAGAACATCTCAACAAACACATTATCCTCACCTCATATCCTTAGTCCGAGTGAAATGTAACCATTAGTGAAATATATCTCCATATCTATCCCTAAACTATGCATTGTGGGGTGGAGTTTAGAGTCTGATTCTCCCTCAACATGTGGGTGTATAATCATTGCCAATACCCCACACTACCAATCCATGAGAACATGCTTATATATATATATATCCAATCCCCACACATACCATATCAAAATGATAATCAAACAACACATATAAAAATAAAAATCCATAGAACCAAAAGTGGAAATTATATTATTCCATACCACATTAACAAATTTTCCATTTACATTACATTGTATATTGTTCCCAGTTCTCATTTTCATGCCCCAACCCATTAGGTATATCCCATATTTCCCATTTATTAACTCATTAAAAATTGTAAAAAATTCAATTATGATGACCCATCAAAACATTCTTCAATTGAGAATCCATTATTAATTTAACATGTTTAACATTTCATATTAAATAAACCTGTTAGGCATTTCTACATGATTAACAATCCATTTGAGGAAATCTCAATTAAATCAATTGAACCATTACCATGCCATTTCAAAAAACCCCTTAATCCATTATCTAAACTTTTAACTAGTACCGTTACTATATTTTCAACTAAACTACATATATTACCATGTTCAAAAAGGGATATACATTATCACACACCAATTCCACAATTGACTTTACCAACTTAGAGTTTTTGCAATGTCATCCCACCCCATGGGTGGTCCTGAAACGTTCTATTAATCCTCAACACATCACACACAGACTGTGAGGGGATAAATTCATCATTTAGACACCCTTTTACCAAATATCACCAAATTAACCAAAACAACAACAAGTGATAACCAAAAAAACAACCAATCATACAAAAATAAACTCAAAAACTATTAGATATAACATCCAATCCACCTACCTCAAATCCAATGATCTACGCACTGTAGATCGCATAATTATGTGGAGATTAAAATACCATTTGAACCCTTAACCAAGAATCCATCAGAAAAATATTGGTTTTTGTGATTCAAAAAATGATGAGAGGAACCACAATCCATAATATAGAAAAGATAAATAATAGGAAGATTAGACATATCTAGAGGATATATCCCTAAAAAACAACACTCCAAACAGCCTTGAATTGAGGGAGAACTATCCATGGGGTGATTTGAGAGTTCAATTTTGACATAATTTTTTAGAGGGGAAGAATGGGGAGAAAAATTAGGTGAAGATATAAATATTAAAAGGGGTAAAAGTTTAAATTCTCACATTTAAATTGGGTGCATGGTTCGGCCCCATTTTTTTCCAAACCATGCACAAACCATGTGCTAGCCAATTTTCAATGGGAGTGAGGTTAAAATATTACATGGGGGTGGTTCCCATGGTTTGAAAACTATGAATTAGTAGTGAAAAATGCCACTGTCCAAATCCACATTATTTTTCCTTCCACCTTTCATAGTTTACCTAAACATACACCTCCTCCTCCTGGTTAGCATGGTTTGGGTGCATAGTTTATACAAATCATTCACCAATAATTAAACATGCACACAAATAACATTTTCCCTTTATTTCATGCCCCAAAACCTCCATAACACCATTATGATTTCTCATACACATAGTTAACATTTGATTAATCAATTATTTTGGATTTTAATGATTATTTTAGAAAGTAATACCTCCTTGAAATTCAGGATCATACATTGAAACTCTCTAAGCCTCTGTTAGATGTGATTATGTGATAAATAAGGGATAAAAAGTAATCGACCTCAATACATATGTATGTGGGTAATATGTGTTGGGAGGGCCCATTGGATCCCTAATATAGGGCTCAGTGTTTCAAAAGGCACCATATGTCTCTTATTAATGGTAGGAATCAATGTCATTGTAGTCCAATGGGTCTGGGATTACATACTAAGGATACCATTTATCTACAGAATATCATATTGTTCCACTGATTGGGGAATACATAGGGGTGTTTCTCTTATCTTGATAGTGTCTTATGATGAAAATTATATTATCATTACATCTCCCAAATCCAACAAGATCCCTGATCTATGTGAGAAACAATGGATAAAAAATTATTAGCCTCACTACTTATGGATGTGGGACTTATGCACTGGGAAAAACCACTAGTGGGTTGATAAGGAGATTAGGCCTTAAGAATTCATCCAAAATATCCTTCTTATGGTAGGAATCATAGTTATCATTGTTCTTCAAGTCAGAGATTACACACTGAGGCCTCCCATTATGGAGGTTGGAAAAGGTTATCCAGACCTGGGATTCCCTCTTGGCCTAGTCTGGTTGTCTAAAAGACATGGGTTGATTATTTTATTGAAACACCATGATTGTTTTCTTGAAATTTAAGAGAATATATGCAAGAAATTTCCAATGAAAATATAACAACCAAGATGATATTTCCAAGTTACATCACATAATCTGGAAAGCATGTCTTGAGGTCATCACATGACCAAGGATAACTTGTCCAGTGGAGATCTCAAGACCTAAATAGTGGATCCTGGAAACCATCACATGATCTAACATGACATTATTAGAGGGATTTTCATGATCCCACCAGCATTCCTTAGTTTCGTTAAAAAAATATGTCTTACCTGCTTGGAGGGTGTCGTGAGAGTTAGTGTGACATCATTGGAGGGTGTTGCATGTCATGAATGACTTTTCTAGGTGTCAGGAGGAATTATGGATGACATGTTTGGAGGATGTTTCAAGTTCTAGCTGACAAAAAAAAAAATGCATCGTGAGATCTGGATTCCTTGTCTAGGGGAAACCATGATAGCCAATTGACATGAATGGAGGACGTCACAAGATCTATATTTCATGTCTAGTAGATTTCATGAAAGCAAGATAGAATATATTGATTCCATCGTGATACACAGCTGACACACACTCATTATATCATATGATTTTTGTGACATGATTATATTTCATCATGAAGATTGTTTGGAAAGCTCATAGTGTTTATTGAGACTTGGGTGGCATGACTGAATGGATCGGTGTGACATTCTCTAACATATCCAGGGGACTTATCATGATCCAAACATTATATGAAAAGAGCATTTCATGATCTGAGTGACATGTATTTGTACTATTTCATGACATGGGTGGTTCCCTCTAACCACCTGGGGATTGGAGTATATGTTATTCTAATAGGTCTCCCACAATTTAAGTCTTATTAAAACCTTTAATTGCATATTGTTTAGATTTATTCAGTGTTAATTTTTTTAAGTCTCACGCGATTGATCAGGTATGTGGGATATACATTGCATAACATAACCAATATCCATAATGTGTTCTATGAGTTCTCATGTGATGTTATGATACATGTCACATGAGCTTCTTAGGTGGTCCCCCAAATATTTCATTCTAGAATAACTTTTTGATCATGAGATCAACTTCTATGGGAAATATGCTTTGATTCTTTGGTGCATTAGTCTGAGGATACAAGGATTCTTTTTTTGATAATATATTACGGGGATTTATAGGCATCTCCACCCCAATTATTCACTTATCTACGTGGTTCGTATCTTGAAAATCCATGTTAGAGTCATTGGAGAGCTTTGAGGTCATGCATTTCATGATATCCAATTATAGGTAATTCCGAGGTCATCACATGGTTTTTAGCAACCATGTGATCATCCCATTATGGCCCCATTTATTGGATTATGGTCAATTAAATGGGTCTCACATGATAATGTGTACATGATAAGAGAGATTAATGGGGTTAGAATGACATGTGTAAGGACTTTTTTGAGATATGGATGCTAGCTGGAACACATTCGTGTGATCTGAGACAAATTAGTTAGGGCCTTTCATGAGATAAGGATGGCTTTCTAGGGGGTTTTAAAAAGATTAGGATATCATGACATAAGTTTTTTTTGAGGTATTTCCTAAGAACATGAGCACATATCTTGATGTTTACAAGCATATGTGACTACCACATTTTCTATTTTATTTCCTTATTTTATTTTTCAAAGGCTTTGAGATATTATGATCTTATAGTAGTGTTGTTGAATCCAATATACCTCCAAATAAATGAAGCATCATGTTACCAACAAATCATCATATGTTGATGAAAATTAATTTCATGGGAAATCCTTATATTTTAATTATGATGTTGAAGGTGAAGAACCATACCTCTTCGACATGACAAAATCCCTTCACTTTTTGAGGGTTACTAGCCAATGGACTCTCGTGTGGAGAGGTGAACATATAGCCATGGTATTGTGGTATCTCATGAACCATATAGGGAACATTGCATGATATTTAAAACCACAAGAGGCTCCAATGTTTTCCAATTTTTATTTCCTTATTGATTTTACAAGGGCTAGGGATCTTGTGAGATTGATTGAGTGCTGTCGAGGACAATCATTCTCCCCATTGGTGATGCATTTTGTGACCAAAAAGTGTTCATTTGGTGAAGCATGATAATTATCATGGAAAAAACCTTCTAATTTTATTTATCCAAAGGTGGATCATTAGATCATCTAGAAAATTTTGATTCCCTTCGCTTGATGAGGTTGACATGCTAGGGGTGTAACGACCCAAAAATTCAATAATGAAAATTCCTCTTGGTGTATGTCTTCTTGTGGTTATGTAAAACGAATGGACTTATTGGGTTTTATGTTTTGGATTTTAAAATACCATTATGAATTTTTACCTTTTCTAATATAGCCGTTGAACAGGGATCTCTTGATTAGTATAAATATAGGGCTTTAACAAATCCATTTTATGTAGACAAAGGAAGAGATGACCTCATCCAGTAGACTTTCCCCGTATGAAGACAATTTGCCAGAGATCATAAAGGAGGTTGCATCATTGGGTTTCCCTTTTGACCAATCCCAATCCGAGCATGAATAGGTTAATCTTGAGCAGAAACGACTACAAGAGAGGTGGATGTTAATAGAGATTACCACCAGAACGATGTTATCCGAGCCACCCCAAGATTCTGTCACCATCGCACACCTTACCCTTCAGTCTTATGTGGGTGTCATAAGTTTTTATGTAATATGACCTTATAACTATGTATATGTGCATAATCTTTTATATAATAATTAATATAGATTCATTATTTTTATTGTTACTTTGTAAATGTTTTTTTATAGCACATATAGTATTTTTAGTTAATATTCAACTAAGAAATATATTTTGATCAATTAATTGAATTTTTAATTATATAACATTTTAATAAAATATTATTATTATTAAATTACATTTTATTATATATAAATTATCATATAATTTTATGAATTCAATTGTAATTTTTATTAAGGTATGAAAGCTGTTTTTTTTTCAAAACCCATAAATTTTCAAAAAATATCAGTTTTTATTTTCAAATTGAAATTAAATTATTTAGAAAATTATTTAGATAAGATTATTATTATTTTTGGAATTAGGACATCTAAATTATCCAACATGGAATGTTTCAAAATTTTCTAAGACAGTTGAATTTTTGGGTAAAAATTAAATACCGTTTAAATATATAATGTATTTTATGACATCATAATGACCCAATAGTGATTTAATAAAATAATATAAACTATAATTGCGGCCAATATATGTTTTACCATTAAAATAATGTTATTTCGGGTTTTATTGATTTCTTTTACAATGCTTTAGTGGACCCTTCAAGGCTTATAAAAATTTTTGACTTTTTAAATTGTTTTCCTTGAGAGTTTGACTCACCTCTACATATGCATCCCTATTATTATAAGAAGTTTGGACTTTGGCCCTATAAAATATTTTTTTATACTCTCCTTAGACAAAATACAGGGGAAAAAACCATGGTCTGGTTTGTGTTTTTGATTAGTTTAATTTGAGGTGTGCCAAACCTAAATAATAAAGAATTCTCTTTCCTTTCCTATATAAACCCACCCAAGCTCCAACTTCCTCTTAACTCAAAGCCTTTGGAGTTTTACCAAGCCCTGATATAATATCTATATAATCCCCCCAAGGTGCCTTGAGCTCCCAAGAATCCTCTCTCAAGCCTTTCCCAAGCTTTTGGGATCGCTCTTCCATGTAAGGGAATTCTTGCTTTCTAATTTTTGTCTGATTTTCATATGGTTGTTATGACCTTTTGTTTTCAATTAAACATGTTGGGGTATCATTTAAAACCACACCCATACTGCCCTCTTTATTTTTTTATGATGGGATACCCCTTTATATCTCATTAATGCCTCCCATGTGCACCTGTTACCATGCCGAAATTCTATATTGGATTTCTTCCTTTCTCATTTTTGTCTAATTTTATTTAAGTTTTTATGCCTTTTTTTCAAATAAAAATGTTGGGGGTATGATTTTTCACATCCCCCATACATACCTCTTTATTTTGGATGATTTAATTCCCCTTTCTCTCTCATTAGTTCCTCCCTTGTACACACGGTACCATGCCCAAATTCTATTAGGGTTTTCTCTCTCCTTTTTTA
This sequence comes from Viscum album, assembly GCA_963277665.1. Classification (NCBI taxonomy): domain Eukaryota; kingdom Viridiplantae; phylum Streptophyta; class Magnoliopsida; order Santalales; family Viscaceae; genus Viscum; species Viscum album. The sequence goes on from OY728120.1 coordinate 2,116,805,296, forward strand.
CAGTCATGTAATGATTTTGTATTATGCAACTAAAATCCATTAAATTTGTTGTAACATGTATATATATGACCGCCTTACTGTAAATTTCATGTACTTAATATTGTTAACCCTTTTCTATCTCAACAACCATTTTCATGTATCCTTATGTCCCACTGTTATGCTGCCGAAATTGCACCTCGTTTTCCAAGCCAAGATCATTGTGTAGTGAACTCCATACCCATGTCTCCATCAAGGGTATTTAACTCTATGAACATATACATATTTAAGGGCAATTTAATGTATTTATTACACATTACTAAATCATTGAATAACATATGCTGTTGATTTATTCCTTGTTTTATGATCCATGTGGCACACTTATGCTTGAAATGAAATGTTTTTGGATGGTGTGCCCTGATAGAGATCCAGTGCCTTGGGTAAAGTATAGTATCATGATACATCATGTGAAATGAGTGTTGACTCATGATAATTCATGTGCAATGAGTTTTTACTCATGCTTCTTGTGAAATGTGTATTTAATCATGCCCCATGTGCATTGAGCCTTGACTCATGCTAAATTCCAGGTTATGTTTTTCTTCTATATTTCCATGTTTTTATTATCATGATTTAGCATGACTTTATGTTCATGTTTCTCTTGTGATCCATTGATATGCCGATTGTTTAACATGTATTGTATTCCTCATGTTATTCCATTTTTATTTCATTACTGGGATTTTTATCTCACTCATTTCATATGCATATCCTTAGGTTATCCCACACAATTCTATGTACGAGGGAATGTAGTGGTCATGTAAATGAAGATTTCAAAAAAGATGTCGTATTTCATGTTTTATGTTTTTATGTGATGATCATAAGGCCTAATGAAACTATAACTCTCGATCTTCTATGTTTTATCAAGTGATGTTTATGTAATAAATCACGTTTTAGTGTGTAATAAAGAAGAAGGTTGTTATATTCGGGCTCTTGTGGGACTAGGATAACATGAAACTAGGGATTCTATGGTGTATCTCGAGATGCATGAGTGTGTAAAAAGTGTTTTAATACAATAATAGGCTCCCAAATTTTTAATATTTCTATCCCTATTTCCCATGGTATTTTAATGGATTTTCATATAGAATCCCACAATTTTATTTCATAATTTTTCATTACATGGCACAAATTAAAGGTCTTTTAATGTTTAGTTTCTTTAAAATAAGGTACACAATTCATTAATACTAAAAATATTATTCTTAATACACATGTAATGAACTTAATGGGTTCTACTTGTGTTAAATTTTCATTATATCATATCTGGGATCATACATAAATATAAGGGTGTGAGCATAAATCCTTGTATGGGAATAATAATCAGAGACAAAAAGCATGTGATCATGAGACATATAAAAAATAAAATGAGGAATAATAATAATTAATGAGAAAGGGTCATTTTTTAATAATAATAATATATATCATAAATTGAAAATGTGGGAAAAAAATTTAAATAACACATTAAAAATGAAATTATCTAGCGTTTTCATGAAGGTTTCATAAATGAAAATTTACAATGTTATTCACCAAGGTATTGTAAAACATATTATCTCTAAAGATTAAATTATTTACCCAATGAATTAGATCACTATCTGGTTTAACCCTTCATATGTATTAATTAATTTGAGCCACATAGATCATAATAAAAAATTTCATTAATAACCCTTGGAGAATAGAGAAAAAGTTTGTTTAAAAAATAATGACATAAAAAGTTCTTAAATACATGATCATTAACTAATTTTTAAACTAAAAAAAAGGAATGTGAATCTAATATATGTGAATAAACAAATAAAAAATTCATGTTTTCAAATTTTTGAATACCTAAGAAAGTGGGTTTGGGTATTCAAATAAAAATGGAAAATAGAGTTTCTCATGTAAAGGAGATAAATTTTGAGATGTAAATTCTACAGCATGATGGGTATAAATCATGGATTTTTAAAAGGGTAAAATGAGAGGGGTAAAGGGTCTACCATACATAAAAAACTTTAATTATAGTAATGTGATAATAAATATTGTAAAAAAAAATTATTTATTTTGGAAATTATAGGATAAAAAACATGAATAGTGAGCTTGAACGGAAAAGAGAATTGTAGATTTACCTTACCTTGAAGAGTTATACCTAAAATTTGAGGATGAAGCTTTTGGGGATTGATGAAAAATTAGGGGGACTCCATGGGAGAAAAAACCAAAATAACCTCATGGAGTATGAATTATATGTGAAAGTAAATGGAGAAATGACTGGGTATTTATAGAAAATGTGTAGGAATTGTTAATATTTTCCAAATGCTGGTCCTGGAATTCAAGGTTGTGGAAAATGAAAAACAAATGGAATAAACATGGGTTTCCCTTATAGTTTTATGAATTTGGATCATATTTTATGTTATTTAATCCACCATAATAGAGAATGTTTAATACATATTTTGGGATGGAAAAGTAGTGTTTCCACAAAATAATGTTTTTAAAAATTGTTGTTTCCATTTTAAACGTTGGAAAGTAAATTATAGGCTTGGGAAATTTCTTAAAATACATCTAAATACACAATATTTATAAAATAATATATTTTTGTCAATGGATTGTAGTTAATTAATTATTTAATCATTATTAAATAAATATGAAGTCATTAAACATACAAAAAACCCAAAACATTATTTTTAAAATTCACGGGAAATTAAAGTATTTTAGAAAATTCCCATAAATTTGGTCTAACAGAATTTAGTTATTAGTATTTAAAATATTATGTTTATATTAACATAAAAAATATCAAAATTTTATAAATTTAACTTTTAATTAAAAAAATACTTTTTCATTAAAAATATTGTATTTTTGTGGAACAATCAAATTTCTATCACCTATAAAAAAATTCATAGTCCATTATAAAATTATATTAGCATTTATATTTTGGTGAGAGTGTTTTAAATGACTATTATATAGAAAAATATTATTAAAAATAATTGAGTTTATTAAAAAATGTATATATTTTCTAGACAAATAAAATAATGTTTCATTTTCAAATGAAAATATATTTATCAAATACATGTCAATTAAACATATATTTTATTAAGAAAAACTATTATTGAAATTTAATTTATGTAATGGATATTTTATTTGTAAAAAAATAATATTATTCAATTTTATCTTAGACAACTAACCCTTATTAAACCCATATATTCCATAAGGGTAAGATGTGCGATGATGGTAGTTTTTTTGGGTGGCTCGACTAAAAATATATTGAGTGTAATTGTCCATTTATTTGAACATATCACATAGGAAATTTAAATCAAGATTTACAAGTTTAATATAGTCTTGGTTTTGGTTAAGGGAAAACACCAGTGTTGATTCCACCTTACCATGTTCAGACAAATTGGCTTTAAATGACATGACACTACTGGTTCAGGCCATCGACCATCATTTATGTATAAATTTTGATTTTTCATTACTACTAAGAAAAAAATTTATAATTTTTAAATTTCATTGAAGGGTATAGTTTTCAGTGCTTATAGTGACCAACAAACATATTTCCCTTTATACCATATAAATACCACTTCATTAATTCATAAAAAATTCACTAAAATTTCCATTACGGTTATATTTTCATATTCATAACATGTTGATTGGTTTACTATTATTTTGTTTTATTTCTATATAATTTATAATGGGGTTAATAATTCAAGTATATTATGGTGATCTGTATTTTCCCCATATAATATAATCCATTTTATATTTTTTTCTTGTTTTAATTTTTGGAAATAAAAATGGTTTCATAGATTAATAATTTAATTATTAGTATTAATTAGATAAAATTTTGTTATTTTATCTGTTTATATTATATTTATAATATTCAACACACATTTATTCAAGAAAAAAATATCATTTAAAAGAAATAATGTCATTACATTCTTCCCCATAAAGAAGATTCATCCCCAAAAATTTCAACTCATTATCTAAGTTGAGAAAAGGTGAGGGTACTTCTATCTCATTGTATTATATTGTTTCCATTTCACCTATTCATATTTATGGTTCATACACAACACTTTTTTGTGGGTAGTCTTGTTTCTTATAAATTTTTCACTATGGTCTAAGATCTCCACCGCCTTCTCCTCAAAGACAGGTCAAGTTCCAGTTATACCACTACAAGATTAAAGACATGTGAGGAATTAGGTATGTAATTACCCAAGAGAGATACATGAAATAAATCATGAACATTATCTAGATTTTGTGGAAGTGTTAGCCGATGGGCCACTACTCATATTCGATCTTGGATTTCAAATGTGATAACGTACAAAGGGGAAAAGTTTCCTTTCTTTAAAAATCATATGTTTATCTTCCATAATGATATATGAATGAAAAACATGTCTCCAACATCAATCTAAAATTCCATGTCACAGTTTTTAGCATAGATCATATTCCATGTCCGAGTAGACTTTATATTTTTTTTGGGTGACATGAACCTTTTCTGTCATCTCTGCTAAAATTCTGTTCCAAAGTGGATTTATCTCTCCAAATTATTTCCAACATGTAGAAGTTCTAAATAAATTCCCATATAGATCATCCTATGGTTCTATATGAATACTCAAGTGGAATATATTATTCTATGTGAACTCATCCAATGGAAGATACTAGTCCCATCCACCTTTGAATTCCATTGTGCAAACTCTTAGAATATCATCAAGTATATGAATAGTCCTTTCAGATTATCCATATGCTTGGGGATCATAAGACCTTCTAAAATTCAATTTAGTCTCAAATCATGTTGAAAAATTCTTCATAATTTAGATGTAACCCTTTGATTGTGATTAGAAATAATTGGAAGAGGAACCAAATGCAACCACACCACTGAATTTACATATATAATGGTAATTTGGTCAAGAGATAAATCATCTAGAATATCGATGAAATGATAAATCTTTGGGGGACTAACCACTGTAACCCATATCACATTGTTTAATTTGGATGTTCTTGGGAGACAAGTTATTAAGTACATAGTGATATTTTCCACTTCTATGTTGGTATGGGTTGTGGTTACAATAACCCTCTAGGAAGTTGTCTCCATGAATTCACATGATGACAAACCAAGAACATTAAAAGGTAGTAAGAAATATCCTTTTCAATGTAATCCCATAAATAATGATTATGTAGGTGACTATACATTTTAGTGATTCCATAATGTATAGATAATGTGGATCTACGAGCTACATCTATCAGATCCTTATTTATATCTTTAAGGGATAAAACACATATCCTTGTATGAAATTTGAATACATCTTATTAATCAATATTTATCTCAGGAAACTTCCCCTTCTACAAATAATCTATCTTCATTTGTAACAAATGATTCTATATCTGATATTTATTTTTATTCACTAATAATTTTGATTGAGAGATCATTTGGGATAAGGTTGATGATTCCCCTTCCATTATGATACCCATGTCCAATTTTACTGGGTCCTTGATCAAATGATATCCTTGAATCATCGTCATGTCCATTATAATAGGTGGTTTTCAACTTAATAAATTAGTGAATTTATTTTCTATTCTAGTGTGATATTGAAATGAACAGTTATAATATTTAAGAAGATAAAACTATCTCATTCTTATCATGTTAAATTCCTTTTATGTGAATAAATACTTCAAACTTTGGTGTTTTGTGTATATATCACATTTCTTCCCCTAATGATAGTGCCTCCAAATGTTCAGGCAAAAGTGTATTGTAGCCTACTCTAGGTCATTAATAGGATAATTCTACTCAAGTGGATTTAACTATCAAGACTTATAAGCAATAATCTTTTAATTTTTCATGGGGATACACTAAATTCCTTTCAGAGTTACATTTCTATAATTAATGAATCCTTATCTAATAGACAGTCGAGTTAACATAGGTGCAGTAACTAATATCTTCTCCAGTTCTTGGAAAAATTCTTCAAACTACTTTTTCCAGATAAACATAGAAACTTTTAGAGTTAACTTGGATAGAGGATTATAAATTCATAAATTTTTTTCACATACTACTTATAATATCATACTAAGCCAAAGAAACAATGAATCTATGTTGTTGTGATAGATGAGGAAACTCTTCTAAGTCCTTTGTTTTCACATGGTAAACTAAGGTTTCATCATTGGTTATAGTGGGTTCCTTTAATGAATCTTATTATAATAAAAAATCATATTTATTGAATTATTTAAATAGTTTCTCCTTCCTAAGAGTCCCGAAAATATCCCTTTGATGATCCTCATTCTCCTCTAAACCATTGGTATGTATCATAATAGCATAATCAACTACCATGAATTCATCAAGGTAGTCCTTAAAGACTCTACTCATCATTTCAATAAATATAAAAGATGCATTTTTCATGCCCCAAGGAAAAAAATTAACTCGTAATTCCAATGTATTTATCAGATGTCAGCCTTTGTAATACCATCTTTCTTCATCCTCAATTGGAAATACCCAAATCAGAGTAAAATCTTAGAGAAGAATTGAACCCCATGAAGTTGATCAAATAAACCATTAATCCTTGTTAGAGGATACTTTTTCTTCATTTTTATCCCATCATGTTCTCTATAATCAATATATAGACACATTGATCCATCCGCTTTATTCACAAAGAGAATAGTTCCTCCACTAGGTGACACACCTGGTTAGATAAAACTCAGTATTATATGATATTGAATTTGTTTAGTTAATTCTTATAACTACATATTTTTTATTCTATATGGGATTTGTGATATCATCTTGGATCCAATAATGAATTCAATGGAGAAATCCACCTCCCTTTTAAAGGGAGTTCTAGATAACTTTTAAAAAAAATACCCATAATGTATTCTTGAAATATAGGGATATGAGAAATCTTTATACTTTATGTTCATTCTCCATCTTTACTGATCATATCCATAAATAAGTTTATGGGAGGTTCTTCTAGACAATTCTGAGGTCAGGATATCTATCATTAGAAAGTATTTGTAGGTTTTCTATTCAAGACCACTTAAATTTCCATACATCTAAAGTTTATCTTAGAATTATACATTGAGATCAAGTCCATCCCTTGTATAATGTGGAATTCCACCCTCAGAATGAATACTGGTTTTGAGATGATATTGTACTCCACAAAATTAATACTACAATTTCTATACACTATTGATTCTAGGATAATTCTTTCTAGAGCCCGGAATGATAACTCTACTTATAGAGGATTAGGTAATAATTATATACTTTTATCAAAATTTGATGAAATTAAGGAATGTGTAGAACCCGAATAAAACTAGTAAATTTATAGATTTTATAAAATAGAAATTGTAAGTCTCTTAAATCATTAGGGTCCCCTACCTCATCCATCATAATAGAAAATAGTGGTACAAGCTTCATTGGATTAATATGCGGTTGATAGTGGTTCCAATCCATTATATTATTATTTGGACATTGATTAGAAATGTTCCCATGTTGTACACCCTTGATGCATTAAACATTCAGTTGGGAATGCATCATCTTCCCTTTTTCTTTAGTGTTGAGAAGTAGAGGCCTCACCACACCATGATTGTTCTGAGATATATTCACATCTCTTCCTCATTATTAGCTCATTCCACTTCCAATAATGTATTTCCCCAAATGATTATTACATCATTAGTCACATGTGGGAAATTTCACATTCTTTCATGCTCTTCCATGATCAACGTTCCTCCCTATGTTTGGATCCATTGATCTATTATTTTAGTTCAATCAATATGACCATTGAATCTCTCGAAACTCTAATTCAACCATCAATGCAGTCCCCACTATCTCCTCATTGATTTAATAGTCTCTATTTTCTAGATTCCTCTATAAATGGTGTCTCATCCCCTAATTGAATTTATCTAAATTTCCCATTGGATCCATAACAAAGATAGATAGGTGTTGATCCTATCTTGTAATGTTCATCTCATAGCTTCCCACCAATTCATTTTCCATATTTTTTCATTCTAGAAATTGCTTCTCCATTCTCTTTTGCATTGAATAGGAGAATGATTTATTAAAAAATAGTCCCACGAACTGTTCCCACTCCATATCATCGATAACCATTCTTATATTCAAGGTTTTAATAAGTTTCCACCACTGATCAAAATATCCTTATAAGAAGTGTACATCCAAATTGACTTTCTCTTACTATGTATAAGGGCGTAAATAAAAGATATTTTATCTATAGCTAATCCATTGTTCTAAAATAAATGGGTTAGTACATCCACAAAAAGAAGGTAGTCGTTGATGCCTATAGGAATCAACAGAATTATATTCCATTCAAGGTGAATTTGGTCATTCGACATGATTGATGTAGTTATTTATAACTTCATTTAGTTTATTCATCATCCTCATGATTTTTTCTTTTAAATCTTCTATATGAACGCCATCAGTGCATCATTTTTTACACTCATCATTTACATAGTTCCTCATACTTCACTCTAATTTTTTTAAAAGTAGAAATATTTCGTAAGAAATGTGTTACTTTTATGAGTCTCATAATTCTAAATGGATTTTTTTTAAAAAAAATTATGATTAAATATGTTATTAACCCCCTATAATCATAATTACACTTTCCATATATCCATTATAATGGTTTAGAAAAAGATTGTGATTAACCAAAAAAAATACACCAGGAGTGTCAAACATAGTGCATAACAAGTCCCTTTTTGTGTAATCATTCTCATTTGAGTATAGCACAAATATAAGTTTTTGAGTGTTACCAGAATTTACATTTGTACCAGAGTTTGGAAACCACTTACTTAATACTTACTAAATTACTAGGATAATTTCTTATAACTATACATGTCCATAGGGTTCCTCTTAATGTTTTAATCTCTTTTTTTAAATAAAAAACTAAACTTTACTTTGATACAAACAATGGAATTCATGCTATTTATTACACATCTTTTCATTCACTATACAAATAGAGGATCTTTTAATGTTTAGTTTTTGAAATAATATATATAATACATGAAAAAATAAATAATTATTGTAGAACAACTATTGAAACCTTTATGGTTTCAACCTATGAAACATTTACTATGTCTCATATCCTATGGTCATACATCAAAAGAAAGGGCTGATCCTGAAGCCCACTAAGCGAATATGAATAGGAGATGAAAAACATGTGATCATAAGGCATTTCAAAATGAACATGTGGCATAAAAAGAAAACATGAGAATTAGAATATCATAACAACAATAAGATCAATAATAACATGTAAATGTGGACACACCTTCTAAATGATACATTCATAAGCATATAACCATGATTTATCACCAAGGTTTCATAAATGAAAATTAAAAATGTTATTTACTAAGGTATCATAAAACATGACATATATAAAGATTACATAATTTTAGAAATTAATTGGAGCACATTAAGGTAACACTATTCATATTTAATAATTATTTTTAACCAAATATATCATAATAATTTATTTCAACAATAACCCATGGATAATAAAGAATGTGTTTCTTATCAAAATCATGGCATACTAAAATGCATAAAGAAATAACCCTTAAGTCATTATTAACCCAGAAAAAGGGAATGTGATTTTTATAAATGTAAATGACTAAATAAAAAATTCATGGATATAAATTTTAAAATTACTCCTGAAAATAATATCGGGTTAGGTACTCAAATAAAATAGTTAACTGAATTTTTCATGAAAAAGAGACAAATATATGAAGTAAATTCTGTCGCATGATGGATATAAAACATGGTTTTTTAAAAGTCTAAAATGATAAAGGAAAATGGTATACCATTCATAATATAATATTACCATAGTAATTTCATAACAGGATGTGTTAAATTGAGAAATTTTTTAATTTATAATACATACCACATGAAAAGTGTGCTTGAATAGAAAAAAGAAGTGGAAATTTCCATTACTATGTAAAGTTGTTCCAAAAAAGTGAGTATAGAACCATAGTATAATGAGAAAAACATGGGAAGTAACACCCACATACCATTGTGTAATATATATTGGGAGTTAATGGAAATGAAAAAATGGGTGGGTATTTATATCAAAAGTGAAGGAATTGATTAATAATTTCAAAATATAGGTCTTTGAAAACAAGGTTGAGGAAAATGAAAAACCATTATCTTAACCATGGTTTATGATTATGGGTTTTGAAATTTGGGTCACATTTTAAGTTACATTAACCCACCGAAATATATTATTATTTTTTATAACTTTTTTCATGGAAAGCAATGTTTGCATAAAGTAATGTCTATAAAAATCAATGTTTTTTATTTTAGACTTTTCAAAATCACTTATAGGATTTAGAAATTGAATAATTTTTTTTAAATAATTAAAATTTATAAAGTAATATAATTTAGGTCATTTAATGTGGTTAATTAGTTATTACATCATTATGACGTAAATAGGAAGTCTATAAAAATAACTAAAACCCAAAACTGTATTTTTACTATTCAAGGACAAAATTAATTATTTTATAAAATTATTATAAATTAACATTAATCTAATATAAATGTTATGATTTCAAATATTTTGTTTACTTTATTTGAAAATTTCTCCAAATGAAATTTTTTTATCTTTTAAAAACTAAAATCCTTACTTATTAAAAAATAATAGTTTATAAGGCATATAATTTTTTTTACACATATAAAAAGTTTCATTAGCCATTGTAAAATTAATTTATAAATTATATTTATGAGAGAGTATTTTAAAATTAGATTTAATTTAAAAAATATTATTCATAATACTTGTGTTTGTTATAAAATTTTATATATTTTCTAGAAAAATAAAATTTGTTTCATTTGTTTCCAATGATCAATTTATAAAATTCATCTCAATTAAAAATATAATATATTAAGAAAAAATATTCTTAAAATGGAATTGATAGTATAATTTTTTTATTTTTTTAAAGGAAAACACACTTTAAACAACTAAGCCATAGACAGATAACCCATTATTATACCCACATACTTTCTAAAGGTAAGGTGTGTGATAGTGTTAGTTTCTAGAAAACATCAACTGAGTAGTAATATTTACTTTTTTTAAAATATACCTTATGTGATTTTGTTCATATTTCACTTGTTGAAGCTCTTCTTGGGCTTCATCAAGGGAAAACCCCAATGACGATACCTCCCTCCCAAGTTCTAACAAATGGGATTCGAACAGAAGAACTCTACATGTTGAGGCTACTGATTATCCTTACAATATCAATTATCCTTTTACATTAATACTTATAAAAACTAATTAAAATATTGAAATTATCAACCAAGGGTATACTTTACTACATTCATATTGACCAATTATCACATTTCCCTTTGTAACCTATAAATACTACTTCATTCATTCACTCAAAATTCACTATAATTTCTTTTTATGGTTATATTTTTATATTAATAAGATTTTTACAAGTTTAATAATAATTTTTTATTTATATATAATTTTAATAGGGGGATATTATTATAGTATATTGGGAAATTACATAATTTCCAAATTTAGAAATTCTATTTTATATTTTTTGTCCAGTTTTATTGTTTGGCATTTGTATTAGTTTCATAACTGACTAATGTAAAGATCATTGTTAAAGAAACAAAATTTGGTTGTTTTTTTATTTTTTTTGTGTAATATTATATAAAATGTTAAACTCATTCATTCAGGAAAAAAATATCATTTAAAAAAATAGCGCCATTACATGTAAGGCTCCTTCCACCTGACAATTTGATTTACCTAGGGGTGTTCATCTTTCAGCCACCATGTGATCACTGATTGTCTAATACTTTTTCACTAGATAATAATTAATTTTTAAATTAGATATAAGGGATATTGCTCAGTTTATCCTCAATTAATTTCTCATTTGTGTGACTTTATGAAGGTCTTTCAATCACATGTCATCTAGGGGTTCACATGATATGAATGACTTTGAAAACATTATTCTTACATTGATTGGAGGGTAAAATAATACCAATATTCAGGTATTTATTACCTTGTGAATTTTCTTTTGCTAATTTGAAGTTTTTAAACAAATTCCCCCTCCCCCATCTGGAGCGATGTCCGTGGGGAAAAGGGCTAGTTTATGAGGAAAGTAAATACCCACCCATGGCTTTGGGAATGTCTCCAATAAGAATATTTGGGTGACACATGGTCTTCCTGGTGAATTATTGAATTCCGTGGAATTAACTATAAATCTGGGAGAGGATAGAGGTTCAGTTACCAACTAACCCACTTTTTCAAGCTCTTGTGCCCATCCTTTGTCATGAAATCCTTTTGCAAGACCATTCCACATGAATCAATTATAATATCCTTTCTGGAGAACATCATATGATAACTTATTCAAAAAATCTATATTAACTAATTTCTAGTTCTAATCAAATATGAAAATAATTTAGGTAATTTTTTGTCCTTAATCCGTAGGTATTTGTGGATTCCAATGAATGTTTTCACAGAATCTTTTAGCCCAATCGAAAGATCCTTTTAGACTATATTGTATCTTGTGTGACTTTGTAAAGGTCACACTATCATAATTTTTATGAGGGTTCATGTGGTTTCATGATGCATTTTGGTTTTTTGTGGAAAGTGAGAGCTTCATGAAAAAGGTAATTCATGAATCCATTATGTGATTGATAATTCACTAGTGATTCATGTGATGTATATGAAGCTGCTGAAATTTTATGTCTTTTATTTGATAAGAATTTATTTTTATCTACCTGATATATTCAACATAATTTTGTTTATAAGGATTCTAGATCTCATCATACTTATCGATATCCTTTTTTGGAGGAAAAGGTAGTAATTCCCCATCAAGATTTTTTTATATCAACTGTGGATGCTACTTATCACCGGGTTGTTGGACCACATCATCTAATTCTGATTGAGGTGATGTGAATTAAAATTGGGGACTATCCACTTTCATATTTTTTTTCATTTTTATGTGTTTATTATTACCAATGACATTGTCGTTTCATTATTCTAGTCATAATTCATAACTTTCTCTTGGGTTTGGAAAAACCACAACACTTTCTGGGTGAACATCTCTTTGAAAGGCTATTTTTTTCACCATGGGAGATTGTGAAGATAGGAATACATTGACGTATAGGCACATATAAAATAATGGGCGAAATTTCAAGACTGATTTAGATGTTCATATATATAGTTTTATAATGAAAAGGTCTACCTCCAACCATAAGTTTGGTTACTTCCCAATTGGGACTTTCTACCAGGGGGATACTACAGAATGGATTGGGGATGGCCCTTATTGGTGTAATCCATCACCTCTGATATTTATATAAAGTTAAATAAAATTTGTATGTTTGAGGTTGTATGGATTTAAATGAAATTTTCTTGTTGCAACAAGGGTCTGATGACAGACCTGTTTAGTCATCAGAGTCTAGACATGAACACTTTTCACCTTAAGCACTCTGAGGTGGGAGTGAGCCTCTAGGATATTGAGTAGATATGTTTTACACCTATATTGTTTGGGATGTATGAAGAGTTTTTCCAATATGGTGCACTTGAGATGATGTGATGGGGAATCCTCTGATAACCTGAGAACTAATCAGGCTGGTCAAAAAGGCCCTCTAAAAGGAAAAACTTCCTAGATTAGATATCCCTTTCATGTGGTTGGTAAGATAATTCATGAAGAAGGACTGCTCCAAGATGCAATCTATGAATATGATGTCCTACCCTATTAAGGACTCCCGTAGTGAAGTGGGATCTTATTGACCCAATATTAAAGAAAGGAAAATCAAATAATAGAGATGGTATATTTTTTGAGGTTTTTACCAGGCTATCCAACTGTATAGTTTCCTCTCCATGCACATGAGTGGATGCTTAATTCAAATGAATGAATAAGGTGGAGTAATAGTTTCCACTTTTATTATGGTAATATCAATGTAAGGGGGAAGTTCATCTGACCATCCATTCCCATGCTAGTCAAAATTTGTCACATTATCCACCTTGTTTATAGGGTAAAGTCAACATACAGGATCAGAAGAACCTTTCACATATTATGGGGTTGGATTAGGGTTCATCTAAAAGGATATGAATATCTTTACATCCCAAGAATCCCCAATAATCAATTCAAACAATACCTATAATGTATCAGTGGTGTAAGGCCTGTTACATGGATAGATCATAATTTTTGGGAATATATGAGTTGTTAGGGCCATTTTTGCTTTCATACCCTATTGTACAATGTCAATGGGTGTTATGGTTGATGGTGGTGGGGTCTGATATGAGGCATGGGATTATATGATGTCACTTCACGGGTGATTCATTTCCATCTGTATTGATGAAGAACTTATTCATGAATGGTATGAACCATTTCTGTTCATCCTTCATTTCCTTTGTTTCCATTGAAGATGTACTCACTCTATTTACATTTGATATATGGAGCATATGATGGTGCCTTACCTATTTAGGCTCAAGTTCACTAGGGAGGAGACTCAGTCCAAGATAAACCTTCCTCTCCATGATGAATCTATTGGTTTGTACCTTCCTTATGTTGAGGAATGGATATGATCATATCCCAGTGGGAAAATATCAAAATTTGTAAGTCAGGCTTCCCAATTAGTACTATTTTCTTTTGAAAATTAAATGCATTTAAAATATAATGCTTCGAGATGACTAAAATCTTCAGATGCACCCCACATGTAAATAAATAAATTTCCATTATGCATAGGATCTCAAATGATGCAACTGTATAGAGTTTAGTACAAGAGAATTAACCCATGATAGAGTTATTATTTCCTATCGTATCTCAATAGTGGATATCTTAGAGGACATAAAACATTGAGGCTAAGCATTAGGGAATACTGTACCAATCAACATTAATATTGGAAGGTTTATCCCATGTCACTGCCCATATAGGTATTACATTCATAGACCTTCTTGAGTAGGTAATTTACTTATTCAATGACCATTCCATATATTTAATTCCTCATTATCCAATTAAATGGTTTTTTTGGGTATGCTATAAACATCCATGGGTGAACAGGTTTTTCCCATCACTGAGGAGGCATTAAGGCTAAAGTCAAAACTATGTTTAAAGGGTCATAGTGTCATTGTAATTTTTCTAACATCCTTTGTGTTTTTTAACCCAATGGGAGGTTTTAGAGTACCTTCCAATTCTTTTATACCTATATATTCTCCCAATGGTACGTCTGTGTTGAGGAATTTGGTAGTGATCAAGAGACTAATTATTATCAATCCCTAGGTCAACTGGCCTAAAAGAGGATAAAGATTGTAATTTTTGGAGAAATGAATTCCGTATCAGAAACCACTATATTTCCTTCCATAGAAGGGAAGTGGAAAAGGAAGTGCACCAAATAGAAAATGATATATTTTCTTTAACCCCCATGTAATTGTTACATTTCACCATTCAATTGTTTTGAATTATTTTAGTTCCACATCATGACTTGTCAAAAATGTGATGGTCCCTTCTGTTCCTTCTTAGAAGAGAATGTGTCACCTCTTGAGTATACATGAGAGAGTTTGGATAATTTATCTGACCCTTCCCTATTAGGATTGGCCCATCAAGAAGAGGAGGTGGCTGAGGTGCTGACTTAATCAATCCATTTGCCTACTACGCACATATCTGTGGTAAAACCTATTGATCTGGTGTTGGTAGACACACTTTTAGAGGATACTGGCACATATAGATATTATTCTAGCACATTATCACAGATCAAATTTAGTTTTCGAAGATGGTTAATACTTCATCAAAACTATAATCTTTTTTATTTTTGTCATGTCAATTGAAATTATATTTTATTAATGAATCCCTCAAAGGTGGAGAGTGAATTTTCTCTTCAGGAAAAGCACTATAGGATCCTTGAAGCTACTTGTCACTAGAGGGTGTCTCCCCTTCACTAGAGGATGCAGTCTAGGTAGTGGATGTTGCCAGAAAAATAATGGGAAAGGTATGTTTCTATCATCAATCATATTTTTCGATTACCTAGAAATACTATATTATTTACCTTTTGGTTGATAAAACCCCATTCCCATTTGATGAAATGTATTCTCCCTAAATTTTGGAGGTCCCAATACATTATATCTTGCGGATTCCACAAAAAGAGTTGAGAAATGAAGAGGCTGACTCCCTTCCTTATTCATCGATGACTTTTTGAACATCTAACTCGCTTGGACAACTAGTCCCAACATATTTTCATGTTCCTAGGATGTTCTATTATAATGGACTGGGGTTTGTAGAATTTTACCAGTTAATGAAGCATCAAATTTAGAGACATATCTAGAACTTGGTCTCAGATTACCTATGGATGAGCCAAAGTATTAGCTAGGTGACCTTCATTTTATGTTTAGAAACTTTGGTTATGTGGGATTTAACAATATTTTCCTTCATGCTTGGGTGAAGGAGGTGATCTCTGTTAAAGAATAAAATAGGGAAGTTGAATTGAGGGTGGTATCTACAGACTCTACCTCTTCAGTGAATAAAAAATGTGAAAAAGCTGTAAAAGAAACATCCCATCACATGGTAGAGGTGGTAGTTCAATAGGATGTGCTTAGTGAAAATAATGGTGAAATTTTCCATCTACAATATAAGATCGTACATCTTTTATATGATATCATTTATTTTCACAAAGATCCATCTCAATTTTAACATTCACTCTAGATATTGGATAATAATTAGCTAGAACAAAAATAACTTCTTCACATGGTAGATAAGGTGAGGCTAAATTCTATTTCTAGATCAGAGGAGTTGAAAAAAATTTCAGCGTAAGATACAAAATATCTTGACCAATTTTTCTAATCAATTACCTCCCTGGTGAAGAGGCCCAAAGAGTTCAAGGATTATTTTGTAAACATTATGTGATGGAGCTGTAATTTTAAAACTTTTCTTTGGCTCATATATTCATAAAAGAGAGTTTTTTATGTTGAGATTCCTCCCCCTTTATGCAATAAATAAATGGATATGCTGACAATTATATATTTTTTTCATTTTTATTTTACATATTATGTTCATGAAATATTACAGATCCCATGTTTTATAAATCACCAATGATACCATTCATTTTAATAACATAATGTAAAGCTGAATATTTGGATCTGAATATTTAAATCATAATAAATTATTTTTGAGATGTTCTCCATAATGATCACCAATAAGAAGGTTCATCATTGATGTATCAGTTCTAGTTTTATTGATATTACCAATGATGCTAGATTGCTTTGTTGTTCTGGTTGATTTTGTTCAATTTTTATTTCAAAATGTTAACCTTCTTTCTCGACAGATGAATGTCGAAGGAAGGTGATGACAAAGGGTTTGACAGTAAGGGCGTGACTTGAGATTCATCGGAGACATAGATGAACTCGCTTTTTTCTGGGGGTTTGCATTGTTTGTGGTTTGAAATGGTGATGTTATGATGCAGCGGTGAGGTCCGGTGCTTCTCGCCGGTAGTTGTTCACCGGTGATTCAGATGATGTTGATGATGCAGTGGGAGCCACTCGAGGTGGCTCGTCGATCGAGATTATTCTGTCTCTATGACTGTGATGATGGTTTCTGATATTTTGAAATTTGAATCCAGATGGTTTGTTGGGTCAGGGTCTGTATGGTTACCGGTAACCCATAAAATGGTTTATTTTAAAGTGAAAAAATGTATTGCAGGAACACACCAATTTAAAAAATGAACAATTGGGTATAATATATGTCTTAAAGGGAGAGTGCTCTTTCTTTTTTTGAAGCGCATAGGCTTGGATAGCATAGCCTGGTTTTTTCCAAGGACATATAGTGGGACGTACATGATTTTACAATTTTTTCATTAAATACTGATGTGCCATAGTTTAGGGTCTTTTATCTCATACCTTCTATCACTGTATTTTAGGGTCATTAATGTTAGACCTTCTATCACTATAGTTTAGGTTCATTTAGATTAGACCTTCTATTTATGTAGTTTATGGTATTTTAGTTCATACCTTATAAAATTGTATTTTAGGGTCGTTTATCTCATGCCTTTTTTTCACTATAGATTAGGGTATTTTATCTTTGAGCTCATGATTCTAGGTAGTTTAAATTATTACAGTGTGGAATTGATTGATGATCATGGAACCTGGTGAATAAACGATTGAAATGACTCAAAAACACACTAGGATTTTGGGTTCTGTTGTGGTGTTGTCGAGGTTCATGTGGATTAGAGCATATTTCCTATAAGGATGAGATATATTTTTTTGGTAGGTAAAATCCATTATACATTGATAGCATGGTTAAATAATTGTATCTCAACTCTTATCCAAGGTCCATGCAAGATTTATTGGGGAAATATTGGTACTGGGAGAAATAATAGGCATGATAGGTTCACATGGATAGTTATAACATGGGTGATATATGTCATAACAAAAAAAGTTTTAATTAATGAATATGGGATGGGGCATGCATTCTAGGGATGACACATAACATACTCAGATTCTAGATTTTTCCACAATGCATCCAAGGATCAAAAGTTTTGACATTCATTTAATAAAAGGAGGTGATTCCTTTAGTTGGTCGGTCAAAGACCTCATTTATTGATATCATGTTCCAGAAAAGATGAACTACACTCCTTTTTGAGGGTTATGAATAATTTGTGAAGACTCAAATGTTGAAATGATGAGGTTAGGTAGGGATGAATGCTATCCAAAAATGGTTTCATAACCCTATGGATGTTCAACTATTAATTTTGAATATTGATCCCTATTCTACATGGTTTGGAATCATGAGGAGTGGGCCATCTGAGTTTCGAGAGTGGAGTTTCTCAATCCTCGGTTTTGAAAGGGTACAAAACACGGTGATGTAACATCAATATTATTGATTATTCATGGATAGTTTGCATGGGGATTTTAAATCATGGTCTATAGTGATCTGGTAATGAGGATAATATTGGAAAATAATAATGCGAATGGACCAAAACACACTAACATGATGAGTTCTATCGCAGAAGCATCTGGGGTCACAAGGATCAAAAAGCCCTATTTGTAGAGTGATGCATTTTTTTGATGACTGTATGCACATATGAAGGATCCATAGGTATTCATGCATAGTCAAACAAAGAGTGAAATGATTCCAGGTATCATTTTACAAGGGCCCTAGATGGTTTATGGTGATCCGAGGTGCTCAAATCATAAGGTGTGATTTTCATAAATTGTAATATACAAGAAGTGGTTGACCACCCTAAAAGTTGTATTACTTCCCATAGAACATATTATCATAGTGAGGATATTTGACAAAAAATTAATCTTACTTTTTTCAGATTAGGGGGTCCCATGAGCATATCCTAGTTTTTACTAGGGATATAGTGTAGACCCTATGAGATTTACATCTTATTTATTTTTTCACTATTTGGCCTAAACTCTGGAGATAGATAGTTTTGAAAGTAAAAATATGAATTTTTTTCAGGCTTCAATTTTCATGATTTCAACCTAATATGTTTTGTGCTTCCTTCACTAGCAGTTTATGGTCTTTAATTTTTTTACCATTATAGGATTGAGTTTAATGTCCTACAACTTTTTCCAAAGTGTGTGTAGTTTATGGTCATGAAATACATAGACCTAACATAGTAGACGTTATATAAGAACTCAATTAGGATTCCATAGTTTATGAGAACTCTAACATCATTCTAATCACGAGAAGAAAAATATGTAAATCATAAATTTTGGTTCTTAGGTAAAGAATAATTATGTTGGATATTTATATAGTGAATGGAAGAAAATAGCCTAATATTATGAGTTATGTTATGGGGATGTCAGACTCACAATGATTATAAATCCATCCATATAGAAGCAAGATTTATTTGGATGTTAGGTCTAATTTCTTATTCATCAATATCATTATCTGACAGAGTGATCAATATTCCATTCCCAAGGAAATTAGCGGTTTCTATAAACTTGAGGTTCTCCAGACATCAAATGTTATCTATGAATTAAGGTGAAAAAATATGGAGAAAATAAACCGTACACCAAGGGACCAAGGTAAGGCACTTGTGATCCTTTTATAAGGGATGATAATTGATGATGGTAATCATAGTTTAGAATTAATTAGTAGGGATGTACTTTTTTATGTGTATTTTTACGTAATGAGGTACACAAAATTTCCGTGTAGTTTCACTTAAAGAAGTATTTACATCGGAACTGTCATGAAAAATTATGCAATATATATTATACATAAGAAGACCACATATAGGTCTCAATTGTACATGGGAAAAATGGTCTTGTATGGATTAACCCCATTTTAGTTTGGGATAATATTTTATTAGTTTTTGTATCTAGTCCTATGAGTGGAGATCAAGGAATTAATGCATACCCTATGAGGAAAAGAATCGGGACACACATAGTTCTTGGTACAAGAAATTCGCAACATTATTTTGAACCATATGTAGAGTTGGGAATTATTTCCTTTGATTGTTACAGTTGGGCGTAAGATGGGATATCTTGGAATCAGTAGGTATCCTATGTTAATAGTAATCAAGGAACATGTAGTTATTATGTATATTTAAGTGCATTTCATACCTATATTCATGGTGGGGGAATTTTTACATAATTTTCTTTGTAATGGGACTCGGGGTTGGAGATTGAGGAATTACTACCTATCATATTATGTTTGGGATCAATTCATAGGTCATTCATTATTGGATGTGTGGTAGGATACCAAAAGAAAAAATAGTGGTCCTATTAGGCAAGGTTTACATGAATATGTAGTTTTATACCATGAAAAGGACATCCACCATGCAGATTAACATCATGCGGTGAGGACTCATGGTATGCTTTTATGGTCTTTCATTTAGGACCATGATGAATTTTTCCTCTATTTTAATTAGGGGAAGACCGTACTAAAATTCCTAAACTCATGTAATCTATTCTTGGAGTGAGAAATATGTAATGGTATGGCATCCTCTTACCATGCAGATGCAATTAATGATAGGGTATGGGATTTTTTCATTTGGTGGCCAAACTATGATATAGGATTGAGGAATCCCTATATATCTCATTGAAATGAGAATCAAGAAGTATGTAGTTCAAGAAACTCATGCTATGTAATTCTGTGTGGAATGTACAAAAGTTATGTAGTTTAATTTCTTGTAGTAAGAAACTGGGTCACCCGAAATGAAAGGGATGTAACATTGTGACTCAGCCCAAAAATAGAGGTTCAGGAATAACTTTGTATCCTGTGACGGCATGAATCATTCCACACATAGTTCATAGAATGAGAGACTAACAATGAGGAGATGAATCTCACAAGGGGGTGTGGAATTTCATCCATCATTCAAACAAATCTTGATCATGTGTGGTTATTCATTAGTGAGATGGTTTTTCCAATGCAATTTAATGTCATGTGGTGAGGAAATGTCCCATGAAGTTTAATGTCGTATGATAAGGACATGTTTCATACCATTTTCCATCATGTTGTCAGAACATGTCACATTGTGCAGTACAAAATCTGTCTACAATAAATTAGGTTGCCTGATATGAATGATGATGAACCATTAGGAGTATGTGCTGTTTAATGTCAAATAGAGAGGATATGCTCTATACAGTTTAGAGTCATATGGTCAAGACGTTCCTGAATTATTTATCATCAAATGACTAGGACACCTATAAATAGTTTAAAGTCATAAAACCGAGAAAAGTCTGAATAGTTTAACATCATATGGTTATGATTTGAGATGTTGTGCAGTATAAATTCGTTCTACCAGTACATTATGCTTTATGACATATATGATAATGATTTCATGAGAAATCTATCATTTGTGGGGCTTGTGACACACTCGCCATTCATTATGCCCAAAGAATAGGCTCCATTTTGATAGACCTTATGTACAATGTGAGGCCCTTCCAATTTGGGTTCCATATTTAAAGGCTTGTTCCCTACTATCGTTGGTGTTTGGACAACAAACAAAAGTTCTCCATGGAGATATTAATAGAGGTTGACCTCTTTATTGAAGGGCTGTACATTCCCATTCTAATAGGAATCAAGGTTGTGTAATGTATGCATCCTATTATAGTCAAGCCATTCCTTCTCATCCAACCTCTTTTTTGATTTATCATCATTTCATATTTCTTATAAAATGGCTATTACAAGTTAGGTAAATAGGCCTTCTATGGGTAATACTACCTTGGTCCCATACACCAATGAGTATGGAGTTTCTTATGTAGTAGTACATGTGGTGGTATGGAAGGCCCATGAACCAAGGAGGAGTTTATCCAGCCAAGTCTTCTTTTCATTATTCACCACTATCTAGATTACAATTGACAATGTCTTGTTGAAGGCATATATTTGAACATTTTCCACAGTATTATATTTTTATGAGTGATTGGCCTCAATGTTGTACTCTTGGTACAATTTATTCAATTCTATAAAAAAGTAGTCAGTCTCATTTTCCGTAAATATTGTGTGATAGAGCCCAATCATGGTGATTATATGGGACATTAGAAAGATGATGATATTATTCATCTTGACTACATCTAGGGGTATTCCCTCCCTCCATTTGGAGAAGAATTGGGTAGAAATAAGGATTTACTTGGACTACATAGATATGGATAGGGGATATAGACCCAAAAAATAATTTCCAAAAATGGTAAATGGATATGAATATTTATCTATTTTTTATCAATTTCAGGTGATGATAGATTATGTTTTCATTGAATCAAGAATGCATGAGATTTCCGGGTGAAATCCATATAGTATTGTATCATGGTTTTGCAGTAATAACCCAACATCTTGATTTTGTTGGAGAGCCAAGTAACAGACTAATGATCACCATAAGAGTCTATTTTGAATTATTTTATGAAGGTGTGAATTTATATTTCTATCATTTATCTGAGGAGGATTCCATCAATGCGTTTGTTTTATAGTGATTTTTCCACATTTGGGACATCTCGTTGTGTAATGTTCTCCGCACTATGTTGAATCTATTCGCTTCGGGCTCAGACTTCTAGGAGAGTCCCATTATAGGGATAAATAATTATGGGATCCATAAATCCATGGGTTGATATCAGATAATCACACAATGGTCCTATGTTAAATATATTTATTGCTTCTATATCACTAATGATAATCAAAGAGACCATTATTCGGTATGTGATACAAATGATTTCTTCCACCAGATCAGGGTTTTCCAAGATTATGGATGCATTAGCCAATACAATAGAACATGCATGTCTTGATTTGGGAACATAATGAGATATGGTATCAAAAGTTAATTCTTCCATTAGTTTCCTTTCGGGGATAGTGAGAGGCACCAATTCTTCCTTTTTGATGGAATATTCCCCATTAATCTTCAGTATTATTATTTTGGAATCCCCATTGATATTCTAGTAGGATATCATCAACATGAGTGCTATTTCTAAGCTAGTGATTTGGTCTTGGTATTTGTACTCATTATGTGTGTAGCCTATGGATTGTGAGAAATAGTAGGGAATGATTTATTTGCCTAAAGAAAAACATTAAACTCTTAATCCAACTCAAATGAGATTCATATTTCCATCCTTTTTACAACATGACTATGGTAGGTACTATCAAAATACATATCCCAAGTCTAGGGAGTTTCATTAGAATAGAAAATATCTTCATGTCAGCATTCAATGAATTCTGGTTTACTCATTGGGGTAGTATATGGTTTGAGGAAATCGGCCATGGATTTCGCTTGCACCGTCTTCTGTGACTTGAACTGGATGCCATACTATTACAAAATGACATCCCATCTGGATATATTACTAGTTACTATGGTGTGACGAATATATACCTGAGAAGGTCAATACGAGAGACCATATAGACTAAATGGTTCTACAATTAAGTTCTCATCTCTTCACTACAAATGATGAGTAAAAGGTGGTTCTTCTCAATATTCGAGTGTTGGGATTCAGTACACAACATTGTATTATCAATGTAATAGATACTATTCTCACACAAAACTTCATTTATATATGCAATGAGGGTGTTAAGTGAGTGTTCCATGGTGGCCATATATAAGAAATGTTTATTTCCATCAACTGGTTGTATGAGGACCGGTGGGTGTAGTAGATATTGGTTGATACTTTTTAAGGCTTCGTTGATGTGCCTGTCGCAATTGTTATAGAATCTATTCACTATTATCCCACCTAAAGGGAGATATTATCTATTAATGATTTTTATGAAACATATAATGTAGGTGAGGATCCCATAGATTCCCCTCAATTCATTGA
The DNA here is from genome assembly GCA_963277665.1 of Viscum album. Classification (NCBI taxonomy): domain Eukaryota; kingdom Viridiplantae; phylum Streptophyta; class Magnoliopsida; order Santalales; family Viscaceae; genus Viscum; species Viscum album. The sequence continues at coordinate 2,116,829,454 of OY728120.1, forward strand.
TATTTTGTGGGGTGACATTACTAAAACAAAAATTGTCTTCTCTGGGTTGAACATGATGTTGTGGAGGAATAACAAAAAACCATGGAACTTCATTGATGTTACAATGAAAGTGAATTTCATGAGACTCAAATTTAGAATACACTACCATATCTTTTGGAATATATTTTTATGATCCTTGAAGAGATTACTTCGCGATTGGAATTTTAAAACACATTTTTCAACATAGCATTTATCTATCCTTCCCAATAAATTCTTAAAGATAATATATATTGATTGTTGATAAGTTGAACAATAATTATTTAATTAAAATTTAATTAATTTATAGAAAAATATTCCTCGGGGCACTCTAGTGTCAATGGATTTTTCAGCTCTAGTGTCCATCTTTATCTGATTGTACCATGAATACCCATACATGAAGGAATGGGATTGGAAATGAGAAATTACATCGATATATCGTTATATGATAGGAAATGAGAATTTATCATTTGGAAAATTATAATTAAAGTCTATGAAGTCGATGCCAATGCTAATCGGCCAAATATTTTTCATACTGGGGATAATATTGATAAGACATCTTTGGGATTACATTTCTTATAAAATGTAGGATTTGATCAATTTGTCAACATCTTCTTATATATTGGTATAATGAGATGGGAAATTCCTCATGGAAACATTGTTAAATCCTCTATGGCCATTAGGTAATCTAATATAGTCCCTATCCACATATAGTGTCATTTTGGTAATTTCTGTATAGTTCCATGATAACAAATATGAGTGATTCTATAGAAAGGAAATGTACATATATTTCTCTTTGAGAGGCATAGTGACCGTAAATAGTGTAGGTCGTGAGTCTTCTTATTTTCACAACTTTACCTACCTAAGATCATCAATTGTGGTGGAGGTACCTTACATGAAAATAGTAAGGGAGTTCCTGAGTTAATACCCTCTTCTTCCCCCTCTTAGACTATGGAGGGATTCATAGAGGGAGGTGAAAATCTAGGGAAATCTCTATCACTGTTGAGGTGAGAGAGGCTTGGGGAAATAACAATATTTCCCACTACTCCTAGTTTCATTTTAGAGATATGCTTAAGATGATTATATATTTTACTATTATAAGGGTCATAAGGGTCTTGGGCCTCTCGGTCCTTTTTTATTAACTCAATATTTATAGGGATCACATAGGGGATGTCGAGTATTCTATAGGGTGTTTCAGGAGAGGCCCCAAATCCACATTAGACTAAAAACATTATATAATAATCCAGTATTGGTTTTTTTATCCCCTTTTATAGAAACCGTATTCCCCAAATGTGTCTTTTTAAGTCTCAAAAAAGTACTTATCACCCTTTAGTGTAATGAATTTTCCATCGATGGAGATTTTCAGATATTGATGGAATGTTTTAGGCACCACTACATGGATATGGATCCAGGGTGTTCTGATTAAGACATTGTATGTGGTGACTCATTAAATAATTATAAAGTAATTTTTAGATGTTTGGTCCCCAAATATAGTTTTGTGTTTCATCTTATTTGAGGTATTTTCTTATAAATATCATACCTTTTAATGGACCTTTTTGTGGGAGAAAAATCCCATTAGCTATATACCAAACATTGGAGGGTTTGAATCAAGATTAGAATAACCCTGAAAACCTTTCAAATCAAAGCCCTTTAGATGTTGACATTATGAAGCCTACCCGAATCATGTAGGGATCTGATATGTCTCTAAATGACCTCTTCATAATCATGGGATATGTACGATGTGATGATATGGTACTATTCAGGAATGTTCTCCTCTTGATAGACCAAAAATGAAGCGAATTATTACTAGAAAATATATGGGATTTAGACAGATTCAATGAGTGACTCCCTGTGTAATTTTGAAATATAGTCAGGACCATGGATTGAGAGACTCGCACAGAAAATCCCATCTATTTTATAATTTCCTAAATTTGTTCCATTGGTCCGCTCTTCCCAAGGCATGGTTTTTCCTTTTTTTATGTGGCTTAGGGGCCAAGTCTTTTTTGGTGGATGTCCTTGGTTCTTTTTAATAGGTATAGGGATCATTTTATTCTAGTTTCATCGGATGAAATAGATTTAACCATTTTCTAGGTTAATCATCTAATCATACCTCCACTATTCCTTCATGTAATAATACATGGTAAAAATGACCTCCAGATGGTATTGAGACACCACCATGACTCTATTGGGATTTCTAAAGTGATTTTCCATGGGTATCAGCTTCATATATGTCTTTTTTGGGGATGTGATTGAACTATGGGGGTCAAAAAAACACTTTATGTACCATTTATCCTCAATTCATGGGCATATAACCTCTTATTCCCTGGTATGGTGTAAAAAGACTCACTCCTGGAGGAATTTGCATCACCAGAGAAGGGGTCTTCCAAGTGTATCAACTTGATTTTAAAAGAGATGAGTTTTTTCATCAGATGTGGGTTCCATTTTTGTGGGTTCTGAAAATTAATTGGATTTTATAGGGATAAAATTTCAAGATTCAAATACTTCTTTATGGTAGAATAATAAACATCCTATTCTATCTCTTCCTTGATCTAATGGCCACGTCCACTATTAGGTGACATATTTGATTTCACCTTTTGGGTTGGTGGGGCTATAGTGGGTCTACACAACTATGCATTCATAGTGGTATGATATTGGTCAACTATTTTATGAGTTACCATTTTATTGAACATCAGTCCATTCCTAGCAAGAATATTCTTCCAATCACCCTATTATTCTGACTGGGCAACAATTATTCAGGACACCTTCTCTGAGCAGTTATCAAACATGAACAATCTAAAATATAAAATGTATTTAATGAATTATTTGAAGAAAAAAAAGTCTTGGATATTATGACCTACCCATCTATGGAAAGGGAAGAAGTCAGAAAAATATGTGAGTTTTACCTCATTGTGATTCTTGGGATGTGGTAGATTAAGCCGGTTATTGTCCATGGGAATAAAGAAATATCTTCCATCTTATTTATTTATGAAGGATTTGGATTTATTCATATATTCCTCATATCCCAAGTGACAAGGATTTCTCTATTCTTCCATATGAGGGAGTTTTTTTGGTTTTTTCTTCTTGATAGGAGTCATAAGGAAGTTTTTGAACTTATTTGTTCCTTGAATGAGCAATACTACTATTATGAGGGTAAAAATGGAATCCTATTCCTTGATAATCGTTTTATCCTGCACTGAATTCATGAGTCTATACGTAGCTTGGGATCTATAAATGTTTTCTTCCAAACATTATGCCATTTAGGTGAACTCACAGAACCCACCTAGATAATTCATTGGGATCTGTGATTTCCACAACATATCCCCTATATTATCAATATAGTGTTCTGTAAAGACCATGTTATTGAGGAATGTTATTGAATTCTGATATGGAATTTTGTTTTCTAAGTATCATAAGAAAAATTTAAAATCAAATCACTTTGTATCTAAAAAAATTGAACTAACCATTTCCTCCATGTAATCAGACTCATATTTTATAAAGAGGATGATCTTATTGAAGAAGAATCTTGTTAGAAGAAAATGGTCATCGGATTCTCCCTAAGTTCATTATAGAAGGAATGATCATAATGGTAGATAATTTGGGTATTCATGAAAAAATTTTGAATGTGAAGATGATTTTATAATCATTGAGTCCTCATAAATCACATGTATTTTAACAAAATAGGATGCATGCTTGATGAAAGAAAGGTTGAGTGAATGAGAAGCTACCAATCACATTCATATTGATCTTATATTGATTTAATTAGAGATAAAAGGGTGTTGAAGAACATATTTAGGCTTATTTCATTCTGAATAATCGTATTTAGGATGATCAGGGATGAAATATATTACTGGAGGAATGGAAATGTATAATACATTCCATTGTTAGTTAGATGATGTTGAAGCCGATCTTTAACATATTCAAAGTCATGAAGGAAGTCATGTTACAAGATGATGTATGTATAAGAATAATGTTTCTAATGTAGAAGATATTGATGAAGATCCATCATATTTATTATTATATTGTATTCATCAAGGGAATAAGTTATTACATTAAGTCTGATGGTAATTTAATTGAAATTGTTGAATTTGATTCAAAATGTAATGATAAAGAAGGATCTTTGAAGTAGTAAACCATTGATAAGGTGTGACATACATCATAAGGAAACATATGATAAATTGAACTGGAATCAGACTTTAGTTGGGTATGAGTATGAAGGAAATAGTTGAATGGGTTGCTAGATATGAAGGATGAAATTTGAAGGTAGGGAATATTTTTGGAAACTGTAAGAAATAGAGGGTAATGATTTTCCATCAGACCAATAGCCAAAAGATATAAATCATATGAAAATGAAGTCGATGGGTATCATATTCAGAAGAGAAAGAAGAACCTTGATTACTTTTCAAATGATTCTATTAAGTGGGTCAAGAACCATCATATCAGATTTGATACCAATACATATTGAGGATCACAAAGAAAAAAATAAGAATTGGAAGATTTCATTTCTTCTAGTGTCGAGAAATGTAACCATATCAAGAAATAATATAGATGAATTAGAATAGAGTACAGTGAAGAAGATGAAAGCTTCCTATTTCCTCAATATACCTAACTAGTACAGAGCATCATACTGTAGAAATCATACTATGAAAATCAGAATTAGATTGGTGTTTTTAATGAAATTATTAAGAATATCTGAATGTGATAGAATATTCAAGAAGGATAAAGAAAAAATGAGAAGAATTTTTATGTGTTGATATATTCGGTATTAACATGAAATTTAAGGAATCATGAAAATTTATGGAATTTGGTTATGTGGGAAACAATTAAATATTGTTGATAAAACCACTTCTGGGTCACCAATAGAAGGTGAAAACTACATCATACATTTTGATTGAGGTATAGTTCATAGGGTAGAGGAGATAAGGCACAATGATGAAGAATTTTCAAGGGTGAGAAGAAGAAGTTTTCATATAGATCATTTAATAATATGTTTTAATGGGTAAGAGTGAATGGATACGTTAAAATATTCCAATCTATTCAATTTATCATCATATTAAATGGACTATAATATTCATCTGTATATCATATTTTTATTGTCTTCTTATTTGGGTGGTCATCATATTTCGTTGGATATTTTTTTGGGACTATCATATTGTATTTATGGACATATTAAGAAGTTGTTTAGAATTATCTGAATTGTTTTCTGAAAAAGATATATTTTTTTGTATTGAGAAATAAAATTGGGAGGATCGTATAGAGAAAATTGGTCTGGGAAATCATAAGTAGTTTTATTTTAAATTCCTAAATTTTTATAGCACCTTCTTTGTAAGAAAGTAAAAATTTATTTTTTAATCAACACATTTTTTGGTGATTAAAAGGTATCATAGGTAACATGTGCTATTACAAAAAGTTTTTATTATTTAATTTTTTCTAGAAGGAGCAAAAACACTACTAGATTGTTTTCATAGTGCTACATGAGTGAAAATGAATATCCTACTAATTGTATTCTAGACAAAATGATAGTTCTTTGGTGGATTGTGTAGTATTGAATTGTTTCAAAACCACAACAAGGATGAAAATATTATTATTTAATAGTTAACCACATGATTTCTTGTGTTCTTGTAGATGTGTGTTTGTTTTGTAATCAGTAGGGAATGAAATATTTTATAGGGGGTGAAGTTTGTGTCATATGGAATTAAACATAACAAGAAAAGATACTACTAATTCACCCCTTTCCCCTCTCAGCGATACTATCTTCCTATCTGAGCACTTATAACTATTCTTAGAGAATAGGTTCCTTTATCTTATTCATTGCCGATGTTTTGAAGAATATATGATGGATAATCTGAATTGTGTGAATAATAAAGCAATTCTAGGTTCTAATTGAAAGAATTAGCATATCTATAAATTTATAATTTCTCTTTATCATATTTCGGTTGGATATGATGTTATTGAAGCTGCGACAACCATATTTCCTCTAACTAATAAAAATTATTTCCCTATAAATATTGATAATAAAAATCATGATAATGATGGAATGGATATGAATACTTTATTATCATCACTTTCTAAATGTAACTTCCTAAAGGTGAAGGTGTCTATAGATCCTTAGGTATATAAGATAATTTGACATGCATATAAGTAGGAAATAAAAAAGTGATGAACGAAAAATTACAAATATTGATATTGAAGTATGAATATTTAAAGATAGGTGAATATAAATCTGTTGGAAAATTATTTAATATAGTTAATGATATTATAAATAGTATCATATGTCTTAGTGAAATATAAGATGATTAAATAGTTATTAAAATGATTATAAGAATCGATCCTGATAGGTTTGATGAAAAAGATTCTTCACTAGAAGAGAGAGATCCTAAAACACTATCTCAAGATGATTTTTATTAAACACTCATTAATTATGAAATGATAAGGGAGAAATCTATGTGATGTAAAACTATAGTTCATAGAGAAATGTATTTCATGTTAATTAATAATGATAAGTCATATATGATTAGTATTGAAGATGAAGATGGTGAATACAATTCTAGAAACAATGTATATCAAAATTTTGATGATATTTTATCCTTTTTTTCTCAAAAATTGAAAATATTTATAGGGTAATACAAAGGAAAACATCCCTTGAAATGTTTTGAATATTGAGCTATTGGGAATTTTTCGGCTAGTTGTCCTCAAATTAAGAAATAAGTTGATAGTGGTGAAGAAGAAATATAAACAAGAAGGTTAGTGAAGAAACAAGGAGATAAATGATAATTTTATTCCATAGGGAATGATGGGAAATTCTTTAAATGAAAAAAATGGATTTTCAAATCTAGAGATAATGAAAAACAATTAGGTAATTCTAAATCCAATTTTTTTGAGTATGGTATTAATAACAGTTTTTTTTGCAATAGTGAATGATGAGTACTTCCATATCCATAGTTCCAAAGAAGAAGATACTCAACAGTAATTTCATTGGAATGAAGAATTTAATGAATGACTGAGAATGATCAAAAGGATTGAAAAGAAAAAAAAGATTGAAGATGAATGCTCCTCAACAAGAAATCAATAATTTTTTCCTAATGAGGAGGTGAAAGAGATAAAATAAATTAGTTATACAACGAAATCTTTTGAGTAAGAAAATAATCATAATGAACATCTTGGGGTGAAGTTGAAGGAAATAGAAGAAGAGTTGGATTATATCCAACAAATTCATTCTAAAGTTGAATAGAGAAATAAAAGTTTCAAAAACACTATTTTTGATGTTTGTGAGAGTTCTCAAAAGGAGAAACTTGATAAGGATGAAAAAAATTTACCATCAATGGTTGATTAGAAATTTGGAATTTTTTATCAAAAGATTAAATCATGGAAAGTTATGTATGTAAAAAAGACTAACAAATTTGAGAATTTTAATGTAAAAAAATACATTGAGTCAATATTTTTTAAAAACATTATGAATATGGGGTGGTTTCCAATACTATTGGTTCTGATAAATTTTAATTGGAAAATAAAATACTAACTAAGAATATAGTGTTTGATGGCTCAGAATAGAAATACAATAAGGTTACTGAGAAACATGATTACAATTCTGGTCAGAATGGAAGATTGGGAGGAAAATGCTCATTCTATGGATACAATAGGTATTATGGTGGATTTAGACATATGTATAATATGTGTTGGTTTCACTAACGAAAATACTTTTATTCTATAGTTTATGGAAGGAAAATGTTTAGAGCGAGTCAATCTTTATAAAGAATGCGGTAAAAAAAGTTGTTTTGAAGAAAACTGAGGATGATGGAGTAAGAATTGGAAATAGGTTCCATCCTTTGGAAGATATTACTATATGATGTTAAAAACCAAGAAGCCTTGAAAATGGATGTATTATTTTTTTACCTATAAAGAAAATTATTCTTAACAAATCTCAGAAGCCAAAGGTGAAGAAACAAAAGGAAGAATAAAAAGCTCTTTCTGTGGAAACTGCTATAAAAGGTACAATAGGATAAAAAATATGGATTATTTATATTAGGACTTATTATCATATAAAATGATAAATTAATTTTTTGAATAATTTGAATGGTTTTAATGAAGGGATAGAGACATTTTTAAATGATGAATATATAAGGATAATTGGTGTTGGTTGAACCATCATTGAAAACGAAACGTTGAAATTGAAGAAAGATTTTTACGTTGATGGACAACAATAAAATTTTCAAAGTATTTAAAAAAATGTTTAATAAGGGTAAAATTTTATATTTAGAAAATATGGGATTGTTTTGATGTTTTAGGAAGATGGAAGGATTGATAAAAGAGGCTAATGTAAAAAAAGGAAACTTGTTTCAGGTTGGTGAAATAAAAAACTCTTGTTACATGAGTATAGTGGATGTGTATCAATTATGGCAAAAAATACTGGGACACATGTGTCAAATAAAAATGAGAAATTTATCAATGCATAATAGTGTCTGAGACATTCTTAATTATACCAGAAGAAGATATTAGTGTTGTACTATTTTCAAGATAGGAAATATTACAAAATCAGTGAGTAAAAAGTTGAGATTTGTTCAAAATATCAATTGGAGATAATTCATTGTGTTATTTTGGGAAAATAAGAAAATGATTAAAAAATGGAGATATGTACTTCACCAACTCTATTGATGATTTTAATCACATTAATTGTGTGATTCATATTATTTTAAATGTTTTAAAAGTTTCAAAAGAAAAACTAAGATGGAATGTGACTATTTTGAGAAGAAGATGAGAGATAATAATTATGGTGAAAAAAGTGAATAATTTTAATGTTATCTAGAGAAGCATGGAAATCAGTATCAGTATAGTTCCCTTACACTCCTCCAAAAAATGTGTTTACTAAATGAATGTATAGATTTTTGGTCAAAATGGGAAGAACTATGTTACTTTAACATGGTCTTTCTCATTACTTTTTGAGGGAATCCATGAGTACTACTGTTTATATTCAAAACAATTTTTTCTACAGGCCTAATTCAGATGTGTCTCCGTCAGAATTTTTTTTGGGAAAAATTTAATTTTTGAAACACTTATGATTTTTTTGAAACTATGAATTATAAATAACAAAGGTTGAAACTATAGAAAATTTGAGAATAATGGTGAACATGTAATCTTTCAGGGCAGTGCACAAGGAGGAATAAGATGAAGTTGTTTTAAAAAACATATATGAATAATTTTTTATTTGGTTGATGTGAAAATTATTGATATATCAATGGAATACAAATATATTCAGGCATACTATGAAGTTCATAGAGAATATTTTAATAATAATTTTGATGAGGATAAAGGGAATTTTAATCATATTTAAGAAGAATAATCAAACTTAGATATTTCTAGTGTTGAGGAACATACTCGAAAATCTCATCCTTGGCTGTTGAAGCATGTGGAAGATCAGAATATCATTGTTGATCAATATCAGAATTTACAAACAAGAAGAAAAACATATTCTTTTACAAATAATTCTTTATTTTCTAAAGTTATGTCGAATGATGTAAATAAATATTTTGAGTATCCGAAATGGGTTCATGCCATGAATGAAGATCAGGATCATATTGAAAAGAATAATAAATGGGAAATTGTACATAAGTTAGAGAAAAACATTATTGGAACAATGTGGGTTTTCTATAAAAAATTGAATGAATTAGGTGAAGTGATAATAATCAAATCAAAATTAGTATGCATATGTTAATATAAATTTGAAGGTGTTGATTTTGAAGAAATTTTTTATCCAGTGGAAAAGTTATAAACCATTAGAATTTTTATTGGCCTTACTAAACATCAAAGTTACAAAATCTTTCAAATGTATATTAAATCCTATTTATTGAATAGTGATCTTGATGAGGAAGTTTACATTGAACAATCATGTGTCTTTGTTTTTGGGAAAGATGAAAGTTATGTATGATTATTGAAGATGGAATTTTATGGGATAAAATAAGATCATAGTTCATAGTATTCAAAATTTGATACATGATCAAGGGAGTTGAATTTCAAGAAAGAAAGGGATGATTAAAATATCTACATCAATTAAAGTCAAGTGTATTCCCTCATCGTAATTGTTTATGTTTATGATATTATCTTTACTGGGAATGATGAATGATATTGTGAAATATTTTCTTCCGAAATGAAAAATATATTTGAGATTTCCATTGAGGGGAAATAATATACTTTCTTTGGATACAAATTATAAAAAATAAGAACAAAGTTTTTCTTTCTCATGAAAAGTATTACAAGGAACTTCTTAAGATGTTCAGAATAAGAAAATAAAAACCAATTTCCACACTTATCTCATTAGGATTTCTTTCCTAAAGATGGATGGGGAAAATAAGTCGATCAGAAAGAATTTTGAAATTTGATTGGATTTTATTTCTGTATTTGACTACCTCCAGACCTAACATTGTTTATGCTATTAAATTATGTAAAATATTTTTGAGTGATCCAAAATAATCACATTTACTTGCTAGAAAAATAATTCTCAAATACATCAAAGGTAGTAAGTTTTTTGGAATTAGTTATAATAGCTGAGAATGTATTGATTTGATTGCGTATTCAGATGCTGATTAGAAAGTAAAATTATGATGATAGAATATCCACAACTGGTGGAATATTCTTTCTAGGAAATAATTGTGTTAGTTTTCATTAATTAAAACAAAATTCAGAAACACTCAGTATGTCTGAGGCTGAGTATGTTTCAGCTACTCAAGACAATACCCTACATATACGAAAGAAGACCCAGTTAGAATATTTACATGTTGAAGTAAAATTACCCTTGGTCTTGGGGTGTGATAATCAAAGTGCAATAAATCTCACCAAGAATCTGGTTAAACATTCCTTTTTAATACATATTGATATTAAATATCAGTTCATCAAAGAGAATACGGAGAATAATTAATCAAAGCTAGGGTGTGTTCCAACATCGGAACAAGTTAATGAAATTTTCAGAAAACCTTTACCAAGGGAATACTTTTCAGAATGGAGTTTGAAGATGGGAATCCAACCTCTTTATCCTTAAGGATGAGGTATGTGTTTCTATCCACACTCTCATCTTACCTTTGGATAATGTTTTCAAGGGGGGGGGGGGAATTAAAACATCTATCCTTAGAGAATCATGCAAAAATGGGGAGTTGTGGGTAATATTTGAATCTTACCCTGTATGTGTGTAAACTATTATAACTATTTTTTGGAGTGGTTTTAGGAATAGAAATTAATATTATTTTAGTAATGATGTAATCTGAGGATGAAAATATGAGTATGGAAGCTGATGCAGAGGACAAAATTAGAGGTTGTTTTCATAATTAATAATTTTGGAAGGAATGGTTTTACTCTCGAGGATCCTTATTTCTTAAAATGAGTTAGCTCACGTAGGAATAAATTTGTTGATAAGTAATCATTTTCACGAGGATACAATTTTTAGTGATTTTTAATCATTGTTGACAAAAAAATCCATTGTGGGTGATTTTGAGGACCAAGATGTTGAAGAAGGTGGTCTTATTTATGTTTTTTTTTTGTAAAAGTAGCTTAAAAAAGAAAATAAAATCACCTCAATATTAGTTAAAGAAAATCAGAAATACCATAAAATTTAATGAATCAGACTCACAATTCATAAAAAGGTCAATCATATTGGTGAATAGTCATGGTTGATGAAAATGGCCATCAAATTCTCCCTATGTTCGGTATGAAATGGGTGATCATAATAGTAGATAATTGGAGTATTCATGAATATGTTTTAAATGTGAAAATGATTTTATGATCCATGAAATCTCATAAATCAAATTTATTTGAAAAACCTATGATTCAAGCTTGGTTAATGAAAAGGGGAGTGAAATAGACGATACCAATCATATTCATATAGATTGAATAAGGACAGAATGAGAGAGAAAAGGGTTCTACAGATCATATAAAGGACTATTGTATTATAAAAAATTGTATTTTGGATGTGAAAGGATGAAATATGTTGTTGGAGTAATGGAATGGTATGATAATTTACATTGGATGTTAAACAATGATAAATATTGTAATAGAAATATTAATAGTCATGAATGAAATCAGGATAAAAGCAGATGTTTTTAAAATATGAATATCACGGAAGTCATATCATCTAATGACAATCTATCCTATTCAGTGTACCATCATATTCATCCTAAGTAGATGTGTTTACATCAAGACTGATGGTATTGGAATTGAAATTGTTGAATTTAGTTCAAAACATAAGGAAATAGACAGTTCAACAATATCGTAAACCATTTATTAGGTGTGACTTACATCCTAATGAGATAGATTGTAATGTGAGCTGAAGTCAGACTTGATTTTGGTAAGAGTGTGAAGGAGATAGTTGAATGTGTTGTTAAATAAGAAGCATGAAATTTTATGGTATGGAAGATGTGTGAAAAATGTGAGAAACCAAAGCTACTATTTTTCAATCATACCAAAATCCAATAGTTATAAATCATTGGAGAATGAAGTTGGGGGTATTGTATTTAGAAGAGAAAGAAGAAACCTAATAATTTTTTCAAATGCTTTTATCATGTTGGTCAAGAAGCATTGTATCAGATCTGTTAATAATTCATCATATTGATCATAATGATGAAATCACAATGAGAGTATTTTATTTCATCTAGTGCATAACAATGTAACATTATCAAGTAATCGGATTGACGAATAAGAATGGAGGTGTGTGAAGAAGATTAAAGGTATCTATTTTTCAATATTCCCAACCTGTACGGATCATAATAAGTAAGAAATCTGACTGCATAAATCAGAATATGCCTGGTGTTTGTAAAGAAATTCTAAATGAGAGATGAAGTTGACAGAATATTCGCGATGTATTGAGAAGAAACATGATGAACACTGAGGAATGGATGAGTAAAGATGAACCTGAAATTCAAAAAAACATGAAAATTTGGGGAATTTGGTTGAGCAGGAAAAAATTTCATTTTTTTTAAAACAAATTCTGGGTCACCCATAAAAGGGGAAATGTACAATGTATTTTTTAATGGATGTACTATTCACAGTGAAGATGAGAGAAGGTAGAGTGATGATGAATTTTAGATAGAAAATAAGTTGTTTCTCTATTGTGCTTTATAGAAGTGGTTTCAACAGACTTGAGTGAAATGAGAAGAGACAATATCATAATGTATTAAACTAACCATTATATTTTGTGTATTATCATATTCAGTTGGATATCATATCTTCGTTTTCATTGTATTCAAATGGCCATCGTATCGGGATACATAATCAGACCGGGACTATCATAATGGTTTTTCAGATTGGGGAAGAAGGTTTTCAGAATTGTCTCTGCCTTTTCCTGATATAGATATGTTTTTCCATATTGAGAAATCATATTGGGAACACTAGATTAAGAAAATAAGACTAGAAAATCGGGCAGAGTTTCATATCAATGTCCTTGAAGTTCTTACCAGATTTTGGGTAATGAAGTGAAGAATTGGAATTCAAATAATACATTTGTGGGATTTAAAATTGAATCATAGGTAACATATTTTTTTACAAAGACTTTATATTGCATTATTTGTGAATTAATGAGCATACACACTTTTGGATTATTTTCATAGTGCTATAATAATGAAAGGTAATATCCAACTAGTTTTATTCCATAAAATTGAATGTTTTCTAGTGGATTGTGTGGTATTGGATTGTTTCCAGACCATAAATGGATGTAAATATTCTTTTTGAAAAGTAAACCATGTAAATTACTATGTTCCTATAGATGTGTTTTTGTTTTTTTAATATGGAATGAAATCATCAATAGGAGGAAACAATTTTTTTGCAAGGAAACATAAAAAGAAAATATGTCACTAATTCAACACTCCCCCTCTCAGCGATACAATTATCTTGACTAGGAAATTACATGTTCCCAAAATTCTTACCATGAGAGAGGGATAATGAGTTAATTGGTTAGACATTTCAATATGACTATGAAGTTAGACACCCTCTCATTTTTCTATTTCCTATAGTTCCTTAGGTTGAAAATTCTCATTTTCCTCAACATTGAGCTAAAAATGGAAAATAAATTGATGATGAATATCTTCCCATTCTACAATAGATCTTATTTGAAGAATTTTGTAACAAAAAAGGCTAGTCCAATCAGAGTTTATAATAAACCATAGTTTGGTCACCTTCTATTGATCTTGAAAAATAGATGTTTTTCTGACCATTGATATTTTTATCCAAATCTATAAAGAGATGATTCATTATGTGGTGATAATGATGATGAAAATCACCACATCCCTACAGGATAGAGGTTATCGAGGGCCACAATTGGAATTGATTGAACATGTAGCTGAGGATCTGATGCTTTTAGTTGAGTATTTGATGATTCCTTAGATGAGAATTGAGATTTAAATTACCCCATTCGAAATAGATGTGTTTATTTGGAATGTTTGTTCATTTACCAAGTTCCATATTCGATGATGATGAACCTAGTGATGATGATTGAGATATAAATTCCACCAACATAGCGGGTTTGGGTTGTATGATGTTGCTTATGATAAATCAAGAATCCTCTCAAAAAATTGATGATACGAGAGGTGGTGGTGGTGGTAGAAATTACCCCAACCGGGTGAACTGGGTCAACTCTTGGATGGCTATTACATGAGATGCTACTACATTCTACTTTATGAGGTGTAGTTGTGCTCGTATTGGATTTGGGTTCAGTGGAATCCCATGAAGGGAGTCTATTTCAACAGGTTTCCATCTGTTTGATTGCATCCATGGCATCCTTGACTGAAATGAATTCTTGTTGCATCAATGGAACTGGCTCAAAAACATATATGATACTCTATTATTCTATGATGATGTTTGTGCATCATTGAATTGGGGGAATTATATTGTATTGACTAACTGGATCATGAATTTCTTGGTTCCATAATTTCCCTGGAGTCTACAACCTTATAGGATGTTGTATAATAGGGGTTCCACTTAAATGGAAACATAGTGTAGTGAAATTATCTATATTTCACCCACCCTCAGGTACATACATTTGGTGATCCTTTCGAAATCATTCCTTATATAGTTTTCATGATGTGAGACAAAAAATAAATAGGCATTTGTTATGCTCCTCCATTCTTGGGTTCCGTTGTTTGGGAAAGGGAGATTTATACTACTGAAAAAAATTAATTTATTGATATGAATGTGGAAATCATATCCTGGATAGGGGAGATGTCCATAAATTAGTTTCTAATGAATATCAAATATATTTTCGTATATATAAGGCATTCACTCATTCCCTAGATCATCAGTGATCTCATAGTTAGAAGTGTCAAGAGGCCAGGACATGATGAGTGTCTTATTTTCGGCTATCTCTCTCTATATGTCAATATCATATTCCTCTTCATAATACATAAATGCCTCCAAATTTTTATCCCACAGTTAATACTTCTTGGGATCACCTGCTGAATGGACTGGAGTGATGATGGATGTTCATGGGAGAAATACATAGAGTTGACCTTAATGTTTCAAGAACTTATCTATATTAAATTGTATGGGTTTTGAACACCACTCTATATTGAGGAGTTTAGTAAAGGGTAGGGTTCCTTTTACATGAAATATATCAATTTGGATAGGCTAACCAATCCATATTTCAAAATCATCGTCTCTATGATACACCTCCATACTACCTTGAGGAGGACTATCAAAGTAATGATCATCTTGTTTATTTGGTTGAAAAGATGAAATATCATTGGGGTGTTGAGAATGAGTATAGAACGACCTCATGGACTCCAGAATAGAGAATATTAGGGATATTATCCTAATTGTACATCATGAATAGAATATGACGACATTCCTTCTATATTTAAGGAGGGATATAAACATGTCGTATGACTATTTATGGACCTTGATTATAACTTCCTGGTGCTAAAAGAGTATGATCCAACTACTAAGAAGCTATTGGAATATGTTAATTATATAAGTAATTATTTACAAGTATATGAGAATTTCCCAAGGTATAACACCCCATTATTTTATAGTATGTTATTTCTTTAATGTAATTCAATAACTTGCATTGCAGGCAACACCGTGTTCTAACGGACCATGACTTACCTAACTAGCCGTTCAAAAGTGGTTATGAATATTATTAATAATATTTCGATTCTTATATAATTATTATATTTTTAGAATCCATATTGTGAGTTTCTTAGACATAATGTAATAACAAATTCATTTTTTTCAGATAAAAGAAATATTTTTCAAAAAAATGAAAATTTATCGCCTTTTAATGGGGAAGCCTCATTAAATTTAATATTTGAATCATTTTATATTCAATTTGACAAAATAAACTTCTTATTTAGAATTGGGACATAATAATTTAGTTTCAATATTTTTTTTGTGTTTTTCTGATAACTTTCATATTTTGGGTGAATAGTGAAAAATACTATATTTTAACTGAAAACAACTTTTTTAATCAAAATAATTTATAGTGTTAAATTATACTTTTTAATGGTTTTGAAGTATAAATAGAATATATTTTTACCATTTAATACAATTATGGTCATTTTATGTAATTTCACTTTGAAATTGTACATAAACAATTGTCAATCCTTTGATAGTTATTATTTCTTAAAAATACGCTTTCTGGTCATGAAAATGAGAATTAATTTTAAATTAATAAATTCAGCTTATATGGTTTTAATTAGGTAAAATTGAATTATTTTTTGAATTCACAATATCAAAATTAGCTTACGGTAAAATTTTGGTATTTTTCTGAAAACTTTTAATTTTTGATGAATAGTGAAAAACACTATGTTATTATTTTAAAATGACATTATATTTAAATAATTATGTATTTTATTTATAATTATTTTTAAGTAAATATATATATATATATATATAATACCTATATAAGTTCAGTGCAATTCATTGGAGTCATTTTATAATAAAATTAGATGTATAAAATTTTATCAAACGTTTTACTGTCTTTTACCCACCTCTTAGGAGCATTTAAAATATTTTCATAAAATATAATTTTACCACTTCCGTGAGTTGAATTTCAAAAATCCAAGAGACATGGTTGATATCAATAAATAAAATGTGGTTCAATTAGATGAAAATAATTTTTGGTGAATATTATCTTTTGACTTTTATTTACCACGATTAAAAGTAAATAGGGTAATTAAGGGTAATAATTATATCATAATTATCATACCAAATTTCCTAATTCTATTGGATAAGTGTAATTCGACCAAAAACACCTTAGGAATACAATATGATCCTTTAGGTCCACATGGATTAGATTATGGCATTTATTATTATTTAATTCAAAGAAGAGTTAAAAGTGTTAAATTCAAATTTTATAACTAAACCATTTTTAATATAGAGTTACACATAATATAAATTCAACTATAAATATTAATTATAAATATAAAAAGATTTCCTAAATAATTTAATTTAATTTATAATTTTTATAAATTAAATAATTTAATTTATTTATGACACAACGATGATTCAATAATAACCATATTAATTAAATATTAAAATAATTGATATTATAATTTTCCAAATAAATTTAATTTTAGACATTTTATGAATTCCAATAATTTTATAGGTTAATATGAAATTTTAGGGTTTATTAAATGAATTTATTTCAAAGTAATAATTATGTCATGAATTTAGCAAAAACAAAATTCCAAATAGTGTCAAATTTTTTAAAGGCAGTGTTCTGGTCAATGACCACAACACCAACATTTATTGATAAAGAGATATTACATAAGTCTGGAATAAGGAATTTTGTTAACATACCTAACATAATGAGGTAGTAATTTAGAAGGAAGATCGTCCCTCCAAGTCACAGCATGAGAGATACCCATATTGGCAAGCTCGTCAGCAATCCTTTTAGCTTCACGGTAGGTGTGAGTGGCGATGAAGTTGATCCCAGAAAGTGAGTTTAAACAATTAATCCAGTGAGTAGTGAGCACCCAGGAAAGATGAATAGTACCACCCCAAATGGCCTGGATAATTATAGTGTATTATATAGAGGATCTCTTCCACAGTTGCAAGAAGAAGATTTTTGATTTTTTGTGAATAAGAAATGTCCGCGCATCGTTGAATCTTCAGAGTAATAGAACTATCCAGGGACCATCTGCACTCAAAGATGTCAGAAATATAATGCCAGAGAGCAGTTTCCATATCACAAGAAAGGAAAAGATGATTAATATCCTCTCTATGTTGATTACACATTCGACATTTGGAGCAAAGATTAATCCCCAAGGCTTGTAAGCAATCATCTGTGGGGATTCTAGAATGAGAAATGCGCCAAATTAAAGTATATCTCGAAGGTTTAAGCTGGGGTTTATTAATGGTTTTAATCTAGGATAATTTTTTTTCATTTCTAAATAGATGATTGTAGTTGTTTTTAGAATCAAGCCTTCCATTTTGTGAAGCTTCCCATATCAGGAAATCATTAGTGTTAGTGAAGGGGTAGCTCTCCACAATTTGTTTTATTTCATTAGTAAAGTCAGGGTTAGGAATGCTCATGGCATTCTTTATGGAATCATTATTGAGAAATGAAGGGTGGTTATTGGACATCAAGGAGAAAAAGGGAGATCCAGACCAATTGTCAAACCAAAATCTTTAATTAGAGTCCTTACTAGCCATACATCTAGAATTATCCATAATAGAGTTGAATGCGTTTTTAATGGCAGGCCAAATAAAGGAAGTAAGAAAGTGTCCCTAATTGCTTATGAGTTTATTGAGAAATCTAGATCTAAGAAAATTATTAGAGGGATAGTCATTATGAATTAGGTTCCAGGTAAGCTTAGCCTGGAGAGATTCATTGAACTTACCATGATTTTTAATACCAACACCTCCTTTATCAATTTTTTTACAAAAGGTAGCCCAGGGGACAGTAACCAATTTCCTCTCCAAGGTACTACCAGTCCAAAAAAAAGTTTTTAATGGAAGTATTGATTCACTTTAATATACCTTTTGGCCATTTATAATCCATCATAGAATAGACCAATTTGGAGACAATAGTGAATTTAATGAGACAAATTCTACCAGCCATCGAATGATTTGAGCCCTTCCAGGATGAAAGCTGTCTAAGCGTTTGATCAATGATAGGCATGAAATAGTCCGCTTTCTTTCTACCCCAGAAAATAGGATCACCATAGTAAGTGAAGGGTAGAGAACCCTCTTTTACCCCTAAGAAACTAGAAATGCTGAGTTTTCTACCAGGGGAAAAGTCTTTACTAAAATAAATGTAAGATTTATTACAATTTATGTGTTGACCAGACACTTCTTGGTAATGGATGAGGATATTTTTAAGATTATTGATGTTCTTTTTGTTAGCTTGAATAAAGATAATTATATCATCAGTATAAAGAAGGTGTGAGGGGGCGGTCAAATTTCTATCAGCCGTGATAGGTTTAATATTTTTATTTTATAAAGATTGAATGAGCAACCTACTGAGGTAGTCTTCAGCTACAGGGAAAATAATAGAAGAAAGGGGTTAACCTTGTCTAACACCCATTGAACATTTAAAATATCCTATAGGAGAACCATTTATGAGAATGGAAATATGAGCCTAATTTAAGAAGGTTTTAACCCTATTAATGAAATTTTCATTGAATCCAAACTGCCTAAGGACCTTGAACATGAAGTTCCAGTCAATTGTATCAAAAGCCTTAGCAATATCAATCTTAATAGCGACATTCCCACCTATTTTTTCCTGTTTAAAAGGCTGGTGGACTCTAAGTAAAGACAGATACATTCTTGGATAGATCTTCCCTTGATGAATCCAAATTGGTTCCAAGAGATAATTCAATTGCTAATCATAGTAATTCTGTTGGAAATCAATTTAGTAATGATATTTAAGAGAGTGTTTTTGAGAGCAATGGGTCTGAAGAGGTGAATTTCATCAGCATTATCAGTTATAGGGATAAGGATATGAAATTGAGCATTAAGAACATGAGGAAGAGTTCCATTAGAAAATAATGTTTTCACCATTTTTCAAACATCATCCTGAATAACATCCAAGTGCTTTCGGTAAAATCCATTATTGATGTCGTCCAGACCAGGGGCGCCATCCTCTTTTAGGCTAAAGACCATGTCATTGATTTCATGATCAATAGGGGTTCTATTAAGTAACAATTTATCCACATCAGTAACCAAAGACGAGATAACATCCTGCCTAATGTCTATATCTATATCAATCCCATTGAAGATATTGTAAATGTGAGAGACAACGTGATTGACGATGCTTTCCTCAGAATCAAGAATCTGATCCCCATATTTCAAGTAGGCAAGGGGCCTATACGCTTATCTCACTCTGTGAAAGGAATTATATAATTTAGTATTCCTATCCCCATCATTCATCCATTTGTATTTAAAGAGTTTCTTTTTAATATTATCCTTAAAGTTAAGTAAATTGATAAGTTTAGAGGAAATATTTGTTTCGTGCTGAATATCATGAGTAAAGTTATAAGTGGAATTCTGGTTTTGAAATATAGCAAGTTCATTTTCCAATGAGTTTCTCTCTTTGTTGATTTCATTAGATTTTTCTTTGCACCAATTTTTTAGGACTTGTTTTAGCATTTTCAATTTCACCGGACAAGAAAAGGCATCATTTTGATCATGAATATTATCCCAAGTGCTTTTAATGATTTCCCTAAAATCAGGGCCAGAAGACCAAGTAACATTAAATATGAAAGGAGACTTAGGCCTAATTATGTTATGAGAAAAACTAACCAGAATAGGGTGGTGATCAGTGGAAATATTCATGAGGGTAATACTGGAGATATTATCCCATTTATCAAGTTCATGGTCGTTAGTAAAAGCCCTATCACGTTTTCTAGCGACAGTCCAATTGTAATGATTACAAAACCAAGTAAATTTAGCACCCATTAAGTTAATTTCTGTAATGTTATTAAGTTCAATACAAGCTCTTAATTCCCTAGAGGAGATGGAGTCATGAGGAGGGCCAACTTTTTCACTAGGCTCCAGAATCGCATTGAAGTCCCCGACTAAAAACCAAGGGTTATGGATTGAGATACGCTGCTGGTAAATATCATTCCAAAGATCTCGTATATCTTTATATCTATTGTAGGAATAAACAAAGGTAGTGTAGACACGAGTATTATAAAAGATGTAATCACATGTAATGGACTGGTTAGTAATATTGAAGATATTAATATTTTTAATAGAGTAATGAGGAAAAAGCCATAAAGATTCACAAGATATACCATTATTATAAGCCCCTAGGAAGGAATAACCAAAGGGGGAAGCATGCTAAAATCTAGAGGCATAATTTATTTTAGGTTCAGCAACGGAAAAGGTTCTAGGTTTATGATTGGTTATAAATCTCCTAATAACATTATAAGTGTCAAGGTTAGAAATCCTATGACAATTCCAATATAAAATATTCATTTATACCTTTTTTTTGCTGGGACTGTCCCCCTTTTTTTGTGATAGCAGTCTTTTCTCTAGATGAAACCCCAGAAGTAGTATCCTTTGAAGTAATATTCTGTTTACTCTGGAGAGACATATGTGTGTCTAAAAGGGTATTTTTACTCCTTATTTAAAACCTGCATGTTAGAATCTTGGGAAACTAGATTGTCAAGAAAAGAAATATGATGAGAATTATTCATCTCTCCAGGATCATGGGAGGTGTCACTACTTTCCTCCCACTAATCCATGCTGGATGGTGATGATAAGAGGGAAACCTTAAAATTAAGCCCATCCTTTTTGTTGTTGTCCACAGTATTAGCAGATTTCTGCAAAACTGTGTCATCAGTAGTGAAAAGAGCATCGTGTGAGGGATGCTTAGTGGAAGAGGCATGTCTCTCCTACATCTTAAAACCTAAGTCAGTAGGACACGAGTTTGTCTCCTGAAAATTAGGGACCAAAGGGGAAACAATTTCAGGGAGAAGGAGAGCAGAATCATCATCCTGCAGAGGGTGTGAAAAAAGTCCCAGATTCAAATAGTGTCAAAATTGACCTAAAAGTGTTTTAAAAAATATATTATATTATTAATTGTTATTCTATTCTTAAAAATATAAGGTTTGGCCTAAGGGCTTTAATAATAATATATATGTAATTAATGAACCACTTGGGGTTCTTCTGTAAGTTTATAGTAAGTTTATTAACCATATAATATAAAAATAAAAAGATACATGGTAAATGCCAAACTATTTAACTAAGAGTTAAATATAAAAGATAATGTTAATATAGTGACCAAACCTGTCTAAAACCAATTGGTTGAGTGGTTTTCGACCCATACCCACCATATCCTTTAAATCAATAATTTTGTATCCATTATAAACCAAAATGAGTTTATTATATAATAATATTTTAAGTTTTTCTTATGTTTTGCCTCACATCTCTTATAAAAGTGAACTGCCCCTTATCTTAATTTCACACAACCAAATCCATTTGGCTCGGCCAACCCTTGCCCAAATATCCTCCCAAAATCCATCCATTCATTCTAGAGGCCTTAATTTTGTCATAAATCCAACCTAAGGATCACTATAGATTAAATCAAAAGGAAGAACCCAAAAAAGAGGTAAATATTTCATCACATATTTTATGTTCTTTTCTTCTTACACATCCACTTTCTTTGTTGTTTCCGTTATAAAATAATATATCTAGAATCTTCTATATAATATTATGTTATTATAGAAATGGTACAACCATATTCATTATTCTATCAATCCTATAAATGAAAAAGTCACCATACATGCGTACGTACGGATTACAGTCTCCACGTCGTGGTGTAGTTTCTTATTAAAACACATCATTATTTGGATGGGTATAATAATGAGTATAACTAATGTAAATAATAAATAAACCGTGTTAATGATTATGTATATATTATATTCCATATAATTACATATGATTTCTCCATCCATATAATGATATTGTTGCTCGTGCATACGTACGGATTACCGTCTCCACGACGAGATGAGATTCATTTCCACGTTCACCATTCAACAATGATTGTAAAATATATATCATTAATAAGTATGTAATATATGACATAATAATTCTATTGGATATATATATATATACTCACATATATCTTATTCACTTTTATTCCATTCAATACGATATGAAAACAGAAACAACATTTATGGGTACGTACGAACTACAATCTCCATAAATGGTGTTTTTTCCATATCATATATATTCCTATTATACATATTTATATTCTAAATATATGTGATATATAAATAATTTTTTATATTCTGGAATAATTTAAATCTTTGTCTATGTGATACAATCACGAGTAACAAGTTAAAACACGTATGATAAAAAAGATATTATTACCTGAAATTTTAATTTAACAAGGAAATTTTTGTTAAATGGGTAGTATAAAGTCATAAATGAATAATGTATGACATAATAAACATTAATATGGTTATGGAATAATTTAATAACATACTACGGTCATCATACATGAGGATAAACGTACCCTCGACCAAAAGAAAGTGCAAGGTAAGGGTTAATTTCATAATCTCTTTATTATCTGAGGTTGTTTTTACATAAGTATATACTGGGAAATATTTATTATCCATGTCCATGTATCATGAAAGTGTTTTCAAAGGTGTTATTTTAGGGGTATTTTTTTACTAAAACCACATTTTAAATGTTTTAAATATTTATTCTTTTAAATCATTCTCACTGATGTCCATGTTTTCAAAATGGGTTTTAAGGATTTATCTATATGGACATTAATATTTTTAAAATGTAAATTCATTTCAAAATATTCAAAGTGGTATGGGAAACTTTTATTCAAAAAAGTATTTAAATAAATTTCTTTCTAAATTTTGTTACTTTTAAATGTTTTTAAGAAAAGGGATATTTCTATCAAAGAGTTTTACAAATCATTTTCATCTATATCAACTTCCATTGATGTATTTTAAATTTGTTTGAAGTTGGATTATTTGGATACAAATATTCCATATTTTAATTAAGGTTTTGTGATATTTTTGACTATCAATGTGTTATTATTATACCATTCATGGTTTATGGATAAAGTATTGAAATTTCATATGCTTGTTTTAATACGAATGTTTATGTTTTGTTTAAACATTTTTATATGATGAATGCATTAGACTTAGTAAGTGACTGGTGGAGCCCGCTATATCTCCTTGATGGATCGGTAGGTCTCATGAGATAAACTAGTGTCTTGGAACAAGGCTATGACAAATATTTTATTTGTAGTATTGGCACAAGGGCTTGACTATGTGGTAATGATATATGGCGTTAGGCATTCCCTCATTATGAAATTAGTTATTACATGTGATTATTCGATAATTAGAATATCCATGTGCATGTTTATTTGGTAATTTTTGATTTATTTTTTCCATATTATGTTCAATGTTTATGTTTAAAATGCTATTGTTTTTATTAAACATCATTCCTTAAAATTTTATAGCTTCCTCTAAATTATTTACCCTTACTAAGCATCTGACCTCACCCCTTTCTTATGTTTTATTTTCCTAGGATCCCAAGAAGTGTTTTATGTTTGAGATGTAGGTTTAAGCTAAGGGACCAATGGAATTATACAAATATTTTTTTGGGTTGTATCTTAGATAGTATAATGTAATGTTCATGTATGCAATCTATTTTCCAAGACTCCTAAACTGATCGGTCATTCGGGACATCATTCCTTGTAATCATGCCAATGTATTAAAATAATGCACTAACTCTGGGAATATAGGGTCAGGGCATTACAGTTGGTATCAGAGAAGGTTTAGCAATAACATTGGAAACTAGATTTAGAAAAACTCTTTTTAGAGCACATTACCCTAAGATAGAATTTCAGGATTAGTATAGAAGAACTTCCTAGAATTTTGGTAAGGTATAGATTTTGGGAGTTTTCCATGCAATATATACCTATATAGATACGAGAAGGTAGAGGTGGCTCTGGCACAGGCCTTGCTGCACTCTTGGTTACGACACTCCTAGGGTATATTCATAATATAATTCACATTTTCATAAATAGGCCTTGCTGCACTCTTGGTTACGACAACAAGCCTTGCTGTACTCTTGGTTCATGACAACATGCCTTGCTGCACTCTTGGTTACGACACTCCTAGGGGATATTCATAAGATAATTAACATTTTCATTACAAGCCGTTATGAAGGATTTAGGAGTAAATACATCCTCAAAGAAAACATTTTTATGATTATGGAATATATCTATAAAATGTTCAATTTACGTTATGTATTTTACAAGTTTGGAAATTGGAATTGCGATTCATAAACTGGCCTAGTGTATTCCATTGTTATGAAATGGCACCTTGTAGAAGGAATGAGAACTCCTGCAATACGTATTATTCAAAAAGTAAATAGGGATTATATCATTCCTAGTATTAAGACAAAATTTAAAATGGAATTAGTGTCCCACATATTCTCAGCATATGAAGAAACAATGTCATGTGTTAATATGAAATGTAAATAATTCTTTGAGTCCTATGGATTTTAAGGGATATAAGAGAAGAAAAGGATGGTAGAGGGAAAGATGGATAAAGGAAAGAGGGGAAATAAGGATTTTTCCATATGTGATAAATATGGAAATAATCACCTTGGTAAATCCTTGAAGGTAATTGGAGTTTGTTATAAGTGTGGAGAAAAAGGACTCCCAGTACATGAATGAAAATGTAAGAAAAAGGTTTCTAATGTAAAATGATTCATCTGCAAGGCTTTGGGACACTATGCGAATCAATTTCCCAGTCATCAGAGTATACCTCAAATGATGCTATTGGATAATAATCATGTTATGATACTACCTCAGATGAAGAGGAATAAATAGTTTTATTATGTTGTTATTATAGAATTATTTCATTTGAGTGTTGTATCAACAATATACTGGTTATATGAATTATAGAGATAAATAAGGATTGTACGCTAGTACAATTTTATTAAGGATTTGAGATTATATGGTTATAAGAAATGTGACTTAATAGTAAGATAAATTTTTTGGAAATTACATGGTTTAAGGAATGGTAATCCTTAATATGATCCTAATAACTAGGTAGTGATTTTGGAATAAGAGATTTTTGATTTGGATAAAATATATTGGATATTCTTGAATACCTTGGAACTGATTAATATTTTGTTTATTTCATAATTGTTGGAATATTTAAAATTTTTGGATATTAGGATTATATCAAGTATTATATAAAGGATAAGGGAGAATGAATGCAATCAATAAGGTTTTATGGTAATTCAAGGTGTTACAATTTTTTAAAATAATACATGATGAAGGTGTTCACATGTTATTACATGGAAAAAAGAATCTTAATTGTGTTTTCAATTCCTTATAAATTTTGGACTATGAGTTTGGATCGAAGTATTTTGGATAAGTATAAAGGTTGGAATGGATTAATTTTGAAATTGGATACTGTTGTTAAGGTTATTTTTGTATTGTTATAAAAAGGACAACAAGTAGACCGTGTGACAATCTGTCCCGTCAGACAAAGCTACGGGAATCGAACACACAACCATTGTGTGATTGGGATTTATCGACTACCACTAGACTATATGAAGTCCCTGGATTGTATAATCCAGTTTTTTTAAAGGGTATGATAGGTGAATTATAAAATCATTTTTTGGGAACCCTATATGATTAGGATAAATAGAGTTTTTTTGTAATCTTTTGGAGTGAAAGATGAGTTTGTGGTAGGAATTAGTTTAAGAATGAAACTCTACTTGTCAAGTATATATATATATATATATTTTTTTCCTCTTATTATATGAAGAAATTAATTCTTAAACATTAGGTATGGGATCTTAAAACTAAAAATTTGTTATCTTAATACCTTATGTTTTGTTGAACCGATGATATTTTAAATAATCAAATATTGATGGCTTTGAGGCCCTCAATTCTACAATTGTTTGTAACTGATGACCTCAATCACTCGCTATAAATATTTACATTTTTCCTCTAATTATGTATCTCTAATTTATAGCAATTTTATCCTAATAAAGATTATAATATGGTGGTGACACTTTCATTTCTCTTTTCCTCTAATTAAGACTAAATTTTATTGACCCAATTTCTGATATGAGTTTTCCGAAAAAGGTATTTTCTATTTTCAAACTTTTATTTTCGAAAAAAAATTTCAAATTGGAAGGACACAATTTATTAAAAGAGGGAAGAATGTAACACCCTATGATTTCATAGTACATTATTTCTTCAAAGTAATTCAATAACTTTCACTACACGCAACACCGAGTTCTAGCGCACCATGACTTACCAAACTAGCCGTTCAAAAGCGGTTATGAATAGTATTAACATATTTTTGAACTTTATATAATCCTTATAATTTTAGAATCCTTATAGTGAGTTTTTTAGACATAATGTACGAACAAATTCATTTTTTCAAGATAAAAGCAGTATTTTTCAAAAACAAATGCAATTTTACTGCCTTTTAATGGAGAGCCCTCTTTAAATCCAATATTAGGAACATTTATATATTCAATTTGAAAAAATAAACTTCTTCTTTAGAATCAGGACATATGAATTTTGTTTTAATATATTTTTGGTGTTTTTCTGATAACTTTCATATTTGGGTGAATAGTGAATAATACTATATTTTAACTGACTTTTTTTTAATAAAAAAATTTTATAGTGTTAAATTATACATTTTAATGGTTTGGAAGTATAAATAGATTATATTTTTACCATTGAACCCAATTCTGGTAATTTTATGTAATTTCAGTTTGAAATTGGACATAAATAAGGGTCAATCTTTTGAAAGTTATTTTTTCATAAAAATACGCTTTTTGGTCTTGAAAATGGGAATTAATTTTAAATAAATAAATGCAGCTTCTATGTTTTGAATTTGGTGAATGGACATCATTTATGAATTCATAATATCAAAATTTTTGTAGGGTAATATTTTGGTATTTTTCTAAAAACATTCAATTTTTGATGAATAGTAAAAACACTGTGTTTTTATTTAAAACCGACTTTTTATTTAAATAATTATTTATTTTATTTAAATTTATTTTTAAATCAAGAAATATATTTAATAACTATATATGTTCAATGTAATTCATTAGAGTCATTTTATAATAAAATTAGATGTATAAAATTTTATCGATCGTTTTACCGTCCTTTACCCACCTCTTAGAAGCATTTGCAAATTTGCATAAAATTTAATTTTACCACTTTTGTGAGTTGAATTTAAAAAATATGAGAGACACGGTTGATATCCGTTTGTAAAATGTGGTTCAATAAGTTGAAAATAATTTTTGGTGAATAGTATCTTTTGACTTTTATTACCACGGTTAAAAGTTAATAGTGTAATTAAGGGTAAAATTCAGATCAAAATTACCCTACCACATTTCCTAATTCTATTGGATAAGTGTAATTCGACCCAAAACAAACTTAGGAATACAATATGATTCTTTAGGTCCACTTGGATTTGATTAGTACATTTATGTTTATTTAATTCAAAGAAGAGTTAATGGGTTAAATTCAAAGTTTAGTAACTTAACCAT
Source organism: Viscum album (assembly GCA_963277665.1). NCBI lineage: Eukaryota > Viridiplantae > Streptophyta > Magnoliopsida > Santalales > Viscaceae > Viscum > Viscum album. Next base: position 2,116,857,945 of record OY728120.1, read on the forward strand.
TTTTAATATAGGGATAGATATAATATAAATTCAACTATAAATATTCATTACAAAGATAAAAATATTTCCTACATAATGGTATTTTATTTATAATTTTATATATTAATTAATATAATTTATTTATGACGCAATGATGATACGGTAATTACCTTATTAATAAAATTTATAAATAATTGATATTATAAATACCTAAATAAATGTAATTTGAAACATTTTATGAATTCCACTAATTTTAGTTGTTAATAGGAAATGTTAGTGTTGATTAAATTATTTTTTTTGAAGTAATAATGCTGTTATGAATTTAGGAAAGACAAAATACCAAATAGTGTCAAAATTGACATAAAAGTGTTTTTAAAACAAATATTATATTATTAATTGGTATTCTATTCCTAAAAATCTATGTAACGACCAAAGGGATTAAATAATATTATATATTTCATTAATTAACCACTTGGGGTTATCTTGGAAGATTATAATATGTTTATTAACCATATAATATAAAAATTCAAAGAGACGTGGTAAATGTCGAACTATTTAACTAAGTGTTAAATATAAATGATAAGGTTAATATAGTGACCCAAACCTGTATAAAACCTATTTGATGCGTGGTTTTTGACCCATACCTATCTTACCATTTATATAATTTATTTTGGAGCCATTATAAACCGAAAATTAATTTATTATAAAATAATATTTTATGTTTTTCCGAATGTGCCCCTCACCTCTCTTATAAAAGGGCATATCCCCTTACCTTAATTTCACACCTCCAAAGCCATTTGGCTCAGCCAAAACCAAAACAAAATATCCTACCAAAATTCCTCCCTTAATCCTAGATTCCTTTCTTTGGTCATAAATCCAACCTATGGATCCCTTTTGATCAAATAAAAATGAAAAACCCGAAAAATAGGTAAATATTTCATCACATCATTAAAGTTCTTTTATTCTTCCACTTCCTCTTTATTTGTTGTTTCCATCCTAAAATAACAACTCCAGTATCTTCTATATACTGTGATTTTATTATAGAAATGGTAAAACCATATTCATTATTCTATCCATCATATAAATGACAAATTCACCATACGTGCATACGTACGGATTACTGTCTCCACGTCGTGGTGTAGTTTGTTATTCAAACACTTCATTATTTGGATGGGTATAATAATGAGTATAAATTATGTAAATTATACATTTAACATGTTAGTGATTCTGTATATATGATATAACATCCAAATACATACTACTTCACCATCAATATAATGATATTGTCACTCTTACGTACGTACAGATTACCGTCTCCACGACGTGATGAGATTCATTTCCAACTTCACCATTCAAAAATGATTATAAAATATATATCACTAATAAGTACATAATATATGATATAATAATTCTACTGGAGATACATATATATATATAGGTACTTACATATATCTAATTCACATATTTCTGTTCAATATGATATGAAAACGGAAAGAACATTTATGCGTACGTACGGACTACCTCCTCCATAAACGGTGCTTTACATTTCAAATATATGTCTATTATACATATTTATACTCTAAATATATATGATATATAAATCTTGTTTTATATTCTGGATGTATTTAAATCTTTATCTAAGTGAGACAATCAAGAGTAACAAGTTAAAACACGTATGATGAAGAAAGTGATTATTACCCGAAATGTTAATTTAACATGGAAATTATTATTAAATAGGTAGTATAAAGTCATAAATAAATCATGTATGGTATCATAAATATTAATATGGTTTTGGTATAATTTAATAACAAATTACGGTATTTATATAGGAGTTTAAACATACCATCGACTAAAGGAATGTGCAAGGTAAGGGTTTATTTCACAATCACTTTATTAACAAAGGTTGTTTTTACGTAAGTATCTAATGGGAAATATTTATTATCAATGTCCATGGTTTATGAAAGAGTTTTCAAAGGTATTCTTTTAATGGTCTTTTTTACTAAAATATCATTTTAAATGTTTTAAATATTTATTCTTCTAAATCATTCTCATAATTTCCATGTTTTCAAAATGGGTTTTTAGGATTAATCTATATAGAAATGAATGTTTTTAAAATGTAAATTACATTCAAAAGTTTCAAAGTAGTATGGGACACTTTGATTCAAAAATTTATTTAAATGTCTTCCTTTTAAGTTTTGTAACTTTTAAATGTTTTCATGAAAAAGGGATATTTCTCTCAAAGAGCTTTACAAATAATTTTCATCTTTTTCAACGTCCTTTGATGGATTTTAAACTTGTTTGAAGTTGAATTATTATGATACAAATCTTACATATTGTAATGAAGGTTTTGTGATATGTTTGACTGTGAATATGTTATTTTTATATGATTCATGGTTTATGGATAAAGTATTGAAATTTCATACTCTAGTTTTAATAATAATGTTTATGTTATGTTTAAAAATTTTAAAATGAGGAATGCATTGGATTTAGTAAGTGATGGATGGAGCCCGCTATAGCTCCTCGATGCATCGGTAGGTCTAATGAGACAAACTAGTGTATTGGCAGAAGGTCTTGAAAAGATGTTATTTTTAGTCTTGGCATAAGGTCTTGACTATGTGGTAATGATGTCCGGCTTTAAGCATTCCCTCATTATGAAATTCGGTATTACATGGATTATTCGACTAGTAGAATATCCATGTGCTTGTTTTTATGGTAACGTTTGACTTATTTTTACCACATTATATTCGTGGTTTATGTTTAAAAGGATATTGTTTTTATTATAGATCTTTACTTTAATGTTTATAGCTTCTTATAAATTATTTACCATTACTGAGATTCTGAGCTCACCCCTTTCTTATGTTTTATTTCCATAGGATCCAAAGAAGTGTTTTAGGATTGAGATGCAGGGCTAGTCTAAGAAAAAAATGGCATTCAAAAAGGATTCTTTTTGTGTTCTATGTTGGAAAGTGTAATGTATTGTTCATGTATGAAATATATTTTCCATTACTTCTAAACTAATCTATCTTTCAAGAGTTGATTCCTTGTAATCATTCCAATGTATTAAAATAAAGCACTGAATCTGGGAATCTAGGGTCGGGGCATTACATAAGGCATGTTCCATTCTCACAGGTCAAGCATTTTCTAGAACATGAGTATGAGACTTATCCTAGAGCTTTGGAATATGTCGGTGGAATTTTTTGGTTGGGATATGAGCCTTCGATGAGGAGTGAGTTGATCTTCCTGGGTGATCCCCAATTAGAATATAAATATGAACTTGGTCTGAATATGGATTCCCCATAGGAATGTGCTAATAGACTTTCAGATTGGGAGAAGGGACTTGAGACTCCTCTTGTATATCCTAATAAGGATTCTGGTGTAGTCATTTATTGTATGAAGTAGAAATATGTGCATAGATTTTGTGATCTGCAGCAATATGCAAGGTAGATTCAGTTATAATAAAATTATCCTCTCTCGAGGCATCTATTATTATCACTTGGTGAGCACCAATCATAATGGGGATATGTGTATGATCTTTGGCCATTGATGTATGTAATTGATATTCTTGTATTGGAATATGAATCTGTCCTGAGTCATGTTCCCCAATCACTTGGTGAGACCTAGCCTGAATGGTTATATGAGAACATTTCGGGTCCATTGGAATATGCAAGATAACATTTTTTGATAGTCATGTCCCCTTGTCCCGAGGAGTGTGATTCCCTTATCTGGTGATCCCCTATTAGAATGATAATATGATCCCAGACATTAACCTTATCCTTCACATAAATAAGGCAATAATCCTCCTGGATGGGAGTAATATGGTGCACTTTCTCTAAGTAAACCACTTATTCATAATGATATTATTTTTGAGCTTCCCTAGATATATGTATAAGGATATATGCCTTTCCATGTATATTAATGAGTTCCAAAATATGTTGATGGAGTTTTTTAATCATTCTTAATAAGTAAGGTAATTTTATCAAAGTGTTTATTGGAATATAAGCTTGCACATTTTTCATTACAACAATATACAAGAAGATATCTTCAATTGAAGAGGGGATATGATCCCACGTTTCTCTCCAATGTTCCACCTGAATATGATAATGGAAATCATGCATGGGGATAAGGATATGTTCCTCCCCCACACCTGGTGTAGGAATATGCCCAATAAATTGTTCCATGTGATTAGGGATTTTATAGTTCTCATTGGCTATTTCCAAAATATATTGGAAGATATCATTTCTAGGGGCAGAGATATGTGACATCTCATTCTAATACAGTGACTTTTGTGCCCAATATGTCTTCCTTGTTACCTATGCCTAGTTATTAGAGGTGTTACTATGTAGTTTGGTACCATTAGTAGTTGGCTATTGGGTACCAGTGGGATGACTCTAGGGAAGATGGCTGATATATTCACTCCTCATTAGCCCCTAAACTAGAAGGTAACCATTATTGGATCCTTTATCCATCTTCATAAGATTCTGAAGATTGTGATTTTTTCTCTTTAGGGATAAACTTCTAAAGTGTATGGCTATGGGAATGAGAGACACTGACATTACTATATCTTTCTATGGATGATGAAAACATTTTGGTTCAGTACTTGAAGACCCATTTTGACAGTCTCAATGGTTAGGATAATACCATGTCTATGGTAGTTATGGACCATTGCATTCTCCTCCCTATGCTGAAGATGTCATGTGGGTGAGGTCATTATTATTCCTGTATGGGATGCAGTTTCTATTGGTTTTCATGAATGGTCTCCAGATGAAGAAATTATTCCTATAAGGGTGTTGTTAGTGAATGCATCATCTTCATCTATTTAGAGAACAAGGAATAAATACACCAATAAATTTCCCATTGTTGACATGATATATGCTCAATGAAATATTCATGGATAACAAAATTTTCCTTTTATTCCAAATATGAATATTATAATCATGTGGAATAATCAAATTAGGCATAGAAATATTTCATGATAACCCTGTATAGAGAGTATTATCCATAAGATCCCTGATATGTTAAACTGATCATCATTCTATTTGAGAGTTTTATTTTGGAATTTCCATTTTTGTTTTCATATGAAATGAGAAACAAAAATGGCCTGAAAGATAATAACCTAATAATTTTTTATTTGATAGATTCATTTCAGTTTCAGCAATTTTTTATTTTGGAACAATTTGGATGAATTAAGTATAGTGGTTTTATTGTGAGGGGTTAATTTTTTCAAAATAATTCACATCGAGTTCAACATTTTTGTTTCTTTAGGAAAAAAGTGGGTATCTTTAGTCTGGTTGACTTATTGGGGGGGGGGGGGTGGGGTCAATGACCTATTAAATTATTGGCATAAAGCACAAACTTGGTTAATAATTCTTAGACTCTCCTAATTATTCCCCCATCGATAACAGGCTATGGACCTTCCTTCCAAAGGTATGTGGTAATCAAGAGTTTCATAGCCAATAACATATAGAAACTCACAATTCTAGAGAGGATGGGAGGTTGGTATAATAAAAAAACTTTAGAGGGAATTGTTTCCTTCTCTGGGACTCACTTATAGATTTAATATCTATTTGGGAATCATATTCTAATACCAATACAGGACCAGTTACTCTTACAAAATGATAAAATGGTAAGAATATTTCTATGAAATGAGAGGTGGGTCTTATTGGTGAATACATCTGTATATTTGTGAGTTTATTTATTCATTTTCCTTTTGTGGGAAGCTTCTTATATTTTAAATCATTATAACTAGAAACTCTAGAGTTTGTTTTCATCTATGGAGGTGGTGAATATTATAAGGATGGGATTGAAGAATTATGTGGAGTCCTACATATCTAGTTTTATAATCAGAATAAAAAACCACGTAGTTAATTAAAACCATTTCATTTTACCATCTTTAGACAAAGTCATATCTATGGTAACATGGGCACTATGTCTTGTGATTGAACCTCACAGAGGCTTCCTTTATATCATGGTTATGGAAGGAAGTAGAGTTATCGTAGTTCATTTATTCCCTTGGTACTTTCCCCAAAGTAGATACCCTTACATGTTTGGTAGTTATATCATTCCATAGATTGGTGGTTACTCACTAAGGATTCCATAACAGGTGGATATTCATTATTCCAGTGTGATGATCACTGCCACTACCTAAGGCCATGTGGTTTATGCTCAGTGAGTTAAACATGGGATATAAAGTGATCAGCCTCATTCTATAATGATATTGCGATTACGTGATAGGGAAGCCCATTACATGATTAATAAAGAGTTTTGGGTATTTTTAAGGCATCATATGTATCTTGGTGATGAATGTAATTATACTTCATCTAGTTCAATGGGTTGGGACTTATACAATGAGGTTTAATTTTATATGGGACATATCTTTTTATGTTGCTGATATGGGCATTCAAAATGAGGTTTCCCTTATCTATATGGAGTCTTGTGACACAAATTATATGATCATTACTACTTCCTAATCATATTTGAGCTATGCTCAGAGTGAGAAAAAAGGGATAACAAATAATCTGTCTAACTATTTATGGATGAAGGAATTATACACCAATACATCCCTTTAGAAGTTTTATATGGAGATCCGGACTTAGTAAGGCATCATATGTTTCCATGTTATGGTAGGAATTAGAGTTCTCATAGTTATTCAAGTCGGTGATTACACACTAAGGCTTCCCCTTATAGAGGTTGAAAAAGGATATCAAGTCATGGGATTCCTGCTTGGCCCAGTCTGCTTGTCTTCCAAACAGGAGTTCAGAGTCTTCTTGAAATGCCTTGACTGTCTTCTTAATATGTCATAGAATATCTTCCCCACTTGTTCCAATACAATATCATGACCCAGTTTAATTGTCTATGTGATGTATCATAATCTTAATGGAATGTTTGGAGGTTATCACATGAATAAGGATGATTTTTTTGATGGTCATTTCATGAACTGGTTGGTTGATCCTAGTAACCATTGCATGATCTCGGTTGACATGTTTGGAGGGATTCATATGATCCAACTGAGCATCCATGGTGTCATTGTGAAAGATAACTATCATTCTTGGTTGGTGTCATGAGAGTCATTTTTATATGTTTAGATGGTGCGAAATGTCTAGGATAACTTATTTAGGTTTCCTCTTGTAAGAGGGAGGACATGTGCAAAGGACATTTCAAGTGCTAGATGACTTGCTCAGATGGAGTCGTGAGATCTGTCTAGCTTCTCTGGAGAACATCACATGTTCTAATTGACATGTCTAGAGGATGTTATAAGATCTATTTTTCTTGAATAGAGGATATAAATAAATCCATTAGACATGTCCCAATTACATTGAGAGACATACCTAACATACACTAGTGCAACCATATGATTTTGGAAACATGTCTAGAGGTCATCACAATATATGGATAGTGATCTAGGATAGTTTTTCAAGAAATGGGTGGAATGCTCATAGAGTGATGTATGACTTTCTATAACATTTATAGGGGACTTTTCATTATCCCAATTGTATACCAAAAGAGCATCATGTGATCTAGAATCATATCATTGTGATGTTGCATGACCTAGGGGGTTCATGAAAAGTGCACAAGGATAAAAATATATATTTTTCACAAATGTCTCCCATATTTTCATTCTTTTTTCTTGCCTTTTATTGAACATGACTTATATATTATTATTGTTATCTTGTTTTAGTCTCGTGTGACTAATCTCGTATGCAAGATTTTCTTTGTATGATCTATTAGTGATCATGTGCTGTGCCTATTCATTTTGCATAATCTTTTTTGGTTGTTTACTAGATTTATAATTATGAAAAACCCTTCCAATCATGGGATTTTCATCTCTGAGGAATCTTCTCTAATGCATGGATGCATTGGTTCAAGGATCCCTAGATGCATTTTTTGATGTTTGAGAGGGGGATTTATAGGCTTCCACACTCTAATTATTTTCCACATTTGAGTAGAACATATCAATCAAATTTAGGATAGAGTTGGTGGAGAGATTTGATTTCATGAGTCTTGAGTGATCCTATTGTAGGTCATTACAAGGGCACCAAATGATTTTCAGTGACCATGATATCATCCCATCAGTGCCTTATTTATAGGATTATGAACAATTAAATGAGTCTCTCTTGATTATGTGGGCATGAAAAGGGATTTTCATAGGGCCATTCCCACATTTATAAGGACATTCATGTTATCATAATGTATGTTGAAAGGATTTCATGTAATCTAAGATGACTTGTCTATAAGAATTCATGAGACAAGGATGGAATTATATAGGGACTTGGTGAGATCAGTCAATCATGACAAAGGTTTTTTTGAGGTCTTTACAAAGGGTATGAGTGTGTCGTATAAATTCTTCAGTATCAAGAGTCTCCCACATTTTCTATTTTATTTACTTCATTCATTTATCAATGTCATGGGTATCTTGAGAACTTTCAGGATCATTGTTAAATAAAATTATTGTCCCAATCGGTGATGCGTCATGTTACCAAAAAATGGTCCTCTTGTGATGAACAATAATTTAGTGTAAAATATTTATGTGTTTCTTATGGAGATGAAGGGGATGCACCTAAATTCTGGTACATGTATGAATCCATTCAAATGGTGAGAGTGAGATTCCCAAAGACTCTCACGTGCTAAGGTGGACATGTCTCTATGGTCTTGTGGTGTCTACCAAACCATATGGGGAACATCACATCATATTTATGACCTCTAGAGGCTCCCTTAATTCCCCCTTTTTATTTCCATGTTTATTTTACAAGGTATTGGGATCTCATGAGTTTTATTGAGTGTTATCAATGAAAATCAATATCCCTATCAGTGATGCAATGCATGAAAAGAAGACAATCATTTGGTGATTCATGAAAATAATCATGGAAAATACCTTCCCTTTGTTGTTGCATACAAAGGGTGAGAACGAGACCACCTGGACATGTTCGAACCCCTTCGCATGACAGAGGTGAAATTCCAGTAGGCACATGCATGAAAAGGTGGACCATCCTTCAAGAATTTCATGGAGTATCATGAGATGTGTTGGTTATTCTCATTGGTTTTACAATTGCAAGGGGATCCCTCCTTTTGAAATCTTTCTACCAATTTACCTGTTTTTTTGAATGGATTGTTCGGAACCTTCCACCCAAAAATTCTCTTGACCTTGAGGTTCTCATCTAGAAACTGCCACATGACCACTGTTTGTCATGGATATCTTTTCAAGACAATAAGGACATTAAAATGACATCCAAGGGATCTGCCATAGGTTATGATCTGTACATTTCTCCTTTATGTGACATTTTGAAGGACTTTTGATTGTGTGTCTTCCAGGGGTTCACTTGATCCTCGTGAATTTGACCACCTTATTCTTCCTTTTTCATTGCGGGAAAATAATAAGAATCTCTAGGTATTTATTCCTTTTGGAATTTTCTAATTTCCATTTGGTGGGAATTATCCCATATATAAAGAAACATTATTGTTTTTGAATTACAAAATATCATTAAAAAATATGATGAAATATCATTTATTATTCATAAATTTTATCCGAAAATAAAAGGATTTATAAAAAATGGGATCATTTTTTGTGGAAAACCATTAATAAAATATTAACCTTTTTTAAATTTAACAATTGAGGACCATTATAATATTTTATTGTGCTAAATTCATTAAAAAGGGAAATTTATTTATGTTGGGACCACTTTGTGTTCGATTATTGTATTTGTTATCAACTGTTGTCAATATCGGTAAAAATAAACATGGACACCAAAGTTAATGGAGATCAACTAAAAGGAGGATTCCTAGGGAATTGTTATGAAATCATATCATGTAATTTCATACATGGGAAATTCTCTTTGAATTAAATTCTGACGATTGTTGAGTTGATCCAATGTTCAATGAAAGTATATCAATGGTGATACATTATCTACAATAATGAAGAGTGGTGATTAAAACCAGATGATACTTTGATGATTTATATTTCACAAATATCATAAGTTAGGAGAACTTGTGATTCATTCCTTATGAAAGAAAGGGGGGACAAGATGATGCCAGTCATATTCAGTTTTGATTGGAAGGAACGATGCTAGTGGATGACATGGAATGTCTCTGTACTTCTCGTTGCAAATCTGACGAAGCTAAAGGTGTTCGATAAAAGACTGTATATCCTGATAGACATGGTTCATGGTGAAAGCAGTTGTTTGTTGAATAAGGTAGATTCTAGTGAAGAATCATTGGTGTTCTTGTTGGAGCAGATTTTTAGGTGCGCCATTTTACAGGGTTTTCCAAATTTTTGGGGCTCAAAATTTGGAGATTGATAAATGTTCTTTTGGTAAAGGATGTTGTGTGTAAGTTTGAAGATGGAAAATAATTTTTCACGCAAGACATGATTCAAGTTCAGGACATCATAAATTGGAAAAGGCATGTAGTGCACGAAAAATTGGGCAAAGTGGGCGAAAAATGAGGCTGCACAAATGGTGGTTTTTCACGCAATATAGAATGTGGTTTATAATTTTTTGTGCAAGTGGAGTTCCAAGTCCGGCATAGGAAAATATGTAAAATTCATGGAATGTGTGAAAAAATGGTTCGAGTGCGCGAAAAAGATGTTGCGTGAAAGATTAGTTTTGCGCGAAATATGGAACGTGGTGTGGAATTTTTCATGCAATTGGTGCATTGTGATTATAAAGTATAAAAATGTCAACAGAAAGAGGTGCATGAAAAATTTGAGATGTTCGCGCAATGTGCACAGAACATGAGACTTATGAACTTTAAAAGTTTGTGCACAAAATGGGGGTTTGATTTTTTACGTTCAAGAGTGGCTTCATGTTTAGAATGATGAAAAATGAAAATGTCATGTGGTGCGTGAAAAATCTAGGAAGCTGCACATAATATAAATAATTGGGAGACCATTTAACGCTTACAAAGGGGTTGCACGAAAAAGAGAGTGCTATGAGAAAAATCTAGTGCTGCGCGAAAAAGAGAGTGCTGCGTGAAAAAGTGATGTGATGCATGAAAAGTCAATGATGTGTGAAAAAGTAGCATTGCGTGGAAAGCCTTTTTGGCACCAAAATGTGTTTTTATGTGAAAGGATTGAATTTTACATGCAAGTATTCTAGAAGGGTGCGTGAAAAAAATTTGAGGGTACCACATAACATTAACAAGTGCTATGCACTATTGAAGTGTCCTGAGAAGAAGGAGAATCTCACCCACTATGCGAAGAATAAAGAACAAACATGCAACTAGTTTTTTCAATCCCTCATGGTTTTTTGAGAAGTATATCCCGTGAGTACACAATCGGTGAATACTCACCCGTGTAGTGCCTCACAATGAAAAATCCAAGAATCATCTCTAGTTCTTTGAAGAAGAATCACACATCCTCTACGTGAATAAAAAGACCCATGGAGCTCTCTTCTTGCACGAAGGTGAACACTCTCTGGTAGCACAATTTATAAACACTGTTTGTAGTGGTGTTGTTGCTTGTGTGATGAGGAGATAGATGTGAAACTAAATTCATATCGGCACAAAGGAAGAAGGAAGTATATTGATACACTCTTGTGTTGGTATTGATAATTAAAGAAAGAGATTAAGACATTGTATTATTATTCCTTATTATATTGTGTCAAATAGAAAGAAGAGAAGAAGAAGAAGAACATAGTATTCCCAACTGAAGGCTGAAAAATATTCAGGGAAGTTTAATTTAGATGATTCTATGTGAGCTGATCCTCAGTGTTTGAATAATAAAATGGGTGTATGTTATTCTTCCTAATGAAATAAGAAGTTTAGCGTAGTTTGTTATTTCACTAACAAGAAGAAAGACGAAATCTAGTTGCACTAGAGATGAAGAGAAAGAAAGAAGGAAGAATTTCATGCATACTACTTTTCAAGTAATCAAGCGAAGAGCACTAAAGAAGACCAAGAGAAGAACCTAACTTATCAAGAAGGAAGAAGACTGTCTCTATAAGCAGTATAAAAAACCAGCTAAAGGCGGCAAGTTGGATTTGGCAATCACTAGTCTAGGGAATAAGATTGTTTCCCAACCCCCTCTATAGTTTATGGATCACATTGTCTAGAGGATTGTTTTCCATGCCAGTCCACTATAATTGAATATCACATCATAGTGGAGAATCCATTCACTAGTCATATCTATTCATGGAATGGATGTAGCTACTCTTATTGATTTGTGACCCTTGAAAAAATATCATGGGAATATTTTTACTGGTTTCTATTATTGCATGCAACATAAAAAAGAGAATAAGATAATAAAGATCCTAATAGGTCAAGAGGTATAGGGATAAAAGATGGAATTGGTTTAAAAAGTCCCCAAAATTGATTCATCCCCCATCTCAATGTTAGGTATATCCCAAACTGGTCCTCTCAATTGGTATTAGAGAAATAGATTCACCTCTGTTGGATTCTCTATAGTGAAGTTATTCTCTTTTTAAGATTTTAGTTTCTTTCCCGAGTAATCAATGAAGTCCACTTTTAGTGAATATTCAGTTATCTCTGAACATAAGGCTATATGTACCAAGTCCTTGATGCATAGGAAAATGAAGGAGAAGAGAAAGTTGAAGAAGAAGTCCCTCTTATTTAAAGAAGAGGATGCGTCTGGTTCTCCATATATGGATGACATTGAATACACACTAAACATAGAAGGTTATGAGAAGGTGGATCAAGTTTCCACCAAGAAGAAGGATAACCTTCCTACCTATAATAATAAGGAGGTGTATGTTAGTACATTTGTAAATTATTCTCAAGATGGCTGTGCTGTCACAAGTAGTGATGATCAATCTACAACATCTCGAGAAATATTAGTAGACAAATTTAGAATGAATCTGAATGGTATTCCGGAAGAGAGTACATCCCTTTTTTGTGGAGTATTTCAATGCATGCAGGAAAATATCACTCAGTTGGAAGAAGAAATAGAAGTTTTGGAGAAAGGCTTACATGAAAAAATTGTTGAATGTTTAAAGCTCTCGAGACATGTTGGATCTTTTGAAGCAACAAATAGGGAATTTGAATTAATTTCTTTATTGTGGGTTAAAGATGTTGAAGAAAAGGAGGGAGTCAATAAGACTCTAGAAGAGGTGTTCCATGCACTTGAAGATGATATGAAAATGAGCAATGAAGACAATAAGGTATATTTATATGAAAACTCCAAATAGATCAAATAACTCAACTCTTTGTTACAAAACAAATTTAAGATTCATGAAGTTGATGTTGAAATATAAAAGAAGTCTTGTGATGAGAAGATGACAATGATTGAACATCAGGAAGTCATCCTCAATATGAGATGTCTAGAATTGGATTATGAGTTGAACAATATTGAGAAGACACATTTTGATTCTTCACAAATAAAGGAAACTATTTCTGCTAGTACTCAATTGTCACTAGGAGATTCTACAGTCAAAATACCTCCAACATGTGATAATAATATCATGGATTCACTCATTGATCTATCACAAACAATTGGGAATGTAAAGGTACCATCCATACCAACTTGTACCCATGTTTATAAAAGTGTTTCTACAAAAGGTGAAGGTTCGAAGAAAAATTCTAAACAATAATGGGTGAATAAAAGTGTGTAGATACCTATCCCCATGACTAGGGTAGATATGAAGAATAATTTTGAAGATAGATCCCAACAGAATGCAGGACAATTCATGAAGAAAACTCAGAAACCTTATAAAGAATGTGTCAAGAAGTCAAGGTTTGTTGGTCCATGTTGGTGCTGTAATAGATTTGGGAAATGTGCATTGGATTTTCGGTACAATCCCTTAAATGTAAAAGCACTGAGAAAGCCCATCTCAATGGGGAGAGAGACAGAGAAGAAGAAGCAACATCCACAGATCCAGAAGCATCTATATACTACAAATAGATTTGTAATGTTCGATAACATGTGTGATGTATGATATAGGAGTTACCATATGAATGGTTCATGTTCCCTTCAACAGGTACCGAAAGATGATAATACAAGAAGATCGTAGGAGCTGGATAAGAAATAAAAATCATCCTTGGGAAGTATTCAGAAGAATGTTGGAAATGAAATCACTCCTAAGAAGACACTGACGAAGAAGTTTGAGAAGTCCTTGGATTCAAAATTCAAGAAGGTGAAGGGTGGTTCATCTAAAAGAACTACTAATCAGGATTCCACTCAGAAGATGCCTTGTATAAGATCCAATCTTGATGCCTCAGTCCCTAATAAAATATTGGTGGTTTGTCTAGAATATTTTGAATGAATGAGAAAGATGGAATATGTACAGGCTAAGGCTAGTACTAAAAACAAAAATAAGATTCTACATGAAAACAAAGAAGTTCTGTGTTTGAGGTGAAACAAGGCTAGTCATATTGTCAGAAAGTGATTTGAATTTATTCCATCACAACAAGAATCCATGAAGAGGATGAAAGTTTCACCGGGAGATTATAGTTCATGGAATGATCTTAAAGAATGAAGAATCACATAGAAAGAGATGGAAGAAGTATTAAGATCCACACAACCACATTCAAAATTGAAGATAAAATGTAAATGTATGAGTGGTGGAGAAAATGGAGCATCTTGGTTGAGAAAATCATCTCAGCCTTCAAGCTCATATTGAAGAAGCATTGAAGATCCACCTTATTCTCTTAAATCATTCTGTATGGTATATGTTCTTTAAATATAGTGAATTGAAGGTGAAGTAAGATCTCAGAGGGAGAACCCAAGATTTATTGACGAGAAGTGTTCCCTTGAGAGGGAGACACATGACGAAACATCTAGAGTCATTATCTTAATAAGTATCAACTTCAGTTGGTACTAAATTCAACTACACTGATGATTTTCTAAGGACTATGACATTGGGAAAGGTATTTCATTTAGTAATATCTCATCCCTGGTAACTCAAAATAATGAAATTTTTACAAAGGGGGTGTAACTAAGTCAATCAGTGACATAAGAATAATAATAGTGCCCCGATTCCACTTATCAAGCCAATTGTAGTTGAATGTTTTTGATATGTTTGTTGAAGTTAGTATAGTAATTTCAGGTTGATAATTTCACAACACATTCAAAATATTCGTCCTAGAATAAAAGTGGAAAACCCTTGAAGACAAGTGTATGAGTTCTCATCTCATGAGGTGTCATATTCCATGGGTAATGTACAACTATGTTGTCTAAATCAAATCCACTTGTTTTCTACACTGAGCATTGCTCAAGTATACTTAGAGTGAAATGATTGACGACACATTACTTAAGTATGGAATGATACCCTCACTACCATGATCTTTGTATTTCTTGTCAATAAGGGTGACAGAAATGAAATTAATGTCTAGGGGAGAGACAGAAGTAATGAGGACAAATAAGATTCTCATTTTGACATTGACACATTCATCTGAGGATACTTTAAGTATGGAATATATCCTCTCTACAATGAACATTGTATTTCTTGTCTATAAGGGGGAGAGAAATGAAATGAATTTATAGGGGAGAGACATATGTAAAGGGGAGATTGTTTGGACCACTCTGTGTGTGAAGATTGTATTTGTTGTCAACAATTTTCAAAATCAGTCAAAATGAAGATGACGTCCAATGTTAATGAAGATTGGATAAAGTGAGGATTCCTGGATAATTGTTATGAAATCATATCATGGAATTTCATACTTGGGAAATTCTCTATTAATTTAAATTAAACTGTTTTTGAGATGATCCTATGTTCAAAGCACATGTATCAATGGTGATACATTGTTTACAACAATAATGAATGGTGATTGAAACCATAAGATGCTTTGCTGATTTGTATTTCATAAATATCATATGTTAGGGGAACTTGTGATGCAATCCTTATGAGGGAAAGGGGGAGACAAGATGATTCTGATCATATTCAGTTTTGATTGGAAGGAAAGTTGCTTGTGGAAGATAAGGAAATCCTCGGTACTACTTGTTGCAAATATGATGATGCTAAAGGTGTTCTATAAAAGACTATATATCACAATAGATATGGTTCATGATTAAAGAAGTTTTTTTGAATAAGATAGATTCCAGTGAAGGATCATTGATGTTCTTGCAGAAGCAGATTTTAAGGTGCGCCATTTCCTAGTGTTTTTCAAATTTTTGTGGCTAAAAATTGGGAGATGGAGAAATGTGATTTTTGAAAAGGATGTTGTGTGAATGTTTAAAGATGGAATATAATTTTGCGTGTAAGGAATGATTCAATGTTGGAACATCATAATTCTTCAAAGGCATGTAGTGCACGAGAAATTTTGGAAAAGTGCATGAAAAATGAGGCTGTGCAAAAGCTGGTTTTGCATGCAATATGGAACGCAGATTATAATTTTTTGTGCAAGTGGAGTTCCATGTCCGGCATAGGAAAATATGGCAAAGGCATGGACTGTGTGATAAAATGGTCCGAGTGCTTGAAAAATAGGTTGCACGAAAGATTTTTTTTGCGTGTAATATGGAAGGTGGTGTGGAACGTTTCACACAATTGGTGAATTGTGATTAGAATGTCGAAAAATGGAAATGGAAAGAGGTTCGTGAAAAATCGGAGATGTTCTCGTAATGTGAACGGAACATCAGAATTGTTCGTGTAAAAATGTTGTGCACAAAATGAGGGTTTGATGTTTTATGTGAAAGAGTGGCTTCAGGTTTAGAATTATTGAAAATGGGAAAGTCATGTGGTGAGAAAAAAATATAGGAAGTTGTGTGTAATATAAATAAGAGAGAGATATTTTGACGTTTAGGAAGGGGTTTTACGTGCAAGGGAAAAATTGCCTTTAAATATGAGATGAACCCCTCTCATTTGTCAAGGCTCAACACTGAGACAAATCCTGATCTCTCATGCATGAAAAAAATTGATGTATTGAGTAGTGCACAAAAATAATAAGTGTACTGCAAAAAAGAGAGTGTTGTGCGAAAACACTAGTGAAAAAGGAGTGTGCTGTGCAAAAAAGTGAAGTGCTACATGAAATGCATGTGCTGTGTGAAAAATATGAGTTGCACAAAATGCCTTTTTCATTCAAAAAAGGTGTTATTAAGTGAAAGGTTTGAATTCTACATGAAAGTCACCTAGAAGGATGCACAAAAAATTTGAGGGGACTGCAGATCATTAACAAGTGCTATGCACTCTTGAAGTGTCTTGCGAAGAAGGAGCATTGCACCCTATGTGCGAAGAAGTAAGCACAAACAAGCGACTCATTTTCTTAATCCCTCACGGTGTTTTGTGATGAAGATCCTATGTGTACACAACCAGTGAATACTCACCCATGTAGTGATTCATGAAGACAGATCCCCAAATCATCCCTGGTTTTTTGAAGAAGAATCATGCATCCTCTATATGAAGGAGAAGACCTGCAGAGCTCTGTACTTTCATGAAGGTGAACACTCTATGGTTGCATGATTTATATACACTATTTGTAGGGGTGTTGTTGCTTATGTGAGGATGAGATAGATGTGAAACTAAACACATATCTGCATAAAGGAAGATGTATGTATACTGATACACCTATGTGTTGGTATTGAGAATTGAAGAAAGAGATTAACACGCTGTAGTACTAGTCTTTATTATACTATGTCAAAGAGAAAGAAGAGAAGAAGAAGAAGAACAGAGTATGCCCAACTGAAGGTTGACAATCATTCAGGGCAGTTTAATTTAGATGATTCTATGTGAGTTGATCCTCAGTGTCTGATTAATAACATCTGTGTATGTGATTCGAGATAAATGAGGAAGAAGTTTAGTGTAGTTGGTTGTTGCACTAGGAATAAGAAAGAAGAAATCTGGTGCAGTTAGTGTTTCACTAGAGAAGAAGAGAAAGAAATAAGAAATAATTTCTTGAATTATACTTGGCATGTAATCTAGTGAAGAGAACTAAAGAATACCAAGAGCAGAACCTACCTAATCAAGAAGGAAGAAGACTGTCTTTGTAGGCAGTATAATGAAAAAACTAAAGTCTGCATGTTGGACTTGACAATCACCAGTCCAGGGAAGAGGATTGTTTCCCAACCCCCTCTAATGTGTAGGGCCTCACACTTGCTAGATGATTGTTTTATTTTTCACTCCACTATAATAGCATATCACATCATAGTTGAGAATCCATGAACTAGTCATATCCATGCATGGAAAGGACGTAGCTACTCTTATGGAGTGGTGAACCTTGTAAAAATATATTGTGTATATTTTTAGAGCTTTCTATAGTTTCATTCAACAAGTAAAAGATAATAAGTGAATCAAGATCCTAAATGGTCAAGAGGTACAAGAATAAAAATTGGAATTGGTTTAAAAAGTCCCCAACACTGATTCACCACCTATCAGTGTTAGGTTTATCCCCAACTGTTCCTCTCAATTTCACAGTTTTGAAAAGCCAATTCCAATAGAATTTCCCATGTTTAGATGATGAGAAAAAATATTACAATAAATAATTTGACAAGAAATTTAATGAAAATTGAAAGGTAAATTAACAAATAATTCAATTATATAGAATAAAATAGATAATAAAATATTACAAAATAATACGGTGAAGGGAAATATAAAAAATTGAAAATAAGAGATACGTTTTGGTATACTCACAAATATTTTTTCATTTGATTGCTGAACCAATGTAATTTTAAATAGTAAGAAGATAAGTAAATACTATAAATAAATAGATAATAATAAAATATATTGGATTTTAGTGAGAATTAATTTTTTTTCACCCAATGGAAATTTACATATAAATAATCCAGATATCCAGGTGATATTTGGAAAAAAATCCTAAACACGTACTCCAAATTTCTCATACATGTTCTAAATAAAAATATAATAATTTTTTTCAATTCATATGTATTAATACCTCATCCCTGGTCATTTAACATCATAATATACATTACATAATAATTTTACGCATATATTAATTATTTTTATTTAAATGAATATTTTTGTATTAGTTGTTCTGTTTTCCCTTCCATGGGTCATTTTGGTAATACATGTCCATTCCCATTGATCATGGTTTAATCACCTACATAACTTTCTTGATTTTGTGGTAGATGTGTTTGATAATGTTTTTGAGTCCCATTGTCATTTCAATGAACATATGGTTATGGTTGGTATGGAATGTTTAAAAATAATCTTATTTGTGAATTTGGATTCAATAAAATAATGAAATTATTAATGAAAATAAATATACTTATTATAATATGGGAATTATGTAAGCATATTAAATTTATCCTTATTATATATTATTATATTTATTTTTGTTTCCATAAATAATTTGTAGCTATATTTTGTAACATTATTCATGTATATAGTAAAATCAAAAAATATAAGAACACATTATAAAAATTTATTTACAAATAAAATTTTATTTTATTATAATATTATAATCTAAGCATAATATTAATGATTTAAAAAATATGTAATTAATGTATTCAATGTTACATAGGAATATGTGTATTAATAATAAATTAATGAATTATTTTAGATGAGTTAACACATACGTTTAATCCTTGAATATCCACTAAGATAACCTCTGGGAAATGATGGGTTTACGAATTCTTCATTTGATTTTAGGGCCACCAATGCAGGAGATTCCTTTTATAGAGAGAAATCGGGAATGTATTAAAGATATTTTCAATATAGTTCTATATATTGAGGTGGCTATAAGAGGGAGTCTTTTATATTTTCGAAAGAGTTTAATTTTCCCAAATAACCATTACATAAAGTGTAGTGTTTTGATTTAAGAAAAATGTTGAAATAATTTAACACATAATATATCACAGATTAGGGGGTGTTGATTGTGCACTCATCAATCCATTTAAAGATAAGATTTTTATATTTTAGTTCTTAACACCTTACATAATCCCTTTTAGATTATTTTTACCTTTTTTATGGTGTCTATATTTTACCTTGGTAACATATTTTTAGGCTAAAATATCATATCTATATATATTTTATATTATTATTCTAAATAAAAATTCAAATTATTGGATTCAATTTCTAAAATTGATATTTTTTTAGAATAAAAATTATATAATGCATAATTACCATTTTTTGGAATATATATTTTTAAAACCAAATTCGATTTATTCGTATCCCTTAAAAAATAATAATGGTTAGATTAATGATTATTTCGTATGATATAAATAAACAATATTTTTCATTAAAATCATTCATTAATAGTAATAAATTTTTCTATTAACACACAAAAATACCAATAATAATGAAATAAATATAAATATATTTTCCCACTTAATATTAGATTTATTTATTTAAAGACCATTATTTATTTTGTAACAATTTTTTTTATAAATTTATTAGTATTATAATCATTGTTTGAAACATAAAATAATCCATTAAAAATAATTTTAATTAAATGATTACATATTTTTGAAATATTACAATCCTTTAATTTAATTCGAAAATTATTTATTATATGTGAATTATATTATTTTTAAATATTTATAAAAAATACACATATTCATTGTACCTGTTGGATGCTTGTATATCCAATAACCATATCCCATTGGTATATATATATATATATATCAAATTATTATATATTGATTGACCAAATAATAAATTTTCACAATTCCAATGTCCAAATTTCCAAAAATATATTATCAACAACCACATGTATAGTAGTCATATTTCATAACTATATATAGGTTTACATGATTTATTAAATTTCATTCGTTCTATTAGTTTAATGCCCTTTATTATTTCTTTTCTATTTATAATAGTTTTCTTATTTTATACACTTATTTTCAATGGTGTAATCTTCAATTATAAAAACATGGATATGGATTTCATGCCAGTAGTATTTTTATTTTCCTATGATCTTACTACTTTTTTGTTCTATTAAAGACATAAAAAAGTGAAATATCATAATTTATTAATCTTTAACATGAATTGAAATATTTTTTTTCGATAAAATACATCATGGTATCTTATAGTACAATGTTGAATTTATTATAAACTGATAAATAATATATTTATTTGAAGATAAATACATACTAAAATCATAGCATGTTACACTCTATGATAATTAAATTATTTTCTCTATTTTATTTTTGAACAACTATAGAAACTAAATCAATATCCATAATCCACATTACCACATTAGGATAACATGATTTTTATCATAATTATATTTCTAATATAGAACGTTATCCAATTGGATGGTTATTCTTTATAGTACCTTATTTTGACAATCAAATATTTCTACCAATTTTTCATTGTATGAGAGATCATTATGGAGTGGTAAAATATTTTAATTTAGTCTATATGATGGATCAGGTATGTAATCCCTTAAAATTGATACATGAAACACATGATGTGATTTGAAAAGGTAAAGTTTAATTTAAGGATGATAAGATATAATCCCCATAAATTCAAGGATTTTGACCCAATAAATATTTATTAGGGTCCAGAGTCCCTTCATCATGTATCTGATTAAACTTTCCATGTTGATATATTATGGAATATATTTTCTATGACATAAAACTCCAAAACCACAGAAGGGTATCAACATTTTTCTTTTATTGAATTTTTTTATAATTAATGTTCTAGTCAATTAGTTTAATCATCTCTAATATTTCATAAAAGTGATCTAGTCCCAATAATATATGATCTACAACAGTATCCAAAAAATCATTAGTTTTACACCTTATTCCTTATTGAGTCTCATATGGTTCTTTTTGAATGCTAGACATGAAAAAAATTATATGGGATATCTAATTGGAAATGTTGTTGATCTGAACATCCCTTATAATAAATTTAATATAGTCTCAATATATATTATAGAGATTGAATTTTCATTTATGATTTACCATCTTTCTCAGGTTGATAAGAATTGATGAATCCTATATCCTTTTTTCAATGATTCTTGAGGTATTTTCAATAATTCCATGGTAATCCATGGATCATGATATAATAAAAAATAATGTGGTATTATTTTCAGCCATACATTATCTATTTTGTATATTATAGAATGTTTATCAAGTGATAAATCCTCTCGATGAGTCATGGAATGTGATATATTCATATGGTGATCATATTCATCTCAATTGGTATTATGGACTTTATATGTTTTGGGAAGACCAAAAAAAATCCTCAGTGACTTTAAATAATTATTATATTGATATGGGTTATAGTTCGATTATCACCATAGTGATTTAAATATAATACATTTCATTTTTTCACATTTTGTATAATGTTATATATTTTACCCCTCCCCTTTTATCATTATCCCATAATAAATGATTCATGAGATCTATATACATCTTTATTCTTATAGGATTAATGTAAAATGATTAGATATGTGTGACATAAAAACAACCACATTCAATTTTTTTATTGATGTAAAAATATTCATTTACAGAATTTAATCATTCATGATTTTCAAGGACTAAATCTATAATATTCCTTACCTTATTATATTTCCCTATATACTAATTATACCCCTCCTTTATCTTTACATGGATGTACATTGAAAAATCCTTTGGAAATTTTATTATTAATCCCTATCCTTTATGATTTATAGGTATATCCATTTAGAATAATTGATTATTGGGTACCGTTCAATCATCATCATAGAAAATGTACATTGATTCCTCCTTCTAAGGGAATCCAAAATATTTTTCTCATTTCTAGGTTGGTAAAGAATTTTGCATCCATATTCACTAATCAACATTAAATGTTCTCATTTGGATAATATTAAATGACATATGTACGAATGTATACATTATACTAAATTGATAAAATTATATATCACACTTTTGAACATATATGTAATTCCTCTACATTTCTATGTAAATATTAACACTACTATCCGTAAATAATATTTCAGTTAAATTTAATTATGAAACTTATATTTAAATGAGTCATATAAAACTACCATATAATTATTCATTATAACAAATCCTATCCAATTAATTGATATATCATTTTATAACAAAAAATAATCTCTACTATATGATCATTTTACTATAAGGTCCATGAAGAACCTTCTCTTATGAACCATGACATGTTCTTTAAATTTATCTGTATAATGTTACTTGACACCGTTCATATTTGATGCGGTTTGTGGATTTTAAAATCATGATTAATTTATCAAAAAGTGTTGATTTAATCCCAATAATATAAAAAAAATATAGATAATAGTTATAATGGTCATATAGAGACATTATTTAGAAACATATAACATTTATGGATCCATAGATATACACTTTATTGTTTCTGAAAAACCAAATAATGATAATTTTTTAAGCAATAGTTCACACTTTATAAATTTGACATAAATTTTCTCCTTTATAATTTCCATTATAATATTTCTCTAATCATCATCACTTTATTCCATTCTATTCTAATATATGAGAATATTATCTATAAATACGACCATAATTGACTAAAGACATATATAAAGACAATATTCATTACATCAATGAAAAGGGATATGTCCATTTAAAAGTCCTAACTATATCACCTTGAATTAATTGTGTCGGTATCTAGTATGGATGTTTCCCAGAGATAAATTCACTCATTTCACTCTTAATTTATGATATCCACATTGATGTTAAATATATATTAAGTATTGAGATCATTTCATTTGATTTTAAAAGTAATCATTTTGGGTTATAAAAAACTTTTTCTTGATATTAATTTTATTATGTTTATAATAATGAATTTTGATAGACATTGATCCTTCATTCTTATTAATTAAGAGGACCAATGAACACCATAAGAAGAAAAATATTTTTTAAACCAAGTATACATATCTCATAGTGTCACAACTTCAATTTCTTCAATTCAATTAGAGAGATTATTTAATGATTTTTCTATATCTGTGTAACACTATGTATATGTTATTTGGAAGACTAAAAACTCATGATCTTGTGTTATATTATAGTACTAAACTAGAAATACAAAATTTTTTTAAGAATAATTCATATATTGAATATTTATTATTCCCCCATCCACATGGTCTCTATATCCAACATTAGTATTTAATAATACTCATATATAGGGATGTATGTTCCATTAAAATTTTTATAGTTAGCCTTAAAATGACAGATGATGGTTGATTGATTAGTATAATTAAATGTGAATTTTAAACCATAAATATTTTCATGGTCTTTCTATAGAGAGATTAAATCTATAAAAAATCAAATGTAATTAAACTAAAGGAATTGGAAAAAATTATGCATGTACATTCAAAAAAACATCTATAGGATAAGAGTTCTATACAAAAGAATAAATCATTAAACCATGGATATTTTTCATTAATTATTAAATATATATAGGGTGGGGTGGTGTTATGATTATAATATAAAACATTACACATTTGAAGGAGTTTGGTAGGATGAAAATAATATAATACATTTTTTAATTCTTGATTAGATGATGGTTTCACCTTTAAACATATTTTTTTTGAACAACCTATATAGTATGATTACATTGGAATTCCACAAATTATTCTTGAATGATGGGTTGTTGAAATATATTATCATGAATAAACCATCAATTAGGACACTGGATTCCCTAATGTTTATAATCATTAGAATTTAATCCATATAGTGTCTTTGGTTCATTAGGATGTGCTTTCCTTTCTTCAATCTCATTGGGTTTCCCCTCACATCTCATCAAAACTCATGTAATTGATATAATTATCTTCTACACAAGAATCATTTATATGTCACATTAAGGAACTTTCATCCCATAATTTTATTATATTTCTCAAAAGGATAGAAAATTATCTTTTTTCCTACATGTGTTTTTTCATTTTATTTTCCTAGAAACACATATTTTAATCATATTTCCCTAAAAGTATAGAATAATGAGAGTCTCTAATATCAATTTATACATGGGGATCACATAAAAAAATGTATTAATAGCTATAAAAGACCCTTATTTAAAACTCTATCTGGAGAATTGGTTTTAATACACCAAATAAATGATCATTTTTTCATTTAGGTTGAATAATATATCTTTTGGTATACCATGAAAGTCTTGTGATGTTTTCTTTATATGTACATTAGGATTAATCCCTCTTTGGTAACATATATCTGAATAGTCTCTCTATTTTAGTGAGATGTTTTTAGGGGAATTATTAATTTTAAAATATATACATAAACTCCACCCATTAAATGAAGTTGGTTACATCCTTAAATGTAGTATTATTTATGATAACCACAATTGATTAGCTTCACCATTCAAAAGATAAACATTTAATAAACATTTTATGCTATAAGAAAAGATGAATTGAAATTTATTTTTCTATCACATTAATCGATTTTATGGAAATTATGGGATTGGATGACCTACTGAAAATTTATGGATGTTTCTATATGAGAGACTAAATATGTATCTCCTAAATCCATTACGTGTAAGGTAGTTCCACAAGATTTGATTTATTTTTCACCGATTGATAGATTTAGTTTAGAATATCCAAGATATTTTTTATTCCATGTCCCATTCCATTATATTTATTGTTGGTATGCACATTACATTTTACATCATAGTAATCGTTATCTAGAATATTCATCGATCTATAAAATAACAAAAGAAAATATTTAGTATGATCATCAACAAAAAATCAGTGTTATAAATCATATTATATGAACAATAAAACCTAATAAGTCATAATTTATGAAAAACACATTTCATTCTATTCCAATATATGTTTATCATATATCAAGTTTGATTAAAAATTAGTTATTATAGGTTCTATACTCTTATTATTCATGACCTTATACAAAAATATAATTTATCCATACATTTAT
Source organism: Viscum album (assembly GCA_963277665.1). Classification (NCBI taxonomy): domain Eukaryota; kingdom Viridiplantae; phylum Streptophyta; class Magnoliopsida; order Santalales; family Viscaceae; genus Viscum; species Viscum album. Next base: position 2,116,883,617 of record OY728120.1, read on the forward strand.
ACAAACTAATACAACCAAATCACGACATAAAAATATTTTTCATTACTTTACAAGATTAATTTTAATATCTCTTAATAAATCCCGCCCATGAACCATTAGTTTTAATGTATTTGGTGATTAAATACATCTCCAACTGATTTAGAAAACACTATTTAATATCTAGAAAAAACTTTCTTCATAACTTTTACCCTTTGGGGAATATCATATATAATAATCTTTCAAATAATTAATGTTATTGAAATAATTGAAAGGGTGAGATTAAAATATTATAAAGGGTAAACATAAGAGAAGTCAATCGATGAACATAGTGGGAATAAGATGATAAAATGGGTATTATAACATAATCAATATGCATGGACATAACATATGGTAATTATAACTAATACTAATAGATAATAAATTGTGATTCAATCCATAAGAATTTCAGAATAACATATGAAATGTATCATTAGAGTTTTTAAACATGATTCAACAATCAGGATCCTAGAAATAAAAACAAGAAGAATATTAATATGGCACATATATAATGATGGAAAAACATTCACTTGGTCATGGAACACTACCAAATCCATTATCACATAGTGTAATTTTTTACATATTAGACTAGTTGAACACCCAATTCCAATAAATATAGTGGAGAGAGTCTCATGACTAGTTAGGTTCACTCACAATTCCCATTAATTTATTGTAAAGCATCCCATTGTTGGTTAAGTTTATTCCACTATCCCTTAAATGTCATATCATGGGATATATGTCTTTAAATAATGACTTAGAGGGATATATAGTTCAGGTTACGCACATCAAATAATGAGAACTATACATAGTATTGTTATGTGAACAAGAAAACATTCATAATGCAATCGTAACATAACTTGTTCATTTAGAATAAACTGTTTTCAGGAAGACATCAATAAATCATGATCATAATACACTAATGGAAATAGGATGGATAGTATCAATATATAAAATCCAGATTGAATGTTAATTAATATTAATGGGTGATACCACGAATGAAAAAAATTAAAAGGGAATTAGATAGATTATATAACAAAAATAAGAAATATCTATTACTTTTGATACATGATCATTTAAAATAAAAAATATTTAAAGTTAAAAAATAGAAATTACTTTATGAAACTATCATAAAATAAAAAGGAATCATTATAAATAAAAATAAAATAGGTTATGGTAAAATTTTTTCATTTGGAAATAATTATAAATAATGATTTTTTCCACCCTTTTATAAAGCGATCAAATTCAGAACAAAATGAACGTTGTGAAAAATGCTAAAAATGATTACTTATAAAATATTGTAAATATGGTAAAATAAAATAAATAATTAACTTATTCAATCATTAATTAATTATGATTTTTTTACCAAATAATAAATTGTATATGGACATGAAAAGAACAATTCATGACCGAAATGAAGAGAGAATGCCGATTTCACTCACACACATCCTTTCATTTGATTGGATAACCAAATCAAGGTGAAATTTTAGGAATAAATTTAAGTCCCCAAAATAAAAATAATTGAGGAAAAGTGATTTGTTATCAAATTTAAATAACAAATCATTTATATTAATGTATATTTAAACATAAATAATCTTTATTTAATAGTGATAATATAAAAAATTATTACTAAGACTCTTTTCTGGTTAGACCTGTCTTAACACCCTATACAATAAATTTATTCTTATTAATATTATTAATATTAGATGAATTAATATTTATTTTTTATGATAACTCAGTATAAATTACTCTCATTGAATATATTAATAATAAATAGATAAAAATATTTTTTGATTACTAGATGTTTCATTTTCCACAAATGACCCGAGTTAGTAGTTCTAGTACTTGCCCATTTATCAAGTGTTAAATAACTATATAATATTATTGATGATGAAATATATGTTTTTGGTATGGGTTAGGAGTCCCATGATTTTGAGACGAAAATATTTTTTATGGTTTTGATGGAGTGCTCAAAAATAAGATTTTTTTATTTATGGTTCCATAAAAAGAATTTATTTTATTATGTAATATACATAAATATATATTACACATGTAGAATTTTTAAAAAATATTAAAATAAACATTTTTATATATTTTTTTCATATTTATTTTTTTATTCATTAATAATCTAAATGTTCTACCATCATTCATGTTGGGGGAACATCTAACCAAAACAAGAACATGTTATAACGATTGAACGAATAAGAATGTGATATTGTTAGGTAATAATATTAAATTTACAAAATTTTAATAATATAAATATTTGTTTTAATAATTTTATAATTTATACTCAAGAATTGGTGGATGAATATGAAAAAAATTAAATATTAGAAAAAATATAACAATTACATTGAATAATGGAGTCTTCTCTTAGAGAGGCACATTGAATTAAGAGGATTATGATGTCTTCATTTGACATGAGGTTGAAAAATATAGGAGAGGTTTTTAGGAAGTTAATTTGGGTAGATATTAATGAAAAATTAGTAATAAAGTAGTTGGATGAGGTGGATATAGTAGGATTCCACTTATAAGAGATATTGAGTGGAATTTTAGAAAATCATTATTTTATATTGTATAGGATATCATTTAAAAATCAAAGTATAAAATAATTTAATATAATTTGTATGGGTTGAGGGGAGGTCATAATTCTCTTTTATATCTGTTTAATTTTTTTTGTTAGTTTAGGTATGTACTTCTTATTCATAGTTTTTACCTTATTTTAGTTGTTAACGCACATGGTGAATAAATTTAACATGGTAAATATTATTTATAAAAAAAAATCTATTTTGATATATTATCGATATGTTAATTCCATGTATTATAATCATTTTATAATAGTTAATTTCTAAATAATGTAAAAATTTACTTTAAAATTATAAATTTATAATGTAAAAACCTTGTTATTATAAATATAATTATTAGTCCAAAAATAAATTCATTATTATTTATTACAAATTTAAATTTTTAAATGAACTGTTATTTGTATTAATATATATATATATATATATATTAAATTAAATTAATTTTTTTTTCGTAAGTGAAACATTTAACAATTAATTAAAAAATACATTGTATAATGAAAAACAACTTGTCAAAAAATTTCCATTAGTCATTATATAAATTAAATCATGTCCCATTATTTATCATTTATCCAGAAAATTGTATCTCTATACTAATAATAGAATCCTTCAATAAAGACATGATATAATTTCTTAGAAATAATTCAAAATAAATAAAAAATCTATTTTAAAAAATTTATTATCTTTTTAATTATATCCATAATTATTTAATGTACACAAATTTCATTATTATTAAACTATTATATAAAAATTAAAAGACATCAATGTAAATATTCGATCAATGTATTTGATATTACCATTAGTCTAATTATATATATATATATATCCAGTGGTTATATTTCTAATGACCTAATTTCCAATGGTCATATGCAAAATTGTAATTATAAATTATTTTATATAGTTATACATGAATTCATAAAAATCATTTATCCTATTAATTTAATTGATTATATAAAACATTATATAATTTCTAATTTTTTTCATCCTTTATATTGTTTTAATATAAGGCATGAAATTCAGTGAAAAAAAATGATGATAATATACTAATTTTAATCTTATTTTCTAATATTTTATCTCCCCAAAACATATCATGATATTTGTAGATCAATTTATTATGAATTATATGAATTATAACTAAAGTGATTTAATTGATTAAAAATAATTATAAATCATTAAGTGTTACAAGTAAACAATTCATCAAAAAATTATTTTTCATTCCTCGGTCAAGTAGTGGAAAATACATAAGTTAGATACTTTCATTGGTTGTAGGAAAACTAGATTGATCAAAAATAATTTTATTGTATATATATCTGGATTTTTTTTAATAAAATACATGAAACAAAAAACTTTAAATGGATAAAATATTATATGATAACACTTCTATGTTCTGCCAGCGTATGACCAGTGTTGGAGGGGTTTCTAGCCCCACATTTTTTGTGTGAGTCCCATAGTCTAGGCCATGTATATTGGATCACACCTGTATACATCTCGAATCATCCTCTATCTAGTACAAAGTTCCTCCTCTAATGGGGTGGCAAACACCAGGGATCTACCATTATTATACCACCCATAATATATATAGGGGACTCCATGGGTGTCTTCAAAGTATTCACCCTTTATAATAGAATAATGGTTTCATATTATGAGAGGGCTAAAATAAAATGAACATTATTCAATATAATAATCTATATAAATATTTGCAGATGAGAATGTTTTTCTATTCATAATTACAATACACCTTAATCAACCCTTCATTTATTATCTACTTTACTATATCCATCACTTTTCTTACAACATGGATATATTTATTTGTGTCATATACCAATATCTAAAATTAATTGAGGTACAATATAGCCTCATAAATGTTTCTCCTAAATTAAATCATCATTATATAGATGTTTTTTATATGTTAGAAAATATGAGTACCATAATTAGGGGTTATCCATACACACACAAAAACAATATCCAATGGACATTGTAGCGAGAAATAAATGAAACATGGGGAAATGTTATAAGATCCCAATATTACGTAGTGTTATGTACATGCTTTAATTTTAGGTTAAAAATTAGTTTTTTATAGCTAATGAATTGATTATTAAGTGTATGGGATGTTTTGGGGAGTTTTTGGGGGTGTGAGACATGGTATGGGGGTGCATTTCTTGAAAGGAAGAAAAAAGTGTCCAAGCAATGTGCAATTCTTGGTTGGCACATGGTTAGTACAAACTGTATTCTTGTCTTGGGAAACTGTGCATCCAAACAACCTCTTAGGCAACAAATGGGTCATGGAAATAACTTTTTTTCCAAATCATGCAGGCTCTTCAAAAATACCATGATTCTTTTCCTCTGTTAGACATATGGGGCTTCACATTTATCACACATTTTACCAACCGTGTCACCAAACTATGTGTCCAATAAAAAGAGATAAATTTACATCCCCCCAAAATCTATTTTCTTTCTCCCCTAAATGTATCCACCATTCGACCCCCTAAAGATAGGGTGATAAACCATAATCATCCTCCTCCTTCACATATTATTCTCCATTCATTCTTTGGTGTTCAGAGTGTCAATTAGTGTGAATAGAATCTTTGGTCCAATCTTTGACTTCATCCCCTTCCATTCTCAAGAATAGGCTTTGTGTGTGGTTTCATCTCATTATGAAACCCTAAATCCTAAAATTTTACAGTAGATTCTATTTTGGGGATTTTAAGGGATCCATAGTTTAAATCAAGAGTAGTTTGAAACAGATCTGAGGTAGGTGATCTTAATGGTTTTTCCTATAGTATTTATGAGTTACATACTTATGTGGTTGTGCTAACACATTGCCTTGTTGTGTTTTGATTTCATGGGTTAAGGATAATGATTTGGGTCTTATATTTAGGTGAGATACCCTTAATAGATCCCACTAGGATCATTGATGTTGTGAGACCAATCCTAGTGCTACCCTTGTGTTATTCCAAACCCTTGAAAATGCTAAATTGAGTGAGTATGTATTCAGATAAGGAAATTATGAAAGAAAATGGACTGTGAATAGTAATTTGATACGTGCTCTTGGTTTGAAGGGAAAAATGAATTAATGATATATTGTATTTTTTGAAATGATTAAGCTTCTTTTGAAATGGTTTAAATAACGTGTTTTGGATTTTTTTTCTAGATTATTATTTTTAATTATGAAAACAATGTTTTGAAAGTACGAAATGTTTTAAAAGGTGGTTTTTCCTGAAGGTGAATTAGAAAGTGTGTTTTTTAAGATTTCAAATGATAATATGAAATGAGGGAATGTTTCCCCTTCTTGTAACAATTCCTTAATGATTATTAACAAGGTTGGAAACAAAAATTTCTTTCTTTGGGAATAGATAATTTATGAAATTGTAAGACTCATGTTTTAATGGGTTGGATTCAAGATGATAATAAATGAGTATGTTGTTTTCTGTGATATCATGGATTGTAACATAAATTTTTATGTTGATCCTTGTTAGGTTTTTTATATGTAACAAGGGGGAATATAGTATAATGTTATATCTGTTTAATGAGTTATAGTTTTTAAATTGTATATGAGTTGAAATGAGATAAGTAATGTAAATGTTTATTATTTAAAATGTTTGAAGAATCCTTTGCACATCATTGGGTATTATGTGAGGTAATGGCTTGAGGTTCTATTCCAAAGGTAGTGTTGGATAGAGGCTCGAACCCCCCACCTATAATGCACTGGTTAGAGATTCATACCGAGGCTTTATGCCCATAATGATTTAATTTAACTAGACACCATTGATAAAGGAACCCAGGTTAGTGTTATGTAATGTATGGTTGTGATGTCATAATGAGGCTCTATTCATTCCAAAATATAGACATGGCATGGTTTAGGATTTGAGAATGATTCTCTATGTTTCCCAAACATGTGTAAATGGATGGATTACTAGACACACGATTTAGGGTATATTGATACATTGTGAATTTTGTATTACCCCTTACGATTAAAAGTGTGGGTACCCATTATTCTATGGATTATAATCCCAGTGTGACCAGAGTTAGTTTTTTTTTGACTTTTTTACCATATGAAACTTATTGAATAAAATGGTTACATTGTGATATTCAAAATGGCGATATATGTTTCTTTTTTTCTATGTTTATTTTTTTCACAAGATTAACTCTATAAACAATTCTAAAAACTATTTATTTCTTAAGAAACCATTAGTGGTGGACTATTATGTTTTACTGATACCTAGCTTTGGCCGCTAAACGTTTTGTTTACCTGATTAGATGTTACTTGTTTTCATGTACTAGTTCAGTGTTTAGACTTTTTTTTTGGTTAATGTATGGACTATTTGGTTTGATAATGGTATGTGAGGACATGGATAATACTTGGGTCTATGTTTGGGGTCTTCTGGTTGTTTGGTTTTGGATTTTGTTATATGACTATAGTACTTGTACGGTATATATATCAATATAGCATTGACCATTCCTTTTTTGTAGTTGGATTTTTCCACATGTTGTACATTAATTTGTTTCTACTGGTTATTTTATATTATAATATTATTTTTGTTTTTAAATGACTCTGATAAGTGGGTATAGTCTCACAAATTTTTCAACATAGAACTATGCGACTACTTGGAAACCAGAAGAAGACGTGGAGGCGCACTTGATGTTTTGTGACAACCCAACTAGGGAAACTAAATATTTTGACCACCAGTATGAGGTCATTTAAATGTGTTGTTAGAGGAGTGTCTTTTTTCATACTTTTTGATGCATGGTAGTCAGAAGACTAGGATATTTTCAGTACATGGGAATTAGATCTTTCACGGGTGCCTACAACCCCATGTACAAGGGAAAAGCCAAGATTCCCATGGTGGTAATTGATGTTTTTTTGTGATTTTATTTTTTTGGATACTTCCACCTCCGATGGAACACATGGATGTGATGTTATTAATTTATGAGGTTTTATCTCTTGTCTTGGTATCCCATGAGACGGTGAGTTATTTCCGTCATAATTATATGAAAATAGGATTGATTGGTCATCCGTATGTTTTCTATGATTTCTAGTTCCTTGGGATTCATATGCTTTTATTATAATTTTAGTCTTGTTAATTTTTTATATTGATTATCCATTGAAAATGATTATAATGAAAACATTTTGAGATGTGAATTTTAATAAATATTGTATTTTGGATGTTTTGGGTTTATAAAAAGGTTTATTAATGTGTACATGATTTAGATTTTTTAAATGAAATATTTTCAAATGTGAAACCTTGGGGTTGAAATGGTAATTTTTTATAAAGAAGAATGATTTAAAATGATGGAAACTACATGGATATTGAGAATGGTTATACCTAGTGTATTGATCATATATTGTGTATGGATGGATTGGGTAGTGATATTTCCCTATTTTTTGGACTTAGTTTTGAGTCAAGTGGATAGTTGTTTTTTTTGTGTGGTAAAATAAATGTTTTTTTGTTCCCTCAATAGGTATGTGACCACGGGTTGAGAGATGTTTTCCGGTATTGTTTGTGTTAACCCTTGTGGTTTGTAGCCAATAGAGTCATGGTTTTGACCCCTACAACGTGTGTTTTAATTGTAGCGCTGATGTATGTTTATGAGTTTTCATGGTGTGAGTACTATAGTACTAGTCTGTTGGGGTGCGTTAGATGCAGTGTGTTTCAGATTGAGGACAAGAGTGGAACCCATAAGCAGTGAGTTGTTTGTGTATATCTTAGAGAATGAAATATAATGGACTTTTTTAATGTGAATTTAGTTTTGGGAGTAGGTACCATTTTACTTTCATGGTTTCTTATAGGATAGGTCAACTGGGGTTTGTCATGAATTGGGTGCATATGGAATAGGTAGATGTTTTGGACTCTAGTATTGGACCACTAAGAGTGTTTCTTAGTACAGGTTTAGCCTAGAGGGGTAAGTAAAATGGTAAATGGGTTTGGATGTGTAACCTATGTTGGGTGTATGAGTCCATATCTTTTGTAAATCAAGGAAATCCTCATTGAGGTTATCCAACCATTGCAGGTGCCTTGTAATGCTGTGCACTTGCAATTTATCTAGAAATGGATTTGATGCACATTATTTTCACTTAGTATTAGGTAAAATATTGTAGTTATGATTTGGTCTCAACTCAGGGAAGAACATGGGGGAATATGTTTGGTTTTAATGGTGGTCATAAAGGGATGGATCATTCATAGACCTAACCCCATCGGTTGGATGGTGTTTTATGTAAATATCAATGTTGATTTGGTGTAGAAAAGTCCATTGGGAGAAAAGCATGGATGTACACTTTTGTTTATAGATATGACGTACAACGTGATGGTGGTAATGTGGTTGGGATTGGTTGTATAAATTATTTGGTTTTCAGGTGAGACACTAAAATATCCTTGCTTTTGATGACACTAACGGATCAGGTTGCATGGTCGGTTTTGTGAGATGGCATTTCGACCAAGATATGGTGTTATTCGGATCCTATGATCCAGAGTCAGATTTATTGTATTGTCATAGAAATGTGTGAGACATCAAGGTCTGTAATGAGTACCAAATATTGTCATATTATATGAAGTATGATTCTATTGGGGATTGGTGAACATTTGGTTCATGATAAGTTCTTGACACCCTTTTTTTGTGATCGAAATGGGAAGAACAAGTTTTGCACTTGACAAAAGGGTTGTGATTCCTTGTACTGGTCATTGTGATTCCATGCAAATGGATTGGGACATGCTAGAATAACTCATGTGGGGTGATGAAAATGGAGCCACATGGAATGATATTTCATGAAAACATAGAAGAGGGTCGTGTTGTGGCAGTGAGTTATGGTTAGAATTTCCATTCGAGTGGGGTTGATTTATTATTGATGAGACCATGGCAGGAATGGAAGCCCACGAATTTCAGTAGTTTAATGTGTTATTATTGGGTTAGGTGACATCGGTGATAGATAAATTTTGGTGGAGTTTGTCAATGATTCCTTGGAATACTATTACCTAGTGATGATCAAGCTCAATATCTTCAAATCAACCCATGTATTCTAAGAGAGATCAGAATTTTTTTTGTTATAAAAATAAGTTTCTATTGGATATGGAGCTTCTTATATGATTCTATCATGGAGAGATATATATGGATTTTTATGGTGGGGAATATAATATTGGCTTGTGAAGTGTGAGGTCCTCGAGATGGACGAGATGTCAATGAATGTAATGGGTTTCATTCTCCAATGTTGAGAATGGGTATCAGTTGATGATGTTATACTGTTATGGGAAAATCAAGATGGTCACATCTATGTTTTGGGGTCTAAATCTATATTGAATCATAAGAATCAGTGGTTTTAATTGCTTGATGAGAGCATATAAATGACACTCCTAAGGTGGGTATCATTATGTTAGTCTTGTTTATGTGGTCAAAACTGTAGAGGGGATAAGGTGGAATCATGTTTCTAAATAGAAAAATGAGAGTGAAGTGTTTTTTTCAATTGGGGATGACTTGGTAGGACATATATGTGAAAGATGATCAATCACATCATTTGATTCAGGTTTGGGGTGGTTTTGAGAATAATAAAAAAGGCATGTGTTAGAGTCATTGATGGGAAGGATAAGGAATCACAATAGCTAATGGAAATAGAGGTTGGGTATTAGAAACTCATCATAATTTAAACATTATTTCAAAGAGGTGTGCCTAGGTAACCCTTGAATGCCTCTATGTGTGAAAACACCATGGGTTATGTGAAGTAATCGCATGCCAACAATGAATCTGAGTGTGTTTCAATAATGAAAATTTGTTTTGAGGATGGAACATGTTTTATTTATTTTATTTATGAAAAAATTAGGTTTTTAGGATTGGAATGTTGATGGGATCCATGGATCTTGACGGTGTCATGGAGAGTAGTGAAATATCTGATGGAAACCTTTCTCTGTTGTCAAGAAATAACACCAGTAGGTTAGTCATGTGATGATTTTTTGTATTATATGAAAAAACACCTTAGGTATAAAATATGGTTAGCATTTAAAAATGGAATATGGGTGATCTAGAAAAAACTAGTCCAGGATAGTCAGATATGGTTTTTTAAGAGGAAAAATCATGGTATGTATATTCCACCAACAATTTCATGATTAATGGAAATTTTGTTTCAGAAATGAAGGTGAAATTGAGGGAGGTCAAGTTATTCATAGTCTTTAAAGGGTAATAGTTTCAAAGATCACTCAATGTATTATTAACAATAATACTGGATGCCAATGTTGGGTAGAGTTGTGAGGATGTTTGGTCACAGGGAGACAGAAAAGTGTTAGGTATGTTGGTAAAATTGACTTGTGGTTATGATGGTATTTTTTATAGTGGGGTTCCAACCACAAGATGATACTTGTGATGAGATATAGAATATGGTGGGGTAGAACCATGGTTTGAAAGTGGTTGGGTGGAAGTGTGATCTATGTTTGTATTCATTGGAATAGAGTAAGTGGCATCAAGGTGAATCAGTTTTGGTGACATGTGTTGGCTGGGGTTTGACCGGTTCAGTGCCTTCTGATAAAGGTTATGATAGGGTTGTGTATTAGATTTTCAAAAGTGGAATGAGGATGTGAAAATTGATTTTTAGACCAATATTATTTGGGTAATGAACTTGTATAATATGTGTGTTCTTGAAAATGATGAGGATATGGGGTTACCATTAGAATTTTTGATGCCAGCTCAGATAGAAAAAAGTTGATTGTGCCATGAATTGCATAGGGAATTTGTCCAAATGGGGTCCTATTGGATCTCATAGGGCAGTTGAGTTATTTTTCAATCCTCATATATACCGTGATTCAGTGATATTTCTGAGAACATTCTCTTCCATTTTAGGATGGTAATGATGAGTAGATTTCGATATTATAGGGTTGAAAGACTTGTTCTAGGGGTTTGGGAGATGAAAGTAGGAAAAAAGAGGGAAAATAGTGTGCAACAGATGGTTGGCTTATGGTCAGTACAAACCGTGCACCAGGACAGAGATATCCTAAACCCAGTCCTCCTTTTAGATAGAGGTTAAATCATAGTACCCATACAATTTTCCAAATCATGTGGGTTCTTCCAAGAGACTATGTGGCTTGGCCCCTCTTGGTTAGAGGGAGCCTCATGGTTAGAGCACAGTTTGGCCAACCATGTGACCAAATCATGCACCCATTTAAAAGTGAATAAATTACCATTTATCCCCCCAATATTATTTATTTCATACCTTGAATTTCTCCAGCATTCATCACCCTAAAAATTGGGTTATGGACCATATCCCACATCCTCCATGGGTTATTCACATTTAATTCTTGGGCATTTGGCATACTATTTATTGGGAATCAAATATCTGGGAAAGTATTCGATTATGTATCCATCAATTTTTAGGATGATGATTTATATGTGGATTATTCTCCTTCTGAAACCCAAAAACAATGACTTTTCTAGAGGATTCAATTTTTTCGCTTCAAGGGGTTTTGGAGTTAGAATAAATGGTGGAGTTTAAGGGAGAGTTCATCAACAGATATAAGGTAAGTGGTATAAAATATTTTTACCATAGTTTGATATGTCAAATGTGTGTGTATTTGTGTTAAATCACTGAATTTCTACGTTTTTTTGTCATGGGTTATGGAACATTATCTAGGTCTTATATTGAGGTCTAAGACCCTCCATAGACCCCATCTGTTCGTTTATGTTGTGAGACTGATCTTAGGGACACCCTTGGGGTATTCCAAACCTTTTAAAATTGTTAAATGTGTTGGTAAGTATTGAGATAGGGTAATTATGAAAGATAATGTGTTTTAATAGTAAGTTGGAATATGTACTTGGTTTAGAGGAATATCTGACTTAATTTTATGTTGGAATTTGTGCAATATGAAAGAGACTTTTGATATTGTTTAAATAATGTGTTTTGGATTTTGATTTTGTTATGGTATTTAACTGATGAATAAGTTGTTTTGAAAGTTGTAAATTTTCTCAAAGGAGGTGTTTCACTCACAGGGGTTTAGAGATTTTATTTCTTTTTATTTTTCAAATAATGATTTTAAATCATGGTTTGTTTTAAATTTTTCTAAAAATTAATTAATTATTATTGAAATGATTGGAAATGGAAATTAAGGTCATTGTGGTATGGTTTAGTTTTATAATAGAAAGACCCCTATTTTAAATGAGTGTCTTGATGGTGATTTTAAATGAGTATTTTGGTTTGTGTGTTATCATGGATATAGAATGAATTTTTATGTTGACTTGTTTTTATTTTTTAATATTGAAATAGAATAATTTGGTGTAAAGGTATATTTGTTTAATGAGTTATGACTTGAAAATGGTATATGTGTTGAGTTGGGTTAAGGAATAAAAATGGTTATTATGTAAAATGGTTAAAGAGACTTATTACCATTTATTGGTAATATTTGGGGTATTGAATTTATGTTATATGCCCTTGGGTCATGTTGGAATGAGGCTTAGAAACCAACAACTATAATTCCTGGGTTATGTAGTTGGAATGAGGATCTATTCGAAAAGTGATTTCAATAGATGAGACTACTTGGAAAGAGGCTCCAAGGTATATGGTTTGTAATGTATTATTGGGATGATGGAATAAGGCTCTTTACATTCTAACATATAGGCATGGTATTTTTGGGGCTGTCGGACAGAGGCTCTATAATTCCCAAACATGTGGACATTTCTAGATTACCAAAATGAGGCTCTAGTATACTAAAAAATTGTTAATTGTGAATTTCCCATTAAAATTAAAATTTTGTGTACCCCTTATTCTATTGGATGGACTCTTAATGTAAACAAACTTAGTTTAGTTTATTGGTTAACTGGAGAAAATTTAATGGACAAAACAGTTACTTTGTGATTTTGTAAATGGTGAGATATATTCCTTTTGATTTCCATGATTATGTATCAATCTTTCATACCTACCTACAATATTTTATGAACTAGTTATTAATTTAGATAAAGTATGTGGAGGGCTAATGACTTGTACTCACACACTACTTGGGACACCTTGGAACTTGAGTACTAGAGTAGATGATACTTATTTTCATGAACATGATCAGGACAATGACTTGGTATTTTTTTCATGAATGGGATGTTTGGTTAAAGAATGGGATGTTAGGAATGGGTTGAGAATCTGTTCCGTGTTGGGGTCTTTTGGTAGTTTGGTTTTGTATTTCTTTGTATGACTACATGATATTTAGTATATACTATCATAGTTGTATCAGGTCATTTTTTTGTTATAGTTGGCATTTTTTAATTTTGTCCATTTTTTCTCTACTAGTAATTACATCTCTTGATATTAATTATGTGATGGAATTACTTAGATAAGTTTTTGTAATCCTCCCAATATTTTTCCATAGACCTGCACTACTAGTTGGATAATTCGGGTGTGTGAGGAGTCATGCTTGAGGTAATGTGATGAACCGACACGTGGAACTAGATATTGTGTCCACCGGGTGGGGGATTTTAAAAAGTTATGATAAAGAGATTCTGGTTGTATCAACTATATGTATTGAAGAAGATTCGGGCCCTATTGACATCTACTGTCAACATATAAACTCAATATCAACTTGAGATTCAAACCATTATAAAAAATTCATCTCTCCATGCTTTGACTCATAATGAGTTTCATATTTGACTCAATGATATCAAGTGTCTTGTAAAATAGGATGTCAAAAATAATATGTATCAGTCTTTTGAAGTGATTCTGATGGAAAATTTGGGTACCTATGATCCCTTACTCAAAGGATAAAGCAGTAGTGACCCATGGAACATCCCAAAATATCATTATGTGTTGTAATTACGACATCTATGATTAGGAATACCCAATATCCATTGAACTGGTATATTTAATGAGGGAATCCAAGTCCCGAATTGAGTATTTCCATAATCCATCATCACGTAATGATATTAAAAAACCATAAAGTGACTACCACTACTAATTTTCATTATTATAGTATTTGCTTTATATATAATTATCCATAATTGGTGTTTGAATCAATACATCAAAAAAGATTAAAAAACCATATCACAATATATCTAGGTAACCATGATGTATTCTTCCATAGGTATATTTTATTATCCGGATTTATAGTCTCCATGACCTTCATCCATGATTTCCAAAATTGGGTGATCACTATATGGATGGAAGTTAAAATGTATGTGTAGAAATAATATATTAAATGCCTTATCATCCTTCAATAATAATGAATTGATTCTGATAATTTCATGTATTAATGGAGTGACCAACACATTGTGATTTGAACCCCCCTATAGTTCCCATATAAATTTAAGGTTACTACCAACCAGTCCCATTACACTAGAATTCTAATTTAGATTCTTAACAGGGACACCCCATTTCAGGTATGAATCATGAACTTGTGTATATAATATATTAGTGTCCCCATGAGGCCCCTGAGGCTCCATTAATACAACAATGTTTATAGAATTAGAGTACTTCTTCACACTAAAATATGTGAATATTGACCTAAGATCAATAAAAACACTTAATTCATTATTTTACATCAAAAATAATTCAATTACACAAATAGTTTCATAATATATAGAAACAATGTTTTAGTGTCATGGAGATTAATAATAATAAATAATATTTTACAAAACATAAAAACATTTCCCCACAATCACTTGCCAAGAAAGGAATTTTATAGAAATATCATGGGATATAATTCTCACTATGTCATAGGGAATGGAATCTTAACAATGGGGTGAGATAATATGTCTATTAAGGGAAATATAAGAGATAACCAATCATGAGCCTAAAATTTAAAATGTAAATCATATAGATATGAGATCACAATCAAGATCGATATAATAAAATTTGGAAACCATAGTAGGGTACCACATGGAGCATGTGATATGATAAATTATAAAATAAGTTTAATGAAAATCCTACGAATAAGAAACAAACATAATCTTAAAAATCATGACATATTAGATCAGGAATCATAACTGATTTCCGTTAGTGGATCATGCGTTACTCAAATATTTTTCATTGTGGATTATGCATCAATAACCTATTTGTCATTGATGACCATTATTTAATAACATGTTTCAATTGGATGATCGATCATCTCATGGAAAATTATACCTATGTGTTCCATAATATATCAATCATTAAAAATATCATGACAACCAATAAAAAAATGGGTTCTATTAAAAAAATCAATATGATCTCGTTAATGTAAAATTGGGTTACCTAATATTTCCAGATGGTACGAAATAAATTGACCTCCTTATTATAAAAAATTGAGACACAAAATCAAATTACCACAAAACCATATTTTATGAGAACATTTAGATGGTGGTTCCTGAAAAATAACTTTAATAGTTAATTTTTTTTTTGGATAATGAATAAATAGAAACAAAAATTTAAATGAGTTTTTCAAAATCTATTTTAAATTCCAAATTAAAGATAACATTATAGTCAATATAAAATGTAATTTCTTGAATGGTCACTTTGGAGAAACTCGAAAACATATTTTAAAAATTAATATTTCAAAATAAATCAATATAATAAATCCTCCAAAATAATTAATGGTTTCAAAATGGTGATTCCAAAACATTTTGAAAAAATTTAATTTTAAAAATAATTTTCAATAACCGAGCTTTAAATATGATATTGAATTTTCAAAATATTGGGGTAGTGGTGGATAAAAACATAATTTTGATATGATAAAAAACTTATATAATATATTGAAATATCATTTGGAAAACCCACAGGGTAATACGTGTAAAAATGTTACTTTTGAAAATAGTTAATGGGAAATAAGAAGGCTATATAATATTACACATTAATTTAGATTCAATATATAACAAATATTTTTTTTGGGAATGGAAAATATGTAAAATGAAGGGATACAATCATTCAAGTGGGTGAGAATTATTCTAAACAATGATATACTTTTTAGGGGTATGAAACACATTGATGTGAAATAACTGATTCCATAGTGTATTTTTTTCATAAAGAGAATGAGAAATAACCATCCAATGAAAAATTTCATTGGGGAAATTTTTTTGGAAGAAATAAGTTCAATAAGATACATTATAACTCAATGTTGAGATTTGAGTTAACAAAACCCTTAAAAATTTGATTTCATTCGAATCAAATGGAATTTTAATAAAGAACATGTTATGGATGTTCAAAATTCATAAAATAAATGATCATATTAGAATAAATTCATTAGTTAGTAATATAACCATCTCAACCATATCATGGGTCTTAATAAAGAATATGTCCCATATAATTAAATATTACACAAAGAACCCCTTACCTTAATTCAAAACTCCCACAAAAGTTCTTAAATATCATGTAAGACAAAAAAATAGTTTAATCAACTATTCAGGAACCCTATTAAATAATATATACGATTTCTAAAAATACTTTTTAATAATATTTTACAAGTATATTAATTAGTTATTCTCTAATTTTGATATTTAGTGTGAGTAATCATGATCTTTTTGAACAAGATTTATAATTGCATTGTTTTTATTTGTATTTCCTTTATTTTTAATCATTCCAATATCCTAGAATGTACAAAAAAAATTTATGGTTGTTTTGAATGTTTTATTTGAATTCTATTAGTGTTTTATTCCTTGTTCTAGTAGATGAAATTGGATACTTTTATATTTCTTTGATCATTAACTACTGAACGATGGTAACATAGTTATAGAGTTTAATAGTAATGATACCATCATGAAAATAAAATAATACCTATATATATTTATATCCAATATATTCATAGATTTAGAACTAATAGTCATGAAATATATTATTTTATACCATTTTTCATGTTTGTTTTCTGATTAACAAAAACATGACCATACCATTAATAATTGTTGATTATGATTATAAATGAAATATATTTTTGAATGATATATTTATTAAATATAAATGAAGATATTATATAGATATTCTTAATGACTTGAATCATATTTTACATGATTTTAATAAATAAAAATTAATTTAGATGAAAAATGATATATGTGATTTTGTTGAGGTGGTTGTCCACATGAACAAATGACATTGTCAATTTTTATAGGAAAAGGGGAAATCTGGATAAATATTTTTATCATATATTATTAAAATTAATTAAAAATTAATACTAAGGAATAATTTGTAATGATAAAATTATATATCTCAAATTATGATTGAAAAAAAAGTTATGGAAACATCAGTACTCGCATTGAGGACATGTGTTTTCCCATATAGGAGACACCATAAATGATGGAATTTGGATAAATTAATGTTAATAGATGATAAATATTGTCCTACAGGATTCATGGATAATTAAAGATGGAATGGTTTGTAGAAGAAACATAAATTATAGAGTGTTCTTGAAGGGGTGGTGAGAGACCCATTTTATACGTACTATAGAGGGCATTTCGTAAATATTTTAAATAAATCAAAAGAGGCAACATGTTTCACTTTTCATGAAGTATCTTAAATAGAATATGATATATTTTACATAATTTATTTTCTATAAAAACATGGAATATTCAATTAGAATTTTTTTTAATATGTTTTTCCTTTTATCCACTTGGTTAAACTTTTTTACCTATTTGGCATTTACCATGGAATGTTGTTTTAAACAAGTAATTTATTTCTTATATGTAAAAATAAAAATGGACATATATGGTAATTTTGAAAAACTAATAAAAATACTAAATTATTTTTATTGAGTAATAGATAAATTTTTATGAATGATTAATTATCAAATTTTCCCATAGGACATATAAAATATTGTTTTACGGAAAAAATATTTTAGGCATAATAGTTATGTGTAAGATAAAATTATCCATGAAATTAACTTTTATGACACAATTATTTTATTATAAATCAGATAAAACTCTTTTAGATAAAAAAATGTCCAAAAACAAATGTGGTTAATATGATATTTAATTTAAATAATTGACCAAAATAGTTTTTAATGGATGTTATTACTCATGATGTTAAATATATTTTTTTTGAGATTCATAACTGTATTTTAAAATGAATAATTTAATCATTAACATATATTATTGATAATGAAAAATATATAATTTTTATATTATATTTACTTATGTATATTTTCATTAAAATCACGATAATGTTAACATTGTTTTTTATTGTTTAGGTGAAAGTCCATTATTTTATAAAAATTTAAAAAAATTCAGCCTATGATAATTTTACCATGATTAATTTATACATTATATAAAACCTAATTAATTAATGTTTAAAAAATTGTATATTAAAATTTTTAATTAGAATACAAAAAATAAGCAAAAAAGTATTTTTTAAATGAGCCTTTTAAATAGTAGGTTTTCTTAAAAATATTTCATACCAAATGTAAACATAATGCACTACAAAAAAATGATTTATACCAACCGAAATTTATCGACAGATAATATAACTATTGGTAAAATTACCAATTCCAACAATTATTATGTTTTATTGGTATTAATTTTAAGTAGGAACACTTATTTTAATCTTAAAACATATCTGCTGACATTTACTATTCAATATCAAAAAATCTATTTCCTAAAATTAAATCTATTACTTTATCATACCAATACCAATATTTTTTTACTTACATGTGATATATATATTGTCTTTGACACATGGAAATGAAATCACATTGAAATTATTCTCTTAATAATTAATTTTATGTATAATCCAATTCTCTTATATCATGTGCATATGCACAAGGAATTTATAATGAAAAAAAATCACCACTATGCTTCGATACAATCTTCATCACTATCTTAGGAAAATGAGAAAAAATATACATTTTTATAGATTTTATTTTTTGGGATGTTAATGAATTTAGGAAAGAAAAAGAACCAATATTCATAAACTAATGAGAATTCCTTTTTAAGATCCTTTGATATGTCATTAATCTATTGAAAGGATATTTCTCACAATTATTTCAGAGAAGAAACCAAACTATGTGAACTTTACAGTGCATTAGTCTTCACATCCATCATCTTTGGATGCATATTGTAATCACTAAAGTATTTATGGTTTGTATTTATTTTATGTGATAAATCATCTACTAAGAATAAATTTTCAAATTATATAAACAATCAGCAAATCTTGAGTTATGCAGCATAGATTGAATTTGGGGATTCGACTCTTCGGAACACAATCTGTTGGAAATGGGCTTGGCTCCACACATCAACATACACTCTAGCTTTCTGGTTTCAACTCTATAATATTCCTTATGATAAAAATTCAATCTGCAAGTGTCTAATAATAATCCTCCTTAATGAGTTCCCATTTATATTTATAAAATTTGAAAAGGTCCTTTTAGAGCACCACTGAAGAAATATACAAAATACCTAAGGTTCTTATTTCACAAAATGGTTTGTTAAATATTGAGTTAGGTTTCTTTATCAATTAAAATTATCAATACTAGAATACATAATTCGATACTAGATATCTGTCTATTTGTTTCCCTTCTTTTCCAAAGAAAAAATATTGTGTCGAAACTAGTGAAACCACTTTCTATCCTTTCAAGGACTCTGATTTGATGCATAGATCAAAATTACTTCTTTTTTTAACTGGATGATGTTATATGTCTCTATTATAACTTATTTCATTACTTTGGTCAAGTGTATTGAGGTTTTTTTGGAATTTTATCAAAATATCCAAGCATTAGAAACTGATATTGACTTACTTGTCACTTGAAATGTTAGTGATAATGAAATAGTCTTGGATCAATGATCCTTTTTATTAAATAGTATAAATCACAAAGATAATGGACGAATGGGGGGTTAGAAATTGCAACCCTTCCCACGTTTAAAGAAAAAACCACAAGTCATCATAAATAGAAACATCACATGTCATAATCATGTTCCTTACATATTTCGTAATCTTCGTACCAGTTGGAATCATATCTCAAGGAGCTGAACATACTAGACTATTACATACTCCCCTATCCCTATCATAGCGGAGTCAATCTGGTACTCATAGTGGGTTTAAACATTGAGTAGTCCTTCTATTGTCTGCCTTTGGCATTGATAACAAACCCTCATCATCTTTCATCTTTTAGCAGACACATCCCTGTATGCAGTACTATATCTCTTGACATTTCCATCCATGCAACCTTCATCTAGATCAGTTATATCTCTCCAATTACCAATGGAACCAAAGGTATTTATTTCATCCATGATATATTTCTAGTTGTCAATACCTTGTTGCATATGTGCATGATAATTCTAAAAACCCTCTAGATTATTAGAATTTACCTATCCAGACATGTCATGTGACAATACATTCATAGGGGAAACAACCTCCCCATCATGGAAGTAATCATGAACCCACCATATGAGACTTGAATTCAAGACCTCATCCTAATTACGAGACTTGACTTATGTGCCAGCCTGATCAAGACTTATGGAATCAGAATCAGCCAGAATAGGATTCTCAAGTATGTGCAGGATAGACCTCCTAGGTGAAGCAATACTCCCACCTTGTCCAGAAAGACTACCCTTCTCATGCTCCAAATTAATAGAGGAAACAATATTGTTTTGAAAATGCATACCAAAAACGAATGCCTACGTTTTTTGTGACTGATAAACAGAAACGTGTTCACTTCAATGCTCAGTCTCCTCATTTCCTTAGATGGTTTCTATGGTAATCAACCTTGCACATCTAGTATCTTCTCTTTTGAGACTACTTGATGTTTAATAGGAAAAATCTGTCCAGACACACTATTAGACTGACAAGTCTCAACAAATTCAACCATCTTCTCTCCTACTACAGTATTAGCAACATGGCCCTTTCCTCGCTCTGTCCTAAACATAGGCCCCTAGGAAACATGATCCAGTCCCTGACCACTATCCCCCACACCAAAATAACCATTACCCTGAGCCTGCAATGCAACATTAGTTTTAGCTCCATGTCCATGTGAACTATTCACATTAATCTTCTACTATCTTACTCCTGCCAAAACCAATAAACTATTTCCATGCATGTTTTTCTTCCTCAACTACCTTTTAAAAAGACATTCAACAATAACCTCTAAAGGTAAAAATGATAAGAACATATTCTTAAAACACTCTTCATTAACAGGACCAATCAAGATACAATTCACACAGTAAGTAGAAGACCTATCGTAAGTAATTTGAAGTGTCAATGATAAACTTAAACAAAATATTACTGGTGTTTTTGTGGTCACTGGTTATATAATATTATTTTTATTTTTATAGGATGAATTATTATTTCCTAATATTCATTGGTTTTACATTTTAATTTATTTTATAGTCATATTCCCTTCTGTTATTCAATGCATAAATGAGATTGAGTTTCTCAGAAATTATAGATGAGTTGGACTTCAACAATGATGTTGTGGTCAGATAATTACATTCCCAATTTTGTTCCAACAATATATATCTATGACACAAACACTTAAATGATTTATCCTCATGGTCACATTGAATTAAATTCATTGTGACCAATAAAATGACGGAAAAAATGTGTAGATGTGGGAAAAATGTATTGTTTTATTAATCATCTTTAAAATTTGTTGGTTGTTGATAATAATGATATAGTAATTATGATTACTTGTGTTTAAACTTGCAGATTCATATGCCTCTTGTGGATGAGAAGAATAATTTATTGAAGATATTGACATGAAAGAGTAATATTCCATTTAACCATTAATAATATGTATCAAGAAGATCCCGAAGCTTTAGGTTCATTAGTAGTTTTTCATGGAGTGTGTGGCGTAGTCGAGGCCTGCATGTTTAAGGTAACATATAGAGTCTTAGTTACTGTTTGATAGATCACACAAACCTCTTTATTCCTCTAATATCATTCTCATACTATTGCTTGAACTATTGATTTAATTGCGAATAAACAGTTTGATTTAGTTGGTGATTGACTAGGTAGAGTATTTGAGGTCTCCTTATTTAAAGTAATATATTGAGGCTTAATTTTTGTATTTGTGAGCACACTGAACACTTTATTACCACCTTCTAATTCTCATATAATGGCTTAATATGGGAATAAAGTGGTTTTTAGTACTTCAATCTTAGTGTGGATATTTTTTTATTATAATTTTTATTGATTTGGGTTCATTTGTTGATTGTTGTATTGATGTATCTACAATGCATTGATTCCAAATATGTTGTACCACATGACTACCCATCCTCTTGCATCAAATAATTTTTCCTTCATATGGAATTAGATATCTACATGAGGATGTAATCTTGTATGTCCATTAATTCAGAATTACATAAGAAGTCAACTCTGAGTTAATCCCTTACTACCAGACTATTATATAAAAAGATGGTGGTTTTTGGCCTTCTGTTCTTGATTTGTGGGGTTTTTTCTGGTACTTTGTATTCTACATCCCTCATATAATTATTTAGTGATATATCAGTTATGGGATGAATGTTGGTTCATGGTTTAATTACAGTTTTATGCACTTTCATGTGGTGGTTCTGTTATAGGGGTTACTGCCTGTTTCTAGGGTTGATCTGACCTATGACTATCTTAGGGATGGACCATTCTTCTGATGATGTTGTTCTGTGTTACATATTCTTGTTTTTCTATTGGTTTTCTACTATGTATTCCAGATTTTCTACTAGAGGATGCATGCATGGGCGATTTTCTCATTTCATCTTCATAATGGCAGACTATTTCTCTATGATGGGTGAGGGATCTTATGGAGTAGTCTTCATTAGATAGGTGGACATGTGCTACTGTAGGCCATCTCTATTTTGGTCTGATTCATCTTTAGGTTTTATACTTCTTGTGATGTTGTCGGGCACTTGGATTAGGCCATTACAGCTTTTGTGGTGTTGGGTTACTTGTGATGATAGGGTTGTTGATTTGGTCTCTTGCTGGGGAAGTTGTTGTGGTGGAGGAGATGTTGTGATAGTCTGTTGATGGTTCCTTTGTGTGGGGTTGAATGTGTGTTTCGAGTTCGTGTGATTCTTTAAACATAGCAGTCATTATTTTCATTTAGTCATGTTTTGATCTTCCCAAGGCGACTTAGGATCCTTGTAATTTTGATGTTATGTTTTTAAATAATGTATGAACTTGTTTATATAAATAAACCATCATTTTTTTGAGTTTTACATAAGTTAATTTTTTAATTATTATATAATTAAATATGTATTGATTATATTAAATTTCATTTTTAATATTATTAATATTTTTATAATATTGGACATTGTGAAACTTGTCTATAGTATTATAATTAAAATAGTTGTATTGTATATAATAAATTAATAAATATAATATAAAATTTTAGCAATATATATTGAAATACCTAAACCTAATATCTATTTTAAATAAAAATTATAAACATATATTAATTATTGTTATTTGTTTTGAAATAAGATAATAATATTACCAATAGAAAAGTTTTAATAGAAATATTTTTCATTGAATTTTCACCAACATATATATATTATATGATGGTATTTTTATAATTGTAATTGAACTATTTTATCTGTCACAATAGCATTTAGTGATAGAGTTTTTACCAACATTTTAGTGACACGACAAATTTTGGTTGGTAGTATATTTTACTAATAGATAATTCACGTTTACCAAAAGATATACCCCTACTGGAAAACCTAATTATTTTGTAGTGATTAATGTTAATATATTATTTTATATATTTAAATATTATATATTATGAAAATAATCTTTTAAAATTTGTATATTTAATATAATTAGACAATATATAAAACACCATTAAAAAGGTATTTAAGAAATAATAATCATTAAATATTAAATATTATATTTTTTTAACCTCAATATGTTTTATTATTTTTATAATCATCTTAATAACATTCATCTATTATGTTTTAGATCATTTTTGTTTGGTAACCTGTATGGAATAATCTATTAATATTGCGTTTATTTAAATGATAACATATTCAAAAATCCCAGAATGTTACAATATTTGTCCTGAACTAAGAGAATGTACATGAAAATGATCATTCAACGGAATCCAACACAACAAAAATCCAATAAATCGGGCCTTTAATAGTTCAAATAAAGGAGTTTCATTAGTGCTTCAAAAGTGATGATAAAAAGAGAGATGTTCAAATATAACCTTTTTCAGTGCTAAAAAATACCAGTTAAAGGAACACTTGAACATCTCTTAAAAAAACATATAATGGGTCCCTTTATCAGTTCTTTTTATACGTGTTAATGGGATCCTTTAAAAAAATAATTTTACCACATTTATAGGATGACTTTTAATAGTGATAAAAAAGGGTTGTCAAAAAACCTTAAAAAAATGAAATTTAAAAACATCCCCAATCCCCCTTTCCCAGCACTTATAGTCCCCCTTTATTAATTATTTTCACTCCCCATATACCATCACTCACAACAAACGCATTTCATAGCATTATAAGACTACCCCCAAATACTTATGCACACTTGTGTTTGATCCTATGACCTCCCTTATATGACTGGATTCTCTTTACCACTTTTTCATTCATGTTTCATTAAATATTTAATGTATTTTCTATTTATTTATTTATATTATGAAATGTGTGAAATATAGGTTCAAAATTATATTTATTTAAATTTATTATATATTTAAATTTATTTATATACAATAGAATATAATTATATATATATACTTATTAATACACAATCTTCTTTATATATAAAAATTATATATACATATTATTTTATTTTTATAATTTAATATAAATGGATGCATTTTCACTATAAATAAAAGGAATTATAAAAATTTATTTTAAAAATTTTAAAAATTGATTTTTATATTAATATGTTGATATATTTATTTATATATGTGATTTTCTATATGCACATATATGAAAATAATAACCTATCTAATTATAAATAAAACTACGTTGTGAAAATTATAAATTTTCCAAACCATAATATCAATATGAATGTAATCCCAGAGAGTAAATTCAATCCCCACAAAAAGTGGGAAAAATACCATCTTAGAAGAGTCCCAAATTCCATTTAATGTTAAAAAAATTGGGGTACCCCGACTAAAAACTCAGTTTTCGAGTTCTTCTAGGCCTTTTTTGGCCTCTAGAAATTCGATTAGGGGTACCTTGATAAAAACGGAGTAGAGATCATCCCAATATCATATTTTATATGTTGTAGAGACCAAAAGAACACCCAAATCAAAAAATATGTCTGTTTAATGTTCAAGTCATGTTTTTATCTTATTTTAGATCTTTTATCATTTTTAATTTTTATTTTAAACTGTTATTAAGTGGATATTAATGAATAATAATTAGTAATTTAATAATTAATAATAATTTTTTAATTATTTTGTAAGACATTCTCACAAAATATCTTATATATTTATTTTAAATGGTAATTTAGGCTAATGTAAAACCTATTAAATATATATATATATATTTATATAATATTTATACAAATATAAATATATTTATATATTTATATAATTTTTTAACGAAATTTATTGTTTATGAAATATACCTTTTTCAGCACTATAAAAATGGTTTATAAAGGGTGGGCCATTATCTGGGATTTATAAAAAGCACTCATAAGGGATGGCCTATATACAATCTTTTTTCTAGTACTGATAATAACCCCAATTATAAGTGATTTTTAAAAAGTTCCGATAAATCCCCACCCATTATCATGGATTTTTTTCTAGAACTAATAAACATGAGCCTTTATCAGGGTTTATTTTCAAGAATTGATAAAGTTCCCCCTTTTAACCATGGGTTTTTAGTGATGTTAAAAGCCCCCTTTAGTGACGCTAAAAAAGAGCTGTGTTCAATCCCCCATTTAAGGATGTTTTTTCTAGAACTTATAAATGGTGTTTTTAACAGCGCTATTTGATAGAACTATTAAATCCATATCACTAGATAAACCTGGTTTTGTAGTAGTGTGTGTTTGTAAAAGGGTTAAATAGTACAATTCATATCCAGAATCATTATAGATTCCTCTATGAAGCTCAATCCAGTATGAAAATAGATCCCCCTATTTTATTAAGAGGGGAATCCCATTTGGTATTGTGATGTTAGATATACCCCATTATAAAATAATAAAATAATAATCCATCCATGGAAAAAATTTCTATCTATAGGTGTTTATCCTTCCCCATAGAATTGAACACTCCTCTTACCCATGAGTCATCAAGGGAAGTTGTTTTCCTAAGACCCCCAAGTAAGAAATCATAGGGTGTTAAAAAAATGTAATAGCTCCATGAATGGGTTCTCAGAAGAACATATATATGTCCCACCATTATGTATTCAGTTTTTTTCATGCGTTGTGTGAAATATGTTATTCTATGGGATAAAATTTTGAATAATTATTTGATGAGTTTAATACTCTTACATAGAATTTTCCATGAGGTATATAAAACATAGTAAATCTTTTCAAACTTTACATGATTCATCTAGTTAAGGCATATAAATCAAACCCATTATGACAACATTCATTCATGTTTAAATCCACCTCATAATTTTAGGTTTGAATCCTCTTATAAATCATGATTTTTTTTTAATTTTTGATCAACTAAAGATGGATGACTAGCTATAGGTCAGGATATCTAGTATGTACGAATATCTACCATACGATAATTTAGAGTATTTCAAAATATATATAAGGGTTTCCCCCCATAATTATTATTTGAAACATTATATGACATATTGTTTCTTCCAATATTAGTATACTTGTTGAACCGGAAGTATGGATGATTTCTGACTAGCCTCATAATGTCAACCTTTACAATAAGTTCACATCTATAATGTGGAATGGAGAATGATTTTATTAAATTTTGGCTGAGTGATTTCATGATGTGGGAACAAAAATACATTAAACAAAAATATTTTATGGACTTTATTAGTTTTATGTATCAGATAATTATACTAATACACATGGTAGCATCAGCATCAAATTATAGTTTATGTTGGATGATCCATTTTCTACAGAAGAAGAATATTTTACAATTTATTTTTATTGAGATTTACATTGATATTACGACTAAAAATTGTAAATAAAAGATGAAAATGAACATCACCAGGTAAAAATTTGACCAAGGAATATTTTTCTATCGGGACATCTCACTCCCCCCCCTAAGTAATGGTATCATTGGTTAGCCTCCATTCCCAGACAACATCACCTAGATTATGGTGTGATAATATCATTCCCAAATAGTAAGTTTCATCATGATGAGTATTCCTATACTATTTCTTTCCTTTTTTCAGAATTATAACAATATAGTTAAATATAATGTTTTATACTGACTTATAGGACTCTTGAATGTAACTTCCAAGAAAACAGACTATAGGAGATTAATGTAATTGATAGGTCAAATAATTCATGAAGAAGAGGTGGCCCCTTTATTTTTAGGAGTGACTATTTCTGTCTCCCAAAATAGAATACAAGTCATAAAAAACATCAAAAACTAATCCTTCTTTCATTCAATAATTCCCATTTATTTTAGATTCAAATTTACATTTCAATATAATTCAATTAGGGAAAATTAAATCCTCTACTATGGGGGGAATTTGATAGAATTGAATTTTTTATGTGTTGTGGTATTGGGTAAATAATTTTTTATTATAATTATGATGAAGGGTAAATATACCACATAATTCACATCTATCTCAAATCACATACCCCACAACTATGTGCACCTAGTCCATTCATAAGAATTCTTTGGTGAATTCCTTGTTATCCCCATTCCCCTCTTATACAACTTAGCATCCTTAAGAGAACCGTGTAGCTACCTAGCATCCACATAAATCCCCTCTTCACAGAAATATTTTTTTATCAAGGAATACCATGATCAATCCAATTATATGAGTCGAATGAATTATTTAGGAATAAATAGATTTTATTATTATATTTGAACCATTCCCCTTATTTACTAATAAATAATCAAAATTCCACTCAATTTAGGGGTGGATGGATGACACAAACATGATCAAGAGCACAAAACCTCAAAATTATGCAATATGACCCATATCAATGCCCCCCATAGTCTACATCCCCATCACATGCCTCCCTTTGTAATTAATTTATGAATAAAAAGGAAAAACATTAGGTAACTATACATCCAATGATTTTAATATTATTCTTTCCTGAACATAAACCTCTCATATAGAATTATGGTGAATGACACATAGTTATCTGAAAAACATCATACAAGAGTACCACACACTCGACTCATTCATATAATACCTTACTAAGGGATTATGTTCCTAACATTCCATGAGGATCATATAACATTGTGACATATAACCCCTTTCTCTACACTAGGTTATAACATCACCAGATAAACATTATTAGGGAAGAACTTCTCCCATATCCAAATAACTAGGTTCTAATACACTTAATCATGTTTAATATATTGATGATCCTAATGTACCCCAATATTTTGGAAAAAAGTCATCATTATCCCAATAAATGGGTGAAGATTAACTCAATCCCATTTATAACAGTGCTATATCACCCAAGTCCTGCTATATGGGTGCTAATTCACCCAGGTCCTATTCCATGGTTCCAATTCACACATATTCTATAAATTGGAACCATTTTCCCAAGTCATATTCATTAGAAACACCTTTCTAGGGTCCTATAAAATTATTCCACAACACATAGGTCTCTTACATGGGTGCCACATCAATAAAGTCCAATAAATGGGTGACACATCGTAAAAGGGACACACTACGATATCCTACCTCCTTAGGCCTCCTTCAAAACATTATCAGTACATTTAAGTGCTATGAATTCTAGTGAACTCACCCTTATTCAATATTTCCTTTAATAATATTAATCAGTACAATAATGGGAGTCATTACCCGAGGTTTTCTCAATAAATAATTTGACTTCACTTTTATCCACTTATCCCCAAAAAATCTCTCCACAAGGATTGATTTACATTTTAAATCCCCATAGGCAAGTAAATAGTGTGTGGATATCTTGGAAAAACCATTTGGGAATAATTTAATTCATAAATATGAGTGAAATTATATTGAAAAAGTACCAAAGTATGACATGTAAAATCATTATATCAGACTTCTAGGAAGTATCACTCATAAATAAAAAATAAAATATTAATGAACTATCCATATTGGTTATAAAAAATAATAGTGATTATTCACACACACACACACACACAAACCCACACAGATTCATTCATGCATACCTACATATATATATATATATAACATCATCCCCAGAAAATTATTCACTTTGGAATAACCAAATAACATAAACGATTACTAAGAAGTAGTTATAAGGTAGTCATATTGGAAAATAAAACAACAAAAATAACAATATAAACAAAATCGAGGCATGATTATGCCACCGCCATGAAATCTCTAGTTTATAACCACCTCTCAACTCACTTAATTTCATATTAAAGTAAAAGAAAATAATTCCAAATGAAAAAATATGTCCATAATTATATAAGAATGGGAAAACATCATAATATATTTCCACCCACCAATACAATGGAATTTATTTCAAATGGTAATTCTTAAATAATTGTTTGAAAATATAACTATAAAAATTCCTTTCAAATAATAACACATGAGAAACCAAATCAAATCATCTATCACTTTTAAAAAAACAATTTATTTTCGTAATGTGAAAACACAAAATTTGGAGATGTTATATCAGATTAATTCATTTCAAAAACAATAACACATTTTTAAATCCTCTTTAAAAATTCAACCAAGAGAATTTAAATTTTAAAAATGTTTCAAAAAAATCATTCAATAATATATAAATGAGAAAAACCCAAAAAAAGGTTAAATCAAAGGAACAATGTTAGGAACAAAAGAACCATAGATAGGTAATCAAGATAATGATGATAAATATTCCAAAATAGTTCAAATAATTGAAAGATACCACATAAATATCATTACAATGGAAAAACCACACACAAACCAATTACATACTTGAAAAGAGTGGAATAAAAAAAATGAAAACAATGTAGTTCATTATATGAATATGATTCCCACTAGAAACTAGGATCCCATAAAAATATAAATGGGGAGGTAACTTAATACACAATCCAATATTCACACACATGGATAATGAAATAACTCTTCCAAACCACTATCAACCCCATATAAAACATCCCAATTTTATTCATCATTAATCCATTGAAAAAACAATTAAAATTACCTTAAAGGGTGAAAAAAACATCACATAAGGATAACAAACTACATAAAGGGAAACACACACAAAGGGGAAACTAAGAGGGTCTCACGGGAATTAAAAAAAAATACTCTATAATTTTTTAACCCGAAAATTACCATAAAATATGGATAATAATTCCATGAAATTTCCATTTTATAAAACACCACATCAATCATCCTTTAGAATCCATTAAAAACCATAAACCATTTTTTTTAATTCCACCCTTTTACAAATGGGTTTCAACCATTTCAATTGAAAACAAGGTAGGTGGCCACCAATTTCAATCAGTTATTTTTAAATATCTATTAAATAATTATTACTAGGGGAATATCAACAATGTGATTTCAATAAACAATTGAAATCCCTTAAATAAACCCATTTTAAATTCAATATATTTCCAAAAACCCAGCGTAAAATAATATACTTTTAGACATCATTCATCTTATTTTGTTACCAATACTAGATCAAAATCCAACTCACACCCTCAAACCCATTTTAAAATGCATCAAATGCATATAAAAAATCCTTAGAAGAAAAAAATTACACTTTAAATATGTAAAGAAGAAAAATCATAGATTTATTTCTCTATTATAAAACATCATATAAAAGATTTGAAAATATCACATGAACATCACATATTTTCATTATTTCAATAAGAAAATTCTAGAAAGCTCATGCACCATTTTAATTAAAAAATTAATCAAATACATAGAGGCAATTGTAAGGATGAAATGGAAAAAATAAAAATGTATCATTTTCTATAGTATATACCCAACCAATAAAGTTTTACTACATAATAACGCAAAATAAACCAATACTCTAGTTTATATCCATCTTTAACCAAATCAATATAATTCATATAGAAATATGGATTCATTGGAAAAAGGAAATTGGAAATGAATTAATAGATAGGAATATAAGAGAAAGAAGGGATGATTTAAATTTAAACCACTAAAAACCTACCTTTAATGAGAAATAAATCAAAGGGTAACGATTATAGATATCCCCCATGGTATCCCAAGGGTCATAAAATATATATATTAGTAAGAATTGATGAGGCCAACATCTTTAAAAATGGTAATTTTTTAAAAATTGACTTTTTATCTGATTCTGGGTAGGTACATTTTTTTAGATGAATGTTTTAAAAAACCATGAACCAACCAAGAGGGAGTAACCATAGACAAAAATAATAATAAAATATTTTAGTATACCATATATTGTTTATGAAACCATGTATATACCATAAAAACTATCACCATCGCTATGATACAACCCTTTTTATGGGCACTACATGGTTTCTACGATCAATTTTAATGAATAATGAAACACCCATAAGACCTTAAAAATGACATATTGAAACTCATAAAAATATATTGACTCATAGAAACCTAATATTAAAAAATATTTATCAAATTAAACACTATAGAGAGAATTTGGAGTCTTTAAACTCATCACCACACCACATTATTCTAAAAGAAAGTCCATGGTCAAAAATTAGAAGGCTACTGAAAACAAATAGTCTATGGAGGAAAAAAACCTAAGGAAAAATCATATGTGTGAAGATTAAACCTAGAAAACTTCAAAAACAAATGAGTAATACCCTCAAAATAATCAAACCAACCATCCACAATGAGGTCTATACATATATAACAAATTAAAAAATAATCATTTCCAAAATATAATTCCAATGATGAAAGAGAGAACTAATGTGGTCTCCCAAGAATATATAAATCCTATAAAGATGTGAAACCAAAGAAAAATATCGGGAGGATAATCTACAAAACGGATGAGAAACCATCATATAAACTCACTAATAATCTACAAGAACACTAAAACCAAAAGAGTGAACTACTAACTAGAAGAAGCCTTAACCAAAGGATATGATATCCAACCTCATGCTATAATAGAGACAGATAAACATGGGTCATAATTTATATCACCAACATTTAGTGAATCAATATTAAAAAATTTCAAACACTAATCTATTCATAATTGAAATTTTTTATATTCCCATATTAGTTACATAATACTGACCCCATGACTCTTTAATAAGTCCAACGATGAGATCCTAAATGATTTATAAAAAAAAGCACAAAAAATATGAGGAGAGTGGTTCATATGATATTGATTCACAAAATAATTACTCTTAGAACAATAAAAATCAGAACACGTCAGATGAAAATGTCATTTATATCAAGAACATGAAAAATTACATACTGAATATTCCAATTGGTTTATAGAGAACAAAAACATAATCCAAAATGCTTATCTAGATTAAAACAAATAGAAAAGGTCCCAAAATTTTCCAATAACCTTAATAGATCAATATTTTTATAACTTATTAAAATCCCTAATTAAAAATAATAATAACATGACCTAAAATACATAACATAGTAAAAACTTGGATATTTACACCATGGTGACATAGAGTTCTATGGATCCCCACACTAGAATTACACAAGAGACCTATTACTCTATTTGTAATCACTAGACTTCCAATAAGTCCAACTATTATCCATATACAAAATAATATTTTCCTTGTTATATTGAATGACTTCTTGGATGCCCTCATTCCAATATAATGGACATAGGGAATTCCCCAAACATGTAACCATGATTGGTCATCTTCTTAGGGAACTACCTCCCCTAAGACCTCATAAAAGTATTTTAGGAAATACATAAGCATAATTATACCAAAATATTGGTGTATACAACCTATAGAGAATCATTAATTTCCCAAAATAATTAAAAAACATGGTAGGGAAGATGAATAACTATATGAAGTGATATACATACTACATCACTAATTGTTCACCCTGATGTGGTATCACAAGATCGGTAGATATCTCTACTCCAAAAAAATAAATATAAAACTACATGATAAAAACCACCAATAGAAACTACCAATAAATACCTTCATGAAATAATGGAGTAAAAATTAAATACCAACACACTTAACATGATCTGAAAATCATGTTCAGTACATCTATTTCTCTTGAATATTCAGCTATGGTGAGAGATTTTATGATTCCCTAATTTGCATTCAACCACATTAATACTTTCAAAAAACCTCTATACCCACAAAAAGAAGGTGGATTCTAATTATGGAATTCTATAATGGGGTTTGAGAGAAATTAAGGTTCCAATTTCACCACTCTACTCAGAGTATTAATAGATTTTGGCTTTGAGGGAACTCCTATAAAAGGGATGGTGAATTCACCAGGATGATAAAAAATAAATAAAATCCATTTACAATATCTTTTTGACTATCATAGGAGACAAATCAGGAACACCATAATACATGAACATCATAAATTTTTGCATCAAATATTTGAAAAAATAATCTGTCCCACATTAGTGTTAAAAACTAGAAACAAAAAATCACAAAATAACAAACATAAATTTCACAAAATGAAACGAAACATCCCTTTTAATGTCATCAAATTTCATCATATAAATTTTAAAATACACTCATCCATGTAATAAAAATGAAAAAAAGTAAAAATCAATTTCATTAAATCAATGCATCTTTGGTGGAACTCACATCATCCAAACATGGATAATCACAAAACTATGACTTGTTTCTAAGATTGAAATTTTATAATGGAAATGACCATTGATGTCTTTGTTTAAAATTTCACTTTAAATTAAAACATCTTTTAGAATAATCCAAAATAGAATATTTAAAAGATACCACCTTTCAATTTTGAAGAAATTTTTAAAACACCATATTGGAAACAACCAATCTCTAAAAGGTTTATTGGATTCCTTGAAAATTTTCTCCATTTTTCAAAAAAGCATTAATATAAAAATCATTGAAATTAATAATTTCACCAAAAACCTCAGACCCCAAAGAAACAATAAAAGTAAGCCTCAATAAATAACTACAATGAATACCAACTGAGGATAATAATAAAAAAATTTGTATAGAATTAAAAACCATCTCAATCACTCTTTGATAAGTGAATTTTAATTTAATAGATATCTAGAATCATGTCATGTTAGAAAACTCAATCTGGTAAAAAATATAAGCACAGTTTGGATAACTTTTAGGAAATCAATCTTCCATCCATGTAATATTATCTATAAAGGTGAAAGAAAAAAACCATTATAGCACATGAATATTGGTCAAACAATTTAGGAAAACTATGAAATTCAATCCATCTCCAATTTTAACCCCAAAACCTATGTAGGATACTCAAAATCACATGTATATTCAAATGGGATCCAAAAAAAATTAATTAAAATAAAAATCAATCAGATACCATGAATTAAAAATCTAAATTCACAATTCAATACACATAATTTAATGATTGATTGACGATTGAGATGATAAAGAAATAGCTAAACTATCTCCTAACTTACATCTCAAGTCTTGATAAAATCAATCTCATTTATACTAGTACAAAACCAAATAAAACAGTAGGTCATAATCCTATGGTACCGTTGCGTGAGAACCCATCATAGGATGTAATAAACATGAAAAATTATATTTTAAAGGGGTACATGGGAATTAATTATCCCCTTGAGTTGGAATATAGTTTCGAGGAAGCCAAAAAACCCTTTTGCAAATGATTTCATAAATAAATCAGGGTGAAATTACACCATAATATTACCAAGGATAAATATGGTTTGTACTAATTTTATACAGAAATTTCACATAAAAAATATAGAAGTAATGAAGATTAATTAACATTTCAAGTAATTCATAACCAATAATACTGGTCCAATACAATTTCATTAATATAAAATATAATCCATCAGAGTGTGATATAGTATGAAATATCCTGATACAACAAAAAATTAACTAAAATCAGTTGCAAGGTTCCCTTATTTTCCAATACCATAATAACCAAAATAAAACTCTACAAACTAGAGTAAATCTTGAGGAACCCCTTGGAAACCATTGGTTTCTCACCACATCACAAATAACACTATCGGTCACAATAAAAAAACCATTATCCACCAGAAAACCTGGAACCTAAAATTTAATGGGGTGATCCAAACAAACCATTAGGATTAAATCGAGAGATAGAATGAAATTTATTTTATTGGGAAATTTATAAATGATAGTATGAAAATACTATAAAAAATAGGCCTTTCAAATAAGAACAATATAGAATAAAAATTAAAATCCATATTTTTTTCCAAACACCACATCCTGTTTCCTCAAAATGATAACACATAAATCATAAAAATCACACCAACATATTCCATTTCAAT
This sequence comes from Viscum album, assembly GCA_963277665.1. NCBI lineage: Eukaryota > Viridiplantae > Streptophyta > Magnoliopsida > Santalales > Viscaceae > Viscum > Viscum album. Next base: position 2,116,919,533 of record OY728120.1, read on the forward strand.
TACAAACTCCCATTTTTAAATATACCTCTAAAGGACATGGAAGAGTATTTAAATTCAAAACATGTCCCTCAAACATATTTTCATTCCATTTAAAAGAAATAACCCTAAGATGATTGGTCAACCAGACACACAAGTCCTAAAACAAATTTCCTAAAACAATTAAGGATGATAATAAATATAACCATTCTGAAATTATTCATGTAAGGGAATTATAAAATCAAGAACAAGATCTGAATCCTCATTAAAACCATCAATCGTGAAACAAATATATCATGTGCTAAATTATAGAAAGCTAATGTGATACATGTGTAAAATTTTAACATTCCCAACGAATAACCATTAGAATATGTTTAGTCTAAAAAAATACATCCAACAACCCCAAATAAGTCCCATTAAAATGTAACACCCACTAGACCTAGTTTATAATAAGAATAGAGGGATTCATGTAGTGTGTGAACCAACTGGTGAAACATTACAATAAAGGTCCAACCGGTAACCATGTTTCCCTAGAGAAATGAAATGTTTAGGTGATTGAATATGAACTACAAGATTTACACACATGAAATATTAAATTAATCTATTTAACATCTGTCGTATTCATAAAAACCCCTTTTATACATCATACACACATGAAATGAAAAAAGAAAATTCCATAAAAATAGATCTGTAAGAATATTAGAGTGATAATTCCCTACACATGGTGCAATAGACACCAAGGATAATCAATATAGTCTCATATGTTCTAAATATTAATATTTACAAATATTCGACAAAAACATTACCAGAAAACATCACCCATAATTCCATGACATTTCTATTTCACAAAAACCCACTTCAATCATCCTTTAAATTCCATAAAATCCTAGAACAAAATTTCCATATCAAATCTATAAATTTAATGATGTATTTCATACTTTGAAATTAATAATATGGAAAATGGACTTCAGTTTCCTTCAAAAACATTTTTAAATGATCTATTACAGATATTTTATAGAGTAAAAATAAAATTTCTTCCAATTACAGAACCTCTTCTACTAACTAGGGAGACATAAATTCTAAATTCACAATGATTATAAATTATTTAATGTGATAATTGTATATAAAAATGATGATAGAATAATAATATCTTGATTCATTATAATTGAACAAGAGCTGAACTCCACCAAGGAAGATGATAGTGCCAATTTAGAGTTATAGAAATATTATAACAATCCCTATGAGTGAGAAAAATAAAAAAATTAGAAATTAGGATTGTGATATTTTTTCTATTAATGTAGTATTTCATGGAAAGGTATATATGAGAATTGTATATGTTTTAAAAAAAATTTAAAATATGACTGTTAAAAACATCTCTATAGATTTATTTTTATAATGGATAATTTATAGATCAAATAAAAAATTAATATTATTTTTTATCATTTGATGTATTCATAAAATTAAATTATTTTGTTCAATGGCATACATTGTTTTTATTGATATCAAGATTAATTACAATTTTATATTATTCTATGTCTATACATGTAGTAACATTTTTATGTTAATATTTCATGATTTTTAAATAAATATTTATATATATATATACACAAATATTTATATATAGATGTCATATTATATCAAAATTTATGTATTGAAAATTATAAGAAACATATTTGATAGTTTTCTTACAATGGAAATTAAAATTCTAAATTGATACACAAAAATTATAGTAATTATCTTTAAAATAATATCTTTTGAAATATGTTATAAAATATTATGATATATATATATATATACAATAATTAAATAATTATAATTACTAATAATATAGATAATAATAAATATGTAATTTTTTATAAAATAGAAAAAATAATCTATAGATATTATTTTAGTTATAAATGAGATATATTAAAATAACACACACACACACACACAGAGATATATATATATATATTGGCCAAAATCCAATTGGAAGTGTGTGGGTGTTGTGTATGTTGATAAGGATTAAATGTAATGAAGTATGAATATGATATATCACATTTAGAGGTATCCACGTCATAGATGAGATACTACCCTACAATTATGGGGGTTGTTCTATATTAATTTGGCCAACCCCAGCATAACTAACCAAGTAATATCGACCACACATATGCTGGAGAAAGCTCATCCACATTGGTGAACCAAATGAGCTAGTTATTTATAGAATCACATGATAAAGGATGTTTGATGGTATGCTTACACATGGTAGTAGAGGTCTATGTCTCTGGGGTGGTAGTGATGATGCAATGGTCCATGGTGTAGGTAAGTACCATGTATGAGGCAAGGTTCATACCATATTACTCAATTATAAGTAGTTGGAATAGATTATTATATATTCTGAAATTTTTTTGAGTCATGTATGATGTGTTACTATGTTTTTATAGAATAAGCCACTACTTTAGTTATCACTATGAAAAGTGATATATTGAACGATTTTCAAGTTATTGGAATTTTCTAGGTTTCCAGCCAATAAACATGTGAAACTCCACAAACATCATTGGATGACATGGAGTCTATTACAACACTTTTCATTTTAATATATTGTGTCTCAATTTGTATGATGTGATTATTCAAGGGGTTTAAAATTCTATAGGAGGATACCCCATTGATGAATAACCCACACCATAGTCCACTCCTTTTGATGTCTCTAAGCCTCGATTTTTAGTAGTTATTAGAGGAGTTATGAGTAGTAATGTCTCTAGAAGAATTAGTTGTCGTAAAAGAGGTGTATCTACACTAATGTTTTGTTGAATAAGTCATAGAGGGAATATAAATTATCAATATTTTATCAAATATATGGTGGCCACACCATTGAATGAATGTTGATATGATGTAATAGCTTACACCACACCACTACTAGGATGTTTTCTACATCTAGACTATTTCATTAATCGGTTCTTATGATTTGAATCTCTTGGTTGTTAATTTAGATTTCATGGTTCATGATTATCCCATAGAATATAGGGGAGTCTTTTAAAAATGTTGGTCATAAAAGAATCGATATCATCCCATAGATTGGAAAAAAAGTATAACAGAGTTGTACCATGAACACATAGTAAGAAATAAAAGTGGAAAGAGGAGTAATTTTTTTATATAGTATATTTATAGAGTTAATGTTAAAGATCTCATATAGATTATTTAATATTTAAGAAAGATTAATTTAATGAATATTTTTCTCACTATAAATTGTCATCATTGTGCTGAAGAGAAACACCATCATAGGTTTATTTTCATATCACAATCATATAAAGAAGAAAGATCCCATAACCAGAGCAGTGAGTTAGGGAGATTAGCGTGTAATAAAATTTGTCACGGTAGTGAAATAGGAGGGCTAGGGAGGACACAATGAATTTTACTTTTGTCTTTTAGATTTTAGTTAATTTGATGAACAGGTGTAGTTCCATGAATTTTCCTTGGACATATCCTAGTGTAGCCGAACCTTGTAAAATACTCTATGTTATTTACTCGAATCATTTCTTATTTATGGTAAAGTTAGAGATATATTAATGTATTTCTAATAGTGATAGAAAAACATGTACAATTAAACAAATTACCTATACACTGATTACCCCACCCTCAATGTTTTATAATCTATAGAATTATAACAAGTTATATCAAATGGTGGATTATTATTCATCTCTTTTAAGGTATGGGGATGGGTTTCAACACTAAATATGGTCACATATTTTAAGGTATTGGTTTAAAATTTTCAAAAATCACAATTCTACATTTTTTAGATAATTTGACAGGGATATTTAGGATCTATACAGATATATAATCAATGAAGGTAGTGAAAGTAGAGCCTTGATGGAAAGAGATAATTGAGAGTTATATGTGTTTTCAAAAGTCATAAATATATCAGGATGTTCTCTTTCTAATGACATCACCAAAATAGAAATGTATTATTAAACATATCATCTTAAATTGAAAAATTTATAGAACATTTATGAAGGATATTTGATGGTATGGGAGTCCAATTTATAGATTATGTGGAATCTATATAAATACTTTAGAATGGAATCAAATAAATATTTTCTTTTTTTATATCAATAAAATGTTATTATTTTTGATATGTGAGGTCTCATTGGAGGCCACAATTATGAAAATATTTCAAACCAAATCATGATAAGACTCCCTCCACATTTAAATTCAAAATAATATGTTCTAGAACAAAATTACAAAAAATATATTTCTATAGATAACATGGATATCACTTTGGTGACCTAGAAAATGATAAATAAAGATAATTTGTTTAAAATAATGGAAGTCATGAAGTATAGGGACTTTATTCCATAAATAAACATTCAATCAAGGAATGTTCATATTTTAACAATGTTGATGTGGTAATGTAATTTTTTTCTCTAATAATATAATGTGGAAATAACGGTTTATGATAATGATCCCCATTTCATGATGAATTCATGGAAAGGTGGGATATATCATAACTAAATGTCCCAAAAACTATCAAGATGATCATAATAAATATAAAAATCTAACAAAAATAAAATCTGATGATTCAAATAATTCTCAACAGATGAGTATAAAAATAAAAAATAATATATATAGTGTAAGATAATATATCTATGGAAATTGAGGTCTAATAAATTAAAAACTCTATAGATGAAGTGGTTTTGATGGATATTTCAAATATTCCAATAAATTATGATTGTGATGATGAGAATGGAGTATTTTTTTGGAAGGGTTGATTTATAGCTAGAACATTAGGAAACCCTAATAGAACACAATGTGTTAAGAGAAAAGAGTATGATTTACAATGTATTAGTGCATGATTAAAATATATAATTGAATAAAAATAAAAATATAAGTTATATCTAAAGTATGAAATTGAAAAATTAATATTTAGAAGATCAATAAAATCCGGGATGTAAGTTCAAATAAAAAATAAAGTAAAAGAAGAAATATGAATCATTTATGGTTTAGGTAATACTATTAATGACATCGTAAATATAATTAAGGATCTTGAGGAATATGTTATGAATTGGATATGTAAGTGCAAAGATCATAAATTATTAATGACACTCAAAATGATGAAAATTAAACAATAATTATCATCATGCCACACCAAAGTAATTCTTGTAGAGGAACACCTAGTTATCCATCATTTAATGTGATTTAAAAGTAAAGGTGAGTCTGTGGTTGTATCAAAACCACAAGTACCAACTCCCATGAAGATGTTAGATATTCATAAAACTGATATTTCAATAAAAAATTCGTCATGTATTACTCTGATAAATCAAAAGTGAGCTATTATTTAAATGGACAGCTAGGACACACAACCATGTCTTCTCTATTTATCTTAGGTTCATCTGAGAAAAAAACTCTATATAGGCATATAAACGTTCTGAATATTCTTTTTCTTTTGATGAATATTATTTTTTGAATGGTAGGGAAATAATATAATTTATTGAACATAGAGAATTCATCAATTTTCATATATAATTACTTTATGTGGAATAAATAAGATATTGGAAACTTAAACATAAATCATATAAACTCATTACATATTTTTAGTTTTTCAATATGAATAGACATAGGGGCCAACTGTTGTGAAGAAATACTCATCAAAAAATTGGGTGATTAAAGGAATATGAGAGAATAATATTTTTATATCTTTTTCAATAATGGTAGTGGATAATTATATCACTTGGATTGTTAATATGGAATGAAAATCACATATTATTGGAAATAAAAACCTCACTCTGAACATGAATCATAATAATGATGGAACTATTCATTTCAGGAATGATGAGGGTCTTAAAAAATTTGATTCCATAAAAATGATTATTTGAGGAAAATGTATCATGAAAATTGATTTTTCCCTAGTATATGGGATGTTTAAAAATAATTTTAGTGTTTGAAAATTGTGTGATCATTGAAATGTGATGGATTTCATTCAAAGGGAATATTCTATAAATTCTATAGATGGTTATGTTATTATCCATGAAATAAGATCCAATGGAACTCTATTCCTTTTTTTAGAATAAATTTATTTAATTATTACAATATAATAGGAGAAAAACATATGGAAAATTAGTCTTAGGTATATGATCCAAACATATATATAGATATCAGTGAAGAGTAATGGGGGTCATTATTTTCCCTTCTCACCGTTGATTATGTGTGATTAATATAAAAAGGCGTAGATTTTTAGGAAGTACAGTAAGCCAAAAAATATAAAGGAATCATGGTTTCATGATATTGTTCATGTGGATCTTTGTGGGAAAATATAAAATAAATAAATTGATGTAAGTATGAGTTATATTATGTTAATATATTTCAAAGGAAAAATGTCATGGATTATTACAATCACACATAAGACCAATGTACAAAGGTGTATCACTCTATATCAGTTTTCATTTATTAGAGAAGCCCAAAAAAATTGGGTTTTGGAATGAAGAAATCAAATAGTCAGTAACATGGATAAATATATGTATATTGAAAATTATTTTCATGAATGGTATGGAAATGAAGAATTACTTGTTATGTTTTATATCTTTATTTGCGCATTACTATATGAAAATTAATAGATAACTCTATATGAAATGATTAATGTCAATAAATGCAGTTTCTAATATTTTCAAGAATTTGGATGAGTATTATTCATTATCAATAAAATATCCAAAAAATATGACTGATGAGATGAAGTCATATTTCATAGATATCTATTAGAAAGTAATGCATACCAATTTTTTAATGAATTACCATGAATGTGTAGTAAGGGTAATGATGTTAATATGGTCAAAGATATACATAAGGAAGAACAACATTAGAATATTTTATATTACAACCCCCAAAATTTAGAATATGAATGTAATGAAGAAGAATAGGGTTGGGGGAATGTTTCAAGGAATTAGGAGAACTATGATGACGACTCATATTATTATGAAAGTAATGCAATTTTCACTAGTTTTGGGAGTTTGGAAACATGAACAAAATCACTGAATTAAATATTATTTGGGACCATACAACCTCAGTCTAACCCATCAGATGGAACGATCAATAGTAGAAGGTATAATTTATATCATTGGTGGGCCAAAATTCTATATATAGGTTGAATTTGATAATTCTTGGTTCAATGAAATGAACGAGGAGGTTGACCAAATAGAGAAAAATAATAAATGGGATGTGGTTTCAAGGAAATATGATAAAAATTTCATTGGAACGAAGTCAGTGTTTGGAAATAAACTAAATGAGGATGGAATAGTGATTCGGAAAAATGCACAACATGGGCTCAAAGTTAATTATAATGTTGAATGAATTGATGATGAGGAGTTGTATGCACCCATTTCATGGATTGATATAATCTATCTATTACTAGATATGGAAAATTGTAAGGGATTCAAAATATATTTTGTGGATGTCAAATAAAACTTCTTGAATGGTGTTCTTGAAGAGGATGTTTATATTAGGAAATAAGACATGTTTTTATCAATAATGATTAAGGAATAGTGTTTCATCTAATGAAGGCCTTTTACTTCCATAAGAAATCACCCTGTGTACGACATCCCTGGTTAGAAAAATATCAAATAAAGCATGGTTTCTCTAGAGGAGGAGTTGATCACAACCTCTATATGAATAAGTAAAATGAATAGAGGTCTATGATGACTATTTATATTAACAACAAAATTTTTGGTGGGTCATAAGATAACTAATGAAAAAAAATTCAAAACTAATGAGGTAAAATATTGATATGTCTGTAATTATTGAAATTTAATTTTTCTTTGGCTCAAAGTTCAGTCATAGAATTTATGGGATATTTACCTCATAAAATAAATATGAAAACGATGTATTGAGTAGATTTCATATGGATGAATCCAAGCCCATGATGACTCCAGTGGAGACAGTGATAAAATCATGAAAACATTAGTTAGAAAATAGGGTAATAATGAGCTTGAATCAAGTGATTATTAGAATTTTGGTTTACTAAAAAACCACCCAATCATGCATATTATTTTTATTATTCAACCCTCTATTTTAGAGACTTATAAGAAGTAGAGCCATAGGAATGCTATAAAAATAATTAATTGATATATAAATCATGTGACTATCTATGGGATGTTCTATTACAATGAAGGGGATAACAATTTAGTGCTATTCACTCATGTAGATTGTCATCTTTCAGTAAATGACTAAAATTCCACATCGGGTGATTCATTTTATCTTGGTAGTTCAGGTATTTCAAGGAAAATAAATAATTAATATTTCATTTATTTGAGAATATAATGGGTTTAATATATAGTTTCCACTCAATATTGCTAACAATTATTATTCACAAAACAACAATATGAGGATGTGGGTGTTCGATTTATTTATCCAAATCCAATTTTGTCAGATAACTCATGTTTGATGAATCTTATAAAAAATACCCAACATTCATATACTAATTACATTTATATTAATTACCACTTCATTAAGGAAAAATTTGAGCTAGGAGTTGTGGTTTTCAAGTATGTCTCAAAAGAAAATCAGGTTATAGATATCTTAGAAAATGTTCTTCCCAAAGTGTTGTTTAAGAAGCATCAATTGGATCATGGAGTCCAAGATTCTCTATATACATAATTTACTACATCAAAGGACCCAAATCAAAATAATTTATTCATTGAGTAAGGTATGTTTTCATTGTATTTTATCTTAATATTATAATACTCTCTTCATAAATTTTCATAGAAGTTAACTCTTAGGTTTTATTTCCAAATGTGTAGAAAATATCCTTTTGTTCGGGGAGATAGAAGTTGTAAATGGGACAATATTTTAAAAACATACCATGGAGAGTATGATAGAGTTTAGTTTTTAGAAATAAATAAAAAGATATCAGGAAAAAATATCATTTAATTCTTGTTTCTCACAATGAAAATTTTTCATGTGGTCTTAGAATTTATGGTAATTGACACTTTTAAAAACATATAATGGGGAAGGTTCGAGAAATTTTCAAAAAAAGGGTATATTGTTTCCCCAAACTACATTTAATGTTTTTGGGTGTTTTTATTATTGTCATGGTCTAAAAGTAATTATTTTCGAAGATGATTTCTATCTTTTAGAGGTTTCCAACCAATATTTTAAGGACAATGAATCATACCTAGTTGTTATAGGAAAATATTTGTCCAACCACATAAAAGGAGGACCAGTCATGTCACGAACCGGCCCGAGTTGGCCCTAAACCAGTCACCTAGGCCAACCAAAAACAAGTACTGAGAGGTGTTCCCGATCATATTGGGATGGAAACAATCATCAAGTGAATCAATAGATTATATAATAGAATGATTTCCCCCAAATATAAACAATCCAAAAAACAATGAAGAGAAATGGACAACCCAAAATATAGTTACATAGAAATTGAACTGAACAACATTTCTACGAGAAAATGATTGAAAAACTAAACCAACAACTCAAATGACCAAACCTAATATCCAACTAACCAAATGTGACCACTCTGTTCACTCTCCAACACAATTATCACACGTCTTCCAAGGTGATCGAACTCATGCTGAAACCAGCACAAGGGATAAAAACAGAAGAAGACAATATACGTGAGTATTAAAAATCATTATGTTTTCATGTTATTCTATTCACAATGAGAATCCATTAAAATAAAAGAAAAATAAATTTCATGTTTTAAATACATGATATAAAGTTATGTTTTCCAAATAAGGTCCAATGCTATTAAAAAATTACCAGACGGAAACTTGCATGTTTTATAATGAGGAATGTTAGTAACAATTTTCAAAGTGGTGGACCATCAAAAACGAATATAGTTATCAAGATGGATGATTTAAATAATGTAAATATTTAATTAAATCAAACACAATACTGAATTTACCAACCAAATAAACTGTATTATGATGATGAGTACAAAATATCCAATGAACACAAGTGACAGGAACACCCCTAGGCACTAGTTAGTTGTGTGCCCCAAGTACCTCGTATATCGGTACTGGTAACCATAATAAATATTATATCTTGTGCACACGATCCACATGTAGGGAGAATACCCATAACCTAGTGGTACCAAAAAACATCATCATCCTAGTTTATTTAGCATTTTCATCATCAAACCTGCTATTTAAAATAGGGGCCAAACCCCATGGGATCACTAGCATACTAGTACACATCCGCGCACCTAGATAACCATGATTACCTTAAGTGATAAATTGAGTTACACATATTATCAAAAAAAACATTTCACATAAAAATTAATTCCCCAAACCATAAACACACAAATAGTCGACAAACATGTTTCTCATTTTTTTCATGAATCAATAAACCACTAAATATTTTTGTAAAACAACTTCAAGGAGTCTATTGAGGCTTTGCACATAAAACTCATTGAAAAACACTTTTAAGTATAAAAAACAACAAAACCATGCCCTACCATATTTTTAAGCCCTAAAAACAATTATTAAAATCATTTCATGGACCGTAAAACAATCCAAATTGATGTAACATGGTATATATATGTAAAAAAGTCGTTCTTCATTTTTAGGAATGCAAAAATGAGCCTTTAATCATTTTTCAAAAACTAAAATTTGAAAAAGGTATGTATCTAAATTTTATTAAGGAGTTGTATAGAAATAACTAAAAGAAGAAAAAAAAATTCATAAATTTCTTAAAAAACTCAGTTTACATATTCAGAACACAACAATTCTCAAAAGGATGTGAAGCATGCCATTTTATAGCATCTCAGACAAATAAATGTTATAAATCAAAACTAATTTGTTTGAAAAACAATATAGAAATTGGAATGAAATAAATGGAACCAAAAATAACATTTCTTATTCTTCTAGTGGATTTATAAATCCAAACAATAATTTTTTAAATCACACTAAACACATAAAATCCAATCGGGCAATTTACTGAACCCATGAAAGGAACTTTTAAACAAAAAAATTTATTTTAAGAACTTGAAAAGGAATAAAACATAAATTTCAAGACATATTTTATTAAAGTTAGTGGAAAATGATGAAAATACCAAAAACCAGTTTCTAAACCTCCCAAAATTGATGCAAAATATTGTAGAACATTCAAACAAACACTTGGTGTGCACTTTTATGACAAACCAATACTTCCTTTCACAAATCAAAACATAAACAAACATTTTTTCACACCAAGAATATTATAAAAAGGATTAAAAACAATAATAAACATATATATAAGGTGATAAAAATAATAAAATTATGAAATATTAATGGTAAAGGCTTGTGCAAGGGATATCGTACTTCAAAACCTTGGTTTAATGGAAAGGAACAACCGATATCACCATCCAACTGTTTATAAACCATGAACCTTTGATGACCCACCCAAAACGAAAAAAACCACCGCAAAAAAATCATGGGATAATAGAACAAAAGGTATATCATGACTATAAGAGAATAGAAAACCACGAAATAATGAATGGTGGAGGAATTGGGAGGAGAAATGAGAAGTAATCTCATCATGAAAAAATGAAAACTCATCGTATTCCATTGTATATGGACCCTCAATGGAAAGGGAATGTCATTATACTAAGTGGAGGGTCTCCATAGGTCAGAAAGAACAAGGGTAAATACATTTTAGAGTAAAAGAGTAAGAAATGAATGATTTAAGGATGAATGAATTTACCTTCATAAATCTGAACGTTTTGAGGAACCAAGTCAAATTTCTCCCTCACATGCTATTAGAATGAGCTCCAAAGTGTGAAAGTCAAAAATGGGGTTTAGTCAAAGGATTTGGGTTTCGAGTGGGAGATGGAATATCCAAAAATTAAAACACAATGAAATATATATAAAAGAAACACATTATTTTTAAAAAACTGGCTATGGGACCACGGGAAAGCCCAATACCTAAATAAGTAACCAAAATTTACCCTGATTATGTATTATTATTGGATCAAAAAGGAAATGGTGGTTTGAATATATCCAGGTTGGAAAAGTATCAAGTTGAATGGGTGAAAAATGTTGAAAAAAATGAGTTATAAAAGAAACAAATTTGGTTTCCAATTCTGGAAATGGGCTCACGGTTGGTCCAAATCATGATGTTACCACCATTTTTCAAAAAACACTCAAACAAGAAATGGGGCACCCAATGTAGGATGATTAGACATATATGGAAGTTAAAAAATCTAAATTAATATCATCCAACACCCAAGGAAAGTATTGGGATTTTCAATGATCCGAATCAAAACCAAGACATGAAATGTAAAAAACCGAGTGTTCCAATTCTCCCCACCCACTACTACCAAACGGGGCAAGGGAAGCGCTACACATTTATCAGCACTTTTTACTAGCGCTGATAATGGGGGTCTTTATTAGTGCTAAAAAAATGCTGATAAAGACCCTCCTTTATCAGCGCTAGTAAAAAAGCGGTGATAAGTTCTGATAATGAACCCCCTTTATCAGCGCTATTATAAAAAGTGCTGATAAAGGGAAGAATTTAAAAAAAATTAAAAAATTTATTAATATATAAAGCAATAAATCTATTTATATTTATATTAATATAATATTTATTTTTTAAATATGTTTTAGAAATTATGAATGGAAATCCAATATGAATGTCTATGATATTTTGTAAAAGATGCTTAAAAATAATTTTAATTAATAATTATGTAATTTTTGCCCACTAATCATCAAGTAATAACAGTTTAACTATAATAAAAAATAAAAAATATATAAAAGAACAAAAATATGTTCAAAACAGAACTCAAACTTCAAACGACCATAACTTTTGATTCGGGACTCCGTTTGAGCTCTACAGCATATCAAATCGAAGCCTGCAACGATCTCTACACCCCTATTGATGGGTATAAACTGTTCACGGGTTTTTTGAGGCCAAAAAGGCCCAAAAGACCTCCAAAACTAAGTTTTTATTCAGGGTAGCTTGATTTTTTACCATTTAAACAACTATAACATCTAATACCAATGCCCGAAAAATGTGTACCATATATCATATCGAAGATAATTCAATTTTCTTCTATTTTACTGATTGTAGAGCAGAAAAGAACTCTTGGATTAGAAGTTATGGTCGTTTTAACATTCAAACGCCTCTAACTTCTGATCTGAATGTCCGTTTAGCTTGTACCACATATCATATCGAAGATTGTTTCATGTTATTCGGTTTGACTGGTTGTGGAGTTGAAATAGACTTCTGGATTAGAATTTATAACTTTTTTAATATTCTCGATGACTTTTCGCATTCATATTTCTATGAATTCATTCATAACTATATAAAAATACATATATATATATATATATCTCTGTGTGTGTGTATTGTATATATGTATGTATTTATTTAATTATTTATAAACACACATAAAAAAACATATTCTATAAATGTATTTTAAATTAATCTTATATATATATATATATTAATATAAAAATAAATATACGAATAAAAAATTATAACTATGTATATATATATATATTAATATATGAATAAAAAATTATAACTATATATATATATTAATATATGAATATATATATATATATATATTAATATAAATTAATAAATATATATTAATATGGATCTATATTAATATACGAATAAATATGAATATATATATATATATAACTTGATATATAAACAACTATATATATATATATATAAAGAACTTCATATATAATTTAAGGGAGAACAAAACAAAATGGATATGTGGTAAAGTTGCAGTGCACAAGAGGGGAGGACTTTTTTTCAAATTCCAGTGGCAGCAGGGTCTTGTGGGCATAGCGAAGCGGGGTGCAACATGCAGGTTGAGGGGGGTGGGGGTGGGGATGGGTAAACAAGCGCTATAAAGGGGGGGGGGGGGTCGAGAAAGCACTGTAAAGAATTATATATATATATTTAATTTTTTCCAATTTTATTGACTTTTATCAGCACTAAAAATAGCACTGATAGAGGACCCCATTTATCAGTACTAAAAAAATAGTGCTGATAAAAGAACCCTATTATCAGTGCTTTTTTTTAGCGCACATAAAAGGGGTCCTTTATCAGCACTATTTTTAGAGCCGATAAAGGTTCCCTTTATCAGTACTTTTTGAGCCCTGATACAAGGGAATCCCCTTTATTAGCGATGCACTTTACAGCACTCAAAAAAGCACTAATAAAGGGGTTTTTTAGAACTGATAAAATCTACTTTTGTAGTAGTGACCATTAAAACATTCCACCCCTGGAAAGCCATAACACTTCATAGATAATAGAACAACACCTATGAATTATGTATCGACATGATCCAACCTCTCATGCCAAGGAAATATCATATACCATCAACAAAACTTAATCATCTTCCCCAAACAAAACCCCAACTTAGAACCACTTCTTGAGAATCAACAGAATGTTCAATCCACTACCACCCCAACCAAGACAAGAACCAGATTGTTGGGCCTTCTTCCAATGAACCCAACAACCACCCAAACCAAAGTTAAATTGAAAAATACATTGAATTGGGGGTGGGTGAGGATGGAACGAGCTCCCTGTAACACCCCATGCTTCCATGATATGCTTCTCTTTGAATAATATATTACCGTGTTCTATACGCAACTTCATGTTCTAACACAACACAACAAATAAAACCAGCCATTATGAATTTTAATAACCTCCTTTTGAAATTTTATAAATTTTTTCATTCAAAATGGACTTCATTTTTGGATTCAGAATATTGAAATTAGCTTTCGGTGAATTATTGGTATTTTTCTGAAAACATTCAATTTTTGATGAATAGTGAAAAACACTAAGTTATAGTTTAAAACCGAATTTTTATTTAAATAATTATTTATTTTTTTTAAATGTATTATAGGTAAAAATAGATAAATAATATGTATATAATTTCAATGTAATTCAAAAGAGTCAGTTTATAATAATTTTAGATATATATATATATTTGATTGAACTTTTTACCGTCTTTTACCCACCTCCTAGGATCATTTACAAATTTACATAAAACATAATTTTACCACTTCTTTGAATTGAATTTTAAAAATTCTAGAGACACAAGTGATATCATTAAGTAAAATTTGGTTCAATTAGATGAAAATAATCTTTGGTGAATAGTTACTTTTTACTTTTATTTACCACCATTAAAATTAAATAGGTTAATTAAGTGTAAAAATGATATTATAGTTACCCTAACAGATGTCCTAATTTTCTTGGATAAGTGTAATTAGACCAAAAATAACTATTGGAATTAAATATGATCCTTTAGGCCCACTTGGAATAGATTAGGACATTAATTATTATTTAATTTAAAGAAGTGTTAAATGTGTTAAATTAAAAGTTTAATAACTAATCAATTTTTAATATATGGTTACACATAAGATAAATTCGACTATAAATATTCATTAGAAATATTTCCTAAATAATGATATTTTATTTATAATTTTTAGACCTTAAATAATCAAGTTTATTCATGACGCAATGATGATACAGTAATTACCTAATTATTGAAATATTTAAGTATTTGATATTATAAATATCCAAATAAATGTAATTTGAGACTTTTTATGAATTCAACTAATTTTATAGGATAATATGACATGTTATGGTTGTCTAGATAAATTTTTGTATGAGTAATATTGTATCCATGAATATAGAAAAAACAAACTTCCAAATAGTGTCAAAATTGTCATAAAAGAGTTTTTAAAAAAAATATTTTATAATTAATTGATATTATATTCCTAAAATTCTAAGGTTCTGTAAAAGGTCTTAAATAATATTATATATGTCATTAATGAACCACTTGTGGTTTTCTTGGATGTTTATAGTATGTTTATTAACCATATAATATAAAAATACAAATAGACATGGTAAATGTCAAACTACTTAACTCCGAGATAAATCTAAAAGATAAAGTTAATATAGTAACCCATACCTGTCTAAAACCAATTGTTTGAGTGGATTTCAACCCATCCACACATTATCCTATAAATAATTTATTTTGGAACCATTAGAAAACGAATATTATTTTATTATAAAATAATATTTCTATCTTTTCCCAAGGGGCCCCTCACCCCTCTTATAAAAGGGCACTCCCCATTTTATATAATTCACACCTTCAAAGCCATTTGGTTTAGCCAACCCCTACCTAAATACCTTCTCAAATTTTATAACTTTATTATAAAGGCCTTGTTTTAATCATAAATCCATACTATGGAGACCTTTTGATCAAATCAAAAGGAAAAACCTGAAGAAGAGGTAAATATTTCATCACCTCTTTCAAGTTCCCTTCCTCTTCCACTTCCTCCTTATTTGCAGTTTCCATCCATAAAAAATAACTCCAATATATTATATATAATGTTATGTTATTATAAATATGGTACACCCATATTCATTATTCTATCCATCCTTTTAATGACATGTCACCATACATGCGTACGTACGGCTTACCATCTCCATGTCGTGGTGTAATTATTATTCAATACATTATTATTTGGATGGGTATAATAATGATGTGTAATTTATGTAAATAAAAAATATAAAATGATAATTATTCTATATATATGATATAAAATCCAATTATATATTATTTTAATATCAAAAGAATGATATTGTCGCTCGTGCATACGTACAGATTACCATCTCCACGAACGCGATGAGAGTCATTCCCCATCGTATCCATTCAAGACTAAATTTCATTAATTTATTAAAAATACTGTTTAATGTCTTAATATTATTCTGAATATGAATAATATACATCCAGTCCATAAAAAAGCATTACTTATGTAACAAAGCATATAAAGGAAAATGAATTAGTTAACACCTGAAACGATGATAATACAAAGATATTATTAACAGAGCAATGTTAAAAGATCATATATGAAATCATATTAATGTATATGATTTTTTTATATTTTAATAACAATTATTTCACCATTATACTATAGGGTAACCTACCCTAGACCAAGTAAAAGTACCAGTTAAGGGTTAATTTTTCAATCTCTTCATTATCCAAGGTTGTTTATTTGTAATTATCTACTATGACCTCTTTATCATCCAAATCATTGTTTCTTAAAAATGTATTTCAAAACATTCTTAATATTTTATAGACTATGGTTTAAAGTCAATTATACCCTTGTTTTAATTTTATAATATGCTTATAAATAAATATTTCCGTCGTTTTCCAAACAAGGTACTTTATGACATTTTTGACAAAATTAAGGTAAGAATGTTCTTTTAACTTATATGGTGGGTACAACTATTTTTTGACATTATAACATCATCAAAGCTTCCCTTAGAATCTAATAAAAATATTTTCAAATATAAATATTTTATTTTATAATTACTTGACTTTTAAATGATTTCAAAATTGAAAGATATTTTTCTCTAAAAAGGTTTGGATTTCATCTATGTCAACATCCTTTGATGGATTTGAAGCTTATTTGATGCTTATTTATTATAATAAAAACTTCCATTTTTTATTGATGGTTTTTTGATATGTTTCTCCATGGATGTGTTATTTTCATACCATTCTTGGTTTATGGATAACGTATTGACATTTCGTATGCCAGTTTTAATACAAATGTTTATGTTATGTTTAAATGTTTTCATATGAGGAATGTGTTGGACATAGTAAGTGACTGGAGGAGCCCTCTATAGCTCCTCTATGCATCGGTAGGTCTCATGAGACAAAATATTTTATTGTCACAAGGCCTTGAAAAAATCTAATTTGTAGTCTTGGAATAAGGCCTAGACAGTGTGGTTATGAATGTACGACATTATGCATTCCATCATTAAGAAAGTGGCTATTGATGTTGCATGTGATTATTAGACTAGTAGAATATCCATGTGAGTAAGTAAATAGAATTATTTTGATTTATATTTTTCATATTATGATGAAGTTTATGTAGATAAGGCTTTTGTTTTAGACTTATACATTGCCTTAAATGTTTATGCTTATTTATGAAAGTTTCTACCATATTGTTATCCTTACTGAGCATCTGAACACACCCCTTTCTATGTTTTATTTTTCCTAGGATGCGATGAAGTATATTATGAATGACCTATAGGGATAGTCTACGAGATCTTAAGCTTTTACATGGAAACAATGTTGTTGTACTTTTCCATTTTATGATAAAATTTAAACCTTATGAATGAATCTAGTACTTACAAGGCTACTAAACTAATTGGTCTTTCGAGACATGATATTTTGTAATAATTATAATGATACGTAATAATGTACCGACTCTGGGATTCTGGGGTCGGGGAGAAACAATTGGTATCAGAGGAAGTTTAGTAAAAACATTAGAAACTAGATTTAGATAATCTCTAATTACAACACATAGCCCTAAGATAGACTATGATGATTAGTGTAGAAGAACTTAAACGAATTTTGGTATTGTAGAGATTTTGGGAGTTTTCTAAGAAATACATCCCTATCTAGATACAAGCAGATAGAGGTGACTCTGGCATAAATGTACCTAGGGGTAAAACCTGAAAACACCACGTTGAGCTAGACTCGAACGAGAACTGGTGCACGACAACGGGCCTTGCTGCACTCTTGGTTACGACACTCCCAGGGGATATGCATAGGAAAATTCTCATTTTCATTAAAATAATTACGAACAGTTTATGAGTATATACTTCCTAAATGAATTTCTTTTCATGATTATGGATTATATCCATAAACTGTTCAGTTTACGTTAAGTGTTTTACAAGTTTGGAATTATGTATTTTGATTCATAAACTAATCTAGTTTATGCCATTGTTTAGAAATGGAGCCTAGTGGATGGAATGGAAACCATATCAATACAAGAAATCCATATAGGGATTTCCCTATTACTGAAGATAATTATAGTCGAGCTGGTGATGCAACTTTTGCGGATAAAAACATCACCATACTTGGACAACTCACTCTGGTTTTGAATAATATCCTTACCCATATGGAGCACCCTGATCCATAGCGTGTGGGTTAAATGTTAGATCGTTTCATGAGGAAACAACCACCAACATTAAATGGGGGTAAAAATACACTAGTAGCTGAGTAATGGATAAATTCCATAGGGAAAGTATTCCATGACTTGGGGAGTAGCAAAAGGGAAAAAGTTATCATGGAAGTTTACCACATCACTGGAGATGCTGATCAATGGTGGTCATTGATTCAGAACACAAAGGAAGATGATGAAGTATCAAATATTTAACAGAGGGAGTTTGAAGATATTTTCATAGAAAAATATTTTCTTAATGACCATCAAGCAAATATGGAAATACAATTTCTAAGTCTAAGGAAAAAGGAGGATGAGAATATCACAAAGTATGAATCTAACATTACAAGGTTAGTGAGGCATACTGCATATTATATACATAAGCCAATAAGTAAGATTGATCTTTTCATGTTTGGATTAAAACCATTTATCCATCGATAATTCGTCTCACAAACCTTCTTGTTTTATGAAGATATTGTCTCATGTGCTATCAAGACAGAAAGAGAATTATCTATGTATTATGACTTTAAAGAAAAGCAAGAGAAGAAGAGATATTCTTAACTCATTTCCATGCCACCCTAGGCAGAAAACCACCATTCCATATAGGCCATCCTTTAAGATATCAATAAAACCATGAATGTGAGAACCCATGAAAGTAGCGAAGGATCAATGAAAATAACATCATTCCAAAAACCATGTACCTTCCAAAGGAACAGTAATAATGAAGTCAAAAACCCTTTTCAGATTTCAAAAAACCGAATACACTTTATCAAGAACCATTTTCTTAAAAACCTACCCTTTTTCATTTTTATCAACTTTTAAAGAATCCAAGCTACTCCAAACAAACCCTTCCTATTTTCTAAAATTTATCACGGTATCTTTTCATAATTTGATGTCCATTGAGACCAATACCCATACTAGGAAATCATTAACTGCTCAAAACCAATTTCCAAAACCAATTCATCAGATTAAAAAACATTTCAACATCCTAAAACACCAAATATAAAACAATGATTCAAAATCACATTAAAATTATTCATAAATTCAAGACATATTATTTCAACAAACAACATGTTTAGATTTGGGAAAATACAATCTTGTTAAATCATTTCCACGTCCTCCCAAAACATTTCGTCACAAAAATCATAAACTTCAAAACCCAATCATATATTTAATTTTTGAAAAAACCTTTTACACTTTTCAAAAACCAAACATTCCTTTAAAAACAAATTTTTACAAATCTCATAGAAGAATTTTCAAAACAAAAAAAATCAGAATTTCGGAAAGTTCTAAGAGACCCGTAAAAGGGGACTAGTGTTGATGGGAGACATGAATATATGGTTGGTGTCCATATGTCAAAGAAAACACAAAAACAAAGAGACATATTATGACCATCCCTCATATCCACATGGCTTACAAGACCCTACGAGCTCACAGAGTCCATTAGTCAGAATCACCTTGTCATATCCCAACACCAATCAATCAACAAGAAAAATAGACACTAATAAAACTGGACATCCCGTGGAAACCCTAGGATGAGAATGAGAATGAATTCGTGACTCTCTTCCCTCACTTACCCCTCAAGTCACAAAAGTACTACTAAAACTACCTTGACTTCTAAAAAATTACAAGAGAGTTCTAAAAAGAAATGACTACTATGATATGACCTCCATTGATACCATTTTGACATGAACGAGCTCGAGGTGACCCTGAACCAGTCACCTAGGACTGCTCGTGACAAGTCTTGAGAGGAATTCCCGATCATCCTAGGATGGAAAAAAGCACCGAGGGAATCGATAGAGTGCATAATCCAATGATTTATCTCAAATATAAACAATCAAGCAAATTGTGTAATGAAATGTACAACCTAAAATCCATTTACATAAAAATTGAATTGAAAATTATTTTTATAGGAAACTGAAAGTACAACTAAACAAAAAATTCAACTAACCAAACGTGATAACCAACTAACTCCATGTGATCCCTCTGGTCACTATCCAACACAATGATCACATGTCACCAAATGAGATCAAACTCAAGACGAAACATACACAAGGGCTAAAAGCATAAGGAGACTATAGGAATGAGTATTAACTCATTAGGTTAGCCTGATATTCTATTTACAATGCACATCCTTTAAAATAAAATAAAAATCAATTTCAATTTTTAAATAGAAGATATGAAGGTATTTTTCACAAATGAAGTCCCATGCTATAAAACATTTACCAGGTAAAAACATGCATGTTTTATAAAGAAGATTTATAGTATTAATTTTCAAAGGGGAGAAACTTCAAAATGAAAATAGTTTTCAAGAGGGACACTTTAAAGAAAGTAAACATTTAAATAAGTCAAACTAACAACAGAATTTTAAAACAAAACATACCGTATGCTGATGGTGAGTACAAAATAGCCAATGATCATAAGTCACAGGAACACCCTAAGGTACTAGTTAGTTGTGTTCCCTAGGTACCTCATATCTCAGTGAAGGTAACCATAATAAATATATGTTCTCGTGCACACAAACCACTAGTACGGAGGATACCCATAACCTAGTGGCCCCCCAAAAACAACAACATCATAGTTTATTTTGGGTTTACATCATCAAAATTGCTACGTGAAATAGGTTCCAAACCCCATAGGATCACTAGAATACTAGTACACGTCCTCTCACCTAGAAACTCGATATTCCCTTTAGTGATCAATCAAGATACACATATTATAAAATACCCATTTCATAAAAAAATTCCATTCACAAACCCTAAACAGACAAGCATTCCACAAACTTGCTTCACATTTCTTTCACAAATCAATAAACCATGAAAATTTTATGTAAAACAATTTCAAGGAGTGTATTGAGGATTTGTACATAAAAATCATTCAAAAACACTCTTTTATTTATAAAACCAAAACAAAACCATACCAAAACATTTTTATAAGTCCAAAAAAAATTTAATAATATTATTTCATGGTCCATAAAACAAACCCAATTGACTTAACATGGTATATTCAGGTAAAACACTCATTCTTCATTTTTAGAAAAGGCCAAAAGGGCCTTTAAACAATTTCACAAATATAACATTTGAAAAAGGTATTTAATTCAATTTTATTGAGGTGCATAAAAACCATTTATAGAAGAAATAAACATTCATAAATACATTAATATACTTAGGTTAAATATTCAAAACATATCAATTTTATAAGGATGTGAAATGGGCTATTTTCTGACAACTAGGGATAAAATCTACTGTAAACCAAAACACATTTTTTTTGTAAAACCAAATCCAAAATATAATTAAATATAAGGAACCAGAAATACCATTTTTCATTATTACAATATATTTATAAATCCAAAAAAATAAATTTTAAATCAAACTTAACACAAAAAATCCAACCGGGAAATTTACCGAACACATGACATGCACTTTTAAAAACTGAATTTATTTTAAGAAATTTACATGGAATAGAACACCAATTACATGAAATACATAATTCAAGATACTATTAAATGTTAAATATTCCATAAAACAGGTTCTAAACCTCAAAAAATAGTTGCAAAAGATAGGGGAACATTTAAACAATCACTTTGTGTGCACTTTTATGAAAAACAACACTACCTTTCACAAAACATGGATTAAACAACCATTTTGAAAATCAAGAAAATTATAAAAAGGATAAAAATAATAATAGACATATATATCAACTGATAAAAAAATGAAAATGATTAATCATTAATGATAGTTTCATGTGAAAGGGATATATTACCTCAAATCCATGTTGTAATGGAAACACACACCCGATATCACCATCCATGGGTTTATAAACCCTAAACCAATGACCAACAGCCCCAAATGAACAATAACCCCCTAAAAACCTTGTTATAACAGATCTAATGTTCTATAATGACTATAGGATAATAGAAAACCAAGAAATAATGAATGTTGGAGGAAGAGGGAAGATAAATGAGAAGGAATCTCACCATTGAAACTCAAAAAATATTCGTATTCCACTATATCTACACCCATAGAGGATTGTTAATTGATTGAAAAAAGTTGTACTTTATCTTTAGGTCTGGAAGAACTAAGGGAAATAAATTTGGGGGAAATATATTAGGAAATTAATTATTTATGTGTGAAATAATTTACCTTCTCAAATCTGAACGATTTGAGGAACCATAAGAACTTTATCCCTAATTTGTGATGAAAATGAGCACGCAAGAGGAAAAGTAGATAATGGGTGTGAGTATAGGGATTTGGAATTATAGTGGGAGGTGGAATCACTGCAAAGTATTAAAAATTGTATAACAATATAAAATAAACAATTAATTTTTTAAAAACTAGTAATGGGCCATTAGGCTAACCCAATACCTAAATAAGTAACCCACATTCAGCATGACTCTGTATTCTTATGGAGTCCAAAAGGATATGGTGGTTTTAATGTTTAATGGGTAGAAATGAAGGATGTGTAATTGGTGAAAAACACTGAGTAACAATGAAGTTATAAATGAAAAAATTTGGTTTTTAAATCTGGAAATGGGCTCATGGTTGGCCCAAATCATGAAGTAAACCCCCTTTCTCAAAAAACTCCAAAACAAGAAATGGGGAACTAAAAGTAGGAAGATTAGTCACATATGGAAGTTAAATACTCAATATTAATCTCACCCAACACCTATGAATGGGATATGGATTTCAATGAATAGGATCAAAACCATGACATGAAAAGAAAAAAAATTGTGTGTGACAAGTCAACATAAAGACACATATTTAGGAGTAATTTCAACCACATAGGGGAACCAACTGATCCATAAAGTAATAATAGAAAAAAATAATGGGGTCACATGGGTAATAATGTGCATGTGATTAGTGTTGTTCACCACTGGGTTGGTTGTGTGGAGGTAGTGATATAATGTTCTAGGAGGCACCACATAGGAGGGTGGGAGTTGACCTCATTACTCGAATATATCTGGTTCGTGAAACTAAAAATTATATGTTCTTTGAGAACTATAATGTCATTTCTGATGTGGGACGTGAATTTTTCACTTATTAACGAATCTTCATTTTTCTCTATGTATATTGGGGATAAAATAATTTCTAGGCTACTAATTTTTTTAGGGTATCTACATCGTAACACCTATGATATGGTGAAACACTAGTTAGACAATATGGAGTCTACATCACTACTAAACAATGAATCATGATGTGTCCAAAATTATTATATGTTATTTTTTAGGGGGTTCCATAATCTATAGGTGGATACTCAATAAATATGTATTCATTCCATAGTCTACATCTTGTGAAGTCTGCACACAACAGTTATAAGTGCTAATGAGAGGAGTTTTGGGGAGATATGTCTCTTGGAGAAGTGTATTTTGTCATCAATTGGTGTCCATGATGCAATGTGGTTGACCATGATGGAGATAAAATAGTTTTTTTCAACATTTCCCCATATTAATTATGGAAACTCTATATAATTAATGATGAAACACTGTAATATCATATACCACAACGTATCCAAGTGGTGTTCTTTCTGTTGACTAGTTTAGTCAGGGCAGGTTATGAGTTGAAACCCATGGTGGTTAATTTTTATTTCATGGTGAATGATGAAAAAATATGACATAGGGGAACCATCGAACTATCCTGGTCATACATGAGTCAATACAATCCCTTGGACTAACATTAAAGGAGGAAGAATGAGCTATTATGAACATAGAGATAAAACAAAATTGCTCAGAGCATAGGAATATTTATCTTTAGTGGAATTATAGATTTATTTTTCTATATAATTTCTAGATGTTTTATATTAAATGAATGTTTATTTCCTAGTGTAAAATTATCATTTGAAATATTCCCTAGAATATTAATTAGAAATATAATTATATGGTTATATTCAAATCACCTTCTTGTGAATAATGAAGATCTAATAGGTGGAGAAGTGAGTTCCTTATTTAGTGAGAGCATTGATTAATACAAACGATTATGGTAGTGAACCAAAAGGTATAGTTTTGATATTATGAATTTAACGTAATAAATTGAGGTTTTAGTTAATTTTGTAAACATGTACATTTTCGTACACACAACTTGGATGCATCTTAGTTAGGTAGAACCAATTAAATCCCAATTTGTTATTTAATTCTTCTATCACTTGTTGAGTTGAAAATAATATAGATACTGAAGAGTTTCACAAAGTGAGAGAAAAAAATCGTTATCTAATAAAATAATTACTAAGATGCTGATCCACCCCACCCCTCTGATGGTGTTAACTTATATAGGAATCTAATATATATATTTATATATATATGGGGACTGAATGTTCATTTTCTTCATCAATTAGTTTTTCATGGTTAACATCATGGGAGATATATGTATCACCAAAATATATTCACACAATGATAGTAAATTATTTATAAAATTGATTCTATCATCATCATCCACTTGTATTTGTGGCTTGCATAATGTTGTAGTTATGAAAATTTATATAATAAAAAGGAAAAAATGTTATAATATCACAATTTAGAGAAGATCATTTTCAACTCATAAATGTATAATTTATTTTCTTCATTATGGTCTATCATCTATTTCATAATCAACAATTTTTTTCCTTTCTCTATACTTATAAATAATTGAAGCACACAGACGCACACAGATATATATATATATATATATTGAATATAATTTCACCAAAACATCTTTATCTTTTTTGTTATAATTTTTGGGGAGAGAAATATATATAAAACTAAATATTTTATTTAATTCTTCCAATGTAGAGATAATGAATATAATTGGGTTCTTATAAATCCATAATGTGAGCATTGACGAAAGAATGATTTTAACAAGTATTGGGGTAACAACACAACACACACAAATATAAAACTTCTTATTATATAATACATGTTATGGGTAATCTTAAAAAATTACTATATCACTGTTGGACCTAATTATAGAGGGATATCCATAATTTTTATATATAAAGACATATTTGAACTCATGTTTTAGACACTGATACTATTAAAAGTGTAAATTTCCCTTTAGGGAGAGGACTAGAAATTTTCTATCATTTAATTTTCAATAAAAATTATATTTATCCTTGGGATCTATTTGGAAGATATATATATATATATATTAATTATATAATTGAGAAATAAATAATAAGAGTTCCATTTTTGATAGGATGGGAATTTAAGAGAATATTTAGTCTACAAAGACATTAATGGTATGTGTATAATTTTAAAATCACTTTATTAAAATTTTCAAATATGTCACTTCATTATCAATAAAATCTATTTTAGTTTGTAAAAATTACTCTTTAAACCATTTTTGAATGTTTTAATAAATTTTAAGTCATCCATTATAAGGGTAGTAGAATATTTTTAAAATTATTTCTGATTTCAAGGATGGTTTTAAGGAATTTTTTAATTGCAATTGTATGTGTAAAATTGCATAATAATTCCACAGATTTCTTTTATTGTATAAACAAAATATATGGCCACACATTATATATATTTTTAAAAATTTCACTATTTTTTTATCAAAAACATTATCTTTTTTCAATTTTAGTTAATTGCCAAATGGAATTTTCCCTAAATTTATTTATCTTTATTCTAAAATTGACATCCAACATTTTAAAAATGTATGTATTTTCTTTTAAATAAATAGTTATAATGCATTTAATTTTTCACTCTAAAATATTATTAAATTGACATCATGTTTTTTTAAATATGTTGATTTAAAGGAAAATTTGATAATAGAATTATTTTAGAAATATCCAATCTAAATTGGATCATGGATATTGTATATATTTAGGAATGGGGAGTGAACATATGCCCCATGTGGATATTGTCCTTAAAGTTATGTTCATGGGTTCCACAATGATTTTCTTAAGTAGTTTGCTATCAATATAATTTAATTTCAAAGGATTTTTGTTAAAATACTTATAATAGTTAATGTTTTCATGAATGAAAAATAACCTACTATAAAAGGGATTATAAATGGATTTTGTTTTTTTAAAACAATTATTTTTTCAGTATTCTAATGATATTTTTCAGAATTAACCTTTTCATTTATTAATTCATTAATGATGTTTACCAAATATTCATTAAATATCCAAATATAAATTTTATGTTTCCAATTAAATTTAGGTTTTCATTAAAATACAATTATTTACATTAATATATCTTTGAAATATCTTAAAAAATGGAATTTAATTCAGTTTAAAATCCTGTAATTTTGGATTTTGTTCTTAGACTATGTTTGGAAACAAATTTTAGAATAATTCAGGATGTCCTAAAAGAGATTTGATAACAGAATTGATTACTATATTAGCCTCAGTGAAGTATGAGTAATTTCAATTGAATATTTTTCTTAGTGAGAAATACGATACATAATTAAAATTTTTATTTATATAAATATCTAGAGAAAAATTATTATTCAGTGTGTAAAAGGTTATAAAATATTTTGTTGATATTAAATATATTTATTTTAAAAAACATATATATAGGGGTACTCAACTCCAATATCAGGAAAATGGTTCTACAATGTTATATAAATACCAAATTATAATAAATTCCCTCTTTAAAACCATTTTCATGCATTTTTATTAAAAAAATTACATCAAAATAAAAAATATTCATTCAAATAAATTTCAAAAATCATGTTTTGAATTTAATTATTTCATGAAACATAAAAAAATTCTTTTTAAAATATGAAAACATGGAATTTCAAAGAAAACCCCTGTATTCCTATCTCAATATTCCTAGAGTCATTTTAAAAACATCATATGACAATAACATATATAAATAATTTTATAAAAATTATTTAGAATCCTCAACAATATCTTGTGTTAAAAAATATAAATATTTCATAGATACAATTACTTATAAGAAATGGAAACCAAATTTAAACTACAACCTTAGACGATGAAAACCATAACAATCGTGAAGACATCCACTATAATCCAACAGAGACAAAACCCAAAAATACATATTTCCCAAAACCAATTCCTATATTACCATGTGAAGTACAATTATAGGTGAAATAAGAATATATTTTAATTGGGAATGAATATGAATATAGGAAAAGGGATAAAAATTTAACCATGGAACCACTCGAAAACCACCTTGAACGATCCAATAATCATTGGGGAGGAGGGTGGAAATCCCCTTAAATATCTAAATGGTCATTCGATTTATATAGGGATTAAAGTGGTGAAAAAACCATTATATAATATGGGGTATTTTGTAAAAATACACTATTTATGAGATTTTATATAGGCTCACTATTTGTATCCACATTTTCCAAAACCTTGTTCGAAAATTTTGGGAGTTCTCTTTCCCCAAAAATAAGAAATGATTTTTCTATGATGCCCATCATATATAAAAAACCTTGTAGATATAACTAACATATTATCTATTTTCATGATATTAACCTCCAAAATGATTTTATACAATTACACCTAGCTATGTTCATAATAAATGATACTCCCATAATTCCTAAAAACATTGAAATTTCAAGATAAAAAATATCACGACCCATGATGCCAAACATAAGATAAAATAACACTGATTAAACACTATAGTGACATTTTAGTGCCATATTATTCAGAACTTTTAAGACCCCCATGGAGGTAACATTCATAAATTCAGATTATATAGAGGGTCCATACCATTAGGTGATTTATAAAACTTCTATCAGAATAAGATACTCATACTGGTTGTCCTTTATTAATAATATAGTTTTCCCTAAAAACTTATGAATCATTTTAATTGACGTAATGAGAAATAGAAACCATATATGAGACTATTACTAGGTTTTATAATCAATTATATCCTCAATGGTGACCTCACCATTTTTTCTACTCAATCATCGATCCACTTATGGGCCTTATATCCAGTGTAATACAAAAATACTAACTCTATCTAAGTTATATAATATGATTAAGTATAATGGTCCACAAATTCATTATCCCCATTCAATATCCTATAATTTATCATTTGATGATAAAAACATCCTCACAGCATGATGTTAGATATCATGGATGGAACCTAACAGAACTCTATAAAATATAAAACCAGAACTATATAGGATTTGATTCATATTAACTACGATTTGTAAGAGGTCATCATGATGATTATCCCAAGAAACTAATAAATAAAATCAGTCTCCAACAATGTGTATGATAGAATAATAAAAATTCTTCCATCCTTAAATGGGTACAAAATAAAAGACATGGACATCTGTATATGTGACTCTACATTATTATAAACCCCCTTAATACTCTCTCTCATTTAGTTACAAAGAGGTATGATGATCCATAAATGGTCCCTCATGAAAGTGTCCCACAACAACATGTTTATAATTTCTTATTACCTAGTAGTTTATCCTAAATGACATTAAACCACATTGAAGATATGAAAGATGCATGGACTTAAAAATCTATTATTTTCCTAACCATTGGATATAAAAGGTATGTGATATCTTGAAAAAATGAACTGATATATTTGTGTTAAAATTCAATTTATGTCGATTAAAATGAAAAAACATTAATGTTTTTGATCCAAACTGCACTATAACTCTTTCCTAGTTAAACATGAGTCTAATTAGGACCAAGATCATGATAAACTCTAAAGTTCCAACCTATAGGGATTTATACAATAGAGTGACCAAAAACATCGATCATCTGGGGTCATATAATTCATATGTTTATTTTCCTCTTAATTTCATGATATTGGCCAACAATTTTCATATGGATAACAAGAATTATTACTATAAAGGATTCATAGACATATCTTAAATATTTAATTTAATCTAGAAAAGTCCATAAAATTCTTTTTAGGGATGATCCATCTATAACAACAAAAACTTCTATTTGTGAAATTTTACTTCCTATAATTATATAATAAAACCCATTAATTACATATTAAACCCAATAAAAACATTCTTTTCCTAAATTAATAATACAATAAGTGATATTTGTAAAAACTATGAAATCTATACAGATGGAATGATAACCTAATCTTTAGAATGATAATATATACAATAGAAATTGCAATCTGGCCATTAGAATAGTAACCTCTGCTCTTATAATATTAAAAAAATTAGGTATCTTATAAATGAAAATATAATTTTATTTTATCATTAAATAAGTTAATAATAATTTTCAAAATTGTAAATTATGTGTTGGTATTTTTGTAAAATATAAACCTTTATTAACAATTTTATAACTCTAGGTCCAATTGTCACTCTAGAATGAAATGTTCCAATTGCATGCTTAAAGGGAACAATGAGTCTCAATGTAGAATAAAAGAGAGCCTCAATCCCTCCCAAGGGAATGATGCACATTAGAAAAATTACCCAGGTGAACCTCAAGTTCATACTGGAAAAAATTCTCCTTCTGAAAATTCTCTGACTGGGATGATTCAGTCTGAGTTACAGACTCCTGGACATACAAAAACTCAAAATCAGATACAAGATGAACGTCTTCCTTACACCCATCAATTGTCCAGATCAATCACCGTTAGTTGGGATTATATTTCTGAAGGTAAGAATCAATATGAAAGAGGTATTACATACAAAGATGCTCTGGTCCAAGGCATGGAATGTGAAGGAATACTATCAGACTCGGAGGACAACCAAATGTAGAAGGAGCTCTCAGCGCAAGCAGTGGCTGATGATAGAGTTAGGTAGGAAATTCATGCTCTAAAATGGAGGAAGGGTAAGATAGTGCTTGATGTTGCGACCTCAAAGAAGGTTATGTTCTAAGATTACTCCCATTCCAAAGCACAGGAGTCGGCTGCTTCTAAGGTCCCTGTTACTAAGGACACAAGTTGAAATGTGAATCCTGATATTGGGAAGCCCCCCTCACTACAGATTGATTCTCTATTCTCTAGTCCCCCTATAGGATTACTTTATGAATGAGATTTGATAGAAATGGAGGAACAATAGAGGTTTAACAAGCTTGATGCCTCTCGGCCAAAGGAAGGACTGATACCCTTGCAGAAATTCCCACCTCCTCTTGAGAAGGTACACATTAATGTTAGTATTTCTAACCAATTTGTATATGACCAATAACAATAATAAAGAATTTAGGTCAAATTATTATCCTTATTCATCTATTATGACTCCCATCGATGCGAAAGAACCTGCAGTTGATGAAGGTGGTGTGTGGACTCAAACATCGACAGGAAGAAGTGGTTGACACCCTTGTGGAAAAGGTGGGAACCTTCCTTACCACTGCATGAGAACCTACTCTAGAACAGGGTAACCTTTCTTGTTCTATCATTCTGATGTACCACTTGGTTCTGTTTTGTACCTTTCACTGAATGTATTTTGTTTCAATAAAGTGGTCATAGTACCTCAATCTTTATGACAAAATTAACAATTGTATACGTTATAAAAATATTTGAAAAAAGATTTATTTTCATAACATAGATTCATTATTTATTAATTTTTTATTATAATTATAATACAATTTTATGAAACTATAGTTAAATTTTCAAACTGTCATATAATCAGTTATAATATTAAATTTTTTGATTTTGATGAATAAATGATGATTTTAATTAAAAATTATATATCCCATTCATAGAAAAATAAATTTCTAAAAAACATAGTCCTTTTTTTAAAAATACACATCAATAACTTGTTATAATATGTTTTTTGGATTCTTCAAAAATATTATATTTTTTGGTGAATAGAGATATATGATAATTTATTATATTTAAAATTTTGAGAAAAATAAATGAATTTATTAGTGATGAATGATGTAAGTAATGATTAGTTCAAACTAAAAGTACCATTTTATTATACATATTCAAAATAATAAGGACTATTTATAGTCTTGAGAAAAACAATATTAAACAAATGAATAAAATAATCAAAAACAAAACTCTCCTCCCTCTATAGATACCACCCATCACCGTCCCCTATCCTAAAACTTCTCAATAATTATACCTTATTTAAATTTGGAAAAATTACATTCAATATTATATTCAAAATGACCAAGAACTACTGGTCTCAACACAATACCAAACCCAAGTTTCATAGGGTGTTCTCAATGAAACAACATTTAAGTAGTAAAATCCTTAATTATCCTCTATTATTTTGTTTTCTTATCCTATCCTAACATCCCATTATAAAAAGTGGGATGATAAATCTAGTATGAAATATATAGTATATTTTATTGTTTTAATGGAATATCCATCATCAAATATTTTCACCATTCTATTTATACTAAAAAATGATAACATCATCCTCGATGTATCAATTCATAGATTTTGTGGACAATGAGTTTTAATTTAAAAGTACCATGTTAAATAATAGTCATAAAACCAATATTAATGTTAAAACATATTTTATTTTTATATTTTATCTTTTTTATTGTTCTTCAATTAATTTAATTACATAATTTTAAAAAAAATATTTAATTGTGGTCAAAAAAATAACCAAAATAAACAAAATTTTATTTCCTTAATGTTTTATCAAATGATTCATCCTCATACAAAAAAACAAATGATATATGAGACCATTTAAACTTATTTAATTTCATTAATAATATATAATTTAACTTCTATAAAATTATTCTCATTTTAAAAGAACATCCATAATTATATACATGTGAACCGATCATGAAAACCATGAAAACAAACACTACAAGAATGATGAAATTGAACACTATAACTCAGTAAACATGGCCATAAGTAAACTAAATAAATAAATAAATAAAATACATGTATAAGGGTTTCTTAAATAATTATATTATAAATCTAATTTAATTATCTAGGATATTATAGGTATGTGCAGAACACATTTAGTCAAAAGGTATGAGGATTCTCGAACCTGAATCCCTTTCTTTGGTTTATGACTCTTTCATTCCAAATTTAAGTATAGATATTACATTAATGTTACTTAAATATAATTTCTTAAATATTTAAAAAAATTTCTAGGATATAGAATTTTCCATCTTTGTTTTATGAAAAATATAAATATTTTCAAAAAGAACTATTCATTACAAAACACATTTTGACACCTCTTGAGATGGTTTCTTCATCAAACATTTTTCACAATTTTTATAAAAAAATATGATTTTCATTTTTTTCATTTGGGAACTACAATGTTTATTCATTAAGGACATATTTATTAAATAATTATGAATCCCATTCATTTAATTGGGTTATTTTATGACTAAAATATTTATATCTTCTATGTGGCACGAATTATTATGAAAATGTTATAACATGAAGGTTGGACCCCTAGTTATGTAGTCCATTAAATAATTGGGTAATTTGATTAATCTCATCATATAGTTAATATTTTTTTTGAAAATTATCCATGTTTTTCGTCAAGATAATTATTTTAAGATAATGAACATATGTTATGTATGATCATGATGAAAGCATGGTTCACAACACTATTAGGTATTCTATCACTAAAACATTATGATTAATTTATTTGAATTTAATCATTATGCGTCATTATTTACTATTTCCTGTAATGATTATGATTATGACACTATGATTAGGTTATAACAATGATGATTATTCCCACCCATGTTATTCCTTTACTTTAACAACCCAAGCTTGACCAAAATGAATATTTCATAACATTTTCATTATACTTCATGCATTATAGAAACAGACTCCCAAAGACCATATTAGTTTAGTGCCCTTGGAAACATGGAAAACTTTCTACAAATTTGGTGAATGATTATTAAATTCTCCCACAAAAATCCTCCCCTTAAATACCCCTACATAAAAGAATTATTACATGATGAATATAAATCATATAAAGTGGTGAACTTAGATTCCCAGTAAGGTTATAAAAAGGAAATATGTAGGCCTATCATGATAATAAGGGTATGAGAACCCAATAGTGAAAGTAGAAGATCATACCCTGCATATCAACCATCAGAGAATAAATTTTCAATAGTGTATAAGACATGAATCAAACGGGAATCAAAGAATATAATATATGAGATCATAACATTAACGTAAGACATGAAATTGTGGTATACACATAAAATTGTAATTTTGTGACCACGTATAAATATTAAATCATTCTCTCATTAAATTTCGGAAATGAAACCATTCCCCTTGATAAATATATGGCCATGAAAACCATGTCCATTTATAAAATAATGAACCTAAAATCTAGGTCAAGAACTAACATCGTGAACATGAAATCGGGTTCACTAATAAAAAATATACCTCATGAGTTATCCAACATTACCCAATGCATTTGAGGTAGATATAGGTCCCAAAAATATCATAATGAAATATTTCATATGTGTTTTATAAAAACATAATTCATTCATCATAGCATAACCAATGGAATAAATTGGGAATCTTAAGAAAAATTCCATCATAACATAATCCATGTAAAACAAATAGATTTCATGAATAACATTCTATAATTACAAAATAAAACCATAGGAATAATTCAGATATTATACTTGAAACATAACCCTATTAAATAATACCATCTTATATGGAAAATTATTTTTATAGAACACTTGAAATTAATTCTTAAGCAAAATAACCTTCCATCAACAAAATAGTTTTCTTTTCTCAAAAAGACTCACATTTTTAGAGGAAAATAATTATATTGAAAATTTTCTGGAAATATTTTAAATGAATATTCATAGAAATAAAGCAAAAAAAATGTAAAAATCAGTTTATACCATATAAGTTAAAATAAAACTCTCTTCTCATACTTTTCTCAGATAAGTCAAAAATTACTGTGTATAGAAAATAAAAAAATATTCCATCCATACTGTTTAATAAAAATTCCAAAATGGGTAAAATTGATTTCTAAAAAATGTAATATAATAAAAAATTATCTTTCAATAATTATTTACAAATCATTGACATTATTGTTAAATATATCCTAGAAAATACTTAATATAAACAATCTTAAATATTAATGAGATTGAGGAATTATTCTCTACCTTAGGCCAAGGTTATGTCATACGTGTCCAAGACTACTATATAATTATTTAAATAATTTCATTAAGTTGATCTTGAATCATATTAATTTTTATTATATCAAAACTAATTATATTTTTAATAGTTTGTTAATTACTCATATTTCGAGTATTAACATCATTATTTTCTTGTTCTTATTTTTTCGGATAAGTTACTGTTCCAATTCCTAGGTTACAGTTATATCATCTAAAAATAAATTTTAATTAAATATATATATATCATATTTATTCATTATAAACATTTATATATGCATGATTTACGAAAGATAATATAAAATAAATCACATCATATCATGGAGATAGTTGGACATACATACGTACGGGAGAACATATCATTCCTTTAATTGTGGAATTGTATGGAAGTGAATGGTATATATATTATTCTAGAATAAAATATATTTTTTATAATAATATTATATAGTTATTATTTCCATCATTATACCCATCCATGTAAGGTGGTGGTGAAAAATATGTCACACAATAGCGCGAAGATGGTAAGCCGTACGTACACACGCATGGTTATTTTATTTTTTGTTGGACGGATAGAAGGTGGAATATGGTAGTTCCATAATCATAATAAAATGCATGAATATAGTTCATACTATATTTATAAATTATAATGGATAAATATAATTAATAATAGGATGGTGATGAAATAAATTTAAAAGAATTGGAAAAGGGGATTACCACTTCTTCGATGAGCTTCCTCAAGATCTCCTCTTAAAGGCACTAGAGTTGGACTTTTGAGAAGAACAGAAAATCTAGAATGTAAATAATGAAGTTGAGAAGGGATATGGTTAGAATATATCTAAGATTTATGGCTCAATGTGAGTTTATGTATTGAGGGAGGATATGCTCTGTTATAATTCTGGTGAGGAGAACATTTGGAATATCCCAAAATATTAATTTATAATAAAATGAAAACCCATAAAAAACCTCATAAATGTCTTTGTTTATAAGATTAGATGATATATGATTGTAATATCATCAACCAGTAAATTTGAGAATATTTATTATACCAATTTATACCATGTCATATTAATTAAAAAAATAATTATTCGATTTAAATTTTATCTAAGGTAACACAAATTTCAATTTTGAAATGGGAAAACTATTATTTATTTTATGTAAACTAGAATATATAGGAATAAATTAGAACATTTTAATCTATTACATAATTATTATATATCTTTAAAAATATTTTTTATTATTTTAAATAATATAAAAATAAATTATTTTTATAAACAACCAATAGTGTAAAATTTGATACTATACAATTAATTGATTATTTAAAATAAAAATAAAAATATTTAAAATCAATTTTTTATTATATAAATTCAGGGAGAAGGTAATCTATAAACTTAGTTTTATATATTAATTATGCCAAATTATATTTATTTTAGTATTTTTAATAACATTGATTTGATATTTTCATGAGTAAAATAATTACTACATCAGTTATGTGTAATTAATAAATATATTTATCAGTAGAAAAAAATTAAAAATAAAATATGATGATGTTGATAAATCCTATATATTTCATAATAATTCAGATATATTTATATATATTCTAGAAATTCCATCATTAAAAATGGAATATTTATTAAAACATGAATGTGACATCTTTATCATCACGTTAAATAATATATTTTTGTTGTCATAATCAATTCCATATGGCTCCAAATGGACAATAACTCAACACATGGATGATTATGGTAGATATAGACTCATCCAATAAAATATGTTCCTATATTTGGGTCTTTTAATGGTTATTATTATCATTATAAATTTATTTTTTTTGATATCTCATCAATTAATGAATTTCTCCATCATCAATATAAAATCCTATAAGTTAATTCAATTTTTTGTAAAAATTACACAAAAATTATACTGAAAAAAATTATATTTCAACTGGGTATTTATAATAAAATTTATCTCCTCTATAACATTACAAAAATGATATAGTCATTAAAATTTGAGTGAGATATATTTAACTTTTCTATAAATAAGATAAATAAAATATCGTAATAAAATTTAAGTTGATTCCAAATGATAGAATTTCAAAACAAGGATGATTTAGGTAAAAAAACTTATCAAATGACTATAGGAAAAGTGTTAGGGTAATTTTATCAAATTATTTTTACCCTTAATTACATGATTTAACTTTTAACCATATTATTAAAAATTACTGATGTTACTATTCATAATTCCAAAAAAGAAAAGATATATATTTTCATTATTTGGACCCACAAATTCCAAATATGGAATAAATTTTTCATAATTTAAAACCCATATGTTGCATCAATAAATTTTAAATAAGTATTGTTGTCATAATGAGAGAACATGTGTTAAAAGATAAAACATTACACAAGATTGAAGTGTTTATACATATAAATTCAATACAAAAGTAATTCCAATGACCTAAATAATATTAATGGATAAAAATATAATATATTTTTAATTTAGACACATTATATAATATTACATAAGCATATAAATTATTTTTATGAATAATGATATTTTTAATAAAAATTTAGTATATTTCTACTAGTCATCAATACAAGAAACTTATAAGAAAATATCAAAACATCATTTAATGGTAATTTTTATACCTCATTTCCAAAGAAAAAGTTTATTTTTTTAAATTGAATATAGAAATATGTTAAAACCATTATTTAAAATGGGTGCGACATCAAATAGAGGAAAAATTATATTTTTTGACAAATAATTCTTTTATCTGAAATATTGAATTTGTTATTATATCAGGTCAAGAAAATATATAATATGAATTTTAAAAATTATATTGAACATATATTAACAATATATTTCCTTTATAAAATACATCAATAGTAAATTTTTTATTTTATAAACTCACTTATTTACATTTAAATAGTGTTTCAGAAACACATTTCCATTTATTTAAAGAGGGTTTTATTTTCATTTAAAATTAATTGCCCACCAAATAATTTATTATATAATCATGTGTAAAAAATATTTTCATAATTCAGATAATATTTTTCATACCCACCATTATAATGTCTAGGTTATAAGCAAACATAATAATATTTAGTTGTTTTCTTAAACTCGGTCTTGTGTGAAATAAACTCTATCAAAAGAACATGAAATTGGGTGTAACACAAGACATGAATATTGTTTCGTATACTATTAGTTAAGATGTTGTTTCATATAGAAAAATGTTATATTGGTGTTTCGTATAACATAATATATCAATTTTTTTAAACCGTAAATAAATAAATAGAATAAGATAAATAAACAAAATTAAAAAACAATATCATATTAATCATAGAGTGTTACTATTATTCATCCTGATAAACTGATTTTATATAAACCCTTTCATTGATATTTATCCTCAAGAGCCTATGTATACTAAGGAGAATATAATCCTTCGAAATATTAAAAAGTTTATTTTAAATAAATTTTTAATTATTATTATTCAATGGTTTTGTATGTTCCTAATTTCCCAAGACTAAAATCCATTATAACTTCGGTTTTCAATACTAAAATGATTTTTATCATTAAAATAATGTAATAGTCTTGTAATAAAAAATATGGTCATAGTATTTGGTAACCGATAAGGGTTAAATTAATTGGGAATAAAATTAAACAATGTTATTGAAAACAATAATGATAATACAAAATATATGTAAACTTTAGAGTCCTTGTGTTTGAAAAATATTAAAAATAGGAATCCTATAAGATAATACTTTAGAGTTAATTATGTATAATAATAAATTATTTATTGAGGATATTTTGACTTATATTTGTTCAAACATTTTATATTTCAGAAAAATGTGGGAACCATGAGAAACGAGGTCAAAAACTCATGTAAGGGACAATGAAATGACTTACCAAATGACATTCCAATTTCCGTGGGAGGTGGAGTTCATAATTTCATGGTGATTCTTCCCCAGATATCTTAGGATATTAATAAAAAACTAAACTAGGTGGGACATCTAACTTCACCCAAGACAGTGTAACAAGCCATTGAGTCCTTTTTGTGGAAACAACCATCAACATTTAGGGGATTTTCTAATCCAATTATTGCAGAAATTTCAGTTAAATAAATGAAGAATATATTTTTTTCAATAATATTATGAGAAGAAGAAGGTGAAACCTAACATTTATCATTTTGATATAGAGGCTGATAAATGGTAGTTGTTGATAAAGAACACGAAGATGATGTAATAAATAGAAGAGATATAGTGGGGGGAGTTTATTTAAATATTCCCGGACATGTATTTACATCTAACTCTTCATAAAAATATGGAGAAAAAATTTAAAGATATGAAGTAGTTGGGAGGATAAAATATCATGGATTATGAAGCAAACATCATAAGGAGGGAAATATATTCCTAGGGTTTTCTTATCAACAATGATTGAAAAATAGATTGATGCTTCAGCAGTTTATAACCACTCCTTCGAAAGGAAATAATTTTATGAGATATTGGGAGTTATGATGAAGCAGTATGATGTGATAAAAAAATCATGATGAATTTAGAATAATGGTCCCAGGATAATGAAGATAAAAAGAGAATAATGGGGTTTATTTCTCAGGGGTCTAATGAAAAAGGAGGAAAGAATATCCTTCCACCCACATGTCAAAAATGTGGGAATATAAATAATTGTAATTTTATAAATGGGGAGGGGAAATACTTCTAGTATGGGATAGAAGTCAATCATTATCATTATTTTCAAAGAGACATAATGAATCCAAAAAAGGGGATTGGGAAAATCAGGGAACCTCATAATGAAACACATGTGGTTCAATTCTTCAACTATAGGGAGAAAGGGTAAAATACAAGATAGTTCACTAAACCTGTAGTTCTTGATGGTAATTAGTGTTAGTATCCACCAAAACCAGAGTAAGGGAAGTCTTATTCCATCACTACTGCTAATGTGATACAAGAAAATGAACTCATAAAAGGTTCTCTTTCAATTCAATTTAATAATGTAAAATTATTATTTTATTCTAGGTCTACACATTATATTATATCCAATATGTTTTATAGATCCTTTGAATCATATCCCAAATACCTTGAAGTAAAAAATATACATAAAAAACCATGTTTTTCAATAATTTCAACCCAAGTGATTGACACTTCTTATGTTGTTTTATGTTAGAATATTCTTGTACTGAATCTAATAATACTTCTCGTGGTCA
This sequence comes from Viscum album, assembly GCA_963277665.1. Classification (NCBI taxonomy): domain Eukaryota; kingdom Viridiplantae; phylum Streptophyta; class Magnoliopsida; order Santalales; family Viscaceae; genus Viscum; species Viscum album. Next base: position 2,116,959,601 of record OY728120.1, read on the forward strand.
AATTTGATTATATAATAGGAATGTAATGAATCTATTTATATAGGGGACACATCAACTTTCAAGAAAAGCGAATAATTTTTCATATTTTGAACCATCACAGGAACCTCTATAAATTTAAGGAATATCTTTAATTTACTTTGGAAAATATCTCAATAAATTGGGTGTTGATACCTTCTGAAAAATAATATCTGGAACAAATGATTTTATCAAAGGAAAGAATCAATGTTGAGTAAATTACAAATTGTGAAGGAATAAATAGATATAATTACTAACAAGTTACCTTGTCTTCCCCCAAATCATTAGGTGGAGTTATCAATAGATATTTTCACTGAATTTTCTCCTATATAAAAATGACCCTACAAGATGGACCTGATTTAATTGCAATATTTAAACAAGAATCTATAAGAGAATTTGGAAAAAGGTTTCATACACCCTTCTACATCCCCTAGGGATTGTCCAGTGCTATATGTAAAGAAAAAATAAGGATCAACATGGGGGTGTATTGATTACCATGTTCTCAATATGATCACCATAAGGAACAATTTTCCAATTCCATTGTTTGATGAATTATTTGATTAACTTTGAAGAGATCAATACTTATAAATTGTGGATATTTATTTTGGATATCATCATCTGAAGGTGCGTAAGTAAGATATTTAGAAGGTAACATTATGTACAAGGAATAGTTATTAAGCATTCTTAATGATGGAATTTATATGTAAAAATTCTCCTAATATTTTCATTTAACAATTGAATAATGTTTTAGATAATACCTTGAAATATTCATGTCAGTTTTTAGTGTTGATATTCACATATACTACAAGATCAGGGAGGAACATGAAGAACATCAAAATATTGTTTTGGAGACCTTAAATAAGGATTAATTGTACACAATGTTCAGAGATTAATAATTTTTGTTACAACAACTCATTGTCTAGGTAAACATGATAAATAGTGCAAGGATTTATGTAGGTCCTTCTAAATAAAAATTAATGAATGGAATAGACCAAATATTTTCCTAGAAATTTATAATTTTATTGGCATAACAGGGTACTACTAATTTTGATGAAATTTCCCATGATTTTAAAGCACTTAAACTATGTTAACAAGTAACATGGTTTTGTATGTCTGAATGCAATAATGTGAAGAGATATTCAAGGGGCTCAATAAGAGGTTAATCCTGAAATCTTTACTCACTATACCAAATAATGGATAAGGTTTTTTTATATACATCAATTATTCAAATAATGTCTAGGGATGTGTACTTTTGATGAATGATAATGTTATAGAATATGCCTTATAGAAGTTGATGATCCCAGAGAAGAACTACCAGATACATGATCTGGAGAAATAATCCATGATCTTTTCCTTGAAAATTTAGTGACTCTACTTGTATGGTGATAAGTGTGATGTGTATAACCTTTACAAAAGTCTAAAATATATATTAATATATAATGATATAAAAATCCATCAAATGATATAGTTAGAGCTTATCAAGGACTATGAATTCTACATTCATTTCCATTTTCGATAGTTGAACAAGGTAGCTAATGAACCTATTCCAAATGAACCTGATATTCTATCTATGATGAAGATTGTGAAATACCCCATCTACAGGGATATTAAAATTATGGATTTATAAATTTTAATGGTAGGAAATACTTCACATGTAACCCAAATTTTTTCCCAACTATATATCCAAGATAAGATTAGGAAGGCACAAATGGATGATCTGTATCTAAAATAAAAGGTGAATGTGGTAAATGAAGGGAAGCTATATGAAATCCATATTGATGATAACCATGTGTATAATTTTTGAATAAGTATTTTCTAACTTAATCACCTCAGATAAAGAAAAATATATTGGATAATGAACATTACCCATCTTTCTCCATCAATGTTGGATGTACCATGATGTACCATGATCTTTAAGAACACATATAGTAGGACTAGATGAACATAGATATTGAGGATTATATATAAATATTCTTGGGATGTTGGTATATAAATGAAGATATATATAAGTCTAAATGGAAGATGAAACAATTTAATAAGCCCACATAGAAAGGAGAGAATGTCACAGTGGAATTTGTCACTAGGATCTTGAAAACATCCAAAGGAAAAAAATGTGATATGGGTTTGTGGGATAAACTCATAATGAATTATGACTTAATTTATATTCAGGAATATTTATTACTTGAATATAATTCCATGATATATTTTAAGGAATAAGTGAGGATGTATGGAGTTCTTCTTTTGATTGAATCTGATTGGGATCCAAGGATCATACCAAAATTGTGGATAATCCTTCAACACGAAATGAGTATAGAATTTTATTTGAACATGGTCTATCACCTCCAAAATGAATGCAAATATGAAATAAACATTAATATGCTCAAGTAAATGTTGACATCTCACTAAATGAAATTAAAAGGTGGATTGTATCAATATCTATAAATGGTTGAGTTCTCAAACAACTACAATTTTTAGTAGAGTATTCACATGGTTCCATATGAAGCTCTATATGGGATTTGATGTAGAACTAGAATTTTTTGGATTGAATTGGATAATAAAATATACTTGGAACTTATCTTATAAAATATATGAAAGATAAGGTTCAATCCATACCACAAAATATAAAGGATGCTCAGAGTTAGAAAAATAGAAATGATGAAAACCATTAAATGGACTTATAGTTTGATGTTGGAGACAAAGAATTCATCAAAATATAACCACAGAAGAGATTAAAACGGGTTGAAAATAAATTTAATCATATAAAATGGTTCATTGAAACCTTTGTGATCCTTTATCACATAGAATAAATTTCCTATCATCATTCACTTCCAATAAATATCGATCAAGTACATGAGGTATTCCTTGTACCCCTCCTGAGGATGTCCACACCAGACCCCTCATATATCCTATACTAAGAAGTGGTTTAGCTGGAAGATGATGTCTCTAATGAGGAGTAGTCGATAAAGATTTAAGATCACAAAAGCAATATTATATGAAACATGATAACCCACCGGGTCAATGTACTGTGGTGAAATCATTAGAATGATGAGGACAAATGGAAACCAGAGGAACCGATAAATGGGAAGTATCATCAACTGTTTTAAAATTATATTTTCAAATGAAGTTTCTAGGATAAATTGTCAAAATGGTGGAACAATGTAATGATCCAAACTTTTATCTGTGAAATTTTCCTTCTTATTATTATTTCAGGAAAACATTTAATCACATATATATCATAATAAAAATCATTATTCCAATTTATTATCTTTAACAGAAGTTATATTTATTGAAATTAAGAGGGATTTACTGATAGAATATAATCCTGGAAATTGGAATGGTAATATGACCATTAGGAATAATATTCTAGAAAATAGAATAGTAAACTCACCTATGGATGTACAAAAAAAATTTAGGTATCTTATAAAAGAAAATATGATATAATTATATCATCAGATAAGAAAATAAAATTTTTAAAAATGATAATGTAAATATTTGTATGTTTTTAAAATGAAATTTTTGGTTAAAATTTTTATATGTAATATAATGATTTAAAATAATATTTATTTTCATAAAATAGATTAATCAATTATTATATTTGTTTTCTAACAACTATAAGATAAATTTATGAGACCATAATTAATTTTTCAAGGATTCAAAAAATCTGCTATAATATCAATATAAATATTTTTCAAATAATTCATGAGTTTAATAAAAAATTTAATATCTCTTTTTTGGAAATATATTATAACAATATGTAGTCAATTTTTTTAGTCCACACATCAAAATATTGTTAGGGTAAATTTTAGGTATTTTTTTAAAATAGTAAAATTTTTGGTCAACTGTGAAATATGTATAGTTTATAATATACCAAAATTACAACATCATATAGAAATATATATATATATATATATATATATATATATGTATATATATTTCATCATGTTACAATTTTTGAGTTTCAATTTCACAGGTCATACAGGTCTATGTTGATTATATCTCCAATTGAACAAAAAATTAAAAAACAATTAATAATTAGAGTATATTCACATAGTAGTTCTGATAGTTATATGATATTAGTTTTATTGAGGTAATGATATGGTTCATTAATTACATTTATTATAGTCATTGAGTTTATGTAATCCTTCAAGATTCTAATCATAGTACTCCATACATAGGTTTTAGGAACACCCTGGTTGAATTACCAGGATAGTTTATAGTCCCCATACGATCGATTTCATTTTTGATCCCTTTGAATATTCAGTCACATTCCTCTATCAATAGAGAATTTTCTCACTCATAATTTCGGGAGTGATCCTCTACATTTTTCTCATAATAATTTGATTGATTTTCCATTCATTCATAATATTTAGTTACACACTTCTAATCTAAAGGTAGCTAGATAAAATTAAAATATGATATATTTGGGGAATTTCATTTTCTGATTAGTGAAAACATTTATTTTTTATTGTTTTGATGAGATAATTTCATTACTTAGTTTCCTTTATTTCATGACATTAAACTATTTTATTATCTTTGTTGATTTTTAGAATATTTATATCATTTAATCATTTATCTCTATTTATGTTATAACCCATTATAGAATTGAGTATTGAGATTTTGGGATCCCCCTTTATTATTTTTCATTTTGATCATAAGGCATCTTTGGATCCTTGGAATTTCATCATGTTCCCATAGTTTTTGGTTTCATATGACTTATTTCTCTATCTATAAATTCTTTTTTTGGGTACTCTTATAAGGTATCATTATAACAACCCCAAAAAATGACTCTTTCCCACACATGTTGTGTATCTGTAGAAATTTAACATTTTATATATTACCTTCCTGGATGGAGGTAGAATAGATTAAAGTGATATTTCTTATTATTAAATTTTTTGGTATGATTGGTTAGGTTTATTGGTAAAGTTCACCTAGGAGATCACGTAGTGAATATGTGTATTCCCTTTTATATATATTAAAGTAACATCCCTAATTTATCATATATATTTGATTGAACCATTATGTCTTTTCATTCATGGAATTATTCCAGAAATATGTTTCCCCATGGATATGTCATTAACCAATTTAATTCATATATAATGTTAATGTTGTATGAAATTAGTATATATAATGTATTCAATTATGTTATTGGTTATTATTTGATAAATCTTTCCATATAGGTTAGCACTTTTTTATGGTAAACAATATAACATTGACTTTTTTAGTGGGATTAGTGTTGCAAACTCAACATGACACTAATATAGGAGGGGTCTTGGTTGGTTGGGAATTTGAAAATATAAATGAGTAGACATGTTCAAGAATACGCATTCTTATCCACAATTATGATAATATACTATTGGTGGTTCCCTAATACATATTTATCATATCACCTTGTATGGGCACATTGGTGGACATGTCGTCCAGCTTATTAAATTTTGGGTATAGTAACCAATATTATTAGGATATTTATTCTCTTGTTTTAACCAATCTTTAATGTGTTAGGATCTAGTTGAGTTTATATATTTTTGGAGGTTAGAGTACTTATATGGTTTGAGATCATGCCTTGATACATTGTCTAATAATTTATTGATATTTAATTATTGTATAGTTTTACATGTAATTAATGTAATGTTTACACCGTTATTTGAGTTTTTTTGATTGGGTTTTATATAGATCTATTTATTTATTTATCATCACAATTATATTATAATAGAGTAATAGGGTTATTTAGGTTGGAAAAATTTACATTATGAATCAACAATGAAACTTTATCAGATGAACCCTAACATGGAATATATATTATTATATGTGATAAAATCATTCCCCAATGAAGATTTAATTCTTGTTGAATTTGTTTCTTGCCCCAAGAGATTAGGTAAAACTTTTTGGTGTTAATGACTATATTTAGGTACTATTTGGGTATTCATGTTAGGGTTGTTATAAGTTTCATCACGATAGCTTTTGGGAATTTTTAAGATTTTTAAATGTTTAGATATAAGATACAATTTTTTACAAATAAGGTATACTATGTTATAATCTTTTTATCATGGTTACTATAGAAAAAAAATTCAATGGATGTCAAACTATTAATTCTATGAACTATAGGTATCGACAATTAATAATTCAATGAATCTGATATGTGAAACATTGGGAACTTTTAAAGTGATTCCAAGAAATAGTTGGGATCCACTAAACACATCATTCCATACATTATATAGTCTTGTATATTTTTTATCAAAATATTTTTATTTATAATATTTCTAATATATTTTAATATTTTTAATTAATAAAACAACAACTAATAATTTAATGAGTATATTCCCTGATACAATATTTTATATTATCTAATTAATTAATATCAATAAATTATATATAATTTTATGATTTATTCCCATATATTAATATAAAATGTAATTATAGGTATTATTTAAAATTTTATATTATGATGATATTATTAACACTCTTTTTAATATATTATTTCTTAATAACCCCTTTGTTTTTAAATAATGATTTTATTCTAAATGTGATAATTTTTTCTTGTATAGTGAATAATTAAAAAAATATTTATGTATTTAATTTATTTAGTATATAATATATTCAATTATTAGTTATGTATAGATAATTATTTTTTAATATCTAGATTTCACAAAATAAAATTTTCCATTGTTTGTGGTTTTTCTACATATCAAGCTTCTTGATTTTTTTGTAAATTTACTCATGGAATGATAATGATTTATTATTATAATTAAGATATATAATATTTCAATTTATTGTTTCTTAAAATTTATATGTAGTTTCATGTATCCTTTTGGTGTTATGAAAGCAACAATAATCATTTTTTATATTATAATTTTAAATGGAAATGAGGTTTTTGAATAATAATCGTTTTATTTTATACCATTAATCAGTAATGGTGTTTTATAAAGTTTTATTTTGAAAATGAATAGATTTTGTGATATATAGTGTTTTTAGCATGGATATTTTGTTCAATTTTGAAATGAGATATTCTCTACAAAAACAATTTTATCATGTGATTTTTTTTATAAATCCAAATTTAATAGAATGATAAGAATAGATAAATATTGGATTATACTATTGGTGTAAATCTCTATTGGAATAGGGTGTAGTAATGTCAAGGTTTCTTTGATATTTTGAATATTTTAGTTCTCTATTTTGATATAATAGTACTGAGGTATATAGTGGTATGTGTGGATTTTGGAGATTGTACAATAGACATTAGATGACTTTTTAGAGTATGTATATAATTTTTAATGTTTACATGTTTTTTCATGATAGAATTTCATGGTATTTAGTGGTATGTTTTGGGAAATGGGATCATGTGTTGGAGACATGAATATTATTTGGGATTCACATTAACATGCTAATGGCTGGACTATTTTATAGATATTATAATTTTTTTGTTACGAGTTATGCATCAAATTTGAGGAAGGTATTTATGGAATAGATTATAATAATGTCCAAAAATAATGTATTTAATGACATCAATAGGAGTTTAACGAATAGAGGTTATTTATTTTCAAATATTATGCATTTAATGAAGTGGAGGATATGGTGCAATATCATATTAGTGAGATAATATAAGTGGATATTTTCGTTTTTATAGAAATTTTATTTTTGAAATATAGTTTCTTTTGAATTAATTGTTCAAGATCATGGTTAATTTTACATTTACATTGTCAAATTTTAAATAATAAAGTTATTGGTTGAATTTTAGGTACTTTTGGATGACATTTGAGGATTGGTAGTATATTTTGGAGTTTTGGTGTTGTCCAGTGGTGGTACCATATGCTACATATAACTATAGGTTTCACGTGATAATTGATTGGATGTCTTGGGTACTCAATGTGGATGTGTAATAGGGAGGGGGAGGGTTAAAGTGTCCAATATGAACATGGGGGCCTTGTATCAGTCACATGGTATCCCAAAATCTTTTTTACTTAAAATAAATCAAATATTGTATATTCTACGTAAATAATTTACCCCAAAATTGGTTCCATTGATTCTCAATTATTCCCATCCATGATGAAAAATTTTCATGGATCATATTAGGTTCCTCTATCACACCATGTTTAACTCTTTAATAAATGTCACATAGGGATGGATTTCCATATGAAATGAAAGGTAACAATACTCTTCCATATTCCTCTTTCCCTTACTCTTCCCTTTTATGTACCCATTCCTCAGATAGTGATTTGGATTTGTGATTTCTATATGAAATGAGAAAATCACATCTGAATCTTATTCTACACTTACATAAGTAAAAATGAATCCCTAGTGGGATGTTCTCATTTATTTATAACCATAATTTTATAATTATATTATGGTTTTATTTAGTCTATGGTTTTTATGTTTTTTTGTAGAATTTATGATGAATATGATTCTTAAACTAAGAGTGAATGTTTCAATGTTATTTGTTAAATTTGGTGTGTTATATTCCATGTTATTCATTGGATTTGGAATTCATTAAATATAGCTGATGTTTATTTTAGATTATACGGTTATCTAATGTTATTTAATATATTTTTGGATCATACAAGAGATTTATAAAAATATTAAACATCGCCAAATTTAATACTGGGTCATGTCAACCCCTTAGTTGAATTTCTAATCTATGATTGCGAAATACCTACCATCTATTTTTCCCAATTAAAAATGATGTATAAAAATTATGTTTACCTAAAATTTATATGTTATTTCAATTTTATTTTCATATATATATTTTATTATTTTCATTTATATTTTAGTTATATTATTTCATATCATCAGTCTACTATAAATTTTTTTACAAAATACTGTTTGTGGTTTTTTAATTTATTTTCATTTTATACAGAGTCATTTTTTTATGATCAACCAGAATGAGTACAATAAAACAAGTTTAATGATTTTTTTCTTGTATATCCATGTCACGAATTTCATATATGCACATGTTCATTTTTTTTGAATTATAAAGAATATAGAGAATATTTTTTAATCATAAATATAGTTTTTTATATAATCATGATGCAATGTCATGTATTAAACAATGGTAGTTGTATTTTAAAAATCTTGGAATGTGAATACAAATAAAAAAATTAATCGTTAAACTTGATTCTTATTAGTTTTTTTGTACTCATAAAATATAAAATCATTAGAATTTATCACATTTTATAATATTATATCATTATATTAAACCACATAATTAAAAAATATATGTAATGATACATAAATAATAATTTTTTAACTGATTGTATAAATTGTGATATAATGGTTGGGTTAACCAAGGAGGATAAATTTTCAATGCATAATTATTAAATATTTTATAAAATATCAAATACTATTTCATATACTAAATGTTTTCTATTTATATAAAGTTTATTTTATAATTATTTTCACATGGAGTTATTAATATAATAATGAACATATTGTGAAAATTTCTTTTGATTAATATGTTCATCAAGAAAATGTAATCCAAACGCAAACCTTATGAATATAGTTATATATATATTTTTCAAATGTATACATAATAAATTTCATTAATTTCATAGTTGAATAAGATGTATAACCTTCTATATAAGATAAAATCTCCACATTAAAAGTTTATATATTTTTGATAGTATGTTTTATTAAAGGAAAAAAATTATATAAATAAATAATCATATTAATTTGAATATAGAAATTGTTAATTTACAATAAACTTATATCGATTCAGGTTTTAATAGAATGGATTATTTTTGACTCATGTCATACTTATTAACCTACCTAAGTTATCACTAGTGAAAAATATTTATTTCATTTTCCTTACCTTGTTTTAGGTTAGTATCATCATGTGTAGACCATTGTTTTTAATTTATTTGTTTCTTTAGTCATTGAATGAGTTATTCCATGATAAATTAAATGTTGGTATGTTCTTTGTTTCTATATTTTTGTTACATCATGATTTAGTTATATACTAATTATGATTATTTTCAACATAAATTTAAATCATTCTAATTTATTTCTTGGTTTGAAAAATATTATTTCATTATGTATAACATTATTATATATTGTGTTTTTTTGTTACATTATTATATCAATAATTATTGTTAATGTATTTAAAAATAATTATAAATAATGAATATTGATTTAATGGATGTTTTGTATACATGAAGCAATTATTTTTTATTATAAGAGTTCTAATTAGGTTCATATTATATTGATAATAACATAAAAGATGGGTTTGTAGCATCCTAACTTTTTGATATAAAATATAACATTCTAAATTATCACATTAAAAATATTATATGAAATAGAATGTTAAAAAATATTACTGTAACTATTTTAAATAAATTTTTATAGGAGAAATGTTATCATGGTATCTAGTGTACCCTTTCCATTATTTTTGAACATACATGATGAAAAATTTCCCCAACTAGGTTTAAATGATTCTTTTCCCCCCATTACGTGTTTTTAAATCATGTACATGGTTAAACATACAAATATATATTTTTTATGTGTGTGATTGGTGGGAGAAAATATAAACATATATATCCTCCACATCTTGTTTAATAGGGTTATGATGCTTCATTTTAAATTTTCAGTTCATGCATGATGTAAGTATATAAATGATGAAACCCTCTTGGTATGGATAGTTATTGGTTATATATTAGATTTATATTGGTTGATGCCCACCAGGAGAGAATAAAAAAATCGAACAAAGTATTAAATACCTAGATATGATTATTATTTTCCACATAAGAGACAATGCAGGAGAAGGTAGATAATGCCCACAGATCACGTAATCCTCAAAGAGACACACAATCGCATGACCATCATTATGTCCCGTGAAGGAACCAAGGGAATCACATAGTTGAAAAATGATCCTATGAAGTACCTTTAATAATTCCTTCTTCTCACATGAATGAACCTCAGAAAACCAATGGTCAGATGATAGTAGCCATAGGATCTCTCCCATTACACATGGATTTTCAATCCGATAGCGCCTAGGAACCCATCCGAAAATCCATTGGATATTGGAAGAAATTTTCCACTAGGTGGAGGACACATGTATTTTTAGAACTCGTGCGATAGACCACTTAAGTTGAGATGGTTCTTCCATGATGACTATCAATAAAAACATAGGCTCCATGAGAAATTTAAATAAATTTAATAAAAAAAGAGGAGGTGGGACCCACTTGTGGTCATACAAATATCACAGAATGCACTTAGAGATCATTAGGACACCGTGAGACCCCAAAAACATGTCCACATCAATTCATGAAAACCCACTGACATGTAATCCCCATCACGTGAAGAGCCTTATAAATGTCCTGGTGACCCTATACTCCACCTTTGGCATATTATGGTCAACTAGATGAAATTTTCCATGAAATTAGTACCCATCTCTATGGGAAATTTATTATTAATTTGATGCATTACCAAGAGGTAGGGTTTTTTATTCAACATTACTCATGAAATCTCACATGACTCCCAACCATTGAAAAATAAATCATGGGAAATAAAAAAAGGAGGATGAAAAATCCTATTGTGTTCGAAAAAAATTGCAATGTGATACCACCATCAGCAGTATGGTCTTGTAAGACCACTTGATATGTTTTCCTGATCATTCAATGCCACCTATAAAACCAATTTTGTCTGGTGGAAAGTCCAAGAAATGTGAAATGAGATCAAGTGATTTTTTTGACATGCACCTTGATATCTTAAAGGCACTAGGACATGTCAAAATAGCTATATTGAAGTCCGTTGACTTTTCTACATAACATACCATGCCCCCATTAGTTGGTAATAATCTAGTAAATGAGGTATTAATGGGGTAGAAACATTGGTCACTAAATATTATGCTACAAACTTGGAGTGATACATGCTTAAGACTCATGAATACACATTTTTCCAAAGTCCTTTGTTGACTCCTACCAAGACTCACGTGATATGTGTTTCTTCAAACAGTTAAAAACTAGGGTGGAAAGACATTTAAGTCAACCACCCATCATGAAAAATATTCCAATTTCCCTATAAGTACCATGAATCTAGGGATAAATAGTTGACCATTTCATCCATGTGAAATAGATTATTTCTTAGTTTAGTGGATCTCACGATCATAAAGTCTTCCATCAAGTAAGATATTAGTGAACTACTTGAGAAATCATGCAACACACAAAGGAAATTTGTGTGATCACACATAGATCATGCGAAGTTATTCCATAATGGAATGCAAATAACACATTGAAAACATGATATATAATGCGAGACATAATACATGATAACACTAAACAAATCTATCAAATTCTCAATATAAAGGCTAGAATAAAGACTAAAGATGGGAGAATTTAGAAAAGGACATATATAATGACCCTCATCTGCTTCACATGAACCACCCATGACCTATGATATCACCAAGACAAGTCTCCCAGATCAAGTAACATTCATTGGATATTCTTTTTGGTTCATGTGAAGCCCTTGGGACATGTAAAATAATGTCACCTAGCGCCACTCAAGCATGCTTCCCAATTACCACAAAACCCTACAGGATCTCCACTCAATCCTTTCGATGTCCTTAAGAATTGTCACTAGACACTTATGGTTGAACCAATTCATGTAATCCGAGTCTCTCAATAGCACACATTCATGTCAACTAGATCTTATGATTTCATCTGATCATGTAGCATAGGTCTTGCGATTCCCTCCAGATATATCATCCATGGCATATGAAACCCATCGATACATGTCACAATGAGTCTCATGATGCACACCATGCATGTCAGCCAACTCTTGCGAAGAAACCTGAGCAACTTAGCTGTATCATATGACATGCTCTAGAAAATCCTTCTGGGTCTTACGATGGCTTCCATGAATAGACGCCCTAATCATGAAATGTACATTAGACATGCAATCCATTACCCTAGTAAAACCATCAAAAATTCCATCCAAATTTTTCAAAGTCCTATGGACATGTTAACTAAATCATAATATTTTCTTTCAACATGTTTGTAATACACTCTCTATTATGTGAAGAATGAAATTAAAGCATGAAGAGTGGACAATAAATGCATGCCAAGAAGGCATACATGGAACATCAAAAGGGCTTCGAAGTACATGATAAACTTGTCAATATTCTATCTATAATCCTTGATCAATAGGGAAACCTTTGAGTAAAATACCCAATCAGTGCCCTAATATGATATTTCAAAATTATAAGGTCAACAATAGTGTGTAATCCCCAAACATGGGAACTATGATGACTATTATTCCTTCTTTGACCAGGATACATAGGACACCTTCACAATGTTTGAGATCCACATCAAACACCCAATGGGTAGTCCCAACATATAATTCCTACAACTATACGAAATGATAGTGACTATTCTCATTCCCTTATTTATCACAAATAACTTGGAAAATGTGGAAATAGGTAGTTTTAATAATCATATCATATACACTATAGACTTCTACAATCTCTGGGGCTACACTAATGTGTGTACCACACCCCATTGAACAATGAAAACTCTGATTCCTCCCATAATCAGGGTATGTAGGACACAATCTTAATTCCTGAGCCCAAATTAAAATGGGAATCCACCTATATGTGGGTCCCTATATATATATATTATATTCTTACCATCTAGACCGTAGAAATACCATGGAATGATCACTCTACCTCACACCTCATTGGACAAGGATGTTAAATATACTATGATAACTCTGATTCCTACCATAATCAGGACTTGTATGATTCCCCCCAAAGTATGATTTCCATATTAAACACCCCAAGGGAATTCATAGTACATAATCCCCACTAATGCACACAGTGGGATAGATTACATGTTTTACATTGTTTCCCACACCACGCATAGATCAAATCAACTTAGGTAATTGTAATATTCATATCACTCACATCATGAGTTCCCATGAATCTAGAAAATGTTAGTATGTAAGACCCGATAAGTGGCATGATATAATCATCCCCCATATGAGGAAATATACAATAGTACCATCCTTAGGGAATAGAATAAACAATGAGAACTCTAAATCATATAATAACTCATATACGTAGGATTCCATTCTACAGAACAATCTCAAATAATAATCCATCTCAGTGTGGGTTCTGTGATTTCCTTGGCTATATGGTTTCAGCACATAATAAGATGTTCATTATCGAGAAACATATGAAGAACCTAAAAAAACATATGTAATCAATGATGAGAACAAAATATTTTCACAAAGATAGACTTAATACAAAATAAGTTTTTTAAGGTAATAGTTCCTATATAGGGATTTGGAAGGGATTCACAAACATATCTTTAATCTATAATACAGTCCCAGATTTGGGAAAAATTACACGGAACTTGGTTTGATGATTCTGAATTCCCTTCTTATCAACCAATGCGAGTCCCTAAGAATTATTGTCTTTGAAATCCCAATCAAAAAATTTCCTGCTTAAATAAGGTTTTTGCCGAGTTAAGGAAATAGGTTACATTGGGAGTTTCCATTGAAAAAGAAAACATTGACCCAATGTTATTGATTGTTCCCGAGATGACCACCCCACAATCATCCATTAGGTCAAACCAAACAAACACAATGGTCATATCCACTCCTTATAAAAAAATGGTGAAATCAAAGTGAAATTTTCTAATTAAAAAATTATTGGATTTTTATCCTTCAGGACTTTTTTCACACTATATGCAACCAAAAATGAATAATTTTATGTGAAAAACTCTAATAACAGTAAAATATATTAATAGAAATGTATGAAATTTTCATTTCATATCCTATACAAACAAAGATAATCGGCATGAAAATGATCTTACAAATGACCATCTGTAACTAGGGTTCTAATGAAATAAGTCTATCCTTGCATTGAAATGTCCATGTGAGAGGAATTTTTGGACTAGAAATAAAAGTAAAATTTCGTTAACCATGTATATCTAATTCAGAATATAATTCAAATTAAATCTCACTAATCAGTCACCTAATTCTATGTTTTCTTCCCAAATATAGATATTAATCTCATTAATAACATCCCAATCTGAAAAAATTTAAACATCATCCAACAATCACTACTGTAAATCACATATGGCTACAACTCCCATAGATTGAAAAAATTTCTCACCAACTCAAAAAATCCAACATCACTTGCGGTACTCTTTGGACTGGGAGTACCATCAAAATGGTACAATATTTACAATAGTAGTTTCCCATGTGGTTCTAAAAACATGAAAACTAGTGACTCCACATCTCCGAAGGAATGCTCTAACTAAGATAGTGTCCCTAATTTACACAACCAATAGCTTTGGGATATTATCCTAAAATCATGTAAACTTAAATCTTCAGTATCTAATGAAGGTGAAATAAGGATTAATATATTCCCCCCTTCTGATATAGGATCTGCAAATGAGTGAACCTATCAACAACCATCTCCCACACCATCCCACCGGTACATTATAATCGCATGCTTAAGGTAACAACTGACACACTTCCACCTCTAATTAGCATGCACGAGCAGTAAGGATGAAACTTCGAGCATGGAAGATGTTGGATACTAGAGAGTGGGATCACAGATCCATTCCTACTAAGGAAGTCTATCAAAATATTTGGAAAATAACCAGTTAGTAGGATCATATTCCTACTCACTAGGAATAAGTCTATGGGACTATTCCCTCTGATGAAATGTGGGAGGGTCATATCCTTTCCCCTTGCATGAATCCCATTAGCATATTTAGGTGGTAATAGGAGGAATGAAGTGGGTGTTTTTACCCACTTAAATTGAATTCATCTTCTAGTATATAATTGATATTTAAAATGTGATGGCTTATATCACAGCACACACTTTTCTAAAATTCAAATATATTTTAGCAATAGTTGATGAACTCTGCCAAAAAATTCCATCAGTGGTTTATATGTAGGGACTGGAAAATATTCTTATCCATACAGCCAAGAATGGTCAAAACTATGATAATATATAGTATATTGATTCTCTAATTAAAGAACACATTCTTATACAAATATAAGAGATTTATTCTTAAATTCCAATAAAGGACAAGGAATAAGATCGAAATCATACTCCTGTTACAACCATGGATCACGATATGAGATAAACACATGACTAAAGACATTGGATCATATCTGTCGAAAAAGTATGAAGGCATATTTCAAAGGCATGAGATCTAGATCATAGAACCATTCTGACTGGGGATCACAAAGTTTGAGGATCTCATGCCTCAAAAAAGGATCATATTCCAATAAAATAATACCATCAGCATAAATTAAGGCCCATTAATGGGAATGTAACCCCGTTCTGGCTAGGGATGACCAAGTGAGAATTGAACACGCCTCAGGAATGGATCATATTAATTTCAACCAATCTAACTAAAATATTTCTGATGATC
The DNA here is from genome assembly GCA_963277665.1 of Viscum album. Lineage (NCBI taxonomy): Eukaryota > Viridiplantae > Streptophyta > Magnoliopsida > Santalales > Viscaceae > Viscum > Viscum album. Next base: position 2,116,975,992 of record OY728120.1, read on the forward strand.
ACGTAATCTAGGCTAATATTCCTACTTCCTACAATGAAATACTACACCAGCATCATTCCTTGTAAATATATAAGGAAACCCAAATCCCTTCTCCCATTCTAGAGGTCTGTCGACATATTCTCGAGGGGAATTCATATTTGTACTAGTCTCAAATTACTATTCCAAAGAGGGCTCACCAGGTGAAATAAGAACATGCCTCAGGGAAAGATCATATATCTACCATGAAAGACAAGTGGGATATCCAAAAGGATCCAGATCAGGATCGTACTTCCACTCTAACTGAGTCTCACCAATAGATAATGGAACACGCCTTAGGACACACTCATATTACATTCATTAATATGACTAATCACTAGAATATTCAAGTAGCTTAATATAATTGGGCACATACTCTCACAGAACTAGGTGGTTATAATATTTTTCTAAAAACCATTATATAGTAGGCTCATATCTAAGCACAATTCTAAAAGTTAATTTTGAATATTTTGTTCATGATGCAGATCAAGACCCATAATCCCAATATGCTAAATTCTAGATTTTTTAAAGTCAATCAATACACATTACAAAGGCCATAAGGGTCCATAAAATATTTGAATAAATAAGAATATGATAATTACCAGGATAGTCCACCTTATGGTATTGTGGAGATGGATCCTAATGAATTTATTCATGAAATCCACCATGGTCAACAGTCCCATGAAAGTATCCCCCATAAAGAAAGAAATAATCTCTTTTCCCAAAAATCCTATGTATACAGAGTTGTTCAAAAATATAACAAACTTTTATAGAGATGTGATAAAAACATCAGGGTCAACTGCATATGGTTCCCCAACAATATCGAGCAACACTCTACTCCAGTCATCTGGTGAACCTTAGAATAATCTTTTAATGTTTGAATATATATAGGCTTGTAAGTCTAATGAAGCGGAGGCCGACATTGAAATATGGAGAATATTATTTGGAAATAACCTCCCCATTATGTTCTAGGTCCTATCAACATATGAATATGGTATCCCAAATGAGCTTGAAAATCATTGCATGGATTTACTATGCAAAAATATGATGGATACTCATCTGTGACTAATGGATCAACAACTCCCTTATCTAGGATATTAGTTTCACCATCATAAAATCAAGATACTCTATTGACATCTAGACATGACAACAATATTCATGGATCATGATCCAAAACTAGAAAAGAGTAATGAAAAGTTTCAACATGATTGCTTCCATTCCATCATACCCCATCGAAAGCTGATCTTCGAAGCAACACCATGAATATGTATTCCAGGATGGGTTGGGTATGGTGAATTAAAATCTACCTAACTCCTATGAAATGTGGAACCCATAATTATTGACATCAAATAATTTTATTTAAACTTTATATGTTACGGTAACATGTAATGATTTGTAATGTTGGTCACTAAAATATAATTACGTTACATTAATGATTCACAGACATCGCGAATATGGGGAGAGGATAGCCAACATGACTTCAAACTGGACCCCTACAAGTAATATTAACTCAATAAAGACATGGATACAAAAGTTGGGATCATATGACCAACCTAAAATAAATAATGGTTCTCATCATAGGATTCCATCCTTGCCAATCACAACATGAGCACAACTAAACATAAACAAATGGGTTATAGTTGAATCTTGCATAACAGGTGTCCAAGAGTGGTACTATCCCCTTTTGATAGAAGAATATCAAAAATAGACTTTAACCTTAAGATATTCAATTCCTAAGAGGATTCAGGGCATATCCTGTGCAACTACTCACATACCCCAGCCACACTCACCTCAGGGAATTTATATCTCAATGATCCTCACTAGGTTCAACATCCCCTTAGAGAGACTAGAGGACCTAAATGGTGGTTCCATTTCACCCCCATTGCAATGGTATAACAGAATTTATATATCATTTTTATTCCCTAAAATCATCAAATACTCAAATAGAATCATTGGATACTAAAAAAAAAGACTAATTGACTCCAATTGTGGCCTCATATAACCCCCAATCCAAAGGGGTGGGAGGAATTTTCACCATCATCATCACCAAATATGGAAGCAGTCTTTCCTAGGTTAGGAGGATATGATCAATAGCAGAAATCCCACTAGTTTCTCCCTCTATAAGGCAAACCTCTTCATTTTGTGGCTCTGGATCCATAGCCACATTTGGGTACCATCAATATTCTCTTATTGTATGAAATACCCCATCAATGGAATGTCTACATAATACATTATTATAGTTCCCCCATTAAGATCTTTGATGCCACATATGCTAATGCGAGATTTTATAAAAAGGGAAGCTATCAAATAATCAAGGATGATGATATACATGTTTTTTCTCTCAAATGCTTGGGGATATAACCTACAATCCACTATCATATGCTCAATAGTTAATATGTTCTACTCATAAACCTAGTTGAGGTAATAAACTTATTTGAGGTAATAAACCTAATACCAAATATCCAAGCTCCTCATATACCCAATTAACCGATAAAAATAAATTAGCTCCAGAATCCCTCTAAAATTAATCAGGTGAAAAAAATATGATAATTAATCTTCTCATGGCCTCCCACCACATGACAATGATGGAGAAGACTCCTGATTTCCATCTTCATGAGAAAATGTATCCACAAAATCCTATTTAACGGAATACGAGGATGACCTAAAGAGTGACCCCCCACATTCAAGGATGGTGTCTCCACCACCATAAATGAGTTCATATAGATAAATATAGAAACATAAGAAGACCCATGACCTACTATAATTAGTGTCACCATACCTCTAATAGAGTAATAAATGTACTTCTAATTACTCAAGAACATTGAAATGTGTTCTCTTCAAACTATACCAAAATTATCAGAATGAATCCATATATAGATACACACCATTATTTCTTACCTGAAAAAAATTGAGGCTTCAAGAAGGTACCCTTGATGATTAACCCATCGCATGACACCAATGTAGTGGTATATGTTAAAAAATATAACAAAGACAACTCTATCCTAGAAGTCGAGTACCCTATATTGATTTGAAAAATCATCTCTGTCTAGAAAATTAATGGGAATATTAGGGTATTAATCTATTTCAGGGACCTTAATAGGAATTTCCTAATGGATGAATTCCTATTTCCAGTCATAGAAATCTTGATTGATGCAAATTCTGGAATCTAAGCCCTTTCCTTTTTGGATGGTTATTAAGGGTACAATCAAATAATGATGGCCCCTAAGGAGGAAGAAGCCACTTCCTTCAGAGAATTACATGGGGTATTTTTCTATTAGTTCATGCCCTATGTGTTAAAGAATACACCAACCTTATACCAACATTCCATGAGTCATATCACCGAACCATTCCTAGGAAGGGTATTTGAATGTTATTTTTGACAACTAGGTTTTCAAATCTAAACAGTGATGTGATCACTTTAATGATCTTCAAATACTCTTCAATGGGTTGCGAATGCATATTTTGGAGTTGAATCCTTTGGTTTGTGGTTTTATTGTAATAGTAGGGTTATTCTTGGGATTTATTTTATGCCAATACGACATCAAGGTTTAACCTTAGAGGACTACTGCTATTTTAGAAATGTCACTCATAGAAATATGAATTAACTAAGGTGGATCTATGGGAACCTCACCTAATTTGGTGATTCATATCCATCTTGGACTATAAATATATCCCATTCACTAGGTTGATGAGGAATATAATTTTCAATCTATTAGATGATGACAACACATAATCATTCAATTGTGTTGTGTGGTGTCTACTCCAACTAGCAGTTCTAAAGCCACTGGTGGAAGGGATGTCATTCATCATTTATATGGATACCAGGGAATACTCACTGGGTTTCCTCCAGCATAAAAAATGTTGCAGGATGTGAGAATATTCATTACTCCCTCATCTTAAATGTTCTAGGTGTCGACACGTGATACTCTGATTTCAGGAAGAACTGCCCTACACTCATCTTCATAGTGAAAGTGATGAGCAGTACATGATGCACCAAGATGCCCATCTGGGCACATGTTTTAACCCTCTCAAGTAAATCCTTTTCCTACCTATTTTGACTGGGTTCATGGATTTATGTCCATCCATTCCATTACAATATTACATTTTGTTCATATGATATAAGTCAGAGTAATGGAAAGCCTTGTTTTGTATCCTCACAACACATCCTATCCCGTAAAATACACAGGTGGACAGAAAAATTCCACATGGGGATCTATTCTTGGATCATGGCACTCTATTGACAAGGGAGATGTATTTTGATAGTGCCTCCCAAATATATATCAATAAAAGGATGGAAAACCTGATGTTTAATCATTTTGGTGTAGGGATTGTATTTATCATCCCTAAAAATTTTTATCTTACTATTTCTCTCTATATAAATGTTGTAAAAACAATGAGTTACAATATAAATCCCCCATAGCATTGTTGGAACTAGCCCTAAAGCTACAAATATCCTTTTATAACATAAAATGGGATTCCAAACTAGCGATAAAGAATATCAATGGTGAATATTCCATCAAAAGTGCATAAATTTCCCATATCATTGGTTTCTTAAAGAGTTTAGTGGTAGAGTTCCCTTATTATAAAATGTGGCATCATGTTCATTGATCAAAAAATGATCACACCGACACATTCGATAACACATCCACCTTCCTATCCAAACCTAACTAGGAAGAAGGAATCTTACAGATCACACAACAATTAATGGACTCATCGATCCATGTATGAAATATGGAATAAATAAATTAGGTAAAAACTTCCCTAGATCATGATGAATCTATAACCACTCTTAGAGGGATGTAGCGCATAATCAGTTATTTCTAAAATGGTACTCTCTCAATAGATTGATCTAGAAGGGAATAAATTCAATATCATGCAGCAAACCTCACCTGAAAAGATGGTCCAAATGATAAAAAACAATCTAAATATGATTCATTGATTGAATTCTACTCATATTATTAGATGAAGGAGAGATCTACATAGTCATGATGCAAGTCCATGGAAGGTCATACAATTCGAATCAATATGGGATGAGGATGTCCCATCACATCAGATGGTTGGGATTTTACATGAAAACCATGACATAGGACTGTGTGGAATACACCTTGAAATTTCATGCATTCTATATCCATGAACACTTCATACATCAACACCAAAATTTTATACGTATAGAAAACTATTTTTGGATATTTTCCATTTGGGAAATTAATGTTGTGGTGTCATATCCCCCTATCAAAGCTAAGAAGTTCAAGTACATATTACCTACTACTAAATTATTCTCCAAATGGGTTGTTTAAATAAACCACATTGATTTTGGTATGAATAAAATTTTCAACTTCATAAAGTTCCATATCATCACCAAGTTCAGGTTCCCTCACACAATATTGACGAACAATGACACCAACTTCTATTATACATAGTTGAAGAAACTGTACCCAGACTATAATATTGAGTCCAATCACTAGTATCACTATCATGAAGGGGAAAATGGACAAATATATGTCTTCATTAAGACATTATCAAAACTAAACTAGAATATTATTATAAAGGATAAGAAGTACATGACGAACAAGATCTTTCATTATGTTTGGGCCTACAATACCACAATGTGTACGACTGCATAGAAAATTCCATACTCATTTATTTATGGGACTGAGGAAGAGTTACCCATAGTTGTGGAACTACATTCTCTATAAATAACCATTTTTGGAGAGATCTCATATGATGAGAAATAACAAAAGAAGAAGGATGAACTAGAGCGACTCAATGAGAGAAGATTTTTCCCATTACACAACCTAGAGGTCTTTTATAATCAGATATAATGAGTCTTAAATGACAAGGTTCACCTTCATTAATTCTTAAAAGGGGAAGATGTGTTGTTTCATAGGGTCACAATGATACATGGTAGATGCTTCCAAAATAGGAACCCATTTGGGAAGAGCCTAATATCATATATAAGTGAATCAAAATGGAGCTTACTCATTTGAAACTAGGGATGATGAGTTTTTTCCAACATCCATAAATTAAATATTTCTTAAGAAATACATTTCATAGCTATCATCAAGCATAAAAGTCATAACATCAGGACTTTGAACTGCATGGTATCCCTCTACCTGACCACATGGAAAAAATTGAACTAAGATTGTCCTAAACACATGATGATAAACTATATAGAGATCATCTAGAACACAAGAAGATAAAATCTATGAAGATCATCCTGGACACTAAAAGATGAACTGTATTTATATAATGCTAAACACATTATTATAAAATTTATATTTATTGTCCTAAAATCGGTATAAAAAAAAACACTAAAACAAAAGTGCTAAAATAAATACTTGAAACTATTTGGCATCCCACATCAATAATTCATGACATTAAACTGCATGGATAAAGACCCCAATGCATGAAGTTAAATTACATGGTTCCCTAAAAACAATGTATAGCTTGATTTCTATCATTGAAGTATATATAGTGAATCGTGAATCTCTAGTTCCTGGCCTAGCCACAGTCTTTCATTTTCCTTCACATTGGGCGATCAATGTCCTTACCGAAAGATTCCAAAATATATCGCTAAATTATATTACACATGATTTTAAAATGAACATGTTTTCTAGAACTACATATTGAATGAGTCTCATTTTTATGAGATATGTAGTGATGCATCGTTCAAATATCATTTTCTGGCCACCATATAATGAAAAATACCCCTTTCTAAACCTTGATTGCATATGTATAGTAAGACATACCCCTTTAACTCCATGTTTATCACACCGATCATAGGTCATGTGAGCTTAGTAGTTTCAATAAGGGATCCCTCGCTTGAAAAATTCATAGAATCTTGTGTTAGGATCATCATGGTCTTGAAAAAAAAGACCAAAAAAGTTACCCCACGATTCCTCACAACATGACCTTAAACTAAGCGGTCAATGTCCCATGCATGACATAAAACTTCACATTATTGTGGACCATTCCCAAGAAGACCACCATTTTTAGTGTTCGTATCGTTTAACACCTGTAGTCAAGAATGATATGTGAATTGATTCCTGTTGTCACATGATATGTAGTGATGCAGGACTCTTCAATCCTAGGTCTAGTCAGAAAAATGTAAACATTCCCCCGCTAAATGTATAAGACAAACATGAATAAGAAAGAAATTCTCCAAGAACTATATGTGGAATTATTCTCATTCCCATGTGATACATAATGACACCCATGCTTCCAATCTCATACCCATCCATAACATTTCAATTATTTCATGTCGGTTCATTGTCATCCTCACTGCATGACATAAAACATTATGGGATTTCATGAACTATATATGGGTTAATCCTCATTCCAATGATATATATATAGTGGGGACCATATTTCTATCTTCTGGTCTAGCCACAGTTTCTCTCTTTTTCATGTTAGGAAGCCCACAACCATTCCACATGACATTAATATGCATGATACTTAATGGATATCATTTGGATTGATTCCTACCATCATAAGACACATAGTGATGTCCCTGTCTCCAATCATGGACCCAAATACAACAATAAATGGAAAAAATTCCCAACTCTACGCACATGCCATACATGTAGAGAGTTTCACATTCAGGAACTACGAGTTTCTTGATTCTTATCATCACCCGATACATAGTGACATCATGATCTACCATACTAGTTCCAACTGTAACAAATGATAGAAAACCCCCCATAACTATATAGATATGAGTCACAAAAGTTCATTTTCCATCCTACGAGAAATATCTATATACAAATTTCTTGTGTATATAATATGTCATGAAATCATTTTCATTGAGATTTCCACATCCATACCGCATGACATTAAACTACAAGAAAAACATCCTGGTCGCATGACATTAAAAAATCATGTATTATGTCCTCACCAAATGACAATAAATTGTATGGAATATATCTTTACCACATGAAATTAAACTAAATGGAAAAACCTAACTAGATGATATTAGATTGTGGAAGCCATCACCAATTTTTAATGCATTATCAAAGGACCACAAGATCCTTACCCTGGTAATCCAGGGAATGAGGTGCTTTAATCATGATTCAAAAGAACCTCAATACATAAACCATACTTCCTTAATTGAGTGCCTCATATCACCACAACCTTCCAAGGCCAATGAAAATGATACCCCTCATAAAAGAAAATTTTCATGACTATGCATGAAAGACTACAGCTCATGCATATGAACTTATGGTTGTTATCCAATTGATTCACTCTACAAATGGAATTTCCAATCCTATCAGGCCTTGGCATCACCGTGGAAGCATTAAAACCTCAACATGTTATGGACTACTCAGGATTTTATTTTCCATATAAATACTCATGACCAAGGGTCCCAGGTTCATGATTTAAAACATTTTCATCTATCCCTTAGAATTATTTTTGGGTACTTTTAATCACGAGTATCCAAATAATACTCTGGTATATCATCCTCCATATTTGGTCCATACGTTTCGTGATATTGAACTACCGTCAATTTGGTAAAAGTTTTATAAACTTTTAAATATATACTATAATGTTCCAAATCTCAATACCTTTAATATCTATAGAATGAGGCACAAAAAATTTATGGTCAAAAAAATGAAAATGGAAGTATGAGAAAAAATCAAGTCTTCTCTCACTAAACTCTTCATCTAAAGTGTCCAGGAAAAAAATATGATGTGAAAAAATGAGGGATAAAGTTCACAGGGTCTGTATTATTACACTAGTAAAATTCATGCTATGCTTTCTAGACCCCATGGTTGATGATAATTAATGATTAATGATTTTTGACATCTCTTTTCCATGACAATATGTTTGATAGGTGGTGACACAAATTTTAGGGAGCTAGAACCATAATTGGATATTACACTTTCCAAAAGTCACACATCATGATTTTAGTTCCCCAGACAAAATAAACTTTCAATGTCCACTAAAAAGGATACCAAACATCAAGAATCCTTTGAGGGACTATGCCTTTATACATATGGCTCCTTCATATGTTCCAATGATCCTCAAACTAATGTGCCACTCTACAAAATGGATTTCTGAACCTTATGATGCATGACGTCTCTACAGAATGACCTTCCTCCCAAATGTGTTTTGGTCCATTCTCGATACAACTATCCCATATCACCCTCCTAACTCGAATAATTTGGATTATGATTGAAAATATATATTCCATACCATCTGAGCATATTTAACACGTTTAATGCTACATCTCACTGTTTTTATCATTTTCTCAAAGAAGGAGTGCATCACAATATTTGTGAATATTTCATGCCCCATGCCTTGTGAATCTAAACCACATGGAATAGGGAATGATATTTACAACATAAGAGACAAATTACCCAAGGGTTATGGAATCATTCAGGATAACATTCTTACCATACCCACCCTCATCATCTTGATGTTTGAGTCTTTATAAATATTTTTCGGCCCATGGATATGAGTTGATGAAATGTTTTTCATGAGCATGATACTGATGCCTAAGGACCTTAACACACCAACATAATGTATCTCCTACAAGAAAAAATGTTCTTTAATCTTTTTGATCCCCAGAAACACCATAGTGGAACCCATAACTTCAGACTATTATAGGTCATTCCCGAAAAGTCTATCACATCCCTTATTCACGAACTCAAACTTCTGGGATATAAGTTAAATCATCCACCATCCAACTATCTAGGTGGACCGATCATCCCTACTATTTCTCCCGAACCATTATCACCCTATTTAATCATCTAATTATTATAGAAAAGATAACAGGCCTCATAGACTCTCTGGTTGACTATGAATTGATACATATGGCTCTTGAATCAATACCTATGGTTGTGAACTAGATTAATCACTAAACAAAAAATCATTTCTGATAATTGAGATACTTAGAAACAACAAAAAGGTTACTAAAATGTGTTTTATGATATTCTTTGCTTTTCTGAACCATATTCCATGAAAATTGGTTAGGTTTGAGCTAAAATACGCAAAAATACATAAATTTTATGACCAAGATAGAATACCATAAAATAATGTGATAGATGGTCTGAAATTGAAGAACCTAAACTAAAATTATAGAATTCCCAATCTAAAATACTCTAAACTAAAATAATTTGAATTCCAAGTTAAAATTCTGTAATATAACATGATTTATGTTATGAGATAAAATAATGTATATTAACGGGAAAAAAGATCCAAGAAAAAAGTCTCTAATCTAATGAAATTATCAGTCTATGATAAAGACCTTGAACTGCATGGATTGATGGTCTGAGCTAAAATACCATAAAAAATGATAGATGTTCTGAGCTAAATGACCCTTAACAAAAGAGATAGAAGATCTGAGCTAAAATACACTAAAATAATGAAATAGAAATTCTATGGTAAAATATCCTAAAATAGCTACACAACAACAATTTTTCCTATAGAAGCATGTATGCCCCACAATGTGTCCTTAGTTGAAATCAATCTATGGTCAACAATCTGATCACCTTCAAAAAAAGAAATTGAACTATCCCTCTAACACAAATATTCTATGCATGAAATCAATAGAAAAATTTCATGATCTTAAGATAACTAGAATATATTTATCATTGAATAAAATCATGTTAGTGGGAATTCATGAGAATATACCTAGAGGAATATATTATACAGTCAACATTAAATTAAAATAATTTATGTTTAAAGGATATTAAAAAAGGTATGGATACTTTTGGAAATTCAAATAATATCAGAGAAGAAAAATTTCATGAATATCATTCATGGGAGAAAAATAGGGAAAACATGAAAGGTTTATGAAAGTTCATTAACTATTGTTGTGAAGATAATGAGATATATGTAAATTTTTTACTCTCTCCATAAATCTCAACAAAAAAATATGTACACCAATTTATGATAATATTTGATCTGTTGAATTGGACTCGTACGTGAGGGTTTTCTCAGAAGCGTTGATTGAATGTTGGATGGTTGTTCAACCAGCATATTCCACTTCTACTATGCGGCTGAGAGTCTCAACCAATGTATTAAAATCTTCAACTATATTAGGTGAATGTACCAATGGGGATGATTATGTTTAATTCTCTGACCTCAAATGGGCTATTATTATCTCATGCCTCTATATTTCCACAGTTTGGGAATCAATCTGATCCTATATTTAGATATTAAGTACAGAACATACTCCAATCCCTCTAACATCCCCTTCATCTACCGAGAAAGAGTATCCTCATATGCAAGATCATGAAAAATCATAATCATTAGTGGATAAATATTTCTACACTAGAACAATATGCTTCATGATTTTATATAGAGGCTATCAGTCAAAATGACCTACCCCCATGAAATTAAATTGTTTATTATGGTGTTCCCCTTGGTAATGGAATAATTCCAATGGAATATCAGTAATAAAGGCACAAAAAATCTTTGAGATCAACTAAATCTATGTATGACCCTCTATTACTGACGTAGAAGGCGTGGAAGGAGGAGGAATAACCAATTAAGTTGATAAGGATGAAGGAGAAAAAGCACCATATTCTCTTCTATAAAAAGGAATATCATCCATAGCCTATTCCAGAAGATAAATTTTATCAACAGACACTATCTCACAATCTAGGTATTCATCACTAGAATGTGGGTTCTTCCTTGAAATTTCAACCATGTATTCAATCAATTCCATCATTGCTACAAACCTAGGGGGTTGGTGAGGCAAAAGTCCATTCAACATGATGGACCAGCTGTCTTAGAACACCATATGGATAAATTGCTACACATGTATATGAATAATATTGAGAAAGGAAGGTGGGAGAAATATTAGGTGGATGCATGATCTCAGCTCAGTATCTACATGTTACAACATCTTCCAAAACTAGCGGAAGACTCAAATAATCTGCTCCCCTCAAACACAATCCATGGGAAGAGTGGGGATCCTTTGGATGCATCCAAATTTATGAGTGAATAAATAGGGTTTATTAGGGCCATAGATAAATATATTGTCCACCTAAGATGAAAGAACCCTATCCTGAAGAGATATCAAATATCACCATTCATAATTGGAACCATTTCTATTGTCAATAACCATCCCATTCAGTAAAAAATACAGTGTAAAATAAATGCTATCGTATTGGAATAGAAAATCCTTATCCTCGATAGGTGCATAAACATGGTTTCAACCCTAGATATGTTCATCATACTATGATGGGATAATGTTTCTATAATCCTAGTTTCATTATAAAAATTATAAAAATAGAAATGAACCCTTATATTGGGAAAAAAAAGATATGACCACTAATCTTATAAAGGGTGAGGCTTTGTCTAATATGGCCCATTATTTGATTATGACATGACAAGTCTAACACTTAAAACTGATGCATTGTCCTTATGAATGCTATGTATCCATCACCAATGTGATGAAATGGACCCCTTAACATGCATCCCTAGAGAAGAAAATCCATCCATTAAAAAACATGGCCATAAATACTACCATCCTATAACCTATGGAGATCTTTGATCTCACTCAGAATCACCATGAGTTATATTCCTCATATTCCAAGATAGACCAATGCGAGCCAACACAGACACAAACATACTGAGAAGGGAACTGATGATGGAGAATGGTAGTTGGACTCACCTTATTGGAAAAAATAAAAATTTTGATCTAATCCTTGAATTAAACGAGTGAGGACGTCATAATGCTATCCTCAGTTTCCCCATCATAATGGTAATTTTCTTCTTCAACCAAAATGGAGCCTTCACGGAAACATCCCGAACATTGATATCTTTGAGAAATTTATCATGAATCTATCCAATATGTGGAATCCCACATTGTTGGTAGATGTCCCATTTGCTAATTCCCACTTCACGTAGGAAAAATGGAATCTCATGGTACCAAAGTACAAACGATTTATCATTTTTCATTGGATTTGTAACTGGTAGTAGACAATGAATTGGGAAACAAAAATAGATTCATAATGATGAACCCCATATAACTGACCAATAAACACTATGAAACTTTTTCTAAAAAATGTGACATGCCAATTCATCAAAAAATAATTACTCCCGTATAGAAATCCCACTTTGAGCTCCATCTGCTACTTAGATGGATTAGAGAGGAGACAAATATACTCGAGTATTTATGGGTGCTACATTGGTGGGTGGAATCATAACCATCTAGACCCAATGGTTAGTTTTCAAGATTATAAGACAAAATTCAATTTTGAGCTACAATGAATTGGCCTTACTTATATAATTGTCAAATGAATGCACTAAGAAAAAGGTGACACCCAATTTCATGTAAGATTGAAGTTGGAAGGAGGGATGAAAAAATTGTCCAACAAACTGAACCCGTATAGTAGAAGTTAGTGAGATAGGATATAATCTTGAATATTAGATGTGAGGAACCTCTTTAGAATCTCATTATTAGAAAACATGAGATATAGGGTGTTCTGATTGCAGTTTCTTTCAATCGTGGCTCTTTTATTGGACATAGATGAGAAACCATTATTATAACTAGAGTTCATTTGAACATGAGGAAGTGGAATATGTTAGAAATAAATAAAAAAAATTCAATGTGAAGCCATAATAAACTGGTATCATAATGTTCATTGCATGAATCAGCAAGGGATTCATGAATTAAGAAATGAATTCACAAATCTCCTAAGTCATGATGATCTCACGGGTCGCATAACCCTAAAGGGTAACGAATAATTTCATGAACCCATGGAGACTGAAAGTTGCATCACCTTGGCATGGTCACGATAGTTTTATAACAGTGGATCATATGAATGAGTCAGCTGAACCCATGGATCCTAAAAGAAAATCGCAATCCTCACCAACAAAGCACAAATGATTACAAAAATATATTTCTTAATTTTTTCAAATGGACACCTGAGAAAGAGTTGTATTATAGAACAGTCCTTGAGAATGTTGGGCTCATGGAGGGTTCTCATGATTGAGTCTGGAAGAAGGGTCTTGCCACAATGGAATTTGATATAATCGAGGAGAAATAAATAAAGAGAAGTTGGAAGATAATTAAATGAATGATGATCTTACCCCAATTTATAGGGATTCCCACATAATACCATGTGTCACCAGCAAGACCAAGAATTATCCCAGACACTAATTCATGAAAATTTTGAAGACTCAGGTGGGCATTTTCAGTTTTCAAAACCAATCCCTTGTTCAAATAGATGTCATACCTAGTGGGGGGAATTTTTTTACTCCCACCAACAAAGAATTAGAAAACATTTAATAGGAGTAATACATGGATAAGGGTATCACATTACCTACATGCTAAATGGTATGAGAAGTTAGTCAAATCTTGAGGACCATGTAATCATCTAAGAGACACACGATTTAATGAAAATTATAATATCACAATTAGGAACCATGTGTACTGATTATCCTATGAAATATCCTAATAATTTCCCTTTAAAATACCTTATTATCTAACAAATGTGCCTTGGACAACTAGGAGTTATGTGGAAATATCCAAATGAGGTCCCCCATGCCACAATATTTTTCTACTAGATGGAACCTAGAATCCCATCATAAAATCCAATGAATACTGGAGGGAAATGTCCAAATGTTATAGGATCCTTTTGGCTATAAAATTCATATGATGGAACACCGATGGTGATCATGTATATCCTTAGTAACATTCATGAAAAGACACGAGCCACCCATGCCCTGGTAAAATGGAAAAAAGAAAATGAAAAGGGAGGTGAAGGGAGCCAATTGGGGTTATAGATGTTAAACAATGATCCCCTGGATATCTATAGGACATAACGAGACCTTAAGGGCATGTCTTTATCATCTCTTGAAAGACCGTTGGAAAATCACTCACATCACCCAAAGAGCCTCGAGTATTTCTAGGTGACCTCACACCTCCTTTGGAATTCTTATGATGAACAAATGGAATTTTCCATGAAATTCTCATACATCACCATAGTACTATTATTTGGCATGTGACGCATCACCAAGATGAGGGGTATTTGTCTGTGAAATTACTCATGAAATCTTGCAAGACTCATGACCATTGAAAAATAAAAAAATGGAAATAAAAATTAGTGGACATTGAATCCTGTCTCAGTTGATAAACCCTAAGGAATATCTAAGACCATCAATAGAATGGTCTTGTGAAACTCAATGCAAATTTAGCTTGATCTAACTATTGACCCTGATAAACCATTATTATCGCATGTCATGTCAACTAAATGTCACTAGATATCATGAAAATTCCATTTTATAGACTCCCTGGTATTGCAAAGGAATTTGGATATGTCAATAGGAAAATATAGAAGTCCTTAGGTAATCTCACATAACTCATAAATTCAACATTAATATTCAATAATCCAATAAATGAGGCATTGATAGGGTGGACTCACAATTGATGCAAATTAGGATGTGACCCTGGAGTGATCCACAAAGGAGACTAGAATATGTGTGTGACTATGAATCCCTTCACTGACTTCATCCTAGACTCATGTGATATGTGACTCACAAAGTGGAAAACAACTAGGGTGGTGAGGCCTATAAATCCCCCACCCATCATTAAAAACGAACCTCTTCCACTACCACTATCAGGACACTATTGATGAAAATGTGGCCTTTTTCTACCATGTTCCATAGCGTATTTCTTGGAGTGGTGGATCTCATGACCAGAATGTCTTCCATCATGTAGGATATATGAGAACAACTAGAGAAATAACCCAACATGCATAGGAGCTTAGAGAGATCAAACAGAGATTGCATGAAGTCCTCATAAAATTGTGTGTGAACAACTTCCCCACATATGCCAAATCACGTGAGACTTAACAGTAGTCAATAAATTTTGAGTCTATGGAATTCAAAATATAAATTCTTGTACAAATACTAAAGTTTGGATACTTAGGATAATGTCAAATACACTAACACTCATGTTCTTTATGTGAACCACCCATGATATGAGACAACATTAGGACATGTCTCCCATAGCTTGTGATGTTCCATTGATACACTATTTGGGTCATGTGATGACCATTAGACATGTCAAAGAACGAATCATGGTGCCTTTCAAGCATTTTAACCTTGTCTCCAAAAAACCTACTATCTCACCATTAATGTGTCTTGATATCCTATAGATGTGTCAGAAAATTCATATGGAGACACTAGTTCAGTTCCATTTAGTTTGATAGTAGAACCCATGCATGTCTACGAGCTCTTTATATTCCCTCCTAGAATTCCATCTAGGTCTCACAATTCCCTCTAGACACATCTTCTAGGAAATGTGACACCCTCTAAGACATGTCACACTCTCTCTCGTGACACCCTCTATGTCTGTCATCCACCTATGGTAATAATAACTTTGGATGTCAGGAGAATCATGTTACACCCCCATGGACAAGCCATCGAGTTTATGTGATGGATTCAAGGATGAGACATCTAGGACTTTTGAAGTCATCCAGATAATCTATCCACGATCACACAAAAACCATCATAAATACAATCTAGATTTTTTGAAGTCCACTGTATAAGATAAATGAATCATAAAAGTGTCTTTGGACATGTCATGATGTAAGAACCCGGGTTTTCTTTTTGAAGTACGAGTTTCTTCTTTTCCCTTTTCCTTAATCGTTTTTTAGAAAATAAGGAAAATAGGGAAAAATCCCAAAATTTATGGGTACACACCGTGTACTTGTCCACACGCCGTGTATTTTGGACTTATGGGATGAGTACACAAGTCATGTAGCCATGCTGGCGATGAAGGGTGTAAAACCCGACTACACACCATGTAGTGGGTATTTACACGCTGTGTAGTCAGTCGGTAGGAAAATAGTACGGTGGGGGCCAACTGAGCGATAGTACATGCCGTGTATTTAGGTATTACACGTCGTGTACTCATGTCGATAGATGAATAGTGCCACACTGGTGAGTAGCCACCAGAAGAACAGTTAAAAATTGTAATGTACTCACCGTGTACCCAATAGTACCCACCGTGTAGTCTGTTTTTTCAGATAAATTGGGCAGTAGCCTCCTCTATTCACAAAGGAATCTTAAAACTAGAGGATAGCTTAAGAGAGACGGCTAGAGCTTGGAGGACCGCCCGACCACACACCGGGAACCCGTTTTTTTCACCGTCGATCTCCTTAGAACCACACGGGTGAGTCCTTCCCTCTCCTTGAATAGTACTTGCCAATTATTCCTCTAAAGGAAGTTATTTGAGTTTGAATGAGGTTAAGTTCACCTCAGATCAATGCCGTTCTTGGGAGATTCAAGGGTCAGCATTCGTGTATATGGATCAGGGGTGATCAAGGTAGGTGGTCTAGTGTTTAAATACCAACTGCTATACGTTTTTGTGTACCATTGTGCTATCAAACCATGTTGGGGTGTTGTGTGGCTGATGCCTTGGGTGTTTTAGAAACCTAGAATTGAATAGGTATTTAAATGTGGTTATAAACTGCTGTTTGGGACCGCTGTTTGGATCCAGGACCACCCTGGGTTGTGTTCCTCTGTTTAGCCATTTGGCCAGGTTACCCGAGGGTATACCATAAAAATTTAGCAAGATTTAAATTTCCGTGAGAGGAATTGTGTAAATTGACTTCTTATATGATGGGCTCAGCCCAGTTACATGCACCTGACGAAAGTTTTCTCTTATCCTGAGGGTAGTGTTTTTGTTTAGCCTGAGGGCAGTGGTTGTTAGCCTGAGGGAAATGTTTCATATGTATGAGGACAATACTTCCATGCCTTAGGGAAATATCTTGTACGCCTAAGGGAAATATCAGTTATGCCTGAGGGGATTACCTACGGGTTTCGATTGTTTTTACCTAAGGGTAAGGTTTGCATGTTTGAGGACATTTAATGTTTACATAGAATATTCACTTTGGTGGCATCTTAAATTGAATGATTAAATCAACATTAAAATGGAAATATAACTGGTAGTTAGTTACTTTTGATTGTTTCTCATTTTGCTTGCATTTTACTACTGCACACTGTTGTTGCACTTTTAAACTGACAGTTGGGCACGTGCCTTCGGTGGGTGCCTACTGGGATTTATTTCTCACACCCTATTTGGGTCATGTCTTCGGCCCAAATAGACCATGTTGTTGCAGGTGAGGATAAGGGAAAGGGTCCCTATACAGGAACTTGATTGTTGCTGAGGAGTAGGGGAGCATGGGACCGAGCATAGGTTCACGATGTTGTCGGCTATTATGTTTTGTTCTAATGTACCTGTAATTTCTATTGTATTGTACTGTACTGCTGGGTAACATGTTCGGGTTATTTCTTTAGAACTAGAAACATGTTGCATCATTATCTATATAACTGTTCATTATCTTTTTCTGTAGTTGTTCATTTTAAATGTGTATGGTTTATTGATTCCGCTGTTGTTGTATGCTATTTATCTTTTCTGATGTGCTACACTTTGAAAAATGAGGGTATAGTTTCCCCACTATTATACCTCGGCCCTCGCTGCTAGTTGGAAGCCTCTGGCGTTTGGGGAAATGCGCTTGAGGTCGTGCGACCAACCGGGTCTGGGGCACCCGTTGAGTGGCACCCAGATCCAGAACATTACAAAGTGGTATCATAGGTGGATCTTTTCTTTGACGTACTATTTAGATCCATAGTTAGGGATAAGATGGAAGTGGTAGTTGGTAATAAGTTGTTCCAGGGAGTAGTTAAACCGTGTACATGGAAAAGCCAGTCTACCTCGTATTTTTGCAATTCTTCTAATTTTGCAAATAGTATAGTTGAGCTGATTTTCACCATTGGGTGACACACTTGTGATCATGCTGTTTATATTTTATCCATGGGTTCTATTTAGTTGCGGCTTAATGAGATAAGGGTATGCTGTCTCATGCATCATTTAAGAACATGCTAGAAATCACATGCCATGCATAGTTCCATACCATGTAGGCGCATTAGAAATTGCATGTTGTTGTGATAGTTGTTGTTCTAGAAAGAATGATATTGTGATATCAACTTTGATAAATACCTTCTATGTGAGAGGGTATTTTTGTTAGCATGTTGATAGGATGGATTCCAAACTTTGTTTTTTGGGGAGTAAGGGCCCTCAAGGACTAGAATTCGGTGGATCATTGACTTTTTTACTTGTGTATAACATGTATAAGTTTCCAAAAAATGGTTTGTGGGGTGTATGGGCCCCTACAGATTGGAATTTGGCACTTAGGTGTAGTTTTTCAGTATTTTCTCAGTTCTGAATTAGTTTCAGAGGCTTACTGTGCGGGAAACCTAGGTTACACATTGTGTAGTTCCTCGGACACACGCCGTGTGTTCTTCTGTTCATGAAGAAATGAAAACGTTTTGAGTACATGATTTGTACCCTCAGTATACGCCGTGTAGTTTCTTCCCATGTCATAGACCATGTGGGCGAGGACACGGGGAAGAGAAAAGCATGGAAAAAACACGCCGTGTACCAGATGTACACTCCGTGTAGTGTTGACCTAGAGTCCGCCCATGTAACTAACAACATGGACGGACGAGACCTTAAGACATACACGTCGTGTCCACTGTTGAAAACACCATGTAGTCTGACCCGATGACCCGACCGCGTAACTAACAAACACAGCTCAGTGTTACCTCTTCTTGAACATGCCGTGTACCTGTGGGACACACCGTGTAGTCCTTACCGGTGGGAGACCGTGTAGACTTAGCCATGTGGCTGGGGAAATGGGGTGGTGTACATGTCGTGTATGGGGTGTAACACGTCTTGTGGTGTCATCCAAGCAGTCGGACGTGTCACTTACGATAAGGGAAGTTGGAAATTAAACCCTACACACTGTGTAGATTATATACACGCCATGTAGTCTTGTTAAAAGTGAGCCATGTGGCTTAGCTGTGTAGAAGGACCCGAGAATGGGAAGAAAAGACATGTAAATGTCGTGTAGTTAATATAAACATAGTATAATCCTGTTTTGAAAATTTGGAATGCCTTCTTCCATCAGATCCCTTTTTGGTCCCCTCATTTTTTTTGGTTTTTTATAATTTTGATCTATGGCGTGGTTTTGATCTTGTAGATTCATGCCTCCGAGATGACCACGCGTTGTTTTCCAAGAGAGTGGAAAAAATTATACTCCAGAGATGGTAGGCCATGGGATACCAGTGGATCCTCTAGCACAACCAAATGCAGTGCCAACGGTTATACCAGATATAGGTGAGGATGCGCAGTTTCATGAAGGCTTCATGTGGTTCATGCAGACCTTTCAGGGAGCACCGTCGGCTACCACATCTATGGCTAAGATGAATCATATCTTCCAACAGCAGCATCCACCTACGTTTTCATAGGATGGTGGACCACAGGCTATGGAGTCGTGGATGGGTTCATTACAGACTATTTTCGAGCATCTTGAGATGCCTCCAGGGTGGAGGGTCAAGCACGCGACATATATGCTTTGTGATTCTGCCAACAGGTGGTGCGATGTTACCACTCAAACAGAGCATCACAAAGACAAGGTGTGGGAAGATTTTCCGATAGCCTTCTATGACTTCTTCTTCCCAGAGATGCTGAGGGAAGATCGATCTTGAGTGTTCATGAACCTGCAATAGGGCGCAATATCGGTGATGGATTATTCTGCTCTTTTCACCGAGTTTTAGCGTTTTTCAACCATTCTGGTGGGTGATGAGACGTTAAGGGCTAGAAGCTTTGAGGATGGTCTTCGAAATGACATCCAAGAACTGGTGAATGTTTTTAGGTTTCCTACAGTACATGCTATTGTGAACCAGACACTGATTACCGAGCTGAACCTTTGGGTAGCTAGTGGTGTGGGCCAGGGCGGTTCGACCCCAGTTTCAGGTACTATTTCTACAAGGAAAATGAAGTGATAGATGAATTTTTCTCACGATGGTAGTACTATCCAGGCGATTACTTCATGTGGACAGGTAATTTGATACTAGTGTGGTAGAGAGGGGCACAAGAGAACCCAATGTACTCGAGACCCGGTGGAGTGTCGAGATTGCAGCAAGATGGGTCATCAATAATGCTATTGCAAGGTGTTTCTACCAGTGGCTAGTGAGAGGTGTTCTGTGCAGACTCGGTGAGCAGGAGCAGTACCAACAGCTTATTACCAGTCAGGAAACTAGAATACGTTAGGGCATTCATGAAGAGGTGGTGGTCGTGGCCGTGGTAGCGAGACACCAGGATCTCAGAGGTAGTAGGGGGGATATCTCAGGGTAGCCAGGCTGTGTTGCAGGGCCACGACACTGGGTAGGCATATGCAGTGCATCAGACCCAGCCAGAGAAAGATCCCAGACCTTGTATCATCAGAGGTACTATTCTAGTAGCTTCTATTTTATCTTCAGTACTTTTCGATACAAGTGATACACATATCTTTGTATCTGTGCCTGTTGTGGGGAGCCATGGGCTCTGTGTTTCTTCTTCTTCTGAGGTTATGACACTAGAAAATCCGTGGGAATGAGAACGACATGTGTGCGCCAGTGCATGGAGTGACCCCTTGAGGTTGGTGGGTGACACTTTCTATGGGACCTTTATGTCAAAGCGATGAGAACTTATGATGTTAGTCTTGAGATGGACTGGTTGGTTCCCATTCGATCCTTTGTGGACTACTATCATAGTAGGGTGTGTTTCACATCACCAGAGGGTGGAGTGTTTCTATACAATGGCGAGTGGGATGTTCAGGCGAGTCGAGTTAGACCACAACATCATGGGCGAGGTGGATTCACAACCAAGATTGCGAGTTTAAATCTAGATGATAAGGGGACTTGTCCGAAGGATTTCCCTCCAGTGGTTGATCATTTCAGGGATGTCTTCCCGGATAACTTTTCTAGTCTACCTCCAGAGCGTGAGGTGGATTTCGCTATTTTTCTTGTGCCAGGAGTGGCACTGGTGTACATTACTCCTTATAGGATGGCTACACCTGAGTTACAGGAGCTCAAGTGATAGTTAGATGAATTATAGTCGAAGGGTTTTATCCAACCCAGTACTTCTCCTTGGGGTTCTCTGGTCCTTTTTGTGAAGAAGGCAGATGGTACCCTCAGACATTGTGTGGATTATCGGCAACTGAGCCAGTTGACGGTTAAGAACCGATATCCTTTGCCATGGATTAATGATCTTTTTGATCAACTTCGGGGAGCACGAGTGTTCTTGAAGATTGACTTGAGATCCAAATATCATCAGTTTCACATTTGACCTTATGATATGCATTTCACCACCTTAAGGAGCATGTATGGTCTATATGAATACTTGGTTATTCCGTTCGGACTTATGAATGCGCCAGTAGTGTTCATGGCTCTGATGAATCGTGTGTTCCATCCTTATTTGGATTCTGTTGTGGTAGTATTCGTGGATGATATCTTGGTTTACTCTCACACTCGACAGGATCATACCACCCATCTTGAGATCGTTCTCAGTACACTGAGAGAGCATCGGCTATATGCTAAGCTCTCAAAGTTCCACTTTTGGATGGACTAGATTCACTTCCTTGGTAAAATCATCTTGGAAGCAGGAGTTGTAGTAGACCCAGAGAAGGTGAGACCAGTAGTTTCTTGGGAGCATCCTAAGAACATGTTTGAGATATGAAGTTTATTGGGGCTTCCTGGTTACTACAGATGCTTCATCTAGGACTTCTCCCGTATAGTAGCACCATTGACGTGTTTGACTAAGAAGGTTTTGAAGTTCATTTGGACAATATCTTGTAAGGAAGAATTTCAGGAATTGAAAGGAAGGTTGACATCAGAACCAATCCTGATACTTCCAGAGCAAGGGAAGAGCAATATAGTTTACTGTGATGCATCAGGTTTTGGGCTGGGAGCTGTGTTGATGCAGGACGATCGAGTTGTTGCATACAGGTCTCGGCAGTTGAGGCCACATGATAGAAATTACCTGACGCATGACCTTGAGTTTGCTGTAGTTGTGAATGTGTTACGCTGTCTGAGACATTATTTCATGGGAGAGAATTTGGTGGTTTTCGCCGAAAACAAAAGTCTCAAGTATATCTTTACTCAGCGTGACTTGAATCTGAGGTAGTGAAGGTGGGTCGAATACCTTTAGTCCTTTGATTTTGAGCTTTCCTATACACCTAGCAAGGGTAATGCAGTTGGTGATGCACTGAGCATGATGACTCAGACACAGGTGGTTCATGAGGCCAGTGGTGAGTGGAGGCTTATGGATTTTTTCTCTAAGATGCATTTGGAGGTTCACGATAGTTAGGGGAGAACCTATCATTCATCTTTAGCTATGACTTCTACCCTCCTGGATAGAGTGAGGATGAGACAGTTATCTGATTCAGATTGCCTAGTTCTGCTGGAGTCGGTGGCCAGTGAGGACCCTCATCCTAGAAGGAAAATATGAGATGATGAGGTTCTGTGTTTCAGGGGATGAGTGTGGGTTTAGGGGGATATACGGGAGGAGCTGATGTGGGAGTTTCATGCTTCACCTTGGGCAGTTCATCCCAGAGTTATCAAAATGTACCGTGATTTGAGACATCTATATTGGTGGCTGGGTATGAAGAGAGATGTAGCTGGTTTTTCTAATAGATGTTCTACCTGTCAGCAGGTGAAAGTAGAGTAGCAGAGACCAACTGGACTATTATAGTAGTTACCCATTCTGAATTGGAAATGGGATGATGTCACGAGGGATTTCGTTACTGGGTTGCCGAGGACACCTCGAGGAAATGATGTCATGTGGGTTGTTGTGGACAAACTCACGAATGTAGCTCAATTTTTTCCAATCAAGGAGTCCTTTGGTGTTGATGAACTCAGGAAGTTGTATATCTGAGAGATCGTACATCTTCATGGGGTCCCTCGTTCTATCTTTTCAGATATGGATGCCCGTTTTATGTCTCTTTTCTGGCAGAGTTTTCAAAGGGAACTGGGTACATAGGTGCTTCTGAGCACAGCTTACCACCGTCAGACCGATGGTTAGTCAAAGCGTATGATACAGGTGCTATAGAACATGCTGCGTGCATTCATCCTAAACTTTGGGGGCTCTTGGGAGAAGCATATACCCCTAGTTGAGTTTTCCAATAATAATAGTTTTTAGGCAACTATTGAGATGGAACCTTACGAGTATTTATATGGTAGTCTATTCCATTCACCTTTGTGCAAGATAGAGGTAGGTGAGGAAGATTTACTGGGACCACATCTCCTGTAGGAGACTTCTGAGTAGGTCCAGTTGATTTAGAAGTGGATGGCTACCACACAGTATCGTCAGGAATCTTATGCTGATCTCCGCAGACGACCCTTGGAGTTCATGGTTGGGGATCTAGTTTACTTGAGCGTTTCACTGAGGATGGGACACCGGCAGATCAAGAGACATGGTAAACGTTCCCCAAGGTATGTGGGGTCTCTTGAGATTCTGGAAGGAGTCGGGCTGATTTCCTTTCAGTTGCAGTTACCACAGAGGTACCGGGCCATGCGTGAAATCTTCCATATATCTGAGGTGTGTTGTTATCATTCAGACCCATATCATGTATTTCATCTCGAGGAGGTTGAGCTTCAAATAGATGCATCCTTTGAGTAGCATCCGATTCTAATTATTGATGGAAGCATGGAGGTTCTCTGTGGCCTATCAGTTCCTCCCGTACGGGTGCTATGGAAGCATGGCCAAGTGCAGGATGAAACCTGGGAGTGGGATACCGACATACATGCTCGGTGGCCAGAGTGGTTCTGAGATTTATCTTCACCACCTTTGTAAGGGAAATTCAGGGATGAATTTCTTTAAGGGGGGAAGTTTTTAAGAACCCAGTTCTTATTTTTGAGGTACGAGTTACTTTTTTCCCTTTTTTAATTGTTTTTGAAAGAATAAGGAAAATGGGGAAAAATCCCAAACTTTTTGGGTACAAGATGTGTACTTGTCCACACGTCGTGTATTTTGGCCGTGTGGGATGAGTACACAAGGCGTGTAGCCATGCTGGTGATGAAAGGTGTAAAAACTGACTACACGCTATGTAGTAGGTATTTACATGTCGTGTAGTCACTCGGTAGGAAAATAGTAAGGCGGTGCCTAGCTGAGTGACAGTTCACGCCGTGTAGTCACTCGGTAGGAAAATAGTAAGGCGGTGGCTAGCTGAGTGACAGTTTGCATCGTGTACATAGGTATTACAGGCCGTCTACTCATGTCGATAGATGAAGAGTGTTGTGCTGGTGAGAAGATGCCAGTGGAACAGTTAAAAATTGAAAAGTACATGACGTGTACCCAATAATACACACTGTGTAGTCTGCTTTTTTCTTTTAAAATGGGCAGTAGCATCCTCTATTCTCAGAGGAATCTTAGAATTGGTGGAGAGCTTGGGAGAGATGGCCAGATCTTGGAGGACCTCCATACCGCACACCGAGAACCCGTTTTCTGCACCGTCGATCTCCTTGGGACCGCACGGGTGAGTTCTTCCTTCTCCTTGCGTAGCTCATTCCAATTATTCCTCTAAAGGATGTCATTTGAATTTGAACGAGGTTATATTCACCTCATATCTATGCCGTTCTTGGGAGATTCAAGGAGCGTCGTTCACGTATACCGATCAGGGGCGATTGAGGTAGGTGGTCTGGTGTTTAAATTCTAACTACTATGAATTTTTGTGTAACATTGTGCTATGAACCGATGTTGTGGTTTCGTGTGGCTGTGGCCTTGGATGTTTTAAATACCTATAATTGAATAGGTATTTAAATGTTATTATAAACTATATTTTGGGATCACTGTTTGGATCCAGGACCACCAATGGGGTGCGTTACTCTGTTTAGCCGTTTGGCCAGGTTATCCAAGGGTATAACAAAAAAATTTAGCATGCGTTAAATTGACTTGAGAGGAATTGTGTAAATTGATTTCTTATATGTTGGGCTCGGCCCGATTAATTACGCCTAAGGGTAGTGTTATGTTAGCCAGAGGGTAGTGTTTTTTTAGCTAGAGGGCAGTGGTTGTTAGCCTGAGGGAAATGTTTCATATGTCTAAGGTAGTACATCCATTGCTGAGGGAAATATCTAGTATGCCTAAGGGAAATATCTGTTATGCATGAGGGAAATTAACTACAGGATTCGATTCTATTTACCTTAGGGTATGGTTTTCATGTACAAGGACATTGACTGTTTACTTAGAATATTCACTGTGGTGGTATCTTAAATAGAATGACTAAATAAACATTACAATTGCAATATAATTGGTATTTAGTTACTTTTGAGTTATTTTTAGTTTATTTTCATTTTACAACTACACACTATTGTTCCACTTTTACACTGACTGTTGGGAACATGCCTTCAGTGGCTGCCTACTGGGACTTATTTCTCACAACCTATTTGGGTCATGTATTCGGCCCAAACAGATCATGTTGTTGTAGGTGTGTATAAGGGCAAGGGTCCCTATATAGGTACTTGATTGTTGCTGATGAGTAGGGGAGCATTGGACCAAGCGTAGGCTCACGATGCTGCTGGTTGTTCTATTTTTTTTTGCTGTCACTGTACTTTCTATTGTATTATATTGCACTGTTGTGTAACATGTTCTCACTATTTTCTTAGAAATAGAGACATGTTGAATCATTATCTATATAACTGTTCGTTATCATTTACTATAGTTGTTCATTATAAATGTGTATGGTTTATTGCTTTCAATGTTTTTGTATGATATTTATTTGTTCTTCTGAACTACACTTTGAAAAATGAGGGCATAGTTTCCCCAGTATTAGACATGGGTCATCGCTGCTAGTCCGCAGCCTCTGGCATTTGGGGAAATGTGCTTGAGGTCATGTGACTAACAGGGTCTGGGGAACCCGTTGAGTGGCACCCGGATCTGAGACGTTACACATGAAGACGCTCTTTGATGTTTCACGAATGAATTCAAATCACGAGGGATGAAAATGAACACATGTCAAGAATGAAATCATTTTCAGTAAATAGGTCATTCCATGACTTAATAACACTATTTTTCCTTAGTGTGTAAGCCATGGTCAATTAGGATACCAAATAGTGTATTCCCCGACTAGTAGAATATTATGATATTTCCCAATTATATGGGAAATGTCAGTGAGTAAGCCTTGATCAAGGGAACTATGGTGACTCTGATTCATTATATAACCAGGATATGTAGGACACCTCTTCGAGGTTCGAGCTCCCTATTAAACCAAAAAAGGAAAGTCCCTGCATGTTTTTTGAACAATGATAGGAAATTACAATGATTATTTTTAATCCATTATTTCTAATAAAGAAAATGGATCACAAGGGATTATAGAGTCTCAATAATCATATCATATGCACCATATAACTCAAAAATTCCAAGGAAATAGAAGTGTGAAAGCCCCACCTAATTGAACTTCAAGGACTCTGATTCCATCCATAATTAGGATACATAGGATTCCATCATTAAGGATGATTTAGAATTAAAACAAGCATCCACCTAGGGGTGGGTCCCAAAATTTATCATACATTTAAACCATTAGTACCCAATCATTCTTATGGATTTTTCACTCTTACTCACCCCACAGTGGACTGAGAAAATAACTGAATTATGATAACTCTGATTCCATCCATACCTATGATATGTAGCATGCCTCCCTAAGGCCTAAGATGCATATAAAACATGCCTAGGTTAGTCCTATCATAGAATCCCACATCCATATGAATGATGAGTGATTACTTATTACCCTTTATTTCCCACATTGAGAATAACTCACATGGGGTTATTAAATTTCAATAGTCATACCACTTACCTTAAGAATTCCCACCAGCTAGGGAAATTATAGTTTTAATTCATGATAAGTGGCATGATATAAAACTATCCCATATAGTGGAAATTTACCATAGTGATATTCCCAAGGGCATGATTGATCTACAAGAACTCTAGTTCCTGTAATAACTAGGATACATAGGCCAACTTTCTATGGATCAATCTCAAATTGGCAACCACCTATGTCTGGGTTCGACCATTTCCATCAAACTTCAACCACCAAGACCCAATAATTCCCATAGTATGATCGTCCTACCTCATTCTTCAGTGTATGGAGAGATAAAAGGAAGTAAAAAACATTAATTCTCTATATATTCAGGAAACATAGGATGTTCCCCTCAGGAATCAATATTTTATTCATGATTCACCAGAGAACACATATATTTCGTTTTCATATATTGTTAAACTACACTGGTTTAATGAACTACACGAGATTTTATTGCTAGAATATTTAAGATATGTAGGATACCTTATTATTGATCAATACCCTCTTGGGAATATTAAACAACTCCCTTCATGGAATAAAATTCAGATGCTTCTAGTTATATGAATTCCGCACATAAACATTTATTCATATATATGAAATTAATTAACAACCTCATATTCTTATAGATAGATTCATAGATGAGATTCTAGTATTTTATTCATGGAGAGACTGAACCCACAATCATTATTTAGGGTAACATGTCTCATATCCGGATTAGTAAGAGATTCTCAATCATATATTAAATCTATATGAGAGTATCAGAGTAGGAAAAAATTCCCCTAAATAGAGTGTATTGATCCCGACACCCCATATTCTCGACCTATGCAAGTACCTATGTGTCATTGGTTCTGAAACCCCAACTGAACAACATCCATTTGAAAGAATTTATGTACCTATTAATAGAAGAGTGAACCATTTGGAGCTGTTGATATGAATTAAAATGGTGACCTCATATTAATGATTGTCAAAGAGATGACCACCCAACAATCATCCATCAAGATGGGAAAAATTCAATTAGAGGTCATCTCTTCTCTGTCAAAATGACAAGTTAGATAAATATCATTATATTATTCCTATTTTATGGTCGAAGGATTCATATAAAATTGGTTATGTATATTTATTTAAATTTGAAGAAATGTTTTATCATTCACCTTCTAATTCACTATTGGGTCGAAAAACATTTTAGGGTCCCTTGGAAGTTATTCCTATATGCTTTACTAATACATCATCTGACATATATTCCTAAATATCTCAATTCAAGCTTATTTAGAAACATTGTTAAAATATTTATGTTCATGGTTTTATATATCATGGATTTTATATGGTCAAGAGTTTTTTGTAAAATTCAAGAATAAAGAGGCCCTTATTTGTTGTAGATCATAGCTCGGTACACCACATTTATTTTTTGGTAATGTCATATTTTTGTTGAATTAAATGTCTATGATAGTATATTTACACCATGACCATGTTCGTTGTTTATTTTTGTTTTTTATTGATATTTTCATGTTTAATTGATAATATTATTCATTTATTTTAGTTAATTTTTAAAACATTGTACCATCTATCTTATGAAAAATTCATGTCGGTCAGTTAGAGGAACATGTGCCTGACATATTATATTATACATTATTGGTAAATAAATCCCTACTAATGATTTTATAATTTTAGAATTAGTTACCACCCCTAGGTATTAGGGAACATAAATAGGGTTATATGAACTTATTTTTTGTACCATTCATGTATACTGGTCCGAGTTGCCACAATGTAAAGGTGGATAATATTACAATTATGTTCTCAACTTATCCCACCTACTAATATACAATTCTCATGTATATTGGAGAAAAATATATATAATATTTTTCTTCATAATCATATGGGTGATGTTCAATTTCCTCCACTATTGAACCATATCATATGTATAGTATACTGATTATATAAAAAATCTAAATGAGTTATTCTAGTATGTTAAAAACTCCATCCATCAATTAATAAGGAATCATATGTCTGATAGGTAAAATTAATATTTTAGGAGTATTTGTTTTGATAAAATGAAGGATATTTAACATATTATTTAATTTCCCCCCATGTACTCATAAAGGGATGTGGGAGGTATGTGAAATTAATTTTTCACCCTATTTTTCAATAATAATTAGACAATGAGTGTTAAAATATTATCCTATATCAAGAATAAATATATTCTGCAACATGACATGTTATTACCATTGGTGACAACCCATACATGAGAAAAAATAAAACCCATAAAATTATCGAGAATAATCCACACATATTTATATTTTAAAAGATATGATCTAAGTGGGAGTGATCCATTACAAGATTATTGCAAGAGGTTTCCCAAAAATTCTATTTTGTGCCCACTCCAATGTGATCAAAACCCAATTTTCCATTTCCATTAATCATATTATATCATCCACTACTAACATTGGTCAAGTTGAAGAAAACCCTATAAATATATTCCCCTCACATGGTGGTTTTTATTACTTTTGAATATAAAGAGAGTACGTAATTCATTAAATTTTACTAAGGATAACCCTAACCCACAATGCTAGGTTATTTCTATCGGAACATCCATTCTCTATCATATCAATAAATCAAACTATATCCCCAATAATATTTACACAGTAATTATAAAAATATATGTTTGTGGGGATATTAGTGATCTTAATGAATCAGGTCAATAGGTCTCTCATCCCAAATCATTATCAATGGTTTCATGGGGGAATTTTATTAGAATAATCTATTATAAGGAATGACCCTAATAAAATTTGATTATCACATTTCCATTTTTTGAAATATAATGCAAGAAATAATGAAAGTAAATTTAGAAATGATAAATTTATCATCATGAAAATATGATTATTTAATGAAAAATTCATTTATAGCATTGGAATATAACTTATTTACAAACAAGTAATATCATTATGGTCAAAAATAAAATTTCCGATGTATGAAACATGTCTTTCATTGGTATATAAGGTATTCATGTTAAGGTGTCACATTATTTTTATATGAAATACATTATTCTTGAACATGAAATATCATCATATTTGTAAGTCACATAGCACTATTGTGTGGGAAATTCATCATGACAACATAAAATTCACATGTTGTAGGGATGGATATTTCAACCTTTATAAAAACATATATGTAATGAAATTTTATATTTCTGGAAGTAAATAATGTATTACTTCCTACAAATACATGATATTCATTTTGAAAAATCATACAATTTGAGTAGATCCATTAGTATATAAGATAATCATTGAATGATAAGTCCCTATGTTTAAATATCATTTTCTATAAATAGACATTGAATGATTCCCCCAGGAGAAATATATGTTTTATCATGAGAAAAAGTTAGAGATGTATCATGAATAGATTATTCTACAATTCTCATCTTGGTTAATATCTCCATGGAGACTTTAGTTTAATTTCATTTATCATTGAATATCATTAGACTCCATCAAGGAGGTTTACTAATATAATTTTTTCATTAAATAAATATTTAAATGAAATTCATTGGGAAAAATATAAATACGGACACAAATACTCAAACTATTGAAAAATTTGGGTTTTATAGTATAGATATTGATCATTTACCGAATGACCTAAACTGTAAAAAAATATAATGATAGACAGTTACTTCCTAAATAACTCCTATTATTGATATTTGTTAATATTTTACACCTATACTACTTCTAAATTCATCTAATATCATTGTATTTCCCCAAATAAACTCATTTTATTTCAATATCCTAGGTCAATGACCCAAAAAATCCATCAGAAAACACATACTACATGACATCCTATGATATATGACTATGTTTTTTACATCATGTTGTACCCTATGTTCACAAATTAAATTTATTATAATGATAGTTCCAACCATGGGAAGCAATTACAAGTGTCTTCTCTCCAACTAATAAGAAAAAAATTGTTAAAATAGTCTTGTATTCCCCTAATAATAGGGGTTAATATTGTTATGTGTTAAGGAAACCTCCCACAGTTCATGATTCGCATCCCAGAATTCCTAGAATATAATTTTACTCCGTATTCTACTCAATAATCTGTATACTTATAAAATAAGTTCTTATTATATATATAAGCATTAACATTTCCACATTGGATTATATTTTCAATGAGTCTAATATTCATTCAACATATAGTTAAAAATAGAAAAGTGGTTGATTTTTATATCATTGATCTCCTATTAGTTGTATGTCCCAACATTTACTCATTAGTATTCATCCCACTATGTCCAGAATTCCAATCACTTATAGTGAGGTACT
This sequence comes from Viscum album, assembly GCA_963277665.1. Lineage (NCBI taxonomy): Eukaryota > Viridiplantae > Streptophyta > Magnoliopsida > Santalales > Viscaceae > Viscum > Viscum album. The sequence goes on from OY728120.1 coordinate 2,117,007,949, forward strand.
TAATGGAGGTGGGTGTATATATATTGGATCTTATATTAGGAGTAATTCCCAAACTTTCTTAATTGGGATATATTCCCCAAGTGTACAGTCTTCCTTCCCGTCTATCAAAAGGAAGACATACATTTGGGTCACTTAATTGGTGTAAGCCCCACCATTCCACATGGTGAAATATTTCCAAGGATTCTTGTCTTCCTACCCATCATAAAATGGTAGAAATATATATTATCCTCCAATTAAGGGTAGGACCCAATATTTCATCTTTATGATGTATTCCTATCACATCTAATACTCATTCCTCAACCTATTACCAATAAATAGGGAGTCAGATAAGAATATATAGGTAAATGATACAGTTTAATCCCCAAACATACTCTCTTTGGTCTAGTTATAAATAATTGATATAGGAAAAACATGAATTCTCTTGTGTATGCCCCACACCATCCATTAGTAGTCACCATTATTCTAGTAATCCTTGATTCATTCCATTAAATTGTAGAGAATATTTTCAATTATTCATATTTGTATACTTCTTTGAATAATTCCAAGAAACATTTCCCAAAAAGATTCATCACTAGGTCATAGAAACAAACAAATTAAATGTCATGATTATCTAATTGCTGAACATCCTTAAAATAAACCACATTTTCCCTTTCCATATTCCATAAAAAGGTGTGGAATATCCCATTAAGATTCATTGAACTATAGGGTTGTTGATTCTATTAATGTGGATATATGGGAATCACCACAGATGAGTTGTATCCCAACTCCACAAAACATACCACCACATTGGATGATGATAAATTATATAGTGTCTATTTTTAGAGATTGGAACCATAGTTCAATCACTAGAAAAATAGTGATGATGATTCTTGGATAAATATAGACAGGCTATCATAAACCGTCCCCCGAGGCCTGTGCCGTGACTACCCCAAGCCCACCTTCCATAGTCTACGAGCTGGAAACTAGCACCGAAGGGGTATTCCAAAAATCTGGGAAGGCATTTCCATTATAACTAGTAAACACATGCAACTAAGAACAAAGAATGATACGAACTCAAGAAAACAATATAATAAAAGAGAGAGTACAGTAAGAAAAAGGGGCCATAATTCATTCCCAACTGGAATGTATAAGAAACTGAAAGTACAAGTCAACTCGAAAATATTTTGTGTTCACCCGCCAGGGATCCTACATGAAGGGTAGGTATACATCTCAAATGGTTGCCTCTATGGTACGCCTCCTCTAAGGTCTACCTCCGAGCTACCTCTAGTACTGGTACTCTCATCCTCAGTCAGCGATGTCTGTCGTCTGCACTAAACACAATGAGGTTTGGGAATATCCCATGCAGGGGTGAGTATAACAATACTCAGTAGGGACCCTGAGACCCTCAAGGCCTCAGAAATCCACAATGTATAAACCATGAAGCATGAAAACAACTAAAAACACGACTTAGTTAAATTCCCATACATATACCTATGTTATCAAGTAAACCTATGTCAAACATGAGGAATCACAATGCCCAACTCATTATCCCAATGCTCAAATGATCCAAAAAAAAAGGAATAAAACGAAGGTATGTACCACATATTTACGCCATGTAGGAGAATACCACCAAGGTATTACCACCAATGATAGTACGACACATGTACATACTCAGCTAATACTATGTATAACTTAGGTACATAAGTACAAAATATTATATGTAAGTAATGAATCATATTACTCTATAAAGAGGCTCTGATGCTGACCCACATAGGATCACTCGGTGCTGAACCACATAGGATCTCTAGATGCTGACCCACATAGGATCTCTAGGTGCTGACCCACACAGGGTCGCTAGGTGCTGACCCACATAGGATCTCTCGGTGCTGAACCACACATGATCTCTCGTTACTGACCCACAAATGATCTCTCGGTGCGGACCCACATATGATATCTCGGTGCTGACCCACAAAGGATTTCTCAGTGCTGACCCACACATGATCGCTATTCATTTTTCACGTCACTGTCAGCTACTGGGTTCCCACACTAGCTTTCTCATCTCTGGGAGGGTCCACTTCTCACACCACTGGTCAATAATCAATCCAACAGTAAGTTCCTGAAAAATTATCTAAAACGACCTCCACGTTATAGGGGTCTCAATACAACAGACAATGCGTCAATCAGAAGTTCAGTCTGTAAGTTATTAGCCTTATAGTTCCGATGGATGGGTTGGATTCATGCTCGATCCAACCCGACCATATCCCAACATTATCCAAATCTCATGTGGGGTATACCAAAGGTACCTCCTCACTCAAAGGTTTACAGCTCCGTTGAAGGGTTTTCAAACGGACGCCTCGTGCCGAAGTTATGGACGATAGAGCAAAAAGATCGTAGTTGGTCTAGGTTCGGTACGACCCAGTTAGACCGACCCAACATGGGACAACCCGATCCAGTTTGGGTTAACCTGACCCAGCATGCATAGGGTGGTGTGGGGCCCGTGGAGTGGAGCGAAGGCTATGAGGTTGGCGAGGCCGCGGGACGATGAGGCAGTGGGGGCCGCGGGGTGGCGGAGACCCCGAGCGGTGGAGGCCGCGGGCGGCTCAAGGCCGCAAGGAGGCAGAGGCTGTGGGCGGCTCGAGGCCATGGGGCAACGGAGGCCTTAGGTGGAGTGTGGCCATCGGCAGTGGAGGCCAGGGGAGGTGGAGGCTGCGAGCGGCGTGGTGGCCATGGGGTGGTGGAGGCCGTGGGTGGCGAAGGCTGCGGGAGGCATTGTGGCCGTGTAGCGGCGCCGTCGCGCCATCGCCTTCATCGTTGCCGGTGGTGGTGCTGACTGCCTTTATCTTGCCCCACCGAGGTTGGTTTCCTTCCTCCTCCATCGTGAAGAACACAACAATTAAACACAATATTTGTGGATAGGCCAGGCCATGTTTTTTTCCCCACATTCTCTATGTTAGAGCAGTTGAAAGAGGCTCAAAAAAATATTCAATGAAGAACGTCAAAACCTACAACCACCCACAATTATTATTCCCAAACCCTCAAAAGAAATCATCCACAAATAAACTAGTTATAGAGTTGATCATGGTTATTTGTTTTAGAAGGAAAGAACATGGGAATTTATAATCATACACAACTAAACCCCCACATCTCATATTTTTCAAAAGAGGTTGTGAGTAAAGAGACAAATTCACTGGGGATAGATGGATGGCGGTGACATCAGTGTTTCCTCGATCATTGGTTCATTGTCATTGATGATGTTCTATGTCAGCATGAGCATTCTTCATTGGGGAGTACATTCTTCATTGGAGAACATTTTCATCATTGGTGTGAATATTCCTCCAAAAGGTTCTCCTCTAGAAATTCCACCAAAATGTAAAATAGACCCCTTTTTAATTTATGTTTATCGAATTAAAAGGTTATGACAATTAATTGTACCAAATTGGAGAAATTAATTTCCTCCATTTAATGGGAGGAAAGGATTAATTGGCAGTTGAGAGGTTTCTCTCCCATTAAGAGGGGTCGGATGGTCCCCGCCCCTAAACTCAAAATGGGGGTCTGTTCAGGTGGTTCCCACCTCTTATCATCCTTACGGGAGGTTTAGGCTCGAGTGGTCCCCACCACTATAACCCATTTTGAGGGGTTTCAGAAATAAAAATGTTATCCTTTTTTATTTTATTTTTTTCTTTCACGAAAAGAACAAAAATTATCTTTCACTCTCGACCCACTGCAATCGAGGTGAAGGTCTCCTTAAGAAAATACCAGCGCTACATGTTCAATTGTGCCCTCATATTTCCATTCCAAGCACCAGTTCAATTGTTACTAAACCCACTGACATGTTTATTGATCGTACCCAAAAAATAGTTCAGAAATTCATTCCAGGAACACTGGGCCTCAGAATCACGCGCTGTCAATTTTTGTGGACTCTTAAAATTCCCATTTAATTAAAAACATTACATTGAATTTCCAGGTCTTTAAATTCTCCCCAAATTAGGTCTTTAAATCCATGTAATCCATAACTCAAAACTAGGAAAACAAGTGGGGGTACTGAGCACCAATCTGAGCCTCTCATTCCAATGTGCTCTCCTAGCGGTTCCCATGCTCCCTGTGAAATTGCACCAGAGGTATCCTCCGCCCATGAAGGACGCACTAATATCGATCCTAAATCTACACTATAACCTCCAAAAATATCTCCCCATCGTCGATGTCTAGCTCACCAGGGTCGACGATGTGAGAAGGGTCGTGCACATATATCCTCAGCTAGGATACCTGAAGACGTCGTGCATCCGGTGGAACTATGGGGGAAGTGCAAAGTGGTAAACCAGCTCGCCAAATCTGCTGAGAAATAGAAAAGGTCTGATGAACCTTAGAGTTAAATTTCCTCCATGGCCAAATATCCTCCATCCTTGTCGGGGTGAGACCTGTAGAAAGATGTGGTCACCATCCTTGAACTCTAGAGGTCTTCATCTCTTATCTGTAAAAGACGTCTTCCTACTTTCTGTAGTCTTCAATCACTCCTGGATGATATCCACTTTAACTGTGGTATCCTGTACCATCTATGGTCCCACTAGTGCTTTATCCCATGGGTCAGTCCATCACAAAGGTGATCTGCATGGTCGCTCGTACAGTTCCTTGAAAGGTGACATCCCAATGTTGGAGTGATAGTTGTTGTTGTATGAAAACTCCACCAAAGCCAAGTGATCTTCCCAGCTACGACCAAAGTCAAGGATTCAAGCACGTAGCATGTCCTCGAGGGTCTGAATGGCCGGCTCAGTCTAACCATCCATATGAGTATATAAGGTGGGGCTCAAACAAAGAAGCGTCCCAAAAGCCTCCTACAACCCATTTCATAACCGGGAAGTAAAATTTTCACCACGATCGAAGATAATAGTCGAGGGTACTCTAGGCATCTGCAAAATCTCCTGCACATAAAGGAATATGAAGAACTCTACTGAACCCTGCTCTCTGATTTGTAGGAAGTGGGATGACATGGTGAGTCGGTCGACAATCACCAAGATATAATCATGAAATCTGTATGTACGTGGAAGTCCTGTCACGATGTCCATGGATATCCTATCCCACTTCCACTCTGGGACCTCCAAACGCTGAACCAAGCCTGCTGGAACCTGATGCCCCACCTTCACTTGCTGACAAGTGAGCCACCAAGATACAAACTCTGTAACTGCTTTCTTCATTCCAAGCCACCCTTGTTGTAATCAAAGATCATGGTACATCTTTACCACTCCTGGATGTACCACTATACGGGATGTGTGGAACTCCCCCATAAAATCCTCCCAAAGAGACACTGGTACCATGGTACATCCTCAAAATAGGATGACATGCTCCCCACCATCATAAAATCAATCAGGTTACTACCCTATGGATATCTGATCACATCGAGCCTCGCAGTCTGTGTCCCCACGCAACATCTCCCTGACTCGCTAAAGAAGTGGGGGAGTGACATTAAGAGGCTGCTGAAAAGATTCTCTATCCCGATCAATAAAGGATATCTACAAAGAGGCCAGCTACTCTCTCGTCTCACCTAGCAGTTGTATTCCTGAAATCCTATTTAGTGCATCTGCAACAACATTCCCCATCCAAGGAGTATAGACTATCTAGATGTCATAGTCCTGTAGGATCTCAAGCCAACGTCGCTGTCTTAGGTTTAGGTCCTTCTGAGAGAATATATACATGAGACTCTTGCGATCAAATTAGACAGTAAAATTCTCTCCCATCAATTAATGTTGCAACATCTTCAAGGAAAATACCACAACTGGTAACTCCAGGTCATGGGTAGCATTGTTCTAATCATGATTTCTCAGTTGTTGAGAACCATAAGCGATCACTGCTATCACTTGCATCAGGACACATCCATGTCTGGTCCCTGATGCGTCACAGTAGAATACATAGACTACACCCCCCTCTTGTATCCTCAATATGGGGGAACTAATTATCCGCTACCTCACCTCCTAAAAAATCCGCTGGCATCTCTCCGACCAATCAAAGGGTTTCCCTTTCTTCATCAATACTAAATGTGGTGCTACAACTCTGTAGAAATATGGAACAAATCTCTGTTAGTATCTAGCCAAACCCAAGAATTTCTGTACCTCCGTCACACTCTTGGGTGGCTCCCAAGAATGTACTGCCTTAATCTTCACTGGATTTACTGAAACTATAGCCTCCGATGTCACCTATCCCAGAAAGTGATCCTCTCGGATCCAGAACTAGCACATCAAGAGCATACCATAAAGATGGTGCTCTAGGAGTTTTTTTAGAAATATCTACAAATGATAGGCATGCTTCTCCTCAGTAGTCGAGTAAATCAATATATCATCAATGAAGAGAACCACAAAGCGATCATGGTATGGCTGAATGATCCTGTTAATGAGTCCCATGAACACTGCTAGAGCATTGTTCATGCTGAATGGCATAGTCAAGAACACATAATGGCCATACTGACATCTAAAATCTATCTTCTGCACATCCTCGTCTCATACTCTAAGCTGGTGATAGCCTAATCGGTGGTCAATCTTCAAGAACCACCGTGCTCCCTTCAGCTGATCAAAGAGGTCGTCAATCCTCAGGAGAGGGTACCTGTTCTTCACGGTCACCTGGTTCAGGCAACGATAGTCAACACAATGTCTCAAGCTCCCATCCGACTTCTAGGAGAACAAAAGCGGGGCTTCTCGAGGAGAAAACTAGGACGAATGATCCCATTCCCATGTAATTCCTCAAGTTGTAATCGCAGCTCAGGAAGCTCCACGGGAGACTTCAGATACGCTGGTGTAGATATCAGTGCTGTCTCGGAGTACATGTCAATGTAAAAGTCCACCTCTCTTTGAGGAGGTAGACCTAGAGCATCATCAGGGAAGACATCCGCGTACAGGTCCACTACTATAGGATAACTCGAACTCTTTAAATCAACTGATCTGAGGTTAAGGCTAGTAAACTGATGAGTGATTGGCTGCACTCTCCTCCGGGTAAGTCCATCCCGTGCTGCAAAGGCACCCTTCTCACTGGTGAAGGTAAACCTAGTCCCATCTATGTGGACACACCACACTTTGTGCCTAATATAGTAAATATGAGCATGGACTATAGATAACAAGTCCATACCCATGATGAAGTCATAATGCATCGACGCCGCTACTAGGAGATCCCAGCTGAAGCTGTTGCCTCCTAGAGTAAGCTCACACTGCTAGAACTAGTGTGTAATTGTCAAATCCACTCCCGTAATACTCTATAGCCGTAAGGATCGATCCAACTGCTCCATCAGAATCTCCAAGCTCTGAACGAGGGAAGTGGCAAAAAAATAATTACTGGATCCTATGTCTATAAGTTCTGCATCTAAGGTGGAGTAGACACAGATCGTACCTCGTATCATCTCCAGAGTGCCATGGTCGTAGGCCTCAGCTGCCCAGAGCTGAGCTCTCCCTGTCTACCTGCTCCCTATGGTTGGGGTGGACCACCTGGTGGTGGTGGCGTTATCATCTCAAATCATCTCCCACCACCAGCTACATGGACATATCCTCTGCCACGTCCGCTTGCTCCCTGTGGACCTCCTCGGTCGAACCTCTGTCTCTACCTAGGTGATTCTTCGACCATCAGTTGATCATCCATACAGAGGGTTGAAAATTCATGTGCCATTTGACCCTACAAGCCACATGCATAACACTGCCTGATCATCACATGACTGGATCTGTCTCGAGTGCCCCGCAAAACCGACAATGAATCTTGTGGTTTTCCACCTGTAGGTCTGGTCCTCTTGGACCTCTACGACATCTGTTAGATACCAGCTGAAGAAGACTCCTCTACATGACGTCCAGTGGTGGGTCTCGATGCTAGTGACTACTCATCATGAAAACACTACCCTAAGAGGGCTCACTCTAACACCCCCGCCTGCATAGGGATGCTAAGAGAAATCATCAAAGCCCAGATCTCTCCTCAGAGCCCCTGCATGAAGGTCTGGGCCCTGATGAATGAGTCCCACACCATATCAGGGGAGTATCATGAGAGGTTAGTGATCCTCATAGAGTACTAAGACACATTCATTCTACCCTACTACAGATGCAGAATCTCTGGTATGAGCACTACACGAAGAGTCACTGGAACACACTCGGCCCAAAACATGCTCTGGAAGTCTACCCAGAGAAGCGTCACCTCTTTGTGAATCTGGTGCATCATGCTCCACCATCTTCGTGTTGTGTCCTGTACAATACTAGTGGTAGGGATCAACAAGAGATTATCTGGTGTCCCTATCTATCGGAATACTCTCACCATGGCCTCTAGCCAATCCTCAGCCGCATGTGGTTCTGTCTCTCCCCTGAACCTGGGCGGCCTCTGGCACTGGAACTCATGAAACACACTCAAGCAGCGTGTACCCTCTAATGCTGGGGATGGTGGAATTGGGGGAACAATGGTTAATGGTACTGAGGGTTCCTCCATTGGTGCCTCTACTGGAAAAGGGCCCTGCACCAAGGCCTCATCGCTCGGTGGTCTATCATTGCATACTATATCCAGAACCCTAGTGGGTTGTCTGCATTAAGGGATAAAAAAATAGTTTTTACATGTAAATAAAGTTATACCTGGTGGGATGTATCAAAGAGATCACAATGAAAAATCTTCAAAACACACACACAATCAGTGTTTTTGTGCACTTAGTCAGAAATCAGAAGTCAGGGTCCTGGTGTATGGATACGTCAGCCGTCGCACCAACACTAGATTCCTAAAACTGATAACCACAATCAGTACACATAACATAATTTCCATTAAAAAGAATGATCAGAGTCCCATGTTATACAGCAGAAACGAACTCCTTGAAACAAATTTGTCATGACCCGTCCCCCCGGGGCCCATTCCATGGCTACCCCAAGAACTCCTTCCATAGGCTTGGGGCTGGAGACGAGCACTGAAGGTGTATTCCCTAAAACAAGTAAGGCATTGAATTTACAACCTGTAAACACACGCAACAAAGAACAATACAAGACAAGAACTCAAGAAAACTGTAAATTGAAAGAGAGAGTATAGTAAACAAAATGAGGCCAGAATACAAGCCAAATTGGAAAGTATAATAAACTAAAAGTACTAGTAAACTGGAATAGCTCCTGTGATCACCCACCAAGGATCCTACCAGAAGGATAGGTAAAACTCTCGAATGGTCATATCTGTGGTACGCCTCGTCTTAGGTCCACCTCCGAGCTACCTCCATTCTAGGTACTCTCTTCCTTAGTCAGTGTTGTTCATCGTCTACACCAAACACAATGAGGTGCAGAAATAGCCCATGTAGGGGTGAGTATTTCGATACTCAGTATAGACCCCATGACCCTCAAGGTATCACAAATCCAGAATGGATAAACCAAAAAGAATGAAAACAACTGATAACCCTACTTAGGTATATGCCCATACATATACCTAAGTTATCTAGTAAACCCATCACAAACATGAGGAATCACAAGGCCCAAATCATTAGCTTAAAGATCAACTGTTCCACAAAGGAAGGAATACCATGAAGGTAAGTACCACACATGTAAAACAAAATGAAAAATTCCATATAGGTATAACCAAGAAGGATAGTACCACAGAAGTACATACAAATCTCACACCAGGTATAACTTAGGTACAGAAGTAAAAATGATTAGATGTAACAACTAATTCATCTTACATTGTTAAGAGGCGTTGTTGCTGACCCACACAAGATTTCTTGGTGCTGACCCTCATAGGATCTCTAGATGCTGACCCACATAGGATATCTAGGTGATGACCTACACAGGATCGCTCAGTGCTGACCTACACAGGATCGCTCGGTGCTGACCCAAACATGATCACTCAGTGCTGACCCACATAGGATCGTTGGGTGGTGATCCACACAAGATCGCTCGGTGCTGAACCACATAATATAGCTCGGTGCTAACCCACATAGGATCGCTCTGTGCTAACCCACACAGGATTGCTTGGTGCTGACCCACACGGGATCGATATTCATTCTTCACGTCACAGCTAGGTATTAGGTTCCCGGACTAGCTTGCTCGTCTCTGAGAGGGTCTACTCCTCAAGCAATTGGTTTGTACTCCAACTAGCATGAAGTGCCCTGAATGAAGTATCCCAAATAACGCCACGTCATAGGGGTCTTAATGCAATAAACGATCTGTCAATCAGACACCCAGTCAGTAAGATATTAGCCTTTTAGTTCTGAGGGCCTGGTTGGATTCATGCTCGATCCAACCCGACTGTATCCCATCATTATCCAAATCTCTTGTGGGTTATACAAAAGGGACTGTCTCGCTACAAGTTTTACAGGGCCATTGATAGTGTGTCAAATGGGTACCTGGTGACAATGATATGGTCAATAGAGTGAAAAGCCTGTAGCTAGTATAGGCCCGGTCCGACCCTGACCGGCCCGCGCTGGATCCGGCCCAGCCTGTGTTGGGTACCGCGGGGCCACGGAGTGGAGCGAAGGCCACGAGGGCGTTAAGGCCGCGAGATCCGCGATGCCGCGGGATGCCGAGGTTTTTGGGGCCGTGGAGGGACGTGGGGAATCGAGGCCCCATGGGACGTGGGGTACTGATTGGTGGAGAGGTCATGGACGGTTGAGGCCCCTGGCGGCGGAGGCCGGGGGCAATGGAGGCTGCGGGTGGTGCGGGGGCCACGAGGCGGCGCCGATGCACCGTCACCTTCATCGCAGTCGGTGGTGGAACCGAACGTTGTTCTTATGCCCCACCGAGGTTGTTTGTAGTCCTCCTCCATCACGAAGAACACAAGAATTAAACACAAGATTTGTAGAGAGGTCATGCCATATTTTCTTAGCCCGCACAATTCACATTAGAGTGGTAGCAAGGGGATGAAAAAAAATCTTGAATGAATAACATAAGGCCCTATGACCTCCCGTACTGTTTATTCCCAAACCTGAAAAAGAAATCATTAGCGGATCAACTAGTTAGGGAGTCGATCCATGTTCATTGTTTTAGAAGAGAAGAACATGGGAATACATAATCAGACTGAACTAATCCCTAACTCAGATATTTTTCAACGGAGGTTGTGAGGAATGAGATGAAGTCATTGGGGATAGATGGACATCGGTGAAGATGTAATTTCCTCAATCATCAGTTCATTTTCATTGAACACGCTCCTTGTCGGCGTGAGGGTTCTTCATCGGTGAGTGTGTTCTTCTTTGAAGAACACATTCTTCGTTGGAGAGAATAATCCTCCTAAAGGTTCTCCTAACCCAATTCCACCAAAATGTGAAAATATCACCCTTATTAATTTATGTTTATCAAATTAAAAGGATGGCACAATTAATTGTTGGCACAATTAATGTTACCACATTGGAATAATTAATTGGCTCTAATTAATGGGAGTAATAGATTAATGGGGTGTTGAGAGGTTTCTCTCCCACAAAGAGGGGTTGGGTGGTCCCCATCCGTAAATTGAAAATGGGGGTTAGTTCAAGCGGTACCCACCTCTTAACATCCACAAGGGAGGTTTAGGCTTAGGTTGTCCCAACCACCATAACCCATTTTGAGGGGTTTCAGAAATTAAAATTTTAGACATTTTTATTTTATTTTATTCTTTCACAAAAATCCAAAAAATTATATTTCACTATCAACCCACTATGATCAAGGTGAAGGTCTCCTTAAGAGAATACCAGTGCTGTGAGTTCAACGGTGCCCTCAACACTCAATTCTGAGCAACAGTTCAAATGTTAAAGAAAAGTTCGGGAAAGTTTACTTAATGTACCCGAAACTATTTTAGAAATTCATTCCGGGCAAACTAGGCCTCATAATTACACACCGTCAATTTTCGTGGACCTGTAAAATTCTCATTTAATTTTAAAAAAATTACATCGAATTTCCAATTCTTTACATAATCACATCAATTCATGTTCATGATTATTCTCTTACATGGCGGTACCCAGTATTAATATTCTTACTGTGAAGGATTAGAGACAATAATTTAAGTCATGAATAGATTCCCTATATGAGTATCAATATCTCATTATGTCTAGGAAAATTTCCCATACTATTGACCAATGAGTTACCCAATGATTCACTAGTATATCCTACTAACAAACCACCATTGGAATTCAATTCTACCCCTAGTAAAAATAATGAGGATAAGGGGTACATCAAAAAATAGTGAACATGATGTGAATCCGTCACATATGAATGAGGTCAATAAATCATGTAATTTTTCTTTTGATTCTTCATTATTGTCATTATAACTTTTACTTATTATCCCACTAAAGAACTCCATTAAAATTATATAGAATCTCAAATGGTAACATTGAATTTCCATCTTCCTTGAAAAGCTTGTTGTGTCCCCAAGGCACCATAGGAAATTTTTCACAACCGTCCAATACATCAAAAATATTCTTCAAATTCCCTGAATCCCATTAACACTAAATTCAAAAGAATGTTTTCCCTAACCTAGGCCTTGTAATGTTGTTTTTCAATTCTATTGTGTGGGAGTTCCATCTCAAAAGCTCAATACAACATATCAATTTGTCTTTCTACATAATCCAGGAGATGCATCCTCATAGGTCATCATACTGGTGATGGGTCTTGGAGATATATATGTATCCTCTCAAAACATCCAATTATTTTGGGAGTCCATCATAGAACACTATGACACATATCTCCCTTCTCATAGGGAAGTGGTTGAGGAAGTCGATAATAAAAATATTGCAGTTCTGGAATATTACAAGGAGGCTCCCCTAAGAAAATACTAAAACTAGTGTTGTATTACCCTAACACCTCATGTATGCATTAAAGAAATAAATAAGGAGATCTTGGACTATTTTTCTGAACTTCAAAAACTATAAAATTCCAACGTGTGGTAAATTTATAATTAATCTCATCAGTATGCATATATATTTATTTTCTCCAATGAAGTCCATAGATGTTTCATGAGGGATATTGAATCACTAGAGTAGTCTCAAACCATTTCTCCCATCACAATATATGAGGCTCTTTTCAATATTTCAATAAAAAATAAGACTAGTATTATTTCAATATTCCTATCCATACTCAATAACATCTTCTTCATATACCTATGGAAATATCCAAGAAAGACTATATTACTTAACCCAATGAATAATCCCATTGAAAAATCTCAAAAAAATATTTGATTTTTCCAATATTCATTTCTGTTCTTCTGAATACAATAATCTTATATTAATGGAAATAAAAAATTATGTCCATATCCATACCTATTATCATAAATCCCATCAACTTTTCTAAATTGAAATCAGAAAACAATCCCAAACACTTTCTCACTCTTAATATGTTCATATGTATATCCTCGTGGAATCTAATGGTAGTCCTAGGATGGATACCACTCATTAAGGTTCCACCCATTCAATGAAGTCCAAATTATGACCAAGGATCCCACATTATTCAATTTAAAAAGAACATATAAAAATAATTCCTTCAACTGATAATATACAATCAAGAAAAATATATATTTATGTCCCTTTTAACAATAACATCCTTAAAGACCAACACCATATTCTATCAAGGATGTGAGTATCTACCAAATATTCTTAAACATGATAAGAAGTTAACATAGTGAATTTCCCCCAATAGATTCTATGATGAACATGAGAGTTCCTCCCCAGATCACCCATTATGAATATTCTCCATGTAGCATGAAGATAGAATGATAAAGAGGTAAAAACCTTCCTATGTAACATCCCAATTAAGTAATGAATAATAGATATTTTTATCTATGTCTATTAATGATTAATATAGTGTTTTAGAGGCTTAAAATGAAAATAAATACAATCTTATGCATGGAATACACTAATATTCTTAAAAGATTGTTTTACTGCCTTTTGATGGAAAAGCCTTTTTAAATATATCTTTTGACAATTTTATAAGATATTTTTTTCAAAATAAACTTATTATTTATTATTGGGACATCAAAATTTACTTTGTGAGAATTTTTGGTATTTTTCCGATAAAGTTCATTTTTTAATGAATAGTGAAAAATGTTGTATTTTAATTCAAAACCCCTTTTTAATCTAATTTATTTATATGATTAGAATATCTTTTGAATTGTTTTTGATGTGAAATTAGAATATATTTTAACCATTTTATCCAATGGTGGTCATTGGAATCAATTTCACTTTGAAAATGGACTTAAACTAGTGTCAATCTTTTGATACTTATTGTTTCATAAAAACACGCTATTTGTCATGACAACGAGAATTATTTATTAAATTAATTAATGCAACTTACATGTTTTGAATTTTTTAAAATATACATCATTTTTGAATTCAGAATATCAAATATGTCTTAGGGTGAAGTTTTGGTATCTTTCTGAAAAACTTCAATTTTTGATGAATAGTGAAACCACTAAGTGGTAGTTAAAGAAACTGATTTTTCGTTTAAATGAAACTTTGCCACTTCTGTGATTTTATTTTCAAAAATCCTACATACATGGTTTTAATTAAGAAGTAAAATGTGGTTCAATTAGATTAAAATAATTTTTTGGTGAATAGTAACTTTTAAGTTCTTAATCGCGATTAGTGGTAATTAGTGTAGTTTAAGGTAAAAATAATGTTTTAATAATATGATATGAGATTGACACATGTACTACCCTCATTGGATGTGTCATGGCCGACCAAGACAATCCATGGGTCAACTTGGGGACCCCATGGAGCCACTTTGGTTGGGAAATGACATAAATATCTCTTTATTTAATGATAAAATAAAAATGACACAAACATGATATATTTTACTAAAACAATTTTTAAATGGGGTTATACAAGTCATATTTTTGATTATAAATAGTAATTGGAAAGATAAAAATATTTCCTACATCATAGTATTTTTTTTTATAATTTTTAGACATTAAATAAATTAAATTATTTATGACATCATGATGATGCAGCGATTACCTCATTAATAAAGGATTTAAATAAAATGAAATGATAATGTAAAATCTATGAACTAAACATGTCAAAAACCTATTTTATGGGTGGATTTAGAACCCTTATCACCTTACCCTAGAATTATATCAATGTGGGACCTCTTTAATCCGAAACTAATTTTAAAATAATGTAACATTTCTTTACTTTCCAAGAGTGCCCCTCCTCTCCTCTTATAAAAGTACCCCACCTCTACCTCCTTACCCACACTCCCAAAGCCTTTGGAATGGACAAAACCTGCCCATTTTGTCTCTCCACATCCCTATCTTACTCTTTGAAGCCTCACTTTGGGCAGAAGTCTTCCCAAGGAAGCCTTTGAGCTCAAACCATATGGAGTTACCCGATTTTAAGGTAATGTCATCACTTGAGTCCTTTTGTTTTATTTTGCTTCTCCAACCCCCTAAACTCATTTTATTAATTTCTTTTGTAACAACTACAGTATATTCAATATACTATGATGTTTTTATAAGAAGTATTAGAGCTACACTTACACAAACCTACATCTAATGGTTAAAGGATATACTGCTTCCGTGGATGGTGAATTTATGCCTCCCGAAACGATGATTGTTCAACATTCTTTTAACACCTTAAAAGGTGGCCATTAAGATATCACTATATTTATATATGATATATAATATGTTTACGTTTTCCTTAAGCTTCTATATTTTTCATTTTGGGCATACCTTTATTGTTTCCATTATGGGTAAACGCGATATCTTCATTTAAGGAAGTGCAGACTACCGCCCCCTCAAAGTGACTTGATTCGTTAAATACCATATGTGGGATGTATAAAGGATGGAACTATGATATTATATTTGATATTATACTGGAATTATAATATACTTTTATATCATTATGATTCCATTCTATAAAATACCAAATCGAAATGAAAGTACTGTTCATGCGTACGTACGGCTTACCGTCTCCATGAACGGTGCATTTCATTTCTTACCTATAAATGATTATGTAATATTATAAATGAATGTATATACTGGATATATATGATATATACATCATGATTATAATTCTGGATATAATGGATACATGAACAACTTGTAATTATAAAGGGTTTTTTGACTCAAGTACCGATGATCGTTAAAACGACTGTTATTAACTTAAATAATTACATAGTGTTAATGACATGGAAATAAGTGATATAAAAGGAATAATGAACTTAAAAAAGGTTCTTAAGCAAGTATAAATTAACTCATGTTTATTATTCAGGACATTAAAGAACGATCGAGTCAAGTCAGACCCGAGGTATGGGACTTCGTCTCAATCTCCTTTCATTGAGGCATATTTTGTTTTATACACAACCTTATTTTATACAGTGTATAAACCCCTTTGAATTTTACGTTTATCCAAAAGGAATCTTTTTTTTATGAAGTGTTTTACTAAATGACAAAAGGGAATGTTTTTGTTGTACGTATGCAGTGACAATGACTTCTCCGCCGCCGTGACCATTATTTGAGTTTCGGCTACCTCTACAAGCCATACTTTTTTTATAAGAAAAATGAATACCATGTTTTACTTCTCTATTATTTTGGTATTGAAAATGGTTTTCATAATGTTTTTATATCAATATGTTGTATTGATATCTTGTGATTGAAAGGTGGAAATGTTATGATTCCTTTATGAATGTTTTATGTGATACGATTATGTTGAGGTTCTTGGGCATTATTATGAAGACGGGTGGTTCCATGATAAACTAAGGGAGGGTGAGCCCGATACAGCTCTCCAATGCATTGGGTAACGCGAAGGAGTGAAACATTAAGGTTTCTCTGAAGAGATTTAGGGAATATACTGTAATGGGTATTCCAAACGTAACCAAGAGGGTTACTCCCTACGTAAGAATGTTATGAATTCCTCAAGTTACCTTTATGTATTATGATTTCTATGATTTATTCATGATTTGATGAGGTATGTTAATGTGATTATGTTTTATGGGTAATGTATGATTTCATTCTTATGTATATATGTACCCATGTTTCCTTTCTGTATTTTTATATCCCTTACTGAGCTTTTTATGCTCATCCCAGGTTTTTTTGAAATGTTTTTCACAGGTCAAGGGAAAGGTACATGATATGATGATAGTGTCAAGGAAGTGTCAAGAAAGAATCCATGTTTTATTTTAAATATGTTTCCATTGATGGGAAAGAAGAATACTATATTTATGTAACCACTTTGTTTATATGTGGAATGTAATGAAAGTTTTATGATCTAATTCTCTATAACTCTAAACCCGAAATGATCCTCAATGTGTAATCTTGTAATAACTCAAGATTAAGTAAGGTTTAAGGCTGGGGCCTTATAGTTGGTATCAGAGGTCAGTTTAGATAACTTTAGGAGTTAGAAATCTATTAAATGATTATCCAAAAATATTTTTTTATGGTCAAATTGAAGTGATATAGTATTTGAAGATTACCATGTTGCTTCATCTAATACATGTTTGTTCAGAATGGTTTTCCGTAGAGGAAACAGGGAAGCAGTGCTAGGAAGGCATGCAGAAGGAAATAACCTTCTGAATCAACATCCTGAGATGGTCGGAATTGGAACTAAACAGTTTGTTGTAGTAATGGCGTAGTTGACTAAAGAGATAAATGGCGGTGGTATCCATACACGAGATCAACCAGATCAACCGCAGAGGAACACGTCAGTGGTGAAAAATTTCGTGAGGCAACATCCCCTATCATTCAGAGGATCATCTAACCCTGTGTTAGCTAAAGGGTGGATTAAGGCATTGAAGAAGATTTTCGATGTCATGGGGTGTTCAGAAAATCAAAAGTTTAGTCTTTCTATTTACCGTTTGGAGGGTGAGGTAGATCAGTGGTGGTCTATGGTTAAAAATATCAGGGACACCGATGAGATTGATGCTCTTGACTAGGATGAATTCAAAGGTATGTTTCTTGAGAAGTATTTTCCTAAGGCTGTTCGACTTAGGATGGAAAAGCAATTCTTGGAATTGAGGCAAGATGAAGACTCAGTGGCTACCTATGAATAATGGTTCACTCGATTGGCAAGGTATGATCCAAATTTTATCCGAGACCTTGATAGTAAAATCCATCATTTTTGTTCAGGATTAAAGACAAAATATTGAAGGGAATTAGATTCTCGTGAGTTTAAATGTTATGAAAAGATTGTTCGATGTGCTGAGAAGGTGGAAATGGAGTTTTCCGATGATCAAGTGTTCTATAACAACCAAAAAAAGAAGAGACCGAGGTGGCAGGAGAAAGGTAAGAATTCTTCAAAAAAGTCTGATGGTAAGAAAACTAATTTTCCAGTTTGTGATAAATGTGGGAAAAGGCATGCTGGGGAATGACTTCTGAATTCTGGAAAGTGCTACCGATGTGGTAAGATGGGACATAAGGCTCGTGATTGCACTGAAAAGGATCAAGGTGAAGTTAAGACCGAATTTGATTTATAGTTAGTGAAATGTTATAAGTGCAATGAGATGGGTCACTATGCAAACGAGTGTCCGACAAAGAGCTTGAGTGATGGGAAGCAGTTAGACTACAAGCAGAAAGGGGTGGTGAAATCCTTTGCAACTAATTCAGCAGATGTCGGGCCATAAAATGAAGTTGTATCAGGTACTTTGTTTGTTTTTTCAGATTATGCCAGTGTGTTGTTTGATTCGGGGTCTACACATTCTTTCATCTCTGAAACCTTTTCTAGTAAAATGGGAATACCATCTCAAGAAATGACTCCTAAACTTTTGGTAAAAACAGCTGGGGGAAATGTTGAGGCAAAAAGAATTTATAAGAATCTTCCAATCCTTATCTGTGGAAAGAACCTACTTTCAAACCTTATTGTCCTACCTCTAGTAGAGTTTGATGTTATCCTGGGTATGGATTGGCTCTCTATTTACCATGCTAAGATTGACTGTAGAGCTAAAGAAGTTTCTTTTCAGAAAGACTTTCAGTTTGTTTACAAGAATGAACCCTTACTTTTGATAACTTATTAAGAGGCCAAGAAACTTGTAAAAGATGGAAATGAATGTTACCTTGCACACATCGTTGAAAATAAACGAACTGTTCAGATTAATGATGTGCTAGTGGTAAATGAGTATCCTGATGTTTTTCCTGATGAGTTTCCTGGAATAATACCAGATTGGGAAGTTGAGTTTACTGTTGACTTAGTTCCTGATGCTAAGCCAATTTCAAAACCCCCTTATCGAATGGATCAAATTGAACTTTTAGAGTTGAAGGATCAATTGCAAGATTTATTAGAGAAAGGTTTCATTCGACCTAGCACATCACCATGGGGTGCTCTTGTTTTCTTTTTTAAAAAGAAAGATAGTTCTATGAGACTTTTCATTGATTATAGAGCCTTGAATAACATCACTGTTAAGAACAAATATCCTTTGCCTCATATCGATGATTTGTTTGATCAGCTCCAGGGAGCTCAGTATTTTTCAAAGATTGAATTGAGATCGGGGTACCATCAGCTGAAGGTAAAGGATGCAGACTTTCCGAAGACTACGTTTTGTACAAGATATGGCCATTATGAATTTGTAGTAATGCCTTTTGGGCTAACCAATGCACCTGCTGTATTGATGGAATTAATGAATAGAATTTTCCATGAGTTCTTGGATAAGTTTGTGGTGGTTTTCATTGATGATATTTTGGTTTTTTCTAAAATTAAAGAGGAGCATGAAAGACATTTAAGGGTTATTTTTCAAACCTTAAAAGAAAAGAAATTTTATGGGAAATTCAGCAAGTGTGAGTTTTGGTTGCAACAAATTTCTTTCCTTGGTCACATTGTTTCTAAAGATGGGATAACTGTTGATCCTGAAAAAACAAAGGTTGTTGAAGAATGGAGAAGACCCACAAATGTAACTGAGATTTGTAGCTTCCTTGGTTTGGAAGTCTATTACCGAAGGTTTGTTAGAAATTTTACACGGTTATCTAGTCCAATGACTAAGCTAACTCGGAAGGGTGTTAAGTTTATCTGGACAAAAGAATGTGATGATTGTTTTGAGGAGTTGAAAAGAAGATTGGTGAATGCTCCAGTTTTGGCACTACCTTTCAGGAATGGTGAGTTTTTTATATACAACGATGCTTCATTGAAAGGACTTGGTTGCATCCTAATGCAGAATGATTAGGTAATTGCTTATGCTTCATGACAGTTGAAAACTCATGAGGTAAATTACCCAACACATGATTTGTAATTAGCTGCTATTGTTTTTGCTTTAAAAATTTGGAGGCATCATTTGTATGGAGTAAAGTGTGAAATATATACTGATCAAAAAAGTTTAAAGTATATATTCACTCAGAAAGAGTTAAACATGAGACAGAGGAGATGGCTGGAATTAATCAAGGATTATGATTGTACAATTCTTTACCATCCGGGAAAAGGAAATAAAGTGGACAATGCTTTGAGTCGAAAAAGTAATGCTTCATTAGCAATGTTGCATTTGGAACGTGATCCTTTGGTTAAGGATTTGATGAACTTTGGCATAGAAGTTATTGGCGCAGGATGTTCTTCTGTTTTGTTTCAGGTATCAGTGAGATCATCTCTATCAGATAGAATCAAGCAAGCATAGAAGCAAGACAGTGAGTTGCAGAAAAAGGTAGAGCTGGTTCAGAAAGGTAAGTTGCCTGAATTCAACATTGATAATGATTGTGTTTTGAGATTTGGGAAGAGATTGTGTGTGCCCTGTGATTCACAATTGAAGAGAGAGTTGTTATGTGAATCTCATAGTTCTCCGTTTTCAGTTCATCCTGGCAGTACTAAGATGTACAGAGATCTGCAGGAGTATTACTGGTTGGATGGAATGAAAAGAGATATTGCTAATTTTACTGTGAAGTGTTTGACTTGTCAACAGGTTAAAGCAGAGCAGCAGTTACCGAAAGGGATGCTTCAGCCTTTACCAGTGCCAGAGTGGAAATGGGAGAATATATCCATGGACTTTGTTGTGGGATTATCGAAGACATCTCGAGGTAATAATGCAATCTGGGTTATTGTTGATCGCTTGACTAAATATGCTCATTTCCTTGCTATATGAGATACTTTTTCCCTAGATCAAATTTCCCGTTTGTATCTTAAAGAGATAGTCAGGTTACATGGAGTTCCTCTCTCCATTGTATCTGATCGTGATCCCAGGTTCACTTATAACTTTTGTAAAGGCCTTCAGAAGTCGTTGGGTACTGAATTAAATTTTAGTACAGCATTTCATCCTCAATCAGATGGGCAGTCAAAACGAATAATTCAGACCTTGGAGGATTTTCTACGAGCTTGTTCGATGGATTATCAGGGATGTTGGGACCAACATCTTTCTTTGGTTGAATTTTCATATAATAACAGTTTTCATTCCAGTATACAAATGGCACCATTTCAGGAATTATATGGGAAGTGGTGTCCAACTCCAACTTTCTGGGATGAAGAGGGTGAAATGAAGTTGATGGGACCATAATTGGTAGAAGAGATGGCAGAAAAAGTTCAGCTGATTCGGAAACACATGAGAAAAGCTCAGAGTAGGCAGAAGAGTTATGCAGACAACAGGAGGAAGGATCTAACTTTTGAGGTAGGTGATCATGTTTTTCTCAAAGTCTCACCATGGAAAAGTGTGATGCGATTTGGTAAGAAAGGAAAGCTGAGTCCATGGTTCATTAGACCATACGAAATTCTGGAGAGAGTTGGATCAGTTGCATACCGGGTGGCTTTACCTCCGAGTTTATCTCAGGTACACAATGTTTTTCACGTTTCGATGTTGAGAAAGTACATGCCAGATCCATTTCATGTTTTGAGTCCAGAGGTAGTTCAGCTGGAAGAGAACCTATCTTATGAGGAACAGCCGATCCAGATTCTTGACCACAAGGAGCAAGTGTTACAGAATAAGGTGATTAATCAGGTAAAGGTTTTGTGGAAAAACCACATGATAGAAGAGGCAACATGGGAATCTGAAAATCCAATGAGGGATAAGTACCCCCACTTATTCGATAAGTAAATAAATTGCGGGGACACAATTTTCTAAATGGGGGAAGGATGTAACATCCCAAGTAAGTAATGAATAATAGATATTTTTATCTAGGTCTATTAATGATTAATATAGTGTTTTAGAGGCTTAAAATGAAAATAAATACAATCTTATGCATGGAATACACTAATATTCTTAAAAGATTGTTTTACTGACTATTGATGGAAAACCCTTTTTAAATCTATCTTTTGACAATTTTATAATCTATTTTTGTCAAAATAAACTTATTATTTATGATTGGGACATCAAAATTTACTTTGTGTGAATTTTTGGTATTTTTCCGATAAAGTTCATTTTTTAATGAATAGTGAAAAATGTTGTATTTTAATTCAAATCCTCTTTTTAATCTAATTTATTTATATGATTAGAATATCTTTTGAATTGGTTTTGAAGTTAAATTAGAATATATTTTTACCATTTTATCCAATTTTTGTCATTGGAATCAATTTCACTTTGAAATTGGACTTAAACTAGTGTCAATCTTTTGATACTTATTGTTTCATAAAAAACACGCTATTTGTCATGACAGCGGGAATTAGTTATTAAATTAATTAATGAAAATTATATGTTTTTAATTATGTAAAATAGACATCAATTTTGAATTTGGAATATCAAATATAGCTTAGGGTGAAGTTTTGGTATCTTTCTGAAAAACTTCACTTTTTGATGAATAGTGATACCACTAAGTGGTAGTTAAAGAAACTGATTTTTCGTTTAAATGAAACTTTGCCACTTCTGTGATTTGATTTTCAAAAATATGACATACATGGTTGTAATTAAGAAGTAAAATGTGGTTCAATGAGATTAAAATAATTTTTTTGGTGAATAGTAACTTTTAAGTTCTTAATCGCGATTAGTGGTAATTAGTGTAGTTTAAGGTAAAAATAATGTTATAATAATATGAGATAAGCTTGACACATGTACTACCCTCATTGGATGTGTCATGGCCAACCATGAAAATCCATGGGTCAACTTTGGGACCCCATGGAGCCACTTTGGTTTGAAAATGACATAAATATCTTTTTATTTAATGATAAAGTAAAAATGACACAAACATGATATGTTTTACTAAAACAATTTTTAAATGGGGTTATACAAGTCAGATTTTTGATTATAAATAGTCATTTGAAATATAAAAAGATTTACTACATCATAGTATTTTTTTTATAATTTTTAGACTTTAAATAAATTAAATTATTTATGACATCATGATGATGCAACGATTACCTCATTAATAAAGGATTTAAATAAAATGAAATGATAATGTAAAATTTATGAACTACACATGTCCAAAACCTATTTTATGGGTGGATTTAGAACCCTTATCACCTTACCCTAGAATTATATCAATGTGGGACCTTTTTAATCCGAAACTCATTTTAAAATAATGTAACATTTCTTTACTTTCCAAGAGTGCCCCTCCTCTCCTCTTATAAAAGGCCCCCACCTCTACCTCCTTACAGACACTCCCAAAGCCTTTGGCTCGGCCAACCCCTTCCCATTTTGTCTCTCCTCATCCCTATATTACTCCTTGAATCCTCACTTTGTGCATAAGTCTTCCCATGTAAGCCTTTGAGCTCAAACCAAAGGGAGTTACCCGATTTTAAGTGAATGTCTTCACTTGAGTCCTTTTGTTTTATTTTGCTTCTCCAACCCCCTAAACTCATTTTATTAATTTATTTTGTAAAAACTCCAGTATCTTCAATATAATAGGATGTTGTTATAAGAAGTATTCGAGCTACACTAACACACACCTACATCTAATGGTTAAAGGACATACTGTTTCCGTGGATGGTGAATTTATGCCTCCCGAAACGATGATTGTTCAACATTATTTTAACACCTTAAATGGTGGCCATTAATATGTAACTATATTTATATATGATATATAATATGTTTATGTTTTCCTTAAGCTTCTATATTTTTCAATTTTGGCATACCTTTATGGTTTCCATTATGGGTAAATGTGATATCTTCATTTAAGGAAGTGCGGACTACCACCCCCTCAAAGTGATTTGATTCGTTAAATACCATATGTGGGACATTTGAAGGATGGAACTATGATATTATATTTGATATTATACTGGAATTATAATATATCTTTATATAATTATGATTCCATTCTATAAAATACGAAATAGAAATGAAAGTATCGTTCATGCATACGTACGACTTACCGTCTCCATGAACGGTGCATTTCATTTCTTACCTCTAAATGATTATGTAATATTATAAATCCATGTATATACTGGATATATATGATATATAAATCATGATTATAATTCTGGATATAATGGATACATGAAAAAATTGTAATTATAGAGGGTTTATTTTTGACTTAAGTACCAATGATCCTTAAAACGACCGTTATTAACTTAAATAATTACATAGTGTTCATGACATGGAAATAAGTGATATAAAAGGAATAATAAACTTGAAAAAGGTTCTTAAGCAAGTAGAAATTAACTCAAGTTTATTATTCAGGACATTAAAGAAAGATCGAGTCAAGTCGGACCCGAGGTATGACACTTCGTCTCAATCTCCTTTCATTGAGGCATATTTTGTTTTATACACAACCTTCTTTTATACGGTGTATAAACCCCTTTGACTTTTACGTTTATCCAAAATGAATCTTTTTTATACGAAGCGTTTTACTAAATAAAAAAAGGTAATGTTTTTTTTGTACGTATGCGGCGACAACGACTTCTCCGCCGCCGTGACTATTATTTGAGTTTCAGCTTCCTCTATAAGCCATACTGTTTTTTAAAAGAAAAATAAATACCATGTTTTACTTTTCTTTTATTTTGGTATTGAAAATGGTTTTCATAATGTTTTTATATCAATATGTTGAATTGATATCTTGTGATTGAAAGGTGGAAATGTTATGTTTCTTTTATGCATGTTTTATGTGATACGATTATGTTGAGGTTCTTGGGCATTATTATGAAGATGGGTGGTTCCGTGATAAACTAAGGGCGGGTGAGCCTGATACAGCTCTCCAATGCATTGGGTAACGCGAAGGAGTGAAACTTTAAGGTTTCTCCGAAGAGATTTAGGGAATATACTGTGATGGGTATTCCAAACGTAACCAAGAGGGTTACTCCCTACGTAAGAATGTTATGAATGCCTCAAGTTACCTTTATGTCTTATGATTTCTATGATTTATTCATGATTTTATGAGGTATGTTAAAGTGATTATGTTTTATGGGTAAAGTATGATTTCATTCTTATGTATATATGTACCCATGTTTCCTTTCCGTATTTTTATATCCTTTACTGAGCTTTTTATGCTCATCCCATGTTTTTTTGAAATGTTTTTCACAGGTCAAGGGAAAGGTACATGGTATGATGATAATGTCAAGGAAGTGTCAAGAAAGAATCCATGTTTTATTTTAAATATGTTTCCATTGATGGGAATAGAGAATACTATCTTTATGTAACCACTTTGTTTATATGCGGAATGTAATTCAAGTTTTATGATCTAATTCTCTAAAACTCTAAACCCGAAAATATCCTCAATGTGTAATCTTGTAATGACTCAAGATTAAGTAAGGTTTAAGGCTGGGGCCTTATATCCTAACTATCAAATTAATAGTAACCAAGAAGGATAATAAAACAAGAAAAATTACTAGAACTCTAGAGGTCTTCATAGTGGTATATATTAGAGATGTTTTACAAACAGGCAAAAAAACAACAAAAGTGGTGGTCCTCCCCCTGTTGCAGTATCTAAGATCAAAAAACCATACTAGTCCCCAAAATAAATCTCATTTCAAAGTTCCCCCTCATAATGATACATAATATTAAAATTTAGTTTTATTATATTATTTATTTTATATAAACATCACCTCATAATTAGTGGTACCTAATAAACAAATTCATACTATTTCACATGCCTCATCATCAATCGGTGAAATATCTTCCATGAAAAAATATGGTTTAATGTGATTCTCATCATCTATACCTCCCCATGACTATGTTTCCTTTTAAATAACTAACAATATTTTTTTTGACTCATATCCTATTGGAAGAATAGAAGACAAGTGACTTTTTTTTCACATCTACTCAATATTAAAATATACATTAAATGAATGTTTCTATTCATTTTTAACGATGGTGAAAAATAGATATAAATTTATAAATTAATAAATTAACTGTTTGAACATCAATTATTAATGAAATATTTTAGAACATCTTTTTCC
The DNA here is from genome assembly GCA_963277665.1 of Viscum album. NCBI lineage: Eukaryota > Viridiplantae > Streptophyta > Magnoliopsida > Santalales > Viscaceae > Viscum > Viscum album. Next base: position 2,117,034,020 of record OY728120.1, read on the forward strand.
CACACTTTATATAATAAAAAACAATGAAATACCCCACTATATATATAGAGAGGGACATTAAATCTAATTTTTTTTGTAAAAGTAGGTGTTGTAAACGATTTGAACATATCTTATTATAAATTCCGAATGTTTAAATCACAAATGAATATTGATATTTATTTGGGACATTCGACATTAGTTATATTGAAAACTAAAATTGAATGTAAACTCAATTAAGGACCTAAAGGAAAACTGACATTGAATCTGACAATGAACATAGATTATTACGAAAAGTGAATTTGAATTTAACAAATTAATAACAATATAATGGGACATTCATTTTATTTTTTCCAAATAATAAAATCTAAAACATGAATAATTATTTTTAAATATAATAAAACACAATTAACAAAGATCTACAAAATTAATTTTAGTAGTAGAATATAGTATAAAAATAGAAAATAAAAAAGACATCTTCAAACATTCAGTAATATAGTTAATAAAAAATAAAATTCAAAATAATTTATGAAAATAAAAATACATTTAGAGAAAAGAATATATTTATATCAAAGAAACCCAACAATCCTACAAAATATTCATCAAATAATACACGATGATGTGTTGCGTCCTTATGTATATATGATGAAACATTATATAAATCCTAGAGAATAATTACTGTGGGAAAATAACAATACACATTTTTGGTCCATAATATAGGTGTTTTAATTGAACTGGAATGCCGAAAGTGTATCTTATTTTGGTCATGATAAAATTAAAAATGAATCAAAAAAACTAATATATACATTTATAAAATCACTTATGATTGTTATACTATAATAAATAAAAAACACATTGAAAATAATAAATACTACATGTGTTAAAAAATGTATTGATTAATATAAAATTTACCTTCTTAAAAATTCAAATATTTAATATTAATGAGATTATTTATTGAAAATTAATCCTTTTAAAAAATATTTCAATTAGGTAATATTAATAATTTTAATTACTAAAAAAATAAAATGTAAATTTTATGAAAAACAACAAATAAAATAGAATAAAACTTATTATTTCAATAATTGTTAAAAAAATTCCGAATTAATCCCAATAAATAGAATAAAGAATATGTTATAAATTAATGTGGGAATAATACACATATCATTAAATGTAATCTAAAATATTGAAAGATTAACATTAATGAAATTCTAATTAGTATTAATTCACAAATATATAGGTCTTATAACATGTTAAATAATGATAGAAACTAACACTTAATCTCAAAGTTTTTTATTCATTTATATATAGAAACATATATCAGGAATCCTTATCAACATTTTTAAAACCCCCTATGATATATTATGAATCAATAAAACTATAAATGGAAATGCTATTATTTTATAAATAATGAGTCCATAGATACTAAATTAGATAATTATAATTTATGCCACTATAAATTTTATTAGATTAATTAAATGATAACTACAAATGAAATTAACATATATGAAAGAATAATTGAAATAATGGTATGGGGGATTTATCCCCAATAACAATATCCAACATATCATTTTTAAATAATAATAAATCTTTTTCTCTCCAACATTTTTTAGTAGTAATTAAAAATGAAAAATATGATTTCCAAAAAATAAGCATTTATGGATAATTTATTTAGAAGATAAAAAACCTAAGAAGTATCTAAATGTTTTATTTTAGGAAACATTTTTTTTTATTTTTGAACGATTCATTCAGTTTTTAAAAATATTATATATTTTATATATAAGAACAATCTAAATGTAATTATATGTAAACAATAAAAATTAATTAAAAACCAACACCTGCCTCATATGTAAGATGATGAAGAGGGATAGATGGCCAGAGGAAAAATTCCTCGTACTCTTTAAATATATGGAAAGCATGTCAATATGTAATGAACCTATACTTTTTTAATATTATCCTGTTAAACTACTCCTACTTTATCCCTCCACTGAAACTACTAATGTGTATAATCCCTTAAAGAATGTACAACTCTATAAGATAAATCATGTAAATGTGGGTCACAACCGTGAAACTAAAATTATGTAGTCATATTTTAATGAATATCTAAAGAATCTTGGAATGTTGGTATTATAGGAAATGTGTGCCTCCCATATTTTGCAAACATTTCAAATAAAAATTATTTAATTCAGACTTCTATAAATATATTCATCTATTTGGACTCAAACATGATGGAATTTATTTCACCACCATATTTTTCATCTCTCATTTTTTTTAACAGGATGATAATATTTTCTAATACTATAACCCTCCCCATGACCTCTTATCCAATATAAGGGTTTTTTCTTTTTGAAATAAGTAGTAATAATGTATATCCCCCCTCTTAGAAAAATGGTCCCCCAGAACTCATTATAAATATTGGGATTCTAAAATGATAGATATAAATGTTATATTATATAAATTACATTAAAAAAATTCTTATATTCCATAAAAAGTAAAAAAATTCATGTAATCATATATGATGCTTATTTTGACATATCCAAAAGAAACATTCCCTTTTTTGTCAACCTATCACATTTCAAAATTACATGGAGAGTAAGGGAGTATAATTGTCAAACATAACAACATAGGTGAATCAAATAGATTAAGATATTAATTTATCAAAAAAATTGGAAATCATTTTCTATTCCATTATATGATACACTCTTCATGATAAATTATTATGGTATAAATTATATGAACTAATATCTGGAAGTAATATCCTAGATTCCTGATATATAAGAACAAATGAAAATGGCATCATGTTATTATAAAATTATTTTACTAATAGATTATATATATAATAATTACCACATGTGAATGGATTCCACCCACAAGATAGTGAAAAAATATCTCATGAGTCTATATATAAGAACTCATATTTGAGGCATTAATTTTCATAATGTTATTTTAAAAAATCTTAAAATAATATAGATTTTTAATAAAAATATCTCCATATTAATACCTATAAACACATCCACCTCTTATTAATTCATTATTTTTCTTAAATAATTGATGTTATGTATAAGAATTTAGAGTAAATATTAGTCATGTTATATATATATTATTTGATGAGATGAAAAAAATTGTTCGAAAATTATACAAATACCAACTCACACAACTGATCATCCACTCTCTTTTTGACATTCCTATAATCATGATATAATGTTATAATAATAAAATTGACTTGTAGGGATATATAAATCCTAAATTTATTTTCATTCAGGCCAATAAGGATAATATTATCATAAAATTAAATTTACAATCAATAATCTCCTTGGCAAAATGATTTTTTGTTGACATATAAAAACATGTCTACCAAGAAAATTTATCTTCTTCTTTAGAGAATAATTAGACTCATATATATTGGGAAAGTAGTAGTGCTACAAATTATTTTGAATAACTAAAGTTTATTTTCATTATGTAATTTAATTATTTTTTATATATTAATTTGTAATGATATACACATAACTTTGTAATTTTTCCTTGTCCACTATAACAATAATTTAAACATATTAATACAAATTAATTGTATATAAATAGATTTAATTTTATTTTAGTTATAGAATAATGTAAAAAATTATTTTTAATAACATATATAAAACTATATATTTTATGTTAATTAGTATAGTGGATAAAAATTGAATATCTAAAAATGATGAATATATAGTTATCATAATAGTAGACTAGTGATGTTATGATTATGTAAGAAAAAACTGTTTTTCATAAACTTTTGAATAAAAAAATAAATATAAACATCATAAAAATTATCAGCATTTATAAATATAAATATCCAGGTTAATAAAATACTTTCATTACAAATATCTGTTTTTAAAAATAATGATAAATGGATTTTTCAACCATAAATATTCTAAAACCTTTGAATATAAATATTTATTCAAAAATGGTTGAAATGATCTACATCAGTATATTTAAATAAACATTTTAAAAAAATATTGTGTTTTATATGTAAAATAATCTTCAGAAAGTAAAAAAAGAGGTATTTAACCAAATTATTAGTAGAGAAAAATAGTTTTTACCCATATCCCTTCTATGAGATAATTTCATACAACATTGTCCAATTTCTACAACAATTTCATTTTAATCCTTATATAGTCTTGTAAAATTTGATAAAACCCCACATAAGTCCAAAACATCATGGATTTCATCATCATGCAAATGATTTTATTTTACGTTAAAAAATTATTGACCACTAATCAATGTCTTAATAACATAAAATATATACTTTCCAAGAATGAACATGATAATTAGTTAATCTTTGTAAATAAATATTTTAAAATCAACACTTGTAATTCCACAATTTTCATTATTCACACCACTTTTGTGTTAATACAATTCAACACAATTTTTTTAATATAAACATTATATAATAAATTTCCAAAATATTCTCAACAAAAGTAAAATATTTTGTCGATTAATAAATTGGTTTTTTAAATTTTCCAAATGAATAATATATTTTATTAGTGATAACCATTATTCAAATTTCAAAAAACATAATTATTATTCCATTTTCTCTATAAATTATTTAACGATTATTTTAAAAACTAAAAAATGGGATTAGAGTAACTCACGGTGCCTCAATTAATCATACCAAGGTTTCTAATGTATATGAATCTAGGATGCCTTTTTGAACACCCTGGTATTTTAATATATGACTTTCATTAAATATATAAATGTGTTCGACAATAGGCTCCTCATGAAACACAGAAATAAAATGAAGGTTTGATACATTTAAACTATTAAAAATTATTTATTTATTTATTTGGAGTCATTATGATTAATTAATTTAGGGAAAATATAGGGATATATAAAAAATTACATTTTTTGGAATGGAATTTAATTTGTATACATAAAATGACAATAAAAGTAAATTTATTCTTAAAAATGTGTTTTCCTAATTTTTTTTATTTAAAGAATAAATGTATAAAATGATTATATTGTAAAACAAACTATTTTTAATATTATTAACATATAACTAATTACATTATTAGTAATTTATTCGTAATAAGAATATTGAATATTAAATATTTTAAAGACTTATTTCACAAAATATACAGTTTGTCACAATATTTTAGTATATTATTTAAATATTGTGTTATAATTTAAAAAAAAAAATTAATTTCAGAAAATGAAAATTAATTTTAAGGTCATCTTTGTAATATTTACTTATGATGAATTTTTTGGTTTCTTATTAAAATCATTTTTATTTAAATAGTGAATATTATTGTTTTTTCCAAATAACATGACTTTTTAATCATATATATATATATAAATATATATATGAAATAAAATATAAATAAACCATATTGTAAGACCAAAAACTCATTTTATATGTTTCCTTATAGTTTTAGAAATATTTTTTTTATTTACAATCACATATTTGATATTTTACCAGACAAGTTATATTTTTTCAAAATAGTTTTTTATTACATTAAATATTTCTATATTATCCTAAAATTTTATCACTTCTATAAATTTAATTAAATGAAATGTATTAAGAATTTATTATTAATGGTATTAATTTATTTAATAAGGAAAACAATTTGTGGGAAAATTTTTTATGTTACCACGGATAAAAATGGGTTACCATAGTAAAAGATAAAATGATAGGAGTAATAATTCATGGGGTATTAGAAATGAATCATGTTTAAAAAATACCTTGAATTTAATGAACATGTAATGTATCGACCTTATATATTCCTTAATCAATTTTTTAATAATTTTGTATCCACTTTAGATGTTTAACATGTTTTCACTATTTAATAAGTTGAAATATTTCCAAAATTTCATTATCCACACTTTTAATGAAGGCCTCACATCACACCTTAAAGGGAATACCTTACAAGGAGGGTCATGAGGATGGGATTAAGGATAAATATAATTATTATTAAATCATAATTTTTTTCTATGGAATATTATAATAACCATTAATGGTATGTGAAAAAAATGACTTTAATTAAATAAATTATTTAAAATAAGAGAATAATGAGGAAATGGATCTCTCATTTTCTGATAATGACTTCATATATATTATTTTATTTTCATAATTAAAAAAAATTATAAAATATCACAATAAAAATAACTAAAAAATATCATTATGCTTTTGGTATAGAAATATTATAAACAAATAACCTCATAATCATTCCTTAATTAGAGTAGGTTTATCTTTTGTTCCATATAACAACCTCCTTGAACAAAAATGTGAATATTTACCATGCGTGACTATGAGAACATATTTATTAGTTTACTAATAAATATTAATTTAATTATTTTTTGGGTAATTAAATATAAAAAGTAATCATTTTAATTATGAAAACAAATGATGCTCATTTATAATCAGCAGAACATGATCAATGGAAATTTTATGTTTGTGGTTTTTACCGAAAGAACAATGATATTCTATTCATATTTTATAAATATCATTTAAAATATATTCTAGTAACATATACTACATTTTAATGCTAACCATTTTTACAAAAAACGAATTTCCAAACCGTTGTTATAAATGTAGTTGATAATGATAAAGAATACATCCACCAGGTGTTAAAAATTGGTTAAAAAATAAAAAATACATTTTAGTATAGTTAGTATTTAAAAATATTAGTATAAATGGTTATATTTATTAATGATGAAAATTATTATATATTTAATCAAATAAATTTAATTATAAGAAAATTTTTGTGTAAGTGATGATGGAATCGGCATCAATGTAAGGATTTTCTTCCCAAATTCATCCCTTTGAGAAATGTTTGGTATTTTGTAGATTATTTTATTTATTTATTTATATTTCCTATTTGAGATATAATATCATGTATTCTAATTTAATATTTTTATATGATTTCAATTTCATCCCCAATATTTCATGGGGTTTTGACTAATGTGTTACTCATGCCACAAGAGTAATATAGGTTTCAATCATGATTCATTTGAACAAGTTACATGTCATGCACCATGTTCCCTTAGTATGTTGATATATTTATTTAAAATACAAATATAATTCAGTTAATTAATTCATTATATTTAATGTGATGAACTAGGAAAAATAATGTTATTTTCTTCAATTTTATTAACTCAGGTGTCACATTAGTCATTCGAGTTTTTGGATACTAAATTTTCATTGAAAGAGTTATTATTGTTCATGTGATCATATTTCATATATGTTGGGAATATTTTTCCCATTATCCTTATGTTGTGTTACTCTATCATTTTTTTAAATATTTACAACATAAAATTGTTTAAAAAATTTTCATTATTGTATGAGTATGTTCCTCAAAAAAGATATCAAATACTCAAGTCTTCTATCCATTAATTTCTTATTATTTCATTAATTTTTTCTTCCACGATTCAGATTTAACACAATAATATTTTATTTTATGGTATTTTAAAATCATATTTGGTATAATTTATATTTACTAAAAATTATTATTAATTTTACTCATCTTTTGATGTTTGTTTCGAACAATGGGGTTTTTAAAATAATAAAAAGGTGTTTCCCCTTTCGCACTGATATGTTTTATCTTCTACTATAAATTTCTCCAAGAAAAAACATTTTTATTTTAAATAGGATATTATTGATAATTTTTTTAAAAATTGAATTTTTAAATGGGTTTTAGCTTCACTTATATAGAAACACGTTTGGATGATTCCCCCAATATCATCTTTAACGTCGATTTTAAACATTTTTTCTAAAATCTCTTTTATAATTTCTCATAAATTTCCCTATTCAATTTAAAATTATTGTCCCTAATTTGGTTTATGTTTTAATATTTATAATCTGATACATATTTAATATTCGGGGGGTTGAAATCATAGTACACAAAATCCAATTACTAGTCCCTGTATGGGTAGTATCTTTCAAGAATTATTTTTCTAGGATGTTTTTCTTATCTATAAACATTTTTATTTATATTCTCTATCACACATAAACTATGTTACATTATAAGAATCAGACTTTTTTTTCAAGATATATGATCATGTTATTCCATTTTATTATCATATATAAATTTATTAGTACACTGTATATTTTTATTCAAATATGGATCATTATTAGAAAGATGATCATGTGTTTTTTGACCATCTATATTCCATCATAGGAATGGTTTTAATATAGTTATCCATATAATTGATTTCTTTAAATTAATTACATTTTTGAAAATTATTTATTAATTACAATGTTTATTCATGTGATGATTTTTTATTCATAATTATAAAAATAACCATGTTTTTATTTGGCCAAAGGTTCTATAGGGAAGGGTATGAATAACCTATTTTAATCATAAGGATAATGCAGTAGGCATAGTAATGTGATGACGGGGAATATAATTATATATCCCCATGAAGAATCAAATGGTCTCATGAGAAAAAAAATGATTTTTTAATACAACTTACCATAATACTATAGTTTCTTTGAACAAGGCATTGAAAACTCGTTTTTGATGTCCAATGTTATATATTATATCAGAATGAGATCCATAATATTGATATCCATGATTTCAATTATTTACATGGATATAGAACACTCTCAGTTTCAATTGATTATGGATTTAAACTATTCATATAATACTAACATAATATTTATTCCTTTTTTATTACAATATTATCCCAATTTTATGTCTCCCCTTTATAAACATTTTAGTTCACACCTTACTGTGAATCTATTTCCCTAGGTTATATTGATTTTTTATTCAAATGATATTAATAACAATATACATTTCTTAGTGAATATTATTGGAGTCGTTTATGACATATTATGGATTAATTTTTATCTCATGTAATGTAGAAAAATTTAATTATATGAGAGATAATAATGATATATTAGTTTATGTTTTTACATAATTATTAAAATATATAAACCAGAACGGTCTACAAATTTTATATAATATGGTGTTTTTATTATATTAGGTATATGTGGGATATTTATATTGTGGAATATAACTATGGTATCGAATCATGTATGTAATGTATCTCTTTATAATAATAGATTTGATGTATATATCAAGGGAATCATAGTTGGTATCCCAGTATGGTTTTGAAAACATTAGCAATTATGGGGTTTTGGGGATAATTTAAGGGTTGAAATGTTATAGTTAATTATAATAATTAAACCGTTATAATAATATATTATTTAAGGATAAAATAATATTCAAAATTTTATATAGGGATTATGATGAGAAAATATTTATAAAAATAATTGGAATAAATCGTTATATAGAATGAAATACTGATATAATGTTAATGTAAGAATTAAATGGTTAGAGTAGTCATTACATCCACTTCGAGATACTAAAAGTGCATGTTGGGTTTGACATAAATGAACCAAGTGTTATTAACCAATGAAAGGGAGGATATGGTATTAACTCAATCATCCACTTGTGGATGAAAAAAATTTCTATCTACAAACCCAGAATGAAACACTTATGGGATACGATTTGGTAAATTTACATTATCTTAATGAAAGATTATGAGGGTTTTTAATATGTTAAGGATTTCTAACATTACATGAAATAATTAATGTATAAAATAAATTGAATCATATAGATTCAAAAAGTATGGTACATGTTAATTGATATGTTATTTCCAGATAAAATGATTATTTGGATTCTGGGAGAATAGTTTTTGATGATATTTTTAAAATTCAGGGAAATCATTTATCATTATTTTGAGGATTGGGTTGATAATTATAAGGTAACCCAACTCAAATTATCCATGGATTAAGAAGGAAAAATATTTGTTAAAATATGATTTTATATAGGTTTAACTGAGTTTGATACATATTGTCTAGTGAGAACTATATACTAACATGATAGTGTTATAATGTATGACATTATGAGGTTAATTATCCCAGGGATATTTAGGATTATTTTTTAAATGATTGAAAATAATGTTAAATATTTTTGTTTTAGTAATATATTGAACAATAAGAAACCATGGGTTCTCTATAAAATATAAATATTATCTTAATAAGAAATAATCAGAATCATGGAGAGATTGAGAAACCTTGTGGTTATTTAAATCAAGATATCATAAAATATAATTAAAAATTTTAAATTATCCAAAAAAATATGGGAAATATTTTGTCTCATGAAATATCATGTAATGATTATGAGCTATGAAATTATATAAAATTTCATACACATCAGAAATTTGAGAAGATGAGTATAATAAATTAACATTATTGTATAGGTAAATGCTATAAATTTGGGGTTGAAGGTGATCAGACTAACAATTCTAAGGGAAAAGATAATCTATAAAAAATATGTTTCAACAATTTCAAGAGAGTTATGCATTATTAAAAATATACCAACCTAAGGGACAATGAAGGAAATGTTCTCCACAAAAAAATACCAAAAATAATATGAAACTAATAATAATATATCATATAGTGAGTTATAACTATATATTTTATAGTGTCCTATGTCATATAATTTTTGACTGACTACTAGATATTTAGTAGGAAAAAACCACCAGCGGTATGATTAAGTTATAAATAATTTTAATGTTTTATTGGAATTTACTTCTTATATATGTGGATCTTATAAACTTATTATATTTTTATGTAAAATTATTAATGGTTTAGATTTATTTATAAAAATCTTGTCAAAAAATCATATAGATAAATATAATAACACATATTAAATAAACCTAATATCATCTAGTAGTGTATGGAAAATTTTGAATTTGATGTATAAATTATTATTATCATTTGATTCAATTTTTTAGGTAAAAATATATTTAATGGGAAATAATGTAACACCAATACATTTGAATATATTATATCCTTTAAATAAAAATATATGTTGGATATATTTCTTGACACAAAACACCAAACTAAAAGATAATTAGGCTATGTTTAGAATAAGATAACCTAGTAGTTTAATTAATTGGAATGAATAGGAGTAACTAATTTATGAAATATTTATTGAAATTAAATAATGTATACATTTAATATTTATGAAATACAATTAATATAACTAAAACAACTAAGAAATTCATTTCATTCTTAGAAATATATTTTTTATAAAATTGGTGTGATATTTACGGAAACTAATTATATACAAAAAAGAAAAAAATTATAATACAAATAATATATTAATAATAAAAAATTAGTAATTTATTGGAAATAAGAATAAAGGATTGTTAACATTTTAAAAAGATATTTTCCAATATAATCAATTATTCATGGTATTTTGGAATTTAATTTAAATATTGAATTTAAAAAAAATTGAATTTTAATTTTAAAAATTAAAAAATATTTCTCATTTAATAAAAGTAAAATTTTCTTAAAATGAATTGGGGGTATTTTTCAAAAAATGATATATAAGTGAATAGTGGAAAATATTGTCTTGTACAAATTGGATTACTTTTATGACTTTATTTATATATATGTACGAAAATAGAATTCATGAAACTATTTTCTAAGAATATATTTTTATTTTATATGAGTATTTATAATTTAAAAAATAACATTTTAAATTTTCAAAGAGTTATTTTATATTTTAGAACATTAGTATCATTTTTCAAAAGCCATTTTTATTACATTATATATTTTTATTTTAAAATTAATTTTTCTCATATATATATATTAAATTAAATGAAATGGATAGAAAATTTATAATTATAAGGTCAAAATTTACTAGTAAATACCACTTTTTTATTCATAAGAATTATATTACCTTAGGATAAAACTAGTTTCTCTAGTTAATTATTAAACTATAGATGTAATATTTCAAGAGGTAAATAGATTAAAACATGATAAAAACATGTTTCTAATTGATTTTTTGAGATTTTAATAGATATAACCTCTTACCCCTTCAATTATTTTTAATTTTTTATCCACATTAAATATTTATCAAGTACTCCCTTTAAATTTAGTTGAATTGTTTTAAAAAATGTCTTTCTCACAACTTATAAAAGGGGATTATAACCACCACTTCACTTATCCCCTAGAAATACCACTTCGTCGAGAATCTCTAATTTTATTTAATTCCTAAAAAATTATATTTCCCCATCTTGAGTGGTTCTTCATAATATATCATCATATTCAATCAATTTATAAGGAGTATTTGAAAGAAATATCAATATGCTCAATCTATGTAATAATTTTACTTAATATATTTACTTTAAATTATCTGTAATAATTAAAATATTAAAATAAATATTTTGGAATATTATTTTTTATATACATAATTTTATTTCTTAATGGTAAAAAACATAAATCCAATTTTTTTATTTTAAAATAATAAAAAAAATATATAAACTAGGCATTGTGACAACTATGACCCCCGCTATGAAAAGTGTTTTTTTATTACCTCAAAACCGTACAAGTATATTCTAAAAAAAGAATTTGATAAAGAATTTTTATATTTATGTCCTGATTTTTATTCATAACCAATAAATAATATTACAACTTTATAAATTATATTGGAAATTGAAATAGTCAACTAGGTGTACATGTAGACTAACACCTCCATGGAATGATATGATACTGTATTTTTTATCATCACCACCTTACATTGATATTCAGTAACGTGCAGATAAATTTTTAATATGATATTTATTATATCATTAAGGTTCCTATATTGAATTTTTTTTATCCTATTTAATATATGACAACTAAATGATTATCAGTAATTATATATTTTAAAACCAGTGAACTAAGAGGAAATTGATTTTCTCTTTCTATGTAATGAAATTATATTAATATTTTTCTCTATATATTTATTTAAATTTATAATATATAACTATAAATACAAGTATATAGTATAATTTTTCATCTGATATAATAATGATACAACCAAACCATCAAATAATAATCTATTAATCATGGTAGGTTCATGATTCGTTTAGTTTAACCACCAACCTAAAACATACAATGATTTCAAATCATGGATGAATATGAGAAATTATTAAAAGGTATAAGTTTTAATAAATATTTACATAATGGTTTTTGTTATCGTAAGGGAATATTATCATTTAAATCATTAATTATGAAAAAACTTTTCCTTCATTATGAATCACAGAAACATTATCATCATCTATTATATCTTAATAATTTATAAACAAAATTATAATGAAATGAAATTATACCAATGTAAGTATAATGAAACATCAATTATAGTATTTTTAACTATATTCTAATGATTTCAATTACACCAATACTAAATACCAACATTATTTTTATTTAATTATTTCAATGAAAAAATGATTACTTACAACTGATGTTGAAAATATATAGAAAAAATTATTTATATCAATAGAATGATGATAAAAAATGAAAATGAATGGTTACATTTTTTTTATAATTCCAATTTTTATGTATCTAATTATAAAAATTTAATTATTCATGATGTCTTTTTGATTTTCTCAGCAAATTGGTATAGTGTTTATGGTTTTTGTCTCATGTTTTTTTTGGAGACATGTTTATTGTATGCAGCCAAATAAATATATGTGCTGTATATAAATCATTTTTGAGATATAATTTAAATATTTTTAATTTAATCATTGTTTTTTATCATCACATACAATAAAAATCCTTCATGGGGGTTTGATTATAGTGTTCCTCAATCTACAAGGGTTTTTATAATTTCAATTCTAATTCATCGAGACATGTTTGATGTTATAGGCCATGTTCCCTTTGTTTGTTGTTTTAGTGATTTTATACCCAATGAAGTTTTTATAAATTTAATCCTTCTAATCCATTGAATAAACTAATCCTAATCCAATTATTTTTTAAAGATTTATTTTCCATCAATTATTACCCCAATCTTAATAGTTTTTCTTAGTTAATTTTCATCCAATTTGTTCAAATCGTTTACCTGATCATAGATCATCAAATTTGGGTAAACTCTACCCTTTTATTTTATTATGTGTAATTTTATCAATGCATACATATTTTTCCATTAATCCCCATTTTAAAATTATTTACAATTAATGGATAATGTTTCATATAGTGGATAATGACAACTCAAGTCTCATTTCCATTAGTTATAATGTTTCATCATGATATTAACTTTTTCATTCTTTAGTTCTCACACCCCAATATTTTATTATATTAAATTTTATAATATTTCCTTGGAATGTGATTTTATAATAAAAATTATTATTTTTAATCTTTTTAGAATTTTATTTTTAAGAATGTTATTTTGAAAATAATAAAAAAATGATTTTCCCTTAAATTATCATATGTTGTATATTTATATAAAATTTTTTATATGATAAGACATCTCAATTTTCATGTCCATATTATTAATTATTAATTTTAAAATTTAATTCCTTAGAATTTTTCTTCAATTCACCATTTCTCAATGAACTCTTTATGTGATATGTAATATCGAATTTTATATTAATATTAAAAATGATTTCTAAAAGGACTTTTAGGATTTCACATCTATTTCAAATTAAATTCACAAAATTATTTAAACATACAAGGTATATGTTTCTAAATATATATTCAAATATATATTTATCTTTTTGGGAAATCAACAAGTTATATGAATCAATGAAATTCCTCATCCATTAATGGGATGGTATACTTCAAGCATTATTTTGAAAGGATTTTTTCGTCTATTTCCACATCCTTAATGGTATCCATTGTAATAATGGAAATTTTCTATTTCATCCATACCCAATAATTATATATATGGGATATTTTCATGCTCTAAATTTTATTAATATTGGTAAAATTATTTTCTTACTGTATAGTGTTATTTCATTATTGATGATTAATAAATAGTTTACTATGTACTATTTGACCATAGCCCCTTTTTTTAAGATGATTTATCATCATATTACATATTTTATTGACATTGGGATTGTATTTACATTCATGATGATTAATAAATGTTATGTAGGTTTGGTCATGTCTTGATATTATTTATTCTTCCTTATATGAATGTAAATTTTTTATTTAGCCAAAGGTTAGTTAGAGGATGACATAAAAGGTATTATTCAATTTTATCAGGAATTTATTGGACTGAATTAGCTATCAATTGAAGATATAAATTATATATACCCAATATTAATTAACATGTATCATGTGAAAAAACAATGGGGATTTTGGTGTACTCCACTTCAAATAACCGGATATTGTCATTGTACAAGGTCTTCAAAACCTCTTTTGGATGTCCAGAATTATATATTACATTAGTATGAGATGTATATAATTAATAAAAATGTTTTAAATTATTTTTATTTATATATAATTCCCTCTATTTCAGTTTATTATGGATTCATATTGTTTATATATTCTATCCATAATATGCATGACAAGAGTATTTCATGACTACCTTTGTTGTATTTTTTCCCTTACCGAGAGATCGATCACACCGATTCCAATAATATTCATTACCCATGTTAAAATCAAAAACATTACTAATTAATTTTTTAACATGATACCATGTACAAATAAAATTATATAATAGTACTGAAAAATTCTTTTGGATTAATTAGTTTCTTATGTAGTGGAAACTAATTTCCATTAGTTGAGAAATACTTGGGGTCTACAAGTTTATGTTTTATACTAAATTTTTAATTCTCTATACATTAATTTACATGGGAAAGTATTTAATATAATTTTTTCATTATTTCATGTTATTATGGGATAATAACATTTAGTAATTTATTGTTGGGATTGAAGTAATTTTGAGTAATATAATATTGTGGCATCTTATCTTGCAGTATGGGTCCGGGGCATCAATGTTGGTTTTAGAATATTATTTAGATAAATTTTGAGATAATAATATTTTTTTGGATTATTTTAGGGTTTATAAGTTATGTTTAATAATTATAGATGACCCTATATTATATTATATAATTAAATTATATGGAGGTAGTGTACATTTAATTTGGGTATTATGATAGGAGAATATTTGTGAAAATACTAGGAATATGTCCAAATATATGATGACATCCAAATGTTTTGAAAAATGAAATATTGCGTGGTTAGCTAATAAATTACATAACGGTTGAGATACATCATGTGCATGAAATATTTAAAGCATATATACTAGGGGTAATAACCAAAAAACATTGTGGATTGGGTATTAGCACGATCATCACCCGGTTCACAATAATGAGGCACAACAACACACCAAGTTTGACACTCCCATGGGATATGAATTGGTAAATTCAAATTGTCATTATAAATAATTATATGGGATTGATTTATGAATTTCATAGATATGAAAAATTAAATTGTCCATTTATTATGGATATTTAAAAGTATAGATTGAAAATTCAGGGTAGCTTTTAATATATATATGCTTTCCTGGTTAAATTATATGTATGATTTTAAATACAAATACTTCAATGATAATTGAGAATTTAACATATTGTAGATCATTGTGTATTTAATGTTAAATTGGGATCATTATTTTAATTCCTTGGCTGGTAAGTATGAAATAAGAATCTCAACAAATCAAAATTTGATAGGTGAATGATATATGATAGACTATTAGTGACATTGGTTGTACCAAATCTAATTGAAGTTGAGTTGTAATAAATATAGGATAACATGACAGTGATATAAAGTGATAAATATTGGGTTTAAATTTTCCTTTTTTTAAATATGATAATTCTCTTATTATTATTTTTAACCATGTTTTTCTATTTTTGTTTTAGTAGTGCCTTGAACTATAACAAAATAGTGTTTCTAGAGACATCGTAAAGGATACCTAAACAAATAACCCTTCCAAATTGGTTCTTTAGTGAGATATATTATATTTATTCCCAAAATACTATCTTGGATATGAGTAATTATATGAATATATATTACCTCCCAAACACACTATGAATGTGAATGATAGAGTCTCATTGAACATTAAATGACTAATATAATAATGGAAAGAATATTTTGTTTCCTACATATCAAAAATTATTATAAAAAGTTCTTTTAATATATCTATAATTTGATAAGTAAATTATATAAGTGAGGATATTAAGTTAATCATACTGAAGAGTATATGGAAACAAAAAAAATATTTAAAAAATTTATTGCTTAAATTTGAAGAGGGGTTTTCATTAGACGAATCAATATCCCAATCCAAAAGAAAATGAGTCAAATTGTAAAAATCTACCTCATGAATAAGGAAAATAATACCCAACTACTAATAATGTATCAAATTATGAGTTTTTTCATTAGATTATCTATTACCCTTTGTATTATAAATTTTCACTAACTATTGAATACTGAGTTAAAAAACATAAAGGAGTATGAATATATTTCAAGTAATTTTCATGGATTGAGGGAAGTTATTCCTTACAGATATAGATCATATTCCATTTATAAAATTATATGTGATATTATAAATGGGTTATATACCTTTATAAAATTATTATATTAAATTATTATATAGATTAATATCATTCTACATTGTAAATAAACCCGAGTTAACTTAGTGGTGTATTGTTAATTATGAGTTCCCAATAGAATGTAGCATGATATATTGAGTAAAATTATTGGGACAACATGTATTTATTGGTTGGGAGAAAGTGTTACCCTGAGAATTAAATATATTACTATCTTTAAATATGTAAATGTACTCAATAACTTTCACCACATGAAACACCAAACTAAAATCAATTATAATATGTTCTTAATGATAAAACATAGTTATTGAATTAGTGATAAAGAATAGGGGTAATATCTTTATGAAATATTTATAAAAGTAAAATAATTTATACATTTTATATGAATTTAATTTATTTAGTATTGCTAAAATAGGAAAGAAAATAAAATTCTAGTAAAAATATATTTCTAAACAATTTTCTTACTCAGAGATAATAAGTATAAAACAATTAACATACTAAAATATGTTGTTAATATGAATATAATAACAATAATAAATTTATCATTTTTTGGAAAATAAAACTAATTTTTTAAATTATCATTCTATTATTTCATAAGATGATTTTTTGTTTCTTTTATAAACAGAATGTTTTTAGGTGAATAGTATAAATTATGTTTTTTTTACAAATAACTACCATTTTTGACATTATAAGTATATAAGAATGTTTTTTATTTTTATAAAACCATTTCATTTTAAAAAATAATAAATTTTCAACTGTATTTACAACATTAAATTTTTTTATTTTATTTTATGAACTCATTTGTCATATTTAGGAACATATGATTTTTTTAAATTTTTATAATACAATATACATATTATTTTAAAATCAATTTTCCTTATTTAAATTGATTAAATAAAACGAAATTTATTTAAAATATTTAATTAGTGGTCCAAAATTTTCTAATAAGGACAACTTCATTTGTAGTAAAAAATATTTATTTACCTTATGTAAAAACTAGTTATTGCGGTAAGAGATAAAGTGATAAAATTAATAATTTTAGGCATACCGAGTTTGAAATATCAGAAAAGAATGTATAAAATTGAGTGTGTGAGGTGTTCATTGACAATATCTCCTTCATTCTCAATTATATTACAATTTTGGCACCACATGATTTTTTTAAACATGTATTACCTTTATATTGAGTTGAAATATTTACAAACATTCCATTCATTGCACATACAAATGGGGCCACTCAACACCTATCGATGGACCAATTTACAATTTAGTTACCTTTTAAAAAACACATATCCTTACATCCCATATAATATTATTTTAAAATTTTTATCTTATTTTCATAATATATTATCCTATTCAATAAACTCCAATGGGTTCATACAACGAAATTGAGAAGTGCCTCACAAGATTGACTAAATTACATAACTTATTTAAATTATATTTTCTCTAGTAATTATTATTTTAAAATACCTATTTAATAACATAATTATTGTGTATATAAATAATATTATTATGTTTTTGTAATAATAATTAATCACCATTTCCATTTTCAAATAATTAATTAAATGTTTATAATGTGTTGTGTGGAATACCGCCTCCACGATGCATACTGTTTCATGCTTCATCACCACCATAAATTTATTGTCTAAAATGTGAATTTGAAAAATATTTTTTATATTTATTTCATTTTTATTATTCTAAAAGTGTAAACCATATTACTCGTTTTTCATATTATTAAAAAATAAAATTTTCAACCATGCGTATATGTGGGCTACCACCTCTATAGAACTATTGAGTTTTTTTCATCACAATATTACATACTGGTCAAGCGGGTGGGATTTAAGGATATATAATATTTTTATTTTATCATTAATGTTATTTTATGGTAAATTTTAAAACTGATAAATGATATTATTATCTAACAATTATAATTTATTCATTTATTTAATACTAGAAAACTATGTCGAAAATGATATATTCATCCTAGGTAATGATTTCATATAAATTACTTTCATATTATAATAATTTTGAATTATAAAATTTCAAAATAATGATAACTAAATAGGAACTCTAGGATTCTATAATAATTATATTATATCCAAACCACCTCATAATCCTCATTAACCATGATCTATTCATGTTTGTATCAATTAGACCACCTAATTTAAAAATACATTAAAATTATATCATAGATGAAGATGATACATTTTTACTAATATAATAATATTTTAATAATTAAATAATCTATATTAATTTTTTCTTGTAAATTTATATAAGAAATTAACTCAACAGTTAAGTAAACACCTTTTGTTTGTATGTAATCATTGAGAAATATTGTTGATCCATTTCAACTTCTAGGTTTATAAAAAAAATAGTGCAATGAAATTTTAACTTTATAACAATCATTGAAATTATATTACACTACCATTATTAAAATTATTATCATGAAATTTTTATTGAGAATAATAAAAAAAATTAAAAAAATTTCAATGTGATAATTATTACATACATCAAGTGTTACAAATAGGTAATAAATAACTACTATATATATATTGATTATAATTGATGAATAAATATGTTTATATTCATGAATATGTTTTTAGTTTATTTATTTATGGAAAATCATTTAATTATTAATGAATTTTGGTACAACTGTAGAATGAATCCAAACAAGGGTAAGGGTTTTCTTCTCAAATTCATCTCTTAGACACATGTTTCATATTATGCACCTAACTTCATTTTTGTGTTGTATATATTTATTATTTGAGATGTATATCATGAATTATATTTTAGTAATTTTATTTAAATAAAATTAAAATTCAATTCATTCATGGTGTTTTGTATAATGTGTAAAACAAGATGCAAGATTTTTCAGGTCTCAATTCTAATTAATTGGGACAACATACATATTTTCACCAAGTTTATTTTTATGGGGTTTATTGATTTACTATATCATTATTCTTATATATAATAATTTATTATAATTCAATGGATATGGTAATAAAAAAACTTCTCTCCATTAAATTACATTTGATTCATGTGTTATCCTAGTCATAAGTGTTTTTGTTAATATAATTATTATTTGTTGAGTTATGATTGATCCATTTAAATTATTAAATATAATATGGGATAATTTTCATATTTTATTTTATTATGATATAAAATCAAATTTTTTACATAATTACCAAATAATCCTCTTTAAATTAGTTTTTCTCTTCATTGCGTTTTTTATGATTAGGGAAATTGACAACTCATGTTACCTTTATTTGTGTTATATTGATTAATTTGGATGCACATTTTTGAATTCTTGGGTTCTCCCACCCTAAAATTTTATTATATTTTATTTCATAATCCTCTTTTAGAAAATTATATTTTAATACAAATATATATTTTTTCATCTTCTTATTGTGTATTAAAAAAAAGTATTTTAAAAATAAAAAAATATGGTTCTCCCATTAAATTTCATAAGGTTTGTTTTATTCTACATATTTTTTAGATAAGTTTTATCACATTTTAATGACTTATTATTGATTATTTTCTAAAAATAATAACAGTTTTAATAGTTTTGCAATTACCATTTGAAAATGGATTTTGAAAGTAACTTGTAACATCATCTTTTATGTTAATGTTAAAAATGTATTTTAAAATATATTTTGTGTTTTCACTTTTTTTCTTTTTTCATTTTAAATATTTACTTACCTAATTATGTTTGTATTTAATTATTTTTAATATAATATATATTTTTATTTTTGAAGAATGAATCCAAAAAACCCAAAAAATATAATTTCTAACCCCTTTGTCAAAATCTAGTTAATAGTTAATGAATATAATTCCTTGTAAAAAAATTTAAATTCTATTTTATATAGTTATATTAATTATCATAATATTATATAATTTATCAATCCGAGAGGAACTAATATAATTATAATTATTCTTTTTGATGTATGGTAAAGTTTTATTTAGAAAATTTTGTTATATATTAAATAATTTTAATTATAAAAAATTGAATTAAAATTTTAAACCATCTCATTAATATTTAATAATTTTTTTTTAGAATGATAAATTTTTTTACTGAATATTATAAAATTATCAATTTTTGTAAAATAATCATTTATATTCTATAAAAAATTAAATTTAAATATCCTATATTATATTAAAATATCATAATTCTTCATTAGTTTTAAAAAATATAAATAATATAATTAGAATTATTTATATACCTGATTTTTGTATATTTATTTTCTTCTCACAAAAAAATACAGTTCTCTAAAAAGAATCTATCACTTCATTTTTCTTATTATCATAATTTTATTTCATCCACTCATAGAAATTGAATATGAAAAATGGTTTTAAAATATGTAAAAAGGATTTTCAAATTTGGTAAATAGGTCCCTTTTATGACAAAAATGGTTTTAATAATATTTCATGATAAATTTACATATTTATGAATTTCATTTATATAGAACATTATTATTAGATTAAAATAAATCACCCTTTCTTATATTAATCAAAAACATGAACAGAAGTATCTAATTGAAATTTAAAATAACTAATCTATAGAGAAAAGTTAATCTATATATCAATTCAATTGTATTTTGGTACATAAAAAAAATTCATAAAATAACACATTTTTTATTCAATAATTTTTATGGAGAGAGGTTATAAACTATCAACATAATTGGGATAATTACTATCGTTGAAAATGAATCAAATTTGGAACTCCCTTACATTTTATATCAACATGTACCATACTTATGAAATTTTAAAAATTGATTAAATTCCTTTATATAAAATGGATAGTAATTTTTTTAGGAATTAAATTTTTTATACAAAAGTATTACAGGTACTAACATATTTTTTCATCATAATTAGAATTTGGAATCTTATTTGATTCTAGAGGTTTCACATACAATATTTTAATTAAATTAGAAAAAAATTTCACTCTTTGACAATTTAATTCATTTATATCAATCAATATGTGTACTCGTGAAAATAGTTTAAATTTAATACATCATGAGAACAATGTTTTCTTAGAATCACAAATAAATCATTCAAAAAATGTTGTTTTAACAATTATTTTAATTAATATATCATGAATTAATTCATAAAAAAACCTACGCCACATACTGAACATCATTGTCAACAATAGATCAAAATATTTTTTAATATCAACTTTCAAGATCAAATAATAATATATATAATTAAATCCACAGAAAATAATAGGTTATTCAGTTTTCCAAGACCCTAATTTTCTTACATTTAAATACTTTGTTGATTGATAAAGAATTATGTCTCTATTTTCAATATTTTTTTTAAATTACTAAAAATCACCAACACCATTCCTATATTAATCACTATTTCTTTGCAAATTTATCTAATTAGGATCCATTAATTACATGAAACCACAATACAAGATTTGAAAATAATAAAACATATTAACACATTTATGAAAATATTATCTTCAAAAATAATATAAATATAAAAATTTAAATATATGGGTATATATTAATTTAAAACATATTGAATAAAATTATATATACACTTATAAAAATGATATATAAAAACAACTAGCAACAAAATTAAATAAACATTTATTTATAAATATTAAATCAAAAAAATTGTTAAAAATTATAGTATTATGGAAATAGAAAAATTATAATAATATACGAAATTTGAAACTTATTTATTCATAAACGTTTACTCAGGAACAAACTAACCATTTATTAATAATTATAGACAAAATATATAAAATATTAAAAATATTAAAATTAATAAACAAATTCAGTATTATAAATTAATAAAATATTAAAAGTAATAAATTTTAAATGAAAAAAGTTAAAAAAATAGAATTAAATTTCTAAACGAAAATTAAAATAAAATATTACCCACAATAAATATATAATATGGAAGTATATCATCAACAAATATAGGGAAAAAATAAATAAAATAAATTGTACATAATTAAATGGGTTTGTAGTTAATAACAAATAAATTATTAAGAAAAATATTAAACATTTAATAAATATTATAAGTTTGTAATATAAGAAAAAAAATCCTAAAAATAGAGAATTAGAATTTATATCAATGAAAAAAAATAAAAATATATATTTGGAAGAACATCTAATTATGTGAAATTCTGTGGGAGAATAGTTGAAAAAGATTATTACATCTGAAATGGTTTTAATTGAGTGTTAAAAGAAATGTGTTGGAGGTGAAAAAAATATATAAAATAGAGATTGAGTGAAAATGAAAAAAGTGGAAAGACGTTGATGGATAAATTTTTTTAAATGGAGGAATATTATAGATAAAAAAAGTATATGGGTAACAATTGAATGTAAAAAAACATAGATCCTCAGAATATCGAGTTGGGAATAGAATTTACATGACATATTATATCTTTTTATTTAATTTTTTTACAAATTTAAATAATTTTTTATAATAAATAATTTTAATTTAATTTTTAACATCATTTATCTTATAAAATATGAAATGAACCCGATTGAAGTATCCCCGAAATAGTGCCTTACATTAATTAATTATAATTGATAAAAAATTCAAAACCCAAATGGATTTATAGTTTAGTAGTTTCCAGAAACCATATTACATTCATGATAACCATTTTACATTCAGAATAGAAAAAATCCATAGTACATAACCAAAGCTAAAAAACTGTACCCCTGAAAAATCAATCAATGATCTGTTTTTAAAAATTTAATTAAATTAAAAAAAGGGTGAGATGTAATGACTTAGACATTACCCAATATTTTTTGAAAAATTATTCTAGAAAATTATTAGAGGAGGCATTGGGAAAGAATGTGGTTCTCAGGCATAGTGTGCTCAGAATAATTCACTGAAAAATGATATGTTTTTAATAGCACACATGTGTCAATTTTGTAAAAAGTGAATTAACCTTTTGCCAGTTTTACAGATATAGAATATAATGGTTCCATTGAGATCATATTGATGTCTTTACCCTAAGTTTCACCTAACTTTGGTCAGCATGAGTCATCAAATGAAAAAGACACAAATGATGTAACCATAAATAAAATAATTATATTAAATAATTTTATTTTAAAATATTTATAACTCCTAAACGATAACTTAGATTGAAAATGTCATTCTATTGTAGAGTTCATTGAGAGGTTTTTTCATTAGGCGAGGCCAAACATTGGACGGTGTGGCCCGACTATGGAATATTGTTTTTAAACGTAAATGTTATAAAAATATTTTAATAAAAATATATTATTCAATGTAGTAACATTTCCTTTCTTAATGGGATCAACTTGAGGAATTCAAGGTTTCACCACAAACCTATCATTATTCTAATATACAGAAGAGGACCTCTAGAGAAAATGATGGCGAATGACAGAATATAGACACAAACATGAATCAACAGATTAAATATCGTTGAATGATAATGATGTAGATTTTCTGTTCATCAACAATCTTCCCATGTCGAGGTAGTGAATTCAGATTTTGATTAATATATTCCATTTCTAGGAAAATAAAGATGAATGTGAATCATCAAATGAATAGGATAACCTTCAGGTCACTCATTATTGCAGGATGGTGAAAATAGTAGGGTTTTAATCTTGGGATTTATTCGATTATGGATTTGTTATTCTTTTATGATCATTCATATAGAATATACTGAGGCTGGATTGAAGAAAGGTCGATGATCAATCCATGGGTTGTTACATGTGCCTTTCTTCCCTGATTTTATTTGAATTTTTTTTATTATTTAAAATCATCGTGGGTTATGAACGAATGATCCTTTCACCTTCTTTTCTCGGTGCAACGATCTGAAATCTAGGATCCAATCTCAGGACAACCTACTAGAGGTGCGATGATGATGGAGATAGATGAATCGAAGCGAGCTGGGAGATATCTTCATTTGTGTGATTTTTCATTGAGATAAATCAAGTTGTTGATACGAGACTAGGGTGATGAAGAACGTGACCCAAGTGTAACTGATGTTCCTCCATTTTGAAAAAAAGAGCACTGGAGGAGAACCAGTGGCCCGTAGAAGGGTCCACAGGTGCGTCGAAGGCAGCACATGGTGGTGCCAGCCATGTGAACCATTTCATGACTACTATTGGAGGAGACCACTGCACCAAGGGACACAGGATATATGGAAGAGGTGTAGACCCACATTGAACACAACAATGTGACATTGAACATGGTCACACCGCATTTACCAGGACCACACAGTCTAGTAGACCGCATGTAGTGCAAAGCCCAGCCTATACCCGTGAGCCAGATCAGTTCAGCCGGGACACTCTAGTGTCCAAGAGGACTGGTTTCAATGGACTGTGGCCAGAAGGCTAGGTTCCGCGGGTCGGGCTAGACCGAGTTGGGTCGAGAGAGGGTCGGGTCAGACCATTATTTAGTAAAATAACAAAAAATTTCAAACGGAGTGTCTGTTTGATGTTTGTCTATTGTGTGAGGACCCTTGAGATGGGAGGTATTTTTGAGATAGCATGGTGGGTTTTCAGTTGGATCAATAGAGGTTGAGACCATTCTCTTTGTCTACTTCTATCAAGGTTCGATATAGGATCTTGTCCCCGTCATGTGGGATGCGAGCAGAGGTTGAGATTATACCCATGATCTTTTACTATGAGGGTTCGATACAAGATCTAATTATCAAAAAATATAATGAATCGTTTTTTGAGGTTAGTTATCTATGGCTGGAATTGATAATTGATTATGCGAGATGGTGCATGTATTATTATGAGAGGCCTGGTCAGTCCTCACTTGCCATTGTGTTACCTTAGTTAGTGTTCATGGAGCTGGTGTGACCAATATTTACATGAGAACCACTCCCCTATCTATGATGATGTGTCCAGTAGTGGATGAGTCCCCTACCAGTGAGCCCTAGCCATGGTGGACCCCCAATTTATATATGAAGATCATATTCATTATATTATTCGTGACTACACATAACAAGCATTCTTCGGGTAGTTTTCATTGGTCGATGTTTGGGTTTCATGTATGAAGACTGCATGTCTTAGTGAGACTGAATTTCTCATGGAAAATATATGAATTATAGAAACCATTTGCCTTTTTGGTTACTTTTGGTAGATCCGTTCTACGTGCTTTAATCAAATATGGTGAAGAGTGAGATCTCCTGAGATGAGCATGCTATAAGTGGAACAATATAGTTGTTAGTAGATTATGCTTCAAGGTTTGGAATATTCTAAGAGTATACAAGGATTTTCTTATAATATGTTTTATTTAAATATACCATTGTGGATTCAACTCAATCTTCTTTGTGGTGCTTCCTTTATGGTATTTTACATTGGGTATTCGAGGTGTCCTACCCAGTATTATTTTACTCACCACAATATGAGATTTTCCGGTATGTTTCATGTCTTCTGAAGATAATTAGTAGTTTAATGGAGTCTTAGGTGGACCACGACTAGGTGGTTCTTAGAGAGACTGAACTATTGGGGAGTTCTCCTATGGCTTCAAAAAGCTGACCAATACCTTCCCATCATGTACGTTTTTATGAGGAAGAGTTTCAAGATGTTTTTCATTCAATTTTGAGGAATCTTTCTTTCGGAGGGATTGTATTGTAGCCCCATTTAAATTTTCTTCACTTTACATTCCTATCATACTATGTGGTTGGTATCTTAGTGCATTCATGTTTTTTTAGTTAGTGTTTTTACAATTCATAATTTTGGGATTGGAGATGTGGGTGTATATACAGGTACCTAGGAGAATGACTCTAATTTTTGGGCTATGTCTACTCTATGCAAGTCACCAGCCCCAATCCAATTAGAGGGGGGATTTTGGTAGTCAGAAAATGGGCCCCTCTCAGATGTGTCATGGTAAAGTGGTATAAAAGGAGGCCAGTTCTATATTTGGACCAGGAATCTATGAGATTTTTTTAGGGAAATAATGTTATGTATTTTGAGGTTGGAATTCTGGTTAAGGACTCAAGAGTTAGTGATGCGGCCAATATATCCATACACCAAGACTTTAGACATGTGGTTTAAGACTCGATAGATAAAAACATTGGTTGGAGGGGGAAATGATATGTGCATCATATAGGAATGGGATTTGTTTTCCATTTCCTCCTGGGGTCAGATCACTAGGTATGCTCTTTTAACAATGATACATCTTATTTTCATAGAGGATGTATTCATGAAACCAGTTAGCGAGGTTTCTGCAATAGGATCGGGAGTTCGACCCGATGTTTGATGATGCCTCATAGAGGGGAGTGAGTCACAAAGTATTTTTTTTTCAGGATGGTAAACACATGGATTATTATACTATTGATCAATTCATAGACCCACCACTAGTGATTTATGTATATGATGCTTTCCATAATGTATCATGCATTGATCTTTTTGTGTTGGATAATGATAGGTAGGGTTTGATCATTATCATTGTCTTTCAAGGTAGCGATCTCTAGGGATTCGTGATGAGTAGGACCTTCCAATAACAGGTGTGAGAAGTATGTTGTTGAATAGGAGGTTTCATCGATGCCACACAAGGGAACCTAAATTCCATAAAGGGATAAATTTATATCATTTTTAGTGTAGGGATCGTCTATCATGAGATTGTACCACCATTCGTGTTGCAGCCAGAGAGGCGATTGATGAATCTCCGAGGAAGAGTAGCATTAGGAGGGGATAGATCCAGTTATTGGCCAAGGTGAAAGAGGAGTTGGAGAGGCAGAAAGGGGTGGCCAACATTTTGATGTGTCACCATAACCACCCTTAGGTGGTCCATACTAGAATCCAAGTGATGGAGGAAATGGGAGGAGACTGTTATAGACTGTTAAGGCATATGACCCCAGGACATCATGAAACTTTCAAGGTATAATTAGTGTCATTCTACATTATATGTATTAGATAGACATATGTATAGGGGATTTCATTTACTTCAACTTTACTTGTTTTATACAAGCTGATTCTGATCAAAATTTTGAATTGACCCTTACGCATGGAGACACCGACATGAAGAGACTCAATGATCACACACCAGTGACTATAGTTTGACCTAAAACTTAATGGAAAGAGTTTTGATTGGGTTCTCTTGGTAGTAGCATTGAGGCTTTATGATGTCATTCTCGATATGGACTGGTAGCCAATATTCATACTCAAATTGATTTTTTATTAAAAGGGTGTAGTTCATCAACTGTAATAGAACCCGGTTCCCATTTTTATCCATGAAAGGGAAATCATTGCACCAAAATATGGACTCATTCATAGGAGGGTAAAAACTATTACTCTTCAGTTTGCGAGACCAACCCTTAGTGTAGTGGATGTTTGGGTCCTCAGTTTCTTGTAGTGGTGCTGAAGTATAATGTATTCTTCCCCAATGATGTTCCTTATTTACCTCCCCATCGAGAGTTATACATCTGGGTTGATATACACCTCAGGATGGAACCGATATCTATAGTATTATATCACATTTCTCCCATAGTTCTTCATGATATGAGAGTAAAATTATAGTACTTTTAGAGTAATGGCTTCAAGAGACCTAATGGTTTACCCTGGATAGCCATATCTAGTCTTCGTTAATAACATCAATGTTTACATAGCATCTAATAATGAGCAAGCGGTAATCGTAAGGATGGTATTGAACACAATTCAAGAGAACCATCTATATGGGAAGCTCTTGATGTTTTAGTCATGTATTAAAGATTTCATTCTTCCATTTGGGATATATATTCTCCTAAATATGTGTTGCAATGGATCTAGTGAAGGTTGAGGAAGTGATTAACGAGCGCTCCCCTCTTGAGGATTATAAAGGTGGGTGTTAAGTATGTAGTTTTCTATGATAAATCCAAAACAAGAATTTTCCTTGTCCTAATGAAGAGAAAAGCAGTGATTGACAATGGATCATGCCAGTTGAAATCTCATGTGATGAACTATGTGACCCGTGATCCTTATTTTTCAACAATAGTCATCAGATTGATGATGTGGTGACACTACTTGATGGGTGAGTGATTTATCATCTACTTAGACCACAAGATTCTCAATTATATATTGTCTCAAAAGTATTGGAACTTGAGATAATGGATATGGATACAATACCTCAAGGAACATATCTTAGTGATTCTCTATACTCCTGGGAATGGGAATGTGGAAGAATACACTCTTTGCATTAGATCTATATTTTAGTTTCTGAATGAGGCATAAGAGTAGTTAGCCTTGTGGATGAAATCCATTGTGGATGAGCCTATAGTAGCTTATCTCCAGTAAATGGTTTTTACCCCCAACTCATACAAAAAGACAAGGGGGAAAAAATCTAATTGTTCCAAATGTGATGCTCTACAAGATTAAATGTCCCTAGTGTATGCACCAGATGGATATATGAAAGTTTGGGAGAACACTATTCTTTTCAGAGAATGCACTATGATACCAGTGGCCAGTAAAATTGTTCTTGATTTTTTTTGAGTTTTCCATGTTTAACCTTTTAATATGATCCTTACCAGACTTTTCTCAGAATAAAAATGGTATTCCGAATTTTACAGGATATTTAGCCAAGAAAGTATTTCATTTCCCCTAGTATGGAAATTTCAAATACCGTCTTCATTTCTTCAGAAAATCACTCACAACGTAATTCACTATTCCATGAAATGATAATATCATCCACATAAATGATCACAAAGAGGGAATAGTAATTACATTATCTGATATAAAAACTGATATGCACTCATCCATTCATAATGTTCATATATGTTAAAGATGTAAAAAAATTGGAATACCATACCATTAGAGTGTGTTTTATCCCATACAAGGATTTCTTCAATCTGTATACATAACTTTCATCCTTTCCCACAACAAAGCCATGTGGTTGTTCAATATAAACCTCCTCTTAAAAACCACCATTCATGAATATAGATTTGACATCCTTTTTTAAAATCCTGAAGCCTCATTATTTAGAAATAATAATAAATATTATAATTGATTCAAATATGGTCACTATAGAAAAGGTTTAATCGAAATCAATAGCTTATATTTTTAATACCATTGGAATACAAAAAATTAATTATTTCATATAACTTTACCTTATTCATTCATTTTATTCCAAAAATCACATTTTGTGCTTGCGATGTGTTTGTTCTTAGGATTGGGTGTTAGTTCAATTGAATTGTTCTTTTCATTATATCCAGTTCTTCAATCATTGATTGAAAGCATTCCGGATGCTCAAAAAATTCTTTCACCTCATTTGGATCCACTTTTTAATATAGAGAAGTATGTGTCATAGAAATTTTATTTCTTCTTTTTATAACTTTTTGATGTTGATCACCAATTATATTTTGAGAATACCCATTTTCCTCATCATTGGATGAGACTATTGATTATCTTCCTCATCAAAAAAAAAATAGTTGAGTATGTTTCTTTTTCTTGATTAGGAATAAAATTTCTTATATAATTATTAATAACATTTTCTTTTACATGATTGACTTCATTATCTATATGAGAATTTTTTTATATTCTTACATTTAAATTACTTCCATTTCCATTGAATGAATAATTAATTTTTTTCAATGTTGAAAAATTTGTATCCTCTTCCTTATTGGGAATAGCCATGAAAGATTCCATCTTCACCTTTCTGTTCAAACATTCCTTAGTTTACATATTTCTTATTTATTATTCATGGGCTCTGGAAAAATCTAAACTACTTCAAACATGGAGTTTTTTGATTTAAAATTTAGATAGAGTCATATCTGACTCAATCATATAGAGAAAATGGTACTAAATGTAAACAGTTGTTCTCATGACTTGCCTCAAATAGTAATGAGCGAGGGGATGCTTAATTAACATGGTACTTCCCATTTCCACTGAGCTTATGTTATTTCATTCAGCGACCCCATATTTTTGGGAATTTTATAGGGAATAATAATCATTCTGAATTCCATACTTCTCAACATAGTATTCAAACTCTACACTTCTTTATTCACCATAATTATTTGTTCGCAGATTCTTCACTAAATAGTCACATTCATTTTCCTATTTTCTTTAGAAATATTTAATCATTTTCAAAGAATCTGATTTATGTTCTATATACATGAAACTAGTAATGTGTGTAAAATCATAAATGAATGTAATGAAGTAATTATATACATTTGTTTATTTTTTTCACATTGGATAGAAAATATTAGAAATAATCAGATCTAGGGGTTGTCTTTAACAATTCTCAAATATCTTGATCACAACATTTTTAATAATTCATTTATCATAGATAATGAAACACCGATCTATTATTCCTGGAAAATTAGGAATGTCCCAGACATTGTTATTATTGGATAAATTCCTCATGTTTATATACCCCATGTGTCCTAGCATTTTATTCCATAGTTTATTCTCCTCTACCATGATCATGTAACAAGTGTTTTGTTTATCCCCAACATGAATAAAATTACCGTTACTATGTTGGTCTTGTAAAAATCATTCCATAGTCATCTCTATTCAAAAAAATTCCATATTTCACAATGATTACATTGTTCCCTTATCACACAGTCGTGAAACACTTAGAAAGTTGTGTTTCATCCCATCAATAGACAATGTTTTCTTGGATTTCCTTTTTTCTTTTCCAATGATGGATGAGGTGACACATTTTATTTTATAGGAATAATCATTGTAAAATGTCAAAGTTCCTTATTTTAATTTTTTCACACCCTTTAACAATTTAATGTCTCCTATCATGTGTGATGAACAACCAATATGAAGTATTTAGGTTTGTTCTCCTTTTGTGGATTTCAATGTAGTTTTAACAACATGTGTGTTTTCACCATTCTTTTTTTTTCATCACCTTTGGATTATGAGAATTTAGATTCTTTTGTTGATATTATTACAAAACAAGGCATAATTTTTTATGGTTTCCAGGATGATAAAATCCATCAAAAATAGTTTCTAATGGCTTGAACCATTTTTCAGCCATCATTCCATACGATTTAGACTTCTTCACAACAAATTTGTCATTTTTCATTCTTTATGAAGATTGACTCTCCTAAAGCTCTGCCTTATTTAATTATGGGATAATAGTAATTATTCTTGTTGAATCCAAACTTATTTTACATATGTCCAAATACACCACAGTACACATAATCTACATATAATGAGTATCTTCCTATAAAACCTCCATACTGATCAGAATTGTGAATACAATTCTCATCCACTATCATTTTTTCTTTTCTAATCCTCCAACATTTTTGTTTTCAATAATATTATTCTTCTTATTATCATCCATGTTGGAATGTAGAGTATTGTTATCAATTCTATATTTAGATAGTTTCAAAATATTTTTAGACCCATGTATCTTTGAGACATCAAAATTATCAATTTTTTTTCTTTAGGCCACATACGCCACATTCCCATAATTGTTCATTTCATAAACAATTACATTCTTCTTCTCACCCATTGAATGTATATTTTTTTGAGCAATCATAAATTTCTCATTCTGATAAATTTAATAAATTTCAATTATAGATTTTTTATACATTTGTTTCTCAATATATCTTCAGAAATATTATGTTGAATATGATCCAACTCTTCTTAATTTTTTCCTTTAGTTTTAACTCGAAATTATCATTAGGATTCTTTTCATCATCAAAAGAATTATTCAAAAAATCAATTACTTTCTCTATATTTTCATTCTCATTAGTAAAAAATTCTTTGTTTCTTGAGAATTTATCTTCCAAACTATTGTTTTGATTATCATGTCTTTTGATCATTCCCAGACATTCCATCAACTATTCATTCAAATGGATTTCAATTTTAGATTATTATTATTTGTAATTTCTTCTTTAGTATTCCTCATCATTCACTATTTCTATGAATGTATTTTCAATAACATACTCAACAATATTTCTGGATTCAAGATCACTTCCTTCTTATTCTTCTTCATCTATTGATAATAAACTTCTTCTTTTTGAATTGAAGACTTTACTATCATTCCCTTTATCAAAACATTTATCTTTATAACCCTGTTTCATCTATGATCTTCCTGGTTTTCGTTATTCTTCATCACTATCTTATTTATTATTTCTACACATATTTTTTAGAAAATTGTCCAATGACTACACATTCAAAAATATTGAAGGGGAGTTTCCCTTTTTTATTTTACTATACCTCTTTTCACATTTCTAGAAAAAAAGGATAAAAAATAAATGAGATTTTTACATTGCATGATTTTAGAGTCCGAGTCTCCAGTATATTATTAAAAAAAAATCATATTTGACATATCATTATTTGTAACCTTGAAATGCATTTCACCATATACTATTGTTTTAATATTCATATAATTCTCTCTTCAAATTAAAAATGTGATAATAGTGCTACACAATTATCAAGAGATAATGTTTCAGGATATTAGTATTTTAATAAAGAAATTTTTCATGGAATTTTTTAGGTAGGATTATCAATATATATTAAACAACTATAGGGTTATCTATATTTCCACCAAGACATCTGATATTATTCACAATTTCATTCAACCTGGTAAATAAGTCCCCAATAGATTCATTCTCACTCATATTCAAGTCTTCATTATTAAATCACAAGATTTGATGTTTATCATTTTTGACTTTTGTATTAACATCATATATGTTTATCAATTTTTCACATATTCCTTTGGTTGTGGAAACACATACAAATCTCAAGAGTTAAATTTAAGAAAGTGAGGATAATATAGACATCTTGGACCTTCCATCATTCTCTTTATACTTATTTTCGATAGATATGATTGGTGATTTATCATCAATGGGGGGAATTCCAACTATTAATGATTAAAAAAATCCTAACTAATAGACGTGAGATATTTCAACATTTTATCATTCCTGATATGATAATTATTTCCATCAATGACCGGAATACCTTTAATGTTCATAGAGTTCAAAATCTCCATCCACAATGAATAGTGAAGGGATCCATCGGCTATGATACCACATGAATGTTATGAGTTAGTGTATTTGTATAAACATAAGGGGGGTTGGATGAATCAATGATAATTTTTCATTTATATTTCCATTAAATTGAAACAACATTTTCCTATTATTAATGATTCAATTACATGCTAAAAACAAAACAATCACACATCAACATGAAGACATATATTTACAATTTTCACAATATAATATGAATAGGTACGTCCTAGGTATGGTTTAGAGACAATCCAATTCCACACCATCTGATAGAAAACAATCCTCGTATTACAATGAGTAGGATTGTTCCTTTAACTCATGTAGTACATTGAAGATAATACAAAAGTGTGTGTCGACTATCTTAGTAGAAATATAGTAACACATTGTTTTTGTAACCACTCATGTTACCTGTGATTCTTTGAATTAAAAAAGTGTATTCAATTGAAACACAATTCATCAATTCCACAAAAATAAGAAAGATTAGATCCTCCTATACATTATAGAAGAAAACTCAGTCTTATTTTTCTGTGTCTAATTTATCCAATCTGATTCCTCTATGTATGATTCTCCCTGTCCAATTTTATTTCAATAGAAAACATCAATGAATCTATTCCACATCAATCCCTGAGTATGATAAACATAGTACAATACTTACTCAGTACGACAAAACCAATACGTAAAACCTAAAGTCGATTAATCTATCCCAATACGAAGAACAAATGAATTAAAATTTAACTTCATCAAAACCTCTTCAACAAAAGATTAGTACAAAGACTTCTTCTCTCTAAAAACCTATATCTTCTCTCTCTACTGTGATGAACAATACACCATCTTCTAGAAAGTAACATATACTTTCTACCTATTATAAGTGACCCAAAATCACTTTTGGTGGGAATCCAAAAAACATTACCACTCACATAAATTCACCAAAATCATAATTTCTCCTAAAATATCAAATAAATAATGACATTGTCAATGAGTCATGATTATTATATAAATATCTACAATCTTCACATATTATTCTCCAAAAACCCAATTCAATTGTCATCATGATTAAAATTTATGAATAATACATGAGTCCAATCATAGGATCCAGATTGTCTCAATTCTATTACTGAATTTGATTCTTCAGATAGATTTGAATCAAAATAATTTATTTGAATGTTCATCTCCCCCTCGACAAATCATTCATCAATCTATTTTCATTGAAAAAATCAAACTAACAATGTAAATAAACACTTTTTAAATGGTTGGTTGCATTGTAGATCATATTATTCATTTCATATCTTTACCCACTTGAAAAGGTCAATTCAGAGGATAGAGAAATCAAATCAACTCTTGACCAACACGATGAAGAAATTTGAGAACAAACCATAGTGCGATTCTTTTGAGATACAATCTTCCCTAGGTAAAATTTTTTCAAGGTACACTATTTTTTATGCATGATAATCTATATGCTAATATTCCTAGATATGATCACTTCTGAATATGACTAGGGTGAGTAAGATTCTATAGATTCCAATCATTCAATGTAGGAAATGGTTTTATATCATCTGATGGAATGGAGGATGCTATCGTAAATCGACACCACCTCTTCAATCAATACCACATCTTCAATCTTCATAACCTCTTTAATCAGCACCACTACTCAATTTTAATCACCTTTTCAATCAGTACTACCTTTCTAATCTGAACCACATTTCTAATCAGCACCACCTTTCCAATCGGCACCTCCTTTTAAATCTGCTTCACCAAACCTTTCTCTATCACTTAATTCCATCATGCTAGAATGATAAGTTCCCAATTCAACTCATAATTTATATGAAATAAAAATATAAAATGTGTCGTCACAGATAATGTAACACCCCAATATTTCATAGTATGTTATCTCTTCAAAGTAATTCAATAACTTGTGCTACATACAACAACGAGTTCGAGTACACCACGACTTACCAAACTAGCCATTCAAAAAGTGGTTATCGGTAGTATTAAAAAAATTAAATTTTATATATATCCTATATTATTTTAAAATTCATATTTTGTGTTTCTTAATCATAATATAATGACAAATCCAATTTTGCAGAAGAAAGAAGTATTTTTTTTTAAACTGAAAATTTACCGCCTATTTAATGGAGAATATTTTTTAAATCAAATATTTGACACATTTGAATATTAATTTTAATGAAATTAAATTTTTATATAGAATAATTACATAAAAATTTGGTTTGAATAAATATTCTGTACATTTCCATTAACTTTCATATTTTGATGAATACTAAAAAATACTAATCTTTTAATTAAAAACAACTTTTTAATAAAAATAATTTATAGTGTTAAATTATGAATTTGAATGGTTAGGAAGTAAAATTTATTATAATTTTATCATTTAATACAATGTAGGACATTATAAGTAATTTCAAATTTAAATTTGACTTAATCACATGTCAATCTTTTGATAGATTTTTCTTTTTAAAAAACTGTTTTTCATTATTGTCAACAAGAATTAATTATAAATTAATTAATTAAACTTATATTTATTTAATTTGGTAAAATATTATTCATTTTTGAATTCAGAATATCAAAATTATCTAAGGGTAAATTTTTGGTATTTTTCTGAAAACATTCAATTTTAGATGAATATTGAAAAACACTATGTTATTCTTCTACACTGAATTTTTATTTAAATAATTATTTATTTTATTTAAAATTATTTTCAGTAAAAATAGATATATAATACCTATATACATTAAATTTAATTAATGGGAGTCATTTTATAACAAAATTAGATGTATAGAATATTATTGAACTATTTACCGTCTCTTACCCACCATCTAGGAGCATTTGAATATTCGGAATAAACATAATTTTACCACTTCTATGAATTGAATTTCAAAATTCCAAGAGACAAGGTTAATATTAGTATGTAAAATTTTGTTTAATAAGTTGAAAATATTTTTTGGTGAATTGTAACTTTTGACTTTTATTTACCATGGTTAAAAGTAAATAGGGTAATTGAAGGTAAAAATGTTATCATAATTACCATAACACATTTCCTAATTCAATTGTATAAGTTTAATTCGATAAATAACAACATTAGGAATAAAATATGATTCTTTATATCAACATGGGTTAGATTAGGACATTTAAAATTATTTTATTTAAATAAGAGTTAAAAGTGTTAAATTCAATGTTTATTAACTAAACCATTTTTATTATAGAGCTATACATATGATAAAATTGACATTAAATATTCATTAGAAATATAGAAAGAATTAATACATAATGTTATTTTATTTATAATTTTTAGATGTTATATAATTAAATTTATTTATGACACAATGATGATGCAGTAATTACATTCTTAATGAAATATTTAAATAGTTTATATTATAAGTTTTAAAATAAATAGAATATAATTGTTTTGATTACTTAAAAAAATTCTAGGTTAATAGGATATTTTAGGTTTTATTATACAATTTTTTTTCAAATTGATAAGGTTTTTATGACTTTCACAAAAACAGAAAACCCAATTGTGTACAAATTGGCATAAATTAGTTTTTTTAGAAAACTACTATATTATTGGTTCATATAATATTCCTAAAACTCTATGGTGGGGAAAAAGGGAATAAAAAATATTATATATGTCATTAGTGAACAACTTGATGTTCTCTTGGATATTTAGAGTAACTTTTAACCATATACTGTAAGAATACAAGAAGACACGATAAAAGATTAAATATTTAACTAAGAGTTAAATTGAATGGATAAGGTTAAAATGATATCCTAAAAATGTATAAAATATATGGTTTGAGTGGATTTCTACCCGTACCCCTCTTATTTTTGAAATAAATTATTTTTCAACAATTAGAAATTAAAAATGATTTTATTATAAAATAATATTTAATGATTTTCATAAAGTGACCAGCACCTAACTTATAAAAGGGTACTTCCCCTTTTATTAATTTCACGCCTCCAAACCCATTTTTTTCGACCTACCACTACCCATATATCTTACCAACCTTTTTCACTTAAATCTAGAGGCCTTACATTGATCATAAAGAAAACCTAAGGAGCTGTTTAGACAAAATCTAACTGAAACAGCCGAAGAAGAGGTAATAATTTCACCACCATCTTTAATGTTCTATTCTTCTTCCATTAACTCTTTATTTTTTGTTTCCAAACAAAAATATTAAATCAAATACTTTCAACATAATGTGATGTTATTATAAATATGGTACAACCATGTATGTTATTCTATCGATCCTATAAATTACAAAGTCACCATACGTGCATATGTACATCGTACCATCTCCACGTCGTGGTGTAGTTTGTTATTCTAACACTTCATTATTTGGATGGGTATAATAAGGAATATAACTGATTTAAATAATAAATATAAAATTTTAATGATTATGTATATATGATAATACAACCAATTACATACAATTTCACCATCAATATAATGATATTGTCGCTCGTACGTACGTACAGATTACCATCTCCACGAACTCGATGAGATTAATTCCCCATAATAATGATTAAAGAATAGTTTTCATTTTATTATTAAAAATAATGTTTAATAACTTAATACCATTCTTGATAAAAATCAAGTACATCCTATTCATAACAAACATGGCATATGTAACCAAACATATCTTCCACATCTGTGTTTCTTAAAAATGTACATCACTTTTTTTTAGTATTTACTAGACTATGAGTTGTTGACATTTATACCCTTTTTTGACTTTTTATATAATATTTTTAAAAGAATATATTTCTTGTCCAAACAAGGAACTTTATGAACTTCTCAAAAAATTATGATAAATGTTTTTTTAACTTATATGGTGGGTGTGGTTATTCACTGCCATTATAAAACCATTGTAGATTACCATAAAATATTATAAGAATATTTCCAAAATAAATGTTTTATTTTATAATTTTGTGTCTTGTAAATGGTTTAAAAATATAAATAGGAATTTCTTTCAAATAGTTTTCATTTCATCAATGTCAATATCTTTGATAGATTTCAATATTATTTTCTGTTTATTTATTATGATACAAATCATCCATATTCTATTGAAGGGTTTGTGAAAATTTTGACTGTGGATGTATTATTTTTCCACCATTAATGGTTTATGGATAAAGTATTGACATATTTTATGATAGTTTTAATACGAATGTTTATTTTATGTTTAAAACATTCCATATAAATAATGCATTGGACATAGTATGTGACGGGTGGAGCCCGCTATAGCTCCTCGATGCATCGATATGTCTAATGAGACAAACAAGTGTCTTGTCACAAGGCCTTGACAAAATATTATATGTAGTCTTGGCACAAGGCCTTGAATATGTGGTTATGAAGTTAGGAATTATTCATTCTATCATTATGAAAGAGGCAATTGATATTGCATTAGAATATTTGAATTGTATAATATCCATGTGAATAAGTTTAAGGAATTATTAGATTTATATTTTCCATATTATGCAGATGTTTATGATTCAAAGGAATTTGATTAAGACTTATATATTTCCATTAATGTTTATTCTTATTTATGATAGTTTCTGGTATATTGTTATCTTTACTGAGCGTATGAGCTCACCCCTATATATGATTTATTTTTCCCATGATGCAGAAAATATATTACGACTAACCTGCAGGGATAGTCTAGAAGATATAAATGTGGTCAATGGAGATAATGTTAATTTTTTATTGTTTTATAATGTAATGTAAATCTTATGATTGTATCTATTACTTCCAATGCTACTAAACTGATCGTTCTTTTAGGATTTGATATGTTGTTATCATGTCAATGTTATGTAATAATGCACCAACTCTGGGTAACTGGGGTCGGGGTGTTATAGTTGGCATGAGAGGAAGATTAGTAAAAACCTTCGAATCTATGTTTAGAAAAACTCTGATTAGAGAACATTACCCTAAGATAGAATTTGAGGATTAGTAATGAATAACTTCATAGAATTTTGGTAATGCAGAGATTTTGTGTATTTTCTAAGAAATACATCCCTATCTGGATAGGAGCAGGTTGAGGTGTCTCTGGCGTAGATGTTCCTAGGAGTGAAAAATCTGACATGGAGTTTCGGGCATGACTCGAGGTATCCTGGTACATGACAATGGGCCTTGCTTCACTCTTGGTTATGACACTCCTGGGGGATATGCTTAAGAAAATTCACATTTACACTACATACCATTATGAATGATTTAGGAGTAAATAATTCCTATTAGAAAAATTTTTATGATTATATATTATATTCATAACCTTTTCAACTTACATTAGGTGTTTTCCATGTTTGGAATTATGCATTTCAATTCATAAACTATCCTAGTGTTTGAAATTGATTAGAAATGGTGCCTATTAAAAGGAATGAGAACTCCAGTAATACGCATGATACAAAGATGAAGAAGGATCATATAATTCATGGTGTTAAGACAATATTTAGAAGGGAAATAGTATCCCATGTATTCTCATCATATGATGAAATAGTATCATGTGTTAATAAGATATGTGAATAATTAATTGAGTACTATCCATTTTAATGTAAGTAAGATAAGAAAAGGATGGAAGAGAGAATGATGGATAAAGGGGAAGATGAGAAAGATGGATTTTCTTATTCGTGATAACTGTAGAAAGTATCACCTTGGTATATTATTGAAAGGAATGTGAGTTTGTAATAAGTGTTGCAGAAAAGGACACCATTTATGTGATTTCAAGGGTAAGAAAAGGTTTCAATTGTACAATTCTTCATCTGCAAGTAGTTGGGACACTAATTTGAATCAATGTCCAAATCATCACAGTATAATACAAATGCAGCTATTGGATACTAATCAAATTATGATACTACCAAAGATGAAGATGAATTATTAGAGTTCTTATGTTGTTACTAATGTATTATGTCATTTGTGTATTGTATTTTTGATGTACATGTTATTAGAATTATAGAGTTTACATGGACTGTATTGTAGTATTATTTCCTTAAGGACATGAGATTGTGTGGAACCAAGAAGTGTGACTCAATTGCAAGTTAATTTTTTTTGGAATATATATGGTTGAGTTATAGATAAACCCTAATATGGTTCTGATACTGAGGTAGTGATTTTAAAATAATATATGATTTATTTGGATAAATTATGTTGGATATTACTGACTATCTTGAAATAGATTAATGATTCATATATTCCATCATTGTTGGAGTTTACAACATTTTTGGATAGAAGGAGTATATCTATTATTCTATAAGGAAAAAGGGATAATAAATTTAATCAATAAGGTTATATGGTAATTTAGGGTTTTACAGTGTTTTAAAAGAATACATGATGAAGGTATTCACAAGTTATTACATGTCCAAAAGAAACTTCATTATGTTTACCTTCCTTATAAATTTAGGACAATGAGTTTGGAAAGAAGTATTTTGGATAAGTATAAATATTGGAATTGATTAAGTTTGACATTGGATATTATTGTTAAGGTTAAATCATTTCTTGATATTAGTTTGGCATAGTCATAAAAAGGACAACCCAGAGGTCGGGCGACAACCCATCACGTCCTGCAAGGGCGCAAGACATGAACCCACAACTGAAGAACGACAAGGGTGAATTACCTACCACTAGCCTACGTGATGTCCTGGTTTGTATAATGTATTTTTTATATGGTCTGACAGATAAACTGTAAATTATTTTTTTTGGAACACTATACGATTAGGATAAATAGTGTTTTTGATTTCTATTATCTTTTGGTGTGAAATATGAGTTTGTGGTAGTAATTATTTGAAGGATTAAACTCTACATGTCATGTATATTTTTTTCTCTTATTCTATGAATAAATTATTTTTTAAAATTTAGGGTAGAGATCTTAAAACAAAAAATGTTTTATCCTAACACCTTATGTTTTGTGGAATCGATTATATTTTAAATCATCATAGATCTATGTATTTGAGGCCCTCAATTGAACAATTTTTTGAGATTTATGGCCTCAATATCTCTATATAAATATATATGTTTTCCTCCAATTATATTTCTCTAATTTCCAACAATGATCTCCTATTCGAGTTTATAATTTAGTGGTGACTTTTTCATTTCCCTTTCTCTCTTATTAAGAATAAATTTAATTGAACCAATTTATGATGTGGGTTTTCCACAAAGTTATTTTTCTATTTTTAACATTTTATTTTTGAATAAAAATTTCAAATTGTGAGGACGCAATTTATAGTAGGGATAATGTGAAACCCCATGATTTCATAGTATGTTATCTCTTCAAAGTAATTATATAACTTGTTCTATATGAAACATCGAGTTCGAGCGCACTAAGACTTATCAAACTAGTCATTCAAAAAGTGGTTATGAATACTATTAATGGAACATTGAATTTTATATATATCTTATATAATTTTTACATTCATATTTTTTGTTTCTTAGACATAATATAAGGACAAATTCAATTTTTTAGATAAAAGAACTATTTATCAAAAAATGAAATTTTACCGCCTTTTTAATAGAGAATCCTTCTTAAAAAATATTTGACACTTTAATATATTGAATTTATTGAAATTAAATTCTTCATTAGAATAGGGACATAATAATTTAGTTTGGACAAATATTTCTTACTTTTCTGATAACTTTCATATTTTGAAGACATCTGAAAAATACGAAATTTTAATTGAAAACAACATCTTTAATAGAAATAATTTATAATGGTCAATTATGTATTTTAATGGGTTTTATGTATGTTTATATTATATATATTTTTTCATTTAATACAATTTTAGTCATTATATATAATTTCACATTTAAATTTGACAAAAACACATGCCAATCTTTTGAATGTTTTTACTTTTTAAAAACACGTTTTTTCGGTTTTGAAAAAGGAAATTAATTTTATATTAATTAATGAAAATTCTATGATTTTAATTATTTAAAATATAATTAATTTTTTATTTCATAATATCAAAATTTTCTTAGGGTAATGTTTTGGTATTTTTCTAAAAACATTCAATTTTTGATGAATAGTGAAAACCACAATGTTACTATTTTACACCTACTTTTTATTTAAATAATTAATTATTTAATTAAAATATATGTTAATTCAAAATATATTTATAATACCTATATATTTTCAATGTAATTCATTGGAATAATTTTATAATAAAGTTAGATGTATAAAATTTTATAGAACATTTTACCGGCTTTTACCCACCTTATTTGAGCATTTGAAAATTTTCATGAAACATAATTTTACAACATCTGTGAATTGAATATTAAAAATACAAGAAACACTGTTAATATCAATAAGTAAAATGTGGTTTAATACGATGATAATAAATTTTAGTGATTAGTATCTTTTGACT
This sequence comes from Viscum album, assembly GCA_963277665.1. Taxonomy (NCBI): domain Eukaryota; kingdom Viridiplantae; phylum Streptophyta; class Magnoliopsida; order Santalales; family Viscaceae; genus Viscum; species Viscum album. Next base: position 2,117,077,593 of record OY728120.1, read on the forward strand.
TTTATTTACCATAGTTAAAAGTAAATAGGATAATTAAAAGTAAAATTGATATTATAATTACCCTTAAAATGTCCTAATTCAACTGGATAAGTGTAATTCAACTAAATAACTACCTTAGGAATAAAATATGATCCTTTAGGTCCACCTGGATTAGATTCAGACATTTATTATTATTTTATTTAAAGAAGAGATAAAAGTTTTAAATTCAATGATTATTAACTAAACCATTTTTAATACAGGGTTATCCATTAGATAAATTCTACTCTAAATATTCATTAGAAAGTTATTAATATTTAATTAATATTGTTATTTTATGTATAATTTTTAGTGATTAAATAATTAAATATATATATGACACAATGATGAAGCATTAATTACCTTCTTAATGAAATATTAAAATATATTATATTAAAAATATCTAAGTAAATTTAATTTAAAAGTTTTTATGTCATTCACAAAATTTCGTTGTTAATATGTCATTTTAGGGTTTATTATAATTTTTTTTCATGTGATAAGGGTGTTATGACTTTTAAAAAAACAAAATACCAAATACTGTCAAAATTGACATAAATTTATTTTTAAAACAAATACTATATTATTGGTTGATGTAATATAACTAAAAATCTAAGGATATGAAAGAGTGATTAAATAATATGATATATGTCATTAATGAACCAATTTATGTTCTCTTGGATGTTTAGAGAATGTTTTTTATACATATATTTTAAGAATACAAGAAGTCACGATAATAGTTAAAATATTTAAATAAGAGTTAAATCTAAATGATGAGGTTAAAATGGTAACATAAACATTTCTAAAACCTATGGATTGAGGGTATTTAGACCCATACCCACCTTATCTTTTAAATAAATCATTTTAGAGCTATTAGATACTGAAAAAGACTTTATTATAAAATAATATTTCAAGCTTTTCCAAAAGTGACGCTCACCTCTCTTATAAAAGTGTAGTTCCACTTCACTTAATTTCACAACTCCAAATCCAATTGGCGCAGCCAACCCCTGCCAAAATAATTTTTAATCTTCCATCACATAAACCTAGAGTCCTTAATTGGATCATAAAGCCTTCCTTAGGAGGAATTTTGATCAACTCAAATGGAAACACCCGAAGAAGATGTAATAATTTCACCACTCTCTTTCAAGTTGTTTTCTTATTCCACTTCATATTTATTTTTTTGTTTCCATACCAAAATAATAAATCCAAAACCATATACATACTGCAATGTTATTATAAATATTGTACAACCATATTCGTTATTCTATCCATCCTATAAATGAAAAAGTAACCAAACGTGCGAACGTATGGTTTACCATCTCCACGTCTTGTTGTAGTTTTTTATTCAAACATTATTTTTATGGGTATAATAATGAGAATATTTGATTTAAATAATAAATATAACATGTTAATTATTCTATATATATGACCTAAGATACAATTACTTATAATTTCACCATCAATATAATGATATTGTCGCTCGTGCGTATGTACGGATTACCATCTCCACGAACACGACAAGATTCATTCCCCATCACAATCAATCAAGAATAATTTTCATGTTATTATTAAAATAATTTTTATGAACTTAATATCATTTTGGATTGGAATCAAATACATCCTATTAATAAAAAAATGGCATACATAACTGTGCATATAAAGGAAAACGAATCAGTTAACACCTGAAATGATGATACTACAAAAATATTTTCAACAACACAATTTTAAAAGATAATATATGATATCATATTTATGTATATAATTCTTGTATAATTTAATGACAAGTATTTAACTATTATAAAAGTGTTTAATGTATCCTTGAACAAGGAATTGTACAACACTATAGTTAATTTCACAATCTCATTATTTTCTGAGGTTGTTTTTACATAAGTATCTACATGGACCACTTTATCATCAACATCTATGTTTCTTAAAAATGTATTTCAAAATTTTTTTACTTTTTACTAGACTATGGGTTAAATTTATTTATATCCTTGTTTTAATTTTTATAAAATGGGTTGAAATTAATATTTTCTTTGATTTCCAAACAAGGTACATTATGACCTTTTTGAAAAATAAAGGTAAGAATGTATTTTTAACTTATACGGCAGGTGCGGTTATTCTCCACCATTATAACACCTTTTAAGCTTACCTTACATTCTTATAAGAATATTTCCAAAAGAAATGTGTTCTTTTATAATTATGTGACTTTTAAATGGTTTCAAAATAGAAAGAGGTGTTTCATTCAAATAGTTTTAATTTCATCTATGTCAAAATCCTTTGATGGATTTTAAACATATATGAAGTTGATATATGATGATACATATCTTCCATATTTTATTAAAGGTTTTGTGCTATGTTTGACTATGGATGTGTAATTTTTATACCATTCATGGTTTATGGATAAAGTTTTGACATTTAGAAATCTAGTTTTAATATTAATGTTTATGTAATGTTTAAAACTATTCATATGAGGAATGTATTGGACATAGTATGTGATGGGTGGAGCCCGCTATAGCACCTAGATGCATTGGTAGGCCCCATGAGACAAACTAGTGTCTTGGCAGAAGGCCTTGAAAAAATATTATTTGTAGTCTTGGCACAAGGACATGACTATTTGGTTATGAAGTTTGGCATTATGCATTCCATCATTATGAAAGCGACTATTAATATTGCATGTGAATATTATCTAGTAGAATATCCATGTGAATATGTAAATGGAATTATTTGATTTATATAGGCCATATTAAGTAGAAGCATATTTTTAAAAAGCTTTTGTTTTAGTCTTATAAATTTCCTTAAATGTTTATACTTATTTGTGAAAATATCCGCTATATTTTTATCCTTACATAGCATCTGAGCTCACCTATTTCCATCTTTTATTTTTCATAGGATGTGAAGAAGTATATTATGACAGACCTATAGTGGTAGTCTAAGGGATATGAATATGGAAAATGAAGATAATGATGATGTTTTTTTCATTTTATAATAAAATGTAAAACTTATGAATGTATATAGTACTTCCAAGGCTACTAAAATGACCTTTCATTCGGGATTTGATCCCCTGTGATCCTGCCAATGTTATGTAATAATGCATTGACTCTACGTAACTAGGGTCAAAGAATTATAGTTAACACATCGTTGTCACTAAGACATTGTTTCCCCTGAGAAAAAAATTCTTAATTCTCATTATATTCAGAGTGAATCCAATGCCAATTTTCTTATAGAAGGATGTTTTCACATTCAATCAGACCCCATGGGATTTCTATAAAAAAAGATCTGTTAAAAATTTCTTCTTCTCCCTATGATGGAATTTCATAGCGAGTCTAATAATTTACAAAACATTACATAGAATCATTGGAAGAAATCCACAATATGATTTTTCAAATAAAAAGTGTGGTGACTTTCTTATTTCAAGAAATAACTTTAAAAAAAAAGAAAAATCATAAAAACTATCACCATCATCATCATATTTGTCCTAAAAGTATTTTTGACCCAACAGTTCACCACATTGTCGGACTAACAGATGAGATTCAGCACCCTTGGGTCCAGAGTTGGCATAAGAGACTATTGGGAATGTGGAGGTCATCCTTGAGAAGATGAAGAATGCAGAGAGACATCATAAATATTATACTGACAGGTGATGGAGGCCTTTGGATTTTGAGGAGGAAGTCCATTTGTTTCTTCAGGTGTCTCCTTAAGGTGATATTTTGAGATTTTGATGCGATGACATGCTATCACCAAATTTCATCAGAATTGTTATCTAGATACTGAATTGATTTTGTGAGGTGGAATAATTCTTGGCACTACCCCAAACATTGGACTAGGTACATGGAATATTCCACGAGTCAAAACTAAGGAGATACGTGCATGATCCATCACATGTCTTCAACTGAGGCAATCTTGATGTCGACTATGGGTCTATTTTTTTTACTACACCGTGGAAAACAAATATCGATAGGATGATATCCTTTGTGGGTGGTTGATTTATTTGGTGAATGTTTAGTGGTATTAAAAGAATATATAGGAGGGAAAATGAGAGTGGGAGGCTTAGATTCATTCATAGTACCCTCAATAGTATGATTAGCCCATTTTTTTCATTCAGGGTTATAAATCCCTATGGTGTAGATAATGTAATGACTCAAATTTTCTTGAATTTATTTTTAGAAATTATTTTTGAAAATTTTGAGACCAAGAGCTAAGGTGATGTGCGATTCTGAATCCTATTGTGTCCATGAACAATTTACATAAAAATGTTATATTTATAATTGGATGCATGAGGGAATATTTTTTAAAATAGAAAAAAAAAATTAAAAGGTTTCCCAAATCATAAATCTAATTAACCATTGATCTCAAAATGGATTGTTAACCCTAGGTATGACATAACATTGGTCAGCATGGGTCATCCATAGAAATATTAACAAACAATGTAACCATAAATAAAATAATTAAATAAAATTATTTTATTTTGAAATCCTAATAACCAATGAATGGTAACTAGTATTGGAAATCTGAGGCCACCGTGGAGTTCATTATGAGTTGTTTTCATTAGGAGATTACTAACACCGGCCAACACAGGCTAGTGGTGAAAAATAGTTTTTGGAAGTAAATGTCAGTATGATATTTTTAAAAAAATATTTTATTCAATTCAACAATGTATACCTTTTTAAATGGGATTTATTCAGGGATGTTAAGGTTTGACCCCAACCATAGAATTTTTATTATTCGGTGAGGAGAAACTCTCGTGAAGATATTGGTGAAGGATGATAGATCAACACATCCTACAATCAACAGATCAGAGATCGAAAAATGATGATGATGTAGCTTATCTCATCACTAATGATTGACCCATGTTGTGGTAGGGAATTATATAATTGATTATTCTTTTCCCCATTCATGGAAAAAATGATGAACGTGGAACAACCCATGAACAAGCTAACATGAGGATCACTCATTCTTGAAGGATGAGCATAATTGCAGGGTTTTATTATTAGGGTTGTTTTGATTAAGGATTGTTTATGCTTTAATGGTCATTTATATTGAATGGATCAAGACCATAATGAAAAATGATGGAGTTTTGATCTATGGGTTGTTCCATGTACCTTTTTACCCCAATGATCGTTACATTCTTTGAATTCATTGTGGTTTGTTAATGGATGATCGTTGAACCTCTATTTCCTTGTGCAATGATCTGAAATTGAGTATCCAATATTGATAGGACCGACCTGATGTGAGAAGATGACGGTGAATAATGGATCAATGTGTTTCAGGAGATATCTCTATTCGATTTTTTTATCATTGAGATTAATCATTATGTTTATCTGAGCCCAGTTTGATGAAGAATGTTATCTGAGGATCATAGATGTGCCTCAGTTTTGAAAAATGGATCACTAGAGGAGAACTAGTGGCCCTCATAAGGGGACAATGGTGCTAACTACAATTTGATGAGGGAGCACGCAGTGATGGAAACATCATGAACAACAAAAACTCCTCGGTTGGAAGAGCCCACAGTGGTGAGGGCTATAGGGTAGGCGAATGTGGTGTCTGTCTACATTGATCATAGAGACACCACATTGAACCGGGGGTATATTGTCCAGTGGACCTCATGCATTGTGAAGGAAGGCCCACACACATGGTCAAATCAGTCAGGTATGACCTGACCAGGTCTTGTCGGTAGTGGGTTGGGTTGGTCCCTTGTTTGGTAAAACAACCATAACATTCACACATAATATCAATTTGGTGAGTCGTCTACATATTTGGGACCCTTGAAATGAGGTATTAATTTTGAGACAGATTGGTGTATTTTTAGTTTGATCATCATATGTTGGGAGAATTATATTTTTCTATTCGTTTGGGAGTTCGATGTAGGATCTAATTCTTGTCAAAGAGGATGAAAAAAGTGTTGAGAGCATACCCTTGGTGTTTTTCTATGAGGGTTTGATGTAGTATCTCATTCTCATATAGATGATGACCCGTGTTTGGAATTGAGTTGTCTCATCCTGGATTTGATAGTTGACGTAGGGAATTGGAGCATGTATCATATCAAGAGGCCTATAATGTCCTTAATTCACTTTATGTTACCATAGATACGGTTTGTGGAGATGTTGTGACCAATATTTAAATAGAAAACACCCTCCTACCTAGGATGATTTTTCCAATAGGGAAAACAGTCCCCATGGTGATTCCTAGGCATGATGGACCCACTATTTATGTATGAAGACAAGATTCAGTCAGTTCAATGGGATTAGACTTGAAAAGCGTGCTTCGAGAAATTTTTAGTTATTGATGTTTGGTTGTGATGTATCATGACTCGGTGTCTTAGCGAGATAGAACATCTCATTTAATGTACATGAATTGTTTATACCATTATTCTTTGTGGTTACATTAGGTAGATCAGTTCTACAAGAATATATCAAATTTATTGAGGATTGTGATCTCTCAGCATGAGCGTGCTACGAGCGGAACCGTGTAGCAGGAAGTGGATGAGATTTCAAGGCATGAAATCCTTTATTACTATACCTAGATGTTATTCTCATATGGGATCTTGACACATAACTGTGTTGATATGACTATATCTTCTTAGATAGCTAACCAGTATGCTTCCATTCATGTAAAGTATTTTGCATATGAATTTCATGAACCTGTGCATTCACTTTTGTAGAATATTTCTTTTGGTGGGCTTACATTCTAACCATATTGTACTTTTCTGTACCTTATATTCCTATTGTACTTTCTGATCTATATATTAGTGTGTTAAACCATTTTTTACACTGTGTTTCACATTTTAGTATTTTTTGATTGGATATGTGTGCATGTGTATAGGTATATAGACAAATTCCCCCCATTTGTGGTTCATTCCTACTCGATTCTAGTAAACAGCCCCTAGCCCATTAGAGGAGGGAAATGGGTAGTAATGACATGGGTCCCTATGGTATGGTTCATGACATGAGGTAAACTTCTCTGTAAGGGTTACTTATAGTGGAGATTATAATGAATCCATGTTTGTAATAAAGATGGAAAGGTATATAACTAAACAAAGATTCCATTAAATCAAAAAACATCGAATAAAATGCATCCATAAATTATTTCAAAGTGAAATTCAAATAAAATGCATTGAATAAAATGCATCCAAATCATTCATCATATATTTCATGGTCGATTTCATTAATAAATAATTTTATTTTTCTTAAAATATTCACATGGAATAATATATTCAAATTTACCAATTTTTCCAAAAGTAATCAAAACAATTCAACTTAATCAGGATACGTACAAATGGAATATATTTTTAGAAATAATAAAATGAATAGATTATTTTTATCAACAATAAATCAGCTTTAAACAAGGTAAAATAGAACATATATAAAAAGTTAATTTCACACCTAACCATAGATTGGCATAATCAATGAATTATATGATTAACCAAATGATTGGATGTTGAGTTAAGAAATCCATAACCACTTTTTAATCAGCCAAGTATTATTCCCAAAAATTAATTAAATACAAAAACATTAAATATAATGAAAATAAATAGATTAATGATATGATATATGAAAGGTTAAGTAAAAAAGATAACATAAATAAGTGGCGAATAAGGAATATCTCACATAAATAAATGTTGGAGTAGAAATATTTGAACCATGCTTCCCATTAGTGTTAGACACATTACGCTCTTTTATATGGATTAAATAACATTATCAATTTATCCAAAAAGGAATGAAATTTATTATACCTTATATTGTAATTTAAAAAAAAAATTAACACAAATTCATTAATAATTTTTAGTTATTTTTAATTTTTTGGTTGCATTGTTTTCATGTTTCATAAAAGGTTCATTTGTGTAAAATTATGGATATTATTTTAAAATGGAAATAAAACAGAAGTGGAGAAATTAATTGTTATTAATTCCCTTAAATAATTTTAAATCATCCCATATATCATTTTTATTTCATAAATAATTATGATTCATTAGATAAAATTTTAATTATAGTGGTTTATTATATTTTATATGGTTTTACATACATCACGAACATGTTTTGTTTTATTTAATATTGTGGTTATATATTAGTTCCAAAACATGAAATCAGTTGTAATATAATTATTAAAATATTATTTAACCATTATAATACTTTTAAGACTATCATTGAAGGAATCAATAAAAAATAAGAAAATAATTATTCAGGGAGATGGTTAAACTCCATAATTTGGGAAATGGTTTTTTTTATTGAATAAGCTGTGATAAGAAAAAGAATGGATACGATATATTGTATTATCAACATAAAATTTTAGTGTGTACATTATTCTGGAGTTATTAATACTTTATAGATGAATAAGGATAGGGGATGTTCGAAGAGGAAATGAAAATAAGAATGGTGGTTTGAGAAAATTTCATCTTGAATATCACCCCCTTGAAGGATCCATTTAAGAACATAGAATTATTCCATTGGTGAGACCCGAATAACATGGATTTGGATAGGATTTGAAGGATTGGGTTTGGAAGTGATTTTATGAGCTATAATTATTTTTTGGAAATTTGTTTTGGTGATGGATGTTATTTATACTTGAGTTGGTTTGGGGGGTATATATAATAAAATAATAATTATTTTATATTTAAAATATACTCTATTTTGGTGGAATTAATTACAAATAATTATATTTAGGATTAATTTGGTAATTTATGGTTATGGTATAGACACAAATTCACCCCCATTTTATGTTTTAGTTTTCAGGTAATTTAATCATTAACATTTTTACTCTAACCTGTTACATTATTATACCTAAAATTAGGTAAATCCAATCATTTAATATGATACATTTTTATCCCAAAAAATGAAAATGATATTATTCCCTAATTTTTTTCTACTAATTCCAAATATGGATGAAATTTTAATTTATTCAAATTTTTTAAAATGATAAAAATCATTTCTCAAAATTTCATGTGTGGAGCCAAATAATAGTTCTTTTTTCATCAACATATTAGTTTTCAAAATTGATAAATATGTTTTAATAATTGTAAATCTTTATGTGTAATGTAATTAATTTAAAACATTTTTATCAATAATAAAGGTAAATAAAATCTAAATCATGATCAAATAATAATTATTTCATAAGAGTTGTGGTAATTCATAAAAAGAGTATTTTCAATTTTTAACTCACAAATACTTTTATTAGAAATTACCAAAACATCATCCTAGGATAATTTTAATATTATGATTAAAAAATTATGTTTTTATCAAAGAAAATTGATATAAGTGTGAAAATTTAGATTTAAAATATGTTCTCCATTAAAAGGTTAAAATTTTCCTTTTTGAAAAATATAACTTTTTATGCTTAAAATTGTATTTTCTATTTATTATTTATATCATGATTATTGGATGAATTCTAATTTTTTTGAAACAATATATAACATATAATATTCAATATAATCATTCACTGAAAGCTATTAATTTTATTTATTAATATAATATTCTATTGTGGGAATAAACATTGTAATTTTATTAAAAGACATCCATTATGTTCAATTGTTCTTATTTACATTTCAATTAAACTTGTAACCAATGACATAATTTATATAAAAGATTTAACTATATTTTCATAATTTATTCAATGTCATTCATTCCCACCATTCAAATGGATATGTGATAAATATCACATTTAAATAATAATATTTAATCATTTTATGAGCTCAATGTTCTTGTGTAATGTAAGCTATTGAACATAATGTTCTTTTCAACATATTAGAGTCTTATAATTTATCCACATTAATTAAATTATGACCTTATAATTTAAATGTGAGATTGATAATGATGGTGTTAACATTTTAAAATACACTTTTGGAAATACTAAATCATAAACATGGTTAATAAAACATCCTCATAAAAGGAGGGAATGGAAAAAAGAGAAGTGACGACAGAAATAGGGTTTCATATTGGGGAAAATTATTGGGATTTTAAAATTTGAAATGGAAAATAAATAAAATTAACATGTTATGATGGATAGTGATGTAGAACATGGTCATCATAATGTATACCATCAAAAAACCATAAATTGTGATGGGTTAATGAGGGTATTGATTTATCGATAAGAAAATTAAAAAAATATCATTTTCATTCCAAAATCCATGACATTGATTTAGTAAATCCTTTTACATCATAAGTAATAACATATGGAAATATACATAATTGAAAGGTGTAATTTCATCCATTATGAAATATCCATGAAAAACACATCTTTTTTATCCAAAATAAAATTCGACATTTATTACTCAATAAAATACCAAAATATTCTACTTATCTTAATCATATATCATTTAAAAAATGAACATAAAATTTATCTATCAAACCATTTAACAAAATAAAACTATTTTATACTAACCAGGAAACCACATAGGCTAGTGGTAGCAGATGCACCCATATCGCCCTTCAGTTGTGAGTTCAAGTCTCATGGACTTTCTTCATGTGGCGAGTTTTCATATGAACTTCCAGTTTTCCTTTTTATAAAACAATATTAATATAATCCTTGCAACATTACAAAAAAATCTTAATATATTCATCTTAAAAAATATTCTTTACACTCAATGTTTATCTCAAAAATTTCATTTTTTATTTCCATAATGCATAATGTTTTCTTAGAATATTTGTTAAATTAGTGAAAAAGTATAAATTAACATCATCTATTACACCAATAAATGAATATCCAAAAAAAATTCTGGTTGAATCCCTTTAATTAATATTTAATGGATTGTAAGATCTATAAAGAGTTAAAATTAGTTCCTTTTATCTCAGATAATTTTATAAAACCAATATGGTTGTCCTATGTTATAAATTAATGATTAAACATCATCCAAAGATCAAATTATACTATTTCATAAATGGTTAACCTTATATACCTTCAAAAATAATAAAATAAGAAATATTTGACTGAATGTCCCAAAATTTTAAAAATCAACTTATTATTAATATCTCAAAAGACATAAATTATCTCTAAATCAACTCATACCAAACTTATGATTACCTTCAACATGTATTATTTTCAAACATATTTATAACATGAATTAATATAAAACCATATTTAAAACATGTATTTTTTATTATCCTATATGAAATATTTTTTATTGGATATACTCCTTAAATCCAGAAAATGTTATAAACTCCATTAATGAGAGTATATATCATTTCATATACTAGACAATAATTAGTGACCATATAGTAAAAACTACCAAATTAAATTTATAAATAACCTTCCTCTATATATGCCAACACAAATTTGAATACATCATAATCATATTATGGGTTATCTTTCCCTCAATAAAGTATTTTTGAATAATTTAAAATTACAACTAAATAATTTTTCTTGGTAATCGATACTGATCGACACACTCTTTTAAATCCTCAATGAAATGGTATTATAGTACAATACATATACATTCCATGAAACATATAACAATTATATCATAAATTACATAATCTTTCTAAATCATTCATGGAACCAAATAAAAATAATACAATTAATCATTCGACTCCAAATTTATTAGTAGCATAATCATTACTTTGATCCCTTAGTTTCTTATGAGGAATATTATCATGATAATTGGGGAATTTATATGTATAGTGCCCCCTGTACTTAATATTTGACACTGAATATCATCCTTTTTATCCCTACCTTTTCATTATTATTCCCATTAACCATTATCTTCACACTTATAACAAATTCATAATTCCTTCATGCTCTCCCGGGGAGATTGTTTAAAAAAATATAATATATAGGAAAAAACTTATTTTCCTTGCTCCCATTATCTAAATCTTTCTCTATCATCATATTCTTCTCTTACTTCCACTTGATGCTATTCGTGTTTGGGAATTATATTTTTTATTTATATCACAAAAATACATTTCATTATATGAAGAAAATGTTCTGGGTAGATGCTCCCTTTGGATACATAGATTAATCCCTTCAAAGAATTTGTCAATATTTCAGCCTAAGTTGTTTATTTAATTTTCATCGGATATAGATAACATTGTAAAGGTAGATTTATAATAAAAAACACATCATTATCCATTTTTCATTAAGATAATGAAGTTTCTCTACATTTTAATTTGTTCCCCTGGAGGGAATTATTGGTCCTATAATGTATCATTAAAATAATTCAATTCTATTAATTATATTTCATTTCCCTCCCTAGTATTTTGGATTAATGACCACTAATGTTCAATATTATCTTTAGGGAAATATACTATAAATAGAACCTTCTCCTTTTCATCTCTTCCCAAAACTACAAAATTAATTATCTCAATACTTAATCCACTACTCAAAAATGTAATTGGATTATTAGTTCCACAAAAGTATGGGGGATTATATTTCATAATTTGATCCGACACATAAGAGTCTCACTGTGGAATAAGACTCTCTATCTAGGAAAGGTTATTTTTCATAACCAGATTACGCTTTCCTAAAATATCCCAAACTTTCTCTTTTCTAATAATAGCTATACTAGATTCATAAACTAGGAAAATCCTTCATTTTTCATATGTATTGATACCATTCTTCATTGTAGTGGAAATTTCAAAAAATGAATTATAGTAGATTAGATCATACCATTATAAAAAAATGTATAATAAAAAAACTAGTAAAATACATAACATAAATTGAAATTATTATTCATATCTAAAAAATGGTATCTTTTGGATGCTATTTTATGCTTTTCCTCTAAATATATCCTAGGGTTATATTCTATATTCTACATTTTCCAAAATATTGTTCCTAATATTTCTACAAAACTTGCTATGATACAACCAGTAATCACCCTGACTCAATTTCCACAGAGTCACTGCCTTACATTACTAAATTATAATAGATTGGATATCCAAATAAAAATGACCAAATTGTAAAGCTGTAGGGAAAATTTTATTATATACACGAAATCCATTTTATATTCAGAATAAAAAATAGAATATAGTACATAACAAAATAGAATATACTGCATCCTTGATAACTCATTCAAATATCTCTTCTTCATAACCCGGGAAAAGAGAAAAACAAGGGTGAGATCAATTTCTTTGCAAGGTTTATATAATATTCAATCAATTATGAATTAATGATAAAAAAATATAAAGGTAGATAACTGAATACACATTCGAATTAATAAAAGTACTGATAATTGAATGAAACCATAAATATTTAGGTAATTAATTTTTCACAGAAAATAAAAACTAAATGTTAAATGAAGGAAAATATTAACTATTGGATGTAATTTGTTGAGAACATGAACCACTATAATCAACTCCTTCCACAATATGGTTTAATCAACATGTTAAAATATGTTTAATGTAATCATAACTGATTCATCCCATGAGAATACTGATGTATCGAGGGGATATCATTAATTAGGCCCCACCCAGGGTTTCTAGTCCAAATAATTCCTCATATATATAGTTATTTATTTAATAAGTAAAAAATATTCATTATCCAAAAATATCACCATTTCATAAAAGATATAGATTTCAAAAATTTCCCAAATTAGTTATAAATTATCAAAAGTAAACTACATATATAATAATGAAATACCATTTACAAAATAATAAAATTTATTGATTTTTTTAATCAACTATAAATCTATATAAGACAAGTATAAATAAAAAATAATACCATAAAAATAAATTTCACACATAATCTGAGCATGACATAATCAATAAAGCATAAATAAAACCCAATGAATGAAAATTGGGTTAATAAACCCATTAAAATATTATAATTAGTCAAGTTGTATGACCTATAATAAATTGATATTAAAAAAAAGATAATTGACATGAAAATAAATAGATCCATGATATGATATATCAAAGGGAAAGTACACTACACAAAATAAATAAGCGGTGAATAAGGCATATCTCAGAGAAATAATAGTGGGAGGAGAAACCCATACCTCATGCCTCCATTAAGTGGTACATATTCTAACCTCCAATATAATTCCTTAAATTTTTGTATAAATTTATTTCATAACAATAAAACTATTTATAATACCATATATGAAACTATTATAACATCTTACGACCCATTCATTACTATTATTTTATTATTTTCAATGTTTTATGTGCATTCATTTCATAGATTCATGATCCATTCATTTATATATAATTATGGGTTTCTTTGTCAAGTGGAAATAAAACTGATGGTGTTAAATTAAAAACGTATTCATCTTCTTAAATTTTTTTTTTCATATATCAGTTTTATTTCATACATGTGATTATTTATTTGAGAAAATGTTAATGATAGAAGCTTTTTTTTTATTTTTTTGATTTTTCAAAACATCATTTACATATTTTATATTTTATATTACGTCTATATATTAGTTATAACACATTAAATATATTGTAATATACATAATAAAACATTATTTACCCATAATAGTACACTTATGACTAGTTTTAAAGGATTTACAGAAAAACCAAGAAAATCATTATTCACAGATACAGTTAATCACCATAATTTGGAAAAACAAATTTGTTTCTTTTAATAAATGACGATATGAAAATTAATGGATATGAAATATTCCATTCGAAACATAGAATTGTTGAATTTACATGATTCATTAGTTATTACCAATTATGGATGAAGGATTTGAGGAGTAGTAAGTAGTACAAAATAAAATAAGACAAGTGGTTTGAGAAAATTACATCTTGAATATATATTACCTTCTTGAAGGATCCATTAATGAACATGGACTAGTTATTTTGGTGAGACCAAAGAGAAATGGACATAAGGAGAGGTTTTAAGATATATTTTTGTAGATATTTTAGTCTCTTAATGTATTTTTATGAGAAATGGGGTGGTATTTATACCAGGGTAAGGGGTTTTATGTGAGTAAATAATAATTATTTAATTTTGAAATATGACCACAATTAGGTGGAATTAAATAAATCTTATTATGATTATTATAGTAGTTTTAATGGATGTTTATGATTTGGAAACATATAAACCACCCATTTCATATATTTTTTTTTTGATATTTGGATCCTTTGGCTTTTTTACGTTAACACGTTTCATTAAATAACCTATACTGTAATATAATTTTTTTAATATGGTTTCATTTTTATACATAAAAATTAATATTATATTATAAACATATATTTAAATTATCATTCATAATATGGAAACCAATTTAAATTATTAAATTTTTAAAATTGATAATAATTATTTATAAATACGTTTAGTGTATAACTCATAAAAACTATTTATAAGGTGAAAATCATAGTTTTTGAAATTAGAAAGCATGTGTTTCAAAATGTAACACTAGATGTATTATTTAATATATAAAATCAATTTTTTTCAATATTAATTTATAATAATTTATAAATTATGAATGTATAATAATTATTCCATAATAGTAATTGTGTTTTAAGAAAACAATATTTTCACTTTTGAATCGAAAAACATTTTTTTAGAAATATTACCAAAACATTACACAAATGTAATTTTGATATTACCCTTTACAAATTAAATTTTTTTCCTAAAAAATTTATAAATTCATAAAAATTTATTTTTTAAATATGTGGTCTATTAAATAGTTGGAAAATTGAATTTTAGAAAAATATATATTTTTTTCATCTTAAACCGGGTTTCCTTAGAATTTCTGACTGGGATGTATCCTTTAATCCATACACACATAGAAATTCCATGGCACATGTATGGGTTAAGATTCATGGTCATAAATAGTTTTACTGGCATCCTAAAATCTTAAATGACATAGCCTCCTCTATTGAAACTTCTATAAAAATTGATCACAAAACTTTGATTGGAGACCGTGGGCTATTTTCTAGAATTATGGTTGAGGTAAACCTTCTTATAGAACTTCCATCAGTTATAAACCTCAATTCTCCTGACTATAGAACTGATATCAGAATTGAATATAAAAAGAAACCACCTTTTTGTGAGGTTTGCAAAATTGTAGGGCATAACCTCTCAAACTGCAGAGTGGTTAGAAAACAAGTTGACCCTCCAATGCCATTTCCCACTAGATGGTAAATCATGGGGGGAAATGGTTGATGAGGAAGAGGATGTTTCTGTACCTGGTGCATTAGTTTCAAATGAGCCTATATGAAGGGACATTGAGAACTCTATTACGACTTCTATATTGGATGACACAGGTGCAGTTCCTATGACACTGGATGGCATAGAGAGTTTGAAAATTGGGATCTCATCGCTCTGTGATTCTAAAAAGATAGAAGGTAACATTGAAAAAATTCCAGAATCAGGTAACTTAGTAAATCCTTCACAAATAACTGTTGATAAAAATTCTATTTCTGCTCCTGAAATCTCTGCTATGACTGATCATGTTGATAATTGTTTTAGTAGCTTGCAAGTTTATGATGATATCACTACTTAAACTCTTGATTCACACACCATGTTACATATTATTTATTCTATTCCTGTTGATGATGATGTGCCTACTATGCTTTCTACGGACTATTCTGTATACAGTGAGTTTAACACAACTCATGTTGGGAAACAAGATTCTGCTTTAATGTAGAATCACCCTGCTACTCCTGTTTCCACTTCTGAATGATTGAGAACTGATGAAACCCCTACCGTTTTGATTAAAAATTATGAACATTCCTCACCTGAGAACCAATATTTTCAGGATTTTTCTGGGGAATAATTACAAGAAAACATTACCCAGCCCTCTACCCCTGCAAACAGTATTGTCCCCTTGCAGGATAATTATTTGACTAGTGCTGTATTTTCTGAGGATTATCCCTCTTCCATGATTAAGAATACTATTCAATCCTCATATGAACATCCATATGTTCAAGGATTTGAGATGGATCATCCCCAGGGCAGTACTGCCCTGCCATCTCCTCCTTTAAGCACATCTATCTCTATTCCAACAACAGACTATACTATGATTAATTTTGTTTCTCCAAACTCTAATGTTAATACTAATGAGAATAAAATAAAACCTACTGCCTATCCAAATGTTAGGAGATATCAAAGGAAGAAAGGCTTTGGGAAATCCAGAAAAAGGGGTTCTAACCCAAAACATAAGTAGAAATGAATTTTATCTTTTGGAATTGTCAAGGCATCGCTATTAACGATACCTATACAACTCTTAAAAAGTTTTTAAACACTCATATTCCTCATTTGTTTGCTATCTTTGAACCTAAAGTTAACTTCAATATGAACTTCATGAGTATTAGATCTCTAAATTATAAATTCTTATGTTCCTATAAGAATGGTCCTAAGACTAATTCTATGTGTATTGTTTATCACAATTCTCTACAAAACATTAACATTTCTGAAAATAATGAACAACAATTTACCTTTGATTTCTAATGGAATGGTCGGTATACTTATTGTAAGATGGTTTGTGCTAACAATAGATATAAATAATGATGGACTGTTTGGAATGATCTATATGACATGGCTAACTCCATTCCGGACCCTTGGGTTGTTATGGGATATTTCAATGTCATTCTTAACTCTTGTGAAAAAATTGTCCGCTCACATCGCTCCATATCCAAAATAGAATTCAGTTATTTTATTGAGGATTGTAATCTTTTTGAAGTTACCCTTAATGGTGCTAAATATACTTGGTACAGAAGAAATTATAATAAAATCATTACTAGTAAGCTTGATAGGGACTTTGTTAACATGAATGCACTTGACATTTGGGATAATGTCTCTAGTATAACTCTTCCTAGACTTAATTTCTATGATCCTCCTATTTTATTTATCTCCCTAATTAATGAATGTAAACTTACACTTCCTTTTAAATTTAACAATGCTTGGTATTTGGATCCTGACAATGTCACTTTTATTTAAAACACTTGGAATTCTATGAAAATTCATCATGATTCCTTTGCCTGTATACTAAAGCTGAAAACCTTGAAGCATTCCCTCAAAGGCTGGTGTAATACCAGAGGCACTCAAATGGATTTATACATTTCCACCCTTGAAAAAGAAATTATCGAAATTCAAACACAATTTACCATCTCAAACTTTAATGTGGACCCTCAATATGAGGCTAATATTTCTTTAAAACTCAACTCTTTACTCACCTTTAATGATAATATTCGTAAGAAAATGTTTCGGAAAAAATGGCTTATTGATGGGTATTAAAACACTAAATTTTATAACTCCCTCCAAAGAATTAGGAAAGCCAATCTTCCTCTAACTAAACATATTCACAATGATTCGATCATTAACACTGAAGAGGCCATCTCAGAATATGTTATCTATTACTTTTACAATATCTTTAATGTTCATGAGGATAATATTGACCTTAGATCTGATATTATACATTTAATGGGAGATGAAAAAGATAACGAGTCTCTCTTAAGTAATCCCCTTGAACATGAAATCAGAGACATGGTCTTTAGTCTAGAACCGGACATTATGCCTGGACCGGATGGCTTCAATAATGGTTTCTACCAAAAACATTGGGATGTCTTACATTCTAATGTTTTTAATCTTGTGAGATCCTTTTTTAATCATGGATCTCTTCCACATGTAATTAATTCTCAATTACTTATTTTAATACCTAAGGCTGAAAACGCTTCAGATATACATCAATTTAGACCTATTGCGCTGATTAACACTCTTTCCAAGATCATTTATAAAATTATTGCTAATAGACTTGCCTTATTTGTGATAAAATTGTCTCATGGAATCAGTTTGGTTTAATTATTGGAAGGTATATTCAAGATTTCATTTGTCTTGCATCATAATGTACTAATTGCATAAATAAAAACACAAGGGGAGAAGTGTTGCCATAAAAATTGATATTAGAAAATATTTTGATACCATTGATTGGGCTTTCATTTTCAATGTCTTAAAAAACATTGGTTTTCAAGAGACTTTTATCGGGAGAATTAAAAGTTTATTTTACTCAGCGCTTATCTCCATTTTGATCGATGGCACCCCCTGTGGTTTTTTCAAATGTTGTAAATGTGTTTAGCATAGAGACCCTCTTTTAGCCATTCTTTTTTTTATTGCTAATGATTACTTAAGCAGACTCCTCAATAATATTTCTTATCAAAATAAGCTTATGCCCATACAAGATGCCAGAAACCTAAATGTTCCTACTCACCATCTATATGCAGATGATATAATCTTATTTCGCAAAGGGTAATAAAGAAACATTAAAGTTCTTAAACAAGCTATTTCTGATTATGAGGAAATTTCAGGTCAAGCCATTTCCTGGAATAAATCTCATATTTTCATTGTAAAAAACTTCCCTACTAGAAGAAAAAATATCATTACCAATAACCATGGAATTAAAGAAGGTATTTTTCCCTTCACATACTTGGGCGTCCCGATATTTTTGTGGCAACCTAAATCTCGCTACTTTCCTAATAATATTGATCAAATTATAAATCAACTCTCTACTTGGAAGGGCAAATCCCTCTGCATGGCAGGTAGAATATTTCTTGTTAAATTGACCATTGTCTCTAAAATGTTCTTTACTCTCATGATTTATAAATTGCATGTAGGTACCTTCAATAAAATTAATACTCTTATAAAAAAATTCATTTGGACAGGAAGTATTTTTGAAAAGATGTTTGTCACCATCCCTTGGAAGAACGGTTGTAAACCACTTGATAAAGGAGGAATTGGTATCAAAAATTTAAAATTATATAATGATGACCTCCAATCTATACTCACATGGAATCTCATAAATTGTAATTCTAAATGTTATAAATTTTTAAATCATAGATTCTTTAATAAACTTCTGAAAGGGAATTTTAATTTCATTAACTCCTCGACCTGGCCTTCCATTATGGAATCTCATCAAAAGATTTTGGAAAAATATAGATAGATGGTTTGCACTGACTCCTATATTAATTTTTGGTGTGAAAATTGGATTGGTAACCCCTTGATATCTTTGTTACCTCCTAATAATACTCTTAAAGATACTAGTCATACTATCAAGGATTTTTTACAATCACATAGGCATGATCTCCCATACAACATTGCGCAGAACATTGATAGTTATCCATTTTCTACTTCTGGAGATTTCCTTGTTTGGGAACCTACTGATAATGGTATTATTGTTTCAAAATATTTCTACAAGCATAATTTCTCTAGAAATGAATCTAATCATAAATGTGTGTGTACCTTTATCAAGCCTTGGATCCGACCCTCTTGGATTACTCTTATTTGTCATATTGCAAATAATATAGTTCCCACTGAAACTGGCCTGCAATCTTTTGGCATTCAAATCTACTCTAAATGTCATTTGTGTAATCAGCATAGGGAGGATTCTGATCATCTCTTCTTGTCTTGTGCTACGGCCTCTGCTTTATGGAATTATATTTTTGACCTATTTAATTTTATTTGGTCCTTATCTGATGCGATTTGTTTGTTCATGAAAAAATGTACTAGACATGAAGCCTCTCAACAAGTTTGAAATACATTTCTTGTGGAATTGGCAGAACTCCTGCATGAGATTTGGTACGTCAGAAATTTTATTATTCATAATAAGCACTCATTCAGTCTCAATGCAAGAAAATATAGAATTCTCACTGCGATCCATGAAGCTGCTTCAATTTAAGAAGGTTGTTGCAACAACTCTGTTGGTGACTTTGAGATACTTCACCATATCCGCGTTCTGGGTATTTTTCCACAGCCCAAAAGTTCCTTTGATGTTTTCTAGAAATCACCGATGTGAGGATGGATCAAAGTGAACGTTGATGGTGCCTTAAAGGGAAACCTAGACCCTGCTAGTTGTGGAGATATTTTTAGAGACTCCGCTATCCAGTGTCAGGGTTAATTCTATGGTGGATGTGGTATTTGTTCATCATTGGAAGATGAAATGCTTGGATTCATCCACACAGTTGATTTCACGCATCAAAGAGGATTTAGAAATATTTGGATTGAAAGTGATTCAACCACCATTGTACATGCCATTTGGAATGGATTAATATCACCTGATAGATTACTACTCTCTAGATTAATTGCCTAGAATCACTCCATAGGGTTGACTACATAGCTACTCATGCCTTCCGTGAAGCAAATGTTGTTACTGATGCCCTTTCCAACAAAGGTGTTCATCAGAACATGACTTGGCAGAATACACTGCTAGCTGATTTATTTCATCTTTTTGATAGATATTGTAAAATAATCCCATATTTCCGTCTTCTATAAACTTTTGTTTCTTTAATTAATAAATTGTGCTTTGGTCTTTGACCAAGTCATTACCTTGGAAAAAATACCAAATTATGAGGGTAAATCCATGATCATGTGGAATGATAAATCTCATGATTGAATAATTTTCACGTTGTGTCTCATATCCACTCCCTGGTTTGGTATTCAAACATATTTAAAAGATGAAGAAGTCTATTATTTACATTATAACATTTGTGAATTTTTTTTTATTCTAAGAACAAAATATTTACTATTTGTGGTGCATGTAAACATCTCAATAAAATGGGTGAGTGATACCACCAATTTTTCTTAGCCACATTTCTAGTGAATCAAAAGTTTATGTTTGGTAAATAGTGTGAGTCTCTTTAACATGAATGCCTCAGTAGTATAATGGTGCTCCACCAAAGAGGCATAGATACCCCCACCAGACCTGATTATCATAAGTTGGGGTGAATAAGGGGCTTTTCACTTTGCCCCTCTTATATACTAATAATGATTTTTTGGGAATGCAAATTTAATTTCATTGAATTGGGGTTTTTCCCAGGACCTAGGAATAACTAACATAGTTGATTTAGTAAAATGAATTATTTTAATTTTGAAAACATAGTGAGAGTGATCCACTAATATAATGTATCATTATGATACCATTATAGTCCAACATACCTCTTTTTTAGGAGAATAACTACACTACTACATTACATACACTTATGGAATATAAATCTCACCCTAAAATGGTGATTCATCTATCTCATGCTTGAATAGTAGCCCAAAAATTAATGTAGGTTTTGTATGTAGCTACATCGATATCATTATAGGGGAAACCCCATTCTATTTGTATTTATAAATTATTTCCATCACCAATGTTGTAACACCCTTTGATTTTATGTGGGAAACTAGTTTTGATAGCTTATAAAAAAATGCAACTGTGAGCCTAAAAAAATAATGATTATTTATGACTGTTATGACATAGTCAATTAATGGGTGGGTGTGAAAATTATTAAGTAATTTATGAAATATATATGAAAGCCCTTATAGATACAAATGTACTGATAAATTCTTAGAAAATAATCACTAAAAATATATGACTCATTAATAATTGATATTTATTAAATTTTTCTAGGAAACATTTTTATGAATTTTTTGAAGTTTTGAAATTTTATTTTTTAAAATTTAAATAAATATTTTTATCAGAATATTGATATTATATTAGGGTGAACTTTTGGTAATTTTTTTTAAATAATAATTTTATAGTGAATTATGAAAAATTATTATTTTTATTAAATTATCAATTATATTTAACAAAAAAATAAACTATTATTTTAATTTAATTTAAAATAAATAAAACTATTATTTACATATACTAAATCCAATTAATTTCATTTAAATTATCCTTAATTTTTATTTTATTATAATTTTTTTTCATTTATTAAAAACACAATTTTTTAGAAAACTATTTTAATGGGCATAATGTCTCTCCATTTTAATAAACTAAAATAAAACCTAATAAGGAATTGTTTAAATGATATATATAGATTTTATATAAAAAAATTAAAATTAAAATAATAATTATTAATTTTCATATCCTTATTATAAGGACATCTTATGCCTGAAAATTATATTTCATTAAAAACTTTTATTTAACACATCTATGGGTTTAGTTTTCAATTAAATTATTCCGAATTAGTGATTTCAATTTGAAAAAATGGATTAAATAGTTTCAATTAATATAATTTATATTATATAATTTTTTATACTTAATTTCATACCATAATGAATAGGTAAAATATTAAATAATAATTACCATTATTAATTTAAATATAGGATTAATGGGGTTTAACCTAGAAATATAATTGTAAAAAATGACTCAAAACATGACTAATAAATTTTTAATATTATTATATAGACCTTATATCTTATAATGTATAAATATTATCCACTTTGGATACTTGTTCCGTGTGAACAATGTGTGTTTAATTCATTATTTTCAAAAAATCCATGAGCATCCTCTCCCACACATATAAATAGCCACCCACTCCTCTCTCCTTCACACCCTTCCAAAACCCATTTGGTCAGATAAAATTGAACCCAATAAATTATTTAAATCAATAAAAACACTATATATCCCATTTTTATCATAAATTTTTCCTTGGAATGATTTGGTGGAAACCTTAATTTGTTTTCTGAAAATGTGGTGAAATCCTAAAATGATTATCCTGGGATTATTTCTGTTCCACTCACTGAAATCATAATAAATCATGATTATATAATATCATCAATATATACCATATAATATTAATTTATTATGTTAATGAAATTTCATATATCCATGTCCACTTCCATAAAATGAGAAACATCTTCATTGATCATTTGTATGACGAACTACAGCCTAAAAAATAGACCTATTATGATTTCCATCACCACTTCTCACAGCTCGATATAAGGATCTATATATTTTTTATATATGATATTTATGATATTATTATACTTGTTTAACTACAATATCATAGACAACTACATAAATTTTATTCCAAATAGAATACATTAACTTCACTCAGGTGTACTACATACTACTTCCTCTTAAAGTGATACGATTCATTTTTATATTAAAAATTACATGAAAGTAAATGGGGAATTATTTTATATTTATATATTATATTCATGAAATATTAATAATTCTATAAAATTATTATATCACATACTTTATTACATTAAAATCTATTGAATAAATGAAAACGTCATTCGTGTGTACGATGGACTACCACCTCGTGAAGTGATGCAATTCGTTTTAATTACAGAATCATATGGATGGTATATTTAAGTGAATTTAAAGATGTAATTTTATCACTATTATATAATGATAATTATTTAATGGTAAAATGACACTTACCTTTTTTCGATCATGATTATTCAAATATGTTAATGTTAATTATTCTTATGTATAGCATACTAACTCCATGATTGTAATGTAGTTAATTTATAATATCCATCCTTCATTATTTGTTTTAAAACAATAATTTATATATAAAAATTATAATAATATCATTAAAATTATTATATATATGATTAATTAATAATATATTTTAATTTTGTCAACATACCCATGTGATTGTGGTTATATGAACCAAACACCATCAAAACTTCTATCATAAACCAAAATGTTTATGTAATTTAATATTACATGGCAATGAAAAAAATAAAAGAAATAATATTATTTAAATTTTTTGGAAAATAAAAAAAATAACTAAAATAATTTTATTACTTACATTGATAATGAATGCAAATGATGAATTAGGCTCATGGTAAGGGACCTTTCTTACCCACTATTTTCTTTGTGTTATGAACATTCTCTATCTAACTCCCATTATTCCTCTTAAAATTTATTGAATTATTTTAAATTATGAGTATATATCTCTCATATATAGAATTATATTAAAATAATTTATTTTATTATATTGTTTTCCCAAATTCCTTAATTATAATATTCACACTGATTATGATAAGTGATCAGATTATGAAACTAATTTTATTTACATTAGTTATTATTATTATTTTTCCTAATGATTGATGTAATTTATATGGAATGCATCGATTGTGAAATGTTTTTTGGGTGTTTAAATATAGTTCTCCAATTCATTTGGTGATTTTTTTTCATTTCAGGAGATTCCATATATAGTATTGTGTAGAAAACCTAATCCCTTATGAGAATTCATTTGCCATGTGATATTGTCTTGGAAGTTAGCCTTGACTCATGTACATTTCAGGTTGTATGTTTTACCACATTTCCTATATTATAATGATCATATTGTTTTATTTTTTCTATGTTATGATTCCATTTTAGTACTCTTGATCATTCTTTATTATGATATTATATTATATCATTGACTCACATGTCATGTTTCCTTAACATGTCTATTCCCTTACAAGGATTTTTAATTTACACAATTTATATATGTATTCCATATTTAAAACAAAGTTGATATAGGATCTCAAATGAATTTAGGTTCCCAATATGGATAAAAAATAATTATTCCTTGTTTAATGCTTCATTTATATAAAAGGAACATTTTATTCCAAATATAGGTATAATTTATGATCTTTGTATTGTATCATTAGATAAATATGATTAAAAATCATATAATAATATGTATCAATGGATTGGGAAACTATAGTTGTTAATATAGAAAAGGTTTATTTTATCATGGTAGATAGGTTGAGAAAACATTAATCAAAACCCTAAGGATATGTCTAAAGATAATAATAACTGTAGAAAAATGTAAAGTAATGATGGTGAAGTCTAGAGTGAGTGGTTTTTCAGAAATTACATCCCCGTATGGATATAATAAGTGGATATGGTTTTGTAAAATATGTATATAGGGGTGATAACTTAGAAAAAGGAATGTCATTAATGACTCGAGTGTTACCTAGTACATGATAATTCCCTTACTATGAACCTCATTTTACACTACCAGAGGTAACACTTTAGAAATTCCCCTAATCCTTATCAACCATTCTTGTGGACCTAAAAATATAATCATTTCCGAGAGCCTAATAAGAAACATTACTATTGATAACCAATATTGAGAGATATAGACTCATATTATAGTATATACTTATCATTTATATATTATTCGTACCATTTTTTCTACTTTCCTTATTCTATGTTTATTTAGATTCATCTTTTTTTTTTCGCTACTTAATAGTTTGGAATTAGTGAAACCATTCTAGCAACCAACATGGTAAAAAGGTTGTTACATCCAAAATGATATTATTAGTCTTATTGGTGTGGGGGTAGAGAAATTAATTATTTTACTAGCTAAATTAGATAATTTTTTTTAACAACAACATGAATCATGAAGAACACCCTACTCATCCCATGACAGATCATTATGTAGTTGAGTATTTATGTGAAAATGTCCACATAACTTCTATGGGACTTTGGATCCCATAATCAGGGAGTAATGGTTTTAATCCACTATGAAAATAATATATATACTCCAATTCATAGGTAAATACAATTTTGTGATAACATTTTATCACATTTAAGGAGAAATAGTTTATTGGTGGACACTGACTAGGAAAACAATGTCTATAAAGGATATAGATTACATGGAATGTGAATACTTAAATAAAATATTTTTCAATATATATTTTACATGGAATCTCTCTATTAAAATATAGATAGAGTTATATGGTCTGAATCTAAATGAAGATACGTCTATTTTGGGATATGAAGCAAGAATCACAAGTCTTCTAAGGTACATCTATAGCATTTTTATGATAACTGAAAGTAAGGTGGAATTTTTTTAGTTTATTATACCTAATTAAAAAAAATTAATTGGAGATTTTAGATATTGATAGATATGAAGTGATAATTTGTTGTTACATTATTGTGGATATGGGGATCAGTGACTCTCAAGCATCTTGCGAGACTGTTGAACAAATAATACACACTAATTTTCTTTTGAAAAAACATAAAATAAATGTAATGGTTAACTGAAAACCCATCATCACATTTATGAAAATTAATTAATAAAGAACCCTATAATCTAATTATTTGGAACCAAAAAATTCTTCAAGTCTCAAAAAGAGGGGAATCATGCTATTTAGTGTTGAAGGGAGATGAAGAATCCCAATAATGCGGAAGAAGAAATAAATCATTATATTAAAATCATTGTTGTGATAAAATTATTTAACATTAATGAACATGGCCTCTATTAAATCCAAATAAATTTGCTCCAGGGTTTTAGAAAAAACCAGCAAAAACAACCTCTAAGGTTTAATGGATGGGAATATAATATCAGAACTGTTATGTTAGACCTAAAAAACATTGTACTGTTAGATATGGTAGTTATTCATTCAATAATAGAATAATTTCATTTTAAATATAATTTTTTTCATTTATTTATATCATTAAATTTTAATATAAATATTAAAAAAAATCTCAAAATAAGGGGGATGAGAAATATGAGGAAAATAAAATATAGAAATTGTTGTATCTCATGTATATAAAGACTCCTCTATCAATGTTTGAGGATGTGTTCTTCACGAAAATCTCATATTATATCAATTGGTAGAGTTTTATTACATTTTGTGCTTGGATTTTGAATACATATATAAACACAACATTGATATTCCAGAGAGTCGGATCACTTCCTATGTGAGAAGACAACCTCTAATAATGTATAAGTGTATGTTTGTGGATGTATCTCCACTAAAATATTTCTATATTGGCATGGATATTTTTATCGTATGAGAAATCATATCTATAATAAAATATTGAAACTAAGGATAGAATTACACTTCAATACATGAACATGGTGAGGGATTATATTTTTGTATTCCTTTAATATTTTATTCAATAGAACCTGAGTGAGATGGTGAGTTTTCAATCGATCATACAGCTTCCTCACATTTGATATCGAAGACTCCTTTTAGGATAGAAACAATTGAGTTATATGAGAAAAATAACTAGATACAAGTGGATTATAAATTTTTTTCATATGACTGAGTTCTTCACCATTGGGTGCACCGATCCTCTTCAACAATATGAATGATGGACCAATGTATCTATGTATTAATTATCATGAAAAAAAATAACAAGATAAAGAACATGTATCATAAACCATAGATAAACAACTTGTTGGGTCAACTACAAGGGGTTCAATATATCTCTATTTATGAAATTAGGTTGGGGTATCTCTTATTATGGGTGATCAAGGATGATTATCTCGAAAACATCCATTCGAACATGGTGTTGATACTATGAGTTCATAGTGATGATTTTCAGACTCAGTAATGCCCCATAAATTATTATTGATTTAATTTATAGATTCATTATATATTAACTGAAGAAATTTGGTGTTGTTTATAGATGATATTTTGATTTTCTCCATAGTCAAGGAGGAGAGTGGGGAGTATTTCAATACATTGATAAAAGATTTGAAAAAAAATAATCTACATGAAATTTAGAATAATTTTGATTCATAGATTAATTAAGACTCGTTAATAAGGATTATAATAGCAGGGAATGGATATCTTTAAGAAATTATATAGAATGGGAAATTGAGGAATATCTTATAACTACATAAAATTTCATATTTTTAGATTCCTTGGATTTGTAAGGTATAACTAATGATTTTGGAAAAACATTTCACTATTTTTAATCCCACTAACAAAGATAACATAAAAGGGATTAAAGTTTTTCTACACCATTGAAGTTGAATATAGGTTTATAGTGTCGAAAACGAGGTTTATCACTACACAAGTCCTTATTCCACCCACTGGTTGGTAATTATTCACAGTATATAGTGATTTATTAAAGAAGTTATTATGGTTTTTATAATGAAAATTAAACAGGTATAGCTTACAACTTAGGTATGTTTAATGTGAAGAGTAAAATGATCCCACACAAGATCTAGACTATGACCTTGGGATATTTTCTTTGAAAATATAGAAACACTATCTCTATGGGGAGAAGTGTGAAATATATACATTTTATTAGAGACTCAAATTTATATTCACAGAAAAATATATTAACATGCACAATCGATGATGGTTACATCTGATGAAGGATAATGACTTCTCAATCCATTACCGTCTTGTGAAAGTAATCAAGGCTCTGAATTCTCTATGTAGAAAGTAAGGATCATCATTATTCGTTTCAGAAATTATTTCTCAAACATCCCTTTTGGAGAAGTTGAAGGATGCTAATATATATTATACCAATGTTTAGAAGATGATAGAAGCTATTGGGAATAGGAAATAATCATTGTTCAAAAATAATGAAAGAGTGGTAAGATTTGTCTCATGAATATATGTATTATATAATCGTGAGATAATTGGATATTAGTATAATGATGCTTATTGATTTACCTTTTCCATCAACTTAGAGAGATAGAATATGTAGTAAGATATTTGAGAAAAGTATGGGTGGTGCAATAAGGAGAAAAAGATCATTTATTATACATTATTGTATCATTATATCATCATGTAAAGGAAGACAAGAAAAATTTTAAGTGGATGATAAAACCACTACACATACCCACATGGAAATTTGAAAAAATCCCCATCAACATTATTAATTTTATCCCATAAACGTAAAGAGGAAGTAATGATATTTGGTTTTTAGTGGATCACCATATTAAGACTACACACTTAACAATAATTAGGAGAAATTATCACTTGATAATACATCATGTATATAAATTTGAGAAGTTGTGATGATAAATAGAAAAAAATATCAATTATATCAATAATCGATCCAAAATTTACCTCCTTGTTTTGGAAGAGTCACCATCATGATCTAAAATCTGTGATATAAATTTTTATGACTTATAACCCCAAAACTAGTGGACAATATGATAAGGCAATAAAATTTATTGAAGACATGATCAGAGCATCCTCAATGTTTTTCAGTCGAGGATGAGATCATAAAATTTCTCAAGTTGTGCTCTTGTAAAATGATAACATTCAATAAAACATCCAGATGTATCCTTATGAAGACTTTTATTGGATGATGCATAGAAACCCTATATTTTGGGATGAAGTCAGTCAATGCATGATATTGAAATCTAATATGGTTAAGGAGATGATAGATTAGTTCAAGTCCATTTATCAACACAACAATACATATCATAGTAAACAAAATAGCTACACTAACAATTGTCTATGAGACCTATATTTCAAGGATAGAGATATAGTATTTATTTAGGTATATTCAGGGAATAAATTCATAACACTACTACAAATACGCCCTTTATCAGCGCTATAAAGGGCCTTTAACAGCGATAGGAAAAGCGCTGTTAAAGCCGGCGAAGATAAGGGGGGGGGGGTCCCCTTTATCAGCGCTCAAAAAAAGCGCTGATAAAGACCCCTTTTATCAGCACTAAAAAAAGCCATGATAAAAGGGGTCTTTTATCAACGCTAAAATAACCGCTAATAAAAGTACCCCTTTATCAGCGCTTTTTTTAGCACTGATAAAGGGGTCCTATATCAGTGCTTCCTTTATCAGCGCTTTAATTTTAGTGCTGATAAAGGACCTGTTTATTAACACTTTAAAAAAAGCACTGATAAAAGTTAAGGAAATTTAAAAAAAATTAAAAACATTAAAAAAACTAAAAAAAATTACAAAAAATTATAAAAATCATGCCAATAGTGGGGGGGGGGGTTATAGCGCTTGATCCCCCATTTTATCATTTATTTTTAGCCCCTCCAACGCCTATACACACCCCCTCCACCCTTTATCAGCACTAGCCCCCAACATCCACCCCCATCCGCACACCTCTGCCTCCAGTAGGTTTTGAACTCGAGACCTCCCCCCTGTGCGCCTAAGCCCTTACCACTACTCTGTTTTGATTTGTTTTCTATTTCATGATATCTATATATATATATATATAGTTATATTTATTCGTATAGTAATATATATTTATAATAATATATAGTAATATAGTTATATTAATATATATATAGTAATATTAATATATATATAGTTATATTAATATATATAGTTATATTAATATATATAGAGTTATATTAATATATATATATACTGATATTAATATATATATATATATTTATATTAATATATATCTCTATTTATATATATATATAGTTATATTTATTCTTATAGTAGTATATATTTATATTAATGTATCTATATGTAGTTATATTAATATATAACTCTATTTATATATATATATTTAGTTATATTTATTCGTATAGTAATATATATTTATATTAAAATACATATATATATAGTTATATGAATATATATTTTTATAGTGATATTAATATATATATTTATAGTGATATTAATATATATATATAGTAATATTAATATATTTGTAGTTATATTAATAAATATATATAGCTAGATTAATATATATATATATATACTTATATTAATATATATTAGTTATATAAATATTCCTATATTGGTATTTTAAATAAAATGGATATTAGTTATTATTTAGATAGAGCTAATATATTTTAAATGTAAATATGTTTAATTATTTATTTTAAAAATTTAATTTTTAGGTGTGAATATATAAAAAATATGTACATATAGTTATATATTTGATTATAAATAAAAGAGCATTATAAACAACGATAACATTTCAAAGACATAATATAAATATGTATCTAATACCTTGGGATAAATCCAATCCCCACCAAAAAAGCCAACAATACCCCCTCAAACGAGGCTGAAAACCCACAAAATGTTAAAAAATATGGGTACCCCGACTAAAAACTCACTTTTGGAGGCCTTCTGGGCCTCTTTTGGCCTCGAAAAACGATTGACCAGGGTGCCCCTAGGTCACAACGATGTAGATCTCGTCGCAGGCTTTGATTTGATATGTGGTAGAGCTCAAACGGACACCCGGATCAAAAGTTATGGCCGTTTGAAGTTTGAGTTGCGTTTTCAACTTATTTTGGATCTTTTTTTTAATTTTTTAAATTTTTTAGTCATCAAATTGTTATTAAATGACTACTACTCCATAATAATTAGAAAATTATTAATTAATTAAATTTTTTAAGAACACATTTTCACTAAATATCTTATATATTATGTATATTAAGTGTTAATGTACATTTATACATATCTAAAATATATTTAAAAATTATATATTATATCTATATCAATATAACTATATTTATATATTTACATATTAATATTTTTTTTAATGTTTTCTGAATTCAACCCTTTATCAGCGCTTTTAAAAAAATCACTGATAAAGTCCCCCCCTTTATCAGCGAAACGAAATAAGTGCTGATAAAGGGGGGGCACTGGGAAAAAATGTTTTTTGTGGTAGTGTAAGATTTGGGAATAATGGAAATCATCCCCATTGAGATTCTTGATTTAATCAAAGCTATTGGATATCAATTAGATATCCCAACAACCACATCTCTTATGCATGATGTATTCCACGTATCTATCTTGAGAAAGTATATATAATATTTCACACATGCACTATATTCATAGGTGGTACAATTGAGAAGTATATCCTCTATGAGGAGCACCCATGGAAGATCTTGGACTATAGAGATAATGTTCTACACAGCAAGTAGAATCACTTGTTCAAAGTACAGTGGTCAAATTATAAATACGAAGAAGAATCATGTGAAATGGAATAAGTGATAAATAAAATAACCCTATTCTACGTTCTCCATAGAGTGTAATATAAAATTTCTAGTATAAAATTCATTGCAGAGGTGTTTAATGTAACACATTGATATTTTAAAAGTGAAAAATATGCTTGATTACATATGCAATAGTTAATATTAAGCCTAAATCAACAATGATTGTTTGTGAATTTTATAAAATATCCATTAAATGGGTGGGTTTTAATATTAATAAGTACTTTACGAAATATATATAAGGGTTCTTATCATTATAAATGTATTGATATGTTCTCAATAATTAATTACCAAAAATAAATTCTTTCTTAAGATATATTTTTATTGATATAGTTGAGAAACTAATATAATTAATTTTTAGAACACATTGAAATTTTATTTTATGAAATTGAAATCATTTTTGAAATCATCATATCTATATTAAAAAAAGGTTAAATCGTTGTATTTTTCATTAAATATTAATTTCTTTTTGAATCGATAAAAATACCGATTACAATAAAATTGTAATTTATTTTTATCAAATTAAGAGCCAATGTTTTTTTAATTTTTTTTCTATCTAACATAATATATTTTAATTAAATCCAATTAATCTCATTAGAATCACTTCTATGATGAACTTTTTCATGTTTACACTTAGGCTTAAAAACTCATTTTCTAAAAAAATTATTTAATTGAATAATGTTGCCCAATTTTAATTAATTAATATGACCCTTATTTATTAATGATTTAAATGATATATATATATATATATATTATCCATATATATTAAATAATATTAACTTAATTATGAGTAATTTTCCTGTTGATAAAATAATATCATCTTATGCTTGATAAACATATTTATTGAATAACTATTTTTTACATGATTGTGGATTAAGTTTTAAATTAAATTCTCCCATTTTTATTATTTGGATTTGAAAAAAATAGACTTTTAATTTTTAAATTACATTAAAGATATTATTTTATGAGGTCAATTTTTTTTACCATAATTATTAGTAAAAACAATAAAAAAATTAATGCAGATAAGGGAAAAATGGATATTCTGGGTTTTAAAGTAAAATGATAAGAAATAAAAGTTTCCTAAAACATATATAATTCATATTTTATGTTAAGATTTAGACATTATATTTTTTAGGTATGGATATTGGCCATTATTTATCCACATTCATGTGAAAAACACTGGTATATGTCTTACTTTTCAAAATTTCACATTGTGTCCTCTCTCATGCTTATTATATGCCATCCCAGGTCATCTCCATTACACATGTACAAAAAATATTAATTAATATAAAAACAATGAAAATTAGTTCATTAATTCCATGCAAACAATTTAGTGGCCATTTTTTGAACATAAAGACAACTTATAATTGAATTGGTGTAAACCTAATGATGTTCTCCGAAGAAGTGGTAACATCCATAAATTATAATCTTACATAAATTTCTTCCTACACCATAATATAATCATACTCAATAATTATCATATAATATCATTGGTATATCCCATATAATATCATCTTATTATGTTACTTTCATGGTTTTTATTTTCATCTTCTCTGTTGGTCTTTTGATCTTCATATGAATCGAGACTCTCCAACCATGGCAATTTTGCTTCAACTTCCTGTGTTACCACGACCTTTTCAGAACATTGGAATTATATGGTCAATCAGGAATTACATTGGGCGATTTCTATGTTGTGATCATCGGACAACTTTACTCTCACACCCAATGGCTGCGTGGATCTGTGTTGAAATGGATTTAGCACAACCACCACCGGAGCTGGTGTGGATTGTGATTTAAGGGGAGTACATGTATGGTCAATCCATACTATACGATTCATGGGTGATGTTTTTTTCCTTCTGTTATTGGTAGGGAGACTGGGTATCTGATTGTCGCAAGTGTGATAAAAATGGGGGTCGTGCTGGAAATCCAACACCAACTGAGGCACCCATAGTGAAGGTTGTGAGGGTTGAGGCACATTCTTGTTCACCTGATGATCAAACAGGTGGGCTGCAACATGTTGATCAGGTCAGCATGGCTCAAGAGTTTCCTGGAGAAGTGATTCAGAATAATGCTGGAGGTATTGAAGCTGATCTGGGGGGGAGTGAGTCCTTATGTGTGGATACAGAGGCTCCTTCTATAGCAGGGCCGTCTGTTTCATAAGTGTTTGGGAGACTGAAGCAGGACCTTGTTATTATGGCTGTACCTAGTTAGGCAGGAGCAGTTGAGGAGATGTGCAAGAGTGTGGAAGGTAGGAAGACTCACCCTGTCAAGGATTACACACCTCCTCTAGGTATGTAATTGGAGAATTCAGAAATGATTTTTCAGTATATGGGTCCTGGTCTAGTGAAGAATGGAAATACAGAAGCAGTGAGGAAGGATACATATACATGTGCAAATCGTGATGTACCTGATGGTCCAGACATCTTCTTGAATAACATTTTTTCTGTTCTGGAAAATGTAGAACAGATGCAAGTGGAAATGGTTGTGGACACATATCAGTCTAGCAATGACTCCCTTTCACTTGTGGTCTATGATGGTTCTAGAAGGGTGAATAAGGTGGAGGAACCTGTTGAAATACAGAATTGTGTAATGAATAGAGGTGCTGAGATAGAGCAGATCCCCTGTGGCCTAAACAGTTTGCTGTAGGAGACTAATCGACCACTGTGTATGAAGGATGACTGCCAATTTGACTATGTTGTGCACCCTCCCATGAAATGGAGGTATATCATGGGGAGTGATAAGGAGAATGTGACTCCTAGTTATAGTGCCACTGTTCAGGGTGCGGGCAAGAAGACATATTATAACGGAATGATCAGGTCTAACCCAAGCAGAAGAAGACCAAGGAAATGTTACTCTAATTTTCCAAAATCAATGACAACCAGGTCTACATCCGGGATGCGTAGGGAGATGGTTACTAAAGTTTGGGATGAAAAATGTCCACCTAAGAAGATGTTATCTAAGGATATGCTGCAGTGTAAAAAACAATACCTGGAATTATTCAGGCAAGCTGAGTTGTCTGAAAGGGAGTTAGCTGAACTGGATGATGGGATATCAAATTATAGAGTTTGGAATGGCTTTGTCATTGATATGATGTAAGATTTTATGTTTTTGCTGATGTACATCTTTTTTCTTGTACAACTTTTTTCTATTAATAATTTTGGGGATTACATTTTTCCTGATCCAAGCCTTTCTTGGTTAAAAAATGAATAATAATTTCATTATTATTATATTGGTTATTCTTAATAAATAATATCTTTTAATTTTTTCAACATACCAAAGGATAAAGGACACACATGGATCATCATTCTCAATTTAAGGGTTCTTTAAAACCAACATTTTCCTTCGAATTTTGACCATTCTCTCCATAACTCACATTATCCATGTTTAATGTTCTGGTATGATTCAAAATTATGTATATATGTCTCTCAAGTGTATACCTAGCTTATTATCCCTTACAAATAATGTATAATACATTGATTATGTCCATTTATAAAATTTATTCATTATGAAATTTTCCTTGATTATGATTAGAGACAAAATTATACAACCCATTTTCTTTCCATGGGTAATTAATATATTATTCATTATAATTAGAATCAATATTTTAACCACAAAGATCATGAACATGTTATCATGTATTTATATAGATACATCTCAAATTCAGTTGGTAATGATATTGTATTATGATATGTCATTTATGGGATCATGGAGTAAGCCTAGTCAATTAGGATCCTTTCTCGTCTATATAAAATGGGCTAAGTAGTCATCCCTTACACATGTTTATGTTATGTTATATAATTCATCTACATTTCCTCTATTACCATGAAATTTTTATTCCATGTTATTAATGTTATACATTGATGTTATTTTTCATGATCCTTCACCATTATAATATATTGTTATACCTTTGATTGAATTGTAATGATTTCATAAAATGGTTATTCACTTACTACTATTTTTAGATAACAACTTCTTTTTGTATTCCCCATGTAATCCAAAGTAGTTTTATTTGATTTTTTGGATTTAATATCTCACTATACAGAATAAAATAAGGATTCCGTGTTTTATATTTTATTTTATGTTATATTATCCTAATTCAATAAAAACAATACACCATCCCAATCCTTCCACTTTATTATCTCATAGATATGTTTAGAAATCATGTAATTTTTTTTAAAAGAATTGGGTCACTAGAAATTCGACAAGGAAAGTAAAATCCAAAATAGGTTGATGATGTGGTGGAAATAAAGAATAGGCCTCATTATCCCATATGTATGAATGAATTAGTAACACCACTTCACTTCATAGGAATTTATTTTCATTAAATAGATGAATGGTATCAAGAGCATAACACTATTACTTCCACTCTAGGATCATTACCTATAATTGGTACCGTGATTATTAAAATATATTTTTGACACCCCTAGGATAACCATCTATAAACCACATCTCAATGAAAATTGACGTGAAATAGTGAATCCTTAGTTGTACCATAGTTAAAAATGTACTGCCAAGATGGTAGGAAGTATATAAGATTATATCTTTTTCCCTAAAGGGATTTTTATGGCGTGAAAATCCATAAATTACGGTATTATAAATTATTATATGATTCAATCATTAAAGTTGATCTATGTGAACATCCATAGCATCAATACCCTGAATAAAATTAAGAATGAAGGTGGAATTTATGAATATGATGAGGAAGATTCCATTCAAAATGATGTCTACTAAAAAAATGTAATGAAATTGTGAAAACACTACATATAAGGTAGAATTAAAACTCTTTAGATCATATAAAAATCCATATAAAACTTTATCAGTGGAACTCAACAAATGAAATAGGGATTTTTATTCATATATCAAAAAAATCATAGTGATATCATACCTCTATTCACTTGGGATATAATTACCCAATTAGAATTTGAACTATATAAAATGAAGTGGCTCAATATATATATACTCATAAGAAATATATTCACTATGTTGTACTACCTAGATGATTCCCCAATATAATCTCATTAAAAACGCCTAGAAAAGAGGGAAGTAATAAAACATAGTGAATTAAATCCATCCATTAGACTATCCAAGGGACCCAAAACTAGTTTAAAACACCACAATTGTAATGGTAGATCAAGATTTATATTCATTGGGGTAAAATAACACCAACCCTAGCTATCTACCCCAAGCCATTTGGATGAGTAAATATGTAAAAATAATAAGTTAGGTAATTACATAATAACTTTCCCACAACATCCACTAAATCATTTTCCTAGAATATTTTCTCAACAAAACATCATGACTCTATTAGAGACTCATTCTACTATTATATATGACATATAATAGGGATAAAATCCACTTTTGATTTATATAAAATTTTAACATATATTCTATACATTATTCCTCTATACATGTTATAAGAATCCTATATTAAAAATATTAAAAAGTACATGTGATCTGGAGAATCAACTGAGAATTTGAAATCCCAAGGCTCTATATTCTAATTTGAATTAGGATGATTCAACTATATGATGCTTCATTTTGGCACATGAATTTAAATTTTTATATTTTACTATAATCATCTAGTTGGTTATATTTTTAATTATCATTATATATGATGATTGTTCCACTACCTATCTGTATCAACACTAATAAAGATATAAATATTGATGAATCAAAGCCCTGATTCATTATGTAGGAACTATATGTTCAATAATTTTTTTTGAATAAAAGTCAAAAATATTTTTCTATTTAAAATTATAATGATATCGAATGACAGTTCCTCTACTAGTTTAGATCAATTCTGATAAAGAAGTCTATCTATATTCTCTTAAATTTCATGAAGTGTTAAAATTTTACAAACATTAATGTTTTTTAATATCGGAAAGGAAAAACATATTACATTGAAATAACTATTAATTCAGAGATTGTTTTCATGATATTAAATTACAATATCTATGACGAATTCAGGATTCACCCATTTCCCTTGAATTACTTTTGGGGTTTATGGAAATTTGTAGTCATGGAACAAATACTAGAGAATAATAATTTGTGTTACAAGTCCTTATCTCTCCAAAACAACCAACACATGGGAAGAGCCCAAGATGAGCAGAAAATATGATAGTCATTCTCAAATAATATGTGGTTATATATATACCTCTAAAAACAAAACATCTTTTGGTTCATCATATAATACAATATAAGTATAACCATCACCCTCATTAGGAGGTAAGGAAAAACTAATGTCAATGGAAATTTAATGACTTGAAAACTATTTTTTTGTTCAATCTAAAAGTAAAAACATCTAGTTATAATTATCACTACCCTTGATTAAAATCTAATAAATTATTAAATATTTATAAGGAATAATGAATTCAGGATTAATGGTCTCCCTAAATATTACTCTTTCAACAAAATATACGGGTAAAACAAAAAAAATTGTATCATATTCGAGTATATAATCAAAAATATGATTGATAAACCATTGGCCAAGGTTGGTAATCCCACAAAAATGGTGGAATGTTACTAATACTACACAAAATGAAGATAAAGAGTAATGAGAAGTACCAAACAAAGGAACCATATAAATTTTATGACTAGATGAAAATGAAACCAATCAACCTAGAATATAAAATATTTATGGATTGACTGGATTGACCAATCATTATCTTATATCTATCAATAATATTATTTAAAAAATCACCATCATCAAAGATTTCCATGTGTTGATGAAATCATAACTCACAGAATATGGTTTATGAAGAAGATCCCATATCAGAAACGAAGATGTTATATACTCATGTAGATTTCAAAACCCATTCATTGAGAGGAATGGAAATACCTTATAAAATATTTTTTTAATAAGTTGAGGAGTCTCAATATTTTTCAATAATTTTCAAGAACATAAAACGCCACATTATTGATGGGGAGGACTCAAAATAACAATAATACCCTGATAATAATTATAGATGTTCTCCCAGAGTTTGTGGATGAAATGAAAGATGAATCCATGGATGACCCTGAAGATTAAAAAGTGATTACTATGAAGAAATGTATTCTAGTGAAAAAATTTTATGTAATCCAATGAGAAAAATGCAGACCTCAATCTAATACTAAATCCTCAGTATATCATTTAGATCCAATTATACATGAAAATTTACTTAAAGAAAAAGTTTTTTACAAAAAATATTGATGTTGTAGAAGGCTAGCATAGTCGGGTTTGACCTCAAAGAACCATGTGGGGGGTAATACACAATGTAAATAGTGATATCCGTAAACATAGAAGACTGATCTTAAATTATATATTATTATTGATTAGTCAACTCTCTTCAATTTTGATATACATCACCTATATAAGGATCTTAGGAAATCCTTCATTAAGGCCCTCTGAATCCATTAATAGTTCAATACTAAGGTTTCGATAACCTAAACATATCATGAAAAGATATAATTTATGAGATTCCCACAATCAATTTCAATCATATAATAAGACAGAGAGAAAACTATATGGGGAAACATTAGACTATTGGGTATGTTTATATATATATATAGAAAAAATAAATAAAAAGAAATCCAATAATCTTTAATTTATAATCATTCATGGATATATTTGTTACAAATCAAAAATATAAATTTCATCAACAGTTGCGAGGCCCACATGTCTCCATATGCACACATATGTTCCCTCATCACATCATATATGAGTAAAATATTGTAATGATGGGATCATATGAGTATTTTACAATTATAACATCCCATTTGAGTCATATGTATCACATTATATTGAAATAAATGTTTCCAAAATTAGATGAGTTTTTGAAACAGGTAAATAAATATATTCATATTGCTTCCTCTAATATTTTGGAAATATTTCATATCAGTCCATGTAGTAAACCAAGTGAGGTATTTCTCTTCTCCAACGTCCAAATTGAGGTGAAAAAAATCATATTTGGGAAGAAAATGGGTAACCTAGGTCATATTTTATAATTATCTAAATTCAAAAATTAATATAACCCATATAGTGGTCAAGAAAATATTACCACTGAGAACAATCATTATTTGAGGAAAAGGATTCTTAATTGTTTATCCAAAAAACGATTTCCACAAATATTCTCTATCACAATACAGGTCTGAAAAATATTTAGATGAATTGGCCAAGGGAATTTTATTAACTAGATATGATTCATAGATTAATATTAGAAAAGGGATTAAAAACAATCTCTAATGTTAATATCCTATTAGTTTCATTATATGATTCATACCACTCAAAATAAGGACATCCTTCTAAAGGGAGTAATAATTCACCAATATTTGATCCCAAATCTCAATTTTATTTTCCATTTTCTTCATTGGATGAATTTGTGGAAGGAAAATATCCCCAAATCAATAAACTACTAAAATCATATATAAAAAATGAGGAAGATCATTTCCCTATATTGATAAGTGCAACTATGACCCCCCAAATAATAGGAAAAGTATCTATCCTTTATAAACACACATTTTGATGTATTCATATGGCAGTATTGTTTGATTATCATATTAGATCCACCTGTATCCATGCATCTTTTGGGTCTAGCAGAAATATTTCATGGTTATAAGTATGTTGTTAGGGGAAAGTGTATGACCTATATAGAAAATATGGAGGATTCTATTAATATAATGATTAAGGAAAACACGATCTTTGATTTTAAGTATAATGAATGGATATCCCACTTAATTCTCATCATGAATAGTATTTTATAAATATAATCCTCATTGACTTCTGTTACATAAACAATCACATTAAAAAATGTGATTTCCCATTCACTTTCATTGAAATTATGATTGACTGAATAGTGGGTTCCAATTACCTCTCAATCAAAGAGATTTCATGAACCATACCATAGGGGCCTATGTCATGAATACTATAAGATTTCCTCTAATAGGAAATGGGATGGCGACTAGCATCGAGTAGGAATACCCCACAAATTGGAGGCAATTACCAATGTATCTATACACACTCACACATATCCAAGCCCAAATTGATAAAATGAATAACACCATGTAAATAAGGAATCATTCAACTAAGATACCAATAACAGAGTATGAAAGTTGAAAAAAAATGTAAATATAGCCACAATACAAGCCCACCAAAATGGGCATCTAGAATGTGAACACAAAAGTTCTTGAAACTCATCCCCCGAGAACCCTACCTGAAGGGTAGGTACATGAAAATAGTCTAAATCCATAGGATCAAAACTAAACTAAATGGTATTTCGATGCACCACCTGGTTCTAGTCCACCATGTACTCCATCATTGTGTCGAATGTCTTCACAAGACACAAAATGTGTAGGGAAAGTCGGTGCAGGGGTGAGTAAAACAATATTCAATTAGACACCCCGAAACCATAATGGAATACAACTAAAAAATACATGAAGAATAAGATGATGAAATATAAGAAGTATTCCACAAATAAGATATAAATTCATCTCACACATGTATAGGGCTATAGTAAAAAAACTGGTAATATCTAACATAATCCATCAAACACCCTGTATCGATAAGTCATGTAGTCTTGATGAGATACGTATTCACAGTGAGATAATCTGTCCTAATGAGACACAAAATCCTGATGAGAAACTCACCCCTAATGATGAACTAAATCCTCATGAGACACTCATTCCTGATGAGTCTTGTAGTCTCGATAAGTCACGATGTTTCATGGTAAAAACTAGCCACTATATTCCACTCACAATACGTTTGTTCTGGGAGAACACACTCCTCAAGGCCAAAATTTAACTTGAAAACTTTCACAAAAAAACACACAGAGTTTCTCTAAAGGTATGTCTTGTCACAAGGGGACAAATGCTGCAAATGGATCATCAAATAGACCCATGCATTAAATTTTATTGCCATTTAGTGAAAATTTATAACCATGTTCAATTTTGGGTCGGATATGACCTGCCAAACCCAGTCCCATAGCCCCAACCTGGGTTGGTCCAGTCCTGTTCGAATCGGATGGCCATCTAGGCTTGACCTACATGGGCGGCTAGACCATGACCCATCACAATTGATATGTCCCCAGCTGAGGAACAGTTTATGCACTAGCTGCTGTCTGCCCCGACCATGTCCTACCCGGCCACACTGTCTGCATTGAACTTGTGCAGCCCTGGTGCACACAGTCGGCCTTGATTGTGTACCTCCTCCTTTTCATGTGTCTCCCCGTATCCAATGTAGTCCATACATCACTACCAGACACCCCAAAACTTTTAGTCTCCACCAGCCACCTCACGGACCGCCTTTGTTTCCAGCCGCCCAGTAGCCCTCTATCATCGACCTTCACCCTGGGACCTGCCTTCTTCCACCACACCTGCATGCAGCCACCATCCTCCGTCTCTAGCACTATGGTGGTCCCTTATGTGGACAAATGGGTCTCATTTAATTCCCAAAAAATTATTCAATTATTGATCTGGCCTTATGGGAACCCAGTCTACTCAAATGTGGTGTCTGCGTTTGATTTTCATCCGATTTGGGTGTTTGATCCCGTCTAGAGCATCCTGAAAAGTAAATATGTGACTAAAAGGGTCCAATGGTGAAGAACACCAAAAATGTGGGAAGATAAATGACTCAATAAAATCTAATCAATGATTATTATCCTTTGTTTGGGTCATCATTGATTCTTTCATGTTAGAGGGATGAACAAAGATAGTAAAAAAAACTCCCATTGACAATTCCCAATAATAACCATCTTGCATGAAAGATCAAACCACCGATCAGCCTATTTGTTCATTAGACAACATTTTTCATTGATTCTAAGGACAGGAAGAAGTATCAATGGGGTAAAAATCCCTATCTCATGTTTGATTGATCGTTTCTGAAGAATGATTGCGTGACCATCGTCTGCAAGATCCCCCAACTCTGATGGCACAATGATCTATGATTCACTCAATCAGTCATCACCATTTCTTCAAAGGGTTTAGTTTCCATGTCTCATAGGAATTACTAGGTTATGGTGATGAACATAGATTCCGGATAATGTCTAATAAAAATAAAAAAAGTCACTACCTCAAAATAAAATATTATAATAAAATATTTTATTACTAATATGTATGAAAATTAACTTTCACGGTCCACCCACACTGGCTGATGTCAGGACATGCCTAGGGAAAACATAATGATCTGAATTCAATAATTAAATCAGATCTCTGATCTGGCCACCCAT
Source organism: Viscum album (assembly GCA_963277665.1). NCBI lineage: Eukaryota > Viridiplantae > Streptophyta > Magnoliopsida > Santalales > Viscaceae > Viscum > Viscum album. The sequence goes on from OY728120.1 coordinate 2,117,121,080, forward strand.
TCGAAAGATATTCTACTTTTTTAGGAATACTGCTCACCCGTCTATTTAATGGTTATGATTTTTCAAACAGTCATTCTGGGCACACCGGGACATGGAACTGCAAGCCATCTTAGTCCTTGGATTTGAAATAATTCCATTTAATATTTAAAAAATATTTCTGCGAAATTATGAGATGTTAATTTTTTCTCACCTTACGGATTTCTGTCCCTGAAGGAAAAAAACTAATATACAATCAAATTGGGGTACTAGTAATGAATCTAAGCCACATACTCCCATGTCATCTATTAGAGATTCTTATGCTGACACCGAATATTCACAAAAATAATTGACCACCCATGAAGTATCATTTCATGTCGATCCTTAATCTCCACTGGGTACTCTAAAAAATTCATCCCATCATGAATGTCCAAATCTTCCTATTAAATGATGAGAAATAGATAATAAACCTATATCCTTAGTTGTGACATGAAGATGTCATAGTTCCCCTAATCAAACTATGGAGTTAGAGATAATAGTTACACAAACTCACCTACTCTAAAAAGTATCAGGAAGGTCTTGATGAACCTTCGAGATAACTTTCTTCCACAGCCAAATATATGTATCCCATGTCGAGGAGAGACCACAAGGAACACATGGTCTCCCTCCTCAAACTCTAAAGGCCTTCTTCACTAGTCAACCTAAAACTTATGAAAACTATGTGTTGTTTTGAACTTCTCATGGATGACCTGTACCTTATATGTAGTCACCTGCACCAACACTGAGGCCATGATTGTTGACTCTCCGTGGTCTATCCAGTAATGTGGTGACCAGTAGGGTAGCAAGAACTAGGCCTCTAATGGTTCCACACCGATGGTGGAATGGTAGCTATTGTTTTATGAAAACTCCCATAGAAGAAGGTGATCCTTCTAACTGCATTAAAAATATAGGATGCAATCATGTAGAATATACTCTAGAACGTACGTGGTCTGCTAAATATTGCTGAATATATGTGGGTGAAACATCATGATCTAGTGTAGCTAATTCCCCAATACGTCATGAAATCCCTTCTAAAAATGGGATGCAATGAAAGAATCCTGAAATGAGACTATGATCGATGGAACTCCATTGAGTCAAACTATCTCTTTCATGTAGAGGTTTTCCAATATCTATACTGATTTTTTTCTCCTGAATCGTAAGGAAGTGGGACAACATGGTTAGTCAGTCAATTATAACCTTGATTTTATTGTTAAACCGTGAAGTATGAGGTAACCCTATCACAATGTCCATTAATATCCCATCCCACTTCCACTCTGGAACATCAATGGGTTGAGTGAATTCCAACAAGAACTTATTGCTCATTTTTCACCTTATGACAAGTGAGGCATCGAGAGACAAACTCTACAACTTCCTTCTTCATCCCCATCCACCAAAACTAAAATTGCAGGTCCTGGTACATATTCAACATAGATGGATATACCTATAAATGGTTTTCACGGAACACCCTCTTGAACTACCCCATAATTACATTGGTATCATTGTGCATACTATGAAAAGAACATTGTGCCCCCCACATTTCAAATATCCATCCAGGGCATGCCCTATGGACATATGATCATGTGAAGTCTCAAACTCATTATCTCTAAGAAGGGCCTCCCTGACATGATTTAAGAGTGGAGGGTGACAACAATTGACTAGAGTTATGCTTCTCTATATCCATCCAAATAGGATGTCTACAATGAGGATAACTACTCTGATGCCTCATTTAGTAATTGTAAACTTGATATCCAGTTAAGAACAATTTCCACCATGTTCCCCTTCCTAGGATAATGAAAAATCAGAAATTTATATTCTTCTAGGAACTCCTGAAATCTCTTATGCCTCATGTTAAAATAATTCTATGATAAGATATATGTGAGACTATTATATTCAAAGTATATGATGAAATTCTCTCACATTATATAGTGTCACCACATCATCATTACGAAGACTACCACTTATAACACAAGATAATGGGTCACATATTTCTTATCGCGTGGTATCAACTATTTTTAACCATAAGAAATCATTTATTTTCCCTACATTAGGACACAATCAATCCCAGTTTTTGATCAAACACAAAATAATACATACTCAATGCCCTCCTCTAGAAATATCAATACGGGAGCGCTCTTCAAACACTACCTCAACTGCTAAAAACTATCTTGGAACTTATCTGTTCATATGATGGGATTCCCCATTCTTGTCAAAGCTATAAAGGGTACTGTTAATATGGAAATTTCAGGTACAAACCCTTGATAAATACCCATCCAACCTAAGATAACTCAACACCTCGGTAACACACTTGGGTGGCACCCAGGCATCACCTCAATCATCACTGGATCAAAGGTAACTCAAGTCTCTGAAATAACATTCCCAGAAAATGGATCTCATGTATCTAGATATGACAGTTAGAGAGCTTCCCATAATGATGGATCTCATAGAGTGCGTCTAAGACCATCCTTAGGTATATCATGTTCTCCTCCTCTGACGTCGAGTACAATATGATTTCATTTATAAAGATCACAATGAACCAATATATGTAAGGATATAAGATCCTCCTACTGTGTCCCATTAAAATTTATAGGGAGTTCATCAAACCAAATGGCATCACCACATACTAATAATGTCCATAACAAAACCATAATGTCGTATTCGATATATCCTTATTCGGTGCTTGAAACTAGTGATATGCTAGACCATAGGTATATCTTTGAGAACCATCGTGGACATTTCAAATGATTGAAGAGGTCATCAATCCTATATAGTGGATACATGTTCTTCTCGGTCACCTAGCTCAGCTTCTGGAAGTCCACACATAAAACCAAGATCCCGTCTACCTTCATGGAAAAAAGACTTGTGCTTCCCAAGGTGAAACACTGGGTCACACGAAGCCCTTTCTCTGTAGGTCCTCCAACTGCACCCATAGGTCACAAAGCTCTACGAGAGCTATATGATCTGAACATATAGATATCACTCTAATCCAAGGGCATAGATAAAGGTATAAGTCTACCTCTATGAGAAGAGGTAATCCTAAAACATCATCATGAAAAATTTCTAAACACTCTTCCATCACTATAGGAAACCGGGGAGTTATCTCATCCACTACACCGAGGGTCAGGCTATCCAACTAATGTGTGATCAGTTGTACCATCCTTTTTTGTGAGTCCATCCAATGCTACATGTGTAACAACCCAAGATTATATAAGATATCTTATTTTTAATTTATTTCACATCTTCTGTTGTACGCTACACCAAGATTATCTTGCACTATATGCAACACTGCATTAGCATACATTATACACAACACTAATCTTGGATCGTGTTACACACAATTTCAAGTTTGTTTGATAGTAGTTATTCTATGCAAAATTGAGTGTATATATAATTATATATTCAATGTATAAATGAAATATGGTTGGATGTTGTTACACATAACAACAAATTAGTCCTTCACTACACGCAACCCTGACTTGGCTAGCATTACACGCAATCACAACCTTCCTCAATAGCGTGTGTTGTATGCAATACCGGGTTTCACTAAACAATGATATATGGTTATAATATTATTATAAACTAGCCGTTATGAATAGTAGTAAATAAATTTTGAATTTATGACATTATAATTCATCTTACACATTTTATAGAACATGGTATGAGAACAAAATAAATTTTTCGGGTAAAATAAGTATTTTTCAAAAAATCCAGTTTTTCCACCTTTTGATGGTGCACCCATTTTAAATATAATTATTGAAAAGTTTATAAGTTAAATTTTACAAAATAAACTTCTTATTTTGAATCAGGATACAAAAATTTACATTGGATAATGTTTTGCTATTTTTCTGATAACTTTCATATTTTAATGATTAGTAAAAACATGCTATATTTTAATTAAAAACAAATTTTTTCATCATAATAATTTATATGGTTAAATTATAATATTTAATGGTTTTAAAGTATAAATAGAATATATTTTTATCATTTAATATTATGCATTTCATTATCATTGATTTTACATTGAATTCATTGGTAAAATAATTTCAATCTTTTGTAATGTTTTATCCTTTAAAACACGTTTTCTTAACAACAGGATTAATTTTAAATTAATTTCTGAAAATTTTGAGTATTGAATTTAGAAAAATGGATTCCATATTTTTAATAAGTGGGTCCAAATTTGGTTAATAGGCTAATTTTTATTTATGGGCATTATGAATAGTAACTACGGTAAATTTTATTTAACATAGTAAAAGATAAATCGGGTGATTAAGGGTAAATATAATATTATAAAATTACTATAACAATTGTCTTAATATAATTGGATGCTTATATTTTGGTCCTAATGAATATTTGGGTCGAAATGGAATCCATTGGAACCCACTTGGAGGTGATTAAGACATTTAGTTTATTTTATTTAATGGAAAGTGAAATATGTCTCACTCAACTTTAATAATTAAAGCATTTTTAATATAGGTTTATACAGAATATAAATTCGGTAATAAATACTCATTTGAAAGATTTATTTTTCCTTATCATGGTAATTTATTTATAATTTTTAAGAGATATTTAATTACCTTAAAATCTTATACATTAATGATGCAGAAATTATTTATTTAGTGAAAAAAGAAATATTGTTTTTATTGAAATAATAATACAAAATAAAAGGATCACAAACCTCACCAAAACTTATTGGTAGAGTATATATACATCATAATCATACAATCACCGAATATATGACCGTTTGGAGTCTTATAAAAGTTATTATGACACTTATATTATTTTATTTTAAATAATGTCAAAGTTGTCACCTTCATAATTTAATAAATATAAAATTTTAAAAGTTGGGTTTTTTTAGAATATAAATCCTACTAAAAGTATTATTATGAAATAAATAAGATGTATCTTTATCCTAGTATTTTATTTTTAATTTTTATGCAACAAATAAGTATATTTAATAATTATACAAAAATGTTGTAGAAATTATTTTATTAAGAGAAGTATCAAATAAATGGGTTTACAAATAGTATAATAAATATTATATGAACTATTTAATGTGTTCCACTAATTTAATATATGCATATGACATGTTATGAACCTATTAAATATTTTAGTTCGAATATATCCTCTGTATGGATTTTATTTAAATTCAAATAAATGAATAGTGTCAAAATTGACACTATTGTTATTTTATAAAAATAACATATTATTAAATTGTTTAAAAATCACAAAAAATATTTAGAAATTATAAATGGAAATTTATATAGTCTAAAATGTCATAAAATATCCAATTATGTAAAATTAACAACACATAAGTGAATAATTATTACCATTTAATATTTATAATTTTATTAACACAAATAACATTAAATAGATTAAATAAGGATAAATCAAAATGATAAGGTTTAAAATAAGAACAAAACATGTCTAAATTTGATTGGTTGATGATATTACAACCCTATATCATCTAATATTCTAATTGATTCATTTTTTTAGGTTTTTATGTGGGGTTTGAATTTATATTAAACTAATATTTTTGAGGATTCCAAAGGTGCCCCTCTCCTCCCTTATAAAAGGGAACCTCCTCCCTCTCCTCCTCACACTACATTGAGCCTTCAAGCTCAGAAAACCCCTGCCATTTTCTCTTCTCCTATTCCATATAAACATCCTATAGGTCCTGGTGTTCTTCAAAGACCAATCATAGTGCCCTAAGAGGAGGTTTCAAAGAGGCTTGTCGAAGAAGAGGTAATATCCATTACCAATTCTTTCATATTTATTTCATCTTCTAATTCTTCTTATTTAGTTGTTTCATTATGAAGTAATAACATCAGAACACTAATATAATTATATTTTATTATAAATATGAAACAACCCTATTTCATCTTCTATCCATCCTATGGAAAAATGAAATCACCGCGCGTGCGAATGTACGGAATACCGTCTCCACGCCGTGGTGTAATCTGTTTTCCTCCACCACATTACTTGGATGGGTATAATGGTTTCAAGAATAACTATATATTATTATTTTAAAGTTATATTTATTCTGAAATAGTATACATACACATCAATACAATTCCACGATCATGGGAACAATATCATCACTCGTGCGTACGTATGGCCTACCGTCTCCACGATGTGATGCAACTCGTTCTACATAATATTCATTGAATAATGATTATATAAATTAATTGAATGAGTAAATATGATATATATTACACTAATAACATTATTTAAATGAGTAATCTATATCCTAAAATGAAAAATAAGAATTTATTCGACAAAACACACATAAGAACATAAAGCAATAAACACCCGTATAACAAGTAGAAATGAAATATTACTAATAAGAAGCTAAGAATATGACCATTTATGATATCATAATAATGAGTATGATACTGGAATAAGTCAATGACATTATTTAAATCATTATACAGGAGGTTCGGACATGTACAAAGCATATCAGACCTAAGGCAAGGGAAAAAATCACAATCTCATTTTTAGCCGAGATTGTTTATACTTTGGTATTTACTAGGGTGCATTTATCATCTACATCCATATTTCCTCAATGTGTAATATTATTTCTATCCTCATACAATTTTTTTTAATCCAATTTTACCCTTTGGTGAGTTTTTAGTAAAATATATGAAAGGAATCTTTTGTCGATTTTCGTACGAGGTACTCCCTACTGGAAATACACTATTTCCCAACGGTTCAGAACCGTTGGGAAAGCCCCTCAAACCGTTGGGAAAGGTTTTCCCAACGGTTCTAATAACCATTGGGAAGTAAGCCATTGGGAAAGGTTTTCCCAACGGTTTACTGGAAACCGTTGCAATAGGCACATAGAAGTTACCCTATCCCAACGGTTTGGGTGAACCGTTGGGATAGTTTTTCCCAACGGTTCTCCCAAACCGTTGGGAAAACCAAATACCACACATTTTCCCAACGGTTCCAAACCGTTGGGATATACCATGTGGAAGATTTTCCCAACGGTTCCAAACCGTTGGGAATTGGTGAAGTCTTTCCCAACGGTTTAGAACCGTTGGGAAAAGACATGCTAAAAACTTATATGCCAACGGTTTGAAACCGTTGGCATACCCTATGCTGCAAACACCCTGCAATTTGCACAGCCCCTGTCCCCTGTCCATCACCACCAGTCATCAGGCCTCATTTTCACCTCATTTTCACCTCATTTTCACCTCATTTTCGATCCAACTATTTTACCAGTAATAAAATAAAACATACATATTCAATTACGAACAAATTCATACACATTTAACATATAATGGATCCTGAAACTATACAAATCCATAATTAAATTACAATTCATAAACATACATAATTCATATAGAATTCAATTTAAAATTTAGATGACAATTATACGTGGAATCTGAAATTCAATTCATAATATGATCGGTTTTTTCTATACCATATATTTTTACCTCAAATGATGTCCATTTTAAACAAAATACATACACCTGAAGTGATACCGGCCACACCGCACCTCAGATTGAGGCGGGGTTAACTCGTACACGTCACATTTGACTCATGGATCGTTGTGCTAAAGTATCGACAGAATCCTAATGCGTTTGGTCGGTTTTCCGTATGCCAGTTGATGTTTTTCACTTAAAATGGCGTCCTTTTGAAACAAAAGACGGACACTATGAGTGGTGCCGACCACACCGCATCTCCAATTGAGGCGGGGTTGATTCGTACATGTCACATATGACTCATGGATCGTTCTCCTAAAGTTTAAATGGAAACCGAATGCGTTTGGTCGGTTTTCCGTATGTACTTAAAATGTTGTCCATTTTAAACAAAAGAGTGACACTTAGACTCATCCCGACCACACCGCGACTCAGATTCATCCCGGGTTGGCTCGTACATGTCACATATGACCCATGGATTATTGTGATAAATTATCAAAAGATTCCGAATGCGTTTGGTCGGTTTTGCGTATGCCAGTTGTTCTTTTCATTTATAATCATGTCCATTTTAAACAAAAGAGACATAGTTAGAGCGGTGTCGGCCACACCACATCTCAGATTAAGACGGGGTTGACTTGTACACGTCACATATGACCCATGGATCGTTCTGCTAAAGTATCGATAGAATCCGAATGCGTTTGGTCGGTCTTCCGTATGTCAGTTGATGTTTTTCACTTAAAATGACGTCCTTTTGAAACAAAAGACGGACACTTTGAGTGGTGTCAGCCGCACCGCATGTTGGATTGAGGCGGGATGATTCGTACACGTCACATAGGACCCATGGATCGTTCTCCTAAAGTTACAATGGAAACCGAATGCGTTTGGTCGGTTTTCCGTATGTACTTAAAATGGTGTACATTTTAAACAAAAGAGAGCCATTTAGACTGATCCCGGTCACACCGCGGCTCGGATTGACCCGGGTTGGCTCGTAAACGTCACATATGACCCATGGATCGTTGTGATAAATTATCAAAAGATTCTGAATGCGTTTGGTCGGTTTTGCGTATGCCAGTTGTTCTTTTCACTTATAATCCTGTCCATTTCAAACAAAACAGACACAGTTAGAGCGGTGTCGGCCACACCGCGCCTCGGATTGAGGCGGGGATGATTCGTACACGTCACATATGACTCATGGATCGTTCTCCTAAAGTTTCAATGGAAACCGAATGCGTTTGGTCGGTTTTCCGTATGTACTTAAAATGGTGTCCATTTTAAACAAAAGAGAGCCACTTAGACTGATCTCGGCCACACCGCGACTCGGATTGAACCCGGGTTGCCTCGTACAGGTCACATATGACCCATGGATTGTTGTGATAAATGATCAAAAGATTCGGAATGCGTTTGGTCGGTTTTGCGTATGCCAGTTGTTCTTTTTCACTTATAATCATGTCCATTTTAAACAGAAGAGACATAGTTAGAGCGGTGTCGGCCACACCGCGTCTCGGATTGAGACGGGGATGATTGGTACACGTCACATATGACCCATGGATCGTTCTCCTAAAGTTTCAATGGAAACCGAACGCGTTTGGTCGGTTTTGCGTATGCCAGTTCTTTTCACTTATAATCCTACCCATTTTAAACAAAACAGACACAGTTAGAGCAGTGTTGACCACACCGCGCCTCGGATTGTGGCGGGGATGATTCTTACACCTCACATATGACCCATGAATCGTTCTCCTAAAGTTTCAATGGAAACCGAATGCGTTTGGTCGGTTTTCCGTATGTACTTAAAATGATGTCCATTTTAAACAAAAGAGAGCCACTTAGACTGATCCCGGCCACACCGCGACTCGGATTGAGCCCGAGTGGGCTCGTACATGTCACATATGACTGATGGATCGTTGTGATAAATTATCAACAGATTCAGAATGCGTTTGGTCGGTTTTGCGTTTGGTCGGTTTTGCGTATCCTGTCCATTTTAAACAAAAGATAGACAGTTAGAACGGTGTCGGTCACACCGCACCTCGGATTGAGGCAGGATTGACTCGTACACGTCACATACGACCCATGGATCCTTGTGCTAAAGTGTCGACACAGTCCGAATGCCTTTGGTCGGTTTTTCGTATGTCACTTGATGATTTTCACTTAAAATGACGTCTTTTTGAAACAAAAGACCGACACTTTTTGAGTGGTTTCGGCCACACCGCGTCTCCGATTGTGGCGGGGTTGATTCGTACACGTCACATATGACCCATGGATCGTTCTCCTAAAGTTTCAACGGAAACCGAATCCGTTTGGTCGTTTTTCCGTATGTACTTAAAATGGTGTTCATTTTAAACAAAAGAGAGCCACTTAAACTTATCCCGGCCACACCGCGACTCAGATTCATCCCGGGTTGGCTCGTACACGTCACATATGACCCATGGATTGTTGGGATAAATTATCAACAGATTCGGAATGCGTTTGGTCGGTTTTCCGTAAGCCAGTTGATGCTTTTCACTTAAAATGACATCCTTTTGAAACAAAAGACGGACACTTTGAGTGGTGTCGGCCACACCGCGTCTCCGGATTGAGCTGAAACCACCGTGAAACATTCTAATTATTATTCGTGACGTGTACGCGCAGACGGCACGTCAATCGGACGTGCGGTTTGCCCGGTACAAATCAATATTCATGTTTTAAGTGATGCGCGCGCTTCGAAACGCGCGTGAGGGGGTCCAAACGGGCCGAACGATGTCGGAATGGCCTGAAATCAGATGATAAATACGGGTGAGTGATTTATGAAGTGGTCGAGCAGACGGCACGTCAAACGGACGTGCCGTGTGCCCGCGGTGACCGACAACGCAGTTATGGTGTCATAAACGGCCAAAACGGGCGTCCAACGGTCAAATTCATAGAGGACGACCACAGATTCACCCGAAACCACCGTGAAACATTCTAATTATTATTCGTGACGTGTGCGCGCAGACGGAACGTCAATCGGACGTGCGGTTTGCGCGGTACGGCTCAATATTAGTGTTTTAAGTGATGCGCGCGCTTCGTAAACGCGCGTGAGGGGGGTCCAAACGGGCCGAACGATGTCGGAATGGCCTGAAATCAGACGACAAATACGGGTGAGTTATTTATGAAGTGGTCGAGCAGACGGCACGTCAGTCGGACTTGTCGTGTGCCCGCGGTGACCGAGAACGCAGTTATGGTGTCATAAACGGCCAGAACGGGCGTCCAACGGTCAAATTCATAGCTTACGACCTCGGATTGAGCTGAAACCACCGTGAAACATTCTAATTATTATTTGTGACGTGTACGCGCAGACGGGACGCCAATCGGACGTGCGGTTTGCGCGGTACGGCTCAATATTAGTGTTTTAAGTGATGCGCGCGCTTCGTAAACGCGCGTGAGGGGGGTCCAAACGGGCCGAACGATGTCGGAATGGCCTAAAATCAGACGAGAAATACGGGTGAGTGATTTCTGAAGTGGTCGAGCAGACGGCACGTCAATCGGACTTGTCGTGTGCCCGCGGTGACCGACAACGCAGTTATGGTGTCATAAACGGCCAGAACGGGCGTCCAATGGTCAAATTCATAGCGGACGACCACGGATTCACCCGAAACCACCGTGAAACATTCTAATTATTATTCGTGATGTGTACGCGCAGACGGCACGTCAATCGGACGTGCGGTTTTCCCGGTACGGCTCAATATTCGTGTTTTAAGTGATGCGCACGTTTCGAAACGCGCGTGAGGGGGGTCCAAACGGGCCGAACGATGTCGGAATGGCCTGAAATCAGACGAAAAATACGGGTGAGTGATTTATGAAGTGGTCGAGCAGACGGCACGTCAATCGGACGTGCCGTGTGCCCGCGGTGACCGACAACTCAGTTATGGTGTCATAAACGGCCAAAACGGGCGTCCAACGGTCAAATTCAAAGAGGACGACCACGGATTCACCCGAAACCACCGTGAAACATTCTAATTATTATTCGTGACGTGTACGCGCAGACGGCACGTCAATCGGACGTGCGGTTTGCGCGGTACGGCTCAATATTAGTGTTTTAAGTGATGCGCGCGCTTCGTAAACGCGCGTGAGGGGGGTCCAAAGGGGCCGAACGATGTCGGAATGGCCTGAAATCAAACGATAAATACGGGTGAGTGATTTATGAAGTGGTCGAGCAGACGGCACGTCAATCGGACGTGCCGTGTGCCCGCGGTGACCGACAACGCAGTTATGGTGTCATAAACGGCCAAAACGGGCGTCCAACGGTCCAATTCATAGCGGACGACCACGGATTCACCCGAAACCACCGTGGAACATTATAATTATTATTCGTGACGTGTACGCGCAGATGGAACGTCAATCAGACGTGCGGTTTGCGCGGTACGGCTCAATATTAGTGTTTTAAGTGATGCGCGCGCTTCGTAAACGCGCGTGAGGGGGGTCCAAACGGGCCGAACGATGTCGGAATGGTCTGAAATCAGACGACAAATACGGGTGAGTTATTTATGAAGTGGTCGAGCAGACGGCACGTCAATCGGACGTGCCGTGTGCCCGCGGTGACCGACAACACAGTTATGGTGTCATAAACGGCCAAAACGGGCGTCCAACGGTCAAATTCATAGCGGACGACCACGGATTCACCCGAAACCACCGTGAAACATTATAATTATTATTCGTGACGTGTACGCGTAGACGGCACGTCAATCGGACATGCGGTTTGCCCGGTACGGCTCAATATTCGTGTTTTAAGTGATGCGCACGCTTCGAAACGCGCGTGAGGGGGGTCCAAACGGGCCGAACGATGTCGGAATGGCCTGAAATCAGACGAAAAATACGGGTGAGTGATTTATGAAGTGGTCGAGCAGACGGCACGTCAATCGGACGTGCCGTGTGCCCGCGGTGACCGACAACGCAGTTATGGTGTCATAAACGGCCAAAACGGGCGTCCAACGGTCAAATTCATAGCGGACGACCACAGATTCACCCGAAACCACCGTGAAACATTCTAATTATTATTCTTGACGTGTACGCGCAGACGGCACGTCAATCGGACGTGCGGTTTGCCCGGTACGGCTCAATATTCGTGTTTTAAGTGATGCGCACGCTTCGAAACGCGCGTGAGGGGGGTCCAAACGGGCCGAACGATGTCGGAATGGCCTGAAATCAGACGAAAAATACGGGTGAGTGATTTATGAAGTGGTCGAGTAGACGGCACGTCAAACGGACGTGCCGTGTGCCCGCGGTGACCGACAACGCAGTTATGGTGTCATAAACGGCCAAAACGGGCGTCCAACGGTCAAATTCATAGCGGACGACCACGGATTCACCCGAAACCACCGTGAAACATTCTAATTATTATTCGTGATGTTTGCGCGCAGACGGCACGTCAATCGGACGTGCGGTTTGCGCGGTACGGCTCAATATTAGTGTTTTAAGTGATGCGCGCGCTTCGTAAACGCGCGTGAGGGGGGTCCAAACGGGCCGAACGATGTCGGAATGGCCTGAAATCATACGACAAATACGGGTGAGTTATTTATGAAGTGGTCGAGCAGACGGCACGTCAATCGGACTTGTCGTGTGCCCGCGGTGACCGAGAACGCAGTTATGGTGTCATAAACGGCCAGAACGGGCGTCCAACGGTCAAATTCATAGCGTACGACCTCAGATTGAGCTGAAACCACCGTGAAACATTCTAATTATTATTCGTGACGTGTACGCGCAGACGGCACGCCAATCGGACGTGCGGTTTGCGCGGTACGACTCAATATTAGTGTTTTAAGTGATGCGCGCGCTTCGTAAACGCGCGTGAGGGGGGTCCAAACGGGCCGAACGATGTCGGAATGGCCTAAAATCAGACGACAAATACGGGTGAGTGATTTCTGAAGTGGTCGAGCAGACGGCACGTCAATCGGACTTGTCGTGTGCCCGCGGTGACCGACAACGCAGTTATGGTGTCATAAACGGACAGAACGGGCGTCCAATGGTCAAATTCATAGCGGACGACCACGGATTCACCCGAAACCACCGTGAAACATTCTAATTATTATTCGTGATGTGTACGCGCAGACGGCACGTCAATCGGACATGCGGTTTGCCCGGTACGGCTCAATATTCGTGTTTTAAGTGATGCACATGTTTCGAAACGCGCGTGAGGGGGGTCCAAACGGGCCGAATGATGTCGGAATGGCCTGAAATCAGACGAAAAATACGGGTGAGTGATTTATGAAGTGGTCGAGCAGACGGCACGTCAATCGGACGTGCCGTGTGCCCGCGGTGACCGACAACACAGTTATGGTGTCATAAACGGCCAAAACGGGCGTCCAACGGTCAAATTCAAAGAGGACGACCACGGATTCACCCGAAACCACCGTGAAACATTCTAATTATTATTCGTGACGTGTACGCGCAGACGGCACGTCAATCGGACGTGCGGTTTGCGCGGTACGGCTCAATATTAGTGTTTTAAGTGATGCGCGCGCTTCGTAAACGCGCGTGAGGGGGGTCCAAACGGGCCGAACGATGTCGGAATGGCCTGAAATCAGACGATAAATATGGGTGAGTTATTTATGAAGTGGTCGAGCAGACGACACGTCAATCGGACGTGCCGTGTGCCCGCGGTGACCGACAACGCAGTTATGGTGTCATAAACGGCCAAAACGGGCGTCCAACGGTCAAATTCATAGCGGACGACCACGGATTCACCCGAAACCACCGTGGAACATTATAATTATTATTCGTGACGTGTACGCACAGACGGAACGTCAATCGGACGTGCGGTTTGCGCGGTACGGCTCAATATTAGTGTTTTAAGTGATGCGCGCGCTTCGTAAACGCGCGTGAGGGGGGTCCAAACGGGCCGAACGATGTCGGAATGGCCTGAAATCAGACGACAAATACGGGTGAGTTATTTATGAAGTGGTCGAGCAGACGGCACGCCAATCGGACGTGCCGTGTGCCCGCGGTGACCGACAACACAGTTATGGTGTCATAAACGGCCAAAACGGGCGTCCAACGGTCAAATTCATAGCGGACGACCACGGATTCACCCGAAACCACCGTGAAACATTCTAATTATTATTCGTGACGTGTACGCGTAGACGGCACGTCAATCGGACGTGCGGTTTGCCCGGTACGGCTCAATATTCGTGTTTTAAGTGATGCACACGCTTCGAAACGCGCGTGAGGGGGGTCCAAATGGGCCGAACGATGTCGGAATGGCCTGAAATCAGACGAAAAATACGGGTGAGTGATTTATGAAGTGGTCGAGCAGACGGCACGTCAATCGGACGTGCCGTGTGCCCGCGGTGACCGACAACGCATTTATGGTGTCATAAACGGCCAAAACGGGCGTCCAACGGTCAAATTCATAGCGGACGACCACAGATTCACCCGAAACCACCGTGAAACATTCTAATTATTATTCGTGACGTGTACGCGCAGACGGCACGTCAATCGGACGTGCGGTTTGCCCGGTACGGCTCAATATTCGTGTTTTAAGTGATGCGCACGCTTCGAAACGCGCGTGAGGGGGGTCCAAACGGGCCGAACGATGTCGGAATGGACTGAAATCAGACGAAACATACGGGTGAGTGATTTATGAAGTGGTCGAGCAGACGGCACGTCAATCGGACGTGCCGTGTGCCCGCGGTGACCGACAACGCAGTTATGGTGTCATAAACGGCCAAAACGGGCGTCCAACGGTCAAATTCATAGCGGACGACCACGGATTCACCCGAAACCACCGTGAAACATTCTAATTATTATTCGTGACGTGTACGCGCAGACGGCACGTCAATCGGACATGCGGTTTGCGCGGTACGGCTCAATATTAGTGTTTTAAGTGATGCGCGCGCTTCGTAAACGCGCGTGAGGGGGGTCCAAACGGGCCGAACGATGTCGGAATGGCCTGAAATCAGACGATAAATACGGGTGAGTGATTTATGAAGTGGTCGAGCAGACGGCACGTCAATCGGACGTGCCGTGTGCCCGCGGTGACCGACAACGCAGTTATGGTGTCATAAACGGCCAAAACGGGCGTCCAACGGTCAAATTCATAGCGGACGACCACGGATTCACCCGAAACCACCGTAGAACATTCTAATTATTATTCGTGACGTGTACGCGCAGACGGCACGTCAATCGGACGTGTGGTTTGCGCGGTACGGCTCAATATTAGTGTTTTAAGTGATGCGCGCGCTTCGTAAACGCGCGTGAGGGGGGTCCAAACGGGCCGAACGATGTCGGAATGGCCTGAAATGAGACGACAAATACGGGTGAGTTATTTATGAAGTGGTTGAGCAGACGGCACGTTAATCGGACGTGCCGTGTGCCCGTGGTGACCGACAACGCAGTTATGGTGTCATAAACGGCCAAAACGGGCGTCCAACGGTCAAATTCATAGCGGACGACCACGGATTCACCCGAAACCACCGTGAAACATTCTAATTATTATTCGTGACGTGTACGCGCAGACGGCATGTCAATCGGACGTGCGGTTTGCTCGGTACGGCTCAATATTCGTGTTTTAAGTGATGCGCGCGCTTCGTAAACGCGCGTGAGGAGGGTCCAAATGGGCCGAACGAAGTCGGAATGGCCTGAAATCAGACGACAAATACGGGACAGTGATTTCTGAAGTGTTCGAGCAGACAGAGCATCAATCGGACGTGCTGTGTGCCCGCGGTGACCGACAACGCAGTTATGGTGTCATAAACGGCCAAAACGGGCATCCAATGGTCAAATTCATAGCGGACGACCCCAGATTCACCCGAAACCACCGTGAAACATTCTAATTATTATTCGTGACGTGTACGCGCAGACGGCACGTCAATCGGACGTGCGGTTTGCCCGGTACGGCTCAATATTCGTGTTTTAAGTGATGCACACGCTTCGAAACGCGCGTGAGGGGGGTCCAAACGGGCCGAACGATGTCGTAATGGCCTGAAATCAGACGAAAAATACGGGTGAGTGATTTATGAAGTGGTCGAGCAGACGGCACGTCAATCGGACGTGCCGTGTGCCCGCGGTGACCGACAACGCAGTTATGGTGTCATAAACGGCCAAAACGGGCGTCCAACGGTCAAATTCATAGCGGACGACCACGGATTCACCCAAAACCACCGTGAAACATTCTAATTATTATTCGTGACGTGTACGCACAGACGGCACGTCAATCGGACGTGCGGTTTTCCCGGTACGACTCAATATTCGTGTTTTAAGTGATGCGCACGCTTCGAAACGCGCGTGAGGGGGGTCCAAACGGGCCGAACGATGTCGGAATGGCCTGAAATCAGACGAAAAATACGGGTGAGTGATTTATGAAGTGGTCGAGTAGACGACACGTCAATCAGACGTGCCATGTGCCCGCGGTGACCGACAACGCAGTTATGGTGTCATAAACGGCCAAAACGGGCGTCCAACGGTCAAATTCATAGCCGACGACCACAGATTCACCCGAAACCACCGTGAAACATTCTAATTATTATTCGTGACGTGTACGCGTAGACGGAACGTCAATCGGACGTGCGGTTTGCGCGGTACGGCTCAATATTAGTGTTTTAAGTGATGCGCGCGCTTCGTAAACGCGCGTGAGGGGGGTCCAAACGGGCCGAACGATGTCGGAATGGCCTGAAATCAGACGATAAATACGGGTGAGTGATTTATGAAGTGGTCGAGCAGACGACACGTCAATCGGACGTGCCGTGTGCCCGCGGTGACCGACAACGCAGTTATGGTGTCATAAACGGCCAAAATGGGCGTCCAACGGTCAAATTCATAGCGGACGACCACAGATTCACCCGAAACCACCGTGTAAAATTCTAATTATTATTCGTGACGTGTACGCATAGACGGCACGTCAATCGGACGTGCGGTTTGCGCGGTATGGCTCAATATTAGTGTTTTAAGTGATGCGCGCGCTTCGTAAACGCGCGTGAGGGGGGTCCAAACGGGACGAACGATGTCGGAATGGCCTGAAATCAGACGAAAAATACAGGTGAGTTATTTATGAAGTGGTCGAGAAGACGACACGTCAATCGGACGTGCCGTGTGCCCGCGGTGACCGACAACGCAGTTATGGTGTCATAAACGGCCAAAACGGGCGTCCAACGGTCAAATTCATAGCGGACGACCACGGATTCACCCGAAATCACCGTGAAACAGTCTAATTATTACTCGTGACGTGTACGCGTAGACGGCATGTCAATCGGACGTGCGGTTTTCCCGGTACGGCTCAATATTCGTGTTTTAAGTGATGTGCGCGCTTCGTAAACGCGCGTGAGGAGGGTCCAAACGGGCCGAACGAAGTCGGAATGGCCTGAAATCAGACGAAAAATACGGGACAGTGATTTCTGAAGTGTTCGAGCAGACATCGCATCAATCGGACGTGCCGTGTGCCCGCGGTGACCGACAACGCAGTTCTGGTGTCATAAACGGCCAAAACGGGCGTCCAACGGTCAAATTCATAGCGGACGACCTCAGATTGAGGCGGGGTTGACTCGTACATGTCTCAAATGACCCATGGATCATTTTCTTAAAGTATCAACACAATCCGAATGCGTTTGGCCGGTTTTCCATATGCCAGTTGATGGTTTTCACTTAAAATGATGTCCTTTTGAAACAAAAGACATACACTTTGAGTTGTTCCGACCACACCGCGTCTCGGATTGAGGCGGGGATGACTCGTACACGTCACATATGACCCATGGATCGTTGTCCTAAAGCATCAACACATTTCGAATGCGTTTGGTCAGTTTTTCGTATGTCACTTTTTGTTTTCACTTAAAATCTTATGGAAATTCATATAGAATATTTTTATATCATATTTAGTATGGATTAGATTTTAGTTGATCGTGCTATGAAACATTTCAGAGCTAATGAAATTAAGGAAGGTGGAGGGGCTGTCCGGGGGGCTGTCCGGGGGGGCTGTCCGGTGGGTGTCCGGGGGGCTGTCCGGGGAGCAAGGAGGAGGGTGGGGGGGCTGTGCGGGGTCTGTCCGGGGGGTGTTTGGGGGTTGTTCAGGGGGTTGTCCGGGGTTGTTCAGGGGGCTGTCCGGGGGTTGTTCAGGGGGTTGTTCAGGGGGTTGTCCGGGGGTGTTCAGGGGGCTGTCCGGGGGGTGTTTGGGGGGTTGTCCGGGGTCCAAGGGGGGGGGGGTTGTCCGGGGTCCAGGGGGGGGGGGGGTGGGGGGGGGGGGGGTTGTCCGGGGGGCTGTCCGGGGGGCTATCCGGGGTCCAGGGTGGAGGGTTGGGGGCTGTACGGGGTGCTGTCCAGGGGGCTGTCCGGGGGGGCTGTCCGGTGGGTGTCCGGGGGGCTGTCCGGGGACCAAGGAGGAGGGTGGGGGGGCTGTGCGGGGTCTGTCCGGGGTTGTTTAGGGGGCTGTCCGGTGGTTGTTCAGGGGGTTGTCCGGGGTTGTTCAGGGGGTTGTCCAGGGGGTGTTTGGGGGGTTGTCCGGGGTCTAAGGGGGAGGGTGGGGGGTTGTCCAGGGGGCTGTCCGGGGGGCTATCCGGGGTCCAGGGTGGAGGGTTGGGGGCTGTACGGGGGGCTGTCCAGGGGGCTGTCCGCGGGGCTGTCCGGGGGGTGTTTGGGGGGTGTTCGGGGTCCAAGGGGGAGGGGGGGGGGGGTTGTCCAGGGTCCAAGAATGAGGGGGGTTGTCCAGGGAGTTCTCAAACACACAACCACTAAAAGACAACAACATCCATGAAAACATACAATATATAAAAATAACTCAACTCCAATACTATACTACGAGTCTAGATAAAACCAACAACTAGAATAGATTAAACATCAAATCTCAAGTCAAAAATGCAACGGATCAATATGTCCCACATCAGCATCACCATCTCCATCATCATCATCATCATCGCCCTCGTCATCGTCCTCCTCATCGTCCTCACCCTCCACAGCGCCTTCCTCCTCGCCTTCGCCCTCCTCCTCGCCCTCCTCATCTCCCTCCTCTTCCGCATCAGACTGCTCGCCATCATCATCTTCAAGCTGGACATCGGCCTGACCACCACTGGAACTGCCACCTGGTGCACCATATATAGAATGTATCGACGACATGTATTCATCAATCGCTGGGCTGGCCTCTGCTGGAAGTGTTGGACGTAGAACTTCAATAAATTTCATAAATGCACTGTTTTCCCTAGCAGACTGTTCTGCCGTCTCTGTGGCCCTTTTCTCAGCCTGTTCTGCCTGTGCCCTAACTTGCTGCAGCTCGGTGGCACTACAACTCATACCTGAGGCAGACCAATACCTCGTCGGGGCTATCCTAGGTCGGCAGCGTACTCTGCCAGAATGATCATCTCCCAACACCTGATGTAAGTGATCAGATGGCCCAAAATTGTCTGCTTCTTGGGCATCGAGGGCCTCTAAAGCATCTTGTTACAAATATAAATATAATATTAAGTTACGAAATAGATATTAAAATATAAAATCAACAGATTAAAACTTACAATCTGCTGCTGAGTCGCTTCGTTGACAGCACGACCATCCTTTTTTCGTCTACTCGAGCAAAACAGTTTTGCTCGAGGCACACGTCCTTCAATATTTTGTACTTTCCTCTACAATGACATTGAAAACAAAATTTATATAAAGAATTCAGAAAATAATTAAATAATTGAGGAAACAAAAGAAAATGTAAGTCGTAAAGAAAACTTATAAACAATTGTCATACCTGCTGCCTCTCATGATCCGGCATCGTCGTGCGTCCTAGTGTATGGAGGTATTTTTTTGCATCAATGTTTTTTTTATTTTTTCCAGATGATTCCTAAATAAAATTCGATAATGCAAAGGATAATATTAATGCAAAACTTGAAAGTTATTATTTAAATACCTCAAATGTAATTCATACCTTAAACTGGGTACTCGTCCAATGAGTAATCATCTGACGATACTGCTCTATAGGACAATCATCCACGACTGGTACCGCCTCTAACTCAGTGCCAACTCTAGCACGCCAGCCAATATACAGCTCATGCTTGTAGGCTCTCCAAAGCTCGCCTAAATCCTTTAGACGTTCCAGTCGTGCACCCTCACCATCAGGAAAATTAAATCGAAGCTGAAATGAAAATATTAATTTATATAAATACAAAAAAAATTCATGGCATTAAATACAACAGATTTTTTTTACCCATATCTCTGCCCAAGCTCTATCTTTGACCTCATGTGGAAAATGTCTCCACGACAGCGGGCTGACGGGAATGATGTCAGAGTATTTGGCAAGCGTCGCCATAAAACTCCGACATTGCTGCCCTGTTTTCTCAACCATCTGATTGTCTTCATTATATTCCACCATAACCTGTGTGCGACGGTTCCACACCGAACGCATGCGTGTACGGACCCGCCCCCGCCTCCTGTCAGTAGATGTATCTGTCATGAAAGAAAAACAAATATTTTATCAAAACATGTTATAATGAAAATAAATATTGCTATAAAAATTTGATAGGGTTTTATAAATATACATGTGCTAGTCTGATCAATGAGTGGCGCCGGATCCACAGAACCTGATGGAACACCCTCTGGTGGAACAGGAGTCGAAGACGATGGAATATAAAAGCTCGGAGAGACAGAAGTAGAAGGAAAAGAAGATGGAACAACTGTATGACCTGATGCTGACTGGGGAGTGGGAATCATCATGGGATGTGAAAATGATGGGGCAGAAGATGCAGAAGGTAGCGAAAACATGGGAGGTCTAAATATCCCGTGTGTCCCTAACGACACACCGGGATCAGAATGTGGGAAGGCTGAAATGTCAGTGGGAGGGGCAGGGTCTAGTCGGGCACGCGCAGCTCTATGTCCACCTCTGGTACGAACCCTCCTCGTACCACCAGCCTGAGTACTAGGACCAGTACTAGGCTCCTCGTCGAATAACTGTCGACGTAATGGTGGATCCTACAAAAAAGTTTACAAAAAAAATTAATCACATGACATTATATATTCTGTAAATATATATATATATATATTTGAAATAAAGTACTCACTGTAGGCACTAATGGTGGAATGCCCATCTCCTCCATCCGACGATTGTTCTCCGCCATTTTTTTTCTTCGTCTCTCTTCAATTGGCTTCATTTCCTGCATTGGAAAACAAATATGTAATTAATTAGAAAAAGAAAATTAATGTGTAAACCAAAAAACTAAATATATGAGGGAATGAGGGGATTCATTGGTAATTTAGCTATCAATTGTTTTAGAAGAGCTTGAATGAATTTAATAAAACATACAAGTTGTAATGTTAACCAAGTTAGAAATATTGTTTGATTTGGTTTGAATACTGTTCAATTCCAAATTAGAAAATGCAATTCAAATAAAACAGCAACCAATAAACATTGAAAATTCACATAACGGTCAAGTCAGCTAAAACATATTTTTGATCAATACTAAATAAATATGAATATTACCAACCTTAACAACCCAACTTGAGGTAAACCAAAAGAATTGAGAACATGGATGAATGATTCTATATATTTCCAACCACAACTTTAGGTTCACAATCAACTCTGACAATTGAGCTATTGGAG
Source organism: Viscum album (assembly GCA_963277665.1). Taxonomy (NCBI): domain Eukaryota; kingdom Viridiplantae; phylum Streptophyta; class Magnoliopsida; order Santalales; family Viscaceae; genus Viscum; species Viscum album. Next base: position 2,117,143,019 of record OY728120.1, read on the forward strand.
TCATCAAAAGAAATAAATGGATTGGTTCCAATGGAAATAGGGACAGTGTCAATTCCATCATCAGCATCATCAAAAATATGTCTTGGAATTACTTCAACTACGACACCAAATTCTGGTTGAAGTTGATCTTTGACATAAAAAACTTGTTTAGCCATTGATGCCAACACATATGGTTCTTCAGTTGCAAGAGTGCGGGTCATATTAATTACTCGAAATCCACAATCATCAATAAATGTGCCATGTCTCGTCATCGAATCAAACCAATGGCATTTCATCATTTTGACTCGTCCATGAGAGTAATAATCCAATATTATTATTTTCTCAACGACTCCATAATAACCGACATTTTCAAGTCACGGTCTACTATCTGATGCACTGGCATAACAATCTGTTGTGGCAGTAACCATAATACCATCATGTTGTGTTCTCATGTTTTTGGCTCGTTCAGTGACAATAAATCTGTACCCATTGATAACAATTGATTTACAGTCACGAACCACGGTATTAGGACCAAAATCCAAAGCTCTTATTTCCTCAGAGACAGAGTCAGCAGACAAACTCAATACCTGCAATATAAATGACAGTTAAACTTAAGTAAATATTGAAATAATTAATTTAAACAGTAATATTTTTACCTTCAATTTTAACCAAGCAGAAAACTCTTTGCTATGCAAAGTCTCTCTCCTTCTCAAAGATAAAGAACGATGCTTCCTATTTATCATTGTTTTATGTTCCCTGTAGATAAAAAAATATGAATAGTTTAACAGATATATATGTAAGATATATACATATTCAATTTTGTTACCTGATATAGTCATCGAACAAATCACAGTTGAACAAAACTGTGCGATGTGCCATCTCCCGCTCTTCATGGCTTAATGTCTTCAATGTATATGATCCAGGAATTCCTCCTGTTTGAGGAAGTGATGGAAAACTGGGTTCAATTTGCTCATATTGTTCTTCTTCATTTCTCATTGGTCTGTTCATTCTTGTAGTAAGATCAGATAAATACATTGAACAGAAATCCATACATTCTTGAGCTAAGTAACCGTTCACGATAGAACCTTCGGGATGATTCTTGTTTCGAACATAAGACTTTAATGTGAACATATTTCTTTCAGTTGGATACATCCAACGAAAAGAAACAGGTCCTCCGAGAAGTATTTCAGTTGGAATATGGACAGTCAGATGCAACATGCATGTGAAAAATGATGGGGGAAATATTTTCTCCAACTCACACAAAATTAATGGGGCATCTGTCAACATTTTTTGCAAGAAAGACTTGGACAACTTCTTAGCAAAAAGATCTCTAAACAAATGGCACAACCGAATAACACCCAGCCTTACATTATTGGACAAAAGATGACAGATTGCTATTGGAAGCAACTCATGCAGTAGAACGTGATAATCATGAGTCTTCAAAGATTTTAGCTTCAACTCTCTTCTATTGACCCGTTTAGATATGTTGCTTGAATAGCCATCAGGAACTCTAATAGTCTCTAATACTTCCAAAAATTGTTTTTTTTCAGTAGGTGTCATCACATAAGAAGCACATGGAAGTTGCCATTTATTTTCACTGATACACACAGGATGCAATTCTGGTCTGATGCCCCAATCCACCAAGTCACGTCGAGATCGTAAATCATCTTTTGTCTTCCCCTTGACATTTAGAAGAAATGAAAGCAACATTTCACATATATTCTTTTCAATATGCATTACGTCTAAGCAATGACGTAGCAAATTGGTTGACCAATAAGGCAAATCAAAAAAGATACTCCTCTTCCTCCAATTGTAACAGGTTTCTGTGGAAACATTCTTTCTCTTTCCAGATTTCATTTGACCCTTCCCGAACGAAAAACTGAAATCTTTCAATTCATTAAGCACATCAGTTCCAGACATACGCTGAGGTGGATCATCAGTCTCTATAGTATTATCAAATCTTCGACGATTCATTCTATATGGATGATCCTTTGGCAAAAATCGTCGATGTCCCATAAAACTGAAACTACAACGATGTTTCAGTCTTCTGGATCGTGTATTCTTCATACAAACTGGACATGACAGTTTCCCCTTCGTGCTCCATCCAGACATCATTGCATAAGCCGGAAAATCATTGATTGTCCACATAAGCGCAGCGCGCATCTGAAATATGTCTTTCGAACATGCATCGTATGTGCGCACACCCACATCCCAAAGAAGCTTCAACTCTTTTATTAAAGGTTGCATGTATACATCAATATCAATGCCGGGATCAGAAGGACTAGATATGAGTATACTCATGAAAGTGAAAGATTTTTTCATACACAACCATGGGGGAAGATTATAAATGTGCATAAAAACGGGCCATGTGCTGTGCGAAGTAAGCATCTGCCCAAACGGATTAAAACCGTCGCATGAAAGACCCAGCCTCACATTACGCACGTCAGCTGCAAAATCAGGATGTCGAGCATCAAATCTCTTCCATGAAAATCCATCTGCAGGATGAACCAACTCATCATCAGTCTTCTTTCTCTCGGTATCATGCCATCTCATTTTTATTGATATGTCATCAGACATAAAAAGATTCTGGAGTCTGGGGATCAATGGAAAGTGCCACATTACTTTCTGTGGAATGCGGGATGGTGTTCCATCAGATTTTGACTTCCAGCGGGACGTGCCACATTTTATACATTCATTTCGTTCAGCGGTTTCCTCCCAGAATAAACTGCAATCTTTCGGGCAAGCATGAATTTTGTTTCTTGAAAATCCAAGTTCCTCAACTAACTTCCATGCCATATAGTGGTTTGAGGGAATATCTGCATCATCTGGAAGTAAATCCTTCAAGAGGTTAAGAATGTAATCAATTGTTGTATTAGAAATCCCATACATAGTTTTCCCATGAAATAATCGGATTAAAAATTCCATCTTTTTCATTTTATCGCATTGTCGATATACTGGAGTCGTGGCAGCATCATTCAATTTTTTCACCCTATCAATATCATCATTTTCACTAGATGCATCAGCTGTCCTCATATAGAAGTCTTCTTGAGTCGAAATCCTTTCTTTTTCATGATGACGAATAAACGGAAACCGATCACCTAACAAATTCTCCATTCCAGTCTTTTCATTTCGATCATCACCAATTTGAGATTTCGTTTTCTCCCCATTGTGATACCACAGAAAGTAGTTTGCTTGAAACCCATTTTTGGTTATGTGGTAGCTGACTTCTTCACGGCTCAACCAAGGTCTACCAACACAATTGGAACATGGGAAGTGTATGCGACCACTATCTGAAGCATTGTGAAATGCAAAATCTATAAAGCTCTCCAAATTGATTTGAAAATCGTCTGAGATCCGATCGGTTTCATACATCCAACTTCTGTCCATTCTGTAAAAAGAATTTATATAAGTCATTTTGTCATAAACAATTCAATAGGCATTAACTATAATACAAAATACATTTAAGTAAACGATACAGGAAGAAAATAATCAAGGTATCAACTACACATGTCAAAAAAACATACAAATGTGTTATTGAAAAAATGTAAAACCAACAAGAACTTAATGTGTTATATCACATAACAGCATGACTCATACCATAACCATATTAGTAGGGTATCATGAACATGAATAACATCAACCTTGTGCCATCCTCCTACCCTACATGACCCCAACCACATGCCACATCTTATTATAGCCTTATCACATCACACCTCACCGAAAAACACTAGGGAAATCATAGTACATCTCACCTGAAGACACATGGACAATCACATCGAATCTTGCCTAAAAACACATGGTCAATCACTTTTTAAGGAAGAGTAGGGAAGACATGGTAGCTATCCAAACATATAACCACCATCCTAGATATTAGAAAAAATACCCATAACTCAAAACCTCTGATCGTTGGTAAGTTTATCCAACTCTGGTTGGGAATGTGTAGAAATAACATAAAAATACATGATATATAGATAGCACAAAATACTCAACCTATGGGTTCACATTAACTACATAATCACACACTTCACTACTACCATAAAACACATAAACCACACCACCACCACACAAGACGCATATCATTGGAATATAATTCTACATCCAATAAGTCTATCTATGGAATTATCATAAGAATCCATGTATCAATTGGAATATAATTCTACATTCAATAAGTCTATCTATGGAATCCCTCCCTTGGATCCATGTATCACCAATGACTTAATCAATATTCAAAGAAATGAGTCTATCCGTGGAATTCCACTGTGAATCCATTTATCACATAAAGCATATAAGTTAATAGAAACAAGATTATATACCTGACATCCTAATAGAATCCATGTATCACTATTTACTATTAATCATTTAATGAATTTCATTTCATTTAAACAATTCATTAAACATACCAAGGTCAAAAACAAAGGTATTTAATACAACTCACCTCAAAATGGCGACTCAATCAAATAATAACCTGAAAAGAATGAAGCTTCATTTACTCATGTTGTAATGACAAGATAATGAGATTCTCTTGCTTAATCAATCAATTCCATATCATGGTCTCAACATAACTCATAATGGCTAGAAATTCAATGAAAATTCAAGCACTCACATGGGAATTTTTAATATAACACTTATAACAAGACTATAAAGATATCACATGCATTAGTTATAATATATCTAACATGGTAACATAAAATATAAGTGTTAAAGGGGAATGCAAACCATAAAATACCCTTAATTAATTTAATTTACAATTCAATTCATAAATCGAACAATCAATTCGATTTATATAACCTTTCACAAATGACATCCCATGTTCAAAGGGTAAAATCCAAAAAGGAATTTTCAAGAAAACTCACCCTTAGGCGCCGACAGTAGCTCCAAAATCGTCTAAACTGAAGGGAAAAATAAAAATAAGTTTCAATACTATCCAAACATTTGAATACCTTTTGAGATAAAGAAGAATAAGAACCTGAAGAAGAGCTTCAAGGTCCGGCCGACAGTACTCCAAAATCTCCTGCTGCTGCTCCCGTTAGGGCTCTGTAACGCGAATGGGGGAGAGAACGGGCTGCTGGGGATTTGGGGAAAACCTTTGCCAACGGTTTTTTAAAACCGTTGGCATATCTCCCCGAAACAAGGCCTATCCCAACGGTTCCTTAGAACCGTTGGGAAACACTCCCCAAAACAAGGTCTATCCCAACGGTTCCTTAGAACCGTTGGGAAAAACTCCCCAAAACAAGGCCTACCCCAACGGTTCTAGGGAACCGTTGGGAAAAACTCCTCCAAACCAAGCTACCCCAACGGTTCTAGGGAACCGTTGGAAAAAACTCCCCCCAAACCAAGCTATCCCAACGGTTCTAAGAAACCGTTGGGAAAAACCTCTATTTTAATCATTTACCAACGGTTCTATCAAACCGTTGGTATGTAACTGTGGGGAAAAACCCACATTCCAGTAGTGACTTTTTGACTTTTCCGGCCAAAGTACGAGAAGAATGTTTTTTAACCTATACGGAAAGAATGGATTTTTAATGATTTCACTGAACATTATTTCCATGAATATTCTTTTACAAGTTACCAAGTTTTATTTTAATTAACTTATTTTAGATTAAAATTGTATGACATGTTAATAAATGAAATTTTTTTTTGAAGTAGAAAGGATATTTTCCTCAAGAATGGAGTTCAAGTGTTTTATCAAAATTATTTTCCATCTAAGATAATATAGGGTTCTGGTTCTATCCCTATTTTTACATTGATTTGATTATGTTATGATGGAATTAATTTTATTATTTCTTTTTATCTTATACGGATTATGTTATGATGGCCTGATGTTTAAGAATCCCATTTTTATTACATGGGTTATGATATTATGTATGATTTATGATTTTGTGGCACACATAAGAGTGGTTTCAATATTAGATGGGTGGGACCTATATCTCCCTCCAATGCACTAGGTAAAGATTTATATCTCATGAGATAAATATAGATGGAATGGTAAGTTAATCTGTTTCAGTGTTAGAGGACTAGAACGAGGAGTGAACTTGATTCAGAAAGGGACTTTGTCCACTAAGATGGTCTTGACAGCAATGCCTTGGTTACTATGGAAATCATATCATGTGCTTAATGGTTTCCAAAATCACATGTTTTATTCCCATGCTATTTTATCATGATTATTGTTTCTTTATGATCTATGCCTTATGTACTCCCATGTTTTATGTCACTGCCCAAGATTTTGATGTTTAAACATTATGTTCATGTTTTTAAGTTCAAATGTATAATATTTGTTGTATTTTATCCATGCTTACCCTTACTGAGAATTTTAGATCACCCTTTTTATGTTTTCTTTTCCCCTAGGATTAAAAGAAACGTTTTAGGTAAGGAAACAAAAAGGGGAAGATCATTATGGGAGATCTTGAAGATATTTCACCAAGACTAGAATATTATATTATGATTTTCCAAAGACACTAAACTATTACGGTCCTTTGGTGTTTGTTTTTTGTATGTATTAGTATTATGAAAAAGTAATTTAATGTCTATGTACATCATGATTTGGGTCTCTATAATTGGTATCAGAGGAATGGTTTAGTTGAACTTTGGAAACTAGGATGTGAGAACTTTAGTGAGATCCCTAGAAATATTTCTAAGGTATGTCTAGGGATGTCTCTTAGGTTAAGTATACGTATAGGTTATAGTCCTAGAATTATAGTAATAATAATAGAATTAAACATAAGGTTTTAGATATTTATGGTACTCCCCCATTATTATGTTGTTTTCCCTCGCCTGATATTTTCCTCTCACACTATTATTTTTGGGTTTTAGAAAATGGCTGGAAATAGGAAGATTCACGATAATGGAGGATATGATGTACAATGGAATGATATTCTTCATTAGCAACCAAATTAAATGAGATTTGGAAGTCCAATCATCGTTATTATGCCTAATAAGAAATGTCATAATATGATCAATAATCTCAACTTTGGTAAGTTTGCTGACTCACCTAATAAGAGAAAGATGGAGTTTCATGATGATCATAGAGGAAAGAAAGTTCAATTCACCTCATGTAAATTATGTGGGAAATGGCATCAGGGAGAATGTTTCAAAGGAACTGAAAGATGATTTGGGTGTGGAAAAAAAGGACACAAATCCCGTAATTGTAAAGGAAAAGGTTTAGTTAACACCATGCCCAAGGATAATGGTATTTCTAATACATAAACAATGGTTAAATGTTTTAACTGTGGAAGGTATGGGAATTATGAAAAATAATTCCCTAAGGGAAAATCTCTTGAAGAGAATCAGAAAAGTCATATGGGTAGTATTTATGTTGATGATGATGAAGAGACTACAAAGTATATGTGGGATGCAAGATTTGTTGAAGCTCGGTCAATGGTTTATGAAGGTAGTGGAATGATTGTATGTTTATTAAGAGTTATGTTGTATATGAAATTTAATGTTACTATGGAATAAAGAAAAATCTAAGGATTGTTACACTATTGGTTTTCCTAATGTATTTGAAAGTATATGTTGAATGGTACCGGTAACCAAGAAAGGTTAATTCATATATTTTTGCAAAGTAGATGATGTGTGCATAATGAAGGGATTAGGAGATAATGAGATGTTTTATTGTATTGATGATCTCATGGATGATATAAGGAAAATGTGATATCATGGCTTGAGTATATAAAAAATTTGGGATTTTGGTATGTTGAAAGAGATAACTTTTGACATCATTCATGTTTTCACTAAGGTTCAATGGGTATTCATTTTTTCAAGAGAATACATGATTAAGGTATTCACATGATTGGAATGTGACCAAAAAGATATATTAGGGATAAATGATGGTATTCACATGCTCGACAGATGAAATTTCTAGTAATTGTTTTCTTTATACTATATGATTGGATAGAATTATTTTGGATAAGCCTAATGATTGGAATGGATTATGTTGGACAAAAGTTATTATTGTTTAAGGCAAGATCTTTTTTCGATATTATTGATGGAAGGCCATAATGATGTAATTTAAGAAAAAGAACAACCTACAGGATGGGAGAAAACCCGCCGTGTCGGACAAAGATGCGGGAATTGAACCCACAACTGAAGTATGACATGCCTTTATCACCTACCACTAGCCTACAAGAAGTCCCTAGTTAGTAGAAACTATATTTATTTTATTAAGCGTTATGATAGATTAAGTATAAGTTCATTTTTGGAATCGTATATGATTCAACTCTCCATAGATGGACTTATGTATATTTGATAACATTTTCTAACCTTTTTTCTGAAACAGATGGAATGACTCATCATTCTATCACATGATCTGCTAACACTTCACGAATGACAAAATATACATCATTTCTTTAAGAGGTGAAGTGGAAATTGTTCATGGCATGAACAATAGTGAGATTGTACCAAAATCATGTAAGTATTTATTTTGATTCGAAAATTCTTCAACATTAGGGAATTGATCTTGAAAACAAAAAATTTTGTACTAGTTCCCTCATATCTGATGAATCAGATGGTACCTTAGAACATTACAAATTTATGGTTTTGTGATTGTTGGATTTTTCATAGACATATTCTCTACCACTCTCCATCAGAAGTTGATGGTTAGATTTTTGTTCCATATCAATATTTTCTCCTATGTTCTCATATATGGAGACCCATTGATGAGTTACTATAGGTAATAGTTATGTTTCATACTTTAGTTTTTAAAATTAAGGTTTAGTATTCCTTTTTACGATATGAGTTTCTATGAATAGTAAACGATTTATAACCCCGATGAATTTTGATGGAAAAATTCATTTTAAGGGGAGTAGAATGTAACAACACAAGATTTTATATGATATATTAATTTTTATTAATTTCATATCTTATGTTGTATGCTAGACCAAGATTATCTTGCGCTATACGTAACACCGCATTAGCATGCAGTCTATGCAACACTAATCTTGGATCGTGTTACACTCAATTTCATGTTTGTTTGATAGTAGTTATTCTACGCAACATTTAGTGTATATATATATTCAATGTAAAAATGAAATATGGTGGGATTTTGTTATACGCAACAACAAAGGAGTCTTGCACTACACGCAACCTTGACCTGGGTTGCATTACACGCAATCACAACCTTCCTCGATAGCGTGTGTTGTACGCAATACCGGGTTTCACTAAACAATGATATATGGTAATAATATTATTATAAACTAGACGTTATGAATAATAGTAAATATATTTTAAATTTTATGACGTTATAATTCATATTACACATTTTATAGAACATGGTATGAGAACGAAATAAATTTTTCGGGTAAAATAAGTATTTTTCAAAGAATGCAGTTTGCCGCCTTTTGATGGCGCATCCCATTTTAAATATAATTTTTGACAAGTTTATAAGTTAAATTTTACAAAATAAACTTCTTCTTTTGAATCAGGTTATAAAAATTTACATTGGATAAAGTTTTGATATTTTTCTGATAACTTTCATATTTTAAGGAATAATAATAACATGCTATATTTTATTTAAAAACAACTTTTTTTCATCATATTAATTTATATGGTTAAATTATAATATTTAATGGTTTTAAAGTATAAATATAATATATTTTTACCATTTAATATAATTTATGTCATTAGCATTGATTTTTCATTGAATTCATAGGTAAAATCATTTCAATCTTTTGCAATGTTTTAACCTTTGAAACTCGTTTTCTTAACAACGGGATTAATTTTAAATTAATTTATGAAACTTTTGTGTATTGAATTTATAAAAATGGATTCCATATTGGGAATAAGTGGGTCCAAATTATGTTAATAGGCTACTTTTTATTTTTGGGCATCATCAATAGTAACTAAGGTAAATTTTATTTACCATAGTAAAAGGTAAATTGGGTGATTAAGGGTTAATATAATATAATAAAATTACCCTAAAAATTGTCTTAATATAACTGGATGCTTATATTTCATCCGAAGGCATATTTGGGTCTAAATGGAATCCATTGGAACCCACTTGGAGGTGATTAAGACATTTAGTTTATTTTATTTAAAGGAAAGTCAAATATGTCTCACTCAACTTTAATAATTAAATTATTTTTAATATAGGTTTATACAGAATATAAATTCTGTAAAAAATAATCATTTTAAATATTTTTTTTATTTATCATGGTATTTTATTAATAATTTTTAAGGGATATTTAATTACATTAATATCTAATACATTAATGATGTATAAATTATTTATTTAGTGAAAAATAAGTAATATAGTTTTTATTGAAATAATAATACCCATTAAAAGGCTCAAAAACCAGACCAAGACTTATTAGTAGAGTATATATACAGCGTAATCATACAATGACTGAATATATAACCTTTTGGAGTCTTATTAAAGTGATTATGACACTTATATAATTTTATTTTAAATACTGTCAAAGTTTTCACCTTCATAATTAAATAAATATAACATTTTAAAAGATGGGTGTTTTAGAATATAAATCTGACTAAAATTATTATGATGAAATGTATAAGATTTATCTTCATCATATTATTTTAATTTTAATTTTTATGCAAAAAATAAGTATATTTAATAATTATACAAAAATGTTGTAGAAATTATTTTATTAAGAGAAATATCAAATAAATGGTTTTACAAATAGTAAAATAAATATTATATGAACTATTTAATGTGCTCCACTAATTTTATAGATGCATATGACATGTTATGAACCTATTAAATATTTTATTTCGAATATATCCTCTGTGTGGATTTTATTTAATTTCAAATAAATGAATAGTGTCAAAATTTACACTATTGTTATTTTATAAAAATAACATATTATTAAATTGATTAAAAATCACAAAAAAATATTTAAAAATTATAAATTGAAATTTATATAGTCTAAAATTTCATAAAGTATCCAATTATGGAAAATTGACAACACATAAGTGTTTATTTACAATAATTTAAAATTTATAATTTTATTACAACAAATAAAATTAAATAGATTAAATAAGGATAAATCAAAATGATAAGTATTAAAATAAGATCAAAAAATTTATAAATTTGATTGGATGATAATATTACAAACCTATATCATCTAATAATTGAATTGAGTCATTTTCGGGGGTTTTTATGTGGGGTTTGAATTTATATTAAACTAATATTTTTGAGGATTCCAAAGGTGCCCCTCTCCTCCCTTATAAAAGAGAACCTCCTCCCTCTCCTCCTCACACTACATTGAGCCTTCAACCTCGTCCAAACCCTGACATTATCTCTTCTCCACTTCCATAGAAACATCCTAGAGGTTCTGGTTTTCTTCAAAGACCAATCTTAGTGCCCTAAGAGGAGGTTTCAAAGAGGCGTGTTGAAGAAGAGGTAATATCCATCACCAATTCTTTCAAATTTATTTCTTCTTCTACTTCTTCTTATTTAGTTTTTTCATTATGAAGCAATAAAATTAGTATAAATAATATACTGATATGTTATTATACATATGAAACCACCCTATTTCACCTTCTATCCATCCTACGGAAAACTTAAATCACCGCGCGTGCGTACGTACGGAATACCGTCTCCACGCCGTGGTGTAATCTATTTTCCACCACCACCATACTTGGATAGGTATAATGGTGTAAAGAATAAATATAAATTATTATTGTAATGTGATATTGATTCTTAAATAGTATACATACACTTCAATACAATTCCACAAACTTGGGAATGATATCATCGCTTGTGCGTACGTACGGCCTACCGTCTCCACGATGTGATGCGACTCGTTCTACATGATATTCATTGAATAATGATTATGTAAATGAATTAAATGAGTAAATATGATATATCTTACACCAATAAAATTCTGGAAATGAGTTTTCTATAACATAAAAATGAATAATAAGAATATATTTGACAAAACACACATAAGAACATAAAGCAGCAAACACCCGTATAACAAGTAGCAGTGAAATATTACTAATAAGAAGATAAATTTTTTTACCATATATGATACCATAACAATGAGTATGATTATGGATTATGTCAATGACCTTATTTAAATCATTATACAGGAGGTTCGGACACATACAAAACATATCAAACCTATGGTAGGGGAAAATCTCACAATCTCATTTTTAGCCGAGATTTTTTATACTTTGTTATTTACTGGGGTGTATTTATCATCCACATCCATGTTTACACAACATTAAATATTATTTCTATCCTCCTAAAATTTTTTAAATCCAATTTTACCCTTTGGAGAGTTTTTAGTAAAAGATATGAAAGGAATATTTTGTCGATTTTCGTACGAGGTACTTTTTGACTTTTCTGTCCAAAGTAAGAGAAGAATGTTTTTTTAACCTATATGGAATGAATGGATTTTTATGATTTCATAGAATATTATTTCCAGGAATCTTCTTTTACATGTTCTAATGTTTATTTTTAATCAACATATTTTAGATTAAAATCGAATGACATGTTAATAAAGGAAAAATATTTTTAAAGTAGAAAGGATATTTTCCTCAAGAATGGAGTTCAAGTGTTTTATAAAAATTATATTACATCTAAGATAATATAGGATTCTGTTTCTATCCCTATTTTTACATTGATTTGACTATGTTATTATGTAATTCATTTTATGATGTCTTTTTATCTTAAACGAATTATGTTATGATGCCATGATGTTTAAGAATCCCATTTTTATTACATGGGTTATGATATGATGTATGATTTATGATTTTGTGGCACACATAAGAATGGTTTCATTATGAGATGGGTGGGACATATATCTCCCTCCAATGCATTGGGTAAAGATTTATATATCATGAGATAGACATGGCTGGAACAGTATGTTAATCCAGTTCAGTGTTACAGGACTGGAACGGGGAGTGAACTCGATTCAGAAAGGGAATTTGTCCACTATGATGGTCTTGATAGCGATTCCTTGGCTACTATGGAAATCATATCATGTGCTTAATGGTTTCCATAATAACATGTTTTATTCCCATGCTATTTTATCATGATTAATGTTTCTTTATGATCTATGCCTTTTGTACTGCCATTTTTTATGTCATTGCCCAAGATTTTGATGTTTAAACATTATGTTCATGTTTTTAAGTTCGAATATATATGATTTGTTTTATTTTATCCATGCTTACACATACTGAGCATTTTAGCTCACCCTTTTTATGTTTTATTTTCCCCCAGGATTAAAAGAAAGGTTTTAGGTAAGGAAACAAAAAGGGGACGGTCGTTATGGGAGATGTTGAAGATCTTTCAACATGATTAGAAGTTTATATTCTGAGTTTTCAAAGACACTAAACTATTACGGTCCTTTGGTGTCTGTTGTTGTTATATATTAAGTATTCCAGAAAAGTAATGTAATGTCCATGTATGTCAATCTTTGGGTCTCTACAACATGAGTTTCATTTTCCCTAATAAAGGAAATCATTGTCCCATTAGAATGGATAGAACATACTCTAAACCTAAAATATTGAATCTGAGCATGTACAATGGATAAATAATCCATACCATGAATGAAGTTGTAACGCATCAATGCTGCTACCATGAGATCCCATTCAAAAACCACTTTTCCAAGAGTAAGGTCACACTATCGGCACTAGTGTGTGATCATAGAATCCAATCCTACATGAGTATCTGAATATAAGGTCTGAGCCAATGGTTCCACCAAAATATCAAAGTCTCAAAAAAGGGTTATGGAAGGAAAATAATAACTGGAACCTGTGTCTATAAAAACTACAAATAAGGTGGAGAAGATACATATTTTACCTATAATCATATTATGATCCTTGGTTTCAAAATCATACATCACCTGAATCTGGCCTCATCCATATCCACTAGATCCCTAAGCCTGTCATGGACTACATGGGGGTAGTGGTGGTGGTGGTAATACATTGCACCACCTCCGACTGCCTACTGCCAAGGAAAATACTCTCCCACATCCATCTCCCTACGGACCACCACACTTCATCCTACTCCTCTTCCATGTCGATATCCCTATGGACTACCCTGCTCTTTCAACCATATATACCTCAGTGGTTCCTTGATCAACTCTTGACCGGTCGTATGGTGGGTCAGTAAATCTCATGCTTGATGTATCCAATAATTTCACAATTAGCACAAAAAATCCTTCAACTCACCCACTCTTCCCCGGGAGCCATGCACCACTGATCCTATGTCATGGGGTCATCCCCGGGTGTGCCTGTATCACTCTGTTCCTTAATAATAATTTAGGATACCTACTATTGAAGAGTCAGATACATGGTTCCATGTGGTAGCTCTGGATTTCGGTTTCTTCTCCTCTAGAATGATCTCCACTAGTAGAGCTTGCTCTAGTACACTGTAATATGTTTGAATTAAAAGGGATATCATGGATTCCCTAAACACCCAGTGTAACACCTTCTTGAAGGTACTATACATGATTAATGGGTTTCATTCTATATTAGTGGAGTGGTGAGATAGATCAGTAAATCTTGCAGAGTACTCCATCACTTTCTGACAGCCTTATCAAAGATGCCAAAGATACTGCTTACGCAATAAGCATAACATAGTCATAACAAACTCCCCTCTAAAGAGATGCATGAACTCTGCCCAAGAGAGTGTTGTATCATCATGTGTTTGTGTCATTAGGCTCCACAATCACTCCACTAATCTATGAAGAAGACTCACGAATAGGACTTCCATCTGGTCGGAAAGAGTCCTCACAAGGAAAAAGACACATGTAATGGCCTCCATACAATCCATATATACTGGGGGTCTATATCACCCCAAAAACTAGAAGGTTTCTACCTATGAAACTCAATAAATTCAATTATCCTATGTGCATCTTCATCCAATAACACTTGTAGTAATTGCTACTTCACTAGTGGTGGCATCGCTGGAAAACCACATAAAGGAGATCTATCTGGTATATAACCCTATACTGATGCCTTGTCACCATGAAGATCATCATCATGATCACCCAATGGAATATTGGAAATCTATCTATGTGGAGGTATCCTGATGTAGAGGATGATGTACCATATTCAGTAGTGTATACCTGGTGAGAACTCTCACGAAGGGCATGAGAACACACTCAAATCCATTATGATTCATGTACCATTCATTTAACTACAAGTAGTGTTTTCCTATACCGATTCAAAAATTAGAATTTAGAGTCCTGGTGTATGGATACATCAGCCTCCATACCAATAATGGATTCTCTAGCCTAAAATATGAACTCAAAACAAATAACACTATATCCCCCAACCAATCTAAAATGACTCATGGTTCTTTAGGTAGAATTGATATACTATGATACCACTCTTCCATGACCTGTTCTAGAGGGGCCTATTATGTGACTACCCTAATCCCTCATTTAATAGGCCAGTGGATGGTGACTACCACTGAGCAAGCATATCCCACATTTGGGAGGCATTTTCCTACGAACCTACAAACACACACAAATCAATTCCCAACACGAAGAAATGTAAAACAATAAGTTAATAAACATTCATACCACATAGATACAAAAAACAGAGTACAATAGTAGAAAACAGAATACTTTATATGGACAAAATATAAACCAACCCAAAAGGGAATCTAGAATGTGAATGCACAAGTTCATGAAACACATCCAAAGAAAAACCTACATGAATAGTAGGTACATGATAGTGTCTCAAGACATAGGACCACACCTTGAATGTCTAGTTTCTCTAAGAACAACATGGTCATAGTCCTCCTAGTTTTCCATCAATGAATTGATCATCTATACAAGAAAAAATACATAAATTAAATTTTCATTTAGGGGTATGTAAAAGAATACTCAATAGGACACCACAAAACAAAAAAGGAAAACCAATACAAAATAACCATAGAATACACTGAAAAATAAAAGTAGTATTCCACAACAAATATATATAGTCATATCAGATTGGTATAGGTCTACAGTAAACAAAACAGGATTATATAATGTAATCTACAAAACACCTAGTATCGATAAGACATGTAGTCTTGACGAAACATGTAGTCCAGGTGTGACACTGAGTCCCGATGACACACTCAGTCTTGATGGGAAACAATGTCCCGATGAGACACAATGTCCTGATGAGACAATCAGTGCTGATAAGACACAAACTCTGTACATGTCACATAGTCTCATGGTTACAGCCAGGCATAGGATTCTACTCACAATATTCTTTTTTCCAGATATGTATCTCATCAAGAAAAAAAGGTTGCATTACAACATCCCCAAAAAATAACGTAAACTATATTAAAATATTTATCTTCTCTTGAGTGTCCCATGTTATAACACATCTCAACAAACTAACACACAGTTTGAATGTTTTGGATGTTTTGGTGATAAGGTCTGACTAGGGTCTGGTGCGGGTCAGATCAGACTTGATGGGCATGATCCGACTAACCACACCCAGCTCGGTCCATTACATTATGAACTAACCCATCCCAATTGGTCTCTTGGATAATAATATATACCTTCATCCAACTCAGAATACTGGTCGGTTTGTTCTTTAGATGCATCCCACCCTAGCTGTGTCCCACCTAGCCATGCAGTCTTCCATGACCACATGTCTGCCTAGTCCATGCAGTCTGCCCCGACTGCATTCCACCCAACTGGTCCCCACGTCACCCCAAATGCAATGAGGTAATGCGGTCACTACCATCCACCCACCGACCCTCCTTCACCATCGACTACCTCACAGACCTCCATCGCTGTCAGCCTCCCCGCGACCCACCGTCTTCCACCACACCGGGATGCAGTCACTACCATCTTCCACCATTGTTGTTGAAGATCTGGTTGTCCCTTCCAGTGACCACCATTGATCCTCCAATGCCTGTAAATTTACAAAATTGTAGATTTGTCTTTTTCATTTACCAATATAATCTATTTCTACCACTATGATCAATTTACCTCTAATCCAGGGGTCCGATCACATTCATAGTCTCCCGGAAGTCAAGATGCGACCACAAGGGACCAATGGTGAAGAACACTAAGTATGGGGGATGATAAAGGAATCATCAAAATATGAGGAATGAAACTCATCTTTAGTTCATGTCGACCTCAACTCAATCTCGTTAGAGAGATGAATGAAGATGGAAAAAATACACACATTAACAATTTCTAATACTAACCAATACTTAAGAAAAATTGAACCAAAGATAAACCTATTTGGTTGTTGGTCCATTCTCTTCAATGATTGTATGAATGAGAAGAAATCAAAAAAATGTAAAACACCCTACCTCATGTTTGGATTGATTATTGACTAAGAACAATCGAGTTTCCAACATCAACGAGATCCCCCATCTCCGTTGGCGCCACGATCCACGATTCATTGGATCCCATATCACCATTCCTTGGGAGGATTTCCATGACATGTGTTAGAGGAATTAAAATGTTATATTTATGAACATATCTACTTGGAAAACTATAACAAAAAATAAAGTGATTCACTGCATTGAAATAAAATATTTTATTACCAATATGTCTAAAAACTAATTTTCACGACTGACCACACCGACCCATATTAGGCACCTCCTAGGGAAAAATCGATGCTCTAAACATAATAGTTCCCTCATATTTCTGATATGGGAACCCATTTGTATGATATTCCACTTTTTTAGGAAAATCAATCATGTGTTTTATTTAATGATTAACATCTTTCAAACAATTGTTTCAGGCACACTGGGACTTAGAATCGCACACTGTCTCATCACCTAGTCTCAAAATAATTCCATATAATATTTTAAAACTAATTTAAGGAAATGAAGTGTTGTTATATTAGAGGTATTATGGATATCAATAGTACTAAATGTCCCATGAAAATGTAGAGGCCACGTCTATCAGGTAAATCTATGTGGTATACTGTTATCATATAATGTACCATGGATTAATGTAAATTTGGGATACATTACAACATTCAATTCAACATATCCATATTATCATTATAGTGATGACTGTGGTGTGATAAGTTTATGATATAGTTATAATGTCTCTATGAAATAATTATAATATTGATAATTTTGAATGATTTTATAACAGACTACAGAATTAAAACTTCAATATAAACTGCTGGAAATGAACATTCATGTTAATATGGTTAAAATTATTATGCATTGTGGTACACCACAAATACATCCATGATAACCCAAAAAATAATGATGTGACACTAAATATTCCCCATACTAAAAAACATAAATAATTGGAAGGTCACCATCTTAATCTAAATAAATTTAGACATATCATATCCAGACATGTCGAAATACATTTTCCGTTGAAAAAGATAATGATAAAATGGGTTATCTGTAACATGAATGGATATTTGTTGAGAAACCACGATGATATCAATAATTATTTCTTACAAAATGAATTCATGATTAATCCCATTAATGGAATGACTCCCATATTTTATGTTAAAAACTAGAGTGATCTCTTGTCACTGTAATTAATTTTAATAATGATTTAGTTAAGGAAATCATTCCCTATTATAATAGTAGGAAATGGTTGGATACTAAGACCCAATATTTTGATATGGATATTGATCTTCCATGAACTAACCATCAGAGTATAGAAATTAAGAAATTATATAAAAGACAAACAATGATGATACTATGATATGACTATGTACGGAAATTATGTCTTCATGATGGAGACCAGTGTTATATATGGGTAGCCTATCATATAGTACATATTCATAAAGACATGATATGACAATTTTTATAATGAAATAATTCAAGTATATATGACGGGTTGTCTTAGTTTTCATCAAAAAATCTCAGTGAAACAATCACTCCTTTCCCTTACAACCATTTAATTAAAAATATGATAAGATCAATAAGTAATTTTTAATGTAGAAGGAAATTATGAAAAACACCTTTTGAACATAGATGTAGATAAAAAGAGAAATTAAAAAACAGATTCGTTAAAACATTCACATTGATAATATGTGATTTTAAGGTCAGAAATATAAATAATGTTTATTCTGGATGTTCCCAAAATTACCTTAAGGGTTCAAATGTTTGCATAAATATTTTATTTCCACATAAACAGTTTCATTAATGAATAATTAACAACACATAGTGTATCATTGATCGAAAAAAATTGTATGTTACTTTTGAGAAAAAAACCATTATCCTTAAGAATAATTATATTAATTTTTATATCAAGTGGTCGTATAACACATTGATATTTTTAGAGAACACTATGTCCGATAGCATATACAACCTTCTATACTAACAATAAATGAATGATAAAATATTAATACTTAAATATGTAAACTATAACCTAGTCATTGAATTGGATGGTATGAATGTTATAAGATAATTATGAATCATATACAAGACCTTCTAAATATATAAATATTGAATAATTCTTATGAAATAACCGCTCAATTTTTTCACAAAGACATTTTACTTCTCCCAATACGTTTTATTCAAAAATGATTTTCATATTTTTATGAGAAAATAATATATTTAATTTTTTAAAAATTTATGTATTTTATTTTATAAAATAAAAGGATGTTTTTTTATCATATAAAAATATATTATAGTAATCTTTTTGGATTATTCTAGAATGACTTATTTTATGGTGAATAGTGAAAATTAAAAAAATTTCAAATACAATCTTTAATAACATTAATTAAAAGGATCCATTATATTATATATATGATAATTATGGAAAACGAGATAATATTTTTTATAATAATATATTTAATTCCATTTTAATTGGTAATATTAACTATTTTGATATAAGATAATTTTTTTGTACTAAAAATGAATTAATTTGATATTAATTTTTCATTGTGTTTTATGAATTTACATTAGAATGAATTTTTCAAAAACTATATATTTAATAATAAAAAATTGATACCATATTTGGAATCATTATACTCATATTAGGTCAATATTTCCATTTTTATATTTCACTATTATGAATAATAATTGTGGTATATATGTGTCACCTTAGTATGAGTTTCTTATCTCCCTTTTGTTTTCATGAGACATATTCCATATTCACAACTTGTTTCATTCATTTTGTGTAAATAATAAACTATTTATATTATATATATTGATTTCTCTTAAAATATATATATTTAATGATTCATTTAATCTTATTTTATTTGTGGGTGTGATGAGTAAAGTATTACTAATTTGATATAAATTTATTTCACAATCTCTTCAATATTTTTGATTCATTATGTTTTAATATCCACTAGGGAATAAATATGATATTTAAACAAAAAATTAAATATTATTTTTCCTATATTTATTTGTTAATATGTTTTCCATTCAATTACATATTTTTTCAATCCTATAAAACTTTAAAACAATGCTCATGTGCTTGTACATTTTACAAGATCCATATAGTGATGCATTTCATATACCATTACAAAATTACATGGATGTATATAAACATTGAACTAAAATATATCTCTGAAAATTATGATATAATTACACTTCTGAAATTTAAATATTATATCTTCCTTCTAACCTAAACATTCATTGAAAGGTGGTAATGATAGTCATGCATACTTGTGGACTACCACTAACACTATGTGATGTGATCCATTTTTCATTTCCTCTTTACATGTATTTTAATAAGGATATATTTAATTAATTTAAAATATTTATTTTATATAATAATGGTTCTTTAATGGCGAATTATAATTTATGGTTCTTTTGTCCAAACATACTAAAAGTTAAAACTACATTAATGCTTATGTGTGGCATATCATCTCCATGAATGATGTAATTGATATTTATTTATATACCTTTAATGTATGAATTTAAATATCTAAATGATGAATATATCTGATATTAAAATCATTAGGAAAATTTTAAATATTATGGAACCATGATCAGTGTGCATGGATTGATGTTTCAAACTAAAACATACTTGAAAAACTATACTATTAACACATGGATATAGAGAGTTTAATAAGGAAGTTTGGATAATGGGTGTTGAACTATTATAAGTGGATCATATTGATTTAATAATTATGAAAATGTTTCCTTTATATAATATTAAAATTCTTAATCTTGTAATACATGGCGTTTAGAGTACATATCAAGTAATATGGAGATGAAGTAAGGAGATCCATCTCAATTTTTCTTCATTGTGGTATGATTTAATGTTAGGAACATAATTTATTTATTATTGAGTATAAAATCCCATTTAACATTTGGTATCTTGAGCCCTTTATAATTATTTTTATTTTATCTTGAAATTCAAACCATTTGATCCAATGAGAGTTGCCTTAAATTTTTCCAAGCAGTAAGTGGATTCCCAAACAAGTTCCCTTTCATTAGGTTATTACTCATATTAATTGACATTGTAATGAAATTTCGTTCTATGTGTTTATCTCTAAATTATTCAAATTTTTATTCCCAATGGTTAAATTTTTTATTAAAATATCTTCACTTAAATTCTTCATTGATTAATTAAAAAATCAAACGTAATGAACCTTACATGGGTTTTTATTTCCTCAATTTTATTTTCAGGAGACAAGAATTTTTTTTGACTATCATTTTCTTATTAGGTCTACTTAATACCACATTAATTAATATTTACATATTACATAATAATATTCCTAAGATTTATATATCCATATCATACCATTTCATTGAATGACATATGATTTTTTATGTATTTTTGATTAACTTGTGTTTTTTATATGATTAATATTTTGGAATTAATAATTGATGGCTGCGACCTAGAATTAGGAAACCTCTTGATGCCTAAATATGGATCATGAGAAAATCTTGATGGTTATATGGCTATCTCCCTTCCATTTTTAATGATATCATGGTATAATGCCTTAATGGAATGTTTATAATGTATTGGAATGAGACCTTGAGCGTATATTAAGGATTTATAGAATTATTTATTACATTATTATAAAATAATTTATTGATGACCCTATGATTAATTTAATTATTATGACATCCATGTCTAAAATTAAATCTCATGATATTATTTATCTGGGATTATTTGATGTAGTTGGGGTCCTATCCTAGTGGTTTGGGATACCCTGAATGTCTGAAAAAACAAGGGTTTAAAATACATCAACCAATAATTAGGGATTTATCGAGACTTGGAGGGAGGATTTAAGTGGTGTTGTAGTGTATAGGAAATTTGATGTGTTTGGAATGGGGGATTTTTGTCAAGGGATCATGGAGGCATCGAAGTGAAGGGAAACAGAGTGGGGAAATTCTATAGTGGGAGTGATAGAGAGACATAGATGGTGACTATCTATTGGAGGCTGTCTCAGTGGTTCAACACAATTCTTTAGGGCAAGGACCTCTTTGGCGGTGTCTTGTGATGGAGACAGAGTAAAGGAGATGGAGAAGGATAGCACTCAGGCAGGGGGGGGGGAGGTCAGGGTGGTGATGATGGTGGAATTTTTTTCATCCAAAAAATATGGGACAAATATGAGGTGCAGTTCAAGACGAGGATAGAGAAAAAAAGAGATACCAGTATCATTGGCTATCATATTTGTTTGTATGAGATGATATGTATTTTCAATCTGTACAAGGCCCATACAGGTATGAATTGGTATTTATTTATGAGGTTCCTTGTAGGTTTCTCATTATATTAATTTATTTATTAGATGGGTAGGTATTGTTGATGAGTTACATGTCATTGGGCCTAATATGGTCATGTTTTCTAGATTTGTGCCTCTGGGTCTATGGACTATTTAATGGTTAAACCATATTCTATAAAATGGTATTATATATAATTTAGTAAATAAATGAATCCTTTGGGTGTTCAAGAATGAATTATTTGGTCATCATTTATTCATAATATATTATTCATCATTCTCATTTTGTTGATTAAATGAAATGTTTTTTTTCCAGTTATTTAGTTTCCAATATTAATTATGACTTATTTATTATTTGATATATTACATTTTTCACATTCCATTACTATGAAAACAATTTCCAAGTTTATTTGTGTCATTCCCAAGATATGAATATGAAACCACTGAATGAGTTTAAGGATGCACTATATTTACTTTCACGATGTTGAATTGTATGTTGTCAAATGTAATGTGAGATTAAAGTACGTTTCTACTTTAACAAGGCATGTAAATAGAATATTAAATTGTTTTATGATCACATTCATAAAATTAAAATGAAATAATTTAACCACCAATTCTTGGAAATTGTATCCTGGGTCCTTATTGTTGGTTTCATAGAATGTATAGTAGAAACCATTTGAACTATGTTTAGGAAAACCTATATAAGGGAACATAACCCTATGAATAAATTTGAGAATTATTTTAAGTATAAAATAATATCCCAAAAAATATATTTAGATATAATATTTTTTTCATAGTAATACCACATAGTTTGGATTCTATGAGTGGACTTAGTTTTGGCATAGTGGCATATTGAGGTAATAACCTTGAAATAAGTTTGTTAGGTATATGTTATCCATTATTCTGGTGCACAATGACTGTACCTTGAATGTGAAATTCTGTTAACACTCTTAGTGGATATTATTCGGTTAATAAAAATTTTCATTATGAACCATTATGTAGGATTTGAATTTATGATGACAATGAATTAGATACGTTAAACATATTGTGTCTAATTTTGAAAAGAAGGTGTCTGAATTTAGAAATCCTATATATGATACTAATGACTATACGGTCTGCCACATTGACTATTATTTCTTATAAATGGTTTTTTTATTTTAGTCAAGGGATAGAACCAGTTAGAATCATCTTAAAACTAATTATGATAACTAATATAGTGATTATGAGAATGCAAATTTGATGATAGTGGGAGTGAATGGTGTTATGATTGTTCTTAATCATTTGTCAGAAAATATGATTAACAACCTTCAACATAACCAAAAATATGGAATATCAAAATAAGGGAATAATATATCTTACCGAGAGATAAGTTCATGGATTCCATGGAGAATAGAATGTTCAATTTACTCTATGACAGAAAGGTGGAAATATGCACCCTAGGTAACATCTCAATGGAATGTGAAAATATTTTAATATGGAATATAAATGAATTTATTAATAAATTATGAAAGAATAAATAAATAGTGTTATATATGAATAAGAAGTTAATTAAATGGTACCATTTATAATTCAATGTCATATTTATGCATTATATGGTAATTATTTAACATAAGTATCAATTATAAGAGATCACTACTGGACCAATGAAGCACTTATTCCATGAAAATCATTATAGTGTAAGGATTGAAGTTTTTATATATTTTTATTTGAAAATTATGTTTTAGGAATTTTATGTCAATTATATTCTAGATATAAGAATCATTAGGCATATTTGGACTTCTCCATAGTAGATAATCATTATGGATTTGAAAAAATATTGTCATAGGTACTGATAACAAAAGAAAATCTATTTAATTTATAATTGATAATTTTTAGTATGGAAAATTATATGATTGAATTATTTAATCAAATACAATAATATTAGCGATATTGAAATTGATTAGTGATTTGATGACACTGTGATTTAGGTTATATTTGATGATGTTTGTGGATTTTTTGTATTAGTGGAAAATGCCAATGATTTATCTATGTAATAAGGATTATATTAATTTTTTCAAGAATAAATATTTTCATGTGAGGATAACATCATTTTTAGGGATGTCAATAAGGGTTTATAATTTCAATTTTGATCAGAATTTATAAATCATAGATACCCTTTTGAGTTTATAATTTTTTGGATTTTTAGATCATTTGATAATTTTAATGTGTATGTAGAAGAATAATTTACTGGGGGTTAAATAACCCTATAGGACAATATATGATTTTATGGAAATTTAATTATGTTATAATAGATGGTGGGATATATATAACCTTAATGGTTGAAATATGATTTTTTGACACAGTGACATTTTTATAGATTTTTACTGTCAGTATGACGATTATCATTTAGGTTAGTATCTTAATTTTAATCAAGATATTTTGATTTTGAGTTCCCTATATTACAGGATTATATATTGGTTTATCATAGTGATAAATGGAATTATTTGAGGATGATTAATTTTTTTGAGTTATATTTAAAATTATTTTTAACATTTTGTTTTAGAAGAATGATTATTTCGGATGAACACCAATAAATTTTAATGATATATGTTAAAATGTGTTAGATCTCCAATGAGGATAATAATAGATATTTTTTTTATTTTTTCAAGTAATTTGGAGGAATGAAAATTTAATTTTCGAAAAATATAAATTGAAACATTAGGGTATTTATAGAAAATTTTAATTAAAATATATCATTTACTCAAATTAATGTTTACATATTTTGGATATTATTATTACATGTTATAAAAATTTCAATGCTTTTAAAATTTAATGATATAAGGTATATCTTTTTATCTACTTGGTGTTTATGGGACCATTAAGAGATTATTTTATGCCTTTATACATGAAATTTGATATTTAATATACATATTTTGGTGAAATAGATATGATTTTCATAGAATTTATTTAAAAGATGAACTTATAATTTAAATGTATGTGTATATCATTATGTTTTCAGTATAGTTGGAAAAATATTTTTCGAACTCAATGAATTGGTTCTTGATGAAAAATTGTCTTATTAAATTTAAGAGGCTTTTATTTTTTTCATCCCTATTTATATGATCACATAAATTTTAATTCTATCTTATTTGGAATCATAGTTGTGTTATTTTAGATGACCTTAATATTCCCATATCCCTTTCATAAGAAGAATTTTTATTACCCCTTTTTTCAATGTGGGTGTCCAATTACATAATTTTAAAATTTCAAAACATTTTTTTATCATAAAAAATATGAAATTATAAGGGTGGAATTTACTAAAGGGGATGATATTTCCACACCCATATATTTTAAAAGTACAAAATGTTTTATAGTATATAAAACATGTAATAGTAAGATTAAATGAACCACAAAATTTTATTATTTAAATAGGCCAGTTTTAACCTATCCATTGAATAAGTGTGATTAAATATGATTTAAGGAATTATGATACATATACATACATACATACATACATACATACATATATATATATATTATATTACATAATAAATAAAACATTTTTTAAATAATTTTTAGGAAATAGTAACACAATTTTATAGTAAATAAGTTTTATTCGTCAAAATATGTTTTCTTAGAAAATAAAATTTATTTATTTTTTTGAAAAAATAATTTTTTTTTTCACCTTTAAAAAAATTATTTCAAATATTAAAAATAATTTTTAATGTCATCAAATAAAAATTAAATTATATTGATATTTGGGTATTTTTCTAGAATGATTGATTTTTATGAATAGTGAAAATACATATTTTCAGTATACAATATTTACATAATGTATTTTTAAATTTACATTACATTTCAGATTAGATAATGATGTTAAAAATTATATAACTACTCATAAAAATAATAAATTATTTTTGAATCATAAACAATAATTTACTTTATATACGATAATTTCTATGCATAAATAAGATTTTTTCCTAAAAATTGTTTCCTATTATGTTTTACAGGATTGTGTTAAATTTTTTTATTCCACATAAATATATTAAATATTTAGAATATTTGGAATTATGGGATTCATATTTTTTACAAATTTCACTTTCAATTTTGGTTGATGTGAATTTTAACAATGTAAAACATTTTTCACCCTTCGATGTTTCTTCTCATCGTACTTTTGATTATGTGTGACATATTCCATATTCTCAACACATTTAATTAATGTGGTTTAAATAATAACTATGTAATATATAATATCATTTTTTTTCATTTATCATTAATTTAATAAATTATTTATTTGTAATTATTTCATTCATGGGGATTATGACTTAAATGCTACCAAAGCGATAACAATTTATTTCACAATCTCATCATTATTGGCAATTGTTTATATTTATGTATCCTCTTGATAAATGTTTGGATATTTATTTCTCAAAACTAATATATTCAATTAAATGACAGTTATTTATGTAGATAACATGTTTTATTTTCATTTTTCATGACTTTTCATTACTATGAAAAGAAAAAACATCACATATGTGAATGCATGCTTTTCCATATCCACTTAGGGGTGAATTAAAAATTCATCCCCATATTTCATGATTTTTTAAAAAATATATGAAAGTAATATATAATAAATTTATGAGATAATTATGGTTCTATAATTATATTTTGATATTTAAATTATTAACTCTCAATCTGTTGGAAAATGATAATGTCACCTATGTGTACATGTAGGCTATCACCTCCACAAAGCGATGTGATAAATTTTTCATTTATAATTAACAAGGTTGATAGTATGGTTATATTTAATAAATTTGAATGTAAAAATAATGGTTCTATGAAGAGTGTTACTCTTTACCATTATTTCATTCCATCTGTCAAAATGATAAAATAACATTCATATATACGTTCGACCTCCTATCTCCATGAATAGTGTAATTAATTTTCCCATTTCAACCATTCATTGATGATTATAAAAATTCATATAGTAAATATATATTATATATATATATATATATATTAATATTTTAACTTATGATATGATGGAACCATCATAAATATACAAGTAATAGAACTTCAAAACCGAAACATATAGTAATGTTATGAACCAAATTTATTTAATATAATGTATAAAAAACCCTTATCAATATATTATCATGAATAATTTCTACTTCTTGGTATTTTATGTTTCAATTAGAAATATTTCATCTGAGGGGATTTTACTTGAATTCTACAATGTGGTAAGGGGTTAAATAACAAAATTTCATTTTATTAGGTTAAAACTATACTTCATTGAGTAATAAATATATGGTAATGGGGAATATTTATCTAAATAGTATTATTTTTTATTTATATTGGTTTCTTTTTATTTAAATATGTGTAGATTGGAACTTAATGGATTAATTATTACTTTATATGTTATTATCTTTTCTTGGTTTTTATTTATCTGAATCTCATTTTAATGATTGATGTTTCCTCTCATGAGCCAAAATTTCCTTGAATTGTGTAATTAAAATCTCATTAATTATTTTTTACATATTAAATCTAGAAATATATGTTATTTACATAAACATACAAAACTATAATTTTCAATAAAAATTTATTTCTATTGGTTTGAAGATTATATTGCGTTGTTTTATCAGGACATGAACTAATTTCACTTATTATGTAATGGGTGGGGACTGAAATTACATATCCCCTAGATGAATCAATAACAATCTTGAGACAAAACACATTGGTTATATGGTTTATACCTTACCATTTTATGAATGACCTCTAGGAATGATGCTAGGATGGTTTATTTTGATGTCTTGACATGAGGCCTTGATAATTTTTTCAGATGCATGATATTATAAAATCTATCATTATGAAGTCAGTTATTATTGTCCATGTTATTGTTGGAATATTTAATATATCCTTGTATAATTTCTAAGAACATGTTATTTGTTATATGGAATTAGTTTATCATAATTTAATTATACCATATTATTCTTCATAATGATTTTATTCTTAAAATATAATTTGTTTTTAGTTATTCATATTTCTATATTGATAATACCATATTTAGTCTTTGATACCATACACTATTCTCATTACATAATATATAATCAATGATATACCTTTTTTCCCTTATACAGGATATGATGAACTAATATTTTAATGACATTAAGGATTCAAAATATTTACATTAACTATACTATGATTTACAATTTCAAATTAAATGTGAGATTCAATTATGTAACTATTTTTCTAATATTTCATAAATATTTGGTCCTTTGGGTTGTTATCTATAATATATTATTTAAATATAATAAATTAATAATGTATTCATTCTACTATGCTTGGGGTCCTTATAGGACCCATTTCCATATTTATAAGGGATCCAATTAATAACATGTAGAAATTATGTGGAAATATTATTTTATAAAAATTAAATTATTTTCATTGATAATAAATTATATTATTAAAGGGAAAAGTTTCTGATTATAGAAAAATATGATAATTAATTTAATTAATAATAGAAGAAATTTTTTTGAAATGGAGAAATAGAACTTCTAAAATCAAAATTTTCATGGATGAAAATTTGATCATTTAGGGAAGGAATATTTTGTGATGATAGTGGGTAACTCTTTAATAACCTCATAATATCATCAATTCTTTTTTGATTTTTTTGGTATAATGATTATCACCCTCTTGTCTATGTAATTTCATTATGGTTGGGTGTATCTTTTCGTCTATGTGATGATGATTCTTTATTAATGTTAAATATCAGTATAGTTTTGAACCACTTTTTACCATTACAAAGGTAATTCATCACCATCAAAAAAGATTATAATATTATAAGGATGATGTGTTCATAAATCTTTATTACATACAGAATATAAGTATTATATTTTTAAATTGAAATTATGTGGAATTATTTATAAATATGTAGAACACATTTCCAAAAAAATTGTACATGGAAGGACATACTTCAAATAGATGGGTTCTTGTCATTTATGCCCTCCATGAAATAATAGATCCATTTTTTATGTGTTTCATTTATTTTCGTCTTTAGTGAAACCGAATATGTAGAATAAATTATTAAATTTGAGAGAAATTAGTGAGGATATTTATTCATGGATTTCATATTATTTCTCATCCTATATATGATCTTCGTAGGGACTGTAATATAATTTCATTTGATATGGACTCTCACGAGACTTATTATGGGAGCGATGTTCACATAATACTTTTAAGAACCAGTATACTTAAATTCCATGGCATTAGAAAACAACAACGACTTGAATAAAAAACCAATCATTTAGGAAATTAATGATTCATAAACTATATTAATGCCTTTTCGTAATGGTACATTGGTGTGAATGATTATACCCATGAATGGTTAACTCACAATGGAAAAAAATATTATTATTTGGTCTTCTTTTAGATTATTTATTTCATTCAGGGGCTATATATTGACATAATTGATTAAAATTAACTCATTAGAATCCCTTTATAATGGTCAATGCCATGAAATTCCATTACAGTAAGGCCTCATCCTTGTACTCATTTCTTCATAACTATTTTTGTCGTCAAAATAATCACCCCTATTATCCTGAATTGATTATTCCTCTAATGAGTTATTTTTCATTGGGTTTTATCTCTAACCAACAAGAACCTAAATGGTTGAAAATAATTTATTCTATTCATAAAAAGGATCCTTATCATTATATTATTGATGAAATCAACCATTGTTCATGATGTTCATCCTCACATCCCATGTATTTAGTTTTCCTCACTAGCCTACGCATTTCTCTATATACCTTCAAATTATCCTTTGGTTAGGCATAATACCTGTCCCTTTATCATTATCATACATTCCTCTAGAGTCCATTCATCATATATTGTCTTGTTAGTAATTGAATGGTGGAGAACAAACACATCATGGGCCTCATGTTAGGGGAATAATTCATCCATTATTCATTGGTCTATATTACCCATGAACTAAATTTTCTTCCTTATAATGAATCCAATAGGGAAGATAAGGATATGAATATATTTTTACTCCTATTAGGTGTAATCCCCAAACATTCCCCAATGAAATATATTCCTTCTGAGTGTATTACTCCACCATGTATAACAAAAAAAACACACATATATCATAATTGTTTTGTTTACTCCCCATCCATTCATTTATAGTTTATATTTCCATTTATTATAGTATTAATCCTATTATGATAACTGTAATACATACATATGGCCCTCTAATTTTGTGAAATACCTATCATTTCCTATGATGGTTATATTCCATGTATGTTTCGTCATTATTCATCACCATGTTCCCAAAAAATTGGGTACATAGCTAAATATATTTCTCCACTCATAATTAATCCCCCACTATACCAACTTGAATTTAGTTAAAAATAATTAAGGTGAACAATAAAGGTTCAGAAAATAATATTTCCAAAACCAGGTATTCTGTAGAATAATTCACCCTATAGTTCTTGTTTCATGAAATTAAAATGTACAGAACATATCCCAACTTAAAATATATTAAACTACAAAAAGTGTTTCCTAGATCTGTGAATGTAAAATGTACTTCGATATTTATTATTTATAAAAAAATAAATGTAACTATATGTTTTAATTTTTTGAAGAACATAAATGGTATCACATAGGACCTTTAAATATGGTGATAATAGGTAACACTTGTCCAATTAGGAAACAAAAAAATTTAGGTGTTCTGAATCTTATTATGATGATATATATATTAATCCCCACTCATGGATATATTCTAAACTCCACAAAAATCACCTCCACCCTTAATGAAAATACATTATACCGCACATAGATTTGTTTGATTAAAATTTAGTATAATATTTATCAATATAAATAAAAAAAGTTAATAAATATTGTTGTTCACATTGATGAATGGGTTTTATTAATATATTACATTGATCTGATCTATATTATTATAATCATATTAAATTGTTCATTATAATTTCATAAAAATTTATGAGTGTCGATGAAAAGGAATCAAGACCATATTATTTGGGAGCCAACCTATCATCTCCTTTACAAATGAATATCCCAAATTTGAATAGGTATGTGTGATGCATCACCAGCATTTATAAAATAGGAATGCACTAACTCAAAACACATATACATGGGTGAGAATTAAAAATAATAGTTAATCTATAAATGTACCTTATATAATAGAGTTGTATGATTAAAAATGATGCTGAATGTGATATAACACTATAATACCCTTTAAAATTTCAATCAGAGAATCACATCCCAACCATTGATTTCACATTTATTTATTTATGGATTTTTTAAATCAGGATCATTATTTTTCTTTGGATTATGGATGTTTAATTGAGAATTGGTGATGAAACAGTCTTATTTGTTATATACTAAAATAGATCACACTGTCAATGATGGTTTCATATTGTGAGATATTTTTTCATATGTCCCAATAATATCATCTTAGTTTATACTCATATATGAGTGGGATTTTTCTCAGAATGATAATGGGGATTGAATGTTGTAATTAGTCAAGATGGATGGAAATTAATTTTTTGAATGAAGATTCAACTTATAAATATGAACAACATAGTTTAGGTAGTTATTTTTGACCACAATGTCTTCAATTGTGTCTAATCATTTTTTGGGGCATTTTTTCACTTTATTTGAAACATTCTACTCTAGATGTTCCTCTATAGTTTCTATCATCATTAATGGATGAATATTTTTGTTTCTCCCAATCATGATGTTGGTTTTTCAATTTAGGATCTCCCATTTAATTCCTTATTATAATTCAATCCTCATTAACCAAGAGTCTATTGAGACTAAATTTTATTTGCAGGGTTGTTCAGAATTGGGTTTTTTGATTCCTAAAGGTTCATTTGGATCTATCTATGTTTTTTAAGTATTCTTATAATATTTCATGTTGGATAACCTCTATGGTCATTGAAGGTAGTGATATTTGGGGCTCGTCTCTAATGAATCTATCTTTAAAATTAAATATGTGATTTTTTAGTCCATTGGAATTGTATTTTATGTATTGAAATGTTTTTTTCATATATCTCATAGCTATATCAATGTATTTTTCATTTCACATTATATAAATGTGAAAATATAAGGTTTTTGTATGAATAAATAATTTATTTAGGTATAATGGATAGTTCATTTTTTTCTACAGTAAAATGACTAGATGGATGTTGATTATTGTTCTTGGAGTTATTTTTAAATTAAATTTAAAAAAGGAAAGAAATGAATGGTTTTATAAATATCAGGTTGGTTTGGAACTTTTTTAGAACTTATTTGGAATCATTTATTGATTCAAATAGTTGAATGGATTTTAATTTCTTTGAATGGATAAATTTTAAGTTGAAAATTGGAAAGAACAGTTATAGAAATTAATGGTTTCATATAATAAGAAACATATAATATATGATAATTTAAATGAGATGAAAATTTTATATGATTAAAAAGGATTTCAAAATTTTTAAATAGATTAATTTGAATTTTTGAAATATTTTCTGAATGTTGAAAATGAATGAATGGTGAATATCATTTTCGTGAATGATTTTGTATAAATTTTGGGGTAGTTTTTCTTCTTTAATAATGATATGTTTTGAATAGTAATATTCAATTTTGTAATGATTTTAAACTGTTAAATGGTGCCTCTATTAGTGGGGGACAATCCCAAGGAGCTTGGAAGTTACTTGTGTAGTTTTGGAAATGCATGGACATGTATGGTTAAACTTTCTCAAATTGGATATATATATATATATATATATATAATTAATATATCTAAAAACTCAAAAGGTAGGGAAAACATTGTGGATATATCCTATCCATAGTTCAAAGTCCATGGAGGTGTGTGTGCTAAAATTGATTATTTAAACACATCATTTGAGATGCAGGGATCCAATCTATCCCTGAATTGTTATACCTTAAGAAAGAATACCTTGGTTATGAGTTGTTTAATTATCATCATTAACAATGAATTTTTGTATGTGAAATTGATTATATGTGTTCATTTATAGTATTGGGGAATGATTTATTTTCATGACTTTTTTTGAACTATGAAAACTTTTCTGTTTTCATTTTCTATAATCCTTATGATAAATGACCATAATTCTTGTTTTATGTAATAAATTATAAATTTATTCCCTAAAAACATAGGATTCATAGTCATGGATCCTTTTTGTTTTCTAAAATTTATTCTAGTTTCATTCATGGTTTTCCCTAAAACTAGGTTAAGCTAAACTTATGATTGACTTTGATAGTGGGAATAAATTATAGTTTTTTTGAATGAATGTCAATTTAGTGAAGGTGGCATGTTTTTAAGGGAAAAAATATATGATACATATATTAAATGAATAAACCCTCGAAACCTATTTGCACATTCATTTTCAATGTCCCATTTTAAATATTTACTTTTAAAATGTAATGTATCTTGTTAGTGGGTTGTGAATTACTGATATTTTTAACTCATATATATATATATATTATAGGTACCAAGACAATAAGATGTAGTGGATGTTCTAAAACCTGTTGGTTATAGTTTGGTGGTGGTGTAGGTGGTGATTTATCACTTGCACATAGAAAATGGATTATGGTAGTCATTTAATAAATATTTTCTTTATTGTTAATTATAATAATTATCATCCTTACATTCCTAGATCATTTATTGCATTTTTTATTTTTCATATTATAGTTCCCATTTTAATTAATTTTTATGGTTTTTCATATTTTACTAATTTAATGTTATCTTTTAGAAAAATAATTTCAAATTTGTTATTGCGGATTCCCACCCACTGTTCACATTCTAATAGGGATTGGTAATACCATTCGATCCTGGTCATGTCCTGTCTTCAATACTCAATTTAGGGGTAATCAAATTTGGTTCATGCATTTTTCGAATCAAATTATATTTTCTTTAATATTTACAATTTTTTAGTAGATATGAGATATGATTTTTAGACCATTTAATGTAGATCATGAGTAGGTTCCAAATCACATTAATTCATGATTATTCCTTTGCTGTCAAAGTTTTCTGAGATTAGTTTGTCTTGTTATCATGGGTTTTTATTGATTGTTTTAATATTTTGCCTTTTTTTTTTGATGATTTATGAGTTATGATGGGAAATCATAGGAACTTTGGGGGAATGGGTTCCTATGTATAACATATTATCCATGTTTCTTCAATAGATCTCATTATGGATATTAGACTCTTGTCCTGATTATATGGTTAATTTTATCATTTTTGTAATTTTTCATGATCATTGAATTATTTTTCTTCATTGTGATGTTTTGGATATTTACATATTCCTTTTAATTTTCATTTAATGGATCATATTTCCTTTTATGTGTTTGTGATGTTTGGGGTTATATTAATCTGGATATTTTAATTGGGAATGATTTCAAAAACTATTTTTAAAATGTCACCCATTTTTATTGAATAATTGATAATATATTCAATTAATATTTTGTTGTGGAAATTTATTTAAAATAAAGTTGATTTCAAACAATGGTATTTTATTAGAATATTTTATAATAACTTTTTAAAATGATATAGTGTCAATTATTGTAAATGTTTTCCCATTATATTTTGAAATCTAATTTGTAATCTATTAAAGTGATTACATCATAAGTAATCTATTTTTTTTGTATTTTAGAAAATTGAATGTTAGGATAGTTTTTAAAAATTTTGGTGGCATGTTTACATGTTTTACAAAATAATGACTGATCATTTGTCAAGAAATGTGTCACCTGAATATTTTTCGAATTTTTTATTATTAAAATAAATTTATTTTTGAATAATTTACTGATAAATACCATTCATGTTAAATTAGGGAATTTATTAATCTAATTCAATGAAATAATTATTTATATTTCTAGGTTTTTGTGAAATATTATTGTGATGGATTTATTGTTTATTGAAATGGTGTATTAAAAATTCTTTTTATTTTTTTTATGTCATGTGGTTTGTGTTTGGAAAGTTTTTTATGGTGTATATATTTGTTTCCTTTAAAGATCACCCCCATTCAAGAAATAATGGATGCTTTGGTTGACTGTGATATTATTAGGATTTTTTCTATCTCCTCTAATCTCAGTAGACAGAATTATTTATCTATTCCCCAACATGATTATTTCATTCAGGAGATAAAAAACATATATACACATCATTTATTCAAGAAATTATATTGTCAAAATGTTGGTGTAAGGATAGGGAATGTTTTAGATACTTTTACCATCAATGATCTTCATGAATATTTTAATGATGTTTGTCATCATTTTTTATAGAGGGACAAAATTGTATGTGTTTGATGTATATTATTTAAAACAATATATAATATGACCACTCTGAATATTATATTATGGAATGATTCATTTATTGGTAACTATTTTCTATTATTATATCGATCATTTGAGTTTTATTTTGACACATTTCAATCCTTTAATTTATTTTTATATATCAAGAATTTCATTTTAGATATTTCATTATTCCTATGATAATTTTTTGAAATTGTTCACTGTCATTGATGTATTATATTTTGATGACATACAGGTACATTTTTAGGGATTCCACTGCAATGTTTTTTTCATTTATTGAGTTAATATAATTTATAGAAATAAGTATGATGAATTTAAATTTGTGGTATTGGGTAAGTCAATTTTACCCAATTGATGATTATGTGTGATGAGGGAAACATTATGATTCATCAATACTGATTATATCTCATGAAAAACATATATTGCATGTTGGATATTTGAAGAATAATATTTACTATGTGATTTACTATTCTAATCTTTTATTGGTGTATTTTGGGTCTTGGGTTGGGCGACTCATTTCCAATAGTTATTCACTTGATTGGTCGGCGAAGTGATATGAAAAAAATTTCAATGTTAGTAATTATAAATTATTTTGATGGATTCATTGGGATACAATGTTTTAAAAGGATTATAGATGATTATCCTAACTTTAACTAAGTATAGACTATATAGTTCTTTTTTAGGAATGATTCCAAACATGGAATTTCAATTTTTTCAATGCTTTTCTCTTGCATGATATATCTTGGTTTCATTATTTAGGAGAATATCTTTTTGAGTCCTCTTTTACAATGTAATGTTGGATGTTTTTTTAATATTACTAAGGGTATATTTTTTGTTATGAGATTAATGAACCATTATTATGATATAAAGTACGAGAAGTTAGTGAATCTTATTTGGGACCTTTTCATTTTTTTTCATTTTTTATTTTTTATTAATTCTAAAAAGTCTTTTTGATTTTAAAAAATAATTATGTAGTGGAATTATATGGTGGGGATACTACCATTGAAGAGTCTCTTATATCAATTAAATTTCACACTCCCTTTCTTAATGATCATTAAATTTTTATTAGTGTGTGATGAATTAGGTCATGTTATCCTTTAATATAGTGAACTATATATAGTTTCTTTGGTCATGTATGGATGATCTTGCTAAAGTGATTCTTTAATGTTTTCTACCCTATTCATTGTGTATCACTGTGGTTATGCGTCTATGGGGTGCCTAGGAGGTTGTATTTTTGACCCTCCCAACCACCTTATGATTCTTCTTGTAACAAAAATAATAGATTTTGGTTTTGAAAAGACCTAAATTTGATTAATGATAATAATTTCATTTAAAATAATGATTTAAAATCTATAATAAATTTTGATTGAATCCAAAATTAAAGGAAAATTTTAAAAGATCAATTTCAGTAGAAGGTGGTAAATATGTATTTATAGAGTGACTTAAAAAGAGGTAAGGGAATTGGATTACAATTTTTTTTTCAAATGGAGGAGTAAAGAAAATATATATCAGAAACTAATTATAAAACAAAATTTTTAAAAATAAAAATAGATGTAATATAATTAAAAAATTGTAATGGTATGCATTATTTTTATTAATAAAAACCACTACTTTAAAATAAATTGGGGTAATTTTTGAAATATTTCTTGCAATTTTAATTTTCTGTCGTAAATTTAGAGGAGTAAAATTATTATACGCGTTGGTATTAATTTCAATATGTTTCATTCATTCAAATGTTATATGAAAATTTTAATTTATTTATATATATTTTTTTTCTCCTTGGGATATGGGGTGTGATCCATTGATTCATGGTGTTTCCCCCGAGTTTAAATTCTGTTTAGGATTTTATTTTTTAAAATTGAATCCTTTTCAAGATTTAATGGTCATGGATTCCATGAGTTCTATGGAGATTATTTTTTATAGGTTATTTTGTTTGGATGTTTATCAATGGTTTTCATTTTCTCTTGAGTTTGGAGTTCTATATTTTACTTGATCATCCATTTTCATTGAGATTTTTTTACAAATAAAAATGTATGGGGGGATGAATATTCATAACCCAAATTTATATTTCAATTAATTTATTTATTTAAGTAATTTTTTATATTGGAAAATTCATTAAATTTGATTTCATATATATTTATAGGGTATAAGGAGGCTTCAGTGCTGGTAGAATCATGTTACAACAATTCATGCTATGAAAGACGGTATAAAACTTTAAACTGATATTTTTATAACTCCCATCAATAACATCTCAAGGTCTTATCTTGTTTAGTATAAAACAATAATATCATCAAATGGTATTTCACAATTTGATTATTAAAGATGAATGACCATTCAATACATGGATGGTGATTCATTCCATGAATGTTCCCAACTAAATTTTAAGGGTACATTTTTACCACTTTTAACATTCTTGTATATACCAATAATTAGGGGTCTTTATCACTTTATTTAAACTCCAAAAAATCTTTATTTTTCAAATGTAGTTCTTCTCCTCTTCCAAGTAAGATCCAATGAGTTATTTCATTTCAGGATGATGGTTCATATATGTAGGATCCCTTATTTTCTTCTCCATTTTATTTCTATTTTAGGTAACCCTTAAAGAAAAAGAAGATGAATATGCTATATATAGTTGTTATTTTCTGTTGGGTTATATTAATTTTTTGTTCATTTGGATCCCTCATTGTTTCCTAAATTATTCTTCATATATGTCATTGTGGGTGGATCTGTGGTACCTCGAAGTGATTATAGCAGAGTTACGTTTCCCATAAATATCAATTTATAATTAAATATATTATTATTTATTAACTAATAATGGTTTTTAATATCTGTTAATGTTTTCCAATGATACCAAGTTGCAAAATCAGAGAATTTTATTTTACTTCAACATTTGTTAAATGTGGGAATATGGGATTCTTAAAATCAATTGATCATTGAATCTACTCTAAGGGATTAAGAATTATTTTGGAAACTGAAATACATGGTTTCGTATTTAAAAATATTATTGGAATTGATTATGATATAAATTTAGAAAATCATGAAAATATATTATTTTATAATGCTAAATATTTTCTTACCCTTTTTGGTGAATATATTTGAAAAAATATTTTGATTAAAAATGATTAATTGATTTGAATTTCCTTGAAGGAGTCGATTCAAAGTATATCTTAGGAGGTAATGGATTGATCTTTTAATGGATTTATAGAATGAAAAAAACCATCAGACATGCTTCATTAAATGTGTCGGAAATTATGGATGATTAATGTTGTATTTAAATTCCTTAATGTCATGTATTGATACACTGAAAAACAAATTTAATATTGAAAATGAATGAATGCAAATAATTTGCAACATACTTGATTATGAAGATATTTTTGATGATTTTTAATGGAATTGATAGTGTAGGATATTGAGTGATATAATTACCATATAAATTTATTTTTAATTTTTTAAAATTTTCCTTTATGAGAGGGGTAAGGCCCATGGGATACTTTGTATTAGGAGGGTAGTCTAGGAAAATCATGAACTGTTATGGTTAGCCTCCCTAGGATTTAATTTTAATTATAACTCTAACTGAATACTATTATACTAGGTATGCATGTGATTGGGATCTCTACTCTTTATCTCTTTGACAAAGAGATGTGTGTGCATGACCATTTATTATTTCTGTTTGTCATTTGAGGTTTGAGGACCCCAACTACTCTAACTAGATTTTCCATTGGACTCTTTAGCATTTTTCAAAACAGTTTTATTATAATCATTAACTATTTTTTTATGTTCATCAAGTTGTTTGTGTTTTTTCTTTCATAGTATTATGGGAATTTTTCCTCCCTTATTTTTTAGGTAGTGAAAATATATATTCACAATATTTAATTAAACCATTCAATGCATACATACTAAGTATTTTATATGAAATTATGAATTTTTTTTTACCTTGAGAATTGTAGATTCTATGATATTGATCCATTATATTTCAAAACAAAATACTTCTATTTAATTCATTTTTTTCATTGAACCATTT
Organism: Viscum album; assembly: GCA_963277665.1. Classification (NCBI taxonomy): domain Eukaryota; kingdom Viridiplantae; phylum Streptophyta; class Magnoliopsida; order Santalales; family Viscaceae; genus Viscum; species Viscum album. Next base: position 2,117,182,857 of record OY728120.1, read on the forward strand.
TTAACTAAAAATTATAAATGGAATTATTCAAGGAAATAAATTATTATTTTATTTGGAATAAAAAATAGTTTTAAAAATAATTATTTTTTGTCCATGGATTATTATTTGATACATATTTGTATTAAGAAAACAATGGTAACCAAATTTATAACTCTATTTTTACCCATAATTTTCTAGAATTTCCTTTAATATGATTTTAATGGTGTTAGATAGTTGTAAACAATTAGTATTATTAGTTCAAATATATATGTTATCTGATAGTTGGACACTTACATATAATTTAAGTTAAAGTATCTCATGTTTCTTGTTTTTTCAGTATTGATATTTTATTTTCCTCACATACAATTGAAGACTTTATTAAAGGGCTTTTATTGTATATATGATTCCATGTTGAAAGTTAAACAGTCCACCAGACATGTATTTCTTGATATTGTATGATGTTGATTAAATTTTTATATTATAAATCATTATTTATTAACTACTAAAGGTTATAATATTGTAGAATATTTAATATTACATTATGGTTTATTCTTTAAAAATTAAAATTTATTGATTCCAACGAAATTGTGGCCATCCCATGGGGATCAAGAATTCTGTTCATGGCTTTCGATAGACCGACATGAGTACTCAGTTTAGGGATGATTTGGGTTGGTTCATGAAATATAATGAAAAACTATTTGTATACCCTCATTTCATATTTCAAATACATTGATCCCCCAAAATTAAAAAAATATAAATGATACACAGAATTATATCAGATTCAGATCAATGAATTTCATTATTAGTGGGCTCATAAATTTATCGTAAAAATGTCTCAAAAATAATCTAGACAATGATTATACATCTTTCTACAATTTCCATGTATAGTAGTGAATTATGAGAGTGTGTACACTCAAGGATAAATAAGATATTGATCATTAATACAATCACATGATATATAATTATAATTTACCTAAATAAAGATGTAATCTACTAAGGTAATTTTTATGTCTTCAACCAATCAGCCACTTAATACTATTGATACCATCTCTTCTAATGAGAATATTATATTTACAATTTAATAAGTCATAAATATTTTTAAAAAAAATTCATGATACACTTACAAAACATATATAGTTAAAATGATTTTAGATACCAGGATTTTGGTCAATTAAATTATCTACTATGACTTGAATGAATTTCTCATGCTATATGAGTTGAGTAATGTAATTTAATTATTTTTAATGAAAAATCAACACATTTAATTGAAATAAATTAAAATTGTACTATTAATAATTCCCTGACATTATTTTTAACCTATATAGTGTTTTTAAGATCCACATATTATATATATTAATATAGGGAGTGCTATTACAAACTAAAATGCTCCATTTTATAGATGGATGATTTGATTCTATTAAATATTGTTTTGTACTTGTATATCTTCAGATAATTCCTCTTCAAGAATGTGTGGAATTTATCCCTCACCCATTTAACTATGAAAACCTTAATTTATATTCAAGAAATGGAAAAAAAAATCCCTAAACCATTTTTCCTCACAATACAACCGCTATTATTGAATTGAAAAAATAAAAGGTATCCATGTTCAGATTATTCCTTAAAAAATGAAATTAATATCCTTACTTTCAAATTACAACATGGTGGTGAAGATTATTTCTAATATGAAGGATCCCATATTACGTTACACTACTAGTTTAGTTTGAATAAAAGATGGGTATTTATGAATTGTCAAATTATAATTAGTAAGATAATTAGAAGCTGGATGAAATTATTTCCCAATAGAGTGTCATTATATGAACATCATAGTTAAAACACTAAAAGGAGAAATTATTTGAAACCTATATTGAAACTATCTAATAATAATTTGATAAAATGAGAAGTCTATATAAATAATCTAATGGATTACATGATTTTTTTGAAATATGAAATATTTTATATGATTTTTACAGGGATCCAGGTTGAAATCTAAACTAATAGCGTTAGAATATACTATAAGACTTAATAAGATTGTAATAGAAGTGGTTAAATTTTTTTAAAAAAAATATTACAATACTACTTATTCCAAAATATTATTATGTTATTGCATTCACCATATACAAAACCTCAATTAATATATCATATGAACCTTAATCTGAAATAGAATGAAATAAAAAATCACAAAAAGAATCATGAATTTTTAAAAAATAACATTTATTTTATTTCAATATTGGGAAGATAATTGATTATAGTATTTATTACTTATAGAAAAGTATTCATAACCATGTATAGTAAATGAACCCAGATGTGTAAATTTAATTGTCTACTACATATTCCCCCATCCATATAATTACGGGACACACGATCAATTTTTTTTGGAATTAATGTATTGGATTTAAATGAATTTTTATGGATTTTTAGAGCACTACAATATAATATGACTAGATTCATAAATATATTCAGACATTTATAATATTAAAAATGAAAGGGGGAAAGTTCCAAACAATAAAATAGATATGTGTTCTGGTATGTTATCTTGAATGTTATCAATTTTTCTATATAATATCTTATGTGAATAATTTTACAATCCAATCCCATCTATAGTTCCACAGTGTCTCCTAAAATTACAACATACAATTCACAAACCTCTATGTGTTGATGAAATCATTGTCAATATAGAATAGAAAAAGGAGGAAAGACCGTATAATATGCCCAATCCATTCTATAATTGTAATTATTTTAGGCATTGAGAATTTAGAGGTGGGGAGATTATTTCAATATGGACTGATCTTCTAGTGAAGAACCCAATTATTCATTTTTCAAGGGAATATGACTAATGGATGGATGTAATTAATGAAAATAAACTCATGAATAATGATCTATATGAAATTCACACAAAATCATTTGAATTATAGGAATATGTACTTGAGTTATAACCCAATGTTGGGGATTCATACCATTCAATATCATGTATTCCACAAAAACCCAAATAAGGTAAATATTAAAGGATCAAAAAGAGTGATAGTCTAATTTTTGACATGAATTATCTTTTACACTTATTTGGTATGTGTATTGATAAGATAGAGTGTAGTCATATATGTTGAACTCTCTGTTGAATAGTTATTTTAATAATCACAAATATTAGTTTTATTTATTTCCTTTTAGTCTTTTGTTCAAATTGTTCTAAATGTGTTTAAATTATATCTACAAATGTTTATCTATGATAAATGTATGTTTATGGTTGACCTAGAAGTATTCTGAATTGAATAGAAACTTTGTAAGAATTCCCTATCTTGACTCACCGTTAGTCATTTTCCCGAGTCACCGACGATGAACAGTCGCACCGATGATGAATGGTCGCACCGATGACTATCAAAGGTCCATAGAGACACCAATGCTAATCAACCGATGCTAAGCTACCGATTCTAATACACCAATACTAAGACACCGATGCTAAGCTACCGATGCTAAGCTACTGATGCTATGACACCGATACTAAGACACAGATACTAAGACATAGATAATAAGACACCGATTCTAAGACACCAATACTGAGATATTGATGCTAATATACCAATGCTGAGATACCAATACTAAGACACCGATGCTAGGCTACCGATGCTAAGCTACCGATGATGAGACACCGATACTAAGACACCGATCTAAGACACCAATACTAAGAGAACGATGCTAAGACACAAATACTAAGATACCGATGCTAAGATACTGATACTGAGATACCGATGCTAAGATTCCGATGCCAAGACACCAATGATGTTGTGACACCGATGCTGATGCAACCGAAACTGATGCAGATTCAAAATGTCTCACCGATCTCATGACACACCGATAGTCATGAAAACTGTTTTAACTTCTATAAATTTGTCTATAATTCTAATGGTCATAATTGATGTTTTTGATGAAATTAATGATATTTAATGGTAGTTGTTGGCATGTCAGGAGACCGTACCTTGTACCTATGGAAAGGTAATCATTCCTATTGTCGGAGCTCATGGAATAAAAAGGGAGATCGTGCTGCAGTAAAAGTATGAATGCGTGAAAAGGAATAGAGAGATAATTCTTCCATGAATATACATCTGAGACTGAAGAACACACGACGAAGTTGAAAAAGGGGCATTTGCAAGATCTAAAGAAAACTCTTATGCACGGAATCCAAAACTAGAAAAGAACATACTAAGAACACTGGAAATTAGAGACCACACTTTCTTGTGAAGGACATCAAGCTGAATCATGATACTCTATTTTTAACAGCAAAACCACTGAAGGACTCAGAAGCACCTATGATAAATCCAATGAGTCCAGAGCTGCACTACCAATCACTAGTTCTTTCTAAAATCTAATACATTCTCTATTAGTGATTATTTTACTTAAATGTTTTATCAGTGTGTGTACTCTGTTCATCATACTCACACACTAAATCCTGTGCTGAACTGGAGGATATAAAAATCCTCAAACCAAAATAGTTTACTCTTGTTTACCAACGACTACTGTGGAAGAGGTCATTGTGTGGCTTGGTCATTGTTTTTTTTCACAAATAACTATGATAGAGGTCCCTGTGTGGCCTGGACAGTCGTTCACTATTCTTAACCCCAATGCTGGGTGTGGATCAATTTATATAAATTGTTGAGAGGACTAAGTCTCGGCTTGAAGATGAACCTCATGGTTAACTCTGCTGTGCATCTTAATATAAGTCTATAAGTAAATGGTATATTTATTCCGCTGATATTACTTTGAAATACAAAACTATTTTAAAGATACTTTGATTGTTAAATTAGTAAGTGTCTATACTTATTGTAAACCAGTATGTTAGTTTCAAATGTTAATTTATTCTTCAGATTAATCTATCTAAGACCGAATCAATATTTGAGAAACTAATTGAACATTTACACTCTATATAGATTCACTACAGTTTAACATTGTTTTTAATTTGGGGGATTTTAAAGAAATAATTTTAACAAATATTTAAATTGGAACTCAATTCACCCCCCTCTTGAGTATCCACTCTGACCCGCATTTGGTATCAAAGGAAGTGTTTTTGTTAAAGGATTATTGAAATACTATGTTTTTCATCTATGATTTTAGTTTCATCTTTAAAGTTCTTAAATTTATGTTAGTTCTAAATTTTATCTCTTTAAATTTATTTTCTAAAATCTAGTTATGGATAATAGACTAGAGGGTGCTGCTACTAACAAGCCACCTTTATTTAATGGTACGAACCATGCTCAGTGGAAACATAAAATGAAAATACATTTATAAAGTATGGGTTTTGATATCAGGACTCCTATAGAGTCTCAATATAAAATTACAGACACTGAAAGAACAACTTGGGATGAACCTATAAAGACTGGTTACAACAATAATTGTAAAGATATGAATGCCCTGTACAGTGATTTAGGATATGAGGAATTTAACAGAATATCTAATTGCAAAACTACTTATGAAATTTGGGATACTTTAGGTGTTTCTCATGAAGGAACAACTAATGTTAATGAAATGCAATTGAATACTTATACTATTAAATAAGATAATTTTAAAATGAAAAATGATGAACCCATTTTAGATATGTATCTCAGGTTCTATGAGATAGTCAATACAATGAATTCACTTGGTAAAGCTGTTCTAGAAAAGGAACAAATCATGAGAATATTGAGATGTATACCAAACCGATGGAGAGACAAATCTGTTTCAATCAGAGAATCATTTGACATTGGAGCTCTTCCTGTCAAAGAACTTATTGAAAAACTAATGATGTATGAGGAAGAACTCAAGGTGAATAAAAAGGAAGATGATGGACCAAAAAGAAAATCAGTGGATTTGAAGACTACTGCTTCAAAGAGAAAGGACAAAGAAAAAGCTCAAATACAAACTGATAGTCTAACAAGTGAATGTTCAGACGATGATAGTGATACTGAAATGGCTCAGATAGCCAGAAGGTTTAAGAAATTTTATAGGAAGAAGAAATTTTTCATAAAATCACATTACAAATGAAAGTATGACAATAAGGGACATTGGAAGAATGACTGGAAAAATCAACATATAAGTGATGAAGTTGTTTGCTACAAGTGAAAAAGAAAAGGACACATTAAAGCAGACTACCCAAAGATAAAATTCATGAATAAATATGATTATAAAGACAGTAAGTACAAGAAAGATATGAAGGCTACCTAGAGTACATATGAATATAGAACAAGTGAATATGAAATGTCTGATTCTGAGAAGAATCATGCCAACATGTGTTTCATGACCAACACATATGAGGTAACCTTAGATACTCCTGTTTTAAATTCTTATTATTCTGGAGATGATGCATAATTTAATTATGATTCTAAAAACCTGACTACTGTGGAATTATTTGAATACTGTAATATTTTGGAAGAGACATGCAATAAACTTAATGATAAATAAAAATCATTGAAGAAACAGCATGCTCTCACTACTACTGTTAAAACCGAACTTACTGTTGAAAAATAGAAAAATGCTAAACTATTAAAGGAAAACACTGAACTGAAAATGTATAATGATCAACTTAGAAATGACTTAGAGAAGTTCACAAATGGAATGGATACACTAACTCTAATGATAAGAAATAAAGTGGAACCTAAATACACTACTGGAATAGGCTACAAACTAGGACAGAGACAGATTACTAAGAATAGATTTATTACTAAATCTGGACAGAATACTGGTAGTTCTAGTTCTGGACATTCATACGATTCAACTAGTGATTCACATAGTTATATATCAAATAATGTTTATCATTAAAAATATTTTGATTCTACAATTTGTATGAAACCCATAAGACAAATGTGGGCACCAATATCTTTGATTGCTAACCTGTCTGGACCCAAAAAGATATCGGCACCGAAGTCATTTTCCATCTAAATCTATTTTGTAGGAAACCTATTTGAAGGGTTCTAACAAGAAGGTATGGTACTTGGACAATGGATGTTCGAGACACATGTCTGGATATTAATCATGCTTTAAAATCCTAATCATGATTTATGGAGAAAATTTCTCCATTGGTGATAATTCTAAAGGAAAAATCATCGGCCTAGGCCAAATTGGTAACACTGATTCAGTTTTAATTTCCAAAGTTTTATTTGTGGATGGACAGAAATATAATCTATTATGTATTTGTCAATTGTGTGATGATGGGTTTAATGTCAAATTTGAAAATTATTTTTGTAATGTTTTTAATTCTAAAAATGTTTTAGTATTTTCTGCTTTAAGAAATGAAAATGTTTATGCAGTTGATTTAAATTATTTATCTAAGAAAAATATTACTTTCCTAAATACTTTTCATAAAGAGTCTTGGCTTTGGCACAGAAGATTAGGACACTGAAACATCCATTCACTTAGAAAAATAACTTGGAAGAACTTTGTTAGAGACCTACCTAATCATGAATTCCCAAATGACAAAGTTTGTAATCCCTATTAAAAGGGAAAGCAACATAATATTTCTTTTAAATCAATGAAAGAAGATTCTACTTCTCAACCCCTCGAGTTCTTTGACATGGACTTTTTTGGACCATCAAGTGTTTCTAGTTTAAATGGGAAGAACTATGTCTATGTTCTAGTAGATTACTTTTCTAGATATACTTGGGTATACTTATTAGCTCACAAAAGTGAATCTTTTTTCCTTACATTACTAAATATTCCAAATCTATAGAAAACCTTAGTAGACTTAAGATTAAAACATTGAGATGTGATCATGGCCGTGAGTTTGAAAATCCAGACTTTGAATCTTACTTCTCACAAAATGGATATAGTCACAACATTTCTGCTCCTAGAACACCTCGGCAGAATGGTGTAGTAGAAAGAAGAAATATAACCCTTCAAGAAATATCTAGAACCCTGATTAATGAGTATGACCTGCCTATTTACATTTGGGATGAAGCTGTGAATACATCTTTTTGTATCATTAATAGATTATTAATTAAACCATCTCTTAAGAAGACCCCATATGAGTTGTGGAATAAGAGAAAACACAAAGTTAGTTACTTTAGAGTCTTTAGCTGCAATGTTATTATTCTTAATACAAAGGATAATCTGGAAAAGTTTTCTTCTAAAAGTGATGAGGGAATATTTCTTGGTTATTATTTAACTAGAAAAGCCTATAGAGTCTTTAATAAGAGAACCAAATGTGTGAAAGAATTAGTTCACATCATGTTTGATGAAACTGATACACATGAGACTAAAACCTCTCTTGAAAATCATGAAGAAGATTTATCAATTCTGGACCTTAATGACAAATCTAAAGAATCTGCTATAAAAACATCCAGTTCTTGACATATTCCAAAATCTGATTCTATTAAACCTGAACCTATAGATGAACCTGAAATTTCTAGTCCTACCTTTAGTAGATCAACAAGGATTCTAAAGAATCATCCTTTGGATGCTCTTGTTGGTAATATTGATAGAGGGACATAGACTAGAGCTTCTCTAAGAAACTAGGTTGAACATCAAGCCTTTCTTTCACAACAAGAACCTAAAAATGTCAATGATACTATTAATGATGAATTTTGGGTAATGGCTATGAAAGAAGATTTAAATCAATTTGAACGAAACAACATCAGGGAATTAGTTGACACACCTAAAGACACTTTATCAATAGGCACATATTGGGTTATTAGAGACAAAGTGGATTAGTATGGAAACATAGTTAGAAACAAAGATAGATTAGTAGCACATGGATATAGTCAAGAAGAAGGTATAGACTATGAGGAAACCTTTTCACCTATAGCCAGATTAGAAACCATTAGGATCTTACTTGCATATACTACTCATCTTAATTTCAAGTTATATCAAATGGATTTCAAAAGTTCTTTTCTAAATGGTTTTATTGTTGAAGATTTTTTTTGTTGAACAACCACCTAGATTTACTAATCCTCACTTTCCAAATCGAGTTTTTAAACATTCTAATGATTTATATTGCATAAAACAAGCTCCAGGATCTCGGTATGATAGACTTAGTAATTTTCTTATTTCAAAATATTTTACTAAATGGATTGCAGATCCAACACTATTTATTAAAATAATTTATAAAGATGTTTTAATAGTAAAAATCTATGTTGATGATATTTTTTTTGGATCTTATAAACCTTATTTATGTACTGAATTTTCAAAGAGTATGCAAAATGAATTTGAAATGAGTCTAATGGGAGAACATAAATATATTCTTGGATTTCCAGTATTTCAAAATGAAAATGGTATTATTTTGAATCAAAGTAAATACACAAAGTATATTCTAAAATGTTTTGGTTTGGATATTATTAAAGAAAGTGATACTCCTATGAGTAAAGTCTGTAAATTGGATGCAGATGATACTGGAAAACTAGCGGATCAAACCAATTACAGAGGTATGATTGGAATATTACTTTACCTTACTACTAGTCGACCAGATATTATGTTTAGTGTGTGTATGTGTGAAATATTTAAAGCTAACATGAAAGAATCTCATTTACTTGATGTTAAAAGAATTTTTATGTATCTTAAACACACTATAAACATAGGCTTATTTTATCCAAAAAGACAATCTTTTGAGCTAATCAGTTATTCAGATGCTGACTTTTCTGGTTGCAAGTTAGATACGAAGAGCACATATGAAACATGTCATTTATTGGGAAAATCCTTAGTATCTTGGTGTAGTAAGAAACAGAACTCTGTTGCATTATATACTGCTGATACAGAATACATTGCTGCTGGTAGTTGTTGTGCACAAATTCTGTGGATAAAACACACTCTTTGGGACTATGGATATGATTTTAAGAATATTTCAATTAATAGTGATAACACTAGTGCAATTAAGATTTCAAAGAACCCTATGTCTCACTCTAGACCCAAACACATTGATGCCATGCATCACTTTTTGAGAGATCAATACCAAAAAGGTGATATTACTCTTGAGTTTATAGGTCTTGAACATCAATTAACCGATATTTTCACCATGCCCTTAAATTTTGATATGTTAAACTCGATTAAACAAGAGTTATGTATGATAGATATGTGAAATTGATCTGTTAAACTGATCTTTGAAATCGATCTGTCAAACTGATCTGTTAAGTCGATTAGTGCAACTGATTGGGTCATACTATTTTTCAATTTTTTTTTCTGTTTAAAATGACATTGTTTTACTTAATCAATATTTTGTTATTTGTAACCCTAAATGATAAAAATAATAACATGTGGATATTCCATTCTCTAAAGATAGTTGACCTTCAATTTCCCGCCAAACTCTCTCATCTCTTCTCTCTAACCCGAGCCTTTTGAATCTTTCCAAGCCTCTCGATTGTCTCAAAACCACAAAATGGCCAGGAAAAAGAGACATAGCAAGGAATATGAAGGAAATTCACCTATCAAGCATGATCGAGGTGAGTCTAGTAGTACGACGCAGAGGTTTGTGAACCTGGAGCTAGAAAAATGAGAATTTATAGCTGAAAAGGAAATTTATTCGGAATGGGTTTTATCTAGCCAGTCCATTCACTTTAATGTTTTGGAAACTCAAGGTTGGAAGGAGTGGTTCTGTATTAATGATAGAGTCTTTTACCTGAAGCTGGTGCACGAGTTCTATTTAAACCTGGAAATAGATTTGGATGGAGTAAAGGATGCGATATTTTCTTCTATAGTAATAGGGAAATAGATTATGTTTTCATCAAAACAATGGGCTGAATGTCTAGGAGTACCTCACAATGGAAGATAAGAGGACTATTCCAGTAATATTCCTCCCACAACTGATTACTTTTCTTATGAGCTAGCCCTGGAAGATTTGACAGGGAAGTCTGAATCGCGAAGGATAATTGCTTCTGAGTGGGATGGTGAGAACCGAATCCTATTCAAAATTATTCAACATCAGGTATGTCCAAGAAAAGGTGATTTTTCTGCAGTAATGTATCAAGATGTATTTTGACTATTTCTTTTTATGAATGGTGAAAAGATCAATCTATGAAGATATTTTTCTGAGCATATTGTTGAGATGATACAACCTTCAAAGAAAGCTACTACTCTGTTTTATTCTAAATAAATTTCTTCCATGATGAAATTCTTATTCTGTTTGGATGATGGAGATAAGTGTTTCTCATCAGTTAGCTTTTGTTTCAAAGAAATTATTTGTAAAAGGATGAAAATCAATTGGAACACATGGATGAATGCTTGGGTTACTGATGAAGAAATGTTATTTGAGTCCTTCAATCCTACTGATCATCCAAGGCGACCAAGGGAAGTAAGAGATCCTAGCTTAAAACCTGGTGAGGATGTGATCTATTTGGATGAAGAAGAGGAAGTGGTTGTTCCTAAAGAAACTGGTTAATTCAGTAAGAAAGGAATAGAAGAAGAAGAAGTAGATGAGAATATAAATGCTGAATTAGAGGCTGAATCATCTCCTAATGAAAGGAGTGATCCTAATACTGATAGCCCCAATTGAAGAAGGTTGGCATTTGGTTCAGCAAGTCCTCCTATCAATTTACCAGAAATTATACCACTTTTAGATGATGAAGAAGAAAGAGAAACTAATGAATCAACTTCTGAGGAGTATGAATTCGTAAGTACAGACAGTTCATGTGAGAGATCAGTTAATGATGATGATGATGGAGGTGGTGATGGTGATAAGGGTGATGCTGATGGTGATGGTGGTAGCTGTGATAGTGAAAGTAATGGTGATGATGTTGATGATGATGATGCTGATGATCGACCTATTGAAGGTCAGAATGTGATTCTAGATAATCCAAAACCCCAACCCATTGAAAAAGAAAATGTCCCTGAGGCTAAGAGGATAGAACAGTTGGAGAGTGATGAGGATGGAGAAGTCCTTCCTGAAAATTATTGACTAGCATAGTTTTTGAAACCTATGTACCCTTCATGAAAAGCGGCATGGGAAGAGCATCTAGGTATTTCTGTTCTAGTACTAGACTAACAAGAGTAAGAGGAAGGTGAGGAAGTGGATCTTGCAGGCATAAGTGATTCTGTTAAGGCTCAATTTGTTGCTGAGTTTTTGCAAAGAACAGATATCAGAACTGATCATTTAGTATCTCAAGGTAGTCCTAATCTGGCAGTTGCTCAGTCAGTTTTTGATAAATTCATGGTTGAATTGATTCAAGATATTAGTGACACTGCAAAAAGTGAGTTATCTCTTATTACTTCTCTGAATACTTTGAATTTATCTGCTGCTGCTATTGATGATTTGGCTCAAAGAGTGGAAAACCTTATCAAACCAGACTTGTGCAATTACAGTGAATCGATTGGCAGACATATTACCTATTTGAATAAAACTCATACGGAGTTAGGAAGCAATATTGTTTCTCTATCAGGTGAGTTCAGAACAACCATCTCTGGTATGATGGATGTTTAAAGAAATCTGGTAGAACATTTGATGAAATCATATTTGAGGAAGTTAAAAGCTGAGATTACTCAGGTTATTGCTCAGGATGGAAATGCCAAGGTGACCAAGATCACTGGTCGTGAATTAGATACCATAAGAGATGTTGTCATAGAAGAGATGGTAGCTCTTGAGAAGATTTTAGATTTAGATTCTTTGATGAAAATTAAAGAGCATAGTGATCATGTGCATAAAATGGCACAATTGTATTCGACTGATGATACAAAAGCTCAAAAGAAGATTAAAGAGAAAGAATATCTTTATTTATCTAAGATCAACACAAACCATGAGTTGAATCATAATTTTAAAGTACTGGCTGATAATTTGAGATTCCCTCCAGTGACTCAAGATTTTAAAGCTCAAGTTCAGCAGTTAAAAGATTTTACCCCCACATTATAAAATTTCATAAAAATAAGGATGGTTTTGAAAAAGCCATGAAGTACGGTGGAGAAGTCATTCAAGACTTCATAAACGTGCTAGAACCATACCTTTATCTTCAAGAAAAAGGAATTGTTTTTCCTACAACTAAGACTCTGCAATCATTAGATGTTGCTCCCAGCTAGATGTCAGTTTCTCAAGATCTTTCCAGTATTAGACCAGTCTTTCAACAACAACCTTCAAAATGACCTTCTACGTAGCAGATGACCATGGAACCCACAGTTCGTCCAGCTCGGGTCTTCCTACCTCCTTTCTCCATAAGGCCAGTTCCACCTTCCACCCAACAACCTTATGGACCTTCAATTCCTCCTACTGCTAAAGGGAATGCTCCCTTGCACCCCGAGAAATAGCTGTTACCGTCAATTTTTGATAGCGGGTTTGTTTTCTTGAACTATTCCCTTTTTTCTGTAATATGTGTACTCATTTTTGGTATGGAATATTCTTTCTTATCTTATTTATCTCTTCATTTTGATAATCCCAAAGGGGGAGAGAAATCATGAGAGAAAACAGGGGAATCATGCAAAATCAAGGAGAGAAAATAGGGGAATCATGCATGCATATGCGAACTCAGGGATATCTTGTATCTGGATGAATCATGTATCTTGATGGGTGAACTGAATGTCCATACGAGCCCATGCTGGCTATTTATCACATGCATGTATACAGAGGGGGAGAAATGTTGAAAGAGGATAATGCCTCAGTTATATATATGCTCTGGTTGCTATTCTATCCATGTTTTATCTTTGGGAATATATTCTTTTTTATAGGGGGAGCATAATTAATGACATACTATATTCACTCTTTAATTATGCCATTGATTTGTGATTATCAAAAAGGGGGAGATTGTTGAACTCTCTATGGATTTGTTATTTTAATAATCACAAATCTTAGTTTTATTTATTTCCTTTTAGTATTTTGTTCAAATTGTTATAAATGTGTTTAAATCATAATTAAAAATGTTTTTCTATGATCAATGTATGTTTATGGTTGACCAGGAAGTATTATGGATTGAACAGAAACTTTTTAAGAATTCACTACCTTGACTCATCATTAGTCATTTTCCTGAGTCACCGACGATGAACGGTTACACCGATGATGAATGTTCGCACATATGACTTTCAATGGTCTAAAGAGACACCGGTTGTAAGAGACTTATGCTAAGCTACCGATGCTAAGACACTGATACTAAGACACTGATGCTAAGCTACCAATGCTATGATACCGATGCTAAGACACTGATACTAAGACACTGATACGACGACACCGATACTAAGACACCGATGATATGACACCGATACTGAGATACCGATGCTAAGATACCGATGCCGAGATACCGATACTAAGACACTGATGCTAAGCTACTGATGCTAAGATACCGATTCTAAGACACCGATACTAAGACACCGAAACTAAGACACCAATACCAAGAAACCGATGCAAAGACACTCATACTGAGATACCGATGATATGATACTGATACTGAGATACCAATGCTAATATACTGATGCTAAGACACCGATGATGTTGAGACACTGATGCTAATGCAACTGAAACTGATGCAGATTCAAAATGTCTCACAAATCTCGTGACTCACTGATAGTCATTAAAACTATTTTAACTTTTATAAATTCATATTTAATTCTAATGGTCATAATTCATGTTTCTAATGCAATTAATTTTATTTAATGTTAGTTGTAGGCACGTCAGGAGACCATACCTTGTACCTATGGAAAGGTAATGATTCCCATTGCCGGAGCTCATGGAATAAAAAGGAAGATCGAGCTGCAGTAAAAGTATGTATGCATGAAATGGCATAGAGAGAGAATTCATCCATGAATATACATTCAAGACTGAAGAACACACGATGAAGTTTAAAAAGGGGATTTTGAAAGATCTAATGAAAACTCTTATGCCCACAATCCATCACTACTGAAGAACATACGAAGAACACTGGAAATTAGAGAACACACTTTCTTGTGAAGAACATCAAGCTGAATCACGATACTCTCTTTTTAACAACAAAACCACATAAGGACTAAGAAGCATCTCTGGTAATTCCAACAAGTCCATAGATGCACTACCAATAACTAGAGCTTTCTAAACACTGATACATTTTCTCTTAGTGATTATTTTACTTACAATTTTGAGCAGTGTGTGTACTCTGTTCATCAAACTCACACACTGAATCCTATTCTAAACTGTAGGATATCAAAATCCTCAAACCAAAATTGTTTACTCTTGTTTACCCAAGAAAACTGTAGAAGAGGTCCATGTGGGGCCTGGTCATTATTTTTGTTTCCCACAAAGAACTGTGGTAGAGGTCCCTTTGTGGCCTGGACAGTCGTTCACTGTTGTTAACCCCGATCCAGGGTGTGGATCAATTTATATAAATTGTTGAGAGGACTAAATCTCGGCTTGAGACTGAACCTCTTGGTTAACTCTACAGCGCCTCTTAATTTATGTCTATAAGTAAACTATATATTTATTCCACTCCTATTACTTTGAAATACAAAACTATTTTAAAGCTACTTTGATAGTTAAATTAGAAAGTTTCTATACTTGTTGGAAACCAGTAAGTTAGTTTCAAAAGTTAATTTAATCTACAGATTAAGTTCACTGAGACCTAATCAATCTTTGAGAAAATAATTGAATGTTTACACTCTATATAGATTCTTTACAGTTTATCTTTGTTTTTAATTTGGGGGATTTTAAAAGAAATATTTTTAACCGAAATTTTAATTGGAACTCAATTCAACACCCTCTTGAGTATCCACTCCGACCAACAATATAGTTAGTCTAAGAGTTTTATATGTCTTAATAACACTTTCCATACATAACACCTCAGAACCGTCATACTAAACTTTAGGGTAATCATATTTTAATTCACTACATCCCACTATGCCCCAAGGTAGAAAATTACTATATAGAAGGAGACTTATGACCTGATCAATGAATTATGCTGTGTTAAAAATAATACCTTAATATTAGAGTGGATATTGGATATAGATCCTCCCTTTCTATTCAATTATCTCATAGAGGATTTCATTTAATCTTTATAAAATTATAGTGTTTTTATGATATAAGTGGATGTATTCAATGCATGTTTGTCTAAAATATTCTTCACAATGTTCTGAATAATGAACACAACCATAGAGTAAGATGAAAGATAAATCATGCATCAGAATATGAGGAACCTTAATGTATCTAAAAAAATAAATGACAAATATATCGATTAATCGTCAACAGAAATTTATTTTAAGATCAATTATATTTTACCTAGGATGATCCAAAACAAAAAATATAAAGAAGTAGGTATAGCTCCACCATATACATATATCATGGCTTATTAAAGTGACCTAGGATTATCAAACACATATATTGCATAATTTTTTTAATATTCATTATATTATTGAAATATACTGCTTAGAACCATAATAGTTTTGTTTCATTGGAGGAATTGAAACACAAATAACTAGTCCATAGATATACTACATCATCTCCCACAATGAGCTTTATAACTAGAACCATTCATAGATAAATCACAATTAATATGTTTATTCATAACCTTGGGAAAGGAAGAATTAGAAAGTGGGATCTCAGATGCTCCATAAGAGTAATCAAGAGAGATACTTAAGCATAACATGTATACAAGGGTATGAAAACAATATAATGAAATTTGAAAAATATACCCTTAATACAAAGATCATATTATTGAGAAATGGAATAATAATTTGAATTTAATTAGAAACAAATCATATAGGATTAATGGAACAAGAACAATGAGGTAAAAAATAGGAATAAAGGTTACATTTTTTCAATACACATAAGAATGGAAAATATTTCCATATTAGAAAGGGTTATTGGCAAGGATATCATAGTAGAAATGGTTTTCTACCAAAACCATTATATTATTCTAGGTTGTATCCTAATACCATCATAAGGAAAAGTCCCTTATTGATGCAGGTTCACACACCATTCCAATCCAATATATCTTATTATATATAAATCTTTATAAATTTCATTTAAGAGAGATATAGGTCCCACCAATAAAATAATGAAAATCATAAAAATGTGTTCCAAATTCCTAAAAAATCACACATACCATACCACATGAAATGATATGGGTTTCAAAAAAAATTCATCAATTCTTAACCCGTAGAAAATATATAGGTTTCATAATCATTTATTTAATTAATCATGGTATTTCTAGTGGAAAAAGAAGCGGGTTTCCTTGAAATTTTATCATGGTATTACCCATGGAAAAGAAATGGGATTCATAAACAACATTCCATTATAAAAAATAAAAGATTAATATAAATTAAAATGATGTTTTCTTTTGATCATATCGTCATTAATGAATATGTAATATCATCATATGTCATCATAGATGGATAATGATTTTCATGAATCATTTAAAACATTTCATAATGAAAATATCATTTCATCTACAAAAAACTCCTTTTATACTCGAAAAAATTGAACATAATTTTCTTTGAAAATAAAAATGAAAAAAATAAATTAATTTTCAAATAAAATATTTTTATTGAATATGAGATGTTACATTGATGTTGCACACATTAAAAAATTCATTCAATTTTTTGATAAAATAAAAATGAGTGTTGTGTCAAAAATGACATAAATATTATATTCAAAAAATTTAATAAGAAATTAAAACAAGGGTAATGTTTTGTTTTAAAAATTAGAGGAGAATAATAAAACTTTTTTGAATATTTTTTTAGAACATAGATTTTGAAGAAGTAGGATTCCTAATTGAGGTGAAATAAAGTCATATTTTAAGAAAAAAAATTTCTCAGTTATTTTAAGAACCAAATATTGAAAGAAAATTATTCTATTACATGAAAATAACATCAATAAAAATTGTATATGAAAATTCATGAGTTATGGAGATTTTATTCATATTATTGTATCATCATAAATGTAATCACTAACAATCATGATAAATGTTGATATTGTAACAAAAAATCATTACCACATTCGTAACATGGAATCATAAGCCCCATAAAGGGATAGATTAAAAAGAAACTAAAAATATCATGTGGATAGATACATTAATTATATAACATGTCTAATGTTTTTTATATACACCTAATTAATGAATATTTTTGCATAACATAATGTACGTCTTAAAGAAGAAAAATTGAGAAAAAAATACCTTACCTTAAGTCATAACTTCTATCATACACATTCCTACCTATTTTATTTTAAATATAAGTTCATTAAATATAAATAATTATATATATATATATATCACATAATATATGATTTTCTTATGAACATATATTACGTGTTTTTTTAAAATTCTTTGTTAATGTTACCTTCCAGGTAATAACTTCTTTGTTTATCATATATCTTTTTAATTGTTATTTTTAGACCTCATAATTTGATCCTAGATCCATCATATACAGAATTTTTACCATGATATAAATTTAATATATATTCATTTTATATTTATATACAGTAATCAATAAATTATAGGGAATGAAAATAGAATGCACTGTTCATTGAGTTAGAAGGCCTTACCTTCAAATGAACATTGATTCCATTTTCTCAACCTACTAAATGAAATAAAATTAAATGATATATTATAATTCCTGAATCATTTTAATATCATATATATCACATATTTTCATTAGTCATGTCATTGATACCTTCCATGTAAAGGGAAAATGAATCATATCCTATTGTGTGGCGACATTCCATTGTACAATCAAATGATGTTATCGTATTACCAAAAATGGAAAGAATAAAGATATATAAATCATAAACAGTTGTATAATCATAATAATACCATAAACATATTGAAAAATTAATAATGAATGATTATTTCCAACTGTGATAGGGTGTAATGGAAAAATTAATGACAATGTATTGTGAGTTGGTAGTCCACCATATACAGTAATGATGAATTTGTAAAACTTTGGATGGAAGTGAATATTGTTGATGGTCATGGAGATGAAATAAAAACGTATAATTATATCGGATATAGTAAGGTTATTATATCCACACATTATAGTGATAACTTAATGAGGTGGATGAATAGATAACCCAAAAATTTTCATTGTTTAACAATACCCCTTATTCGGATATCCTCCTTAGGGTTGCATGAAATGTCATCCTATATTGGATTTATATTTCAAATAAGGATTATATGATTTTAAGAGGGAAAATTTGAAGTTATGTTTTTGGGTATTGGCTTAACTGAAAGTGTTTTATAGAGTTATGAAGAGAGGGGAGTAGGTGGCCTTTTATTCGTGAGCAAAGTGACACGTTTAATTTTTGGAAAGAATGAATTCCACCGATATTATAATCATGTCACAAGGCTCCAACAATGATTCATTAAGGATACTAAAAAGGATATGGTAAAATTATTCCTATAAAATGGATTTTGGATTTTTTTGGCTTATTTTTGGACCTTATATATTTATTTTAACCTCCGATAAACCCATTTTCACCTTACATGCGATGACTGATTTTTAAGATTTTACTATTCATTTTGGAAAATAATTATTTCAACTTTTTGGATAATATTTATTATGATGATTCAAAATTTTTAATCAATTTATCTAAATTACATTCTGATTTCATGAAAATGTTAATTTAATATTTATCCCGCAAAGGTTATGAAAAAGTTTGTTATTAGATTGAAAATGTTCAAATATTTACATTGTTTTATAACGAAATATATTATGATAATAATTTAAAAGAACTAAATTGGATTATTATATGTGTAATTTATATTATTTTAAACTAAATATATTTTTAAATATAATATTCCTTTATAAATAAATTAAATGAAAAGTCATTTTTAGTTAAAATTATGTTCATTTCACTATTTATCAAAAAATGAATCTTTTCAAGAAACTAAAAACATCACGATAATGTAATTTCAAAAAGGATGATTTAAAAATAATTAAACTTATGAATATTATTTAATAAATATTCATTAAATAATTTTTAGAAAATTTCAAAAATAATAATATAGAATTCCTTTTTTGAGAAAATAGTAATCGCTAAACATATAAATCCATTATTGAAAATTAATCTATTTCCATAAATATATTTTCTCCATATAAAACCATAGTGTAATATATTTAAAAATTTATTATTACTATTCATATTTCTAGGTTAAATTATGAGGTTATAATGATCACCGATGAATAATGTTATTAATAGAATATCATGATTTTGTTAAAACACATTGACACATGTAATGTAAGATAATATGGTGTTTCTTGCATCCCAAGAATAACTAGGTATTGCATGTAACACAATCAAAAATTGGTGTTGTGTGAAAATAATGTAATCCATGAAATTTATTTTTAAAAAAAAAATCAGAAAAACCCATGGTGTTTCATTCTAACTGCATAAAATGAATTTTTCCCTAAAAAATTTTCACTCTAATAAGAGGAAATGAGGATACATATTCCTCATAATATCTTCTATTTCTCACATATGTTTATAAAATTAGTAGTTTGGGAACAATATTTTAACCAAGTGAGTAGTTTTATTTATTATACAATTCCTTGTATGGTCTATAATCTCCACCAATTTCTTCCTCATTAGAAAGTTCATGCTCTGTTGGTATGAACTCTATGTTAAGTACACATGAATTTTTAATTGTGTATTTCTTCAAGAGGGATTAGAAAAACACATCGTGAAATTTTGAGAGGTTTAGTGGAAGTTCCATGAGAAAACATACCATCCTCATATGATCAATAATTTACAAGTACCTAATATACAAAGGGATCACATTACATTTACTTCTAAATCTGATAAACTTATTTCATGGGATAATTCATAGAAAAACCATATCAGTAACTTTATATTATAGATAATTTCACCAATTATCACCATAATTTATTTATTTAATATGATATTCCATGATTTCTTACTAATTGGATTTAACCATTACATCCATTTCTTCAACTATCTCATCTTCAAAAAGATTTATTTCATCAAATTCATTCATACACAAAGGAGTACAAAATTTATTTAAATAGAGGTATTCACAGGGATCCATATGAATGATTGAGTAAAATATGTTCTTTTATGTTTACTCAATTTGAATAAGGGGTTGATCCCAAAAAAATTATAAATCTAATGAAAAAGATCTCAACATATAATCTATGGTTTGAATTATTTTCTCTCTTTGACCTTCAATCTAATAATGATATAGTATACTAAAACCAAACTCTATATCACTAGGTTGCTAAAGACATTTCCAAACCATTGAGGTAATCATTGAATCTTTATGAAAAAAAATTAAATGTATTAATTCATGTGACCATTCCTCTTCCTTAATATTTATCCTAAAAAGATGATATTGGGAGAATTATACTCCGATAGTTATGAAGTGTGATAACAAATTATGGTGATCGACTATATTCCATATTGCATTATTCCTATTATATATTTTGTAGAGTCCAAATAAATAATCAATGTTGATGTTTTCCCATATCCACACTGGTAGGGGTAATGGATTTTACATCCCCTTATAATTTTGTCTTTCATCCTGAAATTCCATACATAGCATCTCATTAGATTAATACTCCACAATCTCTCTCTTTATGACGTACCACCAAAAAAAATATTTCAAACTATATAAATCATTGTAATTACTAGATGAATATAAAACTAAGAACTATGACCTTCCTCTAACAACTTCATATTCAAATTTGGTATAGATGGAATGTATATACATTTCCTAAACCTTATTATTCTATCACGATCATGGAAAAAACCAAGAATATTTAAATGCTTATTTTGTTTCTCTACATCTTTTGCATGTGCCTATTTAATCATTAACTGATTGATGGTTGAACATTCAGTTGAGAATGATAATATCTTCCCCAACAATCATGATTTTGAAATCAATTTATAGAAGTTCCTGAAATATTGGTTCTATCGAAATCCCCATTTTGGAAAAGGAAGAATATTAATTTAAAATAAAATCATCATCCACCATGTTCACATTCATAGGGCGGTAATGTATTCAGAATTAATAATCGTTAATAAGTTATAACCTTCATATTTAGAACATATTCAACTACGTTTTTGTGTGTATATACATCAAAGTTATATGATAAGTATATATATCACAATTTCCACTATAGAGATAATGCCTCTATATATTTAATGTAAAATAAAATACAATTAACTCCAAATCACAAGTTGGGTAATTTTTCTCATTAATATTCAATATTCATGAGGTTTAATCTATAAACATGTCATTATTCATAATCATGTGTCCCATTCCCTTTATGGATTCACCACTATAGATTACAAACCGATCTCTATAATAAGGGAATGTATGACATGCAAACTAAATATTATTTTATTTTATTCTTTTTAATTTTCCACACATTTATCTATATAGTGGAACATAATACCCTTCCTAGTTAACATGATCATAGGATTACATAAAAATGATAAATTATCCACAAACCATTGATAATATCCTGTTAAACCAAGTAATATGTGTAAATTAATCACTACGGTTGTTCGTTTCCAACATTCATTGGCCTCATTATTTTATGTATCTATAGATATATACTCTCTCGATATTCAGTCACCCAGAAATGAAACCTTTCTCATCCAAAATTCATATATTTTCAATTTGCATATATTTTTTCTATCTATAGGGTCATTAGTACAATTCTCATGCGATCATCATGCTCTACATTGATATTTAAATAAATAAGTTTATCATCTATAAATACTAACAATAACCTTTCCATGTAATCCCCAAAGACTTTATCTATTAAAATGATAGAGAATGTAGGGAAATTAGTATGACCGAATGGAATCACTATATATTCATAGTGTCCATGCCATGTACAAAATGTTTTATTGGATATATCCCCTGTATTTACCCTCAATAAATTATATCTAGAATTAATGTCAATAATGAAAAACTATTGTGCTTCGTGCAGTTGATCAAACAAGTCATCCATACATGATAGTTAATAATTGTTCTTATTTGTGATATTTTTCAGATCATGATTATCAATTCCTAGTCACATTGATATATATTTCATTAAAAATATTACCAGTTCACCCCCATCTGGGATTCATGGCTGATGTAATACCTTATCATAGTTTTCTATGATTTGAAACAATAATTCCCAAAACACCATCAGGTCCATTCTATGGGTAGTCCATGTAATTTGTATGGTCACCAGTATGAGCTATTGAGAACTCACCATCATGTTTTTGTGGATGGAAGGGAATCTCTTCTAGAAATTAATCTACAAATTCATTCAAAATATTAATATTATTTATTTTGAGTACCTCACAAACCATCTGATATCAATACCCCTTTATGAATGCGAATTAAAACTCATACAATGGATGTGATCTCTATTAGAAGCTCAAACTTATCAACAATGTGATACATGATAATAGGTTTGTAGGAATATCAAATATAAATTCCCATAATTGGAAATTTGTGGGGGATTTATATAGAGAAATCCAATCCATTACCAAGATAACATCAAATTAAATTAGAGGAAGAATGACATGATTTTCACAATGTACTGTCCCACCAACATTAACCATAGAGGAATCATATACTTGAGATGCCATCATCATACCATAAGGGGGTTTCACTACTAATTATATATCTAATAATT
This sequence comes from Viscum album, assembly GCA_963277665.1. NCBI lineage: Eukaryota > Viridiplantae > Streptophyta > Magnoliopsida > Santalales > Viscaceae > Viscum > Viscum album. The sequence goes on from OY728120.1 coordinate 2,117,206,314, forward strand.
TAGGTGGAATCTTGATACCCTTATAAAATTCATTAGTTATGAAATAACGGGTAGATTAAGATTGAAAAAAATTATTAATACCTCTAGATTGGATAATATTTGTATCCTTCCCCAAAAATTCATAGTAACCCTCATCATAAATTGTGAGCATAATATATTTTTCATTTTCTTTCTTCTTATGATTTTCCTAATGTCGTTCATTTTCATTAACCTCTAATTTTGGTATTTATCACCATAATTCCTAGACTCATTGGTTTGAAACACTAGAGTGTTGTTAGTACATTCTTTGTTTTTTTCTCTATTTGAAATGCTATCAAATGTGTGTCCATTGAATTGGAAATAAGTTTCCATATGTCTTTCCATTCCACACATAAAACATTTACTAGTTCCCATAAGATAATTTCCTTGTTGATTCTTCACACACATTGGTAAAAAATGAGTTATCATCATCCATTATTCATGGATATTTTACATTCATTTGAATTAATTTTTTAGTTATTATCAAAACTTTTAGATTGAAATATAACTACAACCACCTTTTACACCTTGATAGAAAGCTAAAAATATCATCATAGGTACTAAAGTCACAAATGGATTATTCCATTTTGAAACATGTTTTTATGTCACTATGGAATAGATTAACCTCAATGTCTTGTTGGATTATAATACCATAGGTATATGTCAGAAGTATTGTAAAGTTTTCTTTACAAGTACCAACAGATTCATCATCATTTTTCTTTAGCATAGGTGAATCCTTCTTCTTATTCTTATGAATAATATGAGGAAAATAATTATTTAAAAATAATATCTTCAAATCATCCCAATAAATGGATTATAATTTATCTTGATGCCTCATATTCTTGATATGAGTGCACCATTGATCCGCTTCAGCTAGCAAAATATAGACGATCAAAATGATTTTTTCATGTAAAAAACTAGATTATGAAAAATATCATTTTAGTGAGGATTATCCATGATTAAAAATATAGTGTATGAGAAGGACCACTACAAGAATATTGATGTTTTCTCATGAAGGACTCAACAATATTTTTATCCCTTCTTTGTTCTTTTGGAATTCTAGAATTATTCGTACCTTGATAAACATGTGTGATCATAAAAATGAAATCTTTCAATACATATCCCATAATGGCTGGATTATAAAGAGGGAAAAAAATGTCATTTTCCATCACACCCATCATTAACATGTTTACCTTATGTTTCCACTATTGAATAAATCCAATAAACATAGTGTATTAAATAATAATCATGATGGGGAACCACATATTCAAGAAAAATAACATATATAATATCAAACTGATGATAAATTATTTAATCTACAAAACAATTGGTCTATTATGGTTTATTCATGGGAATCATCTATTTATATTCTTCTAGATGGGTCATAGTGTGTTTGTCAATTTCCAAACTGTATCCCCCAAGAGTGTCAAATCATGTGTGGAACAAGGAAATTTTTCATGCACTAGGGGACTATATAGACTAGATCAATGCTCCCTTTTTAAAATAATTACCCATATATACCGCTATACCAGAACCACATCTACTTTTATTTTCTTGAAAGATAATTTATCTCTTTAAACAGCTCTTTATATCCTTTACCAAAGCACTAAAACATTTTCCTATACATTTATGCATCCTCCTACTTATCCTTAGACATGTCCATAAAGATATCACTAAGGTATTGTCATCCTCATTTCCAAAGGATAGCTGATCAAATCCTATGATACCAAAAATGTAGATAAATATTATCATACATTGATAATAAATAATTTTTTTTGAATATTTTATACATTATAAAAACTCATGCCTAAAAACAAAATAGTTTATTGTCATTAGAATACATGAAACACTAAAAACTAACCCATATGGAAACTAAATTATAACCTACTATGATATTCATACCTATAACCCTTATTATATATATCATATGTAATAAATTTATTTATAACCTATGGAAATTATACATAAGAATGGGTGAGCTTAGATGCTTAGTAAGGGTAAAAAAGTGATATACATAACCATAAGTTGAACTTATGTATATAATAACATGTGAATAACATTTAAAATCTATACCCTACATATCAAGGATCATAATCTCGAGTAATGAAATACATATTGGTAGTTCTAAATACAAGAATCATAAAGGAATCATTTAACATGAGTCATGATTGAATAAAATTTTCATAAGTCATAGTTTTTTGGCATACAAATAATCATATAAAATAATTTCAAAAGTTTTCAAGGATCATTAACATGTCTATAATAGTGGAATGGATTCACTCCCCAAACCATCATAACAGTCACATTTTACTCCTAATATCATCATAATTGAATGATTCCCATAGAAAAGTAGGATCACTCCCCATTCTAAACCTATCCATCTCAAGAGAAATAAATCTCTAACAAATGAATTATATGGAGTTATAGGACCTCTTTTCATGTAATGAAAGTCATAGATATGTCTTACAAAAGACAACTATACAATAAACATATCATAATTCATGAAATTAAATTTGTTACCTAAATATTTGTCCATATTATATCCTTTAGAAAAGTGTAATGTTTTTTGAATAATTTCATCATTTTGAAATAGAATAAACCAGGAAAAAATAAGCCTGGTTAATAAAATTTTTATTATGGTATTACCAGTGGAAAATAAATAGGATTCCATAAAATCATTACATCATAAAAACATTAAGAGACCAAATAATAATGTAATCCTTGGATCATATTCGCAGTAATTCATAGGTAACATTAAAGGTTACCATATTAGTTAGAGAATTATTTATATCGTTCATTTAAAAAAAGTATTGCGCAATATATCTATTCAGATTTGAAAAACACTTTTTATAACATTAAAAACATTCAAACAAATTTTATTTGAAAACAATCCTGAAAACCTATAATTTATACCATAATGAATATATTTTCATTTATAGAGGTTTTTTTTTCTTATCATACATGTTAAAATAAAGATAAATATATCATTATTGGTAAAAAAAAATCATAATTTTTTTGGAAAATTACAAGAATATTAAAATAATAAAAAATTAAAAATACATGGTTAAATATTTAATTTAAATAAAATTAGAGAATAATTAAAAAATTGAAAACATTTTTATAAAACAAATATTTTGAAGAAAATATATTACCGATTTAGAAGAAAAATAAAGTAGGATAATCTAAAAAAAATTCCCAGTAATTTAAAAACAAATGATTAAAAAATGATATTATTTATAGAAAATATCATTAATAACCAATTGAGATTAATATTTAGTCATGTTTTGAGATATAGATCAAAATATTTTATTATTAATTACATAATGATAAACAATCTTGATAAATGATTAGATTGATACAAAAAAATCCATACAATTTTGGTAACACTGATTCATAATCTCCATGAAGGAATAAAAATAAATAGAAAATAAAATTACACTTAGATATCTAAATTTATGAAATTACATATCAAAGAGTATATTTATACTACATTCAAAAGAATATAGATTCATAATGTATCATATTTCTCAAATAAGGAGAATAGAGAAAAAAATACCTTATAATAAGCATTGACATCTATCGCACATGTCAACATCTCCAATTTAAAAAATATAATTTTACCATACAAAAATATATATATATGTATATATATATATTTCATACTATATATTTGGAGAATCTTTCTATATGAGAATGATTTTTTATATAGGGGTCAGATCCAGTCCATCGTAATGAGCATTATAATGAAATAAAAAATGTATCTAAACTAATCTGATCCATAAAAATTGAATTCAGACCATCGAATACAAAATAATAAAAGGAAGATATTTTTTTGCATGTCTTCCTTTGTCATAATCAGAGAATGAAGGATTTTTCTAAATGATGATATTATATTATTTCTAAAGAGGTCTGTAGAAGATTGTGAATTGATGAGTTAGAAATATTTCATACTTTATTAAAAAATCCTATGATTTTTTCTAGTGATGTATTAATCACAAATCATGAAAACATTCATGATACAATAATTTAAAGAAATGGTTGAGATGATTGAAAACATTTAGATTAAAAGAATGAGAATTCTGTAGTATTCTCAATTCAATTATAATTATAATCTCATCATAATTGAAATTCAATTGTAATGGGGAATTAATTCTAATGGAAATTCCATCATAAGGGTACGTTAATAATAATGATATTTCCATCATAATGGGAGACTCCATCATTACTTTAATTCCATCATAAAGGGATGATATGGAAACAAAAATCGCATTGAGTTGAAGAAGGAAAAAAATTGTAATTAGATGAAGACGAAAATAGATATTTTAATGATATGAATAGTGAAACATAAATTATAATGATCAGAAGAAGAAAATATAAATTGTAATCATTGAGAAGGAAATAGAAATAAAAATAATTTAGAAGGAAATAGATTCATAATGAGCCGATTCAAATAAATAATAAAAAAATAAAATCTTGATGTTTTGTGAATAGTTAATTTGGTCAAATTTGATATTCAAATTTTAATAAATATTAGAGAAATATAAAGAGGGATGAAGAAGCCAAATTTGATGTTTAAATTCAATGTTTTTTTTAGATTTCGAAAATTTGGGAAGTAAGGAATGTTTTCACATTAAACTCATTTTCTTTTCAGAGTTGCTTATAAATATTGGCAGAGATCATTAAATCATTGTGACTTTCCCATAAGATGAAAAGGCGGAGAAAAGATGAAATTAAATGAGATTCAATTCTGGCTAGAGATCATATGACGAGGATTGGAAAAATTAAACGTTTATTTACTAGATTGAGAATGATCATATTGTTAGAATCATCTTCTATCAATCATATGGATTCACTTGTATTGAAGGAGATTTTATTTTGAATATGATCAACTTTTGGATTTTATGATTTTAAATGGGTTCATTGAATTGATTCATGTGTATTATGATAATCAGATCCAGACTCATCGTATCGAGAGAATCGGATCCTAACTCATCAAAATGAGTTAATCATATCCAGACTCATCATATTGAGAGAGTCTTATCCATATTTATTGTATTGATAGAATCAGATCCAGAATAATCAAATAGATAAAATTCGATCCATCCAAATCAGCCTGAGGAATTAGAATGAGAAATTGTGGAGTAGTTTCAACTAAGTCATTACTCTGTTGTTTGGATCAATTTTTTATAAGACATAATTTTAAAATAATGGGTGTTGGTAAGATAATTCCTATTGGGAGATAGATGAAGTCTAACTTGATTTGTCACAAGTTGTATTCACTTCTTCGTAATATTGGATTTCCATAAGAACGTGGGAGTGGCTATGGGAAGGGTGTAGGTTCTCACACTGAGGACAGAACTTGTAAATCTATTGTTCTTTATATTCTTTCATACTTTTTCATGCATGAGTGTTTACTAAAATTTTATAGGGAGATAAATTTTAACATGTTACAGAGGACAAGTTTCTTAATGTTTTTAACTTATAAAATGTAACCAACTAATTCAACCATATTCTTAAATTTTTATTTCATACATTGAAACATAAATGGGCATTAGATCGAGGTTCCCTTTTGTAATCCTTATCAAGGATAATATCAACAATGTCAATGGAAGAGGAATTACAACATTTTATGGAAAAAATTACGATGGATGAGAAAATAGGATGATTCCTTATCCCCAATCTCTTGGAATGGAAGTTATTGATTCCATTTATAATGGGTTTCCACCTATAGTTAAATACTTCTGAATGACCTTCCTTGATAAGAGACATATATACTTTTATGGAAAGTATAGAAGTTATATTTTCATTTTATTTTCTAAAAATGATTATCATAATTTGATAGGTCTAAAAATGTCAAAAAGTTAGTGGGATGTGATGGATAATGTTTTCATAGGGAATTCAAAAGTCAAAGAATCAAATCTACAAATATGGAATAGTATGTATAGAGACATACAAAAGAGATATAAGAAAATATTGACGAATACTTCACAAAATTAAATTAATTTTTTTACAACATCAATGGATTTGGAAATGTCTTGGAAGATTCTACAATTTTTAATACAGTTTTGAGAAACATTCCATACATGTTTTATTTAAAAACATATTATTTATAAGATAAGTATTACTTATCTCTTGATCAAATCCCTAACTTTATTATTTCTTATGAAATGAAGAAATCTCAAATATTTAGAAATAAAATGAAATATTAAATGGATTTTGAATCTATGAGAATGATGAAAATTCATGATGTTTATGAAGCTAATAATTATGAGTTTGAAGATAAATATGTTGATTAGTTGAATGAAAAAAATCATGGTTCTTATATCAATGAACTAAAAAAGGTGAAGATCAATGTATATCGGAAATATTACTCAAACGTTTTTAGAGTCTGGTTAAATTGTACCCTTTTCATTGAATTTCCCTATGAATAATGTTTTGGAATATTGATAATATTATGATAGAAATCCTTTATGGAATAAGTGGAACAAAAAAGATAATGAATAAAACTCATATAATATATACAATAAGATGATTACAAAAAATTGGAGAATTATGTTGAGTTAGAATGTTGAATCATACACAACTGAAAAAATTATTATTATGATGAATTTTTAGGAAAATTTAGATCCTTTATTAAACAATTTGTGCGAAACTAATGTTTAATAAGAGTCTGACGAAGGTGATGACGAATCTTATATAAAGTATCATCTTAGAATAAAACATTTTGAAAGTCTTGAGAAAAACAAAACTCTCTAGAAATAAATTATTGAAATTAATAATTATTGTTCATATGTTTTTGTGGGAAAACATATTTCACCATATAAGAGGATTAATACATTCAGGAGAATCTACATAGTAAACATAAAATTGATTAATTGGGAAAGATAATTGATGCTCATTGTAATAAGTTGTATTATAAATAATGAGAGGTTAAAAAGTATCAATAAAAAATTATTGAGTCAGAAATTACCTTGGGGATGATGAATAAAAACATCAAAATAATTGGATGTAAATTATGATACTTCTAAAGATGTGTAGAAGCCTCAAAAAGAGAATTAGGTGAAATATTATTTTATATTAAATTATATTTCATTTGATTCATTTATTATTTTTTTCTTTTGAAAAAAATGTGAATTATAGGTTGGATAATGGATGTGATAAACCAATCTATCATACAAAATTAGAAAACTCCCCCAAAAAGATTGATTATCCAAATCCGGATTAAATTAGATCGTAAAGAAGATTTCAACCACAACAAGGTTTCTATAGAGAACGATCTTTATTATATAAAAAACAATATTTGATGTATATTTTTTGTGTTTTGGAAGATATGGAAAAAGGTCATATAATTATTGGATAATCATATCTTTTTATGGATGAAGTTTTGATTAATTTGGATGAAATAGTGAATGTAGGATGAGTAACATTACTAAATTATACAAAGTTGAAAGGGTGAGTTCTCAAGATGTTAGAAACATTACAAAAAATCAATTAGAATATTTGGTATAATTTTATGGAACATGTGATAAAAATATTCATTATGCCAAAATATGTATGGAACTCCTTCTGAAACATGTTTCTTATGATATAAATGAAAATGATGATGAAAAGAAGAATGTTATAAAAATAGCTTTTTTTGTTGATACTACTTTGAATAAAGGTAAAAAGAACAAACCATGGATAAGTTATAGTGTATGTTCATTACATATAACAAGGGATATAAAAATGTTGGAACATGTTGAATTTCATGATGGAGGAGAAGTTAATTTCTGTAATAATAGTTCCTTAAAAATCATTGGAATTATAACTATTGAGATTGAAGTTATACATTTTAAATCTAAGGATGTTTTATTTTTTTATGGGATAAAATATAAAATACATAGTCTAAGTCATGTTTTTGATATTGTATTCCATTAAATGTTTGAAATAATGAAAAGTCATCATAAAAGGTAAAAGAACTAGTGTGAATCTATTATAAATATTATAATTCAATAAAACATGTTACTTGAGTGTGGAAGATGAAAACAATGTGAACCAAATAATTGGGAACCCTAGATAGAAATTTATGAACAAACTTTCTAAAGTTAATTCCATTCAAAACATTCCATAATTCAAAATAAGATAAGAAGATGTTTTTGTAACTTTTCAAAAAGGGAAGATGACTAACAAAAGTCAAAAAGGAATTATGATTAAATCTACCAGACCACTTGAGCTTATTCATACCAATTTATTTGGGCTGATGATACATAAATCAACAAAAGGATATTTATAATTTATCACTTTTATTGATTATTTCACTCTGATTAACAATATAATGTTTATGAAAAACAAGTAATATGTTATTTAAATGTTCAAAATCTTCTAAAATGTTTTTTTTAATGAAATGGGGGTGTCCATAAATATTTTGAGAAAAAATAATGGCACCAAATTCAGAAGAAATAATTTTGGAACTTATTTGAAAAATCATGGTATCCCAAATCAGTATAGTGCTACCAATAATCCAAAAAATGGATTAACATAATCAATGAATATATTTTTAGTGGAAATGTGAAGAAGTATGTTAGAATAATATAACATTTTAAAATTTTATTAGTGAAAATATGTTTGTACTATTTTACATGTTCAAAATAAATTATTTTTGAGATTAGAAACCAACATGACTCCTTATAAATTTACATATAACAAAAAAACATCATTAAAATTCAACAATAGTTTTTGAAGCCCATGTATTCTCAAAATCAAAATTACAGATTTGGGAATGATTGCTGGGAAAGCTGACGAAAGACCTTTTATGGGTTACTTACCAAATATAAGATGTTAAAAATTATATAAAAAATGTTTACAAATGTTGATGGACTCATATGATGTGAGGTTAATTGAAAATAAATTTTCATTAAAAAATTATTTTGAGAAATCTATGTTATATGAACATTATAAGTCTAAAAAATGTGAAAGTAATTGAAAACATCCTGATCAAGATTCAAAAGAATCATGTGATGAAGAAATTTTAGCTAGGAAAGAAACATTGAAAGTTCCTACATTATAAAAACATGTTGGAACCAAAAAATTTATTTGGAATCCTAAGGATCCATTTCAAAAAATATGATACTTGAGATTAGATAATTAGACAACACAAATATCTAAAGTGGAATAATAACTACTTTTAGAATATATTAAACACAATTAATTGGTGGATGATATGAACGAGGAGTTGGGTCAAATTGAGAAGTTTGAAACATGGATACTAGTTTCACAGACATCAAATAAAAATGTTATTGGAACCATGTGGGTTTACAAAACAATGTTAAATAAATATGTATAATTTTCAAAAAAAAAAAATAATGGACAGTTTTTAAAAGCTATGTACAAGTGGATAGTGTGTATTTTGTAGAATTTTTTCCGTATTTTCAATATTAGAAACTATAATAATGTCTCTTTCAGTGGTAGAACATGATACCTATAAATATTATCTGATTTATATAAATTTATCTTTTTTAAATGGAGAGATTGATGGAAATATTTTCATTGAACAACCTTGTGGTTATCTATAAGGTTTGTATGTAAACAATTTTTTTAAATTAAATAAATCTTTGTATGGGGTGAAACGAGCTCCACATTCTTGGTATTCTAGTCAGGAAAATTGATTGATAATGTTGAAAATTTCTAATGTAAAAATTGATAGAAACATATATGTGAATGATTTTTACGATGAACCTATAATTTTAATTGTTTATGTGGATGATATAATGTTTTTGGGGGATAATGAAAATCTTGCAAAACATTTTCTAAGTAAATGAAAAAGAATTTTGAAATTTCTATGTTTAAAGAATTATTATTCTTCCATAGATTACAAGTTCAACAATACGAAAAATAAAATTTCTTAACTCATGAAATATATGAACTAGTATTGTTAATGATGTTTGTAATGGAATAATCCAATGAAGTTTCAACTCCTATTTTAGTTAGCACAATGTTGAGTAATTATAAACCTTGTATAACTATGAATCAAAAACACTTTCAGAAGCTAAAATTAATTCCTCATTACATTACAACATCATTATATAATTTTTTTATGTTATGACTATGTGTTCAATGTTTTAATGTAATCCAAAAGTATCACTTTTTTTTTGCAGAAAAAATTATTTTTTGATTTTGATTGGGGTGGGAATTATTATTTTAGATAATCATCCTCAGGAGATACATTTTTCTTTAGTGAATTTTGTGTGTGTTGTAATAGGGATAAATAATGTTGGAAAAAATTGAGCACTCCTGAATCTGAATATTTTTATAGTACTCCATATTGTACTCAAATGTAATGGAAGAAATTTTATCTAGTCAATTTGAAAGTAGAGGTTTCAAAACCATTGAATACACTTTGTCATAATCAGATTTTAATTGATTATTTTAAGAATCGTTTCCAATATTCGTGATCAAAAAACATTGATATAATTTATCACTATATAAATGATAAGGTTAATGTTGTAGATTTTTTTTTGTATTATATTTCATCAAAGAGACATATTGTTGATATCTTTACAAAAGAAATGTGAAAATAAATATTTGTGTAATTATGGATGAAATTTCCTATTCAAAATCCCCCAATTTCTTCCTAAAACTCTTAAGAAAATAACCCCCACTGTTATCATTAATATTTAGAAAAAGGGAGAGATAATATAACAACATTATACATTGTAAGATGTTTTTAATTATCTTTATTTTATGAATCCTATTTTGTGGTTTTCTTGAAAATGGGGAGAGAAAATGGAAAGTGGGGATAAAATAAATGTGACAAATGATTTTATTAAAATGGAAGAAAAATTTTCATACCATCGAGAAGGAAATTCAGTAAAAACATTTCTTTATCTAGAAGTTAGGTGTGATGATAATATTTTTTTGAGATGGTTTATGTCTTGATAATATTAAAAAAATTATTTTTTTTACCAAAGCTGACTACTAATAATATTATGATAGTTGGAAAATTTTCTAACAAGGGTTGTCAAAAAATAAAGCGGGGTATATTTAAGAAACATTGTAGTTAAATTGTTATAAATTTTTTTTTTGTATTTTTTGGACCACTATCCTTTTTTTAGAAGAGTTTTTTTATTTTACAATATTCTTATCCTATCTCTCATAATTAGATTTTATATGAAATTCAGAATTTTATAAAAAAATTAGATCCAACTGTATCATATTATGATCATCATATCAAAAAATAATCAGTGGTAGAAACTATTTTTTACAGGAGGTTTTCATTGTTCATAATCATAGAATGAAATATGTTGCTAATTGAAGAAGTTGTATTGCTGATAAATATTTTTGTTTATGATTGTGAGGTGAGTATTTAAAAATATTTCTTATATTGTAAAAACAAATATGATTATACTTTTCTTTACATATGTTCTCACAAATAATGAAAGATCTCAATATAAAATATTTTGATGAAATGTTGGAGTGGTTTATGAAATTTTGGAGTTGCAGAATTGAAATTCCACCGAAATGGGAGTTCTATTGTAATGTGAATTCCATCGTAATTAGCATTATATCATAATGTAAATTGAATACTATAGTTAATTACATCATAATGGGATGTTCATCATAATGTGATTTATATTGTATTGGGGAATTCTCTAATAATGAGAATGTCAACATAATGAGATGAGAATAAAATAGAAATCATAATGAGCTAATGAAGGAAACAGAAATCGTAATTAACTGAAGAAGGAAATAGAAACCACATGAATATGAATATTTAAATTGAAATAGTAATGAATTGAAGAAGGAATAAACGTTAAGATCTGAAGAAGGAAATAGAAATTATAATTATGGAATCATAATTAATACCTTTTAAGATGGAAACAAATTCGTAAAGAGATTATTAAAAAGAAGACTCAAGGTAAAATTCTAGAATTTTTGTGAATAGATGAAAATGTAAAACATGAAATTCAATTTTTCATAAATTTTGAAAACATATATAGTAGTTTGAAGGATTCAATGTTTATTTTTAAATTTTAACGATTTTAAGAAATAAAGGAATTTTAGGAAGCGAGTAATGTTTTCATTTTTCTTGCTTTTTCTTTTCTAAGTCGCCTATGAAGACCCTCTTAGATGACTTATTCATGGTAATAGTAATGTATGATAAAAAGGTGGACCACTGAATACATCACATGAGAGTCATTTCTAGCTAGAGATCTCATGTGAAGGATAAGACATATAGATGTTTTCATACAAGATTGAGCAAGATTTTATTGAGAAAATCATATTTTGTCAATCAGATTGAGTCAATTAGACAAAATAATATAAAATTGGTAATATGACAGGAGTTTATGTTATATATATTCATAATGAGTTCAACATATAATGTACATCATATTGAGATAATCAGATCTAGACCTATTATATTGAGATAATTGGATCTAAACTCATTCTGTTTTGATAATCTGTTCTGGACACATCATATTCCCAGGATCATATCTTGACTGATTCTATATGAAAGAATAAGATCTAGGATCACCAAATTAAGAAAATAAAATATAGCCAAATCATATTGGGGATTCTAATTGATAAATTGTGGAGCCGTTTCAGGGAAGTATGTATTATTTTTCATGTATCAAAATTTTTATACGAAAACATTGTAAAGTGAAGGGAGTCTGTATAAACATTTTTATTGGGGGATTTAAACCATCTAACTGGAGTCAGAACAACATTTATTGAATTCTTCATAATATTTCATTTATATATACCTAGGAAATTGTCTATGGAAAGGATTTTGGTTCTCACACTAAGGCCAAACCTTGAAAATATTGTGTTCTTTACATTCATTTCTATTTTTTAGGCATAAGTATTTACTATATGTTGATAAAAAAGTTAATCTTAACAGGTTACAGGGGTTAAGTTCTTAATTGATTTAAAAATTTTAAAAAGTGAAAAATAATTCAACCCACACCATTCACTGTTGTTTTTTATCCTTTGGAACTTCAATATTTTTTATGAAATTTTATTAAAAATTTATTAAAATTTACAGGTTAAAGTTATATTTTTGTAAATAACTACTTTTTTTATTTATTCTTTGTGATTGGTTAATTGTGGACAACTATGATTTATCATGGTTACATCTTCTCATGAATTTTTTCATTGAAATAAATATCATATATGTATATATTTAGTATATATGCATTTATATTAATATATATAAGATATATAAATAATATTAAATACACCCTTCGTAGAGACAGTTGGTTGTACGTACACAAGAAATCTATTTCCATTTTCTCAATGTACTGAATGAAATGAAATTAAATGATATATTACCACTATATAATAATATTTATGTCATCAATACTATATATTCGCATTAGAATCATCCTTATTACCTCCATTTTAAATCATTGAGAAATCATATCTATTTGCGAGGAAGTAGTTTGTCATACACACAAGCGACATTATCGTATTCCCAAAAATTAGAAATCATGAAGATATTTTTGATTTAAATATTAAAGAATTATAATAATCTCATAAATATAATATATAAATTATAAATCAATAGTTCTTCCCAAGTGTGAGAGGTGGTATTGGAAAAATGAATGAATTCAGTTCGTAAGGCGGGAGTCAACCGTACATAGGAATGATGATTTCATAACCCATTTGATGAAAGTGGAGATTGTTGTAGGACATGAAAATAACATAAAAACATCATAGTATATTTATGATATTAAGTTAATTATATCATCATGGTATAATAATAATTTATGTTAGTGGGGGAAGAAATAAAACCAAAATGCACGTTGATGTGTGTTTCCTCCTCTTCAGGTATCATCATTAGGGTTGGACCAAAATCCATTCTAAGTTGTACCTATATCCAAACTAAGTATTATTGTATTATAGAATATGATTATTTATTTAATATTTATATAAATAGTATTATCCAAAAGGGTTTGATGGTGTAAATGTGTGATGATAGGGGTGGCCTTTTGAAAGTGAGGTGAGTGGAAGACATGAATTTTCTTAAAAGAATGAATTTCAGCCAGCTATTTCCCACATAAAAAGACACCAGTAGTTGAAATTTATTTATAATATGTTGAAAAATATCTTAAAATTTCCATCCATTATGTTTCTGATATATTATTTTCTTATTTTTAACACTTGAATTTTTTGTTTTACCCCTGATTAAAAAAGTACCTTATTCATGAAAAATAAACTGAAATGTTTTTACATTTTTTTAGAAAAAAAGTAAGTTGAACATACAAAATTGTGACGTCACGGATCTGAGTTCCACTCCACGGGTGCCCCAAACCCGGTTGGTCACATGACCTCAAGCGAATTTTCCCAAATTCCAGAGGCTTCCAACTAGTAGTGAGGGCCCAGGTCTGATAGTGGGGAAACTATGCCCTCATTTGTCGAAGTGTAGTGCAACAGAATTCAAGATAAAACATACAACAACAGAAAAACAAGTAAAACACGCATAACTGAAATGAAATACTGTAGAAAAATAGAACCAACCATTATATAGATAAAGATGCAACATGTATCTAGTTCTATGAAAACAACCAGAACTTGTTACACAACAATACAATACAATGAAATGTACAGATATAAAAAACAATGAAAAACAGTGCAACAGGAACTCAGCAGCATCACAAGCCTAAGCTCTGTCCAATGCTCTTCTACTCCTCTACAATAGTCAAGTACATGTATATTGACCATTTCCCTTATCCATACCTGCAGCAATATAGTCGGCTTGTGCTGAAGACATGACCCAAACAGGGTGTCAAAATTGAAACCCAGTAGACACCCACCAAAGGTACGTACCCAACTATCTTTGTAAATGTGCAACAGTAGTGCATAGTAGTAAATGAAATAAACTAATCAATACTCAATGTAACTAATTGTACCAGTTATATTTCCAATTTTAATATTAATTTAATCATTCAATATAAGTAAATCACCATAGGGAATTTCTAAGTAAACAGTCAGTGTCCCCTGACAAGTAAACACTTACCCTCAGGTAAAGAGAATCCAAACCCATAGGAATCTTCCCACAGAAATATTGAATAATGCTCATTGGTGGACGAGGTGTTGCCCACAGGCACAGAATCTGCTTTTCAAAGGCAAAAAGGATGTTTCCCTCAGTCGGAATAGAGCACTGCCCACAGGTTAAATCACAACACTGCCCTTAGGCTAAACAAGTAACCGGGCCATGCCCAATATATAAACAAGAAATTTATATACAATTCTTCTCAAGGTAATTTAAGATAGGATAAAATTCATAGTATACCCTCAGGTAACCTGTCCAAACTGTTAAACAGAGGAACACACCCCAGGGGAGGTCCTGAATCCAAGTAGCGATCCCAAATAGCAGTTCACAATTACATTTAATTTCGTATACAATTCTAGTTAATAAAACATCCAAGGTCTCACCCACACAACACCCCAACATGGGTTCGTAGCACAATGGTACACACAAACGCACAACAGTTGTAATTTAAACACTACACCACCTACCTCGATCGCCCCTGATCGGTATACTTGAATGAAACTCCTAGAATCTTCCAAGACCGACGTAGATATGTGGTGAAAATAAACTCATTGAAAATAAAATATATTCTATTAGAAGAATAATTGGAACAAACTATGCAAGGAGAGGAAGAACTCACCCGTTCCATTCCAGGATGATCGACGGTGTCCAAAACGAGTTCCTGGTGTTCGGTCAGGAGGTCCTCCAAGCTCCAGCTGTCTCTCTAAATCTCCTTCAGCATTCTAAGCTTCCTCTATGAACAGAGGAGGATACTTACCATTTTAAGTGAAAAAAACAGACTACATGGTATGTACTATTGAGTACACGACATGTACATTTTATTTTTTAACTGTTCCTTTGACAGCTTCTTTCCACCACAGCTCTGTTCATCTGTCTACATGAGTATACAACAAGAATTATTGATTACATGGTGTTTACTATCGCTCAGCTGGTGGCTACTTCCACCGCCTTACTATTCACCGACGGAAAGACTACACGACACGTAAATACAAACTACACAGCCTGTGGTTGGTTTTTACTCCTTTCATCGCCAGTATGGGTACACACCATGTGTACTAATCCCACAAGGCCAAAGTACATGGTGTGTGGAAATTTTCACAACGTTTAACCATAAAATTTGTGATTTTCCCCCATTTTCCTTATTTTCTCAAAAACACTTAAGGAAAAGAGAAAAGAAGAAACCCATACCTCAAGAATAAGAACAGGGTTCTTACAATCTTCCCCTATTGAAGAAATTCATCCCCAAATTTACCTTTCATGGGTGGAAAATATAATGCTTAGAACAACACTGGCCACTAAGCACGTACGTCGGTTTCCCTCTCCATGGTTTCGTCCTGCACTCGAATATGCTGCCATAACACCCGTACGGGAGGAACTGACCATCCACTGATATCCTTTGTGGAACTATCCATGATATGAATTAGATGATTCTCAAAGGACACATCTATCTGATGCTCAACCTCCTCTGGATGAAAGACCTAAGATGGGTTAGAATGATAACGATGCAACTGAGATACATGGAATACATCGTTCATGGCCCGGTACCTCTGTTGTAACTGTAACCGATCGGCAACTGGCCCGACTCTCTCCAGAATCTCAAATGGCCCCACATACCTCAGTGAAAGTTTACCTTGTCTCCTGATCCGCCTATGTCCCATGTTCGGTGAAATACGCAAGAAAACCAGATCCCCACTTACGAACTATAAGGTTCGTCTATGGTGATCAACATAAGATTTCTGATGAGACTGTGCCGAAGGCATCCACTTATAAATCATCTAGACCTGCTCAAAAGACTCCTGCACGAGATGTAGTCCCAGTAAAGATGCTTCACATGCCTCCATCCATCACAAAGGTGATCGGCATAGCCTAACATATAATTCCTTGTAAGGTTCCATCACAATAATTTCCTGAAAACAATTATTATAGGAAAACATGACTAGGTGTATTTGTGTCTCCAATGAGCCCCCAATGTCTAGGAAACATGCACGCAACATGTCCTCTATCACCTGTATCGTACGATCTTACTGACCACCAGTCTGAGGGTGGTAAGCTATGCTCAGAAGCAACTGTGTACCCAGTTCCCTCTGAAAAATTTTCCAGAAACGAGATGTAAAATGGGAATCCCTATCTGAAACAATAGAATGAGGGACCCCATAAAGACATACGTCCTCTCGTATATTCAAATTCATGATCGCGTCAACTCCGAAGGACTCCTTGATCAGCAAAAAGCAAGATACTTTTGTGAGATTATCCACAAAAACCCACACGACATCATTGCCTCGAGGTTACCGTCACAACCCAGTCATGACGTCCATCACGACATCATCCTATTTCCACTCCGAAATGGGTAACTTCTATAACATTCTAGATGGCCATTGATGCTCCCCCTTTACCTGCTGATAGGTTAAACACATCGTAGCGAAACTATCTATCTCCCTCTTAGTACCCAGCCATCAATACTGACATCACTAGTACCAGTACATCTTGGTAACTCCGGGATGAACTGTCCAAGCTGAAGCATGAAACTCCCACATCAACTCCTCACGTATATCCACTGGAACCCACACTCATCCAGGGAAATGCAGTACCTCATCATTGCCTATTATCCAAACAGGAGGAATGTCTTCACTTTCCTCCAACTCCCGTAGAATGAGGCCTTCTGAATCAGATAGTTGTTTCATCCTCAATCTATCCAGGAAAGTAGAAGTCACAGCTAAAGATGAAAGACTAGTTTTCCCCTGACTGTCATGCAATTTCAAATGCATCTCAGAGAACAAATCCATAAGCTGCCACTCACCATTGGCCTCATGAATTATATGTATCTGAATCATCCTACTCAGTGCATCAGCAACTACATTACCAATACCATGTGTATAGGCAAGCTCAAAATCAAAGGACTGAAGGTATTCAATCCACCTTTGCAGTCTCAGGTTCATATCACGCTGGGTAAAGATGTACTTGAGACTTTTGTGGTTGGTGAAAACAACAAAATACTCTCCCAAGAGATAATGTCTCCAACAGCACAATGCATGAACAACTACAACCAACTCAATATCATTCATTTGGTAATTACTCTCATGTGGCCTCAACTACTGAGACATGTACACAACAACTCAATTGACCTGCATCAACACAGCTCCCAGCCCAATTCCTGATGCATCACAGTAAACAGTATAGTTCTTCCCCTTCTCTGGAAGTATCAGGATTGTTGCTGATGTCAACCTTCCCTTTAGCTCTTGGAAGGCTATCTCTCAAGCTTCTGTTCAAAAAAACATCAAACCTATCTTAGTCAAACCCATCAACGACGATGTTATATGGGATAAGTCATGTATAAAATTCTTATAGTAACCAACCATCCCCATGATACTACATACCTAAAACAGGTTCTTAGGATGCTCCCAGGAAACTACTGCTCTCACGTTCTCTGGGTCTACTCCAACTCCTACCTATGAGATGATATGACCCAAGAAATAAATCTGGTCCATCCAAAAGTGGCACTTTGAGTGCTTAGCATATAGTTGATGCTCTCTTAGTGTACTCAGCACGATCTCAAGATGGGTGGTATGTTCGTGTCGAGTGTGACAGTACACCAAGATATCGTCCACGAGTACTACCACAAAGGAATCCAGATAAAGATGAAACACACGATTCAACAGAGCCATGGAAACTGCTGGTGCATTCGTAAGTCCGAACGACATAACCAATTATTCATATAGACCATACATACTCGTGAATACTATGAAAGGTATATCAGATGGTCTAACGTGTAATTGATGATATCTAGATCTCATGTCAATCTTCTAGAAGACTCGTGTACCTCGAAGTTGATCAAAAATATCATCAATCCATGGTAAGGGATATCGGTTCTTGACCGTCAACTAGTTCAGCTACCGATAATCCACACAAAGTCTGAGTGTATCATCCGCCTTCTTTGAAAAAAGGACCGGAGAACCTCAAGTGGAAGTACTGGGTCGGATAAAACCCTTTGACTATAACTCCTATAACTGTCTCTTGTGCTCCTGTAACTTAGGTGTATCCATCCTATAAGGAGGAATGGATACCGGTGCCGCTCCTGGAACAATCTCCATAGATAAATCCACCTCTCACTCTAGGGGTAGACATGAAATGTCTTCCGGGAAGACATCCCTAAAATGATCAACCGCAGGAGGGAAATACTTCTGACTAGTTCCCTGATCATCTAGATATAATCTCACAATCTGGGATGTGACTCCACCTCGCCCAAAATTCTCTGGTCCAGCTCGACTCGCCTGGACATCCCAACCGCCCTTGTATAGAAACTCGCTGCCCTCTGGTGACATGAAACACACCCAGTGACGATAGCAGTCTACAAATGCTCGAAAGGGAACCTACCAGTCCATCCCATGAATGACATCATAGCTCGTCATCTCCAAGAAATAGAGGTTAGATAGAAAAGTGACACCCACCAAAATCTAGGGGGAACACCCTGCATTGATGCACACATGTGGTTCTCACTCCCAACGGAGTTTCTCGAATCATAATCACGGAATAAGAAGAAACACAAAGGCCAAGGCTCTCCACAACAGGCACAAATACTATGCTATGTGTAGCACCCATATCAAAATGTTTTTATGATAAGATAGAAGCTACTACAATAGTACCACTTATAGTAGAAGGTATGGGATCCTCTCATGTTGGATCTGTAGCACTGTATATGCATGCCCAATTTCATGGCCCTATGACACATCCTGGATACCCTGAGAAGTCCCGCCCTGCTGCCTCTGAGATCCTGGTGTCTGGCTACCACTACCATGACCACCAGCTCGGCCTGCACGCCCTGACGTATTCCAGTTTCCCGACTAGTAAGAAGCTGCACATCCTGCTCCCGCATGGGGAGTCTACAGAACACCCCTCTCACTAACCACCAGTGGAAACACCCTGAAAAAGCGCTGCAGATTCCCCATCCTGCCCCAAGCTCGGCATTCCACTAGGTCACGTGGACACTGTGGTTTCTTGTGCCCACTTTACCACACTAGTATCACTTGAACTGGCCACCTGAAGCGTTCTTCTGGCTGGTACTTCCACCGTGAGAGAAGTCCATATGTCTCTTCCTCTTATAGGTAGAAATATTACCAGAAACTGGTGTCGAACCGCCCTGTCCCACACCACTAGATTCCGACAGATTCCTCTCGGTAATCAGTGCCTAGTTCAAAATAGCATGTAAAATAGGGAACCTGAAAACATTCACCATTCCTCAAATGTCATATTAAATACCATCCTCAAAGAATATGTCCCTCAATGTCACATCACCCACCAAAACTGGTGAAAAACACTGAATCTCGGTAAAACGAGCAGAATAATCCATCACTGACATAACACTATGCTAGAGAATCATGAACTCTCAAGCTCTATCTGACATCAGCATCTCCCGGAAGAAGATTCCATAGAAAGATGTCTGAAAATATTCTCACTCCATGTCTCTATGATTCTCTGTATGAGTGATAACATTCTTGCACATCTTGGGGGAATCACAAATCATATAAGTCGTGAGCTTGACCCTCCACCATGGAGGCGTCTCAAGATGCATGAAAATACTATGCAATGAATCCAGCCAAGACTATGCATCCTGTGGTCGGCCATCCATAGAAAACATAGGTTGATGATGCTGCTGGAAGATATTAGTCAGCTCAGCCATAGATGAGGTAGACGATGCTGCTCCTTGACTGGTTTGCATGAACCGCATGAAGCCTTCATGGAAGTACGCATCCGCTTCTGTGTCCGGAATAACGGTTGCTGCCACATCTGGCTCTACTGGAGGATCCACTAGTATCCCATGACCTACCGTCTCTGGAGATAATTTTTGTTGTTCACTTGGAAAAAAATGTGTGGTTGTCTCGGCAGCATGACTCTACTAGGTCAAATACACAACTTTGAACAGAATTATCAAAAAATGAAACAATGAGTCAGGTGAATGAAAGTTTTCATGATTTACAAAACTTGTCTACACGGTGTGTATAAATACCACATGGCGTGTTCTCACAAGCTGTTCATATAGGCGTGTACTCCAGCTTAAACTGTCTGTGTAACACCCCAAACACACCGTGTGTCTTCTAAAGACACGACGTGTACTTGAATAATCCTTCCCTGCCCGAGTCCTTCTACACGTCTATTCCGCACGACTCCTTTTCAACAAGACTACTCAGCGTGTATGTCATCTACACAATATGTATGGTTTAATTATCCAACTTCCCATGTTGTTTTTGACATGGCTGACTACTTGGCTGACACCACACAGCGTGTTACTCCTACACACGACGTTTACACCACCCCGTTTCCCCAGCCACACAGCTAATTCCACATGGTCTCCCACCGATAAGGACTACAGGACATGTCCCTCAGGTACACGGTGTGTTCAAGAAGAGGTAACACTGACCCTTTTTTGTTAGCTACACGTCTGGGTCCCCTGGTTAGACTACACGGCATGTTACAAAGTGGAAACAACATTTATGTCTTAAGGTTTCTCTATCCGCGCTGTTAGTTACACGGTGGACACCAGGTCAACACTACACGACGAGTACATCCAGTACATGGCATGACTTTCCCAAGACCATCCCAACCCTATGGCCCCACCCACACAGTCTATGAAATGGGAAGAGACTACACAGCGTGTACTCAAAAAGTTTTCGTTTCATTCCGAACAGAAGAACACATGGCATGTGTTCGAAGAACTACATGGTGTGTATCATGGGTTTCCTAGACAGTAAGCCTCTAAAGCTACTCCAGATCCCAGTAAATACTGAAAAACAACACCTAAGTGCCAAATTCTAATCCATGAGGGCCCATACTCCCCGCGAATCAATGTTTGGTATCTTATACATGTTATATACAAGTAAACAAGTCAATGATCCACCAAATTACGATCATTGAGGGCCCATACTCCCCAAAAACCAAGGTTGGGAATCTATCCAATCCACAGGCTCACACAAAAATACCCTATCACATAGCTTGTATTTATTAAATCAGCTCTCAAAACAGCATGCTTTTCTAACACAACAACTATCACAACAACATGAAATTTATAATGCGCCTACATGGCCTGGAACTATGCATGGCATGTGATTTATAGCCTCTGCCTAAATGATGCATGAGATTGAATACCATCATCTCATAGGGTTGAAAATAAATAGAACCCATGGATAACATATAAATAGACCAACCACAAGTTCGTCACCTAATAGTGAAAATCAAATCAACAGTAAAATTTTCAAAATCAAAATAATTTCAAAAATAAGAGGTAGACTTGCTTTTCCCTGTACATGGGTTAGAAACTCCCGAGCACCGCTTATTACCAACTACCATTTCCATCCTATCCCTGACCAAGGCTCTAAATATTATGTCAAAGAAATTAAACACCCTCTGATACCAATTTGTAACGTCCTAGATCTGGGTGCCACTCCACGGGTGCCCCGAACCCAATTGGTCACATGACCTCAGGCGCATTTCCCCAAATGCCAGAGGCTGCCGACTAGCAGCGAGGGCCCAAGTCTGATAGTGGGGAATGTATGCCCTCATTTGTCTAAGTGTAGCATAGTGTAATAAAAGATAAAACATACAACAAAAGTGGAAGAAGTAAAACATTCCTAACTGAAATGAACAGTTACAACAAAAGATAACCAACAATTATATAGATGATGACGCAAAAATTCTCTAGTACTAAGAAAACATCCATAACATGTTACACAACAATACAATACAATGAAAAGTATAGGTACAAAAAACAAACAAAAATAGTGCAAACAGAACTCAACAACATCACAAGCATAAGCTCGGTCCCATGCTCTTCTACTCCTCTGCAACAGTCAAGTACCATTATATGGACCCTTGACTTATCCACACCTACATCTGTATAGTCTGTTTAGGCCGAAGACATGATCCAAACAGGGTGTGAGAAATGAATCCCACTAGACACCCACAAATGTTCCGTGCCCAACTTTCATTGTAAATGTGAAACAATAATGCGCAGTAGTAAATGCAATAAACTAAGCAGTACTCAATGTAACTAACTGTACCAGTTATATTTACATTTTTAATATTCATTTAATAATTCAAAATAATGATATCACCACATTGAATTTCTATGTAAATAGTAAGTGTCCTAAAGCACGTAAACACCTACCCTCAGGTAAAGAGATTCCAAACCCACAGGAATCTGCCCACAGGAATATCGAATAATGCCCACAGGCGTACGAGGTGTCGCCCATAGGAACAAAATCTACTGCCCACAGGGATGAAGGAAGTTTCCCTCAGGCTGAATATAGCAACTCCCACATGCTAATCACAACACTGCCCTTAGGCTAGAAAAATCACCAGGACATGCCCAACATATAAACAAGTTATTTATTTACAATTCCTCTCTATTTAATTTAAGACATGCTAAAAATCATTATATACCCTCAGATAACCTGGCCAAAGGGCTAAATAGAGGAACACACCCCAGGGGTGGTCAGAGATATATGCAGCAATCCCAAACAGCAGTTCACAATTACATATAATTACCTATACAATTCTAGTAATTAAAAAACCCATGTCCTCAACCACACGACACCCCAACATGGGTTCGTAGCACAATGGTACACTCAAACGCACACCAGTTGGAATTTGAACACCAAACCACCTACCTCGATCCCCGCTGATCGGTACACGGGAACAACACTCCTCAAGTCATCCAAGAATGACGTAGATATGAGGTGAAAATAACATCTTTAAATCACAAATATCTTCCCTTAGAGGAATAATTAGCATGATATACGCAATGAGGAGGAAGAACTGACCCGTGCGGTTCGAAGGAGATGGATGGTGTAGAAAACGGGTTCTCGGTGTGCGGTCGGGAGGTCCACCAAGCCCTGGCCGTCTCTCCCTAGCTCCTCCAGCGTTCTAAGCTTCATCTTTGAACAAAGGATGCTACTGTCCATTTTAAGGGAAAAAAATACTACACGGTGTGTACTATTGAGTACACGACGTGTATTTTTCATTATTTAACTGTTCCCTCAGTGGATTCATTCCACCACAGAACTGTTCATTTGTCGTCATGAGTACACGACGTGTATTATTGATTACATGGTGTATA
Source organism: Viscum album (assembly GCA_963277665.1). Taxonomy (NCBI): domain Eukaryota; kingdom Viridiplantae; phylum Streptophyta; class Magnoliopsida; order Santalales; family Viscaceae; genus Viscum; species Viscum album. Next base: position 2,117,230,469 of record OY728120.1, read on the forward strand.
AGGACCCGCACTTATTTCATACATAATCTTGAATTTATTCAAGAAAACACTTCATTTTACATTGAGGATCTTTTCAAGTTTAGAGCTTTAGAGAATTAAGACAAAACATTCATAACATTACACATTGTTACATAGTGGATACCATAAAATCAGTTTCCATTTTCCTCAGAATATAAAACATTAAAACACAAAACAAGACTCCTTGACAATTCTTCAACATTTAACATGTCTTCCTTCCTTGTATTACTAATCATTAACCTGTGAAAAATCATTTAAAAACTTGCGATGAGCACAAAAGCTCAGTAAGGTATGAAAAAGAAGGAAAAATCACATTAGTCCATGAATACGCATGACATATGAAAACATTTTCAAAATACATGCTTTACACCCATAAAATCTTACATTGTGTAACATGAGATTTACACAATATCCACACAAACATAATTATAATCATAGAGGTATATTGGGGCATTACTTACATAATCTTGTAACCATCTTGGCTACCTTAAAATTTGTAACCCTCACGGCTACCTTACTTTGTGTAACCATCACAGTTACACTTGGAGTAACCATACGACCGACCTCCAACTTACTCATACCCAATGCATTGGAGGGAAATATAGGTCCCACCCTTCATCATAAACAATGCCCAATAATAAAAACATAATCATACAACATAAACAATAGCATAAAAACATTTCCTTTGAATCTTATAAAACAGAATTTTAAGAGAGGATTTTAGAAGAAAAGTCCCTTATAAACATCATATACTTGATGTGAGACTTAATTGAGTGGATGGAATATGTATATACTCTGTAAATACACATAATTAAACATAATATAAATAGAACCCATAACACAAACAATTTAAATAGCACATAAATTATAATGTAGAAGGTTAACCCAAATAATGGAAATCGGGTTAAGAATTCCCTTACCTTGGGCTTGTCTTACTTCAAAATTGTTTAAACCTTTTGTATAATGGTTAAAAGAGTGTTATTAGTATTTTACAGAAACATGTTCATGTTTATAACATCTTATATGGTCATTTCATAACCTCATTTCACCCCTTATTTGTTAGTATTTTGTTCCTTGCATTATTTTGGGTGAGTTCTTTTGTGATTTTCACGATCGGTTCATGATGAATCGTTCTTGTTGATTGGAAGTGAAACTCCAGAATTGGAATGGAGTAGTATTTACATATTTACAGTACCATAAATGATACCATTTATCACTTTGATGCTTTATATGATGATGATTTATAAGTTAAAACATTAATTATGTTCGTTTAGATCATTTAAGTGGTTCCTCGATAATTACAATTTCATTTAGTCTTATAAGTTTGAATCATGAGTACACAAGAATTCCAGAACCATATATGATTCATAAAACATATATTATAACCTGGTTCAACCATATAAATGGTTTCATGACCAGAATTGAAAGAATTAATGAAGATTGAAAATACATCGTCCACAATATCGGTAATTCGACACAAATGGACAATGTTTTTTGATTCTTTAAATAAGTGAGAGAGGAGAGGAATAATGATTTGTAATTTTCCATAAACATGAAAACATCCAGAATATACATGATTCTGGAGATTTCATGCCTCTTGGATAATAGGGGGTGAAGAAAGAAGTGGAAGGAAACTTGAAATAAAGAAAACATGAGAAATTTCTTACAAAAAATTCGGCAGCCTAACGACGCCTCTTAAAATTTCATAAAAACAAGATTGATGAGAGGAATGGAATATCTCATCCATCATAAAAAATTTGGATAGTAAGGGGAAATATTTAATGAAATATCCCAACAAAAGACAAAGGGAAAGGAAGAGAATAACATAAAATGGAAGGAAAGAATGAAAATGAAAGAGGATGTTTACCTCTTGATCTCTTCTCCTTGAGATCCTTCTTAAAGGCTTTGATTTTGGTCTTTTGGTGAGACCAGCAGCTCTAAGAAGTGGGGAAGAAGATTGAGGAGGGAATTTGGCAGAAATTAGACAATTCTCAAGGCTTGAGAGGTGTGGGAGGAAGAGGGGAGTGAGGGTGATATTTATAGTGGAGGAGGGGAGGTTTTTTAGATTATTTTAATTATTATTATATTATTTTTATCAAGACTATGAATAATCTCAAATCAAGTGGCCTTAATTAGTGAAAATATCAAGTGAGTTCGAAGCAAGTGGCCTTGCATCACTTATTATGTCATAAATAGTGCATTTTTACTGATAAATTGATTATACGGTATTTTACCGTATTTCACTATTCACCGAAAATTCAAGAGTTTCAGAAAAATACCAAAAATTTACCGCAACCATTTTTCGATGTGTAGAATTAAAAAATGAACTCCATTTTTCAAAAATAATTTTCTAAATATTATTAATTTAATTTTTAAATAAGGTCACAGTTAATTCGAAATAATAATAATATTGAAGTGCAATTAGTTTTATGTGACATTGGAAAATTAATTAAGATCCCATTATCCTATTGCCATGGGAAAATAAAATAATAATATTATTTACTATTCATGAGGTCATATTACTATTCATATTACTATTCATAAGGGCATGTTACTATTCACCAAAAAAAACAAGTTTGTTCCATCAGACTCTAAATAACATACTGAACACAATTGTAGATGACAGTTTCTTGAAATTCAAAACATAGAAGAAAAAAAATTATGTTTAAAGGATACTTATAAATATATACCTTAAACAAAATTTCAAGCATTTTCAATTTATTTTTAGAAAACCTTGGGATGTTACATTATCCCCACCTTCTTGAAATTGCGTCCTCGCAATTTTATTTACTTATTAAACAACTGAGGGTATTTTTCCCTCATAGCATTTTCAGACTCCCATGTTGCTTCTTCAACCATGTGGTTTCTCCAGAAAACCTTTACCTAGTGGATTACCTTATTCCACAATACCTGTTCTCTTCGATCAAGAATCTGAACCGGTTTTTCTTCATAAGAAAGGTTCTCTGCCAGCTGAACTGCTTCCGGCCTCAAGATATGTGATGAATCTGGAACATACTTTCTCAACATCGAAACATGAAAAACATTGTGCACCTGAAATAAGCTCGGAGGAAAAGCTACGCGGTATGCAACTGTTCCAACTTTATCCAAGATTTCAAAAGGACCGATGAACCGTGGACTTAGTTTCCCTTTATTACCGAAACGCATCACACTTTTCCAAGGAGATATTTTATGGAAAACATGGTCACCTACCTTGAAAGAGAAGTCTTTCCTTCTGTTATCTGCATAACTTTTCTGCCTGCTCTGAGCTGTCCTCATGTGTTGCTGGATCATCCTCACTTTCTCAGCCACTTCTTCTACTAATTCTGGCCCCATCAACTTTCTTTCACCGACTTCATCCCAAAACGCAGGAGTCCGAAACCGCTTTCCATACAAGGCCTCAAAAGGTGCCATCTGAATACTGGAATGGAAACTGTTATTATAAGAAAACTCAACTAATGAAAGATGTTGATCCCAAATTCCCTGATAGTCCATTGAACAAGCTCGAAGCATATCCTCCAAAGTTTGAATCGTTCACTCTGACTGCCCATCTGATTGAGGATGAAAAGCTGTACTGAAATTCAACTCTGTGCCCAAAGACTTCTGAAGTCCCTTCCAAAATTTAGAAGTGAACCTGGGATCTCGGTCAGACACAATGGAAAGAGGAACTCCATGTAACCTGACAATCTCTTTGAGGTACAATCGAGAAATCTGATCTAATGTCATTGTATCTCGAATAGAAAGAAAATGAGCAGACTTTGTTAGCCGATCAACAATAACCCATATCGCATTGTTACCTCGAGAAGTCTTTGGTAGTCCCACCACAAAATCCATGGATATATTCTCCCATTTCCATTCTGGCACTGGAAAAGGCTGGAGCATCCCCTTCAGTAACTGTCTCTCTGCTTTAACCTGCTGACATGTCAAACATTTCATTGTAAAATCTGCAATATCGCTTTTCATCCCATTCCACCAGTAATACTCCCGAAGGTCTCTGTACATCTTAGTACTTCCAGGATGAACAGAAAATGGAGAACTATGAGCTTCACACAACAATTCTTTCTTCAGCTGGGAATCACAAGGCACACATAACCTTTTTCCAAACCTTAAAACACAATCTTTATCAAGATTAAATTCTGGAAACTTACCCATTTTAACCAATTATACCTTTTTCTGTAGCTCATGGTCTTCCCTCCGCGCTTTCATAATTCTTTCTGATAACGAAGAATGCACTGAAACCTGAAACAAAACAGATATATTCCCTATACCAACAACTTCTAAGCCAAAATTTATCAAATCATTAATCAAGGGATCACATTCCAAACGTAGCATGGTTAATGATGCATGATTTTTCCGACATAAGGCATCCGCTACTTTGTTTGCTTTTCCAGGATGGTAATTAATATTGCAGTCATAATCCTTTATCAGTTCTAGCCATCTTCTCTGCCTCATGTTTAATTTCTTCTGAGTGAATATATACTTAAGACTTTTATGGTCAGTATATATTTGGCATTTGGTTCCGTATAGATGATGCCTCCATATTTTCAACGCAAAAACCACAACTGCCAATTCCAAATCATGCGTGGGATAATTCATCTCATGAGGTTTAAGTTGTCTTGAAGCATAGGCAATTACCTGACCATTCTGCATCAAAACACAACCAAGTCCCTTCAAAGAAGCATCACTATAGATGACAAACTCACCATTCCGGGAAGGTAAGGCCAAAACTGGAGCATTCACCAATCTCTTCTTTAGTTCCTGAAAACAAACATCACATTCCTCTGTCCAAACAAATTTAACCCCTTTCCGTGTTAACTTAGTTATTGGGCTAGATAACCGTGCAAAGTTCTTAACAAAGCGTCGGTAATAACTTGCTAAGCCCAGAGAACTACGAATCTCTGTAACATATGTGGGTCTTGGCCATTCATCAACTACTTTTGTTTTGGCAGGATCAACTGTTATTCCATCCTTATTTACAATGTTCCCAAGAAAAGAAATATGTTGCAACCAAAAATCACACTTGCTGAATTTTCCATATAGTTTCTTTTCTTTTAAAGTTTGTAAAACAACCCTTAGATGTTTTTCATGCTCCTCTTTATTTTTAGAAAAAACTAGAATGTCATCAATAAATACAACCACAAACTTATCCAAGAACTCATGAAATACTCTATTCATAAGATTCATGAATACAACAGGTGCATTAGTTAACCCAAATGGCATAACAACAAATTCATAATGCCCATATCTAGTACGAAAGGCTGTTTTCGGGATGTCATCCTCCTTCACCTTCAGCTGATGGTATCCGGATCTCAAGTCAATCTTGGAAAAGTACTGAGCTCCCTGGAGCTGATCAAACAAGTCATCAATATGAGGCAAAGGATACTTGTTTTTAACAGTGATGTTATTCAAAGCTCTATAATCAATGCAAAGTCTCATGGAACCATCTTTCTTTTAACAAACAAAACAGGGGCTCCCCATGGTGAAGTACTGGGAAAAATGAAACCTTTGACAAGCAAATCCTGCAAATGATTTTTCAATTCAAGAAGTTCTATTGGAGCCATACGATATGGGGGTTTTGAAATTGGCTTAGCATCAGGAACTAAGTCAATTGTGAATTCGACTTCTCGTTTAGGTATGACACTGGGTAACTCCTCAGGAAAAACATCAAGGTATTCATTTACCACTAGCACATCATTAATTTGAATAGTTCCCTTGTATTCAACAATATGAGCCAGATAACTTTGATTTCCATCTTTCAGTAGTTTCTCAGCTTCTTGATATGTTATCAATTGTATGGGTTCATTCTTGTATACAAACTGAAACTCTTTCTGAAAAACAACTTCTTTAGCTCTACAATCAATCTTAGCATGATAATCAGAAAGCCAGTCCATCCCCAGAATAACATCAAACTCGACTAAGGGTAAAACAACAAGGTTTGCAGGTAAAGTCTTTCCACATACCACAATAGAAATATTCTTATAATTCCTCTTTGCTAAAACAATTCCCCCTGGTGTTTTAACAACAAGTTCGGGTATCATTTGTTGAGGTGATATTTCCAATTTGCTAGAAAATTCCTCAGAGATGAAGGAATGTGTAGACCCCGTATCAAACAAAACTTTAGCAAAATCTGAGTGAACAAACAAAGTACCTGATACAACTTCATTGGATGTCCCAACATCTACTGACGTAGTCGCAAAGGATCTCACTACACCTTTCTGCTTGTAGTCTGGCTTCTTTGCATCATTTGGATCCCTCTTTGGACAGGCATTTGCATAGTGACCCATCTCACCACATTTAAAACACTTTACAGTTTGCTTATCAAGATTAGTCTTTGGATCATTTTCATTGCAATCTCAGGCCATATGTCCAAACTTACCACATTTAAAACACTTCCCAGTTTTGATAAGACATTCCCCATGGTGCTTCTTGCAACACTTTTCACAAACTGGAAACAGTATTTTCTTACCATCAGATTTCATTGGTTGATTCTTACCCATTGCTTTCCAATTGGACCTCTTCTTCTCTTTGTTTCCAAATTGCATGTGATCGTCAGCAAACTCCATCTCTACCCTCTCAGCACATCGGACAAGTTTCTCGTAACTTTTGAATTCACGGGAGGCCAACGCCCTTCGATACCTTGGCTTCAATCCTGAATAAAAGCGGTTGATTTTTCTATCGAGATCCAGAATAAGATTGGGAGCATACCTCGCCAGTCGGGTGAAGTTCGCCTCATACATAGCCACTGAATCTTCCTCCTTTTGTTTCAATTCAAGGAATTGTTTCTCCATTCTAAGTCGCACCACCTTAGGAAAATATTTTTCAAGAAAAATACTTTTAAATTCATCCCACACTAAGGAATCAAAATCGTCTCTGCCCCTGATATTCCTTACCATTGACCACCACTGATCAGCTTCCCCTTCAAAACGATAAATGGAAAGACTTACCTTTTGATTGTCCGAACATCCCATAACATCAAATATCTTATCAAGGGATTTAATCCATCCTTCTGCTGCCACTGGGTCAGAAGATCCATTGAATGCAGGAGGGTGTTGTCTCATAAAATGTTCCACCACTGTCATGTTCCATTGGGGTACCTCTATTTGTCCTCTTGCATGGATGCCACCACCATTTATTGCCTGCGTTAGATGAGCCATTACTGTCACAAACTGCTCGGTTCCAATCCCTACCATTCCGGGCTGTTGATCAGGAAGGATGTCATTCTGTCGGTGCCTATCCTCTTCAGCATCCATGTTCCTTCTATGGACAACCATTCTAAACAAACATTTCATAGGTGAAGCAACATGGTAATCTTTAAATGCTATAACAAATTAAACATAGATTGAAAATTATTTATGGTATTCTATTAGCATCACCTTAACCCCTAAAGTTATCTAAACCATCCTCTGATACCAACTATAAGGACCCACACTTATTTCATACATAATCTTGAATTTATTCAAGAAAACACATCATTTTACATTGAGGATCTTTTCAAGTTTAGAGATTTAGATAATTAAGACAAAACATTCATAACATTACACATTGTTACATAGTGGATACCATAAAATCAGTTTCCATTTTCCTCAGAATATAAAACATTAAAAAACAAAACAAGACTCCTTGAAAATTCTTCAACATTTAACATGTCTTCCTTCCTTGTATTAAACATCATTAACCTGTGAAAAATCATTTAAAAACTTGGGATGAGCACAAAAGCTCAGTAAGGTATGAAAAAGAAGGAAAAATCACATTAGTCCATGAATACACATGACATATGAAAACATTTTCAAAATACATGCTTTACACCCATAAAATCTTACTTTGTGTAACATGAGATTTACACAAGATCCACACAAACATAATTATAATCATAGAGGTATATTGGGTCATTACTTACATAATCTTGTAACCATCTTGGCTACGTTAAAATTTGTAACCCTCACGGCTACCTTACTTTGTGTAACCATCACAGTTACACTTGGAGTAACCATACGGCCGACCTCCAACTTACTCATACCCAATGCATTGGAGGGAAATATAGGTCCCACCCTTCATCATAAACAATTCCCAATAATAAAAACATAATCATACAACATAAACAATAGCAGAAAACATTTCCTTTGAATCTTATAAAACAGAATTTTAAAAGAGGATTTTAGAAGAAAAGTCCCTTATAAACATCATATACTTGAAGTGATACTTAATTGAGTGGATGGAACATGTATATACTCTGTAAATACACATAATTAAACATAATATAAACAGAACCCATCACACAAACAATTTAAATAGCACATAAATTATAAAGTAGAAGGTTAACCCAAAGAATGGAAATTGGGTTAAGAATTCCCTTACCTTGGGCTTGTCTTACAACAAAAGTGTTTAAAACTCCTGTATAATGGTTAAAAGAGTGTTATTAGTATTTTACAGAAACATTTTCATGTTTATAACATCTTATATGGTCATTTAATAACCTCATTTCACCCCTTATTTGTTAGTATTTTGTTCATTGCATTATTTTGGGTGAGTTCTTTTGTGATTTTCACGATCGGTTCATGATGAATCGTTCTTGTTGATTGGAAGTGAAACTACATAATTGGAATGGAGTATTATTTAAATATTTACAGTACCATAAATGATACCATTTATCACTTTGATGCTTTATATTATGATGATTTATAAGATAAAACATTAATTATGTTCGTTTAGATCATTTAAGTGGTTCCTTGATAATTACAATTTCATTTAGTCTTATAAGTTTGAATCATGAGTACAAAAGAATTCCAGAACCTTATATGATTCATAAAACATATATTATAACCTGGTTCAACCATATAAATGGTTTCATGGCCAGACTTTAAAGAATTAATGGAGATTGAAAATACATCGTCCACAATATCGGTAATTCGACACAAATGGACAATGTTTTTTGATTCTTTAAATAAGTGAGAGAGGAGAGGAATAATGATTTGTAATTTTCCATAAACATGAAAAAATCCAGAATATACATGATTCTGGAGATTTCATGCCTCTTGGATAAGAGGGGGTGAAGAAAGAAGTGGAAGGAAACATGAAATAAAGAAAACATGAGAAATTTCTTAGAAAAAATTCGGCAGCCTAACGGCGCCTCTTAAAATTTCTTAAAGACAAGATTGATGAGAGGAATGGAATATCTCATCAATCATACAAAATTTGGACAGTAAGGGGAAATATTTAATGAAATATCCCAACAAAAGACAAAGGGAAAGGAAGAGAATAACATAAAATGGAAGGAAAGAATGAAAATGAAAGAGGATGTTTACCTCTTGATCTCTTCTCCTTGAGATCCTTCTTAAGGGCTTTGATTTTGGTCTTTTGGTGAGACCAGCATCTCTAGGACGTGGGGAAGAAGATTGAGGAGGGAATATGTCAGAAATTAGACAATTCTCAAGGCTTGAGAGGTGTGGGAGGAAGAGGGGAGTGAGGGTGATATTTATAGTGGAGGAGGGGAGGTTTTTTAGATTATTTTAATTATTATTATAATATTTTTATCAAGACTATGAATAATCTCAAATCAAGTGGCCTTAATTAGTGAAAATATCAAGTGAGTTCGAAGATAGTGGCCTTTCATCACTTATGATGTCATAAATAGTGCATTTTTACTGATAAATTGATTATACGGTATTTTACCGTATTTCACTATTCACCGAAAATTCAAGAGTTTCAGAAAAATACCAAAAATTTAACCCAACCATTTTTCGATGTGTAGAATTAAAAAATGAACTCCATTTTTCAAAAATAATTTTCTAAATATTATTAATTTAATTTTTAAATAAGGTCACAGTTAATTCGAAAAAATAACAATATTGAAGTGCAATTAGTTTTATGTGACATTGGAAAATTAATTAAGATCCCATTATCCTATTTCCATGGGAAAATAAAATAATAATATTATTTACTATTCATGATGTCATATTACTATTCATATTAATATTTATAAGGGCATGTTACTATTCACAAAAAAACAAGTTTGTTCCATCAGACTCTAAATAACATACTGAACACAATTGTAGATGATAGTTTCTTGAAATTCAAAACATAGAAGAAATAAAATTATGTTTAAAGGATACTTATAAATATATACCTTAAACAAAATTTCAAGCATTTTCAATTTATTTTTAGAAAAACTTGGGATGTTACATGGTGTGTACTGTCGCTCAGTTGGCGGCTGCTTACACCGCCTTACTATTCATTTTCGGACTAACTACACGCTGTGTAAATACAAACTACCTGGCATGTAGTCTATTTTTACACCTTTCATCGCCAGCATGGGTACACACCATGTGTACTCATCCCACATGGCCAAAGTACACGACATACGGAAATGTACAAGTCGTCTACCCACAAAATTTGCGATTTTCCCCATTTCCCTTATTTTCTCAAAAACACTTAAGGAAAATAGAAATGAAGAAACATGTACCTCAAGAATAAGAACCAGGTTCTTAAAAATATAATATAAATTGATCAATTAAAAATATTGAATAAATATATCAATATTTTACTCACATATGTTTCAAATTTTAATTTAACACAAACTCCACATAGTCGATGATGAAGTGAGTTTTTTAAATATAAAATGTTCAATAGTTTAACAAGTTTTTATATCAAAATTCCTTGTGAAATTGATTTTGAAGTATTAAATTTAATTAATGGATGAATAATTTAAATAATATTACATTAATAAAAATTTATAATTTTATTTATATTTATAATTAAATTTAATTAAAAGTTTATTTATAATTACAATTTAATACTTCTAACTGTTCCTCAAATAATGAAAAAATGTAGAAAAATCAGAAAAATTTCCATTATCTAAATTTCAAATGAGGATTACATAAAATGAGATTATTTTACCAATATAATTTTATTAATTTTCAAATTTTTTTTAACAAAAATCATTTTTTGAGAAAATAATATTTTCCAAACATATAGAGGCGTTATAAAAAACATAGTACTTTTTTATCAATATGTTTTGATCATATAAAAAATGGTAAAAAATATTTTATAACTATTTATTAATATTAATATTCCCAATTTTTACATATAGGTTATAACAGCTGGGTTCGAATTACAATATTAGGAGTACACAATGGTTTTCTTAAAACCCAGTTTTGTGTGTAACACATGATAAAATAGTGTTATGTGTGGGGAAATATTAACCCAGTCTTACATGTAATTAAAGATTAATGTGGGGTTTCAGGTATATAAATATATAAAATAAAATTAATTTATTTGAAAAGAACAAATAAACTAAGGGTTATACAGTTTTAATATTTGTGAAAAAAATCACTTAAGTATGTATGTATTGAATTAACAATTTTAGGATAATGTGGTTTCCATTGAGTTGGTGTTAGTAATGTAGGGAAATATATTTTATTCCTATTTGCGATGTCCATTGATTAATATTCACATTGTCATCACTCATCATATCATTAGTGGCCAAAGAACCATGTTTGTGAAAATGAATATGTGATTTATGTTGAGACCCCAATTCAAATTAAATGAGACTACATAAAATAATAATTGACATTGAATGATAATGTGAAGGAATCCATGGATTTTGAGATATATAAAAAGATAATCTCTGATGGCTTCCATTTTAATTCATCTAGCCCTTATACTACTGTAAATGGGATCTTTCTACATCATATCCATCACATTAAATGATGACCCTGAATATGAAAGTCTCCTCACCCCCTTTAATGTGGAAAATAACTATTAATTTTTTCTCTAAATATAGATATATATACATTTTTAAAAACCATTCTAATTAGATTAATTATATATGGATAAGAATATATCACATATATTATTTCTTCTTTTTTAAAATTTTGATGAATAATACATGATTCGACAATACATGATCAACTTATCATTGATATTATAATGTGATAAAATGTTTTTGTGGGAATATGTGAAATGAATCATGGTACCCTATTTCCATAACATATGATAAGTATATATTGATGGATTTAAAATTTCCCCAAATGATCATACCACATAATAAAATAGATTATTACATTTAACAACCATTAATGGTAGATAAGTTATTTGAGACACGCATCTATCATGACCCCGATGAGGAGGATCTTAATTAAGACCGTGTCTCCTTTAAGGAAAATATTTATAATTGTTTTTATGAACACAGTAATGTCATTATGGGAATTTATAATGGATAATATACTATAATAATTATTGTGTCTAGGGATCTGAATAGTAATGATCAATATATTGTATTCTTTAAAAAACACATGAATTTCATATCATGGTAGTACACAGTGATGATATCATTAGACAACCATCTATTTTATCATATCCTAGGCCTAAAAACTCCTCACCATTATCTAAAATATGTAGATAGAAAAGGAAACATATATCATGGTTCTATGGTGGAAGATAAAGTGGATAATAAAATTAAAACTAATATAATATAAGATATCCAATTCCTTATGTGGTTGACCAATATATCCTATTTGAGAAATAATAGCTCAAAAATACGATTATATATAAATATTAGATATATTAATATATATTGATCAAAGGATTAATTTATAGACATGGTCAAAAAAATTTTAATGGATACAATGGATATGATTTATTCCCCTTCCGTCATGGATGGAAATTTAGGATAACGAAATTTAAGTAGACCCCCATAATGGGTAAGCTATAATATTTTGGTCAACCAAAAAGATATACTTCTATCAATTTATTCATTTTGATCTAATGAATGTTATAGTTAAAAAATAATAGGTTATTAACCATAGATTTAATCTAAATTTAAGAAAAAACTTTTATTATTAAATGGATAACATGGTGGTCGAGACTCACTAGCATCAAATCCACTTCAATTTCCATGATTTTTTTTCCAAAGATTTCAATTCCCATATTGAAGATGATCCAACCGAAATACACATTTTACATATCATGTTGGGGGATCCATGTATTTTTTTCATATATCTAGGCATCCCTTTTGACATATAGAAAACCAAGGTGATCATTAAATTCCCCCTCTACAAAACCTGTGAGAGTTAAATAAATTCATGGGATGCATTGCTTACATTTGGAACAATATTTTGAATCGATTAGTTGATTGAATATTTCTAGAATAAATTTTATAAATTAATGAATAATCTCAAGTATACTCATATCATTATTATATGAGAAAATGTAACCAATAATCCTTTATATTTTGTTAGTGAAGGGATATCTGAGTTTCAACGACACCCAAATTGTTTATGAATGTAATGATAGTTTTATTTCTTATCATAGATGAATGTTTTTAGTGGATATGACAATATATAACCCCATTGAGAATATCTAACATTCCTTTATCTAAATGTTTCAAATGTTCCATTACAATATACAATATCTTGAGTCCTAAAATATCTGTTATGTTAATCTATTTATGTACACATTCATTCATCGCATATTCATTAGGGATTACAAATATGGGTTTATAACCTTTATAAATTTTTATATCTAGATTTCTCTCAAATGGTAATAAGTGTCAATATATGGGAAAATTTCATTCCTACTCACTCAATACTAGATTTACTAATCAGGGATATATAATTTCTTGAATATAAATGCATTTCCTTTAAAAAAATCCCAATCATGAGAAATATATTTTCAATATTAGTTTTATATTATCATAAGAATGTAAATATAGAACACTGTATTCAATTAGGTAATCCATATAAAGAAATTCATATTTTCTAAAAAATATTCGTGGATATATTCATCCCATATTTATTTTGTAACACCTACAATAAGGTGGAATCAAATTACCTTATAAAGGGTCATTAATTATCCCTATAAATTCTAATCAACCTAATAATTTTTAAGGTGTTATAATTTTTTATGAACTTTATGGTCAAAGGGGTAAGATGTTATATTGAAGAAAGTATTAATTACTCTAATAAAACATACTCATGAAATCATGGAACAATTTTTCTCAATACTAGTATGATATTCTCTATATCTCATTTATATATAATTCTATGTTAGTTGAAATATTAAATTTCACTATAAAACCATCCTACTAAAATAATGATTAAATTACCTATTTTCTAGAAAATTAGATAGTTGAAAATTAATTTATAATGATGGATATATAGTAGGTAGATAATATCAATACTACCTTAACTTATGTCAAATACTCCCCAATAAATGTTAACCAAACTATCCATTGGATTTATCGAATTGTGATCAATGATTAAAACATAACTCATCCGCAGGATTAAGGTGAATGAAAATTGATTTACAATGGTAATTATTATATTCATTTAGAATATTAAATTCACTATGTAAACCATCAATATAAAATAATTTGATGTGATCATTCATGAATATTCCAATTTATTTGATACTAAAGATATATATAAAGAGTTACATGTCTAAACATTTAACACCCATTAGAAAATACTAGTTAGCATTCAAAAAATTGAGATACATTAGTTCTTTTTTACCACTAGAAAACATTGTTTCCCTGAAACTATAATAAAGTACCATAAATTTCGGTTCTTTGATAGATTAATCCACTAACCACAAGTTCTTTTCATACTACAGTGAAATGTATGCCATTTTAAATATGAGTCTTATATATAGTTGGTCTATTCCATTTGGAAACTCTTTGGAAGTTCAAATTTATGATTATTTCCACCAAAATATTCTCAAAATAGTGTAATGATATACACCTATATGTGATAAAAAAGGAAATTTTAATAACATTAATGAAATAAAATAAAACAAAAATATTTATAGTTCACCAAACTATCATTAATGATAACGACTTGAACCATTATTCTTATGGGTCAAAGAAGTAATATTTAAGTTACCTGATAAAATTTAGCTATTATTCTCAATAATATTAATGGATATTTGAGATATAAAGGATTTGAATAAAATGGAAAAAAATTCACCTTAGAAATGTTATAAATGATAAAATTACATGTTTTTTAAAATAAAAATACACTATGGGATTTTTGTTCACTACACACAACCCCAACTTGTAATCCATACACCCACATTTATATGGGATGGAAGTGGTTGTGAAACCCTTCAATTATATGGTTTTCATCAACATGAGTGTTTTAAAATGTTTTTGTCATTCAAGAGGATTATGGGAGATGGGGTTTGAAAAGTGTATTTTTTTAGAAAATATAAAAGGTGAATGGTTTTGCAACACAATTTTTTCTATCCAACTTGTATGTAAAAATGAGGATCCATTAGTGTTCCACACTGGTTGTCAAACAATGTGACTTAAAAAGTAAATTGTGTTGGTGTATTTGTTTTTTTCAATAGGTTTCACATGGCTTGAACATAGTTTTTCAAACCATGTGACACATCCTCATGAAATTATGAATCTCAGTTTTCAATGGACCGAGTCCACACAAGGTTTCTCAAAGGTTTGTTGAACACTAAGTTCATTCCATGAACACTGAATTGAACCAATCTAGAGTTAAAATTTACCGTAATTCCCAATGTATATTAAAAATCTAATCGAATGACAATTCCTCTTAAAAAATACAACTCTCTACCTAGATCTCAAAACAATTCCCTTCTTAAATAATTAGATACCTCCCTTAATTCCTGGGGGATCTCTTCAAGTCTTATAATATTTTTTTATTTTACATCCTCCATTCTCTATAGAACTCTCCTTAATTGTTTTCCCATGATCTGTTTGTTTTTAATTGGGAAATTATTTCTATATATTGAAAGTTTAATGAATTATTTGATGATATTATTTGGATATTATTCTGGGAGGGATGGATCATCTCAATTAAAATATCTATATTCCATGAAGAGTAGTTTTCATTCATTGGTGTGGTAGGTTTATCTATACTATAGATCTCAACCATGAATTATTTATTTTAATTGTAAGATCCTATAATTTTATCTCTTAAAATTATTTAATAATTGCATCATGGAATGAAAAGGTAGTTTAAATGGAGATTTGATTTAAATTTCTTTATTATGTATTTGATAAAATTCTTCAATGATGTATTTAAAAAACATTTGATGCATTGGGGAGGTAATTATTTTACTCTAAATTGTTTATGACATTGTAACTGCAGTTTTTCAAATAACTTTTGATTAAATATCTATAATACCAAATGTTTTATCAATGGAAAATTAATTAATATATTCATTTCATATGGTTTCATTACATAAAATAACATAGATAACATAATGAAAGCTTTATAAATAATGAATGAATGAAATAATAAGTATTTATTAATGTTAAAGAACCTATACCGATGATGTGGTAAATTTCCCTTTAGAAAAATAATATGGATCTTATGAATTGTAAACCTGATTAGGGAATATTAACCTCTACTATATAAATATAAAAAATTTAATCATCTTATAAATGGTATTATGATATAATTATATTATATAATAAGTAAATAAGTCTACTAAAAATTATTAGTAATGTGTTGGTATTTTTAGAGTTCATAAAAATTAAAATAAAATTTTGTGCATAATTTAATTATTTAATATAATATTTATGTTATAAAATGCACTGGTAAATTCAATTTTTTTGTCTAATTATTTTATGTTAATTTTATGGGGCCTTATTAATTTTTTAATGTGTTATAAAAGCAGTTATAATTTTAAAATATTTATTTTCCATGAAATTCATTATTTTATTTATATTTATATTTCTCATATTTAGAAAACTATTTTCATAAAATGGAGTATATTTATAAATTGAAAAATTCGAAAAATGGTTAGGATGAATTTTTGGAATTTTTAATAAATACATAAATTTTTATGAATAGTAGATTATGGTAATTTACATTAATTGATAAACATGTGAAATATGGAATCATAGAGGATGTACGGATGATATAAGAAAAACATATTAAACCCAAATAGATTGTTTTTTTTATATTTTATGATAATTATCAACATATTCATAATATTTAGATAAAATAATAAACTAATGAATACAATAATGAGAAAACACACCTTTCCACCACTGTAAATACCACCCTTTTACACCTCTTATCCTCACACCAATGAATCCATGAGACTTGCCCAAATTCCTCTAAATACATATAAAAAACCTCTACCCAACGTTCAGGATCAATATGTCAAAATAAAAGAACAAAACTAATCCCATAAGGGGGTTCTCAAGAAGAATGAATCAAGAGGTAAAACCCTCTTTCTTTTATTATAATTATATTTAAGTTCCTTTAGTTTCTTTTAAACATATCACCCCCTCATAAAAATGGAATGATAAATCTAGTACCTTATGTATAATTTAATTTTATTATGAAAAGGTAATTATACATCATCATCTCTCTTCTCCCCCTCCTTTTATGCTAAAATAACATTATATATGATGTGTTAAGTTAACACATTCAAGGAAAATGATGTTTTAAATTTCTATTACAATCTTCAAGGATAGTCATGAAACAATTTTTATGATCTATAGAGATTATAATATACAAATTTTAAATTATTTAATGTTATGTACCCATAATATATATATATATATGTGATATTATATGACATAACAAAACTAGTTTGTTGTGATCAATAATCCTCTGAAATTAATGTAAATGATTATAATTAACATGGTATCAAATGATTCATCCTCATCCAAAACAACTAAAAGACATATATTATAGTTTAATATTATTTCTATTTATTAAAAACTTATAAATTCAATTAAGTATAATAATTATCATCTTACATGATAATTCTTACATGTATACAAGTAAACCGATCTTGAAAATCAATGAATCTAATGCCCCTGAATGGTGAAATTGAATATCATAACCCAAAAAATGGGACATAATATAATATAATAAAATTATAAAAAAATGTATTAAAATTTCTGAATTAATTAAATAATGGATTTAATTATATTATTCTATAAATTAAGATCAATTGAATAATTGTTTTGGTTATTTGGGTTGGGATTCTACCTGAACCTCCATAATTCTTTAAGGTTCCAAATTCTATCTTTTTACCAAAATTTATTTCACTTTTTTATGTACATATTCTAAATTACATTTTTATTTTCCAAAAACATGTATTAGGATTCATTCATCCTTATTTTTTGTGTATATACATGTTTCTAAAAGGGTTCCCTACTCAATTCATCCCGATTATCAAGCCCGATTTATGGGAATTTCTAGAATTCCTTCCGAATATCTTGTGACTTCTATAATCTATTTTAATGCACTATTATACTTATAAAATCAGTAATTTTATTATAAAAACATTATTTCCTCACATTGGCTTTTATGTAAAATATTATTCCCTTTTCCCCTTTAAATTACATTTAATATTTTCCTTAAACCGTAATAAAATGTTTCAATTATAAAGATTCATAAGTACTCTTTTTACATTTTATCACATCAGTATGTCATTAATTTTCATGATCTATGACTATTTTCCTATATTAGTGTGAATGTATTATTTAATTATTTTTTTTCATGGACACATTTTTGATATTCCTATATATTATTATTTTGGACATGATTATGATATCCATTTCCTTTTATAGTAACCATTATTATTATTTCTAATGTGCCACACATAATCATGAAAATTATATGATAGGTGAAACCATATAGCAGTACAAATAATTGGTTAATGTTTAGTCGCATGAGAGGTTATGTCCAATAGTCTTGGTGGCTATCCTTGACTCATCAACATGTGAAATAGCCTTGGTGGTTAGACTTGACTCATGATACTCCTTGTTCAATTATCCTTGAAACCTAATAGAATAATGTTTTATGTTACTTCCACATTATTATGATTCCTAGATTATACTCTCCCATGTTCAATATTTTATTATATCATTGTTTTATCATGTTACATTCTATTTTATATCATTATGTTATGCTTTCTAATCTATGGGATATGTTTTATTTAAATGTTTATTTCCTTATTAGGATTTTTATCTCATCCCTCTATTCATTTATTTCACCCATGTTATCCTATTCATATGTAGTTACTCAAAGATATTAATGATATATTAATGATTTTTAAATAAAATATGTTCTTATTTGGGAGTAATGATGTTTAATTACGTACCTAATCTCAACGAATCTAGACTTTACGATCCTTGACACATAATATGAGGTTTAAATAAGCATAAAATCATGTAACTATATGTGTAATGGGATAGGGTCTCAATAGTATGTATAATAAGAAAAATATAGTTATTTTTGGAGATTAGGTCAAGGGAAATTTAGTAAGAACCATATGGATAAGACATTGTATGAGAAAAAAGAAACAAATTTTGGTTATTTAAGAATTAGTGGATTATCATGAAAATATATCCTAGTCTAGATACTAAAAGTGGACTTTGTTCTGGAAAAGATGTACATAGGATTAAAATTTTTGACAAGGTGTTATGGGCATGACATGGGGTAACCTCGTATACAATAATGGCGCTTACTATACACCTAGTTTGACACTCCCAAGGGATATACATCGGTAAATTCATAAGCTAATTATGAAATATTTTTAAGGGAATAAAAAATAATCCCATAAGAGTATATGTTAGGAAATACACAATGGATAATTAAGATTGAAACCTATATAATGAATAGTAAGGATATACTTTTCCATTATATGTTTATCCCATTATTCTCAATGTTTAACTTATTAGGATTTTTTGTTATGTATTTATGACCACTAATTATACTTTATTTTTCATAGATAATAGATGGGAATAGAAGAAATTGGGAAAACTATCAATGCGATAGGAAATGTGATTATTTCTCTAATTTTATGCCAAAAAATTATTTGAGAAGGTTCTCAAAATGTCATGATAGAAATTTCACAACATTCTCAGGTTATGAATAATAACATGAATCATGTTCAGTAACCTCTTTCTCCTTAGAGAGATAATGTTTTGGTCAAATAATCTATGTTACAGTGGCCTCCGATTTTTTTTTGATATTTTGACCACCTATTTTCAATAAATTGTATTAATTACATTGAAAATAAATCATCTGTCCTCCAACGCTTAGATGAAGAGAAGGTTGTGCTGACAGTCTATCTTTTTTATAGAGAAGATGATTTGTGGTCTTAATAGATCAAGAAAATTAAGTACAATAAGGAAAAAGATAACATTTATTGGAATTTATTCATGAAAATGGTTTTTAATATATATTTTCCCCAAAACCTCCATCTCTATATAGAAATAAATTTCCTAATACATAAGAAAAAAGAACATGATTTAATCAGGGCATGTGAAGAAAATATTACAATCTCTGAATGATACACATCCATCATTATCACAAAATCTAATATCATGGTGGATAAATTATTTAGAAGATTAATTACAAGTCAATGAAAATTGTTGTAGATTTGAGACATCGAGAATTATGATGAGATTGTCCATTATTCCCTTAAGGTTGAAATAGAGATCTGAGACTCTCAGAAGTGTCATGGTCCTAGAGGAAAAAAGTGGAAATGGAGTATAATATGGATTTATTATCATATATATCCCCTTATTGAATGAAGAATTAATATCCCATGTGTCAATTTTTTTGGTTGAAGCATCCTGGGAACTATCTAAAGGGGACAAGGAAAAACATAAAATGTGGAAGAATGGGGAATCTGGCTAAGAAAAAATGATGGGATATGAAGAATTACACTATTTTGGAAGAATAATGGAAGGTCTATAATTGAACATATTATGTAGTCGATTGTTTTAACTATAAGGAACATCAGATTTTTTCAAGCAAATACCCAAATCCCAGGGTTATTAGAGGCAATCTATAATAAAATTCGAGTAAAAAAGGACGGGCATATGCTATCACTACTGCTAAGGTAGAGTCGGACCGTAATGTGGGGAAATGTATGATGGTTATTAATTAATGAATATAAAACATACAACATAATTCAATAAATAATCATTATTTCCTGTCTTGAATGTGTAATATATCTATACGCACACCACAAAAAAATATGGAGTTTGATTTTTATTTTAGAATAGTAAATGGGGAAATGTTTACATCCAAAGAACATAACAACTCCAAGGTTAATATTTTTTGGATTGTGCCTCACAGAAAATCAAGTATTACTTCATTTGGTAGATTTTATGCAATATTTGTCATGGTTTGTTAATCATTAAAAAAGGAAAATTAATCTATCAGGAAAAGAAAATAAATATTTATATCATGTATGATACTTTGATTCATTACATGTGTAAGGAGGAAGATGAATCTATTTCAAAATTATCATCTCATGTGTGGATATTATGACATTATTGGAAATAATATCTCACTAAAATGATTGAGAAAAAGGAGTTGATCCTTCTCAAATACATTGCCATCCTGAGGGATTTCAATGATGTGTTCCCAAGAAATTTATTGGTCTCCGACCTAATCCAGAGGTTGAGTTCTCAATTGAACTTATTCCAGGATATCTGCCTATTTAAAAGACACCATATAGAATGGAAACCATTGATCTAGAAGAACATATGATGTAGTTATAAGAGAATATAGAAAAGTGATTTGTAGTCTAGAGATCTTTTTCATGGGGTCCACCATTTTTATTTGTTAATAAGAATGATGTATCAATGTCCCTCTACATCTATTTTCACAAAACTAGTAAAATAGCAATAAAGAAAAATGATCCCCAACTATCAATGGATGATGTGTGCCATCAACTACATGGGTCCAATTATTTCTCTATGATGGACCTTAATCCCTGATATCATTATTTAAAGGTGAGGATGGAAATTATTCCCAAGACTTCCTTTCGAATTAAGTTTTTACACGATGAGTTTGTAGTGATACCTTTAAGACTCAATAATTATCTAGAAATATTCATGGACAGAATGATTTGAGTATTTAGAGATTACCTAGAGAAATTCTTAGTAGTTCTTGTTGATTATATTTTTATATACTCTAATATCAAGGAGTAACGTTTTTAACTTTTGAATATAAGGCTAATGACATAGCAATGGGAGAAATTATATGAAATGTTCAGTAAATGTGAGTTTTGGAAGTAGGGAGTATCATTATTTTTGAATTTTATCACAATAAATGCAATATCTATGGGCCATTACATGAAAAATTAAATCCAATTGTGGCCCATGCCAACATCTATAATAGGTACCCACACCTGCCATATGCAAGGAAAAATTTATGGTTATGAAAAAGTGGCTTATCACTTTTCTAGTACTCCCAATCCTGAAAAGTGGATAAATCATTGTGGTGTAAATCAATTCCTCAAAAGAGGTCCTAGAGTGAGTACTGAAGAAAAATGATAAACATATATCCTACACCTCAAGTTAGTTGAAATCCATGATCAAAACTATCCCACAGATGATTCAGAGTTAGTAACTATTATCTATGTGTTTAAAATCTAGTAGCATTATCCCTATGGATATAAGTTTGGGATATAAACTGATCACAAGAGACTCAAATATATATTCACACTGAATAAGGATAATTTAATCTAGGAAAGATGGTTAGATCTCATCATGGATTATGACTAACCAATCTACTACCATCTATAAATGAAAATTAGGAGGATGATTCTCTATGAATAAAGGATCATTAATGATTATCAATAATTTGAATTGAGAAGTATCCAATCATATTATATTTTTAAATTATGGATATGTGAATCATTAATGAAGGAACATTATAAATCCTTTCAGAAATGATTGATCACCCATCCCTTATGGATTAAATAAAAGATCGTTAAAGGAATGATGTGGAAATTCAGAAGAATATGGCATCCATGAAAAAGGGAAATCATCAAAATTAAAAATAGATCATGTGGGAATCATGATACTTGGGTCATGATTATGTTTACCATCTGATCCATAGATAAATAAAGTGCTCAGAAATGACTCCCACAGACTAACCTTCTTTATTCACCTATGGAGCACAACGATTTATTGAGATATTTGAGAGAGCTATAGGTGGCATAATATGAAAAAAGATATCACTATATAAACATCAAAGTGACTTGTTTCTTAGAAATTGATTTCTAATAGGATAAAGTCTAATAGGATAATGAAAATACTATCCAAACAACATATATGTGGGAGAACATCACCATGGGCTTTGTCATTGGACTTCTAAATACATCCAGATAGAACAATACTATATTGGTTGTGGTGGATAATATTATAAAGACAAGCCACTTTACATCAAATAAATAGGACTTCCACATTAATCATCTTGCGTGGATATAATAAATGATGTGGTAAGGATTCCTGTTTTACAACAAATGATTGAGATCTAAGATTAACCAAGAAGTTATGGAAAAAAATCCAACATTCAAAATGCATTGAGATGTTCTTATGTATAGTCTATCATCTTCTAAATGATGTAAGTATGGGTATACTATTCATTTACATGAAGAAATGTTGACAATGTGTTATATGGACTTCAGTAGAGGATAGTACCCTTAATTGCCTTAGGTTGAGTTCTCTACCAAGAATAGTTTCCACTCAAGAATCCAAATGGATCCCTATGAATCCTTTTATCGAAAAAGTTTAAAAACACTTTTTTACTGGGATGCTGAAAGTGAGAGTAATAATATAGGACCTAAAATGTTAGAATAAATGGTGTAAATGGTGAAAACAATTTAAAATCAAATCAAGGAATCCCAAGGATCCTAGAATATTTATGCAGACAATTGTCGATGGGACTTTGGGTGTATGGTTGGAGAAATTATTTTCCTATACATAACATTGTGGAAGAGGATATTGAGATTTTGGGAGAAAGGAATGATGATTCCCAAGTATATCAGTTTGTTTCATATCCATGATCACATTGACGATTTGGCTTATCGACTATCACTTCCACCATACATGTATCAAGTACATGATTAATTCCATGTATCATTCTTCTAGAAGTACACACTGGATCCCCCATAAGTACTGAATTCAGATGTGGGATAGATGGAGAATGATCTCAGTAATGAGGAACATCCAGTGGATTTATTGGACCGTAGAGATGAATTTATATGCAACAATACCACTCACATAGTCCATGTAATTTGGAGGAATGATATGTATGTAGAAGAAACATGTGAACTAGAAAAAGTGATGAAGGAGAAGTAGATGCACCTGTTTCCACCATAGTATGTGAATGAAATTTTGATAGAGAAATATCATATGGGGGAAGAATGTAACGTCACAAAATTTTTAAAATGAAAATTACCTTATTATAGTTATTTCATGTGGTAAAATTACCTAAAATCACATAGAGAACACAATAAAACTTTATAAATGATTAATGAATTAATTAAGATGTGTTTCTGAAAGTTAAGGATTCTATAATGATCAAATAGAAAATTGACATTAGACATAGTAATATGACCTTTACGAATAGTACATCAGACAATGGAATAGAAACTTCACATAAGAAAGTAAAACAATAGTAATCTCATAAATGGTAATATGATGTTATTATATTTTAGGATAAGTAAATAAGTATACTAAAAGTATTAATTTACTTTTGATATTTTTATAGGTGAATAACATTTAATTATAATTCTATTATTAATTTAATAACTAAATAAGAAATTAATTTTCATAAAATATATTCATAAATTTATATTTTTTTGCCTTATTATTTTTCTCTAATTTTATGATTACTTAAATAATTTTAAAAAAATTTATAGATGCTGAAATAATTTTTAAATCTGTAATTCCAAAGTAAATTATGATTTTAATTTAAATTAAAAAATTTCATATGTATAAATTTGTTTTCATAAAATGAAAATATTTTTTGATTTATATACACAAATAAATTTAAAGGGTTAATTTTTTCAATTTTTTACAGCACTTGAATTCTTGGGAAAAGTAAAATACCGTAATTTATTATAAATGCTTAATACATGAATTGTGGAGTCATAGATGATTTATGGATGATATGAGAAAAAACTATAGAAAAATAGTTCATTATTTTATTATATTTGATAATAATTATCATGATATTCATTGTCTTGAGACAATTTAACAAACTAAAGAATTAAATAATGGGAAGACACCCCCTCCTCCACAACAAATATCACATCTCCCACCTCTTCTTCCTACACCTATAAAGCCTTGATCCTTATCGAAATTATTCCCAATATGTTTCCCTAACCTCTCCACCTTGTCCAGGAGATTTTGGTCATAACAGATTACCAAAACCAATCACCTAATGATGTTCTAAAGAAGAATAAATCAAGATGTAAGACCCTCTTCCTTTTCATTTAATTTCCTATCAACTTCCTTTCTTTTCCTTTTCTCTCCTCACATCCTATAATACAAATGTTTGATAAATTTAGTACCTTCAAAATATTGTAAATTTATTACTCTAATTAAATACTTAATTTTTATGTCTCATTCCACATACTTTTAAAATAAAATAACATTGTTCGTGATGTGTTAATTTATCGCAGTCAAGGATGACTATGTTTATAATTTCCACTACCATATTCATGGTGGGTCATAAAAGAAATTTTAGGGTAAAAAAAATTATAATATATTTAATATGACTTATTTAATGTTTTATAATCATCATATATTTATTATATAAAATAATCTAATAGAACTAGTATGTTGTGAATGAAAAACTGCTAAAATTAATCAAAATGATAATCATTAACATGTTTTATAATGATTTATCCTTATCCAAAATAAATAAATGAATTTTATGATCATTTAGTCTTATTAATATTCATTTATAACTTATAACATCAATTATGGACAACCATTCTCATCTTACATGATAATATGTACATGTATATAAGTAAACTGATTATGAAAACCAAGGAGACTAATCCTCTTAAATGATAAAATTGATTCTCATAACCAAAATGAAAGGGACATAAATAAAAATAATAAAATTATACCAAATAAAATACATGTATTAGAGGTTCGGGTTAAATTAATTATTCAATTTAATTTTATTACTCATGAAATTATGATCATGTGCTGAATCGTTTTGTACATAAGGTAATTGATTCTAGCTGAACATCTCATATTCCTTCGGGTTAATCATTCTCACATTTTATAAAATTGAAAATTTATTTCCATTTTATGTATTTCATATAAATGGGGGTTATATTTTCCAAATTCATGTCTCATGACCCATTGATCATTCTTATTCGGGGATATAGATGTTTTTAAAAGGGTTCCCTATTCAATTCTTCCCGATAGGAAATCCCGATGTAAGGGAACATCCAAAATTAATAAATTCTTTCTAGTGAACTGAATTATCTATTTTAATCCACCATTACATTTCAAAAATATCTCATGATATTATGAAATAAACTCTTGGTTCACTTATGTTTTTATATAAAAGAAGATTAACTAGTTTTCCTTAAAAGCACTTAAATATTTTCTAAAAAGGTTTAGAAATATTTTAATAATAAATTTTCATAAATACAATTTTTAAATGTTATCAATTCAATTTAAAATCATGTATCATGACCATTTCATATTTTTCATTATGATTAACCTTGTATGATTTAATTGTTTTCTTTAATAGAAAATTTCATGATACCCCTAATTATTATGCATTGTGACATGATCGAGATACCCATTTTATTAAATGGGTATCCCTTATGTTTAATTTTCATGTCGCACACATAATCATGTACATGTTTTTATGGGTACTCCATGATAGTGTTCCAATGCATTGGTTAATGTTTAGTCTTATGAGATTTCTTGTACAATGGTCCTCGAGGTTAGCTTTGGCTTGTGCATCGTGAGAAATCGTATTTGTGGTTAGCCTTAACTCATGCTCCCCAATGTACAATGAGCATTGGATCATTATAAAGTAATTTCTTTGTATCAACAAAATTACTATGATCCCATTACTATATGATTTCATGTTCTATATGTCATGATTTCGTATGTTGAATAATGTTCCATTCCTTTTTATATCATTATGTTATTCTTTCTAACCCATGTTCTAAGCTTTATTTTAATGTTTATTTCCTTACGAGTATTTTTATATCATCCTTTTGTTCATGTGTTTTACCACTATGTTATCCGATGCTGATGTAAGATCTCAAACTAAGCTAGGATATCATTATGAAGAATAAATAAACAATGTTATTATTTTTGAATAATGATGTTTAATTATGTACTTAATATCCAAGACACTGATTTTTATGATCCTTGACTCATAATTTGATGTTTAATTATTCTTAAAATCCTGAAATGGCATGGTTAAATTGATAGTGTCTCTATAATATCACATTGGGAACCTTTGGTGTGTGTTTTTATAGACCTATGCAAATTGATTTTGACTGTGGCACTTCTAGTGGTTATTAATTTGAATTCAATGCCCTATAAAAGGACTCGATATTTATAGGATTAATTTTATACCAAACATAATGATCCTTGATGTCTACTAGAACATATTATCATGGGATATATCATTATTTTTCTTCATATAATTTGTGATATTATCATTTCATGTTTGATTAACAGCATAGTTATGTTATTCTATTACCATGATTTTTTTTCATTAACCTCTATAATAAGATTCATTTAGTTTTCACATACGTATTTTATATGAATTTTAAATGATGATAATGAAGATAAAGGTTGTTTTACAGAAAATGGTTACCATTTTAATGTTATCAAAAAAGGGGGTTTCAATTAATTATATAATTAATATTTTCATGGGGTAGAAATTTTGTTATTTTATTGTGGTATCGTAATGGGATTGGTAGTAATAGGTCACTTTTTTTAGATTTTAAAGGTTTTTTTGTATCTGGTAAAAATAAATGAATTGTTTTGTTTTTAAGATCTATTTTTTTTCATTTCCATCTTAGAGGGATGGTTTTGCAGGGATAATTGGTCAAATAATAACATGGATTTTGTCCTTTCATGTTATTATTTTCATGTTCATCCTTTTGGATAGATGTAGTATGTGTGAGGTATCTATAAATTTCTTCTATATTTTACTATATGAATATGTATCTTTTTTATTATTCGTGATTCATGTTTTATTGTTTTCTTATGTCCACTATGTGGACGACGAAATCGAGTTATGTGTAATGTTGAACTGGGTTGGATGATTACAAAAGTTTATTAGACACACTAGCCATCTAGTATTATGATAAAATTTCACAAGATTGGTTCATTGTTAATGGTAGATATTAGTTAGAATTGTTATAATTTTTGATGTAGGTATAGAAGGCATTCTAGCCATCTCTGTGCAATGTTTGAATTTAGAGAACCATTAGATTTCGGGTTTCTTTACCAAGACTAAACGTTCTATTTCTAGTTATTTACAAAAAATGATTTGTGGTTTATTTATATGATACAAGTATTTTTTAATTTTTTAATATCATTTTTATAATCCATGATTTCATTATATTCTTATTTTTTAAATATTTGAATATTTATTTTCCATTTTTATCTTTTGATTTATGTATTTATACATAATATAATCAGTAATTTTATTTTATATTTGTATTAAAATTCATACATGAAGTTATCATCCATATACAATAGAAGAATCTATGATTATATTTTCAAATATAAATACAGTAGTAGAACAACCTTCAGTGGAATCTATTATCTATATAATTTCATCTCTCGGTAAGGCATGTGTTAGAAACATGGGACAAATAGATGATCGTGCTGTGAAATTCACCAAGAATAATTCTAATATCATTAATTGTGATAATGGAACCTTATAATGTAAAGACTACCCCTATTTAATTTAAAGGAACAATAAATTTTTGAAAACTACCTAGGACACTAAGGTTGAGTTTTCCGCAAACATTTTTCATGTATAGTGATGGAAATGGTGAGAATCCATTATGAAAGACAAGTTTGAGAAGAATATATCATAAAATTCTTTCATGAATATCTCCATCCAACATTATTATTTTGATACTTTGTGTTTAGATAATAATATATAATCTATGACCATAGAGTAAAGAGGTATTCAATTTTGGAGTATACCACTTGTTTCTATAAGGTTTTCTACTAATCATTCAATATATTTACTAATTACTAAGTCAAATTTTGGAGGGTTGATATGGGTTTAAAGAATGATATTTTTTTTGATATTAATTCTCATATTCATAAGACCATTACTGATGTTATTAATAAAGAGTTAATTAATGAAGAATGAATAGTTTGGAAAATAGTTATAGGTGGAGCTATAGTTTCTATAAGATATAGCTAGTGTGTTTCTTGTAGCTGAAAAATAATGAAAAATGGTGCACAGTTTAATTGAAGACAAATTTATAGAGATTCTTTGATAAATAATCATGTAGTTTTCTATTTGTGAGGGAATTTTGGTTATTCCAAGAGAAATTTTAAAAAATAACCTAGTAATTATCATTATTAGGGATAATTTTGTTACACTAAAAATTTATATAGAATAATGTCTCATCGAAGTAGATATGGATCAACTATTACCGAAGTATTCAGAGTTTTTAAGATTATTTTAATGGAATTGGATATTATTCTTATTCTAATTGGTATACATTAGGTAGTGATGAATTCTCATAGGGAAGTTGACAATGGAGGACTTTATAAAACAGAGTATGGGCCACATGAATTTGAAATAAGATTGTTTACTATAATTGGTATTGTTCTAACCTCATCCTCAATTGGTTTTATTTTTTTATATGAGTTCATAACATTCATCGATATCATCTATGTTTATTTACATGTGGGTATTATGTGTTTATTATATAATGTTCATGTTTGAACTTTTCATTCCCATGGGAAATAGTAAGGAATATTGATTCAATTTTCCTGTGTGTTAGTTGATGATTTTCAATGTTGATGTTATTTGGGACATCATAATTCTTTTTATTAATATATTCAAACATAAGCATGGATTACATGGTTAGTGTTGAGATACATATCGATCAATGCAATTAAATACATTATTTCATATATTATGGTGGGATCCCTCATGTATATTATGGTATGTAGGATACTAGATCATGATAATATGGGCCAACTATTACCTAAGAAGAAATAATATAATGCCTGTTTTAAAAATGTTCTTTGATATCATCGAAAACTGATTGAGAAATACACTTCTTGTAGTGGTGGGCACATTTTTTATTAGTTACTTTCATAGTTATTGGTATTGTTCTCTATTGAAATACATTTATATATGATTCTGATTTATGTTACATCATATCATGTGTTACATATTGAGTTAATGGATATTAATGTTAATCTTGTGGATCACAATGTTATCCAATTTTATTATCTACGAATGTCACCTTGAGGTTCAAATGTTCTTTTTACCATGAAGGAAAATTAGTGCCGCAAATTTTGTGTTTATTATTGAACGATTAGTCAAGTGACTCTAAATAATAATAACCTTTATTAATTATTAATTATCTCTTTGATAAACTCTTAAAAGGTAGATGTTTTTGTAACACTAATACTAATACCATGTACCACCAATTGAGTGTCTGAGAATATGATATTCCTAATATTGTTTTTGGGAGTTGGTAAGGTAAATTTTAGTTCCTAGTTATTTGATTCAACATAATTATGACTCATTGGTTATTTATTGATATTTAAAAACAAGATCAGTCATCAGTCATTAGACACTTTTATTACCATTTTTTGGAAAGTGTCTTGGTGTACTCCAAGTAATAGGTGGAACTTATGGATCAATTTTATATCAACCATGTAATCAGGAAAGAGAATCACTTGTATAAAAATATATCTTAATAAGAATTTTGCATCCAAGATGAGATTTTTATCAGATTTTTGATATATGGGATGGGTATATTAGTGTATTCTAACAGGATTTAGGAATTAAATTCACTAGATTATCGTATAAATGAGTTTGATGTTCAGTGAATATTTGATATAACTAGTTATTATAATATATTTGTTCATGATTTATCCTATATTCAAATCAAATATAAGAATTAAATGGGAATGGTTTAAAATATGAGTGATATTATAAATTTCAAAGGACATTAGAGGATTTGATGTTGAGATTGGCATCATCTCTAGTAATTATTATTCAATAACTGGGATTGGGATTTGATATTTTCTATTATTACTCAGGCATGGGATAGGGGTTTGTCTTCATTTAGTGAAAATAGGTGGTGGAATATGGATCTTTTCAATTACACCAAGATGATATGAGATATAATTCCCTTGAAAATGTGTTAGTAATCATTTTTCACTCTCTCTTATCATTATGGAAGCATCTCTTTCACAAATAGGTTATGATATATTCTGATCACCACATCATGAATTATATTTTTTCTCAAAGGGATTTAAACATGCGATAAATTTGGTGGGATGATTATCATTACAAATTTAATTTTGATATTTCTTATACTATCATAATGGGAAATGTTGTGATCAATATTATGATTTGGAAGTTATCAACTTAATCCATGAAGGAATTAAAGGATTGTTTGTCACTGGTGATTTTTTTGTTGATTTGCGTTTGGGACATTAAGTGGATGATGGGAATATGTTCATAGCATTGGGGAAGGATGACTATTCATTTAATTATTAGTTTAATAATGAGAAATTAACATACCTGAATATCCATCACATTAGTGGAATCATTAATGTTTGGGATACCATGGGGGATTGGTCTCCGTATCCTATTTGTGAATAGGGATTTGGGGGCACCTTGGTTATTCTGAGATATATGAGGCATGTGTTTAATTATGGTGGAAACTCGTATCATTAATTAATAATCCATAAGATAAAAAATTTATATCATAATTCAAGGCATCAGTTTTGGGGACCATGAATAGATGATTTAGGGTAAAATTCAGGGAAAGAAACATTACATGCCATTATATTTGGGAAATTCATGAGAGACCTACATGTTTTTTTTCATTATATTCCTTCTATATTATGGATGTGGTATACGATATATATGGAATTATATAATTTAATACTATAACAATTGATTTAATTTTTTAGATAATGGATTGAATTGGAAAAATTGATCATTTAATTCTTATTATAGAGGTGATGAAGGTTAATGAACCTGTGTAATTATACTTCTGATAGTTTATAATGATTAATTTTTTATTTATTCAAATATTTAGGATAGAGAAAAAATTATTAAAACTAATTAATGAAATAATTTATAAAATTCAATGGGGACCGAATTGTATCTCATCACAACATACTGTCATCAAATTGATGGGATGAATGAATGATATTTTCTGATTCATGAGAAATTTTTCATGGAAGTACTAGTTTATTTTAGTGATTCATTGGAAAAATATCTACTCATACATGAATTTTACAATAAAATATATATATATATATATGGAATAGACTATATTGGATCCCTTTGATTAATTTTATGTGATTCCATGTATATATCTCTTCTATTATGATTATTTGGGACATAGGTTTTTCGTTGGGTCATTACTTATATGGATACCCCAACTAAGGTGACATTGATCTAGAAAAGGATGTGGAAATATCAATGTCATCAGGAATCCAATACATTAAATCATAACCAATGAATGTCATCTAAGGCTGTTTATCATGTCAAATATAGTGCTCAACTCTCTTTTGACATTATAGGTTAGGTATGTAACGTTATTTGGCACGAAAATTTGTTTTCCCTTTCGAGATTGTTGATCTTCATGGAACGGTGGAATCTTAATTGGAGTTTCAGTCTTCATGAAATTGATTCATGAAATGTTCCTTGTTTATTAGATGATGAGGTATCAACAAAAACAACCCCATATGATTTAATGGGATGATGTGATCTTGATCCTAACAACACTATGTATGAAATACCAATTCTGATTATGGATAAAAAATATAAGTATCTATGTGGAAAATAAGTTACCCTAGTACAAGTAATGTTCTATTGTGTATTGGATAACCATGGGAATTGGGATTATTAATCATTGACGATGATATATTTTCATTATCACTCTATGAGTTCATAATCATGAACACTATCAGAGGGTAAGAAGATTTTTTGGTTAGGAAAATTATACTTTCCAGTTGGTAATAGGTATTCTTAATTCATATCATAGATTATCCCTTATGATGACTAATAATATATCAATAGTCATAGATAAAAAATTGATTTATTTATAAAAAGGATAGGAAACATTTTTTTTGGGGCATGTATAATACTAATTTTGTGGAAAACATATAGTGTGGAACCATTAGGATCCAATGGAATTGTGTATGGTATGATCTTGGCTTATCAGATCATGACAGTCACCAAGAAAAAAATGTTTTTTCTTGGATTTTTCCAATAGGATTCACATTCCATATAATATATTCTTAAACCATGTGATTATTAATATCGTAACAATTTTATTTATTTTTCCTAGGAAAATGGCCACATATGGATGCAACTCAGTTTGATAAATTTTTCAGAATAATTGTGTTACCCGATCTGAACCTCATAAAATTCATCATTTACCAAATTTCAATATTTATTTTTATATATATTATTCTCTTAATATTTCCTATACTTTATCTAATATCTATCTACTGTTCTATAGAGTTCCTTCCTTAGATACATGGTTAATTCCCATAATTCATGGGGGATATCTTCATGTTTTTTAATATATTTGATCTAATCTTACATCATCCCCCAATATCACTCATAAATATCCAATTATATTTTTAAATTAGAACCTATTTGTGAAGTGAGTTATATATGTATAGGGTTTTATGGGGGGTGGGGGTATGATGTTCGTATAGATCTAGTCATGTGAGGATGATATATTATTAATTCCACTATCCATTTTTGAATGAGATTGTTTTTACACTATTGTTGTGGTAGGTGTCTCTATAAATTGTTTATTACCAATAAAAATTAATTTTCTTCTGAATTTCATTTTTTTATCTTTGAAATTGACTTAATGATTCAAACATGGCATACAAAGTGGGTTTTAATGGGACTTATCTTTAATAATGTTTATGAACATTTTGTTTTTTATGCAATTACTAAATGGGGTATTTGACTTTAAAATTGATTTTTATTCATATGTATTGGGACTTCTCACTGAAACAATGTTTATAAAATATTTGGTGTAGTTTTTAAAATGATTTTTTAAAATACAGCACATTTAGAACTTTGGGTTCATTGGGTTTAGGTCATATGGAAGCCACAGTTTTTTTGGAACCACTAGGGGTTTTTATTGTGTTACCAATAGAATGTAGAATGAGTTGATATTTATAATAATATTTTTATCCATTTCCTAGTGTTCCTTTATATGTCTAATTATTTATTCCACTAGACTACAACCCACTTGATATTGGTTTTATATGTGATGGATCTATTTATTGTTTCATTTAACACATGTGCATGTTATTGTATTTCAAGGAACAATTCATTATATTCTGATATTATAACTTTCATGTACTTATCATATTATAGGTATAATTGTAAATCAAAATCTTATAATGAAACTAATGGATGTTTTTAAAAAATGGATTCCATATAATGTATCACTAAAAACATGGGTTTTAATGATTTATCTAAATGTTTATAAAGGTTTTACTTTTTATATATTCATTTTTCTATCCTATTAGTCATAGTTACACACCCTACATTTTACATTGGGAATTTATAGATTTTGTTTCGTAAGAACTAGGTAATGTTAAGGGTGTCAGGTAGTTCATCATCCTCTATTGGTTGTCCACAGCTTCTCAAAGATATGGTATAGTGGTGATGGTCAGTCACATAGAGGCATGTTTATTGTATTATAATTTTTCATCTACAATTCAATATGGGATTGATATTTATTGTATCATGTATTCATACTCTTCATAATCATTTTAATGTTTCAGATTATCTCCATTTAGATATTCATGATAATTTTTTGGTTTTTTATTGATCTCCGACATGTGGGAAAAAATGATGGACAATGTGACCTATCAATCTATATTTGTTTTTTAATGTGGAATTATAATATAAGGCTTTTTTGAAATTCTCTAGAACAATATTTCTGAAAATAATTCTAATGATTAATTATTATACATTTATCTAGATGATTTTAAATCATGGATTATAAAAGACTGTGAGTATTATATAGAATTAAAATCTTTCAAAATAATATTACTTTTATATATCATAAGATTTAAATGCCTCTCTTATTTATGGGATTGGAGTAAGTGTTATCCAGGAAGATATAAATGATAATAAGGAATAATCCTCTAAAATTTGAATATGTATGTGTGGTCCGTTATGTAATAGGTAAGATCTACTATAATGGAGGATACTCCATGGCTACCTAAGATGGAGAGTGTATTTCATATCATTTTACTGTAATATTTTTAAGGAATAATATATATTAATTATTATATTTTATTTCAAGGAAATTTTTTGGGAAATGTAAAAAACATAAAATATATGCTTTATCAGATAAGAACTAATAATAATAAGAGTGGGTTATTGTCAAATAAAATTGGGCGGTAAAATAGATTTTTCATTACCACAAGGAGTTATTAAATATGTATTGGTCATGATTGTATGACATAAAATACCATGGAACAATGTAAATTAAAACAACACCTTAAATTTAATGAAATATAATCCTCAATAAATTATATTATTCTATATAGCCACTTTATTCCAATATATGTGAAAAATACTAATAAATAAATAATTGAATTTAATCCTTAAATCAATGGATCTAGATCACTGTAGGGTGTGTATTATTTCTATATACCCTTAAACTATATTGTGTATAATCTTACCATGTATTATTATGTTAAATAAAAAAATTATGATTTTTCTATTGGTGTGACACTAAACTATATGAAATTATATACGTTATGATCAAGTGTAATCAATGTATAGAATCCCCTAATGTGTATTTTTTTACACACTAAATTCCAATAATGGTCTTATTCATATTGATTTAATTATTTAACCACATTGATTCATATATATTTAAAGAATATATAAAACTATGTGTGATTTGAAACATTTCTAATTAATTATTCCCTCGTTAAGGTGTAGATTCACCCTCCATTGGATAAAATATTTCCCTTCTTCAAAAATTATTATGTGGAATGATTAATGTTTTATAGATGATCTATATTGATTCTTGGACCAACGTATTGGGTCATGAAACATTCTCATTATCAATGATATTCCATTAGACACTTGTGTTGGTACTTCAAAGTCAATAACATTTTGTATTTATATTATTTTAATAGATAAAACCAAAAATTATGACCACAAATGGTGTTCCATGTGGATTCAATAAATCCTCTATGTATGAAAAGGTGTTTAATTAGTAGTATGTGTTGTACAATTTATCACAGAGATATTACACCATAATTTTCATAATAATCAAATAATTGTAAATCATATAAATTCCAAAAAAATATACCAAAAAATATAATATAGAAAACATATAATGGAAGACCATTATAAATAATATACACATTCTTGAAACAAACATAACCCATTTAACCACATATGAGTCATAAAATAAAAGAGGGTCACCTAATGTGTAGATCATATACATGGTATAAAAAAAGTGAATAATAAAAGGATATTTTAATAAAAGTCATCAACCTCCACTCAGATATTTCTCTATATCATCATCAAGATAATATCATCCTATTTTACTAGGGTTCATTCCCAATAATGTACACCAAGAATCATGTTTACACATCCACCTAGTTTTTAAATATTAGTAATACACAACCTATGGTCAAATTATATTGAACCAAACATCTCATCTGGGAATTAACATATTTTTAGATGAATAATAATTACATTGCAAAAAAAAAATTATTGAGAAAGGTGTTATTTTAGTAAAAACTCTCGAGGATGGTATTATTTTATTTAATTTCAAATTAGGGAACCCAAAATTCTAAAGAATTTATTATATTTATTGTCTCCTATAAATATTTTACCCTTTAGAATACCTACATAAAACCATTCTTCATATCTTGGGGGAATGGAAACATAATAATGGGTGAGATCAGATACTCCATAAGGGTAAACAAGAGGGGTACAAAAGAATAACACAAGAATAAGAGATTTAGAATATGAGCATTACATTTGAAACCCATACTGAAAAAATAAAATATAATAATATTTAGTCATTTAATAAAAATTTTTAGTTCATAAGACATGAATCATAATCGATTGATAAAAAAATTTCCATGATAGAATTATATTAGAATAAGACATAAAATTTTGAAAAACACATTGGAAGTGAAAATACTCTTTCTAATTACCAAGGCTCATTTCCAAAAGATTTCAGGGAACTCCATTGGATGCTGCACCTCATGGGCGGGATATACCACCATCTATTATAGCATATCATTCCATGTGGTTGTATGGGTTCACTCCCCAATCCACTATAGTAGTCAATGATCCCTCAAAAAAAAAATCATTTAGGATAATGTCTATTTCAAATATTGGTTCACACCCCCTTCCAGTCCTATACATATCATGAGATATAAATATTTACCCAATTAATTGGAGGGAGATATAGGTAACACCTATATTTCTTAATAATGTAACTACCATCCATGTTCATAACATAAAAAACTTCATTTTTTATAAAATAACCACATTCACATAATAAAAATCATATATATATCTATGCTATAAGATCATAAAATTTTCACCATATCTAAAATCATTAAATAAAATTGGTTTCAAAAACTTTTCATTGTAGTGTATCAAGTGTAATAGTGGCAGATTTCATAATCATTTCTTCATTTTATCATAACAGAACCCATGAAAATAATCACATTTAATAATAGATATAACATGGTATAACCCATGTAAGGTAAACATGTTTCATAAACAACTTTACATCGTAAACATAAACAATTCATTTCCTTAATAAGAATGGTATCCTTAGTTATTATCCCTAGAAAATCATTAATTATATCAAAGGATGTCATAATAGTTGTAGAATTGTTTTTAAATATGACATGGAATATTTCTTAATGAAAAAAAAATTAACTTTAAAAAATTTGTAAAACATAAAATATTTTTGAAATCTCTTTCTTTGAAAATAATTTTGAAAACATGTTATGGAAGATTAAAATAACTCATTTAAAACATTTTTGGAGGAAAATATCCTGTAATTTTTAGAAAAACTACATTGATACTAATAATATTAGAAACAATTATTTTAAAATAACATTGAAAAATTTTAAGGATGAAACAAATAAATTATTTTTCATGATTTCATAAAATTATGTTCAAACAATACATGTTAAAATGAATATTCCATTCACATTTTCACTATAATATGATTGGGATTTATTTTGAAAATTACATCTATATTCCATAAAAAAATTAAACATGAGTAAAACATGTGTAAAAACGTCTTTAGAGAATTAATAATAGAAATATTATTAAATTTCGAAAACATTTTTAGAAAAAAAGTTTTGGGAAATAATGGATTTTCGACCGAATAGAGAAATAATGTTTGATTATCATAAAAACATCTTTCCAATAATTTTAAGAACCAAAGAGCCTTAAAATGTTATTATTAAATTAAATTTTCATGAATAAATAGAGGAGACGAAAATTCATGATTTTTTAGATTGATGGACCATAATATATTATCATTAGAGTCATAATAATTTTCAATCCCTAAAAATAATGAGATTGTAATGTATTATCATCATGACATTGGTAAAATTGAATTGTAAGCCACATGAATGAAAAATGTAAAATGGAACTTATAATATCATGAGGATAAATAAATTCAGGATATGACATGTAAAAGGGTTTTTATATACACTCTGTGAATGAATGTATGTGCATACCATATTATGCTTCTCAAGGAAATGAAATTGAGACCAAAATCCCTTACCAATTAGTTAACTATAGGCCATAATCACGTTAAAAGAGATATAATAAAACAGATATGTTAACCCATGTAATATTAGTTATACTAATAATATCATAAATTCATGTAGAGTATCTAAACAACACATAAAGGAAATATGTGGTGAATATAGTTCTGTCTCATAGAAGTAAAAAGGGAGACATGAATCCCTTACTTTACGTCATAACTTCCTTCCTACACATTCAAACCTCATGTATAATAAATATTAGTTTATTATAAAAATATTCTTAAAACAAATTGAAATAAATGTACATTTAATTATATATATTATTATTTTTATTACATTTTATTATCCGTTTACTAACAATTTCTTGTTAAAGTCAAATTTTTGGTAATAACTGATTTGTTTTCATATATGTTTTCATTTTTTATTTCTAGTCATATAGATCATGGTTAATTTTTATCTAGAATAATTATCATGAAATAATTATCATTTTTTATATCAATTATACTCTTAAAACCAATCATTAGAGGCATTTTTTATAAAGGAAGTACGATGTGATCATGAGGATGATAGGTTTTTTGTACACAAGAGTAATGTTTACATTTCTAAATAACTATTATGGAAAAAGGGTAAGAAATGATTTATATTTTATGAATTATAATAATATAATAAATTAAATATAAAAATATAAATATTCATATCATCCATGTGTTGTTTTTTTGAAAAGAGAGAGTCACAATGCTTCGCCAAGGTTGTAGTCCACATTTACATGATAGATGATATCATCATTGAGTGAATGAAAATAGTTAGAAATAAAAAAATATATTATCATTAAATAATGATAAATATTTCATTAATATATTAACTATTTCATTTATCTAACATATAATTATACTTATTATTTTTCATGTAAATCATTAATGAAAACCAATCCCATCACTTCATGAGCCATTAGTCTTCCATTCACACGAATAAAATTATCATGTCTATTATAGAATCCAAATTCCAAATAATATATATATATGATATATTGGATGTAGTGGTATAATTATCTTATAAAAAATATATATTTACTTATTAACCACCATCATACCCAACTGTAAGAGGTTGTAATGGAAAAACGAAGGAAATTGATTTATGAGGAGGTAGTCCTCCGTACACACAAATGATGATTTCATAATCCATTTGAGTGAAGTGGTGATAATTTTGTGTTATTAAATAATAATTTAAAAATCATATTATATTGTAGATACTATGGTTAATATATCATCATTTAAAAACAATAATATAAATAGGTGGAGGAAGAAATAAAACAAAAACCCATGTTGATGAACATTACCTCTTCTTCTGGTATCCTCCTTAGGATTTCACTAAAAGAATTCCTTGAATAGATTTATTTAAAATATATGGATTATAGGCTGAGGAAACAATTTTGGGATTTCTAGTGTGAATAATATAGGATATTTTGTGTCTATTTATAAGTGTGTGAGAGGACAATGTTGGTATTTTTGAAAAGAATTCAGTGCTCCCATTTATTCATATAACACAAAGGACCAAAACTATCCTTTCTCAAAAATGATATTTTTAATGGGATAAATATTTATATCCAATATTTTTAGAGAATATGTAGATCATTTTTACCCTTACCTATTAGTTTAACCCTAATAAAATTATTTCTATTCTATTTGTGATAATTAATATTTATAGCATTTATTATTAATTTTGGTCATTTAGTAAGTTGAAATTATTAGATAATATTAACTACATTTATTCCAAATATGGAATCCATTTATTCATATTAAAATCATATAATTGGAAAATTTCATTTTAAAATTAATCATGTACTCATGATGAGAATGGGGGTTTAAAGAGAAAA
This sequence comes from Viscum album, assembly GCA_963277665.1. Classification (NCBI taxonomy): domain Eukaryota; kingdom Viridiplantae; phylum Streptophyta; class Magnoliopsida; order Santalales; family Viscaceae; genus Viscum; species Viscum album. Next base: position 2,117,271,136 of record OY728120.1, read on the forward strand.
TATTGAACAATATAAAATGTTTTTATGTCTGTATTAAATATGAGAATGATTTCAATAAACTAAATTATATTAATAGATGTAAAGTTTATATAATTTTTCTTTGAATCAATTTTAGAATATTATTTAACTATTAAAATAAATTAAATGAAATTGACGTTTAAAATTAAAGTTCTATATTTTTATATTATTCAACAAAATGAATATTTTTGGAAATATCACAAAAATTAGACCAATGATAATTTTTTTATTATGATTTTTTTATTTTTTATTTTTTAATACTAATTTAATAAAATTGATAAAAACATATTTTGAATTTATTTTCCCAATGGAGAAAATACCATTTTATAGGAAATAAATTTTTTGCGAAAAATTGGTATTATTATTATCTCTAGTTTAGAAAAACATAAGATCAATGATATGAATTTAAAAAATAAATAATATTTAAATTTAATATAAATAATTCTTCAAATTTTAACATTTAATTTTTTAGCTAAAACTTATTAATGTTCATAAAAAATAGTTCTTAAGAAAACCAACTTCCTTTTTTAAAAATGGATTTTATTTTAATTTATAAAATATTTGTCACCAAGGAATTAATTATAAATAAATGTTTTATGAAATTAATTTCATAGTTTAGTTAGTTCTACTCATATTGAAAATCTCTCCCTTTGGTTATGACTTGGTAAATTTCTACTATATCTCATACTCCACAAAAAGAAGATAAATTTTTTTTCCTTATGATCAAATGTATCTTAAGATCCATAGATAGAATGAAAATTAATTTATTTTTATTTAGTAATCATCACAATAAAATGTTTAGCATTGGATATTCAATATGTATAAATCATAATATGGAGAAATTATAAATTAATCCTTAAACCTCATTTAATGTTAAACATAACCATTTCAGAAAAGATTAAATATATAACTCTTCTAAAATATTGAAATCCAAATATTAAGAAAAATATAAATTAACATAGAAAATTGACAAATAATTAATATCCCCAATAAAATGAAAGTGTTTTTAATTATTACATGAAAAACATGTAATTGTTGTTATCATGTATCCTCATAAAATATTTATTCTTATAGAACCTCAATGAAAACATTCATTCTTTTTAACTCCATAAATGAAACCATATAGTATTTAATATAATCCATAGGTCCAATAATGTTGTAAATACTATCAATTATAATATAAAACACTTTTTCAATGAATTATTTATCTATTCTGAATTCATCAATAATATCCAATATTAAATTTTCACATCAATCCTCTCTATACAAAAAATAAAACCACTTAATTATCACTAGGAACCTATTAAGGGTCATATTATAATAATAATTATATCACCTTATCAATTAATCACTATTTCATACCATCATCATTATTCAATATATTAATTCGTATCAATAATGAAAAATTTACATAAATATAAATATTTATCTATATATCGTATTTAATTTAACATAATCATATAATTACAATAAATAAATACATCACCCATACCACGTCATTCTCAAACCATTATATATACATAATAATATTATTATATAATAAAAAATTCCATTCTTAGTTCATTTGTAGTGTCTTCATCATCAACAGTATAACCATTAATCATACATCCTTTATTATTTGTTTCATGATAATCCCCTTACGAAATCAATTTTATTAATGACCATATTTTACACATTTATCGAATTCAACATTCAATGAAATACTTCAATGAAAATTATTATATTCCATTGTGTTAAAAAAACTTTCAAACTTTTAAAATTGTAGTTACATGATTAGTTTCATTCATTCCCATAGACAAACATCACCTCATTCGTTTAAGGCTTACACATGGGAGTTTCCTTTCTCATTCTTGATACATATGAAGTTGATTATTAATTACATTGTAGTCTCTACTACATTAGATCTTTAGGAACTCTTAACTTCACTTCATTGGTTATTGTAAGAGTTGGTTATGGTGTACATTACTAATCATGTTCTGTGAGATCTAATTAGTAATAAACTCAATTGTTTTCACTCTATTCATCACCCCCATTGGCTACTCATTAGAAAATTTTCCTTTACATTCAATGTTGACCCAATTAGTAATGGTTACCTCCATTGGGTAAAACCCAAAAAATATTTTAAATAACATAACTCATAGTTTAAAATAATATAATCGTCTAAAAATAACTTATAGGATGACGAAATTATGAAACCGTTTTTCGATCAATGTAACATTCGGTTTATCCAAGTCCATTAAATGTAATAATCATTTTAAATTATTTAGGGTGTTTTTTTAATGAGATTGTAAATTAAAAAAATCATATCTCCATGGAAGGTCAATCCAAGTGTGTATAAAGGCCAATTGTTATGAACTACATAATGATTGAGTCCCAATCATTTCTCGATTTTAATATTTATTTTCTCTAGATACCATTGTTCTAAATAAACATCGACTTATTGTTTCCAGATAGTGATGTATTTTATTTGAAGCCAATTTATATATACTTTAACAAATTTATAGTACATTATTCAATAAATTTATGCATACATAGACATATCCTTAGAGACATTCCATGAGATGTTCTTAGAAATGACCCTAGGGATCACACTAATGTTTTCTCATACTTCTTTATTAAGGTTAAATAAAACATTACTTTATTAACAAATATAGTAACCCACACTTCTCATACATGGATATTAAATCATTTTTGATGAATATTTAGTAAATAACAAAAACACATGTCTGGAGACTATAATTGTTTAGTTCCTTTTAAAATGTGGAACACAATATTCTTAATCCATGAAATATATTCAATGTCTCCCATAAAGATCATCCCATTTAGTAAACAAAGATTAAAAAAATCATCATAACCTAGGGGGGGAATCATAATAAAGGGTGATCAATTATTCTTAATAATGTTAAACATGAGAGATGCATAAGAATTATAGGAGATTAAGGGTATGATAATATGAGAATAATATATGAAAACCAACCTAGAAACTCAAACATCATAATGTTGAGTCATGGAATAAATAATTTTAATTAAAAATACAATAATGATAAGGGAATCAATGATAATGATCTATGAGTGAATAAAATAAACATAAGTCATATAATTGTGTCATAAAAAAATCATAGAGAGTCATTTCTTGGGAACTGAAGTCTCATTTTGATTAAATATTAGGGAACTCCATTGAATACACACCTATTTTCCAAAACACACCAATATCCCCAGTGGTAACCTTTTCCTCATAGTGTAATGAGTTCACTACAAAAACCATCAAAGTAGTTAAGGTTTACTCCAAAGAACTTTCATAGATGACAATTCCCCTTACTCAACTAGTTTCACTCCCCCATACAGGTCATATATGTAACAACACAAGCTTCCACGGTATGTTTTCATTTGAATAATGCAATATCATATGTTGTACACAACTTCATGTTCTAACACACACCACAACCAATCAAACTAGCCGTTAAGGATAATAAAACCCACTTTTTTAAATATTATAAATTCTATCTTTCAAAATTGAATTAATTTTTGGATTAGTAATATTGAAATTAGATTAGGGTAAAATTTTGGTATTTTTCTGAAAACATTAAATTTTTGATGAATAGTGAAAAAACACTGAGTTATAGTTTAAAAACGAATTTTTATTTAAATAATTAATTATTTTATTTAAATTTAATTAAGGTGAAATTAGATACATACTACCTATATAAGTTCAATGTAATTCATTAGAGTTAGTTTAGAATAATTTTAGATATATAAAAAGTTTAAGGAAATTTTCACCGTCTTTTACCCACCTCCTAGGAGAATTTAGAAATTCATGTAAAAAATAATTTTACCACTTCTGGGAGTGAAATTTCGAAAATCCGAGAGACACGGTTAATATCAAGGAGTAACATGAGGTTCAATAAGATGAAAATAAGTTTTTGTGAATAGTAACTTTTTACTTTTATTTACCACGGTTAAAAGTAAATACGGTAATTATGGGTATAATTGATATGAATATTACCCTAAAAAATGTCCTAATTCTATTGGAAAAATGTATCTCGACCAAAAATAACCTTAGGAATTAATTTTTATCATTTAGGTCCACATGGATTAGATTAAGACATTTATTATTATTTAATTCAAATAAGTGTTAAAAAAGATAAAATCAAAGATTAATTACAAAAAAATTTTAATATAGGTTTATATATAAGATAAATTAGATTTTAAAAATAAATTAGAAAGATAAAAATATTTCCTACATAATGGTATTTTATATATAATTTTTAGACATTAAATAATTTAATTTATTTATGACACAATAGTGATGCAGTAATTACCGAATTAATGAAATATTAAAATAATGGATATTATAAATATCCATATAAATGTAAATTGAGACTTTTTATGAATTAAAATAATTTTATATGTTAATAGAAATATTTTTATTGGTTATATTAATTTTATTTTAAGTAATAATGTTGTGATGAATTTATCAAAAACAAAATACCCAATAGTGTCAAAATTGACATAAAAGAGTTTTTAAATAAAATATTATAATATTAATTGATATTATATTCCTAAAAATATAATGTTCTACCAAAAGAATTATATAATGATAGGTTTATCATTAATGGACCACATGGGGGTCGCTTGTAAGAATATAGTATGTTTAGTAACTATATAATATAAAAATACCAAGAGACATTGTAAATGACAAACAATTTAACTAAAAGTTAAATCTAAAATATAAGGTTACTAAATTGACCCAAACCTATCTAAAATACATTGGTTGGGTGGTTTTAGACCCATACCCACCTTATACATTTTTAATCTACTTTTGTTCCATTAGAAACCGAATATAATTTTATTAAAAATTAAAACATTAAGTTTTTCCTAAAGAGCCCCTCCCCTCTTATAAAAGGACACCACTTCTAACCCATTACTCACACCTCTCACGCCTTTTGGCTCAGCCAAACTCTGCCAAAATATCCTCCCAACTTTCCTCACTTCATCCTATAGGCCTTAGTTTGATCAAAAATCCATCCTATGGAGCCCTTTTGATCAAATCAAAAGGAAGAACCCGAAGAAGAGGTAACGTTTTCACTACCCTATTTCAAGTTCCTTTCTTCTTCAAATTACACATTATTTGTTATTTACATTATAAAATAATAAATCTAGTATCTTCTATATACTGTGATGTTATTATAAATAAGGTACAACCATATTCAGTATTCTATCCATCATTTGAATGACATGTCACCACATGTGCATACATACGGCGTACCGTCTCCACGTCATGATGTAATTGTTATTCAAAACATTATTATTTAGATGGGTATACTAATGATGTGTAATTCATGTAAATAATAAATATAACATGATAATGAATGTTTATATATGATTTACCATACAATTATATATGATTTTAATATCAAAATAATGATATTATCGCTCGTGCGTACGTACAGACTACCGTCTCCACGAACGCGGTGAGATTCATTCCCCCTCATATCTATAAAAGTGTAATTCTCATTTTATGAATAAAAAAATGTTTAAGGACTTAATATAATTCTTTATATGGATAAGATACAACCTATCCATAACAAACATGACTTATGTAACAAAACATATAAAAGAAAATGAGTACGTTAACACCCGAAATGACGATAATACTAAGATATTATTAAGCAAGCAGTGTTAAAATATCTAATACGAAATCATATTAATGTATATGATTATTTTATAATTAAATAACATTTATTTCACCATTATAAAGGAGGATAAACTATCCTTGACCCAGGAAAATGTTCAAAGTAAGGGGTTTCTTATCTCACATTTAATTCCGTGATAATTCCATTGTTCACCAATTATTTATTGCATGTGGTGTGTGTACTTCTCATGATTGTATTCACTGTGTAATTTACTTTAATTTATAGATGTTTAAAACATCATTGAATGATCCTTATTTCATGGGCGTGATTTTCGTAAGTTACCAAATCGATAAAGGAATTTGAAATTTTCAATTTCCACTCATTCGGATTTACACATACTTCATTGATTATTTTACTCTAAAATTATGTGTGGAATCACTATTCATTTGCTTATTTCATAATTTACACTCCCCTTTTTCTGGATATAATGTTTGATACACATAATCACTCCAATGAAAAATTCTCAAGTCATCAATATGAACTTGAAAAGAGTAATTTTAACTCAATCTCCATTGGTTGAGTTAAATATCCAATTCATTGGTGTTGTTTTTACAAGAATATATGTGAATGTCCTATGATTGATTTACACTGAAAATCCAATCATCATGAGTTTATTTATATTTTTCACACATAATTATGTCATTGATTTATCCTAAACCTAAGGATACAGTCATTATAAGAGATCTAATATCAATTTACATTCCATTGAGACTTCTTTGTTGTTATACACCAATTCACTTTTATATGGTGTATATAATGTACTTGGACATAGTATATCATGAATCCCTTTATTCTCATGATATTACAATGTTTTTATTACCTCAATTATTTGTATTCATGTGTCTCTCTTTTGGTTAGATCTCTAACTAAAATATCATTATAAATGTTTTAAAAATTTAATATTCCAAATATTTCTCATTAATGTCCATGTTTTAAAAAAATTAGTTTTAAGGATTTATTTATATGGAAATTAAAGTTTTCAAATAAAAAATCCTTTTAAAAGTTTCAAATTTTTATGTAACACTTTGATTCAAAAATATATTTTTAAATGGCATCTTGAAAAATAATGTCACTTTTAAAGTATTTCAAGAAAAATGGGAATATTTCTCTCTAATAGTTTTAATGATTATTTCCATCTATGTCAATATACTTCATTATTCTCGATTGAGGTAAATCTGATACAATACAATCTTCTATATTGTATCACATGAGTTATGTTTGACTGTGGATGTGCTATTTTTATATGAGTCTTGTTTTGTGGTTAAATTATAGACATTTCGTATGATAGATTTAATACAAATGTTTATGTTATGTTTATACTTGCTCATATTAGGAATGCATTGGACATAGTAGGTGACGGGTGGAGCCTGCTATAGCTCATCGATGCATCGGTAGGTCTCATGAGACATACTAGTGTCTTGGCACAAGGCCTTGACAAAATCATATTTGTAGTCTTGGAACGAGGCCTTGACTATGTGGTTATGATTGTATGCCATTATGCATTCCATCATTATAAAAGTGGTTATTGATATTTCATGTGGTTATTCGACTAGTAGAATATCCTTGTGAATAGTTAAATGTAATTATTTCATTTTATCATTGCCATATTATGCTTATGTTTGAGTTTAAAAGGAATTTGTTTTAGTTATATATTGCCTTAAATGTTTATTCATATCTATAAATGTTTACACTATATTGTTATACTTACTGAGCATCTGAGCTCACCCATTTTAATTTCTTATTTTTCCCAGGATGTGATAAAGTAATTTATGAATGACCTACAGGGATTGTATTAGGGGATATGAAGACAAGATGTTGTTGTAGTTTTTTTTACATTATGATGTAATGTAAGAATTACGAATATATCTTGTGTTTCAAAGACTACTAAACTAATCGGCCTTTCGAGACTTGATATTGTGTGGTCATGCCAATATTATTTAATAATGCACTGACCCTAGGTAACTGGGGTTGGGGCATTATTGTTTTTGTCAGAGGATGTTTAGAACAAACCTTGGAAGATAGATTTAGATAAACTCTGATTAGAGCACAAAGCCCTAAGAAAGACTTTGGGGATTTGTATAGATGAGCTTCCTAGAATTTTGATATTGTATATATTTTGTGAGTTTTCCATGAAATACATCCATATCTTGATACGATCAGGTATAAGTGGCTCTGGCAGAGATGTACCTAGGGGTAAAACCCGAAAACACCACTTTGAGCTAGACTCGAACGAGAACTGGTGCACGACAATAGGCCTTGCTGCACTCTTGGTTACGAAACTCCCAGCTGATATGCTTAAGATAATTTACATTTTCATTAAAAACTGATTTGAAGTATTATGAGAGTAAATGACCTTGTTTTATCCTAATGTGTTTCATATTGAGAATATGGTGACATGATATTCTCTAAATGATTTTATGACTACTATTACACACATAATGATTTCTGGTTTTAGTCAATGTCTGGATTCCAAGGAAGTCATAATGAATTTGAGAATGAGGTACAAGGTGGAAACACTAATGTCAATGAGAAGAAAAATGGAATGTTGATGGGCGCAAAAGATATTATCTTCATGCCAAATAAATTTTCCAAAAATATGGCCATCAATATATTTATTAATCAATTCCCAGACTCAACAAAGAAGAGAAAGCTGATGAATGATAAGAGCTCCAGTAGTGGAGACCATGGATAAAATAATCCTCAATTTCCATCATGCATGAAATGTGGAAGGAGACACCCAGGAAAGTGTCTCAATGGAACAAATAAATTCTTTACCTGTGGGAAGGATGGACATAAAGTGAATAATTGCTGAGGAAAAATGAATATTACTATGGAAGAAAATAGAAATGGTCGCAAGATTCCAATTATGGTCATTTTTCATAAATGTAAGGGACCTTGGAATCAACCAAGTCAAAGCCCTATTCTATAGGATAACGTCTTGGTCAAGGAAGAACCTATGTGGAAATAAATGGATAGAAAAATATTTAATGGTATTATTTCTCCTTGTTGATGAGATTACTTTGGGTGAATTTTCTATTATATGTGTAACCCTGTAATTTATCATGTCAGAATGATATTTGAGGAATACATGTCCTTTCTCTTGTGGATATAGTTTTAAATAACCATTTTGTTTTATATGATCATTGGGTTTGAGGGAATTACATGTTATTATATTTTGTGATGAAAATTCAAGGTATGAGATAACATTTGTGGTTAAATTATGGTATAGTTATTTTGAGGAATTTATCTCATTTTGGTAATTTTATAAAATATACTTTTTGAAAAAGGACACCATGTAGACCGTGTGGCAACCCGTCGCTTTAGACAAAGGGTGGAAATCGAACCCACAACCAATGTGCGATAGGGATTTATCCCCTACCACTAGACTACGTGAAGTACCTGGTTAGTGTGACTAATTATTTTTAGATAAATGATTTTATTGATCAATAATAAGTTGATTTGGGATTTTAGGTCTTATCAAGTGAATACCCTCAGTATAGGAAAATGATTTGGTGATTAAATGATAAATGTTATTTTGGAAGATGTTTGCTTTGTTGGGAACACTAAATGCCGAAGGAAAATAGAATACTATGGGATTTAATTTGAGATTTAATGGTTGATTATTAACTATGTTTTTATTTTGTATTTATAGTGATTTGGGTTATTTATGGTAATTATTAAACTGTAATAGAGAGTATGTGATTAGGTTAATTACTTTTATGTATGTGACATTAAGAGTAGTTATTGTCATTTTTAGATACAATTTAATGTGGAAGACTACATAACCAAATTCTTCTATGTTTTGGGTTTCAATATTATTTTGAATTATATTGAAGTATTTGAAGGAAAATTGTTTATTGAATGGTATTTGTTTATCTTTGGGGTATTGTTGCTTTAATTTTAGATATTAAGATTAGTGTTTCTTTCTCTAATGTAATATCCTTTTGGAGGATCATTAGATCTTATACTAACCATTTTGTTTTTGATTAATCTCTAATGACTAGGTAAATATATAGTTTATCCATCGTGGATCATGTGATTCTATAAGAAGTTTATTCTATCTCTTCAAGTTGGACCAAGTCTTCTTGAATAGAAATCGTTTAAAAATGAGTTAGTAGTTGGAATTTATTAAATAATGAAACATTACTAAAAAATTATGTATATCTCTTTATGTTCTTACTTAATATCAGAAATGAATTCGAAATCTTTATGTAATGTAACATAAAAAAAATGTTGTCCGTTTACTTTTCCTACTAGGAAACAAATGACCATTTGTCCCATCACAAGTTTGTGTTTTTCGTTTTGTTAAATTTCTCCTAATCATGTCCTATATCCCTCTCCTTCAGAACTTGTCACTTAGTTTATCAACCATATCCATGTTTTTCTATATGGAATCCTAGTATAGGTTATCTTAGGTGACCTTTTTACTTTTCTTTCTTTTTTTTAAAGAGATAGTTTTATAGACTCTTTTTTCGAAGTGAGACTTTCTATTATATTCCCAAGACCAATTTTAAAAATTGTGAGGATGAAATTTATTCAAGTAGGGGAGAATGTATCACCCCAAGCTTCCACGGTACGTTTCCCTTCGAGTAATGCAATATCGTTTATTGTACACAACTTCGAGTTCAAACACACACCACAACCAATCAAACTATCTCTTATGAATATTAATACCCACTTTTTGAAATTTTATAAATTTTATCTTTTAAAATTGACTTCATTTTTGCATTCAGAATATCGAAATTAGCTTAGGGAAAATTATTGGTATTTTTCTGAAAACATTAAATTTTTGATGAATAGTGAAAAAACATTGAGTTATATTTTAAAAAAGAATGTTTATTTAAATAATAATTTATTTTATTTAATTTTAATTAAGGTAAAAATAGATACATAATACCTATATAATTTCAATATAATTCATTTGAGTTAGTTTAGAATATGTTTAGATATATAAAAATTTTATGGAACTTTTCACCGTCTTTTACCCACCTCCTAGGAGAATTTTCAAATTCACGTAAAACATAATTTTACCACTTCTGTGAGTGGAATTTCTAAAATCTGAGAGACAAAGTTAATATAAAGGAGTAAAATATGGTTCAATAAGATTAAAATAATTTTTGATGAATAATATCTGTTTACTTTTATTTACCACGGTTAAAAGTAAATAGGGTAATTAAGGTTACAAATGATATTAATATTACCCTAAAACATGTCCTAATTCTATTGAACAAGTTTATATTGGCCAAAAACAACCTTAGGAATAAAATATTATCATTTAGGTATATTTGGATTAGATTAGGACATTTATTATTATTTAATTAAAAGAAGGGTTAAAAGAGTTAAAATCAATTTTTAATTACAAAAGCATTTTCAATATAGGGTTATAAATTAGATAAATTAGATTGTAAAAATTAATTAAAAATATAAAAATATTTCCTACATAATGGTATTTGTTTACAATTTTAGACATTAAATAATTTAATTTATTTCTGACACAATGGTGATGCAGTAATTACGAAATTAATGAAATATTAAAATAATAGATATTATAAATATCCAAATAAATGTAATTTGAGACTATTTATGAATTAAAATAATTTTATAGGTTAATATGACATATTTTATTTGTTATATTAATTTTATTCGAAGTAATAATGATGTTATGAATTTATCAAAAACAAAATACTCAATAGTGTCAAAATTGACATTAAAGAGTTTTTAAAAAAATATTATATTATTAATTGGTATTATATTCTAGTAATCTAAGTTTTGGAAAAAAAATTGTATAATTATAGGTGTATTATTAATGGACCACTTGGGGGTCGCCTGGAAGTATATAGTATGTTTATTAACTATATAATATAAAAATACAAAGAGACATGGTAAATGTTAACTATTTAACTAAGAGTTAAATTTAAAAGATAAGGTTACTATATTGACCCAAACCTATCTTAAATATATTGGTTGGGTGGTTTTAAAACCCTACCCACCATAGACATTGAATAATCCACTTTGGATCCATTATAAACTGAATATGAATTTATTATAAACTAATACTTTATGTTTTTTTCTAAATAGCCCCTCCTCCCCCTAATAAAAGGACACCAATTTTAACCAATTCCTCTCACGTCACAAGCCTTTTGGCTTGGACAAACACTACTAAATATCCTCACAACTTCCCTCAATTCAACCTAGAGGATTTAGTTTTATCAAAAATCTATCCTTTGGACCACTTTTGATCAAATCAAAAGGAAGAACCCGAAAGAGATGTAACGTTTTCACCACCCTCTTTCATGTTCCTTTATTCTTCAACTTATACATTATTTGTCATTTCCATTATAAAATAATAACTCTAGTATCTTATATATACTTTGATGTTATTATAGATATGGTACAACCATATTCAGTATTCTATCCATCCTTTGAATGACATGTCACCAGACGTGCGTTCGTACGGCTTACCGTCTCCACGTCGTGGTGTAATTTTTATTCAAAACATTATTATTTATATGGGTATAATAATGATGTTTAATTCATTTAAATTATAAATATATCATTATAATGATTATTTATATATGATATACCATCCAATTATATATGATTTTAATATCAAAAGAATGATATTATAGCTCGTGCGTACGTACAGACTACCGTCTCCACAAACGTGGTGAGATTCATCCCCCATCATATATATACAAGTATAATTATCATTTTATGATTAAAAATAATGTATAAGTAATTAATATAATTCTGTATATTAATAATATACAACCTATTTATAGCAAACATTACTTTTGTAAGAAAACATATAAAATAAAACAAGTAAGTTAACACCCGAAATGACGATAATATTAATATATTATTAACAAAGCAATGTTAAAAGATCATATAATATATCATAATAATGTGTATGATTCTTTTATAATTCAATAAAAATTATTTCAAAATTATACAGAAGGCTAACCTACCCTCGATGAAGGAAAAAGTACAATGTAAGTGGTTTCTTATCTCACTTTTAATTCCGTGAGAATTCCATTGTTCACCACTTATTTATTTCATGTAGTGTGTGTACTGCCCATGATTGTATTCATTGTGTAATATACTTTATATTATGGATGTTTAAATAATCATTGTATGATCCTTATTTCATGTGTGTATTTTTCATAATTTACCAAATCGATAAGGGAATTTGAAATTTTCAATTTCCAGTCATTCGACTTTACGAATACTTCATTGATTATTTTACACCATGATTATGTGTGGAATCATTATTCATTTGCTTATGTCATAATTTACTCTCCCCTTTTTGTGGATATAATTTTTGATACACTTAATCAGTCAATTGATAAATTCTTAAGACATCGATATGAACTTGATAAGATTAATTTTAACTCAATCTCCATTTGTAGAGTTTAATATCCAATTCATTGGTGTTGTTTTTACAGGAATATGTGTGAATTTCCTATGATTTATTTACAATTAATATCCAATAATATTGAGTGTATTTATATTTTTCACACATAATTATATCATTGATTAATCCTAAACCTAAGGATATGGTCTTTATAAGAGATCTCATCTCAATTTACATTCTGTTGAGACTTCTTTGTTGTTATACACCAATTCACTTTTATATGGTGTATATACTGTACTTTGAAAAATTATATCATAAATACATTTATTCTCATGATATTAAAATGTTTTTATTAACTCAATTATTTGTATTCAAGTGTCTATCTTTTGGTTAGGAAATCTAACTAAAATATCATTTTAAATATTTTAACGATTTAATATTCCAAATATTTCACATTAATGTCCATGTTTTAAAAAAATAGTTTTAAGGATTTATTTATATGGACATTAATGTTTTCAAATCAAAATTACTTTTAAATGTTTCAAATTGGTATGGGACAATTTGATTCAAAAATATATTTTTAAATGGCATCTTGACCAACAGTGTGTCCTTTAAATGATATCAAGAAAAAGAGGTATGTTTCTCTCTAATAGTTCTGATGATTATTTCCATCTTTGTCAATATCCTTCATTATTCTCGATTGAGATAAATCTTATACAATACAATCTTTCATATTGTATCAAATGAGTTATGCTTGATTGTGGATGTTCTATTTTTATACCATTCATGGTTTGTGGTAAAAGTATCAACATTTCATATGATAGTTTTAATACGAATGTTTATGTTATGTTTATAGCTGTTAATATGAGGAATGGATTGGACTTAGTAAGTGATGGGTGGAGTCCACTATTGATCCTCGATGCATCGGTAGGTCTCATGAGACAAACAAGTGTCTTGGCACAAGTCCTTGACAAAATATTATTTGTATTCATGGAACGAGGCCTTGACTATGTGGTTTTGATAGTATGCCATTATGCATTCCTTCATTATGAAAGCGGTTATTGATATTCCATGTGGTTATTCGACTAGTAGAATATCCATGTGAATAATTAAATGGAATTATTTCATTTTATATTTACCATATTGTGCTGAAGATCATGTTTAAATGGATTTTGTTTTAGTTATACATTGCCTTAAATGTTCATGCTTATCTTTGAAAGATTCCACTATATTGGTATCCTTACTAAGCATCTGAGCTCACCCCTTTCAATGTTTTATTTTTCACAGGATATGAAGAAGTAATTTATAAATGACCTGCAGGGATAGTATGACGGGATATAAAGAGAGGATATTGTTGTAGGTTTTTTACTTTATGATGCAATGTAAGACTTATGAATATATCAAGTGTTTCCAAGACTACTAAACTAATCGGTCTTTCGAGCTTGGTCTTTTGTGATCATGCCAATGTTATGTAATAATGCACCGACTCTGGCTGACTGGGGTCGGGGCGTTACAATATATATCTCATGAGATATAAATATTTACCCAATGCATTGAATGGATATACATGTCCCTCCCACAATTTATTATAAAATAACCATCATATAGAGATATAACATAACCACTTTCCGTAGATATAACGTAACCACCATTAAAAAATAAAAATCATAAATATTTTTACCATAAGATCACAGAAAGTTATTCATATCAAAACACATGAATTGAAATGGGTTTCATAAACATTTCATTATATCATAACCTATGAAAAATTGATAGGTCTTATAATCACATCATCATTTCATCATAGTATACCCATTAAAAAAATGTTTTTCATTTTATTTATATCGGGATATAATCCATGGAATAGAAATGGGTTTCATGAATATTTTTTCATTATAAACAAAAAACAATTAAAAGACATAATAAGAACAGTACTATGGGATAATATCCCTATTAAAGGATAAATTATATGAAATGATGTTATATTAGATGCTTATGGATTTTGAAACATCACATTAAAAATTTCATAAGGATAATAACCTCTCATTAAAAATTATTTTTTCAAAATATATAACATTTTCCAAATAACATTCTTTGAAAATAACATTGAAATCATATAATGAAATATTAAAAAAACATTGAAACAATTTTTTAATTAATATTCCTTCTCCATATTGAAAAATAAATTTAAAAAAATTTAAAATAAACATTGAAAATAAAATTGACTACATACAGTAGAATCATTGACGCAATTATTTTTCATGACATAAAAATATTCTATTTATGAAATACATGATAAAATGAATTACACATTCACATTTTCAATAAAATAAAAATGATCATTATTGGGAAAAGGACAGGAATATTCCTTTTAAAACATTATTTTAATAAGTCAAACATTAGTAAAAACTTATTTTAGAAAAATTATACTAGAATAATTAAACAATTTTGGATTCCTTTTCTTAAAACATGTTTTCGTAAGAAAATGTGTTTCCAACCGATAAATGTAATGCATTATTATTTTCTTAATAAAACATGTTTTTAATTATTTTATGAACCATTGGGTAGAAAAGAGATTATATTTCATTTAAATTTCATGAATAACTAGAGGATAATAATGTTCATGAGTTTCATGAGATATTGATCATAATATATTATCATATTAAGCATAAAAATTAAAAATCCTAATAAATGATGTGATTGTGACCTAAATTCATTACCACATTAGTAAAAAATTTTCACAATACCCATGAAGGAATACCATAAAATGGAAGATAATATGTCATGAGTGTAACTATAGTCTTTATATTACATTTGAAAGGGGATTTATATAAACCTCGTGAATGAATATAGGTGAATACAAAAACACACATCTCAAAAAAAATTGACCAAAATTCCCAACCAATTTGTTATCTTTTGAACGATAAAACCTATGAAATATGGACCCTAAAATAGATATGTAAACCCCAGTAATATTAAGGATAATATTAATAATATTTACTCATTGTTAGTACATATAATCCTCAAAAATAGAGATCCTACAATGTATATGTAAACCCAATAAAATATAACGATTATAATCAGAGGTGAATATGGTTTGTGTATCATATAGTTAAAAAGTGATACAGAAACACATTACCTTATGTTTTGAAATCAATAATACAAGATCAAAAATCTTTTATAATAAATATATGTTTATTATAGAACAGTTTAAGAACCATTATTTTATATATCATATAATATATGATTTACTTATTCTTTTTTCTTTCCTTGTTGTTTAAAATTTAATGATCAATTCATGTTTTGGGTAATAACTTTCTGGATTTTTTTATTTGTTTTGATATTTTATTTTATAGAAAAATTTATCCTGGATAAATTATTTCAAGAAAAAAAATAATAATAATATAATTATCATATTATTTTTTGTCCAATAGATTGCTATCAACCACTATCTCTAACTATAATGGTTTTAATTATCACAAATCATGTCATATATTAATATATATCTTACATCACGTCAGATCCTAACATATATTAATGAATTATATTGAATATCTGATCATTTAAATCATATAACACTTTTTGTCTGTTTTACTCTAAACAAGCTTATAACTAATTTTCTATATGTTTATGGACATAACACTCTCAAACATTGATGAATTATAAGACATATATAACATCTAATATTATCTATGTATGAGTCACTGACATGAAAAGACAAGTGACACCGACAAAAATATGACTCCCTAAAAGACAGTTCAAACATGCATGTGTTTTATTTATGTGAAGCTGACACCATTGGAAGGACTATCCATTGATATTGGTCACCGATTGTTCAACTATCTCACTAACATAAGGAAGGACTCGCCATTGATATGAGACATGGATAGTTCAAAAGTCTCAACGAATGAAGGAATGACTTGCTATTGATATGAGTCACTGATTGTTCAACTCTCTCACCAATAGAAGGTGACACTGATAGTCGGAGACACCGATGGATGGAGACACAAGTAGAGGAAGATACCGACTGATGAGTCACCGATAGACTACTTATATCTACATTTATTAATATTATTTCTAACAGTCATATTTATGCCATTTAATGATACTGACATATTTAATAATATATTTTATTCCTTTTTCCATGTAGTATGAGGTACGATGATCCGATGCACATATGAAGCACATGATCTTTTTCAGCCATCAAAAATAAGAATTATTTTTAAATGAGGGAAGACAGATATATCAAGTGTGTCGTGGTGCATGACTGAGAGAGATACTGATGAACGTATCTAACTCTCATGCAACCACTATGAACTCAATAATAGAATAACACACAAGGCTGTCTCAATTGAGCTGAACATCGAATTGAAAAACTATTTTTGAATATCCAAGAAGTAGAAGAATATTTCTACAGAGTCATACCTTTAGATGGAATCTAGAATAAAACACTCTGTTTTTGTCTCAACATCAAGAAAAAGACTCAGAATTCATCTCAAATGAGTTCAGAGCTACATTGCATAACACAAAGATCCTTCTAAATCATATTCTACATCATTATATAGGTTGTGTTCATTTAGTCACATTTCTGAGAGGTGTGTGTATCTGTATATTACACACTAACTAACTCCTATGCATAACTGATGGATACCAGATATCCTAAATCTCCCACTCATATTATACATTTGTATCCCACATACATCTACATCAGAGGTCGTGGGTGACTTTTTTATTGTTTTATCCACAAAAAATTATGTTAGTGTTCAATTATGACATGGAAATCCAACTGTTCTGCTATAAACCCCGATCAAATGTGTGGACTGAATTATTTATTAATTTAAACTTCTTGGTGATTGGTGATCAGAAAGTGGAGAGTGAAAATTCTAATACTTCTGACTGAACATCTTGTTTTATATTTGTTCAATTGATCTATTAGTATTACTCTGTTTTATAACATATTTCATAAAAAAATTGTAACTCTGATTATTAGTATTAGAATGTTATTATAAGAGTATTGAATTATTAGGTTATTTACCAAATAAGTGTTAATTATAAAATTGATACATCATAGAACAAATTAACATTTTGAGATATTAATTAAATAATCGAGATCCAATAAATTAACTTCTGGATAACTGGGAAATTGAATTTTAAATTTTGGGGAAGCATCAAATTATACTTTTTAACCGAATTTTTTTATTGATACTCAGTTAACCTATATTGTGTACTCTACTTCGACTAACATTTGGTATCATGGGTGTTATGAATTTACAGTTTTCAAATAATTTTCAAAAAAATTAAACTGTGATTTTAGATTTATTACAAAGATCATAAATTTTTTGTCAATACTAAATTTGTATCTCATTAAAATCTTTTACTAAAATTTTTATTATAGATAATATATTGGAAGGTACTGTTAGCAAAATACATACATTATTTAGTATAAAAAGTTATGTGCAATGGATATTTTAAATGAAAATAAACATATAAAGTATGGGTTTTGAAATTGTGTCCACAATTTTAGATGATTATAAGATTCTTGATACTACTACAACTACTTGGGTTGACCCCACTAAGAATTCTTATAACAATAATTTCAAATATATGAATTCCCTACACTGTTGTTTAGGAGATGAGGAATTTAACCAAATTTCTGCTTGTAAAACAACCCAAGAAATTTGAGATACATTTTTTGTTTCACATGAATGAAATAATAGTGTTTAGGAAAGGATACTTAACACATGTACTATTAAATATGAAAATTTAAAAATTATGTTTGACAAGACTATTTCTGAAATGTATCCCAATTTTAATGAAATTGTGAACATTTAGATCTCTTTGTTAAGAGATGTTACTTTGAAATAAAAAATCTTGATGATTATTAGATTCTTACCTAATAGATGGAGAGGAACATGTAAATCAATTAGATAATAAAGTGACTTCCACAAATTACTTGTCAAAGAACTCATTGAAAAACTGATGATGTATGAGGAAGAGTTGAATGTCAACACAAAAGAAGAGAATGAACCTAGGAGAAAATATATAGAATTATTGACTACTACCTTGTAGAATAAGGGAAAAGAAATGGTGATAGACTTTATTTAATTCCCCAGTAATGATGATTCAACATTAGATAGTGATAAAGAGATGCCTCAGCTGGTTAAAAGATTCAGTAAATTCTATATGAAGAAGATGTTTTTCAGGAAGCCCAATTACAGAGGAAGATATGATAACAAGTGAAACTAGAAAAAGAACTGAAAAAGAAATGATAAATCAGAGGATATTGTCTGCTATGAATACAAGAAGATAGAATATTTCAAAGCTGATTTTCATAATTTATAGTATAAAAATAATTAAAATAATAAATAATGGATGGATAAGAATTCTATGAAGGTCACTTGCAGTGCCTCTGAGGATAGATCCAGTAAATTATCTTAATGAAATGATGAGAAAAATGACATTGAATATATGATTTTTATGAACAAAACATCCGAGGAATCCTTATATTCACCAACCCTCAATTCTAGTTATTCTGAAAATGAAAGTGATTTGGAAAATATGAAAAGTAAAAAATTATTTGAATATTGTAACATGATGAAAGAGATATTCAATTATATTAATGGTAAGTATAAATAATTATTGAAACCACATGCTCTTACTATAATTATTAAGTCTAAACTTTCCACTGAAAAAGAAAAGAATGCACAGCTAGTCACAGAAAAAAATGAATTAAAAAATTCCAATGAGAAATTATATAAACCTTTAGAAAAATATACCAATGGATAAGATACTACTGCTAAAATTCATTGTAAACAGATAGCTCAAAAGTAATCTTCTTCTATTGGATAACAGCATGGATAAATAAACATATCTAAAACACATTTTGTAACGAAATCTAGAATGTCTGGTCTTCTATATAAAAAGCAAAACTCTACTGCTATTACCAGTTCCAAAAAATCAGTTACTTCCGGTAGTTTTTCTGGACCAAATAGAGAGTATTTTTAAAATACGATATATAATTCTTATAGGAAACCTATACCAAAAGTTTTGGTAACTAAAGCATTGATTACTAATTTCATTGGACCCAAACATGTCTGGGTAACAAAATATGTCTTTGGTTTTATTATTCATTAGGAAAGCTGTTTGAAGAGCTCCTAAAAAGGTCAATTGTACTTGAGAAGTAGATTTTCAAGACACGTGACAAGAGATTTTTCAAGATTCAAGAACCTAATAATGATGGATGGTGGATATTTCAACTTTGGTGATAATGATAATGGAAAACTATTAGGCCTAGGCGACATTGGTAACTCTATATCAGTTTTAATTTGTAAATTTATTTTTGTTGATGGATTAAAGTACTATCTCCTAAGTATTTCAAAATTATGTGATGATGGATTTATTTTTAAATGTGAAAATTATGCTCCAAATGTATTAAACTCAAAAAATAAATGATTATTTTTTTATTTTATAAATGAAAATGTATATTCTGTTAACAAGGATTATTTATCTTATCAAAATGTTTATTGTGTAGGTGCCATTCATAAAGAATCTAGGATTTAGAATATGTGATTATGAAACAATAATGTACACTCTCTTAGAAACCTCACTAGATAATTACTATTCAAGGATCTACCCAAACATGAGTTTCCAAATGAAAAGGTCTGTAGTCCTTGTCAAAAGAGTTAACAACACTAGATATCATTCAAATAAAATAAATAAGTTTAATATTATCAATATTTAGAGTTTCTTCACATGAATTATTTAGACCATCTCTATTTTCTAGTTTAAATGTGAATAAAAATGTTTGTATTTTTATAGATGAATATTATAGGTATACATGTACTTATTTCATAGCTCACAAAATTTTATCATGTACAAACATTACCAACTATGCTAAAATATTGGAAAATATAAGCGGAAATAGAATCAAATCCTTAAGAAGTGATCATGGTCGTGAATTTTGAAATAAAGTCTTTGAAAATATTTTCTCACCCTATTGATATAGTCAGAACTTCTCAACCCCTAGGACACCTCAACAAAATGGAGTTCTGGGAAGAAGGAATGTAAATTTACCCAAGATAGACCAAACAATTCATAATGAATATGATTTTCATGTCTACCTTTGGTCTAAGGCTATACATTCAGGTTGATATATAATTAATATAGTCATAATTAGTCCTATTGTCAAGAGAACTCCTTATGAGTTGTGGAACAATAAAAAATACAATGTTAGTTATTTCAATGTATTTGGTTGAAAAGTATATATCCTTAACACTAAGGAAAATCTTTAAAAATCCACAACCTAGTGTGATGATGGAATTATACTAGGTTACTCAACCTCTAGTAAATCCTATAGTGTCTTTAATAGTATTGTGTAGAAGAATTTGTGCATATCCAATTTGATGAAATAGATTCACATGAACCCAAAATATCTCTATACAACCTTGAAAGTGATAAGTCAAACCTGGACATAAATCTAAGATCATCTAATCCTCCTGTCAAGAAATTGGTTAAATCAAACATTTGTATAAATTATTCAAAATCAGATCATAATGACCCCGAACCTATAGATGAACCTAAATTTACTCATCTTTCATTTTCAAGACCAACTAGAACTCTTAATAACCATAATTTAGATTTTTCTGTTGTAGACATAGATAAATGGACACAAACTAGAGATACTCTTTGAAATAAGGTTTAACATCATGATTTCCAATCATAGTTTGAACCTAAAAATATCAAACATGTAATAATAGATGAATTTAGGGTGATGGATATGAATGAATAACATAATCGATTTGAATGAAATAATTTTTGGAAACATGTTGATAGACCCAAAGACTCCATGACCATAGGAACTAAGTGGGTGTTTAGGAATATAGTAGATGAATCTAGTAATATTGTATGAAACAATGATATATTGGTTGCATAAGGATACAATCAAGAATAATTAATTGTTTATGAAGAATATTTTCACCTTATTGTAGACATGAGGCCATCAGAATCCTGCTATTTTATGATTCCTATATTAATTTAAAAAATTATCAAATGTATTATAAAAGTGAATTTTGAAATTGGTATATAGTTTAGGATGCTTTTTTTATCATCCCCCTGGTTTTACAAACCAACATTTTCTAAATAATGTTTTCAAATTATCAAAATCCTTATATGATTTGAAACATGCTCCAAGGTCATGGAATGATAGGTTAAGTAGTTTTCTTATTTAAAAAGGTTTTACAAAAGGAAATATTGATCGTACACTTTTTATGAAACAAATTTCTAAAGATGTTTTACTAGTTGAAATTTATGTTGAAAATATTATTTTGGGACCTTCATTACATTATTTATGTATTTAGTTTTCAAAGATGATGCAAAATGGATTTGAAATTGATTTTGATGGGTGAACTCAAATTCTTTCTCGGATTTCAGATTTATCAAAATAAAGATAGTATCATTCTAAATCAATGTAAATACACAAAATATATTTTAAAAAGATTTTGATTTGATAGTAGTAAAAGTAGTGACACTCTAATGAATACTACTTAGAAGTTGGATCTGGATAAAGATGGTAAATCAGTTGATTAAAACACTTATACATGAATGATTGGATTTTTTTCAATGGGAATATTAGTAGCCCATATATAATTATTAATGTTTGTATGTGTTACCACTTTCATGCTAATACATAAAAATCTCACATGAATTCTATTAAAATAAATTTCAAATACTTCAAACATACTAACAATTTAGTTTTTTTCCCCGGAAGGATAATAATTTGATATAGTGAGCCATTCTAATGCTAAATTTGGGGGATGAAAGTTAGGTAGAAAAAGAACCTCTAGGGAATGTCACTATTTTGAAATGTTTTTCATTTCATGGTGTAGTAATAAACTATATTATGTATCATTATCTACTACCGAAGGTGAATATATAGCTTCTGGTAGTTTTTGTGAATAAATTTTGTTGATGAAACACACTCTTATAGACTATGGATATCAATTTATACATTTACCTATAAAATGCGACAATAAAAGTGTTGTTAACATTTCTAAGAACCCAGTTTCTCATTATTGAACCAAACATATTGATGTAAGACATAACTTTTTAATAGATAGTTATCCAAAGGTTGGTATCAATATATAATTTATTGGCACATAATATCATATTGCTGACATATTAAATATGATATTGGACTCTGAAATAATGAATTAAATCAGAAATGAGTTTGGAATGATCAATCAGTAAGACACTTTGTTTTCCATTCCGTTGATCCTTTTCTATGATGTTGTTACACTAAAACCATTTTCATAACGACACCATTATCATGCTAACACTAATTTCATGCTGATATCGTTGTCATGCATATGAATATTTCATACGGACACAATTGTTATGCTGACACCATTTCTATACAAACCCAATTATTGTTTTACAATGTTTTTCATTCAGACACTGATGATTCATTATTTCTACACATTTTATGTTTTTATCAAAACAACACAGTTTCATTAATTCTGGTGAATCTAGTTCCCAATTTTCCAATTGTGTAATTTCAAAGCCCTGAATGAAATAAATTTGAATCGATATACTCTACTCCTTTACCAATACACTCTCTCACCAAACACTATTTTTCTTTACCCCATCCTCTGACCTTCTGAACACCAAACAAAACTGATCATAACTGGGCATGTGAAATGAGCTCTAGAAGATGGTTAGTCTCATGTATCAAAGAAATATAATGGAAAATTGATCAATCCTTATGGTCATGTAAATCATAGTCTGAAAAACCATGTTGTAACCTTAGAGATAGAAGTTCTAGTGGAATGTCTCTTGCAGAAAATGTCTTTATTACAGAAGCTGTTGTATGTACAAGGATGGATTGACTAGTATGCAAACAATGACAGAGTATTCAACCCGATGCTGGAATATGAATTTTACATGAATATGTATCATTTGTTGGAAGGAAGTGACATTTTATGGGTGAATTTGATAGTAAATAGGAAGATAATATATTTATCTTCAATACATTGGGTACAATGTCTTAATGTTCCTCAGAATAGAAGGTTCAATGATTATTAAGGAACATCTCCTCCTAAAATTGAATTCATTTTTCATGAGACAGCTCTGAATGATCCAACTAGAAATGTGGAACATAAAAGACCCATTATAAGGCCCCAACTGTAAACATTACATAATATTGAATTACTTTAATAATTTATATTGATGATCTTTTTAGGATTAGAGTTTAAGTGAATTAGGTCATAAATATTACATTACATTTCCAAAATTACAATGTAGATGCTTCTACTCTATTCAAATTTTTTCATAATAATAAAACACCTTATATAAAACAAGAGTTATTTTGTTGATATAAATATTCTTTAATTATTCCTTTCTCTCAACCTTCATTATACCATGTGATAAATATTTCAAAAACATGGGATGAGCATAAGAAGCTCAGTAAGGGTTATAAAACCAGGAAAGAAATCATTATTTCATTATCACAAACAAATCAATGAAATCATACTTGAAAATCATTTAAAAACAATATAAAATCATATGTTTCATGAATAATAAATGGATATAATAAATAATAATTGTCACTTGTGAGTTCCATAATACAGATACATTGTAGATTTCACAGCTACGTAAATAGTTACATTGTAATACCCATCATGGTATATTGCCTAAATCTATTAGGAGAAAAATTAATGTTTATCTCCGTCACATTACCCAATTAATTGGAGAGATATCTTTGTCTCACCCACCCTATGATTTTCACGGATCCCCCGTATATGTAAACAATGTCCAAGAACCATAACATAATCATAACACATAAAACAAACCTAAAGGAAAGATAACATTTCCATATTTCAATCACAATATATCATTTAAATATATCGATATAACCAATCAATTATCAAAACCATTTTCAATACCAAAATACATTAAAGTTTATATGGTATTTATTTTCATTTTTAAAATATTATGGCTAGTTAAGGAATCCAAATATCAAATAACGCTCGTGGTGGTGGAAAGGGATTTTTCACCACATTTGTTAAAAAGGAAGCATTCCATTTTTCATTTAGAAAAACGCTATATTGGAAAATATTCCCATTGAATGAAATTAAAATTCAATGGTGTTTATAAACCTTATAAAATCAAGTCATGTATAAATCAAAATATTCGTCAATGAATGGAGATTCAGACGAAGTCCCTAACAGTGATCATTTTTAAATAAAATAGATCAATTATGTGAATTCACTCTAAGTACACATAATGAATTTATAAATAAAAGATAAGATATTAAATTTCATTTCTCATAGAATCATAGCATGACATAAACAATAAGTATAAGATCCACAGAAATAATTGAAATTGTGTAAGATGTTAACTTACCTCGTGTCTGACTTGACTCGTTCATTCATTAATTTCGTGAATAATTATCTTAATATAATTTATATATGATTATTAACCTTTTTCAAGTTTATTATTAGGTTTATATCACTTATTACCTTGAAATAACAATTATTTAATTATTTTAGTTTATATAGGACATTTTTTTGATGTTCGAAACATTAGTAAAAATGAACATGTTGTAATTAGAAATTGTCCATTGGTCAAAAGTATATTATCTTAAGATTTTAATTAATTATTTAAATATCATATATGTTGTACATATCTAGTATATATTTATATATAATAGTCCATATCATTTAGAGATAAGAAATGAAACACACCATTTATGGATACAGTAAGTCTTACGTACGCTTGAACGCTACTCTCATCTATATTTCATATTTAATGGAATGAAAACATAGTGATGCATAAGTATATTATTATTCCAGTAAAATATTATATTTTATATATGTTACATAAGTTCATTAACACTATCCTTTATGGGTTCCATGTATTGCGTGAACGAGTCATATCTCCTTGTGGCGGCGGTAGTCCGCACTTCCTCAAATGATTTTATCGTATATATACAACATTAAAATCATACATGTATGTTCTAAATGATACTTACAGAAGAATATAGAAAACATAAATATAATATATATCATATAAAATTTTTGTTACATCATAATGGACACCATTAGAGGCTGTAGGAGATAATTGAACAATCATCATTTTGTGAGGTAGTAGTTCGACGTCCACAGAAACAATATGTTTTGTATCAATTATATAGAGGTGTGTGGAAGTGTAGTTCAAATAAATCTCATAAAAATACCTATTATATTGAGGATATATATGTTTTTATTTAATAGAATAATAAGAAGAGAATAATGAGTAAAGATGTATAATAAAAGAAAAGAACTTGAGGGAAGACATTACCTTTAAGTTGGGTAACTCACTTTGGTTTGAACCAAAAGGATTTTATAAAGTTAATTATTCCAATTTAAGGATTATATGTGGAATAGATAGATTTTGTGGGATTATTTGAAAAGAGTTTTTATTATCCAATGGGTCTTGAGAGGTGTGAGTAATTATTATAGGTGATGTATTTTTATAAGGAGGTTGAGTGGCACGTTTGAGAAGTTTGAAAATATTATTTTACTACAAACTAAATTTCGATTTTAAAAGGTCCCCAACACATTTAATTCTAATATAATGTGATTATTTTTATAAATAATATAATCTAATGGATTTTAGACATGTTTATGGAATAAAATTAACCTTATCTTTTTTGCTTTAACCTTTAGTTACCTAAATTAAAATTTAACATGTCCTCATGTATATTTCTACTGTATGGATAATATATTTAACTTAAAATTATCAGAGACCCAAAATGGATCACCAATGAAATTTCATACATTATATATTTCATTGGGAAAAATCATATATTTTTAGGACAATTTTATCATTTTATAAATTTCTATTAATTTTAGAAACTCATTTATGTCAATTTATATTCTATTAATATCAAGAATTTTAAACCCTATAACAACAAGAATATTTCTACAAAACTGCATTAATCCAAATATAAGAAGTTATAATCATTCATAAAAATCATTTATAGAATGAAAAGTTTAATTTTTTTTATATTTATAATCACATTTATTTAAATCATTCATTAATGAGGTTATAATTGCACCATCATTGGGTAATAAATAAATTTATTTATTTGATTTATAAAAATTATAAATAAAATTACATGATGTTGGAAATATTTTTATTTTTCTAATTACTATTCATAGTAGATAATATCACTTATATAATACATTATAATAATTTTTTTACTATGATATATATTTTTATGTTACATTTTCCTTATCATTAAATTAATTTTTATAAAGTGTCATTTTCACATACAAGTGGGTCCATGGGGTCCCCAAATCAACCAGAGGATGCCCATATGTGGAAATATATCAACCTATAGGATTATGACACGTTTTAGTGTAATTTAATAATATTATAATATTATTTTTTACCCTTTTTACCTAATTTCTCCTATAACCATGGTAAATAAAATATTTACTGATGTTATTGTTCATAATGTCTAAAAATAAAAGTGACATATTTGAACAAATTGAACCTCTTGATAGAAAATATGGAATCCATTTTTCCAAATTCAAAATACAGAAGTTCAATAATTTAATTTCAAATTAATTCCCATTTTTAAAACCAAAAAGTGTGATTTTAAAAAATAATAACCACATTGAAATTTGTTTATATCCAATTTCAATGTGAAATTACTTCCCATGACCAAAATTGGATTAAATGGAAAAAATATAATCTAATTAAACTTTAAAACCAATTAAAAATATTATATAAAAATATAAATATATTAGATTAAAAGGAAGTTTTAAATTAAAATACACTATTTTTTACTATTCATTAAAAAATGAATGTTATCAGAAAAATAGAAAAATTTCATCCAAAGTTAATTTTTTGGTCCCACTTATAAAGATGAAGTTTATTTTTCAGATGGAATATATATAAATGTCAAAAACTATATTTAAAAATTGTTCTCAATAACAATGTGGTAAATTGACCATTTAAAAAATATTACAGTATTTAGGAATGAAATTGGATTCATTCAAATTTTTAGCCCTTAAATTTATTGGATAAAGGTCAAGTCAATTAGAAAACATGTGTAATCATATTTTAGTTTGTTCTCTTCATTCATTCCAATACAATGAATAGGAGTTCACTACAATTTAAAATAATAATATTATTGTATTATTATTTTTTTGGTATAAATCAATTTTTTTGTAAAAAATAAGATTTCGAATAAAACCATTATTGCTTGTTGAGTACTCTATCAGACATAGCATCCCCGTGAGTGTAAAATTAATATTTAATTAAAAAATATTAATAAATATGAAAATTTCATATTCTTTATTTACCTGGGATGTTACATCCTTCCCCCCTTTTTGGAAATTGCATCCTCACAATGTTAAAATAGGCTTGGAAAATTCATTAAAAGTCCCACATTAGAAAAAGTGTCAATAAAATTATTATTTTAAAAGAATGAAATGGAAGTACACAGATCACCATTGATGACCCATTATATGATTCCATGAGAACATAGTTATAGAGGAGAGAATAAGTGGCATGTTCTGCTGGAGAGTGATAAATAACATGACAAGGAGAATGTTAACCATCAAAAAACTACAAACATGTGATAGGTTAAACGGTCTTTAGTTACCCAGTAGGATACATAAACAGACATCATTTTATTATGTTTCATTTAATAATGTTGTAAAATTTATTTATGTGATTGATTAAGGACATAAGGAAATATTCTTTCTTTTCTAGTATAGTTTAATCCTTTAATAAGTTTCTACCTAAAAATCATCTCTTCTCCAAACGATGAGTATTGTAGATTACTTTGTCACACCTAAAGAACTAGAATCAACTAATATAAAATCAAATAAATCACAAAACATGATCTATATATTTTTATTGTCTTTGGACATTAACCAAAACCAAAATGGTCAGTAAAATATCATATAATCCTCAAAAAAGGATAATAAGTTATAAAAAGAAATACTATTAAATCACAAAATTTGAAAAACTATACCCAAAGATTTGCCAAGGCCATTCATTAAACTGATGTCCTCAAAATTTGTCAATGTAACTCAAACTATGATTGAAACCCAAAACTCAAATTTTTTTATTCACATAGTCTTCCATAAAAAATCGTAACATTTATCTTCAAATAACATCGACTTCCCTTAAAGTATCATACTAGAGAGTAATTAACCTAATAGCATATTCTCCATGAAAGGTTAATAATTTCCATAAATAAGACAAATATCTATATTTCCACCATAAAAACATAGATTCTTCCAAAATCAAATTTCAAATATTAGTCCAAAAATAAGATCACAATTTATTATACTCTCCTTAAGCATATAGTGTTCAAAAAATAGAGAATGTTTTCCAAAATAGACTTTATCACTTAATCCCCAATACATTTTCTTATACTAAGGATATCAATTTTCATAAAACATATGTTTACAAAATTAGCTTATTCCTGATCCATAAAATCATTTAACCAAAAATAATTACTCATAGTAACCATGGACTTTACGTAGTCTAGTGGTAGGAGATAAATCTCAATCACACTTTAATAGTGGGTTCAATTCCCGCATCTTTGTTTGACACAACGGGTTGTTACACGATCTGTGTGTTGTCGTTTCTCAAAAAATATATCATTTTATAACATTCCCAAAAAGAGATAAATTTAAAAAATAACCATACCATATTTTAACCTCAAATTTTATATCGTACCTCACATTTTCATCATTGAAAGTAAAAACCTATAATTACCCAAAATACAAGGATCATATAATCCCAAATGGTTTATTATAATTATATTTCAAAAAGAAAAGATAATTATTCCTTGAATAAATTTTCACATATAAAATACCAGGTTGACACTTAAAAGAAAAAATTATTCCCATGTAATCTCATCATCAAAAGAGTCATAATACTTTTAAGAATTTCATCATCCTAAACCATATAATAACTCTTGAATCCATTATATATAGACTTCTTAATCATTAAAAGTTCATCATGATCTACGAACCATTATTTTTCAACTTATTCCGTAATACATCTTTCTTATATACAAAATCATGTATCAAATCTAAAGTGTCAATAATATCAAAACAATATTTAAGAAATAATGCATAACATTAATTGGTAATTGTCAGTTCCATCATCCTAAATTGGAATGGGATAAGGTTTTGGTAAACATATATTTTTAGGTTCATTCTGATCCCATTCTCAAAAATTCTTCATTGGACATCTCATTGTATAATGACCATGAACAACACATTTAAAACATTCAATTAATCCTTTCCAAAGATATTATTTCCCTTTCATGGAGTCAATTGGATGATTTATTTTTTACATGGCATGTTATAGCTTTAAGACATTCATTTCCATATCTGAA
This sequence comes from Viscum album, assembly GCA_963277665.1. Classification (NCBI taxonomy): domain Eukaryota; kingdom Viridiplantae; phylum Streptophyta; class Magnoliopsida; order Santalales; family Viscaceae; genus Viscum; species Viscum album. The sequence goes on from OY728120.1 coordinate 2,117,301,608, forward strand.
ATATCTTCCCATCCCTTGATATCATTTTCCAATGTGATTATTTGCACATCCTTGACACACATGTTTTTTAATATACTTACCTTTAGGATTATTACCTGAACATCCATTGGTATTTCTTTCTCTCATATATGATGCCTTAGAAAAATCACCAAGTTTATAGTTGTAAATAATGTCTCCATATTTTTGATTGAGAATTAACACATGTGTTCTCATTGAAGCTCCCATTTAATTCAGTTTCATATTCAGAAGACCTTCAAAGTTTTCTTCACATCCATTGTTACTTTGGTGCCTTCTAGATCGATCCATTTAGTAAAATCCAAAAGTTTAGTGTGCGAATATTAGTAAAATCATCATATAATAGTTTATGAGTAGGGTAAACACAAAGACATACTTATTCATGTTGTCTTAAAACCATTCAATATATCTAAAATAACTATGACACTTTATAATATTCTAGCTATTATGTTTATGTCATTAATGATTAAATAACACCCTAACCTCTAATGTAATCTAAACCGACCTTTGAAACCAATTGTAAGGCCCCAACCTTATTAATTACATAGTCTTGAATTAATTTAATAAATCACATTGTAGATCTCTTCAGTTTTGGAGTTTTGGAGGATTATGCCGTATCTATTAGATTACATTTCAAAATCTAAAAATTAGGCACTTCAACTATATCATAATTTGTTCATAATAATATAACTCCTTAATTAAAACATGAATTATTTTCTTGATATTAATCTTCTTGAATTCTTCCATTCTCTTACCCTTCCTTATACCCTATGAAAAAACATCTCAAAAACATGGGATGAACATAAAAATCTCAGAAAGGGGTATAAAACAAGGAAAGAACATTAGTCCATCAACACATACAAATCAATGAAATCGTACTTTTAAATCTTTAACATACAACACAAAATCCTATGTTTTATGAATAAAAAATTGAAATCATAAATCATAAAGGTAAATTGTGGCATCCATAACATACTCAAGTTGTTTCTTTCACTGCTACTTAGGGAGTAACAATTAGTTAATTATTTGAGTTCATATAAGACATTTTGTCGATGTTCGGAACCTGAGTCAAAAATGAACATGTTATAATTAACAATTGTACATGTGGTCAAAAGAACATTTTCTCTAGATTTGTATTCATTATTAAATTATAATATATGTCATATATATCTAGTATATATGTATTTATAATAGACCATATCATTTGGAGACTAGAAATGAAATGCACCGTCGATGGAGACGGTTAGCCATACATACCCGTGAACACTACCTTCATTTCTATTTAATATTTATTTGAATAAAAGCATAGTGATACATAGGATTATTATAATTCTATTATAATATAATTTTTAATATATGTTACCTAAGTTCATTAGAAATTTCTTTTATACGTTCAATGAATTGTATGAACGAGTCATATTACCTTCAGGGGGCGGTAGTCCGCACTTCCTCCAATGAAATTATCGTATATATACTACCTGAAAAGGAAAAATGGAATGTTATAAATGATAATTACAAAATAATAGAGATAAATAAAATAACATATATAACATATATAATTATTCCTCCATCATAATGGTCACAATGAGAGGCAGTATGTGATAATTAAACAATCATCGTTTCCTAAGGCAGTAGTATGTTGTCCACAGAAACAGTATGTCTATATCCATTAAATTGATGTGTGTGGATGTGTAGTTTTAATATTTCTCATAAAAACATCCTAGTATATAGAGGATGGTGGTCTTGTTATGTAAAAAAAATAACAGCATAGGGAGTGATGAAGTAAAATAAAATAAGAGAACTTGGGGGAAGATGTTACCTTTAGGTTGGGTAACTCCCTTTGCACTAGGGGGAAAACAAACATTTGTGGTGGGCTATTTGCGACGAGATTAATTCTCGTCGCAAATAGTCCATCCTAGAGGTTATTTGTGACGTGGGGTTCATCCCTTCACTAATAACAAGGTATTTGCGATGGGTTTGTGGGGCCCGTCTCAAAATGTAATGCTTAATTTGGAACGAGATCCGCCACAAAGCGCGGGAAGGTTATTTGTGACGGGGGGATCCCCCCATTCAAATAACGTGTCAGTCGAAGGGTATTTGCGACGAGACACATTGAAAATACCAGTGGCGGTAAATGAGTTTTTGCGACGGGATGTTGTCCGGTCGCAAAAGGAGTGTCGGCAGGTCACTTTTTGCGACATGGCCCGTCAAAAATACTCTTTTAACCACAGATAAAAATTAATGCAGGCAAACGTATTTGTGACAGGACCCGTCACAAAAAGTACCTTCGGCGACGGTGATCCCATCGCAACTAGTCCCGTCATAACTAATCTAACCTATATATACCACCTCCAATTTTATTTATCTTTCTCTCATTTCTCACATCCTCTCTATCTCTAAAATCTTTTTCGAGTGAAAATTTCCCTAACTTATTTTTTTTATAGAGTAGTTGTGAAGTCGTTTACATCAATAGGAGATCAAGTTTAAAGTAAGTTATATTTTATTTAATTTAGGATTTACTTCATTTTATTTACGTTAATTTTAATTATTGTTGATTAGTTTCAATTAAATTAAATTAAAATTGTTTTATTATCTATATTTATTTGTAATAATAAATTGAAATTATTAATTTTAATTCTTAATAATTATTAATAATTAATATTTTTTAACAATTAATAATCTATAACGAAAATTTGTATTGTCTATGAATAATTACTTGTAAATAGTAATTACTAATTATAAGTTGTAAAATGTAATTATTAATATCAATTAATGCTAATTAGTAATAGTTATGTTTAATTAGTTATAGTTATGTTTAATTAGAAATAATTACCTGTTATTAGTAAAAAATAGGAATAGTTAGTAATAAATAAGAATAATTAGTAATAAATAGGAATAGTTAGTAAGAAATAGTAATTAATAACATTAAATAGTAATAAATAGTAATAAATAGCAATAAATAGTAATAATTAGTAATAATTGGTAATAAAATGGAATAATTAGTAATAAATAGTAATAATTTGTAATAAATAGTAATAAATAGTAATAAATATTAATGAATTGTTATAAATATAAATAAATAGTAATAAATAGTAATTATTAGTAAAAATTAGTAAAAATTAGTAATAAATAGTAATAAATAGTAATAATTAGAAATTATTCGTATTAATTAGTAATAATTAGTAATAATTAGTAATAACGAGCTATATTTAGTAATAATTTTTAATAATTTGTAATAATTAGAAATAAAAAGTAATAAATAGTAATAAATTGTAATAAATAGTAATAATTTGTAATAAATAATAAATCGTACTAATTAGTAATAATTAGTAATAATTAGTAATAATTAAAAATAATTACTAATAATTAGTAATAAATAGTAATAATTAGAAATAAATAGTAATAATTAGTAATAAATAGAAATAAATAGTAATAAATAGTAATAAATAGTAATAATTAATAGCAATTATTAATAATTAGTAATAATTAGTAATAATTAGTAATAATTAGTAATAATTAGTAATAATTAGTAATAATTAGTAATAATTATTAATAATTCTTTATAATTATTAATTAATAGTAATTATTAATAATTAGTTAGAAAAAGTAATAAATAGTTATTAATAGTAAAAAATTGTAATAAATTATAATACATAGGAATAAATACGAATAAATAGTAATAAATAGGAATAAATAGGAATAAATATGAATAAAAAGGAATAATTAGTAATAAATAGGAATAATTAGCAATAAATAAGAATAATTAAGAATAAATATGAATAATTAGCAATAATTAGGAATAATTAGCTATAATTAGGAATAATTAGCAATAATTAGGATTAAATATGAATAATTAGGAATAAATAGGAATAAATATGACTAATTAGGAATAAATAGTAATAATTATTAATAATTAAGAATAAATATGAATAATTAGAAATAATTTTCAATAATGAACAATAATTAGCAATAATTAGTAGTAATTAGGAATAAATATGAATAATAAATAGTAATAAAGTGTAATATAGTAATAAATATTAATATAGTAATTATTAGTAATATAGGAATAATTAGTAATAAATGCGAATAATTAGTAATAAATAGAAATAATTAGTAATAAATAGAAATAATTGGCAATAAATAGAAATAATTAGTAATAAATATTAGTAAATAGTACTAAATAGTAATAAATAGTAATAAATATTAATAAATAGGAATAACTAAGAATAAATATGAATAAACAGGAATAAATAAGAATAACTAAGAATAATTAAGAATAATTATCATTAATTAGAAATAATTAGCAATGATTAGGAATAATTAGCAATAATTAGGAATAATTAGAAAAAATTAGGAATAAATTGTAATTATTTGGAATAAATATGAAAAAATAAATAGTAATATAGTATTAATTAGTAACAAATAGGAATAATTAGTAATAATTTGGAATAATTATTAATAAGTAGGAATAATTAGTAATAAATTAGATTAATTAGTAATAAATAGTAATAAAGAGTAATAAATAGTAATAAAGAGTAATAAATAGGTATAATTAGGAATAATTAGGAAAAATTATGAATAATTATGAATAATTTGGAACAATTAAGAATAATTAGTAATAATTGGGAATAATTTGGAGTAATTAGGAATAATTAGAAATAATTAGAAATAACTAGGAATAATTTGTAATAAATAGTTAAAAATGGTACTAAATTGTAATAAATTGTAACAAATAGTAATCAATAGTAATGAAGAGTAATAAATAGTAATGATTATGAATAAATAGGAATAAATAGGAATAAATAGGAATAAATAGGATTAAATAAGAAAAAATAGGAATTAGTAGGAATAATTAGGAATAATTAGGAATAATTAGGAATAATTATGAATAATTAGGAATAACTAGGAATAATTAAGAATAATTAAGAATAATTAGGAATAATAAGGAATAAATATGAATAATTAGGAAGAAAACCAATTGTAATAATTTTTTTTATATTTTAATAACATGGCACAAATGTTAGTAGATTGATGACACTCATTTGGCTCGATGAATCTTCTACATTCAACTTTCATCAACTCAAAACATTATGAAATGTTTTCTTCAACATATGCATAAACCATATCGTATGCACGGGCTTAAATATGCATTCCTAGGATGACATTTTTTATAATGTGTTCAGGCGGTGACAGTTGCAAGATGATTATTAATCAAAAAAATGGGGGTTCTTTTGTCTGACAACTCATTTAAATGCAACTTTATCCCACAGAAATCACAATGAAGATTCACCTTTGAGGTACACATATTAATTCTTGTGCATACAATAATGAATATGGGTACCTCAGAGTAGATTCATCATTGTGATTTCTGTGTGAGAATATTTCTTTTAAATGAGATGTTAGACAAAAGAGTAGTCATCAATCCACTAGAAATTGTGATTCCCATATGTAAAAATAATTATTATGAAGTAGTTGTAATTATTTATATTTTTTAGAGAGTGTTTTTATAATTTCCAATTATTCAAAAATAGTACTGATTTTAGATTTTCTAAAAAAATATGGAACTAGGAAGATGAAAGCAGTCATTATTAGATGATCTTTCTTGGATAAACTATCGTAGAAATAAAAATGGTTCAAGTTTAAATCCTTTATATATTTGGGGTGTTAGAACCTTCCTTATCATTTGCATCATCCAAACCAGAATATATTTCAGATGGGACAATAATGTTTCTTTGTAAAAAATGTGCTCAGAGAAACTTTGACAAATTTGACAAGGTGGGGGACATCTCTTGCGGTTTGGTTTTCAACCAGATTATGCTTTTTAGTATCAACACAGTGAATTTAGTTCTAGATAATATATTAATTACTTGATTATGGATCCATCACAGTTTCAAAATATAGTACAAGATGTTGAACGTCCATCTGTTTAACAATCTGAAACTCAAGATGATATTGATTTAACACCTGAGTTGGCACCATCTAGATTTTATGAGTTGTTGAGGTCTTCTGAGGATGCGTTATATCTTAGTTTCATGATAATAAAATTATAAGCGGTTAAAAAATTTATGGCTATTAAATCATATAATGCAATGTCAAACTACTATTTTGATCAGATATATTCTATGGTTAAAACACTGTTACCTGAAGGAAATGTGTTTTCGGAAAATTATTATGAGATCGAGAGGCTGGTTCATAATCTCAGCCTTATTTGTCAGAAGATTCATTCATGTCCGAATAATTTCAACTTATATTCTATTGAAAAAGATTTGTTGGATTGTAGTCCTGCATGTGGATAAATGAAGTTTAAAGAAGCTCAATAAGGGATGTTTGGATCAATTCTAGTAAAACAGTTGTAGTATTTCCTCTTTCACTGAGGTTGCATCATTTATTTATGTCTCAGAAGACAGCAATAATGATATTATTCCACAAAACCAAGATTTCAACTGATATAAACTTGAATAATACATATGATATTGATTCATGGAATAATTTTGTCCGTCTACATCCGTCTTTTTCTTTAGAAACCCAAAATGTGAAATTGTGTCTTTTTAATGATGGTTTCTGTCTGTTTGGTTCTTATGGTAGTCGGTATTCTTTTTGGCCAGTCTTTATAACTCTGTAAGATTTACCTCCATGGATGTTGTTGAATGATCCCTATATATTTTTGACCTTATTGATCCCATGACATCTGAAAAAGAATATTTATGTTTATTGGGAACCATTTATTGATTAGTTAAATACATTGTGGAGTGATAGCGTTATCACATATGATGTTGATGCGAAACAAAATTTCATATGAAATGCTGCATTTATGTGGAAGATTAGTGACTTTCTTGAATATGGCTTGTTATATGGCTGGAGTACACATGGTCCGAAATCATGTCATTACTGTATGAAAGAAAACAAAGCCTTTATGCACAACAATAGAAAAAAACCTTGCTATTTTGATTTTCACCGTAGATTTCTTTCAACCGATCATCCTTTTCGGAGGAACCAATATCATTTTAGAAAAAAATAAAATTGAAAGGGATGAACCTCCAAATATGATCTCAGGTAAATAGTTAAAATCAGTTGTATTTTCATTACCTCCCATCACATTTGGGCCAGCAGAGATCCAATAGATAATTCATGGATTTGGGAAGGAACATAATTGAATATAATGAAGTATTTATTGGGATCTTCTGTATTTGTCTGATTTTTTGGTCCACCCCATGTTGGATGTCATGAATATTGAGAATAAGTATTTTGATAATTTATTTCATAATGTTTTGGATTCACCTGGTATGACCAAAGATTATGTAAAGTCACGATAAATCTTGCTCAAAATTATAGCTGACCAGAACTTGAACTATTTTAAAATGTCATATCATAGAGGTTAATGAATCCATAAGAATCTAATACATTGTCCAATGAGATTTACTTACTATTTTGTGAGTGGATTGAAAATTTGAGATTTCTAAATGGCTATTCTTCCAATTTGGGCTGATGTGTTAAGAATACTTATATTACAGGATTAAAATGTCATGATTGTCATGTAAAAATGGAATGACTTATGCTGATGGGATATAGAGGTTTGTTTAATTCTATGATTTGGGATTCGATAATAGACATATCTTATTTATCTGAGGTATTTTTTCAGTGACAATAGACTACGACGTTCTAATCAAACTGTAAAAAGATGTTGCTGTAATTATATGTTAATTAGAAAAAATATTTCCACTGTCTTTATTTGACTCAATAGAACATCTGATATTACATTTTCCACATGAAGCTAAATGTGTAGGTCGAGTATAGTTTCGATGGATTTACCTTTTCAATAGTTACTTGTAGAAATTGAATAAAAAATTACATAACAAAGCATCAGTTGAAGACTCAATTATTGAAGCTTATTTTCAAGAGGAAATTACTTTTTTTCCTGCTGTCATTATTCTGAATCACAATATCCATCAAAACATAATTTCATGGGAAAAAATGAAGGGAATGTTAATGATGAAATGGAAAATCAATTATTTGTTTTTAAACAATCAAATATTGTTTTCAGTGGAGTTCATGAACAATGGCTTTCAAATGATGAACATCATAGAGCTCATACATATGTACAACTCAACTATGAAGAAATAACATCATTTTTATTGTGAGTTCTTCTATCACTTATTCTCTAATTTATGTCATAGTTTGGATACTTATTTTATTTGTAGTTTATATGATAATCATATCATGAAACAACATCCACAGATTAAAGCAGTTTCTCTTAAAGAATACAGAGAAAAAAAATTTCCCCATGGTTTCAAAAAAAGGTATAAAAAATTAATGATGTTTTAATATTAATTCCATTTATTATTTATCATATTGATAATTGTTTTACAAATTTTAAGGTGTCTCAACAAGATGATAAAATTGATAAGCGACTGTGTATATTGAGTTATCCACCTTCGAAAATGGTTAAATCATATAATTCATATGTGGTGAATGGTTTTCAATTTCATACTCATGCAGATGGGGAATCAAAAAAATAATGAACATTGGCATTTTCTTGAGATGATCGCATCACAGAGAAACTGAAATTGACTTTTATAGCATTCTAGATGAAATTATTAGGTCATGTTATCTAGGACAGAATTACATAATAATGTTTAAATGTCAGTGGTTGGATACTGAGAGAGGCTTGTGTGTTAATCCAACACATGGAATCATCAATATTAAATATAAATGTCTTCATGCATTAAATGAACCACTCTTACTGGCTCAACAAGCAGATCAAATTTATTACGCAATGTACTATGATACTTCAAAAGACATGAGTGATTAGTGGAGCATAACAAAAATTAAATCTCATGAAAATCATATTACTCAAACTGAATGAGGTTCAACTGAAGTGGAAGGAATTGAATCTTTTTAAGAGTCTTCTTTAAATCCATCTTTTTCAAAAAGATACATGAATTTCAATGATGACACTCCATAATTAAGGATCGATGATGATGTAGAAGTTATTGATGTTACAAATGAATTTGAAATAACACGATATGATGAAACTAATCCTCATATGGATATCGATGATGCTGAGGTGGAAGATAAAGACATTGACATTTACAACTATGGATATGAGGATGTAGATGGAAATTAACACAATTAAATGTTTGTAATAATCCTGACTGATATATATCTAAATATAATATATATTTTTAACTATCTTCTAACAAAAATAATATTGTGTTTTAGATGGATCCTTATATATTTCGTGAGTTGCAGGAGGCTGATCTACTTTTTGATGAGGGGGATTGTGGACCATATGAACCTCATCCTACTGATAGTTTAGTGGGTATGTGGAGAGGGCGCGGTCTTGCATGACTGATGATTCCTGAACATATCCCTGAACGATGTCCACATCTTGGTTCGATCAACTCACAATAAGTTATGGTAACCTATATATTTTATTTAGAATTTATTAATTTATTTATATATATACTAATTGTTTGATTATTTATTTATTTTTCATAGTTTTGCGCATGTAGCTATTGGACAGAGGAGTGCTATCTTGCACAATTGTTTTTCTCTACCAGGGATCACATGGGAATAGATTCCGGTTGATGTGTTGTGTGACATGTTAGATCATTGGATAGTACGTAAATAATGAATTTTTATTTTGAAAATTAATTTATTAATAACATGATATTATAAATTATATATAGTGTTTATGGTATGCCATCAACAATAACATGCATGAATCTATCCACGCAGAATGGAATCTGTCTATATGGGATCGTTTCCATTAGTTTTTTCACAATTTCATAAGATCATCCAAAAAGAAATCAGGAGTGAATGAATTTAATGAGTCGTGTAGAGCCCACCGACTAAAGTACATTTCATCTCATATTTGGGATGGATTAAGTTTAAACTGGTAGGGTGTAGAATTTCAGAGGAGATCTTCAGTGGGATGACAGAATAGAGCGAGACATGAGGTGACACATCATGCTGTTAGCCATAGATTCAGTACGATTAGAGAGCATCTGGTATGTGTATTTTTTAAATGATTTATATAAACTAAAATATAAACAATTTATTTAATATTTCTATTGGCAGTCGGGTAACCCGATATTACGGAGTTTGACGTTTATCAGAGGATGTACAATGATCCTGAAACATGAGATAATAGAGGTGATCACCCATTCCAGATTGTGGTTAGTACTATTTTTTTTTTCAGTTTTACAATTAAATGCATATAATATATTCACCATTTTAATTTCAAATAGGAATTGGAGAAGTCATATGACGCTGTGACCACTCAGACATAGGCTGAGAGTCAGAACAAGACGACTGAGCAGACTAGTGCCTACCATTTTGATGAGGCATCATGGATGCAGAAAACTCATTATGGCTTCGAGAAGCACTGAGTAGTTGGAATCCGCCCTCATTTGACTCCCGGTACTTATTATGGTACTACTGCGATGTCGGCATCCAGCTTGAGAGGAACTCATGGAGAGGCATCATATTCTACCTCATAGTATCAGGAGTAGTTGAAAACTCAATCTGAGCTTATAGTGAGTTTTCAGAAGCAGTATGAAGAGATGAGTGAGCAGTAGCAGCAACAACAACAGGAGCAACATGAGCAGGAGATGCGTCGATGGCAGCAGCAGTAAGAGCTACAACATCACAAGCAGATGGAGAACATGCGTCGTCTGACTCATAGTTTATGGATGTAGTTTCTTCCACCATATCTTACAGCTCCTCCACTTCCTCCAGAAGATGACCCCTAGTGATTTTTTATGTTAAAAACATTTTAATTGAAGATTAATTGTAATATGAACTATTTACAGTTTTTGTCTTGTATATTGATGCAAATATTGTATAATTTAATTTCAGTTATTTTAAATATTTTATTATTTATTATTAGTATTATAATTTTTAATATATGTTTATTTTAGTAATAATAATTATATTTTTGGATTTTTGTATATTTTTTTAATTATTGAGAATTTTAATAATTTTTTATTTTTTTATAATTTTAATAAAATTAATATTAATTTTTTATTAATCATAATTTTATTAAATATATTTCTTTAATATTTTATTTTGTAATGTTTTTTTAATTTACTAATAATAATTTTTTTTGTTATTTTAATAATATTAATAGAATTTTTTCATTAATCATTAATTTATAATTTTTTTATTATGTTTTGAATTTGCGATAGGACCTTTTACAATGGGCTCCCATCACAAGTAACTTAAATATAATTTTTTATTATTAGTATTTGCGATGGAATGACGGGCCAGTCAGAAATACTATTTGCGACGGGCTCGTCGAAAAATCATTATATATATATAATATATATAATCAGAGGCTTATTTGAGACGAGGCAGTTCCTTGTCGCAAATACTATTTGTGACAGACCTGCTGCAAAAGGATTATTTATATATATTGTATATAATTTTAGGCTTATTTGCGATTCCGTTTTCTTCAACGGGCTATTTGTGATGGGTCCCCATCGCTAAACCCTATTTCCGATGGGATTCTGTCACAAATATCCTGTCACAAATACATCAAATTTTTATTTTGTTGGTTTGAAACAAAAGGATTTCTTGAAGTTCTTTCTAAATATTTTAAGGCTTATATTTGGAATATAAGGATGTTTGGGGCGTATTTGGGTAGAGGTTTGATGAGAAAAGGGGCCTTGAGATGTGGGATAAAGGTTAGAGGTGGTGGATTTTTATAAGGAGGATGGGCTCTTTAGGAATGTTTGAAAATATTATTATTTTATAAACTTAATTTCGATTTAAAAAGGTCCCAAACTCCTTTAATTCAATGATACGGTTTTTATTGTTCAAATTAATCTCATCCAATTAGTTTTAAACATGTTTAGGGTATAAAATTAACGTTATCTTTTACCTTTAACAAATAGTTAACTAATTTAACTTTTACAATGTCCTCTTGTATATTCATACTATATGGTTACTATATTTAGAATAAAATTATAAAAGTCCCAAAATGTATCACTAAAGACATTTTTAATGTTATATATGTCTTTGAGTACAATATTAGATTTTCAAGACTATTTTATTATTTAATAAAATAGTATTCTTTTGAAATACTCATTTAGGTCAATTTATAATCTATTCAAATTAGTACTTTTGAAAAACCTATAAAAACATGATTCATTCACAAAACGAATAGTAATCCAACTATAAAAAGTTAAAATCATCCATCAAATTAGGGGATGACATAAAAAGTTTCAAAATAAATTTATTTTAATATTAATAAACTCATTTATTTAAAACATTCATTACTGAGTTAATCATTACACCATCATTATGTCATACATAAACTTTTTTATTTGTTCTCTAAAAGCTATTAATAAAATAACATGATATAGGAATTATTTTTATATTTCTAATGACTATTTATAGTTAAAAATATCACTTATATAACCCATTATAAATTTATTTTACTAAGAGATACATGATTGTGTTACATTTTCCATATCATTAAATTAATTTTTATAAAGTGACTTTTTCACAAACAAGTGGCTCCATGGGGTCGCAAAATCGACCCAAGGAATCCTATGGTCGTACAGTTAATATCTAATATGATTGGGACATGGGTTAGGGTAATTTAATATTATTATAATATTGTATATTACCCTTATATACCTGATTTAACATTTAACCATGGTAAATAAAATATTTTTTAATGTTACAATTCATAATGTCTAAAAATAAAATTTACCGATTTTCAGAATTTGGAACTATTGATTCTAAATATGGAATCCATTTTTACAAATTAAAAAAACAGATGTTTTAGAAATTAATTTGAAATTAATTCCCATTGTGAAAACCCAAAAATGTGATTTTAAGAAATAATAACTATCTAAACATTGACATTTTTTTATTTCAAATTTCAATATGAAATTACTTCCAATTGCCAAAATTGGATTAAATTGTAAAAATATAACTAACAACAATTTAAACCCAATTTAAAGGATAATATAACCATATAAATAAATTATATTAAAAGGAATTTTTGAAATAAAATGAAGCAATTTTTACTATTAATTATAAAATGAACATTATCAGAAAAATACCAAAACTTCATTCAAAGTAAATTATGATTTCCTGCTTCTAATGAAGAATTTTATTTAATTAAACGAAATATATAGATGTGTCAAAAAAATATATTTAAAAATGTTTCTCCATCAAATGGTGGTAAATCGACTTTTTATGGAATATTAGAGTATTTATTCTTAAAATAGGATTCATTTACATTTTAGTACTATATAATTATTTCAGTATAACACAATGTTTTATGAAACATAATATTTCAAAGAAACCCATTGATTTGTGTTGAGTGTGCTATCATACATAGAATCCCCCAAATAGTAAAATTAATATTTAATTCAAAAATATTAAGAAATATGAAAATGAAAAATTCTTTTTTACATCGCATGTTGCACCCATTGTGTCATAATTTAATGATTAATTAAATGTTTTATTTATGTTTCTTGAACACCAGATTTTTTCCAAAAAGGGGAATTTGCATCTCTATACTATCTGGATGTATACATAGTGCATTTGATACTGAAAAAAATTAAATGGAATCTATGCATATATCTAATGGTTCACATTAATCTAATGATAAATCCTGGTTGTAAGTCAAATTCTCTTTTCGACACCAGAATGATTTCAGCAATGCTAATGTATAAAGGCTTTTTAAAAGCATGTTTCTGATATTCTAGATAGTGAATGTATTGTTTTCTGTTTATGTTCAAACATATGATAGATAGTGAAGATAAACTATAACCCATATAGAAAGGAATGGTTTGGTAATGAAGATATATTTTATAAGAAGTTCAATCTTATATGTCATCCAGTTAGGCCAAGGGATCTATTGGATCATAGCCTCAGTCTAGATGAACATGTATTTTATTCTTCCAACGAGGAGGAGGATCATACTACTCTTGGCAGAGATATTGGATCACTAGTTGAGGACAGAAGATACTCATACCCTTCTAGAACAACAATAAGAGTTTCAATTGGACTTACTACTCCCCCTTTGGACATAACTACTCAAGAAATTGTACACAGATCTACCAGAAGTGAAGAAATGGAAGTTGAAGGTAGTTTAGAATATGTCAGTGAGTCCAATGAAGAAGAAGATAAATAATAATAAGCTGGTTGGTGTGGAAGTGGTTCTAAATTAGATTGGAAAGAATAAGATAAGAAAGTTTATGATAATAATTTAAATGAAATAAATGATGATGTAGATAATGGCGAAATTTGTGATTATCAAAAAGTGGGAGATTTTTGGCCTATTGATTGTTGTCAGCCACTATCTCTAACTATAATTTTTATAATTATCAAAAATCATATAACATATTTACATATATCTTTACTCATGTCAGATCCTTAATTATGTTAAATAACAATCATGAATAATAGATCATTTTTATAATATAACTATTTATGTTTGTTTAATTCTATACAATCATATAACAGTTTTCTATTTGATTATGGAAATTAACACTCTCTGACATTTTTGAATTGTAAGATTAGAAGAACATCTAAAATTATCTAAGTATGAGACATGAAAAACAACATATAGGTGACATTGATAGATATAGGACTCACTGGAAACCAGTTCAAACATACAATTGTTCTATGTATGTGATACTGACACCGTTGGAAGGAATCATATTTGAAATGTGTTACCTATCATTCAAATATCTCACTGGAAGAAGGAATGACTCACCATTGATAGGAGTCACCGATAGTTCATCTGTATCACTAATAAAATTAGAATCTGATATAAGGTGACCCAGATATAAGGATACACCAATGGTAGGAGACACCAATATAATGAAATACTGACAGAAGAGTCCTGAATATACTGTTTAAATATGCATTTATCAATATTATTTTTTAGGGCCATATTTGTGTAATTTAATTATACTGACATATTTAATAATAATGTGTAGAAATTTTAGTAGACAGTATGAGGTACAATGAGTCTATTCATGTGTAATGTACACGCTCTTTGTAGGCCCATGAAAATAAGTAGTATTTTTAAGAGAAAATATATTGATAGATTAAGTGTGTCACGATGAATGTCAGAGAGAGATAATGAAGAACATATAAAACTCTCAAGAAACTACATTGAACTCACAAACAAAATTACACACATGGTGATCTTAATTTAGTTGAGAATAAAATTGACAAACTATATAATCATATCAATAATTGAGATGTATATTACTATAGAATCATACATGTTGTTTAAATCTAGAATAAAAATCTCTTTTTTTCAACGCCCTGAAGAAGACTCAAACTTCAAATCTACTTCATCAAATGAGTCCAGATATGCAAAACATAACATAGAAATCATTAAAAATGTAACTCTAAATCATTAGCTCTATTGTGTTCATTTAGTTACATTTCTGAGAACTGTTTGTATCTGTATTTTACACACACACTGAATCTGGTGCATAACTGGAGGATTATTTATATCGTCAACCTCACACTCTTTTTATACATTTTTATCCCATTTAGATCATTGGAAGAGGTCGTGTGTGACAAGTTTGTTTGTTTTTTCCATTAAAACAAGTTGTATAGGTCATGGGTGACCTGGAATTCTTTTTTTGTAGTTGTGAACCCCCATCCAGGGTATGGATCCAATGATTTATTAATTTAAACTTCTTAGTGGTAGCTGATCACCAAGCGGAGAGGATTAAGTCTCAGTTTGAGACATATCCTCTTATTTTATATCTGTTATGTTTACCTTTTATTTTTACGCTACTTTATCACATTTTTCTTAAACTTTAATTGAACTTTGATTGTAGGTATTTGATATTGTTTATAACAGTATTGACTTATTATGTTAGTTTCAAAAGTTGTACTTATTATCATATTGATACAACATAGAACTAATCAATCTCTTGAGAATAAATTTAATAGTCAGTCCCTTATTAGTTCATTGTTTCCTAACTAAGAAATTTATTTTTAAATATTGGGGAACCCTCAAATTGTATTATTTGAACAGAAAATTTTATAGATACTCAATTCACCCCCCTCTTGAGTACTCTACACCAACAAAAATTTGTAAATAAATTATAATTTTAATAACAATAATTGTTTATGGTTTTTATAAATGAGGAATATTAAGATAATTCAGAAGATATGTCATACATACACATAACTAACAACTCCATTTCTCAATAATAATTATTGTAATAATGTAAGTAATATTTTATCATTAAATAATTATTATAAACTAAAAAATAACATATAATTTCAATAAAAATACTTATACATATAATCAATGAGGTGTGGTGATATAAAGAATGTGCCACGTATCTTAATGAATGTGGAAGTCTAGACATACATGAACGATGTTATCATCATTTATTGAGTGAAAATATAAGAAATAAAATTATATATTATAAATTAAGAATTATAAATATGTAACTAGTATCATAATTATTTCATTTATATCACATATATTTGTCACTAATATCTTCCACATAAAGCATTAATAAAACCATATCACATTTTTTCGTCAGGTGGTAGTCCATCGTACCCACGAATTGGGTTATTGTATCCCTTAAAAAATGAAAAGTGGAAAAGTGTATATAATATAATTACTATAATGTTATAATAATGTAATAAATATAATATACATACTTTATTTCCATTATCATACCCAACCATGAGATGTTGTAATGGAAAAAAAGAATTATATCGGTCTGTGAGGCCGTAGTTCATCGTACAAACTGATTATGATTTAATAACCCATTTTATGGAAGAGAATATTATTTTAGGTGATTACATAAGAAAAATATAATTATATTAAATATAATAATGATATTTTATAATAATTATATAATAACAATTTATGTATTAAGATAAATAAATAAACAAATACGCTAGTTGATGAATGTTACTAGTTCGTTTGGTATCCTCATTAGGATTGCACTAAAATCCTTCTATGGTAATATTTATGTAAAAATAATGATTATTGGACAAGGTAGGTATTATGGGATGTTATTTGGGTAGGGGTTGGAATAATGAAAAGTCTTTTGGGATGTGAATAAGATAGGATAGTGTGTGTCATTTTATATGTGTAAGAGAGGACACACTTGGTATTTTTTATAATAATTGAGTAGTCCCATGTTTTTCAAATTTAAAAAGGGAATAAAATGAGACATTGTCAGAAATAATATTTTTAATGAACTAAATATTAGCATAAAATTGTTTTTATAAAGATTTAAATGTCTTTTTTCCCTCATTTACCATTTTAAACATTGGGTAAACCCCATTTTCCATAACCATAGTAATTAATATTTTCTCCATTCACTAATAATTTTGGAATAATATTAATTTTAACTCACTAAATAATATAAATTTTTATAATTTTTCAATATGGATGCTATTTTTTACAAATTAAAATTACTTAATTGAAAAAAATTATTTAAAATAAATTTCTGTAGACATGACAAGAAAGTGGGGTTTTTGAGAGAAAATGTTTAAATGATTACAATGTTTTCATAACAAAATTATATATGAAATTGATTAAAATGAAAAAAATTGGATTAATTTATTTATATTTTAACTATGTTTACATAACAAATATTTAAAAAAATTATTTATAAATAAATTAAATGAAATGATATTTCTCAATTAAAATTCATTATTTTTACCATTCAATAAAAAATGAAATATTTTATAAAATATAAAACATTCAGTCTATTGAAATTTTGATATTAATATTTAATATCTTAATTTTATTTTATGAAATAAATTGTCTATAAGTGGTAAAATGAAAATTTAAAATATGTTATTCAAAGGAAAAGAAGACTATTTTTTTAGAAAATATAGTTTTATGTGTAAAAATGTATTTATTGTTATCTATTTTATATAGAAAACATAATAGGAATACTAAAAATTTCAATTAATATATGATATATTAATGTCATTTAAAATAATCCCCAAATTATATTCAATTAATTTGTTATTTTATAATGTGTTTGGGTGTATAATAATGTTTTTATAAAATTATTTTCGTTATTTTCTATATGTTTTAATTTTAAATTCAAACTTATTGGTCATAAAATAATTCATTAGAAATACATTTTTATAGCATATATTCTAATTATTTTTATAATCCTAATCATACCCTCCATTCCAATTTCTATTTTAAAACTATCAAATAAAAATATTTTAATGTCATGTCGAGTTTTTTTAAACCAGGCACTTCATGTTACTCAAGCTAACAAAGGAATTTTCTGTAACACATTACAATATTTATATTTTGTGTAAATATTGATAAAAAAAGTGATAGTTGTGAAAAAAATACATAAATTGTTTTATGTGTCACACAAAATATACAAAATATCTAATCTGTTGGAAAAATAATAATTTCAAAAATCTAATGGTGTTTGACCATTAATTTAATACAAATATATATATGAATGAATGTATATTATGAAATTAATTTAGTATGGACACATACATCACACATGGAATTCCATTGAGTGCTCATGAGTCCACCATATTTTAAAAAACATCTCTACCTTAGATAACTTTTGTAATATATAACAAAACATTTATGGATGATCATTCACAAGAACAAAGAAAAATTGACATCAAAGACAATAATATGGCATAAAAAGCTCATGGAATAATAAAATATAGCTAGAATCTTGGTACATAAAATATCATTCAATATCCTCTAATAGACAAAATTATTACATAACTATTCTCAAGGAATATCCCTATATAGAAAAACTCATGGAACTACTAAACTCATAGAATATCTATGTTATTTAAATTCATTTGGCTATCAAAATTATTTAATTTCAATTTATATCTAAACACATTAAATGACTATAAATGTGAAGGGTTCACCTAGATCCATTCCATCAAAATAGTGGGGGAATAAAATTGCATATATCTATCACATAAAAAATATGTTGGATCAGATGATTCTCATCGATCCTATAAAAATAATATTGGAAAACTCATAAACATTTTTATTATAGTGGGCCATAGAAAACACAAAAAAAGTACACTCAAATTTGAAATAGTCATACTCTAAAATTGATTCTTTATCTATTCAGGAATTTTAATTTAATATTCAATACAGAAATACCTAATAATAATCATTACATCACATTAATAAAATAAATGAAAATATTATTTATAATATTTGATCAATGCACTTACTTTCCATATTCCATGGGTAATAGTGTCCATTACATTTTATTTAACATATAATATTATAAATCCCCCCAATTAAATTATTATTAAATATCATGAATATTGAAAAATATTTAAGGGTTTTAGTTTGAACCCAAAAGTGATATTGTGAATTAGAAAACATCCTAGAAAGATAGACTCTATAGAACCCACTTTTCAAGAGCATTATCGTATACGCTACTCAGCTGGGTCAGCCTTGTACATATAATATAGATCCCCAATATCATATTAAGGGTTATACTAATGGTACCACTCCCATGAGATATAAATAATGTTGAATAAATTTAAATTAGACTCTATAATGAGTTGTAATGGAAAAAAGTACAGGAATTCGACCTGTTTTTGTGATGTGTACCACATCATTTTATCTTTACTTTGATTATTGAGATGGATCTCAATTCTTAGTGCATCACATTTTTCTTTGGTCATTTATCCATCCCAAATTCTCACGCTATTTATTTCAAACTCAATAACCATTTTGAACATTCTATAAAACATAATAATATTTTATTAACAATACAAGTTGAAAAACTCATTCTCTCTGACCTTAGATGAAATCTCTCTCATTCAATGGATTAGATAATTTAGTATTGTTTTTAAATTTTTTATGATTAATCCATTGAAATAATAAAGGATACATATAATTTCATATCTTTATGTTCTTGTGTGTACTAATTTCCATTCTAGATCTTGTTTTCAATGGTTTATAGTGATAGGATAAATCATTTTATTGCCTATAATTCTTGATATAAAAGGCTAAAATTCCCAAAAATCTTGTGAATCCTTTTTCCATTTTGACTTCCATGTCAGAAAAAATATTAGAATTTCTCATCCTATTGAATCTCTAAGATCAAAGATATTATCAATGATCCCATTACATTTTTAGGGTATCCTAATATACTTTACATGGTGTATAAAATTCCCAATATCGACACATAACACTTGACTAATACTCCCCTAGTAATTTTTACCCCATTTCATGACTGAAAATCCCTATGTATTTTATCGACAAATAAATATTTACACAACTAGTAATCATGAAACAATAACATAAAAACATATAATACAAATTAAAATGATACAATGAATGGAATTTACCCACTACCAATGTTCCCCCCACAAATACCCTTCATGTTTACTTGGATTATAGGTATCGTAGTGTATTTTTTTCATTCCTAAATACCCATCGAATGAATGATTTATACCTTGTTCTTAAACTACATTTCCCAAGGTTATATTCATTAAATTATTGTATTGTTCATTCATGATCACTCAAAAATATAATATCAATGCTTGTAGGTATCTCCTTTAAATGAAATTACATTCTCTATATACAATTTATCGAACCCATATCCGACCCACATATCGTTCATTTATTAAAAAATAACATCTTATTCCAACATATGACATCATACAAGGTCCCTTAACTCATACTTCATTTGGAAGACCCTCCAAATGCTTATCTGACATATTTTTCTTGTATTTTTTTAAATGAGTAAGTGAATGATGCTCACTATTCCAATAAACACTAAAGGATCATATATTATATCCATCATAAGATATAACTCATTCATATATCAATTTAATGTAGTTACCCTCATAAATATATGTGAATGTCTCTCTTAGTTTACAATTTTTTATGTATTAAATTGATAAACATTAGACATTAATAAGTATTGTAATATTAAGTAAAATAAAATGTAGGATGAAATATTATTGGTGGGTACATCAGTTGAACTAGGAAACCAATGATAGTATACTAGACACCTTTTGTTGCTTGTTTTTTCCAACAGTAGAAGCCACATTATCCATCAGGTAACCAATGTTTTAGTATATGGTACCACATATATTAATTATGTGGTATTGAAATGGACATCTAAAATGGATATTTAAATCCAAAAATAGAACACTATATAATTCATTATTTATAATTTTATCATTTTTCATCCCCTATAATACCTTTATAGGATGTATTATCCCTTCATCATCATATCTAATGTGGATCCCGATTTTGATTCCACAGACCCACAATCCCATATCAAGTGCACATAATCACATACTTTAAACATGTTCATTGGATCCTGTTATAAAATCCTTATTTACCCTATAAAAATAAAAAATTAATTCTGTTTATTTAAAATATTACATCAAAAAGATCATTTCATGGTTATATCAATAGAGAATTTGGTCACATCATAAACTAATGATTCTAATGTATTTAGTTTCTAATAGATATTTTTTCCATTATATAAAAAATCTACTTAATTACTCAATGTATACAAAATCACCCATGATATTTTCAAAACATTCCATAATTAAAACAATATCTTGTGTACTAATTATCTTCAAATCACGAAGAAACAAATCATAAGAAATAAATCCACTAATGTTCTTGTTAAGGGAATTATATTACCAAATTAATCATGGAATAAAAAAGGCATAAATATTCCTTCTATAATGGGTAAACAACACGAATACATATTCATCATAAAATTAGGAATAAGTTATTTTGACGATAATAAATGAAAAGAAGAATATCAATAATAATGATATCAAACTGATTGAATTCATAATGGCATGCATCAAAACCCTGATTTCCATGTCTTGGTCCAATACACATTACTTTTAATCAAGTCAATAATGTGAAAATCTTGATTATTTTGGTATCCACACCACATATACCCAAACAAGATTTTTTACATGTGACCAGTTGATGGATTGAGGGGATATTGAATTTTTTTCCACACTCATCAAATGATTAATTCCAATGAATTAACTATATGAGACATTAATACCATTCATAATCTTCCTTTATGAACATTTTTTATTATAAAATCATGAAAATACATATAATGATTGATAAACAATATCATTACATGATCAACCTATATTATCAAAACATATTCATATGGAATTTCAACACATTTCACCATATAAATAATAGGATAAACTAACTCTATCCCATCTAGAGAAATAATAAGTACAATAAAAAAACACATTGTCATCATTCCAACAGCTATTGATATTTGAATAATAATATATTGTATTCTAATAATTTTCCTTGTGAAAATAAATGGGATAACATTATCAAAACCCATATGTAGAAATAAGGTGGATTGTCAAAAAATACACAGTCAAATTACTAATAGTCATCCATATTGGAATAACCACACAAAAATGACCATAAATTTTACTATATTAATAGAATTACGCACTATCTATATAAACATTATCCAGTTTAAATTAGGTAAAATGGACGTTCAATTTGTGTAAATAAATGGTTCGACATCATATAAAATAATAAATTTACATGATCACTATCCATCTTCTGAACGAATGTGTATTTTTTCAATTGAGCATGTATCAAAAAGTGAGAAATATATGTTAAATTGTTTATGTGGTATGATGTAATTTTTCTATAAAACAATGAAATTATACAATTTAAATCAATCAAATGGTGGAATGTAGAAAAATTAAATTACATAAGTCAAAAATAATGAACCTAATTTAATTAATGAATTTTGATTTTCCAAGGATCCTCCCTAATGGGGACACAACATGATATATATAATCCAAAATAAGGGAATTTGATTTTCCTAATAATTTAAATTTAATATTATGAAAATAAAATTTATAGGATTGTACATGAAAAATATAACATACAATGGGATCATAGTGAATAACATGTAACATGTATCAAAGAATATGAATCGAAACTAAGAAAATATTTACATATAGAGTAACACTGTAACCAAATCCCATAAAAAGAGAGGGGATATAATTGAACTTAAACTAATGTTATATAGACATTAAAAATATATTATATATCAAATAGGTAGTATATATAAAAAATAAATGAAATTAGGTTCATAATAGAAATTTTGTCTCAAAGATAAAATTTTTTAGAAAAAACTCATACTTCTTGTTCTACCATCTATGAACATACTTTAACCTCATGTATAAAAAATATAATTATCAAAATATCTATATTAATAACACTACTAATATTTATTTTCATTCATACTCCTTACAATACTATTATTCTCAAAATGTAATGCTTAATTTGGCACGAGATCCGCCACAAAGCGCGGGAAGGTTATTTGTGACGGGGGGATCCCCCCATTCAAATAACGTGTCGGTCGAAGGGTATTTGCGACGAGACACATTGAAAATACCAGTGGCGGTAAATGAGTTTTTGCGACGGGATGTTGTCCGGTCGCAAAAGGAGTGTCGGCAGGTCACTTTTTTGCGACATGGCCCGTCAAAAATACTCTTTTAACCACAGATAAAAATTAATGCGGGCAAATGTATTTGTGACAGGACCCGTTGCAAAAAGTACCTTCGGCGACGGTGATCCCATCGCAACTAGTCCCGTCGTAACTAATCTAACCTATATATACCACCTCCAATTTTCTTTATCTTTCTCTCATTTCTCACATCCTCTCTATCTCAAAAATATTTTTCGAGTGAAAATTTCCATAACTTATTTTTTTTATAGAGTAGTTGTGAAGTCGTTTACATCAATAGGAGATCAAGTTTAAAGTAAGTTATATTTTATTTAATTTTGTATTTACTTCATTTTATTTATGTTAATTTTAATTATTGTTGATTAGTTGCAATTAAATTAAATTAAAATTGTTTTATTATCTATATTTATTTGTAATAATAAATTGAAATTATTAATTTTAATTCTTAATAATTATTAATAATTAATATTTTTTAACAATTAATAATCTATAACGAAAATTTGTATTGTCTATGAATAATTACTTGTAAATAGTAATTACTAATTATATGTTGTAAAATGTAATTATTAATATAAATTAATGCTAATTAGTAATAGTTATGTTTAATTAGTATTAGTTATGTTTAATTAGAAATAATTACCTGTTATTAGTAAAAAATAGGAATAGTTAGTAAAAAATAAGAATAATTAGTAAGAAATAGGAATAGTTAGTAAGAAATAGTAATTAATAACATTAAATAGTAATAAATAGTAATAAATAGCAATAAATAGTAATAATTAGTAATAATTGGTAATAAAATGTAATAAATAGTAATAAATATTAATGAATTGTTATAAATATAAATAAATAGTAATAAATAGTAATTATTAGTAAAAATTAGTAAAAATTAGTAATAAATTGTAATAATTAGTAATAATTAGAAATTATTCGTATTAATTATTAATAATTAGTAATAATTAGTAATAACGAGCTATATTTAGTAATAATTTTTAATAATTTGTAATAATTAGAAATAAAAAGTAATAAATAGTAATAAATTGTAATAAATAGTAATAATTTGTAATAAATAATAAATCGTAATAATTAGTAATAATTAGTAATAATTAGTAATAATTAAAAATAATTACTAATAATTAGTAATAAATAGTAATAATTAGAAATAAATAGTAATAATTAGTAATAAATATAAATAAATAGTAATAAATAGTAATAAATAGTAATAATTATTAGAAATTATTAATAATTAGTAATAATTAGTAATAATTTGTAATAATTAGTAATAATTAGTAATAATTAGTAATAATTAGTAATAATTAGTAATAATTCGTTATAATTATTAATTAATAGTAATTATTAATAATTAGTTAGAAATAGTAATAAATAGTTATTAATAGTAAAAAATTGTAATAAATTATAATACATAGGAATAAATACGAATAAATAGTAATAAATAGGAATAAATAGGAATAAATATGAATAAAAAGGAATAATTAGTAATAAATAGGAATAATTAGCAATAAATAAGAATAATTAAGAATAAATATGAATAATTAGCAATAATTAGGAATAATTAGCTATAATTTGGAATAATTAGCAATAATTAGAATTAAATATGAATAATTAGGAATAAATAGGAATAAATATGACTAATTAGGAATAAATAGTAATAATTATTAATAATTAAGAATAAATATGAATAATTAGAAATAATTTTCAATAATTAACAATAATTAGCAATAATTAGCAATAATTAGGAATAAATATGAATAATAAATCGTAATAAAGTGTAATATAGTAATAAATATTAATATAGTAATTATTAGTAATATAGGAATAATTAGTAATAAATGCGAATAATTAGTAATAAATAGAAATAATTAGTAACAAATAGAAATAATTGGCAATAAATAGAAATAATTAGTAATAAATATTAGTAAATAGTACTAAATTGTAATAAATAGTAATAAATATTAATAAATAGGAATAACTAAGAATAAATAAGAATAAATAGGAATAAATAAGAATAATTAAGAATAATTAAGAATAATTATCATTAATTAGAAATAATTAGCAATGATTAGGAATAATTAGCAATAATTAGGAATAATTAGAAAAAATTAGGAATAAATTGTAATAATTTGGAATAAATATGAAAAAATAAATAGTAATATAGTATTAATTAGTAATAAATAGGAATAATTAGTAATAATTTGGAATAATTATTAATAAGTAGGAATAATTAGTAATAAATTAGATTAATTAGTAATAAACAGTAATAAAGAGTAATAAATAGTAATAAAGAGTAATAAATAGGAATAATTAGGAATAATTAGGAATAATTATGAATAATTATGAATAATTTGGAATAATTAAGAATAATTAGTAATATTTGGGAATAATTAGGAGTAATTAGGAATAATTAGGAATAATTAGAAATAACTAGGAATAATTTGTAATAAATAGTTAAAAATGGTACTAAATTGTAATAAATTGTAATAAATAGTAATCAATAGTAATGAAGAGTAATAAATAGTAATGATTATGAATAAATAGGAATAAATAGGAATAAATAGGAATAAAGAGGATTAAATAAGAAAAAATAGGAATTAGTAGGAATAATTAGGAATAATTAGGAATAATTAGGAATAATTATGAATAATTAGGAATAACTAGGAATAATTAAGAATAATTAAGAATAATTAGGAATAATAAGGAATAAATATGAATAATTAGGAAGAAAACCAATTGTAATAAATTTTTTTATATTTTAATAACATGGCACAAATGTTAGTAGATTGATGATACTCCTTTGGCTTGATGAATCTTCTACATTCAACTTTCATCAACTCAAAACATTATGAAAAGTTTTCTTCAACATATGCATAAACCATATCATATGCACGGGCTTAAATATGCATTCCTAGGATGACATTTTTTATAATGTGTTCAGGCGGTGACAGTTGCAAGATGATTATTCATCAAACAAAATGGGGGTTCTTTTGTCTGAAAACTCATTTACATGCAACTTTCTCCCATAGAAATCACAATGAAGATTCACCTCTGAGGTACACATATTCATTCTTGTGCATACGATAATGAATATGGGTACCTCAGAGCAGATTCATCATTGTGATTTCTGTGTGAGAATGTTGCTTTTAAATGAGATGTCAGACAAAAGAGTAGTCGTCAATCCACTAGAAATTGTGATTCCCATATGTAAAAATAATTATTAAGAAGTAGTTGTAATTTTTTATATTTTTTAGAGAGTGTTTTTATAAATTCCAATTATTCAAAAATAGTACTGATTTTAGATTTTCTAAAAAAATATGGAACTAGGAAGATGAAAGCAGTCATTATTAGATGATCTTTCTTGGATAAACTATCGTAGAAATCCAAATGGTTCAAGTTTAAATCCTTTATATATTTGGGGTGTTAGAACCTTCCTTATCATTTGCATCATCCAAACCAGAATATATTTCAGATGGGACAATAATGTTTCTTTGTAAAAAATGTGCTCAGAGAAACTTTGACAAATTTGACAAGGTGGGGGACATCTCTTGAGGTTTGGTTTTCAACCAGATTATGATTTTTAGTATCAACACGGTGAAATTAGTTCTAGATAATATATTAATTACTTGATTATGGATCCAACACAGTTTCAAAATTTAGTAGAAGATGTTGAACGTCCAGCTGTTCAACAAACTGAAACTCAAGATGATATTGATTTAACACATGAGTTGGCACCATCTAGATTTTATGAGTTGTTGATGTCTTCTGAGGATGCGTTATATCTTAGTTTCATGATAAGAAAATTAGAAGCGGTTAAAAAATTTATGGCTATTAAATCATATAATGCAATGTCAAACTACTATTTTGATCAGATATATTCTATGGTTAAAACACTGTTACCTGAAGGAAATGTGTTTTCGGCAAATTACTATGAGATCGAGAGGCTGGTTCATAATCTCAACCTTATTTGTCGGAAGATTCATTCATGTCCGAATAATTTCAACTTATATTCTATTGAAAATGATTTGTTGGATTGTAGTCCTGCATGTGGATAAATGAAGTTTAAAGAAGCTCAACAAGGGATGTTTGGATCAATTCTAGTAAAATAGTTGTAATATTTCCTCTTTCACCGAGGTTGCAGCATTTATTTATGTCTCAGAACACAGCAATAATGATATTATTCCACAAAACCACGATTTCAACTGATATAAACTTGAATAATACATATGATATTGATTCATGGAATAATTTTTTCCATTTACATCCGTCTTTTTCTTTAGAAACCCAAAACGTGAAATTGGGTCTTTTTAATGATGGTTTCTGTCTGTTTGGTTCTTATGGTAGTCGGTATTCTTTTTGGCCAGTCTTTATAACTCTGTAAGATTTAACTCCATGGATGTTGTTGAATGAACCCTATATATTTTTGACCTTATTGATCCCATGACATCTGAAAAATAATATTTATGTTTACTGGGAACCATTTATTGATTAGTTAAATACGTTGTGGAGTGATGGTGTTAGCACATATGATGTTGATGCGAAACAAAATTTCATATGAAATGCTGCATTTATGTGGAATATTAGTGACTTTCTTGAATATGGCTTGTTATATGGCTATAGTACACATGGTCCGAAATCATGTCATTACTGTATGAAATAAATCAAAGCCTTTATGCTCAACAATAGAAAAAAACCTTGCTATTTTGATTTTCACCGCAGATTTCTTTCAACCGATCATCCTTTTCGGAGGAACCAATATCATTTTAGAAAAAAATAAAATTGAAAGGGATGAACCTCCAAATATGATCTCAGGTAAATAGTTAAAATCAGTTGTATTTTCATTACCTCCCATCACATTTGGTCCAGCAGAGATCCAACAGACAATTCATGGCTTTGGGAAGGAACATAATTGAATATAATGAAGTATTTACTGGGATCTTCTGTATTTGTATGATTTTTTGGTCCGCCCCATGTTGGATGTCATGAATATTGAGAATAACTATTTTGATAATTTATTTCATAATGTTTTGGATTCACCTGGTATGACCAAAGATTATGTAAAGTCACGATAAATCTTGCTCAAAATTATAGCTGACCAGAACTTGAACTATTTTAAAATGTCATATCATAGAGGTTAATGAATCCATAAGCATCTAATACATTGTCCAATGAGATTTACTTACTATTTTGTGAGTGGATTGCAAATTTGAGATTTCTAAATGGTTATTCTTCCAATTTGGGCAGATGTGTTAAGAATACTTATATTACCGGATTAAAATGTCACGATTGTCATGTTAAAATGGAATGACTTATGCTGATGGGATATAGGGGTTTGTTGAATTATATGATTTGGGATTCGATAATAGAAATATCTTTTTTATCTGAGGTATTTTTGCAGTGATAATAGACTACGACGTTCTAATCAAACTGTAAAAAGATGTTGCTGTAATTATATGTTAATTAGAAAAAATATTTCCACTATCTTTATTTGACTCAATAGAACATCTGATATTACATTTTCCACATGAAGCTAAATGTGTAGGTCGAGTATAGTTTCGATGGATTTACCTTTTCAATAGTTACTTGTAGTAATTGAATAAAAAATTACGTAACAAAGCATCAGTTGAAGACTCAATTGTTGAAGCTTATTTTCAAGAGGAAATTACTTTTTTTCCTGCTGTCATTATTCTGAATCACAATATCCATCAAAACATAATTTCATGGGAAAAAATGAAGGGAATGTTAATGATGAAATGGAAAATCAATTATTTTTTTTAAACAATCAAATATTGGTTTCAGTGGAGTTCATGAACAATGGCTTTCAGATGATGAACATCATAGAGCTCATACATATGTACAAATCAACTATGAAGAAATAACATCATTTTTATTGTGAGTTCTTATATCACTTATTCTCTAATTTATGTCATAGTTTGGATACTTATTTTATTTGTAGTTTATATGATAATCATATCATGAAACAACATCCACAAATTATAGAAGTTTCTCTTAAAGAATACAGAGAAAAAAAATTTCTCAATGGTTTCAAAAAAAGGTATAAAAAATTAATGATGTTTTAATATTAATTCCATTTATTATTTATCATATTGATAATTGTTTTACAAATTTTAAGGTGTCTCAACAAGATGATAAAATTGATAAGCAACTGTGTATATTGAGTTATCCACCTTCGAAAATGGTTAAATCATATAATTAATATGTGGTGAATGGTTTTCAATTTCATACTCATGCATATGGGGAATCAAAAAAATAATGAACAGTGGCATTTTCTTGAGATGATCGCATCACAGAGAAACTGAAATTGACTTTTATAGCATTCTAGATGAAATTATTAGGTCATGTTATCTAGGACAGAATTACATAATAATGTTTAAATGTCAGTGGTTGGATACTTAGAGAGGCTTGTGTGTTCATCCAACACATGGAATCATCAATATTAAATATAAATGTCTTCATGCATTAAATGAACCACTCTTACTGGCTCAACAGGCAGATCAAATTTATTACGCAATGTACTATGACACTTCAAAAGACATGAGTGATTAGTGGAGCATAACAAAAATTAAATCTCATGAAATTCATATTACTCAAACTGAATGAGGTTCAACTGAAGTGGAAGGAATTGAATCTTTATAAGAGTCTTCTTTAAATCCATATTTTTCAAAAAGATACATGAATGTCAATGGTGAAACTCCATAATTAAGGATCGATGATGATGTAGAAGTTATTGACGTTACAAATGAATTTGAAATAACAAGATATGATGAAACTAATCCTCATATGGATATCGATGATGCTGAGGTGGAAGATAAAGACATTGACATTTACAACTATGGATATGAGGATGTAGATGGACATTGACACAATTAAATGTTTGTAATAATCCTGACTGATATATATCTAAATATAATATTTATTTTTAACTATCTGCTAACAAAAATAATATTGTGTTTTAGATGGATCCTTATATATTTCGTGAGTTTCAGGAGGCTGATCTACTTTTTGATGAGGGGGATTGTGGACCATATGAACCTCAGCCTACTGATAGTTTAGGGGGTATGCGGAGGGGGCGCGGTCTTGCATGACTGATGATTCCTGAACATATCCCTGAACGATGTCCACATCTTGGTTCGATCAACTCACAATAAGTTATGGTAACCTATATATTTTATTTAGAATTTATTAATTTATTTATATATATACTAATTGTTTGATTATTTATTTATTTTTCATAGTTTTGCGCATGTAGCTATTGGACAGAGGAGTGCTATCTTGCACAATTGTTTTTCTCTACCAGGGATCACATGGGAACAGATTCTGGTTGATGTGTTGTGTGACATGTTAGATCATTGGATAGTACGTAAATAATGAATTTTTATTTTGAAAATTAATTTATTAATAACATGATATTATAAATTATATATAGTGTTTATGGTATCCCATCAACAATAGCATGCATGAATCTATCCACGCAGAATGGAATGTGTCTATATGGGATCGTTTCCATTAGTTTTTTCACAATTTCATAAGATCATCCAAAAAGAAAGTAGGAGTGAATGAATTTAATGAGTCGTGTAGAGCCCACCGACTAGAGTACATTTCATCTCATATTTGGGATGGATTAAGTTTAAACTGGTAGGGTGTAGAATTTCAGAGGAGATCTTCAGTGGGATGACAGAATAGAGGGAGACATGAGGTGACACATCATGCTGTTAGCCATAGATTCAGTACGATTAGAGAGCATCTGGTATGTGTATTTTTTAAATGATTTATATAAAATGAAATATAAACAATTTATTTAATATTTCTATAGGCAGTCGGGTAACCCGATATTACGGAGTTTGACGTTTATCAGAGGATGTACAATGATCCTGCAACATGAGATAATAGAGGTGATCACCCATGCCAGATTGTGGTTAGTACTATTTTTTTTTCAGTTTTACAATTAAATGCATATAATATATTCACCATTTTAATTTCAAATAGGAATTGGAGAAGTCATATGACGCTGTGACCACTCAGACATAGGCTGAGAGTCAGAACAAGACGACTGAGCAGACTAGTGCCTACCATTTTGATGAGGCATCATGGATGCAGACAACTCATTATGGCTTCGAGAAGCACTGAGTAGTTGGAATCCGCCCTCATTTGACTCCCGGTACTTATTATGGTACTACTGCGATGTCGGCATCCAGCTTGAGAGGAACTCATGGAGAGGCATCATATTCTACCTCACAGTATCAGGAGTAGTTGAAAACTCAATCTGAGCTTATAGAGAGTTTTCAGAAGCAGTATGAAGAGATGAGTGAGCAGTAGCAGCAACAACAGCAGGAGCAGCATGAGCAGGAGATGCGTCGATGCAAGCAGCAGTAGGAGCTACAACATCACAAGTAAATGGAGAACATGCGTCGTCTGACTCATAGTTTATGGATGTAGTTTCTTCCACCATATCTTACAGCTCCTCCACTTCCTCCAGAAGATGACCCCTAGTGATTTTTTATGTTAAAAACATTTTAATTGAAGATTAATTGTAATATGAACTATTTACAGTTTTTGTCTTGTATATTGATGCAAATATTGTATAATTTAATTTTAGTTATTTTAAATATTTTATTATTTATTATTAGTATTATAATTTTTAATATATGTTTATTTTAGTAATAATAATTAGATTTTTGGATTTTTTTATATTTTTTTAATTATTGAGAATTGTAATAATTTTTTATTTTTTTATAATTTTAATAAAATTAATATTAATTTTTTATTAATCATAATTTTATTAAATATATTTCTTTAATATTTTATTTTTTAATGTTTTTTTAATTTACTAATAATAATTTTTTTTTGTTATTTTAATAATATTAATAGAATTTTTTCATTAATCATTAATTTATAATTTTTTTATTATGTTTTGAATTTGGGATAGGACCTTTTACGATGGGCTCCCATCACAAGTAACTAAAATAAAATTTTTTATTATTAGTATTTGTGATGGAATGACGGGCCAGTCACAAATACTATTTGCGACGGGCTCGTCGAAAAATCTTTATATATATATAATATATATAATTAGAGGCTTATTTGAGACGAGGCAGTTCCTTGTCGCAAATACTATTTGTGACGGACCTGCTGCAAAAGGATTATTTATATATATTGTATATAATTTTAGGCTTATTTGTGATTCCGTTTTCTTCAATGGGCTATTTGTGATGGGTCCCCATCGCTAAACCCTATTTCCGATGGGATTCTGTCACAAATATCCCGTCACAAATACATTAAATTTTTATTTTGTTGGTTTGAAACAAAAGGATTTCTTGAAGTTCTTTCTAAATATTTTAAGGCTTATATTTGGAATAGAAGGATGTTTGGGGCGTATTTGGGTAGAGGTTTGATGAGAAAAGGGGCCTTGAGATGTGGGATAAAGGTTAGAGGTGGTGGATTTTTATAAGGAGGATGGGCTCTTTAGGAATGTTTGAAAATATTATTATTTTATAAACTTAATTTCGATTTAAAAAGGTCCCAAACTCCTTTAATTCAATGATACGGTTTTTATTGTTCGAATTAATCTCATCCAATTAGTTTTAAACATGTTTAGGGTATAAAATTAACGTTATCTTTTACCTTTAACAAATAGTTAACTAATTTAACTTTTACAATGTCCTCTTGTATATTCATACTATATGGTTACTATATTTAGAATAAAATTATAAAAGTCCCAAAATGTATCACTGAAGACATTTTTAATGTTATATATGTCTTTGAGTACAATATTAGATTTTCAAGACAATTTTATTATTTAATAAAATAGTATTCTTTTGAAATACTCATTTAGGTCAATTTATAATCTATTCAAATTAATACTTTTGAAAAACCTATAAAAACATGATTCATTCACAAAACGAATAGTAATCCAACTATAGAAAGTTAAAATCATCCATCAAATTAGGGGATGACATAAAAAGTTTCAAAATAAATTTATTTTAATTTTAATAAACTCATTTATTTAAAACATTCATTACTGAGTTAATCATTACACCATCATTATGTTATACATAAACTTTTTTATTTGTTCTCTAAAAGCTATTAATAAAATAACATGATATAGGAATTATTTTTATATTTCTAATGACTATTTATAGTTAAAAATATCACTTATATAACCCATTATAAATTTATTTTACTAAGAGATATATGATTGTGTTACATTTTCCATATCATTAAATTAATTTTTATAAAGTGACTTTTTCACAAACAAGTGGCTCCATGGGGTCGCAAAATCGACCCAAGGAATCCTATGGTCGTACAGTTAATATCTAATATGATTGGGACATGGGTTAGGGTAATTTAATATTATTATAATATTATATATTACCCTTATTTACCCGATTTAACATTTAACCATGGTAAATAAAATATTTTCTAATGTTACAATTCATAATGTCTAAAAATAATATTTACCGATTTTCAGAATTTGGAACTATTGATTCTAAATATGGAATCCATTTTTACAAATTAAAAAAACATATGTTTTAGAAATTAATTTGAAATTAATTCCCATTGTGAAAACCCAAAAATGTGATTTTAAGAAATAATAACTATCTAAACATTGACATTTTTTTATTTCAAATTTCAATATGAAATTACTTCCAATTGCCAAAATTGGATTAAATTGTAAAAATATAATCTAACAACAATTTAAACCCAATTTAAAGGATAATATAACCATATAAATAAATTATATTAAAAGGAATTTTTGAAATAAAATGAAGCAATTTTTACTATTAATTATAAAATGAACATTATCAGAAAAATACCAAAACTTCATTCAAAGTAAATTATGATTTCCTGCTTCTAATAAAGAATTTTATTTAATTAAATGGAATATATAGATGTGTCAAAAAAATATATTTAAAAATGTTTCTCCATCAAATGGTGGTAAATCGACTTTTTATGGAATATTAGAGTATTTATTCTTAAAATTGGATTCATTTACATTTTAGTACTATATAATTATTTCAGTATAACACAATGTTTTATGAAACATAATATTTCAAAGAAACCCATTGATGTGTGTTGAGTGTGCTATCATACATAGAATCCCCCTAATAGTAAAATTAATATT
Source organism: Viscum album (assembly GCA_963277665.1). Taxonomy (NCBI): domain Eukaryota; kingdom Viridiplantae; phylum Streptophyta; class Magnoliopsida; order Santalales; family Viscaceae; genus Viscum; species Viscum album. Next base: position 2,117,336,264 of record OY728120.1, read on the forward strand.
TAATTCAGAAATATTAAGAAATATGAAAATGAAAAATTCTTTTTTACATCGGATGTTGCACCCATTGTGTCATAATTTAATGATTAGTAAAATGTTTTATTTATGTTTGTTGAACACCAGATTTTTTCCAAAAAAGGGGAATTTGCATCTCTATACTATCTGGATGTATACATAGTTCATTTGATACTGAAAAAAATTAAATGGAATCTATGCATATATCTAATGGTTCACATTAATCTAATGATAAATCCTGGTTGTAAGTCAAATTCTCTTTTCGACACCAGAATGATTTCAGCAATGCTAATGTACAAAGGCTTTTTAAAAGCATGTTACTGATCTTCTAGATAGTGAATGTATTTTTTTCAGTTTATGTTCAAACATATGATAGATAGTGAAGATAAACTATAACCCATATAGAAAGGAATGGTTTGGTAATGAAGATATATTTTATAAGAAGTTCAATCTTATATGTCATCCAGTTAGGCCAAGGGATCTATTGGATCATAGCCTCAGTCCAGATGAACACATATTTTATTCTTCCAACGAGGAGGAGGATCATACTACTCTTGGCAGAGATATTGGATCACTAGTTGAGGACAGAAGATACTCAGACCCTTCTAGAACAACAATAAGAGTTTCAATTGGACTTACTACTCCCCCTTTCGACATAACTACTCAAGAAATTGTACACAGATCTACCAGAAGTGAGGAAATGGAAGTTGAAGGTAGTTTAGAATATGTCAGTGAGTCCAATGAAGAAGAAGATAAATAATAATAAGTTGGTTGGGGTGGAAGTGGTTCTAAATTAGATTGGTAAGAATAAGATGAGAAAGTTTATGATAATAATTTAAATGAAATAAATGATTATGTAGATAATGGCGAAATTTGTGATTATCAAAAAGTGGGAGATTTTTGGCCTATTGATTGTTGTCAGCCACTATCTCTAACTATAATTTTTATAATTATCAAAAATCATATAACATATTTACATATATCTTTCCTCATGTCAGATCCTTAATTATGTCAAATAATAATCATGAATACTAGATCATTTTTATAATATAACTATTTATGTTTGTTTAATTCTATACAATCATATAACAGTTTTCTATTTGATTATAGAAATTAACACTCTCTGACATTTTTGAATTGTAAGATTATAAGAACATCTAAAATTATCTAAGTATGAGACATGGAAAACAACATATAGGTGACATTGATAGATATAGGACTCACTGGAAACCAGTTCAAACATACAATTGTTCTATGTATGTGATGCTGACACCGTTGGAAGGAATCATATTTGAAATGTGTTACCTATAATTCAACTATCTCACTGGAAGAAGGAATGACTCACCATTGATAGGAGTCACCGATAGTTCATCTATCTCACTAATAAAATTAGAATCCGATATAAGGTGACCCAGATATACGGATACACCAATGGTAGGAGACACCAATATAATGAAATACTGACAGAAGAGTCCTGGATAGACTGTTTAAATATGCATTTATCAATATTATTTTTTAGGGCCATATTTGTGTAATTTAATTATACTGACATATTTAATAATCTTGTGTAGAAATTTTAGTAGACAGTGTGAGGTACAATGAGTCTATTCATGTGTAATGTACACGCTCTTTGTAGGCCCATGAAAATAAGAAGTATTTTTAAGAGAAAATATATTGATAGATTAAGTGTGTCACGATGCATGTCAGAGAGAGATAATGAAGAACATATTAAACTCTCAAGAAACTACATTGAACTCACAAACAAAATTACACACATGGTGATCTTAATTGAGTTGAGAATAAAATTGAATACTATATAATCATATCCATAATTGAGATGTATATTACTACAGAATCATACATGTTGTTTAAATCTAGAATACAAATCTCTTTTTTTCAACGCTCTGAAGAAGACTCAAACTTCAACTCTACTTTATCAAATGAGTCCAGATATGCAAAACATAACATAGAAATCCTTAAAAATGTAACTCTAAATCATTAGCTCTATTGTGTTCATTTAGTTACATTTCTGAGAACTGTTTGTATCTGTATTTTACACACACACTGAATCTGGTGCATAACTGGAGGATTATTTATATCGTCAACCTCACACTCTTTTTATACATTTTTATCCCATTTAGATCATTGGAAGAGGTCGTGTGTGACAAGTTTGTTTGTTTTTTCCATTAAAACCAGTTTATAGGTCATGGGTGACCTGGAATTCTTTTTTATGTAGTTATGAACCCCCATCCAGGGTATGGATCCAATGATTTATTAATTTAAACTTCTTAGTGGTAGCTGATCACCAAGCAGAGAGGATTAAGTCTCAGTTTGAGACATAACCTCTTATTTTATATCTGTTATGTTTACCTTTTAGTTTTACTCTATTTTATCACATTTTTCTTAAACTTTAATTGAACATTGATTGTAGGTCTTAGATATTGTTTATAACAGTATTGACTTATTATGTTAGTTTCAAAAGTTGTACTTATTATCATATTGATACAAAATAGAACTAATCAATCTCTTGAGAATAAATTTAATAGTCAATCTCTTATTAGTTCACTGTTGCCTAACTAAGAAATTTATTTTTAAATATTGGGGAACCCTCAAATTGTATTATTTGAACAGAAAATTTTATAGATACTCAATTCACCCCCCTCTTGAGTACTCTACACCAACCAAAATTTGTAAATAAATTATAATTTTAATAACAATAATTGTTTATGGTTTTTATAAATGAGGAATATTAAGATAATTCAGAAGATATGTCATACATACACATAACTAACAACTCCATTTCTCAATAATAATAATTGTAATAATGTAAGTAATATTTTATCAATAAATAATTATTATAAACTAAAAAATAACATATAATTTCAATAAAAATACTTATACATTAATCAATGAGGTGTGGTGATATAAAGAATGTGCCACGTATCTTAATGAATGTGGTAGTCTAGACATACATGAACGATGTTATCATCATTTATTGAGTGAAAATATAAGAAATAAAATTATATATTATAAATTAAGAATTATAAATATGTAACTAGTATCATAATTATTTCATTTATATCACATATATTTGTCACTAATATCTTCCACATAAAGCATTAATAAAACCATATCACAGTTTTTCGTCAGGTGGTAGTCCATCGTACGCACGAATTGGGTTATTGTATCCCTTAAAAAATGAAAAGTGGAAAAGTGTATATAATATAATTACTATAATGTTATAATAATGTAATAAATATAATATAAATACTTTATTTCCATTATCATACCCAACCATGATATGTTGTAATGGAAAAAAAGAATTATATCGGTCTGTGAGGCCGTAGTTCATCGTACAAACTGATTATGATTTAATAACCCATTTTATGAAAGAGAATATTATTTTAGGTGATTACATAAGTAAAATATAATTATATTAAATATAATAATGATATTTTATAATAATTATATAATAACAATTTATGTATTAAGATAAATAAATAAATAAATACGCTAGCTGATGAATGTTACTAGTTCGTTTGGTATCCTCATTAGGATTGCACTAAAATCCTTCTATGGTAATATTTATGTAAAAATAATGATTATTGGACAAGGTAGGTATTATGGGATGTTATTTGGGTAGGGGTTGGAATAATGAAAAGTCTTTTGGGATGTGAATAAGATAGGATAGTGTGTGTCATTTTATATGTGTAAGAGAGAACACACTTGGTATTTTTTATAATAATTGAGTAGTCCCATGTTTTTCAAATTTAAAAAGGGAATAAAATGAGACATTGTCAGAAATAATATTTTTAATGAACTAAATATTAGCATAAAATTGTTTTTATAAAGATTTAAATGTCTTTTTTCCCTCATTTACCTTTTTAAACATTAGGTAAACCCCATTTTACATAACCATAGTAATTAATATTTTCTCCATTCACTAATAATTTTGCAATAATATTAATTTTAACTCACTAAATAATATAAATTTTTATAATTTTTCAATATGGATGCTATTTTTTACAAATTAAAATTACTTAATTGAAAAAAATTATTTAAAATAAATTTCTGTAGACATGATAAGAAAGTGGGATTTTTGAGAGAAAATATTTAAATGATTACAATGTTTTCATATCAAAATTATATATGAAATTGATTAAAATGAAAAAAATTGGATTAATTTATTTATATTTTAACTATGTTTACATAACAAATATTTAAAAAAATTATTTATAAATAAATTAATTGAAATGATATTTTTCAATTAAAATTCAATATTTTTACCATTCAATAAAAAATGAAATATTTTATAAAATATAAAACATTCAGCTTATTGAAATTTTGATATTAATATTTAATATCTTATTTTTATTTTATGAAATAAATTGTCTATAAGTGGTAAAATGAAATATTAAAATATGTTATTCAAAGGAAAAGAAGACTATTTTTTTAGAAAATATAGTTTTATGTGTAAAAATGTATTTATTGTTATCTATTTTATATAGAACACATAATAGGAATACTAAAAATTTCAATTAATATATGATATATTAATGTCATTTAAAATAATCCCCAAATTATATTCAATTAATTTGTTGTTTTATAATGTGTTTGGGTGTATAATAAAGTTTTTATAAAATTATTTCCGTTATTTTCTATATGTTTTAATTTTAATTTCAAACTTATTGGTCATAAAATAATTCATTAGAAATACATTTTCATAGCATATATTCTAATTATTTTTATAATCCTAATCATACCCTCCATTCCAATTTCTATTTTACAACTATCAAATAAAAATATTTTAATGCCATGTCCAGTTTTTTTTAAACCAGGCACTTCATGTTACTCAAGCTAATGAAGGAATTTTCTGTAACACATTACAATATTTATATTTTGTGTAAATATTGATAAAAAAGTGATAGTTGTGAAAAAAATACCTAAATTGTTTTATGTGTCACACAAAATATACAAAATATCTAATCTATTGGAAAAATAATAATTTCAAAAATCTAATGGTGTTTGACCATTAATTTAATACAAATATATATATGAATGAATGTATATTATGAAATTAATTTAGTATGGACACATACATCACACATGGAATTCCATTGAGTGCTCATGAGTCCACCATATTTTAAAAAACATCTCTACCTTATATAACTTTTGTAATATATAACAAAACATTTATGGATGATCATTCACAAGAACAAAGAAAAATTGACATCAAAGACAATAATTTGGCATCAAAAACTCATGGAATAATAAAATATAGCTAGAATCTTTGTACATAAAATATCATTCAATATCCTCTAATAGATAAAATTATTACATAACTATTCTCAAGGAATATCCCTATATAGAAAAACTCATGGAACTACTAAACTCATAGAATATCTATGTTATTTAAATTCATTTGGCTATCAAAATTATTAATTTCAATTTATATCTGAACACATTAAATGACTATAAATGTGAAGGGTTCACCTAGATCCATTCCATCAAAATAGTGGGGGAATAAAATTGCATATATCTATCACATAAAAAATATGTTGGATCAGGTGATTCTCATCGATCCTATAAAAATAATATTGGAAAACTCATAAACATTTTTATTATAGTGGGCCTTAGAAAACAAAAAAAAGTACACTCAAATTTGAAATAGTCATACTCTAAAATTGATTCTTTATCTATTCAGGAATTTTAATTTAATATTCAATACAGCAATACCTAATAATAATCATTACATCACATTAATAAAATAAATGAAAATATTATTTATAATATTTGATCAATGCACTTACTTTCCCTATGCCATGGGTAATAGTGTCCATTACATTTTATTTAACATATAATATTATAAATCCCCCAAATTAAATTATTATTAAATATCATGAATATTGAAAAATATTTAAGGGTTTTAGTTTGAACCCAAAAGTGATATGTTGAATTAGAAAACATCATAGAAAGATAGACTCTATAGAACCCACTTTTCAAGAGCATTATTGTATACGCTACTCAGCTGGGTCAGCCTTGTACATATAGGATAGATCCCCAATATAATATTAAGGGTTATACTAATGGTACCACTCCCATGAGATATAAATAATGTTGAATAAATTTAAATTAGACTCTATAATGAGTTTTAATGGAAAAAAGTACAGGAATTCGACCTGTTTTTGTGATGTGTACCACATCATTTTATCTTTACTTTGATTATTGAGATGGATCTCAATTCTTAGTGCATCACATTTTTCTTTGGTCATTTATCCATCCCAAATTATCACGCTGTTTATTTCAAACTCAATAACCATTTTGAACATTCTATAAAACATAATAATATTTTATTAACAGTACAAGTTGAAAAACTCATTCTCTCTGACCTTAGATGAAATCTCTCTTATTCAATGGATTAGATAATTTAGTATTTTTTTTAATTTTTTATGATTAATCCATTGAAATAATAAAGGATACATATAATTTCATATCTTTATGTTCTTGTGTCTACTAATTTCCATTCTAGATCTTGTTTTCAATGGTTTATAGTGATAGGATAAATCATTTTATTGCCTATAATTCTTGATATAAAAGGGTAAAATTCCCAAAAATCTTGTGAATCCTTTTTCCATTTTGACTTCCATGTCAGAAAAAATATTAGAATTTATCATCCTATTGATTCTCTAAGATCAAAGATATTATCAATGATCCCATCACATTTTTAGGGTTTCCTAATATTCTTTACATGGTGTATAAAATTCCCAATATCAACACATAACACTTGACTAATACTCCCCTAGTAATTTTTACCCCATTTCATGACTGAAAATCCCTATGTATTTTATCGACAAATAAATATTTACACAACTAGTAATCATGAAACAATAACATAAAAACATATAATACAAATTAAAATGATACAATGAATGGAATTTACCCACTACCAATGTTCCCCCCACAAATACCCTTCATGTTTACTTGTATTATAGGTATCGTAGTGTATTTTTTTCATTCCTAAATACCCATTGAATGAATGATTTATACCTTGTTCTTAAACTACATTTCCCAAGGTTATATTCATTAAATTATTGTATTGTTCATTCATGATCACTCAAAAATATAATATCAATGCTTGTAGGTCTCTCCTTTAAATGAAATTACATTCTCTATATACACTTTATCGAACCCATATCCGACCCACATATCGTTCATTTATCAAAAAATAACATCTTATTCCAACATATGACATCATACAAGGTCCCTTAACTCATACTTCATTTGGAAGACCCTCCAAATGCTTATTTGACATATTTTTCTTGTATTTTTTTAAATGAGTAAGTGAATGATGCTCACCATTCCAATAAACACTAAAGGATCATATATTATATCCATCATAAGATATAACTCATTCATATATCAATTTAATGTAGTTACCCTCATAAATATATGTGAATGTCTCTATTAGTTTACAATTTTTTATGTATTAAATTGATAAACATTAGACATTAATAAGTATTGTAATATTAAGTAAAATAAAATGTAGGATGAAATATTATTGGTGGGTACATCAGTTGAACTAGGAAACCAATGATAGTATACTAGACACCTTTTGTTGCTTGTTTTTTCCAACAGTAGCAGCCACATTATCCATCAGGTAACCAATGTTTTAGTATATGGTACCACATATATTAATTATGAGGTATTGAAATGGACATCTAAAATGGATATTTAAATCCAAAAATAGAACACTATATAATACATTATTTATAATTTTATCATTTTTCATCCCCTATAATACCTTTATAGGATGTATTATCCCTTCATCATCATATCTAATGTAGATCCCGATTTTGATTCCACAGACCCACAATCCCATATCAAGTGCACATAAACACATACTTTAAACATGTTCATTGGATCCTGTTATAAAATCCTTTTTACCCTATAAAAATAAAAAATTAATTCTGTTTATTTAAAATATTACATCAAAAAGATCATTTCATGGTTATATCAATAAAGAATTTGGTCACATCATAAACTAATGATTCTAATGTATTTAGCTTCTAATATATATTTTTTCCATTATATAAAAAATCAACTTAATTACTCAATGTATACAAAATCACCCATGATATTTTCAAAACATTCCATAATTAAAACAATATCTTGTGTACTAATTATCTTCAAATCACGAAGAAACAAATCATAAGAAATAAACCCACTAATGTTCTTGTTAAGGGAATTATATTACCAAATTAATCATGGAATAAAAAAGGCATAAATATTCCTTCTATAATGGGTAAACAACATGAATACATATTCATCAAAAAATTAGGAATAATTTATTTTGACGATAATAAATGAAAAGAAGAATATCAATAATAATGATATCAAACTGATTGAATTCATAATGGCATGCTTCAAAACCCTGATTTCCATGTCTTGGTCCAATACACATTACTTTTCATCAAGTCAATAATGTGAAAATCTTGATTATTTTGGTATCCACACCACATATACCCAAACAAGATTTTTTACATGTGACTAGTTGATGGATTGAGGGGATATTGAATTTTTTTCCACACTCATCAAATGATCAATTCCAATGAATTAACTATATGAGACATTAATACCATTCATAATCTTCCTTTATGAATATTTTTAATTATAAAATCATGAAAATAAATATAATGATTGATAAACAATATCATTACATGATCAACCTATATTATCAAAACATATTCATATGGAATTTCAACACATTTCACCATATAAATAATAGGATAAACTAACTCTATCCCATCTAGAGAAATAATAAGTACAATAAAAAAACACATTGTAATCATTCCAACAGCTATTGATATTTGAATAATAATATATTGTATTCTAATACTTTTCCTTGTGAAAATAAATGGGATAACATTATCAAAACCCATATGTAGAAATAAGGTGGATTGTCAAAAAATACACAGTCAAATTACTAATAGTCATCCATATTGGAATAACCACACAAAAAATGACCATAAATTTTACTATATTAATAGAATTACGCACTATCTATATAAACATTATCCAGTTTAAATTAGGTAAAATGGACGTTCACTTTGTGTAAATAAATGGTTCGACATCATATAAAATAATAAATTAACATGATCACTATCCATCTTCTGAACGAATGTGTATTTTTTCAATTGAGCATGTATCAAAAAGTGAGAAATATATGTTAAATTGTTTATGTGGTATGATGTAATTTTTCTATAAAACAATGAAATTATACAATTTAAATCAATCAAATGGTGGAATGTAGAAAAATTAAATTACATAAGTCAAAAATAATGAACCTAATTTAATTAATGAATTTTGATTTTCCAAGGATCCTCCCTAATTGGGACACAACATGATATATATAATCCAAAATAAGGGAATTTGATTTTCCTAATAATTTACATTTAATATTATGAAAATAAAATTTATAGGATTTTACATGAGAAATATAACATACAATGGGATCATAGTGAATAACATGTAACATGTCTCAAAGAATATGAATCGAAACTAAGAAAATATTTACATATAGAGTAACACTGTAACCAAATCCCATAAAAAGAGAGGGGATATAATTGAACTTAAACTAAAGTTATATAGACATTAAAAATATATTATATATCAAATAGGTAGTATATATAAAAAATAAATGAAATTAGGTTCATAATAGAAATTTTGTCTCAAAGATAAAATTTTTTAGAAAAAACTCATACTTCTTGTTCTACCATATATGAACATACTTTAACCTCATGTATAAAAAATATAATTATCAAAATATCTATATTAATAACACTACTAATATTTATTTTCATTCATACTCCTTACAATACTATTATTCTCTACATAAATTCATCTGATTTCTACCTTGGGTGTTTATAATAATGATTATTTGTACAAGTTTCACAATATCATCGTCCATATTTATTATAAATTGAATTTTCATTATTATTATATCATTAATATTTTATTAGGGATGATTTATAATAATTAATGATGTGTTAAATTACATTAATGATCATTTTGGTCTTTATTTTTTAAAACTAAATCGATAATAGGATTTTTTGTTTTGATTTCTACCTTGGGTTTTTTCATAATTAATAATTAAAAAATTAATATAAAATATTCACACTAAATATAAATTATAAATAAATTATATAAAATTATAAAATTATCTATGTTCCCATAGTAATTAATTAAATTATATACAATATTTTATAATTAGTTGGTTATGCCAACCTAGTACAAGAACATGTACTAATTTAATGAATCATTATGAGGTAGTTATTGTAATATACATAAAAATTATATTATTTAGTATTTATTCATGATATATAACAATATTTCAATGATTTAAAATGAGGATAAAATCCCTAAAATTTATTTATTTAGAAAATATATATATATTTTCTCAAAATTCCCTCATTTAAAAAATTGAATTAATGATATTAATTTTTTCAACCATATCATTAATAAATTTTCTAATTCTGACATTCATAAGCCTTAATTATATAATTATCACAATATATATCCTTTAATATCATATTTTTACAACCTTTAAAGTTGGTGAAGGAGAACAAAACATGTTATGTCTTATAGATGGTAGTCCGTACAACCGAAGAATGTAAATTTTTGTTTTTTACAAATAGATTGGGCTAATGAATAAAAAATTAAATTACCCATATTTTAGTAATATTAAAATATATATTTGATATTAATATAAATTTATTATTTATATTAGATTAAATTATCTGGAAGATAATAAATAATAAAGTCTATGTTCTTGATTACACTCACGCCAGTGGGCTGAAATTTTGTATATATATTGCTATTAAAATTATGGAATTTTTATTATAAAAATAGGTGTAAAAATATTATAAATAAGGATAAATTTATAAGGGGGAAAATGAAGAATAATTTCTAGGTGAAAATATAGTGATAGGTGTATCCTGACGTAGGGAATTTGATAAACTTTTCTATTAGAAGGGTATAGTAGTATTTGTAGGTACCCATACATTTTAAAACATATAGGGAATATATTCAAGTGTTAATGACCAATAAATGGGAAAAATTATAGTGTAAATGATTTTGGATAAAAAAACTAAAGGTACACATTATTTAGACAATGTACAATGTTTTATTCATTTTTTTAAAATAAATATTTTACCCAAACAAACATTTAAAATTGTATTTTTTCCTAACCATAAAAATTAATTTAGTTGAAATATATTAAGAATGAACAATTAACTTAATTTGATAAATAAAAATAAAAATTTAAAAATAATTTTTTGTAATGTAATTTCTAAATGTATGAATAAATATATTTTTAATATACATAGTTAATAGTTTAAAAACTATTGTTAAAGAAATTAAATATTTATGATTAAAATTTATCTATAAAATAATCCAATTTTGTTCATAATTTTATTGATATAAAATTTTTTATTAAAAAATACTGCATTTGAGGCTTCCAAGGAAATACATAAATAAATATCCCTTAAAATTAACATACATAATAGATAGACCGAAAGTAGTTATTTGTTAAATTAACATTTTAGTTTGTTATAAATGTGTTGGAACTAGGAAATACAATCTTAATGAATATTTTTAAATTCATAAAGTTATTCCGTTAATTAAAATTTGACCATATATATGTTTTATAATATTATTCTTCATTTTTGTATCCATATAAATCCATAGAAATAACATTTTTCAAGAAAACAATATAATTCTACTAAAACAAATGTTTTACAAAAAAACTAAAAAAACATATTATATTAAATTTTATACGAGGAACTCAAAAAATATGATCAGTCATATTAATTTAAAATTTAAAAGAATAAAAATAGATTTTTTTATGAAAATACTAATATATAATTGGATAATTCCATTAATAAGAAAATTTTAATTTTAAACAGTAACTTTTATTATTTTTTTTAATTCATATCATTTGGCAGAAAAACATGTGTTTAGCATTATTAACATAATAATTTATCAATAATTTATCATAGTATTCTATAAAAAAATTTCATTACATGAAATTAAATTTTGAATACAATACTTTTCCAATCAACACATGGTGTTATTATAAATATAAGTTAAATTAAATTAATATCAATAATATAAAATTTAACCTTTATTTTATTTATAAATATGTTTTATAAATATTTTTCTAATATTTATTGAATATAATTAAATGGATATATTTTAATTAATATAATTAAATATTTATATTTTTTCTAAATATATCACAGTTTCATTTTTGTTTAGTTTTTCATCTAGAGGAACCCATCAAACACGTTGAATTATTAAATGTAATCATATATTATTATTTTTGGGTGTTCAAACACATTTACTTTCAAGAATGTAATCATATGATAAATTTCTTTGGTGTTACATTCTCGACTACACCCACATTAAATAAATTATGTCCTCCTAATTTGACTCTTAATATTAGATTATTTATTATATATAATTCATAATTAACTATAAAACAGTAGACAATCATGGTTTATTTATGCCTTGGAATAATATTAATCTAAACTAAAAATTGTTGTTTTTAATTATAAATATATCTAACCTATTAAAAATATCAAATAGAATTATTTGATTGTAATTAGTTTTAAAACCCAATTTATTATCTACTTAAAAAACCTGAAAATGATTTACATTATTATCACACCACTAGATGGTTTATTTATAATTTAATATCCAATAGTTTTTTGATAACATAAATGAACTAGGATTCCATAATATCTTCATTGAAAAGTATTTATACGATGCATTAGTAGTACATATAATGTATTTTCCTCATTTTCATGAAAATTTTGATCATATCTAATATTTTTCCTTGCATTGTGACAATAAGGAGCATAATTCCAAAAACACTTTCAAATGTTGTAATGATTTTTTATATATTCCCCTATTCCTAAAAATCAAGATTCTATTAATATAGTTATGTGTAAATTTCATACATAGATATCATCTGTTAATATATTAATATTTAATATATAACAAAACGACCCATGCCATAATCATACTATTCTACCATCTTCAGAAACATTGATACATAAAAAACATTTTAATAACTGATATACATCATCTCCAATTACGTTATTCAATAAAATAATATTTCCTATACATATTATACACTATTCATTTCCTTATAACTTGTGTATTGGAAAAAATATATATTTTGTGATTTGATTCTTAGTCATGGTAAACAAGAGAGATATATATGATAACATAAACATAACATGATAGACGAGTATGATAATATGAAATTTAAAATTGAAAACCATACTCTACATATCAAAGATCATAATCAAGGGAAATATAGTATATCATTATAGTTTATAAGACATGAATCATAATGCAATTAATGAACATGGGGAATGATAGAATAAAACATTTATATAAAAAATTTATTTCACATAAATAAAAGCATTGAAAATCATAACCTAATTTGTAATAACTCGTTTTCATGATCAAAATAGTGGACTAGGTACACACCCCAAGATAGTGTTGTAGTCAATATTCACTCCCAAAACATTCATAGTGGTTATAGTCCCATAATTAATAAGTCCACTCCCCATTATAATCATGTTATTCTACCGAATCATTAGTCATTACCCAGTGGATTGGAGGGTAATAATTTCAACCCCACACATCATAAAATTTTAATCAAGAACTTATCATATAAAATATTGGAATAATTCATCATACCCTTAAAACTTAATGAAAATTGGTGTCATAAACATTTCATCATGACATAAACCATGTGAATATAATGGGAATAAAAATAATTTAATATATCCATCATTTAATAACCCTTTGACATTGGATGTGTTTCATAAACATTGTTTCATCATAATCACAAACCATAACGATAAATCATAAGGATATTATTGTAGAATAATTTCCATAGTAAATTCTAGTAATCCTAAATGGATGTCATATTTGATTGGAAATTTATTCAAATGACCAGTTAAAACATTTCATGGAGAAAATACCCTTTTACCTTTGATATAACATATTTAAATTGATAAAATTTAAATGATATTAAGTGAAATTTTTATTTGAAAGAAAAATTTAAAAATTTAATGGAAGAATCAAATAATGGATTGATATTGATGTTGGAATTTTTTTTCAACCTTCTACAATAAAACAAATATTTATTTTTCTATTATGGTAAAAAAAATCAAAAGAACTTCATTCAAAACAGAAAAATATTACATTTAAATATTACATTAAAAAGTAAAAAACAGTAAAAAATTTAAATTAAAAAACAATATAATAATATAATAATATTTATTCTAGTCATTTCTATGAATACATGGGTAAACAAATGGGTCTTCTATAGAAGTGTGAAATAAAGCCGGTTTTCCTTAAGAAGTATTCTAATGGTATCATTAGTACATAAATAATGGAATATGAAATGAAAAGATTCAATATCCGTAAATAAACATTGTATAAGAAAATTTATTATTTTCTTGAGATATATTTGATGTGATTTCATCATAGGATATTTCATCATAATCAGCCCAATAAAAAGTGACATTATGACCAAAAACCGTTACCGAATTGGTATCTAAGGAATAATAAGCCCAATTAAAAAATAAAACTGGTATTAAAATTGAAATAAGAATATTTTCCACTATAATAATCATAATATACATTCATGTATATCATATACATCAAAAAAAGAAAAATGTATTGAACATATCTTGAGTCTCAATGAAATAAAAATGTGATGAAAATACCTTACCTTGAGTTCCACTTTCATAGAAAAAACTCTCACCTCCATAAGAATAAAAATATATTCAAAATATATCTATTAATGAATTATTATGATATATATAATAAAATATAGGATTTATATATATCTTTTTATCACAAATTAATTAAAAATGCATTATTAAAATCACAATTCTGGATGATAACAACTTCCATTTTCATATATGTTGGGGTTTGATAGTTTTGTTCTTTGTATATTTATTATGGTTAAATAATATTCACAATATTGATAATGAAAAATATATAATACTTTTTATTAATATACATATATAAATTCATACATAAATGTTAGAGATTCAACAATCAATTACACAGGTCGTGGAGACAGTAGTCCATAAATACCCTTGAACGCTTGACCCATTTTTATAAAAGATAGAATAAAAGATAGGTAACTATCCATTAAACATTATAGGAATTTTTTTATAAAATATATAGCATATATATTAATTAAATATAGCCTTATTACCATCCATATCAATATTAAATCAATAAATAATCACATAACATCGTGGATTTTCTAGTATATATATATATATGAGTGACATTTTTCATTCCCCAAAAGATTTTAAGCTAAGAAGTTAGATGGGATATTGTAATTTAAGGAGTATAATTATATACTTAATATATATATATATATATATATATATTAAATCAATCAATATCTATATTTGTAAGAGACAATTTTGGAAAACAGATAACATCGGTTCGCATGGTGGTAGTCCATAGTTTAAATTTTCGATTTATTCCCTTTTCATTGGAATGAAGAGTAGATGGATATAGGTAATGATATTAACATAATACAAAAATAATTTTATGTAATAATTTGGTGCCATTATTTTATCATGGATAAATAATTATTGATTGTGGATGAAGAAAAAATAAAATTAAAAAATAGGTTTAAGACCTATACCTCCCCTTCAAAGAAAACATTTAAGATTATACTCAATGCTATACTTGGATAGATTTATGATCAATATAGGGAGACAAAATAATTTTGGGAGATTTAAATTTGGTTTTTTGTATTTATTTATCAATAAAAAGAGTCTTTATATGTGGCAAGGTGAAGATTGGTGGATTCCTTTTATATGTTAGGAGGACACCAATATGGAGATTTCTAAGATCAATCCATTATGATAATGAAATTCACAATAAAGATTATTCAAAATGGAAATTTATTTTATTTTTGGACAGGTTAAGGTCAATATATGACCATAAATTATGGATTGTATAATTTTAATTTTCAAAAATACCCTTCTCATTTTGTTTAACACCCCCAATAAATACCTTTTATCTTAAACTGTGGAAACATATTTTATTCTATTCATACTATTAATTTTCACCAGAATTTAAGATGAACAATTTTATGAATATTAATTCTCATGATTCCAAATTTTCTAATCCATCATATAAAATTCTACTCACCTAATTAGAAGAATATAAATTACAATTAAACTTGCAAACACGATGTAAATATGTTTTCTAATGAAAAATATTTTTTTTGCATACATACTTTTTTAAATATAAATTTTGATAAAATTGATTCAGGATACCTAAATTGTATTAGTAGTAATGTATTTGATACAAAATTAAATTTTAAACCCATTTAATGAATTTTATATTTTAAAATGATTTAAAGAAAAAGACATTTCTAAATAAACTTTATTAATTTTTTGTATTCATCGAAAAAGAAATCATGCCCAAAAAATCATAAATTCATTTAAAGATAATTTTTACTACATTTTTCAAATAAATTTTTTATATTTTCTAATAAATTTTCAGAAACAAAATAATAATATTTTTAAGATAAGTACATAAAACATAAGAAAACCAATTTTCAGAAATATATGTATTGAAACATAAAAATGGATCCATTCTTATCTAATAAATAAAAAATTACTAAATAAATTCAGAAAAGAATTTATGAAATTCAAAAAATATATGTTTAACTAAAATAATTCATCAATATTGATTAATTTATGTTATTATTGTTAAAATTAATTTCACACATAGAAAATGCCTTTTATAAAATCATTTCTTTTACTCTTGAATCAATTTTTATTTTAACATCTAATAAATTTTAAACCAGTGACTTTATTTTAGAAATTTTTAATTCATATAAATTAAAAATTTTGGTTGGTCCTATTATTATAAATTAATTTAATATCTAGGTTTTGATAGAGTATTATATTACTGTTTATTTAGATATGGTGTTTGTTGTTTTCATAGCTATCAATGAAATTCAATTTAATTTAGAAATATATTTTTCATAAATTATTCATGTGTTCCATTATAGCCCCACCACCTAAAAAATATATTTTCCCTTATAATTATTTCCCATTAATTAAAAAATTGAGGATATTTATTCCTCACTATATCTTCAAGTTCCATTGTAGCTTCATAAAATTAGTTGTTTCACCACAAAATGTTGAAAAGATGAGTTGTATTGTTTCATAGAGATTCATCTCTATGATATATAATATAGAATAGTTATTTTTAATAATAGAAATATTTATCTAGTGGAATTAACTATGATCTCATTACATGTGAGTGGTCTGGTATGTACTTCCTTAGGAGAGAAACACAGAAGAAATCATGAACATGAGAGAGGATCGGTGAGAGCGCCAACCAATAAGTTATTCTGCCTAAATGAAATATAATCTCCAAGGGTCTAATATACTAATTAGTAGAATTACCTTCCTTATGAATCACTTTCGCTTATTCCATGGGTATATTTTCATAAAAACCTTCTAATAAACTTCAAATTCCTGATCACACAAATAATTATATACATAACCATTTTTTTAAATATATGTTTCCTTGATTCATTTTTGAATCGATATGAATTACTCAGGAATTTATTTTTCTAGATAATGTCACAATTACTTTATTTTCATGACTTCTTCTCACCAAATTATATTTCTACACTTTTCTCAATTGAAGTATTCATCTGGAGCATTATAATTTCTCTAGTGAATGAATTTTTTCAATGAAAAAATACATTATTGTGGTGTTCTCAAATTCCATTTAAATCAATAGATTATGATATCAAAATGACCTCTATGGTTTGAAAGTCTCTTTCAAATAGACCATTTATTTTTTTATGATAAGAAGTGCTAAAACAGAACACTATATTTAGACCCTACTGAAGACTTATCTAGAAAATAATTGCACACTTTATATCCTGAACAGATATAATATAATGTGGTACTCTATGGAACCTTAAAATTTTCATAATGTATATCATATAATGAATATTTATAGATAAATCTATTATAATGGACATTATATGCGATGAAATCATAAGTTACTGGACTAAAACCTAAATATCATTATTGTCCATAGATGCTTTTGGATGTTTGATGAAAAAATCATAATAATGTGTTCTAATATATATCATAGTATGGATAATGGTTGTAACATCCAATTTTCATCAATATCTTAACATGAATATTTTAAAATTCCATGAACTAAGATATATACTTTAAAATATATATCTTCATGCCATCCAACGTGAAATATAATTCATGATCCCTATTCAAATTACTATTTCCCAAATTAATAGTGGGTGATTAACTATGATCCTCATCCAACATCCCAATCATAAAATCAGTTTTGGAAAAATGACAAACACAGTTCATAAACCAATTCATTCAATAATATCCAATATTGAACATTATATCATTTATCATCAACTTCTACAGCTCTAAATCTCTATCCTCCACCTCTTTAATCATCACATGGAAATATGGTTGAATAGTCATTTTAGAAAGATATGATTTTCCAATTATTTCAATAAATTAAAATAAATACTTTTCAAAATAATTGATATATATTTTTCTTCGTCATAGACAATCCATAATGATCCTTTAGACTCAGAGCATCATCCACATTGTTTGCTTTCCCAAAGAGGTAATTTATTTAGAATTCATAACCATTAATCATTTCCAATGATATTTTTAATTATTATGTTAATATATTTTGGTGTGAATATATACAATAATTTTTTTATCATTATATATATCAATTATTTCTTTATAAAAATAATGCATTTATATCTATAATATAAAAATTACCACAACTAACATAAAATCAATGGTTTGATAATTTTTCTCATCGACAATAAATTTTCTTCATGAATAATCTATAAACATATAATTCTACAAGATAATTTATTCTAGTCTCTTCTCTGATATGTCAGTAAATACTAAGAACCCTTATCTATTACATTGTAATGTAGGATCATGTTAACATGATAATTTTATATTTAATTCACTGAAATTTTTTGCACATTCAACTATCTAAAAGAAGGTAGCTCCAATTCAATTTTACATGGTTAGTTTATATGAAATCCATGAGATATTTTCCAAAATGCATTGATAATATCCATAAAATCTAATAAAACTATATATAAGCAACAATTACTGATTTGGTTCAATGTTTAATATACTTCACCTTTGTTTGATAAACTCATATACCCTCCATGGTCATTATATGACCCAAAAAATAAAAATTTGTCTATCCAAAATATTGAATTTATAAATTTTTCATTGTCATTCTAATTCCTAAAGGTTTTCAGTAAGATCCTAATTTGATCTTCATAATCATTTATATTCTTTGTATAATAATAATAACATCTATAAAGTCTACAAAAAACTAAAATAGATAATATCTATATACTCTTTTCATTAAATCCATTAAGATAATGGGGGAATTAGTAATACCAAATAGACTAACTATATATTCACAATCATCATACCATAAATGGATGGTTTTATTGGGCATATCATACTTCTTGATCCTCTATTGATGATATATAAAATGAAGATCAATCTTGTTAAACTATTTATCTAGGAATAATTTATCAATCATGACAACAATACAGATTTGGGGACACATATTCATGAGTTTGATCTTTTTTAGTTCAAGATATTCAATATATTTTCCCTTAAATCCATCATTCTTCATAAAAAATTTATTAAAATCACCATAAGTTGAAGCAAATTTCTAAATGAATCCATTTTCAAGATTCACCATGAGTTTCTTCTTTAATTCAAGCATGTCAATTAGGGTCATTTTATGGAGAGTCTTGGAAATAGGTGTAGAACCATTCACGAGTCGTAATGAAAAAATCTTATCATTATTTGATGTATGATAAGGAATGTTGTTTGCAAAACATAAAAAAATCCCACAAAATATATAAAAAATCAATGTTAATTTTCTTTAGAAGCATATGAGAAAGACACACCACTTAAATTGTAATATGATTACCCATAATAGATACAATTTCCATTGGAAGATCAAATCAAACATATCATTGATATAAGAGTATATGTTCGATTCAAATATCGATCATGACATCCCATTCCAATAAATTGAATTTATATTCATAGATATTTTTCATGATATAAGTTAATATAGATAAATTATCTCAAATAAGATACATCAATATGTTATTGTACCTATCACCATAAAAGTATCCATATTCTTTCTTAAATCCATTTATATACCCATAATGATTTTCTTGAATATAAAACATCATAAATAAACATAATCTATCACAATATATCATTCATAGGATGTTTAAATAATAGAAAATTATTATAAATATTTAACAACATATGTTTAATCAAGCTAGTTCAAGTACATCATTAATTCAATTCCATAATAATGGTTCATATGGAAAATTTTAATTATCAATGAATATTCCATAGGAGATTCAAACCATGTGTGTAGAGAGAGATGAGTCCCCATTCATGATAATTACAGATGAAACAGAATCAACCAAATATTTTTTGGGGGTTATTTCCTATATATGAATCTGTGGAAAAACCCCATCCACTTATAGTATCTAGAAAGGGAATTTTTTCTAGGAAAACAATAGTCCATTCTTTTCCATAACATTGTAAACTTTTCTTTAATTATGATTATCGTAAGGACTCTCAGTATTTGTTTTCATAATTGTTTCAAAAGGTAACTAAAACGTATTCTAATACCAACTATAGTTATCCATACTTATAAGAAATAGAAAAGTGGTCTTGATTTTTCAATATTCACTACATAACGTAATGGTCTATTCTAGAATTTTAGAGGTCTAGTGTCTTTAGAAACATAGATAATAAAAAAATTGACCCATTAGTGAACTAAATCATCTCATATTATGCTCATCATAACACTAACAATTTTTAAAATTACCATAAAAAATTAATTTCTTCATAACCTGGGAAAATGAAACATATAAATGGGTGAGATCTGATGCTTATTAATAGCAAAAAGAGGTGATATTAAAGATCACTTAAACATGATATGTGCATAAAGGATTGTGAATATGAGCCTATCATTAGAAATACATAACCTAAATATCAAGGAACATAACCTTGAGTCATGGAATAAATCATTTTTGGTTCATAAGATATGAATGCAAAAATAATAAATGATCATAATCCCTATGAGCATAACAATAGAATATGTCATTGATTTTTGGAGTTCACATAAGAATAGAACATTATTTCATTAAAATTCAATACTCATTTTGAAGACAATCATTGTGTACTAAGATCACTCTTCTTACGAGTATAGTATTAATTGTTCACATTGAAAACTATCACAACGTAAATATTCTCTTGCAATACTAGGTTCACTCCCCATTCCAGTTGTATTTATCACATGATATATCAATATTTACCAATTTCATTATAGGTAACTATAAATTCCGTCCCACCTATCACATAAATAAAACCATGTACATCTGTGATAAATGATAAAAAAATATTCATCATGCCATTAACCATGTAATGAAATCGGTTTCATAATCATTTCATTGGGACATAACCTATTAAAAAATGGGTTTCATGATCATTTCATATTTTCACCATAGAATAAACCTCAAAAGAGAAAAATAGATTTCATAAATCATTTATTATCATATTCATTAACTTTATAGATAAATAATAATTATTTTATAATTATATCTTATCCCCAATAAATATTTGAAAATTTCAATGAATTCAGACATACATGCAAATTTATTTTAGATGATCAGTTGGAGCATTTCCTAAGGAAAATACCCTATTCTAGTTAAAATTGATTATTTAAATTATTAAAATATAGAAAATCATTTGGAAAATTTTCCTTGTAAATACAATTGGAATATTTTAATTTATTCGTCATATTATAGAATGGTACATATTAATTAAAATTTCATTCATTCCAGGTATATTAAAATCATTATTACTTTAAAATATTCATTAAAAAAGGAAAAAGTACCACTTTTTAGAAAATAAAAAAGAATGAAATTTATAATTTTTTAAACATTAAGATATATGTAATAATTACCTAAAAAATATTTTAGGAATATTAGAAAAATTACATAAAACATTTTTTAGAGAACATTTATATTATAGAAGAAATATTTTCGACTAAAGAGTAAAATAACATCAGTTTTACATAAAAAATATTGTTTCAGTATATTGAGTAATTGAAGAGAGGAAAATTAGTGGATGTAATGTGACTTCTGTAAATAAAATGATGATACTAAAATTCATGAATTTATTAATATATATATCATATAATTACGTCATCATAATTTTATTCTTAAATAATCATAATTAAGAATGAGGTTAAAACACAAGACCATTATCACTTTTTAATCATTCTATAATAGGAAGCATAAAAATAGACCTATAAGTATATTTAACTATGAATATTTTTCATATCAATAATCACCAAATATATTTATGGGTATTCAATTCATCCCATAAAATAAACAAGTGATGAATATAGCATTTTTCATATAGAAATTAAAGTGGGTAGAAAATACCATTCCTCGACATGAAATTGCCTAAAAATAGATATAAAATCCTATATAAAAATTATAGAGATATAATAATTATATCAAATAAAATATATATATATATCATAACAATTATGATTCAATTATATCCTTTTATCTCCTTTTATAAAAAATTATTTAAAAATTATTTATTTTATTTATCAATTACATTATTTTTCTTTTATCTTTTTTATCAGTTATTATGGTACTTGTACAATGATTATGGTTCCATAACCTGAAGAGTTTTAATCAAGAGAAATATAAAATATATATTAATTATAATTATTTGATTCAACCATAAATTTCAGATATAGATAAAAAAAGTACATTGTATATGGAGACAGTGGGTCATAAAAACACACGATCATTGTTTCCCTTTATTTAGTGGGTGGAACAAATAATGTTAAATAATATTTCACATTTATAGAAAACTATTTATATAATTTTTATCATATATATATTAATTACATAATAATGTATTATAATCTTGGTCAAACTAAAATACAAAATTAATCACATCGCTACGTGGAGGTGGTAGTCCTCACAAACGCACAATCAATGTTATAATTCTCCAAAATATTATAAGGTAATAAGATTTATGTAATATTATATTAGATGAATTTTAATTATTTTAGAAATATCATATAAAAATAATAAATCCATAATTATCTCAATCATTGAATGGTTTTAATGGAAAATGTTTTACAATATTTCATGAGGCCATAGTCTACTATACACATTATTGATGATTCGTTCCCCATTCGATGGATGATGATATAGGTAATGGTTATTCCATAAAAATAATAAAATACTAGTCAATTTTATATATCATTTTTTTTATTTTATCATGATTAAATAACATTTTAAGGATGTATAATAATAGATAAAATTAAATGTTATGGGTGATAACTATATATCTATTTTGGAATCATTTTTAGGATTTTACCTAAAGCATTAATTTGATGGGTTTATAATAAAAATAAGGGCCCCAGTTCAAGGATCGTTTTTTAGTAATGGTTTATTTAATATCATGGATGAAAGAAAATTATCTTGAAGTGGGGATATGAGAGGAGTGGATGTGTCTCTTTTTTAGTGAGGGAGGGGACCGACAGGGAAATTCCTTAGTGGAAAACAAAATGATAAAGTCATTCTCAAGATAATACCTTCCAATGGAAATATATTTGAATTTTGGAAAGTTTATGGTTTATATAAGTCCCTCCATGTTTATTTATACAATTATATTTGGTTAACATGCCACTATTTTTTTCTCTTAACCCCATCAATAGAATTGTTTTAACCAAAATCGAAGAAACATATATTTACAGTTTTTTTATTAAATAAAAAAAACAATGTTAAACATACTAAAAAAATTAATTATTATTATTCAAAAAATTTTATGTATTTTCAGATACACAATTCATAAAAGTGTTACAAATTAATTTTATATTGAACTCATTAGGGAGAAGATATGTGGTATTCTAAAGAACATGTATTTTTAAGTATAAAAAGTTTTTATATAAAATTTAAATATAACATTAATTTAAATTTTATAAATTAGAATAATAATAAAATTTAACTAAATTTTATAACCTAATTTTTTTAAAAATGTATATTTGTAAAATTTTTAAAGAAAAGGTGGTTTTTAATAAAAATCACTATTTTTCACTATTCCTAAAAGATATGTTTAAGAAAGTTATCCAAACCTCACATTAAGTTAATGATTAAATTATTATTAAAAAATGGATTTATTTTTTTCAAATATTTTTTTAAAATTTTTTAAATTAATTTTTCGAATAACCTTCCTATGATCAAGGACACAATTTTTTTAAAAATAAAACTTTTAAAAGTGAAACTGAATTTATTCATATCCCATTCCTAGAATAAAATACTAACTGAATAACAAAAATATATTTAATTTAAATTATATATATTTCATTAAAATCATACCCTGTTATAGATAAATACAATTTATTATGATAAAAATCATTGCATGCATAAAAATGTTTTTCCAGAGTAGCATTTCTATTTCATTAAAATGAATTACCTTATTTTAATTTATAATCAATTCATATCCAATATATTTATTTAATTAAATATTAAAAAATATATATTAAAAAATTTATATATTTTTAAGAACACTCAAAAATTCAAAGGCTAGTTTATAATGATATACAGTATTATAGATCATTTAAACCTGTGTGGAGTGTATCACATGATTTTGAAAAAAATAAATTTACATGAAGAAAACAAAATATATAAATAAATTATATTTAACCTTATTCTCCACACTTAGATCATTTTATTTTCCCTTTGGTGCAATTTACACAGTGGTTAGCCACTCAATATATATATATAATAAATTTAATCCTCTTTTACTCTTCATCTTCATCACTTGGTCTTTCACCTATCTAATTTACCTTCCAATGAGTGTTTGGGTCTTCACCAATTTTCACGTTGTTATTCCTATTTCATTATATCTATATTGGCATAGTCATAAGAATTCTCACACCATATCCCATTCTTAGGGGGTTTTCATCGAGTTAATTCAAAATCCCCAGAAAAGTAATTAATATATATATTAATTATTCATAATTAAACTACCCTTTATTATCTAAAAATCTCTCTTAGACATAAGATTTTTTGATATCATAATCCCGTGTTTGTTGATAGTTATCCACAAATTATATCATCATATAAAAATTACATTTCCTGGTTTCTAACACCATTTAATATATTCTTCCGATCTATTTAAGTATAACTACTAAATAATAATACCTATATAATTAACACGATCATCATAAAATTTAGAATATAAAATAATATAATTGGAAAATATCAGTCATTGAAAAATTATAAATTTCTTGTGCCTTATGTGGAAATTATAAACTTAAATTCTCAATCATTACTGGAAAATAATAATATTATCAACTAATTAAGCACTACCCTTATTTTGTTTTATGACATGTGGTTTCATGGTACATCCCTTTTTCACCATCATTTTTTATCCTATTTACAATATATGCGTAAAATGATTAATTTAATATCTAAAACATGTATTAAAAAACATCAATCTAAATAATTTATCTCAATATACTTAATTATGTAAATATTTCTATTGACCAAAACTATGAATCCCCACAAAAACCATATACAATATTGTACTCATTGATTGTTTTAAATACATGATTTTATAGTATATGTAGAATCCTAGATACTAACATCCATTATTAAGAAATCATCAATTATTATTGAATTTAAAAAATCTGAAAGATCATTTTAGGTTTAGATATTTAGAAAACTACGACACATCATAAAAAAATAAAGCCCATGTATTTCTCAAATAGGGGAAATTTCATCCATTATATGTAAGAAACTACATAATTCATGATATATCTTCAATATATCCCATTATTATATTGAAATAAGATATCCTTATAAAAATATCATATGTAATTCCATTCTTTATAACTATGGGAATTAAAAAATTAGAAAGGCGTGAGGCAAAATTCTTTTTATGGGGAACACATTTCTAAAGATATAATGGAATTAACATTTCATAAATATTATTATAGGAATAAGTTAACTTCATTAAGCAGTAATCATGTTCATATGTGCAACATGATATATCAATGAAAATAAATGAAACAAGGATATAAATAATATTGATATCATAAAGAGGGAATGAATAATATTGAAATAAAAAACATATTATCAAGGACTTATGCCAGGACCCTTTACATGTCAACAAGAACACAGTCAAGACAAATTTCTCAAATGGTTTTGAAGACCCAAAATTTTCAAACATGGATGGTATAATATGAAGTATAAATGCATCTAGGGGCTCTATATTTTAAGACCCACCTATCTTTTGATTATTTCAAATGCATTAATTGTAAGAGTAAATGATACCATTCATATAATTCCCTAAAGACCCATTGGCTATAAAAAAATATGTATCCCCATTAGATTCCTAATCCATAATTTAAATACATGATCAAAGGATATTATTTTCAAATAATTATCAATAATATCAATACTTATACACATGAAAATAATTATATAACATGATAATAACCCTTCCAGATAAATAATTTAGATGGTTAAACAATACATATTTAACATTCCAATGATCATCTATTTTGGAATAAAAATATATGGTACACCAATTTTTTTCATGTAAACAAAAGGATAACTTTTTCATAACTCATCTAGAGATAGAATTTGGGTATTTAAAATATACATAGTTGATTTTAAAATAATCATCTATATTAGAGTAACAACACCCCTGAAAACAATAAGTTTTCACATGTATGTTTATTAAAATAATTTCAAGATGATAATAATATAATATAATATTAATAATATAAAATGCGTTTTTCAAACTTAATATATATGTGGTCATACGTATAATCCAATACATGAAGAACGTGATCATAGTTCATTTAGAGAATGAATGTTTATGATTTGAAAAAACCAATATCCCATGATGTGAGAAATATTTTTCAAAAGATTCATTTGGATAGAATTATTATCTCTATAATATTGATATAATACCTCATAATTCAATAAAATAGAATAATGTGACAAATAAATATGAGATATGATCAAAATAAGGACTATAAATCAATGAATTAATAGTGAGCTACTAAAAATCCTCAATACCATAGAAATAACAGAATTGTTATCAACAATATTAAGTGATCAATAAATTTATACTAATTACCCTAAATAACTAGAAAAATAAATTTCATGGCTATTAAACCAATATAACACCAAAAATACGTAACATGGAGCCTAAAATTTAACATGTCACAATGAATAAGAATTGGGACAATGAAAATACACGTGGCTTGAGTAAAACCAAAATTAAACCCCTTTGAAAGAAGGTTCTTGTAATTATAATTCATGTACTAGTATTGAAAAAACATATTTATATGATATATTTAAAAGAAATTATATACACCATAAAAATGATATAAAGTGCATAATGGAATGTTTTTCCCAATAATGGAAAATTTGGAAAAGACATTACAAACTGTCCAGCCATCCAAGAACATAGTTTAACCTATAATATCACAAACCTAGTTAAAATTATAAATTAATTCGAAATATTTTTCATATTTATTTTCATTTATAGTCTTTATAAATAGTCAATCTCTACATTAATGTTTAAAATTTTCCTTCTCAAGTTATTATAAAAAAGATCGTATGTACTAGATTGATCATAATAGTGTTCATGATTTTTATTCATCAAAATATAATAATTTTTAGATAATTAAATTCAGTATTTCATATTATTTACATATATTTATGATGTTTTAGTCTTTTCTCTAGAAAAATAAATCAACAATAAGAATGTTTCATTGATTCATAACTATTCTAAGGAGTTATCTTATCTAATGAATTAAATTTTAATATAAAATTCTCTAGGAAAAAATTTATTTAAAACATTATATCATATTATATCTAGAATTATGTTTATATGTTCTTTCAGGATAAATAATAATAATATTATTGTTCAATTTTTTTTGTTAAACTAACACCAATATGAACCTAACATGATTACATGTATGATTGTGAGAAGAGTTTGAAATATAATTATACCAAAAACAACTACTGATTATATTTTTATTACTAGAGTGATACTGTTGAGTTATTAATATTCATAAAGATATGATAATTTATATAACATCCTTTTAGAGAAATAAACAGCATTTCCAATTAGTTCCAGTATTTTCTGTGTTCTAATTAATGATAATAATTATTTGATCACAAAATTAATATATCCTCTAATTTATCCTACCAAAACTATTGTAATTTCATAAAAATAATATTTATCCATTACAAAATCCATTATATACCTCTTTGTATTATTGTTAAGGAAAATGAATAACATTGTGTGATGGAGGTAGTAGTGTTTAATCATTCAAACAATAGTTTTTTTCCTAAATGGATGTGATATGTGAATATACAATCGTAATAAACATAATATAGTTAAATTATAATATATAAGTGATAATATTATCTATATATATGTTTTTTAGATTATATTTCTTTGAACATAATTATGAATATAACCTATGTTGTAGATTATACTGACATCAAGGATGTTTTTTTCTTGAAAGTCACATTGGAAATAAATTAATTTAGTAAAATAATTATGGAAAAAATAATTAAAAACTTGGTGCGGTTTCTAGGAGGATAATAGTGGTATATTTTCATGGAGAAATTATATTATGATATATATCTTTATGTAGTGAACATGTTAAACTTTTAAAATTAATAGAAAGAGTTTTCTATGAGTAAACCATAGATTTTTCTATAATTTAAGGTTTCTATATGAGTTTTAAAGTCCAAAAATGGAAAAAAGTGGAGAGTAAAATGAGTGAGGGTAGAAACTCAAATCAAATACACTATTATAGAAATCATTGATTCTTCTATGTTTTTCTGTTTTTACTTTCCTCCTTTTACCGAAATAATCTTTTATGATTGAGATGTATTTATTACCTTTGTAATTTATTTTTAATGAAAATATTAATATTGACATTTTGACAAAATTATATACCTATATTTCGTAATTTTAATATAATTTTATATCATAAATTTTTTGATTCATTGGAATCTTAATTTCCAATTTGACATAATTAATCATGAAAAAATAGACTTTAAAATGATAACATTTTAAAAATTAATATATATATATATAGTTATATTACATAATTTTTTTGATGACATAAATTAATTTAAAATAATATAATCAAAGTATGTGAGATTTTCATGTAAATCCAAAACTGAATCTCCCTTGAAAGTAATTTTTTAAATAAACCTGAATTAGTTTTTTTATTTAAGAAAAATTTGAATTAGTTCTGAAAATGATGTAAATGAGATTTTTAAGCATAAATAGTATTTTACAATGAACAATTAAATCCCTTATATATCATATTTTATCACATAAAAGGGTTTTTAACACTATATATCATTCTTATATAAGTATAATGTTATAGAAATTACATGGTTCATTGAGAACATATTTGTTGTCGACAAACTAATATTTTCATAAATATTAAAATTCTTATGTAATTAAATTTTAATATACGGATTTCAAAATTGAAGTTCATTTTTATTATTTTAAAATTTTAGTATTTATATTTTTATTTTGTGAATAAAATAAAAAAATATAGATTTAAAATCATTTTAATTAGTAAATGATAACTACAAAATATTATCTGTAATTATTATTATTTAATTCATTTATCTAATAAATTAGTTTTAACCATTTATTAATATTAAATATAATTTATCATTATTCATTTACATCATGAAATAAAAGTGCATATTTCTTAAAAATACTTTTTTTTGAAATTTTTTGAATATAATAAATGATGTTTTTAATCATTTTATGAAAAATACTAGAAATTAATTTATATTAAAAGTATCCCTTTCCATTAAACATATATTTCATGAATTGTTGAAAATTATTCATTCCACAAAATTCAGTGACTATGTTTTAATGATAATAAATGAATATATATAATTTTTCTAAATATATCATTGTTTTTATAACGTTTTTTGTTGCATGTGGAAAATGAAATAAAATATATTTTCTTATAGAAATATAATAATCTATTAAAATCATGTCGGTTTATACTGACGGTTCTAGTTGTAGTGTATGTTCTTATCAAGGCCAATCCAAAATCAATAATTTTCAAATTTGATGGACCATTCAAATGTTTTGAAATACTTAAGAATCATGATAAGTAATATTTATCCAATGAATATTAAAATAGAAGGTCATTTAACCCAAGTATATACTTAATCACATTAAATTTACAGTTATCAAATATAGATCATGAGAAATATTACATCATTCATGAGATCATTCTATGAATAATTCATTGATCATCAAATTCCATTTTCGGTCAACCTTTACTAATAACGAGGGATCCATATGTATATCCCTTAAGGGTTGATCCACATGTGCTCATATGATATCCAAACAACATAGAAGGATAGAGAAGGGCCGGTGTAGTGGATTAATTACCTTGTGGTGTGCACCTTTCTCATTATTCATATTCCTTTAATATTGAAGAATTTCCATTTCAACATCATTGTTGTTATAACAAAGGAGTGTGGATATTCTCAAGAGCTTCCATCAGTCCTGACAGGGAGGTATAGATTTAATTGTAGAAACAAATTATATCTTTCAATCAAACTCTAAACAATGGACATAAATATCATTATATAAAGATGGGGTTACGGTTAAAACAATATATAATTATAATATGAAACCTAAATAATATACTGAACCTTAAATAACCACATTCCATGTCATAATAAGACAATAATATTTTTTTCTCATGGATAATAGTAACTTGAACAATTATATATATTATTTTACTAACATACAAATTAATATTTAATAAAAAATATAAAAATGGACCACTAGAACATTTAATGTTTTCAAATACATGAATAAATATTTATTCATTAAATAAATTAATATTATATTTTCACGTAACTAAATAATTAACCTATGAATAAATGTTTATTTAATTTATTCGATCAAAGAAATTTGTATAATTATATTTTTTTCTGGAAAATAACATTTATTCCAATAACTAAATTTTATTATAAGTTAATTTAGATCAATTAAAACACATAGTTTGTGTTTCTCTTTCCATATTTCTCAATGGATATAGGTGGGGTTGCATAATTTCCATGATAATTATCTTGAAACGACTCATGGATCCAAAGATAAAAAAAAATTAATATTGTAGTGTAAATAACCACACAAAACAACTCATTGGGTTTCAAAATCCATTTTTCATGAAATATCATAACGACCCAAACATTCATTAATGAAAAATCATTCAGATCTAGTTAAATGTCTTATTATGTAAAATTTTTATATAAAATGTATACTTCCTTGGTTTTATGATTTTGGATTTTAAAATACTATTATGATTTGTGACCATTGCTAATAAAGTAATTAAACAGTGATCACATGATTAGTATAAATATAGGGCCTTAACAAATCCAATTTACTCAGACAAAGGAAATGATGGCCCCATCCTGTATAAATTCTCCATACAAAGCCCATTTTTCGGAGATGGGAATGGGGGCAGCGTCATTGGGCTTCTCTCTTGACCCATCCAAATCTGAGCTTGAACATGTTGAGCACGAATGAAACCGCCTACGGGATAAGTGAAAGTTGATAGAGAATATCACATAAGTGATGTTTTTAGACCCACCCAAAGAGTCTATCACTATCACACAACATACCCTTCAGTCTTATACAGGTTTTATAAGGGGTTATGTAATGAGACCCAAGTACTATTATTATTAACATTATTTTTATTTAGAATAAATAGTTCACATTCTTTTTATTATTGTTACATTGAAAATAGTTTTTAAAGAGAAAATAGAATAGATAGTTAATTAAGAAATCTATTTTGACATATTATTGAACTTTTGAACTAAATAATATTTTAATTAAATATTATTACTAAATTAATTTTTATTAAATATAAATGATCATATAGTTATTATGAATAAATTTGCGATTTTGGTCAAAGGTTGAATGATTTTTTTATCAAAACTCATTAATTTTTAATAAATAATTTTTTTTATTTTAAATGAAAAAAGTCAAATATTTCAGAAATTATTTATATAAAATTAATATTATATTCATAATAAGTATTTAGAAATTATCCAATGATGAATTTTTCATAATTTTCTAAGACATTCGGATTTTTGGGTAAAAATTAAATATCGTATAGATATATAATGAGTTTATGACATCATAATGACACAATAGTGATGTATGAAAATAATATATGCATTATGTTAGGAAAATAAATGTTTTACTAATAAAATAATGTTATTATAGGTTTGTTTGATTTATTTTACAATGCTTTAGATGACCCTTCAATACATATAGATCATTTTAACTTTATAAATTCATTTCCTTGAGAGTGTGACTCACCTCCATATTAGAAAACACAATATTTTAAGAAGATATACCTTTGGAATTATAAAATAATGTTTTTAATCCCCTTTATGAAAAACCATGGGAAAAATCCATGGGATGGTGTGTTGGTTTGATTAGTCTATTGTGTGGTGTCCCGAACCTAATTATTAAAGAATTCCCTCTCTTTACCTATATAATCCATCCCAAGATCTCACATCTTATTCACTCAAAGAATTTTTAGATCTACCAACCTCTTACCTCTTCTATCTAGAATCCTCTCAAGGCACCCAAGCTCTCAAGAATCCTCTCTCAAGCCCCTCCCAAGACTTTGGGATCACATTTCCTTGTAAGGGATTTTTTCCATTATCATTTTTTTCCTATTTTTATTTTGTTGTTATGCCCTTTTATTTTAAATTAAAAATAGTGGGGTATGATTTCACACCTCCACCATACTTACCTATTTATTTTTGAATGATTAGTGTCCCCTTTATCTATCATTAATGCCTCCCATGTACACCTGTTACCATGCCGAAATTCCATAAGGAATTTCTCTCTTCCCATTTACATTAAAGCAATTATTTTGTATTATGAATCTAAAATTCCATTAATTCTGTTGGGACATATACTTATATATCCACTCTAGTTTCCATTTAATTTTAATATGACGAGATATCCCTTTCTTTCTCATCATCCATTTTTATGAATTCTTATATCACGTCCTTATACTACCGAAATTGGACCGTGATTTTCCAAGCCCAAGGCATTCCTTTATCATTGAATAAATGATGATCATTAATGATTTCATGTTGTATGATCCGTGTGGCACACTTATGAATGGAACAAAATGTTTAAGACGGTTGAACCATGATATCACTCTAGGGAATTGGGTAACGATTAATATAATGATAAATCAAGTTCAATGATGGATTACTCATGATAATTCAAGTACAATGATGGTTTTTTCAGGATCCATGTGCAATGATCCTTGGCTCATGCTAATACCATGTTAAGTGTTGTTTCCATTTTTCAATGTTATGATTCTCATGATATATCATTCCTTTATGTTCATGTTTCTTGTTAACTCCACTGATATGTCTATTTCCTAACAGTTACTATATTCAATATGTTATTCCTTGTTTACTCACATAGTGTCCTTTATATCTCACCCTTTTATTTTTCATGTCCTCAAGTTATTACATTCAATACTAAGTATGAGGGAATGTTGAATTTATGTCAAGAAATATTTCTATAATGATGTTGTGTTTTAGGTTCTATGTTTTTATGTAATGTTCCTTATTTCCCAAAGCACTATACCTCATGATCCTCAAATTTTTCTTAAGTGAAAATTTATGTAATTAATCATTTTTGAGTGTGTAATACAAAGAAGAGTTGTTATAGTCAGTATTAGAGGATAGGTTTAATTATTTTTTTGATTAGGATTAGAAAACCCTAGTTAAATCCTTAGGGATAAGTCTATAAATAATAAAAGCATCCCAAAATTTTGTGAGTAATGAGTAAGTGGTTTATTAAAATATATACATCATTTTCTGGATACGAGTTAGTAGAGGCGGTTCTGGAACATGTGTACCTTGGAGTGAAATCACAGACATGGAGATCTTGGCATGACAGATGGTATCATGTTACACGACAATGGACCTTGCTGCACTCTTGGTTACAACACTCCTGAGGGATATGATTTGGTAATTTCACAAGCTTAGTATGAACCATTGTTAAGGAAAAAATGACCCTAAGAACAAATGTTGGGAATTAGATCAAGGATAACCTATATTGAAGCCTATAGATTCATAATTTAAGGAAATAAAAGCTATTTATAAGTAATCTGTTTTGTCCTCTGATTACCCTTTACATATTACCCCTAACCTTCCTTTTATTCCATCTAATGACCAGTAATAGGAGGACACTGGCTGAAAATCAATGTGAAGATCAATGTGATGATTGTTCTAATGAGATGCCCAATCCAATGGGAGTGGAAATCACAAACTCCTTAATGATACTATGTCATTTAACTAAAGCATTGAAAAAAAATGACTAAAGAGGAATGTTCAAACACCCCCCCAAAGAAAAAATAAGTCTCTATCGAGAGCTTCATAAGACAAAGGCCTCCTACTTTTAATCGATAATATGATCCGTCAATTACCAAAAATGGACCAACTCTATTGAAAAGAACATATCTATCCTTCAATGTTCCGAACTAGAGAATGTTTTTCAAGATCCTTATCATATGGAGGGTGATTCCAATCAATGGAGGACATTTATAAAAAATACAAAGACTATGGAAGAGATCGTGATATTGGAATGGAAGGATTCTCGTAAAATGGTTTTTTGGAAAATATTTTCATCGCACCCTCTGACCTAAGATGGAAAGGGACATCCTTTCCCTCAAGAAAAAATATGACAAATTCATCCAAGCATATAAGGAAATCTTCCCAGGTCTTTCAGGATATGTCTTCAGCTTTTTCAGTAACCCCTAAATGCTTGGTTGATCGCTTCTTTGGTGGGATAAAACCTATCCTATAGAAATCCCTAGTGATCTGTGACTTTAATTTTAATGAAGAAATTTTCTGATGCGCCCTTAACGTCGAAATAGGGATGAGAAAATCTCTGGGGTATCATGGGTATAAGAAGCATAAGGTGGACTTCAATTCGAGCAGTCTGATGGATAAATCCAACAGTTCTAAGAAAATACAGCACCCCGCTTTCCAAAGGTGTAAAATTAATCACCATATAAATTTCCTGATAGGGATGAGGAAATTCATTAGATGTGGAAGATAAGAGAACCTAGCTGTTAACTTTAGATAAAAAAATGTGGCTGTGATAGATAAGATGAATGCTCTGCTCAACTATCAACACATTCTTCTTTATTTCAGCAACATATAATTAGGGCACCGTGAAAATTAGTGCCCTATGCAATGGGTTTTCGGAGGCAACGAACAACATCCAAGGCAGCAAGGGGAAGCTTTTTTAAATCACTTCTGAAAATGTGATCATTGACATCAATGTTGTGATAGGTACGCTAGTTATTTATTCAATAATATCAAACATACAATTTGATTTTGGTTCTAATTATTCTTTTGTATCCCTAAATTTTAGTTGAACAATCCCAACACCACCACAAATCATTGAAGTAAAGATGTATGTGAGTACGGAAAATGTGGCAATCATTGCAACCCATTATTATAACTCATCCCCTTTGACAATTTTTGGATTGAACATCCTAGTGAACCCCCTCATACTCCATATAGTGTAATTTGTTGTAATTATAACCTTGGATTGGATTTCCTTATATAGAGGTAACAAAAATTGTCGTGAGAGGCAAATCACTCTTCATATAGAGAATCAACCCCCTGATTCTACACAAGTGCAAGGAGGAATATTAATCTTATTCAGTACCATCATCTTAAGAGTGGTTATTACTACCCTATTATTACACATATAAGGGTCAGTTGATTGAGTCTAAGGAAGAAACCATCTTTGAAGGTAGGACTATTGTGAGAGAATTTTTTGATGTATTTCCCAATTAATTGTGTGGTCTTCCTCCTAGAATTGATGATGAATTCTCAATTGACCTTATACCTGGGGTGTTGAAAATATCCATGAATCCTTATAGAATGGTTGTGGTGGATATTGATGAGCTAAAGAAACAACTACCAGAAAATCATGATAAAGTGTTTATATAGCCATGTGCTCCACCATGGGGTGAACTAGTTCTCTTTGTATAGAAGAAGGATGGATCGATTTTCCATTTCATTGATTATCGTGATAAAAAAAATCATAATAAAGAAAATGTATCCTCTTCCATGAATTGGTGACCTATTCAATCATCTAAATGGATAAAACAACTTTTTGACATTTTATTTGAGGTCATTATATTACCACATAAGCTTGAAGATGGTGGATATCTCCAAGATGGATTTTTGTACAAGGTACGTGCACTATGAATTCATAGTAATGCCTTTCAGATTCACTAATGACCCAAAAATCATTATGGACATGATGAATAGAGTAATTAGTGGCTACCTAGACAAACTTGTGGTATACTTTATAGATGATATTATAATATACTCCAAAACCATGATGTAGCATGAGAAGAAGATAAGCACAATACTAGAGACCATGCAAATGGAGAAGCTCTTTGAAATGTACAAAATGTGTGAGTTTTGGTTGAAGGAAGTCTCATTCATGGATTATAACATTAGATGTAATTGGATATATATGGATCCCCCCAAGATATCTGCAATTGAGGGATGGTCAAGGCCATCATTGGTAAGTGATATCCATAGCTTCCAGGTGTTAGCTAGATATTATCACCGATTTGTGAGACATTTCTCACAATTGTCCAACCCTCTCACTAATCTAACTCAGATGGGCATCAAGATTCCTTGGGGTGATGATTGTGAAGAATGCTTCAAGGAGTTGAAAATGTGGATAATCACTAAACCTATTCTTACACTACCCACAAGTGGAGAACATTTTGTGGTATTTAGTGATGATTCGAAGAAGGGCCTGGGTTATGTGTTGATAAAAATGGAAATTCCATTCCCTATGCATCATGGAAATTAAATGTTCATGAGAAAAACTATCCAAGACATGATCTGTAGTTGGCTTCATTAATATTCTCTTTAATAATTTGGAGACATTACCTAGTTCAGGAGAAGTGAAAAATATATAATGACCACAAAAGCCTCATGTATATATTCACACAGAATGAGTTGAATATGTGATAACGAATATGGTTAGAGTTGATCAAGAACTGTGATTGTTCAATCCCTTACCACCATGGGAAAGAGTACAAGGTGGAAGATGTATGATTATAAAGGACCCAACAATTCAATCATTGATGAGAATTGAAAAGGATCCAATCTTTTTAGATTTTATGAAGAAGGACATGGGAATCATAAATGAAGGGAACATCATTAATCCTTTCACAAATGATTTCTCAACCGTCTCTTATAGAAAGGTTAAAGGATGATCAAAATGATGATGTGGGAATTAATAAGAAATAGGAAAATATCAAGAATATAGAATATTCAATGTTCAATGTTAATGAAAACAGAATTGTGAGATTTGGGTCAAGACTATGTGTTCCATCAAATCTGGAGTTGATGAAAGAACTTTGGGATGATCCACAGAGTTCAAATTTCTCTAATCACCTTGGAAATACAATGATGGATAGAGATCTCGGAGTGTATTACTGGTGGGATAACATGACGAGGGAGATCGCTGAGTATACATCAATTTGCCTAGTATATCTGCAAATTATGGTTGAGTGGAACAAGTGTAATGGGATGATGCAACCATTACCCATACAATCATGGAAAGGGGAGAACATAACCGTGGAATTTATCACCAGATATCCAATGAAATCAAACAGAAACTATGATTTATAGGTTTTTCTGGATCATATTACAAATATGGAACACTTCATTGCAATTATGGTGGATTTCTCACTCGATCAACTAGAACAGATATACATCAGAGACGTGCTAAGGCAGCATGGAGTACCACTATCGATTGTATCTGATTGAGATCCACGATTCACCTCTATTTTTTGTAAGATTCTACAACATGATTCGGATACTGAGATGAACTTCTGTATGACTTATCACCTTCATAATGATGGAAAATCTGTGCGGACATTCATAAAATGTGAGGACATGTTTAGAGCATGCTCAATGGACTTCAAAAGAGGATGGGATCAACACATTCCTATGGTTGAGTTCTCTTACAATAATAGTTTCCACTTTATAATCCAAATGGATCCTTATGAATCCCTATATGGGAAGTGGTGTAGAACATAGGAATGTTGGGATGAAGTTGGAGAGATAATGTTCTAGGTTCGAAAGTGGTCAAATAAATGGTGGAGAATGTTAAGACCATCCAATAAAAAAATAAAAGCTGACCAGAGTTAAAAAAGTGCTTTGCTGATAAGTTTTGACGAGACCTATAGTTTTATTTCGGAGACATGATATTCCTTCACATGTCATTATGGAAGAATTTTATGAGATTTTTGATGATGGGAAAGAATATTCAAAGGTACATTATCCCATTTCAGATTCTTTATCACATTAAAGCGATGAACTATCGACTTGTACTCCACCCAAATCTAACTCAAAAATATTATGTATTACATGTATCACTCATGAGAAAGAACATACCTGACCCATCATATGTACTCAATCTAGAGGTGGTACAATTGGATAATGACCACTCCTACAAAGAGAATCCAGTGAATATCTTAGATTGTAGGGAAAAAGGTCAATGATAGAAGACAATAACCCTCATCAAGGTGTTGTGGAAGAACCACAAGTTTGAAGAGGCGGGATGGGAATTAGAGGTAGTGATGAAGCAGAGTTGCTCACATCTATTTTAGTGTGGGAAAATGAAATTTCATGAGGGAAATTTTTTATGGTTAGAATATTGAAACGTCTTGAGTATTCATTAACAAAAACACCATTTGATTCAATTAAATTTTCTATTATGTAAAATTGTTATATAAAATGTGAAATTCCTCGGTTTTATGTTTTTTGAATTTAAAATACCATTATTAATTGGGACCATTTCTAATATATTCGTTGAATTGTGATCACATTAGTAGCATAAATTTAGGTCTTTAACAAATCCAATTTACACAGACAAAGGATGTGATGTCCTCATCAAGTAAAATTTCCCCATACGATGCTCATTTATTGGAGCTCAGAAAGGAGGGGGTGTCACTAGGATTATCTCTTGACCAAGCCTATTCTGAGCATTAACACATTACGTTTGAACTGAACCACCTACAGGAGAAGTGGGAGTTGATAGAGATTACCACCCAGGAAATGTTATCCAAGCCACCCCAAGATTTTATCACCTTCTCACACCTTAACCTTTGGTCTTATGCATGGTGTTATGCATTGTAAATTTTTTTAACTAAAAAATCTCATTTTTAATTTATTAAGATATTTATTTTGATGAATTAATGGATTATTAAATTAAATTAAATATTATTAAATATTATTAATAAATTAATTTTTATTAAATATAATTGACCGTATAGTTATTATTATTACAATTGATATTTTTATTAAGGTTTGAAGGCTATTTTTGTAAAAACACATGAATTTTAGATAAATGCTAGTTTTTATTTTGAAATTAAAAATTCACATATTTAGAAAATTATTTAGATAAAATGAATATTTTTCTTTGGAATCAGGACATCAGAATTATCCGACGGTGAATTTTACATTATTTTTTGTGTATAGAAATTTTGGGTAAAAATTAAATACCTTATAAATACAAAATGTGTTTTATTTCATCATAATGTTCCAATAGTGATGCAATAAAATACTGTAATAATTATTTCCGCATAATATATTTTTTACAATTAAAATAATGTGCTCTTAGGTTTATGGGATTTATTTTAAAAAGCATTAGAAGTCCCATTAAGACTTATAAACCGTTTTTACTTTTTAAATTGATTTCATTGGGAGTGTGACTCACCTCCACATATGAAAACATAATATATTAAGATGTTTGGCCATTGACCTTATAAAAAATGATTTCCAATCCCAATTGGAAAAAATCATTGGAAAAAACCATGGGCTGGTTTGTGGTTTTTATTTGATTAATGTGTGGTGTCCCAAACCTAAATAATAAAGAATTCCGTCTATTTTCTTATATAATCCCACCTAAGCACCAACTTCCTCATCGCTCACTAACTTTGGATACTGACAAGACTCTTAGCTCCTCTCTATAGAATCATCCCAATTCACATCAAGATCGCAAGAATCCTTTCTCAAGCCTGTCCGAGGCCTTTTGGTCACACTTTTAGATAAGGGATATTTTCTTTTCCCATTTTTGTCCAATTTTCATAAAATTTTTATTCCCTTTTATTTTCAATTAAAAATGTTGAGGTATGATTTTTCACCTCCCCCATAATGCCTTCTTTATGTTTTAATGATGATATACATCTTTCTCTTTCACTAATTCCTCCAGTGTTCACCTGTTACGATACCAAAATTCTGTAAGGAATTTCTCTATCCTCATTTAAATTCAAGCAATTGTTTTGAATTATGAATATAAAATTCCATTTCATATGTTAGGAAATGTATTTAAATGACCCCTTACTTTTCATTTAATGTAAATATGATAAGAAATCCCTTTCTGTCTCATCAACCATTTTTATGCATTTTAATCTCTTGGCATTATGCTGACAAAATTGCACCTCGATTTTCAAAGCCATAGTCACTATGTCGTGAATACCATGACCATTTCCCTATCATGGTTACTGACCTTTATGACCACTTATGTATTGATTAATGAGTTTCATGTATTAATTACACATTCCAATATCATGAAATCAAATCATTAAGATGGGTGTGCCTGAATAGCTCTTGAAAATATTTAGTAAAGATTTGTATCATGATACGTCATGTGAAAAGAGGGTTTACTATTTATAATTCATGTACAATAAGTGTTTAATCATGATCCATGTTGAATTATCCTTGGCTCATGATAATATATTGTTAAGTGTTTTTCCACTATTCCATGTTATGATAGTCATGCTATATCAGGCCTTTATGTTCTTATTTATCTTGTGCTCCATTGATATGTCTATTTCCTAACATGTAGTATAATATTCATTTTAATCATTGTTTACTCCCTTAATAGAGTTTATAGCACACCATTTTATTATGCATGTCCTCAGGTTATCCTAAGAAATGCTATATACAAGGGAATGTTGTGGCCATGTAAAATAGGATTTCAATAAAGATGTTGTGTTTATGTTATATGTTGTAATGCAATATTCCTAATTTCCCAAGAAACTATACCTCTTTATTTTCATAGTAGTCTTAATTTCATGTTTATTGAATAAATCTTGTTTCAGTGTGTAATAAAAAGAAGGGTTGTCATAAATATCATCAAGCGTGTAGCACAACCATTACACAAACCTATTATCAGGACACATGTTTCATTAACTATATAAAATAAACTCATCACTAAACCATGGACATTGAATGTT
The DNA here is from genome assembly GCA_963277665.1 of Viscum album. Classification (NCBI taxonomy): domain Eukaryota; kingdom Viridiplantae; phylum Streptophyta; class Magnoliopsida; order Santalales; family Viscaceae; genus Viscum; species Viscum album. The sequence continues at coordinate 2,117,377,937 of OY728120.1, forward strand.
AATTTAAATTTCGTATATCAGTCGAAGGGAAAATGTTTCAACTTTTATATTAATGATACATATAAATAATTATCAGACAAATTCATTAAAAACATGTTATTCATGATTTAAAAAACATACAAAAATTCCTCCTAAACAAGTATTTTAATGGTTTTATGTGAGTCATATAATTGTGTGAGTTATGAAATAAATTAATAATAATAATAATGTCTATGTACCATTACACATGATCATATGTAGAAATATATGATGAGATATAAACATATAGAATTACATCTTGTAGTTATTATCTCATAATATCCCATTTTACAGACTAGTAATCCTAAAATTAATTTTATAATGTATCATATACTTATCACTTCCAAAAAATTATGGTAAAAAATCACCGTTCCCCATAATATAATAGAATCCAAACATTAAAAATGGTATCAAAATGTCATCATGGAATTTTAAGGTACTCATCATATAAGTGAATTTATATTCCCATTTCAATGTCACAGATAATCTAGAACATTATAACAATTATTTAATGAATTACTATGAATGATATATAATATGATTTTCCTAATATTTTTCACTTAATCGAATGGAAATCAATAAATAGTACACCTAGTTTGTTTTAGGACCCAAACTCCTATAAATTCTCCAATGGAATTGATCTAATATTTATTGTGTTTTAGTAATATAGATATCACCTGATGATCATAATTATGGTAAGTTATATATTAAGTGAATGGGCCCACTGTGTTGTCCTCTGAAATTTTTTTTATCCCTACGTCTTCACCCCTATAAGAAACATCCCTCAATTGATGATACTTATTAATTATATGCGTCATCCACATTTTTATCTTGGATGCACTATAATATTCAATGCTTCATTGTTATCAAAATAGACTGTGATAGGATATGTAATTCTAATAATCACATCCTGAGCTTGGATGATGTTTAAAAAACAAATTATTCATCAACTACCTCAAAAGATGTAAAATACTTGGAATATTTTATCAAATTGGTGACCACAACCTTCTTTGAGATTATCACGCTTACACCACCTGTATAGAGGGTGAATATATATCATGATAAAATTTTCAATATTATTAATTAGTTTTGAATGTAGAATCTATGTGTCCTTTTGCGACTAACTCTAAATTTGACCCATATACCTGAAACATATCCTTAGTTCACCTTAAATACTGAAGGATAGTCTTTATTTCTATCCAATGGTGATCTCATTGTACATATTAATATCATCAAACTACCTTTAAGGAGTATGATTCAAATATCCTAATATATAGAATAACATACATACCATTTCATATTAATGTTGAGTATGGAATTCATTCCACCCTTTATCAATACTTATGCGTCTGGGTACACATTTTATTGGAATGATTAATTCCTTGTGACCTTGGTCACTATACCTTAAATGAATTTTCCATAATTAATATCTTGGGTAATTTTTTAAATTTTTTAATTTGTTATAGACCGAATAGTATCATTAATCTATCATGATATATCATGATCCCATGAATATATACTCATCCACATAAATCATTTCTAGAGAAGCATTGATTTAAGCATGAAATTTCTGATCGCAAGACTGATTTTTTTTTCCAATTAGTAGTATGACATCGATATAAGCTATTTGAAAAACAACCAAACTCTAACTAAATATTTTACCATAATAAGGCTCAAATTTGATCTTTATGAAATAAATTTTCATTATGGACACATAAAACTAAATCTTCCAAGAAGTATAATAATTATTTAATCTATAATGAGATATTTTCATACTTCAATTTTTTTCTATCAATTGGAGTAAAAAAATACAAATGTTGTGTCATATAAACATACTATGGAAAGTTCCCATTAATGACTAATATTTTAACATTGATCTTCCACATTTGATTATTAATGGTATGTTACTACAGAATTATTAATTCTGATATACATCAACAAATAAGCTGGTGAAAATATTTTTTCATACTCTATTCCATCATATTATTTGAAACTTTTTCAAACTACTTTATCCAAATAATTACTTAATTCTTCAATAATTACCTATTTTTTAGGAATAAAAATTAAAACCAATAATATATACATCAAGGTTGAGATCTATGAAAATATAGTCTTGGTTTTGATATATGAATTCCATTTTGGAATTCATGAATTCATTCCAAATAGAATGTTATATACCACTTAATACTTCCTTTAAGGTTACTAGATCATTATTATCAACTAATAATTAATAGAAATATTTTTTTGTACTCTAAAAGAATATCATGTTGGTTATTTAAACACTCTTTTATTCATATTAATTACTTGTTTAAATGACCCAATAAGCTCTGTTTGATCCCTGAGGAGTGATGGGATAATCAATGTTTTTTTTTAATTTATTTTTTATGAAAAAAACTTCTAGTACATTTAAATATTCAAAATATTTATAAATATAAGAACACAAAGAATTTTATATTGCGAAAAATGATTTATATGGTTCCATATTATAGTAATTTTTGGGTGGTCATTATAATTTTTTGAATATAATCTAACACCACACAATCCACTGGAAATAAATATTTTTAATGTTTATTGTAAGCATGTAATTTACTTACACTTTTTTGTAATATTATCAAAATTAATTTTAATGATCATTACATAAAAATTGATATAAAAATTATTTTCTTTAAAATTTTAGAAACTATTACTAATATGCTTATAATGTCTTCAGTTTTTATCTTATAAATCTTCAATATTTTTATTTTAAAAGAAACACATCGTTCACTGTATTGTCCTACATTTTGAAATAAATTCTTCTTTGAAATTATGTTTGAACTTATATCCATTCACTATTTTCTAATTCATCTATCTTTTTTTTCTATATGGAAAGGTTAGTTTGGTTCCTCTCCATTCATATTTTTTTGGAGATTTTTTTTTTGAATCCAATTCTTCCTCACAAAAACATTATGCATGTGTAAATTGTACAAAAACATCATACTGTACATAAATTCCACATATAATTAATAGAAACAAGAATTATTATACTCAGTATAATTAACATCGATGTTTATGAGTAGGGGAATATTGAAGACCACCATTTTAATTTTCAACATAATAGAAAAATGAAATTCTAATATACTACTCAATATAATTAACATAGATGTTTCTCAGTGCTTCCAGAGTGTTTATGAATCAACTCATAGACTCCAGAAACCACTTCTTTGAATATAATTCCCTAAAACAAAATTATTATCATGAATTTTCCTTCCATTATATTTGTAACATTGAATTATCATAAAAAATATTCATATAGAAAGTCTTTTCAGTATCAAATTAAGTACTCTTAAACTATTAAAACATTCTACCACTGAATGTTTATCAAGGAAAACAATTTAACAAAACATTTTTTTGGTGAATCATCATATTATTATTAATTTTCAAAATATATTGGAAGTTTTCAAATGAATTCCCAAAATATTCATCTGTCTAAATATATTTATTCAAAACATCTATCTGATCAGCTTGTGTCGGTAGGTTCTAGGTACACCACAATCAGGCGATGGGTTGCGCCCAAATTATATTTTTTTCTGATTGATGATAAATATGACATTTACACAATAATAAATTCCGTGATCATTAGCATTGAATGAATGAATATAGAAAATACATAGAATACTATGAGAAAAGAAAAAATATTCACATATTATTTATAATCAATTTAATTAATGAAAGAATTTCCTTTTCAGAATTCATTCATTATCAATGGATATGAAAAGTGACCAATGTTATATTGACATTTTATTGTGTGAATAAAGAGAAGATTCCCACTAGAGGTGATCTAGACATGGTCCAAAAAACACTTATCATTTACGTAGTAATATTTATGTGATATCCTAGAAAATCCAATTTCATTCAATGAATTCATTTGATCCCCTCAAGAACCACTTTCATAGAAATCTCTTGGATGTATCTAGGATTCAGAATGGAATGTGGAGGATGAACACTCTTTGATCTTGTTATCATTCTTGGATAAGGGAGACCTCTAGATATTGAGACGATTATCTAAATTTGTTGTGCAAGACCAAAATAAATGAATAGGAACATAGTAAAAAAATATAATTGAATTTATATATTTCTAGTGTTAAAATAAAATAATTGTAGAAGTTCAATTTATTATTTATTTAATACCTACAGAAACACATATTGAATAATAATTATATTATTATTATTTATAGACATGAGATTAACCTGTGAATTGAATTAAATATTATGTACTAAAATAATATTCATTCTTTATTATTTCTCATAAGACAATTAAACTATCTTTTCCATTCCTCCAGAATAGTTTATGGGCCTTGAATAATGACTCTTTATTTATTAAATATATATCATGGAAATATTAATTAGTAAACTAATTAATATTATATCCACTAAATAAAAAATAAATATTTATTAAATATTAGGTTCACAATATTTTCTATCGAATAACAGGTGACAAAAAATATGAAATAATAAAAACATGAATAATTATTAAACAACATTGTGGAATAATATTTATTCATCTCTTTAAATAATAAATAATAATATTATTGTTTAACTAAGATTATAGATACACATTGAGTGTGACCATATAGGCCTCATTTTATGGTGAATTAGGAAAAGTAACCTAATTTCATGGGTTAGCATCTTGAAATAATCCAAGGAACCCATAAATAAAGAATTTAATGTTGTAATGACATAGAACCTCATACTGACACTTATTTTATAGTATAATCCCTCTACCATGATATCTCTAATCAAGGAGGTTGAATGTTTGGGATATTTGCCAATGTTCTTGATTAATCTTTCTATTACTTCCTAAAAATTTAATTTTCCTGTAGAACAGAATGTACATAGATTTATTTTGGATATATCATTTTCGTCAAAGGGAATGAGATATCAACTTTCGTTAAAGAACTGAATAGAAAAAATCCTTCCTCGCTATATTCATTAATGCAATATTACTCATGACACAATAAATCTATCCTACCTCACTGTGAATATATATAGTCATGTTTTCCTTAAATACATCTACGTAATTGAATTATATTACTCATTAATAATAATATCAATATATAAGGATCATTACACACATTCGCAGATAGGAACATCTAATGAAACATTTAAATGTGGATTTCCTACTGCTGGGTTTCATTCTCATAATATCCTGCACAAGAAATTACAAAGGGCGTACACAATTAACTGGTTCGTCAATGTTCTATGAGTCTCCACTAATGGTAGAATATATCATTCTTATCAGATGACCTCAACCATCTATAAAACATATATTATTTATTTTTGTTGTAGCACTTCCAGTTAGTCATCATAGAATGGAACTACTTTGTCCTTTTAGTGTGGTAGAATCTATTGAGAATTATCACATACTATTTTAAGAAGAAGAACACTAATTATGTGATAATATGTTTAATTATATTAAAAAAAATATGAATATGAAGTATCATAATGTACATTGAAGTTGGTTTTAGAGAACCAACTCCAATGGACTCCCACTTGAACTCGATAAAATTACTAACAACCTTTATTCCACTAGATCTCACATGATACTCATGATTCTGTTTAGACATGCCTTTAGTATAGGGGTGTTTCATGTTCACATTTCTAGGTAAATTCCATAAATTATCTTAACCCTTTCTCCAAAAATCCCTAATGTGGTGATGCATCAAGGGTATATTCTTTGTCTGTTGGTGTGCCTTGTTTCTTTTCATGATCCACTAATGTTGAATTATCACAAAAAATGTGATAGGGTCCTCAATTCTAGATAACACATCACGATCCTGGATAAAATTTCAAATATTAATGGCTTCATTAGTTGAATCATAAGCCTTTATATAATCATAATATGCTATAGAATTTGTGAAAACAGGATGCTTCAAACCCTAAAAGCTCACAACTCCTCTGTTGAGATAGAAAACATATTTTAAATGTGACTTCAGATCATTAGGATTTATCTAAAAACTAAAATTAATATAAGCTCTGATTTACATTTCAATATTTCCTCCATACATCAGAAACACATCCTTTGTTATTCTTAGAAATATAGGCGTATCCTTAACAGAAGTCCTTTTTTGTTCTCCTGTATCTTTTTGATATCTTCATAGAATGGCCAATACATAGGAAACATCAAGTTTAATAAATAATGTGGAATAAATTATATCCTATTACTAAGGTGTATGAGTTCTTAATCATTCTATTTTTATATTTTTAGTATTTAAGGACACATTTTCATATAAAGATGTAAACTGTGTGACACTATAAAAAACACATTTTTGGATTGTTCCATAATAAATATTTATTGTATCTAGTAAACAAATTTACTTTGACATAGTCTATGAAGCATCTTTGATCGATCAGAAATGATCATGATCCCACAAATGTAGGATCGTTCACTAATGTCCTTCCTGGAGAACTACATGTTTATCTAGTACTTAACAGGCTATATTACTATTATATCATTAATAACAAGTAATATTTCATCAAAATTTACTACTAGAATAATGACCACATTCCTACTGAACCACTTATAATCACACATCTCACATTTGTTCTTAATTAAATCAAATTCTTTATAGATTAGTCTAATCATAAGTATAATGACCTTGATGCTTGCTTCAATCTCTAAATGGATATCTACAACTAGATTTGTTTTGTAATTACCTAGATTCACAAACCCATCTATTTGTTTCATATATAAATCTTTTTGAATATTCCAAATAATGAATGATTTTTTGACATCCATCTTCCAAATCTCATAGTTATGGTTAGATACTATAGAAAGTAGAATTATGACATATTTAAACATGAAAGCAGTTGAAAAAGTTATATGTCAATCAATTCATCGACCATTATTAAACCATTTATCCAATATCATTTATTTATTGATATTTAGTTCATCTTCCTTTCCCAATTTCTTCTTGAATACAATTTTAAGTAAATATGATTTTCATCAAAAGGCACATCGACCAAAACAGATGCATTATTTTGATACATGGTATCCATTTTATAATTCATTGTTTCTCACCATCTTACACTTTTTGAGCTCTATAATATCTTCATGTAATATAGAGGTTCATCATTTTCATCTAATAATGATTCATCATGTTTTTTGACTAGAAAAAAATATCTCTCCGGGTCTCCTACCACTCTTATGCTCATTTGTAGTACAAGTTTTTCCTGAAATACTTATTCCATATTGAACTGTGGAACATATTCCTATACCAACTCTTGTGTTTCATCAGAATCAACTCCATCAACATCAATCTTACTCCAACTATCATGTTTAAAGATATGATCCATCTCAATAATGATGACTTTTATGGAAACAATCACTTTTTCATCTTATGGGTTGTATAGGTAGGATCCCTTGGATTCCTTGGGATACCGTATAAAGATAAAAAAATTTCCTTAGGGTGATATTTTATTTAAATAAGGCCCTAACACATACCTCACAACCACATACACATGTGTGGGAAAAATGAGATTCCTTCCACTTCATATATTGAATAAAATTTCATTTCATACTTTAACTGCATCTCTATTTAATGTGTATTCCATAGTTTGTAATTCATATCCCCATAAGGATAATGGAATATCTATAGGACTCATGATCAACATTACCATGTCTATCAAGGTACAATTACTCCATTCACTAACACCATTCTACTATAGTGTGTAAGGTGGAGTGAGTGGAGAACGAATCCCAAACTCATGTAAAATGTTGATAAAATCATGCTTAAAATATTCACCACCTCGATCTGATAGATTCTTCATTATATTATTTCAAAGATGAATCTTTAATCCATTATTGAATTATTTCAATTTTTCAATGGACTCAGACTTATACATAATCAAGTAGATATATCTATATATACCCAACATATTGATATGATTTATGATGTAAGAATATACACTAAAAGCTTCTAATAAAAATATTCTACTCAAATATGTGTGTACATTTCCTAGAAGCTATGTGGACTATTTACCATGTACACCAAATTGTTTTTTGGTCATTTTTTCTTGTAAACACTCATGAAATATTTCAATTCGTTTTAGTTTAAAAGTGTCTAAATTACCATCATGAATGAGGTTTGTTAAACACTTCTCGTTTATATTACAAGTATGGTGATGCCATATTTTTATGTTAGAAGTGTATTGTGAACATGATTCTTGATCAATTTTTAATAAATTATTATATAATTTCTTATATAATGCTCGTTATATAAATTTTTCATACCAATACATATGATTTATTTATAAAAGAAACTACTTTTTTTCCAATAATCAAAATAAACCCATCTGTATCATGTAATTATACGAAAATTTTGTTCTTGGTAACTCTATGTACATAATAACAATCTTTTATAACCAAAATCATTCCCCTTCTCAACAAAAGGTTGTTGTCACTACTATATATGGCATCCAACATCACATCATTAGTAGCTTGTTGATCCACCTCCCCTCTAGAAATCATTTGTAATCAAATTTCTTACATTATTTGGATACATATGTGAGTACTAAATGCTGTTTATAATACCATATGTGTATATATTGGACGATAAAACTCAATAACAAATGAACCATTAGCTTCGTCTAATTGTTGGGTGTAGTTCCTCTTCTAGTGGCCTGGAATTCCAAGTCAAAAACATACAACCTCCATTTCCTTTCCCTGCCACTGTATCTTCTTTTTTTAAGGACATTGATCGGGAGCTTCAGACTTGTTATGATTTGTGGACCCCTTTTATTATTCCTTATTTTCTTTTTCACTACAGGGACTTCATGTTTATCATTCCCCATGTTATTATCCACTTGGACAATCAAATTACAACATTCTAAAAGTCACTTCCTGTTAATGAAAAAATTTAATGAGTAAGAAAACTAGAAAGTTTATTCGGTTGTGATGGAAGTATGATATTTACATGCAACTCGTAATTGAATTTAATCCCTATGATGTATATGAATTCATGTAGACAATAATATTGACTACATAAGGCCTAGCGGGTGCAGACTATACAAGATTAGTTGTAAAAAAATAATTGGATCTCAGATAAATCTATTTTCTTCATTATCTTAATAGAGATCCTAAAGGCGATACATCATGAAATAAATATCCATGTCATTAGTTTTCTTCCAAATCTAATTCGATATGGTTGATAGAATGAAAAATTTAACATCATTGGAATTGTTAAAAAAATTTCATAGAGTTAAAACTCTTCATCACTTGCCTCAATACTAGGAGCATTGTTAATAGGTTTTTCCATTACATATAATTTCCTTTCATGGTAAAGGATGACATGCTAGTGTTTTCTCCACTCATGGAAAATGTTTCTGGTGATAATGTTATCCTTGCAAACTGTGGATCACAATGATATGCTTGAATTCTTTTTAATGTTTTTTCTAAAATAATTATCAAAGGGATTATGGTACATTATCAAATAAAATTTAGAAAAATAATTACATTTTATATTTATTAGTCACCCACAATTTATCAAAACACTTTATCCCTTACAATTGGATTCTGAATATCTCATTCCGTGTATATTCAAGATGAAAGGATCCATATTCCCCTAATCGTTAACTAGACATTGGTAGGTTATGAATCTCAAATGGTTTTAGTTAGGTATTATATATTCCAACTGTGTTATCCTACATTCCCTTGATATGTTATGTAGACTCACCAATTAAAAAATCCATAAATTTTACTTCCTCAACCCTTGACTCTCAATTACACGATGTTCTGCTTCAGCAGTCAAACCTTGATGCGAACTATGTTACGTCATACCAAAATATCATTTTAGAATTCCCGGATTATTAAAATCACCCCAACAATGGGTGGTCATGAACTTTAAACTATGTTTCTATTATAACCTTGGTATTGGAAGGGTATACAAACTTAATATATATTATGGAGGTATTTTATCCATTATAAATAAATTTAAAATTATTATTTTTATCACGTGGTTTTTAATATTATGTGGATATTCACAATTGATTAACAATGTATTATATAGAATATTTATGCATAAGAGAATTTATTTAAGATTTATCTTGCATTATCATTATTTTAATTAATTAATGTGATCATGACAAATCATCCACAACGAAACAGCCTTAAATCATGACCAAAATAAATTAATAAAGTGTTATGATTGTTATCTCTTATTAATGGTTTATTTATCTAGTAGTTGAGAAACTAACCAATGACTTAGGGTAAAAATACTTTACCAAATTAATGATTGTGTTATATATTTACACATGTTCACCTCTATATCTATCTTTGATTGGTTTCACCTTGGCTCCAAACATGAACCAACCCCACTAGCAAGGATGATCTGCCCATTATAGATGCATTTAATCACACACATGTGAGGGGAAAAGGTTTTACATACATGACACCATGTACATGAAGTATTATTTTTAATTTAATAATAAATCCAATTAAACCAATCACATAGAATATTATAATCTATGCTCATAATCAACCACAATCATGGAAAAAATTACACATTTAATAAAACATGATTTCAATTCATAATATTTCATTTCTAATATAATAAAAATAAAATCAAATAATTATCATATTTAATTAATGAATAATTTTATTATAAATATCATAATATTTACTTATATATTCTCATCTATAATAATTTTAATAAAATTATATAAATATATTTAAAATTAAAATTTTGCATAAATATACTATGGAGACAACATAGTGAATGCACATTTAAATATACCCAACATGTATTATATTAGATTATATTTTAGATTTTGTTACATATATAATTGATGAATCATCACATAATTTCTTGATTGGTACTATCATGTTCATTATTACATTAATTACAAGACTTTTTTGGCACATGAAATGTTTCAATTCATGTATAGTAATAATTTTTAATACGAATCATTCGTAATATGACGATTTAAGAATTACAGAGTCATAAATAATATATATATATATATATATTAAGACCAAACATATGGAGTGTCCTATCATCTTAATTACCACACACAAGAACATGTTGATAAGGATTACATGGTTCTAAAAATAAAATTTAATTCTTTGTAATTTTCATTATGTACATGGTGCGTACAACTGAGATACATGGCATGTACATATCTCACAATTTATCAACGAAACAGGAATAAGGACATGGTGTGTAAATCATGACTTATAAAATTAGATCGTAGGATGTGTATAATCAACTACACGACACGTGGTATACTTATTACATGATCACCAATCAGGTAGGCCATGCATTATAATACAAGGTACATATTTGACACAAAGGGACTACACATCATGTACAAGGTATTCAAGGCATTTATTGTAGATTTCCATGGTCAGCCATATCCCTATCAACATGTGGTGTGAGAAATAAATACACTATGTGTCATTAATGCACACTATTTGAATTAATTTCTCAATTAATTTTGGATTCATTGAACATAAATACACTATGTTTAACTCAAGTAACATGATGTGTAATCTTGTTTTATCCAACCAAAATCCTTGGCACCTATGGATGAGATCATAAATTGTATTTCTTCTATAAAATTATTTGTATTGACTAGATCTATTAGAAACTAAGGAGGATAAAAAAATATCAAATGTCAAAATAAATGAATGAATAAATTTTAATTGAAAACAAAATAAAAAATTTATAAATCATTAAATGTTATTTATATAATTATAAATAATTATTTGACCACTATAATAACACATGTATGTTCTGGATATTGAGAAAGCATGAAATGGGTCATGCCCAAAATTAATTTCATCACTGATCGATGATAATTCCATGATTTTCAAAATAATAAACATCGTTATCTATAAAATTTTGTCAATGAATATTGAAAAGGGATAGAACACTGGAAACAAATATATGATCATCACATATTATTTATAATCAATTTAATAAATAAAGAATTATAATGTAGGAATTCATTCTTTATTGATGGATATGAAAAGTGATATGTGTGATTTCATCATGGGATTGTAGATATCAGAATCTGTTTCCCTCTAGAGTTGATTAACACCTATTGAAAAAATATATGAATGTCTATGTGGTAATATATGGGTGATTGGATGAAATATCTTATTTCTTGCATGCTCCATCTTTTATCACCACAAGAATATCTTCCAAAGAATTCTCATGGATATATCTAGGCATGATAGTGAGAGGTGGAGGAAGGTGGTATTTGTTCATGGTAGAGATCATGGATAAGGAAGTCGACTTAGGAATGATTCTATTTGTCACAAAAAAATTGAATTGGATCTAAGAGAATGTAATGTAATTGGGTTTATATATCACTAGTATTAAAATAATGTATTTTCACGAGATACCTTAATTAAATTTTTAATCCCACAAGAACTCATATAAAATAATAATAATAATAGTATTATTATTTTTGAATATGTGCTTAACATGAGAATTGTATTAAATATTAATTACTCAAATAATTTCCAACATTTATTATTTCTCACAAGACAATTAAACTCGGTCTTCCATTCATCCACTATATTTATCGATCATGGAATAATGAATATTTATTTGATAAATAAATTTAATTGTTTCATTAACCAATAAATATATAAATATTATGTGCCCAAAATATAAAATATATATTTATAAAATATTTGGCTCACATTATATTCTCTCAAATTACATGTGACAGAATTTTTACGATCAAGAAAACAAGAATACATATTAAACCAAAAGTGGAATTATATTTATTCTACATGTTAAATTAAAAAAAATCATATTATTATTATTTAACTGAGATTCTGGATACACTACATGTGTAAATTTCTAGGCCGCTTTCTCAGTGTCATTAGGCGAAGAAGCATAAAGTCCATGATTAGCATATAAGAACACACAAAGTTGCCTATAGTGAAAAAAGGTAATGTCATAAATACATAATACCTGATATAAAGGATGAGTGTGTAATATAATCCCTTTATTATGAAATATCTAATAAAGAAGGTATCATGTTGATTCCATCAACCTTTGTGCTAATGTCAATTTATTTAGCATCCCATAAATTATACTTATCTATAGAACACCATGGCCATGGACTGAATTTGAATATATCATTACCATCAAGGGGCCTGAGATATCAACTTATATTAAATAATTGAAGGGAAAAACACATTCTAAAATTATTAATTAATGAATTATTACTGATGATACAATAAATATATCCTACCTCATTGTGAACATATATTGACATGTTTTTCATGAATACATCAAAGTACGTGAATCATAAAACTCAATAATAATCTAATAGTCTAAGGATCAATACACACAATCATAGATAGAAAAATCCAATTACAGATGTAAATGTGGATTTCCAATTGGTGAGTCTCATTTCCATAATATCTTACAATCGATATTACCAATGTTATACACCCAAAAATGGGCTTCAATATCCAATGTGTTTTCCCCAACGATAACATGTATCATTTGTGTCCCTCAAATGTATTCAAACAACTATTGAACTATATTTAAGTGTAGTGTAATTGTACTTTTGGGTTCTAATTATAGTGGGGATATGTTATGACCTTTCATTTAGAAAGGTACTCTTAGGACATTACATATACTATGCTACACACTAGAACAATCATGATATGGTAAGAATATTATTAACATTCAAATCTATGAATATAGGTTATCTTAATGTATATAAAAGATGGTTTCTATAAAAACATCTCCAATAGTACGAAAATTACCATCATAACTTCATACATTATTGTATGATGGACATTTCACAAAAAATATGTCTAGTTCGACATTTGCTATTTTTATTTACAAATTAGAATTCATTTAATTAAGAAATTATTTAATTTGAAATTTAGATGATGAAATTCCTTAGAATCATTCTTTTTCTTTTAAACAATCATAATAATAAAATTATTGAAATAATATAAATGAAAAAGAATATTTTTCCTTTATTAATTATACATGAAACCATATTCATAGTTATTCATCAACAATATTCTCAAAATATTATCGACCAATACATTTTCTGATGAATATGATTATGAAATAATAATACGAACACTGTACAAAGAAATATTTTTCTCCTCGATTCTTATTATGCAATAATCATGAGATATTTCATAACCCATATTTTGGGAAACATATAGAATAAAAAATCATCATAAGATAAAATTTTACAAAAATCATTCTATGATGGATTTATATATAATAGATAGATATACAACACATTTAAATTACATGTAACTCTTCATCATGAATAGTACATGTGATGAAATGTTCTTAATTTTTTTCATTCACTAAAAGTTTAAAAAAATTACAAAATTTTAGGATTTATGTTCGAACAAAAAAAAAGAAAAAACATTTGTGATGACTTCTATAACAAACACTGTTGAACTTATTTGTCCAAATAGACTCCACTATCAAATTTTTTTAACCAAGGTACATAAATAATTGAAATATTGTATATAATTAAATTTATTATATATCAAAAAACTATAGGATGCTGTGAGAAAACTAGGTATAGGAAACATGACTCATTGAAAAACAGTACAATGTTGTAAATAAGCAGTTACTAGAGTAACATTTCCCTACACCTCTTATATAAGAAACATACATCACTAAACAACTATTTTCTACCTTTGAAAAATTATACATACACATATATTGATAGTTAAAATATTTCAATAAGGATGAAACTATAACACCTCATGATTTAGTGAAATATGGTGTTCAAATTAATTTAATATATCTAATGTTTTTCTTTACATAGAATATACAATTTAAAAAAAACAGGGCATAATATGAAAATAAAATTATTTAATATGATAGTTGTCAACTAAATTTTGGTATGGCCACTATGAAAAACAATACCTAAATTATGAATATATGTTATTCATATGTATATAAATTTAATTCTTTGATGACTAAATAATGATAAATGATAATTAATCATTTTTGAAATTTAAAGGAAATATTTTTTCTTAAATCCTATTTTACAAACAAAAATGTGCTTCATATTAATAAATAAACTAATTTATTTTTGGAGAATGATTTTAAAGTAATTTAAATATTATAATCTATTTTAGATACAAATTATTTGTTTTCTTGATTTGGAATAAGAAATAATTAAAATTTTAAACTAAACCCATATTTTTTAATTAATGTTTTGTCACTTTTTAATGATGACCTTATTTTATGTTTTTATAAAAAAATTAGAAAAATAATTTGACAAAATAAAAAAAATTAAATTATAATATCAGAATTAGTTTAGGGTGATTTTTTATTCTTTTGAAGAAAGATACATGTTTATAAGAATAGTGAAAAAGACTGAATTTTATTTGGAAAATATATTTCCAACAAATTTAATAGAAAAAATAAATTATATTTTAGGATGTATTTAATATTAAATTATTTATATAATAAATATATTAATCAAATTAAGTTTATTAGAATAAATTTCATATTGAATATATATATATATACACATTTGTAAATGTAAGATATATTTCACTCTAAAAAACATTATAGTCAAAATAATTCGATTTATTTTAAATTAAATTATACCACTTATGTAAATTTAAATTGTAAAAATCGATTATATATTTTTAAAAAGAATAATTTAAATTTTATATAATTTTTTATAATAAATTTTTACCATAATTATCAATGAAAATAGTTCTACTTATTTACTATTATTAATGTTAAAAGAGGGATTTGCACATTACATGCGTTTGTATTAAAATTAAATTTACAAACATATTTGATTTTAATGTCAGTAATTCGACATCATATATAGATTAAATAGGTTAATAATATCAACTACACTCTATTTTAATTATATTCTAAAATAATAAACTACCTTGGTAAAAATAGAATCATATTATTATGGTAAACAGAACTAAAAGGGTGAAATTGTGTAAACATGAAGACTAAGGAACTACATGATAAAAATATAGTTAGTTTTTTTTATGGTGGAGGTGATTCTCAACCACATCAACCCTCCCCTCTATTATTGACCTATTTTTTAGGCACATGAGCTAATGGATACCTCCTAAAACTAAATATCAGGAAATATTCTTACATGGATGGTTTTATTTTCATATGAATAATTCCATATTTTGGGTGTGCTATGATAAAATTCTATTTCATTCATTTACTAAAAAAAATTAATTACCAATTCTGATTTATTTATGCATGATGGACTAAAACAAATTTTAAAAGGATCATAAGGCCCATAAAATAGGGAAAATTCTAACAATTTTCCTTTAACTATCTTAAAAACCAACATGGTTCATATATTAATCTATAATACTAAAAAGTTATAATACATGTTCCTCATTAATATTTATACATCAATAGTTTTATATAAAAACAATGAAAAATTAACCCAGAAATTGTGTAGTCGGGTCACTGGTGTGAAACCCTTTTCATCATTCAATCAAAGGTTCGGGACCCACAACCACACCTGATTTTATTGTTTTCCACCTAGATTACATGTTTTCCTTCTCTAAAACAAAATTAATATAATTAAAAAAAAACTATAATGGATATCCTTGAAATTAGGTTTATCACCAAATTCCCTTTAGGTATGGTTTTTAATAAAAACACAATAAAAAATAATTCATCCATATATATCCACATAGGTCCTTAATTTGTCTAGAATTTATCCATAATAACATTTATAAGATTAGAATACCATGAAACATTATTTCCTATATAGACATCTTAGGTTTAACCTTGAATATTCATTTTTATTATCTATTCATATTATTTATAATGTTTTGTAAGGGTAAAGTGGATTATCCTATGAAAATCCACAAGGTGTGTTAATCTAGGAGAAAAATAAGGTCCCTTTTTGTGTTCCAGATTACCCCAAGTTAGGCCATGAACACCTTTCCGGAGTTGTTAGTCCATGGTACATCTATTCCAGAACCACGTCTACATATATTATATGGATGAAAATGTATTTCTTGGAAGAATAAAATAATTTATACTTTATAGAAAATCATTGGTGTGATTCGATAATTATCCTCAAATTCTACCTTATGTTTAGGTTCTCTAAGCTATGTTTTCCTAAATCTGGTTCCCAAGGATAATACTAAACATTCTTTGACACTAACTATAGAAACCTGACTCTAGAAGCCCATAGAATTTGTTTTATGTCAATTACCTCAGAATGATTAAAAGGAATCATGTGTAGATGGTATAATCTGTTTAGTAATATTAGTAATCTTGTTATATAAATGAGTCTTTTATTAAAAATTTCTACACTAATTACAACATATTTGTTTCTTCAACATAAATAAATAACATCCAAGATAACACTAATCCATGTTGAAAATCTATACATATCATTCATTGTAAACATCATGGATACCTAGTTAAATAAACATAATAAGTGTGAGCTCAAATTCTCATTAATAACTAAAATATAGTAGAATAAATTATAAATGAATAAGAATAGTAAAATGGGAAGGTAAATAATAGAACAAAAATTCCATGTAATCAATAATTTTAATGCATGTACGTAAATAATAGGTAAAGCTAATAACTAGAAATATGTTCCATTGAAATAACCAGTTAAGGAAAAATCACTACGGAATGGTATGAAAATAAAAGACATTCCATTTAATCAATGAATTTAAATGAACTATATCCATATATACATCAATGGAAAATCAGATAGGTGAATAATAACTAAAACTTGTAAAATGGAAATGCTTAACTATTGGACTTCTTGTTAGAGGAACATGAAAAAATATCACAATCATGAACTTTCAAAAAACTGTTTAAAACTTAGGGAAGACACCCATATTCACAACTATTTGTATCATCAAAACCTATCAATGCATGGAGGAGATATATAAAGTCTGGTCTCAACCTATCATATCTAGTCTAAAACATTCCACATATTAAATAATCATTATAACTATTATCCCTTATAAATTAACCATATTTAATTAGAAATAAAATTTATCAATAATTCCCCAATTATTAATTGTATGTAAATTGGTATAATGTTTTTCCCATTGTAATCTCCATGATAAATGGTATGGATAATTAGGGGAAATTCAATTCTCAATAATAATCAGAAATTCGATATTTGAAGGGGCCAAAAAAGAAATCACGGAACTAAAAATTTATACTATCCTTGGCCAAATTCATCATAAAACATACAATGGAATAATAAGGATAGTATATACACAAAAAAATTCAATGTAGAGTAAAAATAGAGGGTTTTTTCATTGATGAAATAAAATAATAACATTTTAAAATATTCTTGCAGAAGATATCATTTTCTTTATAAAACACATTTCAAAATATTTGTCATTCAAAATTCTATTTTAAAACAAAATCCTTAAAGGTAATCCTGTCAAACTTGAAAAGGGGGATTAATAGTAATGACTACTGATAAATCCATACATGTTGTACAAGGTAAAGTGATATTTTCTTTTGTATCGCAAATGGTTATAAAATTTCTTGTTGAGAAAGGGACATGACAATTCCTTTGAAAACATTTGTAAAAGGAAAAAAAGGTTATTATGTCTTTACTAATTAATTTTAATAACATCTCTAAACTTTTATTTATTAAAACATGATTTTTAAAAGTAGAGAAGCACTCTGACTGAAGATATAAATAAATTCATTTTTTTTCTGAAACACATTCCCTATAACATTTTTAAAACTAATGAATTTAATATTGGTAATAATATTGATAATATTAACTAATAACTAGGGATGAATGAATGTGTTTATTTAAAAATGGTTATATAATTTACTCAAATATAAATTCCATTTAAGGGCCATTAAATATATTGTTGTGGAAAATAGACTTTATACATTCAAAAGTGTCCCATACCACCTTGATACATTTCAAATCACTAACCTCATAAAGGAATAATATTAAATTAAATCCTTAAATAAAATGATGATAAGAGGATTAATGAAAAATTATAATAATAGGGCTAGTAGATACACCACACAAAAAATATAAGCGGTAAACATGACATTTGTCTCATGAATGTAAAAAGTGAGAAGAGAATTGATTACATCTGAATCGAAAGACCAAAAGTAATAATCAAAATGTAAACACATAAATACCAACAATATAAAATAATTTTGGATATTTCATGTCAATATGGATGTATGGACACCAATTATAAGAAATTAGAATAACAACAAATAAGTTTTCATCCTGAAAAAAATATGAGACAAGTGTCCCTTACCATGAGTTTTCTTTAATGTGAACAACGTTTGACATCCTGTATAAAAAAATAATGTTGATTTTGTACTTGCTTCAGAACATTTATCTTGTTTTTAAGTAATATTTATTCACTTATTACTATGTTGTGTACAACTACTTAAACAATTATGATTACGTCAGGTGTTTTAACCAAATATGGTTGAGGATTTTAAAACAATTGTTTTGGTGATATATGATGTATTGTGTCATTATATAAAATATCAATAATAAAAACCCAGAAAAAATTATTATATTTATACATCAATTATAACTTTAAAATCAATCATTAAATATTTAAATTAAAAATTAATTATTGTTCTTATCATGGTGATGGTTGGTCGTACGTACGCATGGGTAACGTTCTTATATTTAAATGATTGTTATGGATTGAAAGATAGTAACCCCATATATTTCTATAATTATAAATACACCAATAATAAAATATTATTTAATAATATTTAAATATATATATATATATATTAAATGTGATGAAAAAGGAATCATACCATCTCATGTAGGCGATAGCCCACACGTCCAAGAATGACGTTATCCCTTTTTTAGTCTGTGAAATAGAAATAAATAAAATAATATATATATATATATTTAGAGATAGGTAATTGTGTTATTAATATCATATTTATATCTTTATGTCACATATTAATCATTATATTGAACTTTTATACCTTCCATGGATCGTGTGAATGAATCACATCACATTGAGGGGTCGACAATTCACACTTCCTCAAATCATGTAATTTTTTTACGTAAAATGGAATGTATTAAATTTATGTGTTATAAAAGGATAATATAAGTATAAATATAAAAAATTTAATAAATAAAATTAAAAAATAACGTTTCTATCATAATTTTCAAAGCTGAAATTGAAAAATTGAAAAATGAACAATTATCGTT
Organism: Viscum album; assembly: GCA_963277665.1. Taxonomy (NCBI): domain Eukaryota; kingdom Viridiplantae; phylum Streptophyta; class Magnoliopsida; order Santalales; family Viscaceae; genus Viscum; species Viscum album. The sequence continues at coordinate 2,117,398,148 of OY728120.1, forward strand.
TTGTAAGGCATTATTTCGTAGTTTATATAAATAGTATTTTTGTTACACATTATGTGGAGGCGTGTTTATATGTAGGTTTAAAAAATATCAGAAAAAATTCATATTATATTGAAGATACTTGTTTTCTTTATAAAATAAAATAATAATAAGAGTATATTGGGTGGATAATTGAAATGAAACTGAGATGATTGAGAGTAGAAGTGACCTCTTAATCGGGTAACTTGTTTTGATTTATACGAAAAGTATTCCATGGATGGATTCCTTAATAGATAATTACAGGAAGAGGGGAGGGATGTTGGGAGACTATTTTTTTAGTTATTGGTTGTACCAAAGGGTGTTTCATGTTTTTTGGAATTGGGATTGGTGGTGGCCTTTATAGAGTTGGAAAAGGACTCACTTGGAATTTTTTTAATCAAGTTAGGTATACACATGTTATTACATAATGAAGATTCAAAGAAACCCCTATAAACTAAATAATGTAATGTTAATGGAATATGTATTCCCATTAAATTTTTTTGGAGAAGTTAATTGTTCATCTGGACCCCAATGATTATGGTTAGTCCCTAATTTGGCTTAATTTTACTTTAATCACGGTGAATAATTTTAATTACGTTTACTATTCATTTTGTTCAAAAACGAAACCAGTCATATTAGGATATAAGTATCATACTGATTAAAATTTTTTATGTCTATTATTCGAAATTCAATTCATAGAAGTGGAAATGTTTTTTGTAATGCTAATCTCTTAAACAAATTATTCGACTTGTTTTCGTAGAAAAATGTTCAAAAGATTGTAAATATTTTTTATTCAATTACAATGATTAATTTAATATAATAACCTAAATTGTATTAATAGATGTATGATTTATCAAATTTTAATTTAATAAAAATTTATAACACATTATAATAGTTATTATTATTTAAAATAAAATATATTAGTTTTAAAAAAAGTAGTATTTTTTACTATTCATCAAAAATTGATGTTTCTCAAAAAAATACCAACAATTTACCCTAATATAGTTTTGAAAATATGAGTGAAAAATTTTAATTTTTTTATCATATTAAATTTATATCTATTTCAAAAATTTATATTTAAAAATGTTATTCGTTTGGAAGATAGTAAAAATGCCTTAATAAAAATACATGTTTTTATGGGTGAAATAGAGTTTGTTCTTATCAAATTTTTATCAAATCCTTTGAATGAATATAAAGAAATATATTTTATTGAGTATATAAAATATATATTTCAATAAAATATTTATGTAATTGTAGTTAATTTTTTTTATTAAGAAAAAACTCATTCAGAAGCATAAAAATAATAATATTTCATTTTATATACAATTGGTTATTATCTTTTTTTTCTCATTAATTTTTAACAAATGAATTAATTTTATACCGGTGTAAACCATAATTTTTATAAGTTAGTAATTAATATTCATAATATCGCATTTAATGGCTATTTTATATTATATTATATTAAATAAAATTGTTTTAATAATACATTGTTATTTGAATAAACTCGGTATTGCGTGTAATGCAAGCTATAGAGTAAGGTTTCTCTTGCATGTAACAAAATATAACATGATTTTTCATGAATAAAAAGAAATATCATGAGTTTAATTCATTGAAAATAGTTAATATATAATATATTCTTGGAATAATATATTCCCTTATGTGTTTTTTGTTGCGTGTCATACACGCTTTTCAATAAAATGATTCACTTTAGAATGTCAGCATGTTGTATTCTCCCCACCATAATTAAATAATGTCATTACAATTTAAACATACTTATAGAGATTAACTATTTGATACATCCTATTCTTGAAATCTCACATCATGAGAAGGTTCCTAAGTCATACTATTTAAGAGATAGAATGGAAAGTAAAAAAGGGAACATGGACTACCATGTAACTAGGTTTATAAGTAAGAGATAAACAGTGGAGAGTACAGATACGTACATAGAGGAAATGCGAAAACAATTGTAGGGAGTTAATGAGGTCATAAATAACAAACAAGTGATTGATAAATAGAATGTTGATGGACTCTAATCCATAAGTCTATGAAAATTTGGTAAAAAATTTAGTTCAATTGAAATTAAGGTATTAGGACAAATTTTTTTATCAAATTTATTTTACATATGTTGTCTAATTATTTTAATAAACATGAATATATGGAAATATTATTACATGTAATGTTTTAATTTCATATGAATAATACTTACTTTTGGTTGTTCTTTTATAAAATTATAATATATTCCTTTAATCAATTTAATTAACTACAAATAATAAATTTTTTACGCCCAAATCACTCAATGGAATATTTAAATGATAATAAAGCCTATGAATGATTGGAAATTCTATAAATTTTCATTTTATTGTCTTCCAAAACCAATATTATTTTTATATTTACCTTCTATCCTCAAAATTGATACTACTTTTTTATCATTAAAATTTATTCTTGAATTGTTTTCATTAAAAACAATGAAAAATTAACTAGGACATTCTGTAGGCTAGTAATAGGTGTGAAACCTTGATCATTCTTCGGTCATGTATTCATGACCCAGATACTTTCCAAATTTGATTTTTTGTAACATGTCTTACACGTTGTCCTTTTTTAAAACCATATTAATATAATTTACGATATATCTATGATGGACACCAATTAAATTAGGGTTTTTCAATAAATAGAATTTTAACTAACGATTTCAATACAACATCAATAGGTTAATTATTTATCCATATATTTCCACGTATGTCCTTCCATGTTATATGGTTATCCATAACAACATTTATAAGATTCCCAAACCATGACCCCATATCATCAATCTAAAACACCTTATTTTTTACCTAGATTATTTATTTTCATATTCTACTCTAATTAATCATAATGTTTTTTAAATAAAAAGTGGATTACCTTAATAAAATACAAAAAGATTGTTAAACTATGCACGCAGTTAATCCTGGTGTTGTGTACCATGTTACTACAAGTTTTGACCAGATCACCTTATCAAAGTTGTTTCACATAGGTACATCTATACCAGAACCATGTCCACTTGTAGTATCCATACATGGATTTATTTATATGAAGCCCCACATAATATTTTCTATATCTAAAATATATTGTTTTCTTCTATAATTCTCCTCATACTATCGTATTATTTTCTCTAACCTATGTTTTTCTAAATCTAGTTCCTCAGTTTGTTACTAAACAACCTTTAATACCAAAAATAGTGAACCAACTCTAGAAGCCTGGAGCGGGTGTTTTCTATCAATTACATTAACCAGAATAAAAGTAATCAATCCCTAAAGGACTGAATATTTAAGTAGTATCAGTAAAATAGATACTTAAATGAGTTTTTGATTATAAATTACTACACTAATGAAAACATATTTTTCTCATCTTTCAAAATAAATATCTTCGATGATAAATCTAATCCATCTAGTAAATCTATACATATTTTTCATAGTACCCTTCTTGGATTCCTAGGGAATGAAACATAATATGGGTGAGCACAAATTTTCATCACTAGAAAAATATAACAGAAAAATTAATAAATAGAAAATTTTTTAGGTGAATAACTGAACATACATTCCCTATAATCAATAATCTAAATCGATGTATGTAATGAATAATGATAGGTAATCCCCATAAATAAATTCTATTCAAGTAAATAGATAATGAAAATTGACTTTGGAATGTTATGAAAATAAATCACATGCTATTTAATCAATGAATTGAAATGAACTATATCCATAGATATATTGATGAAAAATCTAATGGGTGAGTAATTACTAAAACTAGTACGAGGGAAAAGCTTAATTTTTGGACATCGTTTTTGAGGAAAAAAAACCAATTACCTTCATGACAATTCACAAGAAGGATTAAAGCTATGGGTACAAACCCATTTTCCCAAATATTTTTCTCAAGAGAACCTATTGACGCATCAAGGAGGTCTTTAAAGTATGGGATCCACATATCATTACCAGTATAAAATACTCCTCGTATTGAATATGAAAATAAACTATTACAATTTATCTATTAGCTTTGTTGAATTTTATATATGCATTTATCAATAATTCTAAATTTAAACACCATATGTAAAATGGTATACAATTTAGGAAAAATAAATATACATGATAAATGGTTTATATAAATAAGGGAAATTCAATTAGCAATGATCAAATGAAATTTTCTATTTCAAGGGTACTGTAAAATAAATCAAGGAAGTGAATTTAAATAATATCCTTTACCAAATCCAGCGTAAACCATCTAGATGAATAATTAGGATGATATGAATACAACAACTCCTATGCGGAGTAAAAAAATAGTTTTTGTTATCGATGAAATAAAATAATTACTTTTGAAAATAATTTTGATGAAAATATCCTCTGGTTTTGAAAAAAAATTCCAAAATATTTTCCATTTTAAATCAATATAAAAAAATAATATAATCCTTTTAAACAATAAAAGGACGATTCAATGAAATGATGGATGAGAAATTTGTACAAGTCATGAGAGGTAAAATAATATTCCTTTTGTACTATAAAAGGTTATAAAATGCCTCATTCAGAAAAAAAGAATATTCCTTTCAGAATAGTGGTAAATGACAAAAATGGGTAAAAATTTATTGAAAAAATAATTTAACAAAAAAATCGATTAACTTTTTTTCAAAACATGGTTTCTTGAAGTAAAAATGTTCAATAACTAAAGGGAGAAATAAATTCAATTTTTCTAAAAAAAATTTCTATATCATTTTGATTATAAAAGTATTAAATATTGGAACTAATATTGAAAATGGTCATGAATAATTATATAGGAATTAATTTTTTTATTGAACAATAGTTATATAATTTACTCATCTGTAAATACGATTGAATGAACATTAAATAAATAATTTACTAAAATAATCTATATACATTCAAAATTATCCCATACCAACATGAAACATTTTAATTAATAAACCACATGAAGGAATAATATTAACTTTAATCCTTATATACCATGATGTTGATAGGATTAATTATTCAATATCATAATATGGGTAGTATACACACCACAAAATGATATAAGTGGTGAACTTGACATTTATCTCACATATACAGAAATGAGAGGAGAATCTCTTACAAATGAATAGAAAGACCCGAAATTTATAATCCCTAATTAAAATAGATAAATACCTTGAAGATAATATAATTCATGATATTAAATTTCAATCTATTAGTATTTAATCCTTATATAATACAATAGATGCAAATAAATTAATTATTCCTCATGGAATGAATGGTGAGAGAGGAGTCACTTTCCTTCAATTTCATTTTAGGTGAACATCCTTTAAAATCATGTATAATAAAATTATATTAATTTTATACATTCATAATAATATTTTTTATTTATCATTACGATTTTTCACTTATTTATTTGTTTTGTACAACTACATAAAAAATTATGTTTATTTAGGGTGTTTTGACCAAATTCAGTTCATGTTTTAAAATCAACTTTTGTGGGTGAAATATGGAGAAAGGGGTTATTATATAACTCCATCAGAAAAATAATTTTGAAATAATATTAATATTTATAAATCAATTATACCATTAAAATCAGTAATTAAATACAGTTATGAAAAATTAATCAACATTATGATCACTGAGACAGTAGTCCATATGTACGCATGAGTAACATATTTATTTTTTAATGTTTATTTTGGAAATAAGGTAAGCACATATCATTCAAAAATATTCATTACACAATAAATAGAATATAATTTATTCATATATAAAAATATATATTATTTTTGTGATGGAAAGGGAATCACATCATGTCAAGGAGGAGGTAGTCCACTAGTCTACTAATAATGCTATAACCATTTATGTGTGTGAAAAGAAAATAATGAAAATGATATATATATATATATATAACAAGTAAATTTTATTATTTAATGAATATAAAATTTTTGTTCTCTATATCATATTAGTTTAATTAAATTCATCTTATATACATTCTATTGATCTTTTGAATGAATCACCTCACATTGAGGGGGTGGTAGTCCACAATTCCTCCAATGATGTTATTGTATTAATGTAAACTAGAATGAATTAACTGTATATGTCATAAAAGTATAAGATACGTATAAATACATAATAAATATTATATATAACATTAATAATAGAGTTTCCATCATAATTTCAAACCATGAATGTTGTAAATGTAAATAATAAACAATCATCATTTCTTGAGGCATTAGTTCACCATTCACATACACGATATTTTAGTTACACATTAGATTGATGTGTGTGTATGTATAGATAGAACCATTATCAAAAAATCATTCGAGTATAACTTTTATACTAATTATTTTATAAAATAATGTAATATTATGATTATAGGGGGTAGATAATGGAAATGAAACTAAAAATCTTGAGAGAATATGTTACCTAATAATCGAGTAACTTCTTTTCATTTACACAAAAAGGATTTCTACCCAAATATGGTATTATAGGAAGAGTTTATTGTTTTGGGGATACTATTTGAGTAGGTCTTGGAAGATCATTATAGGTTTGACAGGTGTTATGAAGTGTGAGAGCTAGTGGCCTTTATAGGAAATGAAAAGTACTCACTTGGAATTTTAAAAAATACGTTAGGTACACACATGTTCATACCTATCATAATTTCATAAAAACCATAAAAACTAAATAATTCAAGGTTTATGGACTAATTATGGATTAAAATTGGGGTTTGGTTATGTGGATTGGTAATTTGGGCCCCTATGATAATAGTTTAGTCCCTAATTAAGCTTAATTTGAGCTTGATTGTTGTGATTTATTTTAATATCATTTGACAAATGTTTTGGTCAAAAATCAACATGTTTTGTTATAATATAAATATAATACTAATTAATATTCTGAGTTTATATTTATTAAAATTAAATTATTAGATGTAGAAAAATATACATTAATGTTGATATTGTCAATGGACAAATTAACTTCTTGAAGTATAAAAATATTCAATAGATTGTTAATATTTTCATTAAATTTAAAACCGAAATTTATTGTAATGAAATGAATTGTATTAATAGATGTATAATTTATATAATGTGACTTTAAATCAAATTTAAAATAATATCTATCTTTAATAATTTGTAAAAAAGGGCATATTTAACTAAAATGTGGTACTTATCACTATTCATCAAAAATAATGTTTCTACATAAAATTCAAAAAATTCACCATAATATAATTTTGAAGTTATGAATTAAAAAATCATGTTTTTTTTACCAAATTAAAGTTATAAATTTGTCAAAATTCATATTTGAAATATGTTTTACCTTAAAAGGCATCAAATATTCCTTAATTAAAATATATGTTTTTAATTGAGAAGTTGGGTTTGTTCTTATAATAACATAATCAAATCAATTGGAAGAATATAAAAAATATATTTTTGAATATATAAAATATATAGTTCTTTAAAATAATTATATAATTGTACATAATTATGTTTATTTAGATTAAACACATTTGGAAGCATAAAAATAAAAATATTTCTTTTTATATGCAATTGGTTTTTATATTTTATTCTAATTATTTGTTGACCAATGAATTCATTTTAAATTGGTGTAAAAAAATTTAAGTTAGTTATTAATATTCATAACAACTATTTTAACAGTTAATGAGTATCATATTATATTAAATAATAATATTTTAATAATACATTGTTATTTGTTCAAACTCGGTCTTACATGTAAAGAAATCTATTAAGGAAGGTTTCGTTTTCATGTGAAAGAATCTATCGAGGAAGTTCTACCTTTCATGTAACAAAAGATAAATATGGGTCTCTTGCATTGTAAGATATTTCATGGTTTGAATTTATCTATAATAGAAAATAGATAGTAGAGTCTCATGATGATATATTTTCTTACGTGTTTTGTGTTTCGTATCACACACACTATTGAATAAAAAAATTTACTTTAGAATTTTGGGGTATTATATAGTCAATTTATTATTGAAATTGGATTAAATATTTTTAAAAATTTTATAATTGTATCTTTAAAAACTCATGCTCACATTACATCTGTGAGATTAATTTTAAACAATATTCTATCACTTATGTGAATGAAATTAGAAAAATGGATTACATATTTAGAATCATAATAATTTTTATTATACACTAATTTAACCTAATTATTTACAATAGTTATTCATGAGAAAATATTTAATAAATAGCTAGGATTATGGTCAAAATGGCGGTTTCAACATTACATGAATTTTTATTAAAATTAACATTACATGGATACCTATTTTATATCTATTTAATAAAAATTAATATTAAAAAAACATTATGTTTTATTTATCCAGTAAATAAAATATTAATGTTATTCATTAATGATAAATTACATAGTTTAATTGAAAGATACAAATTAATAAGGTAATATACAAAAAGGGAAAAAATCCCTAATCTATATTACTAAGGAATAATACGATAAAAAATATTTTTATTTTGTTGAAGTTTTTCATGAAAAAAATCCCAAACATCCATTAATGTTCTATTTTATAGTAACATTAGGAAGGGGATACTAGAAAATAGATAATACAATTGGGTATTTACAAGAACGCCACACCTCCTAAATTATAAAAGGGAACACACTGAACCCCCATTTTCACATGTATCCAAGCGTTTTTCACAACAAATAACTACCAAAATCACATAAACAATTTCCTACCCTATTTCTAGAGGACTTATTTTTTGTATCAATCCATTAGTGTAAATATTGTAGTGCATCTTAAGGAGGATAACCTCAGTAGAGAAAATGTTATTCAACGAGAATATTTATTAATTTCTTTCTCCATATCCTTCAGTTATTATTTTGAAATGAATATATAAAAACCTAATTAAATTAAATATACTTATAGGTTTTTATTTTATCTGTATGACCTATAAGAAGACACCCTTCAATCAAATTGGATGAAAAATCATTGTATGTGTGTTTAACAAATAACCACCTATTGAAATAATGTGCATCATTTTTCGATTATCACCTTTCAAGGTTGGTAATAATGAAATCATTATATTTCATTTAAAATATATATGATATTTATGGTGTTATAATGTTTCTATTATTATTATTATTATATATTATAGACATTCTTTCCATTTTCTGGGAATATGATAACATCGTTTGTGTGCTTTCCAGACTCAATCCTCATGAAACGATTAGATTCATTTACAATTTACATGGATAATATTATGGCTGGATTTAATAAAAATATTATTTATATATAACATAATTTTTTCTGTATTGATAATATATATGTATCATTTACATTCTTTTTATTCAATATAATATGAAAAAGTAAACAATGTTAATAGATACGACAACCTAAATTTTCCAAGAACAATGTATTTCATTTCATATCCCAATATTTTATGGATTTATCTAAATAAATATATATTTAATAAAAATATTATTTGTATAATGGTATTAATTTGGGAGATTATGAATCCATGGTTGATCTACAGTGAACAAATGAAACCAGTCAAAACATATAAGAAAAACATAATAAATATTACCTAAAACGTAACATTAATATGAAATTGGTAATAAAAAGTTAATAAAAAACACTAAATGATGAGATTTCATATTATATATAAAATTATGATTCTGTAATAGAAATATTTTAGGCTTATATTTATTATAAAATTAGGATTAATAAGTATCAATGATCTCAAGACTCAATGTAAGGGGAATTCTACTTGAACATTTATTTCAGAGCGATTTATTCCATATTCATTACTCTTTTATTTTTTTTAGTGTATAAAATACCCTATGAAATGATATATTATGAATATATCTCATTTAATTATAATTATTATTTCCATTTATGTTATTATTTAATGGGTATTAGGATGGAGAGATTACTAAATCAGTGATGTATTTTTATGTCAATTTTCATTTATTGAGAAATATGTTACGATATGCACCTATATTCATTCACGTGGTGGGCATTGAACCCTATTAAAATGTAATATAATTATTATATTCATACTAATTGTATTTTATTCTACATTTTATTTAACTAATACATAGGTATTATCATTCAATTTGGCTTATTTGGTAAGAGTTTAATGTTATAAAATCATCGATTACAAGGAATGTTTATTATTTAGTCTCCAATGTAGAAAAAATAATTATAGAACTCTCAATATTTTTTGTTAATATTTTTACACTCTATTAATTAATTATATATTCATATAATGGTAATAAATTCCAATATTTTTTAGTTAAGATACATAAAAAAAATTTCTTAATAAAATTCGACATTATTTCCCTATTTACTCGTAAATCTTTTTTCTTCTGAACCCATGTTAAGAAAAACAATTGAAAATTTATATCCATTTTCAATTAAAAATTTAGTTTTATAATGTTTTATGTTTTATATTTTTTTGAAAATACTTCTATTGGTTTCTTTAAAAATATTTGATGTTACTTTCCATGAAAAGGATTTCCAAAATGTGCTATGTTTTAAAAATAGTTTTTCAAATAGGAAATGATATATTCATCAAAAAACTATTTAAATGACAATTTAAAAATTATTTCCAATTTTTGGTATATATTTTTTTGTGAAATATATATCTTAATGTGGTTATTTTAAAACTATTTAATTCATAATCTTTCTATAATGTTTTATTGATTTGATGGAATGATGTTTATGAAAGATGATTCATTTCTATGGGATAATCATGATTAAAATAGATTATTATGAACCAAATTTAATTTATATTAGTTAATTATATTTTAAATATAGTAATATTGAACCCATTTATTTTCAAAGGTCTACATATTTTATGAGGGAATGCTGATTTTATTTATGAATTTTTGTTATAATATTAATGATCATTATAGATTATTCTTTTCATAGATTTTAGACATTACATATCTAATTGGGTGGGGAATACAACATTGTGTTAGAATATTGAAAATTATACAATTTGGGATCCAAGATAGAACAGAGTAATGCCATTCCGAATTATATGATGGGGTGGATCATACGAAATATGGTCTGTTCCTTATAGCTTATACTTTTGGGAACCACAAATGGATTATTTTAAGCCTGTTGTTGCATATATGATGGGGTGGACTAGATAACATCGGGAGAACCCGTAATATAATACATGATGGGTTTCCCTAAATATTAATACAATGAATTGGGTAATGATAAATTTTATATGATATCATAGCTTACTTTGGTTCTCAGACCTTGCGCAATAGAGAGGGTACATGGGTATTTATACCAAGACAAAAAACAGGGGTACATATGTTATTAGGAAAAGACCAAAAGGGAGGGTACACATGCAATCACCCCATACCTTAAATAGAGGGTACATGGGTGGTCATCCCAATCCAAAATAATGTACACATGTGGTTATCCGCACCTAACATGATATCAATGTCTTTGTGGTAATCCCAAAAATAATATTTTAATGATTTTTTGTATGCCAAAAATATATTTTTTCCTTCAATGTTATGCTCTCATAGATAATTTTAATTTATAACCTTATGATACATTACCAAGGAACATCCAATCATTATTCTATGAACTATATTTATGATATATGATAGCTTGTATATGAACTTTCATCATGATTATCATTATCATTTACAGTTATTCTTATCTTATGCTTTCATACAATCACAGATTGATTTCTAGTATGTTTACCATTTCTGAGCTTCTGTGATCACCCTATATTTTGTTTCCTTTAAAGTGGTTTTGGAGAATGGATTTATATAGGGTATTACTATGAATAGTACTAAATAGGAAGCTATGTGTGGTAAAAATTTAATATATATCACCATATTAGAAGATTAAGTACTTATTTTACAATGACACAAAACTATTATGGTTCGTAGACATCTAACTTTTCAACTACATTATTATTATGAAAAAAATATGTAATATTTATTATTTAAGAGAATCGTTCTCTATTGAAATTATTTTTCATCCACTTTTACAAACTCAATTTGATTACATTAAATCCTTAAAATGTGAAGGAAATAATTGTAAATATATTTTTTTAACAAAATTATATCTCCCCCATAAGAAAATATTACAAAAAAAAAAATATGGAGTTGGGATAGATATAAAATACCCTACCACTTAAGAGAGGTTGGTTGACCAACAATTGTCTTCTTCATTTTCGGAAATGTCTCAATTTGTCATAATTTTTTAAAAGTATCAGCAACCTTCTCCCTTTTTGGAAATAAATCTATATTCTATTAATTCTTCTAAGCATACTATTTAATGAATTCAAATTTAATATCAATATTATTTGAATAATAATGATTTACATGATTTATACTAATATTTTAAAGAATTTTAATTTCACAACAAAAGATAAGGTGAAATTTTATATCAACAAAAGTTTATTCCAATTGTGCATTCATTCACATAAATTGTGTTACAGTCTGAGTGGATGAAAATTTTCAATATCTCAATGAACTAATAGTTAATAAATTATATTACTTTGTATATTGGATAACACATCACTACCATTTGAAGAAACTCAAACATATGTGTTTTTTCTATCATCTACACTCTATACCAAAGGAACATCTGTATAACCAAACAAATAAATCTCTCTTATATTTTCATATATCAACCCCAAATAGTGTTTTCCATTGATCTGTCTAAGAAATAAGTTGTCATCTAGGTGACAAGATTCATTTGGTTTAGTTCAAAATCGGGTACAATGATTAATAACATACACTATATTGGGACATGAGGAAATTATATGTTATGAAATTCCAACCATCTATCTATAAAAATTATGATCTATTAAAAATACTTTAAAATATTTTAAAATTACTGTTCCCACTAAAATTTGTTTAAAATTGGTTTTTTGTTTTCCAGCTAGTTATTCTGAAATGTTCCTTAGCATATATCTCTTGAGATTAGAAAATAGATTTATTCTGTATTGAGATTGGTAATGCAAGTGTATTTTTTAATTTTCATTATAGGAAAATCTCAAAAAATATTTTTCAACTTCATAATAATATTTTCACAGGTTTTGTAATCTTTTCCCACAAATATGATATCATCATCATAAAACATGATAGTGAGATTAACCCCTTAATTATTATTTCTCTAGAGGTTTCGGTCAAGTGGCATGTAATAATTGTGATTTTCATTTCATGTGTTGATCTTTATTTTGGGTATTTTTTTAAGAAAAAGGGAAAAATAAGAATTTTTTAGGTACATGCTGTGTACTCGGTTTCCACATGTAGCCATGTACTGGTCGTGTAACGAAAATGTACATGGTCGTGTAGGTAACATGTCAGACCACCTAATATAGGTGCTGGTGGAGGCTAGTACTCATCATGTATCATAAATGTACACTTCAAGTAAATTTATTTTTAATTGATTTATATGACCAGGATAAAATCTAATCTCCATAATTCTCTTGTTCTAGCATCATCTCTTATAGGAGAGGGACGAATGACCTAGAAATATTGATCTCCTACCGTTCCTCCGTCCGAGCATTGATTGAGATTCCGCTAGGTGTGTTGGATTCCCACCAGTGATTTACCACTTCCCCAAGATCCTCTCTTCTTAATTTCTCATCTCAATTAATTTATTCAAGATTGAAATATTTTATCCTTTTTGTAGATCTACATCATTCTAGGCCGATTCAAGGGCTGTTGTTCAAGAGGGTTCATCCTAAAACATAGAGGTAGGTGGAGTTGTTTGGTTATATGTGATGCATATTTTTATACTTTGATTAATGTTGATCCATGTAACAGTTTGAATTTCAATTATATAATTTAATGAATGATGTATGTGTGGTTATCCTACAATGGAATGTGAGAGGCTTGGACCCAAAAAACAATTGGGGTTTCTATGTTTATTTACATAGGACGATGAGAGCCTTAGAGTAGATTTTGAAAGATGGGGTATTGATTGTGAGAGCTACCCAAAGTTTGTTTATGAGTATTTTTTATATATAGACATAGTGGGTATTTATCGTGAGGGCTACTTGGAGGTAATGTATAAATTATTAATGCTATGTAGACTAGGGGTATTTACAATGAGATCTACCCAGAGGGTCGTTATCATTACTCCATGATATGTGGGAACATAAGGGTTAGACCATGAGATCCTTCCCAGAGTGTCAGTTTTGAATAAATGTATTGTTGTGATGAGTTATCCAAGACTAGAAAGAATCATGGACTCAGTCTTACATGGTTGTATAGATGGTCTTCTAAGATTTCTATTTGTACTATTATAAATGGGGATACAGAGCATAGGGTATATCTTGAGGATACATTATTCAACATTTTGAATAAATTATAAATGAAATTGAACATAATTGAAAGACTGTAGGATTGTTTAATATTGAGTACTTCTTAGTTTATAGCTATATGTCAGCATATTTCCTACTATATACATTCACGGACTATTTGGCACTGATCTTTTGGTAGTTTCCTACAAGGAATCATCTAACACCCTATTTGCGCCATTATTTTGTGCCCAAACAGATTATATGGTTGAAGGTGTAGATAAGGTAAAGTTCCCTTTATCATCGGGTTCATGATTATTGTTGGCGTTGGAGAGAGTTTGACCAAGCTAAGGCTTGGGATGCTGTTGGAGTATACTATTTAATGTACATCAGTTTCAGTATTGTATTTATAGAATTGTGAAATGTTTGGATTCTTTCCTTGATACATGTGACATGGATAATTTATATATATATATATATATGCATTTTTTGTTCATACTATCAATCATTTGTTGTTTAATTCTATTGTGTAGTATTACTATTTTCGTTACTACTTATTATTTTTTTCTTCCACTGTGTATATTCAACCAATGAGGGCATATTATCCCCATTATCAAATCATCTCCCTCATTTCTAGTCGGCAACCTCTGGAGTTTTGGGAAATACTCTTTAGGTCATGTGACAAACCATGTTCGGGGTGCTATTCGTCGGCACCCAGATCCGACACGTTATAATGTTGTATCAAAGGGAGGTTTCAATGCTCGAACATGTGGGTTATGGTCCCACATGGATTGGAATTTGGTGGATCATTATTGAACATAAATTGGATTATGTTATAATATGACTTGAATAAGGATTCCAAATGTTGATTCATGGGTGTATGGGCTCTCAATGATCAGAATTTTTCATGCCTTGGACAAAATTTTAAATTTTAAGGGTTCCAAAGGCGTTTCAGAGGATTAATATTAATAAAACAAGAAAACATGGTGTGTGGTGTCATTAACACCCTCCATCTGTTCATATGTTCTAGAAGAAGTAACTTTTCTTAAGTACACATCGTGTACTGGGAGTACACGCCGTATAGTTCTTGATCGTGTGATTGACTGTGTGAGAAGTCACATGAGGTTCAAAATCTTTTGGTAGAACATTACATGTCTTGATTATACACACTATGTGGAGAGATCCATGCATTCGGTAATCTGACCAAGAACATGGGTGGACGCAACATAGGTTTTATACACAGTTTCTAGCTTGTACACTCTGTGTAGAGTCTAATGTGCATCTTAACTTGTGGCCAATGACATAGGTATAAGGAACTAAATTGTTACATGTCATTTCTAGAGTGAACATGTCGTTTATTGTTACCGGAGAGATATTCATGTAGTTCTATCCATGTTGAGGAACCTGGGTAGGTGTTAAAATTGAAGTACAAGCTGTATATCAGGAGGAACACCCCGTGTGTATGGGTGTTACACGACCAGGTTTGGAAGAGGTAAATGCCATGTTAAAAGCCAAAGTGGACACACTAAGTAGGGGTTATACATGCTGTGTAATCAAATTTTTAAAAACATGAATGTTTCTTCTCATGTTCCTTTTTTTCACTTCTAATTTTTTTTCCTTGATACACTTGTACATAGGTATGCGGATGACCTTGAAGATTCATTCTGCCATTACATCCTCTGATTGTACGCCAGGTGCAGGGCAGTGAAAAGACACTAGAAATGACTGATCAAGGACTAATAATAGATCCTTCCATCATGAATGTCTTGGCCCCAACTGTTATACCAGATGTAGGTGCTGATGAATTGTTATGTGAAGGATTTATGAAATTGATGCATTCATTCTAGGGAGCACCACATCATACTTTGACTATGGAATAGTGGATGTGGGTGTTCCAGTAGCAGCATCCTCTAACATTTTCTATGGATGAAAGACCAATGGCAATAGATTCAAGGATAGAGGCTATTCGTGCTATCTTTGAGCATCTATAGATTCCTCCGGTGAGGATGATGAAGCTCGGTACCTACATGCAATGTGATTCTACCAAGAGATGATGGGTTGTTGTCACACATGAGAGATGTCCCCAAGAAATGGCTTGGGAAGAGTTTCATAGGACCTTCTATGATAACATATACCCCGATTCATTGAGGAAATATCAATCCCGAGAGTTCATGCATTTATAGTAGGGCGCTCTTTCAGTGATGGAGTATTCTTCCCAATTCATTGAGCTTAAGAGCTTCACAACTAATCTGGGAGGTGATGAGTTATCTTTGTCTTGGTGGTTTGAGGATGGTCTCATTTGTGAAATCCAATAGCAGGTGAATGTCTTTAGGAAAACTTTAGTGACTTATATAGCGAACCAGACAATGATTACTGAGTGGAATTTGATGGTTTTGGGAGCTATGATCCAAGGGAGTTTAGCATTCCGGGACTGTACTACATCGTTTGATAGTAAGAAGCTTAATAGGGAGCCTTTTTTTGGTGACTCCAGTAGCAAGAATATATCTACAAGTATGTAGGTTAGGTGTTACCAGTGCGAGAAGAGTGGGAACATGAGACATCAGTGCCTGAGGGACCTAGTTGAGTGTCGAGCTTGAAGTAAGATGGGTCATCTTCAAAAAAAATTACTATTTTTTTCACATCAACTAGTGAGAGAAGATCTGTTATGACTCCAATTACAAGAGAAAGAACACCTGTTTCTCCTCAGTTAGGGAATTGGAGTGCATTTTTATGCATAGGATGAGGAGGTGGTCATGGCCGTTGTATTCAGACAATATGTTTTCAATGACATTATGATGGATCAGATTAGGGTAGTCAGACAGGATTGCAGGGCCATAGTAATGGTCATAAATTTGTGGCGGAGCAGACCTAGCATGATCAGGATCCCAGATACTCTACATTTAGAGGTACGATTCTAGTTGCCTCAGTTTTATCGTCTTCTCTTTTTGATATTGGGGATTCCCATTGTTTTATATTTTTTGACATGGTGGAGAGTATTGGGCTCTGTATCTTTACATCTGAGGATGTTATGATTCTAGACACTCCATTGGGAATTAGGACAGCTAG
Source organism: Viscum album (assembly GCA_963277665.1). Taxonomy (NCBI): domain Eukaryota; kingdom Viridiplantae; phylum Streptophyta; class Magnoliopsida; order Santalales; family Viscaceae; genus Viscum; species Viscum album. Next base: position 2,117,415,477 of record OY728120.1, read on the forward strand.
TGAATGTCAGTTTAAGTAGTTTCCACTTGAGTATTGTTGTTTTCAATTCTTATGGGACCTCTATGTACTATAGATGATTGTTTTCGATGTCATTCTTAGAATGGAGTGATTTGTTTCCTTCCAGGCCTTTGTTGACTACAATCACTACAGGGTGAGTTTCATGTCCCCAATGGGAGGTTCGTTTCTACACAAGGTAAAATGGGATGTCCAGCCATGTTGAGCTAGACCCGAGCATCAGGGGTTTAGAGAAATATAACCCAGATTTCTAGTTTATATGTGGATGACTTGGGGACTTCAAAGAGAGTTATTAATCTAGTGGAAGATCATTTCAGAGATTTTTTTCTATTAAAATTTTTAGGATTACCTTCATAGAGAGAAGTAGATTTCTCTATTGAGCTAGTGCAATGAGTGGCACAAATTCCCATTCCTCCTTATATGATGGCTACACCAGAGTTAAATGAGATCAAGTAGATGTTAGAGGAGTTACATACAAAGGTTTTCATCCAACCTTGTACTTCTCCTTGGGGATCAACTATCATTTTTGCTAAGAAGGGTAAAGACACCCACATACATTCTGTGGATTTTCAAAAGCTTAACCAGTTGATAATCATCAACTGATATCCCATTCTACGGATTGATGATCTATTTGATCAGCTTTGAGGAGCCTGATTGTTCATGAAGATTGAATTGAGATACGACTATCAACAATTGCACGATATACCATCAGGTATACCTCTTGCACAAATTAAAATTATGTATTTTCTATAAGAGTACATGGTTATTTTATTAATCCTTACAAACATGCCAGATGTTTTCATGGCAGTGATGAAATGATTGTTATATCCCTAAAATCGATTTATTGTGGAATTCTTCTTATACGATATCCTGGTGTACTCATACACATGACGTGACCATTCTATACATCATGAGATCATTATGAGTACACTGAGAGAGCATCAGTTATATGCAAAGCTCTAAAAACCCACTTTTGGATGTATAAGATTCACTTTTATGGACATGTTATGTAATAAATAGGAGTATCAGTAGACCAATAGAATGTCAGAGCAGTAGTTTCTTGTGAGAAGCCAAAGAGCATCATTGAGGTAAAATGTTTTTTAGGGAAGGCTGGTTAATACATGTGCTTTGTACAAGAAATTTCAGGCATAACAGCGCCACTGATGGGACTGACTATGAAGGCTTCGAAGTAGTCTTGGACCTATTCCTGTGATTCAACCATTCCTTAGCTGAAAGAGAGATTTAATTCTACACTGATAATAATTTTTTGAGATCTAGAAAAGAGTTACACAATTTACTATGATGCGTCAGGTAACAGACTAGGAGTAGTTCTTATGGAGGGGGAAGGAGCCATTGCACATGTCTCTTGACAGTTCAGGCCACATGAGAGGAATTACTTGACGCACGATATCATGCTAGCTGCATTTTTGAATTATTTGCACTGATAGAGACATTATATTTTAGGAGAGAATATTTTGGTATTAAATGACCACAAATGTGTCAGGAATATCATTACTCAGGATGATTTGAATTTGAGACAATGAAGGTGGGTTGATTACCATAAGCCTTTTAAAATTGAGCATGCCTTCACACAAGGAATGGAAACCTAGTGGCTGATCCATTGAGTAAGAGGACCCAGATACAGGCAGTTCAGGAGGCCTTGACTGAGTGGTATCTTATGTCTCTATTCTCTAAGATTCGTTTGGAGGTTCACAACAGACATGGATAAACGTTACTTTCTTCTATAACTGTTACCTCTACTCTACTAGTTTAAGTGCGAGTATGATATCTATATAATTATGAAGGCTTAGTCATATGGGAGAGTATTCCAAGAGAGTATCCAACATCTAGGTGGACCGTAAGAAAAAAGTGAGATATTTCATTTCAATGGATGCATATGGGTGTCAACAGTCATATGTGAGGATTTGAAGTGTAATTTTCATTCTCGGTTTGGTATGTTCATCATAGTGTCACCACGATGTATCGAGAACTACACTATCAGTTTTTGAGGCTATGTATGTAAAGGGATGTTGCTAGTTTTGTTATTATATGTTCGAACTAACAGTAGGTGAATACAGAGAATCATCGACTAGCAGGGATTTTATAGTAGTTAACTATTCCTTAGGGGAAGAGGAATGATGTCCCGATAGATTTCGTGATGTGTTTACCAAGTTTGCCTCATGGGAATAATGATGTATGTGTTTACATTGAAAGGCTAACGAAGGTTTAACATTTCATTCAGATCAAGGAAACCATCAGTTTTTAAGAGCATGCAAGGATGTAAATCTGAGAGATCCAATGTTTTCCTGGGTTTTCGCACTCTATCATTTCAAATAGGGATTATTGATTTATATTTAATGTCTGGAATGTAGTATAGATGGCTTTGGGAACACATGTACTTTGGATTACCTATTACCATCCCCAAATAGATGGCCAGTCTAAGCGTATGATTAAGGATTTGGAGGATATACTTCGAGCATGCATCCTGGATTTCAGGGATTCCATGGAGAGACACATACCCCTTGTAGAGTTATCCTAGAATAAAAATTTTTAGGAAATGATTCAGATGGGGCCTTACAATGCATTTTATGGTAAGCCATTCTGATCAACCCAATGTTGGCTGGAGGTAGGAATGGTAGCTATGCTAGGTCCTCTTTTTGTCCTGGAGACCACTGTACAGGTGGAGTTAATTCAAAAAAGGATGTCTTCTACACAGTCTCTCCAAAAATCCTATGGCGATCAATTGAGATAACATTTGGAGTTTGAGGTCGTAGATAAGGTTTCCATACATGTTACACCAAGGTTGGGACATTAGAGTATTAGGAGACAAGGAAAGGTTTCATCGAGAACATTTGTGTTGATTGGGGTTTTAGAGAGAGTCAGTCCAGTTGCCAATTGGTTATAGCTCCCTCAGAGATATCAGGTATGCATGAAATTATTCATGTCTCTCAGCAACGATGTTACTTTTCAATCCCATCTCACGTTTTTTATCCTGAGTAAGTTGATATAGAGTTGGATACTTATTTCGGGAAGTACCCTATTTGAATTGTTGATAGAAGCATTAAGGTTATCTTTTGTCGGTTTGTTCCCCTGGTATGGGTGATTTGCTAGAACAGGCGAGTATAGGACATGAATTGGGAGAGGGTGACTGACGTGTGATCATAGTGGCCTAAGTTGTTTGATGACTCTTCTTCACTACCCTTGGAAGGTAAATTTGGGGTTGAATTGATTTATGGGGAGACAATTGTAAGAACCCATAGTTTAATTTCATGTTTTTATCTTTATTTTAGGTTGTTTTGCTGAAAAGGAAGAAATGAAATTTTTTTAAGTAGACATCATGTACTTCTAAGTACATATCATGTACTCAGTTTTTGTGAATAGTCGTGTAATGGTCGTGTAATGGCCCAGTACATGGCCATGTTGGTGGCCAAGAAGACCTCCTATTGTAGGATATGTTGGAGGCTACTACATGGTTTGTACATTAAATGACAACACAATGTACTCTTTTATTATTTGATTAATCAGTGCAAGGTTACACATAATCTCCATAATACTCTTCATCTACCCACATATTGTACTATAGAGTGAACAACAACTGTGAATCTTTGAGGTCCTACCATTCCTCTATCCGAGCTCCGGTTGAGATGTTGTTGGGTTCGTTGGATTCCCACCGGTGAGTTCTCTATTCCATTAGAGCCTCTATTCTGGATTTCTCATCTCTCTAGAGTTATCCAATGTTGATCATTTTTAATCTTTTTTATTTATCTATATTTTTCTAGGATGATTCTAGGTTAGATGTTCAAGAGTGATCTTCATACAACATTGTGGTTGGTGGTTTGTGCCATTAATCAATTTTCTTTGGATTGTATATGCTTAATGAACGGAATACCCATGTTGGGGTATTGCGTAATTTGGAATTTGACCATGTTTAGTGCCTTATATGGTTTGGTTATCTTAATAATGGATTTTTACTATGCATAAGATTGTAGAACCTTTTCTATGGGGCAACCCATTAGTGCGTTTACTGAGATTGAATATATAAGGTCATTTTCCATAGGTTTCCTATAAGGAATACATTCTTTTCCATGCCTTGAGTTGTTTAAGATGTAGTATTCTGGATATATGTGATGCATGTTTTTATGATTTCATTAATGTTGATCAATGTAATAGTTTTAATTTCATATAGAACCTTTAACGAATGTTTTATGCACCGTGATATTCTAATGGACTAGGAGAGCCTTCGACAAGTAAAACTGTGGGGGTTTCTATGTTTATTTACACAGGGCCGTGAGAGGCTTGGTGTATATTTTGACCTAGGGGGTATCGACCATGGGTGATACCTAGAGTTAATTTATGGTTATTTATACTATGTTGACCCAGGGTGTATTGACTGTGAGAGCTACCTAGAGGCCATGTATTAACAATTAATTCTAGGTAGACAAGTGTTATTGATCGTGATAGCTACCAAAGAGGTCATTTTAATTACTCCATTCTATGTGGGACCATATGTGTTAGTCTATGAGAGCTTCACCAGAGGTTTGGGGTAGTGCCCCGACCCTAGTTACCCAGAGTCGGTGCATTATTTTAATTCATTGGACTGATTACGATGAATCAAGTCCTAAAGGACCAATTAATTTTGTAGTCTTGAAAAATAGATTACAACCATGAATGTTACATTACACATTATAACATAAAACACAACATAAATGAAATCCTTTGAGAACGCCAGTATTCCCCAATATTAACCCTACATATCAATCATAATAAACTCATTGGAATCATAGAAAAAAAATAATCAAAAAGGGGTGTGCTCAAATGATCAATAAGCATAAAAAATTTAGCGAATGACATAAAATTTTAAGGAATGATGTGTAATAAGAAAATAGACTTTTAAACATAAACGTGAACATAATATGGAAAAAATAAATATAACATTTCCACATAAACATACACATGGATATTCTACTTATTGAATTATCACATGTAATAACTAATTTCATCACGAGGGATGGCATAATACCATACATAATAACCACATAGTCAAGGCCTCGTGCCAAGACTAAAAATAATGATTTCATTAAGGCACTGTTTCAAGACACAAATTTACGTAATGAGTCATACCAATGAGTCGAGGGGATATAGGAGGCCCGACCCATCACTTACTAATTCCATTGTATTCCTCATAAAAAATGGTGTAACATAACATAAACATTTGTGTTAAAACTGTCATACAATATGGCAATAATTCTACTGTAAAACATGAATGGTATAAAACATCACATCCATAGTAAAAAAAGTGATAATTCATTCAATACAGTATAGAACATTTTATTATAATAAATAATCCATAATCCTGAATAATATCCAGTAAAGGATGTTGACATAGTAAAAAATTATGGAGAAAAACTATTGTAGAGAAATATCCCTTTTCATGCATTCATTTAATCGCATAGAATTTAGAAAAGAAAAAATTTAAAGAAATTTTTGAATCAAATTGTCCCATACTACATTGAAACTTTTGATAGAAATTATCATTTTAAAAAATTCATGTCTGAATAAATAGATCCTTAAACCTATTTTGAAAACACGGACATTAATGAGAATGATTTAAAAGAATAAATATTTAACACATTTAAAATGATATTTTAGTTAAATATACCCTTAAAAAAATTACTTTTTTAAAATATTTTATGAATCATGGACATTGATAATAAATATGTCCCAGTAAAAGCTTCCACATAAACAATCTCGGATAAAAATGAGATTGAGGAATTATCCATTACCTTGTACTTTCCATTTGTCGGGGGTATGTTTAACCACTTTTATAAGGAACACTGTATGTTATTAAATTATAAAAGAACTATGTTAATATTTATGATATCATATATTATTCATTTACGACTTTATACTACACATTTAATAATAATTTACATGTTAATGTGACATTTTGGGTAATAATCACTTTCTTTATCATACACATTTTAACTGGTAATTTTTTATCATATCACATATATCTTGATTTAGATACATACAAAATATAAAAAATGATTTATATATCATATATATTCAGAATATAAATATTTATAATAGATAGATATTTTAAATGGAAACACCGTTCATGGAGACGATAGTCCGTACGTATAGGTGAAAGTTGTTTATGTTTTCCTATCATATAGTATGGAAGTTAGTAAACAAGAAAATATTTATCTACATAAATATATATTATTCTAGTAGAAATATTATTTCATATATATATTACACATAATCAATATATATATTTTCATCAAAATTTTAGAATGTTGATCATTTAAAATGAATCTCATCGCGTTGTGGAGACGACAATCCGTACGTATGCACAAGCAACAATATCATTATATCGATGGTAAACCGATGTTTCATTAGATGGAATATTATATATATAGAATTATTACCACGTTATATTCATTATTTAAATTTATTAAACTCGTTATTATTCTCACACAAATAATGGAGTCTTGAATAAAAAACTACACCATGATGTGAAGACGGTAAGTCGTACGTACGCATGTATGGTGACATTTTGATTCATAGGATTAATAGAATAATAAATATGGTCTTACCATATTTAAAATATCATATTAGTATTTATATGTTCCTAGAGTTAGTATTTTAGTATGGAAATAACAAACAAATAGGAAGTGGAAGAAGAAGAAAAAACATTGAACGAGGTGATGAAATAATTACCTCTTCTTCGGCTACTTACTTTCGATTTGAACAAAAGGGTTCCATAGGTTTGATTTCTGATCAAAGTAAGGCCACTAGGATGATGTGAGGGTAGTTTAGAGGAGATTTCAGAGAGGTTGGCTGATCCACATTAATTTGGAGGTGTGAATTTAAGAGAAGTGGAAGTACCATTTTATAAGAGACGTGAGAGTTAGTTTAAGAAAAAATTGAAACATTTTTTTATTATGAAATAATTTTTAGTTTATAATAGATAAAAATGAAATTATTTTGAGAATAAGGTGGGGATGTGTCGAAATAATCTTATGTAATAGGTTTTACATAGGTTTAAGTCACCATATTAACCTTATCTTTTAGATTTAACTCTTTGTTAAATATTGTAACATTTACATGTCTTCTTATATTTTTATATTACATGTTTAAGAAACATACTATAAAATGACCGCAGAACATAAAGTGGTTAATTAATGAAATATATAACCTCTTCTAAGTCATTATTCTTAACTATATAATATTAGGATTTTTCTATTATTTAATAAAATTGTATTTTTATTAAAAACTCAATTTTTTCAATTTTGACACTATTTAGTTAAATTGATTTTTCCTAAAGTTGTAACAAATTTACAAATTAGAAAAAAATTAGATTGAATCATCCCTAATAAATTATATTCACCTATAAAATTCTTGGATTGAATCAAAAGTCTCAATTTACCTATATTTTGATATTTATAATATAAATAATTTTAATCATTCATTAAGAAGGTAATAATTGTATCATCATTGTGTCATAAATAAATTAAATTATTAACTGTCTAAAAATTATAAAAAATTCCATGATTTAGGAATTAATTGTATACATTTTATTATAATTTATTCTAGAATTTATATAATGAATAACTCTATATTAAAAATTGTTTAGTAATTAAATTTATTATTTAACACTTCCAACACATCTTTAATTACAATATAATAAATGTCCTAATCTGATCCATGTTGATGAAAAAGAATCATATGTTTGTCATAAAGTTGAATTTGTATGAAATACAGTTATCCAATAGAATTGAGACATGTGATAGGTTAATTATAATATCGTTTTTGCCATTCATTAACCTATTTACTTTTAACCATGGTAAATAAAATTCTAAAGATATTATTCATCAAAAATTATTTTAATCCAATTGAACCAAATTTTACTTACTACTATCAATTGGGTCTCTCATATTTCTGAAATTAAATTCAATGAAGAGTAAAATTATGTTTTATGCTAATTTGCAAATGTTCCTAGATGGTGGGTAAAAGACGTTAAATAGTTCAATAAAATTTAAAATATAAAATAATATTAAAAAATTATTCAAATGAATTATATTGGAATAATCTTGGTATTATATATATAGTTTTACATTAAAATAAATTTACATAAAAATATTAATTATGTAAATAAAAATTCAGTATTAAACAATAACGTAGTGTTTTTCAAAATTCATCAAAAATTTAATTTTTTCTGAAAAATAGAAAAAATTGAACCAAAGATAATTTTGATATTAAAAATTCAGAAATGATTTCTATTTTAAAAAATTTAATACATAGATGTTTCTTTAATTGATTAAAAATTTATTCACATTGTAAAAACAAGAAATCCAGTTTTTAAGATGTAAAAACAATCAAAAGATTAACATGTATTTATGTCCAATTTAAATGTGAAATTACATAAATAGAACTATATTATATTAAATGATAAAAATATAATTTAATTATAATTTTAAACCACACATGTTCATAATTTTACATTATAAAATATTTGGATTTAAAAAGTTGTTTTCAATTCAAATTAAGTATTTTTCATGATTCCTCAAAATATGAAAGTTATCATAAAATTACCAAATATTTATCCAAAATAAATATTTATTTCCCACTTGTAAAGATGTATTTAATATTCTTTAAAATTAATATATAAACGTGTCACATAATGGATTTAAAAAGGGGTTTCCTTTAAAATGAGGAACAACAACATTTTTTAAAATTGCTTCTTTTATCTGAAAAATTATATTTGTCCTTATATTATATCTAAGAAACACAATTAAGGAATATTAAAATGATATATGATATATATAAATTTAAAATTGTTGTTAATACTATTCATAAGAACATTTTTAAATTTCTAGTTTGATTGGTCGTCTTGCTCTTGAAATCGGTGTTGCGTGTATCGCTAGCTATTGAATTACATTAAAGAGATAACGTACTGTTAAATAATTGGGTGCTAAAGTCAGTTTTGAATAAATGTATAGTTGTGATGAGTCTGCCAAGGAAAAGCACAAGGTGAGACTCAGTGTTACGTGGTTGTTTAGATGGTCTTCTAAGACATCTATTGTAACTATTATACTAGTGGATATAGATCTTAGTTTAGATATCGAGGTTACATTATTAATATAAGAACTCGGGTTTTCAGAACAGGTTAAAATCCCGACCCTGTTTGAAAATTTTTACTGGTTTCTGGGAAAACTAGAATTTTGGGGAGTTTCGGGAAATTTCCAGACTACACGATGTGTACTTTAAGTACATGCTGTGTAGATGTTAAGCGAGTGACCGACCAAGTGCTCACTGAGTACAAGTCTCGTGATGACCATGTAGAAGATTCTTACTACACGGTCTGTAGTTATAGACACGCCCTATACCATTAATCATGCAAGGCCAAGTACATTTTGTGTGGTGTCCAGGTATAAATTCCTATCTACATGGTGTGTAGTCTTTCTTTGACATGTTATGTAACTTCATTCTGTGTAATGGCCGAGTCCCTGGACATGTGTTGACCTTGTAAATGGTCCAAGCCGTGTGTTGGACTTCATTTAATTTAGAATATGGAAAATCCATCTACACGACAGGTACTTTTAAAATACACATAGTGTACTTTTTTTATTTGCACATCCGAGATGATGTCGTGTCTTATTTCTGGAAAATCCTTCTTCTTCTCCTCTGGAAGAACATCTCATCCGAAAACCTCTGATGCACTCAATCCCTCTTATATTCTTCCTACGTTGTTCGTTCTTCGATACATTGGTGGCTACAAGACAACATTGGAGAGGCTAATCCCCCGCACCCTTCTTCATCCTTGATTCCTACCATGTTTCTCCGCAGATTCTATCCAAATGGAATTGCTGGGATTTGACAGAAACACAGATCTACCACAATTTAGACCGATTCAGAGGATGATATCAAAGGAGTGTCATCGTACGAGTACGATGTGGGTGGTGCATACCTTCTTTCATGTTTTCGTATACTTTTGGGGGTTGCGACCTTCAGGCGCGACATCAGTGTTGAGAAAAACCCTTTTTAATTGTTTTTAATTAATTACCTACGTTGTGGGATTCCTCTGGGTATTCCCTGAACCTATTGTGATTGAGAGAGGCTGGGTTTGAGGTCATAGCTTGTTTGGGGCCATTCAGCCGGGGTTCCGAAATGCATATGAATTGGACCATTGTTTAAAATGATGTGTTTAGACATCTTATTGAATGTCTTGAGTTAAACTATTTAGTTTAACTATTAGATTTCAATGAGTTAGGTGCTGGTATGGGACAACACAAGTTAGTTCAATTTGACTGTTTAGTAATTCCATGTTTAATGTGATGCTTCTGAGTATAATTATGCAATGTGTGGTATTGATATTGGTGAACTGTTGAGTTGGGTTGGGCTTGGACCAGATATACTTTTATGTGATGGGAATCATAGGTTGGGGCTTTGCACGGGTTACCTTGGGTGGTTGATACCACGAGATTGGGCATCATGGACAATGGTTGAGGCAGTTGTAGTGTCGAGATGGGCTTGGCCTGGGTTACATGGAAGGCGAGGCCATCAAACATGAGTGACAGGTTCACAGGGACACAAGGTGTCAGAGGTGTTGTGTCTTGGGGGAATACTGAGGAGATTACCGGTCACTAGGTACTTTTAAGTAGTGTGCACATAGATAGACTCCGAGATGAGGTGGTATGACCACTCGCTGGGTAGAGGCCCCCCGGTAGATGTCGTAAGGTATTTTTTGTTTGGTGGTTCCTATTATAAGAATCCATGTGGGAGGTGAGGAGCCTTTGGGGGACAACATTGAGGCAGTCAGTTTGGGGGTAGAGGCTCACCGTTATTTGAGGGCAGACATCGATGTCCCTCCAGTTATTATTTGAGGACAGGTATCACTGTTCCAATAGAAGTTGTTCCATGGGAATTTTGAGCTTCCGAGCTAGGTTACGATTGTTTTGTGTGCCTTAGAGATGTCGGTACTTGAGGCACATGGTGTCAGGTGGCATGAGGTGTAGGGCTACAGACCAGAGATTCCGACATTGGACGAAGTAGGTGACACTTCCTGGTGGCTGCTGAGCACCAGTGATGTTTGTGTTTACTTTTGGGATTTGTACTGTTTAATGTTTTTCTTATATAATCATGTCTTCTAAAGCACATATATTAGGTACACACCCTTGGGTGGTATCCTACTGAGAATTTTCTGACACCCTACATATGACCTTTGGGACGCGTGTAGACTTTATGAATTTGTGTGCAGGTATAGGGTTAGCCTCATGAGCTAGACATTAGTGATGTTGGCATGGAGACTGGTATGGACCTTGAGGTTGTGCCTTTCTAGAGTTATTTTCTTTAGTTTATCCTTTTCGTATCAGCATGTTGTCATTATTTTGTAGCTACTGTTGGTTAGCCATTAGTGACCTTGTATGTTGATCTGTATGACATACATTAGATGCATGCCTTGTTTGGTTATAGTAGTAGTTGCTTGTATTCTTTATCATGTTGTTCTATTTACTTTCAGCTGATATTGTTTCTATATTGCTTCAGCTGGTTTATTGATATTGGATATGATTCTGCACTGCCGGTATGGTTCGAGTCTACTGATTCATTTATTTCCGATGCATGTTATAGTATTATACTCATACCAGTACCATTTTTTTTCCTCTGAGAGGGTATAGCCTCCCCACTATACCTATTTAGACCCCCGTTTCTAGTCAGAAGCATTTGGTGTTCAGGGGGTGTGCGCCTAAGGTAGTGACACCTGACCCGTTTGGCTCTGTTCGGGTGGCTGGCCGGGTTCAGGTCATTACAAAGTGGTTTCAGAGGGGTTCTTGACAAGGATTTAGTAACATTGCTTTGCTGGCTACTAATGAGTACAAGACTTCCCTTTTTAATTCTAATGGTTTTACTATTTGGGATATGGTAGACTAGAGATAGGTGGATGTTGGAACTGGAAATTAAATTCGTGCTTGGGTGCCTGTAGCCCCATGTACGAGGGATGGATTGAGTTTTCGTGGGTGGGAATTGCTATTTGTTTTTTGATTAGATTACAGTTTATATGATTTCCACCTCGGTGGCTCACTTGTTGTGTGATGTTATTGATTATGATATTTAAACCTTTTCCGGTCTGGAAAGGGTTGTTTTCTTGTCTTTTGATACACATATTAGGGTATTTCAATTTCATAACTGCACGTATGCTTTGTGAAGTGATAATTCCAAGTGAATAAAAATCAATTTCCATGCTTTATCTGCTTTGAAATGTGAATTGGTGAAATTCCTGATAGAATTGCTAGTTGTGAAAATTTTTATTTCCATGCTTTGTGTTTTTGTAGAATTTCATGTTGTAGGATATTTGGTTCTGGCTCATATGAGAGCAGGCAGGATCTATCATTGAGGCAGTGTAACAGTCATGATTGGGTGACTCGGTCGTCGGTTTGAGGCAACGTGAGTTGTCTGGACGGACATGGCACATAGTACTTTTTATTAATGGATCTGTTAAGGATGGGTTAAGAGGCCATGAGGTCAAGATGTTGTGGGGCATGGGTTGTGGTGAGGTGGGAGTAAGTGTAGTTGTATTCACTTCCTTTTACTGCTTTCCTTATCTGCATAGAATATATTGTTATAGATTTATATGGGCTATCTGATCATTTAAGTTATTCAGTGGGTTAATCCTTCACGATTTGATGGAGCGTCAAGAATGAGATGATACGGTTCCACGTGATCAGGGTCTGAATTCAGTACAGGAAGATCACAAACCGCAAATATAGGATTAGGGACAAGAGCAGGTTCAGGATCCAGTGCAGGCAGGACAGCAGCCGGGTTTGGCATCATTCGGGCTGTGGCTTGACGAGCAGCTCCGAGCTAGCCTGGTGCGGGTCTTGCAAGGGATTGACAGAGGCACACAAGGTACAAATACATCTATGGAGTATCTGAAATGGGTGTTCGAATCGCATCACTCACTACTTTATCAGGGTGAGGGTGGTCCACAGGTGGCTGAGAACTAGATAGAGAGTATGGAGATGATCTTCGAGCAGCTCGAGATGCCTCCAGGGCGGAGGGTCAAGTTGGCGACATACATGCTGAGAGGACCGATGAAGTATTGCTGGGACGTACAGGTTCGGGCCCATAGGAACAAGGGACTGGCATTGAAGGACTATGAGGACAGGTTCTTCAAGCACTTTTATCTAGAGACGCTGAGGGAAGAGAGAGATCAGGAGTTCTTGAGTCGTCAGCAGGGAGATATGTCCGTCATGGACTATGCAGCTACCATCATAGAGTTGTCTTGTTTTTCACCTGGTATGGTGACTGATGATGCAGCTAGGGTGAGGTGCTTCAAGGATGGATTATGAAAAACCGTTTGGGTCCAGGTGAATATCATCAGGATGGGTTCTTTCTATGAGGTGGTGAAACATGCACTTATAGCAGAGGGAATCCAGAGGGATAGGCCCCAGATTGGCAGGGTGACATCTTCAAGTGATGGTTCGGACAGCTGGAAGCGGGGGAGAGATGAGTTCCAGCATGGTGGGAAGTCCAAGTACTCTGCTACACCACCCAGTGGCAGATAAACAATGTTTTTCATTCAGTGTGGACAGTTGGTACTTGTTTGGGCTCAATGCGATAGGCCTTCGAAGGAGTGTCAGGTGTGTGGATAGGTCAGGCATTTGGAGAGGTTTTTCAGGCAGCCTTCTCAGACAGCCGGTAGGCAGGGACCATAAAAGACTATGGAATCAGGTGTTGGTTTAGGTACGCTACCATGAGAGGGTAGTCGAGGTTCGACAGTGTGCGGAGGACGTGATAGAGACGGTGGGACCCAACTGAGGGGTCAGTGGTCGGTGACTGGAGTAGCACCGTAGGGAGGTCAGGCATCAGGAAACCATACTTCCAACTAGGTTCACACTGTGGAGCTTCCAGGGACTGAGCAGGCTGGTGAGCCGACAATAGTGGCAGGTACACTGCGGGTGTAGCCATGATTTTCTTTGATTTCTTTTGGCATTACCTCTTGAGTCATGTCTGGTTGACTGCACGGGTTGCACATGACACTTGTGGACTTACAAGATGCTAGTTAGTGGGATTGGCATCATATAGGATGTGTTATATATATTTTATTTATTTATTTAAGATGCATGGTATCAGGAGAATCAATTGATGAAGGTTACATGAGGTGCCGTGGGAATCAAGGCATCGTGGATGCGGGGTACTCAAGGTGCAAGCCTCCAGGATTTGATTGGAACATCTATGAGAAGAAGGACCTCTTGGAGGTGGAAACCAATACTGTGAGGGTTACATTGGGTGTCGCAAGCTACGCGTGAGTACTGTGGTGGTGCAGTGTTGACGATGCCTCATAGGATGACCATGTGTCCAAGAATAGGTCATTGGACCATGTCTGTTTATCTTTATTTCTTTGAGCTTTGTTTCGGGTTTAGAACGAGTAGGCAATTCCTAAGGTGGGGATCCCATGAGGAATTTAACCAGAACCTTGGGACTGGGGTATTATTGGTTATTCAAATGGGATGGGCTTGTTCGGTGCCATCCCATGGTTCCATTCGGTAGCTCGAGGATGAGCTATGTTAAGGTGGGGAGTTTGTAAGAACCCAGGTTTTCAGAACGGGTCAAAATCACAACCCTGTTTGAAAATTTGTACTGGTTTCTAGGAAAACTATAGTTTTGGGTAGTTTCTGTAAATTTAGAGACTACACGCCATTTACTTTAAGTACACTCCATGTAGATGTTAAGCGAGTGACCAGCCGTGTGCTCACCAAGTACAGGCCGTGTGATGACCATGTAGAATTTTCTTACTACACAATGTGTAGTTATAGACACACCATGTACCCTTAACCGTGCGAGGCCAAGTACATACCGTGTGGTTCCCAGGTACACATTTCCAAAAATACGGCGTGTAATCTTCTCTGACACACATTGTAACTTCGTTCCATGTAATGGCCGAGTCCCTAGCTGTGTGTTGACCTTGTACACGGTCCAAGACGGGTGCTGGACTCCGCTTAAGTCGGAGTATGGAAAATCCATCTACACTGTGTGTACTTTTAAAATACACGCCATGTAATTTTTTTTGCACATCCGAGATGTTGTGTAGTCTTATTTTCAGAACATCCTTCTTCTTCTCCTCTGGATGAACATCTCGTCCGAAAACCTATGACGAACTCAAACCCACCTAGATTCTTCATACATTATTCGTTCTTCAATACTTTGGTGGCTACGGGACTACATCAGAGAGGCTAATCCTGCATATCCCTCTTCGACCTTGATTCCTCCTCTGTTTCTCCACATATTTCATCCGAACGGAATCGCCGAGATTTGACAAAAACACAGATCTACCGCAATTTAGACCGATTTATATACTGATATCAAAGGAGTGTCACCGTACAAGTACGAGGTGGGTGGTGTATACCTTATTTCATGTTTTCGTAGTCTATTGGGGGTTGCAACCTTTGGGCATGATGTTAGTGTTGAGATAAACCATGATTATTTGATTTTAATTAATTTCCTGCTTTGTGGGATGACTCTGGGTATTTTCTGACCCTGTTGTGATTGAGTGAGGCTAGGTTAGTGGTCATAGGTCTTTTGAGTAAACTAGGTTGTGTGTGCCGAAATGTGTATGAATTAGACCATTGTTTAAACTGATGTGTTTATACTTCTTATTGAATGTCTTGAGTTAAACTGTTTGTTTAATTTTTAAATTATCAATGAGTTAGGTACAAGTATGGGACAAAACAGGTTAGTGCAATTTGACTGTTTAAAATTGCCTGTTTAAAGTGATGCTTCTGAGTATAATTAGGCAACATGTGGTATTGATATTGCTAAACTATTGAGTTGTGTTGGGCATGGACCGAATATACTATTGAGTGATGGGAATCATTGTGTAGGTATTTTCTCAGGATACTATGGGTGGTTTCTACCACGGGATTGGGCATCATAGAAGTCAGTTGAGGTAGTTGGACTGTCGGGTTGGGCTTGGCCCAAGTTACATGGATGGTGTGGACATCAGACTTGAGCGACATGTTCACAGGGACACAAGGTGTCAGAGGTGTTGTATCTTGGAAATATATTGAGGTGATTACCTCTCACCATGTACTTTTGAGTAGTGTGATCACAAATAGACTCCGAGATGAGGTGGTACACCCACTCACTGGGTAGAGGCCACCAGTATATGCAGTTAGGTGTTGATGGTTTTGGGGTTCTTGCCATAGGAAGCCGCATGGGAGTTGAGGAGCCTTCGGGAGACAACATTGAGGCAGTCAGGTTGGGGGATGAGGCACACCATTATTTGAGGGAAGACATCGATGTCCCTCCTGTTATTATTTGAGGACATGTATCGTTGTTACTCTAGATGTTGTCACATTGGAAGGTTGATATTCAGAGCTAGGTTATGATTGTTGTGAATGCATTCGGGATGTTGGTACTTGAGACACATGGTGGCAGGTGGCATGAGGTTTTGGGAAACAGACCATAGATTCCGGCATTGGCCGAAGCAGGTGACACTTCCTGGTGTCTGCTGAGAAATAGTGAAGATTGTGTTTACTTTTGGGCTTTGAACTGTTTTCTGTTTTTCTTATATAAGTATATCTACCAAAACACTTATATTAGGTACACTACCTTGGGTGGTATCCTAATGAGACATGCCTCACACCCTACACGGGACCTTCGGGATGCATGAAGACTTTATAAAATTGAGTGCAGGTAGAGGTTCAGCCTCAAGAGCTGTGCTTTAGTGCTGTTGGCATGGAGACTGGTATGGACCTTGATGTCGTGCCTTGTTGGAGTTATTTTATTTGTTCTTACTTTTCATAACAGGATTATGAATTTATTTTGTAGCTACTACTGGTTAGCCATTGGTGTCGTTATATATTTATCTTTATGACTTGTTTTAGATGCATGCCTTGTTTGGTTATAGTAGTAGTTGATTGTATTCTTTAGCATGTTGTTCTGTTTAATTTCCACTACTATTTTTTCTATATTGCTTCCTCTAGTTTATTGTTATTGGATATGATTCTGCTCTATGCGTCTGGTGCGAGTCTGTTGAGTCATTTATTTCCACTCCACATTTTATTATTATACTAGGACCAGTACCATTTTGTTCCTCTGAGAGGGTATAGCCTCCCCACTATTCTTATACAGACCCTCGCTGCTACTCTACAGCCTTTGGCGTTTAGGGGGTGGGCCTAAGGTAGTGACACCTGACCCGTTTGTCTCATTTCAGGTGGTTGGCTGGGTTCGGTTCGTTACAATTAAATAGTTCTAAATTTTTATAAAAAAACGAATGTAATTTAAAACATTAGAATTATTTATTTTTGAGTTATTCCTAGTTTATTTCTTCATTTCTACATATTTCCTACTGTATAGATTCACTGACTATTAAGAATAAATCTATAGGTGGTTGACTACTGGGATTCATCTCAAACCCTATTTGGCTCATGATTTTTGGCCCAAACAGATTATATGGCTGTAGGTGTATGTAAGGGAAAGCACCCTTCTTCATGAGGTACTAGATTTTTGTCAGAGCTGAAGAGCATGGGACCAAGCACAAGCTTCCAATGCTTTTCGATGTTACTGTTTTATGTACTTGGGATTCAATATGGTATTTCATGAATTGTGACTTTTTTGGATGCTTTCAAACATATATGTTACATGAATCATATATCTATATATGTTGTCATTGTTTATAATATCAATCTTCAACTGTTTACTTCTATTGTATGGTATTACTAATTCCTCTACTGCTTAGTATTTGATATTCTTTTGTGTATACTATTCCAATGAGGGAATAGTTTCCCCATTATCAATCCTTGGACCTCACTTATAGTTATCAACCTCTGGCATTTGGGGAATGCTCTTGAGGTCTTGTGACCAACCGAGTGTAGGGAACCTTTGGTCGCCCCCCGAATCTGGGACCTGATATCTTACATAGTTTATATTCTACTTACATAAGAATATATCCAATTTATAATCTATTGTTCTTTGATAGAGCTTAATATCATATAAATTATTATTCAATTTCCATGAAAAACATTAATATTTCCTCACCCCGATGCCACATGGTTGACCAATATAATAGTCATCATAAAGATATCTATTTGGAAAGGATGAACTGAAATCAATTAATAAAAAAATATTATTCATTTGAAAAAAATTAATATATTGTAATTAATAATTTCTATGTTTTTTAGTAGAATAAAATCCTCATAAAAATAAAGTCCCTCAATTTCTGAGTAACCATCACAGACCCGTCATGTCTTTTTTTTGATAACAACATCTTTTTCATATAACTTTTTTTCGAAAAAAATATTGTAACACTCACATTTTTATTATTTACTATGGGATAATGTTCTCAAGTAAAATCCTTTTGAATCTAATCCTGATCTTATTTCATTAAATGAATTCACTCCTATTGTTCCTAATCATCCCCAACATCCTTTGTATCAACATTTGAATTTATGTAACTATGTGATAATAACATTTATGATCTTCAATTTTGAACCTGTTTTCATTTATCTCTAATGATTTAATGAAAATACACATATTTCCACAACATAATTTGAGATTTATGATATTTTTCTCCATTAATTTATATTTATGAGTCATAATCTTCATCCAATGAATCATCAAAAATGTTACTATCATTATGTTCATTTTAAAACTACATAACTTCCATCTCACCATTATTCCATTCTCCCATATCAAAAACGATTCGAGAAACATTACTATAAGATATTTAATGATCATTAACATATATAGATTTCAGAATCATCCAATTATATTTATTATAAAATATGTAACCTCTACTGTTTAGAGATTATCTATGAAATGTTTCATCAACACATCTTCCATCAAACACCTCATGTTTTCAACATTTAATTTTATGATATAAGTACTTCCAAAAATGTTTAAAACATTATCTTGTAGAGATACTATTATTTTTATTTTTGAAACATAAATAATTTAATTCTTGTAATTTCATTGATGAAAGTTATAAAGTAATTATATTCATATATTGAATGTTTAGTCATGGTCCAATAAATATAAGAATATATCATTTATAAGGAATATGTTAAATCTATATCAAATTTATTCTATACAATGTTTATAATCATCCAACTTTGGTGAATGGTGCATCACCAATGTATTCTTCTTATCAAATTAGGTAAATAAGTAAAGCATTATCTTGTAAATAACTTGATTATATTCAACTAAGACAAATTCATCATCCCTTTAAACTATTGTTTATTTTATTCCTTATTTATCTAATGGCATGAACATTTTGAATCACTAACAAGAAACAATATTCCCTTTATTTTTTGGTCTTACATAAAAAATATCCCTTCTCCTATACTTTATAGAAAACCATCTTTTCTAGAAACACTATTTTTAACATCATTACATTGTGGGAAAAAACATAAAGATTATTATTTTATACCTTCACCATAAAAGGATATAAGAAATTTTAATAATTCTCCACACATGATAGCAGTTCCAATGCCTTTGATTATGAGGGTATCATTTTTTTCCAAAAGTCATTATACCTACTCGAAAATAATTCACATTATTTAACAACTTCCATTCTAATATCATATTGGAATAACATTTTCTCTCCAAAATAGAGGTTTGTTCTCATCTTGAAACATTGAGATCACTTCCAATAACTACTATGTTTTCATTACCTTTAACCTTATCCTCACATAGGTTCTGATATTTTAATTATAGATATTATTATCCAAGTATCCTAAAAAGTAATAATTTTTAATATTTCATATTTGAGAATATAAATCAAAAAATAGTTTCTAATTTGTGAAATCTATTTTTAAAAATCACAGAAAATTTCACATGATTCCTTCTTTTAGTGGGTGGACTCCCCCTAGATCATTTACTTGTTATTATACTAGATTCTATATAATGTGGATGATTATAATAAAACATATATGTTTAATTCCAAATCATGAAAAACATTAGTAGTAACCATATAAATCATGTCGCCATCTGTAAATTGATATATCATTCAGTGTTATGTTTATAAATTTATCCACTTTCGTACCATCAACATTGGTATTTTGTTTCACAACCAAGATTTGGTTACCTCCTCAGATTTTCTTCTTCATCTTGTATTACTACTTTGCCTTAATAGAATCTCCATTAGTATCAATTTGTGTACTACCATTATTACATTAAAAATATAAACATTAATAGATATTCTTATTTTATATACAATAAGGTTTTACCTATCATCTTTTTATATATAAATATATTATTTATTACTTTAAACCATTGAGGATAATTTTTTTTCATTAATATTATTTTTTCACTTCGTAGAACTTTATCAATCTTTATTAATTATGTTATATAAATTTTTATCTCCTTCTTCATCAATAAATTGTTTTTTATCATTTTATAACTATTTCTTCATAACTGTAACCATTTAAAAAACATCAATGATAAATTTATTTATATCATTAAAAAAATTCATCATATTAAAAATCTCTTAATGCAACATGGATTTTTCTCTAAGAAAATATAAATGATGTTTTACTAAAATATTTCCCTTCTTAATATTCTTATTCGATCATTAAAATTTAATGAATTTTTTACTATGATTTTTTTTCAAATAACATCTGAAAATAAACCCTACTTATTTTTATTCCTCTTCAGTGATACTTTTTTCATCACTAGTTATATTTTTATTATACCCAATTGCAATAAGATGTTTTTTATGATAAATGTATCTAAAGTTCTACGATTATTGTTCAATTTTATCATATTTATCATGTTTATAAATACAATTTAAATTTTTGTTTACAGAAATAACAATAATTTACCAAAGGATAGGAAATTGGTTTCTCTTCCTCATTTATAATGTGTTTTTTTAATTTATTTTTTATTTATCACTATATTCATCGTCCCTTTTTATAGGATAATTTTTGAAAAAAATTCAACAACTCCACAACAAGAAATATATTATAGTAACTTCCATTTTAACATTCATGTGAAAATTAACAGATTTTTAGAAAAAAAAATAATAAATTCACATAAACATTTACTGACCTCCTTTTTTTAGAGTGTCAAATTTCTTCCACTTCGAGAACTTTTAGATATTTTCTTTGATTAGGATATATTATGGATATTTCAGGATCAACATTATCATTTTCTTCATAACATTATCTACTCACCTTTCATAAATATAGATAGTTATATGTAGATGATCAAAATTTTGTGTTTTAGGATATTTTCATGAAAATTATGAATCATTTCCATAAAATTTATCCTGATTCATTTTCATAATTATTTGAATAAAAATTTTCCAACAAAATAATTCCTTATTCATATAATGGAGATTTCGATTTCATTTACCATTGTAAATTAATGAAAAAAAAATCAAAATCTGTTATATTAAAATATTTTTAATTAATTCTCTATATATTTAACATTACCTCCTTAAATATTGATTTTCCCCCATATGTTTATCTACTTGTCCTAATAATCCCTTACCCATTCCATCTCGATTAAATCTAATAAACTCACTTTTAGAGAGTATGGATGGAAATAATTTCTGTACCTCCCATTATTTTTGAAATTCTTCTAATTGGAAGATGTTTTGGTAAAATATTTATCATGGAGGGATCAATTGATAGAAACATTGACAATAATAATACCATGGGTAATATGACATGGTATAATTATATATTTCAAAATATGATAGTTATGTTCATAAAAAACTAGAATTTACACACTATTCCAATAATTATAAATTTTTTTAACATCTATTTTATTTCAATCATTAGAATATATTTAAGAAATGGAACCTTATCTCTAAAAAATCATAAAATGAATCATCAGGATCATCACGATCACTTAGAAGGTGAGGTGGTATATGACAGTTAATTAATTTTAATCACTTATTTCATAAGATAAAATAAATGATCTTATAAAATAATTATATCCTTTCAAAAAAACAAGAACCCTAGAACATTCTATATGAATAAAATAATTTACATGTTTTTTCAAATAATTAAATGTATGTAGTTTAATTCATGGTTTGGAAGTAATAAAATACCAAAAAATGAAATATAAATAAACTCATTTGAGCGGTTATAGAAATCATGGAATATCATTAAACTTATGATTTAGTATTATAAAATTTATAGTGGATTCATTTTTTTTAAAAAAATATAACGATGATTTCATGAAATATTTTATAAACTATCGCCAATAGCTGAAACTGTTTTTAAATGTACTTCTTGAACATATTAACATTTTATCTCCCCAAAAAGAATCTTTTTCAAAATATACCTTGTAATAGGCCAAATCATTTTCTATGGATTTCTGTATAATATTTTTTAGTTTAATGTTTTCAAAATATTCTAACAAAATATTTTATTCCTAAAAGTCTATCTTGTGCTTTTTTATAATCAAAATTGATTTTTACAATTTTTATGTTTGATTCTACCTAATAAAAATATGTTTTTAGTAATGGATTATTACATCCCTTGATCACAACATCACTAATGAATATAAAACTCTTTTTCATCTTCAACCATGATATTACATGGTTGGAAAAATCCTTTAATGACTCTTTTATTTCAGAATATCATGTAGTATTTTTATCAAAGAACAATTATTTTCAAAATCGTAATTTTAACACATGTCAATAGTACTAAAACATAAAACCATAAAATCATCATATTTTTATGTATTTGTGATGGGGAATATATTAGATTAGAAAAATTTATTTCCTAATCAATGAAAAATAAAAATGAAGAACTCATACTAAATAAAATTCTCATGGAAACTTCACAACACATACAAAATATTTGTAATGAACCTCATAAAATTGTTGAACCCATTCCCTCAATATAGTTACATTATACATAGTGAGCATCATAGATTTTTAGTTCATGATATTTGGAGTATTTAATGATAATAAAACATTATCACATTTTATATCTTTATGAAAACTAGATAAATAATATTTAATAAGTAATCAATTATTCCACTAAAATTTTGTATTGAAACAATTTAGAAAAAATATTTTATCAAGAAATAATATCTATTAGATTTTATAGTTAAAACACTTATAGTAACTTCTTTAAAGACACTTCCATGATCATTCTTTACCTGATGATAATTATACAAAAAATATATCTAATTACCATTGACCAACATTACCATCAAAACATCATACATTTCTATCCAATGTAAATAGTACATAATTTTTGTCCTTTTGATCTTTGAATGTTATCTTTTATAAATTTTATTCCCTCATATTTAAAATTCATCCAATTTGGACCCCATATAATGAAATTCCCCAATATCCTCATTCAACTCTTCAAACATCCTAATCATGAACTTAAAATATTAATAATATATAAAAATAATATTTACCATTATGAATTATTCTAGAAACCCTTTTCACTGGGCTTCAACAATAATTATAATAAAATCTTCTTATCAAAAACATTGTCTAATAAATATACATATAAATCCATTGTATGAACTTTGTGCATACACATCGTTCTCTATAGATTTATTCAAAGGAATTAATCATGATATATTTTTTAACTTGGGATGTTGGAAACATTATGAATAGAGAACCATATCCAAATTTAATTTTCAATGGAAGAGTTTGATGATTGAATTGTAAAAAAAATATTGACATTTTTTACAATCCAATTACCTGGATCTCTCCATATAGAATAGTCCATCTGATGTAATTTTCCTGAAAATAATAGTTTATTCACTAATTTTTAATATTAATTTAACACATTAATTATTAATTTCGGATAAATAAAATACAAAAAGATTTAAAATCATCCAAAACAACCTCAAATATCCTAAAAACACCTCCAATAATCATGGTTTGATCAATCGTGTCCCTATAATATTATTGTACCTAAACATATGGGTAATCTTTCGATAATTGAACTCTCTTTAATCTTGTTCCTAGACTTAATAAATGTCTATATCTATGACAATATCAATTTTAGATATATGAACTGTCTCAAAAAATTATAGAGTTATATCAATGAAATCATTTTTCCCAAAATATCATATGGCAAATTTCCCCACTTTTCCTTGGGATATATTATAATGTTAATCATATTGCATAGGAGTTTAATTAAATTTCCAAAAAAGCATTAATAGAAGACTCACATCCCCAAACATATACATTCAATGAAACTGGTTTGTTTCCACGATAGTTTTTGTATACATTATTAGTTTCATCATTAGTTGGAACTTAGTTTAGAATATGTCTTTATATTTGAAATGTCTATCCCCAATGGATAATGAATGAATCATGTGACTCATCATTGATCTCAGCATGTATAATAGTGTATGTTTCCAAATCCCACTACCATAATTCCATTGTGGTGTATAAGGAGAAATGAGTGGGAATGGAATCCCAAATTCCTATAAATAATCAATGAAGTCTTAGATATTATACTCTCCTCCATGATCCGGGTTGATTTTCATAGTCATATAACAAATATGGTTAAAAATATATTCTTATAATCCTTGAATCTTTCAATGGAATTTAAATTATACCTCTTTTTGTAGGAATATGCATATATAATAACATATTAAATAAATTCATGATGTATGAGTATCCACCCATGGAATCTACTTGAAATTTTCCACACACATCTATATGAACTATCTCAATGAACTTATTGGAACTATTACATTTTCTTATAACTTATTCTTTGGTCATTTTTCCTTGAAACATGCATGAAATAATAATTGTGGGGTTCATTAAACAGAATATAGATATCCATAGAGTTGTAATATTTTCAATCATTTCTTAGTTTAATAGACATAGCCAATTATCATATGAATGGATGTGCTATGAATCTAGTAAAGTATTTTCATTATTCATTTACATTACTTGATTTATTTAGTCCAACGTATTGATGAAATTATGTAAATATTCTTTACCATACCATATTATTTCTTTATATATGAGGAAAAATATATTCCCAAATATGAAAACAAATCCATCTTAATTAATTTGGGATACAAAAATACTATATAAAAGGATTTCTAATAAAAACATATATAAAACCAATACCATTTCTATTAAAAGAATGACATTTTAGTCCCTAAATCCTATAACAACAATTCTAGATACAGTTTTTGTTTTTAGATATAACGATACCAGGGTAATATTCAGCAATACACATGATTACAATATTTAAATAAATATGTGATAAATTCATGGTATATCTAATACCCAACTGGTAGAAGCGGATTAATTAAACCAGATTTGGAATCCACCTAAAATTTATTCTAGATTATTTTCCATGGTGTATTGTGTATTGAATTTTAATTTAATTACACATGTATAATAGATATATCTTTTTTTCCTTTTATAATCAGTGGATAATTTTGTTCATGGTATTTTTGGGTTAGGAATATATAAACATGAAGTTATTTATGGAGATTTTCTCACAGAATGTTCTTTTATTCACCATACAGATCGATTTTTTTACAATTAATATCGATATTAACATGAATAAGTAGAGATAAAATTTCAAGGAGATACTTCTCCATGTATATAACATTGAAATTTAAAATAAATGTTTGGAATCTATAAGGTATTGATAAAATAATGACTTCGATATATAGTAATTTTAGTTGTTTTAACCATATAACCTCTAGGAACTCTATATAGTTAATGAGTCTCATTACATGAGTCCTAGATATGATACATTATACATATTTTAATATGAATATAACCTTACATTTCTACAATTTTTCTTATCTTTCTTTATTTGAAAAGGGATCCTAATGAAGCTGTTGCATATTATAGGCAATAATGCTTACATGTTACTTTAGGAGTTCCTTATAAAAGGATGAATTCATTAAAAATAAAATTTAAAATGAATTAGATATTCTTTTTACAATAGATAGTGAACTATTCATGACCCACCACCAATGTAAGTAAATCATGAATTGCGGATTTTAGCATGTAAGACTTCAATTCATGGTGTAATTCCACTGATAGGCATCTGAACCATTCTCGGATGTTATTTCAAGTTATGTGATATTTTCCCCAAAACATTTCATAGGGATAATTTGTTTTTAGAACATGCATTTTCTGTTCTAGAATAAAATAGGATGCCATTAGTATTTTTTTCTTCATTACAACTTTTGTGAAGAATGATAATTTCTATTTTATTAATTTTTAACTTATTTTACTATATCTCAACATCCCTCTCCCTTGATTATATAATTCCACATCATATAAAAATTATAATGGAAATTATCAATATTTCATTACATATAATCTATAAAGAGTCTATGAAAAATAAAATAATCTATTTACATAGTTTTTCTTCCAAACTACACATTAGATGCTCCATGAAATATTGAGTTATCTAAAAATTAATGAAATACTAAATTGGATTTCTTAATCACTTGTCTCAAAATTTTTATCCAATAGATAGATACAACTACACTATATATATATTCAATAAATTCAACCTACTATATGAGTTAAGAATCCATGATAATTTATTATTCTGCCAATGGAAAATCAACTAAAACATTAATTATGGTTTAATATCAATTAGTAAGAAATAAGGATTAATGTATTTATATTATTTGGGAGGAGGGGTTTTTATTCATAAATATTTAATATTTTATCAGATAAATTTATTGTTAATATATTATGGATTTTACATTGGACATTAATGATGCTCCTATAAAACAATAAGACACAAGCAATTTATTCTAATTTTACCATTTCATATTAGTCCATTTATTTATTTAATCATGGTTATGAATCCATTAAATATATAATTAATAAGATAAAATTAAATAAAAAATTAAATTACACTATCATGAACTTCCCTATGGGATTAATTATTGAGTGGAAAATATATAAGCATATTTACATTCGGTGAAACTCATTGTTCCAGTCATAGAATATGTTAGATAATTCCACCTAGAAACCTTTGTATAAATCATGTTGGTTCCATATCACTACCATTTTGAACACCCACCTACTATACATCATATTGACTCGATTCCTTAGGTCTTCCGATAATCATATCCTAACATATATTTTATAACTCACATAATCATTTGGGGTAACAAATGATTTGATAATGATAATTATTTAATAGATCTTTAGGAATGTGTTTTTTAAATAATTAATGAGGGATGGATGACAAGAATTTCATATTAATTAATTTAATAATAAATACTTTCAAACCCATGTTACAGAAATTTTTAAAATTAATTGAACATATACATTAGTCGAGACATAAATCATGGTTATTCATAAACTTGAATCCATTATAAATTTAAAATATGTAGATAACATTAATTTTAGTTATTTTTTAATATGAAAAATCATGCAAGACATATTATGATTAAATTCTATATTAATCAACTCATTCAGATAATTTATTCCAAAATTGTTTTGTGGAAACTCTCATATTCCATTATTTTTATTAATAAAATATTTTTTTATAAAAATTAATAAGATTGCTTCACATCTTTGTACATGTTTGTAACTATGACAGTACCTCTCCAAACAACAAAGTATGATCCAAATTAAATACAATTCCTACAAACAAATTTTTTTACAAGTCGTTTAATTCATTTCTCTAGATATTTATAGTAAATGCCTTGTGACTCTAACTGCACATCATGTAGGGATTTATGAATGACTAGAAATATTTAGAAGATAATTTTTTTGTAATTCGTGTTATGTGGATTCCTGCCTATAAAAAATTCATATTAAATTCATGATATTTAATAATAATATTACATGTCATTACCCTATTATTTATTCCCCAAATACATGTGGACCACATGACGTTTAGGAAATATACATGGGTTTTTATCTATTAAATAATTATGTTACCCTGGAATGTCAACAAATGGTCATAAAATGCATGCTACATGGATTAATTACATAATAACTCAGAGTTGACACAACAATCCGGGAGAAATGAAAATAGATATATGCTGTGTGATAAATGACTACAAATTTTTAAGACTTTGTTATCCATCGAGATTTCATGGAATCATTGGATGGGTTCTTTTAATTTGATCATCATTTATTATTGATTGATCATGGTTTTTTATGTGAGAAACAACGAGGGGAAGAAAACATCTTAAATATTCCATGAAGAATAAATAGAACAAGAAATGAAATTTTATTTCTAAATAATAAAAATGAATAATAAAATAAAAAAATATAAATTAGTTTGCAGACTCTCTACAAGTTGATGGTTCTAGGCATATTGGATGTTCTTATTGGGGTCGATCCAAAAACATCAATTTTCAGATTTGGTGGATAATTATTACATTACACATTAGAAAAAATAAGATTTTACTATATAATATTGAAAAAAATTCTAACCAAAACCAAGAGAACTCGTTTTATTGTTAAATTTTACATTAATTTATTTATATTTGAATAAATAATACCCTGTCACTACGATAATTATTTGATGAAGAAGGTTATCATCTAGACACCTTTTTAAATAGTTATTTCTCTTATAGGATACATGTGTATAAACACATTATAAGTGATCCATAAATTCTTTTATTATATCCAAACAAATAAATGGATTTTCACGGTAGCCATGGTAGATTGGTCTTCTTGAGTTGTTAATCTTGATCCCCACAAATATTTCTATAGGACTAAATAATCATCTATGTAATCTATTTATTGAGATAATGAAGGAGGAAATATAAAGTACAGAGTATTATTTTCCCTTAAATGATAGATCTTAATATATTTATACACTACAATTATCAATTTAATTAATCTCTACACAATAAGAATATCCATATATTTATAGTTATATAACTAGGTTTAAAATATTATTTAATTTCACAAAGGACCATAAATAAAATATTAAACCTTATATGACAAATTTTCATTGAGTAATAATATTATTTTTATTTTCTCAATGTGTGTTATAATATGAAAAATGATAATTATTATTTTACTAGAATTGAAATAAATATTTATCACTAGAAACAACATTTATCTTGTAGTCCTCCTTAGAATTCATGAAATAAACAAATTAATATTTATAAATTCAGTAAATAATTTGTATATATCCTCATAATCAAATAATTAACTTTATAAAAAATATTTATTTAATTTATGTTATCAATAAAACCTAAAGAAAATTCACTGGCATTGAATCTAACATTTATTTCAATATTTCTATTCAATTTTAATTTAATTGAGATTAACAGATACACATAGTGTGTTCCCCTATTTGAATCAATCTCATTAACATTTGGTAGTCTTTCATAATTTAATGATTAATTTATAGAAAAATTTTATGGAACCTATGGTAATGAATTTAATTTTATATCATCGATAACCACACATGAGAACTCATTAAGTAATACAATCACATTGCCTTAAAATCTCATAACAAAAGATAAACACATGTTTCATCAACCAATTTTCATGATAAAACAATATTTCACTATAAAAAATAAACTATTAATTTCCCCATTTTCTAATAATTTGAACATGAATTTTTAACTTCAATAAATGATATGAGATATCATCATCTATTTTAATTGAATGGAAAAATTCTCCATCAACATATTCCTTAAGAACATGTCATTCATGACACACCCAATGTGTAATGCCCTGGGATTTTATGAGAAATATTCATTTTAATTTGATTGACATCTTTTGTTGTACACATCAACAAGAGTATCTTGCACTATACTGATCACCATATTATCTTGTAGTATACACAAACACTATTCTTGGCTTGTGTTTCCCGTAAGAGCGAAATTCCTCAATATCATGTGTTGTACACATTTCTGAGTATCACTAAACAACAAAATATTGCTACTAATTAGTCTTTTTGAATATTATTAACTAGATTTTGAATTTTATTACATAATAATTCATCTTACAAATATTCTATAACATTGTATGGGAACAAAATTAATTTTTAAAAAAATGCAGTTTTGCTGCCTTTTGATGGTGCACCCACATTAAATCTAGTTTTTGATACTCTTATAAGATTAATTATAAATAATAAACTTATTCTTTATAATAATGATAAAAAAATTTACTTTGGATAATTTTTTTATATTTTTCTGTTAACTTTCTTATTTTAATTAATATTAAAAATATGGTAAATTATAATTAAAAACAACTTTTTCCATCAAGATAATTTATATGGTTAAATTATAATATTTAATGGTTTTAAAATATAAATAGAATATATTTTTACGATTTAATATAATTTATGTCATTAGCATTAATTTTAAATTGTATTCGTTGGTAAAAACAGTTCAATCTTTGACAATGTTTTATCTTTTAAAACCTGTTTTCTTAACAATAAGATTAATTTTAAAATAATTACTGCCACTTCTGTGTTTTTAATTTTGAAAAATGGATTCCATATTTGGATTCAGTGGGTTCAAATTATGTCAATAGGTTACATTTATTTTTCTGATATTTCGAATAGTAACTACGATTATTTTTATTTACTACAGTTAAATGTAAATCGGGAAATTAAGGGTAAAAATAAGATTATGAAATTACTCTATGACCTTCCAAAATTCTACTGGATGAATTAAAGTCGAAAAAAATCACTTAAGTGTTAGAATAGATTCATTTCATGGACTTTTGACAATGAAAATGATATAATTATTATTTAAACCAATGAAAGTGACAACATGTCACTCTCTTATATCTTATATGTGTAATAATTTTAATTTAGTGATAAAACTCATAAAACATAAAATATAAATATTATCCAGAATGATAATAAAATTATCTACATCATGGGACTTTAATTATAATTTTTAGGGATTATATAACTATAATTAATGATAGCACAATAGTTATGTAGAAATTATTTTATTGATTGAAATATCAAATAAATGGTTTTAAAAATACTAAAATAAATATTATATGAACTAATTACTATTCTACACAATTTTTATAGATGAATTGGACTTTTTAGGAGTCTATTAAGTATTTTGGTTCAAATATATCCTCTTTGTGGATTTTATTTAAATTCAAATAAATGAATTGTGTCAAAATTGACAGTATTGTTATTTTATAAAAATAACACATTATAAAATCGTTTAAAAATCAAAAAAATATTTAAAAATTGTATTTTGAAATTTATATGGTCTAAAATGTCATAATGTATCCATTTACGGACAATTCACAACATATAAGTAATTATTTATAAAAATTTAAAAATTAGAATATTATTACCCCAAATAAAATTAAATATATTAAATAAGGATAAATCAAGTTGATAATGATTTAAATAAATTATCAAACATGTATAAATCTTATTTTTGGAAAATATTAAAAACCTATATCATCTAAAATTTTGATTTTTGTCATTTTTGAAGGTTTTTAACTCCGGTTTGATTTTATTATAAATTAATATTTTTAGAGGTTTCCAAAAGTTCCCCTCTCCTCTCTTATAAAAGGAAACCTCCTCCCTCTCCTCCTCACATCGCATTGAACCTTCAAGCTCGTCCCAAAACTTCCCATGCATCTTCTAAACTCTCCTATTAGCATACTAATGGTCCTGGTCTTCTTCAAAGACCATCTTTAGTGCTCTAAGATGAGGTTTAGAAGAGGCACGTCGAAGAATAGGTAATATCATTTACCGATTCTTTCAAGTTCATTTCTTATTCTAATTCCTATTATTTGGTTGTTTAATAATAAAGAAATAATATTAGTATCACTCATATACTGATATGTTATTATAAATATTAATCAACCCTATTTCACCTTCTATCCATCATATGGAAAATGAAATCACCGCGCATGCGTACGTACGAAATACCGTCTCCACACCGTGGTGTAGTCTATTTTTCCACCACCACTATACGTGGATAGGTATAATGGTGTAAGTAATAACTATATATGGTTATTATAAAATGATACTAATAATGAGATATTATATCATCCACTCTAATTCCATTCAATTATTATGGGAACAATATCATCGCTCGTGCGTACGTACGGATTGTCGTCTCCATGATGCAATGTGATTCATTCTCATATTTAACCGTTAAAGAATGATTATAAAGTATATATAATAGATAATTATAAAATATATGAAATATTAATGATAATATATTTATGTATATGTCATTTACTTACTTCCATTCAATTTAATTAGGTAATGAAAACAACAATCATGCTTATGTATGTTCTACAGTCTCCATGAACGGTGTATTTCATTCAATTTACCGATCTATTATATATATGTATATTCTGAATATATATTATATTTAAATCAAGGTTTACATTCTGGAAGTAAGTAATCATGATCTAATCAATCAGATGAATAATTACAAGTCAAAATATAGAGGATAAATGAAACGATTTTACCCAAAATGATGCTTTAACATGGAATTGACAAATGAATGGGTAACATAATGTCATATGTGTATCATATATGATATAATAAATATTATTATGGTTATCATAAAAGATAATAATATGTTTAAACCCACTATACAGGATCCCCAAACACATATGGATGATATTGGACATAAGGTAAAGGATAAATTTTCAATCTCATTTTTATCTGGGATTTCTTATATGTAAGTATTTACTGGGGTTATATTTTTCATCCATGTCCATAATTTTTTTTTCATAAAGTGTTTAATATTATTCCATGTATGTTTAAATTAATGTTTACCCATCTTTGACTTTTACTTTGGGTTATGGAATAAATCATTCTTTCGTTTACCATACGTGGTACTTTTTTACTTTTCCTTTAAAATTACGAGGAGAATGTTTTTTTATCTTATAAGTATTGAATGGATTTTTAAGGTTTCATGACGCCATATTTTCATGAAGCTTAATTTACAATATTTCACGATTATTTTCTGCAAATTCCTTTCCTTTTAAAATTTCATGGAATTTTTGTGAAAATAAAATGATTTTGAAGAAGAAAGGATATTTTCCTCATGAATTCATTTCAAGTGTTTTATCCAAACTATATTCCATCTAAGATGAAATTATTTATTATGGATATGCTTCATGTATAATGTCCCTATTGTTTACATGGTTTTATTTTGTTTATTATGAATGTTTATCCATTTTTTATGGATTATGTTATGATGGGATGATGTATATGGAACCGATTTTATTCATTGGGTTATGAGGAATGATTTATGTGTATTTTTTGGAACACAAAAGAATGATTTCATTATGAGATGTGTGGGACCTATATCTCCCTCCAATGCACCGGGTAATGAATTATATCTCATGGGACTAACATGGTTGGAATGACAAGTGTATCCGGTTCAGTAATACAGGGCTAGAACGACAAGTAAACCCAATTCAGAAATGGACTTTGTCCACTATGATGGTCTTGGTAGCAATACCATGTATAATATGTAAAACATAACACATGCTTAATAGTTTCCACAATTACATGTTTTATTCCCATTATATTTTATCATGGTTAAATTTCGATTATGATCTATGCCTTATGGACTGCCAAGATTGATTTCATTACACATTATTTTGATGTTTTATGTTCATGTTATTATGTTCCAGTGTTTAGGGATTGATTTATGTTCTCCATGTTTACCATTAATGAGCATTTGAGCTCATCCTTTTTATGTTTTCTATTCCCCATGATATCAGGAATGGTTTTAGGTATGAAAAACAAACAGGAAGATCTTTATGGGAGATGTTGAAGATCTTTCAACATGATTAGAAGATTATGTTCTGAGTTTCCAAAGACCCTAAACTTATACGTTCTTTAGGCGTATGTTTTTTTCATGTATTAAGTATTCTGAAAAAGTAATGTAATGTCTATGTACGTCATGATTTGGGTATCTAATGTTGGTATCAAAGGTAAGGTTTTGTCAACCATTGGAAAATAGGATGTGAAAACTTTTGTGAGACCCCTAAAGAAATTTCTAAGGTATGTCTAGGGATGTCCCTAAGGTTAAGTATACGTATAGGATATAGTCCTATATTTATGGTAATGATATTATAATTAATCCTAATATTTTGTATATTGAAGGTAATTCCCCTTTATTATGTTGTTTTCCTAGCATGAGTTTTGCCTATCACACTATTCTTTTGGGGTTTTAGACGATGG
This sequence comes from Viscum album, assembly GCA_963277665.1. Lineage (NCBI taxonomy): Eukaryota > Viridiplantae > Streptophyta > Magnoliopsida > Santalales > Viscaceae > Viscum > Viscum album. Next base: position 2,117,449,595 of record OY728120.1, read on the forward strand.
TTGGAACCCCAAGGAACCGTGTTGATAAATGTAATCGAAAATGCAATGATTGTGTCATGAACAAACCAATGTCATGGGAGATGGAGTGAAAAATATTATTGCTATACATACAAAAGATATGAATAATTATGGACTTCCAAATTAGCAGAGAAGAGAACAACATTTTTATTGAGTCCTTCATGAGGCAACATCCTCCTTCTTTCAGTGGGTCTTCTGATCCATTTGTTGCCGAACAATGGATCAGTACCATTGAAATGATATTTTCCATAACTAACTATTCAGAACATGAAGAAGTCATTCTTGATATTTACCATTTAGAAGGTGAGGAAGACCAGTGGTAGACTCTAATTACGAATCTGAGGCCTCAAGAAGAAATTGAATCCATGGAATGTGATGAGTTCAAGAACTTATTTTTCAATAATTACTTCACTCGTATTCTTTGAACAATGATGGAAAAGGATTTAATTGAGCATAAGAAAAAGGATGATGAATTTGTTTGTATATACGAGGACAATTTTACACGGCTTGCAAGGTATGCATCGGGATTTATCATCCAACCTGAAAGTTATGTTGATCGATTCTACAATGGCTTTAAACCAAGTCTTTGAAGGGATTTTTCTATAATAGACTTCATTATCTATGATGAAATTGTGGGTTGTCCTATCAAGTTAGAATGGGAAGTTGGTTCTACATATCCATCTCATGGTTTTTACAACAAATTAAAGAAGGAGTTTATGAAAAAACTTAGAACAATGGTGGATTGAAGGTGAATGTTTCTTTATGGTAAAAGTGTGGAAAGAAGAATGGTGGAGATTGTATAAAAGGCACTAGAAAATGTTTCATGTGTGGAAAAGAAGGTCATCGAGAAGCATAGTTCCAATGTAATGGGAAAGATGTTTCTAATTACGTGATTAGAGAAAAGACTACAGAGAATGCTCCACCAACACTTCAATGCTTCCAGTGCATGGAGATGGGGCATTATGCTAATTAATGACCTAATCCAAGGGTTAATTATGATTGACATGAGAATCCTCTTAAGGAAAAGGAAAAAGGGAAGCCACATGCGATCACTATGGGAGATGATGAATATGAAAACAAAGGGGTGGAATGATTATGTGCTTATGTAACGAGATTCCAAAATAGTATCATGGAATCTCATTTATTATATCGTTGAATTTTGGAATATCTAGGTATTGGTTTTCAATAATTGTATGGTACCGGTAACCATGAAATGTGAATGAAATATTTTTGGAAAGTAGATGATATGCGCATAATGAATGGATAAAGATATAATGATCTATTTGATTGTATTAATGAGCTCATATAAGGACAATGTTATATCAAGGTATGAGTATATAGAAATTGTGGGATTTTGGTATGTGGAAAGAGTTGACTTTTGATAGCATGCATGTTTTCACAAAGATTCTATGGTAATTCATGTTTCAAGAGCATACATGATGAAGGTATTTACATATTTGGAATGTGACCAACAAGATAAATCTTATGATATATGGGGGATAAATCATGGTATTCACATGCTTGGTTGATGTCATTTCTAGTAATAATTTTATTTATACTATGATCTTGGATAGAAGTATTTTAGATAAGTCTAATGATTCGAAATGGATTGTGTTGGGCATAAGAGAATATTGTATAAGGATAGAACCTTTTTTTTTGATATTATTTATGGAATTTTATAATAGTTTAGTTTTAGAAAAGGGAAAACCTGCAGGACAGGGAACAACATGTCGCGTCGGACAAGGTTGCGATAATCGAAACCTCCACAGATGTGCGACGTGCCTTTATCGCCTTCCACTAGCCTAAAAGAAGTCCATGTTTAGTAGAAACTAGTTTTATTATATTATGCGGTATGACAGATGAAGTATAAGTCTATTTTTTGGAGCCATATACGATTAATCTCACCATATGATGGACTTATGTATATAACTTTTCCTAACATTATGTTTGAGACAGATGGAATGACCTATCATTATATCGCATCATCTGCTAACACTTCACGGAAGACAAATTTAACTTCATTTCTTTGTGAGATGAAGTAGAAATTTTTCAAGGCATAAACAACAGTGAGACTGTACCAAAATTAAGTAAGTATTTCATTTAATTCAAAAATTCTTCAATATTAGAGAATTGACAATGAAAACTAAAAAGGTTGTCCTAGTGCCCTCGTATCTGATGATTCAGATAGTACCATATATCATCACAAATTTATGGCTTTGTGATTTTTTTCTTTTTCATAGCCATGTTCTCTACCACTATTCATCCAAACATGATGCTTAGATGTCTCTTCCATATCCATATTTTCAACTATATTTTCCATATATAGAATCCCAATGATGAGTTACTTTGGGTATCCGTTATTTTTCTAAAGTTCCTTTTTTAAATGATGATTAAGTATTTCTTTTTAGAATGTGGGTTTCTATGAAAGAAACTTTGAAGTAGAAAACTATTAATGACACTGATGAATTTCGAGGGCAAAATTCATTTTAAGGGGGGTAGAATGTAACACCCCGAGATTTTGTGAGAAATATTATATTTAATTTCTTTGAAATCGTGTGTTGTACACTTCAGCAAGAGTATCTTTTGCTATACACAACACCTTAATAGATTTTGGTATATGCAAACACTATTCTTGGCTTGAGTATCACACAAGAGCGACCTTTCTCAATAGCTTGTGTTGTACGCAATACCGAGTTTCACTAAACAACGACATATTATTATGAACTATACTTTATGAATATTATTATCTAAATTTTTTATTTTATTAAATAATAATTCATCATTCACATATTGTAGAACATGGTATGAGAACAAAATAATTTTTTTTAAACAAGTAGTTTTTCCACCTTTTGATGGCCCACCCAATTTAAATGTAGTTTTTACACATTTATAAGTTTAATTGGAAAAATTAAACTTATTCATTTCAATAAGGATATAAAAATTTACTTTGGATTAATTTTTTATATTTTTCTGTTAACATTCACATTTTGATGAATAGTAAAAATACACAAAATTTTAATTAAAAACAACTTTTAGCATCAAGATAATTTATTTGGTTAAATAATAATATTGAATGTTTTTAAAGTATAAATAGAATATATTTTTACCATTTAATATAACTTATCTGATAATCATTAATTTTACATTGAATTCAAAGTTAAAAACATTTCAATCTTTGACAATGTTTTAACATTTAAAACCCATTTTCTTAACAACAGGATTAAATTTAAATTAATTACTACAACATCAGTGTTTTGAAATTTGAAAAATGGATTCCATATTTGGATTTAGTGGGTCCAGGTTTTGTTAATAAGTTACTTTTAAATTTTTGATATTATGAATAGTAACTACAATAATTTTTATTTACTACATTTAAAGATAAATCAGGTAATTAAGGGTAAAAATAATATTATAAAATTACCCTAGGACCATCCAAAATTCTATTGGAGGAATAAAAGTTGACCCATATCACTTAAGGGTTGGAATATATTCATTTCATGGACTTTTGACTATGAAAATGATATTATTATTTTAAAAAAAAACAAAGTGACAACATGTCACTCTCCTATATATTATAAGTTTAATAATTTTAATTTAGTGAAAAATCTCATAAAAAATTAGAATATAAATAGTCTACTGAAATATAATAAAAATATATACATCTTGAGAATTTATTTGGAATTTTTAGGGATTGCATAATTATCATTAATGATGACACACTAGTGATGTAGAAATTATTTTATTGATTGAAATATCAAACAAATGGTTTTAAAAATAGTAAATAAATATTATATGAACTAATTAATGTTCTCTAGAAATTTTCTAGCTGAATATGAAATTTTTTGAGTCTATTAAACATTTTGGGTCCAATATATCCTCTGTTTGGATTTTATTTAAATTAAAATAAATGAATAGTGTCAAAATTGACACTATTGTTATTTTATAAAAATAACATATTATAAAATTGTTTAAAAATTACAAAAATATTTAAAAATTAAAATTTGAAATTTATATGCTATAAAATGTCATAACGTATCCAATTAGGGAAAATTCACAACATATAAATAATTATTTATAACTATTTAAAATTTATAATATTATTACCACAAACACAATTAAATAGATTAAAAAATATTAAATCAAGTTGATAACGTTTAAAATAAATTACCAACATGTCTAAATATTATTGAATGAGGAGATTACAACCTTATATCATCTAATCATCAGATTGGAGACATTTTTGGAGGTTTTTATGTTGGGTTTGAGTTTATTATGAAATAATATTTTATAGGTTTCCAAAAGTGCCACTCTCCTCTATTATAAAAGGTAATCTCCTCTCTATCATCCTCACACCACGTTGATCTTTCAAGATCGGCCAAACCTAGCCCATTTATCTTATACACTTCCCTAGTAATATACTAGAGGTCCTGGTCTTCTTCAAAGACCATCTTTAGTGCCCTAATAGGAGGTTTAGAAGATGCGCGTCGAAGAAGAGGTAATATCCTTTATTGATTATTTCACATTCATTTATTATTCTACTTCCTCTTCTTTTGTTTTTTCATAATAAAGTAATAACATAAGTATCAATAATATAATGATATGTTATTATAAATATTATCCAATCCTATTTCGCTATCAATCCATCCTACAGACAACGAAATCACCGTACGCGCATATGTACAGAATACCGTCTCCCCGCCATGGTGTAATTTGTTTTTCCACCACCACCATACTTGGATGGGTATAATGGTGTAAAGAATAACTATATATGGTTATTATAAAATGATAATAATTATTAGATATTATATAATCCACTCTAATTACATTCAATAATAATGGGAATGATATCATCGCGCATGCGTACGTATGGATTATCACCTCCATGGCGCAATGAGAATCATTCTCCAAGTAAACCATTCAAGATTTATTATAAAGTATATATAATAAATAATAATTAAATAAATGAAATATTAATGATACAATATTTATTTATATGTTACTTACTTACTTCCATTCAATTTAATAAGGATACAAAACCAGCGTTCATGCGTACGTACGATCTACCGTCACCATGAATAGTGTGTTTTCTTCCATTTATCAATTTATTATTTATATGAAAATTCGGATTTTATATTATATAAATATCATGTTTTACATTCTGGATGTATGTAGTTATGATCTATTTAATCATATGAATAATTACAAGTCAAAACACGGATGATAAATGAAATGATTTTACCCAAAACACTTCTTTAACATGGAATTAAGAAATGAACGGGTAATATAAAATCATAAGTGGATTATATATGATATCATAAATATTATTATGGTTCTATTAAAAGATAATAATACATTTAGACCCACTATATAGGAGTCTCAGATACATAATAAAGAAATTGGACATACGGTAAGGGATAATTTTGAAATCTCATTTTTATCTGAGATTTCTTATACCTAAGTTTTTACTGGGGTTATATTTTTCGTCCATGTCCATAAAATGTTTTTCATAATGTTTTTAATATTATTCCATGTATTTTTAAAGGCTTTCATACCCATAATTCACTTTTACATTGTGTTATGGAAGGAATCATTCTTTTGTCTACCATACATGGTACTTTTTTACTTTTCCGTTAAAAGTACGAGGAGAATATTTTTTAACTTATATTGCATGAACGGATTTTTATGATATCATAACACCATATTTTCATGAATCTTAATTTAAAATATTTCATGATTATTGTCAAAAAAATATTTTTCTTTTAAAATTTCATTTCCTTTTGTGAAAATAAAATGATTTTGATAAAGAAAGGATATGTTTCTCAAGAATTCACTTCAAGTGTTTTATCCAAACTATTTTTCATCTAAGATGACATTATATAATATGGATATGATTAATGTATAATGTCACTATTATTTACATGGTTTTATTTTGGTTATTATGGAATTTTATCCATTGTTTTATATGGATTATGTTATGATGGGATGACATATATGAATCCCTTTTTATTCATTTGGATATAATGAATGATTTATGTTTATTTTGTGGAACATGAAAGAATGATTTAATTATGAGATGGGTTGGACCTATATCTCCCTCCAATGCATTGTGTAAAGATTTATATCTCATGAGATAGACATGAGTAGAACAGAAAGTGAATCCAGTTCAGGAATACAGGGCTGGAATGGAAAGTATACTCGGTTCAGTAATGGACTTTGCCGACTATGACGATCTTGGTAGCAATTCCTTGGATACTATAGAAATAATAACATGTGCTTAATGGTTTCCATAATTACATGTTTTATTCCAATGCTATGTTATCATTGTTAATGTTCCTTTATGATCTATTCCATACTCACTGCCAAGATATATTTCATTACTCATGATTTTGATCTTTTATGTTCATGTTCTTACATTGAAATGTTTAGGGATTGTTATATGTTCTCCATGTTTAACCTTACATTTCATTTGAGCTCCCCCTTTTTATTTTTTCTTTTCTCTAGGATATAAATATAGGTTTTAGTTAAGATAACCAAAGGGGAAGATATTTATGGGATATTTTGAAGATCTTTCACCATGATTGGAATATTATGTTCTAAGTTTCCAAAGACAGTAAACTAATATGGTCTTTGGGCATCTATTTTTTTCATGTATTATGTATTCCACAAAAGTAACGTATTTTCTATGCACGTTAAGCTTTGGGTATCTACACAATGTACCCAACTTCACCAAGAAATGATTCCTTCATGGATTATAATAATACAACTATTTTTTGATTCATTACATGTATTAATAATAATTTTACGGTCTAAAAACAATTACACATCCTCTAAAAGATGAATATCCAATGATATAAAAACATGTTAAATCCTAACTAGGGGGTTTATTCTCACAATCTCCCATAATTGATATTACTATGTGTGATGTTCATGAGAGATAGTCATGTTTTATTTTTATTACACATTCATAATTAAAAAAATATTATCTTACAAATCATAGAATGTAATCCTACCATAGAATAATGTTTATATATATCATCATTGAATTTTAATGTCCATGTCATAGAGGTGAAAAACTATTCCCATATAAATGAAATAAATAATCTAGTACATTATTAGATTAATGTCAGGATGAAATATGAACAACATGTTAAAATATATTTTAATTAATATTTATATAATTGAATATATATATATATATGCATGCTAAAGTATAGAGGTTTGGTTATTGGACAACAACTCCAATAGATCCCCAAACTTATTTTATCTAGATTAATCACCATGGTGTTTCAAGATCTATCATACATTTAATCAAATGTATGACTACCAAATATTCTGATATTTTTATCAGTTTCATTATTTAAGGCATGAATCCCAATTATATATTTTATTTAGGTATCTAAATTAGTCTTTTCCTTTAGTTATTATTTCTTAATATTACGGTTGGAGCTTGTTTTTTATGAACTTATGTTTTTTAGTCTCCCTTGTTTTGGAATTTTAATATAACTGAAAATTTCAATTGAAGGCCAAATTTCTTCCAGCAATGTTGTTCTAGTTTTTAATGGATATAGAATATATTATTTTCCTTATCAATAATTTATTCATCATTTAATAATTTTTATAAAGATCTCGCATTATTTCTTACATATTAATTGTTGTAATAATGTATGTAATATGAGGAAAGGTGAGTAATAAATATGATTTTTTTCAACTATAAATTTTTTTCACAGATTCTTTCTTATTATAAAATTTTCTAAATGGTTACTTCCTAATGCAATATTTGGTATCAAACATTTTCTAGATTCTTTGAAAATATCTTTGAAATTTTTTTCTATACATTCTTTATTATATGTTACCATTCTTGTTTTTGAATATTTATACCATGATTTGAAATATCTACATAAATATATATGTTTTACAACATATTTAGAGCCTTAATATTATTTTATGTCTCATAGGTAACTATTTAAATAATTGATAATAGTGGTTGTGGATTGATATTGTACATAAACTGTATATATGTATATATTAATATACGAGTATACTACCCCTTGTGAGGAGAGAGGCAACACATGTGATGATTGATATATGTATGAATATATTAAAAGATACATTAATAAAAATTCCATCATATGAAAAGAAGAAAAATCATTATAGTGATAGATATATCATATATCATCATTTCCCTCTGATGGAGGATGTATAAATTCCATCAGATTGGAATTAGATTAGCATTCAAATAAGGATTAGTCAGTTTCCATTATGACTTTATGATCCTAAAACTAGAGAATGATTACTATACACAATTTATAAATTTATTATTGAAAGACATAATGGTTATCATTCCTCTAGTATATTTTATATTTTTCTCACATGCATGTGATCATATAACTAATTGCAATGTGGAATGTTTTGAACTTTTACTTGGTAAGTTGTAACTAGATCATACAAACATTTCCTTAAAATGAATACAAACCATTATTTATGTAACAACCCATCTATTATGCCAATAATCAGTGCCCCAATATGGTGCACTATATTCCTCACGAAAGACTCCATATAGGATAGAGGATAGAAACAATAAATGATGTTATACATGTGGTATGGTGGGGAGAATTTACCAAAAGTATACATTCAAAATAATGAAATCGACCCAATTTACATAGACATTGCATCTAGAATAAATAAATAGTTAGTAAAAGTGTCATTCCTCATCAGATTTTACGTCGTAATGATGTTTCATACAATATAGGTATGATAGTATATCAAAATAGTCATGTAAAAAAACACATAAATAAAATGAATGTATGGGAAATAATTATATTATAAACTAGAGATGTCCCCAACTCTATGTTACATTCCATCTCCCAAGAACCAACCTTGTAAACAACCATCATGAATGACCTCATTTCATTCCTTAAACCTATAACCTATGCCCATGGGACATCTTCTTGGGTATCCAAATGTTATGGGGCCCACACACATTTTTATTAAAACTATTCAGACCACCACTAATGTTGTATAATATAAACCGAGTCGATAATTTTAAATCATAATGGTGTGAAATAAAAAAATTATAGAAATAATTATAAAATGTTAAAAATAAAATAACTAATTCAAACCTCATATCTCAAGGAGAATAATCTTGTTGACACCTCATAAATTAATCAATGTTGACAACATTGGTCATAATGTAAACAACATGCCTCAACTTAGTTTTATGGTGCATTATAAAGTATAACATAATCATGGTTCATAATAAGAAACCATTTGTCCCTAAATTGTATCCCCTAATAGTTGTGCCCATGAGTAACCACAGAACAATTTTAAATTCAAGTGATTACCTCTGACATTATAAAGAATAGATCAATTGGAATAGTAACTCCCACAAAAAAAAATCCATACCAATACTAATTGAGATGGCTCAAGGGAGATCATCCCATGATATTCAATATGTTTTGGCCTCATCAATCTATAATATTAATACACAATCTAAAAAGTATAAATCACACAAATCAAATAAGGACACAACCCATTAAATTCACTGTAATGAGTCTATATATAATCCATTAGATTTATCAAGTAATTTCATATCATTTGACCTCATTGAATCTAGTGGTTTTTTCAAACCACAGAATTCACATGTGTCACCTAATAGAAGATTAGTCCAGTCCATGGAGATTCATGATAATACCAACCATTATTAAACTATGGATGTCAAACAAGGGATTCCATACTTATAAAAATTTCCCAATATCTCTACAATTTCAATATTCCACAATACATTTAATAAAAAAATGTACAAAACATCCCAATTTCAACATACTGGTACAATTCATGTATCTATTTAAAAAATCTATTACTATATGTCTCAATAGGACCTAGAGATCTTAATAGGTATCCCATATTACACATTAAACCATTAATTTAGTTAGATCATTTCAAGACTACAAGTAAATTCACAAATAATCATGTAGAAATACCTAAAATAACCACAAAAAATAGTTCAATATGAGTCTAATCAAAACCAACCTACCTTCCTAGGTCTAAAAGGCCTCATGACATCATAACGAAACTAAAAAATTCAATTTAATAATTTTTTTCATACATCCAATGATTTGGGTTGAAAAAACAAGAAAATGATGCAATATAATGGCTATAAATTATTGGAAAATCTTTTATACAACCTATAATAATCAAAACATTCCACATTTAATTCTATGGAATAATAATATTATCAAGTACCATAAATATGACATCATAAATAGAGTATGTAACTAATTCCATGATAATGAAATAATTAATTATACAAAATTATAATAATTTTATCAGAAAAATAAATTTGTATAATGATAATGTACATACTAAAATCAGTCTTGACGTTATCACTATATCCAAATACTATCCACATACCCATGACAATATCCCAACAACAAAATGTATAAAATGATAAGAAAAAACTCTAAAATAATAGTTATTTTAAAACCAACCTGAGGGAAAAATATATTGAAATCTCTCAATGAGATCATACCTTAATGAATCTCTATGAATCAACTAAATAAAACTATCCCAATACATCCTATATCAAGGCTCAACAGACACCAAGATGTAATCAATTGATTTTTCCATTATCTAGGGGGTCGGGGGCTCAATAAATATTACCTAATCAAGAGATATAAAAAAATATGTAGAACCAATGATATTATAAATCGAGGGTCATATAAATTGATATCACGCAAAAAAATATTCTTCCCAAATAACTCCCACAGTCATGTGGATTTGATGGGAGGAAAATAAGATTTTTAGAGGTCATGTGGTCTAAATACAAGGGGAATAGGATGTCACTCTTTCAATAATGTTGGGGGGAATTTTAAAATTTCAACATTAAATTTCTCACTGTCCATTCAGTGCCTATAATCAATACATAATACCACTTCTTAAAACAACTAAAAAGTCTTCATTCTATTAAAATTTAAAATATCCACCACTTACCCTCACAGATGGCCCATCTAAATTCTGACTACTATCGTAGCCCAATTTATAATCCAACAAACCTCTTTAGAGGACCTCAAACCCAAAAAAAAATCATTTCAAGGAGAAGCATAGAGTATATGACAACCACCATTTGAAATTTTAATGCAAATTATAAATATATAACACCAGTTTGAATTTTAGGATTTATAAAACCTCCATCCTGGCACTTCTCAACCCTAAGAAATATTGGTGCACATCCGCCCATCACCCCCAAAACAATTCCAATTACCACATCAAGGTCGAATGTACGTATTCCATTTTTGAATGATCTAAACCCCATTATTGCACAAACATCAATTCAATCATCTTTGGATGCTAATATCCTAGACATCACCAATCAATGACACCATCACATTGATATGGTGCTTATATGATCCCATCTATTCCAAGAAATGATGTTGTCTATATTTGAACAGTTGATAGGCCTATGGTGCAAACCACCAAAAGATTCAACATAAAACCAGCAAACTCCCTTTTTTCACATATAAAACTAAAAAATATAAAAAGGCCATAAATTTGTTCCAATACATTATAATTGTAATTCCCAATATACTTTACCCTAACTTCCCCGAGGGAATTATTAAAAACATAAGCACCCGCACATGTTACATAAAACCAACCTAGTATGGATGTATAGAATCTATCCCTATAAAATAATAGATGATAACATATTTTCATTAAAGTTACCAATATGATTTCTAAAATACATAATTTATCCCTAGAAAGATATTTTGGATGATATTCTCAATGCTCTACATCAAAACCCACATGAGAACAAAAATTGTCCCATTCTTAACAATATTTTCATGAAAACAATCAGACTTGTCTGTGACATCATTAATAACTAAATTGATTATTATTAATTCTTGACCAGGTTAATGGTATATTCCCCCTAACACACTTTTTGGAGTCCATACCCCAATCACAATGAGTTTCCCTATTTCTATACATAACTTACTACAAAAATGGACCAATAGTATTGGGTTTTTCAATTTATTATTGGTTTAAACAGCTATAAAATGGATCTAGAAAGGCTTCTAAAAAACACTACTAATTTTTATTTGGTACCCAACTTGAGTGATTTTTTTCTATTTAGTGGTGGTTTTTGGTCATCATGATGAAAAATTTTATTAGCAACACTTAGTTCGTACTCAACACTAATTTCCCTTACCAAAAAATTAGTAAATATGGGTGGTTTAAAATTCCACTATTCATAATAATATATAGTGGTGGTTATTTATTTTTTAATGGAGGGGTTCCCTCTAAAAATAGCCTATGATATATTCGGGCTTTAAAGAAGCTCTAAATTTAATAATATACTTTGGTGGTTCAAACTATCGCTATATATCTCCACTAAATATATTAAATCTACAATAAATCTAGCTTGAGATAATCCAAAGAATGAAATTGTGGTAAAAATAAATAAAAATATTTTTATACTAAAATCATTACAAAAAATTCAAAATATAAACAATTTAATTCCTATAATTCTTTTTAATCTAATTAAAACAAATAATATGACAATCTATCTTATTCTAAATTTAGATACATGGTTTTCAAGTATTTATATAATATTAATTGTATAATTCATTTAAATAATATTGCATCTATATTTTAAATTGACAAATTAATAAAGTATACAATTATTATTAACAAATGTTGGACTGTATATTCACCATCAACATGAAAACATGTATTTATGTGATAAATATATTTCCCAAAATCGAATAATATTACAAATACCATTGAACCACATAAGATAAACTCAAATTTGAACATTATATCATATTATATATCATTTTAGTTGAACCATTCACATATCCATTTAAATTATTAATCATCTATCATTAATATAATCACTATAAATAACTATTTATAAGAAAAACCAATGTTAAAAAATAACATTCAATTAACTAGAAACACAAACCATATTCATCATTCGAAACAATATAATTTTCACATTTCATATATGAATCATATATACTAATCCATGTGATGATTAATATATGTATATCAATGATGTAATGACATAGTAATACTCTCAACCCTTCAAGGAAAACAGATAAAATCATAAGAAAATTTAAAATCAAAATAAGAAACATATCTAATTAATTTCATTTTCTAATACATTCTCCATAAACATGTGATTTCATTATAAATATATTTACATGGATTACTTATATTTTACTTTTTATGTCACAAAATTATTCTAACTTTATTGTGATATCAAACTCAATAATCTTAAACACAACTATAATTTCATTCCACCATATCTTGATTATTCTATGACCAATCCTTATGATAATAAACAAATCAGTTGTAGACCCGAAAATAAACCTATAATAGATCTCGAGTTGAAAAATAACACCAAGTGTATATACTCAGATTTAAGGGAGACATTAATGATATATATAATCTCATTTTACCAAAAATAATAACTTAAGTAAAATATTTTATAATAACATCCATAAACATCCCACCAAACATGTAATTTAAATGACATGCAATGTCAATGTAAACTCGAATAACACAAAAAAAAAAATCTCCAATACCAGCTTCTTTAAATGTAAAAATGAAATAAAATGATTATTACAAAAACATTTCTTCAAAAAGATCACCTCACAATGGTTTATAAATATTAACTTCTTCATATTGATCTCCATTCACGAAAAAAATATCCTTATCCAACTATTGATTGTGACTATAATGGTTTAAGTGACATTACATCCCTGATGATGTGATTATGAATTTTTTAAATATGTTTATGACAATATTTTTTGATAACCATGAGATGAGACTATAGGGGGAAGACATTATATTCATTGTTTTGATTTTTTGGATGTCCAGAATCAATGACATCACTGGCCGAAAGAAGTATTTTCATTCCGGAATTTCATAGTAGAACCCCAAGATCAATTAATATACATGATTAAGCTATGTTGTCTGATATTATACATAGAGAATCTATTTAATAATATTGTGGATGTTTGAGGAATAAATTAATAGTTTATGGTGTCCCACTTTATGATGAGTTTTATGTTATATTAATGTTTACCATATATAACTATATAGAAATAATCCTGGGAGGAGAGTGAATCTAACAATCTATATTTTTCACAAAAAAATACTATTATGATGTCTATATTCTAGTGACCAGAATTTTTTGTTATCCATGTAATACATGGTGAATTGAAAAGTGTAACTCAGAACTAAATAACTTTTTGGAATGGTTGAAAGAGATAAGTGATTTTGAAATTAATAATAATAGGTCGATTTTCATGGAAAAAACAAAACAAAACAATACCTAAAGAGACTAATAATTATTTATATAACTATAACATAATGAAAAAACATATAAAATAAACCAAGCGTATATATTTTCATGAAATGTAATATAAATACAGATATCTCCTCCCAGAAACCAAACAATTGTTTTTAAACCACCACATTAGTGTCAGTGTTTCATATCATTTGTTACACATCATTATAAAATCCAATATGAGCCCTAATAACTACCTAGTGAACTTTAACTGACACTATCACTATCTCCATTTACACTCCCTTATACTGAAACCTACATGAACATTTTCATGAATTTTAATGATTTTTTTATATTTAAATTTAATCTTAATACCAATAATAGCGTGTATAAAAAATGATTACGAAGTAGAGTGATTTACCTAATTTCTCAATAAATATCTATATGAAATATCACCAAGAACCCATCCATTCAACTTCTAATATAATTCATCCAAAACATTCTTTATATTAGTGACCTTTTCATATTACATATTTATATGATCCCCATGTTCATAAATTTTTCATTGAATTAAATCAAATACACTTTTATCATCTCAAGGTTGGGAGTAACTAAAACTAGGAGTTGATACTACTGAAATATCTGGTCACCTACAAAATACATCAGATTCTACTAGTCCCAAACTCCTCCCATGTATTTGGAAATGATTCTCTTTCCCTAGACATAACTAACTTGATCATCCTAGGAGACCAAGATGTATTGGATGGGATTAACACCCCATGTTCTTTTATTTTTACCTATGAATAATAATTCAGTGATATTTAATTAAAAACATATTATCACAAAATAAAACTACAATATGTTATTGAAATTAAAAATGTATTCATACCCCCCAACTACTTAGGAAGGATCATTCACATATATCCAATTATTTTTTATATGAACATCCAACCAAAGATATTTTGGAGAGACTTGGTTCCCTATTTACATTGAATTCCATAAACTAAGATAAATGAAAATTTAAATATATGAAATATATTATTTTATCATATAAATATTTAAACTATTGAAAATATTACTAGTGTTGATCATTTTCTGGAAAAAATATTTTCCCCGGTAATGTGGAGGATTTTTTATTAACTCAACTTAATGAATTTTATCCTCAAAACATCCAGAAATAATATCTTGTTATTAACTCATAATTTTCTGAAATTTCACAGTGTTATCATATGAATGTCTATAAGTGAAATTTGATTAATATAATAATAAATATTTCAATACCCCATGTTCTAAAGATAATATATATTAACAAACACTTTCCACTACTCTATATGTACCCCTTCAAATACCTTATCATATTTCTACTGAGTAGTCAATGGTGTATCATTGAATTAATTCCTCAATATCATTTTATAATCATTCAATTTCATACAATAATTTATCAGCATATATTTTTTCAGTAAGAATAACAGCGGTATAGTGGAAGAATATAATTATAAATATATTGATATTTAAAAAATTATAATTTAATTAAATAACAATATTAAATTATTCATAATGTTTTAGAATTTATTTTCACTAAGAATCCAAGGTTTCATTCTTCTATGATTTATGAATATGCATCTAACTAGAATAGATAATTAGATGGGTAATTGGATCCACTTCTAGTTGGCCTAGAATCTGGCCAAATAATCCTACTACATAATCATAGGGACCCAATAATAGTCAAATGGGACAACTATATTCAATCCATTCATATAATAAACACTTTAATTATTCATATTTTTATCCATATGAACACTGATTAAATAATTAATTAAAAAACAATTAGTAGTATAAATAAATTTAATAACATTATTCATATTATAATTTGATCGTATAACTCTCACTCTCTGATATCCTCTTGATTAAACATTAGTAATGAACTTTTACCGCCATATAAAAGATATTTAAAGGGTAGGGAATGTCTCATATGATAATCAGATAGAGATTGAGTGTGTTCCAGATGTTGTAATAATAGAGTAATGGGTGAGAGACACAGCTAGGCTCTAGAAAGAGGGTGTCTTTGATGTGTTAGGAAGGGATACCAATGGATCATCATCTATCTATTTGGTTAATGAAACATCAACATGGAGTCAAAATTCATCATTGAAATAATTGTACCATTTAATTCCTATCACTTATTCATATAAAAATATTTTTGAAACATTTACTTAAAAAGAATCATTCACAAAAATTAGAAATTATAATATATATATATATAGTACTCCAAAAAATATACATAACTCAGATAATGAATAAAGTCAAATATAACACAAGTGGTTGAAAAAATAATGGATGAATGTACATGTGATCATTTTGTCCTTGAATCAGGTCATTGTGCAAGTCAATCATTACATCATTTACATATTCCACCTTTGAAAGATTAATGTTTTCGCTATCATGATGCGAAAATAAGTTAGATAATTGTAGTTGATGGGATTCAATTTCAGAGTACAAATCTACAAATTCATCACCAATATCATACAATTATCTTTTTTTTATTTGAATAATTACACTCAACAATTCATGATTGACCCATTCAACATAATGTACCATTTTATCTTGTAATTATATATTATAAGGATCATGTGATTTATGGTCACTGACATCCACCATCAAAGAGATGTTCGTATATTTATATTTCAATCAATATATTTTAAAAAACATAATAATATCACCAAAAATTAATTTGACTAATGTAACTAAAAAATTACCATGTTATTTTAATTCAAAAATTGAAGATGACATTCAATAGTAATCTAATTTAGAAACTATAAAAATATAGCTATTATTTGTTTTGAAACCATTTTCTTGATCCACATAATGAAAATTAAATCCATTAACATTGTATGCATGAAATTTTATAACATGATTTAGTGGAGGACAAGCCAAAAACCTCAAATCATCTGACAACACATAAGGAGCATCAATATTCACAATCTTCATAAATTAATTAAAAATATTATTTTTTGAAAATATATATCAACATAATATCCATATTTATTTCAATATATACGAACATACATTATATGTGAACCATTCTATATTCTCTTTATCAACAACATTTGTTATATAATTCTTTTTTCATGCATGAATTATAATTCATATATTTTTTTGTACCATGATCATTTCAATAAAATGATATTCAATTTAACAATTCCAAAAAAACCTAAGTATGTTCCAATAAAAATTTTATTTCTATCATGGTAACATTTGAGATCCTCCTAACAGATTGACCTAAAGTATGAATGTTTTTTTATTTTACATGCATTTGATATTGATTGGATGTGTCGTAAACACCTAAAACTGGATTTAGTCATCAGTCAATAAAATCCACGAGCAATGAAAATAATGTTATGGCACTACTATGCTAAAAATCCATCATAAATAGATCCTTTATGTAGAGTGTTATTTTTCACATGTGATTTAAAATTACCAACATATCTGTGAAATAAAAAAATAAATGATAATTATATATTTACTAAAGTACCCATAGTTTTTTAATTTAAGATGAAACAATATAAATAATGTACCCCTCAAATGGATACATCCATTAATATTATAAAGAGACTCTTAATTTTGTTTCCAATACCAAAAACACAGTTCAATGTGTCATAACAATAAAAAATGATGGAAGAAATATTATCTCAGATGTATAATATAACAATAAAAATATCTCTTAATGGTGTTCACACTCGATTTGTTATATATTTTTCTCAATACGATGTCTTATGAATATGATAATTTTGATGAAAACAGTATCAAATTTTTCAAGATATAACTTACTGAATGCCAATGGTAGTGACTAATATAACAAAATTTGTCAATCATGAATTTTCCATCCATGAAAAATACAATGAATTATATTGATACACCAATATATGTTTCATGAATACCTATTAGATGACTTCACATGTTTAAAATTTAATGTAATTTATCATTATCTATATTTATCATTGAAATTTTTTTCGGAGCATAAATTCAATTCTCATATAGCTAGAGATCAATAATTATGTTCATTGTATAAATTTCATCCAGGAATTTAGGTGGCCCATTGATTTTTATTGATCATTGAAAAATATGAAGATAATAATATGACAAATATTCTTCTCAATATCAATAACATAAATATTATTCTACAAATAATTAAATTCACAATATTTATTTTGGAAGAATATACATGTTTTCATCCATTCATGGATTTTTATTTCACTTGACGGTGAACATCTTACTCGTTTCCCACTATAGTTTGAATATCTCACCTTTAATAATTTTTTTTCAACATTTCCTAGTTGTAAAATTATTTTTGAACTTATAAAAAATATAGAGGTGGCCTACATCCAATAGAACCATTTGATTTTTAAATTTTCATCTAAAAATTATAAGATGCTTCAATAAATATTCAATGACATAAGAATAACCATTTTTTCTATAAAGCAGTCATTAAGGATAAAAAGGAATTTTATAAATATGAAATTCAAACACTTGTCAGTGTTTCAACTAGATGAGTTCCCAAGTCGAGGGAAGTCACAAATAGTCCACAGTAGTTTAGCATTCATTTTACATTTGTTTCTAGAAGAATAACCATATATCTCATCATTTTTTCTCTATAAATCAGCTAATTATTCAATAAGAGGTTGAGAGTATGCATCAAAATTATTTCAAGATGTTTATTTACTAGAAATAATATTTGAAATGAAAAAGATGTTGGTTTCCTAAACCTCCCCAAAGGTAGATTATAGGGGATCATAATAATTGTTCAAATGCTATAACCATTGCTCAAAGTCCGAAATGGAATGAGTCAATCTGAAGCCCATCCTAATCACACATTCCAAGGATAAAAGGTTAAATCTAGGCATATTGAATCAAATTTCCTCCTTTATTACAAATCTCTTGGATGTCGCATTCACCAATCATTATTATTATCAATACAATTCCACTCCACATGCTCAGCAGTTTTTTATGAAATGAAAATTCTTTTCAATTGATGTTTTAATGGGATTCAATAAAAACCCATTATAGGTTTTTTCATTTCTTCTACTTCTTCATAACAATATGTTGATAAAAACATCAAACATAACCTAGTAGATTCTATCTAGAAGAAGAAACTTATTTTAATTCATATCCACTTGAATCCCCTCCTTAATAAATCATTCAATTATTGGGACAATAATATATTTTTGTATAAATTATACCAAGCTTGATAATTTTTTTTTTCCTATCATAAAGACATTCTGGTATTTTATGTTCTAAATATTCATCATTCATCAATTAAAATATTATGGGTAATGCCTTATTTGTAATTCCAAAAAGTCTTTTTATAAGGTTCAACATCTGTAGAAAATAATGTTTTGAATAGTTCAAAAATCTGTCCTTTGACAACTAATTTTCATCTTCAACTAAATCATGGTACACATTATTCAACCCAGTGGTGTCCCCTATTACATTAGCCTTCATAAAATCATGATGGGGATCCAATTATATGTTACAATCTTTATATTGTAGTCATATAGTACCAAAATCATCAATTTTCATGTTTCTATTTATAGTACCCTCTACTACTTGTTGTGATATGTTTTGATGTTGATTAATTTGTTTTGAAATGTCAAAATATTTTTTATAATAATTTTAATTTCATTTTTAATTTTCTAATAATTTAATATCTCATTCTCTTGATTGACATCAACACTCAATATTTCTTTACTCCTTCTCCATGACAATTCAAACGAAGATATTTTTTAGTAATTACAACAATAAAAATTATTCATAATCATAATTTACCTTTACCCATATTATAAAATAACATTTAAGACATTGAGATCTTATCTTGCAATCAAAGGATCGATTGTAAAAGAAAAAAATCTATGAACTCCTCCAAACCCTTAGCATAATGAAGTGTCTTACTCAGTAATTTGATCTATCTTTTATCCATATATATTATGATGTTCTTATACATTTAATAAAATTAAAACACATAAGTAATACTATGTTGGAAAAATGATAAATAAATGTGAAAAAACCATTGTAGTTATAATAATATTATTATAATTTGTAAAATGGTGAAAAATTCTGGAAATAAATCAGAGATAATGTTATATAAAATAAAGGAAAGAGAAATATCATAAAAGCATTAAAAAAAAATATTAATCAATAAGAATCACAATCTCATGGGATTAGAAGCCTCGTTAAGGATATATATTATCACATGAGGCTTAATTTGTTCTCAAACATTTATAAAAAAACTTTTTATAAATTGTAAATTGGGTATTCATTAAGTGATTTATATGAAAATAAATTTTTAATCCATTTTGAAACTGCATTTCAATTGTTCTGTAAAAACCATTTATCAAGATACACAATGAAAACATATTTATATTCCTAGATATTTCCAAATAATAACTATTTAATAAATGAATACTATATTTAAATGAAGTGAACTGGTATCAAGAACCCATTTTTCCAAACAAACATTCACCTTTTTAAAAAAGTTCATGTCACCATTAGAATTATGGTCAAAAAAATTATTTCAGGGAATATTAAAACCAAACTACATTAAAATACTAAAATATGCATCTTGATCAACACACACTCATTCTAAATTCAAAATTTGTGTTAAACAACCCATGTAAATAGTAAATTAACTAGAAAAGACACCAGGAATTTTGACAACAACTTGTAATGCTACCTAGTTCTATGCTATGTCTATAAACCATTCAAACCCATTTAAAAATCAAAATTGTTTGATTATAAAAAAATTCAATGACAAACCAATTTCAAGAGGTCCACTTGACTATTTTCACAACATCAAGGCATGAGAGACATCGATCCCAAGAACAAAATCCATTTTTAATTAATTTTGGTGATTCAAATTGCTTATAAATGAACCTAAAAAATTAATAAATGAATTTAAATAATCCAAAGAATATAAAATTTCAATTAATAGGG
This sequence comes from Viscum album, assembly GCA_963277665.1. Lineage (NCBI taxonomy): Eukaryota > Viridiplantae > Streptophyta > Magnoliopsida > Santalales > Viscaceae > Viscum > Viscum album. The sequence continues at coordinate 2,117,470,890 of OY728120.1, forward strand.
ACTACATTGAAATTAATTAAAAATTATGTTACATGGGAATTGAGAAGATAAACTATAGACATTTTATGGTGATTATTATTTTTTATAAAAGTAATTTATAATAAAATATAAATTACAATATAAAATATATAAAAAACTATGGGAAACATAAAATTGGATAATTCATTAACATTTTAAAGAAGATTATATTGAGATAATATTATATTAATGTGAAAATCATGATTTTCGATAAAAAATTATTGTCTAAGGAATGGGAATATGTAAATTGAATGTACATAGTATAATAAAAATATAATTAATGGGATTAATATATATTAATTAATAGAATTCATAAAATAATAATATGGAATATAGGAAAATAAATTCAACAATATAGGAAATCGAGATAGATTCCCTTTTCCAGAGGCCCACAGCTAAATCAATGCCCACCAACCACCAAAATTCTATAATATTTTTTAAAATAAAATTAAATGAAATATTTTATAATAATTTATATTATTTCAGATAATTTTTGTAATTAGTTATTATTTTTTCATTATAAATATAAAAAAAAATAAAAGATAATTTAATGAATACAAGGATTTTTAAAAAGTGTTGAATTGATTATTTTTTCTTTTTACATGATTCTCCTCAACTACAAAAGGATAAACATAAATTTATCCATATTTATTAAAAATGTATTCTAAACTAAGAATATATTATGGAACTGATAATTAAATAATAATGACAAAATGATTACATAGTATAACATTTTGTGAATAGTAAAGTTGAAATTGGAGATCCTTAATATATAAAAAATATTTAATTTTAAAATTAATTTTATTAAGACATGATATTATTTAGATTATGTTTACATAATTTTAAATAATACTCGTAATGATATATAAAATTAATTTAATTGATAATTAAAAAGAAGTGTGAGTGTTTTTAGAACATATTCGAAAATAAATCAGCAAAAGTGACCTTATTAAGCATGGATGGGTAACACCTCATCCAATGCGACCAGAATAGTACACATGTGAGGATATTATCATCAACTCATATAGAGAACCATCTATTATAGAGTTTTTTACTACTAATGAGTAACTTAAGAAGTATTTGAGAAACTAATACCTCTACATAACCGAGAATGGGACATGAATTATTCTACATAAAATTTGGATTTTTCCATATATGTTTCGGGTAGACTACATATATGTTATAATAAAATAGAGATTATGGATATCTCCTATTATGTAAAATATTCAAAACAATAACTACCTACTCAAGGAATTAATTATGAATAGTTTATTAGTAATAAGAAATAAATATTAACATCTCAAATGCCTAAAAATAACATACTTCACACAACCTAAAAGATATTCAGTACAATTGAAAATTATGATTTATAATTACATATATACTAATGAACAATTAATATTTATTAAATCACCAAACTATAATAAAAAATTAATCCTAAAAAAGAGGACATGTTAAAAAAATTACATTATCATAAATTGAAACATAAATATTGCACTTCTGCATGAGACCCATGTGATGTATACAAGTAAGAGAATATACAATCAATCCAATTAACAACCTCCTCAACCTAGAAAACCCAAATCCACATCATTATATATTCCCCAAACATTAATACAGTCCAAGAAATTGGTTGTGGTTCGTAAGAGTTTGAAAAATTGATATTGGGGGAACTAAAATAAGGGAGTATATGAACATAGGAATAAATGTGGGATTACCACTTTTGAAATCAAAGGGTGGAAGTGGGAGTTGGTGGAGAAGGTAGAGAAGGGGGTTGGTCGAGATGGTTCATGGGAGAAGGGTGGTATGTGGGAAGGGAGAGGGATTAGGCTTTTTGTGCTCCATGAATACCAAAGTGCCGACAAGGTTAAGGGAAACAGTGATGGATCGTAGGGATTAGGGGTTACAACATCATTATCTTGGGCTTGTGCTATATGGGCACAAGCTCAGGGGGGGGCTATGGGGAAACTAGAGAACCAATATAGTGGCATGAGAAAAATCATAGTACTGGTGTAAATTTAATGGGGGGGGGGATCGGGGAAAAAATGTGTCAATGATGGGGGAAAACATTGTGGTGGTTATGGATCGAGGTCGGTGGGTTTCTTGGGGGGAATAGTGGGGCTTATGAGAAGGGTTTTTGTTTTATAAAAAGATAACATTTGTGGGTGGTTTTTAAACACATGGGATAAATTCATTGAAAAAATTTGATGATTTAATAAATCGACCCTAAAGACCATATATAAAAAATCAATTTGGGGCAGTGACTACCCTTAGCATTATTGTTCCCTTGTGTACTAACTGACTAACATCAAATTCAAGAACCTCTACATTAAATTAAATCCATCTTAACATTTAATCCACCTATTGATCACTATCAACCACCCCATCATATTTCAAATTTATAATTCCAAAAGTATTTTATGAACACATCTTCGTGGTGTCATTCTAGTATCTCTATTCCACCCAGACATCACAATGTTATCTCTTCATGCCCTTATCCCTTTCAACTGAAGGTTTACGAACCTGGGACAGATATTCCACTCCCCACAATAAGAATTGCATTAATGTTTATTCAATTGAGAAACTTTCATAAATCATGGAACATGATCCATTTATCACCAAATATAAATAATTCACCTAGTCATCATGTTATAATATATGGGAAAGAAAAAAATCTCTTACCACCCATTCCTGGATTCTTAAAATGACATCATTGACATTTTCTGATTTCTTTTCCAAAAAAAGTGTATCACACATTGACTACTAATGGGGTTGTCTGCACTATTCAAATTAACTTATAAAACTACTTGTGTGTAACCTCCATGGATTCACATTAAAAAAATTGTTCTACTCACTTGATACATTCACTACATGATCTAATTATTAATAGAGCTTATTTCTTGTTGAATATTTACCAATTATTCCTCCACACTATGATCACACCATGATGTAATAATTCAATATATGGAAATATAAAAAGTACCATTATGTGGTCCTGATATTCATTATACATGATAGGGTTATTTATCCATGTTTACCCCACTTCAAGACCAAATCTTCAGATAAGCCCCACCATTGACTCATGAAACTATTCCATGTAGTCACGAACTGATGTCTACAATGGAACTACATTAACTATAATACTAAAATATTTCAAATCCCTTAATTTCTCTCAATATTGTATAGATTTTTTTTTACCAAACCAATTATCTATAATCCCTATGAATATCCAAAATGTTCCACCTTTTATCCATTGACATATTTATCTTTATACTCCCATTCCATTGATCAAATAACCCAAAAGATATCCTATATCACCAAAATTTACTTTATGCCTCAATATCATCAAACTATGAGGTTTCATTCACCCATGGAACTTTTTTCCAACCAGACTCATTTTGAAAAGTGTCATTTATAAAACAGAACTATGCTTAAACTCCCATTATAATATCTAACCATTACCCTTATCCAATTTCCCTCACTAGGCTCAATGGATTCTCATTACATCAACCAATTATGCCTAAAATTTATAAATATTCCCGGCTACCATAATAAATACTTAATGACCATCCATTTCCTAGACTTAATTCTAGTTAAGGGAATATAAATTTTAATTTCCTATATTCTCATGTTAATATAACCCACATGTCCATGCTTCTCTCAAAATTTTCCCAAAAATAAATCCAAGATTCCAAAAATTATAGAACTCAGTGTGTTACACAACCTAATACATGATGTAACTCACAATTCTCCACTATCCCCTCAAAAGTTCTTATCACTCATAGGGCACCTCATGAATTATCCAATACACATCATCAGAACTATCACATTTATGACAAGATTTGTTTTATAATCTCCTTGTGAAAACTGTATGCATTCAATCACATCCTATGTCTCAGATTCAACCTAGATAATTTCACCATGGTTAACTAATTAGGGAATTAATAAATTATTATTTAATAAGACAACACTATCAAAATAAGAAAATGGAATGATAGAGATTGGGAGCTGAATAACTCAACCCGCTAAAAATACATTTAAAACATGAAACTATCACATAATTACATAACATAAGAAACTATGGAATCTGACACTCTTATGTTTCAACCATGATAACAGAATCTAGAACAATCATAATTTATCTAAATAATTTACCCATGATTCATGGATTTCAAAAAAAATATAAGGACCAGGATACCCACTCACATTGATACCTTTAGAAACAAAACAACATCCCTAAACCAAGAGTCATATTCAGATATATAAGGATCAAGTATCTAATAAAGGGCCAAAAAATACATCAAAATTAGGTATGTACAAATCCAAAAACCCACCACAAGGTCACAAGGTGGCTATAATGACTTCACAATCCTCCCATCCTAGATCATGATATAACCCACAATGATCCCAACTCCAGTATAGTCGTAAAAAAATAAAATACCTCTATACTACTCAAAAAACATATCCAATGTCCCAAAAACCAATATCTCCATTAATTATGAATAAAATACTCATATAACTCAATATGAAACAGTTCATGAACAAGATTACTATCAATGTTCCATTCACCCATAGAAAGGTCATGGCCACACATATCAATTCAAGCCACATGCTCCCCTATGAGCCTCGCCCACCAATCCAGGTCGTATGATTTTCTCATAAAAAAATATTACATTTACTGGTTATATAAGGTCACATTCCATAGAAATGAGTTAAAACACCTTACATGTAAATTCGATATGAATTATTTTACAAATACCACCCATAAATTTATCCTTTTATCAAGTATCAAACACTTTTTGGTTATTTCTCATTTCTATTTTCATAATATGGATTCCATTATAGGATTTATCAAAAAGATGTTAAAAATGAAAACACACATGATGATGTTCATAGAACACGATTTAACTAAATAATATATAAATTACAAATACAAAATAATCCCACCAATATTCCCAAGGATTCCCATTTTTTATCTATTAAATGCACAAATTGATTCCATTATTTAACCATTAATAATTTTTTATACATCACAACACTTGAATTAATTTTATATGACACCATTAATATGTCATAGTTGAAAAAACATTATATGATTCATCTTTGAACCTTATGTGACTTGTCCTTTACATCAATAACCTATTCTTATTTTACCAAAATTTATAAGAGGTATAATTAGGAGTAAGCCATGTACATTGAAACTATAAAATAATATGTGAGAAACAACATGTAATAGGATGAATACACATCAAATAACAAACTACCCTCAATTAAGTAATTTCAAGGTAGATATTAATCATAATAAGTTATAATCCATAAATTGTAAAACAAATAGATGTATTAATGGATAGTACTAAGCTATAAATCTAATGAAACATTTGGACATAATATATGTCCTATGTTACTAAAATAATGCATTAATTCACAACCATTCTTTTCATATTACATTAACTGACAAAAATATGTTGAATAAATAACATCACAATTGTGTTCACCACTAGAGGATGAAAATAACCAACTATAAATGAATAAAACAAGAACTATAACTCACAAATCTATAAAATTATTTTTTTCATACATAAAAGGTTTTGTATCTCTCATAAATGAACTTATAGTAAACCCTTCACAAAATCATTATCTCCTCTCAATTATACCCAAATATTACGAAAATATAAAAACGTGGATGGATAGCCTTTTGTATATCCCTGGCATTGGATCCCAAAAATTGGTGGTATGATCTAGTGTATGAAAAACACCAAAGCACATCTCCCTATATTCTAAAGGATACCAAATTATAGAAAGGGCCTATATATAATGACCCTAATTTTATGGAATTTATTTTAAGATATTATTTTGTAAAATTATGAGACTAGGCACTAAGTCAGAGTGTGATTATGAGGTCGAGGGTTCCTGGAATGTTTGATTGAAAAATTGATCTATTTTTAATTGTAACTGCACAAAATTTTTTTGAAAACATTAACTTAATCATAACCAATTTCCTAGATAAAAAATATTAGGGAACATTTCAGATTATAGTAGTTTATTTTACCTAGGTGCGACCGACGATTGGTCGGCGTTGGTCTCTTATAGAAACATTCTACTAGGTCATAACCATAAATAAAATTAATAAATAAAATTATTTTATTTTGAAATCCTAATAACTCATAAACGATGACTCATATTTAAAATTGGATTTCACCATTGAGTTCATAAGGGGGTGTTTTCCATAGGCGGGTCTATCCTCGACCAGTGTGGGTCGAGGGTGAATGAACGATTTTGGACATATAAGTAATCACAATATCTATTAAAAATATTTAATTAAACATTATGTTTTGATGAAATGTGAATTTTCATTTTTCAATAAGCCATGCTAGAGGAATTCAAGGTTACACAATAAACATGGAAATCCCTTGAGTCAAGGAGAAAGATTATATATCCCAATGATGGACGTTAGGGAATCGAGGATTTATGATGACACAGAAATATATTTTTCATCCGAAAGAAATCCAAACCAAGGTAGGGAATCAGTATCTTCATGATTTATTTTCCCCTTTTTAAAATCACTCAATGAACGTCGACCAACCCATGAAAAATTTGATTCATGGTTCGATCATTCTTATGGTAGGGAGAATTATTGTGTCATTAAATTTAATTGAACTTGGTGATTATTATGTTGTTTGTTTCATTTTGAGCATGCTAACATTAACGTATAAAGGCGGAATGAACATGAAAAATAACACTTCTATAGTTTTTTTGGGAACTTAATCTCTCACCAATATTCTATTATATTCATCATGCATTCTTCAACTGTTGAAACCTGATGTGAATGATAGATCATTGTTCCCAAAATCAATGGTCCAATAATCATAGACCAATGATCGAGATCCATGAAGGCATTAAAAAGGTGCTACGAGAGTACAGAAGGTAGGCGACAACATATAATTGAGGGCGCGATGAATGGAATGCCACTAGTGGTGAGGGAAGTACACGACCTAATGGGAGGATAGGTTCCGATGGGGTGGAATTTTTTGTTCCAATGAGACTGCACCAGAGGAGGATCAAATGGAAGCACATATTGTGGGTGGAAGACATGTGTCATGGTAGGAAAATGTGGGAGTGACTATGGAGGGATGTTGTTCAGAGTCCACGTATGTGGTATTCAGTGGTAGTAGGGAGGCCATGGTCATCGATTGAGATGCGGTGATAGGGGCCGACATGTGGAAGGGGTCCGCGTGGAATCCATGGTGGTGGCAGCCATGAGGAAGGGGTTCAGGACACTACTATTTCATTTAACAAAATGGTCTCATTTAACAAGGACATTGTGTCTACCAGGAGTGCACGATGGAGCTGTGTGCTGAAGGATCCATCCTGCAGGAGGTGGGCTAGGCCAGAGAATTAGGTCACTCCTGCATCCCAGTGTGTTGAACCGTGCGGCCTAGAGGGCAAATGGATTTGCCTGATTTGGGCTAGGCTAGACCAACTTGGTCAGGTTTGGTCAGGAAAAATGGGTTGGGTCAGCCAAACTTGGTCGGTTCGGGCCCACTTCAGACCAACCCATTATTACTAAATTGGTCATATCATTTAAAATGTGTTTCCCCTTGATGAGACGCTTGGAGAGTTGGGACCCTTCCAATGAGATGATTTCATTGAGATACTATATGTCTGTTTTGGAGGATGTTGGTTGACGACATAATGTTTCATGGAGTAGGTGCTCCCCGAATGAGCGCTCTATGAGTGGAATCCTATTGTTTTATTCGACTATGTGATCTTGGTGACTATGTGACATTAGGGATAACATGACTCATTTTCCCTCTGTGCACCATAAATTTGTTTCACACCATCGATTCTATGTGTTCCATCGACTCTCTGCGAGCCATAAACATCCCAGATTTCATCACTTCTCTTGGCACTATCGACTCTCAGTGAACCACTAATGCTCCATGCAGCACTGAAACATCATGCACCATCGATGTTATGTGCACCATAAAATATACTTATGTCGATGACCCTTCAAGTGTCATAGAGACTATGAAATCTTTGGAATAAAACTGTTAATCCTTCTCTTAGTGGTTTATACTTATACCTATATGAGCTGTCTGTATCGACATTACTTCATGTGATTCATTTTTTATTTACTTCATGTGTTTACATTGTGAAGTACATAGTGTGTTTCCATTGTGATATATTAATTTATTTCTTCTTGGCGTACCTCTGTGGTTTTGGGGTCCCTAATGAGTGTTGTTTTAATCACCGCTACATGGGATATGCCCACCTGTGTCATGTATTGTGCAGACGGTCGATGCATTGATGAATTCCATAGTGGTCCTAGGCCAGGTGGTGTTTAGAGAGAGCCCCGACATATGAGGTGTTCTTTAGAGACATTAGACAACTGTTTTTTACATATCCTATTGGTTAGGTTTCCTATTGATGAGATTCAGGATCATGTACATTTACATTTGGTTGGTCTTGTATTCTGACCCCAATTATCTTTTAGTTCAATAATATTGTTCTTTGTTATAGTTATATGAGTGGTATGCATGATTTTTTACCTAGTGTTTTTAATTTCAACAATTTGGGATTGGAGATGGTTTTGTGTGTGTACGTACTTAGTAAAATACCACCTATTTGTTGGATATTCCAACTCAGTGCTAGTCACCATCCATTGGAATATTGGGGGTGGGATTGGGGTAGTCACAACACGGACCCCATGGGAGGGTTCATGAAAATGTTTTATCAATGTAGATTAGTTCTATCTAATGAACCAAGTGTTTTTGAGATTGGATTGGTGCAACAATGTAATGTGTTTCAATTTGGCTTTCAGAACAGGGACTCCAATGTTGTTGTGGCTGCTTACATATCTATACACAAGGACTCTCAATTCTTCTTTCTCACTCGGTACATGGAAACAATAGTTGTAGGTAATAATTTATGGTATATGCATCATATATAATTGAGTGTGTTCTCAGGTCCTTTTTGATTCAGTTTCATCTTACAAGGTATAACCTATTTACATTGGTACATATTTATCTATTGGAGGATGCCTCCACAGACATCGCCGTCTATGAACCTGATGCCTGATAATGTTGATGAGCCGCCTAATGATGATGTGTCAGTACAAAGAGTATTACTAGAGATAGAACCCCTGTGTGGTGCACCGATGATATCACTACCTATTGAGTAGTAGTTACAACAAGAATTACTATTAGAATATTAATAGATGATGAGTTTATTTCTTGAGTTCCATTGGCAGTAACCTCCAAGGATCAGGGGCGGTCAAGACCCCCAGGCTACTGAGGTTTGGCTGGAGGTGGTTACGCGTGTCCTCCACCTAGTGAGGACCCCACTTGACCAGATAACAGTCCTAGATGTGAGTATACAACATGGATCAATGTGAGCTGGCGGATCATAGTTATATAGATACATCAAGAGATGACATGCCCTTGGATAGACTTTGAGCATCTATTTAGGAATATGTACTTCCCAATGATGTTACCCTACATGATTATAAGTGAGCCATTGTATCTACAAAAGAGAAACAAGAAAACAGCAGAGTATTTCACGAGATTTATAAATCATTGTAACTACTCCTTTGATATTATGAAAGACCATTTCTTCGAGGCCTATACATCTTAGCATGGTAAATGATGTGAGATCATGTAATTAATTATATCCCTATTATTTTGACATATTATGGGTTACTAGAGTGAGATCATCTAGTAGAGATCATTCTAGTGTAGCATAAACTGACAGTAAGAGCTACCTCCAGGGGTGACGTAGGTGAATCTTTGAAAGAAGGTACTTGAAAGCTAATGTAGGGATCTAGAAATATTAGACAGTTCATGGGAGGACCTGAGGAGATGGATCAGTAGTAAGAGGCTCTCTGGTAAGAGAGAGTTAACTGAAGGATATATTGTTTTACTCATATGGCGGTTAAGGACATATGGATTTCGATAGAAACAATCTCCATACGAATGATCAGTAGATAGAAGAGGGACCTTCAAGGAATAAACAAAGTTATTAATAGGAAATTCTTCTTGGAAGGAGACATATGTGAAGAGATGGATGTGTAGTAGGTGGTGGGTGGAGGTTTGAGGTACTACAACCACCACCCCTACGTGGTCCACCATGTGCTCAGGGAGCTGGTGGATATAGATGAGGCCATCTTAAGGAAATGGAGGCTTACCAACCCAGTGTTCCATATATTATTAGATGTAGAATATATAACTTTCCCACCCTATTTATATTTGTGATATAAGGAGATTCATGTCACTCTTTTCCCACCATGACACTTGTTTGAGACACAAAGATTCTTGTGGAACCATTGAGTCGATCCCTATGCTTAGAGGCTCTAATGTTGGATGATTGGATTATCACACATTGGTGCTGATAGTGTTCCCTTAATCTTGTGGGTAAGTGTTTCAATTGTGATTTCTTGTTGAAAGTGTTGAGGCCTTATGACATCATCCTTGGTGTAGAATAGTTATCCACATTAAATTCCTAGATTGAATATTTTAGGCGCATAGTGTGGTGTTTCTATAGAGATGGGAAGATGATTTAATTTTTCAGTGAAAAGGATACCCATGAAACATAGGACGGACTCATTCGAAGGAGGGTGCATCTGATCACAATCCAATTAGATAGAATGTCCCTGGGTGAAGTGGATGTGATGAGTCAAGAGTTTCATATAGTGGTGGTTGAGTATGAGGACTTCTTTAGAGATGTTGTTCCATGATTACCACTACTTAAGGAGGTTGATTTTTCTATGGATTATTATCCAATGAAAACACTTATATCTAAAATTACATATCTGTTTGATCCTGTGGAGCTTCATGAGTTAAGGGTATAGTTGGAGGAATTTCAGAGGAAATGCTTCATAAGACCCATTTTTTCAACTTGGGAAGCCCTAGTTTTTTTTCAAGAAGTCAGACATGGGCTTCTGGTTATGTGTGCACATCTAGGACATGAATTTGTTGCCTGTGAGGAATAATTATCCACTACCGATGATTGAAAACCTCATCAATTAGATTAAGGGAGAGAGGTGGTTCTTAAAGTTAGACTTCAGATCCCGCTACCTCCATCTTCGTGTATAATATGAGGATGGGCAGAAGATAGCCTTCAGATGTCAATAAAATCACTATGAGTACCTATTAATGTTGGTTTGTGTGATGAATTCATTGGAAGTGTTCATGGGACTCATGAAAAGGATCTTCGAACCTTACATAGATCAGTTCATCGTGGTCTTCATTGATGACATCATTGTGTACTTAGTATGTGAGGAGGAGTACGTGATAGAATTGAGGACAGTCCCAGAAACACTCTAAGAGAACCATATTTAAGGGATTATCTCATATTGTCAGTTATATATTTGGGAGTTCCACATTTGAGGACAAATATTTTCAGATGATTGAGTTGTAGTAGATCCGGTTAAGATTTAAGTGGTTCTTTCTTATGAGGCACCCAAGAGTGTTACCAAGGTGTGGAGTTTCTTGGGTTTTATTGGGTACAATTGGAAGTTTTTATACTACCTTTCAATGGTTGAGGAACCCTTCATAGCCTTTACATGAAGGGGGGACCCTATTTTGTGGATAGAGAGGCACCAACAGTGATATCAGGAGTTTAGGAAAGGATTGAAGAGCTGCCCAATCTTGAGGTTATTACATGAGGGTGTGGAGTATGTGGTGTTTTGTGATGCATCAGGGGTCATGTTTGGTTGTGTCTGGAAGTAGGAAAAATTAGTGATTGCTATGGTTTTAACTATTTTAGGCATCATGAGAAGAACTACGAAACGCTTGATCATGAGATAGTAGTGGTAGTATTCGGATTGAAGATATTGCAACACTACCTGATGGGAGAGCAGTTTACCATCTACTCTGACCACTAGTGTCTCAATTATATTTTCTCTTAGATGGATCATAACTTGAGAAAGAGACCATGTATAGAGTTCCTCAATGACCATGACATTGAAATTTACTATACTAAATGATAGGGGGAAATAAGGGTAGATTCACTTATAAGTAGATATATCTAGGAGTTAATAAGTCATGTTTCAGAGAAGTTGGTCATGTTACATATATCCTTGTAGATAGAGATTTATTATCTTATCTATAGATGATGGAATTTTCCCCTCCACTCTTACATCGAGTTAGGGCGGCATAGCTCAACGATACTGAATGTGAGCCTTTATATGCTCATATGTCCAATGGGCACACCCCTGATGGATATTTGGGGACACCGGTTATGAGACATTATGTTACAAGAGAAGGATTTGAGGTTGTTGAATAATAAACCATTGTAGGTACATCATGGAGTGGAAAATATGTATTAGTACAAATGACATCAGTTCTACTGTTCGGTGATGAAGACAATAGTGGAAGAGTTCGTTTCTAGATACGACACTTGCAATAAAATGTAGATTGAGCACCAGGTTCCAACATGCATGACCCAACCACTTGAGGTGTCAATGTATATGTGGGGTGGGATATAGATGGGAATCATGATAGGTTTACCACACAAGTCCATGGAACGCGATTCCATCTCAGGGATCATTGAATGACCTACAAAGTCAGCCACTTCCAACCGATCTTTGAGAAGAGTTTTGTAGAGATCTTGCGACGCCACTAAGTTATGTATATAGTTCAGAATCATGGAGTGCCATTAATGATCATCTATGATCATGACACTCATTTCTCAATCAGATTTTCAATGGGATTGCATATGAAATTTGGGACTCATTTTCACTTGAGTATAGAATTTCATCCACAGATGGATGACCAGATGGAGAGGACCATCCAGGTTCTAGAAGATATGTTATGTGCTTGGATCATAGACATTCTCTGTAGTTTAGAGGTCCACCTTCCTATAGTGAATTTGGAATATAACAATAGATATCACTCCACCATTGGTGTGGAAAATTATAGGCCTTTTATGGGTGAACATGTCAGTCACCACTGTGCGGGACATACCCAATAGAGTCAACACTCAGGGGTCCAGAGTTGGTACACACCATCTCCGAGATGGTGTATGTCATCCAGGAGCTGATGTGGATTACACAGAGCTAGTAGAAGACATATACTAATATGAGGTAGAAGCCTATGGATTTTTAGGAGGGATACCATGTGTTCTTTTGGGTCACACCTTGATTGGGATTTTAGATATTTCCCTGGGGGGACATGTTACCTCCAATATACATTAGGAATTTTCTGATTCTAGTTAGAGTTCGTGTGGTGGCGTACATCGTAGATCTACCCCTATTTTTGAAACTAGTGTATGATTCCTACCAAGTGTTGCAAATGAGGATGTGCATTCAAGATCCATCACACAACATCAACTGGTCTATGTTTGAAATTGACGATGGGATGAATTTTTTGAACTACCCAGGGAAGATTTAGGATCGATGTGAGAGGTTCCTTCATGGGTAGTCAAGTCTTCTAGTACACATTCTGTGGCATCACATGAATCAGCAGAAGGGAACATGAGAGTGGGAGTCTTATATTTGTTATCAAATCCTCATCATTTTGTTGATTATCCATTTTTTTGATTTCTTGGATGTAAATATCTATGGTGGGGAGAATATAACGACTCAGATTTTCCCGATTTTTTTTAATTTATTTAAGAATCTTCTGAAAATGGTAATTGAGATGTCGTACCATTCTGAGGCCCATGGTTCCTATAACATTTGATTAAAAGATCTTATGTTTATAAATTCACCTTCACATGACTTTTTGGAAAAATAGAAATAACTGTCAAAATAGTTCCCAGATTAGAAATATGAGGGCATCATTGAGGTCATAGTAGTGGATTTACATAAGGCATGACCTAACATTGGTTATCCTAGGACTTCTATAGAAAAAACACTTGGGGAAAACCATATAATAGATAATTATATAAAAATTAATTTATATTGAAATCCTAAAAACTCATAACTAGTAACTCGGATTTAAAATCAAAGACTACCTTTCAGTTTGTAATGGTGTGTTTTTCTTAGGTGGGGCCTAACCTTGACCAGCGCAGTTCAAGGGTGAAAGATAGATTTTGGACATCTACATCATTTAAATATAAAAAAAATACATTATTTAATGTTATGTGTTCATACAATGATGGTTTTCCTTTTTAATAATCCATTTAAAAGGAATTCAATGTTATCACCATCACCCTAGGATTCTCATAATGCAAGGAGAATGAAGCTATCTCCTGAAAAAAAATGCTAGTTAATCAATGATCGACAACGACACAGTCCTGCATTCATTATTAGAAAGAAATCCAAATCGATGTAGTATTTAAATCACTTCAAGATTTGTATTACCCTTATTAAAATCAAATGATTAATGCAGAAAAACCCATGAACAGATTGATTTGATGTTTAATCATTCTTGTGGGAGGGATAATTCTTGCAAGAATAATGGGAATAAATTTGGGTCATTATTATGATATTTGTTTATTCATGATCCCTTAAACATGAATAGATCAAGGCCGAAGGAACAAGGCCATGATCTATTATTTGGGTGATCCTTTTCTTAATCTACACCTAAATCTATCACATTCATGATACGTTCTTCTCCCTTTGAAACCCTCTGAGAACAATTGATTATTGTGCCCACATCCCCTGGTACAACAATATGATATTGAAGTTCATGATCCATAATGAAAGTGTAGGGGTATGGATATATTACATCAGGCATGTTGTAGCTTATGGAGGAGGAGTGATGAATATCGTGTCACTGGAAGGGTCGCTGATGGTGAGGGAACCGCGCGGCCTGGCGGGAGGCCAAGTTCCAATAGAGTGAAATTTTTTGGTAAAGCTAGAATAATCATTACCATGATCCTATAGCAGAGTAGTCAATAGGTATCAGGCATGTGCCATGGTCAGATGTCACAATGGTGGTTGTAGTGGGATGCGGCTCGAAGGCCAGGTTGTTGGAGAGGCCAGGAGCAATGAGCATGACATGCCATCATCGGGGGTGACATGGGGTAGTGGTCCACATGAATCCCACAGTGAAGGAATCCCTAGGTAAGGGGGATGATACAAGGTTTCATTCACATTGAATGTAGAATCTGTGTCGATCGAGAGTGCCCAACTGGGTAATGCACTAAAAGAGCTGGCTAGCATGCGGCGGGGCCAGCTTGAGAACTAGGTGGCTTCTGTGGCCCAGTGGGTTTAACAGCACGACCTATAGGCCCATTGGGCTAGTTTGGTTCATCCTAGACCAGACCAATATGGTTGGGTTGGTTTTGTTGAACCGGAATGGGTCAGGTTGGCCGGATTGAGTTGGGTCATGCTCAGACCCAACTAGACCCTTATAAATAAAATTTTCACATCATTCACACCGTGAGTCTGTTTGATGAGCCACTTTCTATGTTGGTACCCTTACGATGATACAATACATTTTAGATATACCATATGAGTTTTTTTTAATACTAGTTGATGCCATAATGGATCAAGGAGTAGGAGCTCACGAAATGAGCACACCTGGAGCGGAATCCTACGAATTTCTCTAACTATGTGATCACGGTGACTATATGATTTTTGGGACTTCATGAACCATCAAAACACCATGAACCATCGATTTTCCATGTTCCATCGATGCTCTGTATGGCATCGTTGCTCGGTGCACCATCAAAGCTCCATGCCATCAATGTCCCAGACTCCATTATTGCTTTGGGCGCCATTGATGATCTATGCACCACTAATGATCCATGTTCTAATGACTCTCCATGTGCCATATACACCCTATGAAACATTGAAACCTTTTTATCCATAAACACTATTTTTTTCTCCAAAACATCTAGTGTCATAGAGACTGGGAGATCTATGGACTACAACAAGAAATCCTCCACTTCATGATTTTGACATATACATGTGTGAGATGACCGTATTGATTGTACATAGTGTGATTATTTTTTGGTTCATATAGTGTGGTTCATTTGTGTTGTACATTCTATATTTCCATTATGATATAGTTCATGTATTTCATAGTTGTGTGCAATTTTGTTTTTGATGTCTATTCAGAGTATTATTTAACTCACCCCTACACGAGATTTTCTCAAGTGTGTCATTTCTTCTCCAAATGGTCAATTCTTTGACAATGTCCTTGGTGGACTAGGGCCAGTTAGTTATTAGAGAGTGTCCAAATAGTCAAGGTGTGATTTAAAAACATAAGACTGTTTTTTCAATACCTACCCTTCGGGTTGGGTATTCTACATATGATATTATGGATATTTCACTTTTCCTTTTCTTTTCTCATGTATTATATCCATATTTACTTTTCAGTTTCATACTTTATTGTTGGTATCTGATTGGTATGCATTCTTGTTTACTTATAGTTTTCAATTTAAGCATTTTGGGCATAGAGATGAGTGAGTGTGTGTTTGTTCGTTCTTATTTAATACCTACCATTTGTGGGATATGACTTCTCGGTGATAGTCTCCATCCCCAAGCCTATTATAAGTGGTCTCAAGGTAGTCACAAGACGGGTCTCGGGGGACGTTTCGTGACATTATAAGTCATATAACGGGGTTTCTATAACCTATGTTTATAGTTTAAAAAAATATAAATAAATCCTGTAAGAATGAATTCATAACCAAAATAATGAAACATGTATTGGAATACGTAGTCACATCGCATTGGATATCATAAATATTATACATAAAAAATAATAAAGGCATGACATAAAAATAAAAACATAATATTTCAAAAATAAATCTTAGGACTCAAATATAGCATAACCCCAAGAATTATTGATCTCTAGACGAGATCCCATCTCCCAAGCTCTATCATAGACAAAAATTATTAAAGATCACCTTAGATCATTCCCATAAGAAATAACATGAGAAAAAGGGGAATCTTCACTGGTACATAGTTTTCATGGTTAGATGAGTAGGATGTGTTTAAAACATAGTCAACCACCAATAAATGTGTATAATGGCAATCTAGTTATTATGTGTAGAGAATAGTGGTGTCAAAAATATAAATAATATATTTGTAATAACAAGAAACTACGAATAATAAAGAAACCATGTAAACCCTCAAGTGTCTAAAAGACAACCTACGAATATTATACAAACTATATCATACATTGATAAATATGACATTGGTCAAAATTTTATATCTCTACTTAGTTACATGTCATATCACTATGCCACCAATAATCAAGTGAACATAGTGAAGTTAACAAGGCCTAAATAATAATTCCTTCCCTGATATTCTAGAGAATAATTATCTTAGTAACCGAAACTCATGAGACTGCTCATGTTATCCTAAAGAATAGCTCAATTGGAAACCCAAGTCACCAAAAAGGAATACCACACAATTGTAATTGAAATAATTATTTAGAGAACATCCACATAAATTCAAAAATGGATATGATCAGGAATCCAGGATATTAATACATGGAATTCAACAAATACATAAATTACACAAATCCCTAGTGGATCTTATATATAGAACTTATAGTAATTAAACATTATAAAATCCATTTTTTTCTAATGGAATTCCATATTATTGGAAGTAAATAAATCACATGGTTCATAGAACCCATAATTCATATGCATCCCCTAATGTAATTCTAGTATCATCCATGGAACTCGATAGAAATTCTAATCATGAGTAACATAATGACAAACCCAAAGGTATTCATCAATAACAACCCTTAAAAAAAGTATCAACCATGTAATAATTCCACAAACCATATGTTAATGAAAAAATATAAAACTACACAATAATTACATTAGGGTTCAATTCAAATTACTATTTAAATAATCCAATTACACTAGTTCGATGGGTTCCAAGAGGTCAACCTAGGTATCCAAAATTATATAGTAAACCATTACTTCACCTAGTCACCTGATGAAAATTACTATTAATGTTAATTTTTTTATATTAACATTAGAATTATATCTATAAAAAACTCATTAAATGTTTTATGTGTAAATTTTCACACAAGATAACTGAAAAATGTTAATGTGATTTTTTTGAGGATTTTGACCTTGGTTATTATAATAACAAAAATCAAACCTGCATATTTTGACTTTCAATATTTCTTTTATAGATAACTAATTTTGAATGTAGATTTAATTGTTGAATATTAAAAAACAAATATTGAATGTTTATATTTTTAATATTTATATTGAAATCAATCTCTTGGAATAAATCATGAGACATATAAAACTATAATTTAATAATCCATAGAAGAAGATGAAAAACAACCTCCTGTCCATGTCATAATATGATTTCTACCAATGATTATCATTTAATTGATTCTTATTCATTAATATTACTATACTTTTAAGGAAAAAACTCATAAAGAGAGTTCAAATGTGGTGTTTTTGTAATTTAATGCCCTTTTTGAAAAATTTCATGTGGTATAATTATATTCTTAATTAGAATTGAAAAAATTCCTTTTTTCAATAATATAATTCATTTAAAAATAATCATTGATATAAACCAGTAATAAAAAACTTAATGATGAGAAAATACTGACAAACTCTATTTCAATATCATTGAATGAAGAAGAAATGGAACATTTATGTGGATCAAAGAATACTAGTTAAAAAATATTTATTGAATTATAATGATTTCTAATATAATATATATGAAAACATGTTTGGCTATGATTTAATAAAATTAGAATGTATTTTAAAATTGTAAACCATGCTATGAAAAGAAATGAAATAGCGATTCTAGGATATTGAAATTTTACTTTTATTGTAGGGTATATATATAATGGAAGGTATAACCCTAAAAAAATAGTGTATTTATTGTTTATTAGTTTTTTAACTGAGTTCAAAACCTAAATTTTTTTGTACGGAATATATTTCATATAAATAAACCATTTGAAAACCAAATAGGAATGGTTATTAATATTGGTTATTTATATAATGTACAAGAGACCATTTTAATGTTAGTTACCATATAAATTATATTGAAACCTTGAAATTAAATGATATTTATATAATTTTTATTGAATCCCTTTACAACACAACATTTCATGAAAAATAAAGGCACCAGTCAATATAAAATGTTGGAAATTTTTCAATTTGGGTCTTCCCCAAAACAATAAACTTTTGAATCCCCTAGATGATTTATGTCCACACTAAGGAAAATAAACCATTTAATCTAATTATTTATGAAATGTGTTGAAAGATTCAGAATTCACATAAATATAAATTTACAATACTTATAGATAAACATTAAGTGAAAATACATTATATAACATACCATTAAATGTATGTTCCACGATTAATTCTATTGAAACATCATTTTCCGTGGCCTTATTAGTTTGTTTTATCAACCAGGTATACAATTAACATCAAAAATAAATTTTAAATTAATTATAAACAATTATATTTAATTGATAACATATCTCCAATTTAATACTCAAAAAATGGCCTAATATAATCACTCAACGAGATTGGATAATATCCAAATACTTGATAAATACCAATGGAATTCCACCAAAAAAATCTACAAAAATACCTTAGAGGAAACAACAGAACAAAAATTAATTTAGAACCAATATTTAGAGAAAACGTTTTACCATGATTCCATACCATAATTGAACTCCATTCCACTATCGGTGAATATATTATAGGGATATATTATAACACTTTATTATGAAAATCCCAAAAAGAATCAGGTAACTCTAACAAATTAGGGTGGAATCACTAAAACTATAATTTTTCTATGAAATTGAAAATTAAAAATAAACAATTAGATGATTAATTATGGTTTATATAAAGATATTGAAAACTAAAACCATTAATTAATTTCAATAACAAAACAGAAAAAGTATGTTTTTATGAAGGTAGGATGGCTGGAATCTACTGGATTTCACATTGAATAAAAACAAATTGGATGATTTTGGTTTCCTCCACCAAACCGCTCAGAAATTTTTTCATAATTTTCCTGTTTTAAATTCCAACTGGATAGTTAATTTTCTACATAACATTGAAACAACCACCATGGACACTCCCCAATGATCCTTCACTTTCTGATTTCCACCAATGCCTTATTCCATGCATGAAACCCCTATCCAAAGGAACTCAATCTCTCATTATATAAATAGGTCTTCTGAATCAATGTTTTACTCATCCACCTTTTAAAAAATTTAATATTAATTTAAATTTTGAGTAATAATTTTATTTTTTTGGATTAAAATATCCATGATATCTAAAATTGATAGTTTCATATACATGTGGGATAATGGATTTAAGAGATGTGATTCATGGATTTTTGGAGTAGATGATGATTAAATAGTATGATTGTCTTTTGGATATATATTTTGTTACTTATTTAGATTTCACACCTTGGGATATCATATATCAATTTTTACTATTCGCTTCTTTACTATTTGATCATGTATATATTTTAGGATTATTAATTTCTTTGAGTTTTGTTGATAGAGAGATTATATTTTTAGTCTCATGATTTCTGGGAGTCTTCATATAGTTAAAAAAACTCATATTAGTATTTAGGTAATATCAGAAACCATTACCATATAGGTTATTTTTCATTCTATACATGTTTTAATTTATCATTAATTCATTCTATGTATCCGTATTTATTATTTTACTATATTATATGTTTTTTGTTAAAGTATATTGTTTTCAAAACATCCAAATTATACCTTACTAAACATTATCATTTTCACAATCCTCTGGAGATATGGAAGTATTCTTGAATTGTTTTGGTGGCCATATGCTGGTAAATGGTGATCTAGGATGGGTTAATAAAACATCATTTCAAATAATTGACTTTGGAAGTATGATTAAAATAATTTGGATGGTAGGATTAAAAAATACTTTCAACTCATTCATAATGTGTTTATCCAATATAATTAGAATTGATGAATATATTAATATGGTTATTTTGAGTGTGATTTCAATTATTTTTATAAATGATCCAGACCATTTTTTCTCAAAAATTATGAGTATTTTATTAAATGAAGGAACATGTAGGATGATATTATATATCATATTTGAATGTTTTTTTATATTTTTGTATTGAAAAATGAATTTTAATGTTTAGATTATTTTAAACAAAATATTAATTAAATTTTGTATCTTTTCATATTTATTTGTGATGTCAGGAAAATATAAATCATTATGTAATTATTTTATAATATAAATTTACATTATATTTATAGTCATACTTGTCATTTAATTTTAAAAATACTTTTTTATGTTGAACTATTTCAAAAAAAATCGATGGAATACTTTTGAGGGTGGGGAATATGATATTATCTTGAAACATTATTCATTATATATAAATCATAGAATTGTTTCTTATTGAAGGATAATATTGTGTGATTAATTACATATAGTAAAATATTTTTCATGAAAAACAACCTACAACTGCGTAATAATGCTTTCATAGAACCAGGTGGATAGTGAATTTCTAATATGTTGGGTGAAATTTTTTTAACCGAACTGTTTTTATGCATACATATTTTTCTTTTAAATATTCATTCATAAAAAACATTAAGATGAATAGGTAGTTTTGAAGACACCTATAATATACTACATGTAAAATAGTAAATGAAATAAACTACAAAAGAAGACATTTACAAGGTTCAACACCAATGTGGGCGAATACATACTTATCATTTTTAATTTTAGACCATGACAAATATATTTGATATTATCAATGGTGAATACAATTGGTATGTTTTGACACATAACCCCATCTGATTGCCACAATAAATTATTTGACTCTTGATTGAATATTTATTATAGATTCCTCTAGTTTATAAACAAATTTCCAAGTACCTTCATGAAAAATTATTCTTCTATATGCCACTATTCTCCAACATCAAAAGATGGATTTTCTTCTTTAAAATTAACATTGACTACAACATTATTCAACCACAGCAATATACTCTAACCATTCTCTTAACATCATAAATATCAAGGCATGAATATTGTTGGAACATATATATTTTATTCTATCTCTACAGTAGTGATAATTTTATTGATCATAGAAAACATTAGTTCTCCACAACATTTAATATTCTGGAAATTTTATGATATACCATTATCTCTCTACTTTATCTTCCTTTTATTATTCTATAAATGAGATATTTTTAATCAGTATTTCATCTTTACCTCTCTTGATATAATTTCCATTGGCCCATTGGTTATTCATAATAATGATATCTTTACTATAAAATCCCTTTATCATTGATGATAATGAATTTTCAAAAGAAATACTTAATTAGTATATGTATATTTATATTAATTTTATACTCCTAGAAATATTCTCAGTTATAGACTAATCAGGATTCACATAGATAATTCTCCATCCTTCTAATTTTTTAAACCTATATGAGAAATAAATAATTTTTTACCTTATTTATTCTTGTCAGAAGATATTTTCAAAATCCTTCCACCATTACTCTTCATTATTTTTTTCAATCATTACACTAGAATCTCCAAAAATACATTCACAGAAGTGATTCTCAAATAATAACAATAAGTTTTCACAAATCATGGAGTCATGATTTTATAAAATACACATATGTTATTCCACACACACTCACACACCCACATATATATATATATTCCCATGAAATAATTTAATTCTAAGAGAATATTTCTTCAATGAATATATAATCATCAAATAGGAACACAATAATAATAGTCTTGAATCATGAATTAACATATAAAACTGTGACAGTTGTTTAATGACGATAAGAAAAAAATCATCATTTTTATTAGGTATCAAATATTTATTAATATTAATACTAATAAAATATCAAACATGTTATTTTAGATCATAGTTTACTCTTATATACCATAAGAGTAAATAATACATGATCCAAAATTATTCTTATATATATCCTATAGAATACCTTATTAGGTGCAATATATCCTAAACAGAATCATATTTATTTATAAATATTTCATAGAAAATATAATTTCTCACGAAAGTAATATTTTTATGTGCATGTTATTATTACCTTTCATCACTATTATATTATAAATCTTGTGGAACAATTTACTTAATATTATGTTTGTGAAATTTAGTAATATGTATTCAAATGGGAAATCAAAGATACTCATATGTATTATATTAAATATCATATCTATTTTTTTGGGAATATTATATTAATATGATATATAACTTTTTATTCTTCCCAAAAAAATTAACTTTTATATTAAATGGTAACATGTATACCTTTTTAGAATGTTTTTTTTAAAATAAAATATATTAATAAAAATTAGTAGAAAATTATTCATTGTTAACATATAATTATTGAAATTTACTACTTATAATAAAAATTATATTAAAATATACTCATTCACATAAAATAATATTTTAAAAAATATAAATGATAATTGGAATTAAATAGTCTTCTATAAATAATTTTCCCCAATTATTAAATAAAATTAAACATATAATGATTATTTTTTTATAAAATCAATGAATTTAAACTAACTCAACAACTCAAATTCATACTAATAAAATATCCTTCATGTAAGTCATCAATTATTTATTATGTAATTTATTACATTAAATTCATGGATATATTTACTATTTAACTCAATTTAATTCTAATATTTTAAATATCTAGTTTCTCATTTTTATTCAAAGGGATGTCATATTAAATTTATTATAATAGTCCATGAAATTAACCTAAATTTATCAGATTCAATAATCAATTGATAAAATCATATAACATCATTTAATTACTTATAAACCAATATATTATAGATCCTATAATACTAATATTTTTTTAACATAATATTTTATCTTTAATAAACAAATTCAATATTATTCCTTTTATATTTATATTCCACATCTTAAATTAAGATTAATCATTATTATCTTTAACAGTACAATATATGGTTGTAATTAAACCATATTTCTCCAATCTTATGTAGAAATATATCAATGGATCTCATGCATCATGTTTAATGGACTATAGTAATAACATATAGGATACACATGAACTCAATGTTAAACATCAATAGTTCTCATGTTGTACTTTTATATCCCTCAATAAATAATTAACATCATCCTCTAAATGTCTCATTGATTTTATCATCCATTTGTTCATATATTTAAACAAAAATCATTATATATTGATATTATTTTTATTATCACAAACTAAAACAGTATTCATGACAATATATTAGGAACATAAATCACCCGAACTATTTTTTCACAATAAACTTTCTAACCATTTTAAATATATTGTCAATGTCTAAATTTTACTATATATTTAATGTATTTATTCTCTACCATATTGATAATTAATAAATATGTTATACTACCCAAGACCGAAAATCCACAATATAGTTCCCATAAATTCCTCCTTTGCATATTTTTTATTAAATTAATCAATGGGTACTCATATTAATGATCAATAAATATAATATCAACAGTAAATATTGAGTAACGGACATTCTAATGACCATTTATGGATGAATTTTCAAATATTAAGGTTATGAAATTCAAATAAAACTCATATTTTTCTAAAAACATTGACATTTTCCACTATTTACCGATCAAATTAATCTATAACATGTCTTTATCATCTATCCAAAAAGTATATATACATTTTACTCTTACATGCATGTCATGTGTCATAAATATCTTAAAAAATTGGTGAAATATAAATATAATATGGGTGAGTTCAAACATACAATAAATGATAAGATATATTAGAATCTATCAAAGAGTTAATTGGGATTGAAAAATGTGGTTCGAAGAAAATAATAATAAATTACTTTCAAATTAATTTAAATTGAATTAACAATATATCCATATAAAAAAATTTAAAATACAATATAATATAGATAATAATAAAGGGTTCTAAAGAGATGAAATTAATATTTCATGAAAATTAATTCCATTCCCTAAACCATGTCATCTTGATATTATAAATGATGATGTTACCATTAGGGCCACATGACTAGGTAATATTTTGTTCTCGGTAGGCATACACAAAAATACTCATGGTTGTTTGTCTCATGAGACCTATTGATGCATCATGGGAAAATATAACATGGAACCCACCCATCACTAATTTAATTCAATTAATTCATCTTTTTAGGGAGTGAATAAACTATAATATACCCAAAAAATCTATCATAGTAACTAATAAAAATCCACATTTAAATAACAAGTTTATATATTCTCAATATTCACCCAATCATTAAATGGAATATATTTTTTATGTATAGGTCAAACTAACTAAAACCATATAGATTGACGATATATTATTAGGCCAATAATCATCACAATACAATGTTGTGCGACTATCTAGGTTTATTTTCATTAGATAATTTATTGGGAAATATAGAAATTATAGTATAATAGAATTTAAATAAAATTATTTCCTATAAAAGGGAA
This sequence comes from Viscum album, assembly GCA_963277665.1. Taxonomy (NCBI): domain Eukaryota; kingdom Viridiplantae; phylum Streptophyta; class Magnoliopsida; order Santalales; family Viscaceae; genus Viscum; species Viscum album. Next base: position 2,117,496,259 of record OY728120.1, read on the forward strand.
AAAAGAAGTGGTAAATTTTTGAATGGTTTATCCTCTATAAGAAAACAGTTTTAGTATATTTATAACTTAATCCATGGAAAATATATAGGCCGCAAAAAAGAAACAAGCGATGAATAAAAATCATATATCAATTAATTAAATTTGGGTTCCAACACCCATTATAGTAAAAACAATATAAGAATCAAAATTACATGAGGGGGACAAAATGAAATTAAAATATAATTAAATTTAGTATATTCATTATACATTAATTAAATTGTTTAGTGAATTCAAAATATAAAATAATGGAGGTGAATTTATCAAATTTTTCATATGAAATTGATAATATTGACATATAACAATTATTAATTATTAATCTTTTTCATGAAAACTAAACATTATCCAACCAAATGGGTATGGAAAATTGAAATCTAAGAGTGACACCCCTTTAACACCTCAAAAAATAAATGGCTTGGAAATTAGCATCGATTAAAAATATCACAATCATGGGAGGCATTACCCTAATGTATATATACACATGGACATATGTCCATACATAAAAAATATAGAAAAAGGCAGTCAACATATGTTATAAATTCATGTGTAATATCCAACCCCCTATTAGATTATGAAAAAAGTGTTCTTAAATGAAAACGGGTCTAAAAACAGTAATTCCATTTTTAGAATGATGTTCGAACTAGTAAAAAAATGGGGAAAATATCAAAATTAAACTATTAGATCTATTTTCCATTAATCTATAATGACTAAGACCCACTAACTCCTTGATATATCAAAAAAAAATTGAATTTCATGTTGTCTTTGTATGTAATGAAACAGGTGGGATGATCCCCTGAATAATTTAGTATAAACATATTGAGTAGGGAATCTTGAAATATCCAAACATAATATTAATTAAATTTAATTCTACATCACAAAAATGTTAGATAAAGATAATGAAATGTAGAACCTATATATTAATAAAGAAATAATAATTGTGTCATATCAATGTTGTGACATCAAAATTAGCATTGGGATTCATTTTGAGGGTCCAAGGTTGCACTCACGCAATAGAATCCATTATTTGGTGCATGATTGCAGTGATCACACACTTCTAAGAGGTCATAATCATCATGACATTACTTTTAACGAATTAAGGAACTATTAAATATCATCAATAACAACATAACCCTGAAGCCACTATATGTAGGCCCATAATCTTTTAACCACATGGACTTAATCACTCCTCCACATACTCCAGAAGTAACGGATTAGCATCGATGGTCCAATGATGGTACTATAGGGAGACTATACCCTCATGATTGTAGTATCAAAAACATATATAATAAATAATGGACCATAAAATGACATAACAATTATAAATGAATAAAAGTGAAAGTAAATAGTAACTGATGAAACAAAAAAAATGGATTGCTTAAACATGCCAACACAGAATAATAAAACCTACACGTTCATGTGGATCTACAATATGAATGTATTATATATAAATAATGTGATACATAAACAATTGAAAATAAAGAAATGAACCTCAATTTCTATATCCATGAGAATCATATTCTTCATATCAGTAATATTCTCATAATAACCAATATATAATGTAAACACATATGGATAATCCAGGAATAAGAATCTACCACCATGAGGTCTGTTCGAGAACCAAAGTGAAATGGTTTTCTGAACATGGTGTAGGATAAACTGAATAGGTCCCCACTAGTGGTGTCTATTTTTATCTAGTCTGTAAATATATATTAACACATTAGTAATATATAATGAAAAATGATGGAAGGAAATAAAATTCAATATGTTGGCTCAGGTTCCTCAAGACACCTTGATGATGAATAACTACCTCAACCTAGGATAGAATATCTTAAAAAAATTCACCAAATATATATAATAATAAATTTTAACTGATTATACAGATATAAATGTAAACTAGAGAGGATCCAAGGATTATATCCAATACATCCACATAGTAGAACATGAATGATTTATTTTATTATGGTGATGATCCATACTACCATACTCGGGAACATAACCAATGTATTAAATGCATAGAAATTTAATAAGACCAAGTGTAAACCCATCAGGTATATTTATAATGTGGTACTATAATCCATATAGAAATTCCAGGTACTCACATGCATCTGAACATAAGTCAATTATTTGTTCATAAACATGAGGTATAATCCATGTAATCCTTGTAAAAAAATCATCATAAATAGATACCGAAATAGAAGTCGATTAATAAATCTGAATGATATATTTTAGTTTCCTATGAAAAATTCCATGGAGTTCCATAATGAGGAAGCCCAAGTATAACATAATGAGTAAAATAATTCCATTTATTCTACCATCACATCAATGGTGTTCCATAAATAAGAAACTCAATTGTCATACATGACATTAATTTTCCTTATGAGCTCATCCAAGTCTTTCTGTAAAAACGAAACCCATGTATAGCTTAGATAATGAGAAAAACATCTATAATATGATCCCATCTAATAGATTTGTTAAAAAGGGAACCTAATTAACATTTAAGGTATCAAAAAAATTAATTGACTTATGATACCTTCCATGGTATTTCAATATATAGAAATAAATATGACTAATGGTACCAATAATATCTAGAATCCAATTAGACTATCCATGGTATTCTATAAAAATGAACATGGGTATAACTATAGGCATAAAATTCTCATTTTTAATATTTTAATAGCCCAGGGAAACCCCATTCTATATCATAACAAAATTATATCATTTTAACCATTTGATTTATAGATAATCATAGAATTCCATGGGGAGTTTCATGCAATTTTTTATAACTAACATTTCTATTTAAGTTCCCCTTTTTATACAGAAATTCAATGTACATACTTGATGGTTTTATTTTAAAATGGTGGAAGGGGATACAAACCTTATCATTATCAATTTAAACAATAAAATATCTTTTCTATTTATAACATTTTGAAGACTATGAGAAAAACATGTGCAATAATTTAATTCATCGAGATGAATCCATTTATTATATTATAGTTCAACTCAATCAATTTGGTTGTTAGATTTTCAATGTCATGAATAATGTATATTACTATGGACAAAGAGGTTTCTCTAAACTATTTCATTCAATTGGGTATTTATAAATGTGTTAAGAGATAAAAGGTACACACAAAATGGGTGGTGTAATAAATTTACAAAGATGGTAAACAATAATATAATCAAGAACACCTAAAAATTTAGTGAAGATTGAGGTCCCCGACATCCAACAATATAAGAGTGTGTTAGGTCAAAGGTCTCGCAATTAATTTAATTTAAAAAAATTATGTATGGATGGACAGAAAATAATAGGTGTGACAGAACAAATCATGTTATAAATGATTATAATTATATGGGAAATAATATAAACGACATTACTTATTCTTATTATGCTTTAGTAATCCATTATTATGATTTAATTTGGCTTGGAATGACAAAAAATCAATGGAATCAATAAAAAATTATGAAAATTGGTCATATGAGATCATTAAGAAATAACATGAAAGATGGAGAGATAAAATATAGAAGAAGGGAATACTAGTCCTAGACTCGGTCTTTTCAATACAAAATAATGAACAATTCTTGAATTAGAGACCAGATGGAGGAGATCCAAGGGACCCTAATAAAGGGGGAGGACCAGCTGCCAATACCACATAGACACCCTCCTATTTCATGGTGAGTCATAAGGGGATGATCCACTGAAATATATAATGAAAAATATAACCTATTATATTCATGACATGAATGTTATTCATGTCATGAATTTCTCATGTTAAAAATTGGGCTTTCTTTTTTTAATCCTCTCTACCATACCCTGTGAAACCCATTCATGTCGTGAATGTGATTGAAGATGTGAATAGTCACACTTAGAGTTTTTATGAGTGATTATTTTTATAATAAATTAATTTACATTGATATATTTAATTAAATTGAACACTATATTAGTCATTTTCTACATGGAATACTATTTTATCTTGTGTTACACATGACACAATGTTTACACAAAACTACAGTATATTACTAATATTTTTATTTAAATGTGATGGTTAAAATCTAGCCATTAAACTTTTTCGTATAAATAGTAATAAATTCACACAAAATATTAATTATAATGGTTTAATATAAATGAATCAAATTGAAGAAGTTTACTAAATTTTTGGTAAAGTAATTTTAAATATTGAAAATTCTATTTTCTTTGAAAATTTTATTATTTCTTTTTTTTAAAATAAAATAAATTTTTCAAAATTTTATAAAATTAAATAAAAAAAGAAACTTCTTTATATATATCATGATCATAAAATATTTATTTGTTGATTTTTTGGATTATTTAGAAAATAAATATTTTTTGATAAATAGTGAATAATACTAAATTTTAAATGAAAACATCCATATTGTTTTATTTATTTTGAAAGATAAAATATATATTCAATTGGTTTTAAAATAAGTTAGTTCAATTATACATCCAATAATTATATATTACCCTGGAATAAATTTAATTTTGAATTTTTATAATAAAACATTGTATACTTTTTAACATTTTCTCTTTAAAAACACACATTCTTATTCAATTTGTTGGATTAATTTTACATTATTTTTTTACACATATATTAAGGTAATTTTAAAATAATTAATATATATTTTGGATAAAAATATTTTATACTATCTAATATAGTTAAATTAAAATTTTAAAAACATTATTTGTAAAAATAAAAAAAAGAATTAACACGGTTAAGGTAAACATGTGTTTATTGGGGTTAAACTAAACATTTAAGGGTTTAAATAACATTTAAACATGTATAAAATCTACATATTGACTATATGCATACCCAATAATTTCTATGGTTCTAATGTTTTCAATTTTAGGTCCCTTTTTCTTATAAATAATTTTTGTACCCTTTTTAATTTCAGAAAACTCCAAATGTACCAATAACCTCACATATAAAAGGAAAAAATTATTCTCTCATATTCACACCTAAAACACCTTTTTTTTCTTCCAATACCGAAAAAAATTTTAAATTCCCTTCAGACATCCTATAGGCCTTATTTCTAATATCAATCCTTTCGTGGAAGGATTGGGGTGGAATCCTAAAGAAAGTACCCAAAGAATAAGTTAGTGGACTGAAACCATCTGCACTTTCATCAAATGGGTTATGTTATGTTAGTGGACTGAAACCATCTGCACTTTCATCAAATGGGTTATGAAATCATTGTTTGTGTGTACGTCAGACTACAACCTTGCAAACCCGTGATATTAATTTTTCCATTTACACCTCTCATATATGAACATAATGAATTAATTATTAAATATAAATGATATTTAATATATTTTTATACTTTTGGAATAATTTTTCCCTCTAGGCAATCATAATCTTCATTAAATGGGAATACGATAATGTTGTTCACATGTATGGAGGACTACCACTATGCAATGTGATGTGATATTTTCATGCCATACATAGAAGGTAATAAGTTTTGATTTATGAAAATATGTTATATATATGATATATATATATGATTATTTATAATTATACATCATTTACCATTATTTAATTCAATCTAAAAAGAAAATGGAAACAATGTTCGTGGGTATGTATGACCATCCATCTCAATGTAGGGGGAATTTTATCGACCATTATTAAATTATATAGATTAATATATATAAATATATTATAAATATCAATGATATTTATATAATTATGTATTTTTGATATAATTAAGATCACAAAAAATTAAAAATCAAAACACATATGAAAAATAAAGATGTTATTACCCAAGAAGATACTTTAAAATTTAATTATTAGTAAACAATTAATAAACATTCATTATAAAATAGAATATGGTATGGTATATATATATAAATATTTTTTGTAATATATTTATAATAAAATTATATTTATTATAAAGGATTATTTAATTTTAATGATGGAAATCACAACTTAAGTTAAGGGGTTTTTTAATCAAATTTTTTACTTTGACAAGAATGTTATGTTATGAACCATTGTTATATCAAAAATTTTATATAATTCCCCTATGAAATACATTATCATGAATTTATTTATCCATAGGATATTTTAATTTCAATTAAATTTTATTCAATTATGGGGATTAGGATTCGAATATACCAAAGCAGTGATGGTTTTATGGTACACTTTTACTTTTTATCCAAATTTTTTGTGATAATATTTTCGATGATAAATTATATTGATCCATCTCTAAATATACTAATGATTATCATTTACTATAGTTATTCATGATATTTTCATATAATAGTTCCATTTTTACATTCATTGGTACATAAAATAATTGATAAAATGATTTTTTATAAAATATGACATTAATTTTATTATTAGTTAGAAAATATACTTTCTTTCAAAACTATGTTTTCAGAAAAAAATTGATTTTTTAATGTTTTCAATTTATTTTTTTAAAAAAAACATCTACCCATGATTTATGTTTTAATTTTTTTAATGGAATATAAATTTCATTTCAATATAATGCATGTTGGTAATTTTCCAAAAATGTGAAAGGAATCATTATTTAAACATTCATGACATAAAAGAAACATCCTATATTCTTTACCATTACATTCATTAAAGATATATTTTATGTACTGATTTTATTTTCATATAAAAATATATTCAAAATTATTTATTCTATATAATTTTTTTTAATTTGTAATGTACATTTCATTCAAGAAATGTTTTAAATTATCATTAAAAAAAATTTTACATCTAAGATGACATATGATGATGTTACTCATTTTTTAATGGGTTTATAATACCTAGATACCATTCTTATTATTTATCTGAATAAATTATATTTATGATGGAATAATAATAATGAATCATGCTTATGTTATATTGGTTATGCAAAGAAATTTTTTGAAACTCGCTTCTTTTCCCATATATTATTCTATGATGAAATGATGATATAATTATGAATCTTTTTCTCCTTCCACGTGTTATTATATGATGAAATTGTTGTGAATACCATTTCATTTCACTATTTATGATATGATCAATGTTTGATATTATTTTTCACAAATATTTATGATTTTATTTATGTGATAGGTGGGACCTATATCCCCATCGAATTAATTGCGAAAAGGTTTATATCTCAAGAGATAGAGAGGAGTGGAATGAGGAGTGAACCTAGATTGGTATGGGAAAATGAACTGGAATTCTGGTAAAAGCAAAAATGAGTGGTTTCCATGATATTACTCACCCATTCGGATACTTAAATTGGATGTGGCTCAAGTATAAATATACATAGGTGTAATAACTCCCAAAGGGTGAACCGAACTAGGCACGATTGTCACCATGTGAACAAAAATAGGCCTTGTTGCACAACTTATGTCATACTGAAAAATATATTCTTTGGAAATTCCAAAAACTCATTACAATCCATCATAAAATATTAAAATTGATTATGACCTCAAATGACATAGGTTCAATTGGAGGTGTCAAATATTAAAGAAGTATTCGGGATCATTGAATCTTATAAGTGATTTTTTCATAAATATGTGGTTCCACGTCATGTTTATTGATTCCTTCACTATGGTTTGTGGGTTTAATCAATGATTTGAACCTAGATGAATCATGTTAATTATGATTTTGATAGAAAATTCAATGATTTTACTCTGGATGATCCAATAATTAATGAAGATAAATAAAAAATATCCAGTTTAATATCAACCAAAATTTCTATTCTATGAATCATGATGTAAATCTAAACAATCAAATGAGCGAACAAAATAATATTGTGTCCCATTTAAAAGAGATCCCACCTTGATTCAGTGGGTCTTCTAATCCACCAGTTGTAGAATAATAGATTAGAACCAATAAAGCTACATTTTCTATTTTCCGTTTTTCAGAACATGAAAAATTTATTTTTCATTTCAACCATTTCAAAGGTGAAGTTGTTCAATGGTTTTCTATTATAATGAATACAAAGACACATGATTAAATTGAATACATGGATTTGATATGTTCATGACACATTTTCTAACAACTACATTCCTTATGTTATTCATTTGATGTTGGATAATTATCCCCTTGATATAAAGAAAATGAATGATGAATCTATAAGAAACCATGAGTAAACTTTTATAAGACTTGTGAGGTACGATCCTGGTTTTTTAAACCAACCTAAAAGTATGGATGATAAATTATTTAGTGCCTTAAAATAATATTTCTAAAGGATTTTATCTATAAGAGAATCTAGTATCAATGAATAGAGTATTAGATGTTCTATCATGGTGGAAATGGATGTTAGTGTTATCCATCAATATCATGGTTTTTATAAAAATATAAAAATTGGAATCAAGGAAAAATATAAGATCCATGGAGAGAATAAGATGAAATTTCCTTTATAAGAAATGTTTGGAAATATTCATGGAAGAAAGTTTCTTAAGAGGAGTAGTAAATGTTTTATTTGTATAAGGGAAGGCCATCAGAAAATTGATTGGCTACATTATCAAGATAGTTTATTTGATGATTTGAATAAAGGGAAAGATGAGTAGAATTCACCACACACCCTCAATGATTTATAATTCAAGGAGTAAAATATTGATTCTAACAAACTCCATAATCCAATGGATATTGAAAATAAACAGAGTAAAAACCCCCTTATGTAAAGATATAAAGGGAGATATCATGTGATCACAATTTCTGATAAAGGGTGTTATATCTACATGGTGAAATGTAAAGAATCCAACCAATATAGATTTGATTATATATTATTTATCTCTATATATAGTCATTATTTCATATATGAATAATTCTGTAATGATATATGGATTCCAAAATAATGATTATATTTATAATTATAAATGAAAACCAAAAATTATATAATGGATGCAACTCAAGTCTACGATTCCTCTCATATTGACATTGGTAGGAATGTGCATCCTATAAATTATTTCATTCATACTCTACGTAAATTTGGTGTTATATTTGGAATGGATCTAATTTACCTACATAAATGTCACATCAATTTTTGGGACCAATATATTACATTTGGTATTCAAATATAGCCTATAATTTTCAATCAATGGGAAAATAATTAAAAACATCCATTAGTGATCACATCCAATGTATGTGTCCTAATTTCCATTCAAAATGGTTATTTATCAAAATCTATTTTGGATGAACAATGAATTTATGATATATCTATTTTGTTATAATTTTTCAATGACAATCTTAATGAGTCTATTTGAATTCCCCAAAAACTGTAGGTTGAATTTTTTATATAACAAACACCTAATTCCATACTGATTTCATAGACACCTTATAGAATGATCTAAAATGAATTGCAGAAATTGTTGAAGAACCTCATGTAATCCCATTAAAATGGATTTATTCTTCCATGTGTGTCACATAGTGGTGCACCTATCCCTTTTAATAAAAATATATATTGTTAAACACAGCTCTAAATTGATTATGGATAGATAAATAAGATCACAATGAAGAACAAGTATCTGCTTCCGGATATAGTTGACTATTTTTTCAACTTCATGGTGATGAATACATTTCCATTTAGGGTTTGGAAATTATCATTGTATAGTGACTCCATTCAATATTAGTATTTATTATTTAATATTAGTGAATTTATTGAACATATTCGTTATAGATTACATTGATATGTTTTTTAGTATTGAAATATGACATTCTTATCTATTTAAATATAAATGAAGAGCATGAATATCCATTGATAATTTTACTAAATAAATTATAGTAGGAAAAACAATATGAATTTTTTATGAAAAGTGTAAATTTTGGAAAAAATGGTTTAATTATTGGTTCATATAATGTCAATAGAGGATATAATGTTAGATCTATCAATGACTGAGGTTATTGAATATTTTCCTAAACCAACCCTGGTGACTGTGATCTATAGTTTTCATAGTTTATCCTGATTTTATTAATCGTCCGTAGTGAATTTCTCATTAATATAAAATCATCTAATAAATATAACATGTATATGAGAAATGTTCCATTGTATAGTTAAATGTAAAAAATATATATCATCGAGGTAAAGTGAATATTAGACAATACACATTTTATATTAATACTCTCTGAAAGAAAAGTGTTATTAATATATGGAGATTCATATATGAAGGGATTGTGTTGTTTTATTATGTATAATTATGTGGTTATAGCTTATTACTCTTGAAAATTGATGATTGAAGATAAATATTACCCAACTCATGAATTGGAGTTGGTTGAGGTAATTACTGAATTTAATAAATAGAGGCACTATCTTTTTAGAGAAAATCATCATATATAAACTGATCATAAAAGTTCAAAATATATTTTCACATTTAAGTCGATGAATATTAACCAAAAATGATGGCTAGTGTGTATTAATGATTATGATTTCTCAATACATTACCACCCACAAAAAGATACAATGTTCTCTGGCTCTTTGAGTTGAAAGGATCATTCAAAATTATCTAGGTTGAGGATTAATAATGATATTTTATTTATATATTTGAAAAGGATTGATCAATAGATTATGATGGAGGGGAAAATTATTATATTGATATATTTAATGTTGAACAGTCAATGAAATTGAAGATTATGTAGCTACATGAGGAACAGGTTGATATAAATAAGTAGTTTAGAAATATTTCTTAGTTTAACAATTATCATTATGCAATGATATGGTTCAGGAACTATGTATTAATTCCATTCATATCATATTTTGAAAATTATTTTAAGGGGAATCTCATAGTTCTTAATTATACATTTATCATGGAAGTATGATTATTTATACTAATATTAAAGACTATTTCTTGTGGGATAGAATGATGAGATATATCACAGTGGTTTTATTAGGGTCTGTTCTATATCATAATCCTGAGTATAAAATAAACAATTATGAGGGGATGTTACATATTTTACCCATTCTATAATGGAAATGGGAAATCACCTTGTATCTTTTCATTGATCACACTAATATGTCTAAATTTAATAACACTATATGGTCACTAGTCGATCACCTTATTCTGTAAGCACACATCATCACTATTAGAGAAGACTTATCTCAGTATATTCATCCAAAAATATAAATTAATAAATTGATAAGGTTTGATGTGGTACCACATTCAAATATCTTTAATCCAGATAAGATAATGTTCTAAAATCCTCTTTAGGAAGGTCTTCATATGGAGTTATGTTTCAACACTCTGTATCATCATCAGACAAATGGTCAGTATTGGAGAACGCTTCAATCCCGAGAGGATATATTGATATATTATTTATTGCCATTAATATTTATTTAGGATCATAACCATCCTTCAGTTATGTTTTATTATAAAAATATATTTCACTAAAGCATTAAGATGAATCCATATGAGGACATATTTTGAAATAAATTTTGAGCTACAACATACTTGAATAAAGGAGGATAATTAAAGATATTTGTACCATTTATAATTGATGAAATTAAATAGAGGCTTATACCCATTCAAAAACACATAATAGAATATTAGACTTCACATAAATACTATGCTAACATTCACTAGTGTGATCTATAATTTCTTGTTAGTGATACCATGTTTCCAAGAATTTCCCTACGGATAAAGATTGTATGATATGAGAAGAGACGGAATATAATCCATATGTATATTTTTACTTTGAAATTATTGATCATATTTGGACTATATATTATTTAATAGAGATTCCCATAATCCTTTCCCCTTTTTATGATTTTTTTCATCTATTATCATAATGACATACATACCTGACCATTTGCGTGTACTAAACATAGAGGTCATGCCACATGAGGAATATATAAAATAATAAAAACATGTGGAGATTCTATATTGTATAGAGGATGATATTTTAAAAATACCAATCACATATTCAATGTTTTTTTGGAGAAAAAACATGTATAAAGAATATACTTTTCAACAATTGGATATGATGAGTCAGATGTATCCTTATTTTTTTTACATTTGACCGATGAATTTCATGTGTGAGATTCATTTATTGGGGGGGGGGGTTAAATTTATAACAATATGATTTTATGAATTATTTTTAGAATAGATTATATTACATCACTATAATTATCTACTTGAAACACCAAGGTGATCTTGCATTGCATGCAACATAGGGTTAGCATGTGTTACACACGACACTATGTTTTAACAACACAGTTATATATTTTTAATATTGATATTTAAATGTGAAATTTCATAAAATAAAATTATAAATAGTGGTATTAATAGTAATAAATAAATTTTAAAAATTAATTATACTGTTTTTATATAATGAAATCATATTGATTAATAAATGTATAAAATATTAGGTAATATCTTCATATGATTTGAAGGTATTTTTTTCTCAAAAAATATTTTTTATTTAATTTTGTGAGAAATAATGAAATTAAATTTTCATAATTTTATATGATTAATATTATAAATTAGACATTATTTATTTATTTATTTTTTCCAAATAAACATAGAGAGATGTTTAGGGACTTCTCTAAAAAATTTCATTTTTTTGCGAATACGGAAGAATACTGAATTGTAATTTAAAACTGAATTTTCATTTATTTTATTTGTAATGTTTCATTATATTTTATATTATTTTTAAATATGAATTAGTTAAGTTATATATAAATTAATTTTATTTAGTTCATTGGAGTAAATTTAAATTTTTATGTTAAAAATCATGTGTTATCATTAGTTCATTTTATCATAAAAGAATCCTTTATTGTTACGTTTATGGGATTAATTTTAAATAAATATTTTCCAACTATGGGAATGGAATTTTAAAAAATTTATCTCATATTTTAAATTAGAATAATATTTATTATCAAATATGTTTAAAATATTTTTTTTAAAAAATTAATAACAAAAATAGATAAATTATTTTCTATGGTTAAGGTAAAAATCTATTTATTAGTGATTATACTAAAACTATAAGGGATAAAATGACATATGAAATTGTATATAATATATTTTATATAAACATATAGAAATTATATTTTATTATTATCTATTTTAGTCCATTCTAGACCATTTTTTTCATGTAAAAACGTGGGGACACATTTTTCAATGAAAAATTTATAACTATGTCACCCTCTACTCTTATAAAATAATATCCCCTCTCTTATCACCATCACACATTAAACCAATTTTATTTTTGAAAATACCTACCATATAAGTTCCCAATATCACTCATAAAATTCAATAAGACATATTATATATAAATATAACCTTTTAAGGATTTTGCTGTAATCTAGAGAGGGCACCCGAAGAAGAAGTAATGCTCATAAATGAGGGTTTTATTTTATTTCTCCCTCCAACTCCTGAAATTATTATTATAAAAAGATTATATATTAAAATAATAATATTATATATTTTAATATTTTTTTATTTTATAGCAAGGAACTAATAACATCTACACATACATCAAATGGGTTACCAAATCATCAATCATGTGTATAATGGACTACCACATCACGAACTAATGTCATTCGTTATTCCATTACCGCCTCTCAAAGATATAAATAATTATGGATTTATTGTTTATATTTTATTCTTTATATATTAATATAATTCTAAAATCATTATATCATATTTTTATTCATACACTTAATTTTTGGGAATGTGATAACGTCGTTCATGTGTACAGAGGACTACTACTACACAAAGTGATGTGATTCATTCATTCCATAAATAAAAGGTAATAATTATTGGTTTAATTAAAATATATTATATATATTTAATAAAAATGATTCTTTAATTATATAATATAACTTACCATTCTTTCTTTCAATATAACAATAAAATGGTTACATTTTTTGTTAGTATGTATGACCTACCATCTCCTTAATAATTGTACTTTATTTTTTACTAATAAATTTAATGGATTAATATATATACATACATGATGAATTAATATTATACTTATATCATGGTTAAAATTTAAGATATTATTAACTGATAATCAAAGTATGAGTACAAAAAATAAAAAATCAAACCATTTATGAAAAATAAAGATGTTATTAACAAAACAATTACATTAAACTAGTATTGCTAATAAACATGTAATAAAATGTCACGACCAAAAAATATATGGTTTGATATATATAATTTTTATATAATATATTTATAATATAAGTATATTTATTTTATAGGATTTTTGAATGTGTACAGTGGATGTTTCGTCTAAGGGTAATATATTTTTGTCTCAATATTCGTTCATTGTGATGAACGTTATGTTATGCACCCAAATTCATTAAAAATTTGTATATAAAGACCCTTTGACATGTAATTTCATGAACTAATTTATCCACATGTTATTTTATACCTCATTTTCTATTTTTTTCAAGGGGGGTTTTAATAAAAGATACATAAGTGGTAATGATTTTATGTCACAATCGAATAATTTATCGGTCTTTTTTAGGAATATGTCTATAATTATAAATTATTATGATCCATATTTAAATAATATAATTATTTTTATTCAAATATTTTTGTTTGATATATTTTCAAGTAATAGTTATATTTTCATTCTATTATTAACAAAAAAATATTTGACAATTTATTTAATAAAATTCATCGTCATTTCACACTTTGTTTAGAAAATATGTTTTCTTATGAAATGGTTTTTTTTTTAAAAATGTTTTGAAAATATTATAAAACTATCATATTATTTTTAAAATAAAATTTTACCACATTTTTTCTATTAAATTTTTTTTAAATGAATCTTAATGTCATTTTCCAGACAATCCTTTTTTCCTTTTTCAAAAAATTTGAAATTAATATTCATTAAAAAATTTATGTCATGAATAAAATATCATATTCATGACCATTATTTCCATTGAATCATCCATTATTTATTTCAATGTAATTTTCAAAATAAAATACATTAAAATTTTTTTTGTGGAAACTTTTTTTTAATGGAAAGTTTATATTCCTCAGGAAATGATTTAAATGATGGTTTAAATCATTGTACGTCTAATATGACATCTTCTATTGTTACTTATGGAATAATGGGTATACTATCCATGAATACCATTTTTAATCATTCCTTGAATGGTTAATGTTTATGATGACATGTTTTTTTAGAAACCCATTTCTCTTCCACGTGTTATACAATGATAAATTTTTATGAAATCACTTGTATGATTACATAATAAAATGATTTTGAAACTTTTCTCTTTCCCAAGAGTAATCATGTGATGAACTATTTATGAATCCCACTTCATTTCATGGGTTATCATATGATGACTATTTTATGGTCTATGGAAGCTATATATATGATTTTAATTCTCTAATCGGTGGAAACTATTTATCCCTCCAATGAAATGGATAAATATTTATATCTCATGTGAGATGTAAGAATAAATTGATGGATTCACCCATTTTAGTAATGTATTTTATTTACTATTATGTTATTGGGATTTAACCTTGACTACTATGATGATTTAGGGAGTTAAGCCTTTCAGCTAGGATATCATTGGAAGTGATCCTTTACTAATCTCGAAATGAGTTTTTTGATTATGTGTGTAACATAAATATTTTTTTGTGCTACTAGTATGCTATCATGGATCATGTTATATTATTCTCTCATTATTCATGTCTTATGAAATACTAATATTTATTTCATGACCAATGATTATGATCTTTATTTTATGGGTATGGTTTTCAAATGTTATGGTCATTTTCTTAGCAACATATGTTCATGTTATTAATACATATAACCGTTGTTTACCCTTATTGAGCATATGAGATCACCCATTCATATGTTTCCATTTCCCAGGTGGTGAAAAAATTTATTATGTATGATATGTCAAAGAAGTTTGTTATTTTTTAATATCATAGTGGGAGATAATTTTTTTTACTTATTTTCCATTTGTTTCTGTTTCAATTTTTATGACTACACTAAATTTTTTTAGTTCTTCAGACATGTGTTTATGTAATGTAATGAATATTAAAATAATGTGATGTAATATATATTTCTGATAATACTTAGTAACTATATTTATGGAATGAAACATCTATTTATAACACCTCATCATTCTATTCCTTCCTACATTTTTTTCTGAAATCCCTATGACTTTCGCTGAATGATAATATAAATCTAAAATAATAATTTCTAGATGTTCAAACATGAAAAACATCACTCTAATTACAAAAAAAAAATAACCTAAACCACAAAATAATAATTCAAAATCCTTTTTGAATTTTACCTAGGACGAAATCATGATATGTGTCACGACCCCCTCCCCACAATGTTTAACCCTCATGGGTCAGAAATGTGAGAAGGGAGATAATGACCCTAGAGTCCCACCTTCAGTAGGCCCTGGGTTGGAAACTAGCACCGAGGATATAGTAAACACACAAATGGGAGGCATTACCCTCTAAGAGAACAGATGCGGAAGAGAGAGATAAGATAGACACTATCCAACTCCAACTCATAACTGAAATATAAAATAAACCCAAGTGCACATATGTAATTCCATGCACAAGTACTAAAATTGAAAGGGGAACAACTGCAAGTACAGAAATGAAACTAAAACAGCAGCAACCACTTGCCCGAACAGCTCCTGCAACCCCAAGCTAGTAAACACCATCCTGACCTCCAACCTTCTCCATGTGACCTGAAAAATCGTTTGTATATACATAGGGTGAGTATAACAGTATACTCAATAAGATCCTCCATGAAGCCTCTCGTGCAAACGTAAAGAAATCATGCTAATGCGTAGTGAAAACTAGTGAAACTAAATCTTCACCTAAGTAGGTATACTATGTTCCCAACGTCACCATGGATACTCTCACCAAGTAACTCATACAAGAATATATAATATAATAATGAATATCAAGCATACCCTGCAACAACTTCACCACTAGTTTTCCGCTTTACCCCAATGTCGTACGTCTGAAGAATCTCTCTCCAAAAATTCTTGACTAAATACACATGGGCGAAGTACCAGAACATGCACTTCGTGCAACAAAATCACCACATCCACGTAAGAAAAGTAAGAAGGATGTTTCTAGGAGCCAACACAGCCCTCATAACGTGAATCATAAATCAGGTATTATACCTCATGCCATTAGATCCCATACACTGAGTAAGGATCCTCAATCCATCACAGCCTATACATGTTTCACCTATAGCAGTCCATAAGATACTATATCCAGAATATATGCGTGTGAATAACTACAAGTAATTAAATCATTCTACGCACATCTATGGGGAAAACTATCCATTGTGCTTACTATCACAAGAAACTACCAAGAGAAGAGAGTTGTCCAAAGGGTGTAGTCAACCATTCATCCTCCCACCGGAATGATGGGGAAAACACCCCAAGGGCTCAGAATGCCCGGGGTGTCAGTTTCCATTACTAACAGTGTGGTGTAGCATATAGAATCACAAAAAAACATGATATATTATATCTCACCACAATTCTATGTTAATAACCTAGTATTAGACACAACTACATCTAACGTCTCTCAGACTCCGGGATGGTACTTCTAATACTAGGTATCCTATAAGCGTACAACCATTTAAAGAGCTTTATTAGATTCATTATTCTATTTTTATTAGTTCCACATTACGTTAATTAATTCTTTAAACATTAATTAACCATGGAAAATTACACATTAAATTTCATTTGCATCACACCCAATGTCAATTTATCCTTCAAACACACAACCTCATCATTATGTTGCAGCAAACACCAATCCTCGGGGTTTACCGCATTTATATTATTATTCATTATAGAATTACTTTCCCATATTCCTAAGCATTCCATAAAAACATTCTTTGCTACTAAACACAAGGGGGATCAACACGGTGAGTAGATGTATTACCCATCGAGTCTTTTCCCCTTATAGCAAGAGCATAAACCAATCCTTCCAGGATAAGCTATACACAGAAAGCATGTGGCATGCCCCACATGTCTTTTACACATTTTGAAGAAGGATATGTAAGACCAGATGCCATGAGTATATGGGAAAAGAAATATAGATAAACAACCAAAAGAATCAGCAAGAATTGAACAATTACATCCATCCCATTCCAACATCCCTAGTGTCCTCCTCAACACCCACATGAATAAACCAATGGATCTCACCACTCTGGGAGTCATCTGCTGCCACAACCAAAAGGCCTATATTCCGCCACATATCAAAACACCCATCCATGTTCACATCACAACACAAGAAACATAAAAAATATACATCACATCAATTGGGATCTAGGCCCTTTAACAATCAAGAGGGTAACTCAGAACCCTTTAAGGAATTATCAAACAATTAGTTATTTAATCCATCTTAGATTAACAGATTTATTATTTATAGGTTCAAAAATTAGGGAAACATAATCAGTAAGCTATCCCACATAATTAAACATGCTCACTATACCAATTTTATTAACATCAAATAAAAATAAGAAGAACAAAATTCATTTACATGAATTTTTATCCATAGACATAAA
The DNA here is from genome assembly GCA_963277665.1 of Viscum album. NCBI lineage: Eukaryota > Viridiplantae > Streptophyta > Magnoliopsida > Santalales > Viscaceae > Viscum > Viscum album. The sequence goes on from OY728120.1 coordinate 2,117,514,744, forward strand.
TTTTCATTTACTTCTAGTTTATGTTCATTACCAATTTTCATCCTTAATGAACAGATAATCAAATCAAGCATATATATCACACAATATAGAAAAACTAGGGGCAATACCATACAATCAATATCAATTTATTTATCCATTTCAAATATTTATTAGATCAATTTCATTGTGGTCTTGTGGGATAAAACATGATAACAATATAGTTTCACATTAATGAAAAGAGATGAAATTAATCCCATAGCTCAAACAATTCCTCATGTTCTTTATCCACACAACGGGTCACGATCCTCCTCTCACGACCACAACATCCACCCCAGGATTCCACGATATGACCGCACCAACCAAACCGTAAGAAAAACCCCATTAGTATCATGGAGATTGTATGCTATAATATGGAAAGGAGAAACATGAGAAGATGATACCCAATGGAATTATGATAAAGAATACCTTATATCGATGATTGATCGATACTGCTTAGTTGCATCAAAACAAAGTGGAACCAATCTGAGGAGTAGTGTTTTATTGTACAACTCCTATAGGAAGGATTGAATGGTTCTAGTATCTCATAACCGAGAACAAAGAGGGTGAAAAAATGAGGAATATATCTCCACCCTTTTGAAGATTTAATGGGGCGACGGTTTAAGATACGCTTAATTCCCCATTAAAAGTGGATCACATTAACCAATACGATTTGACCATATAAAAACATCTAGAGACATAGGAATAATTAATATAGGATTTATGGCCATTTAATCATCCATAAAATTCCTTAAAATAAGGCTTTAAATGTGTTTTACGTCAAAGGAAATTTCAAAAGGGGTGAAACTGTAGGAAGCTGGAAACACTATACACCTACCGATACTGTACACCTAACATTACTGTGCACCTACCGTTAGATGTTACCGATAAACCACACCGTAAACCACACCGTTTAGGAAACACTGTACACCTACAATTATTGTACACCTACCGTTAGAGGTTACTGATAGACCTCAAAATTCCAGAACCACTAAAAACCTACCGTTACTGTACACCTACTGTTAGATGTTACCGATAGAGGTTACCGATAGACATCACCATTATGGAAACACTGTACACCTACGGTTACAATACACCTACCGTTAGAGGTTACTGAAAGAGGTAATCGACGGACCTCACCATTCTGGTTACACTGTTCACTAAACCTCACTGATAGAACATTGTTAACTAAACCTCACCAAAAGAACACTTTTCACTGAACCTCACCGATAGAACATTGTTCACTAAACCTAGCCGATAGAACATTATTCACAGAACCTCACCGATTGAACACTGTTCACTGAACCTCACTGATAGAACACTATTCACTGAACCTCACTGATAGAATACAATTCACCTAGAGTTATAGGTTACTGATAGAACTATTCACTGATGGAACTATTCACAGAATTTTAAATTTGGAAAAGTGTTGGGGATAAGTCACCTGGACCTCCCGGAACACCTCAAACCCAACATTTTCATAAAATAAAGGAACAAAGAGGTCCCTGCCATTACATCAGATACCTCTCAAAGCATTCTTGTCCTCGATAATTCAAAACACACATAAAGATAAAAAATAGAAATGGGGCTTGAACAACCACCCATCTAGATACCTCTCAAAAGAGATCAAGTCACAAAAGAAAAAAAATAAATTCATAAATGAAACATGAATGGTCTAACAACAAAATGAACATCGATACATTAAAAGAGTTTTTCATCAAAAAATGCTTGGTACTGAGAACATATCTATGAATCATTTTCCCAGGTACTCTTCTCCATGCCATCATGTCACCACAGGACACAAACTAAAGGGATAGAACACTCATTCAACACCTTCTCCTTACGATCTTGGATATACATAGGTCGCTCCTCGAATGTTGCATCATCATCAACATCGATCTCTCCCTAATCGATGATGTGAGAGTCATCATGAAGATAAGGACAGAGATGTGATACATGAAAAACATCATGTATCCGACTCATCTTTGGGGGAAGTGATACTTAAAATTCCACAGCTCCAACATGAGCTAACACCTCAAAAGGTGCAACAAACCATGGAGAAACCTTACTTCCATGTCCAATCCATCGCTGCCCACGATGGGGGTCACCTTCAGAAACACATGATCCCCAACATTAAACACTAAGGACCTCTTCTTTGATCAACACATGATTTCCAATGATCTTGAGTTGTCTTCATCACCTCATGAATCACCTAGACCATCTCTATTGTATTCTTCACTAGTTTTGGTCTGAGAATTGAAAACTCTCCAACCCCATTCCAGCATAACGGAGAATGGAACGACATGCCCTACAAGGATTCAAATGGCGCCATACCGATGGTGGATCGAAAAATATTATTGTAAGATAATTGCACCAAGGGTAATATCCTCATCCATTAACCTCCAAAATCAAGAACACAAGAGCGTAACTTTTCTTCAAGAGTATTGATGGTTCGTTCAGTCTTACCATCTGTTTGAGGATGGAAAGTAGTGTTAAGGCATCATTGAGAACTGAAATCCGGTTGGAGACCTCTCCACAACCTTGAGGTAAAATGAGGATCTCAATCAGAAATTATCTTTTTAGGGACTCCATGAAGTCTCACCACCTCTTCTAGATACAGGCTCAAAAAAACTTCCACTGAGCTCGACTCCTTGATCGCTACGAAGTGGGCCAATTTTGTTAAACAATCCAGTACCACACAAATAGCACCATGTCCTCCCGAATCTCGAGATAAACCAATAACAAATTCCATTGATATTTCATCCCACTTCCACTGAGGAATATCTAATGACTAGATAAGAACAGCAAGAACACAGTGTTCAGCCATCAACTTCTGGCAGAATAAACATTGAGACACAAACTCTGCAACTGCACGCTTTAGTCCAGGCCACCAAAGATGAATCCTCAAGGATCGGTACATATTTGTCACTCTAGTATGTAATGATAATGTTGAACTATGTAACTCTATGAGAACCGCCTTGTGCATCGTCAATTGGATAATAATCCTTCCATGATACAACACTCAGTGTTGTTCATCCACTGACCAACCATCATGGGCCACACCACAAACAACTCAGTCTCTCCAGAACTCCACTTATATATCCCCCAACTGGGACTCTTCCACCTTCTACATGTGGGATGACTATACCATCATCTGAAAAAGACAACCACTACCCCCAACATCACCAATATTAATATTTAACGCTAATAGTTCATCCATTACTATCCATGAATCATCGGATTCATCCACAACATCACTACAAGACTTTCGGCTCAGTTCACCAACTATAACATTCCATTTTACATGTGTATATGATATTTTGACATCATATTACTATAAAGACTCCATCCACTGACACTGTAATCATCTCATGTCCCACTGACATAAAACATACATCAAAATCTTATGATCGATGAAAACCACCAAGCAGTTAATAATTAGGTAATTTCTACACAACTTCAGAGAAAACACCATGGCTGCCAACTCAAGATCATGGGTGGAATATTTTCATTCATGAGGACATACCGTCTAAGACCCATGAGAATCAACTTACCTCTACTGCATGAGAACAAATCCTAACCCCATATGTGAAGCATCACAAAAAACATCAAACTGATCTCCCTCAGCTGGAAGACAATGGACTGGAGCACTTACTAACTTCTTCATTAGATACTCAAAATCACTCTAGCACTAATAAATCCATATGAATGCCTGATCCTTCATTATAAATACTATTAGAGGAGTCACAACTCATGAAAAATTGGCTACAAACCACCTATAGTAGACAGCGAGACCAAGGAAACATTGCACCTCTGACACTATCTTGGGAGATGCCCAAGACACAACTACTTCAATCTTCAATGGATCCACAGCTAATCCCTATTGGGACACAACATTCCCCAATAAACAAAATTCTCTATCCCAAAACTCACACTTCATCAACTTCCCAAATAGCTGAGGTTGATAAAGAACTCCCTAAATGGATTGTAGATGCTATGCATGATCCTCTTCAGATGTGGAGTACACAAGGATTTCATTGATTAAAACTATAATGAACATTTCCAGGAACACACGGAACACAAAATTCATCAATCCCATAAATACAGCTAGAGATTTCATCACGCCAAACAAAATTACCATGAACTAATAATGCCCATGATGACAACATAAAGTAGTCTTTGGGATATCCTTATATTTCACACGCATCTTGTGATATCCTGACTACAATTCAATCTTTGAGAACCAACTTTGACCCTTAGGTTGATCAAATAAATCATCCATCCTGTGAAGAGGATAATGAATCTTTATAGAAACTTTGTTTAAGTGATGATAATCGACACACAACTACAAACTTCCATCGACCTTCTTTATGTACAAAACTTGTGAACACCATGGTGACACACATGTCCGGACAAAACAACACTATAACTGACCATCAAGATGTATATGTAGCTCTTTTAAATCAGAAGGGGATATCCTATATGGAGACATAGAGATTGGAGATGCTCCTGGATGTAGGTTGAACCCAGATTCGATCTCTCGTTGTGGGGGTAATGCTACAACCTCTTCTGGAAGGACATCAGGGTACTCCACTACGGTACTAGGAAAATCTAACCTCTAATCCTCTGAAAAGTCAACATCTTCTCATCCATCATGGATGATACAGATGGAACACGTCTATGACCCATCTGAGGATCTCGCTCACCAACAAACACCACTTGCTCTCCATCAACACCAATGAAAATGACCTTCTTCCTGAAGCAATACACGATAGCCTGCACAAAAAACAACCAATACATGCTGAGGATGACATCATATGGTTGTATTCGCAATCATAGGAAATCTACCCATGAGCGGTGTTGCCCCAACACTAGCTCACAATCTCTACATACTTCAAACAAGTCTGCTCGACCTCCAATTGGCGTAGCCAACGCCAAGGGCACTGGAAGGCTCTCTACCTATAGTTCCAAAGCATGGAAAAGGGTAGGTGATATGACGTAGTGTGTCTCTCCTGAATCAAACAAGGCATACACCAAGGTAGAAAAAAATAAAGGGTACCACGAATGATTTCTGGCTCACCTGAAGCGGGCAACTGTAGAGCATGAAGATGACCACGACCTCCACCATGACCTCTCTAACCCTGATGACGAACACCACCATGGCCGTGCATTACACTTTTAGGATGGGGAGCATCATGGGGTTGTCCTCTACCAGCCCCAGCAACCCTCTAATGATCTAAAGCTTTTTCAACCGACTGGTGCTGCCTCGGTTAGAACTGTCTCAATGGAGGAAGCTGGAGTGTAGCACCTGGTACATGATGACCGCTTTGAAATGTTGGGAAATCATGTTGATGATCACCATGACCAACACAAGAAAAACAAGCACCTGACCTCTTGGAAGTGGCTTGAGAGTTGCTGCCTCTGGTGAAACGAGATGTGAAGGGCTGGGACCTACCCCCGGCTGAATGAAAACTCATCTTCCCTGAATACCGAGAACCACAAACCAAAACTCTTCTTCGTGAGGAATCATACCAATTACCCTATCGTGATGATCCGGTCTTGGCCAAAGTCCTCTCGACAACCTCTACCTTCGCCCGCACCTCTAGATAAGATTTCAGCATAAAAGGTGTGACATGGTACTGGGTCTCTGGACACAATTCCTACTCGAAATGTCTCGCCCTGGACTCCTCATTGGGAAACAGGTCCGAAGCATATCATAAAAGGTTCCTGAAACAGATTCCAAACTCTCCAACACTGGATACCCCTTATCGAAGGGTAAGAAGCTCCTAGCGACTAGAAGCCCTCATAGTCGAAGAATGAAACTCGACTCTATACATGTCTCAGAACTCCTCCCATGAGATCACTAACTACTCATGATCCCCGAGGAATAAGAACCCCCACTGGCTCACTGCTCCATGCATCATCGTCACAACCAAGGACACCATTGTTCCTTCGAAGCATGAATCAAACTGAAGCCAATCTCGACCTCCTCTAACTAGACTTCAGTGGCTGCATCTAAATAAAATCCATTGTAAATCTGCAGACTCTGTCACTGAAACTCTTGGAGTGTCTTCTTCCAGGTGTCATCGTCGTCAACCTCTACCCTGTGGCGATATGCTAGAATAGCCTGCTAGAGATTTTTTGTGCAATCCTGATGAGGACGTCGATCTGGATCCATTACTGTAAAATAACAAACCATTAATTCTCCTAATACTGGAATAGGGAAGACTCGGCATTAATTAATTAATTTTGTTCCTTTATTCATTTTATATTATCTTATCCCATGGTCTACCCATTCGAACATAGGACCAAAATGAATGATGCATGATCGTTTCAAAGTCCATTACCCTGAAAATAGTACCACCTTATTTAGTAGCCATTGTAAACTTAATGGCTCGTATATCAGATCATAGGGGGCCCTAAATTCTTATGTCCCAGACGGTCTCTAGTGTTTACCTCACATGCTAAACATTAATGAAACAATTTCCGTACCAACCCATGGAACCTCACCTGTGACTAACTCCAAACTTCATCATATCCCTTAACCAGACCTTTGATACCACACTATCACGACCCCCTCCCCACAAAGTGTACCCCTCCAGGGTCGGCAATGTTAGAAGAGAGATAATGACCCCCATTTCCCACCTCCAGTATGCCCCGGGTTGGTGACTAGCACCGAGGGTATAGTAAACACACAAATGGGAGGTATTACCCTATAAGAGAACACATGCAGAAGAGAGAGATACGATAGACACCAACTAACGCCAACTCAGAACTGAAATATAAAAGAAACCCACGAGCACTTATGTAATGCAATGCAAAAGTACTACAACTAAAAGGGAAAAATAGTGTAGTCAGAAGGATCCTCCTCGAATCCTCTTGTGAAAAAGTAAAGAAAGAATACTAAAGCATAGTGAACAAATAGTGAATCATACTCGTCACCTAAACAGGTATAATAAGTTCCCAAACTCACCATGGATACTCTCACCAAGTAATTCATACAAGAATATGTTATATAATAATGAATATCAAGGGTACCCTGCTACAAATTCCCCACTATTTTGCTGCTTTTCCCCAACTTCGTACATCCTACGAATCTCTCTCCGAAAAGGATTTCCCACAGACACCTGGGAGAAGCACAACAACATACACCTCGAGCAACAAAACCATCATGTCCATGTAAGAAACGTAACCAGGTAGATTATATAAGCCACCACATCCTACCTAACATGTATCATACATCGAGTATTATACCTCAACCCATTATATCCCATACATAGAGTAAGGATCCTCAATCCATCACAACATATACATGTTACACCTATTTTATTCCATAGGATACTATATCGAGAATATATTTTCATGAAAAACCACAAGAAATTAAAACCCTCTACACAAATATATGGGGAAAACTAACTGTGGTGCCTACCAGCACACGTTACTACCAAGTGAAAAGAGCTGGCTAAAGGGGGTAGATAACCATTCATCCTCCCACAAGAATATTGGGAAAAACACCCCATAGGGATCAGAATCCCCAGGGTATCGGTTTCCCTTACTGACAGGGTGGAGTAGAATATAGAAATACAAAAATTACATGATATATTATATCTCAAATCCACACTATGGGAATATCCTATAATTAGAGACAACTACAGCTATCACCTCTCAGACTCTGGGATGCTACTTCTAAGACTAGTTATCCTATAATAATAAAACCATTTAAAGATATTTATTAGATTACTTCAATCCCTTTTTATTAGTTCCAATTTATGTAAAATAATTCTATAAAGATTAATTAAGCATCAAAAATTCCACATTAAATTTCATTAGCATCACACCCAAAGTCATCTGTTCCTTCAAAATTATAGCCTCTGCATTATGTTCCAGCAAATTCCAATCCTATAGGTTTACACCATTTATTAAATTATTCATTATACAATTTGTTTCCCACTTTCCTAGGAATTCTAGAAAAACATTCTATGATACTAAACACTAGGGTAATGAAAATGATGAGTAGATATACTACCCATCAAGTCCTTACTACTCATTTAAAGAGCATAAACCCATCCTTCCATGGGAATCTATACACTGAAAGCACAAGGAATACACCACGTGTCTTTTCCACTTTCGTAAGAAGGATAAGTAAGACACGTTGTCTTGAGCAGTGGGAAAATGTTAAGCAGATAAACAACCAAAAGAATCAGCAAGCATTCAACAATCACATACATCCCATTCAACCATTCCTCGTGTCCTCCATGACACCCACATGTATAAACTGATGCATCACTCCACTCTAGGAATCATCTGATACCGTAAAAAAGGCCTCCATGCCCCCCACAAATCACAACACCCATCCAAGATCACATCACAACACAAGAATTAGGAATGAATGACATCACATCAATTGGGCTCTAGTCCATTTAACAATCAAGAGGGTAACTCAGAACCCTTTTTGGAATTGTCAAACAATCAGTTCATTAATCCATCTTAAATTAACATATTTATTATTTATAGCTTCTAAAATTCGAGAAACCTAATAAGTAAGCTATCCCAAATAATTAAACATGCTTAATGCACCAATTTTATTAACATAAAATTAAAACAAAAAGATCCATATTCATTTACATGCCTCTTTATCCAAAGACACTAATTATCAATTAAATCCTATTTACATTCTTTACAAATTTTCATCAATAATGAACAGCTAATCAAAAAAGCATAGATATCACACTATCTATAAAAACAAGGGGGCAATAACATACAATCAATATCAATTTATTTATCCGGTTCAAATATCTATTATGTCAATTCCATTGTGATCCAGTCGGATAAAACATGATAAAAATATAGTTCCACATAAATGAAAATAGAATAAATGAATCCCCTATCTCATACAGTTCCTCACATTCTTTATCCACACAACGGGACACAATCCTCCTCTCGCGACAGTTACACCCACTCGAGGATGCCACAGTACGACCGCACCATCCAAACCCCAAGAAAACCCCCATTATAAGCGTGAATATTACATTCTATAATATAGAAAGGGGAAACATGAGAATATTGTGCCCAAAGGAATGACGATAAAACATACCTTATATCGAAGATTGATCGATACAGCTTAGTTGCATCAAAACAGAGTGGAACCAATCCGAGGACTAATGTTTGATTGTAAATCTCCTACGAGAAGGATTGAATAGATCTAGCATCTCATATCTGAAAATGAAGATGAAGAACATGGGTGGAAGATAAATTTTCCGTTTGGATGATTTAATAGGGCGACAGTTTAAGATATGCTTAATTCCCCAATTAAAAGTTGATCGCATTAACCCACATTGTTTGACCAAGTAAAAATATCCCGAGCCATATGAATAATTAATATAGGATTTATGGACTTTTAATTGGCCTTAAGAGTCCTTAAAAAATGGCATCAAATGTATTTTATGTCAAAGGAAATGTCAAAATGGGTGAAACTTTAGTATGCTTGAAACACTGTACACGTACTGTTACTGTACACATACCGTTACTGTGCACCTACCATTAAAGGTTACTGATAGAGGTTACGGATAAACCTCACTTTTTTGGAAACACTTTACACCTACAGTTACTGTACATCTACCGTTACTATACACCTACCGTTATTATACACATACCATTAGAGGTTACCAATAGAGGTTACCGATAGACCTCACCGTTCTGGAAACATTGTAAACCTACCGTTACTTTACACCTACAGTTAATGTACATCTACCGTAAGAGGTTAATGATAGAGGATATCGATAGACCTCACCATTCTGGAAATATTGTGCATTGACCGTTACTGTACACCTACCGTTAGAGGTTACCGATAGAGGTTACCGATAAACCTCACCATTCTAGAAACACTATTCACTGTTCCTCACTAATTGAACATTGTTCACTGAACATCACTGATGGAAAAGAGTTCACTGAACCTCACCGATAGAAAACTGTTCAATGAACCTCAATGATAGAACACTATTCAATCAACCTCACCGATTGAACATTGTTCACTAAACCTCACCGATAGAACACTGTTCACTGAACCTCAACGATATAACACTGTTCCCTGAACCTCGTCGATAGAACACTGTTCACTGAACCTCACCGATAAAACACTATTCACTAAACCACACCCATGGAACATTGTTCCCTGAACCTCACTGATATAATATTGTACACCTACCATTATAGGTTACCGATATAATTGTTCTCCTATAGAACTGTTCACAGAATTGGAAATTTGGAAAAGTGTTGGGGATAAGTCACATTGTCCTCCCGAAACACCTCAAAGACCACATTTTCAAAAATTAATTTATCAAAGAGTTCTGGGCCATTCAAAAATGTTACAAACTCACCTCCTTAATACATATCATCTATGAGAGGGCTTTGGGAATGATATAATATAAATTGACCTACATGGATCAGAGATCCACCACTAAAATCCTATTGATGTGTTTCTAGTTCTAAACATGCCCCAAACCATCAAATTTAAAAATGATTTATATAAACTATTAGAATCAAAGATAGTTCTCGTATCTAATGATGGAAGAATGAGTGAAAACATACTTTAGGCCATCTAACCAATGAAATGATCACATCATCATCTATTTCACCTTCCATCCCATGGTGCTCCCACAAAATCATACAACACATACTAGAAAATTTTGAGTGATGGTACTTATTATCAAAAGGAATTTCATAAACAATAAAACCTTTATAAATCTATTTATTCTCACAAAATTCATCAGATTTCAATCATATGATCAATTCCAAATAGAACACATTTAGATTTTTCCTGCATAAATTTTTATGAAAATCATCTAACTAACTTACACTACAATCATCAATCATGATAATGTGATTGATTTGGTTCCTCATCAATTTAATTCCACATAAATAAGAGATATCAATTTGATCTATGTAAGAAACCATGTTTTTTGAATGGGTCAAAATTTCGACCCTGTTTGAATTTTGACTTGTTTCATAGGAAACAGCAGAAAATGGTCAGTTTCTGGAAAGTTCCAGTCAAAATTAAATGTACTTTTCAGTACTCATAGGTTATATGTTAATTGCGTACTAGACATGTGCTCACCAAGTACATGTCGTGTGATGACCATGTAGAAATTTCTTACTACACGACGTATAGTTTGAGACACGTCGTGTACCAGTGACTATGTGGAGGCCATACATGGCATGTAGTCCTATTGGTTGGGGAGAATATCTTTAACCAGGTACACTTCTTGTCCCACCTAGACATGCTATATTGTCTCGCCATGAATGACAGGCATACATGGCGTGTGGGTATGTTGGCGATGAAGAGAAGGGAAATGACCTACACACCGTGTACCCCTAGGTACCTGCCTTGTACTTGCGTCGGTAGGTTCTAGAATGTAATTCGGTGATAATCTAGCCAGAAATGAATAGTTAATTGATATACATAGTTTTTTGTCCTAATTTACATTCCATGTAGTTTCGTTTTTTAGTTAAAATGGGCAGTATCTTCATTTAGAGGCAGAACACATATTTTGGTCGGGTTTCACGAACCAAGCCGGCCGAAGCTTCATTCATCTCTCGGATCTTCGACCGAAGTCAGATTCGATCATGGTTATATGCGTTGGAACCCCCTCAGTAATGAATCATTTCCTCTTGACTCGTTTTTTTTGATTTCTATTCTAGAATGAGTTTTAGGGGTTTAAGCAGTTTTGAAGATTTTTTAGATCTACCGTGTTTTAGACCTAATTGGAGGCTGTTACTGGAGGAGTATTATCTTATGAGTCTCAGGTAGGTGGTGCATACCACTTTTTGTGTATTCATGGTCATTTTCATGACGTGGAATTCGGTGCATTTTCGGGTATTTTGAGCGGTGCCCAATTTTATCTGATATTTCTTATTAAATTGTTTATGGTCATATGGGATGCCTTTGGGTATGCCCTGTTACTAGTTTTTCATGAGAGGGTCCAGGCGAGGGGCCATTACTCATTGGGGTATTTTGGGTGGGGGATTCCAAAATGGTATAATTTCAATTATATTGGTATAATCTTTTGATTTTAACTTATTAAGCCTGATATAAACTGTTAAAGGCATTCCAGACATCAGAGCTATTGATTGTTTACAATTGGCTTAGGGAAATTCAACTATTTATAATGTTTTTCTTGTTTATGTTTTCTGTTTAAATTTTTTATATATGTGATTGTTTAATTTCATATGATGGACCCTTAGTGTGGTGTTGGGCATAGCCCGTATATTGTTGAGTGATGTTGATCACCGTTTGGGCTGGGCCCAGGTTACATTGGGTGGTTTTGACCGTGGGATTAGGCATCATGGACATCAGCTTGAGGCAGTACGACTGTCATTTTGGGCATGGCCTGGGTTACTTGGATGGAGAGGCCATCAGACATGAGTGGCATGGTCACAAGGACACCAGATATAAGATGTGTGGTGGCTTAGGTACTGTTTTTGTGATTACCGCTCACCCAGAACATTGAGTAGTGTGCACACATAGATACTCTCTGATGAGGTGGTTTTGACCACTCATGTGGATTGAGGCCCCCGTAGATGTGGTTTAGGGACTTTGGATGGGTGGTGCTTTCCGTATAAAGCTATGTAGGAGGGGAGGAGCCTTCAGAGGATAACATTGAGGGTATCAGGTTGGGGGCTGAGAGTCACCGTTATTTGAGGGCAGATATCGCTGTCCATCCGGATATGTAATTTTAGGGCATACATCATTTTTCTTCCACGTTATTCTTGGGCATGCCTTCAAGATTTCGGTACTTGAGACAGATGGTGTCATGTGGCACATGGTTCCGTGTTACATGATAGAGATTCTGGCGTTGGCCAAAGCAAGTGACACTTCAAGGTGGCTGTTGAGAACTATCAAAATTTGTTTTTATTTGTGCATTGTTCTGTTTACTGTTTTTCTTATAAATGCATGTCTTCTTTGACACTTATTTTAGGTACGCTCCGTTGGGTGGTATCCTAGTCAGATTTGTGTCACACTCTGCACTAGCCCTTGGGGATTCGTATAAACTTTATGGGTTTGCGTGCAAGAAAGCGGCCAACCTCAGGAGATGGTTTGCGTTAGTTGTTTCATGGAGATTTTATGGACCTTGAGGTCTTACCTAGCTGGAGTTACTTTTTTTTGATTCATTTATATATCAGCATTCTTATTTATTGTAGCTACAATTGGTTCACCTTGGGTGCCTTTTTATATTCAAATACTTATGGCCTGCTTTGGAAGCATGTTTTATTGTACAGTAGTAGTTACATTTTATCTGCATGTTGTTGTGTTTATTTTCGCTAATGATGTTATACTTATTTCATCATCTATTTATTGAGACTGAATGTGCTTCCGCTCTACAGGTCTGGATCGAGTCTGCTGAGTCGTTTATTTCACAGCATCTCTACAGTTACACATAGACCAGTACCATTATTATTATCCTACGAGAGAGTATAGCCTCCCCACCATACCTATCAGTCTCTCGCTGCAATTCGGAAGCAATTTGCGTTCTCGGAGGTGCACCTATGGTAGTAACACCAGATTCGTTTAGCACTGTTCGGGTGGATGTTCATGTCCGGGTCATTACAAAGTGGAATCAAAGGAGTTCTTGAAAGAGATTAAGTAGCGGTGTTTTACATACTACTAATGAGATTGTGACTTCACTTTTATTTCTGCTGGTTTTACTATTTGGGATATAGTGGATTGGAGATAGGATGTTACTGGAGCTAGGTTTCTAGCTGGTTCTGGGGTTCCTGCAGCACCATGTATGAGGGATGGACCAAGTTACCTTGGGTGGGAATTTCTGTTTGCTTTTTTTCCCAGATTACAGTTTATATGATTTCCACCTTGGTGGCTCACTTTGTGTGTGAGGTTATTGATTGTGATATGTAACCCTTGACCTAGTAAAGTAAGGGAGAGTTGTACCTTGGAGAGGTATGACATGACTTGTTTTCATGGCTTTTGATAGGCACATATTTAGGGTATTTTAATTTCATAACTTCATGTATGCTTTTTGATGTGATAATACCATGTGAATAAAATAAATTTCCATTCTTGTATGCTCTGAACTATGAATAAGTGAAATTACTGTAGAATTTATTGTTGTTGCAATGAGTATTCCATGCTTTATATACTTGTATAATTGCATGTGGCGGGATATTTGGGTCTGGATCTTATGAGAGAAGGAAGGTACTATCAGTTGAGGTGATTTTGATCACCAGGATTGGGCAAACTGGTCATCTATTATAGGAAACACTATTTGTCTGGACAGGCATGGCCCAAGGTACTTTTGATACATGGCCCTGATATGGGCGGGTAAGGAGGCCATGAGGCCCGGATTCCACGAGGTATGGGTTGAAGTGGGGGAGAGTATGTTTAGTAGGTATGCACTACATTTTACTACTTTCCTTATTTTTGTTGAATATATATTGTTATATATATATTTGGGCTGTCTGAACATTTATGGTATTCAGCAGGTTCCTTTTGTGGCGACTCAGATGGAGTGTCAGACATGAGATGGTATAGAGCCATAGGTGTAGGATTAGGTTCAGGATCTTATACCGTCAGAGAAGGAGCTGCTAGTACAGGCTTAGGGACATGATCGAGTTCAAGATCTAGTGCAGGTAGGACAACATCTGGGATTGGCATCGTTCGGGCCATGGCATGATGAGCAGCTATGAGCTAGCATAGTGCATGTTCTCCAGTGGATCGACAGAGGTGTGAAAGATATAGATCCACCAATGGAATATTTGACGCAGGAGTTTCATTAGCACCACCCGCCAAATTATCAAGGTGAGGGTGGTCTGTAGGCGGCTGAGGACTGGATAGAGAGCATGCATATGATTTTCGAGCAGCTTGAGATGCCTCTAGGGCGGAGGGTCAAGCTGGAGTCACACATGCTGTGAGGACTGGAAAAGCGTACGTGGGATGTGCATGTTTAGGCTCATAGGAAAGAGGGACTGGCATAGAAAGACTTCGATGACAAGTTCATTGAGCACTTCTACCAAGTGAAACTGAGAGAAGATAGATCTCGAGAGTTCTTGAGTCATCAGTAGGGAGAAATTTCTATTCAGGTCCAGGTGAATATTTTCAGGATGTGTTCTTTTTCAGATGTGGTGAATCATGTGCTCATAGCATAGGGAAACCAGAGGGATATACCCAAGGATTTCCAGATGACGACTTCAGGTGATGGTTCAAATAGAAGGAAGCGAGGATGAGATGAGTTCAATCCGGGAAGTCAAGCCAAGGACTCTTCTAGACCACCTTGTATCAGCTCTTCTGTGATTTTCTTCTAGTGTGGATAGGTAGGGAGCTTTCTGACAGAGTGTGATATGCCTCTAATGGTGTGCTAGGAATGTGGAAAGGTCGGGCATCTGGAGTGGTTTGGCAGACAGACCTCTCAGACAGCAGGTAGGTAGTGACTAGGACAGACGGTGGCATCTGGAGTTCGTTCAGGTTCAGTACCAGGAGAGGGTAACAGAGGATCAGATGCACGAGGAGGATGTGATAGAGAGAGAAGGATCCAGCTGAGGTGTAAGTGGCCAATGGCTGGAGTAGCATCGCAGGGGGGGTATGGTATCATGCATCCATACTTTAGTCAAAGTGCATGTCATGGAGCTTCCAAAGGCTAAGCATGCTGGTGAGATGAAGATGGTTAGAGGTACACAGCAGTGTGGCCGTGATTCCCATGATTCCTTTTCGTCATGACCTATAGAGGCATATCCGTTTTGAGTGCACGTGATGCACATGATCTAAGTAGACTGACTATATTATAGACATTGGGACTGACAACATATGTAGTGCATGATATATATATATATATATATATATATATATGTATGAGGTGTTTTGGGAATTAGGGAATCGAGGATACATGTTACATGAGGTGACGTGGGCATCAAAGCATCGAGGATGTGTGTTACTTGAGGTACATTGGGCATAGGGGAATCAATGATTCATGTTACATGAGGAGTTGTGGGTATCAGGGCATCGAGGATGTGAGTTACCTGAGGTGCTAGGCACCAACACCTCGTGGAGGCAGACACTGATGCAGTGTGGGATACGTTTGGCATCGGGAGAGACACAGGAGCACCAATAAAGTGCAGGGGTGATGATGAATCACATAAGGACTATGTGTCCAAAAAATAGGTTAGTAAACCTTGTTTTCTTTGATTATTTTTGGGTTGAGACTTGGTTAGGCGATTCCATAGGTGGGGATCCCCCCTTGCAGAATTTATCCAGGACCTCTGAGACCGAGGAAGTCCGGGTTTTGTTGAACATGGTGGTATGGTTGGTGCCATCTCTGGGTTTCGGTTGATAGCTCAGGGAGAGCTATGTATAGGTGGGAGATTGTTGAACCTGGGTTTTTAGAATGGGACAAAATCTCGACCTAGTTTGAATTTTGAATTGTTTTTTAGGAGACATGAGAAAATGGGAATTTCTAGAAAGTTCTAGACTACACACCGTGTACTTTTAAGTACACGTCGTGTATATGTTATGTGTGTACTAGCCGTGTGCTCAACGAGTACATGTCGTGTAATGACCGTTTAGAAATTTT
Source organism: Viscum album (assembly GCA_963277665.1). Lineage (NCBI taxonomy): Eukaryota > Viridiplantae > Streptophyta > Magnoliopsida > Santalales > Viscaceae > Viscum > Viscum album. Next base: position 2,117,531,333 of record OY728120.1, read on the forward strand.
TTACTAAACAACGTGTATTTGGAGACACGTTGTGTACCGGTGATCGTGTAGAGGCCATACGTGGCGTGTAGGCCTATTGGCCGGGGAGAATCTCGTTAACCATGTACACACCATGTCCCTCCTAGACACACTATAATGTCCATCCGTGCATGAGAGGCATACATTCCATGTGGGTAAGATGTCGAGGAAGAGAAGAGAAACGCCATACATGCCGTGTACCCCTAGGTACACGTTGTGTACTCGTGTCCATAGGTTATGGAATGTAAGTTGGCATAATTATAACAGCCAAATGAACAATTAAATGATATACATGACATGTAGTCCTAATGTAAATGCTGTGTAGTTTCTTTTTTTTTTGTGTTAAAATGGGATGTAACCCTGTTTGGATGAAGAACACATATTTTGGCTGAGTTTCAAGAACCAAGTCGATCGAAACATCATTCCTCTCCCAGTTATTCGTCCAAATTCGGAATCGATCGTGATTAGTTGCCTTGGAACCACCTTAGTAAGGTCTCGATTCCTCTTGAGTTGATTTGTTTGATTTCAGTTCTAGAACGAGTTATAGGGGATTGAGTTGTTTTGACTCTTTTGTAGATATACCGTGTTTCAAACCTAATTAGAGGTTGTTACCAGAGGATCAGCATCGTATGAGTCTTAGGTAGGTGGTACATACCTCTTTTTGTGTTTTTGTGGTCATTTGGGTGATGCAGCCTTAGGAACATTTTCGAGTTTTTAGTGCAGGACCCACTTTTATCTAATATTTCTTATTACATTGTTTATGGACCTATGGGATGCGTTAGTGTATGCCCTGTTACCATTTTTTCTTGAGCGGAGCCTGGTGAGGGGTCGTTGCTCATCAGGACGTTTTGGCCTAGGGATGCCAAAATGGTTAAATTTGATTTATATTGATATAAACTATTGACTTTAACTTATTAAGCCTAATATAAATTATTAGAGGCATTAAATACTACAGTCCTATTGATTGATAACCATTGGGTTAGGGAAATTCATCTATTTAGAATGATTTTCCAGTTTAAGATTTATTTTTATATATTTTATATATGTGATTGCTGAATTGCATTTTCGGGACCCTTTGGGTGGTGTGGGGCATGGCCCAGATATTGTTGAGTGATGCTGATCAGAGGTTGGCCAGGGCCTGAGTTACATTGGGTGGTTTTGACCATGGGATTGGGTATCATGGACGTTGTCTTGATGCAGTACGATTGTTGGGTTGGGCATGGCCTGTGTTACTTGAATGGAGAGGCCCTGAAACTTGAGCGGCATGGTCTTAGGGACATGAGCTGTCAGATGTGTGGTGTCTTAGGTAATATTTTGGTGATTACCACTAACCTGGAACATTAAGTAGGGTGCACACAATAATACTCCGTGATGAGGTGGTTTTGACCACTCGTGGGGGTAAAGGACCCCGTAGATGCGATTTAGGTTCTGTAGTTGGGGGTGCTTGTCATAGAAAGCCACACAGGAGGTGAGGAGACTGTAGAGGATAGCATTGAGACTATCATGTTAGGGATAAGGCTCACCATTATTTGAGGCTATATATCGCTGTCCCTCCAGATACGTTATTTGAGGGTAGAAATTATTGTTCCTCCTGGTTAATCTTGGCTGAGCCATTGGGACGTCAATACTTGTGACACACGGTGTTAGGTGGATCTGGGTGCCAGGTAACACGATAGAGATTCTAGTGTTGGCTGATGCAAGTGACCCTCCATGGTGGCTACTGAGCACCAGTGGAGTTTTTTTTTTATTTTTTGAATTGTTTTGATTTCTGTGTGTCTTATAAATTCATACATGCTTAAACACTTATACTTGGTACCCTCCGTTGAGTGTTATCCTACTAAGATTTGTCTCACACACTGCACGGGCCCTTCGGGATGCGTGTAGACATTATGGATTTTCTTGTAGGAAAGAGGCTAGCAACATGAGTTGGGTAGAGTTAGTTGTTTCATGGAGATGGTATAGAATATGTGGTCTTACCTAACTGGAGTTACTCTATTTTGTTTCCATTCTGTATCATCATGCTTATTTTTTTAGCAATATCTGGTTATCCATTGGCGCCTTTTTATATTCTGATATGTATGACCTGCATTGGATGCATGTTTTTTTGTTCAGTAGTAGTTACATGTTATCAGCATTCTGTTGTGTTTATTTCCATTGTTGTTGTTATACTTATTACTTCTGTTGTTTATTGATATTGAATGTGATTCCACTCTACAGGTATGGTTCGAGTCTGCTGAGATGTTTATTTCGCTGCACATCTACTGTTATACATAGACCAGTAACATTATTATTATACTTCGAGAGGGTATAGCACCCCCCCCCCACTGTACCTATCAGACCCTGGCTACTAGTTGGAATCCATTGGTGTTCGGGGAGGTGGGCTTAAAGTAGTGACACCTGACCCGTTTAGCACTATTCAGGTGGATTTTTGGGTATGGTTCATTACAATCCACTAGAAGATGGATATTTCAAAACAAGGTATGGATTTAGAAACTGACACACAAAATATGTGATTTCTATGCCTTTATTCCATTGCATACAAATTTTCTTCTGAACATTCCCACGAATGCTCGTAACCAACATCCTATGATGTCTAGTACCATAATGATCATTATATTCCTCTTGAAATAGTACTAACATAGGTGTAGACCAAATAAAACACCATTGAATTGTCACAATATAACCCAAACTATCGGGCCTGTCTACATAAATTTGGAAACTTCAGGATCAAAAATACTATTCAACAGGTCCCATCCAAGGTAGATGTATATCAAGAGTTTATTACTAATACATCAATACATAAAATGATAAATCCTCATATCAATATCACATACTATTCCAAATACTTATTTTTCACTTTCCATTTATGTCAAAGGAATGAAAAAGTGTACATGTGTCTATCCTAGGTGTTCCAAATTGTGAAACAATGTATCACTCCATACCAATAAATCCTCCCTATAACCACACCAGTTGTGAATAAATATCATGAATTATATTTATTGATGAATAAGGTATTTAATTTGTTCCTATAGCTCATATTATAGCTGATGATTCCTTAGTATACCCTTTATTATTTCAAGGTAAATGACATTATTATCAGAATGTTGAGATAACAATAACATGATAATAATGATGAACAATGTCGAATGATACACTCCATTTATTAAAAATATGAAGTGATTAACATAGTTTTTTTACCAACTATAAACATATAGAAATAGATAAGTAGATAATTAAAACCAATACATTCTAACTACCTTAAATATAGATCAGTTGAACAATCCGATGATTCATCACTAACAACCCACAATTCCTTCACGACTGAGATATTTGATTATTATTTCAAACCCCCTCTATATTCCAATATTGACACAATGTGACCTTAAAGGTATTGTACACATCTAACCATTTCATCATCATACTACTTATAAAGCAGCACCATGGCTCAAAAGGATCACAATATTTGGGTATCTCACACAACTCGAACATGAATCTAGCCTTCAGACACCCTTAAACCCCATAGCCATGTTTTATCTTTCGTATTGTCTCAAGGACTATATGATCTGAAATATTTCGTCAATGGATTTAAATAACAATTCAAGGAATATGAAGATGGAATTTTATGTCACACTTAATCGCCATAAAATGAAATAAAAAAATATATTTGATACTCCCTTAAGAGTATCCCACTCATCATTTATAGTGAACAGGAAATCACACAACTATGCATACTCTATACACCCCTGATCAATGGATACAAATGTGGAAAAAATACATTTTCTATCTTCCAAAACTATAATGTGTAGAAATATGTCCCCATAAAGGCCTGCTAGATCATATTTACTATTGAAATTTGTGTGACACTCAGTCGATCCATTCTCACAGACATCATTTTCCATAGGTATAAAATCCAAACTAAGCTGTTAAATAGTTCCAAAACACCCTACCCATTTATAATGTCACCCAATCATAGAACTACCTCAATTACAATATATTCTAGGTCACTCTACTCTAGATATTACCTAGATACTGATAATAATAGATCAAGGATAAAACAATTCCTATCAAACTCAAACAATTCATTGTACTATTTAATAAAATGATATTTTCTGCAATTATGGGTGCATACCATGCCTATATTTTTCCAATAAAAAAATAATATTATATTTTTCATATGTTTATTGACCCATTTTATCCAAATATCTAGTGTCCCATAGAATATATTTAAGTCATATGTCATATTACACCCTTTGACTATTAACATGGTTGATGACATACTAATTCACCCATCACTAAAGAAGAAACATGGTCACATGACCTACTAAAGGGATGAAAATTACCTAGGAAATACTAACCATCTAAACTAGATCATTACATGAAGGTTCTTCCCTTATAAATGCTTAATCCACTTCATGACCACCCATCGCACCAAGAATTCATTTTAGATACTAGGAGTACTACTCTCGAAAAATGGAACACCAATGGAACATCATGTTGAAAGCATTCACAAACATTAATAACTGATATAAATTTCAAGGGAACCACCTTCCTTGGTTTATCCCCTTATGAAAAAAATTAATCAATACTAGAAGTATTTCATTCTATAAATGTTCTCCAGTTTTAATAGTCTAATATCGAGATCATCATATTTGAAAAGGTCAATAGAAAACCATTGAAAATGTACCCATTATTACCTAAGTAATAACTCATTAAATTTTTTTAAATTTACTTACATGATGGTAAAAAATATGGAACACAACATTAATTATATATTTAAACCATTTAACTAATTCATATTTTTGAGAATCATGTACCAGTCATAAGTGAAAAGTTTTTGGTATCATATACAACAAATTCAACTATTAAAACCATGTTATGTTATATAATACATATTTTGGGAATTATTTTTCAAGATAACATCATGTCACAATACTACATTAATATTTTAAATTTAATTTACTCATTTTAATTATCCACATGGTCTCAAAATTGGGATTATTTAAAGAAAATTTCAATTTGAATATTTAGAGGAAAACAAAATTGGGGTTGTATTTGGAATTTTAATTGGCCAAAGGAACATAATAAGTACAAAAAAATATAATAGGTCTTTTATTATTTAATGGGGTATTCATTTAGGATGAATCCACTATACATATATATATATATCAACAAAAAGAATATTCTGACACATTAAATAGCCAATCCCTTCACATGAGTATACCACATAGGGAATGAACATAATCCTAAGAGGAAAAAGTAAACCTTTTAGGGTCCCATCAATTATATCACTATTTAATGACACCCTTAGTTGTTTTATCTCATAATAATTAAGTACCATTACTAACCAACATTAGTCTATTTAAGTCAACCTCATAAGAAACATGCCCCAAAAGGACTTCATGAGTAGATTTGTGCATTTATATATTTATATATATGGTTCACCATTCCCAAGTAATAGAGGTTCACGATTTTCTATATGTAAGTATTTTGTCATAGGATTTCAATTTTTCACATACCATGGTTCATTAAAATTCACAACCATTTAAAATTTATATGGATAATAATAATTAGAAATAAAAATTTTCATCCATGTAACTACAACTATGTTTTTACCTTTTATTCCAATCTATAAAATGTTCTTTTTTTAATGATTTGATTTCACACTATACCCTTCCCATTTTATAAGGGACCATACACTTTATAAACTATTATTTTTCCCCAATTAATCCCATCCAAAAAAATCATCCCATGTGACCCATGGTTCATAGATAAAACATATATTGTTTGGTTAGATTAGGCTCCAACATTATTCTATATATGGAAAAAACATTTAGGGTGATGCTAAAAATTTAATAAACAATCAAATATAACAAAAATAACAAGGATCAATATAAAGTGTAATCAATTTAAACATATATATAAATAGGATATAACGAGAGCATGTAACATAGATAATCATTCTAATAATAACTAAAAAATATAATTCAAATGAGGAAGGTTTGAAAACAAATCAGGAACATCCATCCTGAATCCCCAAGACAATAACTACAACCTACATGAAATAGAATATTCATGACATGTGAATAACTATTTGCATAAGATGATACATGTACTAATACTCCATTCCATACCAATAAAATGGAAAAATACCATTAATAACATAAACAATAAGATGTTGATTGTATACCAATCATTCAAGGTGAAATAATAATAAATTGTAATAAATATTATCCTGAACAAGAATCCCATCCATGGTCCCTTGGCCTTTTACATTTGAAAGGGTTGATAAATATTAGAGAAAAATATTTTCTAAGTGACGACATAGTTTTATTCTCTTGTCTACAAAACTGAAATATTAAGACATTAGAAAAATAACATTTTTTACCACTTTGTTACATCCTAACCTGAGTGCCACAAAAACAGACCCTTGATTTTGTTAGTCACATGAACTAAAGAACACCACCCCATATGCAAGAGGTTATTTACAAATATAATGTTTCCAATGATGGTAAGGTGGAGATTTTATACTATCACAATCAGAGTAAATAAATGTTATATATTAAATAACACTTCAATCAATGATAGTGTAATACTAAAATAAAGGTTACAGAGTTCAATAATAACTAATAAATCCAAATAATTAAATTAAAACACTACAAAAATTTTAATTGTACAACTATTATTATAAATGTAGGATTATAATATGAAATCAGTAGAAGTATAGTAGGTAATACATAAATTATATAAAATAAAGGAGAAAAAGGATTAAAGGTTGTCTCTATGAGTACCATGAGCTCTGACATAGGAAGGTTCTCCTAATCACCCATGTATAATGTAATAGCACTAGAATAATCAATGATCTTAAACCTACATCCATGAGTTTAGTTTGGATACACCAGTGTAATGGAGGCCTATATAGGTTATGAGATAAACATATTAGGACACTGCTAACAGTTTCTAATTCTATATATTCATTGAAAATGAAATAAAATAGTATTCAAGTATTATTGAAAATTACGAAAATAAATAAGTGTAAATAGGTGGGGCTGGGTTATTTAGGGACAACTAGCTGACCTTAAATTCTTTAGCCTATGCTTGGATATTTCTCAAAATTCCCACATTTATAAATATAAAAATATATAAACTGATATATGAAAAAATATACATGAACCTACAACTATCCAAGGTGTAATACGTGGATATCCCCATAGTAACACAAGGATAATTTATTTAATTTCGGAAATTATTTAGACTTCCAAATGAGGGAACATTGTCAATGTCCTAAAATTATAGCATTTTTATAAGATCTAGGGTAATCCCACAGTGTCCATGTAATATGAGGGATTCTAAACCATATGAAAATTCTGGTTAGTTAGTTGTATTTAACGAAAATTACATTACATGATCAATGACCCATGGAACGAGCCTATGTTTCCTTGTAAAATAAGCATCATAAATAGCTTGTACTGGCCATGTAAATTAATAAATAGTAATTATATAATTTGTTTTCCTATGAGAAAATCAAGGGAAATCGAAAAATATAAAACTGAAAAATATCCCAATGAGTAATGTAATTCGATTTATTACGGGATACCATCCATGAAATTTTATAAATATGAAACCCATGTATCACTCATGACTGTATTTTCCTTATGAACATATCCAAGGAATTCAATAAAAACATTTCCCAATTAGCACTAAGTGCAATAAGAAAACATCATTGAAATGAGCTAGTCCATGGAGTCTCATAAAAAGAGAAGAAAACTATCTCCCATGGAATAATATAATTCAATAAACATATAATCCTTTCAATGGTATTTCATAATTAGTTAACCGTTATCACTCGTGGAACAAGAAAATGTTAACAATTAATCAGCACATCCAAGGAATTCTACCAAAAGGATCCTGTGTATTGCTCAAGATATACTGAATTCATTTTAAAATTTGAGATTGGCCATAAGATAGTCTATGAAATATATTAACTCAATTATATGTTTTGGTTCATTTCATTTATGATTAATTTTTTTAGGCCATGTTAATTTCCAAGCCTCTCATCATATCAAATGATTCCATTTAATTACCCATTTTCATTTAATATGTTCGTATAACTCATTAGTTTCAATATTATAAAAATTTTTCAAGGTAGGCATCCCATATCATTATTAATTTTACTAAGAAAATGTCAATTCCATTTATTACAATTCAAAGGATATGAATAAATATCATTATATAATTTAATAAACTATGATGGTTTTATTAAAAATATTCCAATTAAACTAAATGTATATAATTGATAAACACATAACATCAAGAATAACATAAAATATTAAGGATATTAAGGATTATTAAAACCATTTAATTTCTTTAGGTATTTATAAACATTCCAAAACATTTCAGAATACACTCTGAAGGAATGGTTTAATCAATATACAATGATGGAACCTAATTATATAATTAAACTATACTAAAAAGGTGGTTTAGGTTGTGGTCACCAACTATCAACCCTGTAAGAGTGTACCAAGTCATTGTCAATGATATTAGTTTAATATAATTATTGTTTGATAGACTATTCACTGAAATTCCATTGATGGTCACTAGAGAACATGTTATAAATGATGGAAATTGTAGAAGAAATCATATCGAACACCTACATTATCCTTAGGATTCTTCAATCATATATTATTGGGATTAGATTCACCCTAGAATGATATAGAATCAAGAAAAACAAAAAAACTCCATGAAAATAGGGCATAAAATCCCACATATAAATAGAGTTGTAGGTGGTTAGAAATATCAATGAAGGATGGATGTGGAATCATAGACACGCCATTGAGAATAAATTTTGTTGAAATTTTCATCAATCAAAATCAGGATGGAGGCGATATATCACACACCCATGCATATTTCATGTTACATGACTTACCATGCTAGTCCTGACATAGCCCAAAGGTAATTCTCAATCCCTATGGGTGGATGACAAGAAAATATAATAAAAAAATATGAATGTCGGAATTAATTTTCCACAAAAAAATGAAAGGAAGAGAAAAAAATAGTTAAAAAAAAGAAAACTTCATAAGTAGAACTACATCATAAGTCCAACAGTTATACAAATCCAACGAAAAACATCAAATTACTAGGAAAAAATGATTAAAAACCCATGTACCAATTGATATAAAAGATAAAATATCAAATATTAACATCACCTACCACCACCATATGGTTATTTCACTTTTCTATAATCTCCCATGAGGAAATCTAAAAACTCCCAAAGGCACAGGTAGGGTGTGAGATATAATCCTAGTAGGGTCACACAATAGATTCCATAATAACATGCCATAATTAATTAACCATAATAATCTTCCACTTTTTAATAATATAGGCATGTTTTATTAGGAGAATATTTAAAATTAATAATACATTAGATCTATATTGATGGAAATATTTAAAACAGTTTATGAATAATTTTTTTAAATAAAATAGTTTATATAAGCTCATATTTCATATTTAAAATATTTAACAATCAATAAAATATATATCAATTTAATCACTAAGGATATACTTGGTCATATTATATAATGTATTATAGTTCATGTTTATGGTATCATCACACACAAAAATATGAAATCCATAAAATATGAGTGCCCAAGAACCCCAGAAATTGGTAAAATTGGACCCATCTCCAACCCATTAGGGATGTTACTAATTGAACTTTGTATTGATAGAGCTATAAAGAATTAATAGAGAGTTTTACAAAATAACTCACTGACTACAAAGTTTTTCTTATTCTCTAAGAACATAAAATAAATTTTAATTTACTTTAAAACTACTAATTATAAAATTAACCCTTATTCCGTTTTCAATATTCCAAATTTTGATTTTTAGAAACCTTATTTTTAATCAAACTATGCATATTTTAGGATAAACTAATTGTGATTCTATCAAAACAATTTAATCCATCTACCTAATGTATATATATGAAATTTGATTCAAACATAAATTTAAAAATTGAATTAAAAAATTTAAATTCCATATATAATATCCCAAAATTCAATTTCACACAATTTCAACAATATCCACAAACACACACAAAATAATGGAATATGGGTTTTTTTCTAATTTCATTCAAAAATAAAATCCAAATCCAAATTTTAAAAAATGGTTTTCAAAATATAATTGATTTAAATTTAATTTAAATCATTTAATTTTGTGATAAATTAATTTTCAAATCATAAATGGAACTACCAAACATGGGATCATAGAATAATAAATAACAACAATCATAATAGGAAACCACAAAAAATAACATTGGTAATGGAGAACTAAGAATAAAACCAATGTTGAATATCCAAAACAATTGGGATTTGATCTTGAAATGACATTGAGACCTAACAACCCCTATGGAGGTGAGGAGTGGATAAGCTGATATAGATAATAGGAGTATAACTCTTATTAAGGATGAAACGAACATTGATTTCTACACTAAAATTTCAATTAGATGGGGTTTAGAGGATCCAAAATTTGTATTTATGAGATCTAAATACCTCAGAGGGAGTTCTAGGGAATATTAGGGCTGATAGGATGTCCAAATAGGGGCATTTCAGTTATTTAAATAACTTTTGAATTAATTAAATGTAGTTGGCGTAGTTAGAAAAAATATGCGTCCTAACTATTTTTGCCTACTCGGGGGGTTCATAGTAACACATTGGGTGGTAAATAGTTATAAAAAAAGTGTGCAAACCATGAAATCCCCCACTTCTTAGGATTTAATGATTTTCACTAGTGGGGTGCATGGTTTTGGAAAACATTACACCAACCGTGCATAAGCCAAAATCCATTTAAATTTTCGAAAACTTCTCTAGAAACACCCATAAATTGGATCCAACCCATGAAAGATAAAAATAGGGATTAATGTATAATTGAAAATAGATTCAGGATGTTATAACCTACCCACCATTGAAAATTTCTAGCCCCAAAAATCCTATTAAAAAACTACCATGTCAAAAATAAGATGCTACTTATCTATCATTAGTGCCTCGCTCTGCCAAGACTCATGAGAATCCGAACTATACTACCCTAAAACTCATAACAATTAATAATTTCTATTGAGATATCATCCCACTTCATATTCTGTAATGGAAGTATCTAATGAAAACCCGAGGTTTCTTGTACTCAACTTTGACCTGTTGTCTTGTGTAACAATGAAATAAAAATTCGATGTGTCGTATATCACAACTAGTCATTATAATTTTCAATAAATGTCATTGAACACCTTAATGGTTTCTTTGGTTCACTTCCAACTATGAATTATTGAATTTCCCAAGAATAGATTTATTTCCCATCATCGATACCAAAAAAGGATTATGATAACATAGAATACCACAAATGGGGAATGACCACACATCCACAGTCTCCCCACCATATATAGAGCCTATAATTATATATAACACATAATCATGCTGATGTTCCTGATAAATCATATAAAGAAGAGACTAAGTGAAAAAACTAGATAAAGAAAACTAAACTTATGACTTTTAGTCTCCAATGTGCAACTGTGCATAATGACCCGTCATGTTCAACCCTTACAATAACTCATTCGATGCCTGAGTAATAATTTTTCTACTCAAAGAATATATTATGACATTCCATTTCCACAGTGTATATGAAATTTCTATGTTAAATAATGGCATGTATTCCACCTAACACATTTGATGGAGATTTACATATTTTTCGGAGAAGGTATAACTCAAGATATTGTTTTAAATACATGGTAAATGTTTTCCTAAAATGGTAAATCCACAAACTCTTAAGTTCATGAATTGTAGCTTTAATATTATGTTCATTGGCCAGGTAGTTCTTCTCTTATGGAAAAATCAACCATGTTCCATAATTAACGACCTAATCAACCTTCATAAGAACACTACAAAACCTTGAGCCAGATGCATCACATAAGACAACATTTCACTACCGGGAATCTGGAAGAGTCAACACCAGCATAGTAGTCAAAATGAATTTTATCTCAATATAATAATTCGCACATTTCTTATCCCGGGAAAACATTAATATTCTTTGAGTTATAGGAGGCATCAGATAAACCAATATTGAGAAGTCCATTAGAAAATAGAAATGATACCCTACTAAACCCAAGATGCTAGAAATAATAAAAGATTTCTATATTGGTTACCATGTCATATCATCATTGAAAATCTCATGATCAACTAATATACCGTGTTATGGAACCATGTTCCTAAAAAGTAAAACTTCATGTATCCATAAATTATATTTCAATATCATGGAATTACATTAGTGAATTCTTAGCATTTCCAGAACTTCTCTTAGATGAGGTACATGATCTTCCTCATACATATATCAACAAATTATTTCATCGCCAAATACCATGAAAACTGTATCATGATACTCATGAATTCTTTCTTCATTAAATCCATGAATATTGTATGAGAATTGATTCTACCAAATCTCATTACATTGTACTCATATGGGTCAAACCTACTTTGAAAGGCAATTTTATGAATATTAGACTCTTTTATTCCCAACTAATGAAATCCATATTGAATGACATCCTTTGAAAACATCATTTCACCTTTTAACAGGTCAAAAGATATAATCCATCTATAGCGATGGATATTTTCTCTTCAATGTGAATCTATTTATTTTTCAATAGTAAACACATTTCAATAGTAACCCATTTTATTTCATAGAAATTAGAAGTTGTACCCCCATGGTGACAGTCTCAGAAATATAAATCGTTCTCTAACAGATTATCCAGCTATGTCTTCAACTCATCTATTTTTTTGGTCCCTTGTAGTAAGAGGAAATAGACATTGGTTGAGTACCAGAAAAAAAATAAATTGAAAATGTCACTTCTATTGCTAGTGTATAGAAAGATAATTATGAAGATAAAACCTCTGGAATCCTAATGGGAACTGGATGGAGATAACCGTTCAATTATTATCACTCTAGGTCAAAAGAAAAAAAATGATATTTATTTTCTAAACGGAGGACGATATGAACTTTCTCTACTTGACCTTTGGTCCTATTATCATTGAATGACATAAAAACCCAATCATGTGTAATAAATGAATAATTTTGATGATTAAAATCAATCAAGGATTTATTGGAAATGATCTAATACATATCAAATATGACATCATGTTTTTTCATGTAGAGAACTAGAAAATTATAGCCATAATCGATTTCAGATAACCAGAAAACACAAGTAGGACAATAGACATCCTTCTATCTCTTTGTTCATACTATATTAGTTACATTCATAACATAATATATATGCTATGTATGATTAATTAACATATTCAAAATAAATGTTAAATTACAATAACAAGATTCTCCAATATCTAATATTGAATTCACTAATAATCAATTTAGAGTGACAGTAACTCTCACAGTAACTGTACTTATACTCCTTCCTATGGAGAATCCTCCACTTCATGAAGAATATTTTTTCTTAATGAATGTGTCTATAACCCCAAGGTTCATTATGCATCTAATTGAACTAGAGTTTTATTAGTAATTGATTATCATGTCCAAATCTGTGGAGTATAATCTCAATGGAAAATATTGTGTAACAGACATGAGGATCCATAGGAACTAAACATATGGGGTTCCTTAATGAAAATCCATATCGAGTGAAAAGATATGAAACATGTTAATAAATTAAAGGGCCTATTAGATGATAAATATGAGTTATTTAAAAACAATATTGTTGAGAACCACCATGAGAATGATCATTATTACTCTTTCTTTTATAGTAACTCGCACTATATTTGGGGGAAGAAGGAACTTCTGTCAACCTTAACTTATCAGCCAAGTCCATATCTACAATTTATGCTCCTTCCATCAAATCAAAAATAAAATGTAGAATCAGATAGAATACTTGGGAAAAAATATTAGTTCAAAGTCCCATCTCACGCCATTGAGTCTACATCTTTTCATTTTTTACATTCTTAGGTGGAAGTACAAAATCACAAAAAAGATATTTGCGTATTTTGTGATGATCATGCCATCCTACAAAAGTTTGAAAAAATATAAATCCATAACCAAATCCATCAAATCGGGATTTAATTGGCCAGTGAAAATAGGTTTTATGCATATAAAAAATTAGACCTCATGATTCTTCCCAGTCTCCATCATGTCCCATCGTCTCCTTCTTTGTCGCAAAAAATTGATGGTGGAACATTTCACATTATTTTCATCGGACATCTCCAAGAAGTAAAATATAATTTTTAAATCCTTCAACCAATACTCAAATACTTTATGATTATTAGAGAACTCAAAACCTCATGGATTGTAGTGATGTAATAAATAAGCATGATATTATAGAACATCCCTTTGAAATTTAGTATTTGGAGGCTAAATAGGAATGGGTGTAGGTGCATGTCCTAGAGCGTCGACAAAGCACACTATAACCTCAACCATTTTCTGGTCCATTAGATGATTTTATCAATGTCATTCATCAACACCCTCCTCATGGACTTGATTCACATGTATTCTCAGAGAAATGCTTCTACAGAATATCATCAGAAAACCTTGAAGATATTGAAATAATACCGAAATCTACACTCAATCAAATGTAATAAAAAAATTAATCTCATTAGATAGAAAAAAAATGATTTATATTATAGACTATCCAATTTGTAATCAAGGATGATAATATAATTAATCCTCAAGATGTCTTTCCCAAATAACCCATGGTGAAATTTGGATTATTATGTTGAGGGATAGACAAAACCTCGGTTGTAACTCTCTCTTATGTCCCAACATGATTTCAGAACTACAAAATGACATCAAATCATGATGTTTAACCTTAAACATTAATAAAACTTTATCTCAAACAATCCCAAATACCCTTGTAACATGATAATGGGACTGATACAAACATAGTCTAAAGGGAATTCACAATCACCATAGTGTAGAAATAAGAACAATGAATTAAACAATATGAACATGTGATTAAATTTTCAACAGACAAAATAGAATAAATAGGTGAATTTTTTTATGAAAAATAGCGAACCCTATAGGGAGTATTGTTCCAAAATTCAAATAATTATACAGACCAAAAGAAAAACCCTAATGTATCAGAAAATAGGATAGATAACTAATGACCCAATGGGCAGAACATCTTAAATCCCAAAAATAAACTGAAAGTACCACCTCCAAGGGCTACACTACACTTATTCTAACATTAAAGGAGTAAATATACCAACACTCAATGGAACATGTTGGAATTTAGATTAATGTTTTGTACTATATGACCAATAAATCTATAATAATATACAATAATTAATTATCCAGATAGAGTTAATTTTTTTTATTAAAATAGGGACCGATGTTCATGGGAAAATAAAAAACAATGAATTTTATACATTTAAATAGATGTTGATATTTTATACAATGGAATAATAAACCTTTAATGTAAAATATTTTATATAAATTCCAAAACCATGTGTAAAATAGTTTACAATCAATGGAATATATATAAAAATAATCAAAAATGAGCATCATGGTCTTTGTCTAAGAGGTACGATAGTTCAATGTTATGGAATCATCAAACACTCTAATAGATGGGCATGAAAAAATATGCGCACACAACATCCAGACATTTCTAAAAGAGGACTCATCACCATCCCCTCAACTTGTGACAAACTACACTATGTCAAAAAAAAATCACTATGTACTATTAGGGATGTGAGTATACAAGGTTATTTGAGATTTAAAGCATCAATAGAGTGATGTCCTTAATGAATCTCTAAATAACAAGGATTAAATGTGGTCTAAAAAAATTTGATGATGATAATTTATTTCAAAATCATGTAAAAATATATTAACCCATTTCCCTATTTCAATATTGAAAATTCCATTTATAAACAAAAATGACATTTCAAATAAATAATTTCTTTTCAAGGAAAAAGCCTTAATGTTTCAATAAAAACCATTTAATTTATTTTCCTCAAAGTTAAATTTTAAATATCATATAAAAAATAATTCAAATATCAATTTCATTATTTAAATTCCACAATTCAATTTCACCAATTTTAATAAATTTTCACAGACAAAACCGAATTTACTAGAATTTTGGGGATTTTATAATTTCCTAAAAAATCAAATCAGAATCCCAATTTTCCAAAAATATGTTTCTCAATGTACAAATGAAATAAATTTAATTTAAATAACGAAATATACAGTTAAATAAATTGTAAAATCTTAAATGGAACCAACTACCTCAGGATCATGTGATCACGAATCAAAACACTAGTAATGAGAAACTAAAATGAATAAAAATGGAAACCGATATACCAAAATCCAAAATAGATTCTAGATCTAAAACAACATGAACAATATCATTAAAAAACATTGATATCAAAATACAACCTAGACTCGATAGGAGAGGAGATGGGAATATTGAGAATTGGTGAAGACCTCCTACAGAAGAAAGATTTAACAAAGATATCTCTACTTTTATTGGATTTAGAAGGGTTTTAGAGGATAAAAAATTGTACATTGAGAGCTTAAAATACCTAGGATGATTTTCTAGGTCATGTTTGGCATGAGTGGGAGTCCAAATTAGGGTTCGAGAAATTTTAGAAAAAATTTTATAATTAATTAAAAGTCATTTTTTAGGGTTTCCTATAGAAGACTGTATGTGTAGAATAATCATGTGCCCAAGCCATTTTACCCCTCTAGTGGAGTATCATGGATTCCTCTTGCTGGGTTCATTTTTTTAAAAACATTTTTTGAAACCATAAAAGCCCTTTATTTATGGGTTTTCAAAATTTTCACTAGATGGGAGAATGGTTTTTGAAAACTAGGCCGCAACAATTCACACCCCGAAGAACATCAAAAATTATAAAATTTCTTCATGATGTTCCAATAAATTATCCCTCAAATTAATGATCATTATAGTTTTCATGGATAGAATAAAAACTAAAATTGGATATTTTATATCCAAGGGACACTTGGAGAGGGATAAGTGTCACTACAAAGACCACCTGGTTTCCCTTTTGTTTCATGAAGATGTGTAATGGAATGATCCCCTAATGATAATTTTTTAAAATACTACATGTATGGTTTACAACATGTAATGGATTAACATCAATAATTATTTAGGGTAACCCCTCGATGTTTCACATCCTGAATCCTGCATGCCTCACCCCATTAAACCCATTCATTTCATGAAAGTGATTCATTGTGTCAATGCACTACAATAGTCATTTTGTCCATCCAATCATGATCGTACATCCAATAGGGTTTTATGAAATCTTAGTTATATCCTCCTAATAAGAACCTAAAAAAACAATCATTTCAAAACATGTAGACAATAAAAAACTCAATCTCTTCCTAGAAATTCAAAACAAGTCACACATAAAAATTTGTATTCAAATTTGATTATATTTTTCAACACATTCCAAAAAATAGGACGTTACATTTTCTATGATACATAACTGATGAGAAAATAAATCCTTATATGAATTCATAAGTTTATATAAAGATAGGGGATCCCACCTAAGAGAAAAGGGGTACCCCAAGGCCTAGTTTTGTTAAGCTAATTAGTTGCTTATTGAATTCCCACCATGAATGTTATATGATATCTATCTCAAAATAAGGAGAAAAAGGTGTATTGGGATCTATCCTCATGCCTCATACAAGGATACCGACTATAATTGTTAAATGGGTTCTTATATCCAATGCTCATAACTATAAGTCATTCTAAACACGGATAGGGGTGGACTACAGAAACTCATCAATACTAGATCATAATACATTATCTCATCTATTCTAACACAGATGTTTTAGTGAGTAATATATGTACTCTAACCTTCCATGAAACATTAGATGACATGTATAAGGAACAAACAACAATTTACACTGTTTTTAGTCCATTATGGGTCTATTCTCATGTCCCATAACACTACCCATACCCATATTCCTTGCCCTTGTTTGTCCCAGACACACCGGATGGTTCATTCTTAGATGATTTACTTGGGGTAACTAGTATTTTCTATTAGGTACATGGACATTTAATTTTTATCTTATGTTCAATCCCTAGCCTCAACATGAGAGGGTACACAGTATGTGTTTTGGTCCAAACTACTTGTCGTATCGATAAAATTTTTCTAGAAATTCCACACATTCGCACATATCAACTTCTGACATTGTAAGTATAACTTATATTTATAATATCATCTATAAAATTTAGAATCATTTTGAATAGAAATTTGGCATCATTAGTGTCTAGATTCTGATAAAAATTTTCTCAAATATCATATGTCATCACCATTCCCGTGTACCTACATTATCTGGATCAAGAAATAACCATCACTCACACCAACATCTTATTTCAATTTCTATCATCAAACACCCACAATATCTTCAATGTCAACAATAATTTATGATAAATATATTTTAGGAACAAAAAAATCACTCTCACCCTAAAACGTGTTCCATAATATATTTAAATCACCTTATAATCAACCACTAGTGTTGAATTATGTACAAGGGGAGAGAGGTGTAAATCCAAAAAAGTGAAGATTTAATTCCATTCATTGTTTTGTTTTTCAATAAATAATTGAATGAAAAATAATTTAAAAATAATTTTTTTCAATAAATTATACCCATAATAAAACTAGGATTAAAATAATAAATGAAAAATTCCATACATAAAATCAGTTAATTAATCTCTAAAATAATTATTCCTTGTTTAAAATGATAAATAAATAATGAGTAAATTGGATAATGAAATAATGTCCAAATTTATATTTAGATAAATCATTGTAAAATACCTTCATTTACATGAGATTTTTGACGAATCATTAGACTTCATCATCATATTCATAATTATGGTCATTCATTTTTCATCATTTTCCAATATTGAGATCACAAACCAATGCACTCACCACTGAAAATTCCCCTAAAAATGAAAAACATAGAGGTTTTTTGGATAACGCAATCGAATTAAATGATTATTTATTTAAATATATTATTCAATGGGGTTAGAAAATATGTTTACATTAAATTAATTAATAAATTTTATCTATTTAATTTTCTCATTACCACAATATACTAAAATGTATGACCCCAAAAAAAATTTATTCTTAATGTAAAATGTGTGTTACATGTTTAATAAAGGCCCCAGATTTCCCATATATGATATAATTTAAGCGATATTTCATTAATTCCAAAAAAATGTTTTTATGTGATAAATTAAATATTTTATTTTTAGTAGATACATTCTAATGATCAACATGGCCTTGATCTTCATTCCATAACTTTACCAAACTATGATTTTTTTAAAATATATACTAATCCTTAAAAAAGGTATTACGAACCCCCTTTAATGATAGTATTTTAAATTAAACAATAAATAAAATTAATTTCAAGTGAATCATGATTCAAAATATAAAAAATGTTGTATATACAACATATAATAGAATAAAATGTGTTTGACAGAAACACGTATAAAGGAATTAACATTACAGACAACAAACCCACCATATATTAGGAAATAAATGAATCGATCAATGAATGATGAAACTAAAATAATTTTAATGTTAATCCCATGATTTAAAATAAATAATATCATATAATTCATCCATGGGGAGTAAATCAAAATATCAGAACATGTAATGATGAAATGGTGAAAAATTATAACATCTCTCAAACACTCAATAAATGGGAATCCTTTACATTAATTACTATCATTTGATAATGTTATAAAAATGATATAATAAAAAACTATATTAATAATTCCTATAAATAATTTTCAACATCTATTGATATTTTATTATTTAACTCCATTTAATTGTTCTAGCCAAAATTATTTTCATTTTGAGTTTCACCCATTATGTTGAACCTTTTACAAATTTTATTGTTAGTCTTGGATTTTCCATCAGTGATATTCATATATCCATCATCATCCAAGTAATAGATTTCATTAGAGATTCATGTATGATGATATATGGTTGTATCTTCATTGATGAGTTTCTTTAACTCTAGAAATATCATAATTACAGTGTTATTTAATGAAGTAATTTTTATATTGACATGTGTTTCCTCTTCTTGTTTATCCTCCATATAATTTAAACTAGTACCTCGCTCGTGCACATGCACGACACTACAAGTCAAATGTTAATTCTAAAATAAATTCATATTTTGAAAACATAATATTGAGAATTAATTATTATAATGTTAAATTTGAAAAATAGTGATAGATAATATTGAAATACTTGTATAAGTTTATAAGACCTCATCACAATATATGTAAATGAAAAATTTATACGAAAAAGAATACAAATATATATTTACCATTAAGAAATTATATATATAAAGTGAAATTCTATTCAAATATGAATCAACAGTAATGAACACTGAAACAGGAACATATTAATTGTGAATGTCAGCATAACTGAGATAATTGTTAAACCATGAAAATATAACAGAATGTTTACAGAGAAGAATTATTTTTTTAATAGTATGGGCTATGAAGTAACAACACCAACAAAATTTTAAATCTATCTACTGTTCCCATTCATAGTACTATGGTAATGTAAAACCATGTAGGTAAATAATTTAATTCCCAATTAGTAGACATTGCCGTAGTGGAGCAGTAGTTATGAATGTTGGGTTGACATAATCTTCTATCCCTGCAGAAGAGTGGAGCAGTAGTTCTGAATGTTGGGTTGACACAAACTTCCATCCCTACAAAAGATATTTTATGTGAGAATTGAATATTGAATTCTGAGAATTGAAATGTCAATTGAATAAAAATAAGTGTATGGACTATAAAAATATGATAAATGTTTTGTTTACAGAAGGTGGTGTTGCATAGAAGTATTTGTTTTATTAAAGAAAGAATTGTTTTGTGTGAAATGGTTCTATTTTTAAACATAACATAGGACTATACTGGGTAATATAGATATACCACAAAGTAGTGTCTGAGATTTCCTTGTTAGTTAAAGGCCGACAACAGTGGAGTCGGTCATTGCTACAGTGGAGACCTTGTTCTGGATTTTGTTTTCTTATGCACATTGATACTTTAAGCAGGGATTACTATTGAAAAAATAAATCAAATGGGTAATCTAGATTGCCTATAGTGGATATTCAATGCAAATGGGAAACAAAAATACTCTACAGAAAACATGTTCAAACAACGTGTATGTAATATGGAATATAAAATGTAGTCGACATTGTAAATTAAAATGAACATTAGAAGTTTGAAAATAAAAACAATTAGTTTTCAGTATTACCTTACTAATACATACATGTAACTGAAAATGAAAATAATAAATTCTCACAATTGGAATGGGAGGAATTGTATATTGATTGGAATAATTTAAACATAAAAACCATACAGATGACTCTAATGTGTTGAAGAAATCAATACAAACCTTGCTAAGAATGATTTTTTCTTATTAATCATGTTCATGTTCAAACTAATAACGATGTCCAGATGTGTGAAATTTTATACAAAAATAAGAGAAAATACCTGGTTCAGAGATATGGATCTGTAGGAGAAAATCCTTTCTGTAGTGGACACGTTGTCCTAGATTCTGGTTTCATAGTTTATCCAATCCTTACTGTAGAGAATATTATTGAAAAAATAAATAATACGGGCTGAAAAAATAAAAACTCTGGGTATTCTGGATTGTGTTGAGAGTATTCATGCCATACGGGGAACTAAACTACTCTGAAAAAATGTTCAAAAAACTTCTAGGTAATTTGGAATATCCTATATAGTTGATACTGTAATTTATAATGCAAATAATTAAACTAAAAATAAAATAAATCATTTTTCAAAATTATTTTATTACTCTACATGTAATTGAAAATCAAAATAATTTGTTTTCACGAATGACAGTGGAAAAATGTAATGTCGAATAGAATAAGTTACACATACTGTCTATACAGTACAATTTGATGTGTAGAGGAAACGAATACCATCCTTACTGAGACTGATTATCTTAGTAAGTCGTGATGAACTGCAAATATATAATGATGGACGGAAGGGTTAGAACATCTATGAATCTGGGAAAACAGACCTGTTTTAGGTATTTGGATGGGTATGATCTTTGAATTTGTTGTCGGTGATGGTAAATGGATTCGCGATGAGGTTGTTCGAGGGTGATCCTCCACTGTTGATGGTGAAGTAGATTTTGGCAGATGAGATGAAGGTGAACGAAGATATGGTGCACAAGGAGACTGGGAGTAGGCGGCACAGAGAGTAGATGGAGACATAGAGCAGGCATAGATGGGGAGAACACAAAAACAAACCAGGAGTAGGGGGAGACTATGAAAAGGCGAACTAAAAAATGTTTGGAACATAAACATGTAATCTGTTTTGTGTCTAGGGGATAATCATCAGAAACTAAAGAAGTTTGGAAAAAACATGTTCATACAATATTTCTTAAATTGAAACAAATAGGTCATGTTGTAAATAAAAAATTAATGGATAATTTGAAAATAGTAGAAGCATTAACATGTTATTATTACCTCTCCATTGCACCGAAAAATTGCACTCATATTCATCAATATTTTTGTTCATATGTTTTCTCTAATACGGGGATCTAGTTCATCAGCATTTCTTGTTATTTATACAGATCCCTGAGACATTTCAACAATTGTTTGTACCGAATCATCACCATCAAACTCAATGAAAATATATTTTTACAGAAATAATTGACATTAAAGAATAAATGCCAAATATTCGTGAAAATTAAAATCATATAAATAGAAATGTTATGGTTAACAATATCCAATTGAGAAGAAGAAATGGATTGTACGTACTAATCATTGAAAAAATGCAAATGACATGAAAAAATGAAGTTTAGTTAGTTCTATTGATGTCATTAATGTAACACTCAATGAAGATAATGAACATATACCTAAGTAAATTAAATAGTTGTACCTCTTGTATAAAATCCATTTTCAGTGTTCAAACACACTCCTAAAGATCCATTTCTTTGATTTTCATGTCATGAATGAAAAAAATGAATATTACAATAATGTGGTGTTTTTTCAAAAATGATAAAATGGAGAAAATAAATATAGTGGTACCTAACACCCCAGGTAAATATAGAATATGACATCTTTATATTTATCCATATTTGTGAATAAAATATTAATATGACTTTAAAGGGGACGCTTTGCTCGATGGCATACCCAACATGCAACAACGAGTTTCTTGGGAATCTTACGTTGCACTCTAATAATAAAATAATATTAATTTAAATGGTAGTTAACATGTAGCCGTTGTATTGGCGGGGATGGATAGAAATAAATAAAATATTATTATATATGTTTTTAAATGTTTTTACTTTTATCCAATAAAAGATAATGGCTTAAAATATGGAAATAATTCAATTTTAGGCGTATATGCCCTAGTTTTCACTAAAGGTTCACGTATCGCCTATTGATGGAGAACCGTCATTAAATATAGTTTTGTTCACTCTTATACATTCTATTGGACAAAATAAAACACTTCTTAATTATTGGGACATCAAAATTTACTTTGTGTAAATTTTTGGTATATTTCCGATAAAGTTCATTTTTTAATGAATACTGTAAAATGTTGTATTTTAATTCAAAACCCCTTTTTAATCTAATTTATTTATATGATTATATTATCTTTTGAATTCTCTTTAAAGTGAAATTAGAATATATTTTTACCATTAAATCCAATAGTGGTCGTTGATATTAATTTCACTTTGAAATCAGACTTAAACTAGTGTCAATCTTTTGATCCTTATTGTTTCATAAAAACACGCTATTTGATCTGAGAGAGGGAATTAATTATTAAATTAATTAATTTTACTTATATGTTATGAATTTTGTATAATAGACTTCATTTTTTAATTCGGAATATCAAATATAGCTTAGGGTGAATTTTTTGGATTTTTCTGAAAAACATCAATTTTTGATGAATAGTGAAACCACTAAGTGGTACTTATAAAAACTGATTTTTCCGTTTAAATGAAATTTTTCCATCTTTGTGTTTTGAATTTCAAAAATCATACATACATGGTTGTCATTAAGAAGTAAAATGTGGTTCAATGGGATAAAAATAATTTTTTGGTGAATAGTAACTTATTAAGTTTTTAATCGCGATTAGAGGTAATTAGTGTAGTTTATGATAAGAATAATGTTTTAAAAAAATGAAATGACCTAGACACATGTCCTACCCTCATTGGATGTGTCATGGCCGACCAAGACAATCCATGGGTCAACTTGGGGACCCCATGGAGCCATTTTGGTTGGGAAATGACAAAAATATCTTTTTATTTAACGTTAAAGTAAAAATGACACAAACATGTGATGTTTTACTAAAACAATTTTTACATGGGGTTATACACGTCATATTTTTGACTATAAATAGTCATTGGAAATCTAAAAATATTTCCTACATCATATTATAATTTTTTTTTTAATTTTTAGACATTAAAAAAATTAAATTATTTATGACATCATGATGGTGCAGTGATGACCTCATTATTTAACGATTTAAATAAAATGGAAAGATAAGGTAATATCTAAGCCCTTAACATGTAAAAAACCTATTTGATGAGTGGATTTCGAACCCTTATCACCTTATCCTCGATATAAATCAATTTGGGACCTTTAAAATGCGAAACTCCTTTGAAAATAATGTTACATTTTGTACCTTTACAAGAGTGCCCCTCCTCTCCTCTTATAAAAGGCCCCCACCTCTACCTCCATACCCACACTTCAAAAGCCTTTGGATCGGCCAAACCCTGCCCATTTTGTATGTCCACATCCCTCTCTTACTCCTTGAAGCCTCACATTGGGCAGAAGTCTTCCCAAGGAAGTCTTTGAGCTCAAATCTATGAGAGTTACCCGATTTTAAGGTAATGTCTTCACTTGAGTCCTTTTGTTTTATTTTGCTTCTCCAACCCCCTAAAATCTTTTTATTCATTTCCTTTGTTACAAATACAGTATCTCAAATATACTAGGATGTTTTTATAAGAATGATTCGAGCTACACTTACACACACCTACATCTAATGGTTAAAGAACATACTGTTTCCGTGGATGGCGAATTTCTGCCTCTCGAAACAATGATTGTTCAACCTTCTTTTAACAACTTTAAAGTTGTCCATTAAAATGAAACTATACTTATATATGATATATAATATGTTTATGTTTTACTTAATCTTCTTTATTTTTCATTTATGGCATACCTTTATGGTTTTCATTATGGGTAAACGCGATATCTTCATTTAAGGAAGTGCGGACTACCGCCCCCTCAAAGTGATGTGATTTGTTAATGCCATATGTGGGATGTATAGAGGATGGATATAAAGTTATTATATATGATGTTATACTGGAATTATAATATAACTTTATATCATTATTATTTTCTTTCCATTAAATCAAGAGAATGAAATGAAAGTAGCGTTCATGCGTACGTACGGCTTACCGTCTCCATGAACGGTGCATTTCATTTCTTATCCCCACATGTAATGTATTATAATGAGTACATATATATAATGGATATATATGATGTATGTTACATCTATATTATTAATATAATTCTGGAATTAAAATATACAAACCTCTCATATAGTTTTAATTCCATTAATATGACATAGAAATGAAAGTAGCGTTCATGCGTACGTACAGCTTACCGTCTCTATGAACGGTGCATTTAATTTCATTACACTAAATTATTATGTGATATAATAAATACATGTATATGCTGGATATATATTATATATATGATATCCAAATCAGGAATGTCATTCTGGATATAAAGAACCTTTGACCACACGAACAACATGTAATTGTAGGAACTCCACTTTCGACTTAAGAACCAAATATCGACAAAACAAACATTATTAACTTAATGATTACATAATGTTTATAACATGTAAATAAATTATATAAAAAGAATAATAAGCATTAAAAAGGTTCTTAATCAAGTAGAAATTAACTCAAGTTTATTATTCAGGATGTTAAAGAACGATCGAGTCAAGTCGGACCCGAGGTAAGGGATCCTACTCCTCTCTTTTTTTAAGTACACCCTTTTATGTCATTCCTTTTGTGCTCATATTTCTTGTGATTGGGATGTTATTTTATATTAATATTACTGTAATTTTTATGTTCATATGATGAGATACCCTATTTCCTCTCATCAATCCATTTTGGAAGTTTTAAGTGGCGTCGTTAGGCTGCCGAGTTTTCGTAAGGGGGTTTTTATCTCACTTTTATTCCCGTGAGATTAATGCTACATTTGCCACAATTTCCTTTGAGTGGTGTATGTAATTCCCGTCATTGTACACCTTGTGTAGTATAATTTCTTTTATGGGTATTCGCATCTTCATTGTATGACCCTTCTTCCATGGGGTGTACGTTTCAAAAGTTACCCAACTCAGTATGGGGACCTTTCACCCTCCTCTTTTCAAAAGACTTCTTTTGTTATGTCTTTTAATTCACATACTATTATGTTGGGATATTTTATTTTATGTCCTTATTGTTGTAAATTTTATGTCCAAGTGATGATATTCCATTTTTATCTCTCATCAACTCATTTCTGAATTTTGAAGTGATGTCGTTAGGCTGTCGAATTCTACCAATGGAACTTTTTAACCCAATTTTGATTTCTTTGGGTTCAACATGTAGTTATTGAATATGTATCTTTTGAATATGTGTGAATGACCTTTTATTTTTTACACTTAATATCCACTTATATTGGGTGTATTTATATTTGTCACACATAATTTTGAGATTGAATTATCCTTAATTTAAGGATACCTTCTTTATAAGGGAATTCATAACATTTGAAATTTCTATTGAGACTTCTTTGTTGTTATGCACCAATTAACTCTTATGTGGTGTATATACTGTCCTTTGGAATATTATATCATGAATCCATTTATTCTCATGATATTATAAAGTTCTGACTAAATGTTATTCCTCAATTATTGTATTCAAGTGTCTCTAATTTTGGTAAAACCACTTTAACCAAAATATCGCTTTAAATGTTTTAATGATATGTTCTTATTAATATCCATGTATTAAAAATGGTTTTAAGGATTTATTTATATGGATATTAATGGTTTAATTTTTTTTAAAGCTTCAAGAAGGTATGGGACACTTTGATTCAAAAATATCTTTATTAAATGTTTTAAATGGTTTTGGAAATGGTTTCTTTTTAAATAGATTCATTATTTCAATGTCCTAAAATGTTATATTTTGATTGAAATGTGGAAATGTTATGTTTATTTTATGCATGTTTTATGTGATACATTTATGTTAGGGTTCTTGGGCATTGTTATGAAAACTGGTGGTTCCGTGATAAACTAAGGGCAGGTGAGCCCAACATAGCTCTCCAATGCATTGGGTAATGCGAAGGAGTGAAACGTTAAGGTTTCTCCAAAGAGATTTAGGGAATATACTGTGATGGGTATTCCAAAACGTAACCAAGAGGGTTACTCCCTACGTAATAATGTTATGAATGCCTCAAGTTACCTTTTATGTCTTATGATTTCTATGTTTTATTCATGATTTGATGAGGTATGTTAAAGTGCCTATGTTTTATGGGTAAAGTATGATTTCATTCTTATGTATATATGAACTCATGTTTCCTTTCCTTATTTTTTATAACCCTTAATGAGATTTTTATGCTCATCCCAAGTTTTTGAAAAGTTTTTCACAGGTCAAGGGAATGGTACGTGATGTGATGATAGTGTCAAGGATCTGTCAAGAAAGAATCCATGTTTTATTTTAAATATGTCTCTGTTGATGGGAAGAATGAATACTGTCTTTTATGTAACCACTTTGTTTAAATGTGGAATGTAATGAATGTTTTATGATCTAATTCTCTAATACTCTAAACCTGAAAAGATCCTCAATGTGTAATCATATATTAACTCAAGATTAAGTAAGGTTTAAGGCTGTGGCCTTATAGTTGGTAGCAAAGGTCGGTTTAGATAAATTTAGAGGTTAGGGTATTCTTTAAGCATAAGTGACATTACCATAATGGTTGGTATTTCAGAAAGAGTCCTAATTTTAGATAAAGTGAATGAGTAAGTATATCTTAGTGTTTATCTTCTTCATTATTACATGATGGTTTTTCTGATATACTCACATTGAACTTTTTGGTTTTAGTAATTGGATGGATCTAGCAGGCACCAAAGTATCAGGGGATGTGAAGGAAACTGTGACAGTTTTTTGAGAAAGCAACTGAATGATATGGGAGCTGAAATGAGAACTCTTGTGATTATCCTCAACCAACTATCTGGAGTCATGATTGACCACCTAAACCTTGGTGATTTCTCTAAGGCATCATATATGCGAGAAACAAATCCCTACAGAACTACAAGTAATAATCACAAAGGTAAATGTGTTCAAAAACTTATGTGTCAAAAATGTGGAAATAAACACCTAGGAAAATGCTTCAAAGGTACAGAAATATGCTATAGATGTTGAAATGAAGGTCATAAAGCAAGAACCTCCCCCGGAAAAAGGAAGCATCCAGTTGACTCGAGGAAAGGGAAAAAAGTTCTTTTTGAGGGATCAATTGAGTGTTTTAAATGTGGTGTGCATGGTCATTATGCAAACACATGTCCTATGAAGAAGTTTAATGAATGGGATCACCAAGAGAGTACAAATGTTCGTTTACCAATACCTAATGCCATTCCAATTGAGGATGAAGAAACTGACAATGACCAATCAAAGTTATGTATTATTTCATAACTATTGTTTTCCTATTTTGGAATCTTAGGATATGATTCATGATTTTTTTGTAGGAAAGATGTATTTCGGAATAAGTTGGAATGGAATGGTTAATGGATCATGAAGAATGTTGAATGAGTAAGATTTCAACATATAAGGGCTTCAATAGTTATGGTGAAATTACTATGAGTATTACGTCTCTTTTGATGATGGGGTTACATTAGAAGACTTTTTAGATTATGTGTAACCATGATGTTTAATATATGCCAATTTTATTCAAGGAATAATTATCTTTTCTTTTGTGGACATAGTTATAAAGAACCATTTGGGTTTATATGATCCTTACTTTTGAGGTAATTATGGGTTACTATATGTTATGATTGAAGTGAAAGGCATGAGATAAAATTGAGGTTAAATTAAGTTATGGTTATTTTTGATGATTTTATCCCTCTTTGGGTAATTATTTGAGAATGATATAGTTTTGGAAAAAGGACAACAGGCAGACCGTGTGACTACCCGTCGCGTCGGACAAAGCTGCGGAAATCGAACCCACAACCAAAGTGCGACTGGTATTTATCACCTAACACTGGACTATGTGAAGTCCCTAGTTAGTTTGACTGATTCTTTTTAGTTAGATGATTTTATGAATTAAGAGTAAGTTTTTTTGGGTTATCTATGGAAATTTATTATCCTATCATGGAGGATATGTGATTAGGTTAATTACTTTCCAATACGAGTCATTAAGAGCAACTGATGTTGTTTGGAGATAAATGTTATGATTTAACATGGAAGACTATGTGAGTAAATCCTTCAAATATTTGGGTTTCAACCATAGTTTGGTTTACTTTGAAGAATTTTATGGAAAATTTTTTTATCGAATTGTCCTAGTTGAACTTTGGGTTTTGTTGGAAAAATTTTGGAGATTAAGCATAGATTTTCTTTTTATAAAGGGTTATCCTTTTCTGGAATATCTGATATTGTACTAACCTTTTTGGTTTTGGTTTTGGTTACTGTCTAAAGACATGGGAAGTATATAGTTCTCTTTTGTGGATTAGGTGATTCTCTAGAAGTTGATTATAGTACTCTTAATGTGAACAAGTCTTCCTAAATACTCATATTTTGGAGAAAATATGAGTTTGTGTAAGGAATCTAATAAAATTTCAAAGTCAACATGATAAGTGATTATGTTTCCTTATGAATAAATTCCTCAATAAAAAGTAACTTAAAACAAAAATGTTGTCTATTAACTTTTCATACTGGGGAACCGAATACCGTTTAACCCATCACAAGTTTGTGATATTCTTGTGGTTTACTTTCTCCTAAAGATGTTTTCTATCACTCTCCTTTAGAACATGACCGTTTGTTTTTATCCTACATGTACATATTTTCATACTTGTAATCCTACTATGGGTTAACTCGGGTGACCTTTGTACTTATCTTTCTTGTTTTTAAAGTGATTGTTTTACAGACTCTTGTTCTGATGTGGGACTTTCAAGGATGTTTCCAAGCCCAATTTTAAAATTGCGAGGACTCAATTCCCAAAAGGGGGGAAGGATGTAACACCCCAGGTAAATAAAGAATATGACATCTTTATATTTATCCATATTTGTGAATAAAATATTAATATGTCTTTAAAGGGGACGCTATGCTCGATGGCGTACCCAACACGCAACAACGAGTTTCTTGGGAATCTTACGTTGCACTCTAATAATAAAATAAAATTATTTAAAATGGTAGTCAAAATGTAGCCTTTGTATTTGTGGGGATGGATATAAATATCTATTATATTATTATATATGTTTTTAAATGTTTTTACTTTTATCCAATAAAAGATAAAGGCTTAAAATACGGAAAGAATTCAATTGTAGGCGTATATGCCCTAGTTTTCACTAAAGGTTCACTTATCGCCTTTTGATGGTGAACCATCATTAAATATAGTTATGTTCACTCTTATACAGTATATTGGACAAAATAAAACTCTTCTTAAGAATTGGGACATCAAAATTTACTTTGTGTAAATTTTTGGTATCTTTCTGATAAAGTTCATTTTTTAATGAATAATGTAAAATGTTGCATTTTAATTCAAAACGTCTTTTTAATATAATTTATTTATATGATTAGATTATCTTTTGAATTGGTTTTAAAGTGAAATTAGAATATATTTTTACCATTAAATCCAATAGTGGTCGTTGAAATTAATTTCACTTTGAAATCAGACTTAAACTAGTGTCAATCTTTTGATAGTTATTGTTTCATAAAAACACGCTATTTGCTCTGACAGTGGGAATTAATTATTAAATTAATTAATTTGACTTATATGTTTTTAATTTTGTAAAATAGACTTCATTTTTGAATTCGGAATATCAAATATTGGTTATGGTGAATTGTTTTGGATTTTTCTGAAAAACATCAATTTTTGATGAATAATGAAACCACTAAGTGGTACTTATAAAAACTGATTTTTCGGTTTAAATGAAATTTTTCCATCTTTGTGTTTTGAATTTCAAAAATACGATATACATTGTTGTCATTAATAAGTAAAATGTGGTTCAACGGTATAAAAATAATTTTTTGGTGAATAGTAACTTATTAAGTTTTTAATCGCGATTAGAGGTAATTAGTTTTGTTTATGGTAAGAATAATGTTTTAATAAAATGAAATGACCTAGACACATGTCCTAACCTCATTGGATGTGTCATGGCCAACCAAGAAAATCCATGGGTCAACATGGGGACCCCATGGATCCACTTTGGTTGGGAAATGACATAAATATCTTTTTATTTAATGTTAAATTAAAAATGACACAAACATGAGATGTTTTACTAAAACAATTTTTACATGGGGTTATAAAAGTCATATTTATGACTATAAATAGTAATTGGAAATCTAAAAGGATTTCATACATCATAGTATTTGTTTTATAATTTTTAGGCATTAAATAAATTAAATTATTTATGACATCATGATGGTGCAGCGATGACCTCATTATTTAACTATTTAAATAAAATGGAAAGATAATGTAATATCTAAGACCTACACATGTCCAAAACATATTGTATGAGTGGATTTAGAACCCTTATCACCTTATCCTAGAAATAAATAAATGTGTGACCTTTAAATTCTGAAACTCTTTTGAAAATAAAGTAACATTTTGTAACTTTACAAGAGTGCCCCTCCTCTCCTCTTATAAAAGGCCCCCACCTCTACCTCCATACCCACACTTCAAAAGCCTTTGGCTCGGCCAAAACCTGACCATTTTGTCTCTCCACATCCCTCTATTACTCATTAATGCCTCACAGTGGGCATAAGTCTTCCAAAAGAATCCTTTGAGCTCAAATCTAAGAGAGTTACCCAAATTTATGGTAATGTCTTCACTTGAGTCCTTTTGTTTTATTTTGATTCTCCAACCCCCTGAACTCTTTTTATTCATTTCTTTTGTAACAACTCCAGTATCTTAAATATACTAGGATGTTGTTATAAGAAGGATTCGAGCTACACTTACACATACATATAATGGTTAAAGAATATACTGTTTCTGTGGATGGCAAATTTATGCCTCCCGAAACGATGATTGTTCAACATTATTTTAACACCGTCAAAGGTGGAAATTAAGATGAAACTATACTTATATATGATATATAATATGATTATGTTTTACTTAATCTTCTATATTTTTCATTTATGTCATACCTTTATGGTTTCCATTATGGGTAAACGCAATATCCTCATTTAAGGAAGTGTGGACTACCGCCCCTCAAAGTGATGTGATTCGTTAATGCCATATGTGGGACGTATAAAGGATGGATATAAAGTTATTATATATGATTTTATACTGGAATTATAATATAACTTTACATCATTATTATTTTATTTCCATTAAAGTATGAGATAGAAATTAAAGTAGCGTTCATGCGTACGTACGGCTTACCGTCTCCATGAACGGTGCATTTCATTTCTTATCCCCACATGTAATTTTTTATAATGAGTACATATATATAATGGATATATATGATTTATGTTACATCTATATGATTAATATAATTCTGGTATTAAAATATACATACCTCTCATATAGTTTTAATTCCATTAATATGACATAGAAATGAAAGTAGCTTTCATGCATACGTACGGCTTACCGTCTCGATGAACGGTGCATTTCATTTCTTTCCTCTAAATTATTATGTGATATTTTAAATACATGTATATTCTGGATATATATGATATATATGATATCCAAATCAGGAATGTAATTCTGGATATAAAGAACCTTTGACCACACGAACAACATGTAATTGTAAGAAGTCCACTTTCGACTTAAGAACCAAATATCGACAAAACAAACATTATTAACTTAATGATTACATAATGTTTATAACATGGAAATAAGTGATATAAAAGGAATAATAAGATTTATAAAGGTTCTTAATCAAGTATAAATTAA
Source organism: Viscum album (assembly GCA_963277665.1). Classification (NCBI taxonomy): domain Eukaryota; kingdom Viridiplantae; phylum Streptophyta; class Magnoliopsida; order Santalales; family Viscaceae; genus Viscum; species Viscum album. The sequence continues at coordinate 2,117,564,510 of OY728120.1, forward strand.
CTCAAGTTTATTATTCAGGACGTTAAAGAATGATCGAGTCAAGTCGGACCCAAGGTAAGGGATCCTACTCCTCTTTTTTTTAGTACACCCTTTTATGTCATTCCTTTTAAGCTCATATTTCTTGTGATTGAGATGTTCTTTTATATTAATATTACTGTAATTTTTATGTTCATATTATTATATACCCTATTTCCTCTAATCAATCCATTTTTGAAGTTTCAAGTGGCGCCGTTAGGCTGCCGAGTTTTCATAAGGGGTTTTTCATCTTACTTTTATTCCCGTGAGATTTATGCTACATTTGCCAAAATTTCCTTTGAGTGGTGTATGTACTTCCCATTATTATACACCTTGTGTAGTATAATTTCATTTATGGGTATTCACATTTTCATTTTATGACCCTTTTTCCATGGGGTGTACGTTTTGAAAGTTACCCAACTCGGTAAGGGGACCTTTCAGCCTCCTCTTTTCAAAAGACTTCTTTTGTTATGTCTTTTAATTCACATACAATTATGTTTGGATATGTTGTTTTATATCATTATTGATATAAATTTTATGTCCATGTGATGAGATGCCCTTTTTATCTCTCATCAACTCATTTCTGAATTTTGAAGTGATGCCGGTAGGCTGTCGAATTCTACCAAGGGAACTTTTTAACCCAATTTCGATTTCATTGGGATCAACATGTAGTTATTAAATATGTCATCTTTTGAATATGTGTGAATGGACTTTTATTGTTTTACACTTAATATCCACATATATTGGGTGTATTTATATTTGTCAAACATAATTTTGTGATTGAATTATCCTTAATTTAAGGATACCTTCTTTATAAGGGAATTCATCACATTTGACATTTTTATTGAGACTTCTTTGTTGTTATGCACCAATTCACTCTTATGTGGTGTATATACTGTCCTTTGGAATATTATATCATGAATCCAATTATTCTCATGTTATTATAAATTTCTGACTAAATGTTATTCCTCAATTGTTGTATTCAAGTGTCTCTAATATTGGTAAAACCCCTTTAACCATAATATCGCATTAAATGTTTTAATGATTTGTTCTTATTAATATCCATGTATTCAAAATGGTTTTAAGGATTTATTTATATGGATATTAATGGTTTAATTTTTTTAAAGCTTCAAGGTGGTATGGGACACTTTGATTCAAAAATCTCTTTATTAAATGTTTTAAATGGTTTTGGAAATGGTTTCTTTTTGAATAGATTCATTATTTCAATGTCCTAAAATGTTATACTCTGATTGAAATGTGGAAATGTTATGTTTCTTTTATGCATGTTTTATGTGATACATTTATGTTAGGGTTCTTGGGCATTGTTATGAAAACCGGTGGTTCCGTGATAAACTAAGGGCGGGTGAGCCCGACATAGCTCTCCAATGCATTGGGTAATGCGAAGGAGTGAAACGATAAGGTTTCTATGAAGAGATTTAGGGAATATACTGTGATGGGTATTCCAAAACGTAACCAAGAGGGTTACTCCCTACGTAAGAATGTTATGAATGCCTCAAGTTACCTTTTAGGTCTTATGATTTCTATGTTTTATTCATGATTTGATGAGGTATGTTAATGTGCCTATGTTTTATGGGTAAAGTATGATTTCATTATTATGTATATATGAAATCATGTTTCCTTTCCATATTTTTGATAACCATTACTGAGATTTTTATGCTCATCCCAAGTTTTTGAAATGTTTTTCACAGGTCAAGGGAAAGGTACGTGATGTGATGATAGTGTCAAGGATGTGTCAATAAAGAATCCATGTTTTATTTTAAATATGTCTCTGTTGATGGGAAGAATGAATACTATCTTTTATGTAACCACTTTGTTTAAATGTGAAATGTAATGAAAGTTTTATGATCTAATTCTCTAATACTCTAAACCTGAAAAGATCCTCAATATGTAATCTTATATTAACTCAAGATTAAGTAAGGTTTAAGGCTGTGGCCTTATACTAATACTGAATCTTCAATACATGTTGAGAAATTGTAGGCACAACATATTATAAGAAACATTTAGTAGAATCCTTATGGAAAATGCAGTTCTCAAAAAATGATGTCAAATAGATCATTAATAAACCTATCAACTATAGGTGGATATTATGATCAAGGCAAAAAAAGTTCATGAAAATCTTAATAGTCAAATATTCGATCTACAATAAAATAAATCTCACCTCAAATTTTAATTAGTGATGTTTTAATATCATTAGTTACCAATAGCACTGGAATCAAACCTTCATAAAAATACCAATAGTCAAATATTTGACCTGAAAGAAAATAAATCACACCCCAAATCATAATTAGTGATTTTGTAATATCCTATGTTACCTATAGTAAGTGTGGAATCAATATCATGACCATGAGTTCAACCGTTACTAAAACATATATTCTTCCATGATTGGATTATGTACACTTAAAAACATGATGCACGACGACAACATAAAATTAGAAACATAATCGAACATCGACTCCTATCATACTGAGACACGAGGTTTTTGACAATTATATTTTCACTATTAAGTAATCAAACATCCTATCTTATAGGTGTTCATTATGTACATACTAAATCTAGATATGAAAAATACATATAGAGAAGATGGCATGCATTATGTTCTAATTCATTGCTCGTAAAATGATTCATTGATCTAATAAAACACACGATCCACTGCTCGAACAAATAACATGATACAATACCCAAAAATAATGCATGATTCACATGCTCAAACGTCTTCCACTACTCTAAAATATGATCCATTACAGAAATAAAATACATGATCCACTAATCAATGAAAATAGAAGACTTTGTGGTGTAAAATGAATTACTCCTCTAAAACATGGCAATTCAGATTTAGTAAAAGTAATGGTAACTAATAAGATTTATATGTTAAATGATTGAAGACCAATAAGAAAACAATTCTAGAAAAAAAATATGTTTTTTCACCTGGTTGTCTAGTTGTGAGATGTAGTTATAGTGGTCAAAGAACATGTAATAAGCTGGGATATGGGGAAGTACAAATTCATCCCATATGTTTACCTGCACATACATTAATGTTTAAGAAAATATACAATGTGTGACTAAAAGGGAACACATTGATAATCAATCCATAAATATGTCAAATTATTTGTAAAAATACCTTCTTTCAAAATTATGATACACTTGAATAAGAAGTCCCTAAATATCAATGTATAACTAAAAGGGAAACACAGACATAAAAATACCATCTTTTAAGCCCGCATCCCTCTATACATTCCATTCCTTGGGTTGTAGGAAGGATTATAGCAGTCTGGAATCTCCTTAAAATATTGCACATTGGTAACATATTAAAATTTTGATAGGTAAAAAAGATTCTGTTTTTATGCAAAACATATTTTAAATGACCATGTGAAGAACTATGGATTCATGGAAATCACAACCGATATAAAATGTATCACCTGGGGTTATGGAATTAGATTGTGAATATAATTAATAAACGTTATATTAACTTAGTTTGAAATTGAAATCTCACCTACAACAGCCCATTGAGGGAGCTCCCCAAATTGAGGAAGAAGAATCACCTTCCCTGGATCTCATATCAATGTTGGATCAGCCATTTATAATACAGATGAAGAGATGTTAAAATTTCTTGCATACCATGGATCAAGACAATAATGTGAAGCCAATCTTCATCCGGGAAGTCCTTCCCAATAGAATCTGCAGTATGCAACAGTTGCTCGATCTGTGGCTCATCCAAATCTGTATAGCTGTCATCCACTATGTTATTCAGCAACTCATAGCACTCCTATATGCTCATCTCCACCTTGTCTAATCTTGGTTACTCCCGTATCCACTTCACCTACAATCCCATCAATTAGCGTTTTGTAAAAAAACGAATTTGTCAACATAGAAGAACAATGACCGATGAAATCATAGGTCTAGTGAAATTGGTTCTCCCGATATAACTCCTCCAAGGAATGCTTCCTTTCATCTTGCACGTTGAAATCCCTACACCATGGTTACAATAATATTACTAACCAAGAAGATCATTGATAAGCCAGGAGGATTTTCAGACTGTGTACCAGAATGTGTTGCTGAAAGAATTGATATTCAGCGGAAGAAATATGTCGCCAGTGAAGTCAGAGGAGCGGAAGTCGGAAGAGAGTAAGCCGCGGAAGTCGGAGGATAGGAAGATGGAGGAGCGGAAGATGGAGGAGCGGAAGTCGGAGGATAGGACGTCGGAGGAGCGGAAGTTGGAGGATGGGAAGTCGGAGGTGACAAAGTCGGAGGAGCGGATGTCGGAGGAGCTGAAGTTGGAGGATGTCAATGGAGAAAATGTTGGAGGAGATAATATCGAAGGAGAGAGCTGATGTCGGAGGAGACAATGGCGGATCACGCGCATATGGAGTCCCATCTGGATAGGGGAATCAGGGAGAGGAGCGGAGCATAAGAGCAGATTTGGGGAGGGGGGAATCGAGGAATGGTGCAGGAACCCTAGCGATGTGAGAAGGGAATCAAGTAGTTGAATAAGAGAGGGCATCAAGCTTCAATTGGAAATCCTGATATGTTTTGGGGTCGCGAGAGGTATTTTCGATTTTGGAGGGTTGGATGTGGAGCCGTGGATGCGTGTGAAAGTGACACATAGGTGGAAAAATTCCAAGTTTAGAAGATATATTGATATTATTGGGATAATTTGAAGAGGAATCATTCACTTTAAATATAATTTTCATACTAAAAAATATAATTTGATTCAATAAGAATATCCTCATCAAAACCTAATCATGATTATTTAACAATATTATTATCAATAGATATGTTAATAATTTCACCATTTTGATTACTATTAACATGTTATTACTGATAATTTTATTTCACTATAAGAGGTAACATTATCATATTCTTAGAAAATCTATTATATATGATCTTCAATTATTTTATATAATTATTCATTTAAATTTTACAAGGATGTAAAATATTTTATGAAATCTATAATTCATATTTATATCAAATAAAAAAGACTATGTACTTCATAGATCCCATTAGAGGATGGAAAATCACTTTAGAATAAATAATAGAACCAAATTCATCATACAATCACATTGAGATGTGGATGAATCATTCCAAAACATTTTAAATAAATTATTTTTCTCATTAAATAATTAAATTCTATGTATTAAATCATATAAACCTATTAGAATGAATTGGTAATTTTATGGAAAAACATAAAAAAACACGATATGAAATTAAGTAGATGAATGGAAAATAGTAATAGACTATATAAAGGGTTCACATAAAATTTCGGTGACTATATCATTACTATTTATGAGTCAAACATGGGATATTGATATCAACTTTAATAAAAAGGTGAATACAATGGCGAAGGCTTCATCCTTATCCATGATAATTATTTCCCAATAGTAATATATCTCACAAAATTTTCTATAAACTATATCTATATATTTGTAATTAATATTAAAACTTCATTTCTAAGTAATATATTATTCTTAAATATAATATTATCTTGTATCAAACTATAGATTTTCATCCACAAATAATAACATTAGATGATAGATTATTCAGTATCAATAACATGTTTGTGAATTGTTCTATTAAATTTTAAAAGATCAATGCATCTGTATGACCGAAACCTCAACATTTTCTTCTTATTTTTTTGGTATTGATACTTTCCCTAATGGGTGATAATATACTAAACCATATATGTATATTATTATATCCAATGTAAGATTTATGTTGATGCCTCTTTCTTATCTACTTTTTCTCCTTCAACACATTAAATATTTATAATGATCACTCTATCATTAACTCTACACCTTCTTTCTTAATTACCATTTAGATTTTACAATGTAGTTGGTTCATATAGCTCAATCATGTCTACTTGGATAAATATTATTATTTTAGTATTGCATCATTGGAATTAATCTATCTTTATTATTCTAAATCATCAATATTTATTCTTCTTCATAGACTCATCATGAATTAGAATGATATGTAGTGGATATAATTTGTTTTAAATTTTATTTTTTGTCAATAATTAACGAAATAAATATGTATTATGAATATTAAGAATGAATATTGAAATCAATGATCTATATATTGAGTTATACCTTGAATCATGGATTTTAAAAGTACCCTCAAATTTTTATTATAACTCTAATGTATATGTTTATATATCATTGCAACAGATGAGTTGATATTTTTATTTATATATAAGATACATAAGTTTTTTAGACGATTCCAATTATTTAAATATATCAATATTATTCATTTTTTAATGAATCAAAAATATGGATATTTTTTTGAATTTGTTTGGTGTTTTTTTTCATTTCTGTGCATTTTTTGCATATTATCGTTGAGGAATATATTGAATTCATGGAATATAAAGCATTTTGTATATTATATCTCCATAAATTTGTTAATTTTGTAACATAGTATATGTTGTTAAGAATCTCATAGAGGAATATCTTAATTATAAACATAGATGTTAATAATCTCATTACGATTGAAGATAGATAAAACTTGAAGAAGTATAAAAAGAAATCATTATCATTATCATTCATGAATAATAATATTTATATTCAATTAAAACAAGTATGATGATCTTTTTTAATAATTTAATTTTCAAATAAAATAGTTTCATTAATAAATATATAGTAATTAATTAACCTTTGTTTGATTTTATTTATGATTTATTATTCCTTGGTTTTTATTGAAGTGTTTTCTAACTACCTAGGAATTCACTAGAATTACATGAATCACTTTGATAATTTTTAAAATCTTCTAAAATGATTGCATTGAAGATGATACGGAAATATATTAATTCAAAAATATTTGCGAATAATATTTTATATGAAAATTACAATGTTTTGTTCGCGGAACCTTTGGAATGAATTAATTTAATTGGAGTTTATCTATATGATTCATCTTATCTAAAGGATGGTATACTAACATCACAATAAAGAATTTCTTATCAGCTATAATATAGAGATATATAAATATAATGGATTCACATTTATATTTATGAAAAACTGGAACTTAAAAAATATTATTCATTCGACATGTACTATCATCCATGTGATATGTAACAGTTTTTCTTATATTATACTTCCTTCCAAAGATAAAATATTGAGATTCAAGAGTATATGTGAGATGAATATGAAAACATAAAAAATTTATAATTTTGGTCAAAAAGATATATAATATAAGGGTTATCTAAATGAAGTGATATGTTTGAATAATTGTTTCATATATAATATTGAAATGAAGAATAATTATTGAACTACAATTATTTAAATCATATGATGTTATATATGTTCTTCAATGATATAAATTTCATGATTATTTTTCAGATCATGTTTCAATGAAATATTGATGAAAATATATAAGGATGTTTTTCCATCATGGAAGGATATGTTCAAACTATTTAATTATATATGTTCTCATGAATATGATAAAAGTATAATTTGAGATTTATTGAAATTGAATGAAAAACATTCCATGACTTTTGGATTAATAAAGGATATTTTTTGGATAATTTTTTTAAAGTATTCAAATATTTATAAGTGATGTTATTTTAATTATCAATTTATATAGTTTTTTTAGAATATAGTTTTTTTCAAGAATGGATGTGATTTAAAGGGAATTTCTTTCTACTATTTAATATATATGAAAAAATGAAAAAAAATATATATACCGTGAATTTTTCAATTTCAGTGATTTTAAAATATTGAATATTGGATGTAATATTATCCATGTTACATTCATGATGATTATTTAATTAGATGAAGAGAATAAGGGAACAATTGATGATATTTTTACATACTAATTACATTTGAAATTTTTTTCTGTCAACGGAAGAATAAAAGATAGTGTGACCCACTAATAAAACTGAAAATAGTATTTTTCAATCAAAATTGGGAGATATCTAATTCCATTTTGAATTAATTCCCTATGAATGGGGAAATATGATTTAAAAAATATATTTATACATACATAAATTCATTTCATTAATTAATTTAATATTATTCATGATGAAGAAGTGAGAAACGAATGATAATTCTTTATGTGATAAGTGTAATATTTTTATAAATTTATACTAAAATATATATAAAATGAGTTAAAATGAGGATATTTTTTGAAATATATTTCTTAATTTTATTTAACGAACTATTCATGATATAAGAATCATTTTTTATTGACATAATCTTTAACCCTTAATCACACATAAAGAGTAGGAATTAGAATGATTAATTTATATATAAGGAATGGTTGGTGATTTTTTTCAATGAAAAAACCATTTTATTTTTTTATTATCATTTGGTGTTATATCATGTAATGCCGTTATTTCAAGGATAAATGTTTCAATACTATCAAAAGTCACATTATTTAATCTTTATAATAAAACATTAGTAACATTTGGGTTGATAACATCAAATATACATTAATGACTAGCTCACATGTAGTGATGAATCTCACAAATCATGGTATGCCACTATTATTTTGTGATAGTAATTATAATATATTCATGAGACCAAATAGTTGGAATGGAGTCTATGTTATGTTCACCCAAATAGGTTTAGATGTAAATGAAAGAGTTTATATTGTAGAAATTTTGGCTACACTGATTCAACCACCCCCCTCTCAATATAGCTTAATTGATCACGGTGAATCAATAATTGTTATCAGAGGTTCATGTTCAACCTCCTATCGTATTCAAAATAGTTGACTAATTTTATGTTTTTAAATTCTATTCATAAAAATACATGAATTTAATAAATAAATAAGGTGTATCTATTTATGATATGAACATAATATCATACAAGATTTTATGACCAGAATTAATAATGTCATTGAATATAAATAACGGTGAATTCAAATGTAATGGTGGTTGAATCCAAAATTACATATGTTTTAATTATGATGAAATCATAATAATCATTATTTGAGATTATTTATTATAGAATTCCATAATTTTAAAATTTTAATATAATTAAACCTCAAATAATTATAAATATTCAAATGAATAATAGGAAATTAGATATTATTTTCATGAACATCCTTTAATGAACAACGTAAACTTATGATGATTCATAACCATTGAGTTTATTTGATTAATCATTTGTGATTTTGAAAATAATTCAATAAAATTTTTAAAATGATATTGTATCTTTTATCCATTTAACATTTACATACATGTTCGAAGCCATCTCCCAACATGATAATGTATATGAAATAATAGGGGATTTACTAGATTTAATGGAATTATAAGGTATATCAGTCACAATAAAATTGATGAAAAAAGTACCATGAATGTGGTATATATATATTTTGGCTCCAAAAATCAGATGTATTTACTCAAATCAACTCAATATAAATACTAATAAATGGATGGTATATATGAAAAGTCTCATTCATTAAAGGAAGTGATTATATTCAAGGATTATACTAGGGGATAAATTAATAAATTATAATATATTTTGATAAATCCGATAATGAGAATAATAATATTTATAATGGTCAATTTTAATGAAATTAGTAACTATTAAAAAAAGTAAATAGTTATGGTAATAAAAAATTATAGGAACTCTCTTAAAAATAAGGTTTGTATTCTTAATGTAGAATAGAAAAATTTAAAACTAACATAATATGAGTCTTAGAAATTGGTCAAGAGATACGTTATTATCATTATTTCTTTTAATATCGTTCACTAATCTAACATAAAAATATTAAATTGAATGAATTTATTGGTTTCATATAATTAAATGTTAACTGAAGGATCAAATAAAAACATACCATTTTTAGATAAAATATATTACGCACTAATGATGATTCAAATAATAGTGTGGATTATAATTATAATTACATAAAAATATAGGTTTATATAAAATATTAGGAATCCAAAAATGTATAAAAGGTGATTGAAAATTTGTATTTCATAACTTAACCCTCAACAAAATCCCGAATTGAAGATGAACTGAAAAAAAGAATCTAGTTGAAATATCTGGGATGATTGTGTTTAAAAGTAGTTAAATCAAGATTTTATTTTCAATGTTTATTTATTGAATATTTAGGTACAAGAATATTTGTTTTTTTCATTATATATAAATTGATAGAAGAAAAATGAAATCCTTCTTCACATGTTTAAAAAACAAGTTGCTTCAATGTACACAATAGATTGGAAAAAAAGTTCTATATCCAAAAATTTGAAGGATTATAGAATTCATGTGGTACATGTAATATACGTGGTCATTGTGAAAATTAATTATACTTTAAATTGACAAATAATGTTTATAATTTTGTTAAAAATATAAATAAAAAAATTTATAATGAAACAAAATATGAATGATGGTGATATATCATTCATTTATAATGTTTGGAAAATGCATTGACAAAAATACTCCCAAGGTGTCGAAGAAGGATTTTTTATAAGTATAGGAAAAAGATGTTTAATTAATCATAAGCAGTACATATTCTAGTGTCCCTATTCTGTATTTTTCCTTATTTAATTCACAATGTATATTAATGAATATATTTTTATATATTTTGGTCATAAACCTTACTTTAAAATCCCATATATCACAAACTTGGAACCTCTATTTACTATCAATTTTTTTCATGATAGAAAACATTTAAGTTATAACATGTTTTCTTTTCAAAAAACATCTAAAAGATTTTAATAATGACTTTATCCATGTCTATAATCACGTTTAATATAGATTTAAAAGGATTTTAAATATTGGTATGAGAAAAAAATCACAGTAATGTAGAAATTTATAATGAAATTACCCATTAGTCTATGAATTATTATAAAAAATTGACAATTCAAAATAATATTTATGATAAAATTAAACATTTTAATACACATTAAATCTTCACATGTTCTTAAAATTATAAATATTTTTAGTAATAAATCGTAAATTTAAATTTTAAATTCAAATTGTTTATTTTTAAGCATGATAATATTTTTTCAAAAGGATAATCATTCCACATCGATAAAGTTTCATATACTCTCCATTAAACATATGATCATAATCAAGCCTTCTACTATCGTATAATTTAAATAAAATCCATAAAAATCATAGGTAATTCATGTAAGTAAATTGAGACACAAATTTCAATGTAACTCTTAAAAGTGGAATAACCAATACGGTCAACTTCAAGGCCTAATGCATTATTAGAATATGACAGACCCATTGATCCATAGTTTAAAAAAACCATGCATCCTTGGTTTAATAACATAACCATACAACATTTCTTTATAATGGAACTACACATAATTATAAAAATTCAATATAACCATAAAATAATTGCGACGGAGAAAATCCTAAACATTTCTACACTATACTAATTAAAATATTATTTTCATCCATATGAAAACATTAATCAGATATTGAAATTACCATTTACTTTAAAAAACCATTTTTAAATTCCATATAATATCATAAAATAGGGTATTTATTAAAGAAATAATGTAATACTATAATAAAAATCAACAATTAAATAACTTTTTTGGTGGATTTGAAATGTCATGTCTCTGTAGATTTCAAAATAAAAATTTCGTTTAAAAATTTATAATTAATTTCAAATCATTCAACATAAAATGTGTAAAATGAGTTATTCAAAAAAAACATATAATGAAATTAAAAGGGTAAATATAAATAATTAATAATTGTTTTATTTCCATAGAAAAACATCACATAAATTAATTTATTGAAATAAAAACATGGATGAAAAAGTATTTTAAGGGAGACTATAAAAATAATTATTAAACGGAAGACTCTTACATTGAGTGAAACTCGTCTCGTGTATTATTTATCTTCTTAAATAGTAATATAATGTTAATATTTTAATTACATAATATTATTTTTCATGTTTAGTATTCATTTTTAATTTTTCATTTTTCTAAATTTAATTACTCAGTCATTTACTTTTATGTTGGATATTTTGATGATATTGGGTTCATATGTCTAAAATGACTTATATAGTTTTACAATGATCAAAGAGTTCATTATTACAAAATCTCTAGATTAAAAATCATAAAATAATTATCATTTCACACATAAATTACACATTTAACAACTATCATTAAATATGAATTTGAATAATGAACTACATTTCAATCTTGGAGATAGTATGTCGTATGTATGCATGAGAAACATCTCCATTTTCCAAAAATAATTATGGAAAGAAGGTAATTATTATTTTATATTTGTTCAATTATGTTCATATGATAAATAAAATATAATTTCATTAAATATACTTATATATATCCTCCAAATTATTTGGTGATACAAAAAAATCACATCGTTTCTAGGAGGTTATAGTTAACACACACACAAAATAGATTTCATTATTTCGTACTGAATGAACATTTATAGAAATTAGGTGATAAATTATATTTTAATAATAAATTGTTTTTCATGAATTCCATATATACACATTAAATCTATTTAAATTACCATCTTTAAATAGAGGAGATAGAAATCAAAATACATCGATTGAGAAGGTGGTAATCATCCCTACACATGGATGATGGATTCATTTCAAATTTTATGGGAAATCAGAAAGATGTAGGTTATGAAATAAACATAATAACATATTATTTTATGGGATATACTTCTTTTTATTTCTAAATGGTTGAATAATATATGAAAATGTTAGAACAAGAAACCGAATTAAAATGAATGATTACGAACAATACATCATCACTAGACCTCCTCATAACGATTGCACAAAAATAATTGTAATTTAGTGTTTTTATTAAAATGAATCCATATTGGATGTGGCTATATATGTAATTAATTTATTCATGTAGGCCATGTAAATTACAAAAATCTAATTAATTGTAATGTATTGAGGTGATAAGGTTCCCTTTTATAAGAGATATGAGAGGTAATTTGGAATTTAAAAAAGGAATAGATTAATATTATAATATATTCACATAAAAAATGATAAAAAATAATACGATTCATTGAAATTTTTAATATGAGTATAAATCATCTTATCCAAAAACATTTTTATGTGATTAAATTTTACTTTTACCCTTATAATTTTTAAGAACCTAGTTTTTTCTTGAGTTATAGAATCATTTAAAATACATTAATTTATAAAATTAAGTACTTATATATGGACTAATATGAATAATAATATTGGTAATGAGATATATGGGTCAATGTGACTTATTTGGATCCTAAAACCATTCCTTTTTGGTGAATAAATGTAGGTCATACAGTTAGAAGAAATCGTAGGGGATATACCACATAGTCTGACTAACTGTGTGAGACTTGGATTGAGGGAAAGAGTACGCTACATAATTTTTCAAATCATGCAGATGGAGGAATATGCCAATGTGGGAGAACCTTCAATTTTTGGATGTGGATTTTTCACAGTTTTCACATAGTTAGTCAAACCCTATGAAATTACTATGCATATTCTCCCTTAGTGCAGTAGATGGAACACTGGTGGCACATTGTTTGGAAAACCATGTAGCCTAAGTGCACATCCTGTAATTTTTTTGGGAAATTAATATTTTCCCATAAAATACAATAAATTGTTAAACATTATTATCCTATCATTCCATGCAAACAACACATTCGGAGGAGATCTCCATTGGAAATATTTTCAATGTTTTTAAAAACGATTATCCATCCTAGCTCATATTATAACACTAATTGTCCAATTGGATATTTTTCAAGTGAGTTCTCAATTCATATTATTCGGTTTCCCAATAATCATTGGATAGATTGAATTATTTGGGTTCCAGTTAATATTCCTTATTTCATGGTTTGTTCTATGTTCTTCATTTATCTCTTAATATGAGCCAAATTAGTAGATGATACTAGATGAGAACCCCACTACATGCCTATGATAGAAGGAATTGTTATTTCATCTTAAATTTGAGGTGTTTATATATATTTTTTGCTGTCACACTCCTTAATTTCCAAGATACTCTGTTGAAATAGAATTTATTCGTGGATTAAAATTGATAGGATTGGCGAATGTAATTGATGAGGACTTCTGATAAATGACTAAAATATATAAATATGGAATTTTTACCACCTCATGGGTTTGTTTTTGTATTATTGGGAAACTAGAGAAGGAATATTAACTTTAATACCATTTTAGTGTGTTGTTTTCCCCTTTTCATGGTATGTTACACAATGAATTATAATTGAAATTTCAATTAATAAATGGAATGTAATGGAACACAATGTATCTAGTCATTGGCCTTGTAATTTATTTCTTAACCCTTAGCTTCTTCTTGTATTTATTTTCCTGTGTGAGATAATAAGGAGGATAAGTATTATAATCTTACAACATAATTGATCCACCTTATGAAGTGAGGAGAAATTGAAATGATCATTGTAATTACTTTTGAAATGATTAATGACCTTCAATGAATGTTTATCATATGTATTGGGTGATTTATGGGTTCTCAAATGAATTTCATAGATATAGTCATTTGGAAACATCCTTACTTATTCCCAGGTTATACATGGAATCCTTAGAGATCTAACAAGGATGTACATAGTGGATATACTATCATACACCTAAGAGATACTTGGACTCCTTATTGAATTTTAAGGAAAAACCTAGAGTATTAGTTCAATATATGTCATTAGTGAGGCTTGGGAACCCTTAGTGGTACTTTAAGAATGGACTCAGATATCAATGATGTTATATAACTCCGAGAGCAATACCAAGTTTCCCATGTTGAATGACTAGGACAGTCTTGTAAGGTGATTGGTTCATTTAATTTTGATGTGATACCTTGATTTTAAATAAAGGATATGATAGGCTAGCTTAGGTTTCGAAATTATTAATTAATGAAGTGACATATATGACACATATTCCTAGAAAAAACAAAATCAAGGATCTAGTTAGAGACATAATCCTTTTTGATAGATTTGTTAGGCATCTATTGATTACATATCATTAAGAGGGAAACTAGGCTACCTGCTATTTCCCTAGACCTGATTACACAATGATACATGAATTACAAATATATTAAGACATTCCAACTAAGGCCAAGGTAGATAGTAGAGAATGGGTTTCCATGAGAACGTGAACCATTAAGGGGTTTTAACATTCAATACATACATTACATATTCTATTACATTTTGCAGATTGTTATTATTATATATTCATGAACTGGATAAAATTATAGATCATTGGTGGTAGCCCATGAATATTTAATGACTTCAATTATGGATAAGGGAAAGCTCCCTACTGTATGTTTTTGTTGATCACAAGATTAGGGAAGAACATGACTCAGTTGTGGCTCATAATTCTATAGAGATATAGTTTTTTGGCCATTTTGGTGTTTTGTACATGTATTTTACTGATTCTTGTACACCAATTTTGTACTCATTGTATACCCAAAACATTATTATCATTGTATATTATATTAATTTTGGATTTATGTTTGTACCTACCTTTGGATGTTACCAATTAATGAAATGATTTACTACTGCTGATTCTTATCAGTTATTGTATATCCAATGTGCTACACTGTAATGATGAGGGAATAATATCCCCATGGAAACCCCCTATAATCTCAATGTTAGTTGTAAGCCTATAAAAGTTTTGGAGATTTTATTAAGGCCATGTAGCCAACTTGTCTTGGGGAATCATTAAGTGGCATCGGGGTTAGGGATATTATATTTTTTTATCATAGGGTTTTCCTTTGTCTGGTTTAATATATGGAGACAACATAATTGAGATTAGGAAGGAAATTGAATATTTTAATCATTTGATCCAATAAGTTTCTAACCCTCATATAGGTAAAATCCAATTTACCACCAATGTAATTTATGTTTTATAGAGTTTCTAATTTCAATTGATTTGATTCCATTATTTGGGTGATGTACATGAATTATGTTTATTTCATTAATATGATTGTGAGTTCTATGTAGTTAATACGTGATTAAAGGAGGTTATGTCATCTCATGTATCATTCTAGGAACCTATTAGAATTTATATTCCATCCATAATGCAATTCCGTATATGGTGATTTTTTAATTGTTTGTTGTTGTTTTGTGTTCCTTGATTGATATACCTAATGCTTGATAAATGATTATGCATGTAATTGGATAACATAGTTGGTACATAGTTTTCATTATGTAACCTAGGTAGTGTTTTCCAATTTAGGATAAAACAAAAAACCTATGAATCCAATTGTGGAATGTTGAATCATGGATAAAGAGTTTCATAGTCTAAAATGTGTTATGCTAGGAATTAACTCGATGCCATATTTCAGTTTTTTTTAAAGTATAGGTACTTTTGAATTGGGAATGGTGAAAATTTTATTTATTCCAATTAAAAATCTAATTTTAAATGAATATTAAAATGAAATCAGTTATCAATCTGAATTATAATAAATTTAAAATAATATAGATAGAACATGATCCATACCCAACCTTAATTTTGGGTAGTAGGTTGTATCTCTTGTTTTCATGTCATCTGTTTGCCACTAGGAACTAAATCATGGAGCAAGAAGAGGAATGTTATTCTTGTATAGGAAGTCTTTTACCTATCCTATTTAAATATCTATTCGTTTAGAGAATATTGAATTTTGTTCTAAGGTGTGTGCTTGGAATTTTTATAGATACTCCACTACAATGCCCTCTAATTGTAGGCCTGAAGGGTAGTGGTGATAATTCTCCAAAGGTTGTGGTCCCTAGGATAAAAGTAGATCATCATGTAATTCCATCTATGTAACTAGTGATAGTACTAGACCCATGTTCTGAGAAACATTTCCTTTAAAACATAATGTGTTTCAGGAAGAACGTATGTCACGACCCATCCTCAGGGCCCATGCTGTGACTACCCCATGCCCACCTTCCACAGGCCAGGGGCTGGCGACTAGCACCAAAGGCGTAAATCTTGATAACTGGGAAGGAATTGCCTTTAAAAAAGTAACTAAAACACCACAGAGTACAAGCGGAAGTAAAACACTAAGTACAAAGATAAGTGCTGAAAGGTAAATAGTCCAGAATACAAACCCAAATGAAAGTAAAACTACAACTGAACAATGTACAACAGAAAAGGACAACAGCTGGACTAACAGAAGCGGATCATGGGTCGTCCTCCTCGGATCCTACCTGAAGGGTAGGTATAGATGGTGCAGCTCCTGGATCATCCACCACGGATCCTACCAGAAGGGTAGGTACAGATAGCCTCCAAAACGCTCTCACCCGTCAACCTCATCTGTGTGTCGTATCTTCGCGAAGCCCACCTCCAGATACTGACTCGTCGTGTGGTCCACCTCCGGGTACCGTGCAGTCCTCGAACACTCGGCCTCCGTCAGCACTGCCCGTCGTCTGCAACCAACACAACGAGGTGCGGGCATAGCCTGTGCAGGGGTGAGTATAACGATACTCAGTAGGGACCCCGAGACCCTCAAGGTCTCACTAAAACAAACATGGATAACCACAAATAAGATCTGAACAGATAACCTCTACTTAGGTATATGCCCATTCATATACCTAAGTTATCAAGTAACCCATCTCAATCAAGAGGAAAACACCAAGATCATGAAATCAAAGGATAACCACCACCCAGGTATATGCCTATACATTTACCAAAGTTATCAGGTGACCCATCTCAATCAAGAGGTAAAGACAAAGGTCATAGACTCAGCCTAAACCAGGATTTTCATTATCGAAACTATAACTGCGGAAGAGCCCCGTCTCTGGAGTGTACAGTGTTCCTGTCACGACTCCGAGGTACTGCTCAGTAACCTAAGACTGCTGAGGTACTCCTCCTGTTAAGTACCACGGGCCAGCCACCCAAACACAGTAGTGCTTCCCACCGGGGTATGCCACCCAAACACAGTATTGCACACCCCCTAGTATCCTGCAGAGGACTCTCCGGATGAGTACCGCGGGTCTGCACTGTCACACAGGTAGTGCTACATCCGCCATGGGTCTGCATCCAAAAAATGTAGTGCTCCGTCCACTGGGCTAGTCGACTCACTCCAAGTTGAGTCGGTCAAGCAGTCGTCAGGTCTCAGTCGGCTACACGGTCTCCGTACACCGCACACTGGTCTCTGGGAGGGTCCGCTCCACGAGCTACAGGTAGATACTCCATGTATCATAAGTCCCACGAAGAATTATCTCAAAGGACCACCTCTTCATAGGGGTCTCAACGCAACAGACGGCGCATCAATCGGATGCCCGGTCTGTGAGTTATTAGCCTTTTCGTCCCCGGGGCCCGGTTGGTTTCGTGTGCGAACCAATCCGGCCATATCTCAACTGTACCACGAACTATCATAGGGTATAATCATAGAGACCTTTTCTCAACGAGATCACCAACGCCGCTGACGGTTCGTCAAACGGACGTCCGGTCTGAAAGATATCAGCTTTTCTGATCCAGGGGCCCGGATGGATTTTGGGTAAAATCCATCCCGGACACTATCCAACTGCATCCAAAACTCAGGCGAAGTATGCCAAAAGTTCTGTCCCAAAAAGAGGAATTCAACGAGATAGACGACGCGTCAATCGGACTCCTGGTCTGTGAGTTATTGGATTTTTCGTTACAGGGGCCCGCTTGGTTTAGTGAGCGAACCAACCCGACCGCACTCCGATAGCATCCAAACCTTGAGCGGAGTAAGCCAAAAGATCCGTCTCACTTAGTGGAATCTATCAAGGTTGATGGCACGTCAATCGGATGTCCGGAGCTCATGATATAATCGTTTCCTCTTTGAGGGCCCGATTGGTTTCGTATCCGAACCAACCCGGCCGAACCCAAAGTATTCCGAAACCATGAGTGTAATATACCAAAATGACCATCTCGATACAAGGATCGCATCTCCACTGACGATGCGTCTATCGGAGGTCTACAGCTCAAGATATGGGCGAATGATCGAAAAGGGTCTGAAAACGGGGGGTCTGGGCCCGGACCGACACGGCCCAACCCCCCTGGTCGGCCCGAACCGGGTCGACCCGACCCGGGTCCGAGTCCGACCAGGATGGTGCGACTCGGCCCGGCGGGGGTGGCCTGGGCGCGACCCGGCCCGGCCGGTGGGTCGGCTCGGCCCGTTACGGGCGAGCGGAGAAGAGCGGGGCGCTACCCCCGCGTGAAGAACCGCGACCCCGCGTGGGGCCGCCCGTGCCAGCGGACGCGGCAGCCTGCTGCGTCCCTCCGCCCCTGTCTAGTCCCGTGAGGTCATGGGACCGCGCTCCGCCGCCACGGCTGATGTCACAGCAGATTTTTCCAGCGGCGCTCCGGGCGCCACCGCGCCGGCGTGACGCGCCAGCGGGGGCTTCCGCGGACCACCGGACGCGCTACGGTGGTGTGATTCGCCTGCGGTCTTCGCCAGAGATCATCTCGGGACCCAACCTTCACTACAAAGTCTTCAAAATTCCTTCGCAGCCCACCTCACCATCGTCCGTCGATCCGCACTTCGACAACAAAATGCGGGGTCTTCAAATCACCTCCTCGGCCCCGACTCCGCCCGCGGTTTCGTTCGGCCTCAACGGCGCGGTGCGACGGCGCCGCACTTCTTCGTCGTGTTCTTTCACATGTCTGCACGGTGCCCTTGCACTGTACCACCTTTGTTCGTGCCTCAACAAATCAAAACAACAATGGGGGAGGAGGGTCGGCCGTGTTCGTGCGGTCCGACCTCCATCCGTTAAGTCGGTAACAAGCGGACCAAAAGACGAAGAACAACAAGGAAAAATTTCACTAATAAAAGAGGAACAACCCAAACAGTTTTTTTCCTTACAACAGATTATTCCCAACCCCCAAGGAAAACGTTCATGGATCAACTAGGTAATAAGTTGATATGTGTTCTTTTTTTTCATTAGAAAGAAAGAAATAAGGGAATAAAATCATTCTCAAACATAATTCCCTACCTCAAGCATTGTCGTCGAACGCGAGTTCGTCGCGGAATTAACCGTCGTGGAAGAAGAGGATCGTCGTGGAAGAGGAGGATCATCGCGGAAGGAGCATCGCGGAAGAAACGTCGTTGATGTCGCGGTACACAGCATCGCATCGTCTATCTCCGAGGGTTTGGCATTCTACGTCGGAGGTCGGAGCATTCTTCGCATTCTTCACGTTCTTCGCGTTCTTCGTCGAAGTAGAACGCTTTCCTCCAAATCCTCTCCATGCCACAAGTTCCAACAGAAATAGAATAAGAGTTATCTAATTTTATTAACACACTTGACACGTTTAAAATTCAAAATAAATGAAACGACCAATTGATTCAATGAATTAATTGTAACGATTTAACTGCCCAATTAATGAGGCGTTTCTTAACCAGAAAAATGCACGGTTGACTTTCATTAAAGAGGGGGGTTGCGAGTGCGTTACATAGAGTAAAATAAATGGTGGGGCTCTTGTGGGCCCCACCTCACAAATATCCTACCATGTGGGTAGGATATTTTGGGTTCCACCCTATCCGCATAACTTAGCTTAAGTGGCTTTTAAGTGGCTTTAAGTGAAATAAAATAAAGTTGTCGCACTAGTTTATTTTATTTCTTAACTTTACCCCAAAAATTAAAAACCACACCCGAGCAAACACAACTCCGGAAAATGTATTTCTAAGAAAATACAGTGCTGTGATTTCATCGGTGCCCTCGAATTTCAATTACGAGCACCTGTTTAAAAGTTAGAAAAACACGCTTGTTCATTCACTGAACGTACCAGAGCTAAACTTTGGAAAATGATTCCGAGCACACCGGGCCTCGGAATCAAGCACCGTCAGAAACTACGTTCTTGTAAAATCCCAAATAAAATTAGAAAAAAATTCCCCTGAATTTTACGGGTCTTTACAACATATAGGGTGTTGAGTCTTTTGAATAATAAACAAAGAATATTATAGTGAGATAACGTGAGTATTGTTGAATATCAAAATAGATATTGTTGATTCTCCTAAAAAATTAGTATAGAATATTATAATGAGGTAATGTTCTGATAATCTATAAATAATTGTTCAGGATATTGTTTTATAAGTGATAGAATAATTACACGAAAATCATGAGGTTTTTGAAATAGAATTAAAACCATTTTGAATGTGGATATATTTTATGAAATAATTAATGGAATTCAAAAGGAATGATAGAGTACTATTTAATAGATATTAAATAATAATGAAATAAATTTATAATAATACTTTGGGTTTTAGGGGTTTCCAATTTCAAAAATGGGAAATAATAATATCCACATAATATTATTGTTGGTTATTTAGATATACGAAGAGTTTAAGAGAATCATAGCGGTTATCTTGAAATTAAACTACCTTTTTAGTATCATTAATCATTAAAGGAGGAAGAAAATAATGTATATCCTTTTATATATATTAATATACAATATTTCAATGAAATGTAGATATATCCAACACCATTGAATATTAAATCCTTATTCATTGAAAAAGTATAGGTAGATAAGAATCATAGATAAATATTGATACATTTTATTATTATATATAACAATATTACTAAAGAATATGTGATAATTTCTCAAAGAATTTTTTCTGGCAGAGAAGAGTCAACCATTGTATTATAGTGATATTATTGGCAACAAATGAGACAATGTGAGAAAATAAATATTTCATAGGGATCCAAATAATTTATACAATATTTATTATTGATCAAATATTAATTTTATCCATAATAGATTAAATAATTAAATAATTCTTGATTATTTGATAGACTTAATCATAATATTATATTTGGAAGCAAATACATGTTAGTTCCAATGCATGTGAAGAATTAAAGAGGCATTTTTCATATTGGTGTCATTCAATTTAACATTTTTAGTTCTTTTATAAATGGTTCTAGGTCACCCCCTTGGGTTTGGATGATTTATATTAATAAAAGACCATTCATGCATGTCGGGGATAACAATAGACCACCCTTGAAGAATAATAAACACATTGCGAGTGATCTTTATAATCCTTGAATTCTTTTATTTGTGGAAGTTAAAACTTATATTAAAAGAATAAAAATGGTAGGTGAGATGATAGTGTGTGGTTCATTCTCCCTAATAAGTGAAAACAAAAAAATAAAGAGATTTAAATGGAAAATATTAGTAACTAACTCACCTCAAACCTAGTGTAGCTATGTCAATCATAGTGGAACAACATAATTTTTATTAAATAATTTTTTTGAAACCTAAAAAACCATGACATTATTATTATTTTTTAAATTGAAAAAATGATAATATTGAAAGCCTATAGTTTTATTTTTTAAAATAATATTCAATATTCATACTAGAATATCAATAATATTAATTTAAATTGACTTCCCAAATATCCAATTTTTTTCTCTAAAATATCTGAGTTTTAATATTCTAAAAACCACCAAATTCCATTCAATTAATATATATGGACATGAAATAATATAATTCATTCCGTTATGATTCTATCATTAGAGAATCATACTCAAATCATATCACCGTAATGTTTGGAATGAAACATACATTCACAATTACAATCATTATATTTATTCATAAAATAGTTGTACAACATAACCCCAATTTGTATAATTTATCACCAATTCAGTCTAGTGTGAAATTTAAAGGGTTATTACCTATCAGATGAAACCAAATTTCACTCTTACATTTGATCAATATTAATTTTATATCAGTTAAAATGCATCAAATTTAACATTTGAAATATAAAATTTATAATTATGTATCATCGATTTAATCTTATATAAGAAAATTAACATCAAATATAATGTTACATATCATAGAAATAATATCTCTTATGATGTAAGTTAGTCATATGTATCATCAATGAGGTGTTACATGTCAATTAATAAATCAAGGTTAATTTTATCTTATAGAATATTACTATAATATTTTTTATTGAGAACCGAGAGTTTCTCTTACATATTCTATTTAAGATGTAGAATATGATATTGAAATATTATATTAAAAATAATATCATAGAGTAATATTCATTGAATTTTATCAACCTTTATATTTGAAATTTTTATGTATTCACTCTTTTTACTCAACAATGTTACATATTTTCATTTAAAAATCATCAACATTATCTCATATTTCTAGAACTTCTTTAATTAAACTCAAAAGATTTTAAAATCCCCTCAAGAACATCATGTTATTTCAAATCTCTTAAAATGACATTAGAATATAGGATCAATCAAAATACAATTTTAATCATAATACACATCGATAATATAGATTACAAAGACTCATGCTGAGTACAAAAAATTGTTTCCTTAGCCTCATTTATTCAGATTAATATTAATAAAATTTCCTAAATGATAGATAAATAATTTATTCTTAGACAATAAGATACATCACATTCTTATACATCCTAATTCATATTTTAAAAAGTATTCCAATATTTCTCACAATAATCTTCTCATATTCTCCCTGAAGATATAATATTTTTCAATCACCATAATCTATGAAACTCACCATTACATCTAAATATTCATGATCCAAGTACTATACTCCAACAAATTAATTTATATGGATAATTTTTTTAATGTCATATATTTAAATCATTATTATCTTCACACTATAATCAATATATAATTTCCTCTTCCCTGAATATATATATTCCATATCATTATAATTGTAAATCATTGTATTCATTTCCAAGCATCACCATAAATGTTACGTAATCTTCTAATCTCAATATTATTTTTTAAATATATGTATAAATATCCATCAACATGTGAAATAGGATATCGAAATATCACATATGATTTATATGAGAAATAATATGATCCAAAATAGTCATCAATGGGTTCATCAATGTATTTATTTCCAGGAATAATTATATCAGTCTTATGATACATCAATAATCTTACTCAAATTTTCATATATTTTTAATTAATTCTTCACTTATTAACTTAACACATTTTGGAAATAAATATTACATTCTTCATCAAAATCTATAGGTAACATCAATATTGATGTGAATTCTCCTCCTATTAGTCATACACATTATCTAATTGTAGAATAAGGGTTTTCATAGTTTAAATGATTTAAATAAATTAATCATGTAAAATATCGTAATAACATTTTTTGTGATGATAAGAGTAAAAAAATATAGTGAATCAATAATAAATAATACTAAATTATTTTGTTTAATTTAAAATTTCACAATTACATAAATCTAAATGAAAAAATTAATGAATATAAAATGAATATAAAATAAATTTCCATTCCCATTATAAAGTAGTGGAAATGAATAAAATTTTAACAATACTATTATTTTGACCCCAAAGAGATGTGTATACAATAACCTAGTATATAGGTCGTTTGATTTATATTTTCTATTAATTATATATTACCCACACATGGCTAAGACCTTGATATGATTATCAAATTATGTATTTCTATCCCTATATGTGATCGATCGGGAAGTTGATTAGTACGTCTTTCTTCTTTTCATCAGAATCCCCCGATCAATAAAACATCGAAGAATTTTTCATCCTATCCACATAATACCTCGATCATAATCACCAATTATCACCATCACACCATGAAAAACAAAAACATGTGAGTAACAATTATGTATAATGAGTAGTTAACAACTTGACTACATAGTCTTTTTCATGAAGCATCAATTTGATAGAGAGAAAACATTTGACAAAGTTTTTGTAGCTCATAAACGTTTAGCTCATTCAAATGATCTAGTATTTATAGTACAATGTCCCAATAGACATCTCAGATTCCAAAAGTCAGATTTTAACCTCAAAATTCAGAGGGACTTGGACACATAGAACTCCAACGATCATCAAGTATACAAAATAATTAAATCATTTTATAATTATTATTGAAATAGAATACAATATATTTTTTGATTAAATGTTCTTCATTTTGATAGGATATTTTTTTATGGACATGATAAAATGGTAATGAAATGAATTTATCTCTTTGGATAAAGTATAATTTGAAAATTAATTGAATATCATGATTTTAGTTAAGACAATTGACATGATTTATCAAGTTAGTGCGATACTAAATAATGTGTACTATTGAAATTATATTCTATGGGTTCAATGAAAATCATATTCATTGAGTATGATGTTAATAATATCTAGGGTCATAATGATAAAAATTTAATACAATAATACATATTTGTATGATTATTATCGTATTCATATGAAAATTCTTTATGAAGACATGTAAAAAAAATCAATAATGTATATAACTTATATGAATTCTTTGAAAATGGAGTTTGTGATTTTTAGGACAAAAAGAATTGAAAAGTAAAAATAGAACCTTTAACTCAACCATCTCCCCCTTTTGGATTGCATATAGCTCATGTAAAAACAAATAAAGTATTAAAAAAGTAAATAAACTTTGTATTCAGAATTGAACACCTAAATATATCACCCTTTGAGTTTAAAAACATTTCTGAATATGATTTGAATATAAATAAACTCCCCTTTGGATAAAAAATCCCTATGGATCATATTATATAAATATTTATCATTTTCAAATTATTGTTATCACATATTCCCTTTTCTGATAATTTCTCCCCTTGTCGAATACATTCTCCCCCTTTGGGATTTTCTAAAAGGAATAGGGAAGATATTATAATACCTTATAAAGGGTTAGAGAAACCAAATATATGAAGAAATAAATAATTGTGTCAACCATAAAAAGGGAATTAAAATTCATAAAAAATGGAATACATTAAATCAAATAAAATGTGGATATAAAAGACATTAATATATGGTTTCGATAAATAACATACAACAAGTGATCAAATAGATTTATTTCTTTTCCTTTTCCATCTCCTTTTCCTTCTTCTTGAGTTCCAAAATAACTGCCTTCATTTTCATGAATTATTTTTTTCATCATTATAATATCCATAGATTCTTTTTGTGACCATAATTTATATTCCTTATTTTCAAATATTTGGTTAGTGGTGTGAATCACTTCTACCAAGGATTCCAACTTCACTTCATGAGTCTGAATTGTGGCTTCATGAACATTTCTCTTCATCTCTTGGAATTAAATCCTATAAATTGGTAGGATATTTTTATTTTTGTTTCAATGAAATATTCCATATATATTTTTTTCACTTCTAATTGATTAAAATTTATTTTCATTTTGATCACAAGGAAATCTTATGATTAGATTTATTCTGGACCTCTGAATACATGCAGTTTTTGAGTAGTAACCTTTTAAACTTTTTTAAATCATTTGATAGTTAATTAACAAGTACACTATGAAATTAAATATTTTTCATGAGGTTTTAAAATTTAATCAATCTTATGAAAACATTTCATAACTTTATTACGTATCTATTCTGTGTTCCTTATGGTTTCTTCCAAAACAATTAAATTGACCTCAAGTTTCATCAATCTATTTATATGAAGATTATTCATCTTCTATATGATCTTCTTGTATAATATATCCATATATATATTTATCATTTTAGTATCCTCTTGTTATTATAAATCATTTTATTGAGAGACTTTTTTTGGATATGATTCCCCAACAATATTTTTACAATTCCATTAACTTGTATAATTGGGTAATTGTTTCTTCTAGAATTGGTTCCCTAGAAATGATTTCGAAACATGAATTTTCAACATTTTTCATTAAAAAGAAAATATCAGAACTACTATCCGTTCTCATTTTATTCTTATTTTCTTTTAATTTTTATTTGAGTGTTTCATTGGATTGAATAATTTTAGAAAGATACTTATTTGGATTGACACTAAATTTCAGATCTCTTTTTCTATTTCATCTTGATCTTTTCACTATATGGATATTGTTTCTAAAGTATAAAAATTTTCTTATTTTTATTAATTATTGATTCATTCTTTTAATTATTTTTGTTCTTTGGAGTGATCTATGCTGATTGGTTTGTTATTCCTTGGCTACCATGAACTATCTCTTTTATAGTTTCACTTTCAACAACCATGATAAATATTTTAGATTCTGGATCAAAATAAAATTGCATTATCCTTACTATATCATATATAATACAAATAACTCATATATTTCATGGTACTTTCTTAATTGAAATCTTGAAATACAACAACATTTCATGAATTGACATGCTCAGGATTGTTGAAAACTTGATTAACAAGGACTCGATTGCTCCAAACATGATATTTTGGACATTTTGAAAAATGTCACCCATTAAGTTGATCTTTATCATATTCACAAGATAATATTGTGTAAATACATCTAAATATTTCATTTTTTCTCTATTACCACTCCTGAGGATTAAGAATCCCCACATCCAACGTATGGTTAGTCTATTTTCAGCTGAAAGATGAGTGTATTATATGTTAACTTATTGAATATTAAAATTATATTCCTAATCCATTTCCTTTATAAATGGTGCATTTTCTTTTGGAAAACTATAAAAGGGACAAAAACCATCTCCATCAAATGGAACATTATGAAAAATTACTGCTTCTTTGGTGGAAATACATCTTTCATTATCATAAATATGAAAGGACAACTTTATGTTGATATCAACCTCTACTTTTTTATAAAACTTTTTCACTAAATACATGATAATAGGATTTTGTGTTTTATATTTTTAAATACATACTGACACTCATCTGTTAAACTAAATAATTATTCTCAAATATGAATCATATTCTTCATAAAAAATTTTACTGAGAAATATTTCCTGGAATAAATTTATTTTTTAGTAACATTTTGGTGCAATTTTATTTAGAGAAGTCTTTGACGATTTAGACACTAGTACAATTGAATAAACTAAGTACAAAAACCTTAAGTATTGACTATTTGAGGAGTAGTAGAGATTAATCACAAATATGGGGACACTGGATGTGGGATTGGGAGGGGGTCCATTTATAGAGGAGAAAAATATATGACCGTTAAACATTTATAGTTCATATCATATCTAGGTGATCCAGCGGTTGAAATATATTAATTCTTGAGGTTAAAAAAACAATTATTATATTCCCAGTGAATTATATGAAATTATAAAATTAATACCAACAAAAATAAATGTATTATAAACAATCTGAATATTATAATGAATTTTACCATTCAAAATCATAATATAGATTTTAGGTTTGAATAAATATTTCATCAAGTGAAAATGAATCATTGAAGAAGTGAAAAAATATAGTTGAAATATTTTCTGGTGCTGAATTTTTTTTGTTGATATTATTTTATGGTGACAAAACATTTGGGGTGACAAAAATTATGTGCTGCCTAAATTTTTTATAGAAATAATAGTTTTATAAAATTGATAAACATATTTACCTGTTTATGAAAAAGTGTAACTTTAAGTACATGTATTTTTTAATCAAGAATTAGATATTAACTATTAAATTATAGTGATCTATCTTATATTCGGTTTAATGTATCTTAATATATTGGAAGGAAATAGTGTTATAAATATCTCATAAAGTTGTTATTTCATTCTGATAAATTATAAAATGATATCTCCTTTTTATGTGTGATCCCAAGGAAAGTTATGTCTAATATCTATGTGCTTTTTATGGTACTTATGTGTCTTTTTTTAAATAAATTAATGTAACTAATATTATCAAATAGTATTTTAATTTTAGTAAAACTAATGCCATAATCATTGAGTTTGTTCTAACCCAAAAAAACATCAGCACCACAATATCCATTTGACACATATTTAGCTTTTATAGAGGAATGTGATACAATGTTTTGTTACACACACTATAAATAAACTAATTAATCACCTATGAAATGGCAAGTTTCAAATGTACATTTTATATCCATTCTACAACCACTGAATTCAGATATAAAAAAGTTTTAAACTCAAAATCATTTCAAGAAGTGTAAAAAAAGTCTCAAATCTATAGTTCCCATTAAATATCGAAACATTATTTTTACAAATCCAATTTGTAATTCCTTTGCATTTTTTTTATACATTGAACATAAGGATAATAAAAACATTATCTATGGAAAACTAGTTGTTATGTATAGTAGACTACCTATCATCCCTCTAAAAATTGTTCGATTTATTGGTTGTTCACATTCATCAAATTCATGACTATTTGAGGTATCAATTATAGTATTAATAATTTTAGTATTGTCATATCCATATATTTTAATAATATATTTAATATACTTATTTTGAGATATATTACTACAATCTTGTTTTTGTGATATATTTGAACCATGAAAGAATGTTAACTCACCCATATTAATATTATCAAACTCATATTTTAGAATATTCTCAAAAATAAATTAATTATTATTGACTTGAAATAAATTTAATTTCATCAAAAAAATATGAATGATAAAGACACTTTGGTTTTTTTCATTATAAAAAGTGTGGCATTAACAGCTCCTATAAAAACATTGTTTTGAACAAAAATCTTTTTAATCTATCCTACGAGGCTATAGGGACTTGTGTGAGTCCACATAAATCTTTGGATATTTTGTAGACATTTTAATTATTTTTCCTATCTTCAAAACCTAGAGGTTTTTCAAAAAAAATCATCTGGAACATATCTGTTAAGAAAATCACACTTCACATCAATATGAAATGGTTTGTAAGTAAAAAAATCTACAATGGATAATAGAACACAAATATATTTAATTCTAGATACCATATAAGTGTTTTATTCATAGTATATTCCATCTTGTTGATTATAGAATTAGAAACAAGTCATCCTTTATTTCAAATGATTGTTCCATTTTCATCACATTTGTTTCTGAAGACCCATTTTACTCCAATTACATAAGTCTCTTTAGGTATTTCAACCAAGGTCCATAAATTTTTTTTAAAATTCATTTAGTTTACCCTTCATTGATTTAATCCAATATTTATCACCTAAATCCACATCAGGACTTTTAGGTTCAAATTATGAAATAAATTCTTGATGATTTACTACATTTCTCAAAAAACCTGTAGTCCATATAGGTTTATTTATATCATCAATGATAATATTATTGGGATATTTCTTAAGAAACAACTAATTTGTATTGAGTAAAACGTATTAATAATTATAGGATTGAATGTATTCTATAGTTAATACGTCAAAAATATTTATTGATTAATTTCCTTATTAGATGAGTTTTATATCAAAGGTTGATAATCAGTTTTGGGTGAGAATATATTAAAAGTATATTTTTATTAAAAATGATCAAATTGTATCCAAATAATGTAATTTGTGAAAAATTTGGTTTATATATGTTCAATTTTTTTCATATGATTTTTTATTAACAAATGGTATAATTTATACTAAATTTATAGTATAGAAAGATGTTCTCACAGCATTACCCCATTTTTTGGCAAAAGAATGTTCACTCAACATGGTTCTGGTTTTCTCTTCACTAATATGATATCATCTTCATACAATGCCATTTTTTAGAATTTATACGTGCATAAACGGTATGGGTAATACCTTTATTACTAGAAAAGGACTCCAAATCATAATGTACAAATTCTCAATCATGATCACTAAGAATAGTTAACAAGGGAATCATTTACTCATTAACATTATATAGAAATTATTTAAAATAATAGTAGGCTTCAAATTTCATTTCTAGAAAATTGACCCATGTATATGTAGGGTAGTCATCAACTAAAAAAATACATTATACTTGCATTCAATACATCCAGTTTTCCAGGGACTGAATAATTACATGGGTACCAACTATAAATCATAATAAGTAGAAACATAACTAATTGATTAAAATATTAACTTTTATTTTTTTCATATTGACAAGGGTTAATTCCTTTTGAAGAATCAAATATAGGGTTTGTTAGATCAATAACATGACTTAGACAATTTATATAATTTTAAAAGTATATTGTGTCTTAACATTCCGTGGCATACCATGATTGATCATCCATTTCACTAAGGCAAGGTATGTTTTGGCTCTTATGGTCTTCTAAGAATAGTGTGTAAACATTATTATGCTGATGGGAAGATAGTATAGATTCCACCTTGGATTTTTTAACTACAAATGTATCATTAATAAAATTCACAAGGAAACCATCATCTCTTTAAAAACATATGCTCATAAGGTTTTTCTTAAGACCTTTTACAAATAAAACATTTTAAATCATTGTTTTTATGAGAAGAACATCATTACCTATACCCACGATCATTCTGTGATAATTTTCTTTTAATGTAACCGTTTTACAATTCATTTTAATAATCATTTCATAGATTTCCATATTACCAGTCATATTCCTAAAACAAACATGATCCATGTACCATATATTCATATTTTTGGTACTTCCTTTGATTTCACGAAAATAAAAAATAGGTTTTCGATATCAAAACATGATAAGATACTGAAATGTTAGAAACAAAAATTTTGGTATCCCATATTCATTTTAAAAAATGGGATTTGTGGACTCCTAATGATTAAATTGTATTTAAGGAAAGAAAATTAATCTAATGTCTTCAACATTGGAAATTTTCACATACTGGGGGAAAATTTAAGGATAAAAATATTTCTTACTAAAAAACAATTTGGAATGATTATCTCCCATTCGGGATCTATTACATTGTGGATAAATAAGCTAATAAATTTTGTGAAAACAGTGTTATCTAGTGGGAAATCTTGTCAAAATGTTCCTTAAATAAAATATTTAGGACTTTAGTCTTATATCTAAATTCTTATCCACATTTGTTTTAGATTAATATGTGATTTTTTAATATTAATCATTTTTCAAGTAAATTACATTTACAAATTAATTTGAAAGAATATATTTCTCAAAATTTTCATTGTCATGTATTTTGAAATTGAATAAATTTTATAACATTTGTTATCATGATCTTAATAAATATCTATTATATAATTTTTAAAAACATTTATTCTAGAATTTTCCTTTTCATGTTACTTACTAACATTTCAATTTTTATTCCTATACAATTTTGAATATATAGAAACATAATCATATCAATTTAATATATTATTATAATTGGATAAAGATGATTATTCATCTGAAGTTGACGACTTATTCTCATTAATATAATTCTCATTTAAAAAAATTCCATGATTCTACATTATGTAAATTTTCCATGAAACATTTATATTTAGTTGGTTGCTTGAAGGAATACCGGAATTATTTTGTTTAAAATTATCATTATCTGAAAATTCATTTAAAGATCCTCCCCCACATGCACTCCATGAGAGATTTTACGTTAATAATTTATTTCAGTTTTACATATAGTGTATTATTAGATTCCATTCCTAATTTCATTCCATCTTATCTTTCCTGTTTATAATTGGAAAATGAGGTCCAATTTTCCCAACATTCGTTCATTCATAATATGTAACTTCACTATATTTCTTATCTTTATAGATTTTCTAATATCTATATTAAAAATAATTCTTTCCAAAAAATTGTTTTCATTATGAAATCAAGATTGGTTAACACATTCTATTAATGTTCTAATTCACTTAAATCTGATTGAATCACAACTTTATTTTCCTTTGTAAACTTAACAATCTTCTCTAGTGTGATGTTATTGTTCTGATTTTGTAGTAGTCAAAAAACTCTATCATTCTATTGTCATGGTTTTTTCTGCATCTCTTTACAATCATCTTTCTGTATTCAAAAGAGATTCAAAAAAACAGATCAAGTGTAACATTCTTAACCATTCATGACTCATCAACAATAGTTATTTTTTATTCTCACTCGTTGGGAATTATGTTTATGATCCAATCAATAAGGGTTTCATCATCAATTTTTTTTCTCTCCCATAGATTTTAACTATTCACAATTTCCATAAATCATTTTTTATCATTAATAAACGTTCTTCATAAGGAAATTTGAATGCCTGATAGTGTGAACAAAGATTATATTTTCTAGTATTAACCACATTTGAAGTAGCGACATGAGTAATTACCAACTTTTTAAAAATATCGTTAGCCACATCAGAGGATGTAATATAGCTATATATATGTCTATAAATATAATAAATTAAATTATTTTGTACCGCATAATTCAATTGATAATTTTTATTTTCATGATTAGTTAATATTCTAATATCCTTGTTAATAATTTTGTATTAACGAGTCGGTAATAATAAATTTCCACTCAACAATTGATCCCAAAAATCTTCAATATATTAATCTAATATTTCTAACTGTTTCTATAAAATATTGGTGGAATTATAAAAATGAGTTTTTTAATTTAACCGAAATTATGACTTTGAATATGTAAAATAATTATTAATTTATTATTCCATAGTACACATTAGTGTAAGAAGTATTTATTAACAAAATGTTTTCAAAGATAATATAACTAACGTTAAAATGTATAGAATCAAAAATAAAAGCCGTGGAAACCTACTCTATTACCAAATGTTTTTTGATAATGTATATACTTATGGAAAAATACAAATGAGGTGGGTGGGTTAATTCTTGTTTAAAACCCAATTTTTTAATACCTAAAAGAATTTTGTTTTGAACAATTGAAAATATTTCACTTCATAGGACCACATAATGTGTTAAAACATTAATCAGATATGGTCTTGGTCCTAGTTATAAATGTCTCGTAATCAGATCGATAGTGATAATGTAATCCATAGATAATAAATAAAATAAATCATATTCATGGTCGATATTTTTTAAATAGAATAAGTATTTAAAATATTTTTATCACAATGATTATAATGATCAGTGTAAAAAACAACAATTCAATCATAAAGCCTACAGAATTGTTTTGAGTAATTCAAAATATTATTTAATATAGAAATCCTAATAAAAAATTAAAAAATAGAAAATGAATATTAAATAAAATTCACATCATATAATAAAATAGCAGAGATGTATACATGTAAAAGAATACAATTATTTTAACCCACAGAAAAGGCTATCAAATAACTTTGGATTGAGGTCCCTTGATGTATACATTCATGAATGTTTTTCATACCCACACCCGGGTATTCCCTTCATATGATGACCGACTTCTGTCTTACTATCCACTAAATACCTCAATCAATAATGTGATCAGAGCCACTATCTTCCTAGCCTCGAAATCCATTGATTAGAAAATGATCATCACATTTTTATTCCTATCCACTAATGAACTTGATTGTAATCACTAAATATCAGTGTCGTACTATGAAAAACTCTTGAGAATATCAATTATGTAGAATTATCAGTGAACTTCTTGACTTTATAGACAATCAATTGAAGCAGCAATCTCAAAGAGCTCTCGAAATCAACAGATTTTCAGAAGCTCGTCAGTATTGAGATCACTCAAATGTCATGGTATTTGTTGGCTATTTTCCCAAGAGTCATCGTGGATTCCAACAGTTCAATTTTATCCGACTAATTTGAAGGGAAAATGACACATAACACTCCAATGGTCATATTGTAATTGAAAAAATGACATCATTAAATAATTCTTATTTAAATAGAATGCATGAAATAATTTAGATTATATGTTTTTATTGTCGATTCGATACTATTTTAAGGATACATTAAAATGGATCTGAAAATAATTTAGCTCTTCAAATAAAATAGAATATAAATATTAAATGAGTATGATTATTTTAGTTAGACTATGAATAAGATATATATTTTTAGGGAAATTCTAATTGGTTTATATGTTGTAAATTATAATCAATTTGTTCGATGAAAATCATATTCATTGAGTACCTAGTAAAACCTATCTTTAGTCATAACAATAATCACATAATATTGAAAAACGTTATGGTACAATTATTATCGTATTTATATGAAAAATCATAATGTATAAAAGAAAAACAAATATCCCTAATGTAACGAAAATATATAAATTCATTTGAAAATAATGTTTTATAATTTCACAACAAAAGGAATATAAAAGTCAAAAATTACTTTTTACTCAACATACTGTAGTTCTAAAATCTTTTCCTCATAAATAACTAATTAAAAAAATTTGATTGAAGAAACACTATAGCCAATTCTACAATGAAAGTCTTGGTGCATGCCCAATTGCATTATCCTGCACATCCTGTTGAAATGGAGACACATACTCCCTTGCGGATGTATTCTTGCATGCTTGCCTTACAGTCCTATAAGACATTGTATAGGTGAAATATTTTGTATCATGATGAAACACACTTAATAAAAGAAATATATTCATTGGAACATATCCTATTCAGTCTATGGGATGTCACAATGTTTCACCTAACCAGACTACGGGGTCAAATATAGTTGTCCAAGGAGTCTACCCTTAACCCATTGTATACCCCTCATTGCACTGACCCATGTATTCATCCATTAATGTTAGTCACAATTAATATATATATATATACTAAGAAACAAATTATATATTTAATTAATTAATACTAATAATGATATATCACATAATATTTCAACACAAATATATCACATAGAAAAAATCAAGGCATATAATTAATGAAATACTATGCAACTAAATAATATGTCTATATTTGGAATATGTACATATGTTCCTTGTCATGTTTCATGAACATGAGTGAAATATATCTAATCAGATATCACATAATGTGGAGAACCTAAGGTGAATAAATAATAAAAACAAAACAAAAGTACCCACATTATGGAAACTCAATAGTCAATTATTCAATGATGTCTATACACTATTACAGTTACCATTCATAAGTACCAATTTCTTATCATCAATCTAATATTTCCCAACTCAACATTAGAGGAAAAAAAAGTTATTGGGTCTTGATGCTTTGATACCATTTTTTAACATCCCAAATCGAACCACCAGATCAGAGCCAGAATGATGCATGATCCCATGCACGCCTCCCCATACTATAGAGGCAACCGACTAGTAATGAAGGTGAAATTACATTATTGGGGAAACTATACCATAATTATCTATTTATGGGATCAATAATCAACAATGAATAACATAATAAATAATCAGAGTAAGCATGTTAAACGCAAATATGACATACATTTATCACAAATAAAGGATCTCTTGTAAGTGGAAATATTGTCCAAATTATAAAAATAAAATACTATAAATTAAAAATAGAATATCCTCTAAAAATATTACCTTATATACTACTATCTCCATATTCCTCCTATCTACAATCCACCATTAGGCCATTTACATTCACCAGATTCCTCATGCAATTTAAAAGAGCATCAAAAGGCATGACTAGGGTGTGAGTACAAGAATTAGTATGACACCACCAATTCATCCTTAACATGATATTATCATGTATAAAAGTATATTACAAACCCATTATAAATATTTAAAAATTATAGTAAAACATAGTAAAAAAATGAGTGGTTGTACATTAACTAAGCTGCCAGATACCCCTGGTTGTACCTAATTTAGATCCATTTCTAAAAATATTATATATGTTGATATTTATCCAAACCCATCCATAAGGATATTAGAAATCCACTCAGAATCCAAAGGGATTGAGTGAACACAACCTACCTAGAATCAACAAGGCATAGAGTAATATTAGGAATCCATAAGTCAACATGTATTTGTAACATACCTGGAATCCACAAGGCATCTGGTTACATTTGAAATCGACAATGCATCTTGTTATGGTCATCTAATCTTAATCAATAGGGGACAAATTAGATTCTCGGATATAGGTTTATGATGATTTGTCATAGTCTTCATAGAACATCATTTTTTTCACTCCACAAGGAGTACCCATACATTGGCAACCACCTTTCAATTACACAAATACCAATCCTCCAAAGGAAAACTAGAAAATTCAATGCATGATAACAACCGTATAACACTTTATGGGAAACTTATAATCATTGTATACATGCACATTAGAATCATTCATCATCATGTAATCAAGTTATCAGATCAATCATTGGATCAAAACATACAATACAATGGGAATGACACAAAAACATAGAATCACATTCAATCATGATATCATGTTTGTCAAAAAAATAAATTAAATATGGAAACATTTCTAATGAAATTCCCAAAAATATAAGAAAATTCCAACCACAATGTCATCATCATCATCTTTTACGATAATCCACTGCATGTGATTCGATACCCTTACTCGTAACTATATTATCATAATTGTTGAATCATCTATGCTCGACATTCTTCAAGGGTTCCTAGAAATAAAATAAAATATTTTAATTCACAAAAACATATCGCATGTGATAACATGTCATATCCCCAGGATAATTTCATATAATGTATCCCTTTTTTCTTCAAAAATTATAATTTTCTAATTATATTTTGATAACATCTCATAAATTATCATTTTAATTTATGTTTTTGTATTTTAGTACAAATTATCCATTTATATTTATCTTTTTATAATTTAAAATAAATTTACCTTTTATAACTATCTCCAAATAATTTCCTACAATTTATCCTTTAACAATTATATATAGATAATTTCCTAAAAATTATAAATTGGTAATTATTATTTTTTAATTATTCACAGATTATCCTTTTATAATTATATTTTAATAATTTCTCATAAATTATCCTTTTATAATTATGTTTTGATAATTTCACTTTAATTGTCCTTTTAGAATTATCTTTCTATAATTTATCACAAATTTTCCTTTTATAATTATATTATGATAATATCTCTCAAACTATTCATTAATAATTATAATTCGATAAATTAACATAAATTTAACTTTTATATTATATTTTGATAATATAGAAATTATCTGTTGATAATTTTAAAATTTTTCATTTTATAATCTATCAATTATTGTATGATTCTTATAATAATTATCATTTGATAATATATTAATTATCATTGGGACGTTTTAAATAATTATGATTTGATAACATGTATAATTAAATTATGATTATTATTCTTTACCCAATATCAATTCTAATTTATATTATGATAATTTATTTACATAAATTATCATGTGACAATTTTATGTTATTATACAGTAATAATTTTCTGGTATTTATTTTTGATAAAACATGTCATTTCCCTTTGAAAATTAAAATCAATTATCATAATAATATTCTATAAATCATATGTTAATAAATTTATGAAATTATCCTAAGAAAATTTATATTAAACAATCTATTTAAATTGTGATAAATAAATTTGAGGAATAGCATGTGGCCTTCAAATAAAAAATAGGATGTAAGTGCTACATGACGATATGATACTAACGACACTAACGATGCATAAAACCAATCTATAACATAGAAGATATAGAATTTAGAAAATTTAATGTATAATAAAATATATAAATAAATAATACAAATATTTTTAAAAGTTAGGGAGAACTCATCTTCAACCAATGTAGTGCACTAATGGAGAAAATTGAGGAACCTATAAGCCTAGTTGAGGAGGAAGACGAATCACTCAACCAAAATTATTCAATCGCACACAAGGTTGTTTGAGAGTGGTCAAACTTGAACAAAAGTTCCAAAATAATGATCTAAACGAATCAGCCAATTAGAAAACCTAAAATGACTTCATCTTTGGGTAATATCATAACCCTCTTCTAAATAATCCATTTTACCCTATCTTAATGATGGATCCAATAGTTTTTTGTTTTTTATGCATTAAATAATGAATCAAGTCAACAAAAAATGATGGATTCTATTTTCTCTTGTCAAAACTATTTCATCCATGAAGTTTATACTAATTTCTGTAAAATGGGTTTTTTAAAAAGTTAATAAATAATTAATTATTAATTATTTTAAAAAAAATAAATAACAACAAAATTGAAATGAATATAAAATTTATAAACTACCTTGGTTAAACAGCCCATTATGGTTCCAACGGTGGTTACAGATTTACAATATGATATAATTATTGAGAGATATTAATTATTAAATATTCAAAAAAAATTATCAAAAATTAATTAAAAATTAAAAATAATATTTTTTTGAGTGAGGAATGCAAACATCCAACAATTAGAAATGTTAAACATCACCTTGGGTAAAAACCACATCCCATACCTATCTGTGGTATCATATTTCTCATATAATTCATCATTTTGGATTTATTGATTTATTATTTATAAATTTTTTACACTTAATATAATATTTTTAATGTTTTTATTCAGTTATAGCAAGGAATTACGTGCCTCAGAATCTTGAAAAAACTCAGCGTTTAAGTATTTAAATATTCTACTGAATATTCCAATATGTTAACTGTGATTTTTAACATATGTAACACCTTTAACACATTTAGGCAATATTTCACAGATAATTCATTTTTTTCACAAATGACATCTATAAATTTTGAAAAAGGGATTTTATTCTCACTGTGAAAATTAATATATTAAGCATACAATATAAAAAGATTATTAATATGGTTATCTAAAATTATTTAATTTCATTAATAATATATATTTTTAGTTTTGGATAATTATTCTCAATTTATATCAATTACCATAATTGAATACGCTGCATGCATATCGTAGGGCATTGAAAAAGAAATTTTAATTTCCATGTGCATAACAGTGGTTGACAAGAATTTTCTCCCTTGAGTAGTAAAATAAGTCATTCAATCAATTAATATAATTCACCTAAACTACTTATTTTTTGTGGTTTTTATTTAATCTACTATTGGAATTTAATTTAATTTAAATAAAATATATAATATACATACCATGACAAAATGCAATTTACGATGAAAGAACGTGGCCATTATGGGTTGGTTTTTGGGCTCCACCATTCTCCGTGTAGGTGTTTAAAATTTATTTGATAATTCAATTATGAGATCTACTTTATGATGTACTATTATATTATTTATTGGTGTGAAATGTTGAATGAATTTAGAAATCATAAATTCACCTCTTCATATATTCAATGTTGATAGAACACCTCAATTGATAGTCACATCTTCCAAGACCTGGAATAATCTTATGTCATTTCAACCACTGAATGGATCAACTCCATCATATTAAAATCTTATATCTAGTATAAGGTAGGTAAAATATTGAATAAAATAATAGGATTGAGTTTGAGTTTAGTGTCATGGTGGACGATCTCCACACCCATGCAAGTCACTCATGCACATCACATTCATAATAAATATTATGTATTTAAGTGTATATAAAATGAAATTTCCACAAACATACCTTGAGACAACACTTGGGACAACCACAATTTTTTTATTGTAATAGGTGATGATGAATAATTTGAATAGAATAAAATAAGGATAAAATATGGAGAATAAAGGAGACTGGTTGAGTGGAAGAAATCAAAAAAATAAAAACCACGCATGAATTTTATTATAAATCAAAATTTCAATTGAAAAGGAAAAAAAATAAAAAAAATAAAAAATTAATAAGATAAGGGGGATATTTTTAGGAGAAATCCCTCTGCATAGATCCAATACATGGTTCCTTGAATGAATGAGATAGAAAGTGAGATGATTTGAGATGTGGGTGATATTATTCTTTTATATAGATAATTTTTCATCAAAACAATGTTCTGTTTCATTCCCTATTAATGATTTTATAACTTCTAGATACTTTAATGAATTTTATTTAAAATTTCCATCTCCACCCACCATCAAATTTTTATAGCATTTATAATGCTTGTGAGGGAGTTATGGGATTTTCACTCCAGGAATTTATTTTGTCTTGGAAGACACTTCACATTTCACATATCATGTATTAAGAAGCATGAAAATGGAATCTTCACCTATTAGAGCAATCATGAATGTTATTCCTCATTGTATTCTTCTACCACCCTCTATGGTTCAGTGTAATTTGTCCCCTCAGGAATGAGTTATAAATTTTATATTGTCTTTTTCTTTTTATAGATTAATGTTTCAGGAAGATTCCTTCAATTTAGTTCGTTCAAAATCGACATTAATGGATTCCAAACACCCTCAAATTAATATTATAAAATTCATTACGTTTACAAGTTCTTTTCATGGTTGAATCAATGTTATTTAATGGCGTGTAGGACAAGATGTACTTTTGTTACGGTGATGGGGTCCACGTCTTCCTCATGGATAATTATTAAACATCATCAAATTTTTAATGCCTTAAGATGATTCAATCAGTCACTAATATAGAATATAATAAAAAAGGAAATAAAATATATATTTCAAAGAAAATAATTAATCAATTGTGAATGATATTTTTAATGAAATTTCTAATATACCCATGACATAAAAAACTAACCAAAATCCAGAATTAAGAAGATTTAAAAATTTTCCTCAAATCACATCATATATAATGAATTGATCCATATATGCTCAAATTTATAAATTGGATGGGTCAAAAATCTTACAATTCATAGAAAAAATATGGAAAATATTATCTTAATCAATTCCCTTGAACATAAACCCTGTTTTTTCTCATGAATAAAATTTCAACATAGAAATCAGAGGACATGAATGTTACCATATTCAAATTTTAATGTAAAAAAATAAAAAAAAAGATCAATTTCAAATAAAATAATCAATAATACACATTAACTATGTTTTTAACATCTAATTTTTCAATAAATAAATAAATTCATGAATATTTATAATCCCGTTTTAAAAATGATGGAACATATCCTTTTATTCATTCAAGCTCCTTTCTTTATAATTATAAAACATGAAAAATAATGATTTCCTTCACATTTGAATATTTCCTCTAATTACTCATGATACAAATCAAGTAGATTTTTTCTTGCATCATGATAACATTCTCTTAATCCATAATCATGTAAATTTACCACTTTATCCAAATTGTTAACACAAAAGGCACTTAAATTTCTGAGGGCATACAATAATGGTTAAAATGAATTTAATCCTAAAGTCTGGTATGATTTGATTCATTAAAAACAATGACTCATGTAGGAGGAATATCTCCAAATAACAATTCATGATATCAATAATTGAAAGTGTAATTAAATTCTCCCCTAAAATGTAGCAACACCCACTTCCCCAAATCTAAATGTAAAGGTTATTTTCATGAAAAAATACTGAATGACTTTTTTACCCTCTTGATTTTTTTTTATTTTGTATTTTTTTATTTTTTTCTAAAGTTATGATTATATCAAACCTCACATCCATCACCTAAGAAACTATCATAAAACAATCATTTTTCATTAAAAGGTTGATTTTTTACCAAATCACAACCTATTTTTTCTATTTTTTTGGTGTTTTTTGTCATTTCATAATTTTTTTAATTAAAGAGTGGATGAAATGAAGTATAATTAAAGATTATACACATTTTACAACTCCCAAAGTAGAACCCCACTCTTTTTCATTAAAATATAAATCATCCTCCCACCAAGACTCTCTTCACCCAACACATCAACTTTAAAATACCAGGAAAATACCAATAGTTGGGTGGGAATGGATAAAAATGGCTTGAAACATGGATATTCCCTATAAATGTCGTTCATGGTCTATATTGTCTAAATGAAGGAATGATGTAAAGGTGGTATTTAGGGATAAGAGATTTTTTAATGATGAATTAATTATTTTAAATGTGTTTTTGTACATTAAATACATTGAGACATTAAAATGAATGATCTAGTTGGTGATATGTCACAAGATCACTCAAATGATACACTATATATAAATAGTAATTTCATGGTCTAGAAATCCTCTCAGGA
The DNA here is from genome assembly GCA_963277665.1 of Viscum album. Lineage (NCBI taxonomy): Eukaryota > Viridiplantae > Streptophyta > Magnoliopsida > Santalales > Viscaceae > Viscum > Viscum album. The sequence goes on from OY728120.1 coordinate 2,117,606,940, forward strand.
ATGAGACTTGTTATATTTTTTACTATCACTCAAGCCATGATAAATAGTAACAAATCAATTCACATAAATTTTAGAAATTAGAATCTTGAATATTTTTAGAGAAATTAAATTTACCTGAATCAATCAATTCCCACAAATCATGAGCCTTCTATTCAATATCCATTATTCGCATTAAACTTTAAATTTTTCATTTTACTCATTAAATATTATTAACATTGAAATCTAAATCATGGCATCATTGGATTCCTAAGAAACTCATATATCCTAGATAAGTCTGGTAATGTATTATTTAAAGTGTGGGCATGGAATTCTTATCATTAAAGCTCAAAATAGGTTTAGGAACAAAAAACTAAAGGATTTTAAATGATAATAAGAAATTGAACTCTCTTTTGAAATAAATCTTTGGTCATATTCGTCTAATTTCTAGGGCTGCATTCATCCATGATGATCCAATAAAATAAAAATTACTATATTAAAAATTACGATAATTTCATTTAAGATCAAAATGAAATGGGATATTGGGATACATACTAGAATAATTCCGAATAATGAATTTCAAATCTAAATTAAAAATATTAGAAATCAACTTACTAAAAATCAAGTAAAGGATATTCCTTTTTATGATCCTCCAATTGGCCTAGAACTCTTTACTACATTTAGATGGATGTACTAGTTTTTATCCAAAATCCTACATTCGATGAAGCTTCATTGATCTGAACCCCCACATGAGTATTTTCCCTGCATGTTCTTTAACAAGTTCATGAGGATAAAACCAGGGATAGAGTACATAATATCCCCCATTCACAATGATGAGTGGCATAGATGTTGGAGGTAGGATGATTTATAGACCATCATATCTTATGGTTTCTACTTATAAATCGTTCATCTCTTCTAGTGGTAGATTCATAGGGGATTTAATAACAAGATCCTATGTTATGTTTTACTCAAACTCTACTTCCTAGATCTCATTATGTGCTCCTCAAATTCATGTTCAATAATTATAGAGAGATCCATGTGTTCATGGAAATGTGCATTATCTTCATCATCTCCCTCATAGGCGATGAAAGGATTGACCAAATCTGAAAACTAAAAATCATAAGGAGTAATGCTCATACCAGATTGAATTCAATCAGAAAACATACAGTTCACGAATGGATCATCTCTGTATGATGGTTATGGTTTAATCACTTTTTTATTGATAAATTCCACTTGGAGTTGTGCATTAAATGCTGGAGGTTTGTAGTCATGCACCCCCATTTAATGGATCTCCCTAAATAAATCATGCTAAACTAAGGGGGGACACTTTTGGGACTTTATCCACTTGATAAAATTCATGAAGTAATAGGAGAACACTGTTATCTCCTGATCCATAAATTCAAAAATTAGTTAGTTGATGTCAAATCTCATGCTAGATAAGAATTTTTTAAAATCCTCATCCTCATTATTTGATTTCCAAAATGACATCAACTATCTTTCAATAATAGAAATACCACAAACCATGGAAAAGTGTGAGTTAATAAATGGTTTTTACAACATAGGGTTATAGTTTAATGAATTTAAATAATAGTCATTCAAAAACATCCAACAAAAGAAATCTATTTTGATAATTTTAATAAATGGAAAAATATATATTTACTATTATTTGAATTTTGGAAAAGCGATAAAAATAACTATTTAGATCCCCTGATAGAGTGCCAGTTTTGATACATGCTTATCGTAGTTTGTGTAAAAAGAAAATTATTTTTTCCATGTGCAGTATAGTGGCCGACCAAGTTTCTCTCTCTTGAGGAGCTTTTTCAGTTGTTCACTCACATAATAAAATTCACAAAACTAATTAATTTTTTTATTTATTTAATCAATGAATATAATGTAATATTATTTTTACAACTGATAAAACAAACATGAAAATAAAATAAATCAATTAATGAAGACATTACATGGCCTTTATGGGTTGGTTTGTGGGTTCCATCATTCTCCTTATTTGTTTTTAAATTAATATTCATAATTCAATTATGATATATCATTCATTAATTAATATTTTTTATTTATTGGCATGAAATATTGAATGCATGTAGAAATCTTAACAGCACCTCCTCCTATAATCACGGTTGATGGGATGCCTCGATCGAGAGTGCGACATCTTCTATAACCAGGATCTTTCGTAAGCCATTTCAACCACTGAATGAATCAACACCATCATATGAAGATATTTTATGTATTATAAGTGAAGTAAACAGGATTAATAAAATAATAGAAATTATTTTGAGTTCATTGTCGTGGTGGAGGATCTCTACACTCGTGCACATCACTCTTGCTCATCACAAACATAGTAAAACATATGAATTTATGCATAGAATAGTTGAAATTTTCACATACCACCCCCGATCCATTCCTTAAGTTAGAACCTCATTTTTAGGTTAATAGGTAACGTTTTATAGGATGAAAAGAAGAAAATAAGAAAATATGAAGAAAAGATGGAGAGGAAAGGAGGGTTGTTGGGTGGAAGAAAACACAAAAATAAAAAACCATACATGAATGTAATTATAAATTTATATTTATATAGAAAAATTAATTAAAAATAATAAAAATAATAAATAAATAAATATTGTGGGATATTTTTGGCTGGCCTCCCTTAGTGGAGATCTCGTTATTGGATTCTTGAAAGAACGGGAGAGAAATTGGGATGATTTAAGTGGTGGGATCTCCTCTCATTTTAAAGGAATAATTTTTCCTTCCATAAGTTGTTGCATTTCATTCTAAACTAATTAAATAATAAATTTTTGAGAACTTAATAAATATTATTCTAAATTTCCAAGGACAAAAAACCTCAAGGACTAAGAGTATTTGGATGCTTTGTAAGGAACTTATGGGCTTTTTACTCGAATCATTTATTCATTCATGATAGACACTCCACATTCCACATATCATGAATTAATGACCATTAAAAATGAATCTTCATGGGTTATATTCTTCATGAAATATTTACCTTATTTTATTTTTCGATAACCCTTAAAATTTCAATGTAATTTTCCACCTCATGTACTGGTTATGGATTTTTTATTAGATGTTTATTTTTCTGGATGAAATGTCTAAGAAGATTCTTTTGATTGAGTTTGTTAAAAAACTATTATAATGGATTCAATACTCCCTAAAATTAATTTTAGAAATAATCTTATGTGTTATGTTTATTTTATAGGTTACATAATGTCCATTTATAGTTTGTAGGATGATATGTGATTCTGATTTGGCGGTGGGTTCCACCATGTCTGCCTGGAAAATTATTCAAATTCATTGATTTTTAAGGCCACAAGATTCTTGAATCAGCCTCGAGTCCATAAGAAAAAATATATGGAAATAAAATATTCCTTTCAAAAAAAATCTCTCAATTTGTAATTATATTTTTATTTAAAACACCAAAATACCATTGACGTAAAACTTTTGAAAAAAATCCAATATTAAGAACATTTCAAAATTTTGCAAAAAACACATCATAAATTAATAATTTATTTATATAAGATAAAATGTATAAATTGATAAGGTTAAAAAATTAAAATAAATAAAAAATATGGAAAATAATAGCTTTATCATTATAAAAGTAAACAGATCTGAAAAACTAAGAAAAAAACACTCCCAGAATGATGAAATTGAATATTATTAGTCATTAAAAAACCATAATAAATAAATAAAATTGTAATAAATAAAATATTTGTTACGAAATATATGAATTAATTATTTAATATATTAAAATTTATTATCTATGAAATTATGTAAAAGTGAAGAATATTTTCACATATATGGTAATAGATTCTTTTTGAAGCTCCATTTCTTCCTTCGAGCTATTCTATATCTCTCTATACCCCAATTTAATTATTATTTCTTCATATGTACTCTTCATAATCTCTATTTTTATTCTCCAAACCAATATACCTTTATAAATTATTTATTCATTAATGGGTAAATATTTATTTTATAATGATTCCTTTTCAATTCCTCTTGATAAGAAAACCTGGTAAAAGTTAACATCCCAATTTTATACCAATTTTCATGTATACTCAATAACAATTTTATCAATATCATTATTATAATAAAATATCCAATTTCATCCTCATGAAGTGTCTTAGTTCATTTCTAGTTTTATTTAAATAATATATTCCTTTTTCATCTTTATGGAGTATTTGATATTTCCCTGTAAACTACGCCATGTTGGCTGATTTATAATTATTCTTAAACACTTTTTAGAATGTTTTCACATCATTTTGACATCACTTGTCATTATCAATTATTATTTTCTCTTATTAGGGTCCTAGTATGATTTAAATCCTCACATCTATTGAAAAGTTTATAACACACTAATTTTTTATTCCTTATGACATGATTAAAATACAATTTGCATACATGGGTTACCATTACACATATTCATTATATATTATTCATCATGTGGAACATGTTTTCATTAACATGTTATTATGAGTTCACCTAGATAGTAGTCAAATTAATTTTTTAATTTATATTCTCATGAGAAGTCATTTTGGGATAGGGTGTTAGCCTGATTATATAATGGGACATAGTTCTACATGTATAATAGTCATGGAAGTTATCATTGACTCAAACTTATGTCATATTATATATTATTTCCACATTACACTGATGAAATGAATACATTAACCTTTCTTATACTTTTTATTCTTACACATGTTTATTCATTATCTATTCCATTTTATTTCATCGTGTTTGGTCTTTTAACCCATGTGCTATACATTTTTCTATGATTTTTCCCTTACTGGGATTTTATGATCAACCCTTTTCTCTATATTTTCAAAATAATATTATATATAGATAAAAGACATAAATGGCCATTAGGAGCACATAGTGGATTATTTAAATTAATAATTTTTAGGTTATTTCTATGTTTTCAATTTAATATACCATATATTCAAATGACACTAGTCTTTACGATTCAAGGTTAGTATTTCATGGTTAATTATTCATAAATCATGAATTATATGTGTCTAATGCTAGGGATGTTATACTAGTGCATCTTAAAATTTATTTTCTCTATAGGTTCCATCACATAAAAATAATTAATAAATTTCCATTTATTTTTCCACTAAACAAAAGTGGGAATTCCCGTTAGATTGAGAAATCCACCAAGTCACACTAATATCATGTGTTATTTTTGTTAATCCAATTTATATTTTATGAATTGAATAAGAAAAATAAAAAATACTTTTTTAGTTTTTATTAAATATAAAATATGCTTAAAAAATTGGTTTTCCTTTAATGAAAATCATATCTCTATATTTTCTTCTTCAAACTCTACATTGATTTAGTGGAAACATAATTTTTGTTTTCTAGATTTGATATAAATTATTCCGAATCAAAAATTGATATCATTCAATTTAATAATCATATCAGTTATAAAAATATGATGAGGTGGATTTTTACTTTCAATGGATTTATCCACCCATTGATGATTATTCTGGTTTGATTGAATCATTGGAAATTATATATGATCTATTAAACTAATTCATTAATGATATTTATTTCTTCTATTCCATGTATCCATTATATAAATTGGAATTGATATTTTTCCCTTCATAATCTATCCAACAATCAATAAAATAGCAGTATAATAAGTAATAATTCATTTAAGAGCATTACACATCAGAAATATGTCTTTCAAAAGAGAATCATTTATTAACTTTCACAAATTACAAATATATTTAAACAATTATATCAATGAATTAAATTAATAATTTTTTATCAATTATTTTATCAAAATTTCCATATATTAGTATAATAATGAAATTGATATATTTTACATTAATATTCTTTAAGGAAGGGGACTGAAAACTAGCCACATGATTTGAGATGTAATCATATGATAAAACAAGAAAAAATTCATCATGTAATTGAACCAACCCTACATTACGTACATCAACAATAAGATGTAGATATCATGAATCAATTTTGTAAAATGTTAACTCGCATGTTTGGTAAAAAACAAATCAATTTTCTTAATAATATCAATATCATTTTATTTCATAGTTTTTATATTTCATAAAATATGGATGGATATTAGAGCCTTAGATTCAATGGAAATATTTAAACTTCTTTATGTGGAACATAGGATGGTATTAAATATATAGTTCAATTTAATTCGGATGTACCTCATTATTTAGAGTCATTTTTCACCAAAATATTCCTCCATTAATATTCTCTTATATTTTCCACAGGTATGGAAATTATTTATAGATAATATAATCTTCTAAACAAATATAAATTCCATATAATGATTTGTGGGAATATATTTCATTACTGTTATGCATGACCATAAGAAAGTATAAAACATAATCCATTGTAGTATTATAAATTTCGTAGTGTTCTTTCCCATTATATAGTAAAAAAAATTCTTGCATTGTTAATTTATCAAATGGATGATATATAATAATATTTACATCATTCATTAATGTTTTAACTCTTTATATATCTTCATTCCTAATTGTACCCTAATGTTTAATCATAAAACATTGTTCAACCATTTAAAAAATAATTATCATAATTAAAAAATATGGAAACTATCCTAATATCAAATTCATAATTACACTATTTTCTTTTCAGTCAGAAATATTATTAGATTGTTTTGTCTCATCATTGTAATTCCAAAAATTATATTTTTTTTGAAAATAAATTTTTTACGTGTTATCAAACTAATTAATAACATATTAATATTTTTTAAAATAATTATCAATTGAAGTGTATAAGACCAGTATTTAATTCATAGTTAATTTACAAATCTGAAAAATATAACTTCATTTGAAACTCATTAAATATCTGAGTGGTTTCATAAATCCCAATTATATCCATACCTTTATGTAAAAATTATTTTAATATCTATAATATTATCTATACATATTTTTCTTTTTAAACCAATTAATTTCATTAAATATTTATAATAGATAACTTTTCAACTGCTACACATATAAATTTTCATTATTGATCCTATCATTTCAAATTTATCTTGATAAATATGATCATTCACATCCTTGTATATATTTTATTTAGTAAAATAATTTTTTATCAAATATAAAATATTGGTTTTGAATTAGTTTTTTTGATTAAAAATTGTTTATCTCATTTATATTATAATTCATTACATTCTATTATGGTATTTTTGAATTCAGATTAGTTCATATTGGTCTGAGTTGAGTAACATTTGGTATGATTCGATAAGATGTGTCATATTTGTATCTGGATGTTTTGATTCCATTATAATTATGTTGATTTTATATGATTATGTTTTGTTCGATCCAATTAATTTAAATTTATTTCATTAATTTATTTATTTTTATTAAATAAGTTTTCACACTATTCAATTCGAATATTCTATAATTGGTTGATATTGGTTTTTTCGATTTAATATGGGTTTTTGTCTATGTTAAATACATATAAAGGATCTTGAGACACTATATGTGTTAGGGAGGAAAAAAACATATATATATAATCAAATGAAGGATAATTACTATAAAACTAAATCATTAGTGGTTATAATCAATATTCAATGTTCTACAATAGGAGTATTCCAAATCGTTTGTTAAAAATTTCATTTTGTCATCAAATAAATTTATTTTTCAGTTTTGGATGGACAACTAGACCTAAGTGAAATGTTGAATTTATTTCATGAATGGAAATTAAATGAAATTATTATTATTCAAAGATGATGATTCATTTAAAAATTATAAGTATCTAATGAAAAAAATGTATGAACTGCTAAGTCATATAACTCGACTTTTTACCGAGAACTATATTAATATATTTTTCAACAAAAATTACACATGTATGACTGTATGTTAAAAAACTATAATAATAAGTATGACTTGAATTCTAGTGAAATTATAGAGAAAAATCCAAAATCAATCTATAAATTATGATTTGAAGAAACCATACACCCTATAAATTCAACGAATGCATATGAGTATCCTTCGAAATCGACAATGGGTAAGTGACATATTCTTACCCTCATTGGATCTATTTTTGAGAAATAAAATGGATGAAATTTGAATGATAATATTGAAATCTATTAAGATATAATATATAAATTTTTTTATAATGTATCTAATTTCAATCATATTACATTAAATGGGGTAAAATATTGACACTTATTGGGGTGATAATGAGGACTTAAACCAGGATGGAAATTAAATAATTCATTAAACATTTCATTGAAACCAAAAAGATGTTCATTTGAAAAAATATTCTTTTTAAAATTTGGAATATTCAAAATATTAAAATTTAAACCTTCATGTAAACAGTCAATTTACAGTTAATTAAATTAAGGGTAATATTATAATATTTTAATAAATATAGACACATAAATATTGTTGAATAAAATAATGATTATTAAAGTGAGTTTATGGTCTAATATTATATCTCTAAAAGTAAAAAATGCATTCCATATTCATGCAACATGGTATGATCTATATCCACCAAAAAAATAATGTTTTATTTTTACAATAACATCCACTGTAACTAGTTATCAATTTAATTAAAATTTCCATTAAAAAAATCATATTGAAACATGAAAATTATATTATTAGTTAAGGTCATTATAAATAAAGGGAATGTAAATAGAGAAATACATAAATAAAATATGACAAACTGTGAATAGAATAAACATAACTACATGATTTAATGTAAAAAGAATTTTAATATTGATGAATTGAAGAAAAATGGATATAGAATATAATGGAATAAAAGTTTGAATTATAATGAAAAACATATATTTTTTGGGTTTTATTTATTTTTTAATGTTATAGGATGTACCATGAGATAATATACAATGGATTCTATACTAGTGGTTTTTATAGAAAGTATTATATGTTTTCCTCTTCAAATAGTTTGAAAAAAACAGTGGGTATAAGTTTTTGTCCTCCTTACTATACAAAAACATAAATTAAACTATTGGTATAGATACAAATTTTGGTAGTAGTGATGGATTGTAGGGTAGAAACCATGTATCAGATTTACTTTTATAGGGTACTCATTAAAAACTAGGTGGGTTTATAATAATGTTCTCAAATAGTAATTTAAATACCACATCAAACCCCTATATGATCTATTGTTCTATGTTTTCTCATTTTTCATCCCTTATTACACATTCAAGACAATATTTTCTCTTATGGTTCCTCTCCATAGTGGAACCCTCCAATGACATCATCAGTATTCATCACTAAGGTGTTACTGGATATGTATTAAGTTGATGATAAGAATGGGAAAACTTTTATTCTCTAATGTTTTTTACTATAATTATTGTTATAGGATTAATATTCAATCGTACATTACTTTTGTTTTCTTAATTGGTTTTTTCCACCAGGTATTCTTTATAAAAGATGTTGAAAGAGATATTATTTAATGATCTTGGGGTATGATAGTCTCCCATTCCTCTTGTTTCTTCAATTTTAAAAGTATAAAATAAATAAATTTATTTATTCTAATAATTTTTCTTGTTTTTTTCAATAGATGACATATAGTCTTACCTATAATTTATGTTTATTATTTGAAACATTATTCAATAAGTGACCCCTATTTTTACCATATATATCTACTTTGTATAAGATAGTAACAGAATATAGTAGATTAATCAATAATCAAAAAAATATATTAAAAACACTATTTGAATATATTTTTGTCTCAAACAAGTTTTTTTATATGGTTATTATTCATTGAAATATTGGGTATTTCTATATAAAATGCTTTTGTGGTAATATGTGTTTCAATTAGTGATATGTAACCAATATACAAAGCTACTATACATGTTTTTTATTAGTTATTTCATTAATGAAAACTTTTAATGTCGTAACGGGTTTGTGGGGCCTTGAAATATTTTTACGTTTTATATTCATTTTATATTTAGATTATTAATACATGTTAGGTATTGATATAGTAACAATAACTATGTGTATAGATATATTGATATATTATTATAGTAATCTATATGGGGAGAGATGTATCTTATCTAAGGATTCATATAGATATGTGTAAATATGTAAACATTCATTACTATGAGAATACAGTTCAAAAATGTAATGGTGGATACTTGATATATGGCTATTTCTATCCAATAATGGATTTGAAGACTCCACCAACTCAAATTAAAAAAATATATAAAATTATATTTAATTAAATTCCATTATGTATTTATAATATAGTTTCCAAATAATTATTATATGACATCACTTACTAATTCAATAATGAACTACACATTTTGTTTATTACTGTGACTAAATTTTATATTGTTACATCATAATCATAATTATGTGGCCAACATGTATGGGTATAGTGCAGAATTATTAGAGGTTATGATAGAAAAACTCCTGAATAATTGGCCATTGGAATAAATGTGGTTGTTCATAATTTGGATCTTGTTAAAGAAAAGGAACCTTTAATTATTGCATATTCAATGTAGGATCTAGGATTCACATTATTTTGGTGTAAATAATTATTTTTTTGTATATAGATTGTCTTGATCTATTTTTTTACTCCATGTGATTATAGACTATGGAATATATAATACAAATTTCTTGTGATAGTTTAGTTTTGAATAGATCATATTTATTTATTTTGGGGTTGTCACATGTTTTTTGTTGATACATTGATTATATTTTTTATGGGGTTATATTAGATTCATAATATATTTAGAATGTGTCTGATTTTATTTTACAATTGAGACTTTCATCTTATAACATAGATTTTATTTTCATAGTGATTAGTTTTTTACATTTCATGTATTTATTTTATGCCTATGTAATAAAGTCATTACAACAAGTATTTTTTATTTGATTTTTATATAATAATGATTAATTAATTTTTTTAAATAACACTCAGTATTTAAAAATTGTACCATCAATCCAGAAAAAAATCTACAGTCATTTTTTTTTGGCTCTTTTAGGTAAATGGTGACACAATTTTAATCAATAAACATAAAAATTTTAATATTTATCTCAGTTTAGTCATAACCCCTTACATGAAATTATATATCACTTAACCCATTAAATTAAATATATTTTACCAACATAATGTGAACCAACTACAAAAAAATACCATTTTAGATTTATTTATTTCATTTCCCCTACCATCAATGAAAAAAAGAATTTATCTTGTAAAAAAGGGGAACTAATCAAATATTAATCATATTTAATATATTTTATTAATAAACACAACAATTTTTTGAATATGGTAAATCTAATCATATTGTATAGAGATAATGAAATATCAACCAATAACATATGGATGGTCTATTTCATTCTTTGGTTAGTCCCAAGATCCAATCCACTTTATTTTATAACAGAAAATTAGTAAAATTTAACTCATAATTGATGAAATAAATGAATAACCAATATGAATGTTTTCTTGTAGTGAAATAATGATTAATAATGTTTATTCATCACAAATAATCCTCCCTAGTCCACCATTTGAATTGTTCCCATCATCTTATTGACATATAACCACGATTTAGTGAAATTTCACTCAAACAACTTCCTCAAATCATCACAAATATGAAAATGAATATTAAAAATATGTGAAAGTGATCACCTAAATATTTCCAATCAATAATTATTGAACCACCTCATAACAGATAATGAAATTTTAAATGAGTAATAGATTAAGGGAGACTCAATCAATATCATTTAATATTCTATTAATATAACATCATAATGGAATATCAAATAAGACTCATAGAAATAGACCAAAATCCCCTATTTCAAGTGGGGATGAGCATCAATAATGGAATCCTAGTAAACCCCACCACACATTTCATAGAATATAAATATCCTATGAAGTCTTTGATAGTTTTGGAAATGAATAAATGACATTTTCTAGCTCATTAGACCCCTATTGAGTGCCCACTGAAATTATTATAACCATGTATTGTAACCCATTAATAAAATTTCTCTAGCATTGTGATTAATTTTCCCCTTTTAGGATTTTACACAAGCCTCATCATTTAATTAACCTTATATTAAACTCCAATGTGGTAGAAAATTTATATCTATATTGATCGAATAATAAAAATTCATTTTCATACTAGACTACACTCTACATGAATCTGGCTTCTTTAGCATCCGCTAGAGGCCAATGGAACAACTCCTTGAAAACTATTTATGATTTCATTTCACATTCATTGTGTGTTTTATCACATAAATCCAGGTATTTACATTTACCCGTAATATCAAATGGATAATTTATATTTAAAGTTCTACCACTGGTTATATTGATTACACCACATGATACACACTAGTAGAAATTTTATTTATCAAAAAATTTAAATCTTTAGCCAATCACATGAATTATATATTCATTAACGGGAACTTCTATACTGATTTTTACTTCACAAAATCTAACCCCACAATAAATATACTATCTGGAAGTTTATCATATCGAGTCCAAATGAAATTAAATTTTTTACACACTATGAATCCACTAACATTCCATAATATTAATTATATTGCTATCATAGAATGAGTGATAATATATATTAATTACTTATTATAATCCCTCATTGTTGATGTCTCTATTCCGCACTAGTATGTTACCCACAAGAATTTTCATTTGATAATTCTTTGATAAATCAAACCTAAAATTCATATTCTCTTAGACGAGACTTAGTCTGTCACATAAGTCATTTATTGAACATATATTTTTCCTACTTAATTATGAATTATTATATTTTCTAATAAAAATCACCACACTGATATATTTCAAAATATAGAAATAGTTGAATTAATGAATGTGGAGACTATATAAACAAGTCATAGATTAACACCTAATTTCTAGGAAATTCTTCTTAACATAAAAATTATTACATTCATTATTAATATTGATGAAAAAAATAAAAAAACACCACTATTATAGATTCATGATACACATCAAAACTATGGTTCATCATAATCTACCTAAAATCAGGGTCTCCCCTGGTGAATCCTATAGGTGATCACCACACAAGGATTTATTTGTTTCATATTAAACAGTGTCAAATTTACCCAAAATAGTGATCAATTGATAACCATAACTCATTAACACACCCATCTCATCCTGGTAGAATAATCCCAAAAAAATTATACTGGGTTAGAGAAATTTGTTTTTTTACACTACCAGTGTGAAATATGTAGGGATTATTTCAACAAAATACATAAATATTGAATTAAACATTACAGGTCAATATCCCCAATTTAAGTCACATGATACCTATATTCGACTTAGTTTTAAACATCAATCCTCCAAATAATAATTATTACATCATTTGTTGGTATTCCAAATCATCATTCCTTTCAATCATTATAATGTGTCACTTCACCTTTATATAATATTATATGATTATATTAAACACATCTCTTGTGATTCAATAGTTATCCCATGATAACATAACATAAAAAAATCCCACACAAATATCATATTTGATTATAACAATTAAATTTTTTTGGTTTCATTCAACCACATTGTATGTAGCTCTAACCCTAAACCATGTGGAATATTGAATTTCAATAGTGAACTCCTTTGCCTATTTTTACATCAAGAAAATGTATCTCCTACACTCCCATAGTACATCTCTTACCTAATCATCCACATGTGTATGATTAATTACTAATTACTAATAGATATTAACGTTTCTTATATTTATTCATTTAGGAATGCCAAAGAGTCCAAGATTCAATTGAATGTTTTTTATGAGAATGTTTAAACACACATCTAACCCTATTATACATATTAACTAATTTTAGCTGTAGTTGTATTTCATTGATCCTAGAATCACCCATCTAGTAAATTGTTATTTTATTCTATGTATTTAAATAACCTTTCCGATAAATAACTATTTATAAATTGATTCCCAACACATAACTAACACAATCATCATGTATATACCATTTACTCAATGAAACTCTTTTCATGAAACATCTCTATCACATAGTGATTCACACATTTATTTAATCTTCACAAGGAATATACAAACATATATTACCACTCTCGTAAATTCACCAAATATTATAATGATTCCTGATAAAAAATAGTACATTCACCCTTCTACTCCCCTAACACACACGAATATCCACATCCAATGTCCCGACTCACCACCATTATTCTCTCTAGCTAACTAATGAATAACATATCTTACAGATTTCATAAATCAATAATTGATGTCTATGATTCTATCTCACATAATTCATTGCATCAAATACAATCAAACTAATCTAGGGTTATGTCTCAATTAGGGTATACACATTCCTATAATGCCATTGATATGGTGGATCATCATCACTTCATTCACCATATCAATGACATATCTATCATGTGATGTTTATTAAATAAATAATCATCTAGGGATTGATTAACAAACATGACAGTAATATATTATTTAGAAAAACAAATAAATTTTAATTGTTTTTGTTTTCATTAAGAATTTAAAATTTTTGGAATAAATTTATAATAAAAATATATTATGAAATTGTTTCATGTGAACCTGAGATCCTTTTATGATTATTTTTCACACTCCTCTGTCCACCACTCATTCCCTGGGTAAAAAAATTACACGTAACTCATATTCATTACAGCTAATCAAATATGGATCAACAATAATAATAAATATCAATAAAAAGTATTCCAAATTATTTGTAACATTGATTTTTTCACCCATACATATGTCAGCTAGGCATAAACATATGTTCAATACTAATATTTCATTATCAATATTTCTATCAATTATTCTAAAAAATCATAAGACAAATAAAAAAAATAAGTGATCTACAATTTTAATTTCATGTCCATGAATCAATCAGTAATATATTCGTTAGAATAACATCTAACCTTATGAATGAATCCCTATACACCATAATTTTTTGAATAGTAGAGAGGTTTAGATAATATATCATAGAGAGGCTATACATTATTATCATTAGCAAATATCATAATTAAATCAAATGAAACCTAATAAATAAATATGTCAGTCAATGTATTATGGAATTATACCATATTGACAACACTAATTAATATAATACCTAATTTTAGATATATATAAATATATTATTATATAATTATAATCATACATTAATGTAAATATGAATTTTTTTATCATATACATTGTACATGAAAAAAATAGAAATAAAAATTTAATGGGAATAGTAATAAAGTCCCAAATATCACCATATAAGTATTTATACATCCACTAAAACAAAATCCAACTCACCCATCTATAATATTGTCTTTTACCTGATCGATATACCATATATAAGGTTTCAAAATCAAATAATGTATAGATATAGTGTCTCGCTATAAAAATCAATATTTTACCACTGATTAGACCCTAATATAAATACAGTGTACATGTGTTCACATGTATAATATATATTTAAAGATTTAACGTCCATATTCATTATAAATAACATATCATAGTGTTCTATAAAAGATAACATGATCATTAACATTGTAGTTCATTGTTAAATGATGGTAGAATATAACTTTTCTATCATAAAATGTCATTTCCAAACAAATGAAATAATTATTATCCATATCAAACACAAGAACATAAAAAATAATGAAATGTCACTATATTTCTTATATCATGTTAATTCTAATCTCATTGTATATTTCAACATATAAAAAATTCTAGAAAAATAATAATTCAGGGTACGTCCCTCTATATATAAAATCATGACACTATAAAACATATAGTATAAACCTTTATAAACATACCCATTGATGTTTAAAAAACATGGAATATCCCTCTATATTTATTCACATGATATTAAAAGGAAAAAAATACACTGAAGAAGTATATGTTCTATATTTTTCTTACCCATCTAAACCAAGGCTGAATTGGGCATCCATTTTATAGGTCATAAATAATGATGGGGTTCGGGTGGCTTGTATCTTGATCATCATAATTATCATATAATATTTATAGAATTCATTTAGATATAATTTTATATAAATCATCTCAACATTAGTAAATTAACTATATTTCAGAAATTGCAGACCTATAATAATCATTATTAGTTATTCTCAGATAATAATCCTTACATCTATTTAGCCATCCCTTAGAGTAATTATTATATCACATCAACGCAAAATGTTTAGATAATAATCATAATATCATGTTAATGAACATCCCTTTCCAAAACCATGGCTCAAAATATATATATATAAATATGAATAATATATATAGGAAAACAAATATTTTATCCAATGGCTAATATTACTAACATGATTTAAAGGGTGGAGTTTCTCTGTATAGTCAATGTGGGTCTCTTCTGGAAGGAATATGGGGATTTATGAAATCCTAAAAATTATATTTATTTCTAGTATGGATTTATTTCAAGTCATAAAATATGTAATACCATATATTATATTATAAATTATATAATTTTCAAAAAAAAAATCAATGATAAATTAATATTTATAAACTAAATCAAAACTTCACCTCTTCTAATATTTAATGGAATTGTGTTTTTAGAACTATTAGTGTTAATTTTTCAATGGAACCAATTTAAAAACAATATAAATTTTCTTCATGAACTTAATTATAATATAATTTAGTAAATATTACACTTTCAGGATAAAGAATAAATCATTAATGATGGTTTTGAAAACAATTCATTCTTCTGAGAACTGTTCCTTTGATCTGAGATGAATAAATTGTATTGGGGTTCTCTGTTCTCTTCATACATACTCATGAATTTTGGGAGAATGGATAATGGAACTCATATATGAGGGAATTATAATTATGTCTAATTTGGGACTCCCAATTCAAATATATGTTGATTTAATTTCTTGTAAATTGGACTTCGGTATTAGGGAAACATAATTGTTTAAATCAATTCAATAATGTTAATAAATAACTAATAAAAAGTGTCATAAATTTCATTTAAATATTAACAGATACATGAAATATATCATATAAGAATTTTTTATAAAACAAGTTTCATTAACATGATTTTATTCTACCATTAAATACAAAATGATCCTTGAATAATAATATTACATTGAAAATTATTTTTTTATTCACCTGATTACATGGGAACACAATGATTAAATAAATCGAAAACATATTATTATAAACACGAGTAGTATTGGATTTATTAAATTCCATGTGATTAGTCGATCTTAGACATCACTCAAACCCAATGGTGGTTGAATCCATGTCCAAAACTCTAATCGAAATAGATTATGATAGACTCTAGAATATACATAGTTGGTCACCATATAGGTCCTTATCTCAATAGATTTTAGTTCCACATACATAATTGGATAAGATTATAGGGAACCATAATGGTCATTAGGGAAATATGTTTTACACTTAGTGAAAATATCATCTGATGAACATGAACCATGTAATATATTATCATTGTCTTAAGATATTTTATAAATAAAAATACATAATTCATGTCATAATAAATTATTTCATTATTCTTCATTGACCATGCCGAATAAACATAACTTTAATCATAAATATTGTGTATTTATTTAATTTAATACCAACTAGATCAACCAAGACTATGACATCATATCATTTTTGAGGGAATAATATTTTTAAAAAAAAATAAACCAAAAAATTCCATCATTGAGTCACAAATTGAAATATACCACACCATAACATATCTATCATGGTTATCATATTGAATAAATTAAAGATATCATATGGTATGTGTTGATAATGATAACAATCCTCGAGGCCAAAACACATATTCTCATATAATAAAATCCAATAAAACATGAAACATGTTGTTTCCTGTTGGTGGTCTAGTGACCAACATCACTTTTTTTCAAGATCAACCTGAGAAAAATTAATGATAAGATTTATCAATGATTATGAGTCCACAACACATATGGTCTAAGATTATATTATTTTAATTAGTGTGACGTATTTTAATCAAATAATATATTCTTAAATCAAATGGCATAATTTCTTATGGTTCTCATTATATCTTGGAACTACTATAAAATATTGATATGAAAAATAATTATAGATATTTCCATATAAATATTTAATGGTGTTATATCCTCACAATTATGGTAAGAATACATCATGAAATATTCAACTTATAATTGAAATGTTAACCCAAAATTATTATTAATGTTGAATCCAGGGATCCAACTTTTACAACACTTCAACATTCTCTAGATACATGTTTTTAACAATTAAAATTTTATCCCTCACATGATAAGATATTTATATTATTGAGTTTTGCCATTGGTCACTATGCCTTCCATGTTTTAATTCCGGGTAACTATATTATGTGAGATTTCACCTCCATGATTGATTTCCCTGAGAGATAATTACACTAAGTAAAACAATTTTTTTCTATATCATAATCTATAAAACTTGGTTACCTACATTGTTTTGATATTATCTACTTGAATAAATAATTAAGTATGTGATTTTTATATAGTGACAACTAAACCCACAACATACTCTATATTTGTATATATGGGTACAACTAGATTGAATGAGCCTCTATTTCACATTAACATATTATAACTATGATATTAGATTATATTTATCTATAAGAAGACTAATTAATTGCCATTATAATAATTGTCTCTACCTCTCTAATTTTCACATGCATATCCCACCTAATTTCAAAATTAATATACGATATTTATAAATGCTTCCCATAAAGTTCCCCTTTATTTAATATATATTTTTCTACCATAATGTATATGTTAAAAATATCTTTTAAATATCATGGAATATGTGATACTTCCATCATATAAGAATATCTAATTTTAGTATATAATTTATTCTCATCCTATGTCTCATACATGACTTCTTAGAGATATTGATACCATGTGACATTGTAAATAATTCTATATTGAATTGTATCAACAATTTTTTAGTGCATGTACATTTTCTAATTACATGTTACACAAAGCTTTAGTTGTATATGTATTATTACCTATAACATTTTCTATTACTTTATAGAAATCTTTTGAGAGTTTCATTCATCCTAGTCTAATGTAACTGTAATACTGATAACAGTTTTCCTTATGTTATGAACAAATTTTACATGGAAACTATGACATTACCACTAAACTCTTATAGAATCCCAAAATTCATTATTTAAATATGAATTATCAATTATTAAAATGCTATAATTAATAAAAAATGTACCTCTAAAATGTCATTTTTTATAGAAATGCTTAGGTATCATAAACCTTTACTAGTTTGATCATATATACAACTTACAAGAAATATTATTATAACTTTTAATTAAAAATAACATGATCATAGAATTTTTATGTTATATATGGAATTAAAATAGAATAAAAATGATATTTTTTTATCAGTAATATAGATTTATTAGTACCACACTTATAACACCCATTTATAGTTTCTCATGAATATTCACCAATATGTTTACATCAATTAAGGAAACTAAACAAATTTAGACTTGATTTCTTTACATGGAATCAATTATCATGAATTCATATTCACTTGTTATTCATATTTAATTTCTATAAAAAAATTTCTTATAGGATCCATTATTTGTATCGAGTAATATGTCACATGTATTTGTGAATATAAAAATATCTTTCTCTGTTTTATTTTACTATGAAATATGTGTCTCTAGAACAATCTTTTTAACTACAATTCGGTGGAACATTTTCTTAGCTAAACTATTTTTTTAATCTAGAGCCTTGACATAACAAAATTTATTAATTCTCTAAATATCCTAAAATGATATTGAACCCCTTTATATAAATCTACTATATCAAAAGTACATATCATTTATAACTTGGGTATTTATGCAATATCCTTAATACTATTAGGATAATTACAATAGATTCACATTATGTTATTCTTCTTGTGTTTTTCTTATTGTCATGTATTTAACAATAATTTGTTTTCATTTAATCACATAGTGTATGGCATAATAAATTCCTTTCATATTTTTACTCATATGAAATCCAGTAAATATTATAGATTCCTTCTGTACAATGGATAATTTATCTATTTTCAAAAAATTCCCCTAAAAGATAAAAAAATATTATTCATGAATAATGAAACTAATTATTTATTGTAATAATATATACATTTTAGTTATAATGTTTATATTTAAATCAATATTTAGAAATTAATCCACTTTCAATGTCTATATTTAAATCAATGTTTAGAAATTAATCCACTTTCAATTTGAATACTCACGAATTCATGGTACACTTATTCTTCTACTCATGGGAGTGATGAAATTCACCTCCTCTATATGAGAATATTAGAAACATCAGTTTTAGATTTCATGAATATTTTAAAAGAATCTCATGATGTGTTTTAATTTACCTCAATCTCATCCTTGAAATTATTAATTCTATCTAGGTGAACTAAATCTTAACGAATTGTGGATACCCATTATTTAAAATGATGTATTTGTCTAAAAAGATGTGTAAATGTTCTAATAATTCATACAAAATTAAACTCAAAATATTCATAGGACCGAATAATGTATATCAGTAACAACTACATTCATTTTTACAGTACACATAATATTTTTTTTAAAAAAATAGGTGATTAATTATTATATTTTATATTTATCAAATATTTCCAATAACTAATGAAATATAGAACAATTAGATGAATATGAAACACAAAAAAAATCATTCCAAAATGAAATAATGTCCCATTATGTAAAATGGTTACATGACATAAATGTTTTTAGAGTGCTCAAATTAAGTCATATAGAACCAATTCAATTGAAAATTATAATTTGAGTAAATCATACCTCTACTTTTGGAATCACCATTATTATGTAACATAGATAATTCACCTTATATATTAAAACATTTCAATAAAATCATGAATACCTTATTTGGATACAAATTTTTAATACACAACCATTATCTAATAACCAGGATCTAAAATAGAAACATTTATTATAATGATTAATATACACCAATATAAAGCCCATTATTTCTTTAACTTCAATTAATTTGATTTCCTCTAACATTGACATTTCTATTGTCTTAAAAAATAACCTCTAATATATGAATTTTCCACTTATCATTTAATTAAGTTTTAGTGGGGTTCTTCATGTCACAAATTCCATTGGACTTTTCACCATTTCTATCAAAATATTTTCCATAACAACTAGAGAATAATAATTCGTTATGTTATTATTTTCATTATCAGGCATAAGAATAATGAAATTTTGTTTTTTGTCAATATTAGAAGATTTATACAATTTAAGATTAGTCTATATTAATTGTTTTATAAAAATATTATAAATGTATTAATTAAAAGTTCATGATAAATATTTCAGTGCACACATGTTCACTGTAATAATAATTCCATTCCTTTCTCACATCACATTCTCCTCATAGACATATCAAACTTGAGAAAAACAATGTAAACATCCATGTCATTAATATATATTCATAGATCATTGAAAATTTATGGTTGGATTATAATATAATAAACAAAAAAGTATTACATATATCTTTAATATGTTTCATTATCAACCTCACATAATAATGTGGTTCAATAGGTTGGGGGAACTGCAGCATATGGAGTTTCATTTCACAATTCAACACATTTATGAAGTTCATGTACTAGACCTATAAATACATTCCTCATAAGAAATTTTCATTTTTTAAAATTGATCAATGTAATGTTTTTTATTACTATCCATTATTCTAAAAAACAAAATTATGAAGATTAATAATTTCAACATGATTTCCTATTATTTAAAATTATATTTTTTTTATGTTAAATATTTCCCATTATTTTATCCAATACAACTAGCCCTAAACTAATAGATTTGGAATTATTTTTGGATTTATTATTCTAGTAGAAAGTAGATAGAAAAACTCTCTTCACTATCAACTACATGGATATTCCACTACATAAGACTGTATCATTGTAGACATCATTCTATCCAACCATATTTATATATGTCTCCTAGATCTATTTAATTAAGTCTCATCTATTGTGAATATTATCAATTCATTTCTAGTCCATTTTCATCTAATTCAACAAAAATTACACTATTTTAACTATTTTTTTTCTAAAAATATTTTATTAAACAAATAGATTATGTAATAACATTCTCTTTTTAGTGGAATCCTTGACTAAGTCTAATGGGAACCTTGTACAGTCATTTTATTAAATAATTATGATACTGGTGGAATTATGGCTTATTATTTGAATTGGGGGGTTATAGATTTTCATGGTTATTTTAATTTATTTTTAATTTTTTTTGTTTTGGACTCTATCACAAAATACCTATGTATAATTATAAAAGAATAATTTTAAATGATGATTTTTTCTACACATTATCGCTTATTATTTTACACGATTGTGTGTAAAAAGAATTTATTCATAAATAAATTAATTGTACATGAATGAAATTAAATTATTTGATCATGAACTAGTACTAATGAATATTCCATTTAGTGAATAATTGATCAACATTAATACTAGGGGTAACTCCACGCATCATGCCACATGAGACTTGAGTTTTAATGCTCCTGAATCAATTTTTTGATGCCTTGTCAACTATCTATACATGTCTTGATGTGAAATTCATCACCATTCATCGTCAACATTTTACAATAGTATATGCATACAAGAGAATGTTTCTCAATAATAAGGAATACGAATAAATTTTTTTCCCATCAGTATAATTGACCTTATAATCATTATAATTAATGAGGTGAGGCACATATCATCTTTTATTAAATAATTATTACAAACCCGGTATTGGAATTAATGAATAAATAAATAAGAATATTCCAGAAAGTCATTTCACACTCTACATATAATGATTAGTAAGTATAAATTAATCTCATATATAAAAAAATTTAAAAATTCATAAAATTACTATTTTCTAGAATTAAATAAATTTAATTTAACAATAATTCAAAAAATTATTATCAAGTTGTTATAAAAATAATTTAATTAAATTACTATTATTTTTTAAATATATTAAAAATATCATATATATTTATTCATGGTCATGGAAATTTTGACCTCCCTGCACCATAAATATTAGGTTTCAAATGCATGGTAAATACTAGAAATGATCAGATCGGTCAAGAAGAACATCACCAGGGATGCATAGGGTTGGGTTGGCCTAGTTAGAGAGTCAAATCAGTGGAATGTGTAAAAACTATTGGGTTATGAATTGGCATAATGAATTAAACACCTCATCAGCTACTGAAATAAAAATATTTTTAAAAAAATGTATATTTCCATAGGCAATACAACATCCACCCCCTCCCCAATAGAGGGGTTCCTATAATTCATAGTAGGGTCTGGGTCAGCAACCCCCAAATTCAAACACCTTTTTAGTGTAACTTCACATAAGGAAATACATTCTACTTAAATTTGGTTAGAGGGGGCTTGTCTATCCATGTAGGCCTTGCGAGATTCCCCCTAAAAATTTCATTAATCATTTTTAAATTTTGTTAGAATCCTACCAAAGCCCAACAATTAACTCTTGAATATTTTAGAAAAACATGGAAGGGTTCTCTTCCCCTCTAGAGATATTATATATATATATATATAATTACATATATTCACGTGTGTGTGTGTGTGTTATAGGGTATTTTTTAATTATGTCTTCATTGACTTGGGATTTCCTGGTACAATGGTTTGGCCGAATAGACCATGTATGTATAGGGTTTTGATCTTCACTTATGATCTGATATTGATGGATTTTTATAACATAATACTACACCGGTCATATATATACATATGTATATATATATATATATATATTCATTCATTGTAATATTCCTGATCAATTCTAATTTTGATCTTCTGATGACTATAAATCAGTCATCGAATGTTTGATTGATTCTTCATATGATGTAGCCAGACCTTGATGACACCATTTTCTTGAATAAATGAATAATTAATTTTATTTTGACATATATTAACTCACCCACTCTATAATACATATTATTGCAATGTGATGACTTATAGGAAAATATATATGTTATTTTCAAATTTCAATTTTCAGATTAATTTAGAAATAAATAATATACTATACCTTATCCTAGATTCCTCCAATGGTATTTTGAAAATTATTCCTGAGGAATTATAAAATAACTATGAAGTAAAATCCATAATGCTTCCAATTATGATTAGAATTTTATTACATTCTCTATCATAAATAATTTCATGAAGGTTCTAAAATTAAATACATCTATATTTTCTAATGTTCTTCACAAGCCTATTCATCTATCAATCATTAATTTTTGGGTTCCATCATGGACAATTGATAATGATTTCGATGTCATTTTGATCAATTGGGAAATTTTACTTCAATATTCACTGAATTAGAGGGATATGAGTTCTCATATCTCATCATTATCAGTATATAATTTGGGGGAGAAGTGTGATAGGATATTAGATTCAATGTAATGAATAATCCCATGAATTTGGGCATCTAAAATCTTATATCAGTATGTTTAATATCCAAAAAACTGCAATTTGGCCCCCATGTAAAAGGCCTTCACGGTGAGACCGTAATAGGATATCATAGTGAGACTGTAACTGTGTGATTTTTAAACTATGTAACTGTATTTTTTTAGATAGTAGGAATGTATTCGAACTATAGAAACTATGAGACCTTAAAAAGGAAATAGTAAGATGTGAAACTGTATACTTACTACATAAGATTTATCATTACCTATTCATATATAATGTAATATATTCCTTTATGATTTAATGGATTGGTGAATATCTCTACGAGCTGATTTTCAGTACAAATGAATTCCAATGAGTTGTCACCTTTTTGATTATGATCCCTAAAAAAGTGATGTCATACATCAATATGTTTTGTCCTAGAGAGTGAAACATGATTTTTTTCAGATGTTAATAGAATTTTTTGTCACAATTTATAGTTATATGCCTGAATTGATATCCACAATCTAGTAATGTGTGTTTCATTCACAAAAATTGTGCACGACAAGTAATAGAAAGAATGTATTCATCTTCTGCATTAGATAATGAAACATCATTTTATTTCTTACTACACCATGATACTATTGACTTGACTTAAAAGTTACATGTTCTAGAGGTTCTTTTTATATCTAATTTACAACCACTAACATCAGCATCAAGAAAACTATCTAACTCAAATGATTTTCCTCTATGATTTAATAGTAATAGTTTGGGTGTATGATTGAGGTATTTGAAAATTCTCTTAACTAAATTTAAATGACATTCTTTAGGGTTTCCTTGAAAATGAGCACACATACCTACACTAAACATAATGTCAGGTCACCTAGATGTTAGGAAGAGTAGGCATCCAATCATCCCTCTTTAAGTGGGTCGATCAATAGATTTTCAATCTTCAACATGATCCAACATACAAGTAGTACTCATTGGAGTGTCACAACATTTAGTTCTATCGAAACCAATATGTTTTATAATATCTCTTGTATAATTTATTTTGTTGAAAATAATTCCATCATTATTTTGAATGATTTCAAATCCAAGTAATAATTTTAGTTCACCCAATAAATTACTTTTTTATTCGTTTTGCATCATTTTAGAAAATTCAATACAAAATGAATTTATTTAAGATTTTTATATAATGTCTTCTATATAATTCTTAACAACTTAAACATCCATGGAAATTCATTTTATAAAAAGTGTGGGATCAGCTATTTCATTTTATACAACCATTGAAATATAAAAAGTAATTAATACATCATACCAAGCTCTTAGAGCTTGTCTTAAACCATATAACGTTGTTGATAATTTAAAAATATGATTTGGAAAATGTGGAATTTTTAATCAAGGGGGTTTATCAAAAAAAAAAGAAAACCTCAACTATATTCACATTTAGAAATTCACTCTTAACATCAGTTTTATATAGTATGAAATTCAGATGTATAGCATATGCAAGCATAATTCTGATGGCTTCATGTCTAGTTACTGATGGAAAGGTCTCTTCATTGTCAATTCCTTTTTATTGTCTTTTTCCTTGTTCATCCATACTAGCCTTGTTTCTGTCTATGTTACCGGAATCGTCTACCTTATTTCTAAACACTCATATAGTGCCTATAGTGAATGTGTCATTGTGATGGTAAACATGTTTCCAAAAACTGTTTCATTCGATCTGATTATGTTCTTCTTGCATAGCCATCACCGAATATTCTTCATTGATAGAATCATTACTGTTTTTAAGTTCAATTTTTGACATGAAAACATGATGTTCAACATGATTTCTAATAGAATCTCTAGTCTATGTTCCTTTACCCAAATCACTTACAATAAGATCTAAATGATGGTTCTTAAGAGTTCTAATAGCTCTATAAAAAGAACTAGTGATTTCCAGTTCTTCGACAAGGTCTGATTCATTGAGACTTGAATCTACGGAATTTCCAGAACTAGTGTATTTCAATGATTCCTTCACAGGTTTGTTAGAGGAATTTGTATTAATTTCCAGATTGTTTACATCATCCTCCATGTTCTATATAGTGTTTTTAGGCTCCTATGGATCTGTTTCATCAAATTTTACATGGAAACATTCTTCCACTCGTTTAGTTAATTTGTTAACTAGTCTATAGGATTTACTACAGATTAAATATCATAAAAATATACCTTCATTACTCTTGGATGCGATTATTTTCAATATTTTCCTAAGTAATTAGGATATAGACATTTTATCCAAAAACATTGTTGTAGATTACTTTTGGATTTCTATTATTCAATAACTCATACAGAGTTCTCTAATGATTATGTCTAATCAACAATCTATTGAAAATATTGCATTCATTATTTACAGCTTCAGCCAAAAAATCAATAGGTATGTACTATTAAATAAGCATGGTTATTGAAATCTCTTTCATGGTTATATTTCTTCTTTCTACAACTACATTCAGTTTAGGTGTTCTAGGTGTAGGGAAATTATGAATATAGCCATTTTGTGAAAAAAAATATATTCAAACTTTGGATTTTCAAAATCACAACCATTATAACTTCTTAAGGAATTGATTCTAATTCCACTAAGAGTTTCTAAAATTATGGAATATTTGGTAAAATGAGAGTAGGATTCACATTTGTGATCCAATAATAAAGTACTAGTATATCTAGAAAAGTCATCTACAAGAACATAAACATACTTTTTCCAATTTAAAATAGACACTCTAGATGGTCCAAACTAATCCATATGAACTAATTAGAGAGGTTGAGAAATTGAGACATATTTCATTTGATTGAAGGAAATTCTTTGATTCATTCCCTTTGGACAAGGATTAAAAACTTTATCAATTGGAAACTCATGTTTGGGTAGGTCTTGAACCATGCATTTTTTATTTAACATTCTATGATAGTGAATTTTACAGTGTCCTAGTCTCCTATACCAAATCCATTTCTCTTTTGAAATACACATAAACATTATCCATTTTGAGAGACTAAAGAATCTATGTTAACAAAATATACATTTTCATTTCTTAATGTAGAAAATACAAATTGATTTTTAGAATTTAAAACATTACATGCATAATTTTCAAATTTAACATGAAATCCATCATCATAGAGTTTTGAAATACTTAGCATATTATAATTCAATCCATCAACAAAAATTTCATTGGAAATTAAAACTGAGTTAGGGTTACCGATTGGGTGAAGGCCAATGATCGTTCCTTTGGAATTGCCACTAAAGGTGACATATCCACCATCAATTTTTATTAAATTATTGAATTATAAATAGTATAATGTCATAAGTCTTGAACAATATATATACATGTACCATATAATTTTACATGGGCTCTTCAAGCATCTTTCCTACAAAATAATCAAATAATAACAAATTTTGGTCCCATATTTGTTTGGGTCCAGTAATATTTGTGACTAGTTCATTCATAACCCATATCTACGTCATAGGTTTACTGTAATAATTATGTAATGGGCTTAAAAAATGTTCTCTATTTGGTCCAGAAAATCTTGGAATAGTATAATGTGTTTCATAACAGGAACTAGCTAAAGGTTTTCCAAAACTAGGAGTAATGCATTATGTCTTAGAAATTGATAAAAAATTATTTCTTCTATAAAATCTTTTACCACTTTGATAGCCAATGAATTTGTATATTTTGGGGAAATCTATTTACCTAAAACTTGTTCCAATGCAACATTTACATTAGTAAAAAATTCATGAATCCTTTTAAATTATTCATTAGATAGTTCAAGTTCATTTTATTCATTGACTAGTTGACTATTTTTATCCCCTTCAATAGTAAATTTTGTTTTAATATTTGAGGTAAGAGCATTGTGTTTCTTTAAAGACTTGTATTTATCATTTAGTTAATTACATGTCTCTTCAAGAATATTATAGTATTCAAACCATTCATTATTGTAAATATTTTTAGAGTACATTTCAACTCCAGAATAATATGAATTGTGTACAAGGTATTCCAGTATTACCTCAGATATGTTTGTCATAAAAAAAATATTGGCTTTGTCAGCCTATTAATCATGTGAAGATTCTGAGTCACTTGAACCATCCTAAGATGTACTCCATGTTTCTTTCATTTCCTTTTTATAATTTTTATCTTTTTCCTCATATTTATTTTTGTAAATGATCTTTCAACAGTAAGAAATTATAATTCCCTTATTCTTACATTCATAGTAGACTATCTCATCAGAATTGTCACTTCTTTTCCAATATGTCCTTATATATTCATTTTTATCACATCTTCCCTTGAAGTTAGGATTTCTTGAAATTTTATTCTTCTTGTAGAATGACATAAACCATATGGATAATTGATCTATCTTTTCATGACTATCAGGTTATGATTGTTCCCTGATGGAAGATTCAATAGAGACTTCCAGTTTCCCTTTATCTTGATATTTAGAAATGGTGGTTGTAAATGCAACATATTTTCTTTTGGGTTCATCCTCCTCTTCCTTGTTGAATTTTATCTCCTATTCAGACATAATCATTTTCCCAATGAGTAATTTTATAGGTAAGTTGCTGATGTCACATGATTATCTAATAGGGATAGAGGTTCCTTTCCATATGTCAGGTAGTCATCTGAGAACATTCATAATTTGTTCTTTGGCACTGACTTCTCTTCCAAGAGAAATCATTGTGTTGAAAATTATATTGATCCTGAGATACATATCAGAAAAAGTCACATAATATTTATTTATAATTTTATCATACTTAATATTATATGAATGAAGTCACATTTTTTCTCACTTGATGTTCCTTCATGTTAAACAAAGTATCCCAAATTTCATGGGCTGTTTTACCTGTAGAAATTCTATTAAATTCCACATCTCCAAAGGATAAATATAATGAATTAATGGAATTATAATTTTTATTGTAGGAAATATTTGTTGGATCATCCCATGTTATTATATCAGTAGCATGAATCATATACTCGTCTATAAATGAAGGCCAAATTTCAAAACCCAGACATTCTAAATGAATTTTCATTTTAATTTTCTATTTGGAATAATTGGTTCGATTAATGAATGGTGGTATGTTTGTTGTAGAACATTCCAATCTATTATTCATAATATAAAACAACCATGGAAGATCTATAAATTTAGAATTAACATAAATCTATAGATCATTAATGTAAAACTAAAATCACAGTTGAATATGTTCAAAAAAAAGTCTCAATAGGAATGAACCTCCTTTGAAACCAAATTTTGGTCAGAGTAGAGTAATTAAGAGGGGGTGAATTGAGTATCAATAAAAATTTCTATTTCAAAATTATTCTTAAAATAATCCTCAATAAATTTAAATATAGACATGTTAAATAAAGTAATATGGTTATGAATGTTTTTCTATTTGAATAACTTCTCAGAATATTAATTAATTTTTAGTAATATTATTATCAGTTATTATTTTTAATTTTGAAGCTTTTCTATTAAGGGAAAACAATTATAACTTCTTTCTATGATTAACTATCAAATCATGTTTAGTTATTTCTGAATTATACAATAAAATAGAGAAAACTAAATTGAAAAACACAATGAATATTAATCTAGTGGTCCAGTCTTAGGCCAAGACCTATTCCACTCCACTTAGTGATCACCTGCAACCAATCCGTTTATATTAATAAACATGGACCACAACCTGGATCGGGATAAACAACAGAACATATGATTGTCCAAGTCACATGAACACTTCCACAGTTCAACATGGGTATGAACTATCAGGTCACATAGGGACCTCTTCGACACTTATCTATTAGAATAAACACTGATAAAAAGATGTGGGAGGACGAGTATCTTGTATCCCTCAGTTTAATGCTAGAGACAATGTGTGTTTTTATATAGATACACACAGAAACTTGTTGAATGATAAAAAATACACAATATAGAAATAAATGATGAGATAAGGTTAGTAGTTCTCTGAGTATTGGTTTATGTACTTCTACACTTCTAGGATGAAGAAGATTCATTAATCGAGTCCTCTTGTGGAAAACAGTGTATTTCAGTTCAATTAGATCCATATTGCATTTTTCATAGAGTTGATAGCGTGTAGATATTATCGACTCTGATCTATGGTATCTATTCTTTTTGGATTCGAGATTTCTACATGTATTCTTAAATTTTTTCGAGATGCATGTGTTGGCTCCTTTCTCGAGAATTCTCAGGCTTCATAGTTATTGTATTCACATGTTTCTCTACCCTCTTTTTTCATTTCTGGCCACGATGTTCTTTCTATTGTTGGAGTGTATGTGTTGGAGAAAACATGATGCCTTTATTATGTACAACATACTTCATACTGTCAGGTGACATGTCGACCAAAAAATCATTAATTATGTCAATTCATTTAAAAGACTCAAATATGACCATTATATTTAAATTGAAAATGGAAAAAAATATTAAAGAACACTGTCATAGTCTGTCTCAAAATGGGTTCTCTATTAAACAATGTCTCCATGAAATGGTGCCTCCATAGAACATTGTATCCTTCTTTTCCTTTGAGTGATGAGACACTCATGATGTCATAGATGTATATGGATTGGGAATAGGTATCCCAGATGCATTGTCTTCTCACGGTGTCTGTTAACAGGGTTTAGATAGTCACAGTGTTTGGATTGTCACAATGTCTGGATAGTCACGATGTCTGGTCACGGTGTGTGAGTCACGATGTCAGGGTCATGGTGTCTGGGTCACGGTTTGTTTTGTCACTTTTTCTTGGTCATGATGTATGGGTCCCGATGTCTGGTCACAGTGTCTGGTTCCTTTTCCAAAAAAAAAACATAACTGGTGGCAGACTCACAGTTTCTCAAACACAACCAAAATATCTATATACTAAATCAAATAGTGATATTTGTAGAATATATAATACTAAATCATTTATCATGTAAATCCATTATAATACAAACTAAAAATTTTACAATAATTATTTACGACATAAAGAAACCAACCATCTATACACATAATCTGAGATAGACTAAATATGATTAACTTGCTTTATATGATGTATAGGATTTGTGATCATTAAATAATGATTAACACATGAGGAGGCCAACAATGTGTATCCTATATAACATTTCAATGATATATGTTGTTATTATCATGTTCCTAACCATATAATTACCCTCTAAGAAGAACAAATTCGCCTACTTGATTATGTGTCAACCAGATATTCATGGGAGAGTCCATCAACTGTTTTCCCTGTTACTCATAAAAATGTGTTCAACCAACCCATGTTATATAAGAATTCTATTTCTTTGTGGAACATACTATATATAAGATCAATGGGTTTCCAGATTCTCATTCTAATTATATATGTACTGACACCCAACTATAGAATACTAGTTAAACCATAATAAAAATTATATAATATTACATACATGTATACCGACCAGACTTACTCTATTGAGTTTTCCTTCAATGAATTTTTTTTCAATCTATTCTTAATCATATAGGATATATAGTTATTCATAGAACCAAAATATTAGGCCTCGACAAGATATGATAAAAATGACCCCTCCCAGTTCAAAGAACATGGTCAGGGCGAGAAGACAATTTATATAAGAAGTACATGTGGCTTCATTCCAATCTAAACGAGATATATAGTGGAAAAAAAATCTTTTATATCAGTCTAGTAAAAATATTATTAGTTATTTTACAAATTTATTATGATGAATTAATTAAAATCAGGATAAAAATGTCATAGATAGCAGACCTTATGTAGTATCCCGCACATCCTTGATGTGTGATGTTAAATTGTGTGGAAGTATCTTCACCATAAGAAATAATGTTACATGATTCATATCCCTTCTATATGATTTAAGGATATACTTTTTGTGGTCCTAAAATAAGTGGAATATCACACATTGTGACTATATTCTATAAACACTTCATGTGAGAACTACATTAATATTTATTTACATCCCAATGAGATATGTGGTGATTCTTAAATTCTTCAATTCGGTCCTATCAATGAAAAAACAAAAATCCTTGTATCCTTTATATGAGCTATTTATATGTATGAAATCCACTACTTTTTTTATCCAGTATTGGTCTAAATCCTTTCTTTATAATCCATAAATTTTTCATTCAGAAATCACAATTAATGGCATCAGAAATAGGAATCCACATAATAATCCTTTGGTTATTAGTAAAAATTGTATTCCACTCTAATGGAAACAATAGTTTTTACTATTTATAATATTCTGAAATGTGTATTTTCATAATATATCCCAATTTGACATGTCAACTAAATGTACCTTCATCATTTAGAGATGGAACTTTTTTCTTCATACTCCCTAATGATATCATAGTGAAATACTCTTTTCAAATTTTGTTGGTGTCCATCCCTAATTCATTTTTCCCATGTCATCCCTTTATTTCCAAAAATTATCAAAATCATGATTTATTTCACCCATCATTTATGTACCATCGTTTATAGACTATGATGCAATATATTTTAACAATAAAAATTAAAACTTGTTACCTGATTCATGGTTTCTCTACCTCAAGTTAATAGATATGGAAAATCTATTAAAAATACTTCCTTCAATTTGAGACATAACCCTCATCCGGTAAAGAGGCTCTTTGTTTATTTTGTGTTCCGTGATTTTTGATCCCATGAATGAAAATTTCCTCATATTTATGTACAAATTAAATTTAGGTAGATCAACCGTCCTGATAATGTTTTTATTTAATCCATTATTACTGAGGCCATCCACAATCATCCTTTCATCACGAAAAATATGTGTGATGATGTAGTTGATGTCGATAATTTAGTGGATTAAATCCATCCAATGGGTAGTAATCGGCCACATAAGAATAGTCATACCATTCCAAATCGCTTGTATAATGGTAGTCGAATCCCATTTAATCAATATATTGTTCCAACCATAGTGTTTGGAAAAATAATTTTCTGGAATCATACTCATCATTTCAAACTCTAGATAAGAGGTGATGCCACAACTTCCAAAAAATAATTCTTAGATCTGGACAAGATTATTCCTGAAGATAGCGACACAACCCATGGGACAAAGATTTCTTTTTGAGGCACCATACATGTTTACATTAATTGAAGTAGAAAAAATTGCTCACCATAACAAATCAAATGAGTGTCGTGGTTTAAAAAAAATTCCACCAATCTGAAAATGCTGCAGAATCCCAAAGTCATTTGATGTGTTGTGACAATATCCCTTTTGCAATGATGCAGCTTTACATATGGAAATAAGGATCTGCATAAGACCTTCATTAACTCAAAATGATATATTATTATTAATAATAAGATTTTTATAATACCAGATGAAATGATTAATCTCATCAATGGTAGCAAGGAAAAAGTTGTTAATTTTTTGAGAGTTTTACATATCCACACATCACTTCATTAGACAGTTTAAAGAGTGAAGAATCTAAAATATGTAAAAAATTGTCAAATTTATAGTTCCAAATCACAAATGTTTTGGCACATGAATGGGAGATGTGATTAGAATATTAATTATTTTGATTAGAGAGGAAACATTTAGGGCACAATTGAATTCAAAAATATTTAAGGAACTTATCTATGAGAGACCAATTGTTAGAAAAACATCAAATAAGTTTGATTCATGAACGATTTATCCATGGATTTTGAAAAAAAAATTATCAAACCAAAATCATTTTCATAGTTAGAAAATAATGTTTATAAAAAAATTGATTTAGGTATACCATTGTAAGCATGATCCATGATTAACACGTCATTCATGTTAGAAAAT
Organism: Viscum album; assembly: GCA_963277665.1. Lineage (NCBI taxonomy): Eukaryota > Viridiplantae > Streptophyta > Magnoliopsida > Santalales > Viscaceae > Viscum > Viscum album. Next base: position 2,117,641,128 of record OY728120.1, read on the forward strand.
GGGTAGTTGCCAATGACATGGGTAGAAGTGCCTGGGAGTTGATCATTTTTAGAATTTATAATATCTCTAATTTAATAGTTGGTACTCTCGGGAATTGGATCAGTAGGAATCATAGATATTAAGGGAGTATCTATCTAGTTATCTAACTAGAAATTCATGGGGGAATCATTGGAAACCATCCATTTGGAGTTGGTCATAATTTGGGAGTATGATTGTTTAATGGATTTACAGATATAAGAGATAAGGAAATTCAAGATTCCTTTATTTATTTAATCAAAAAATATATTTTCGAGAAAATTTATAGAGTCAAATTCATTATAAAAAGTATTAAAATGTGTCTGGATTTAAGTTACTCATTAAAAAACATTAGATTATTTTATGCCATGACCACATTTATAGATAGTTTTCGAACATCTTGACCAAGGGAAAGTTTCCAGTTTCCTTTCCAGAGTGCTAACTATCCAAAAAAAATTTATTTATTTATTCATCTTTTATATGACTAGTGAATCATTTATGAACCATCATAGAATAATAAATTTTAGAATCAATTGCTGATTTAACAAGATATATCCTACCTTCCATAGAGAGATTTCTACCTTTCACATAGTAGTGTTGATTAAGAACTTGGTAAACTATTTTAGGAAAGTAATAAGACTTGGGTATGCCCCAAAAAATCGGGACACAAAGTTATGTAAAGAGAATATAACCATAATTTATACCTAAATCGCTGATAATATTTCATTTCCTATTAGTAGAAAATTTTATCCCAATTAAAATAGATGATTTTTCTAATAAATTGATTCACCTAAAACATATTCATAATTAGTGAGATCACATTTGAGGTTTCAAATATTTCCTTTATAACCTTGTAATAAATGGATGATTTCATCTACGTATAATAGGTGTGTGGGAGTATTCACATTATTATAAACATGTATGGGTTAAAGCTTATTCTGGTCCACAAGATGAGTGAGAAAGTGACAAAGATATTATTCCATAATAAAAATAATAATTAAATATAGGGGTCACCTTTTCTAAAACCTTTGGTGTATTTGATATATCCCATGGGAGAGCTATTCACAATAATGAAAATAGAGGCCAATTTGAACAGGGTTTTGATTGCAGTGATAAAGTATTCATTAATACCAAAACCATCCTGAAGCATGAAAATAAAACTCTAGTCAATAGTATCAAAATATTTTCTAATTTCATGTTTAATTTAAATATTACCCCTATGATGGACTTCATTAAGGAGTTTATGCGCTCAATTTCAAGATAAATGTGGTATTCAATGGATCTACCCATGAGAGACCCAAATTTTTTCCAGGTAATTATTTTGACCGTGATAGTTGAAATCCTATAACCAATGAGTTTAGTGATGATTTTATAAAGGGGTTATTTAGAGTAATGGGCCAAAAAAGATGAATCTTAAAACCATTGTCCACTTTGGGTATCAAGTAGATAAATTTAGAATTTATACCTTGGGGAAGGACACCATTGGAAAAAAATATTTGACAATATTACAAACTATAAATCTTATGATGTCCCAAAAATGTTGATAGAAACCATTATTAATTCCATCAAGAATGAGAGCACTATCCTGATTAATCTTAAAGACAACGTCATTAATCTCATGATTGAGAGGAATGCGTAAATGAATGGGTTTATCTTCTTCAATGAACACCAACGTAATAACCATAGGTTATATGTATTTATTGGTGTCCAGATCATTGAAAATGATTTCAACCTAAGCGAAAATATGATTTTCAATAAAATCCTCATTATGTAAAAGTTATTCCCTTAAAAAAATTTAATGTTCTGCATGATTTTTGAAACCTTTGTTGATAGTTATTGAACATAGTATTCATGTCACTATCTGATAACCATTTGAATCTAAACTCTTAATCTCACATGTTATCATTATAGGTGAAAAAATAGTCGAGCCTTATTGAAATTTTGATTTCGTAATTCAGATGAGTCATGAAATCAGATCTAGCATTATTATTCTGATGCGAGTTAATTTCACCATCAAGAAGAAGGATATCACTAACAATTGTTTTGGGTTTATAACTACACCAACCATTGATATTCTGGTTAATGAATTTTTACTTAAAATAACATGAAAAGGAATTAATTCAGTGTGTCATAGAAGACATGAAATTTTTAATGATATAGGTTCATTAAGTGTTTGAGACCCACAAATTGTTAAACCTAAAAGGGACGATATTTTTTCATTATTTTGGTGTATATATTTAAAATAATAGGTTGATGATCAGATTAAAGCATGTGAATGGATGTACTTGAGGTGGTTCCCTTGGATGTAAAGAAATGTCATTTCTAAAGGCTCTATCAGAATTCGTAGAGACCACACTATTGTATTACCTTCAATACCATGTATATTCCTCTATAGTAAGATTAATTTCCAACAGGTTGTTGTTTTCAAGGGATGTCTTAAATTCCCACATATAAATAGAACCATTATAGATACCAATTTTTTCACATGAGGAAATAATTTCATTAATGTCCCCAATCACAATCCATGGTCTATGAAAATTAATACCTAAATAGGCCAGGTCTTCTGAAAGAGGCCTCTTATCATTGCATATATTCATTACATAAACAAAATAACAATATAAAATATATCCATAATTAATAGTGTCACATATAAACACTTGATTTTAAATAATTAAAATATTTATATTTTTGTAATAAGGTGTCCGTGAAGATCCAGTGGGAATCAATATAGGAGTTGTTGTTTTATTGGACCTATAATAGAATAACTTCATTGACACAAATGGGTGTATTTAGATTAAAAATTATTTTTGGGCTCAAACGTAGAAAAAATAATTGCACGATGAGTTTTAATAATACATTTTAAAACAATAAATGTGTTAGAGATGGAAATACCATGACAATTCCCAAAAAGAATCTTCATTTAGACCGGAATTTGGAGTTAGAACTCCCTTTTTTATTAATCCCAAAGCTCGTTCTCCTATAATATATTCTAACATTAGTTGTATTTCTAGGGCTAGTATTATTCTAATGTTAACATTTAGAAAAAGTAGTTGGACTATTTGGGGTAACTGCATTAGCATTGTCCTTGGGAGGATAATGTATAAAGGCTTTCATAGGTGAATCCACAAGACTATTATTTATAGTGTTAGTTTGGTTTACCTTCTGAACAATATTCTGATTCTCTGATGATGAATAAAAAACATTGATGTTTTGTGAACCTACTATAGAATGATTTTCAAATGAAAGACTGGTACATGTACCTGATTCATTCATAATAGGTTATTCCTATTTCAAGACATTACTGATACCTAAAACCCCTTGACAATCATTCATCCCAAGGTCTGATTTGAATGTCCTCAGTTTATCCTCCACACCATATGGATCTTGAGCTATAATAGAAAGATTTATTTCTTCTAAACAGTTCCCAAAACCAATGGTGTGATGGAATTTTGGATTATTTTTAGTTCATCCTCCACACTTGGTGTTTCATGAGAAGTTATAATAGAATTCACCTACGTAGTGAAATTTCCCCGAAATAATTTTGTGGGGGAATTCTATTTAGTGAAGGGAACCTCTTTATTCTTCTCACCTGAATTTCATTCATTCACGATTATAGGGCCTTCATCCTTGAAATCTGATTCTGTGGAATTGTTAACAATAGAGAATGAAGGAACATCCATAGCATGTAGTCTTCATAATGTGATTATGAAATGATAAAAATAGATAGAATAAGAATTTACTAATTTTCATCAAAGAATAGCTAATTCCACAATAAATGAACTGAATGAAAGATCAATAATTGTTCTCTACATAACATTACATTTGTCTAATGGGTGTTTTTTTCTTGATATAAGAATTTATCACTGCACTTTTCACCTATTTGATTCTATCCATGTGTTTTCTAATGACAACTATTCCTTCCATTTATATATATGAGCCTCATATTTTCATAGCTCTATCATATGTATGGTGATCCAATAATGGAGTTTCAATTCCACTAAAACCATATACATTTTATAAATTGAATCACATTTCAATGATTCCACATGACAATTAAAAAGATTAAATTTAATGAGATCACAATCATGAACTACCGAATCATCCTAACAGATGTGAACATTATGGATAAGGATATATTAATTCCAGTAGTTATTCCAACCTATTTCCAAAATAAGGAAGATTTATTGAATATATTCCACATTCTAAAAAATATCCCCTATATTATTATATGTTAAAAACGTTCAACATTGGTTCCTAGTCCATTTTTTCATAGATTTATTTTAGAGAGAAGAATTAGGATTCATACAGTGCTTGGCTACTATTAAAAGTATAAAATCATTAATCGGGTTCACTTCAAATGTGATTGATCCAAAAAATGATGCATATGTAGTAATTTCCTCTATATATACTTCTAATTTAACTTTAGTAATTGAATTAGTAATCATGACTTCTAATGACAAAGATCCCAAAACCAATTCGTTGGGAAAATCAGAAGCAACACAACCAAAAATGGTCTAAAAAGTGTTGTTACACTTACAATATAAAGGGAAAATGACGATAATGGTCCACCCATAATTCATATAATGATTAGGCATACAAATTTTTACCAAAAAACTATGTACATAAATATGATAGGTGGGGAACCTCATGAAGTTAATGGATAATTCACACATTATACTAGTTAATCCAACATTTCCTCTAGTTAATTTTACACCCATATTTGGGAATTATGCAAAGAAAATTCCATTGGAAACTAAGTGGAAGGAAAATTACTTCCATGAAAAAATCCCCATGCATCGTATATCAATAAATGTCGATGACAGATGACTGTATGTGACTCCCTCATAACACTTGTAACTGGAATGTATGCAACCTATTTTAGAAATCGCAATAGTCACATGAAAATATAAGGGGTATAAATATCACAAATGCTAGTTTCGACTATCATTTATTCTAGAATACTATCTCAAAATGATATTATATAGGAGTGTTATTTCAAGGTTACCCCACCATTGTACATCACTACTCACTAATGATCCAATTATAAAATGAATGTAATGTGGAATGAATCCCCCAATGTCTCAATAACATTATCAATCTCTACAGATATTGGGAGGACTGAAAAAATGTAACTCCCTATGTGGTGAAAAACACAATGGGGGAATTATTATGGTATAATGATACTTATAACATAGAAAATATTAAACTTTATAGATATATATAACATAGAAAGTTAAAATTATACTTTGAAAATACCTTCCATATTTTATATGATTTTTTTTTTGAAATTCTATGTAAGGGGTGGTATATAGAGGTTTGTCGGTTTTCCATTTTACAACATGGTCAACGTAATCATGGTGAAAACCCTAACACTAGTTTATGATACCACAGATGAAAGAATTGAACACTTAAAAACCAGAAAAAAAAATAGTGCTGATTGAAAGTCCATGGATATGTCTGGAATAAATCATATAAAACCACATCGTATATTCAGTTTCCTCATGAAATTCCGAGTATGAATTTGGAAAATATTAATATTATTGAATTGGAAGTCTCTTGGTATTTTTATGCATCTACCTTGACACACTATATTCAAATAATAATTTTATAATGTCACTGAATAGAATAAGTGACAGGATGTAAAGGGGATTCCCCAGTAAAACTTGAACCGAAATGAATACGTCTCTCACATATATATTAATATTTAATGTATTGTCCCATGTGTTTTTTCCAATAATAAACTCATTATAAATATTTACAAGGATGGGAAGTCCCCCTAGTTCGTAGATATACAATATACTAATCCCAAATTGTCCATTTGGTTGGTAAAATGTATTTTTACTTCAACACTAATGACAAATAGTATCCTGAAATATCCTAGACGGAGGATTCATAGAAAATTAAGAAATCTATTCTTCTCAAAATAAAATTAAGGACACGATATGTAGTTTATTTTTTATACAATTTTGATTCACCCAAAATTCCTCAACCTATTTATTGGAGAAACTACCTCCATGCCACAAGTCCCACTTTTAGATACTAACACTAGTTGATATACCATATCAGAGGTTAAAAATTGATGACTAATCAAGAATTATGGAATTTATGGATATTTTTGATTATGATGGTTGTCCTTTATCCATATGTGACCATTCAAAATTAATTATTTTCCATTAATAGATTCATGAATATCATGACCCACAATAGAGTTGTTTACGTGAATAAGATTCAGGGACACTTTAATCCTAGGAGGTGGAAGATTATTATTAACTTTCATTATAATAGAATAATATTATATCCCAAATGTGTATCCGGGTAGCTTAATATAAAATGGATTATCTATAAATTCTGGAGAAAAAATATTATTTAAGATACATTCTTTAAGAGTAACTTCATAGTAGGGGTTGGATTCAATATTTCCCAAATTAATACTTCTCCTCTCATATTTACTAATTATACTTGAATAGTATGATCATGAACCATTGTCACTTCATTCAAAATCAAAAAAAAAATCTCAACTATATCAATGTATTGATTTTATCATAGCATGTATTTAGTTGACTATATAATAAATTGAATCTTGATGTATTAAAATATCATGGAAAATATTGTTAATTAGTTCAATAAAATAAAAGTTCAGGGTTGTTATATCTTTAGTACACATAAAAAGATTATTTTAGTGGGAAATAATTATACAGAAAGTGCCAGAAGCAATAATATCATGGTTATTCACAATGAAAATTTAGTTTAATATTTTACAAATGTGTTTTTCATTACACCTTTTATAGTCATAAGACCTCCACTAGGTCCACATGCAGACAATATATAATTTTACTAAGCTAGTTTTTTCCCCAAAATTTTTTCTTCTTTATGCCGATCAAACCCCAATCTAATGGGGGGTATTTTGTGGGCCAAAAATTTTTCATGTATAATTTTAAGAATTTATTCCAAATTAGGGAAAAGTAAAATAAAGATGGAAAAATCATTTAGTAGTTAAAACATGTAATTTAACAAAAATAAAAAAGTAGCTAATACATTTTTCATAGTTCATAATCTATAATGGCTCACTTTTCCTCTTTGTTTTCCCAAAAAAATAAATAAATATCTGGGTGAGATGGTAATTTCACGCCTCAGAAAATCAACTTTCATTTATTGCATATGTCATGGATCTCGGGACCCCCAGAATATTTTTCTATTTGTGGGGGTTGAAGGTGAAATTAGGTCCCTAGTAACTGTTTTTTTAAATTTATAATGTAATTTTTCATTTTTAGAGATCCCAAAAAATAATTCTCCTTTGTCTATATTTGGCGCTCACCCTACCACCAAGAAAAACATACTTATTTGGTGATTTTTTATTACTCGACTGCATAGTAGAAAGTATGATCTACAGTCCAAGAAGCATTTTGGGAAAAATGATATTTATCATAGTTATAAATATCTAGCCTTATCACTAAAAAATATAATTGGAGATATAAGTATGGGAATTTTAAAAAACACTATAATACATCTTGAGGAAATTCACCAACCATATACAATGAGGGAGACCCACAAAGTGATCCTTCAGGGAACGACCAACCAAAACACCTATAAATGGGATTCCCTTGTTCTCATGAAGTATACATGTTATGAAGAAGTAAAATTAATATACTAAAATCCCTAATTATCCCCCACCATGCATATAATAGACTATTATATTGAATGGGGTATCAATTTTTTTTTAATTTTAGTCTTTCAAACTACTTTCTGTATAGTGTTTTGTCCCATGTGGGACAATCAACGAATTTATAAAATTTCTACATGCCATCCATATCAAAACCATATGTTTACATTATTGAGACATCCTCTGTGGCCTCTAGAATAATTAATCCTAGGGACATGGCACACTAATGTTCCCCTATCCATTTGTTCATTCTAATGGTAAGGAATGTAATTTATTTAACCTCACAGAATAAGGGATCCAAAAAATATTCATAGTCATGTATTATTTTGGTAATGAGGATTTCATTATAATTGGAGGTGGATGATGTATTCTTGGGATGAGTGGTGATATTTTTTTTATAAAATATGATGTGTATCCTATGAATATAACCGCTTTTCATCCATATCCTCCCCCAGTTCTCCTCTTCCACCAATAAAAAGGATAATCATATGGGAATCCCTCCTTGTGTATGCCCTTATCCATTCATCCAGAACTTATCTACCCATTGATACCCTTAAACTCATCCACTAATAGACAAAAGAGATAATTTTATGTTTCATATCCTACAATTACACTTATTTCTTACACTTAGAATGAATAATATAGTCTTAGAGGTCATTGGTGATAATAGCACCAAATTTATCAAATATAATCAAATGGGCCTCTTTCTAGCTGTCAGCCGAAACAAATACATGGTATTTTATTCCAATAATATTGGGATATATATTCTTTTCAAATGATCAAACTCACAAATTATAATTCTTCCATATTGGGACAAATTCCTAGTAAGATCATGGCCCCACTTATGAGTCTATATTCCTTATAGCCCCTTTCTACCTCATCTGCATCAACCCAAATTCCTGATAAAGGTAATCTCATTATAGTCCATCTTCCCTTCTGGATCCATATTAAATGACTAATCCATCATAATTCATGAAACAAATTTTTCTAGGCACCATTTTCTAGTATTTCATGTCACATTACAATAAACATCATGGTCTAGTTATTCTCAAATGGCCCTAAATTGTACGATTTGACTCACTATGTGGCACCAAACTACATGGGATTTTCTTTATGTATTCATGGGATATATTAGAAGACCTATGGGGTATAAAACCTATTAATTTTAACATATCCTTATCGATCCATTTTCCTTATAAGGTCGTTCCCTCACATAATAGTATATATTCCATCTAGATTCCTTTCACCTGATCCTCATCAGCCAAAATTCATGATGATGTTCATCTCATCAAATTTCCATTTCTATGACATATCAAAAATAAAGGTCCATAGGATAATATTTCCCTAAACATACTTTTCTAGGAACATTCATCATTTATATCAATTAATCCTGATGATAAACTTCAAGGTGATTTCATGTTCCCCTGACCCTAAAATTTACAACTTGTCATATTATGATGAACCATACTACATGGTATTTGATTTCTATACTCACAATGTTGGGTCAACATTGTGCATGTAGATTGTAATTTTGGTCAACAATAGTCAATGAAATTAAAAATGAAGAAGTGTATGAATAATGGCTCCAATGTTAATGGAGATTGGATAAAATAAGGATGCTTAAAGAATTGTTATCTTATCATAGCATTGGATGTCATGCATGAGAAATTCTCCATAATGTAAAATCATACTATTGATTCACTAATCTTAATGTTCAAATAAATTGTGTCAAAGGTAAAACGTTATTTACAATAATTAAGAATGGTAATGTATCATCCATATAAGAATGAATGAATAAGAAATGGTGGAAAGTGATTTTGTAAGTGTGATAATGAAAAAGAAAAGAATTATGCAATTTTTATGAATTGGAGAAGAAGAAAAGATTGGGCATTATGTTTTTATGAGAACACATCATGCATGCACTGATGTTAAAATGATATGAACACCCAATACACTTGAAAAAGAAGAAGAGATAGGTGACCATGTATGATCTTGACATTCAAAATATCCATTCATGATATTGGAGTGAAGGTGATTCCAATCACATTCAGTTGAAATTGTAAAGAAAGATGATGTTGGAAGATAAGGAAGTTATAATGCTTTCCTTAATAAATATGATGATGATTTTCTTGCCTATATTTCACAAAGATCATAAGTTGGTTCGAGAACCTATAATGAACAAATTATGAAGGAATGTGGGAGAAAAGATGCAGCCAATCAGCATGGTTGGTTTTACAGAAGTAGGTGTCTTTGGTGGTGCAGTTTCCCAATATATGCCAAATTTTTGGGGTCCATCTATGGGAGTTGGGCTAGCATCCTGAAAAGTGGATTTTATTAATGAGAATATAATAATATGGTAAACTAATGAATTTCATAATTATGGGCTTCATGAAGTGTATTTTGTGATGACATGGTGAATGTTGACGGTGTTCGTCGTGATTACGATGAGAATCACAAATGGAAGAGGTGTAGGGATTCACAAAAATTCTTTACATATAGATGGATGAATGAGCATTATAGAGGTAAAAAAGATTTGAAAGAATTATTTGTCATTAGGATGAGGTTCGCTAATGTAGAAAATTGCCACAGTGCATCGTGAAATAGACTAATTTTCTGAGGAATTTTTGGAGATGTGTGATTTTATGTTGACGTGGTGTTGAGGCAGATGGAATGTTCTATAGTCAGTGGGAAAAGACTATATATTAGCCCTTACCCCTTCAAGAGATAAAAATATAATTCAAGAGAAATTTAGAGGTCTTAAATCATGAATAATCTTCACGAAGATTGTTGTTAATCGAATGAAACATGCTTTCTGATGATAGGTTATTACCCAAAGGATCAGTGAGAATTGAGATGTTTTGAGCTCTATGAAGGAAGTTTTCTTCATGGAAGATATGGTTTTTGCAAAGGTTGTAATCTTTAAGAAGAGAGAGAACTCCATTAAGGTGTGAGCTCCACTAAGTTAAAATATCAATGAATTACTGAGCTCTACGAAGCAGTTCTCTCTACTAAGGAGCATTGTAAAGGAGTTTTGCAAAGGGGTTTCATGATGGAACTTGGTAAATAGGAGTTTCAAATATCTCGTATAGGTGAACTAGTTCTTCGGAAGACACGTCTACACTATTTCATATCACTGTGTGTCCATGAAGAATCATTTGTGCCCTCATCGAGACTGATTATTACCCAGGGAATAATATTTGTGATGACACTAAGCTGAGTTGGACTTCATTGATATGATATTCAGAATTCGAGTTTTTAATTATATAAAAGAATAATATAATTCATCACTTTGTTGTCTGTTTTGCACTGTATGAGTAAGTTGGAAGAAGAGTGTGTTCTAGTGCAGTTGGGTTTTATTATGTTTTATATTTTTTAATGAAACAAATATTATTGTATAATAAATAATTTGGATGATAAAGAGGAATCATTTGGACAAATTAAATGCAGTTATTATCATATGCCTACCCATAGATAAAATAGTTTTTCATATGGTACTGAAAGTGAATACATCATGTGTTTTTAGATCATGATGTCCAATATTAAGAATTTACATCATCGAGAATTAAATAATTATTATCCATGAGGTTGTTGAATTAGAATTATAAATTGATTAATTTTATTCTCAAGTTGTTGATCTCATAAAATGTGTTTTCAAATATCTAACTTTTCATATTGATTATTCTTTATATACTCATGGTACATTATAGTTTATGTAACCCTTTTGGAGAATCATATCCTACAATAATTTTGTTTCATTTCCCAAGGTTATAAAGAAGTAATATATGATGGAGTTCCATGGATTCATAATTTTTTTGATTAATATGTTTTATGTTTTATATCCAATGTTAAATTGGTATCACATTTGTATCTAGGTCTATATTTAACTAAATTTACTGATCCTTTCGTATTTGATCCCAAGTATCAGCGACAATGTAATAATATAGAAACTGATTCTAGGTTAATGGAGTTGGGGTAATAATAGGTGGTATCAAATTAATTTTATTAGAATACTTGGTGACTATATTTTGGGAATTGTAGAGTAGGGAACATATATTTTAGTTAGAATATAAAATATATTTATTTTCAAATAAATATATTTTTTACACCATATGATATTAGAAAAACAAATTCGAAATGAATCATAATATACCATACCATTTTAATTTAGACATAAAATTGGAGTAAAGAATAATAATAATAACATTTATAAAAAAATATGTTACCTAGATTATGAAATATATTTTAACTATAAGACTTTATATAATTTAAGAAAATTATCTCTATTTTATATATTTTTTAATTATTTTTTTGAGAATATAATAGAAATAATTGATTCCAATTTTATTAAATTTATTTTAAAAAATGAACATAAATTTTTAAATAAACATTTCAGAATTTTTTTACAGTGAAATTTAGAAATTTTTAATTCTATAATTTTTGGACAAAAAGTCTAAAATATAGAATTTTGTTAAAAATTAACTATTCATTTCGAGGATTTAATAACATCATTTTTGAAATTGATTCAAAATTAAAATTAGTAAAATTAAATATTGATTAATACAATTTTTTTCATTGTAATAAACATTATATATAATTTTTATTTAAAAAGGTTTTATACATAAGAAATTATTTTTATTCAAAACTACTTTTCTCATGTTTATGTGTTTAATTTTAAACCAAATTTTTCAAATTTTATTCATTAAATTTTTTATAATTTGTTAAATATTTGGTTAAAAATAATTAATATTATTTAATTAGGTCAACCAATGTTTTGGTCATAATATATAGAAAGACAAGTAAAAATCTATTACCATAGTAAAGGATAAAATAACATGAACAAGGGGTTAATCTAAAAAGATAATGGTTAATAAAACCTAAAAACAATTCTAAATTACATTTTATGTCTATATTTTGACCTTTTATAAAAATATAATTTATAAATGTCTATTTTATTTCCATTATTGAAAATAATACTTTAATTTATTTTAATCTCATAATAAATTCCATGTGGGTCCTCTTCCAAACTTTTAAAAGGACACCCACTCTCCACTATTATACACTCTTCATGAGAATTTTGGACAAAAAAATACCTAAAAATATACCTAAATTAAATAAAAAAACCATAAAATAGAGTTATTATATTTATCATACATCCAACCAACCAAGGAATTATTTATAAACCTAAATAGGTTTTCTGAAAAATATGTATAGTTCATAACCATTATTTTTTTCCTCTTATTCAACAATAAAATATATTTAAACAATGTTTAAATAGTGAAAAAATTATATTAAATGTACTAATATGTTATTAATTTCATTTAATAACCTAAATATATCTCTTGTAATATCAAATAGAAAAAAACCCATCAATCAGGTCTATATTGGACTATCGACTAGTGAACTAATTTAATTTTTTTTCCATAAAATCATATTTTTTATGTATTTAATGATAGATTTAATGTATATATATGATATTTAAGAATTTATTATACTTATACAAATATAATAACACATCTTCCTTCTAACCTTTATTATTTTAGAAAATGATAATATCTCTTTTGCATACATATAGATTAAAACCACTATGAAGTGATGTGATTAGTTTTTTATTTCAAATTCACCATGATAGAAATAAAGATGGATTTGATGAGTATATATTAGTTATTTTATATAATAATATTTCTAAAAATTTCATTGATATTTTCCTTGGTTTTCTTCAATTTTTCAAAAAATGAAAACAGACAATATCTGTAGACACAACCTATTGTATCAATGAATGGTGTAACTCATTTCTCTATATCAAGCATTTAATGATGACTATAAATATTTATAACATGAATATATATGATATTTATATCATTGATTAATAGTAAAAATGATTAAACCATGATCACAGTATATGTGATAAATCCTTTGAACAAAAACAAACCTAAAAAATACAGTATTATTAAAATGGAAAAATGTTTTAAATAATGAATCATCAATAAAATGGTGATAAAAAGTTATATGTAAATCAATTATAGTATGATATATGTTGGTATAGTTCTAAAATATATTTATAATATATATTTATTTTTTATACATTATGTTTTATCACGTAAAAAGTAATTCAGACCTACGGTTAGGGATTTATGTTACAATCTTATTTTTTATCGAGAATATTTATTATTGTGTTTTAGATAATGAAATTTGAAGATATACCTCTCCAAAAAATAATTAATTTTCTATTATAATTTTTATTTCTATAGATATATAAATTTCCATTTATATTACTCTCTTTACTCTAGAGGTTCAAATAAATAAATTGATGATGTTAAATGGTAGTTTCAGGGTCCATTATTATATTATCAACCTATAAACATTATAAAAATAAATAAATTGTGTATGAAATTTCTAAACATAAATATCTAGATAAAAATTAATAAATAAAATACACTTTTAAAACATTAATATTAATAAATTTATTTCGAAACAAAACCAATAAGAATAATTATTTTTTCAATGTTATATGAAAATCCTAAATGTATAGAAAATATATCAATTTCTCATTGTTTATATATAATATGTAGTTATAATTATGAATAATATAATTACAAAATTATAAAAAAATTAAATAATAAATAATATATTTGGCGGTTCCATTTTATATTTCTCAAATATGATGAAATTCCATATGAATTCGGTTTGGGAAATAATATTTTTTTTATATTTCTCCCCTCTCCATCAATTATCTACTACTAACTTTCAATCAAGGATACAAAGTATTTTTTTAGGTTATGGGATCTAATTATTCAATTCCCATGATGTTATATCACCTTTTGTTTCATTGATAATAATTATTTTCCTAAAATTTATTTTTGTTTTTTAAAATAAATGTATCATGGGAATGCAGACATAAGAATAATTAATTTTTATTTATCACCCACCTTCCACAAAAATCCATGTCAGATCTTGGATACATTTTTTTTATTATAAATTATATCTCAAAATATCATAACATTTCACATCATGAATTGGAGATTCATTAATTAACAATGATATTTTATTTACTTTTTTCAAAAAATATTCATTAAATTTATTTAAAAATCTATGATGCATTGCATATTTATAGGAATTTTTAAAAAATAGCTTAAAAATATTTAAAATTAATTATATACCCTCTATATACTATGAACCAGATCATTTACCTTCATATATATTAATGTCATATTTAGGTCCTCTAGTAATGGTTAAAACCTTTCAAAAACCTCAAGGACATCATTTTCAGTTTATGTAATGATATGTCATTTGACACATTGTATTTATTAAAATTGAATTTTCATGTTCTCAATATATTTAATTTTAATAAAAAATATTGATTCCAAATTTTGGTGATAATTAGAAAAAACAACCTACAAACTCATAGACGATGCACTAAATTATTTTTTACCTTCAATTTTTTATGAGTTCTTAATATATTTAAAATGTTCCCTATATGTAATTTATTATAAATTTTCTATATGTATAACATATAATATTTTAATATGTTGACGTTGATTTAAAATTATATTTTATAAAAAATATAATTATTATTAGTGGAATAAGAAAAAAATTTCTACATTCAGAATTATTTTAAATGTTTCAGTGTGGCTTCATGAGTTTATAAATTTTGGATTAATAATATTATAATAAATACGTACCTAAATATTTAAAAATACATTATGAAAAGTCATTTAGTAATGGTTTTTAATAACCTTCATCATATATATTAATCTATTTCAAAAAAATTTGGTGATACAGTTATGAATGGTGGGTTTTAGAATAATCATGAATTATTTATTGCCATTTAAAAATTGAATAAATTATTATTTGATTATTTATTATGACATTTGAATTATAAATGTTACAAATGTATGGTTATTTAACATTAAATTATCCATACAATTGTACATTTTTTCTAATTAATTATTATAAAAAAATTGAAATTATTCCAATATATCAATATAATGTATGATAAATTTATAAAACTACAAACAAAAAGAAAAAATTCAATTATTTACATATTCTTCAACAGACAAAAAACAACACACAACACTTGAGTCTTACTAAGAGATTAATAAACCTAATTCGGTTTCGATAATTTTATAATTTAACATTCACATTTTTAAAAGATATTTTGAGTGCATAATTACTCATGAAGTGGTGAATGAGTTTGTTATTTAGGAATGGATGGGTGAAATTTTTTCAATATCTATATGATGTATTTTTATTTTACCATTCTTGTTTTTTTAATTTATTATAACTACTTTCTTAGAATAATTTTTAATAATTTCATGTATATATATTATACATGAATAATCTCAGGATAATTCATTTATAATAATTTCTCTAACACAATATGTAATATATAAACCCATCATTACATTTACATAGATTTATTTTCATAGAAAGAATAAGTATTATTAGATAAATTGAAAATTCATTTAGATTCATAATCTTATTAATACAAATATATGTATATGGATATTTTTTATCATGGGGAAATTTATTTAAATTTATTCATATTTCTTCATAGGGAGTATAGTTAGTTTGATATATTAAACATCATTGTTTATTAAAAATACATATCTTAGTAATATTGCGATGGTGGGAAATCAAAAACATGATAATGTGTTTTTGGTCTAGTTAATATATAATTATATTAATTTTCATATTTTAATTTTTGATATCTTATGTTTTTTTACATTATAATTATTTTTCATTAGTGTATTGGTGTTTTACTACATGTAAATTAAAATGCTTGTCCCATGCTTTAAACAATAACACAAAATAGACAATTCAAACAACATTTAGGTAATTCATAGTAATTATTACATTTTCTAATATTGAATATTATCTTAATTTACTAATGCTTGTTTCTTAAAGTATTCATCTAAAATATCTCAAGTAATATATATATATAATGTATGATGAGATATGTTGAGGGAGAAAACAATCATGAATGCAGTAGAGTCTCTAACAGGGTCTTTCCTATGTGTGTGTTTTAGAATCTAATAAATTGTTTAATTAAAAGACATAAAATAGATTTAAATATGATAATTTACAATATTTTCAGTAATAAAAAGAATCAAATTTCGATAAGTTTGGTGGTCGTCAACACAACGAGGTTGTGGTAATGTGATCTAATTTTTTTTAAAAAAAATTGTTCCACCCAACTAAATATTACATTTTCCATAACAATCATTACATACATTTTATATTGAAATATTATTATTTTAGTTATTAAAAATATAATAAATATTTATTAAAAATTGAATATTGATTTTCAACACCTTCTCTCACTTTATGATATAATAAATTATGGTTTTTGGAAAATAATAATTATAAAATATTTACACACATATTACTTAGGGAAATATCATTTTTTCTAAAAATAACATATCTAAATGAAAATGTTACTATAAGTTGGTGTTTTTACTATTAATAGAATGTGTAATTTAATTAACATAAAAACACTACAATTTTTTTTTTATGTTTTCATCATTTCAAATCAAATGTTTTTAATTTTTTAATTGATAACAGTGATTAAAAACATGTGATAACAATTTTTACTTGTGAAAACTTATCAAATATAAGAATTTCATGAAATAATGTCACAAGGATTATAACAACCGCTAATTTTATGTTATTTTATAAAATATGTTTCTTTTTTTATTTCCATAAAACCTGTTTATGTGTTTAATTTTTTTAATATATTTTTTTTTCTATTCACCTTTTTTATTTTTATTAGATGATATGATTATTCGCATAATAATAAAATAATACAAGATTTAATTACAAATTCATCAAATAGTTTTCTATATTATTATATTATATGACCATAAACATCATGTGATAAACATTATTTAATTTTTTTTGGATACTAATTAAATGAAATATAGTGTGAAATATGTATTTAATATTTTATTATTGTATTCAATATGGGTAAAAATAAATGAAAAAACAATACAGTGAATTGATAGTTATATGTAAATCAATTCATTATTACCTGAATTTTCTAAAAATTATTTTATAATTGATTATATTTTTTTCATATCATTTTATTTATAATCATTTTAATTTGAAGTATATTGTTTGGGTTGTAATTTTTCATATATTTTTATTATTATTGGAATTTCTATACATAACCATTATTTTTTGAACAATGAATAAAAAACGAAATATATGATGATTACTACAATCAACCATTAAATATTTTATTTCACCACTATTTTAATTAAATAAAAACATGCATGGTTTTATTTTAAAAAAATCATCTTTAATACATAAATAATTATAGATTTTTTCAACAACTTATTTCATATTACAAATATAATTCTTGTATATATAATGGTTTTAACTATAGTATATATTGTTGTTGTGTTTTTTCCTTCTCATATTTTTATAGGGTCTTTTGTAACATAGAAAATCAACACATCACGTATCTATATTTTTATAAGGGATTTTGTGAATTGAGAGATTTCTTGTATCTTTTCCCTTAATTTATAGTTCTTTGAAGGAAACTAAATTTTTTAGGTATTTTTTATATTTATAATTATTTTTTATATAAGAATAACTTGGTATAAGTCATGGTTTGATCCCAACATTTACACCATTGATGGGATTGGGAGTTAGAAAATGTAACTTATTATATGTGTAAAGACCCAGAAATTTCAAGGAAAAGTTTTTTCATAAATACCTTGGAATTTTACATGTACGCAGTTTATGACAGCACCTAATTCTGGGGCCCGGTTTTACCGGAATAAATTTCTGAAGCTTAGCTTGGGTATGTTCATTGGAATAACGAGTGAGTTTTTATATCTTTTGAACTGGTGCATAAAATTGAAATCTGAGGGCACAGATGAATTTGCAACACCGGTATTTTTTTAAGGGGACCTTTACCGCCGTTGGGTTTGCACGGGAGGAGAATTTTAAATTTGTGGATTAAATGGGAAGTGAATAAAATTGTTGAATAATTTTATTTTTATATCTATGGTGGTTTTATCCTACATGGGGGAGTTGGGGTGGGACCCACAAGCACCTAACTACCCATTTGAGGATATTTTTGAGGTGGGGCCCACACGATCCCCAACCTTTCCCATTCCCTTAACTCACTTTTAACTCTCATAAACTCCCCCCATAATCACCCCTTGTATTGATTTGTAACTCTTCTTCATTTAAGTAACATTTTCACATCCTTCCCTCCCACTCATTTTGATTTTCCTACCAATCAAAATTAATGATACAAACTCTTTAATTATTAGGTTAAAGAGTTTGAATTATTTTGAATACTTGGCATGTATATTAATGTTGAGGAAGTATCAACCTAATATGCATTGGAAAAATCTTATCATGGAACCTCTGGACTAGAAGAGAGCTTTACCCATCATTGAAGAACATATTCCTCCCGCAAAGAACGGCGCCTCTTCATCGAAGAAGACCGAGGTTCCATATTCTTTGACGAGACAATGACGAACGAGTAGGGATCAGTAGCGTGGTGCGGGCACAACGAAATACGTTGACTCCAACATCTTCCTCACGTCAGATCCAACGAACCACACGTGGTAGGGGTTATATTTTTTCATGTCATTATCATCATTCATAATTGCTTAAGGTTTGGATGCATGATATTGTCATAATGGGAGGAGATCGGACCGCACCAACATAGCCAATTCTCCTCCCCTATTCTTTGTTAAACTTAGTTGATGTTGGAGGTAGAGGCGCACAATTCCATTTCACCGCGCGATGATTGGCAAGGAACCGCAGACATGAAAGGCCATGGAGAAGGCGGCGCGGTGTCGGTGCACCGCGAGGGGATGAAGAGGACCGCGGCAATGGTGTGCGGTGCTAGCGCGCCGCGCCGAAGAGGCTGCGGCTGGAGCAGGACGCAGTGGAGGGGCACGATGCCACCATACCGCGCTGGTTGGAAGAGTGGTGACCTAAAGCTGTGGGAGACCAGCAGGGGCGGTCGGCCGAGCCGGCCGCTGGCGACTCCAGGAGGCGGGACCCCTTCTGGGTCCCGCGGCAGTTCACAAAACCGACCGTACTTAATGGTCATCTGTTACCCGAAAACCAGGGGTTTGTAACCCCCCTGACCTATTTCTAGGGCAGAACCCACTGAGTCCATCGTTTCCAAAAACAGGGGCAGTGCCCCCCTTTGCGTCCCGCTCGGCCAATGGCCGTCTTCCGAGCTGGGCCGTAGGCCTCACGGGACGGGCCAGCCGTAGGCCACACGGGTCAAGCCTGCCATAGGCCACACTGGCTAGGCTAGCTGTGCCCAACCGGTCTGGGCCACACCCAACCGGGCCAGACCCGGACCCGAGTCAGGTCGACCCTGTTCGGGCCGACCAAGGGGGTGTTGGGCCGGGTCAGACAAGGCCCGGACCCCCTATTTTCGGACCCTCTTAAGTTAAAAACTCATATCTTGGGCTAAGGACCTCTGATCGACTCACCGTCAGTTGTGTAGGAATCCTTGGATAGAGACATTCCTTTTGGTGTATTACATGTAATCTATCGGCGAAGTTTCTGTATGGCCGGGTTGGATCGAACACGAAACCAACCAGTCCCTCGGAGCAGAAATGCTCATTACATAAGGATCAAAAGTCCGATTGACATGTCGTCGACTATGTTGGATTACTTTTGATGAGACAGATCTTTTGGCATACTTCACCTGAGTTTGGATGCAGTTGGAGTACGGTCGGGTTGGTTTTAGCTTAGAAACCAACTGGGCCCCTTGAATAGAAAAGTCGATAACTTTCAGACTAGATATCTGTTTGACGAACTGTCAGCGGCGTTGGTAATCTCATTGAGAAGCAGTCACATTGATTATACCCTATGAGAGTTCAGGGTACAGTTGAGATATGGTCATTTTGGTTCATACACAAAACCAACTGGGCACCCGGGATGAAACTGCTAATAACTCACAGACCAGGCGTCCGATTGAAGCATCGTCTGTTGCGTTGAGACCCCTATGATGAGGCGGTCCTTTGTGATACTTTTTTTGTGGGTCGTTTTGATACTTGGACTATAGACCAGTAGATTTTGGAGCAGAACCTCCTGTAGACGAGCGTACGGAGTGCAGAGACGTAGCAGATGTGGACCTGACGACTGCTTGACCGGTTCGACTTAGAGTGAGTCGACTAGTCCAGTAGATGGTGCACTTGGTATTTGGAGGTAGACTCATGGGGGAAGGATCACCTGGTAGTTGTCCGTAGTCCCGCTGTACTCGACAGGAGTATTACCTCTGTAGGATATTAGGGGAACCACTCTGTGTTTAGGCGGAAGACCCTTGGCGGGGAGAACTACTGTGTTTGGGTGAGGACCCATGGTACTCGACAGGAAGAGTAAATTAGCAGTCTAAGGTTAGAGAGTATCATCTCAAAGTCATGATAGGACCACTGTACTTGACAGGGGAGACGTTCTCTAGCAGCCATGGTTTTGACATCATGAATAAAATCCTGGTTTGAGCTGAGTCAATGACCTTTGTGTTTACCTCATGATTGAGATGGGTTATTTGATAACTTAGGTATATGTATGGGAATATACCTATGTAGTGGTAATCCGTTGATTTCATAACCATTGTGTTTCCTCATGATTGAGATGGGTTACATGATAACATGTGTATAAGTATGGGCTTATACCTAAGAAAGGGTTATCTGTTGAGATCCTTATTTGTGGTTATCTTTGTTGGATTTAGTGATAACTTGACAGTCTCGGGTTCCCTACTGAGTATCATTATACTCACCCCTAAACGGGCCATACCCCACACCTCGTTGTGTTGGATGCAAACGACAGACATCAATGATAGAGACAGAGTGTTGGAGGACAGGACGGTACCTTGAGGTGGACCACACGACGAGTCAGTACCCAAAGGAGTACCTCACGGTGATTCAGTACCCAGAGGTGGACTTCACGACGAGATGTTACTCGGAGGAGGATGGAGGGAGATAGCGTTGAGGAGGATATATGTACCTACCCTTCAGGTAGGATTCGAGGTGGACGACCCAGGAGCTTCATATATCTTCCAGATGTTAGTCTATTTTGTTGTACTTTCATTCGATTGTAGTTCTAATTTTCAGTTGGGATTGTATGCTGGCCTATTTACACTTTATCACTATCTTTGTACATAGTGTATTACATCCGGTTGTACTCTGGTAGGATGTGCTTATGTTTCATAGGGGCAATGCCTTCCTAGTTATCAGGATTTACTCTTTTGGAGCTAGTCGCCAGCACCTGGCCTATGGAAGGCGGGCTTGGGTTAGTCGTGAAATGGGCCCCGAGGACAGGTAGTGAAAAATTTGTATCAGAAGAGTCGTTTATACCGCAGAACTCATGACTCTGATCATTCCTTTTTTTGAAGAAACAGTGTTAAGGGTACCGAGTGTGGTGTTCAGTTCAGGGAGTCTAGTGTTGGTGCGATGACTGATGTATCCATACACTAGGACCCTGACTACCGATTTCCGACAAAGTTCATGAAAACTCTAATAGCGTGTGTGTTTTCCAAATGTTTTCGTAATGTCAGCTCAAACCTTGTCAGCTCAGCAGATTTTAATCATTTGAACGTGTCAAATCTGTTCAGGATGTCTCCACGCAGACAGTCAGTTGGAGTTCGAGAGAGTACTGGATGAAGGCCCACTGAGTGATGATACTCCGGTTTAGGGCCCTCTTTCTATGTCGGCACCTTCATGTGGTGTAGCAGCAGCACCACCACTTGTTAGGTAGTAGATGCCACACGTCGTCCTAACGGATGGTGCATGCTGAAAGAGTGCATTGCACGGGTTCCAGTAGTAGAGGCCTCCGATGTTACGAGTCGATGAGGATTCCCAAGTAGCAGTGGACTGGATGGAGGCGATTACTATAGATCTACACCTATTTTAGACACTAGTAGAGAAGATGATGATCTTGGATACTGGTTTATTCCCAATGAGTGACCATGAGGTTGGTCTGTATAGTAATGAGTCTTTGGTATGTGAACTGATGCCTGAGATAGTACATTTGGGTAGTGTGCCAGGTATATCACTACCTGTTGGTCAGCAGTTACAACCGATGGTACTGGAAGATGACCCATGTAGGCTTAGTACCATACACGTGTTCCAACATCAGATAACCCTTAGGTTCTGAGGATAGCCCAACTCACAGGTGGTTGAGGACTAGCTTGAAATGGTGGATGAGGGTTTTCTATAGCTTATACAACTTCAGCAGGATGACATGTCGGTAGACGAGTATTCATCGGGACATACTGACCATTCCTGGTACTTGATGACTACGATACGATATGTGCTTTAGGGCTTGGAAATCCGAGAAAGGTGTGTTTAAGGACATCTGATCCATCACATCTTTTTCTATGCATTCCTACTTATGATAGGGTGCTAGAGAGAACCTTTGTGGTTGAGAATTCCTTGGCTGAGTGGACGCAGCCATTAATGGTTAGGATTGGAAAAGCAGGAAATTAGTGCCAGTCTCAGAGACATGGGCATGTAAAATGTTTTAGGAAGAGGAGGTGTTAATGACAGATGAATCTGCAAAGCAGCAGATGTGGAAGCCGAGCTGGGAGAGCAGCATGTGGTTGTGTACATTTCGACATGTTACAACCACCCGCCTTTGTAGTCCCCACCAGGCACATGGAGTAGGAGGGCAGGAGAAGAGAGTAGTTGCATGCTGTCAAGGAGGATGACCCAAGGGCTCTAGGAATGATTCGAAGTATGGACTGTGTCTACTACTAGCTGCCGTAACAACAGACATTGATATGAATCATCCCTTCCTCCACAAATCTTGTCCCAGACCTAGAGTTTCTGGTTAATCTGTTTACTTGGGCCTCATTTCTGGAGATACCATTGGGAGGAGACTTGATAATCACACTTATGTCGACGGTTTGATATGACGCTTGAGGTGAGAGATTCAGTTGGAACCTCATGGTGGCAGTGTCGAGGCCTTACGACGTTAGTTTGGGTATGGACTGGGCAACCACAGTTCATACACAGATTGATTGTATTAGGTAAAAAGGTTGTGGTTTACCTACAACATTGGGATGGGTTTTTCCTTGGTCAGCAAAAAGGAATCCCAAAGCAGCATAGGATGGAATCATGCATAAGTGGGTGCAGTCGATCACTAATGAGTCGGCCAGACTTATATTTGAGCCAGACATTTTCTACGGTTGTTGCATCGCTTTTTACTTTGATGAAGAAGTGGAAAAACATTTGTGTGGTCAGTGATAGGCCAGATGAGTTTTTTAGGAGCTAAGGTATAGGTTGACCAGTGCTCTCATTTTGAGGCTACCGGAGATAGTCCAAATAATCCAGGAGTGGATGAAGATTTCATAGAGTAGGTAGATATCCTATGTTGATAGGAGACAGAGACCACTGGAGTTCGAGGATGGTGACCCCGTTTTCTTACGGGTCTCACCTCAATGAGGTCTATGAAGATATGGCCGAGGTGGAAAGTTATCTCCATGGTTCAACGGACCTTTCTAGCTCCTCAGTAGGGTAGGTGAGGTTGCTTACCGCTTGACCTTTCCACCTAAGTTGCAGCTGGTTCATGATTCCATCCACCTACCTCAGCCGAGGAGATACATGAACGATCCTTCATACATCATCAACCACATGGAGATGGACATTGATGACGGGGTGACATTCACAGAGGTTCTAGTAAAGGATGAGGTTCAAAATGAGAGGGTCATGTGAGGATGGACTATTCCTCTTACGCGCTTTCGTTGGCAGCACGAGGACCTCCAGAAGAGCACATGGAGCGTGAGGCTCAGATTCGTGCTCAACACCTCCTTTAATTACCCTAATTTATGTTATAGCTTTACGGGGACGTAATCCACTAAGGTGGGAGTAATGTAAAGACCCTGAAATTTCAAGGATTTTTTTTCCTTAAATACCTTGGAATTTTACGAGTACGCAGTTTATGATGGCACCTAATTCTGAGGCACGATGTGTGTAGAATCAATTTATGATGTTTCGATCGGGTATGTTCAGTGAAAAAATGAGCGGGTTTTTCTATCTTCTGAACCGGTGATCGGAATTGAAATCTGAGGGCACCGATGAACTTGCAACACTGGTATTTGCTTAAGGGTACCTTTACTGTAGTAGTGTTTGCACTGGGGGAGAAGTTTAAATTTACGGACTAAATGAGAAATGAAAAAAAATTTGCAACAATTTTATTTGTATAACTAATTGTGGTTTTATCCATCATGGGGGAGTTGTGGTGGGACCCAAAAGCACCGAACTACCCATATGAGGATATTTGTGAGGTGGGGCTCACATGAGCCCCAACCTTTTGCATTCCCATAACTCACTTTTAACTCTCATAAATCCCCCCCATAATCACCCATTGTATTAATTTGTATCTCTTATATGTTTATGTAACCTTTCCATATTCTCCCCTCTCACTCCTTTTGATTTTCCAAGCTATCAAAATTGAAAAAACAAAATCTTTAATTAATAGATTAACGAGTTTGAATTATTTTGAATACTTCGCATGCCTACTAATGTTGAGGATGTCTAAGCTTAATATGGGTTGGGCAAATCATATCATGGATCCTATGGACTAGAAGAGATCTTTATCCATTATTGAAGAACATCTTCCTCCCACGAAGAACAGAGATTCTTCATCAAATAATACTGATGTTCCATCTTCTCTAATTAACAACACGGGGTAGGGGTTATTTTTGTTCAAGTCTATCTCATCGTTATTTGTTGTTTAAGGATTGGGTGCATGATATCGTCATAACGGGAGGATATCGGACCGCACAAACATGGACAATTCTCCCCCCCTCTTC
Organism: Viscum album; assembly: GCA_963277665.1. Lineage (NCBI taxonomy): Eukaryota > Viridiplantae > Streptophyta > Magnoliopsida > Santalales > Viscaceae > Viscum > Viscum album. The sequence continues at coordinate 2,117,666,600 of OY728120.1, forward strand.
TTTGTAAATCTTTGTTGATGTTGGGGGCGGAGGCGCACGGTGCCGCTACACGGTTCGATGATCGGTAGGGAACCGCAGCCATGCAAGGCCACGGTGAAGGCAGTGTGGTGTCGTTGCACCATGTGGGGATAAAGAGGACTGTAGCCGGAGCAGGCCGCGACGGTGGTGCATGGTGCCGTCTCACCGTGCTGGAGAGGACGAGGAAAGCCGCGACCGGAGCGGGTTGTGGTGGAGGGGTGTGGCATCATCGCGCCATGCGAGTGAGATGATCCACGACCAAAGGCTTTAGTGGACCAGCAGGGGCGGTCGGGCGAGCCCGCCACTAGCGACTCCAGGAGGTGAGACCCCTTCTGGGTCCCACAGTAGTTCACAAAATTGGCCGGCCATTATGGTCGGCTATTACTCGGAAACCGGGGGGTGTAACACCCCCGACCTATTGCTAGGGCGGACCACACTAGGTCCGCCATTTCCTAAAATAGAGGTTGGAGCCCCACTTTGCATGTCGCTCGGCCAGCGGCTGTGCCACGGACGGCTTCCGAGCCCGGCTGCAGGCCGTACGGGCCGAGCCAGTCGCAAGCCACGTGGGTCGGGCCGCGCCATCGGGCCGGGCCACTCCATCGGGCCGGGCCGTACCTAGTCGGGCCGGACCCGGTCCCAAGTTGGGTCGACCCAGTTCGGGACGACCCAGGGGTGTTGGGTTGGGTCGGACTGGGCCCAGACCACCAATTCACAGACCCTCTTTAGTTAAATGCTCACATCATGGGCTACGGACGTCCGTTCGACGAACAGTAAGTTGCATAGGAATGCTCTGATCGAGACAGTCATTTTTTTATATTAAACACACACTTTAGGCGATGTTTGGGTATGGCCGGGTTGGTTCGGACACGAAACCAATAGAGACCTCAGAGCAGAAACACTCATAACATAAGGATCAGACGTCTGATTGACATGTCGTTGACTATGTTGGATTCCTTTTGACGAGACAGATCTTTTGGGATATTTCACATGAGGTTTGGATGCATTTGGAGTATGGTGGGGTTGGTTTTAGCTTATAAACTAACGGAGCCCTTAGAAGGGAAAATCCGATAACATTCAGACTGGACGTCCATTTGAAGAACCATCAGTGGCGTTGGCGATCTCATTGAGAAACGGTCCCTTTGAGTATACCCTATGAGAGTTCGGGGTACATTTGAGATACAGTCGGGTTGGTTCCTAAACGAAACCAACCGGGCCCCCAGGACGAAAAGGATAATAACTCAAATAACAGGCGTCTGATTGACGCATCATCTGTTGCGTTGAGACACTGGTGACGAGACGGTCTTTTGTGATACATCTTTGGGAGACTTTTTGATACTTGGAATATTGACCAGTAGCTCGGGGAGCGGATCCTCCCAGAGATGAGCGTACGGATTGTGGAGACCTAACAGCTGTGGAACTGATGACTGCTTGACCGATTTGACTTGGAGTGAGTGGACTAGCCCAGTGGACGGAGCACCTAGTATTTAGCAGTAGACCGATGGCGGATGGAGCGCCTTTTAGTGGGAAGCAGTATCGTGGTACTCAACAAGAGGAGAACCTCTATAGGCTATTATGGGAACCACAACTGTGTTTTGGGGGAAGACCCCTGGCGGGGATCACTACAGTGTTTGGGTACGGACCTGCGGTACTCGACAGGAGATTTACTTCAGCAGTCTAAGGTTAGAGAGTATCATCTCGGAGTCCTGACGGGACCACTGTACATGACAGAGGAGGAGTTCTCCAGTAGCCGTGGTTTCGACATCTTGAATAAAATACTGGTTTGATCTGACTCAATGACCTGTGTGTTTACCTCATGATTGAGATGAGTCACTTGATAACATAGGTATATTTATGGTAATATACCCAAGTAGTGGTTATCAATTGATTTCATATCCTTTGTGTTTCCTCATGATTGAGATGGGTTACCTGATAACATAGGTATAATTATGGGCTTAAACCTAATAATGGGTTATCTGTTGAGATAATATTTTGTGGTTATCCTTGATTGATTTAGTGAGACCTTGAGGGTGTCGGGGTCCCTACTGAGTATCATTATACTCACCCATACACAGGCTATTCCTGCACCTCATTGTGTTGGATGTAGACGACATACATTAATGACAGAGACTAAGTGTACGTGGACTAAACGGAACCCAGAGGTGCACCACACGACGATTTGGTACCTGGAGGAGGACCTCACGACAATTCAGTACCCAGAGGTGGTCATCAGGACAAGAAGATACTCAGAGGAGGTTAGTGGGAAAGATCATTGAGGAAGCTATCTGCACATACCCTTCAGGTAGGATCTGAGGTGGACGACCCAAGAGAGGCTTCTATCTTCTGGATGTTTGACTTTTCTGTTGTACATTCATTCAGTATTAGTTCTACTTTCCAGTTGGGTTTGTATTCTGGCCCATTTAATTTTCAGCACTATCTTTTGTACATAGTGTATTACTTCCACATAACCTCTGATTGGATGTGTTTATGTTTTATAAAGGAAATGACTTCCCAGTTATCGGGATTTACGCCATTGGTTCCAGTCACCAGCCCCTGGCCTATGGAAGATGGGCTTGGGGTAGTCAGGGCACGGGCCCCAAGGACGGGTCATGACAATATGAAAAAAATTACTACTATTAAAAAATATATTTTAATTTATGTTATACATTTATATAGATATTGTTGATGAGGTTTGGATTCTCATGTGTAGATTAAGTACACATTGGAGTATCCTTTGGTGGTATATGGTTTAGGCATTGATGGGAGACAAGGTCAACAACATCGACTTAAATGTAGGTGGGTGTCATGTAAGGTGGTGATTTCCATGGTTCAGTGGCTAGATTAAGTGTAAAAGGGTGATCAGTATTAACATACTTTCATGGGTTCCCCAATCCATTTAGTTAATGACATCCGGGGTGCCTCCCAGTATGCTAGAGGATTCATACTAGTAGAGAGGGTCTAATATTTAACATTGTGATACTATACCCTCTATATCAAAGTGAAAAAATAAATGAATTAAATAACCAATATCTATATGATTATAAACAAAAAAACAATTACAATTCAATAAATATTAAAGAAATATATCATTGGATAACCCAAAAACATGTAAAATTATAGTAAACTAATCTATTAAAATTTTCATTCCATATATGTGTCATGTTCCTAAATAAAAAAAATAAAGACACAATGAAATATCTCAAGTGGGTCTTGGAAATAATGTATTGATCCCCCATACATGGCCCATCCCAAATCCAAACTCATCCATCTAGCATTAGGTTATTCTTCTTATCCTATCTTGTACACATGAATCCTATTTGGGTACTAAATAGGCAGTCCAACAAGGGAGTGATTAAAACTCATTAGGATTCCACCAATTATTCCTAAATCAACATCCAATTTGTAATAGTGTTTTTCATTGTATAAATAAGGAATGAACCAACATACAAAAAAACATTTTGTATAAATCTATTATTTAACAAACCACAACATACATATTTCAACCTATGATGGAGTCTGAATCATTAAACATATGGTTATCACAATACATTATATTAGGGGATTTCATTACACATCTAATTCCAATATTGATTTCAGGAATCATGCAACATCAATCCCAGTAAAAATATGTTGGGGTCCAATGGCATCGGTCTGGAACCTTTGTGTTATTCAGAGAATTAGTCCTTGACACACACCACATGGGTATTTGGAGAATATATCCATGACCGGTACTATATTGTTCACATGCATGTATTGGGGGCATGGAGCATCAATCAAACAACCCATGTGAATTTAGGAGCATCAACCCCGACCCACGACACATTTAACAATCAATCATAGATATCACATATAACAAATTCATATCATGGTTCTATATGACTAACCTTTATTCAATCATTCTCATTACAGAGAACCATTTAATTTATCATGAACAATAATGGTTCTTTACATTACCACGTGTAATATTTTTAAAATTCACAATTAATTCATATATCATTAATTAATCATATATTTTACTAGCCCTTTTTATGTTATATCAACCAATCCCATTAATTACCATTATCATGTGAAACAAGAATTTATTTCTATTCCAATAACCTATCTTTTACATTTTCACATTCAATAATCATGGTTTCAAAATATATTGGCACACACCATGGGTTTCCATTAATTTTGGTATCATAATTTTCAAGTGGTCCAATAGTATACAAGAAGTGTTTCTCAATTTCACATAATTAAATTCGTCAATTTATATTGAATTTCAATTTTACAATGTAGAAATTAAACAACACATTTTCTCAATCATTGTCATAATATAGACTATAGTATTTATAAATTAGACTACCTACCTCAATAATGATGATGAATAATCCCCAAACCATATTCCTCAATTTTTGTAGAATGATGGAAATCACAATAGTGAGGATGATCTCAGATCAATACCTAGAACTAAGAACCAATAAAATAATACCATTAAAACCTAGGTACACAACCATTTCTAAGGGAGGGAAAATTTGTACAATACATGAGAGAAATTATCATGCGAGAGAGAGATTGATAAATGAATCCAAAGGAGAAGAGATTACATAATGGATGAGGGGTCCAAACCATCCACCAAATCATCGATTTCCACCTAAAGGTGTTTTTAGTGCTTTGGAATCCTCTTAAGAGCTTCCAAAATTGATTTAAATCTATAAGTGTTCTATTTGGGAGATTTAATGTAAAACCCAGGGGTTCATGAATTTTAATTAATACTTTTTGGTTCTTAAAACCAACATACATAACTTCATAGCTGGAGGTGACATGTTTACAAAAATGTTCACCTTAACCATACCCCACTACTCGGGGGGGGGGGGATAATTATATATATATGAGTACAAAATTTTTCAAATGGTGTGAAAACCATGAAAACCCTCCTCTATTTTAAGGTTCACAGTTTGGGGTGGGGAGGTTTCACTATGTTTTCAAATTGTGTGCCACATCATGGGGCTCCAAAAGGGGTGCACTGTATCCTGGGGATAATCGAGTGATTTTCCCTAACAATTTACCGATGATGTTCGTCCCCTTGGTCTTTAAACATTTACCAATATCAATGGAAACAATAGAAAATTAACACAACTATCCATGGTATAACAAAAAGATGATAAAATATTACCTAAAGATGGTCCTGATGTGACCTTAGAAAGGTCAATATATAATAATACCCCAACATTAAGGCAGATCATCGTTGAATTGTACTCTCAGGAATCTTTCATCTTATGAGTTAAATAGTTTGGTAAACACATCCCACATATCTTGTAACACCCGAGATTTTTATGAGTAATATTTTGTTCAAAGTATTCTTTCACTACACACTTGCTTGGCTTACTTTACACGCAATCGAGACCTTCCACGATAGCTTGCATCGTACGCAATACCGAGTTTCACTAAACAACGATATGCTATTAAAATATTATTAAAACTAGCCGTTATGAATAGTAATAACCACTTTTTGAAATTTTATAAATTTTATTTTTCAAAATGGACTTCATTTTTGGATTCGGAATACCGAAATTAGCCTAGGGTGAAATTTTGGTATTTTTCTGAAAACATTCAATTTTTGATGAATAGTGAAACCACTAAGTGGTAGGTTAAAAACTGAATTTTGCATAAAACCTAATTTTACCGCTTCTGTGAATGGAATTTCGAAAATCCGATAGACACGGTTGATATCAGTAAGTAAAATGTGGTTAAATGAGATAAAAATAATTTTTTGGTGAATAGTAACTTTTTACTTTTTTTACCGCGGTTAATAGTAAATAGGGTAACTAAGGGTAAATATGATATTACTATTACCCTAACACATGTCCTAATTCTATTGGATAAGTGTAATTCTACCAAAAATAACCTTATGAATAAAATATGACCATTTAGGCCCACTTGAGTTAGATTAGGACATTTATTATTAATTTATTTAAAGAAGGGTTAAAATAGTTAAAATCAAAGTTTAATAAGTAAATCATTTTTAATATGGGGTTATACAAAAGATAAATTCAACAATAAATATTCATTAGAAATCTAAAAATATTTCCTACATAATTTTATTTTATTTATAATTTATAGACATTAAATAATTTAATTTAATTATGACACAACGATGATGCAGTAATTATCTTATTTATGAAATATTGACATAATTGATGTTATAAACACCAAAATAAATGTAATTTGAGACTTTTTATGAATTACACTAATTTTGTAGGTAACTATGATATATTATTGTTGCTTTAATCAACTTGGTTCGAACATATAATTCTGTTATGACTTTCACAAAAATCATATATCAAATAGTGTCACAATTGACACAAAATAGTTTTTAAATCAAATATTATATTATTAATTGTTATTTTATTCCTAAAAATCGAAGGTTCGGCCAAATTACTTAGATAAGGATATATATATTAATAATAAACAATTTGGGGTTCGTTTGGCATGTTATAGTAAGTGTATTAACCATATAGTGAAAGAAAACAAAAAGACATGGTAAAAGTTAAATTATTTAACTTAGAGTTAAATCTAATTGATAAGGTTAAAATAATACCCTAAACTTGTCTAAATCCTATTGGTTGATAGGATTTCGACCCATCCCCACTTTAGCTTCGAAATAAGACCCTTTGGAACCATTATAAACAGATTTTGACTTTAATATAAAATAATATTTTGAGATATTCCTAAGGTGCCCCTCTCCTCCCTTATAAAAGGGCACCTCCTCCCCCTCCTCCTCACACCAATTTGAGCACTCATGCTCGGACAACCCCTTCCATTTTCTCCTCTCCACTTCCCTAGAATAATATTAGAGGTCCTTGTATTCTTCAAAGACCAATCTTAGTTCCCTAAGTGGGGGATTCAAAGAGGCGTTCCAAAGAAGAGGTAATATCCATTACCGATCTTTTCAATTTCTTTCTTCTTCAACTTCTTCTTCTTTAGTTGTTTCATGATAAAGTAATAACATCAGTATTACTTACATTCTGATATGTTATTATAAATATGAAACAACCCTAATTCACCTTCTATCCATCCTACGGAAAAATGAAATCACCGCGCGTGCGTACGTACGGAATACCGTCTCCACGCCGTGGTGTGATCTATTTTCCACCACCACCTTACAAGGATGGGTATAATGGTGTAATGAGTAACTATTTATGATTATTATAAATTAATATTGATACTTAAATAATATATATATACTCCAATACAATTCCACGATCATAGGAACGATATCATCACTCGTGCATACGTACGGAATACCGTCTCCACGATGTGATGCGAATCGTTCTACATGATCATCATTACATAGTAATTATATAAATGAATTTAATGAATAAATATTATATATGTTACACTAATACCATTCTGGATATAAGGTATCTATAACCTTAAAAGAAGAATAAAAATTTATTCGGCAAAACACGCATAAGAACAAAAGGCAATAAAGACCCGAGTAACAAGTGACAATGAAATATTTCTAACAAGAAGCTAAGAATATGACCATATATGATATCATATCAATTTTTATGATTCTGTAATAAGTCAATAACATTATTTAACCCATTATACAGGAGCTTCGGACATGTACAAAGCAAATCGGACCTAAGGTAAGGGAAAATATCACAATCTCATTTTTATCCGAGATTGTTTTCACTTTGGCATTTACTGGGGTGTATTTTATCATCCACATCCATGTTCCATCAATATGTAAAATTTGTTTCCATCCACTTACAATAGTTTAAATCCAATTTTACCCTTCGGTGAGTTTTTAGTAAAGAATATGAAAGGAATCTTTTGTCATTTTTCGTACGAGGTACTTTTTTGACTTTTCCGAAAAAAGTACGAAGAATGTTTTTTTAACTTCTACGACATGAATGGATTTTTAAAACATTATTTCCAAAAAGTTTCCTTTACAAGTTTTCATGTTTATTTTTAATCAACTTATTTTAGTTTATAATTGTATGACATGTTAAGAAAAGAAAAGTGTTTTTGAAGAAGAAAGGATATTTTCCTCAAGAATGGAGTTCAAGTGTTTTATCAAAATTATTTTCCATCAAAGATAATAAAGGGTTCTGTTTTTATCCCTATTATTACATTGATTTGATTATGTTGTGAGGGAATTATTTTTATGAAGTCATTTACCTTATATGATTTGTTTTATGATGTCATGATGTTTCAAGAATCCCATTTTTGTTACACGTGTTATGCGATGATGTATGATTTATGATTTATGTGGCACACATAAGAAAGGATTCATTATAAGACGGGTGGGACCTATATCTCCCTCCAATGCATTGGGTAAAGATTTATATCTCATGAGATAGACATGGATGGAACGGAAGGTTATTTCGGTTCAGTGATATAGGACTGAAATGAGGAGTGAACTCGGTTCAGAAATGGACTTTGTCCGCTAAGATAGTCTTGGCAATGAGTCATGACTAACACGAAATGATTTCCATGATTATGTGTGCATGCCACAATGTTTCAAGTTTCATGTTATGATTATGGGGATCTCATTTTCACTTCTATGATTTGTTCCATGTTAAGATATTATGATCTATTTTGTAGGTTATGATTCTCAAAAAGATATGATATGATTTTTATTTCCTTTATTTTTCCTTGCTGAGCATTTGAGCTCACCCTTTTATGTTTTCTTTTCCCTAGGTCAGGAAGATGGATATTAAGTAGAATATTCTAAAAGGGACCCTAGATATGACGAAATAAATGGGAGACACTGTAGAAGATTTATGAACCAGTTGTTTATGTTTCCCAGTTTCTAAAGACACTATACCTATACGGTCCTTTGTGGTTTTGTCATATGTTGTAATAAGTGTGCTTCAATTTTGAATTATTAACAATGTATGTAAAGTATGGGTTGTTATAGTTGGTATCAGAGGAAAGGTATAGTCAACCTTTGGAAACTAGGATGTGAAAGCCTTAGTAAGAACCCTAAGGATAAGTCTAAGCATAGAACACAATCTTAGTGTTTTAGAAATGGCCATGAATACCCTAGGATAAGACCTTAAGTGTGAAATTTTATCCTTTATTATGTGGTTTTCCTATTATAATTAGTGTTGCTCACACTATTCATCTTGGTTTTAGTCAATGGATGGAACCCGAAGGAACCGTGTTAATGCGGAATGCGATGGGCAATGCAATGATTGTCCCCCTGAGCAACCAAACGATATGGGAGCTAGAATGCAAAATCTTGTAGCCATGCTCACACAAATTTCTCAAGCTATGAATCATGCAGGACTTCCAAACGAACAAAGGAAGGAGCAACATTCTGTTGAATCCTTCATGAGGCAGCGTCCAACTTCTTTCAGTGGGTCTACTGATCCATTAGTTGTTGAACAATGGATTAGTACTACTGAAAAGATATTTTCAGTTCTTAAATGTTCTGAACATGATAAATTAATCCAAGCAGTGTATCGTTTGGAAGGAGATGCTGATCATTGGTGGAATCTTATTAATAATACGAGGCAAAGGTATGAAATTGGGTCTATGGAATGGGACGAGTTCAAGAACTTATTTTTCAATAAGTACTTCCCTCGTATTCTCCGAACAAAGATGGAGAAAGAGTTTCATGAACTGAAGCAAAGGGATGACGAATCTGTTGGTACCTATGAAGCAAATTTTACAAGACTTGCAAGGTACGCTTCTGGTATTATTATCCAACCTGAGAGTAAGATCGATCGATTCTTTAGTGGCTTAAAACCAAGTCTTAGAAGGGCGTTAGCCATAAGGGACTTCAATAGCTACGAGGAAATCGTTCGATGTGCTCTCAAAGTCGAGATGGAGATTGGAGTAACCCATCAGTCACATGGGTTTGATAAGAAGAGGAAGATAGAATTCAAAGGAAAATCTAAAGAGCACACTGAAAAGAATATGAGCTTTCCCTTATGCTCAAAGTGTGGAAAGAAACATGGAGGGAGTTGTCTTAAAGGGACAAGTAAATGTTTAAAATGTGGAAAGGAAGTTCATCGGGCATTTGAATGCCGCGATAATGGGAAGAAGATGTCTAATGATGCAAACAAATGAAGGAATACACAGAATGATCCTACTACACTTCAATATTTCAAGTGCAAGGAGATGGGGAATTATACCAATCAATGCCCAAATCCAAGGGTTGATTATGATGGTCGACGTCAACAAAATCTTAAGGCTAAAGGCAAAGGAAAGTCACATGCAATTTCTATCAGCGATGTGGAGTACGATAACGAAGTGGTGAAAGATACACTTACCATCAACTCTAAAGTAGCAAATGTTTTATTTGATTCTGGAAGCACCCACTCTTTTATTTCTAACGAATTTTCTAAGGGTATCACCATATTACCTCAACAATTAGATGTTGAGTTAGCTGTGACAACACCTAATGGCACAACAGTTGCATCAAAAGTTTATAATTCTTCTCCGATTGAAGTTTGTGGGAAAGTGATTCCTGCAAATCTTGTGATCCTTCCTATAGTGGAATTTGATGTGATTCTTGGCATGGATTGGCATTCTCTACATGGAGCTCATATCAATTCCCAAAGAAGGGAAGTCACATTTCATATTCTAGATCAATCTACGATCGTCTATCGATGCAAGGATGAATATAACCTTCCAGTGGAAATTCCTTCCATCTTATGGGTCTTGATTCCACTAAATGAAGGTTATTTATCTCAAATGGTTGGTGAGAAACTCATGATTAATAATATGCCCATCGTACGGGAGTTTGATGATGTCTTTCTGGAGGAATTACCGGGTCTTCCACCAAATCGTGAAGTTGAGTTTTCAATAGAACTCGTACCGGGTGCTTTGCCTATTTCAAAGACACCTTATAGAATGGACCCAATTGAGTTGCAGGAATTGAAGAACCAACTCCAAATGAATCTTGATAAGGGATTCATACGCCCTAGTGCTTCACCTTGGGGAGCACCTGTTCTATTTGTTAAGAAGAAAGATGGATCAATGAGACTCTACATTGATTATCGAGAACATAACAAGATCACTATCAAGAACAAATATCCTCTCCCACGCATTGATGGCTTATTTGACCAAATACGTGGAGCTCAATAGTTTTCAAAGATTGATCTTCGTTCAGGGTATCATCAATTAAGGGTCAAAAGGGAGGATATACCAAAGACGGCTTTCCGTACATGGTATGGACACTATGAATTTATAGTGATGCCATTTGGTCTTACTAATGCCCCTGTTATCTTCATGGATCTAATGAATAGAGTCTTTAGAGACTATCTTGATCAATTTGTGGTAGTCTTTATAGACGATATTCTTGTCTATTCAAAGAGCAAGGAAGATCATGAAGATCACTTGAGAATTATATTGAAGACCCTGAGAAAGGAGAAGATTTATGCCAAATTTACCAAGTGTGAATTTTGGCTTCAAAAAGTTGCATTTTTGGGTCACATAATCTCAAAAGAGGGGATATCTGTGGATCCAGCAAAAACAGAGGTTATCGAAAGATGGTCAAGACCAACAACAGTAACTGAGATCCGATGTTTTCTTGGATTGGCTGGATATTATCGACGTTTTGTAAAAGATTTTTCACGATTATCTAATCCACTCACCAAGTTGACTCGGAAAGGAGTAAATTTTGTTTGGACAGAGGAATGTGAAGAGAATTTCAAGGAGTTGAAAAGAAGGTTATCCAGTGCACCTGTTCTCAAACTACCTTGTAGTGGAGAAAGGTTTGTGATCTACAGTGATGCATCCAAGAAGGGATTGGGGTGTGTTCTTATGTAAAATGATATGGTGATAGCTTATACCTCACGATAGTTGAAAATCCATGAGTAAAATTACCCAACACATGATTTGGAGTTGGCTGCGGTAATCTTTGCATTAAAGATTCGGAGGCATTACCTTTATGGTGAAAGGTGTGATATTTATACTGATCATAAAAGTTTAAAGTATATTTTCACACAAAAGGAGTTGAATATGCGTCAAAAAAGATGGTTGGAGCTGATTAAGGATTACGACTGCTCAATCCATTACCACCCTGGGAAAGCAAACAAGGTGGCAGATGCATTAAGTCGACAAGACCATGCTAGTTTATCCATGATGAGGATCACAAAAGATCCAATATTTATGCATTTACAAAGGATGGATCTTGGATTTATAATGGAAGGGGAAAAATCTTATCTTTCTCAAATGAATGTTCAACCATCTATACATGTGAAGATTAAAGAGGCACAGAAAGAAGATGTAGAGTTACAAAATAAGGTGAGAAATGTTCCTGAATTCAACCTTGATTGTGATGGGATAATAAAGTTCAGGAATCGGGTTTGTGTTCCTCCCATCCACGAATTAAAAAAGGAGCTGCTGGATGAGGCTCATAGTTATTCATTCTCTATTCATCCTGGAAGCACGAAGATGTATAGGAACCTGAAGGAGTACTTCTGGTGGGATGGCATGAAAAGAGATGTTGCTGAATATGTCTCTCGATGCTTGGTTTGTCAACAAGTTAAAGCTGAGAGACAAAAGTCTAAGGGGATGTTACAAACATTACCCATACCCGAATGGAAATGGGAAAACATCACTATGGACCTTGTCACAGGACTTCCTAAAACATCCAAAGGCAATAATGCTATCTGGGTCATAGTTGATCGTCTTACAAAGTCTGTACACTTCATTGCTATTAGAGAGGATTTCTCTCTAGATCAGCTTGCCAGGATATATGTAAAGGAAGTGGTAAGATTGCATGGAGTACCACTTTCTATTATATCTGATTGAGATATGAGATTTACCTCGAAGTCCTGGTGAAGTCTTCAGCATACTCTGGATACAGAGTTGAGTTTCAGCACTGCTTATCATCCCCAGACAGACGGTCAATCTGAGAGAACAATTCAAACCCTAGAAGATATGTTGAGAGCTTGCTCTATGGATTTCAAAGGAGGTTGGGATCAACACCTACCTTTGGTGGAATTTTCATATAATAATAGCTTTCACTCTAGTATTCAGATGGATCCTTATGAAGCTCTCTATGGAAAGAAATGCAGAACTCCAACTTGCTGGGATGAAGTTGGGGAAAGAAAGCTATTAGGACCTGATCTCGTTGATGAAATGGCAGAAAAGGTGAGATCTATTCAACAACACATAAGAGCAGCTTAGAGTCGACAGAAAATTTATGCCGACAACCGAAGAAAAGACCTAGAGTTTGATGTGGGTGATAAAGTGTTCTTACGAATATATCCCTGGAAGAGGGTTATGAAATTTGGAAATAAGGGGAAGTTGAGCCCTAGATATATCGGTCCTTTCGAAATACTGGATCGTGTTGGAATGGTAGCTTACCGATTGGCGCTTCCACCGAATCTCTCTCAAGTTCACGATGTGTTCCATGTATCTCTCCTGAGAAAGTTCATACCCGATCCTTCACATGTACTCAGCTCAGAAGTTGTACCGCTGGAGCAAGATCTTTCTTATGAAGAACAACCGATAGAGATTCTGGATCGTAGCGAAAAAGTCCTACGAAACAAGACCACTCGATTGGTGAAAGTTTTATGGAGGAACCACCAATTAGAAGAAGCTACATGGGAGCTTGAGGATATGATGAGGGAGAAGTATCCTCATCTGTTTGTTACAAAGTGACGAATTTCGAGGGCGAAATTCTTTTTAAGGGGGGTAGAATGTAACACCCGAGATTTTTATGAGTAATATTTTGTTCAAAGGAATCTTTCACTACACACTTGCTTGTCTTACTTTACACGCAATCGCGACCTTCCTCGATAGCTTGCGTTGTACGCAATACCGAGTTTCACTAAACAACGATATGCTATTAAAATATTATTAAAACTAGCCGTTATGAATAGTAATAACCACTTTTTGAAATTTTATAAATTTTATTTTTCAAAATGGACTTCATTTTTGGATTCGGAATACCAAAATTATCCTAGGGTGAAATTTTGGTATTTTTCTGAAAACTTTCAATTTTTGATGAATAGTGAAACCACTAAGTGGTAGGTTAAAAACTGAATTTTGCATAAAACATAATTTTACCGCTTCTGTGAATGGAATTTCGAAAATCCGACAGACACGGTTGATATCATTATGTAAAATGTGGTTCAATGAGATAAAAATAATTTTTTGGTGAATAGTAACTTTTTACTTTTTTTACCGCGGTTAATAGTAAATAGGGTAACTAAGGGTAAATATGATATTACTATTACCCTAACACATGTCCTAATTCTATTTTATAAGTGTAATTCGACCAAAAACAACCTTATGAATAAAATATGACCATTTAGGCCCACTTGAGTTAGATTAGGACATTTATTATTAATTTATTTAAAGAAGGGTTAAAATAGTTAAAATCAAAGTTTAATAAGTAAATCATTTTTAATATGGGGTTATACATAAGATAAATTCGACAATAAATATTAATTAGAAATCTAAAAAGATTTCCTACATAATTCTATTTTATTTATAATTTTTAGACATTAAATAATTTAATTTAATTATGACACAACGATGATGCAGTAATTATCTTATTTATGAAATATTGACAGAATTGATGTTATAAACACCAAAATAAATGTAATTTGAGACTTTTTATGAATTACACTAATTTTCTAGGTTACTATGATATATTATTGTTGATTTAATCAACTTGGTTCGAACATATAATTCTGTTATGACTTTCACAAAAATCATATATCAAATAGTGTCAAAATTGACACAAAATAGTTTTTAAATAAAATAAAATATTATTAATTATTATTTTATTCCTAAAAATCTATGGTTCGGCCAAATGACTTAGATAAGGATATATATATTACTAATAAACAATTTGGGGTTCGTTTGGCATGTTATAGTAAGTGTATTAACCATATAGTGAAAGAAAACAAAAAGACATGGTAAAAGTTAAATTATTTAACTTAGAGTTAAATCTAATTTATAAGGTTAAAATAACACCCTAAACATGTCTAAATCCTATTGGTTAATATGATTTCGACCCATCCCCACATTAGATTCGAAATAAGACCCTTTGGAACCATTATAAACCGATTTTGACTTTAATATAAAATAATATTTTGAGATATTCCTAAGGTGCTCCTCTCCTCCCTCATAAAAGGGCACCTCCTCCCCCTCCTCCTCACACCAATTTGAGCACTCAATCTCGGCCAACCCCTGCCATTTTCTCATCTCCACTTCCCTAGAATAATCCTAGAGGTCTTTGTCTTCTTCAAAGACCAATCTTAGTTCCCTAAGTGGAGGATTCAAAGAGGCGTTCCAAAGAAGAGGAAATATCCATTACCGATCTTTTCAATTTCTTTCTTCTTCAACATCTTATTCTTTAGTTGTTTCATGATAATGTAATAACATCAGTATTACTTACATACGGATATGTTATTATAAATATGAAACAACCCTAATTCACCTTCTATCCATCCTACGGAAAAATGAAATCATCGCGCGTGCGTACGTACGAAATACCGTCTCCACGCCGTGGTGTGATCTATTTTCCACCACCACCTTACAAAGATGGGTATAATGGTGTAATGAGTAACTATTTATGATTATTATAAAGTAATATGGATACTGAAATAATATATATATACTCCAATACAATTCCACAATCATAGGAATGATATCATCACTCGTGCGTACGTACGGAATACCGTCTCCACGATGTGATGCGAATCGTTCTACATGATCATCATTACATAGTAATTATATAAATGAATTGAATGAATAAATATGATATATGTTACACTAATACCATTCTGGATGTAAGGTATCTATAACCTTAAAATAAGAATAAGAATTTATTCGGCAAAACACTCATAAGAACAAAATGCCATAAATACCCGAGTAACAAGTAACAATGAAATATTACTAACAAGATGCTAATAATATGACCATATATGATATCATATCAATATGTATGATTCTGGAATAAGTCAATAACATTATTTAAACCATTATACAGGAGCTTCGGACACGTACAAAGCAAATCGGACCTTAGGTAAGGGAAAATATCACAATCTCATTTTTATCCGAGATTGTTTTTACTTTGGCATTTACTAGGGTGTATTTTATCATCCACATAAATGTTCCATAAATATGTAAAATTTGTTTCCATCCACTTACAATAGTTTAAATCCAATTTTAACCTTCGGTGAGTTTTTAGTAATGAATATGAAAGGAATCATTTGTCATTTTTCGTACGAGGTACTTTTTTACTTTTCCGACAAAAGTACGAAGAATGTTTTTTTTAACTTATACGGCATGAATGGATTTTTAAAACATTATTTCCAAGAAGCTTCCTTTACAAGTTTTCAAGTTTATTTTTAATGAAATTCTTTTAGTTTATAATTGCATGACATGTTAAGAAAAGAAAAGTGTTTTTGAAGAAGAAAGGATATTTTCCTCAAGAATGGAGTTCAAGTGTTTTATCAAAATTATTTTCCATCTAAGATAATAAAGGGTTCTGTTTTTATCCCTATTATTACATTGATTTGATTATGTTGTGAGGGAATTATTTTTATGAAGTCATTTACCTTATATGATTTTTTTTATGATGTCATGATGTTTCAAGAATCCCATTTTTGTTACACGTGTTATGCGATGATGTATGATTTATGATTTATGTGGCACACATAAGAAAGGATTCATTATAAGACGGGTGGGACCTATATCTCCCTCCAATGCATTGGGTAAAGATTTATATCTCATGAGATAGACATAAATGGAACAGAAGGTTATTTCGGTTCAGTGATACAGGACTGAAACGAGGAGTGAACTCGGTTCAGAAATGGACTTTGTCTGCTATGATAGTCTTGGCAATGAGTCATGACTAACACGAACTGATTTTCCACGATTATGTGTGCATGCCACAAAGTTTCAAGTTTCATGTTATGATTATGGGGATCTCATTTTCACTTCTATGATTTTTTCCATGTTAATATATTATGATCTCTTTTGCAGGTTATGATTTTCAAAAAGATATGATATGATTTTTATTTCCTTTATTTTCCCTTGCTGAGCATTTGAGCTCACACTTTTATTTTTTCGTTTCCCCAGGTCAGGAAGATGGATATTAAGTAGAATATGCTAAAAGGGACCCTAGATATGATGAAATAAATGGGAGACACTGTAGATGATTTATGAACCAGTTGTTTATGTTTCCCAGTTTCTAAAGACACTATACCTATACGGTCCTTTGTGGTTTTGTCATATGTTGTAATAAGTGTGCTTCAATTTTGAAGTATTAACAATGTATGTAAAGTATGGGTCGTTATATATTTTCTTCCATATCCCATGTTTTTTCCCCGAACACAGCCATGTTTTCACAATACTCTGACTATCGGCATGGTACTCCCTAAAATGACTTTATCAGTATTATCCATATCCTGAATCAAATATTCTGAAAATGAAGTACGAGCCTCAATCCCAGCATAGTTATCACTATCAACTGAGATGATTCAAGTTTATTTAAAATAAGCTATAACACCTAAAAAATATCATACATATTACTCTTCCTATTTGGAAGAGACAATCATTATTACACACACCTGATTCTCCAATGTATCAAAATTTCCGACAATCATGGGCACCAACATTCCTACCTAGGAATTATTCGGTGACCCAAACTTGTTGAAACTATAAGGATGACCCAATCACCAAATATAAATTCACATGATCGAAAACAATGTTCTTTATATGATATATACAAACACTAATCCATTTCCATACATTTTTGATTCAATTGGACCTACATCGATCCTTCCTACAAGAGGCGTGGTCCTAGAAACTCTAACTCACACTACTCCAACCAACATTGAGGTGACCTGCATGGCCTATGATAAAAATACCCATATGGTTCCATCATATTTTTTTACTATTGTGGTTATAGATTAATTAAATGATCACCAAGTGCTTCTCCCATGTCCCACTATTTTTTAGGATACATTATCTTAACATGTCCACTAGATTGTGAATAGTAAATTCTGACTACTTGTTTATTTGTGGGTGTAGTGTCATAGTCAAAAATACCTACGTACACAAAACCTTCAATAATTATTTCCATAGAATGATAAAAAGTGAAAATCATGGTCTAAAACTATATTTTTGTTGCCTTGTTCAAAAAAACGATCTCCCGATCATAGATATCCCCTAAATGATCAATTGTGAATAGGATCCTAGATAGTAGAGAAATGAGATACATTCATTATTCTATCCACAATCACCCATATAACATTATTCTTATAAGTAATCCTCATAAAGAAAATCCGGCGAATCTATAGAAACATTGCCCCACTTCCATTCTAGAATGGGAAATAACATTAGTAAGCCACTAGTCCATTGATGATTTTTCTTAACCTTTTAATAGGTATAACATTGTGTCATGACCCCTACAATATCCCATTTCATTATTTTCCACAAATACCATCAATATAGGTCTCTGTACATTTCAGTCAAACAAAGATGTACATCCCACAACAAGGCATGAAAAACACACATCATTTATTCTGAAATACTCATAAAAATAAAAACATGGTTCCATATATTGATGATCACCATTTCATCTATAGTCAAATAATAAAGTGTATACCCAAAACTAAGGATTTACATCAAGGGAAAAACAATATATATTCATACTTCCTCCATAAAATATAGATAAAAAGTGTTTACTACATTTTTATAGATATGAGGGGTCATCTTCTCCTCGTCCTCCCCGACCACAATCTATATATCTTCCATCTAGGTCATCATCTTCCACTAAAAAGTAGAAATATAAACTCCATGACTTTGTGTTTTCCTTCTTAATGAATCAAAAACACTATTTTCTTTCTCAATTGTGCATACAATATCAAAATTAAAAAACTACATATACTCCTCTGGGGGAGATTCAAATCCCGCTACAAGAAGATAAGTTTAATATTGCGATCAATATACCATTTAATTTTTTCACCCAACAAGTATGTTTCCAAACATTATATTTTGTAAACCACCATAGCTAACTTGATTTCATTATTAGTGTAATTTTGATCATGTGGACTGATATTTTGTAACCATTCATCCCCAACTCAGTCTCCATACATAAGCACTTCTCAACATCCTATCCACGATGCATCGCAAAACATAGTGTACTGCTCAACCATCTCGGGTAGGCGAAAAATTGTTGTAGTAGTAAAATTATTATTAAACTAATAGAATTAATTATCACATCTTCCAAACCATTCAAACATAATACCATTCAAGGAAAATACCAAAAATTGTTCTTCCAAATTGAAAAATTCCTTGATAAACCACTGATAAAAACCCAACAAACCCCAAAATCTATAGATGTCAGAATCATTTTTGGGATGCTCTCATGAAAACACAACCTGTACATTCTCTATTCCCACTAACAATCCTTCCATAGATATGAAGTGACTTAATATATATACATTGTCGATCCATAACATAAACACATATTTCATTTCATATATTTGATTCTCTTCTAGTTTAATCAAGATCTTTTCAAAATTCTGTCCATGATCATCATGGTTCATGTAGTACACCAATATGTCATATATAAAAACAACCATAAACTAGTCATAGTATCAATTGAAGAATCATTTCTTCAATTCTATAAGCACAGCTGGAGCATTCGTCATCCCAAATGGCATCACTTTGAAATCATTTAGTCCACACCTCATTATGAAATAATTACTAGGTATATTAGAAGGTTTTACTCTTAATAGATGAGACCTAGATATCAATTAAACCTTAGATAACACAAAATAAAATCATAACTATTCCAAGATATCAAAGATTCATGGAAGAGGAAAGGGGTTATTCACTTTCATCTACTTCAACTTCTGATTGTGAACACATAAACACTAGTTCCCATTAACCTTAACAGAAAAAAAAATAATAAAACCAAAAGGTGATGTACATAATAAATAAAAACATTAACTATCAACTCTTCTTGGTGAGTCTTAAGCTCATGATTCTATGTTGGTTCAATTCTGTAACGTGGGATATAAACTAGTTCGGATATCTATGTGAGATCAGTTGTAAATTCAGCATCCCTCTTAGTTGGAAACCATAAGAATTCCATAGGAAGAAGATCCTAAATCCAGCATGCTACTAGTGGAATGGAACAAGGTCTCACAACAATTTCATCTAAAAAATATAATGAAACATGGATGGTGGGATAACCTAGTTTTTTGTGAACTATCCCTTCTTAACAATCATAGATATCCTACTCTACTCGATGAACAATAATATCACCTTCAATAGATATAAAGGTCACTATCATGAGGTAACAATCTATGTGGTATCATAAATATAGAAATCAATCCATTCTGAAAATGATGTCAAAACTGTACATGTCATGTATATAAATATCCCATAGTAAATAATGCTTCACAACCTCGAGAAAATCCCCCTCACATAAATAATTTCTCTCGACCGCACTCCCAATGGTGTGTCGATCATCATAGAGCCACTCAAAAACT
Source organism: Viscum album (assembly GCA_963277665.1). Classification (NCBI taxonomy): domain Eukaryota; kingdom Viridiplantae; phylum Streptophyta; class Magnoliopsida; order Santalales; family Viscaceae; genus Viscum; species Viscum album. The sequence goes on from OY728120.1 coordinate 2,117,687,089, forward strand.
CCACTGTCAGACTAAAACAATTCACAAATTTGAAAGATATAAAATAATTAAGGGATCTAATATCAAACAAGGAAATAAAAATTAAATATGCTATAAGAATAGTATCTCTGACTATCAATGTCCCATCCTCCCTATCCTAATGTGATGGTTGAACTGCAAGAATATTTCCTAACCCAATTCATTATAATGTTGTCATTGTCCCTTGAGATACATGACTCTATTGATATGGAAACTATTTCCATGGAATACCACATCCAATGCATGTAACCTTATGCCCAGAATAACTCAAAAATCATGTTGAATATGGGTTATAAGACCCCTTCCCATAATAGTGTTCTATCTAGATCGTCCATCACTACCCATCTATATTAGGTTCTTATAGAACCACTGTTGGTGTCCTATCCATCAACAATATTATCACTCTATTAGTTGTTGGGGACACCAATTTTGATAGTGACCTAACCAGCTGCACTAATGGAAATTATCTTGAGAATTGTCCTAAATAACCGAACCGTCCCACCAGACACTCTACATTCCTCTATTCTAGTTGACGCGCTCAAAGTGTTGTTTCCTCCCCTCAAAAGACATACCACCTAATCCTCTAGAAAAAACTACATGCATTACACATGATGAATCCCACTACTTCCCCTAAAAAATGATATTCAAATTCACCACTTCAAAATATATCTTCATCCCAATGATATCTCCCTTTGAATTAATATCAAATTTGAGTCACCAGGAAAGTACATCGCCTCATCGGACTCCGCCCCTACCCGTGCTATAAAAGAGAATAAAGTTAGTGAGGTGTCAATTATAGTCCATCACAATCATAATCCCTAGGTCGACTACATTATCATAGCTTCCCTCGTTCTTAAGCATGCCATAGAATATGTGGCACAAGAACATCTCTTGAAAGTCCTCAGAAATTTTTCCCACCATATTGTTAACCCAATTATGAATATACCACTATTGATTCAATAATCCACTCATCATATAAGAATAAAATTAAACTCTCATCTCCTTGAGAGTCTCTTAATGGTTAAGTACCTCCTAGATAGACTCAACCAAAAACATTGCTACCACAGGTCCCACTAATCTGGTGAATGTTATCGGGTTCTGTAATAGAAATTCCCTTTTCATGTATGACATTTTCCTCAGAGCTTTTCTTGGGTCTATTTCCATAAACAACATAAATCATGAAAATTAATCATGAAACTACTCTCTCATACATTCATCTAAGAAAATTGGGACTCTAGTTTCACTGTAGGAGGATCATTTCTATCTATGTCCCCCTGTCTTCCTATAAACAAGCATCATTATGGAGGATTACCACTGAAATTCCAAAAAAACTTCTTATGACTCAGGACATATGATTATTATGATTAAAATGCAGTGAAACATGTAAATATATAAAAATTATTCCCTATAATTCTACCACATAATCCAATCTGAGGCACATTCACTACACCCAACCATCTCTCACAAGGTTGATGGAAAACATAGGGTAAACAATTTTTCATCAGACATCCATTTAAAAACATTAATTAAAAAAATTAAATAATTTTACTGATTTAAATATATTATTAGGAACATTTTATTTAAATTACATAGGTAATGAAAATAATTTTAATATAAAATAATCACCCAGAAAATGTCTTTCCATGCATGCGTAAATGATCCATGTCATAATAAATATTTTTTTCAAATAATGTTGTATGTTTTCACAACTCTCATCTCATATTGGGTTATGAAGAAAAATTTTATAAAAATAATAACATCGTGCAAGAAGTGGATCACTCACGGGGGAAATATCATTCAATAATAACAATATCCTAATGAATAAAAAAACCATCCAGGGTACTTGTGTTTCCGCTTACATGGGTAATCAACTCCTGTGCATGATCTCGTTACCAAGTTCCAACTCCTACAGGTCTCCTACCTAAACTTCCCAATTATTAGGATAAAGAAAACGACCTGAAAAAACCATTTATACCACTTTTTAATATCCCTCACCCAATGTCACATATATGTTCCCAAATTCAGTTTGTTTTATGACCGTATGATCTCCTCCCTATTTACTAGAGGCTGTTAAATGGTATCAAGGGTCTAATATTTAATATGTGGACAATGATCCCTCTTTATAAAAGCATAACAACCATAGAAATTAATAACCAATATCCAAATTATAAAAGAAAAAATCAAGTTATAATATTAAATAATTAACAACAATATCGCATTATAATCCAAAAATAAGGAAAATTAACGTAAAAAAAATCAATAAATATATCATTCCATATAAGTTTCATGTGTAAAAATAAAACTAAAAAAATAACACAAAAACATCTCTTATGTGGATATAGATTTCATATCTAGTTCCCCATCCATTCCCACTAATGAATCCAAACTCATCCATATAACATACGTGTATTGGCTTTATACTTCCTACAATCATAAAGACTATTAGGGCACTAATCAAGTATCCTGACTAGGTTGTGATTAAAACTATGTAGGCCACCACTAATGTTCTCTAATAAAATATTTTATATATAAAAATGTATACAATTTTATAAATAATCAATGAACCAAATGACAAAAATAAATAGGTTTCACATTTATTTTTTCTTTTATAAACCACCTCATAAAAGCATTGACAAGTATTTGATTATAAAACATAAATCTTGTGGTTTTCAAAATTCATTATAGATTATCATTTAATTATATATTTAATTCCATTTTTAATTCCAGTATCTGGGAACATCACTCTAATACCAATATGTTTGGGGCCTAGAGAATCATTCAGGCACCCTGTGGGATTTTGGAGCATAACTCCCTATCCCACATCAATTGGATATTTGTAGGATTAGTCCTTGTCCTAAATATTATTGTTCACATCGATGAATTGGTGGCCTAGAGCATTAGAATGTCACCCAATGGTTATTTGGAGAATCGTTCCCTAACCCAAACCCCATTAATCAATCAATAATAGTTATCACATATAACAAATTCATATCAATGTTCAACATCATTAATTTTTATTCAATCATTTTTTTCATTGAGTACCATTACATTGGTCCTTAAATATGTGGGTCCTTATATTTACCACATGGAATTATATGAAAATTCACAATTAACCTGTATATCATAAACTGATCACATATTTCACCAATACCTTTCATGTTATATCATGCAATCCCATTAATTCCCATTATCAGGTGCAAAAAAATTTAATTTAATTCCAAATACACATCCTTATCCTTTACACATTACATGCGAATTATCTCAAATATTTATTAACACACCCCATGGGTTTCCATTAAATAAATTTTCATAATTTATAATAAGTCCAATGGGATCTGTTAATGGTTTCCTAATTTACCACTATTAAATTCATTTTTTCTATTTAAACATCAATTTAACAACGTGTAAAAGAAATGTCACATTTTACATAACATGAGAATAATCAAGACTAAGGAAATATTAATTTATTAATCCTACATCATGATCGGGGATGAACACCATCTGAATCATAATCCACAATTATGGTTATAATTATAGAAATCAATGTGAGTTTAATGATCTAGGATCAACACCCAGACCCCAGAACCTATGAAATAATTCCATCAAAAACTATATCTAATCCCATGGAATTAGAAGAATCCATCACTCCAAAATAATAAAAAATACTAATGATATAAAAGAAACCAAACCATAAGAGATTTCATTCTAGATGTGTGGTCAAAACCTTCTAGCATGTCTTATATTTGAATAGAAATGGGGTTTTTCAGATTTTGAAATCTCCCAAAATCGTTAAAAATAAAAATAAATAGTATTGGGTCATGTTGGGGTGATTTGGGGAAATACCGATGGATTTGGGATTTTGAATAAAAAAATTTGGGGTGGGGGTTAAAACCTGCACACATGTTTTTTTATATAAGGTGAATGTATTTCCAAAAAATGTGGCCTAATTATGTACCCCATGTTTGGGGATAAAATATTACTCCTAGGTTGTGGATGATTTGAAATACCATCCTCGATCCATCCAATACCCCTTTATTTGATGTTTCATATTTGGGGAGGGAGGTCAAATGGTTTGGTAAATCAGTGTGCCACCTCATGTGGCTCCAAAAGGGTTGCACGGTTTCATGGAGAAAATAACATGGTATTCCCTAACTATGTTCCAGCCAGTTTTAGACTCATTGGAATAAAAAATTATCCAATTTCACCTGAAGAAACACCAAATAAAATCTCAACAATGTTATAAATAGAAAATGTAACATATTTCCTCATAAAGAGAAAGATGCGTCTCTAGAAATATAGGGATCTTACATCGGGCATAAAATTATCATTTTGTCATTGGAAGTCACTAAGCTGGATGTAGGTTTCCTTGTGAAATATATTCAGTGTTCATTGCTCCTCTATACTCATATATGTATCAATGGATATCTTTTTTATTTTTTCAGATATCCTCGTCCCTCCTGTTGATTTGTCCATTTACATTCATAGTGTCATTAATTCTTATCTTCCTCCAGTTTTTGAATTCAGTATTCCTCTTTAGTATTCTATTTCCGAAATCATAAATGTTATAGATTTTCTCATGATGATCTACTAGTTATCCATAATTCATTTATAGATGATAGACTATGATTATGGTGTCAATGTTGAAGTGTATTTTCAATAGGGAGTCGACGAACTCTGTAGAGTGGATGGTGGAAATGAGGACGATGGTGGTGTGAAATCCATGGTACTGGTGGTTGAAATAATTTTTTTTCCCGGTGGCATGGGATGTCTTTAGGGTTGGTGGTTTGGGTAATTAAGGATTCATTCATTGAAAATTTTTCCATTTGACCATGGATTGTTATGTTGGATCATCTTTGAATAGTGATGAATAGGGCTGATGACCATTAATGACAAGAAACAAAGGCAAAAATGACCATCCATAAAAAATAATGATGACTGGTTGAGGGGGAAATTTTGTTCCATCAGACGAATTTTTGGACATGGTTCTTTCTTTTTTGACATCGTATATTACATAACTCTTGGACCTTTGGGCCTTTTCTATGTCTCTGAGCTCAAGTCTTCAGTAATTCACCCGTATTGGACATCAGGTCACTGGGGCTTTAGGCATACATAGTTCATTAGATGACATAGGGTAACATGTTTATTGATGTAGAGGACCATGTTTAAAATGAAACATAATTTAGAATTTCCAGGGGAAGCTCAAAAATGTGATAGGTGCAATAAAATAAAGCATTTTACCTCTATCCACAATGGATATAGGGGTTATCATCCAAAATTATTCTAAGGGTATCATTGTGTGATGGTATTTATAAGATGGGGTTATACATCCTATGAATATTGATAACCTAACAATCAACGTGATGAATATTAATAGTTGTGTGGAATGAAAACATGCACACGTTTCTGGGTGTAATGAACAATATATAGATGAGTTTGTTAACCCTTGTATTTTGGATATCATCCCATACGTGGATTAAAGAGGATTTCTATATAACGTAATCACATTATTGTAGTGCAATTCCATGGTTACTAGTATGGGGTAATTGAAGTGTGAGGAATCAAATTATGACGTGATGTTTGTCTTCTCATTTACACCATTAGGTCAGTTTAATTTTTTTCCATTGTGATTATGGGTCCTCAAAATGAAAAGTATCCTTATGAAAAATGGACTTCGAGTCATTTAAATATTTAACACTTAACCATTTTTATAACTATAATTTCTTTTCTTAATAAAATTGGCATCATTTTAACTGACCATGTAACAAAACATGTTTTTTGAGACTGTGAATTTCTGAATAAATTTGAATTTATTCATTCGTATTATTATAATAGATAAAATGTTGATTTTACTTTAATAGTTGACATTAGATAAATTTTATGACCACTTAATTTTTCTTAAAATTTAGTGTGTACCATTGGACATGAGTTTGGTTTAATTCGGAAAAATTTGAATTTTAAGGGAATAATTAATAATCAAAAAATAATATTTTTAATAATATTGTTTTCAAAAATATTTTGTAACATCCCGATTTTGGGTGCCACTCAATGGATGCCACAATCTCGGTTCACCACATGACCTCAAGCACATTTCCCCAAACTCCAGAGGTTCCTGACTAGCAGCGAGGTCCCAGGTCTGATAGTGGGGAAACTATGCCCTCATTTTTCAAAGTGCAGCGTAGTGGAATACAAAATAAAACATACATCAACTGCTGAAGAAATAAAACATACACGATTGAAATAAACAACTGAAGTATATATAAAGAACTATATATAAATAATGATGCAACATGTCTCAAGATCTATGAAAATAGCCAGAACATGTTATACATCGATACAGTACAAAAAAATGCAGAGTACAACAAAACAAAGAAAAATAGGTGGCCACGGCATCGTGAGCCTAGGCTTGGTACCATGCCCTCCTACTCCTTATAAATAGTCATGTACCTATATAGGGAATCTTTTCCCTATCTACACCTGGAGAAACGTAATCTGTTTGGGCCGAAAAGCATGACCTAAACTGGGTGTCAGATATATATCTCAGTAGGAACCCACCAAAGGCCCGTGCCCAATAGTGTGTAAACATGCATCAACAGTGTGTAGTAGTATGATGAAATAAACTAAGCTGTACTCAAAAGTAACTAACTTAACAGTTATATTGCAATTCAATTATTCATTTAATCCATTTAATATATGAAAACACCACAGTGCATTTCTAATTAAACAGTCATCGTCCTCTGACAAACAAAACCTTACCCTTAGGTAATCATAATCCAACCCGTATGTATTTCCCTTAGGTGTAACAGAAATTTCCCTTAGGCGTACGAAGTGTAAGCCTCAGGCATAGAAGTCAAGCCCTCAGGCATGAATGGTTTCCCTCAGGTGAAATAGTATGTTTCCCTCAAGCTAATACAGTCACACCCCCCGACTATAGTAAAATTCCGCCCTTAGGCATTAGTAATCAGGCCATGCCCAACATATAAACAGGCACATTACAAAGAAATCCTCTCAAGTAAAAAGCAATGCATAATTTAATCATGGCATACCCTCGAGTATCTTGGCAAAACTGCTAAACAGAGGAACACACCCCCGGGGTGGTCCTGGATCCAAGCAGCGATCCCAAACAATATTTTCAAAATTTTATTAATTACCGATACAATTCTAGGTATTCAATATAACCATGGCCTCAGCAACACGACACCCCAAATATGGGTTCGTAGCCCAGAAACACGCAAAAACACATTACAGTTGGAAACTAAACACCAAGCCACCTACCTTATAAGACAACGAGTGCTATACACGAACGTTGATTCCAGAAACGCCCAATTATGACCTAGATATGATGAAGGAGAAAATCCTCTTAACCTCAAATAACTCCCATTAGAGAAGGAAATGGTAAGAAACACAGTAGGAGAAGAGAGGGCCTACTCGCGCGTTTCCAAGGTGATCGACAGAAGCAGGATGAGATTCCCGTTGCTCGATCGACAGATCTCCCACGATTCAGCCTCCCTCTTCCGCTCCTCTCGTCCGGTTCTAAGCCTTCCCTATGAACAGGGGAGGATACAGTCTATTTTTGCGAATAAAACAAAGTACTCGGCATGTACTTCCAAGCACACAGTGTGTACTTACTTCATTTAACTATTCCTCTGGCATCACCGCCAAACTGTTCATCCGTCGACATGAGTACATGGCTTGTACTCCTGAGTACACGGCGTTTACTATCGCCCAGCTAACAGCTACTCCACTGCCTTACTGTTTTGGCCTGCTGACTGACTACATGGTGTGAAATGGACCACTACACGTCATGTACTCAGTTCCTACACCCTTCGTTGCTGACATGGCTACACGCCCGATGTACACATTCCACACTGCAAAAAGTACACAAAATGTGGAAAAGTACATGGCGTGTAGTTCTAAAATTTATGATTTTTCTCCATTTTACATATTTTCTAAAAAACACTTAAGGAAAAGAGGAATGGAGAAGCCCGTACCACAAAAATAAGAACTGGTTTCTTACAAACTTCCCCCCTTATAAAAAATCGTCCCCGAATTTCCCTTCCAAGGGTGGTGAAGATATAGCCGTGAACAAATATGGACATTGAGCACGTACGTCAGTCTCCCGCTCCCAGGTTTTGTCCTGCACCCAGCCATGCTGCCATTGCACCCGTACAAGAGGAACTAACTGGCCTCAAAGATCCTTTGTGCTCCTATCAATGATACGAATCAAATTCTCTTCAAAGGACGCATCCATCTGAAGCTCAACCACTTTGGGCTGAATGATGTGAGATTGGTCTGAATGATAGCGGTGCAACTGAGAGACATGGAAAATGTCATGCATGCCTTGGTACCGCTGCGGTAACTGCAACCTATAGGCACCCATCCTGACTCTCTCCAGAATCTCAAATGGCCCCACATACATCAGTGAAAGCTTACCATGTGTCCTGATCCATCTTTGTCCTAGCCTCGGCGAAACACGCAAGAAAACCTGATCCCCGACCACGAACTCCAATGGTCGTCTGTGGAGATCAACATAAGACTTCTGAGATGACTTCGTGGTAGGAATCTGCTTCTGAATTAACTAGACCTGCTTAGAAGTCTCATGCACGAGACATGGTCCCAGTAAAGATGCCTCACCTGCCTCTGACCAGCACAAAGGTGATCGGCATGGCCTACCATATAATGCCCCATATGGTGCCATATCGATAGTTTCCTGAAAACTATTATTATAGGAAAACTAGACTAGGGGTATATTCTTCTCCCAATATCCCCCAAAGTCTAGGACGCATGCACACAACATGTTCACAAGAACCTGTATCGTACACTCTCACTGGACATCGGTCTGAGGGTGGAATGTTGTGCCCAGAAGCACTTGTGTACCCAATGACCTATGAAAACTCTGCCAGAAATGAGACGTAAAGAGGGAGTCCCTCTCAGAAATGATATCACGAGGGACCCCGTGAAGATGTATGATCTCTTGGATATATAGCATACTGATCTCATCAAAACCGAAGGTCTCTTTGATTGGAAAAAAGTGATCTACCTTTGTGATTCTATCCACGACATCCCACACAACATCATTGACTCGAGGGGACCTCAGCAAACCCGTCACAAAATACATCACTATATCATCTCATTTCCAATCTGGGATGAGTAACTGTTGTAACAGTCTAGCTGGTCTCTGGTGCTCCACCTTCACCTACTGACAGGTGGAACATATCCTAACAAAACTAGTCAAAACTCTCTTCATATCTGGCCACCAGTACTGACGTCTCATGTCTCGGTACATCTTTGTAACCCCTGAATGAACTGCCCAAGCTGAAGCATGAAACTCCCACATCAGCTCCTCGCGTATATCCCCTAGAACCCACACTCATCCATAGAAATGCAGAACCTCATCATCGCCTATCATCCAACTAGGAGGAGGGCCATCACTTTCCACCGACTCCCGTAGAACTAGGCCCTCTAGATCTGACAGTTGTCTCATCCTCACTCTGTCCAGGAGAGAAGAAGTCAAAGCTAAAGATGAAAGATAGGACTGGCCCTCACGGTCATGCACATCCAGATGCATCTTAGAGAACAAGGCCATAAGCTGACACTCACCATTGGCCTCCTGCACAGCCTGTATCTATGTCTTCCTGCTCAGTGCATTAGATACTGCATTACCATTACTAGGTGTATAGGCATGCTCAATATCAAAGGACTATAGGTATTCCATCCACCTCATCTACGACATATTCAGGTCACGCCGAGTAAAGATATATTTGAGGCTTTTGTGGTCGGTGAAAACCACAATATGCTCTCCCATTAGATAATGTGTCCAAAAGTGTAACGCATGAACAACATCGGCTAACTCGAGATCATGCGTTGGGTAATTCCTCTCATGTGGCCCCAACTGCCGAGACCCTTACGCAACTACTCGATCGCCCTGCATCAATATAGCTCCTAGACCAATACCTGATGCATCACAGTAAACTGTATAGCTCTTCCAAGGATCAGGGAGTATCAGGATAAGTGCTGATGTCATCCTTCCTTTCAGGTCTTGAAAGGCTGTCTGTCAACCATCTGACCAAACGATCTTCACACCCTTCTTAGTCAAACCCATCAACAGCGTTGCTAAGTGGGAGAAGTCCTATATGAAGCATCTGTAGTATCCAGCCAGCCCTAAGAAACATTGTATCTCAAACACGTTCTTAGGCTGCTCCCAGGAAACTACTGCTCCCTCCTTCTCTAGGTCTACTACAACTCCTACCTCCGAGATGATATGACCCAGGAAATGAATATAGTCCATCCAAAAGTGGCACTTTGAGAGCTTATCATATAGTTGATTTCCACTTACTGTGCTCAATAGGCTCTCAAGATGGGTTTCATGGTCATGTCTAGTGTGAGAGTACACTAATATGTCGTCCACGAATACTACCACAAAAGAATAAAGATACGGATGAAACCCACGATTCATCAGATCCATGAAATCTGATGGCGCGTTCGTGAGTCTGAACGGAATAACAGAATACTCATACATACCATATTTTATCTAAAAAGCTGTATGCAGTATATCTGATGGTCTCACGCGCAGCTGATGATATCTGGATGTCAATTCAATCTTCAAGAACACCTGTTCTCCACGAAGATGATAAAAAAGATCATCTATCCTCGGCAAGGGGTATCGGCCCTTGACCATCAACTGGTTCAGCTTCTGATAATCCACAAAACGTCTGAGGGTACCGTCCTCCTTCTTTCAAAAAAGGACCGGATAACCCCCCTGAGAATTACGGGTTCAGATGAAACCCTTCACCTGTAACACCTCTAACTGCCTCTTGAGATCCTACATCTCAGGTGTATTCATCCAATAAGGAGTAATGGACACCGGTGCTATTCATGGCACAAGCTTGATAGATAAATCCACCTCTCACACCGGAGGTAGACCTGAAAAATCATCTGGGAAGACATCCATGAAATGATCAACAACTGGAGGGAAATCCATCTGACCTATCCACTGATCATCCAGATACAAACTCAGAATCTATGCTGTGACTCCACCACGCCCATGATGCTCTGGTCTAGCTCGACTCGCCTGAACATCCCATTCTACCCTGTATAGAAACTCTCCTCTCTCTAGTGTTGTGAAACTCACCCTGCGACGATAGCAGTCTACAAAGGCTCGAAAGGGAACCAACCACTCCTTCCCGAGAGTGACATCATAAGCTTTCATCTCTAAGACATCGTGGTCCCAAAAAAAGTGACACCCACCAACCTCAAGGGGAACTTCTTGCACTGATGCACACCAGCCATTCTAGTCCCCAACGGAGTGTCTAGAATCATGATATCAGAAGAAAGAGAAACACAGAGTCCAAGGCTCTCCATAACGGGTACAGATATAAACTATGTGTAGCACTTGTATCAAAAAGTACTGAAGATAAGACAGAAGCTACTAGAATAGTACCTCTGAATGTAGAAGGCCCTAGATCCTACTGATGTTTGGTCTATTGCACTGCATATTCCTACCCAATGCTGCAACCCTGCAACACAGCCTGGCTACTCTGACCTGTCCCGCCCTGTTGCCTCTGCGATCCTGGTGTCTGGCTACCACGACCACGACCACCATCTCTACCTGCACACCCTGATGTATTCCAGTTCCCCGAATGGTAAGAAGCCACAGGTCTAGCGACCACATGCAGTGTCTGCACATAAACCCTCTCACTAGCCATCAGTGGAAACACCCTACAAAAGCACTGCAGATGACCCATCTTGCTACAAGCTCGACACTCTACTAGATCACATGGACACATCACTCTCTTGTGCCCCTCTTTACCACACTGGTAGCACCTAATCGGGCCACCTGAAGAAGGTTCCTTGCTGGTACTACCTCCCTGAGAGAAATCCATCTATATCTTCCTTTTTCCAGTAGTAATTGTACCAGTAAATGGTGCTGAATTGGCCTGGCCCACACCACTATATTCCCACAAGTTCCTCTTTGTAATCAGTGCCTGATTTACAATTTCATATACTAAAGGTAACCTGAAAACATTCACCAGCGGTCAAATGTCATAATGAAGACCATCCTAAAAACGTCTTGCTCTCAACATCTCATCACCCACTAGTACGTGTGTAAAACGCTGAAGCATGGTAAGGCGAGAAGAATAGTCCATCACCGACATAGATCCCTGCTATAGATTCATGAACTCTCAAGCTCTATCTTCCCTCAGGGTCTCTAGAAAGAATTCATAGAAGACTACCTAAAAATATTATCACACCATGCCACTGTGATGCTCTGACTGGGTGGTAACATCCCACCACCTCTTGGAAGAATCATACATCATATATGTCGTGAGATTGACCCTCCACCCTGGAGGCATCTCAAAATCTCGAAAATAGTATACATCGACCCGAACCAAGACTCCACAACCTGTGGTCCGCCATCCCCAGAAAACATACATGGATGATGCTGCTGGAAGATACGAGTCAGCTTGGCCATAGATATAGCAGCCTGCGGTGCTCCCTAAATGGTCTGTATGAACCGCATAAAGCCCTCACGGAACTGAGCCTCTGCTCCTGTGTCTAGTATAACGGCTGGCGTCGAATCTGGCTCTGCCGGTGGATCCACTGGTAGCCCATGGCCCACCATTTCTAGAGTATAGTCGTCTCCACTCTCCTGGTGAACAACACGCGTTAATCTAGGCGGCATGACACTACAAGGTCAAAAGCATGCCTTAGATTCAACATTTATCAAAGAGAAAAAGAGAAGGAACCACAAAGGGATCAAGATGAATATGGAATTTAATTATTTTCATAACAAGACTACATGGCGTGTACAATGACAACACATAGTGTATTTGACTTCCCTTCCCCGGCCCAGGTCCTTATACACGGCTAAGCCACATGGCTCCCGTTGAACAAAAACTACACGATGTGTATATAATATAAACGACGTGTATGGTGTAATTTTACAACTTCATGTGTCATTGTGACACGGATGACTACTCAGCATGACACTACAAGGCGGGTTACACCCGCACACAGCGTGTACATCACCCCGTTTCCTAGACACATGGTTAAGTGCACATGGTCTGTCCTCAGAAAAAACTACACGTCGTGTCCCACAGGTACACGGCGTGTTCAAGGAGTGGTGATACTGACTCGTGTTGTTAGTTACACAGCTGAGTCCCCAGGACACACAACACAGTGTGTTCATCATTGACACATCATGATCTGTACTGGAGTTCACCAACCCGTGTTGTTAGTTACACGGCCGAACTCTGGGTCAACACTACACAGCGTGTACCAAAGATACCCGACATGTTCTCCCCAAGATCTTCCATTCCCCATGTTGCCGCCAACACGGTTTGTAACACGGGAAGAGACTACACGGCCTGTACTATGGGTACAGAGCATGTACTCCAAAAGTTTATTTTTCTTCCAAAACAGAAGGCCATACACGACATGTTTAAAGTACTACACGGCATGGATGCTGGGTTTCCGTACAGTAAGCCTCAGAAACTTTTACGGAACCCATAAAATACCGAAAAACAATGCCTAAGTGTCAAATTCTGACCTGTGAGGGCCCATAATCCCCACAAATTAATGTTTGACATCTTATTTGTGTTATAACTAATAAATAGATAATGATCCACCAAATTCCGGTCAATGGGGGACCATACACCCCAAAAACCAAAGTTTGGCGTCCACTCTATAAACATTCTGACACATGAAAATACCCTATCACAAGGCAGGTATTTATCAAGAAGCTATCACAATAGCATGCTTTTCTAGCACAACAACTATCTCAACAACACGAAATTACTAATGCACCTACATGGCATGGAAACTATGCATGGAATGCGATTTCTAACATGTGCCTATATGATGCATGGGATGAGATACCCTCATCTCATCGGGTTGCAACTAAATTGAACCCAAAAATAAATTATAACAACCCAATCTCAAGTGCATCACATAATGGTGAAAACAAATCAACAGTAAATTGCAAAATCAGTAAAATTGAAACACGAGATAAATTGGATTTTCCCTGTACACTGGTTATTTATTCCCGAGAATAGCTTATTAGAAACTACCATTCGTCCTATCCCTGACTACGGCTCCAAATAGTAAGTCAAAGAAAAGAACACCCTCTGATACCCCTTTGTAACGTCCCGGTTCTGGGTGCCACTCAACAAGTGCCCCGATCCCGGTTCACCACGTGACCTCAAGCGCATTTCCCCAAACGCCAGAGGCTACCGACTAGAAACAAGGGCCCATGTCTGATAGTGGGAAAACTATTCCCTCATTAGTCAAAGTGTAGCACAACGAAATGAAAAATATAACATACAATGACAGTGGAAGAAATAAACCATACACGATGGAAATAAACAACTGTAGTAGTTATAACCAATTGTATATAAATAATGATGCAACATGTCTCAAGTTGTACGAAAATATCCAGAACATGTTATACATCGATACAGTACAACCAAATGTAGAGTCTAGTAAAAAAAAGCAAAATAGTTGGCCACAACATCGCGAGCCTAGTCTCGGTCCCATGCCCTCCTAATCCTTAGAAATCGTCAAGTACATGTATAAGGACTCTTTCCCCTATCTACAACAGTAGAAAAATAATCTATTTGGAAAAAAAAACATGACCCAAATAGGGTGTGAGAAATATATCTCAGTAAGCACCCACCAATGGCCCATGCCCAACTGTTTGTAAACATGCAACAACAATGTGCAGTTATAAGATGCAATAAACAGAGCATTACTCAAAAGTAACTAACATAACAATTGTATTTCTTTTTAATTATTCATTTAATCCATTTAATATAAAAAAACACCACAGTGCATTTCTAAGTAAACAGTTAGTGTCCTCAGACAAACAAAAACTTACCCTCAGGTAATCAGAATCCAACCTGCAGGTATTGCCCTCAGGTGTTACAAAAATTTCCCTCAGGCGTACAATGTGTCGCCATCACGCACAAAGGTCAAGCCCTCAGGCATGAAAGGTTCCCTCAGGTGAAATAGTATGTTTCCCTCAGGCAAATATAGTCACACCCTCAGGCTGTAGTAAAAAACCACCCTCAAGCATAATTAACCAGTCCATGCCCAACATATAAAAATGCACTTTACATACAATTCCTCTCAAGGGAAAAGTAATGCATAATTTAAACATGGCATACCCTCGGGTATTCTGGCCAAATGGATAAATAGAGGAACGCACCCTCGGGATGGTCCTGGATCCATGTACTGATCCAAAATAGCATTTTCACAATTTTATTAATTACCTATACAATTCAAGGTATTCATTATAGCCACGGACTTAGCCTCACGACACCCCAAATATGGGTTCGTAGCACAAAAACAAGCAAAAAACCCATGACAGTTGGAAAATAAACCCCAAGCCACCAACCTTATATGCCAATGAGTGCTATACACGAACGTCGATTCCAGAAACGCCCATTTACTACATAGATATGATGAAGAAGAAAATCATATTAACCTCAAATAACTCCTATTAGGGGAAGAATTGGTCAGCAATATGCTAGGAGAAGAGAGTGCATACCCGCGCGGTTCCAACGTGATCGACAGAAGAAGGATCAGATTCGCAGTGCTCGATCGGCAGATCTATCATGATTCGGCCTCCCTCTTGTGCTCCTCTCATCTGGTTCTAAGCCTTCCATGTGAATAGGGGAGGCTACTACCCATTTAAGCAAAAAAAAGTACACGGTGTGTACTTCCATAATTTAACTGTTCCTCTGGAGGCACTACTAAGCTGTTCATCCGTCGACAAGAGTTCACGACATGTACTCCTGAGTACATGGCATATACTGTCGCCCAGCTGGCGGTTGCTCCACCGCCTTACTGTTTTGGCCTGTCGATTGACTACATGGTGTGTAAAGGACAACTACATGGCATGTAGTCGGTTCCTACACCCTTCGTCGCCGACATGGCTACCCGCCCCATGTACCCATTCCACACGGCCAAAAGTACACGACGTGTGGAAAAGAACACTACGTGTAGTTCCAAAATTTAGTATTTTTCGGTATTTTCCATATTTTCTCAAAAACACTTAAGGAAAAGAGGAATGAAGAATCCCGTACCTCAAAAATAAGAACTGGGTTCTTACAATTTGATGGATATATATTTTTAATGTAAAATCAGATTGAGATTATATATCGTCCATTAAGTATATAATTGAGGGATTCACCTAGGAGGGCCATAAAGTCATGTCGAACAGGTTAGTTGAGCCCCTTATTCTTATTCATTTTTTTCTTCTTTTATTTTTCTGTACTCATTCTTCCTTTTTCACCCAGATTATCCTGCAAACCCCTTTGGGATTCCTCTATCACATAATTTATAGATAAATATAGGGGGATATATATATATATATAGTAGAGTATGGGGTATCGTTATATATCTCAAGAGGATCTGCATTATTGTACAGATACCGTGCCTTGCGAAAATGGGTTATTATTTGGCGGATTCAGCACGAAGGTAGGTTGTTTAAATGTTTTCTCATAAGTTCTTTTAGATTTACTAATCTTATCATTTTAACCCCAATTATTACAATAGTATAACCCTTATGGGTTGATCTATACATTTTTATGAGAATAAGTTGTTTTCGGTGATTTGAAGGGTTTCCCATTCTGAAATCCCCATCACATGGAGTGTAATTCATGAACTGACACAGTTTTTTATTCCCATTTGGAGAGTATGGTCTTTTTAAAATTACACTCTATGTATGTGGTATAATACATGTAATATGACTCTGTTCTATATCTGATAACTTTTATAGACATCCCAATTAGGGGTATATGGATGTATAAAGTACATGGCTAAACCCTGTGTGGGTCGCATTCCAGGTATAGGTACACTAATAAGATATATACACGGGCTAGCCCAATGAGGTACATATGAAGGTACCCCTTGTAGAGTAACCACCTTGTCCATGACTTACATGATTATTTAATTCAGTTTTACATTCCATGTATGGAATGAGTACATTCAAAGGTAGAGGACTGAGGGTACACAACATTTACTAGGGTACACTTGCCTTGTACACCTCCATTGCATTGACTTTGATGGATTTTCTTATCTTTAAACCCTGGAGTTGGAATTGGACATATGATTAGAAATTTTTTTTCTTATGGATCATTATGGTAATAATCTTTAGGTTATTTGAGAACTCCTATGAGTCATTTTAGGCTTCTTCCAAAACATAGATGTCCTTCCTCCGTAATAAAATTCGACTACCTCTTAAGAATGTTAAACATTATCTAAGGTGCTCCATGATCCATCATTATAGACTAGTATTCATAGAAATTCAATTTTTTCCTTGTATCCATCTTATCATTTTACCAATAGGATCTCATGTAGGATTCCTATGTATTATTACTATTTTTGAGGGTCCTACGATGGATGCCTTTTCTTACATGTTGAATAAACATATCTATCTCATGATCTATTATAACATATTAATTCATTCAATAGAAACCATGTTGGATTAATATTCCTATGTATTCCATTTCTAGGATCTGATATAGGATTCCTCAAAATATGTTATCATTTATATAGGTTCACATGTATTATTCCTCTTCCTATGTATCGTTCATAGCATCCCATGTAGGATTCCTCTAAATTCATTCCCTCAAGGAACCCATATAAGATCTGTAATCTATGTTAACTACTATGGATACCTTGTAGGAATCATTCACATATGTGTACACCTTGAGGATTCAATGTAGGAAGCCTCACTACTATTTGGACATGAGGGAACCAATGGGTGCCCTGATGTTTTATAGACCATGAGATAGTAAATAGAGTTTTGGTAGAGATGGTAGCGAGCATCACATTGGAACATGTGTCCAACGTGTTATTATAAGAGGACGTGATAATAGTGGTGTCTATGGGCATCCAACGACCCTCATTCTATTATTTATAAATTCATCAATTTACTAATTATAAATTAATGATAACTAGTGGTGCTTCCTAGTTTGTTGAGAATGACGTTAACACGATGCGACAATTATCTTGGGAATTCCATGAAATAAATCATTATATTCTTATTATTTATTTATTGATATATCCATATTTATTTTATGGGGTTAGACTTCTGATCCCAAGAAAAAATATATTTGGGACTCATAGATATAATTCTTGGGTAGTTACTTCTAGGACATTCAATTTTATATATTATTGGGATCCATCTCTTGATACTATTGATTGTGATTTTTTGGAATGGAATCCCTAAGGATTGGATACTCATGGATGATTACCCTCTCCTAATTTATGGGGATTATTACACTCTCCTTGATTTATTACATAACAAAAGTGTTTGACATGGTTGTCTATATTGTGGATTGGATATACTTGGATGCATATTCTCTCATGAGTGATGGGGATGATTATCCTCTTCATCATAGATTACATGATCATAGTGGTTATAACGGTGGTCCTCAAAATTGATGTGACATTTACATCAAGGATGATTGTGCTTACCATGAGTGAAACATATGATACACCCTACAATCACATGGAAACATAATTACTACATTTCCGAAATTTACTTCCTAAAAATGGGTCTATTTATCAATTTATATGAATTTATATCAACCATAAACTTTGGTATTGAGATAATTCATTTTATAGATTGCATACGGGCTTACCCATTAGAGATCATCCAAGATCAATTGTCATGATCGCCTATGGACTAGGAACTAGGGCTCAAAAATCATGGTAGATTAACATGGCTTGAGTGGAATGGCGTCCATCACATAGACATGTTATAGGATTTACCATCAGCGTATGTAATTTTTAATTATACTTATATGTGGTGAGTACAGATGAACCTAGGTCTAGCACATGTCTCCTCTATTGTTACATATCTAGCTTGGTTGAATTTATATAACTTTTTAAATTAGGAATTTTCTACTAGTATTATATTCTAAGAGATCCATTTAATAATACACAACTTGAGTGGTACAAAATCAATATTAATTTCCTTTTCACAGGATGTCCGGATGATTAGTATTGTGAACCCATGAATTGGCGGTTGTTGTTTACATTCCTTTTTCACCGTAGCTATGTATATTCTTATTTAGGTATATATATATATGGGAATTTATTTATACATATATAAATATAAATATTCATGATGAAACACTTCCTAGGTGATTGGGAATATGGACCAATGGATCAACCATAATTTCATGTAATCTTTCTAATTTATAATTTTAATTGTTTCAAAACTTGTCTAAGCATATTACATGACATTTCACAAATGAAAACATATATATAGGTTCATAATTTGGGTAGCCTAATGATATTGGATATGAAAACAATATGTCTACCTTGATGTGCCTTCAGAACTTCTCTTTTACATTTCTAGTTGATCAATGATTGAAGAATGGATAGGGATGGGGCCATAAATTTCATTATTGAGAAGACCCGCTCGTCTGGATTCTTATGATTGGGCTAAAGTAGTTCTTTAGTTTCTTATAAACTAAGTTTATAGTCTATCATAGAGTTAGTTATAGAGCGTTTTAATTTTATTTCATATTCTTTTATGTATACCTGTATGTTTGGTTGGCCCTATGGGTGATCAATGTTGTATTTACGACATGAATTTTTTGGATTCTATATCATCACATTTATTGTTATGGAAAATTATATTTCATTTTATCTACCACTTCGACAATATTTTTAATATTGTAATGAATGATATATGGTAACATCCACTATTATTACATTGATATGAGGGCATAGTCACCACATTATACACCTTTATACGCTGACTTCTAGTTAGAAGGATCTGGTGTATAAGGAGGAGTGCTTATGGTCTTAGGGTGAATAGGCTTAGGGCACAAGATTAGTGGAAATCGGGATAGGATGTAACAAAGTGGAATTATAGGTTTTCCTTTCTTATATTATTATTATTTAGGACATTGTCGACATTAGTATTAGGAATTTTTTGAAGACATTAATTGATATCACACCCATTATTCAATGACACTTGTTTGGGAAAGAATTCACGCTTTTAAGAGATATGGGATTGTTGTTCTAATATGTGATGTTATAATTGAATATATTTTTCTATTATAGAAATGAATATTTTTTTATATGATATGATTTATTATTTATTTTAGGCTCTTATAACATTGGTAAAATTCCATTTATTTATTTTTTCACATTTTATAGATTGGAAAGGTTTGTCTCAGATATTATATTAGGTACATGGGAATCAAATGTTATAGGAATTTGTGTGTGTGATTACTTATAAGGAATGAATCCAACTGTTAAATAGGTCAATAAAACCTAATGGTTTTTCCCATATTGGATATTTGTGGAATAATACTAAATTTGGATAACAATAATATATATATATATCATTATAATGGAAGTTTATATGGATATACATTCAGATATTTAATAGCAAGGTTGATGACTTAGTCCTCTTGCACAAGATGTGTAGTTACCATAAGAGGTTAAAATACATTTGATGCCAAATATTTGGACCCCTTTTATGGTGTTGATTATGTGGTTAGGTTATTTAATGGTTATATAATAAACTATAAAATGATTTCCTACATAGTTTGAAATGATATTTTCCCTAACTTACAATAGTTTTTAGTTATCTATTCAGATCACTGAGTACATTGCCAAAAGGTTCCAAGTTGTTTCTGGTGATCATGATCTCAAGGGGGTGTTACAATAAATGGATGAAATGTGAGTGTTAGTTCAATATCTCTTCTATATTGATATCTTGAATTATAGGGAATGTACCTTGGGATATGCTCTGATAGGATCAAGGGCCAATTTGGATAATGATTTTTAGTTTTTACCCTCATTTTTCAATTTTATAATTAACATCCTTAATAAGGTTTGGTCATTTGGGATATGTGTTTAGACGATGTGATATTTTTTTCAGAAATGATCTGCAGGGATTGGTGGCAGACCTAGAGAGATTTAGATTCGACTTAGGACCATATTGGAAGACCTTCATTTTGATCAAAGGAAACTTTTTCATAGGTTTGTCCATGGTTTATAGGTTACTTTTTAGTTAATGAGTTAGTTCTATAATATTTTGAGAAAAATGAATTGATCATGCCTGGGTTTTGTTATATAAGAATATTGATGACTTTGACTCTTAAAGATGTTTCCAAGGATCCTGGTAAGTGTGTTTTTGTTTGACATGAAGGTTTATTTTAGTTCCTAGACCAGTTGGTGGTGTTTTTGTTACTTCTAATTTAGTCATATCATGGGTAGACGCTCGTCACTGGAATAATGTGAGAAAACGTTTGGTTATGGAATATATTTTTCTAATTGTTAGGTGCTCAATTTTGAAGAGTAGTTCCATGAAAAACTTCTAAAAGTTATGAATGTCAGTTTTATATCATGGTAATAATTGTTTTATTAGTAGATTAATCATTGGAGCATGTTTCTGGTGATGATGGTATCCATCAGATACACATGGTACCCTATATATCATAGATCGATGAGTGGTTGGGCTTCAGTTGATGATTGATGACATCAAATTCTGTTTTTGGGAATGGTTTCTTGGGAGTTGTGTTTTATTGAAAAATGTCCATCTATGTTGGAGGAGACTTAAGAAATGGATCATATTTGTTGATACAGTTTACCTGTGGCTGGAAATGGATAGACAATGTCGGGAGATCTGCACCTTGAGTTAGTAAATGTAAGTTATTAGCTGTTCGGATGAAAATGTGGATCAAAGTGTTATATAAGAGCCTATCAATAATATCACTATATACATAAAGTTAGATATTATCAAGCTCTATCTTCACATCATCATGAGTATTACAATCATTTAAACAACTTTCTTGGTTTGATAAAGGAAACCATTGAGGTTGCACTCGAGGATCCGTATAAATTATTCCATATGGTGGAAAGTTAACCATTTCCCATTTATTAGTTATGAACCATGTTTTAATTTGAAATTTAGTGATTAATAGGGAATAGATCATTGGGATTTATTTCCCATTGTTGACGATGTTATAAGGATGCTCATATGATTTGGAGTATAATATTGGTTGTAGTAAAATGTCTTCATTGATGGAAGAGTTGTTGATGTCGTGAGATTGGACATTGGAGAGTTGTGGTATTGTTGTTGTGTTGATTCATGGGATATGATCATGGATGTATATGAAAACAAAGTAAAATCATTGATTATATGTTTTATATTAGTGAGGTGGAAATGAACCATTTTTTTCAAAAATTTAATTTGAGCATAAATTTGATGTTTTTATTTTAGATGGTTTTAAGGGGTGAAATGTTAATTTCCCCCTTGTATATGACCTTGGATGCTTTTTTTACCACTAATTGTGTGCCAAAATAGTTTTTTACCTTAGGAAAGTAGTTTAGTATTATTTAAAATCATTCAATGTTTCATGGAATCATTAATATTTAATAATTGATTAATTAAATATTAATTTATTCACATGCATTCGTTTAGGTATATATTTTTAATGAATTGGAATATTGAAATTTTTTCCTCTTTAATATGTCTATAACATGGGGTTTTTTATAAGATATGCATAAAATCAGGATGATCATCAGTTGTTGGCCCGTTCCCCTTATACTTTTTCTAGTCATTTTCTTAATTTCATTTCCTATTTTTTATGTATTCTCCCCAAGATTCTCACTATCACCCCAATAAAAATCCTCTTTTAGATGAGAGAGAGGGGAAGGAAGAGATAGAGGGATGGTGTGTTTCTATAGAAGGGGAGGTGAGGTAATAATACAAATATTGATAGAAGCTTGATCATCATGCGGTAGCCATGGATCATGAAAATGGGAAATGCTTCATTGGATTCCACCAAATGGTAGGTCGATTTTATTATTTTCCACAAATACCCATATATTAATATTTGAATTATTTTTAATGACTAGTATCATTATTTTGGAACCATTTTGGGTTGATATATAACATTTGATGAAAAATGGTGGTTTCAGGCGATTTTATGAGTTTTCTATTTGGAAATACCAATTACACAATTTCTAATTTAGGAACATATGTTGTATGTTATTCTCATTCAAGGAATGTCATATTTTGAGAATTTTATTCCATGTATGATGTGTAAATGTGGTGTAATAAAACTTTTCAATGTAGTTGAGTACCCATCCACACAATCTATGTATGGGAATATGTTTGTTTAGAGTACGCAGTTGGACAACATTATAGGTCATGCCCCATATAGATGTACAAGACCCTTCTATATTGTTGGCGATATAATATGAGGTACATTGGTAGATTCAACATTTACATAACCCACCATGTACATGAATCACATGCAGTGTCCTTGGGTTTTTCATTCCACTTCTACCAAAAGTAAATTCCTAGGTGGAACTCTGAGGGAACACAATATGTACCCCTTTACACATGTTTTGTACTCCTCCATTACCACTTTTTTGATAGTTTCTATATATTTATGCCTCATAGTTATAATTTTTCACATGAGTAATATATTATTAGTCTTTTTACAAAAATATCATCATGGTAAAACCCTTGAGGGTATTTGAGGATTTCTATGAACTATATTTGGATTTTTCCTAAATAGAAAGGTTTCTCATATGGTAATTGAAATTAGCTATCTCTTATATGTAATTGAATTTAATTTAAGTTTTCCATGATCAATATCACTAGACATTTATTCAATAAATTCTCCCTTCAGTGGAAGATGTAGTCTTAAATTTTTTCTTGTAGGATCATGTGTATAATGTCTCTATCTTATTACTAATACCGTGGGTCCCAGGAGGGATGCCTTTGATTACATGATAACCTATGGAATCCCTCCTAGGTTCCCTTTTAACTAGTTTACATATTATAAGGGGCTCATATAGGATTCATCTACCTTTTTATACCATTCAAGGATCCCATGTTGGATTACACCTTTCCTGGGAATATTTGTTGGGTCCCATGTATGATGACTATTCCCATATACTATTATTAGTATCCCATGTAAGAGGCCTCTTCTTTCATACCATAAAATACTAAATATAGGATACCATCATAACCCTTCACTTATAAGGATCTTGAGTAGTATTCATTAACTTATGTGTAGACATCATGGGTGTCAAGTGGGATGCCTCATCAGTGATTTGACATGAGGGACATAGTGGGTGCCCTGCTATTTAACCGAACATGATCTAGTAGCTTAGGATTTGGTAGAGACGGTAGTCCGTGTGAAATTATAACTCTTTCTAAAGATTTAATCCAAATATTTTATGATATTAGTGGTTGGTATAATTGTTCGACCACCATTTCTCTTTTTATATATTGACATATTTAAAGTTAATGTAGTGATAATTACAAAAGGCATTTCTTAGTTTGTGACTAATGAGCTATAAGTGATGTGATGTTTATTTTTGAAATTCGCATGCGTACAGATTAAGATATAAATTAGCTTATCATTGGGATGAAAATAAGTTTTTCATGGGTCCATCATCTGAGCACTTTTATTCATATATTTGGGATTCCCAGATGTAATAACTGGGGACTGGCTTTTAGACTATTAATTTTATTGTTATATTATTGGGATATATATATATTTCAAACACTGATTATGATGCTTGGGAGTTGAATCCCTACTAATTACATACTCATGAATGAGTATAATCTCTGATGTGATGGGGAGGATTATGATCCCACGGATCGATTACATGATCGATGTGTTATAGATTACGCCCCATATCATTTTATTGATAGAGGTGGTTGGCTACCCACTTTATACAGATGGGGATGATTACACTCTCATTGATCAAATATGTGATCAAGGTTGTTGATATGATGCTCCTCACCATTAATGTGACATATACTCAATGAATTAATACTCTCTCCTTGAGTGATTCCATGGATGCTCCCTTAGGTCTAGAGGACACACCATCACTACATCAGCTAGATGTACTTCCTAAAGATGGTCTAGAAGATCCATTGATATGAATAGATATTGAACATATAATAGGTTTCAACGATAATTCCTTTTAAAAATTACCTATAGTTTAGCTCATTATAGTTCGTCTGAGCTCTAATGTCATGACCGCCTGTGGACCATGACCTATGGCTCAGTCATCATAAATGATTTAAATTGATTAATAAGAATGAATTATATCTAAATGAACATTTATTTGATTTGACTTCAGTATATGAAATCCTTCTTTATAGTTATTGTTTGCATGTATGAGTGAACCCATAGCTAGGGTATATATCCCAATATGATGATGTGTCTTGATAAGGGTCATTTTAAGTGAATGTGGGAGAATGTATTGACAATAAATATTATAGACAAAGGAATTGAATAAATTATTCACATCTTATGTAGTATAAATTCCACCTTAATTCCATTTTCAAAGTATGTCTAGATGATTGAGATTTTGCACCCAAGTATCAACTACTGTTGGTTATGTTATTATTTCCACCATACACTAAATATATTCATATATATATATATGAATTGGAATATATATGTATATATTTATATGTAAATATATTTTATTGGACATTTCCATGGGAATATGGCCCTAGAGATCGATTGTGGTTTCATGTAATTTTTTTTATTTTTTATGTTGTGTACCAACATGGATTAGCATATTATATGAGTGTAAACATATAATATAAAATTGTTAGGTTCATCTTTGGGGTGGAATACTGAGATTATTTATCACCCCTACATGTATAAATTAGTGTGCAAGCAAACATTATCAATTCTTTTCATGTTGATAACATATTACATAATGGATAGGGTTGAGGCCCAATGTTTCATGATTTTGAAGATCCAATAGTGTCGATTCTTATGACTGAGATAGAGCATCTTTTCAGTGTCTTGGAGATTTGGTATGTGCTCAGGCATTGAGTTACTTGTAGAGAACTTCACTTTTAGTACATTTTTTATGTACTCCTATGCGTATAGTCGGATGAGTGGGTTACTGGTGTTGTATGTATGGAATGTTCTTTCAATATTTTATAACAATTCATTGATTAATATTGATAATATAATTTTAATTTATATTCTACTTATAAACTCAATTTATTAATTATATTAATGAAATCTAGTTATTTTGTCTATTGTTTCTTTCATTGGAGGGTATAGTCTCATGACTATACAATATTTAGACCCTTAATACTAGTCCGTATCCACTATCTTATAGAGAGGAATGTGTTTGTCCTTCTGGAGAATCAGCATGGGGCACCAGTTCAGTGGCACCATAGTTAGGGAATTATTTACCTATTTATAAAACTCATTATTTGTTGTTGTTATTTATTCCAACACCTACCCTCAAAATAGTGTATAAATAATTTAAATTATAAGCATTCTATTGAATTAAAATATTTTTTAAACACAGTTTTTAAAAATAAAATATAAATTTTCAACATGTCTTTTTTGATCATGTAAAATAGGATTATTGGTGATATCACATAGTGATTTATTGTCAAATAAAAACTAAATCTGGTTCATATGATAGCCAAAATTATCAAAAAATAATATATAACCTTAATTGTATAAAAATTCCTAATTTAATTCCCTTCAATTCAGTCTCTTCACATGATTGAGCATGGATAATCTTCTTCTTACTTCTCTATAATATTTACTCCCAGAAAATTGATGTAATCAAAAGTATATCTTCTATCATTAATTTATCAATACCAATATACAAATTTATAATCATTGAAATTATACCAAAAATCATTCTTAGTGAATATTATCCCAATTCCCTAAAAAATAATTATCAATCATTAATTATTTATGACTACATTCTTATTTTATTTTTTAGATTATCTATGATATAACATAGAACAATCAATGAATAAGTGAGACTCAGTCTTGTGGTTTATATGTACAAATACCTTTTGAGAAGAATAAAATATATCTCTCTATTAGTCAGGACTTGATCTGATTCAACACATTAATATGTTCATTCATTTATTCATGTATTAATTGGTTGGCAGTATGACACACATGTGTCATTGAACATGTTATGGGCATACCGTGTTATAGATATTATTCACTTTTATTTATCTAGATACATCAATACCAATAAATTAAATTAAATATACAATTATTTTCATTTCATTACCATTGGAAATTTTCCCTTATAAAAAATTATTTATTTATTTGTTATTTTCTATGAGGTAAATGTCATTAACAAAAAAAAAATTAATGAACGGGCTTATGTTTGATTTAAAAAAACATGGTATGAATTGGGATACTTTGATAGTATTTTAAACCTATCATGGAATTTATTAACCCATTAATGTATTCTATTTGAGATTATATTTGTATATATAATGACTTCCTCAATATGAAAACATCCAATTATTTTTTTCTATCACCATAAATTCTTGTGGGAGGTTTATAAATATAAAATCAATCAAATATAAATAATGTAAAGAATCATTAATTTGTTTATATAATAGTGGATGTTTATGGTGGTGGGTTATATATTAAAATTTAATTTAGTAATCATTTCCTTCAAAAATGAATGTGGATATTTCACATAAAAATTATAAAAATATATTTAATATATGATGAAATAAATGCATGTGCATGTAAAAATTCATTATTGATAAATTTTGATACTAAGAAAGGAACCCTTAATATTTCCATCATTTCACCTGTTATGATCTTTGAGTGAAATCCCTCTAGTAGTTATTCACATGTTCCCCCAATGATCTATGAGAAAAACAACTTGATCATCAGGTACTCGTGAAATGAATAAAATTTTGTTGTTGTTCATTACTGATCTTTCATTATTCTATATTTATGTAAAATATAGGGTGTCCTTATTAATGATATGAAGAGAGATATATGAGTAGAAGGAGAATATTTTTTCACAAAAATTGACTATTTTTTGATCAATATGGGATTTCATGCACAATAGATATAACTGTCTATTTATATATCTTGGTTTTATTCTAAATTAATAAATTATTTCCAGATAAAACTTTTTATAATATTTAATATTTTATGAAACCCCATTCCACATAATAATAATATAATTATTATTACGGGGTGTCTACTAACTAGGGAAATGAATAAATATTATATAACCAATTGAAAATAATTATTTATAACTAAGTGTGGTCTTGGTCCATTAAAAATACTAATAATTTATTGAATACCAAAAAAAATATTTTATTTATAAATAAATATATCATTCACATACCAATGAATAAATATTCAATAAAATAAATATATATATTTTTATTCGCATTATATATAATAAGTATTTATTTAGTTGATGAGATCAATAAAAAATGAATAAAATTATTCATCTATTTTGATAATAATATTTATTCCCATTATTAATATAAGATAGAATTTAATCGAGAATGATAAATTCACTTACTCTATGAAACTCTAGAATTAGTCCCCATTTTCATTAGGTAGGATTTCTTAAACTCTAATATAACTATCCAGTAATGGATCATGGAACCCAAGGGAATGAATGTAATGTCTCACTGAAGAAAACAACATATGAACTACCATTGAGTTATATAATCCCCTTTTCACAAGATCTCATCAATTAGATAGCACAACAATGTCATCAACCAATATTCTTGATACCCATTTCCATTACTATTTTAAATTAATCATTCATTACACCATGACCATGTAATTTATGAAACAACTATATTTCAATTTGAGGGATGAGATATCAACTCTCATATGGATGGAATAGACAAATCCATCCATGAAATATCCATTAATGTCATGTTAATCATGACACACCCAATGTGATGTATCCAAGGATCAGGTATATACCACAAATTTTTTTGTGGGGGGATGAAAGTTATAATATTTTTATAAATTATTTTATTTTTATTTCAACCTCTGTGATAGACTAATGGATTGATCAATCATTTTTAATACTCATCATCACCCTATTTGAAATAATAAATATGAAATCACAAAAAACATGAATTTACAAGGTTCTTTACAAATACTTACTCCTTACCGTGTTTGTTATAGCTCCCCAGCAAGGATTCTACAATATTTCATAAGGTGATTACAATTGTAATTGGTTAGACCCCCCCCCCCCCCCGCACAACCAATTGAAAACGTGGCATACACCTCGTTCTATTCAGCCTTCAATTGTTGGTTAGACCCCCCAACTACACGTTCTTCATTGTGATTGGTTTGACCACCCAATCAAATTCACTAGTATCTGGTTAGATGGCCTTGCTATAGAATACAAATTAAAATGCCTTGATCTACTATAGAAATATTAATTGAAGATCTTGATCCACAAAATCATGGGATCACACAGGATTATGTTCATTTATCTTACATTTGTACCGATGTTGTACTTTATCAAGTATGATCAGATCACTACATATAATCAGCTTCCCCTCTATAAAACAATATGGGAATGAATCCATTCATTTACTAATGACTTGGCACCACTAGAAACTTAAAACTCAGATTAAAAAATTCTTTTGTATCACAAATAGTAAAACAATCCCAACATCATTCTAAAAAATTACTTCACACCATTTAATGTATAATGCACATTCATTTATTCAAACAACAAGCATGAATTTAAAATGTGTCATTTTATTCTCAAATAATGAAATCATTATTTCTTATATATTCATGCATTGATTAATATAAAGAAATAACAGTGCCTTCTTTACATTATACACAAAATGTTCAATATTTGATACTAAATGTATGCATATGCATGGTTGCATGAATATAAACTATAAGTATTTCATTATGTATAAATTCACCTCAAAATAATCACACAGAAAAATAATTCACACCTACTACATGAAAAAAATGTATAAAAGTTTTCATTATCTTTCAGGAATGAATATTATTCTACCACCATTTATCTTCACTGTCTAACTTCTTTTGAACTCACCTTTGTACATATAGAATACTGGAAAAAAATCTCAATCAATATAAATTTACTACAATAACAACACATACTTATTCATATAATAGTATGTGATATCTTATATCTCTATCACACAACCTGAATGTGTGAATACTAATTTGTTCATAGAAGAAAATAATACATTTTATGCTTATATATACTTCTTATAATAATAGTGTTTTTGGATTACATTATTTTATACAGAAAAAAATTTCACGAGTGATATGATCGAAAATAATATTCATTCATACACATTTATTATACTTTTAGTGATTCTAAATTCCTAACAGAATAATCGTATTCAATGTGTTTTATACCAATATGTAAAACACTATTCATGATAACCCAAATCATCAGGAGATCAGACTACTATAAAAAAATATTGAACACATGGAACTCTTTGTTCTCAAATAGATAATGACTAATTTCTATTTATCAATATCAAACCTTCTCTTAGATGTAAAATGAGTTCTCGAATGAGAGATATCATAAAAAATAAATATGAGAAGGGTTCATGTATTTATTGAAAACATACATTGTATCATAACAAACATGAATCACAGAGAACCATTTTACATTCCTTACGAACATTCTACCTTCATGTTTCATGCCTATATGAAACATCACAATCAGAAAGTAATTTTTTCATATCATTATTTCTCATTAGTCTGATCTACATATATATTTGTGAAAAAATCACGATATTTCAATCCGGTTGGAGATAAAAAAAATATTGAAATTAGGAATGGTGGTCTCAGCTCGATCGACAACTGACACCACTTCCTAGAGAACTTTTATGTACAAAACTATCTGGTGATGCTAAGGATAAAGAAAACATGGGTTGCATAATCAAATGTCTAGGAAAAACTAATCTATGGATCACACGGTAATGGATATTGGATGAGACTATCAGGAAGCCATGATTAATAAATTAGGTTATTAGAAATTCAGAGATCATTTGACACTATAATAAATCATTGCAACATCAATCCAGAAACCATTTTTACAGTCCCCTATAAAATTTGATGCATCCCATGACTAGAAAAAATTAGTATCCGAGCAGTACCTAATCCTACTGGAACAATCCCATGTCAGAGTCTGCCTCGTCCATTTTGACCCCCTGCATGGTGGTTTTTTTGTGCGCTTTCTATCTCATATAGGTGACCCTTTAACAAACTACGTCTGCAATGCCTCCAAATGTCTTAGATGAGGTAGAACCACCCCACATGAGAATTTTAATGTGGTTCCCTTATTATTTCATATACGGTTGACCATAGGCTATCATTTTTTACATATAAATTTAAAAACATGATAAAATTTCCATATAGTGAAAATCCAAATTCAAAACCATACTCAATTATTCTTCATAAATAATTTATTTTCCTTTAATATTCTCTTCTTTTTATTCTTATACAAATAACTATTGTAAAAAATATTCCAATTAAATTCAAAAAATGACACATGTATTTGTAACATTATGTCAAATTTTCAACAATCACATTAAAACATTTAAACATATTGATAACCTTCACCCAACACTCATTGAGAAAAAAATAAATCACTAGACACTTTAATATCTCCCTTTTTATTTACTTTAAATACTCACATGATATCAGTATGGTTACATTTAATTATTCAGATAATTATAAAGGAATACATATGTGAGTTAGGGAGTCCAAACATCCATAAACATCATCTCCACTTCGCTGTTTTTAAAATGGATGAAACCTCTCTAAACAAAAACAATGAAATTTCAGTTAATCAACTCAATGTTTCCATGGATAATCATAGAGTACAAAACAAGATATATGTCACATGTGAATTATGTCTATTAAAATATTATAATGTGATAGAATTATCAATCTTGTTTTAAAAATATCAAATCATGGGGAAAATATGCCCATGTTTTCTATGATATTTCCTACACACATCTCAAAAACGAATCATAAATATCATGTTAAAAAATAATTTAATTACCCTAATAAATTCAAATTAAAAAAATTATAGTGATCATTATTGTAAAATGATTAAGTATATTTTACAGCTATTAAAAATATATCTTCTCCCTCAATGGATTCATCCATATTCATTAGTTCTTTTCATGTTAGCACAATAGAATTTGTATATGGGAATAAGGAGGAACTAGATTGTTCCTTATAAATATAACATGTGCTAAGTGTTTCCCCTCAACATTTGATTCCCTCATTCCTTCTAAAATAATATTTTGATGGGTTCTCCTTCATCTTTTGGGATATTTTAAGTATCATGCAATGATTTATCTCATTCAAAAATTTCCCACACTTTTAATACTTTTGAATTTTCAAGTAATAATTGGTAGATGGATCCTCACCATCATTAAATTCTTAATATGTCACCACTTGATTTTATTTTTATCTAACATTAATTTGAACTTTTCAAATTGTTTCACCTTGTCACACAATTCAGTAATGAGTGTATATTTATTCACTATATGAAATATCTTCTCATATTCATTATAAGTAAAATCATCTGATAAAAACACTACATTCATAAAAATTGAGACCTTCACCACATATATCACAAAATCCATTAAAACATACATAAAATATCCTTATTAATTGTTTAGATGATATATTTATCATATGGTTCTATTTTTGATAATCTGATCTAATCTGCCCAACATTTCTCTCCCACCCCCCTTAATTCATGACCTCCCTCTATATAGTGACATAATATCCCATAAATAATATGATTTACGACCAAAAAATCCACAACAACTATTGTAGGCTCTAAACATTGATCTTTTAGACTCAATGAAATACATCTATGATGATTATAGTTGTTTTTTCAAATACTATTGATGTGTCTTCTTAAGATTACATATTTCAGAATGATGAATACAATCTTCCTTTGTGGAAAATATTTTCTCATTTTTTATTTTGGCCTAGTTTGATATTTTCTTTCCTTCTCTACCAGGATTATTGGAAATACCACATTTACATTGATATTCATTTACTTTAGAATAAACCATTTTCTCTAAACTCTTCTTCTTAACATCTTTATAAGATTCCCCTTTAATATGAATAACATATTTAAATTATTATTTCATATAATTCTTATTAAATTGAGGTTCAAGTCACATAGATTTTCTCTGAGATAATTCTTCCTCTTTGTCAACAAGCCTTTCTTCAATATCATTCACAATTTTCTAATATAATATTAAATAAAAATTATCTTCGTTATTATGTTCAATAAATGTTGATTATTCCTTATCAACCAATTTCTATTCAAATATTTTCAAATTTCCTTCTAAATCATCCATCATCATCTTATTTTCCCTTATCAAATTCTGTTGAATATACTATTTATTTACAAGCTCTTTATTATCAACAGTGGCCTTGTTAATTTCATAATTTAATATATCGATTTCCTTCCTAATTTTCAAATTGTCCAAAAGAGTAGCTTATAGATTTTAATTTTATATCCATTATAAATCAGTTCTCTTATCTCCATCACCTCCTTTTAATGAGTCTCATGATTTCATAAATTTAAAAAAAATCACTTTGGATAGTAAAATATATTCTATCTTCATACTAACTACTTGATGATGTAAATTCATCCATTTCACTACGGATCAAATTTTTCTTCTTGGATGTGATCCTCCACATATGATTCTTCTACATTATTTTAATATAATTTTTATATTTGACATAGGAATCAGTGTCATTTGCATTGTTATTTGTACATTTAC
Organism: Viscum album; assembly: GCA_963277665.1. Taxonomy (NCBI): domain Eukaryota; kingdom Viridiplantae; phylum Streptophyta; class Magnoliopsida; order Santalales; family Viscaceae; genus Viscum; species Viscum album. The sequence continues at coordinate 2,117,720,714 of OY728120.1, forward strand.
CAGCTAAATGACCATTTTGTGAAAATAACATCACCTTAGAGATTGTTTTTTATTTAATTTTCATATTCCAATTTGGAAAATTCATGTAAATGTTTCCATAATTTTGTTATACTACTATTCAGTATCTTCATCTTCAGAATTATATGATTCTGTTTCTTTTATATTTTGGTCTTACAAATTATCATGGTTTCAAATACCAACTCATATGTTTCCATTATCTTGAATTCTAGAAATTTTCTCATTTAATAAAATGTTATAGAATTGTGATTTTCATCCAATGATTGATATTATCTCTCATATAGTGATGAAATATTTGAGTCGAATCAATCCATGAAATTGACCAAAATCTTCTCTGCAATTGTATAATCATCTAACTTCTCTCCAAACCATATTATATTGTAGACAACATCTTTTACTCATGTAATGTTTCCGTCAATACATTCATCATCATCTATTTTGATATCAATGAATTTTATTCTCCCCGTTGTCAACAAAGCTTCTGTAAATATAATATTACCTTCATTAATGATAAATAGTTTGTATTATATCTCTTTTGAAGTTTGGAGAACCATTATATTAGTGAAATATTCTTCTAAAAAATATATAATAATTTAATATTAATACTTTACATAAACATAAAATTTCTCTTATCATATAGAGTGATATTATAATATTCCATTATAGTATGAGAACACAATATTGTTGCATCACTAACCTATAATACATAAGTTAAAAGGTATGAAGGCAGCTTATTCCTCCATATATGGTATTTCATTCCTTGAAAGGGAGGAAATACATAGCTTATGACTGAATTCATGTTCTCTTTTTCTCAAAAAGTTTTCTAGAATCTACATAATGTTCTTTTCCCTCTGATACTATTTGATGTATTCAATGACTTGTTTAATACCAATATGAGGAGGGTGAATAAGTTGTATAATATGTTTACAAATTCATTTACATTTATTTCAATATAATTTTATTATTAATGTCTGGATCCCTTATCTTTAATACATAGCATCACCCTATATGGAATAACTACATAGAAAGAACAACATAAATGGAATTCATGGTTAAATAAAAAGTCCTACTCCATCTCATGTTATTTAGAACCCCTAATATGTATTCTTAAGTTTATTATAATTTTATTACAATAGTAATAGTTTAGACCCACCCCAATTAAAAAATTGTTATACCCCTAGTTCCAATCATCCTTCAATAGTTGGTTAGACCCCCTGACATCTCCTTTTTTCCCAGCTATTTTTCAGTTGCACCCAATCACAATCCACAAAAAATTGTTTTTCCCATAGAAGGAGCCTCCAAATTCAATTGTTTTAATGAACTATAGAAATATTAGTTGACGATCATAATCTGTAAGCTTGATGGATCGTGCAGGATTGTTTACAATTCAAGTAACATTTCACTGAGGTTTGAATTTCATAAATAATATATTTTCACTATTTATAATTTGTTACCTATGTGAAATACTTCTCAGGAATGAATTATTTCATTTATGGATTACCAATTCTTAATGGACAGAAAAAACATAGATACAAAAAATTAGGTGAATATCTGATATTAAAACTATCCCAGATTCTGTCCCAAAATTTACTACACACTGTGTTATGTATATTTCACTTGTATTTCTTTAAAAAACATGTCTGTATTTAAAATTTTTCATGGTATACTCAAATAATTCAATAATTATTTCATGTAAATTCATGTATTGATTTAAAAAATAATGTTGCATTGGATAATTTATTCTATACACACACTATTCACTATTTGATATTCAATGTATATATACGCATGGAATCATTTATATACACTTTAAAAATTTTATTATGTATGAATTATTCTCAAAATCATCACATACACAAATTGTTCACACATCATGCATTAAAAAATGTAGTAAATTTAAAGTTTCCTTTTTGAAAGGATATTTTACTATCACCATTTAACTTCACTATCTCACATCTTTTACACTCACCTTTTCACACACATTGAATTCAAGCACAATATTGTCAGAAAAATTGTGCATGTATTTCCATCCCCACACATTCTACATCACATAATAGTACGTCATATCTTTTATCTCCTTCACAGTACCTAAGTGCGTGAATAATTCATTCATCATTCCAAAATAGAATATATTATTATTCTTTTATCTCCTTCAATTAATTAAAATATATGTCGATTCCTTTATTTTAATCATCAAAACATGTTCCTAGGTGAGATCTTCATAAAAAAATTATTAGTGAAAAAATTTGTTATACATTGTGGTAATTTTTAATTTCCTTTCTTATTAAAAATATTTGTGTTTTATTCTACTAATTTGTACAAAACAGTTCAGATTAACTCAAATCTTCATGTAATCGCATAACTAGAATCAAATATAGAACTCATGGATCTTTGGATTCACAAATAAAGAACTCGCAATGTATAATATTTCAATCTCAACCCAACTCTTATATGTGTGATGAGATCTCAGCTAATAGATAATAAATACACACCAAGTGTGCATGCAGTAGGAATTTATATATAATATACATCATCACTGAATCTTCGAGAATCATAGAGAGACATTCAATTTTTCTTATTATCTTACTACCATAAGGATCCAAGCTTCCTTGAACCATCAAATTCATAAATTCAAAAAAAATCATCCCAATAGTTCTTAATCAGTTTGATCTAATTAAATATATGTTAAAAAAATTTCTTGACATTTAAATCTAGTTGGAGTAATTAAAATGATTAAATGATGAATGAATGTCTTAGTTTGAACAATATTCAATGTCACAATATTGGGAACATCGATGAATGGAACACTTATGTGAGGTTGAGGATAAAGAAAACACAGTTCCCCTTATCAAAATACATGGAAAAATCATCGAAAGATCGTATGGCTGTGGAGCTCGTCTAATATGATTAGACAAAAAGGATAAAACAATTAAACAATTAGATGATCACACAACATTCAACGCTACATTAATCTAATCACCCAGAAATACCAGTATCGGTTTTGGGATCCCTTATAATATGTGATAAATCCCATAACCAATAAAAATTGGTTACTCAATGCTCCCTACTCCCACTGGCTCTGCTCTGTGCCATCATCCTCCTCTATCACCGTGCCACCTAGCACAGTGGTTCAATACCCTCTTTGGGCATCCTGTAGGAAACCCTTTCATAATTTATACAATCCATGCCTCCATATATCATGGATAATGTAGCACCTACCAAAATAATAAGATGTTTGTGGGTCCCTTAATCTAGCCAATTAGGAAATACAATGGATAAATTATTGGAAAAATACTCATAAACATTTGATCCATATTTTATATAGTGAAAATCAAAATACAAAGGCATAAATAATTATTCTTTATTCAAATAAATAATATTTTACATAGATCATTTATTATTCTTCATAAAATAATTGTCTTAAATAATGTTCCTTATAAATTCCACAAATGATACATTTATTTTGAACATCATATTAGTTGTAATTTTTTCAAATTAAAATATAAAACATATTGAATTCTTTCAACAAACACTCATTGACAACAAATTTATTTCACTAGACACTACAAAATGTACCATACCTCCCACCAACATATGGTTTGACGGGTTTTTAGGTGAATCTCTATGCATGATTTTGTCATGTATTAATGATAATAAAAGAGAATAAGGAATATTAAGGACTCTTGTAGATAGGAATATCTAATGGAACCAAAAAATAAGGAATCTCTACTGGTGGGTATCTTCTCATAATCCCTCTTCGTGGTTATTACTATGTATGAAATTCATAAGATCAATCCTAATCCACATTCAAGTACTCAGACATGATTGTCTAAATAATAAATCACACATTCTAGAAAATTATCAAACTAAATTACTATATTATGAATATCTCAAATAACTTCTAGGTTCTCATTAATATGGGTGATTTGAAAAAACCTTATCAGTGAAAAAAATATTCTTCGAAATTATTACATTAAATACATGCTCAACGATGACAAGTATTTAATAATATTTTTAATTAATAATCATTTAATACAATATACATGTAATCTATGTAGATTTAGTTTGACATGGTTCACCAAATCTAACATTTATCCCATCATGTTCCATTAAAGGTGAATCCATGCTTACCAATAGAGGTAGTAACACTATGATATTTAATGTGTTTCATACATGAAAATTTTATTTTTATGATCTACCCCATTATTTTTAGTATACTCATTTTCTACTAATCATTCATTACATAATTCTACAGTACCATAAGATTTATATTTCACTAAATTAATTAATTTGCATCCCATTGATTTAATTTCCAGTTTATCGTCAACCAAATGTATTTTTTAATTATACTATAGGGGCATCCTCTTCTAATTTATAAGATATTTTATACATTAATTAGTTATTTATTTTCATAAAATATTTTTAATAGGTATATAATATTATTAATTTGAATGTGATTTAAATTGAAACCAATGATGTTATTTGATGGTAAGGGAATTTGGATTGTTTTTTCATTCAATCTACGGTAGGTTGATCAAGGGGTTTGGATGAAAATCTGTTTATAGTGGGAATGAAATCCATGTTTAAGGTGAAATTGTTTCCAAATGTTTTCAAAATTGATCGGAAACAATTTTGGTGGATGGAGAAAGGTGTTTTTTTTGGAATTGTATGTTTCACACATGGTTGTGGGTGAATCCAAAATGTTGCACGCGTGTTATTTTTAGTGATCATGTAATTAAGATATGGAAAAGGAAATAATCATGAGAAAGAATTATTTTTGGGTTGAATAATTTTACACACTAAATGTGAAATCAAAAGTGACTAATATGCAATAGAATTTTTGACTTCATCACTTCAAAATAAATAAATGGAATCAAATGCACGCAAAAAATGAATTCGAGTGAAAGGATATTTCATGCTGAATGCGATTTCATGTTAATGATTATGTTCACCAGGAAGGTTCACAAGGAAAATATAAAAATGATTTTATAGGACTATAAATATTATTTATCTACCCTCATCCAAGATATAGATCTTTTTTCATAAAAAATTTGAACTCTTTCCCATTATAAATAGTGGCACACATAAGACATTTTCAAAATAAATCTTTATCACAAAATGTGCCATGTGTATATCTATGACAAATGAATGTAGGGGTGTAGTTATGAGAAAGATAAGAATTTCATGAAATATTTTTTTGGGGTAATAAAAAACATGTATTCAATAATTGTTTTTTCACAGAAGATAATTGTTTTGCATCCTTTTGTTTTTAAATATCCATTTTTTGTTTATTACTTTCATGTAAATCAATTAAGGACTTTAATGAAAGAATTGTATCATATTGTGAGAGGTAAAGACAGAAATTACATTATACTAAATAGACATTGAAGTTGTAAAACAATGTATTTCTTCACCTAGAATAGTGATGTTGGGGGAGTCTATTGGAGGGTTCCGAGCGAAGAAGTTTGGTTTCAATTAAAATGTTGTAATAGAAGTGTTCATGTAACATAGTGTAGTGTACAAAGTCATAAATTCCACAACTAATGTATATTAGTGGATTAACATAAAATCCTCACATTATTATCATTTTCTCTTTGGAATAAACCTTAGTTGAAAACCATGTAAAACTGTATTACTGTATCTCAACATGTGAATGTTTATGTAACTTCTCATTACCATCCTATAGGTTTAATAGGTTAATAAAAACATCGGAAGTAGATCTGTGAATTTAGTAGAAAATACTGACACTCTTATTCATCCCTAACCTCTCTAGGTGTGTTGTGGTCCAACAAGTGGTATCAGAGGGTGGTTTCTAGAGTTAATCCTATAATCCTTTTCTGCTAGAGAATTCAATAAATAACATTTTATCATCCTATAAGATGGAAGAAATATCGTTATTTGGAATAAAATTATGATATCTCATTTATGATCTCTTATAATGGACATTCTTTCTCCAACTTGATATGAGATATAGGTCACTAAGGCAATAGGACATTCTACTAATGAAAAACATACGAAAATGATTAATGATGATTCCAAATATGATAATTTCCTTATAGAAGATCAATCTTATCAAATATATCTAATGCTTATGAGCTTTACTTCATCCTAGTATCTATTTGAATAATTGACAATTTATATTAATGTAAAAAAGGGAGATAATGGGGTGAAACTTTATGCTCATCACAATAGGTTCAACGATCTAAAAATTAATTCTGATGAAAATGTAGATACCGATTTAATTGAAATGTAGAGAGGGTTGGAGAAATGCGAAAACATGGTGTATAAATAAAATACATTGATACTGTGAAGAAAATGATGAGAATATTTCCACACCTCCACAATCCAAAAGAGTCCACCCTTGAGAAAAGTGATCATTCTAATGTTTCATTTGATGATATGTTGTGTAGTATGGTGGCATATGAGATGAGATTCAAACTTTAAATAAACCACATTGACTAATCAAGGAAATAGATTTCAAATCCATGGAAAACATGAGATTATTGGAGACAATGTTGATGAAGATAATGAGTAAGATGGAATTATTTCACTTTTTATAATGAAATTTAGGATATGTAATGAGAAATTGGATGTAAAGATTTATCTATTCTGGTACTAATGTGGTGAAGATGGGAAAATAGCCTCTCGAAGCTCTAAGATGTTCAATGATTATTAATGTGAAGTCGTAATTATGAAGATGAATCAAAAATGGTTTCCTCAAAAGGGAGACATCAAATCTAGAAAGAAATAATAGAAAAAGATATTTCTCTGTAAATAAGATCTAGATAAGAATAAATATCCCAAGGAAGAAGAATTGGAGTTCAAATATTGATCCCAGGAATCTATGATGGATATAGTTGATAATTAAGAACCTTTAAAAGATAATCAATTAATTAGTGTTGTATATACCAAGTCGTAACATGAGGATTATCATGAAAATCATGAAATTCAAAGTGTGAGAAATAGAAATTTGAGATCCATTATAGAAGTGTATTGAGATTATATTGATTGGATTGTTGTAGAAATTGATCATCTAGAACATGGAGAAAAAGAATATAGAACATATCATGAAATCTTAAATTATGTTGTGGAATTTATGAAAATAATTCAAAATAAAGATAAGGTCATTAAACACCTTACACTGAGGCTGGTGGAGAATTCTATGATATTTGAGGGGCTTGAAGAAGAGGTTTTTACTCTAAGGAGAAAAATTGAAACTAAATCAAGTTGACTGAAAACAAAGAAAAAAAATACAAATTGTAATATTCTCATATGTAGATCTATTTTAGAGCGATAAGTATGGTTTTAAAGGAGTATAGATGATATTGAATGGTAAAATATACACATGAAGGGGAAAACGTGAATTGGTTGTCATGATGAACCATCATGAATGACCCTAGGTCTCCCTGAGAGGGGGGGAATCAGTGGGTCAACATTTTATCCTTCTTATTGGATCTTGTTACCACTTTGGTAGGAGAATATTTATCCTTGTATAATGGATATGTGTAGCAATTAAAAATTCACCTACAAAAGTAGAACACATCACTTTTACCTGGTTCACCACTAAGGATTATGTCCAAGGAGTACACGCTGACAGGTTGACAGTCATACATAATTCCACTATTCTACAATGTGTGTGGATTAAAATTTTTGGGTACAATCAATTTATCCCAGGCACTATGCATTTAAAAAATGATCAGGGATAGCTCATTGCTTCCCTTAGAACAATTCTATTGACTCCCCATGGCTCACAACCCTGGTTGAAGTCACACTCAGCTTGTGGACGTGGAGGTCCCTTCAACAGATAAGTATGAAATTCTTTGTCTCCTACTCATCATGAGTTTTTGATTGCAACATGATCTAGAGTTGATGCTCATTAACATTCAATATTCTTCTCCAGTGAAACAACAAGATTACTAAGGCTTCTTTTTATTCTTTTATAGAATAAAAAATTCTTTTGTGATAGTTCAAAAACTAAAAAAATGGTCACTAGGAATCATCATAATCATCCCTTCTTCTCCCAAGTGTGTATGAAACCATACATGTGACAATTTATATGTTATCATAGTCTTATAATTTGGAAACACACGTGAACCCTCAGATTTTGATGATTCTCTTCAAAAAATTCACATATCCATGTGGTCTAATTCATTATTTTTTTATGTCCCAAATGGGTTTTGTTTTTTCATGTACACATGTGGCCTCCTTTCCCCTTCCTTAAATTTTCATTTCTTACCACTTGGCTCGGTTGTTCTTGGACCTTTTGTGTACTCTTCTCCAAATCATGCACAATAATATATGCATGAACATCTCATCACCAGCCATATTCTATCTTCTCCCTTTCTTAACCCATACAGTCCACTTTTCATTATTTATAAGCATGTGATTTTATTCCAACATCAATGTGGTTTTGGGTGTATGATATGGTTTTCTTGTTCTCCTTTTACACAGCTTGTGTATAGATAACTTCATTTCAAGATTTTACAAGCCTCCTTCATTGACTAGGATGGTTCTCAACCCCTCCTTGCACAAGTGATGCACATGCTTCCTTCACACACAATGTGGGGACCTCATTTGTGAACCATGATGGCTCGCGGTTCCCTTGGCTTGATGGACCTCCACTTCGCTGAACGAAAATGTTACACGGTACCCGTTTGTCACGAAACTAGAAAGTTTTGTAGGAGTTATATTTATGAACCAAGAATAGTTTGTAGCACTCCTATTCTACGTACCGAAGTGGTATGTGGTTCCTTACTTCGCGAACCCAAATGGTAAACAAGACCTTATCTTCACAAGCCATAAATGGTTATCGGTTCTTCTTCTTTGCGAACCATAACGGTATGCAGGACTTCATGAATTGGTGGGTCTACTTTTACATGTATAGATCAGATCGTTCTACGTTAGAAAAACATAAAATACACACTTAGAGGTTATAATTTGAATAAACAATATATTCAAGTCTTTAACACCTTCAAAAACACATGGAGAAATTCTTCATATCTTGGATGTTCCCTTTTTTAAACTCAAGGCCTTCTCGATGATCATTCATGAATTCAAGATGCCATGTAACACCTTTTGAATCCTTGATCAAATTCACCTGGCGTTGAAATCTTCATTTGCATCGACCATTCGTTCATTCTTCATTCCATTCGCATGCATGAAATTGTAATTGCATTCATGGAATCGTGACATCAATACAATCAGAATGGGATTCAATGGAGATCAAATGGTGGTCAGAGTGGCGAGATCATCCTTCGACTGGATCTCCTGGTTCGTGTGTGGATTCGGGTGTCCAGAGTTTAAAGATGACCCTCGGTCGAAGAATATATGGCTCTGATTCAACCACATGTGGTGTGGGGATAATGAGTGGCTCAGATTATATCCCTAGATCTGGGATGTGATGTGCTGCCGAGATCTTCAGTGAGATTAGATGGATGGTCCGAATTGGATTTGTTTTTTATACCATGTCCCACATCAAAACGCAACAATGTTTTCTCATGGTTTATCAGTCAAAGAATGGAATGATCACCAAGGATTACTTATCCACCATCCATGGTATAGCCTCGTACTGTGTTCACCCATAGGGTTCACCCTTAGCGGCCAATCTGCTCTTCAGGCGCACTCCAAGTACCCACGCTGCACTGGTTCACCACCGTGCAACTCCTGTGGGCATATACAATGCCTGCACAGACCTTCCCTCATGTGGGGATGGTCATGAGGGATTCCCTTGAGCACGGATTACCCCTCGGGTTGCACATGTTCTTGGGATGAGGACCGCGGTTTGCCACTATCTATGGCGACTTTATTTTTGGTAATTGCATAAAATATCTACATAGTTTAAAACTATGGGTTTAAAAAAAAAATTCCAAACCACAATTCCAAAACTCCTCAACAACAACTTCTTCTAATTATCTTTTACTCCATCCAAAAAATACTCCAACCAACCTAAATTGTTGTAAAAAATGTATCACTCCTGATAGACATATATTAAACTTAGGATCAGTCTCAACCAACATCTAGTTTCCATTCTCCATTTTACATAAGAGAGTTCCTTCTTCATGTTGATCATCATTGACATCCATTGTCACTATTTGTCAACAAATAAAATCTTCATATACAATGCTATCCAGAAAATCTCACCATTTTTGTTTGTTGTCAATACATCAACATTTTCTTAAATGAGCATGTCAATTTCAAAATGATGTTCTCTCTCCATATAACTTTTCAAAATTCATTTCACTTTCTCTCGCCCTTATTAAAAATTAATTAAATTTTTATTGTATAGAGGTTATCAATCAATCCTTATCCAATTGTGCTATCAATCATTTCACTCCAAGTCTAATTGATCAATGCTCAATATAGAAAACAAGAGGATTTTATATTGACAACAAATATTTCCATTATCACCTGATCTTGATACATGATAGTGATGTGAAGTCATGTAATTGTGTTCAAGGGACTATCAAATTTTAAAATTTCACTAATTGATTTAATTACTCCCCCTTTGTAAAAATATTTTTATTTTGAGTAACTGGGGATGAGAGATTGAAAAATGACATATCCTTTCCAATCATATAAACACCATAAAATCTTTAGAGTAATTGAATTTGATACCAACTGAAGTTGATACTAATTTAAGTAATAACATTGGTTGCTTCTCTATGTGTATCACCCTCATGGGAACACCACTCAGGTTCTCCCACTGAGTGCTTTCTACACCTTCAATTCCTTATAAAATTATTATAATACACAAAGTGTTAATGGAATAAGGTGGCTCCTACTTGCTTCTTCAATATGAGATGGAAGGATGAGATGATTTTCACAACCAAAATACTCTGTTTTCTTAATTCCTCACACCTGCACATTTGATCTTTTATTATGACTTTGGTTGTGTGGATATCAATATTTCTTCTATCTCATTTTGTGTGAGTCTTCATTCTTTAAGAGATTTCAAAGAACTATATTCTCCTGATGCATCATTCATCTTCCTAAGGAATTGTTATTTTGCAGAAATAAATGCATTGAAATTATTAAAAGTGTGACTATCCTTATTTCACCTCACACACATGACTTTTCTATCATCATGGGTAATCATCTTATTTTCTATTGCACTAGCCTTAACTTGTGTTTCTCTTTTCATTATCATTCCTTCCTAATATACATGCTAGATAACCAATATGTCTCTGGGAATAATGGAATTATGTTTGGATTTTCCACATACACTCTTCAGAGTGTCATCATTTTTATGAATTTGTTTTGAATTTACAGATCTTCAACATCATCAATTTTGAAACTAAGGACTTCTCACCTTTCCTTATTGGGGTCTTCTTGGGAGACATATATTTTTCCTCATTCTTATGATTTCTTCCCATGTTATATTCTTCTATCATTACTGTCTTCTGTGGTCTTCTGATCTTATCATCTCTTGATATGTGTTGAGATAAGCATGCTTCATTCTTGTGCTAATCCAATTGCATACATCACAGATGTTGTCTAAAATTCCAAATCTCTTTTCTTTATACATATGATTTTGTATATGATGATGTTTCTTATTCTTCTATAGGTTTCTACCATTTGGCATAGGATTATCTGCACTTTTACATTTATAGGACTGTACCAACAATCTAGTTCACAATACCCAATTCTGTTGTAGAACTAACATTTTCCCACAAATCACGTCTACTTGATATATTCAGTATAATGTTGTTGTGACTTTTTTTAATGTGTTCTTATATACTAGGGGATCCTTCTTCAAGACTCTTCTTCATATCCTCCCTAACCATGTTGGTAGGTTTGATCAACTAAAAATTCCTCATCCATATGTTTTTAGAATTTTTCTTCCAACCTGAAATTTTAGAATAAACATATTTTGTAACAATAGTACATGTTGTATGGATTGTTCTGTTACATTATGAGCTATTTGTGATAGATCAACGAGTGAAGTCATGATATTATTAACACATGTTGGAGGAAATTTGGCTTTAGAATCCTCCAGTGAACATTAAGTACTTTCCAAACGTATTTAATTATTTTGTGAAGTCTCAATATGACTATTCTCAAGATTCGTTAACCGGGTTTCCAATTTTAGACATTCCATTTTGAGGATGATCTTCAGATCACCAATCATGAACATATTCTCATCACAACCAATTTTAAATCATTCAACCCTATCTTCATGAAACATAACATTGGTTTGTAATATCAGTCAAGTTACTTGAATGTCATGGAAGATTATTACAAATTTAGAACCTTGAATTCAGTGCTCTTTTTCAGCTCATCCTTAAATCATGCATCTTTTCTTCTAGAGACTTATTGACTCCATATTTCTTTTCAAAGGAAATAATTTTTCAGCAGAGCTTATAACAATATGAAATATTATTTTCCAAGACTTCCTCTATATTATCATATTCTCTTCCCAGTCGGGTGTTCTCAGACTGCATACATTGAAAAATTATACAAATAGTATCAACTCTTTCTTCCAGAATATCATGCAAATAGGTTCTCAATTTCTCTTGATCAACTTAAAATGGGATAGAAGTATCTTATTTTTATCTGGTAGAAACCTAATCCACCTACTATTTACATCCCATTTCTAAAATTTCTTTATTATTTTAAGGGAATTGAGAACCAGAAACCGAATATTTTTTGACATGAGAGATTTCTCCAACAAATTCTTCTCTTTCTTTTTCTGGTTCTTCATGGTCTTGTTGGCTGTGGATTTTTTCTCAGAGATAACTAAACATTCATAAAGAATAATCAGTATTTCTGACTCAGGAAACAAAATACAAATCCTCTATTTAATAGAATTACTCAAGTGTATCCAACAAATTTAAAACATTTACCTCTGATACAAATTGAAGGACCCTAGCTCACCTTGAGAGTGGTGGTGAATCAGTGTGTAAACTTTTTCCCACCCTTATTGGATCTAGTTCCCACATTTATAGAAAAATAATTAACCCTATATGACATATATAGGTAGTAATTAAAACATTCACATGAAATAGGAAAATACCTCACTTTTAATTCATTCACCATTAAGGGATACGTTAAATGAGAGTACACTGAAAGGTTGTCAATCATACCTAATTACACTATTCATCAACATGTATAGATTACAAGGATTGCGTACAACAACTCTGTCCCAGGATCCTTGCCTTTCAAAAATTTTAGGGATTCCTCACTGCTTCTCTCAGATCGCTTCTATTGACTCCCCTTAGATCACTACCCTAGATGAAGTCACACTCAGTTTATGGACATGATGTTCCCTATAACCGATTGGAATGGAAGTCTTTTTCTCCTGTTCATTATGAGACTTTTCTATCATAGAAGTCCAGAGTGGATGCTCATTAAATATCAATCTTCTCCTCCAGTGAAACAACCAGACGTATTAAGGATTCGAATTCTTCTTGGACAGAATGAAAAATTATTTTGTGATTGTACAAACACTAAACGAATCTCACTATGCATCACCAGAATCATCCCATCATCTACCATGTGTTCATGTGACCATGCATGTGAAAATTTAGATGTTCTAATACTCTTCACTTCATTACACATTTCCACCATTGGTTTAGGATGCTTATCTTAAAAATATTCACGTATGCATGTCATCTTATACTTTCTTCGGTGAATTCCCAAATGGGCATGGTTCTGTTAAGCACACACACTGCCTCCTTTCCCCTTATCTGCCTTCTCATTTATTAACATTTTGTTGGGTTATTTTTGGACCTTATGAGTGTTCTTCTTCAAATCATGCACCAGAATATATGCATTCACATCTCATCACTATGCACATTCTTTCTTCTCTCGTTATCAACACACAATGTTCTCATTGATTTATTTTTTAGCATGTTATTTTATTCAAAAATAAATATTTGTATTTGGGTATGATTTTGTTTTATTGTTCTCCATTTACACACCAAGGGAATAGAGTTTTAATTTGAAAGAGTATGAAATCCTCCTTTGTGAACCAGGATGGTTCGCGGCCCATCCTTGTGCAAGGGATGTGCAGGATTCCATCGCAGAGAAGGCCAGACCTCCTTTGAAAACTAGGATGGTTCGTTGATCTATTAATTTTCGAGTCCTCCTCTTCATAGAACCAAAACATAACATGTTTCCAATTTCTGATGACCCTAAAATGGTTTGCGGGATATCTAATTTTGAACCATGAACAGTTCGTGTCTCTCCTGTCTTGCATACCGAATCAGTACACGGTTCCTTGCTTATTGAAATAGAAGGGTACACGAGACCTTCTCTTCACATGCCAAAAATGTTTTGTGGTTCTTCTTCTTCAAGAACCATAATTGTCCATAGGACTCCAGGATCCTACAATGGTTCAAAGATTGTGGATTCCCTATCTCAAATTTGAATATTATAGAAACTCAATTATTTAGAACAATAGATCTCAAAAATCCTAGATGCCAAAACTTCTTCTCCAATTAGTTAGTCTTTTTTTATAACTATAGATTACATACATCCACGTTCAAAAACAGTATGATACACTCTTCACGATTTTTCATTGAATAAATGATATATTCAGTTCTTTAATACCATCAAACTTGTGTGGAGATATGCTGCATATCTTGGATGTTCCCTTTTTAAAACTCACGACCTTATTGCTGATCATTAATGAATTCAAGATACCATGTACAAATTTTTTGAATCCCTTATCAAAATCACATAGCATGGGAATCATCATTTTCCTCATCCATTCACTCATTCTTCATTCCATTCACATTCATGATATTGTAATTGCACGCATGGAATCATGACAGTCAGACTATTAGAATGGTCTTTACCAGAGCTCAAATGGTGGTTGGAGTGGCGAGAACATCATTCGTCTAGAGATCTTGGTTCATGGGTGTATGAGGGAGTCCTGAGGATGAGGAAGACCCTTCGTTGATGATCAAACATCTCTGATTCATCCACATGCAGTGCAGGGATAAAGAGTGGCTCATATTATTTCCCGTGAATTGAGATGTGATGCGCGGTTGAGATCTTCAGCAAGATTAGTTGGATGGTCAGGATTGCGTCTGCATTTTTAAATCCTTTTCCCACATCAAAACAATGCGTTGTTTTATCTCTATTTATAAATCGATCCATGACTATAGTGGCTCAGATTACTCCTCCAACCTCTACAGGACCACCCCATATCATGTTCACCCAATAGACATGCTCTTAGCACTCACTCTTTTTTTGAGTGTGCTCCTAGAACCCACGCTGCAAGGGATCACCACCCTACAGCTCCTGCGAAGTTATACATGGGCCGCACACACCCTGCCTCATGCGGGGCTGGTTTTGAGGGCTTCCATCGAGCGCAGTTTACGCATCAGGTCCCATATGTTCTTGAGGTGAGGACCTTGGATGGCTTCCATGGATGACCCCTTTATTTTTGGTAAAGGAAAAAAATAACTACTTAGTGTAAAACAAATTATTTGAAAATAAAATTTCCAAACTACCATTCCAGAAACCCTTAACAACATCTTCTTCTCCTTCTATTTTACACCTTCCAAAAAAACACTCGAACCATCCTTAATTTTTGTTGACAATGCATCACTCTTAATAAACATGTATGAAACAAAGGATCAAGAACAACCAACGGCTGGCTTCGATTATCCATTTTACATAGGAGAGTTAATTCTTCATGGTGATCATCATTGACAACCATTGACAATTATTAACAAAATATATAATCATTATATACCAAGTGGTCCCAAAACATCAGGTGATGGAAAAAATGAGCTAGAATAAAGAAATGTTCAAAGATTGACATATCCAAGAGCAACCTAATTTCCAATAAAAGAATGATGTAAACCAAATAGAAAAGATATCTAAAAATTACCCTCGCATATCCAAAGATGATTGTCAGTCTAATAATATTTTATAGGAAGTATACATGAAAAGGAACATGAGTGAGAAGACATTTCCACTTATGAAATATCTATTATATGGTTTTTGGGTCCATTCCATGTCATATTGAGAGGAGGAAAGGATCTATTTGAATATGAAATAGATTGGAAGTCAAAAATAGAGAATGAAATCATATAATTCATCATATTGAAGAAATTTTTTTTATGGAAATTGTTTTCATTACTCTATCTATGGCCGTAAATATATGTATTCCCGGTATAAGGAAGGCTTGAATATAACTTGAAGACCTCCGAAAAAACAAATACCCACCATCCAGATAGAGTTTCTCATGAAAATATATCTTCTCCTATGTAATAACATTATGATTATGATTATAAAATGAACATGTAAATGATATTAGAAGGGCCATAATTATCCTCCACTCTATTTAATATTTCATGGAAGGAAATGAAGAAAATAATGAAATCCAGACTTCCATGAATAGATCTAAAAGATACAATGAATAGTTTCACCTAGATTCTTGACAACGGATACTTATATCGTATGATGGGAAAATATTTCTTATTAATGAATGTTAAAAATTTGTTGATGGAATATTATGTTTCTGAAATAATGGTGCTTTTAAAATCTATGGAAATGAAATTACATAACAAGTAAATGCCATGATTAATAAAACCTAAGCTCTTTTATGTGAATAGTTCACATAAAAATCCCACGAGTGTGGGTTAAAAATGTGAAACTAGAATTATAGTGTAGTTCAATATAAATGGGGGCACTATCAATGGAATAGAAGGAAACACTCTCATGAATGGATGTAGAACAGATCACAATTTATACTAGGTTAACTGTATAGAAAACATTTGTATCTTACCTTTTGAAGAAGAAAACAACATATGACACCAGAGGATGGGTCATATTAATAAAATAATGCTTGGAAAATGATATATAAGCAGAATATGGTCATGTATATCTCTAATATGAATTGTAATTAGTAAAATACATGTGATTCGTTCATGTAAGGATTGATGGTCTGTAGTTCATGTCGGTCGATGAAGAAAATAACATCAAATAATCTTGATCTCATCCACAGGGATGTATGTGGTCCAATTAATATGGTCAGAACATATGGGGAAGGGTAACTAGTTATTTTATTGAATATTATAGTAGGATGGATTTTGTGATTTTTCAGCATATGAAAATATAAAATTAATGATTTCATGAAATGTTATCACCAAATAGATGAGAATGATAATAGTCATGTAATAATAGTTCAATGATCTGATAATGTTGGGAAATACACATCTATTGTTATTGAAAATTAAATAGAAAAAACATGGAATAATGCAAGAGGAGGTGGTAGTGAGAACCCCATAGAAAAATGGAGATGTTAAATTCATAAATATAAACCTGAACAATATGGCCAACACCATGCTAATTGGGATTCAAATCTCTCTTCATTACCCAAATGAGATTGTTCAGGAAGTATTTTATACTCAACTATGGAATCAACCTCGATTGAAGAAGATATAATGGTTGAATTATGGGTTTATGAAATTTACGTGGAATTAGACAAGATTAAAAAAAATGTTGTAATGATCCTCTTAAAATATAAAAAAATCATAGTGAAAATGGAAAAAAGTGGATCTATAAAAACAAATTCAATGTGCCTAGATATTTGATCAAAAAACGACATGAATATTATATAAAGGAAATGCACAAATTATAAGAAGTGATGTTGGAGAAATTTTTCCTCCATTTGAAAGATAAGAATCTATCAAGATTTTCCCTAATATAGAAATTCAATGTGGATGAAATGTTTATCATATGGATGTCAAAACATCATTCATAAATGGATTTCCAGAAATATTATTCTACATTGAACAACTAGTGGGATTACTATTTGTAAAA
The DNA here is from genome assembly GCA_963277665.1 of Viscum album. NCBI lineage: Eukaryota > Viridiplantae > Streptophyta > Magnoliopsida > Santalales > Viscaceae > Viscum > Viscum album. Next base: position 2,117,738,510 of record OY728120.1, read on the forward strand.
TATGAAGCAATGTTTTCTTGATTTAATAATTTCAACTACCGTCTATAATAGGCACCACACGAATGGTATTTTAGATTTGATTCTTATTTGATGAAGATATAATAAAACAGTGTATCTTTTAATCATAATATAAATGTGAATAATTCAATGTAAGATCAATTTATAGTGCATGTTCATGTGGATGATATTATATTTTGGTGGAAAAAGGCAGGGATTAAGAGATGAATTTACTAACTAAAAGAAAAAATAATATGAAATGGATATGATTAGTGAACTAAAATACTTATTATGGATACAGGTTATCAAAAATAGGGATTACACATTAATTTTTGAGGCTATATATGCAAGAATTGGTCTGTAGAAATTCAACATTCAAGAATATAAACCAATATCGACACAGATTATGGTTGGGAAAAAACAACAAAAGAATGAGGATTAGACATCTATAAATATGATGGGAATGGATTTTTCATGAATCCCCAGACAATATTTTATTTACATAATCATGAAATATATTGTATAACCATAATTGGATTCATGGAGGTAGTTTACACAACTCAATATTTCAATTTTCATGTTTTATATTTTTAATAATATAAATCATAATAATATAAATATATTGTTTGGAAATATATTTTAAATAGTGATATATATATATATTGTAAATTAAAATAGAATGTATGCATATAGAATGTTGTCAAATAGAATGGAGATCCTCCCAGGTGAACACACAATGTGTACCTTTGACGTGTTTCTATTTGTTTCAAATACAGTGAATAAACATGATCAATTGTATGAACGAATATTCTCTTCTACCTTTAGTTTTGAATATATATTTTACTCAATGAATGATGAGAGACCACACATTCACCTTCTTGATCGATAAATAATATTACAAAATATAAACTTAATCCTTGGGTGGAAAGTGGAGACACAAAGGTGCCTTTCCCACTATAATCCCCATTAATCTATCTCAATGAAATAAGAAACAATAAAAAATAATGTTAAATGACTTGGGTTAGACACTTGATTGATCCTCCAAAAACAAACTCAGGTTAGATACTCAATATCTTGAGTATTATAGATCATATTGGAGAATAATGGGGTGGAATGTGAATGAAGGACAAGAAAAGAAAAGAATAAAAGTAGGGGTGTGTGTGGAAGAAGAAACAAATATAAAAAGCATGCTTGAATTATGTTTTATTCAAAATTAACTAAATTTAAAAAAAATTACTATATAACTAAGTTGAAATGATTAAAATGAAAATCAAATTAGAAAACAAATGTGTGCATCCTCTCCTCCAGAATCTGTATTTCGGATGATGGATCTAATTTAATCCACCATATATTTAAATTAACCTAGTGTACCTTAATATAGGATGATATAAATAATATTTCCAACCTTTGGTGAAAACATTACAATTTTTTTCCTAAATGAAGTTATGGAATTTGTAATGTGTATGACTTTTTCTAGACAAGAATATAAGGAATGTTTCTTCAATGGATATCTTTCTTAGTCTACCTAAATGATTTCATAACTTCATGAATTTTATTTGAGAAATGATTCCATGAGTTATATTTATATTATAGGTGCAATAACCCAAATTTATGTTGTGTTTCTTGAGTTAGGATTTAGTTATGTAAGTGGGGTCCATGTTGACCTGCGGGAAGGTTTTCCAACCTCATTGATTTTTAGGGCATCTAGATTTTCAAATCGACACTTGTCCCGGAATTAATTGTTTGATCTAATGAATGTCGAAATCCTATAAAGAAAATATAATGTCAATTGTTTTGATATTTAAAAATATATGGTTGAAATACTAAAGTTACAGAAAACTGTTTAATTTATAGAATTAAATAATTTTACAATTTTAACACAAAACACACCAAAAATCCATTATTGATGAAAATAAACAAAATTGATAATTTTGTTTTAGAGTAAATCCCTAAAAAATAAATTAAAAATGATTAAAATATTAGATCTATAAATTCCCCCACTCATAAATGATGATTTTATTCAAATATTAAATCTCAAAAATAAAATTATAGGTCACCAATGATACAAATATTCCCATTCCATTGTAATAAAATGAAAAATTATTCAATGACAAAACTAATATTTAAAAATCCAAAACAAATTACAATTAAATTATCATTTTTCAAAAAAACAATCTTCACAAATATTTTAATTTTCCCCATTGAAATATGATTGGTGTTGTCATTTAATTCAAGAAATATCTTCAATTAATTATTATAAAACATGCCAAGTCATGGTCTTCGTCACAACAGATTCTTTTCCCTCAGCACTCATGATACGATTCAATTAGAGTTTTGGTCAAATAATAAGAACATGATCCTTATAAATAGTCTTGTAAATCAAACACTTTCCCTACTTTGTAATGATATATGGTATATAAAATAATGAGGAATTTTCAATATTGTTTTAAATGACACTGAGGATTAATGTTGGTAGGATTTCATTCTTTAAAATTAATGATAAAGGAAGTGGTTTATCTCTTATGTACAATCCATGATATCAAAAATGTAATGTAATTCTCCCATTCAATGAAGTAACAACCACTTAACACAAAAATAAATGAAATAGATCGTGATTAGATTTAAGAAAATGACTGATTTTTCCCGTTATTGAATTTTTTATTTATTTTCAATAATCCATTTAATTTTATCCATTTTTCTAAGGTTTTACTTAGAATAAACAACACTGTCATCACCTACACACGTTTGATAAAACTCATAGGTCTAGGGAAGGTTATTTTTTGATTTTTTAAATCAAAACCCATTTTTATCAATTTTTTTAATTTCATTATTTTCATTCATTTTATTCAAGAGGGGAAAATAGTAGAGAACAATGAGTTAATCAACAACCCTAATTTTATATAGTAATCACTCCCACTTTTTTTCAAAACAATTTTTTCTATCCCTTCCACCATGACTCACTTAACCCCCTCACTTCAATATAGAAATATCATGCAAGTATAAGGAGGAGGATATAAATAGAGAAAATTGATTTAATAATGTCTTATTTCTATAATGTTCATTCATGGGGTCTATGGGATAAATATGTATTTATTTAAAGGTTGATTTATAAGATAAATTGGTTTATAAAAAGACACCTCAACAATATAAACTAATATTTTTCAATGTAAAATGACTAGATGAGTATCAATAAATGATATTGAAGGTGACATGTCACCAGATCACTCAATAAATTTCATCATGAAAAATAAGAATGACTTGGTAATGATATTCTCTTGGGAATGGGAAATATGATATTTTACAATCAATCAAGGAATGATTAATATTAAAAAAATAAATTGACATGAATTTTAGAAATTTAATGCATGAAAAATGATAGGGAAATTTCATGTACGTGAAAAAATTAATTCCATTAAATCCTAATCGCCCATTTCAATATCCATTAATCAAATTATTAATTAATTTCTATATTTAACATATTCAATTTCATTAACATTGAAATATAAATAATAAAACAATAGTACTAATATGTAATTAATTTATCCTAGATATGTCAATTAAGGTAATAATTAATTTGTGGATATGCAATTTTAGTTTAAAGATCAGAAAAATATTGGAAAAAAATATAGACAGTTTGAAATATAAACAATAAAAGTGAACTCAATTTTGAACAGAACCTTGGTTTCTCCTTTTCCATTTTTTTGATATGAATTTCATAATAATGATCCTATAAAAGAAAATTACTTAATTAATCACAAGAATAATATAATTGAATAAAAATATATAATATAGAGTGGGATTAATTATGGAAAAGAATTAAAATGATAATTAAATTATTATAAATCATGTAAAGATAAATATGTGTAAGATACCTCAAGTGGAACATGGGGTTTTGACTACCTACAAATGGGTATAACTAGTAGTTATACCTAGTTTATTGGTGGGTGAATTATCTTGTATTTGAACCACCACATGTTTTTTTCTAACTTGTACTTATTATTATCTATTGAAGAGGACTACATTGATATAGTAATCTAGATATGCACCCATTGTAATGTGGTACAGATTTCATATAGAGGGTAGGATTAATCATGGAACCTCCTCCTCTTCATTTTCTACTTGTGTAACAACTTCATCTCAGTATAGTTGTTACTCAAGGTATGCTTCCTCAATAGAATAGTATAAGGTAATGTTAGAGTGTAATTATATTTTAATAAAATTATATCATAACATATCAACATTAAATCATTCCCCATCAAAGTAAGATGAATTTTTCTAAGATCCCTTAGAAAAATCCACTGGGATAACCACATGAACATCCTCTAAAAAATATTCAACAAGTCTAGGGAGATCCATATACTACTCAACAAGTGAAGGAATGGATAAATCATAAAACTAAAAGAAATGAGAGGATTATACATGTCTAAAAATTTAAAAACATAAGGAGTGATAATAAAATAAGATTTAAAGAAATTAGAAAAGGTATATTTTATGAAATAATCATCTCCATGAGTTGTTTCTATGCCAATCACTTCTTCAATTAAAACATTATATTAAATATGGATCTCATTTGATTATGGTTGGTCTTCATTTCATTGTGAGAAAAATGTAATGGATAACTGAATATTTCTACAAAACAAAGGAGAAACTACAATAGCCACAAAAAGAACATGAAGAGATGAATGAAGAAGTGTAACATGTTGTCCCTGATTTGTCAAATGAAATCCAAGATGTTAATTCAAAGCATGCGGAATATCAACACTTTAACACATTGATTTTTTTTGAAGTATTGTACTTTTTTGTGTTTTTTTTATTAAAATCGATGTGTGATAGTGTGGCACCACCCAAGTAAAAGTGAACAATTGAAGAATGATAATTTCTTAGGAATACGCATTCAATATTTTATTTAACTAAGCCTACAATATAGTGCACATCTAGAGACATTCTCACGGAGGTAGTTTACAAAAAACTAAACTTATATGGTCAGTATTTATATTTTAACCAATAAAAAACTAAATAATATAGTGATGTATTTTTTAAATATATAGGAAATGTTGATATATATAAATATATAAAATTGTGATGCAAACAAAATTGATGGAGATAATATGTTTTTAAAGAGAAATGAGATCCTCCTAGGAGAACACCTAATGTGAACCTTCACCATATATTTATTTTTTTGAAACATAATTAATAAAAATTCTACATCATATTCATGAATATTCACTTATACCTAGGGTTATGAATATATAGTTCAATAAATGATCCATATGATACCACACATCCACCTCCTCAATTGAGGTAAAATTTTGAACAATAGAAAGTTAAGCCTCTGGTGGGAAGTGGAGACACAAAGACACATTTCCCACTAAGATCCCCATTGAAATAACCATAGAAAATAAGAAAAAAGCTTTAATATGTTATAAATTGGGTCCAAAACTGGATTGAACCCATGGGAGCTTCCTAAGGTGAGATACTCATGATAATGATTATTAGATATCACAATGGAGAAGAACAAGTTCGAATAAGAATGTAATAGAGGATCATAAGGGGTGTGTGTAGAAGGAGACACAACAATAAAAACCATGTATGAATTAGATTATATATAAAATAAATTAAATTAAAAATACATTGAAAATAAATATAAATTTATAATATGAAATAGTAAATAAATGATTAAAATAAATGGGCGCAACATGTCCCCCTCTAGAATATGTATTCTAAATGTTGGATCCTATTTCTTCAACCATATTTTCAAATAACAGAAATTTATTTTACTATTGGATTATATAAAATTAATTTCCATTAACCCCTCAAATAATTACATTAAATGGAAACACCTAAATGATGTTCTATAATTTATAAAGAGTATGAAAATTTTTATCCTTTAATTTCAGGAATCTTCCTTCGAAATATATCATTCAATGGACACCAAAATAATTCCATATAACCATGATATTTTCTTGTTAAAGGAGACTATGATTCCTATTTCAATTACACATGTAATTACATAAATTTTATGTGTGTTTCCAAATTTATTCTTCAGTTATAGAGGTGGGGTCCATGGTATCCACCCTGAAGGTTTTCCAACTTCATTGATTTTTAGGGACAATATAAGATCAACTCCACTCTTTCACCAAAATAGAAAGTTGAATCCAATGAATTTATTATAACAAAAAAATATTCATATAAAAGGGATAGATATTTTTGATTTTATCCCCAAAATTATATTTTTATACCGAATAATTTATTTTCAATAATTTCAAATTTTCAAATATTTGACCAAAACACACAAGAAATCCAAAATTTATGAAACTAAACACATATTGATAAATTGGTATGTATTAATTCAATGAAAAACATATTATCAAAGATGAATATATTATCAATATAAATTCCCCAAAACATAATCCATTATTTTCCTAAATCATAAATTCTCAACCTGAAATTCATAGGGCACAACCATTACCAATATTCAAATTCTTAGGATACAACATTCAAATGTTTTCATTTTCAAACAAAATTTCCAAAAGTCAACCATAAATATCAATAAAATTTAAAAAAAATTAAATAAATTATGAACCCATATATTTTAATTTTCACCATTGAAAAATAGTGGATCTTATTATTTCATTTATTAAACCTCCTCAATTCATTATTATCAAACAATCCTAGTCATGGTCAACCATACTATAGACTCTTTTCTCATATATGTCATGATAATGTTAATGTAAAGTGATGTTTATATAATTATAACATGATCCTTATAAATTTTAATTTAAATTAACTACATTCTCAATTTTTAAAACACAAAAGGTATATAAAATCAAGAGTACATCTCAATAATGGTTCAAATGAATCTGAGGCTTATGGTTGGTAGGATTTTATGCTTTAAATATTATGGCCCAAATAGGAGGTTTATCTCTTATTTACATTGAAATATATCCAAAATTGTAATTGAATTGACTCTATCTATGCACTGAAAACCACTTTCCTAAAAAAAATGAAAAGATCATGATCAGTTTAGTTATATTGAATGATTTATCCCCCCTTTAATATTTATTTTTATTTTATTTTTAAAAAAACATCTTCTAATTCATAGCGTTAATACTCTAAAAATTACATGATGAGGATACATATTATCCACTATACCTATTTTTTAAGCTAAAAAAATATATTTATGATTGTGATGTTAGTTTATAGTGGAGATACAATCCATGGGGAGTGTGTTATTTAGATATTCAATTAAAAATATAGCTTATTTGAGATTTTTTTCAATGTGGGAGAGTGGATAATTTCCACATTACCAATTCTAGAATGAAAATTATACTCTTTTATGATTTTATGGTTATAGGTTATATGGAATGTAAAGGATTAGGTGTTATGAGGAAACAATTAGATCATAGCTTAGACATATTTAAGAATTTCAATGTAAGAGAACCTAATTCATGATTCACATCTTGTTTTCTTCACCGATATTTTCTCATTTTGACATAGAGTATTGGATGACATGTCTCTCACATTTTATGTTTTTATAGTGGTTGGTTATTTATTGAATTTATCTATATATTATAATCAAACACAAAGGTGGATTGTTGGAACTATGGTTTTTCTCTAATAGAAATGGAGTTTAGTTTGTTTTTGTTGTCAATCTACACAGGGTTGATCAATTATTTTGGAAGAAAAGTGTTTTTATGGTTAAAATGACTTCAATTATGAAGGTGGAATTGTATCATTGTGATTTAAAATTTTTTGGGTAAAATATGGACAATGTAGAAAGGTGTTTTTTGAAAAGGAAGTTATGTGCAAGTTTGAAGGTGAATATTAATGATGTAAAAAAGTTATTTTTCAGGATCAACTCAACAAAATACGAAAAATAAACAAATTTCAGAAAAAAAATTTTGCATTGAATATTCTTACATGTGAAATGTAACATCATAATTGACTTATGCACAAGTATATATTTGAGTTCTCCACAAAAAAATATGGAAAATGAATGAGATTTATAAAAAATTATAATTTTAGTTAATGTATCTTATGAATTTTATATGACATAAAATTCAATATTTCACACATGGAAAAAGCACATAAGGAACTTACATGCATGATCATCCAGGTCTATAAATATGAAGCTAGCCCCATCAAAGTCAAATAACATTTTCAAATTAATATTCAGTGTACCTTATCTGTGAAATTGTTTCACTTATACTAAAAATGTGCATAAAATATTTCTTGAATATTTTTCCCTCTGTCCTTATTTTCCAAGGGTAACTTACAGAGTAGTTGTGAAAAAGTGACCAATTTCACAAAAGTCATTTTTCTTGACAATAGTATAACATGAGTGAAATAACAGGTGTTCAATTCAAGAGATTTGTTGTGATTATTTTAGGTTTGGAATGTATGGTTTTTCATATTAGACCATCCTAGTGCATCAACTCAGGTCTTCAATAAAAGAGTATTCCCATTATAGTTAGACACTTAGACTTAAATCCAAACCTACTAAATATAACATCATGTCGTTAAACTTAGTAATACATCAACCTAACTAGTGAGGTAAGGGGTCAACATAAGTGTTCAAAGAAAGAAATTTTTTATCAATAAAATCTTGTAAAGGAAGTGTTCCAGGAATAGTGTGATCATGTCTAAACATATGTATTCCGGAACTAGTAATGATTACTGGATTCATGTAAGAGAGACACATTATCGGTGTATGATCCTTGGATGAGCCATTATTAGTGAGCCAAGTAAAACTATTACGTTCGCTCAATTCATTTGAAATATTAAGTTACTACTCATTAAAATCATATATGATTAACAGGTTCTTAACAATTTTGGAACATGATCCGTCAGATTAGAAGAAACAGTTGACACGTTTATTCACCCCACCACTCTCAAGGTGTTCTACGGTCTTGAAATTTATTCACTTAATCAATGCTATGGTTTGACCCAAATTTAGTCCTTTTATACTCTTTATTATACAATATTCCATATTTGAAATATATTCTAAAAATAACTCTACAAACTCTTTAGTGGATTTTTTCTATTTAATTCTTACAGAAGAAGTATTTTAGGAAGGTAATTGTATAGATCAACCATTTTATTCAATATAATATCATTTTAAACTAATGAAAACATACTAGGATTAGATAGTTCAATTAATGTAAAAGAACCATCAATTACTATACATTTATAGGTCGATTCATGGTCTTATTTTTCCCGATCAATTTCTAGGTTAGTATAGTAAGGATTCTAAATTTCCTTCACATTAATCTCATGATGCCCATATTTAGAAAAAAACAATTATCATGAAAATTCATTTCCATTGTGACAAAAGAAATATTATTAAGAAGGGTTAATTTTTTTTACACTTTTTGTATATATATTGGAAAAAAAAATAAACACTCATGGAGCTAATTTATGGTGTTAGTCATTATATAACTGGATAAAAATAACACATCTTAATAAATGTATTCATCTTATGATAAAATGGGGTTTTACTAATTTTTTTAATCTTGATGCGGAGTATTAATATTAATGAAATAAAAGGGATATTTATTGATAAAATTTACTTTAGAGGATTGTGTTTCACCATAATAAGATGATATCATACATTCAATGAATAATTAAAAACAAACTACTTTTAAAAGATGGTAATATTTTCACTTCATCTATAACACCATTTACTTAAGTACATCAGCATATGTTTTGTAATGAAAAAAATACATATTTAATTAAATAATGATTCATAAAAATATATTATATTATCCCCCATTATCACTATTAATAAATTGGATTTGTGTGTTTTATTTATTTTTAACAATTTTATGAAATCATTTGACAATAAAATTACTTTATCACTAGAATTCATTATTCAAATCCAATTCATCATTATAAAACCATTAATAAAGGTAACAAACTGAAGAGTACCCACTAAATGGAAACATGTGAAGGACACCATGAATAATCACAAATGTGGTATGAATTATATTTATAACTGGTTTGTTAGAGATAAGATTAATCATATCAATTACAAAAACATTAAAATAAAACAAAGAAATATCTTTGTTTTTTCATAAGAATTAAATCATTTTTTTAAATAACTAAATAATATATATCATAAAAATCAATTTCATAATATAACTTCTTATTTTTATTCTCCAATTCAAAATTTATACCACAAAAAATTATTGAAACATATCAATATTTTCTATCATCAATTAATAATAATATATCTTCCCATTAATATTTCTACAAAAATCATTGTATTTATTTAGATATCCTTAAAAACATTGTGCACAGACCAAAAAATTTAAAATATAGGATAAAACATAATTAATTATTATTGTAAAAAATATTATATTCTAAAAGACAAACAGATATATCAGATACAACATTAAAGGCTTTATAATGAACCATATGAAATAGATAATTTTGTGGAATTATTTGGTGAGGGGTTTCAATACTGATACATAATGATGCATTTTTTAGGAAAAATTAATTAAAACCCACTCCCATTTAGAATTGATTCTGAGCTACTAAAAATAGATGATAAATATTGGGTATTTTAAATTTTAGGATATTTTCTTTAAAAAAAATCCTGAAAAAAATAATTTTTTATAATCATTATAAATTACTAAATATTTATAAATTACTATTTATTATTTACTATTTATTATATATTATTTATAATAATTTATTACTAGATAATTTATTAAATTAATGTTTTCATTTTTAAATGATTAAATTTTTATAGTCATTAGTTATTCAATATAGAAATTATAAACTATAATTTGGGGTAAATTCCATTGGTGTAGACATTAAATTTCATATAGGTATGTGAGAATGGGTGAGAGTAGTGCAATGATGTGTGACCTCCATTGATGATATTTGGAAATGTAAAAATAATACTGAAAAAAGTATGTCGTGTTACAGATAATGATATATTATGACATGTAAATTCAATTTTTATAGTGGTTAGTATATTGATAGTTACATAAAAATAAGTTGGAATGGTTCAAAATGAGTGACTTTATTTTATGTTGTTGTTCCATGTATAAAAATTATTAAAACATATAAAAATAATTTAAAATAAAAATATATAAATTATAAAAAATTAAAAAATATATCAATTAGAAAAAATAATTTATAAAAATATATAAAAAATATTTATATATAAAATTTTAGTTATACATTAGGAACATGATTAAACCATTATGAATGTACTATCTTATAAAAATTCACAATGGTTTTAAAAATCACCATGGAATGATTCTCAGTATATAAATCTTGTATTACTTTAATAAATCATCATGAATCATTTAGTAATGATCCAAACTAGCACAAAATATATGTTTTCATAGAGTAAAGGATTAATCATTTGATGGTAATTAAAGGATCATTACCACCAGTTGTAGTAAAAAATGTGATGATGGATTAATAACATTAACATGTCTAGATTTAAATTGAACCTTATTATTCATTATATTTAAATAATCATGTAATGTTAGAATCAAGTGTGAAAAAAACACTATTGTAGTTTCAACCGGGGTCAGGGATGTGTCAATGGAATGATCATTTATACATGCATCAGTAATATAATTAGTATGATATTATTTGGAATATTTGTTTAGAAATGGTCCATTATTCTCCCCCAATATAGATATCAAAATAATAATAATTTTTTTTGGGATATCTATATTTGTTTCTTATGTTCCTACGAATGATTTACTTCACAAATAACAGGGAAACAAATTAGGAGAGATTAGTTTTTAAAATCTCATCTTAATTAAATCACCATATGCGGCCTATTAATGTTTGATTCAATAAAATATATAGTCTCAACCCCATTGATATATTTATAAACTAAATATACAGTAAACATGAGTATTTTTATTGGGTTCAACCCCTACATTTGTGGCCTACTCATTGTTGTGTTTGGTTAGTCTCCCAAACCATGAATTCTTCACTATAAGAAACAATTGATAAAAATCCTACAATATTTGGCACAATATCACGCCATGCAATCCAAAGTCACTCAGAACTATGCCATTTAATACTAAAATTATGTATATAATGTTACTGAGTAGATAAAGATCTTCCTGGGAGATCGATTGCATTTCTAAAATAATATGTAGATATCTGTTGATGTGATATCAAAAAAAATCAAAAATTGTTTCTCACATAATGTAGATCCAATATAGACCTACATCCAAATTAATGAATTTGTTCATCTCACTTAATTATTGAGCACCACCAATTATTAAAATTTATCTATGAACTACGAATTAAATATTTATCTCATCCCTTTTCAAATTACCTCATCTAGTTTGATATATAGGATGTTCTACATCTTTTTAAAAAAAACCCTAATATTTGAGAACATATAATATTGAAATTAATTTTAATTCCAATAAATCATTTTCTATATTACATTTAACAATTCTTCTCAACATTGAATCACACAAAATATTCCTCCTTGTTACTTATTTATTCATGTTCGGAAACATGTGCAATGATATATTAAATAGTATTCACATTTAATAAATACATGTATTCATAAATATTGCAATTTTACCAATCCTGTTTCCTACCAAATATATAATAGGGTATATAAAAATCATTTAATGTATCAATTTTTATTGATAATACTTCACATATAGTGAATTTTTTATGTATAAGAATACCCATCATATTCCTTCATACTGAATTGATCTCAATATATATCTTCTTCTTAATATTCCTAATAATATGAGTTGTATCTAATTACAATACAAAGAATCTCATCGAATTTACAATTCATTATTCATAAACTTATCCATAATCCTGATATAGTATGATAATTGTGAATATTTGATCATTAGATTAGCAAAACATAAACACAATGAATTTCAATATTTATTATCCAAATTTTATTCAAAATTAAAAAATACATCTAGTACAAAAAAAATATCCCAAAAAAACATCTTCAAAAATTAAATTTATATATATATAAACTCTATAATAAAAATATAAAATTATATAAATTTAATTACATTTTTAATGTTTTATTTTAATCATTGCAGACAAATTTATCCATCATCAGAATTAAGTCACTCCTTATCATATAATAAATCTAGATCACCATTGATTTCCATTATGTATCATTTATACATATAAGGTTACCATTTTTTTTGGCCCATTATATCATCACGTAGATAATGGTGGATTAATAATTAGAAATATGTAGGTACTTTAATATATTTGGTTACCCATAAATGTCTCAATGTATCGTTTATAAACTCATATCTAACTTTATATAAACCTCAAATATCATAGATGATTTATACATAGGGTTTAGATTACCCATTAATAACCCATTGGATATTGAGGATACCAATCCATAAGCCTCCATCAACCATTAAAAACCCAATAATGGTAATTTATATCATTATATAGATTAAACCCCATCTTTTTGTAGACTCAACAATTCCCATTATACCATGAAATATCTCAATGAGACATTTATGTAGGTTAGGAATTACCATTATGTGGATCCACATATTATCAATCATTAAAATGAATATGAACAAATGTTTAGTTGGAAATAATCTTATTATAATCACATCAAAACATAGAGACCACAAAAATTTCCTATTTTTTTCATGTTATAAGGGACTAAACATGTATTAATTAACTATTTTTATCGATTAACAGCACATGGATTCCAATCCAACACATGTAGATAAAATCAACCACATAGGAAAATAGTTAATCAATGGCATGATTATCTAATAAAACACAATATTATCTAATATACCAACTAAATAAACTCAAATATATTTATATAATTATCAATATAAAAAGATAATTTCATTCTAATTATTTTGATCTACATAAAATAATCTCATACATCTCATCTACCGCAAAAACCACATTTAAAATAATAATGTATATTTATAAAAAATTAATTGAAATAAACACAACATAAATAAATATAGATGTGAGTCAATATTTCATTTTTTATTTATTTGAAACATATAATAACTATTAGAAAAAATATTATATCTATTAAGACATCCAAATAATGAATGAGAATAATCACATCCAATATGATATCTCACAAGAATTGTCTTTCAATGAAAAACTAGATAAGGATTTGTTTTCATGATAATTTAATGTATAAATTTCAGCCAAATTTGGCTAAGGGACATATATGTAAACCTAGTCAATTCATGAATCAAATATCACTATTAACCATATTCCAATTTATTTATTATGAACATCTTTTGATGATAATACTATGATCAATTTTCATGTAATCATGATTTTGTTTCACTTTTAACATAGAGATGTGATCCAATTTAATCAAAACCAAATGATTGGTGGGAGTATTGGTTCATATTTTTTAATTTTATAGTACATGGATGAACATTTAGTTCTTACCTCAACTCAAAGAACCACTATATTATTATTGATTAGGTGAAGTTTCATACAATTTGAATATATATCAAAATTTATCTAATCACGATATCTTAATTTCCCACATATTCATTAATGAAATGATATCTAAATTTTATATTTTATGATATATAGTGTTTTTCAAGTTTAATCTATAGATTTATTATACTCTAGTTGTCATATAGAATCCAAAATGGACACTCATTTTAAAAAATCTTACTACAAACCAATCCAAAAACATGTGTATATGAATGAGTGGTTGAAAAATATTAGACCATAGTTTTGGTAAGATTCAATGAGTTTTTCATATTAATGTACTTATTCCAAAATTCATATCCCATAATTGATGTCCCACATGACATAAATGTTCTATCTATATAATAATATTCACCATCTCCATCATTTTCTCTATGTTTCATCAAATATATATATAATTTTTAATCCTTTCCACAATACATTATTAACTTTATAGGTCTTAATATTCTCTTTATAAAATTTATGTATTACTCTCTATGTAAACTAGAAACATAAGAATAGAACCATAATAAATTATATATTTGGACTTTTTTTATTAGTTAAAACATTTTTCTAATGAGTCTTATAATATGTTTCGGACAAATCTTATGATATTATCATATTTACATAATTAGTTTCCAATAGAAATTGGTGTTGAAAATTATATTGGATCATTAATTTTAACCATTTTCAACAACTTTTGGTGTATTTTTTTTAAAATATACATGTAATTTGGTTTCCCCTCAATTTGTAATCCCTATAAATAATTTAGTTTTCATAGAAACTAAATCTGATGTATTTCAATTATTTTATTAGAAGATTCCTCAATGATGTACTCTTGGTCATTCAAGATATTTATATCATCAAGAATCACTATGAAAAATATTTTAATATATATAAGGACACGTTATATACAAAATATTATTATCATCTACTTTAGAAAAACTCATTTTAGTACCAAGAACTAGAATACTTTATCAATTTACATAATTCCATTATGATGCTACAAACCTTGATTCCATCATAATGAAGAATAAATTCGTGTGTGTGTTCAGTAAATTTAACTTCATTATGATTATAAATCAAAAATGAAGATTTCACATCCATTTGATAAACCTTGTAGTTCTTCATTTTGTTCACTAAAAACATCCTAATTGTTACAAGCATTTATAGAAGAGAAATATTTTATTAAAAGTCAATTCCTTCAATTTTAGTCCATCTTTTTCATACCATCTTATTTATATTCATTTTTTATTTACCATTTTTTATTCAATTTAATTCTGAACAACCATTTTCTTCCAAACTACATTATAATCATTTAGTTTTAGGAAAAGATCCTAAGTTAAATTTTACACAAGATTAACTAATTAATTATTAATAACATATAACCATTCAATATAACTATATATTATAAAATTTTTCATGAATCAAAATGTAATATGATGGTTTTATGATGTCTTCAAATATTACACATTATTTTCTAAATTTGAGATCCTTATTATCTAATAATGCTTTATGAATTGAAATATCTTTTTAGGATTTGAAATTTCTTCATATCAATACTCATTTCATCTATATCATCATAATTTTATTCTGAATCAACATCACAAATAGTTTTTCTATTCCCATATTATTTAATGAACCAGTGGTATATAATTTTCAGGTAATTTTCATTAGAAAGTTTAAAATCTTCTTTGAAAACACTCATATTATTTTATCTAGTCAAAAAAAAAACTATGAAAAATGACTACTCCATAATATATTCCAATTTTCTTCAGAACCTATGAATACATCCATTAATTAATCACCTCATACAAATCATTTCATCAGCCATCACTTCAAATATTCCTAGAGAAATACTTTTGTTGTATATAAATATTGGACTTCTGAAAAATTTATATACTTTAAAGATGGTTTCCTTTTTCAAAAATTTTATAATGAGTGAATTTTATCTTTTTAATTCTATGAGATCCATATCTATGAGTATAATAGAACAAAAAATCTGTCTCCAAAAATATTTTTTGATATTTTGTTCTGATAGTTTTATGCTTTTCATATTAACAATAATATTATTCTTCCTCAATAAAACCATATATTTTTATTGAGTATATAGTATTCAAAAGTGATATATTTTTCCATGTTTTGAAGGATAAATTTCAGAGGAATAAACTGTAAACACCTTACCATGACCATATACCATGTTCATAATGTGAAGGCCCAATTTTCTACAATATGTTTTCAAAAATCATTAAACATATCAACTCTAAAACATTTATGATTTAGGGATATCACATTTGTCATTATTATTAAATAATAAATGAATGTGATGAAATATAAATCACTTTATTTGAAAAAAATTCTCATCTTACCATTCCAATAAACGTTTATGAATTTCAGTGGCCTAGTATAATTTTTTTATATTATTATAAAACAACCCCAACTCTAGAATCCCCGACCAAGTGTCTACATTACTAAATAATAAAGGATAAATGGGATTTTATTTTGATGAATAGATCTATTTACTATTCATAAATTAATATATACATACAATATTCCCATTTTATATTATAAATAAAATATAAAAAATTACAATATATAACGAAATAAAACCTCAAAACTTGTTCCAATATTTTTTTCTTCACGACCCAGGGAATGAAAACAAAATATGTATGAACTCAAATGTTCTGTAACTGTTATGTAAAATTGAATATATCTTAATTAAATAAGTTTTGATCAGTTTGAAAAAATAAATAATTGGATTCTCATTTAATTTAATCAATTATGTGTGTAAAAATAATTAATTAGATAATATCAATGCAATAATATCACGAATAGTAATAACTAAATCCACAACAATGTAAATGAATAATATTGGAATTCATGATCATAAATATCATTATATATATAATATCTAGATCATGCTCTATTTTGGTTTAATAGTATGCATTAAGATACATTTTATTTATACAATTGATTTTTTTCATGATACATATCAATACATCTAGGAGATATATAACAATGGACCCCACCAATCATGGAATTACCTAAGAATTACTTATATATCTTATGAATTATTTAATTCATGAACAAAAACCCTTATCAATATATTACTATTTTGAGTTAAGAATATAGATTATCAATGTTTCCCCAATCAATAAAATAACATTAGAGGTAAAACAACATATATAGAAATGGTATATGGTTTGGTCTATAATCATATACAAGATATGGATATTTGGGGAAAAATTATGTCCAATGTGAATTGATTAGAAGAAATTAAATATTTTAATAGAATGTTAAATAAAAAAATTTAGAAGATGCTTTTAAGTTCATCATAAATATAGTGTTTCTAATGAAATGGAGTATTTAGAAATATGAAATAAAAATATAAAAATAATATTCCACTAAATACTTTACTTTTTAATACTATAAAAAAATTATAGAAGAATCCAAATATTCATAAAACGGTTATGATGGTGGGAAATTCCATTAACACTATATACGATAAAAAGAAACATTCCATTTTGAATTTTTTTAAAAGGGTAAGAAAAGATCATTTAAAAAAACATTATATATATTCCATTAAAAAAATTTAAATTATAATATAAAACATTAATTATAAAAATTTTAAAAAACAAAAAATATTTTAAAAAATTTTTGTGGAAAATTTATATATGGAAAAAATTATTCTCGATCAAAATGAGAAATAAGATATGCTTTTATTTTAAAAATTCCTCTTGATAGAGTAAGGTGAAATGAATCTTTAATCATTATGTATTAATATTTATTGAGGGTAAATAATTCAAAGGTGATATATATACACCGAATAACTGTAAATAGGTTCATATTTACAAATATGTCTCAATGGAGTGGACATTTTGATGAAATCACCTTTCTCACATTTCTTCAAAGTTGATAAATATGTAACCTACAATATAATGGATTTTAAAATGTTCTTAATTTATATAAGAATCATATTAATATTGATAATTACATATATGATACTATTATAACATTTTATCTCTAATTTTTTAAAAATATTTCATTAAAATCAATATTCTTGGTGTTAACTACATTATTTTCTCTTGCATGTTTTGTCATAGAAGGTAATGTTCTTATGATTTTATTATGGTTCCATAATATATAGAATGGAAATATTTATATAAATATCATATATATCTATTATATCTATTCTTTTGACCATCCATGTAAAGAAAAAATGAAAAATGAATCACATTATTTCATAGAGTTGGTAGTCCACATGTACACACGACTGACATTAACATTTTCCAAAAGATTGTAAGGTATGAATGAATATATGATATTAAAATTATAGAGAAATATTTATTTCGTAATTATTATATATATTTATTATTTCTATATATATATCCATCAATATAAATTGATCATTAAAAATAAATTACATGACTTTGTGGAAATAGTAATTTGTACGTAAGAAGTAGCAATGATTTAACTTAATATATGATATATAAGAGATCTAAAATGGTTTTTACATAATCATAATGACATATAAATAATTTAATTTATCATTATGTTTTAATTTCGTATATTTATATTAGATTTATATTATGTTAAAGAATAAATAAATTTGCAAAATTTAGTAATGGTGATTTCTAATTATTCAATAGAGCTCATTTAAATCATCTCTTAAGGGGACAAGGGTTGGACTTATACGAATAAAATAACCAACATAAGGTATCAAATGATATAAATAATAGTATTGGAAATTTTTTATATATGGGTATCAAGGTTTATTAAATAATTGAGAGAATGGGTTTCATTTACTATGCTAGGGGAGAGGAATTCCAAGTATTTCTTAAAATATTCAATTAATATATATTATTTTGTTATTTATAAATGGGTAAAAATTGATATAATTCATCATTAATATGATAATAAATATAAATCCTCTCAAAAAATAAAATTTGTACTATTTTTTGTTATGTTTCCCCCCTTATCATTTAGATTTAACCCTCTATCAACATTCTGTTAATTATTGTAGTATTTTATTTATATATTGTTTAATGGAGTAGAATCGTAACATAAAATATGAAAAGACCCATAAATGTCCCATATATTTTTTTTTCAACCATATACCATTAATTTGGATGAATATAAATTTTAATTTATTTCATTTCATTTAAAATATAATTTCTTATAAAAACATTAATGTAATTTTTGTCTCACTTGTTATAATATGAATATAAATATTTCATGATAAAAACGTAATTTTAATATAATACTTTAAAACATCACTATAATGATATATTTATATAAGAAATCATTGAAAAATTATTTATTACAAAATATATTGGTTTTACTATTTCTAAAACCATTTATTTAATTTTTTTCTATTAATTAAATGATTAATTTGTTCTCATTGCATAATCAGTTTGGGTAATAATATCATCATTAAAAATTAAAAATAATTTTAAATGAGGACAAAAATTTATATTTCAAATTGATATTTAGAATTAATTATTTTAAACCATAATAACCCAGTTTACCCTTACCATGGCCACACATACTTATTATTATGACTATTTATAATAAGAAAAAATAAAATGGTCATATTATCAAAATTTGGGATTAGTAATTAAAAATATGTAATTTAGTTTTCATAAATAAATTTAATAATTATAATATATTAATTTAATTTTAAAACAAATAACAAAATGAAAAAATGGTATTTTATAAAAATTTATTTATATATATAAAATATTTTTAAATAAAATTCATTTATATAATTAATTCCAAATCCATATTTATTTTATTAATAATATATATAAACGAATTTCTACTTTAATTTAATTTTAAAAAATTTAACATTTTAAAATCATGAATTTAAAATGTTGCTTTCAATAAATATCAGTATTTTTCAATATTCATTAAAAAATCAAACATTTCAAAAAAATCTCAAAAATTACATAAAGATAATTTTCATATAATGGTTTCAAAAATGAAATTTATTTCAAGTAAAAAATTTTAAAAATGGAAAACATTTAATTTTATTATTTTATCAATAAATGTATTAAAAATGATTTTTAAAGAATGATTTTTTTAACAATAAAATGACGTTATGAAAAACAGGAGAGTTTATTTCCAATGAATTAATCAATAGATTTTTGTTTAGTAAAAAACTAATATATATTCTATAATGTGTTTATTATTGTTCATACCCACCAATTCGACGTTGATGTTATTATAAACATATTAAAATAAAACTATTTCATAGTCAGAATAAACTCAATGTAGTGTGTCCTATACACTATAAAATAAATTGTTCTTAAAATATATTTCTTTTAAAATATTTCATACAACTAAAATTCCATCCAAGAAATTTTTAGGAATATTTCTCTTTAAATAAATTATGGCGGTTCATGTTTATTAAATCTGTATGTTCCTACATTCATTCCTCTACATTATGATTTCTCCAATATCCCTTTACCAAATGAGTCATTCGATTCCTCAACACTATCTCTCTAGTATCATGAATCTTGATAGGAGATTTACTATTTGGTAGAAAAAATTTCATTTATATTTTTTTGGAAGGTGATCACATATATTGGTTTTCGAATATACTTCATTAACAAAGATATATGAAACATAACATGTACTTTGGAGATTGTTGGAGGGATTTCCAATTGGTAAGACCCCACTAAAATTATTTTAAGATTTCCATACTCTATTATGTATATAGGGATCATTTTTTATTCTTATTAAAGAAAATAACACACTTCCATAGTGATATTTTCATGAAAATGTGGTCTCCAACATGAAATATAAAATCATTCATTCAGTTTTCACTATAACTATTTTATCTACTATTACATTAATTAAAATGAGTAAATATAGCCATTAAGATTAATATTATCTCCTCAAAATGATCATGACCAACCAGTTTCCTTTAACCAACATCTTCTCAACATGTTTGAGTATGGCATCTCTTACCAAATAATGTTATATATAGTTCAATTTGAATATATGATTGGAATCAATTGATATTAGTAAACTTCACTAAAGGTAAATATTTACCCCACACACCATGAACATTATGTGAACATGACCTCACAATGTCTTACAAAGTTTGGACTATCTATTGAAAATATCCACCTGTTTGAGGGTGACATGAAATACTCAAATAATGCTAAATATTAAATCACTTTTGGTGGTTTTCTACAATTTTGATGTAAATTGTGGGACATGATCAACATAATTAAAAGAGGTTCACCATGAAGTATAAAAAATAATTAATATTGATTTTTGTGAGGTACTCAAAGGGTAAATATTCTCTTATAGATAGGACATGTGCAGATTTAGAAAGCCGATAAACAATAACCCATAGATCATTATTCCTTCTACAAGGATTTGGTATTCATGTGATGATTTCAATAGTAATGTCATCCCATTTCCATATATAAAATATTTATATTACACAACTCCTTTATGATTTCATTTTTCAACATTCAGATGACGAAAATCCTTGTATCTGGTAACATTATCTGAAATTTCCCACATTATATTTTTCAACTACAAATGTTCCATAAAATCACGAAACATATTGTTTCTATTAAGTATTATGGAAAAACTTGAGCTATGAGAATCATCAAATAATACACCTTATATTAAAAGAATATATGAATAACAAATCATGTATCCAAATTTAGGCATTCTATAATCGTAGATGAACTCTTCTAATTTCTAAACAATAGTGGCTTTAATTTTATTTTTAATATTATTATCATAAAGTTGAGAACATTATATGTTTTAGATTAATTATAGTTTGTAAATATGTTAGAAAAGGTGGGATGCTTCCCCTTATTTAATAATTCCCACATCCATATTTAACAAATACATGAACCCATGATCACTCTCAATCCTTATTTTTTTTCCAAAATTCCATGATCATTCATGTTCCATGCATCAGATACAATATTTTCCATCCCTAGGTGGTAGTATGTTGATTAATCAAAATCCATGAGTTTTTTAATATATATTTTTTCCTCATGTTGAACTCTTTGTATGAATAATTTAATTTTACACCCATATTATACGTTTTTATCTCACATATATCACAAAAGTGATATTATCTATATATATTCAACGAAATGAATATAGATTTTAAATTAATATCATGTTGTGGATAGTTATTCTCATGAGTATTTAACTTCCTTGATGAATATATAAAAACATTATAATTTTTAATAAGTACACAACCATGTCACTTCTTCTATGAAAAACTATATATCACAACTCCATTATTTCAAAATTTAAGATTCACAATCATTACATTCAAAAATATTCTCTTCAAGTATTGATAACATTCCCCATATTCCACTATCTATATGAACATAAACCCTTTGCAGTTATGCTTGTTGAAAGAGATATTCAATTGGGAAATGTTTTTAACAAATCACAAATAATATCCTACCAAACCAATGAAACTATAAACCCATATTATGTTCATTGTTGTACACCATTCTTTGATATCATTTTTCTTCACAAGATCAATTGAAATTCAATACTTAGAGGTAGTATGGCTAAGAAAAGAAGGGTCTTTATGCCAGAATGAACCCTTGCTAAACATCCCATCGAACTCCTTTTCTATAAGATTATAATGAGGTACCAATATGAGATTCTCAATATGCCAATATCTTTCATATAAAATCAAGATGTCATCAAATAATATTACAACAATATTTTCTAGATGATCCTTGTATATTATATTGATTATATTTATTAAAAATAGAAATAATTAGTCAGTGTAAATGATATAATCATAAATTCTTCTTTTCAAAACCAAATTTGAAATTTCATCTTCAAAATATATTCCTTCTTTAAACATTAATTATGATACATAGAATAATTTTCAATCCTTAAAAAATATTGAGCACCATCACGTAGATCAAATAAGTCATCAATGCGAGGTAGAGGATAATTTTTCTTTTTCAAAACAGCTATGAATTACCGATAATCATTATATAACCTCATAGATATAACATATTTAATGAAAATGAATATGGGCTCCCCAAGTGAAAAAATAGGCCATATAAAACCAATTTGTAATAACTCAACCTGAGAAGTTCAAAGATGGTGCATTATTTAATTACATTTTATGGATTATAAGGAATCTATTCAGGAATTAATGATCAATATAGTCATCTTATAATTATAGATTATACACATGATACCCATAATATATTGGGAGGATAAAATTAAAATATTTTATATAATAAAATGAATTAAACTGTATCCTTGAACTCTTATTCAAATATTTCACAATCATACCTGAGGGTAAATAAACACAATGAGTGTAAGTTCAAATGATTAGTAATGGTATGTAAAGTTGAATAAATAAAGAATTAATAGAAGTAAATTATCATGGAAATGTACATAACTAAAAACAAATTCCACACAAATAAATAGATAAGTCAATATCAATATGGCTAGATGAAATTGAAACTCAAGACATGTAAATCAATAATCTTTGAATGAAATGTATTCATAAATATACAAATGAAAATTATCATGGATGAATAATAAATGAATGTAAATGATCAAAATTTGATATTATTGGACATTATATTCCTAATGTGAATAAAATATTACTGTTTTGGCCTTTAAGAAGATGGTTTAGTTAACTGGTTAAAACCCCATCGTGTTTGGTCAAATATTTCATATCATGAGACAATCGATTATCGAGGGGAAATATATTATTGGGACCCAACCGGGTAATAAATATACAATAATTAATCATATTTATTAATAAATTAAAATAATAAATAACACGCCTTATAAAAGTTTTATATTGAAGGAAGGATACAGATTTGTTTATTATTCCCCAGTTATTGAAATATCTCTCAATGTAAAAAGTGTTTGTAAAATGATATACAATTTACGAAATAATAAAATACATCATATGAAAATATTAATATTAAAGGAAATTTATAAGGTAAAGTTATTAAAGTAATGTAATTGTTTCATGAAAATGTTATAAATCCCAAAAGGAAGTGAGATTTCAAAGATAATCATTAAGAACAATCATTACGACATTAATCTTTAAACATTCCTAAGTAAACCATAACAATTGGAAAAATTTAAATCATAATCTATAGGAAGAAATAATATTAAATGAAACTTATAATATAATTCTTGATATTATATTCAAGATATTACATGTTAATGGTCAGTAAATAATCAATGTAAATTTTAATTGGGGCATACTAATAAATAAGACTCAATAGAATGTAAATTCAGACAGAATCACTTAACAAAACCTTTATTTTTTATTAATTAATCCTCATGTATATTAGTTTTAAAATTTGTTAATAAACATACCATAATTATACTCATGTTTAAAATATAATATATTAACTTCTTACAATATTTTGTTTACCCGTTTCATAACAATCATTCATTATTTTGACTATTTGGGGTGTTAATTCCCTAGTTTTGCATGTATGATTTACGTTGTTATTTTCTATTCCTGTTAATAAGATAATATTTTAATAATATCCTAAATTTGAACCTTGATATAATTATCACATTTATTTACTACGTATGTATTTATTATAATATATAATGTTTTGATATAATAAATGAAATTCATCGTTCATGGAGACGGTAGGCTGTTTGTATGCATGAACGCAACGTTCATTTCTCTATCATATTAAATGA
Organism: Viscum album; assembly: GCA_963277665.1. Taxonomy (NCBI): domain Eukaryota; kingdom Viridiplantae; phylum Streptophyta; class Magnoliopsida; order Santalales; family Viscaceae; genus Viscum; species Viscum album. The sequence goes on from OY728120.1 coordinate 2,117,763,656, forward strand.
ATTAATATTAAAATTTACATTGGTATATTATAATTATTGTATAATATCTATGTTATATATGCTACAAAGTATAACTTAAACCAACTATTATACATTTCATGTGTAGCATGAATGAGTCTCATAACATTGAGGGGGAAGTAGTCCACACTTTCATAAATGATGTTATTGTATTTATACAAAAATTAATGTATATAATAAAGTGTTATAAAATAATTTTTTAAGCACAAAGATATAATAAATATTATATATGACATATATACATAAGTGTTTTTTCATTATGGCCACAATGATAGGTGGTAAAGTAAAAATATGAACAATCATCATTTCGTGTAGTTGTAGTTCACCATACACAGAAAGTGTAAGTTTGTTACCCATTAGATGGAAGCATTTGTATGTGTAGGTAAAAAACTTAGAATAAGAAATTCATAGTATATTTTGGATACTGGTGTTTTTATAATATAATGAAAAGGTATGATTTTAGGGATTGTATAATAGAAATAAAACAAAAAAACAAAAGGATGTTTGTTACTTATTAATGAGTTAACTCCTTATGTTTTTCATGAAAGTTATTCCCTTGATTTCGTTTCGGGAAAGGGAAATATTATAGGACGAGTGTTTTAAATTATAAGAGCTATTTCTCTAGATATTGGTTTATCCAATGTGGATTGAGAGGTCTATGTTAGGTGCTGACTAGTTGGATTTTTATAGTGTAGGGGGAGTGTCACAATTGTAAATTTAAAAAGGTATTCATTAATAAAATTTCTATGTTACCTAATTTGCATAAAAATGGACAAAATATTAATTAATTGGAAATCTTGGTCGATTGAACCCTTAGAAACCCAAACATATGATCATTTTATTAATATTGTACCTTAACGTCTATGATTCCATTATATTGTCATTTTGGTTTTTATTAAATCATCTAGTATTCCAACCTTTGTAATTTTACCATCAAGAATAAAAAAGTGATATTTATTAAAAAATATAGATCTATTGAATTATTAATATGACATCTTATTTATAAGAAATAAATCCATTTTTTAATATTAATTTAGAACCAAGAGTATGCGACACGCTGAAACATTGGTTAAACCACAACCATGTTAACAAGATTTTTACTATATATGTTTAAATATGTTAGTTATAAAACTTCAATTACTCCATTGATAAAACTTATTTAATATTTAATAACTTTTAGTGATAACCATGTATAATATAATATTTTTATTTGATTTAAAACATTTAATTAAATATCAATTATTTTAAAATAAAAAATAATAATTTTATAATTATTTATTTAATTTTTATTTTATAATTTGAAAATAATATTTGAATTCAAATATATAAATTTTAAAAATATATAACATGATATATTTATCTAAAAAATAAAAATAGAAAATAATTTGATCAATTCATTTAAATTTTAATATTATTAATATCATTTATTTCAGTTAGTTATTGACTAAATTATCACTACGTAGACATTTCATAATACTTTTAAATAAATAATCTTATATAAAAAATATTCATAAATTATAAAGATAAAAATAAATAGTCTTTATTTCAAAAAGATATGTACAACCCAAAATATGATGTTTTTTACGTATCTCAACGTTCTAAAGAAATTTTATGCAATGAAAGTTCCTGTTTTTCTAACATAACATTATATATATATAACATCAATTTAATAATATCCCAATAAGAAATAAAATTAGAAAACATTTGGTATATGGTCAGATTATTTGAAACCAATGGCTTTTCATTTAGTGTACATGTAATTTTGGTAATTAATATTAACATTCTATGCCTTATTTAGGTTAATTTACCCTAAATGACTTAATTAATTTAAATAAAATTCCATAATATTTTTGTTAAAAATTAATTTTATCAAATTATACCACAAATATTTCAAATATTACAACCATGTATGTCTATGTTTTCAAAATTAATATCCCAAAAGGAGAAAAATTATGATTAATGGTAATCCATCACACGAGGTGAGAAAGTGGGTTTTTATAGTGGAAATATTAAAAAGATCACTGTGTTTTTATTTAAAATATAACATAAAAATAATTTCAATGACCTAAATCAGATTAATATATTTATATTTTATCAATTTTGACTTTTAATAAAATATTTAATATAAAATTAACCTATAATAGTTGTTTAAATGAAGAGGATATATTTTAACAAAAATTCTGTATTTTTCAATATTCATCAAAAATGAATATTCTCTGAAAAATATCAAAAATTTAACCTAAGATAATTTCAATATTATGAAATCAAGAATTATTTTTATTGTGAAAAAATTAAAATTATAAAATTTCTAAAATACATTTTTAAAATGGTGTGACATTAGAAGAAGGTAAATCCCAGTCTTGTGTGTAACCCAAGATAACTCAGTGTTCGGTGTAGTGTAAGAATAACATGGTGTTGTATATAAATATAGAGAAGTTAATATTTATTCTATCATGAAATTATTCTAATTTATTTGGTTGTTACATTCTCCCCACATTAATTAAATTTCATCCTTACAATTTAAACAAGATCATATTAATCATGGAATTGAAATATGAAAATTCTATTATTAAAAATCCCACATAGTTAAAATGGTTATCAACACATCTTCATAATAAGAGATAAAGTTAAATTGTCTTGTAAGTAGGTTCCCTAATATGAGAAAAAAAATGTGGTAAATATATACAGGGATAGGGATGTAAAATCAAACAAAAATATTCTGATGGAGAGTTCTAGGGAACATATTTAAGATAATGTTAACAATCAAAAGCTCCAAATCTATGATAATATGTGGTGTCATTTGAATCATCAGAAATTATGGTATTAGTAAATAAATTTTTGGTTTGAGGAACGTTTTTCATGGAGTTGAAGAATTCTTTCACTCTTGGAGAATATAGGTAAATAATCTTACTTGTTTAATTTCTATAAGAACTTTTTATGCCTTTCGTTTTGCCATGAACTATTTCTACTTCATCTCATATGACAAGAATCATCATTTAGTGATGTAATATTTCTATTTCTAAAATCGGATCTAATGTTCATCTTAAATTTTTTAAAAATGGTTACCATTTGAAATATATTTTTCTTCAATACATTAGAAATAAGGTCACTGAATTTATAAAAATATATTATCATTAACTTTTATCAATATGACGCATCTCTAAAGTTTCACATTCTAAACTTGTAAATACGTTCATCATGTCTCCTACTAAAAAATGATAATAACTAAAATCACTCAAAAAACTTATTGGAAACATGAATGCATAATCATTACATCTGTAAGATATATGTTATTGTATATATTCACTAAATTCAAAGATGTTTTACACTACAATTATTTCATGCACCACTTATCAAAAATTAGTTAATCAGTCACATGTTAGTTAGAATTTGTCAAAATTGACCACTTCTTCATCATTATCTCAACATTAGAAACATATAAAAGCTAATGATCCCATAAATCATGTGATTTTTAAAAAATTTATCTTTCTACTGAATAACTTTTATTAGTTCCAATCATCGTATGATCTCAGATCCTTAATGAAGAAGTACAATGATACAATCCTAATATATATTGTAATTATTAAAACTAGTAGATTGCTGATAAAATATTCATATAAAATAATACATGAATCTAAGTACATAATCACATCAATTATTCAACTTCATCTTTAAATCATTTACAAGGTTACCTCATCCTATTACATAATATATATTTCCTTTCACATTCCACCAGTAGAAACATAATCATTAGCAATATAACCATTACTCGTACCACCTTGCTGATTATATTCATGAAATTTCTGTTTGTATCATTTATTTTCATAATGAACTTTCATTCCATAAATAAATCTTTTAAACTTCAATAAATTTTTATAGAGTCTTGTATTCACATCCATTACATCAAGAGAAATCTTCAAATTTCCTTTTCATATAATTCATTTGTGTCCCTCTTTTCTATAGTAATGAAATTTTTGAGACCATCTAAGACATTCACTTGGGTGACACATTCCATATTCTGGACAATGAGGAATTTTAATATTCTTTCCTCCATGCTCTCCATGTGAAATCATTCCTTATCTTCCTTGGTGAGTCCAAATGATGGTTAAGGTATATATTGATAATCTTGTTCTTTGAAAGATGAATTTTCATTATAACAATGTCCTTTACTATAGTGATCATTTCATTTAACTTCTCATTAGTATATTATACATCAAAATCAATGTTAAGCCAGTTCTTTCAAGTTACCTCACATTGACCAAAACCCGAAAGCATAACATTTGGAACACATACCAAAATATAAAATCAAATAATCATGAAACATTACTTTTATTATGTCTCAATCATGTATCCTACTTCATTAATATTTAGAACCTTAGTTTTATTTTTTGTTATTCGTAGAAATCATATACTTATGTATATCATGATGATTCGTAAAGAAAATGTGAATTTTGATAAGCATTTATCTAGGGAGTATATAACTAAGTGTTAAGTAAGGCTCATTGTCGTGTACTGGGTAACACCATGTAAAGCCCATGACTTCTTATTAGTGTTTTTACTCCTAGGTACGTCTCTTCCAGAACCATGTCGACTTGAAATAACCAGACAAGGATGTATTTATAAGAATACCCACATAATTACAACCTAAAAAAATTCTAGGATGTTATTATGTACTTATTCTCTATACTAATAAAATAATTCTATCCCAAATCTATTCATTTAAAAAATATAGTTTCAAATTTTGTTTTTATACCTATTATGATACCAACTATAACTCCACAACCAAAGAGTCTTGGAGAAGATACATTATTTTATTACATTAGGTAGATTATAAGGAATCAAATCCAAAATGACCAATAATTTAAGTATTCCTAGTAATCCAAATTATATACATGAAATTGATTATAAATTAGGGAAAAAAATTAATAATGATACAACTAAAATTGAAATAAATTCCATCGTTGAACGATTATTAAAATATTTCCTCTCTATAACCATGGGAACGTGAACATAAATTGGGATAGATAAATAATCAGTAAGGGTATGTAAATAGTAATAAATAATGAAACAATAGGAAAAAATGAACATGTAATGTTAAAGAATGAAACACAAATGACATTGAACGAATTATATAAGGGAAAATGAATATGGAAATGTATGAAACTGTAACTCATGAAATCTAAATCAATAAACAGGGAGTGAAATGTATCGATAGATATATCATTAAAAAATATCATATAAGATTAATGAATGAATATATATTATTGAAATTGTTATTTATTGGATGCCATCAGTACTGTAAATAAGGCTATTAGTGACCGCCATTGGTGGTCGCTGTTGCCTCGTCGCTAGAGGCCTTTAGCGACCGCCAATGGCGGTCGCTATAGACGGCCGGCAGATCGGCCTTCAGCGACCGCTTGGCAGTCGCTGAAGGCCCTCTGCCGGGCACCCTATAGCGACCGCCATAGGCGGTCGCTATAAAAAAAAAATATTAATTTTTTTTTATTGAATTGAATATAAATATATAAATAAATATATATATATATATATATATATATTCATATATATACTATTAAATACAATATTTTAAATATATATATATATATATATTTTAAATGTTTTAATATATATTTAATATATATATAATATCAAATCATTGTGCTATAATAATTTAAAAACTTCGATTCAAGAAATAATCTCATTTCAGGTCATTCGGAGAACGTTTGCTCCGAATGGGACCGCCGCACGCCGTTTTGGTTATGGCGCCAGAAACGCGTTTCCGGCCGCCGTGGTCACACGACACCTCCGAATGAGGTGCCTTCTAGCCGACCATTTCACAATTCACGCCCCGGATGTTGTCGTACGGTTTCGTGGCATTCAGAGGTCGTTCGGGTGGTTTTGACCCCCCAACGCGCCATTTGAGCGCGCGCCGCGCTGCTGAAAACGACACAATCAGACGTGCCGTGCGCACCGCACGTCCGATGGACGTGCGGCCTCCTCCTGCATCTCAGGAATAATATTTCTATCGTTCCTGTGCGGTTTCAGGTGGTTCGGAGCACGTTTGCTCCGAATTGGACCGCCGCACGCCGTTTTGGTGTTTAATGGCGCCGGAAACGCGTTTCCGGCCGCCGCGGTCAAACGGCACCACCTAATGAGGTTCCTTCTGGCCGACCATTTCAAAATTCACGCCCCGAATGTTGTCGTACGGTTTCATGGCATTCGGAGGTCGTTCGGGTGGTTTTGACCCCCCAACGCGCCATTTTAGCGCGCACCACGCTGCTGAAAACGACACAATCGGACGTGCCGCGCGCACCGCACGTCCGATGGACGTGCGGCCTCCTCCTGTATCTCAGGAATAATATTTCTATCGTTCCCGTGCAGTTTAAGGTCTTTCGGAGCACGTTTGCTCGGAATTGGACCGCCGCACCCCGTTTTGGTGTTTTAGGGCGCCGAAAACGCGTTTCCGGCCGCCGCGGTCACACGGCACCTCCGAATGAGGTTCTGTCTGGCCGACCATTTCACAATTCACGCCCCGGATGTTGTCATACGGTTTCGTGGCATTCGGAGGTCGTTCGGGTGGTTTTGACCCCCCAATGCGCCATTTCAGCGCGCGCCGCGCTGCTGAAAACGACACAATCGGACGTGCCGCGGGTGCCGCACGTCCGATGGACGTGCGGCCTCCTCCTGTATCTCAAGATTAATATTTCTATCATTCTCGTGTGGTTTCAGGTCGTTCGGAGCACGTTTGCTCCGAATTGGACCGCCACACGCCGTTTTTGTGTTTTAGGGCGCCGGAAACGCGTTTCCGGCCGCCGCGTTCACACGGCACCTCCGAATGAGGTTCCGTCTGGCCGACCATTTCACAATTCATGCCCCGGATGTTGTCGTACGGTGTCGTGGCATTCAGAGGTCGTTCGGGTGGTTTTGACCCCCCCAACGCGCCATTTCAGCGCGCGCCGCGCTGCTGAAAACGACACAATCGGACATGCCGCGCGCACCGCACGTCCGATGGACGTGCGGCCTCCTCCTGCATCTCAGGAATAATATTTCTATTGTTCCCGTGCGGTTTCAGGTCGTTCGGAGATGGTTGCTCTGAATTGGACCGCCGCACGCCGTTTTGGTGTTTTATGGCGCCGGAAACGCATTTCCGGCCGCCGCGGTCACACGGCACCTCCGAATGAGGTGCTGTCTAGCCGACCATTTCACAATTCACGCCCCGGATGTTGTCGTACGGTTTCGTGGCATTCGGAGGTCGTTCGGGTGGTTTTGACACCCCAACGCGCCATTTCAGCGCGCGCCGCGCTGCTGAAAACGACACAATCGGACGTGCCGCGCGCACAGCACGTCCGATGGACGTGCGGCCTCCTCCTGCATCTCAGGAATAATATTTCTATCGTTCCCGTGCGGTTTCAGGTCGTTCGGAGCACGTTTTCTCCAAATGGGACCGCCGCACGCCGTTTTGGTGTTTTTTGGCGCCTGAAACGCGTTTCCGGCCGCCGCGGTCAAACGGCACCTCTGAATGAGGTGCCGTCTGGGCGACCATTTCACAATTCACGCCCCGGATGTTGTCGTAAGGTTTCGTGGCATTCGGAGGTCGTTTGGGTGGTTTTGACCCCCCAACGCGCCATTTCAACGCGAGCCGCGCTGCTGAAAACGACACAATCGGACGTGCCACGTGCACCGCACGTCCGATGGACGTGCGACCTCCTCCTACATCTCAGGAATAATATTTATATCGTTCCTGTGCGGTTTCAGGTGGTTCGGAGCACGTTTGCTCCGAATTGGACCGCCGCACGCCGTTTTGGTGTTTAATGGCGCCGGAAACGCGTTTTCGGCCGCCACGGTCAAACGGCACCTCCGAATGAGGTTCCTTCTGGCCGATCACATCACAATTCACGCCCCGGATGTTGTCGTACGGTTTCGTGGCATTCAGAGGTCGTTCTGGTGGTATTGACCCCCCAACGCGCCGTTTCAGCACGCGCCGCGCTGCTGAAAACGACACAATCGGACGTGCCGCGCGCACCGCACGTCCGATGGATGTGCGGCCTCCTCCTGCATCTCAGAAATAATATTTCTATCGTTCCCGTGCGGTTTCAGGTCTTTCGGAGCATGTTTGCTCTGAATTGGACCGCCGCACGCCGTTTTGGTGTTTTAGGGCGCAGGAAACGCGTTTCCGGCCGCCGCGGTCACACGGCACCTCCGAATGAGGTACCTTCTGGCCGACCATTTCAAAATTCACGCCCCGGATGTTGTCGTACGGTTTCGTGGCATTCGGAGGTCGTTCGGGTGGTTTTGACCCCCCAACGCGCCATTTCAGCGCGCGCCGCGCTGCTGAAAACGACACAATCGAACGTGCCGCGCGTACCGCACGTCCGATGGACGTGCGGCCTTCTCCTGCATCTCAGGAATAATATTTCTATCGTTCCCGTGCGGTTTCAGGTCGTTCGGAGCACGTTTGCTCCGAATTGGACCGCCGCACGCCGTTTTGTTGTTTTAGGGCGCCGGAAACGCGTTTCTGGCCGCCGCGGTCACACCGCACCTCCGAATGAGGTGCCGTCTGGCCGAACATTTCACAATTCACGCCCCGGATGTTGTCGTATGGTTTCGTGGCATTCAGAGGTCGTTCGGGTGGTTTTGACCCCCCAACGCTCCATTTCAGCCCGCGCCGCGCTGCTGAAAATGACACAATCGGACGTGCCACACGCACCGCACGTCCGATGGACGTGAGGCCTTCTCCCGCATTTCAGGAATAGTATTTCTATCGTTCACGTGCGGTTTCACGTCGTTGGGAGCACGTTTGCTCCGAATTGGACCGCCGCACGCCGTTTTGGTGTTTTAGGGCGCCGGAAACGCGTTTCCGGCCGCCGCGGTCACACGGCACCTCCGAATGAGATGCCGTCTGGCCGACCATTTCAAAATTCACGCCCCGGATGCTGTCGTACGGTTTCGTGGCATTCGGAGGTCGTTCGGGTGGTTTTGACCCCCCAACGCGTCATTTCAGAGCGCACCGCGCTGCTGAAAACGACACAATCAGACGTGCCGCGCGCACCGCACGTCCGATGGACGTGCGGCCTCCTCCTGCATCTCAGGAATAATATTTCTATCGTTCCCGTGCGGTTTCAGGTCGTTCGTAGCACGTTTTCTCCGAATTGGACCGCCACACGCCGTTTTGGTGTTTTATGGCGCCGAAAACGCTTTTTCGGCCGCCGCGGTCACACGGCACCGCCGAATGAGGTGCCGTCTAGCCGACCATTTCAGAATTCACGCCCCGGATGTTGTCGTACGGTTTCGTGGCATTCGGAGGTCGTTCGTGTGGTTTTGAACCCCCAACGCGCCATTTCAGCGCGCGCCGCGCTGCTGAAAACGACACAATCGGACGTACCGCGCGCACCGCACGTCCGATGGACGTGCGGCCTCCTTCTGCATCTCAGGAATAATATTTCTATCGTTCCCGTGCGGTTTCAGGTCGTTCGGATCACGTTTGCTCCAAATGGGACCGTCGCACGCCGTTTTGGTGTTTTTTGGTGCCGGAAACGCGTTTCCGGCCGCCGCGGTGAAAAGGCACCTTTGAATGAGGTGCCGTCTGGCCGACCATTTCACAATTCACGCCTCGGATGTTGTCGTACGGTTTCGTGGCATTCGGAGGTCGTTCGGGTGGTTTTGACCCCCCAACGCGCCATTTCAGCGCGCGCCGCGCTGCTGAAAACGACACAATCGGACGTGCCGCACGCACCGCACGTCCGATAGATGTGCGGCCGACTCCTGCATCTCTGGAATAATATCTCTATCGTTCCCGTGCGGTTTCAGGTCGTTCGGAGCACGTTTGCTCAGAATTGGACCGCCGCACGCCGTTTTGGTGTTTAATGGCGCCGGAAACGCGTTTCCGGCCGCCGCGGTCACACGGCACCTCCGAATGAGGTGCCGTCTAGACGACCATTTCACAATTCACGCCCCGGATGTTGTCGTACGGTTTCGTGGAATTCGGAGGTCGTTCGGGTGGTTTTGACCCCCCAACGCGCCATTTCAGCGCGCGCCGCGCTGCTGAAAATGACACAATCGGACGTGCCGCGCGCACCGCACGTCCGATGGACGTGCGGCCTCCTCCTACATCTCAGGAATAATATTTCTATCGTTCCCGTGCGGTTTCAGGTCGTTCGGAGCACGTTTTCTCCGAATGGGACCGCTGCACGCCGTTTTGGTGTTTTATGGCGCCAGAAACGCGTTTCCGGCCGCCGCGGTCAAACGGCACCTCCGAATGAGGTGCCTTCTGGCTGACCATTTCACAATTCACGCCCCGGATGTTGTCGTACGGTTTCGTGGCATTCGGAGGTCGTTCGTGTGGTTTTGACCCCCCAACGCACCATATCAGCGCGCGCCGCGCTGCTGAAAACGACACAATCGGACGTGCCGCGCGCACCGCACGTCCGATGGACGTGCGGCCTCCTCCTGCATCTCAAGAATAATATTTTTATCGTTCCTGTGCGGTTTCAGGTCGTTCGGAGCACGTTTGCTCCGAATTGGACCGCCGCACACCGTTTTGGTGTTTAATGGCGCTGGAAACGCGTTTCTGGCCGCCATGGTCAAACGGCACCTCTGAATGAGGTACCGTCTGGCCTACCATTTCACAATTCACTCCCTGGATGTTGTCGTACGGTTTCGTGGAATTCGGAGGTCGTTCGGGAGGTTTTGAACCCCCAACGCGCCATTTCAGCGCGCGCCGCGCTGCTGAAAACGACACAATCGAACGTGTCGCGCGCACCGCACGTCCGATGGACGTGCGACCTCCTTTTGCATCTCAGGAATAATATTTCTATCGTTCCCGTGCGGTTTCAGGTCGTTCGGAGCACGTTTTCTTCGAATTGGACCGCCGCACGCCGTTTTGGTGTTTTAGGGCACCAGAAACGTGTTTCCGGCCGCCGCGGTCACATGGCACCTCCGAATGAGGTGCCGTCTGGCCGAACATTTCACAATTCACAACTAGTATTTAAATATTAAATAATTGAGATGGGATACATTAATTAGTATTTAAAATAATAATTAATACATTATATAATAAATGAAAAATCTAAATAAATCATCATTACATGTTATTGTTATTATAAAATATTATTTATTTATTTATGATATAATCATTATATCATCGCTCAAATAGGTTGTAAAACCGACACAAATGGGATCATGGTATAATGATTTAATGTTTATGAAATTATTTTTAAATAATGATAATATGCCTTTAAAAACACTAAAAATTTATAATTATCTTATATATTCTTCAAATTAATTATTATAACCCACCATGAAGGGTGGCAATGGGAAATCAAATTCATCAATTATGGAGGTAGTTTTTCACATGTTTTCTTGATAAATATTTATATTTAAAAATAAAGGTAATTTTATAATGGTATATCATAAATTATATTTGTTGAGCCATAATTTTTACATAATAAAAATAATAGTAATTATTTAAATCCATCCATATTATCAACCCTTGAGTTGTTGAGGAATAGAGACTCGTATCACCTGGTTGGTGTTGTAGACGACACATAAGCATGAATGATGTTTTTTATTTTTCTCAGTGGATGGAAATTATATAATAATAATTAATAAATTAATATAATAAAATTTTATTATATTAACACTTATTGTGAAATTATATTAATAGGGATATAAAATATTTTTGTAAGGGTTATTATCAATAATAAACTATGAAGTTAAAAATAGTCATTTTGTGAACATGAGATTTCACTTAGAAATATCCTTCAAACTAAATGACTAATGACAAATAATTGAGGGAAAAGGCTTAGTGAAACAAAAATAAATATTATGTGGATCAAAATTGATTTTTATTATGAAATTTGATGTTATTTTTATATCATGATGTTGTGGAAGTTATCTCCTTTTATAATGGTACAAAATAGAATTTTTATAAATACCAATTACCATTTCAATGTTATCATGACATTATACATGGTTAAATCACTCTTAAGTTTTAAATATTTTATTTTGTGGTGATATATGTTCAATAAACCCTATAGAATTCATTTTAAACCATCTCTTATAAATGTTTCAATCCTTTTACTATTATATTATTCAATTTTATATTTTTACTACTGTAATTAATTGTTACCTTTTTAGTTTAATTTAAATACATAAAAATAATATAATACATATTATATATTTTATAAATATTTATTTAAGATATGATATCAATTTTATCAAATAGAATATTCATTTTAAAACATTTATTTTTAATTTAGTGTATGTATCTTATAAACTCGCTTTTATAGAAAAATTGTATTTTCATGGTTAAAACTATGGTGTAGGATTATGTTAAATATTATTCATATATTTATAATGTAATTTTATATTTTAATGTTAATTTTTATTTATATAAAATCTAAAACAAATTTTTACGAAAATAATAATTAATTATAATAAAATACTAGAAAAAGAGTGTTTTTTTAGACAATATAACATAGGTTTATAAAATGGTAAACATGGGTTTCATAAATTTTTAATAATATTTTAAAACATATAGTGTTACATATTATATTACTCTTTGATCACAGAAAATTATATATATATGAATTTTTTTATACTTAAATATTGTAATTTTAATAAATTCTACAGTTTTAGTAAAGACATTATTTTTCAATGTTCAAAAATAAGTCAACTATTTTTTCACAATCTTAAAAATTCACCTTATCATAATTATTTCACGGTTAATTAAAAATTTAATTTCTTTATTTTTCAAATTAAAATTCAAATTAATATAAACCAATTTTATTAACAAGAATTAAGGATCTTTATACTATGATGAGTTCCCATTTTATGGTAATTTTTAGGATATGTTGTTTACCAACTATAGATGCATATTGAGTATTTAATCCTCCTAAATAATTTTACCCATAAAATTTTATAAATGTCATCTCAAAAAAATCGGTCAATTATTCAAAATTTTCTCATATATTTCCCAAGTCCCCTCCTATAAATTGTGATTTTAATAAAGAACATTCACCTGTGTAGTGCTCAATTTAGAAAACACATTCTCTCTATTAGAAAGTATTTAGAAAGGATCATAATTATAATAGATGTTATGTTCCAATTCAATTCCATCATTTGTCATTACATTCTTTGGATTACATGTTTACTTCCTTGGAAATGAATCATGGAGTTATTTATCAATTTTTGGAGGTTTGGTGAAATATCGATAATGTAGGTCCTAGACCTAATTCGTTCCATAATTTCAATGGGACTAATGTACATAGTATCTTTTTTCATTCTTCCAACACCATATAAATCTAATCCATGGAGATAAAGTTATGAATAATTAATCCCAATTTTTAAATTAGGAACCATTATAAATACTCTTTTAATTCAATAAGTCATATTAATGTTATTATTAATAGTTCTCACTTTCACATTAATCCTATCAACATGTATCAACCCAACTGGCATCATCTCTCTAACATCATCCCTGAAATATCAGTGATGATATCTCATAACTTATAATCCATCATATAACATCATGTCGGTTTCATATCAAATATCCCACACACCTAAAATTTCTAATGTAAATGATGTGTTCCTTTAAAATATCATTAGGAAGTGCATGTAGGCACCCCAGAAAAACTCAATACAATGGTGGTTCCATTTTTTAATGATCCTTTACATGATGATCATTAAATGAATATCATAGATCAAAGAGACTATTTTTTGTCAAATATGAAATTTAATCTGGAAAACATTCTATGGAGAAATCACAATTTTTAATAAGTTAAATGTGATTTTTTGGAGGTGTTGAAACAATGTTTCCATCATATTAATTATGGTACAAAATGAAAATTTTGAGGTTCAAATTTCTGGAGTGCGAAGATTGTAAACATCCAAACATTTTTAAATAATAGTTCATTTGTGATTTAATTGAACTTATTTCTATATATTATGGTAATGAAAAACACATTAAAATACTTTTACTTTTTATATCCCATCATATTTAAACTACGGGTTGAAATCATAAATTTTGATAATATATTTTATGAATTGTGATAATATTATTATTATAAATATTGGGTTTTCAAAAATACAATTAGCACCGTTAAAGGATGTTATGACCTCAAAGATTTTGTTCGAACCCTATGAAGCCGATTTATTGGAGCTTAAAAAGGTGATGAAATCATAGGGATTACCTCTTGACAAATTCCATTATGATATTCATCAATTAAAGAATGAGTGAAATATCTTATGGGATAAGTTTGAGATCATTGAGATCACGATACAAACAGTGTATGTTGATCCACCACTAGAAAATATCCCCATCACACACCTTACCATTAGGTATTTTTCTAGTTTAATAAAAGGATATGTATGAATACCCTAAAATCATGGACATAGATAATTTATTTTAAATAGAATAATGGTTATATTTACTTCTTATTATTTTTAATTTAAAAATTATTTAGGATTGAATACTATTAAGCATTAATTGAATTTATAGGTAAAATTCTATTTCAATTACGACTTATATTTTAAAAAATTTATAAATTTCCGAAATAAGTGTTATTTTTATAAAATATTATAGCTAAATAATATTTGTTATGTAATGTTTATAATATAATTTTATGAAGGAGAAAATATTTTTTATAGGGGTTTTGAATCAATTATTGTCAAAAAACCAAAGGATTATTAATAATTGTGAATTAATTAAAAAAAATAAAAACTCCTATATATATAAATTTATATAGATACAATAAATATTATTTGTGGAAAGAAAATATTGACATTTTCCAGTTGTTAATTTTCATAATTTTTTGAGACCATTGAATTTTCTGGTAACAACTAAAGTTTTATAAATATATGGTGTGTATTATGACATCATAATGACTCAAAATTGATGTCATAAATTATATTTTGTCTATAAAAGAAAAATTAGTAGTTTCCCATATAAATTTATCTGGTTATTTAACTTATTTAGGAAGCTTTTTTGAATCATTCAAAAAATATTATATATTTATCTATATTAATGTCAATTATTTCGGATGAAGACTCACTTAAACATAAATAGAGGTGGTATTTTAATAATTCCATCCGTTATTCTTATAATATAATTAAAAAAACTTCCATTTTTTTAAATTACAGAAAATCCATTGGAATAGTTTCTTTTTGGGATTACATTATTATATAGAGTCGAAAACCTACGGCTGAGATAAAACATAGAGCTCCCTTATCTTTTCCTATAAAAAAAATTAAGGACACCATTATTTTATACTCAAAAAACATATATATTTTCCTTTTCAATCCCTCTATTTTATATATTTCTCCCAACCTTCCCTAGTCTCTCAAAAATCTCCTCATGATATTTTGTAGTCACCATTTTAAGGTAAGGGATCCTATTTGTCTTGTCATTATTCAAGAAATTTAATTATTTTATCACTTTTATATCCATTTCCTAATGTTTGGATATGTTATTATGTATCCCCATTACATACCATATTAGTTTTAAGTAATTAAAGTCATCTTTCACTCTCATTAATCCCTTCAATTAACATTTATATTCCCACATTATACTGCTGAAATTTCACTACAATTTTCCATGGAAAAAAATTGTGTATTCATTACCCGTAACCATTTCCAATAAAGGGTCCTCCATTTTATAACTTAAACATGATGGACTGGTAAATTACAGGTATTAAATCCACATTTCATTACAATTGGATTAAATGTGATTAAATATTTTATTATTTATATGATTGACGTGGAAAAATTATGCTTGTACATAATTTGATTATGATGGGTGCACCATGATAATGTCAGGTGAGAATATTATTACATAATTTATTGTTCCACATATATAACACTCCAATGCATTGGGTAATGTTTTTTCTATAATGATATATCATATATTTTGAGTGTGAGGTTATATAGAGCACTTTATTTTATGTTCTGTTACTCTTTAAATCTGATTAGGGCTTATGATTTCATGTTGAAAGTTGTTTCCACATTCCAATGATTCATTAATACAATCAAGAAATAATATTATTAGTATTAATATTTTATGATTATCATCCAATTTTAATCCCCATTGACATTAATTTGGTCTAATATTTAATACAATCTTCATGTTATGATTTGGTATTTCCCCTACTGAGCATTACTGCACATCACATTCTTGTGTATGTCCCCAGATTATTTCTTATAGTTTTATGTATAATGTAATATTATGATAATGTTAAATAAGTATTCAAAATTTTCAATGTATCACATGTTTTAAATTGTTTTCATTGTACCTAATTTGATAATACACTACAAATCTTGATCTTTGTTATTTTATTATGTGTATCCCAATTTAAAAAAATTGTGAAATAATATGTAATAATGGAACTAGTTTCCATTAATAAATATTTTAACCCCTTGGTTTATAAATTATAATCATAACTGATATAATTACTTTTAAAATATTAAAGGGTTATAATTTTTATTATAAGGTAACATTTGTCTCATAAATTAAAAAAGTATGAAATTTTAGAACATTTCAAATCTTACCTATCCTATTCCAATATATTATTTAATTTTAAATAATTTAATAAAATATATATAACATAAAATACAACTAATTTCATTTTATGAACTATTCACATAATTTTTACGTTGAAAAATACATAACTATAGAGATTGTTACTTTGCATACATCGATATTACAACTTAGTATCTTAAAATTAATTAATTATTATAATTATCCATTCCACATTCATATACTTCTATTATATTTTGAAATCGAGAAATATAACTAACTGGTTCTTAATAGTTCTACATATCCTCTAACATAACTCTTAAAAACTATCACCTGTCATAAATATATCATACATAAACACATTCTTCATATCATTGTAATTGAAAAAAATAATAAATGGTTATCTATGATTATCATTAATAGTAAAAAAGGTCTATTTAAATGATAATATAATTATAACATTTGAAAAAAGGGTATGAAAACATGATCTTGATATTTTAAAACAAAGCCCTGGAACTTATAGATCACAATTTTGAGCCGTGTAATAAATAATTTTAATTTATAAGACATATTTCATAATAGAATCATATAATATAATACATATGAGGATAATATATATATATATATAAGACATGGATTTTTGGAATAAAAATAACAACAATTTTTTTTCCTTAGTGGTCAAGGAAATTTTTAAAGACTATCATTGTTGAATGGGTTTACTCCCCAAACTATCATGATATTCAATGTTCACACCCAAGACTAACGTAGTGGAAAAAGTTCCTTACTGAACTGAATTTTATTCCCATCTCAGTCGTATTTATCTCATGTTATATCAATATTTACCCAATTCAATAGAGTGATATGTAGGTTTTTCCCATAAAATAATACAAAATCAAACATATGTGTTCTAGAAGATCATAAACCATTCAATGTATCAGAAAAAACGAAAAAACGGGTTTCATAAACATGTCATTATATCATAACAAATGGAAAAAAGAAACAGGTTTCCTTAAAATCAATCCTTAAAAAAAACCATTTAGATATAGAATAAGGATTGTATCATTAGATCTTATTCCACGTAAATTAGATGAAAAATTAATGTTTTTATAAATTGATGAATCAAAATATCATTATAACACTTTTGGATAAAATAACATTTCCATTATTATATCCCATATTTAAAATATAAAATATCCAAAATATTATTTAAAAAATATCATTGAATATAATGATGATAAATTGTAATGGATTGTTCAAAACCAGGATTATACATGAGAATGGGAAATTCTATTCACGATGTATACATTAGAAAAACCATACTTAATTTTGTTCCGAAAAGTCGCAAAGTATCTCATTTGGAAAATTACAAAAAAAAATATTTATTTTAAACCATTTTATAAAAATTCAATCAAGGGGAATAGTCTAACTACAAAAAATTAGAATTTTAAAAACATTTTTATATGTATTTTTTAAAAACATTAACATAAAATAAAATGGTTCTTTAATTAAAAAGATAAATGAATCAGATTCTCATTAAAAAATATTTTATTTCTATTGAGTACATAAGGTGAGGATAATCACAGAATAGTATATATTTTCAATAAATAACCAATTGAGAAGAAAATTCATGAGATTCATGAGATTATGATCACAATATTTCATCATTATAACTTAATCATAAAGCTTCTTGATAGACAATGAGCTTGTAACATAAAACTCCTTCATGTAGGTATTTATTTATTCATATGATTTTAGACATTATGTATAATAAATGTAGTTCTATAATACATATTATTCCATAAAAAAAAATAATAAACATCTTACCATATTAAATTTCTTTTTATCCATTTATCATGAGTTTTTTTTCAATTATTCATTAAAATTACTATGCATTGTGTTAATTGCTTCATTTTTCCAGTATTATTTGGTTTTGTAATTTTAATCCATATAATCTGTTAATAGTTACATCATCTAAAAAATTAATAATCATATAAATATCATATATAATCATTATCTATATATATATAAATATATTCATCTATAAAATTTTTGGACATAAAAATGAATTACACTATTAATGAAGAGTGTATGGCGTTTGAATGAATGAACATCGTTTTCATTTTTCAATGAATGGAACAAAAGAAAAGAAAATATTATTTAACTTTTAATATATTATTATTATATCCTATATATCTCATAAATAATCATAATATTCTTCATAATTACCATCCATATAAAATATACATGAAAAAATAGATTGCACCACTTCGTGGAGGTGGTAGTCCAAACATACACATGAGGGATGTTATCATTTCCTAGAGGATTAGGTATAAGAATTTAGTTATGATAATATCATTCAATAAGTTTAATGGTTTTTTAAATATCATATATAATCATTTTTCCAACAGTAATAACCATCCATAAACATAGTGATTAAAACTGAGTTATATGGTTATGTGGAATCAGTAATCCATATTTACACACGAGCGATACATACCATTACCATTTGATGTGTAATATGGTGTATAATGATGATTTTATAATAATAATAAATTTTTTTATTAAGGTATTATTTTATTAATAATATAAAAGATTTAGAGGTTCAAAAATAAAAACAAAAAAGAAAGTGATCGGATCAGGCAACTACCCCTTCTAAAAAATGACTCAATTAGATATCCTATAAATATATCTAGGTCTATTACATTTCTAATACCCAAACCTATAATATATATATATGTCTTTGTATATTGTAAATTGGAATATTTTGTATGAGATATAAGGAACAGTGTCATGTGAAGATGATAAATTATGGTTTCCATTTATAATTAAGCTAAGGTGCACTCTTGGATTTTTTGTAAAATATTAAATTAATAAAAATTAATTGTGAATCCAAAATGAATAAAAATTTAAACTATTAAAATATAGGATTATTATGATCTTAAATAATTTCCTATAAGAAAATTTTTATAGGTTCAATTCTTATTTTTACCCTTATCTTTTTGTTTTAACCCTTGTTAATCCTTTTGAAAATTTCCCTAATGTCAATGTTTTGTACCAATTAAAAATTAATAATATTACAATAAAAAATACCTAAAATGGACCATTATTTATTTTTACTACCATATTCGATAATTTTGGTTTAATATAAGTATCTTATTTATTTAATATCATTTAATAAATCATTATTTATTATAAAATATCATTAATGTCATTTTAACACTATTCATTTCATTTAAAATTCAATACATATAGAAAAAAGTGGTATTTTAAGACAATGATTTAAAACCTCCCTAATTTGTATTAGAGATATTTATAAATCAAGTTACACATGAACCCAATCAAATTATGCCACATTTAATAATTATAATATCATTTATTATATATTTTATTTAATTGTTAAATATTTTATCAGAGTTTCATAAGTGATTAAGTTCGTTATATTATTACAAAAAATCAAAAAATAATATTATATCAGAAAAATAATATATTATGATCAAAATATACACATTTATTCATTTATATCATTTTTTCCTATTTCTGTACATTATAAATACGATTGAATGAGTGAAATTCTGTAACTTACTTTGGATGAAATATTTTATAGGCAATTCTCATGAAAATTTGTCAATTTATCTAATGAATTTCATTATTAAGATGATAAGGGCTGAATTAAATTGATTATATAATAATTATATTGAACAATAATAACATTATAAGATAGCATTTACCTAGATTAACCTTATTTACATTTTTATAGGGTGATAAATTTTACCAAGATTACTATTCACATGCACCAAACATAAATGGGACCTATTTAACAAATTTTAAACCCATGTATTTTAATTTTTAATTACTTTTATCTAATTCTATAACAATTCATTAAATGAAATAATTTTAAGGTAAGCATGAAAATTGTGATGAAAACTATTTTTGAGAAAAAAATATATTTATAGTCATAAAACTGTATTTGTTATTACCATATGCATAATAAAAAATATCTAATGAATTTTTAAAAAAATTATTAAATAAAGAAATTTCATTACAGTTATTCCCCAATTAAAATAAATTTAATATTTTAGGATAAAAATACCATACGAACATAAATAATATCTTTTAATTATAATATCTCATTTCTATTAAAATGATTATCATTTTTATTTATAATTAATTGACATCTAATGAATTCATTTAATTCATCTTTAACCTATATAATACTTCCCAAAAAACATCCTGTTAAACCAAAAATCACTAAGATATGTAGTTGAAGATGGTATAGAACGAAATCTTACCACTTCATTAATGTATAACAAAGTAATTAGATTAAGGGAGAAATATTTTTTAATGGATATAATGTGGGTTTAATTTGTAATGTTATTGACTAAAACCAAATATAGTGTTATTTCCTTTATTTTTTTGATAATAAATAAGATATAGGGGGATGTTGTATAATCCTTTGTTTTTGTATTGGGTGATTTTCTAAGTGAATATGATCTTTTTTGTTTTATGGAATGACCATTTTTAACATATCATTTGTAATGAGGTTCTATGAGTTGGAATGCTTGAATGTGTTTTTTTGGGACTTGGGTGAATCCCCAAGAGGTTTCCCAAGTTTCTTGAGGATTTTTGGGAGCATAGAACCTATAAATGATGTTTTAAAGGGGCTTGTATAGGGCACAAGGTTTTTCTTAAACTGTGTGTCCCTCGGTATGAAACAATGTAGCTCGCTACATGTGGAAAGTGGCATTCAAAGAGGATGCGAATGGTTTACCAAACCATGTTCCTAGACCACATAGTTAGTAGAAATTGTGAAGTTCTTCAACATTATACCCCTCTCAGTTTGCACATACATAAGAAAACTACACAAGACAAAGCATGTGTGGTGGCCCTGGTGTCTTGAAGAAGGTGCACCATTGGCACATGATTTTTACAAACCATGTGGCCCAAACCATGCTCGATAGCTTATTTTTTAAATGGAATTACATTATTTAAAAATAAAATTAAATCAAAACCTCAACCAATGTATGCCTGTCCCCCTCCATACCAGATCATGATGCACCTCTCTCCCCTAGGTATTCCATGGCATGTGAAAGACCCCTCATATTACCACTTATACTCTCAATGAATCCACCCGAATTTATCTAGTTCTTCATCTAAATCATTGAGGTATGTTCTCTTACACCTTTTCATCTCCTTTTTCTGCTGATTTTTGATATCTCTATCACCCGGTAAGGTTAATTTATACCCTATTCTTTCGAGCTAATGTATTTTTGGTTTTCCTTAAATGTTATGGTATCAGAATGATCTATCGAGACCCCTTCATGTGTATTCCAACATCCACTGCCAATAGAGTGGTTGGTGGGTCCAATTTAGTTCAATGCTAGTGGTTTAAGGTGTGGTTTTCTCTTTATTTTGGGTTTTCCTCTATTTTATTTACGGTCATTAGGTTGTTTTAGGGTTCCTGAAATTACTTATAGACTATTTGGTGGAACCTTGATGTCTTTCACACATGTACACAGGTATATATATATATACATATGTATATATGTATATATAAATCCCCATGTATATGTTTAATCATTGAAAGTTGAATGTGAACATGTGTTTGAAGGGTATATATATATATATATATATATTATTTTAAGTGTGTGTAAGGGTGAAGTGATCTTATTCCAATGTGTTAAGTGAAAAGTTGTATAGTTTGGACTACATTTGATGTAGGATCCCTATCATGGGACCTTTATTTAAGAATTCATTAGTTCCTTACTTAATTCTAATTTGATAAATTGTATTTTTAATATATAATGAACCTCTTAATTATGAAGAGTAATCTGATTAAGAAACAAAGATGTTTTTTAAATAAAATCTTCTAATGGAGTTGCACTATCATTTGAGACAAAAAGTATTAATTAGATGGTAAATAAATTATTGGATAAATGTTTTTTCCTATGCTTTGATGAAATAGTGTGATTTATGGCATGAATTCGACATAGACTGAATGGATTTAGGAAATTGATTTCTCCTATATATGTGTTGTGTAATCATTTAACCTTCTAAGGTCCATAATTTCCATTATCTATTGAGTTTTCCATACTTTAACTACTAAATGGGTGTGTTCCTATTCGTTCTTAGTCAAAGGACGCTTCATTATAATTAAAGGGAGTTGATTTATAAAGTTACTAGATGAAATGGATCCCTCTCTTGTTGATTCTATTGGGATAAATTGTTATTATCGTAATGTCTCTGAAATTATTTGTAATTTTTTTTAAGAAAATAGAAATATTCTGAGACAACACACTTTGAAGACACATGATTTTGTGGCCTGGTTAGCTTAGAACAAAATTTGGAACATTTTTTAGGTACATTCAGTAAACATTCTAGTTGTTTTTTTTTTATATTTTGAACTGTTTCTCAGATCGAAAAGCTGAGGGCACTGTTGAACTCAGAATACTAGGTTTCACCAAAAATGACTTAACATCAGTCAGCAAGGGATGAGTGTAAAATTTATTTTTCAGACCATTTGAAAAATTATAAAATAAATTTAAAATGCTATTTTATTTATTTTTTACACCGTTGTGCCGAGGATGGTGATGCAGTGGTGGTACGATGAGGATCATTTAGGGAGGGTCACAAACAAATAATTTGTAACTGCAACATTGTTATCTTAATGTTTTGTTAGTGCATTATTACTATGTTTCTTTAATGATCGCAACGTCGCTACGGAAGATTCTATTATTATACAAATGTGATTGAGTTTGTGGATTTACAAATATAGGGAATGTCTGGAAAACAGCTGGCAGAATCCCTCTCTAACAAAGAATTAAAAAGGAAGCGACAAATGTTATAGGATCGGATCCATAGGTCGATGAGAGGAAATGAAGAACGCCAATGATAAGGAATCAATGAATACGTGGAAATCATACATCATCCTTATTTGATTCGACATATCCGTGTAAGTGTTGTCAATTTTTATGTTCGTCCATGTTCTTTTCTAGAAACGACAAACATGGATCAACCCACAATCAGGTTGATCTATGAATCGTATGTTTATGTGGGAGGGTAACTTTATTTAAGGGACTGTCTATCCGGTATTGGAATATATTTTGATATTATTGAACATTTCCCCAGATCCACCTCACTTTTAAAACTTCTAACCTTGAGGGTGAGAGATGGCATAAAGAAAGTCCCAGACCCCTTAGTATGTGCACTCCTTGTGAAGGGATTGTATATAATGAAGGAAAGTTGTGTCTGAGACCATCTCATTGATGAGGGTGACCAGAGAGGCTCGTGGGCCTAAGCAGAGTTGAAAACGGACAACCAAAGAAACTCTGGTGGCCCATGGACGGTACTGTCGAAGACCGATGGCGGCAGCCGGACCATGCCAGCTATGTGAATGGGGTCGTGCCAACCAACACGGCAGTAAAAGAGGCGGTCGACCCTCACTGGCCACCCTGGAGGATGGCAGCACACACATCGGCATGCCGCGGCTATAGGAGGTCATGATTGGCTTGCTGGGGTAGCCATAGGGTGACAGGGCTCCAGGCGGGTGTCGCGGGGAGGGACTCCCCGCTTCGGTTCTGTCTGAGTGGTTTTGTGATTTGTGGTCACTTGACCATGGAAAATGGGGCCTCATGTGTATGTGGGGATATCGAGGTTCAGACGTGAAAGCCATCCATGACACGACAAGGATGCGCACCACCGGCCTGCACTGTGTGGTTCGCGCCACCAGCCAGCAGCCCGGTCATGTACACAGTGGGCCTGACCCACAATGGAAGGCCATACCTGTGTCATATTGGCCGGTCCAGACTATACAGGGTCGCCAAGAAACCCAGCGGGGTGGACCCTCAGCCAAAATGGGTTGGGTCCCCTGAGGACCATTAGGCCTAGCCCACTGGCCATGCCGGACCGAACTGACAAATACCCAAAAGGAGTTAGGTCGAGATGGACAAATTTAGAGTGGGGTATTATGAGCCCCCCTTGCCTAGTGGGTCATGTCTGTCAGACTAGGTTGGACTGAGCCCAAACTCAACCAGACCAAGTTTACTAAAATTGAATGATCTTGAAAACCGTGCATCCAATTGACAAGTAGTTTATGGTTTTGGGACTCTCATGACATGGTGGATCTTATATCATGCCCTGAGTAGGATTTCTTTAATTTTGATTTTCAACGAATATATTGAGAAGTGTTTCGTTTATGCCTTCTATGTACAGAACTTGTGGATATCTATGACCTAAGGGATGGTGACTATCGACTCATTGATACTTGGCCATGTCCCGTTGCAAATAACATCTCTGTGAAATTTGAGGCATATGGTATGATACGAGGATGAGTAACATAGTTTTTCAAGATTAGTAGGATGCACTTCTGTGTGACATTGTAGGAATATGATATGTGATGAATAGGTGTACCTAAGAAGTCCATGTTAGTGGAATGAACATTTGTGAGACTTGCCAGGCCCAATATAATTGATAGAGGAGGAGTTCTCCATCATCTGAGGTTTTTGACGATGTGACTGATGATTCCTCTATCACTACAATCAACATATTCCATGTGTGATTTATCTTTTTCAATTGGATTTAATTTGAGAATTGATGTGTGGTCTTTCTATTTTGGGGTCCAAGTAGTGTATTTTGTTACTCACCCATACAAGGGCTTCACCCACACATGTCATTTGTGGTGCTAATGATCAACATTTCGACAGAGATTTTGGTGGACCAGGATCTAGTTCTACTAAGGGAGATAGGACCAACACAATCTATGATGGTGGACATGGAGTCCTAGGACCAGGAGTGGCCCAGTAGGATCAAGTGTACAAGAAACTCTACTTCGAGTTCTAGTAACTATTATACTCTCACGATCAGGTGGGGTATTCCATGGATGGTGTTTAGATTTTCCTCTTTGTACTTTGTTTTGTTTAGTTATTTTTTATGGGTTGGTATTCTAGCCCACTAATAGTAGTTAACTTGTACTCATCTTTTCTTTTAGTGATACTAGTTTCCATTTTCAATGTGTGGGACTTGATGGGTGTGTGTGTGTGCATATTGGTATTTAGTCAAGTGCCTCCCACCTGCATGTTAACTCCTTCAGTGCTAGTCTCCATCCCCTGTCCATCCGGAGGTGGGATAGGGGTAGTCATGGAACGGGCCCCAGGGGACGGGTTATGATAATGTATTATCAAAGGGAGGTCGGCCCTACAGAAAAGACCAAGAGTCTATTATTTTGTTTTGGGGCTACAGTCCAAAGTGTTGGGAGTTCGACATTCAGAATCGGGGAGTCTAGTGTTGGTTGGGCAGCCATCACATCAATACACTAGGACCTTGAATTATACTTTTCTTCTCTATTGAAGAAAATGATTGCTACATAAGTACTTCATTATGTTCTTTTGAAAATATTTTTGATCACCATGTATAACCGTCTGACTTTGGTACATCTTGATCTATCTAAGGATGCCTACATGTTGACGAACAGCCAGGATCATGATATGAGGTCATGAAGACTACCCACCTAACAAAGATGCATCTATTCAGGGAAAACTTCTATGGATTGCCCCACTGACTTATGCACTCGTGATACCAACACATGATGGTAACCATCTAATGCGACAGTTCCGACACATGACGTTCGAAGACTCCATGACCTACACATGTTTTAGAAATAGAGACCTCCCATGTTCATTGGAGAGACAGATCCTCAGGACACTGAGGACTGGTTGGAGGAAGTGATGTGAGTCTTCTCCATAGTGAGGACACCACCTACCAAGATTGTGATCTAGGAAAAGAGCCTTCTGTAGGGCTCGATAGGGAGATGGTGGATCATAACCACCCAAATGCACGATGAGGAAAACCTCACCTAGGAATAAATCAATCTGATTTTCTAGGATGATTTTTCCCTGAGAACATACACATTGTGCTCATTCAAGAGCTACTTCACCTAAAACAGGGCAGTATGATGGTGGTCGAGTACATAGTGAGGTTCACCGAGATTTCTTGATCCTGTACAGATATGGTGTGAGACCCTTTCTTTATGGATCGAGACATTGTGTAGGGACTTAGGCAGGATATCATGGCCTCAATGTTGTATCTCATCATACCTAATTGGGATGGGGTGCTGGATCGAGACCTTCTAGTAGAGAGATTCTTGGTAGAATAGGCGACAACAACTAGTGCTACTTACATACCACATGTGGAAGAGTCATCAGAAAGCATCCCACAATAAATGTGAGGGCCTTACCAGGATGGGTATTTCATATTAAGACCATATGACTCAAGGTTTGATGTGTAAGGCTCCCATACCAAATAGAGTCATACATGAACCAGACTATTGTTCCCTTTCTGTGGGTTGGGACACATGGAATGTGACAGCACGACCCACCATGCATATGAGGAGCAGACGGTTGAGTGGCTGCCGAGGTAGAGGCAACATTTTGATTGAGGAGGCCCACATGGTAGAAAATGTGGAAAGGGAGTAGGCCGAGTCGTATGTGGTCAGTGATAGTTTGAGTTGTTACCACCACTACCCCATGGTGGTCCATGCCGACCTTAGGGAGTTGGTGGACAGGGGAAAGCACAGGTTTAGGCTGTGGAGGCTTATGGCCACGGTAAACTAAAGATAATCCTAGCTATGATATGTGCCCTCTCCAACCATGTTGTATTTATTATAGACACAAGTGATAGTCAAAACATCTTGTACGTGGATCTCGTTTGAAGTTTGGAGATTCTGATGGAGTCGTTGGATTGATCTTTATCGATATGGACTCTTACAGAAGGATATTTTATGATTACACAGTTGTGCCGTTAGTGTGATATTACTCTAGAAGGTAAGAGCTTCGGCTGAGATCTCCTAGTAGTAGCATCGAGGCCTTACAATGTCATCTTTGGTTTGGACTGGTTGTCCACATTCCATGCTCAGATCGACTGTTTTAGTCATATAGTATGGTATTTATAAAGTGATGGTAAAAGGTTTTCCATCATTGGAATGATGGAAACCCTTGCAGCACCAGATAGAAATTCTCGAAGGAGGGCGCATGCAATCACTCACCAGAATGATAGCCTCACCCTCAGTGCAATGGATGAGGGGCGTACAATATTTTCAGCAGTGGTGGATAAGTAAGCGGATGTTTTTCTAGAGGATGTTCTGGGACTACCTCCATATAGGGTGGTAGACTTCTTTATAGACATAGACCCTAGGACTATACTGATGTCCACCTAGGCATATCAGATGGCTTCTACAGAGCTTCGGGGGAAGAGGGTGAATCTAGAGGACATGTAGGAGATGGGGTTCATAAGGAACAATGTTTCACCATGGGCAGACACAACACTTTTTCCAAGATGGAAGACGAGAGTTTTGGGTTTTTTGTGGGCTACTAGAGTCTAAACCAGGCGATCGTGAGGAACAATTATCCTTTGATGAGGAACGATGACCTCTTCCCTAGGTGAAGGGAGTGAAATGGTTCTCGAAGATAGACCTCAGATCGGGATATCACCATCATCGAATATGAGATGCAGATATACCAAAGACAATCTTTAGTGTTAGTGACGACCACTATGAGTTCTTGGTGGAGCCTTTGGATGTGACCAACTCCCCAAAAGTGTTCATGGGACTCATTAATAATATATTCCAACCTTACCAAGAATCGTTCGTTGTGGTCTTCCTTGATGAAATCTTTGTGTACTCATTGTTAGAGGAGGAGCAGGCTACACACTTGAGGATAGTATTGGATTCACTCTATGTGCACCAGATTTATTGTAAGCTCTCGATGTTTCAGTTTTGGATACGGGAGGTTGAATTTATAGAACACAAAATCTTGAGGGCTAGAGTTGTAGTACATCTGGAGAATATAGAGTTGGTGATTTCTTGGGAGCCACCCAGGAGCGTGATTGTGGTGAGAAGCTTGTTGGTGTTGTATGGTTACTATCAGTGGATCATTCTGGACCTATCCATAGAAACATAACCCTTTAACATCTTTTACATGGATGGTAAATCCCCTCATGTGGACTGAGAAATGTCAGTAGAGTTTCCAGAAGTAGAGGCAGAGACTGACTAGTGCCCCCATCATGAGACTACCAGAGTATGGAGTTTTGTATGTAGTTTAATGTGACACAACAATGGCCAGATTGGGTTGTGTATAAGTGTAGGGTCAAGCCATGATTGCCTATGTCTCATTCAAGTTGAGGCATCATGTGCATAACTATTTGATCCATGACTGGGAGGTAACCGTAGTGGTATATTCTTTGAAGATGTGGTGGCACTACGTGATGGGTGAACGATTTATGGTTTATGTAAAGTCGCGGTTCCGGAAGCCGCCCAGAGTCTCCCTGTTCCTGGTTGGTCACATTGCCTCAAGCGCATTTCCCCAAACTCCATAGGCTTCTAACATGCAGTGAGGGCCTTAGGTGTAATAGTGGGGAAACTATTACCTAATTGGCATAGTACATAGAAGAATAAAGGAAAACATGCAATAGTGGAAGAATTAAATATCCAAAAACAATAAACAACTGGAGCACATATGTATATATGAAATGATGAGTGATGCGTATCTAGGAAAGCAGCAAAACAGGTCACAATACTGGAAATACAAACGGTACCAAAACAAGTACAAAAGAAAAGATAAACAGCTCCGCAGCAACGCAAGCCTATGCTTCGTCCCATGCCCTTTTGTGCCAAGGTTGTCAAGTACCCGATGTTGAATGGTGATTTACCATGTCTATACCTGCAAAAACATAGTCTTTTGGGGCCCCAAAGCATGGACCAAACAGGGTGTGGGACTAAATCCCCATACGCAACCACCCGAAGAAATGTGCCTAACAGTCAGTGATCATATGGAAGGTAATAGTACAGTAAGAAGTAAACAGTAATAGTAAATAGCAAGCAGTAATCAGTATGCAGTAACAAGATGATATGCAATATTAATCAATCCACAGAACAACAAGAAGCAGTGAAGCAAACATCTAACCACAACAGGAAACCCTCTATGAAGTACTCACAGCCAACCCCTCTGGTCCAATCCAAGAAACACCAACAACCCTCTAGTACGTGCACTCAGCATAACCCCTCTGATTTGGTCATACGAAATTATAAGACTATCTGGGGAAGCTCGCTCGGTCAATTCCCCTTATAGTCTCGGGCAGTCAGGGACTCTTAGAGGAAGATAACACGGTCTAACCCTCTTATTTTCCCAATGTCTAGAAACTCTATGAGGAATCTCACTTGGTCAATCCTTCTATAGTCTCAGGTCTATCACAGAAACTCTAAGGAATCTCACTTGGTCAATTCCTCCCCTATCCTAGAATGCTTTAAGGAAATTAAATCAAGTAAGGAATATCTGAGGAATCTCAATCGGTCAAACCTCATGTAGTCTATAATATCCATGACTCTCTGGGAAGCTCACTCTATATATAATCGGTAGTCTATAATGTCCAAGACTCATTGGGAAGCTCACTCGGTCTATCCCTAATAGTCTATAGCACCAGGTCCTCATGGTCTCGTGTCAGTCAGTGCATAATAATGCAATAAGGTCAAAGTACACCTATAGAGCTACGTGGCTAACCAGTCTATAGAATAACAATCATGTCAGGAATATCATTCCATTCTACGGTCACAAAGCATGGAAATCAGGTATCATAACCAAAGGATAACAAGACCCCAAATGTCGTAAACAGAACAAGGCATGGGAAAACATCCAAGCACATAAATTATTCACAAATATGATCAACATACCTCTACACAATCATACAAGAAATACAGGAAAAAAATATTGTCAAAACGGTAAACACGCAATACGCCGTTCTTTGGTATTGGTGGAAATTTTCAATAAAACACAAATACATTGAATGGTAGGGCACAAACCACCTACCTTGATGCTCAGAGATAAATATACATGATCCATGAGGCTAGATTCTCCTTTTAACGTCGTAGATATATGAAAATGAACAAAAAGTTAAACACATGATATCTTGAGAAAGAGGAAAAATCATGGAATTAAATTCAAGAAGAAGGAAGAGCTCACCATTATTGTTCCAACACAATCGACGACGATCAATTCAACAAATAGATGGAGGATCTGGGTCTCAGATGATGTTCGCGGCCGTACAGACGCTTTCTGTCGAAGATCCTGGAGAAGAAGATGATTATGTCTATTAGACGTGACCCCAGTGTGTTTGATGAAATAAAGAAAATACACGGAGTGTACTTCTAGAGTACACGGAGTGTACTAGTCTTTTTCATACTCCACTTTAAGCGGCCTCCACATCACCCCTACACACTGTGTGTGTGGATCAGACATTTCCAGCACATGGCCTTGCATGACATCAATGTACATGGCTTGTACTTATAAAGTACATGACGTGTACTTTGAAAATTTCTAGATTTTCCTCTTTTTCTCAAATATGACCAGAAAAGTAAAAACATACCTAAAAAGAAGGTCTAGGTTCATAAAAAATTCCCCCCTTAAATAAATTCATTCCAAAATTTCCCTGGCGAGGCGTAGA
This sequence comes from Viscum album, assembly GCA_963277665.1. NCBI lineage: Eukaryota > Viridiplantae > Streptophyta > Magnoliopsida > Santalales > Viscaceae > Viscum > Viscum album. The sequence goes on from OY728120.1 coordinate 2,117,794,668, forward strand.
AGAAGAAACCCCGAACATCACTGGCCACTACGATCATTCATCGACCTCCTTCTCCCAAGTCTCGTCCTATACTCGTTCATGCCTCCATAACACCCATACCAAAAGAACAGGCCGACCACAGTGAACATTTGTACTACGATCGACAATCTGGATAGGATGCTCCTCAAATGATGAATTCTCTTCAAGCTCAACCTCCTGAGGATGGATGACATGAGAGGGGTCTGAAAAGTAACGTCAGAGCTGAGAAAGATGGAAGAGTTCGTGTGTAGCCCAGTACCTCTCAAGATACTGCAACCTATAGGCAACCAGCCCAACTCTCTCCAATAGCTCAAACGGCCCGACGTACCATGGTGAAAGCCTACCCTGTCTCTGAATCCTCTTATTTCCCATCCTTAGGTTGACACGTAGGAAAACCTGATCCCAAAGGATGAACTCCAAGGGTCATCTCCGCTGATCAGCATAAGACTTCTATTGATTTTTTGCTATATCCATCATATTCCGAATCAACTCTATTTGCAATGAGGTCTCCTGAACAAGACAAGGTCCCAGCAAAACTGCCTCTCCTGCCTCTATCCACCATAATGGTGATCGGCATGGCCTAGTGTACAAAACCTCGTAGGGTGCCAATTGAATAGTCACCAGAAAACTGTTGTTGTAGGAAAACTCTACAAGAGGTATATGCTTCTCCCAAGAAATGCCTAATTCTATAATGCAAGCTAGGAGAATATCCTCAAGCTCCTAGATCGTACACTCAGACTGGATATCTATCTTGTGATGGTATGTTGAACTAAAAAGTACCTGTATACCCAAATCCTTTTGAATCCCCTGCTATAATCGAGATGTAAAATGCTCATCCCTATCTAAAACAATAGAGTGTGGATCTCCATGTCAACGTACAATCTCTTGGATGTAGAACCACTCCAGATCATCAACACTGAAGGTATCCTTGGTCATAAAGAAGTGAGAAACCTTCATAAGCCTATTGAAAACAACCCAAATAGCATCACTCCCTATAGGTCACCTCGGTAACCCGTTCACGAAGTCCACCGTGACATCGTTCCACTTCCACTTAGGAATGGGTAACTGCTGTAAAATCCCTACTGGTCATTGATGATCCTCTTTCACCTGCTAACAAGTCGAACACCTCAAAATAAAACAAGAAACATCCCTCTTCATACCTGGCCACCAGTACTGGCGGTGTACATCATGATACATCTTGGTGATTCCAGGATGAACAGCCCAAACTCGAGAATGAAAATCCCACATCAGTTCCTCGCGTATGTCTAATGGCACCCATACACATCCCAGGAATCACAATATCTCATCCTATCCCACTGTCCATCCAGGAAGAGGGTCCTCTCATGACACACTCTCTTGTAGGACTAGGCCATCATATTCTGATAGGTGCCTCATTCGTACCTGATCAAGAAGGGTAGATGTAACAGCTACAGAAGATAGAAAAGTTTTCCCCTTTTTTCGTGAACCTCCAAATGCATCTCATAGAATAGATACATAAGCATCCAATCACTACTGGCCTCCTAAATTTCTTGAATCTGAGTTCTCATGTTCAAAGCATCAGCCACTGTGTTTCCCTTTCACGGCGTATAGGAATGCTCAATGTTGATGGACTGAAGATACTCGCCCCACCTACATTGTCTCAGATTCAGATCACGCTGAGTGAAGATGTACTTGAGACTCTCGTAGTCGGTGAAAACCAAAATGTTCTCTCCATGAAGGTAATGTGTCCAACAACGTAATGCATGAACAACATCTTCCAATGCCAGATTGTGCGTTGGGGAGTTTCTCTCATGTGACCTCAACTGCCGAGACTCGTACGCAACGACTCCATCTCCCTACATATGAAAAGCTCCCTGTATGACTCCTGAAGTATCACAGTAGAATGTATAGCTCTTTCCTAGCATTGTAAAGACTAGTATCAGTGCAGACATAAACCTCCCTTTTAGCTCCTGAAAGGCTGACTCAGAGGAATTTGATCATAAGAACATCGCACCATTCCTATTCAAACCTGCCAGCGGTGCTACAAGGTGTCAAAAGTCTTATATGAAATGCCTTTAGTATCCATCCAACCATCTAAAACTCTGCACCTCAAAGACATTCTTCAGCTACTCCCAGGAAACTACATCTCTCAGATTCTCTGGATCTACTGATACTCCTTTCTATTAGATAACATGACCCGAGAAGTTAATCTGATCCATCAAATAGTGGAATTTCGAGATCTTAGCATATAATTGATTCTCTCTCAGTGTACACAGCACAACCTCAAGATGGGTAGCATGGTCATGTTAAGTGTGAGTGTACACCAAGATTTCTTCCATGAATACCACCATGAAGAGATCCAAGTATCGATGGAACACTCAGTTCATTAGGCCCATAAAAGCTGCTAGCGCATTTGTGAGACATAACGGCATGAACATATACTCATATAGACCATACCTTCTCTAGAATGTTGTAAGAGGTACATCCGATGGTCTAATGTGAAACTGATAAAAACCGAATCTCTTGTAAATCTTCGAGAACACTAGGTCTCCTCGATGCTGATCAAAGAGATCATCGATCCTTGGAAAGGGATATCGGTTCTTGAACTTCAATTGGTTCAACTTCTGATAGTCCACACAAAGCTTGAAGGTACCATCTTCCTTTTTCGCAAACTGGACACGCAAACCCCAAAAGAGATGTATTGGGTTGGATGAAACCATTTTCCTGCAACTCCTCCAACTACTTCTTGAGCTCCTGCAACTCAGGTGTATCCATAATATAAGGAGGAATGGACACCGATGCCACTCCTAGAACGAGCTCAATAGAAAAGTCTACCACACACTCCAGAGGCAAACCTAAACAGTCCTCTGGAAAGACATCCCTGAAAGGATCCACCATTGGAGGAATGTTTAACTATAAATTCCCATGGTCATCCAGAAAAAGACTGGAGTCATGGGCTGTAACTCCACCTAGACAATGATGCTTTGGTCTAGCTCTACCCACCTAGACAGCCCACTTTCTCCAATGAAGAAACAATCTGCCCTCTGGTGATACAAATCTCACCCTGTGGTGATAGCAATCGACGACTAGCTGGAAGGGAACTAACCTGGACATACCGAGAACGACATCATAGCCTGTCATCTCTAGGACATAAAGGTCCCATAAGAAGTGACACCCTGTAACCTAAAGGGGGCACTCTCTACACTGACGCACGTGAGATGCCCTCATTACCAACGGTGTATCAAGAATCAACATGTTTGTAGACAAAATGATACAGAGCCCAAGGATCTCCACAAAAGCAATAATGATAATTCTATGTGAAGCACCAGTATCGAAAACAATTGAAGATAAAACAGAGACTATTGAGATCGTGCCTCAAACTGTGGAAGGGCCTAGATACTTCTCCTGATAGGTCTACTCCACGGTAAAATTCTGGCCTGTACCATAGCCCTGTGCCCCTGGCTAACCACTATGAGTTGATCCACTATGTTGTCAATGGTAACCTGGTGATGGACCACCATGGCCATGACCTCCACCTCAGCCCAAAAGTCAAGAAGAAATCATGTTCCCAGACTGGCGAGAAACTAGAAATACATCTCCTGTGTGTGGGGTCAGAAAAGATCCCCTACCACTTGCTGTAGGCAAGAATATCTGACAAAAATGATGAATATTACCCATGTAGCTACAAGATTGGCACTCCATCGGGTCTCTATGTCACTAAGGCGTAGTATTCCTACTCCTCCCGCATTGGTAGCATACTACCTAGCTTCTTGAAGATACATTTCGCCTACCCTGATCTCCTAGAACCGACCTCATATGGTGCTTCCTGCTATCAGTAGGAGGAACACTGACTCTGGATGCTGAAACGCCCTGGACCACTGCTTCAGAATCCCTCAGATTGTGCTTAGTGATCAGCATTGGGTTGACGATAGAGGATATCAAAGTCATCCTGAAGATATTCACCAAGGAACAGATCTCCTGCTTGATACCATCCTCAATCTTCCTAGAAAGGAACAACTCATCAACTTCTGGAATTAGCATGAAGCACTGCATCTCGGTAAAATGAGAAGAGTACTCCATAAAATAAATAGTACCCTACTCGAGACTCATAAAATTTCATGATCATTTGGACCTGAAGGCCTCTGGATAAAAGTAATCATAGAAGATGCACCAAAACTCTTCCCAAGTCTGACTCTACTGGCACCCAGACTGTGAGATCACCTCCCAAAACCTCTTGGTGGTGTCCCAGAGCATATAGGTAGCCTGCTTTACCCTTTTTATAGAGGTATCTCTAAATACTCGAATATCGTCAGCGTGGCCTCTAACCACGACTCTATGTCATAGGGTCCTCCATCCCCTGGGAAAGTAGGAGGATTCAACTGTTGGAAAACCCACGTCCACTCAGCCATCGATGGGGCAAGAGGCATCACTCTCTGAAAGGTTTTAATCATCCCAATGATGTCCTCCCTGAACTACGCATCAGCGCCTACAATGGGTATAACTGCTGGTTCCAAGGCCTGCATAGCAGGAGGTCCTTGATTGGATATATCCGTTGTCTGATCAATGTCAGACATCTCACGTACAACCGTAGGATGCCTCAGAGTCATAGCTCTAAAAGATCTAATGAACACCTTAGATCAGCCTTATCAGGGACAGAGAACACAAGATTACAAAAAAGGAACATGGGAAAGAAACACCCAAGATTTACTACACAAGACTACATGACATGTATAAAAACTAAACGCATTTTTAAGGCCATTCTCATGGGTGTGTACTTCTGCCCCAGCTGGTCGTGTAACACCCCAGAATACATGGTGTGTTGTCCCTACACATGGTGTGTACTTGAACTCCATTACCCTTCCCAATTCTCTTTACACAGATTACTCACAATGTCCTTTTAGCCCTATAGTACACGGTGTGTTCACTAAGGAAACGACGTGTACTGGAAAAGGTTTCAATGACCTGTATTGTTAGATACATTTTCGGATACACGACTGACCCTTACATTATGTGTTCCGAACAAACATGGCGTGTATAGGAGAAGATAACACATACATGTGTTGTTCATGACATGGTTGGGTACCTAGAACATGGATACAAGGCATTTTTATACCAAACACGGCGTGTTCTACATGAGCTTCCCCGACCCGCGTTGTTAGTGACACGACCGGGTACATGGATCACTACTACACGGCATGAGCCTACCGTACACGGCATTTTCTTAATGAATTTTCACAACCCTATGTTTCTACTCACCCAGTCAGTTACATAGATTAAAACTAGAAGGCATGTAGTCATAAATCACATGCCGTGTATTCTGGGTTTTTCCCGGTGGTAGCTTAGAAACTGCACTGATGCCTAGAAAACACTGAAAAACATACATGGAGGTTCAAAATTATGATCTATGAGGGCACTTACTCCCCACGAGTCAAATCTTGGCATCATATACAGGTCATATATATGAGAGAGAAGTCAATGATCTACCTTGTTCTGATTCATGAGGGAGTATGACACCTCACGAACCAAAATTTTCCGTTCATTTAAGCATAGTACAATACAAACAATTTCTATATCAACTAAAGGGATTCTATCAAAGAATCCATCACAACAGCTTGCATAATATACACAACTTCTATCACAACAACATGTAATCGATATTACACCCTAGATGGCATGGAAATAATGCATGGAAGGTGGTTTTTAAAAAATGACTATATGATGCTTGAGAGGGAATACCCTCTTCTCATCAGGTTGCGACAGAAATATAACCACAATAGAACAACAATAACAACACAAGGGATGTGAATTACTCTAGGTGAAATCATATCAACAGTAAAATCTCAAAACCAGAATCTGCAATAAATGTTGTAGATTGGATTTTCCCTATACACGGGTTAGATACTCCTAGGCACATCTTATTACCAAGTACTAAATCCGTCCTATCCCTAGCTAAATGCTCCAAACAGTAAATGAAGAGAAAAGAATTTCTCTGATACCACTATGTAACATCCCAGTTCTGGAATCCTCCCAGAGGTGCCCTGTACCTGGTTGGTCACATGGCCTCAAGCGCATTTCCCCCAATGCTAGAGGCTTCCAACTAGAATCGAGGGCGTTGGGTGTGATTGTGGGGAAATTATGCCCTCATTGGAAGAGTACACAAACAGAAGTAAACAAAAATGCAATAGTGGAAGAATTAAATATCCAAAAACAATAAACAGAAGAAGACTAAAAAAATTAACCACTGGAGAAAATATGTATATTTGAAAGGATGCATGATACATATCTAGGAAAGCAGAAAAACAATTCACAATGATGGAAATACAAATAGTACCAAAAAAAGTACAAAAGAAAAGATAAACAACTCTGCAGCATCGCAAGCCTAAGCTTGGTCCCATGCTCTCCTGCTCCAAAGAAATCAGGTACCCGAAGTCGAAGGGAGATTTACCTTGTCTATACCTGCAAAAAAATAGTCTGTTTGGGCCCAAAAGCATGGCCCAAACTGGGTGTATGCCTAAATCTCAGTAGTCAACCACCCGAAGATCTGTGCCTAACAGTCAGTGAGCAAATGTCAAGTAATAGTATAGTATGTAGTAAAGAGTTATAGTAAATAGGAGGTAGTAGTTATTAAGTAGTTATAGGATGATATGCAACAGTAATCAATCAACAGAACAACAATTAGGAGTGAAGAAAATAGCTAATCACAATAGGAACCCATCTTGGTAAGTACTCACAGCCAACCCCTCTTGTCCTATCTAAGATGTACCAACAACCCTCTAGGCAGTGCACCTAGCCTAACCCCTCTGGTTTGGATATAAAAAATTATTAGTATCTCTGGAAAAGCTCACTCGGTCAATTCCACTTATATTATAGGGTACTCAGGGACTCTCTGAGGAAGATCACGCGGTCTAACCCTCTTATAGCCCCAAGGTCTAGAAACTCTCTAAGGAAGCTCACTCTATCAATCCTCAAATAATCTCATGTCTATCACAGACTCTATGAGGAAGCTCGCTCAGTAAATTCCTCCTCTTGCCTAGAATGGTTTATGGAAACTCAAATAAGTAATGACTCTTTGAGAAATATCACTCGGTCTACCCTCTTGTAGTCAATAATATCCAATACTCTTTGGAAAGCTCACTTGGTCTATCCCTGGTAGTCTATAATGTACAAGACTCAATGGGAAGCTCACTCAGTCTATACATTATATTTTATAGCACCAGGATCTCACAGTCCCATGTCGGTCAGTGCATAATAGTGCTATATGGTTAAAGTACACCTATAGAGCTACATGGATAGCCAGTCTACAAAATAACAACCATGTTAAGAATATCATTTCATCCTACTATCACAAGTCATGGAAAACGGCTATAACGACCAAAGGCTAACAAGACCCAAAGGTTTTAAATATGACAGGGAATGGTCAAACATCCAAGCTCAAAACTTATCCTCAAACATGATCAAAATACCTCTTCAAAAGCATACAAGAAAGGCTGGAAACCAATAGTGGCAAAACGGTAAACACGTAATACCCCGTTCACGGGTATTGTTTGAAATTTGAACATAAAACTCAAATACATTGAATGGTATGGCACAAACCACCTACCTAGATTCTTGGAGATCAATATACGTGAACAATTAGTCCTGATTCCCCTTAGAATGTCATTGATCTACAAAAATTCACAAAACGTTCAACCCACGATAACATGAGAATGAGGGAAAATCATGGAATGAAACACAAGAAGAAGGAAGTACTCACCGCTGCGGTTCCAACTCAATCAACGTCGGTCGATTCAGCAAAAAGACTGAGGTTCGAGGTCTCGGAGGATGTTTTCGGTCATACGGATGCTCTCAGTCAAAGAACCTGGAGAAGAGGACAATTCAATTGATTAGACGCGACCTCAGTCTATTTAATGAAAAAAATAATGTTCATAGAATGTACTTCTAGAGTACACAGAATGTACTAGGATTTTCCATACTCTGCTTTAAGAAGCCTCTACATTGCCCCTACACAATGTGTGTGTGGCCCAAACTAGGAAAGGACACGGCCTTGCGTGGAATTGAAGTACACGGTGTGTACATATAAAGTACATGGCGTGTAGTTTGAAAATTTCCATATTTTCCTCTTTTTCTAAAAAATGACCTGAAAAGGAAAAACATACCTGAAAAGAAGGTCTGGTTGCTTACAGTTTACTCTGACCACAAGAGTCTTAGGTATATCTTATTCCAGAAGGACCTAAAACTGAGACAATGACGATGGTAATATTGTTCTAGGACTATGACCGTGATATTGTCTATACTCATGGAAAGGGGAATGTGGTGGTAGATACACATAGTAGGAGGAGAAGTTTGCATATACTAACTGAGGCGATGGAGGAGTTGGTCGTGATGCAAATATCCTTAGTGGATGATAGTGGAACCACTTACCTTCAGTCGATGACTATTACTCCGCCACACATACAACTAGTCAGGGAGGCATAGGTTGTGTAAGTTGATATTGAGGCCTGACATGATCAGTTATCCTCAAGATGTGATCTTGAAGGATTTTTGATACGTGGGGATCATATCATCCTTTTCGGAGGGTGCACTTTATTTCTAGTGATGTTGTGGGAGGAGGTGATGATAGATTTCAAAACATCCCCATTGGAGGTACACCATTGAGTGGAGAAGATGTAATAGGTCCCCCGATCTCTGTACTGGAGGATGGGGATGAAGAAAGTGGTGGCCAAGTTCATTTCAGGATGCCTCTCATTTTAGCAAGTGAAGGGTGTGCATTAGGTTCCAGCAGGCTTTGCCTAGCCACTCAAGGTACATGAGTAGAAATGGGATGATATCTTGATGGATGTTGTGAAGGGGTTAGCACATATATACAAGACCCACAACTCTATCATTGTTATCATTTACTATCTCACCATGTCAGCTCACTTCCTACCCATATTGGAGAAGGTACTGATAGAGGACTTGGGATGCCTCTATATTTGAGAGATATTGTGGATTCACGGGGTGCATTTGATGATCTTCTCAGATCATGATACTCTCATTACACCATGGATGTGGAAGGGATTATAGGAGGCTTTCGGGATGAGACTGCATTTGAGAACACCATTTCATTCCTAGAGATATGGTCATATAGAATAGACCATATAGTCCTTGGAGGACATGATTCATGCTTGTGTCCTAGATTTTGGTAATAGTTAGGGGGACCACCTGCCACTGGAACCACCTTCCATAGGAATACTGGATCTCAAAACAGAAATCCCAGATAAGGAAACTCTAATTAAGATGGTTTAAAATTAATATCCTAGAATCAAACAATGATTAATGATCTAAAATAGTGGACATTAGATCCTCCAAAAATAAAGAGAACAAAAAAAAACCCATGAAATGAATGATGAGAGAATGTGAGAATGAGAATTGGAATAGAAATCTTATTATGAAGAGACTGAACATCGTTCGACTTGATTTGATTGACTTATAGAGGGGTTTCATGGGTCAAAAATCACATATTGAGAAATTCCAACAAAGAAGATAACATTATGGGTGTGTACATGTCTGTCGGCCACCTAAAAAGAGGGTTTTTATATTTTAGAAAACATTATTCAGATAAACATTTTATGTGTGCATAGTGAAATATTCAGAGCCACAAGGTTAGAGAAACTATCTGCAAAAACTGTGTTTCCATTTTAATGGTGATGCATGCTTTCTCATTGTTGGGAAAATCATTTTCCAAAAAATGTTATAGCCATGAAAACTCCAACTTTTTTTCATTGTACAATCTCTACTATGTTGGGATAATTATTAAGGGAAAACTGGTGCCAACTACGCAAAACCCAAAAACATTAAATAATTTCAAAATTTTCAGCCAAAACATCGCTGAATGAATCCCAAACAATGATTAGAGAAAATAAATTTTTATGAATACCTAAAACCTATAATAGTATTTTAAAAAACACAGACATTGTTAGATAGACTTGGTGTCACCATTAATGGTAGAACATCACGTGTAAACTCCATCTCAATTATGACATCCTAAACTCGGGTTCCACTCAAGGTTCCTCAATCTGTGTTGGCCAAATGGCCTCAAATGCATCTTCGTGAATTCCCTAGGGTTCCGAATAGCATGAAGGGTCTTATGTGTGTATGTGGTGAGATAATTCCCTTATAAATAATGTGTAGAAAAATAGATAAATATAGTGATCTGTAATTAGTGGAAGAGGAATAAAAAGACTACAAAATTGAAGAATACATGAATAATGAAGGAAAGAAATAGATGGTGACAATATTCAAAAATGATGACTAAATCCTATACCAAAAGTTGATGATAATGTATTTCATGTCTCTATAAAACTAGGAAAAATGTATTCAAGGTATAAGGAAATACATGATATAAAAAATAAGGAAAAAGAATCCAAAAAACTATGACAGTATGTTGCGCACATTCTCAAACATCACATACCAAAATCAGTCATATGTAAGCATAAAAATTAGGTGTCTAAAATGGGATTCTTCCACTTGTCACCACTATCATACATGTAATCTTCATGGGTACTAATTGTGGCCTGCTTATGGGGTATGATAAATCTCAATAGGACACAACCAACTGAGTCTATAACATCATATCCATGTAATATAAAATGGAACATTATACAATAATTCATATTTAAAAGTAAAATAGTAGAGTAATTTTAATACCTGAGTACCTTTATCTTCTTCAGCTGGTGCCTGAAAAAGTAATTACTACAATAAATAATTGTTTTATAGTTTATAATTGAATGTACCATGATGTACAACTAAAATAGACATCATGCCCGGACAATAAAAAATAATCCAAGTTATAACATGTCATTTTGTAGTGATGATAAAAATGAAGAAGATCCAAAGTGAAAACCATGGAATCATTGAATTTATGGGTCGATAAAACCCATGATTAATCTATACCTGGGATATAATTGTAAGATTTTAATCCATGGGGAAGGCCCCAACATGTTCATCCATAACATAATTATAACTGATTACAGGTAATTCATCCAAGCTAAAATGAGATAAGAAATGACTAGGCCCAATGGTGTATCCAATGTGTCACATGTACGTAGACATCACGCTAGATCCAAGAGTTTAACCAAGGCATACTATAATAATAATGGAGGGATCCTATAGTGTCATTTTGGGATTCCACTGATATAAAAAGATTGGGTTCCAATGTGGGATTCAACATTGGAAAAAAGAATCCATAAATCAAAATTTACTCCATAAGAGCTCAAGGAATTCGCTTGAGAATATATATCTTTCTCGATTATGATCACCCCTATAATGAGTTCATGGTCCATAATAGACAGTCCCCTTATAATTAATTAATTAATAAATTATGTTCACATAAGAATAATGTCATTTTATAATTCAGGGGGTCATTCCATACCTTTTAATATTGTGACAATTTTAAAGGATATGAAACCATTTAGATCTTTAATTACATAGTCTTTAGTTTGGTTCAACCTGCTTCCTTCCACTAACATGGTGAGGAGTCCAATAGGTCTTAAACTAGGTTATTCTATTTCAAATGTATGGGCTAAGTGATATACATAATATACATTCCAATTAAATATTTTATCATTCCTTAATTAATTATAACACCTTCTTTATAAGGGTCATGTGATATATTCATGTAACAAATTTTTTTATCTCATTCATTTAATTATAACAGTTAGCATTATCACGGTCAAGTCATAGATCGGCTGAAATGGGGAGAAAAAAAAGGATTAACAAGGTACTAAAAGCATAATTTTGGAAAACAAATTACTTGGGGTGGCCGATATTGTGGAAATAGTCTCCAATGATGGATAATAAATATTAAAAGGGTCATATAACATAGGTCTTACAATTATAAGCAAGGAATATGAATTAAATAGGGCATGCCTGATGAAATCAGTGTACACATGAAAAAATTTATAAAATAATGAGAACATAAGGTAACAGATAAAAACCACATATTTTATTATCTTAATACACTTCTTATCTTGTATCATCCATTATTTTGGGCTATATTGGAAGAGATATGATGAAAAAAGCTACAAACAGAAAATACGGAATATGAGCATGCACCTCAATAAAATTGTCGAGTATAATAGAAACAACAAAACAATACAAATTAATCAATATCTTTTCCATGGATATCTAATGAGACTGATGTCACTTGAATATTACATAATAAAGACATAAATGATTAACTTTTATTGAATAGTGATTTAGTTTCTCAAAATGGATTAAGAAGATATGTTGCATGATGGAAATAGAATCCAACAGTGGGGTATGGCTAAACATTTCATTAAGTTATAAAGTGTAATTTCTCAATTTTCTTTGGTAACATGGTTTATTCTCATGGTTATCCAAACCATGCCCCATCTATACACCACCAGCTGCTTAAGTTGGGTCCTCACATGGTTAGGCTACAGTATTAGAGAAACCTTGTTCCAAAAAAGAAAATATAATCATCTAAAAGATAAATTTTTTTGATATGGGTGTGTGTCACCGGATGTATTGTTACGGAAAATCATGCACTCAAATTCACACCATTTTCTATCCCCACATTGTTAGAGGATATTTTTCGTGTTGGCTAGCATGGTATCTACTAGCCATGTGAGCCAGTGTTTTTCACCACTAGGTGGGTTTTCAAGGACCAAATAATACACGGAATCCCTCAGAGAATTTTTTTAAAAAATAGGAATTTATATAAAGTCACAAATAAAGAATCACATCAAATATAATAGGATCCATGCATGTGACAAAAACATGGTTCTTATAGTCTTCCCCCTTGAGGGAAGTCATCCCCATGTTCACCATTCAAGGGCCGTGATGAATTTTCAGAGAAAAACTCAAGCCAATAGGTAGGTATGTCACCCTCCTACTCCAATTTATCATCATGTACATTTTCATGCTTCCATATCACTCGTACTAAAGGTAAAAACTAGTCTCATGGATCTTTCAAGCTCCAATCAATGATGTGTATTGAATAATCTTCAAATAAAACAACAACATCTAACTCATCATTCTCATGATCAAATGTAAGAGAAAATTTTTACATGGTACTAGAGATGCTGCGAAATATAGAATAAATACTACATGAAATTATTCCTATGTGTTACTAACAACTGATAGGCTATCAGATCGACTCTCTCCAGAATATCATAAGTCCTTATAAAGGGAGGTGAATAGTTCCCAAGCCTTTGATTCCATTTATTCACAATACTTGGTTATGCCCATAGAACAACATGATCTCTAACCTAAAAAACCATTTCTCATCAATTGAGATTAACATTATATTTTTATCTAGACTAAAAATTAGACAAATTCTACCTAATTAGTTGGACCTTTATAAAGTCTCCTACATGAGACGAGGCCCTAGTATCACTACCTCACCAACCTCTAACCCTCACAGTGGTTAATGGTATGTCCTACCAACCCTGACCTCAAAAGGATCTAAAAGATTTATTTCCTTAAAGATATTTTTTTGGTGAACTCGACAACATGGGTATACTTTTCCTAACGATAACTAAAGACAAGGACACATGTTTGAATCATTTTCTATGGAACATATATGGTCTGTTCTGAAAAGCCATCAGTCTGAGGGTCAAATTTTTTGTTCAGAAACACCTTTTTACCAATAGCATTCTATGACCTCATATAGAATCATGATGAAAAATAAGGGTCCCTCTCTTGAATGATAGGAAAATGGACCTTGTGTCATCGGATGAAATAATGTATATAAAATCATCACATATCCTCTACTGATAATGTATCTTTGATAGGAAGGATGTGGAAGATAGTCTTTTGTATATCAATGATAACCAAAACTATTAACTACCTTATGGTAACCTCACTGAACCAACTACAGAGTAAATGATTAAATATTACCATTTCTATTACGGGACTCGAAGCATATATAATAATCCATAAGGTTGTCGGTGCATACCCATCACCTGTTGAAAGATGGAAGAGCAAGTTCTAAATCCTATTATATAACATTTCTCCCCAGGCCACGAATATTAGTATCACATATATCAATACATCTTGGAGTTTCCTAGATAAATTTACCACTAAGAAGCATGGGACATTTGTATCAGTTCCTATGACATATCTATAGGAACATAGACACATCCTCATATATGTATTTTTTAGTCACTATCTATAGACCAATATGCTTTTTTTTCTTCTCCGGAAATACTGTCACTGATAACCAAGAATTCATTCTCTAAAAATTTCCCACTCATAAACTTATAAAGGAATAAATATATAAAATACTAGGATGATAAATAACGATTCCAATGACTATCATGAAACTCATTATAAATCAAAAAAAATAGGGACATCCGTTTCCATTCATCACTGGCAGCCTATATGACATGTGCTTGTGTTTTCTGAATCATCTCATTAGCTACTCCATTTTCTTTTCATGGAATATATGCAAGCTCATAATCGAAGGACTAAAGATATTATATTGATTTCAACAATCTGATTTTCATGTTTTAATGTTTAAATATATATTTGAGTCTCTTGTGTTCTGTATACACCACAATGTGATCACCTAATAGATATTGTCTCCAGTAACATACTTCATGGTCAACTTCTACTACCTCATGGTTGTACATTGGGTAATTTTTCTCATGAGGCCTCAACTACTGGGATCCATACGTGAAAACTTTATCTTCATACATAAGTACCGATACAATTTAAATTCCAAATACATCACATAAATTGAGATAACTTCTTCCATGATCATGAAAACCCCAAATAGGTTCAAGGATTAGCCCCTCTTTCACCTCTTTAAAGGCTTTCTCACATGATTATGATCGTAAGAAAATTAAACCATTATTTTTATGGTGAGTAAGAGGTGAAACATGGTGTGAGAATTCCTATACGAAACATCTGTAATATCAATCAATCCCCAAGAAACTCCATATATCAAACACATTCTTTTCATTCTCGAAAGAATATATAAAAATAACCTTCTATGAATCAACCAATACTCCAGTTTCAAAGATAATGTGGCCCAAGATGTTAATATTTTCAATCAAAATGTGTCACTTAGATAACATGGAACAAATCTGATTCTATCTCAGTATATCCAAAATGATAGTCAAATGTTTATCCTTTTCACTACAAGTGTGAGAATTCATCAATATTTCATCCATAAATATTCTGAAAAAAGAATAAAAATAGGGATGGAACACCATATTCATCGATGTTTTTAAAATGGTAGGTGCGTTCGTATGACTGAAAAACAAAAAAAGATACTCATATATACCATAGATAATATGGAAAGTTGTATGAGGTGTGTCTAATGGCCTAAATCACATCAAATGAAAGTATGATATCATTTCTACCTTTTAAAATAAACTATATCTTTAGATATAATCAATTAGATAATCTATTTGAGGTTGGGGATTCTAGTTCTTGACCATATACTAGTTCAAAAATCCATAATCATCACATAAAAAAGTGTATCATCAAGCTTCATGGATGAAATCAATGGTAAATCCCATTATCAATTTCTATGACATATAAAAAAGTTAGCCTCTAAATCCTTCATCTTGCACTTGGGATCATGGGGTTAATAGGTGACATCCAGTATGGAGGAATGGACAATGGAGCTACTATTGGAATGAGATCCATCAAAAAATATACCTCCTTATTAGATGGTAAGCTAGAAGAACTGTTTGGACATATGTCCTAGAAAAAATCTACTACCATATGGAATTCAGCCTGATGTTAACCCAAATCATCTATGAAGAGAATTGAAAATTGGGAGGTCACTCCACCAAGACCATGATACTCTAGATCAGTTCAATCGCCCTATGAATTATATTCACCTTTATGTAGATAACTGTGTACCTATGTTATTTTAAATGATACCCTCTAGAGATATTATACTACAAAGGTGTGTTATAGAACCAACCCATCAATCCTGAAAATGAAATTGAATTCAATTATCGTGATTACAATGAGTTTACATTAAAATGTTGACAACCTCTCTCAAAGGGATAGTCCCTTCATTGGAATATTCACTCTAACCTTAATCCCTACTATGTATATATTTTTATTAAAACCTAGAAATATTTAAATGAAAGCCTGATACTTTCCACAATATATAAATACATGAAGGAGTGTCATTAAACTTTATCAAATTAGTATGATACTATAATGGAAACTATAATAGTACCTCATACATTCAATGGTCATGAAATTTATTCCTTTTTTATCATCTATAATTCATGCATATAACATAATTTGTGGACTTTTTCTATAGCTAGACTACAATAAACATAAACTCTCTGTTAATTCTGATGATTAGATGTTTGGATACCATGGCCATAACATCCTCCTTATCTAGTACAAATATTGACACTCAAACTCCCCACCTAAAAAGTGTAAAAGATAATACACCTTATAGGTGATCTGGTGAAGATCATATTCCAATTGTGGAAGGTGTAAAGGTATGGTAGAACCACAAAATACACACTATATAGCCTCATACGTGGAACTTCCTCAAGACTCAATCACAATATTGATTTATATACTCCTATCATCCACACTGAAAGAATACAACATAGAATCTAGCATTTTTAATATTACATTCACTAATCTGCTGAGAAACCAAGAAGAAAATTTGCTATGAGTGAAATAAATATTATCGTATCTCGGTCCATGTCCCCTATTAATAGTAATGTATCATTCCCTCAAGTTGTTCCCATTGTTAATTGACTGATTAAAAATCTCAGAGAAATTTTCTAGGTGAAATACATTCACCTTAATATATATGGCATTATGAACCCATCCTAAAAATGTCTAGTAAGAGAAATATCATCAACATCGTGAATATGTAAAAAGAACTATAACTCAATAATATGAACTGAGTAACCCATAACTAACATAGAACCCTACTTCAGAAACATTAACTCTATAGCTATGTCAACTCTCATCATCTGAGGAAAAGTGGTCAAAGAAGGAATTTTGGAAATCAGCCAATACCATGCACTGATGGTGACCATCCTGGGTAATTACATCCCACCAGTTCTTAGTCGTTTCACAATGAATATATATAGAAATATTTACATTCTTATATAGAGATGTCTCTAGATACTCAATTATTGATAGAGATCCTTTTAGAATAGACTTCGCAACCTTTGGACTTCCATCCACCGAAAATGTGGGAGGATGATGCTTCTATTACTCACATGTATGATCATCCATTGTTTGTGTAGGTCTTTGAGCACCTTTCATGGACTGACTCATACATAGGAAAATCTCATAAAATTTATTTCCCATACCCATATAATATAAAAAAAGTGGTGTCTCAATTTGAAGTCCTTTTAGTAAGACTAGTGTCTTAGGGCCCACCATATCGAGTGCATGGCTGTCGCCCCCCACCTTGCACACAACAGAAGGACTTCAGGGCATCATAGGTCTATAAATTTTAAGAACATGCATCAGAACCATCTCAAATAGATATCTGCAATAGTGGTGGAAGAACGCAATAAGAATATATCACTACCCAAGGTATAATACCCCAACTATTCACTTATAAGGAATGGTATAGGTAAGTGATTGTTTTTAAAATTACATGGATTAAATTAGATGAAGGTTCAATAACACAATGCCTCTCTATTTTTTAGAAACCATTTATATCATGTAGTTTTTCACATTCATATGTTTCATTTTATTATAAACCTATATGAATGACTGATTAAAATGTGTTCCCAATCCCAGTGAATCAAGGACCATATACCTTACCAATGAATTCAACAAACAATTAATTTCAATTTAACCCCTTCTCAATTCAATCTGGGAATTTAAAGGGTAACATACAATGCATTGCCTTAGTAAAATACAAATTCCAACTCATGACATCCCATTCACCTCATGAATTGAAACCTAAATTCATTCAATCACAACCAAAAAAAGAATATGAATAATATATAGATACCATAGAATCACACAATAATAACTTGAAAAACAAAAAAATTAATGTAGTAAGAAGCACCTAAATAGCATGGAATATACGTGGAATGTGAATTCTTGGTTCCAATGATGATGCATGTTAAAATTCAATTGTCCCTCATTTCATTAGGCTAATAGTAAAAGAAATAATCAATCAAAATAATAATAATAACCACAACACAAAATGCTCATCACCCAATGGTGAGAGGATATATAAAGTAAGAAGAATAAGTAGAACAATAATAATTTTTCAAGAAAAACAACTTTTACCACAAATATAGGTTAGTTATGCCCAAAAATATATTACATGAATGTACCAAACCTCTACAATACTCATATATATTGTCTCTAAATATTAAATCAATAATGTAATTATTCTTATACCACTTTGGGACATTCCAATCTTGTGTTCCATAAAAATGTTCTTGATGATCGGTTGGCCTCATGGCCTCAAGCACATCTCCTTGAATGCCAGATTTTGGTGACTAGAAATGATTGTGTATTGTGAGTTGATTATGTCCTAATTTTGAGTGTTTATCAATAATGTAAAATTTAATGCACGTTATATATAATAATATGTATAAATAGATGGAATATCATAAATAGACATGAATAATGAATAATTGAAACAAATTTTGACAATACTCAATGCTAATAACTGAATCCTATAATAAAAACTAATGACAATTTATTTCAGATATCTACAAAACTGTAAAACACATTTTAATGATATGAGGTAATATATACTATAAAAAAATAAAAAATTACCCAAAACTATCTCAGAATCTCTCTATTGCTCATTCGTCTTCTACAAAGGTCCAAACTAGGTTACAAAGAAATATCTGAAGTACAAAATGAGATTCTTCCCCTTTTCAACAACTACATATATTTAACACTCCCTGATACTAGTGGAATGATAGAATGGTTGTTAGATAAATATCATCAATCCACCACCAAAAACATCTTTAACATCCACTACATTTAATAAAAATTGAGAAATTGTGAAATCATGCATATGTAAATGTATATCAATGTAGTAATGTGACTACCCATGTACCTTCTTCATCCTTATCTAGTTTCTAAACATGTAATCATTACATTTATTATTCATTTTCTAGATTATATAATATTTCACATGAGTTATAATGGGAACTGACATAATTTCATGATAATAATTAAGGAACCATGGTATAACCGGGCATCCTCTAGTGATGATAACAACCAAGAGGGACTAAGGTGGTAAGAAAGTCCTCCTTGACCTATGTGGTTAGTCAAACTCAATACAAATATGTATCCAGGATCTATGGGTGTTAGTGGAATCCAATGTTCAATTCCAAAGGCATATAACCTTATAAATATTCATGACTATGTCAAAGGATTTCATCCATGGTAAAAGGAGATAAGAAATGACCTTTCCAAAGGTTGTATCCATGGTTCCACATGTTTGTTGGAATCACGTAAGATCAATAGTTTATATCCATGGAATTATATAATAATAATATAGGGATCATGGAATGTCCAATTTAGAATCTATTAAAGGAGAAAGACCTAGGTCCAATGTATGTATCATCCTTGGAATGTAGCATCACGGAATTGGAATGGTGTCTACGATATCTCAAATCATTCCAATGAGATTCCAAGAAAATATTGAGTCTCAGCACTATAATAAATATATCATGGTCCCTATAAAATAGTCTCCTTATACATGATTCATTTATTAATTTATTCTATATAAAAATAGGTCCATTTAATAAGTCAAACATCCATTCCACACATTTCATTAGTGTGACAGTGTTAAAGGACATTGAACAACTTAGTTATTTAATTAACGATACATTATCATGGTTCACTGAAATTCATTCAACTAACATGGTGAGTTGTGGTACAAGCGTGAAATGAGGTCACTATTTTAAGATTTTCTTGGCCTTGTGATATCTGTAAAATAACATTCCAATAGACCATTTAAACAATGATTATTTAATTAGACTTCTTACATTTGAAGGTTCTAGTGACATATACATACAACAACAACTTGTATCAAATTTATTTAATTTAATAACTTACCATTATCATGGTCAAGTCACTGCTCAACTGAATATTCGCACAAATAGGCTTAACAAACTAGTAAAATCATAATTATGGAAACACCCTACCTCAGGTTTCTTCATTGAGGTAATAGCCTCCAACAATCGATAAAATAATTGAAATAGATCATATAACAAGGTTATAATTATATTATAAAGGCACCCAAATTAAATATTCCATGCCTGATGAAATTGACTTGAACACATGGGAATTTATGAAATGATAAAAACATATTCGACGAATTATAGACCACTTAGAATAGGCTATTTCTACTCCCCCCATCCAGTATCGGCCTTTAGATTTTCTTGGATGAGAAGATATATGATAAGTGGATAAACACGCAGAAAATAGCTCCTATGAGACGAAACATCAATATTCTTTTCAATTATAATATAAAAAATGAACAAAATGTAAATGAGATCTTCCATATGGATATCTAATGTGACTGAAATTTCTTGAATTAGACACCATATAGAATAATTGGATCAAATTTGTTTGAAGAGGAATTTAGGGGCCAAAAATGGGAGAAGAATAGTTGTCGTACACTATAATGAGAATCCAAAAGAGGGGTAGGATTTAAACCAGTTCATTAAGGAAGAAAGGTTACTTTTTCACAATATTCCACAGACACAAGGTTTTTTGATATGGTTGACGAAAACCATGTTCCAACCGTACGCCTCTCACTAAATAAAGAGGGAACCATCATGGTAAGACTGCACATTTAGGGAAAATGAGCAACAACCATTTGAATGTACTCTGCTAAAAAATGTAGACATTTTATACAGGCACACATACAATTGATCATGGTTAGGGAAAACCATGCACACTTCTTTACCGAATTTTCATCCCTACATGGTTAGTACATACCATTTAGCCTAGGTCAACTGGAATCTAATGACCATACGACCTAGTGTGTTTCTCATACATACATGGTTATGAGTGCCAAACTACTGACAAACACCCCCCAAAACCTATGTGATCACATTTTACATCCATATTTGGTCAAAAATAATGAATTATAACATATTTGATAGGATCCATTCATGATATAAAAAATGGTTTCTAACATATGTCGATGGATTACAATCATGACCATTGTCCATCCAATTATACTCATTTCCAATAGTTTATTCGAAAAACAAGCCATGTCATTACAATAAAAAAACATATTAATCATTTCAACCAATAAATTATATTCATCAAACCAAACTGTAATTTTATGACCCTCATTTTAAAATTAAAAACACAATTTTTTCCAAAAAATAACAATAACATTCAATAAAAACAATTTCATTTCAAAAACATAAATTACCTATTGTTTAATTAGAATACATAAAACATTACCCAAACAGACACACAATTAACTTATTCGTTCAGTTCATTTGGAAACATGTAAATATAAACGCTGGTACATATGTGAGGAATATTATCTTCTACTAAGAACTTCCTGACTAGAACCATTCATAGACACATTATATATGATACATATCCTCATAACCCAAGCCATTTAAACATTAAAAGGGGTGTGTATAGATGAAAAACTATGGTAATAAAAGGGAGATAAGTAATCATAAACCTGAGTATAATGGTATGAGAACATTATCAGGACATTATAATATCATACTCTTCATATAAAAATAATAATAATGAAATAGGGAATACGTATTGGATGATAACATGACATGAATCATAAGGAAATGAAGATACTATGACCTGAAATAATAACATAGTAATTGAATGTTTTGGGGTTCATAACCATGTAATTTCATTTCATATAAGTTATTGTGCCATTCCAAAACATAACATGGGATTTCCTAGGGACTACACCAACTGGGTGGGACACACCATTATCCCTAATCACAATCCTTTGTTTGTAAGTGATTGGGTTTAACCAAATCACCATAGTTTACTGGGTTTCGCAATCTTCCCATAGTTGATCACGTTTACCCATCATCTATTAGTTGAACATATTACCCTATTTTCCCAAATTTGATAAGGTTTCCACATCTTAAAATAGTTGATCAGATTTCCCCATCTTCCATATAGATCAACAACATTGACTTAAATCGAATAATTATATAATGAGATATAAATATCTACACAATAAATTATATGGATTGATAGGTCCCAACAATCTCATTATGAAATCATACATACATGTTCCAGAAATTCGTCAATAATCATATCATAACCCAATAACTGAAATCATAAATACATGTTAAAAAAATTCATAAAAATTCATATCATAACCCGTGTAATGAAATAGGGGTCATATAAATGTAATCATATCTTAATGTTTGTAAAATTTTAGGTTTTTAAATATTTTCATCAATGTGTAATCCATTAAAAGAAACAAGTTTCTTATGTATATTTCCTGGGAAAGAGAACAGGGTTTAACAAAAAACATGACATCAAAAAATTATTTAATAAAATGAATAATATGTATAGTTCCATTGGATAATTTATCTATAAATGAATTTTTAACATTTGTGGATATTATATTAGAAGTGAAATAATTTGGTATGTTCATTTAAAAACATTTATTGTGGAAAATATCCTTTCTTTATTGAAAAACAGATTTTAAATTGTAAAACACTTCTGAAGACCTTTTTCATTAAAAATATAATTGAAAAATTATAACAAAGTATTTTCAACAATAATATTTTGTAAATCAATTTTTATTCAATATTATCTTCAAATATAATATATAACAAATTATTAACATTTTTTAAAACAAGGTTTTTTTTGAAATTAATGGAATGTGTCTCAAATAAGGAAAATTGAGACAAAAATACTTTTATGATTTGGTATCATTTGAAACATAACCCCCATGAATGATATATAATAAAATTTATTTTAAAATAAAAATAAAATTTAATGATAAATTAACAAAAATATGGGAATTATATACATCACAAAAAAATTAGTGCTGAATGAGGGAGAAAGTTCATTGAAATAAATGAGACTATAAATCACCTTACATTTTGTATTGACGCTCCTCATACTCATTAAATCCAAATATATAATAAATATAATTTTTTTATACATAAACAACATATACATTTTCCTATATATAATACCATATATTTATTTATATTTCCCATTTATTAACACATCAATATTAACATCATGTTTTAGGTAATATCCACTTTGTTTTTTGCATGTGACTTAATTTGTTATATTTTTTATCAACATACTTATATCATGGTTTTGAGATTATAAAAATGATATAAATCTGATTTATATATATTATATATTTATTTTTAATAATATATTAATGATATAAATAGAATATAGAATAAACTGTTCATGGAGACAGTAGGTCATATGTACACATGATCATTGTTTCCGTTTTCATATCATATTGATAGAAAGAAAGAAAATGGAATATACATATGTATATATATATCTATTCCCATAGAATATTATTACATATATATAATATAAATTTAGTAAACCCATCCTTAATACATTCTATGTAGAGTGTTAATGAAATATATCGCTTTTAGGAGGTAGTAATATGCACTTCCCCAAACAAAAAAATTATAGAAACAAAAAATGGAAAGAATGATGGTATATTTTTTTTATAATTAGAAAAGCTTAAATATTTAATAATTATAATATATATCTTATTAAAATAGATTTTCCTTCAAATTTTTCAACCACAGTATTTTGAAATGGAAAAAATGAATAACATAATTTAGTGAGGCAGATGTTCACTATTCATAAGAATTGTAATTTTGTTAACCATTGGATGGAAGTGTCTGTAAATATAGAACTAAGACATAGAATAATAAAATATTTGTATATATATGATATTTATGTTGTTATATAAGCTTGTAATATTATTATATGTATATTGGTGAATGAAAATAAAAGAAAAGTGCTTGAGGAAGGATACTACATCTTCTCGGGGTTACTCCATTTGGTTCGCAACAAAGTGATTCCATGGATGGATTTACTCCCAAATGTGGGATTATATGAAGAATTTAAGGATATTGGGAGTATTTTTAGGCTAGTTTTTTCGGATGAAAAATTTATTGAGATGCTTAAATATAGGTAGAGTAGGCGATGCCTTTTATAAGTTGCGAAAAGGAAAGATTTGTTATTACTGAAAAGGATTGACTGCTCCAAGCGTTTTACTTGACCCAAAGGGTTAAAATGGATCATTAGAAATCCATAGAGTTTTAATGGTGTAATTACTTCCATAAAATTTATATTTAATAAGTTTTTAGGAAATTTTATGCCTTAGGATTAAGGATTAGTCCTTTATTAAACCAATTTTTTTCTTAATTATTGTAATTAATTTTAATATAATTGACTAATATTTTTGTGAACAAAATATTTAAAAATTATTTGAAAATATAATTAATACTAATTAAAAATATTTAATCTTTTATTCCAAATTCTAATAACATAATTTCTAGAAATAAATTTAAATTTAATAATGTTGTTGGGTAGCGATAGTTGGTTTTTTGAAAAATGATTAAATGATTGGAATGTTTTGATATACTAATTCAATGTGAAATTGGTTGCTATTAATTAAATTGTATTAATTTATGTACAATTTATCTAAATACTCATTTAAACAAAAAAAAATATAATCTATCTATATAAATAAATTAAATTCAAAAATAGTTTTGAATTAAAATTCAGTATTTCTAACCATTCATCAAGAAATATGTTTTTTTTTAAAAATATCTACAATTCACACTCATTTAATTTTAAAATTATGAATTAAAAAAATATATTTTTATCAAATTTAATTTACAAATTTTGTAATTTTTTTATATTTTTCACTAATGAACATAAAAAGAAGATCATTTAAGAAAATAGTATTTTCAAACATATAAATACTTTTTTTAAAATTGTATGTGTTATTATAAAAATGATTTATATATATAAAAACATTATAAATAATATTTAGAAATTAGTTATAAATATTCATATTATAATTTTTATCTTCTATCTCATAACTATAATATTTAAATAATTAATATAATAAAATCTTATTTCGTAGAAACTTAATGATTCATGTATTGTAACTCAATTCAGTGTTGTGTACAGTAAAAACATATCATCATATACTGTATAAATAAATATTTAACAAGATTAGTATGAAATGAAATACATCATATAAAAAATAATTTATTTTTTCAAATGGTTAATAAAGATTCATGTTTTATATTCTACCCCCCATAAAATGAATTTCACCCAAAAATTTCATCATTCAGAAACCAAAAAAATGAAGATACTTGTACCTCATCATTTCCTCAATTTCACAAATATATTCTTCTAACTGGTGATTTATCAACAATACATTGACTATGTGAGTTGTCTTGTATTGTAGAAAATTTCTTGTATAATCCATAATTTCATATGGTTGTTCCTCATAAGAAATATATTTCTCTAATGGTATTAATTCATAGTTTAGTACATGTGAATGGTTATGAATGTATGTCTTTAGGAGTGATATGTGCAACACATCATGGACAAGAGATATATTTTTAAGAAGTTCTAAGAGATAGGATACCACTCTAATGTTTTTGATAATCTCAATGGGACATATATACCTATGGATTAGTTTCCCTTTGTTACTGAACCTCATAACCATCTTCCATGGAGGAATTCATAGAAACACAATCCCAATAAACTAAAATTCTAGGTCACACCAATGGTTATCATCATGAATATTTAGATGACATTGAGATTTCATGATATTTTGTTGAATGGATCTAAATTTTATACCATTTATTCAGCTATCTCAAGTCCAAATAGGATTCTTTCTATAACTTCATCCCAAAAAGATGGAGCACCCAATTTCTTCTCATAGAGAAAATAATAAGGATCCATATAAATTATTGAGTGAAATATATTATTGTTAGGAAAATAAACTAGTGTAACGTTTTGTTCCCAACCACTATTGAAATCCAACAATAATGATCTCAACATATCCTATGGGGGTTTAGTTGTTCTTTCAGACTTACCTTCGGTTTTAGGATAATAAGTAATTATGAAATTCGATTTATTCTTATGTTTTTCCAAAATACTTCACAAAAATTTGGAGGTAATCCTCATATATGGATAAGATACAATTAAAATTGGTCATCCATGAAACATTACTAATACATTAATATATATCCTAGAAATTTGATCAAAATATAATCCTTCATTGATAGTAATGAAGTACACAGACATAGTAATTAGATCGTCTACCACCCATATGGAATTAAATCCTTTTGAGGTTTTGGAGAGTCCAATGACAAAACCATAGTTTTTTTCATTCATTTCCATTATGGTACAGGTAATAGATGCAACATCCCCATAGAAGTTTTTATTTCTCCCTTAACATTCTGGAATACCAAGCACTGAGATACAATCTCTACTATATCCCTCTTCATTCCATCCCACAATAATTATTACTTCAAATCCCTATACATATTAGCACTTCAAGGATGAATATGGAATGAATAATTATGAGATTCCTCTAA
This sequence comes from Viscum album, assembly GCA_963277665.1. Classification (NCBI taxonomy): domain Eukaryota; kingdom Viridiplantae; phylum Streptophyta; class Magnoliopsida; order Santalales; family Viscaceae; genus Viscum; species Viscum album. The sequence goes on from OY728120.1 coordinate 2,117,821,226, forward strand.
TATATCAATATCAATTTTTTTATTGAAGGAATACATAGACATTTCCAAAACCATAAATTTCGTCTTGATCAAGCTTTAACTCACGGACATTTCTACCCATATTTTTCATCTCTACATCTTCCTTGTGCACCACTTTAATATTCACTTGGAAAGAGGGTTTAATATTCAATTGAGCTATATAAAGTTTCTGCCCTTAATTTAAAATTTCTAGATCTATCCTATGAAAATCCATAAATTTTGAATATTTTGGGATCCTCATCATAGATAACCTAGCATGATCCTTTAGACTAAAAGAATCAGCTGTAAAGACCCAGAAAATTTAAGGAATATTTTTTTCTTAAATTATTTTGAATTTTACTAGACCGCAGTTTCTGACGGCGCCTAATTCCGAGGCCCGGTGTGCCTAAAATCAATTTATGAAGTTTTTTTTCGGGTACGATCAGTATACGTACATGCATGTTTTTATATCTTTTTAACCAGTGATTGGAATTGATATCCAAGGACACTGATGAAATTGCAGCGTCGGTATTGTCATAAGGGGACCTTTAGCATAGTTGTGTATTATCAGGAGGAGAAGTTAATTTCTGGGGTTTGTTATTAATTTAAAAATTATGTGTGACATAATTTTTAGATGGGGGTTAAATCCACAAAAGGGAAGTTGGGAGTGGGGCCACCCCCCCACATAACCTCCCCTGGAAAGATAATGTTCTATGGGGCCCACAAGAACATCAACTCTTCAACTCCACATTGAAACCCTTGGAACCCTGCATTGATGAGGGTTAAACTCTCCACCTCCCACCTTGTCTCATTAATGTGCCAACACCATTAATTTAATTAATTAATCTCCCTCAATTAATTGGTTAATTTGAATTTATTTTAACTGCATAGAATTATTAAATTGGGATGCCATTTATTTTATTTATGTTGGAAAATATTCTATTGGAGAGGCTCTAGAGAATAGGATGGAATGAGTTTCTCTCCATGAAGAACATCATCAATGATGAACGACATATTCCTCTCAATAAAGGATGTTCTCTCCAGTTCTTCAACTGTGGAAATAACGTTAGGTGACGCCCATGAGGAACACCGTCTTCCTTCCTCTTCCTCTGTGTCAAAGGAGAAGACGCCACCCGCGAACAATGATGATTCCTCCTCGAGTGCACCCTGACGTCAACAAATCGACGTCGACGTCAAAGAAAAAACAATGAATCGAGGTAGGGGTTTTGTATAATCTTATTTATGTGAATTATACCCTCATACATTGGTGAATATTTGTTGGATAATTTGTTGAGACTCTAACGCAGAGGGCATGAGCTATCGAACAAGTCTGAACCATCTTCCATTTCTTTCTTGATGTGTGGTTTGTTGTGTGACAGATTAATGGAAGTGAACCATTGTTTTGAGACCGTCTCAGTGAAGAGAAGGACTCGAGGAGGCCGTAGGTGTAGTGAGGAGGCAAAACGGACCACCAGAATGAATCTGGTGGCCCACGGAAGAGCAAGGCGTCGGCCAGCCGCCTAGGCCACCGCACCCCTCGCGTGTTGCTGGCAGAAGGTCGCCACGACACCAGCTGTGGCGGTGGAGCAGAAACCACCTTGCAGGTTCTGAGAGAAATGGGCGTCATCAGCTGGCATCACCAATACAAAAAAATTGGGGGGGGGGGGGGCACCCCCCCCACTGCTTCGCACTTGCCCAGCTGGCTGAGCCGCAGCCGGCCACCGGGCAGGGCCGCCCACCGCACCGGCCGGACCGCCTGTAGCGTAGGCCGGGCTGCCTGGCACACAAGCCAGGCCATCTAACGCACGTGAATGGACACCGTGCATGGGCCGGCCCACAACCACCGGGCCAGAACATGATCCGGATCAGTTTGACCCATTTCTAGCCGACCAAGGGCGGGTTGGGCCGGGTTGGACCGGATACTTTTGTTTATTCGTCCATAATATGAGCTACGGACGTTCGATCGATGCCCCATCAGTTTTGTAGGATTCCATGGATCGTTCTAGTAATTTCGGTATATCACACTCATTGTTTAGGAGAATTTTCGGTATGGCTAGGTAGGTTTGATCCCAAAACCAACTGGGCCCTCGGAGCAGAAATACTTCAAAGTCTCAGACTAGGCATCCAATTAACACGTCGTCAATAATGTTGGGATTCTCTTGATGAGAAGGAACATCGGGATACCTCAACTCAAGAATTCATGATAGTTTATGTATCGACCCCCGTTTTCTTGACGACCAGACCCTCTTTGATTCGAACATGTAGTGTGCGGGAACCCTAGAGATGGTTGCGGTACCGTCGACTTCTGTACTGTAATCCTGTGTGGGTTCGACAATGACGAAAACCATACTAGAATCCTCTGTGGGTTTGACGATGACGAAAATTGTACTAGAATCTTGTGTGGGACTGACAGATCTGACAGAGTAGCTGGTCTTGTTTCCTGTGTGGGTCTGACAGCTTAGATGAATGAGTTACTACATTTGATCATCTCTATTACTCAAGAATAGCTGGCATGTATCCTGTATGGGTCTGACAGCTTAGACGAGATAGATGGCATGTCTCCTATGTGGGTTCGAAAAGTTAGATGAGATAACTAGCCTATAGCCTTTGTGGGTCTGAAAGCATAGCTGGACTATATCCTATGTGGGTCCAATAGCTTAGATGATCCAATGGATACATCTAATCATCTATATCTCTCTACAATTGTGGCGTAACTTTGAGATCTAAGTCATATCATTAAACCATTATGATCATGGTGATTTACTTTACATCCTTTGTGGAATTGGTTGGTGCTTAGGATCTAGAGTTGCAGCCGGTCAGTGACTGGTATTTAGTTATATGTATGGGCATATACCTATGTAGGGTTAGTAGATACTTCATGATTGTATCTATATTATTAAGATTATCCTTAATGGATATTATGATTCCTTGCAGGTGTCATGGTCCCTACTGAGTATTGATATACACACCCCTGCACGGGTTTTGCCTGCACCTCGTTGTGTTGGATGCAGACGACAAACAAAGCTGACGGAGGCTGAGAGCACCACGACTGGACGGTACTTGGAGGTGGACCTTTCGATGAGACGACACAAAGAGGAGACTGACGGAAGTGAGTGCTAAGGAGGACATATGTACCAACCCTTCAGGTAGGAACCCCAGAGAATGGTCTAGGAGATGCTCTTTACATTCAGCTGTTTGTCCCTTTTTACTTGTATTGGTTGTTCAGTTGGGTTTTTATACTGGCTCATTTACTTTCCAGCACAATATTTTGTATTCAGTTTTACTTAGTGTTTACTTCCTGTTGCATACTCAGTTGTGTTTGTTTAATTTTATAAATTAAATTCCTTCCCATCTTAGGGATTTACATCTTGGGTGCTAGTCACCAGCCCCTGGACTTTGGAAAGTGGTCTTGGGGTAGTCACAACACTAGCCCCAAGGACGGGTCGTGACAAACTTGTATCAGAGGAGTCAGTTCTACCACATAACACAGACTCTGATTCTTTTAATGAAAATAGTGTTATGTTCATAGGGTGTGGTTATCGGTTTAGGGAAACCAGTGTTGGTGCGGCGGCTGACATATCCATACACTTGGACTCTAACTTCTCATCTCTGACTCAGTTCATGAAGACACTGATTGCGTGTGTGTTTCTTTTGAAAAAGTTTTCTTCATGATTATTTTGTGTCAGCTCACCAGGTATACGGTTTTGACCATAGAACACCTATTTCTTTTCAAGATGGCCCCACGAAGGAATCCAGCCCGGGTTCTGAGTTACATACGAGATGGTAGCCCACCAAGCGATGAGGCCTCTGTGCAGGGCCCCATAACAGCGAAGGCACCAACGGTACCAATACTCACTAGGCCATCGATACCACCAGCCCAAATAGTAGAGAGTGCATGCTTCGTGAGTGCATTGCAAGAGTTCCAACTATAGAGGCATCCCATGTTCCGGGGAGAGATGGAACCACAGGTAGCTGAGGAATGGCTAGAGGCTGTTGTGGGAGTTTTCAGATTGGAAGGGATAGCAGCCGACCTTATGGTGATCCTTTTCGTGAGTCTCTTGTATGTAGATGCAGGTAGGTGGTGGATCCTAATGCTCCAGGTGCATGATGAGGCATCTCTAGTATGGGCAGACTTCGAGAGCATGTTACATGTGGTGTTTATTCCATCCACCCTTCAATCGGTGCAGATTCAAGAGTTACACCATCTGCAGTCGGGAAGCATGACAATTTCTTAATACTCAGCGAGGTTCAACGAAATCTCACACTAATCCGCAGATATGATGTGGGTCCCATTTTTCAGGGCCCGGACCTTTGATAAGGGACTCAGGAATGAGATCAAGGATTCGATGATTCCCCTCAGCATCCCGACATAGGCTAGGGTGCTTCAGTGAGCCCTTCTAGTGGAGAGATTTCTCACAGAGCAGTCCCCAGTAGCGAAACCCACCACAGGGTGACACGTAGTAGAGTTTTATGTTGCCAGCAGTAGATAGATAATGCAGAGGTCCAAGCAGACCAGACCATCCGATGGGCGATCCCAGGATACAAGTTCAGTTGTGCAGTGTACATGAGATAGAGTCAGTTATACGATTAGCAGGCAGTGCTATGCATGCGGTGGGAAGGGCCGCATGGCTCTTGACTTCCTGACCCGCCATACAGATGAGAAAAAAATAGTAGAGGGACCTCCCAGGTAGAGGCATAGGTTCGATCATGGTGGTCTTCAATGAGCAGGCTGATGTGGTATAGGATCTGGCCAAGCATCAAGTGGTGGACGATGTTTTGAGGGTCTACCACCACCACCACTAGGAGGTCCACCTAGACCAAAGAGAGCTGTCAGAAATATGCATGCTAAGCTCCAGGAAGTTGAGAAATATGACCACGACACACCTGATTTGATTCGAGGTAATATCTGTGTCTACTCCATCCTTGCTACAGTACTCATATACACATGTGTGATTCATTCCTTCATTGATGCTACCCTAGATCAAAGCTTCGATATTCCAACGAAGCCGATGGATTAATCCATATCGCTAGAGACTTCTAAGGGAGCAGACTCGACGATTACACACTGGTTTGGGAAGTGTGAGCTTACTCTAGGAGGAGAGAGATTCGGCTGGGATCTTCTTGTAGCAGCATCGAGGCCTTACGACGTCATCTTAGGTATGGATTGGTTATCTATAGTCCTTGCTCAGATCGACAGTATTAGGCACAAAGTGGGGTATTTCTGCATGGATGGGACTAGGTTCACCTTCACTGGAGAGAAGGGAGCCTCTGTAGTGCTGGATGGTCTTACACAGGGGAGGGGGAAGCCGATCACACCTCAGTTGGTTAGTCTCATCCTAAGAGCAATTGATGTGAGGAGTCCGAGTTTTCCTATTGTGGTGGATCAGTACACTGATTTTTTCCCACGCGATGTTCTAGGACTGCCTCCTCATAGAGTGGTAGACTTCTACATTGACTTGTACCCTGGGACAACACTGATATCTACTCCAGCATATTGGATGTCTCCCACTGAGCTTCGTGAGCTATGGGTATAGCTGGAGGACATTCTGGGGAAGGGATTTATCTGACCCAATGGTTCACCCTGGACATCACCGATTTTGTTCGCCAAAAAGTTGGATGTAAATTTGTGACTATTTTTCGACTATCATCGCCTAAATCAGGTGACCGTGAAGAACAAGAACCCACTCCCGAGGATTGACCAACTCTTTGATCTGCTCAAGGGATCACAATGGTTATCAATGATAGACATCATGTCGGGCTATCACCAGCTCAGAGTTCGAGACGACAATGTGGAGAAGATAGATTTCAGGTGTCGGTATTTCCACTATGAGTTCTTTGTTATGCCCTTCGATGTAACCACTACTCTAGCAGTGTTAATTAGTATCATGAACATGATCTTCCATCATTACCTCGATCACTTTGTCGTAGTCTTCATTAATGACATACTTATTTTCTCAAATACTGAGGAGGAGCACACCTACCATGTATGGTTGGTACTGGATACACTCTGAGATTATATGCTTTATGGTAATTTGATGAAGTGCTGGTTCTGGATTAGATAGGTTCACTTCTTGGGACACATCATTTTGGAAGATGGAGTTGTCGTGGATCCAACAATGATCGAGGCAGTACTTTCTTGGGAGCCACTCTGGAGTGTGTCAGACGTACGAAGTATCCTAGGACTGGCTTTGTACTATCAGAGATTTGTGTCTGACTACTCTAGAGTTACAGGACATCTTTCATCATTGACGAAGAAGGGGAAACCCTTCGTGTGGTCATAGAGATTCTAGTAGAGCTTTCAGGTGATGAGGTAGAGGTTGACCAGTGCGTCGATCTTGATGCTATCAGAGGAGGGCGTAGGGTACATAGTTTGCTATGACGCATCAGGCACTAGACTCTGCTATGTCCTAATGTAAGAGCGAGCAATGATCGCGTATGGTTCACGGTAGTTGAGATAACATGAGTAGAACTACGTTACCCATGACCTGGAGTTAGTAGAAGTGGTCTTCCCCTTTAAGATGTGGCAACACTATCTGATGGGCAAGCATTTTACAGTCTACTCTGACCACCAGAGTTTCATGTATATCTTCTCGCAGAAAGACTTGAACCTAAGATAGTGGTGAAGGCTTGAGTTCTTCTATGTCTATGAATTTGAGATATTCTATACTCATGGGAAGGGGAACGTTGTAGTAGATGCTCTCAGTAAGAGATCGGGCATTCAGCTACTAGGAGAGGCAACAGAGCAACTTGACGCATTGCAGATATCCGTTGCGAATAGAGATGGAGAAGACTTACTACAGTCCCTCATAGTCAATCATCCACTTTTCTAGTGATTAAGAGAGGAACATCGTGGGGATGTTGACTGTGAGGCGTGACATGCTCCGATATCCTCAGGGAAGGCACCTGATGGGTTTTATGAAGGTGGGGAGCACGTCATCCTCTTCATAGAATGGACCATGGTACCAGTTTCAGTACAGGAGGATGTGTTGAGGTAGTTCCACACTTCCCCTATAGAGGTACATCCAGGAGTGGTGAAGATGAATTGGGACATCATACGACAACACTGGTGCCGAGGTATAAGGAATGCAGTTGCAGAGTTTGTCTCTCGATGCCTCACTTGTATGCTATTGAAGGTGGAGCACCATGTTCCATCATGCTTGGTTCAGCCCTTAGAGGTTCCAGAGTTGATGTGGGTCAGGATATCCATGGATTTCGTTATGGGACATCCATGTACATCCGTAGGTCATGACTCTCTCTAGGTGACCGTAGACAGAATCACAATGTCGGAAAACTTCCTACCAATCAGAGAGCAGGGCTCAGTAGATAGCTTGGGATGCTTTTATGTTCAAGATATTGTACGACTTCATGGTGTTCCATCCGCTATCATATCCGATGGAGATGCTCATTTCACTTCCCGGATTTGGAAGGGGTTACAGGAGGCTTTTGGGAACCATCTTCACTTGAGCACTGCCTTCCATCCTTAGACGGATGGTCAGACCGAGAGGACCATTTAGAATATCGATGACATGCTTTGTGCCTGTGTCCTCGACTTTGGTCACAGATGAGAGTATCACATTCCCTTGGTGGAGTTTTCGTACAATAACATCAACTACTACACCATCGGGATGGCCCCTTATGATGAACTGTACGTCCGACCTTGCAGATCACCTCTGGGCTGGACTGACCGAGGAGAGTCAGCACTTGTAGGACCAGAGATGATGTAGGCTATGACGGAGAAGGTGCAGATCATCCAGAAGAGGATGAAGACTGCACAGAGCAGACATAAGTCCTATGCTGATAGGAGACGTAGACCACTAGAGTTTTAGGATGCCGACCATGTCTTCCTATGGGTCTCACCTCGACGAGGTCTACAGAGATTTGGCGGAGGTGGAAAGTTATCTCTTCATTTTTTCAAGCCATTCCAGGTCCTCAGTAGGGAATGGGAGGTGGCTTACCACCTAGCCCTTCCAACTCAGTTGCACCTGGTGCATGACATCATCCACGTATCTCAGCCGAGGAGATACATGCACGACTCGTCCCACATCATCGACCATTGAGATCTGGAGGTCGATGAATGTGCGACATTCACAGAGGGGTCAGTCGAGATAGAGGATCGACAAGAGAAGTTCCTACGAGGACAGTTGATTCCTCCGATGCACATTTGTTGGCACCATAGGAACCTCTAGGATATCACATAGGATAATGAGGCATAGATGTGTGCTCAGTACCACATTTTGTTTCCCTAGTGTGTGTTGTATCATTATGGGGGACGTAAAGCACTGAATTATGGGTAATGTAAAGACCCATAAATTTAAAGGACTTTTTTTAATTATTTGAAACTTTTTGAGTCCGCAGTTTCATACGGCGCCTGATTCCGTGGCCCGATGTGCCAGGAATCAGTTTCTATAGTTTTTTTCAGGTACGTACTGTAAACGTACGTGCCCGTTTTTATAACTTTTCAACCAGTTCTCGGAATTAAAATCTGAGGACACTGATGAACTTGTAGCGTCGGTATTCACATAAGTGGACTTTTACCGTAGTTGTGTTTTATCGACAGGAGAAATTAATTTCTGGGGTTTGTTAATAAATTAAAAATTATGTGTGACATAATTTTTAGGTGGTGGTTAAATCCACCATAGGGAAGTTGGGAGTGGGGCCACCCCCCACATAACCTCCCATGGGAGGATACTATGTTTTGGGGCCCACACGAACACTAACTCTTCAACTCCCCCTTGAAACCATTGGAACCCCCCATTGATGAGGGTTAAACTCTCCACCTCCCACCTTCTCTCATTTATGTTCCAACACCATCACTTTAATTAATTAAGCTTCGTCAATTAATTGGTAATTTTGAAATGATTTGAAATGCATGACATTATTAAATTTGGAGGCCTTTTAGTTTATTTGCATTGGAAAATATTATGTTGGAGAGGCTCTGTATAATTAGAAGGAAAGTATTTCTCTCTACAAAGATCATCTTCAATGAAGAATGAAATCTTCCTATCGAAAAAGAACACTCTCTCCACTTCTTCAACAGGGGGTAGAACTTCAGGCGACGCCCACGAGGAACGTCGTCTTACTTCCTCTTCCACTATTTCAAGGGAGAAGACGCCACCCGCGAATAATGATGCTTCCTCCTCAGACGTACCCCGAAGTCAACAAATCGATGCAGCCATCAATGAATGAACTATGAATCGATGAAGGGGGTTTTGTATAATTTTATTTATGTGAATTATATCATCATTCATTGGAGAATATATGTTGGATAATTGTTTGAGCCTATAACTTGGAGGTCACGAGCTAATGAACAAGTCTGAAACCACTTCCATTTCATTCTTGATGCACGGTTTGATTGGCGACGAATGAACGAAAGTGAAACCTTGTTTTGAGGTCGTTGCAGTGAAGAGAAGAACCAGAGGAGGCCATAGTCATAGTCGAAAGGCCAAATGGACCACCAGGATAAATCTTGTGGCCCGAAAAAGAGAGCGGCACTAGCCAAACTCCTATGGACAGCGTCGCCCCTCACGCGCTGGCGCCAACATTACAAACCCCCCCTCGCTCCGCGCTAGGCCAGCTGGCCGAGCCGCGTCCAGCCACCGTGCCGGGCCGCCTGCTGCCCGGGCTGGGCCACCGTGCTTGGGCTGGGCCACACCTGCCTAGCTAGGCCATACCCTACCGGGCCTGACCCAGATCCAGGTCAGGTCGACCTGGTTCAGGCCGACCCAGGGCGGGTTGGGCCGTGTCAGACCGGACTCAGACCCCCCTCTTCAGACTAATTTAGGTTTTTCACCCATAACATGTGCTGCAGACCTCTGATCGATGCACCGTCAGTTGAGTATGATTCCTTGGATCAAAACAGTAGTTTAGTTATATCACAATCAATGTTTTGGAAATGTTTGGGCACATCCGGGTTGGTACAATCCTGAAACCAACCGGTCCCTCGGAGTGGAAACACTTATAACTCTCAGACCAGACATCGGATTGACACGCCATCTGTCGCGTTGGGATTCTTTTGACGAGATGGAACTTCAGGATAAATCAATTTAGGACTTTGTGATAGTTTATGTATTGACCCCCCTTTTCTAATGGAATAGAACCTCCTAGAATCAAGCATGATGTGTGGGGGAACCCAAGAGCTGGCTGCGACTGTGTCTACTTCTATACCGGAATCCAGTTTGGGTACGAAAATGAAAAATACCATACCAGAATCCTCCATGGGTTTGCCGATGATGACAAATGTACCAGAATCCTATGTGGGTTCGACAGTTTTGACACAGTAGCTTGTCCTATATCATGTGTGGTTCCAACATCTTAGATGAATCAGTGACTACATCTGATCATCTCTAATACTCTAGAATAGATGGTCTGTATCCTGTGAGGGTCCGAAAACTTAGATGAGATAGCTGGATTGTATCCTGTTTGGGTAAGACAACTTACACGAGATAGCTGGCATGTATCCTGTGTTGGTCTGACAGCTTAACAGGACTATATCCTGTGTGGGTCCGACAACTTAGATGATCCAGTGGCTATATCTGATCATGTATATCTCTCTACAATTGGGGAATGCCTGTGTGAGAAGAGTCATATCATTCAACTATTATCATCATGGGGATTGACTATAATTACTTTCTGGAATTGGTTTCTAATTGGGCTCGAGAGTTGGAGCCCGTCAGAGATTGGTAACTTAGGTATATGTATGGGAATATACCTAAGTAGGGTTGGTAGATACTTCATGATTGTATATTTATTCTTTTGTTAATACTTAGTGGATATTGTGAGACCGTGTAGGTCTCGGGGTCCCTACTGAGAATCGCTATACTCACCCCTACACGGGCTATGCCCACACCTCGTTGTGTAGGATGCAGATGAAGGACAGGGCTGACAAAGACCAAGAGCACCATGACTGGACGGTACTCGGAAGTGGACCTTGCGACGAGATGGAACATGGAGGAGACTGGTGGATGTGAGGGCTGAGGTGGCCATCTGTACCTACCCTTCAGGTTGGAACCCCATAGGATAACTGGGAGTTGCTCTTTACTTTCAGCTGTTTTTCCCTTTTTTACTTTTACATGTTGTTCAGTTGGGTTTGTATACTGGTCCATTTACTTTGCATCACACTCTTTTGTATTCAGCTTTACTTATTGTTTACTTCCTATTGCATACTCCGTTGTGTTGGTTTACTTTTATAAAGTCAAGTCCATCCCAACATAGGGATTTAAGCCTTTGGTGCTAGTATCTATCCCCTGGCCTATGGAAGGCGGGCTTGGTGTAGTCACGGCATGGTTCCCGAGGACGGGTCGTGACATCAGCGACCGTGTTTTCATTCCCAGGGTGGTATTGAATTAAGTGGTCATAATCATTTAGCATACCCAACCATTTTCTACAGTGAATGATCAAATATATCTATGTGCATATATATTTTAGACTTTTATGATATATATTTAAATATATATATCACTTTTGTCTATAAAGATAATGTCTCCATATCATTAATGGAAAAATTTCCACGGCTTACTCAAAATCATGAGTTGGGTAAATTTGATTGGGATCATAATGTATCACTGGGATTAAGTAATAATAATTTAATTACACATGTGGACACATCCTAATACCTTATTCAATGATTAAATATATATTAAAAAACCATTTATATTATCAGTTAATGTTTGAAATGGTGCAATGACCAACATTTTCTTTAGTTAAATTAAATATTCCTCACATATATATATAGATGATCATGGAACCATTCCTAGTTTACGTGGAAAGAGGATTCTATAGTCAAGATAAATTATTTTGAATACATTGATAATATCCATCTACTCCAAGAAATTTATGGATCTCAGTCAACAATTTTTGTATAGGAAAACATTCAATAGTCTCCATCTTTGATGGATATATATTTTTATTATCTATATAGAATATGTGCCAAAAAATATGAAACATTTTCCTTCCAAAATTCACACATTATAATTTTTTCATAAAATTTCTACATCCTAATGTTATTTAGTAATATTATCATGTTGACATCATGCTATGTATTTCACTTTGAATACAAAATATTATCATCTATAATGACTACCACAAAGTGATCGAGTTAATATATGAAGAATCTATTAATAGACTCCATTAAGATAGCATGTGCATTACTAAGACCAAAAATCATAACTATATATTCATGTTGTTCATACCTTATACGTAATGTTGTCTTTGGTATATCCACATTCATGAATGTAAATTAATGATATCTAGAATTAAGGCCAATCTTGGAATATTATTAAGCTCCACAAATTTTATCAAACAATTCGTCAATATTGATGAATATGATATTTGTTATTGATCATGATCTTGTTCAACTCCAGACAATCAATAAAGAGTCACATTGATCTCTATTTTTGTTTTTCATTAATATAACAAGTTCACCCTTATGTGACACAATTGGATGAATTAATCCTTTATCAAGGGTTTCTTGTAGTTTCTACATTAATTCCTACAACTCAATTGGATTCATTATATATGGATTATTTTAGATTTTTATAGAACCACACATTAGTTATATCTAGCACTCAAATTCACGTTTTGGTAGACGGTTGGGAATCTCTTCTAGGAATATATAGAAAAATTCTCAAATAGTTTGGGTATCATATATGTTGAGTATCTCCCCATCTATTTGAGAGAAACATTCCTTCTAATTGGGATTTGAGACCCATATACATGACCTAATATCCATAGGATATTCATACATATCATCACATAGATATAAAATCATATGTTGGTTTGAAATATCAAACATAACTTCATTTTCATAATAGTAGATGTGGGTTTTATGCATAGAATTTCTATCCATGACTAAGATGACATCAAATTTTACTCTAATGTACATCAATTCCAGAACCACATCCACTTGTAGTATTTATACAAATATGTATTTCTAGTAAACCACTCTCTCTATACATTAACAAAATTATATTACATTTTCAAATTCCTTTACATTTACTTAGACTATTCCTTGGACATGTCCTTAGATTTCACACTATGGTTTTCCCATCCACGTATATAGAAAATAACTAAACTTTTTCAATTATTCCAACTATAGTGATGTTCTCATTTTTTACATTCACATTAATTAATTATTTTAATACTTAAAATAATTTATAAATGGACCCCTAAATTCTATATTATTTTAATTACTTCGGAATCATGGAATCATAAACATTGGGACCAAAGTGACCTAAATTATCTCCAATTAGGTTCTTCGTGACAATCACCATTATTATACACATCAGACATAATAAATATCGTTATTTCATAGGGAATGGAAGCATAAGAATGGGTGAGTTTATTTTTTCAATAAGGGTAAACAAAGGAGATATGTAAACATAAACATGAGAATAAGGGTATAAGGACATGATCATGATATTAGAATATCTTAACATACATATAAATGATCATAAAAATTAATCATGGAATATAGATTGGAAATTCATAAGACATAAATCACAATGGAATCAGGAGCATTATCTATGAAAGCCTAACATAGGAATTGAATTGTGGTGGTCACATAAAAATGTAATTTGATTCCTTATACGTCAAGGATAATTCCAAAAACATAATAGAGAACATCATGGGGACTTCGAATATTAGGCAGGATACACCGCCATCCTTAGTCAGAGTCCATTCCTTATAAGGGATCGATATTCCCCATATTCCAATATTGAATCGGGTTTCCCCATCTTCCCACAATGGATCGAGATTCCCCATGATACCATATGAATCAGGTCTCATCATCTTCCTATTGTGAATCACGATTAATAATATTCCATTATCTTACTGGGTTTCCCCATATTATATAGTGGATCAAGCCCATCGATATAGATTCTATCATTATATCATGAGATATTAATCTTTACCCATTATATTGGAGGCAGATATTGGTCCCACCCATCCCATAATGAAATCTTACTTATTTTTCTGAAAAAATCATAAGAAATCATATAGTAACCCATTAAATTAATTGGGTTTCATAATAATGTAATAATATCTTAACCAATGGAAAAATAACATTTTTTATTCTCATTTAATTGATGTAAAACCTATGAAAGGAAACGGGTTTCATAATCATGTATCCCATGAAGGAGAAAAAATTATTATATAAAAAACAAGCCATAAAATCATAAACCATTCAGAGAAATATTTTGAATGGAACCAGTAGATAATTTCCCCAAAAAGGAATGAGTAAAAAAATGGATGTTATGTTTTATTGAAAAAAATTAGAAGATATTTTCAAAATATTTCTTGTGGAAAATATCATTTCTTCATTTAAAAATGTTTTTCAAAACAAATTTTTTTTCGAAATAGATTGGAAAAAATATAAAAGAAACATGTAAACAATAAAAATTTAAAAATAATTTTTATTGAAAATTATCTTAAAATTTCATATTTTAATATAATTAAAAAATATTTCAATACATTTTTGAAGACATGGTTTCATGACATTCCTAGAATGTGTCTCAATGAATAAACATTATTACAATATAACATTACCGATATGGTAACTTTTTAAACATAAACCCAATTATAGAGATATAATGAAATTCTTATGTAAATATCCATAATTTTAAGAATAAAACTAATTAACATATTCAGGTATAGTATATAAATAACACAATAAAATTAGTGTTGAATAAGGTATAAATGTCACAACAATAAAAGTGAGACTAGAAATCCCCTTACATTATGTATTGACTATCATCGTACTCCTTAAAGCCTCCAATATAATAAATATATGTTTATTATAAATTTACCAAATAACAATATTATTATATCTAATACCATATATGTAATTATATTACCTATTTATTAACACATCCATGTTAAGGTTCTGTTTTAAGTAATATTTTCTTTGTTTCCCCATGTGTCTTGATTTGTTATATTTCTTCTCCTCATACTTATATCAAGATTTATAAAATGTAAGAGAAGATATAAATTCCATTTACAATCAGTATATATTTATTTATTATAATGTATGAAATATAGAATGATAAAATCAAATACACTGTTCATTGAGAATATATGTAATACGTATGCATGAATGTTGTTTCTGTTTTCTAATCATATTAAAACAAAGAATATAAATGAAATACATGTATATATATAATACCATAAGGGTATTTGTTTAATATATATCATATATTTTTATTATACTCATTCCTCATACATTCCATGTACACTGGGAACAAATCACATCACATTGAGAAGGGGGTAGTACACACATCCCTAAACGAATTTTTCAAATTTACATAAAATGGAAATCATAATGATATATGTTATAAAATAATAACATAAGAAAAAATAAAAAATAAATATAATATATATCATAAAAAAATATATTTATGTCATTATACCCAACCATGAGAGGTGGTAAAGGAAAAACGTACAACATTTTTTCTTGAGGTGGTAGTTCACCGTAAACAAGAACAGAAGTTTGTTTCCCATTATCTTGAAGTGTGTGTATGTGTAAGTATAAACCATATAATAAAAATATATCAGTATTTTTAAGATACTGATGTTATTATATAAGTATGTTATTTTAATATATGAGTGTTCAATGATGAAAATAAAACAAAAGGGCTTGAGGAAGGATGATATATATTCATTAGGTATCTCTTTTTGGTTTGCCCCAAATGGCTTCCTTGTAATGCATTCCTCCAAAATTTAATGTTCTAGGATGAAGGTAGGTATTTTTAAATTGTATTTAGGTAGGGTATTTCTGATCCAAAATGGGTGAATAGTTCTAAAGAGAGAGGGAGTAGAGGAGGTCATTTATAATTGGGGAAAAGAACACATTGTGAATACATGAATATATTTGGGTTCTCCCAATGTTTTACTTGTCCATAAATAGATAAAATATATTATTATGGATATTTAGAGGATTAATGGTCTAAATATGTCTATTAATGGATTTTGGCCTAGATTATATGTCATTGTGGGCGTTAAGATTAAGGTTTAGTTATTTCTTAAGCCAATTATCCCAAAATAATTATAACAAATTTTAGTCCCTTTCACAAATAATTTTGGTCAAAAAATAGATTAATTTTTAGAAATTATAAATTATGGTTAAACCAAAATTTATATCAATTTTTAAAATTTAAATTCTTATAATTGGAATAAATTAATTAAATGTTAATCCCACAAATGAGTCATGAAAGAGGGTTTTTATGCAAAAAAGTTTACAATTTTAGAATATTTTGATATCATATTTCAATGTGAAATTGGTTAAGATGATATTTTTTGAATTAATTGATGTATTATTTATGTAATTTAACTTTATACCCCAACTAAAATATAGTTTAAATATATAAATAAATAATACGAAAAATCAGTTGTAAATTAATATTCAGTCTTTCTCATTATTCATAAAAAATAATAATGTTCAGAAAAAATCAAAAAAAATTAACCCTAAGATAATTTTTAAATTTTTAATTAATTTTTAAATTTTTTAAAATATAATTCCTAAAATTATATTAATATCAATTATTATTGCTCATAGAAGAACTTAAAAGTATTTTTTTATGAAAATAGTTATTTTAAACACCGAAAGACATTACTTAAAATTGTATTCCTTATTCTAAATAGTATTTATCTATATAATACCATTAAAAAAATATTTTAAAATTAGTTATTTATATAAATATTTCTAATATAAACAACTATTCAATAATTATCCCATTTTAATAAATAATATAATAAAATGTTGTTTTGTAGAAACTTAGTGTTTCGTGTAACGCAAGCCAAGTAGGTTTTTCATATAGAAAAAAATTAAAAAGTTATAGAAAATAAAAATTGATTTAATTATTATAGTGTGAAATTAAATAAACAAAATAATAACTAATTAATTTGATAAATGATTATAAGAACTGGGTTATTACACATTCCTCAATTTCTCATCCAGAACGAGAAAGGTGATTTCATAGAGCAACCACATAAAGATTTCAATACCATTTCAAAATCAAAATTTATATTAAAAAAATAATTTATGTTTTAAATAAATTGGTGTTTACAGAGAATCCACCTACCTATTATACATTATCAAAAATGAAGAATGAAAAAATAAAACAACAAGATCTGATTAGAATCCATGATTCCATCACTAGATCCGACATTATTTCATTATAAAACCATTCATAACCTATATATATATATCCATAATAGACTAGAAATATGGTTCTAGAGATAATTAATTTGGATATATGAATAATGAATAATAATGAGAACTTAATAATTTATATGGGCCTGTAGAACACTTTTATTCACCTATGGTTCACTCCTATATCGTAAAAGATCTTTTATCACACCTTGGGATAAAAAGTAATTAAATTTATGGGGAAATTAGGTAAAAATGAGCAAAAAATGGGTTAATTAATATTATATACAAACACCAATGAGGTCTAACCATAAGTTACTTAGTTAGGTTGCATGTTTTGGAAAATTATATGCCTACTATGCAGTGATAGTATCTAAGGTGACACCTTGTATAGTTGGTTCACACGATTAAACAAACTATACGCCAACCATGAATTTTCATTTTTTAATGATGAAAATTTTCTCAAAGTAATTCAAGTATTTTTCAACGAATATTCGTCAACTATGAAGCTACCTTGGGTATAATGATTTCATGTACATGGTTTGATGGAGATGTGGCATGGTTTCACCTAGTTGTACACCTCCATAAAAACCTCTAAAACATAAAAACAATTGGATCTTCCTTAAACATAACCTAAAAATTATATTGTATCAAAATATATTAATAAAGGGTCATATACCTGAAATAGAATGACCTACAGTCCCTATATGGACATATACGATTTATTAAGAACAATGATAGTGACATATTTCAATTTTCATTTATTTAAATATTATATAAGTCATTTTAATGGAACATTGTCCGTTAAAAAAATCAATTTATCACCTCTGGTGACAAGGATAAAATAAAAATCACAACATAAAAATTATGGTGAACTATTATGGCCTTACCACTTAATTTTAACTAAGAGTTACTTGATTTACCTTTTACCGAGGTGATAAATTATACCACAGTTACGATTCATATTGATAAAAATTAAAAGGAGAATACTTAATGAAAATTTAACCTACTAGTAATAAATATCTAATTAATTTTATCCAATTTAATATCTATATATTTATAAAATTATATTAATTTTTTTTAAATATGTTGAAACTCACTTTTTAGAATATACATTTTTAAACATAAAACCATCATTATTATTATCCTATGCATAATAAAAAATTATTAAATGAATGTTAGAAATTTAATTGAATATATATATTTCATTAAAATCACTCATAAATAGTAATCAATTTAATTTATTAGGATATAAATTCATTGATAACATAAAAATAGTTTTTTAGAAAAATATCACTTTTATTTTTAAATTATTTTGATTTTCATTTGTAATTAATTAATAACTAATGATTCCATTTAATACATGTGAAAACTATAAATTTCCATAATTTAGTTATTCTTATTAATAACAATATATCCAAATTCCTTGTGATAATAATATTCTAATTGTATATTGATTTTCAAAAAAACTTTTTGTTCTGTATTATGTGAGCAATCAAAGAAATTAATTTTTGTTGAAATTTTTTCCATAAGCACCAAGGGTGTTGAAATGATAAAATAGAATTAAAATATAATACGTTCACATATATATAATATTATATATTTATCTTTTATATACATGGAAAACATTTTATCACCTAAAAATATTATCTTTAAATTTTTTAAAATCATTTATTTAATTACATTCCTACTTTCACATGGATCATAACTTTATTTCATTAGTGTATAAGATAATTATTTAATACCTAAAATCTAAAAATAAATTCAATTGGTAAAAAATACATTAAATTATCAAATAAATAATTAAAAAAAAATTTGTTTTTATCCCAATCAAAAAATATGATAGATATTAAAACAAAGAAAGTGACATTTTTATTTTATCATTAACATATATATGGAAAAGGTAAAAATTAATGTTAAATGTAAAAAAACTTAACATTGTCAATAATTTGACTATTTTGGATAATTTATATTAATCCAATGAAATATAGGAAACTATTTGAATGAATTTGAATAAATATCACATTAATTTTAACCATAATAAACCCATTATAGTTTACCATGGTAATAAAAATTTACAATTCTTACTATCAAATTTAACAAAAAATGGGACATATTTAAAAAAATTGGACCTCATGATTTAAAATATATAATCCATTTTTTAATATTCATTTTGTAGATGTGTTAGAAATTAATTAATGAGAAAATAAAAACACAAAATAAAATATAGTTTAAAAAAATATGTCATTTTAAGTATTGAAATGTTCTTACACAAAATTGAACAATAAAATCGATTCTATGAAATTAATAGAATTTTTAATAATTTAAAATAAATAAATTACTTCAAATCAATTTTAAAACCAAATGAATCTTTCTTAATACTTGAAACAAAAATATATTTTTAATCAATATTTTTATTTATTTTTATTCAATATGAAAATAAATTATTCGAGAAAAAAACCCGAATTTTTTTAATCTAGTTTTTACATGTTGATTATCAAAAATGATATATTTTTTTTACTAATATAAATTTAAAAATTTTAATTTATCAATAAATTTACACACAAATATAAATAAATCCCAGTTATTATTTAAATCTATTTTTAAAGATTACAATAAAATTACAAACAATTTTCTTATTATATCCAAATAATTAATTGACACATTTTTATTTACTAGATCATTTATATATATTTCATAATTTTTTTAATACAATTCATACACAATTATTGAGAAACTAAGTTATAATGGTCATACTAAAATAATAATATTTCATGGATCATTTAATCATGATATTTTGTATCATGTATCCAATAAAAACTAATATTTATTTAAAAATATTGGCATACCACCTTATATGAGGTGTTAGTGAAATAAAACACATTACATCAGGGCGGTGGTTGTTCTCACCTACGCACGAGCGATGTTTTCTTAAGGGGATAAAAATGAGGGGTATGGGTTATTTTGTCAACATAGTAACATTTATATTTATATAGGATATTGATTTTCTCTTATAAATATGGTTATAAAATATTTTAAGGATATGAATATGAAATAAATATGAAAACACATGGTTTTAATTTGTACTTATTCTTTGAGAAACCTCTTTTATAACACACTTTAAGAGTTATATGTACGTATTTCTGGGATATTAGAACATTTAAGACATTAGAATGATGGTTGGGATGGTATTTGGAAATATATTCGTTGAGATAAATGGATAGTGATGTTTGGATAATATAAGTAATGAGGTATCATTTTATAAGTGAGGTGAGTGTAACTGTTGTAAATACATTAATATTAATAAATAATATTTGATTATCTCTTGTAAAATGTATATAAAGTGAAATATTTTTTATTATAAGGAGGGTATGGTTGAAATAAATTAATCTATATAATGTTAATAAAAATTTATGGGTCATTTATATCCTTCTCTTTTAGTTTAACTCCCCTCATTGACCATTTTAATATTACCTGAGGTAACAAAATTTTGAATCTCTTAGGGTCCTGAATGGAAATAAAAAAATAACACGTGAAAATTGCTGGAAAAATTTAAATATGATAGTTATTTTACCATTTGACTAATAAATTATTGTATTTTTATTATTTTTGAATTATTTATCACAATTAAACATTACATACCATTTAAATTCATTTTGAGAACAATTAAAATTTTTGAAATTAAAGGCATGAAGATAAATAATTATTTTGAATATAATCACTTTCAAATGTATTACCCATTATAATAATCCCTAAAAATTATATTAAATCATAATTAATTCTAAATATTTTACTTGTAATGTTCTTAAATAATTTACATGTGTTTTACACATCTTGTATAATTATCTCATTAGCATTGTGTATGCATTTTCAGTTATTATAATAATAATAATAATTAAATAAAATATAAAATTTATTTAGTTTATTATTAATAAATAATATTTTCTATATTCTTTCATATATCATAATTATCTATATTCGTAATAATGACAACATAATAAGTGAGGGAGAGTGAAATTTGTGTAATTACTCTTAAAAAATATTATAATGGTCATAAAAAAAGGAATGTGGAACCAAATTCTATAATTTATATGTTATAATGATAAGGATTGAAATTTTCAAATTCAATAAGAAAGACGATGAAATTTTCTAACCATATCAAAAAAAATCTTAATTAAATTATTTTAACTTTTCTTGAGGTACCCACATTTTTCTAGGGATACTATTAATTTTGACTTATTATGAAATTAATATTTTTAATAAATTTTAACCTCATAATTAAAAATATTGAATCCATTTTTATGGAATAAAATTCCAAAAATTCCAGAAATCACTTTTTTATTATGTTCAAAAAATGAAAAATAGATATATTGTTTAGAAAAATAAATGATTTGCACAATGAAATTATTTTACATATAAATAATGAATAATAAAGATTCCCCTAGAATAATTTGAATTATTTATAATAAAATGAAATATATGTGACTTCAAAAAAATAAAATACAAAAGTAAAAATTAAATTTCATTATTAAAAAATAATCTAATGAATGTTTTTTAAAATCATTATTTTTCTATTTTCACCAAAATATAAATTTTTTTTGAAAGAATCCAAAAGACATCTATTAATATTATTTTTACATACTAATTTTAAATAATATAAATTTTTTTTCAAATTTTTTCTAATAGTTTCAAAATATAATTATAAGATCCATACAAAAAATGAAGTAATTTCCCGTTTTGAGGAATATATATTTTTGATGTATAATAATAATTTTCAGGCATTCATTATCTTGTAATGACCATTATATGAATTTAAATTATTTTTTTATTACAAGAACTATTTTTTTAAAATCATTCATCTAGAGTCAATAACATAATTTTAAATGTTAAAAATGAATTTATGGACAAAAAGTGTTTTCTAATAATTATATCCTTTAATATTAATTGATATATTAAACAATTTCAGTTATAATGTCCTAGGTATTAATAAATAAATTTTTTTAATTAAAATTTACCCACATACATCTCATAATTTTCTTACTCATCCTCATATATCCAAAAGCAATAGAAATTTTATATCAGTCGTATTTAAATAAATATTATTTTATAGAATATCAATATTCATTTTAATATCAAAACTTCTTATTTTATATGATATCATATTAGGAATTATCTTTAAACTAAAATATATGGGTGATACATCCTTCCATCCTAAGTGATATATCATCATTTCATGTTTAATTTTATTCTCTCAAAATTAATTAGTCATATCATAGTAATAAAACAAGATAAATATTTTTCTAGAAAATTAATTTATTAGTTTAAGACAAAGAAAATTATTCTTTCATAATATAATTTACTAATATAAGACTGATATATTCAAATAAATTACTAAAATTGTACTTTTTTAGTGCCACATTCTGTATAAAACATGTTAGATTGGAGAAATTATTTGTCCAGTGAGGTATAATTTTTTTGAAAATATACAAACATCATTTCATTCCACATAATTGATGAAAAAAATCCCAAATTTGCGATTCAATCAATTTAAAAATAAATCTCATCTAATATTCCATATTATTAATATTCAAAATCAAGTAGCCATGCATGATGCACTAAAATTTACTTTTGACATATCAAAAGATCCATAATAGGATGACATGTTATTCATTATATTTCTGTCAATTAAAATATTGAAAAAATTGTTATCAAATGTAAATATAATATCCAATATGATGAATAACTACTTTAATATAAAAATAATCAAAAATAAAACCCAAATTTCAATATAAATCATTCTATAAATGACTAACATTAAAGAACCTCAAAATATTCCATGAAAAAACTGAATCAAAAATATTAGAATAATTTGATCACATATTATTCAAAGGTAAACTATATATTTGTCATCAAATAAAATCAATAAATCCTAAATCCATATACCAAAAATGTATATTCCCTAATCCAATAGTTTTAATAATATTATACTTCAATCTAGAAATAACTTTAATAATATTGCAGCCATTATAAAAATATATATTATTTCAAAATATAATTCCACCATTATTTTTCAAATAAAACAGAATTTAGGAAATAATATTTAATTTTAATAAAATCATTTTATGTTTCCAATATATTATACTTAATAAGTAATTTCATTAATAACTTAGTCACTAAATTACTTTTCGTCACATGGTTATTTATATGATAAAATATGTCTTCCAGAAATGTAATAACCCTTTTATCCCAATTAACCATGCTTACCACATCATGAAATATCATATTAACCTAAAAGGTTATCAGTAACATTACACTTATTTTCTCATAATATAAAATCATTATACTTCAAATAAACCTCTCATATGATAAATAATAGATTCACATTTATCACTATCATTTATTAAAACATAATAAAAGTACCACTATGTAGTCACATTGCATAATAGCTCAAAATGGGTATCTCTAAATTTAAAATTATGATCTTCCTCAGACAGATTAACCCATTATGGTATGTAAGACATTTAAATTTAGTTTACATCAAAATTTCATAACCTTTAAAATTATCTAAAACCATGCTCTTTTACCAACTATAACAACTGCTATATAACAGTATAATAAATTACATTATTTATGGGGTATCTTTAATCATTATATCTGAATGATAGATTCAAGTTTAGAGTTTTGAATTTTAAGATATCCATTAAACTACATACTCGGTATCACCGCTCAATATTCATTTTTATCAAAAAAATTCAATTAAAAAGACTCAATTGATTCATATAAGGAACCTCTCATAACTATAACTATAACATTATTTACATTCTTACCAATATATAAGCCCAATGAAAACAATTTTCAAAATATCGAATGACATAAAATCTATTCAAGGGTCATAAATGGAAATAAATTTTTTAATAGATTTTTAAACCTGAAAAATCAATATAAATGATTTCATTTTTCCACATAAATATTTGAGCTGAAATATAAATTTATTTTTTCATTAAATTATTTTCATTTCACATTATATTTCATAATACATTTCATATGAAATCATAAAAGAAAAATCATAATCATAAATTTTCATATAAACCCATAAAAACCAAGAATTCCTTTAAATTAAACACAATAATATCACCATTTTTATTACAAGGAAATATATATTACTTATATAAAAAAGCTCATTTTATTACTTTTTGAAATTAAATTTATTCATTTACAAACCATTTTTGGTACATAATATGGGCAGCTAAGGTTACTATACTTACATTCCCTCTTATAATAACCCTTAAAATGATTCACATAACTGTATAATTCCATAACTATTTGTAGAAACCTATCATTGGTAAACTCTTTCACTTTATACAAAATATTTGAGAGTTATAACAGAATCACACGTCATTAGAGTTATATCAGTATCATTGTTAATTCATATAAAATACCAAATAATCTTAAAAATAATATAAAAAAATATATCATTCACTTTAAAAATAAAAATAATTTAAATTTAAATTCATGACATAAAGTAATAACATGCTTAGTTATGTCAAAAACATGAGAATAAATCCTTGTTTCTGTAGAAAAACATTTTGAATAAAAATCAAGAATATTGAAAAAAATATTTTCCATGAAAAAAATATAAACCATTATAATGTATGATTCAATTAAAATATCATTAATGGTGGTTGTAAAATATATTCATTCGATAATAGTAAAAATAATCATTGAATTCATACTTAGGTAATTAAATTTAGAAATTACTCTAATGGAAAACATTAAAAGGTCCCATTTTAATAATATGTAATTAAATTAAAAATTATTCAAAAAATATCATTATAATATTTTTATTCATAAAAAATCCCATTAATGAAATAAAATTAAATTATCCTTGATAATGAACAAATAGATGAAATGAATACACTAAAATGATATTTTTAAATTATATCCCCTTTTAATGAGTCGCAACTTGTTTTGTTTAAATTTATATACTCTTGAGTTATAAAACAATATTAGTTTTATAATTGCATAATAATATTTTTAAGGTTAATTTTATAAAAATTATTTCCCTTTATTTAATTTCATACCATTTATTATTTATTTATTTACATGGTTTAGCTGAAACTATATATTGTTAAGAGAATTGGTTAATAATTTCAAAATGACTTTGGTTGGTGGATAATGATAAATGAAATCATGATTACCTAATCCAATAAATAATAATCATTGTATTTTTTTATTTTTATACAATAAATAATCTTTCATAACCGTCCATGATTTAAAAACAAGAAAATTTAAATCTCATCTCTTTGGGGATGTGGTAGTCGACACATATGCCTGATAAACATTATCAATTTCTAATAGTTGGAAGGATATTATAGAATGTAATATATTATAAATTAAAATCATAATTATTTCCAAAATATATTATATATTTTTTTATCCGTCTTTTAATCCATCCTTATTTAGTGGTTTTGAAAACTAAACACATAACTTAATGGAAGTGGTAGTCCATACAAACACATGAGTGATGTTTTAATGTTCCATTGGATGGAAAGGGAGTTGAAATGGGGTTATTAAATTTACATAATAACATTTTATTATATTTAATATAATTATGTTATCATACAAGCATTGTTATTCAATATTTCATGGTTTTGTAATGATAATTAATCATCAAAACACACGGTTAAGAGTTATACCATTCTCAAAGAATCATTTGTTGGGTTACACCTTTAGTTTTATAGGGTGGTCTTTTTCTATGACATGTGGAATTTTAACTTATGTATTATTTTATTAAGGAAATTTATGAAGTTATTTTTCATGATAAATTACTCAATATGTGTGATGAATATACAAGAGGTTGTACTATTTTATAAGTCAGATGGGTTTAAATTATTTAAATACATGAAATATTAATGTATATATAAATGTGTATAATTATTTTTAATTAACCCACAACATCCCTATAATATAATATAGAAATGATAAATTACAATAAAATTCATAAATTAATATTTTTACAATATTAAGGTGAATTTTTAGCTTAGTATCCACGAAAATCTCCCATGATAAACCATTAAAGCTTAATTGAGGCAATAAAATTTACAATCTATGAGGATAAGGAAATTAATTTTAAATGGGTCTATATTTAAACATCAAATAATAATGATTTTTAAGAAAAAAAATTACTCAATTACATTTGAGGATATTTTTAGGCTTAGAGTTTAAGATATTGAGGTAAAATGCTTACCTTGAAAATTCATACAGTAAATGTTTAAAATTATATATATAATCCATTTTTTTCAATAAAACAATAGTATTTAATATAAAACATGATTTATTTTCAAGAAAAATATTCACAACATTCAAATATGATTTTTCATTTCTATTACTCATCCATAAAAACTATGAAAACATTATAAAACACCATATGTGAAGAAATACCTTTGTAAGGTACATAAATAGACGTAAAGAAAATATTATTCTATGATTATAAAAAACACATGAATTAATTTTAACAAATATATACCTCACACCCTTCAAAGTAACATATACTCTCCTCAATGACTTTTTAAATACATGAGAATTACATATAACTTATTAATAAAAAATAAACCATTTAGGTAACTTGGGGAATAATTTTAAAAATTACCTTTGATGTAACCCTCAAAAATAAAATAAAATAACATAATGGTTATAAGTTACATAATATTCAAGGTTATTCTTTTAGTAAACATCACTGTTACAATTGGAACAACCATACAGATGACTACCAAAAAACACAATTATTTGGAGTGATATCGCAGACCCAACCGTATTTGTTTTATAATTGACCCACCCATTATCATAAACAATCCCTGGGAACTTGAACATAATCATAAAAAAATAATATCTGAATCATAAAAACATTCCTGGAGGAAAATAACTTTTTTCAAAATAATACTATAAACATATAAAGGAAAACATTTTCATTTAAAATATCCTTATTTTATTATAAGGTAGGATTCAAAATATAAATTCACCATGAAAGTTGGAAAATATTCTTATGTCATATAAGTTAAAATCATTCATTTGGAATTTCATAAAATGAGACATAAAAAATGATTTTTAAAGGATGTTCTCTTACCTTATGTATGAATTTGTTTTTCACTTTCAGATAATATCAATATAATCAAATGTGATTATTTTATTACATAATTCAGGACCACTTCGATATATATTTCATTTATTATAATTTTACTAAGATAGTTTATGTCTATTTTAATGTGTTATAAAGAGTAATTTTTCAATTCAAGAAGAATTTTTTTCCTAGTATCATGGTTGGTTAACTTGTGTATATTTATGGATGTTCTTTAAAAATGGGAATAGTTCTCCAGAGATCATATTTTATGGTATTCAATCACATTTATAATTTTAACTTTTCATATATATAATTTTTTTATGATATGATTATGATTAATTTTATAAAATCGTATTGATAATTGTTTAGTTTATAATTTTGGTTTTTTACAACAATTAAGAATTAGTTTCATTTTATTTAATATAATATATATATGTTAGTTCTAGAAAATGAAATAAATTATAATATACGAATTCAAATATTATTTATCCATAATAGTTTTTTATTTCCATCCTTAAATATGATAATAAGAAAAATGAAAACTCATTATACATGGAGACTGTTAATCTCCATAATATGGATGATAGTTTTGTTTCATTGAATAATAGAATATGATAAAATGTATGGATAAAATATATTACAATAAGAATATAAAATTCCATTATATACACGATAATATAGTTTCTAATTCTCCATGGGTGAATGAGGTGAAGAAAATGGAGAGGAAGAAAATAAATTTCGAGAGGTGGTTTAAGAAAATTAAATAATGAATATCACCTCCTTGAAGGATCCCATAATAAACATAGTAATGGCCTTTTAGTGATACCCAAACCTCTATAATGTTTTTAGGAAAATGGGGAAGTGAATTTATAATAGGATGGTTGTGCTATAATCCCCATGGGAAAAATTATGTCAATGAAGTGGTGCCCTTTAAAATATAGTTGAGGGGCACATTAGGAATTTCCCAAAACATTAAAATATAATAAGACTACTTTTGGGCCAAATAATTCTAAATAGACTTTAAATTTATATAGTATTTAATTTTTGACACTATAATATCCCCTATTTACATATTTAATATTAGATTTTTTATTTTATAATTTAAAAAAATATTAAATTCATAAAATTTAATTATAGTAAAATTTAATAATAATCATTTATATAGCTTTTAAAAAATTTTAAAAAAATAAAAAATTGGACCAATGGTTTTATTATATAATATATATTTTATTTTTTCATTGATAATTTGTGTATCCCCTTTAAATTCTCAAATAGTATTTATTTTAATATTTTAAATATCATTTATTTAATTATCCATTAATTTAATAATTAATGCATCATCGTTGTGAAATACATTATGGTAAATATTTATTCCCTAAAAAATAACAATAAATTAAAATGATGAATATGAATATATTAAATTTTTTAACATTAGTTTTGGATAAATATAACTTCTACATGATCAAATATTAAAAAAATTATAATTAATAAAAACAATAGTGTAACATGACTGGCTTTTCCCAAAAATAAAATTCTGCAAAGTGTTTAATTTCATCCATGTGGATACAATAGAAATAAAACGCAACCCATTTATGTTTTTGGTCAAAAAATAATCATCCAATAAATTAGAGATATTTCATGAAAATTTCATAATCCATATTATGTTATTTTTAAATTAATTTACCTAATTTATAGATAATTGTGGTAATTAAAATTACTGATTTTACTATTCATATTGTCCAAAAATATGAAGAACACCATTAATAAATTTGTACCTTATGAGTAAAATTTGGGAATAACTTATTCAAAATTTAAAACATATATTTGGAATAATGAAATTTAAAATTAAATAAAAAGCATGCAATGAAACATGGTTTCCTTAAAAAAATTCCTCTTTTAAATATAAAATGTTAATGTATTAAAATCAAGTATAATCCCCATTAGAAATCATAATTTGAATAATTAAAATAAAAATTAAATGATTATAATTTAAAACTGATTAAAACCAAAGATCACCTTGTAAATAAAATAACACATTAAATAAAAACCAGTATTTTTCACTATTCATTGAAAAATAAATATTTCAAAAAAATTTGTAAAAATTATTCATAAGATAATTTTGACATGGTTAAATAAAAATGAAATTAGTTCTACCAAAATAATATAATTTTTTTTAAATGATATGTTTTAAATATAATAATTTTCGAAAATCATTTAATAACACTATTGCATTTTTTTTATCAATAATTACAAAAAATATTTTAAATGAATTAAAATATATAATTCAAGAATACCAATAAATATGAAAAAAATATTCTATCATTACATTGGTTGTTTTTTTCTACACCATTTTGGAAATTGAGTGCTCATAATTTATTCACTTTTTAAAAAATATAGGGGATATCATACCCTCATATCATTTTCAGATTACGGTTTAGAATCTTCAACTATACGATTTTCCAAAAAAAAATCTATCATGATGAATTAACTTAATCTATAGAGATTTATCTCTATGATCAAGAATATGAACATTATTTTCCTTAAAGGACATTTTATCATTCAACTGAGCTAATTTATTTTGAAAAACATGAGATGAGTGTGGCACATTATTTTATTACATCTATATATCAAAAACATTGTTTACCTGGGATAACCACATATGCAAGGATACTCGGTATGCTACTAGACCAATTTTATCCATGATTTCATAAGGTTCGATGAACCTTTAAATAAATTTACCTTGTTACCAAAACATATAACACACGTCCATTGAGATTTTTTAATAAAAACATGATCACCTACGTCTAAATAAAGGTATTTCCTCTTATTATACAATAAACCATTCATCACGGTCTTATCTATAATCATATGTTTTCGAATCATTTTCACATTCTTAGCCTCTTGCTCTGCCAATTCTGGTCCCATTAAATTTCTTCCTCCCACTTCAACCAAAAATAATATATTTTCATATATCTTCACTACTAATTTCTCAAATGGTT
The DNA here is from genome assembly GCA_963277665.1 of Viscum album. Classification (NCBI taxonomy): domain Eukaryota; kingdom Viridiplantae; phylum Streptophyta; class Magnoliopsida; order Santalales; family Viscaceae; genus Viscum; species Viscum album. Next base: position 2,117,851,479 of record OY728120.1, read on the forward strand.
CTATCTATATACTAGAATAAAACCTATTATTATAATAAACAAGAACTGAATAAATATATTGATCCAATTAATCCACAGTAATGCTTCGAACAATAATGTATAATTTTTTCCAATGCTTGAATTGTTTTTTTCTAAATGTCCATCCGATTGAGGATGAATGGTTTAACTGAAATTTAATTCTGTTCTCAGTGACATCTCAATGTCTTGCCAAAATTTAGAAGTAAACATGCCATCATGATCAGATACAATATATAGATGAAATCCATATAACCTGACTATATCCTTAATATAGAGACAAGAATTTTTATTTGATGAAAGAATATCTGAAATGGGAAATAAATTTTCATATTTAATCATTCTGTCAAAAATAACACAAATTATATTATTAAATTGAAAAGTCTTTTGTAGTCTCACCATGAAATCCAATGATATATTTTTTCATTTCCATAATGGCACTAAAAAAGGGGATGACGTTTCCCCTTTGGTAATTTTCATTCTAATTGAACTTTTTGACTAGTCTAACATGTCATGTTAAATTCATCGTTATTTATTTTCATTCAATATAACTAATAATAATCCAAAAGGTATCAAAACATATTAATGCTTCCAATATTAACTAAAAATAGTAAAATATGAGATTTACATAATCATTTTTTCATCAACTGAGAATCACAAGGAACACAAAATCTCCTCCCGGATCTCTAAATACATTCATTATATAATTTAAATTTAGATAACATACCCTTCTTCCCCAATTATACCTTTTTTTATCTCACAACCTTCATTTTAAACCTGATTATTTTTTTCTGATAGAGACGATTTTAGTGACATCTGAAAAAAAAATCATTGTAAATTTCTAGAACCAAATCTTCTAGGCCAAAATTAATTAAATAATAAATAAAATGGTCATGTTCAAAATATAATATGGTTAATGTAGGATTACTTTTTGGAGTCAATGCATCAGCCACATTATAGTCTTCTCTAGGACTGTAGTGAATAATGTAATCAAAATCCTTATTAGTTCCTACCATATTATCTACCTCATGATTATCTATTTGTGAGTAAATATATACTTTAAATTTTTAATATTAATATATATTTAATACTCACATCGATATAAATTATTCCATGAAATTTTCAAAAGATAAGCCACACTTGAAATATTGAAAGATTTGGTAGGATATTTTAACTCTTGAGGTTTTATTTTCCTTCAAGAATAAGAAATTACATTACCATTCTAAATCAGATCACAACCAAGTATCTTTAAATAAGCATCGTTGTATACGAAAAAATAACTATTTTTAGTGGAATGGCCAAAACATGAGAATTAACCAATCTTCTTTTTTAATTTCTGAAAATGATCATTACTCTATTTAATCCAGATAAATTTTATTCCATTATTTAACATAGTTAGTGGGATAGATAATCGTGGAACGTTTTCATCAAACCACTTGTAATCTCCTACTAAAAAATGGAAAATTATAAAATTAGTAACATCTTATTGTCTTCTCCACTCCTCAAAAGCAATTGTTTTGGAAGAATCAACTATTATTCTATGTTTATTTATAACTATCCCAATGAAAAAATTCTGTTGTAAACAAAATTGACATTTTCTAAATATTCAATATAACTTCTTTCTTTGAGTGTCTTTAGAAAAATCATGGTACATTTCTCTTAATCCACATAAATTTTTCAAAAATACCAAAATATCATAAATTAAGACAACCAAAAAATTATCCAAATATTCATGGAATGTTCTTTTCATAATATATATAAGTACAACAATGGAAATTTTCTAACCCAGGGGAATAATTAAAAAATAATTATTATCATATCTATTGTGGAATTTATTTTCCTAATGTCATCCTCCATCACATTCAGATGATGGTACCTAGATCTCAAGTCACTCATCGAAAAATACTGTGGTCCTTTGAGCTAATCAAACAAGTCATTAATATGTAAAAATTTATACTTATTGTTAAAAATAATGTTATTCAATGGTCTATAATAAATAAAAAGACTCGTGGGACCATATTTATTTTTAATAAACAATATAGGATCACCCCATGGTCACCTTCTAGGAAGAATAAAACCATTATCAAGTATCATCCGAAACTTCTTTTTAAATTCAAGAAGTTCCACATCATACATTCGATAAAGGGTTTTTAAATGAGAATATCATTAAGAACTATTTAAATATAAACATCAACATACCAAATAGGCACACCAGTGTGAAATTTATTAGGAAATAACATGTGTGTTCATTTACCACCATCACATCAATAATTTTAACAATTCATTTATTTTTAACAATATGTGCAATATGAATTTCATTTCTATTTCTTAATATTCTTAGCATCCTGATATGTTATCTGTGGTATGGGTATGTTTTTTTATAATAATTGATACTCTTTTTGAGATGAAATTTTTTATCTCTACAATTTTTAGAAAGAAAAACATAATTCTAATACGTTCTAACAAATTACATCAAACACCCTTATGGGGAAAACAGGGGTTTCCGGTAACATCATTTATAGAAAAAATAGGATAATTCTTATAATTAATTATTTAGTAATATCTCCTCATAGTATTTTTACCATATTTTCTAGTTCAACATCCTGAGGTAAAATTTATAATTAACTAATAAATTGATCATAAATTAATGAATGTGTAGACCATGTATCAAACAAGACATTAGTATAATCTCATTAAAAAAAATTCAGATGACACCACTTCTTTGAATGTCCCAACATATATTGAGGTAGATAGAAATGATATCACAATGCCTTTATGCTATAATATTGATGTTTCCCATCATTCATGTCATTATTTGGGTGGGTATGTTCATAATTCCCCATCTCACTACATGTAAAATACTTTAGATTTTAATTATTGGAATTGAAAATACCACCACTAAGATCTTTTTCATTATGATAATGGTCTATATGTCCTAACATTCCACATTAGAATCACTTCATATATTTTATAAGTCAGTCCGTACAGTTCTTTTTACCACAATATCCATAAACTATTAACTGTATTTTCTTACCATCAGATTTATTAGATTCATACATACCCATTTCTTTAGATATGGAATTATTATTCCACTCACGTCCATAAAATACATGATCATTCAAAAACATTGTTTCTACCATCAATAACCATAAAAAATGACTCTCCTATAATTTGAATACACGGAAATACAACTCCATTTGATATCATAGCATCAATCCAAACTCAAAATGTCTGAATATTCTATCAGGATCCTTGTAAAAATTTCAAGTGTATCATTCCAATCCAGTGAAGTTTTATTCATTCATGGCCCCAGCATAATATTATTTTTTACAATTATTGGAATTAATTTTCCATCCAATGTCATACTGCCTTAGAAAAATATTTTTCAAGGAGAAGAATATTAGATTCATCACATTCCAAGGCATAAATATCTTCTATTTCTCTAATATTCTCGACCATCATCCACCACTGGCTGACTTCACCTTCCAAATTATAAATATTATGGAGAAAATTTTGATTATCTTAACACCACATGAACTTTATCATTTTTTAGAGGGATTTAATCGACCATTTATCTACCATAGGTTCTGAATATCCACTAAAAATCATAGGGTGTTGCCTCATAAAATGTTCCACTATCGTTATGCTTTATTGTAATGGATTTTGATTTTATCTTACATGGATTTGACCACCATATATAGTATGTGTCAAATAATCCTTTAATATGATGAATTGCTCATTTATAATTTCAACCATTCCAAGATGAAGATTTGAAATCAAGTCATCATCTCGAAGCCTTGTTAATTCAACTTCAAAATTTCATCAGTGAAAAATCATTCTGAATAGAAATATCATAGAAAAAGAAAATCGTAATCTTCAAATACTTTAACTTAAAAATAATATAAAATAAATTTTGAGTATTCTAATAACATTATCCAAACCCATAAATTTATTTAAACCATAATTTGATACTAACTATAAGGACCCAGCCTTAAACAACACATAATATTAATGTTTATGTCAAGAAATAATTCTCTTACTTTTGAGGAACTTTTCCAATTATGAGTTTTAGATAATTAGTTAAAAAAATCACATAGAAAATCTTTAAAATATATCTTGAAAATTATATATAGTATCAATTTTTCCATAAAACAAATGTATTTAAAATAAAATATGATTTCTATCCATGAAAAATCATCTCAACATTTATCTTGGCATCTTATTTTATCCTACCCATATTTATGCCCTATGTAATACATTTTGAAAATTTGGATGATCGCAAAAAGTTCCATAAGGTCCATAAAAACATTTAATGAAATGGTTAGTCTTAAAATACTTATAATCACATGAATTTATTTTAAAAAATATATATTTATCACCCTTAAAAGATACATGTCCATTCCCCAATACCATTGTGAATAATGTGATTTCTAAAAAACAAATAAATCATAAATAAATTAGTTAGGTAACGTAGGGAATCAAGTTAATTATTACTTCTTATTTTCCCCCCACATCTTCCCAAAAAACACCCTTAGGGTTATACTTGACATAACCCTCAGGGTTATACTTGGAGTAACTATTTTTGTATAATTGGGATGAAACATACATTCAAATTCCAATATACACAAAATATTAGAGGGATATATTGAGCCAACCTGTCTTTCATTTATATTGGAACCACAAATTAACAAAAAAAATCCCATGAACTACAACATATTCATAAAACCTGATTACATGTAACATAAAAAAAGTGCTTGAATAAAATCACTAATTTTAAATGAATATTGTGGACATGCATAGGAGAAAGATTTATTTGTAAATTACCCTGTAGTATTTTAAAGAGGATTGAAAAATGATGATTTATAAAAGAGGGAAAATATTCTCTTGTAGTAGAATATTAAAAATACATTATTTTTAATTTTGTTTAAAGTGACATTAATGTTGACTTTTAAAGGAATGTGCATTATATAATATATAATTTTATTCTACACTCGCACCTAACATCATAGATAATCCATGTAGATTCATTAATTACTAAACTCATAAACTAATCCACATATATTTTATTTATTATAATTTTACTAATTCATTTATTGTTATTTCAAGGAATTATAAAGGAAATTTTCATCATTCTGAAAGAATTTGTTTCGTGGTTTCGTGGTTGGTCAACTTGTGTATATTTGTGTATGTTCTTGTAAAATGAGAATATTACTCCAAAAGTGAGGTTTCATGGTATTCATAAACCTTCATAAGTTGAATGGGTATTGTATATAATTTTCCTTTCTAACATGCGGATGACTCTTTTGATAAAATGTTATTGTAAATTGTTTTCTTTCTTAAAGTGATTTTTCCAACCATCATGAAATAGTTTCATTATATTGGATACCATTTATTTGTATTAGTCTCATAACATTATATAAGATATTATATACTCATTAAAATAATATTTATCTTTAATAATCATTTAATTACTATCCTTGAAGGAAATAATGATAAAAAACATATTATCAATGGAGATTGTTAATTGAAACAATTTGGAAAATTGTTTTATCTCAATGATTAAATGGATATGAGAAAAATGGATTGATAAAATATATTAACATTAAAATATAAAATTATAGATTATAAAAAATGATAGATTCATTAATCCATGATGGTTGAATGACGAGATGATAGGGTATAATATGTAATGAAAGTAAGATAGGTGATTTATCGAATTTACCTCTTGAATATCATATACATGAGTGATCCCTTAAGGAAATAGGAATAGGTCTTCCACTAATTAAAAATCATCTATTTAAGGAAGATGATACCTTTATAATTATGGTGAGGGGAATTTTAGATATTTCTCAAAATATTAAAATATAATAAGATTACACTACTTCCAAATAATTCTTAATATCCATTAAATGCATATGGGATTTCATTTTTGACAGTATATTTCACCCTATTTACTTATTTAAGGTTTTTATTATTTTTTAGTAATTTAATAAAATATTAAATTCATGAAATATAATTATTGTAATATTTAATACTATTCATTACAATGACTTAAAAACATCAACACAATATATCAAATTTGAACAAAATATTTTATTATATTATATAAATTTCATAGTTATCTATAAAATTTTTTGATCACCTGTAAATTTATTAATTATAATAATTTAATTCTTTTTAGAATCATTTATTTGATTTTTCCATCAATTTAATAATTACTATATCTTTGTTGTATAATACTTTTCGGTAAATATTTCTTTAATAATATTTGAAATAAAATTAACTTTGGGATTGTAAATATTGTATCATTAAAAATTATACTAATTTTCAAACATAGCATCTGGATTAACATATCATACAAAATTTATACATATTAAAAATAATTTTATGATATGTTTCACTTTTTCATAACAATAAGTGACTTAATGTCATCCATGTGGATAAAACAAGACAAAAATTTGATACATAGATGATTTTGGTTAAAAATTACTCATACTATAAAATAAAGACATGTTCTAAGGTAATTTTATATTCCTTTTCAAATTAGTTTAACCTTAAAGTACTCTATATATCCTTAATCATGGAAATAGGAATTAATAAGTTTACTAATAATCTTATCAATCACTAAAAGGGGTATATTTAATCAATTAGGAAGTTATGATTTTAATTAGGGAATACACATTTCAATATTCAAAACATATATTTAGAATAATTTTATTTGAAATTATATTGGAAAATTGAAATGAAAAATGGTTCTTTTTAAAAAATGTATTTTTCGAATATAAAATTATATTATACTATATAAGAGATTAAAAATTGTTAAAAAAACATGATCGGATTAAGAAAAAAATGAAATAATTAAAATTTAAAATAAATTCGTAGAATAATTTAATCTTGTAAATTAAAAAAAATTCCTATAAAAACCTATATTTTAAACTATTCATTGAAAAATAAATATTTTCCTGAAATTCGTAAAAATTCAACATAAGATGATTTTGACAGATTTAATTAAAAAATAATTACACGACAAGGTTATTAAAACTATTAATTTTTTATTCAAATAATTACAGGACATATTTACAATAAATTTATCTATTTAATTCAATAGTACTAATATAAATGAATGAAAAATTATTCTTTCTGTGCATAGGATGTTAAAACCATTAAAAATATTATGTGAAACATACATTGAACATTCACAAATTATGAGACATTAACACTTACAGTTAATAAATTATTAGATTTTTCAGATTTTATATTCATTTAAAGATTATTTTAACATTATATGTTATTTAATTACATTTTAAAGACTATTCACAAATTTTAAAGTGAATGTCCTCAATATAGAAATATAATTCTAAAAATTTATTTTTTAAAAAATTCCCATTATAATTTTCTATAAAATTGTTGGAACATCATAATTCTTCAAAAACGTAATACATTAATTTTTTTTAATGTTATTTAAAAAAAATTTATAATGCTTTCATAGGTGTTGCATCAGCATTGTGTATGATATTTTTTAATATTATAACCATTAAAATTAAAAATAAATTAATATCATAAATATAGTTTAATTTTTATCAATTTTTAACCAATATTTGTTTATATATCTTCTTCATCTATATTAATATCTTGATAACATAATACATTTGGGAGCATGTTTTTTAAATACACTTAGATAAAAATAAAATAATGGTATTAATCCAGGAAAATAATCACGAAAATGTTCTTTTTTGAATCTAGGATGATAAGGTTTAAAATAATCTAATTAAATAATAATAAATTTTAAATTTTTTGAATATATCAAATAGTTTTAACAGTATTTTTGATGTCTTACACTTTACTAAGGTGAAATTTTCTTTGCATAATTACTATTCATTATTACCAAAAACTAAAATTAACCTCATTTTTAATATTAACCTCTTAATTTCAAATATGAAATAGATTTTAAATGATTAATTTTTAGAATTAATATATTTTCATTTTATTATAAGCTCCTCAAACACAATAACAATTGTTTTCATACAATAATGACTACTTTATGAATAAAAATAATGTTATACCAAAATCGTATATAACGTTGACTCCAATAGAATTATTTTAATTATATATAATAAAAATAAAATACTTTTAAATTTAAAAAACCAAAACCAAATGAAAAATTTAATTTTCTTTTATTAAACTATAACAATATATTTTTTGAAAAATCGGTATTTTTTATTATTCACCAAAAAAATATTTTCTATAAAATAAAAATTATTTATATTTACATTATTTGGAAATTTTTTATTTCAAAAATTATTTCCATTTTTTACTATAAAATTTCTTATATTGATAGAAGTTAATTATAATATTCACTAACAAAATGAAATAAATACTTTTTTCTTGAAAATGTAAAGTGAATGTATAAAATCAATTTATTATCATTATTTATCTAGTAACCACAATTAAATTAATTTTAAATTATATTAAAAAATATATTATTTATTAATTCAACTAAAATCATTAACTTATAGTGATTAATGTTTGTTTAAATATTCTTCTTGGTCATAAAACCGTTTTATTAAAAAGAAAATTGTTCACCTTGTTTGATATTTCCTAAAATTGAGTTATTATTTCCATTAAATTAGTCATTAAATTAAAATAATTAAAATTTTCCAACATTTACCTTGTAATTTGGTGACTCTTATTCATACCATTCAACCAAACGACTTGGTTATAATGTTCATTTTCATATGGAAATATTTTAATAGTATATCTTATTTTTTATTATGCACGATATTGTAAGTGGAACATGATATTAAATATAGTATTAGTTTTTACAAAAATCACAGTTATTAAAAATCTCATATTATACCCTTAAATAAAAATTTATAGATTATCAATCCCGAATTGAAATTGATATTTGAAATGTAACCCTTTTCTCTTACTTCTGCTCAGTCTAGTGAGGTCTAATATCCAAATATAATAAATTTAAGATTATTTATAATTTCATTAAATATAAAATTTACATTTATTTTTCCTCATATTAAAAATTATTAATTTAATATTACAAATATATTATTTTATTATCATTAAATATTAATATTAAAGTGTTAATTATTTTGTTTCCTTTTCATGCTTCAGTTCAGCGGTTATACTGTAAGTGTTTTCTCCATGGATTAATCATGTTTGTAATTTAAATTATATGATAATTAATGTTTTTTTCTATATTTGGAGTACCGTATTAATTTTAGGGATCATATGGTGATGGTTCTTGTGAAATTTTTGAAAACCACCTTTTTCAGTGATCATTGATTTTATAAAGGAATTTAATTTATTAGTAAATATTCATTTGAAATTACCATTCCATAATTATATATAAAATTAAAATTAAAATTATTATTTATTATTTAAAGTATTTAAGTATTAAAATCCATTCATAAGATATATTTCATAATCATGTCAAGATATGTGGTAAAACAAACGAAAAAAAGAGAATGTTATTTCAATTAAACAATCAAGAACATGTTATTGAATATATGTAATATATGTTTTATAGAAAATTATTGTTTAAAAAAAAATTAATTTGATATATTATATCACATAGGTGGTGGATAATTAATATAAACAACAGAAAATGGTTAGAAGATATTACTTACAAAGTGTCAAGGTATTCTATTTTTCCTGTGAATATTTTTTATTAACATTTTTTTATAATACTAATAACAGAATAAATTAATTAACATTAAAAATGAGAATAATATGTAATATATGATATTTATTAATAATATCAATTTTTTAACCCTCCATATTAATATGTAATGAAAATAAAAATACCTCATTCAAGGAGGTGGTAGTTCGCATGTAACACATATGCCGTTTTAATTTTAAAATTCATAAGAATAAGGAAGATAAATATATTCTATAAACCAGATAATATTTTATTAAAATAATGGTACTAATTTAATTAAATTTTTATTCTCTTAATTGTTTTTTGGGAGCTCAAATAATAAATAAACATTGCCGAACTCCATTAATACAACTGTATCTTCCATTGATATTATCCTTTAATCCATGCCATCTGATTTATTTGATTTTTATTTTGAAGAGAATGAAACCAATAAGAAATGGTAAATTATTTTGGGGATATATTTGGAAAACATTTAGTTATGACAAGATTCTTTAGGTGTGATGATAAGTTGTGTGGGGAACAAATCCATTTTTGGATGTGGGTTTGAGTTTTTTTAAATACATATAACTTTAATATATAACCAAATTTCATTTTTAATGAACTATGATCCAATATTGCCCATTTTCAAGTACTGTATAAGTGAGACTCAAAATCAACTCATCCAATCCACTCAAGACATGTTTTTTGGTAATTTGTTTCCTTCTCAATATGTTTATCAATTATACCACATTTTATTATTTATAGTGATGAAAAAAAATTTCCTAGGTAATATATTTTAATGAATCAAAATGAGAAGGGGAATATTAAAAAATGTGAACATGATGATTCCAAATAAGATAACCATTTTAAATAATTTATTTTCTATATGTAGTATGACATATGTTTAATATAATTATACTTATACAATAAATAAAAGTTTTTTGAAAAAAATAATTTTTAGGAATAAAATAAAATTTTCACAAAAAAACCTCTATATTATGAATTTTTATGATATTTATGACATTATTGTTAAAAATATTGATTTGTGACATTAAATTCAAATAGAAATGGAATAATACCTTCTAAAAAATATTTAAATGAAAAAAATAAAAAAATAAAACTTATTCCCCAAAATGATAAATGTATATTTCTAAATTATACATAATATTTTAAAATATTTAATAAACATTAATAAATGATTTTTTGTTTAATAAAAATATTTCATAAGTTTTTAATATATTTTTATATCCCTATAATGTTTTAAATTCCAAATTATTTGAGTAAATTCTATTCTCACTATTCAAATAATAAAAATTATTTTTAGAAAATACCTTCAAATATATCCTTATATAGATTTTACATTTTCCATCATAAAATGATAACCATATAATTAAATTCATAATATAAAATTTAGAAATAATTTATTTAAATATATTACCAAATAAAACTTTTTTTCCAATAATGATAAAATAATAGGATTTTCATTTTGTTATTGTTTTAGGATGTAGTGATTACCTATTTTTTGACTCATGGGTATTACATCGATGTCTAGACTTCCTTAAACTAAACACATGGGTTTGAATGGGAATATATATATTTTCAACCTTAAACTACGTATTATGGGTGTGATAATTTTGTGATGTTATAAATTGTATATCATATATATTCCAATGTTTTAAGAGAGAAAGAGTTTATATATTCAATTGAATCATCATCTATATAAATCTTGTTTATCATCAATAGTCACTATCCATGTTCTATTGGTGATTAGGATGAAATAAAAATATAATTGAACACTAATGTCTACATATATTAGTGGGTGAGAATGTGAATGATCATCATCATCTAACACTAACCTGAGATTATTTTTGTGTGTCAAGGGAACAAAAATAGGACATCATCCTTATCAATAATCGGTAATTACTAGATTTGTTCACACAATTAGAAGATATATAAAAAAAATTAATCAAATTTCTCAAAAAAATCATTCTAACAATCCATGATATCATCACATCATTTTACCCATGTCTCAATATTGATAGCCTATTTGAATCCAAAAACTATAAAATGACAATTTTTTATTAAATGTTCTTCTCATCATAATTTACACCATATCATGAAAAATAAAATAAAATTATAATATTATTTAATGTTTATATTTTAATATAAACCATTATATAAATTTGTTTCAAAGATTTAAATTTAAATATGTTCTTATAATAATTATTTCTAATCATTCCAATAGTTTTAGGTCAACCAACTAAGTTATTCATAACCTCAGTAGTGATATATTCCATCATTAAAAAAACTTTAAACAATATTATTCCTTATGAATTTATAATTCCCTTTGATTCTATTCAATTTCATCATTAAATATTTCATTCCCATTAATTAAATTTATTCTATTTTATTATAAAATTAAATTTATTTATATCAATTAAGATAATTTGACTCTATTTCCTCATAAACATATAAATAAAACAATCACTTGTATTGGATTAACAAATACTTTTCATTATGCCATTCATTTTTTAGTTATTAACAGAAATCTAAAGACAATGAACTTTTATCATCCTCAACATAGTTTTTATATTTAAATTCGTTTTTAATATAGTTTCTACTTTTAAAATTTCATTATCAAAAGTAGTTTTCATTCAACAAGTATTATAAATATAATTTTCAATTTTTATAATTCCACTATGAAAAATAATTATATATATCAATAATTTTTATCCATTATTATTTATTAATCATTAAAAAATAATTATATTTTAAATATTGATTAATTGTAATTATTTGATGAGTAATTAATTTATTAACAATATTGATAAAGGATCCTCATTTAATTTACCATATTATATCATATGTGAGAAATTATTATTACATATGAATGCTAAATTATATAATTATCAATATGATAATTAATAATCCACTTATTAAAATTCAAATCAAATTATGTTCATTTTCTCCATTATATAAATTTTAATAACTAATAGAAATTACTTTACCTCGGCAGTTATTTATATGAATGAAATTTTTGTAAGAATATATTAATTACTCTTTATTAGTTATATAAATTTATGAGATTAATATACCTACCAATATTCTAAAAAAATGTTCCAGACTATGTTTTATTAGCTTTAGGATGTTGAGAGGAATCCTTTTAAACATTTCATGTCCAAATCCCCTCTTTCAAACTCCCCCATAGGCCATGATAAGAATCATAAAATTGTTGGATGCCACATAGAATTCCCTATGTGTAACTGTCAAATATTTCCTCCATCATGTTTGGAAGATTTTCATGGAAAGTGGGGGTGAATGAAATTTTCAAAATTACAACTATACAAGTGATATAATTAATTTAATTGAGAGATAAAATAAAATAATCAATGTAATCACAACAGTATAAAAAAGTACTTGGAATTAAAAATAGTAACCAGAGTTGAAAAAATGAAAATTAAGAGAGATATTTATTTATATGATTTATAGAATTAAAATATTATGTTATTAATATAATGAATGATTAAATGATTAATTTAATGAGAGATATTAATATGTAGATGATATAGAATGTAATTAAATGTCAAGGATTTAGATTTGATAATGGTGTTTTGTAATAGGTCATGATGAGACCCTATGTCTCCAACCACAATTTATTTAGGGTTTATGAACTAATATACATTTTTTAGTGGTATCCATGAAACCCAAAAAAGAAAAGATACAATTTCATTTAGTGGAAATGAAGAATCCTAGAAAATGAACATGGTTTTAGTGGTTTTCAAAAAAAATTAATGAGAATAGCCTTTATCTTCATGATTTTCAATACCCTAAAAGGGGGTAGGAATACATGTTCTTTATAGGTTAATTACCTTTATAGAAAATATCTCAACTCTCTCAAATGATAAATAATATTGAATTAAGATAATAAGAGAGATCTAGATGTAAGATCATTGTTTCTGAAGAAATAAGTAAAATAGATCTCAAGGGGAGTAAATAAAAAAGGAAATTTTACAAAAAAAACTCATTTTAATATTCTATGAATCAATTACATTACTTGAAAATAGATTTTAAGGCTTTCTAATCCTACAACAAAATATGTTTATAGGCTTTTGTGGTCTAAGGGTCATGTTGGAGGTGTTGATAGGTCAATTATGTCCCTGATGTCTGTCATCATGATAAATCAATGAAAAATTCTAGTAGGCCCCAACCAATGGTTGTATGGTTTGCTTAATATAGGATTCGAAAGTAGAACACAATGTCATGGGTATCCACTAGCTTCTATCAGGTGGTTGGTGAGATGCATGGAGGTCTGGTGCTATTGTCCAATGCCACCTCTTGGATGGTGACACTCTATCAGGTAGTCGGTGGACCTCGTACATATATCTACCATGGATTATCATAAATGGATAAATCATATTTTTAGATTATTATTCCATAAATTATACAATTACATGCCTTAGTATTATAATAGTATAGTTCCTTTGGAAACAGTGAAACATAATATTCTAACATGGTGAAACAACTTCAATTTCTCTTATAATGATATTAAAAATTAGTACTCCTTCTTAAAACCATTATTCATAACCTAGGGAAATGATACATAATAATGGGTTATCTTAGATGCTCATTAAGCCTAAATAATGGAGAAACGAAACAATTACATGAAATTAAGTTTATGAGAACATGAGAATATCATTCAAAAAGCATACCTTGCATATTGAATATCATAATCATGAGTCATGATATAAATATTGGCATTTCATAAGACATGAATCATAAGAGAATAAAATAAAATGATCCATGAGAGAATAAAATTATCATTAAACATGTATTTTTGGTATACCCATTATCTTATAACATTGTGAACATGTATAAAAAACTAGTTCACTCATTATGATAGGAACATGAATTTATTCCCTCACATAACCATTTGGAAATGAAATTAGTTCCACACATAACATTATGTAAATGAAATATAGGTCATGATTAATATTTTGAACATGTAATTATGTTCACTCATAACATTATGGATAAGAAATATAGGTCCATTAAAAAGATCATAGTATTCAAGGTTCAATCCCAAAACCATCATAGTGGAAAAAGTACACTAGTAAACCTATTTCACTCTATGTTCTTGTCCTATATATCTCACGGGACATAAATATTTACTCAATTAATTAGATGGATAAATATCTCTCACTCGTCGCATAATGAAAACCATATTTATATGTTCCCCCAGATAATAAACATTCATCATATCATAAACCATGAAACGGAATGGGTATCATAAAAATTTCATCATATCATAATTTTTGGAATATATAAGGGTTTAATAGTCATTTATACATTGAATAACTTATGAAAAGATGTTTTTTATTATAATTTCATCAACGTATAACCTGTTGAAGATAATGAGGTTTCCTAACCATCATGCCATCAAAAAAACAATTAAGACAATGAATGTGAATCGTATGCTTGAATCATATCCCCAATAAGGCATAAATAACAAATATTTATGTCATATTATATGTAATTTAAATTGAATAATAACATTTAAAACAATTCATGAGAAAAGTACCCTTTCTATATTCAAAATTTTGTTCTAAATAATAAAACAATATTTAAACCTATTTCATTGAAATTAATTTTGAAAATATATAAAGGAAGCCTTATAAATCATTTAAATAACATTTTAAAAATGAAAAATTTCAAAATCCTTTTCATTTGGAAATTATATTAAAATATAATTAAAAAACCTATTTTATAACATTTTAAGAAAACCTGGTTTTTTATGAAAAAATATTTATAACTAAAGATGGAAAAAAATTTATAATTTATAAGAAACATATTATTAATTATATTAATAAAAAAATAGTGTAAAAATGGTATCATTGTATGAATATATCACGAATAAATAGTGGATAATAAAATTCATGTGAATTCATGATATATGTGTCATAATAACTTATCAACGGAAACATAGTTCTAAACAAACACGATAAACAATGAGATTCTAACATGAAAAATTTACCACATTGGAAGCATTAAATCATGATAACCATGAATGTGTAACATTAAATGAAATATAAAATATATTGAGGAAGAATAAATTCATGATATGATTTTTCAATGGTTCTTGTATATACACCTCAAGAACGTATATAGGTTCATCGCATAATAAACATCTCAAAGAAAGAAAATTGAGAGCAAAATTACTTATCGATTTGGTGAATTTTAAACCATAAACCCCAAGAAATGAAGATCCTAAAATGGATTTTTTAAATAAAAAAATTTATATTTAATATTTATAAAATAAATTCATGGGTATTATATACATCACGTTACAAAAATAGATAGTGAATATGGAATTTCTTCCATATAAGTAAAAATTGATATCGAAATATCATACCATAAGTCTTGACTTCTGTCGCACACATTCAGCCATCATTTATAATGAAAAAAATTTAATTAAAAATCTATTACAAAATAATAAATAAATCTATAATTCAATATATTATTTTTAATAACGTTTTATTACTTATTTATTAACAATTCCATAAAATGTTACATTTTGTGTAGGATCCACTTTTTTTTCATATATGTTTTGTCTTATTATTTTTAGTTCTCTAATTTGACCATGGATTCAATATATATAGAATTTAAATTATTATATAAATATAAAATATATTCAATATATATGTATTGAGTGTAATCCATAATATATCATGATATTAAACAAAATACATTGTTCATTGAGATGCTAGGTCATACGTACATGTGAATGTTGTTTTAATTTATTATTTTATTGAAAGAAAGAAAAATTAAATGATATAAATATATATAACATTTTGATTATCATTTTTATGTCATATATATCAAATATTTTTATTAATCTCATCCTTAATACATTCCAGGTATACCATGAATGAATCACATCACTTCGTGATGCAGTAATCTTCCATGCACCCGAAAAACCTTATCATATTCCCAAAAAAATGAAAGCATGAAGTTATGTGTGATATAATACATATAATATCCATAAATAATAATAAATTTCACATGTATCATATTTAAACTTCAAAAATTTCGTTGTTTCTATCCTTGAAATGTGGTAATGAAAAAACAAACGGCATCAGTTCACGAGGCGATAGTCCGTCGTACACACAAATATTTATTTCAAAACCCATTCGATAGAAGTTTGAGTGGTTTTAGTTCAAAATATAATCATTAAAATATCTACATATATAGAAAATAATAATAATATTATATGATCATGGTTTAATTATAATCTAATAGTATAGAGAAATAAAAATATAATGTCGCTCATTGAAAAGCATTAACTTCTTCCCGTGTATCCTCATTAAGTATGAACTAAATACTTATTAGATTGGATTTATTCTTAAAAAAGGTGTTTTGGATGATATTACGTATTATAGAAATAGATTTTGGAAGATATTGGTCATTTAAAATGGATTTAGAGGTTTGATAAAGTGGGGACAATGAGTTCCCTTTAATATTTGAGGAGTAGTGGAATTCTTGTAAATACCAAAAAGTATTCACTATTGGGAAGTAAATATTACCTCAAGAATAACTAAAAAGGATCATTAATTGGATATATAGATTATATGATATATAATGGCCTACAAAACACAATAAAACATGTGTTTTAAACATTTCGTTCCTTAGATCGTATGGTTCCTTATCACTACCCATTTAGTTGTTAATTATGGTAACTAGTTTAATAATCTTAGTAGTTTATCCATTCTGTTTAAAACAAACTGATACATAATATATAATTTGTATCCACAAATTATAATTATTAAACTCAATTTATAAAATAAAAAACATATGTGTCACATTACCCTTCAACCAAGGATACCACAATCAAGGGAAAGAGGTAGTAGCACCCGAGTCCTGCCTCCAGTAGGCCCTAGGTTGGAGACTAGTATTAGAACCATATATGTTATATGATATAAATTGAGTATGTTTTTTTAAATTATCACATTTAATATCAATGAGTTTACAATGAATGTGAGCTTACAGTTCAAGATTACAACTGTATTTAAGGGAGAGTTGTTTCCCAGTGTATGCCAAATTTTTTAGTCCTCAAAATTAATAGTTTGTTTTTAGAAATGGAAGTATTTATGTGACGGAGTAGAGTGTATGTGGACTATGAATCATGGATCTCAGATCACATAGGGGGTTTTGGAATTGGTTTTATTTCATATCAACACTATGTAGACTGTGATGCACGGTACGCGGAATGCATAGGGAAAATAATCCATGTGGAGGCTTACCATTCAAAGGAAGAAAATAGTTCATGGAATGATTTTGGTACGTGTGTTGGATAACAATTTTATAATATTATGTTGTTATTTGAGGATAAACTAAGGGTTCTATTGATGAAAGATATCATCCTCCCTGAATAATGATAGGTGGTTCACGGACCGCAGTGTGAGAAATGGCTCGCGGGAGAAGAAGTCCACGGTGAATCCTGTACAACATCTATTGTTTATTTAAATAGATTATCATGATTTTCAAATATATTTACATATATAAGTAATAATTATCCATTTGTTAAATAGAAATATATTTTATTAGAAATATGGGGGAAAATTGGTGAATTATATATTGGTTCATGGGAAGAAAACTCAGCGATGGAGAATAATTTTGTGAAGAAGATTCTGCGAAAGGATAAGTAATCCATGGAGACATTCCAATTATGGGGTTTTCAGGGAACTATTTCCTATACAAGAAAATGGATCACCTAGGAGTTGTAGTACATTGATGAAAACTCATCTTTAAAGTAATGATGATTCACAAAAGAATAGGTTCTATGCAGAAGAAAGAATTTCACAGAAGAGGAAGAGGTCTGAGGACACAGTTCATGAAGGTTGTATAAAACAATGGTACATAGATGTGGAATGTACATGATGTACATAGATGTTGTACATGGCGGAATAAGTTCAATTTTTGGAGGAATAGTTCATGAACTAATAGTGCTTAGAAATTTTGATTACATCTATAGGTAAAAGGGGGACTTCGATAGAGCATCCATATATAGTTGAGAATTCGTTCTTTAAATAAATTGAAGGGACCTATATGACCATAAACATTATGATGATATCTACCAAGGTAATTGTCTAAGGGGATTCATCAGATGTTTTATGAGTGATTCAGTGAGCTATCCATAATATATTTTAAAGTCATTGTCTCTATAATAGATTGACTATGTCTAAACTCATGTAATCCCCAACTAGTGATTTTGAGTTGATTGTGGTATGAATTATTCTTCTTGGGATATCCCTTAGTAGTAAACCTAGTAATTTTTTTGTTAACCCTTTACATTGGATTTTATATACTTCTTATTCTCATCGTATAGGATTAACAGACTCTTAATGACTTGGGAACAAGATCCATTAGTTTTTAAGAAAAAGGTGACACCTTGATTCAACCCTCCCCTATCAGGGTGTTTTGGGGTCCTTCAACTAGAACATAGGGTGTAAATAACTCACAATATGGGAGTAATACCATCAATAATAATATATAATCTCGATATATGATGAATAAACCACAATTAACACAATTAAAAATATATTTGAAAACTAAAAACCAACCCACAATGAAGGTGGAAAAAAATAATACCGTTAGAATCCTATAATGATAATACCCAAAATAATAGATGAGGAATTGAAACAATAACTATCCAAGTGTTTGAGATTTTATTTTCTAACATAGTCTAGGTAATTCTCCTGGAATCCCAAAAACCATTATTTATATAGGATGATCATAAAATTATACACAGTAGAAAAAACCATATCTCTCATGCACATTTGAATGAAGCATTCCAATTCAGTAGTGATAAAAATTATAGGACTAAACATTACCTATACAAGTATACTAACTAAAACCGTCCTTTCCAAGAATTTATCACCAAATAACACAATCCATGTAACATAATACTATAGGAATGACATCGTTAAGGGTACCTCCCACTACTTTCCCACTTGTATGTTACTCTTACACCAAGAATCATATGTCATAACACTCTATTCACTTCTGTATACCCCACCTCCCCAAAAGCATAATTACATAACACCTCACCCAAAGAAACATGGGATCACCACCCCATAAGCACGACTACATCACATCTCTCCCAAGAACACTTGGGCCCCAACACAACCACTTACAAAACTAGAGTAGTAGGGTATTTCGAACATGTTAGACATCAACCACATTCCACCTACTACCTTGAATGACCCCCACTATAGTCCACATCACGAGAATATTCAATAAACTAGCTATCCTCCCCAAAATCATAACCACCAATCCATCTCATCTCATAAAAATAATATCCAACAAACCACCTTGCTACATGAAAATAACGACCAACTAACTTTCTTTCTAGCCCAAGATCGTGACCAATAAACCATCAACCGCCCATGAACCAAACACACAGTGATATCCTGTAAGGACGACCACATATTACAACACAACAATATAATTTTACATATGTAAATCGGGTCTTTTAGAAATTTTCTAGTAAATTTATAGGAATTATGATATAATCCATAATCTCGGTGTAGCCTTTTCACTAGCCAAGTATAAATGGATAATCAATTTCTAATTATGGGTTATATCACAAAAATAAAATCCTTATAAGAATTAAAATTACATATATCTAGGGAAAAATCATCCAATGGACAAAATTTTCATCAATGAATTAATCTCATACAATCCATAATATCACAAATAAATCATTGTTGTAAAAGAATGAGTATCCAACAACATTTACCCATTTCAATTCAATTTACAAAATTCATTATCATTTTGAAGTCATAATAACCATAAACCATAAATTAAAACGATTAATCCCCTCCCTGGGATACATAATAATGAGAAATGAGGGATTCCCTACATCAGGGATGTTATTTCGACATGCTATGCACCGTAGGGTGAAGGAGAATGCCAACCAACCAAAATAGAATTAGGAGAACACATGGATCAACCAACACCACAAACAAAGTCAATAAAAACACATCACAAATAACACATGAACCATAATAAACCACTAAATTGAATCCCAATGAGATGAATATATGAAATACTACCAATAATAAAGAAGGGATTACCAAAAATAGATAACAAATGGCCACTGGGACCAATGGATCAACTAGATAGGAAGATGGATTTAGGAACTCGTCGAGAAACCTAAGGGTCTCCCAAAATAAATGGAAGAAGAATCTATTTCAAAATTTTGTAAAATTATGCTCGAAAACAATATTTAAAATGGTATTGAATCAAGGATTTACATGATATGTATTCCAATTCATGTTGCGCAATCCAAAATATCCATATTCATAAAAAATAATGTGGCCATTTCAATATTTAACCCAAATAATATACACAACACGAACCTTCCATGTAAATATTTTGAAACAAACATTCACATCGTGTAATATTTACATGATGTGTATCCTACAAAAGTCCTACTGCACCTCCAGTTTCCTATGAAAACTATTGAATCCTACCACAAACCAATCCAACATAAAAAAACTAGAAATGTAAATGTTTGGGAGGGAAAGAAAAATTTCATCTGATACCTCAAAAGTGATTCTCTCCCCTAAGAATCCAAAACCACACCCAGAAGATAATGGTTTTCAAAAAATAACTTATTATTATACCTATAAAGGGTCTCATCGTACTCAAACACCACCACAACCCTAACAACCCAACCCATGTGATCACAAACATATCATATAAAAACATTACAAAAAACCAAAACATAAAACGATCTCCTCTCACATAACCAAACATCCACCCAACCAAAAAATTGCATCGTTCTAAACACACAAATAAGTGAATTTCATCATCCATGTCATGATACAATTATCTACGGGTGACACTAACTCATCCACACATGTTAAATTTCATGACATTTAATATGTCTCAATTATGAATCATATCATCACATTTTATATGTAATAAATTCATCACCCATCAAACCAAAAAAATGATAAACCAAGGGAAATAGCTCATCTCAAAAGTATAATGATCCAAACATCACATCAAAATGAAAAATAAAAGAGAAGGAAAAAAAGAAACACTGCTTAGGGAAATGGGAAGGCATTTGTGTCTATTTCTCCATTGTAATCTCTTCTAGGCCACCATGCCTCCAAAATAAAAAAACCAAATAAAGCTTCAATCCATTAATCACATTAACTTAAACATCTAGGATCTCTACTAGATGCACCACTAATGTCACTTCAATGTCGACATCCAACACTCCCCAGTTAACGACATTGGAGTCATCTTGAATATATTGACTAATTATTGATATGTGGAAGATTTTGTGGATAATTATTAACTATGGTGGATATGAAAAATGATATGCCACCTTTCCAACTCACTCCAACACCTCCAAGGACCCAAAAAAATGAGATAAATATTTCTCCTTCTACCAAACCTCTACTTCACTAGCTGTGGGGAAAACATCATAATCACATTTTTTCTAGCCTTGAACAACAAGGGCCTTGTAATGACCCAATGTTCTTCAATGGAAATTACTTTCTCATAATTATGTCATGAAATCACATTAAAACACAACATAATAAACTAATAATATCTAGGTGACCGTTAAACATGAGTTTGTCACTTTTGAGTTTGGAATTTTG
Source organism: Viscum album (assembly GCA_963277665.1). NCBI lineage: Eukaryota > Viridiplantae > Streptophyta > Magnoliopsida > Santalales > Viscaceae > Viscum > Viscum album. The sequence goes on from OY728120.1 coordinate 2,117,873,820, forward strand.
AAAATATGGCATATACGGTTGTAATCAATAAGTTATTTAGAGTCCGATAGTAAAACACAATTATTGGTGGATATTAACCTACTATAATGAATAGTAACATACCCTTATAGATGATGATATACCCTAATGAATAGTAACCTCACCTATAGTGGTATAAAAAGAATATTCAATTTGGAAGTATGATACACATATATTTTAGAATAAGTTAATGAATGTTTTAAAAATGGTTTTGATAATAAATTATTATTTGAATTAAATATTAAAATAATATTATTTAGAAAATTATATTTTAAAAATGGACTTAATTTTTGGATTCTACATGTCGAAAAATAGTTACGTCAATTTTTTGGGATTTTTCTGAAATACCCAATTTTTTTTATGAATTGTAGAATCTGATAATTCACAATAAATGCTAAATAATGGATTAATTGAGTCATTAATGACGGTGTGCTGATGTAAGCACACTCGGTTCGGGATCACATGATAAAATCAATATTCTTTGTCATGGAATATTTTCTATTATTTTTCTTTTGATGAAATAACAAATTAATGATTATAATATTATGAAATCCCTCATATCCCCCACTATAAAACCCCCCTTCGCTCCCTCTTCTCTCCACTCCTCTCAAGCATTGTAACATTCCATTATTCTTCCCAAATCTATCTTCAAGGCCCTTCCCCACGACCAAAATCTCTCATCCTTATAAAGATTCCAAAACCACTCCCCTTAAGAGGTTCTCAAAGGAGGAAGTCTCAAGAGGTAAATTCATCTTCCCAATTTCTTCTTTTCTTCTAAGTTCTTTTCTTTATTTCTTTCCTCACCTCCTGTAACCATAATATTCTGAAAAATACAGTATCAAAAAAGTAATGGAATGTATTCATGCTAAGGGTATATTTCATTATCCTCTCTCATTTACCCCACCCTTTTATTTGAATTAAATGAAAGAACTATTTGAGATGTGCTAATTTAGCATATTCAAGGACACAGGTTTATCAATTTCTATTATTATCTTTAATTATTTCCTTCAAACCTTTTTTGATATGGATGTACCATATTATTATATATGATATATACCATATTTTTGGTTCTTAAATTCTTTGTTACAAAAGGAATTATGTTATAAATAGAATCACATTCATTGTAATCAAATCCACCGATTAACAAAAACGGTTATCACTATTGTTATATATATAATAATTTTACATCACTCTAAGTGTCATAATTAAAATTAAAACCATATAATCTCATGGATATGAAATAAATAATATTACTTCAATTGGGGAAAACCACTTTCATATTTCATATAATCCAAACATGATTATAAGTGAACCGATCTTTGAAAGCCAAGTAAACAAACACGCACGAATAATGAAATTGAACATTGTAACTAATCAAAATGGCATTGAATGATCTTAAAAGGGTTATAATAAATAAATTGATTATATAAGATGTTCTTGAAATATTAATTAATAATCCTAATTTTTTTATTTAGGTCGTTAAGAACAAGTGGAGAACACCAACAAATTTTATGTAAGGGATCCTCCCCTTTTCACTCTTAATCAATATTGTTCTCTATCCTATGACTTTTTGTGTAATAGCATGTGATGGGGTAGGATTATACACCTTCATCATATTGATGGGGTATGATTATACTTCCCTAATGTGTTAAAAGTGATGATAAATTCCTTATATCTCTCATCAATCCCCCTTATTTTCACCCAATACCATGCTGATAAACCATAATAGATTCTACACGAACTTCCATTATTCTTTCGAGTTGCTCTATCATTATATTTACCAAAACAAAGTGGTCTTTTATTTTTATTTAGAACATAAACATTCTGTTTATATTCCCCAAAATCATGTTCTAAGATCCATCTATTATTCTCTTTTGGGGATATATAGGATTATAAGTGAATCTCTTCTCGATTCATGCCAATAGGAACACTCGTTTTAAAGGAACATCTCGAACTTTTACCTAAATTAAAGTGAACTCTATCTTCTATTTTAAGATAACATTGTCTTCGTAAATTCAGTAATTTTTATTATGAAAATTTTTTTGTTCAATTCTGGTTTGATATAAAAGAATGTCTTCTTTAGTATTTTAAAATCTCTATAGTAATTTCCATAAAACTGTACAAAATTATTTTAATAATGATGTCTCTCAAAAACATTTCTTATGTGATGTAACTTCTATTTGTTTACACCTACCATGTTTTATGCATACATTACCTTATGAATTTCCATGTATGTTCTAATCCCTTTCTTTCAGGGGCAGTTTCATGTTATAATCAATGGTTATGCTTTATCTCGTGATTGTGGTACCCAATTCTCTCCATGGGGATCCCTATATTTATGAAAAATTTATTATGTATGATTATTCATGTGGAATGAAGATTAATGTTGTATGAATAGTTATGTGGAAATAATATTCATGAAAATGTTGAGATGGGTGTACCCAGATAGTGCTCCAATGCATTGGGTAAGGATAAGTCTCATGAGATGCACTGTGAAACGAGATTGGTGGTTAGCCTTGACCCATACTGAAATGGGAAATGGGATTGGCAGTTAGCCTTGACCTGTACTAAATAATTGTTTTATGATTCTGCTGCATTTATACGATTCCATGTTTATATGATCCCATGATTATATTAAATGATTTTATAAGTTTCATGCTTTGGATATCATTATGTCATGCCTCCTAACTCATGTTCTTGAGACGTATCCTTATGTCCATTACCATAATGGTATTTTTAGCTCATCCATTTGTTCATGTGTTCCCCATGGTACCCTATGCAGATGTAAGGGCTCATAGGATGTTAGAAGCTCTTTATGGGGATTAAATAAAGATTTTTTTCCCCATGTTTTATGTTTTCTATTCCTAATCTTCCAAGAAACTATACATAATGATCCGTGGATTGTAATCCGACGAATAATTATGATTAATATCATGAAATGTTTTATGTAAAAGGCTTGATTCACTATAGTTGTTATCATATCATGGTCTAGTTATTTTTAAAGATTATTAATAAAGCACCTTAGTGAGAACCGTAAGGATGAGACTAAGTATAAGAAAACTATCATAAATTTTTGGTGAGTATAGAGTATGTGGTTTATCAAAGAAAATACATCCATGTCTGGATATGAGTATGTAGAGGCAGCTCTAGCATAGATGTATCTAGGGGTAAAACCCAAAAACACTACTTTGAGCTCGACTCAAATGTGAACTGGTGTACTATAACGAGCCTTGTTACACTCTTCGTTACGACACTCTTGGGGGATATGCTTTTGTAGATTCATGAGCATAGTACAAACTTTTATTAAGGGACAAAAAGAAGTCCATTTGAATATATGTTATGAAACAGATCGAGGATAACCTTGACATAAACCTAAGGAATCACAAGTGAGGATATACATATTCTTTATAAGTTAAAAATGTTATATTCAATGTTTATTTTTATGATCAATTGTTAAGTATTCAACACCTCTAATTATACTTTATTTTTCAAAGTTAATGGAAATAAATAGAAGACCACATTCCAACAACCAATGTGATAGTCAATGATATGATTTCCCTATTGACATTCCTGATGTGACGGAAGCGAGAGCTCAAAACTTTATGGCAGTACTTTCTTAGCTGGCACGAGTTATGAATAATAACGTGAATCATGTGGAATGTCCCCCACCTCCAAGGAAAGAGCATGTTTTCTTAGAGTCCTTCATGCAGAAAAGGCCTCCAATAATTAGCAGGTATTCTTATCCCCTTCTTGTAGAACAATGGATTAACTCCATTGAATTGATTTTCTCCTCCTCCAATGCTTGGAAGAAGAGAAAGTTGTACTGGCAGTCTATCATTTTGATGGTGAAGATGAACATTGGTGGACACTGTTCAATATTACAATGTCCCAAGAGGAAATTGATTCCATATAATGGGAGGAATTCAATAATATGTTTTCAACAAATATTTTCCTCAAACCCTCTATCTCAAGATGGAAATAGAGTTCCTGGGACTCAAGAAGAAGGAAGATGAGTCCATTGGGTTGTATGAAGAAAACTTTACCAGGATTTCAAGGTACGCCTCTGGCTTTTTCATTAACACAAAATGCAAGGTGGATCACATCATTAGATGACTAAAGTCGAGTCTACGAAAATTATTGGCGATTCGAGTCTTCGAAATCTATGAGGAGATTTTTCGTTGTTCCCTCAAGATTGAATTGGAGATTGGAAACTCTCATGGGTCTCATGGTCCTAGTGATAAGAAGAGGAAAATGGAGATCAACATAGGTGGTTCATCAGAAAAATCCCATGATGGAAAGAAGCCTTACTTTCCCCTTTTCAAAAATTATGGGAAGAAGCATCTTGCTAACTATCTCAAGGGAACAAATAATTGCTTCAAATGAAGAATGTTTGGACATCTATCCAATAACTGTCGAAGGGATATGAAAAATCCCGCTAATGTTAATGATGTAAGGATGGTTCAGAACCACACTCAGCCTCCAATGTAGTGTTACAACTGCAAGGTGCTCGGGAATTATTCGAACAATTTCCCTAAGCCAAGGGTTTTTTGAGGCAATCTGCAAAAACCTCCAAGGAAACAAGGAAGAGCTTATTCTATGACTATAGTTGAGGTGGAGACATAAAATGATGTGGTGATAGGTAAGCTTTTTATTCCTTCAGGAATAGAAAATGTACTATTTGATTCTAGTTCTATGTATTCATTCAAATCTTGAAAGTATAGTAGAACTATTCAAACAGCACCTCAAATTTTGGAGGAAAAGTTATCTATGAGAACAGGGAATGGGGAAATTATTTCATCCAATGTTTATAACTCCTCCCCATTTAATGTTTGTCGACCGAACCTCCCAGAAAATCTTGTCATACTTCCTTTAGTAGAGTCCGATGCTATCTTAGACATGGATTAGCTATCTTTGTACAAGGCCACAATCAATTGTTAGGAAAGGGAGATGACATTTCACATCCCAAAGCATCATACGATTCATTACATGTTTAAGGAAGAAGATGAGTCTCCTTTAGAATCAAAGTCTCAACTTTGGATACTAAATCCTTGTGAGAATGAATATCTAGCTCAAATAATTGCGAAAAAGGATAAAATCATTCTTCAGGACATGCCATCATGAGGGATTACACTGATGTATTCCCCAAAGAGTTGACTTGTCAACATCCTGACTGAGATGTTGTGTTCTCAATTAAACCTATCCCTAGATCTCTGCCAACCTCAATGACAGCTTATAGAATGGAAAACATAGAGTTAGATGTGATGAAGAAGTTATAGGAGAATATGAAGAAGGGTTTTATACGCCTGAGTACTTCACCGTGGGTTACTCTGGTTCTCTTTGTCAAGAAGAAGGATGGATCAATGCACCTCTGAATTGATTATCATGATCTCAATAAAATCACTATAAAGAACACGTATCCCCTTCCACAGATAGATGACTTCTTCAATCAGCTTCATGTGGAAAGTTATTACTCTAAGGTGGACCATTGAAGGATATCACCAACTAAAGGTGAGGACGGAAGATATTCTCAAGACTGCCTTTCAAACGAGGTATGGACACTATGTGATCATAGTGATTCCCTTCAGACTCACTAATTCTCTTTCAATTTTCAGGGATTTAATAAATAGTGTCTTTAGAGATTACCACGAAAGGTTTGTGGTGGTCTTTATTGATGATATTCTGATATAATCCATGTGAAAGTCGGAACATGATGATAATTTGGAAACTGTGTTAAAGTCGTTGTGAATGGAGAATTTGTTTGCAATGTATTGTAAATGTTAGTTCTGGATGGAGGAAGTGACAATCTTGCCGAATGATATCACTAGGAAAGGGATATATGTGGACCCTCCCACGACGAATGTAACTGAAGAGTGGCCGATGGAAAATTCTGTAACAGAGATAAGAATATTTTGAGGTCTAGCTAGGTATTATCAATGATTCGTGAATAACTGTTCAGGATTTTCAAACCACATGACCATGATGACACAGAAGGGAGTATTGTTCATATGGACATAGGAATGTGAAGACTGTTTCATAGAGTTGAAAAAGAGGCTTATCACTACGCCGATACACACACTCCCTTCAAGTGGAGATCTCTTTGTGGTGTATAGAGATTCTTATAAGAAATTATTAGGTTGTGTTATAATAAAAAATGATAATGTGATAGCCTATACCTCAAGGCATCTGAAAATCAATGTGAAAAAATATCCCCTCCATTATCTGGAGTTGGAGGATGTGATATTTGCATTGAAAATCTCGCAACATTATCTCTATGGGAAAAAATGTGAGATATATACTGACTATAAGAGTCTCAAATATATATTAACATAGAAAGATCTGAATATGCGCCAGAGAATATGGGTAGATCTCATCATGGATTATGATTGTGCAATCCACTACCATACCGGTAAAGCATACAAGGGGGGAGATTCTCTATGTAGAAAGGATCCAACATCTTTATCAATGTTGAGAAATGAAAAGGATATGATCATCTTATATTTTCAAAGGATGGATGTGGGAATCATTAATGGAGGAACATCATCAATCATTTCTCTATTGATTTCTCAACCATCCCACTTGGAGAAAATAAAGGATTCTCAAAGAAAGGATTTGGAAATTTAGAAAATGGAGGAAGCTGTAAAAAATGAGAAATCCCCCTATTTCAAAATTGATGAGGAAGGAGTTGTAAGATTGGGGACACGATTATGTGTACCATATGATCCATAGAAAAAGAAGGATATATTTAATGATGCACATAGCTCGAGTGTCTCTATCCACCCAGGGTGCACAAAGATGTTTCGAGATCTCCAATAAAAAAACATTTGGTGGGACAATATGAATAGGGATATTGACAAATATACATCCAAGTGCCTCATATGTCATCAAGGGAAGGCTGAGAGACAAACGTATAGGGGGATTATGCAACAACTACCTATACCATCATGGATGTGGGAGAAAATTACCATTGACTTTGTCACTAGACTTCAAAATACATCAAGAGAAAAAAATGCTATATGGGTCATTATGGACCATCATACGAAGACATATCACCTATTTGTGGTTCGATAGGACTTCTCATTGGTTCATCTTGCACAGATTTACATCAAAGAAGTGGTAAGGCTACATGGAGTACCACTATCTATTTCGTCCGATCGTGATCCGAGATTCACCTCGATGTTCTGGAAAAGTCTCCAGCATGCTCTGAGCACTTAACTGAACATCAGTATGACCTATCATCCTCAAAATGATGGAAAATATAAGCAAACTATTCAGACATTGGATGACATGTTGAGAGTGTGTTCAATGGAATTCAATGGTGGATGGGACTAACATCTTCCACGGGTTGAATTCTCTTACAACAATATTTTCCACTCGAGCATCCGAATGGAACCATCTGAAGCCCTTTATGGGAAAAGGTGAAGAACACTAGAATTATGGGATGATGTTGGTGAGTGTAAGCTGCTAGGACCTGAAATAGTCGAAGAAATGACAGAGAAGGTGAAAACCATTCAGCAACATATCAAGGCATCCCAAAGTCGATAGAAGAGTTATGCAGATAACCATCGAAGAGACCATGAGTTCAAAGTTGGAGACAAGGTATTTCTACATATATCCCCATGGAATAATGTCATGAGGTTTGGGAAGAAATGGAAGTTAAGTCCTAGGTATATCGGCCCCTTTGAGATACTTAATGAAGTCGGAGCTGTAGCCCGTCGACTATCACTTCCACCTACCATGTCGAAATTACATGTTGTCTTTCATGTATCCCTATTAAAGAAGTACATACAAGACCCCTTCACATGTACTCTCTTCAAAGGTGGTACAGTTGGAGGATCATCTCTCTTATGAGGAGCAGCCAGTGAAGATCTTGGATCATAGAGAAAAAGTTCTATGCAACAAGACAACTCATTTGGTCAAGGTACTATGGAGAAACCATAGGCACGAAGTGGAAAAATGGGAATTGGAGGAAGCAATGAAGGGAATGTACCCCCACCTGTTTTTGGATTAGAATGTAAAACTGAATTTCGACGGTGAAATTTCAGAAGGGGGGAAGAATGTAACGACCCCATGTTTTTCAATGGATATTCCCTTCTCATAAGAATGTCATAAAATCAAATTAAAACACAACATAATAAACTCCTAATTGATAAGTGACCTTTAAACATATGTTTTTCACTTCTGTGTTTGAAATTTTGAAAATTCGGCATACGCGGTTATAATTAGTAAGTTATTTGGATTCTGATAGGGAAAACATAATTTTTGTTGAATAGTAAAATACCCTAATCAATAGTATCATACCCTTATTATTAGTTATATACCATAATTAATATTAATCTCACCTATTGTGGTATAAAAATAATATTCATGTGGGAAGTTCGGTATACCTATATTGTAGAATAAGATAATGATTGTTTTAAAACTGGTTTTGATAATAAATTATTATTTTAATTAAATAATAAAATAATCATATATAGATTATTATTTTTGAAAAATGGATTTTATTTTTGGACTCAACATGTCGAAAAATGGTTAGGATGAATTTTTTGGGAATTTTCTAAAATACATGAATTGTTTATGAATAGTAGAATCTGATAATTCAGAGTAAATGCTAAATAGTTGATTAATTGTGTCATCGATGACTTTCGGCTGATGTAAGCCAACATGTTTCAGGATCAAATGATAATATAACTATTCATGGTCATTGAATACTTACTATTCGTTTTCTTGTGAAGAAATAATAAATTAATTAATATTATTTTATGAAATCCCTCCTCTCCTACACTATAAAACACCCCTTCACTCCGTCTTCTCTCTACTCCTCTAAAGCATTGTTCTCTGAGATTATTCTGCCCAAATTACTCTCCAAGTTCCTCCCCCACTTTGCAAAGGTCTCATCCGCATCAAAATACTATTACCTATCCCCTTAAGAGGTTCTCAAAGGAGGATTCTTCAAGAGGTAAATTCCTCTTCCCAATTTCTTATTTTCTTTTAAGTTCATTTTAATTTCTTTCCTCAACTCCATTTAAAATAATAGTATGATAAATACTGTAACATACATGTACAATAATTTATTCGATCTAGTGGTATATTTCATTGTCTTTTCTCCTTTTCCCACCCTTTTATTTGAATGAAATGAAAGCACCATTTGATATGTGCTAATTCAGTACATTCAAGGACAACTGTTTATCAATTTCTATTATTATCTTTAATTATGGTAATGAAACCATTTATGTTATGGTTGAACTAAATTATTATATGTGTAATATATCATATTTTTTATTCTGTAATACTATGGTACAAATGGAATTATGTTATAATGAAAAACATATTCTTTGTAATCTATTCCACCGATTAACCAAAACGGTTATCAGTATGGTTATATATATAATAATTCTACATCACTATAAGTCGCCTAATTGAAATTAAAACCATGTAATCTCCTGTATATGGTATAAATAATATTACTTCAATTCTGGACGGCCACTTTCATCTTGCATATAATCCAAACTTGAATATTAGTGAACCGATCTTTTAAAGCCACGTAAACAAACGAGCCCAATTAATGAAATTGAACATTGTAACAAATCAAAAAGGCTTTAAAGAACTAAAAGGGTTATAATACATATATTTAATATAGAATATGTTCTTGAGTAATTAATTAATAAGCCTAATTTTTTTAATCAGGTTTTTAATAACAAGTGGAGAACACCAATGGATTGAAGGTAAGGGATCCTCCCCTTTTCACTCTTAATCAAGATTATTCTCTATGCTATATCGTTTTGTGTAATACCAAGTGATGGGGTAAGTTTATACACCATCCCCATACTTAAATAATGTTTTATATGTGATGATAACCCTCTTATATCTCTCATTAATCCCTCCTAGTTACACCCAATACCTTGATGATAAACAATAATGTATTCAACCAAAACTTTCTTTATTCCTTCAGGTTGCTCTATATTTATATTTACCAAAATATAGTTGTCTTTTATTTTTATGTAGATCCTATAAATTTTGTTTATAAGCCCCAAATTAATTTTCTATGATCCATCACTCATTAACTTTGGAGGATATTCATGCTTTTAAGTGAATCTCTCCTCCATACATCCAAACAAGCACACTCGTTTTAAAAGAACTTCACGAACTTTTACCCAATTTCAAGTGAACTATATCTTCAGTTTTAAGACACCATTGTCTTTTTAAATTGATTATATTTATTTTGAAAAAATTCTTGGTTCAATTATGTTTTGATATAAAATAATTTCTTCTTTACTATTTTAAAATCTCTATAGTATTTTCCTTCAAACTGGACAAAAATGTTTTAATGATGATGTCTCTGAAATACATTTCTTATGTCATGTCACATCTATCTGTGAACACATAACAAGTTTTATGCCTAAATTATCTTATTAAAATCCATGTATGTTCTAATACCATTCTTTTATGTTCACTTTCATGATACACTCATTGGTTATGTTTTATATCAAGATTGTGGTACCCAATTCTCTCCATGGGTATCATTATATTTATGAACAATTGATTATGTATGATCACTCATTTGGAAAAAAAATTTATGTGGTAATAATATTTATGTTTCCAGAATATTCCTAAAAATGTTGAGATGGGTGCGCCCTGATAATGCTCCAATGCATTGGGTAATGATAAGTCTCATGACATGCAATGTGGAATGGGACTGGCGGTTAGCCTTGACCCGTACTAAAATGGGAAACAATATTGGAGGCTAGCCATGACCTGTACTAAATAATTGTTTTATGATTCTGCCACATTTATATGATTCCATGTTTATATGATCCCAGGCTTATATTAAATGATTTTATATGTTTCATACTTTGGATAACATAATGTCATGCCTCCGAACTCATGATCTTGAGATGTATCCTTATGTTCATTCCCTTATTGGGATTTTTTTGCTTATCCATTGGTTCATGTGTTCCCCAGGGTACCCTATGCCAATGTAAGGGCTCAAAGGAAGTTTGAAGCTCTTTATGGAGATTATATAAAGACGTTTTAGCCCCATGTTTTATGTTATATGTACCTAGTCATCCAAGACACTAGACATAACGATACTCGGCTTGTACTCTGATTATTAATTATGCTTAAAATAATGAAATGATTAATGTAAAAGGATCGGGCCACTATAGGAATCCTTATATGATTAGAAAAAAATAAGTCTGGTTCTGCTTTTATCATCTCACAAAAAATATGAACTTCCTTTTTCATTCTCTACACCACATTGGGACCCGTAACCTATGTATCCCCAACCTCCATCCAAAACAATGGAGTACGAAATGGTATCCCATACATAACCTCAAATGGGTAGATTACAATTTAATATTGATAATTATTATAATAAGGAAGTCTACCAAAGGCACATTTCACACCCCAAATTCATTAAAGTCTAAGACAGACTCCCGCAACATATGGATAGTCTATTTTGTCTAACCATATTTCTAGGGGTGGAAAGAAGTGTTCAGGCATAACTGAGTTTCAAAAGAATGTTCTAATCCCTTAATGACTATTTAGGTAAAATGTGTACACCAATCTAAGACAATGGACCTTGGAACTCCGTGAATCCACACAACCTCATCCATGCACATCTTAGTCAAATCGTCCACTATTCCCAACTCCTTGATCAATAATAAGTGGGATGATTTCATTTATTGATCCATTATCACCCATATAGAATAATAACCTCAGAATGATCTACATAACCCTTTGATGAAATATTATGTGATTTTATCCCATTTCCAGTATGGAATATCCAATGTCTGAAAAAAATATCAAAAAATGCTCTATCTTTACGTACTGGAAAAAGAGACACTGAGCCACAAACTCTACCACTACCCATTTCATCCTAGACTACGAAAAATAGTTCCCTAAGCCATGGAACATTTTGGAAACTCTTGGATGTACTTGAAAAATGTGAGCAATGAAACACAAAAACCACTCCCTTTATCATCACTACTGGAAGATGAAACCTCCCTCAAATTAATAATTGGTTCTATATATCCTTTATACATCCCTCTGGAGCATCATCATAGACTACAAATTTTTTCATCACCTCTGCCGTTGAGTCTCCCCACTAAGTCTCACCCCCCTTCATCAACATATAATATTAATCCATCATCTAAAATAAATACCATCTACCACCATCCACCATTTCATTTAAGTTAAAGGATTCTAACAAATATATTTCTCTCCAAATATCCAAGAACCCATAAACAACACCCTTCAATGACTCACTACTCAAACAGTCCAAAACTACAATCCCCGTTTCTGAGGTGTTGGAGATATCAAAATAATTTTCATGGGAGAAAAATCATCCACCTTTTCTACTGCAGATTCAGATCATGATAAGAAAATACATACCTCGAAATATTGTGAACTGTGAAGACTAAAAAGTGAAACTCATGGATGTAACATCACCACAACTTCTACACAAACACAACATCCTATAGATCTATATCATTTGAGGAATATTTATGTTTATTAGGGAATAACATCGTATACCCATAATATTTCATTTCATTCTACTACATAATGATTCAAACCAATCCCAAACAAGAGGAATAAAAAACACCTCATACAACACACCCTCTTTCAGTAGCTAAATCACTATAGCACTGACCGACATCCCCTTTACATGACCAAATGCAACATCGAATTGGTCATTCCACACAAAATCATGTTCCTTCCAAATAAAAGCTATAAAAAGGGATACAACTTAATAAAATCATGCACAAACCTCTGATAATATCCTACATGATAATGGAATCTAGAAAGCTCTTCCACATTCATGGGTACAATCCAACAAATAGATTCTTAATCATTCAATGAGTCTGCTAAAAATCCATACTGAGATGAAACATTCCTAAATATATTCTCCTCTCACTTCTAAAACATACACTTAGACAACATTCCATAGAGCAGGGGGCATCAATGAACATGCATGGTAGTTTTGAGATTCTCATCATGATTCTCTCATGAATGCTATTAGATCAAGATATCACCAATTAATACAATGATCAATCAGTCTATGAAAACACAAAAAAAAGTTCATATGCCCCATGAATGCATATGGTGAGTTTATAAATCTGAATGACTTGACAACCTTTAAAAAATTCCCATACCTAAATATGAAGGAAGTCATAAATATATCCCCCTCATTCACCATCAACAGGAGATATCTGTACCACAGTTTGGTCATATAAAATAATCATGCCCCTCTCACCATGTCATAAATACATTCTATCCTTAAAGGAGAGTAACGGTTTTTTACTGTAACCTAATTAAATCTCTAGTACTCTATGGATCGCCTCATGCTATCATCCTCCTTCTTTGATAAAAAAACTAGTGCACCCAATAATGACACACTTGGATGAATATAAACCATCATCATCAAATCATCATTCTGAATCCTCAAGTCCCACTACTCAGAAGGTTTCATCCATTAAGGATTCATTAAAATCATAGAATCATCATGATATAATTCAATCCTAAAGTCATCATCACATCATGAGTTAGTTCCACAACCTCATTGGGAAAACATACCGGAACTCTCGAATGACCCTATGAACCACTACCATCCTAACATTGACTAATTCCACCAAAAAATCAGGTAACAAGGAATGAAGGGGCTCTATAGGTTGACTACCCAGCTAACAACCCAACCTGCCAATGAATTCCATAGATTGTCCATCCACATCCAAAAACAAAATTCCACTTCAGAACTAGTCAATAACACCATGTATAGAATAATGCAAATAGATTCCACAGATAAAATCATATGGTTGTATTATAAATAAGAAAATATCCCCACCAGATAGAAATTTCCCCATCATCAGTCTACATCCCCACCACACATCAAACAAGATGGTCTAACCTCAGAATGGATTAGTCAACCCCAGAGGAATGATAAGCCTATCTACTTCAAGTCCAATAGCATGGTATATATTGGATAATACAAAGGATTGTTAATATTATGAACCATACAATGCATAAAAAATATTACTAAACCAAATAAACGTACCTATGATAATCTCTATCCCCTCTAGAATGGCTACCTCTACTATGTTCAACTAACCTTACCCATTTCCTCCACCTATATGATAAAGTCCACCTCTACATCCATGATCAGGTTGGGGTCACTGAACCTGAGGAACATACTATCTTCGGCCTCAATATGCTTTATCTCCAATTAGTATAGATAAACCTATTGCCCATACTAGAGAAACGGTCTCTCTACAAACTGCTGCTGAGGCTAACACAAAAATTATCGACCTCTACAAAACTAATCTCAAGGAACACTATTCACTAGTTCTTATGATGGGCATGAACCCCACATCAATAACATAGTAGAACAGAAATATAAGGAAAATGATGGAATCTAGTAGCCAAGGAAGGTTTGAAATAATTTTGCTGAGGTCAAATCATTGCCTATCAAAATTGGGAAGGTTGTAGTGCCTGTGATGTGCCACTGACAACTTGGATCCTCAAGGAACCCTCTGGGTTCCCATCCCACAACAAAACTCCCCTTTATTAAATCTACTCAGTAACCTATATCTTCTTATGAACCACTAAATATGTTGGAATTGTAATAAGAGTAATTTTATTTTGGATAAAAGGATAGAGGGCCCCCACATAACATCTTGCATAAGACTTGTCATTTAGAAATAGATATGGGGAAAATGAATAATGTCCTTGAACATGGTTCCCAACTCCCACCTTGACAGGATCTAATGATAATGTGAAATAATATCTACTCTATTTAATTCCTTCAAGGTTGATGAAATTTCTTTTACCAAAACTCTTTCTAGAAGCTGAACCATAAAAAATATTCCCCCATCCACTCACTATGGAAGAATATCCACCACTAACACACATCTTCTCACATCTACCTGACTACTAAAGGTACCTAGTACTCGATCGAGGCCCACATATAACTGAAATAAATCATGATATCTTGTGGTCATCTATTTATCTACATGTCTGAAACACTACCCGCATACATTCCCAAATACTTCCGCTTGAAAGAATAAATATCCTCTCCCATGCCGCATCCTCATACTTCCAATCAAACCTATGGGTGTTAACTAGATCGACCTACATAACCTCAACTTCCTATGCCACATACGGATGATGAACATGACCCATTTCTATAAATGAAATTAATATCTTACTAATCTATATAGTATTGATTTTTTATTTTTTATTGTTTAATAATATTAGTTCATGTTAGACATCACAAAACTACTTAATTAAAATAATAACCTAATTCATGATGATGCATGTTCCATTCCTAGGTCTTTACCCAACAAGCTGGTCCATCTCATTAGGTTGTTAAATATACTCAGAGGGCCTGCACTAGATCACAAGGGGACCTAAAATAAATTGTCCTAGCTTGTCTCCCTTGCCTATGTCTTGCACTATGGAAAACTGGCATGGTTTCCATACTAATCCAACCATTCCTCACTATTACTAACTTTGGACTCCACCCAAGATCCCTACCATCTTTTTATGATTCCACTCTGTCAGAACCCCCTCCCATAATGATAATAGATTGAATGGAGAATGATAATTACCCCTGATTCCAACATCTCGCAGGCCTCAGGTTGGAGACTACCATATATTGTTTAAAAATTTCAAAATATTAGAGGAATTCCCCAATATAGGAAAACATGATGTGGATATAGGGTAAATCAACCATAATAAACTACCTGACATATATATAAGAAAAATAAAAACCAACACACAATAAATAGGTAAATAAAATTGATACAAATTATAAATCTACAAATTAAAAAACTAAAAGAAAATATAAGGTAGATTCACAACACCTATCAAAAGGTTTGAGCTTGTATTGTTCAGCACGGTCAACAAAATTCTCCAGGAAACCTAAAAATGATTTTATAAAAATAGTGTGAGCATACCAGTTTACTCAGTATGAAAAACCACGTCTCCCATTAAAATTTTAATGAACCAAACTAGTTCACCAATTAGAAAAAAGAAGAACCAAATAGAACCTATAAGGGTATACTAAAAAAACCCCACCCTCACCAAATCACACACTAAATAATTCATGCTCAGTAATATAATATAAAAAGAATTAAAAATGATATGGGTACCCCACACCGCTTACACATTTCTATGTCACTCTCAAACCCAATTTCATACTTCATTTTCCTCCCACATATTCCATATACTACACCTACCCACAAGCATGATCACAACATACCTCACATGAAGACATGTGGGTTCACTTCCCCACATGCCCGACCACATCACGTATATCTTGAAAACACCTAGGCCACAACACAAACACTAGAAAACCTATAGTAGTAGGGTACCATGAACATTTAGGACATCAACCATGAAATATACTCCTACCTTAAATGAACCCCACAAGATTTTACCCCAAAAGCACATTCAGTAAACTACCTTGACACCCCAAAATCTCTGTCATCAATCAACCTCACCACCCCTGAATCATTGCCAATTACCCCAACCCCATGGAAGAATGGACAAGAATCCACCCCACCACCCCAAGATCATGACCAAAAGACAATCTTCTCCACTATCCATAAATTCACATCACCATCCCACAAGAAAGACCACACATCACAACACAAGAAAGATCATTTTATATATTTTCATGTGGGTTTTAACACATTTAATTATATTTTAGGGACATTATAACACAATCCTATATCCCAGGGAAGCCATTACATTATCCAAAAAATATATTTTTTGTGTAAACTAATGAAATGACGATGTTATTTTCTGTGAAATTGAATTCTTTTTATAGATTTCCTACCACAAAGAAGGTTTTCTAACTAACTACTCATCGCAAGAAAATAAAAACACATGCAAACCACAAAATTAACATGATAAAACATAGATAAACATACATAATTACAAAATTCCATAAAAACACAACCCAAAACACACCCCAAACCATAACGACAACACCATAGTGAATCCTTGGGAGAAGAATGGTTGAAATCCTACCCAGAATAACAAAGGTATTATCATGGATTTCCAACAAACAAATACTAGGACAAATAGATCAAAAAGTTAGGAAGAAGGATTTATGAACACCGTGGGGTGCCTAGGATTCACCTAATATGAGAGGAAGAATAATTAATGGTATAATGAAGGAATACTTTGTCGTAAAATTAAATTTAAAATTGTACTACCTTGGGGGTTTATACAATGTGTAATCCCTTTTCATGTATTGTAATAAAAAGAATTCAATTTCACAGAAAATAACATCGTCATTTCATTAGTTTACACAAAAAATATATAATGAAAAAACATTTTTTAAAGTGAAAATGTTAAAAAGTTAACAATGTTTGTCATTCTAAAATAAAAATTAATATTATTATAGTTACCTAAACTGGAATAAAATAAGTGTAATTTAATTAATTATAATTTCAAACAAATTTAAAATATAATTTAACTTAATAAATGAATTTGACAAAAATGTAGCCATCCATTTATATTCGTTATTTTTCACTATTAATCCAAAAAAAATCACAACAATGAAATAAATTCACCCTAATTTATTTTTTAAATTATGAATTGGAAAATTATGTTTAATTTATCAGATTTATTTTAAATAATTTTCATAAATTAATTTTATTATTTTCAAAAATGCAACAACAAACATTTGGTAGAAAAAAATTATTTCTAAGACATATAAAGTTTTTAGCAAAAAAAATATTTATTTTATTAACAATATATTTTAAATATAATATACTGGTACACATAATATTTAAAAATTAGTTATTACTATTAATTGAACTGATTTTAATGTCTATGTTATGACCATTTCATTAATTATATTTTATGGTTTTGTTAAAATGTAGTGTTTTGTGTAATGCATTCCAGACTAGTGATGCATGTAGTAAACGTTTAACACTCTGTTATGTGAAATGGAATTAATAAAAAATATTTATTTTCTTAAGATAAAAATAATTAATGAATGTTTGGGGTGTCACAATATAGACCCCATAAAATGAATTTTTCCTTTGAAATTTATCTTAGTTATTAAATGATTAATACTTGCATGTTCATTTCCTAGAACCCCCATAAAGAGGGTAAATAAAATATCACATTGGGGAATAGAAATGGATTTTCTATGTTAATCTAGAATAAAATGTAACATGTTTAAAAATAGGATAAAATTGTTCGAATGTAAAATAAATCACATATTATTGAAAAATACCACCCAAATATTGATGGATAGTGATTGAAAAACGAGATCACAAGAATGTGTGTGATCCAAAGAAGGGTAATGGCCACAAAACCTAAATATGTGATGATTAAAATAACCATTAGATTCATTAGAAATTATTGAACTTAGATAACCTTTTTGTATCAATGTCCTTTTTCTACAGTAGAATAAATTTCATGAGAAGATATACATTCATGATTTTATTACATTAATAGCACCATATAGTATTCCCTTGAACAATTACCACATCATATTTTACTCCCCTAAATGAAGTGAAACTTTTTATACATGATTCACAAATGGATAATAATATCCATAGATCAAATGATAATTCATTATATTTATCGTTATTTATCATCAAATCAAAATGGTTACCACAGGTTATCCAATATTCAAAAAACATCATATGGAGAAATAATACAATAATCTCTAAAAAATAATTGAAATAAAACAAAAACCATTTCACAAAGGTTAATACTTTTGAACATTCAAAAAATTTTATATTCAATTATATTTAAATAAGGTGACTAAATTTCTCACAATCATCATAACATTGAACCCCCCATATATCATAACATATCTATTGAATGTTCCATTTATAACATGTGAATACCCTGATCATATATTATATAGAAAAATGGTAATGAACTAAATTACAATAAAACCATATTTAAAACATTCATTATTCATTATTTATTAAAAAATAGATTATTGGATATGTTCATTGAATAAAAAAATTGTTTTATCATGATCCATGAGGTCATAAATAATATTGTTAAAAAGATGATAATCTGTTCTAAGGTAATCAGTATTATCTAGTTAACATTATTCTTACCAAAAATCACTTTATCAAAAATAAAAACACATTTCACTATATCAAGAACATATTAAGGGTTACCATCCCTTAATATTGTTTTGTACGTTAAATATAACTCTTCCATTAAATCATGTTCTTGGTCATCTACATCGTTAAACATATTCATTAAAATCATTAATGAATAAATTATAATGGAAAATCCTTATATATTTCAATATTCCTGAATCCTAGTACAAAAATAATTCAACAACACCACATCCTTCTCTAACTATTAACTAGGATTCCCCATAATATTCTTTAATACTTCATTCATTTCATATGTCCTCTTCAGTCTCTTCATCATCAGCAATATAATCATTACTCATGAAAAATTCATGATTTTCATCATGAGATTTCCCCTTAGTGAATTGATTTCATAATTCCAATATTTTCCAAAATTAAATCATTAATATTCCAATAATATCATAGGGATTCCAATATTAACATCCTTCGTTTTAACTGAACATTTAATTTTCCTCAGGAAGTTACATTCCTTGTGTCCTTATTTCATATATTAAAATCATCCTCTTGTTCCTCTAATACTTTTATGTTGGGGTTTTCTTCCAATATTATATATTGATAGGAAATGTAATATTGTTTCAAACATGGTCTCCACTATATGACCATTCAAAAAAATCATTCCTTCTCTACTTTGGTGAGTGTTAGAGTCATTTTGGTTACACATTATTAATCATGTTTGACGAAAAATGATTACGAAAAATGGCAACATCCTTCACTCTAGTCATAATCTCATTTTACTTATCATAATAAAATTTTCCATCAAATTAATTAATAATTGGTTAACATATAGTTCCATCCATTGACTAAATACAAAAATAATATTTGGAGAAACACTAATAATAGTGCAACACCACATGCTCATTAAGAATAACATATATTCTGTCTAAATAATTACACTTTATTCATTAATTTATGACACCTTATAATTAAACATGATCATTAATAGTCATCATAAATTTAAATAATTCGTGATGTTTCTTAAATATTTTTTTTAATTTCATAATCATATCCTCTTGGAGTGTGAAAACCTGCGTGTTTCAAGCCTTATTGGCATGCTCCAATTCCTGATAGATTCTATATTAATATGGTGTTTTCGAGTTTGTTTCACCTAGGTACATCTATTTGAGATCAACATCCACCGATAGTATCCATACATTGATTTATTTTCTTGAAAAATACTATTTCCATCCAATAAAAAATTTAATGAAATTTTTCTATATTTTAAACCATACATAAAATTATACTTATGTACATTGATAGGCATAATATTGGAATTATCCAGTGGGATTTCAATAATTTTTTCTCATCCTCATTTATAATTAATAACTAAATATCACCTTTATACTCACTATAGATACCATGGATTCTAATAGATGGTTATTTCATCTTATTATAGGAATAATTATTATATTAGAATACACATGATTGAGGACTATAATATTTTTGTGCCATTTGAAACTTGGGAAAAAATATTATATTTGGTGTAATGATCTTCAATGTCTCCCATAAATATCATCCCATTTAGTATGAAAATGTAAAACCATTCATTATTACCTATGTAAAGGAACATTAGAAAATGTGATCTTAAATTCTCAGTAATGGTACAATAATAGATATAAATAAGTATATCATGAGAATAAGTGTATAAGAGCGTGATCATGTCTTTTATAAACTATACCCTACATATCAAAGATCTTAATCATGAATCATTGCATAAATATTGGATATTCATAAGACATAAATCATATGGGAATCAAGTAACGTGATCCATGAGATGATAACATTGGAATAAGAAATATATTTTAGCATACATATCTCCTCTAACATTGTAAACATATATAATTAGATACATGTTCACTAATTATTTTAAGGATGGGAAATAATTCCCTCTTAAAAACATATAGACATTCTACCAGGTCAATGCATAATATCATGGACATGAAATATAGGTACAATTATAAAATTTTGAACATGTAAACAGGATCATGGATAACATTATGGAATTCAAATATAGTACAAAACAATAAATCATAGTAGTCAAGGATTACTCATAAGACCGTCATAGTGGAAAAATTCCCCTACTGAACCCAGTTCACACTCTCTTGTAGTCCTATATATCTCAGGAGATATAAATAATTACATAATTAGTTTTAGGGATATATCGGTCTCACAAATTACATAATGAAACCAATATTTTTTTGTGCCACAATATCACAAATGTTTATCATATCAAAACCCATGAAAAGAAATTCGTGTCATTAAATTTTCATTAAATCATAATCTATGGAAAATATTCTTGTTTTATAATAATTTCATCATAGAATAACCCATGAAAATAAGTTATTTTCTTACGCATGTCCTTTTATTATAAACCATTGAAGAGAAAATAGTTTCAGAAACATCATGTCATTAGTCGTAAACAATTCAATGATATAATATGGATGGTATCCTTGAATCATATCCCCAATAAGTCATATGTAACACCAAAAGATATCATATTAGATTGAAATTAATTATGAAATATCATTTGGAACATTTATTGAGTACAATTTTCTTTTATTATTTGAAAAATTATTTTTAAATAATAAAACATTTTGTAAGCATTTTATTTGAAAAAAGAATCTAAAGATTATAATGGAATATTTGAAATTAATTTAAATTTGTTTTTAGAAATTAATTTTTTGTAAAACCGTATCATTTAAAATGATATAAAAGAATTTATTTAAAAACATATTTGGAAACATTGTTTGAAAACATTGTTTTTGAATAGAATAGATTTTCGGCCAAAGAGAAAAAATAAAGTAATATTTTTTGAAATGATTTTTTTTAATTATATAATTTACAAAATATTGTAAAAATTGATCCATTATTTGAAGATATAACAAATAATTATAACAGAATAAAATTACTAATAATTCTGGAGAGATTGGTCAGAATATTTTATCATCGAAAACATTGTCATAAAAAATCCTAATAAATGATGAGATTGTAACAAGAAATATTTAACAGTTACGTAACTTTAAATCATTATGATAACATGGAAGTTTAGTAAAATGAAACATAAAATATCATGTGGATGATTAGATACATGATATTACTTTTCTGACGTTCCTTATATAAACCTCCTGAATGAATATAGATGCAAAACATAATATACATCTCAAAGAATAAAAATTGAGACCAACATCCCATATTTATTTGATGACTATGGAATTGTAAAACCCATGAAATGGATATCCTAAATTGTATATGTAAATATGAATATTTTTAATTTTACTAATATTAAACTATATTTATGGGAAATATATACATCACATCAACAAAATAGGATGTGAACATGTGTCCCAGGGAAGTAAAAAGTTAGATGGAAATCCCATATATTAAGTATTGTCTTTCCTTGTACTCTTCATCCATAAATTATAATAAATATAATTTAATTATACATATATTAAATACCCATAATTATATATATCATATACTAAATTATTTTTCATGAATTTTTTTTACCTTTTTAATAATAATTCCATATTTATGTTATGTTTTGGGTAACAACCGCTTTGTTTTTCATGTATGTTTAGAATTTTTATTTTTGGTACAGAAATTTTTTTAATGGATTCATCATATAGAAAATATAAAACATGTTAAATTATCATATATATTCATTATATATGTATTTATATTAATCGTTAATATTAATTGATAGGTTGTGAAATTAACTGTTAATGGAGATGGTAGGTCAAATGTACGCATGAATGTTGTTTCCATTTTGTTGTCATATTGATCGAAATAAAATTAAATGATATATATATATATTATCATTAATTAATATTTTTTATTTCATAAATATGACATGTGTTTAATAGACCAATTCATAATATATTCCATGTAATGCATGAATGAATCACATATCATTTCTAGGCCGTAGTCTATCGTACACATAAAGGGTGTATTTAACTTATTTCATAAATATAAATCAATCACCATTCAGCATAGGAGGCATATAATAACTCAAAATAATTTATCTATTATTATAATGTACTCCTAAATGAACATAAAAATTATAATGTTAAATATCCTTATGATCCTACCCTTTAATTAATTTTTCAATAAGAAAATGACCATAACCCAATGTTCTTTCCCTTACAATAATGTATGAGGAACTAAATGCATATTTTATATGATTGTCAGCACTCAACAAAAACAATTAATGTAACACAAAAAAACGCTCTGTTATCTCCACCTATAAGGAATGCATGTTCTCTTCCCAGCCATTCCCTTAGGATTCTATTACATATCACATCTCAAAATCAGCATGAAAGAACCATAGGCTTCACAAACACAACTCTCAACTCAACATTATCTGGATCTTGTCTCATTGAACTAGTCTCTCCCACCTAACCAATGGGTTGCATCCCATGTTGGTCAAATATCACATGTAACTCCTATTTGTTATCATCTTTAAAATCATAAAACTACTATATTTTATAATGCCATCTCAAGGGACTCTTGTATCAAAAACTTGTGAAGAATGACATGACATAACATCATCATTCCCAAGATGTTATTTCTTACTAGGAATCGACCTAAATAAATTTCCCCATAATAAATAAAACCACATATGTATGCTCATATATATAAGTAACCATATCATTTAAGATAGTTTGTGTTAATAAAAAAAATTTGATCTATCTTGGTAGAAAGATCTCACCGATATTTTTTGGAAGAATATAAATGAAGAGTGACATTTTAGTGGGGGATGGTTCACACTTTGAGTTTGTTAAAATAATTACATATAATAAAATTATTCATTGAATTTTTTCATCTAAATCGATAGATATTTGAATATGGTATTTTATGACACCAAAATATATCCATAAAATATTATTTCGTTATGTTCAATGGGAAAACTACACTTGTAATTTTGTTTAATCCCACAATAATCTAATTTTAACCATAACCATGAGGTTAGATGTTTCTTGGTTTAATTATTCATCACGACCACAAATAAAAGTGGAGTCATCAACAAATTTTAAAAGGATGATTTAAAATATGGAGTTAATTTTATAAAATTTACACTATAAATTTGTGACAAATTAATTTTCAAACAATCATAAAAAGTACAGTGAGAATTAGTTTTCTTGAAAAATGTTTTCTTAAATATATTAAATTTATATAAAAAATACAAAGAAAATAATTTATAATGAAATAATTGGGATATTAATAATATAAATGTTCTAATTTTACTATAAAAAAATTATGAAATAAATTATTAATTTATAAATTCATCAAATAATAATTCCTTTTTCAATTAAAAATGTTTTTTCACTATTTTTATTAGAATTAATATTTTTGAAAATAAAAAATATATATAACATACTTTTTATATGATAAATTAAAAGATGAAGTTCATTTTTAGAAATAAATTTTTTAATACTTGAAAAAATTAATTATACTATTTATTCACAAAAAATTAAAACCCATTTAGGGGGAAAATAATATTTTTAAACCATAATATCAGTTTATTAGAAATTTAGTAATTTTGTATTTACTTTATCTAAAACCCTTATAAATATTTATTAAAAAAAATTCCCTATATCAAATTTTAATTTAGTTTCTAAATTATAATGCTACTCTATATTATGGTTTATTTGGACTTACTGTTGTGTATATCCAAAACTATTGACGAGATAAAATTTATTTTAAAATTATTTATTATAAGATATCGAGGTGCTACATTACACAAGACATATAATGAGTTCCTTCCTCAAACAGCCATAAATAAAATACATACAAATTAGGATATTCTATTTTTTCATTTCCTTAGGTTCCTTAGAAACTTCTTAGAATTTTTTATTCCCCCATATAATTCTACTATGGAAGTAATCATGTTTTATTCTCATTGTCTCTAAAATCCATGATTTATACCAATTGTTTTTAAAAGTAAATATCTTGATCCAATAATATGACCTATATGTTAAGTAAATTTAAAGGATCATATTTACTTCCTCAGGATAGAGGTACACATCATAATCTTCAGAGGTGTTCCATGGATGTTCTATGTGACAAGAAATTTTCCCTACTCTATAAAGAATCTGGAATGGGATAATATACCTTGTGATCAACAGTTCATTATTTATGAAAATCATAACCTTATTTCAATTATAAATTCATATTATATATTTCTCAATAAATATTAATTCAATATTACACAAATAATTTACATTATATCTTTTCTATCGACTTTGTGATATGTTGTTGTGTTGTTAAATGGATATAAATTTCTCAATCATTTCCTCTACTATCTCAAGCATCAATATAGTTCTTTCTCTAATTTTATCCCATAACATTAGAGTTTTATGCTTATTTACACATATGAATTCTTATGTATCAATCATTATTCATGAGTGAAATATATTATTGTAAAAACACTCGACTAAAAAGATGGTGTTGAACACAAAATTATTTTAAATATATAGAAAAAATCACAGAATATTCACTTGAGATTGAATGGTTTTCTTAGACTAAGAATCTGTCTAAGTATGAAAATAAGTATTGAAACTAAATTCTATATCCACATCCTACTGAATTCATTTCCAGAACACTAATCAATCCTTTTATCCTGACCATATACAATATAATGTGTTAGTCTATTAAACATGACCACTTCCTTAATATTTATTCTAGAATCATTAACAAGAGAGAAATATTTTTACATAGAAATTAGGTGCGATGAATTATTCATGTGATCAATAAAAACCCAATGTAACATTATAGGCCTTTTATTTTTTGTGGAGACCGATGAAAAAATACATTGGGCTACTTTTCCATTTCTATTCTGGTATGTTTAATGATTTTTACATCCCCTTATATTTCATCCTCTCATCCTTAAATTTATGAGAAACCAAGAAGATAGATACAAACATTTTAATATATCCCAACATTCTGTCCCACAAAATATACCATTTCATATATATATATATATATATAAATCATTATAAATGAAATATTAATAAAGAATTATGAACTAGGATCTTTATAAAATATATCTTTTTCATGACCGGTATTTATGCAACACAGACATGGTTACTGAAAATTATCATTACATCAAAAACAATTTTAAACTTAGGAACATTTCTCACCATCATTTATAGTTCGTAGCCTTTTTGATTCACCTTTTTAATCATAAATTGGATAGATGGTTGAACAATTATTTGATAATGATACTATTTCCCAACATCCTACATTATTTCAAGATTAATTCATTATAATTATATAAATGTGGGATAATTTTTTATCCTCATTATAGATTAGTTATCATGAGTATTTTTAATTAGAGAATATTCCACTGTGCTCACTTTCCCATGGTGGTAATAAATTTATAAAGCACAATAATTAATGAACTCTGACAATATTTAATGGTGTATATTCAATTATTTCAATGAAAATGTATACTTTATGATTTTATGATCATTATAAATGTCAAAAAGTTCTATGTATATTAAATTACTCCATATATTCTTTAAAAAATAACTATAGTAGATAGAAAATTATCAGTTCGGTAGTTTCTATCATGAACCATAAATTTTCATGTGGCATAAGCTATCACCATTTCAATCTATATGACTATGAATTTCATAAACTTATTTTTTACATCACTATATATCACAAAACCATCACTACTATAAGGAAATTCAATCTTGGTGAACTGGATAATATTTAATTCAATTCCTTGAAATCTACTTCACATTCATGAATGCAATGGAACATGTATCCCTTGTTTGATAACATGATTAATTGATTATAAAACCATGAGAAATTCCCCACAAACATTGATAATGTACATCCAAATAAATAAAAAAATATATCCTAGTCAATGTGGTTGATCCAGGCCAACATTTAATAATGTATGCCTTTGATAGATCTATATATATACCCTCACTTGATACTATATGATGCAAATAATGAGACCTTTTATATGAAAAATTCACATATGGATAATTTTTCATACATATTCTCTATTGAAAGGGTATTTAGAATAATACTGAAGTGATCTTTATAATATTCTTGTCAATATGAATATATAAGTATACCATCTAAAATGAATTCCACAAATAGATCAATGTATTCAATAAAGACCATGTACATTAAATCAATTAATATATCAATGTAAATTAGTAATACCAAATGAATAACTATAAATTCATAACTTCTATTAATTTTATGAAATATTTCCTTTGGTATATCATCATTATTGGAATTAAATTGATGATTTCCATAATGATGTCCTAGATTGTAATAATATTTAGATCTTCTTATTTGATAAATAAAAATCATCAATATGGGGTAGAGGATACTTGTTCATGATAGAGATCCATATAATTTCTTGATAGTATTATTTATTCAACCTTATTATTATAAAAATAATAGGTTCAACCCAAGTTGATTCACTTTTATTTATAAATAACTTAACAATATATTGTTGGCATTTTTTCGTCAATTCATGCAACTCAATTGGACTCATTCTACATGGAGTCTTTCAAATAATTTTATCATATGGTATGAGTTCAATTGAAAACTAAAAACCGTGATTTAGGGTAATACTAGGAAATTTTTTTGTAAAATCCTAAAAAAACACCTATATAATATGAATAACACTGGTGTTAATTTTTTCTCCATCCATATGAGATAAACACCCATTTTTAATAAGAACCAATACAAATATTACAGTTTTAATTATCATTGGAATTTAATATTTATTGTCACACTTATATATGACAATATATTGGTGTGGAAAATCAAATTTAACATCCCTTCCTCAAAAATTAATATTTTATTTATATAAAGAAATACAGTCTATTCCTAAAATAATATCAAATTTCTCTAGAGGTATAATTATGATATTTTTGGAAATTCCAAAAAAATAATAATTGTATAATAATCATAATATTTTGGTTTTATCATTATAATAATATGATTTATAATTGTAAATTAAATATATATTCATTTAGGATATGTGTTAACATTACTGTATAATTCTCATGATATAAGTAAATCCATATAACTAATATCAAATAGGGCACTTAAATAATTGAGAATACCTATAACCCCCCCTCCTCAATGATTATCATTATATCATCAATACCTTACTAAAAACAAAATAGTTATTAAGAATCTAAATCCAATTTTATCGTACTGATCCCTCTTCAAAAAAACAATCATTAGTTGTCTAAATAATAACATCATGTTTTTAGTCAATGACACCTTACATTAAATATATGTTATTTGTTGTCATTTTCTATTAAAATCCTCGATAACAGTTCATAATAAAAAAATGTAATACCAATAATAACCTATGGGAGTGTCAAACTAGGTTCAAAATAATGTAACACCCTCCATATTCTGGGAATATAATCACGATATACTCAAACAACTCTTTTGGGGGTTATTACCCCTAGATGCATCTATGCCAAAACCACACACCTTTGTAGTATTCAGATAAAGATTTTTTTCATGGAAAATCATACAACATTAACATAACATAGTCTGTTCTCATACAAATATGATTATTCCAAGGGATCTCATAGTAGTTTTCTCATCCTTGTTCCAAAATGAATAAAGGAGTTACCTTGATACATACTATAGTGACCCATACTTTTCATACATAATTATTACATATTTTTAGAAGAATATTCGTCACATAAAATTTTTGTCCATTATGAGATAGTTATTTTTTTGTTTTATAAGAATCTTTATTGCATAGAAATCATTATCTTAATAGGTCTACATCATCTCGCACTATGTTCTTAATAACTGAATCCCTTCACAAATATATAATACTTAAAACCATTCTTCATTACACAGGTAAGGAAAACCTAAGAAATGGTGATATTTGATTATCAATGAGGGTAATAAAGGGATATATCAATGATCACACAAACATAAAATGATCATAATTTAATGAGAACATTGAAAAAATATTTTAAAACCATATCATGTATATCATATATCATAATCCTGAGTTATTTAAAAAGGTTTTGAAGTTCATAATAAATGAATCATAACGGATCAAAAGAACATAATCCATGAGAGTATAACTATAGAACTCTCGGTTTTTGGTATGTAAAAATTACATGATTATTTTTATTGTTATAAAATGTATGTGTAATTAATGGGAGAGTTTGGAGAACTCTTTATGTGTTTTGGTGCTAATTGGAAGTCGCACGGGTAGCGCAGAGTATCTCTAATTGGGTGGCCAAACCATGAATTGTTCTCCTCTTGAGGGAGTAGCTCCAACACAGTTGGAGTATGGTTAGGTAGACCGTTCAAGGGGAGGCATTGCGGTTTGTGGTTACTAAAATGTTTTCACACATAGTCCCTAACCCTGCGGTCAAACCGTGCAAAGAGTCGGAAAGAGAATCTTAAAAATAATATCTCAGTAGTTTCTTCCATAAATCCCTCATTTATTACACCACCCATTCCTAACTCGGTATTTTTCTTCTCCTGTTGAAAAATAAGGTTCTCCCATCGGTCTGAAGGCGATATGAGGGCTTCCCCTGGTGAATCGAAGTTAGATTCTTGAGGTATGAGAGCGTCCTTCTTTGTTCGTGATTGGTTTCTTAGATGTAATTAGATCTACTTTTTCTCTTCTCAAGGTTTCATAGATATAAGAATGTAATGGGTTTATCTATGTTTTTAGATTACAAATATAATGACAATAAGTATTTATCTTGCTAAGAGAATATATCTAAGGAGGGTTCATAGAGAATCGACATTGTTTTCTTGCGAGTTATTCATTTTTAGGGGGTTTCGTTAAAACCATCGAGGTAGGAGGATTCACTTTTGACTCCTATTAGTAAAGGTAATTGGATTTCTCTAAAATTGAATGTATTGTGAATAATTTATTTTGATTTGGATTTTGAATACAAGTTTAGAAACCTTTTTTGTGATGGTTGTGAAATCTAGAAAATCAGGAATTTTAAATGAGTGTTATGGTTCTTTGTTTTTAAGCATAGGTTTTAAAAAGGAAATTTTTATTAATTGTTGGAACAAGAATTGGATTCTATATTTTAAATTATAGGGGATGTTTTATTGAAATTAATTATTTCTATGAAATTGGATGTGATTTGGTTTTAAATAAAAGATCATTTTAATTGATGTGATTTATTTTTTAGTGGAAATAATTGGCATAAATTGTGTAGGTGTGAGTTCATTCCTAACGAGTGCTAAATAAGGGACATGTACCATTGGGATACAAGGGGTGTGATGCTATATTTGGGGAATGTGTCATTGGGACACAAGGTAATTGGACTAGAGACCTCTCTTGAGTATGAGACATTCAAACGAAGCATGAATGTGTGGGAGTGTTGTGAAATATGGAATGGTTATGGAAAATGATAATAAGGATTAGTTTTAATAATTATGTATTTATTTTCCTGGAAAAAAGTCTTTCTAGATAATTTGTTTCATTTATTTTTTGGGACATGGTTGTAATTGATTTTTTGGAATTTTTTAATATTTGTATATAAATTAATTTGTTAAATTGTTTTATATAAAATATTTTATATAAATATGGATAAATTTTATAGCCTATTTGTGTGAGTAGGTTAGTCATTGGAGAAATCCATCAGAGTTTATACTCACCCCTTCCCTGGAACTTTGGTTCTTTTTCCAATGCTATCATCCGGGGCAGGGGAAAAGGTAATGTTTCCCACAACTTAAGAACAACCTCGTGACACAAGGGATGTTTGGTGATTGTGGATATTATATCTCATTGAGTAGGGACTATAGTGGTTTTGTGAATGTATTTAGTTGTTTATCAACTTTTTAATTTTATACTGGTTTGGTATTTCAATGATTCAAACTGTGTTGTGGTTTTGAGATATATGAAATTTTTTAGTTTCCTTCTTTTGTTCATGCAGCATTTCATGAAATTTTTTTATGGTTTGTGGGTTTATTGAGTTATTTATTAAAGTGTATATAATCCCACAATAGATTTTGAACACATTTGGAATTTATTTCCAACATTTAGCATCTTGCAGATGTCGTTTATGGACTAGCAATGACTCGATGTACTCTCAATCCAATGAGAACTGGCGGGTCATTAAAAATGTTATCAGTTTTTTCCATCCTTGGTGGTACAAATGTTACAATCTACTTCAATCCTTGCCTAAAAAGAAGTCATCAATGTTCTTGGTCTTGGACATAAAATTCCTTCTTGTCTATTCATTAGGCTGATATCTTATATTGGAGTAGGATTTTTGGAAATTGAAATTTATAGCATAAAATAACATATCTAACACTTTTATATTGAATATCAAGTTACCCGAGATTTGGATACAAAATTGTTTTGGAGAAACTTCTAGGATTTTGGAATCTCATTGAACTGGGTTTATCCAATGAGATGAGCTTGACATTAATTTTAGAGGAATGACTTCCCACTAGGAGTGAATATATCATTTTGATGATTGATACATGTTGTGAAAAACTGTTTATTTTTTAAAAACTATTCAATTTGTTTTCAAATGAATGATTTGGAAAAGTGTAATGCTTACGGTGTTCTGAAAATGGCTAAATTTTAAAAAAATTATGTAAAATGTATTGAAAAATGGTTGAACATGAAAAAATATTGTTTTTTGGAAGACCATGATGTGATAGTTGATGTGATAGAATTTTTAATGCTAATACATCAGTTGTGGGAGAGTGAGATTGAAGGAGTTTATCATTGGATTAGAAAATGGCACACAGTAGGCATCATCGAAACCAACCCCAAGAATGTGCAAAGAATGTGGTTTCACCAGAACAATGGGTGAACAATGAGCCAGTTCAGAGTCATTTCCAATCATTTCTATCAGTGGTTACAGGGAATCGATGGAATGAGCTATGACATGTGGATCATACTATACAGTTAATGAATTTGAATCCAACTAACTTTTGGGGTGATTTTAAGCCCTAGAAGGAAGAGGTGTGTCTTAGTAGGATAAATCATATCGTCAAGTCCATTAGCACACTACTGTAGCTAAAGGTCATGTGAGAGACTTATATACTCAGGGATGAAGCACGCTAGAGGTTAGATTTAGCCGTTTAGGCTAAATTAGGTGAATGAATTAAATTGGACGATTTTGAAGAATTTTTCAATAAATAATTCTATCCTCATACGTTCAAAATCCAAAAATATGATGGAATTCTTCAGCCTGAATCAAGAGGATCTCTTCACCATATAATAAGCATCTATATTCATAAATTCATTGTGCATTGCAGTTGAATTTGACGAAAGTCGATCCTTGAAGTCATGCATCTTTGAATCGAGGATACGAAAGGAGATTCGATCAAAGATTGAAGTACTATACATAATTGAGTATATAAAGATAGTGAATAGAGTAATAGTTGCGGAAAGGGATATCTCAGGATCTATTGGAGGAGGTATGATGATACCATCAGTGAATGGTGGGAACTCGAACGCTGGGAGTAAGTGGTAAAGGGACAACTATTTCCATCTTGGGAGAGGAAATCAGAATCAGAAAGCTAGATCAGTGATCATACCTCCACAAACCAAGATAAAATCAATTTGTTTTCAATGTGGTTCACTTGACCACATAATGAGTGATTGTACGACATAAACTTTCACATTAAATAACTAAAAATAGATGGTGTATCATCCATTATTTTTTCACAATGCTCAATTGTCAGGTGATCAAGACACTTCTCAGGTGTCACATGCATCATATGATACGACAAGATGAGGACAACAGAATCAGTTTTGGAAGCAGAGCAGAGCTAGTCATGGTGATTCTATAAATACCATAACTCGTCAACCTAGAATATCACAGCAATAGAACAAGTTGAATAGTGCAGTGACAACTCTGATTTATGGAGTTGAGTGGATGATTTTCAATGATCTGGTTAGACCATCTACGATGAGAGGTATGATTATTTTTAATTATACCCTTGTACATGTTCTCTTTGATATTGGTGCATCATATTCTTTCATTTATCCTAGTGCTGTTTATTTTCTATGATTAAATATAGAAATGATTCCTTTGGTTTTAATACTAAAAGCTAATCTTAGTGAATGATATTTCATGACTTTTTATGTATAGAATGTGCGATAACTTTTGATGGAGTTGATATGTAGTGGAACTTATCAATGTTGGGCATGGATGTCTATGATGTAATCCTTGGTATAGACTGGTGGACAATGTTCAAGGCTCATAATGACAGTTATAGGATAAAATTTACATTCATGACTGAGGACAACATTGATCATCTCTTCAAAAGAGAGAGGATGGTAAAGAATGGTGAAAAGACTATGTTGGCACCAATGGTGGGATCTATCTCTTACTAGTTGGTGGTGTTGACTTTTGTATCAAGGGAAGAGATTGATGAAGTTTTTTTTCCAGAAGTTTTAAAAAAATTTCTAGACGTATTTCCCAATAACATCTCAAGGTAGCAACCTATAAAGGTACGATAGTGTACAATTGATCTCCTTCCAGTGACCAATCACATTTACCTTCCATGTTATAGGATGGAACAAACAGAGTTAATGGAATTGAAAGTATTGTTGTTGGATTTGAAATTCATGGGATTCATTCAAACAAGTTTGACTCTTTGGGTAGTACTAGTTTTGTTTGTGATGAAAGCAGAAGGAACACATTTGCCATGCGTCGATTACCGTAAGATAAACCATGTTAGGATAAAGAATATTTATCAGCATCCACACATTGGTGACCTATTTGATGAATTAAGGGGAGAAAAGTAGTTCTCCATGACGAAATTGATATCTGGATATCACTAATTGCGATTTCAGAAGGAATATATTCCAAAGACTTCATTCAGAAGAATATATAGACTATATGAATATGTAGTCATGCCTTTCGGTTTAAAGTATTTACCATTGGTGTTTATGGCCTTGATGAATCAGATATTAAACTGATATCTGGATTATATTTTTGTGGTGTGTGTGAAGACCTCTTGGTGTATTAAAAGACAATGGATGACCTTGAGGAAGACCTGGAAATAGTGTTACAAATATTGGGAGATCACCATTTGTATGTGAAATTATCAAAGTGTGATTTTTGGATACAGGAAGTACTTTTTCATAGCCATGTCATTTCTATAAATGGAAATTTTGTTGATCCTGAAAAGATAGAATTTGATATCTACTCACAACCACTGAATAATGTCTTCAACATATGCAGGGGTCTTGGAGTACCTGGTTACTACCAATGATTTGTGGGTGATTTCTCATGAATATCCTCTCCAATGACTGATTTGACAAACAAAAATGCTCCATTCTAATAGACAGACGAATGCCAAAACAAATTCTTGCAACTTAAAGTAAACCTTAAATCCGAACCTATTTGAATTTTTTAGAATTAGGACAGGGGTATGGAGTGTACTGTGATGCTTCGTGATTAGGGTTAGGTTGTGTTCTCTTGAATGTAGACCATGTGGATTTTTATGGTTTAGGTATGTTTAGGGTGTAAGAGATGTATTACCCAACATATGATTTTGAGTTACCTGCAATTTTCCATGCGTTGAAACCATGGAGACACTATCTGTTTGGTAAGAAATCAATTATGTTCACGAACCACACAATCATGATTTTTTTTATAAAAGTGATATTTGAATATGAGGAAATGTATATGAATGGATTATCTCCAAATTTTTGACTTTGACTTGATGTATAAACTAGGAAAACGAAATTCTATGGATGATTCATCATGAATAAATTCATATGCTCTTTTGGAGAATGTAGATTCAGATGAATGGAAGTTGATGTCGATCCTATCTGAAATTCAAGTAAAATGTGAAACCGGAGGTGCTGTTGAAGTTTTATTTTCATATAATATTGTTCATGATTTGGTAAATACGGTCAACAAGGCACAAACATCTGATGCAGAATGTCTAGTTATGAGTCCAAACTCAATGGTGGGGACACCATTGAGGGCTGGAAACATGATGGGTGTTAAAATTTTTGTTTTAGAGATCGGATGGTTGTACATCTGTATTGTCAGAGAAAACTCTTTCATATTTACTACCATTTGAGATGAGTTGCACATACAGGTATATAGTGGGTGTATAAGACATTGAAGGCATAATTTTGGTAGAGCGACATGAAAAGGATGGTGGATGAGTTCATCTTGAAGTGCTTAACTTGTCTGTGGGTTAAATTATAGCATCAGAGTCCAGTAGGAATGATGCAGTCTTTACTAATACTAGTGTGGAAATGGGAGAAGATAACGATGGATTTTTTTTAGGTTTTCCACGAATTTTCTGGAAACACTATGACATTTAGGTGATAGTGTATTGGTTTACAATGTTGGCCCATTTCAATGAAATTAAAGAAACTCGTTTAGTGGGTGATCTGTAAAAAATCTATATCTGGGAAGTGTTAAGAGGCATGGGATTCCAGTTTCGATAGTCTCAAACAAAGATCTAGGGTTCATATATCATTTTTAAAAATCCTTATAGATATCCCTTGACACCCAGTTGACTATAAGCATGGGGTTTCATCCACAGATAGATTACCAATCAGAGAGGATGATACAAACGTTGGATAACATGTCGCGTGTAGGTGTAATGGATTTTTGTGGCTCTTGGGTAGAGTATATACCCTTGTTGGAGTTCTCATATAATAAAAACTATAAGGCCTCGATACATATGTCTCTTTTCGAATCACGGTATGGGTGTCCATGTCATTACCCACTATGATAGGTTGAAATGGGTGATACCTCAGTATTTGAGCAAATAATTTTCCACGAAACAATATAGAAGATCCAATTGATTAGAATGTTGGTTGAGACTGCTTAGAGTCCTTAGGAAATCATTTGCAGAACACCGTCAAAGAACATTATCAATCACTATTGTTGATCAGGTTTTCTTGAGGATAACTTCATGGAGTGGAAATCATCATTTTGGAAAGTAGGTATAGTTACATCCAAGGTACATTATCCTTTTTGATATATTGTAATGGGTTGGAGAGGTCTCATATCAGTTTGAATTACCACCACGATTTAGTTTTGTGCATAACATGATCTATGTATCTCAGTTAAAAAAGTATCAGTCTAATCTAGACCATGTGATCATATGGGATCACGTTGAACTTGAGATAGATGATTTATTGATATATATCCCGGTACATATTGTGGATAGGTAAGGGAATGACTTTC
The DNA here is from genome assembly GCA_963277665.1 of Viscum album. Taxonomy (NCBI): domain Eukaryota; kingdom Viridiplantae; phylum Streptophyta; class Magnoliopsida; order Santalales; family Viscaceae; genus Viscum; species Viscum album. The sequence goes on from OY728120.1 coordinate 2,117,910,139, forward strand.
ATGGAATAATAATCGGTTTAGTGCGGGTTTAATGGCATCATCGTCAGATTTAGGAGGAGACTTTGGAACGTGAGAAGGAGATGAAAGAGCAATGGCCGAAACTCTTTCAGAACATTGATGGTTTTCTAATTTCCGAGAATGGAAATACCAATGGTGGGGAGAATTTAGTACCCATAATTTATAGTATGTAACCCTCACTTGATTATTTTTATGGTTATAATGTGTAAGGATGATTAATGGGATTGTTGAGAGAACTTTGGAAGTGTTTTGGGTATAATTGGAAGATTCACGAGTGGTAAATGGTTTTTCTAACCATGCTGCTAAATCATGTCTTGTGGTCCTCTTGAGGTAGTAGCTCCAAAATGGTTTGAGTATGTTTATGGAGACCATGCATGGGGAGACTATTCATGAAGAGGCTACTGAATGGTTAGTGCACGGTTTGCCTAACGGTGCGGTCAAACCACGCATGGAGTCAAAATGATATCCTTAAAAATAGGATCTCACTCGTTTTTTCATAAATCACTCACTTTTAACCCAAACCGGCCCTAACGTGGGATTTTTCTTCTCCTAATTCCAAATAATGTTCCCCCATTGATGGAATGGTGATCTGAATGCTTTAATTAGAGATTTGAAGCATTATTCTAGAGGTAATTGATTGCCCATTTTCATTCATGATTGGTTTCATAGATCTACATAGTTTTACCTCTTTTATTCTCTGTTCTTCTTAGATATACGACTGTTATGGGTATATCTAGGTGAATGAATTATAATTATTATTATAATTGGTCTTGATCTTTCTAGTAGTAGTTAACTAAGGAGGAATCTTGGAGAATCAGCCCGATTTTCTTGTGAGTTATTCGTTCTTTGGGGTTTTTATTAAAACCTTCATGGTAGGAGGCTTCACTCTTGAATCCTATTAATTTAACTGATTCTCATTCTCTCAAATTAAAATCATTGTGATAAATTGATTTTTATTTGGTTTTTGAACACAAATTTGAATCCTACTTGACTGACGATTGTGAAATATGGAAAATTGGGGATTTTCAATTAGTGCTTCAGTTCATGGATTTAAAACATGGTTTTTAAAAAGTGTATTTTTCTAAAAATGATCATTTTTATTGATGTGGTTAATTTTGGTAGTGGAAATTTTTGGCATAAATGGTGTTGGTGAGAGTTCATGCTAAATAGGCCCATAATGAAGGAAATGATCCATTGTGGTACATGTGACATGACCCTGGATCAGGGGAGAGTTTCATTGGGACCTAAGGTAATTGTAAAAGATACCTCTAATGAGTATGGAACTATCAAAGAAAGAACACATGAGAGGGTGTTTTGTGTACAATGGAATGGTTATTCCAAATTATATTAAAGATTGGTTTTAATATTTTATTAGAAATTTTTTCTAGAAAAATAACTTCCCAGAAAAATGGTTTCATTTATTTTTTATTCCCATGTTTATAAATGCTTTTTGGAACATGTTTATATTTTGATAAAAATTTTATTGGTTAAAAAAAGTATATAATTTTTTTATATAAATGTGGCTAAATTTTCGATCGTAGTGGTGTGTGTAGGGAAGTCAATGGGGAAAACCTAATTGATTTATAATCACCCATTCTCTATCCAATTAGTGATTTTTCATATTCTATCTTTTGGGACTGGGGAAAAGGTAATGTTTCCCAGGTTTTTAGAATTACCCCTTGTCAATTGGGATGTTCAGTGATTTTTGATCTTGGAGCTCATAGGGCATGCAGTCGTGTGGTCTCTTGATAATCTTTTGTTTTTAATCTAGTTTTTATTTGGAAACAATGTTGGTCTTCCACTGTTTCTCACATTGATTACTTTTTGAGATACATGAAACTGTATTGTTTCATTCTTTTGGTCATCCATCATTTACTGAATGGTTTGGCTATGGTTTATTAGTTTATATTTTTATTTCTTAAAGTTTAAATCATTACCCACTTTCATTTGAAACCCTTGGATATTTATTTCTAGCCATTGGAATCTTTGAGATGTCTCTTAAGGCCAATTAATGTCTCGTCATACTCTCTAGACAATAATAATTGGTGGGTCATTATAATAACTTTGGAATAAGACATAAGTTAAATAAATACACATAAGAATATAAAATATTTTCCTTAGTAGTCAAGGCTTACTGATAAGGATTTTGTAGTGGATTGGGTTTAACATCCAAACCATTGCAACCTTAGTCAGGGTTCCCTCCCAAGACAATCATAGTGGAAAGAGTGGCATACAAAACTGGGCTCACATTGTATTTCATTCCTTATAATATCTAGAGATATTATTCTTTACCCAATGCATTGAATGGAAATATAATTATAGTCCTACCTGCCATATAATAAAAACCATACATATTATTACCATTATATGGTAAATAAATCATCATATTATTTCCAATGGAATGAAAATGGTTTTTACAAAAATTTAATCATATCATCATAGAAAAACCAGTGTAAAATAAATATTTTTCAAAATGGATTCATCATAAAAAATGTAACAAAAGAGAAATAAATGGGGTTTATAGAGTTATCCTAAAAGCATTATCATCATAATCCATTAAAACAATTAAAGGTGATGTTATAAGAGGATCATATCCTTAGTAATTCATATTTAATGTCAATGCACTTCATTTTTTTAGGAAAATATATTTTTAATATATATATATACATATATTATTTCATGAGTAAAATGACCTTTTAATTTTGAAATCATTTATTTAAAATATAAAAAAACCCAAATATTAACGAAATCATTTTATTTTAGAATAACCATGAAGTGTTTTAAAATATTTTTAAAATAATTGAGTATTCTGGATTTTGGGAAATTTTGTTCGTGTTCTATACATTAAAAAATGTTTGTTCACATTTTTCATAAAACAAAAAAACTACTTCATTCATAATATAATAAGAAAAATTAATATAAACCCTTTTTTAACACAAAAAAATTGTAAAAAAGTTCCTTAAATGACCATATGATAATATTAAAAAATAATTAAAACGTTTTTATGAAACATGCACATGTAAGTAAAAATACTTTTGACCATACAATGAAATAAGGTATATATTCCATAAAAATATTCTTCCCAAATCATTAGTTATTATAGATGATAAAATTAATGGAAAACATTAAATCTCCAAAAAATCTATAGTAGGATAAAATTAGTGATTTTATTGATAGGTATAACATAATAATCCATCATTATAACCATAATCAAATATAATCCAAATAAACAATGTGATTGTAACATAAATATATTTCCATTATGATATGATTTGAATTGTAAGACCAAATAAATATAAAAAAAATCATCCATAAATATAAAATTAAATGAAGGATATTAATGCTATAAAAATTCAATGGGGGAAGTATATACACCTTATAAACATAAATAAGTGTATGACATCAATCATATCTTGATGAAACGATATTACAATGAAGAAAAGATACTGATTTGGTAATATCTAAATCAAAACATTATAAAAAGTGATAAGATGGTATGGACTTGTAAATACACATCATTTTCATGAAAATAATCATAAAATAAATTCATTGTTATTATATACTCCACACAATGGAAACAAGTGTTGAATCATGTATATGTCTTATAAAAATTAATGTGAGACGTTAAATCACATACATTGCATTTGACTTTCTTTAAAAGTTCTTTTTACCTCCACTATAATAACTTTAATTTTTTCATAAGTATATATATAATTAATTTACATACTTAAAAAATCATATATTATCCACTTATGATATTTTAATACCCAATTATTAAAAATTCCATATTAAAATCATTATTTACAGTCTATAACTATTTCGTTTTTCATTAGAATTTTGGTTTGGCGGTTTCAGCCCATATACTTTGATCATGGTTACATCATGTAATAAATATTTATCATTTTATAAATATAACATAAATTATTTATATAAATATTTATATTCATCTATAAATATAGAGATATAAAAAATAATTACAGCATTCATGGAGATGGTATGTTGTGTTTATTCATGAACATTATTTTCATTTTTCAACAATAGGAACTAAAAAAATTAAATATTAATTAAAATATTTAAAACTATTATTATATCATATATATAGTATCTATACATTAATCCAATCATTATTACCATCCTTGTATATTTTAAATGAAAACATATTCACATCGCTTCTTAGAGATGGCAGTCTACAAATACGCGCGAGCGGCATTATTATTTTCCTATGGATTGGAAAGTAAGAAGGTATATATTATATTATAATTAAAAATGCACAATTATATAATTAATATAATTCATAACATATAAACCCATCTATTTAACCATCCATGAATTATTTTAATGGAAAATTAATTATATAGCAATGTTTAGGTGGTAGGCCACATGTACACATGAGCGATACTTCCCCATCACATTTGATTGAATAGAGGATATATATTTGTTGTTACATAGTAGTAATACTATTTATGTAAATTTAGTATACTGAAGTTAATCTTTTATAATAATTACTATTATTTTTATAATTTATAAGAATAAATTTATTGAGAGATGTCGGGTAAAGCGATTACCACTCCTTCAGTTCACCTCCTGTAACGTCCATTCATAAGGACACTTGGAAGGGTATTTCAAGAATAACAAAATCTAAAAAAATTTGATATTAATTTTTATAATGGAATTGAGTATAGTTATTTCATTCTATAAGGATACATGTTGTGTAAATAAGGGAAAAGAGTGGTTTCCTTTTATAAGTGGGGGAGAGGACACAAGTTGAATTTCTTAAAATTATAAAATATTATAAAGTAATTATAAAAAATAATTCTTCAAAAATTTAAATATATTAAATTTTGGGATATTATTAAATAAAAATATTTACAAAAAATTGGATTTATAGTAGTTCATTAGGAAAAAACACCCATATCATTTGGTTAAACCCCCTGGTAAACACATTTTTACCTTCATTTTGGTGAAGAATTTTTACTGTTTCTCTTATCCACGATAAAAAAATGAAATTAGCTTCATTAAGAATTTGGACATGATTATTCCTAATATTTAACAGATTTTATCAAATTAATTATCTTAAATTTCATGTAATTAATTACAAAATGAACTCACAATGTGAAGTGAAAAACAGTTTTTGAGAAAAAAATGATTTATTAAGTATAAAATATTTTTATTCCAAATCCCCACATAAAAATAATTAAAATCACCATAAATGTATTATTAATAATATAAATTAAATTATTTTATATTTAAAATTTTTTCAAAACAAAATTATTCTCTTTAAATTCTTTAAATGAAAATACATTATTTCAGTAAAAATAAATATTTTTTACTATTCATTGAAATAATAATATTTTCACTGAATTTTCAAATAATAACATATGATAATTTTGAAATTTTGATTAAAATAATTAATTTAATTTTTTAAACTGATTTTTAAAAAATATGATAAAATATAATTTAAAAAAAAATATTTTTAGGAAAAAATATTTTTAAAACTTATAATGACTTTATTTTGAATTGAGTACTTATGTATTTTTTTAATCAAATACCATTATACATATTATTAAAAAAATTATATTATTATACATGTCACTAATTTAATAGATTGGTTTTAATATTATATTATATTATGGTTTCTTTTGCTTGTGGTTCCTTGTATCTCTAGTAGTTGATGAAATAATATTTGTTTTAAATAAAATTATAAAATAATGGGGTATTACTACATATATCTGTTATTTAATTCAGGATTAAATCCAAGAATTTCTATCATAATATTTCCCACCAATGTTCATTTAATTCTTGATACTCAATAATCCATTCCATTCATCTTCATGAATACCCGTTTACACCATATAGGCCGATATACATAATGTGAATAAAATTTATTTAAAAACATATTTATTTTCATGGATTTTAACTTATCGTTAGTGGTCCCAATCCCATTCTAAAATTAATATCATATAATATATTGTTTATTAGTGGATATATAATCATCAATGACCATAATCCCACTATCATTTCCCATGAGAAATTGGTACCTCTTAGGAAACTAGTAAATTTTAATTCAACTTCTTATTTAAAGTGTATATTGAGTTGGTTTTTATTCCCCCACAACTTTTACAAACTCATACATTGTATGAAATAAATGATCTTAATAATCTATAAATTCTTTAATTACTCTTTCCCTCCTATTGTTTCCATCAAATATAACTCCTCTGTCAAGAAAATAGATTGTAAATCAATAAAATTATTGTGTAAGGAGATATTATAAAAATAATACAACCTTGGTCCCTTGGGGTCGGAAATAATTAATCACATATCTGATTTGGGTCCTAATACTGGTTAATTCACAATATTTTCATATAATTTATAAACCCACATCTTGATAAAATATTTTTTGGGATTAATATATTCCTATATTATATTGAGTTTCCTCTACTTCCTTAAATATAACATAGTTTAGTGTAAAAACACCATTTATATAGAATAAAACCAAAAGGATAGTGTTTGGTAAAAAAATCATCATTGATCAAACCATATCCAATAAGGCTTTATTTCTCCTTTCAGGTACACCATTTCATGATGGTGTTCTCGGTGGACATGGTAGTTATACAATACCACATTCATTTAATAGTTCACAAAATATTTTTCTTATGTATCCACCCATAGATTTGAAATAATAGTTTTTATGTTCTTTCCATGTTGATTCAAACTTATTTTTTCGCCTCATTAAATTTATCATGTTGTTCATAAATTTATTCTATAATAAAAAACCTATATACAATATTATAATTATTGAAGGAAATTTGGTATTGATAAGCACCATGGGCTATTGACATTTCAGGGAATAAATACATCAGAATTTATTAGTTATAATTAATACTTTGAGGCATCTAATTTTCCCAAAAAATATTATCAATAATTTTATTCTTTAAAAATAGTCATATATATCATATTATTAACAATAAAATAACGCATATACACCACATTCCTAGCGTCTTAAAATTAATTTATCATAAATGTGACTAAGATGATAATGTCAAAAGTATGATGGGTTAGAAAAAAAAAGATAACATGTTGTACATCCATGATTTAAAATATATTTTATAAATATATTAAATATATATATGATTAATCATGTCAACACCACCATAATAAATTATATTTTTAGAAATATAATAAAGTGTATCCTTATGGAAGGAACACTCTCTATTTGAAAGTCATTAAACATATTGGAAACTTCTATTTATGTCTCGTAAAAAATAAAAATTTTATCGTCCATGAAATAATATTGTAGGATGATTTATGTTCAAAAAATATAAGGATAAAAATTTTTCCCATCCCAATTATAAATATTCATATCTCCCTTTTCTAATACCCACATACTCCCCAACTATTTCACACCTGTAAAAATGTGAGCAGAACAACTGGTATCTAATTACAATGATTTAAATTCATTAAAAAATAAAACAATAATGAAAATTATTTGTTTAGAATAATCACATTCATATTTATTTTCCTGATCTTATATGAATTTATTAAATTCCATTTATCATTGATCATTCATTACACAATTAAGGAACATCTATACTTTAGATATTTTTTCAGCAAGTTTTACAGAACAATAAGAATGAGTAGGATTATTTACACATTTATTATTCATTTTTATTTTAATTTTCCATTATCTTTCTCTATCTCATTTATAAAACCCTAGATAAATCACCCATTCTATGAATAGTTTCAAAAATCATCATGCACACATCCCTATTTATAAGATAAATGTTACAAGCAGTGAGGTCACGGAAGGAATAATGTGGAGAATATTCCCTTAGTAAAAGATATTTAATAATAATTTATATAGAGAATAAAATAAATAAATAAATATCAAAAAAACCCAACATAAACTCATAACAATAAAATCCTTTCTATAGTTGTATGGAATTCCAATTTCATAAAAAGTAGTTAAAAGTTATACTTACATGTGGTGGATTAAAATTTAAAATAATAATAATAATAATGAGGCCTAATGAAAAATATCTCAGAGTGTTTCCCAATGTCACCTCGATCCACCACTCTCATTATACTCATTATGCTGATGTCGGGCCCTAACCCATAGTGGTATCCCTCATCATAAATTCTATAAACACATAGAGACGATCATGTCGGGTTTGTGTATAAACCTATTAGTACACCATCAACACATTCTTTTCACAAAAAATGAAGTCTTATAAAACTGTATAGATTGAAAGAAAATAATATTAAAAGAAAAACACAAATAAGTAGGTCATAAAGTGATATCAAGTCTTCCATGAACTACTTACTTATATACATTGTCCCACACCTAAAGGAATAGCCACACTATATGACCATAAGTCTAGAAAATGGATTTATTCTTACTCGAGGGAACTCACACAATTATATACTAACCCAATCATCTCACTCATGATTTCAATCATCATCATTACAGAAGAAAACCATCTCACTCATGAAATTACTAACATCATGCATCTAGAAGATAAATATATCAAATTATAATCCCATGTTTTATCACAGACTAAACCATGAAACTCATACAAAGACTCCATTTCAATTAAAATCTCAATTGTATGACTCATTTGTAGTTATAATCACTATCAAAAACCAAAAATCATCTTAAAAAATAATTTTATCAATACATAAAACCAAAAGGAACTTTCTAATCCTAAATACCAAATAGGATTTCCCAACCTTTATCCATGGTAAAAGGATCTTATTCATTACTTTTATGAAAGAAAACATATACTCCCCACTATGGGACCATGACAATTAATACAAAACTAACCAATAATATATAGGTCTCAAATTGATACTCAACCACCAACATGAAAACCCAGAAATACAATTCCAAACATGTTTCATATCATAGTAAATACCACATATCTCAAACTATATGACACTAAATTTCCAAGAACATCCACACAAAATAATCCCAATACAAGGAATACTTAAAATTGTAACAAAAATTATATAATTATAGTTTTCAAAAAGGAAAATATGGAATAGAGGAAGTAGGTATTATATATCACGTAGAAGGAGTTATAATCAATGATAGACACTGACCTGAAAAAGTAAAGCTTTAATCAGGTAACATATGAGGAGGAGTAAGGAAAAATCATGATGAAAAATATTTAAGAGATACACAATCTGGAGTAACGGTCAAGGGATTTGTAGGAAAACAAATTTAGAATCAAAATAGGGTGTTAAAATTTTATACCATTTTATAATATTGCATATATGGAATTCACCATGTGGCCATATGTTTTACACCATTAACAACTATATATGGATTAGATCTAATTATACCAAATATATTCATAGTATTAACCACTATATTCATTTTTTAATACTAACTATTTTATAATTCCAGGTATAAGCCCAGATAATTTCCCAAAAAAAATTTCCAATAAAGCCACTCATCACTTATCAAATGGATAAAAATAATATTTTTACACATAATTAGGAAATATTATACTATAACAAACCTCAAAATTTGGGGGGAATTAAAAAATACCTCTCTAAGGGATTATCATCCCCATGAATCAACACGATAAATCTCATCCAAACAAATAAAACCACTAAACTAAGAAATGTTTCTCCATCAACCAAGTAAAATATTGAATACATCCATGTTGTAACAAACCCACAATAAGTGTAATTTTCATTCTTTTTAGTTCCTTCTCACATCGATAGATGATCCACAGTATATTTTCCATAAATAAGGAAACCACCTCCATTTCAACATCATCACCATCAATATCATGTATAGGTCCCATATCATATATTTGGAGAGACAAAACATGAAATACACCATCTATGAAAAATTGTCATGTGGAAATTATGATTCAACAATCCACCTTCCCAAAAACTTATAAAATATAAATCTGGATAAAAAATTGGTCTTAGATTCACCTAGAACCTCAAAATTTAATGCCTCAAATGAGGTGACACCCACAAGAACACATGGTCAAACTGAGATAACTCTAAGCATCATTTCCTTTCTTAAAATTAAAAGGATTATTTACCTGAGAGGTAACTGAATATTTCTTAATTAGATGAACGCCCTTATAAGTCTCCTTTAGTTGGCTCAGATTTATCACTGCCTACTTGCCCACATCAATCCAACATAATGTCGAACGATATTTCCAATGATAATGTTCCTCAAAACGATCCATATTTGTTTATTACTATAAACATTTGTAATATAGAAAATATTCCAAATGAAAATGTTTATCCCTTGTTCCCATTAAACCAATTACACATGCTCTATGTAAATCCTCTATGATATGAATCATTATTTTAGATAGCTCATTTTTTGTTGGTGGTATGTTGTACGTAACTTTACCTGTGACCCTATAACCTTCATTAGGAATTTCTATGACTGTGTTTTGAAATGTGAATCCTGATCTCACATGATAATCATAAGAACACTATGAAATCACACTATTTATATCACATATATACAACCCAACTATTCCATATAGTACGTATATCAATTAGTAAATAATTGTGAAACCTTTATCAGGTGACCATCCACCATCCACAAAACATATCAACTCTACAGGGTTCTAGGAAACCCAATTAAAAATAAATAACCACATAATATTACATTGATTCTATCATTGAAACATGATGATGAAAACCACCGTACAACTATTTCATTAACAACACTCCCTGAAAGTCAGAGAAATGCGAAACAAATCCAGGATTATCATTCCTTATACCAAATTCAAAAAAATTTTGTTTTATATCCTGATACATAATAGATGATATTGGATATACTTATCAGTAAAGTTTGTAGGAGTTTCATATTAAATAATCAACCATATAAATGGGATCCACCCCCCTTCATGGTAAATATAAAACATCATTCCCATCAAAGGACCATCATAGAACTAGATCACTTCCCTTATATATGAATCATTTTTTGGAACTATCATGTTTTTATTACCTAAATTTTCATTACATTGTATATAGAGATGATAATTTAATGTTTTTTTATAATAAATATGGTACTTAATACCTGGAACCATATAACATTATTCATAAATAAACATTAAATACATATTTGTGTGATCAATCTATGTTACGTTTACTACGTATTATACCATGTGGAAAAACATTGATGGAAAAGCCTGATAATGCAACCCATCAAGGTATAAGCAAGGGAGACATATAACATGTGATCATGGGACATATCAGAAAGAAGATTAGGAAAAAAATGAGACTAAAACCAGAGGCATATCCTAATAATTAGAACTCGAATCAAAAAATGGAATTTTGGAAAAAAAATTTAAATAAAAAATTTATAATAATATCACCATGTTTTATCACCAAGGTTTCATAAATAAATATTACTACATTTACTCACCAAGGGGTCATAAACCGTGTCATCCATCTAGATTAATTTCTTTACAAATTGCATTGTAGTTCTATCAGGATGAAACCAACATATGTCATAATAAATGTTTTCCACATAAAAAATTGGAATCAATTTAATTAATATCATATGGAGAGTAATTAACATGTTTTTTATGAAAATCACGGCATACAAAAGTCCCTTAAGATGGGATCATTTTGTCATTTTTAACACATAGAATGATATTTGGGTTTTCATGTATGTAAATCTCTGAATAAATTATTCACGTTTACATTTATGTTAATTAACATTTAAAATAAATAATCATGGGTATTTAAACAAAAATGAAAACATAATTTTATATATAAAAGAATGAAATTTGAGAAATAAATTAGGGAGCATGATAGATAAAAATATCATTTAATAAAATCATAAATTTATTAGGGAAAAGGTTATCCCATTAATAAAATACTATTATTAATTTAATAAGACATCAAAAAGTGGAAATAAAGAACCTATTATGAAAATTAAAATACCTAATATATAAAATTGGAACTTTAATGGAAAAGTGAAGTGGAAATTTCTCTTACATTGAATAGTACATCCTAAAACATGTGTATTGAACCTTGGGGGCTTCAGGACACATTAGGGCTGACTCCATATGAGGAAAAACAACCATAAGATAATGGATGATATTTTTAGAGTGAAAATAATTTGTTTAATGGGTTGGTATTTATAGAAAAAGTTAGGGATTTTTTCAATAATTTCTAATAAAAATCTCGAAAATCTAGGAGGTATAAAATGAAAAATGATTGTACTAATAATGTTTTTTTCTCATTGTTTTGGATATTTTGGACACATTGAATGATATTTTAATCCACCAGAATGGAAAAACCTTTTATTTATTTATTCCTTCATGGAAAAGTATATATTAAACAATTTAATGTTTTTAAAAATAAAATTATCCTTTTTAGATTTGGAAAGTCGCTTATAGTTTTAGAAATTAATTAAATATTTTAAATTACATAATATTAATAAAAACAATTTAGGTTTTGGAATGTGATTAATTAGTCATTACATCATTATGAAATAAATATGAATTCATTAAATATTCAGTAAAGTAAGAACATTATTTTTACTATTCATAGAAAAATATTGTATTTCAGAAAATTCTAATAAATTCACAATATCCTAATTTAAATGATATGGTTTAAAATATTATGTTTTTTAACATTATAATTCCTTAAAAATTATAATATTAACATTTAAATATAAATGTCCTCATTTATTTAAAAAATAACAAATTTTAAGACGTATTCAAATATTTGAAACTTATAAAACTTTCATAGGTCATTATAAATTTATCTTTTCATTTATATTTAAATATGAGTGTTCTTAATTATATTTTATTAAAATAATATCTATTAAAAATCGATGGTTCATTATAAATATGTATAACTTTTCTAAGAAAATTAATTTATATTTTGTTTTTTTCTCTCAAAGTCAATTTATCAAATTCATATAAATTAAACCTATATTTTATTCAGAAATACTATTCATAAAAATTTCGGAATTATTAATTTTTAATAAAAAAATAAATTATTCTTTTAGTAACTAATTCATAGACCCAAAAACCCATTATTACCCTCACATAAAACCTAAGTTTAAGGTGTGTGATGGTTGTAGTTCTATGGGTTGGATTGGCTTACATCGACTGAGTGGAAATATCTATTATCATGAACCTCTCCCATAGGATATTTTGATTATACTTCTCTTTTTGAATTTCATCTTGGTCTTGGTCAAGGGAGAACCCTATTGAAGATGCAACCCTCCTATGTTTTTTCAAATGGGATTCCAATAGAATGACTCTACTGGTTGAGGCCATCGGTTCTCCATTACTTTTCAATTGTCATTTCTCATTAATAATTATAAAAAGTATATAATTTCTAAATTATCACCAATGGGTATATTTTCCAACATTCAAATCAAATAATATTTATATTGATCAATGGTCATATATGAATAATGGTCATATAACCGTCAAATATCAATGACCACATTTCTCTTTATACCCTATAACTAATTTTTTTTTCATTCTCAAAAAATTTTGAAAAATTTCTCCATAAGTTTATATATTAATTTCATAAAATTTTTATTTGTTTACTAATATTTTTTTGATTTCATTATCATTTATTGTTGGGGTGATGATTCATGAATACAATGATGATCCTTACTTTCCCAGTTTCCATTTTTTATTTTAGATATTTTTTTCACGTTGTGATGATTTTCATTTTTATTGGTTTCATGGATGAATAATTAAATTATCATTATTAATGAAAACAATTGTGTCTATTTATTTTTAATGTGTATATAATTAAATAAAATTTTTTTTTATAAAAATAATTTCATTAAATGTAATGGGTTGTCACATTTCTCTCCCCTCAATAAATTTCATCAATAATATTTCAATTCATTCCCTTGGTTGTGAAAAGGTAAGAGATCTTCTATTTAATTTACTCCTCTGGTTCCCATGCCGATAAATTATATTTATGTGTCCTCCACACCAATTTTTTGGTGTGGGTATAATTGTTTCATAAAACCATTATAATGTCCTGGAATTTAATGGATTTTTTTTCAAATTTATGTGGGATTTTTATGAGACAATACTCTGAACTGGAACATAATTCTGAGACACGGAGTGGCCGGAATGGATTTTCAATCATTTTTAAATCATTATTAATTGAATATGGGTGTGGTTTTTTCTATGTTTTGAATCGGTGCTCGGATTAAAAATATGAGGGAACTGTTGAACTCAGAATGTTGAGATTTTCTTATGAAGGGCCTACCGATGGCCAGTTTGGGCCAATAGTGGATGATAGTGTTTGGCCATAAATAAAGTAATTAAGAAATTATTATTTTATATTCAAATCATTATAAATCCAAAATGGTAACTCAGATTGGAAATCTGAGATTACCGTTGATCTCGTGGGGTCGTGTTCCCCTTAGGTGGAACATAACCTTGGCCGGAACAGGTCGAAGGTGATTTATATATTTTGATTTTTTTAAGAAAATTAAAATGGAACGAGTGTGCATAATTGGAAACATCTATAAGGGGGCCCAGATTGAATATAGGATGGCATAGTTTCTTTCAAAATGGAGATATTACCTAATAATAGACTTAACATCGACCGTCATGGGTCGAGCGGAAAAGATAGTTTTTGAACATTTAAAAAAAGTATTAATACAATAATGTGGATTTTTTATTTTAATTTTGAACATATGAAACTGTTTTAGCGACACAATGTGTAATTATCTAAAACTAAACATGTTGTTTAATTAAATGAAAGAGAAAAATAACTTAGTAACAACAATGTAACTGAAACAGTGATTCATATTTCTTCCCTTATTGTTTAAGATGATGAAGCAGGATTGTTGGCATAATCCTGGTTATGCTCTGATCCTCTAGTGGGAAGTGACGATGAATGAAAACCACCAATTAGAATAGATCTTCACCAAAGACAATCAACCAATAGCTGTAAATAGAATATCACAGAACAACAAATGCAGTGACACTATTCATCACAACTGAACAATATGACCTAGGTAGGGGTAGTTATATAAGTTCTTTTCATTTTCATGTTCCGGGTTTTAAATGTCTAACTTGAATATACCCACAAATATTTTTACTGGAGGTTCGATCGTTCTTGTAGGAAGGAGTTTTTTATGAGGATTATCTTTGGGGTGTAAATCATTTCAAAAATAAATTATTATTTTCCCAATAGATCCTTCTAATAGGAGCTGATCAAAACCATGACGAATGAAAATGGAGGTCTATTCCTCACATAGTCCCCCCCCTTGACGCATGTTCTTAGAATTCTTCATGGGATGAGAAGAGGTTGGTCATTGTGCAACCGTTCTTGGAGCAACGAAGATAGAGGTGCGATGATGATGACGACAGACGAATTGAAGTGGTGCGAGAGATGCCACCAATCAAGTGATTCATAGAGTTAGTGATCACAATGATTTTTTGAATACCATTCGATGATGAATGTGACCCAAGGGTATTAGAACACCCTTTAGATTGAATAACGGACCCGTATAGTGCATTTGGTGGACCACAAAAAAATCTGTCGGCGTGTCGCGGTGGTGCTGGACAGCCCCAACCACGACTGAAGCTGAAATGTGAACTAGACCCACAAAATGTTATATGTCTTGCTGGATGAACTGATCCATGTGACTGGATTAGTTTACTTGAGGTGGGGGCACCAGTTGGCACTGTCTGGGGGGGATAGATGTGACAGATCTGCATCTGGTCTGGACAATCTGGCCCACCCAAATGGTGGTCCGGGCCGAGCCCTGCCAGGCTGGATTGGATTGGGTTGGTATGATTGTTTCGGACCAGATCATTAACCTACAATATCACATTTCTCAAAAAATACACATTACATCCACATAGAGTACCTTTTTGACGAGTCGTCTACCGTGTTGGTACCGTTGCAACGAGATGGTCCATTTGAGAAACTCTAAGAGTGTTTTTTAGAATGTTGGAGGAAGATGTATATGATTTGAATAGTAGGCCCTCAATGAACAGAGAGGTTTTATAAAGAATTGAGAAGATTCTTATGATGACATTTTTTAGGATAGTTACTCACTTGATGACTCATGGTGTGGGTAATCTTTATCCATATCCGTTGGTAGATATAGGACTCCCCGCATTTTAGGGCACTGGTTCTTTGAGAAGTTTCTAATGTTAGAGCTTGTACACCCCTATCATGCTAGAGAGCGGGTCCTCTATCCTTGAATTTTTTACTCACCTGTTGGACTGGGGCACGATTCCTCCACATCTAATTCATTTAGATTCAGTACTCCCCTAATGTGTATGAAGTAGGTCATCTATTGTTGGATTCAGTACTCCACTGTCATTCCAAGGTGGGTGTCCTCCTAACATAGTTCTGTGAATGAGTCGGTACTCCCATGCCATCCTAGGGAGCGGTTCCTCTAGCACAGGGTCTGTACTACCCTAACGTACTAGGGTTCGGGTCCCCCCTAGGGAGAAAACTGATTGAGTTATTACTACTGTATATTACCAGGGTACGGGTCCTCCAGTCACTATGTGGTATTCCACATCCAGGTAGGCAGTGTGTCCCTGAGCTATAATGTTGTACTCCCCTAACGATACTGGGTGTGGGTACTTCTTGAGTAATACTCCCCTATCGCCCCAGAGCATGGGTCCTCTAGTCACAGAGTAGAACTCCCCTACCGGGTAGGGTGTGGGTCCTTGATTGGAGATAGATCACCGTTGGCTATCGAACATAGTTGTGAGGAGTTGGCACAACTACAAGATAATAATTCTTCCTAGATAGGAGTGAGTTCTCCCTCAAGGAAAAGAGGTATCAGAGGTCTGTCTGGAGGAGTGCTCCATCAACAGAATGTATCGATGAGGAGTGGGCCTCTTTACATGGGTTTCCTTAACCATTCATGGGGTGCATGACTATGATGACTAAAAATCTAGTGTAGTGCACTATAGTTAGACCTAGTACAGTGTTTCCAATGGATCATGTTCTCTCATATGTACCACTTGGAATAGTAGAATTTCACATGATGGAGTGCATCTCTCAAACGGGTGCCATTTTGGATTGTTGAGCTCATTGTGTGTGATATTATGGATTGTGTGTTACATCATCCTTTGAAGAAATTCCTAAAATTGTTTTTGTGGTTGGGAATACATTTTTTTTAGTGGATTAATTGAGTATATCTGGATGTTCATGGAATATGCATGGGAATATACATGAGTAGAGCTGACAGTGCAATCCTTTGTGGTTTTTCTCTTTTAATTTACCTTTGCAGTTTCATGCCCCCCCACTCAGTATTTTTTTACTCACCCCTGCATAGTATTTTCCCTCACATATTGTGTATTGTGTAGATGAATGATGCTTTGACGGAGTCCAGGGTGGATTAGGTCCTAGTGGTGTTCAGTGAGATAAGTCAAATGAGGTTCAGATCTACAGCTTTAGAAAGCTACCTTCACCTACCCTTTAGGTAAGAATCCAATTAAATGACCTTCAGGAATATAGAGTTTTAGTTTTTTTATGTTTTCCAATTGCTGGGATTGTAAACTAGCATGATTTTTCACCCTATAAATTACTATCTATTTTACATTGGTTGTCTTTCACTTACTAGATCACATGGATAGTTTCCTTGGATTTTACTTTCCTGTGCCTTTGGATTTGAGTTGTTTTCATGTGTACTGGTACTCATTAAAATGATTCCCACCTGTGGAATAATGCCATCGACACTAGTCGACAGCCGATGGACATTGGGAGGTGGTCTTCGGGTAGTCATGGAACAGTCCCTGGGGAACTAGGAGTGGAAATTTGGTTTAAAAGGTGGTTGGTTCCACATCAATGATTGTGGGTCTTTTTGTTGTGGGAAATGATGTTAAGGATTTTGAGTTCGTATTTCTGACCAGGGGCTCCAGTATTTGTTTGGTGGCTGATGTATACATTCATGAGGGCATTGGGAACCTATTTTCTGATTCGGTACATGGGAACACAGGATATGGGGAAATAAAGGTTACATGCATCAGGTAGGAATATTTGGGATTTCCATGTCCTTCTTGATTCTTCTCTCCAGATATAATCTTTAACTATGTTTCATCTTGATATATTTCAAGATGAAACCAAAATGATATCCATATAGTATACTACATCTTGATCATGATGATGATCCACCATGAGTGGAGGATTCAGTGCAGG
This sequence comes from Viscum album, assembly GCA_963277665.1. Classification (NCBI taxonomy): domain Eukaryota; kingdom Viridiplantae; phylum Streptophyta; class Magnoliopsida; order Santalales; family Viscaceae; genus Viscum; species Viscum album. The sequence continues at coordinate 2,117,928,307 of OY728120.1, forward strand.
GCACTAAATCTATGGAATTACCTCCGAGTGGGGCAACAGTTATGCAACCACCCTTCGATTGGTAGTTAATTCCAGATCTACCAGTTGAGGATGCATGCAGGAAGAGTTCAATACAAGATTTCCATAGGTAGAGACCTCTCATGATTTGAGGTAAGATTGATCCTCAGGTAGCTAAGTATTAGCTTGAGGCAGTTACGCTATTCATTAACATAGTAATGACACCACCCAACCAAATGGTTTTCATAGATGGGATCCTCCTATAGGGCTTAGTGAGATGATGGTGGAGCATGGTGATCAAGATGCACTATAAGGTGACCCTAACCCGGATTTACGTTGACCGCCTCTTTAAGGAGGAGTTCTATCCAGCGATATTACTCTCTATCTGTATACGGGGACTACTACACCTACGGAAGCGATGCATAGTGGTAGTGGTGTAATCAGTGAGATTAATAGAACTTTCTCACTACACTACATATATGGTGAGGGAAACATACTTCAGAGAATGTTGTTTCGAGTAGGGACTACACTGCGAGATCTTTGAATAGGTGAAACCCCTTAGAATTATGACATATGATGTGGTGCTGGACCAAGACCTAGTGGTTTAGTGAAACTAGGAGGAGGATAATATGGACGTGACCATGAGATTAGGTCACATGGTAGATGCATCTTTGGCTACTGGAAGATGAAATGTGATATGATCAAGGAATATGTGTCATACTCATACCCGAACACAGACATGTTGGTCTATGGTGTAGGAGCAGCGCCAAGGAGTAGACCAACTTCAATAGATGTGGTATTTATATTGAAATGGACATGGAAATCTCTCTATAGATTTTCTGACCCTTTGGGCCCCTGAGAGGGAGTCGAAAGATGAGTCTCCTAAAAAGAGATAACTCTTGGAGTAAGGAGTTCCGTAACATAGAAGAAAATATAGAGGAGTAGGACGAGTAGTATTTGGTAGTATGTAGTTTGTAGCATTTCCACCACCACAACCCAGTGGTAAATTCTAGTCTTAGGGAGCTGGAGGACATGGGCAAGGACAGATGCATTCCATAATAGATTATGACTAAGAATCTCAAATAGGAATTTGAGGTATCATCTGTATCTTTTCATTTGAATGCCTTTTTACATAGACATAGGTTCTAGTCATCCTTTTTTTTGAAAAGTACTATTTGTGACTTTGAGGTTCTGGTTGGACCATGGGATTGACTATAATGCTTAAAAACGCCTTTTGGAGGAGACCCATTGGGCATACAACGGTGCTGATACTGTGACATGACTCTTGGAGGCGAGGGTGGTTGTTGGGATCTCATAGTCATGGAATCGAGGCCTTACTATGTCATTAAGGGTATGAAATACTACTGTTCATTCCTGGACTGATGATATTAGGAAAAGGATTTAGTGTTTCCTTAATGGTGAAAATTAGTTTTCCAATTAGGGATTGGAAGACTTATGCAACACATTGTAGAATCTCGAGAATATTCATGCTAAGAAACATTCCATTGTGGAAAAGTTAGACCCCATTATTTTTCCACAGTATGAAATGTTTGTTTACAATCCATACACAACTATAATACCACTAATGAGTGCGTAATTGTTCCTGTTTTAGAATTTTCTTTGGACACTAGATGTTATAGACAGAGGTCATAGTAAAACCCCGCGTTCGCTCGTTGTATCCCTATTTCATTTGTAAATACCCCTACGTGTTTTATGACACCTTGAATGCATAATTCTTATAGTGGATTTAACATTGTTCATAAAAGGGTGGATGTGAACTATGGGTTTCTATTTATATACATGTCAGGATAATGTGGGGGTGAGCCATTAGACCCCATGTCTACAAATGGATCATAGTTTTTGTGCTTTTCCCACTTATTGCTACTAAAGAGATATGTCCCCATTATTGCACAATGATGAAATAGAATAAGGTAAACATAAAAGTGGATAATATCAGAGGGTTTTCATGTGCATTTTTTAAGCAGCACAAATAACAATGATGAACTTGGTTTTCATCCCTTCAATTTAAGTTTTTTATTTTTTAGGAAAAAACATAACGTTGGGTAAAATATAATGTGATGTAATTCTATGTAAATTTTTTTCAAATATAAATGGGATTTTTTCGAGACCAGAATCTGAGCCACCATGTAATTCTGAGGCCCATAGCAGCCAAAATGAATTTGGGAATTTTTTTATGATTTATTAATTAAACTTGAGACCATGTTTTTCTATTATTTGAACTGGTTCTCTGATCAAAAACCTGAATGCACCGTTGAATGCAAAATTTCTGTATTTTTTTAGGAAGGGCCTATGATTGGTCGGCACATGCCAATAGTGGAAGTTAGTTTTTGGATATAAATAAAATAATTAAGTAACAAATATTTTATTTTAAAATCCTTAAAAATACTAAATACTATCTCAGATTGGAAATTCTATAGTACCATTGAGATCTTCTGGGCTTGTTTCTCAAAGGTAGAGCATAATCTCAACTTCCATAGGTCGAAAGTGAATATAAGTTTTTGAGTTTTTTAAGAAAAATAAAATGGCGAGGGTGTGCAGTTTTGGGAATTACTAAATGTGTTCCTGTATTAAAAATCTAAGAGAATCATTGCATCCAAAACAATGACATTACATAAGAATTTACTTAACATCAACTGAAGTAGGTCCACCAAAAAAGATTGTTTTAAATTTTTTTATGAAAATGTTAAAATAAAATAAAGTAGATGTTTTATATAATTTTTGACCATTGGAATATATTTATGTGAAAAGGAGTAATATTTAATGAAACTGAATATGCAATTTTATAAAATGAAATATCTTAACAACTTTATAGTATCGTTGTAACGGAATTGTTGATTCACATTTCTTCCTTTAATGGCCTTGCAGACGATGCAGGGTTATTGGATCAATCCTAGTTCTCCTCCAAAGAACTTGTGGATGATGATGATGAATTCCAACCCACCATTGAGTGGATCATCACCAACGACGATCAACCAATGGCCACAAACAAAGGATCATGGAACTACAAAAGAAAATTCAATATTCATTTCAAACAAATGATCTGACCTAGGTAGGTTTAGGTAATTAAATTCTGTTCTTTTCCCTATTCATGGTTTTTAATGATGAATTTGGTTCTACCAATGAATAGGTTGACCCGCAGTCTGATAATTCTTGTGGGAGGGTTTGTTCTATCAGTATTATCTTTGGGGAGTGAATCATCTCATAAATAAGTTTTGATTTTACCCAGTGATCCATCTAACTGAGGATGATCAACTCCATGAAGAATGATGGAAGATGTAAATTCATCACTTATTTGTTTGTTTTTCCTCTCCCACATGATGAACACTCTTCCAATTCTTCATGAGATTATGAAAACTATGTTGTTTCACAACCTTTCTTGGAGCAATGGAGACGTAAGTGAAAATACGATGACAAAAAATAGACCGAGGTGGTGCGAGAGATGCTTCCAATCAAGAGATTCTCAGCGGAAGGGATCACTATGATATTTTGAACCCTAGTTGATAAAGAGGGTGACCAGAGGGTTCTAGAACACTCTCAAGGTTGAATAAAAAACCCTCGGATTCGGTATGATGGCCTGTGAAAAAATTCATTGTTGCGCTGTGGTGGTGCAGGATAGTATCATCCATGGGGCTGCTGTTGTTGAAGCTGCAATGCGATCTCGACATGTGTCTTTCCACATGTCTTGCAGGGAGAATCCATTCACATGAGAAGACCTATTGAATTGTGGTTGTGGCACCAGTTGGCTCCGCCTGGGACTGGATGGATGTGGGAAAGCAATGTCTGTTCTGGAGAAGTAGGCCCACTCAAATGGTGGGTCGGGTTACTGCTTGCGTGTTGTGCCCAACAAGGCTGCCCAGATCGTACCCGCGGCCTAGTGAGCGAGGCCAGGCCCAGCTATTCTAGAAAGGGCCTAATAGGTTGGGTCAAGTTAGTCCAACCGGTTCAGACTAGACCCAGAACTTATTGTCCCCCCTTTCACAAATATGCCTATAATGTCAAAATGTTATGTTTGTTTGAAGAGAAGTATTCAGAGTTGGGACCCTTCTGATGAAATAGTATTTTTGAGATACTCTATGTATGTTTATGAAAAATATGGAGGATGACTTATTTTATTAGAACAGTAGGCCCTCATAGTACATGCAGACTATGGGAAGAATCTGGGTGATTCATATGATGATATGTTTGGATAGTTACACACTTGATGACTAAAGGTGTGGGTACTCCTTTTCCATTTTATTTGGTAGTTATTGGATTCCCCACGATATAGGGTGCAGGTTCTTTGAAATGTTCGTAAAGGATGATTTGGTACACCCCTATCGTTCTAGGGAGTGGGTCCTTTGTCCGTGGACTTGGTACTCCCCTATTGGACTAGGCCACGAGTCCTCCATATCTAATGCATGTTGAGTCGGTAATCCCCTACCGAGAAGGGAGTGGGTCCCCTATTTTAGGATTTGGTACTCCCCTATCGTTCTGGGGTTTGGGTCTTCCTTATGCAGTGCTACAACAGAGTCGGTACTCCCTTTCCATGATAGGGAGTGGGTCCTCTATCCTAGGGTTGGTACTCCCCTAACTAATAGTGGTGTGGGCCCCCATATATAATATAATGATAGAGTTGGTACAACCCTATATTACCAAGTTGTGGGTCCTCTTTTCATTGAGTGTTACTCCCTTGATACGTAGGTTTCAGGTCCTCAATTTGAAAATTTATTTTCCCCTGCCAATATAGCGTGTGGGTCTTTCATGTGTAGTACTCCTCAGTCTCACCATGGAAAGGGTCCTCTAGTCACTGTGTCGTACTACATTACAGGGTAGGGTGTGGTTCCTCGATTGGAGATGGATCTCCCTTGTCTATTGGAAATAGTAGAGAGGAGCGGGCCCATACACTTTATCAAAATGATTCCTATATAGGAGTTAGTAATCCCTCGATGGAAAGATGCATAATCCACTCCGTAGTGGAGCAACTGAGGTGTCGTAGGTTAGTCTGGAGGAGCATTACCTCAACTAAGCTCTGTGATGAGGAGCGAGCCTCTTGACTTGTGTTTCCATAGTATTTCATGGGGCACATTATTGTGACAACTAAACCACTTGTATGGGGCACTATATTTGGACCAAGTTGAATTTTCCAGATCGATCACATTCTCACAAACATTACATTGGGAATGGTAGAATTGTCCATTAGGGATTGCATCACTTGTATGGTTTCCATCATTGATGGTTGAGCTTGTGGAGTGTGATCTCTTCGTTTCGGTGTTATGACATGATCCTTACATGAGAATCTAGAAATTGGTAGTGTGGCTGGGACCCCAAGTTTTCTTAGTGGCTAAAAAAAGTGTATCTGGATGTTCTTGGAATAAGTATGGGAATGTACCTTAGTAGAGCTGATTGGGCATTCATTTTTTGTTTTTAAAATGTGCCTTACAATTGTGGTTATGGGGTCCCCTATTGATTATTGTTATACTCGGCCATGCATGGGATTTTCCTGAATGTGTCGTGTCTTATGCAGATGAATGACACATTGACAGAGTCCAATGAGGATCACGACCTAGTGGTGTTTAGTGAGATCCAATAGACTATGTCTCCATCTACAGATTCAGGTAGGTACCAATCACCTACCCTTCGGGTAGGCTTCTCTATATAAGAGCTTCAAGGTCATGGATTTTTACATTTGATTTGTTGTTCATTTGGTGGGCTTGTATATTGGCCCGAGATACCAAAAAAAACATTTCATTCTGTTGTGCTCTGGTTGTGTTTAACATAGTGGATTGCATGGATGGTTTCCATGGAATATATTGTATAGTAACTTTGTCTTTGAGTTGTGTGGGTGTACATGTACTTAGGAAAATTCATCCCACGTGTGGAATAATGCCTTCAGTTCTAGTCTTCATCCCCTGGCCTTTGGGATTTCAGCTTGTGGTAGTCACAACATGGGCACTGAGGAATAGGTTGTTACAAAATTTCATCTATGGTCCAAGTCCTCCACCAGTTTCACCTCATAAGAGTTGTCATGTTCTAGTTATACAGAAATTAGATTCAATATATGTGACGAATTAGGTATGTACATTCTCAAGTTGGATAAATGGATTACATTATGAACATAAGAAAGATTTTTTTATTTTCAAAATGATAGGCCACAAATTCTATACGATCAAGGATTTCAACGGGGCCAATGTCCCTAGGGATAATATTCCCTTTCTTTCCAAAATGCATGTCTCTCATCCACGGTGATATATAAAGGAATATTTTTTCACCAATATAAAACAAAAAATCCCATTCGATGGTTGTCAGGATAGAAATTATGAGGACTCTCGATGGACTTTATCTATTTTATGATATCATGATTATTTTTTTATCATTTATAGAAGATCATTACCATGAAGAATTCTATCACAAAACTTATCCCAAAAAGTAATATATCTGCATATATTTCTATATAGAGTTTCATATGTTTCCATTCAAATACTCAAGTGGAATATTTTATAGAATGAGAACTAAACTAGTGGAAGGTTTTGATACAATCCAAAATTAAATCACATTTATAATATTCATAGAATTTTATAAATTGTCTATATAGTCCATTCTGATTGGCCCATAGTTTGGGGGTGATAGGTTGTGGTGAAATTCAATTTAGTTTTCAAAATATGTTGAATACATAACCATAATAAAGATAAGAACCCTGGATCACAATAAAAAATGATGTAATGTTGCACCCCATAAATCCACACCACATACATTATGTATATCATGAAATGTTGATGAAGATAGATATCTTTCTGAATAGTGATAAAATGGGAAGTCTTCATTAGTTGATCCACTATAACCCATATCTTTTTGTTTCCTTTGGATGTCCTTGTGAGAATAGTGATGAAGTCCATACTGATATTATCCTACTTCCATGTTGGTATGGGTATTTGATTCAATACCCTTTAGGGTGTTGTTTCCCCACTATTACTTGCTGACACACCAAACACCTTGTAGTGTAGTTGACAATCTCCCTTTTCATATTATCCCCCAAATAATGATCATACAGTTCCCTATACATTTTAGCTCTTCCCAAATTTATAGATAATTAAGATCGATAAAATTTATCCATTAACTACTTCTTTTTATCTAGGATTGATAGAACACATGTCCTAGTATTAAATTTCAATATATGTTCTTGATAAATATTCAATTCAAGAAGCTTCCCATGCCTCATAGCCTCTATTATATTTTTTAAAAAGCAACTTTTCTTTATGATTTCATGATATTCTCTCGTAATTATGTTTTATAAATCATTTGGTATGTGGATGATGATTTCTCTTCCCTTATAATTCCAATTTACAGTTTCTAGGAAATTGATCAATGTAACTACTTGAATACTCATCAATTCCCTCGAAATAGCGTCCTTCCAACATAATGCATAAATAACTTTGTTTGATCATTAAGGATGATAATGAATTAAACAGTAATAGTGTTTATGATGATACAACCATATATTTTTTCTTGTGATTAATTACATTATACTAAAAATATACTTAATACATTGGTGGTCTTTGTGTATATAATATTTCTCCCCATAAAGAAATCGCCTCCATATTTTCAGTGTAAAAATAACTACAAATAACTCCAGATCATGTGTAGGATAATTGTTCTCATGAGGATTTAATTTTGATGATTAATAAGCAATCACCATTTCTTTTTTCATGAGGCTGCACCAAATCCTATTTAGAGATTCATCCCTATAATTAATGAATCAATATCTGATGGTGGGTATTGTTAACACAAGTGTAGTAACTAATCTACTATTCAATTCAAAGAAAAAATATTCACACTTCATCTTATATAGTAACATACCCCCTTTTTGAGTTAGCATTGGGATTGGATTAGATATTCATGACTTTTTATTCACAAACAACCTATAATATGTTCTAAACCTAGTATACTATGAATTTCAGTTACTGTTGTGGAATCATTCCAATACTCTAATAGCTTTCATTGTAAGGTCATATGATATTCCATCATTGGTTAAAATTTTCTCTAGGAATGAATCTTTTGTCAACCAAAATTCACAGTTTTTAAATTTTCTATACAGCTTCCCTTCCTTAGAGTTCCCATTATAACCCTTAAAACAACCTCATTCTCCAAAAAAAATTTCCATTGTACTTGAATATCATCAATGAAAACTACCACATATTTTTAAACATAGTCCTTAAAGACTCTATTCATCAAATCCATAAATATAAAAGGAGAATTATTCAAGCCATAGGGATTAACAATAAACTCAAAATGCCCATATCTTTTATTGGAAGTTAGTCTTTGGAATATATTCATTCTCCACCCTTGATTGATGGTAACTGGATCAGTGTTCAATCATGGAGTATATTTGAGACGCATGAAGCTGGTATAATAAATCATAAATCTTTTGGAGAAGGTACTTTTTATTCATTGTGATATTATTATGTTCCCTATAATCAATTCATATATATATTGATCCACCCTTCATCATAAATAAAACATATACTCCCCATGAAGCCACACTTGGTTAGATAAATCCCTTCTCCATAAGATCGTCGATTTGTTTCATTAATTAATCTAACTCATCATTTTACATTCTGTAATATTCCCTTGATATCAACTTGCATCCATGTATATGTTCAATGGAAAAATCTTTCTCTATTTCAGGGGGAGGTCAGTGCAACTCTTCAATAAATACATCAATGTATTCTTGAAATGTGGATACAATCTCTATCTTTATACATTCATTTCATTCTCCCTCTTCATTGATCATCTCCACTAATAAGGCTTTGGGAGGTTATTATATACAATGATTATGTCGAGATATCAATCCTAATAAAATGAATGTAGTTAGTCCATTCAAGACTACTCGAATTTGAATCCATCAATTGTTGATCTTAACATTATGACTTGAGAGAAAATATTTCACTGGCATCGTATTAAATTTCACCATGGGAATGAAATCTATATTTAAAATTATATTTTAATCAACAATGTTAGTACTTGAGTTTATATATATTATTGATTCTAGAAAAATCCCACCAGTTGTATTGACTGATAACTCTTCTTCGAGTAGTTTAGGGTTTGATTCTATATTCTTATAATACATTGAAGAATTAATGGAATTTATATATCTATAATAAAACAAATTACTTTCTATCATAGAGATCACGATGAGTGTTCCTTCCAAAATATCATTTGGATCCTCTACTTCAGTCATCATGATAAAAAATTCAATTTCTATCTCCCTTGGACTATGTAAATATTGATGGTTTTCCCTTCTAATATCTTTAGATTTGGAAAATTATTGTAAATGTTCCCATGTTCTACACACATGAATCATTATACTTCCAAGTTGTCCATTACCACCATCCCTTTGTTGTCAATGTTACATTTTAAGACTCCACCCAACCGAGCATGTTTCAAATTATATAGCCATCTCTTCAAAATATGAGTATATTACACTCCTAATTAAGTAGTTCACCAAATGACTATTCCTGCATTTTTTCACATGGCATGTTGAACATTTTTTCCTTCTCTTCCTTGATCAAAATTGTTCCATATGTTTGGATCAATTTCTCTATTATATTGATTAGATCTATGTGATTATTGAATCTCTCAAAAATATAATTCAACCATTATATCACCCCTCACTATCTCCAAATAGATTTCATAGTCTCAATTTTATATATATATATCTATAGATGGTGTCTTAATCCACTAAAGAATCTATAAACCCTTCCAATTGGATAAATAACAAAGATATACATGTTTTAAGAATTTATGGTAAATTTAATTCCATTTATTTCCACTGATTCATTTTCTTTCAACATAATCTATAATAATTACTTCTCCATTTTTTGTCATAGAGTGGGGAAATGTTTTATTGAATAATATTGCCTTTATCACTTCCCAATAAATAGAATCAAAATCCCTTATTAGATTTATTTGTTTAATCAGTGTTCACCATTTATAATTTTATCCTTCAATGTGGTATACTACTGTGGTTCATTTAATTCATTCAAATAAATTAGTATAGAAAAGATCATTTCTATATATTTTATCTATTTTCAGCAATACGTGGGTCATTAGATCCCCTGAAATAAGATGTTCATTGACTCATGAATGACTCAATAGAAATTTGTTCACTTTGAGGTGAATCCAGTCTCTCAACTTGATTCATGTTATTTTTCATAACTTGAGTTAGTTGATTCATCATCCACGTGAATTTTTCTATTCCATCTTCCAAAAAAATTCAATCAGGGCATCATCTGTTTCATTCATCATTTACATGGTTCCTTTTACTTACCACAATTTTTTCTAAAAGAATAAAACCATAATGAGAAAGGTGTTACATTATAGAATATTAAAATTCGAAATGGATTTTATTTCATAAAACATTATGATTAAATATGTTTTTAAAATATTCTAATAATATATAATATTTCTATATATACATCATAAAGGTTCATAAAAATATTGTGATTAACCAAACATATCAGTCAGATGTGGTATACCCTTTATACAAAAAGCCCATTTTCATGAAACAGTTCCCCTACGAGTCTATGTAATATTTTTTTGAGTGTTATCCATAGGGACATTTATTCCATATCCACATAAACTTGTAGTATCAAGACATAGATGAATTTTATTGGAATTATGTTACATAATAATTACCAAAATAATAGTATTTTTTTATTTATATAGACGTGTTCCAAGAGTTCATAATAATGTTTTCTAGACAAAATTATATAAAATTACGATGATTTACTTTGATGAAAACTATGGAATCCTACCATTATGTTACATAACATTTCATTAAATTGTATAAATAGGGGATCTTTTATTGTTTTTTATCTTGGAAATAAGGTATATCACACATGAAAACCTAAAAAACTAATCTAAATTATTCATGAAAGACATAGTCATGGGTTAATATTAAGTTACTTTTAATGTATCTCATATCATGGGGACATACATTAAAGGATATGGGTGATCATGAATCTCATTGAGTGAATAATCAAGAGATACATATAACATGTGATCATGGGACATATCAAAAAGGTCACGAGGAATAACAATACATAATGAAAAAGAGGCATATCATAATAATACAAACATGGTTCATAAGATGGAAATATGGATAAAACAATTAAATTTGACAATCATTATCATAACACGAACATTTTTTACCAAGGTTTCATAAATGAAAAATACATAGGTTATTATCAATGGTTTCATAAAACTTTTCATCTCAATATATTAACTTTTTTACCCAATTCATTGGATATCTATCAAGGGGAACCATTATTATGTTTTAATTATTTTGATCAACATATATTACTATAAATCATTTCATTAAAAACCTATGGATAATATAAAGAAGGAATTCTTTTCAAAATCATGGCATAAAAAATAGCATAAATACATGATCATTATGCCATTTTTAACCCACATAAAGGGAATATGGGTTTAGTTTTTTAGAAATCCCTTAATCAATTATTCATTATTAAATATAGTTGAATAATAAATTAATAGAATTTTTTTTGGCATTCAATGAAAAATGAAATGATAATCTCTCATGTAAAATAGCCAAATTTGATAAATAAATTTTGTTGCAAAAAGGGCATACAATTTGGTTTCTAAAAAGCTTAAATTGAGATGGGAAAAGGGTATCCCATAGAAAAAAGACTAATATGAAATTAATGGAAAAATATGAAGCGCACAATAAGTTCATAATTTGGAAATTATAAGAAATACTCTATGAAAAAGGGAATATGAAAGGAAAAGAGAAGTGGATAATTCCTTTACCTTGATGAGTTTCCCTAAAACGTATGGATGGAACCATAGGGGATTTAAGACACCTTAGGGGACTCCATTAGAGGAAAAAAAATAAAAAAGTAATTGAGTTTTTATTTTGAGTGAATATAAATTTATAAATGGGTGGGACTTTATTGAAAAAGTGGATGAATAGTTTATTAATTTCAAAATATAGGTCTTGGAAATCTAGTTTGTGTGAAATGGAAATACACTATATTATCCTTGTTTTATCTCTATGGTTTGTGATATTTTGTGGAAAATTTATGATATTTGAATCTACCCAAAACAAAGACCATTTTAATACTTATTCTGTCTTGGAAAATTAAATAATCCACAAACTAATGTTTTTAAAAATCAAAATTTTCTTTTTATAAATTAAGAAGTAATTTATAATTTTAGAAATTGATTAAAAATATTAAAATAATTCATATAAAAAGAATTCATCAATTGTGTTTAATTAATTATTACATCATTATGAAATTATTATGATGTCCTAAAATATGCATAAAACCAAAAACTGTATTATTTCTATTCATGGAAAAATAATAAGTGTTAGAAACATATCATAAATTCAACATATACTAATTTGGATGTAATGATTTCAAATATAATGTTTATTTTTTCATAATAATTCTCAAAATATGATTATTTAAATATTTAAATATGAATATTGTTATTTATTAAAAAAATATATGTTCTTAAGATGGTAAACATTTTCCCACATATAAAAATTCTCTAAGACATTATAAAATTATTTAATAATTTATATATAAATGAGAGTGTTTTAAAAGTCTATCTCATTAAAAAGAATTATCTATAAAACCATGGATTATTATAAAAATAAATATATTTTTGAAAGTAAAATTATGTTTTGTTTGTTTCCAGAATAGAATTTATCAAATTCATTACAATTAATAATATACTTCAATAAGAATTAATACTCATAAAAACAATTTATGGTATAATAATTTTATTTATAAAAAGAAAATCATAATATTCGAAAATAATTCATGGACATGTGAACCCGTTTTATACCCAAATACACTGTAAGTATATGGTGTGTGATGGTGGTTGTTTCTTGGGGTGGCTCGACTAACACCAACTGATTGGTAATCTCTACTAAATATCACTTCTCCCATAAAAGATTCGGTTCATGATTTACTTGTTGAATCTCATCCTCTTCTTGGTCAAGGGTGAACCCAAATGAGGATACCTACCTCCCATGTTCTAACAAATGGGATTCAAATAGAATAAATATGCTGGTTTGGGGAATCAATTCTTATTTCTATATAAATTATCCTTTTTCATTACTACTTATAAAAAATAATTTTAATTGTAAAATGGTCACCCATGGGTGTATTTTCCAATGGAAAAATTGACCAATGTTTAAATTTAACAATGTTCTTATAATGTTCGAATCCCAACAGTCACATTTTGCATTATACACTATAAAGTGAACATTATTCTTTCTCTCTACATTCAGTAACATTTCCCCCTAATGTTATTTTTTCATTTCATAAAATTTTTATTGGGTTACCAATCATTTATTTCATTTATATATAATTTTATGGGGGAAAATATTCTTGTATACTAGAGAGATCCTTATTTTCCATTTTTTATCTTTTCTATTTTTTATCTTCTATCAAGTAAAAATTTATTGTATTTTAATTAGTCTAAAAGTTAACTAATGTAATTTTCTTTGTTTATGAGATAATTTTTTTGGACTTCTCAGGATTTTTTACATGTGTACTATTATATAGAAAAAATTTACTTATCAAAAAAATATCATTTCATAATTCTCAGTCGTTACAAATATACCACCCTTATGAAACTTTTTAATCATCAAAATATACTATAAATCTAATAAATGGGACTAGAAGAATTAGATTCATATAATATATCAACAAACTATTTAAATTCGTGAAAGCCTACACATACTGATTCATCTGAAAACACATAACTCTCATCCTACTAATTCTAGACATATGAACTACCGATTGAGAAAATTAATAGATGAAATTCCAATAATTTATGACAACCTATAGAAAAATATGATCCAAAAACACATTTCTATTACATAAACAAGAAAAAAATTCTTGAAAATTCCCCAGATCAAGAGATATTCTCCCCATAAAAAATCACATTCCTATATAAATATAACTCCAAGATCAAAAAGTGATACTTTGGGAATATGGAAGAAAGATTCTTAACACAAAGTTTACTCAAAATAATCTCAATATTCATGGTATGTAACTATAGAGTCCATAAATATTATCGAATATATTCAATGAATACTATGGTGTTGGAGTCCTGGTAAGGGTCAAAAACCCAGTTCATGGGATATATAGACATTATAAGATCATTATTTAGAAAAAAATAGAAACTTGATATACTCATGCATCCTATACATTCTCATGAATCTTATATTTGGAAATTCCTTAGTCTTGAATCATAGATAATGAAATACTTACCATACATCATCCATGGAGATCCATTCATCTCCTATTAAGTCATCGAAAAAATAATCAATCAATGGAAGTGAATACTTGTTTTTCCCCATTGGATGAATCTTTATCCCATAACTAAAACATAATAAAAGGATTCAATCATCCTTTTTAGTGTATATAACTAAATCAATATGAGGATAAGTTCATGTGAACTTATCTACATTCTCCCCTAGGTGATCTATTTTTACTATAATCTCACTCAACTAATATAGTTACATATGAAACGAGGGAATTTCTATCGATTGTTCACCTGGATCGAGTTCAATCTCAAACTCAATCCCCCTTATATGAGGGATTCATGAAAAATATATCAGAACAAAGCCTTTCATAATCCAAAAAAATTGGAAAAAATGGTTGGAACTATCACATGGCCTACTGTAAGGTCCATTCCTTCCACATGATCAATAATGGAACTAGTATAGATACGGTTTCTTCCTTCACTTCCTTTAATTAAAATAAACTCCCCAATAATAATTTAATCATATTTTTTAAGGTAGTTAAAAGTCACACACTTGTTATAAAAATTGATGTGAGATAAAATGCATACCACTTAATGCGTGCCAAATATGACAACAAAACACATTATCTCTAAAATCCAAAAATCCAATAGATTTTAGAAAAACTGAACCATTAATGGATACTTTAAGAGCAATGATTGTGATAGACTATATTCCCAATAGGTGTAACAGGGGCTGATAACCTAGTGGTGAATTTCACTGAAAAACTAATCAAAAAATGACATGTGATGAAATAAACGATTGAAAACCATGATTTTAATGAAATTAGTATAGAGAATAAAAACAATAAAAATAATAACACTAACTAATGAATCTCCCCCTCAACCATCTTCTAGAACATTATCAGAAACATAATCCATGTTTTCCAAGGGTACATCGAGTTACCCATTTGATCACTAACTCGCTAGAGGATATGAATCATACAGATCATAAAATTATATCTTCCAAGATCCTTATTTTTTTCTATGACCAAACCTCAATTAGGAAGCATGATATCATTCTTTTTCTCCCTGACCAATTCCCTGTGCCATTCATTTCTCCTACATCTATATGGGAACTAATATATAAACCCCTCGAGAAAAACTAACAATGATGTCCCATTTTTTAACACTAATAACACTCCCTATATGAACTATTATAGTATATTTGGAAATAACCTCACATCATCCACAAACAACACTACTGTAATCCTCCTACCATATTGGGAACTAAATAATATATATCTTATGATAACTTCTTCTTAATGTTTGGGTGAAACTCCTATAATATTCACCTACCATGACTATAATAGGCACCCATAACACTAATTGAAAAGTCACTGACTGACCCCCTGAAGATATAAATAGGACCTGCTAGTTTTTTTCCATCTAGACCATTCTTAATTATAATGGATTTGTGGGGAATGTTTTGTTAGTATTTTAAGCTAAAAATCCTCTCCCAGTGCCTCAACACATGCCATAATATAATTCAACCATCTTTGAATTTTGGGCTTAATTCCAATATAATATATTTTTAAAACATAATATCTTCAAAAAATAAGCACTATTACTAGATATTGATATTACTCCCCAGTGGTATTCAATTAAATAATGAGATTTATTGTACCACAGTTCCATCAAAATAAATTACTTAATCAATTGGCCTATGTTGTCTATCCATGTCAAGACGTATTTCATCCTTTTCTTAGATAATCACACCCCAAAACCTTTTGTTGGTTTACTAAAACTTATAACAATCAACTAAACTATTACCTCATCATGAGTCTAGAATAGATCTAAAATCCCATAAAAACTCTTGATCCAATCATCTATATATTTATGGAGTGATGTTCCCTAGAATGATAGAGGATGTTGTAATAGAAAATATCAGGGAAAATCCACTATCGTCGATCCACCATTATAAGATCCTTCTACTTGAACTAGAACAAACAAAAAAAATGATTGTATAATGTATCTCCACTATTTAGAACACTAGGGTAGCCACCTGATCACTCATAGTCACACCCTCATATACATGTGGACACACTATAGGAATTTTCACCTAATTAGAAATAAGATAACACATTCCCTAGGGTGGATCCATAGGACATCATCTTGGAAGAATCTCTAAAATTCCAAAGCATGACTCATTTACACATTTAATAACATCAATTTTTATAAAACATAAGAAAATTAATTGGAACACAAACATCAACCAAAGAATCATACTCTAATTTCCTACCCACAATAATTAAGGATAACCAACCTCATATACCTAGGTTTTATTCCAATATCACTATACATGAATTTTATTCATAGTCACATATGAATTGAAAAAATCAAAACATACTCTCAATAAGGTAATTAAATTTCATCAACAATGTATTAGAGAAAATGTAAAGTATACTATTAATGTAATTTGATTATTTTTAATCTTCTATAAATAATAACAAAAATCATTTACAAGCCCTAAAAAAGTATATGTGTATCCATTATGTATGTACTCATCTATTCATTCTAATCAGAACATAAGTAAATCCCATATGTCATAATGGCTTAATAAAACCCAATATTAGCATGAAATTGTAACATCACAACTAATAATATAATCATACATCATTGTTATCTTATTATCCTACTATACAAGGGTGGTTCAGGTTAGATACCTTACATGAGTATAATACATCTTATATAATTTATAAAATTCCATAAATCATAACATGGGAAAAATAAAAGTAGATTAGGTAGAATTTTATAACACCATGATAGAATCACCTGGTAGAGTTGTAAGGTCACATTACCTCGTGAATTCTTTTATTCATGTAATAAGATACCAACAAGAAACAAGGCATAAAGATACATCACTGGGAGACTACTCCCATAGTAATAGACTTCTTAAAATCATATAAATTTCTAAATTAATAAATAAAATATCAAATATTAAATATCATACAGAAAAATAACAATAATAACATCTATGTTATAGTAATAAATAATACTAAGGTCATTGAGAGTATTTAAAAGTGATCCCCACATGAGATGAATAAATATAAAAAACTAACCAAAGGAAAAAAAATAATGAGTCCAACAACCAAAATATCATAGTTTTTATCTCAACATCACCCCAATCCACCTTACTCATTCTACTCAATATCCCAATGTTGTACCATTGTCCTTTCCATGATCCTAAACTATAAATATTTCATTTCTACTGAGATTCTCATGAAGGGTATATGTATAAACCAAACATATCAAAACCAACATGTCCTTAACATAATTAAATAATTAAAATTTATTTGTTTGAAAAAATATATACTTAAAAACACACAACCTAAAAGGACATTATGTAAAAAACAGGATACCATGAATCTAGAACTAACATTCTTAAAATCCATGTCTAAATGTGTGGCCATACCATGTCAACATGAGTCTAAGGTATTATACTCTCTTATTAATTGGGGTAACTAACATTACATATCTCATACTAAACACATCACTCATGGAGATAATTTTTATCACTAAATGACAAAAATATATAATACATGATCTTCCAGACATCACACATCTTGTTGTGTAATATTTCTCATGACTTGCCCATGTTTATCCGCTAAATCAACCATCTTAGAAATGTATTGTCACCATTAACATTATTTTTCAAACATATCACTTTTGGTTACCACACATCATCATATAAAACCAAACATCAAATTATCACAACATTATAAACCATCCCAAACCGTTAATACACATTCCAATACCATTTACCAATGTGTATACCCCAACACCTTTCTATGTAAGAATGATCTCATTCATCATTTTCTGGGAACACAACTCAAATTATCCCTCTAAGGGAATAAATACATGAATACAGACCTCACTCTTTAATTTTAGGTGAAAATTAGAGGTATCATTGTTCTCCATTAATAACACATAATGATTAAGACATAAAATTCAACAAAAGTTTCCAATCATGGTAAGGGATTCCAATGGCATTTTTGGAGAATCTCAATCAACGATATTCACCACATGATACTAGAATAATACACCAAATCATTAAAATCAAACATAACATTATCTATTTTTTTTTAAAAATGGTAAATAATAAATATTGGAATATGGATTAACATATGGTTAATATAGTGTGAGAATCATAGAGAGGGGTCCACTATAAACAAATTGATTTCAATGATTTAAGAGATGAGGATGAGGGAGGCCAAATCATCATGTAGAGGCATCTACATATCCAAAATCATGAAAGAGGGTCATGGGAGATAATGAAAATTCAAAATAATATCTAAGGGGATTGTCAAAATCTTTACAATATTAAAAATCTTCCTAGCATGTAATTAATAGTGTGACCATTTGGTTGACATCATATACCTATATATGAAGAATTTCTACAGTTATACCAAAGTTATTTCAGGAATAAACTACAACGTACATTACATGAATGATATCTATTGTATCATTTCAGTTATATGCATGGTTCATATCCTATATCATGACCATATATCCACTTATAATCTTTATAATTGATAATACCAAAAAAAATACACCTGATTTGGAAAAATTATATATCTACACTCCTAAAAATTTTATGGGTGTAATAGTAAAGATATATTTGGGTTGTGTCATCAAAGGTTTACATCCGATGTCCTTAACAAGATATGGATCTAAAGGAGTGAATTTTTATAAATTTCATACTATTAATAATAATTACCTAATTAAATAATCCATGAAAAGATTATAGTATCATTTCCTCAAAAAAATTCTTCTCGTAGCAGAAAACCCCACATCTAAAAATTATTAATGTACACAATCATCATAAGAACAAGAGTTGACATGGGAACACCATTACCCATTTTGTACTTATATAATACCTTAGTTATTTCATATAAAATAATTCCAATTATGTTTTTGATAAATGTACCTTAAATTATCAATCATATGGGATGTTTCCATTGATTTATGTTGCCTTTTAGCTTTGAATTCATGGACGCAATCTTGGGACATGATTTGTAAATTGTATCATGATTATAGTTATTATAAGTGTCACATTCCACATACATTGTTTATAAATCATTTTTTAGGAAGTTCTTAATCTATAATAAATATCTTTTCCTCACTTTGGAAGACTATCCCCAATTTTTAAAACCAATAAATGATGTTATTCCCATTCATATTTTTATTATCTAGGAAAAATACTAGAGGGAAATTTGAGTTTGTGTAATTAAGTTACCCTTATATACACATTATAACATAATATTTATTAATATCATGAATTTTATAATATTCATCAAGGATATTAACTGAATATTTTACATTAACACAACCCTTTATATGTATAGTGAAACAATATCATGAAATATTTATGACTTGGTTTAGCTATGTTTTTTTTTCGCACAATCATTATTTTCATTAGAAAAATATTTCAAGTACAAATTGATGATTATATTGGTTGTTTGTGTGCTGCATCACATGCCCTATTAATTGATACCATGAATTTTCCCAACTCTATTACATGGATTTATGACACCCATTAAGAACATAATCAAGTGAGACCTGCATTCCCACCTGGGATATATTACTCTCACATCAACATAAACTATATATATAGTTGTTTCTCTAGAAATACATTATACACCTTTTTTAATCATTTGAGGTCTTAAAGAGTGTGAAAATTGTAAGGTACACACATGATATTTGTTTTGTGGTTATATATATATATTCCAATATTTTTTTAAGTATATACATTACATGAATTTAATAAAATTGTAGATTTTTATTAATTTATATGTCCACTTCAGACCCCTAAAAACCAAAATATGAATAATGTGAATATTAATGTAAATTGAATTTATGTCATGATTACTAATTAAATTTATATTTACATCTTAATGTCATACACAAAATAATACCCTTTATAGAGATGGTAGTTTAAATATGGGGCATTTGATCACATAGTCAAATAGGCTGAGAAAAAACTTGCATGTTGAGTATCTCATCCTAGTTAAGAGCCTTCATGATGGATACAAAATTTATAGATATAAATTTATATAAATGAATCATTTTAAACATAATAAATGTTTCATAATTTTATTTATTAATATATAACCAATTGATTAATGATTTATAATTACTTCAATTTATTCATTAATTTTATTTTATAATAAAAGCCATGAAATGATACTTTATTTGTATATTTATGAGGCTTAAAACTATTTAATCATTGAAAATCATATATATTTTAAATTATCAATGAATAAAATGTATTCTCAGAAATAAAATGAATTAATCATATTCCGGAAGAGTAAATAGTCATCATTGTTGGTTCCCTATGACTTTGACTAAGAAGTCTTCTGTTCAAACCCTTTAATACAAGATATTTTTCTATTTTAATTCCTTTAAAAATTTAATAACCCTGACTAATAATTATATTAAATAAGTGTATAACAGAATTAATAAATTTATTAAATGAATTTATAGCTTTTATTATGGATTTTAATTTCAATTATATAATATGAAATGAAATAAATTTCATTAAATATCACTCACTCAATGAAATAGATTTCTAAATATATTCCTACAAAAAATATTGGACCCAATATATTAATTTTTTTTATAATGTTATAAAATAATAGAAAAATATCAATGTTATAATTTAATTCACTAAGAAATATTTTAAATAGTTGACACAGGGTAAAAAAAATCAATATTATTTAATTAATATCAAATTGTTTTTTTATTTACATCAAGATCTAATTAATTTAATATAAAAAAATAATTTAAATTAATTTATCCATAAAAAATAGTTACATTCATAGATAAAACATCTATAATAAATAATAAATGTACCCTCCATACATTTTAAAATAATAATTAAATTTATTAATTATAATATATTTTTCTGAAAAAATTTAATAAATGTTCTATAAAATAGAATGACCATGATACTAATAAAATGATTATTAATATAAATATAAAATTATTCCAATGATTAATTTTATTACAAGAATTATATAAATATATATATTTATATTATTCGTAGAAATAATTTTATGTCCTAGTGGACTGGTGGAGATACATCTGAGTGGGGGTGAACCATGTGTGTTCAACTTTTAAAATAATTCCAAGTATTATTATAAAATTAAACACCTTTGTTACATGAACAACTGATGATTGTTATGATAAATTCATCAAATCTTATATAACTTGTCATAAACCAATATGAAATTTATTATAGGGAGTGAATTTTGAACACATGTTTTTACATGTTTCAGACCCTCTATGGAATACCAATCCTTGATTTTATTTGGATGTACCTGTTGTATATTTTTAACTGAAATACTATTATCAATAAAATTGGATTTGGAAATGATCATCTTATACCATCTCTCCATATCATAAAGTTGAGTAGGTTTATAATATTACATGTGTGAAAAAATGGATATTCCAACTACCCTTATTTTCACTTGAATCCCTTAAAATGTTCTCGGTTTCCTTAATCAACTTCATGTAAATCCCAATGTTATTTTAGGATTTCACAATAACATAAACCCCTGATCAGATTCCTCATATGTGAAATGTAATGAAATTCTTGTAAATGTCTTTTATTCCTCCAACAACTCTCTCTCTCTTTTATACCCTAACTTCCCATATCTTATTTAGAAATTAATTTTTCATTTTCCATCAACTCAGAATCTCATGAACCCAACAAAAATTATCTTAAATTGAGAGTAACAATTAATAACATGGATCTAGATGTTTTCTATAGAGATAAACACAGTATTCATGGTTTTACTTTTTATCATACTTCTAATAAGTAATTTTTTCTGGCTACTTATTCTTCCGTTATTCATATTATTTGACTATCTCAACCAAACATAATAGGACTATATAGTGGATTCATTTCATAGTAAGATTAGATTCCAATTTTAGTATTTGTTTAACATATTTTTATTCTTCATCCTCAAGATATATCTACAAATAATTTTTAAATTTTCAATTT
The DNA here is from genome assembly GCA_963277665.1 of Viscum album. Lineage (NCBI taxonomy): Eukaryota > Viridiplantae > Streptophyta > Magnoliopsida > Santalales > Viscaceae > Viscum > Viscum album. The sequence continues at coordinate 2,117,950,649 of OY728120.1, forward strand.
ATACACATGAATAGAAAATAAGGTTCAACTTTTTTCCCATTTTTTGATACATAGGATTACAAGAAACTATATATTATTTTTTAGGGTTGTTTTATTATTCCATTAAGTGGAAATATATAACACATTTCATGTTAGTCAAAAAAGGGTTTCACCAATCAGTTTCCCAATGATATCTATATATTCATCATAATAGATAAACAAGGGTGTGTCCCATGTTTTTTTCATTTTAATTTAAGTCATTGACTTAACAAGTATTACTAAAATTCCCCTTATTTATTATTCTCTTATTATCTATATTTTATTTTCCAATCTAATATACATTGAAAAATTAGCCTAATAAACTTTGTTTTAAAAATAATTCATATAATATAATATTTTACAAATCATTAATGGTTGTAAAAAAAATAGAGTAACTGAATTTTTTTAATTATAATATCTTATCCCAAATCATTCATGATTCCTTGAATATTTTTACATATAAATATTAACTTTTCACACTCTAATGAGTATCTAGTAACCTACCATTTCTTTCTCAATCTTAATTTATGTCCCATTTGTTTTGGGTATGTAAAAAATTCACCATATATAATTTATCATTTCACTTAAATTTATAGATTTAATTAAACTATAATTTACTAATTTTAAGTAAAATTATTTTCATATAAATATATTCATACATAATCTGTTTTTCAATAACATTAAGATAATATTATCTCTCAAATAAACGTGGATGAAAATTAATTTTTTGATATTCAGAAAACTAAAGAATATATTAGGAATCATCTAAATATAATCACCACTTTGGTCCCCCATTTTTATTTTCAAATGTCCACATTATAATTCACCATATAAAGAGATATCATATCATTCCAAATTCTACATTCATCATCTTAGACTATTTTCTTAAATTAAGAAATTATATTAATGTATTGGTAAGAGATATATGAATTGGAGTCATCACAATAAATTCCATTGATCATGTTTTAAAATGGATATTCACTATTAATTTTGAAAATAATAATTTTCAAAAGTTTTTATTCTTTTATAGAACATGGAATTATCCCTTCACACTATAGATTCATTATTTCACCATGTAGAATTAACTCTAATAGAGAAACTAATTATTAAACTGATGAGGGATTATCCTTATGCACTTCTATATATAGTTTTATCTAGAGTCAATGTATCCTTTTTAAGATAATGATTACTCGGATAAAGCACATACAAAAAGATGATGATCATTATAATCCTATACATTCATCCTCACACATATTGATAAAAATATCCACGAAAAATTGTGATCGTTCTTATATACTTCTTACTTTTCATTTTTTTGGATTTTTCTATGGTGAAGATATTGTTTCTATAGAGTCAAATACTTATCCATTTTCTATACTTATTGATTAGAAATTATAGAATTCACTAAATAAATTATGAACCAATTGAAATGAATTTTAATCCATCTAATAATATTAAATACACCGTATAATTTCATCCAATAATTATATGAATTTTCAAAATAATACCAAACCATTATTTCATAATACTGAAGTACATTACAGAAAATATAAATTCACAATGCATTTTATTTTGATAACTCCAATACCTTAAAATTTAAAGCACCAATTTAATCACTAATGACATTCATATAAGAGATAGTCCATTGATGAATCTAAAATAAAACTTTACTGATTGGAGAAGAATATATTCACTAAAAAATTAGGTATCTCTTTTTTAAGAATTGAATATTTATTCATCTTTAAAAAAACAACACATTCTATTTAGTGATGGTGATGTACCCAACTTCTCTTCATTGATTTTATACATCTTATAAATTCTTTTTAATAGTACTTAAACATGATTGACACTTTTATTTTAAATGACGAAAATCTCCCTAGGTATATGATATTGGGGATTCTAACCAGGTAGCCAACTCATTTCTCATTTCTAAAAAACATTGATAGATCCTTCATTTTTTTAGTAGATACTACTTCCATCACACAAGACCACTATGTTATATATTTAAATTTTCAATAAAAAATACAACCATTACTGATACAAAAAAGGGAACTTCATTATCCCCAATTATATTTATTTTAATAAATTGAACACCCAAACACCATAGATTCAAAAAAACAATGGATTTGGTAGCTCATCCATTCTCACCCAGGTTGAAAATAAAAATAAAGGGAGGAATGTTTTCCCCATACAGACTCTACATAAAGGGGATGTTTTCTTCTATTCCCAAAATATGTTATTGGATTTTATGAAAAATATTTACTCCCATTTTTCCCTCTAAACCTTTTAGAGACTCGTTATACTTTCTTATGATAGAATGGTGCCATGTAAAATTATTTCAGAAATATGAGATTAATTATCCAACTATAACTCTAATTGGGATAACCAAATGTTGACAACAACATATAAAAAAATATATAACTACGATTAATATAAAATAACAACCATGTTATAACAATCCAATTATTCTTTCTCTAGGGTATGATCAATGTAATTATCAATAGATTTAAATGACTAACACTCATCTTCACAGAACACATAAAATCATTTCAATTGAAATTAGGTTTTTGTACCTTTTGGTTAGATTATCACATACCCATTATAATAATATACAACATAAGTCAAAACATTGAATAAAAAATGAAAAAATATCTAAAACATTATATTATTCATGGAATGTCTAAAATTACATATTCATATAATAATATTAAAAATTTAAAAGTTTCATACCTTTTGATAGCTCAAACTCAAGGGATGATCTCAATAATTATTTATCATAGATTATAATATCTTTTTATGAATATTATGAATATATTTGATGTTATATTTAAATTTATAAATTAATACAAATATATAATGTCCATATTGTACAATTCAATTTTTTTTCAAGAAATTTTTCCACGCAACTATTCTATTCCTTCATGCTTCACATAGAATTTCCTCTTTCAAAATTAATATTCACCAAGATATAAGAATATAGTGTCTCTTCATCAACATTGTAGTTATAGAATCTGGGATTATAGTTTTTTCTCAACCCAATTAGCTTCATCTCTAAGGATCCACAAACTGGATAGATGTATATTCAGTATTAACCATTAATTTTCCAAGTCTTTTTCTTATGTGGAAACGTGGGGTTATCCTTATTTTCAATTATCTTCTAATCTGAATGAGCTTCTTTAATTGTGCTAGTAAAATATATCTATATTTTTCTTCATTCCCCATGTACATAGACTCATCCAACTAGGAAGGAAACATTATTAGTAACTCATTAGGAGTTTGACCAGAATTCTTTGTGTTCATTGACACCCTCTTTAAATTATTGTTTTTGGAACTATTAGTAATTTGTTGAATTTTCGTTTCTATATCATTTTTATAGAAAACAATTCTCACATCTAATAGTAAGGTGTCATATTTTAATCATTCACGGTCTTATTTATAAAAAATAGAGACACCTTTTTGGGAAACCTTTTAGCCTCTTCCTTAGGAGGATCAAAAAACCAAGAAAATATGATTATCTATCTCCTAAATTGATTCTCTTTTATGTTCTATATTACTTCCTTATAAAAACATTTATGTAAATTTGTACAAAAATTTATAATATAGCCTCACATTCAATAATATTTTCATCTTCCCTACTCTACTCGGACACTATTTTCATCATCTTTATTCATTATCTTCTTTGGAGTAATAGAATCAAATCTCTTCATTAATAATTTCATTCCCAACGAATCCATTATTTAAATATTTTTTTATTTTATGACCTAATTTAGTGGATTAAATTTATTATTATTAAAATAGTATTTTTACAATTGTATACATTAATACTCTTCATAATAATGTTCGTACATGTTACAAAAATAACACAAATTGTAAAAATAATAAAATGTGTTCTTTAGAGAACGATTAATTCTATTATATAAATCCTTATTATTTATAATAGGTTCATTAAAATATTTATCTCTACTCCCACTAATTTTATTAATCCCTTTACATGAACATATTAAATTATTTTTAAATTTATCTATGTATTTATACCAAAATATCTAACAACTTTATCATTCCATAATAAACCTCTATCTTTTCTATTTTTTGTATTCATTATAAATTTTGGATCTATCTATTTTTAGATGAAAAACCCAATCATTGGGATCTATTTGTGGGGGTTATTTTATTTAAAAATACAAAATTACTCATTTATGATGTGGTGAATAAGGGATATCATTATCAATTCAATTTTATATTGTTTTTTAATCTCTTTAAGCAGTTTTCAGTAAAATAGATACAATGTAACTAGAAAAAAAATATTGTCTTGGGATTTTCTAAGATCATGTTTTGAGTTCATCATGAGATGATTCCCATATCATATTACCATCAATTTGAGTCTTCTTAGTGGTATGATTATTTTCTAAAATTTCAAGTGTAACATTATTCTTATCAACTATTTAAGATGTTAAATATTTTGTAGCTTAAACATTTATCAAGTTGATTTTAGGATCAGTAAACATTAGTTTGAGGATATTATTATCAACCTTATATGATTTCAATAATTCATCCCAATCCATCTTCATCATTTAATTTTTTTACTCATTTAATTTACTATTCTCTTGTATAATGTAATATTAATCTTTTAAACACTTGTTTACTTCTGATCGTGCGTCCATGAAAATCATATACATTGAGTATTTTTCAAATTCCTGGATCACTTCTACCCATACATACTTCTTGAAGGATTTTTTTTAAATTTTTAATATATCAATGAGGTTATTTCGTTATAAAATGTGATATATTCATCTTTTTCTATAACTATTCCTGGGAGAATATTATAATTGCTTACTTTCATAAGTAAAGTATCATCTAAAGAATTGTATTTCATTACTAGATATGAATTTTAATCATATAATCCCTCCATATATGAAAATATATAACTAAAAACCTCTAGAATATAATTACAAAATTAATCATTTATTTTACTATAATAATCACATAGTAATTCATTGAAATCGTATTTTACATAGCATGATCTTCATTGAATAGAGGAATCATAAAAAAATATCAATATATTCAACACTATGTATACCATAAACTTGTGGTCTCACTTCAATCAACTTTTTTTATTTCTAAACATAATGGTAACTTTATTTTATTATTTATCAACCTAGTTGATGAAACATATAAGTTAAACCAGAAATGGATAAAAAAAGATTCTTTATTATGAGGATCTTGTATTTTCAGTATGAACGTATTATAAAAAAGAAAAAACAACAAGGAATGAAAAATTAAGATCCATTCATAGACACCCATTATTATGATATATAAATAGAATAATACAAAACAAATAAGTGGAAATAAGAGAACATATAGAAATTATACATCCTATTAGAATTTTGAAAAAAGAGGGGGTGAATCAGGTGAGGTAAACATTTTTCCAAAATAAAAATAATATTTTAAGGATTAAACTATTTGGTCTCTGAAACTATGATATTGTTTATAAAAATTAAATATATTATTATTTATCCTAGAATAGACATATATTCAATGAATATAAATTACTAATGTCCAAACATGTTTTTTTACAAGAACCATACCCAGTCAGGAATCCTATACCATATGATGCTTGTTATTTATAAGTCATATATTTTCCAATATAAATATTTTATCAATAAATTTATTTTCTCTAAGAAACATCTTATAACATATCCTTATATTACATAGTTGACTGTGTTCACAATATAATATCTGTGAAAAAAATTTATTATCTCACTACACTTCTTTAAATTGGAATCCCACTAGTTTTTATAAACTTCTACCCTCATCTTGATCTGGGTCATAATTGTTTCCATAGATTTCACTTCATTCAAAAAAAATATTTTATTCCATAACTAAATTTATTCATAAAATATTTTAAGATGTTATATTACCACTCCTTCATCTCTATATAAATTTTCACTACCTAATCCCATATTCTTCTTCTATAACTAAATTTCATATTTATCTTAACTCAGAGTATAAACAACAAAGGACCAGAATATCTTCCCTGAAATGTAAAAATTTATATAACACCTATATAATTTTATCTGAATGATGAAAATTAAAAATTATATTTTTCTCCTTCTCTCCCATTAACTAACTATGTTTGTTGATATTCATTTCATCTCTTATTCCACTCCATTTTCCATAAATTTCTAATAGAATATAATAAAAAAATATCTTTAATACACAGATTTTTTGGATTCTTTTTTAAGATCATCTTCTCTTCTTATTCCTCCTAAAATATTATCTCCACATCTCATATTTATTATTAGTTTTAACACAGAACTAGAAAACTACTCTATAATTTTTTTCTCTTTTTGATAACTAGCGTTACAGGGAACTACATTTTCATTTTGTTGGGTTATCTTAATATTCTCATAAAAAGATATATTTTTGGCATTATATGAATATGAAAAAAATTAGTTGTATCCTTTTATTTCCCTATCATCTCAATATTATTATCTAAAAATTTTCTAATATGTTTGTCCAATGTTTTATTGATTTTTTAAATTAATTTATTGTATAGAGTATAAATAAAATACCATAATATTGTTATTCTCCTTATCTATCATTTTCATGAATAAACTAATATCCAATTAAAATCAAGGAGGATCAACATATTCCAAAATATTATTTCATTTAAGATTTAATTTAATCAATAATCAATGGTTTTTAAAAAAAGGACAGCAGCATCACTTGCGACATAGAATATCTCAGGTCATGATATGAGAAATTAATTAAAAACCTATACTAATTCAGAAAAAATATGTAAACTACCAATATCATTTCCAGAACGACCATTTCATTCCTATAAATAAATCATCATAAAATTTAATGTTATATATAAAACATTTATCATTGATATGATATATTAAAAAAAATCAGATTATTTAAAATCAAATTTACCATCATTAGCTACATTTATTTTCTTATTAATACTTCCATCTGTGATATTCATCAAAATAACTTTAATAACTTCTTATCACTCAAAAAAACTATTTTATAAAAGATCATTTAGTTATATTTCAATCATATATGAACATTTTGGTCATCATCTAAATTTCATCAACATTTATTGTCACCCATATATTATTGAAAGTGTCCTCACATGAAATTTACTATATTAAAAATATTTATATTCTATATTTTATTATACAATACTCATCATATAATGATATTATCATGGATTAATAATAATTTATGATTTTTAGAAACGAAAAAATGGATTTCTAATCAGAAAAATTCATTACCTTCATCAGGTGTTAAAACTGTCACCACACTTTTGATTCTATATAATTATCTTATTTTTTATACATTTTAACCCATAAGTAGCATATAAAATGATCATTATTCTCTAATAATTCAAGAATATATTTTATATAATTAATTATTAAATAGACACTGATGATTAGTTAGATGTGGGAATATCCTTATGTAAATTTGGATTCATGTTTTTGTAATGTCAACAAATCCCCAGAAATATGAATATTACTCAAATGATTCTATGATGTAAAAATATGATCATTATGGTCCTTGAAAAAAATCCTTACACACATTCAAAATTATACCTAAGAAATAATGGGATTATGTTTTTGCACTTTCCACTTTCCATTTTCCTAATTTCTCTAGTATTTATATGATGTAGACAAATAGTCAATGAAATTAAAAAAATTCTTCTAGATAAAAAAATCTAGAAATATCCAAAATATTTCATAACCATTTGAAAAAAATTTACCCACCTCAAACTCTTGAAATCCCCATAATATAGAATCTAATAATAATGTAAATTTTAAAAATAATTCCAAAACCATTTTATATAATTCCAATGTAATTTTTCATAAATATTAATACACATGCCTAGTATTTTAATAACTACCCATCCTTTAAAATTTTATCATCACATAAAAATTTAAATAGACTCATCCAAGTATGTGTTCATCATTGATTCTAGAATATATCATTATTGGTTACCTAATAATGGATTTTAGAAAAATTAATCTAGTTCTCTACAATTTTGAATATATTTTTTGATTTGTAAACATACATACACAAAATTTCTAGTATAAGTGTAACATATAACATATTAATAATATTTTCTTGTTATTATAAATTTTTGTATATAATATGTCTCCAAATTCTATTCTTTTCGTTGACATATGGACCAGATATTCAGTTATCTGAGGTAGGGTCTTCTCATCAAACAACTGACTCATTCATATTTTCTTAAGTACATGTGATTCTCTTTCAATTTTCTGTTAGTTGGATAATACATTGATCATTTCATTCCACCATGAAATATATTTTCATTCTAATTGAAAGAAAATAAAATCACCAAATTTAATAACCCAGGAGAGATTCATCATATTTTTTAAAAAATATTTGTGCATATTAGATATCATATTTCGAATTATTAATAACCTTCGGGGTCGTTTACATAGTTGAAAATGGTATTCATATAAATAAATACATATGAAATTTGAATTAATATTTTTTTAAAATATACAATATGTAAATTATTATTTTCTATCATAAATTATTCCATCGAAATAAGAACATATCCATTTACTAATAGGAAAATGATTACTCTCTATCTCATACAAAATGAGGACTTTTATCCTTATACTTTGATACTTGAAATGGAAAATATATTATAAATGGGTGGAGAAATTTTCAATATTGTATAGGATCCCAAAAAATGTGTTTTCCTATCAAATTTTTATGGATTAACATTCACCATAGAATTCTTTTCATAGGCACCCCATGCCCAAAAAAATTTTCATGTCAATTACAACAATAAATTTCAAAATTAAATAATATTAATTTTTTCTATTTATTTTAATGAATAAATTATGTTAATTTTACATTTACACAGTATAATAAATAACAATCATTACATACTAATTGAAAACCTTTGTATTTATTTAAATATATCATATATATATTAATAAATATAAAATGGGTTTCTGAACATTATCTTATAATTATATAAATAATATAAATATAACATGGTAGAAACAATTAATATATCTATCCAATATAAATGGTATATTTTAAAAAATATTATTTATTGAAAATATAAAATTATATTTTTTTAATGAAATTAATCAAAATAATTCATATAATATAACTAACCTCATTGGATTAAAAATTCAACAACTAAAAAACATATTTCTGATTGATTTTAAAAATTTATTTTAATAGTTTAAATTATAAATCATTATCCACATTATAATATACCTAATAAAAGATTCTATATTATATCCTCACCCATGTGTATATAACATCCAATTCCAATTATCCAAGAAATCATGTATGATTATGAGATACAAATTATGTCAACCCCACTTAACTCAAAGTTAATATAATTATTATATTTAGGAGTTCACTGAACATATTAATACAATTAATGTATTAGGTGTGGCCATTATCATACTCAGTATAACTATAGTGAGGATCATGATCTAAAACATTTCCTATAGGTGGATAATGCACAATACGATCCCATGAAATATCTCTCCGCTGAACATTAACATACAATGTGACCATCTGTTTAGATTTAATTCTAAAATGTAATAGAATAAAATCCTTCATATGAATGTCATCCTAGGAATCATACCTTGAAACCAATATTTAGAGAATACATGAATAGAATCCAGTTATAGATATTGCAATGACCAAAATAGCTCAATCCATGTGGCTTTTCTCATGTCAATACGTATCAAACTCAGTAGGTATCATCTAGAGCCCATGTCTACACTATATAATCCTAAATATATATAGCTATTATTCATTCTAACCTCACATCACATTAATTTCATTCATGATGGTTATTACTATGGATACAACCTGGACCTAATATACAAAGATGATTATGTATTATAATTAGTTAGTTTAAAATAATAGAAAAAAAATAATGATAACATGTTATTTACTTTATTTAATAGTGTAAAAAATGTTACAACCATTTTAAGAAAGCCACATAACCTTTTTTTCTATAGGGAATAATTTATAATAATATATATATTTATAAACACACCCTATACAAATCCTTCTCTTTATTTTTTAAATCAATTCAGAAACATGTATGAAATTACATCTTCAAATATATCCTTTTCCCTTATGATGAAATAATATGTCTTTTTTTATGTTTTCAACAACATTTTTTTTCACTACTTGATAGCTCCTATCGCACATCGCCAAAACCAATTAATGGACATTTCATGATCACAATGCTACACCATGCACTCAAACTATAACATTCTCCAATTTAGTTAAGAAAAAATATATATATTAGGAACAACATCACAATATTTTCCTCATGACAGTTATATATTTAATTTTTTAATGATTTCTCTCAAATTAATACTTAAATATAAAATTTTAACTAAAAACTAGTAAAATATTTTCTTAAAGTTAATCATATTTTTTGGTCATTATAGAGATATATGTTTCTTAATTTTAAATTCCATTAACTGGGGATTTAAAATTATATATTCTTTTATATTAAAAATCCCATATTTCATGTGTAATTATCATTTATCTTCATTTAATCCATAAAAAATACATATTCAAATTAATATTAATCTAATAAACTCATGAAACAAAAAAGGGCATCGATTTCTACGTACAGGTAATGTCATTTTTAGATTAGAACCCATACTATTTTTGATGATTTTTTTATAAGAAACATAAAATTAAAAATTCATAAATACCTGAGGTGTTAATTTTTTGGATTAATTTATAATATTGAAACATAATTAAACATACACCTTTTTATAGAATACTAAATTTCAAACCCTTCAAAAATAATCATTCATAAAAAACATTATTTATATAAATAATTGACCAATGTAATTAAAAATACTTCATGATTTTCGTAATGATTAAATAAAATTTAACACAATATGTAATTATATTAAATAAGAATATTTAAAAAATAGAAAAATTTTCGGCCATTAGTGCACTTAAAAATAGTATTGGTCCATTTATAGATTTGGTTAACCCTTAGAGGGGGTGTGGGTAGTTCTCTATATCACATAGGATTGTGTGATTTTTTTCCATTCTTTGTAACCTCTAAAACCATAATAAATTAATAAATCTTTAGAAATATCAAATATGTTGAAAGAATTTCTTTTATTTTTTGAATTATCATTAAACATTTATCTAGTTTGGATTGAAGATTATTTTATATAATGGGTGGATTTGGTTTTTGAATTTATTCAATAATTGTTAAAATCTATTAATTGTATGAGTATATTTAATAACATTTTTATAGTTATTAATTAAATATATGAATAATATCTTTTTCATTGAAAAATTATTGGTGAGAATCATTTTATATACCGATAATTTCAACAAATAAGGTCAAATTTTTAAATTATTAAAAAAATACTCATATTTGGTTTGAAGAAAAACATTTATATTAACTCTTGATACATAACATTTACATTATATGAGTCACACACACAAAAAAAATATACTCACACACAAATTTAAATTTCCAACAAAGAGGGAATGCATTTAATAATATATACCAAGAGGGAATATATAAATTTTTCATCTTCTTATATAGATTATATATAAGAAAATCTACAAACAACTACATTTTATAGGAAAAAATTCAATTTATAGTAAATGATTTTATCTAATAAATTTCCAAAACCATCATTATTTTATGGTTACAGAATAGCGACATGTGTGTCTATATAGATATATATTTTAAAAAATTAAAAAAATATTTTTCTATTAATTCTCTGTCCTTGATTCCTATCTATATTAAAAAAAATCAAAAAGCGTTATGAAATTTGAAATAAGCCTCTCCTCTCATTTCTTAATAACCATTAAATTTTTTTCAAATTACATCAATAGTATTTATTTACAGAAATTTACTTTTTGATTTTTTTTCAAACTATAAAAATTCTTCTAATTTATTTAATTTTTGTGTTTTAATACTATACCATTTCTCAATGTATATTTCTAAAATGTTTGAGATATCATTTCTTAAGGAATCTTTCATGGGGAACAATTTTGATGAAAAATCGCCATAAGAGTGCAAGGGTTCTCCTCTTATGAGTTCCATACTATGTGCAATATTGGACTCTTAATCTACTGAAATTCTAATTTTCACATTTCACTTTGACAATTACATTAACAATTTTATTTTATTTTTTTACTCCTTTATTATATCAATTTATAATTAAGTTATTATGTTTATTTATTAACTATATTTCAATAATCAGTTATTAATTTTTATATTTTCAAGAATTATTTTAATTTATATATTAATATATTAATATATTAATTATTTTTCATCTTATTTTTAATAATTTTTATTTAATGAAATATATTATTTATTCATAATTATTTTTAAAATTTCTTTGTATATAATAAAATTTCTATAATAATTATCATATAATGAGATAAAAAAATAAATATATCAAAAAATATATGTATACAATAAATTAATTCAAAATTATTAATTAATAGTAATTTTATATATTAAAAAATAAAATTTATTATATTAAAATTTTATAAAAATAATAAATGAATTATAATATAACCTATTAATTTTTCAAATATATATATAATAAATATATTTTAGTAGAGTATTAAATAATATATACTTATATTGTTACAGAAATAACCTTTAGTCGGAAATGATAATACAATATCCTTGAAAAAATAACACTATCTTTATAATGGGAGAAAATATAACAAAAAAATGGATTAAATGAAACTACATGAAACTAGAAAATAATAAAAATAAAAAATTCCAAATAGAATTGGGAACAAAAATTCTACATTACAATATTAGAGATCAACTAATATTCTAATAATAAAAAACTATGGAAATAATAATTTAAAAATATCATAAATTATGTTTGATTCATGCAAAAAATTCAACTATTCCACAAAAATTAGTTAAATGTGATTATAAAGTAGTATAATGTGGTTTATTAAATTTTACCTATTATATATACATATCATTCTTTTAAATATTTAATACATGATCAAACATTTGGATCACTCATTTTACCGATTTCTCATTAAAAAAATATCTCCCATTATAAAATCATTAGAAGCAATTATTTCTTTCTTTAGTTTTCATTTTATATTATATTTAACTTCTACAAAAACTCAAATCATTATGATTTTATTCATTTAATTATTCAATTATAGTCTGATATGCTTGATCATTATTCAATTTTAATATAGAATTCAAGACCTTGTTGGTTTGTGTAGAAGTGGTGCCGACATTATCATCTTAATTTCTGTTTAATAAAAATGATGAAAAAAGTATAAATTTGGGTAGATAACACTTGGTAAATTTATTCTATGAAATTGATCATATATAGATATTTTTTCAAGATATTATTCATGTAGTTCTATATCCATCTTTTAATTTTTTATTTTTCAACTATGCTTTCTTTAATATTAAACCTATTTCCATTGTTTTAATTAGGAACATATATGAGTAACATTTTTTCATGGTCTATATTGAAAGAAATCATGATGTAAATGATAAATATTTTCAAATATAAAAAAATATGAAAATATATATGAATCATATTATATTTTTCTCTAATATTATACAATGATTCAAAAATAATTTTTCTAATTCATCCATATAATTTTTTCACATCCTTTTCACAATATTAGTATACAGTATTGCAATAATATTTTTCTTCAAATATCTCAGTTCTCATTTTTATCTATTTTGAAAACATTTTCAATGTGTGACTAGGAAAAATGTTTTGTTTGTTAATAACATAAAATAAGATCATGGGAAATCGCCATGTAAACATGAAATGATATTATATATTTACATGTATCATTTTTAAAATAAAAGTAAGGCAATATTTTTAAAAAGAAAATATTTATAGAAATATTATATTGATATTAAAGGATGCATTTTTTTATTAATTAAAATATATTGTTATTTATAGTGAATATGTTATAAAATTCATATTTATATTATAAAAAATGTATTGTGTGGTGGATTCATATTAACCTAAATCACCGGATATATTTCTTCCTCAACCCACCTTGTGAGGATAATTTATCCCTTCCAATTATAAAATATATTTCTTATTTATATAAAAGATCATATGGATTTCATATTTTGAACAAACATATAATTTTTTCATTTTGATATTGATTATTTGATGGATTTAAATATTATCCTAATCATTAGATGTTTTTTTAACATTATCTCTAATTTATCATAATGAAATATCCATTTTTGTACATTTGTTGGATCATGTATTAATGATAATCATTATATGGACATCAACTTTATCCACCATTAACATGATTGGGAAAATAATCATACCATCTAATAGATTTCATGTATATATGAAACATCAGATTAATTTATTATTTATAGAAAACATTGTAAGAACCCGGATCTTCATTTCAGGTATGTTTTTATTTTTCGGGAGTTTTTGGGGAAAAATAATGTTTTGGGAAATTTTTTAAGTACATGCCATGTACCTTTTAGGAACACATCATGTAATATTTTCCCGCACAAAGTCGTGTGCTGGTCGTGTCTAGGCCACACAAACGGTGTGTAGGGGTGACGTGGAGGTCTATTTTTGGTGGAGTATGGAAAAGACCTAGTAAACGCCGTGTGCTCTAAAAGTACACCCCATGTACTTTATTTTTTTCATTAAATGCACTAGGGTCGCGCCTGATGTATAGAAAACATCCCTTCTCCTGGTTCTTCATCCGAGAGCGACCAGTATAGCCACGTTTCTTCTCCAGATCCCCGAGCCTCCGTCCATTCTACGTTTTGAGTTTTGTTGATTTCGTTGGAATCACAGCATTGAGTTTTTCCGTCTACTTGAGCTTTTTTTTCCAATTCTTTCCATTTCTCATGTTAACGTAGGTTGAGAGTTTTTGACGTTTTCTCAGATCTACGATGCTCTAAGGGGAATCAATCATCGTGGTTTACATATATCGATCTACTAGGATCGAGGTAGGTGGTTGGACCCTTTCTTTAGAAATTATTTGATTATTTTTTGAAAATTCCACCAATACCCTTGAACAAGGTATTGCGTGTTGCTGTTTTTCTGCTGTTAAATTGCCTGAATTTCTTGATTGCTAGAGTAGATGTTTTTTCCTGTGAATATAGTAGTTTTACTATACTCTGGATTTTTTCAATGCTTGTTCTTCCTATTTGGTGTTTTTCCAGTTTCTATGCCTAGATGTAGGATAGTGGAACTGTTTCATGTTATGTTGTTGAGCCTTAGAATGATAGAAAAGTAGTTCTTGAGGTTTACATGGATGATACACATGCACTATGCATGTTTATTTTTTACACTAGGCTGTGAGAACCTAGTGTAGTGGGCCATAGGGAGAATGGATGTAAGGGATTCTCCGGAGTGTCCTTAATTACGATGTGAGACGACATAGGGTATTGACCTTTTGTGATTCCTCAGAGAGTCTGTAGTTCCTTGATGTGGGACACATGGGGAATTTACATTGACTACTTCCCCAGAGAGCCTTTAGCATGATACGAGACTATAGGGGGAATTGATGGTGAGTGCTTCCCCAGAGTGTCTATTCATTAGCCAAACCAGAGGGGTGAGGCTGTGTGTGCTTCCCATAGGGTAGCTAGTACTTATTGGTTTAACATTAGGGGTAAGGCTATGAGAAATACCCAGAGGTTACCTATTTGTTCTTCTTTCATCAGTGGTTATTCCTTGTGTACTTTATATATAGAACTGTGGGTTATAGATGCTTGTGTTTTCCTATTTACTGCTTCCTATTTTATTACTTCCATGTATTCACTAATTGTTAGGCACATATCCTTTGGTGATATCCTACTTGTACTTTGTCTCAAACCCTGTTTGGGTCATGAATTTTTTCCCAAACAGACTATGATGTTGTAGTTATAGATAATGGCAAGTTCCCTTCTACTTCATGTACCTGACTTGGTGTGGAGCTGGAGAGCAAGGGACCAAGCTACGGCTTGCGATGCTGAGGTGATTACTTTTTTTTCTTTTTCACTCTATTTTCTGTTGTATTTCAGAACATTGGTTTGTTTACTGCTTTCCATAGACAAATGTACCATGGTGCATCTTTATTATTTTTACATTGCTTCCGCTGTTCAGTTCTATTGTTGTATGATGTTTATTGTTTCCGCTATTGTGTTTGGTTGTTCTTATGTTGTCTACTTTACCGAATAAGGGAATAGTTTCCCCACCGACTCACTAAGGCCCTCGCTACTACTCATCAGCCTCTCGCATTTGGGGAAACTCGTTTGAGGTCATGTGACCGACTGGGTACGGGGCGCCTCTGGGTGGATTCCGGAACTGTGATGTTTCAAAGTGGTATCAAAGGAGTTCTTTTCTCTTTCTTTACTATTTGGAGCCTTTATCCTGGGATAGGACGGATTCAGAACTTGGTATTACGCTGTTCTTGGGAGTAGATAACCTGTGTACAGGGAAAATCCATAGTATCTCGTTAATTGCAGTTTCTGGTTTTCAGATTTTACGATTGAGATAATTTCACCTAGAGTTATTCACATGCTTTTTGTTGTTATTGTCTTGACTATTATGGTTCTATTTCTATCGCAACCCAATGAGATGAGGGTATTCCATCTCATGAATCATAAAGGAACTTGTAGAAATCACATGCCATGCATTCTTTCCATGCTATCTAGGATGCATTAGAGATTTCATGTTGTTGTGATAGACTTTTTGTAGATTATGCATTCTGTTGTGATAGATGCTTGATAGAATCTCTGCTGCCTTGTTAGAGGATTGTTTATATTCCAATTTTCTAATATTAATGAAAAATTTTGATTCTTGAGGTGTTATGGGCCCTCGTGAATCAGAAATTGGTGGATCATGATCCTTTTTTCTCTTGTATATGACTGTAGGAGATGCCATGCTTTGATTTGTAGGGAGTATGGGCCCTCACGGATTTGAATTTGGCACCTCATTGCCTTGTTTTTAGTGTTTCTAGGATTCTGTGCTGTTTCTAAGCTATTACCTAGAAAAACCCAGAATACACTATGTGTACTATTTGGATACACACCGTGTAGTTCTCAGGCCGTGTCACTGACCATGTGAGTAGAAACACGGTGTTTTGAAAATAACTTCAGGAACACGCTGTGTTCGAAAGGTACACGCTTTGTAGTAGTGAGTAGTGTACCCGTCCATGTCACTAAAAAAATGGGTTGGGGATGCTCGTGTCATACACGTTGTGTGTTGTATGAACACGTCGTGTATGCATATCCTCAATACCTGGATGTGTCACGAACAAAATGGAACATTGTTCTCTCCTCCTATACACGCCGTGTTTGTTCAGAACACGCCATGCAAGGGTCAGTCGTGTACATGGCAATGTCTCCAACCACACGGGTCGAGAAAAGTATTCGAGTATATGTAATGTTTGTTCAGATCATGTCGTGTACTCTCAGCCGTGTAGCCAGCCATGTAACTAAAAACCTGGGTCGTTGACACTTTGTCTACTACATGTCGTTTCCATAGTTAACACGACGTGTAGTCTCAGTTTAAGAATACCATGTGGGTTATCCATGCAAGGAGACTCAGGTAGGGGATTAGAGTACACGTAAATTCCATGTGTGGGGACAACATGCCATGTAATATGGGGTTTCACATGACCAGGGGTGGAAGAATCACACACTCATGTCTATGGTTTATGTGAACATGCCATGTTGTTTTTATACATGCCGTGTTGTCATTTTTGTAAAACATAACCATTTTCCTCTTCTATTTCCATTTTGATCCTTATGTCATCTTCTTTTTTAATCATGATCTAAGGCGTGGTTTTTATCTTTTAGAGTTTTGCCTCCGAGACATCCTCCGGTTGTACGTCTATCGACAGGCAGTGATCAGATGCCAGATATGGCTGATCAGGGACTTCCTTCCCATCCTCCAGTCGGGCCAGCCTTGGCACTCGTTGTCATACCAGTTTTAGGCACTGATGCGTAGTTCAGGAAAGGTTTTATGAGGATGATGCAGACCTTCCAGGGAGTTCCACCTCCTTCCACGAATATGGCAGACTTGACGCGGGTTTTCCAGCAGTAGCATCCTCCTACATTCTCGGGGGATGAAGGAACACAGGCTACAGATTCATGGATGGAAGCCATGCTGACTATCTTCTAGGATCTAGAGACGCCTCCATAGAGGCAGGTCAAGATCACTACCTACATGCTACGAGACTCCGCCAAAAGATGGTGGGACGAGATCTCATAGGCGGGTCATCAGCAGGTTATGGCTTGAGATGAGTTTCTGTTTGTGTTTCATTACTTCTACTACCCAGAAACCTTGACGGATGATCGTTCCTGGGATTTTATGAGCCTAGAGCAGGGTACTATTTCAATTATGGAGTACTCCTCTTGTTTCACTGAGCTGCAGCATTGCACACCCCTCCGGGATGAAACTAGGGTGTTCTTAGCCAGGAAGATTGAGGAGGGTCTCAGGCGGGAGATCTGCTCACAGGTGAATCTCCTCCAGTTGACTTCCATCGCTTCCATCATCAACCAGGCACTGATTGTAGAGTGAAATCTGAGAGACTCTGGAGTTGCGTGCTAGGGCGGTTCTGCTTCCAGAGCTAGTGTTTCTCCAGTTGACTTCAGGAAGCGTCGTAGGGAGCCTACCCGTTGTGATACGAGGAGGCGAGATACATATCCTGGTAGCCAGGTAGTATTCTACCAACGCGGAAGGGTTGGGCACATGAGGCCATAGTTCTAGAGAGACCCAGTGGAGTGCTGATCTTGTGTCAAGATGGGTCACCTTCAGTGTTTCTGCTAGGTTTTCCCATCAGTAGCTAGAGAAGGGGGTTCTTCCTTGACTGCTCGTTCAGGAACAACACCACCAATTTCTCACAAGCCGGGGAAATGGAGTTCTTTCGGCCATTCGGGCTGAGGTGGAGGTCGAGGTCATGGTAATCAGTCAGCAATCCCTTAGCGCCAGTAGAGAGGTTTAGCTCAGAGTGGTCATGCAGGGTCATAGGGCCACGGGGCAGGCCATGCTTTTGCGGTGGAGAAGACCTATTAGGAGCCGGATCCCAGAACTTCTATTGTTCAAGGTACGATCTTAGTAGACACAGTTTTATCTTTATGTCTTTTCGTTACTAGTGCTACACATAGCTTTATCTCTATTGCTATTGTGGAGAGCCTGGGGATCTGTATCTTTTCTTCTGCCGACTCGTTGACACTAGACACAGCGTTGGGGATAAAGATATATACTATACTCTAGTGTAGAGAGTGCCCTCTCGAGGTTGCAGGGCATCGTTTCTCATGGGGTTTTTTCTTATAAAAGAGGCAGTAGCCCTTTTTTTGGATGAACAGAACAGTTTCCTCCTTATTTAACCAAAAACAGTCCAAATTTTATTTTTCATATATTGAATCCTTCTGGACTTCTATGTGAGCATTGTCTATCACGTTGGAACCATATAGGTAATTAATCATTTCCTTTAATGTTGTTCATGATTCTTCAGAATAATGATAGTGCTATTTTGATTTATGATCATATTCCCTAATAATATTTTCTTCATATTTCATCTAAATCGGTAAAAACCAAGACATAATACTGGATGAGATGGCTCTACCAAGCCGAGGAATGTAGTCTACACATTCATTGGGCTTTTTTGGGTGTTTTTAGTGCATTCTTCCAAAATTATATTTGTAAAACTTTCGAGCAAGGTCTTTTTTTATGGAGTGGAATTTATTAGCTGTATTTGGACCTAGTAAGGTTGACCATTGTTCTGGTTAATTGTACTGAAACCCATTGCTCATTTTGAGGTCCATTGAGGGATGAGACTTAAAGGAATACCATGTTTATTCCTGTCTAAACCACATATTGAGTGTATTCTTGTGCTTTCCTAGTGAGAGGAATCCTGATAATGAATTGATAGCTTGAGTATATTTTTTAGGAGATTTATTGCCTCCGATCTCTTTTAATATCATGTTATGACTTGCATATTTTGATATATTGGAATGTTAAATGGATGATATGGGTGGGTATACCTATATTTAAATGATTAATGATATGTTAACTATATTATATAGAAGGGTTGGCCTATATCCATGTGATAAATTTTTTGCATGAGTTGGTATAATCATGGGTGATGCTTGTTGACGTGAGTGGTTATACTCACATGATTGTAAATGTAAATTTTATATGTTAAATTCATTATTTAATGGTTTTATAGATTCCATGGAATACTCTCCATAGATCTGGAACATGATAGTGGACTCCATTGGTTGACTTTTCCACTTCGGTCTGGATTCAATGGGATGCTTGGGCCTTGCTACCATGTAGGATCCAGCTTTCTTGGGCTCGTGTGGTACATTCTATTGACTTGAATCGAGGACCCCAACTAGTTCCAAATTCAATTTCTACCATGGATGCTTCTGGGACCCAATGTTATGCCTTAGACACGCACTTTGGATCCATCCCATCGTGGTCTAGGTATTATTACATGGATGCCTTGGTATGCTGACACCCTGGATCTGGCCCTTGCGATCTGTTACATCACTATACGACATGGTTGTGGGATTCTACTTCACTATACAGCATGGCCGTGGATTACATGTTTTTTTATACAGCATGGATTTGGGTTATAGTATACAGATGGATGTATGGAAAGGACATATGACTGGCTTGTTTATTTTTTATAGTTTCCTTGTTAGGAGATGACTCTCTTTTTGGGGTATCTATGATGTCTGTTCGGTATTACGTTAAAGTAGAATTGTTCCATAGGAATATGCACATAATTACTATTGTTTACACTTTCTAGATCCTTTGTAAAATTGATTTTAGAACAATATAGACCGTGGTGGTTGGCTACTGGAATGTTTATCTTACACCCTTTTTAGGCCTCCCTGAGGACCCAAACAAATTATAGGGTAGTAGGTGATGATAGTGGAAAATTCCCTAGTACTGGTTGTTGATTGTCGTTTGGAGCAGGGGAGTATAGGACAAGCCGAGGCTTGCGATGCTAGGATTCCTTTTTGGTCATTTGTTCATTTTTTTAATTGTACTATATTATATTAACTTTTACCTTCATTTTCTATTCTCTAGAAACTTGTACCTTCTGCCTCATTTTGGTATATGAGATACTTCTGGTAATTGACATGTATATTTCTATCTACATGTACAACTTTTAGTTGTCTACTTTTTTATTTGATTTCACTATTTCATATTTTTGACTTCCTCTGTGATATTCTGGTAATTAGGGTATAATCTCTTCACTGAATCACATAGGCCCTCACTTCTAGTTGGCAACCTCTAGCGTTTGGGGATATGCCCTTGAGGCCTTCTGACTAATGGGGCTTGGAGCACTGTTTCAGGTGGCACACAGGGTCGGGATTCTACAAAGGGGAATCAGAGGGTTTTATTTTCTTGTTTGAAATACTATTTGGAAACATTATATAGGGATAATATGGAAATGAAATTTGGTAATAAATTGTTTTGGTTGTTGCTACCCCACATTCAGGTAAATTCCAAATTACCTTGAATTGAGTTCTGATTTTCTTGATTTGGATATTAAATTTGATTTGATTTCACTGTTAAGTGATTCACTTCATTTCTACTATTACTATTGATGAATATTTGTGATCTATTTTAGTTGAAACTAGATGAGATGAGGGTGAGCCATCTAATGTATTACCTAGACACCTGTTATAATCACATGTCCTGAATTATTCTGTGTCTTCTAGGATGCATTAGATATTGCATGTTGTTGTGATAGTTGATTTGATTTTTTTCTGCAGTTATGTTAGTTGGGTGCAGTTGATAATGTTGTGACATCATCTTTAAATCCATAAAGAGTATGGGGCCTTTTGAATTGGGAAAAAACACACCGATTGAAAATAAATGCTTAAATGAACTTGTTATATGAATGGTTCGGATGGGAGACTTGTCTTGGGTTCATGAGGTGTTATGGAACCTCATGGATTTTGAAACTGGTAAACCATTGGTAAAATTTCCTAAATAACTTAATGGGAAATGGAAATGGGACATAATATGGTGAATAATTAGTTGACTTAGACCCGAATTGATAGTCAGTGAGACGAATTGTGTCTAGTGGTTTGATGGTTGTTCTTTGTACGGTCTTTACTTAATAAGTAGGTTGTGGGTTTGACTTTGATTCTAGAATCTTTTTGACATGTCCTTTTCAATTATCATTTTTCATTGGTGTTGTTCTTTTATGAGGTGTGAATTTGGAATTTTAGATACATGACACCACAATGACCTCATCTGGTGTGCCGGAATAGAGGAAATGACTATACTTTGGAGACGGTTGGCCGCATGCTATGGATTGATCCTCTGATCATTCCAACTGTGGTAACAGAGGCTATTCTGGACACTCGTGTTGAGGCACAATTCTGTGTGTGTTTCTTTCGCTATATACATTCCTTCTATGGAGGACTACAACCTACCTTAACTATGGCTAAGATTACATAGGTGTTCCATAAGAAAAATCATTCAACATTTTCAGGGGATTGCAGACAACGGGTTGTAGATCTATGTCTAGAGACCATGTTAGAAATTTTAGATCATTTGGAGACGCCTCTAGAGCGTATGATCAAGCTCACGAATTACATGCTATGAGGAACGACAAAGTGCTGGTGTGAAATTTTGAATCAGGCTGATGGGCTGCATGATTCGGGTTGAAATGAATTCCAAACCTGATTCTATGACTACTTTTAACCTACGACTATTCATGTAGAGTGGGTGAGTGTGTTTATGCGTCTGGAGTCAGGTGCAATGACAATTATGGAATACTCAGGATGTTTTATAGATCTATATCATATCTCACCAATGTATCCTACTGATGAGATGTCAATGGAAAGGGAATTTGAGGGAGGTATTAGACATGCTATCATATATCATGTAAACGTGTTCAGGTTGACTTCTATCACTATGATTGTGAATCAGGTGCCAATTACAGAGTGGAACCTGAGGGGCACTAGGGGTATAGAACACATGAGTGTTGTTTCTCTCCATAGTGGATCTACATCTTCCAAAAGGATGCATCGTTTCAAGGATTCCTACGATTTGAGTTCTTGTACGGCTTTGGGTGTTGGAAGAATGGTGTTTTTCCATTAGTTTGGTAGGTGAGGCTACATGAAGAATCACTGCAACCAAGACCCAGTCATGTGTCAATATTGTGGATGGATAGTGCACATGTTGCAGTTTTGTAGGATCTTCCCTTAAGATACAAGTGGTAGGGGTCAGCTCTGATGTCGGGTTTTGGAGCAGTTTCTTTAGCTCTACGTCAGGCTAGAAGTCGGTGCAGTTCAGTCCGGTCAGGAAAGGGTAGTGGTGTTCATGGTCATAGTAGCTAGACCCTGGGTTCTTAAGGGCATCAAGGCGGATCATCTCATGGTAGCCAAGTAGGGTCATATGTCCATTGTATAAACCAGACATATGCAGTGCAACTAACCCAATAGGAGAATGATCCCAGACCATATACAGTTATAGGTACGATTTTAGTAGTTCTATTATTGCATTTGCTCTTTTCAATGCATGTGCCTCTCAAAGAATTATCTCTACTTGATTTGTAATGTGCCTTGGCCTTGTTTTTTTGATTTCTGAAGGCATTTTGACACTAGACACACAATTGGGAGTTAGAAATAATTATGTACACCAATGTATAGAGGGTCCACTTGAATTATGAGGGTGTCAATTCATCTAAAATCATTATTTTCTCGAGATGAAAGGGTTTGATGTCATTCCCAAAATGAACTGGCTCATGGATTATCGAGTATACATTGAATGCGATCATCAGTGGTTGAGTTTCACATCACTAGAGGTTAATGGAATTATTCACAATGGTGAATGGGATGTCCAGACGAGTAGAGCTGGACTCGATCATCATGGGCTTGGTGGCATGGCAGCCTAGATTGCTAGTTTATTTATGGATGTTTTAAAAGTGAGCCAGTAAAACATTACTGTAGTGGTTTAGCAATTCAGTGATTTCTTTCCTGATGACTTTTTCTGTTTAACTTCTGAGAGAGGGGTGGAGCTATCCATCGAGCTAGTTCTAGGAGTTTGGATGGTATTATATCCTCCATATTTGATGGCTATGGGGTAGTTACAAGGGCTTAAGAGGTAGCTGGAGGACATTTGGAGAAGATATTTATTAGACCCATTACTTCTCCATGGGGTTCTCTGGTCCTTTTCACGAAAAGGGTAGACATAACACTTAGGCTAATTCAGAATTATCAAAAGCTAAACCAGCTGACGATTAAAAAATAATTACCCTTTCCACAGATAGATGACCTATTTGATCAGCTTCAGGGAGATCCTGATTTCCTTATTATCAACATGAGGTCAGGATATCACCAGGTGCATGTTCGGCCAACAAACATACCTAGTATAGCCTTTTGTGGCATGTATGGATTATATGTGTATCTGTTTATGTTGTTAAGTCATACGAACATTCCAGTAGTTTTCATGGTACTAATGAAACAAGTGTTCCATCCTTACTGGGATTCATTTGTGGTTGTTTACAAGGATGATATATTATTGTATTATCCTAACCAACACAACTTTTCAAACCATCTTGGGATTGTTTCCTATACACGGAAAGAGAATTAATTATATACATAGATCACAAAGTGAAACTTTTGGATAGATCAGATTCACTTCATGGGTCACATTATCTCAAATACAAGAGTATTAGTGGACCCAAAGAGGGTGATAGTTATAGTTTCTTGTGAAAAACCCAAGGAAATATTTGACATACAAAGATTCTTGGGGTTAGCTAGCTACTACATGCATTTTATACAGGACTTCTCATGCTTAGCAGTGCCATTGATGAGCTTTACAAAGAAGGGTGTGATGTTTTTTGGTCATAATAATGTGAGACAACCTTTTAAGAGCTGAAAGGGAGGCTGATATCAGCACCCTTTATAATATATACAGAGTAGGGAAAGAGATATAGAGTGTATTTTGATTATTTATGTATAGGGCTAGGGGTAGTGACGATACAGGGAGATCGAGTAGTGGCATATGGGAATCATGAGTTTAGGCCTCATGAGAATAATTACCCTACGGATGATCATTAGTTAGATACAAATTTTCATTTGTTTTTCTCTTGAAGGAACCATTTATTGGGAGAGTATTTTGTGGTGTTCACATACCAGAAAATCCACAATTATATCATTATGCAATGTGAACTGAATATGGGGTAGTGAAGGTGAGTGGATTACCAACAGTATATTGACGTCGATTTTCCATACACGTATGGTAATGGAAATTCAGTAGCCAATGCACAGAGAAGGAGTACTCAGATAAATTCAACGCAGAAGGACAGTAGCGAGTTGAGGCTTATGGCATTTGGAGAGATGCGATGGAGGCTGTGTCAGGCCGTTTGAGATTCTGGAGAGATTTGGGTTAGTTGCATATCGTTTGATGTTACCTCATAGGATATTATATATGCACAATTTATTCCATGTATCTCATTTTCACTTCTATCACTCAGTCCCATATAATGTTTTTCAGCACGAGGAGGTTGAGCATTAGGTTCATTCCATCTTTGAGGAGAATCAGATTCGTATTGTTGATAGGAACACGATGGTTCTCCGGGATCGGTCTGTTCCTCTAGTATGAGTGTTATGTCAGCACGACTGTTTAATGGAAAAGACATGGGAGAGGGAGGCTAACATAAATTCTCATCGTCTAGATTTGCTTTCAGACAAATCTTGACCACCCTTTAGAGAGAAATTTGTGGGATCATTACTATAAGGAAGGAATATTGTACGATCACATATTTTTCTAGAGGTACAGATCATCTTTTTGGGTTAAATGTGTTTCATTACTTTTTGTCATATACCCTAGGATGGGTCATGGTTCTATTGGATTTTATTTTTGGAAGATAGTGGAAAACATCTATAAATAAAGGCATAGGCCAGGTACACATCATGTACATGGTCTACACACCGTGTACTTCGTGTTGATGTCATGTACATGGCCATCATGACATATAGCCTTTCTGGTTTAGAAAAATAAAGATGGATGTACATGTCGTGTACTTGAGGTACATTTTTTGTACTTTCTTAGTGTTGTTTTTTTAAAAAGTGGAAGTTGCAATTTTTTTCATGCGTAGATCATTTTCAAACATTTCTGAATCGAATACACACCCAAACCAGTATTTCATCTTTTGAATCCATCTGAGCTCTTATTTGAGCATCATATATCACGTTGGAACCGTGTAGTTATGTAATGGATTCCAATATTGTGTTTCTTGGTTCATCGGAACAATGACTATTCTATTTGGATTTAGGCTTATATGACCTAATAATCTATTCTTTTTCCATTCTTAATATTTCTTCCATACCAGGATAAATCAGGATGTGATAATAGACAAGCTGTCTACTAGAGAGGAAAGCTGTTTACTCTATGCATTCTTTTAGATTTTCTTGTTGTTTTTAGAGCATTCCACCATTATTCAACTAGTCGTACTATTAAATAGGTCTCCTTTTTGAGATAGTATATTTTAATAGCAGTAATTGGACCTAGTGAGGTTGACCATGGGTTATGTTTAGTTGTATTGGTAGAAATTGCTCATTTTGTGCTCCCCCAAGGAGTCATCCTTAATGGAATAGCCTGTTTATTCTTGTTTAAACCACAAAAAGGGTGTGTTCTTGTTATTTTATACTTATAGGAAACCTAATAATCACTGGATAGCTTGAGTATCTAGTTTAGGAGATGTACTACCTCCTTGATCTTTGAATATTATCTTATACCACGCCAATTTTGTGAGCATTGCATGTTAAATGGATGTTATCAGTGGGATTACTATAATTAAATGATTAATGAAAAGATAAATGATTTATATGGGAGGGTAGTCCCATATGATTATGAAAAATGCATTTCATGAGTGGGTATACTCATGGATGATGGTTGTTGATGTATGTGGGTAAACCCAAATGTTTATAAATAATAATTTTAAATGATGAATGCTTTATTGAATGGTTTGATAGATGTCATGGACATCTCTATTGGATCTAAAAGATGGTAGTGGATGCCTTGGGTTGACTCTACACCTTGGTCTTCATTCCATGGGATGCCTCAGGCATTACTACCCTATAGGATTCAACATTCTTTGGCCTATGTAGGACTTGCTATTGGCTTAATCCTAGGACCCCAAATAGCCTAATTGAGTTACCACCTTGGATTGTTAGAGGATTCGATGTGATTCCTTGGACACACTCTTCAGATCTGGCCCTCCATGGTCTTGATATTATTACATCGAGGCCTTGGTCTGTTGACACCTTGGATCCTGCCGTCCGTGGTCTAGATATTATTACAGTAATTCCTTGGTCTACAAATACCTAGAAACTGGACCTCACGGTCTGCTTCTTCACAATACGGCGTTTCTATGGGATGATACTTCACTATACGGTGTGGACATTGATTACATGATTTATTTATATAGAGTGATTGTGGGTTACATGATATTGATGGATGTATAGCATGGTTGGGTGACATGCTTGTTTACGTGGTTATAGTTTCCTTGGTAGGAGCTGTATCTCTTTTGTAGGTAGCCTTGAGGGCCATTCAGTTTTACATTACAATAGACATGTGCTAGGGGAATATTCACTTAATTACTATTTTCTACACTTTATAGAACCTTTTATTAATTGCTATTAGAACTATATAGACATGGGTGGTTGCCTATTGGGATATTTATCACACAACTTGTTTCAGCCACCTTGGGGACCAAAACATGTTATATTGGGTTAGGTGATGATATTGGTGATTTCCCTGGTACTAGTTGTTGAAAATAACATTGGAGCTGGGTGCATAGGATCATCTTGAGGATTGCGATGCTGGTATACCTTTTTGGAATTTGGTACTTTTGTGAATTATACTTTATTATTTTTCCCTGTACCTACTTTGGTAGTTTTCTATACATTTGTACCGTCTTCCTCAATTATTTATATGAGATACTTATGGTTATTGATATGTATATTCCAATCTACATGTATTACTTTTACTTGTATGCTTATTTATTATCGACCCTTATTGCTTCATTTTTACTTCCGATGTGATACTCCGTTAATGAGGGCATTGTCATGCAACTGAATCACTTAGGCCCTCGCCGCTAGTAGGTTGCCTCTGGCGTTTTGGAGGATGCGCTTGAGGCCTAGTGAAGAAATGATCGTGGAGCACTGTTTTAGGTGGAACCCTAGCCCAGTACATTAAAAAAATGTCATTTTTTCACAAGGAATGACATAGAATTCTTAGGCCCTAGGTGTTTGGTTATGACTATTTGCAGATTGGGAGCAAAATGGATGGTAGTTTTTTTAATAAAATTAATCCAATATTTCTCCTCCCCCATCCCATTGGTGCGAAATCATGGAGGAGTTGATCCCCCTCACCACATTTTTACCAAATGAGGACTTGAGAATCCAATCAAATAAATGAGGCATCGTCGATATCCGATCATGATAGTGATCACTCCTGGATCATGCCAGAGAAGCTGCAAAGTGTTGATTTAACCGAGATGCTTCAGCAATTTTCCATAACATATGTGTTTTTTATTTTTAGTATTTATCATGTTTATGCATAATTTTATGGTTATATATTCCTAATAAAATTTCTTGAAACCTCTTGAGGGTTGACCTAATTGTTATGGAAAATAAATGTGTGATTCCTGAAAATATTAGTGTAAGGCCCCAGCCTTAAACCTTACTTAATCTTGAGTTATTAAAAGATTACACATTGAGGATCTTTTCGGGTTTAGAGTTTTAGAGAATTAGATCATAAACCATGCATTACATTCCTCATATAAACAAAGTGGTTACATAAAGATAGTATTCTTCATTCCCATCAATTGAAACATATTTAAAATAAAACATGGATTCATTCTTGACACTTCCTTGACACTATCATCATATCATGTACCTTTCCCTTGACCTGTGAAAAACATTTCAAAAAAACATGGGATGATCATAAAAAGCTCAGTAAGGGATATAAAAATATGGAAAGGAAATATGGGTACATATATACATAAGTATGAGATCATACTTTACCCATAAAGCATAAGCACTTTAACATACCTCATCAAATCATGAATAAATCATAGAAATCATAAGACATAAATGTAACTTGAGGCATTCATAACATTCTTAAGTAGGGAGTAACTCTCTTGGTTACGTTTGGAATACCCATCATAGTATATTACCTAAATCTCTTCGGAAAAACCTTAACGTTTCACTCCTTCACGTTACCCAATGCATTGGAGAGCTATATCGGGCTCACCCGCCCTTAGTTTATCACGGAACCACCCGTCTTCATAATAATGCCCAAGAACCTAAACATAATCGTATCACATAAAACATGCATAAAGGAAACATAACATTTCCACATTTCAATCACAAGATATCAATACAACACAAAAAATATTGTGAAAACCATTTTCGATACCAAAATAAAAGGAAAGTAAAACATGGTATTTATTTTTCTTTTAAAAAGAAGGTATGTCTTGTAGAGGAAGCCGAAACTAAAATAACAGTCACGACGGTGGAGAAGTCATTGTCGCTGCATACGTACGACAAAAACATTACCTTTTTTCTTTTAGTAAACGCTTCGTATAAAAAATATTCCTTTTGAATAAACGTAAAAGTTAAAGGGGTTTATACACCGTATAAAAGAAAGTTGTGTATAAAATAAAATATGCCTCAATGAAAGGAGATTGAGACGAAGACCCATACCTCGTATCCGACTTGACCCGGCCATTCTTTAATCTCCTGAATAATAAACTTGAGTTAATCTCTACTTGCTTATGAACCTTTTTCAAGTTCATTATTCTTTTTATACCATGTTATTAACATCATGTAATCATTTAAGTTAATAATGTTCATTTTGTCGGTATTTGGTTCTTAAGTCAAAAATAAAATTCTTACACTTACATGTTGTTAATTTGGTCAAAGGTTTGTTATATACAGAATGATATTAATGATTTGGATAACATATATATCATATATATTCATAATATACATGTATTTATAATATTACATCACATTTAGAGGTAAGAAATCATATGCACCGTTCATGGAGACGGTAAGCCGTACATACGCATGAACGCTACTTCCATTTCTATTTCGTATTTTCTGGAATGGAATCATAATGATATAAGAGTATATTATAATTCCAGTATAATAACATATATAATATCATTAACTTTATCCTTTACACATCCCACATATGGTATTAACGAATCAAATCACTTTCAGGGGGCGGTAGTCCGCACTTCCTAAAATGAAGATATCGTGTTTACCCATAATGGAAACCATAAAGGTATGCCCAAAATGAAAAAAAAACAGAAGCTTAAGGAAAACATAAAAATATTATATATCATATATATAAATAGTGACATCATAATGGCCACCTTTGAAGGTGTTAAATTAGTATTGAACAATCATCGTTTCGGGAGGCAGAATTTCGCCATCCACAGAAACCGTGTGTTATTTAACCATTTGATGTAGTTGTGTGAGAGTGTAGCTAAAATAAATCTTATAAAAACATCGTAGTATATTGAATATACTGTTTTTGTTACAAATGAAGTAAATAAAAAGAGTTTAGTGGGTTGGAGAAGCAAAATAAAACAAATGAACATGAGAGAATGAATTACCTTTAAAAGTGTAACTCCTTTTGATTTGATCCTAAAGGCTTCCTTTGAAAGGATTATTACCAAAGGGAATCCTCTAGTATGAGGAGAGGGATGTGTAAAGAGTAAATGGGCAGGGGTTGGCCGAGCCAAAGGCTTGAGGAGTGTGTGAAATGAGGTAGAGGTGGGGGCCTTTTATAAGAGGAGAGGAGGGTTACTTTTGGAAAGTAAAGATAAGTTACATTATTTTAAAAAGAGTTTCGGATTCAAAAGGTCCCACATTGCTATAATTCAATGATAAGGTGATAAGGCTTTTAAATACACTCATCCAATTGGTTTTGGACATGTTTCGGTTTTAGATTTTTCATTATCTTTTCATTTTATTTAAATCGTTAAATAATGAGGTCATCGCTGCATCATCATAATGTCATAAATAATTTAATTTATTTAAAGTCTAAAAATTATAAAAAAATACTATGATGTAGGAAATATTTTTAGCTTTCCAATTAGTATTTATAATAAAAAATCTGATCTTTATAACCCCATGTAAAAATTGTTTTAGTAAAACATCTCTTTTTGTGTCATTTTTACTTTAACATTTAATAAAAAGTTATTTATGTCATTTCCCAACAAAAGTGGATCCATGGGGTCCCCAAGATGATCCATGGCTTTTCTTGGTCGGAAATGACACAACCAATGATGGTAATACATGTGTCAAGCTCATCTCATTTTATTAAAGCATTATTTATACTTTAAACTACCCTAATTACCACTAATCGCGATTAAAAACATAGTAAGTTACTATTTACCAAAAAATTATTTTAATCCCATTGAACCACATTTTACTTCTTAATGACAACCATTAATGTCGGATTTTTGAAATTAAAAACACAATGATGGCAAATTTTCCTTTAAACAGAAAAATCAATTTTTATAAGTACCACTTAGTGGTTTCACTATTCATCAAAAATTGATGTTTTTCATAAAATTACCAAAAATTCACCCTAAGCTATATTTGATATTCTGAATTCAAAAATGAAGTCTATTTTAAAAAATTCCAAATATATAATTCACATTAATTAATTTAATAATTAATTCCCGTTGTCAGAGCAAATAGCGTGTTTTTATGAAACAATAAGTATCAAAAGATTGACACCAGTTTAAGTCCAATTTCAAAGTGAAATTGATTCCAATGACAACCATTGGATTAAATGGTAAAAATATATTCTAATTTCCCTTCAAATCCAATTCAAAACATTATCTAATCATATAAATAAATTATATTAAAAAGCAGTTTTGATGTAAAATGCAGTATTTTTCACTATTCATTAAAAAAATGAACATTGTCAGAAAAATACCAAAAATTCACACAAGGTAAATTTTGATGTCCCAATCATAAAGAATAAGTTTATTTTGACAAAAATAGTTTATAAAATTGTCAAAATATAGCTTCAAAAATGGATTGCCATCAAAAGGCAGTAAAACAATCTTTTAAGAATATTAGTGTATTTCATGCTTAAGATTGGATTTATTTTCATTTTAAGCCTCTAAAACACTATCTAATTCATTAATAGACATAGATAAAAATATATATTATTCATTACTTACATGGGATGTTACATCCTTCCCCCATTTAGAAAATTGTGTCCCCGCAATTTATTTACTGATCAAATAAATGGGGGTACTTATCCCTCATTGCATTTTCAGATTCCCATGTTGCCTCTTCCATCATGTGGTTTTTCCACAAAACCTTTACCTGCTTAATAACCTTATTCCATAACACATGCTCCCTGTGGTCAAGAATAAGGACCGGTTGTTCCTCATAAGATAGGTTCTCTTCCAGCTGAACTACCTCTGGACTCAAAACATGAGATGGATCTGGCATATACTTTCTCAACATCGAAATGTGAAAAACATTGTGTACCTGAGATAAACTCAGAGGTAAAGCCACTCGGTATGCAACTGATCCCAATCTCTCCATAATTTCATATGGTCCAAAGAACCTTGGACTCAACTTTCCTTTCTTACCAAATCTCATCACACTTTTCCAAGGAGAAACCTTGAGAAAAACATGATCACCTACCTCGAAAGATAGATCCTTCCTCCGGTTATCCGCACAACTCTTCTTCCTGCTCTGAGCTGTTCTCATTTGTTTCTGAATCAGCTGAACTTTTTCTGCCATCTATTCTACAAATTCTGGTCCCATAATATTCCTTTCACCCACTTCATCCCAGAAAGCTGGAGTTCGACACCGCTTCCCATATAATGCCTGAAATGGTGCTATCTGTATACTGGAATGAAAACTGTTATTATATGAATATTCAACTAAAGAAAGATGTTGGTCCCAACTTCCCTGATAATCCATAGAAAAAGCTCGTAGCATATCCTCCAATGTCTGAATTGTTCCTTCTGACTGCCCATCTGATTGAGGATGAAAAGTTGTACTAAAATTTAATTCAGTACCCAATGACTTCTGAAGGCCTTTCCAAAAGTTAGAAGTGAACCTGGGATCACGATCAGATACAATGGAGAGAGGAACTCCATGTAACCTGACTATCTCTTTAAGATACAAACAGGAAAGTTGATCAAGAGAAAAAGTATCTCGTATAGCAAGGAAGTGAGAAGATTTGGTCAAGCGATCAACAATAAACCAGATTTCATTATTACCTCGAGATGTCTTCGGTAATCCCACAACAAAGTCCATGGATATATTCTCTCATTTACACTCTAGCACTGGTAAAGGCTGAAGCATCCCTTTCGGTAACTGCCGCTCTGCTTTAACCTATTGACATGTCAAACACTTCACAGTAAAATCAACAATATCTATTTTCATTCCATCCCACCAGAAATACTCCCGCAGATCTCTGTACATCTTAGTACTGCCAGGATGAACTGAAAACGGAGAACTATGATCTTCACATAACAACTCTCTATTCAACTATGAATCACAAGGCACACACAATCTCTTCCCAAATCTCAAAACGCAATCATTATCAATGTTGAATTCAGGCAAATTACCTTTCTAAACCAGCTCTACCTTTTTCTGCAACTCACTGTCTTGCTTCTGGGCTTGCTTGATTCTATCTGATAGAGATGATCTCATTGATACCTGAAACAAAACAGAAGAACTTCCTGCACCAACAACTTCTATGCCAATTTTCATCAAATCCTTAACCAAAGGATCACGTTCCAAAGGCAACATTGCTAATGAATCATTACTTTTTCGACTCAAAGAATCAACCACTTTATTTGCTTTTCCCGGATGGTAATGAATTATACAATCATAATCCTTGATTAATTCTAGCCATATCCTTTGTCTCATGTTCAATTCTTTATGAGTGAATATATACTTTAAACTTTTGTGATCAGTATTTATTTCACACTTTACTCCATACAAATGATTCCTCCAAATTTTTAAAGCGAAAACAACAGCATCTAATTCCAAATCATGTGTTGGGTAATTTACCTCATGAGTTTTCAACTATCATGAAGCATAAGCAATTACCTGATCATTATGCATTAGCACGCAACCAATTCCTTTTAATTAAGCATCACTGTATATAAAAAACTCACCATTCCTAGAATGTAGTGCCAAAAATGGAGCATTCACCAATCTTCTTTTCAATTCCAGAAAACAATCATCACATTCTTTTGTCCAGATAAACTTAACACCCTTCCGAGTTAGCTTAGTCATTGGACTAGATAACCGTGAAAAATTTCTAACAAACCTTCGGTAATATCCTGTCAAACCAAGGAAGCTACGAATCTCGGTTACATTTGTGGGTCTTGGCCATTCTTCCACAACTTTTGTTTTTGCAAGATCAACAGTTATTCCATTTTTAGAAACAATGTGACCAAGGAAAGAAATTTGTTGCAACCAAAACTCACACTTGTTGAATTTCCCATACAGTTTCTTTTCTTTTAAGGTTTGCATGATAACCCTTAAATGTCTTTCATGCTCCTCTTTACTTTTAGAAAACACCAAAATATCATCAATGAAAACCACCTCAAACTTATCCAAGAACTCATGGAAAATTTTATTCATTAAGTCCATGAATACAGTAGGTGAGTTGGTTAGCCCAAAAGGCATTACTACAAATTCATAATGGCCATATCTCCTACAGAACGCGGTCTTTGGAATATCTGCCTCCTTTACCTTATGCTGATGGTACCCCGATCTCAAGTCAATCTTTGAAAAAAACTGAGCTCCCTGGAGCTGATCAAACAAATCATCGATATGAGGCAATGGATATTTATTCTTAACAGTGATATTATTCAAGGCTCTATAATCAATGCAAAGTCTCATAGAACCATCTTTCATTTTAAAAAATAAAACAGAAGCACCCCATGGTGATGTGCTAGGTCAAATGAAACCTTTCTCTAATAAATCTTGTAATTGCTCCTTCAACTCTAAAAGTTCAATTTGTGCCATTCGATAAGGGGGTTTTGAAATTGGATTAGCATCAGGAACTAAGTCAACAGTAAACTCAACTTCCTGATCTCGTATTATTCCAGGAAACTCATCAGAAAAAACATCAGGATACTCATTTACCATTGGAACATCATTAATCTGAACAGTTCCTTTATTTTCAACGACGTGTGCAAGGTAACATTCATTTCCATATTTTACAAGGTTCTCGGCCTCTTGATATGTTATCAAATGTAAGGGGTCATTATTGTAAACAAACTGAAAGTCTTTCTGAAAAGAAACTTCTTTAGATCTACAGTCATTCATAGCATGGTAAATAGAGAGCCAATCCATACTAAGGATAACATCAAACTCTACTAGAGGTAGAACAATAAGGTTTGCAAGTAGGTTCTTTCCACATATAAGGATAGGAAGATTCTTATAAATTCTTTTTGCCTCAACATTTCCCCCATGTGTTTTTACCAAATGTTCAGGAGTCATTTCTTGAGATGGTATTCCCATTTTACTAGAAAAGGTTTCAGAGATTAAAGAATGTGTAGACCCCGAATCAAACAACACACTGGCATAATCTGAAAAAACAAACAAGGTACCTGATACAACTTCATTTGATGGCCCGACATGTGCTGAAGTAGTTGCAATGGATTTCACCACCCCTTTCTGCTTGTAGTCCAACCGCTTCCCATCACTCAAGCTATTTGTCGGACACTCATTTTCATATTGACCCATCTCATTGCACTTATAACATTTCACTAACTATAAATCAAATTTGTTCTTACCTTCACATTGATCCTATTCAGTGAAATCACGAGCCTTATGTCCCATATTACCACATCGGTAGCACTTTCCAAAATTCAAAAGACATTCCCCAGCATGCCTTTTTCCACATTTATCACAAACTGGAAACTTAGTTTTCTTACCATCAGACTTTTTTGAAGAATTCTTACCTCTCTTCTGCCACCTCAGTCTCTTCTTCTGCTAGTTGTTATAGAACTCTTGGTCATCGGCAACCTCCATTTCCACCTTATCAGCACATCGAACAAGCTTTTCATAACTTTTAAAATCACGAGAAGCTAATTCCCTTCGATATTTTGGCTTTAATCCTGAGTAAAAACAATTGATTTTACTATCAAGGTCTCGGATAAAATTTGGAGCATACCTTTCCAATCGAGTGAAACTTTCTTCATAGGTAGTCACTGAGTCTTCCTCTTGCCTCAATTCCAAGAATTGTTTCTCCATCCTAAGTCTAACAGCCTTAGGAAAATACTTCTCAAGAAACATACCTTTGAATTCATCCCAGTCAAGAGCATCAATCTCATCGGCGTCCCTGATATTTTTAACCATAGACCACCACTGATCTATTTCAACCTCCAAACGGTAAATAGCAAGTCAAACCTTTTGATTGTCTGAACACCCCATGACATAAAAAATCTTCTCCAGTGCTTTAATCCAACCTTCAGCTAGCACAGGGTCAGATAATCCTCTGAATGATGGTGGATGTTGCCTCATGAAATGTTCCACCACTGACATGTTCCTCTGCGGTTGATCTGCCTGATCTCGTTCATGGATACCACCACCATATATCGCTTGAGTAAACTGCACCATTACTGCAACAAACTATTCAGTTCCAATTCCGACCATTTCTGGAAGCTGATTCGGAAGGTTATTTCCTTCTGTATGCCTTCGTAGCACTGCTTCCCTGTTTCCTCTGTGGAAAACCATTCTGAACAAACATGTCTTAGATGAAGCAAAATGGTATTCTTCAAATGCTATATCATTTCAAATATATATATATATATATATATATTTTGGAAAATCATTTAATAAAATTATAACTCTTAAAGTTATGTAAACCGACCTTTGATACCAACTATAAGGCCCCAGCCTTAAACCTTACTTAATCTTGAGTTATTACAAGATTACACATTGAGGATCTTTTCGGGTTCAGAGTTTTAGAGAATTAGATCATAAAACTTGCATTACATTCCACATATAAACAAAGTGGTTACATAAATATAGTATTCTTCATTCCAATCAATCGAAACATATTTAAAATAAAACATGGATTCATTCATGACACTTCCTTGACACTAACATAATATCACGTACCTTTCCCTTGACCTATGAAAAACATTTCAGAAAAACTTGGGATGAGCATAAAAAGCTCAGTAAGGGATATAAAAATATTGAAAGGAAACATGGGTACATATATACATAAGGATGAGATCATACATTACCCATAAAACATAAGCACTTTAACATACCTCATCAAATCATGAATAAATCATATAAATCATAACACATAAATGTAACTTGAGGTATTCATAACATTCTTACATAGGGAGTAACCCTCTTGGTTACGTTTGGAATACCCATCACAGTATATTCCCTAAATATCTTCAGAGAAACCTTAACGTTTCACACCTTCGCGTTACCCAATGCATTGGAGAGCTATATTGGGCTCACCCACCCTTAGTTTATCACGGAACCACCTGTCTTCATAATAATGCCCAAGAACCTCAACATAATCGTATCACATAAAACATGCATAAAGGAAACATAACATTTCCACATTTCAATCACAAGATATCAATACAACACAAAAAACATTGTGAAAACCATTTTCGATACCAAAATAAAACGAATGTAAAACATGGTATTTATTTTTCTTTTAAAAATAAGGTATGGCTTGTAGAGGAAGCCGAAACTCAAATAACGGTCACGACGGTGGAGAAGTCGTTGTCGCCGCATACGTACGACAAAAACATTACCTTTTGTCGTTTAGTAAACGCTTAGTATAAAAAAGATTCTTTTTGAATAAACGTAAAAGTCAAAGGGGTTTATACACCATATAAAAGAAAGTTGTGTATAAAATAAAATATTCCTCAATGAAAGGAGATTGAGACGAAGTCCCATACCTCGTATCCGACTTGACCCGACAGTTCATTAATCTCCTGAATAATAAACATGAGTTAATATCTACTTGCTTATGAAACTTTTTAAAGTTCATAATTCCATTTATACCATGTTATGAACATCATGTAATCATTTAAGTTAATAATGTTCATTTTGTCGGTATTTGGTTCTTAAGTCAAAAATAGACTTCTTACACTTACATGTTGTAAATTTGGTCAAAGGTTCATTATATACAGAATGATATTAATTATTTGGACATATATATCATATATATTCATCATATACATGTATTTATAATATTACATCACATTTAGAGGTAAGAAATGAAATGCACCGTTCATGAAGACGGTAAGCCGTACGTACGCATGAACGCTAATTCCATTTCTATTTCGTATTTTCTGGAATGGAATCATAATGATATAAGAGTATATTATAATTCCAGTATAATAACATATATAATATCATTAACTTTATCCTTTACACAACCCACATATGGTATTAACGAATCAAATCACTTTCAGGGGGCGGTAGTCCGCACTTCCTAAAATGAAGATATCGTGTTTACCCATAATGGAAACCATAAAGGAATTCACAAAATGAAACAAAAAAGAAGCTTAAGTAAAACATTAACATATTATATATCATATATAAAAATAGTGACATCATAATGGCCACCTTTGAAGGTGTTAAATGAGTATTGAACAATCATCGTTTCGGGAGGCAGAATTTCGCCATCCACCGAAACCTAATGTTCTTTAACCATTTGATGTAGTTGTGTGAGAGTGTAGCTCAAATAAATCTTATAAAAACATCCTAGTATATTGAAGATACTGGTGCTGTTACAAAAGAAGTAAATAAAAAGAGTTTAGGGGGTTAGAGAAGCAAAATAAAACAAATGAACATGAGAGAATGAATTACCTTTAAAAGTGTAACTCCTTTTGATTTGAGCCTAAAGGCTTCCTTTCAAAGGATTCTGCCCAACGAGAATCCTCTAGGATGAGTAGAGGGATGTGGAGAGAGTAAATGGGCAGGGGTTGGCCGAGCCAAAGGCTTGAGGAGTGTGTTAAATGAGGTAGAGGTGGGGGCCTTTTATAAGAGGAGAGGAGGGGCACTTTTGGAAAGTAAAGATAAGATAATTTATTTTAAAAAGCGTTTCGGATTCAAATGGTCCCACATTGCTATAATTCGATGATAAGGTGATAAGGCTTTGAAATCAACTCATACAATTGGTTTTGGACATGTGTAGGTTTTATATTTTTCATTATGTTTTCATTTTATTTAAATTGTTAAATAATGAGGTTATCGCTGCATCATCATGATGTCATAAATAATTTAATTTTTTTAAAGTCTAAAAATTATAAAAAAATTACTATGATGCAGGAAATTTTTTTATCTTTCCAATGACTATTTATAATAAAAAATCTGATCTTTATTACCCCATTTAAAAATTTGTTTAGTAGAACACTTTTTGTTTGTGTCATTTTTACTTTAACATTTAATAAAAAGTTATTTATGTCATTTCCCAACAAAAGTGGATCCATGGGGTCCCCAATTTGATACATGGCTTGTATTGGTCTGCCATGACACAAACAATGAGGGTAGGACATGTGACAAGCTCATCTCATTTTATTAAAGCATTATTTATACCTTAAACTACCCTAATTACCACTAATCGCGATTAAAAACTTAGTAAGTTACTATTCACCAAAAAATTATTTTAATCCCATTGAACCACATTTTACTTCTTAATGACAACCATGAATGTCGGATTTTTGAAATTCAAAACACAATTATGGAAAAATTTCATTTAAATAGAAAAATCAATTTTTATAAGTACCACTTAGTGGTTTCACTATTCATCAAAAATTGATGTTTTTCAGAAAATTACCAAAAATTCACCCTAAGCTATATTTGATATTCCAAAATCAAAAATGAATTATATTTTAAAAAATTAAAAATATATAAGTCAAATTAATTAATTTAATAATTAATTCCCGTTGTCAGAGCAAATAGCGTGTTTTTATGAAACAATAAGTATCAAAACATTGACACCAGTTTAAGTCCAATTTCAAAGTGAAATTGATTCCAATGACCACCATTGGATTAAATGGTAAAAATATATTCTAATTTCCCTTAAACCCAATTCAAAACATAATCTAATAATATAAATAAATTAGATTAAAAAGCAGTTTTGATGTAAAATGCATTATTTTTTCACTATTCATTAAAAAAATGAACATTGTCAGAAAAATACCAAAAATTCACACATAGTAAATTTTTATTTCCCAATCATAAAGAATAAGTTTATATTGACAAAAATATTTTATAAAATTTTCAAACGATAGATTCAAAAATGGTTTTCCGTCAAAAGGCAGTAAGACAATCTTTTAAGAATATTAGTGTATTTCATGCTTAAGATTGTATTTATTTTCATTTTAAGCCTCTAAAACACTATCTAATTCATTAATAGACATAGATAAAAATATCTGTTATTCATTACTTACTTGGGATGTTACATCCTTCCCCCCTTTAGAAAATTGTGTCCCCACAATTTATTTACTTATCAAATAAATGGGGGTACTTATCCCTCATTGCATTTTTAGATTCCCATGTTGCCTCTTCCATCATGTTGTTTTTCCACAAAACCTTTAACTGCTTAATCACCTTATTCCATAACACTTGCTCCCTGTGGTCAAGAATCTGGACCGGTTGTTCCTCATATGATAGGTTCTCTTCCAGCTAAACTACCTCTGGACTCAAAACATGAGATGGATCTGGCATATACTTTCTCAACATAGAAACGTGAAAAACATTGTGTACCTGAGATAAACTCGTAGGTAAAGCCACTCGGTATGCAACTGATCCAACTCTCTCCAGAATTTCATATGGTCCAATGAACCTTGGACTCAACTTTCCGTTCTTACCAAATCTCATCACACTTTTCCAAGGAGAAACCTTTAGAAAAACATGATCACCTACCTCGAAAGATAGATCCTTCCTCCGGTTATCCGCATAACTCTTCTGCCTGCTCTGAGCTGTTCTCATGTGTTTCTGAATTAGCTGAAATTTCTCTGCCATCTCTTCTACCAATTCTGGTCCCATCAACTTCCTTTCACCCACTTCATCCCAGAAAGCTGGAGTTCGACACTGCTTCCCATATAATTCCTGAAATGGTGCCATCTGTATACTGGAATGAAAACTATTATTATATGAAAATTCAACCAAAGAAAGATGTAGGTCACAACTTCTCTAATAATCCATAGAACAAGCTCGTAGCATATCCTCCAATGTCTGAATTTTTCGTTTTGACTGCCCATCTGATTGAGGATGAAAAGCTGTACTAAAATTTAATTCCGTACCCAACGACTTCTGAAGGCCTTTCCAATAGATAGAAGTGAACCTGGGATCACGATCAGATACAATGGAGAGAGGAACTCCATGTAACCTGACTATCTCTTTAAGATACAAACTGGAATGTTGATCAAGAGAAAAAGTATCTCGTATAGCAAGGAAATGAGAAGATTTGGTCTAGCGATCAACAATAACCCAGATTGCATTATTACCTCGAGATGTCTTCGGTAATCCCACAACAAAGTCCATGGATATATTCTCTCATTTCCACTCTGGCACTTGTAAAGGCTGAAGGATCCCTTTCGGTAACTTCCACTCTGCATTAATGTGTTGACATGTCAAACACTTCACAGTAAAATCAGCAATATCTCTTTTCCTTCCATCCCACCAGAAATACTCCCACAGATCTCTGTACATCTTAGTACTGCCAGGTTGAAATGAAAAAAGAGAACTATGTGCTTCACATAACAACTCTCTCTTCAACTGTGAATCACAAGGCACACACAATCTCTTCCCAAATCTCAAAACTCAATCATTGTCAATGTTGAATTAATGCAACTTACCTTTCTGAACCAGCTCTACCTTTTTCTGCAACTCACTGTCTTGCTTCTGTGCTTGCTTGATTCTATCTGATAGAGATGATCTCACTGATACCTGAAACAAAACAGAAGAACTTCTTGCACCAACAACTTCTGTTCCAAAGTTCATCAAATCCTTAACCAAAGGATCACGTTCCAAATGCATAATTGCTAATGAAGCATTAATTTTTCGACTCAAAGCATCAACCACTTTATTTGCTTTTCCCGGATGGTAATGAATTGTACAATCATAATCCTTGATTAATTCTAGACATCTCCTTTGTCTCATGTTCAATTCTTTCTGAGTGAATATATACTTTAAACGTTTGTGATCAGTATATATTTCACACTTTACTCCATACAAATGATGCCTCCAAATTCTTAAAGCGAAAACAACAGCAGCTAATTCCAAATCATGTGTACGGTAATTTACCTCATGAGTTTTCAACTATCGTGAAGCATAAGAAATTACATGATCATTCTGCATTAGCACGCAACCAAGTCCTTTTAATGAAGCATCACTGTATATAACAAACTCGCCATTCCTGGAAGGTAGTGCCAAAACTGGAGCATTCACCAATCATTTTTTCAATTCCTGAAAACAATCATCACATTCATTTGTCCAGATAAACTTAACACCCTTCCGAGTTAGCTTAGTCATTGGACTAGATAACCGTGAAAAATTTCTAACAAACCTTTGGTAATAGCCTGTCAAACCAAGGAAGCTACGAATCTCTGTTACATTTGTGGGTCTTGGCCATTCTTCGACAACTTTTGTTTTTGCAGGATCAACAGTTATTCCATCTTTAGAAACAATGTGACCAAGGAAAGAAATTTGTTGTATCCAAAACTCACACTTGTTGAATATCCCATGCAGTTTCTTTTCATTTAAGGTTTTCAAGATAACCCTTAAATGTCTTTCATTATCCTCTTTACTTTTAGAAAACACCAAAATATCAACAATGAAAACCACCACAAACTTATCCAAGAACTCATGGAAAATTCTATTCATTAAGTCCATGAATATAGCAGGTGCATTGGTTAGCCCAAAAGGCATTACTACAAATTCATAATGGCCATATCTCGTACGGAACGCGGTCTTCGGAATATCTGCATCCTTTACCTTCAGCTGATGGTACCCCGATCTCAGGTCAATATTTGAAAAAAACTGAGCTCCCTAGAGCTGATCAAACAAGTCATTGATATGAGACAAATGGTATTTGTTCTTAACAGTGATATTATTCAAGGCTCTATAATCAATGCAAAGTCTCATAGAACCATCTTTCATTTTAACAAATAAAACAGGAGCACCCCATGGTGATGTTCTAGGTCGAATGAAACCTTTCTCTAATAAATCTTGTAATTGCTCCTTCAACTCTAAAAGTTCAATTTGTGCCATTCGATAAGGGGGTTTTGAAATTGGCTTAGCATCCGGAACTAAGTCAACAATAAACTCAACTTCCCGATCTGGTATTATTCCAGGAAACTCATCAGGAAAAACATCTGGATACTCATTTACCAATGGCACATCATTAATTTGAATAGTTCCTTTATTTTCAACGACGTGTGCAAGGTAACATTCATTTCCATCTTTTACAAGGTTCTCGGCCTCTTGATATGTTATCAAAAGTAAGGGGTCATTCTTGTAAACAAACTTAAAGTCTTTCTGAAAAGAAACTTCTTTAGCTCTACAGTCAATCTTAGCATGGTAAATAGAGAGCCAATCCATACCCAGGATAACATCAAACTCTACTGGAGGTAGAAAAATAAGGTTTGCAAGTAGGTTCTTTCCACAGATAAGGATAGGAAGATTCTTATAAATTCTTTTTGCCTCAACATTTCCCCCATGTGTTTTTACCAAAAGTTCAGGAGTCATTTCTTGAGATGGTATTCCCATTTTACTAGAAAAGGTTTCAGAGATGAAAGAATCTGTAGACCCCGAATCAAACAACACACTGGCATAATCTGAAAAAACAAACAAGGTACCTGATACAACTTCATTTGATGGCCCGAAATCTGTTGAAGTAGTTGCAATGGATTTCACCACCCCTTTCTGCTTGTAGTCCAACTACTTCCCATCACTCAAGCTCTTTGTCGGACACTCGTTTGCATAGTGACCCATCTCATTGCACTTATAACATTTCACTAACTGTAAATCAAATTTGTTCTTACCTTAACCTTGATCCTTTTCAGCGCAATCACGAGCCTTATGTCCCATCTTACCACATCGATAGCACTTTCCAGAATTCAGAAGACATTCCCCAACATGCCTTTTGCCACATTTATCACAAACTGGAAACTTAGTTTTCTTACCATCATACTTTTTTGAAGAATTCTTACCTCTCTCCTGCCACCTAGGTCTCTTCATCTGCTGGTTGATATAGAACTCTTGGTCATCGGCAAACTCCATTTCCCCCTTCTCAGCACATCGAACAAGCTTTTCATAAATTTTAAACTCACGAGAAGCTAATGACCTTCGATATTTTGGCTTTAATCCTGAGTAAAAACGATTGATTTTACTATCAAGGTCTCAGATAAAATTTGCAGCATACCTTTCCAATCAAGTGAAACATTCTTCATAGGTAGCCACTGAGTCTTCCTCTTGCCTCAATTCCAAGAATTGTTTCTCCATCCTAAGTCGAACAGCCTTAGGAAAATACTTCTCAAGAAACATACCTTTGAATTCATCCCAGTCAAGAGCATCAATCTCATCGGCGTCCCTGATATTTTTAACCATAGACCACCACTGATCTGTTTCACCTTCCAAATGATAAATAGCAAGACTAACCTTTTGATTTTCTGAACACCCCATGACATCAAAAAACTTCTCCAGTGTTTTAATCCACCCTTCAGCTAGCACAGGGTCAGATGATC
Source organism: Viscum album (assembly GCA_963277665.1). Lineage (NCBI taxonomy): Eukaryota > Viridiplantae > Streptophyta > Magnoliopsida > Santalales > Viscaceae > Viscum > Viscum album. Next base: position 2,117,995,445 of record OY728120.1, read on the forward strand.
CTCTGAATGATGGTGGATGTTTCCTCATGAAATGTTCCACCACTGACATGTTCCTCTGCGGTTGATCTGGCTGATCTCGTGCATGGATACCACCACCATTTATCGCTTGAGTCAACTTCGCCATTACTGCAACAAACTGTTCCGTTCCAATTCCGACAATTTCTAGAAGCTAATTTGGAAGGTTATTTCCTTCTGTATGCATTCGTAGCACTGCTTCCCTGTTTCCTCTGCGGAAAACCATTCTGAACAAACATGTCCTAGATGAATCAACATGGTAATCTTCAAATGCTATATCATTTTTTTAAAAAAATTATATATATTTTGGATAATCATTTAAAAAAATTCTAACTCCTAAAGTTATCTAAAACGACCTTTGATACCAACTATAAGGCCCCAGCCTTAAACCTTACTTAATCTTGAGTTATTACAAGATTACACATTGAGGATCTTTTCGGGTTTAGAGTTTTAGATAATTAGATCATAAAACATGCATTACATTCCACATATAAACAAAGTGGTTACATAAAGATAGTATTCTTCATTCCCATCAATTGAAACATATTTAAAATAAAACATGGATTCATTCTTCACACTTCCTTGACACTATCATCATATCATTTACCTTTCCCTTGACCTGTGAAAAACATTTCAAAAAAACATGGGATGAGCATAAAAAGCTCAGTAAGGGATATAAAAATATAGAAAGGAAACATGGGTGCATATATACATAAGGATGAGATCATACTTTACCCATAAAACATAAGCACTTTAACATACCTCATCAAATCATGAATAAATCATAGAAATCATAAGACATAAAGGTAACCTGAGGTATTCATAACATTCTTACGTAGGGAGTAACCCTCTTAGTTACATTTGGAATACCCATCACAGTATATTCCCAAAATCTCTTCGGAGAAACCTTAACGTTTCACTCCTTCGCGTTACCCAATGCATTGGAGAGCTATATCAGGCTCACCCGCCCATTTTTTATCACGGAACCAGCCGTCTTCATAATAATTCCCAAGAACCTCAACATAATCGTATCACATAAAACATGCATAAAGGAAACATAACATTTCCACATTTCAATCACAAGATATCAATACAACAAAAAAAACATTTTGAAATCCATTTTCGATACCAAAATAAAAGGAAAGTAAAACATGGTATTTATTATTCTTTTAAAAAAAGGTATGTCTTGTAGAGGAAGCCGAAACTCAAATAACGGTAACGACGGCGGAGAAGTCGTTGTCGCCGCATACGTACGACAAAAACATTCCCTTTTGTCGTTTAGTAAACGCTTCGTATAAAAACGATTCCTTTTGAATAAACTTAAAATTCAAAGGGGTTTATACACCGTATAAAAGAAAGTTGTGTATAAAATAAAATATTCCTCAATGAAAGGAGATTGAGACGAAGTCCCATACCTCATATCCGACTTGACCCGACCGTTCTTTAATCTCCTGAATAATAAACTTGATTTAATATCTACTTGCTTATGAACCTTTTTAAAGTTTATTATTCCTTTTATACCATGTTATGAACATCATGTAATCATTTATGTTAATAATGTTCATTTTGTCGGTATTTGGTTCTTAAGTCAAAAATAGACTTCTTACACTTACATGTTGTTAATTTGGTCAAAGGTTCGTTATATCCAGAATGATATTAATGATTTGGATAACATATATATCATATATATTCATCATATACATGTATTTATAATATTACATCACATATAGAGGTAAGAAATGAAATGCACCGTTCATGGAGACGGTAAGCCGTACGTACGCATGAACGCTACTTCCATTTCTATTTTGAATATTCTGGAATGGAATCATAATGATATAAGATTATATTATAATTCCAGTATAATAACATATATAATATCATTAACATTATCCTTTACACATCCCACATATGGTATTAACGAATCAAATCACTTTCAGGGGGCGGTAGTCCGCACTTCCTAAAATGAAGATATCGTGTTTACCCATAATGGAAACCATAAAGGTATGCCCAAAATGAAAAAAAAACAGAATCTTAAGGAAAACATAAACATATTATATATCATATATAAAAATAGTGACATCATAATGGCCACCTTTGAAGGTGTTAAATGAGTATTGTACAATCATCATTTCGGGAGGCAGAATTTCGCCATCCACAGAATCCTAATGTTCTTTAACCATTTGATGTAGTTTTGTGAGAGTTTAGCTCAAATAAATCTTATAACAACATCCTAGTATATTGAAGATACTGGTGTTGTTACAAAATAAGTAAATAAAAAGAGTTTAGGGGGTTGGAGAAGCAAAATAAAACAAATGAACATGAGAGAATGAATTACCTTTGAAAGTGTAACTCCTTTTGATTTGAGCCTAAAGGATTCCTTTGAAAGGATTATTCCCAAAGGTAATCCTCTAGGATGAGTAGAGGGATGTGTAGAGAGTAAATGGGCAGGGGTTGGCCGATCCAATGGTTTGAGGAGTGTGTGAAATGAGGTAGAGTGTGGGGCCTTTTATAAGAGGAGAGGAGGGGCACTTTTGGAAAGTAAAGATATGTTACATTATTTTTAAAAGAGTTTAGGATTCAAAAGGTCCCACATTGATATAATTCTAGGATAAGGTGATAAGGCTTCGAAATCCACTCATCCAATTGGTTTTGGCCATGTGTAGGTTTTAGATTTTTCATTATCTTTTCATTTTATTTAAATCGTTAAATAATGAGGTCATCGCTGCATCACCATGATGTCATAAATAATTTAATTTATTTAAAGTCTGAAAATTATAAAAAAAAATACAATGATGTAGGAAATCTTTTTAGCTTTTCAATGACTATTTATAATAAAAAATCTGATCTTTATAACCCCATGTAAAAATTGTTTTATTAAAACATCTCTTGTTTGTGTCATTTTTACTTTAACATTTAATAAAAAGTTATTTATGTCATTTCCCAACAAAAGTGGATACATGGGGTCCCCAAGTTTACCCATGGATTTTCGTGGTCGGCCATGACACAACCAATGATATTAGGACATGTTTCAATCTCATCTCATTTTATTAAAGCATTATTTATACCTTAAACTACCATAATTACCACTAATCGCGATTATAAACTTAATAAGTTACTATTCACCAAAAAAATTATTTTAATCCCATTGAACGACATTTTAATTCTTAATGACAAACATGTATGTAAGATTTTTTAAATTCAAAACACAATGATGGAAAAATTTCATTTAAACGGAAAAATCAATTTTTATAAGTACCACTTAGTGGTTTCACTATTCATCAAAAATTGATGTTTTTCAGAAAATTACCAAAAATTCACCCTAAGCTATATTTGATATTCCGAATTCAAAAATGAAGTCTATTTTAAAAAAAAATTCAATATATATAAGTCACATTAATTAATTTAATAATTAATTTCCACTGTCAGAGCAAATAGCGTGTTTTTATGAAACAATAAGTATCAAAAGATTGACACCAGTTTAAGTCCAATTTCAAAGTGAAATTGATTCCAATGACCACCATTGGATTAAATGGTAAAAATATATTCTAATTTCCCTTCAAAACCAATTCAAAACATAATCTAATCTTATAAATAACTTAGATTAAAAAGTAGTTTTGATGTAAAATGCAGTATTTTTCACTATTCATTAAAAAAATGAACATTGTCAGAAAAATACAAAAAATTCACACAAGGTAAATTTTGATGTCCCAATCATAAAGAATAAGTTTATTTTGACAAAAATAGTTTATAAAATTTTCAAAAGATAGATTCAAAAATGGTTTTCCATCAAAAGGCAGTAAAACAATCTTTTTAAGAATATTAGTGTATTTCATGCTTAAGATTGGATTTATTTTCATTTTAAGCCTCTAAAACACTGTCTAATTCATTAATAGACATAGAAAAAAATATCTATTATTCATTACTTACTTGGGATGTTACAATTAGTGATTTTCATTTCAGAATTATGATCTACACAATGTGTAAACTAGAGTGACATGTTGTCTGTTCCTCCCATTCATGTAAGATGAGTTTTTCATACTACATGTTGTGTAGCAAACCAATGTCATGATTCCTGAGGACATGAACAGGGAATCCATGTTAACATAAATAACCCCGTGAGAGTATAAAACTATAGTACACATGCAAGGGTTTCAAGACACTGATATGGGAAGAAGACACGACCAAGTGTTTTTGTTTTCAGGACATGTCATTTAACCATATAGTACACTTCAAGTAAATGAAAACATTGGTTGAGCTGTGTAAGTAAAATTTATGGTCGGGTGTCCAGGTGTGGTTACATGCCATGTAGACTCCTTTACATGTTGTTTACACCATTTTGGAAGGACATTCATGCTTTCCTATCTCCTTATTCATGGCTCAGATTGAGGATCCTGAGTAACCTATCTAGAGTATTTTTCTTTATATAACATGATGGTGGACACATTTATGGCCTAAAAGATGTGGGATGAGGTGATGATTTGGGTTTCATTGGTGAGTGATGTTTGGGATAGTAGTGTTTGAGTGAACTGCCTTAGTCTATCCCTTTGAGGTTACGGGTAGAATTATGTCCTCTGTACAGGATTTTGATCCCCTTGATAGTATGTTCTTGGATAGTGTTTTTTATACCTTATGAGAGGTTGATTAATGTTCCTCTATAATTTTTTTAGAGTTTTAGTATCCCACAACAGAGTTCAGGGTGGATCCACTAGAATATCGTTTCCTTATATTAGGTTATCAAAATCTTGTGACCAACACTACACGGGAGGTGATCCCCTATCTAGGTGGACTTCCATGTAGGGTTTTTGGGATCATCCGTTATACAATACCGTATATAGATTGTAGTTTTTATAAGGGATTTATCATATTCAGTTATGTGATCCACTACTTATTAGTATGTTTGTTTATGTTTTGTCATATCGTTGGTAATAAAATCCTTTACTTTATGAGTTATACTATATTCGGTTTATCGAATCTTCATGACCAATGCTACATTGGTGAAGATCCTATTTAAAAGTATTGAGAATTCCCTGACATTATATTATGCCATGGGGTCCCCCATAAAATCCTTAGTGTGATCATATATCTTAGTGAGATCCTTGGGATGCCTGATTGGGTTTCTAGTTTCCTCTATCTAATCCTACGAGTGATCCCTTATCCAAGGAGATATGGTATATGTTTTCTAGACTAGGTTCATAGTATACACCCTTAGGCCCTGGGAGGGATCCCCTTTTATGGTTTGAAACCTCTATGATGTTCAGTAGGTTTGGTAGAATACCTAATCTTGGATGGATGATATACCCAATTTTATTATCAAGATCTGAAGAGTTCCAGCATGATGTTCTTAGTGCTTCCATATGAAAACCATGTTCTCGAGGATGTATTCCCCTTTGAGTGGTGGTGTTTTAAAATTATATTTTTCATAATAGATTGTGTATTATCACATTAATGTACCATCATGTATGATATATTTTTATGCAATGGAGTTTATCTGTTGGAAAACCTTTTTCTGGGATAACAAATATCATGGAATGTGTGATCCTGGAAGAGTTTTTCCTTTCAATCCATAGGTATAATCTTCTTGGGGGCTATATGGTCGGATGATCTTGATACATAGAGTCTTGGATATGTATATATAGTTATATAGGTATTTTATTTCTAGTGGTGTTGTCACATATCTAGTTTGACACACCATATGGCATGAGATGACTATTCATGTATCGTTGAGGATGGTCAATAGATGGAATTTCACTATCGTATGGATTCCCTCTAGTAGGGTTGAGTGGACTTTTCACTTTCATTTTCTCTATTTTATTTTGGGTTTTGGAGTTCCTACTATGGATTGTTATTCTCACCCCTGTATGGTCTTTTCCCAATGGTGTTTGCCCCTATGAAGACAATAGGCCTTTTGATGATGTCCTAGGAGGACCCAAGAATGACTAACCATGGTCAGCTAGACCTACCATGGTGGTTACAATATCATGATCGAGGATATTTCAGGCCAATTATTTTGAACAAAATCACCTCCTTCGGAAAAGTTTGGATACTTTTATAGCATTCTTTTGGTGGGAGGGTATTTTTCCCATTTTTTATTTCTATGTTATAGTGTTTTTCGATATATTTTAATTGAATTTATATATAGATTATATATATTTTCCCTATTTCAATGATTCTTATCTAGGTTTTTTCCTATTGATACCTTAGGATAATGCCTACCATTTTTGTGATAGCGTAATCGGCACTGGAAAACAAACCCTCACTTATATAGGCAGTATAATGACCCATTCCTTACGAAATTGATATTACATCAAAATTGTAATATATTCATTACAAAATAAAATATTCCTACGATAGGAACTTATAGGTATTGTGTCATTATAAATTAGGAAAAATAAAAAATTGGTTCATAAAACATCTATATTTTCTCCCACTTATTTCATCATAACTAGACTTCTTTTGGACATATCGTATATACTACCCTTCTTCATAAACTAGGGAAAATAAATATGTGAATGGGAGAGCACAAATACTTAGTAATGGAAAAAAGGGATATATAAATCATTTCAAAATCCTTAGAACATAACATTTGGTTGTCTTATCCTTCACATGAAGGATATTGATATCATATAATGGGATAAAAGTTCAAAAGAATTAATGGAAATAATCCCAAATGTAAAAAACATTAGACATGAAGTTTTGTGGAATACCTATAATCATATAAAATCATCATATATTATTCAAGGCTCATTGATGAAGCCATCATAGCAGACAAAGTCCATTAATGAATATGGTTTACATGCTGTTCCATCAATATATTACAAAACTGGTTTTACTTGTCATTCTAGTCAGGTCTATCTCATGAGATATAAATATTTACCCAATCCATTTGTGGTATATATAGGTCCCACCCTTCTAATAATTAAATCATTCTTTCTTGTTTCACAAAACATTAACCATTCATCAAATCAAAGCCCAAGGAAAAAAATGGTTTCATAATCATCAATTCATCATAAAACATATAAAATAAATGAATTTCATAAAAATAATCCCATAATAAAAACAATAAAATAAAATTAATTATAGGATATAAACATAACCCTATGTTATCTTATAAGGAAAATAATTTTGAGAAATTACTTGAAATTAAATGTTGGGGAAAATTTCCTATATTCTTTAGAAAAATTACTTTTCTCAAAAAAGAACACAATTTAAAAAGAAAAATTATTTAATTTAATATAATCTTGTAATATTTTAATGGAATATTAATGTAAATATTGTATTATGAAAGCGTAATAATAAATTCATGTTGTATAATTTAAAAAAAACTTCCTACTAATACATTTTCTAGAAAACTAAAAAAGTACCTCAAATCAAATAACGATTAAATGATTTATTTCATAAAAATAATTAAATAATCAAAAAATGGTTAAATTATTTTAAAAAAATTATATATGAATAGAAATAATATTATATAATTTGTGAACATGAAGGTTTATGGTAATTATAACCCATTCAATACTTACGTATAATCAGTCCCAGATAAAAATGAGATTGAAAAATTATTTATTACCATATGTATGATATCCTTCGTATATATCTGAAAGACTTATGTAATGATTTAAATAATTTTATTGAATTATTCTGGAATCATAATAATTTTTATGATATAATATATGATTATATTATAATATGTTTGTTAGTAACATTACATTGTCACTCGTTATTTGGATATTATCTTATTTATGTTCTTATGCATGTTTTGTGGGATAAGTTAATATTCAACTTCTTAGTATGAAGTCATATAATTTATATAATTATATTATTATAATATATATCATATTTAATCATTCCATTTGTTTATATGGTCATGGTTTAATGAAGAACTTGTAGAATTTATCCTATCGCATCATGGAGAAAGTAGGTCGTACGTAAACATGAGCAACGATATGAATAACATTATAGATAAATGGTATTTAAGAGGATGGTATATTTATTATAAAGGATAATTATCATGTTATATTCTGTATTTAAATCTATTATACTCATCATTATACCCATCCTAATAATGTATTTTTGAATAAAAAATTACACCATGTCATGGGGATGGAAAGTCGTACGTACTAACATATGGTGATATTTTTATTCATAGGATAGATAAGAGGAGGTATAATGTTGTAGCATAATTATTATAACATTTCATCATGAATAAGATATTTAAATTATTACTTTTTTGTGGAATCAACATAATATGAGGAAGTAAAAGAATAAATGAATTTTGACAGAGGTGATAAATCAATTACCTCTTTTTCTAGTATCACCTTTTCATTCGAAGAAAAGGTCTCCATTGGATGGATTTTTGCCCAAATTTTAACCTCTATAATGTAGTGAAAGAAAATGGGGGAGTAAATTTAGAGGGATTGACCTAATTAAAATGCTTTAGAGCTGATAAATAAAGAGAACAGAAAGTTCCCTTTTATAATAGAGGGGTGGGGAACCCTTGGAAACACCGAAACTATTAATTGATTATAAATTGATTTTAGGATTGTGATATCTAAAATGCGATTTATTTCAAATATAAGATGATTATTTGTATAAATAATCCCAAAAAATAATATTTTGATTATTTTTTATTTTATTTTAAAACTTATAATATTTATTTATTATTATTTAATCTAAATAATTTAAATTGTGGTAAAATTATTCTATCTATTTAATTGTTTTATATATTTTCCCATGTGGTGAAAATATTACATAATATAAAACTTTATAAAACGTTAGACCATATAATTTTAACATTTTAATTTTTAAATGTTTTTATTACTTTTAAATAATTTTAAAAAAATGCTATTTTTATAAAAATATCAATAGTGTCAATTTAGACACTATTCATTCATTTGACCTTTAATAGAATCCCCATAGAAGAAAAATTAGAAAAAAATATATTTTATTAACACTACCATATTTTCATAATCACTTAGAAAACTCTTGGATCACCTTAATAAGTTCATATTATATGTCTTTTAATATTTTTGGAACCATTTATTTGATATTCCTATTAAAAAAACAATTTATACATCACTACCATGTCATTATAATTGATGATTATTAAATCTATATAAATTATATATAAATTTATATGATGTATGTAATTCTTTCATATTTATATGGAATTCCAATAGTCAATGTAATCTCCTTGTTATTGATATAATAAAACTAATATACTTTTATAAAAAAGAGTGTGACATTTTCTCACATTCATTGATTTTAATAAAATTAATCTCATATTAATGATAATTTGGCCATTAAGTGATTCAATTTGAAAAAATATATTATAATTTTATAATTTAGTCATCCAATAATATTTTTATAGTAGTAAAGGTAATTTTATAATAATATTTTTATCATAAATTTCCCTATTTACCCTTAATTGCGGGAATAAAAAAATTACTAATTTTATTATTCATAATGTCTAAAAAATATAATTACACTTTTAACATAATATGGACTCACTGATTCCAAATACGGAATCCATTTTTCATAAGTTAAATCAAATATGTTTCTATAATTAAATTAAAATTATTCCAGTATTCGGAAAGAGAGAATGAGTTTTAAAAGTGAAAACATTGCAAAACAATGATTGTTTTTTATCTCAATTCAATGTAAACTTATTTATAATGACCTATATTATATTTATTGACATAAATATATTATATTTTTAATTCAAAAACAATTAATTTTATAATTTAACCATATAAATTATTTCAATGTAAAAAAGTTGTTATCGCATAAAATTTTGTATATTAATTAATACTCAGCAAAACATGAATGTTATTAGTAAAATTTAATAAAGTCATTGAATATTAATTTTTATATCCAACTTCAAAATAATGTGTTTATGTTATCATATAAAAAATTATTAATGGGTCATAATTTTAATTTAATAGGGGTTCTCCCTTCAATGGTGTAACATTTCCCTTATAAAAATAGGATGCCATACCTCAAATCGGGGTTATTTATACCCTATGACTAAAATATACCTTGGATGAATATGAAAAAATATTTTATTATTTTTATAATATATATATATATATATATCACCTTAATTTCATTTCCCACGTTAATTCACTCAAAAATATAAATATGTAATTGATTTATATTTTTCATTAATAATTGATATCTATTGAATTCACAATGCATATTCATGAGTTAGTTATACATTTTCTCACTAATATAATACTAGGGTATAAAAATAATTTTATTCTAAGGGAATCTCATAGTTCATTTATAATCATGATTGTGGGAAAAGAAATCTTCTATAGAATTAGAAATAAATAAAAAATACATAAAACATCCATGTGTATCATTCTTCCCACCTTAAACTCAAATTTACATTCAAAATTCGTCACGTGGAATAAAAAATATGAGGATACCTATCCATAACCATATCCTCAAGTTCCCAGTTCTCTTCTACAAATTTTTAGTTCCAACATAATACATTAACTAAGATGGTGACCTTATTCCGTAGAACATGATTGCAATGATACAAAATCTCTATCAATTGGTCATCATAAGAATGTTCCTACTATAGTGGTGTGACTTCTGAGATTAGTACACGTGAAGGATCAGGTATGTAATTTCCTTGAAAATATGAATGGAAAACATTAGGAACATGATAGATATTCATTGGAAGTGACAATTGGTATGTTACCTTCCCAACACAATCCATAATTTTAAAAGGACTGATATACCTATGTCTCAGCTCTCCCTTTTAGCATAACTTGTTTTTACTCTGAGCTGCTCTTATGTGTTGTCGAATAGATATGACATTTTCTACAATTTTACCAAAAATATCTGGTCCTAATTTTTTTATTTACCTATCTTCATCGCCGTAAGTTGGAGTTCTTCACCTCAATTCGTAGAGGTCTTCAGAAGGATCCATCAGAATATTGGATTGAAAGCTATTGATGTAATAAAATTCCATCAAAGGAAGGTGTTGATCCCAAATTTTTTTTAATTTGTATAAAAATCACTCAAAATGTCTTCTAGAGTTTTAATTTTTCTCTCAGACATACCCTCTATCTGGGGATGATAAGCAGTGCTGAAACATAACTCTGTATGAAAAGCATGCTGAAGACGTCACCAGAACATTAAGGTAATCCTCATATCCTGATTAGATATAATGTGAATTGGTACTCAATGCATTATTAACACTTCCTATACATATATCATGGAAATATAATCAAGATAGAAATATACTTTAATAGAAATTAAGATTTTCATCTTTGTATGGTGATAAACTATAAGTCAGATAGCATTATTGCATTTGTAATTTTTGGGAATCCCGATAACATTGTCCAGAGTGATGTTTTTTCATTTCCATTTTTGGTATGGTTACTAGTTGTAACATACCCTTAGACATATATCTCCCAGCCTTTACATGCTAACAAACTAAGCATCGAGTGACATATTCAGCAAAATCCCATCTCATGTCAACCCACGAGAAATACTCATTCAGGACCTTATACATCATTGTGGTTCCAAGATGAATATATAATGAAGAATTAAAATCCTCATCCTATAGATCGTTCTATATTTCTGGTATAATAAGAATAAAAAAAACTATTCCTAAACATTATTATTTCATCACAATCACGGTTGAATTTAGAAGTACTTAACAAATTCTTTTGTATATATACATCTTTGTTCAACTCCACATTAATCGTCATTTGTATAGATTGTAGAACAGAAATTGATGAAAGATAATATTTCCCCATTCCTGTAAAATTTCAAGATAAATCATTTAAAAATACATAAAATATCGGATCTTCTATTATACTCATCAGTGACATGGTATCATGGTCTTGTAGAATCAAAGCATTATCCACCATGTTCGCTTTCCCAGGGTGGTAATGTATTAAGCAATCATAATCTATAATCAACTTCATACATCATCTTTAGTGAATATTCAGCTCATTTGGTTGTAAAATATACTTTAATCTTTTATGACCACTATAAATATTACACCTTTCACCATAAATATAACGCCTTGATATCTTTAATTCAATGATTACCAGAGCTAACTCTAAATCATGGGTGGGGTAATTTTTCTCATTTTTTGTTACCAATCGTGGGGCATAAACTATCACTATATCATTTTTCATGAGAACACATTTCATCCCCTTTCTAGTAATGCATCATTATATATTAAAAATATTTCTCCACTATAAGGAAGTGTGATCACAGGTTCACTTGATAACCTTCTTTTTAGCTCTATGAAATTATTTTCACATTCTTTCATCCTTACAAACATAACACCTTTCCATGTCAACATGGTGAGTGGATTAGATAGTCATGAAGAAAATTTCACAAAATGTTGATAATATTCATCCAAAATTGGAAAACATCATATCTCAGTTATCATATTTCTTCTCGATTAACATTCAAAAACTTTTATTTCTGATGGATCCATTTATTTCCCTTCTCGTGAGATTAAATGACCCGAAAATGAAACATTCTGAAGCCAAATTTATACATGGAAAATTTTTCATAAATATTATATTTTCTCAGGGTCTTCTGTACATTTCTCAAGGGGTATTATTTTTCTTCCATTCTCTTCAAATAGACAAGAATATCATCTATAATGACAACCAAAAACTACTCCTGATAGTCTCTAAATACTCTATGCATTAAATCCATAAATATAGTAGGGGAGTTATTATAAAAAAAAGAATCAATTTGAAAACATAGTGTCTATATGTTGTACAAAATATCATCTTTTGTATATATTACTATTTGAACCATAATTAATGATATCATTAACGATGATAAATCATGGAAAAGTATTGAGATTTGTGTAGTTGGTCAAATAATTTATAAATGCAGGGAGGAGGATATTTTTTCTTAATAGTGATGTTGGTATGTTCTCGATAATTAATGCATACTATCATTAATCCATATTTCTACATAGAAAATAGAATATAATCTCCCCAAGGTGATACACTAGGGTGTATGAATCCATTATCAATAATCACTTTTTGTTTCTTCTTTAATTGTTGTAACTCAATTAGGTCCATTCAATATGTTTTCTTTTAAATAGGAATAGAACCCGGTATTATTTTTATTGAAAAATAAACATCACGGTGTGGTAGAAGCCATGTAAATTCGTTCAAAAAGACTCCACAAAATTCCCATACAATGGGAATATTATTAATCATGAGTTTATCTCCAACCATTTTCGATAAATAACCTTCCTTTATAGGAATCAAAACCCATAAGTGGATGGAATTTATAATGGAAGGTTATATTCATCCTTGAATCAATAGTGGCGCATAGATTGATTTGGAATATGAAATGTAACTTCCCTTACTTGGAAATTGATATGAGATACATATATAGAAATCCAATCCCTGCCAAAAAATCACATAAATTACTCTATTGGAAGGATCACATGATTTTCCGGATGAAATTTCCTACAAACATCAAGGGAGGAAGAATTATAAACTTTTGATGCCACTGTTTTTTCATAAGGATTCTTCACAACTAACTCCACATCTAATTGTTGAGGTATTAAAGATATACACTTAGAAAATTATAGAGAAATTAATGAGTGGATTGATTGACAATAAAATAAAACATTTTCTACTTTAGTGTGGATGGTATGTGTAACTATCACCACTTCATTATCATACTCCACATCACTGATATTGATTCCATGTGATATTACTTTATATTTGGCCATTAATGTTTGCAAACATAGTTCATCATAAATAACCCTTGGATTAGGGAATTGATTGGAATAATTCCCCATTTCCATGCACTAGTTGCATTTAATTGTAGGTGGTGCATTTTTTGTAGGCTTTTATTTGTTCGAATCCTTAGTCATCATTTTCCCTTAACTTCGTAATTCATATACCTAATGAACTTCTATTACAATTTTAAAACATTTACTACTCCCTTTAAGAAAATTTCCCCCATGTTTCCTTGCACAAATTTTTCAAAAGGGAAAACTCAACTTATTTTCAATTTGATCTTTAGATTTTCCTTTGAATTCCATTTTTATATTCTTATCAGACACATATGGTTGATGGGTTACTCAAATCATAATCTCAACCTTAAAAGAAAATTGAATGATTTCCACACAAAAAATAAATTCCCTTGTGGCTAATTCCCTTTAGAGACATTGTTTTAAGGCTCTAATTAATCGTTCAATATTACTCTCAGGTTGGATAATAATTTTAGAAGCATACCTTGCATGTCTTTTCAAATTTTCTTCATAGGTACCAATAGATTCTCCATCCTTTATTGTATGTTCGAGTAACTCCATCCATATCTTTTTTCGAATAATATAAGGAATGTACTTATTTGAAAAATATGTTCTTTAAATATTTCAATTCCATAGACTCAATTTCATCTCTTTACCTTGTATTCTTGTTAAGATTACAGGTGTGATCAGATTCACCTTCAAAACGATAGACTACTAAGACGACATTATCATCTTATGAAAAATATAGAAGTAAAAATATATGTTCAATGGTACTGATCCTTTGTTTATCCACTAACGGATCCAAAGATCCATTGAATGATGGTGGACACTTCCTCATGAAGGACTCAACAGAATGTTCCTCCCACATTTCCTCCTTTGGACATCCTTCATGATTCATAGCATGATAATGTTGTGTGAGAATGGATATAAGATTTTTCATTATATCACCATTAATATTTGGTATCTTAGGGGTCAATCCTTACATTTCCCATCACATTCAGCATTAATGTGGTTCCTTCAGGTTCTATGCATCGATGAAAACTAAGAATCGTAGTGAGATAAACACCAATAATAATTGGGAAACCACATAAATCACGACATATATTTCAATTAAAGAAAAATTAGGTTTTATACAAGGTTATTCATGGTAAATTCTTAAACACAAGGATTTTATCCTATACTTAGATATATCCTTAGGGTTCTTATTAAGGCTTTCTCATCCAGGTTTCAAAAGGATAACTATACCTTTGATATGATACCAACTCTAGCGACCCATATATTCCATGAATTGATATTACATCAAAATTTATATATATTAATTAATACATATAATAAATCCATGGCATGACCACATATGTATAGTTTCTTTAGAAACTAGGAAACATAAACAACTAGTTCATAAAACATCAACATTGTCTCCCGCTAATTTCATCATAAGTAGACTTATTCTTGACATATCTTACATAATAACCTTCTTCATTACCTAGGGAAAAGAAACATATGACAGTGAGAGATCAAATACTCAATAATGGTAAACAAGGGTAATATCAATCATATCACAATAGTATGAACAATACATTTGGAAGTATTATCATGCATATGAAGGATTGTGATATCATGTCATGGGATAAAAGTTCATAAAAATTAATAAACATAATCTTAAAAGTAAAAAACATAAGACATGATGTTTTTTTCATACACATAAGAATAAAAAATCATTTAATAATATTCAAGTTTCATTTCCAACACCATAATAATGGAATAAGTGTATTACTGAACTTGTTATACGTTTCGTTCCATCCGAGTATTACTGGATGAGATTTACATGCCATTCGAGTCATGTTTATCTCAAAAGATATAAATCATTACCCAATGAATTTTTTGGAGATATATGTATCACCCATCTCATATTGTAATCATTCTTATATGTTCCACAAAAAAATAAACCATTTATCATAGAAAAACCCAAGGGAAAAACAAATGGGTCTCTTAAACATCATTCCATCCTAATTCAAATAAAATAAATGGATTTCATAAAAATAATTCCATAATAAACATAATAAAATAAATTTAATAATATGGATAGAAAAAATACCCTATGTAATATTATATGGAAATTTATTTTGATAAAAAACTTGAAATTAATAATTTGTTAAAATATCATTTCTTCTTCGAAGACATTTTGTTTTATAAAAATGAAACACAATTTTTTTTTTTAAAATTAATTTAATTGAATATGATATTGAAATATTTTAAAGGAATATTCATTGAAATAAGTTTTTATGAAAGCTTCATAATCCCTTCATTCTATATATTTTAAAAACAATATTCTCATACTTTTATGAAAAATTAAAAAAGTACCACATATTGAATAATGATAAAATATTCCTTTCATAACATTTAATAAAAATTCCAAAAAGGGTAAAATTAACATTAAAAAATGTAGATTATTATTAATAATATTAAATAGTTTGAAAACAAGGATGTGGATGATAAATATACCCCATTAAAAACGTACGTGTAAACCATCTATGATAAAAATGTGATTGAAAAATTATACCTTATATTAGGTCTGATAACCTTCAAATGTATCTGAACCTCTTGTATAATCATTTAAATAATATAATTGAATTATTACAGAATAAAAATAATTTTAATGATATAATATATTATTATATAATAATCTGTTTGATAGTAACATTTCATTGTAAATCATTATTCAGATATTAACTCCTTTATGTTCTTATCAATGTTTTGTTAGAGAAGTTTAGGTTCCACTTCATAGGTTATAGTAATATCATTTAAAAATGATTTTAGTATAATATAAATAATATTCATTCATTCATTCATGTATATATTCATGTTTTAATAGAGATAATTTTGAATGAATCACATCACATCGTGGAGAAGGTAGGTTTTAGGTATGCACAAGTGATGATATAATTCACTTAATAGTAAAATGATATGGAATTGGATGGTATATTAATTATATAGGACAATTATAATGTTATATTAATAATTTAAATCCATATTATTCAGCATTTGACCCATCCAAATAATTTATTGTTGAATAAAAAATTACATTACAATGGGGAGCTGGTAAGTCATACGGACACACGAATAGTGATAAATTTATTCGTAGGATCGATAAAAGGAGGTACAAGGTTGTAACATAATTATAATATATCTCATCACGTATAATATACTGTATTTATTACTTTTTTATGTAAAACTAAAAAATAAGTTTATGTATAAGAAGAAAATAATTTTGAATGAGGCGATTAAACAATTACCTCTTTTTCGAGTATCACCTATTTAATTGCACAAATGGTCTCCATTGGGTGGAATTGTTTCCAAATTTTCCCCTCTCTAATGATGTTAGGGTTGATTGAAGAGTAAATGTTCTGGGTTTGGTAGAACCAAAAGTCTGTATAAGTGTTAATAAAAGAGAAAAAGAATGCATTTTTATAAGAGAGGAGAGGGACACCCTTGGAAACACTATAACAATTAATTAATATAAATTTAATATCATTTTTAAATAGCTCTAAAGTGAGTTATTTAAAAGTTTATTTTATTATTGATATAATTAATCTAAAAAAATAAAATTTATACCCAATTTTATTTTATTTTTATCCATTAAATATTGATTTTTCATTATTTTATATATTTAATTTTAATTGTGGTAAAATCATTCAAAATATATAGTGGAAACAAATATCTAATAATGTTGTATCAATTGTCAAAAATTGTATAAATAATGAAAATTTAGACGCTATAATTTTCAATTTGTAATTTTTTTAAAAAAATTGACTTTTAAATAATTTATTTAAAATGTTTGTTTATAAAATACCAATAGTGTAAATTTTGACACAATTCAATTATTTAACCATTAATAAAATCCCAAAAGAATATAAATTTGAAATATATTATTTAGTAAAAACTTAACATGTCATAGTACTTAATAAAATTATTGGTGAACATTAATTAGTTAGTATTATATTTATTTTAATTTTTTAAAACCATTTATTTCATATTTCTATTATTTAAATAATTTCTACATCACTATTTTATCATTTTTAATTGTAATTAATTAATCTTTAAAAATTATAAATACATTTATATTATGTTGGTAATTATTTAATATTTCCATATACTACCTATTTTAAATGTTATATATTGGATTTCAATATATGAAAAAATTTATACATATATAAATAGAGAGTGTGACATTTTTTCACATCCATTGATTTTAAAAAACTTATCGTCATATTTATGGGAGAGTCGCCATTAAGTGATTACATCTTGAACCAAATATTATAAGGTTATAAATTAGTCATCCAATAGTATTTTGAATGGTTTTAAGGGAATTTTATAATATTATTTTTACCTTTAATTACCCGATTTATGCTTAACCGCGGTAATAGAGGAATTACTAATGTTACAATTCATAATGTCCCAAAAATAAAACTAACATATTACAATAGTTTGAACCCCATGATTCCAAATATGGACTCCATTTTTCAAAATTAAAAACACATACGCTTTAGTAAATAAATTAAAATTAAACCTGTTGTCGGAAAGCGAGAACATGTTTTAAATTATAATGCATTGAAAAAGATTGAATTATTTTTTTATCTAAAATTAATGTAAAATAAATTCAAATGACCTGAATTATATTTAATGATAAAAATATATTATATTTATATTTTTACACCATTCAATATTATAATTTAACTATATAAATTATTGTTATGAAAAAAAATTCTTACATAATATTTACTGTATTTTTAATATTCATTAAAATTTAAATGTTATCAAAAAAATATAAGAAATTCATCCATAGTAAATTTTTATATTCCAATTCAAAATGAAATTTTTAGTTTGTCATATAAACATTTTTTTTGTGTCAGAATCATAATTTAAATTTATTTCAATATTCAATTGTGTAAGTTACCCTTTAAAATAGGTCTTCATACAAAAAAACGGGTTTATTCAAATCCTATGAATGAAATATCCAATGGATGAATATAACAAAAAAT
Source organism: Viscum album (assembly GCA_963277665.1). Classification (NCBI taxonomy): domain Eukaryota; kingdom Viridiplantae; phylum Streptophyta; class Magnoliopsida; order Santalales; family Viscaceae; genus Viscum; species Viscum album. The sequence continues at coordinate 2,118,014,258 of OY728120.1, forward strand.
AATTATGTATATAACAAATATATATATATATATCTTATTAATTTCATTACCAAAATTTATCCACTCAATAATACAAATATATAATTGATTTATATTTTTCCTAAATAATTGATTGTTAATAAATTCACAATAAATTTTCATAAGTTACTTATAATTACTCTTGCTAACCTAACAGAAAGGCTATAATTTTCATTTTTTAATAATGATGACTCGAAGTTCGTTTAAACTCATGATAGCGTGTAAAAAATGAACCCGATGAATATAAATTATTTAATTAAAATATTTAATAAAAACAATCAGGTGTAACAGGCAAGGTTGGGGAGTTACAGTTGGTGCCCCATTTGGTCTGGTCATGAATGATTGGTATTAGGGAAGGTTCCACTTTGGGAATGCAGTGTCATGAGATAGGTTTTGTTTTCACAGAGACATTGTTAGAGTGTTTTGAGTTCATCTCTCAGGCTTGGGACTCTAGTGTTGGTAATATGTCTGATGTATCCATTCACTAGGACTTTAATAAAATTCCTTTCAATGTTTTTCATGAAGAAACTGGTTTCATGGAAATTTGGTAAATGCATCATATAGGACTAGGTTTTGGGTTATTCTTATCCTTCTTGAGTCATCCCCTATATATACACATTGAACATGGTGCATATTAACAATATTTTAATATGCCTCCAAGATGTCATCCAGATAGGCTTCCACAAAATGATTATGGTAATGATCCACCATAAGTTGAAGCTTTAGTTCATGGCTCTAGTTCTATGGTGTGATATATAGGTGGTCCGCTAGTTGTACCACCACTCGGTGAGTAGTAAGTTTGTCTAGAATTGAATGTAGAGGATGCGTTCAGGCAGCGTGCACTGCACGAGTTCCATGGGTAGTGAACTCTAAAGTACCAGGGTTTCCTAGACCTATAGGCAACTTATGACTATGTTGAGGCAGTCACGTATGTTTTCTTCATTTTGAGGGCACCGCCATGTTATATGGTTGTCCAACACGAGAGCCTTTTCCAAGTTTTGGTGGGGTTATGGTAGAGTCTAGTGACATAGAACCCTAATGACGTGATGCTCTATTCTCTGGATTTTGAGAAGCTCCTTATGGAGGAGTTCTATCTAGACTCATTGTGTTCGATGTGTATCGAGTAGATTCTTTAGCTTCGATATGATAGAATGGTTGTGGCGGTGCACTGTTCAAGGTTCATAACCCATTCATATTACTCCCAAGGTCCCAAATAGCTATAAGCCGATGGAAGGCACATGGAATTCATCATTTGAGATGTTTCATGATGAGATCCCACAATAGAGTACTTTAGGATCATGGATTCCACACCAGTTTTATCATTCCATATGAGAGGTGGCGTTATGATTTCAATGAGTGGGGATATATTTCTAGATATTTTTTCACCCATAGTGCTATTGAGATGGACTTAGCCAATGAACCACCTTTGTAGTGGAAATATTTCAAGCATATAGGTCCTCAGGGTGGATGATAGGGAAATGTAGGTAGGGAATCAATATGGGGAATATGGTACAAGTTTCTTCCACCTCCCCCCAGGTGGTCAATGCTATGGTTAGGGAGATAAAGGATTGGGGATAAGACTGTTGTATGCTATAGAGTCCATTTATCCAAAGGCTCAGATGATGGATATAGGTATGATCTATGTCCTTTATAATTTCTGTATTTGTATTTATAGACACTTTTTGGGTACTCTTTTCTTTATGCTTCTTGTTTGAGCTTCTTTCAGGGTATCTATTGGTGTCGGTAAGACCTTTTGATGGTGTTGATCGACGTAGCTTCGTATTCATGACGAATTGGGATCCTTACCCCCACCGAGATTCATTTTTTTCAACGTGATTAAAATGATGAGGTAGAGTAAATGCATCCCAAAGAGGATAGTCTCACATTTTGGTGTATGATTCCCTTTTATTTGTGTGTTTGTGGAGGGGTTTTGAGTTATAGTTTTCCAATAATGGCCTAATAAGACCTAGTTTGTGCACTAGGAAATACTTGTTTGTTAGATTGTTCCCTTAGGTGTTAAAGGTTATCTTTTTACCTACGAAACTTGAGTATAGAGAGGTTCAAATAGATATTTATTCAGATATAATATAATTAAGAACACACTCCCCATTATGTTGTATTCTTCAGACATGATGAAAAATGATGTGTGTGAGTCAGTTCCACCCAAATTGGACAGTATCTAGGTGTTTTGGATAATTTTCTTTGACTTTAGTGTTTTGAGTATGGTTTCATTAGTCTTTGTGTTCCCTATGACTACGCATAGACCAAGTGTTTAGAGTTTTTATGAACAATCAATGATATGGAGAAATTTTTCCACTTTGTTGCACGATGTCGATAAGGTTGAGATAGAAATCATGTGTGGTTGTCCTTTGAGGTTCCCCTGAGTGTGTTCTTGTAGTTATCATGGTATAAATTTTTGGACTGTATGGTGACCTTGGAGAGCTCACTGGTATGGGATACCCATTTGAGATCCATGTTCCATTCCCATGTTCCTAGGATTTCTTTTTTTGTGTGATGAAAAACAGTACTGTGGGGAGAATTTAGAAACTCAGGGTTTAACTTGTTATTCATTGAAATAATTCTATGAATATTTCAGAAACCAGACATAGAGTTGGAATTGTTTTTCAAGGATCAGAGTGACTCAAATCAGTGATAATAAATATATTAAATATATTTCTTCATGCATGCACAGTTTCTTTGGAATCATGGTTTAACATCCGAACAATGTTTCGGATTAGAATTCGGATTCCATGGTTTAGTTCAGAATGTCGTTTTTACCATATGAGTGACATACACATTTTCAGAACCGGATGTTCAGTTGGGTGCAAGTTAGTGATGGGGAGTTAATTGATCCCCTTATCCCCCTTTCGGCTGATGGATGATCTGAGGAGAAAAGCAAGGAAATAAGGCCCTATTGATCATCAATATTGAAGGCGATTACTCATGAATTATGAATCATATGCTCCCTAGTATTGATTTGGCCTCAATACATCATACTTTTAATGAGGTTTGGCATTAAAGGTTTTATTCATTATCCGATTTTTTATGAACAATTTCAAGGTATAATATCCCTTAGATACATTATAGGGACCACTTGAGGGTGATCTGTGTGTTTCATGGAAAATAGGGTTGATTTTTTTGACTCGTAGGGAAATTCATATTGGAATTTCTATATACACAACATGTAAAACAAAGGGGAATTACATTTGTTTTTTCCATGTTGGGAATATGAGTTTTTGGGACTACAACTTGGATACTAGGGGTACACATCATGTAGTGGCATGATGTTTTGTGGCCTAAGGACATGGCCAAGGAAATCATGTGAATTAACACTTCCATGTGAGAATACATGGCTAGAGTACTTGGGAACAAGGTGACGAACACAGACATGAGAAGATGACATAGCCAATGGGTCATGTATCTAGGACATGTCATGTACCCTAGTTGTACACACAATGAGTGAGACACTGACGGAAGAGTCGTGTGTATAAAACACAATGTTGGGTGTTCATGTGTAGTCACACAACATGTAGTCCTTTTTGGTAAGACTTGTACCATTTAATATATCCTTCATTGGGTCGTGTATTCAGGATTCATAGTTGACAATCCTGATAATTTTCAATGTAGAATAAATTGGTTTCAATGGTCTTGGACTAGGATATGTGGGGAGACATGTTTTTGTGGGTTTCAACGGTTTTCAATATTTGGGATAGAAGCGTTTGAGTGAGCTCCCATGGTCTAATCCTATGAGGTTATTTGTGGCATTACTCTTTGTAAATAATTGTTCTCCCCATGATAGACTGATCATGGATAGAGTTTTTGGATCCCTCAAGAGAGGCCAGGGTGGGATCCTCTATTAATTTTTAAGGGTTGTAGTATCCCTCTCGAGAGGTGAGGGTGGATTTTTTATAGAATATTGTCTCTTTATATCAGGTTCCCAGAATCACCATGATCAAAACTGAATGTGGGGTGATCCCCTTTGTAGCAGGATAACCCCATAGGGTTTGTGGCATCATCAGTTATACAATCCCTTAAATAGAATATTTTTTCAGTACAACTGTGGAAGAATTGGTTATATGACCCCATAATCATTAGTAGGTTTATTAATTGTTTTTTATCATTGGGAATATGATCCCATAAATAAATAGTTATACCACATGAGGTTAGTGGAATCATTATGACCACAAATACATATGCAGTGATCCTCTATCTGAGAACTGATATTTTTAGGAAGTCAGATTGGGGTGTGGTGTCCCCCACCAGATCCAGGGTGTCATCCCATATATGGGAGAGATCCTTGGTTTTTTGGATTGGATTTTTGGTGTCCTTAGTGGATCCTAGGTGTGATTCCTTATCTGGGGAGATTTTTTTGGATTCTAGACTAGGTTGAATGTGTCCCCCAGTGGACCCTATGAGGGTTCATTTTATATGGTTTGTGAACTTTTCATTGTTCTTGTAGGCTTTGTTTTATCCCCCATTTGGGATTGGTTAGATATACCATATACGTATCGATATCTGCTACGTTCCATCATTAATTTCATAGTGGAAACATCTGATAAGTGTGTTCTCTAAGATATATGATCCTTTATTTTTTGTTCTTTGTTCATCAGATTTTTGATACATTATAGAGTAATATATCTCAAACACAACATCATGGATGGTGGATTTGTTCCCAATGGAGTGTATCCCTAAGATGAGTTTCATCTAGGTTGACTATGCTCAGAGAGTGTGTGCTCCTAGATTAGTGTTTCGTTTCATTCCACGTGTAGAAACCTATCACTGGCAATAAGGTTTGAACCTTGTGATACGTGGAGTCTGAGATGATTATATCATGTTTTACATCAAGATTCTTTCGTACGTTGTTTTCACCTATCTAGTTTGACACACCCTATGGGATGAATTTAATATTCATGTATATTTTAGGGGGGTATCATGATAGTGTTTCTGGAATGTATGGATTCCCTCTTGTTGGGTTTAAAAGGGTATTTACTTTCAGTTTATCCCTTTTATTTTGTGGTTTGGGGATCCTATTGAGTATTTTTATACTCACCCTTGAATGGGATTTTCCTGTATTTTTTATGTCTTGTGGAAACTACATGCCTTTGAATGATGTCCCAGGAGGAACTAGGGAAGGTAGAGGATAGTGAGCTAGACTGACCGAGGTGTCTACTGGTGGTTGGTCGAGGATATATTTATTTGTTGAATTTGATAGTGATGTTATCCTTCTGAGTAAGAGGAAAGCTTTTACAGCGTTCTTTTAGTGGGTGAGTATTTTTCCCTTTTCTTACTTATGATGTACAATGGTTTGGGATAGATTAATGGATGTATTTATACAAATTTTATATATCTCTACACTTTTATAGAGTGGTATATGTGGGTGAGTTCACATAGGTTCCCAATGCTAAGTCCTCCCATGTGTGTGATATCCTATTCGGTGCTAGATACGAACCCTTGGACAATTGAGGCAGGCTTGGGGAGTCAGGGCTTGAGTCACATTGGGACATGTCTTGACCTATATAGTATTCATATTGATATGATCCATCAGATAGGTTTTATATTTATGAAAACCTCGTCATTATTTAATTTGATATCCACAGTTATATAGATCTCATTTTTTCCTATCTTTTGGATGATTTTTATCATTATCTAAAACTTATGATGATTTTATCTCTATAACATTTAATGGATGTCAAATTGATATAAATATATTAATAGATTTGATCCTCATAAAACCTAATCATGGTTATATCTTGATTCCATTATCTGGAATTATAAATATATAAATGAAATTGTATCATATATTGAGAGTATATTCTAATCAAGATTACCAAAATGAATTCTAATATTGGATCTCATTTTGATATTCATTTTCAAATTTCAACATCATTATCATATTATTTTCCTTATTAATCTAATGATGATGCAAAAAACTTATTTTAGGAGAGAAAATAAGTAGTACACAATATGTTTAAAAGATACAATATAATCATATATTGTTATTGTAATGAACATGTTAATCGACCTACTTATAGAGGATCCATCCCAAGGAACACCATTTTCTATAAGGATAATGAGGATAAACATTATAAAATTATTGATGATAATTTCTCTAGTAATCCATGAAAAAATTCAATGATTTTCATTTGATGATATCAAATTTCATGAAGTTCATAACTTTATATTTTTTATGTGTTTAAAGAACATGATCACTAATTTCAAAAATAATGTTAAAATTTTGGTAGAATTAGATTATCAACTATATTAAAATTGACAATAGTGTTTTATATGTAAGCATATATCCTTCTAGCTGATTCAATTGCTGAATATGATAAAATTGTTGATTTTGAAAGAAATATGTCTTAATATATTTTAACTTTCTATTTATATAATGTTTTTGAGTGACACTTTCGACCATAAAATTGAAATGATATTTCATAGTGATTATATATGTTAATATTTTGGTTTTGATTTAATTTTATGTTATTTAGATTGTATGAATTATGAGTGGAAATGATTCCTAACAAGATGTGATAAACAATATCATGAATGATCAGCATCCTAATATATTATTATTGATTTAGAGTAAAATTATGATATTTGGATACATTACACATATTTTTTGTATGTCGTGTACCAAAAATACTGTTATACCCATATAATGTTGAACTATTAAATCTTATAATTTTTTTGTCTAGTAAGAATAATAATTCATCAATATCTTATCAACATTTGTCGAATAATTTTTACTCATCATTTAGCTTCCAAACATTACAAAATATATATAAATTGTATACTAGTGGTACTGTAGTGTTAAATGGATTCCTAAAAAATTTAGTGGTAAAAAATTTCTCTTCTGTATTCTCCCACAATCAATGAAATGGTTTTGACCAACCAGGGGGTTCCATTTTGAACCCTATGCACCCAAACCCAGCTCTGAGTGCCACCATGATAAACCATTGCATTGGAATTCCTTGGTCATTCTATCATTTTTCAATAACTAAAATTTCTAAAATAGATTTCATATAAAATGTATTCTACTATGGTGACATACACACATGGGATTTAATACAATAAAAATGATTATAATAACACAATTTAAACTATGTTCATGCCTCTTTGGGGATATGTGATGATTCATTCATTTTTTGATCAATTAATCAGAAGGTTATGTAAATCAAACACCAAGAAAATCAACCCCATTTTTAAACCCCTTTCTAAGAAAGACAATGCAAAACCAAGGTCATCTAATAGATAATCAAATGGTTGATATATATGTATATTTCACTCTGATATTCCCCTCATCTCCACCTATAACTATATTGTATTATAGTGAAAATATTTTATATAAATGCATCCAAGATACTTCACTAATTTCGTATAATCATTAGTGTCTCAAAAATTTAAATTTGAAATAAAATAAATTAGGTTTTAAAATCTAGAGAAAGGGTGAAAATCTAGAAAATATCCCTCTACTATAAATTTTAGTTTATTTTTCTTATTTTTTTAAATTGGTCTCATTTTTTATTATTTATTATCTTTGAATTAGTATATTATAATCATTATGATTCAATTTTATTTGTGTTAATTCTCAAAAATATTGAAATTGGCCGTTAAATGTTATTTGGATAGAAATAATTAAAAATAATTTTTTTTGATAAATATGTCATTAAAATTATAATGAAGCGTGGATTTAAATAAATATAAATTTCATTTTGGATTTTAACTCTAATCACTTAAAACTAAGAGAGTAATTTGGTAGGATCAAACATCATTCATCATTTAATCAAAGTTCATTTTTACGATTATGATCTATCTAAATCAATTATCATTAATATGAATTGTATAAACAATCCTTATATTTATAGTAGTGGTCTATATGAAATTTATAAATTATAGAGTACCCACATTTTGGTGAATTGTGATGGATCTATACCCACTTAATTGGAATAAATTATTGTATATGGTAATCAAATTTCATCCAATATATAGAAAACAACGGTTAATGATGAAATTAAGTATGATTATAGAACTGGAGGTATAACCTTTCCTATAAATGATTGAAATGTAGTTATATACCTACAAAATAATGGATTTGTACACAGAAACATTTTGGTAAATGAAATCAATAAGGTTACATATTATTCTATGAAGAAATAGAAGATTACTATAATTTTGGAATGCATGGGTTCATAGGGTCATTGAATATTTCTAGTAGCCCCAAAGAGTATTCTTCTATGAGTGTGAAATATATTGATATTGAAAAGACTCCACCTAAAAATAATTATGGGCATGGAAAATGAAATAGTTACTTTTCTTCCTGTCGTGGAATTGATGGAACACTAGTAATTGATGTCAAAAAGGATGGTCCATATGTGAAATGATCTGGGAAGAAGAAACCAGGAGGGAAGAAAAAACAGGGTTCCAACCCCAAACACAAGCATAGATGAGTATCCTATTTGGGAACATTTAGGGTAATAAAATAAAAAAAACTAATTTCCTTATGATTTTCATTTTATATCATAATCATTATATTTTGGGTATTTTCTGAACCAACTGATTTTTTTTCATGGGTTTATTCTCTTGGAAATGTGGTTTATTAACTGGTTGACATAATATGATCTTCTATATGCATTAAAAGTATATGGATCTTAGCTACCTTGAGTAAGGAAGTGGACCCTATCATCAATTCCACTTAACATATTATTACTTAATATTATATATGTTCCAATCTACCCAAGGGAGACGTATATGGGACTTTCTCATCACTACTTTGGAATGTTCCAATATACATAAGAGAACTACCTAGGGAGATATCATTACCTTGAAAAATGTTTTTAAATATTATTTGATATAATCGGAAGGGTTTTCATTTGTATGGTCTTACCCAGATTTTTTTTTGATGATTCATTAATCAAATAAATAAAAATCCTTCTAAACCCATCCAATATTGTAGTTCTTATTAATGGTTCTCTTATGGTTAATTTACATTCTATAGATGTCTCAAATAATGTGATCCCCTATAATCCATTTTTCAGTTATTATTTAAGATTACATAAGTGGGATTATTATCAACATCGGGAAAAATCAAAAGATTAATCCTATTAGAAATAAAAAAAGTTTAACCACTCCCACTCATTTATTATATGATGAAGATAGCATCCACTTTATTCAAGGATACAACAGGAACATTAAGAACATCAAAGATGTACTTATTCACTCAGTAAATATCCTTTTTAGGAAATTTTCTTGAATAAATTTTTATACACTTTTGAAAAAACATTAATACAACTAGAAAAGTGGAAATTAACCATGAGTATAGCATCATAGAAATTATTTTCTCTTTATCTTACCTTTTTATATCAATGTTTGTGTGGAAACAACATGATTTCTATTTCACACATATTCTATCTCAAATCATGAATCTGTTATCATCATGGAATGTAAAATATTTATCATTGTCTAGATGGATCTATCTTATGGAGTCTGTTATTCTATCTAAATTTATATACAAATTCAGGGACTAAAAATGACTGGAATACGTCATAAATAGTATCAATATTTCCATTAAAGTTTTTTTAGAGTGGGATCATACTTCTATGAAATGTTATAACTATCCCCTTTAATAAATGGGACCATCCCATTGATCATGGAGAATTGGGAAAGAAAAATATATTCAATTTTAATCAATCTGTACAACATCATTTTATGCGTAGACTCGTCAATGATAATTCTCATACACTTCTATTTCTATGATACACATATTTAAGAAGGATTATATCTGGAAGTATAAAATATATGGATTCATCTATATTTATTTCCTGAATGGATTTATTTTTTAACATATTATCGCATTGACATTGCTGTGTTAGCATGGATTATTCCCTTAGTTATTATTACATTTTTGGAAAATTAAGCCACTTGTTAACAAGTTAAATCAACATGATCCATCCTTTAATATTATTGTCAAAATTGTTATGGAAAAATAGATATTCTGTGAGCAACTTCCCACTAAAATCTATAGTCTAATTTACAATTACATTTTCATTTAATTGGATGACATGTTTATTTGTGATAATGGTTGAAATAAAAGACTCATGTCAAAAATGCACAATCTAGATGATTCACACAAGTACTCAAACACATTGGATGGAAACATGAATAAGATATTGGTTTCACTATCCATACATACTCTTATATAGTGAATGGATGTTTCAACACTCCTAGTTTATTTTTTCTCAATATGTGGGAATTGAACATTGATCTATGTGAGTACTCATCAGTGTATATGGAGAACACCTGAAAAACCTTTTATAGTTTTACTAATACATCATATTTTTGGAATATCATGTCCATCATGTTGGATGTGCATATCCCATAGACAAAAAGAGTTTAAGAAGCACTTTATATATTTTTAATATCTCTCAATAATATTATATTATCATATTATTCTTGTTTTTAGTGTGGATGTCAATCTTGTAATTGTGATTTCTATAAACAAACTAATTCATGAAAAAATTTCACTTGACAAGTAGTCAACTATTATTAATTTTATAGTTGAAATGAAAAATGAAAATTCACATAAAAATATCATTTTATTAAAACCATACATGATATTATGCTACATAAGAATATTGGAATTTAAGATAATTTTTTCCTCTATCTTGAACCCTTGAAGTTATATTGATTCGTTCCATACATGGATGAAAAAATGTTACATGGATGGGTTCCCTAGAAGAAATCCTAGGTCATCTTCATTTGGGGTTGTATTGAGAAATAAAATGGGAAACAATACTTTTAACATCCCATCCCTCAATAATTATCTCGGGACAAGGTGGTGACTGTAACTAGCCTTAGGAGAAATCCCCAAGACCCTATGAATAGAAAAAAATGCCAAGAGTTTCACAAACTATTTGGGAATGATTTTACTTTTAAAAAAAATGCCAACCAAGGTAACCATTACCAAACCACCACTATATGATCATGAGTTCAATGAGATACAAATCAAATCAATACTACGTGAAAATAATACCAACCTACAACCAAGAACTATATAATAGTACAAAGAGGAAACCATAACCAATAACTCAACATAACCAATGACATAAACCCCATATCTCTTAACAAACTCCAATATCTAACTCCATAATCCATGCCCAAGGATTCATAAAGAATCACAAAAGAATTTAGATACCTTTCCTTTACCTATGTCTTGATATAAAAAATTTATAAATTCCCCAATCCTCTAAATCAATGGGTATGAATACGGTCAGTATTCTCTCCCGAAATGACATCCATAATCACACCACAAGGCTAGGAAAATTTATAATGTTTATATAAAACAATTTAAATCAAACCATTTAAAATAATTTAAATAGTATATATAAATGATTATGTATATCCAGTCCAAAAATGTTTTCTAAGCTGAATCATTTTCTATTGAAAACATCTAAACAATTCTATAAAATCATTTCTCAAATTAATTTGGCATACACAATACACGATCAACACCCCCTCACACATGTATGCTCTGGTGATAGTTCGATACTCATGTGTGGACTCTCATAGATCTACCATGTCATTATAAGGAAACCATATCTCATGATCCCCAATGGTATATTTCCCTTCAACAGGGTCACATATTTTTACCCAAATGGTACACCCCCTTCTCTAGGGTTACGTACATGAAATATATTCACAATGACCATGTAGGACAAATAACTTACCAAAAAAATTCCAATCCATATAAATAAAACAACACTTATATTTAAAACAATTTACAACCACTTTCTCATGAATCAAAACTAACCACAATTTTGAAGTCTCTCATTTAAATTTATGAATCCAATAACACTTTCCACAAAATAAAAAGTTTATACAATTCAAAAATCTATCAATAAAGTGGGTTTCCAAATTTATTTCACATAAATTTCATAATTAAATTAAATAAAGTATATAAATTTTAAATCAATCATTCATGTTCAAATAAGTGTAATTGATAGTAAGGCCACCTACCTCATAAGAAGTGGAGAAATGAATAACTGTGCAAATTCTTCAACCAACATGGCGTGGATCGTCCAAATACGACCTCATATCTAGGTCAATATCATCAATAAAACAATACATAATCATGATTGGATTCAGACAACATGGATATATCTCCCCAATATTAGATGCATGAATCCAAGAGAGGTAATTAGAATAAAAATAAGGAAAACCACAAATAATAGGCACGTACATAGGAATTCAGCTACCAATGCACCATGATTTTATAATTTATCGATCCCAGATTTAATAGAAAGTCCTAAATAGACTTGTGAAGTAGTTGATTTTCAGTTATCGTCAATTTATGGGAAAATTAGAGGTTGAGGTCTTATTCATATCAAATCCACAATTTAATGAGGGTCACCTAAATTTCACCTAGTTTGGTCACACAGTTTATAAAACCGTGTACCAAGTCTATTGGTACTAAACCCTTAAGAAACCTCCTTTCATGGTAGGATCACATGGACAGAAAAACCATGATAAAACCAATTTAATCCCATATAGTTCAGTTTAAAGTGGTTCTCCTAAGTGGTCACATAGTTTTTCCAAATCGTACACCAACCCTGTACCTTCCCAGTGAACTATGTTTTCCCATTGACAATTTCTTGGAGGTGCTACATGGTTTCAACTAACCATTCTCAAATTGTTCGCCTCCATAAAATCCATAATAACATTTAATAACTCTACCAAAACTCCCCAAAAATAACTCTATAAATTATATACATAAAGATCATAAATTAGGGGTTAATTACTTGAAGACTAGGGTTATAAATTCTTCCTAGGAATGGACTTGTTGTCCTTATAATTTTGAAAAATACTATTTTACTAAAACATTTCTATCCTTTTCTCAGCCATTAATTTCTCACATTCTCATGTTTCATCTTGAATCTAACTAGGATTCCATTAATCCGACACTAGAATGATGTTTTGACAAGGAAATAATTTATCGTTCCTATCCAAAATCTGCACTTAAACACGAAGAAACAATGAATCCATCTCTAAGTCAATGTGATCTCATCAAAACACATGTTATTGAATAGGTCGATTCATTTTCAACTGAGATAAATGAACCACATTTCTTACTAAACTAAAAATTGTTGGATAAGACCAATTAATGTATATCAAAAGGGAATATGTCTCAAGGATTTAGCTTTCACTGTATCCCAAACAATGATTCCCAATACATGGAGATACTCTCAAGAACAAATTATCATTATCATCAAATAAAAATGGACATAAATGATGATTGACATACAATTTCTGAAATCATTGAGATGTGTCCATCCACATTGATATCAACAAAATCTTCAACATTTTCTCTTTTACATGGATCAGTTTGACTACTGCAGTCTCACTTATTTCCACCAACAAAAGTGGAGAATGATAAGGGTACACATAGAATGCCTCAAAAAGGATCCAAATGTTTTGAGACTTGATAACTATTATCATATAAGAACTCCATTAATGATATTTTATCCTCCCATGAGCCACCAAAACCCATTAAATAAAATTGAATCATGTCTTACAACATTTTTCTCATCCTTTAGGACTATCCATCCATTTGAGGATGATACGTTGTGCTTGTAGTCAACAGAGTCCTAAGGGAATGCTATAAGGATTTTCCAAAACATGATTCAATCCCTTGATCTGGATTTGATAATATAGAAATTGGAATGCCATGCCTCTTTACAACTTCCTGGATATAGATTTTAGATAAGTCCTCCAGCTTAAGTGATCCATGAATTGGGATGAAAATATATGACTTTGTGAGCTGATCCACTATTATCCATATAGAATAATGTTTCATAACTATTATTGGATGACGATTTCCAAAATCCATTTATATCTACTCAGAATTTCTAACAAGAATAGGTAATGACTGAAAAAATCCCACAGGGTTTTTATGCTCTACTTTAAATAACTAATAGGTGAGGAATCATAAAGAAGACCTAGCCACAATTATTTTAATGTCAACCCACTATTGTTTTACTTTCAATAGCTTGTAAATATTTTATATTCTATGATGAATAGACCAACATGAAATTTGGTATGAATTAAGAGGTTTTTACTAAAATTACATAGGTATGACCATCATATATTTAAACCACATAACTAAACTCCCATAAATTTTCCATCCATCCATGGTCTCCCCACCATTAAGTTTTTACATAATACCATCATATTTTTCATTATAATTTTGTGCATGTCATACATTCTAATACAAATTAGAAACAAAGGAAACAAAAAATAAAACTAAAACACTACCTCAATCTTTACAATACAAGTGCATATTAGCTATGGAAAACATTAACTATCACACATCTAAAGCCTCTTTCTCCAACTGAATATTTGAATTACTTGTTAATTCATCTACCACTAAATTACCTTCACTAGTTGTATACCTCAAGTTGAATTTGAACATCTGATGATACTGCATCCATATTGTTTTCCTCCAAGTCAATTATCATTATGATAAAATGTGTCCCAAACTCTTTTGATCCATAAACACCATTAATAACTCGCCCTAGAGGAAATTACATATAGTTTTTTTGGGTTTTTATACTCATGAATCCATAGTTTCCATAGTCCATAAGAAACAACATGATCTATCTACATGAGAACACACTCCAACATAGATCCTGAAGGATTAAAATACATCATATAGACTTTTCCGAATTTCAAAAATATCACGATTGTTGTTGATATATGATACATATTATGCTCTTAGAAATACTTATGACCTTCATTATTCCATTGATATGGAATACATTTCCTTGTCAATTTTGTCATTGGTGAAGCTAGTCATTAAATATTCATGGAGAAAACCTTGATGAAAACCATCTTGGACAAGGAGACTATTTATCTCAGACACATTCATTGGAAATTGCTAAGAGATCACAACCTCTATATTTTTTGGATCAACATATAATCCTACTTCATAGATAACAATGAAAAAGAAAATGTAGTTATTGAATCCAAAAATCACACATTGTAAATTTGGTATACAAACAATGATCTCTCGAGATAACCATCATTGTCGCAAAGGGTTTCTTGTGAAAATAATTTTTCAGTGAATACCACAATATTTCATCAAAAAAACAACAACCACAAAAGAATCTAGGTACCTTTGAAATATTGGATTCATTAATTCATTAAATATTACTATTGTATTCATAATACCAATAGGAATAAAAAATTATTTATAATAGACATATCTACTATTGAATTTTTTTTTCATCCTAATATCCTCATTCCAAACCCCAAATTTATGATATCCCTATCACAAATTAATTTTTGAGAAACATTGGTCTCTCTTATGTTGGTTGTAAAGATGATAACTCTGTGGAAGTGGATGATGATTATTTATCATGACATGGTTGAGCATATGATAATCTACCAAATGTCATAGAGTTCCATCTTTCTTTTTCAAAAATGAAACCAATGCTATCCATGGAGATGGACTATGCCGAATAAACCTTATTTTTAAACTATTCCAACTAAACTTCCAATTCCCCAAATTTTGTAGTTTCTATCTGATAATATTAAAGTGAGATAATATTTTTCACTGATATGAGATCAATTGTAAACTCTACTTCTCTTATGGGTGGAAACCATAATATGTTTTCACGAAAAAAACATGAATTTGATCAAATATTTCTTGAAAGTTGTTATCACCAATATTATCTATTGATTCCATGGTCAATGATAACCGTTTCTATGAAATTATTGTACCTATTAGTTTCAGAAAATGTACTAGACCTACTATTATATTGTTGTCTCCTCTAAATTGATGTTCATACTTAGCATCATTCATAAAACTAACCCTTGGGTAATTGAAGTCGATGTGATATTTTAACATTATTAGTGTAAAGACCCAACCCTAGTTGCCCGGAGCCGATGCCTTATTTCATTACATTTTCATAATTAAGAAATGTTGTATCCTAAAGGAATAAATTAGTTTAATATTTATTTAAAACCAAATACAAGCATACGTTCAACATTACAACGTGAAATGAAATAAAGTATGGATATTCCATTGAAAAAATCCATAACTCCTTGGTTACCCATGTTCGGAATTCATAATGTACTTATTCACATCGTGGAAAACAAAACCGAAGAAAGGGTTTAGCATAGATGCTCAGTAAGGGTAAGCAATGCATCATAAGATATCATAAACATAAACATTATACATGGTGCATAACTAAAATCAAATTCCCTAAAAAATAAACTTGAGCATAATATGGCAGTAGTAAGTGTTGAATAAATATTACCATAATAAAGCAGAATCATGTGTATTCTACTAGTCAAATAACATCAAGTACTATAAATTAATTTGTAAACAATGAGTGAAATGCATAATTCAGGATATTCTGAAATATACTATCAAGGCCATGTCCAACACATCTGAATATGATTAATGCCTTGGCCAAAACCATATCTGGAAATGGGAAAGGCATTGGCCATGTCCATATATATTTTGTCTCATTATACATATCGATGCATCGAGGGTATATAATAGGATCCACCCTTTAAATGATTATTCCAATGAATTCATCATATAAATGGGGATAAATTTAAACACTAAATTCATAGATTTTGAAACTTACATTCAAAATGATAAAAACTTTCCCCAAACATAAACACTAACCATTTAAAGTAAAATGGTGAATGGTTTCGAGATAGGGAATCCATAGTAAATCTGACCATAAACCATTTAATAATGTATGGTAGATGATATCATAAAATATTAGTCTCAATTATACATAAAAATCAACATGATTTTTGAAATAAATAAAATTACCCTTATAAAATAATTGAGCAATTCTTACGATAAATAAACATTTAATTTGAAATAAAGAGTTATTTTGGAAAAATATTATTATAAAAGAGGTATTTAAAAAATATAGTATTATAAAAATAAAATTAGTGACATTTTAAAAATAATTATGTTTAAAAATAGATTATATATTTTAGTCAAACATAGGTAAGAGTTCAAGAAGATCCCTTGAAACAGGCTTGTATTTTGGGAAGAATTTTTGAAATGTCATATTAAAACATGTTAATGCCTATAACATAAAGAAGAATTACGGTTGGTAAATGTATATTGTAAATTTAAATATAATTAATGAGGATTATATAAGAATAAATAATAATTTCCTTATGATAACTTGAGAATAAGAGTAACCTGAATGAAAATGGTGGTTCTTGTAGAAAATTAATACCATATGTCTGAATGTGTTCCTAACATGACATTCAATGCCATTTTTAATAAAACTAAATCCATTAATTAACTAATTATGAACCTTATATAAAATATTTTATTCATTAATGTTTTATTAAGTTTATTTAATTCTTTATTGAGAAGTTATAATATTGATTTTTTTTGTTCCAGAGTGTTTGTTTCCTTGATTCAATGAATGCTTGGCTTGATTATAAGTAAAGGAGTTTATGTCGAATGGATATAATTTTATATAATTGAAATTATATGTTATTTATGAAGATAAATATGTATAAATGGTTATATATATAACTTTTTACTGGGTATGTGGATGAATTATTTGATAAAACAATAGAGATAACCATTTAGATGATTTTTCATGATATCTCAATTGTTACAAACTGGTTTGTGTTTTCAATTAGTATATACAATATATACTAGTTCAAAAACCATAAATATGTTATAATACACATATTATAGTATGTGTTATACATATAAATAGAATCATTACCATCCATGAAGGATAAATTTAAGAATACTGATTCTTTATCCATGATGGACTTAAATCTGCACCTCCCGGATGATTATTTCGATTATAAAATAAAATAGGGAGATATTATAGTTTGATGAAGGTAATAAAAATAACAATATATAATTCCAATTTGAATATGTTAAAATATTTATCATGATAAATTTTTTAGAGTAGTGTAGAATATAAGAAATTAAAATAAATTAAATATGAAATGAAAGGAAAAAGAAGGAGGGTTTACCTCTGGAAATGTCCTCCTTGAGAACCTCTTTAAGGGACTATTTTTGGGCATTTGGAAATACAATGAGATACTAGAAATGGGGAGGGACTATGTAAGAGTATTTGGGTATATCTATGAGAAGATTAATGGCTTATAGGAGTGAAGATAATTGGGAGTGTGGGGTGGCTTTTTTAGGGGAGGAGATGGGTGATTTTTGAATATCTAATTCATTATTTTATTATTTTACATAAGAGAAAAATATTGTTTATTCATTTGACCCAAAATAGTAATATCTTCATGTGAGTTATTGGCAAGTGTTCTTAAATTTTAAATTACTCATGGAATATTTTATTTCTCTTATAATGCATCTTTTCCTTAATTTGTCGTATTTTACAGTTAACCAAAATTTAAATATCTTAGAAAAATACCAAAAAATCCCCATAAAAATTTATTTATGTGTAGAATTCAGAAATTAAATCATTTTTCATAAAATAATTTTTTAAATATTGGAAAATTACTTTTTAAATTAAATCATTATTTACTTGATAAATACATATTTCCATTTTAAAACTAATATTACAACACTTTAATAAATTAACTATGGTTTCATAAAACTATCCTAAAATCATAGGAAAAACAAATATTTATTTTGGAATAAATTTTAGTAATATGAATTTATTTTAAATGAATTACCTTATTTAATATTTTAGTTAAATATTTATTATTCACAAAAATAATAACACATAGTTATTAATTTTTAAACTTTCAATCTCATTTATATGGTGGCTAAATTTTACTTATACTTACATTGGCAAGGTTCTATTCGTAAGGGTACGGTACTATTCAAAAGGGTATGTTACTATTCCTAAGGTAAAGCTACTATTTATGAAAATTGTATGTTGATCCTATAAAACTCTAAATATCATACCAATCGCAACCGTGTAAGCCAAATTTTTTAAATTCAAGTCACAGAAGAAGAAAAATAATATCTAATGTCCAAGATATAACTATATTCAATAAATATTGAAGTGTTGTTTTTTCATAGACTTAGTTATGAAGTAATTTTATAATAAATATATTTTTAAAACATAGGGGTGTTACATTATTCCCCCTTACAATAATGTTATCCTCGAAATTATTAGAATGTTACCACATAATATGATTTGGGAAGGTCTTTATCATTTGTTCCTCTAGCATCCACATTGCCTCTTCAACATAATGAGTTTTTCAAAGTACCATTACCAACCGAGTTGTTCTACTCCTCAACACATGTTCTTTAGTGTCTAGAATCAAGATAGTCTCTTCCTTGTAAGGTAACTACAGTTCCAATTTTATACCTTTACAAATGATCGAATTTGTGGGTGATAACATTTAAATTCTCAATAATGAGACATGGAAAACATTGGGTACCTGATAATTGAAATGAGTTATATCCAAATTATAAAACACAACTCTAATTCTCTCCAAAATATCAAAAGGATCTATGTACCTGGGGCCCAGTTTTCCTTTCCTTCCAAGTCTTATAAAACCCAACCATGGAGATACATTCAATAAAATGTTATCTCCCTCTTAAAATTCAAAATTTGTTCTTTTATTATAAGCATGTCACTTTTTCCAACAATGATCTTCTTTGATATGAGTTTCAATATTTTTTACCTTTAATATTGTTTCCACCTTAAAATCTGGGCCCACAAACATCATTGGCCATCCTCATCCCACCATGTTGGTGTACGTCATAATTTTCTATAAAATGATTTATATGGTTCCATTTGAAAATAGGAATAGAAACTATTATTGTAGGAAAACTCCAAAAAAGGTAAATACTGATCCCACAAATGATGAATGTAGGCGAGAATGATCTCAACATGTCTTCTAATTTTTGGATATTTATTTTTGACTATCCATCAGTTTGAGGGTGACAAGAAGTAATCAAAAGAATCTCAGTGTCCAAATTTTCATGAACAATTTCCCACAATTTTGTAGTAAATCGAGGATCATGATCAGACACTACTAAACATTATGCACCATGATGTCTTAGAAATTCAATGATATAATGTTTGCAAGGAACATGGTGGAAAATCCTCCCTTATAATATATAAATGTGTAGATTTAATATTTGGATCAATAATTACTCAAATTATGTCATTCAATCTTGTATTTTTGGATAATACGATGTCAAAATACATGGTGATGTCATACTATTTCCATGTTGTATTATGTACAGGTCACATGACTCCTCTAGGAGTTGCCTTTCTGCCTTCACCTATTGACAGACTTAACATCTTCATACATAATCTGCAATTTTTCTCTTTATGATAACCCACAGAAAATGTTCCTTAAAATCACTATACATCTTAGTTCTACCATGATGTATAGAGAAATTCAAACTATTGGAATCATCCAATAAATCCCTTTTTGACTCAGCTAAAGCGGGAACACAAAGTCTCATCCCAAACATCAAAATTCCATCTTCATATATGAATTATGAAAACTTCCAACCATTCACAACATTAATTTTCTTTTGAATAATCACATCATCAAGATGAGAACTTTTAATCATTTCTAATAAATATGGATGGGAAACCAATTGATAAATT
The DNA here is from genome assembly GCA_963277665.1 of Viscum album. Classification (NCBI taxonomy): domain Eukaryota; kingdom Viridiplantae; phylum Streptophyta; class Magnoliopsida; order Santalales; family Viscaceae; genus Viscum; species Viscum album. The sequence continues at coordinate 2,118,034,882 of OY728120.1, forward strand.
AAAAAATTCAACCTTCTATGAGGATTTCCATATCCATCCTCACTTAATTCACATACATTGGATGATTATCAATTATCAATTTGATTGGAACTCCCTGATTCTTCCTACTCAATGTATCAGCTACCATATATGAATCTAATGGATGGTAGTGTATGGAACAATCTTAATCCTTGAGCATCATGAGCCAACATCATTACCACAAATTTATCACATTTTTGTGAGAAGATGTATTTCAAGATCTTGTGATCAGTATATATATCACATCTTTCACCATAGAGGTAATGATTCCATATATTCAAAGAAAATATTATAGAAACATGGTCAAGGTCATGGGTTGGATAGTTGATTTCAGGAATTATTATCTACCCTAATGCATATGAATTAACTCTATCACTCTCCTTTGGGACACAATGAATTCCATTCTTCGATCCATCACTATAGATCCCAAATATATCATTCCTGATGACAGATTTAGGGTCAGAGCACTCACTATTATCCTCTTTAATGTATCAAAACATTCTTCACATTCTTTGTTCCATATGAACATAACCCCTTTACGAGTATGCTTTGTTAACGTGTTGGCTAATCGAGAAAGGTTCTAAATGAAACACTAATAATAACCTATCAGAAAAATAAATCTATGTACCTTGGTTATGTTCATTGGAGTAGGACATTCCTGGATTACATTTTTCTTTGCAGTATCAACTATGATTCCATCCTTAATGATAATATGGAATCTAAACGAAAATGTTGATGGAAAAATTCACAATTTCTAAACAACCCGTATAACTCGTTTCTTATAAAAGACTTTATAATAATGTGAAATTGATTCTCATGATCATCTTAGAATTTTTATTATACCAAGATATCATTAATAAATACAACAACAAAATCATAAAGATATTTCTAGATAAATCTATTCATTAGATCCATGAAAATGGGGGGGGGGGTGAATTAGTAGATCAAAATGAATTACTATGAACATGTAATGCCTACACCTGGATAGAAATTCTATCATTGAAATATCTTTTATCTTCACACGCAACTGATGATATCCAGATCACAGGTCGAATATAAAAAAAATATTGGGCTTGATGAAGTTTTAAAAATAAATCCTCAGTATGTGGTAGGGATACATATTCTTTATTTTAATGGAACAGATCTACATGTATTCAATGTACAACCTCATTGATCCATCTTTCTTCATAATGAAAAGAATGGGGGATACCCATGGAGAAACACTAGGGTGAATAAATCATTTATCTCTAAATTCTTATACTTTCTTCTTCATTTCTTCAAATTCCATTGTTGACATTCTATAAAGAGTCTTATATATAGGAATTGAACTAGGAATTAACTCTATTGAGAGCACAAATTCTCTCTCTCGATGGTTTATAGGTCAATCTGTTAAAAAAAATCAATATATTACTTCACAATAGGTACATTCTCAATTTGATGATTTCATACATCAACCAAAGATAATGTTTTATCATACTCACCAGGAAATGAATTAAGTAGAGCTAATAGGGGTGGATCTAGATAAGAATCAAATGATGATGTTTTTACCCTAATGGAAAGTGATTCTACATCGTTCTCATAAATTGTAACTTCTTTAATATAACAATATATTTTCACATCATAATTTGAATGAAAATCCATACTAAGGAATATATAAATGTCGATCATGGTTCTGATGACATGGTTAGATACTAAATCATTCTTATGTGTTTTAAGGGGTATTTATCAACAGATATTATTTTCAATGATACTTCTCGTTGGAGTTTAGACTGAAAATTACTTTGTTAAATAAAATGATAAATATTTAATTTTCATGGATAACAGGGAAGATATAAAAGAATGAGATTATCTATATTCAAATAAAAAAATATCTATGTTTGAGGAAATTATTAAAGTGACTAGAACCACATTTTTATGAATATCAATGTCCGTAGTAGTGATCACATAAGATTGTCCATTCTCCCATGTCTTTTTCTGAGGCTCGTTTCCTTTATGCTTTCTAAAATCATTATAATTGTTCCCCATATACCAAAAATTATAGTATTTAACGTTATATCTTCTTTAATTCCATTGATATCACCATCATGATGGAATTTCATTCAACACTTGTTGCAGATGCCCTTTTCTTTTATGCTAGAATCATGGTTTTCCCTTCCACAAGTATTCCAGGTTGGAAAACTCCCTTTTTTCTCTCCCATTTATCCATTATATCATATGACACCCACATATTCTATTTCGTTCCCAAAAAGTCATAAGACATATTGAATTATATATTTGTCTTGATATCATAAGAGACAATGTATTTGTAAGAGGAAAAACATGGTAGAAAAGTTCCCTTTGGATGAATTGTTTTAAACCATCATAGATTATACCAATCTTAATCCTTGGATTATGTATATATTATATAGATTCACATTTTATAAATGTAATGTTGTCTACATAATTTACAAAATTTTCAATGACTTTATTTCTGAGATTCACGAATTTCTTATATATATCTGGGTTTTGATCACGAGGAAAATATTTTTCAAGGATAATTTCCTTAAAATCCCTTCATTCAATTTATTCAATTTCTTACTCTGCCTTGTTGTTTTGAATTAACGACCACCACTGATCTACATCTCCCGATAGGTGATAAATGTCAATGACAACATATTATTTTCTGATGCATACCTAATCGAGAAATATCTTCATTAAAGAAGTTATCCACTGCTCCACTACAAATGTGTTTGTAGTCCTATAGAATGATGGGGGCTCTTATTTCCTAAATTTGTCTAACATTTCCCCTCCATGTTATGGATCAGGATGCCCTATTTGAGTAATGTTATTCTTCATATCCTAATTCAGTTTTCCCAATATAGATATTTTTTTCTCATCACATGTCGTAGCTCTAGTAAAAATTCCATTATCTTTAATAGGATGGAAATACCTACATAGGATATGTACATTGATATAATTTCTATTCCTTCCACTAGGTTCAATTTCTAAATAATGGAACACATTGTATTAGGTTATGAATCATAATTTATTGTCTCAACATGAAAAATAATTAACAAAATTTAAATCCTATGAATAGATAATATCAAAATCATAAACATCATTTATTTGAGAAAAAGTATACATTCAAATCCTTTATAATGGATTTTAAATAAAATGTGAATTTTATTAAGAATATTCCCCAGGAGTTTCAAAGTAGCAGCATTTTAGGGATTGTGGCCGTGTACTTGGTTACTCTAGGTCATGCCTGAAACACCTTTTCTAAGTTGTTACTCTTATTTATATCTATTACAAAATGTTGTTCGATTGTAGAATAAAAACATCGATGTATTTGCTATGAATATCCATATAATATATTCCTAATGAAAAGTATTTTATATTCTTGTATTCTTATCCTCAATGACTATCTTAGTTTTTTTTATAATCCAAATTTTCTAAATCTAGTTTCCATGTTTTTTTAAACATTCTCTAGTACAAACGGTAAGTACATGAACACAATTTCCCAGAGATGGTACCTTATTTCATTTCATTGTCATAAATATAATAAAGTAGTATCTTGAAGGAATGAATTATTTTTGCAGTTTGGGAAATGTAGATACATACATAATTTCAACATTATTAAATGAAATGACATGAAATAAGGAAATTAATTTGAAAATATTTATAACTACTAGGTTACCCCTGTAGTTCATTCATAATTTACTTCTTCACATCCTGTGAAAATAAAAAATAACAATGGGGTGGGCTCAAATGCTCAGAAAGGGAAATAAATACAGCGTATGATAGTATAAACCTAAAAATTATACATGGTGAATTACTAAATAACATGTTACTTTAAAAATGAACTTGAACATAATTTGATAAGAACAACTTCTAAATGAATAATTCCATAATAAAGCATAATCAAGGGTTTTATAATAGTTGAATGACCTCATGGACTATCAATTACTGGTTTTATAATGATTGGAATTCATAATTATAGACATTCTAAAATATGAAGTCAAGGCCTCGACCAAGACTTCTGGAAATGATTAAGGCCTCATCTAAAACCATATCTAAAAATGGGTAAGGCATCAACCAAGTCCACATCTATTTTGTCTCATGAGATCTACAAACAAACTGACGGGCTATAGCAGGACCCACCAGTCACTTACAAAGTCTAATACATTCCTCATATGAATGGGGGTAAACTTAAACAATATATACACTCATATTGAAACTATCATATGAAATTTAAATACCTTTCCCCAAACATAAAAACTAACCATTAAGAGTAATATAGTCAGTGGTTTCAAGATAACACATCCATAGTCAAAATAATAATAAAACATTCCGTAAAATATAGTAGATTATATCATTAAAAATTATTCCTAATAATACCTAAAAATTTACAGGTGTGTTGAAATATACTAACATACTCTCATTAAATCATCGAGTAATTATTGAGATAAATACTATTTTACATTGAAAAGAATAGTCCTTTTGAAAAAATCATTGTACAGAAAATGAAGTGAAATAATATAGTTTTCTAAAAATAAAATGAGTGATTTTATAAAAATAATGGGGTTTAAAAATAGGGGTACATGAACATATGTATGAATTTGAAAAGTTACCTTGAAATGGGATAGTATTTCAGGATGAATTTTTGAAAGATTATTTTAATGGATGTAACTTCTCATAAAATAAAGAAGGATTATAGAGTGTACACATATTGATACAATTAACACATATTTTATGAGGAGTAAATAAAAATAAATAATAATTTTATTGGGGAAAATAGATAATAAGTGTAACCTGAATGAAAATAGGGGATTGGGTAGAAAATCATTACCTTAAGTCTGAATGTATTCCAAAATTGACCTCATTTTCCTGCATAATAAAATTAAATCCATTAATAAAATAATTTATAACCTTATATACATATATTTTATTCATTTTTGTTTTATTATGTCAATCAATTTTCTATATTGAAAATTTATAAGATTGACTTTCGTCATTTCAGGGTGTTCATTTCCCTGATTTCATGATTGGTTCGATTGATAATATCTAATGGAATTTATGTGGAATTGATATAATTCTCTTTAATTGAAATTATATATTATTTATTAACATCAAAAAGTTTAAATATTTTTATTAATAACATCGTTACTTTTTATTAGTAGGATTTATTAGATTGACCATCACTGATATTGATTTTGATTAGATTGGTGATATCTCAACTGTTACAAACTAGATTGTTGTATGAATTAATATTAGATATATATAGTAGTTAATGTACATTAAATAGATTATAATAAACATACTATATTTTTGTTCAATCATAAAAATGGATTTATGACTATCCATGATGGAGAAATTGAACAACCATGGTTCTTCGTCCATGAATGTTGTAAATATGCACATCTAGACGATGATTTCGTTTATTAAATAAAAGAGAGAGACATAGTATATAGAATAAGAATATTACATTAACATGATATAATTATAATATATTTATAATACTAGAGTTATCATTATCATTTTTATAGAGAAATTCAGGATAATATATGAAAATAAAATAAATTGAAAATGAAATGAAAGGAAAAACAGGAAGAGGGTTTTCCTCATGAAATGTCCTTCTTGAAAACCTATTTAAGGGAAGGTTTTTTAGACTTTTGATAATAACAAGAGCTCGTAGAAGTGGGTAGGTACTCAAAAATATTATGTGGTCCGATCTTTTGTAATCTTCAACGCTTAGTGGAGTAAAAAGAAAAGGGAGTGAGGGTGACTTTTATATTGGAGGAGAGGGGTGATTTTTCAATATATTATTCATTTTTTATTATTTTCCTCAATAAAACCAATCATGTTGATCCATTTGACCTAATATATAAAACGCACAGTCGTGTTTGAACCAATGTTTCTTAAATCATACATGAATCATATTTTTTTATTTATCTTATAATATGTTTTTACCATAAATTAATGTATTTGACTATTCACCAAAAGATTAAAGTATTTCAAAAAAATACCAAAAAATTACCATAACCATTTTTTGAAATTTAGAATTAAAAAATCTACTATTTTTTCAAATTAAATTTATATATATTTTAAAATTAAATTTATAATAAAATCATTATTTGCATGAAAAATAAATTAATTTTTTAAAAAAAGATATTATAACAGTTTAAAAAATTAACTAAGATTGAATAAAATTATTCCAAAATAATACAAAAAAATATATTTATTTAGGCGTACTTTTAATTAAATGGAATTTATATTTAAAATAATTTATCAGTTTATTATTTTAATTAAATATTTGTTACTCCCACAAATACCAACATATAATTATAATTTTAAAAAAATTCACTCTCATTTATATATTGCCTAAATTTTATTTACACTTACATGGGTGAGGATACTTTTTATTAGGGTGCATTAATATTCATAAGGATAAATTACTACTCATAATGATAAGTTACTATTCACAAGAAATGTACGTTGATCCTATCAGACTCTAAATATTATACTTATTGCTACTATGTGTGTCAGTTTTTTGAATTTCAAATCACAAAAGCAGAAATATTGTATCTAACGTCTAGGTTATAACTATATCCTAGAAATATAAAACTCTTTCTTTCACATGGCCTCAATATTGATCGAATTATATAATAAATTTATTTTTAAAAACCTGGGGTTTTACAATCATCCAATCCATACACATAATAATAACATAAACACCCATCTCCGGAATGGAGAAATCCAATATCAACACAATATCATCAACATTTATAGAACCTGTTTTAAACGTAATCTCACGAAATTCTCTTTGGATAAGTGGACTATTAAATTTCAAATTTCATGAAATCATGTCTAAATGAAAACCTATAATATCCAAAAAATGATGAAATAAATGAAAGGGACGAACCCTTATCAAAAAAACCTCTCATAAGGGTGAAAATCAAGAAAATCATACCTCTCGCCATCAATGTTCCAGATTGGTCATTCAAAAGAACGTTCTCATCTCCATTCAATAGCATACTCATTGAACACTAGCCTTTATTTCCCTATTGAGATTACACTGCTTGAGGATTCATGTAATTTCATGAATCATCATGGAAATCTCAGTTCTGTTGATGAGATATATTCTTCTACACTCATCATGTCCAAAAAATATGTTTTCTAAAAACCATTATATGTGTCTTGAGCACCCAACCATGATGCACTATGATGATTGTACTGAAGATGTACCGTCTTGTTTCAATTGTGGAAGGCACTCTGTGGTTCTATAAAATTATTCTTTATCTGATCAAAATAACCACATTGAAAACATATCACCATAATTGTGGATTTTGGAGGAATATTCACCAATTGTGTTATCATATTTTGAGTCATTACACTCCCTAGGATATATGTGTCTCTCTTCTTGTTTTTACATTTATATTGTTCTCACAATTTCCGATAGGTATCATCATGATTATTCCACCCATAGTTCTTGAGATCTCTCTTTCTTCAATTGTCTTTATATTTACCATCTCTATATATTCTATTTTACAAAGTATGCTAATTTTAAAGGAAATAACTAGCCTCAATATAGATTCAAAAATGTGTTCCTTCAAGGAAGAACATGTATAAAATTTGGTGGTAACGTAAAATAAGGTCATTAATATATCTGAGTACTATAACACTAAGTGATTCATTTGATTGATGATGAAAAAACATATCATTATAGAAATCCAAAACATATATTGATTGAAGTTTTTTTTGAACAGATCATCGAAATACTCCCATGAAATTCCTTGATCCAATTTATAATTAACTATTAAATCCCACCATTGGAATTATAGATCATCCAAAATGTACATTTCGATAATGGTTTCTTGGTAAGCTTGTGTGCCTAGGAAATAAAATATTTAATTCATCTTTTTAAGCCACACCTCTACATTTTTTAGTTCTAAATCATCTGAAAATATGGTTGGATTCGACTTTTTTAATTGAATAGACTAATCAACTTTTAATACATTACCCCTTTGGTTCTTTCTATCCATGACATGAAAATATAATACAATACTCTAATCACATTATTAGTTCTCGAATGGCTAAGGTGAAACCACATTATCTACAACCTCTCCTGGTTGGTCTCTACAATACCAAACTGATGTCGTTTTCTATAACTACATGAAAATTCCATTTATTCCTCCCCCCTAGAAACTAAATTAATAGAAATTTAAAATTACATACATATATAATATCACAATAAGTATTTCCAAAATTAAATCGTTTTCCACATTGAAACCATTTTTGAAAATTCTACCATGCTCTTTGAAAAGTAATCCATTTTCAAAATACCACTACCATTATATTTCAAAATCTCACATTTGAAAACATCTTCATCACATTTCAAAAAATAACCATTTTTATACATATCATAAATCATTACAATAATTGTCATATCTTTTAAAAAAATAAAAAAAAAATAATTTTTTATAATACTAAAAACATTACCCAATTGGATGCCCAACGAATGTATTAGATTAGTGCCTTTAAAAGAATTAAAACATAAACACTGGTAAATAAGTGAGAAATATTTTGTCTCACTAGGTTTCTGATGAATTGAACCCATTTTAGACACATCATACATAATAAAATTATTCATAACCTAGGGAATGGATGTAAAGACCAAAAAATTTCAAGGAAATTTTTTTTCTAAATTTTCTTTGGAATTTTACAAGAACGTAGTTTCTGACGGTGCTTGATTCCGAGGCATGATGTGCCCGGAACTTCAATCCGAAGTTTAGCTCGGGTATGTTCAGTGAACGAACGAGCGTGTTTTTCTATGTTTTGAACCGGTGCTCGGAATCGAATTCCAAGGGCACCGATGGAACCATAGCGCCGGTAATTGCTTATGAACTCCATTTCTGGAGTTGCGTTTTCACAAGAGAAGATGATAAAAATTGTAGAATTTTAATTTATAAATTAACTACAATTTTTATTTTTCTTTTAGTGGTTTAAGGCTTTGGGTGGAAGTTGGGTAACTACCCAACTTCCCAAGAGAGGTTATGAGGGTGGTGGGGCCCACACAAACCCCACCCCTTCATATTCTTCAACCCCCCTCAACTCACCATTAACTTTTGTTAACTTAAACATTAATAACATATGTTATTAATTATGTGAGTTAAGTGTGGTTATTTGAATTTTAAACTCTTGAAATTCAAATGTTATGTTATGTTAATAAAATAAGAGGTAAGATTATTTTATTTGGGGGTTGGAACCTTTGTTGCTTGAGAGTTTTTGGAAGAAAAGCTAAGGAAAGCTGGAGTTCTTCATCTTCTTCGACGAAAAACAGGATGAATGCAAAGAACGCATCGAACTACGTCGAAGATCACCATGTCCACAGAGACCGACTATGCAATGCCGTTTACCGCGACGGTTCTTCCGCGATGTCTTCTTCAGCGACGTCTTCTTCCGTGATGTCTTCTTCCGCGACGTCTTCTTCCGTGAAGTAATCTTCCACGATGTCTTCATCCGCAACGTCTTCTTCCGCGACGTCTCCTTCCTCAACGTCTCATCCTTCGATGAATCCTCGTTCGACGAACCTCCGTTCAAGCTCGCACGAGGAAGGGGATTAATTAGTTATTTTCGTTCATGATTTCTAGTTTGTCGTTCTTCGTAGTTAGACAACTAAATGATATCGATTGACAAGAGGGGGTCAGATCGCACAAACACGGCCGACTCTCCTCCCTTATCTGTGTGTTGTTTCTTTGTGGTTTGAAACGAGTATGATGCGGTGCCATCACACCACGTGTGATCGTGCGACAAGGAATGTGCAGCGCCATAGCGCCACGCCATGGAAACGAACAAGGACATGATGCCGTCGCGCCGCACTGTGAAGTTGAACCAAGTCGCGGCGCCGTCGCGCCGCGTTGGAGAAAACCGAAGACACCGCGGCCGGAGCGGGGCCGTGGAGGAGGGGCGCGGCGCCATCGCGCCATGCCGGACGAACAAATCCACGGCCAGTTCCGGGCCGCGGCGGAGCAGGGTAACCGGCGGCCAGATCTGGGCCACCGGTGTCGGCGAAGGAGGAAGGACCGGCCATTGCCGGTCCTTGTTGGCAGAACTGGCCGGCCGGACAAAGGGAACCCGGGGAAATTAATTCCCCCGGCCGGCCAGCAAAAACGGCCCCCATTTAATGGGGGGCTGCGGTTACACAAGGGGGGCAGGCGCCCCCCTGCCAAACGGCTCGGCCGGTTGGCCGAGCGCGTGGCCGGTCCGCCAGGCCGGGCCGCGCCGGCCGGGCCGCGCCGCTCTGGGCCGGGCCATGCCGCACCCTCCCAGGCCGGGCCGTGCCGCGCCGGGATGGCCCGACCCAGACTCAGGGCGGTTCGACCCGGTTCGGGCCGACCGGGGGGTCTCGGGCCGAGTCGGTCCGGGCTCGAAACCCCCGTTTTTCAGACCATCTTTGGTCTTTTGCCCATAACATGGTCTACAGACCTCTGATCGACGCACTTTCAGTTGTGTAGCGATCCTTGCAATGATGTAGTCATTTCGTTATATTGCACTCAATGTTTCGGAACACTTTGGGTTCGGCCGGGTTGGTTCGGATACGAAACCAACCGGGCCCTCAGAGCGGAAACGCTTATATCTTGAGCTCTGGACGACCGATTGATGTGCCATAGACTTTTATGGATTCCTCTATGTGAGATGGAAATTTTGTCTTACTATGAACGAGGTTTGGATGCCATCGGAGTGCAGTCGGGTTGGTTCGCTCACAAAACTAAATGGGCCCCTGGAACGAAAAAGCCAATAACTCACAGACCGGGCGTCCGATTGACGCGCCGTCTGTCTCGTTTAATTCCTCATGATGAGATGGGACTTTTGGCATACTTCACCCGAGTTTTGGTTTCTATTGGATAGTGTTCGTGATGGATTGTACCTGAAATCCAACCGCGCCCTTGGAATGGAAAAGCTGTTATCTTTCAGACCAGACGTCCATTTGATGAACCGTCATCGGTGTTGGTGATATCGTTGAGAAACGGTCACTATGAGTATACCCAGTGAGAGTTCGGGGTACAGTTGAAATATGGCCGGGTTGGTTTGCTCACGAAACAAACCAGGCCACTGGGACAAAAATGCTAATAACTCACAGACCGTGCGTCCGATTGACGCGCCGTCTGTTGCGTTGAGACCCCTATGACGAGGCGGTCCTTTGAGATACTTCTTCGCGGGACTTTGAGATACTTGGAGTACCAACATGTAGCTCGTGGAGGGGACCCTCCTAGAGACCAGCGTGTGGAGTATGGAGACCGTGTAACCGACTGAGACCTCACGACTGCTTGACCGACTTGACTTGAAGTGAGTCGACTATCCCAGTGGACGGACCACTACTTTGTTTGGGTGCAGAACCCTGGCGGACGGAGCACTAACTTTGTGACAGTGTAGACCCGTGGTACTCGTCCAGAGAGTACCTCAGCAGGCTACTTAGGGGTGTGCACTACTGTGTTTGGGTGACATACCCTGGTGGGAAGCAGTACTATCTTTGGGTGGCTGACCCACGGTACTCGACATGAGGAGTAACTAAGCAGTCTTAGGTTAGTGAGTAGTACCTCAGAGTCATGACAGGACCAATATACACTCCAGAGATGGGGCTCTTCAGCAGTTATGGTTTTGATAATGAAAATCCTAGTTTGAGCTGAGATTTTTAACCTTTGTGTTTACCTCATGATTGAGATGGGTCACTTGATAACTTAGATATATGTATGGGAATATACCTGGGTAGTGGTTATCTATTGATTTCATGATCTTGGTGTTTTCCTCATGATTGAGATGGGTTACTTGATAACTTAGGTATATGCGTGGGCATATACCTAAGTAGAGGTTATCTGTTGATATCTTCTTTGTGGTTATCCTTATTGGTTTTTAGTGAGACCGTGAGGGTCTCGGGGTCCCTACTGAGTATCTTTATACTCACCCCAGCACGGGCTATGCCCACACCTTGTTGTGTTGGTTGCAGACGACGAGCAGTGCTGACGGAGGCCGAGTGTTCGAGGATTGGACGGTACCCGAAGGTGGACTACACAACGAGTCAGTATCTAGAGGTGGACTTTGCAACGAGACAAGACACAGAGGAGGTTGAAGAGCGAGAGCGTTGTGGAGGCTATCTGTACCTACCTTTCAGGTAGGATCCGTGGTAGAAGATCCAGGAGCTGTGCCATCTGTACCTACCCTTCAGGTAGGATCCGAGGAGGACAACCCAGGAGCCGCTTCCGTTCTTCCAGCTATTGTCTTTTTCTGTTTTACATTGTTATGTTTTACTTGTACTTTCATTTGGGTTTGTATTCTGGACCATTTACCTTTCAACAGTTATATTTGTACTTAGTATTTTACTTCCCCTTGTACTCTGTGGTGTTTTGTTTACTTTTATAAAGGCAATGCCTTCCCAATTATCGGGATTTACGCCTTTGGTACTAGTCGCTAGCCCCTGGCCTATGGAAGGCCGGCTTGGGGTAGTCACGACACGGGCCCCGAGGACGGGTCGTGACAAATTGGTATCAGAGGGAGGTTCTACCGCAGAACTTATAACTCTGATATTTTCTTTCTGTGAAGCAATAGTGTTAAGAGTACCGAGTGTGGTTTTCAATTCAGGGAGTCTAGTGTTGGTGCGGGCGGCTGACGTATCCATACACCAGGACACTGACAATTGATTTCCAACTTTGTACACGATATAACTGATTGCGTGTGTGTCTTCAACGGTTTTCCCTTAAAACAGCTCCAACCAGTTCAGCTCACCAGGTATAATCGTTTGACCATGTCACGTTGTTTATTTCAAGATGCCTTTTCTCAGACGACAAGCTACAGCCCAGAGGGATGTGCGTACTGACAGCCTGCCGAGCGACGAGGCTTCGGTACAGGGCCCTCTTGCAGTTGAGGCTCCAGCGGAGGCACCAGCGGTACCACCATTTTTTGGGCCACCGATGCCACCGGCCCCAGTAGTAGGCAATGCACGCCACTTGAGTGTGCTGCACGAGTTCCAGTGCAAGAGGCCACCCAGGTTCCGGGGAGAGATGGACCCGCAGGTGGCCGTGGATTGGCGGTAGGCCATGATGAGAGTCTTCGGGCTAGTGGGGATGCCAGAAGACTTCTTGGTGATCTTTGATGCCAGCCTTCTTCAGGAAGCAGCAGTCAGGTGGTGAAGCCACTTGTTCCAGTTTTTCGATCGGATGACCTTCGCATGGGAAGACTTCGAGACCTTCTTCAGGGTGGAGTTTATGCCAGTAGCTCTACACCCCGAGCATGTTCAGGAGCTGCTGCCTTTTCCGCGTGTTATTCGATCAGTATCTAAGTCATCTGTGGGTAGTAGACAGATGATGCAGTGGTCCAGGAGGACCAGACCAGCAGTTGGTAGATCTCGGGTTTTAGGATCGGTGGTGCAGGGCACCCGGGGTGGGGACAGAGCTAGGCGTGCTAGAAACAGACATTGTTACTCATGCGGCGGAAAGGGTCACCTGGCATGTGACTGTCTGACACCTCGTACAGTTGATCCGCAGGCTTTGGAGGAGCCACCGAGACAGAAGCAGCGGTGGGTGCTTGAGCAACAGTCGAGCAGTGGACAAGGCAGTAGAGTTCCAGGAGCAGGTAGACATGAGTGGAACTAGTGGATAAGTCTCTTGTACTTCTAGATCCATGTTGTTGTTGTATTCGTGTCTTTTTACTATGGGATGTTATAAAAAAAGGCACTTTTCTTTGTTTGCATTCATGTCCTTTTTTTTGGTTGATACTCAGTGGTCCAGGTTAAAACTGTTGACTTGACCCTCACTTTCGATATTTCTACTGGAGGAGACCCAGTGACCTCACACTAATTCCGACAGTGTGACTCAACCCTTGGAGGCGAGAGTGACAGTTGGATCTCTTAGTAGTTACGTCGAGGCCTTACGAAGTCATCCATGGCGTGAATGAGTCATTAATGTCAGGATTGAATGTATTAGGAAATTGGTGTGGTTCATCCAGGGGATGAGACCGAGATTCTCTCTTCGGCAATGGAGAAATTTTAGCAGCTCCTTCAGATCTTATGAAAAGAAGGTACAGATCATCCAGGAGCGGATGAAGACTGCACATTGCAGTAAGAAATAGGAAACTGGCTCCAGTCATAGAGACTCGAGCGTGTTAAATGTTTAAAGAGGAGGAATCTTTAAGAAGATATGAGTCTGTGGAGCAGCAAACGTGGAGGCAGAGCTAGGAGAGCAGCATGAGGTGGTGTACATCATAACATGCTACAACCACCCGACTTAGTTATCCCTGCAAGGCTTAGGAAGATGGAAGGCGGAGGAAGAGAGTAGCTGCATGCGGTCAAGGAGTGTGACCCAATGACTCTAAAAATAATTCAAGGGATAGTCTGTGTCCACTACTAGATGCTGTAGTAACGTAAGTCGATATGAATCATTCCTTTCTTTCACAAATCTTGTTCTAGACCTAGAGTTTCTAGTAAGTCGTGGACATGACCCTCACGTCTGGAGATACCTTGGGAGGAGACTCGATAATCACACTTACGCCGACAGTGTGGTCAGACCCTCGAGGATAGAGTTTCGGTTGGAATCTCTTGGTGGAAATGTCGAGGCCTTACGACGTTGGTTTGAGTATGGATTAGATCCACAGTTCATACACGGATTGACTGTATTAGGAAAAAAGGTTGGGGTTTAACTACGACGTCAGAATGTGTTTACCTTGGTCGGCAAAAAAGGAAACCCCAAGAAGCATAGGGTAACTCATGCACAGGAGGGTGCGACCAATCACACTTGGGTCGGTCAACCATACCCTCGTGGCAGCAGTCGTTTGAGTTTCAGTTCTAACAGGAATTGGAGACCTCTAGAGTTCGAGGATAACGATCACGTCCTTATACGAGTCTCACCTCGACGAGGTTTACGGGGATGTGGCCAAGGCGGAAAGTTATCTCCGAGGTTCAACGGACCTTTATAGGTCCTCAGCTGAGTAGGCAAGGTGGTTTACCGCTTGACCCATCCACCTCAGTTGCACCAGGTGCACGGAGTTTTCCAGGTATCTCAACTGAGGAGATACGTGCTCGACCCTTCGCATATCATCGACCATGAGGAGCAGGATGATGGCGATGGGGTTACTTCAACGGAGGTTCCAGTAGGGATTGAGGATCGACATGAGAGGATCTTATGAGGAAGGTCAATTCCTCAGGTGCGCTTCCTTTGGCAGTACGGAATCTCTAGGTAAGCACATGGGAGCGGAAGGCTCAGATGCGTGCTCATTACCGCTTTTGTGACCCTAGTTTGTGTTAAAGCTTTACGGGGACGTAAAGCCCTGAGGTGGGAGTAATTTAAAGACCCGGAAATTTCAAGGAATTTTTTTTCTTAATTTTCTTTGGAATATTACAATAACGCAGTTTCTGACAGTGCTGGAATCTGAGGCCCGGTGTGCCCGGAACTTCAATCTGAAGTTTAGCTCGGGTACGTTCAATGAACGAACGAGCGGGTTTTTCTATCTTTTGAACCAGTGCTCAGAATCGAATTCTGAGGGAACCGGTGGTTCCGTAGCGCCGGTAATTGCTCAAGAACTCCATTTCCGGAGTTGCGTTTTCACGATAGAGGATGATAAAAATTGTAGAAGTTTAATTTATAAATTAACTGCAATTTTTATTTTTCTTTTAGTGGTTTAAGGCTTTGGGTGGAAGTTGGGTAACTACCCAACTTCTTAAGAGAGGTTATGAGGGTGGTGGGCCCCACATGAACCCCACCCCTTCATATTCATCAACCCCCCTCAACTCACAATTAAATTTTGTTAACTTAAACATTAATAACTTATGTTATTAAATAAGCGAGTTAATTGTGGTTATTTGAATTTTAAACTCATGAAATTCAAATGTTATGTTATGTTAATAAAATAAGAGGTAAGATTATTTTATTTGGGGGTTGGAACATTTTTTTCTTGAGAGGTTTGGGGAGAAAAGCTATGGAAATCTAGAGTTCATCATCTACTTCGATGAAGAACGTGAAGAACGCGAAGAACGCATCGAACTCCGCCGAAGATCGCTGAGTCCTCGGAGACCGACTATGAGACGCCATTTACCGCGACAGTTCTTCCGCGAGGTCTTCTTCCAGGAAGTCTTCTTCCGCGACACCTTCTTCCGCGACGTCTTCTTCCGTGACGTCTTCTTCCGCGACGTCTTCTTCTGCGACGTCTTCTTCTGCGACGTCATCTTCCGCGATGTCTGCTTCCGCGACGTCTTCTTCCGCGATGTCTCCTTCTACGACGTCTCATCCCACAAAGAATCCTAGTTCGATGAACCTCCATTCAAGATCGCACGAGGAAGGGGATTAATTAATTATATTCGTTCTTGATTTCTAGTTTTTTGTTCTTCGTAGTTATACGACTAAATGCTATCGATTAACGAGAGGGGGTCGGACCGGACAAACACGGCCAACCCTCCTCCCTTATCCATGTGTTGTTTCTTTGTGGTTTGAAACGAGTATGACGCGGTGCCGTCACAACGCGTGTGATCGTGCGATAAGGAATGTGGGGAGCCGTCGCGCCGCGTCGTGAAGTTAAACCAAGTCGCGGCACCGTCACGCCGCGTCGGAGAAAACCGAAGACACTACAGCCGGAGCTAGGCCAAGACGGAGGGGCGCGGCGCCATCGCGCCATGCCGGACAAACCAAGCCGCGGTCAGTTCCGGGCCGCGGCGGAGCAGGGTGACCGGCGGCCGGTTCCGGGCCGCCGGTGTTGGCGACGGAGGAAGGACCGGCCGGACAAAGGGAAACCAGAGGAATTAATTCCCCGGGCCGGCCAGCACAAATGGCCCCCATTTAAAGGGGGGCCGCGGTTACACCAGGGGGCACCCCCCCACCCCCACCCCCCCCCCCCCCCCCCCCGTGCCAAACGGCTCGGCCAGTTGGCTGAGGGCCGGGCCAGCGCGCTGGGCGCGCTGTGCCCAGGCCGAGCCGGCTGCCTGGCCGGTTTTCCAGGCCTGGCCACCCCGGACCCGGGGAGGGTCGACTCGGTTCGGGCCGACCGGGGGGTCTTGGGTCGGGTCGGTCCGGGCCCAAAACCCCAGTTTTTTGGGCCATCTTCGGTGTTTTGCCGATTACGTGGGATATGGACCTCCGATTGACACACCGTCAGTTGCGTAGAGATCATTGGAATGAGATGGTAGTTTCGGTATATCGCACTCAATGTTTCGGAACACTTTTGGTTCGGCCGGGTTGGTTCGGATACGAAACCAACTGGGCCCTCAGAGAGGAAATGCTTATATCTTAAGCTCCGGATGTCCGATTGAAGTGTCGTCGACATTGATGGATTCCTCTATGTGAGACGGATCTTTTGGCTTACTCTGCTCAAGGTTTGGATGTCGTCGGAGTACAGTAGGGTTGGTTCTCTCACGAAACCAACCGGGCCCCTAAAACGAAAAAGCCAATAACTCACAGACTAGGCGTCCGATTGACGCGCCGTCTGTCTCGTTGAATTCCTCTTGATTAGACGAAACTTTTGGCATACTTCGCCCGAGTTTTGGTTGCTGTTGGATAGTGGCCGGGTTGGATTGTACTGAAATCCAACCGGGCCCTTGGAATGGAAAACCTGTTATCTTTCAGACCAGATGTCTGTTTGAAGAACCGTCAGAGGAGTTGGTGATATCGTTGAGAAACGATCTCTATGAGTATACCCTATGAGAGTTCGGGGTACAGTTGATATACGGCCGGGTTGGTTCTCTCACGAAACCAAACGGGGCCCTTGGATGAAAAGGCTAATAACTCACAGACCGAGAGTCCAATTGACGCGCCGTCTATTGCGTTGAGACCCCTATGACGAGGATTTACATTGAGATACTTCTTAGTGGGACTTTGAGATACTTGGAGTATCGACCTATAGCTCGTGGCGTGGACCTTCCCAGAGATGAGCGTGCCGAGTACGGAGACCGTGTAGCCGACTGAGATCTGACGACTGCTTGTCCGACTCGACTTGGAGTGAGTCAACTAGCCCAGTGGACGAAGCACTACTTTGTTTGAGTACAGACCCATGGCGGACGGAGCACTACCTGTGTGACAGTGCAGACCCGCGGTACTCGTCTGGAGAGTAACTCAGCAGGCTACTAGGTGGTGTGCACTACTGTGTTTGGGTGACATACCCCAGCGGGAAGCACTACTGTGTTTGGGTGGCTGACCCGCTGTACTCGACAGGAGGAGTACCTCAGCAGTCATAGGTTAGTGAAGAGTACCTCGGAGTCGTGAGAGGACCACTGTACACTCCAGAGACGGGGCTCTTCAGCAGTTATAGTTTCGATAATGAAAATCCTAGTTTGAGCTGAGACTTTTGACCTTTGTGTTTACCTCATGATTGAGATGGGTCACTTGATAACTTAGGCATATGTATGGGCATAAACTTGGGTAGTGGTTATCCGTTGATTTCATGATCTTGGTGTTTCCTCATGAATGAGATGGGTTACTTGATAACTTAGTTATATGCATGGGCATATACCTAAGTAGAGGTTATCTGTTGAGATCTTTTTTGTGGTTATCCTTGTTGGTTTTTAGTTAGACCTTGAGGATCTCGGGGTCCCAACTAAGTATCGTTATACTCACCCCTGCACGGGTTATGCCCACACCTCGTTGTGTTGGTTGCAGATGAAGAGCAGTGCTGACGAAGGCCGAGTGTTCGAGGATTGGACGGTACCCGATGGTGGACTACACGACGAGTCAGTATCCAGAGGTGGAATTCACAATGAGATGACACATAGAGGAGGTTGACAGGGGAGTGCGTTGTGGAGGCTATCTGTACCTACCCTTCAGGTAGGATCCGTGGTGGACGATCCAGGAGCTGCGACATCTATACCTACCCTTCATGTAGGATCCGAGTAGGACGACCCAGGAGCCGCTTCCGTTCTTCCATCTGTTATCTTTTTTTGTTGTACGTTGTTCAGTTGTAGTTTTACTTTCATTTGGGTTTGTATTCTGGCCCATTTACCTTTCTGCACTTCTCATTGTACTTAGTGTTTTACTTCCGCTTGTACTATGTGGTGTTTTGTTTACTTTTATAAAGGAAATTCCTTCCATGTTATCGAGATTTACGCCTTTGGTGCTAGTCTCCAGCCCCTGGCCTATGGAAGGCGAGCATGGGGTAGTCACGGCACGGGCCCCAAGGATGGTTCGTGACAATGGGAACATAAAAATGGACGATATCATATGCTCAGTAATGATAAACAAGGGGCATATGTAAGCATAAACATGAGAATTGCGATATGAGAATGATATAATTAAATTATAAGATCATACCATATATATCAAAGATTATAAAAATTAATCATTGAATAAATATTAGATGTTCATAATTCCTGAATCATTATAGAATCATGAGAATAATTCCTGAAATAACAATATATGAATAAAACAATGAATTGTGGAAAAAAAATAATCTTGAATAAAGTTCCCTATGAGTCAATTAAAATTTCACTAAAATAACAGGGTACTTCATGTGGACTACACCTTTTGGGAGGGACACATCATCATTCCAAGTCACAGTCCTTTCCTTGTAAGGGATCAATTTTCCCCATCTTCGCATAGTGGATCGGGTTTCCCCATCTTCCCATAGTGGATTATGTTTCCACATATTCCCATAGTAGATTGGGCTTCCCTATATTTAAATAGTATTTTGAGTTTCCCCATATTTCATAGTGAATCAAGCCCAACTACATTAATCCAAACATTATCTCATGAGATATAAATACATACCCGATGAATTGGTGGGAGATATAGGTCTCCACCCATCATGTAATGAATTCATACATACATGTGCCAAAAATTCATATCAAATCATATCATAACCCTAGAAATGAAATTGTTTTAATAAAAATGTAATGATATCTGAAACTATTGAAAAATATAGTTTTCATAAACATTTCATCAAATCAAAACCCATTAAAAGAAGAGGGTTTCATAAGCATAAACCCCATGAAAAAGAAATATGTTTCAAAAAAATAAAGCAATCAAAACATAATGAAATTGAAGGAAAGAATATGAATGAAATCATTGGATCATTTCCCCATAAATTAATGATTAATACCAATTTATATTTTCATTGATGGAAAATAATTTTGGAAGATAATTTAAAAACTTTTCTTGAGGATAATATACATTCAGATTTGAAAATTCATTTTAAAACATTAAACATGTTTTGATAACCTTTTTCTCTAAAAATAGATTTGAAAACATATAATTGATTCTTTGAAACCCTAAATGATTTTTAAAATACGGTTTCATTTGAAAATTATCTTAAATTATATTATTTAAAATCTTTTATGAAAACGTGGTTTTTAATATTTATGGCATGTGTTTGAATGAAGTAAAATTGAGACAAAACTACATTAAAAATTTGATAAAATTTTGAATGATATCCCCTATGAAAGAGATATAATAAATTGGATATGTAAATACACATAATTTTATGTATTAAAATCAAATAATATATTAATGGTATGTATGTACTCTATAGAAAATAAATGAGTGGTGAACAAGGAGTTAATCTCATAGAAATAAAAGTGAGACTAAAATTCCCTTTACTAGTTCGGTAACATTAGAATTGTGGGCCCCATGAGAGAATATAATTAAATAATATTTTTAATATAATTAAATAAGTTAAATTAACTATATATCATTTCATAGTGTATTATATACACCAAAAAAATAAGAGAGTGTTGAATATGGTAAATATCTCATAGAAATAGAATGTGAGATAAAATTACCTTAACTAATGTCTTAAATCACATCATACTCATCAAAAACACAAATATAATAAATATAATTTTATTATACATAAACCACGGATCCATATTATTATATATAATACCATATATGGTTTTATATTACCCTAATATTAATAATTCCATGTTAGGGTCATGTTTATGGTAATATCTTTCTGGTTTATCACATGTACCATAAATTGTTTAATTATTGGTCCTCATACTTATATCATGATTTCCCTATTTTAAAAATTATATAAATATAATTATTATTATCTATATATTTATTTATATTAATCTATAAAATATATAAATTGAAATTGAAATACACTATTCGTGGAGATGGTAGGTTGCACGTACGTATAAACGTTGTTTCCATGTTCTTATCATACTGAAAGAGAGAAAGTAAATGAAATATATGTATATATATAATAATTATATTATAATTTTTAATAAATATATATCATATATTTTTACTAATAGAATCATCAATATATTTGTTGTAATGTTTGTTTGAATCACATTACTTTAAGTAGGAGGTAGTTTACACATCCCCAAACTAAATTATCATATTTACAAAAAATTGAAATCATAATGGCTTTTATTTTATAATAATAATATAAGAATAAATAAATCATAAATATAATATATATGTTATTAAATAGAGTTTCTATCATGATTTAAAACCATGAGAGGTGGTAATCGAAAAAATGAACAAAACGTTTCATGAGGCGGTAGTTTGTCGTTTACAAGAACAGTAAGTTCATTACCCATTCGATGGTAGTGTGTGTAATTTTTTGAAAAATTCATTTCATGACAACATACACATAAATTTATAATTTTGTAGTTTTTATATATTCATGTAATATTATGATATGAGGGTTGGATAATGAAAATAAAACAAAAGTTCTTAAGGAGGGATGCTACCTCTTCTTTGGGTAACTCCTTTTTATCTGCACTAATGTGATTCTTGGATGGATTTCATCCCAAAGAGTGTATTTTATGATTATTTAATTTATTTTTTATGTAGATTTAGGTACGTTTTTTCAGATAAAAAATTGATTGAGTTCTGTAAAAAGAGGGGGTACATGAAGCCTTTTATAAGTGTGTAAAAGGACACATTGGGTACTCTGGAAACAGATTTAGTGCTCCACACATTATACATTTCCAAAAAGAATTAAATTGTGTCCTTATGGATATTTAGATGATTATTTTATATATATTTATATAAAACTTATATTTGAAATCTTTCTAGGCCATCTTGGTCCTCATGTTTAATGTTTAGACCTTTGTTATGTTGTTTTTATCTTAATCGCTGTATTTAATTTTAATCAATTTCACAAATATTTTTGTAAAAAAAACAAATATTAACATAATATAAACTATAATTTTCTCTAATTAAAAAATATATCATCTTTTTTTGGAATTAAATTCACAGAAGTGGTAGAAATTAATTTAAATTTAATCTCACATATGGGTTGCGACATCGGGTTTTTATACAAAAATATTTACATGATTGGATTGTTTTGATATCCTATTTCAATATGAAATTTATTACAATGACCTAAATTGGATTAATATATGTAAATATAATCTAAATAAACATTAAAAAAAATTAACTTTATAAATATATTATATTAGAAGGCTATTTTTAATTTAAATTAATTATTTTTAACTATTCATATAAAAAAACTACTTCCAGAAAAATATCCCAAATTCAACATAAGAAAATTTTGAAATTTTGAAATAAAAAATTAATTTTATTTGATCAACTAAAATTTCTAAAATTGGATAATATTATTTTTATTGTGGATCATAAAAGGACATGAAAAGAAGTTCATTAAATAAAACAGTATTTTTAAAAATATAGTGAATTTACTAAGAAATGCAAATCTTATTATCAATATGATTTATGAAAATAAATAATTTACAAATAATATTTAATACGTATTTATTACTATTCATATCACATTGTTTAATGGATATTATATTAATATACTATTTAAATAATTATAAAAATAAAATGTTGTTTTGTAGATACTCAATGTTTCTTTCAACGCAATCAATGTTGTTGTTGCTTGTATCTTAAGTGTAATATGGAATAAAATATAAAGAATGTTTTACATATTGTATTTCAAAATTAAATATATAAAAAAAAATTAATTTTATTAATTAAAAAATAGGTTCATAAAAACATGGGGTGTTACATTATGCCACCCTTAAAATGAATTTATCCCTATAAATTCATCATTCTGATATAAACATTGAGGATACTTATACCTAATTATATCATAACCTTCCAAAATAGATTCCTATGACTAGTGAATTTTTTTAAAAAAATTGACCAGGTGAGTGGCCTTGATCCATATAACATTTTTTGTTGGAACGATAACTTTTAATAGATTTTTCTCATAAGAAAGTTCTTGCTCATGTGGTATGAATTCTATATTCAGTACATGTGAATGGTTAGGTATGTATTTACTCAATAGAGATACATGGAACACATCATGTACATCAGAGATATTTGGACAATGTTCCAAGCATTATTCTATCATTCTGTTATGATAAATAATTTCAATGTGAGTGATATTCCCAGGTCTTAGTTTCTATTTATTTTTTAAACTCACCACCTTATTCAGTGGTCTAATTTATATAAACTCATTCCCAGAAACTTCAAATTCATGGTCATAATGATTGTTATTATAATAATTTATTCTACCAACTTTTAGATACCTTGATATACTATTTAAAGGTTCTATCATTCTCTACCATTTATTCATCCATATCAGGTCTCAACCGCATTCTCTGTCCAACATAATCACATAATGTCAGAGCTCTATATTTCTTCACCTAGTGGGCTTCCTAAGTATCCATATGAAATCTTGAGTTAATGTTATTAGGGAAATAAAACCATTATACATGATTTTTATTATCTAAACCTCCTTTTAAATCCAACAAAAAATATCTCAACATATCCTCGAGGTTTTGAATTGTTATTTTATACTAACTATCTATCTGAGGATGATATTTAGTGCTGAAACTGAATCCTATAACATTTTCATGTTGAAGACATTGAAAAATATATAAGGTAGACCTTGGATCCCAATCATATTTTATGAAATATGGTACTCCATGAAACACTTCCAATTCTTCATTTATATCATATAAAGGTGATCCTCAGAGGTCTCTTCTCTAACATAAATTTATTTCACAATCATAGTAAGGTTATCGACAACCACCCATATAGATTTGAACCCTTTATAGATATTGGTATTTCCAGTAAGAAAATACATAGTGATTTTATCCCATTTCTATCATCGTATGGGTAATGGATTCAACATAATCATAGAATTTTGTATTTCTACAATTACATGTTGGAAAACCAAGCATTGATATACAAAATCATTAATATCCCTCTTCATTCCATCCCACCAAAAGTATTCATTCAATTCTCTATAGGTATTCATACATCCAAGATGAATAGATAATGAATAAAATGATCTTACTCTAATAGATTCTTCACCAAATCCATTATGGAAGGAACACATATGTGGTTTTGAATACTTACCATTTCAATATGATAAATAAAAAAATAGTTAACATTTCTAACTTTCTTTTGTATCTCTACATCTTCCTTCTGTACCTCTTTAATCATTACCTAGATAGAGGGTGGAAAATTCAATGGAGAAAGATATGATTGTGTCCTTCCATTAGGATTTATTGATCAATAATTTTTTAATATAGTAATTTGGATCTTTTTTATCCTCATTGTGGATAATGTATAATGATCTTTCAACTCAAATAATAGACCAAATAGTTCCATTTCCCATAGTTTTAATATATTAAGCAGATATAGTACTTTATATACCTAACCATATTCATTAGAATATCATTATCATCTTCTATGTGAATAAACATTTTATACTTTTATGATAATTACATATATAAAACTTTTATCCATAAATATAATGCCTCCATATCATTAATGAAAAATATACCATTGATAACTCCTAATCAATATTTTCATAATTATTTTCATCGATCTTCAAATATCAGGAGGTATAAACTATAACAATGTTATTCTAAATAAAAAATAATCTCATTCCATTATTAGATACATCATTTTATATTACAAACATTTATTCACTGTAAGGTAATGTAAGGAAAGGTAAGTTGTCCAAACATCTCTTTAGTTCCTTCAAATTTCCATCACATTCTTAGGTCTAGTGGAACATTGAAAACTTTTGAGTTAACTTGGTCATAGGATTCGATAGTCAGGAAAAAGTCTCCACAAACCATTTATAATATATATCTAATCCAAAAAAATTGTGGATCATAGTCACTATGGTCATTCTAATCCAACATTCAATAGCCTCCATCATTTATGGATCTACTATTATACAATCATATGAAATATTGATAGAGAAATGAAACCCTTTTCTACAAAAATCAACATTTTTAAATTTCTTTCATACATTCTATCCTTCCATGCGGTAGGTAGTATAATTATTAGGTGGTCTCCACTCACATACATTATCTTGGAATAGATAATAATATCACTTCAAAATACTACCACAAACTGACCGAGGTAATATATAAGGAATATATTCATAAAATACATGAAGATAGAAAGAGAAATAATAAGACCAAAAGGAATCAGTATATATTAATAGTGTCCATACCTTGTATGGAATCCATTCTTTGGTATATCATCTTTCTTGTCCATTAATTGATGATATCCTACAAGAAGGTCAATCTTTTAAAAGTATTGACCTATGAACAGTTCACCAAACAATTCATCAATATGGGGAAGAGGATTCTTGTTCTTTGTATTGATATTATTCAACATTCGATAGTAAATACTGAGTAAAATTTATCCTTTTATATTTTTGGGGAATTTAACAAGTGCACCCCAAGGTGACACATGTAGATGAATGAATCCCTTATCATTTGTTTCTTGGAGTTTCTCCTTTAATTACTAAAACTCAATTGGGGTCATTCTATTGGGATTATTTGAAATTGGTGTGGAACCATTCTTGATTTCTATCCATAACGCAACATCACATTTTGGTTGATTAATATGAAACTCCTCTAAGAACACATAGACAGACTTCTGATCAACAGACATATCATTGATGTCATGTATCTCGCCAACCATTTTATAAAAACATGCCTTTTCCATGGTAATTAAGACCCATAAACTAGATGTAATATCCATTTGATGTTTATAAATTACATCATATTGATATAATATTCAAGGTTTTTTTTAAATATCAAATGTAACATACTATACTCAACAATTGAGGTGGGATTTATGGAGATAAATTCAATTGAATCATATGATGAAATCAAATTCAACTAGAAGAATAATAAAATGATTTTTAGGAAGTACATTCTGAGAAACCTTAACTAGAGAGTAATTAAATACTTGAGATGAAATCATCACACAATTAGGTGTACTAACGAATTATTCAACATTTAATCATATGGGATGAAACATAATACACTTACAAAATTATATATATATATATATATGTATATATATTAAATATTTGGTAGATACAGAATCAAATAATAAATTAGCTGCTCTAGAGTTGATGGTATGTGTACAATTCACCATGTGGTTTTCACACCGCTAGTTAGAAATAGTGGTCACATAAGATTTACCCTAATTCCACTGTTTAAGATGTTTCTGAGACCGATCATCATCACCACCCTTGGGTTAAGGCACTGGTTATTATAATTCCCACCCTCCTCACACTTGAAGCACTGAAGTTTGGGAGGAGGATTCTATATATATTTTCTACTATTTACATAATTGGATAAAATTTTCCCATCAGTGTGATAATCAATTACCTGATGGCTTTCCTTTCCACATATAAAATACCTATTAGACCCAGTAAGACAATTCCCACAATGCTTATGTCAACACATAGAGCATAAAGGGAGGATTATCTTATTCTCTCTATTGTTTTTAGATATTCTTTTGAACTATATATTTCATTTCTTATTAAAACCATGATATTAATAAATTACTCTAACCTCCATTTCAAATTTGATTTCACATTGAAAAATCATTTTCATAACGACTAATGTATATTATGGAAAACTCCCTTATAATACATATATTTAATCTAATTAATGAACTATAAAACGTAATTTTTCTTTATATGGTAATACTTGATGTGTACCTCAAAAGTGTTTTGAAATTATCCCACTAGGTACCGACTAATTCATCATCCATTTCATTAACTAAAGGAAATCATTTTCCATCATCATATAATAAACACGAGGAAAGTTCTTGTTGATGAATATGATCCTAAACTCATCCTAGTTGAAGGATTCAATTTCATCATATTTCCATGTATTTATGATTAGATTCCACAATTATTATTTTTTCTCCTAATAACCTATAAATATCTGAAATGACTTTCTCATTGTACAAACACTAGATAATGAAAAATATAATTTTACTTGTAATAATACATTGTTCATCAATAATTAGATTATAAGACCTTCCGAAAGAAGGTGTCTGTTTCCTCATGAAGGACTCAATAGAATTTTGAACCCACCTTTTCTCATTTGGATGATCAGCAAGATTCATAGCATGAAAAATATTTGTGAGCATAGTAACTAGGTTTTTCATTCAAGAAGATTTATGTAGTAGTGGTGTACCCAAAAATGAAAAAAGTTGTTTTTCTGTGTTAGATGGTAATTCATTCTCCCATATATCAGTATCCCAATGAACTATGTATTTCATAGGATGTTGTTGAATCACCAGTTCCCACAAACAATGCCCTCAAACGACTATGTCTTGTGTAGTATTATGTAAAAGAAGGGTTGTGGCCCATCATGGAAGGAAATACAATTAGGTATATTTTCCCTCTTATCAAATATTAATGTATTATGTGGGGAATGAAAATGGTAGCTCAAAAAAGTGATTAAAGATGTAGAGAAATATCATGAGTAGTTGCAAGGGAAATCTCCCCTGCACCCGAAGCACATCGCGGATGCCATCCAGAAAATCATATGATGGTTTCCCTTCACTAAATCCATCTCAAAACCCATATGTGGAAGATTCCATGTAAAAGATAATATGTGTAGTTAGTGTCATTTTTTTATTGGACTGTTAGTTTATAATCCTGCAAATGGAATAAATTACTTCACGAAAGAGACCCTCCACAAATGACACTTCATAGGAAATCCTCCATGAGCGCTCCCTTACAGACATTACATTGTAGATGAAGCCTCATGTAGTAAACTTTTCAAGAAATTATATATGGAAAATTGTATCTTGAGCAGACTATCTATAGAATCCATTCATGGGTAATCCATTGGGGCATCTTCTACATATCCAGCACTTCAGGGAAAATGATATGTGGGTACGCCTTTGTGGATGGTCCAATGTTGCCACCTCTTATGAGGTAACACTATCATTCCCACCAGTCTATACTATAGGGGATACATCTCCACATCCCCACTCAGGATAAGTGTTGGGAAATGGTCCTAGATTACAAGGTCAATCCATTCACTAAATTCACTAACCCCTATGAAAAATGGAAAGTAAAATTGTTAACACTTCATGTCTAGTCAACAACATTTTCTTTTTCACCCTTATGAATCCACAAAATCATTCCATTCAATACCATTAATAGACATGATCTTCAGGAAACTCCTAAATCCAAATATCCTACCCCCTATTCAGGGATGATCAATAAATCCATAGAACATTGTGTTTTGAATCATTCTTCAATGCCTGAAAACATCATTCCTTTCATAAAACTATGCATCCCAAGTAATTTTAGATCTTTATAATCCTCCCTGACTATTGGATATGGATGTTTAGTGTCATGAGGACACCTTTTCTTGACTATTCATAATATTACAGGGTTTGATCTGAGTATGTTTCCCCAAAAAATGCATATTAAGAAGAGACAAACTCATCCTCATGAGAGGATTTTCAATCCTTTGTATGCCCAAATGGATCCCATGCCATATATCATTTCTCCTGCTATGAGAATTTGAAGAATAATGGTTTACACTTTCCTTACCTCTCATGTTTGAGTCAGGTTAGAGCACCGCATCCCAATAATCCTCTAGTTAATAATGGTTCCTATAACAAGTGGTCCCTATCATATTCCCTTAAACTGGAAGACCGCAACTTGTCATATCCAAAGGATGTTAAACATTATAGAACATTTCCCTAAAATATGATGTAAAACTCTAATGTCATCATTAGAGATATATGACATTAAACTATATTATAACCTTTATGACTAAATTAATGTGGCTCATGAAATAATCATGAGATGACTTCCAGACACCCATGAGGGAACTCCCACTAAGGTAAGCCCCTGGCCTTTCTTAAAGGAGGTATCACTTCTTGCTCGACTTTGCCTTAGATTTAGACGCAGCTGGATAGGTCACCAAACGCGACTATCCTTATTACCAACATAGAAGATGATACATTAACATTAAAACACATCTTTCTATGTCTGTTTGGGGTTTAGAACCATCAATCAATGGATAGGGTGAGATCTTGTGATCATCATATACACAACTTCCTATAATTTATCACACCGAGTATGACTCACGTTGGAATATAGGACAATGGAAATCCTAAAATATGAATGATATCATACCTAAAATGGGCCTCCTATTATGTATAAGTATAGAAACCATGCTTCAACCTTAAAAGGGACATAATATTAATGAATTAGGGAAAGGTGGAAAGTTTCTACACATAATCCCAAATCATGCCCCATTTTTGGATTCTATTATGTTGTAATCCCAAATGTTATGAACTATGTGTGATTTGATTCACAACTAACTCTGATACGTAGGAATCCTCTCTGAGGTCCAAACCCAACATCAAAATCCACCCTCATGTTATCTAGGTTATATTCCCAGCAAGGTCACATCCATATTAGGAGACTGCCTCTCATTTGAGTCCCTCATCCTCCATATCATAAGTATCATATTAGACATAACTAGGAACCCTTCAACAGAGTGACCTCAATGTATAATTTTAAACAACATGGATGTGTCTTTGTCATAAAACCTGGAAATGTAATTTATCCAGCTGAGTGACACCAAACTACGTCAGTTTGTGATTCATCTCCTGAGGATCCATAAGTATCCCATTTCCAAGGTTTGATCACAACATCAACCTAAATTATATCCCCCAAGATGAAGATAAAATCCATCACACCCCATCATACAACATAAGACCAACGTCGTCCACACAAATGATAATGTAATCTTAGATTTTTCCAATAAAGGAGAAAATTAATGGAGGTCCTTGGATAAATATTGATCCCTCTATTGATGATGAACCTTAGATACATACAGGTGCTCTGAAACCATCTGTATTCATGATCAGTCAATACATACAAGTAATCCATGGAAACATGCTTCAGAATGAGGAAAGGTTTTGTGAAAATATTGAAAATAGATAAATCTATAATATAGTCCTAGAATAGGCAATAGTTCCACCAAAAGGGTGTGATGATCCAAATTTCTCATCCTCTCAGTCAATGTGAGTTCAGTATTTTTTTTCAATGTTACCCAATGAGGGTCTGCCTATAGAATGTAGGTCCATGAATCATGGATATAAGAGCTATTCGGTGTTCGAAGCTCCATGAATAAAACCCAATGGAGATAGTCCAAAGACATTATATCCAACCCCAGTGATTTTACACCATTAAACCCCCTAAAATCAACCAATTAGTCCAGAACAACACTTTTAGGTGAATAAAAAATGGAAACCTGATGTAATAAACATAACTACGACACCACCTTCAGAATATGAAAAGGTAATACTTCCTATAACCCATCAAACCATTTCACTCCTGACATTGTTCCAACTCTTTTAGTTGAAATAAAATTTTTGAAGACACCGTGAACTAATTCCAGTGACAAAATTATAAGGTTATTATCTATTGGCCCATTATGATTGCGTATTTGGGTTAAACAATCATTTAGAGAAATAATAAGAATATAATTTTTGGATAATTTCCCCATAAAATAATCAGTAACACCAACAGATTTTATTCTAGATAGAACACAACTTGGGAAGATTATTTAATAAAATTTCATCGGGATATACCATTTTTTGTTTAAAAAATATTTTTTGGACTTAAAACATTCTCAAAATCCTTTTTTTCCTGGAAAAATTGTTTGAAAATTCATAAAGGAAACATGAATACCACCAAACGTTTTTAGAATCATTTTCCATGAAAATGATATAAAATATCATATTCAAAACCATATTTTTAAAATATTTTTTAAAACATGTTTTCTCAAATTCATAGCATGTGCCACAAATGTGAAAAATTTAGACAAAAATACATTCTTGATTTTGTAACTTGTGAATCATAAATCCTATGAAATATATATCATAAAATGGATATATAAATACCAATAAATGAAATTATAAAAATCATATAATATATTCATGGGCATCATATACTCTATGAATGATAAATGAGTGGTAAATAAGCTGTAAATATTAGCGAAATAATAATGAGACTACAAATCCCCTTACTACATGAGTAACATTATAATCATGATCCCCCTAAAATAATAATATTAATTAATTCTTTGAATAAAAATAAATAATGTAAATTAATGATATAACATGCCATAAGTTATTATATACAACATAAAATAAGATACTAGTGAATATGGCATGAAACTCACAGAAATAATGTAACACCCCGACACTAGTTACCCAGATTCAGTCCATTATAAAATAACATATGAATTATCATAAAAATATCAATTCTTGATAGACTGATTAGTATAGTAGCCTTGGGAGTTCTAGATACAAATATAAGTTTAACATTAAATCATGAAATAAAGAAGCAAGCATATTGTGTCCCATTTTAACACACTTATAACCCTTAGCCTATCCCTAAAGGTCAATAATAATATACTTCTTCACATCCTGGGAAAAAGAAAAAATTAGAAAGGGGTGATATAAGATTCTCATTAAGGATTACAATATAGCGTAAACATTCATAAATAAGTATAAACATTTACTGCAATTTATAAGACTAAAACACAAGCCTTTTAAACATAAACATTAGTATACTGTGGAAAATATAAATCAAATAATTTCATTTACTTATTCACATGGATATTCTACTTTTTAAATAATCACATGTAATATCAATAGCTAATTTCATAATGATTGAATGCGTAAAGCTGGACATCATAACCACATAGTCAGGGCCTCTTTCAATGACTACAAATAATATTTTTTCAAAAACATATACCAAGACACTAGTTTGTCTCATGAGAACTACCTATGCATCAAGGAGTGATAGAAGGATCCACCCATCTCATATTACGTCCAATGCATTCCTCATATGACATTTTTGAAAAATAATTTAAACATTTGTACTAAAACATGATTAAGAAATGTAAATATTTTATCCACAAACCATGAATGGTATGAAAATTACATATCCATAGTCAAAAATAACATATTCAATACAATATGGATGATTGTATTATAATAAATCAACCTCAATCAAGAATAATGAATGATATTGTTATAGATGAAAATAACCAGAAAAACTATTTGATAGAAATATCCACTTTTTTTGAAAACATTTAAAGGTCTCAATATTTATTTAGAATTAGTTAAAAATAGATTATTGAATAAAATTTTTCCATATCACATTGAAACATTTAAAAGGAATTTAAATTTTAAAACATTAATGTCCCTACAAATAAATAGTCAACAACATTTTCAAAACATGGACATTAATGAGAACAATAAAAAAGATTAAATCCTTAAATAATTTTTAAGGATATTATAGTTAGAGTTACAATCCAAATTAGAGACGCACGAATAAATATAATTGAGGTAATAAAAAATTTATAATCTCCTGAGAATAAAGGTATTATTGATATACTATATCAATGTACCGTATGTACAGTAAACAAAATTGAATTGGTGCATAACAACAAAGAAGACTCAATAGAATGTAAATTGTGATGAAATCCCTTATAAGGACCGTATCCATAGTATAACGATATTTCAATGACATAATAATGTTGGAAAAATATATATACACTACATATTATTTGATATTTAGTGTAAATCAATCAGAGGATTTTCCCACATATTATTGTAAAAACAGCCCCAATGACTTGGATGTTTAACTCAATGAATGGATATTGAGTTAGGATTACTCTTATGAAGTTCATATCAAAAAAATGAGAATTCATCAATTGATGGATTGCATGTACCAAAATTATATACACACAATGGGTAGTGAAAATTACTACAAAAATAAATAAATATTGTTTTCACACATAATCTTGCAGTAAAATAAAAATAAAAGTTTGTGTAAAACCCAATGAGTGGAAATCAAAATTAGAAAATCCTTTACCAATTTGGTAACATAAGAAACATAATCACCATGAAGGAAGGACCATACAATGATGATTTAAATACCCATAAATTAATGTATATTAACCAAATAATACAATCATGGGATGTACATACACCACACAAAATAAAAGAGTGTAAATATAGCATGAATCTCACGGGAATGAGAAGTGAGATGTAAACCAATTACCTTGTGATTTCCTTAGTCGAGGGTACATTAAACTAATGTATAATATTTAAATAATTTTTATTAAGATATAATATAACCACATACATAAATATGTTGTCATATATGATGTTCTAATACTTTTTTCAAAATATTTCAGTAGTATCATTGTTTCGTGTGTCAACAGATTCATTTCACTTTATATATTTTGTTACATATATCATGTTTTTGTATGGATAATATATATTTTATTCATATCAAGAAAGATATTAATTTATTAATTTTTTCTAAATAATAAAATGAAATGTATTCTTGAATTATTTCAATGGAAAATGGATCTCCACGCGTGTATGGAGATGGAAATCCATACGTACACAGGAGTGACAATATCATTCTATTGATGGTGAAATAATATGTAATTGGATGGTATTTAATATAAAAAAATCAATAAAATGTCATATTTATTATTGAAATAAATTATACTCATTATTATACCCATCCAAATAATGATTTCTTGAATAACAAACTACACCATGTCGTTGAGACGGTAAGTCATACATAATCATGTATGATGAATTTATAGCTCATAGGATGGATAGAATAATGAATATGGTTATACCATATTTATAATAACATCCCAATATATATATAGTACTATAGTTATAATTCTGCAATGGATGAAACAAATAAAGATGATGTGGAAGAAGAAAATAACTTTGAAAGGGGTGGTGAAATTATTTCCACTTCATCGGGTGATTCCTTTTGATTTGATCAAAAGTGATCCTTAGGTTGGATTTAAGATAAAAGTAAGGCCTCTATGATAATGTGAGGGTATATGGGAGGATAATTGATCAGGGTTTGGCTAATAAAAATGGCTTTTTATGTGTGATTTTGAGAGAAGGTCGGTACCTTTTTATAATAGAGGGGAGGGTTAATTTAGGAAAAGCATGAAATATAATTTTATTATAAAATCATTTTCGTTTTCAAATGGATTTATATGAATATATATCAAAACTATGTTGTGGATTGGTTTAAATATTAACAACCAATAGGTTTTACCCATGTTTAGGTCACTATGTTATCCTTATCCTTTAGATGTAATTCATAGTTTAATAGTTTAACTTTTACTATGGTATCATGTATATTTATATAACATAGTTAATAAACATACAATAAAATTCCAAGAGTTCCTCGAGTGGTTCATTAATCACATATCTATCATTATATATGTCCTTTGGTCAAACCCTATCTTTTACGGAATATTATATCATGTAATAATATACTATTTGTTTTAAAAACTCATTAATATAAATTTGGACACAATTTAGTATTTGGTTTTTGTGAAATTATAAAAAAATTGATTACTTCAAACATAATAAATTAAATCAACCCTAAAATGTCATATTAAACTAGAAAATTAGTGTAATGCATAAAAAGATTCTATATTAATATATTTTAATATTTATAACATCAATTATTTCAGTCATTCATTAATATTGTAAATAATACATCATCATTGTGTCATAAATAAATTTAACTATTTAATTATTAAAAAAATATAAAAATAAAATTATGTAGTAAATCTTTTCATATTTCTAATGAATTTTTTGTTTCATATTTATCTTATGTGTAACACTATATTAAAAATGTTATAGTTATTAAACATTGAATTTAACACTTTTAACACTCCTTTAAATAAAATATAATAAATGAATTAATCTAATCCATGTGGATAAAAAAGGATAATTTTTTTGTCCTAAGGTTGATTTTGGTCAAAATAATATTTTCCAATAGAATTAGGACGTGTGTTAGGGTAATTATATTATCATTTTAAAC
Organism: Viscum album; assembly: GCA_963277665.1. Classification (NCBI taxonomy): domain Eukaryota; kingdom Viridiplantae; phylum Streptophyta; class Magnoliopsida; order Santalales; family Viscaceae; genus Viscum; species Viscum album. The sequence continues at coordinate 2,118,070,024 of OY728120.1, forward strand.
ATGAATTAACCTATTAACTTTTAATCGTGGAAAATGAAATTAAAAAGTTACTATTCAACAAAAATTATTTTCATCCTACTGAACCACATTTTACATACTAATTTCAACCGTGTCTCTCATATTTTTGAAATTCAATTCACAGAAGTGATTAAATTATGTTTTATGAAAATATGCCAATGTGCCTAGAAGGTGGGTAAAAGATGGTAAAAATTTCAGTAAAATTTTATATATCAAATATTATTATAAAATGACATCAAATAATTACAGTGGTCTAATTTTTATCTTATGTCTATATTTTGACATTAAAATAAATTTAAATAAAAAATAATAATTTAAATAAAAATTCAGTTTCACACAATAACGTAGTGATTTTCACTATTCATCAAAAATTGAATGTTTTTATAAAAATACCCAAAATTCACCCATATATAATTTTTTATTCCAAATTCAAAAATGATGTCTCTTTTTCAAATTGAAAAATTAAAATATGTATTAATTAATTTTAAAAATTATTCCAATTTTTAAACCAGAAAGCATGTTTTTTAGAAGTAAAAATGAACAAAAGATTTGTATGTGTTTATGTCCAATTTAAATGTAAAATTACATCCACTGATAAATATTGGATTCAATGATAATAATATAATCTCAATTTACTTAATAAAAAATAAAATTTATAATTTAAAACTATAAATTACTTTTATTAAAAAAGTTGTTTTCAATTAAAATTTAGTATTTTTTACTATTTATCAAAATATGAATGTTATCAGAAAAGCACAAAAATTTTATCTAAAATGTTTTTTATATCCCAAATAAAATGAAGATGTTTATTTTTCACATTTAATCTATAAAAGTGTCAAATATTGTATTTAAAAAGTGTTCTTCATTAAAAGGCGGTAAAATTGCATTTTTTGATAAATACATTTTTTATCTGAAAAATTGTATTTGTTATTATATTATGTATAATATATACACAATATAGATTTTAAAATTATATGGATTATATTAAATTAATAATTATATTAATAATATTCATAACGTCTTTTTTGAATGGCTAGTTTGGTATATCAAGGAGTGCTCAAACTCGGTGTCACATGTAACGCAATATATTGAATAACTTTAAATAAAATAACTTACTATGAAATAATAGGGTGTTACATTCCTCCCCCCTTTTGTAAATTTCCTCTTCACAATTTTAAAATTGGTCTTGGGATCTTCATTGAATGTACCAAATAGGGAAACAAGTCAATTAAACAATCACATTAAATCAAATAACAGAAGTACAAAGGTCCCTCGAGATAACCCCTAATAGAATTCAATGTAGGAAAACATGGATATGAAAGATAAACTAAGTGTAAATTTTAGATGGAGATTGATATAAAACATGATCATATGAATGTTAACAGTAAGAAATCCACAAACTAGTGATGAGTTAAACTATCATTAGTTTTCCAGTTGGAAAAGGATACAGACAATGTTTTTTTTATGTTCCATTTCTTAATGTTTAGGAATTTATTTATGAGATTAAATAATAACATAAAGAAATATCTTTACATTATAAGTATAGAATATTCCATTAATAAATTTTTACCACTAACTCATTTGTTCTCCAAACGATGAGTATCCAAGAAGACTTGGTCACACCAGAAGCGCTAGAATAATCTTCTTGAGAATCACATGATCCACAAAGGATGAACTATATATTTCCATTGTCTTTATAGATTAACTAAAACAAAATTGGTTAGTAAAAGATTGTATGGTCCATAAAATGTAAAATCCTTTAGAAAAAGAAATACTAAACATAATTTTCAAAATTAAACAAACAAAACCCAAAGTTCAATAAAAGCCATTCAATTAACAATTGTCCTTAAAATTCGCCAATATAATCAAAACTATGATTGGAACCTAAAAATCATATTAATTTAATCACATATTATTTCATATTAAATTTTAACATATATCTCCATATAACATCAACTACTCTTAAATTCCCATACAAAAGTTTATTAACCAAATCACATATTTTCTATTATAGGTTAATCATTTTAATTAATAACCTGAATCTCTATAAAGAACAATCACTAAAAATAAAAATTTACCATTACTCCTCCAATGAAATCCAAAAATATTCTATTTTTCATAGTCTTATTGTGTTCCCAATATATTGAACGTAATATAAAAAAATATTTATCACATAATCACTGAATCATTTTCCTATACAAAGGATATACATATGGTAAAATAAAAGAACCCAAATCAACTTATTATTGATTAATGAAATCATTTAACTAAAAGTAATTAATCACACTAACTTGGGGATTCATGTAGTCCAGTGGAAGGAGATAAATCCTAGTCTCACTCTTATTGTGAGTTTGATTCCCATATCTTTTTCTGACGTGACATGTTTCCACATATTCTACATGTAGTTCTTTTTCAAGAACTACATTTTATAACAATCCCAAAATGAGAAAAATTCCTAAAAATAACGATAACATAATTTAACCTCAAATTTTATCTCATACATCGCAGTTTCATTCCAAAAATTAATACTTTTAATTTCCTCCAATTCAAGGATCGTATAAACCCAAATAATTATAAATATATCCACAAAAGAAAAAAATATTTCTTCCTAAAATAGCATCTTCGCATAACAAACTATTGGGTTACATAACAAGAGTAAATTATTCTAAAGTAATCACATAAAAAAGAGAATAAATACTTTTAAACATTTCTCCATCCAATTATTCCTACATATGTTCCTCCATGACCTAGTGGTTATCTTATAGAAGGGACATTGAATCATGTAATGCCTAGGTACCCTACATTTATGTCAAATGATTGTAAATGGATTCGTAGGATCATTTTTATTTTCATCTCTAGTACACTTCATTTTTTCTCTGAAATTATTTACTTTATATCATTCTATCCCACACATAATGCATTTCATTGATTCATTGAGACAATTTCCTAGGTGTCTCCTTCAACATTTCCTGCATGGTGGAAATATGGCTTTCCTTTCTCCACTATCTTCACTATTGGAGATCTTATAATTCATCACCTTTCTCTTCTTTTTTGAGTTTGAGAGTTGGTTAATGTGTATATTTTTTATCATCTTTTTAGACACCTGCCTCGGTATGAACACAATATATTTTACACCTATCAACATTCCATTTAGTTGTTCATTTCCACCATTGTTCCCACCTTGTACATCATGTTCAATGTTACTGTGACTTCATTGGAATCCAGACATTGATTAAAACGAGAAATCATAGTGTGAGTAACAATATTCATATAATCATTTAGAGAATATCATGTCACCTTATATTCAATATAAAACACCTTAGGATTGGCCAAGGTTTTTTAGTCTCATCTTATATTAAAATAATTAAAATGGGTTTGTAAAAAAAATGCGAATTATCCAAAGCATATCAGCCGGGACTGTTTTAACTAAGAGTCCAACAAGGCCTATTACACCTTATGCTTCCATGGTACAACTCACTTTGAATAATACAGTAGCTTACATTGTATGCCACTTCAAGTTCTAACACACCATGGACAATTACACTAGTGATTATGAATAGTAATACACTATTTCTGAAATTTTATCAAATTTATATTTCAAAATGGAATTAAATTTTGTAATAGAAATATCAAAAATATCTTAGGGTGAATTTTTGGTATTTTTCAGAAAACATTCATTTTTTTATGAATAGTGAAAAACACTGCATTATTGTTTAAAAGATAATTTTTTATAAATAATTTTTTATTTTATTTAAATTTATTTTTGTTCAAAACAGATAAATAATACCTATATATTTTCAAAGTAATTCATTTCAATCATTTTATAATGAAATTTGATATATAAAATTTTATTGTACTTTTAATGTCTTTTACCCACATTCTCGGCGCATTGGAAAATTTGTATAAAACATAATTTTACTAATTATGTGAATTGAACTTCAAAAATACAAGGGAGATGGTTAACATAGATAAATAAAATTTCATTCAATAAGATGAAATTTTTTTTCTGAATATTATCTTTTGACTTTTATTTATCATGGTTGAAATTAAATAGGGTAATTAAAGGGAAACAATGATATTATAATTACCCTAACACATGTCCTAATTATATTGGATTATACTATTTCTACCAAAATCAACCTTATGAATAAAATATGCTCCTTTTGTTCACCTTGGATTATATTAGGATATTTATTATTATTTTATATAAAGAAGGGTTAAAAATATTAAAATCATTGTTTATTATCTAAACCATTTTTAAAATAAAGATACACATAAGATATATTCGACAATAATTACTCATTTGAAATATAAAAATATTTCCTAATTAATGGTATTTTATTTATAATTTTTAGACATTAAATAATTAAATTTATTTATGACACAATGATGATACTTTTATTACATTATTAATGAAAGATTAAAAAAATTGATATTATAAATATCAAAATAACTGTAAACTGAGACTTCTGATGAATTTAACTAATATTATAGGTTATTATGACATGTTAGGGTTGATTAAATATTTTTTTTAATTGAAAAAGTTGTTATGACTTTCACGAAAGCAAAATATCAAAATAGTGTCCAAATTGACATTAAAAAGTCTTTAAAACAAATACTATATTATTAATTGATATAATATTCCTAAAAATATAATGATCTACCAAAGGACATAGATAATGTTATAAATATCAATAATAAACTACCTGGGGTTCTCTTGGCTTTTTATAGTATATTTATTAACTATTTATTATGCTTATTCAAGAATTCAAGGTAAAAGTTAAAATATTTATCTAAGAATTAAATATAAAGAATAAGGTTAATATTGTAACCTAAACCTATCTAAAACCTATTGGTTTAATTATTTACAACCCATACACACCATATCTTCTAAATAAATCTTTTTTGATCAATTATGAACCAAATTTGATTATATAATAAAATAATATTTAAAGCTTTTCCAAAATTGACACACCCATCTCACATAAAAGGGTAATTCCCCTTCTCTCAAAATCACTCCTCCAATTACATTTGTAAAGACTAAACACTACTCAAATATCATCCCAAATATCCTCTCTTCATCCTAGAGGCCTTAAATTGATCAGAAGGAAAACCAATGGATCCCTTTTGATAAAATCAAAAGGATGAACCTGAAGAAGATGAAATAATTTCATCACCTATTTCAATGTTCATTTGATCATCCACATCATCTTTCATTGAAGTTTCCATGAAAAACTATTAAATACAATACCCAATAATTAATGTGATGTTATTATAAATATGTCACCAATATATTAATTATTCAATCAATCCTATGAATAATGGAGTCACCATACATGCGTACGTACGGTCCCCACATCGTGGTGTAGTAGTTAATTAACACTTCATTATTTTAATGAGTATAATAATTAGTATAATTTATGTAAATAATAAATTTAAAATGATAATATTATGTATATAATATATAACATCCAATTACATATGATTTCACTATCAATAAAATGATATTGTCGGTCATGCATACTTATAGACAACATTCTCCATGAATGCGATGAAATTCAATATCGATTGAAATCATTAAAGTATAAATTTCATTTTACGATTAAATATAATGTTTATTATCTTAATATAATTCTGCATATTAATCAAATACATCCTATACATAACAAACATGAATTACATAGAAAAACATATAAATTAAAACAAATCAGTTGACACCTCAAACAATGATATTACCGAAATATTATAAATAAAGAAATGTTAGAAGATCTTATATGATATCATATAAATTTATGTGATTCTTGTATAATTCAATAATAGTTATTTACCTATTATTCAGGTGGTTAACTTACCCTCAATCAAGGAAAAGTACAATTTACAGGTTAATTCTTCAATCTCTTCATTATCTGAGGTTGTTTACATGTGTGTATCTACCAGGGCTTATTTATCATCCACATCTATATTTCGTAAAAATGTTTTTCAAAACCTTTTTAATATTTCCTAGAATATCGTTTAATGTCATTTATACCTTTTTTTACATGTTATAAAATTTTTCTAAAGATAACATTCCTTCATTTTCCAAATAAGGTCATTTACGACCTTTTGACAAAATTAATGAAATAGTGTTTTTTTCCATAAATGGCTAGTGCAGCTATTTTACACCGTTATAAAATCTTCAAATATTTACATTAATTATTATATGAATATTTTTAAAATAACTATATTATTTTATAATTATGTGAATTTTAAATGATTTTATAATTGAACGAGATGTTTCTCTCAAATTGTTTTGATTTCATCTTTGTAAACATCCTTTGATGGATTTTATAGTTTTCGGATGTTGATGCATTATGATACAAAATTTCATATTGTATTGAATTTTTTATGATATGTTTGAAATTGTATGTGTTATTTTTATAAAATTAATTTTTTAGGGATAATTTGTTAACATTTCATATGCTAGTTTTAATATGAATGTGTATGTTATGTTTCATCCTTTTCATATGAGGAATTCATTGGACTTAGTAAGTGACGAGTGGACCCTTCTATAGTTCCTCGATGCATCATTAGGTATAATGAGAGAAACTAGTATCTTGGCACAAGTCCTTAACAAAATCATTATATTTAGTCTTGGCTTGGGGCCTTGACTTTGTGGTTATGATGTCCTACATTATATATTCCATTATTCTAAAGTTGGCTATTAATATTACATGTGATTATTCGACTAGTAAAATATCCATATGAATAAGTAAATGGAATTATGTTATTTATCTTTTCTTTATTATACTAAATTTTCTGTTTTAAAGGCTTGTGTTTTTGTATTATACATTGGCTTAAATGTTTAATCTTATTTGTGAATCTTTTTGCTATATTGATATCCATACTGAGCACCTGAACTCACACCCTTGATTGTTTTATTTTTTCCATGATGCTAAAAAGTATATTATGATTGAAATATTGGGATAATCTAGGGGAGATGAATGTGTCCAAAGGAGAATAATGTTTTTTTTAATTTCATAATGTAATGTAATACTTTTTTTTTATGTAGTTCCTCCAAGGATAATAAACTGATCAGTCTTTTGGGATTTGATCCCTTGTGATTATGAAAATGTTATGTAATATTTCTCCAACTCTAGGTAACTAGGGTCAGGGAGTTACAGTTCATATCAATGAATTTTTTGAAAATACCTTGGAAACTATTCTGAGAAAATCTCTAATTAGAGATCATTACACTAAGATAGACATTGAGGATTAGTATAGAAGAACATCCGAGAATTTTGCTGATGTATAGATTTTGTGTATTTTCCAAGAAACACATCCCTGTCGGGATACAATCAGGTAGTGGTGGCTCTAGAAAAGATATACCTAGGAGTGAAAACTCTGACAAGTAGTTTCGGGCTTGATCTAGGGTATCCTGGTACACGATAACAAGCCATGTTGCACTCTTGGTTATGACACTCTCGAGGGATATGCTTACAATAATTCACATTTTTTTAAAAAAACCATTTTAAAGGATTTATGTGTATATACCTCCTCAAAGAAAAAATATATATGATTATGGATTATATCTATAATGTAACACCCAAGACTTTTATGTTATCATCAAAGGAATCTTTCACTACACACAACACTTTCATTTCTTGCTTTACACCCAATCACAACCTTCCTCGATAGCTTGCGTCGTACGCAATACCGATTTTCACTAAACAACGATATGCTATTAAAATATTATTAAAACTAGCCGTTATGAATAGTAATAACCACTTTTTGAAATTTTTTAAATTCTATTTTTCAAAATTGACTTCATTTTTGGATTCTGAATATTGAAATTAGCCCGGGGTGAAATTTTGGTATTTTTCTGAAAACTTTCAATTTTTGATGAATAGTGAAACCACTAAGTGGTAGTTAAAAAAAATTGAATTTTTCATAAAAAATAATTTTACCACTTCTGTGAGTGGAATTTCAAAAATCCGAGACACACGGTTGATTTCAGTAAGTAAAATGTGGTTCAGTGAGATGAAAATAATTTTTGGTGAATAGTAACTTTTACTTTTATTAACCACGGTTAAAAGTAAATAAGGTAATTAAGGGTAAAAATGATATTATTATTACCCTAAAACATGTCCTAATTCTATTGGATAAGTGTTATTCGACAAAAAACAACCTTTGGAATAAAATATGACCATTTAGGCCCACATAGATTATATGAGGACATTTATTATTAATTTATTTAAAGAAGGGTTAAAATAGTTAAAATCAATGTTTAATAAGAAAATCATTTTTAATATAGGGTTATAAATAAGATAAATTCGACTATAAAAATTCTTTAGAAAGATAAAAAGATTTACTAAATAATTATACTTTATGTGTAATTTTTAGACTTTAAATAAGTTAATTTATTTATGACACAAAGATGATGTAGTAATTATCTTATTAATAAAATATTGACATAATTGATGTTATAAATACCCAAATAAATGTAATTTGAGACTTTTTATGAAATAAAATAATTTTATAGGTTAATATGACATGTTATTATTTATTTAATTAACTATTTTAGAACTAATCATTCTGTTATGATTTTCACAAAAATTAATTACTAAATAGTGTCAAAATTGACATAAAATAGTTTTTAAAAAATATATTATATTATTAATTGTTATATTATTAAAAAAAATCTAAGGTTTGGCCAAATGACTTAGATAAGGTTATATATATTAATAATAGGCAAATTGCGGTTCATTTGGCTGCTTATAGTATGTTTATTAACCTTATGTTATAAGAACACAAGAAGACACAGTAAAAGTAAAATTATTTTACATAATGTTAAATCTAAATGATAAGGTTAAAATAGGAACCTAAACTTGTCTAAATTATATTGGATGATAGGATTTCGACCCATACCCACCTTATCTTCGAAATAAATTAATTTAGAGCTATTTATAACCAAATTTGACTTTATAATAAAATAATAGTTTTAGTTATTCCAAAGGTGCCGCTCTCCTCCCTTATAAAAGGGCACCTCCTCCCTCTCTTACTCAAACCAATTTGACCCTTCAAGCTCGGACAAAACCTGCCAATTTCTACTCTAAACTTCCCTAGAGACATCCTAGAGGTCCTGGTATTCTTCAAAGACCAATTTTAGTGCCCTAAAAGGGGATCTCAAAGAGGTATTTCAAAGAAGAGGTAATGTCCGATTACCAATTCTTTCAACATTATTTCTTATTCCGCTTCTTCTTCTTTAGTTGTTTCAATATGAAGTAATAAAATCAGTATCACTCATATACTGATATGTTATTATAAGTATAAAACAACCCTATTTCACCATCTATCCAGCCTACGGAAAACGAAATCACCGCGCGTGCGTACTTACGGAATACCGTCTCCACGCCGTGGTGTAATCTATTTTCCACCACCACCTTACCTGGATGGGTATAATGGTGTAAATAATGACTATATATGACTATTATAAATTGATATTGATTCTGAAATAGTATACATACACTCCAATACAATTCCTCGATCATGGGAACGATATCATCGCTCGTCCGTACGTACGGAATACCGTCTCCACGATGTGATGTGACTCGTTCTACATTATCTTCATTGCATAATGATTATATAAATGAATTGAGTGAATAAATATGATATATATTACACTAATAACATTATGTAAATGAGGTATCTATAACCTAAAAATAAGTATAAGAATTTATTCGACAAAACACGCATAAGAACAAAAAGTAATAAACACCCGAATAAACAAGTAGTAGTGAAATATTCGTAATAAGAAGCTAACAATATGACCATATATGATATCATAAAAATAAGTATGATTCTGTAATAAGTCAATAACATTATTTAAATCATTATACACGAGTTTTGGACACTTACAAAGCAAATCGGACCTAAGGTAAGGGAAAATATCACAATCTCATTTTTATCCGAGATTGTTTATACTTTGGTATTTACTGGGGTGTATTTTATCATCCACATCCATGTTTCCTCAATATGTAATATTTATATCCATATACAGTAGTTTATATCCAATTTACCCTTCAGTGAGTATTTAGTAAAATATATGAAAGGAATCTTTTGTCATTTTTCGTACGAGGTACTTTTTGACTTTTCCGACAAAAGCACGAGAAGAATGTTTTTTTAACTTATACGGCATGAATGGATTTTTAAAACATTATTTCCAAGAATCACCCTTTACAAGTTTTCAAGTATATTTTTAATCAAATTCTTTTAGTTTATAATTGTATGACATTTTAAGAAAGGAAAAGTGTTTTTGAAGTAGAAAGGATATGTTCCTCAAGAATGGAGTTCAAGTGTTTTATCAAAATTATTTTCCATCAATGATAATAAAGTGTTCTTTTTCTATCCCTATTATTACATTGATTTGATTATGTTGTGATGGAATTGTTTTTATGAATTCCTTTATATTTTATGAATTGTTTTATGATATCATGATGTTTAAGATTCCCATTTATATTACCTAGGTTATGCTATGATGTATGGTTTCTGATTTTGTGGCACAGATAAAAATGGTATCATTATGAGATGGGTGGGACCTATATCTCCCTGAAATGCATTGGGTAAGGATTTTATATCTCATGAGATAGACATGGCTGGAATGGCAGGTTAAACTGGTTCAGTGAAACAGGACTGAAACGAGGAGTGAACTCGGTTCAGAAATAGACTTTGTCCACTAAGATATTCTTGGCAATGGGTATTGACTAATAAGAAATGATTCTATATTATTATGTGTGTATGACACAATGTATCATGTTTTAAGTTATGATTATTGGGATTACATTTCACTACTATGATTTATCCCATGTTATGAGATTATGATTTCTTTTGTAGGTTAAGATTTTTAAAAGTTATGTTCTTATATATATGATGTGATTGATATTTCTTTTGTTTACCCTTACTGAGCATTTGATCTCACCCTTTTGTATGTTTTCTTTCCCCAGGTCAGGAATAAGGTTATTATGTAATATATGCCAAAAGGGACTATAGATATGATGAAATAAATGGGAGACAATGTAGACACTTTATGAAGCAGTTGTTTATGATTATCAGTTTCTAAAGACACTATACCAATACGGTCCTTTCCTGGTTTTGTTATATGTTGTAATAAGTGTGCTAAAATTATTAAGTAATAACAATTTATGTAATGTATGGGTTGTTATAGTTGGTATCAGAGGCAAAGGAGGTAGGAATGTATCTGATCCTTGGGAACTCTCACATGTGAGCGTTGGACGAAGCATGGCTCTCCGCCCAAGGGCTTCATAAGGAAATGGCTGCCACTGGGGATGGTGGTGTGTCCCGCCCAGGGGGTGTATCCGCCCATGGAGTTCCCTGATAGGTATTAATTATAGTCCACTGGAAGTAATTCCAGACCGCTATAGGTGGTATTAGAGGAAAGGTATAGTCAACCTTTGGAAACTAAGATATTAAAGCCTTAGTAAGAACTCTAAGGATAAGTCTAAGCATAGAGCACAATCTTAGTGTTTTAGAAATGGCCATGAATAACCTAGGATAAGACCTTAAGTGTGAAATTTTATTCTTGATTATGTGGTTTTCCTATTATAATTATTGTTGCTCACACTATTCTTCTTGGTTTTAATCAATGGCTGGAACCCGAAGGAACCGTGTTAATGCGGAATGAGACGGGAAATGCATTGGTTGTCCCCCTGAGCATCCAAACGTTATGGGAGATGGAATGAAAAATCTTGTAGCAATGCTCTCACAACATTCTCAAGATATGAATCAAGTAGGACTTCCAAACGAGAAAAGGAAGGAGCAACATTCTGTTGAATCCTTAATGGGGAAGCGTCCACCTTCATTCAGCGGGTCTACTGATCCACCAGTTGTTGAACAATGGATTAGTACTACTGAAAAGATATTTTTAGTTCTTCAATGTTCTGAACATGATAAAGTCATCTTAGCAGTGTATCGTTTGGAAGGTGATGCTGATCAATGGAGGAATATTATCAAAAATATGAGGCAATGAAATGAAATTGAGTCCATGGAATGGGACGAGTTCCAGAACTTATTTTTCAATAAGTACTTCCCATGTATTCTCCAAACAAAGATGGAGAAGGATATTCTTGAACTAAAGAAAATGGATGACGAATCTGTTGGTACCTATGAAGAAAATTTTACAAGACATGAAAGTTACACTTCTGGTATTATTATCCAACCTGAGAGTAAGATCGATCAATTATTTAGTGGCTTAAAACCAAGTCTTAGAAGGGAGTTATCCATAAGGGACTTCAATAGCTACAAGGAAATCATTCGATGTGCTCTCAAAGTCGAGATGGAGATTGGAGTAACCCATCAGTCATATGGGTTTGATAAGAAGAGGAAAATGGAATTCAAAGGAAAATCTAAAGAGCACACTGAAAAGAAGATGAGCTTTACCTTATGCTCATAGTGTGGAAAGAAACATGGATGGAGTTGTCTTAAAGGGACAAGTAAATGTTTCAAATGTGGAAAGGAAGGTCATATGGAATTTGAATGCCGCAATGATGGGAATAAGATGTCTAATGATGCAAACAAAGGAAGGGATACACAGAATGAACCTACTACACTTCAATGTTTCAAGAGCAAGGAGATGGGGAATTATGCCAATCAATGCCCAAATACAAGGGTTGATGATGATGGTCGACGTCAACAAACTCTTAAGGCTAATGAAAAAGGAATGTCACATGCAATTTCTATCAGCGATGTGGAGTACGATAACGATGCGGTGAAAGGTACACTTACCATCCACTTTAAGTAGCAAATGTTTTATTTTATTCTAGATCCACCCACTCCATTATTTCTGAAGAAGTTTCTAAGGGTATCACCGTATTACCTCAACAATTAGATTATGAGTTAACTGTGACAACCCCTAATGGCACAACAACCGCATCAAATGTTTATAATTCTTCTCCGATTTATGTTTTTGGGAAATTGCTTCCTGCAAATCTTGTGGTCATTCCTATAGTGGAATTTTATGTGATTCTTGGCATGGATTGGCATTCTCTACATGGAGATCATATCAATTTCCAAATAAGGGAAGTCACATTTCATATTCCAGATCAATCTATGATTGTCTATCGATGCAAGGATGAACATAACCTACTAGTGGAAATTTCTTCCATCTTATTGGTCATGATTCCACTAAATGATGGTTATTTATCTCAAATGGTTGGTGAGAAACTCACGATTAAGAATATTCCCATTGTACGGGAGATTGATGACGTCTTTCCGGAGGAATTACCGGGTCTTCCACCAAATCATGAAGTTGATTATTCAATAGAACTCGTACCGGCTGCTTTGCCTATTTCAAAGACACCTTATAGAATGGCCCCAATTGAGTTGCATGAAATGAAGAAGCAACTCGAAGAGAATCTTGATAAGGGGTTCATATGCCCTAGTGTGTCACCTTGGGGAACACCTATTCTGTTTGTTAATAATAAAGATGGATCAATGAGACTCTGCATTGATTATCGAGAACATAACATGATCACTATCAGGAACAAATATCCTCTCCCACGCATTGATGACTTATTTGACCAACTACGCAGATCTCAATACTTGTCCAAGATCGATCTTCGTTCAGGGTATTATCAACAAAGGGTCAAAAGGGAGGATATACCAAAGACGGATTTCGGTACAAGGTATGTACACTATGAATTTATAGTGATGCCATTTGGTCTTACTAATTCCCCTGCTATATTTATGGATCTGATGAATAGAGTCTTTAGAGACTATCTTGATCAGTTTGTGGTAGTCTTTATAGATGATATTCTTGTCTATTCAAAGAGCAAGGAAGAACATGAAGATCACTTGAGATTTATAATGAATACCCTGAGAAAGGATAATATTTATGCCGAATTTACCACGCGTGAATTTTGGCTTCAAAAAGATTCATTTTTGGGTCACATAATCTCAAAAGAGGGGATATCTGTGGATCCCGCAAAAACAGAGGTTATAGAAATATGGTTGAGACCAACACCAGTAACTGAGATCCGAAGTTTTCTTGGTTTGGCAGGACATTATCGACGTTTTGTGAAAGATTTTTCACGATTATCTAATCCACTCACCAAGTTGACTCGGAGAGGTGTTAAGTTTGTCTGGACAGAGGAATGTGAAGAGAATATCAAGGAGTTTAAAAGAAGGTTATACAGTGCACCTGTGCTCACACTGCCTTGTAGTGGAGAAATGTTTGTGATCTACAGTGATGCATCCAAGAAGGGATTGGTGTCTGTTCTTATGAAAAATGATATGGTGATAGCTTATGCCTCATGACAGTTGAAAATAAATGAGCAAAATTACCCAACTCCTGATTTGGAGTTAGCTATGGTAATCATTGCATTAAAGATTTGGAGGAATTATCATTATGGAGAAGGGTGTGACATTTATACTGATCATAAAAGTTTAAAGTATATTTTCACACAAAAGGAGATGAATATGCGCCAAAGAAGATGGTTGAAGCTGATTTAGGATTACGACTGCTCAATTCATTACCACCATAGGAAAGCAAACAAGGTGGAAAATGTATTATGTCAACAAGACCATGCCAGTTTATCCATGATGAGGATCACAAAAGATCCAATATTTAGGGATTTACAATGGATGGATCATGGAATTATAATCAAAGGGAAAAAATCGTATCTTTATCAAATGAATGTTCAACCATATATACATGTGAAGATTAATGAGGCACATAAAGAAGATGCCAAGTTAAAATAGAAGGTGAGAAATGTTCCTAAATTCAACCTTGATTGTGATGGGATCAAAAAGATCAGGAATCGGGTTTGTGTTCCTCCCATCCTCGAATTAAAGAAGGAGCTGCTGGATGAGGCTCATAGTTCTTCATTCTCTATTCATCATGGAAGCACGAAGATGTATAGGGACCTGAAAGAGTACTTCTGGTGGGATGGCATAAAAAGAGTTGTTTCTGAATATGTCTCTCGATGCTTGGTTTTTCATCAAGTTAAAGATGAGATACAGAAGTCTATGGGGATGTTACAACAATTACCCATACCCTAATTGAAATTGGGAAAACATCACTATGGACATTGTCACCGGACTTCCTAAAACATCCAAAGGCAATAATGCTATCTGGGTCATAGTTGATCGTCATACAAAGTCTGCACACTTCACTGCTATTAGAGAGGATTTATCTCTGGATCAGATTTCCAGGATATATGTCAAGGAAGTGGTAATATTTCATGGAGTACCACTTTCTATTATATATGATCAGGATCTGAGGTTTACCTCAATGTTCTGGCGAAGTCTTCAGCATACTCTGGATACAGAGTTGAGGTCCAGCACTGCTTATCATCCTCAGACAGATGGTCAGTCTGAGAGAACAATTCAAACTATAGAAGATATGTTGAGATCTTGCTCTATGTATTTTAAAGGTGGTTGGGATCGACACCTACATTTGGTGGAATTTTCTTATAATAATAGCTTTCACTCTAGTATTCAGATGGCTCCTTATGAAGCTCTCTATGGAAAGAAATGCAGGACTCTAACTTGCTGGGATGAAGTTGGGGAAAGAAAGATATTAGAACATGATCTTGTTGATGTGATGGCAGAAAAGGTCAGATCTATTCAACAACACATAAGAGCAGCTCAGAGTCGACAGAAAAGTTATGCCAACAACCGAAGAAAAGACTTAGAGTTTGAAGTGGGTGATAAAGTGTTCTTACGAATATATCTGTGGAAGAGAGTAATGAGATTTGGAAAGAAGGGATAGTTGAGCCCTAGGTATATCGATCCTTTCGAAATGCTGGATCGTGTTGGGAAGGTAGCTTACCGATTGGCGCTTCCACCAAATCTATCTCATGTTCACAATGTGTTCCATGTATCTCTCCTGAGAAAGTACGTACTTGATCCTTCACATGTACTCAGCTCAGAAGTTGTACCGCTGAAGCAAGATCTTTCTTATGAAGAACAACCTATAGAGATTCTGGATCGTAGCGAAAAAGTCATACACTACAAGACCACTCGCTTGGTGAAAGTTTTATGGAGGAAACACCAATTAAAAGAAGCTACATGGGAGCTTGAGGATGTGATGAGGGAGAGGTATCCTCGTTTATTTGTTACAAAGTGATGAATTTCGAGGGCGAAATTCATTTTAAGGGGGGTAGAATGTAACACCCGAGACTTTTATGTTATCATCAAAGGAATATTTCACTACACACAACACTTTCTTGGCTTTATTTACATGCAATCGCGACCTTCATAGATAGCTTGCATCGTACAGAATACCGAGTTTCAGTAAACAATGATATACTTTTAAAATATTCTTAGAACTAGCTGTTATAAATAGTAATAACCAGTTTTTGAAATTTTGTAAATTTTATATTTCAAAATTGACTTTATTTTTGTATTCAGAATATCGAAACTATCCTAGGGTGAAATTTTGGTATTTTTCTAAAAACATTCAATTTTTGATGAATAGTTAAACCACTAAGTGGTAGTTAAAAAAACTGAATTTTTCATAAAACATAATTAGACCACTTCTGTGAGTGGAATTTCAAAAATCCGAGAGACACAGTTGATGTCAGTAAGTAAAATGTGGTTCAATGAGATGAAAATAATTTTTGGTGAACAGTAAATTTTTACTTTTATTTACCACGGTTAAAAGTAAATAAGGTAATTAAGGGTAAAAATGATATTATTATTACCCTAACACATGTCCTAATTCTATTGGATAAGTGTAATTCGACCAAAAACAACCTTAGGAATAAAATATGACCATTTAGGTCCTCATGGATTATATTAGGACATTTATTATTAATTTATTAAAAGAAGGGTTAGAATAGTTAAAATCAATGTTTAATAAGAAAATCATTTTTAATATAGGGTTATACATAAGATAAATTATACTATAAATCTTCATTAGAAATCTAAAAAGATTTTCTACATAATGATATTTTATTTGTAATTTTTATACTTTAAATAAGTTAATTTATTTATGACACAAAGATGATGCAGTAATTATCTTATTAATGAAATATTGACATAATTGATGTTATAAATACCCAAATAAATGTAATTTGAGACTTTTTATGAAATAAACTAATTTTATAGGTTAATATGACATGTTAGTATTAATTTAATTAACTTTTTTAGAACAAATCATTCTGTTATGATTTTCACAAAAATTAATTACTAAATAGTGTTAAAATTGACATAAAATAGTTTTTAAAACAAATATTATATTATTAATTGTTATTTTATTCCTAAAAATATAAGGTTCGGCCAAATGACTTAGATAAGGTTATATATATTTATAATATAAAACTTGGGGTTCTTTTGGATGCTTATTGTTTGTTTATTAACCTTATAGTATAAGAACACATGAAGACATGGTAAAAGTAATGTTTTTTACTTAATGTTAAATCTAAATGATAAGGTTAAATAGGAACCTAAACTTGTCTAAATTATATTGGATGAAAGGATTTCGACCCATACCCACCTTAGGTTCTAAATAAATCAATTTAGAGCTATTTAGAACCGAATTTGACTTTATAATAAAATAATAGTTTTTGTTATTCCAAAGGTGCCCCTCTCCTCCCTTTTAAAAGGCACCTCCTCCCTCTCTTCCTCACACCAATTTCAGCATTCATGCTCTACCAACCCCTGCCAATTTCTCCTCTCCACTTCCCTAGAGACTTCCTAGAGGTCCTGGTCTTCTTCAAAGACCAATTTTAGTGCCCTTAAAGGAGATCTCAAATAGGCGCTTCAAAGAAGAGGTAATGTCCAATTACCAATTCCTTCAACTTTATTTCTTCTTCCACTTCTTCTTCTTTAGTTGTTTCATTATGAAGTAATAACATCAGTATCACTAATATACTCATATGTTATTATATTTATGAAACAACCCTATTTCACCATCTATCCATCCTAAGGAAAATGAAATCACCGCGCATGCGTACTTACAGAATACCGTCTCCACGCTGTGGTGTAATCTATTTTCCACCACCACCTTACATGGATGGGTATAATGGTGTAAATAATGACTATATATAACTATTATAAATTGATATTGATTCTGAAATAGTATACATACACTCCAATACAATTCCACGATCATGGGAACGATATCATCGCTCGTCCGTACGTACGGAATACCGTCTCCACGATGTGATGTGACTCGTTCTACATGATATTCATTGCATAATGATTATATAAATGAATTGAGTGAATAAATATGATATATATTACAAAAATACCATTTTGTAAATGAGGTATCTATAACCTAAAAATAAGTATAAGAATTTATTCGACAAAACACGCATAAGAACAAAAAGAAATAAACACCCGAATAAACAAGTAGTAATGAAATATTTGTAATACGAAGATAAGAATATGACCATATAAGATATCATAAAAATAAGTATGATTCTAGAATAAGTCAATAACATTTTTTAAATAATTATACATGAGGATCGGACACTTACAAATCAAATCAGACCTAGGTTAAGGAAAAATATCACAATCTTATTTTTATCCGAGATTGTTTATACTTGGGTATTTACTGGGGTGTATTTTATCATCCACATCCATGTTTCCTCAATATGTAATATTTATATCCTTCCACAGTAGTTTATATCCAATTTTACCCTTCGGTGATTATTTAGTAAAACATATGAAATGAATCTTTTGTCGTTTTTCATATGAGGTACTTTTTGTCTTTTCCGACAGAAGAACGAGAAGAATGTTTTTTTAACTTATACGACATGAATGGATTTTTAAAACATTATTTACAAGAAGATTACTTTACATGTTTTCAAGTCTATTTTTAATCAACTTCTTATAGTTTAGAATTGTATGACATTTTAAGAAAGGAAAAGTTTTTTTGAAGTAGAAAGGATATTTTTCTCAAGAATGGAGTTCAAGTGTTTTATCAAAATTATATTCCATTTAAGATAATAAAGTGTTCAGTTTCTATCCCTATTATTACATTGATTTGATTATGTTGTGATGGAATTATTTTTATGGTTTCCTTTATCTTTTATGAATTGTATTATGATTTTACGATGTTTAAGATTCCCATTTTTATTACATGGGTTATGCTATGATGTATGGTTTCTGATTTTGTGGAACACAAATGAATGGTATAATTATGAGATGGGTGGGACCTATATCTCCCTCCAATGCATTGGGTAAGGATTTTATATCTCATGAGATAGACATGGCTGGAACGACATGTTAAACCGGTTCAATGAAATAGGACTGAAACGAGGAGTGAACTCAGTTTAGAAATGGACTTTGTCCACTAAGATAGTCTTGGAAATGAGTCTTTACTAATAAGAAATGATTCTCTATGATTATGTGTGAATTCCACAAAGTTTCTTATTTTATGTTTTGATTATTGGGATTACATTTCACTACTATGATTTATCCCATGTTATGAGATTATGATTTCCTTTGTAGGTTATGATTTCCAAAATTTATGTTCTTATATATATGATGTGATTGATATTTCTTTTATTTACCCTTACTCATAATTTGAGCTCACCCTTTTGTATGTTTTCTTTCCCCAGGTCAGGAAGAAGGTTATTAAGTATGATATACCAAAAGGGGGTATAGATATGATGAAATAAATGGGAGACAATGTAGACTCTTTATGAACCATTTGTTTATGATTCCCAGTTTCTAAAGACACTATACATATACGGTCCATTCCTGGTTTTGTTATATGTTGTAATAGGTGTGCTTCAATTCTGAAGTAATAACAATGTATGTAAAGTATGGGTCGTTATACGTAAACTGTTCAATTTATTAAGTGTTTTAAAAGTTTTCATTTTGTATTGCGATTAATAAACTAATCTTGTGTATTACATTGTTTAGAAATGGTGCCTAGTGGAAGGAATGGAAACCATATTATTTCATATAATCCATGCAAGTATTTCCCTCCTACTCGTGATAATTATAGTGGAGTGGGTGATGCAACCGGTGCAGAAAAACATATCACCATACTAGGAAAACACACTCAGGTTAGGAATAATAACCTTACCTGTATAGACCACCCTGATCTACAATGCAGGGGATCAATGTTATACAGATCCATGTGGAAACAACCACCAACATTAAATGGGACTACAAATCCATTTTTATCTGAGAAATTGATATGTTCCATAGAGAAAATATTTCACGCTTTGGGGAGTAGCGAAAGGGGAATAGTTTTCATGGCAGTTTATCACCTCATAGGAGATGCATATCAATGGCTTTCATTAATTCAATACACAATGGAGGATAAATAAGTATCAAATATGGAATGGAGGGAGTTGAAAGAAATTTTCTTAGTAGAATAATTTCCTTGTGACCATCATGTGGGTATGGAAAGTCAATTTCTATGTCTGATGCAAAAGGAGTATGATAATGTCTCAAAGTATGAGTCTAACATTACAAGGATAGTAAGGCATGCATTAAATTATAAACGTAACCCAAGGAGTAATACTGATCTATTTTTTATGGGATACAAACATTTCTTCATTGAGAGTTAGTCTCATAATCATTCTCGTTGTATGAATATATTGTCACTTGTTTTATCAAGACAAAAAAGTAATTCTCTAAATATTATGAATTTAAAGAAAAGAATCATAATAAGAGATCTTTAGAAAACATTTGAAATTGAAATACGGGGATAAAGGGAAATGTGGAATTTCTATCCAGTGGTTAATGTGGGAAGAACGACCTTGGTACTTTCATGAAGGAAATGAGAGTCTGTTACATGTCAGGTGAAAAGGGCCTCCAAGATCTTGATTGCAAGGGAAAGAAAGTGTTTTTCAATTTTGAATGCTACAATTGTAGATAAATGGGGCATTTTGAAAATGGTTGTCCAAAGTGCAGAGGAAACTTACCTCAAAAAAGTCAAATATGAAAGGCCAAGTTTATGTGATCACTACTACTATGGTTGAAGCATCGAATGAATTGATGGAAGGCAATTTAATAGTTTTCACGTGAATATCCATGGCTTGATTCAATATTAGATTATCACATTATTTCAAATCTTACCAATTTTCTAATAAAATTAGATATTTCTTATTTTATTTAACAAGGGAGTTGTCAGTCAAAACTCCTAATGGAAGTATCATTGCAATAATGTTTTGTGAATATATTCCCATTAGGGTATATAAATGTTATTTAGCTTCTGATTTCATTGTCATACCCATGACTGAATTTGATACAATGCTCAGTATGGAATGGCTTTTAGTCCATGATGCCAAAATTTATTTTAAGAAGAAGGAGTTTACCATTTTTTATGATGATAAGAAGTACAATATCTTTAGAGAAGAAACATCACTACCTGATTCTTATCAAGATCCACCTCCAGTAGCTCTAATAAATTAAATTGTTTGGGAATAATAGTGTTAAATAACTATGGGTGAGAAAAAGAATGTTCAAATAGAGGATGTACTTATTGTACAATATTATGTTGATGTGTTTCCAGATGATTTACCTGAACATCCTCTAGAACGAGAAGTTTAGTTTTCCATTGATTTAATTCCTACTTCAAGGCCCATCTCGAATACCACTAATAGAATGTATACTGTGGAATTAGTGGAAATAATGAAAAACATGAGGTATTGAGTAACAAAATATTTATTCACCCTAGTGTTTCTCCATGGGGATCCCATGTTCTTTTTGTTAAGAATAATGATGGATCTTTGAGGTTGTGCATTAAATACATTGATATCTACGAAATAAAAATTATGAAAAAGTATCCCCTACCTTGATTTGATTGTTTATTTCACCAAAATCATGGAGCTAAATATTTTTAAAATATTTTCCTTCAATCTGGATATCATTAGTTGTGTGTAAAGAATGAAGACATTCCGAAAACAACATTTCCAAACAGGTTCAAGCATTACGATTTTACAACAATTCCTTTTGGGATCACTAATGCACCCTTTATTTTCATGGATATATGGAATATAGTTATCATGGAATATCTTGATGAATTTTTTGTTTTTTTATTGATGATATCATTGTATACTCAAAAATCTACAAAGAACATGAAAATCATTTGTGCACTATTATGAAAACCCATCGATGAAATGAATTATATGGGATGTTTAGATTGTGTGAATTATGGCTTTAGGAAATTTTATAACTTGGTCATATTGTCTCTAAGGATGGAATCTTTGTCGATCCATCAATGACCAAAGAAATCAAATAATTTCTAGAACTAAATTTTATAACTGAGGTTCATAGTTTTTTATTGGTTTGACAGGTTATTATCGGCATTTCATCCAAAAATGTGCATGATTATCTAACCCATTAACAAAGCTCACATGTATAGGGGTTAAATATGTTTAAAAAAGAGAGTGAATTTTTTTAAGAGATGAAGTGAAGATTAGTCATTCCTCTTACCTTAACTCTACCATCGGGGAATAATTCATTTTTTATTTATAGTACTTCATCAATTAATGGAATTGGTTGTGTCCTTTTGCAGAATCATAGGGTTATTTCCAATGCATCATGACAGCTAAAAAATTCATTAAAAAACTATCCTACCCATGATCTTTTTTTTTGAAGTTGTAATATTTTCATTGATGTTATGGATACATTATATCTATTTTGATAAATGTGAGATATATAACGATCACAAGAGAATGAAGTATATTTTTCTCACA
Organism: Viscum album; assembly: GCA_963277665.1. Lineage (NCBI taxonomy): Eukaryota > Viridiplantae > Streptophyta > Magnoliopsida > Santalales > Viscaceae > Viscum > Viscum album. The sequence goes on from OY728120.1 coordinate 2,118,092,700, forward strand.
AAAATATCTCAACATGAGGAATATTTGATGACTTGAACTACTCAAAAATTATGTTTTCAAAATAAATTACAACCTATGGAAGGAAAATAAGGTGGAATATGTTTTGAGAAGAAAGGTTCATGGTGTTTGGAACATGATGGGAGTTGAAAGCATTCCAATGTTAATAGATCTAGTAAAGAGGGATACGTGAACAATCATTGAAGGTGAATCATCAATAATTTTTCAAATGGCTGACAATATAAATATAATGTAAAGGATACAAAGTACTAAGACTGATTATGAGGAGTGTCAAAAGAGAATTAAATATATGAATAATAGTAGATTAATTGACTTCGTATATGAAGAAGGAATTATGAAATTTGGGAAGAGACTTTTTGTTCCTGACATACCTAATCTAAAAAGAGAATTATTGGATGATGATTATAGCTCCAATTTCTTTATACACCCTAGTAGCACTAATATGTATAGATATTTGAAGGAAAATTTTCGGATAGAAAACATGAAGTGAGAGATTTATGATTATATGTTAAGATGTATGGTTTGTCAATATGTGAAGGATGGAATACATCATCCAAGATGAGTCATGCAACCTTGTCCTATACTTGAGTGGAAATTGGATGATTTTACGATGGACATTGTCATGCGGCTACCAAAGACTAGTAAAAGTAATGAAGAATTATGTGTCATTGGTGATCGTCATAACTAGTTAGTATATTTTCTTGATTTAAGAGATGATTTACAACTTGAATGTTTAGAAAAGCTATATATTGATGAATTTGTAAGACTTCATGGAGTTTCCCATCATTTGTTTCTGATCGTGACCCCCATTTTAAATCATGATTCTATAAAATTATTCAGAATTCCATGGGTACTGGACATCATTTGATTACTTCCTACCACCCTCAAACTGATGGACAATCACAATGGACTATTCAAACCATAAAATACATTTTGAGATCTTTCTATCTTGACTTTTTTAGGTATGTGGGATCAATATTTATTTCTGGTATAATATTACTGTAACAATATCTTGCATTCAAGTATTTCAATGGCACTATTTGAAGTATTATGTTAAAAGAGATGTCTCACACGAACATGTTGGGATGATGTTGGTGAATGAAAACTTGTATGCGCAGAAATTGTTGAGCATGCAATGGAAACAATGAAGGTTATTCAAAACCACATCAAAGCAGCTCAAAGGTGAAAAAAATAGCAATGTATATAACCGAAAAAATGATTAGGAATTTCAATTAGGAGTTCATGTTTTCCTCTAGTTATCCCCATGGAAGGCTGTTATAAAATTTGGTAAGAAGGAAAAATGAACTCCCAAGTACATCAGACCTTTAGAAATTGTAGAACAAATTGGGATTGAAGTAAATACTTTGAAAATGCCTCCAAGTCTCTCCAAAGTTAATGATGTGTACCACGTATCATTGTAGAGAAAAGACAAGCCTAACCCAACACATGTACTCACCGATTAATAAATTGAACTGGAACCTGATATGTCTTATTGTGAGGAGCCTTTCAAGATTCTTGATACTAGAGAACATTTTTGATAATCCATATGAATCCTCTGATAAAAGTTATATGGAGAAACCATAATATGGGAGAGGAAACATGGGAACCCAACGAACGTATGATGAAGAACTACCCAAATCATTTTATGCAGTAATATTCTAGAAAATTCATGGGTGAATGTTTTTGAAGGAGGGAAGAATTTAACTCCCCATGATTCCATGATATGCTTCTCATTGATTAATAAAAGTTCTTGCATTGTATGCAACATCGAGTTCTAACACACCACATCCAATTAAATTAGTAGTTATGAATAGTAGTACCCACATTTTTAAATTTTTTAAATTTAATATTTAGAAATGGAATTGATTTTTGGATATGTAATATCTAAATTATATTAGGATGTCTTTTTTAGAATTTTTTAGAAATCAATCGATTTTTGATGAATAGTGAAAACACTGCCTGATTGTTTAAAATATAATTTTTATTAGAATGATTATTATTTTAATTTATATTTATTTTAGGTCAAGATAGATATATAATACCTATATATGTTCAATGTAATTCAACGCATTCATTTTATAATAATATTAGATATATAAAATTTTATTGAACATTTAACATCTTTTACCCACCTTCAAGGAGAATTTAACAATTTGAATAAAACGTAATTTTATAGCTTCTATTAATTGAATTTAAAATATATTAGTGGAACAGTTGACATCAGTATATAAAATTCAATACAAAAAGTTGAAAAATAATTTTTGGTGAATATTAACCATTGACTTTTATTTAACCTCGTTATATGTAAATAGGGTAATTAAAGCTAAACATATGATATTATAATTAACCTAAACCATGAACTAATTATATTGGATAAATGTATTTTGACCAAAATATACCTTAGGAATAAAATATATTCCTTTTGGTCCACATGGATTAGATTAGGTCATTTATTATTATTTTATTTAAGGAAGAGTTGAAAGTGTTAAATTCAATGATTATTAACTAATCCATTTTTAATATAGGGTTATGTATAAGATATATTAGACTATAAATATTCATTATAAATATAAAAAGATATTATACATAATATTATTTTATTTATAATTTTTAGAAATTAAATAAATGAATTTAATTACGACATAATGATGATCCATTAATTACCTTATTAATGAATGATTAGAATAATTGATATTATAAATATCCAAATAAATGAAAATTGAAACTTATGATGATTTAAAACAATTTTCTATGTTAATGTGACATAAAAGGGTTGATTAAATAAATAGTGTTCTAAGTGATATGTTGTTATGACTTTCCCAAAAACAAAATACCAAATAGTATAAAAATTGACTTTAATGAGTTTTTAGAGTAAATATTATATTACTAATTGATATAATATTCTTAAAAATCTATGGATTGGAAAAAGGACATAAATAAGGATATTTATATCAATAATTAACCACTTGGAGTTCTCTTGGGTTTTTATAGTATGGTTATTATCCATTTATATTAACAATACAAAGATACTTGGTAAAAGGTGAACTATTTAACTAAGAGTTAAAAATAAATGATAACGTTAATATGGTTACATAAACCATTCTAAATCATACTGGTTGAGATTTTATCGACCCATCTCCTCCATAGCCTCAAAATAAAATTTTTGTGAGACATTATAAAACGATTTTGATTATATAATAAAATAATATTTCAAGCATTTTCTAAAGTAACCATCAGCTCTCTAATAAAAGGGTACATCCCCATCCCTCAAAATCACACCTCTAAAGCCATTTTTCATTGACAAACCCTACTCAAACATCATCCAAACTACCATAAATACGTCATAAAGGTCTTAATATGATCATAATCCGATATAATGATCTCTTTTGATCAAATCAAACAGAAGCACCTGAAGAAGAGGAAATAATTTAATATCATCTTTCTAAGTTATTTTCTTCTTCCATTTCCTAATTCATTGTAGTTTACATTCCAAAATAATAACTCCAGAACATTATTCTTAAATTGATGTTATTATTAATATACAACAACCATATTCATTATTCATTCCATACTATGAAAGACATTGCCACTATACGTGCATACGTACGACTTACCGTCTCCACGTCGCAGAGTAGTTGTTATTCAACACTTCATTATTTGGATGGGTGTAATAATGAGTATAATTTATGTAAATAATAAATATAAAATGTTAATGATTTTTTATATATTATAAAAATTCCAATTACATTTTATTTCACCATCAATAAAATGATATTATCGCTTCAACATACGTACAGATTACCATCTCCATTAACGCAATGAGATTCATTCCCCATTGTAATAATTCAAGAATAATTTTCATTTTACGATTAAATATAATGATTAAGATCTTAATAAAATTCTATATATGAATAAAATAAATCCTATCCATAACAAATATGACTTCTCTAGCAAAACATATAAAGTAAAATTAATCAATTCACTCCCGAAAAAATGATACTTCTAAAACATTATTAACAAGTAAATATTATAATATCATATATGATATTGTATTTATGTATGTGGTTATTGATTAATTTAATAACAATTACATAAATATTATACATGTGGTTAATATACCCTCTATAAATTAAAAGTACAATGTAAGGGTTAATTCTAAAATCTTATCATTATATGAGGTTGTTTATACATGAGTATCTAATGGGACTTATTTATCATGCACATCTGTGTTTCTTAAAAATGTATTTCAAAACATTTTAACTATTTCCTATACTATGTTTTAAAGTCATATATAACCATGTTTTTCTTTTTATTAAATGTTTATAATGGAATCATTCCATCGTTTTCCAAACAAGGTCCTTTACAGCCTTTTCGACAAAATTATTGAAATAATGATTTTTTATCTTATACAGAATGTGCAGCTATTTTTTTCCATTATAACATCTTCAAAGATTACCATAAAATAGTATAATAATATTTTCCAAATAAATGTTTTCATTTATAATTATGTGACATTTAAATGATTTCAAAACAGAAAGAGATATTTCTCTCAAATAGTTTTGATTTCATCTATGTCAACATCCTTTGATGGATTTTACACATTTTTTATGTTGATTCATTGTGATACAATATTAAATATTGTATTGAAGGTTGTGTGATATTATTGACTATGGTTGTGTTATTTTTACACCATTCATGGTTTATGGTTAAATTATTAACATTTATTATTATATTTTTAATAATAATGTTTATGTTATGTTTTGTCATTTTCGAATGTGGAATTCATTGGGCTTAGTATGTAACGGGTGGAGCTTTCTATAGCTCCTTGATCCATCAGTAGGTCTCGTGAGACAAAGTAGTGTCTTTTTATAAGACATGGATAAAATAATTTTTTTGTAGTATTGGCATGAGTTCGGGACTATGTGGTTATGATGTCTAGAATTATGTATTCCATCATTATAAAATTGGTTATTGATCTTACAAGTGATTATTAAACAAGTAGAATATCCATGTGAATAAGTAAATAGAATTATAGAATTTATCATTTCCATATTATGTGAAATTTTATGTTTAAAAGGTTTTTCTTTAACTCGTATACATTTTCTTAAATGTTAATGCTTATTTATGAACATTTCCTCTATATTGTAATCCTTACTGAGCACATGTGCTCACCTTTTTCATTGATTCATTTTTTCCAGGATGCGAACAAGTATATTAATACTAACCTATAGGTATAGTATAACAGAGATGAATGTGTTCAAAGGGGACACACTGTTTTTTTCATTTCATAATGTAATGAAAAACTTATGTTTTTACCTAGTATCTCCAAGGCTACTAAATTTATCATACTGTTGGGATTTAATCCCTTGTGATCGTTCAAATGTTATTTAATATTGCACCGATGATGGGTAGCTAGGGTCATCTCATTTAAAGGGCTGTTTTCATGCACCAGTTCCAGTTCGAGTCTAGCTCATTGAGGCTTTTTCTGGTGTTACCCCTAGATACATGTATGCCGGATCCACCTCAAACTACTCATATTCACAAAATCTCTCTATTACCCAAACTCAAGGAAGTTCATCTATAATAATCATCAGAGTCATTCTTATGGTAATGGTCTCCAATCAGGGTTTTCTAAATATAGATTGTAATTATTTATTAAACTTCCTCTAATAACAAAAGTAACACCCTGACTATAGTTAACCAGAGTCGATGCATTATTACATAACATTAGCAGGATCACAAGAGATCCATTCTGAAAATACTGATTAGTTTAATATCCTTTTATTTTCTAGATATGAACCTATGTTTTACCTTACATCATGAAATTAAAAAAAACCTTGTGTCCCATTTAAACACACTCATATCCATCGGCCTATCCCTACTAGTCAATCATAATATACTTCTTATCATCTAAGGAAAATGAAAACCTAAGAAAGGGGTGATAATAGATTCTTAGAAAAGATAACAATATTGGACAGACAATGATAAATAAGCACATCCATTTAAGTAAATTTATAATACTAAAACACCAGACATTTAAACATAAACATCAGAATAATATGGAATATATAAATCAAATAATCATATTTACATATTCACATGGATATTCCACTAGTAGAATAATCAAATGTAATATCAATAGATAATTTCAAAATTATGGAAGACATAATGTCGTACATCATAACCACATAGTCAAGGCCTCATGAGAAAACTACAAATAAGATTTTGTCAAATCCTTGTGCAAAGACACTAGTTTGTCGCATAGGACCAACCGATGCATTGAGGAGCTATATCAGGATTCTCCCATCATATACTATGTCCTATGATTTCCTCATATTAAATGGTTGAACAATAATTTAAACACCCATATTATAATTGGTATAAAAATTATCAATAATTAAACCACAAACCTCAAATGGTATAAAAATAGAACACCCACAATCAAACATAACTGATTATCTACAATATGGAAGATTGTATTATAATAAATAAACCTCAATAAAAAATAATTAAGCATATTGAAATAAATGAAAATAATCAGTAATACTAATTGAGATAAATATCCCCATTTTCTAGAAAACATTTAAAAGTATCACTATTTAACAAGATTATATTAAAAATAGATTTTTGAATCAAAGTGTCACATACCACAATGAATCTTTTAAAATGAATTTTAATTTTAAATCATTCTTGTCCATATAAATAAACCAATAACGCCATTTTCAAAACAATAATATTAATGAGAAGTATTTAGAATAATAAATAACTAAAACATTTAAAATTATATTTTAGTAAGAGTTCCAAACCAAATGAAAGATGCTTGAATTAAAATATTTAAGGTAATAAAAACATTATAATATCATGGGAATAAATTTATTCATGATATTCTATGTGAAATTATAGTTTGTACACTATATAAATCTGAATTGGTGCAAAACAACAAAGCAGTTTCAATGGAATGTAAAGTGAGATGAAATCCCTTATAAGAATATTATCTTTAGGTTAAGGATAAATTAATGACATAATTTTGTGTGAAAAATATAAATAATTTAAATTTGATGTGATATTCATTGTAAATAAATCTGATGGAATTCACACATATTCTCATATAAATATCACCAATGTCTTGGACGTTTATCTCAAGGAATGGAAATTGAGTTAATATTACACTTATCAAGATCATATCGATGAATTTGGAATTTATTAATGGAGTGATTATGTGTATCAAAATTATATCAACACTATGGGGAGATTAAATTACTAAATAAATAAATATTTATTTATTTCACACATAATCTTGGAGTAAAATAATCAATGGCATTTTCGTAAAACCCAATGTGTGGAAATCGAAATTAAAAATTCCCTTACCGATATGGTTACTTACAAAAAATAAAATACATGAATGAAGTATCATACAATGAAAATGTAAATAACCATAAATTATAGTATATTTCAAAAATAATACATTCATGGGAGTTATATAAACCTCAAAAAAGGAAACAACATCAACATAGCATGAATCTCATGAGAATGAGATGTGAGATGAAAACTCTCTTACCTTGTAACTTTCCTTAGTCAAGTATAAATTAACCTCTTATATAATAGTTAAATAATAGTTATCAAATTATACAAGAACCACATACATAAATATGATATCATATATGGTCTTATAATATTTCTTTGTTAATAATATTCTTGTAGTATCATTGATTTGGGTGTTAGCTGTTTCGTTTTCTTTTATAGGTTTTGGTACGCAAGGCATGATTATTATAGATATGATGTATTTTATATATATCATGGATGATATTAATTTTTAATGATTATTTTAAATCATAAAATTAAAATTATTCATGAATGGTTACGATGGGAATATGGATATCATCGCTTTCGTGGAGATGGTAATCCGTACGTATGCATGAGCGACTATATCATTCTATTGATAGTGAAATCCTATGTAATTGGATGATATATCATATATACAGAATAATAAAAAATTTATAATTATTATTTAGATAAATTATACACATTATTATACCTATCCAAATAATGATGTGTTGAATAACTAATTACACAACGACGTGGAGACGGTAAGCCGTACGTACGCACGTATGGGGACTTTGTCATTCATAGGAAGGATAAAATAATGAATATGGTTGTATTATATTTATAATAACATCGAAGTATATAGAAGGTTGTTTTGGTATGGAAACAACATAGAAAGAGGAAGTGGAAGAAGAAATGTACTTTGAAAGAGGTGGGGAATTTCTTATCTCTTTTTCTGTTGCTTCCCTTTGATTTTATCAAAAGGGATCCTTAGGTTGGCGTTCAGACCAAGTTAACTCTCTAGGATGATATTAGTGTAGTTTGGAGGATATTTTTGAAGGGTTTGTCCCAGCCAAATGGATGTGGATGTGTGAATTTGAGATAATGGGATGTAACCTCTTATAAGAGAGGTGATGGTCACTTTAAGAAAAGCATGACATATTATTTTATTATAAAATAATTTTCGGTTTCTAATGGCTCTAAATAGATTTAAATCACGCCTATGGTGGTTATGCGTCAATATATGATCATCCAATAGGTTTTACTCATTTTTAGGTTTCCATATTAACCTTATCTTTTATATTTAATTCATAGTTAAATAGATTATCTTTTTCTTTGTCTTCTTGTATTTTTTTATTACATGGTTAATAAACAAACAATAAAATTCCAAGAGAACCTAAAGTGGTTCATTAATGACTTATCTATCATTATAAAAGTCCTTTTTATGAACCCTATACACTTATGTTTGTTACATCATTTAATAATATAGTATTTGTTTTAAAAACTCATTTATGTAATTTTTGACACTATTTATTATTTTCTATTTTTGAGAGTAAACAAAACATGATTACCACGAAAAAAAATTTAATAGATGATAAATAAAGGTGATTTTTTACGAATTATGAGAGAATTTTGTCATTTAATGTTCCCTTAAAATCATTGATAGTTCATTGTTCATAAAATTTTATATGGTTTAATGTAATTTCTTGGTTGAGTGTTGTCAAAATATTGATTCCCCGCTTGACTCTTATCACAAATAAGCAACCATTCAGATAAAAAATCGTGATTTTAAGGTTTGGACCTCATGAATGGAAGATGCGAAACAAAAGAATAATTAAATATGATGATTTTGTGTGAGAAAAATTATTATTGTGTTGTCCAATTGGAATGATTCAAAATCCGCACTTGAAATCTCAACCTAATCGGTGTTGAGATAAAAAGTCTTTCACTTGATTATAACAAAAAAAATGTGTTCAGAGGAGAATAGATTTAAGATTAAAAATATTAAAAATGTTTTAGACAAAAAATACAAAACACAATCAGAATAAAAAGTGTCTAATCTCCATCCAAATTATGTGTAGCTCCAATGAAATGGCCATCCAGCGTTTGGTTCTCCATGGATATGAGGAGGAGGCTTGGGTGGGACTCCACCTTCATCCATGATCCCCTTATGATGATATGTACCTCTAGAACATTTTGGATGAATATAAGAATCCTTTGGGTATAATACAAATAAGATATTTTCAACCTAGAAGAACTTCCAAATGGGGAGCCCAGAGTTTCATTTTATAAGAAATTGGATGGTGTTCTTATGCCCCAAGATAATGAGAAACAACATGGCTTTGAACTCATATAGTCTTATGTCACATTTACGAAAAATAAAAAGTTGTACCCCCATATCCTAAATATCTCCACATAAAATATTTAACTATTTGGATAATTACAACATGAGATATCAATAGAACACAACTCGACACTTTTGACTTCTTGTCAATTCAGTGGCTTGGAATGATCAGCCCATTTGGGATAATAGATGGACGAATTAAGATTGTGTCCTTTAATAAAAGTCTTATCAAATTAAATATTTTTTCATCTCACAATCTATCAACCCATTTGGATGCATTCCTTGGTATCAATGTGTATTTGAGTCCACTATTTTTCTTCGATCATATGCAGTTTGGAAAAATTTTCTTGGACATCTTCATGGGTCCACAAAATCACTTCCACCTATTATGAAATTATCGAAACTAGTTACATTACCCATTTTAAAAGTGATAAAAAACAAATAATTTCATAAAACATGATGTAAAATTTGTTATTATTCTTATAATTTTCAATACAAAAGTAGTTTAGAAAAATATTTAACGGGTGAAAATGAAATAGTGAATCATGGTGCGATCACACCTCCACACCTAGTCATATGCACTCCTAGGTAAATTAACATTTTCAAATATTATTCTTGGATATATTATATAATATATAAGCATTTAAAAATCAATGAAAATTTGATTCCGATTAGAAATGTTATCAATGTAAAAAACACAGTGAGGAATTATTCTTAGTGATCATTGAAAAATATGTATCAAATTTTTTTTAATGAAATTACAAGATATACATGATACCAATAGATGAAAATAATTAAAAAATTAATCATTTCAGAAATTCTCCATGTGTGTATGTTTTAACAGTTTCATGATTATATTTACACATTCTATCAAATAAAATTAGGTTATTTTAAAATTTTCGTACTTATGTGATCCCTTCCACCAAACCTTCCCTACTTCCTATGAAATTAAATTTCATGAACCAAAGCCTTAAAAATTCATATAAGTCAAACCCTAATCCCCAACATATATATAATCATTTTTTTTACAGTTCATCACTCCCATCAATTTTAATATTTTTTTTACTTATTTATGAGGGGATACAAAAGTCAGATAACAGATACACATGCATAGGTCAATTTGATATAAAAATTAAATATATATAATGTAGAACAATCATATGAAAAAATAATTCGAATTATTAGAAAAAAATTAACATATTTATATTTACCTTAAATGATGTAATAAATTTTCATTTCATGTTTGGGTGCAATGATATATAGATAAATTAAGTTACATAATTTTCATTTAAACTACCCACACAATGGGTACCATTATTATAAATGGATTCAAAATTATACAACAATTTATATCATCGACAGACATCCAAAATTAAAGAGAATGTCACACCATTGTATTGAATTATAGATGAAATGCACATTTCATTAGGATTTCATTTTCCAATGTTAAAAAAACATGAAATATGGAAATTACATATACATTTTCAATAACATGAATGACTAATAATGCATCATTTACCATGATAAATTGGGAAAACAATTAACATTATGGAACAATGTTAGGTGTAAAATGAAGGGGGAAACTGATAATACTATACAACAAGTGAAAAGAAAAAAAAATAAGCAACGATGAAGAAAATTCCTAACTAACCCAGGAATGTATCCATCGACCCACACCTAGAGCATGTAGTGCTCTCACAGTAATAAAAGAGAATGGGTGGGGGAAGGATAAAACATGGTGGGTTTCATTCATATATTTATTATTGAACATGAATTTCCTTCCTTAGGGACTATGTAATGGCTTCAGGAATGTGATTCAACCGCAGCCCATTGATAGTAGAGGTTTTCTTCATTTCTTCATTTTCAACCTGAACAGCACCAAATGGATAAACATTAGTAACTGTATAAAATGAAAAAAATTGGGTAGAAGCTTACTAAGATGTAAATTTAGACATGTATTGTAAATTAAGACCTTCTGTCAAATGTGGTATTGAAGATGAAGGATGATATGGTTTTGGGTAGCCTTGGTTCACTCCATATAAATTTGGTTGTTCTCATATGAATCTAGTCTACTTTCTTCCAACTGATAAATCTGAATCATCCTTGGAGCACCATTAATAGATTTATATTAATTTCATTTTTTTATGTTCTAGTATGACTGGTGCTCTATCTCAATTTGGATTTGACAACTCTATCAAAATAGTAGACAATATCGTTACATTGCAATGAGTGTTCTAAAAGAAGTACGGTAAGACCATGATGAATCATTTAGTCTAGTAATTAAATAATTTTTATTGTCTTGAACAATTTTTTCAATAAAATGTTTTAAATATATATTTTACACCTCGTCTTGACCATTGGTTTGTGCGTGATAAGATGTAGACATTCAATGCCCGACCCTATATCGATTCAAATGTGATTGAATTGTAAGATTTCAAAAATGAGAACCCTGGTCACTAATGATAAGCCTACATAATCATGTGAGAAGTGTATCAGAATTGAACAAAAGGTAAATATATAACACAAATATTAAACATAACCAGTAGATGAAAGAGTGTCAGATCTCCCTCCAATGTATGTATACCTCCCTTGAAAGGATTTTCCAACGTTTAGCTCTCCATCGAGAGGAGGAAGCGGTTCGGGTGGAACTTAACCTTTATCCATGATCCACCTATTAAGATAGGGGCCTCTAGAACATCATTAATGAGGAGAGATCTTCATTAGGTCTCTAATATAACATATCTTTTCTACCTGGATGAACATACAATTGGCGAGCCCAATTTATCATTTTAATAGTAAATTGAAAGGTGTTTTTGAGACCCCATATTTTGAGAAACAACTTGGCCCATGGATTCCGACCTCAGTAATGTCATATCACACTTTAATGACAATTAAAATGTTGTATCCATGCCACCTGAATATATCCATTGAAAATTTGACACAATTTGGACAACTAGAACTCGACATATCGACAGAAAAAACACACTTCTTTTGACATCATGTAGATTTAGTGGATTGGATATATCAGTCGGTATGGTTCAACAGATGGAATAATTGGAATTTATTTCCTTCATGAATGTTGTATACCATTGAATTTTAGGCCAACCCACAAAATATCATCATATTTGGTTGAACGGTTTTGTATAATTTGGAAATTTAATCCACTGGTGTTCGTGGATCCTATGAAGTTTGGCCCATTTCATTGTCATGGGTCCTCCAAATCTCCCAAACCTATAATGAAATTCTCAAAACAAGTAACATTCACATTTTTTAAAGAGATAAACACAAAATAATGGATTCAAAAAAATGTGAAATATTTTATTATTTATATTATTTTGGAAAAAAAATAGTTTAGAATAATGTTCTAATGGTGAAAATGAAACAGTGAATCACATGGCGATTAGCATACCCAATACACGATGGACACCCACCTACAAATTCTTTCTACCAAGACAGTTGCAAAATCCAAAGCGGTATATCACTGATCTACCTTGTTTTCACTAGGTAACCATATCTCAAGTTCCACAGTGGCATGAAAACCATCAAGAGGGTCACATCATTGTACCCAAATGTGTCATTTCTATTATCCAGGGTCCCTCCAATGAAATTTACTCACACCAAATATTTTTTCAAAATACCATGAAAAAAAGTATGTCACCAGAATTCATTAAACAAATATTTTATTTAAAAAAATATCTATTAAATTTTTAATGCAATGAACCAACCAATATTTTAAATCCATCATTTTATAATTATCAAACAAGTGTTTCTTCCCAAAAATTATCTAATTTCTACAATTACGCAATCCATCACTAAATAGTGATTACAAAAACCATTAGAAATCTATTTCACAATTAAAACTAATAAAATAAATCAATTTTAAATCAATCCTTAAAAGCATAATAAGAGTAGTCAAAAGTGAATCAACATGCCATATAAAAATATTTGAAAATGAAAAACAACACAAATTATTCAAAAAACATGTGTTACATATTCAAAAATATGCATTAGTTCTTGTCCTATACATCAAAATTACCATATCACACCATGACTAAAATTAAAAAAAAAATTATATATACAGAAAGGATTATATCCATGAATTAAAAATTTGTAAAAACAAAAAACTCCGGAAATCCACTGAGAGAGAGAACATACCATGAAATTGGGGGTCCAATGCAGCAATATTTACCAATAGATCTCTATTTGTTCAAAGGGAAGGGTATCCAAAACCATGGGTGGGAGATTATATTGTGTTTTGATCTATTTCGTTTTAAAATAGATGTTAAGGGTCTAATTCAGATTAGATCCACAATTTAAGGAGGGCCAACAGTACGTTGGTTGGTTATGCTACACAATTCTCCCAAACAAGTGCCAATTGTGATGGTGATTCTCCCATAAGACACACCCTCACATTGCAATACAATTTTTTTCCAAACATGATCTGCCCCTCTATCCAACATTGCACAGATTCACATGAGTGTATAAATGATTTTCCCAAACCATGCACCAACTATGTTCCTACCAACTGAACCATGTTTTCCCTTAAACATTTTCCTATAGGTTCTTCATGGTTTCTAATAATAGTGAAAAAACCATAAACATCCAAATAGTCCACAAATCATTTCAATACTCCCCCTAACCATACCAAACATAAAAAAATAACTTATAAACTTATATAACATAAATAATGTGTTAATTAACTGAAATCGTGGGCTCTGTATTCTTTACAACATTGGACTTTATTTGCCTCTAAATTATAAAACCACTACTTTCATGAATGAATTTGGATCATTGATCGACCATTTCCTTCTCATATTTACAATTTTCTTCCTGAATCTAAAAGTGTTTCCAAAAAACCTTCAATAGCCTAATGTTTTTCCCATGAATTTCTTTCTCTTTCTTATCCAAAATTCATAATGGTACATGAACCAATGTAGAATCCAGATCATTGTCAACATGATCACATTGAATCCCATGGTCAGTATAAGGATGATAAAATTTTAACGAAGATACAGGAATAAAATTATAAACTAAACTGAACCTTGGTGGAAAAACTAACCAATATTCCACCTCACCAATCCATTCAAGTATATCAAATTGGCCTATGTATCGAGGAGATAACATTCCCTACATCCCAAAAATACTATGAAAAATCCATTGAAACATTCCCAAGAACACATAATCTCTCCCCTTGAATGGAAAAGGTCATCGATGATAATCCTTATATGATTTCTAATGACTCTAGTATGTCTCCATCATATTTCCTATTAACTGAATTTTCTCTGTTGTCTCATAAGCAAGGCTTGGTCTAACCCTTGAATTATAACTTGTTTACACCCAATAATGATGAGAATATGAATATGAATAAGTGAAATTCTATGAAAAGAACAAGAGTGGAAGAAATTTCTTTGATTTTGATGCAGTTAGATGGATAATAATATTAAATAAGGTAAGGGATGATGTCCCCTATCAACATTAGTATTTGTTGAATTTGTGAGTATGAAAGTTGATATGATCATGTGGGGTCTTAAATTATTTTTGATTTGACGATTTTTGTCTTAATTTTTTCTTCATATTCTATTATTTTGAATTATAAATTATTGAATATTTTTAAATTTTATTTTTTTCTGAAATAATATGTTTTAATAAAAGTAGGTGTAGATTACATAAGAAAAAGGATTCTCAATTTTATAACATGGTGACAAATTCTATGAAATGATAATTGAATAATTGGTCTATATTATAACATCCAAAGCTGAATAGATAGAATTGATTCAGAATTCCAAATAATACCAGGCACCCTTCTCCATATGCAAGAGACATACCTCTAGTAGTAAGTGGATATGTCTGTTATTGGGAATAATATGCCATCATTTTCATATTAGACACCAAATAATAATAATAAACATGATGATAAATAATCATATTAATTTTCCAGAAACAAATATGGGATACAAGTCATACAAGAGAAAATGGCTCCCAAATTAGTAATCCAACGCACGAAAAGGAAATGGTAATTTAATAAATTAATTAACAATGGTTCATCCTAAGTCTAATCTTGTCCACATCCATCTCTATACACCTCTACACATTCATCCTCCATAGTTAGCATCAATATCATCATTTATCTAATCATTACATCTATAAGAAATGTAACACCCCAAGGTTCAACGGTACACTTCTCTTTTAATAATACAGTAGGGTGGGTTTTACGCAACTTTGAGTTCTAACACACACCACAACCAATCAAACTAGCCGTTATGAAATGTAATACGCACTTTTTGAAATTTTATAAATTTTATGTTTCAAAATGGACTTCATTTTTGGAATTGGAATATCAAAAATTAGCCTAGGGTGAAATTTTGGTATCTTTCTGAAAACATTCAATTTATGATAAATAGTGAAAAATACTCAGTTATAGTTTAAAACTGAATTTTTATTTAAATAATTATTTAATTTATTTAAATTTAATTAAGGTCAAAATAGATACATAATATCTATATAAGATCAATGTAATTTTTTGGAGTAAGTTTAGAATAATTTTAGACAAATAAAAATTTTATTAAACTTTTCACCGTCATTTACCCACCTCTTAAGAGAATTTGGAAATTCGCATAAAACATAATTTTACCGCTTCTGTGAGTGTAAATTACAAAATCAGAGTGACATGGTTAATATCAAGGAGTAAAATTTGGTTCAATAAGATGAAAATAATTTTTGGTGAATAGTTACTATTTACTTTTATTTACCACAGTTAAAAGTAAATTGGGTAATTAAGGGTAAAAATTATATTAATATTACCCTAACACATGTCCTAATTTTATTGGAAATGTGTATGTCGGCCAAAAACAACCTTAGAAATGTTAAATTGTCATTTAGGCCAACTTAGATTAGATTAGAACATTTATTAATATTTAATTCAAAGAAGAGTTAAAAGAGTGAAAATCAATGTTTACTAGATAAAACATTTTAATATAGGGTTATACCTAATATAAATTCAATTATAAAAATACCTTAGAAATATAAAAAGATTTTATACATAATTATGTTTTATTTATAATTTTTAGACATTAAATAATTTAATTTAATTATGACACAATAGTGATGCATTAATTACCTAATTAATGAAATATTAAGATAATTGATATTATAAATACCCTAATAAATTTAAATTTAACCGTTTTATGAATTTATATAATTTTATAGTCTAAAATGACATATTATTATTGGTTATATGAATTTTTTTCGAAATAATAATGTTGTTATGAATTTATCAAAATAAAAATACCCAATAATGTGAAAATATGGGATAAAAGAATTTTTAAAACAAATATTATATTATTAGTTGATATTCGATTCCTAAAAATATATGGTTAGACCAAAGGACTTATATCATGATAGTTGTATATCTAATGTACCACTTGGGGTTCTATTAGAATTTTATAGTACGTTGATTAACCATATAATATGAAAATACAAAGAGACATGATAAATGTGAAACTAATTAACTAAGAGTTAAAACTAAAATATAAGTTAAATATAGTGACCCAAACCTGTATAAAACCAATTGGTTGGGTGGTTTTTACCCATCCCCACCTTAAACATTAAATAATATACTTTGGATCCATTAGAAAACGAATATGTATTTATTGTAAAATAATATTTCTAGCTTTTCTTAAGGTACCCCACACCCATCTTATAAAAGGGAACTCCACATTTTCTCTATGTCACACCTTCAAAGACTTTTGACTCGGACAAACCACCCCAAATATTCTCTCAACATCCCTCAATTCAACCTAGAGGCATTAGTTTGATCAAAAAAACAACCTAGTGATCCCTTTTTATCAAATCAATAGTAAGAACCCGAAGAAGAGGTAATGTTTTCACCACGCTCTTTCATGTTCTGTTCTTCTTCAACATATTCATTCATTGTTGTTGAAATTATAAAATAATAACTATTTTTTCTCCTATATACTGTGATGTTTTTATAAATATGTCACAACCGTATTAAGTATTCTTTCCATCACTTGAATTATATGTCACCATACATGCGTACGTACGACTTACCATTTCCACATCGTGGTGTAATAGTTATTCAATACATTATTATTTGGATGGGTATAATAATGATGTTTAATTGATTTAAATAAAAAATATAACATGATAATGATTATTTATATATGATATACCATCCAATTATATATTATTTTAAAATAAAAACAATGATATTGTCGCTCGTGCGTACGTACGGACTACCGTCTCCACGAACGCAATGAGATTCATTACCCATCATATCTATTCATGAATAAATTTCATTTGATGAATAAAAATTATGTTTAAGGACTTAATATCATTATGGACATTTATAAGATAAAACTACCCATAACAAACATGGCTTATGTATCAACATATATAAAAGAAAACGAGTATGATAACACCCGAAACGATGATAATTTTATGATATTATTTACAAAGCAATGTTAAAAGAACATATATGAAATCATATTATTGTATACGATTCTTTTATAATTTAATAACAATTATTTCACCATTATACATGAGTTTAACCTACCCACGACCAAGGAAAAGTTCAACGTAAGGGTTTATTTCACAATCTTTTCATTATCTGAGGTTGCATATACGTCATTGTCTCATGGGACCTCTTTATCATCCACATCCATGTTTCTTAAAAATGAATTTCAAACCATTCTTACTATTTTAAAGAATATTGTTTTTAGTAATTTATACCCTTGATTGACTTTTTATAAGAAGTTTATAAAGGAATCTTTCTGTCGTTTTTCAAACAAGGTCCTTTTTACCTTTTCGACAGAATTAACGTATGTATGTATTTTTTTAACATATACGGTGGGTGCGGCTATTTTCCGCCATTATAAAATCATTGAAGATTCCCCTACAATTTTATAAGATTATTTTCAAAGTAAATGTTTTTATTATGTGGCTTTTAAATGATTTAAAAAAAAGAGATATTTCTCTCAAATAGTTTTGATTTCATCTATGTCATTATCCATTGATGGATTTTAAGATTATTTTAAGTTGATTTATAATGATACAAAACGTCCATATAGTATTGATGTTTTTGTGATATTTTTTTTCTGTGGATGTGTTATTTCTATACCATTCATGGTTTGTGGAGAAAGTATTGACATTTCATATGGTAGTTTTAATATGAATGTTTATGTTAGGTTTAAACCTGTTCATACGAGGAATTCATTTGCCTTAATAAATGACGGTTGGTGCCCGCTATAGCTCCTCGATGCATCAGTAAGTCACACGAGACAAACTAGAGCCTTTGTAGAAGTCCTTGACAAAATATTATTTGTTTTATTGGCACAAGGCATAGACTATGGGGTTATGATAGTCTGGAATTATGCATTCCATCATTATGAGTGTGGTTATAGATATTGCATGTAATTATTTGACTAGTAGAATATCCATGTGAATATGTAAATGAAATTATTTCTTTTTATCTTTTACATATTATTTTGAACTTCATGTTTAAAAGGCTTTTGATTTAATTATACACTGCCTCAAATGTTTATTCTTATTTATTAATGTTTTTCTATATTTTTATCCTTACTGGGCATTTGAGCTCACCCCTTTCTATGTCTTATTTTTTCCCAGGATGTGAATAAGTATTTTATTAATGAACTGCATGGATAATATAAGGGGATAGGAGTGTGGAGACATGTTGTTGTTGTAGTTTTCATTTTATGATGTAATGTAACACTTAAGAATGTATCTAGTGTTTCCATGGAAACTAAACTAATTGGTATTTAGAGACATGATCATTTGTGATCATGCCAATGTTATGTAATAATGCACCGACTCTAGGTAACTACAGTCAGTGCGTTACATTTGGTATCAGAGGAAGTTTAGTAAAATCCACAGAAGCTAGATTTAGATAAACTTGGATTAAAGGACATAGACCTACGATGGAATTTGAGGATTATTGTATAATAACTTTCTATAATTTTGTTATTGTAGAAATTGTTTGAGTCTGGATATTGGAAGGTAGAGGTGGTTCTGGCACATATATACCTAGGGGTAAAACCTGAAAACCCCACTTTGAGCTAGACTCGAATGGGAACTGGTGCACGCCAATGGGTCTTACTGCACTCTTGGTTATGACACTCCCAGGGGATATGCTTAGGATAATTATCATTTTCATTACAAACCATTATGAAGGGTTTATGAGTATATACTTTCTCAAAGAAAACATTTTTTATGATTTTGGATTATATCCATAAATAGATTAATTTATGTTATGTGTTTTACAAGTATGTAATTATGTATTATGATTCATAAATAGATCTAGTTTATGCAATTTTTTAGAAATGTAACCTAGTGGAAGAAATGGTAACCGTATCAATGCACAAAATCCATGTAGGGATTTTCCTCCTGCTCAAGATAATTATAGAGGAGCTGGTGATGCGACTGGTGCTGATCAACTAATCACCATACTAGGACAACATACCCAGGTTATGAATAATATCCTTACCCATAGGGAGCACCCTGATCTACAGCCTGGATGATCAATGTTAGATCACTTCATGAGGAAACATACAACAAAATTAAATGGGCATACAAATCCATTGGTAGGTGATCAATGGATAAATTCCATAGAGAAAATATTTCAGGCCTTGGGGAGTAGTGAAAGGGAATAAGTTTTCATGGAAGTTTACCACCTCCCTGGAGATACTGATTAATGGTGGTCATTGATTCAAAATACAGAGGAAGATGATGAAGTATCAAATATGGAATGGATGGAGTTTAAAGATATTATCATAGGAAAATACATTCCTCATGACCATTGACCAGATATAGAAAGGCAATTTCTGAGTCTGAGACAAAAGTAGGATGAGAATTTCGCAAAGTATTGAGCTAACTTTACAAGGATAGCGAGGCATGCGGCAGATTATATACATAACCTGAGGAGTAAGATTGATCGTTTCATTAATGGGTTAAAACCATTTCTTCTTCGAGCATTAGTCTCACGATCATTATTGTCTTACGAAGAGATTGCCTCATGTTCTATCAAGATAGAAATGGAATTCTCTAAGTCATATGACTTTAAAGATTAGCAACAAAAGAAGAGATCTGCTGATCACTATAGGAATGGAAATAAAGGGAATAAGGGAAAAGATGAATATCCATCCTGCAGTAAATGTGGGAAGAAACACCCTGGTACTTTCTTAAAAGGGATGGGAGTCTGTTACAAGGTTGGTGAAAAAGGCCACCAAGCTCGTGATTGCAAGGGGAAGAAAGAAGCTACCGATGTTCAATACTAAAACTGTAGGGAGTTGGGACATTATGCAAATGAATATCCTAAGTGTCAGGGGAACTTACCTCAGAAAAGGCCGAGGGATCCAGGATAAGCTTATCTAATCACTACTGCTGAGGTAGAAGCTTTGAAAGACATGGTGGAATGTAATTTAATGGTTTCCTCAAGTTTTGCCAATGATTTATTTGTTTCCGGATCATCACATTGTTTCATATCTTCCCAGTTTGATAAGAAAATTAGAAATTTCCAATTTGATTTAACAAGGGAGTTGTCAGTCAAAACTCTTAACGGAAGTATCATAGCAACAAAGATTTGTGAATCAGTCCCCATTAGAGCACATAAATGTTCTTTATCTACTGACCTCATCATCATACCTATGATTGAGTTTGATATAATCCTCTATATTTATTGGATTTCAGACCATGATGCAAAGATTTATTTTAAGAAGAAGGAGGTTATTATTTTTTATGATGATTATAAGGAACACTATATCATTGGAGGAGAATCGTCACAACATAATTCTTATCTAAATCCAGCCCCCGTAGATCAACTAAATTCAATTATTGGAGAGGAAAAGATTGAAATTACTGTGGGTGAGGAATAGAATGTTCAAATAGGGGATATACCTATTGTGAGAGAATATGTTGATGTGTTTCCCTAGGTTTTACCTGGACATCCTCCAGAACGAGAAATTGAGTTTTCTAATGATTTAATTCTTGGATCAATGCCTATATCGAATATCCCGTATAGAATGGTCATGATGGAAATAGTTGAATTAAATAAAAAACTAGAGGAATTGCGTAATAAGGGATTTATTTTCCCTAGTGTTTATCCATGGGGAGCCCCTGTCCTTTTTGTTAAGAAGAAAGATGGATCTATGAAGTTATGTATCGATGACAGGGAGATCAATTCTATAAAAAGAAAGAACAAGTATCCCCTACCTCGCATTTGGTGATTTATTTCACCATCTGCATGGAGCTCAATACTTTTCAAAGATTGACCTTCGATCTTGATTCCATCGGTTGTGTGTGAAGATGGAATACATTCTTAGGACATCATTTCGAACCAGGTACGGGCATTATGAGTTTACAATAATGCCTGTTTAATTGGCTAATGCACCCTCTATATTCATGGATCTAATGAATACAGTTTTCAAGGAATATCTTGATGAATTTTTAGTGTTATTTATTGATGATATCTTGGTATACTCCAAAATCTACAAGGATCATGAAAATCACTTGTGCATTATACTGAAGACTCTGAGAAGTCATGAATTATATGGGAAGTTTAGCAAGTGTGAATTCTGGCTTTAGGGTATTTCTTTTCTTGTCTATATTGTCTCTAATGATGGAATCTCTGTTGATCCTTCTATGTCAAGAGCAATCAAAGAATATCCAGAACCGACTAGTATAAGAGAGGTACCCAGTTTTATTGGTTTAACAAGTTATTATCAACGCTTCTTCTAGAATTTCGCCCTATTGGCTATCCCATTAACAAATATCACACGTAAAGGGATCAAATATGTTTGGAAAAAGAGTTTGAAGAATGCTTCATAGAACGGAATAGGAATTAGTCAATGATCCTATATTGACTCTACCATTGGGGAATGATGGGTTTTCTATTTATTCTGATGCATTGAAGAAAGGACTTGGTTGTTTCCTCATGCAGAATGATAGGGTTATTGCATATGCATCACAATAGTTGAAAATTCCTGAGAAAAAACTATCCTACTCGTGATATATAGTTAGCAATAGGGATATTTTCTTTGAATATATGGAGACACTACCTCTATGGTGAAAAAATGTAAGAATTATACTGATCACAAGAGTTTGATGTATATTTTCTCACAAAAAGAACTCAACATGATGCAAAGGAGATGGATTGAATTACTCAAGGATTATGATTTCCTGATACACTACCACTCGAGGATGGAAAATAAGGTGGAATATGATTTGATCAGAAAGGATCATGGAGTTTTGAACGTGATTAGAATTGATAGGGATCCTATTTTCATGGATCTAGTGATGATGGATATGGGAATTACCATGGAAGGTGAAACATCGATACTTTTTCAAATGGTTGTCGAACCATCTTCACTAGAAAGGATAAAGAGTTCTTAGACCGATGATGTAGAATTTAAAAAGAAGATTAAAGGTGTGAATGATGAGATATTGAGTGAATTTGTGTATGAAGATGGAATTTTGAAATTCGTGAATAGGATTTGTGTTCCCAATTTACCTGATCAAAAAAGGTAATTGTTGGACGATGCTTGAAGTTCCAATTTCTATATACACCCTAGGAGCACCAAAATGTGTAGGTATTTGATGGAACATTTTTGGTGGGACAACATTAAGAGTGATATTGCTGATTTTGTGTCAAGATGTATGGTTTTTCAACCAGTGAAAGCTGGAATGCAACAGTCTTGAGGATTCATGCTTACACTTCCCATACCTGAGTGTAAATGGGATAATATAATGATGGGATTTTTCATGGGACTACTAATGAATCCTAGAAGGAACGATGAAATATTGGTTATTTTTGATAGTCTTACCAAGTTAGCACATTTTATTTCCATAAGAGAAGATCTATCACCAGAACGTCTAGCAAGACTATATCTTAATGATGTTGTGAGACTTCATGGAGTACCCATATTGATTTTTTCTGATCGTGATCCCCATTTTACATCATGATTCCAGAAGATTCTTCAGAAGGCCTTGGATACTGAACATGGTTTGAGCACTAACTACCACCCTCAAACTGATAGACAATAAGAAGGGTCTATTCAAACCTTATAAGACATGTTCAGATCAAGATCACTTGAATTTCATGTTATGTGGGATCAATATTTACCTCTGGTGGAATTTTCCAATAATAATAGCTTCAATTAAAGTATTCATATGACACCATATAAAGAGTTATATGGAAAGATAAGTCTCACAAAAACCTATTGGGATGATATTTGTGAGAGAAAACTTGTAGGCCCAATACTGGTGGAGGAAACGATGGAAAAGGTAAAGGTAATCCAAAACTGCATCAATGCAGCTCAAAGGTGGCAGAAGATCTATGCCGATAACCAAAGGGAGGATTTGGAATTTCAGGTTGGAGATCATGTTTTCATGAAGGTATCTCCATGGAAGGGAGTTATATGTTTCGGTAAGAAGGGTATATTGACTCCCAGGTACATCAGAACATTCAATATTCTAAAACGAATTTGGGTTGTAGCTTACGATTTGGCAATGCCTCGAAGTCTTTCTAAAGTACACGATGTGTTCCACATATCAATATTGAGAAAATACATGGCTGACCCGATGCATGTACTCACTTATGAGGAATTAGAACTGGAACCCAATCTGTCTTATTGCGAAGAGTCTATGAGGATTCTTGATACAAGAGAACAAGTGCTGAGAAATAGAGTGACTCGTCTGGTAAACGTTCTATGGAGAAGCCATCAAATGGAAGAGGCAACGTGGGAACCAGAGGAACATTTGATAAAGAATCACCCGAGTCTTTTTAGGTGGTAGTATTCTAGAAATATTGATGACAAAATTATTTGGAAGAGGGTAGAATGCAATACCCCAATCTTCTATGGTACACTTCTCTTTGAATAATATAGTAGCGTGTGTTGTACGCAACTTCGACTTCAAACACACACCACAACCAATCCAATTAGACATTATGAATAGTAATACTCACTTTTTGAAATTTTATACATGCTATCTTTCAAAATGGACTTCATTTTTTTATTAGGAATATCGAAATTAGCTTAGGGTGAAATTTTGGTATCTTTCTGAAAACATTCAATTTTTGATTAACAGTGAAAAACACTGAGTTATAGTTTAAAACTGAATTTTTATTATATAATTATTTAATTTATTTAAATTTAATTAAGGTAAAAATTGATACATAATTCCTATATAAGTTCAACGTAATTCATTGGGGTTAGTTTAGAATAATTGAAGACATATAAAATGGTTTTTGAACTTTTCACCGTCTTTTACCCACCTTCTAGGAGAATTTGAAAATTCACATAAAACATAATTTTACTTCTTCACTAAGTGGAATTTCTAAAATCCTAGAGACATGGTTAATATCAAGGAGTAAAATGTGGTTCAATAAGATGAAAATATTTTTTTGGTGAATAGTAACTTTTTTCTTTTATTTACCAATGTTAAAAGTAAATATGGTAATTAAGGGTAAAAATGATATTAATATTACCCTATAACATGTACTAATTCTATTGGACAAGTGTATCTCAACAAAGAAAAATATTAGGAATAAAATATTATCATTTATGTGCACTTGGATTAGATTAGTACATTTATTATTGTTGAATTCAATGACGAGTTAAAAGAGTTAAAATCAAAGTTTAATAACTAAAACACTTTTAATATAGGGTTATAAATAATATAAATTCCTTTATAAATATTCCATATTAAGCTAAATATAATTACTACATAATGGTATATTATTTATAATTTTTATACATTAAATAATTTAAATTATTTATGAAACAATAGTCATGAATTAATTACATAATTAATGATATATTAAGATCATTGATATTATAAATACCTAAATAAATGTAATTTGAAACCTTTTATAAATTAAATTAATTTTATATATTAATATGACATATTAAGAATGGTTATATTATTTTTTTGAATTAATAATTCTGTTATTAATTTATCAAAAACAAAATACCCAATAGTATCAAAATTTACATAAATGAGTTTTTAAAACAAATGTTATATTATTAATTGATATTCAATTCCTAAAAATATATGGTTTTGAAAAATGACTTATATCATGATAGGTGTATCATTAATGGACCACATGGGGTTCTATTGGAAGTATATAGTAAGATTAATAACTATATAATATAAAAATACAACGAGACATGGTAAATGTGAAACTAATTAACAAAGACGAAAAACTAAAAGATACGCATAATATAGTGACCCAAACCTATCTAAAACCTATTGGTTAGGTGGTTTTTGACCCATCCACACCTTAAAAATTAAATAATCCACTTTTGATCCATTAGTAACCGAATAAAAATTTATTATAAAATAATATTTCTAGCTTTTCCTATGGTTCCCCTCACCCCTCTTATAAAAGGGCACTCCCCCTTTTCACTAATTCACACCATCGAAGCCTGTTGACGTGGAAAAACCCTGGCCAAATATTTTCTCAACTTCCCTCACATCATCCTAGGTTCCTTATTTTGATCATAATGCCGACCTATGTATCACTTTTGATCAAATAAAAAGGAAGAACCTGAAGAAGAGGTATTGTTTTCACCACCCTCTTTCGAGTTCCTATCTTCTTCATCTTCTTATTTCATTGTTATTTAAATTATAAAATAATAACTTCAGTATCTCCTATATACTATTATGTTTTTATAAATATGGTATAACCATATTCAGTATTCTATCCATCCCTCAAATGACATGTCACTATACGTGCGCACGTACGACTTACCATCTCCACGTCGTGGTGTAATTGTTATTCAGTACATTATTATTTGGATGGATATTATAATGATGTGTAATTTATGTAAATAAAAAATAAAACATTATATTTATTCTTTTTATATGATATACCAACCAATTATATATTATTTTAATATCAAAAGAAAGATATTTTTGCTCGTGTGTACGTACGGACTACCGTCACCACGAACGCGATGAGATTCATTCCCCATCGCAACCATTTTAGACAAAATTTCATTTTAGGATTAAAAATAATGTCTAAAGACATAATATCATTCTTGAAATGAATAAGATACAAAATATCCAATACAAACATAGCTTATATAAAAAACATATAAAAGAATACGAGTAGGTTAACACCCAAAACGATGATAATACTAAGATATTATTAACAAAACATATGTTAAAAGATCATATTTGATATCATATTAATGTATATGATTCTTTTATAATTTAATAACAATTATTTCACCATTATATAGGAGGTTAACCTACCCTCGACCATGGAAAAGTAAACGGTAAGGGTTTATTTCACAATCTCTTCATTATCCGAGGTTTTTTATATGTAATTGTCTACTGGGACCTCTTTATCAACCACATGCATGTTTCATAAAAATGTAATTCAAAACATTCTTAATATTTTACATAATATGGGTTAAAGTCATTTATAGCCTTATTTTACATTTTATATGAAGTTTATAAAGGAATATTTCCGCCGTTTTCCAAACAGGGTCATTTTTATCCTTTTCGACAGAATTAAGGTAAGAATATCTTTTTTAACTTATATGGTGGGTGCAGCTATTTTCCGCCATTATAAAATCGTCGAAGCTTCCCTTAAAATCTTATAAAAATATTTTCAAAATAAATTTTTTAATTATGTGGCCTTTAAATGATTTCATAAAATATATATTTCTCGAAAATAGTTTTGATTTTATCTATGTCAACATCCTTAGATAGATTTTAAGTTTATTTGATGTTGATTTATCATGATACTAAACTTAAATATAGTATTGAAGGTTTTGTGATATGTTTGATAGTGGATGTGTTATTTTTATACCATTAATGGTTTATGAAGAAAGTATCGACATTTCTTATTCTAGTTTTAATACGAATGACTATGTTATGATTAAACATGTTCATATGAGGAATGCATTGGGCTTAATAAGTGACGCGTGGAGCCCGTTATTGCTCCTCGATGCATCGTTAGGTACCATGAGACAAACTAGTGTCTTGGAACAAGGCCTTGACAAAATCTTATTTTTATTCTTGGCACAAGGCCTTACTATGTGGTTATGATAGTCTGGCATTAGGTAATCCATCATTATGAAAGTGGCTATTGATATTTCATATTATTATTCGACTAGTTGAATATCCATGTGAATAATTAAATGGAATTATTTAATTTTATCATTTCTATATTATACTAAAGATCAAGTTTAAATTGCTTTTTTTATAGATATACATTTCCATTAATTTTTATGCTTATTTAGGAAAGTTTCTGCTATATTGTTATCCTTACTGGGCACTTGAGCTCACCAATTTCTATGTTTTATTTTTTCCCAGGATGTGAAGAAGTATTTTATGAATGACCTCCAGGGATAGTATAAGGGTATATGAGTTTGGAGACAAGAAGTTGTTGTATTTTTTACTTTATGATGCAATTTAAGACTTATTAATGTATCTAGTGTTTCCAAGTCTACTAAAAAAATGTTTTTTCGATATTTGATCTTTTGTGATCAGGCCAATGTTTTGTAATAATGCAACGACTCTGGGTAACTAGGGTCAGGGTGTTACAAGAAAAAAGAAATTACTATGTATGGAGTGAGTACATGACTTAGTAGGTTACTATCAATGCATTCCTAACAGAAGTGAACATGATATATAATAGTGGATTCCGTGGAATAAGTAACTAGTAGTTCCTTGACCTGTGATCCATTTAAAACATGTTCTCTAGGTTGGAGGACCTAAAGGCCTTAAGAACACCTCCTTGTATTCCAATGGATGCCAATTAGAAATGATATATTTTTTTGGTGGGAGGGGAAGGCTATATCGTTAGGTGATTATTATAATATTGGTCATATGATAATAAAAATGGTAGAATGAAAAATATCAAATTAATCATATGATATAAAAGATATCTTCAATAACATGATTAATTCAATGACCATACATATCAGATAATGTACACAAGTCATAGACTCATACATAAAAAGGCATGTAATATCACTGATAGTTGATCATATGGGAACATACATAAATTCCTAAAAAATAATTCAATCTCGTTGTAAGGAACTACCATAGTCACCTTTCGATTACAACAATGTTTTTGATCATCCCTAATCACTATGATTAATAGAATGATATTAATTCCTAACCTGATATGAAACATATAAAGTCTAAACACGTCTCAAGAGACCCATGTAGAGTGTTAGTATAAACTCAATAGGACACCAACAACATGTTCCTATCATACATCAGTAGTTATAACACCGTTTTATATATAAATAAATATCATCAACTCACAAAAAAAATACCTACTTCACCTGTTCTCGATAGGAATAAGAGAGACTTTATATACATCAGCTGATTTCGATACATTTTTGAATACATTCCATAATATATATATATATATTCATACATTACATGTATGAAAATATATAATTTCACTGGTGAGGACTTGTGGATAAATAATCAGGAATACACATAATGATCTCTTACATAGAGAGCCCTCGTGCTCCACCTATGAACATATCACCAACACCTCATTCAATCAGACACCTCAAATGTCACCAATCGAGTAACCGACATCCCAATAGTATTAACATCAATGTATCACATGTACCATGGACCTATCATTAATCTTCATTGTCATCTCAACAACCCTATATGTTGAAGTTTGATGATATACATACTCTCATATATATTGAACCATCATATCCTCAACAACCTAATATCCAAGGAACATCGATATGTATCCTTCCATAATCCTACCTGTTTAGCCTCAAATATAAAAAATGAGACTAAGATCACAACTAATGGTCTCAAACACTATATCATGTGGAGTAATACTATTAGAACATCCTCTATAACTGATTTTGAACACCATCCCTTAATCTTTTATAACTATAGTGGCTGCCACCAACAATGAGTAGCCAATACCACCATACTGATTGAAAACGATGTGTACATGACTCTCATGGAAACTTTTTCCCACAATGATGAGTGAAAATCACCAAAATAACTATTACATGCCATTTGATAACATTTTTTCCACGTGAAATCCTTTTCCCCCTTCTACCACATGTTCGTCACCATCCCCCTCATTTGTATGATCACATCTCCTCAAAACCAATGGTCAAAACCACCCACTAAACTTAGGACATTCCCATAGCCTAATAAATATCACCATCTCAATCTATGTAAACAATTAACCATGATACATTAGATAATTCTCATTATGTTCCCATGGATCTTATTCAGTCATATCCCAATTAAATTAAATTAAATTAATGCCACAAAAATAACATTCCAATCCACCAAATAGCCCCAAAATCATATTAGAATAATTAAATAGGAAATATTATTCACATCAACATCTCATAACATCATTTAAATTATTTAATTACAAGAAATAACTTACTAAGGGTTTCACCAGGACAACCAACATATGGGTATTAAATAATGCACCCCATAAATGCGCATAATTGAGGAGAAATCAAGGAACCACCTACCTTAAATTCATGGTTGTTCACTCATCAGCTATTATTCTCTAATATGAGAAGAAATGATATAGATTAGTATTAAATACAAAAATATTTAAAATAGAGGAAATTGATTTCATGGATTAATCATTCTTATGGAGGGAAGATGAGAATAAGGAAAAGTGTTATCAATGGATTATTTTTATGCTTCCAAATCACCAAATAGAGCTTGAATTAGAGGTGAAATCTCAAAAGGATACCAAATCCTTGAGGAGGTAGAAAATCTCCTGCATCATCTTGGATAGGGGCTCGAAATGGGATATGAAAGGAGGGGGAAGAAGAAAATATAAGGGAGGTGTAATTATGGAATTTCACCCTCCTAAATGAACCACAATGTTAGGCAGTGCTATTTTCTCTAACCATGACCTAACTGTATTGTACAACTATATGAAGGGAACCCACTTTAAAATAGTTCACATTGTTTTGATTCAATGTTTGGTTAGACCATATGCCAACTAAGCACACACACTTCCTAAGTGTCATAAAGCATGTGTGCTAAGACATAGGGTTTTTCAAACTATGTCGATCTTGTGTACACTAACTATTAAAATATATATATCCAACAATGATGTGAACCCCACAATGAAAATTTGTATAAACAAGGATTAGTTCGAATATGGTTCACATGTTTTCCTCTTAATCTCTTCTTGGTTTAATCAAATTATAAACCTTTTCCTACACCTTTTAAAAAAGTATTTTTTTGAGGCCGATGCTCCTAAAAATAATATAATCCCCTAATGTAGACATTGATAATTAAAACCCATCTAAGAAAATATAATGATGTGTTTTAATTCCATATATTGAGCTATTAATCCCAATTTAGATGTTGGTCAGACCAACACACATATAATTCAAATTTACATAGAAAAAATGACATTCTCTAAAAACCTGAGATGTTACAACCTCTCCTCCTTAAGATAGATCATATCCAAGAAATTTTTCATCTCTTGGACATGATACTGAACAAACCCATCTCATGAAAATACCCATATTCTACATCCGTTAATCAGATATATGTCAATTTTTCTCACGGTCTTCCCCACCTTTGATATTACTTACCTGATTGTTTCCGAACCCAAAACTACATTTTGATGGTTCCATTGATCACCCTTCTGACACACATTTCCAAACATGAAATATATTCATTCTTGAACCATCTAAAATTATTAATAATATTTATTTCATACATGACACCAATATTTCGACATCAAAACCAATGTTAATGAATTCGCACATCCCATGTGATGCACAAACATTTCTACTTCATCCATGATGCCCAAAAGATCAAGCATCACACTCGATGTTAAAATGAAAACCATCACATTTATGATAATAAAACCTATAACATATATATATATATATTAATAGAAATGTTATAAAACCTACACATCTATTAAAAATTATGCATCATAACCAATTCCCACATACTAATCAGCGCTTGGTGAGTTAAATTAATGCACCCAAATCCATTATTTCCAAATCCAAGGGAAATACCATGATAATGGTTTTCCAATAATCATAATGATCTCATTGTAATTATATAACCCTTCCATATCAACACCATGAAACTAAAATGAAAAACGACCACTCAAGGACCAACCTCCCCACGGAGCTGCACAAGTTACCGACAAGTGACGCCACTACTGGGTATCCCTCTCTCAATCTCTCTTCTATGACTTGCAAACAAAATAGTGTCCTAGATACTTTTATAAAGTAATAATCTAATTCCTACATCAAATCCCAAGGTTTATTCTATTAACTAACTCTCAGCATCATGATAAGACATCCAAATTATCCTCTCCTTGTTCCCAATTTCTACCCATGTCAGCAGCTCCTTCAGAGGTCACTCACATGAATCATGATCATTTCATGGCTATACATAGTGTAATAACACTATCAATAACCCAATCCAAGCAGTTCTAACTAAATCTCTCACATAATTACCCTATTAAGGCTCCTCACATCCCTACTTCCAACAACATGATGAATCACTACCAATATCACTTGGCACTATCACCCATATCAGTTAAGTTTGATCCCTAAAATTTCCCACAAGTATAAAATCCTAGTTTATCAGATCATAGAATGAGTTCAACCAAAATATGTTTACGTACACCTAGATGGAATTACTCAAACCATCCTAAAACCACCATACACTATGAATGTCGTCTCCCTCCATAGAAGATGAATATTAGGGAAGGTTTGTGAAACACTATATACAATACATAACCGATTTATCCCCCTGGTGTGGTTTCATGAACTCAAGGGATTGATCCTTCCTCATCGTTTCTAGGAAAACGTTATCAAATAAACTATCCATTAATTCCATTTATTCTAGTCCCATAGGTCTTCCGACCTTTTCATATATTTATCACCAATAATTTTATATTCCTTTGATCATAAAAGTATCTGGATTCACCCTTTAACATGGGGGTGTCTTCATTAGCTAAAAAATCAACTACACATACTTCATCTAATACTCTATTATACGTGGTACACCCTCAACCTAAAATAATGGGGGGTGTTGAGACCAGAACTCATGTATCAGATAATCAATGGATGTGTTATTTCCCTAATTTCCCTTATCAATACCCTAAAAGACTTGTATCAAGCTCACCTCGAGCTTCTCATATGACCATGGCCAAAAATATTCTGTTGGTCAATACTTCCCCCACCTCAGAGCATGTACATATGGATCCTGATAAACCTGACCCCTAGTGGCCTCTTCTAGACCCTCCAGGTCCTCATCCAATGTATTCTCTAGTGGAATCACATTTCTTCCCGCTTGATACTCTACTCAAATCCATCTATGTGGAATCCAGATGAAGACCAAATAAAATAGTTAATATGGAAACAATAGTATATATATCATAGATCGGGAGAGTTTTAAATGTAAACTCAACTCACCAACATTACAATAACCTACCACACCCATGTCACATGTCATCTAGCCTCATGGACCCTTAATTACCAATATTAGAGATTGGTAACCCACATCATGCATATTAGATATCATCAATCAGGGTGGTAGATTATAATAGAAGCACAAAGAAATTTAGAAAATTTTTGTATAGCTATTTTTTGAATTTTTAAGCAAATCATCCCATTGCAATATTCCTTCCTAATCTTTTCTAAGTTGGACCAATTTTCCATATATTCATAGTGTCATATAACAATCTCATTAGAGACCAGAAAGCCAGGATGGATGAGTAGAAATCATCAAAAAATCTATTCATGGAAACATTTTTTAAATTTTTATTGATACATTAAATAGACCAAAATCCTATTTATGTATTTGAGTTTCCCAATGACTGTCAGAAGAATATATTGCCATCGTATGAGTCTAAATTACAAACATGATGAATAAATGTTTGTCCCTTCCAATAACTAGCCATGGGCCAAAATCTCATAATCCGGTAACATCATACCCATGTGTGACACTCAGTGTTGAAATCAATGATCTGTAAAAGTGCAAAGAAGAACATCATGTTCCCACTCCTAGAAACATGGTTTTTCCACGATGCATGGGGTTGCAGGAACCCAAACCCAATCTCATTACCTTGTTCTGACTAGACCATATTCTATAGTCTACTATATAATATATAATAAAACCAAAAAGGAAAAGAAACACATTTAATACCAATTATAGATACCTGACCATGGTGCCACTTAAAACCCATGCTCATGGTTGGAGGGCCATTATTCCTTAGGTACGCCTCCCCATTTTCCAAAGGATAAGAACTAGAAGTGTGGGTATTATTAGGTGATACTGGGGAGATTTTACAATATTATGATGATAATAATAATGGTCATATTATAATAAAATAAGGTTGACTCATAAATAACAAAATTCATAAAAAATAATAAAATATATTGACAATTAAAATATGGAAGATATAGTCATGGATATATGATAAAGTATACATGTTATACAGTCATACATAAAAAGATATGCATTATTGCCCGTGGATAATCAAATGGGAATGAACACAATGCCCCAGAAAAATTATTCTAGATCAATTCCAGGAACAACCTTGGTCCACCTTCCTTCCAGCCCATGATCATGAGCATCACTGATCACAATGGTTCATTGCTTAGTCTTCGTACCTTACATAACGTGGAAACATAAAGTCTATACACTTCATGTGGGGACTCAATAGGGTGTAATTATGACCTTATTAGGCCCCCACCAAAATTTTCTTATCTTACATCCATAATTATACCATGAATACATACATACATAAATAATTGTAACTCACACATAAAAATAAATAACTCACTTCACCTATTCTCGACAATCCCAATGGTTCATTTATGTACTTCGGCCAATGCCAATATGTATCTAAATATGTGTAATAAAATATATTTATTTGAAATAATTACATGTATTCAGATATATAATAGCACTAGAGAGGACCCATTGATTAATGACCAGGAATCCACATAATGATATTACACCAGGAGAACCCTTAGGCTCCTCCTATGAACATATCACCAGCACCTTTGGCCATCTGACACCACACATGTCACCAAAAATGTAACCCGAATCCCATTAAAATTACCAAAAATATATCCCAATTACATTATATATACCGTCAAAATTCCCCTTCATCTCAACATCCCTATATCCTAAGGTAAGGTGATATATGTCTGCCAATATATATTGAACAACTATCAGCTCTATAGCAAGACATCCAAGTGAGGATGCTATCTTTCCTTCAAAAATCCTATACCATCAGTATATAATTTAAATGGAAGTCCACATAATCAAATTTATGGTCTCAAACACCATCTCCCATGGATATATACTATGAGAACCTCCTCTGTATCAAATAGTAGATACCCTGCCATAATCAATTATAACTAAAGACACATCCACCCCCAATGAGTGGTCCATACCACATCATTATCCTAAAAACCCTCTACACCTTAATCCTGATGATCAACATCACCTCAAACTCTCAGTTCATTCCCATCATTTTCCATATGAACTCATGAACTCATATCACAATTAAAGTAAATTAAATTAAATCCAATCGCATAACCTCTCGAACAATCTAATATTCCCAAACTCAAATTAACATTATTAAAGAAGAAATAACATTCCCATATGTATATAATAACATTATGTAAATTATTTCATTATGGAAATTAATTTATTAATTTTTTCTCTGAGACATCTCGTATATTTTTATATAATAACACACCCCATAACACACTTATATTTATGGATAATAATAGGAAACAACAAACATAGACTCATAGGAATTAAATAATCAAATATTTACCTCCAATCAAAGATGAAATGAGATATGTTGGAAATCTATAAAACCTTCCTAAAAATTGGAAAAATATCTGTACAGATTTAGTTTTTTGTATTGAGAAATAAATGAACAATAGAAGAAAGATCAATCAAGGTATTACCTATATGCTTCTAATGAACCTAAGAAAGATTTAATTGGATCTAAATTTATTAAATGAGGAAAAATCGTAGGGGATGTGTATGATATCCCTTGGATACTAAAGGTGGTGCATAAAATGGATAAAGAATAGAGGGGGAATATGAAAATATATGGGAGGGTTAGTTTTTAAGTTCAACCTCTATAATTAACCTCATTGTTAGGACACACATTTTAGCTAACCATGTTACAATGTTTTGTTTCCACCATCTAATGTGAACCCCCTTTAAAATAGGCCACACAGTTTGGCTATATACTTTTTCATGAATGGGTGCCAACTGTGGGGATTCACTGCCTAAGTTGTACTAAGTGAGCATGATGGGATGAATGGTATATAAAACTATACCCAACCCATTCAAACCCTCTATTAAAAAAATATAAATTTATCACATGGATGTTCACCAAATATTTCATGGATTTTCTTACCATTATCAAAGTCATGTATGGATTGAACAATTTTCCCTTAAATTCCGCACCATTTAAACAAACTGTGCACCTCGACATACATCTTTTCAAAAATTATTTTTTTGAGGCTCTATACTCATGATACACTTCAGATCCACATAGAAAAAACACCAGTACATAAACACCATATAAAAAACAAACAAAATCATGGTAATTCTAGATATTGAGCACATAATCCCAATTTGGATGTTGTTCCATCCACCAAACATAAAATTCGAGTATACTCAGAAAAATGTCCCATTCCAAAAACCTAGTACATTACATAAGTACTAAAATAATCTTACAACTATACATGTTTCAATTCATAATGTGATAAACAAGACACCTAGAACCCCAGCCGCACCTTTTATAGCTCTTTGTGGGTAAGGTTACTTGATTTGTCAATAATTATATCCAATCAACTCCCCCACCATAATGGTGGTTTTCTTCTATAACAAATCATTTTTCACCGTGTTGATCATTGGATACCTCTCCAATAAACACCGATGTAGAAAGTCAATAGGAATCCCATATAGTTATCTTCCATTCATCCACATATTCAAAATTCATTAAAGGGATATATAATCACTCCTTTAAGGATATATGAACCGCATCAGGTTGGTTAACCATCAAATTATGCACATCCCTTAATAGAGATGGCCCTGACTTCCTTTAAAGGCATTTGGACCACGTCACAGAAATATAAAGGTTCCACCTGATAATTTTGATAACTATAATAGAGTCTACTAGGATATGAAACAATGAATATACATATCATAGAAATGAACAACAAGGCACATTAATAAATAATTTATCGAGTCACGCATAATGGTATGATCATAATCATGCAAGCCTCATGGCCACTCATAGACTTGCATGAAACAGATTTCGTGAATGGGTTAATCAATACTAATTTACATCTCATGATAACATCATATACATGGACCAAAATGGTAAGGAACATCCTACCTCATGATTGTCAATGTAAAATTCAAGGTTCATTGAAGGTGTTTTCACACAAACCATTGTTTCTCACCAAGAAGAACACTATAACCTACCACGGAATAACCTGGTTCATCTTTAAAAAACCCTCATGGAACAAGTATCTCTAGATAAATATATAAATATCCATGACACAAGGAGTTTACTATTGAGTGTTGGTGTACAGAAAACAATAACTATGATACATGGTTATCCACCACAGTGTAGAGGTGCACAATATGAATTCACCACATCATAGATTCAGGTACTATAGTTGGAACTGTATTAAAAAAATAACATCCATGGTGAAAATAGAATGACTATGGAAAATAATCACTCAAAAACATAAGAGAGATGGAATAGAATCATGAATATAGTGTGGATTAATTTATATTGTCCTTCATATCTGTGTAACAGTGTTGAATAAAAGATGGGAAATGTTATTTTAAGTGGTTCATTCTACATAGAAATATCCTCATTAAGTCCTCTTGAATTCTCCACTTAAATTAAAAATAAAAATCTGGAATTCAATTCAAAATATATTTCATAGTTCAAAAAGATATAAACTATTTAATAGTAATAACACCCGAAGACCAAAGCTAGTTCTACTATTTGTAACTAATATAGATATTCTATTGTGTTGTGGTACAATCCACCATGGAATGGACTTCACAAATGTAAATCCATGGTGAAGGATGCAGTAAAACCTCCACCACCACAGAGAATCCCTTTCCACTATGTTGTGGCCACAACCCCAGAACAATATTATGATATAATCACCTTGAGCATAGTGTGGTTCCACTTGTTTTGGTCATATAGGGTACCAAAAAACATAAAATATGCCATAATATTTTAAGAGCCGATAAGTGTTTACCCAAACTCGATTAACATAGAAATAAAGAATAAGAGAAGGGAAAAAGTTATTTCATTATGATGGAAATTGTTCCAGGGTCTTACAATCATCCTTATTAAATACATCTCATCATTATGAAGAATCTCTAATGTATATACTCAAAAATACCTATTTCTAATTAGATCAATCATAATACTCCAACTCCCATGACACACCATGGATATTTCCATGATTCAACAAAATCTAGATGAGTGGTATTGTATTCACTTGATTATTTTTCTCATTATGGCCTGCAATCTACACTTTACACTCCTCAAAAGATGCATCATATTTGAACTCCATTTCCTTGTAGTCTAGAACAAGTGAATGATCAGGTGTGTACCTCTAAAGCAATCAAATGTTGAACACATCATGCATTCCATGAAAACATGATATAATATCTAAATGGTACTACACTATCCCAACCCATTAGGTTATCTCTATGGGATAATAAAATATGGATCTAGCTTTTATTTCTTCATTAGATGCTAGTGGCCTAACTATGTGGTCACACTGAAGATTATAATATCACCGAATGTTAACTCCCAAATTCTCATCTTATGATAATTAAATGTTCTCTTTTGGTTTGATTTGATGAATCAAAAGGGGGGTTAATTGAATATCAAATTAAATTTCCTATCAAAAAAATATAAAATTTAATCTTCCAATTAATAAAAAAATCCCATAAAACAAAATTAATAAAGTTATATCATTTGAAATTCCAAAAAACATGGAAGATGTTTGATGAAAAATCTGTTAAAACAATTTTAAAAAAACTTGTAACATTACAAAAATATATACTTAAATAAAATAATGTTTATAAATAACATATTAAATCTAGCTGTAAAATTAATTTTTTCTATTAAGTATTAAAAACTAAAACATGTTTGTTTTAATAATATTCAAATCAAAACAAAACACATAGAAGATTAAAATGTAGAGGTTCCGTCTAAATATGAGACCAAGTATAACATTATTCTTCTCACCTATTTGATTAAGAAGAGGTAGTGTTGTTACGGGGCCTTAGGTGACATCCCCAACACACTGAAGGATAGAAATACATTTCACGGTCCTCATATACATTTTTTTTATTTTTTTCAAACTAAAAGAAAAACATACACACCATAAATAAAATAACCTAACCAAAAAATATATGAAATTTGGGGAAAAAAGAAAAATGAAAACATAACAAAATCAAAAATCATATCAGATCATAATAATAACAAAAATTCATACATAAAAACAAAAATTTATACAAAAATTCATTCATAGAAATGAGAAAACCAAGAAAATCAAAAAATGCAAAGTGACATAAACCAGTAACGTCCAGTCCAATCCTGACCCCATCTACACATTCCATGACCACATTATCAAGTAGCTTCACTAAATAAATGAGACACCTTTACTTTACCTATCAATTAATAGATGACATCTGCAAATGAAAAACATTGTAGAAGAATTGGTGATTCTAAACTTAGTAGTAAATGACCAATGACTTCCTAGAATACTCCACTATAAAAAATCTTGTTATAAAATTTATATAAATTAATTTCAAAGAAATAATTAATAAAAAATCCATGAACCAGGTTTCCATGGAAATTATTAACAAAAAAATTAATAATTTCTAATTTTATTTGGAATATTAATTTCCATGTCCACATACACAACCACACACACCCACTCAGGATTGGTGTTAATATTTAAGGTGGAAATTCACATCCTTACTCCATCCCATTGATAGTGGTACTTCCCAACCATTATCCATCACGTTAAAATCACTCCTAACTATTTATGCCAGCATCAGGAAAAGTATCATCAATCAATACATTTCTTCCCTTAAATATATTCAACAAATACATTACATGCATAACACTAAATGATAATTTTGAAGAATCATTTTGATATTATAAATATGGGGTTTCCCAACATCCCATAAACGTTCCCAAATTTCCAAGCCATTACCAAAACAAGATTCCCATCTTGAGTCACCTAATATTTTTAAAACTATTTCAATAAAATAATTTAATTATATCAAATACATCATGTTATAAATCATGTAGATTCAAGAAAAATCACCCAACCACACAATTATTACTAAAAATGAATAATTTCAAAATAAAACTCCATTATCCGACCACAACTCACATTAACATACCTATATCCAATAATATATCAGCATACAATCCATCATAGCACATAGATATATCCATTATAGGATAGATATACGGTTCACAGAAAGATAGGGAGTGTAAAAAACTGGATCTAATAATAAAATGAACTTATTGATAAATTCAGGGCTCCAATGCATTTTTATTAGTCTATAGATTTCTCCTAGATCAATGGGGACCATATCTCATGCCTTGGTAGAAAAATAGTACATGAATGGGAGGATTGCGGTAAAAATGAGGGCATGAGGGGATAATTTGGATTATATACCCTTTTACGGAGTTTCAATTATTTACCACACTATTAGGCCGTATAGTTTGGAAAACCGTGAGCCAACCATGGGGTTCTACTATCATAAGGTCATATCTTGCACAGTTGGATCGCATAGTAAAACAAAACCTATTCCAAATTGGCATTTATCTCTATATTAAGGTGTATAGTTTATTCTGATAATATGTATAGTTTGTCTAAATCTTGTGACAACCATATGCCAACCCAGTACCCACTTTATTCCCTTGAATGATTTCTTGGAGATTATTTATGGTTTCTTCTAACCATGGTCAATATTTTTTACCTCCATTAATGCCTCCAAATTTTTCCAAAACCATGTCAAACACCCTGAAACATTACCCAAGAATTATATAGAATAAAAATACATGAAAAATGGATGTGTTATTTAACCTAGGGGAGATAAATTCTCCATACCATTAGCCTTTCCATCCCCTTAAGATAGGAACCCCTAAATTTTTGGAAGAGTTCATCCCACTGCTCCATCATTTCCTTCTCACACTCCGACATTCTATCTTGAATCTTAACACGTTTCCATAAAACCCCATCTAGACTGACAATTTTTTCATGAAATATCATTTTGAGCATATATATAATTTTTACCAGTAGATGACTCAACATATCATATGGATCTAGTTCAATGTGATCTATCGAATTACAAGGTTAGGATTTGGTTGGTACATCTTCAAATGGGATACAAGTACTACATTG
Source organism: Viscum album (assembly GCA_963277665.1). Lineage (NCBI taxonomy): Eukaryota > Viridiplantae > Streptophyta > Magnoliopsida > Santalales > Viscaceae > Viscum > Viscum album. Next base: position 2,118,133,881 of record OY728120.1, read on the forward strand.
TTCACTAAAAAGAACCTTTGTGGAAAAGATTACTGATATTACAACTCACCAACTTGTTCATGTATCTCAAAAGAGAGTATGTATCGATGATATATCTTTCACTACTTACCAAAATGATGATTCCCAAGCCTTGTAGAGATTCTCATGAACACATAACAACATATGTCAAGTGAAAATGGATATCGACGATGACCCACATACAATTTCTGATGACTCTGATTCATCCTTATTGTCTTTTTATCAACTGAATATTTAATGTTTTCTATTTTAAAAAGCATGGTCTAATTAATGATCTTTCACCAATTTCTTCCCAACAAAGTGGAGAACAAAAAGGATGCTATTATAATGCTTCAATAGTAGAAATATATAATTATGTATAATAAATAATACTATAATAGAACTCAACTAAATGTAAATTTTCCTCCAATGAGACATCGGAATCCATCACAAAAATCCAATCCATGTCCTCCAATTTTTGGATTCTCCATTCAGACTATCCATCCATTTGGGGATGATAAGCCATACTCATTGTCAACAATATACCATGATCATTAAATTATTATTTCCAAAAAAGAAATGTAAGTATGGTGTCTATATTATATACAATCAAGAATGGAATGTTTCACATCTATACAATTTTCCAAATATAGATTTTTGAAAGTAATCCATCCAATAGTTTCACGAATATGGATGAATTCTTCTGACATTGTGATATGATCCACGGAACCAATATGGTATCATGACATGTAACCATACAAAGTAGTCTTGTTGTAGAATAAATTGATATCGTCACCTATTTACACTTGGGGATTTTTAAATACTACAATATACCTAATGGTTGTTGATGTTTTCATTGAACTAATAACATGTGTGATATCTCCAAAAAAATCTCTATTACAACCATTTTAATGACAACCCTCAAGAAATTATCTTTCAATGGATTATAATTTTTATAAATCCCAATGTGGTAATGCCATCTCTAAGGGTTTTATGCACAAATAATTTTTACCCGATAATCCAAAGGATTGACAATATAATCTATAAACCACAACACTGAACATCCATCTATCTATCAACATTAAACGGTCCCCCCACCATTGTGTTTTTTCTTCAAAGTAACACAAATCAGATTGGGTGTTTGAATGAATATAACTTGTGAAACCCAATATGTATAAAATGAAATTTGAAGGAATGTAATGACATTAATTTGGTATGAGTAATCTTTATGTGTATATAATATAATTCACATTATGCTTCATTAGTCTGAATACTCCTTTTATAACTTAGTATATGACTTTCTACTCAGTAAATCTACAATAATGTCTGCATTACACATTGTATACATCATGTATAAATAAAAAATCTACAGATACTCCATCTATATGTGCTGTGATAAATTCAAATATCGTTATGAGAAAATGTGTTTCAAACATTGTATGGTATTTAAAATTATAATTTTATCACTAATGTTTTAATGGAACGTTGTATTCAGTCCGTGGACTAAAATATCTAATTTGATGTTGTGTGTTGGGTAGTTCTTCTCATGAAATCATAACTATCACGAACTATAAGAAACAACATGATCTCCTAGCCTGACAAAAAATACCAACCAATATCCCAATTCATCACAATACTCTAAAGAGCCCTGCCCAGCCACTAAAAATGAGATGATAGGTGCTTATCTATATCTATTCTTATGTTTGATTAAGGATTTATGTCATTGATTGTTACCGTAGAAAGGAACACATTTACTTTTTAAATCATTCATTGGTGATGCCAACAATGATAAATCACATACAATACATATATAGTATCTTTCTAATCCAGGGAAACTTCTTATCTCAAATACATTATTTGGTTTTTTCCAAGAGATAAAAACTTCTATATTTTTTAGATCTAAATTTATTACTTTTTTATAAATGTCATGGAAATATAAGTGTACCTATTATATGAAAAAATAAATCATTTATAACATGTCACACATAAAATACTCCCACAAGATACCCAACACTATAGTCATGTGTTTCTCATGATCCACCTTTGTTCTAGAATAAAAAATAAAATAATCAATAAACACCACCATAGGGGAATATTGATATTAATGAAATATTTGATTAATCAATTCCATAAAGATGTATGATTAATTATTGTGAATATGATACAAAACCATATACTCATAATGGAAATATCTTAATTTCAAATCTATGTCCAGAATATCCCCCTTCTAAATTCACAATTGGTGATATCCTGAATGCAACTCAATTATCCATAACCACTAGGCCCCCCAAAATTTATCACAAAAATAATCAATGAATATAATAGGATAATAATTATTTATCAAAGATTTTTTATGATTAATAAAATCCAATTAAATTTCAAGGGTTTCATCTATCATCTTCACAAACTGAACTGATACATCCCATGTAGATTTACTCGGTTGAATGAACCATTTAACTTCCAAAAAAATCCAACTTAACGTTAAATTCCATTAATTTTTTTGTTATATATGATGTGATATATGTGATTTGGGATTTATCACTAGTAGTAGATTAATATTAACCCCCATTTCAATTTTGGGGGGAAATCATGAATAAAATTGGGGGAATTTCCCGGAAATTAATCAAAAATAGTTAGAAAATATTCATTCCAAATATCATCCCGTGATTCCATGGTATGTACATAAAACTATAAAGATATTTTTCCTACCACTGATCCCAAAAGTCCCTCTCTACCTTCCTTTACACCCTAATCACCTCTAAATAGATTCTCAATTCCATCTAGAGACGTGAAACTATCACTTTATGAAACATAGTCGATGTGGGTCTTAGATAATGTCACCCAATCCATCCCCAAAATCTATTCCAAGAAATCCATCTCTATCACACAAAAATACTAAGGTAAACTATTACCATTAATATTTATTAAACATTTTTTACACATAATGCATTTAACCCCTCTTTGACTAAGAGGATATGTATGTTTTAAATTAAGAGACATCATCACAAAAAATAATCCCATATTATCGACAACACAAGAAGAAATAAACAAGTGGAGAAAATAATATTAAAAATGTTGTATATTGGATGAATTAAAAATAAATGTAAATCAATCCATCAAAATAATAGATTAATAATCCATAATCATTTTTTCGGCTCCATATAAATTTTTACTTGTTGCACTTTTATTTTCATTATCTTGTTGTGGTTGTACTGGTTCAGGAGTGATGGTGGACCAAGAATCACCTTTGAACTCTCTATTCTTATGATGATAATTATATATTTGATCTCATTCCATTAATGTGTATGACATTTGAGAATCTTTAGATGTTACTCTAGTATACAAACGTGGAAAACTATGGTAATTTAACTAATGATGTGTCATTTCGTTGAAATTATGACATTATCTAACCGATTCCATACATTATCACATTAAGTGATCCAATGAACCACACTAAGAACTTACATGCTTAATTTTGGATCAACTGGAAATATTTACTGATCTCATTGTCCAATTCTGTAGATTTCCACCACTTTGGATGTAGGTGTACCTCTTCTTCTTATTCCCATCATTAGAGTTCCCACATCTTCCCATAGGAATATACATGATCCTCAAAATCATAATTCCTAATATATCACATTATTCTATAATATATCCTTTAACCATATCATTATAACCCATTATATAAATCAGGAAAATATTTGAGTGAATATTTGGTTATAATCCCAACTAAAAAATTTGTTCCACCAGGGATACCCATGAATAATCTTCCATGGAAAAGAGATCATAATTTCTAAATATAGCCACACATTCTATCATCATGAGTTTCTACTTCTTCATATTGATTAATTCAATTGTTCTAGAAATCTGAAATGAGTTAGGATATAATTGTATCTTATACAATTTCTCAAAATCCTATTATGTCATCCCTTGTTCCAATTTTCCTGAACAACTAAATCTCAACACTAGTGTGAAAGATCATCAAGATATTTCATTTATAATTTCACCTATAAAATTGCTGGTGTCCTATGGAAATCAAAGATTCAATTCAAAATATTCAACCAAGATTCTATTTTTTCATGATCACAATCCCCCTAAAATATGAGTGGTTTATTCATTTTTAAATAAACTAAATTCATCACTTACCACAATTTATAATTATTATTTACCTTTTCCATCTATTTGAAATCATATAAAATGATTTTTTACCAGTAATTTGATCACTTGTGGCAGATGTCCAACCACATTTTCAAAATCCTCTTTCAGTTGGTTTTTACTGTGCCGACATGGTTCCTTTCACTATACGAAAAAAAACTCCATTAATCTCACTCATTAGAAAATAAATAATTATTAATTATTAATTTCCACATTAACACATATCATTATAAAGATTATTACAATTTAACGACTCTCTATATTTCAATCATTTTTGAAAATACTACAACCATTATTTTCAAAAAAACAATTTCATTATATTCAAAAATCAACATTTTTCTATTCCATAAATCATAAAATGAAAAATTAACATTTAAACCCTAACAGTAACACTTAATATTATTGGATGTCATGAAACCATAACCACCTAAACCCATGATTATGAGGTGACAAGTTACACATAATTTTCTAAAAATACCCATGTACCCAACTCCCCGGTAACATGATTATCAACATAAAGTGGTTAGTTATGCCTTTTTATTCTTTACAATTCATGTTATGATAATTATACTCCTTTATACCATCCCAAGAGAAATAATGATACTATTTCTAAATATATTGAATAAAAAAACTGACAATAATATTTACATTAGTGAACAAAATGTGGATACTATTTGTCTCAACAATATTTTTGGACAGACCATGTATGATATCATTTATTCTATCAAGGATTGAACAAATTGATACCATTTGTAAAATACTTGTCATCACCCAATGGATTGATAATTGGAAGTGTTGTTATAGGGAATTGGGTGGAATTTCCAAGAATCCAATGGTTGTAAATAATTTCTAAGGGTGTCAATATCATTTTTGGGGATGATTTTCCCTTTAAAGGATAAAATTCCAAACCACAAAGACAATAAACAAAAAAACAACTATATGATGTATGAAAAAAAACAAAAAAATTATCCAATTAAAACACCATATCATTGTATAATTGGAAACAAAAGTAGATACTTAAGAGGACCAAAAGGACCACCAAACTCGAAAATTGTAAAGTGAAATCAACTAGAAACACCCAACCCACTCTAAGATCCCACTACATATTCCAATCCCATGATATAAATAAGAATCACTAAATAACTAAGACAGAATTCCAATACCTATATACATATAACATATACAAACACACAATAGTAACCAAGAAGGAAGTGAGTCCAAACTTAGTATGAATTCCCCAATGACAACCCAATTGATTCCACAAGTAGAAAACTTTTATCACATGTTTATAAAAAATTTTAGATGCAATTTAATACAATTTCTATCTAATACATTTTCCCATTTCATGGAATGAATCAATAAACCTTTACATATTTTATAATTTTATTTTTCATATTCATTTTCATTTCCACACTCACTAGCACACTAAATCTTGGTGTTTCCATTGATGGTGGAACTTCACATCCATACTCCAACCCATTGGTGGTGATACCTTATGACCATTATCCATACAATTTAACTCAATCCTAATTGTTTATGCTAAAATCTAGACAAGTAATTTTAATCAAACCATTAATTCCTTTAAATAATTTCATGGAATACTTTCAAATAATCAAACAAGGCCTTAATTTTAATACATCATTCTAAAATTATAAACATGGGTTCTTTCGAAAACCATAAAATTTTCCAAAAAAAATCCATGAAAATACCAAAACAATAATTCCAAAAAGAGTCATATAAGTATTTCCCAACCAGTTTAAGAAAATTATTTTTTTATAAATAACTCTTCATGTTCTAAATAAATTTATGTTTATAGAGAAGCCACTTACCTCAAATTGGTTTGTTTAAACAAAGAACGATATTACATTACTTCTACATATGATCACAACTCACATTACCTTAAAAAAATCCAACAATATTTACTTATGAAATCAATAATAAAAAATTGATATATCCATAATAAATTATATCTATGATTACAATGGAGATAGAGAGATAGAAAGAGATAAACGAACCTTGGATCTATGAATAATGAAGATGAATGGCCACATACTGATATATTTGGGCCTCCATCTAACTTTAATTTTCATATATATGACTCTTATATATAAGGGTAATATCTATCATTAAATGGGAGAAAAGGAAAATTGATTTATGGGAGAATTAGGAAAAAATTGTTTAGGGGATAATTCAGTTTAAATCAACTTTTTAGGGAGTGACAGTTATACGCTATATTTTTAGGATACACAGTTTGGAAAATTGGGCACTAAACAAGGGATGATACTGTCATAAGCTCATATCTCACATTTTTGGATGCTATAGTATGAAAAAACATGTTATAATAATCCAATTACATCTATTTCAATATGCATAATTTCTGTTGGGCATATTCATTGTTCGGATAAATCATTCGCCAGCTATACACTGATCATGTTCCCTTTATCTTTTGTTTCACAGTTTCTTGGAGATTTTGAACTCTTTATACTAATCATATACCAATTTTTCACCTCTATAAAAGTCTTCACGACATTCTGAAACCCATAAGAACCTACTAAATAATTACCTGGGAATAATATAGACACATAATATATAAATAATGGGTGATGTACCTAAAACTGAGGGTTGTACGCCAAGTCCCCTCCACCTGGGTATCACCAGCTTCTAAGTAGTTTATTAAAGATGAAAATAATCCAGAATGAATATTATTTTTTTTAAAATACTACTAAATTTTGACATTACATGCTACACACAACCTGTTATATAGTTCTATATGGGATAATATACTTAAAATAATGAATGAAAGAGTGTCTAGATGTCTTTAATACAGTACATGAACCAATATTAAAAAAATTAAAACAAACACAACTCGAAATATAATCTGAAACAGAGTGGGAAAAGGATAAAAGGTGAAAATATATCTAGAATCTCATTCTAGTCATCTTAGGATGATATCTAGTTTTTAAATTTGTCCTTAATATGTATTAGTCAAGATCACATTGAAATCATACGAAAAAATACTATCGTGAATGAACAACATATTTCCACAATTTAACAAGTTTCATTTTATGACATATATCAAAGATATGTATGTATTTTATTCCCTTTATACTCTTTATATATCAGTGGATCTACTTATTAAACAGATAAATTATATAATTTACCTATTAGAGGATATTCATAAATTAACTTTTCTCACTCATTGCATCCCTTATTGAAAACAATCTACAATTAAAGCTCCAAAATAAAGTCGTCAGATAATTTTAAAATACCTCAATTCTTATTTTAGACATATTAACTTGTTGTATACTTAAAATAAGGTTATTTGGGATTTTATAGTTTCAACGGTTACATGACATGGTCACTTATAATAGTCACTTAATTTTTTCTTGTGGGCATTTAGTTTCTCCATGAGTTAACTTATCTTCATCATATGACCTCTTATTTTCATTTCATATCCACTAAAATTATTCTTAATGTCACTTTATTTCAACATGAGTTCACTTATTTTCTTCTCATTGTCACTTTACATCTTCTTGTGGTCAAATGATTTCTTCATGTGGTCATATCATTTATTCACATAGCAGCATCATCTCTTCTTGTGTTCACTTCACTACTTCACATAGTATATTCTCTTCTTCATTTGGAATCAACATTAAACACACATTTAGTTCAATACATAGAAAAACATTTCTCCCCTTATTCAAGGAATCATGTTTTATAATGAGCTCGGTTGAATCACTCCTACAATCAATTTATCATCAACATGGGCAGGATTAGTACATATGATATCACATGAAATTCAATTAATATTCAATAAAAAAAATTGGATCATATGATTCATAGTCACTTGAGTGTTCATGTGATCACATGGAGGTCACCGTGCAGTCACCTCCTTATAGTCATTTTTCATGTTTAATTCTAGACTTGTACATCTTTATCATTTTGGATAAAAAATATTTGATTGTCATAAAACATGAAAATAAATAATTATAAAAGAAACATGATTTTGGATCATTATAATAAGTACATGTTAAAAAAATCGAATAATATCATCCTTTTAATGATAAAAAAAATTATATATAAAATTAATGGTGTTGAAATATATACATACCAATTCCAAAAAAAATTAGCTTTTTCCAAATTTATATTATCTTCATTTAATTCCACAATTTCTCCCCCATTTGGGATTATAAATATGTTATGATAAGTGAAAAAATATAACAATGAAGAAGAAACAATTAGTTCAAATAAATATAAAACATACAAAATAAATACACACAAACTATCTCTTTAATACAACAACAGATAACCATCATGGACATTATACGAAATAAAATAAAAACATTGACTAGGCACATCCATGATTTATTTAGATTGTATGAGATCCTATCCATTGGAGGAAGATGGTGATGATGGTTTGGTAAGTATTTTTATAGAGGTTTAAATAGGGCCTTGATTCTCTACACACCTAGAATATAGAATAAGGTGTTAAACTACATGTCTAGAACTAATGAAAAAGTGTTTAAATATTGGTTATGGTATAGGAATGGTTTTACATAATGGGTAAGGAAGGGGGATCTTGGTTGGATATATTGGAATCCTAATGTTAAGGTTTAAGTAAACTAGTAAAATAATTTTCTATTCTTGGATGATGTTCCATAGCATGAAAATGATCCTCTTTATTTTATATGATGGCTTCTAAAAAATGGGTTATAAAAATCATCATTTCAACATAAGAATTAAAAGGCTTGGTTAAGGGGTTATCCCATGATCAATAAGAAATTATCTCAATATATTCTTCATGTATGACATGGTGAAAATTCTACTAATAAATAATTCAATGAATCTTTTGATATATTATCTATCTATAACATCCTATTATATATTTTATATGAACAATTACTTTGTCTTGTTATCATGTGTATGCATACAATAAAACAAAACGTTTTTTTTATTATTAAAAAAATTAAATAATCCTCTCATTAACATTTTATGATCTATCTGATTGCATCATAATTTGGAAAATATTTTATAGGAGTTAAATGTGGTATAGAGGATGATGGTTGAAGATAATCTGATGAAAAATTATGAAACATAGAATTTAAAAATCATTGATATATCTTAAATATAATATATTTCCAATCATCTTATAGTGAAATCTCTTAAGCCTTCAATTCCTCAATCACATTTCTCATATTATCCATTTTGATATTGAATATAGGTTGAATATGATAATTAAATAAACTCAATATCCTAGATATATTGTTTTCTCTAATTGGATCTATAAAATATCCAAAAATAATTAACCATTCTTTTAGAAAAAACATTAAATATAATTTTAACTCATTAAAATAATATATTGTTACAAATGGTGTATAATGGGTAAAATATGTAAAAGATTAAAAGGATGAAATGTCGAATACCTAACATCTAACACATCACCAATCGCTATAGAATTAGATCCAAAGGACTGAAATTCATCATCATATGTAGCCTCGTCTTCTTCAATTAAACTAAAAAATTTATACAATGATCAAACATGTGTTTCTATATTATTACTCTTAGATTCCTCAACATTCTTTGTTGGAGTAATACAAAATATTTATTCTTGGTATTGCTATATTAGAAGTCTACAAGGAGAAAAATATATTATTTACTTCTATTCAATCTCATTTTTCAAATTACCTTAAATCACTATTTGAGAAAAAAAAGGGATTCATGTCCACCATCCTAATGGGGACTTCTCAAATTATCATCATCATTATCATAAATCTCAAAGTTGTGCATATATAGTACTGTTATTCATAGTGACTTCTCACCCGGATTATATTTATTAGAAATAATAGGACTAGGGTTGCATCTAATAACAAGGATTATAGATGAAAACGTATTATTAGATCATTCTGCATCCTCTGCAAACTAACCAAAATCATCCCATGTTGGGTTTTTATCAAATTAAATGACTTATAATTTTGTGCCAGTAAGATCATAATTTTGGTAATATTCCTCCTAGTAAGTTAATTTCATAAGAGATTTTTATGTGTTCAATTATATTTGAGGACATGTTTCCTTATCACCCTCATATTCTACCATAGATTTATCTCTTGGGTCTTCCACTTCATCTTCTTATCCATGAGTATATATATCACCAACATCATCCTCGTTATCGGAAGAGTATTAAAAAAATCATTAGTCTGCAGTCAATGATCTAGTATATCCTTTTTAATAACTGGATACATCATAGAATCAAAATTATAATATATTATTTTACTATCAATCACACATCCTTTTCTCTATGGGTTTCAATTTTGTTTAATGTACTTATAAATATTCTTGTTTTGGAACATACCATCACTAGAAACAACATTTTTCATTCCCTGAGGAACTAATCTATTTTAAAACAATAGGGATGATTTTAATTTTGTATTAGGTATATAATTAAAGATATAAGAAGGCATACATAGTTCGTATATATATCTCATAACATTCCAAGATAAATATATCTACATCTCATTATTTTTCATGCAGAGAAAGAATATATACATCAGCTTCAGGTCACTAAATACCATATTTTTAGGACAAATCAAATAATAGATAAACATAACCATGATTCTACATTAACCACAATTATTTTCAATAGATGGTCTTATGGGTGACCTATTTCAATTAAATTTATCAAGTTCATTTTCGAATTCAAAATGGGAATTTTTTATAGGATAAAAACTCTGATAATATTCATGCTCACAATTTAATGTCTTCCACGCAGTGTAGAAGAAGAAAATATTCAATTGTTTTCATAATGCAACAAAGAGGATGACTAAGGTTGTTTCACATAAGGATATTTATAGTTAATTTACATAATGTAATTCACATATACTACTTATTTTATTATTTTAAATTAATTTAAAAAAAACGATTATGAGAAAATATATTAAATTCTAAAAAACAAACTAACCAAAAATGACATAATGTTATTATTAAAGAAAGAACTTGGGAATTGTGGTTTTGTTTATAGGTTCCATCATTATCCTTATTGGAGTTTAAATTTAATTTTATAATATAATTTTAGAATGTCATACATGAATTACTATAATTATATTTAGTGGGGTAAAATATTGAATGCCTGTAGAAAATTTAATTCAACTACCTCCTATAATAATGTATAGTGGAACACCTAAAAATTGAGTATGAAATATCCCTAGACATGGATACATCATTGGTCATTTAACCCAATGAATGAATAAAATCCACTCTATGGAGATATTGTATCCATTATATTTAATGTAAAATATTTAATAAAAGTATAGAAATGATTTTCAGTTCCATTTCATGATGGGTAATCACCACACTCTTGAAAATCGCCCTTTCTAACAACAATCATATTCAATCCTTTGAACTAAATAACATAATCAAATAAAAAACAACTAACCGACCCTAATAAAAGCCTATGATTATCCCATCATTTATTATAGAAAGTGGTCATAGTGGTAATATGATAAATAATAGTACACGATGAAGAATTAAAAAGAGAGAGTGGGGGGGGGGAATAAAATAAATTAGAAGAAGAATTATGAAAATAGAATTAGAAATTTAAACACATAAAATAACTAAAGTACAACTAAGTGATGAATAAATAATAACCTAAATAAAATAAAATAAAATAGGGAAGAAAATTAAATAAGGAGAATAAGAGGAAAATGTAAGATAAATAGTGATGAGTGGTGAATCAAAAACGAATTAACATAAATGAATAACGATTTATAAAAAAAAATATTTACAATTATAAAAGAAATAAAACATATATAAAATTAAAAAACTCGCAGATGTAAAATGAAGGCAGCAGGATGGCCCTCATTCCCCTCTCAAGTGGAGTCAAACACATCTTATTGTTAATGAGGGAATCCCTTTATAGGTAGAGGATTCCCTCTTTTTCTTCATGTGGATATATTAAATCTTTGGTTTGATGAAGATTTCAAATATTCATATCATTAAAAATATGTATCACTCATAATTTCTAAAATTATAGTGTGTATTAGCATGGTTGTGGGAAAATTTACTAAGGCAATGACTGCATTCCATGCATGTGTGGTTTTCAGGGATTGTGGGATGTTTAATATAGCTTTGTGACGTGGTAGTACATATAAAATGGGAGATAATCCTTCATTATACTTCCTTTATATGTGCCTAGATGAACTTCAAATTTTTTTTATGGAACATGGATAAGATGAGAGAGGTTACTCAAGGTGATAGAGGTGGTTGGTAATAAAGATCAGCTCATAATCAAAAATTAGCAGCAGCTTTCATGGTCATTTCTTGTGAGTTGACATTGGTGGTCAGTTGTATTTGAAGGATATAAGCGGTGGATTATAGTGGAGCATTGTAAATAAAGGGAGTAGAGGTGAAATTAAAAGGGATGATGTCATTTTTCATAAAATGTGAACAATTCAACTCATTGTTGCATCCGACATCAAAATGGGAAGCCAGGGTCACACCGGTATATCAATCAGCTTGTGGGAGAACCACCCAAAACAACCTATTTTGGGGATGTGCTCACATATTAAATTTCAAACATGGGTGATTCACACTACTCAACCATTGAGGGATTAAGAACAAGTTTAATCCCTGAAGGATTCACCACCTATAGGCCACCGCATAGGCCTGATTCCCTTGTACACTACCCCTGGGCGGCATCCTCTGTAGGATGGAATGGACAACAATCCCTCCTTGATCCAGATATGTGGGGTGCCCCCTGATTCAAGGCTACCTGTTTGGCTAATATATTTTTGGTTAAATCATCAAGAATAATAATATGAAAATATTGTGAGTTACAATTAAATCTCAAAAAATTATTATCCTATGAAATTATAATGAAAAATAAAATACCAAGTGAATAGAAATTTATTCATCTAAATCCATTTTCATTACTTCTATTAAAATTTCCAATGTTTGGATAAAATATTATAATGCATTATAATTTATATAAATAAAACATTTAAAAACATTTAAAATTATTTAAAAATATAACTGAAACATGTCTATTTCATATACCCACACTTAAACATTTCTTGTCCTCAAGAATAAAATCTCAACACTGAATTCAAATGGTCAAAAATTATACCTATATTGAAATCTAAAAGTGGTAAAAAATACTGATCAATGTGCACTAAAATTACAAAAAACCCACATTACAAATCAATTTAATTTCTCAGTTTTAAAAGAGACAAACAATTATTCAATTTTACTTTAACCCATTTGAAAATAACAAGACTTCTTTTCTCATACATTGAAGTTAATTAATTTATTATTATTAAACATTCCAATTCATGATTTACCTCAATTTTATGTCTTTTCAGTCATATATCAGGTAATAATTCAACTGTATTTATGCTCATATTATGAGAACGTTCTCCTTATCAATAATCTTTTAATGAAACATTATTCTCCTATTTTTTATGAAAAAAGGAACAAAAATTCATATGGACATATTAATCAAGGTTAATATAACTATTTTCATTAGGGATGAAATGAATTTATGTTAAAAAGTTATATCTTTAAGATGAGGTTTATCTCCTAATTATTAAGTGTGATTTAAAAATTAACGATCAATGAAAATGTCCACTTAAAAGTATCGACTCACTTTTCCCCCAAACTGAATGTAAGGATTTGATCAAATTAAATAATAATGAATTATTTGTGAACCCTCTTTAATATTGTATATTTTTATACCTTTTTCCCTCTGAAATGTAACTTTTCATAATATTTTTACTTTTTAAAATTTTATTCTTAGAATAAACCTCACATCCACCCCCTAACCACATATCATAAAAATAATCTTTTTAGTAATAGTGGTTTTTTGTTTCCCAAATCACTACCCATTATTTTAATTTATTTAGTTCCTTTATAATTTTATTTTTTATTCAAGAGGGAAAAAATGATGTTTTATGAACGAATCAACAAATTTTTTATCACCTAGAATTAGATCCCCCAAAATGTTTCCTCATAATGTAAACCATCCCTTTATTCTTGAATCTATTAACCCCCACACATAATCATAAAAATATCATCCAAATACTAATAGGATGGTAGTAATGGATAAATAAAGATTAAAAAATAGACAATTCTTAACATGAGAATTCAAGGTTTCTATTGTTTAAATAAGGATTATGTAAAGGTGGAATTTTGGGATAAGGTATTTTCAAACGACTCCTTAAATATTTTAATTTTTTTTTATTCATTAGATTTGATACATTCAAATGAATGTTGTAGTAGGTGGTGTGTCCCAATATCACTCATGAAATATTCTAAAGAGTAAAATATGAAGTACTTGGTCTAGAAATATTAATTGGAATGAGAAATATATCATTGGATTATTAAATTGAGGTTTGAATAAAAATAAAAAAGGCCATTCATATGAATTTAAAAAATTCATTGTATGAAAAATGATAGGGAAATTTAATTTACATGAATTAAATAATTCCATCGTGTCATGAGTCCTCATTTTAATATCCTCAATTCAATTTAATAATCTAATTATCTATTTTACCCATTAAATCTCATTAACATTGAAATATAAAAAATATAATAATATGATCCCTAAGAAACTAATGTCTCCATGAAATTTCAATTAATGAATAATTCAAATTGTGGGAATGAAACTTCAAGTTGAATTCTCAAATATTGTTTTAATAACAAAATATAGGGTCTCTGAAAAATAATACATTAATATTGAACTCCATATTGTCAGGAATATTATTTAATCATTCCCAATAGTTTGGAATTTCTTTATGCAATCATGGTCCTAAAAAAATTACTCAATTAAGAATAATGATCACGTAATTTAATATCAAAAAGATAAGTGGTAGTTGGTTATATTCTATAATAATTACTAATAATGAAATTGAATTATAAATCCCTCAAAATCATTTAAAGATAAATCTTGGTATGATCCCCCCATATGGGATTCAAATTGTTTACTACCTCTAGAGGGTAGTACACGCGGTAATCCAAAATCCAATGATGGGTGGGTATTCTTTGTGTTGAACCACCATAGGTGTATTTTCCAATATTTCAATTCAATTTTTATTAGAAATGAACCATAGATAGGGTAAACCATATAGTCCCCCTTCTTAATTTCGTATAGCTTGAAAGGTGGGGATTAGATTAAGTATGGATCATCCTTTTTCTTGGTTTGTACATATTTAGCCTTATCATTATTTTCTAATGTCAGATCAACATGAGATTCATTGATTTTAATTTTTAAACTTGGGTTACAATGTATTTTATATTTGACATAATTTAAACTTGAGGAATATAAATCAGAATTACCCCATTCAGTGTGAGCATCAATTATCTTTGTTTCATTGGGATCGATTACTTGGGCTTCTTTATAGGATTCCAAAAATGTATATTCATAATAATTATGGATCTCCTTATATTCCTTAGTCTGTACTTGTGATAATACGTCATCCTCCTCTAATGAAAAACTGTTATTGAACAAATATAAAAAATAAAAAACATAATGGTTAATACTAAAAAATAGTGGAAAAAATCAGAGAAGGTATAGTTCAAGAAAGGATTATCTCACTATGTTGGTTTGGGTAATATCACATCTTTAATGATAGGTGTCTCTTGAATGTTTGTCGCAGTGTATGGAAGTATTTAGTTAGGATCCTTCTTCTTTTATTAAAATTTCATCACATGGGGGGTTTCTTCATCTTTTATGGAAAGTAATAGGTTGTGAGGTTGTTATTCTTCAATATTATAGATGAGAGTATCTTGTTAAATTTCATCTATTGACCAGTAACTAAAAAATTTATCTGAATATTTTCCAATATTCTTATCTGCACATGAGACTTTTTCATCATTTTATATCTATAGATAGAATTTTTTAATTTGGTTCGTAAAATGGTTGAGTTTTTTGTATTACATAAATTCGGTATAAACCTCTTTGATGTCTTCAGTAAAATTATTTATCTATAGTGGTACTTATTTCATGTTCTCCCAATTTTTCTGGCTCTATCTTTGGTTTCTAAATAAATGCATGAACATATTCAAATTCTCTTATATTATTTCTTTTAATTTTCTATGATTTTTATATTTACTTATATCAGGTCTCTATTATAATCATCTTGATCTAATTCATATATTTATTGATGTTACACCTATGAATAATCAAAACATGATTAATAATATGAATCTAAATACATTATGCAAAAATAAATTTTTATGTTGTTTTTTGAAAGAAATACAAAGAAAATATATCTATAATTTAAAAATAGAAAATGGTAAGAAATCATTGATTATCTCCATAGAAATCAAATTTGTTTTGATGAATACCTATCATGAGGCATGTCAAAAACCAATTTCTAAAAGTTTTCTTATTGTAGTACAATGGCTGACTATGGTTGTCTAACTTCCAGAGTTTCTTAGTTTATTTACATACTTAATATAATTAACCAAGCTACTTATGATGTGGTTTTTTATTATTTTATTAATTTAATGGATTTTAATAAAATATATGACATTCTAAAAAATAAAATAATATCTAATGACATAATGTCATTAGTCGAGAAATAAATTAGGCATTATGATATGGATTATGGGTACCATCATTTTCATGGTTGGAATTTAAATTTAATCTCATAATTCAATAATGAGATCTCGTGCATGAATTTAAATTTTTTATTTTTTGTTGTGAAATATTAAATTCCTATACCAATATAAATTCCATTTTATCATGTAATCAAGTGAACCTAAATTTAGGTTGAGACAACACACAGGACCTGCCTCCCACATATTCCATTTCATCCACCGAATGGCTCAAATTCATCATATAATGATCTTATATCCAGCATAAGGGGGTGGGGGATAATTAATAATATTTCATAAATGAGTTGTAGTTGAGTTTCATGATGGGATATCACCACACTCACATACATCAATTTTCTCACAATAAACATAAATCAAACATATCCATTAAAGTGAATAATGAAATAGAAAAACCACTTATCTACCCTTGGAAAGGCTTTATGATATCACCTAGTTTTTTATGGAAAGATTTCATGGTCATAATATGAGGAATAATATAAGAAGATAAATAAATAAAATAAAATGAATAAATTAGATAAATAGGGATAGAGTTAAATAAAATAATATAGAAGAAGGAGAACGATAAGAGGAGAAGAAAGGTCAACAGATAAAATAACTAAAATAAAATTAAATGAATATTAATAATAAGATATAATATAATAATAAAATAAAATAATAATGAAATTGAATGAATGATATTAATATGAAAAAGAATGGATTATGTTAATGGGAGTTGGAATATAATTTAATAAACATGCAAGAAATATGTTTTATAAAATAAAAAAAATATAATAATAAAAGAAATAACACAAAAGGGAAATTGAGAACAAAACAGAGATAAAATGAAGGTAGTTTCATATACCTTGGCATCCTATTAAGTAAGATTGAACACTTCTTCTTAGAGGTGATTAACTCCTTTTATAGGCATGGGTTCCCCTAGGTTATCATGAGGATATTCCAGATCATCAGATTAATGAATATTTCAAATATTTGAATATTTAAAACATTGCATCACTTGGTATTTTCCAAAATCACAGCATGGACCGAATTGAGAAGGGAATAATCTAATGGGGTAGTAGAATCCTTCAATGCATGCATGATTTTCATGGCATATGGGGTGTGGTAGTTGGATTGGAAGTGTAGAAGATTTGTGATAATGGGAGCTCCTCCTTCATCATTTGTCATTCTATGTGGCCATATGAAAATTAAAATGACGTTCATAGAGCTCAGATAAGGTAAATGATGTGACTCAAAGAAATGGTGTTTTTCTGCAATGAAGATCAGTAATAGATCAAGATTTTTTAATTGATTCCATGGTGGTTCCTAGTGAATTGAAGTGGGTGATCAAATAGACATTGAAAGTGGAGAGTGGTGGAGTGTAGTGGAGCTTTGTAAAAAGATGATCTTAGGTTCTATTAAGTGGCACGTAAGTGTTTTGGTAAAAATGTTAACAGTACATCTCATCTTTGTATCCCACATTGAAAGTGGAAGTGGGGTGCACACCCATATATCAATAAAGTTGTGGGATAACCACACAAAATTCCTACTATGGTGATGGTATCCTTCAAGGAACTACACAAATGAGTAATCTACACTATGCATACCATGAATACTTCCTCCTACATTTACTCAATATGGGATTCCCCATCAATAATGGCCATATCATGGGATAGATTCCCCCATGCCCTGGAACTGTGAAGCTTCCCATATTGGCTACCATTGCTAGATGGATCTCCTAGAGATATCTCTTCGGTGTGTTCCTTTGATTTGAGTGTTTTTTGTTGGAAAATATTTTTTTTGAAAAACTCTTGATAAATGTGAATAAGAAAATATTATGAGTAAAAATTCAAACACCAAAATAATTTACTGAACAGAGAAATTATAAATGAAATTTAAATCAAAATATATCATCCTTTAATTCATATAAAACCATTTTCATTACTTCCATCACAAATACAATCTTTTGAAAAAAATCAATAGAATACATGGGAATTTATGTCAAAAACACAATTATAACCATTGAAAAATAATTGAATGTATCAATGATTTTTTGGGTCACTCCCCATTATTGGGAATTACAAAGCTCATGGACCAATTATTTGACTAATATATAAAAACTTCTTGAATCATCGTTATCCAAATGGTTTTGGTTTTATCCCTAGAAATAAATTTCATATAGGAATAGAATTTTTTAACCATACTTAAATAGAATATAGACCATCTTCCATAAACTATCCAATGTTGCCCTTTATTTTAATTTATTTTCATATAGGAGATCTTCTATACTGAATCCACTGAGCCTAAAATTCTATTCTAGTATGCCGTAGTAGATCTACCATATGGGGATTTCATGGATTCAATATAGCACTAATGATACCATTTTCATTCACTGATCTCTTTGAGGGTGTCAATCAAGTTGTATATGTGGCATAACGATCTAGTTTCATCATTAGTATTCCTCAATGTGATTAACTTAATAGAGTTTTGGGTTATGTTTGAGAGTGATTGGTTTGATAAAGTGGGTTTCAAAAATGATAGTAAGTAGGTATTTGAAAGAAGAAATGAATTTTTAGGGTAGATATTTCAAAAATTCACAATATCATTTTTAATTTATTCCAATCATTTAGGGAATCAAATAAAAAAATATAAAAAAAAATCAAAAACCAACATTGTAATTATTTTAGAAAATAATATTCACTGTAATTATACAGACTATATATTTATGAAAAATATGGTAGGGAATTGTAGGTATATTGAAAAAAGTTTCACTATATGTATACTTACCAAATTATTCAAATCTTTTGGTACATATATTTACCATGTGAGTAATGTATCACCATACGTATAGTGACCCCATGACAAACTAGTCATAGTTACATAACTAACTGTATTATAGAACGAAATCATTATAATATTACAAAATTTGTGAATTAAACATTATGTATACTAATCGACATAATATGGAAGAAAATAATAAATTAATTAATATATTAATAAACATATAAATTAATAATTATAAAAACAATATAAAAAAATAAATATTTGTAAATATTTAATCATCTTTAACTCATGTCTAATTTAATTTAATCTCTCAATAATAAATTGATTTGAAAATATTCCACCTAGATAATGTTCTGTACTAGTGAATTCAACAGAAATATACCCTTTATAAAATTTTACTCTCCAAATGTGATGCCTTATATTAAAATTTTATTTCCATGAATGAGATACATTATTTTTATAAATATTTATTTAACTTTTTTTTCACATTTTATAGGAACATGTATGAATTGATATCCATAATCCATTAATGTGTTTTTAATCTATATAATATTTTTACAACACATTCCAATTTCTATGTGATCATCTCCAAAAGTGGATAATGGAATATAGTTAATTTTTACTACACTATTACACTAAGGAGTTCCTCAAAATGTTTCATGATCCCGATGTTATTCTACTTTCTAACTTATAAAAACCAAAATCTATATCTGGATGACTAACTAATCCATATGTGTGACGAAAATAATAGAATAATCATAAATTGTTATTATTTTTGAAGTATTTATATTTTTTTGATAGAATTAAAATTTTATTCAGTTGGATTTTCTTGAAAACATTCAAATATAAACTCACTAAATGTAATTTTAGGTTGCCTATTAGTTATGTAATTTAAATTTACAATGATAACTCTATTGTTGTTTTGATAAACAAGTATCCTAGTTTATTCAGGATCCAACATACCACATATACTCATCGGAGTATCAATGCGTTTGGTGTGATTTATAAAAAAATAGAATATATTTTAGGTATTTTATTTTATTTATGGTCATTACTTCTTTATTTAAAAAAATATGATAGCCAAAGAAGAAATTTAAATCAACCAGTAAACTCATTAAAAACTAATTTTTCATTATTTTTGAATGTTTTGGCCACAAATAATTTCTTGAAGATCCAAAAATAATATCATCAATATAGATTTTAACAACCAAGAAATATTTGGGAATTATTATATGAAAAAATATTTTATCAACTATTCCTTTTCAAAAACATTTGCATATAAAAAATAGGTTAACTTATCATACCAATCACTAAGTTTTTTTAAACCATAAATAGGTTTAGTAAATTTAAAAACATGATTTGTAAAGTGGGGTTTTTGAAATCTAGTGTTTTTTCGACAAAAACATCCTCAATAATATAATCAATTAGAATGGAACTCTTGAAATCCATTTGATAACTTTTGAAATTAATCTATTTTTATAGTGAAGAAGTATCCTAATGGATTTATATCATTATAATAGAGAAAATATGCCATCATAGTAAGTTCATTATTCTTGATTGTATCATTTTTATAACTTGTGATGACTTATTTGTAATTATTGTTCCAAACTCATCAACCTTATTCCAAAAAACCCATTTATACCCAATGATTATTATGAAATTAGTACAGTCTATTAGTTCCTATAATTTTTTTTTTGAATTTAATATAACCTTTCATGGACATCAAATGGCCAAAATTCATCATCTATAACATCATGGATGTTTTTTGGTTTATATAGTGACTAAAAGGATTAATGTTCAACCATGTTTCTAATAGATTCACCTATTTTAATATCTTTATATAGATCTCCCACTATAATATGTAAGGTATGGCCTATATGATTTCTAATATATATTGGGATGTAATTACTTTGTACTTCATTTTTCCATTGGGATCTAGCTCAAATAGATCTTCTTTGCAGGGAATTTTTTTGTTAGAAGGTTTCCTAATAATACAATTGGGTATGGATGAGGTATTGATATTCACATTGGAAGAAGAATCATTGTGGGTTTCAAATGAATTCATAACATCATTTGGATCCCATTCACAAATTTTGACATGTACATATTTTTCAAAAAAAAATTTACTTTTATTAAATATCCTATAGGATTTACTGGTGGTTTAATAACCAAGTACGATTCCTTCCTCCCATTTTGATGAAACTTTATCTTAAATATCCATTATATTGAGTATAAATACCCTAAAACCAAAAAATATAACATTGTTAACCACTTTTTTTCATCCATATAGAAATTCATATGTTGGATTATTTAAAAATGATCTAATAAACACCCACTATATAGAAGGCTATATTAATATATTCAACCCAAAAAAAACATGTAAGTCATATACATTTAGTATAGTCTAGTAAATCTCTTGAAGTGTATTATTTCTTCATTCTATAACACCACTCTTTTATGGAGTACTATGAGTAGAAACTTTTTTACTATATAAATGTTTTTAGAATAAATAATCAATGTATATATTTTCAAACTAATGTCCAAGATCTCCCTTTAATGTCTTAATAGTATGTCCACTATGACTTTCAATAATTTTTTTCATATTTTGAAGAATATGAAAAAATATTCAATTTTGTGGGTATATAGAACACCGAATATTATCTCAAATATTCATCAATATTAACCTAGACATAATGTTTCCAATTTAACTTGGAAACTCTATAATGTCCAAGAAATTATGTGTGAACAGACTCCAGTGGTTGAGCATTTGAAACATCATCTTTTTTATTTAAAATAGATCTTATATTGTTTACCTTTTTCACCTAGTTTTCAAAAATTTACTCTTAATAATTCTAATTTAAGAATTTCAATAACTAATACTTTCATAGTTATGTTTCTAAAGGAGTTACCGTTGTAGATTCATAGTCTATAATGTTATAACCATGATTCCTTGTGAAAGGAAATTATGCATGAAATATTTTGAGAAAATATGGAATCTATATCATCTTCATAAGAATCATCATTACAAAATGAAATAAAAAATGCAATATTATTATTGTCATAAATATCACAATAATTATTTTAAAAATTGATATAATAACGATCATCAAACAATTGTGACATACTAATTGTATTATAAATTAACCCATCAATAAATATGACATTGAAGATTATAAAGGTTATAGATAATTATTAAATTGATTCTTATTATTTGTCCTTTAGAATTATTAAAAAATGTGACATGTACACCAATGACATTAATAAAACATTTAAAGAATAATTAATCCCTAGTCTAGTGTCTAGAACATTCATATTCTTAATACTATAAATTTTATTGGTACTAATCGATAAGGTGTCCTACACAAATTTAATTAAGATATGATTTTGGTAACCTTGGATTTTTAGTCCAAAAAGTTTAGTAATAAAATATTTTGGAATCCAATGATGTTTAATTGGTTTAACATAAATTGACTTATGTTTTTTAGATATAAAATCCTCACTATGTCTATAAGATTCTGAACTTTTTAGAATATCTTAAGATATTGAACTTGGGAAAAAAATTTCTTATCAATTCACGTTGGACCGATTTGGTATTTGAAACCATCCATTTAATTGGGTGTGGTATATTTACCAAGAATATTTCTCAACATTTCTCTACGATTTTATACCATTAATGGTCCTTTTTTAGTTTGTAATTTGACATTTTATGTTTATTATTTTATTTTAATAGATGATCATTATTTCCATTTTATATAGTAAGCTCATATTTATCATAAATAGTTAAATAATGTTGCTTCTTTAAATTAGTATAAATATATATATGTTGATTGAATGTTTCTTCCATAATATTATTATATTCAAATAAATCAATATTTTTTATATTCTCATCCTTATTTATTGATTCAGAAAGATTAGAAATGGGAATAGGAGTTACAAAGACATTATTTAGTACATAAAATGTGTTTTTCATAAAACACATGTTAGTAATATAATTATTTTCTTCTCATACATGTTAGAATCAATGGAACACTCTTCATAGGTACATTCGGTAGATTTTATAACTACCTTTTGTCTTTTTTATCCTTGTATTTTATCTTTTATTTTTAAATTGGTTATTTATCTTTTATATGCCCTTTTATTTTTCATTAATAACATGTGACTTCATCTACTTGATTTCTATTTTCCCAGTTCTCACCATTATCATGATTTTATCCATAATTTTACTTCTTGAATAATTTTTTTCATTTAGTATAACATTATAAAGGTCAGGGCTTGGTCAACCATCTCCTCATCACTGTCTGAAGGTGATGCTTCCTCACTTGAAATATATTCTTCCAATTTCTCTATTATCATTTACTAAAATGTTTTGAGTGAAACAATATTTATATGTAGTTATTACTCTTCCTTATTCAAATTAAATTATACTTCATATATAATTAGTTTTCCAATCAACTCCTTCACTATAAGATTACATATATTTATATAATGTCTCATGGAAGTATGGGTTCCTCACCATTTATGAATTAATAACCACTTTAGTTTCATCACATTATCTTTATCTTTAATTTTATTCCCAAGTACATGAAATGTTTTGAAAATTTCATTGAACCTGAAACACATTTTTGAAATTGATTCATTGGGTTTCATATTTAACATTGATGGTTCCTTCATCATATATAGAAATTATATCCCAAATTTCATAAGTAAGAGATAATGTATAAAAAAAATTAATCACAAGTTCCCCTAATAAATAATATGAGGCATTCATAATGTTTTGGTAACAGTGATAATCATCCTTAGAGGCATTTATCCAATATGGTCTAGTGGGTTTTGGTTTTTCATATTGGTCATATATTATAGTCCAAATATCAAATCTCATACTTTCTGAATGTATTTTATTTTTAATTTTCCTCTATTCTTAATTACTACCATTAAAATAAGCATCCATGTTAGTAGTAAACGCCTCAAGCCTTTTGTTAAAAATAAAAAATAAATTTATAAACAACATAATTTTTTTCCTTTAGGGTAAAACATAATAAAATTTGAAAATAAAGAAAAATCCTTTGATGCCAAATTGTAGTCGAGGTGGGAAACTCAAGATGCGTTTGAATTGATTTTCAAATTAAAAAAATTCTTTATGTAATTAATATAATAAATTACTTATATAAAAAATCCAATTAATAAAAACACTATAGGAATATAATTTTTTCTTTCAAAAATATTCTAATAATTTGTATAAAAACTAAAATAAAACATGTCTCAAAACACTTTTAAAATTTCAAACAATTTTTTTATTCAACACCTTATATAGAAACCTTATTATAGTTAACTATAATTGTAGTGCTCTATTATATAGTTTCAAAAACAAAAACTTACTTTTTATAAAAATATAGAAAATTGGGGTGAAAATGTAATTGAATAAAAAAGTGGTTTAGTCTCAACCTTGTACCCCGTCTTGTCCACTTAGAAATCACCTGCTTCTAATTTTTTTATTAAATAATTAATATATCCACAACATAGATCGAGTTCTACAAATTATAAGAGAAGCCCAGTAGTCAAGGATATTCACATCCTCTTCCACAGTTCTAAGTGGGATATTAGATAAAAAATAATGATATAAAATAATGTATTGGACTGTGTTAATGAATAAAGAGATTATAAAAAACACAGATTGTAATTTAATCTAAAATAGAGAGGTAATGTGATATAAGGTGAGATTTTATAGATCATATTTATCTGATAAACATCAGTTGATTTTATTTTTTGAGTCTATACATAAAAAGTATCAATCAATTATACATAATTTTTTTAATAAATAGGTTTTCATATAAGCACAATATAATTATCGTTTGTATCACTTTTTTTAGACATAACTCATATATTTGTTTAAATTATTTCCCTTCCTATAATTTTTCCATGAGTGTATCTACTTATTATATATATAATGCCACTAATTTAGTAGATTGAGTATATTCATAAATTAATCTTTGTAATCAGTTCATTCTCAAATTTTTTGAATTTACAATTAGTTGTCCAATATATAGTGTTTGGATAATTTAAAAATACCTCATTACTTGAGATAAACACAGACACTTTTTCTTAACATAAATCATAGTTACATTGGATTTTTTATTTTTCTAGGTTACATGTCATGGTCACTAGGCATAACCACTTTATTTGTACTTATTATCATTTTTTCATCATTTGGTTACTTTTTTTTTCATTATATAGCCTCTTATTTTCCATGCATGGTCAGTTCAATTTTTCTTGTTAGCACTTTAATTATTCACGAGGTCACTTATTTTCTTTGTATAGTGAATTAATTTCATATTGTCACTTACTTTATTCATTCAGTCACTTCATTTGTTCATTAGGTAAATTCATCTCATTTTGTTGTTAATTCACTACTTCACATGGTAGATTATATTCTTCATGTGATAACAAAATTTGAAACATGATTAAATCAATACATAGGAATAATTTTATAACATTACATAGGGTAACTTGTTTATTCATATGGTAGATTGAATCCTTCATGTTGTCACATGATCTTAAATGTGTGGTTGGATCATTACACATAAGGTTTCATGATATTTAACGCACAATAAGATCAAGACATATATAGAATTTGATCATATAACACATGGTCACATGATTTTTCTTGTGTTTAGTTTTAGTTCAACATCTGGTAGCTTCCATACAGTAACCTACCATTCATGGATAATTCAACACTTTGCAATTTTTAACATTTTGTCTAAAAGCAATTGTTGGTTATCATCAAAAATAAAATTCATTGATAATATCAGAATTGAGATTTGAGAACATTAAAATAAGGATTTTTTAGACTAATATATATGTCTAAAACTTCTCTGAGTGATGATCAACCTCTCTAAATCAGTTTCACTCTCTTGTGGTTAACATGAACCAAACTAAACCCCAAAATTTCTCCCTCACCCACCACATGTTAATAGATTAGTGAATGTAATTACTTCTCATACATATTCAAATAATGATCCATCTTTATAAAATCTTAGTAACTATTAATTTATGTAAACTAAACCAAGAGTCTAGGATCATCCCATGATCTACTAGAATTTAGAATATAATATTGAATAAAATCCCCCAATATACATGTAGTCTACATGAACTATATGTTTTTCTGATGATGGTACATATTTCTCAAGCTAATATAAGTCCCTATATGTTTTTTATATCCTCAAAGTTTTATAGATTTTTTATTTAATTTTTTAACGAGTCCCTAAAGTGATTATTAGGAAAAAAATATTAAACGGTATGAAATTACTATTGGAACAAAGGATGTTATTTGATGTAAATGGAGCTTGGTTTCTGTTTGTTGTCAAACCTCTCATGGATGATCATGGGAATATCAATTAAAGGTATCATATAGTTCAATCCATATGCAATATTGTTGGAGGTTTAGTTTCCATCGGCTTTCCAAATATTTCACGTCAAAAATTTTGAGAATGAAAGTCATTGTAATAAGTTATTTTTTAACGCCATATAAAAATACAGGAATGGAAGGAGTTTCAAAGAGAAGGGATTCATGATTTTTTTTCACAAAGGATTAAAAATCCATGACTGGGCACTATTCGTTTATGAGAAGTTTTTCTTTGAGATTTTTGTAAATTAGTTTAATGGATTCAACTTCTCATAAATATTTTAATGGAAGGGATATCATAGAGGAAGTCTTAAGGATTTGGAATTTATGATGTTTTACGATTTTAGACTGTGTTACTTCATGTATTCATGAAATGGAGTATTTCGAGTGTTCATTGCGACTGTGCGATGTTTTGAAGGAATCCTCTTCGACTATAATTACATTCACGAACAATGAATTTTAGTGAAGCTTTATGAAAGGAGGATTGTAGTGATTCCATTTTTTACTAATCTGGATAATGCGCTAGTGGTGGTGGAGCTTTGTGATCAGTTGTGCCTATAAATAAGAGGCTACCACTTTTCATTTGTTATGAAATTTTTTATAGAAAATATAGAATCACTCTAATTTCATGATGCAAGGGGTGCTCAGAGAAATGTGGATTCAATGTGATATTGAGTTTCTTGAAAAGAAAATTCAATTCTTGATTTTTGTTAATGCTTCTTTGTATTGAGTGATTCGCAAATATGGGATGTACCACATTGGCATAGTGAGCTTTGCAGTGGATCTTTGATCAATGAAAAAAGCATTCTTCATGATGAACAATTGTTCCACAAAGGTGAAAGATCATTAAAAATTAGTGTTCTTTATTATGTAGTGATCATTGTGATGGAGTGAGATTCGCGAAGGAGTGATCTTCGTGAAGGAGATTTTCAAAATGGTTGTTTCGAATATCATATTTTATTATATAGGGTTTTCAGTGTACATAAACTATGGTTTTAAATGCAAGAAGGTCCATGTATTGGATAGAGACAAATAATTGAATGAAAATAAATGGAAGATATTTTCAATTAAATAAACTATGTAATACTTCTCCCAAGGAAGTGATTTAGGGAGAGTTGATGGATTTGTTATAAGGGACACAATGACCTATCAAGGAAGTATTGTAAAGGCAGTGAGCCTAGAATTGAGTGACATTGACTGACCCTCTCTTTAACATAGCTATTAATGATTACAATATTTTGGTATGACCAATACTCTATCGGCATTGCTATAGGTATGTATCCCTAAGTGGTGAACCACGTAAAAGTGTTCTGTGGTTAATTTGAATATTACCGTGTTATTGTTTTTTTGTCCATCGTACTGGATTCATGACTTCCTACTAACGTGGGAAAAATATACATTATTTTAAAAGAAAAAATTCGACACCCTGATTCACCCCTCACCTCTAATAGTGTCTTGGGGTCATATATATTTTATCATAGGGTAAAGGTTGTAGGTGTTAAATCTGTCCATTACTAACATGGAGAATTCTGTTATTATTAGGGGAGTTCCCCTCTTCGATGGATGTAAGATTCTAATTTAAAATAATAGTATGATATATCATCTCAGATAGCTTTTAATGGGATAAAATTTTGGAACTGACCAAGGAATAAAATTCACTTATCTAACAGGGATATCTATGACTGATACAGTCAGATAAATTCTTGATGCGGATGCTAAAGGATAAATTGCACTCACTAGAGCACTTTGTGATTAGATATTTCTGAAGGTGATTAGATTCACCTCAAAAATGTCTATGTTGGAAATACTAAAAACTATATATTAAGGACACATTAAAGTATAGGAGTCGAAACTCAAGTTTTTTTACAATAGGTTTCACGGTCTAAAGATGCACCAAAATGAAAATGAATATTCCTTCTTCAAGAAATTTACTAAAGTTGTTGGAGAAATTCAATGTCTATGAAAAGAGATAAAATACATTGATTATTTAATAAAAATATTGATAATACATCTACATCTTTATAATAAAAAGTAATTATCTCATGAAGAAAGGTATATCTCAAAAAATTAAATGGATGATCTGTTGAGCAACCTAGTGGCATAAGATCGAGAGTAAAACCACAAGATGAAATGACACGATTTAGTAAGGAAATTACATACAAATAAATGGAAAACATTTAATTTAAATTGATAGCAATGATGATGAAAATGATGAAAAATAACCCCATTATATCATTTATAATAAACTCAAGGTGGAAAAATAGAAATTTATAGGTAAGTTACCTTTGGATTATTTTCTTTGTGGAAGATATGGGCACATTTCCTAATAGTGCTCAAGAAAGTTCAATGATTAAGGCAGTGAATCTGGAAACACGGAGAAGACTCATGAAAGATTTTTAAGAAAGGGAGACTTCACATCTGGAAATAAATTACAGAGGGCTAGTTTTTCATCTGAAGAGGATGAGGAATATAATTAATACCTTAAGGGAGAAGAACTGGAATTTTAATCTAGAACCCATGCTTCCGTGATGGCTACCATTGAAACATTAATACCATTAGGGGATGAAAATAGAGATAATCAGCTGACCACTGATTCATATCTCATGACACAACGTAATAATTATCTTGATAAGCTTTATAATCAAAGTAAGAGAATAAAAAAGTGAAATTATTTTGTTGAAGAATCATTAGAATATGTTGATCAACATTCATTTGGAATTGAATGATTGTAAGAACTAGTGAAAGTACAGTCATCAGTCCTTGAATGAATATAAACGTTATTTGAACTAATTCATAAAATTGAATAACAACATAAGGAAATTAATTAACTTACCACCTGACTAGTGGATATGCCCAGTACCAATGAGGGACTCAGGGAACAATTTATTACACATGGTAGTAACTTCTAAATTGAATCAAATTCAATAGAAGAAAAAAAGTAAATAAAATTTGGAAAATTCTCATATGTTGAGTTGCTGGAAAGAGTTAAGCATGGATCTGATGAAGTTAAGAATATTTTTAATTATCAAAGACATATGTAAAAGGGTAATAGTGGAATCAGTTGTGACATTAAGACATCTATTTCTGGAAATAATGTGATCCAAAATTAAGGAAATTAGAAAGTTGCAGATGATTAAAAGATAGATGATGTTCTAAAAAAGAACCCATAATTCAATCTAGAATGATAAATAAAAACCATTATATGGCCCCTATAAATGGCAGTAAGCCAAAAACATTTCAAAAAGGAGACATATGGAGGAATATAAAGGTGAATACATATCCACTTATATGATTTCAATTTTGTTTCTCTTTGGTCCATAACATGTCATACTGTGAAAAGGAAAGGAGCTATTTGAATGAGAATGACCTGGGAAGTCAACTAAGGAGAATTAATTAATATCATACTTCCTATAGAAGTAATAATTTCTATGGATATAGTTTCCATTATTCTAACTTTGTCCATAAAAATGTATATTTTAGACAGAAGAATAAAAAGTGAAATTCCTACAGAACTCAAAGAGTGATCAATATTCATTTACCAGACTGTGTTCCTAATTAAAATAGAATTTATCTTTTGGAATCAGTGTATGTAAACAAATAACACATTCTTGGGGACAAGAGATATGAAATTCTATCCCTATCATCCTCTCAATCTAATATTTCATGGAAGGAATAGAGGAAAATGAAAAATCCATCCTTTCAGAAGTATCTCTCAAAGATACAAAGAACAACAACACTTATATTCTAGAATATAGGCTCTCATCCCACATTCAAGGAAATTTAGACCTGGTATCAAATAATTAGAAAAATATTGATGGAATAGTATAGCTTTGTAATGATGGTGCTTTGAAGATAAAAGGTACTGGAAGTACTGAGCTAGGTAATGGGGAGTTGAAGAAATCTGATGTAATTTATGTGTATTGTTTGCATCACAATATCCTTAGTGTGAGTCATCTATGTGACATGAGAATTATAGTGGATTTCAATAAAAAAGGATTCAAAATAAAGGGAAATATAGAGAATTATCTCCTGAAAGGTTATAGAATAGATAGAAACATGTATCAGGCTGATAACAGAGAGAATATTTTCTAACTGTTGAAGAATAAAATTACATGTGTCACTGAAGGATAGGGAACATTAATCATCCAGACATGGAAATTTTATCTAAGATGTATATAGTAATGGATATAAAGAATATAATATATAAATTGGAAAATAAGTATTATTTTAGAATATGAGGAAAGATAGTCTGTATTACATATCATCCAACAAAGAAAAGGGCATCACATCTTCTTGATCTAATCCATGCTGATTTATGTAGCCTGATAAGTGTTTCTATAATTCCGGAAGGAAGGTATTTTTTTCATTTAATATTTATTATCGTAGAATGAATTGTGTGATGGCTATACACACGAAACAGAAATTGCATGACTGCATGAAATATTATCACTGAATCACTAAGAATGATTCCCGGTAGATAATAAAATCTCCACGGTCTGACAATAGAGGGGAATACACATCCATTGAGTTTGAAAATTACCTAGAGAATCGTGGAATACAACATGATTGGGTTGTTGTTATAACCACTCATCAAAATTGAGTTTTTTAGCATAGGAATCAATAGGTGAACAGTATGTACCAAAATTTTCTAATTTAGATTTGTATCCCATGACAATACTGGAATGAAATTTTTTAAGATGAGTTGTATATTCAAAATTGAACAGGGTTATTTATTGTAGAAACCAAGACATCGTATGAGTTGTGGTGTGGAATGAACCCCTCTTTGATGTATTTCCATGTTTTAAGAAGTATATGTTTTATCAGAAACAATGATGGAAAACATGGAAATTATAGTGATGCGGGTGATGAAGGAATATTCTTATGTTATTTTATGAACAAAATTTCCAACAACTATTTGATTAGAAATATAAAAAAATATGTGGAAAGTAGTGGTTATATATAGTTGAATTCAAGACCACAAATACCATGAGGGGATATTATATTTATGTGATTGAAGATGTAGAAGTCAAGGGATATGTAAAATATTCAAATGACGAAGTAATGGAAAGTGTAAAAATATTTAGAGGTCACAAAAGGAGTTGGATTCATATGAAGAATCAGAAGATGAAAATGTAGATGAATAAAGCCCTCCTAAACCTCAAAATAGATATCATAGAAAATAAATTGTTCAATCCAATATCATTAGTTATTTGACTGTACCCACACAAACAATGATAATTAAGGATAATGCACAATCTTTATTCTTTTTAGTTCTAGAACCATCCTCATTTGAAGAAGATGTAAATGATGAATCATTGGTTAAAGAAATGAATGAATAGTTTGACTAGATCTACCAGAACCGAACATGGGAATTAGTAAATAGTCCTCAAGGACACGATGGAATGGTATGAAGTGGATTTTTAAGAAAAAATATGATGAGCATTGTAATTTGATCGGAAATAAGGTGCATTTTTGTATGTGAAGTATTATTCCAATATATATTGTGTGGATGTTGAAGAGACATTTTGTATAGGTAATATACTACAGTCAATAAATCATTTTCCTTCAATGGTAATTCAATGAGGATACAATGTTTATCAAATATATGTCAAACGTTTTTTTTAAATTTTGTTCTTGAAGAAGATGTTTATATAGAATAATAAATGTGTTTCCTCATGGAGATGAAAAAATGAAGTTATGATAACTAAATAAAGATCTCTTTGGATAGATAAAGGCACCACCAACCTAAAAAATCTCAACTATATTCTTATATGAAAAATCATGAATTCAAAATAGGTGGAGTTTATCACAATCTCTATGTGATTAAATCTCAAAAAAAATATGTTCATGGAACTAGTGTGTGATGATGATAAAATTTTTGGTGAAGGAAGTAAGGTATCAGTGGATGATTTTTCGAATCAAATTAAATAATAAAATGATATTTCAAGTATTGGTGAACTCAATTATTTCATAGGGCTTCAAGTGATTCAATGGAACTACTCCACTTTTACCTCTTAGGAACATTATGCAAAAGAGTTTTTGAAAAAATTCATTATGAATGACTATATGGAATATCAGATTTTATTATGTGAGGATGGGACATATTTAGATCCCAAACTATATAGGAGAAACATTGGAGGCTTACTGTATTTGACTACAACATGGCCAGATGTTTTCTTTACAATGTTCTTAGCAGCCCATTAGTGAACTATCAGCCTATGTTGATCTTGACTGGGCTTGAGATGTAGTTGAAGGAAAGTCCCCCAATGGCGTGGCATTCTATATTGGGATTAAATAGGATGGATGGTTGAAAAAAGAAATATAAATTCACTTCCCTCCGTAATTCTGAAGTTGTGTACATCTCTGCTACTAAGGCATCCACTCAACTACTCTGGATCAAACAACAATTAACAGATATTTGTGATAAAGTGAAATTGTCAATGGTGATTCACTGTGAGAACATGAGGGTGATTGATATTTTGAATAATCCTCTTCAAAATTCTAATAAAATCACATGGAAGTAATATATCACATTATCATGGAAAAGGATAAACAAGGAGTGATTAAAATGCATCATGTGAGAACTGATGAGAAAGTGACTATCATTATGGAAAATACCCTGGCAGTGGTTGTGTTTGAGAATCATAGGTTGAACCTCAATGTTCAACCACCTCCTAGAGCATAAGGAGTTCATGAGAATCTCCTCGACCCATTTTTTATCTGTTATAATCTATTTGTGGAAGTAATGAAACTGTATGGGTAAGATACAGTCTAGGGGGATCATGTTGTAAGGTCTTATATGTATGAATACCAGTTTGGGGGTTTATTTCCATCAGTGGAGAATTATTAAATTCATAGCATTATATGGAACACACTTGAACACAATTCATGTATTACCTCATTTTTTCTACACAGAGCATTTCTCATGTAGACTTAATGTCATGGATGATTTTATTCTTGTCTATCAGGTTTTGTAAGTGGTTGGTGCTCTATTGCATTTTTATGCATATTTCCAACAAACCCAAAGGGGGATATTGTTGAATCCAAGGATTTTATTTCCTGTAAATGGTGTATCGTTTGTGTTTACCTTCAACCCACTTGTGGATGATCAATGATATTTCATGTAATGAGATTATAGATTTTAATCCATAAGAAGTTTTGAAGGTGGCGTCGTTTCCTAGTGTTTTCCAAATTTTTGGGGACAAAAATTTGTATAACGGAATGAACTTTTGAAAAGTGGTTTTAATTTAAGTAATTATGATAATATTTCATATTCATGAGTATCATAGAAATCAGCTCCATGGTTTTTTCTTCTTGATGGAATAAATAATTGTGATTGTGTGTTCTATAATTACAAGAACTTGAGTTTTGAGTTTCACAAAAGGAAGTTTTCTGGATTCAGCATTTCATAAAAATGTTAAAGGCAAATATTTACTGAAGAATTTATTGAGGATATAAAATATATGAATATTTATGATTTGAGATTGTCTTACTTCTCATTTACACGAAATGGAGCATTGTGAGTGAGTATTGTGATTGTGTGATGTTTTGGTAGATGACTCTACGACTACGACTATCTATGTGAACCGTGAATTTCAATAGAGCATTGTGAAGGGAGGAGCACCACGAAGAAATTTTTGAATAATTTGGAAAATGTTCTGGAGGAATTAGATATTAGCGATCATCCATGCCTATAAATAAGAGGCTACCCCTATGCATTTGTTATGGAAATTTTCAATGAAAATACTGAATCGTTCTAATTTAATGAAGGAATGGGTTCCCTGTGAAACAAGGATTCTATGAGAGATTGAGGTTCAAAAAAATACTATTCTAATCTAGACCGAAGTCAATGATTCTAATTATTGTGTGATTCCCAAAGATTGGATGTGCCGCATTGGTTTAGTGATCTTTCAGAAAGAAGGATGATCTGCGATAGAAGGGTTCTTCACGACAGAAGGTTGTTCTGCAAAGATGAAAAGGATTTGTGAAGTAGTGTGCTTTTTGAATTAGTGAGAAATTCTTAGGAGTTATCTCTTTGAAGGAGTGAGCTTCACTATGGTTCATTGTGAAGAAGCAATTTAAAAAAGGCAGTTTTGAATATTATATTTTTGTATACATAGTTTTTAGTGTGCATCAACTCATGCTTTCTATATAAGAATATTATCATGTAGGAAGGATACAAATACTTGAATGAAAATAAATGAATGATACCTTAAATCCAATAAACTGAGTAATATATATCCCTAGGAACTAAGCTAGGGGGAGTCGACGAAAGTATTCTAGGTGACATATTGAGCTATCCCTAAAATCTAGTAAAGGTAGTGATCCTGGTACAAAGTGACTATGACTGATCCCTTTCATTCCACAACAATATTATATTAGCAGATTTTGGTACTACCGACACATAGTCATCGTATTCTCCTTGAACATATCCCATAGTGGTGATCCAAGTAAAATTGTTGTCTGACATCTTTTCATGTGATTGATTGAATTATGTTTGTATCCGTCATACATGTTTAATGAGTCCCTACTAATCTAAGAACATGTTATTTTATTTTAAAGAAACAATGTGACACCTGGATTCATCACTTCCCTCTCTGGGTGTCATGGGGTCCTACAATTACCATGTTTTAATATTAAATATAATTTATGAGCATCTTTTATATTAATCCATATTTGATCAATTTTAATATTTTAATTGTACAAATTTTGTTATTATTTTCCAGGTTTACTAATTAAATTAATTATAAATCATTAAACTAAAACATTATCTAATTCATCCATATAAACGGTCATATGGACCACACAATATGGCCCGCCGAATCTGTGATGAAAACTGGACTAGCCATGATGACTGAATTTATCAGATTAATCCAGAATCCCAACTTTTATAAAAACCAATAATATGTTCTATAGTAACAATAAAAATTTTTCCTAATTTTTTTACACCCCAAATCAATAAATAATTTTCCTAAAATATGAATTAAATTCTAGACCCCAATTCCATATATGATTTTAAATAAACAGAATCATAGATTCTCACAAAATATATATTTCATATTGTGTTATAATGTTGTGGGTAGAGATTTATGATATAGCTTCCAAATATTTTATGGTAAATTTATTTGATTTTAAGGAATATTCATAGCCATAAATACATTCAAAATTCGAAAATATAATTTTTTTTATATTTCTAGATAACAACACATGGTTTGGGAAAATAGCCATAACTTTGGATCCAAAGTTCTAATGGATGAAATTATTAGATGATGGAATTTAGAAATCAATATACAAATCTTTAAATAATAATATATATTAATATTAAGCTTTGTAAATGGTTTAATGGGAGATAAAACATGAATGGATTTTTTGGAAGGAACACAATCCACCACATTTGTCTATACATTAGTCCCCCTCTTCTTCTCACAAGTGTTTGGGAATTAAGCACAAAAGAAGTTAAATTTTCATGAAAACTTCATTAAATAAGAATTTGTAGGAACATCCAATCTCATTTTCTACAAGATTTACAATTACTCTTTTCATTCTTTCCCTGTAAATAAAGAGTTTTGAATTGTAATTTTGTAGGTGTGAAATAATTTCATTTGAATAATGATTCATGATTCATAATCATCATATATTATTCACATAAAACCTCTATATTGAAATATAAATGGTATTAATATATTTTAAATCTAGTAAAAATCCCTTCCATATTTTTATTTCTTAATCAATCAATAGTGTGTGTTTACCTCCCTTCATTTTTGCATGTTCTATACCCAATTATTTTTCTCATATCATTCATTTTTTTAATAATTTACTAAATCGTCATAATAATCTCCACTATATTACTAACTAAATCAATCTTTGATTAAATATCCTTTTTTGTTGAGTCACAATTTTTTGATGTTATGTGATTTATAGATTTTTCTTGATAAAAATTATTAGGTTCACATTTTGTACATTAAAATTAACAATTTGTCGATTAATGACACGTTTTTTGAATGTGTGTGATTCATGGATTATTGAAACTATAAATAAACTTCCATAAAAAATATTAATTGTGACTATAATCCTACTTAAGATAAGGCAATCTCTAAGGACTCATCATTTGTTAATTATGATGAAAATCGCATTGTGAAGTGGGTGGTAATTTAATGAAACATAACACATTGTTAAATTATATAATAATATTAAAACCCCAATAATAATCCCACTCTAATATTTAAAATATTTCTCAATAAAACATTATACATAATTTAATTTAGTTAATCTATTCAAACAAACCCACCATTCAAAAGTAAAATAAAAAAAACAATCGACTATAAAAAATAATATCATCGATAAGGATTTGACCCAAGTATCACTATAATCATTATCATAGAATAATACCTTTGAATAATCGATAGGTGTTAATAATACATGATTTAAATGGAACAATTTCATGGTATGGTTCAACTTTTATTCGGTTGTTTTTTATTTTTATAGAAAAATAATAAAAAACCTAAAAAATGAAAAAAAACAATGAAAAACTCACCTTCCTCATCCTTTAAAAATTTATATGGACTCCCTATAGCCTTCGAAACAATTGATATGAATTTTTTAGAAGTAAAATCATGTTAATTATTTTCCTACATAGGAGTAACATTATGTATATTAAAAATATTTCACATCGAATTGATCTATATATGGACAATCTTGGTGAATTAATACTTAAATAACTCACTACTAGTGCTACGAATTACCAGCCTCTTTTTATTAAATATACAAATATTGAGGTAGAATTAATACTGAAATAGGTTTTGATTCATCTTCTACCCTAGTCCCATGGTCTTTCTAGTGAGGATCAACATATTCATTTAAAATATTTCTAAATAGTGCGCCCTATCATGAATCCAAAATGGTTTTATGATGATCAAATCAAAGGTAGAGAAGTCCATTTCTCCAGAGCTAGCACTGCTAGGTCATGGATCTATTACTCCCAATAGGTTATATAAATACATGGAATCACTTGAATTGTCACTTATTAGAGAAATTACTACCTGCATCTCAATCCTCTTCTATCTAAAATTAAATAAGTGGTATCCATCAATTAAACCAATGTATCATTACATGAGTATTATGAGAGGTTCAAAAAGGTTGTGGAATCATTACCACACCAAAAATATCCCCGACCAACTCATGATCTAATACATATATGAGGGTTATTTTCTATGGAGTTACCGTTTATCAATGAGTAATGGTTGGTTATATTTTTTACAAAACACAAATAGTTGAACAATATCTCATAAGAAACATGGATATAAACACACAACCATTTCATAATTGAAAACATGCACAACGAAAAACTAGTATAATATAATCAATTCATAGATACCCATATGACGGATGAGTGGATTAGTGGACATAATGGTCTTTTGGTACAACTAGTTGTGGTTGATAAATCCCTAACCTCATCTTCTTCATAATCATTATTCCTTATACCTATCAAAAACTACTGAATTTGTAGCTCACAAGCTCTCCAAACTGACACATGTTGACAACTACAAGATGATCTATCAGATTACTCACATCCAATGAATATCAATGAAACCTATAATTAGTGGAACACTATCCCTATAAAATTAGATTAGTTCTTTAAAAACTCCACCCAACCCCACTCACATCCCTTATCTTCTACATATAACCCAATGATGTGGTATGGCAGTCTTGTCCCTCATCCCCCTCAATTCCATCATCAAAACCCAAATCAATTCCATTATGGTCAAGATGATGGTAAATTTCAAAAAAATTATCATTTTATTCCTCAAAATCAAAGGAGAAATACTCCTCATTCTCCTTCTATTTTACACTATCCTAGTGAACCTTCTCAGTTCCCTACCATGTACATGAAATTTCCCAAGAACCCAAATCAAGGAAATAACAATGTGGTACATGCCTCATAATCTAAGAAGCCATTGGAAATCATTGCTGAAGACAGTAACTCCTTCAACCATTATACCCATAAAACATTTAAAACATAATTGGTCAACTTTTATGTCACCTCTATCAGTAACAAAAATACAATTACTCCCAACTTCTAGTTCACCCATTTTCATCACCAGCTATAATGTAAGTAAAATTTCATTTCATTATTTAATGAAAGTTGATATGCCTCATGGGGAATACTATAAACACCAATTAAATTTTTATCTGGAAAAAAAAATAACAAAAATCATGAAACATAAGTTGATTCCACTCCCTCACCTCTTTTCATTTACATAAGGCTTCCAATTCCATTTCCTCAATCTGTCGTTAAGCCATTGAAGCCCTTTGGTCATTATTCTAAAATGATTGAAATATTTATATTTTTTAATTTATGCATTCCCCAATTATATTACATCATAAAATCCTTAACTATTCAATGTTTCATATGGAATTGTGAACCTATAAAAGAGAACATATAACCATTGAAATTTTTTCAAATTAACTATCCAATCCTATATTGTACAAAGATATTGGGACATGTAATTTTTCATACAAAATAGGGCGTTAAATATTTTATGATGGACTCATGGACCAAGGAGGAATGATAAATTTCATTCTCAAATACATATTCTACATCATTTGTCTATGTACCTTAAACCAAATGAGTGTTTTCGTCCAGTTATCCAATCGATGCATCACCTATCATAAGTGTATAGTCAATGATGACCTTGTTCCGTTCAATGATCCTATCTTCCAAGATAAATTTGACATCCATAACATTTAAGGTGAAACATATTCTTCTCGATCTTCCCTATATCTAGGAAGACCATCCGTCATTAGCGCAAAAATAAATAATGATGACCATGCGGTCCCTTTATCCTTAGAATTTGGTGACCAACTAGTTAAGTTCAATATTTTTTAATCTTGTTATACCCATCATAGGATCACCATAAAATCACTATACATACTTGTAAGGACACTTATAAGAGTCTATTAGACCATGATCCATCATGTTATTCATGTTATTGTGAGAGGAGAGTTTAATAAGTTTTCACCATGATTAACCAAGTCATAAATGGAAAATTTGATGTGGACCATTAATTTATAAACTCGATAAATATAAAGGGCATTGAAAACCATTTGGAATCACATATAACATTTAATATACATTATTCCACATTGGATAGTAATTATGAAAATGAATGAAGACCAATTGGAATCCCTTCCTTCATTTCAAATTTTTCTTCCACACTAATGAATCATAAAACTAACATTAAACCTCTTCATACACACCAAAAGTTTTCATTCATTTTTCCTGATCAATATTACCATGTTATAGTCTCACCAAAATATAATAAAACTAAGGGGTCCAAATTTTTTAACTTTGTAATATAAAAATAAAAAGGCTATAGTTTTGAAAATAGATGAATTTTCGGGCATCAAACCATCCCTTTTCATGTATCACGTACATATTGATGAATCACCCTAACCAATCAGAAAACCTCAAATAATACTAAATCCCTTCATATATGATGTAGTTTGGTAAGAGATCACCAAGATTCTCTATGCTCGTATTATCTATCCATTTTAAGATAGTAAATGGGTTAGTCCAATTCAAGTGGTATCATATATGGATGGGATAACTATTGTCATAAATGAACATGGTGAGGTGTTCACAACTCAAGGAAAAAAATGGCATGTGTGCTTCAATTATCGAAAATTGAATGCTAAAATAAAAAAATATCACTACTCACTACCTATCCATAATCAAATAATAGAAATATTAGATACAAAGTTACATTACTGTTTTCTTGAAGGATTTACTAGTAACCTCTAAATCCTAATCTCACCTAAAGACCCAGAAAATGATACATTCACTTTACCCTATAGAACATATGTGTATAAGATACTGCCTTTTTTCCATTTCAAATCTCTAAAAACATTCCAAAGGTTTATGAAAAGTATATTTTCTGGGTTCTTGGATAATTTCATGGTGGTATTCATGGACAAAATGACCATTTATGGTGATTTATTTGAATTAGGCATTCATTAACGCCCTCTACTCCTATAAATATGTGCTAAATTTAACCTTTTGTGAAATTTTACAAAATTACACTTCATTGATATTAATGGGTCTATTCTAGGAAATATAATTTCAAAATTTGGTATTCATGTTAATATTTTAAAAAATTATAGTGATCCAATCACTTCTTAAACCTGCTGCATTTTGAGAAATTTGTTTATTCCATTGTATTACCAGTTTCAATGAGAGATTTACCTATAACATCAATAGGATTTCCATCCCACACAATAATCTTATCATGAATGATGTGACATTATTTATTGATGAGGCATGCAAGAGGTCATTCATTGAACATACATATATTATTACATTTTCCCTGATAACCAACCCCCATATTTGTACTTACTCTTTGAATTGATGTTTGATGTTTTGGATAGGTTCATTGGGATTGTTCTTGGACATATGAGGAAAATAATTCATCATGATTTCTATTTTTCATAAAAACAGTAGATGAAACTCAATATCATTACATTGTGATTGAGAAAAAAATTCTACATGTGGTTTTTTCGATGGATAAATTTTAGCCATATCTCTTAGGTTCCAAAATCAGGATCTTTAGAGACCATTACAATTTATAGTACTTAATCAGTAAATGTTATTCCAAAATTAGGCTAATAGATTGATCGTAATGCTACAGTAGTATGACCTTGATTCTCAAGAAATGCCATGAAAATAAAACCCTATTTATAATAACTTGAATTGTTTTTCTAATTCAACTCATTTCGAAATCATTGAGCCAGAATTTTCCACTGAACATCTCAAATGTTTCACTACAATGTTACCATGTTATTCCACAACTATAAATTACACTATTTTTGGTTATTTTAGTAAAACTTTTCAATATAATTGGAAGATAAGTTAAAATTTTAATCAAAAAACTATTTTTGGTGGGATAATAAAATTTGGAATACTGGGGAATACATTTTCATTAGGAGACGTGATGATGAATATGAAAATTACACCATCATATAATTTTACCAGTCAACGCCTAGTGGTGTAAAAATTGGATCATAAAGGACCTCCCAAAAAGGTCCTTGACTTTGAATTTTTCAAGCCTTCACTCGTCAATGACTCAAATTGGTTCTGTTAAACATGTCCAACACTCTAAAATTTTGGCATAATTTCTAAAATAAATGAAATTACCTAAATTCCAATAATATTTTCTGAGATATTCAATTATTGTGTAATCAATTTCATTGGTGAATACCCCAATTCTAATGAATTCATCTACATTGTTCATATACGAGACTATGTTTATATTTGTGTTAAAGATAAACACACTCGGAAAGATGGTTCTCAAACTGCTTGTGAATTCCTAAAATCCCACATTTTCAACTGATTTTAAAATCCATGTGCATTATTAATTTAATTAGTAAATAATTTGTCTAATCAAACCATGGAATATATTTTTGAAAATAATTGGGTTGTTGATAAATGTTAATCTATATATCACCACAAAAACATGGCTAATCATTTTAATATATTAGTGAAATGTGTT
Source organism: Viscum album (assembly GCA_963277665.1). Classification (NCBI taxonomy): domain Eukaryota; kingdom Viridiplantae; phylum Streptophyta; class Magnoliopsida; order Santalales; family Viscaceae; genus Viscum; species Viscum album. Next base: position 2,118,176,346 of record OY728120.1, read on the forward strand.
CTAGATAATATTGTTAAGTCCCAATGAAAATACTAGTATAAACGATTAGGTAAAGAACTTAAGACTTATGAAAATACCAAAAAAACATTCATTACGATGTCTTAATTTATTCAAGTTCATTGGTAAATCCTGTAATTTTTCAGTCTAAATCCAATATAAGTAATTCTGGGCTATGAAAATATTTAATTTTGATTGTAAAAAATATTATGAGGAGATATTTTTTGTAGTTAAATGAACTGCATGATCATAGATTTGATTCTTACAAGAATTCCAAAATCTAAAAATAAAAAACAAGATATTGAATAATAAAAAAACCTACAATGGTTAATTCCTGAAGATGAAAATTTAATTCTCTATAATTCATTATTTCGAATTCACCCAATTAATCATAATTCTCCTTGGGAAGTTCCTTTTATTGGTTCTCACGTTTTCTCACATGGTTCAATGCAAGTCAAATTCCCTTCATCCAAATCCAAATTCACAGTTAATGTATATTAGTTAAATCACCATCATTATAGATGACAAACTCATGGAACCACACCATATTCTACTGGATCCCCAAATATTATAGTACACCAACCACTAGATGGAGATTAAAACCCACTTATATCCAAACTTGGGGCAACCACTTTCCCCTTAACATCATATCCTTTTATTATTCCTCCTCATCTTTCTATCTCTCTATCTATTTATTCCTATATATCTATCATTCTCACCTTTTATATTATTTACCACTTTGTTCATAAAATCCATTTTACCCACCTTATCTTATGTATTGGTATGTATATTATAAAACTAGAAAAACTAAAAAACCAAAAAAATTAAAAAAAGTCACAATTACTCACCATTAAATTCTAATATTTTCCATCTATTTTGGTGAGTCAAAAGACACTTTTTAATATCAATTTTTTTTTATTTTTATCCAAAATTTAGATAAATAATTATTCATTAAGAAAAATAAATTTTGAAAGATCAATTTTTTAATTATAAAATTATTATTCCCAAACCATGAAGAAAAACATTATCTTTTATTCCAAGGTCACCTATGGACATATTTTTATATTGTGTTATGTTCAACAGATATTATACGGCTTGTTTTTTTTTGAAATTAGAGGTGAATTTTCTAGTTTAGAATACATTATTATGATATAGTAATTTTTTATAACACATGATAATCAAAATAGCCAAATAGCCTCTCATTACCCTTATATTGATGCCCCTTTTGAAATCACCTTTGATCCTATTAAAGTTCTTTTTTTATTCACATTTCAAGCCTCAAAACATGTCCCACCGACAATCTACATGGATTTTCAGTACATAATTTATTGAAATTTATGTTTGGGGGAATACATTTCATTTTGGGTACCAATCCCATTATTTGCAATGTGTCATCATATTATTGAGGGAAAGAATCCATTTAGGTGGAAGGGATAGGTTTTAATTTGGTAATTCTTTGGAATTTATTATCTTTTATGACATGTCGCACAAAAAAATATTGAATTTTCATCAATAAAATATGAAAACAATAAAAAAAATGAAACATGAAATAAAAAATATGTGGTGTCATGGGAAAGTAAAAGATTACAATTCCATAACCTTTGATATTGTTATATCTTTTAAAATTAGTTCGTAGAGGATATCAAACAATGGTTGGAATATGAGTGTGATATTTTTTCCATGCCCAACATCGCAAAAAAAAAATAATGATTAAATAAAACACTTTTATCATGTTTTCGTGTTTTTTAGTGAATTTTTTTGTTTTTTAAATATTTCATATTTTCATAACCTTACAATTTTATTCATATCTTTTCTTTATTCAAAAATGTGTTCCCTTATAAATATTTGTATGAATTTCCATCCATGTCTCAAATTAAAAATATTATACACTTTTTTTCCATTTTTGTGTTTTACACATCTTCTTCTATCATATGGAAATTATATTGATATTATCCCATTACCACTAAAAAATTTGTAAAAATAAATATTTATTATTTTTAACATTTAGATAGTGTTTGGAAGCTTATATCTCTTACAAAATTTCTGATTTCACTTTTATTTTTTGAACGAGTTAACCTACTTGAAAATATTTAAATCATCTTAAGAGGAGTGTGTTTTGAGTACCCATATTTTCCATTTCATATTTTAGCATGAATGTTTTTTCAAACTTTTTTTTTGTAAAAATTTGTGGAAAAATTTATTATGGAGTAGTGAACTAGTCTTGTGCCCACGAATTAGATAACACACAATTTTAATAATTTTTAGTTAGTGAAAATGAATTATTTCTATTTGTATGTTTATTTTACATGAGGTCTTGAAGAAGCCAAGTGTGGGGGATTTTAGGATACTAAATTTTTAATAATTTTTTATATTTCCTTTACTTATTTTAAAGTGAAATTTCTGATATTTTTTGAATTTCTCATGTTTTCAAAATAAATATAATTTGTCATCATTTTTTGAATTAATCTTTCTTCGATACATTTTAAATTTTTAATCATAACTATCACAATAATTAAAAATACTGTCCGATTATTATTTAATATTATTTTGAATTAAATTTAATAAAAATCATTCCCATGGATCATTGACTAATTCATCCATATAATGGTTCATATGAACTATATAAAAAGCCCCACTAAATCTATGAGGAAAACATGACTAGCTATGGTGATTGAACTTATAGGCTCCACCTAGAAATCCAAATTTTTTTGAAACTCTATAGTATTTTACAGGATATATATACACAAATTGTATAATTCATTTAATTCCCAACTCAACCAATAAGTTTTACAACTAATGAATAAAATGAATTACATATTTCTATCTTGGATTTGAATGAAGCCCACAATTCTAGACTATTCTCTCAATATAGAATCCCAATTTATCTATAATTTTTTGGGGAGAATGTTAATATATATTTTCAAAACCTTTTCTAATAAATAAATAATATTTTAGGGAATACCAATTTCTATAAATTCATTCAAATTTATACCATTGAAAATTTTTGGATATTTATATATAGCAGCACATGTATTGGGAAAATATTTATGAATTTGGCTCCAAAGGTCCAATGGACATAAAATATTTAGGGTGAGGTTTCCAAATATATACATGAAATATTTTATAAGAATATACTTCTACATTCATCAATCTAAATGGATAAATGGGGGGGCCATCTTATGGGCATTTTTGGAAGGCAAACATTCCACCACCTTAGGCTATTAATCTATACTCCTCTTATATATGATAGAGGCTGGAACATAAAAATATATAAGGATGCATTGTAAATACCATATCATTTAAAATTTAATTGGACGAACTTCTTATTTATTTTTTCTACTTGAGAGACCCTTCCTATTTTCTTCCTTTTCATGTAGTTCTAGTGTTTTGAATTGTAATTATGTCATTGTGATCGTAATTTCATTTGAATTCTAAATTATTTTCCATATTAATCATCACATATTCTCATGAACCTTCTATATTTCAGTATCCATATTCTTAATATATTTTAAATAAAGAAAAAATAAATTTCTTATATCTCATTATTATTCATTCAGATGTATGTGTTTACCACAATTCAATTGTGTGTGTTCGGTGAAAAAATTATTCCTCTCATCTCATTAATTTATTTTTATTAATTTACCAAACATAATAATTATCCCAACAATATTAAAAACCACATTAATGGATGAGTAAATATACCAATGGGGTGAGTAATAATTTGGGGGGTGTTAAGTGATAGATATACTTTTCTTGTTAAATATTCATTAGGTTAACAATGCATATGTTAAACATAAAATATCATAAATTAATGGCATATTTTATTTGAAATGTAGATTCCATAGATTATTGGAACCATATATACACTACAATAAACAATTATTTATTTAAATTACATCCCTTACTAATTTATGTCTTGGATAAAAGCCTCAACACATAGGAATTTCGATGAAATATTTTTTGTGAAGTGGGTGTTTATTTAATGAAAAATAATGTAATTCTCGAGCATGCAATATTCTTAAATCACAATTTTGAAATCACCACCATATTGAACAAATTTTTAAAACAGACATCATCCATCAGTTAATATAATTAATCCTTGTAAACAGAACCCCCATTAAGAAACAAAAACAAACAAAATATACTATAAAAAAGTACAATCGATGGGGATTCGACTTGATTGTCGCTATATAAATTATCATATCACTACACCTTATAATGGCCAATAGGAAAAAATCGTCCACACTTCAACCTTCCAAAATAATTCTTTGAAAAATGTATCTTTATCCATTATAATGGCCATGTGAACTCCATGTGAGCATATAGTCTCAAAAATGTAATTTTTTCCTAGATCATCCACCGAGTCAGCGTCTCAGATTGGTAAAAAGTGTGAAACATTCAACAGATGATCTTAAATCACCTAGAAAAAATTATTTCTCCTTTTGGTATTGTGTAAACCCATAGAAAGTACATCAGGATGTCCTTTTACTTCAACATGGGAACTTCTAGAGAAACCACCCGGATGTTGGTTCTCGACCATCACCCTTTGAAAGATAAGTCATTGAGAGATGAACCCAGTAATATATGTCTTCATCCATGGACACCAAAACTATCTACTATTGTTATGGTAAATCATCATAATGTTTGGATATACTACCCTTAAACTTGTTTGCTAATTCCTCACCATATCATCTCTGATAGTTATAGGGACTGCTGCTCTACCATATACGAGGATTGCATCATCATTTCCTATCGACCACCCATGTATCAAATCACCTCCACGTAGTTGTTCATGCATCATAACACTCTCTACGTGTAAATATTATCTAGAATTTACCAAGTCTACCAGAGATGAGGTGACCTTAAGGGGATCATAAGTTATGAATCCCTGATCCTGCGTATCATATATCCTCAAGCTGACTAACAAGCTCATCAAACACCACTAATCCATTGAAAACCTCTCACCAAGATCATGGTAAGCCTCTTTCATATGAATACTAGAATAAAAAATAATGTTACCCCTCCCTAGTATGTAATCTATATATAATTTTAACATCTAAGGATACTCTACCCTGAAACATTTTTTCCTATTCTGTAGCCACTATGTAAACATATAAGAAATGATATTATGTTCCATGTAAAAAAAATTATCACTGAAGAGAAAATGTAAAAAACACATTAAATTTCTAAACATAGATTCAATCTCCAAAGAATTAGTTGGGTATTTCCACTCATGGGGTCCTCGATGATAAGTCCCATATGATACTACCTACTCTCTCTACATTAATACCACTCACTGGACAATTCTAAATGCATCACAATACAATGTATAAATAATCATGGGCTCAGGTAATATCTTTAATGGATCTTTTTCCAACTTTCTCATCAACTCAATTAATGCCTCTTAGCACATGTATGATAAATATAATTTCACTAACATCTTCATCAATACATTCATGGGTGATAATAGTTAGTATAAGTCCAGGAAAAACTATTGGTAATATCCATCTATACCATGAAATATCATGATATCAAACATGATTTTGCGATGTATCCAGGACACCACTCATTCTACATTATCTTATTCTAAAGATATATCAGTCTGACACACCACCTAAACTAATAAATTCACATCCCATATCTAGAAATCACAATTCCACAAATTGGTATAAATCCAGTGTGATGCATGCAAACTGCAGACTGTTTTAAGGTATTTATCGTGTTTCTCCAATGTCGTTGAATAGATGAAAATTTCATAAAAACAAAATGAAGAATACGTCATGATATAGGTGGAATATTTTGTTTATGGGTTCCATGAACACTATTGGAGCATTATTCATCCCAAATGAAATGAAGCATGTACTCATATAGCCCATACATTCTCTAACAATAAATATTTGGAATGTATACATCTCTAACCCATAGTTAGTGAATTTCCAATCGAGTATCACCATATAGAATGAGCAGGATACCCGTAACTAATTGAATATAGATAGATCCTAGGAAATGGATATCAGTTCTACTCCATCAGATAGTTCATCTTTTGGTAATCAATATAGAGTTAAAGACTATCAATCCCCTTCTTGGAAAACAATCCCATTTCACCACATAATGAATTATTTGGTAAGATAAATCCCACCCTCTCTAAGTACTCCAGATTCACCTTGAGTTCATTAGCTCAGTTGAAATTATATGATAAGAGGTATCAAAAATTAAGGTGAACCTTCAATGCAATTAATCTTAAATGAAACTCTTATATCATGTGGGTAAGTCCTATGATGTAGTCTAATAATACATTATAATTGACATTCATGACTATAATAAAGCTCTAGGTAACTATCACTAAACTTGTAGAAATATCCAGACCCACAATATGTGTGGTAATAATCCTAAGATGAATCAAGTTTTCTCGGACTCTTCTTACTCCCATTTCCAACTCTAGGGTCATCATGATCTTTTCTTACATCAGTGATGTGAATGAAATATATCTCTCATATAAATCAATGTGATCTTAGATGTTGGTTATGAAGTCTATGATGATAATCAAATCAATGGTCTCCGTGTAGAAAATAATTACATCCCATAGGAGTCCATTCCCAAAAATGACTACTAGACACTCTGGGAATCACTAGATATGGTATAATTTTGTTCCCAAAGGCATATCAATGGATCCAATCTCAGAGGATAACATTAATTGTATGTTAATAATACAAACTAATTGATTATATATAATGGAATAATAATCACTAGAACTAAGAAAGGAAGTAAATAATAGGGAAATAATCAAGACAATTCCTTGAATAGTATTCAAAACCTCCATATTATCTTCTAGAACCTGGTATTATATTTAAACATTCCCTTTCTCAACATAATTGACATGTCCCTGAGTCTCTATCATAAAGGAAGTCTGCATCCTCTAGTAAGGTCCTATACACCCATATTTCCCTATAACATTATTACCCCTATGATAGAATATCATGAAAAAGAGTTTCGGATGAGCATTATCACCATAATAGTGGAACTCTTTTGATGTATTCCTACATGTACAGCTTTAATTATCTCTTTTCAAAAAAAATATCACAACTTGTAATAATCTACCAAATAGGATAATAAAAAATTATTTCTCTTTCAAAATTGATTGATACAATTATACTCTTAGTATAAATTATTCTTCCTACAAAATGAATAATATTTTTTGGCAGCAAGAGAAAACTCATTCACTGATCCACCGTGGGATAGTAGTAATCATACATCCCAATCCTCCTTTAGATTCCTCTAAAAAATCAAGGCCTTGTGTAGCACATGTCGGAATCTCATAATGTAAAATATCCAAACATGAAAAATTATATGTTTTCAAAGGAAAATCTAAAATATTTGAGATTTTTGTGCGTCAAATCAAGTCAATAAAGTACCAAAGGGGTGAAAATCCATTAATCATGTATAATAAGTCGAGGCAGCCCTAGAACCATACTCTAACACCCTGAATTATTGTTCATAGTCAAAATTAATCATATTTGGATAGTACTAATCAAGAATAAGGTCCATAATGGCCACCCAAGTAAAATAGTCTCATGTTCTTGCATAAATCATGGAATTCCACCATCTTTCTGATGGTTCTTGGATCATTATGGTCACTAGAATCACTCGACCCTCCTCATGAGCATTCACCAGATAAAATAATGTCTTAATAAATTACATTCAATAATCTAAATACTATGGGATGCTAGTAACCTAGAATTCTAGAGGATTTTGGAGTTAAAAATCCCGAATATTGTTTTTCATTGTCTTCTGAGTGGATCTTCCTTTGATGGGAACTATCACAAAGGGTCCCCTCTAAATGGGATCTATAAATAGGATCTCTTATTCTATTATAGGTCTTCTATAGAGGATGTTCTACTATAAAAAAGTTGGTGGAATGGGAGAACCTGAGCTTCCTTTGATGGTGGTTTCATCAAACTTCTCTAATGAGAATCTCTAAAAAATGAATAACATTTGGAACATACCAAGTCCTGGCCATTCTAGGGGATCACCCAAAGCCTTTCCTAGGATTCTCTAACCAACCCAATGTATAACAAATTTTCTCTAACCCTAGTCTCCATCAATTTACTATATTCATATTCATTATATATATAATAACATAATAGAATTATCATATTAACTAATTTATTCCAAATAGATATATATCACATAATAACAGAAAATATATCCCAAACAGATTGAAAAAACGGAATTAAATTAGTGAACCGTTATGAATAAAAAAAATAGGTACATATATCAAATGTGGACCTATGTTTTAGTATGATGTATAAAGGAACCAAAAATATCATAAATCACATACTAGAATCATTTTCATCACCCAAGTAGAGATTAATCAATGGTTATGCCAATCTCATCAATGATAACTAAAATGTACCATACACAAGTGTTTTCCACATACATGGCTGCTCCACCTCACATATCCCACATAATTATCCTTGTTCTACCATGTACCAGGATTTTTCAAATAAAAAATAAGAAAAATAGATTCACTGAATTTTTTTTGAATCTTCTCATACCAAACTGTCATTTCTGAACTTGAATGTCATACGACTTCATCTGTACCTCCCTATATGCAATATGTTTTTGACTAATAGTGACCGTGTAATTCCATTATTGGGTAGACAATACCAATAGATCATTTCATTGAGAAAATGTTAACAATATATAGGATAATAATAATCTACTTAAACTTGGGGTAACCAAAATATGGTGTACAAGTCATAAAATTGATAATAGATCATAATGTGGTAATCCAAAAAAATAAAAAGAAATAGAATGTAGATAAATAAATAAATAAGGGTTCCTCTTGATTTTGTCCTCATTTGAAACCATCTATGCACTACTCTTCTACTCTCTCAAGTGTTGGGACATTTCATTTATTTCGGTCTCTAATCATGAAATCTAAATGAAAATTGAAATTTATGTGTATGATGTGGGTATAAGACTTAGTTGGACACCGCCAATTCATCATTAACATTATTTGAACATAATATAAAATATACTATTCCATTACACAAGTAAATGAAAAAAAAATCATAAAAACATACATGTGCCAAGTCATTAAAAATTGACCAAGCCTCCACGAACCGAATCCCCTCCTTTTTTGATCTTTTTCGATAATGATATCAGATAAGTCAATAACTACCACCTCATGGCTCACCCCATCATAATCTTTGTTTTCGTCTGTAATGTTCCATGTTCAACCATGACATTACCTGATCATTAATCCTTCAAACACCTACATTCTATGTCTGTAAGAATCCCATATCATTATCTTCTAGTTATCCACTTATGAAAATCCTCATACAATTTTATCTACACCCTTATTTAAGGAATTTTGGACTATGTCATGTTGATTAACTAGCCCCCTATGTAAATATATATACAAAGATAGTGATGAACAACCTTAAGTATTTTTTATGGTATAAAACTGTCCTCAAGGCTCCATTCAATAATCTTGATACTGGAAACATAGTTCCACAATATTTGAAACAAAACAATAATCAAATATCATAACAAATAATATTAAGGTGCATCAAGAGAAAATGCTTGGAACCACACATAATCTCATTGTGTTATTTAAATTAGACTCATGGATACACATGTACCACTATGCAACTCTAATCATTCTTCGGTTATTCATTCATATAAAACATATCATTCTATCATTTATACACGAAAAAAATGGTATGTAACTTTCTACCTCATGGTTTTCAACATCAATTTAACGATTCATCATTTTTTATCACCCAACCCATGTTCACACTATAACTGGTACACTATCACAATCTAATGAATCTCGAGGTCAACATAGGAATCATCAAAAGGAACAAGGATCTCTATAAAAATTTGGAAGGATCTATATTTAAAGGAGGGTTCCTCAACATGGAGGTGTATTGAAAATAATTACCAAAACACAAAATTTTCCACCATGATATAGAGGTGTGCTAGAGTAAATTATCACAAGGTAGATATAGTTATTCTGGTGTTGAGAGTAAAGTAAAAATAAGCTCCATAGAATAAAGAGGAAGATGATGGTGTAGAATCACTCTAAACATGAATTGTTGTGGTATTAGTTATGGAATATGGAATGGGGTTTTTTTTGAAATTCCTTTTTATATCTAAAACATTTTTGAATAAAATAAGGGAAATGGTATCTCTAATGGTTCATTTAACATGGAAAAAAACCCGTTAATCCCTAATGAATTCCCTTATTGATTTCCCAAATGAATTCACAAATTCATTTAAAAATGGATTTCCTAATTAAAAACAATTTAACATATTTAAAATGAATAACTCATGAAGTCCCTAGATGGTCCTTCTATTTGAAACGTTTTTGGAGAATCTATTATGGTATTGTCCAAGCCACTAAAGTATTTCCTACAAAAAATGATATCCATTAAGAAGGGTATGATGAAACCCACAACACCATGGTGTGTCCCATTAATCTATAGTGTGGCCTCAGCCAACAACACTCAAATTATGCATCCACCAATACTACAGTATGGTGATACATATTTGGTTAGTAATGATACCGAAAACACAAAAAACTCACAAAAAACACAATGGCCACAATCATATACCCGACTTTTCTTAACACAAAAACAAAGAAGATATGAAGAGAAATAATTATTTCATTGAGGGGGAAATTTATTAGGGTTTTACACATGGTAATTGTATATTGATTATAGGGGTATTACAATATTGGGGAGTATCATCCAGATCTATGGTTAAGAATGTAATAGACCCATTGGTCATTATTTTCATATAATTTATACATTTCATATAAATTTGGTGAAAAAAATAACGTAAATATTTTTCTCCAAGAAAATTAATGATTTCTACATTATGATATTTTAAAAAATGATCAATTATTAATTTTTGAAATTGAAGAGTTTTTTAAAAATAACAATGCTAAAGGGTGTTTTGTATGTTTGGAAACACATATGGTGGAAGAATTATAAAAAAAAGTAGAAATTTATTATTTTAAATATATATAATTATTTTATTATTGTAAATCCATAAATTGTTTACATGATCTACTAATATTCAATGTTGAATTACTGAGAAATTTCATAGTAAATTATTTGATTTTTATTATAATATTTAAAAAATAACAATTCCCATGTAATTAATTGATTGTGTTTAAAATTATTGTCTTCTGATTTCATGAAAAAAAATTCTGCCAATGAGAGATATTTATATTATAGTAACTAATATTATTATAATGATTTAGTGTTATTTCGCCATATAATATATCATTTAAAATAAAAAGTGAAACCATATCCATAACACTTTATAGATAGTTTCAAAGATGCTTTTGGAATGGTATCATTAACTCCCCCTTGAATCGAATCACATGAAATACCGTATGAATACCCATTAAAAGAATGTTTTGTATTAACTTTGATATGGTTTTCAAATTAAAAATACATATACAATTAGTTAAACACTACGTGTAAACCAATGAGAAATTTTATAATTAACAACAAATAAAAATCATTATATTTATAAATGTATCTAAATATAAACCTACAGTGAAGCATCAATGCTACTCCAGAGACAAGGGGATCTTGTGTGATCTCCATCAAAACATATATATCAATACCTATATCAACTAGCTAGATCATAATAATGAATTAATCTTAATATATTCCCATTTTTCTAAGACATCAAGTTACTATGGATCATAGTGTACATAAATCCAATATATCCACCTAATGTGTTCCCATTACTTTATGTATAGACTGCTGAGTTATATGAATACATCACATGTAATTAAAATTTATGTATGAGTATATCCCATTTTCTATAAGCATATAGATAAGAACATCATATGTAAAATCTAGTTAAGTCTATAAACATAATTCTTCTCTCAAAATAGGGCGCCCAAATGTTATAATCTTTAAATGAGAGGAAAAATCCCATCATGGTTAAACATTAACCAATGATATGATCAACAACATAACCAACAACCCATGGTTTTTTAATTCTCATGGATTATGTATTAATGGAATAAAATTGTATTGATTTTCGTGACACCCCTAATGTAATATTCATATATATATTTATTTGGTTAACTTGTCCCATGATCTTGGGTGATTTCATGGTAAAATTTGGGAATTTTGTATATTATTTTAGGATCATATGGTTTAATAAACCATGTATAGTAAACCATGTGACTTGTTCTAATTTTATCTTTGTTGATCACATAGTTTATATATTGTTCGATAAATCATGGAAGTAAACTATGAAGCTTTATCATGTTTTGGTAATTTATACATTTTGAGTTTATTTTTTTATGGGGAACTCAATTATATTATTAATGAAAAATAAAACACCCTAGCCATATCACCCAGCTTATCCTCTCCCTCTCATTTCCATACATGATGGATTGTTCATGATTTCATGGATATTTCTTCATCATATGTCAAGGTGAGGATATTTTTCTCCTCATAATTTCTCTTTATCAGGGTTTCACAGTATTTCCATATCCTTATAAAACTCTAGATGTAGGGGGAAACATTTAGGAATAATGTTGGTTTAATTTTAAGATTCATTTTTTATGAATTATTCAGGCTATAATTGTGCTTGGTTGGGTGTTCACAACTGAAGGAAATACATTTAGAATAATCGTAGATTGATTCTATCATTCATGATATATGATATTTGTTTATCATTATTTAAATGTAATTTCATTGGGTTCTTCAAATTTTATAAATATTGGTTTATCAAATTAATTTTCTATTAATTATATTAGGTCTATTGATTGTTTTAAAACTGAATACCCAGTTGATAAAGAGGTTTCAACATTGTTTTCAAGTGGTCTTACAATTTTAAAATTATTTTCGTGTTCTATGTGTCTTTAAAATGTTCTAATGGTTTTTTTAAAATAGAATTGCAGTTCAAAAATTACATGAACCAATTTGGGTCACAAATTGTGTGAATTATGGGTTTTCATGGAAAATTGAGATTTAAATGAGGTTGAATGTGGAACATAATTTTTTTTATGAAGAATATTTTGACATAAAATTTTGGAAGGTGTGAAATGGAATGGAATCTGATGTTGAATATATGGTTAGGTTTCATTGAAACATTTATATTGAATTTCATGGCATGTGTGACATCCCCATTGGGGGGAACCTTTATTCTAATTTTTTATGTAATTGATTGTATCCATAGGAGAACAAATTATTTTTTATTTGATATGATAGATGTGAAAAGAGTTTTTAGGGTGATATATGTGAGATATTATTTAATCATAACATATATTTTTGATATATTTTTGATTTTAAGTAATTCATGGGTTTTTCACCCCCATTGAGTTTTATCATGGCACCCCAGATAGATAGGTAAAAGGTAAATATTTATTTTACAATAAGCTATTGTGTACTCACTAGATATTTCATATTGAGAATTGTTTCCTCTTGGTGATTTTTGTTGTAAGTAATAACGCTTGAGAGGCATAAAGATATAGATTGTACCTATTTCACCACGGTCCCTAGATATTGGTTTTTTGACAATATAACGCTTTGTATGATTAATATTATAGCCCTTTTTCCATGATATTAAAGGATGTTGTATACTGGGTTTCAAACCATTGTATATCCTATTTCAATTAACCCATGTTAGCATAAGGATTTTATTTGGTTATTTGGTTCTTTGTTTCTTATCATCATTATGATGGTTATTTTCTTATTGTTTTATAATTATTTTTTATTATTTACATAGAAAAAAATGATGTTTATATTTTTTTTGGGTATATTATTAATAGACTGTATTTTAAAATATGTTTTGAAATTGGTTTTATATTAGTTAGTGAAGGATTAAAAGTAGTTTTTTCAATGTGGCTAAATTATTATAAATGGTGGAACTTATTTAATGAAAAATTATTCTTGTGTGATATTTGTTTTCATATTCTCATTATAGAAAACTATTGTATAATATAAAATCCAATCTAGTATAAAATGGGATTTATATTGAAAATATTTCACAATCTCTGCTGGAAGATCCAAATAGTCGTTATTTATTTCATATGTTTCATACAATACTCGGTGAATATATATTTTATTGTTTCTATTCTAGTTCCTTGAATCTAGTTATACTAATTTATGGGGTTAATATTGTTTCAGTTGGGTATTTAGTTTTTTTAGGATGTGGAGTCTGGACATAGAGTCCCAGATAGATGGATGGTTACATTTTGGTATTATTTTTTATTTTTTGATATTCTTGAGTCATCCAGGAAGTAAAATACCTTTTTTGGTTTATCTATTTATGTCATGTTGTATATCATTTGGCTCAATTTTATGATGTATCATTTATTTATTCATGTTGTTTACAATATTTTTTATTTATTTACTTCAGGGGGATTGCATATTTTAGGGTGTCAAACTTGTGAATATCTCATGTCAGACAACTAAATCGATTAAGTGTATTTGGATTCGATTATACTAGGGGAAAATAATTCACAAAGTGTGTTCTATATTGACTTGAATAAAGATTCCAGATTGTGGATATTAGGATATAGACCAGGGGAGGATTGGGTTGAGTGTAAGTTTAGGTGGAATCCTGACCCATTTCATTAAAAACATTATTAGAGATTTTTTTATTTTAAATGTTCATAGTTTCTTAAGAATATATATTATTATTTGAGGTGTTTTTTGGAATAATAGATACTAGTAATATCCTTTGGATTTTAGAGACAGATCTTGAAATGGTGATACATTATAACCTTTCATGAATAAAATCTAGTCATCATTGGTTTATTGGATTCCAGTATTGATTTTGTCTTCATTTTTTGAGTATGTCTGAAAAATTTTGATATGTTTTTAATGGAATTTTTATTCAAATATACTATATTAGTGATTTAATCAGTCATCATGGGTTGGGATTATAATTTTCGGATAAAATAGAGTAACTCAGTTAGCCTACAAGATTTAGTAAACCATGTTGTTCCTATAAAAATTGAGCTATTAAATATTATAATGGATATCACAAGGTGGTTTCCGGGTTTACCAACCTATGTGGCCAAAATGTGGGTAGTGTTATTTCTGTACTAGAATTGTCGTAGTCTGCCAGTAATTCATATAATAATTGAAATGATCTTTATCATTGGTATGATGGGGAGGAAGGTAATATTTTTTTAATTAATATTATATAAATATGTTATTGAATGATTTTTCTGTCTTGTTATTTATTTTTCATCTTTGGGAAGATATTTTATATAGTGGGAAAAATGAAATTAAAATTGTATTTTACAAATCAATTTTTGTTAAAAAAAGTTATTATATAATTATTAATTGAATTATGCCTATAAAATTTTTGTTGGGTTCATTGTTTTAAAATATAACAGGAAAATTATTTGGATAAGAAAATTTTATTTTAAGTTATCATTTAGTTTTTTGGTGCACTTGAGTAATGTTATGATTTTAAAATTATGTTTCATGTAAGACTTATATAAATAACATGATTTAAATAAATTTTTAAATTATGGATTTAAATTATAATATTAACATATATTGAAAACGATATTTTCATGGGTATTTAATGTGGTGTTTATTATTTTAAATAATGTTATTTCATTGAAGAGCTGTGTGATTTTTTTGGAAATAAGTGGTGTTTTATAAATAATGTTTTGTGTGATTAATTAAATAAATAAACTTGATTATTTTTATTTATGTTGATATTTTATAAATATATAAATGAAATAAAAACTAATTTAATTCTTGTTTTGTGATATTTAATGTATCCTTCCCCGAGATTTTTCTTTGAAAAGTTGAATATCCATTTATTGATACAATATTAAGCTACATTTTCATGTCTCCAGAGAGTTTTTTCATACATGTATGACTCTACCCGATAATAGGACTATGTGGTAGAGATGGTGTTCATTAAACTTTTTGAATCCTATCCAATTTCCTTGGAACAGTTCTCTAGGATCCCATATCTTGGTGAGTGGTGTCATGTGTGCTTCTAGTGAAGAACATTTTTTTAAACTGCATGATAGCATAATTATAAGAGGGATTGAAATTTGAGTTAGAAAATATTAAATCATAGATATAGATTAGGTTTTGAGGGATTGATATTAATTTAGGATTTTGTTCGGTTGGTATCAAGTATTTTTAGATGAGTTCCTTATGGAGTGTCTTGAATTATAGGTTATGTGTTTTCATTATGGGCTTGAAATTCATTGGAATCTGTGTTAAGATATGGATGTTTTGAGTATTGGATTCTTCGTGGATGAGAATGACAAACCTTGGGTCTATTGTCGGGTGACTAGGAAGAGTATTAAATTGGTTTTATTTTTTAATCAATGGAGTTGTTCTTATTAGGTTAAATTTTTCATGAGATGGTGTTTGGTGGTTCAAGTCCTAGAACACCCATTAAATATTGTGAACCGGTTTGGAAACACTTGTTTTGATTATTGTAATTATATTATATGTTTAGTGATTTGATCATTATTTTGATCTTGTCAATGTTTTATAGTCTTGGATAAGATTTTTTATTATGTTGAGTATCATTGAGAATTTGAATAGGTTATTAGGTACTTTCTTATGATTGGAGGAATGTAGGGAACACATTGAGATATGTTTTCATTGATGGTTTTTGATATGGTGACGTTTCATCCTTTTGTTTCATCATATTAGATAATTATATATGGTAGGGAAACCTATGTTAGGTCACTGGATCATCTTGTATTTATGAATTTTGTGATCATAGTATAATTTGTATTAGATACATTTGATGGAATCTATAGACATGTTCCATTGGTTTAAATGATGGATTATTTTTTGTATATTATTACTGTATGGATTTTAATAGTTTATTTCCTGCCCACCGTCCTCATGATACGAGGTGGTATGGTGGATCAAGTTTTATCTTCCATATTCATTGAATAATGTATTTTTATAATATATAATTTTTATTGTGGGGAAAATTGTGAAACACCTAGTGTCACTTTACAATATATATTTTTACTACTAACATATTCCTTGAGTTTTCGGTGTTTTATAGTAGAATTTTGGAAAATTTATAGTATCTAGAAGCTAACATTGTTCAGTTAATGATTTGAAAAATTGTGAAAATAAATCCATGTGACCTAAATAATTTTTTTGTGTGGATATTTCATTAATTATTCATGGTTTTGTAAACTAAGTAACCTTATTTGGTTTAATTAATTCAGTCATTTTTTGTATTTTTTATTCAAGGGGACCCACCTTTTTGATTTCACATTTCAAACTCAACCCCCTCCCCCAAACCCCCCACCCCCATGAATCACATACAACCCTCTCTTTACATGATGTATTCTTAATGGTTACTTGATGATTTATTCATCAAACAAAATATAAAGGACATTTTCTACTTATTATTCATTTACATCTTATTTTTCATTATTTTTTTCTCCCCTATAGATACTAAGATTCTATGGGTGATAAATATAATTATTAATATTATTTTTATTAGGTTTTTCATTATATAAGGAATATTGAGATCATCTCCATGATTGGTGTGGAGTTCATCATTGATGTCAAAGAATTTCAAACTTGTAGCGGATAGATTCAACCATTCATGACGTAGGTGTTTTTTTACACAATATTTAAAGGGAAATTTAATTATTTTTTTTGGTTTTATATTTCTTAAATTATAATCTTTTAATTTTGTTTCATAATTATATTAGTTTCTATGATAGTTATAAATTGAATTATCACCTTGATTAGTGGTTTCTAAACGGTTTTTGTTGGGTTTTAAAATATTAAATACGTTTTTGTTTCTAGGTGAATTTTAAAATGTTTTATTGGGCTTCATTAACATTTAATAGGTGTTCATAGTGGATTTCAACCTGTTTTCGTCAGAAGGTGTGAGAAGAACTAGTGTTCATGGAAAATATAATTTAAATGAGTTTCAATGTGGGTTCTAAATGTTTTTATGGGAATGATTTATTGAAAAGTATTTTCAAAGGGTGTGAATTGTATTATAATTTTTTGATGAGTTTACAATAATGTTCATTCAATGGTTTTTTATTTATTTTTAAGTCATTTTTGTGAACATCCTAGGATATCCTTTATTCTATTTTGTGTTATATGTATTTTAGACCAAGGGACATTACTAATGAGGAATTTAATATTATTTATGTTAAAATGATCAGTTTCGTCAGAAGGTGTGAGAAGAACTAGTGTTCTATTGTTTTGAAATATTGATGAATTTTTTGGTATGTTTGGTTTTATTACCCTCATATATTTTAATAATAATATCATAATAAGTTTATTAAAATTTATATATATATTTTATTCTATTTTATTTTTGTTTAATATTAACTCCCTTAGATATATACACACTCCTAATGGGTTTTTTGTATATGGTGACCCCTTGGAAGGTTTCAGGTGTCGATTGTTCCAGTTTTGCTTGGGGGGCTAGGAGAGATTTTCATATTATAATAGTTTTTTTATAGTGGATGTTATATCCTATTAGGTTTTCCATATTAATAGATAATGTTAGATTGTGGATTTACCCCTTTTGTATCCCCTAGTATGATTGACCCATGATAGCACTATGATATAATTTTTTTCTTGATTCTTTATTTTATATCATCATTTTTTTGGTGCTTTAATTTTTTTTTGAATATTTATGTTCATTATGGATTTTCTAGGAAGAAAGAGTTTTCATATATTTTTGAAAAGTGTATTTATAAAATGTGTTTTATAAGGGAATTTGAAATGGGGGTTTTAGAAAGGTAATTGATGTTTTTTATGTTATTTTTTCAAAGATCTTGATGTATTTAAAAGTAGGGTGGTTATTTTATGTAGAATTATTATAGTGTGGTATCAATTTTCAAAATATCATTTGAGAAATATATTTTCTAAAATGAATCTCAAGCTAGAATAAAATTAAATTTATAATGAAATAATTTCACAAAGTCCTCGGTTATTTCCTATTGAGAATAATTTATCCCAAAAGCTAGATACATGACTCTTTGTATATAGCTATTGCGGTGTTCTCTAGTTTCTCGACTTTGTTCATCCCTAGTATTGGAGTTCAAACTATATTATTTTTTCATAATTTTTCGTCTCATGTAGATAGTGACCACAGACTCACATAGATATGGTTTGTTGTAGGTTGATTTTCTATTTATTTTTCGATATTATTATATCATACATAACGTCATTGAACTTGTTTGGTTTATTAATGTATGTAATGATGGAAAAATTGTAATTCTATTTTTTTATTATTTAATTAATTATTCATTCCATGTAATATTTTTGATTTTTTTTATTTTTAGAAGCTCATATATACATGGTAGTATTACATACAGATAAACCAGTTTGGAGAACTGGTTTGATTTCAGGTGTTGATATTTGGTTCAATGTGGGATAAATAATTCCAAATATTTTTTCTTTTATTCCCATGAACTAGTTTCCATCCTATGGGGACTTTGAACACCCTTTTGGAAAGTGGAAATGTTGGTTGGGTTCTGGTTTAGGTGTACTCCCAATCCAGTTTGTTATAGTTTTCATGCAAGGTATCTCAATAACCTCTAGTATTGTGGATTAGAAATATTATCCATACACCTGTAGTATACCAAATTCATATTGTTTTACACACCATATGGTATAATTATAATGCCATCGAGTGTGAAAACTCATTTTCCCTCATGATTATATTTTGAATCTTACTATAAGAATCATACACAATGTAACCTTAACATATCAACATTACATATTATTCACCATGAATAATATTGGATTGGGATAAATTAAAGTGATATATTAAGTGGTCAATGATCCTTAATTTTTTTGAAATTTATATGAATATATAAATAAATGAATCAAACATGGGATAATGATAAAAGGGATATTGCCTTCTCTATAACCATGATACCTTTTATATTCTTTAACAATGTTAACAATACATAAAAACATACATAAGATACCATCTAAAATATCAAATATGATAAACTACTAGAATATCCTTCGGTTTTATTTGTATCCAATGGTTTAGTTAAACACGTTATATCTCTAGTCGATTTTTTCAACATATTTTTGTGATGACCTGATAATAAATCATAGCACTATAATCTTATTTAGTGACATTAATAAAGTAAGCTGGTTTGTATAATTGTGAGGTGTATTAATCATATTCCAAATCACAAATTACTTTATCATATTCAAACTCATTATCATCACACTTTTTTATATTCTTATTTAAATAAATTATATTATTTACTTATAAATGATTCTATGAACAACATTAATTGAGAACCCATTCCATAAATTTTTATATGGAAATATAATTTAATGTTTTATAGTATTTCATCAACAATTATTGTTAAAATAATTTTTATAAGTTGGTGTTAACCTTTTATTTAGTCTTTAATAATACTTTATGTATTATATTTTTACTTCTCAAACACTATAAATACTCCCACTAAACATTAAGTCACTATACATTCTTTATATTTTCATGCTAAGAAACACATAATCATATATGATAGGAAATAGAAATAATTTTTTCTTAGTAGAAATATTTGGAAAATAAACTATTGAATCCATATCATACATTGTATTCTTTGTTTAGAACAGTTTCTAAATATATCTTCTTTAAATTATTTCATTTTTTGGTGAAATATTAATTCCTCAAATATTAACCAACATCTAGATAAAAAGCATTTTCCTGGATAAGACATTGTATACCCTTTTAATCATGGAAGTTATTGAATTTGATAAACCATAATCAATGTGTAATATCTCATGTTTATCACAACAAACATCTTATTAATAGAAATTAATTTTATCACATAAATTAGATGTGATTAAGAAACATGTACTTTTTATAGATCCTTATGATATGGAATATTCCATTGAATTCAATTCCATAATTTATCATCCCTTTTTAGCATAATTTTAATACAAAAAAGAATTTACATTAATTATAAACTCGATTTTGAAACAATGTATACAAAGTTTTTTTGAAAATCATATGTTTTGTATCACATTCTAGTCAAAAGAAATGAATTAATTTATAAAACACATATACCTAACATGTATATTTAGGGAGTTTCTAAAACCCTTTATGGCATTCTAGATAATTCAATACTATGGAGTCATTAAATATCCTTCTATATAACATCATTATTTTTATTGGAACTTGAATGGATAGTAGATGATACTTTATTAGAATTTAAAACTAATCAATAATCTTATGGTTTAGCTTTCACCAACATGTATTATCAAAAAAGAACTAGAACCTAGAAATCATATTCCAAGTTCATTTATCATTAAAATATTGATAATTTTGAATAAAATAATCATTAATTTTTTCAAATTTTCATTGTATTTCCATATATGAAAAAATAATGATTTCCTTAACTAGAATAAGATATAGAGTCCAGTCTCACTAATTCATTGGAATACTCAATCACATTAATTATATGAGTAGAGACTAATGTTATATAGGTTAATCATATATCAAAAACCAATTAGAACTTGAAAAAATAACTCTATTATACTCCTAACCATTGAGATTAAATTGTTGAAAAAAATAAATATTTTAAAACTGAAGACATTTTATCTTAAACAAATATCATTTCACTTACATAACCAAATTTATTATGTTACAAATCATAGGGGTTTATTAAATTAAATTTATAATTATGAATGATTGATGTAAAAGACAAGTATGATGATAATAATTAAGCTGACCCATGAATTACACATATAAATATTATATCTTATGAGATTAATATTCAATATATTACATTAAAATCCACACCAAAATCATATTATCCTAGTATATTTAGAAACCTAGAAACATAGACAACATTTCCATAAATGATATAAATCACCTCCCAATATGTTCTCCATATCTAAAACCTTTTCTTGAAATATCATACTAAAAACATTCTACATAACATGAGAAAAGGAAACATAATAAAGGGTGATCTTCAATTCTTACTAAGGGTAAAAAAGGTACATATAAAATATTGTTGAAAGATAATATGAGAATATAGTTTACAGGAATATGATAGTATCCTTTGAAAACCACAACCAATAGTTCATAGAAAATAAACAATAATCATGGAAAAATACTTTGTACTTCACTAGACATGAACTTACAGGTATAAAAGAACATGAGCTATGAGAACATAAAACTCACATAAGATTATGTCATAAAATTGTAAAATAAGGTGTTTCATAATAATAATTCCTGAAATATTATTTATTGGATAACAAACCAGACATTATTAGCATTTTATTCTTATAATAACTAAATTTTTAACTACTTTATGATTGGGATAACCTCAATTGTACCATATTTTAGTCTTAGGATAATCTCTCATCTCCCGTCTTTTTTTGGGATGGGTATAACCACATGTGTACCCTTTTAGATAATGGTACAAAATCTGTTGTACCATTTTATCTTTTATAATATTAATATTTTCACAATTCATTTACAGGATATATAAATTCAGTCATACAAATCACATAATCATAAAACTGCTCAAATTTATTGCATAAGATCATAAAAACATTCATAATAACATAACACATATAATATAAAATGGATTTCATCAATATGACATCTTCATAACCATAAAACGTCTAGAGAAAGAATAAATATGGTATCATTGTATAATATCCACATTAAATCATAATTAACATCGAAGGATGTTATCATATATGGAAGTGTCTTTAGAAGATAACTAAATATTTCTTGAGGAAAATAAACTTTTCATCTTAAATAATATCTTTAAAATATATAAAATTTCCAAATATTATGTAATATATTTTTATTTAAAATAACATTATAATATTTTAATGAATGATTAAATGCATTGAGCATTCATGATGGGGCAAAATTTCCTTCATTTCATTTACATAAAATGATTCCATTCAAAAAAATTAGTAAAAAATCAAAAGTACACTGTTAAGAAAATGAAAAGAATATTTCTAGTAAAACATATCAGAAAATGTTTATAATGGGTAAAGTTTTCATTAAAAATCATATTATAATAGTAAAAAGGTTCTTAATAGCATATTTAGAAAGTATGGGCCTGACAAGAAATATATTTTCGACCATTGATAGAAATAATTTCTGTTTTCCTTCAAAATGTTCATTATATATCATGAGTACTTACTATATGTAAAATTAACGAAAAAAATTTATTTTCAATAAATAACACAATGATTATAAAAATTATGAGAGTCCTTATATTTAAACCAAGAAGCTTCATCTTCGTAAACTTAATCAGAAATAATTATAATAAAAAATGAAATTGAAATATAAAAAACTTATCTCAAGTTCCACTAATGTTGAATGTAATTTACAATCCTATATAATAAATTTATTTTTATTACATTTCTATAATAATTCATGTAAATATTTATAATACAATATATGATATTATTATAATATTTCAACAACCATTTATTTATTAGATTCATCATTTCCTATTGATAATTATATTATTCTTCATGAGAATTTTCATTCGGTAGTTCCATTCATAGTAATTTGAACATGGTAACATCATATTAATAATTTTAATCATTAAATAAATAATATATATATTCATTATATATATAGGGTCATCTATAAATGATATATATAGTAAAATGAATTACAATATTCATTGAGATTGTAGGTCATGCGTAAGCATGAAAAATGTTTTCACTTTTCAACAGATGGAATGTAATAAAGGTAAAAATAATAATTCATGTTTTTATATTCATTATTATATAATATATATCTCATATATCATAAATATTAATTAAATTATTCCTTATTTCCTTCCATGTATAATGGAAAAGAAAAAAATCACATCACTTCATGGAGGTGGTAGTGCGCACTTCTGAACAAGTGACATTATAATTTTCCAATGGATAGAAAACTAATAAGGTTGATATGATATTATAATTCCTTAAGTATAATTATATAATAAATATCATATATAAACATTATAAAAATCTTAATAATTATCAATTACTAATGGTGGTGGAAAATAAATTGCACCGCTGCGTGGATGTGGTTGTACACATGTACACATTAGCGATATTTTTACTTACCATTTAATAAATAAGATGATGTATAATTGTGGTTTCATTGTCATAATAAAATTCAATTATATTTAGGATGAATTATTTATTAATTTATGATGTATACCATAATTTTATATGAGGTATAATAAGAAATAAATTGAAAGAGGAGGGATATGATGATTAGCTCTTCTTAAGGAGACCACCCTTAGATCAATTATTAAGGAGCCATGGAATGGTTTTTTAAAAATAAAAAAACATATAAATTGTCTATATGGAATATTATAATATAATTTTAAAAGTTTTTTTCGTGATTAATGTCTTCGAGTGGTGTAATGAAAAAATGCAAGGGGTTTACTTTTATAAGGGAGTGAAATGAGACACATTGAATTAATAAAAAAATTAATTTATAAATAATTAACTCAAAAAAATTCTTCCAAAT
The DNA here is from genome assembly GCA_963277665.1 of Viscum album. Taxonomy (NCBI): domain Eukaryota; kingdom Viridiplantae; phylum Streptophyta; class Magnoliopsida; order Santalales; family Viscaceae; genus Viscum; species Viscum album. Next base: position 2,118,200,850 of record OY728120.1, read on the forward strand.
GGATATATATTTTAATATAAATAATATAATATATAAATATCATCATTCGATGAAAATTAGATAGTTCTTTGTGTCATTTTTAGATTAATCATTTGGTTTTCTGCTTGGTAAACATAATTTACATATATGGTGACAATTAGCTCATAAATGGAAAAGGGATGTAATTTTAGAAAATTTATCACACTAAATTTCTAATCTATATATTTTTATTATTTTTTTACAAAATAATAACATATTATTTTATATAAATTATTATTAAAGTCCTTTTTGACATTTTTCATTTCATTTGAATTTGAAAACTACCTGATAGATAAATAATTAAAATATATATATGTAATAGATTATGAATATGTTCTATTCATCTATAAAAGTTTTATGAAACAATAATCTACAAAAATATTATAAATTTTAATATTTTTAAAATCAAATATTTTATTTTTCTATTCATTGAATAAATATTATTTCAAAGTTGTGTAAGGATTTATTTTATTATTCAATCACTAGAAATAAGTTAAAAATTATAATGGTAAAAATATTCATTCATATTTCCAATATATATTTAGAACCACACTTATCATTATAATAAATATTCAAAGCAATTAATGTCAATAGAGTGACCTTTTTCATTTATTATTTTATTAGATAAATATAATGGTCATAATTAAAAAACAATGTCACCAATTGGCCATTATTTGACATATATATATATATGTAGATTTATAAACTACTCAATTAAAATAGGATAAACTCAAGTGTTCAGTTAATTTTGATACCATATTGGATGGTTTTAATCTTATTTTACCCATTTTCTATTAATGTGATGGAAATTATTTACCACAATTACCAAAACATAAAAGGAAAATATTTACCAAATTAGAACCTACAAATTACAAATATCGTATCCATATTTAATGAATCAATCGATAATATATGTATAAATAAATTTTAATATAAATTATTAAAAATTAATGAAAAAAGTTTTTAGAAAAATGTGTTTTTATGCATTAAAATTATATTCTAAAAATCGTGATTATTTTTAATTGAAATGTGATTAATTAGATTATTGTAATTTAAATCAATAATATTATAATTTATGATCCAATTAAAAATATAATGTAAATTTTACAGTTCTTTTTTTATTGAAAAGAAAACAATGTATTTCAAAAAAAATTAATGTACTTTAAAAAAACAATCATTTTAGAAAAACCCTACAATTTCACCATACATTATTTTTTATATTTTGATTTTAAAAATTAAGTAAATGTTATAAAATAAAAATTTTATAAAAATATAAAAATATAAATATAATATTTTCTCATGACAGGAAATAAAAAAAATTTTAGGATAACATATTAGTTTATTTATAATAATACTCTAAAAAATCTTATTTATTTCATATTAGTTAATCCATTTATGTGTATTTAGTAAGTCCTTTAAATATATTTCATAATTTGGTTGTTCCTATTAATTTTTCATACTTAAATGAAAATATTATAATGGTCATAAATAATAAATATCATTTCATGGTTTATTTAGGTTTGTATTGTGCTTCATATATGCTATCAAAAAAATTATTTTTCTTTAAAAAACATGTCTTGTTACATTTTATCTCCTTTAGTAAATTTCATCCTCACAATTTTAACTTATTATCAGTAATTAAGGGTTTTATATTTGAAAATCCCTATGTTGAAACCCAACACTGTATAAATGGATAACAAAACATCCTCTTGAAAAGAAGGAAAGTGGATTACATGGGATATCTATAAAAAATATTACTATATTTAAAAAAAGGGAAAAATTAGTCAGAATTGAATATAAGGATATATACAAAAAATTAATTTCCAAATAATGAGGGAGAGAGATCGATAATATTTATTATAAGAAATTTAATGATCATATGTATGTTCATGACCACGAAACTATAAATAAATAATGTGTAAAAAATAAATTTAATTCCATAAAAGTGAATAAAATATGAAAATATATATTTCATAATTAGTTTCCCTGATTGCCGAATTACATAAAATATAGACTCAAAATGAAAATAAATATATTTATTTGACGTTTATAATTTCATTCTAAAGTTTTTTTCCATCACAATGTCCTATTTTATCGAAATTATGAGTATTTAAAATAAACTTTTCTTGCTTGATGCGCTAAAATCAACATAATAATCCACAACATTATATTAACCAACTCCAATTATAATTAAATATTATCCAAAACTAGAATTTTAAAAATGTATAGACATGTGTGGTTGCCAACAAAGATGTTTATATCACAACCTGTTTGGGCCTCCTCGGGGACCCAAACAAATTATATCATTGCAGGTGATGACCTGGGCATGCCCCCAAGCATAGGTTGTTGACTGTTGAATTGGAGCGGGGGGTATAGGACCAAGCTGAGGCTAACAGTGCTGGGATACCTTTTTGGTCTTTTTTTCTTCTTGGGGATATATAAATTATATTTTATCTACTTGTATATTTTTTTATGGTTTCTAGATACATGTATCATTTTCATAATTTAGTATTTGAGACACTTTTTGTTATTGATATTAATTCCTATCTTCTATTACTTTCAGTAATCTATTGTTTATCTCACATACACTATTTCTTATGTTTGTATTCCATTGTGATACTCTGGTAATGAGGTAATTGTCTCCCCAATAACTCACCTAGGACCTTGTTGATAGTCGGCCTCCTCTAGAATTTGGGAAGATACGCTTCAACTCATGTGCCAAAAAGGGATCAGGGAACCATATGGTGGAATTTAGGTATGGGATGTTACAAAGTTGTATCGATGGATTTTTCTTTTTGTAATTTACTTAATGTTTAGAAAAATTTGACAGGAATATGAAGGAAATGGGGTTCGGTAACTAACTATTCCCCTGAGTAGCTACCCTACATACAAGGAAAATCGAAATTTCGTCAAATTTAGTTCTATTTTTTTATATTCTGGAAATTATAGTTGATTCAATTTCATCATTGGGTGACACAAATGATTTTTTATTTTAATATTGATACATTGGGGGGTTTTATTTTAGTTTCAACCTAATGAGATGACGGTCTATAATGTCATGCATCATATAGTCACTTGTTAAAATCAAATGCCAAGTATTATTCCATTCCATCTATAATGCGTTGGATATTTCAAAATTTTTTAATAGTTTATGTGATTGTTGTACCAATTGTTCTGTTAGTTGGGTGTAGTACATATCATAGGGTGACGTCATCTTCCAATTCGTAAGGATTTTGGGACATATGAATTGTGAAATAAAGCCCCAATGAAATGTAAATTGTAAATGATGTTGTTAGATGTATGGTTTTAATGGGAAACAGGGTTGGGTTCATGAGGTGTTGTGGGCCCTCATGGATTTTGAATTCATAACCGATGGTGAAATTTTGTAGGTAATTGAATGTTAACTCAAATGGAAATAATCTTGAAATGATGAATAAATACATGAACTAGATGAGATTTTGAGTGGGAAAGAGGCATGGTTTCTATCTGTTTAATGACTGTTCTTTGTACAATCTTGTCTTTTGAAATAGACTATGAGTTTGACTTGTATTCAAGGAGTTTCATGACCTATCCAATTAGTTGGGAATTATGATTTGATGTTGTTCTTTTCCAAGGAGTGTGTTTGGAATTGTAGAGATATTCCACCCTGACGACCCCCAGTGGTATGTCATGTGGGAGGCGATGACGATACATTAGTGATAGTGGGACACAAGATACTAGTTGATCCTCCTATACTTCCATATACAGCACCTAAGGAAGCTCTAAACTACGATGTTAAGGTAGAGTTACCTAAATTTTTCTTTCAATATATGGTGACAATAAAGGTATCACTATTGCTAGCCTTGATTATGGATGAATAGACACATGTGTTCTAGTAGCAGCATCCTTTTATGTTTTCAGGGGATGGTGGACCACTGGTTGTGAAAATATGGATAGATACCACATTTGTGATTTTTGAGCATCTGGAGACACATCTGAAACGGGGGGGGGGGGTCATGAAAAAGACTTACATACTATGTAGAGTGAAAAAGAGATGGTGTTCCATTTTGAACAAGGATAATGGATTGTGGAAAATGGGTTGGGATGAATTACAAACAATCTTATATAACATATTTTACCACATGAATCTATTAGAAGAATGATCTTCTGATCTCATCCGTTTGGATAAGGTTGCAATGATGGTTATCGAATACTCAGAAGAATTTAAAGTGCTTCAATGTTTTTAGCCTATTTATTTAGCTGATGAGTTTTTTAGGGAGATGCGCTTTGAGGAAGGTCTCATATATTCTATCAAATCATAAGTAAACATGTTCGAGGAGCCTTCTATCACTGAGATTTTGAATCTGGTACTAATTATAGCGCAAAACAGAGCGATGCTGGGGGCATATAACATGGGAGTGTTGTTTCTCGCCCCATTGGATATATATATTTAGGCAGGAAGCGTTGTTTTGAGGCTTTCTACATTGTGAGTTATATTTGTTTTGTGGGTGCATACAACTTTTTATATAGATATCAATGTATTTGATGAGTCCATGAGAACAATTATTGTGACCATGACCCAGTTGAGTGCCGAGATTGTGGAAGAATGGGGAACATGTAGCAATTTTTCTAAAACTTCCATCCTGTTGTGAGTGGATGGAAGTCAGCTCTGACATTTGGTTTAAGAGAAGGCTCATCAACTCTGTGTTTGGCTGGGATCTAGAGCATCAGAAGCCAGTTAGGCCAGCAAATTGGTGGTCCTAGCCATGGTAGCCAAACATCGGGTTCTCAGAGATAATAGGGTGGATCAACTCCGGGTCTCTAGGTAGGGTCATTGGGTCACAGAGCATGCCAGATATTTGCAGTGCAAAGGACCCAAAAATAGTAGGATCTAAGACCATATATTATGAATGGTATGATCTTAGTAGCTCTACAATTTAATCTTCACTTTTTGATACGGGTGTCTTTCAATGTTTTATCTCTGAATGAGTGGTTAAAAACACTTGGGATTTCGTTTTTTCTTTATGAGGGTGTTTTGAAGCTAGAAACATTGTTGGGAGATTGAACTACTAATGTATGCCAGTGTATAGAGTGGCCCCTTGAGTTTTGTTGGTTCCACATCATTTTGAGATTATATTTCCTCGAGATGATAGGTTTGATGTAATTCTTAGAGTAGATTAACGCATGGATTTTCGAGCATACGTTGACTGCTATCGCTGATGGTTCAGTCTCACATCACCATAGGGTGGAGAGTTTATTCAATGGGGTAAATGGGATGTCCTGGAGAGCATATCTGGACTCGATCATCATGGTATGGGAGGGATCAAATCCCAATTTAGTAGTTTGTATCTCTATGGTCGGGGCGTGAGTCAGGAGGACATTTATCTAATGGTTGTGTGCTTCAGGGACATCTTTCCCAATGATTTATTTCAGTTTACCTCCTAAGTGATAGGTGCAGTTATCAATCTATCTAGTGACACCAATTGTGCTTGTAACCATTCCTCCTTTCAGAATACCTATGACGGAGATACATGAGCTCAAGAGGCATCTGGACGATTTAGAGACGAAGGGTTTTATCAGACCCAGAACATCTCCATGGGTTTCTATTTCACCTATTGATAAAAAGTATGATGGAAATCATAGGTTATTAATGGATAATCGAAAACCAAAGCAGCTGATGATTAAAACCCAATATCCTTTTCCATGGACAGATGACCTGCTTGATTAACTTTTTGGATCTCAAGTGTTATAGAAGATCGAATTGAGGTCATGATGTCAGCAGGTGTGTGTTTGACCTGCATGCATACCACATACAACCATTTAAAGTAGGTACGGGTTATACGAGAATTTAGTAATGTCATTTGATCTCATGAACATGCCAGAAGTTTTCATGGATTTTATGAACTGAGTGTTCCAAACATACTTTGATTTTTTGGGGTGGTTTTCAGTGATGATATCTTGGTGTATTCTCACAATAGATATGGTCATGCCAACCATATTGAGATGGATTTGAATACACTATGTGAGCATCTATTATATGATATGCTCACCAAGTTCCACTTTTGGATTGATCAGATTCACTCCCTAGGTCACATCATCTTAGATATATGAGTGTCAGTGGACCCATATAAGGTGAGAAATATATTTTCCTATCAACAACCCATTAATGTTTTTGATATATGGAGTTTTTTGGTGTTAGATGGCTACTACATGCGTTTTATATAGGGCTTCTCAAGTTTATAAGTGCCATTGATAGGAATTACTAAGATGGGTGTAATGCTTTTTGGGTCATAATATTGTGACACAACCTTTAAGGAGCTGAAAGGGAGGTTGACATTAGCACCAAACTGGATACTTCCACAGTAGGGAATGATATACATGGTGTACTATGACGCTTCAGGTATTGGGTTGGGGGCTGTGATGATGTCGGGAGATCATGTCGTGTCATACGAGTCTCGGTTGCTAAGGCCACATGAGAGTAATTAACATGAATGAAATCTCAAGATACATTCCTTTATTCACAAGTTTCTCTATTGGAGGAACTATTTACTATGATAGAATTATGTGGTGTACACAGACTGCAAAAGCCTCAATTATATCTTTAGGCAGAATGTTCTGAATTTGAGGCAGTGAGGGTAGGTGGGGTAACTATAGTTCTTTGACATCAATAATTCCTACATAGCTGGTATGAGAAAAAGAGTAGCTGATTCACTAAGCAGGAGGACTCAGATACAGATAGTGTAGCAGGCCAGTAGTAAGTGTTAGCTTATGGTGTTGTTTTCTGAGATGTTGTTGGAGGTTTTTGACAGAGAGGGGAAGACATTTCTATCATCTATAGATGTCACCTCTACTATACTAGATAGAGTTAGTATGAGGAAACTATTGTATTTAGAAGGCTAACTTCTATGGGAATGTTTTAGAAGGTTAGTACCCTTGTACAAGTTGGACGATAGAAGAGATTGCGATTCTGTGTATCCATGGACATGTTTGGGTTCCAATGGATATACATGAGGATCAGATTCATGATTTTCATGCATCAACCTGAGATGTTAATCCCAATTCACCAAGATATATCGTGACTTCTGGCATTAGTACTAGTGGCCGATAATGATGAGAGAGGTATCATGTTTTCTTATGAGCTTCTCCGCCTATAATTAGTTGAAGACCAAACATGAGCAGCCATCTAGGAATTTAAAACGGTTACATATCTCAATGTGAAAATAGGATGATGTCACGGTGGGTTTCGTGACATTTTTTCCAAGGTCACCTTAAGTTTGTGATGTTGTGTGGGTTGTTTTTGATAGGCTTATGAAGGCCGCATATTTTTTCAGATCAAGGAGTCTTTCCATGTTGATTATCATGGAAATTTGTACATCTGAGAGGTGGTATTACTTCATTGGGTCCCAGGCGCTATCATTTCAGATATGGATGCTCTCTTTATGTCTCATTTGAAGATAAATTTTCAGAGGTATTTTGGTAAACATGTTCTTCTTAGAACAACATACCATCCTCAAACTGAAGGCCAATCAGAGTGTACGACACGGGTTCTAGAGGAAATGATGTGAGATAGAATCCATGATGTTGGGGGATCTTGGGAGAGGCACATTACCCTAGTTGATTTTTCCATTAATAATATCTATTAGTAAAAGATATATAATTACACCTTATAAGGATTTATATGGTAAGAAATTCCAATCTCCCCTATTCAGGTTTAAGTAGGTGAGGAAACATTGCTGGGACCGCATCTCATATAGGAGACTTCTAAGCAGGTTAAGATGATTCAGAAGCCGATGGCTACTACAAAGTCTATCTAGAAATTGTATTCCAATCATTGTAGATGACCTATATATTTCAATGTATAGGATAATTGTTTCTTGAATGTTTCCCCTAGGTAGGGACATAGGCGGATTCTAATATAGTGTAAAATTTCACTAAGATATGTCAGGCTGTTTGAGATTCTATAGAGTGTCGGGTTGGTTTCCTATCCGTTGTAGTTTCCTCATAGGTATCAATCCATACATGTTATCTACAATATATCTCAAGTGAACCACTTTCACTCAAACCCATCTATATTTTTTTATCCTAATGAGGCTGAGCTTCTGGTTGATGCATCCATTGAGGAGCATTTGATTCGTATTGTTGAAAAGAGCATGGAGTTTTTATGAGGTCTATTTGTTCCTATAGTACATCTGCTTGGGAAGAACGATCATTTATAGGACCAGACATGGGATAGGGAATAATATTTACATGCCAAGGGGTCAGAGTTGTTCTCAGACGAATCTTTACCACCCTTCAAAGAGAAATTTGGGGATGAGTTGATATAGGTATAGAAGATTGTAAGATCATGGGTTTTTCTTGAAGTGTGGATCATTCATTTTAGGTTTAACATGGGTACTATCCTTTTTTCCTTATACTCTAATTCGGGCCATTGGCCAGTTGGGTTGTTTTTGTGGAATGAATGGGAACACAGTCTAAAATCTAGATAGAAGCCAAGTACATGTCGTGTACATGGCCAAAATGTTGTGTAACACTAGTACAAAATAAGTACGATCCTGTCATGATGTGAACCATGTCTTGTTCATAGAAAAATAAAAGGTAAGTATGCATCCTGTACTTGTTGTACACGTCGTTTATTTACCCATATGTTTTTTTAAAAGGGACAATAGCCTCATGTTTTGACAGACAATGCCTTTTCCACTAGTTTAAGAAACCAAAAATCCTATAAACTTGTTTTCCATATATAGAATTGGTTCAGACTCTAGTTCAAGCATGGTTTTCTCATTGGAACTACATCAATAATTAATATATTCCTTTTTAGTCTTTCTTGATTCTTCAGAACAACGATTGCGCTATTTGGATTTAGGCTCATATGCTATAATTACAATTTCCTCACCTGTTCTTATGATTTCACCCATACTAGGACAAATCAATACTTGATATTGGAAAAATTATATACTACTGTGGTAAGGTAGGTGTTATATACATTTTTCGTATTTTAGGGTGCTTTTGGGTGTTTATCATTTTTGACACTCATCATTCATTCCTTCGAGGCCTTATTTTTTGAGCGAGCTGCTTTTTGTAGATATGTTCAGACCTAGTAAGGATGCCCATAGTTTTTTAGGGGTTTTGAACCCCGTTACATGATTAATGTTCACCCAAGTGGTCTTCTTTAAGTCGAAATATAGGTTTATGCATGTTTAAAACACCCAATGGGTGTTTTCAAGTGCATGAATAGTTAGAGGAATCCTATTAATGGTTTGATATCATTAATAGATTTCTTTTGAGATGTATTACCTCCTTGATCAATAAATATCATGTTAATTCATTTCTATTTTGATAGTTTTTTATGTTAAATGGATATAATGGGTGGGTAAACATATCTGAAATGAATAATGGAATGTTACATTTTTTATATGGAAGGGTAAGAATATATGATTTTTTTGATAAATGGATTTCATGAGTGGGTATCCTCATGTCTTGTACATGTTGATGTGAGTGGGTATAATAATATGGAATGAATGATTAATTTGAATTCATGAATGAATGGTTGATTGATCCCATGGACTACTCTCCATGGATCTGGAATTCCGTAGTGGATGCATTGGATTGACTCTGCCCCTTGGGGCATGATTCCATGGGATGCCTTGATCATTGCTACCTCATGTATCTGGTTTTCTTGTGCACACATAAGAATTGCTAATGCCATGGTCCTAGGACCCCAACCAGTTCTAATCCTAGATTCCACTAGGGACACCCATGGTACTCGATGGTATTCCTTGGATAATATCCTTGGATCAGGCCCTCCATGGTATAGAATTTTTACAAGGATACCATGGTTTGATCACACCTTGGATCTGGCCATTAAGGTCTAATTTTCACTATACATTATGGTAGTGGGATTCTACTTTTTATTATATAGTGTTTTCATGGAGTACTTGACTTCTATAAATAGTGTGGTTGTGGGTTATAGGATACAAATTGATGTAAAACGTGGGTGTGTGACTTGCTTGTTTACTTTTATTTTAGAGCCCCTGATCAGAGTTGACTCTCTTTTGTCGGAATCCATGATAGAGGTTTGGTTTTACATACAATTACAGTCATATTCAATGGGCATATGCACATACCTCAAATGTTTATTACACTTTCTGAAACATCTTAATAATTTTTGTTATAACTGTAAAGACCATGCTGGTCCCCAACTTCGATGTATGTCTCCCACCCTGTTCGGGCCTCCTTGAGGACCTAAAACGATTATATGGTTGTTGGTGATGATAGGGGAAACCACCCTACCATAGGATGTCAATTGTGGATATAGAGAATGGGAACATAGGACCAAGCCGGGGCATGTAATGCTGGGATATATTTTTGATCTTTTTTTCTTTTTAGGGATACTTTTATTGTACTGATTTTGCTTGTAACAGTTTTAGATTATTTATGGATACTTTTATCATCTGCATTATTTCAAATATAATACACTTCTGTTTATTGAAATGTATTACTAAATTGGTTTACATATAGTTGTCTTTTTTTGTCTCTTTTTTCTATTTATTTTGTTTGTTTCTGTGGCAATTATTTGGTAATGAGGGAATAGTGTACCAACTAACTCACATATGCCCTCACTGCTTGTCTGTAGCCTCTTGAATTTGGGTAGATTGGATTGAGGCCATGTATCCAACCATGCTTGGGGCACCAAAAGATGACATATGGGTCTAGGACATCACAATTTTACTCATTTCACCCTTAATAAGGTTGAAACCGATACGATTCTATCTATATTGACCTAAAGGTTTTTAACCATTATATTACATGATTTTTAAAATAAATACCCAATAAAACTACCAAAATATCATGATACCTAGTTTATTTCGAATATTAGGTTTATAATATAAAAATTGAAACTGAAACGAAACATCATTATTTTATTCTCTTTAATGAGCTCTAAAATTCCGTTGAGCTCCTAAAACCATAAACAATAACATTAGGAATAAATAACTAAATGGGGTGATCAATAAATCCTAATAATGCAATAGAGTGGTAATAAATATTTTGAAGTAAGTCAATGAAATACAATTTTATAATAAAAGATAAGGCACCTAAATAATCACATGGGAGCATAACAGAATGATCATGGTATCATGAGATCATGGAAACATAGGAAATTGGTATCAACATATGACATGACATAATCATAAGTCAAATATAACCACTAAGACAACATCAATTGGTGAATAGAGTCTCGTCCGAGATTAGGTATACTCCCTAATCCCATACATAATTCCTCATTATAAAAAAACATACCCAATGCTCTAGAGGTCTATCTAGGTGAACTCATCATAAGATGTACATGATCCTATTTTCCAAAAAATCAAATCCATCATAATTAATAGACATAAGGTATTTCATAAATAATCTTAAGGAATTTTTTATCCAAAAAATAATTTAGAAGAATAAATTAATAAATATATATATATATATATTTAAGAGGAACATATAATTAATTTGGATTCATTTCATAAATCAAGTAGTGAGATAAAGTATGTTAGAGAGGGAATAATCAAAACCCATAGAAAATGGGTCGTTCAATGAGATCTCTTACCTTATTTCTGTATCCACTCTACAATTTCAGCTAAACTCTTAAATAAAAAAATTAAAATAATTAATTAATTAATTTAGAACATTTTCCATCAATTTTTTATTTCTATAGTTTTATTTAGTTCATACTAATCATTTCAAAGAGATATAATGTTCAATTTTTTTATTCCTGGGGCATTCATTTCATGCTCCCCAGGTTAGATAACTTGTGGACAATTATTGATGTTCTGTAAAATGGGACAAAAAATATAAAAGAGGAATGAAATTGTATTAATTTAATTTCATAAATTTAAATGGTCCCAAAAACCAATATGTGATATAATATAGGAACAAGTAGTTTACAAAAAATATTATCATTATACAGTTACTTCATTTAGTCTTTTTTATGAACTAATATTAAGTACTTTTTTTTTATAATTTCAATATATTCATTCTAGAATGTGAAAAAATATATATTATATCTAAAAATTCATTTTAAACCATTATAAGTTATTATAAATCCTACAATGACGATGGTTGTGGAAAATAAAAAATGATTGTCAATGAAGGTGATGAGCGGACACAATATGGAAATTGGTTTTAGTTTATAGAATAAGTGGAGATGAGAATGTATAGAATGGAAGATATTCCATTAGAAATATAAATATTCATGATATATATATATATATATCATTAGAGTTATTATTCCATTTTTTATGAGGGAGGGGAGGAGAGGGTAATAGAAGAAATAAATATAGAAGAGGTAAATTGATAATATTACCTCTTAAAATAAAAGGAGCTTGGATTTGGTATTGTGATGAAAATAAAAAAATGTGGTAATGAGTGAGTGGTTTTGTGAGTGAATTTGGTAGAAATTGGGAATGATAAATGTCTTATCAGTTTATTAGAGAAGTTCTAGTTAGGGTGGTATTTATAAGGGGAAGATATTGGTGTTTTTGAATAATGTATTCTTTAGTTTATAATTATTTCTCAATACAACCAATATTATTGATTCTCATGTCTATATATATTTAATGGTTCATGATATTTTGAACTAATGGGTTGGTACATCATCTATGACTCAAAAATTCATATATTAAGCATATAATTTTAAATATTTTATTTTATCATAATTCAATATTCACCAAAAAATCCCCTATTTTAGAAATTTACAAAAAAAGTGAACGTAACAATATATAGACATGTATAATAGAAAAATTAAAAAAATATCAAAATAATTTTTGAATTTTGATACATCTAATTTCTAAATAAAATACTCATTTATTTTAAAAATATTAATATTAATTTTTGATCAATTTTTTGACCCTTTGAAAAATAATTTTGGACTCATAAAACTATAATATAATTATAAATAAACCATTTATTGATTTATAAAAAAGTTTTATGAAAATAATTTATCATTTTAATCATAATAATTATTATAACAGTGTGATTAAAACATAGATGTTTTAATAAAGTTCAAACACATAATTTATCATTTTCATAACATTTATTTACTTATACGATAATATCAATATATCATATTTTAGCTTTATAAGATACCTAAATATTATTTTATACTTCTATAGGTGTGGAAAAAATTCTAATTGAAATGCTACTATTCCTAAAAGTTAGATTACTATTATAATGGTTTGGTTACCATTCATACGAAAAGATTATTATTCAAACTATTATATTTTTAACTGTATTGTCGGTTCCATAGTTACTATAAATTTATCATTTTTCCCTACTTTTTAATTCAAATATATTCTTCTCATGTTTAAATATATTTTTATTCTCAAAATTTATATTACATTACTAAAAATTATATTCATTTATATAATGATGTTCTTATGTGTAATTATTCTGGGGGATCGAGATGATAATAATTTTCCTATTATTATTATCTCATTTTCATTTTTTTTATCCCATTTAAAAACTTTATATTATTATATCCATTTTTTCCTTATATTCAATGATAAAATTATAATAAATTATTTTTTGGTTTATCTTTTTGTGTTTTCCCATTATATAATATAATATTACTAAATATGACAAAATTTTATTTTCAAAAGGGTAATTCCATTTAAAAAATAATTGTTAATTACCTAATTACCTTGTTAATAAATTTCTCTATTAAAAATTTCATTTTTCCATGTAATGGTGAAAACATGTGAGGGTATTTCACCTTCATTGATTCCTCTGGTTCCCAGGATTCCTCCCCTTTCTTTTAGTTTCAACATAGTACATTGACTATGTGAGTTATCTGTATGAGTCTAACAATATAAATACATTCCAATATATTCTTAGTTATCCTCATAAGAGAAATATTTTTCTATCTGTACCACATCTATATTAAATACATTAGGGGGATATTATATATATATCCTCAATAGGGATACATAGATGATTCCCTATTCTTGAGAAAGAGATGGTGGGAGTTCTATTCAATAGGCCACAACTCTAATATGATCCAAAATCTCAAAGGGTCTGATGTACCTTGGAAATAGCATATACATTTCCACAAATCTCATGACTCCCTTCCATGGAGATATGTGGAGGATAAAATTATCTCCAACCTCAAACTCTAGGTCTCATCAATGATTATCAAAGTAGTTATTTTTTCAACATTGAGCATCCCTGATACTATAATGAATGGTCTTGAACATTTAAACATTTCTTTAGACCATTTCAGGTCATAAAATATTTTGTTCACCAACTCCATCATTTCATGAAGGTGTTATACATGTATTCTAATAACTGGATTCATATGGATCCATTTGGATTCTTGATTGAAATATATTTTTATAGGATAACTCGACAAGAAGAAGATATTGATCCCATATTACTTTGAACTCCATCGATCATACTCTCAAAACATACTAAAGATTCTAGATTGTATTCTCAAATTGGCCATTAGTGTAGGGGAAATAAGTCACACTGATGTTCAAATTAGTTTTTGGGTCATTTTGGAGACTCTTCCATAACATGAAGGAAAATCTCTGATCATAGTAAAATACAATAAATAGTGGTGTTCCATGAAACCTCACCTCTTCTTTGATTTATATCCTTTCAAGATGATCAAGTTATAATTCCTTTAAAATTTTAATGAAAGATCTATATTTTTATGATAATTCACCCTAACACATAGAGTCTAATTCCCTGTAGGTGTATTTTCAATTCTAGTGAAAAACTTCATGGTTATTTTCCCCATTTCCATGTAGGTATGGGTAATAGTTTCATCATACCATTATAACTTTACCTTTCAACCATTACTTGTTGACGTAACATGCACTTCATTGTATATTTTGTGATCACCGTTTTTATATTGTCCCACAAAAGGTATTTTCTGTGATATTGAAACATACATATACTTTTTAGGTGAATAGATAAGGTCTATTTGTGATCTTTGTTTAATATCTCCCCATTATCTCATAATTTGATGGTACTCATAGTCATTACCAATAATATTATTAATCCAGATTCATCAATTTTAGGGTTTGAGTATTTTCCTTCTTTTAAACCAACTTCTATATTTCCACATAATCCATTTCGAACATATGTTATATTGTACATAAGGGATGTTTTAGATAAAATTTGGGAAATGAATGATGATTTTCGACCCTTTATTATTCCCATGTCCTAAATTATCATGTATAAGAATATTTGATCCTTATGAGTTTTAATCATTGATAAGATTGTAGGATTATGTCTTCATAGATCATCTTACACTTTATTTTAATTCCTAAGATGGTATTGGATTGAGTAGTCATAGACCGTGATCATATCTAATCATATTCACAAGTTTATTTTTAGATCCATCTATGTGAATATATATTTTCATCTCTAATTATCCATATATATTTGGAACATTTTCTCATGGGGAAAATGTAACCATTATTTTAATATAAAGATCACTATAGCCTACCATAGTTCTTGTGTAGGATATTTTGTCTCAAGAGAATTAAAATTATTTATTGTGTAGGTTATCAATATATAATTATTAATTAGTACAGGTCCCAATCCCATATTTGAAACATCAATGTATACCATGAAAATTGCCGGAATTATGGTTTGCATGAGAAATAGTGTAATGATAATCCTTGTTTTAAATTCCATGAAGCTCACATTGTATTAATAATTCTAGAAAAACATTACTCCCTTCTTATTAAACTATATTAGTAGTTTTTAAATTCAAGATAAGTTACGCCAATTTTGTCGATAATACCCTGATAGACTAAGGAAACTATGAATATCCATTACAAATGTTAGTTTGTGCTACTCCTCATCCTCAGTTGTCTTAGATTGGTCTAGGTATATCCCTTTACTATTGATATATTTCCCTAATAAAAAATACATCCCCCATCTAGAACTCAAATTTACTGTAATATTTTTATATTTTCTCCCACTTCTACTGCTTTCAACTCTGGAATTCACTAAGGCATCTTCTCTACTGGATCTAACTCTAGTTAGAAATTTCAAGCGTCATTGGTCGTCAGTGGAATCATCGACCGATTCATTTTTGACACATTGGGTTTTCAGGAGAGATACATTGGTGTCTTTCTTGTCTCTAGGAACATCATGATACAATTTTCCACTGAATCTGACTTGATTGTTCTGTTGATGAGTGTTCCTATCTCTTATGATGGTTCTTGGTTCCTCCTTTTCAAGGGGTCATATTGTATGCATATAAAGAGAAATCCTACAAAGCTATAAATCTGGGTAAGAATCCCAAAACACCAACTCCCATTCCAATATCCCACTATTTTTCGATCGCATGGAAATCTGGAATGGCATTTCCTCAATACTGATAGTAGAACCCGTGTGATGTGTCACCTAATATCTTTGAGGATCTGTGTCGAAGATGATCTATCGAAAGTGCTTGTTGAGTCTTTCTAGATAGCCATTGGAGAAGAATTTAGAGATAATAAGACTTTTTAATTTGAATCATGGAGTGAATGTTCTCCTATGTGCATGTTGTTGGGGAACAACTTGGCTCTCAGTAGGCGTAGGGCGCGGCATCTAGATGATACACTAGAGGTCCGGGAAGTCTAGATCTAGGATGGTAATTTAAGTGATGTTAGAATGTTTCTAGATTCATTCGTTGATGTGAAAATGGATGGCTATTGTGTCTTAGGTCAAGGTAATGACACGACATATGACTCTCTGTGCTCAGGAGGAACAAAGATGTTGAAACCATTTATAGAAACTCCTTCTTAACCAAGTGTAGTTGATATTTTCAAATGATTGTGGAGTGATTTGGAAAGGCCTACTAGACCTAGAGGAGAAGGTGTCTTGGATAATATTGTGGTGGAAGAAAATAAGGACATTCTTAATGTTACTACTTAGGCTCAGGGTGTCCCTGTTGGAGCTTCTAGTCAAACTTCTAAAGGTGAGGCGACCAAAAACCCAAAGTCATATGTTATCGGTGAGCATGATGGAGGAAGAAAAAACAATGAAGGGGTGTCTCATTCCTCTTGGAAGAGTATGGATAATGAATGGAATGAGTGGGATCTTGCTTCATATGATATAGGAATGTCGCTGATCACCATCCATGGAACTAACCCAGGGTTGTCTTTGTCTTGTCTAAATTTAAACAATCAGTTTGAAAGATTGTGTAATGAGGGAGATATTGAAGGTTATTCCAAGTTCCCCTCTAAGTCTGAGTCTGATGGTTAGGAATTATCCTCATATAATAATGGACAATGTGGAGCTAGCAATGGATTTCACAGAAAAATAAGAAAGAATGTTAATAATGAAAACATGGACCTGATGAGCTGCATTGTATCAAGGAAGTCAAATACTAAGGGATGTAAATACTACTCTTACCTCCCTAGATGGATGGATATCCAACCGGCCAAAAAATATGGGAAAATCGAGCAACAAAAGATCCATCTAGTGCTAGGAAAGGAGAGTCATAAAGACATGGTAACTTGGTCTCCAAAGTAATAGAATGAAATCCCAATGGAAGAAGTTCAACAAGATGATATGTACATGAAATATGAAGAGGTGATGATGGAAGTGGATGATGCTTCTCCCACACGATAGAGGTGTGAGGTAGGGTCTCCAGATGGATTGTATCTCTAGATGAACATGGATTTGGTGGAACTGATGGAACTACTCATAAATTATTTTGAAGAAATGAAGCAGGCAGTCTTAGTGATCTATTCTATGAGGGAATAGGTTGATCAAATGATTGGAATAATAGTCCAAATGGATGTTACCAGAGAGAAAGCTGAAAGGATTGACAAGAAAAATCTCATAATTGTTTTGGTATTTAACATGGAGAATATTAGAAATGTTGAGTACATGATTGTTTGGGATTATCTATCAACAAACTATAACAAAAATCTAGAGACTGATCCAGACTACCAGGTTAGTGCATATCCATGGAAACTATTAGGTAAGGAGATTCCAATAGCCTTATAATTGTGTTTAATAATATAGATGTATCCATTGATTATTATGCTATTTTAACAACGAGGGTTCACACTTTCGCTTTAAATGCTTTGGAAAATAAAAATGGTAACTTTGATACAGGGAATCACAATGAACTCATAGTGTCCAAACCATGTACAAAACCTAGTGTTGTGAATATCATCCTTCTTCACATTTTAGTTCTAATATCCCAACCAAAGTTCCACATTACATACATAATGGGACGCAGGTAATTAATTGGAAAATTAAAATATCTATAGAAGGGTATACTAGATTCGTATAGTTCTTTTTTGATATCTGGATAATCTATACAAAATGAATTGACCCATACATCATATTGATGAAGAGGACTGGTGCACCCCACCATGAAAAACTAATGCATAAAAAACACTTTTATAGATTCTTATTTAATATCATATTTAGACCTTATAACTAAATTATGTTCATTATATAGGTATTAATAGTTATATTAAGATATCAAGGAATCATTTCAACTAATAAATCAACATCTCAGGCAGGAGGAAGACATTATAACTCTCCTGGGAATATATCGGTATAATCCCTCAAAAGGTTCATGCCTTCAACTATGATTCTCTTATTTGAAAAAATTATTTAATCTATTTATTATTTCCCATAATGAATTTATATCCACACATGATATAATGATTCCAATGGAGATTCATCCTCCTCCTTACACTTGTACACAAATAATGGATGATTTGGGATGTGAATAGTGATCTAAACCTCCAATAGTTGATGTTGGATTTATTTAAGGATATCCAATCTATGGTGAATATAACATCAAACTCTACTAAAGGATTGAAGACAATGTTTTATGGTATGTTAAATTGAAAAAAATGACTAGGTAGGAGTTATATATTTGAGATACAATAATTTACTAATTTTTTGTTCTTACATATAGCTTGACCCCCACATTTTGAGGTATTGATTAAATAGTACTACTAAATATCATTATTTTAAAATAATGCATGGAAGAAGAATAAAATCGTATTTCTTATATTCATGATTGAATAAAAAATACCTATTTCAACATCATTATCATGATTCAAATCAGAACTAGAGATTACATATTACCTTTGTTGATGTATAAGACATGGATGTTTTTCTTGTGGATCACCTCTGAAAACCATTAGATTAAAGAATTGTCAATATTAATGTATGTGTTACAAGCTGTTTAAAAACTATTCCATAGGGTGAGTATTCATCTCATCATTCTTTTCTTCCATCACATTGGTGACTTTTTTAAAATTTCCTAGAAAATGATTTTCTTAATTCCCCACTTATCCAAATTTTAGAAATCTATTACTTCCCATGAAAAAGTTTTCAGGATGCTTCTCACCACATTTTTTACTTTTGGGATGATGGGTTTTATTTCTTCAATGAGAAATATTTTTCGATACTCTCAATTTAAACATTGTTTCATGATTTTTATCTCCATCCATATAATACTATTAAAAGTCACCGATATGTACCACAACATTAAGGTCATAATGAATAACCTATTAAAATATTAAAATGTATAAAATACATAAATATATTTTTACAATAATTTTTAACCCACTAAAGAAATATTCAACCGTACATATGGTTTTGATAATGATGGTATAGGCAGATTGAGAAAACATTGTGAATTGTTTCTCATATGAACAGATAGACTCATATTCCATTTTATTTAGTCAATTGGATTCAATCTCTACTAAAATTTGGAGAGTTCATGGAAAATACTTATTGAATAATAGTTTCTAGAATCCTTCCCATTCAATAGAAACAATTTCCTCTTCGGACTTTGTGTTTGTGATCAGTGTCCACCACTGATCAGCTTCTCCTTCAAAATGATAGATATCAAGAATAAATATATGTTAATATGAAAATTATAGTATAGATAATATCTTCTCATATAGTTAATCTATTGTTTTGCGATGATGTTATCAAAATGTTCACTAAAGGTAGGAATCCTTTGTCACAAAAAGGGAAGAACTACAACTTTCGCTTTATTTGGAGGAGGTTGTTCCACATGATTCATGTTATTATTCATATCATTGTTCATATGAGTGGGTAATTATTATTTTTTCTATCTTCCACTCCTATAAGGTTAGTAATATAATTTAACTAGTCATCGTATTTTTTATCACATTGTTTATGGGCATAGTACCTCTTATTTTTCCCTATTAACAAATATAAATTAAAAATGGGATGAGAATACATTAACTAATAAACATATAAAATCGCAAATTATTATATTATATGGAATTACATATAAATGAAAATTATATCCTAAATAATGATTCTCTATTATTCAATCTAGGACTATCCATGGAAATTTTTTCTATTAGATTTCCAAAAAATAACAATCTATTCATATCCTTCATAATGGTTTGTAAACCATTTTTGAATTTACCAAAGAATATCCCCCCACGATTGTAAAAATAGGTGTCAAATAAGAAATATTTTCATTCACTATGGGATGACCAATTCTATGCGTAGTGTTTCTCTTTGGAGTTAATACAGATAAATAAAATTGTGCCACATCCGCATCTACTTATAGTTTCTATATATTGATGTAGTAACTTAGAATCCACACACTCTATACATCACCAAAATTATTAGATTTTCTCATATACATGGGATTATACATAGGATTTTCATAGTGTATTCAAGTCCTAATCCCAAAAAAAATAACTACGACTTTCCATGATACCAACTATAGTGACCCAAGTCCTTTACACATATTATTACATGATTTTTAATATAAATAGCCAATAAAAACAACAATAAAATCATGAAACCTACTGTATTTGAAATACTAGGTTCATAATACAACAAAAATAAATTAATACCAAATCGATTTATTTTATTCCCTATAATTAGATCCAAAACATCTTTGATATCCTATAGCTTAATAGTATAACCTAAAGAATACGTAAAAGATAGGGGTGAGATAAAAATCCCATTAGGAGAATAGAAATGAAAAAAAAGGATGAAATTTGAGTCACCAACATAAAATGTTCTCATAAAATATAATTCTCATCACTAATAATAGGGGATCATAACATAATGAACATGGAATTATTAGGTTATATTAATATAAGAAAGTGGACATAGCATATTACATGCCATAAAAATTTCACCAAGATAACATCACATAGTGGACTGAGTACCATTATATATTAGGTTTAATACATATTCATATACATAATGTCTCATGAGAAAAAAAAATACCCTACACATTTTAGTGATATCTATGTGAACCCATTATAAATTTTTCATTCTTATATATGTCGTAAAAGGTAATCAATCATATTGCATAGATATAAGGAATTTGAGAAAAAAAATTAGGCATGTATTACCCCATTAAAATAGGGAATAATAAGATGGGTATATATACAATATACATATAGACATAATTTTGAATCATTTAATAACATAAATGATATATATAATGTGAGTTAAGTAGATAAATTTCATAACCAAGATAAAAAAGGGTTTTTCTGGGTGATCTCTTACCCTCTATTCAGATATGTTCTTTACTTGAACATAACATCATAGATAATTATATTATTTTATATTAATTAATTAATTATTTAATTTACATTTATAACACCATATTATTTATTAAAATTTTATTCTGCACATTTATATGAATTCTAGTGAGATTTAATGTTTATTGTTTTGTTCGGAGAGCATTAATTTCATAGATACAAGGATATATCACTTGTGAATGATATTTGATATAATTAAAAAATGGTACAACAACAAAAAAAATTAATTAAATTATATTCATATAATTATATATTTTTAAATTTTCCAAATATACATATTTTTTCCACGTAGGGAAGATTCTTTTAGTAAAAGCATTAGTGTTACAAAGTTAGTTCATTTATGTAGTTTTACCAACAATCATGAACTAGATTTGTATAATATAAAATTAATGAAATATATTAATTCCATATTTTGAAAAAAGTCCCTAATTAGTTCATTTTATGCCATTATATGTCAATTTAAACCTTACAAGAATTTCTTAATGGAAAACAAAAACTCATCATCCATGAAGGTGGGGAACCGACATAATATGGACCAAGATTTCCTTTTTTAGAATAATAGGAAATGAGAATGGTGTGTATGGTATATATTCCATCACAAATATAAAATTATAGTCTTCATAATATACTATAGTTATTATTAAATATTTGATGATTTAGGGAAGGAGAAGGTATAAGAAGAAATGAATTTAGAAGAGGTAAATTGATAATATTACCTCTTATTGTCGTCTCCTTGAAATAGTCCTTAAAGAACATGGAATTGTTATTTTGGTGAGACTAGAACAACTAGGATATAGGGGTTCTTTGTTGGAATTATTTTTAGATATTGGAAATTATATAATGATTGCACATCTTGAGGATATTGGGTGGTTACTGGTTGTATTTATAAGGGAGAGAGTGGGGTGATTTGAATTATATATTAATTAATTTATTATTTTGGCGTGATACTACCTGTAGTATTAATTATTGAGACTATATATAGTAATATATTAATGTTATTTTCAATCAATGCGTTCATGATTCATCCATTACTCAAATATTCATATATTTATATTATAATGTAAATTATCTTATTTTACTACATTTCATTATCCACCAAATATTCATCTGTTTAAAAAAATACCAAAAAATCACTACAATTTTTTTAATTGATTACAAAAATGAATTCAATTTTATGGGAATATTTTTATGAATATTAATTCCAAAATACCCAGGATCAAATCTGGGCAGGGAATAATTCCCAGGTACTGTAGTAGTACTGTAGCACCGAAGGCACTATAGCGGCGAATGCACTGTAGCAGGAACTGTAGCGGTGGTGGTACTGTAGCTGGTACTGTAGCAGTCCGGGTACTGTAGTAGGACTATTCAATGAGGGGCTCTTTGAGCCAAAAAATTTTCTTTCAAGCCCAGTCTTCAGTCCACATGGCCTTGGGCCTTCATGCTATGTAATGGGTCTCCCACAACCGAGTCTAAAGAGGTCTTTGATTTAAATAATAAATTGAGGCTTCGGCCCCAACCTTTAAAAAAATTCTATTTTTGACCATTTGATAAATTTTTTACTATAACATAAAATTAAATTTTATTTATGATAAAATATAATATTGATTTATAAATCTATTTAATGAACCTAAAATTTATATTAAAATTTTATATTTATTATGAATGTGTAATTAAAACATTTAATCTTTACCAAAATATTAAAAAAATTTAGCATTTTTAAAAACATTTATTTTCTTGTACTATAGTATAAATATATCATATTTTAATTTTATATGATACGTAAATATTATTTTACAATTACCTGTGTGGGGATACTATTATAATGGTTGGGTTACTATTCGTAATAGTCATATTACTATTTCAATGGTTGTGTTATTATTCCAATAGTCATAATACTATTTCAACTGTCAGATTTTCACCTGTCAAGTGAGTTTCCTACTTCTTATAAATATATCAGATTTGAATCATTCATAAATAACTTATATTTATATCAAGATTATTTTTATTTCTGTTTTTAAAATACATATTGGATTATAAAAATTCTGTATTATTTCTACACTGTTATACATGTGTCTGATTATTCTATGTGATCATGTATATCAAAATTTTCCATTTATGTTTATAAAATTTTAAATGTTTTGTCTCACTGTAATACATCCAATTCAGATAGAAATTTTTATTATCTAAATTTATTATTCAAATTATAATAAAATTTTGATGGTTTTATCATGTGGTGAATATTCATTATATTATAATATATTACTTAATATTCCACAATCAAATATAAATAAGGGAGAACACATTGATAAAAAATTGGTTAATTATAGTTACCAAAAAATATAAGGGAACTATATTCCAAATTAGAACCACATTATTGAAAATATAGTATGCATTTTTCAAAATTGAATCTCTATAAGAGGACGAAACAAATTTCTGTATATATGTGTATAATGCAATGAAAAAATATATTTAGAAAAATGTGTTTCAAAGAATAAAAATTAACTTATATAAAAATCATGAATATTGATGATTCAAATAAGATTTATAAAATTATTATAAATAAAATGGACGATATTTGACCTTAATATAAAATCCAAAATTTAATGGGAATTTTATATTAAATAATTTAAGGAAAATATATAACACTATTTGATTTTTTTTATTTTTCAATGTTCACTGAAAAATCAATCATTTTAGAAAAATACCATGATTTCACTCAAAGTTAATTTTCATATTATGAATTCAAAAATTAATATATTTTTATTAAATAATGTTTCTAAATGTAAAAAAAATTATATATAATTTCCCTCACTAAAAAATAAAATCGCTTTGAAAAAAGCATTTTTTAAATAAAAATATGTCTTTACAAAAAACATATGAATTCTTCATTCAATGTAATTACTAAATGAATTAGTATTTATTAATACGTTTATATTTATTTCATGTTGGGACCACGTTAGCTAGAAGTTGTTTTTCAATGCTGAAATAAGTTCTTGCTGAATGTTTTATCTTTTGTTCTAATAAAAAGAAATCAATTTACATTGGAATGTTATTGTGATTGTATGATTAGAATGAAAGGGGTATAGTTATCTGTAGATTAGATGAAATTTTTATAATAAATATCATTAATTTTGGATTTATATTCTGATGAATTTTTGTGAATGATGTTGTTCCGCAGACAGACCTTGGGTCTCAAATGAATGTTTCAATGGGTATTAGAAAATGTATTAGAGTCTAAATGTCTCTATACTAAATTTTTTGATGATTTTTTTTTCTTGTATGATTGCAATACAAATATTTAATCAATACATGAGATCAATGATTTTAAAATGTGAGGGGGAATTATGCTTCCTATCAGTATGAGGATTGGTTGGAATGATAGAAGGTGATGAAAGGATATGAAGAAATGAAACATTACAATGAAATTTAGATAATTATTTATGTATAATAATGTTCTCAAAGTCATATTGAAGTCAGGATAAAATCATAATTTTTTAAAAGAATAACTAATGGATGGTTTCGAAGTTGTTTAATTTGATGTTTTACTGATGTAATGATCGAATTATCCCTCATATTGTCTAGTCAATATAATTGAATGGTTCGACTAATAATAATGTTTTAAGGATCAATAATCATTTGGGAATTATGGAAGAAATAATTCATTTCTAACACATTTCCATCAATATGTGGAATTCTACTGATCAATAAGATGTAAGAAATTTTGTGGACATGGGTAAAATAGTGGAGTTGTTTTATGCAACCGATGCGTTTAAGATAGTCTGAGACCGATCCACTGAATGATGATAAAAAATTTGTTAATCCATTTTCATAAAGTTGAATTGTATTAAAATCTTGTCAAGAAAAAAACAATCACTGATATTTTTCTATGTGGGTCAAGATTCATAGGTCAAGAAGTGGTGTCGATTCATTGGTATAAATGAATGAAGAAAGGGGGAAATGTTTGAAGGGTTTTGTGGAACTGTTTGTCAAGGGGGGTTTTGAATCCGTTTCCAAAGTGTTTCTGAAAGAGTAATGGTATTATTATATGTTGAAATTATTTTTATTGAAAAATAATATAAATATAATTTTTAAAAATATGAAATATTTATTATGGATGAATATTTTAAATGTTTTGATTGAGTATTTTTCATTAGTACGAAGCTTCGGCATTGGTATGCAGTATTTTGTTTCTACATGTGGTCATCATAATGAGCAGTCTTTAGTTTTTTATTTATTATCTTTATAATGAAGAAAAATAATAATGACCTTGGTATCATACAGAATAATGGTTAGAAATTTTTAAGAAGTATGAACTCTGGAGAAGATTCAATATGTTTCGAGAATAGTTGATAAATGATGAAAGAATAAATGATGAAGTTGAAATGAATATAAGTTTTATTTTTAGTAAATTAGTTAAAGTAAGAAAAAATTTATAGATATCATTGTGAACAAATTTTATCTTTCCTATATATAAAATAATGTAATTTTTTGTTTTTGAAAGCATTACTATTCATGTGGGGAGTGAGAGAAAAAAGTATTGAATGTTTTGGGAATATAGAAATAATTTTCAAAAACATTTTTCTTGAAAAAGTATTCAAGAAAGAAGAAGAAGAAGATGAAATTGGTTACTAGATTGAAAATATAAATCACATGCATATTATTAGGGAATGTCTAAAGTGGTTTATAATTTATTTCAAATTATTATTTCCTATCACTTTTCTAGATCGAGCAATCAGTCAAAGTAATCATACTGAGTTTTCATAAAAAATTCCCGAAATTTTGTTTCAATCTATTTTTAGGTAGGGTAGTGAATAATTTCCTATTGAATATATTCATGTGGAAGTTGATAAGTAATCATTATAATTTTTTTAACCAACTCTTGAAGGTTTCATTAGTTTTTACACAAACTAGTATTATATAATTCATGTTATAAGAAGAACATGCACCGTTGTATTGATCATAGTTCTACACTACTTTAATGTTATATCATAATTGGTGAATCCAAACAAAAGGAATATCTTTTAGTGGATTTTATGGTATTGGTTTGTTTACAAACCATATCAAGGGAATAACTACTCACATTGTGTAGTGAAACATAATAAATAATTATGTACTTATAGATATTTGAATTATTTTATTTAAAAATGTGAAAAATTATTAATAGGAGATGTAGTTTTTTTTCAAAAGGAAGGAGACATAAAAAATATATCATTCATTCACCCCCATACCCACTCATTGATACATTAATCCTGGATGGGTATTAACAATTATTATTTGAGAAAATTTTCAATTCATTTTTCTTCACTTTGATGAATGTTATTAATGAGAAGTTGACATGTATAATTTTAATTGTGTGAAGATTAAGTGGATTTCATTTTTTATGGGAATAACTATCTTATATGGAATAATAAAACTCTTCCATATCTTATTTCACTTGGATATTATGTGTTAAATGCTTCAAAAGATGGATACCTCCAATTGGTAAAAATGTTCCTCTCACATATATTGATAATAAGAATATATATAATGATATATGTGCTATGAATTACTTTCGCTCATGACATTCTGAATTTTAGTTTCTATGAGTAATTTAAGATTCCACAACAATAGGAATGTAGGAAAATTTAAAGAAAATTTATGAATACAATACATAATTAAAGGAAAAGTTAAAAATATAGGGGTTGAATTATGAAGATCTCAAAAAGGGTGACAAATAATTTTTTCTTTATTTCATAATAAGGGAGAATGATATTATTAGCAATATATGATGTATTTTTGAATGTTTTAGTGACTCAACTATTGTTTAAAGGATCTTAAGAATAATTCCTAGTAATTTTGAAGACAAAGATTCACCTTCGGGGGACAGATATCCAGAAATTTAATATTTTGAGGATCTTCATTGTTCTACCATTACATATGCAATGATAAGGGTTAATTTTATGAAAATAAAATAAATTTTTTATTTAGAAATTTCCATAAAGGATTCCATGAAAATAAATTATAATAACATTAATTTATATTAATAATTTTTTCATTCTGAATCCAAAAATGTTTTATATAACAATATTGAGGAATATTTATACTGGTTTTATAAAAAATATGAAAAGGGGTACCATAATGTTTAAAGGTAAACTTCCCTTGAAATGATCCGATTGTGGAGATATTGGTATCTTTGTTTTCAATTTTCCCTTAAGATATAATGAAGACTATAGTGATTAGGATATAATAATATTATGAATTTCTTATAATAAATAGGGTGATTAGTACAAATCATACTATAGTGGAAACATATAATGTTTTAAAATTCAAAAAGTAGAATCCAATTGTAAAAAGATGATGAATAAGAGTTTATTGAAGATAAATCCAAAATATTTACTGTGATGGATAAGCATAAAAACATTCATTTCAATTTTAAATGATTAATAGTTTGGATGTAGTATCTTTGTTGAATAATATATTTAGTTAGAGTTTCACCTAATGGGTGAATCGAAAGAATGTTTGTGGAGGACTATAAGACCTGAAAAAGAAATAAAGAATTCAATGAAGAAAATTTCTATACAAAACAAAAGCACGCCCCTTTTCATGAAAAGATTGTTAAGATGATAGAATAGATTTAGGAATCAAGTCCCAAAGGACCGATATATATATAAAAGATAAAAAATTATAACACCCCAACCCCAGAATATAATTTTGTAATACTTATAGTTTTGATAAGGCATGAAACAAATATATATAAATGATGAATAATTGTAACTCCTTGACCCCAGTTACCCAGATTTGGGGTATTATTTTAATACATTTTCGTGATTACAAAGAATAATGTCCCGAAGGACCGATTGGTTTAGCAGTCTTGTAAAATATATTACATACATGAATGTTAAATTACACCTTATAACATACAAAACAACATAAATAATCCTTTATGAATTCCATTATTCCCTTGGCTTAACCCTGCATATCAATCCCAATACACTTCTTGGAATCATGGTAAAAATAAAACATATAAAGGGGTGAGTTCAAATGCTCAGTAAGGATAAAAATATAGAAAAAACTTTAATAAATAATCATAAACATTTAAGGCAACGTATAACATAAACAAAAGCCTTTTAAACTTGAACATAAAAATAATATGGAATAGATATAATGAAATAATTCAATTTACTTATTCACATGGATATTCTACTAGTCGAATAATCTCATGCAATATCACTAACAACATTCATAATGATGGAATGCATAATTCCAGACTATCATAACCACATAGCCAAGGAATCGTTCCAAGACTACAAATAAGATTTTGTCAAGGCCTAGTTCCAAGATAGTAGTTTGTCTCATGAGAACTACTGATGCATCGAGGAGCTATAGCGCGCTCCACCCGTCACTTACTAAGTCCAATTTATTCCTCATATGAATAGGTTTAAACATAACATAAACATTCGTATTAAAACTAGCATAAAAAATGTCAACACTTTCTCTATAAACCATGAATGGTATAAAAATAACCCATCCACTGTTAGACATATCACAAAACCATCAATACAATATGGAATTTTTGTATCATAATAAATCAACTTAAAATAAGCTTAAATTCAATCAAAGGATATTGACATAGATGAAATTAAAACTATTTGAGAAAAAATATAGCTTTTTTGAAATCATTGAAATGTCACACATTTATAAAGGAAGTAATTTAAAATATCTTTTTTTGAATCAAAGTGTCCCATACAACATTTCAACTTTTGAAAAGAATTATCATTTCTAAACAATCATGTGCGTATAAATAAATCCCTAAAAACCATTTTGAAGACATGGAAATTAATGAAAAATATTTATGAAAAATAAATATTTAAAACATTTGAAATGATGTTTTATTAAAAAGTTCTTTAAAATAATCTGTCTGAAAACTCATTCATAAAACACGTACATGGATAATAATTATGTCCGAGTAGATAGTTAGGTAAAAACAACCTCGGATAATGAAGAGATTGTGATATTAACCTTACCAATTTTGTAACATACGAAACATACATCCCATGAAAGAGGGATCATATAATGAATTTGTAAAAACACATATATTAATGTGTATTACACAAGGAATACAATTATGGGCAGTACATACACCACACAAAAGGTAATAGTGGCAATATGGCATGATTCTCATGGGAATAATGAGTGAGATGAAAACCCTTACCTTGTAATTTTCCTTGAAAGTGTGATGTTAAATTCATGAATAATAGTTAAATAATTGTTATTAAATTATACAAGAATCATAATCATAAATATGATAACATATATGATATTTTAATATTGCATTGTTATTAATATTTTAGTATTATCGTTGTTTTGAGTATTAACTAATTTGTTTTCATTTATATGATTCATTATGTAAGCCATGTTTGTTATGGATTGGTTGCATCTTATTCACATACAAAATGATATA
The DNA here is from genome assembly GCA_963277665.1 of Viscum album. Lineage (NCBI taxonomy): Eukaryota > Viridiplantae > Streptophyta > Magnoliopsida > Santalales > Viscaceae > Viscum > Viscum album. Next base: position 2,118,230,856 of record OY728120.1, read on the forward strand.
AAGTCCTTAAAAATTACTTTTAGTCATCAAACAACAATCAGTCTTTAATGGATATCATGGGGAAATGAATCTCATCGCATTTTTGGAGGTGGTAATCTGTACGTACGCACGAATGCTACTTCCATTTCATGTTTCATTTTAATAGGAATAAAAACAAAATGATACATAGGTATATTATTATTTCAGTATAATACAATTTCATATATTGGTTACTTAAGTCCATTAACACCATCCTTTATACGTTCCATGTATGGTATGAACGAGTCATATCACTTGGAGGCGGCGGTAGTTCGCATTTCATCAAATGATATTATCATATATATACACAACATGAAACGAATAATGGTATGATATAAAATGGAATTACAGAAGCTTATATATAAAATAAATATCATAAATATCACATTTAATTATATTTCCATCACAATGGCCACTATGAGATGTGATAGGAGATAAGTGAACAATCATCGCTTCGTGAGACGTTTCGTTTCCATCCACAGAAACATTATGATTTTCACCCATTAGATGGAGGTGTGTGTAAGTGTAGTTCTAATACATTTAATAAAAATATCCTAGAATATTTATGATACTTGTTTTTTTACAAAACAAAAATAATAAGAAGAGTTTAGGGGTTGGAGAAGTAAAATAAAAGAAAAGAATCTATGAGAAATTGTTACCTTTAATTTGTGTAACTCCCTTTGGTTTGAACAAAAAAGGACTCTTGATATGACTTATTCAGAAGGTAAGGCTTCTAAGAGGAGGAGAGGGATGTAGGATGATTATGTCGGTAGAGGTTGCATGATCCAAAATGCTTGAGAGGTGTGAGGAATTTGTTATAAGTGGTGTCCTTTTATAAGGGGGGGGGCTCTTTAGGAAAAACTTAATGTATTATTTTATAATACAATCATATTCGGTTTTTAATGGATCAAAAGTGAATTATTCAGTGTCTGAGTCAGGGATGGGTATTAATCCTTTCAACCAATATATTTTAGATAGGTTTGGGTCATTATATTAACCGTATCTTTTAGATTTAACTTTAGTTAATTAGTTTGACACTTGCCATGTCACTTTGTATTTTTACATTATATAGGTAAATAATAATAAATGTCCTAATAAAATCCAAGTGGAAATAAATGATCATATTTTATTCCTAAGGTTGTTTTTTTTCGAATTAAACTTATCCAATAGAATTAGGACATGTGTTAGGATAATAATAATTTTATTTTTACCCTTAATTACCCTATTTAGTATTTACCGTGGTAAATAAAAGAAAAAAGTTAATGTTCACAAAATTATTTTTATGTTATTGACCCACATATTACTCCTTGATATTAACCGTATCTCTTGGATTTTAAAAATTTCAATCACATAAGTAGTAAAATTAAGTTTTATGTCAGTTTACAAATTCTCCTAGGAGGTGGGTAAAAGTCAGTAAAAAAGATCAATAAAATTTTTATATATCTAAAATTATTATAAACTAACTCCAATGAATTAAATTGAATTTAAATACGTATTATGTATCTAATTTGACATAAAATTAATTTTCATAATATATTTAATTATTTAAATAAAAAGCCGGTTTTAAAAAGTAACTCAGTGTTTTTCACTATTCATCAAAAATTGAATGTTTTCAGAAAAATACAAAAAATTTACCCCAAGCTAATTTTGATATTTCTAATTCAATAATTAATTCTATATTACCAAATTAAAAACATTGATGTTTCATTTATTAATTTAAAATTAATTCCCACTGTTAAAACAAAATGTGTGTTTTTAAGAAACAATACATATCAAAAGATTCACACTTATTTATGTCCTGTTTATATGTGAAATTATGTCCAATGAACAAAATTGGATTAAATGGTAAAAATATATTCTAAATATAATTTAAAACCACTCAAATTCATTATTTATCACTATTAATTAATTCTATTGAAATTGTGGTTTTTAATTAAAATTTAGTAATTTTAACTATTCATCAAAATATGAAAGTTATCCAAAAAGTACAGAAATTTCACCTTTGGATAATTTTGATATTCCAAATCCAAAAATTAAGTCCATTTTCAGAGATAAAATTTATAAAATTTAAAAAAATGTGTATTACTATTCATAACGGCTACCTTGATTGGTCGTGGTGTGTGTTAGAACTCAAAGATGCGTACAACACACGCTACCGTATTTTTTAAATAGGAGTGTACCGTAAAATCTTGGGTTGTTACATTCTCCCATACTTCAATAAATTGAATCCTCTCAATTTATACTCAGTATTGGAGACATGGGGTTGACATTTCAAAATATCTTAGTTGAAATCCCACATCGAAAAATGGATTAATGATGCCTCTATTGAAAATAAAGAGTGGTAATTATGAATGTTACCGAAAATAACACATACTAGGGTTCCATATAGGAAAATATGGATATATAAGAGAAATATAACCATCAATATTTGATAGAGAGTGGTAGATAACATGGCTATGAAAAGGCCAACAATCCCACAACCATAAATTTTTGATGATCTATGGTACCATCTTGGACAATATTTTTGGTATATGTTCCTGTTATTTTGGTTGAGAAATTTTTTTATGAGATTGGATAAGATCATAAATAGATATACTTACTTTATAATAAGAGTTTTATTCATTTATATATTTCTACCACAAACTCATCTTTCACCACAAAACATAATACAACTCAAAAATACACTATTTATCCTAATCATATAGGGTTCCAAATATAATGAATTTATAATTCACATATTATACCTTTTAAAAAAAGAAACTACGTTATACCATCCAGGAACATTACTTAGTCTAGTAGAAGGTGATAAATCCCAATTTCACTATGGTTGTGAGTTTTATTCCCGCAGCTTTATCCGATGTGACGGGTCGTCACACGGTCTGTGTGTTTCACGTTTAGGAAAATCCAAAAATAACCTTTCAAACATAATCCCTTCCAACCATTAGACTTATCCAAAATACTTTAGTAAACTCTCAGTCCGAAATTTATATGAAAGGTAATCATAATATAGATCCTTTTTACAACGTAATAACATGTGAATACCTTCAACATGTATTCTTTTAAAACACTAACACATCCTGAAATACCATAAAACATTATTGATTGCATTCATGCTCCCTTATTCCTTATAAAATACTAAATATACTTTATCCATACAAAAATGTTGTAAACTCCATCAATAAGGGAATATAAAAATCTAAAATCAGTTTCAAGGTAGTCAAGAATATCCAATATAATTTACCCAAATCAACGATATCTTATTCCAAAATTAGTACCTCAATATTAGGACCATATTAATGTTTATATTTCATTCAAACATGCAATTTCCAAAATATTTAAGTCACTCTAGAGTCACTTTTCATAGTACAATAAAATCTCAAATCCTCAATGAAATATTACTACAGTACAATCCTTATTTATCTCTATAATTCATATAACCAGTAAATCATTGATACTAAACTCAAGTGAAATAATTCCTTAATAACAACATTAGTACAATAGTCATTCCTCTTCATCTCTGGTAGTATCATAACTTTATTATTATCCAATAGCATCATTTGCGGCTTAGTCTGATGACTGGGACATTGGTTCTCGTAGTGTCCAAACTCCACGCAGATGAATCATTGTACATTTGAAATCATTTTCTTACCATTGAAGTCACGTAATTGGTTTCCTTTTTCTCCACACTTATAACATACTCCCATTCCGTTCAATCATTTTCCAAGGTGATTCTTTCTATAGTTATCATATCGGGAAAATACTTCTTTACCTTATTCCCTTTATCTGTCCATCTCTCTAACATTATTTCTTTCTCTGGCATCCCTTCAAATCCATAGGACTCAGAGAATTCATTACTTATCTTATCAACACATGATATGATTTCATCATATGATGATAACACGTGGGAGACGATTTCCCTTCTAAATTCTGGCTTATGACCATGAAAGGTATGATCTTTTTACTTTCTGGATCATGAGTATTGTTGGAGTTCTCTTCCCTTCTACTGGGCACCATTTCTAAACAATGGAATACACTAGATTAGTTTGTGAATTGAAATACCTAATCCAAAAAAAGTAAAACACTTAACATAAATTAAACAGTTTATGGATATAAACCATAATCATAAAAATGTCTTCTTTGAGGAATTATATATTGCTAAACCCTTCATAATGGTATGCAAAGAAAATTAGAATTATCCGAAGCATATCCCCAGGAGTGCCGTAACCAAGAGTGCAACAAGGACGGTTTTCGTGCACCAGTTCCCCTTCGAGTCTAGCTCAAAGCGGTGTTTTAGGTTTTTACCCATGGGTAGATCTGTGCCAGAGCCACCTCTACCAGCTCGTATCTAGAAAGGGATGTATTGCTCAGAAAAATAACAAAATCTACACAATATCAATATTTTAGGAAGTTCTTCTCTAATAATCCTCAAAGTCTATCTTAGGGATATGTGCTCTAATCAGAGTTTATCTAAATCTAGCTTCCAAGGTTATTACTAAACTTCCTATGATACCAACTGTAACCCCCCGACCCTAGTTACCCAAAGTCGGTGCATTATTTTATTACATTGTCATGATTACAAGGAACCAATTTCCGAATGACCGATCAGTTTAGCAGTCTTGAAAAATAGATTAAAAACATGAATGTTACATTACACATTATAACATACAAAACAACATTAATAATCACTTATGAATTCCATTATTCCCTTAGTTTATCCATTCATATCAATCAAAATACACTTCTTGGAATCCTAGGAAAAATAAAACATAGAATGGGGTGAGCTCAGATTCTCATCAAGGATAACAATATAGCAGAAACATTAATTAATAATCATAAACATTTAAGGCAATGTATAAATAAAACAAAATCCTTTTAAACATGAACATCAAAATAATATGGAAAAGATAAAATAAAATAATTCCATTTACTTATTCACATGTATATTCTACTAGTAGAATAATCTCATGCAATATCACTAACCACTTTCATAATGATGGAATGCATAATTCCAGACTATCATAACCATGTACCCAAGGCCTCGTGCAAAGACTAAAAATAATATTTTGTCAAGGAATCTTGCCAAGTCACTAGTGTGTCTCATGAGACCTGCTGATGCATCAAGGGGCTATAGCGGGCTCCACCCGTCACATACTTAGTCCAATGCATTCCTCATATTAATAGGTTTAAACATAACATAAACATTCTTTTTAAAAACTATCATATGAAATGTCAATACTTTCTCCATAAACCATGAATGGTATAAAAATAACACATCCACAGTTAATCATACCAAAATCCCTTCAATACAATATGGATGTTTTGTTTCATAATAAATCAACTTCAAATAAGCTTAAAATCCATCAAAGGATGTCGACATAGATGAAATGAAAGCTATTTGAGGGAAATATCTATTTATTGAAATCATTGAAAAGTCACACATTTATAAAGGAATTAATTTAAAATATATTTTTTTGAATCAAATTTTCCCATTCCACCTTGAAGCTTTTGAAAAGAATTATCATTTCAAAACATTCTTGTTCATATAAATAAATCCTTAAAAACCATTTTGAAGACATGAACATTAATGAAAATGATTTAGAAGAATAAATATTTAAATTGTTTGAAATAATTTATTAGTAAAAAGTTCTTTAATATAATCCATTTTAAAACTCTTTCATAAAACATGGACATGGATAATAAATATGTCCCAGTAGATACTTACGTAAAAACAACCTTTGATAATGAAGAGATTATGAAATTAACACATAAAAATTAAGTAACTTACGAAACTTACACCCCCTGAAAGAGGTATCATACAATGATTATTTATATACACATATATTAAAGTGTATTACACAAGGAATATAATTATGGTCAGTACATACACCACAGAAAAGGTAATAGAAGCAATATGGAATTAATCTCACTGGAATGAGGAGTGAAATGAAAACCATACCTTGTACTTTTCCTTGATAGTGTGAATTTTAACGTCCAGTATAATAGTTAAATCATTGTTATTAAATTATACATGAATCATATTCATAAATATGATATAATATATGATCTTTTAATATTTCTTTGTTAATAATATTTTAGTATTATAGTCGTTTCAGGTGTTAACTAATTCTTTTTCCTTTATATGGTTCGTTACATAAGCCATGTTTTTTGTGGATAGGTTGTATCTTATTCATATCCAGAATGATATGATGTACATTAAAATTACTTTTAATCATCAAATGATAATTAGTCTTTAATGGATATGATGGGGAAATTAATCTTACTGCATTCGTGGAGACGGTAATCCGTACGTATGCACAAACACTACTTCCATTTCATTTTTCATTTTAAAAGGAATCAAAGACAAATGATGTATAGGTATATTATTATTACAGTATAATATAATATCTTTTATGTGTTACTTATGTTAATTAACACCATCCATTACACGTTCAATGTGTGATATGAACTAGTCATATCACTTTGAGGGGGCGGTAGTCTGCACTTCTTCAAATGAAATTATCGTATATATATACAACAAGAAATGAATAATGGGATGATATAAAATTGAATTACAGAAGCTTATATATAAAATAAATATCATTAATATCATATTTAATTATAATTCCATCATAATGGCCACCATGAAAGATGATAGGATATAATTGAAAAATCATCACTTTGTGAGACGTTTGGTTTCCATCCACAGAAACATTATGTTATTCACCAATTAGATAGAGGTTTCTGTATGTTTAGTTAGAATAATAATAATAATAATATTGTAGTATATTTAGGATACTATTTTGGTAATAAAATAAATTAATAAGAAGATTTTAGGGGTTGGAGAAGTAAAATAAAAAAATGAAGCTAAGAGAAATCATTACCTTTAATTTGGGAACTCCATTTGTTTTAAACCAAAAAGGACTCTTGAAGTTCCGCATACCTATGTTAAGGCTTATATGAGGATTGGAGGGTTTAGGGAGCTCAATTGGGTAGAGTTTGGACGTTCCAAAAGGTTTGAGAGGTGTGAGGAATTGGTTAGAAGTGGTGTCCTTTTATAAGGGTGAGGAGGGGCTATTCAGGAAAAACATAAAGTATATTTTACTAAAACAATAATATTCGGTTTATAATGGATAAAATGTAGATTATTCAAATTATAAGGTGGGTATGGGACTAAATCCTTTCAACCAATATATTTTAGACAGGTTTGAGTTATTATATTAAACTTATCTTGTAGTTTTAATTCTTAGTTAATTAGTTTGACACTTACCATGTCACTTTCTATTTTTACATTATATAGTTAATAATCATTCTATATACATCCAAGAGACTCCTATGTGGTCCATTAATGACACACCTATCATTATACAAATCCTTTGGTCGAAGCTTAGATTTTTAGTAATTTAATATTAATTAATAATATAATATTTTTTTAAAAAACACTTTTATGTCAATTTTGACACTATTGTGTATTTGGTTTTTTTGAAAATCATAAAAGAATTATTACCTCGAATAAAGTTAATTAAATCAATCCTAACAAGTAATATTTACCTATAAAATCCATGGATGTCATAAAAACTTTGAAATTATATTTAGTTGAATATTTATATTACCATTTATTTGATTCTTTCATTAATAAGGTAATTACTGCATCATCAATGTGTCATAAATAAGTTTAATTATTTAATATCTAAAAATTATAATTAAAATACCATTATGTAGGAAATCTTTTTATCTTACTAATGTATATTTGTAATCGAATTTATGTTATGTATAACACTATATTAAAAATATTTTAGTTCATAAAAATTGATTTTAACTCTTTTAACTCTTCTTTGATTTTTAATAATAATAAATGTCCTAATCTAATCCACATGGACCTAAAGGTTCATATTTTATTCATAAGTTTTTTTGGTCGAATTAAACTTATCTAATAGAATTATGACATGTGTTAGGAGAATAATATTATCTTTTTTACCCTTAATTAGACAATTTACTTTTTACTGTGGTAAAAAAAAGTAAAAGGTTACTATTCACCAAAAATTATTTTTATCTTATTGAACCAAATTTTACTCATTAATATTGACTGTGTCAGTCAAATTTTCAGGATTCCACTCACAGAAGTAGAAAAATTATGTTTTATGTGAATTTAAAAATTATCCTAGGAGGTGGGTAAAAGACGGTGAAAAAGTTCAATAATTTTTTTTTATATCTAAAATTATTATAAACTAAGTCCAATGAATTAAATTGAATTTATATAGGTATTATGTATCTATTTTTACCTATAATAAATTTAAATAATATAAATAATTATTTAAATAAAAAACCGGTTTTAAATAGTAACTTAGTGTTTTTCACAATTCATCCAAAATTGAATGTTTTAAGAACAATACCAAAAATTTAACCTAAGCTATTTTTGATATTACGAATTCAATAATGAAGTCTATTTTACCATATTCAAAACATTGAATTTTCATTTATTAATTTAATATTCATTCACACTATTAAAACAAAATGCGTGTTTTTAAGAAACAATAACTATCAAAAGATTGACACTTGTTAATTCCGGTTTAAATGTGAAATTATGTCCAATGACCCAAATTGGATTAAATGGTAAAAATATATTCTAAATATAATTTAAAAAAACTCAAATTAATTATTTACCACTATTAATTATTTCTATTAAAAAAAATTTCATTAAAATTTAGTAATTTTCACTATTCATCAAAATATGAAAGTTATCTGAAAAGCACCAAAATTTCACTGTTGGCAAATTTCGGTTTTCCAAATCCAAAAATTATGTCCATTTATAGAGATAAAATATTTAAAATTTCAAAATGTGTGTATTACTATTCATAACGGCTACTTTGATTGGTCGTGGTGTGTGTTAGAACTCGAAGTTACGTACAACACATGCTACTATATTATTCAAATAGAAGTGTACCGTAGAATATTGGGGCTTAACAATAATTCATAATATAATATAATGATTGGGTGTTAATAAATTTTGGATGTAAAATACAATAAAGTTGTTGTGAAACATGTTCACAATTCCCTATATTATGGAAGTTAAGATGAATTATTCCTTTAATGGTTATATCTTGTATTGTGAATATTTTGTGAACATGTAAAGTATTTGTTTGTTTAATAAAGAAAAATATTACTATTCCAAGAATTATTGAAGATAGAGTTTGAAGGGGAGTCATTCCTCTCAAATGATTAAATTTGAGAGGGATGATTTTTAGAAATCTAAAATGAATGTTCTGAAAATTATGAATAGATTCCATAATTTCGAAACTATTTGTGAAATATTTGATAAACATTGACATATTGAGAAACAACATCTTGTTTTGTCACCAACACAATAACATGTGTATAAAAATTATCAAATGTTAAATCTGAATAAAGAAAAACGAAACAGAAAACATTTAATTGTAGAGACTACTCTCAAAGATACAAAAGGAGAAAAGCCCTAGATATTGTATAATTGGTGTTCTAATTATATGAATTGTGACATAAAATTGATTATGAATTAGAAACACATAAAATAATGAATATTTAAATTTGTAAATGATGAATCCATCAGTATAAAATGTGTTGGATCATCTAATATTAGAGTTGTAAATTAGAAATCCAAAAATGATTTGGTTTTTTGTTCATTAACACAAATTTTGGAGTGTTTCACAAATTTTTAATGTAGGTAATAAAGTTTTTTTTAGGAAATCTGTTTTTATACTGAAAAAAATGAAGATGGAAATGTTGTAATAAGTGTCCTAGGTAAGAAAAAAGTTTCCTTCTTGTTGATGAATTGAAAAACACATGTTACATAGGACTAATGGAAGAAAGTCAGTTATAAAATAAAATGTTGAGACACATGTGTCAATGAAACATGAATAAAATATCAATTTGAGATATTGTTAATGGAATTTCTAATATGTCATGACGAAGTTATTATAATTTCATAATATTTCAGAAATGATATATTATAATCTATGTTTATAATAATGTTGATATTCATTTAACTCAACCCCTTGAACATATTCATTCTGATATTTATAAACCAATGAGAAAATAAAACACATTCATAGATAATTAATTTATTAATTTTGTTTGCTATTTTACCTTAATTACATGTGTTATGTATTTAAAATAAAAATTATATGCAGTAATGTGGTTTCAAAGTCTTAATATAAATGCTAATAAGGAATGTGAGATTTATGTGAAGAAGTTGAGAACTGATAATAGTGGTTAGTACATGAATGAGTATTTTGAAAATTATCTTGAAAAACATGGAATTAGGTATGATTTCTATATAATATATACACCACATAAAATGGTTTTTCTGAAATAAATAATAGAGGTTTTTCTGAAATGGGTAAATCCATGTTACTTGAACATGCTCTTTCTCATAAAATGTAAAGTAAACCTATGAGAACAAGTGATTATATTCAAAACAATTATTTCTATTGTACATGTTTAAATATTACAACTTATGAAATTTTTTATGATAAAACTCCATGATTGATACTCTAATGAGTTTTCGAGATTCCCAACATTATAAAGAATAAATGTGGAAACCTTGGAAAGTTTGACCAGAGGGGTGAAGATGAAATCTTTATTGGCTAGGCATGGTATGGAAGAGGATATATACATATAAATAAAGAGATAATTGCATTAGTTGATTAATATGATGTATTTTTTTATGAAAAGGGTGAATGCGATGTGTCACAATCACATGCAAATGAGGAAGATTGATAAGATGAAATAATTTTTGTTAAAAAAATTAATAATTATGAAAAAAACTTTAATTATTCACAATAATAAGAATTTGACTCATCTGTTTCTTATGATGGGAAATAATCTCCAACATCTAATCCTAATATGAGGAAGAATTGGAATCACAAAACATTAATGGCGATTGATATAGATAATATTTTCCTCATTTTTGGTATGCATTTTAATATTTTTAACCTTCAAAAATTATCACTTTTAGCATATATGGATAAATTTTGGATTTATGATGTGTTTTGATAAAAATGGTGAAAATGATTTATTCTGTATTTTTGATAGATTTTTACATCATGGGTATTTTATTAATTTCCTGAAAAATATAATTCCAAATTGAGTGACTATTTTTTTAGAATTTGAATTTTTTTCCATCAACATTGTCTTGAAGAATAGGGGAAGATTTCATCTTCTAGAGGCATTAAAAAATAAATTATGTTGATGAATTTTTAGGGTGGATAGTGTGGACCCCCATGACTTTAATATAAGTCTATCTTAGCCTACACCCCCTAAATTAATGTTATTCCCTATGGAATGGATCCAGCACACATAGGTGTACCTCCAAAATTATTTTTAGAGAGTTTGAAATCCATTAAGGTTTCCATTGAAGGAAATATTTTTGAGAGAATCTTCTTGGAACCTATGTCCAAAAAAACATCCAATGATAAATTCATAACTATAACGTAGTGATTCCAAATTATTTGAATATTTGAGAAGTGACACGTACAAAAATTAGGAACAACATTAATGAAGGGGGCTACATGTGAATTGAAAATTTATTTTGTCCAAACTGTGTTAACATTAAAAGGATAGAAATATACCTATAAAAGAAGATGATCTCCTACCACTAAAATCATCCCATTTTTCATATGATTACTTAATGTCACCATGGAGGAGATCACCACTTAGGGAGGAGAGCTTCCAATCATCACCATTTAATTTTAATTTATTTATTTTCATTATTTATGTTTTATTTTTCAATTTTAATTTAGATTTATAATAAATTAATTCATTGTTTTTCTTTCTGTGTCCATCCGTCCACCCTCTTTTCTTCTTCTCATCTTACCATCGTGAACTATAATACACATGATCATGTGTAACTGATATGAGGAATATCACAAGGGCATAATCAGTTTATTGAACCCAAGTCCATGTTTTTAATATTCTTTGAATCAATTATAATGATAATTTATAGTGGGTTTAATCCTCATTGTTTTTGTCTAATGTTTATCTTATTAATCAACAATCATTTTCCCTCAACTGAGGAGGTGGATGTAGGGTGTTCTTGGCGATCACTATGTAGAATTTTCATTAATAACCAGGGTAGAAAAAGGTGTGCACACATATGATTGAGTTTTTTCACTACGAATATTCGAGGTTGGTCAATAAAGGTTCTCCCTGAATGTTCTTTCGGGAGAACATCATTTCTTCAATAATTCAATTTTCAGCATTTCATATTAATTATAATTAAATTTTTTTTTTCATTTATTTTGATCAATGCAATTTCATTGATAGGAATAATATAAACAACAAAAATTATTAATTTAGTTGAATTTTTTTCAGTAATTGAACAACAGATAAGGCTCTTCATGTGAGAGGACCCTGCAATGCTTAATTAAGTGGAAAATTCATAATTATGGATTTTTTAAATATTTTTACATCATGTGTATTTTAGTAATTTCCTAAAAAATATAATTCCAAATTGAGTGATTCTTTTTTTATCCTTATATTATTTACTTTAACATTTTATTCTTAACCAGGTGAAGAGTCTAGCGTCTATATGCCTTAAAAATCAGTTATGTTCAAGAATTTCTGCGGAGACAGCATAGACCCCACCACAATAAAGGAATCCTATCTCGGCCTAAACACCTTAAATTGAGGTTCTTCCACCTATAATGAAACTAGGAAACATAGGCTCACCTCCGAAATTAATATTATTGAGTTTTGCAACCATTAATGTTGCCACTTAATGACATATTTATAAAAAATATACATTGAACCTGCATCCATAAAAATAAACCACCAATAAAAAATTCATAACTCCAACATAATGAGGCAAACTAACCTGAAATATTGAGAGGAATCGTTGAAGAGAGTTATGAACATTGTGCATGAAGGGCACCATCTGTGAATTGAAACTTTTATTCTTCAAAACTGTATCTATATTTGGAGGACATAAATATTCCTCTAAAATGAGAGGAGATCCTTCCTAAAAAATCATCTGATTTTCCATCCATTTCAATAAATTCACCTAGTGGGAGGTATCCACAATGGTTGCCTGGCTGAAAATCTTACCCCCTTATTTTAAATTTATTTATTTTCTTTATTTTTGGTTTATTTTTCAATTGTAATTATGATTTCTAATAAAATCATGCATTTGTTCTATTTCGGTGTCCACACATCCACCTTATTTTTTGTCTTCTAAAATTAAAATCATGAACTATAATACTCATGACCATGAGTAACTAATCTGAGGAATATCCTGATGGAGTAATTAGTGTCTTGATCCCAAGACCCTATTTGTAATATTCTTTGAGTTAATTATAAGGATAATTTATGGTGGGGGTGATCCTCATTGTGGTGGTATAATGTTTAACATCTTAATATACAACAATTTTCCCTCAATTGAGGAGGGGATGACTGGTGTTTCCTTCATTCTATAAGTGGAAAATTTATTCATAAAAATGTTAGAATAAGGCGTGCACACATATTATGGAGTGTGTTCACTAAGAATATTTGATGCTAGTCAATGAAGGTGCTCCCTTAATGATCACTTGCGAGAACTTCTTATCTTCAATAATTTAAATATGTTTATAATTCCACAAAAATTTATAAATGAATTTTAGTTGCGTCTTATTTTTCATTTCATTTATATAATTATATTAATTTTATTTAATAAAAAAGAAAAAATAATAATTACTTCATAGGTAAATTAGATTTTGTAGGTGAACGAATAGAGAAATATCCTCAAAATAGAAGACCTAGGTCAGCCACTATGTTTCACTGAGAAAACATAAAATTATGCTTTTGTTATGCCGAACTACTACTGTGCGCACATGATCAACATATAAAGGATAAAATAATAATAAAATCAAAAGTTATTACACATTATTCATTGTATACAAAATTTGATCTGAATGATGTGAATGTAGTTTCATAGAATTCAGAATTGATTCTTGCTATAAATGAATAATTGTATCATATTTAGAAGAATCATACTTTGGGAACTCATACATAATACTAATGAAAAAACATAATTGGTGAAATGTTGGTGTTCCGATACACTTTTAATGTATATGCTGAAGTGATAATAAACAAATAAATGTTAGTGAGAAAATTTTGCTAATAGATCGAAGGCATTGATTTTGATGAGACCTATTCTCAAATAACTAGGTTAGAAACAATTATAATATTTCATTATATAACGTCATAATAGAGGTACAAAAAAATTGATGGAAGTGATGTCAAAGTTTTTTGAATTGTGAACATGATGGGGATGTTTATATTGAACAACCAGGAAGATTTGTTATAGGTAAGGGTGAAGGTTTTGTGTGTAGGTTGAATAATTCCCTATATGGACTAAATAATGTTCTGAGGGCTTGGTATTCCAAATTTTATTACTGATTAAGAATTTTGAACTTCCATAAATAAAGAGTTGATAGTAAATTGTACAGAAAATAAAATTTGGGGATTTCCCTCATTGTAATTTTATATGTTGAGGACATTATCTTTGCTGGGAATGATGAATGAACTTGTTAAAGGTTTTCTGATGAACTGATTTTTTTCGAAATATATGTGATAGGAGAGATAAGAAACAAAATAAAGTAACAAACCTCATAAAAGAAGCACATATTTAATTCTCAGGAATATAATTCTAAGGAAATTCATAAAAAGTTTGGAATAGAAAAATCCAAACATGTTTCATCTACTATTTTACTGGGAGATACGTTTTCTAAACATGGATAATGTATGGATGTTGACTCTAAAGTGATGAAAATTCAGATAAAAAGATTGTTTTATTATATTTTTTCAAGACTAGAAATCGTTTATCCAATCACCATATGTGAAATATTCTAATGTGAACCAAAAGGATCACATCTACTGGCTTGAAAAATAATTATAATCTATATAAAAGAAACAATAAATTTTTGAATCAGGTATGATAACTTAGAAGTAATTGATTTCTAGGTTATAAATATAATGATTTGGTAGGATGTATTAATGAAAAAATATTCACATCTTGTGGAGATTAAATTTTTTAGGGTATTTGTGTAATATTTCATAGAATGAAAGAAAATTTAGTAACTCTTAGAACAAATAATGTTGAGTATGTCGCAACCCCTCAATCTACTAAAAAACATATGTGTATGAAGACTCTGTAGGGGAATTACATGATTATGTAAAGTTACCTATTCTCATGGCATGTGAAAATTTGTGTTTTATAAACCATAGTATAAATCCATTGAAAAATTTTCATTCACAACACATTAATAGAAAATATAATTTCATCATATCACATGTGGAGATTAATGAACTCAATCTAATGTATGTTCCTACATCAGAAAACGTTACTCTCATATTCATGAATCCTTTACCTAATGAGTAATTTTTTAAATTAATTTTGAACATAGGATCCATTCTCCTTCACTCTAAGGTTGAGTTATGTGTTTCTATCCCCCCTGCCATATTATATTTGGATAGTGTACTCATGGGGGAGAAAAATTGTCTTATAAATCTATCCATTGATATGTGTTAGTCATTTTAAGGAAGAAAGTATGTAGGGGAGTTTTGGGAAAACTATAAACACATCATATAAAACTGTATACCATTTAAACTATTTTTTAATGAGTGAATAAAAAATATGGTCAAATGAATGATGTCTTGAAATATTAAATATAGAGAAATTTTGAAATATTCTTTGAAAGTTCAAGAAGTTTTGTATGTCACTTTTTTGGGACAAAGTGTTTTAATTGTAAATTATACATATTTCATACAATGAGTTAGCTCACATAGGCCCAGAGTTATGGATAAATGATCCATTTATTTAGGTTAAAAATATTGGTGACTTATGACCCTTGGTTGAAAACAAAATAAAGTGGGATATTGTTGGGACCATGTTTGGTGGAAGTTGTTTTTGGATGATGAAATAAGTTTTTATTGAAGATTTTTTTATTTTTTTGGAGAAATGAAATCCCATTAAATTGTAATGAATTTTAGATAATATGACAGTAATGAAAGGGGAAAAAGTTATCAAAATATTAGATAAATTTTTTATAAGATATTTCAACAATATAGGTTTGTTATTTTGAAAAAGGTTTCTGAAAGAAGTTTTTCCTCAAAACCCTCCATGGGTTCATATATAAATATTAAATCTATATGAGAAAATATATATCAGATTATAAATGTATCCATGATAAATCTAATAATTATCTATTTTATTTTTTGTTTCCAACATCATGAATTAATAAAAACATGTGATATAATCTTTGTAGCTTTAAGGGGGAGAAACAGTGTTGCAATCAATTTGAGGTTTGATTGGAATGATATAATGTTCTTGATGGATGTGAAGTTATGAAACATTATAATGAAATTTAGATGATCATATGATGATGCTAATGTTCTCAATTCCTTGACAAAATCATGATTAATATATAATTTTTAATGGAATAAATACTGGAGTGTTTTGATGTTTTGGAAGTAGATGTTTTTCTGAACCATAGATTCATCGACCCATCAAATTGTCTAATCCATCAAAATGTATAATTCACTCGATGAAAAAGTCCTATAGATCAATTTTTAATTTGGTTGTTTGAATGAAATAAATATCTACAGAAATCATTCCATCGGATGTCGTATTCCACCAATTAATAGGAGGTAGGAAAGTTTTTGGACGTCGATAATAAAGTGGAATTAGTTGGGGATGATGCATATAAGTAAGTCAAAGACCGATCAACTTGAATTTTTTCAAATATGTTGTCTGATCATTTCATCTGGTTGAATATTATTAAAATAGGATTAGGATTAAAACTAATATTTCATATGCTTTCTAACTGGGTCAGGATTTATCAGACAATAAGTCGTGTTGACTCATCAGTCTAAAGAAAACAAAAAAGGGAGAATCATTTGAATATTTTGACAAAGGGTGGTTTTAAAACCATTGTAGATGTTTTTATGATGGATTAATGATATATTTATAATTTTCTTATTATTTTTATTGAAAGAAAATATAATATATTTTTAACAATGTTTTAAAAATTATTATGGTAGAATGTTTTTAATTTTTTGACAAAATCATTTTAGTTGGTATGGGGAATCTGTATAAGTAGGAATTCTAATTTTATACAAGTGGGAATCATAATGAGTAGTCTTCACATTTTCATATGTTTTCATCGTAATGTGGAAAAATCAAAATGAACTTGTTATCGGGTTTATTAATTATTAGAATGTTTGAATACTGATGTTTTGGAGAAGATTCGATAAGTTCCGATAAGATTTTAGAAGCACATAAAGAGACAACTATGAAGATGAAATTGATCTGAATTTGAGTTATTGGAAATATTTTTTTATAGGTAAAACATTTTTATATCCATTAAAATACTCTTTTAGACCCCTATAGATAATCAAAATTAAATTTCTCATTCTAACAATGGGATTGTTCATGTGGGAAGAAAGAGTGTGAAAGCACTGAACGTTTTGGGAATACAGAAGAAGCCCCCAAATAGTGTTTTCCTGACAAATTATTCTAGATATAAGAATAAGAAAAAAAAGGATACTATATCATACTGATAAATTGGATCCATTTCTTCAGGGATATATTTAAGAGGTGCATAATTTATTCCAATGTATTATTTCTTATCTATTTTTTGGAATGATCAATAAGATAGAAGAATTAAACAGAAAAATCAGACATATTTTTTCAATAAAAAATTCTATAAAGGATGCATCTACATACTATTAAGTATGAATTTGTAGAATTGTGTTTTGATTCTATTCAAGTGTCTGTTTATAAGAAAAAAATAAATACGTCATCAATCAATAAGAGAGGGTTTCCTTATATGTTACACAAAATTATTTTACATCATTTATGATAGAAGAAGAACATGGATTATTGTATTGATCATAGTGCTTCAGAAGTGTAAGGTTATGACATACTTGTCATATCCACATAAAAGGAGTGTTTTCTAGTGGGTTGAGTGGTAATGGATTGTTTAAAAACCATACCAAAGAAATAGATAATCATATTGAATAGTGAATCTTGTAAATACTTGTGTTCTTATGGTTGTGTGAATGGTTTTTTGGTAAAGTGATAAAAATTTAATATGAGGTGATGGTTGTTTCAAAAGTAATTAAACTAAAGAGAAAATTTATACCTAATACACCACTACCCCTCTTAGTAATAAATGATCCTTATTAGGAAATAAAATTTCATAATTTGGTTATTCATATTCAAACCCTCCAGTTTAAATGCTTGGTTATAATGGTCAGATATAAATAATAATATTTCACTGTTTGTTTAATATTAGTGTTGCATTTCTTCTACAAAAATGATCATAAGGTTATTATTTTAAAATATTGTGGTTTTGTAGAAAATACCTTTATCTATAATTAGATCATTTATCGAATGATTATTGAGTTCTAAAATAATTTAATAAGAATCTTTATTAAATGTTCTCCCACTAAAATAATTACCCCTTTTAAACTTAGAAAATCCATTAACAGACCAAGATCTATATTAAACTAAGAAATTAGTCTGTGTTAGTGTTTCGATCACCACATAGTTATTTTGTTAGGGAATCAATGTAGTTAAATCATATATGATTCTTGGATAGTTGCGAAGAAAATTCCATCATATAGATAATTCCAATTCTATTAGTCTTACATCCAAACTCTTTATGTTTCTCAGTTAAGTGTATCCCATATCTTATAGTGATATTTTATTATCTAACTCATAGGTTTACCAATTTACACCATTTCATGCACATGATAATCCATTGGAACCGTACTTTGGACGAACCTACATGGTTAAATTATCTATGTATTGACATGTGATTTTTTAGGGAATCGATAGAATAGAGGTTTTTATACCAGATTTAATTCTCTCAAAACTATCACAAATTATTCACTTTATATCGGAATGGTTTTAATGATTTAGATTATAATATTATTCATTCAAAAAAATATTAATGTTAAAACTATATTGATGTGTAACCCTTTACTAAACTCATATCTTTTCTTACTAACCCATATTAAAATCCAACTATATTTATAAATATCCAAATCCATCATGTGTATAAGGTATAAGAAACCCATTCAAGTAATGGTTAATAATTGTTATAAATATTTAATGTTGAATATAAACCCATTATATTCATATAATAACATTTTCTCATTCATATTATTCATTATATGGAATTTCATTAAATATATGATATAAAATGAAATACAATCTTTATATATTCAAATTTGTATTATGTAAATTATTTATATAATATAATTATTTGATATTTAATATTATTTATACATTTATAAAATCAAAAATATGAAAAAAAAGTTGATTTATTTTATCTAATTTTTCAAATTAGATTATTAATTGAACATTTCAAATTAAATAATTATAGAAATTATATAATTTTAAAAAATACGTTATATTTTTCTCATATTTTGTAATTTAAAAGCATTTCATAAATAAAACTTATAATATCAGCATAAAAAATTTATAACTAAAATATATGTCATGAAATATATGTTTTTAGACGGTATTTCAAAGCTAACGTTAAATATTTATAGATATTTTTTAAATAAATTATTTATAATCATTTAATAATTAATTATAGAAAATATATAGTTAATCAATTTATAAACACCATAATAAATTAATAAATATCCCAAATACTTTTTATTTTGACTTTTAAATATTTTATAAGTTATTAATTAAATTCATATTTAAAAAACATGGCAATAAAATTTTCCCTATTTTTTTAATCCAATGATTGATTAAAATGCATTGGCCCATGAATGATGAATAAAAAAAGTGTGAATTGGATAAAATCATGGGTTTGGTGTCTATAAAAGAAAAATATCATGTGGATTTTGATGATAATTTTATTTGTTATAATATAAATGTCATTATGCAATGGTTATGTGTAGGGATATGTCATGGGGATTTTCCCATATGGTTTTGGAAATACAAAATAAAAGGTGGCCACCATTGTTATTGAATATCAATATAGATATGTGGGAAATGGATGTGCAATTAAGGATGATGAAAGGATCCATCCATGTGTTTCTGTTGAATTCAAATTAAATAGAGGGAATACACATGGGTTGAGGAATTATATGAGGTGAACTTGTGTTTTATTAGAGATAATTAAGCTTCACCTAGAGTTTTTTATGATATTTTAATACAGAATTTGACTATGTGATTAGTTAATGAAAAATTGGGGTGGAAAATACCTGATCGCCCCCCAAGTGGCCGAAGATATGTTTTTTCGATTATTGATGGTAACCACTTAGTTCTAACCAGCCTACTTGTCTCTGTGGAGGTTCATTATAAAGAAATAAAACATGAATAGGTCATGAATGAATCTCATAGATCATGGAAGGAGTGCACAAGGGGATTGAGTTACATGCTTGGTGGTAAAACCGATAGGAATGATTGTGCGAGTGTTTCAGGATCCAACCTCAGTTCCATGATTATGTGATGTTTTAGGAATGATGGATTATTTAGAGGTGTCATTCAAATGTAAAATTTAATGTAGGATTGTGTCATTCTGGGACATTCTGACTACATTAAATGACATAGAGACTAAAATTTAAGTCTAATCAGAACATTTCATATAAATCATATTCTACCTCCAACATTTGTGGTTTTCGTGCATTATGATTCTGCACGATCGATGTATCAACTCCATGGTATACTCCTAACCGACTACTTTCCTAAAAACTGTAGCATTATTAACACATTTTTTTCAAAACTATCCAACCTACCACATTAACATATATGAATCTATCATAATAGAATAAAATTCTACTATATGAATAAATTATATACCTAACTCAAAAACAAAATTAAGTGACTATACTATGTATGAATCCACAATTGATGATATAGCCATAAGAATAACTATAAACTACCACATGAATGGATTTCAGTTTGTTGATGGAGCTACCACATTGACAAATGGAACATACTGCATGGGTTGAGCATCCACATTAACAAACACAATGATGTTTCATTCCAATTTCATGATCAACAAAAAGGATATCTAAGCACATAGGTGAACATATTTTGATTTGAGGTGGATTGAGCACGCTATAAAAATATTATTGAGAACCAACTGGTGAATCCCTCTATACAGATTTTCTATTACATGTTCTTTTTTAAGGCCATGTCCTCTTCTAATCAATATGATCATCTCTAGTGATCCAAACGAGTTTTTATATACCTGCTACATAGTAATGCACAATGTTTTGATTGAGTTAATGAGTTTTTAAGTATCTACTGAGTTTAAACCAACCCTTATTATGATGATAATTCTACATAAAATAATTATTAGATTTCAAAATATTAGTATACGCTTGTATTTCTACATTTATACATTTAAATCATTAGAGAATAATAAAAAACATAATAATTTCAATATAGTTTAAACTTTGAAGGAAGGAGTTGTAACAAGGTAACCTTGACTGGTCATAATTGAATATATACAGTTATTTTCAAAAATAAATTAGATGATTCCATGTGTGAAGTTCGAAAATAAAAATATATTTCAAGATAATTATCCTAATGTACTTTTGTTGTTGATAATGGGGGAACTCTATGATAAGAATTGTATTTTCAAGAAGAGGTATAAATGATTGAATTCATATGATTATCATGGGCTTCGAAAAGAATAATTTGATTGTTTTAAATAAGAAAAATATGTATACCTCTTTGTGAATATATTTTTATTGAAGTAAGTGGGTACTTCCTAAAAAATTTATAATTTGAGAAAAAGGGTGTGTACAAAAATTGATCAGAAAGATTTATTTTTTGAATCAATTGATTTAACCAGTGGAGCTCCAAAATGAAATGTGATCATAAAACTTTTAGAGTTTTAGAAGAGAATATGTGGAAATATCAAGGATACTGGAATACTCTAGAACAATTACTTAAGGCCATGGGAAAAAAGTGAATCAAATGATAAATATAATGTCAGGACACTGTTGTAATTAACTATGGGTCATTTTTTGGGGGAAAAAGAATATGAGAATCATAGGGGAATCCTATAAGGAAAATGTGAGGTTAAACTAATTGAGGATTGTGGAAATAGATTTATTGGTAAATTTTTATATTCTAAAATTGTTAGCCAAATTCCAAAAAACCTATACAAATAATGAACATGATATAGTGAAAAATGTTCTGGAAATGATAGAAACTAAATTTTACAATGTTTAAGGTTTTATAAAAACTCTAGAAGATAATTAAAAACAAGAAAAATGATATGATAATGTTCTTTTGTTGAATATATTATTATTATCAATGAAAAGGATGAATAGGTGATTCCAAAAACATTCATTATTGTAGAATATTGAGAATAAGGCAAATATAACATGGATGCCTTACTATATATAGATTAATTTATTAATTTTGAGCTTTTATAAATTGAGGAGACAACATATTTTTAAATTATATAACCTTAGTGAATCTAGATGAAAATAAATTTTTGTTTCAAATGGAGGACAAATTATAGAGATTTCCAAAAGATTTTATCACATTTAAGGAATATGATGTTTTGTGGATGCATATCTATGACATTAATGCAAAAGAATATTATGTAGGGATATTGATTAAATTATAATAACTCAATATCATAACGTTAATTTATATTAAAGGACTCCCTTGAACCTATACGCTTATGGATGGAAATCATAGTGTGGTTAATCAAAAAATTTGTGATGGTGTTGAAAGTTGGTTTGTGATAGATAAAAATTTGTATGTCTTATTGGAATCGGGAATTTTTTTCTAGAAACAAATAACACAATATATATACATTTTATTAGAGTGAATAATCCTTGATTGGTGTTAATGACCAATGATTTAATAGAGTAATCCTTTATACATATTTTTTAAAAAATATCATGTACCTCATTTTTTTTACTCACATTCCATGATGTTGATGATGAATAGGTTAAACATAATGTATATCCAAATACACTAACTAGTAAATGGGGATAATATCCAAATGGGTTTAAAATATTTTTCTATTTTTTAATAATTGATCACACCTAATTTTCCACCACCCCTTCTCAAGGGTTAATACAGATCATGTTTTGAATTTAACGTTGTATCATATAAATGGTAACATATCATAGGATATATTGAAAATAGCGACTGTATTTTGTTATATTAGATGGTGTTATGATATGATATATTTGATCTACCACATATAGATAATCCTGATGTGACACACTGACCACAAATCACAATTTTTGGGATGAGGTGGTACATAACATAATGTGAACCTTCATATAATAACGAGGATGTAGACTAGTTATGAGGATTGAGATATCATACTTGAAGACTATCCTGTCAGTATATGTGAATATCAGAGTAAGAATATGATAGGGTTAATAACCAATGGAAAAATATAAGTAATAATATCAATAAAAAAAATAAATTATGGTAACATAGCAAGTGATAAAAATATGTCATACAATACATAGAGTTAGAAAATCTGTAGGAAGGGATCCATAGATGTGCTGGATAAATATATGAAAGAATATAAATATAAAATAAAAGTGGAATTACTACTCCTATATTTTTTTTTGGTGTATTCTCGATCACCAACCTCTAACACTTGATTAGTAATCTATAATAGGGCCATTTACCTTAGTTGGATCCCTAATAGTAAAGTCATCAACCACATAATAATATGCATGAAGTTTGTGTAAATAATCATAGTTTAAAAAAACCAATGGGACTTTAATATACATATATCAATTTTACAAAGGTTTATGCATTGAATTAAATAATAATAAAAACTCATAATCATGTTGGTCATCGTGCGTTGACCAAGATACCATGAACTTCAACCCTACCTACTTCAAATCCACAACAGAAGGATGGTCATTCAAAACTACGATAGGAAAATTCAAACCATAGTCGGATCCTATCCCATAGGTCTTGGATATAATCATACCAATACCCTTTCTAACTGTTCTTGTAAGGCCCTCTAGGTCAAAAAAACCCACCACAAAGACTCTTGGGATGTCCAACATATCCCTGACCCATCATGATGGTTATTGGGAGGCCAAAAATATCTCTCATGTCCATCTCAATGGACTTTATAGGGCCCAAAATGTCCCATCAGTCCATCCTGAATGTTCATAGGTGGCAACCAAAATTAGGATTATAACATTTTTTACATTGAAAAAAAAACAATATCAGAAGCATGAGAGGAAATCATGCCATCAAATCCATCTTCCATCAAATCCTAACCATCCCATCAGAGAATAAATTTCACACTTGATTTCAATGATCCCAAGGGGATAGCCCCTATATCAAATACATTTCTAAGATGAATTTACACTTGATCAAATAATTATCTCATTGTTACCCCTACAAAGGGTCTACTACACGAATAAAGTTATTATATGGTTTAATGTTTCCTTATGAGTTGGTATCATGGCTACCCACAAATCTAAAGAATAGGGGACACATGTTCTTTTGTGAAATTTTTTGTAAAATAGTATGGTCTTTCCTACCATTGGTGTAGAGAGACTAAACCACCAATAATCGTTGTTTGTGACAATCCAAGACCTCCAAATCCCTAAAAATCAACAAATTTATAGATTTTGAGTTATAAAAAAATATAGAATAAAACATTGTTGGATGCACAAATTCTTTTATACAAACCTGAAGAGACCCAACAAAAAATGTGATCAAAATGGTGAATATATTTGTTCGAGAGATCCAATTTCTTCTCCAACAAGACTCTAACATATTAAATTTGATACAAGGGATGGGGGAGAGATGAGGTAGGTGAAATTTTGGTTGTGGGGAAAAGGTATGGATTCTAAATTTTTTTAAACTATTTTTTGACCATTAAATTTACATAATATATTATTTATGGAAATTATAGATGATGATGATGAAGAAACATACATTAATATTTTATTGAAATGTAAATAAACCTACATGATTACAATAAAAAACAAGATTAGTACGTGAAAATAAATCCCATTGGAATGGTTTATCAAGTCCAAATAATTTTAATGTCTTAGATCTTGAAAATTATCCTCTTGTGTTCTAATGTTCCAAACACCTTTCATGGAGAATATGGGATTATATTTATATCCAAAGGCGGTGGAATGTTTTCATACCAAGAATTTCCTTCAATTTTTCTAACCCATTTGACATTTTTAATTCTGAATCTAGTGAATATTCTTCATAAAAGTGGTATATATTTTTATTTACTATCCATCCTCCAAATTTTGATTCCACATTAATTTTTTTATCTATTTTATGGTGTTTTTCCAAAACCATGTACTTACATAAATTTTTATCCATACTTCTTCGAATGCCACAATGTGAATGGATTATAGGATAGGGATAATCCCTCAAATATGAACCATTTTTCAAGAAATATGTGCACATATGTCTTTAATTTATTCGAATAAAAGTATTGCTCAATTTGTTGTCTATTTTTTTTTGAAAATTCAATACTTTGTGATGTATTCATATCCCAAAAAGAATTGTGGTATGGACATTCATACATCAATGTGGAACATTTTTTATTGATTTAGGTTGTGAAATTTTTATCCATGATTTAATGTAATTTACTTTTTCTTTCAATGGAGTATAATTTAATTTGGACTTCTACATTAATCCAAAATAATATATCATCACATCTTGTCCCATTTCATTGAACGAATATTGGGACTTTCCTGTGTGGTCTATATGTCCCTTCAAATGGAAGAATTGGTTGAACCAAAAACTAAATGATTTTTTCGGATTTAAATTAGGAACAATAATAAAGAATACTAACATAATTTCTCCAAGTATTTTCAGTGATAAATAAAAATATTTAACTGTATAGTAATTGAAAAAAATTTAACATTGCTCTGTTTATGTGTTTATGGTAAAAAATGATCATTAACTAGAAATAATTCAATTTTCAGTAAAACATAAGTAATGAGAGTAATTTAAAATCATTATTGAATATGAAATATCACCAGTCTCCATTTGTAAAGGATATTATTTTGTATGAGGTAGGTATTCCCTAGACTTTCCCTATGAAAAAATTATTATATTTATATAAATATCAAATGGTGTCACACCCCTATGAGAGATTAACCATGTTCTTAAATATATTTTATTTTTTAAAATGAAATTCTTATGATTGGAATAAACAAATATCAAAGTTACATGATAGTCCCTTAGTAATTGGATTGATTCCATAGTCATCACTGGTTGAGGCAATGAAAATATTTATCATCCTTCATATTTATGGACGCTAAGAGGCATAAATTTAATCAATGGAAATAGAAAATAAAAATATTGTTGAGGGATATGTTCTCCTAGTGGTATCCTTTTGACAGGTACATACTGTGAACTAGGTATTGACATCCATGGGATTCAACCTACAACCCAATTATGAATAATGTGATTCAATTATGAGATTACTAGTCCTAGATTACCTGTATATGTTCCCTTAATTACCATTAGAATGGATATGTGATGAATTAGAAAGATAGTTATATTAGGAAATAATAGAACTGTAAGTTGATTTAGAGTAATTTGGTTTATTGAGAGATGTTTGGGGCAAGAGTCCTACCCCCATACTAAGTTGTCATAGCTTGAGTGGGGTAGATATAGTGTAAATATTAGATAGGATGGCTGAAAAAATACTAGCCTAGGATGACTGGGGAAGTGAGATAAAATTTATGCCATCGATTTATTGTGATTCATGTATAGATGTTCATATTTTTCTAATGGGGATAATATATGATCGTAATGGTGATGGGGAACGTTAGGCCCACTAAGTTGTCGGTGTTTACCCAATAGATAGAAATAGGAAAAATAGACCCTTTTAAAGATTCCTAACTATAATGTGAGCATGGAAATTTTGGTGTATTCCCATGTATTATGTTGACCCATGAGTGGGCTGTGAATGTGGTACTACAATATTGATCTTATGTTTCACAATATATCTCAAATTGATGAGTTGATCCTAGTGCATCGATAGATATTTCCATGGGTCATTCACCTTGGAGACTAACCTAGTAGGTGTGTATTGAGATGGGATAGTAAACTACTTGGTAATGTGAAAGGTAAGGTTTTAGGGAGGGGTGTTTCTCAGGTATGTGTGATATGTGAATTTGATTTGTGATAGTTTTTTTGGAGAGGATATATGAATATCATTCATGGTATATTTATATTTAGGTTAGGATGGGGTTCCCCCTTGGTAGATAATCTTACTGTTAAATGACGGTAGTTCTTTTCCACTGGGATTTATCTATATTGATCAAGGGAGTGTTGAGGCCCCAAGGTAGATTATATGTTTCTAGGGATGGGTATATTTCCTATGGTTAGTTACTTGTGTTCATAGAAACATTGGCAGTGGAAAAAGTATGTACAGTCAATCCGAAATATCACATTACAACACAAGAATTGATGGTAGTTATTTAATTATTCTTACGAAAATATATTTATTTTATTATTATGATCATACCTCATTTATGCATGTTGTATTACTAGTTGTGTTAGGTACAATGTTATTAGTTTCCATATAAGTTTTACTCACAACCTAGTCAGTTTTTTATGACACTTAGGAACCTGATTAGTCATCTCTTCTTCATGAGATTGGGTTAGGTGGAGGACTAGTTTTTCATGACCAATCCTGATAACATGAATATAGTCAGATACTGGTTATGACTAATGGATCTGGGGTGATAGTTCATTTTTTTGTATTATATTTATTTCATTTGTTATTATATTTATTGTCTTAGTTGATGATCATTTGTTTTAGAGTATAATTATAGTTATTTTTTGTGTTGTACTCCATGTTGTTATATCATGCCTCAATTTTAGTTATCCTATACACTCTGATTATTTTTGAGTAGATATTTTTTGGTATGTTTAATTGTGTTTTAATCTGATAAGATTATAGTCTCACCATGATAATATCCTATACCCTCAAAATTAGTTGGTTGTATTTGGAATACCTCTATGTAAACCTGAGGTAATATAACAACCATTGGACTAGGAACGATCGAGTAATCTAGGTTGGCATGATGTTACATAGTGGTATCAGGGATTGTGTATGTTTGTTACAGATATCACCCAGTGGTATAAATGATTTTTTTTAATATTTGGGAAGATGGTAGAAATGAGACATAATAATGTTCTAAATATTTTGATAGCCCATGTTCTAGTGCATTGTGAACACCCTTCTCGAGGAAAAGTCTATGTTAATATATATCTATTATTTTTTTCTTAATATTGTCTTTTATAATAAAGTTATTTATTCAAATATACTGTTTATGATGAGATTGATATTTATGGATTTAGGTGACCTCGTGCATCATGGTTGGAACATTAGATTTACATGACATATTCCTACTTGTGTTTAATTTTTTTGTTGATTGAGGTTTGAGATGTTTGATGTGTAAAGAAAACCAAATATAGAATTTTTCTATATAAAATATTGGTGGAATTCAAAAAATTTAGACCCTAAATAGATTCCTATAATGGAGGGGAATTTGTATATATTGGCAAGGTGATATTTTGTGACATCTATAAATATTTTCAGTTTAAGGGATGTATAGTAGGCTATAGTAGGTCTGTATAGGAATTTTATTCCTTGATTCTAGTTTTGAAAAGAAACACATTTTGTTAGTTAAAATATAATCAAAAATAAATATTGGGTTTTCTCACACAAGTTCTAGGTTGAATTCTTCTTAGTTTAACCATATTGATATGGTTACCCAATGGGGATCATCATGGATGATATTTTTATATATTGATATATTAGATCATGATCTGTGTAGGTGTAGTACCATATCTAGGTTCTTTTTATTGATCTATTCCTTGGTGGGTTGATGAATTGGCATTTCATTCTTGATGTGTATATGTGGGGATAGTGGATGGGTGTTTTCATGTGCATTTATATGTGATATTAGAGTAATAAATATTATTGTTTCTTATGGGTTATGAATTATGAGTGATATGTTTACATTCTGTATTGGATAACATAGTTCCTTGGGATATGCAGGTTGGATAATATAAGGACTACTCTAGGGCTTGTGAGAGCCCATAGAAATGGGATTAATGGGAATATGATTTATATTATGAGTTTTATGTTAAAGATGTGATATTAGGTATGTGTTGAAGGCATGTGATATAATTTTTTTTTCATGATATAAAACACATAGAGTGATTTTTGGAATCAATGTTTAGTTTGAAGGGTAGGAATAGTAAGATTCATTACCCTATTAATTCAAGATGTGCTTCGGTGGTGTAGTGATATCATGGGTAGTTTCATGTGATTGGGAATAATATATGAGTTTATGGGGGATTATATTGTGAACTTTATCATTTTTATATACCACAATTTTTAAGATAATATTTTACAATACTTTTGAGTTAATGACATTGACATTCAGTGAGAATGGTATTTGATTTTGGCATGAGGTCATATGTTCAATGAAATGAAACTAATGGGATCGTGAGTTGGGTTGTGTGATCAAGTGTTAAAGAAGAGTGCACATATTACTTATGGATTAGATGAAAATATTATTTTATGGTTACACAAGGATATATTCATTTTCAAATTGATGAGTGGTTATGAGTGGGGTTAGGATTAATGAATTTAAGGAAATTATTCCAAAAAGGGTGGCCTAGAGTCTTGATGAGATTTTTGGTTAGTGTAAATATAAAATATTTATTAGGGGATCATGGAATTTTCTAATAAAGTATGTTTATTGAAACATTAATCATGGGGAATGGAAATTTTTTTGGAGGTGTGATAGTTGTGTGATATTCAAACATGTGAGGTTTTTCATGAGGAGAAGTATATGGGAATTCATTTGTTGTTGGGAGAATCAAGGGTTATTTGTGAGTTTAACATATCTATAAATTTAATTTTATTATATGTCAATCATTAATCTCATGTAATCTATTAATGAGTACTGATTGGTAGTTATCGTTATTTCTTAGGTTTGAACAGGATGTCTCCCTCCTATAATTACCTATGGTAATAGATTGAGTGTTGGTCCTGGGGAATGATTTTTCAATTTAGTGTAGTGGTGATAGTGATATTAATATTGAGGGAAACTTCATATTGGTCATTATGGTATGAAATCCATGTTACATCTTTCATTTAGATGATGAGACTATCAACTAGGCAGTCAATGTGGCATATATATGTTAGCGTGTATTAAGATCCACAGTTATCTAAACCTTAAAGAATATCATACATAAAGTTCTAATGGTATTTTTGATGGAGTATAAGCCTTGAAATTATCTTTTGTAAAAATTTTATATTATCTTGGTGTGATTTAGTTTTGGGGAGCATTAGTGCCCGAAGTGATATCATGATGACTGGTGTTGATAGTTAACGATTCAACTGTGGAAGACACCAAGATTAAGGTTCATACATCAGTGTGTATTTTCAATTACCTTGGTATGCATTCAATAATTATGGTATCATAAAATCATTTTTTAAAAGTATGATTTTCGTTTATATTGATACTTTTGGGGAAAATTGTTTTGTGAAGGACCAATTATCCTGATCACATTAGATTGGATGCAGTGGGGTATAAACCAATTTTTTTTATTGGGTATGATTGTTGTATTATGACGATTAAGTAGGGGTTTCTTAGTAAAAATTGGTGTATCTGGGAATATGCATGGATTTGTAGGTAACGAACAATTCTGTTTGGAAAAAGAGATTTGGAGTGGTACCCATTTTAGATCAGTGTTTTTGGATATGATTGGTTATGGTGATATAGAAACATCATCGAGTGTGTCCTCATTGGACCATGAGGAAAGTGTTTTGGTAAGTGATTCCAATTTTTGTGATCATCATTGTGTGGATTTGGTCCTTATAAAATAGTTCATCTAGTAGGGCATCAATATTTTTTTGAGGATGAATCTGTGGATAACACAACAGTATCACATGGAACACTGGGTTAGGAAAGCACTATCAAGGTTATTTATTAGAGATAATGAATGGTGTCTAAAATTTTTATGAATAATTTACCTCATATTTTGAGTTATTTAATTGAAGATAATTTGATTTTAGGTGGTAGAATACAATGATATGGTGATTAATTGATAAACTAGGTATATCGGGGTTGATGACTGGAGGAACATAGACACATATCATGTAATAGAATTGTTTTTTGGAGATGTTGTAGAGGCCTATATTTTTCCTAGATATTAATATAGGGGAAATTTTATTATTATTTTTGTTTTCTAAAGATTATGAGTTTTGAAATCATAATTTCCTCACGTAGATGATCCAATAACAATATAATCATGATTTATTGATCTTTGAATATGGGGTTTACACAAGGGTTTGATGTTAGTGATATTCTGAGATTGTGTAATTTCTCAGAATACTTTAATATTTAATAAAAAAATCATAATTATTCATGTCACCTAAATGAGTTCAACTATTTAAAAAAATCCAATTTTAGAATTCCAACATCATTGTTGATTTTGAAGTGGTTTTTTTGTATATGTGAGGTATAAATATGGTACATGTTTGGAGATAAGAGTTTTGTTTTTTAAATTAATATTAAAATATATTATAATAAATTAAATAAAATTTGATTTTATGATTAATTTTCACCACTATTTTTACATCCTACAAACACACAAAGGTGGGGGGATATCCCTCTACCACACAATTGAGTTTTTGGGGGATGGGGGAGAAGTGTCATCAAATTCATCTAAGAAACATAATACATAATATGATCAAGATCGTATCAGAAAACAATGGACTTAGGGTTTGTATCCAAGCATAAATATTTCATAATTCACTATGATGTAGGATAGGATTTAAATTTTTTTAAATTTATATATCACTTCACTTATGTGAATTTTTATTATGATATATTTTTTATGTGCATGTAGTAATGATTTACGGGTGGGTGGGGGCTATGCTTAAATTTTTTTGTTAATGATTGTGTTTTTGAAAAAAAACTGAAAATGTGAAAAGGAAGTATTTTGTGATTTATGTAGATGAATAAGAACAATTGGTGGAGAAAAAAGAATATATGTATATATATATATATATTATTTAAGGTAACATAGGATACCAATACAATTGGTCCCCCCTCATATAAGTGTAATTGTTGTTGAATTATTAAAAAAATAATATTTTCATTGTTTTAATTGAGGAAAATTTTTTATGCATAATAAGATTTTTTAGGGGATAAAAATTAATTAAATATTCCATTTTAATTAATTTTAAATATTTTTACAAACTAAAATTTTTGATTTATTTATAACTAATCTGAGTTTTTTAAATTTGATTAGGGCCTCGTATCGTAGGACGACGACAAACCAAAATTGAACGAGCTTTAGAGAGGGTTTACAAGTATTATTTATAAATGAAATATTATCATTTGTGGCTGAAGGTCTCTTGAAAATACCTATGGAAAATACATTTTATTTATATACATGTGATATATGGTCTTACTACTGTAGGAGACAAACCCACCTTTAAAATAAATTTTTTTATTTAAAATTATGTTCTTTTGAATGGAATGAAAAGAGTTATAAGGGCCATAATTGTCCATTATGAACTAGCTTAATTCTTTAGAAACTAATGGTCTAGTCCTTTAGTATAAATATATACATTTAAATTCATGATCCTTGAGGATAATAAATTTAAAGAAATGAAACAAACAAGAAATATTGTACATAGAGATAGGTTCACCTAGTGATGTCCCTTAGGAATTGAGTGGAAATGGACTAGGTATATTCATCCTTATGTGTCAGCATATAACCCAATGATAGTACTTTTAAGATATATATTATAAAAGTAATCATAGAGGACCTAGATAAGTTCCTTTAATTCCATTGAGTTGAGATGAGTGAAGAATGGAAATTATGGTGTGTGTAGGCCATGATTGAACTATGTGGCACCTTTTAGCCAAAGGGATAGTTAATATGAGGGCGGGGTGACAAATCTTCCCCACTGATATGTGTTAACCATGTTTGGAATATATCGGGTAAATCATGGATAGGTTAGGGTCATGAGGAACAACCTAGGATGACATGAAAATTAAGACAGGATTTTTCCGATCCATTTTGATTGTAGCATGAATTAATTTACCTATTAGAAATATGAGGATAATATAAAATCCTGATGAGGTTAAGGGATGTTATTCCATCAAAATTTTAGATGCCACCTGATGAGATAGTAATTAGATAAAGGAACCCACATGGGGTTCTGTTTTTATAATGAGACAATTTGGACTTTGGTGGGTTCCGCAATATTATGTTAACCCTAGAGAGGGTGGTGCTAGTAGGAAGTTTGTATGGATCTCAAGTGTAACCATAGAACATAAATCAATATAGAGATACTATGATAATCATATATATTTGGATGAGTCTTGTATCGTGTGTGTTAAACTATTATTTTTTATACAACTTCAAAGAGTAACCAACTTGGGGGATTTTAGAACTTTGAATCAAGGATGGGAGTACCCTCAGGTATATGAGATGGATGTATGTAATGTTTTTTGTTACTATAGATAGTGTAGATACCTATGGTAATTTTTATACTTGTTTATTTTCTAGTAAGGTGTTCCCCATGGTAGATACTTTTATAGTTGTAGGGTGGGATGATTTATTCCATCTATGTGTTCATTGTATGGTTCTTGAAATGTTTGAGGTCATTAGATAAATAATATGATTCATGGGATGAGTATATTTTTCTTGGGTGGTTCCCTTATATTATGAGGAATGATATATTTATCCCCAAGTATCTTATTATGTTCTAAATATGGGTACATTTCTCTCTGGTGGTGGTACTGATTGATGTAGGTATAGGTGATCCCATGTGTCACATTAAAATAGAGATATTGATACTGGTTATTTTTTTACACTTCTATAGGTATATTTATTTTATAATTTTTATCATATCACATGTTTAAATAATTAATTACTAATTTTGTTTGGAACAATTTCTGTACTTTCCAAATGAGTTTTAATCACACTCTTCTAAAATGGATATGGTACTTGGGTACCAATAAAAACTTTAGTTATTCATGGGCTCAGTTTACGCAGAGGATGATTGAATTTAGATTAAAAGGGATGGCTCAGATAGATTTGGATATTATGTCTAAGGTATTAATCTTGTGTGTTAAAACCTTCATTATTTTTCCTTATTTATTATATTAATGTATTGATTGACACAAAGAGAAATTTGTTATTGTATATTTTCTTGACTATGAGTGTATGTGGTGAAATCCAAATTATTATATAATTATTCTATTTTATTTATTAATTTCACTCAGATTATTAATTTTTTATATTTATTAGTTATTTATATCATGTTTTACTCTTCTAATAATGTATATTCACCCCTTGGTAACACTCTAGGACCTCACTACAAGTCTACTACATCAGACTTATAGCAAGGGAAACATGTGGATCTATAATGGCCATCAATTAGGGAACTATTGAGTTGACTATGTGGTAGGATATTATATGTATACTCACAACATTTTTAAAATATATATTTCATATAATATATCAAGGAATAATAGTGAATTTATTTCGGTAACACTGATCGCTAACATGGAATCTCAATGGTGTTTTACAAACCCCTTCAGGTATCATATAAAATTAAATCCTATGGGATAATTAATCATCCTTGCTAATAACTCTAGGCTTCAACGACTATATATGACTATTCCATGAAACATATTATTAATTTTCAACTATATTTTCTACTTATAGTTTTAAAATTTTACCACTTTCAAAATAAACATAGAACTATAATATAGACATCATATGTAAGAGTTCAACTATTCCCCTAAATTTAAGAATAATTTTTATGATTTTATTAATCTCATTAACATTTTCTAAACATTTTATTTAATTTATAATATATTGAATTTCATAACTAGAATAATCCTTGATGAAGCCACTAGTGTCTATAATTTATTATTTTAAGTATATGAGAATAGACTAAATCTTCTTAGTTCGTCTGGAATCCAATTCATTTTAAAACATTAGAGAATAAATATTTCCAGTACATAAGCAACTAGATTAACTTTTTGAGAAAATAAAATATTTTTTTAGGAAGGTGTTTCTCAAATTAATTAAATTTCAATATCATAAAAAATTTTATTATGTAACTAGCCTCAAGAGTTAATTATGTTAATCTTATTATTTCAAAGGATTTACCAAAATAATAAGTTACATAATTATTATTTCAGTTATCTACAAATAAATATTTTTTCAGATGAATATTGTGTTATATAAACATTTAATAAGGACATTTATTAAATACTATTACACTGAAATGATAACCCATTTGAAATAATTATATCCATTAGTGGTATGAGATCCATATTTCACTAAACAATGTGTCTGATTTGAATTTACTCTCAACACTTAGTTATTTAGTCAGGGAATCATCCTAATCATATTAAATAATACTCTTAAATTGTTGAGTGGAAAACAATTTTCTTAATACATCATATGGACTAACCCAACTCTATTACCCAACATTCCTTACCAATGGTTTCCTGGATATGTGTAAACTAAAACTAATAGTGTTATTTATTTAACTAAATCTTAGGGTTAGTCATTTTTGTAACTCTTTATCCAAGATAATCCGTTTACTACAAACTATGGTAGAACCTACCCGGATGAATAATCACGGTCATAACTTTGGTTTTGATTGGAAGAAATCTAACACTTATAACTCTTTACCCACTATTGGCTAGTGACATCAACCTTAATTAATATTTGATTATGTTCATACATATCCAAATGCATCCCATACATAAGATATTTGAAACACATTCATTTAAATTCATAGAATTATATTAAATCAACCTAATAAACATGAGTATTCATGATCCATGAATAGAAAACTATCACATTCTAAAACAATGTGTAAGCCTCCAGCATAATGAGTAATCTATCCTGATGTCCCCTCACACGGTGATATTTTAATTTAGAGAGAATTTAATTACACCATAACTGTAACAAATAATGTATATAAATCATAATTAACTATTTAATTTATCTTTTTAACAAAATATATGAAAATTTATTGTAGAAAAAAATCAATATCATGCCTATCAGGCAACACCTATGATGAATTTATGATAACATAAAAAAAGATTAAAAACAATAAAATAAATAGAAAATAAATATTTATCACATTAAAATTATTTATATTAATAAATAATTGAATAAATTTTAAATAAATGAAGACTTCATATATTTAAACATGATATTAACATTTATGAACAATTTGTATAGAAATATTATTATAAATAACTATATAAATTTAACTATATACTATAGACATTCTATAATATATAATATAAAAAATTTATATTCCTTTCCTAATATAAAATGTTGTATATTCTTCTTTATATGGAATTTAAACAAAATATATGGTGTTAAATTAATTTAAATTATTTTATAATCTAATTTCTACGATTTAAATTTTTAAATAATCTAAATATCACATATTAAATATTATTTATTCCTGGATCAAATAAATAATAAAAACCATTTTTATGTGGTTTAAATATTTTCACAAATTGGTCCATGTAATTAATAATGAAAAGTACATGATTATAAATATTAAAACTTATATATTATAACTTATTAATTAATTAATAGACATTTTATAAATTTCCCTCACAATTAATAAATAAACACATTATTTCTAGACCATAATAAATGTCATGTACTTTTAAAAATGTATTTTTAATATTAATAACTAATAATTATGGAAATTTATATTTTAAAATTTAAATAATTATTTAAAAATAATATTATAATTTATTATTTTGTAAACATATTTATAAAAATATAAATTTCCCATTATATATTTTTTGACTATTTATAACCAAATTAGTTTAATTGGTAATTGAATTTCAGGAAAACCCATATTATTCATTTCATATCATTTTAAATGATATATATTGTCGCTACATGGTATTATACTATGGGATGTGTAACAATAAACATGTAGGATAAACCTATATGAGATTCACTCAGTGGTGGTGGCCTCTTCCATATGCATGTGTCAAATCTAATGATTGTATTTAAGTGTAAAAATAAACTAATGTCCTTATTTCCTATCTAAAAATGTTACAACATTATTTTTCACCCATGAAGGATTAACATAGTCTCTATATATGAATTATACCATGTTTTATGGGTCATTATATTGTTAATATTATCACTACTTGACAATAATTTTTGTAAGATTAACATCATATGTTGGTCTATATAAACCAAACTGCCCATGTCGGCTTAATCATGATGAATAATAGTTCATGTGTGATTGATGTTGTACACATTTTAGAATAAAATAACTATAAATTCTTCCATGATCTGTTCATATTATGACTTAATACCTTTTTATATTAAAAAAATTATTTCATAGTAATAATATATGAGGAAATTAATAAAAAAAACAGGCCTCTGTGTGAGAATAATAAAGTGTTACATATATAAGAAGTAGTCTATAACATCTTAAATATCTTATACTAATTATAAAAACACCCTTATCACATATAGTTATAATTAAAAATACATGTTTTATCATTTAAAATTATATGATGGTATATTTTTTCACTAAAAAAGCACTCGTAATTTTAAACATGATTTCGTGCATCAAAAGACAAGGTTGGTCTCTAATACCACAGTTATTATTGTAAGAATATATTAGTTATTTAAATAAGAATTGGAAATAATAAGAACTCAATAATAAGATCATATATGTGTGAATATTCAAAACCATGTAAGTGATAAACAAATTTAAGACCCATGTAACATATTCTATAGACATCTATGCAATAGTCTTCATTCATGTGATTGATGAAGATCACATAAGAGGTATCCAAAAGATGTCCCTCTTTTATTGTGTATCCATAGGCCAAAAGAGTCACATAAATTCAATCAGTATTCCACGTCCCCCCATGGTTTTCTAGAGTGACAGAATATATTTTTGGATGAAGAAATAAGACATTAAGTGAAATTGAGATTCAGAACTAGATGACCAAGTAGTGAATCAACAAACTATGGCCTTCATATTAATTAATATAAAAATTTAATTACTACCCCATCTATATTAATTTGTTCATTTGTTATAATTCATGAATAAATGTTCTCATTGAGTTAATAATTCATCAAATTAGTGCACCTATCATGTGTTTCATCCTATAAATTGACTTACCTAATGATTGTTGGTCGGAATTATTTGAATGTTTAACCAATAAACATTCAACTTCCTTCGTATAAAAAATAATCCAGGGTAGGGATAATGCTATCACTTATATCGTAGAAAATGATATGGAATGTATTTATTCATTTCATACCATACGATATGTTCATTTCATTCAAGATGATATTACATACGTATGTCATATGTAGAAGTGTTTCGAGAATATATTCATCATTAACTCGATTATATATCCACTCATTTTATCCCATACATTAATCCAATTATTATAATATATGATTTAATGGAATAACCAAGCATGCATTCATTGTAGGAATATATCACCCCTTTTGAGTTTTTCAACATTTGAAATGAATTTCTTAATGATAATTATTGTAAGTGATTCACTCAACAAAAATAAAATTGTAATGAGTTATAATCATATAGATTTTCTTATGATGTCTCTAAACTAAGGAATATTTTATTCCTAAGTTCTTATGAATTTTATACTTTATGACATAAAAGTATCATTGAATATGATATATCCTAGTGTTGTCACATGTATATAGACTTTAGATAACACATCTTTCATGTATCACATCCCATTGATTGTTTCCTCTAGAAACATTACAAATATCATTGAATTTTATTTACTAAACATTCCATTTTTTCATCATATGATA
This sequence comes from Viscum album, assembly GCA_963277665.1. NCBI lineage: Eukaryota > Viridiplantae > Streptophyta > Magnoliopsida > Santalales > Viscaceae > Viscum > Viscum album. The sequence continues at coordinate 2,118,269,758 of OY728120.1, forward strand.
AAAATCATTCAGAAAATTATTATATGCCTATGTATATATATTAAAAATGATTAAAATATAAATTATCAATTTTAAATCCATTTTTTGCTCAAAAAAACTAAACAATATTGAATTACATGACACAAAATCAAACTAAATAATAATCAATATATGCCCAGCCAAACATGTACTAATATAACATCTAATAATCCATAATCCAATGCATTTAATCCTTATGGATTAAAAATTAATATCTATTATTAAAAATAATGGATCAAATCATATTGTATTTGAAACTAAATTAAAACATATGACTAGAATAATCATTAATCAAATCTAATATTACAAATCCTTTAGATCTAACACTAATTATTCCAAACCATTGTTAAATAAAAGATTAAATTTTATTGAGAAAATATATAATTTCTATATTTTTCTAAATGAATAATATAGAAAAAACATTCAAAATGAATTTCCATTTATTAAAAATGATGTTATATTTGTTTTTAAAAAAAACTTGTGTTGACCCTGAACTAGTCTTCTAATCTTATCCATGATATCCCCAAGTTAAATTCATGATCACCCCTCTGCGGTAACAAGAACCCTGGAAATCCAAACAAGTATGTGAGAATAATTTCTCCTGAAATAAATAAACACGAATATTGGAAAAAATGATCATCCAAACATAAATAAATGGAACATTAAGAAAAAAACAAAAAACAAAACATCATAACTAACAAGATCCCCATCGTACCCCATGGGTCACTCTCCATTCCCAAAAACCCTACATCACTCCATATCAATAAAGAACAACATGTAAAATATTCCTTAATACCAAAATAACGATAAGTTTATATTCATGATTATTAAAAATCAGATAGAATCCACATGTAAACGTATTCAAAATGAATTTTCTTTTTAAAAAATCAAATACTGTTAGTTTTAAATAAACTCATATAAACATCAGGTTTTCATCCATTCGATTTCCAAAAATATCATAGTCAATTAACCATGTTATTTAAAATATTTTTTTCTTAAAATTGGAGGCTTGTTTAATTTAGAGATGTATATAAAGAGATAGTATGGAAAACATATTTTTGAAAAGGGTGAAAGAGAATATGAAAAAAAAATTAAATTATTTTTTATGAAAACATTTAAAAATAAAAAATACTCTTTACCGAAGAAACATACCACATATAGGGTAAAGAATAAATGATAAAATAATGAGATAAATGGGAATTTGTTAATCAAATAAAAAACTATATGAATAACCTAGATAATCCTCTATAGATGAACAAGTGTTTGAGAACAAGGAAACACCTAGGAGACTAGGGGAAAATGTATAACAAACTATAACATGATCCAAATTTCAAGTGTTCTCGATGTAATCAAACTACCCAAACACTAAATCATACACTACATGTCCAAACTAAGGTTCTTCATCCATTAAATAGATCTTGATCATACTATGAGGCCACTAGCGATATTGTAATCCTAAAATAGTGTAGCATGTATTCTCGGATAATCAGGTAGCAATGTTAGGTTCCCATGTTATGTTAAAAATGGGGGTGACATAAGAGTTGTAATAAAATATACCATATACAAATAATAATCACCACAAACCCATACTCCACCAGCACAAGCATCACCCTTGAACACCACTTTAAGGATGTCCCCTTTTCCTTAATCCAACAACGCATAACAGAAGTCCCATATCTAGGATGTTCTTGTTACTCTTACAATAGAAATGAAAAGAGACATGTCTAATGGTGAAATTTCTAAAGAAAACCAATATATGAATGTTCCAAATAAGCATCACAAAATATTTTCATGAAAATTCATTTTAAATAGATCCAAAAACATCACTTATTAAGAAAAATCAGGTTTTTCATTGGAAACATGGTGTGTAATTCAATTAAAAACAATTTCACCCAATTAATTTGAAATAGAGGAAAAACAAGATTTCATCAAAAATAATCATTAAAAATATTATATATTAATAATTAGTAACAATACATGGTTTAGACATCAATAAATCAACGAGTCTTATATTTAAATTCCAATTCATTTGGAATCCTATCTAAAATCAAGTTGCCTTTGATGGTTAGAACATCATACATACACATATAAACAAATTTTCATATTTATAAGAACATATAAATCAAAATATATATATTCACAACTCCATGATTAAATATATAAAAATGGTTATATTCATATATAATGATATATTCATGTATGTGTTATTCACCACAATAGAACTGTAAATTTTTGACATCCTTGAACACCTTAAGAACGTTCATCAATCGAGTCTCACCAACCATTGAAACTATGAGAAAAAAAATTAATTCCAAAATTGGGTTATGGTCCATCCAATTCATGAACACCGTCATATAGTGAAATAAACCAAGAAGAAAAGGAAAAATGAAGAATAATAAGTTATTAGAATCCCACTGGAGATAAAAGAACTGAAAATTGAAGGCAAACTCCCCTCAATGGAGGGAGTAGAGGAGGTGTGACAAGTGACCTGCAGACATTTAGGGATTGGATTGAGTGATATAGGGGTAGGTGTCCAAGTTTGTTTGTGTGTTTGACCACTTTTGTGTTTTCTTATTATTATTATTTCTAATTTATTTTATTTACATAATTTTACTTATTTATTTTTTTTAAATAATGTGGCGCATTTTTTTGTTCGCACCGTTTGATAAATTGTGTTCCAACTATGTGCACATTATTGGGATATTGGAGAACCTCACCTAGGTTTTATATTAAGCTTGGAAAACCATGATCCAACCATGCTGTTGGTTTTATAAAAAATAATAGATGTTGTCACATGATTACTGCTTGGTTTGGAAAATGGTGTTCCTTAATTATGTGACATGTTATGCATGCCCAAAAATTACAAATTGTTGTGGAAATTAACTAAAGGAGATGATAAATAAATCTCTACTCAAAAATAAAAAATAGAATAATTTCAAGTGAGTGTGTAAAAATTCTCCCCATCATGACTCATTCTTCCATCAAAAATAAAAATAGACTCTATTGATCAAGACCAATATATGGATGAACTAAAAATGATTACGATAATTGAACACTAAAAGATAGAAGAAAAAAAAGTAAATTTTTCTCAATACCCAAATATCTGAAATCAAAAAATAATCTATGATTCCATGCTCAAAAGAATCTGAAAATCCACAAAAGACATCTCACAATACAAAATAATATGAACCATCAATGATGTGATTATGAAAAAGATACTCACACATTTCCAAACATAAAACACTAAATAAAAACCTGACCCTTTACATAGAAATATTCATTGAGACATGTTATTATCTATTCAGGATCCTCATAATCATATGACACATTATTCACTCTACACACCACTAAAACTACAATGTTCTGGTTTGGGAAAGATAGGAATCAAGGAATTGATCTGAAAAAAAATCAATTCTGGGTTCCACACAAATTATGTCTGTGGTAAACTCCAATATATATAAGGACTATTATCAATCACTGACTTTAAAAACTAGAACAAACACAAAAATCCTATAGATAATTAGTCAAAAAATTGAAACACATAATTGAACATAGTTTCACTCCATGATGATAAGATTTAGAATTTCTAAAAAGTTTTTTCCATTAACATAGGATCCCAAAAAATACACAACCCTCACATTCACTCCAAATAAAATAAAATCCTACAGGATCCAAAAATTCAAAATGAGTTAATTTATAATGAGGTACCATTAAACAGAACTCACAATATCATCGTGTTCATCCAACTGATCTACGTGATTCTTTGGGGAAATGGATCTGACTCCACTCATCATTCAAGTGATTCTCATGAAGGGCATATAGATATGGGATAAACAATCATCAGTACAACAAGACAATAGATACTTCTAACATGAATCCTTTTTATGGTCATGCATAAAAAATTGAGGAAATTTCAAGGTCCTTTGTCTAGAGGTGGATAACTAGAGGTCTAAAGGCCCACCAATTCCCCCTCCAAATTTCTCAAACTCATGAAGCAACCCTTTTAATTTGATAATAATTGACTTCACTATTTATAGTAACTATGGAAGGGATAAATACCTAATGAACTCCCACCAAACAAGACATCCACCTAAACTACATACCTTACCAATTCATCATAGGATGATATACTGAACTCTAACACCGATGACTATAAATCAGGATGAAGGCCCTTCTAAAAATGTTATTCCATCATTGAATAAACTTAGGTAAATTCTAGGATATAGGAAACTAGGTAAACCCAATGACAAATGAACTCTGACACTGATTAATCACCCAAATTGAAGAATCACTACTTCATTTCCTCTACCACCATCATGGACATGTGAAAATACTAATAGAAGAATGAATCCTTGAATAACATCCCAAGTATGGTCCTCTTGGGGATTAGTCCTAAAGGCTAGCTTCCACCAATACCAACTCAAACCATTGAGCATAATTCTCTCAATGATAATATTAATAGTTTTAAGAGGTTCATGATGAAAAAAATACCTCTTCAATATTTTGCATCCATCATTCATCTTTTCCTATTCCCAACTGCCTAAATAAATGATAATGTTTGGACCCACAAAATCTACATTACCTATCGGGAAATTGATATAAGAAATGATAAAAACACACACAATGGAAGAGACAACGGTTGATATCCTTCAAGATTTCATAATTTTTAGTGGGGTCATACTCTAAGTAATAAGAAAACTTAAACTACGTAAAACCCAACAAATCATCACGAAATCATAATATTTAAACACAATACTCAAAATCAAAACCACCCAAAATTATATGAATCATTTTAAAAATATAACTAACAAAAAAATTTATAAACAATTCCCAAATCTAAAATTAAATCCACTTCATTCTATAAAAAAATCCCTTAAATTCCTTCAATAAATCAAATAATTTTTCGATTAAAACTTGTTGTCATTTTAAAATTATCTCAAAATACCCCTTTAAAAACACACTCTAGACATTGAGGATGATAAACAGGAAGATATCTAATTTTAAAGGACCCATTTCTACGAAAATAAACATTTGATTAAAATTAACTAACCAAAACATCCTTTAAAATATTTTTTGGGAAGCTCACTTATCACATTGCTAAAAATATAGTTTTTATTGTTTATGATAAGACTCCTAAAATAATTTTAAAATTAAGAAATTACAAAAATAAATTACTAGAGGGGACTATGGAAAATGGGTGACTTGGACATATGGTTTGAGCCCATTTTCCAATATACAAATACCCGATAATGTTTTTCAAGACCATATCTCAAGGCTTCACATGGATTTCCCACCCTTGTGAATCCACCAAAAACAACTAACCCAACTATCATTTCATTTCATAAAAATAAAAAACCCCATAAGCAATCCAAAAAATACATATAATCTAAATAACATCAAAAAAACTAAATAAATACTGAGAAAAAATATGATAAATAAAATAAAAAGTCAAAACATAAGAAACAAATTCCAATTGTAACCAATGGATTATCACAGAAAGTGTTTTCAGACACCCCCTCATTACATTACCTGAATTACGGACAGTCCTACATATTTTACCTTGAAAACCAAAACAAAAAAGGGAATTCAGTAATATTGGTCATATTAAGAACAAATGCTTTGATACCATTTTGTCATGGACCAACCTGGGTTGACCCTGAACAGTTCTCCTGAGCTATATCTTAACATCCCTAAGGAACCTTCCCAATCACGCCAGGCAGGTGAAATGAACTATGGTAGTAAATGAGAGTTAGTGGGAATTATTTTGACCAAAATAAATATACAAAAGTAGATTAAAAATAAATTAGCATCCCAATATAAATAAAAGTAAAAACAAGAAAAAAACAATATTGAAAATAAAACCAAACTGAACGACTAACCATATCTCCATGTGACCCCATGGGTGACTCATAGATACAAATACTCGACATCTTTCCATATAAATTGAGACCATGCGTTAATTTTTACATGATGATAAAAACAATTATACAGTTATAAGTGTGAATATTAAAACTCAATAGGTATATCCACGTAAAACTATTTCCTATGCATATCCTCTAAATAAAACATTTATTTACTACTAGTTTGAAATATATTTGTATAAACAATTGTTTTTTATCTATATAATTTCAAAAAAAAATCATGTTCCATTTCCCTCTTTATTTAAAATAGGATTTTCATAAAATATGATGTTTGGTGATTTTATATAGAGTGATAGAGAATGAAAAAGGGTTTTTTTGAAAAGGTTGAATGAGTATATGAATAATTTTTTAGAAAAATATTCATTAAAATATTTTAAAAAAATTAAATTATACCATAGAGACACACCTCAAATAGGTAGCATAAGATAAATATTCACAATGTAGTTAATGTGTGAGAAATAAGTAATTAACAAACACAAAGGATGTAATTAGTTTTTTTTTCACAAATAAACTATTGTTGGAGAATATTGGAATACCAAAAAGTTCAGGGGATAATATAGAACATATTGTAACCTGAACTATCCTGTCAATTCAATTGATGCAATAAAACATACCTAATCCATAGTCATACCAAACTAATCCTAATTGAGGGGTATCATCCTCAAAGTAGAACATGATCATAAAAATGGTCATATAGCCAGAGTGTAATTCTAAACATGTGTAACAATTATTCCCATATAATCCTCTATATATGAAATGGAACAATTTTATGTCTAAATTGTGGTTGAGACTTGGATTATCAACTAATCAAATATATACAAGAAAAAATAACAAGGTATAAATAAGGCACACACAAAAGAGTCACTCTCAAACAAAACTCGAAGGATGTTCCCTTTCCCTTAAGCCATAACTATAAAATTTATGTCCCATACCAAGGATATTCTCATTCCACTAAGAATGGTAATGAAAGAAACACATCTCATAGTTTTTTTTCAATGAAAACCCATTTTTGAAAGATCGCACCAGATCTCATAGATTCGTTGAGTGAAATAACATTTCAAAGAGATCTATAAAAACCATATATAAAGGATAATCTGGTATCTCACTGGACACTTCGTGTGCAGTGCGAAATAAAACAATTCAAAATGATTCTTTTCAAAGAGATAATAATCATATTTCACCTCAAATAATCCTTGAAAACATAATATGTTACTAATTAGCATAATAAATTGTATGAGAATCATGAAATCAAATATTCGTAAAATTAAATGTCCAATTAATAGGAAAACCTACCTCAATCCCTGACACCTATGCCAATGTCCACATCACACATTCACACATATGTATCATTACATATATATATATATATATATTCACACCTAGACCCAAATACATATATTCCCACTACCATGAGTGAATATATATATATTGGGATACTTATATATATTCTTATTTATGAATATGTGTGTAAGAACCTCTCTGTGACACATATATAGTTTCCTTCGATGAACACCACAAGAATAGGATTCAATCAGTCTCACAAACACTATAAATTAAGAGACAACCAATAAAACCCAAATCACATTAATTATTGGACATGGTTTGTGTACTACAATTTATGGAAAATAAAACAATAATATAATAATAAAAAAGAAGAATATGTGAATAGAATCTCACTGGAGATAATGGCACCAGAAATCAGAAGAAAAATCAAATCAATAGAGTGGTGAGAGGAGGTGTGATGCAAGGCTGGGATCCCCTCCTCCCTAATATTTCAGTGAGAGTGGGGGAGGCAGATGAGTATGTAAGGTGGGACCATTTTGTGTTTTAATATTATTATTAGGATTATTATTATTATTTTATCTTTGTTTTCATTTTTTTTTTAATGGAAGAAGGCACATTGTTTAGGTCAAACTATTTGGAATACTGTGTTCCAACTATGTTCCTATTATTGGGATCATAGAGAACCTCACATATACTGGCCACACTGTTTGTGAAATAATGTTCCTACGGTTCAATTGATTTTAACAAAAATTAAAGATGCAGAAACACAGTTATCGCATGTTTGGAAAACCATGCTCCTTAAATGTGTGACATTATATGAATTCCCAAAAAACTATAAATTTCAATGTAAAAACACCCAGAAGAGAAAAAAATAAATAAGAACTGAAAAATAAGTAAAATAAGAGAATAGTCTCATGTTGGGGTGTGATAATTTCAATGAATATCCGAATAGGAAGTAATATATTCTTAACAATTTTCAACACCCCAAACTCATACTCCTTGATCCAATGCGAAAAACACGAACATTACGCACATAATTACATAACAACTATGATGGCCCAAACTAATCATTTATATATCTAAAACCATTTTAATCATTAAAAAATATATTTCAAAAGTAAAATCACAATCATAGAACCTAGAAAGTTTAGTTTTTTAGAGATCCACTACATAAATATCTTATTATCTAGTATTAATTCAACATATCCAAATATATATATATACATAATACTTTCCTCTATATATAGTCCTCAATAGAATTACCAAAGGAAGTGGAAAATAATGATAAATGAGCTCAAATCCCTAGTAAGGGAAAACTTATAAATGATAAATAACATTTAATATCATAAACAGATAATAAAATATTATAATGTTTGAAATATATTATTATAAATAAAACAAAACCAAAACATTTTTCCTTAATTCTTGATATAATTATATATAGAAAATTTTGATCAACCATATACCATGGTGTTTGTGTGAAAAAAAAGAGGCAGTAATCATGATCCATGAAGCATAATATAAGACTCTAACATTGAAATGTTGTAGAAATATATTCATATATTTCACAATATATTGAATCGATCATCACTAACTATTTCGTATTATTTACAAAACATCACATCCTTTTGACCATAGAGAATATATCATCATAACTCATTTCCTATGAGGGATTGTGTATCAAAACATGTTTCCCACTGTTATCTCATGAGATATAAATATTTACCCAATATATTGTAGGGTAATACAGAGGCCACCCATTATATAATGATAAACCATACATATGTGTGACTCATGAAATCAATTATATATGATATAATTTAAATCCCATGGAAGAAAATGTGTTTCTTATAATTTTCAAATGGAATCATATAGAATGACGTCATATAGAATGACAACAACTGTTAGATCATTTTATACCAAAATTCCATATAACAGTAGAATTATTTCAAAATTTCACATAGAGTGTTATCGTTAATATTGCCCATAAAAATATCTTTTTTGATATAGAGTGAAAAGTACAAGTAAAGTCTTAAAATTAATTTTCATAAAACACTTTCAACAATGTTGTAAAATGATAATGTTACAAGTCAAGTTAAAAAACCATTCTCAATATGTTGATGGAATACTTTTTGAAACAACACATTAAAGGATTACCCAATAAAGGATCCTTATTATGAAATAATTTTGATTTTAGGTGATGTGAAGTGGAATATACAATATTAAATAAATTGAATGAAAATTTCTTTTTATGAATTTTTGGTATTTTTATAGAAAAACCCACATCAATGAAAATGTTATAAAACATTTTTTTAAAGATATAAAGAGAAATATAAAAATTAAATAAGAAATTTTTTTTATCTTTATAAATAATATATGAAATAATTTTTTCAAATAATTAATATGGATATAGAGGATAAAAAATTAATAACGTGGAAGAGAATTATTCAAAACATTTTCAAATTTAAATGAAGAATGAAATTTATAAAATAATAAGTATTTGATTTCAAAATGTAAATTCCCCAGGACTAAATTAAGAAATATAATATAATATCATCATATTATAGAGTAAATATATCTAATAATACCATATTCAAAATTGATTGATTATTACTGGATGAAAGGAGATGATTTAATAAAAACCCATACCTTGGATTCTCTATTTTTCTGATGCGCTCTAATGTAATGTATAAAAAAATATAAACATATTAATGAATTGTTAATAAATCTTTTAATGTATTTCACCTGTCATATTATTCATTAAAAATAATTTTCTCCAATAATATTTTAAATATATATTTTTTTCTTATAAATAAATGTTATTTATTTTATTTGTTTCATACAATTATTTCAACAGAGATGTTGGTTATTTTTTTGATACCAAATTAATAATTTACATATTATTCAAGATTGTGTAAGAATTTTTTTTTATTTTTTTATCCCCATTTTAAATTTATGGAATTAATGGGTATGTTTTGTGAAAATGGAATTCATAATGAACTTGTTTCGGGATATTTCGAGATAACAACCTATTACATTATATAGATCATTGATATTTTTGTATCAATCTAAATAAATGTTATTCATAACATATTTTACCATTTAATATCACATATTATTATTAATTATGTTTACATATTCATATATTATTGAAATTTATACCATCTTACATATAGGTTTTAAATGAAATTCTTGAGTCAACACAATATGTAACCTAAATTAGTATCCCATAAGGCCTGAATTATGTTGCTAATCACCAGGGGACATAAACGGGAACAAGTATATCATATAAAGAAACATGGGAATAATTTCACCCTCAATAGAAATATTATAATATATAAGAAAACTATGTAACATATTCTGTAACTATAATATATCATATTTCAAAAAAATAAACCAAATGTTCACATCCAACATCGGATATAAAGGACTCATCGAATAATAGAAATACCATCAACATCATAGATCCAAAAACTACTCCTTAGCCCATATCTTTGTGACCATATATCACAACCATCCCAACCCACCTAAGAGGAAAAATGATCAAGTACATTTATCATCTACATAATGCTCTTCCCATTACATTTATCCTACAATGCCATGGCTAAAAACACCCAAAGGAAAAAAGTAGGGTGTGATGAATAAATCTCAATAGGATGCTACAAAAAATATATAGATTGTCTATCCATGTGGTTCTATATTTTCTTGAATAAAATATATTTCTAAAACAATTAAAATTTAATCATTTTCTTTTTATAAATCATCCACTGGGTTTTTATTAAAAAACATGCCCTTCCTTTAAAAATCAACAGATAAAAAAATAAATTGATAAATATTACATATCAGATATCCTTTGAAATATATAGAGTAAAAAAAATTTCCATAAGCAATATCCATATTATGATCATGTGGTAAAATAAACATATTGAAAGATCATACACGTAACATAATCTTAAATAGACCAAAGTGGTAAATCCATGATGTGAGGGTGTGAACAACCAAAAAACTATGAAATATAAAGGAGAATTATCTAGTATGTGACACTCATAATGTTGAGAACCTCAATCCCCTAGAAATTCTACTCCATAGCCTCAAAAAATCAAGGGAACTACCCCTAGTGATAGTTAAATACACTATGGTTCATCATTTTTAGTTTTTCCCCATACCCCAAGAATTATTATTTTAGTTGAATTTTTTTGAGTGATTGAACAACAGAGAAGGAACTTCAAGTGAGATGACCCTTCAATGCTTCATTAAGTGGAAAATTCATAATTATGTATTTTTGACATATGTTTACCTCAAGGGTATTTTAGTAATTTCCTAAAAAATATAATTCCAAATTCAGTGATTCTTTTTTTAATCGTTATTTTATTTCCTTTAACATTTTATTCTTAACTAGGTGAAGAGTCTAGAGTCTATATGCCTTAAAAATCAACTATGTTCATGAATTTCTGGTGAGACAGCATAGACCCCACCATAATAACGGAATCATATCTTGGCCTAAACACCTAAAATTGAGGTTCTTCCACCTAGAATGAAACTACGACACATAGGTGCGCCTCCAAAATTAATATTATGGTGTTTTTTAACCATTAATGTGGCCACATAATGACATATTTTTAAAAAATCTTCATTGAACCTGCATCCATAAAAATAAACCACCAATAAAAAATTCATAACTCCAACATAATGAGGCAAACTAACCTGAAATATTGAGAGGAATCATGGAATATAGTTATGAACACTGTATATGATGGGCACCATGTGTGAATTGAAAATTTAACGGTTCAAAAGTGTATCAACATTTGGAAGACATAAATATTCCTATAAAATGAGAGGATCTCCTTCCTAAAAAATCATCTGATTTTCCATCCATTTCCATCAAGTAACCAAGTGGGAAATCTCCACCAAGGTAGGCTGGCTGAAAATCTTACCCGCTTATTTTAAATTTATTTATTTTCATTATTTTTGGTTTATTTTTCTAATGTAATTTTGATTTCTAATAAAATCATGGATTTTTTTTATTTCTATGTCCACCCATCCACTTTATTTTATTCTTCTAATATTAAAATCGTGAACTATAATACTCATGACCATGAGTAACTAATCTGAGGAATATCCTGATGGAGTAATTAGTTTCTTGATCCTAATACCCTATTTGTAATATTCTTTGAGTTAATTATAAGGTCAATTTATAGTGGGGGTGATCCTTATTGTAGTGGTCTAATGTTTAACATCATAATATACAACCATTTTCCCTCAATTGAGGAAGGGATGAAGGGTGTTTTCTTCAATCTATAAGTGGAAAATTCATTCATAAAAATGGTAGAATAATGTGTGCACACATATGATGGAGGATGTTCACTAAGAATATTTGTAGCTAGTCAATGAAGGTGCTCCCTTAATTTTCACATGGGAGAACTTCTTGTCTTCAATAATTTCAATATGTTTATAATTCCATGACAATTTATAAATGAATTTTAGTTGCGTCTTATTTTTCATTTCATTTATATAATTATATTAATTTTATTTAATAAAACAGAAAAAAATAATTACTTCATAGGTGAATTATATTATGTAGGTGAGCGAACAGTGAAAGATCCTCAAAATAGAAGACCTTGGTCAACCACTATGTTGCACTAAGAAAACATAAAATTAATCTTTTTTTATTCCGAACAACTAGAGTGCGCACATGATCAATATATAAAGGTTAAAATAATAATAATATCAAAACTAATTACGCATTCTTCACTGTATACAAAATTTGATCTGAATGATGTGAATGTAGTTTTTTAGAATTCAGAATTGATTCTTGCTATAAACGAAAAATTTTATCATATTTAGAAGAATCATACATTGGGAACTCATACATAATACAAATGAAAAAAACATAATTGGTGAAATGTTGGTGTTTCGATACAATTTGAATGTATATGGTGATGTGATAATAAACAAATAAATATTAGTGAGAAAATTTTTCTAATAGATCGAAGGAATTGATTTCGATGAGACCTATTCTCAAATAACTAGGTTAGAATAAATTATAATATTTCATTATATATCTTCATAATAAAGGTACAAAAAAAATTGATGGATGTGAAGTAATTTTTTTTAATTGTGAACATGATGGGGATGTTTATATTGAACAACTATGAAGATTTTTTTTAGGTAAGGGTGAAGGTTTTGTGTGTAGATTGAATAATTACATATATGGACTAAATAATGTTCCGAGGGATCGGTATTCCAAATTTTCTTACTGATTAAGAATGTTGAACTTCCAGAAATAAAGAGTTGATATTAAATTGTATATCAAATAAAATTTGGGGACTTCTGTCATTGTAATTTTATATGTTGAGGACATTATCTTAGCGGGGAATGATAAATGAACTTGTTAAAGGTTTTCTAATGAAATGATTTTTTTTGAAATATATGTGATAGGAGAGATGAGATACAAAATAAAGTCACAAATATCATTAAAGAGGCAAATATTTCATTCTCAAGAAAATAATTATATGGAAATTCATAAAACGTTTGGAATAGAAGAATCCAAACATGTTTCATCCATTATTTTAGTGGTATATACATTTTATAAATATGGATAATGTATGAATGTTGACTTTAAAGTGATGCAAATTCGGATAAAAATATTGTTTTATTAGATTTTTCAAGACTAGAAATCATTTATCCAATTACCATATGTGAAATATTCTAATGTGATCCAAAAGAATCACATCTACTAGCTTGAAAAATAATTATCATCTATATAAAAGAAACAATAAATTTCTGAATCAGGTATGATAACTTAGAAGTAATTGATTTCTGGGTTATAAATATAATGATTTGGTAGGATGTATTGATGAAAAAATATTCACATCTTGTGGAGATTAATTTTTTTGGGGTATTTGTGTAATTATTCATAGAATGAAAGAAAATTTAGTAACTCTTAGAAAAAATAATGTTGAGTATGTTGCAACCCCTCAATCTACTACAAAACATATGTGTATGAAGACTCCGTAGGGATAATTACATGATTATGTAAAGTTACCTATTCTCATGGCATGTCACAATTTTTGTTTTATAAACCGTACAATAAATCCAGTGAAAATTTTTCATTCACAACACATTAATAGAAAATATAATTTCATCATATAGCATGTGGAGATTAATGAACTCAATCTAATGTATGTTCCTACATCAAAAAAGTTTACTCTCATATTCATGAATCCTTTACCTAATGAATATTTTTTAAAATTAATGTTGAACATAGGATCCATTCTCCGTCACTCTATGGTTGAGTTATGTGTTTCTATCCCCTCTGTCATCTTATATTTCGATAGTGTTATCAAGGGGGAGAAAATTTGTCTTATAAATATATCCATTGATACGTGTTAGTCATTTTAAGTAAGAAAGTATGTAGGGGAGTTTTGGGAAATCTATAAACTCATCATATAAAACTATAAACTATTTAAACTATATTTTAATGTGTTCATAAAAAATATGGTAAAATGAATGATGTCTTGAAATATTAAATATAGAGAAATTTTGAAATATTCTTTGAATGTTGATGAAGTTTTGTATGTCACTTTTTTTGGGACAAAATGTTTTAATTGTAAATTATACATATTTCCTACAATGAGTTAGCTCACATAGGCCTAGAGTTATGGATAAATGATCCATTTATTTAGGTTCAAAATATTGGTGTCTTATGAACCATGGTTGAAAACAAAATAAAGTGGGAGATTGTTGGGACCATGTTTGGTGGAAGTTGTTTATGGATGATGAAATAAGTTTTTATTGAATATTTATTCATTTTTTTGATGAAATGAAATACCATTAAATTGAAATGTCTTGTAGATAACATGACAGTAATGAAAATGGAAAAGTTATCAAAATATTAGAAAAAATTTTTATATGATATTTCAACAATTTATGTTTTTCATTTTGAAAATGGTTTCTAAAATAAGTTTTTCCTCAAAACCCACCATGGGTTCAGATAGAAATATTAAATCTATATGAGAAAATATATATCAAGGATGTACCCTTTAAGGATGTCCCCTTTTCCTTAATCCAACAACGCATAACGGAAGTCTCATATGAAGGATGTTCTTGTCACTCTTACAATAGAAATGAAAAGAGAATCATCTAATGGTGAATTTTCTAATGAAAACCAATATATCAATGTTCCAAATAAGCATCACATAATATTTTCATGAAAATACATTTTAAATGGATCCAAAAACATCACTTATTAAGTAAAATTAGGTATTTCGTTGGAAACATGGTGTGTAAGTCAATATAAAACAATTTCACCCAATAAATTTCAAATAGAGGAAAAACAAGATTTCATCTCAAATAATCATTCAAAATATTAAATATTAATAGTTATTAACAATACATGGTTTAGACATCAATAAATCAACGAGTCTTATATTTAAATTCAAATTCACTGGGAATCCTATCTTAAATCAAGTTGCCTTCGATGGTTAGAACATTATACATACACATATAAACAAATTTTCATATATATAAGAACTTATAAAACGAAATATATATATTCACAACTCCATGATTGAACATATACAAATGGTTATATCCATATTTTCTGATATATTCATTTATGTGTAATTCACCATCATAGAACTGTTAATTTTTGACATCATTGAACACCTTAAGAACGTTCATCAATTGAGTCTCACCAACCCTTGAAACTATGAGAAATAAAAAATTAAATACAAAATTGGGTTATGGTCCATCCAATTCATGTTCACCGTAATATAGTGAAATAAACCAAGAAGAAAAGTAAAAATGAAGAATAATAAGATATTAGAGTCCCACTGGAGATGAAAGAATAGAAACTTGAAGGCAAAATCCCCTCAATGGAGGGAGTAGAGGAGGTGTGACAATTGACCTGCAGACATCTAGTGTGTGGTTTGATTGATATAGGGGTAGGTATCTAAGTTTTTTTGTGTGTTTGACCACTTTTGTGTTTTCCTATTATTATTATTTCTATTTATTTTATTTACATAATTTTACTTTTTTTTAAAAGAATGTGGCACATATTTTTAGTCGCACTGTTGGATAAATTGTGTTCCAAATATGTGCACATTATTCGGATATTGGAGAACCTCAACTAGGTTTTCTAGCCAGCTTGGAAAACCATGATCCAACCATGTGGTTGGTTTTATAAAAATTTATAGATGTTTTTACATGATTAATACTAGGTTTGGAAAACAATGTTCCTTAATTATGTGACATGTTATGCATGACCAAAAATTACAAATTGTTGTGGAAATAAACTAAAGGAGATGATAAATAAATTTCAACTAAAAAATTAAAAAATAGAATAATTTCAAGTGAGTGAGTGAAAATTCTCCCCATCATGACACATTCCTCCCTCAGAAATCAAAATAGACTCTATTGATCAAGACCAACATATGGATGAACTAAAAATCATTACGATAATTGAACACTAAAAGATTGAAGAACAAAAATTAAAATTTTCTCAATACCCAAATATCTGAAATCAAAAAATAATCTATGATGCCATCCTCAAAAGCATATGAAAATCCACAAAATACATCTCACAATACAAAATCATGTTAACAATCAACGATGAGATTATGAAAAAGATACTCACACATTTCCAAACATAAACCACTAAAAAAACCTGACCCTTTACATATAAATATTCATTGACACGTATTATTATCTATTCAGGATCCTCACAATAATTTGACACAGTATTCACTCTACACACCACTAAAACTACAATGTTCAGGTTTGGGGAAGATGGGAATCATGGAATTGATCTGAAAAAAAATCAATACTGGGTTCCACACAAATTATGTCGATGGTAAAATCCTCTATATATAAGGACTATGATCAAACACTGACTTTAAAAACTATAACAATCACAAAAATCCTATAGATAACTCGTAAAAAAATTGAAACACATAATTGACCACACTTTCACTCAATAATGATAAGATTTAGAATTTCCAAATAGTTGTTTCCATTAAAATAGGATGCCAAAAAATACACAACCCTCACATTCACTCCAAATAAAATAAAATCCTATAGGATCAATAAAATCAAAATGAATTAATTTATAATGTGGTACCATTAAACAGAACTCACAATATCATCACGTTCATCCAACTGATCTACGTGATCCTTTGGGGAAATGGATCTGACTCCACTCATCATTCAATTGATTCCCATGAAGGACATATGGATATGGGATAAACAATAATCAGTACAATAAGAGAATTGATACTTCTAACATGAATCCTTTTTATGGTCATGCATAAAAAATTGAGGACATTCCATGGTCCTTTGTCCAGAGGTGGATAAAAAGAGGTCTAAAGGCCCACCAATTCCCCCTCCAACTTTCTGAAACTCATGAAACATCCTTTATAATTTGATAATAATTCACTTCACTATTTATAGTACCTATGTAAGGGATAAATACCTAATTAAATCCTGCCAAACATGACATCCACCTGAACTACATACCTTACCACTTCATCATAAGATTATAGAAAGTGTTTTCAGACACCCCCTCATTACATTACCTGAGGTTCGGACAATCCTTCTTATTTTACCTTGAAAACCAAAACAAAAAAGGGAATTCAATAATATTGGTCATATGAAGAACATATGCTTTAATACCATTTTGTCATGGACCATCCCGGGTTGACCCTGAACAGTTCTCTTGAGCCATCTATTGACATACCTAAGGAACCTTTCCATTCACGGAAGGGAGGTGAAATTAAGTATGGTTATAAAAGAGAGTTAGTGGGAATTATTTTGAACAAAATAAATATACAAAAGTAGAATAAAAATAAATTAGCATCCCAATATAAATAAAAGGAAAAACAAGAAAAAAACAATAATGAAAATGAAACCAAACTGAAGGACTAACCATATCTCCATGTGACCCCATGGGTGACTCATAGATACACAAACTCGACATCTCTCAATATAAATTTAGACCATGCGTTCATTTTTACATGAAGCTAAAAAACAATTATACAGTTGTAAGTGTGAATATTAAAACTCAATAGGAATATCCAAATAAAACTATTTCCTATGCATATCCTCTAAATAAAACATTCATTTACTACTAGTTTGAAATATATTTGTATAAACAACGGTTTTTTATCCATACAATTTCAAAAAATAATGATGTTCAATTTCCCTCTTTTTTTAAAATAGTATTTTCATAAAATATGACGTTTGGTGATTTTAGATAGAGTGATAGAGAATGAAAAAGGGATTTTTTGAAAAGGTTGAATGAGTATGTGAATCATTTTTTAGAAAATTATTCATTAAAATATTTTAAAAAAAATTCAATTTTACCAAAGAGACAAACCTCAAATACGTAGCATAAGAGAAATATTCATAATGTAGTTAATGTGTGAGAAATAAGTAATTAACCAACCCAAAATATGCAATTAGATTTTTTTTTCACAAATAAACTGTTGTTGGAGAATATTGGAATACCAATAAGTTCAGGGGAATATATAGAATATATTGTAACCTAAACCATGATGTCGATTCACATGATGCAATAAAACATTACTAATTCATATTCATACCAAACCAATCCTAATTGAGGGGTATCATCCTCAATGTAGATCATGATCATACAAATGGTCACATAGACAAAGTTTAATTCTAAACATGTGTAACAATCATTCACATATAATCCTCTATATATGATATGTTCCAATTTTATGTCTAAATTGTAGGTGAGACTAGGATTATCAACTAATCAAATATAAACAAGAAAAAATAACAATGTATAAATAAGACACACACAAAATAGTCACTCTCAAATAAAACTTGAAGGATGTACCCTTTCCCTTAAGCCATAACTATAAAATTTAAGTCCCATACCAAGGATCATCTCATTCCTCTAACAATGGTAATGAAAGAGTCACTTATCACATATTGTTATTCAAAGAAAACCCATTTTTGAAAGATCCCACCAGATCTCATAGATTCGTTGAGTGAAATCACATTTCAAAGAGATCTATAAACACCACATATAAAGGATAATATGGTATCTCACTGGACACTTAGTGTGCAGTGTGATATAAAACAATATGAAATGCTTCTTTTCAAGGAGATAATAATCATATTTCACCTCAAATAATCCTTGAAAACATAATATGTTACTAATTAGCATAAGAAATGGTATGAAAATAATGAAATAAAATATTCGTAAATTTAAATGTCCAATTCATAGGGAAACCTACCTCAATCCCAGACACTTATGCCAACGTCCACATCACACATTCACACATATGTATCATTACATTTATATATATATATATATATTCACACCTAGACCGAAATATATATATTCAAACTACCATTAGTGAATATATATATATTGGGATAACTATATGTATTATTTTTTATGAATATGTGTGTAAGAACCTCTCTATGAACCATATATTTTTGCCTCTAATGAATGCCAAAAGAATAGGATTCAATCAGTCTCACAAACACTATAAATTAAGAGACAACCAATAAAACCCAAATCACGTTAATTTATGGACATGGTGTGTGTACTACAATTGATGGAAAAGAAAAAAATAATATAATGATAAAAAATAGAACAATATGTGAATATAATCTCACTGGAGATAATGGCACCAGAAATCGAAAGCAAAATCAAATCAGTAGAGTGATGAGAGGAGGTGTGATGCAAGGTTGGGATCCCCTCCCCCCTAATATTTTGGTGAGAGAGGGGGAGGCGGCTGAGTATGTAAGGGGGGCCATTTTGTGTTTTATTATTATTATTATTATTATTGTTATTATTTCATATATGTTTTCGTTTTATTTTTTTTAAAATGGAATAAAGAACATTGTTTAGGTCAAACTATTTGGAAGACTATGTTCCAACTATGTTCCTATTATTGGGATCATAGAGAACCTCACATGGACTGGCCACACTGTTTGTGAAATAATGTCCCTACAGTTCAATTGATTTTAACAAAAATTGAAGATGCAGACACACAGTTACAACATGGTTTGGAAACACATGATCCTTAAACGTGTGACATAATATGAATTCCCAAAAAACTATAAATTTCAAGGTAAAAACACCCAGAAGGGAAAAAAATAAATAAAAACTAAAAAATAAGTAAAATAAGAGAATAGTCTCATGTTGGGGTGTGATAATTTCAATGAATATCCGAATAGGAAGTAATATATTCATAAAACTTTTCATCACCCCAAACTCATAGTCCTTGATCCAATGTGAAAAAAAACGAACATTACACACATAATTACATACCTACTATGAGGGCCCAAACTAGTCATTTATATATCTAACATCATTTTAATCATTAAACATTATTTTTCACAAGTAAAATCACTATCATAGAACATAGAAGGTTTAGTTTTTTTAGAGATAAACTACATAAATATTTTATTATCTAGTATTAATTCAACATATCCAAAAATATATATATACATAATACTTTCCTCTATATACAATCCTCAATATAATTACCCAATGAAGTGGAAAATAATGATAAATGAGCTGAAATCCCTAGTAAAGGAAAAATTATAAATGATAAATAATCTTTAATATCATAAACACATAATAAAATATTAGAATTTTTGAAATATATTATTTTAAATATAACAAAACCAAAACATTATTCCTTAATTCATGATATAATTACATATAGAAAAATTTGAACAACCATATACCATGGTGCTTGTGTGCAGAAAAAAGAGGCAGTAATCATGATCCATGAAGCATAATATAAGACTATAACATTGAAATGTTGTAGAAATATATTCATATATTTCACAATATACTGAATCAATAATCACTAAAAATTTCTTATTATGTATGAAACATCACATCATATTTACCATAGTGGATAGATCATCATAACTCATTTCCTATGAGGGGTTTTGTATCAAAACATGTTTCCCATAGTTATCTCATGAGATATAAAAATTTACCCAATATATTGTAGGGTAATACAGAGGCCATCCATTATATAATGATAAAACATTCATATGTGTGACTCATGAAATCAATTATATATTATATAATTTAAATTCCATGGATGAAAATTTGTTTCTTATAATTTTCAAATGGAATCATATAGAATGACATTAACTGTTACATCATTTTATACAAAAATTCAATATAACAGATGAATTATTTCAAAATTTCACATAGAGTGTTATCTTTAATATTTCCCATAAAAATATATTTTTTTATATTGAGTGAAAAATATAAGTAAAGTCTTAAAATTAATTTTCATAAAACACTTTCAACAATGTTGTAAAATGATAATGTTACAAGTCAAGTTAAAAAATCATTCTCAATATGTTGGTGGATGACTTTTTGAAAAAAAACATTAAAGGATTACCCAATAATGGATCCTTATTATCAATTAATGTTAATTTAAGGTGATGTGAAGTGGAATATATAATATTAATGAAATTGAATTGAAATTCCTTTTTATGATTTTTTGGTATTTTTATAGAAAAACCCACATCGATGAAAATGTTATAAATTTTTTTTTAAAGAGATAAAGAGAAATATAAAAATTAAATAGGATAAATTTTTTTATCTTTCTAAATAATATAAGAAATAATTTTATGAAATAATTAATATGGATACAGAGGATAAAAAATTAATAACGTGGAAGAGAATTATTCTAAACATTGTCAAATATTAATGAAGAATGAAATTTATAAAATAATAAGTATTTGATTTCAAAATGTAAATTCCCCATGACCAAATTATGAAATATAATATAATATCATCATATTATAGAGTAAATATATCTATTAATATCATATTCAAAATTGATTGATTATTACTGGATGAAAGGAGATGATTTAATAAAAACACATACCTTGGATTCTCTGTTGGTCTGATGCGCTCTAATGTAATGTATAAAAAAATATAAACATATTAATAAATTATTAATAAACCTGTTAATGTATGTCACCTATCATATTATTCATTTATAATAATTTACTCCAATAATATTTTAAATATATATTTTTTTATCATCAATAAATGTTAGTTATTTTATTTGTTTCATATAATTATTTTAATAGAGATGTTGGTTATTTTTTTGATACCAAATTAATCATTTCTATATTATTCAAGATTGTGTAATAAGTTTTTTATTATTTTTTTATCCCATTTTAAATTTATGGAATTAATGGGTATGGTTTGTGAAAATGGAATTCACAATGAACTTGTTTGGGGATATTTCATGATAAAAACCTATTACATTATATAGATCATTGATATTTTTGTTTCAATCTAAATGAATGTTATTCATAACATATTTTACCATTTAATATCAAAAATTGCTATTAATTATGTTTACATAATCATATATTATTTAAATTTATACCATCTTACATATAGGTTTTAAATGAAATTCTAGGGTCAACACAATATGTAACCTAAGTTAGTTTCCCATAAGTCCTGAATTATGTTCCAAATCACCAGGGGACGGAAACGGGAACAAGTATATACTATAAAGAAACATGGGAATAATTTAACCCTCAATAGAAATATTATAATATATAAGAAAACTATGTAACATATTATGTATCTTGAATATATCATATGTCAAAAAAATAAACCAAATGTTCATATCCAACATCAGATAACAAGGACTCATCGAATAGTAGAAATACCATCAACATCACGGATCCAAAAACTAATCCTTAGTCCATCTCTGTGTTACCATATATCACAACCATCCCAACCCACCAAAGAGGAAACATGATCAAGTACCTTTATCCTCTACATAATGCTCTTCCCTTTACATTTACCCTACAATGCCAAGTCTAAAAACACCCTAAGGAAAAAAGTAGGGTGTGATGAATAAATCTCAATAGGATGCTACCAAGAATATATAGATTGTCTACCCATGTGGTTTTATATTTTCTTGAATAAAATATATTTTAAAACAATTAAAATTTAATCATTTTCTTTTTATAAACCATCCACTGGTTTTTTATTAAAAAACATGGCCTTCCTTTCAAAATCAATAGATAATAAAATAAATTGATAAATATTACATATCAGATATCCATTGAAATAAAAATATTAAAAAATATTTTCCATAATCAATAATCATATTAAGTTCATGTGGGAAAATAAACATATTGAAAGATCATACACATAACTTAATCTTAAATAAACCAATGTGGTAAATCCATGATGTGAGGGTGTGCACAACCAAACAACTATGACATATAAAGGAGCATTATCCAGTATATGACAATCAAAATGTCGACAACCTCAATCCCCTGGAAAGGCTACTCCATAGCCTCAGAAAATCAAGGGAACTACCCCTAGTGATAGTTAAATACACTATGGTTAATCCTTTTTAGTTTTTCCCCATACCCCAAGATCACCTAATGTTTTGTTATATTACTATAAAGTTCAATGAAAATAAAACCATGTTTCCGACAAAATTTTCTAAAAAATTTCCATTTCAAATAGAAGCACACATTTTCTTAAAACATTTTATATATACATCTACACCAGTTTAATTCTTCAAAAAACATTTCCATTTTAAAAAAATTTCAGAAACTTAACAAACATATCATGTTTCTCAAATGGTTTCATCAAAAACACCTGTTTGGAAATATAACCATAGCTATAAAAGATCAAAACTAATTTCATCATTCAAAACCAAAGGAATGAATTATAATAACATAAGACATGCGAAGGGTTTCTATGTGATAGAGACACTAACCACATGATCGATGAAAATTGAATATTCTTTTTGACTAATGATGGAAGTGAAAGAGTATATAATTATTAAGAACCAATATATATCAAAAAAATCTATAAATTCCCCATTTCTAGGATAAATCTATAAATATGGTTTCATAATACAAAATAATTATTTAAAAGAAGATGTGAAAATGGATAGTAAGGGTTCTACATACAGATTTATTCCCAATGGAGACACAAGATTATACTTGGAAATACTAGCCTCCATGGGGAGAAGTTGAGACTTAATAAAATTATTTGGGAGCCACTAAAGAAATAAAATTTTGTTTTATAGTTAAGATATGTTAGATAAATGATATATTAAATATTTTAAAATGAAAATAACAATGTCACCCTTTCTAAACTGGATAACCAACGATGTCACCAGTAAGCCACTAGGCTTCAACGACTAGATGGTGGGTGCTGGAAGAATACATTAACCTATAAAAATTATACTAGTATGTTACTAAAAGAAAACCATATAAATGGTTGGAACAAGAAGAATATTTGTATATCCAATACCTCCATTGATGAGATAGTGAATTCCTACTTGTCAACATGTGGATACTACAACAATATAACTGTTTTTGAATGCCACACCTGCTTGTCAGTTCCCCGTTCAAACTAGCTAGTGGAATCTTCTTAATACAAACAACAAAAATACCTCTCCCAACCTAGACGAAACCCAAAATTCAAAAAATAAAGGACAAAATCATTTTCTAAACATGTTCCCATTGAAAATTCAATCCATCATTAAATCATCTTATCCCCAAAATGGTACAGGATCATAATCCTGAGAAAAGTTAATTCCATTGATAAATCATAAATCCCTTATTCTCCTAAGCCTCAGGGTTTTACTTAAAAAATATAAGTATCAATTAATAAAAGGGATATTATTTCCATGAAACACTTTAGCATGTTGGTCATCTATTTAAACATGTAATTTTACCACTGAGGTGTTGGGCTTAATTTCAACATCCTCTCACTGAATGATGTTCGATTGATTGAACTGATACTTAATCAAGTTGGAATCATAGAACATGTCATACATAGACGTCAAATAAAAAGATAAGTCACAAGTATAATCCACCTTCCCAATTCATTCCACAATATTGAGTGAGCTAATACAATGTGGTGCTAACTTAACCCTACATACACATATGTATATTTACAAACAAAAGTTAAAATTTTAGAAAAACCTTATTACCTATGTCATATTTAAATTTATGATTATTTAGATAATCAAAATATTTCTGGATATTCTGATATATCATTGAACTCTTTTTGATCAACTATACAATATATATCCTCTCATGAACTACACTCGGTCCAACCAAGGACCGTTATTCAACAAGAACTCCTATATTGTTCATAAAATCGATCCATACTGATGAAATATTGATATATATTTTTATTGGATAATCTACTAAGGTTATTAAATTTTCACAATTTCCATTGAAATAAATCACGCATGCCTGAAGCATTTCCTTAAGAATTTGGATGGCTCCCTTTGTTTTTAATCTGACTATGGGTGATAAGTTGTGATCAACATCAACTGTGAATTCAATTATATCTATAATACACACCATAACTATAACGTAAATTGATTTTCTCTATCATAAATGATAGTTTATTGAACACTGTGAGGTATGAAAACCCTCATGTAGATACATGTTCCCAATAGCCTGTACCTTTATAGACTCCACTATTTGTAGAAAATATATTGATTTCATGAGCCAGTAAATAACTATCCATGTCACATCCATACCAATATGAGTGTGTGGTATCCCAATCTCAAATTACATTGTTATCTCATCCAATTCCCACATTAATATTGCCTAAGGTTGCATTAAACTAGTTGTTCTCTAATTCTCCACCTTAAATTTCTAATATGTCTGGGAGAAAGATACAAAACCCATAATTGATCATTTCATTCCAATAAAATAGTAACGAAATATCAGGTCATGGATCATCGTGGTAGCTCTAGGGCTCACATGATAATGTGATCAGTTTCCATTATCCATCAACACATGCCTCAAGCCAATCAAAACAACCCTCCTACCTCAAAAGAACAATACCTCATCTGGAGACCGATACCACTCACCCAATGTCAAGCCACTATAAATATTCCCACTAAAACACAAAAACTATACATAAAAATCTAAAAAAAGTATAATATGATAAACAATATGTGATCATTAACAAGTGATTTCTATGAATACCTAACCATTAGCTCCCCCTTCATCCAAGAACATATCAGAAAACAATCTCATTAATTACTACTTTTCAACTGATTCTTTCACTCTCTGAGACTTTAATTTCTTCCACAAAAAATCTATCCCCACATTCCATTAACTAAGGTGAAATAAATATAAAAATCAATATTTTGAAGGTACTCAACAAATTTTCTATGTATCATTTTGAGATCCCTCAGAGTGACGATATTGTATAGAATCTTATGGTATAAATACACTGCAAACTGCTCCCCAAAGAGGTAGTTCTTCTATGTCTTATGTGAATTCAATACCACTACCAACTCAAAATCCTGAGTGGGGTAGTTAATATCATGTGGTAATAAATAAATAGATTAATAATACATGACTTATATCCCCTGCATCAGTTGCCCAAACTCATTCTGAAGGAATCATAGTAAAAAACATAAACAACACCCACAATTAGAAGAATCAATACTTGATATGAAATAAATTCAACATTGAAATCATCCTGATATATTTGGTTTTGATATGTCCAAACAAAATTAAAACCCTTATGGGTCAGCTCTATCATTGTGGTTTCAATCTATGAGAAGTCATTAAAAATGCATCACTAATAACAGTTTAATACCATGAAACTCTAGATATAACACACATTTTTGTACCACTCCCAAGACATAATTGTCTGGATCTTCTCTTGATCCCCTGAGGCACCATTCTCATAAATAATGTTTCTTATAAATTACACCTATTTTATAATGAATTAGAATTTGGATAACTTATTATAAACTTAAATTTCTCTTATTATTCCAATGATTATATTCATATTCTCTATATGATCCAACTCTTATGTGGAATAAATAAGGATATCATCCAAAAAAACAACTATAATGGAATCCAATTACTAATGGGGGATTGGGTTAATCATCATTATAAACACTATTAGAGAGTTAGTACGACATAATGGATTGAAATTACTCAAAATTACCATACCTATTACTAAACTCAATATTAAGAATATCTTCCTCTCATAATTTAATATGATGATACCTAAATTTCAATTTATTTCTTCAATTTCGATGAGCTTCATTAAAGTGATAAAAAAGTTTACAAATCATGGAAAAGGGATATTTTTTCTAAGTTATCACCTTGTTGAGTTATTGGTAATCAATAAAAAACTCGATTGTCATGTCTTCCTTCTTTATAAAGAGACATGGCGATTACAAAGGTGAATGAATAGGATGAGTAAATCCACTATCCTCAAGATCCTCAGGATGTACATTTAATTCATTCAATTTAGTGGTTTACCTAGATTATGAATATATGGAAATGGGTTTCATACCAACAAGAAATATAATAGGGAACTAAAATTCCCTATGAGTTAGTAACCTAATGGAATTATCTAAAAAGGTCCGGATACAGACTCACAATAGGACACTAATACATTAATCTACAGAATCGTGAAACAACTATAAAAATTTGTATGATAATATCTTCGAACATGGGGAAATATGAACTTCTCTTCCTGATAGGTGTTCGAACCTTGGAACTTATTAAGACTTGTTCAATTTAACATTAGTGACCTATTATGAATTGGGAATAAATTGTTTGATTGTTATTTTAATCTTATTAAAGGAATGAAAATTACTTTATTATTTCATAAGGAATAATCACAGAGTATAAATTTAGTATTACTAATGTTATAATAAACATATGGCCAAAATCATGGAAAAATCGGTTTCAAATAATTATGATGACAATCAGGAACCTAAATTAATGAAATATATTCATTTACATAGATAATTATTTTAAAAATTGATCGTTATATTTTATGATGATATATGTAGTATGTTTTTTTGTTGGCCTTAATATTTTTAAAGTTTATCATTATGATTATGTGACATCTATGTGATTGATACATAAGGGAGTGATACTTATTGGAATGCTGAATTTTCAAGGCATGAGTCAGGATTGTTTTGATGCATATGGGACATGTTCATGTTTTTTTACAACAGGTGGGCTTGGTTCAATAGTACTAGATTATAGAGGAATGATTATATGGTTATATTGGATTTAGAAGGACCAAATGTAAATTATTGTAATACCATTGCATTAGATTAAAGATATCATATAAACAAAGTGCATTTTTTAAAATTTAATGTACTTTGTGATACATCCTCAGTTATAGAATCTTTCACCTATTGGGTGATCCATCTTGAGGCACGAGGATCCACCTTTAGTTATAAATATCTATAATGGAATCAAAGAAGGTTTTTGGATGTCCTTAAGTGCCACCCCATAACATTAGGGTCATCATGATTATTTAATGTGCAATATTCATTTATTAAATTAATACCCTGTTATTTGCTTAATTGAATGAACTATATCTCTCAAACTGCATATATTTATACATGGTGGCGTGATCCTAATAAGTTGCACTCATACAATATATGGTACAATGTATTGTACCCAAATATATTTAATGGATTTAGGTTTGGATAAGTTCAAGGGGAACTATTGGTGATCAGTAAATTTATGGATGGGTTGGAGTATGGAGATGGGACCAGCATGGGGTTCACATATAGGGTCTTGGGTTTCTTTAATTGGGTATTTATCGTATTTTATCTATATGAACTTCAAAATATCATTTATATAAATTGATATTTTCATTACATTATTCTATTATTATTTGGGTTTATTTAGTTGGTCATTTGTCATCGTTGACTACATGATAATTAATTCATATTTTTCCTCTATTTTTGTTACTAAATTATAATTTTATACCATCATTAAAACTCTTTACTAGAGGGTATAGAAACCCACAAAATTATTTTGACCCTTGCTAATAATTAGATGCATTTGGAATATGGGGAGGCTTTCCTGAGGTCATGTAACCAACATAGTTTGTCTATATGATAGAGTGTCGGATCAGGGGACATTACAAAATGGTATCGAAGAATATAACTTCTTCTTTGTTACTTTACTATTTTTTATAGGTATAAATAAGACTATTATGTTTTGTGTCCTCTTAATGATCATGTTCATTGGAGTATCTTACCCATGTATGGTGGAAAATATGATTTCCAGGTGATGGGATTATTGTTCATGATGCTCGCTCATTAAAGTTTGATTTTATTTCACCTTTGGTGACTCACATGTTGTGTGAGGTTATTTTTTCTTTATATTTATACATTTTCCCTAGATTCCATGATAAATGTCTTCATGAATTTTGATATTGAAATATGTATATATGTTCACATGCATTGTTTACAAAAGGGACATATTTATTACATGTGATATATTTTCCTATATTAACATTGAATTGATATACCTATTATTCCTAATCAAAAAGTGGAATAAATAAACTATTATGTCATGAAAATTCACATGTTATGACATGTTTAGATAGTCCATGTGATAGTGTTTCATTATTTTTATCACTTTTTGATATTTATCTATTGTGTACCTGGTGTTCTAAGGAGTTGGTTTTTCTTATAGAGAAAATGCATCCTCGTCATCTATGGATTGAGTGTTGGGAGAGTGGAAATTGGTTTTCACCTAACATAGATAAACTAGAGATTCTTGTATCATATAAGTATTAGATAGATTTTTATTTTTGTGATAGTTTCTTAAGGGTCATGTGATGCATGGAAATGGAGACTATTCACACTGTGTCTTCATGTCTGAGCGGATAAGAGAGTTCCAGCTACAACATCAAATTATGTTCATTGGGAAGGGAGACCCCAAGGTAGCTATGTTCTGGATTGAGTTATTCTAGAATATATTCAATAACCACATGAAAACTAAATATAGGTGGATGAATCGTTTGGTATACATGAATCCTGGACCATCCAAGCATTGGTGGGACATTTTGGATCAAGCTGGGTAGCAAGAGGTGTTATCCTGGAAGGACTTCAATGAAATATTTAAAAGACAATTATATCCAATGTTTTTATGGGGGATATTGATTGTCGGTGAATTAATATGGAATATGAGGTGATGTTAGTTATGGACTATACTGGGGGTTTCACTTACATATAGGGCCATGCACGATCATTATTAGCTGATAAAATTTAAAGGGAGAGGAAGTTTTAGGATGGTCTTCACTATGAGATGCATTAATAGGTGAATGTATTTCACTTTAAAATCATTGATGAATTGATTTATTAGGCTCTCGTCACTGAAGTAAATATATAAGAGTCCCTGAGTGGGGGATAGATAGTTTTAGCAGGGTGACATGGGAACTCTTCTTCTAGTGGAATGAAGCGATGATGGGTTAGTTATCACTAAGGAAGTATCAGGTAGAAAATTAAACGGAGTGGAATTATGCATCATGATTGTGGTTCAAAAATGTTCTATAAATTTAGTTGTTTAGGAAACAATTTACCATAGTTTATTCAACCCACAATAGATTCTAACACCCCAATATTTTGTCCAATATTAATTTTCATTTTAATTTAATCAATTTTAAAATGTTTCATTTAATGAAACCTTAAAAATATTTTACATTTTATTAAATAACTAGGTTTGGATTGTGTTATATTAGAAACCACGTTATTAATTCACTACACACAACATAAATTTCATTCTTACTCAACACGGAACACTGATGTTATCATGCATTACACGTAATAATGACTTCCCTCGATGGCTTATGTAACACCCAAGATAAAGTTTTATCGAATAATGATATGTTATTTAATATATAATACCCTATACATTAGTAGTAATAATTTAATTTTCAAAGATATGTGATTCACATAAATATAATATGAATTCATTGTCTAAAAATTAATTATAATAGAATATATAATAACCAATTGAATATAAAGGATATATTTTTCTTTTTTAGGTACCTACATGTTTTTTCCTAAATAAATTATATTACTTTAAATTTTGAGTGATATTAGTGTAATATATATGTTATATATTTAATAAAATATATTTTTTATATTCATCCAATATATCTTATAGACATAAGATAATAACAATCCCAATTTTATGTTTTAAAAATATGTTCTTTAAAATGATGTTTAACCGTATTTTAATGGAAAACTAATTTTAAATCCTGTATTTGGATACTTTATAGATTTTATTGGAAAAAAACTTGATATTTGAAATTTCAACCAAAAAATTAGTTTAAGATCAATATTTGGAAATTCTCATTTAGGTTTTATTTTTTTAAAGAATAGTAAGAAATATTGAATTTTAATTCAAAACTTTTTCTTTTCTAATTTATTTATAAGTTTACATTATATTTTAAGTTTATATAAAGTTAAATTAAATCATATTTTTAAATTATAAAAAATTATGTTTATTGGAATCAATTTGACATTGACATTAGGTATAAATACATTGCAAACTATAGGAAGTTTTTTACTTTAAAAATCAGCAATGTTATTCCGTTTACAGGATTGATTCTAGAGGAATTTTTCCCACTTATGAGATTAGAAATTAGAATAGTGGATTCATTATTTTAAATCATCATAATATTTTCACTTTCATTTTTTACCAAAAATATTTCTGAATATAGAAAAAATTAATTATAGTGATTTAAGTAAAATTAAGCTTAATAAGGGAATAAAAATTAAACTTATGGCCCCAAATAATATATCATGTCGTCAAAACATGTTTTATGACCATATTTCAGACATAAAAATTCAATTATTTATTTATTTATAGTTTTTATGAAATTTTTTATTTAAAAATGTGGGTACACCTAACTTGTTTTAAATAATTCCCAGTGTACCCTTTCCTTTTCCAATAAAAAACCACCACATCTCCCACTTCCTCACACCTCTGAAACCACATAGGTTCAGAAAATCAATAACCAATAAGCCTACAAAAATAAAAAAATTCCTCATTTCATCCTCCCTTTTTCATAAATCCTTCAAATTTATCCCTTTGGTACAAACTAAAAGAAGTTACCTGATTAAAAGGTAACACCCTCACTCAAGATACTTTATTTTATTCACATTCCCCACACCCTAAAATATTAATATTTCATGATTTTATATCATATATAGTATCCTAGTTAGTCCAGTATATTCTTTTGATAAGGTTTCATCCTACAATTACACAAACATCCATCTAATGAGTAATGAACAAATTGTTTATGTGAACGGAGAACTAATGCCTCACTAAACGATGATTGTTCATTTATCCATTACTTCCTATCATGAGGAAATTATGATGGAAACTATATTTATATATTCTATATATGATATTTATTAATTTATTTAGTCTTCTTTAATTTTTATTTATGACATACCTTTATTCTTTCCATCATTTGTATATATGATAATTGTCTTTGAGAATGTGTGGATTGTCTCCCCTTCAAGTAATTTAATTCATTCAAACACTACAATGAATTTATTAAGGATATTTTTTGGGAACCTATATTATATATATGAAATAATAATGATAACTTAATGATATTATATATCTATATACATATACATATATTTCATTTAGTTTCGTTCATTCAAAATTTCAATAAAACGGAAGCAGCATTCATGTGCACGTACGACCTATCGTCTCCATGAATAGTGTATCCCATTTGATAATTTTATATTGTATATATTATTATAGTAAAAATATAATTAATATTAATTATATTTATATCATGGTTTATGATCTTGAAATCATGATATACATATAAGGACCAATGATATAACAAATTAAGACACAAGTGAATAATACCCGCAACGTAACCTTAACATTGAATTGTTAAAAAGATGGTAATATAAATTCATAATAAAACCTTATATGGTATTAGATATAATAATATGGTTCATTAAATTATATAAAACAATATTAAATTTCATATATAGAAATTTTGAATGAGTACTACGATAATCAAGACACATGGTTAGGGGATTTCAAGTCTAACATTTATTTCTGTGAGACTTATAACTATTTCCCCAAACATATATTTTTTTTATTGATTATGGTTCCCATGAATATATTATATGGGTTTTCTTTTTAATTATATGGTTATTTACATATCCATTTGATTATATCTCTCTTTCCTGGGTTTTATGTTTCAATAGTTACCAAAATTTTAAATTGGTTTGGTCTTGATTTGCATTATTTGTTAAATATTCCATGAACATCAGGAACCCTATTTTCAAAAATTAATTCAAATATAAACTTTAAGATAATATTAAAGTAAAAATAATTTTAAAAAGCGGGTTTTATTGTTTTCATTCAACCTTTATAGGTTTCTAATGTATTTTCAAATAAATGTTTTCCCAAAAAACAATTCATGTTTTTTTAATGAAATGGTTTTAAAAAGGTTTTCAAGATTATTTTATATATTTTTAAGGAATGTGGTTTAAAAAATTAAATATATATTTATATAGTTTCAAATAAAATGTTTTCCAAAATGATTTCAAATAATTATTTATAATTTTTAGTCTTTAATTTCAAGAAAATTCATTTGAAAAGGTTTTATAATTTAAAGAGACTTTTTCAAACAATAGATGATATTTCACTCCAAATATGATTTAAAAATATCAATCCATGTTATTTTCTATCTATAAGGAAATATATTTAAGTTACTCATTACCATGTAGAAAATTATCTGAAGGTTCCATTCATATTATTTTGACAATGGTTTATGTTTTAATGGTATGATTCTTATGAAACCTATTTCTATTCCATGGATTATATGCTTTTAAAACCCACTTCATTATGATTTTATGAATTGATTATGAAACCTATATCTTTTAATTAGGATATCATGTGATGAAATGATATTGTTACCCATCTCATTTCATGGGTTATGATTTGATGTCTATAGAACCCATATCTTTTTATGTGTTATAATATGATGACAGTTTTATTATCTTGTGGAACATGTATGAATGATTTTATTATGAGATTGTTATGACCTATATCTCCATTCCATTCGTTGCATAAATATTTTTATCTCATGAGAAAATTATGGGGAAAATGTAAATGGGATTCATCCACTATGGGATTATGTGGAAACCTGATCCCTTACTAGGAAATGATTACAACAATAGACCCATAGGACATTGCGGGGACCTTCTCATGGTGTACGCCCACGGTGATATCCCGTATGATATTAGGAGAATGAGGCCTCCAGTAGAAATTCCACATTTATAAGATTCATTGTATGTTACTTTATATGGATGTGTGTATTGGCACATAGAATGTAAGATTATTATTAATGGATACTATGAGTCACACATTAAGATGTATTGATGAAAACTACGATGACAAATGATAGTGGTGAGGTAGGATATGTCGGGTGCATCACAAGTAATATTATATTAATGAATAATGAGAAAATGGATTCATCAATTTTCTTATTTCATGGAAGATAATATCTCATAAACATTGATGTAAATTATATGGCCTATATAAATCCATGGACATGGAGTTCTATAGGAATGTTCCACTTCTGAAAAATAAAAGAAAGTGATATTGAGCATATAGTTTAATTATATGAGTATGAAACCTACTTGATTAGATATATTGTGATAAAGGGATTATATTACACTATAAGAATTCCTTTGCTGTGTCATGTCATTGAAGCATTAGCATATTTTTATATGGGTGCCTTGGCATGTTTCTAGGCATTAACCTTGGAAATTTTGCAGGTTCTCCTAATGCCACTGAGAACGATGCCTAAAGGATCACACACTAATTGCATCCAATATCTTAGTTAAATTATTAATTATATAATAATTTGAATAAATATTATTCTTAGTCCTGGTTTTATAATAATTCATGTATTCCTAATCTCATTGATTATGCCACTTGTTATTCAAGAGAATATATTTTTAGTAGAATTATTAATAAATATTGAGGAGGATTGGAAAACCGAATTTAATTTTCTAGTGATAAATAATAATATTGAATATTATTTGATTAAATAAAAATTAATTAAAACTCACAAGTTAAGTGCATGTCATAAAATATTAATGTTTTTGTTATTATTTGGAATGGGGTTTCGCTAGGATTAATAAAACAATTAAAGGAACTTGGAAAAAATATTTATTAATACCCTAGTGAAATAAATTCCTAGTTATATTATTTTATTATTAGAAATGGGAAATCCATGTGATGCTGATTTTGTGTGTACAAAATGTATATAAATTATATAAATCCTATATATTTATAACCTCTCTTTGAATTCACTCATAATTGAGATTGATCTTCCTCCACCGGATAAAGGATAATTATTTGGAATAATTCATCCAAATTATTCTAGTTGGAAATTATAAGCACAAGGATCTTCTATGTTAGCACCTGAAGACTCATTTGTAGATTTCTGGAGATACATAGAATATATAAGGATCACCTCTAGAGGAGTTATACCCTTGATATCTATAATGAAATGATGATACACCTGTAAATATATGTCTGATTGCATTAATGAAGAATGAATATCCTTAGAGGAAAATCTAATTTAATTATATTAATTATAAAAAAATAAATATTTTGATCCTCTCAAATTGTTCTGGGTTTCAATTTATTTGATTAAATCCTAGATTCAATTCTATGGATACTCATGTTCATTGTTGTATTAATCTTGGATTGATCATCGATTATGGAATAATTTAAAGTTGGGCACTCCCCCCCACGTGTTTCCACTGTGCTTAGAACCTACAAGAGGTATTAGATTGGGTAAATAGTTGTTTATAATTATTTAAAAAATCCTTTTATGATTTATGATTTAATAATTTATTTTTTCATTTCATCTTTAATAATTACCTTTTAACTTGAATGTCAATAACTTCTCTTACACTATTGTTTCTCGTAAATCTAACTGAAACGATAAATTTTATGATTATAATTAAATCGAGGAACTCAGCCAAACGAGACAATGATTTTTTCCAAGTAGCACAGAAGTACAAGGTGTGTAGTTATATCTACATGACATGTAGTTTGGTGTAGTGAATCTAAAGTAGTTTGTCAATTACTCATGTCATGTTTTTTGATGACATGTGTTGTAGTTAATTCTCACATCATGTTTTGACCAAGACAGAATGGCGCACGGTCAGCCGAACAACATGCCATTTAGCCCACTAGACATGGTGTGTAGTCTCTTTCGGGTTAGGATTGCACCTTATATTCCATACACATCCTACCCAACCGGTGACCGTGTAACATGGAGTCAACATGGCATGTGGCCCATTGGACATGTCGTGTACTCAATTATTTCTAATGTACTCCTCACATGCTGAGTCCAATGTCATGTACTTCGGACACCTAGTGAATAATGTGCATGTCATATAGATCAGATCTACACACTGAGTAATTTTAACAGTTTCATATATTTAAAAAAATTTATATTTTGTAACCCTTGAGACTTGTATTTACGTATGGGGGTAAATCTATGACGCACCATGTGAAAGGATTTAATATATATATATATAAATGTGTTATTAACATCTATGTAATATTAAATATCTGAATATCATGAATAAGGTTTATTATAGTTATTATTCAATGTATATAATGTATGTCAGAATGAAATTTTTTTATATAAGTATAATACACATCGGGTAGTTTTAGACAGTTATTTATCGGGTTACCTCCGAGGTACATGTTATGTACACCATTGATTTTAAATGAATTTATTAATATATTTTAAATTATAATGGATGATAATATTAATTAAATTCATAAAAATTTTAAGATAAAATGATTTATTAATTAAAGATAATAAATAATCAATTCAGGAATGATATATCTTAAATAATAATGATTAACAAATTGAATGCTGGTTTTATTAAATGTTTAATTTGTTTCATGCATGTGGACGATAATTAGCTAGACTAGATCTTCTTAGGTAATTGGATTCCTTTTAATTTATAATTAAATAAAATTATTTTCATGCATGCCTTCTCACTTCTTTAATATGTATGGAATGTGTGCTCATGGTTTCTTTATTGTAGACCACCTTTTACCCCTCAGCTGTGTGTTAGAAAAATCAAATGTAATGGTTTGTTCTCCCAAGCTACTGGAGGTAGTTCATGTTAGGAGTCGATGCAAAAAAATTCATTGAGATACAAAGGTGGATAGAGGTAAATCTGTAAACACGAACCTAATTGGTTTATGTTGTTTCTCCCCTAGAACATTGTTTAGTTAATCAGCCACTAGATAAAATAATCATTGGAATTAGATAATGATCATACCATTTATTTTATTTCTACTGGATTCATGGTTATTCACTATGGACATTTTTTCACAATCCCATAATTAATGATTTAACATGCATGAAATATGGAACTAAAATAAACTAGATTATGTATAAATATTATCTAAATACAATTTTAATCACTTAAGTAAATCCACATAATATTAAGAAGCATGTTAAATGTTAATAATTGGAAATTTATTCATGGATAAAATACCTCAACAATATATTAAGTCAGTATAGCCTTCTATTACTTTGGTTAGAATACAACCACAGTTCAATGTTCATGAACAACCAATGTTGTGGTAATTTCAATAATCGTGGAATTGTAATTTGAGGTGTTGCGTTAACATAACATGGTTGACATCAATGATAGACTGACAGATCACAACTTGGTGTAACTGAGTGGAAAAGGTTAAGGAAATATAAATTCATGATTTTAGGGTTGGGGAGACCACTCAACATATCAGGGAACTATGAGTTAATACAGTTTTAATTATTAATGCCGACCTAAAACCACATATGTTACATGAACATCTAAATATGGGGTGATAAGAATTTAATATGGATCCCTTCCACATGAATGACATAGAAAAAAGGCATTCTAAAACCAATGGTGAGGGATAGTTTGTATTGATAATATAGTTGGAGACTAATAAATATAATATTTATTTATTTGCCTAAATTTTATTAGATAAATTACAAAAATTACACTCATATTATTTGTAGAAATATAATCAAAATTACATCAAATGTATCTTTGTAATACATACCTGAGAATGAAAACCTTCTCACTGGAACTAATTTCTATGAGTGTAAAAGGCACATATGGGCTATCCTTCATCATGAAAAGAAAATTTTATGTTCTAGAAGAACCAAAACCATTTGTTCTTGGTATTGAGGCATGTGATGAACATATATCTCTATATGAGAAACAACTAAATGAGGATACAATGTTTAGGGCTTCATGTTATCATCAATGTCCAAAGAGATATTGAAGAAACACGTGGAAATAGGTTCTTACAGCATGATAACTCACCTATAAGGTATCTATCAAGGGGAATAAAGACAAGCGTGGTATGGGATATCCAATGCTTTGTTCACCACTAATCATGGACAATCAGTACCAGATGGTCCTGATGTAGTTAATATTATTGGATACATTGAATGACTAAACATCTTAGGGACTAAATTCCCTTATGACTTGCATAGAAATATCATACATTCATCTATTACCGTGGACTTATATAATTTTATTTTGAATTATAATATGATAAATAATGATAAGTTCCTATCAAAAATTTTGACCTTGATTTTTCATTTGGATAAAGACACGGGAATTGAAGAAAAACCACAATACTTATGTTGAATAGGAAGAGGAAGTAAAATGAACAGGGGCCTAAAATTTATAAATAGTCTAAATCCCTAAAGCACAATATGTACAAAATAAGATCCAAATGTAGGGTATGTTAAAGGAGGTAGTGTGTTTTTCATGGGGAAATTTTGGCAACTAGTAGAAGAACTAAAATCAGTGGAAAGGGGAAGCCAATGGTGTATTCTTTATCAAGTGAAATCATCCCATTTCTACACATTGGATATTAGATACAACTTGTCATGCCCACATATTTATCCAAAATAAGGAACCAAAATTTTTTCTAAAATTTATAGATGAGAGGTGGATTTTGGAGCTTCCAATGGTTTGAAGATGGCTGATGATTTCATTGGTTACTAATATCTTTCATTGTAGACTAGGATGATTTTGGTTTTATGTGCCTGTTATTACGTACCAATTGTAAATGAGAACATAATTTCTATATAATTATTAGATACATAAGGGTTTATTCTAAATTTCAGAAAAATATTCACTTTTATAAGGACAACATATGATATGGTATATAACATTTAAATAATGGTATGTATATATTAAATTACAAAATCCACATTTAAGAAATCAATAATGAATCATGTTCACATGAAATATATAACACCCAATAGTGGCATCAATGTATTGGTATTGTAAACTATAAGCGCATGACAAAGAACTGTCAAGATTTGTATTTAGACTCTTCTAAACTAAAATAACTTGATAGATATAGTGCTTGTTTACAAGGG
Organism: Viscum album; assembly: GCA_963277665.1. Classification (NCBI taxonomy): domain Eukaryota; kingdom Viridiplantae; phylum Streptophyta; class Magnoliopsida; order Santalales; family Viscaceae; genus Viscum; species Viscum album. Next base: position 2,118,309,274 of record OY728120.1, read on the forward strand.
ATAATGACATAACCACCTTTTTTTTGGATAGTTTGAAAGGGCCTTAGAGATTATACGATTAGTACACACTAATGTGTGTGGACCATTTTCAGTAGAATCAAGGTGTGGATATTCTCACTTCATATATTTTTCTAATGACATGAGTATATATGGATATGTCAAATTAATAATTTTTAAGTCCAAGTCATTTTATAATTTGAACGAATTAATGAATGAATTCTAGAATCATCTTTGTAAAAAGATAAAGAATCATGGATTGGATTGAGGTAATGAATATTTTAACCAATATTTCATCAACTACATACAAGATTTTGGGATTCTCTTACAAATCACTCCACATTATACACCATAATAGAATGGATTTAGTGAATGGTGGAACCATACCATGTTGGACATGGTAAGGTCGATGATAAGTCATGTAAAAATTTCATTATCCTTTTGTGGATATGCATCATAAATTGCATCATAAACATTAAAGTGAGTACCTACTAATGTGGAAAACGAAATTCCCTTCAATCTATGGAGTTGAAAGAAACCAATTTTATAATTTACACATGTATGAGGATTTAAGGAAATTGTTAAGGATTTATTTGGAAAAAAACATGCACCCATGTGCATGAAATTTATATTTATAGGGTATATCAAGGAAACAAAGTAATAATACCTATAAAACCACTCAGATAAGAATGTTATTGTCGCTATACAAGCTATCTTTAATGAAAGGAAGAACATCCTAAAAAGGAATGTGGGATAAATATTGTATTTTATGAAGTTTATGTTCAAGATACATAGGATTTGGTAAAGTAACATGTTCCACAAGTCCCCATGGATGATATAGTTCCTAATACACAAGAATTTTATAGGAGTGTAAGAGATGTAAGAGAATTAGATTGATATGGTTTTCTAGTCACCAAGGGTGGTGACTCATTATTGTTGGACAATGATGAACATATCTTCTTTAAGTAGGTAATAGAGAGCTCTGAAGCTGGAAGATGGCTATAAGATAAGAATTATGGTATGGATTCCATTTATCAGAAACATGTTTGGGTTTTGGAAGATGTGCCATTTTATGTAAAGCCTATTGGATGTAAATGGGTATTCAAGAGAAAATTGGGCATTGAAGGTCAATTAAGTACCTATAAAGAATGAATAGTGGATAAAGGGTTTAAACAACAACAATTAATTGAATAAGATGAATAATTTTCTCTATTTCCTATGTGTATATCCATCAAAATCGTATTTTCTATATCAGCTTACTATGACTATGAGAATTGGTAGATGGATGTCATAAATGCACGAGAATATTTAGAAAGATGACTATATGACAAAACCAAATGGGTTTGTGACACGTAGTGATTCCAAAAGGATTTTCAAGTTTTATAAATCCATTTATGGATTGAATTAAGCATCTAGGTCATTGATCATTTAATTTTATGAATCCATACAATTACATGGATTGATTAAAAATGAATTTGATTCATGTGTTGAAAAATGAATTAGTGGGAATGTGGTCATTATCCTAGTAGTATATGATGATGAAATATTACTTATTGGAAATGAAATACAAGTATTATATATTTTAAGGACTGGTTGAACATGTTCTACTTTGTGAAATACTTAGGAAGAGAAGCTTACATTCATATGATCAAGATCATTCATGACAGATCCAAGAGGTTTCTTGAACAAATTTATACATATACCGACCACATACTAAAGTGGTATTGTATGGAATAATCAACTAGGATATGTTTTCCATCACAATGGAGGGGATTTGAAGTAAAATATTTCAAAGAATCCAATTTTAGTTGATTATAAAGATGAGTCAGAGTACATAAGAGCTTATGATGAAACCAATGAAGCCATCTGTATTCGGAAATTTTTTGATGATCATGATGTGGTACCTAGAAGTAAAGACCCTATTGGGTTTTATTGTGATAATATTGCAGATATAGATCTTTCAAATGACCCAAGGTCACATCAATAGACAAAGAATATAATCCTTATGTATCATCTCTTGAGGTATTTTTATAAAAGTGCTTAAGTGGTAGTGAGTATTGTATCCACAGAAGAGAACATGACAGAACCCAGGACTAATGCCCTGTCTCAGTAGAAGCATGAGTATCATATGGTATCTAGAGTACCAAAGGTTATTAGAATATGCATCTATTTAAAGTGGGAGTCTTTTGGATTTGTTTCCATAGAACCAACTTATTTTGTACATTATGATATACTATATTGAGGGTTTTGAATATTAATAAATTATGTATCACATCATGACTATTTTAATATGTATCAATGTAAGTGATAATTTCATAAGAGTAACTGTCACACTAAATTGTCAAGAGGATCCCTGATATGAAGAGAACCCATAAGTGTTATGAAAATACTATTGTATATATGTTCTATAGCCATTTTATATCCTTTGATGGACATATATGTTACATTCTATCAAGGGTGGAGACTCATAGGACTTGTAGGAACCTTCTCAGGTTGTACGCCCATGATGATATCAAGTAGGATATTATGAAAATGTTCCCAACAGTACCAAAACCATATTTATAATTTTAATGGGATGTTACAATATACAGATGTGTATATTAGTCTGTATACATTATGTTTATTATTAATCGGTACTATGAGTTTCTCATTTATATATTTTGATGAAAACTGTGATGACAGTTGTTCACTGTGAGGTAGGATATGTTAGATGCATCAAAAGTAATATTTTATTAATAAATAATGAGAGGATATAATTATCCCTACTATTCAATAATATATGTTAATATCTCCATAACTTTTATGGAAATGATATAGCCTAAACAAATCCATGTCCAAGGTGTTCTATAGGCAAATTCTATTCCTAGAAATTCAAGGAATGGTATGTCGATCATATAGGATGACGGAACTGACATGAAACATGATCTATTCAAGATATTGTTATAAAGGAATTATATTACACCATATGAATTTGTATTAGGTGACATGTTGTGGTGGAATTAAATTATTTATCTTTGTGTTTCTTGGCGTGTTTCTAGATGCTGACCTTCAACATTAGGAAGGTCTTTCTAATGTCACTGAGAAAGAGGCCAAGAGGTTCACACACATAGTGTTTCCTCTATTTATGTTGAATAATATATAATTATTCATGTTTAATAATTATAATTACCTTTTGAGGTTTAATAATTTTAATGCATGCTATATCACATTTATTCTATCACTAGTTTTTCGAATAAATATATTATAAGAAAAATAATTATCAAAATTTAAGGTGGATTAGCATATCGAGTTTAATTTTCCAATGAAGAATAATAATATTTTATAATAATATTTTAAATAATATTTAATCATAACAAGAAAGTTATGCGCATGTTAGGAAATAATAATTATTTGTTATTATTTGACATGGGGTTTCGGTAGGAATAGTAAAATAATTAATGGAACTTCTGAAAATTATTTATTATTATAGTAGTAAAATAGCGAATTGGAAGAAAATATCTCAATCCTATAGATTTTATCCCTCTCTAAGAATTCTCTTAATAAAGAGAGAGATCCTCATCCACTGGATCAAGTAGAATGATTTGGAAGAGGTTATATAGGTAATCGATGGAGGACATCAGAAGAACAAGGAATTACAGTGCTAGCACCTGAAGACTCCTTTAATGATATCTAGAAATACTTAGAACATGTATAGATCATTGCTAGTAGATATCTACCCTTGATATATATAATGAAATTACAACACAATTGAAATGATGTGGTTGAACACATAAACAATTAAAGAATCACCTTAAGAGGTAATTTATATTTAAATATATTAATTATAAACAAAATATGTTGATCCTCTCTCCTGGTAATGGGTTTCTATTTATTTTTTACCTCTTTATACAATTCCATGGATACTAGTGTTTATTTCATATTGATCCAATATTGATCATAGATTATGAAAACTTTTAATGTTTGGCACCGTCCCCCCTCCCCCAGGTGCTTCCACTACTACTGGAACCTATAAGTATTACCTAAGACACCTCACAAGAGTGATGAGGTATAGGGGATCGTAGATAAAATTATGAAGGTAGACCATTTCTTTCCTATCATGGAGACCATCACTATTTATGATCTTGACGTTCTTACATTTGGGATATAGTTTGATTACAAAATGTTTTAAGGTTTATAATTTTTTATAGAGATAATTTTTTCTTGTATTGATTTGAAAAGGTCTACAAAAGGCATTTGGATCAGAATCCCTTCTGAGTACTATCTATCATCCTCAAAATGACTACTAATCTAAGGGGAATATTCAAATATTAGAGGATATGTCGCAAATTTGTGTTCATGATTTTTAAGTATCATGGGAGAATCATTTGGAACTAGTGTAGTTTGATAATAATAACTAATTTTGAGTAATATAACCAAATGGAACATTACCAGTATTTTCTTGGAATTTTGATCCATTCATCTCTATGTTTGTTGGTGGTAGGGGATTTAGTACATTTTGGAACTAGTCTCCTACTAAGATGATTAAGTCGGATCGGTTTATCCAGAGGCATTTTTTGACTTTTTAGATAAGAAATAAATATTATTATAATCAATGAATATGACCTATAGAGTTTGAGATTGGTCAGTTTGTACCTTCAAGTTTATCCTAGGGTGTGTTAATTCCATATCAAGAAATAGGTCATCCAAGCGACTAGGTTTTTTGAGCTGTTTGAGATAGTGGAAATATTTCATTTAGTGGTGTTCCAATTGATCCTTCCACAACACTACAGTTCCATGGATGACATGTTTCACATGATTAATCTTTATATATATCATCCTAATCATTCTCATGTGGTAGGCATTGATTATTTTGAGCTTGGTGAAGATGCGCAATTTAAGGAGAATTAGATATAGATTGTGGACTGTAGTGATAAGTATTTATGAAGATAGGTTATTCCATATGATCGAGTGCAGTTGCAGCATGGGAGTGTTCATGGGAAGACATTGGGAAGAAAAATTGATATGCATAAAAAATGTCCAGACTTTTCTGTAGGGTCCCTATAGTGATTCATGGAACAACTTGGGGATGTGATTTTATATGGAGTGGATGTTATAAGATCGAAACATTTTCTAGGTATGTCCCTCTTGGATATTTTTGTTGAGCATCAATTATTTGGGTTTTTCTTATTATTTGAAACTTGGGGATCATTTTTTTAGTCGGAATGGTGGTCATTTTCTATGAAAAGGACCTATAGTATTTGGATGTATGTTTTTCTTTGATTTAATGGATTCGATGTATAAATGTGTCCAAAATGATTAGGAGAGTTATTCATGAGTTTATAAGGCATCAAATTTGGTTTGGGGTTTTCAACAATAAATTGATTGAGGACTATCTATTATAAATTTACACATCATAAACTTGTTACATGATGTATAAAGTTTCAAAGAAAAACATTTTGAATTTAAAATTCATCTGAAATATTTACATTCTGTGAACCTATTACGCAACATATAAATGTGTTTAGTCATAAATTTTGAATTGGTTCATGATTTAAAATATTTACAGGCTATCAAAATAGGTCATGATGTGTAACACTCGATCAGGTTTATCTTAACCTAAGGGGATGCGATTTTTAGTGCAACTAAAAAATATAAAAATACAAAACATAAAAGTGTTACACACCATGTATTCCAAATGATCATAATTTTTATGTCCATGTTGTTCATATAATATTTTTTTCTTCCACATTCATCCCTCCTATCAGGATACCTTGGATAATCCATATAATTTGATGTGGTTTCTTCCCTTTTATATATCTTAATAAAGAAGTTGATCCTCAGTGGGGTTTTTCTTTTGTATTCTTCACACTTCCGCTAGTTCTTTGTTTTTTTGGTGTAATATTTTGTCCACTATGGAATCTATTATAGATCTTGATCATTTTTACTATAGGTTATTATTGATATCTTCTTTACCTTCGTCCATGTTGTTGATTACTATTGGAATGCGGTTTTGAATTCTAGTTTGTGCTGTGTGGTTTAAATATTATCCCGTTTAATTTTATTTAACTATCCATAGTATGTGTGATATATGTTATCATGTCATAATTACATGAATTTAACCAAATTAATATGATATCTAATGTTAACTAAAAATCATTTTTATTTGACCATCCACTGGATCATTTTTGGCATATTGGCTTGATACTAAGAGCTGAAGCCACTTGATATGTGTTTTATCCATGGAACTTGTTGAGTATTTTTTATTTTGACATTATATATCATTGATGAATTGCGAATACATTTTTTAATTTTTGGTTAGGACTTATAAATTCAACGACATGAACATTTTTTTTCATTTCGTAGAATCAAGTAGGCTAATTTTTGGTCAACTGACGTTCTAAAAAACTTAGAGACAAAATCATGGTGAAGTTGTTCTAACATAATTATGATGATAATTATAAACTTGAATTAATGAAATATATTTGGAAAAAAAATTTATAATTTGAAAAATTAATCATTTTGTCTTATTATGATATACATGGTACACGTTTTATTGGCCTTGTAATTTTTTTGGTTAACTTTTGATCATATGTGACATCAATGTGATTAATACCTGAGGGTGGTATTCTTATTGAAATATTGATTTATCTAGGTATGATTCATGATTATCTTGATGCTTGTAGTTGATTCACATGTCCTTTTACTACCTCTAGGCTAGGAACACTGAAACTAGATGCCTATTGGTGGATTATATGATTATATTATATGTATAAGGAACAGATACATAGTCTTTAGATGCCCATGGGATATATTCTAGATATCCTATGGTAAGAGGACATTTTGTAAATTTTGTTGTTTTTTGTGATACATCCTTGGTATTAGAATCTATCACCTGTTGGATGATTAATCCTGATACAGGAGGATCCACCCTCATTCAGAGATATCTAGATAAGAACCGAAGCAGGTTTTTCGTTGGCCCTAAGTGGCACCATAGAACTTGAGGGTTGACTTGTCTAATAAATGCATTATATTAATTTATTTAATTAATACCATATCATTTTCTTTATTACTTTCATTGTATATATATGACTAGATATGTTTAGATGTAGTGGTGTCGACCTACTGAGGTTTACTCACACCCAAGATGGGACACTATTGGTACCCAAAATGATTTCAAGGATGTTGGTTTGGAAAAGTGTATGGGTCCTTATTATTGATTCACAACATATTGGATGTCATAGATGTTGGATATGGAACCGATAAGAGTTTTGGGACTAGGGTATTTCCATTATTTAATTAAGTCCTCTTATTATTCAATTTTTAAACAATTAATCATTTTATTTAGATACATTAAAATTTTTATGACATTATTGTTTAGTTATTTGGATTTATTCAGTTGGTCCTTTCTCATCATTGGTTGTATGGTTAGTTATTAATATTTCTCCCAATATTTATATTAATATACTATTATATTATACCATCACTAAATCACATTACTAAAGGTCATAATCACCCTGATATATTCTTTAAACCATCTCCATTAGTCAGCAGCATGTAAAATATGGAGAGTCGGGCCAAAGCTTAAGTAACTATAACAGTTTGGCCATGTGAGAGAGTTATAGATCAGGGAAAATTACACCCATCTAGTAACTTCATGATTAAATTAATCATATTTCAAATTAATAAAAAAAATTATTACTAAAAATTAGAAGAGTCACTCAACATTTCATAAGAAAACCTCTAACCCATGGGGATCATTTTTACCCTATAAAGATAGTGATTTTTTAGAATAATGTATGGGAATGATCTCAAATGTTTTCACTCTTAGGTATAACCTCTATATTCTATGTGGGGGGAGGAAAACCACTTGGAATAGATCATGGACTATACACACTCCAAACTCTTCATGGTTCTAGTCAATTATAGTGTTCTTTTATAGTGTTTCATCAGTATCTCTCTCTTGAATTCTATTCAAAAATCATACTCTGGGCCTGATATTACAAAAAATTAATTGATTGAAATGAAAAAATTGTCGAATGATATAGGGTTATAAACTATATAAATTAGAACTCAACATGAAAACACATTTATGAGATCAATATTTGTGATAATTCTATAATCTAATCAACAAATTTCATTAAAGATATATTTCCTCAACTACGTAGGGTAACTTATGGATTTCTATGAATGGATATGTCTAGGAACTCACTCATAACCCAAACCATGAGCCTTAATAATGTTGTCTCCAATTTACCAATACATCCCTAACGACCTACTGAATTTCATGAAGAGACCCAAACTCCTTTTGACAATAATTCATAATGATCCAAACTAGATAACCCACTAAATGGGTACTTAAATTAATCCTTAAATGGCCCAAAGGGAGTTCCTGATCTTCGTTGGCTATTGACTAGTACCAAGGAATCAAAAAAATATGGAATTGTTTCAGAATTAAAATAAATCAACAATAAAAATCAGTGGATAATAATCAATAAATAGAATGTATATCAAACACTGAAAAAGAGGAATGTACAAAAAAAATATACAAGTAAATGTTCCAAAATTTGTAAATTAACTAATGTCTTCAAAAACCATGAATGAATTCATCACAATTTTTAATTATATCAATTGAATCAAATTTCCACCCATCGCTGTCAACTTCCAAATTCCCACTAATCATGAACACTCACAACAAATTCCTAATTCTTTAACTTTTCATGGACCTCATATAATAAAATATAATATAACCCAAAGGAAACTATAGGGTGTGAGGAAAACTAACCCAATATTATCTTATAAAACATTCCAAATGAAATCAATAACAATTTAAATAGATTTAATAAATTTTAAATAAAATATTATTTGGTAATAATTTCACAATTTATAAAAACCAATGTTTTTATAATGAATTTAATGGAGACATTTAAATAAGAATAAAAGATATTTTCCATCAAAACCAGAATGGATAATCATTTCTATCAAACGTAAATGATAAATAATTTATATTAATAAAGGGAATTTATAAATAATTTAAATTAATAAAACCATGTTTAAGAGTCCTAGGGTTTGGTTTTTTTATGGATTATCACATGCCTTAGGGAAATATAGAATGAGGGGTGCACAAAACACAGGATCGTAGGCCTATGAGGAATAAGAGAACTCTCTATTTAGTGAACTCCCAGTCCTAATCATATTTTAGTTAAAAAATTTATCGTCAATCCAATTCTAGTTAGATCTAACACATTCCTATTGTGTTTTCTTCTCACCTAACTACCTAGGCTCCTTTGTGATTTAGTAAAAACAAATGCACATGGGGATATCACTCGTTTCGAACTATAATTTCAATTCAGACAGAAATTATGGTCTCTAAATACATCAACACATTTGTATAACAATCATCCAAAAAAATTCATCAAAACTCATGCATTTCAGAAGAAAAAATCATTGAATTTTAAATAATAAATCATTTAATACCTTTTTTTCCTAAAAAAGTGTCATTGAATACATTCATCCACACATTCATTCATTTCAAATACATTTTCTTGAACCCATTACATTATTTGAAAATAACCTTTCAAATAGGTTAAATGCACACACACACCATTCCTTTTAAAACTAATGAATCAAGGAACCCAAATCCACATTAGGAAAACATTTATAATTCAAATTCAAACTAAAAAATAGTCAAGGGATTCCATTGATAGGAATTAACTGGTGAAACCACCTACCATAATTTAAAATATTTTCAATCATATGACATGGTATTTTCAGTTAAAAATATATTATGGCTAGAATAAATCAATAATGGATCCCTGAAACACAATTTATGATTATTATTATCTAATTCATCATCTCATGATCAATTAGAGGGGGAGAAAATACATAACACAAGGATTCTCAAAAAAACCAGTAGAAAAAATGATTATCCAGGAAACAAATCCCAATTCTATGATGGATCTATTATAAATATAAACATATTTTTCACTAATCATATATAAAAAATCAAAACCCCTAATTTAAGGATTCAATCAACTATATAATGGTGGATCTGTATGAATATTTAAGAATGAAAAAACTGGATCATATCTTTGAGAATCAAGATCCATCAACCTTAGTTCTATTGCGAATGATCATTATGAGGCAAATAGTCTCAAAAGTCTACATGACGATTCTACATGGTTGAGAGTCTATTCCAATAGTAGACTAATTATTCAATTTAGGTGAGTATTGGGTTTTAAAATCAAAAACTATCGTGATAAATCTATATCACATTGTTTCAATAACTATTCGCCAACCATGAACTCTATTCTAGGCCATTGTAGGAGAATCATTGTTATTCTACATGAGTTAACAAAATGTGCACCAACTATGTATTGAAAAACTTTCCCATGTCACATAGCTTGTGGGTTAGGATCTATGGTTTTTACTAACCATGTTTCCTCATTTGGGATACCAACATAAGGCACATGATTTTCTAGGAAGACATACTAGGATTTTTCTAACAATGTGTCAACCATGTATATGACCAGAAACCTCAAAAAATGACAAAAAGTTTCCCAAAATAACTAGTTAAATGATGTAAATAAAATATGATTAAAAAGTGATGTATGTACCCAAAATGAGGTTGGGTGATGTTAAAAATATGAATAAAACATGGTGATTCCTATAAATACTGTCCCCTCCCCTTTGTTTGACTGATAAAAAAACTGGATTCTACATGGGGTGGAATTATTTTTAATATAATTCAATGAATGTGATGTCAATTAGTTTTTCTATATATATATATATATGTGTGTCTCTGTGTGTGTGTGTGTTGTTATCTTATCTTCTTCACTATTTATTCCTCTTCCTCAAACAATGTGACAAACCTATGATCTCAATGGTCTATGGTTATGGTGACCAATCAAATTATTTGTATTCTGATGGGAATCAAAGTAGGAAATATTTAATTTTTGCAAATAATTTCCTAAAAAAATGTATATTTTCTTGTATGGTAGTAAAGTTGATGAATGGAAGATTAAAATGAAACATCATTCTCCAGCATTGCTACTAAATAAAAAAACTATTAAATTTCAATCAATCTAATTTAATGATATAGTTGAGTATATTTGAGAGGATTATTATTATTATACATATAATAACATTGGAGGATGAGTGGATGAATGGTAATGCGTTTTTTATTGAACTATGAGATTTATAACAAATCAAAACAATGATATAACACATTAAAAATCATTTTATGCTCATATAAATTACATTATATCAATATTTCATTATTTTTTTTATTTAATTTTGTGTTAAATTTAAAAATTAAATAAAAATTAGAGAGAATAAATTTTCTGTGCAACTTTGAAAAAATAATTCAAAAAAATTAAATGTGAATGAATAGTGAATCATACTGCCATCTCTATGAGAGAAAAACCGTAGGATATTGTGCTGGTATATAGGTGATTTATAAATTATTCTTTGACATCCCTCCAAAAGGAAATCCTATAAAACATAGATCATTTACTAGGGATATAGGCTGAGTATTCAATTATTTTAGTACATTTTTAATGATTTTTCATATTTTTTCATTGATCATTTTATCACAATTATCACAATGAAAATAAATTTTTAAAAAATTTCCCTAAAATAATCATTTTCCTTGGAAAAAATTAAAAGAATTATTAAATAGAATTCAATAAATATGGATATATTGAATTAATATATTAATCAAGTCACATAAACATTTAAGAATATTATAGTAAAAAATACGAAGAAGAGATTTGTGCTAGAGGAAAAATAAGAAATACATTTGTAAGCTACTAAGATAGAAGTTGGAGATGACACAAAATTGAAATTTAGGGATGAAAAACTTCTCACTATAAACCAGATGATGAGGCACTCCTATGAGAAATTTTCACACATTCATTGGTATTACCACGTGTATCAATAGATGAAGAAGAGATTAATCAGGATTAAATTGGTAATTTGGAAAAATCAATCATGGAAGAGTTTTTAGAGGATTCCATAAAAGAAGTGGATATATTTGAATAAGTGGAAGAACTTATGGACCTTCCCTTTGAATATCCCCATTAATAATTACAAAAATACCATATATTGTATAATTTTAGAATAATTTAAAATCTATTTAGGATAAAGTTAGTTCCATTTTTTGATGATTCTTTTGGTTAATTTTGATTATTTAATAAAAAAAATTGATTTTGATTTTATATTTTTACATTTTTAGTATGTTTTAGGATACAAAATTGAGCATTAATGGTTTTTATATAAAAACATTGATGGTATACTAGATTATAGAATTTCACTGATTATGATGTTATTGATATTTTAGGATTTATGAGTTTTTTGTCAACTATTTTTATGAATTTTTCTTGTTTTTGAAATAAGGGAATGGTATTTTACAATAATTTTTTAAGTGGAATAAAAATAATAACATGAGAAAACTATAAATTATGAACATAATATCATGTAAAATTTACTTTTAAAAAAATAACACCTTATGGATCCAAATCAAAAGATATTCTGATAGTTCTTTTTAAAATAGATTTAAATGTGCAACTTGGATCCCACATGAAAATTTTTAGAAATTATGGTGATGCTGGTGTGAGTAAAAAAATATATTTGTAAATATAATAAGAAATTTGGGTATTTCATGACTGGAAATGAATAAAATAAAATTCAAATTTTAAAAAATGAATGAATATATGTTAAGCGATTATTCATCCCAAATGAATAGGGGGAATTGTACTTATAATAATGTCATTTGATTTTTATCTAGGAATTTAGAAATTGATATTTTCCACTAAAATCATAGGTGAAATTGATAAATTAACATCCCACTTGTCAAAGTACCAATTCCATAGATTTATATACTATTTAAAAATCGGGAACCATAACATTTTCTCATATTATTATAGGATACAGTATTATATACATAGAAGAGTAATGGTAATTTCAATTGTAGATGAATTTTTTTTATTATTTTCATATTTATTAACTTTAAATTAGGTATGATAATTATTTTTTGTTATATTTAATTCCTTATATTTTAGGGAATACAAATGTGTAAGTGTGGGGTGGTATGAGTGAAAACATTCTCATATTTTTTATTTCCATTTCAATGATACTTAACCCCATAATTAGAATATAACCTGTGAAATCATAAAATATTTTATACTATTGGAAACATAGAATTAAATGGATAATTAGATTAAATCTTGATATGTAGTAATGTTTTCACATTATAAATAATTAATAATCCATATAATTATTTTTTATTAAACTATTGTAAATTATTCTAATTCGAGTTTTTATTGTTTAATTCATTTTGATTTTAATTTTAGAACAATACTACCATTAGTTGTGTTCATCACGAATTATAGGTTTGAGATTTGAATAAATGGAATACCAATATGTAAAAATTCATATAGATGACTATATTACATTATAAGTCCCCATGTATAGATTTTCCACATGGGGAAGCATGTGTGACATTTATCTCACCATATAATTTTTTAGGTGGCTGAAAAATGAAAATGTAATGAGCTTTCTTGTTTATGTAACACATTCCCATTGGCATGTTAAACATTCCATATTAGAACCAATATGAATTTATTTAACCCATGTATGACATTTTCACCCCATGTTCAACCCTTTCCAAGGTCATGTGTGATGCTTGATTTGTCTACTTTTTGGTCCCTTATCTGGAAGACATATTTAATGTACAAAGGAATTCTACTATAAATATATTATTGTCCATAAAAAATATTTTGAACTATGGGGATCAAAATCATAATTTCTAAAAATGGAAAAACTCAAAATATAAACAAGTTCCATTTCACATGTCTAGCTAAATCGGTAATAACTCATCCTAAAAATATATAAAACAACTATTCATCTAATGAATAATATGGTGACTCTGGGAATAATATCATAAAATATTGCAGGAATGGAATCTAACAAACTATTGAATTTTTAACCTCAAGTTGTACATATGTAATCCATTAAAGGAAGGAGAGAACTGTACTATATACAATAAAATTATAAGAAAATGTGGAGTATGACATGAAGATTCATATAAATATGTTCCCATTATTATTCTGTAAAGGATTAAATAAATTCTATTTCACTTGGTTTTGTCCTAGATTCTTTTTTAATTTTATAAAATTAATGATATTTCATTTTTCTCTAGAACTGTGTTATTCCATTATTTTATTCCCCATTTCTTCCTCTTTATTGACCGTTGTGATGTACCCAATAGCTTTAAAAACCATATTTATGCAGAGTTAATCCAATGTGTGTGGTACAATGGGAATCTTAGTGGGACGTCTTGAATTTGTGAACATTACTTCCTAAAATATTTTTCACTATTCTTATGTGGTGGTGAATGTGATGATTTGAGGAAACGATTACAAATCCATTCACTATCATTAATTCTATCTCCTTTTACTATTTAACATCAACAAAAATAAGTCAATGATCTACTTAAATGTTATTAATCATATTTTTATTCTCAAACATTGTAAAACATGAGGAGATGAGTGGATGAATTTTATTGTGTTAATGTATTAAAAAATGTGATTTAGAAAAAAATATAAATGGTGACAGAACCCATTGGAATTCACCCAAATAACTTGACCATTTATCTTTAACATTGTGTCTTTGTTTTATTACCATAATTTCATTCTTAATTTCAGAAAATAATATATTATACATCAAAACTTTTAGTGGCTTATTTCAAAATAATGATATTAAAAAGAATAATTAATAACTATAATAATTTTGAATATTTTTTCCTTTATCATGAAGAGAAAAACATGTGGTATATTTACTATGATATAGGGGATTTATAAATTCATCATTGATAACCCTCTACAAGTAATACCTTTCAATGATAATTCAGATTTTATCTATAATTTATTTTGAGAAAGCGGTGAATTGTTTGACTTAATTGGTGAACATGAGTCTATTAACCCCATTCATGTAGGAATTTATAGAAGCCTATTGGTTTTAATAAATGGTTTACATTACACATATAAAAGTGTTTGAATCCCTAAAATATTTCTTGTTGATTCTAAGGATTATTATAAGCTATAGTATCAGTCTCAAGAATGTTACATTCTAGGATATGGAAATTAGGAATTTAAATTTGGAATATGGGATAAAGAGTCTTAGATGGACTATTTAAAATCTTATAATAAATAAAGAGATCATTTTGAATGATAAAAAATAATTAAATATTACTAATGAGATCAAATTTTCATTTCATGAAGAGTTTTGACTAAAAATAAATTAGAATATTATAGATATTATGAATTATTATTGGTTTACACCAGTTCTATAAACTATTTGATAGTGTATAGGATGTTATGAAAGGAGGCCATGTTTAGATTGTCATTCCAACTTTTGAATTATTAGAGATACCAAGGACTATGGATGATTTTTTAATATAATGAGTAGATCCGCATAGAAATATTCAAACAGATACTAGGGCTATGCAGCATGTATAGATTTCTAGAAGAAATATTTTTTATATTCTTCTAGATGATGATAGAAAGGTCATGATTCTTGAGGGGGATGAATGACTGAATTACTCAAGGAGGTGTGGGTTAGAAATTAGGTATTAAATTGTTTTCATATATGAGTATTAATCATGTGATATAATTAAAAGAGATGTTAGGAAGAATTAAATCAGAATAAGTGGGTCTATTTGATGAATGGGGAAGAATATGGTAAACATAAATAAATGAGTACCTCATTCGATTCAGCGGCACATTCAACTACATCAAGTCGTTAGTGATTTCTTCTCAAATGATCTAAATATAAACCCCTATAAATCATCCACACAAGATTAAATATTTTGTGTTCTCACCATTAATCAAGTTTTTCTTGTCATCAGGGATCTCGAATGTTTATTTTGGCAACATGACGATCACCTCGATCTTGTATCTTCAATATGTTGATGGAATTCATGGT
This sequence comes from Viscum album, assembly GCA_963277665.1. Taxonomy (NCBI): domain Eukaryota; kingdom Viridiplantae; phylum Streptophyta; class Magnoliopsida; order Santalales; family Viscaceae; genus Viscum; species Viscum album. The sequence continues at coordinate 2,118,325,231 of OY728120.1, forward strand.
CCGATCACAAAGAGAGATACATTATCGCTATAGAAATATGGGGGATTGAGATTCTATCATTATTTTGTAGTGAATAAAACATGGAATGAACATCTCCTCTTAATTATATAGTGGATGCCTCAAAATGCGGATTAGGGTTCCCTAGACCTTATAACAAAATATCGACTAAATAAGTAGTTAATGACACTTGACGATGAACTAAATGCATCATATTGTCATTTATATTATTATTACATAGTTTTAATATATTTTAAATATATTTTGTTATAATACCGATCCATCAACATGAATTGTAATTCCCGATAATGTAAAATGATTATGGAATATTAATATAATATTCATTCGTATATTATTTTTCAAAGTATCCACTTAATACCTTGTATATACATTTATTAAATAAACTCAACATAATTATTCTATACATGATTAATAATAAATTAATAAAATAATTAGTGATCATTTACATGGAAAACTCCCAAACCCCATGGTGGGGCCCACCATGTTCAATAAAACTATTTACTGAAATAGTGAAGATTCTTAAATGGGTTGTTAGGCGTGACCCTCTAGGACATTATCTCAATAGCAGTGAAAAGTATTCACATTTTAATTGTGGATTCTAGTAACCCATCAAGGCCCCTACAGAGATAAGGAATAGCCATACAAATGATAACCATCCTATTAAGATTTAATTTGTAATATAATCTCTTTGTCTTTAGATATCCTATAAATAAGGTTCCCCACAAGTTTCATCATGATTTAATGATTTAGTATTTGTTAATATAACTAGATGAACTTACCTTCATCAATAATGGAAAATGATTTATGTAGGAGATACCATCCTGATCAACCTAGATTGAGATATTACTTCCTCCACTCAGAATCAAAAAAATTCTATCTTGACCATTCAAACAACACCATACCACCAATGGTGCACCCAAAACAAGCTACCTAGCCATGACATCACTTTCATGGTTTTTCCTTTCATCAGAGTCCATGATAAAAATGAACACATTGATAATGATCTTAATTCACCAGAATTATAAAAATAATCATATATTAAAACATCCAATGACACCTAAAACATGTGGCATTATTATTTGTGGGAATGAACTCATTATATAACCTACCTAAGATAACTAAGTGAAAACATCATAACAAGATGTACCAATGCTAATGATCCCGCAACATCTAATTGCCATACATAATCAATGCCAACATGCCTTTTTAAACACCAAGTTTGACCCTCCAAAAGGATATGATTAGGATAATAAAAAAACATAATTAATAAATACTATGAAGGATTTGAATAGATAATATCATTGAATGACCTAGGTTATACCCTTGACTAAAAAAAGGAACTATGTGGCGGAAAATGGAAAAATTACTTTTATATTGGGGTTCATAAAATTAAGTTGTAGAAGGATTTTTACAAATGGTATTTAAGTATACCAATCACGAAATATTTAAGGATTGTGTTAAATTTTGGAATCTTGTATGTATTTGTTAACATAAAAGTTATAGATACCATTCTAGGTTTTTGAGATTAAGGTTAATCATAAGTTGGATGTCTTAAACACAATTTTATGTGTCTTTATGATGATAGTCAAACAATATTAATGATGTTTGGAATATATATTTGGGAATAATACATTTTAGGGGAAATGTAATTTTAGAAATAATGAACTTAAATTTTATAGACATAATATTAAATTTATTTATAACATTTTGTGCAATATGATTAATAATTAAATTATTATAATTTTCAAATGATTTTATTATACATTGAGGAAAAAATTTGTATTATTTAAAACATTTTTTAATTATTATTTAGTGTATAATTGTATAACATAGACATCAATCATATTTTTTAACATAGTAGAAATTATACGTATATAGATTATAAAAAGGACCTCCAGATGGTAGGGTAACTATTATCTAATGTAGAAAGGCCATGTTACTAGAACCCATGACTAAATGATCAAAATGGATAGTTTCATAAAACATGCACACATGATGTCCAAGTTAGTGTCATATTATCTTGATGTTCCCCTTATATCTTGGGAACTTCTATGACCTTTTGATTTGAAAATAATCATTGGAAATTAATATTTAAATAGTGGATACAGAAATATATATATTATTATGGTAGGTGTGCCTCAAATATAACTCATTATATCCATGATATGGTAATAAAAAAATATTATTAATTTAGATCCAGGTAACTCACTATTAAAATAAATCCCACATTCACTAGAGCCCCCACAATAACTATCCTTTTTAAACTCATCAAGATATGTGAGGACATTCCACTATATGCAGCCCCATCTACATGAGTAAGACTCCTCAAGAGATGTTATTAGTAAACATATACCTTGTAACCACCGTCTATAGTTGAAATCTTTGGATGTTCTTGTAAAATAATTATCATCATGATAAAACATTACTTGTTGGGTGTAATTCTATGAACTGGAAAAATCATTACATTTAATACACTACTTCATAGAAACCACATAAGATGAAAAACACTCTGTATTTGTAGATATGTTGACCACAATCTTGTATGAGCTTGTCTCACTCATTACCCTCTCCAGAATATAATATTATATCACATTGATCCATGTAATAATTGTTTGTTTCCCCACAAAACTAGTATCCCTTCCACTTCACATACCTCTTTATCTGCAATTATATTGTTCTGACTTCTTCCCATGTAGTTATCTATGATTTGACTATTATTTTCATACTATATAATATATATTTTAAATATCAGTTTTTGTACATAAAGTATCATATTTGAATGATCTATCACATAAGAATATTAATTAATGACACCACTTTAATTTCCTCCTATTCTCAGTACCTGACTTCTTGGAGATATTTAGGTCATGTGATATTGGAAAAAATTCCCTATTTAATTGTCCCAACTTGGTTTTTCAATAATTTTTTTGTATATTTACTTTTAAATGGTCTAATAAAACTATTTTTCTACCTTATTCTTTGACATCCCATAAAACATAGGTTTCTACTTTAAGTCAATCCCTGGGGGGATTCTATCATTCTTTTTTTAATAATGGTAATACAGTTTCTTTTTTTTCAAATGTTATCAAACATATTTTACAAGTAAAATAACATCTCTCCTAATAACCTCTCAACTATATATGTAAAATATTCATTACAAATTACTATTATATTATATTATTCATTACATTAATCCTAGAATAGATTTGAGTAACATTCACCCCTTATTGGCATTCGATGGTGTCACCATCCCTTTAAGGTTTCATCGTATAAAAACCATCATTGTTTGGGGTTCTTGACATCAAAATCTAAAAAAATTATCCTAGAAATTAACTATGATATTTATAATTCTAAATTATTTAGTTATAATAACATGATTTGTCATATCCATCCTTATCAGTACTACTCTTTTACCATTCCTGTATAGTCTCACTGAAATATCCATCGTTGTATTAAAAATAATAATCCCCTTCTATTTGATACATGGAATCCATTATTGAATTTTAACTGTTCTTTTAAATTTTATCCAATTTTAATATAATTATTTCTCGAATTATATAGTATTATCAATGAATAATGTGTCACTATCCATGGTGATAACACAACCATTACCATGGTTTTATATTTTCTACGTAATATGTGCCTCTGGAAAAATACTATTCAACACTTCATAGGAACACATTCCCATTTCTACCATTTATTCATCTTTCTAATTGAATAAATATAAGTAAATATTTCTACCACCATCATAATTAGAGATTTTCACCCTTTTATATAAATTTATTCTATAATAAGTATTTCTCTAACATCCAATGTAACTTTTAGTACAATTAAAGTAATTGCACATTTTGTTTTGTTTGATGCAAATTTATATTTCTCCTAACAATATATTTTCATCTGAAAAAACTTTCTTATGTCATTTTTTATTTCCATAACACTATAACTCATATGATATACATTTTTCACGATAGTTGGTATATTATTTTAAGATAATTCTTTTATTTTAATATCATCTATCAAAACATAATGGAAATTTCTAAAAAAAAAATTTGTTTTTAACATTGATACTTATTTTAATAACATCATATCTCTTTTTTATAATGAAATGTGAATTTGGGAATTTACCAACACAACATTATATTGTAAAAAAAATTTATGTAAGAATCAACATTAATCCTACTTATTAACATTATAACTTTGATGTGGATATGGTATTGTGAATTTAGGTATTAAATCACACTAAATTATGATGATTGATAAATTCTTGGTAAATATATTCTTCTTCACACTATCTAAATGCATATTATATATTCTTACCAGTCATATAGAATAATTCACTTCCTATTCTTAATAATAAATTAATACAATCTAATGATGTATACTTACCACTAGATTTCTCTTGGAATATTTCACACCCAATATAAGAAAAAATTCATAAAGCATTGTGATGTATCTTTATATACAAAGGTTTATTTATCTATAACTACATAAGTGTGTTAATAATAACTAATGTATTTAACTCCAAATATTTTAAAAACGTACTTGGTATATCCTTGAAAAATACATAATTTTTCTTATAAAATTATTATATTTCAAAAACTAGATATATCACTTTTACATTTTATATTCATCCGTAATTTCAAATGAATCATATATTACTGAACTATTGGTTGATTATAAAACAAAAAAAATAACATTAATTCATAAACTGGAATAATGAATCCCAGTGTCCAAAGTAAACATGAGATAAGGGTTTTTGGGATACACTAAATTTTCAATTTCAATCATGAAATTTGGAAATATAGATATTGTGTGCTTCTCACCACGAACATAGGAACAATCGTTTTCTCAGTTACATGGGAAACACAACTTACATATATTAATGTTTATATACTTAATTTGATATTGTATATAAATAAACATGTGTAATTGGAATATTTTATTTAATATCCAAAAATTTATAATAGAAACATTACTTACAACTGATGAATATACAAGAAGAAGAAGTGATTACTTACATCATTAATTACTATTGTATAATTTAAATTTCTATAGATATATTCCATGATAAGTGAAACAAATAACAACCTATTTAAAACCTATTTTCATTGAAGAGCATTGTGAAGGTGCGTTAGGAATCACTCATTCCATTTGACTTTTCTCCTATTCATTCAATCTTTTCTCCATAATAATAATGATTAAACTATCATAAAGATCTTATTTACATATAGAACCATTCCCCAAGGGTAATAAAGAATTTAATAAATTATATTTATTTTGTAATCAAAAGTGAAAATGGGAAATTTGGATGATAAATATATAAAAATGAAATATAATTAAAGATAATTATCCATCTATGAATTTTACACGTATCTAGTTTAGTGATTACCCATTCATATATCGCATCACATTATACATGTAATATTCCTATAGATGATACTACATGTGAAGTCATTCATGTCTCGATGTTTTATCCACAAGTAACATTAGTCATTTATGATTGTATTATGACATAACCATCATAGGAATCATACATGAGTCTCATGTAAACATCTTTACATTGTTGCTTCTTTAGGTGGATGAATAGGTATTAGGGTCTTTAGAACCATTAATTTTTTATGTCGTTGTTATTTTCATAAGTGATTGTACTACATTGGAAACCCATTATAGTTTGAACATTATATTTCATCAATATTTAACATAGTGTATTTGTAGTATTACTTTCCATTTTCAAAAAAAATAAAACGTAATGGATTTTAATTTTATATTGATTTCCGATTAGACATTATCGATTATTGAAATCAATAAATATATCCCACAATTTTTTCAAACACTATAAACCCTCTATAATAGAATAAAAGTAATCTATCACATATGTATTATTATGGTAAGGATCCATGAAACTTTTCCTCATAGTCCACATGCTATGGCTATGCAGCTACACATAGAATTCAAGGTGAGTGTTTGTCTAAACAACCACATTAACTCATATCCCTTTAATATGTTGAGTGAAATTTTAGCTTTTAAAATCATAAAAATTACATACTCAACACTCTCATTTGATGCTTCAACAAGCTAGCTATGGATACTCTATTACTACCAACTTTAGTTAAGTTAACCAATTTTTTTATAAGAACTCCCCAGTAGTAAGAGGCACGCTCAACTATGGATATTGGGATCCCTGAAACCCTGGATATGTTCAAATTCAAATAATGTAAGGTGTTTTAATCTTAATATTTCTTTGAGGCTGTTTTATATTTTTCGACAAATTTAATCTATTTATGTTAATAAGTCCACAATATATTATCACACTGACTGAAAAAATTAATTGAAAAATACTAAATGTGAATTTGTCCATTTTAACAATTGTAATTTTATATATTTTTATACAATAATGAAAATGAATAAAATAATAAAAAATGAATAATGAAAATAAATTACCCAATTAGAGATGAGAATTTCATATTAGTTGATCTATTTAAACTCAATGGATCATTTATGACTGAAAGTTATCATACCTGAGTTGTGTCTTAACTCGTGATTATGTTCATACCCATCGAGTGTGTCCACATATCATCTAGATTTCACTTTCATATAGCGTGTTCAGTGAATCAATGTGTTCTCAACATAGTACAAAAATACTCGCACACATGTGAGAAGTTTTCTGATGTTAAAAATGTAGATAAATCACTTTTATATGGTCATGCATACCCTTAAAGGTATTAAACAATAAAAAATGATTATTCAAAGAATTCCATTTCTAAATTCTTAATTTCATTCATCATATACAATTTAAAAATTTAATAAATAAATAAAAATATGCACATGGTTGGTCAATGTGCATTATCGGTTAGTGGGTAAAAGTAATGTGTGATAAAATTTAAATTAAATAATTTTATTACGAGGGAATTAAAATGAATTAAATTTATTATTTAAATTATAATAATTCAATTTTTTTTATTAAAAAAATAAATTAAATAAATTATTTAATTTTTTCACCAAATCTAAATTACTTATTCAGAATATTAAAATTAATAATTTTATAATGAAAAATTAATAAATTAATTTTGACTATATTTAAATAATTTAATGGGAATTACGCCCCAGTGAATGATCAATGTTGGTTATCTCTATCACGTGTTTGCCCATACCATCTAGTAAGGCCTTGTTCAAGGGTGTTCTGGGCTAGGCTGACCCACCATGACCTGAAGTAAGTTGAGTGGATCTACTTATGCCCATTTAAGGGTGGGTAAAGTCAAATTGTATTTAATAGAGTCCATCAGGAGCCTGATATGGGTTGATAATAATAAGAAAATTAATTTCATGGGGTACCACATTCTTGGGTAAAACATTTTTACTAGAGGGGACTTACAGTGAGCTGTGGCACACACTCACGTGGGTAGCCATGGGTGAGATGGTGGTTTGGTGATTTCTATTGGTTGGATGTATGGTGGTGGCATTGCATTGTCGCTTGGTATCCACCAAAGTTGGTAGGGATGATAGTTCAGGACCTTAGCTGTGCCAACTTGGTGAGGCAACGTGGGAGGATGATGTGCCGTTACCAGAGGGGAATAGAGGATCTGCAGTGAAGTCAACTTTGGTGGTGAAGGAATGTAACGTGGCAGCCATACTCATCAGGGAAGAGGGAGGTAGTTAGTTCTAGATACACATGAATTATGTGATACAAAGGGTGATGGGGATTCAGATGCTTGGGAGGTGGAACTATCAGAAGGAGGTTAAGGAAATCTAGTGGGTATTTCAAGTTACTGGAGACTGTGGGAGCGTCGAGGTGCATAGGTAAAATAGGGCACATAGTTTGAAACATAAATGGAAGGGGTAGAAAAATTCAGTCAGGATGACGTAAGAGGAGGGATGGTGTAATCATGTGTCTTTCCAGAAGCAGCGAGGTGGAAGGACGTTCAATGGGGAACGAGATTATGGTCAAGCCACGTGGTGTGGGACCTAGTGCTGAAGGAGGACATGATGGATGGTGTTTCTATGATGTAGGAAGATGGCCAATAGGTTGGGGATGACCCTTTCAACATCCTTGGGATGCTTTATATTAGGATGAACTTTTATCCATAGTAACATAAAATAAATAAATTGGAAAGATTACAATTTCACAAAGTCCAAATGGGGGAGATTGATGTCGCTACTAGGGAGGAGCATGGATGACAGGTGGGAGGGGTACCATTACATCTTCTAGAAGATGTTTTATATTCGAATAACCATTTTTAACTTATAGATAAAAAATTACATATTTTTTAGGCCAATAATTTTTAAAATTAAAAAATAAATAAATACTAATTCCCAATCTGATGATGCATAGGCCTTTCCAAAAAAAAATATTCTAGATGGAAATCAGTTTTTAGTGGAATTCATGGGAATTTACCACTATAACCACTGGATGAAAATTAATTTAATAGCATACATTTTTATATATACATTCTTCCAAATACCTAAAAATCCACCTTTGATCCATAAAAAATATTGATGGTTGTAACATGGTCATTCGAGATCAGATGAAAGTGTTGTCAGATGTATTGTTCTTGATTTAAACAATCTACTTAATTTAATTAAAATTAATTTTTTCGTGGCTTAAAAAACTCATGCAATCCCTCATATACCAGTTGATAGTATTTTGGTGCATGGAGAAAGCCGGAGGAATTGTAATTTAAAATTTTTCATCACTATAGTGACATAACTTGTCATCTCTGCTAATCAAAGACTCTGAAGAGGTTCATGGATATAACATGAATTTATTAAGCACGAAAATAAATAAACAAGTACATCATCTGATTTAGAGGAATGTTTCACTATAGCCAATCACCTTCTATTTTTTTCAAAGTATATGGGATCGAGGCCCTCTAGATTATCCAAATACACTGCATGAATACACGAACACACTATTCATCAAATTCTTGGTGCTGGCGTGGAGCTTCGATGAATCCTTCATTGTCATAATGATCACCTCGATCTCGGGCCTTAAATATGTTGAATGTATTCTTAGATGGATCATTCTAAGAGTGAATTTCTATCTATATAAATTATTAGGAGATAGAAGATCTCATTACATTGGAGTTAACATTTAATTTAATGATCCTCTTTTCATTATTATACAATATAATCCTAAAAAATACTGGAGGCATTCCCCAGCCCCCCAAAAAAATACTACACACAAAATCATAAGTAAATGAAAAGTGATGATGAACTAAATTCATCATATTTTCATTTATATATTTATAATATACAATTAATATATTAAAAATATATTACACAGTATAACGAAGCCATTAACATGAATTTTAATTCCCAATATTATTAAAGGAACCTTTAACATTAAAATAAAATTCACTCATATAATATTTTACTTTTCATTCACTTAAAACATTTTGATTAATTTTAATAAATTAAATCACAAAATTATTATATACTCGAATAATAAGGAATTTTTTTATCCATTGTTTATCATTTACATATAAATTTTGCAAACCCTTATGGTGGGTCCAACCTAGTCTAATATACTTATTCATTAGTATATGGTAGATTCATGAATGTGATATTTTGTGTGATCCTTTAATCCACTATCTCAATAGTATAGAATAGTATTTGGAGACCAAGAGAAGATGCTAGAAACACATTAAGAACCCTAAAGAGATAATGAATAATCATATCAACAAAAACCATCCAATGAACATGGACTGTGCAATATAATATATTTTTATTTTGATACCTCATAAATCTGGATGCACACTTGTATCATCACACTTTATTTCTTTAATATTTTTTAATCTAAATGGATGGACTTACTACTAACTACCTTAACTAAGGATTTATAATGGTAGTACCATCCTGATCCACCATACCTGATATAATACTTCCACAATTGAAAAGAGAAAAATTCTATCTTAACCATTCATCCAATGTCATACCACAAATGATACACCCAACACAAGATACCTCACCATGGCTTCATTTTCATGGTTTTGTTATTGCATAAAATTACTAACTAAAATTACTCACATTTATAATGGTCTAATTTTATTAGATCAAAACCCATGTCCATAGATAGTAATATCCAATGACACCAGAAACACGTTGTGATCATATTGGTAGGGTTGTCCTCATGATCTCACATACACATGCTCATCAAGTGCGAGCATCATGAGAAGAAGACTCAATTCTTATGATCCCCAAGAACCGAATAGTTGGGCATCAACTATCTTCAGTCAGTATTCTGTATCTAAAAAAGAGAAAATTTATTTATAAATAATTCCACCGTATCTAATGGTTTTGTTTATATCCAAGAAAATACTATAATATTTTGAGATTAAAAAATCTATTTACATATTCATTTAAATAGTTTTTAAAAAACATATAAATTATTATGGTATGTGGGAATTATTTATAACTCACAGTATCCCTGATATAGTAATAAATAATTTCCTTTTTGGTTGGTTCTAGTTCACCAACTATTAAAATAGATTTCAAGGATAAATGGAACATAAATATTATTTTCAAGAGAATGATGGGAAATTATGGGTTGGTGAAACCAATGATGTAGTGGAAACATAATTTTTATGCTATTAGTGTGGAAGATAATTTCATTAAGAGAAGGGCTAAAAATTGTTATTAATAGAAGTTGTACAGTAAGAGGAGCTTCATAATCCTACTTCTCTATGTTAATGACATTAATATTTCAAATTAAATAAAGGAAATGATTAATAAACTAAAAGGTGGTTATTATTAAAATATAATGTTGATGTGTATCATCTAATTTAAAAAATTATATGGAAATATATTGTAAGGGAAATAAATATTAGAATATTTTTCTTGACACAATTTGACTACATATTAAATGTATTGGAATTATTCGTGAAAAGAATGGATACACTAATTAAAACACACACATATATAAATTTCATGCTAATAAAGTAGAAATCCCACTAAAAATGTTCGGGATTATTACATGGAAATGTTTCCTTACACATCAACAGTCCAAACCATAATATATTCAAAGATTTTTACATAGTAATACATTCTACATTCAATGGTGGTAGTCTAAAGAATCATGGAGAATCCTAGAAGAGATCAATGGGATGATTTTATGTGGATAATCTGGTATCTCAAATGTTCATATGATATATAGGTTTTTTAGGATACACGAATTTTATAGGTGTTTTCACACTCATAATTTGGGGGAGTTACATATACAAGAAATGGAACTATGAGTTATGTGTTTAATTTTGGTTGCACGACTATGAGCTGGATATCCAGAAATAAATTTATAGCTTCACATTCAAAAATAGACTTGGATTAAATTTCCTTAATGGAAGATAAGACGTATTTTATTTGGTGAAAGGGGTTGTTAGAAGATCATAGAATGTTGTAAGAGGATGTGGTGTTTTTTGGGATTCACTAACTGTATATCACCTTTTCAACTATAATATTATAGAACTTCTTAAAGTATTATTACATAAATATTTTTATAAATATAATTTATTTTTAATGTTTATGATTGTTTTGGTTATTTATGATTTCTTGGGAATGGACTTTAAAAGGACATTTGGAGGTTATAGTAAAAAATATATCTATAGGTAGGTGGCCATGGCATGGTTTCTGGGAGTCAAATAGTGGCATCTAAAGAAAGATATACTCATGATGTGGGGTAAAAAGGGAGAATGAAAAAATATTCTTGGAAGAGGTATGGAATTTGGCCTAGACTAGGACATGTTTCAATTTATTGAGTCCACGCCATGGTTTTCTCATGATATAGGGGAGGACCTCGGACTAGACTAATTCAATTAATGAGCCTTAGTAGTTACGTAGAAATGGCATCTTAGTAGATTTGAGGCCCTCATTATCATATAGGTCAAGAAGTTACCCTAAAGGTTTTTCCTAAGACCATTCAACGCGTAGTTTTTAGGGGTAGAGTTTTAATTTTCCCCTTGGACCTACTTTTTTCTTTACTCTCCATCCCCCTCAAGATCTTATTGATGGTGGATGATTTTAGAGCTCCACATTGGAATTCCATTCCATTTATTCATCTTATCATGAAATTTGTAGGTTCTATTCATTCTGATGATTATACATCAGTGTAGCTAATCCTATGTTAGATCTATATAACTTCTCCTTATTCTATTTCTAGGATATATATTCAAAATTACCAAATTCATTATTTTTTTTATAGATTTTAGTGTTCTAAAGGTTTTAATATGATTAAAGGAATGTGTTTGTTATGTGTGATTCATTATTCTTATGGTAGGTGGTATTTAGGTTATCTATCCGTCAATTTTCATTTTCCACATATGTATGAAGTATGATTGCATTAGTTCAATGAAGCTAGAACATAGAAATTAAAATTGTTCATCCATTCCTTCTTAGTCATAAATCTTATGTTTGGTTATATGATATACCCTAATAAACTATTATCTTGGACCTCTATCTACACAAATTAGTGTTCCCTAATCTATTAAAATTGTGAAAATGGGATGTAACCCATGGGGTGTCCAAATGTGAATTTCGATTCCATGAAATAATAACTAAGCTGTTAAGATTATTAAATTTATATGGTGTGTCATGTGAATAGATTATGATAAGTACATGATATGGAATATAAATAATTAAAGTTAAATTAATTAAATGTGGAATATTTAAATGAATATGTAAATATTGAATAATGAATTAAATAATTCTAATATAGGATATATTTCCCTTCTAGGTGGTACTTATATTGGTCCAAACTCAATGTACCTATTATAATTATTTTAAAATAAATTGAAAAAATTTAATTAGATAATTTTTTCCCATGGTTGGTTATTAGGTGATTGTGGGGCATGATGAGTTTCCCCTGCAGAGGTTCTTATATGATTTTGGGGAGGGATGATTTTCCCTTTGGGATTTTCCTATATAATTATATAGTATGAGGCATTTCCTGAAAACATTAGTTATTATATTATTCTAAGGTATGATTAGTTTCCCATTGGGTGGTTCTTATATGTTTCTAGTGTAAGAAGAGTTTCATTATAGCAATGCTTATAGGATTTCAGTATAGGATGAGTTTCCCCCTAAGTGGGGCTTTTACGATTCTAGGGAAGGATGTGTTTCCCTATGAGTGATTGTGTATCTAATTTGAGGACAGAAAAATAGTCAAGAGTATGAATAGTTGGTCTCAGGTTCCACCTTAAAACCCAATGATTGATAGTCAATTAATTATTTTTATTTCAAATTTTTTATTATGGAATATAATTGTGAACTCTATCATTTTACTGGATATATTTAATGACATCATTTTATGTTTCATATAGAGTGGTACTCACAACATTTTCATTCCATCATTGCTATCAAAGTAGAATTCATGGTTATAGGACTGGAAATGTGAGAAGACCCTATTATAGATTTTTAATATGCATTCGCTATGTTGAAGCAAATGGAATGGATCCAACCTATGACTCATGAACAGTTTTGGAGAATTATGTTTTTAGAAAGATTTTTATTATTTTTTCAATTTTGATGTATATGATCTACCCATGGGGTATTTTACTTCCATGTATGGAATGCATTCCATGTACAAAATTAATTTTTGTATATCATGGAATGTGTATTTAGTTTATGGGATCTGTTTATAATGAATTGTATCATTATTTATCTAGATATATGTGATTGTCATTATTTAATCTATGATAATTATTATTCATCACCCTATAACACAAGGAGAGGAACACTTGAGGTCATGCACACCCTGTTCTGACACTATCAAGTTATCTTGACCGAAGGGATGTTACAAAGTGGTATCAAAGTATCATTTTATTTTGTTTTACAATTTTTGAAAATGTTGAAATGATACAGAGTGGGAAAATACATGGTATGGAACATTTTTTGTGAGTAGATTACTCAAATATGTGGGAATCCCATATTAAAAAGGAAGTGAATTTTATTCCAAGTTTCTAATTTTAATTATGAGATACTTCATCTAGAGTAATGTACTATGGTTTTGGAATTACGATTTATGGGATTATCACCCTTGGAAAATATTTTCATGGGTGGATGTTTAGATGAATAATATCATGAAGATTGTATTAACCTGTCATTCATTTTTTTGATACCTTGGATGGGATGTTGGGATCAATTATTATATGTGTCGTTAGTAATTGATGTGGTGTTTTCCTATATAAATTGATGGTGGAGTTTTATATATACAAGATTCATAAAAATAATTATGAGTATTGGTGATCAAGTGATCTTTTTATGGAAAACATAAATTAAATAAATTATTAATATAAACTTATAAATAATTTTCCTCAATAAATTTTGATTGTAATTTAACTTAACAGAACAAATAATGTGATTTTAATGGGAATGAAATAATGAAAAGTAAATGAAATTTTAAACAATAGATAATATGTGTGAATCATATAATCACTATATTTATGTGATGATGGGGATATATACAGTGCGTGATAGTGAATGTTTTACATGACTATATGTATTTTATTTTGGGATGCAATGCCTATTACTGATTTCCTAAAATTATGATATTGAGAAAAATTATTAAAAGGTGTTTTGAGGTAATTTTAGGGATTTTTATGGGAATTAACCATGATGTCATATGGTAGAGTTCCAAGAGGGTGGTAATGAGAATTATCCCCCAATAGTTAGACCAGAACCTCTATTAGTTCTAGGACATAACATGTTGATCATCTCATTGTCTATAGAAAGATACATTCCATGAGATACACCTACTATCTCATATATGACTAAATATTTTTATTTGTATCACCCACTATTTTTCACTGATGTGGGAGATCCCCCTAATAGTATATATTTTGGTCTATTATAAACATATGATCCTCAACTACCTTAAAAAACCTCCTATAGGAGGTTAATGATAATTTTTTTCATGTTGTGAGGCCTAGAAATGATCTTGGAGGATGTTTTTTTCAAAGGGTACTGAAACATGGAGATTTAATTGAAGGACATATAGAATAGGTCTTTAGACAACTTCCTTCTTAAGACATTGAGTATGAACTTTGATCGAGAGTTTAAGATCAAACGTGGTAAGGGATAATATATAGATATTATGAAACACATATTACTAAGCAATATCATTTAACATGGATGTTAGATAGGTGTGAGAAAGTTAGGGAGAGACATTGCAATGATGATCTGAGTTATGAGATTCATATTCATGAGGACATTTTTAACATACAATTCCTCTTGAAGGTTTTGAATCAGATATACATCAACAAGAATAATATAATTTAGGGGAGAGGATTAGGTAATATGGACTCTGTTAGATAGGCTGATAGTTGAAATTTGAGAAAAAATATGCTTCATTTTACGTATTCACACAAGGGAAGTAGTGGAAAAAGTATCTGGGGGAGTGGGTCATCTGATCATCATCATAGATATATCTCTATAGAGTGTTATCATTGATCTATATGTGTGAATATTTTTCATCGGCATACCAAATAACCTATGGATTACTACTATTGTCGCAGTATGGGGAATATACAATGATTTTGTTGAAAGTATCAGCTCGTACTGAGTAGTCATGAATCTATTCGGGTACAAGGCTTAGGGGATGGACTAGGTACACAACATTTGATGGGTAGCTGGTGTTCTATTATGCCTTAGGTTAGGGGTGGTGGAGGTGATTATTATATACATGGGTATAAATGAAAAATGGGAGGTGTAGTTATGGGGGGACAAAGTATAGTTCAAGGTCATTGTTCGAGATAGTTACTTCTTATTGAGATTTATCTTCTAGACAATGATTTTAAACCATTAACCATCTAAGGTACAGTTTTAGGGTCATATAAAATAGATTCCTCCATGTTTTATATAGGTCCATCAAACTCATTCATGAAGTACATTTTCATTACTTTCATGGGATTATCTATTAAGAATTCATAGGGGTGATATCCACTGATACACCTTTGCAGTTGTGGTTTAATAGAATTCTTCATTGTTGGTATTTTTCACTAGGGGTGGGTGGACAAAAATTTATTTAGGAATTAATTTTTATACAGATGACTAGAATTAAAATAATGTTTTGAGTGGATTGGTTCATTCAATATCAATACCATATTCATTTTTATCACCAATGTGTTTCATTCACATCTAATAAGAGATAATGTTTTGTTTTAGTTGTAGAGTACAAAATACATGATGGTAGTGTGATACATGACTTCAAATGTTAGGGTGGGATCATATCCGTTGTTTCTAATATTATATTTGATAATGTAGAGGAATATTATGTGTTATTACCTACATTTTTAGATCAGTTTTAAGAAATATTTTCTAACAATTTATCTGGATTTGAACCTAAGTGAGAGTTTGGGTTAAATATGAAGATAATTGTAGTTGTGGATCTTATTTCAATACCATATTATATTATTGTTCCTACAAATATCATAGTGATAAAGGCTCAATTAGTGGACATTATGACAAAGGGATTCATACATTCATGTAAATCCCATTAGGGTTCCAAATTCTTATTCACCACAAAGGCAGATGTCTCCATGATATTGTGTGTGGATTATCAGATATTGAACCAATTCATTATTAGGAACTGATGTCACGACCCGTCCTCGGGGCCCGTGCCGCGACTACCCCAAGCCCGCCTTCCATAGGCCAGGGGCTGGCGACTAGCACCAAGGCGTAAAATCCCAGTAAACAGGGAAGGCATTGCCTTTATAAGTAACAACCACACAGAGTCAGCAAGCGGAAAGTAAAGTGCAGAAAAGTAAAGGGGGCCGGAAATACAATCCCAACTGTAAAGTACAACTGAAAAGTAAAGTACAGAAACTGAAGAAAAGACGGCGGCCTCGTGTCGTCCACTGGCAATCCCACCTGAAGGGTGGGTACAGATAGCCTCCAGGCTCCTCGGGTTCCACGTCCGCTCCGAGCACGTCCCGCCCAGTGGTCCACCTCCAGGTACCGTCCTGCTCCACGCCCCAACTGTGATCAGCGATGTCCGTCGTCTGCAACCAACACAACAAGGTGCGGGCATAGCCCGTGCAGGGGTGAGTACAAGCTACTCAGTAAGGACCCCGAGACCCCCGAAGGTCTCCCGAAATCCGCAAAGGATATCACACAAAGGAAGGATGCAATCACGAAGTAACATATGACTCGACTTAGGTATATGCCCATACATATACCTAAGTCCCCAATTCTAGCTCTGCTCACGAGCTCAAGAACAACTCAATCCACAAAGGAAAGCAAGACTCAAATCCACAAAGGAGAGTAAACAGTAAATCCACATAGGATAGTTCAACACAATCCACAAAGGAGAGTAACAGTAAATCCACATAGGATAGTTCAACACAATCCACAAAGGAAAGTAACAGTAAATCCACATAGGATAGTTCAACACAATCCACAAAGGAAAGTAACATAAGATTCAGCTCAACCAGGATTTTCATTATCGAAACCGTAAGTGTTGAAGAGCCCCATCTCTGAAGTGTACAGTGGTCCTGTCACGACTCCGAGGTACTGCTCACTAACCTAGACTGCTGAAGTACTCATCCTGTCGAGTACCGCGGGTCTGCTGCCAACTACCGGGCGCTCCGTCCGCTGAGGGTCTGCTGCCAAATACCGGGCGCTCACCCAGATAGCCTACTGAGGTACTCCTCCTGTCGAGTACCGCGGGTTTGCCGCCAACTACCAGGCGCTCCGTCCGCCGTGGGTCTGCTTCCAACTACTGGGCGCTCCGTCCACTGGGCTAGTCGACTCACTCCAAGTCGAGTCGGTCAAGCAGTCGTCAGGTCTCAGTCATCTACACGGTCTCCGTACTCCGCACGCACGTCTCCACCGTCGCGGGTCTGTCGCTACAACCAAGCGCACACACTCCGTAGAGTATCGCGGGTCCGCCGCTACAACCAAACGCTCCACCGCCAAGGGTCTGCTGCTGCATCCAAGCGCACCACCACTGTCAAGTACCACGGGTCCGCCGCTACACCCAAGCGCTCCACCGCTCAAGGTAAAAAGAAGATTCAGCTCACACAGGTTCGGTAGCACTCTTCCACGTAGGATCGCTGAGTGCAGTAGTCGATGCAGTCCACTGAGGATCTCTGCACAGTCGTCGCCGCAGTCCACGAAGGATCTCTGCTCTGCCGTCGTCGCAGTCCACGGAGGATCTCTGCTCTGTCGTCGTCGCAGTCCACGGAGGATCTCTGCTCTGTCGTTGAAGCCACAGCCAGCACTAGGGTTCCCGCACTTAGCGAGCTCGTTTAGGAGGGTCCGCTCCACGAGCCGAGAGGCTGATACATCAACTGACACTTAGTCCGAAGTTGATGTATCCAAAAGTTCCGTATCGACAACAGGATCTCAACGCAACAGACGGCGCGTCAATCGGACGCCCGGTCTGAGAGTTATTGGCATTTCCGTCCCAGGGGCCCGGTTGGTTTTTAGGGCAAAACCAACCCTACCGTACTCCGCCTATATCCGATACTCGGGCGGAGTATGCCAAAAGTTCCGTCTCACTTAGAGGAAACTACCACAGCTGACGGTACGTCGATCGGACGTCCGTAGCTCAAGTTATGAGCGTTTCCGCTCCGAGGGCCCGATTGGTTTCGTGTACGAACCAACCCGGCCGAACCCAAAGTCTCCCAAAACCTTGAGTATAATATACCGAAACGACCGTCTCGATCCAAGGATCGCGTAGCCGCTGACGGTTCGTCAATCGGAGGTCCCAGGCCCAAGATATGGGCAAAAGACCGAAGAGGGCCCGAAACGGGGGTTCTGGGCCCGGGGCGACCCGGCCCGAACCCCCCCTGGGTCGGCCGAACCGGGTCGGCCCGAAACGGGTCGGCCCGACCCGGCTAGGCCGGGTCCGGTCCGGCCTGGGCGCGGCCCGGCCGACCGGACCGGCCGGCTCGGCCTCGGCCGAGCGGCCAAGTGAGCCGCCGCGGGTCAAACCCGCGGCTTTGGAGAAACGCGGCCCGCGCGGGCCGCGTGCTGGATGGCCGGACCGCGGACGCGGTCCGGCGGTTCGCCGCCGCCGCGGCTCGGCCGCGGCGGACTCCTCCGGCGGCGCGCCGGGCGCCGCCGCCACCGGTCGCCGGCGCCGCCGCGCCGGCGACCCGCGCCGCCGCCTCCTTCCGCGGGCCGCCGGAGTTGCTCCGGTGGCCCGTTTTGCCTCCCGTCTGCGCCGATGCTCCTCCCGGGGGCCGATCTTCACTGCGGGATCAACGGATCGCCCCTGCCGCGCGGTTCATCGTCGTCCGCCATATCCGCACAACAAAAGAGATCGGCGGAGGGTTGCCGGGTCTTGTTCGTTAGACCCGCACCCTCCACGTTAGTCATAATCAACGGGAGGAAAGGCTACAACAATTTTTAATCAAAGATAAAAATTGTTCACTCCTTTTATTTTAAACGGCATTTCAATTTTTAATTAATTGAAATTATTCATGCCGGTTCTTTATTTAAAAGAAATAAGAACACGGGAATGAATCATCAAGGAAATAAACCCCTACCTTGTCGTCGTCGTCGGACGAGAGGTCGTCGCGGGATCGCTCGTCGCGGATGAAGGAGATCGTCGCATCGTCGCGGTATCCGGTGTCGCGTCGCCAATCTCCGGATCAAGAGCAAACGGATTTAATTAATTAAATCCGTTGTCATCGAATAAAAAAAAAGAATTAGAAGGTTCGATTCTCACCTTTGTTGCCGAACGAGGATCGGCCGCGGAAGAAGAGGCGTCGCCGAAGAACGTCGCGGGTAAAGCTCGTCGACGTCGCAGATCTCGGCGTGCGTCGTCGAATTCCGGTCGCCGGCGTTCTTCGCGTTCTTCGCGTTCTTCGCGTTCTTTGCGTTCTTCGCGGGGAGATGAAGAAACAAGATTCTCTCAAATCCTTTCAAAGGATTTTTAGGTTGGTCTTATTTTATAAACATGCCAACACACGAAACCGGTTGAGAAACGATCCATCAATTCGAAAGAAACGACCCATTTAATTCACGAAAGAAACAGCCCATTTAATTCACGAAATAAACCGCCCAATTAAATGGTCTGTTAAGAATTAAAGAAAACGCGTCGGTTGACTTTTCAGTTACTTTGACGGGTTTTCGCGGGTGCGTTACTTAGCGAAAGAAACGGCGGGGCTCGTGCGGGCCCTGCCTCACAAATATCCTACCAAGGGGTAGGATATTTCTGGATAGCATCCTATCTAGTTCAACTCAGCTCAAGCCGCCTTTAAGTGACTTCAAGTGGCTTCCAAGCAGCTTAAGTGAAATAAAATAAAGTTGTCGCACAAACTTTATTTTATTTCTGACTTAAAGCCGCTAAATTTAAAAACCACGTCTGAGAAAACGCAACTCCGGAAGAGGCGTTTCTAAGCAAATACCGGCGCTGCGATTTCATCGGTGCCCTCAGAATCCGATTCCGAGCACCGGTTCAAAAGATAGAAAAACCCGCTCGTCCGTTCACTGAACGTACCCGAGCCAAACTTCGGAAATTGATTCCGAGCACACCGGGCCTCGGAATCAGGTGCCGTCTGAAGCTGCGCTCTTGTAAAATTCCAAAGAAAATTAAGAAAAAAAATTTCCTTGAAATTTGCGGGTCTTTACATTACTCCCACCTCAGGGCTTTACGTCCCCGTAAAGATACATCAAAAACTATGGGAACAAATGGGGGTACTGAGCACGCATCTGAGCCTCCCGCTCCCAAGTGCTCTCCTGGAGGTTCCCGTGCTTCCATCTGATGCGCACAAGAGGAATCGACCGCCCACGTAGGACCCGCTCCTGTCGATCCTCGATCTCCACTGGAACCTCCGCAAAAGTCGCCCCATCGTCAACGTCAAGCTCCCCATGATCAATGATGTGCGTCGGGTCGTGCACGTATCTCCTCAGCTGAGACACGTGGAAGACGTCGTGCACCCGGTGCAACTGAGGTGGTAGAGCCAGGCGATAAGCCACCTCGCCAATCCTACTAAGAAACTGGAAGGTTCCGATGAAGCGCGGAGATAACTTGCCGCCTCGGCTAAATCTCCGAATACCACGTCGAGGTGAGACCCGCAAGAAGACGTGGTCGCCATCCTCGAACTCCAGTGGCCTCCGCCTCCGGTCAGCATATGGTTTCTGTCGGCTCTAAGCTGTACTCATCCGCTCCTGGATGACCTGGACCTTCTTTGTCGTGGCCTGGACCATCACAGGTCCCACAAGAGCTGCAAGATTTCTTCTTTGCCGAAAAGATAAATCTGGTCTCATCCCCTGGATGAACCACATTCTTTGCCTAAAACAGTCAATCCTAACATGGATGATACTAATCCATACCAAGGATAACGTCGTAAGGCCTCGACGCTACTACTAAGAGATTCAACTGTTACTCTCGCCTCCAAGGGTTGAGTCACACTGTCGGCATCAGTGTGTGGTAACTGGGTCTCCTCCAGTAGATGTCTCACAAGTGAGGGTCAAGTCAACAGCCAAAACTGGAATCTCCTAGTAACATCACGAAAGAGGACAGGAACGAAAAATATCACAAAGGTATGCATCTTTTATTATTGCAGCTCATATTACAAGACGCTACACAAAAGCAACAAGGAACCAGAAGTACAAAGGATGTATCCACTAGTTCTGCTCCTGTCCATCAGCTCCCAGGGCTCCATGATCGAAGGCCTCGACTGCCTGAAGCTGAGCTCTCCCCTGCGGTCGGGGTGGACCTCCTGGTGGTGGTGGTGGTAGAGCCTCAAAGCGTCGTCCACCACCTGCTGCTCGGCCAGCTCCTCTACCTCGTCCGTCTCCTCCTTGCAGACCGCCACGGTCGAACCTCTGCCTCTGCCTAGGTGGTTCCTCAACCGTCTGCTGCTCCCCCGCATGGCGGGTCGGGCAGTCACGAGCCATGTGACCAATTCCGCCACAGGAGTATCACTGCCCACTCTCGGCACGCCTGGCTCTGACTCCACCCCGGCTTCCCCGCACAACTGAGCCTGAGTCGTGCAGTCGGCCACTGGTAGGTCTGGTCTGCCTGGAACCCTGAGTCATCTGTCGGCTACCTGCTACCGAAGACTCCGTTATGTGCCGCCCTGCGGTGGGTCTCTGTGCTGGTGTAGACTCAGCAAGGAAGCTCTCGATCAGAAGGGCCCGCTCTAGTACTCCTGTCTGAGTCGGTATGCTGAGGGAGATCAGCGATGCCCTGATCTCGTGTCTCAAACCCTGCTTGAAGGTCCGGGCCCGGAAGAAGGGGTCCCGTACCATGTCTGTCGAGTACCGAGAAAGGTCGGTGAACCTCGCCGCGTACTGAGCGACCGTCATGCTGCCCTGCCGCAGCTGTAGAAGCTCCTGGATACGCACCGCACGAAGGGTGGCTGGGACGAACTCCGAGCGGAAGAGGCTCTCGAAGTCCGCCCAGAGCAAGGATGCCTCATCGTGAACCTGGAGCATCAGGCTCCACCATCGTCCTGCCGCTGCCTGCAGGAGGCTCGCTGCGAGAATCACCATGAGATCCGCTGGTGTCCTCACTAGCCTAAAGATCCGTACCACCGCCTCTAGCCAGTCCTCGGCGGCCTGGGGGTCCGCCTCACCGCGAAACCGGGGCGGTCGCTGGCTCTGAAACTCATGCAGTGCCCTGAGGCGACGTGCATCGTCAGCGTCTGGTACTGGCAGCATCGGTGGCTCGGCGGGTAAAGCTACCGCCGGTGCCACTGCTGGCAAAGGGCCCTGCACCGAGGCCTCGTCGCTCGGTGGGCTGCGGTCGCGCCCTACACTCTGAACCCTAGCTGGCTGTCGTCGCGGGGCCATCCTGAAAAGGAGAACAAGAGCACCACAGTCAGAACAGTACACCTGGTGAGCTGGCACAAGTAATCACAAAGAAAACTTGAAACACACACGCAATCAATGTTTTCATGCATTAAGTCGGAAATCAGGAGTCAGGGTCCTGGTGTACGGATACGTCAGCCGCCGCACCAACACTGGGCTCCCTGAACTGATAACCACACTCAATACACTAAACACTATTGCTTCACATAGAAAGAAAGTACGATCAGAGTCTGCGGTAGAACCGACCACCTCTGATACCAATTTGTCACGACCCGTCCTCGGGGCCCGTGCCGTGACTACCCCAAGCCCGCCTTCAATAGGCCAGGGGCTGGCGACTAGCACCAAGGCGTAAAATCCCAGTAAACAGGGAAGGCATTGCCTTTATAAGTAACAACCACACAGAGTCAGCAAGCGGAAAGTAAAGTGCAGAAAAGTAAAGGGGGCCGGAAATACAAGCCCAACTGTAAAGTACAACTGAAAAGTAAAGTACAACAACTGAAGAAAAGACGGCGGCCTCGTGTCGTCCACTGGCAATCCCACCTGAAGGGTGGGTACAGATAGCCTCCAGGCTCCTCGGGTTCCACGTCCGCTCCGAGCACGTCCCGCCCAGTGGTCCAGCTCCAGGTACCGTCCTGCTCCACGCCCCAACCGTGATCAGCGCTGTCCGTCGTCTGCAACCAACACAACAAGGTGCGGGCATAGCCCGTGCAGGGGTGAGTACAAGCTACTCAGTAAGGACCCCGAGACCCCCGAAGGTCTCCCGAAATCCGCAAAGGATATAGCACAAAGGAAGGATGCAATCACGAAGTAACATCTGACTCGACTTAGGTATATGCCCATACATATACCTAAGTCCCCAATTCTAGCTCTGCTCACGAGCTCAAGAACAACTCAATCCACAAAGGAAAGCAAGACTCAAATCCACAAAGGAGAGTAAACAGTAAATCCACATAGGATAGTTCAACACAATCCACAAAGGAGAGTAACAGTAAATCCACATAGGATAGTTCAACACAATCCACAAAGGAAAGTAACAGTAAATCCACATAGGATAGTTCAACACAATCCACAAAGGAAAGTAACATAAGATTCAGCTCAACCAGGATTTTCATTATCGAAACCGTAAGTGTTGAAGAGCCCCATCTCTGAAGTGTACAGTGGTCCTGTCACGACTCCGAGGTACTGCTCACTAACCTAGACTGCTGAAGTACTCATCCTGTCGAGTACCGCGGGTCTGCTGCAAACTACCGGGCGCTCCGTCCGCTGAGGGTCTGCTGCCAAATACCGGGCGCTCACCCAGATAGCCTACTGAGGTACTCCTCCTGTCGAGTACCGCGGGTTTGCCGCCAACTACCAGGCGCTCCGTCCGCCGTGGGTCTGCTGCCAACTACTGGGCGCTCCGTCCACTGGGCTAGTCGACTCACTCCAAGTCGAGTCGGTCAAGCAGTCGTCAGGTCTCAGTCATCTACACGGTCTCCGTACTCCGCACGCACGTCTCCACCGTCGCGGGTCTGTCGCTACAACCAAGCGCACACACTCCGTAGAGTATCGCGGGTCCGCCGCTACAACCAAACGCTCCACCGCCAAGGGTCTGCTGCTGCATCCAAGCGCACCACCACTGTCAAGTACCACGGGTCCGCCACTACACCCAAGCGCTCCACCGCTCAAGGTAAAAAGAAGATTCAGCTCACACAGGTTCGGTAGCACTCTTCCACGTAGGATCGCTGAGTGCAGTAGTCGACGCAGTCCACTGAGGATCTCTGCACAGTCGTCGCCGCAGTCCACGAAGGATCTCTGCTCTGCCGTCGTCGCAGTCCACGGAGGATCTCTGCTCTGTCGTCGTCGCAGTCCACGGAGGATCTCTGCTCTGTCGTTGAAGCCACAGCCAGCACTAGGGTTCCCGCACTTAGCGAGCTCGTTTAGGAGGGTCCGCTCCACGAGCCGAGAGGCTGATACATCAACTGACACTTAGTCCGAAGTTGATGTATCCAAATGTTCCGTATCGACAACAGGATCTCAACGCAACAGACGGCGCGTCAATCGGACGCCCGGTCTGAGAGTTATTGGCATTTCCGTCCCAGGGGCCCGGTTGGTTTTTAGGGCAAAACCAACCCGACCGTACTCCGCCTGTATCCGATCCTCGGGCGGAGTATGCCAAAAGTTCCGTCTCACTTAGAGGAAACTACCACAGCTGACGGTACGTCGATCGGACGTCCGTAGCTCAAGTTATGAGCGTTTCCGCTCCGAGGGCCCGATTGGTTTCGTGTACGAACCAACCCGGCCGAACCCAAAGTCTCCCGAAACCTTGAGTATAATATACCGAAACGACCGTCTCGATCCAAGGATCGCGTAGCCGCTGACGGTTCGTCAATCGGAGGTCCCAGGCCCAAGATATGGGCGAAAGACCGAAGAGGGCCCGAAACGGGGGTTCTGGGCCCGGGGCGACCCGGCCCGAACCCCCCCTGGGTCGGCCGAACCGGGTCGGCCCGACCCGGCCCGACCCGGCTAGGCCGGGTCCGGTCCGGCCTGGGCGCGGCCCGGCCGGCCGGACCGGCCGGCTCGGCCTCGGCCGAGCGGCCGAGTGAGCCGCCGCGGGTCAAACCCACGACTTTGGAGAAACGCGGCCCGCGCGGGCCGCGTGCTGGATGGCCGGACCGCGGACGCGGTCCGGCGGTTCGCCGCCGCCGCGGCTCGGCCGCAGCGGACTCCTCCGGTGGCCCGTTTTGCCTCCCGTCTGCGCCGATGCTCCTCCCGGGGGCCGATCTTCACTGCGGGATCAACGGATCGCCCCTGCCGCGCGGTTCATCGTCGTCCGCCATATCCGCACAACAAAAGAGATCGGTGGAGGGTTGCCGGGTCTTGTTCGTTAGACCCGCACCCTCCGCGTTAGTCATAATCAACGGGAGGAAAGGCTACAACAATTTTTAATCAAAGATAAAAATTGTTCACTCCTTTTCTTTTAAACGGCATTTCAATTTTTAATTAATTGAAATTATTCATGCCGGTTCTTTATTTAAAAGAAATAAGAACACGGGAATGAATCATCAAGGAAATAAACCCCTACCTTGTCGTCGTCGTCGGACGAGAGGTCGTCGCGGGATCGCTCGTCGCGGATGAAGGAGATCGTCGCGTCGTCGCGGTATCCGGCGTCGCGTCGCCAATCTCCGGATCAAGAGCAAACGGATTTAATTAATTAAATCCGTTGTCATCGAATAAAAAAAAAGAATTAGAAGGTTCGATTCTCACCTTTGTTGCCGAACGAGGATCGGCCGCGGAAGAAGAGGCGTCGCCGAAGAACGTCGCGGGTAAAGCTCGTCGACGTCGCAGATCTTGGCGTGCGTCGTCGAATTCCGGTCGCCGGCGTTCTTCGCGTTCTTCGCGTTCTTCGCGTTCTTCGCGTTCTTCGCGGGGAGATGAAGAAACAAGATTCTCTCAAATCCTTTCAAAGGATTTTTAGGTTGGTCTTATTTTATAAACATGCCAACACACGAAACCGGTTGAGAAACGATCCATCAATTCGAAAGAAACGACCCATTTAATTCACGAAAGAAACAGCCCATTTAATTCACGAAATAAACCGCCCAATTAAATGGTCTGTTAAGAATTAAAGAAAACGCGGCGGTTGACTTTTCAGTTACTTTGACGGGTTTTCGCGGGTGCGTTACTTAGCGAAAGAAACGGCGGGGCTCGTGCGGGCCCTGCCTCACAAATATCCTACCAAGGGGTAGGATATTTCTGGATAGCATCCTATCCAGTTCTACTCAGCTCAAGCCGCCTTTAAGTGATTTCAAGTGGCTTCCAAGCAGCTTAAGTGAAATAAAATAAAGTTGTCGCACAAACTTTATTTTATTTCTGACTTAAAGCCGCAAAATTTAAAAACCACGTCTGAGCAAACGCAACTCCGGAAGAGGCGTTTCTAAGCAAATACCGGCGCTGCGATTTCATCGGTGCCCTCAGAATCCGATTCCGGGCACCGGTTCAAAAGATAGAAAAACCCGCTCGTCCGTTCACTGAACGTACCCGAGCCAAACTTCGGAAATTGATTCCGGGCACACCGGGCCTCGGAATCAGGTGCCGTCTGAAGCTGCGCTCTTGTAAAATTCCAAAGAAAATTAACAAAAAAAAATTTCCTTGAAATTTGCGGGTCTTTACATCTGAAATCAAATTATTCATATCAAAGTTATATTTTATCAATTTAACGGATTCAGAATGTTCTCTATGATATACATGAGAATAGGTTATCTTCATTTGATGGTAAGGACTTTTAATATTGCTAATAAATATTGCAGAAGATGCTATAACATATATGATTATATGATGATGTTGTTCAGTTTGATGAATGCTCCAATATTTTATATATCCCATATGAATTGGGTCTTCCATACATTCTTGGATACTTTTATAGTCATTTTCATTGATTGTATGGCTCTATAAACTATGTCAATCTAAGAGCACATGTGTGTTTTAGATATCAACTTGATCACACTTTGGGAATATCTTATATATTACAGGATCATAAATTTTTAATTTTTAATCAACTAGCTACACTTATCACGGTATTACATACCCAAGGATGTTGTTTTTATGGACCCTGTAAAGTTTATGTAGAAGTTTATTTTGATAGAACCAACAACTTTTTTTACATCTATATCTTTTTCAAGTTTCATAGTTATCACCATAGTTTTATACATGATTTATTATACTTCTAAATGTTAATAAAAGTAATTACCAAGCGAATGGTGAATTTTTCAGTCAGCTCTTTTGAGAGATCCTTTTACATGTTGAATGAGAGGTTGAATACACCACCGATTATGACCTTACATAATTTGGGTTTGAATTTTTCACTTAATTTGTATTCATTATCTCTAAAATTGGTAACATTTTTTATGAATGAAATATATGTAGTTGATTTTTTGATTAGGATGATGATGAATCCAAATAAAAACTACCCAACAAATTATCTATATCTAGTGATGGTGGTAAATTCCTTGAGATGTTGGAAGCAATACCTTCTTGTTGATAGGTATCTGACATAAACTAAACACAATATATTGAGCTTAACATTCTAATAGAGGGACATAAACCTTTGGCTGTGATTTTGGGTCATATATCTATGTTATTTTTACATCAATATGGAATATTCGATCAGAAATGGTAACCCCAGCCTTCGTGCACTGAGAAAAAAATACTCAAAATTAATTTGTACTGGAGTCTAATAGTGATTGTATGGTTATGATAATAAAAATTTGACTCCAAATAGTTCAATTAATTTCTTCAAAGTTAGAGGCTTTAATTCCTATGATGTTGACAAAAAATAATCGTCACTTAAATAGATATGTCAAAATGTCACTATGTACTTAACCTTTATGCATGATTCTATAATATAAGATATTACTTTTCAAACTCTATTAATCTATCATACATCATGAGTCCTCCTATCACATTCAATTTCTTTTAAATATTTGAAATCATTCTTGAAATTTTTTAAATACACATATTCTGTATTGGATTTGTTACCATGATTTAAAAATAAGTCAACTAATAAAAAAGAAAAAATTATGACATTTACAAATTAAATCCAAAAATATAAAAAATATGATAAAACATCCTTATATTTTGAATTTATTGGGGATTAAATCATTGAACTAAAAATTAAAATAATATAAGTAAAATAAAGAATCCATTAATTCTCCTAAATTTACCTTACACTACTACATAAGTGAGTATAGAATGTATTACTAAAGTAAAATTAAAAGCACTATAAAAAGTGAGTTTCCTTTTTAAAAATAATGTAAACAATATTTATCAGGTATCCATCATGTATTTCAGAACATTTTATCTACTAGTTACATTACATTTGTCTCTTATTTTCTCAAACTTATGTTCCATTAATACCTACTTCACTGGATATATTTATCTAATAAAAAAATTATGAATTTTAATAAATCATTTCACATTCCAAACCCATGTAAGGATCACCATAGGCTTTCTATGTTTCTAATTATCCACCCTATAAGTGATGTACTTGTGTTTATCATGAAAATTTTTTAATGTTATTTTGTGTTTATGTTAGGTTAGGTTTTAATGAAAAAAATTACAAATCAAAATGACGAGTTTTGTCTCTTATTTAAAAAATAATAATATCTAATTTACACTTATGTATGGAATCCCTACACTTTCCAATTTTAATTGTTTTATCTCTAAAGAAATTAATATTATTTTAAATAGTTTGTGTATGATGTACTTTAGTAATAGTACTTTTATACATTGTACCACCATTAAAATTATTATTTCCTTAACTTTTTTCAAATTCTATATACATTTTTTTTAAGGAAGATAGAAATCATTAAACTTAATTAGTGGTATAAACATATTAGTGAATTTTTTTAAGGATATTTCCCCATACATATTTTCCATAGTATGAATATTTTTTCAAATAAGAAAAAAATATATTTTTTTATTATAATTTATTCTCAATTATACATTCAAATAGATCCCCCATCCCACTTGAGTTCAAATAGGACGAATCATTTATATTTAGATTTGAGTGTTTGGGGACTAAATTCATCTAATGTGGAAACCAAACAAGGTTATTCATGAGATCTTGGGATAACAAGGTTTGGATATAATTATATGAAAATATAGAGGTTCATTCTATGAAGTGCTTTTAATCAAAATTATCCATCAATAATTTTTAAAACAAATTCATCAAATCACTAAATATTTTAGAACAATTCCTATAAATTTCTTGATAATCAAGCATGGATAGTTCTCTCAAGAATTCAAGGTATTTTAAATTACATTCAAATATGTTTAGAAGAAAACTAGTTAGGGGATTTTAGTATTAGTATATTAATTCATGTAGTGGTATTCAAAATTCAGTTATATTTTAATTAATTTATAACACAATGAGTTGAAAATTATGTTCATCTTACCATGATTCAATGTTTATTTCATAGGGTAAATTTAGTTTTTCACAATTGGTATAGGTTTTTTATTTACCAAGGTATAATATTTCGACTTAATAGGATTAAAATAAAAATAAAAATGAAGAATACCAACAAAAAATTAAAAAAATCACAAAATCTATATTTAACTAAGGATCTTCCGTCCCACCATACTTATATTATAAAATGTCCAAATTATTAAAAAATCATGCGGGAATAGTAAAATACAAAATATAATCACATCATAAATAAATGATAATAAATAACATCACATATACTCACACATACATAGCATCTTGAAGAATAACCCCCTTCTCTTGAGGCTCTTAAATACTTTCTTTGATCATCTTCAATTTATGCCCATTAATTTTAAATTTTGAATGTTTACCTATTTCGTTAATTTGTATGACATCAATGGGAAAACATTAGTAATAATAGAAAGATCATACCATTTGGAATTGAATTTTACTAGATTAATATTGTGTCTAGAATAAAAAAATATCACTTTATCACTTTCACTTCCTTTTAATGATGATCAATTCATCATAGACGACTTTATTTTTCTACTTATAAAACATGTAATTTTCATAATTAATTTTTCGAGTTTCGCATAATTCTTTCATATAGAGTTTCATTTCTTTATATTAATAAAACATATTCATACTAAATCTTGGAATAATTTAATAGGATTTTTGTTTTAACTCCATAGGTATGCGATGATATATAATTTATATAATTCTAACATGTGATATTCCAATTTTTGTTTTATAAGGAATCCTATAATCCAGAAGGGTATAATACAATATCAAGATCCAATAATTTCTATTTGGATAAAATATTTTCTAAAGAATGTGTTTTATCTCTCAATTTGAGATCACATCCATGTCATTATTTTGAGGAAGAAAAGGTTTAGAAACCCTATTATAAACCTAATATTAAATCAAAATTGTTGCTAGAGTCAGATTTCAAAAGTGGGTTCCCATATCTAGGAGATAAATATTGGGAGCCGAAAACTGAAAAATAGGTTGGATCTTATAAATTAGTTTACAAACTTATAATCATTATTTATATTAGGAATATATTCTACCAACATAGACACAAAGTAGACACCTAAAAATTTATTATATTAAAAAATAATAATGAAATTATTACATGGAATACTTCACTCAAACACTAAACACATCATAATAGAAGATGGGGTTTTATCACATTTCTCTTTGGAATATTACCATGAAACTATAACATTTTACATGATTTATAGAATTAAAAAATAATATAAAATATTGGGAACAAAATAACATGAATCAATCATTTTCATGACTATTTATTATTGTTTAAAGTGTCCAACACATGTCAAAACATTGATAAAATTTCACTTATTGTATATCATAAACTGTAATGAATCTCATAAATATTTTTACCTTATAAGGTACTATAAAAAAGTTTTATCAGATTTTTACATTCATGATTCAATTATATGGGATCTTTTGTCTTTGAGAACTAGTGTGGAATTTCCTTAGAAATAAAAAAATTGAAAAGTTAAATAAAACATGTTCTAAAACACTTAATAGAATGAATTTGTTAATTTATAAGGGTTTCTCTATTATATGTACAAATGTGGTTTGTTTCATCTTGAATAGTGGGTAATATAATAAAGTGGTTATCTTATAAGTTTTCACTACCATTACTATATCTTATCTATAAATAAAATTTTTGTGACAACAAAATCCATCACATTATCCTTGGTTTTTATTCATGTTCCCTCAACAAAAAATTAACGATTGAATATTCATTAATGGGAATAAATATTCATATAAAATAAAATTTCCAGAAACTACTTCTCAGTGGTTTTTTATTTTTCATTTGATTAAAATAAATTATTAGATTCATGAGCTATGACATGTGATCTCTTCTCCAATTCCTGAATCAAAATATAGTAATGATAATAATATAATGAATTTATAATTAATTAAAAAATGTAAATCCTGCATAGGTTACAAGTTAATGGTTGTGGTTTTTTGACAGTTGGTCACATCAATATTCATTTTGATCTAGTGCAAAAAAACATTCCAAAAGTGGATGATTGATGGATCTTTATCATCGATGCATTAGATTGTGCATGAGTTGAGATAATGGGAGGTCATGCTCATCTCAGCCATTTGGGGTGGGGGGACAATTAACTACTCGATGAATATCTTATTATGTTAACTTATGTTCTTGAATATTCCCCATTAATTTTATTACTTCTAATTTCCACCATGAAATAAATTAGTCAAAACCATGTGTGATTGTCAATTTCAATATGTATGAGTTGTTCTGTATATTTATTTCACATAGTAGTTATACTATTAAATAAATCCACACAATTTGGTGATTTGGAATATTTCAACATCTTGGTAGGTGATAAGTATTTTTATGTTAGGGTTAGGCTCATGATAGGGGAATCTTACATAACCCTAATAAGGGAATGACAAAACATATAGTTCATTGAAAGATTGTAGGATATTATAACCAATTAAGGTCATGTTGAAATGACCAATGTCGTGCCTTTAATTATTGTTCATCTAAAACTAAGCGAAGATAGTTTTAACTTCTTTCACCTGGAACCTATGAGATGGTATTATTGATCCTCAAGGAGAAAAACTACATATCATAGTTAAAAAGAATCAATGACCATATAGTTCAGCCTAAATATCATAATATCATTTGATAGGACAAACCCAAAATGTTAACATCTTATAGTAAGAAAATTGTACTGGACATTTTAAATTCATGCGATTGAAACTAATGGGTAAAAAGTTCATAAAAATGGGTTATTGTTGGACTTATGCATAAGTGACCCTTTATGATTCATCCTTTTAGATTTTAGCTAATATGGGAATGTGTGGTTAGAATCATAAGGAATATATCCTTTTGAATTTATAATGTCCCATAAAATATATAACCCTATGATGAATGATGCGACTCATTCGGAATATAACCCATTTGGACTAGTTTCACATCATATTTGACTCCATGAGGAATTGTTTGGGATTAAGCATGGGTGGACCACATGTAGATCATTTGGGCCTTATATCTTGTTGAAATCCAAGGAATTGTGTGGGATTAAGAAGGATACGTTTGGGGATTGCTTATATGTTTCTCTATGATACTTGACCTGTTAGGTGACTGGAGTGAATGTGGTTTTTTGGGATTACACCTAGTGGGATTTCCATGGTATATCTAAGTATTTCATTGTGTAAAAAAGGCATACACTTGGTTCATTGGATAATAATATTCTATTTGTGGGTTAGTAATGTTGGGATGTATGATTCAATGGATGTTTCACTAATATAGAGACCCCCATTATCAAGGGAATAAAATATCATGATTACCATGAGGGTCATGTCATTATCAGTCAAAAACACTAAAATTACTTTTATAATGGGAATACATGATTGAAAGAATGAAAAATCATATATACAATATTTTCATTCATTTCATAAGGTCGTGGATGGGCCCTAGTACATATGGGCCTCGATAGGTGACATGAGTGAAATAGGAACCTAGGTAGTAGGCCTGGGAGATAGCTTACCCAACAATGGATCATGGTGAATCTATGTTCTATATCATGTTCCCATATTTAATTGGTACCTTAATAAGGGGCCAAAGTGAAGTGTCTCCCTTGTTGAAGGGTAAGGAAAAGTGTCACCTTTGTTCAATGGTACATAAAAAGTTTATTCTATTTTTTTGGACAAAAATGATGAGAAAAATATTTGTTTTAATGATTTTCCATTTATGGTCATGGAAATTATTTTAAGAAATGAATTAACCTCCCATATAATTTTCTGAAAATTGTGTTGATGGTTGTTTTCAAAATACTGGGACTCAATTGGTTTATGAAAAGTCCATCGTAATGAAAATAATACAGTTCAAGTAAAAAGTTATTCTTGGAATCAACATGGGACCAGAATTGGAGTATATCATAACGAAGAATTGATTGGATTCACACAAAATCTAGAATGAATGTGGAAAATTAGAATGATTCATACTAGAAGTAAATGGTTTTCAGATTCACTCTTGATATGTTTTGAAATCAGTAAATTTTTTTGATGGAGAATTGGATTCTGTATGACTTGGATAAATTAAATGTGATGACACTTGGAAGATTTTTATTTCACATAAATCGTATGTTTATTAGAGAGCATATGATTCAAGCTTGAGGTAATAAAAAGGTTAAGAGGCATTTTAAATAATACCAAGATTTATCATATCTGAGTGGAAGAGACTAAATAGATGCTACAAATTGAAAAGGAAATATACCTAGTATAATTGTATTTGGGGGGAAGATATGAAAAATGATGATGAAGATAATAACCAAAATAATTGTAACCTTGAGACAATGATTATTTTACTATATTTCAACAAGATATAGGTTATCACATCCCTAAATATTGAATAGTTTAATAGTCATGGGAGAATATATACATTCATGATTCCCACGTTAAATTTGAAAACATTAAATAAAAAATGATTTTTTTGGATAAAATTATTATTACTTTTAGTATATCCCAAAAATTATTCATAAATCCATTCTTGGTAACATAGGGAAAGGAAAACATAATAATGGGTGAGATCAGATTCTAAGTAAGGGAAAGCGCACAACAGAAGTTATCAAAGAATTAATAATGCATGAATAATATCGAAGACATAAACAATAATAAAATATACTATATAACTAAAATAATAAAAGGGGAATATATCCATGGATATCATGACATTATAAATAATCTGTTGGATAAAATAATTAGTTTCATAATGATATAATTAAAAATTCTTATCATCGAAATATTAACATCAATGCCTCATTCTAAGGAATAATATATAAATAAGTGAGGTTTATTCCAAATACCCAAATTAGTTTGATTAAAGAGACCAAATAATTTATTAAAAACCTATATAAGTTACCAATCCATAACATACTAAGTGTAATGAATTTATCATATAAAATAATTGAATAATAATTCAATATATAATGAGCATAAACATTTATATTGAAAAACAATCATAAAAAATGTTAATATTTTCAAAAATAAATCACTATAGAAACAATATCTAAGAAATATAGAGTAATATTCCATATTGTATCATTAGATTATATCCCTATAAAATAATATTATTCATCAAATAATGTTTACATTAAAGAATATATTATAAATAATCAATGGAAAATTTCATGAGGAAAATACACTTTTCATTTTGAAATCACTTATTTTAAATATAAAAATTTATATAATATTATACAAAAAATTCTTTGAGAAAAACCATGGAAACATGTAAATTAATCTTCATGGAAAATAATATTTGTGACTGTTGGAAAATTCATTTGTGTAGTTAGAATTAAAATAAGAATAATTTTAACACCTTCAGAATGAAAAGATGATTAATTTAGAACCATATTATAGTAAGTTAAAAATGGTTAACTATTAATTTATCTAATCATTGGATAATATTAAAAAAATTCTTCACAAAATTTTAATGAAAATTTTTACATGTAAAAAAATATTTTTGTCCGAATCTGAAAACAAATTCAATTTTTCTTAAAAATATTTTTTCAGAATTTGGAGTATTGAGATAGATTAAAATTAAAGGAACAATTTTAATTTTTATAAATAACTATAGGAGAATAAAATATATGGGTTTTAAGATAAATATATCATATAATTCCTCTAATAGAAATATAAACATAAAAAATCATGAATAAGGATGAGATTATCTAATAAACTCATGCCTCATGTTCAAATTTTCATGTAAGTTAATTAAACATCCAATATAATAAATTTAAATTCATTATAATTATAAAATGGATTCATATAAATTCATATAAAATCATATATTATCCACTTAAAACATTTCAACACTTGTTACATAGTAATCCTATATTAGAATCATGATTTCATAGTATTTATTATTTCTTTTTTATATAAGTTTTGGTTTGGAAGTTATGGTATGCGAATAATGAACATGGTTAAATAATATCCATAATGTTAATATTTATATAAATATCATATATATTCATTTTTTACATATTTAGAATCCTCCTTAAAATATATACATGATAAATGAATAGCATCACTTCATGTAGGAGTTACTCCACATGTACGCAATAATGATGTTATTAATTTTTAATAGGAGGACGGGTAAGAAAATAAATGATTTTATATATTTAAAAACTAATAATAATTTCATTAATATCATTATATATATATATAATACTTATTTCTATATTTCTAACCATCCATGTAACATGGTGGTGAAAAATGACTCACACTACTACGTCGAGACCGTAGATCGTACATACGTATGAGCGATGTTTTCATTTTTAATAGAATGGAAAGTAGATGAAAATTGTAATACAACATTCATACTAAAATATAATTAAATTTATTATACATAAGTTATTATTTCCGGATGATTAAAATAAATTTATAGTATGTGTAAGAAGAAATAAAACAATAATGAGTCGGTAAAGATGAATACCTCTTATTTTAGAGTCCTTATTGGCTTAAATCTTAATCCTTACTTGGATAGTCTTTGGAGAGGTAGGAAATCTCAGGAATGAATTTAACAAAGAAATAGATTTTTTTGGTAATGTATATTATTATCTATAGTGTTTAATTTTTGTTAATAATGTAGGATAACATGTTCCCTTTTATGATAGATGGGAGTGACACATGAGGAAATATTTAAATGATTTAAATAATATGAAGTCATTTTCTTGTGAAAGTGGAAATAAATTATATGGAAATACAATATAACGTTTAAATATCTTCAACCAACAATATTTAGTCAATTTTAAGTGGAACATTTTCTATTATCTCTATGTTTAACACCCCCCCCAATGAAAACTTGTTTAACCCAAATTGTGGTAAAATGGTTTTTTAATATTAACCATTAAATAAGACAAAAAATAAAGGTAATATTATTAAATAATATTAATTATTATTATTATAAATATAGAATCATTTTTACAGGGATTAATATGTATAAATAGAGGAAAATTATTTTAATTTATGTCTACAAAACAAAATGAAACATATTTTTATAAAAATGATTGTTTTGAGAATAAAATGATTTCGTAAAAAAAAGAAAGAATAATGTTGATTAAAAAAGAATTAATTATATTAATATAAATATAATGAGACTTATATTTATTTAAACATAAACCAAAACTCATAGTTACCATGTAAATACTTGATTATAAATAGGAACTAAATATATTTTTTTTACAAAAACCATTACATAGATTTTAAAAATGTTAAGAATATAAATAAATGTTTAACATTAGGATATTAAATGAATTATATTACTTATTAAATATATATTTATTATATAATAAACGTTTGTAAATATTTCCATATATTCTTATATTATTATAATTTAAAAAAAAGTTC
The DNA here is from genome assembly GCA_963277665.1 of Viscum album. Classification (NCBI taxonomy): domain Eukaryota; kingdom Viridiplantae; phylum Streptophyta; class Magnoliopsida; order Santalales; family Viscaceae; genus Viscum; species Viscum album. The sequence continues at coordinate 2,118,362,381 of OY728120.1, forward strand.
GAGTTTTTGTAAAATTTGTATTTTTCATTATTCACCCAAAAATAAACTATTTCTGAAAAAACTCAGAAACAATAACCCTATGATAATTTTTATATGAAGAATTAAAAAAAATTATTTCATAATATTAAATTTATAAAATTTAGGAATTTATTTTTATATTTATTTTTTATATAAGACTATGTACATTGCGTTATTATTTAAGTATAATAAAAATATTACTATAAATTAAGCTCGTGTGTTACATTATTCCCAACATCAAAAATTTCATCATAAAATTTTCAATAATGTAACCTCATAAAAATATGTGGAAATTATTTATCCTAACTTTTTTAAGTTCCCATGTTGTATCTTCTATATTGTGATTCCTCTCATATACCTTTACCAACTGAGTTTTCAAATTCTGTAATCATATCTAGTGTTAATAGTAATTATAGTATCTTTATGGTAAGACAAATCATGTTCCAAATATATTTTTGACAGGTTATAACATGATTTGTGTTAATAACATACATACTTGGTAAAGATATATGAAATACATCATGAACATTAGATTGGATAGTTGGCATTACCACACGGTAATCCACATCTACAATTTATTCCATAATTACAAAAGTAATTATACACCTAAGGATTAGTTTGCCTTTATTAATAAATATTATACAACCTTTCAATAGATATAACTTAAATAAAACAATATCCCCCACTATAAATTTTTTATCCTTTCATCAGTTATTAGTATATTATTTTTGTCTACTTTGATAATCTTTAATATGATTCTGAATTTTCTTCACTCTCACTCTTTTCTCCTAAAAATTATCCAGCCCAAAAATATTATATTCAACAACTCCATCCCAAAATGATGGAGTATAAAACCACATTTCTAAAATAAATCATATGGTTCCATTTTAAATATTTAATAGATGTTATTATTATATAAAAATTCCACGAAATGTAAGTACAAATATGACATACCTTAATAGTAAATTTTGAATTACGTAAATAAATATTATAATGTTTGTATAGTTCCTTCATATAGTCCCTCAATTTGAGGATGATAGGTGGTTCTCAAATGTATCTCGGTTTCAAGATCATTCTCAAGAATCTCCTATAATTTCTATGTGAACCTAAGATCATGATTGGATACAATCAAAAGAGGTGCACCATCAAGTCAAACAAATTTATTAATATTGAGTAATATGTATTAATATAGAGGTATATATTCCATTATATAATGAAAATATATGTACATGGTAAGTTAATTAAAAATGAAATATATCATATCATACTTTCTAGGCGTTTTTGGAAATCCAATAATCAATTCTATAGTAATATCATCCCATTTCATCATAGGAATAAGTAGAGTATGAATGAATACTTTATCTAGATGTCTCATAGACGTTACATTTTTTCAAACCCAACATATTGATACATAGTTTGCAATTTTCCATTTCATATTATCCCACAATAAAAGTTACTTCAAATCCAGATACATTTTTATTCTACCAAAGTGTATAGGGAAATTTGAGCTATGAGATTCATTTAATAATTCTATTTTCGCTATATACACATAAAGAAAATGTATCCCGTTTATAAATTTCAATATTCCATCTTCATATATGTATTCTAAAAAATTTATATCATTCACATCAATGATTTTATTTAGAATACTCTTATCATCATGTTGAGATATTTTTATTTTTCTAATAACGATGGTTTAGAGATCATTTTTAATATATATGATGTTTCCCCTTCGATAATAAAACCCCTATAAAACATTTCTAAATCAATTAATATATGGTCTTTTACCATCCTCATTTTATGGAAAACTCCTTGATTTTTACTACACATTACATCTACCACTTTATTTTTTTCCATGGTGGTATTGTATTGAGAAATCATAATCCTTAGGTAGTTCTAACCATCACCTTTTCTACATGTTGATATTTTTCTATAATAATATATATTTCAAAATTTTATCATTATTATATATATCAAATATTACACTATAAAGGTAATTCCTCCATATATTCAATGTTAATATTAGATTCATCAACTGAAGATCATGAGTTGGATAATTTTGTTCATTATTATTTAATAGTTTTTATTGATTGGAAACAAATTTATTATTCTATATAATGATAGATACAAATCCATTATTTGATGAATGAAAGTATATCACAAATTTATCCGTTATTTATGGTAAATTCATTATCATTTCATTGAACAATGTTCTATTTATTTATTCAAATCCTTCCTTATACACTTTTTACCATATGAAGATAACCCCTTTTTATGTAAAAGTGGTTAACAGGTTATATAATTGAGAAAAAATTCAATAAAATTGTCAATAGTGACATGATAATCTAAGGAAACTACATACCTTGGTTATATTCATTAATATTTTTTATTCCATCATTTCCATTTCCTTTTATGGATAAACTTATATTCTATCCTTAGAGGTAATGAGTCTAAGAAAATAAACTTCCTGATGCCAGAAATATCATTATCTAAATTTTCATAATAAATTATTTTCTCTAAGAGTTTTAATAATGATTCACAAATGAATCTTATGCTCATCATATTTTTCAGATTATATCAAGATATCCTCAATAAATACCCATAATGATATTATTGAGATAATCCATTATTATTTTCTTCATCATATCGATAAAAATAAATTTTTCCTTATTAAATCCATAGGGAATTTCTATAAAAATTTAATTTCTATACCTTATATGAGATTCTATATTTAAAATATCCTCCTCCTTTAATTGTAGTTGATGATACTTATAATCAGTAAAAATCATTTAATATTTTTGAGCTCCATGAAGTTGATCAAACATATCATCAATGTTAGGTAAAGGATTCTTTTTCATTATTCTAACATCATTAATTTAATTATAATTTATGAAAACCATCATAAAATCAAATTTATTATTAAAAAAATAAATAGGGACCCTTATGGTGAAATACATGGAATTCTAAATCCCTTTTCACAAACCTCCATAAGTTGTTTCGTCAGTTCCACTAATCTCACTCTAGAAATCCTATAGGGAGTTTTATATATAGGTTTTGAAACTAGGATGAGATAAAGGGAAATTTAAACATCAATATCAAATTGGAGTCTAGGTAGTTATTCAAGAAACTCATAAATGCATTCCTTTATAATAGATACATCAACTATTCTAAGGATATATATCCCCTTCAAAGATTGTGTATTCTATTTTTTGCTTGAATTTCATTAAAAATACCTACTCATGGTGGATCAATATATTGTTTAGATAATGTATTATCCCCTTTGAAGATGATGTATTTAATATCTCCATTAATATTCATAATCTACTTCTCTCAATAATATATTCTTTCACTATGATTTGAAATCCAATATATACCAATGATAATATAGAAGTGAGTCATAAGTATAATAATAAAGTATGAAAATAGTGTGTGTTTATATGTCATAATGGGGACATACTGACATATCCTAATTTAAACAGGACTTAAACTCTGAACCATGATTTATAACTCCCTTATTACGACTCTAGTGAAATATTTAATTTTATTGGAAAACATAAATGATATAAAAGAATGTAAAGATCCAGAATCAAATAAATTATTGGCTCAATTTTATGACATAGTAAACATACATAATACTACATCATAAAGAACTTAAAAAGTAGTTATATTGACCACATAAGCTTGTAAATTATCCCATTTACTTTTCTGAGGAAAATTTTCGTTGAATCATAAGTCATTCATTTGAATAGTTCATCATCTCCTAACTACTAAGTCAATGGATGTTGGTGCCTTCATTATTTCTATTGTAACCACAATCTTGGTGGTTTTTATATCTATTCTGGATTAAAAATACAATTACCATAAAGAATATTACATGTATTTTACTTTTATAAATATTACAATTTTGATATTACACCCTTCCCTTCTTCAATTTTTCAGTATTTTTTTTCCAGTGGGTACATTTTCCCACTTCATTTCTTGTTTTACCTTGATAATGCAAGACTTGGAGAATTATTTCCCTATCTACATGTCACTTGATACTATATCATCATTTAATGAAAATTACTAAGAGACTAATTCCCATTAATCAATATAGATTTTCCCATCAAATAAATGATCATTATTACTCATTGGAATACATATATAATTTCAAGCATGTGATAATAACTATATAATGTTATATTCATATCTAGTAACATTTTCTTCATGAATTTATGGAATATGGAGGAATTTACCCTCCATATCATCTCATTACTAAGGAGAAAAGTATTTTTGGAATAACACCTCCTTGAATTTTATCCACATCATAATATTTATATCATAAAAATCTTTAGTGTTCTAGATCAATGTCCCCTATTTATCTGTATCACCTTTAAGATGATAAATTTCCATGACATATTTATTTATTTCACTATATTCATAAAGTGAGAAATATGTTCTTCATGGAATGTATCCATTTATAATCTAATAATGGATTATTAATCTCACTAAATGATGGTGTTTTTTCTACATTAAGAAATCCAACATTATTTCGTCCCATTGGGGTTTCGAAGGATGCACCATACGAGTATGGTTATTTATTATAATCTCAGAAAGCATACCTAATATAGTTATAATTTTTTCATCTCCACCTAAAACATAATTTTCCTTCCATGGATAGAAATAAAAACATATATTATGTGCATTGATATGATTTATATTCTTTCCACAATTATTCATTTATAAAAAATGCAAATATTGAATTATCTCAAGACATTGTGATTTTTAAGTTATAGTACAGAATTCTAAATTTGGTGTAACACTTAATATAAATTGAATTATTTTCTATTGATAATCTTAGTAGCATAAGCTTAGTAAATTTATGAAAACATACAAATGATAAAAAAATTCAAATCATTCATAATGGTTCATAATGAGTAGCTGGATTGACCAAATCATATCTTATGGGAGTGTCTCGGTTGGTGTGAGTTCTTAGGGCCCTTATTATACATTAGTAATGATCAAGATAATACTTAATCCACCACTTTATTATCTATTACACCTAGGTACATCTATTCACTAACCACATTCACATCTAATTATTTAAAAGAGATGTATTTTACAAGAAAATATAACATGATGATATATTTGGGTATGTATCATCATAAATAAATTCAATTCATTTGATAGCTTACATAGAATGAAACAATGAGCATAAACGAACCGTGGTATAATATTAAATATTAACATTACTGTTGGAAAAGTAACAAGATTTATAGAAATATTACACTATTAATTGGAATAACAAATTCACATATCAATGTATGAATATTATGGAAATATAATTGATTAATTAAATAAATGAAAATATGATGGAATAATTAAATAAATTTAAAAAAATTGATAATTTAAGTGTTCATATTTTTTTGAAATGTAAATGTTTATTTACAATTCTAAAATTAATATAATTATATTAAAGAAAATATACTTTTATAAAATATATTTATAAATTAATATTTTATTTTATTATAATTATATGTAAATTTTATTATAACAAATTCATTTTCAAAAGTGTCTTAAAATTGGTTATAATATTAAAATTGGTATTTTGGAATAAATTTTTCTTTTAATTAGAAAATAAATTCATAATATTGAGATAATTATTTTCATAATATAGAGTCTATTATTTAAATCTTAATATCATAAAATGATTATGGTGATTTTTTGGTATTTTAAGAAATTGTGTATTTTTTTGGGAAATTGATATATGGTAATTTATAGTATTTAATATTTTAATCCAAATACATGAATTTTTTAGTCATGGATGAGGTAATAACCCATTATTTTGAAATAAAATTCACTAGTTAGTTTACATATTCACATTACTCATCACTATTGACAATCTTCATAGAAAATAATAAAAAATGATCAAAAGAGTCAAAAAATACCTCTCTCCTCCCACTATAAATACCTCCTCACCTCCTCACCCATTATACGCCTTGGAGCATGCAAATATTCTACCCAATACCACCCTGAAACCTCTTTCACACATCCTGGTCCTTCTAGTATCAACAAGACCCCATTTCTATGTTCCACACGGTTGTACTTAAGGATATGATTTTTGAGACGTAAAATAATCCTTTCTCTTTTAATTTAATTTCTTTTCATATCTGCTCCCCACCTACCCAATCCAAAGTGAAATTATAACTGTAGTATTCGAAATACACAGGAATTTTATTTTATTTTTAATATACTATCAATCATTAAATCTCTTATCCTCTAATTTTAATCCTAAAAATGTATACATCATCCATGAGGTTTCGATTCACCATCATCATGAACGATGAGTTTTCGTTTTTCATTACTGACATAAAAGATGGTAATAAAACCATTTTTTGTTAAAAAAGACTATTGTATGTTTATTATAACTTCTTTATTGTTTTATTACTACTATATAAACCTAATATTAAATAAAATGATTCTAGTTTGTTATTGTTTTAAAAACCGCCAAAATAAACTAATCATTTTTCATAAACGTTTTATATAATGAATCAACCACATGTAAAAAATGATATATTGGAATATTTAAATATATTTTATTGAATTAATTCCTTATAATTTCACTTATTTAAAATTATTCCAATTTTATAAGAACTTATATTGTTATACACAAGCGAACCGATCCTGAATTCATGAAACAAACACTTCAGGAACAACGAAATTAAAAAATTTAATTCATAAAAATAGACATAAATGAACTTAATAAAATAATAATAAATCAATATATGATTATTAGTTTATTAATTATGTAATTAATTAATCTAATTTTATTATCCATGACCTTAAGTATAAATTTAGAATGCTTTCTGACATAAGGTAAGGTTTTTATCATAGCACATTTATTTATGTGAGATACGCCTTATTCACCACTTATTTCTTATGTGTGCTGTATGTATTCATACCATCAATATATTATATCATGAATATATATATATATTCATGTTATTAAATGATTAATTTGAAAATTATTACATTTATGGGGAATATTGTTCAACTGATTACAAAGTGGTAAGGAATTTTTTTACTAAATTTTTATTCATTGGATAAAATTTTATTTCATTGATTAGGACATGCTAAGGATTTTTGTAAGATTAATTATTAATATATTATGTTTTATTTCCACTATTTTTTAGGGATTTATTATGAATATACATAATCAATTAATTTGAATAATTATATAATCCTTGTAAGGGTCTTTTTCTCTATTTTCTTACATTAATGAATGTTTTTTATATTGGGCACCTATTTTGTTTTCAATGGTGTATATAATGCCACTTTTTTATGATAATAAATCATTGATAGTTTAGTTAATTATTCATTTTTATTGTATCATGGATACAATTATTTCCTATGTCTTATTCCAATTTTTCATATAATGTTTACATTGAATGTTATTTCATTAAATGGGAAATAATGCTAAATATGTAACATTCACTCAAGAAGGATTTTTTTAATAAGTAATATTTATTTTTGAATTAAATTGATCATTTTTATATTTTCCTAATGATTTTTATTTGCATAAATGTGTGGGTCCATGTTATATATATCCCCTCCATGCACCAATAATCTCATGGGATGACAATGATGGCAAAAATATATGGTTTTTTACCCTAATGAATAAATTTTCTTATGAAAGGTCTTATTGATAAAGGTACAATTATTCTTAAGATCATGACATCCAAATTATTAATCATTTACTTCATTAATATTTAAGTCAAAATTGTCTACGTGATTGTAACTATGATATTATACATTTATTTAGATTTTGCTCAAGTTATTGATTAAATGGAATTTGTTTCCAATAATTTACATTTCCATAATGATTATGCATTATCCTATGATGATATAAATGTTTCTTGACAAAATTACTTGTGTTTCAGATATATATACATCTCTGTGTTTATTATTTTTCATTTATTACTGCTTCATGAATGCTTATTTTGTATTTAACTATTACTAAGATTTGAGCTCACCCTTTTATTTGTCTACTTTTTCCCAGGATATGAAGATGAAATGCTTAAATGACTAAAATGATATTATTACATTCCATTTTTATGTTTTATATTTGATTACAAAGGTAATAAGGGTATGATTTATGTATCATGTTCTCCATGAATACTAAACGGATTGATCCTTCGGGATTTGTATCTTGTTTATATTCCATTATAATAATGTAAGGGATCATATCTCGGCTACTAGGGTTTATATATTAATAATTGGAATCACCGAAATTTTACTAGAAACTTTGGAAAATAGATTTTAAAATAATCATAAAAAATGTGTTAACTATAATTTTTCCTAATAGAATTTAAAAACATTTACCATTAGAATAATTTTTATTTTTGGTCTCAATTATTATAATGATTATGATCTAACATAGTGTGTCATCATTTAGCGATGGATTCTAATGGAAGGAAAGGAATTAATAACCTTAGACAATGTAGGGATTTACCCACTATGAAAGTATACACATTTATTGTTGGAGCTAAGAGAATCATGGCCATATTTTGACATCTTACTCAGGTTATGATGAAGAACCATACTACACCTATGTTGGATCATTTCATGGAATAGAAAACCACATCTTTTAGTGGGACTGCTAATAACTTGGTAGCTGAGTAAAAGATCATGTCCGCTGAAAAGATATGTTTTGTTATTGGGATGTAATGAATGGGATAGGTTGGTACTAGAGGTTTATTTCCTCAAGGGTTATTATGATCAATAGTGGTCGTTGATCTATAATACTAAGGTGGAAAGTGGAATAGAAGACATTGAATAGATAATTTTTTTAAAAACCATCGTCATAAAATATTTCCCTTGTGAGAAATGAACTAAAATGAATATATAATTCCTTTTGTTAAAAAAATAGGAAAAATAAATTATTGTAGAATATGAGTCTACCTTAAGAATACTATTTAGGTATTATATATATTAAAAACATTATTCTTGAAAAAATATTCATCTTTTCTTTGAATTTTATATGACAAATTTCTAAATGGAACTAGATTCTAAAAAAATCAACATATGATGAAATTGTACTATGTTCCCTAAAAAAGATCAAATTTTCTAGTTCTTATAAATTCAAAAGAAATCAATAGAATAATATGGAATCTATTAACCATAATCACGTTAAAGCACAAATGAAGAACAAGGGAATGAATTATTTTTAATCTTGTGAAAATTGTGTGAAGAAACATCCCAGGAAATATCTAAAGGGCACATCATTGTATTACATGTGCAAATAAAAAGTTCATTTGTCTCATGAGTTCAAGGGTAAACAAACAAATGATATCAAGTAGTTAAAATGAAAATAAATGGGGAATTATTCAAACTAATGTCCCATTCTCCATGGGAATCTACAACAGTAGAGCACAAGGGGTGATGGCCATCCTTATCTGATCACAACAGTTGAGGTATATATACCCAATGATGTGGTAGAAGGTATATTAGTCCTACGTTTTATTTTATAAAATTATTTATTTGATTCTAGATCATCAAAAAAATTTATATATTAATAGATTTCCAACAAATGTAGATATTTATCTTTTGATTTAATAATGGATTTTTCATTCAAAACACTTAAGGGAAGTCTCATTTCAACAAATATGTTTTGGGAAGTTCCCGTTATGGAATACAAACATGCCTTATTTGCTGAATTTATCATAATAACTGTGGTTTAAATTTTTATAATCCTTGTTATGAATTTTATTTCAACATATAATGTGAAAATTATTTCTAGAATATAATGATTACAATTTTTTAGGAAGATATATAATTCCTTATCATTAGAGGAGAAACATCAAAATCTGATTCTTATCTAGATCCAACCTCAATAGATATACTGAATTAAATTCTTTGGGCGTAGAAAACAACATCTATGGATAAAGAAATTAATATTCAAATTGAGGATGTGCCAAATTTATAGTAATACCTACTAAAAATGGATTTTTATTAATTGGTCATAGAAATAAAGTGGGCCTAAAATGATATAAATTAAGGGAATTAACAATAAAGATGAAATTGAAATTATATATGAATATATTTATTTATTTCTTGAGGATTTACATAGACACCCCTAGAGCATGATGTTAAATTTACTATTTATTTAATCTTTGATTGAATACCGATATCAATGACTCACTATAGAATAGCCCATATGGAATTTGGGGAGCTGAATAAAAAACTAATGTAGTAGAGTAATAATGGATTTATCTTCAATAGTTTTCTACACGGAGAGCCTCTATTCACTTTTTTTTATAATAATGATGGATCCATGATGTTGTGAATTTATTGTAGTGAAATAAGTGAAATTTTGTTAATAAACAATTATCCAATTCCTAGAATTGATGATTTATTTGGTAAAATTTACGGATATAAATATTTTTTAAAGATCATTCATCATTATGGAAATCAAAAATTGTGATTAAAAAATGAATACATTGTAAAGTCATCATTCTAGATTTTGTATGTACATTGAATGATTATATTAATTCTATTTGGATTGACAAATGATCCCTCAGTTTTCATGGATCTAATTAACAAAGTATTCAAGGAATATCGTGATGATTTTATTGTAGTATTAATTAATGATATTCTAGAGTATTAAAAAAAAATGAAGACCATGTTAATCACTATTGATAATTCTTGATCCACTTAAATTGAGATATTAAAATTGTAAAATTACCATGAGTAAATTATGGCTTTAGAAAATTTATTTTCTTAGACATATTTTCCTATAAGGATAAAATATCAATTTATCATGTAAACATAATGAAAATCCAAGAATGGGATATGCAAATAATATTAAATGAGGTATTTATTTTCATTGGATTATTATGTTACTATCAGTATTTCATTCATAGTTTCTGTTGATTAGATAACTTTTCAACTAAGGTCACACGTAAACATGTGATATTTGTATGGAAAAAATAATGTGCATAATGTTTTGAATAATTGAATGGAATATTATCCAGTGATTTTATTTTGACTCTACCATTAACAAATAATTTGATTCAGATATATAATGATGCATTAAGGAAAGAAATAGTTTGTTTCCTTTTGAATAATTGGTAATGTTTTTTCATGTGCATCAAGGCAATTGGTGATTCATGAAGAAAATTATCCAACTCATTATATTGAGTTAGAATCCATAATTATTTATCTAATGATATGGAGACACAATCTCTATGGTTAATGATTTGAGAAATATTTCGATATCATGAGTGTGAAATATATCTTTACATAGAAATAACTCAACATGAGAAAAATATGATTGCTTGAGTAACTCAAATATTATGATTTCTTAATACACTACAACCTAGGAAAACAAAATAAGGTTGGAGATTCATTAAGTATAAATGATCATGGAATTATATCTTAAATGTGTATTGTCAATGATATTATTTTCATGTATTTAGTTAATATTTATATAGAAATTTTTAATAATGGGTAAACATCATTAATTTTTTAAATAATTGTGAATCAATATATATTGGAAAATATAAAAGTCTCTCAAGTAGATAATTTAATGTTTCGAAAGAAAATTAAATCCATAGAGGATGGAAGATTGGAAGAATTTGTGTATGAGGATGAAATCATAAAAATTAGAAATAAGTAATTCATTCTTTAAATACCTAAAATAAAAAAGGGAAACATTAGATGATACTCACAACTCAAATTTATCTATAAAACCTGGTAGTAGCAAGATGTATAGATATCTAAAGAATCATTTTTTCTCAGATAATATGAAGTGAGGAAGTCTAGGATCTGTGTCAAGATGTATAATTTTTAAACAAGTAATGTTTCTGATACATAATCTGATATGATCCATGAAACCTCTACCTATTACTATGTGGATGTGCGATGACATTACTATGGACTTCATCACTGGATAACCAAAGACCCCTATAAATAATAATGAGATAAGGATTACTGTTGATTTATTTATCAAATTGATACTTTTTCCTTCTATAATAAAATATTTACCCCTTAAGGTCCTATAAATACTCTATATTAATGAATTTATAAAACTTTATTGTGCCCCGCTATCAATTGTGTCTGATCAAGATCATCATTTTAAATCAATATTCTGAATGAGTCTTCTGAATGATTTGGATACTGAGCTTCATTTGAGTAGTGCTTACCATCCCCAAACCATCAATCATTTTAAAGGACTATTCTAACATTGGAAGACATATTGAGACAATACTCACTTGACTTTCAAGGTATGTTGGATCAGTATTTACCTTTGGTATATTTTTCCAACAATAATCGTTTCAACTATAGTATTAAAATGGTGTCATATGAATAATTATATAGTATAAGATTCCAGACTCCAACTAGTTGGGATGGAGTTGGTGAGTGGAATCTTATAGTCATATAATGTATTGAGGAGACAATGAAAAAGATAATGGCTATTTATACTCATATTAATGTATTTCAATGTAGGAAAAAGAGTTATGAAAACAATCAATTAATGGATTTAAAATTTCAATTGGGAGATTGTATCTTTATAAAAGAATCTCTATAGAAGTATGTTATAAGGTTCAGTATGAACTATAAACTAATCCCCAGGTTCATTAGACCATTTTAAATTCTATAAATAATTTGGATCAATAGCTTATTGATAAGAAATTCCAGCAAGTCGCTCCAATGATCATGATGTCTTCCACATATCATTGATAAGGAAATACATTTCCAACCCAACACATGTACTCACCTGTGAAGAAATAGATCTAGAACCTCATTTTTATTATTATGAAAATCTTATCAATATTCTTGAAACCATATAGAATGTATTAAGAAATTGGATTAATATATTTGTAACGGTTCATTGACAAACCATAAAATGCAACAACCAACATGGGAACTAACAGATATTATGAATAAGAACCACCCTCATTTGTTTATAATGGCATATTATTTAAAACATATGAGGTCAAAATTCTCAAAGTAGTAAATATTATAACAAACCAATATTTTATGCTATGTATATTATTAAACAAATTATATTTATTTGATAGCTTATGTATCTTGCGACACTGAGCTTAAATAAAATGTCATATACTATTAAATATTAACAGGACCGTTGGATTAGTAATATGACTATTATAAAAAGAAAACTAGCCATTATAATAATAACCTCACCTATTAACTATAAATAAAATTTAGGTATATTATAAATGAAAATATGAGGGATGAAGTAAATAAATGTTCTAAATATGAAAAATTAAGTGTTTGTATTTTTGTGAAATGTAAATAATCATTTGAAATTTTATAATAAATATAAATATCTAAATGAATTTTTTTATAAAATATATTCATAATGTAATATTTTATTTTATTATATTTTTAATTTAATTTTAATACCCAATAATTAATTTTTCTAAGTGTCGTAAAATCTGTTATAATATTAGAAGTAGTATTTTTTATTAAATGATTGTTTAAATTTGAAATTAAATTTATATTATATTTAATATTAATTTATTAAAATTAATTTCATTTTTTAAATATACGCATCACAAAATTATTTGGTTAATTTATAAGATTTTTCAGAAATTTTTGAATTTTTGTGAATAGTGAAATACGGTAATTTAAGGTATTTAACATTTTATGCCAAATATATGAATTATTAAGTCATTTATGAAGTAATAAACCAATAGTTCGAACTCACATTTACTATTTAATTTATTTATTCCAATGAATCAACACTACTGATATCCTTGATCCAAAATAATAAAAGAATAAATAAAATAATAAAAACACTCATATCCTCCTAATATAAATACCACCCTCACCACCTCTCTTCCTCACACCTTATAAGAAATATATCAAGCTAATATTCTTCCCAATTAGCTTCTAAAAACTATTCCCCACATTATGGTCTTCTGGTCTCACCAAAAGGCCATCTTCAAGTGCTTTAAGGAGATTCTCAAAGAGATGATATTTGAGATGTAAAATCCTCTTTCTTTCTCTTTTAATTTCTTTAATTTTTTCATCCTCTCCTCACATACCCTTTAAAAAGTGAAATGATAACTAAAATATCATACATATATTATAATTTTATTATATTAATTTAATATTCAACATCAAATCTCTTCTCCTCTTCTTTATTACTAAAAATGAAAACATTGTTTGCGAGTTATTGATTCACCGCCTTCTTTGATGATGAGTTTTTGTTTTTCATTAACAACGTCAAGGATGGAAATGAAACCATTTTTAGGTTAAAATATATTATAATATGTGTATTAAGATTATTTATTTTTATGTAAAAATTATATTCACAAAATATTAAATAAAACAATACTAGTTCGTGATAGTTGTAAAAAATGCCAAAATTAGATAATCATTTATCATTATTGGTTTATCAAATGAATCGTCCTCAAGTAAAGAAAAGAAAATTTTATATGTGTCCATATAAATTTATTAAATTTAATTAATTCCATATAATTTCAATTCTATATAATTATAAAAATTGGACATGAAATTCCATAATTATAAACAGGCAAACTGATCATGAAACCATGAAACGAATGATAATAGAACAACAAAATTAAACATTATAACTCATAAAAATGACCATTAGTAAACATTAAATAATTATAAAAAATAAAATATATGTTTAAAATTATCATAATTATTTAATTAATTAATGACTCTATTTTTATTATTTAGGACATTATGTACCAGTGCGGAATGATTTTGGACAAAAGGTAAGGGTTTTCCCATCTTACTTTTATTTCTATGAGATATGCATTATTCAGCATTAATTTGTTGTGTGTGGTATATATATAATTAAATTTAATATATTATATCCTTAATATCTTTATATTAAAGGTATTTAATGTCTCATTTGATAATTATTGTATTTATGTGGAATGAGGTACGAGTGATTATAATGTTGTATGGGATTTCTAAACTCAATTTTTATTCATTGGGTTAAACAAATATTTCATTGATTATGTCATAGTAAGGATATTTGTAAAATTATTATTGTTAATGTAATATATTATTTCAAATTTTTTTTGAGAATTTATTTAGAATACACATATTATATTCATTAGATTAATTATTTGATCCTTATAAGGGACTTTGTATCGCTTTTCTTCCATTTAGGCATATGTTTGATGTTTTACACCTATTTTATTTTCAATGTGGTATATACTACCCCTTATATTTATGATCATAAATAAATGAATATTTCATTAAATATACATATTTATTGTATCATGGATATGATTATTTCCAAATCATATTTCCAATTTTTCAAAAGGTTTTTTCTTTGAAAGTTATTTGATTAACTGGGGAAATAATATTAAATTCATATATTTCACTCAATATGTATATCTATTGATATGGTATATTGATTCATGAATTAAATAAATCATTTTAATATTTAATAAATTCATTGGATGTTCATATATGGGTGGGGTTCGGTTATAGATATCCCCTTGATGCTTTGATAGTATCATGGGATGAAAAAGTTGGACAAATTAAATGTGTTTGTACTCATAATTATTAAACCATCTTGTGAATGGATATAATATTTGTGGTACCATGATTCCTATTATCAGGGAGTAAAAATTATTATGCATTTAATTAATTACTATTTCAATCATTATAATCCATGTGATTTTCACTATGATATTAACCATGGATTTAGAATATGCTAAAGTTATTGATTAAATGGAATTTTTTCCATTCATTTACATTTTCATAATGGTTAAACCATATCCTATCATAGTAGAAAAGGATTTTGATTAAATTTCATGTATTTAAGTTATATATACCTTTTCATATTGATTATGATTCATTTATTTTTAATCAATGAATGCTTCCATTGTATTTAAAACTTACTGAGCATTTGAGCTCACCCTTTTATTTGTTCTCTTTTTCCTATAATACAAATTTGAAATGTTTGAAAGGGCTTAATGATTCAATTATTTTCCATTGTAATGTTTCATTTTTGACTACAAATGTAACAAGGGTATCATTTATGTATCTAGTTCATTAATAATGTTAATCTTATCAGTCCTTTGGGATTTTAATGTTGTATATATTCTAATGTAGTAAAGTAAGGAACTGGCTCTAGGAAATGGGATTTTGGTTCTTTAAAGAAAACCACACTATCTCTACATTACCAAAGACTTTTCATATTATTCTATACTACGACTTATACTCATAGTATATCATAGGTTTATGTTTTCTAATATATGTTTTCATAAATATAGTACCCTTGGTTTATGCTACATTTCCATTTATACCAATCGAAACACCTTAACTCCAGTAATGCTAGGATGATGGTTATTTCACTACATTGGCATGAGATAAAAATGATCACATCCGAGATGATCTAGGAGTTCAATATTCTTGGTAGACTAAATACATACATGATTCCAATATTTGATTTGAAAACATGAAATAAAACTTATTTTTTTAAAAGATTTTATTTATTCTAGTATATCCTAGAAATCATTCATAAATCCCTTCTTGCTATCCCAGGGAAAAGAAAACAAAATAAATGGTGATCTTAGATAATCAATAAAGGAATGTATACAAACAGAAGCTATCATATAATAAATAAACAAGAATCCAATATTCCATATATATGAAATAATTTAAGGGGAATATTACCATTTGTGAAATAAAAACATAAATAATCACATGGATATTATTTACTAATTTCTTAATTATATAATTCATAATGCTGGACAATATAGTCTTACGATCAAGGCCTCACCCTAATACCTCATACAAAAATAGGGAATGCGTATGACAAATACAATAACTAGAATATATCAAGAGACCTACCGAAGAATTTAGAGGATATAATGGTCCCCTAAAATCCCTTACTAAGTATAATTTATTCATAAAATCAATAAAATAAATAATAATTCAATACATAATCAATACAAACATTCGTATTCAAACACTAGCATACCTAATGTTAATATTTTAATTAGTCAATCACTAGATAAACAATATATACATAATTCAACAGAAATATGGTGGATTTTAACATTATATTATATCCCCAGTAAAGAATAAGATTAATCAATGATTTTGATAGAGATTAAATAGCATTTAAAATGTCAGTGGAACTTTTATTAAAGAAAATACCTTTATCATTTTCAAATATTTTATTTAAAATATAACTTTTTAAAAAATATTTTTAGAAAATATTTTAGTTTAGAGTGACCATGTAAAATTGAAAATATAAATTTAAGGAAAATTATATTCATGAAATTAGGAAATGTTGATCGTGCAGTTTGAATTAATAAAATGTTATTATTCGCACCTTCGGTAAACAGTGATTAATTCAGAAGAAGTCCAAAAAATCATTTTAATTTTATTTAAAAAAATTTATATAGTGGTAAAAATTTCTTCAATAAATCATTTTTTAAAAATAAAAAACATTCATTGAAAAATTTTAAGAAAATATGGATATAGATGAAAAATATTCCCAACTGAATTGAAAAAAACCAGTTTTTCATAAAACTGTTATTAAGTGATTTTTAGTACATAAAAATTGTAAAATGAAAGGAAAAATTGAAATTTATATAAATAACCATATTATAAGAAAATTTATGCGTTTTCATATAAATATATAATATAATTACTCTAAAAACATAATCATAAACAATCTTGAACGAGAATGAGATTATGAAATAAACACTTACCTCATATTTAACTTTCCTTGTATGTGATTTTAACATTCTATTTAAAAAATAAGATTTTTATAATCTTATATTTTAAATATATATATATATAATTATTATATCATATATATAGTCCACTTGTAACATTTCAACACCCTTTAATTCAGTATAATTTATTAAAATCCTCATTTTAGAGTGTTAATTGTTTCATTTTTATGTAAGTTTCAGTTTGGTAGATATGGTCCTTGAATCATGATCAAGGATTCATAATATCCGTAATTTCAATAAATATATAAATCTTATATAGATTTAATATATACAAATTTATAATAATCCTTGAATTTTGGATATGAAAAATGAATCACATAGCTTCAAGGAGGTGGTAGTCTACAGGTATGCACAAGCGACATTATAATTTTGTAACAGGTGGAAGGGTAAGAAGATAAATAGTATATTATATTTAAATAATTATTATTATGTCACAGATATCATATATATTCATTACATCCATATTTACAACCTTTTATGTAAATGGTGATGAAAAATCAATTATGCCTCTACATGGAGATGGTACATCGTACAAACAGACGAGGAATGTTTTCATTTTCTAAATGATTGAAAAGTCATGGAAAATGGTTCACCCATATTAATAATAAAATATTATTTTATTTATTATACTATATTAATTATTTTAGGATGCATAAAAAATTTTAGTGGATTTAAAATAATAATGAAATTTTTAATGATTCGATAAAGATGATTACCTTTTCTTTGATAGACCTCTATTGGCTTACACCTTAATCATACATAGGATAGTCTTAAAAGAAGAAAAAAATGCTCATGAATAAAGAGAATTAATATAGGAATATTTTTTTAGGGATTTTGTAAGCTATTGTGTTCAAATTTTCTGAATATGTAGTAGAATAGGTTCCCTTCTATAAGTGATGGTAAGGACACACATGCAATTACTTAAACGATTTTAATAATGTAATGTAATTTTCATGTAAAAGTGGCACTATATTTTTAGGAAATAAAATTTATTCTAATATAATGTTAAATACCTTCAAAATATATTATTTATAACATATAAGTAGGTTGTTATAACCTTATCTATTAGATAACCCCCCCCCCTCAGAAACCCTTTTTAACCCTAACCATGGTAACAATATTTTTGGGTTTTAACTATTCACAGTGACAAAAAATAAGTTGAAATTATTATCTAATATTAATTATGATAATTAAAATTATGGAATACATTTAAAAAAAATTAGTTTTTAGAAGTGGTAATAATTATTTTTAAGACATGTGTGAAAAATGCAACGAATTCTGTTTCAAAATAAAGTTTGTTTTCTGTAAAAAAATATTTTATAGGAAAATAAATAATATTTTTGATTTGAGTGGAATTAATTGGATTATTTGAAATAAAAAACGTCTTATTTTTATTTAAATACAATCCAAAATAAAATGTATCGTTTTATTAACTTGATTATGTGAGAAAAACTATAAAAACAAATTACTTGAATAGAAATGTTACTTAGATATCAAACATTATAAGCATTTATATAAAAGTTTAGAAATATATTTTTTATAAATTATATTACATAAATAGTATATATTTTTTATATGAATATTTTTTAATAATATTTTATTTTATTCTTATATAATTATAATTTCATAAAAGTGATAGTTTTTTTATAAATTGTAAATTTTCATTACTCACCTAAAATTAAAAAATTTATTAAAAATCTCAAAAATGAACGCTAAAGTAATTTTTACATGCTAAATTAAAATTTGAAATACATTTCATAAAATTCAATTTTTAAAATTAAAATTTTAAAATTTTAAAATTTTATTTAAAATAATACTCTTGAATAAATTTATTTTCATTACGTTATTATGTCTCTAAAAACAATTTGACTACAATTCAACATCAGCAGTTATGAAAATAATGTTACAATATAATTATTGACTAAAAATTCATTTTATAATTAAAAAATAATTTTTTTCCAAAAAAGGGATTTGATTTCATTGTGTGGGTCGGTATTATGAATAATTTCTACCACATTTAAAAATATTATTTTATAAAATTAACATCGTTTCTGATGTCATCATTTCAAAATTATATAGAGTATGTTTTTTTGATTTCATTGAAATAATATATTTTACACGAATGAAAAAAATGATGATTTTTGAAAAACCATCAGTTCTTTTATTTAAATTTAATAATTTAAAATTATTATTATATTTAGAATTTGTTTTACATTAATACAATTTTCATTTAGTTAAAAATAAGTGATTTAATTTCCAATGAATAATAATTATATTTGAGTTTTTTATATGTTCATTTTTTATGAAAAAGCCCATTTTTCTAAAAAAAATATTTGTTTTGTGAAATTATATTAGAAATCAAAATTCTTAGTACAATAAAAGTAATTTATATAAAATATTACGTAGAGAGAATCCATTACATCGACATAGTAATGACTTCGGTAAAGATTATAAAGAGAGGGGATAAATTATCACTAATTATTATAATATAAATTGGAATGTAATGGTATATTTATAAAGTCATGAAGAGATAATCAGTAGAGATAAAAAATGTTAAATTCAAAGAAGCTTCATAAATGGATAATAAGAGTGAGAGAACCCTTACCTTAAAATAGTGATTCTGAAATCATGGTAGGAGCTTCCAAAGAATATTGGAACACATTGGGTGGGATTTAGAGAGGGATATGGATATTAAAGACTTGGTAAATGGGTTTTTATTAAATATTAGTTGTTTTATTGGTGTATATTAATAGTTAAAGAGAGGGGGAATTATTTATTAATTTCTAAACTAATGTTTCAGAGTCTTTGATAAAATTACAAAAAACTATAAACCATAACATAGTTTTTAACATGATTTATAAAAGATAGGAGTGGTTTTAAAAAATTTATAATTCTAATAAATAAATACATTAAAATTATTCAATTAGTAATGTGTTAGTGATCCATATTCATAAATAATTGTTTTTAAAAAAGTAAAATATAATTTAGGTTTTAGTGGATTCATTCAGGACATAAAAAATTAATAAAACAACTTCAAAAACATATTATTTGATGGTGATATATATTTTATGTATTTTATTTAATTTATAATATTTATTATATCACTTTAGGGCTGTTATGATGTCATAATTGATACCGTATATGTATACCATATTTAATTTATTCTCAAAAAAACAACTTTCTCATAAAATAATGAAAAACTCACCATTTTATAATTTATACATGTTTATCTTAGAATTAATGTTTATTTTATGAAAATAATTCTCTAATTATGATAATTTAAACTTTTACATAAAAATAAATATTTATTAGGAAATACTTGTTTTTACGACACTAAATAATTTCTATCCCTTATAAAAATTTTATTGGTCTTCATTAAATTACGTTTTCATGTATATATATATATATATTTATAAGAATATTTTATGAATGTAATATTTATTTCAAAATTATTTATTTTATCAAAAATATTGTTTTAATTGGAAATATTTATTCTCCAAAGATTAAATTTTGATTTCATCATATTGAAATCTAATTTTGTTTCAAACTCATTATATAATATTTTCTAAAGTAATAATAAAAATGGGAAACATAATCATTATTTAATTGAAAATAAAATATAAAAAATAACATTACTTGGGTTTAGATATATAACCACTTATTACACCAGTGTATACACTAATGGTAATGTCTGCGATGATGGTTCTTTATTATGGTGGTTTAGTGAATATAGTTTCTGTTATTAACTCAATATTATTTAACAGCTCCCATAAAATTTTTCTCTCATTTTTTATTTCTTTAATTTTTTCCTGGGAATGTTCAAGGGAAAATCCATGTGCTGTCACATTCCTTGAAACCTCCAAGAAATGTGATTCATAAGGTACGATCATACTGGTCAAGGAAATTTCTTCTTATATTTATTTCAATTAGACATTAACATAAACCTTAATATATTTTAATCTTATCATTCACTACAAAATAGATATATTATCAATGGTTATCATTCATAAGAGTATTTTAAATTGAAAAGGGTATATTTTACAATGGTCCAAAATAACCAATGTAGTGATTTTGTCTTCTATAACTGTAGTACATAATGCGGAATTTATTTATTCAAAAAGGAAGTTTATTTATAAAAGTTGGGGACATTAAAATAATACCCCATTCATAAATTTCCCTTTTATTTTTTCATTTTGGAAACTATAATTGATGAAGATACTTTTGTTTCATCACCTCATCTAGTTCCCATGTTGCCTCATCGAACATCAGGTTCCTCTAAAATGCTTTGACCAGGTGAGTATTCTTATTTCATTGACATTTTTCTATATGATATAAGATCTTCATTGGTTACTCCACATATAAAATATCATTCTCCAAGGGTATAACATCTAGTTTCAATTAATGTTATTGTTTCAGTATTTACTTCCTCAATAGTGGTACATGGAACACATCATGTACATGAGATATGCAAGGTGGGACTACTATTTAATGGGCCATAGTTGTGATGAGATCATGAATATTTAGGTGGAAAATATATATTTCACTATTTTTTCCCTTCTTCTCAAACCTCAGGAATTTATTCCACAATTATATACAAATGAACACCTTATCACCAAACTCAATCTATAGGTCTCCTTGATGATTGTCTCCATATTTTTTCTATCCATTTTGGGTAGATTTCATATGATGTAGAATTTTATTAACCTTAATGTTCATCTTTTTGAAATTATAATTCCCCATAATCTTTTTATCTCTAAATACATCCAAGCATGTTGGACTTCTACACCTCTTCATATACACATCCTCATAAGGTTCCATTTGAATGCTGGAATGAATAGTGTTGTTATATGAGAACTCCACTAAGGGAAAGTGATGAACCCTCAATCCATGGAAATATATTTAATGTTACAATAATATAAATTAAAGAGTTTTAATAGTTATTTTAGATTGTACATCTATTTAAGGGTGATAATAAGTATATAAACATGTCTCTATTTCTAGTAGGTCACGAGCTGCCTTTACCAAAATTAGGGAAGGGACATAAGATTGCCAGACCCTTCCTTTTTCAAGTTGAAGAAGAGATAATGACCCCCGAGACCCACCATCAGTAGGTCCCGGAGTGGCGACTATAACCAATTGTATAAAATCACACACTAAATGTTAGGCATTTCCCTTTTTCTTTTAATAGGATCGGGAGATAAGATAGTAAATCCCACAACACCAAAACTGATGTACAAGTACAACTGAAAGTAAACAATTCACATTTTCATGTTCAAGGGAAAAAGATATAAGCCAAAAAACTCCAAAGGTAAAAATATTCCCAGAAAAGGAAATCAACAATAGAAACTGCCCCAAAGTTCCAAGCTAGGATGGTCCTACATGATCCCTGAAGTCCTCCTGGAAACCTGATAAGAGTGTTATATATGTAGGGTGATCATACCAGTATACACAGTAGGGAAATCCAAATACTCTCGTGCACAAGTGAGGAGACGTTCTAATGCCCCATGGAAAAAAGAGATTACCAAACACCCCACAAGGAAAATCTATCCACCCAAACCTCACCGAGGAATGCTCCCCAAATAACGCATGTCAAGTAACTTATAGTAATAGCACATAGATATTTGGGTACCTTGAGCCACATTCCCACTAGTTATTGAAGACATCCCACACATCATACCAATCCCGCCATTTTTACCGCAGTCCCACTGCAAAAACCATGCCCGTAGACACCTGGGCCATAACAACCATGTGTATCCTCACCCGCAAACACCTGGGTCAGAACAACTACTGTCATGCCTGAAGACACCTGGGCCTCTTCCCAAAGACACTTGGGAATCAACCTGCCCGCAAACACCTGGACCAAACACCACAACTACCCTGCCCGAAGATTCCTAGGATAATAATCAACTTTATGCCATCATAGCCTACCGAAAGAGTCTTGGGATATTCAGTAAAGGGAGCAGAAAATGTGGTAATAACCAGCAACTCATAGGATTGTTTGGAAAAACACCCTCCCCAGGATTTGGGAGTTTTTGGAACTTAAGTGCTTAACTTGGGTGGGTCGCGAATAAGAAACATAAAATCTACATATATATGTAAAGGTAACAAACACTCATCCAAACCTAGGGGTTCCAAAACCTAATCACAAACACCCTTGTTAATGTTCATTTACAAAATATTCCACAACACTCACAACCAAGTCACAAATCATTCCAAACTAATTCCCCACTCATCGATTATTGTTTTCTTGTTCAAGTAATTCCATTTAGTTGAATTCGGCACTACCAGGCAACTAACAAGCACAATCACAAGCTGGGAAAGGAGAAACATCCAAACAAAAATTTAAGTATTCACACCCAGTTCTCGTGCAATGTCACAACAACAAATGGCTATGTGAGATCCCTCAATGTACTGGAACCAATGAAAACCCCGAGACACAGCCCTATGCCCCCAAAATATAGGAGCCAATGGTTTCTCAACAACAAAGGATTCCACCCCAATTCCTGATATAAGCTGAGTAACCACACATCCTTAGATTCAAAACCAGAGAAAGTATAACAACAAGGGATCCCATCCCCACCCATATCACCCCAGAAATCTAAGGCCCCATCCAAGAAAACCATAAGCACACCTGCAATCAGATGGATAATGAAATATACCAAACCACTACCACCAGCACATGGCAGGCCCATACAGGTATTTTCATATTTAAAAGATTAAATAAACTCTATGGTTTCAATTCTACTGTGCTTTAACCAGGGTTATCATAGAAAAGGGTTGATCCTGGTGCTTTCAATTTATTTAACCGAGTATATGTAATTAACCAATTCCATGTTACAATTATTTAATCATCCAGGAGCACTGAGGTTCATTAGTTCATAGAGAAAGACCCCCAACGACCATGATTTTCACTGATCATATGGACTTACAATTAATAACACATAACAACATAAAAGAGTACAACAAAACATCGATCACACCCCCAATTCATTCTTTAAAGGTCTGTTCATTATCTTCATTAAGTTCGGTTTCATCAACTACCATAGAGACAAATGCATACCCACCCCACATGATACATAGAAAGAAGAGATGAAGGAGAAAATACATACATGATTGATGGAGGATCGACATTTTTCTCCACGTGCCAATAACATGGAAATGTGCGACTTGTAGGGGAGGGACTTCGGTAACTCCAAAAGTACTAAGAAGAAAGGAAGACAGACAAGAGGAAGAAGAAGGAAGAATAAATTCTCATGCAATATATAGATAAGATCCCTCTGTTAAGGGATATGGTGTTCAAACGGCTTTAAATTTGTATCATGTTTTCCCCACTTGGTTGTGTGGTTTCACAAGATGGAAGTACTTTTTATTTAATTCTCTATTGATGAGGTACCTAGGGATTTATTGGATATTAATTATGTGATGTTAAATGCCTTATAACCACATAAAAAAATTTTATAATCCCAAAGGAATTACAGGAAGAACTGTATAAGAGAAACTGACAAGGATGGGTGACACCGATCAGTTTCCCCGATTGGTCACCCCGATCGGTTGCCCCGATCGATCGCGCCAATCGGTCGCCCCGATCGGTCACCCCAATTGGTCAAGACGAAATGATGTCCTACCACTGAGACATCACCCCTAGGATCATGATGTTGGCCATGGGATGGACCGCGAGGGTCCGAGTCATCACATCAGATACCTCTCAAATCATTATTTCCCTCAAGAATTTAAAACCAGACCTAAAAAAGGAGATGGTCTAAAAAACCACCTTAAAGATACATCTTAGGAGTGAACCTCATCATTATCCAGAAACACCTCCCTCTCAAGAACCAAGTAATATGTATGGGTCAAACTGCCCAGTTATATGGTTTGGGGAGTCTCTTCCCCTATGTCAACATATTATCCGCTTTGGGCGGCACTGACTAGCCTGCACAGGTTTAATCGAATCCACCTTAATGTTTCATGATTAGGGATCGGGTCCTCCTCTCCCCATAGTCTGGACCTTCCATACACATTCATATAATAAAGAACACCACACATTCCACAGTAAACAAGGTGAAGTGTTCCATCACAAACAAGTATAAACAGAAGAGCACAAAACTCAAAACCACTCTAGGTACTGGGCGGGCATATGTGCTTCCCGTTCCCAGGTACTCACCTCAATCCCATCATTCTTCCATAACACATGAACTAAAGGAATAGTTCTCCCATGAAGCACCTTCTCTTCATAATCCTCGATCGTCACTTTTCTTTCCCCAAAGTTCACGTCGTCCTCGATATCTAGCTCTCCCCAGTTGAGGACATGTGAATCTTCGTGTAGATACCGACAGAGCAGGGACACATTGAAAACATCATATATCCTCAGTAGTGGTGGTGTAGCGCTAGCTGATAAGAAACTTCACCGACCCACCGCAAAACTTGGAAGGGTCCGATGAATCTGGGAGAAAGCTTACTCCCTCTACCGAACCTCCTTTGTCCATATCGATGGGGGACCTTCATGAACATGTGGTCTCCAACCTCAAACTCTAAGGGCCTCCTCCTGCTATCGGCATACGACTTATATCGGTCTTGGGCCACCTTCAACCTTTCCTGTATAAGCTGAACCTTCTCGGTCGTGCTCTACACCACCTCCGGGACATGGACGCTCATTTCCCAAACCTCAATCCATCACACCGGTGAGCGACACAACCATCCATATAGGGCATAAAATGGAGCCAAGCTAATGGCAGAGTGATAGATATCATTTTAGGAAAACTCTACCAGAGGCAACTGTCTCACCCACGATCCTCCTGAGTCCAGAACACATGCCCACAACATATCCTCCAAGGTATGGATGGTGCTCTATGTCTTTCCATCTGTCTAGGGATGGAAAGTTGTGGTAAGATGTTTTTGGGTGCCAAAATCATGCTGAAATCCCCACCAAACTCGTGAGGAAAACCATGAATCCCTTTCCAAGACTATGGATCTCGAAACTCCATGCAACCGCACCACCTCATCCACGTACCTTCGTGCTAAAGAATCCACCGCGCCAAACTCTCTGAATGCCAAAAAGTGGGCCGATTTTGTCATCTGATCCACCACTAGCCAAATAGAGTCACATCCTCCTCAAACATTGGGTAGCCCTGTGACGAAATCCATCGAGAAGTCGTCCCACTTCCATTCGGGAACGTCTAAAGGTTGCAACAAGATGTTGGAAACACAATGATCACCATTCACCTGCTAACACACTAGGCACTTTGCTACAAAATCTACTACTGCCCGCTTCACCCCCAGCCACCAGAACACACCCCTTCAAGCCCCAGTACATCTTGGAAACACCCGGGTGCACTGCAAGGGGTGAGTTTTGGAACTCCCTAATAACACTCTCACGCATCTCCTCTGGAACAAACTGCTTCCCTCGGAAAATCACCGGATTCTGACCATCCTCCGTCTACCATTCCGGAGCATCCCTTTGGTTAAACTGGTCATTCATCACCTCACATTCCGAGTCTCCCCATTGGGACTCCTCTATATAGCATCCCTATTTTTTCACATAAACTTTCATTACAGTAAACAAAACCGAGGTTCTTGAAGGTTTAGTGTCATGGAAACCAGGAACTTAATACATGACAAAAAAAATATTCTTAAACACTTGAAAGGATTCTTCATTTGTCCATCCTATGTTCATTACATCATCTCATAACCAAGGAGCATACACCAAAGAAAAGGGTGAGCAGAAGTCCTAGTAAGGGAAACAAGGGAAACATTTTACTTGAGAACTTGAGATACATCAAAAGTCATTAAAAATAACATTATAGAATTAGCAAGAGATCATGAGGCATATCAAAATAAAAATAATGTGTTACATAACATGAAGATGTGGCAGAAAAATTTAACATAGACAATCATTTTTGTTTCACCAAGGCCCATCCCCAAGGTGTCATTAAAAATTACCAAGGTTGTTCACTAAAGTATCAGTAAAAATGGTCATCTATAGAGATTAAGTCTTTACCCAATGCATTGGAGTGCTATTAGGGTGCACCCTTAAATTTTCCTTTATTATCATGTGAGTCAAATATTACATCATCAATCATTTAAAAAACAACCAATATTGTATAAAATAAATGGGTTTCATTTCATATTCATCACATTTTAAAAACATTTTTAATGATGTCATATTTATGTCACTTTAAACACATGGAAAAAAGAAAGCGGGTTTCATGTATGTAATTCCTATAATTAAAATAGATCATATTGATATATATGTGAACACCCGTGTAGAATAAAGGACTTTGAGTATTAACTTAATAAAATAAAAGAATTTGAGAAAAAGAGAAAGACATTTTTAGATGAAAATTCTACAGCATAAAAGTTATGATACATGGTTTTAGAAAACATTGAAATGAGAGGGGACATGGGTCATCCAATGATAAATGATCCATAAAATAGTATGGGAACATAATATGAAGGATTTAAGAACATGGTAAGGAAATTTTAATGATATAACATATGAAATGAAGAACTTGAAAGGAAGAAAAAAAAATATTTCTCTTCTGAAAATTCGGCAGCCTAACAGCGTTAATTAAAAATTCAAAAATGAATTGACGAGATAAAAAAGGGTCTCTCATCATATGAACGTAAAAGATATGTATGATAAATATTTATATCATACCCCAAAATATTAAAAAGGAACTTGAAAGACTTGATATGAATGTAGATCTTTGAAAAATGAGAAGGGTAAAAGAATCCCTTAAAAATTCGGCAGCCTAACGGCGCCTTTTAAACATTCATAAAATGAAATAATGAGAGTGAGAGGGGTTATCTCATCATATGAACATTAAAAGGATATTAGGATGAATATAAAAAAATATCCCTAATATAATAACATGGTGCATAAATGAAATGACATAAAAGAGAGTACTTGGAACGAAAGAGAGAGGTAGGATCCCTTACCTTAAATTATATCTATTAAAACTCAATGGTCGGAACCTTGAGGGCCTGGGGGAACCATAGGAGGACTCCTTGTGAGGTAATGAGACCAGAGCATCGTCGGGGGAGAGTTGGGAGTAAAAACTAAAGGAGGAAACGGTGGGTATTTTTAGGGAATGTGAGGGGACAAGGCATTAATGGCCAAAGGACACCTCATTGGTGGTATTAGCAAAACCATGGGCTTGACCATGGTATTGGCCACTTGGGACACCTCATACCATATATTACTATTCATAAGTCGACAATATTGATTAAACACTTAATACATCATTTAATGATGTCATTAAACACTCGTAACATAAAAACAGAATTTTCACAATTCATCGAAAATTAAACTTTCTCAGAAAAATCCCAAAATTTCACCTTAACCAAATATCGATGCCATGATTTCAAAAATGATCTCAATTTTATAAAAAGAATTTTCTAAATATTTATATGTTAATTTTTAAATAAATACACTATTCACTGAAAATTCCATTTTTTCCGAAAAATCCCCAAAAATTACCTTAACATAATATCGATGTTCTGAATTCAAAAATAAAATCCATTTAATAAAATTAATCTTATAAATATTTTTAATTTAATTTTTAATTAAAAAAACTATTCACCCGAAAAAACTAATACTTGACTAATAATTTTTGAAACAGTTTTTTACCAATTTTATTGAATCACATAACTTAATCAAGGTGCCTAGATTATATTGATGTTTTCTTCAAGTGAGATTAATAATAAATTTGGTCACATTAATAATCCTAAGAATAAAATCACTATTCATAATGTACTATTCATCAATAATTAACTTGATCTTATTAGACTCTAAATTTCATTATGAACATAATTTTAGATGACTATTTTTTGGAAATCATTACACATCATTAATTGGTTAAGGTTTACATAAATATTTTAAAATATATCTTTTTCAAAATTCATCAAAAATATTCATTCTATATTTATCCGGACATTTGAAAATTCACAAACTTCATCATAAGAAGAAATAAAAATTTATATTTAAATTATGGAATTACAGAAGGAAATTATGGTCTCCTTACATATCCACTTATTACCCAAGCATAGGACTTAAGTGTATAGTGTGCTATGAATAGAGAATCTGAGGGCGGCTTGGCCAACATTGGACGAGTAGTAATTTCAATCAGTTTGAACTTCCCGTGAAGGCGATTCAGTTCTAGATTCACACGATGAATTTCGGTTTGAGGTTAGTCCAGTGCAAATCCTAGTGGTGCTACCTCCTTCACAATTTCTGTTAGATGGGCTTTGATTGGCCCGAGACTACTGGATGAGGCCATCAAATCAACTTTCTATATTAACTACCAAATATCATTTGTATTAAGAGACAATAATCGAAACGTTTAGTTTCCAGTGGTCATATTGACCAATGGTCATATAGCAGTCAAAACCCAACGGTCTCATTTTAATTATATTCATGTTGTCAAATGAAATAGTTTTGTTGAGTATAAAAATAAAATAACACACAAAATTAGGAAACAATATTTATTCAATATTTCAGGTCATTATAATCTTACCCCCTTAAGAAATTGCGTCCTCACAATTTTTAAAATAGGGCATCTAAATTTCATTAAGAATTACACATCGGAAAAAGAGCCAGTAAAATATTACTTAAAAAGAAAGAATGGGAAGTACAATGGTCACCCAAGTTAACCCATACTAGGATTACATGTAGGAAAACATGGTCATGGAACAGAAAACAAAGGGTCATGTTTTGATGGAGAGTGATAGAAAACATGATTAGGAGAAAGTTAACAACAAGAAAATCACAAACTTATGATGGGTTAAACAATATTAGATTTCCTAGTTGGAAACGTTAACAGACAATGTTTTTTTTACTTTTCTTTTCATAGTTTTGAGGAATTAATTTACTAAATAGAATTAAATCAAAAGGAAATATACCTAATTTCATGTAGAGTTTCATCCTTTAATAAATTTCTACCAAAACTAACCTTTTCTCAAAATGATGAGCATTCAAAAACACTTAGTCTCTCAAAACACAAGAATCTTCTTCTATAGAATCACATAATCCACAATATATTAACTTTCTATTTCATGTATCATTAATCATTATCCCAAAAACAGAAAGGGTAAGATAAAACAACACTTCAAAAATAAAGAACCCCATAAGAAGGGAAACTACTTTAAATCTTAAACATTCCACGATACAACCCAATGTTCATCATAGACCACATCATATGTAACTATCCTTAAAATTCCTCAAAAATAAACCAAACTATGATTGAAACCCAAATACAATAAGGATTTGATAACATAGTCTTCCAAGATAAACATAATCGTTCATCTCCATACCACATCGACCACTCCTAACAACTTATAACAAAAGTAGCTAACCTAAACATATATTCCCCAAGATAAGTTAATAATTTCCATAAGTAACCTATATTACCATATGTTCACTTTAGATTCATCTATTCTTCAAAATATATGTCAACCATTACTCCTCAATGAAAATACTGTAGTAATCTATTTACCTCAATCATATAGTGTCCCGAAAATAGTGAATGTATTCCAAAATAATAGTCATCTTTTCATCCCCTAATCAACTCTATCATATTAATACTGCAATCGTCACATTTCCTGTCACATTGGTTGTTGGTACATGTTCTTCCATTTCCCACCATTAACTAAGAAAGTAAAGTATAATTAGGTTCTTAAAAACATAGAAAATAATCATGAAAAGTAACTTAAAGCATAGAAGCAAAACTTGTCGAAGAAAAGTATAACCTAACATGTGATCCCCTAGGTTCTAAACTAGGTTATCCATGATCATATATTCTTATGTGAATCGTTATTTTATTTTATCTTTGTTCCTTTTATAAGGTTTTATATAAATCATATGAATTTATCAAAGCATATCCCCCGGGAGTGTCGTAACCAAGAGTGCAGCACAGACCATTGTCGTGTACTAGTTACCATTCATGTCTAGCTCAAAGCGGTGTTTTTGGGTTTTAACCCTATGAACATCTGTGTCAGAGCCACCTCTACCCGCTCGTATCCATATTGGGATGTATTTGCTGGGAAACCCCTTACTCAATACTCACCAAAATACTAGGAAGATTTCCTATATTTAAACATTTATATAGGATTATTCATAGAGTTTTAATATCCTAATTTCCAAAAATAACTAAACCATCCATTGATACCAACTATAGCATCCCACCTTTTTTATCGCATAAACATTCATTATAATAAGAAAAACTGAGGATCATTAAGGTTTAGTGTCTTGGAAACCAGGAACTTAATACATAACAAAAAAAATATTCTTAAACACATGAAAGGATTATTCATTTGTTCATCCTAAGTTCATTACAACATCTAATAACCTGGGAGCATACATCAAAGGAAAGGGTGAGAAGAAGGACCAGTAAGGGAAACAAGGGAATCATTTTACATGAGAACTTGAGATACATCAAATGTCATGAAAAATAAATTTAAGGAATGAGAAACAGATCATGAGGCATATCATAATAAAAATAAAATGTTTCATATCATGAGGATGTGGCTAAAACATTAATCATAGAGAATCATTTCTGTTTCACCAAGGTCCATCCCCAAGGTGTCATTAAAAAATACCAAGGTTATTCACCAAGGTATCAGTAAAAATGGTCATCTCTAGAGATTAAGTCTTTACCCAATTCATTGGAGTGCTATCAGGGAAAACCCTTTAATTTTACTTTATAAGATTGTGAGACACATATGTAATCATAAATCATTTCATAAAAAACCCATATAGCATAGAAGAAATGTGTTTCATTTCATAGTCATCACAGTTTAAAATCTTCTTTAAGGATGCAATATTTATGTCACTTTAAACCCATGGAAAAAGGAAAGAAGGTTTCATATATGTAAGTCCCAGACATAAAATAGAACATTTTGATATATATTTGAGTACACATGTAGAATAAAGATCTTTGAGTATTCACTTAACAATATAAATGAATTTGAGATAAAGAGAAAGACATTTTGAGACGAAAATTCTACAGCATAACTGTTATGATACAGGGTTTTATAAAACAATGAAAAGAGAGGGGACATGGGTCACCAACTCATAAATGATCCATAAAATAGTATTGGAACATAAAATAATGGATTTAAGAACATGGTAATGAAATTTGAAAGATATACCATATGAAATGAAGAACATGAAAGGAAGACAAAAATAATATTTCTCTTGTGAAAATTGGGCAGCCTAACAGCATCACTTAGAACGTCAAAAATGAATTGATGAGATCAAAATAAGGTCACTCATAATATGAACATAAAATATAAGTATGATAAATATTTATATCATAACCCAACATAATAAAAAAGAACATGAAAGACTTGACATGAAAGTAGAACTTTGAAAAATGAGAAGGGTAAAAGAATCCCTTAAAAATTTCACAGCCTAGAGGCGCCATTTAAACATTCATAAAATGAAATGATGAGAGAGAGAGTGGGTATATAATAATATAAAAATAAAATGTAGAGTATTTTGAATATAAAATAACATCCCCAATATAAGAACATGGAGGATAAAAGAAATGACATAAAAGATAGTACTTGGAAAGAAAGAGAGAGGTAGGATCTCTTACCTTAAATTGTATCTCTTAAAACTCAATGGTTGGAACCTTGAGGGCTTGGGGGCACCTTGGGAGGACTCCTTGGGAGGTAATGGGACCAGATTGTTGTAGGTGGATAGTTGGGAGTGAAAAATAATGGAGGAAAGGGTGGGTATTTATAAGGAAATTGAGGGGACAAGGCATTAATGGCCATGGGACACCTCATTGGTGGTATTGGAAAAACCATGGGCATGCCCTTGGTATTTTCCCCTGGTATTGGACACCTGAGACCCCTCATACATTATCTAACTATTCATATGTCGAAAATATTGATTACATACTTATTACATCATTTAATAATTACATTAAACCCCGCGTATCATAAAAATTGTATTTTCACTATTCATCGAATATTCAACATTCTCATAAAAATCCCAAAATTTCACCTTAACCAAATTCAAATGCTCTGATTTCAAAAATGAACTCCATTTTATAAAAATAATTTTCTAATTATTTTTAATTTAATTTTTAAATAAATACACTATTCACTGAAAATGCATTTTTTTCAGAAAAATCCCCAAAAATTACACTAACATAAAATCGATGCTCTGAGTTCAAAAAATAAATCCATTTTATAAAAATAATTTTCTAAATATTTTTAATTTAATTTTTAATTAAAAAACACTATTCACTCAAAAAAACTAATACTTGAATAATAATTAATGGAACAGTTATTTACCTATTTTATTGAATCAAATTACTTAATCAAGGTGCCTTGATTATATTAATACTTTATTTAAGTGAGATTAGTAATCCATTAGGTCACATTAATAATCCAAAGCATAAAATCACTGTTCACAATTTACTATTTATCATATAGTAGGTTGATCTTATTAGACTCTAAATTTCATACCGAACATAATTGTAGAAGAAAATTTTTGGAAAATCATTACACTTCATTAATTATTTAAGGTTTACATAAATATTTTAAAATATAATTTTTTAAAAATTCATCAAAAATATGCATACTATATTTATCCGGACATTTGAAAATTCACAAACTTCATAATAAGAAGAAATCACAATTTTTATTTAAATCAATGGATTACAAAAGGCAGTTAGGGTCTCCTTACATAGCCCCTTAGATACCCAGCATAATACCTAAGTGTAAGGTGTGCTATGGTTAGAGAATCTGAGGGATGCTCGACCAACATTGCATAAGTAGTAATTTATATCAGTTTGAACTTATCGTGAAGACGATTCCGTTCTAGCTTCACACGATGAAGTGCAGATATGGTTTGGTCTAGAGCATAGCCCAGTGGTGCTACCTCTTTCCCAGGTTCCGTTAGATGGACTATGATAGGCCCAAGACTACTGGATGAAGCCATTGAATATTCTTTCTATATTAATTAACCAAGATCACATGTATATAGAGACAATAATCAAACATTTAGTTTTCAGCGGTCATATTGACCAATGGTCATATAGCAGTTGAAACCCAACTGTATCATTTTAATAATACTAATGTTATCAAATGAAATAGTTTTTTTGAGTATAAAAAAATAACACACAAAATTAGGAATCAAGATTTATTCAAAACATCAGGTCGTTACAACTACCTACCCCAAAAGAAAATATTTCACTTTAATCTGATATAGGCAACCTCTACCACCTTCCATCCTTACATCTAGGTGCAGGGAAGCCAACTCCTCTATCGCCTTCCAAGCATTTTCCGACTCTCGGACTGTATCCTTCCACTACTACCTGCTCTAAGCATCAGCCACCACATTCCCCTTTACTGAGGTGTAATAAATCTTGAAGTCGTAGTTTTGAAGGAATTCCATCCACCTCTGCTGTCGTAAGTTCATGTGTCATAGGGAGAAGACATACATCAAACTCTTGTGGTCAGTGAAGACCATAAAGCACTCCGCAACAAAGTAGTGCTGCCACATCTTTAGTGCGAGCACGACCTCCACAAGCTCTAGATCATGGGTGGAATAGTTACACTCATGGGGACGTAACTGTCTAGATCCATAGGAGATCACCCCTTACAGCTGAATCAACACACATCTGAGGCCTTGACCTGAAGCATCATAAAAACCCTCATATGTTGCCCCTTCTTCTGGCAACCACATCACTGGGTCACTAAACAACTTTTCCATCATATAGCTGAAGGCTTCCTCTCACTGCTCCTTCCAAACGAAGGTCTGGTTCTTCTTGGTCAGGGCTATCAAGGGTGCCGCAACTCGGGAGATGGTGGGAACGATTGTCCGATAGTAACCAGCTAGCCTAAGGAAACTGCGAACCTCTGCCACATTCATGGGTGATGCCCACGAAACAACCGCCTCAACCTTCAATGGGTCCACTTCTATTCCTTGCTCAGACACCATGTGCTCAAGAAAATTCCCTTCTCGCGTCTAGAACTAGCACTTGGACAACATCCCATAGAACTGGTGCTATCGGAGGACCTCTAAACCGTCCTAAAGTGATCAGCGTTATCCTCCTCCGATCTTGTGTAGATCAAGATTTTGTCAATATACACGACTATTAACTGGTCCAGGTACTCCCGGAATATGGAGCTCATGAGTCCCATGAACACAACTGATGTGTTCGTAACGCCGAACAGCATGACTACGAATTCAAAGTTCCCATATCTGCACCTGAAGGTAGTCTTTGTGACATCACCCACCTTCACCCTCACTTGGGGATAACCTGATCGCAGATCGATCTTCGAGAACAAACCTTCTCACCTCATCTGGTAAATAAGATCACCAATCCTAGGGAGAGGGTAGTGATTCATGAACATCACCTGATTCAGCCTCCTGTAGTCTATGCACAGCCTTAGACCACCATCCAACTTCTTTGAAAACAACACAGGAGTACCCCATGGTGACACACTTGGCCGAAAAAAACCCTTCTTCATTAGATCCTTAATCTGGATTAGTAACTCCCGTTGCTCAGAAGGTTTCATCTAATAGGGAGCCATCGAAATCGGACCAGCACCAGGTTGCAAGTCTACCCCGAACTAAACATCACATAATGGGGAAATATTTTCCACCTCATTATGGATGATGTCCATAAATTCATTGATGATTAATGGGACTTCCGCAATTTCTGCCTCTTCTGACTCCACAGATAGTTCAAACAACAAGGAAAGGAGGGGCTCCTCTCTCCTGCTGCTTCTCTGACAACCCCGCTCGCTAATGAATGTTACACGTTGACCACCCAAATTTGAAAACTCAACCCTTCCATGGAAGCAGTCAATCACGAAACACATAGAGAACAACCTGTCAATGCCTAGGATGACATCGTATGGTTGTATCTGTAAAAATAGTAGATCCCTGATAGACTGATACGACATTAACATCAGTCTACACCCTCGGCAAACATATGATAAGTCGGTTTGGCCTCCGACTGTCGTGCTCAGCACCAGAGGCACTAAAAGACTCCTGACCTCTAAAACCAAACCACGAGCAAAACTAGGAGTAAGAAAGGAGTGCGAAGCTCTGTATCGAACAAGGTATAGGTGATATAACTGAACAATCTGATTATACATCGAACAACCTCTCGCCCTACTGGAACTGCTACCTCAGTGACGTGCAACTTTCCATGCCCAGACCCTCTTCCTATTTGATATCAGTTACCTCATCGATAAAACCCTGGTCAAGGATGCTATTGAGCGCCCTGAGGTCCTCCTCCTCCTGGAACGTCTTCCCTCAGAGGGGCAGGAGCCTGCTACCCCTGCTACTACTTCTGAAAGGGCCTGCCTGGAAATTGTTGTGGCTGAGGTTGGTGCTGAACCTGCCCGCCCCTGCTGTACTGCACTCTGTCCAGGCACTGATTCTGAAGACGTCCATGGATTAAAAAGATGAAGAACCTCAGTCTTGGGAATGAATGAAATGGGAGAGGACCAGGGGATAGGAACTGGAACTATTGATGGCTACTTCAAGCTGATCTAAACCTAGAGGGTCTTGATGCCTGAGGCCTGCTGCTGACAGCCTTCCGCTTTGATGGGCCCAACTGGATCCCCTCTCCTGACACACCTCCTAGAGTGTGCATCCCCTACACCACTCCAGCCTCTTCTACGCCTCCAGGTAAGTCGGTAAGGAAAATGAAACTACAACATACTGAAGAGGAGTTCAGAGTGCCTCCCCTAGACATCTCACCCGAGACACCTCATCCGGAAGGAGGTCTGGAGAAATGTGAAGGATATCCTTGAACTTGATCCCCAACCCTCTTACTAACATACTCCCATACTAGAGGGAGAGTTTCTCATGTCTCTTCTCATCCTTCATCGTGTAAGAGAGGAATTCCGCCCGAAAATACTTCTCGAAGTCATCCCACACAACCTCTACTTCCCTCTTCTCTCCAAGATAAAGCATTCACCACTGACGTGCTACTCCACGCATCTGGATGATGGCCAGAAGAACCCGGTACACTATCAGGGCCCAAATCAGGCTGAAATAAATCACTAGCAACTCGAGCCAGCTCTCCGTCTCCATGTCTGAGATGCTTCCCTTGAACATCACGAGGGCCTGTCACAAAAAAGCTCGATGCTTCTTCTTCCACTGGTCATATTTCTCCTCTCGGTCGATCCTCTGTCGATTGGACATGTCAAATTCATGGGACTCGATTGTCCGTACTACTCTTGGTCACCTCCCAGGTGCCATAGCTACAAGGTATACAAGGAATGACTAAGCCCGAGTAGTGTAGAATATTGTTCTTAAATTTTATTAGACTTCTTCATTTATATTAAATACCCAAGACACCCATGAAACACAAAAACAAAAGTCATTATGATGCATGTACCATCCCTAGGGTCTCTACCCTATAATCAGTGTGTCCTCACTTGGTCGTTTGGTAGGTCCAGAGACCTTGCATCGGATCACGGGGGGCCCTAATATCTCGTGTCCTAGCATGTCTTCCCTGACCTAATTCACGCACCAAGGTCACCCAACATTGTTTCCCTACCATCCCATGAAATCCTCACTGATCCCAACTCCAGACACCATCCTATCTCTCAAACCGTTCCTCTGATTCCATTCTGTCACGACCCACGTTCACCAAGATATAGGAAGGGACAAAAGACTGCCATACACTTCCTTTTTCATGTTGAAGGAGAGATAATAACCCCCGAGACCCGCCTTCAATAGGTCTCAGAGTGGAGACTAGAAAATGGGTAGAAAATCACACACTATATGGAAGGAATTTCTCTTTTTCATTTAATCATATCAAGAGATAAGATAGTAAATCCCATAATAGCAAAACTGATGTACAAGTACTACTGAAAGTAAATCATTCCCATATTCATGTTCAATGGTAAAAGATACAAGCCACAAAACTCCAAAGGTAAAAAGATACCATGAAAAGGAAAACAACAACATGAACATCTCAAAAGGTCCAAGCTAGTATGGTCCCTCATGATCCCTGAATTCCTCCTCGAAACCTGAAGCCAGTTTTATATACGTAGGGTGAGAATATAAGTATATTCAGTAGGGAAATCCAAAGACTCTCATGCACAAGTGAGGAGACTTTCTAATGCCCTGTGGAAAAAGGAGATAACCAAAACTCCAACATGGAAAATCAATCCACCCAAACCTCACCAAGCAACTCTCCTCAAATAACCCATGTCATGTAATGTATAGTAATAGCACATCGATATTTGGGTACCCCGTGCCACTTTCCCACTAGATATTGAAGACATCCCATGCATCAAACGAATCCCGCCATTCTTACCACAGTCCCACTTCGAATCCCCACTCGCACACACATAGGACATATCCTCGCCGTAGTCCCATTGCCAACACCCTACCCACAGACACCTGGTCCACAACCACCACGCGTAACCACACTCACAAATACCTAATAATGGGCTTCAGGCCATCACATCCTTCCAGAAGAGTCTTGGGATATTCGGGAAAGGGAGCAGAAAATGAGCTAATAACCTGCCACTCATAGGAGTGTTGGTAAAACCACCCTCCCCCATGAAATGGGCGTGTTTGGCACTTAAGTGCTCAAATTGGGTGGGGAGCGAATAAGCAACATAAAATCTAGAGATATATTTATAGGTAGAAAACACTCATCCCAATCTAGGGGTTCCAAAACCTATACACAAACACCCTTGTTACTATTCATTCACAAAAGAAGCCACGACACTCACGACCAAGTCAAAACTCATTCCCAACTAATTTCCCACTCAAAAATTATTGTTTTCATGTTCACGTTATTCCATATAAGTGAATTTGGAACTACCGGCCTACTAAAAGGCACAAAAACTCACCAGGAAAGGAGAAACAACCATACAAAAATTTAAGAGTTCACACCTGGTTCTCTTGCAAAGTCACAACAACAAAGGGATAAATGAGATCCCTCAAAGTACGGGAACCAAAGAAAACCCAGAGACACAACCCCATGCCCCCAAAATCCAGGTGCCCACGGTTTCTCAACAATAGAGGATTCCACCACAGTTCGTGACATAAACAGAGTACCCACAGAACCTCAGATTCGCAACCCGGGAAAGTATAACAACAGGGGATCCCATCCTCACCCATATCACCCCAGCAATACGAGCCCCCATCCATGAAAACCATAAGGTCACCCACAATTGGCCCGTGAAAGAAAAAGACAAAACTTCTACCACCAACACAAGGTTGGCCCATGCAGGTATTTTCTGATTTAAACGATTTAATACACTCCATGGTTTTAATTCCACTGCTCTTTAACCGGGGTTATCATAAAAAAGGGTTGATCATAGTGCTTTCAATTTATCTAACCGAGTATACTGAATTATCCAATTCCAGGTTACAGTTATTTAAATAACCAGGAGCACTGAGGTTCATTAGTGAGCCAAGAAAGACCACCAATGACCATGATTTTCAGTGAGCATAGGCCCGTACAATTCAGAACACACATGAACATAAAATATTACAAAATAACATCGATCAAAAACCCACTTTATTTCTTTAAAGGTCCATTCATTATCTTCATTATGTTTGGATTCAACAATTTCCATCGAGACAAAAGCATTCCCACCCCGCATGATACACAGAAAGGAGGGATGAAGGAGAAAATCACTACTTGATTGATCAAGGATCAACATTTTTCTCCATGCTCCAGGAATAGGGAAATGTGCGACTCGCATGGGAGGGATGTCGGGAGCTCTAAAAGTACTAAGAAGAAATGAAGCCATGCAGGAGGAAGAAGAGGGAAGAATAAATTTCTATGTGATATATAGATAAGATTCCATTGTTAATGGATATGGGGTTCAAACATCTTTAAATTCGGATCGTTTCTCCCTATGCGGTTGGGTGGTTTCACATGACGGAATTAATTTTTATTTAATTCTCTATTGAGGAGGTACCTAGGGATTTATTGGATACTAATTATGGTATTTTAAATGGATTCAAAACACATTAAAAAATTTTAAAATCCCAAAGGAATTATGGGAATAATTGTAGAAGAAAAACTGACAAGGCTGGGTGACACCGATCTGTCACACCGATCGGTCGCACTGATCGATCACCCCGATCGGTGGTGCCGAAATGGCATCTTACCATCAAAACGTCACCCCTAGGGTCCGGAAGTTGGAAAAAGGATGGAATGTGAGGGTCCAGGTCATCACATAGTAATTTCTGAATAATTCTCCTAAACCATGAGGTAAACCTCATATCAAAATCTGATACAATGGATAATGGTACTTCTTGTATTACTACTACTAATTTTATATATATCATAGAGTGTTTTTCAAGATATAAATATTAATTGTTGGTGATGAAATGTTCTAACTTTTTAAGGTGGTCAACTTCTTCCTAAATGGTCTTATTTAATTAAAAGTCTTGTGGGTCCATTGATAAAAATCAAGCTTATATTTTCACATTTTCGTATGGGTACATGAATTGTTTTCATCAAAAAATTATAATTATTTTATTCTTCCTTAAATTTATGTAATTCTAAGTATCTAGATACAAATTCTAAAATAACCGTGTTCATTTTATTCCACAAAAAAATTCATATATTTATATGTATTAGTACTTCTTATATTAATAGAAAAGTATGAGATATGTGAATTATCTAGATGTTCCCAATTTATATGCGGTTTTTATGGGACATATATTTTGGTTAAAAAAATTAAAAGTCAATTTTTAGAAAATTTGAACTCTAGAATATTTTTTTTACAAATTATTGTAGTTTATTGTTATCTTTTTGGGACTCCTTGATCCTCTCAAAAATGTATGGTTCAGCTGTTATTTGAGAAAGGTATAATGAAGATACATTTATTATTTCCATGTTCATCCATTGTATTTCCAATAATATTGGATCCCTTTCAAACCTTATCATATATAGGTTTGTGGGATATTTTATTCTTAGAGGATCTTTGATTTTTCTATTATTTTCAGGATGGTAATGGATTAAATAATAATAATTTGTAGCTAGGTTTAAAAATCCTCATTGGTTCATGTTGATATCCTTTTGTGCGAATGTATACTTAAGGATTTTATAATATCAAAGTGTGTAACACTTCTCCCCTTATCGATTTCTTCACCACGTCTTTAATGTGGATATCACTATAGCCAAATCCATAATATGTGTTGGGTATTTTTTCACAAGGATATTTAATTGGAAGGAGGCATATGTTATCACAATGCCAACATGTATGAGTACACATCCTAATCAATTTTTAGATACACCACTATAGACCCAAAATACATCCCCACAAGTGTGTAATGTGATCATAGTTGTAGTGATTGTCGTCTTATTTTTCTCTTTAATGCTCTACCGGAAATCATAACTCCAAACAAAAAAAATCCATTCTGAGTTAACTTAGTTATTGGGATTCAA
The DNA here is from genome assembly GCA_963277665.1 of Viscum album. Classification (NCBI taxonomy): domain Eukaryota; kingdom Viridiplantae; phylum Streptophyta; class Magnoliopsida; order Santalales; family Viscaceae; genus Viscum; species Viscum album. Next base: position 2,118,404,541 of record OY728120.1, read on the forward strand.
AATCCTGATATGTTTCATAGAAACTAATGTTAATACCCAACTAATCCACGGAAATTATATATCTCCATCACGGATGTTTTTCTGGGCCTTCTATTAATTAACTTTATTTTTTAGGATCTATAAACACTAATTTTTTTGTGATAGAATTCCATAATAATGTTACCTGATCTAGGAATATGTTTAATTAAGATCTAAACATCTAGTTCAAGAAGAATATAGTGGAATTAATTGAGGAACATATTCTCTCACAATATTCATGACTTCAATGATGGTCTTTTCTTTCGTATCAATCATTTTATCGAGATACACTTATTCATAAAGAAATAATATCTATATTTGAGACTATGATTCTATAGGAGATCCATCCTTATCATTATACTTGTATATAATCAGAGAGTGATTCATGATACATAAGATGAATTTCCTCACCCAAAATTTTATGTAGGTTCTATAAAAGTAAAACCATTCCAAACAAAGGATAGCATTTAATTATGCTAAAGAGATAATGACAATATTTCAATAAGTACTCTCCCACAAGATTCAATTTGTTGTGTAGTAATCATTGATGTTTTCCCTGATGAGATCAAATCAGTTTGTGTGGTGACTAGATGTTATTAGAAAAATTACTAGATATAATAGTGATTCATGGATCAATATATAAATAGATATAAAAAACATAGATTATAGTTTTTGTTTACTTCAATCATCAGGATCAGTCTCACTGCTTTTCTTAGCATATGACCCTCTATATTCCATTGGGCATAGAGATTATCGGTGCTCATAATTTTTAATCAACCTAGGAATAGATAATTATTTTTTATTTTCCAAACATCCCAAAATTTACAACATAGAACTAATAATGGAACCATAGATTAATCTTTATTTCCAACCTTCATGTTAGTTGACCACGTAATTTTTTTAGAAAATGGATAATTTATTCCTATTTTTTTCACGATTAAAACATATTTATATTAATTTTTTACATTTCCATTAGGGATTATTTAAATAAGATTTACATGTATGAAATAGAATATTATTCTTATTATAACCATTATCCCATGAACATCTATGATAAATCGTTATCCATTCATTAATAAGTTTAGTCATACAACTATATTTTAGTTGTCAGTTATAGTTTGAGAAACCTGGTTTGTTATAATCACAAGTCATCTTACATTATCTCTCACAATGTTAGGAATCTCATTTGGGCAGTAATGACATTTCCCATCACATTGGTTGTTTACCTAGTGCCTCCTATTTCAATCCTTTCACTAAAATAAAGTGAAAATTAGAAATATGTATTTTCAAAATATTAAACTGTTAAAATGGAAAATGTTATCATTAAAGGGATAAATCATAAATGACATAAATTCATTATCCTATTAATTTCAATGTTTCAATTTATTTTATCCATGATCTATTTTATTAGATAATATTTCATAGGAATAGTTTTCCCTTCATAATAGTTCATAATGAGTTTGTGAATTTACAAAATCATATCCATCAAGGGTTAAAAACCAATTGTATAGTAAGTCCCCTTTTTAATAAACCAGGTGACAATAGACTTGATAACCAATACAAACTTTTTATTGTTTTTTCCCATAGGTAATACAATGTGGGATACAAATCCACTTGTTATATCCATGCATGAATTTTGTTACATGGAAACCACTTACTATATACATTACAAAAAATTATGTATGTTTTCCTATGATTATTCTTAAACAAAAGGATTTCACCAGGGTTTAACAATACTAATCCCCAAAAATAACTTGACCTTTCTCGGATACCAATCATGACAACAAATATCTTTAATAAACCTTAATTCATGATTTATTAAATAAATATACACTTAATATAATCATAAAAGTTCAAAAGATCTATTTTATTTGGGTAATTATATACATAACATAATAACATGAATAATGGATAAAATAAAATAATTTAAAAAGACCATAAAATGTACTTATGTTCCCTTGATCTTCTAATTCAACATGTAATAACCTAGGGATTTACATAAGAAAGGGCATATTTATAAAGACCAGTAAGGGATTAATCAACGAATAACATGATGAAAGTAATAAATATGAGTCAGGATGCTTATAAAGGTGACATAAAAGTGTGATAATCATAACATGATCATTGAATAATTGTATAAGATGATAACATCAATTCATCATTACAATGAGAAAAACACAAAACAAGATATCATTGGCATAATTCAAGGATAAACACCGAGACATCACAACATAGTGTTCTTAAGATACCCTCCTTTTTACCATACATGGTATATGATGAGACAAAAACATTAACCAATGCATTATAATGATATATAATTTCAGGCTCACTCATCGCATCCATATCATGTATAAGCATTTTCATGACACATGGATAATACAAAATACAAACATCTTTAATCACATTTAATCCAATGATTAAAGAATATATTTTTACAAACATATAAGTACCTAGTAAATTAATTAAAAATATATATATTTTTTAATAACCTTGAGTGGAAATGGGTATCATTATATACTATATCATTAAATGTTCATAATAAGGGACGCAAATGGGTGTTTAAATACACATTACAACATTAAAAATTAGAAAAAAAAGTTAATATTATAAATCAATTACTTAAAATAAAATGTAATGGGAGAAATTACCTTACTTTGACATAATAAAAGCATAGGTAATGGTTATAATGGGAGGGGTAAATGATATATAATTATTAAAAAAATTGATAGAAAATATGTATTTATAAATGATATAAAACATAAGAAATAGAGAATAAAAAACTAAATACAATTAATATTCTTGAATCGAAATGAAAAAAGAGAAATCAATTACCTTGAAAGGGTTCTTCTAAAAGATTGGGAAGAGCTTCTTATGATCTTAGAAACTCTTTAGGATAGATTTGAAGAGGGATAGGGAGATAAGATAATCCCCCAATGGGTTTTTATTGAACAGTAGTGGAAGGTTGGAAGAGTATTTAAAATAAAATACAAGGGAATTATTTATTAATTTCTAAATATAGATTTTGTATTCTATGTGATAAAATTATAAAAACCACAAACATTATCATGTATTTTTCTTTTTCATCCAAAGAGGATTAGTTTTAAATATCTCATTTGTCTATGAACTAAAAATATTAAAATAATTCCTTTTTTGTGTGGAAGTGAGTCAATTTCATATAGAATTGATTTTAAAACATTAAAATATACTATAAGTTTTTGATTATTCGTGAATGGATTAAAAACTAATCAAATAGCATCAAAAAAATTATTCTAAAGTGGAAATCCATTTTTTCATGGTTTTCATTTATTGTATTTATTTCATTACTTTTGGGCTATTATGATGTCTAATAGATGTCATATCTTTATACCATGTATAATTTTTACCCAAAAAATGACTATCTTAGAAAATTATGAAAAATCAACTATTATCTATGTTTAAAATGACTATTTATAAAAATAATATATATTTTTTTTAAAAAAATATCTTAATAATCATATTTATATTTTAAATAAAAAATCTGGTTTACTTGAAAATACTTGTTTTTTGAATACTAACATATTTTTGACCATTTTTAAAATTTTATTAGAGTTAATTAAATTATGATATCATTTATATATAAATAAATATTACTTAATAAATATATTTTATGAAAATAATATTTATTTCAAAATCCTTGATTATTTAAAAAGTGTGTTTTTATTATAACTATTTATTTTCCAAAAATAATATTTTTTATTTCTTTTCATCAAAGTATATTTTTTTATAAAACTCCTTATATAATAATTTAAAAAGAAATAATAAAAAAAGATAAATATAATTAATACTTCATTGATAAGAAAAAATATAAATTCATATCACTTGGGTCAAGATACATAACACCTTATTACACCCGTATACACCGTAAGGGTATGGTATAAAATGGTTGTTCTTTATTGAGGTGGTTCGATGATTATGTTTTAGATCATAATATGGATAATACTAAAATTCTCCCATGAAATGTTTTACCTATGTTTTAGTTATTAAACATTATCTTGGGATTAATCAAGGGAAAAGACCACTAATATCATCTCCCTCATAAGCTCTGATAAATTGGATTTATAGAGTATGATCGAACTAGTCGAGCCTGTCACTTCTTCCATCAGATTCAATAATAAATTATTATTAACCATAAAACATAATAATTATAACACAAACAATATAAAATACATAAAATTATTGGGTTTTATTTTTAATAAATTTTTAAATATGATGGGTTATATTTTATAACGGAATAAAATAACCATAGTTGTACATATATTGTTAATAAAAACATTACATAATGAGTCATAAATATAATCAAAATAAAAAATAATCTATATAATTTTTGGTTGTTACTTTGGAGTCACCAAAAAAGCAACCTAAAAGTCTTAATGGTTATTCTAAAAGTGGATTTTTGAATAACATTTATAACTGTAAATCGAGTAATTTGAATTTTATTTTTTCTTCTACCATATTCAAAAATTTTATAACCATGATGGTATAATAAAATCAATTTGTTCAATATACTTAATTTTTTTTTATTTTACTTCCCTTTTAATTTTCATATCCATCCGATAGGAAATGAAAGCATCACGTGTGTGTACGTGTAAACTACTACCTTATTAAATTGGTGAATTATGTTTTTCATCACCTCCTCACACATATTTTTATAAATATTTAATAAATGAATATATAATATTTTTCTGAAATTATTATCATTTTTTGAAAAATAATATATTAGTTAAATTATTTCTCATCAATCCATTGAAAAATTATAATGTCTCTCATGTGTAGATGTTGACTACCACCTTCAAGAAGTGATGTGGTTCATTTTTCTTTACCACATCTCATGGATGGTCATTAGAGTAAATTTAATGAATTAATATGATATATATAACATGATTGATGTTATCTAAAATTTATATTATCATTATAAAAAACATATTCTTACTCATTCATTTTTTATAAAACAGTCTTGTTTTGGATGGTTTTATACGTACAAGAACAATGTTATAATATTTCTCTCATAAATAATAAATTCATTTTATGTAATTGTAATATATTTTAATAATTATGAATTTTTTATTTTTTAAAGGGTATTTAATGGTAAAAATAGATGTATGTTGTTTAATAAAATAAATTCCTTCTATGAAATCTAAACATATAAAAAATAAAAAATTGATGAATTTTCCAAATTGTAATCCTATGTTCATTGATATATCCATGGGACTCCATAAATTTAATAAAACATGTATTTAATCATCATTAACACTCTATATGTGATGAAACCATGACCAGGGTGTAAGGTCTAAAACCTTTGAACAAAAACATAAATGAAAAATGGAATAATGAAAACCCAAGATATTTATTTCAATGATAATTTATTAATAAATGGGTAACAAGAAATTATAAGTGAATAATATCAATATGGAAACTATAAGTATAATTTATGTATATATTTATATTAACTCTATATTTATTATAAGATAAGTAAGATCACATCTGACAAAGTGGAAGTCTGAGGTAAGGGGACTTCCTATATAGTTTTCCATTCTTTCAGAATTATTAAATTTTCAAAACATGTTTTATTTATTGTAGTGTATATACTTCCAAGGGATATATTTTATCAATTATTTAAGAAATTTAAAGTGTTTAAAAATACATTTCAATTTCTCTTAATCAATTTTATTTTTATTCAAATTTTACTAAAGTAGTATAGTATTATCATTAACTCCTTGATTACAATATTTAATGTTTCCTTTCTGAAAATTTTATATATATATCCATATTTTATAAAATGTTTAAAAAATGTTATTAATATACTCAATACCTTGTTTAAATCAATTATAACACTATATTTTACATTTATTATAGTGTTTTAAAAAGATTTATTTTATCTTTTTTATACAAATTATATTTTAAAAAGTGTGAAATGATATTTTTTAATAAATATAGAATGAATGGAATTTACTACCTTCATAATAGTTATTAATTAATAATATCGATATTTAACTTTTCATTTTTTTAAATAAAATATTAGTTCATATTTTTCTGGGAAATGTTTATACGGGTTTTAAAACAAATTGTATTTTTATCTTTATTTTTACAAAAATCCATATAGTGTTTTTTCATATGCATTAAATACACTATTTTATGATATTTTATAATGTAAATTCAATATTATGTGTGTTTTATGTATGTTAGGGAAATTATAAATTATCCATTTATATGGTTTATCCTGATATAGATATGATAAACATTGGTAAAGTGATAGAGGTAACAAGAATTAATTTAAACCTGAGGGATATGATAAAATTTTCCAAGTGGGTTATTCCATTTGAAAGGGTTCTTGAAATCGTTATATAAAGGTTGTGTCTCAAGGTACATATATGAATCTAAAATAATTTAAAAATGTTATTTGTATGTTTGTTTTTGATTTTTCAAGGTATGAAAGTGAGAATCTATTTTAAGAATCGTTATGACCCTTTTACTGGTTAAAGGTATGTATTTATATAATAATATTTTCTTGGGTTATCATGTTTTGTATGAAAGAACCTTGATTATTGTATTTTCTTCATTCTTTTTTATGATTTTTTTCAATAATAAATTTGGGAGATTAATCTAATTTCATGACTAAGTAAATTAACATTTGATATCTAATATTATTATTAAAAAAAGTGATAAATTTTCTTATGGAATTTATAGTTTTTATAAGGGATAATCTATTCTCTTTATTTTTTGATCCCTTATTGATCTTTTTTTCCTCATCCCATGTTTTAAAAAATCACAACATTTAAGGATGATTAACTATTATAAAGTGATTAATGGTGATATATATTGAATGAAGAAAATGTGACATGAATGAAATAAAAGTTAAAATTTATTAATCCAATTCTTGTGGAAAAATGGTAATTGAGTGGTTGTTTCCAATTTGTATGGAATGGGTTGGACATGTTAGAGTGTGTACTCGTTCTCTAAAACTCTAAAACTAAATGATCACGGGAATATAATAAGTTATATCCTTAATATTAAAATCATAATTATGAGATGTTCATGGAATGGTATATTTTAGATAATAGATAGTGTCGTATTATCTTATATATCCCACTAGTTGTTAAATCATCAAAGACAATATGGAAAATATCATTATTTTTGTTTAATAAATACGGACCATGTTAAATATGGTATATATATATGTATGTATGTGCCTGTGTGTGTGTATAATTTTACTAAGTATCAATTATTAATTTGATTATATAATTTATAAAATGGTGATAAACTGTAAAAAATTATTTTCGTATATTTATTGAAATTATAATTTTTATTAATTAAATAATTATACAAAATTTATAATTAATTATTAAATGTTATTGAAAAATTTAATAAATATATATATAATTTTTAAATTTATCAAAACCATACAAATTATTTTTAGGTTGATATGATAAATATATAATGTGAATTTATATGTATAAAATAAATAAATTTTTAAAAGTGTTTATATAGAAATATGGTTAAATAAAAATTTAAATAAAAAATTTATATATTAGTAATATTTTCTAAAAAAATGTGGGATTTATAGAAATAAATGCATAATTTATGAAAAAAAATTTTATTGCTAAATTTTTTTTATAAATATAATATATTTCTTAAATATGAATGAACTTATATTTAAACTGCATAAATGATAATATGAAAAATTCAAATTTGATAAAAGTGAATTGTTCTTTTTCATAAATTCATAAATTCTAAAATGTTAAAAATATATTTTTGAATTATTTAAAAATATTTATATCTTGTCTAAATATATGAATTTCTCATTTATTTAATATATTTCCATATTTATTATTCAAAAATATACTTTATTTTATGAATTGATAGGTATGTTTAAGATTAATTTGTTAAATAGATAATTTATATTATATTAATTGAATTTAATGAGTTTCCTATTATTTATGATATCTAAATCACGATAAGCATACATAAATGTATAGGGAATAACAATAGATAGGATGGTAAGATTAAATCTAGTTATAAAAAACTGAGGTTAATAATCCTTTAAAAGAAAGATCATTTTAAGACACTAATCATCCAAATAGGTAATTTAATTCAAAAGAAAGGTTCCCCTAATTATATTATATAACTAAATCCATTAACTAAGTTACTATAAGGGTTAATTACCTTGTTTTTAGTGTTTTTTGGGTTAAACATATCTAGGAAAGCTTAAGAGTTAATAATGTATTAGAATGTTGTTGAGTTTATCTATGTGACGGACTAGGACAAGAATTTCCCAATAAAACAGAAAATGTTAATATCTAATATTATTATATTCATTGACTATTAAAATTGATAACGTAGTGTGGTAAATTCCAAATATTGGACGTTACATACTGAAATATGGATCTTCTCACAATAATTAAAATGAAAAAACATAAAAGTGGATTTTATTTAAATGGGTTTAAATTTTAAAAAATAATTATTAAATGAATGTAAAACATTATACTCGTTTTATAAAATATTGCTATGTAGATATAAATAAAATCATCATCATACAACTTATCTTTTTGTTAATATGGAGAAAATATAATTTTAATATAAATAACTTTTTAGATTTGTATAAAACATTAAAAAAGATTTTATGTTAAGGGGGAATTATTTGTTTTAGAGAACAATTTCCAAGTAACCGTATATAAAATTAGTTTAATAAGTGGACATAGATTCTTATAAATATACTAGAATGGTTCACATGAGGTTTCAAGGTAATTGAATAAAATATCTCTCATATAATCATTACTTTTCACTCATCTACTCAATTTGATAGAGTGTTATAAAGAATTGGTGAGTCAAAAGCTATCATTTAATAAATGATCTAGTTTTTGGAGTCATTATATAATCATTTTTAAATTTTTTTAGATGTTTGAATGTGTTAAATAAATTTTTACAAGATTTCCTCAAATTTCTGATGATATATGTCCATGACATGTGATGTATAATCTATACTATTGTGTTCATAGTATTGGAAGGTAAAGGTTTGAGATAGATAATAAATATTTTACATTTATAATATTTATACTTGTTCATTGACCATGTGTCATTTCAACATGTTAAAATAAAATTTTTAAACACCTTACCAAAATATTGTAGTTGAAATCAAGGTCAAACCCATGGGAAGGTAAGTGAGAATCTAAGGGATTTAATAAATTTATAAAAAAAATACAGAAATACAAGTGATAAAGGAAATATATATGAAAATGTGTGTAGAAATGATATTACTGAATAAATGAGTGTGATTTGTGAAAAGTTTTAGAAACTAAAACTAATTTTTTAAGGGAAGGAAGACTAGAAAATTATGTTTGAGATAGAATTTAATTGATGATTCATGAATAAGTATGTTTTTTATTGTATTGGTTCTAAAAGATTATACTATTAATTAATTCAATAAATTTAATGGTCATTAACATAAAAAATATCATTCAACCAATCCGATTACTCAACCTATTTATTAATTATATTGGAGAGTAATTTCAAAATAATCGTGAGTATTATTATATTCTATCAAGGAATCAATCAAAAATTGGAAATAAATTTCATGAAGTAAATATCCCAAGAATAATAAGAACAAAACATAAATAAATGAATTAAGGGCATGGAATAATTAACAGGAAAAAATATATAATTACCCAAAAATATTTCAATTATATAGTATGATTTTTATAAAGGGATATACAATTAATGATATGAATCCATAAGAAATTTAGATAACGGATAACATGATTCTTATCTATCAATTTTGATCTATACTTCATATTATTTAACTACATTATTCCTTCTTGAAGTACATCTCATACCAATGGAATTGATCTTGTCCCAATGCTACATTCTATTAGTTTTGATACCCAATATGGTGCCAATTATTCATTGTTTATCTATCAGTGGTTAATTGAATTAACTAATCATACGTAAATCATAGGAAATAACTTTTTTTTGAATTTAAGCACTGAATACATTCTCTGAGGTCACTGTAAACATCTTTAAGACGAATCCCCTAATTCCACATGGTGTGGGAAATTTTACATCATCTTCTTCTTATGACATGAGTGGATCCATTTAATAGAATTTTCTCACAACCATGTGGGTTATTTATTCATCATAAAATCATTATTATTTATCATTAATAATTATTCAGCCATCTTGATCATAGATTTAATCACACATTTTTATATTCATGTCAATAAATAAGTAACTATGTATTTAAATTCATTGTATTTCCCAAATGAACCTCCCTTAGAAATTATATAGACCATTATGCAAGTATATGGAGTGTTGGAAAAATATTTATGAAAGTCCCTAGAATCTTGGTTTAACCCTTGCATGAACTATGTTACCTTGACTCAGGTGTATGTCACCCAGATGTGAGACCCATGTTACATTTATGAAAGTGCACTTTAACATTGACATAGCCATTGTAAATGGAATTGGTACCCTGAAATAGTGTAATGAAGCTTGTATATACCCTTATACAGGAACTCTAACTATAGAATAACCCATCCAGAACTCATTGAAACATGGAAATACACTTATGTAAGACATATCACCGATAGAAATAAACATATAATGTCACTATAACTTGATAAAACTATTACATAGATACATTTAACTACACTTATGATATAATTATGAAGTGCAATGATACCCATACATAGCCCTAAACTACCTTTACACGGGTTGAATCTTACCCTTATAAATATCATCTACCCACAAAATTCAACAATTATGCGAATTTTACCAATTAAAATAGAAATAGTATACTAAAAAAATTATAAATCAAAAATATTAAAACATTAATGATTTAAATAAAAAAATTCCAACAAGTAATATTATTAAAATAAATATATAACAATAGATAATTTAATGATAAAACCACAATATTTCAAAATTACCAAAGATAATTTTATAATTAAATCCCTCCTTTCATAACCATGCAAATATGTTCTTAAAAAGTGATAATTAAGGTAAAGAAAAATTTGTTCACATAAACACCAAAAACAATCATTGAAATTAAAATCTAAAAATAAGAATTATTTCCAATAAATATGTTACAAAATCCATAATTGTCCAATATAAGCATATTTTGGTATTAAAAAAGTGATATTTTGATGAAAATTATATAGAAAACATATATTAATTAGAGTTCACATAAACTTATTTCACACTTATGATATTTATTTTCCTCAATTAATAAATTTAATAGTTTTTGTAAATATCAATTCATCTCAAATTGAAAAAATAATTCCAAATACGAGTGATATTTTAAAATGATTTCCACCATAAACTATCATAAGTAATAATGTATTATTTATCTTCTTAATTTTTTTTCTTTAAATATAATTTCATTTTAACTAAAGTGATTGATTTTGAAAATTTTGAAAAGATTTAAAGAAACATAATTTTGTACTTTAATTTTATTTTAAACATCAACTTTTTTCTAGTGAACATACTCACATAATTTAACATAAATAAATTAGACACAACTTTTTGATGAGTGAAAATAATAATTAAAATGAGGAATAATTATCTCAGCAATCCGTTTTAGATTAAAAAATAAAACATTTACAAGTATTGTGATTTCATTTAAATTCCCATTTAGAATGAAAATATTATGAGTTTAAAATAAAATTAAAACATTAAAAATTAATGAAAATTGTAAATCTTACGTCCAAAATTTCAAACAAATAAAAAAAAATTACAGTAAAGAAATTGATGTTACTATATATTAACTAACTTGGATGAATAAATTATTAACCACAACAAGAGGCAAAAACGAACACAATAATATAAAAAATTCACACCCAATGAAAATGAAAATTTAATATTGAAAGATAATAAAAGTTTAAAAAATTTGTAATTTTTATGTTCAATTAAATGAAATATAGTTTATCATAATAATGACCCCTCCTACCCACATAAAAGTCATCATTTTTCTCAATGTTGAACCTCATTATGGGAAAAAATCATAAAACAAAGAAAATAAATGTGGTTTAGAAATTATAAAGTTCAAATTAATGTTGAATGGGTCATAGAAAGTTAAAAAATAATGATACAACAATATTAGAAATTTTTTAAAATAGATTTTATAATGCACATACATTTTCTCAATATAAATAAAAAATATTTTTAATTCAACTAAAAATTATGTTTCTTTACCAATGATTACAATAATGCCTCAACATTCCAATATATAAATAGTATAAAATTTTAAATATAAATGAATGATTTTCAAAGAATGTAACATGATAAAATTTTAGTTTCAATGAGGTTTTCAATGATATACAAAACATTCAATATATGTTTTATATTTTCATTAGTCAAAGATGTAATACAGTAGTAGAAACCATCATAATTGACATAATAATTCCATATGTAACTAGAACTACATTTATCTTTTAATGTTTCCAAATTGAAAAATAATTTTTTCGGTTGTTAAAAAGATAATAACTCTACATCAAAGTGATTTATAAAAACATATAGTTGAAAATGTTAATTTCCAAAAGGTAAAAACTCTGATTTAGAAGCAATCTTACTCAAGAATCTAACAACACATGCCCCTCACACATACATAATTTCTATCATCTAATAGATTAAAAAAATATTAAAATTGATATTCTGTTGATATAATAAGTAACTATAGTAGAATTTAAATTATTAATATAATGAAAATGTTGAAAAATGAAAATTCCCTAAAAATTAGCAGGCCTTAAAGGAAACCAATAATTAATCTCCTTTAGAGAATTTCAAGCTCCACTTGGTATCTTCCGTTAAAATACAAATGAAAATATTAAAATATCAAAATTATATCCAAACATTGAAATTCATAATATTAAACCTATTAAAATTGAGAGAGTATGGAAATGAAACACCATGATATTAATTCCAAAATTATAAATATGTGTCAGAATAAGTAAGGATAAGATTTCCATTGCATAAAGAGATATCTGAGGTATTTTTATTCAAATTAAAAGTAAAAAAAGAAATATAATTTTATTGAAAAAATAAATTAAATCATGAATAAATAATTTTAAAGACCTCAGTTGGACTTCCCTAAAAATCATACAATAATCAATTGGTGTGCGATTTCCAAAGTAGAAACCACAACATGAGTGATGTCTATTTGTTTTTATGCGATAAAATAGTAAACTGAGATTATATAATTCTAGTAATACAACCTACTCCACATATAGCAAATAGTACCCAGAAAACACCCTTTAAAAGTGAATATCTATTCAAACAAATCTCCTCTCGAAATATAATTATCCACAAAAAAATTTAACAACATTAGTTGCTTCAAGAAATTAAGGATTATATGAAAAAAGGGACTCTGTAAATATCTTCAAATAATCCATTTATATAGTCAAATAAAAAATAATTATTACAAAAATTGGGCGCTTAATGTGGGTTATAATGATCCTCATGGAATCAAAAGTATGCATGATTTATAATTATTGAAATAATTTATATTTGATAATTTTGTATTTCTCTTGAATTGAAAAAAAATAATTGGGTGCTTAATGTGGGTTATAATGATCCTCATATGGTGTTTCCTCATTAAAATCCTCTAAAGACTCAAAAATAAATGTTTTAGTGGATTATTGTTTAGAAATATAATTAATAATTAGATATACAAATGTGACTTTAGTATATATTGAATCATTTACAATAATATTGGATCCATCTTCTATAATAATTTCATATATTAAGTAAATTAAAAAACCTAATATAGTTGAAGAATGAACTGATAAAAAGAGAAAAATTAATTTTTTTCACAAAAAAATCATATTTCACCAAAGTATGATTTTCATCCAATGTTTCCTCATCTGAAAATAGTCCATAATCAATCATTACTTTTAAAAAATTATTTATACTAAAACAATCTATTGATTTCTCAAGCTTATCTTCTTGTTCATCTTTCATAACATTACACTATAAATCCAACTCATTAAATTGTTTCAATTATTTTTTAGGGGACGAAATATTCATTGCATTTATAGAAAAGGCATATTCAATAGATTCCAACATAATTCTATTTGCCCCAAGAAGATAAAAAATGATTTATATTTAATTTTATAATGTCTTGGACAAATATTTTATAAGAGATATAAAATAGAGTTATTATAAATTATGAATTTTTAAAATTGGACTTCCTTATCCTTTTTATCATGAGGCAATTGAAAACAATTTGACACATTCTTTTAAAACACGTATGATAACATTGAATAGTAGATTCAAAAAATTCAAAATAAGTGAATTTTAGTATGTTTTCATCTTCTAAAAGTCCTGTTATTTTTAAATCTAGAATATTTTTAAGGTTTCATAAAAATATTTTGATGGGTTTTTAGAATTTGTATCCTCATTATCAAGTAACTCCCCATAATAGAAAACCATATCCTCAAAAGGATTGAATTTTATTTTTTTGTGAGGAAATTTTGTAATGGGTATTTCTTCTTATTCTACCATTGAAAACGTTTTATGGATATCAAGGATTTACATTGTCATTTTTTTCAAGCGTGATTAATTTCCATGTTAGTGATAATTATAGACATATTTTTCATCATCATTTTGTGCATTTTTTATTTTTCCATTGACACTCTATAAGAAGGCATTCCCATAACCTCCACAAAATAGACACTAATTGTGATAAAATTAATACCAGCTACCAAATAATCTATTTTTTAAAATCATGACAATAAGAAGATAGTTTAAAACAAAATAAGTCTCAAGTTTAGAATAAAATTTGTTTAATATAATATAAATATAAATAATTAATTGTGATAATACGGTCATATAAAAATATTGATTTTTAATTTTTTATAAATATTTAACAAGGATGATAAAATTTCTTACCTCCCAATCATGTACTCCATGATTAATATTTAAATTTGAACACAATGTAGTGAAAAAATAACCATACTATTTGGTTTTATTAAAATTAGATTTTTAGGGTGTGTTTTATTTTGTTTTTTTCATAAAGGATACAAGGACAATATATTCTTGCCTTTTTAAAAATGATTCCCAATTTTTATTAGGTATTATTTCATCTTAAAAGAATAAAATTTATAAACTCCTACTCATAGTAGTGTATTATAAATCAGGGCCATATCCATGGGTAGGTGAGTGAGGATCCAAAATCTCTATTGAATTTACAATCTCTTAAAATAAACAAATGAATGTGATAAAGAAAAGATATTCGAACAAACTATGGAGAAATGAAATGATGAAGAAATGAGTTTGATGTGGGTAGAGTGTTTGATTCTAAAAATAAAGCGTCATGGTTGGGAGGCATACATAAAAATTGTTATTAAAGAATTCGATTTAAATAGTTTGATTAATGAATGATATTCAAAAAAAAGGATTGAATAAGATTCTGCTACTGAAAATTTGTTCAAAAAATTTAATTTCCATTAACCTATAAATTATCATTCAAACAATCCAACTACATTAGATATCGATTAATTGTATCAGGAAGAAAATGGTCTAAATAATATTGAGTATTATTTTATTCTCTCAAAGCATTAATTATGAAATTAAACTAAATTCAATGAATTAAATATCTCATGAATGATGGGAAAAAAACATATTATAATGGATTATAAACATCTTTTAATTAACAGGAATCAACAAACAATTACCTTCAAATATTTAAATTATACGGCATGATTTAAAGAAATTGAATCCTAATTAATGATAAAAGTTTGGCATAAATTTGTATAAGGGTGAATATTATTCTTCTATATTGAGTTTGAACTTTCCTCCCTCTTCAATATCTTCATTTCTCATTTATGAATCACTAATTTTATCTTATAATTTTTCATAACATCATCTTTGGATTATATTTGTTTTGATCCCTAATATGGTCCAAGTTAGTCATGGACAATCGATAAAAGGTAGATGGAATTAATGAGTCCAATAAAATTAAATTCTTATACCCTTTGGCGAATCTATACATTGAATCCCATCTCTTGGATCACTTTCAATATCTATAATCCATATCCCTGTCTTCTACATGGTGCAGGCAACTATGCATCATCTTTATCCTCTGAATCAAGTTGAGATAACTAATAGAATATTCTCCCACTCATGTTGGTTCTTGATTTATCTTTAAATATTCTTCTGTAATTATTAGTAGATATTTATCAATATCGAGATCAGTTTTAATCATACCAAATTTTCAATTTTAAATTTTCAATTTGATAAAAAGGCCTCTGAACATTTTACCTATGTTGTATTACCCTAACACAAATTAATTGGAAAAGATATAGACCATTACATGAGTCTGTATAGTATATTAAAACCTTTAACAAGTACTTATTCTCTTGGTTTAACCCTTACATGATCTACATTACCATGACATGAGTGCATGTTACCCTAGAGTATGTTCCAGATTACCCTAATGTGAGTTTACTTTAACCTTGCCATACAATTTTTAAATGAAATGTGTTCCTTGATGCAACCCATAGAAGCTTTAGTTCACCTTTTCCCTTGGAAATTTGGATTTAATCTGAATCACATTGAAATATGGAACAATCCTTATACGATTCATCCCAACAGCTATGATACCATTAATTAGGTCATAAAAACTAGATTATAACATTACATAATTACCTAAAACTTCACTTATGTAATAATTTTTATGTGTGTTGATACCTTGATATATCCTTAAACTACCTTTACGCCGGTTGGAAATAATACATACATAGCTCATCATTACAAAAAATTCAATAATTATGTGATATTTATCATTTAAAATAAAAATATTAAAATATAAAACAATTAAACTATGAATTTTAAAATATATACAATTTTAAGAAGAAATTTTTTTATAAAATATATTATTAAAATAAACATATTAAATTAGAAATTTTAATTCCAAAACCATATTATTTATAAATTTTCAAAAATAATATTTCAATAAAATTCCACCAGTAATCCCTACAATATATTATTTATTTAAAAAATATAATTATAGAAAATATAATTTGATCATTTAAAAAACAAAAAACACTCATTTTAATTAAAATATAATATGAATAATATTTTCAACTAAAAAGGATCCAAATTCCATAATATTCTATTATAATAATATTTTGAAATAAATACAATTATATTTTCCAGAAGATGATGAGGCAAAAACGTATTCAAAATAATCCAAATCTGTCATCAAACCTATGAGAGGTTTAAAGAATAAGGACGACTTATTAACTTTGTGATGGAATTATTTAGATTACCTTAAAGGGTTTTTGAAATTTTAATGAACTATTTATGTCTAGTATTGGTGTTCTAGAATAAATTATTAATTTTTAAGGGTATATGATACCGAATGTATATTTTAAAAATCATATAAATATATAATATTTTGAATTCAAGGAAAGAATCTATAGATCTTCTAGTTCGCATTCAAATGAGGACGAAATGGGTGTTTATTCATGGATCTAATTGAAAACGAATATAAATATCAAGTTTATATGTATTTAAGTAAATGTTATGTATAATTATATCATTTCTATTATATGGATAGAGAAATTTTTAATTAACAAAAATTATTTATGAACAATATGAGATGAAGGTTATCCACATGGATATATTATATCAAATTTTATTACATGTTTAGAAAATAATATAAGTATTAAAATATTTTATCTTCTATAAAAGAGTTTATATGAAATTTTTTTTAGAATATGAAGGATGTGATCCCGTCACTCATTGGTGGGAAATTTTAAAATCATATATAAATAGTAATGCTTCAAACATATTGAATATTATATATGACATGGTTGGAAATTTTTTATTTTTAAATATTTTAACTATGACTAAATGAGTGATATTTCATAAACACAATGGTGTATGTGTATCATGTCATTTAATATTACAAAATAAATTTCATAGAGGCTAATAATATAATATTTTAACTTGGATAATTCCATAGTACAAAACATAATAGTTTTTTCCTGTTAAAATTTATAGTAATTTTAACTTAATATTCTAAAAAAAGTAGTATATTTCTTTAATGAAAAATGTAATGATTTATTTTTAGTTACCAAATTGAATTGGATATTAAATTATATCCTTAAATAGATTAGAATTTTTTTGTGATGAAATAATATTACGAGTTATGTTTTGATATCAAAATGATATTAAGGGAAAACATTGATGGAAATTTAACAAAAATGATAATGATGATTATGAATATATAAGCTATTCTGAGTATATAACAAAAGTGATTAACATTACTACATTTGATATTGAGATGTCAAAATGTTAGAATATTATCTCTAAAAAATTGAACATTAGAAATATAATTCCTCTATCTCACTATTATTTAAAATGTCTTACATCATATATGATACTCATTAAATTGTTTAGTTTGAGGTTTTTAAGATATTTTCTCCTAGATATGTGTAAGATAATACGTAGAAATGTAATGATTTTAATAAAACCCAAAATGTGATATAAATGTAAGACATATATTGTGGTAAATCATATTTTATATGATTATATGTGTTCTTATATATTGATTTGTGTGTATTCAAAAAGGATTTTAATAATTTAAAATGTATCTTTTTATAAAAAAATGTACTCTCTAATTTATAATTATTTTTGGTTAGTTGCATATATTATATAAAGTGAAATGTTAATTAACATCAAAAAGTATGATATTTTGTTATCTCTTAATGATGTTCACCATAGATTACAATAGGTTGTAATGAATTTTTTAGGTTGGATTGTGTAGGATTTCATGTAGTGATAATAAATATGATCATGAGGTGAAAATGTGTTTTTCACTAGATAACCTATCAAGTATACAATAGGGAGTGTCATACAAAATATTTTTGATACACTAGTGGTGCATATTTAATATTGAATACATATAACTATGTATATAATGAAACCAATCATGTGAAACTTCATACTATTATGTACTAGTGGTGTACCAAGGGTATACCCTGATATACTAGCATTGCATATTTTATATAGATTTGTTATATTAGCGGTCAATATTATATATTTTTATACAAACCATGAGTATTATCTTATTATGGGGTTGTTGAGTATATTTTTGATCATGTAATTCGTTGAGGGATAACTAATACGATATTTATCCTTCTATATGATGAGCATCCCATTTGGGACCTCAATTAAGATATAATAGTATAAGTATATACGAAGATAAATTTCATGTTCCATGGTTATCTAATTTTCATGAGGTGAATTTTATGTTCACATACTGTTATAATAGTAACATGTGATATATTCAGTGACTATGTTATTATATAAACAGAGAATCAAGAATATATACAAAGGATCTTTGGAATTGAAATAATCCATATTCCATGGTCATACTATGTCTTGGAAAATTGAATTATAAAATTATGTATTTTTTATGTGATACAAATAGAGGACAGAAGAATAGAGATACATGTGTTTTATGATTATCATAAAATATCCCTTTGTAGTTCGAGTATAATTGATTCATTACTAGAGGCTACTATTTTATTACATTTATTAATTTGGGAATTGATATTTTCCAATAATACAATGGTACATTGATATAGATACTTTTTTGAAATTTATTTATATGTTTTCCAATTATTTAATCCTTTAAAATTAGTGAATTTGATATTATAAGTATAATTTTATGATTTTTGGGGAGTTTTGAGCATAAATGTTAAAATTGGATTATTCTATTTATTTAATCAATTTCATTCACCTTTGTATTTCTGTCATAAATTTTAAAATTTGGATCCAATTAGAGATATTTATTTTTAGCCTTCCATGGTTTTTGGGATACAAAATATTATTCTGTAACAAGAACCAATTATAACTCCCAAAATCCAAGAACATATTATTGTGGAAACTTTTTCGGGTCGACAGAATAGACCCTACCTCATTCCATGAGGCATATCCTAGGATACCAATAATAAAAATGGATTATTATAGTTGTGTTGGAAATCCAACTCGAGGAGAATGTTACAAAATGAATTTCAAATTGAAATGCTTTCATTTATACCCCCTTGAACTACTCAATGTGGGGTTTGTGGAATAGTATTCACCAACCATGAAAAGACTGTTATATTATTTTGACCATTACTCTTTCTAAATGGTTTTAATTTCACTATACATTAAATTTTATCTAGAAATATCCATTACTCAAATCATATATGATGTTACCATGTAATTATTAGACCATATGGTGGGAAGAACATAAGTGAACTTCTAAAGGACATATTCTGGAGGAAATTTTCATGTTCTCATTTTCCCCTCTTTTCTATATTTTTTGTTTTTTAATGTATTATTCTTCACACATATTCTCAATTACCATTACCATGGTGGGGTAAAACATTTTAGTGATTGGTTAAGGTTATGTTTTATGTTCTATAACGTTTGAGTTCTTACATTTGATTGAATAATAACTCTCTCTCTTCAGCGATGTTGGTTTCAAATTCTAATAACAGTTTTATTATCTTATATGATGGTATTTAATTTTCGATTCTATGCATAGTTTTTAAGTACTCAGAAATCGTCAGTAGGTTTGGGGGGTTGTAGTACTTATTCATTATTATTTCAGATTAATAATACTCGATCAAAAAAAGCCTAAATCAATTGAGGTTATTCGCTACAACACTTTAAAAAAAAGGATAGTAGAACAAACTAATATATTGGTAAGGTTTACTCTCCCAATTACCATTTAACAAGGATGTGAGAGGAAGTGATCATGAAATATCACTTTATTTGGCTTATTAAAAGAGGTTTAGATTAACTGTAACAATGATAACATTGCAATTGCAAAACCATCCCCAACCTGATCACCCAATTATTATTAATATATTTAATAACTTTTTTTCTAAATTTATTTTAAATATTTTACTTTATTTATTTATATTGTTTCATTACTTTGTTGAAAAAACCAAACATTATAAAAAACAACCCTACATTATTTCTTTCAGTTAATTATGCATACTTGCATCAATATGATTATCATCAAAATACAATAATAACAACTGGGTCCATTAAACATTCGTCATAATCTTCTATCCAGTTAATTAACAATTAATTATAACATTAATTTTTTTTACCAATTTCCTTTAATAAAAAACATGTTAAACATGAAAGGTATAGATATCACACTATCTATCAAATCACGAGGTGAACTATAATCGTGGTATAAAGAAAGAACATACGATCGATACCAATTCTCTAATTTTGTTCATATAATTAATATGTCAATTTTATTAACATCCAAATAGATAAATGATGCTAGTTATATGATTTAATGTTACCAAAATAGAGAAGCATCAAATCCCAATCCTCAAAAGTTCATTGACATTCTTCACATGAGAATAGTTCAAATAAATAGATCACGATCACCTATCCCACAACAACTGCATCCACCAAAGGATGTCGTATCACAACCGCACCAACCAACCACCACTAAAACTACATTTGAAATATGGAGATCACATTCCATCATCAAGGAATTATCCCTCACTCTTATATGGAATCCTAATTGCTACGGACCGAAGGATAGTGTGAGGGATCATTCATTGATGATGGAATCCCAAAAACACTAAAGAGAGGGTCGTCAGGTTGCCTTGGGTCAAGGGAGATCTACTACTATTGTTCGTTTGACAAACCTCGAGCAGTTAGAAAAACAATTAAAACATACTCTATCGGGGAATTATAAAATTTTTAATCTCCTTTCACACCCTGTGATTCCTCATGTATGTGTTACACTAAAAACATATTTCCTTAACTCTTTATTTTATCTTTTAAACCCCAATGTATTTCAATCAATGAATCCATCTTTAAATCCACGTAAAAGTATGAACATCGGGAATCTCACTATGACTACTTGTGAAATAGTATGACATGACATGTAATGTTGTTAATGATGTGAAATCCACTACTTCCAGCTTTTGCTTCACCGATATTCTCAAATCATTATCCAAGACACCTCTGAGCACTTTTATCCTTGAAAACATGCAAAGGGTCGATCCTTGTCAATATGGGCCCTTAGAGGTTTGGTTCATCCTCTTGAGTTTTTAAAAAGGGAGTGGGATGAAATCTTCATTTATTTTTAAAACCAATTCCATGTTCATCTAGCGGTTATGATACTTTTTGGGTGATCGTAGTTTGACTCACCAATATGGCCCCCTTCCTACCACCTAATAGAATAGTTCAATGGAGTCCTTTAGATGCATATATATGAGGGATATTATCATGATTTTTAGATTCTCATCAATTATTATTTCTGAATATGAAGATATATTCTCATTATGATTTTGGAGAGGTTTTTTAAGGAGGATTTTGGCACTTAGTTACAGTTGAGAACAAAGTTCCACCCCTAGAAACAATTCTATACATAATGGCCCATTCTAGTATTGGATGACATGTTGTGGTCATTCATGTTGGTCTATGACAGCAGTTAAGAAGATAATATTCCAATTTTAGAGTTTGAATAAAATAATAATTTCCATTCCACCATTGAGATGACATTATTCTAACCCTTATATATAAGTGCCTTGAATTTATTGTTGTGTTGGGTGGATCTAGGATAGTCATTACTTATTGCCCTAGAGTTGGTAAATGTTATGAAAAATAAGGTATAGATCATCAAGTTGTTGAAGAAGACTCCCCATATCTCATATATGTTACATAGATAAAATGAATTAGTGATTTGGAGTTCGATGAAGGAGACCATGTGTATCTGAAGTTCAAAAATTAATGAAGACTATATATATTTGGATAGGGTGGAAATATATCTGCGGGGTTCTTTATAAGTTTGGAAATGTGGTGTACTACATAGCATTACCAACACAGTTAAAATTGGTTCATGATGTCTTCTACATATTTCATCATAGAAAATACATGCATGGACCATCACATGTTATTGAATAGGACAATATGGACATTGAGGATTTATTTTCTTCTTAATTTTAGGGATTAAAATACTTATGGTGTAGAGAATTTAATGACTACATATTCCTACTTAATACATTAGATATTATAAATGATATTTTCATAGTAAATCATGTGTTTTACCTGGGGATTTTTAGAAACATTAAATGGGTTCATGAGTTTTTATATCCAAAATAGGAAACACAATATCCTAGTAAAAGAAAAGGTGGATATGGTGTCCCTCTATGTAAAATATGAATTAATGGAAATTAATGTCTCATCCAGGTCCAAGACATGGTTCATGGTGATGCATTTTTTTATACACAAACTAGGTATCCTCACCGTGGTTTTTCTTTATGTGGGGGTAATATTAAACCCCTTTCCTTTTGGGACGACAACATAGCACCATCTATTTCAGGATGTATTTTCCTGAACCCATGGAAAATTTTAGGTTACAGTGGAGGACATCGTGTTTGTTTTCCTAGTTTTTGAAGTATCCAAAACCATAATCATTCTTCTTGGGTATTTATTTTCATAAGGTTAAACAAGTACATATTTAATCGGGGTATTTATGGAGGTATTAATAAATTTCCCATATTAGTAAAATTGTACACTCCTCTCATTAGTGTTTTTCATCAATTTGGGAAATATATATTGAGTTGTGAGAGGCTTAAGATGAACAGAGGAGTGAAATAATTATCTCTACATCATTTCTACCAAGATATATTCTCTATTAAATGATGGAAGGTTGATCCTCGAGTTATGAAGGATTTCTCTGAGAGATCGACATCTGATGGGACTGATGATTCATTAATATAATAGTAATCATAATGAGTTCTCCATTTTTAATTCTTGTAGATGTTTCCTCCTCAGTCAGCAAGAACATAACAAAGGCATGGACTTGTTTATTTTATATTTTGTCCCATTTTCTATTGTTTCTATAATAAACATGGATCAACTCCTCTCATTGATTCAATGATTGAATGAGTTATTTTTTTTTAATTTTGGTTTTTAGTTGGTTTTTTATCTACCCAATATATATTATATCATTGATTTAAAAAAGAACGTGACCATCATTTGAGGTTTAAATTTTTTTTATTCCTTCCTACCTTTATTCGATGATCATCATAAGTAATTTTTTGGGATTCCAATTCTACTATATCTAGAAACCCATTTTTTGGGGCATATGACTCTATATTATTTAGGATTTTTTATTCTAGTTTGATGCATATATTTGAAAAATGATATAGGTTTAATTGTGATGAGTGAAATCTAATGATGATGCTGGAGGTGGTGATTTTATGTGATAGATTTTTTGGCTGTTTCCTTACAAAGTTATAATGCTGATGACCCCGACACACATCCACATAATCTGTAGTATTTTTATAATGGAACCATGGTAGTAACATATGTGACAATGGATGGGATGGTTACATGATTAATATCAGTAAAATTGAGAAACTCTTACATACATGTTGTTTAGTTTGAATGATATCACATTCTGTGGACCCCTCCTTGTGATTGTTTGCCATTGATGCTATGGAAGCATCACACAACTATGTATTTTTATTACTTCCTTATGACTCCAAGACTAGAATTAGTTTGAGTGAGTTTTTATTCCCTAATATAATTTTATAATGAGTATGCTTCATTATTTTTATCTTGGGTGTGTACATGGAATATTCTCAATCCATGTAGAGGATGAGTGATCACCACTATGGTTTAGTGGTCGATAGATCCAGGTATTCATCTTCATGGACTAGTGTGTGACCCTATTTTTATTATTAATTTGTTTTGATTTTGTATCTCATGAATTGAATCCAAGTCATGATATCCCCTTAATAGTGGGTTTTCCGTTTTGGTTCGTGTATCCCCCACAGGCCCTATTCATGATCCCATATCTTTGAATCATTGTCTCATATGTTCCATAAGCATTTTCATGTCATATAGAGTGAGTTATCTTATATTATCCTTACAATATATATTTGATAAGAATTCCTAGGCTGGAAATGAGGATAGATCTCACCCTGTGGCATGGAGTCTTTCTTTGTGCATGTATGAGTTTGATATTATTTCCCCTTACATAGTGACTTATAGTTGGAACTCTTCTTGATAATTTTTTTCTGGTGTTTTTAGGTATCCTACTAGGTATGTTTATACTCACAATTGAAAATTATATATCCACACATGTCACGTCTTATATAGAAAACATTCCTTATGATGAATACCTAGGTGGAAGAGGAGTTGGTAGAGAATAGCTATGCTATATTGGGCATAGAAAGATCCTATAGTTTCTTTTCTATAGAAATATATTTTCTATTAGCTGGTTAGACTCACCTTTATTGTTTTAGGTGTATTGTATTTTTACCTTTGTATCTGTCAATGTTCTTTTTTGGTACTCTAATATGGGCATGCCTATTATACATGAATTTATTGTATCAGTTTCTTATTGTTATGTTTTATAAAAGTGTATAGATATATTTTTGTGTATAGTTACATTAGTATAATACATCCAAAGTGTGTGATATTCATATTTGGGGCTATTTTCCAACCATTTTCCTATTAGAGGTGGGCTTCTGGTGTCACTCTTGACTTATTTCTAGCCAGTAAAGCACAATCTGTTTGAGTCAAGAAACATACATTCAAATTAATAACATAACAAATTTTCATTAATTTTATATTCATTAAATCATTAACATGATTTTTAAAATTTAGAAAATATTCACATTATGTAAAAATATATCAAATGACCCATTTTAAAATCAATTAAATTCACAAACATTATATTAACATAAAAATAACAAGTAAGCACTCGTTGTCCATTTATGAATAAAATATTATTCTAATAAATTAAAAAATATCATCATGAAACTTATCCAAAATAACCTTCTATTCATTAACAAGAATATTTACACTTAACTCGTACTTTTTCACTGTCATGACTATACACAAAAAAATATTCAGAACACATTCTCTTGAGGTAAGCCTTTACATCCTCTATTAAAAAATTATTATATAATTTCATTCATATAACATTAAACTATTTCAATTACATCCATTTATATATACCCATAATTAGGAAATTATGGAGGGATGGATAGATAAAAAGGGGACATTTCTTTCCCCAGAAATAAGTGAGAGTGTGTATTACATCATTTCAAATAATAGAATCATTTCTATCTGTATTGAAGGTTAAGGGAATGGAAATTTTTCAATTATATGATGAAGATAGTGAAATTTTCATCATTTGTGCTACAATGTTTTTTCTTTAGTGTTCCTAATCTAGGTATAACATTAAGTTTTTCACATTCATCACATCAAACTAGATGAATTTCGAGTGATGAAAAGTTCAATAGGTTTTATAATAAAGATAGATGATTCCCCCACATCTTTGTTCAAGACTTTTTGGTATGTGTTTTCATTGAGATTAACATAGAAGATGAGATCCCCTGATCAGTATAGATCAGAAATAGATAGGAGGGATTATTCCAATAGAAAATCTATAAATATGTATCATAGTTTTATATAAAATAAAATTATTTTTTGCATTTATCAACCTTTTATCCCTCTTAGATTTACTTGGAGGATAAAAAGTGATCCAAGGATAACTATAAAGGGAATTTGTTATCCCTTCCAATGATGTGGACTCTAATAATCATAATAGGAAACATATAGTTTAACATTCAACCAAGCTGGAATCTAAGGTGTAAAATTCCACTCAATATGTTCATCATCATTAGTGGGTGCACTAAATAAATCCACCATTGATGTTGATGTTGTGTTCAAAAAACTCCATTAGGATATTTTATGTTTCAATCTCATAATCAATGAAAATTAAAAATCTAAAGGATCATTCAATATCAACTCAATACCTTTAATTGAGGGAATTCATGTTTTATAACAAGGAGATCATTATAATTCTAGTGCTGAAATAAACTCTTGTCTCTTTGTATATATGAAGATGAACTGAAATTGGGGGTATCACTAATAGTAGGTGTGATTCATTAAGTATATATGTCACATTCCATGATATAAAATGAAAGTAAAAATGTTGTAAATCATAGTACCATGAGTCTTATACACATATTATTACATGATTTTAAAATAAATCTCTATTCAAAAAACCCATAAATAGAGAGGACTAGTGTCCTTGTGAGATAAGATAATATAATACATACATATGAAAAACAAATATCTAGTTATTTTCATCTCCATAATGTTCTCATATGTCCCTTTTTATATTATTACTATAAAGGATACTATGGGGACATACATATAGAATATGATGAATTATAAAGACTATTATGGGAAAAATCGTAGTAAATCATGATGGATAAGTAAGAAATATGATTAAATAAGAACATCATGATAATATAAAGGTAAATATAAAAATATGGTTAACATAGAATAATTTCAATAATATCATAATATCAAGATATTATAGATATGGGATTGAAATATAAATCATGACACTATACTATATGTTATGTATCATTACCATGAATAAATAATATAGTGTTCTATTATAACTGATAGTTCTCTATATATGGAATCTCATGAGATTAAAAAATTACCTAATGCATTATTGGTTTGTACAATTATAATCCCACTTATTACATAATAATATATACATGTTTAAATGTTCCACATAAGGAAATTATGTTTGAGTAATAAACATAATAAATCCCCATAAAAATTAAATGAAATATATAAACATTTCAAAATGAATAAAAAATGATGTATCATAGTGATTTCCTTTATAAAAATTGAATTAATTATTTTTGAAATTCATATTTCAATATGGAATAATAGGACTTAAATATTTATTTAAAATCACTAAAATTAATATGAAATCATTAGAGATGTAGGTAAAGAATGTAATCTCATAAGAAGTGTTTTATGAAAGTGATAATGAAACATTAATGTGGGTAAAAATATTGTTTTTTCCCTAAAACAAAAATTAAACCAAAAACTTTTCCCTATGTTATTGATTTTTTAAAGGTAATATAGATAATTAATGACTTTTTATGGGTTTCTACATGAAATGATATAATAAATATAGAAGTTAAAATTTTACCATATTTCTTAAAATAAGGAATTAATATGGGAACCCTATAATATTCTATATCCCCAAAAAGGAATAGTAAGTTAATCTGTTTATATATTTTAGGATAATTTATTCACAATATAAAAATAAATACACGATAAGAATGAAGGGAGAAATTGTGGTTTATTTAGATTAATCATAACCTAAAATAGAATAGGAGTGTTTAAAAGTTCCCTTACCTCATGTCATGACTCACATGGTACATTAATTATACCAACATACTTATTGGGATGACATATTTACTAAGTGGATTTAATATCATTTTGGTTGTTTTTATAATGATTTTTTTGTTTACTTTCAATTCAATTTTTTAATTATTTTGTATTTCAAGGTAAGGAGAGTTATTATTTCTCATTTTATAGTTAGATATTATTTTCTAATCAATTTAAATGATGTTATGTGGATCTTAATGTTTCTAACATTTGTAATATATTTATGATCCTATACATGTTTGTACAAAGGGGTAGAATATTTATAAATATAAGTCCATAGATGAATTTCAATTTTCAAATTATTATGATTGAGTTGTATTAGTACAAATTCCAAGCTCCTAACATCTAAATTGATGATTTAATGTTAGACCGAAAATAAAATGAGTCTACTAGATAGAAGAATATGATGTTTTCAGATATAATGTTTTTATAAAGATATAATATTAATGTGATGAAGTTGAAAAATGTTAAATGTGTGAAGATATGAGTTCATAATGTTCCCAATAAATGAGTGTTTAATGAATGATTAACTATAATGTTCTAATTATATGAAAGTTGATTATGGAGAGCATTTAAATTACTAGAAGAAGAATAATTCAATGAAGGATTCCAGGTGTATAGGTACATAGTTACATCATATGAGGATGTATAGAGCCAACCAAATAGTGTGACCGTTTAATAAATTCATCAGATTAAGAATAACAAATCTATAATATCAAACAATGGTGATCAAATGGAAAAATTATATGATTTCTATCAGATATAGAGATCCATTTATATCAAAAAAATATTTTCTATAATTTCAAATGAAGATGTTTTTTTAGGAAAAAAAGATGAAAGAGAATTTAATAGAGAAATATAATTTCATTAGAAAAATTTTTCTATGAATTTATACCAAACTATGTTTTTTTATCCAAGACATGAATGATGTTTTATTGAATGTAGGATGGGGTAACAGAGACATAACAACTCATGACACAAATAATTTCAAAAAAATATATATGTAAATTCCATTAGAGATATTAGGTTTGTGAATAGATCCATATTGAGAAAGACGTAGTTTACCAGATTAATTCAATCAGATGAAATAGTATCAATGAAATGAGTTCTTATGACTGTATAAGATAGAGAATTTTCAAAATAATCGTTGAGAATCATTACAAAAAATTGTAATTTCCCAAAACATTATAATTATGATATATTATTTAAATATAAATAAAAAAAGATAACATATAATTCATTTTGAATAATTTAAATTAATATAATTTTTCAATAAACATCCAGACAGTTCTAGAAGGTCTCAAGGAGGTCTAATGAAGCTGAGTTGTGCACTAGAATTAAAAATTCAAATTTGGGGAGCCTGAGATTTCTCTTAATTTTTTAGAGGAAGTATGAATATATAAAGGGGTTTATTTTATGGTGCGATATGTTTCAAATATTATAAATAAAATATAGGTATTTATCATGATGTACCTAAAAAAACTACATGAAAGAAACTAGAATACATATAGTAATTGAGTTATTGACAAATAATTCTTCTAGTTAATGAAAATGTACTAGATAGAAGTGTTTCAGAAAGTGGTACTAGATAAAATTAAACTAGATATATTTTTATCAATCATAGTGGATCAAACTACGATACAATAATATGTGGCATACAAAGCATAGTAATACATAATGGTGGGTAAATAGATATATTATTTCCGGATAGAGTTATGTGAAATTTTTTTGAAAACATTCTTATCTTTTTTTGGATTATGAGTATATGAAAACATTATAACTTGTGGTACATAGTATAATTACATATAATGAATATGAATGTGCTTTAAGAGAGTTGGATCCATTTTATTCACTTCATATCAAATTGAATTTTCATTGACCAACAGGAATCACCATGGTCTATATGTAGTCACCGACACTAGGGTAAAACATTGTAATTCTAATTTGTATTTCATTATATTCCAATTATTCATATGGGTGATGTTTATATATAATGTGGAAAGGGATTTAAACTCCAAAAAATTATAGGGTTTAATTACAATGGAAGATAAATTATGAAATGATAACCACTGATTCAACCCCCTCCCCCAATCTTTATGGTTCTCGCATTCCAATGAACTTCATGTGTTACCAGAGCATTCAGGATACCTCAATAATATCCTTATTTTTATTATTGCAATAATATAAATTCAATTAGTTGTATTGTATTTTTTACGATTAGTGGAAAATAATTTCATGTTTGGGAAAAAAATGATACATTATCATTTGTCTCATAGTATAGAGGTGATTTATGTATCTATTGTACGGTTTCACCTTTGGAGAAAGATGTTCCTATAATATTTTTATAGAATAAATCATGATGATGATGTAAATTCTTGATTTTTTCTCCTTATGTTCTTTTAGGAATATTTTTATATGAAGGTGATGGTTCACAAAATAGTAAAGTAAACCCAAGGAAACCTTATAAACATCTTCAAGGGACAAATTAATGTGAAGGAATCAAATCATCATATATGCAGAAGTATTTTTGAAGATATTATAATAGCATACGAATAATCTATTTATGTATACTATACTAGATTTTATAAATTTTTAACCTTAATAAAAATACTTGGGGATTTCATGGAAGATAATACTATTCTTATAAATTTTATGTGGACCATTCATGATGGGTTTGATCATAAAATAAGTACTTTATAAGATAAATATTAATTATCACTTGATGTATTACATTACATTCTTATTGTATATCAAAATATTAAAGCACTTACATTAAAAAATAATACTAACAAAGTGGTTTATTTTGTATCTATAAGGAATCTCGAAATTCTAGAACCTGAACATGAGGGAGTTCCTCACAGGGAATCATAAGATATGAAAAATTATATAGAATTGAATAATGGAATTATGTCCCTCATCACTAAAAACAAATATAAAGGAATAGTAAAGAACAAAGAAAAAATACCACTTCAATGTTTTGATTGTGGTGGCGTTATATGTTTTTATATGAAATATATTAATAAAAAATATGGAGGATATAATAATGATTTTTAAGAAAATAATATCTGGAATAAATATAGAAAAACTTCAAAGAAGTTAAGGAGTCAACTGGAAGAAAAAGTTTACCGAAAAAAAAAATTAATTATTTTCACTTATAATGTTGTATACAAATTTAGTAGTAATATTGCATCAAAAAACATAAACATATAGAATTTCATATTCACTGTTTCTAGAGATTAATGAAAGGAAGATACTTTGAATAGCGAAGAAGAAGATGTTGAAGAAACATATTAAAAATATCATCTATGATTATAACATGTGTTATGTCTTGATAAAAACATAAAAATTAGCGAAAAATTTTATAAAATTGAATAATTAATATGATAAAAATTAAATAATGGAATAATTCCGTAAAAAATATTATTTGTACATAGAATAATTTTATAATATCAGATGTAAAGTTAATTGAAAAATAAAGATGGAAAAAGATATTTATGAGATCCATACTAATAATGAAGAAGAGTTATTTAATAATCAACGAATATGTCTTAATTTTTAATCTTTCTTGAAGAAACATAATGATAATTTCAAAAAATATTGAGAGGTAAAAATATAAAAAAAACTCAAATTGTTGGAAGAACGTGTCCCACAAATCCAGTAAAATATACACCATCTAAACTCCATTGTTTTACTAATTATATTTACCTGGTACGAATAAGAATAAAAAATGGGAGGTATTAGGTTGATAATGAATGTGAGAAACAAATAACATCAATGGACGTTAAAAATAATGTAAAAATAATAATTCACTATGCTAATGAAAAATAAATACTAAAGTCAATTATAATCATCATTAAACGTATCATAGGGAAAATCCATATTTCTATATAAGATTAAGGTTCAATGTATTTTTTTGGTGATATTGTATTTATAGGCACAAATCATAAAATTATGATCACAACATGTCTCTCATAGGAATTAATGATGAACTAAGAGGGACAAATAGTTCAAGAGAATAGATTATGTTTCTAATGTTATTGGAATAAAGGAAACAAAATTTATCAGAAGTTACAAATATCTCAAGCATAAAATTATTTAACTACTTAGATGATGATTGGATAAAGGGTGAGCAACTAGGTTTCTATGATAGATAATATATGACCATGATACTAAGATCAATACTTATACCAAAAAATAATAATATATTGTGAAAAATAAAATTAAATATTTTTTTTTCTTATTGATACTTGTCAAAAAACATAAAAAAATTATAGATACATGGATACATGATAGGGTGTTTTCATCATTTATGACGAGTGAGGTGAGAATCATGGAAAATATTAAAGAACATGATAGAGAAAAGTCACTTTCATAAATTACAGATTCTAAAAAATTAAAATAATTTGAACTGCAGAGATTGAATCTTAAAATTTGATTTCAAAATAAGGTTTTGGTATTGATGGTATTATTTAAATCTTTCCCTGTGCTATCCATATTTTTTATGATTTTAAAGAAGTAATATTCATAAATTATTTATGAAATATCTCTTGTTTGAAAGATGGAAAATTTTTACTAAAGGGGAAGAACCAGCAGAAATATATTCTATAGTAGAGATCCTTTTTCATAACATACCATAGAAATAAGATCGTTGGTAAAATATATAGGAATTTTGATATCCAATTCAACGAGCCTATTGATATTATACAATCTAATATTTTCAGGTCGATGAGGAATCAATAAAAAATAATGATTTGTAATTTATTATTTTTATAGATGATTTAACATAAAATACCATCATAATTTCATGGAAACATAAACTAATGGATGTAGAATTGGTCAGATGTTTAGTAATTGATGTTATGAAAGTTTTGGAGTATATATATTGAATTTGATGACAAACAATTGAAAATAATACACACCTAACTATTTCAAGTCCTATATAAAAAAACATTGAATCAAAAACCAATACAGTGCTCTATAATATTCTCAAAAATGGAGTTGCATAACGGAAAAATAGAATTTTAGATGAAATTGGAAGAAGCACTCTCATTGAATATAAAATTTCAAATTTCTATTAGAGGGAGGTTTTACAATTTTTATGTTCAAAATAGATTCCTGGTTCAACTAAAATAAAAAAATTACTTTGTGTGATATTTAGTCTAATAAAAATCCTACTATGAAATACTTTATCATTTTTAGGGGTAATTTACAAATAATAATTAAAATTATGGATCTGGGAAGGTATTATGAATAAATAATAAGAAGGAATTTAAATGAGATATTTATCAAATGGAAGAACCTACAAGTGTTTGAATATAGGAATAAAAAATT
This sequence comes from Viscum album, assembly GCA_963277665.1. Classification (NCBI taxonomy): domain Eukaryota; kingdom Viridiplantae; phylum Streptophyta; class Magnoliopsida; order Santalales; family Viscaceae; genus Viscum; species Viscum album. Next base: position 2,118,438,174 of record OY728120.1, read on the forward strand.
TGGTTGATTCTGTTGATGTGAATGTTATCTAAATCAAATCATACATCAAAAATGTCGTTGATGATGTTTAGAGATATGTTACAAAATATAAAATGATTACTTATAAAGAATATAATGAGAATAAAGATGATTGTGACACTAATCTTGTACAAGTTGACTCAGATAATTCTAGTTATGGGAAAATATAGACTAGAAGAAATTTACTAAATTTCCAGAATTTAAAGAACATGTTAAATCTGAACAAATCATCAAAAATCTAGAATACTTGTTTAGATAATATGGAAATTTAGATTTGAGAATCAGGTGTAAATTATAACACTGCTGGAACCAGAGTCTTATTCAGAGGTTGTAGAACAAAAAAAATAGATAAATGTGACCACTTAATAGATATATCAAATTAGGGAAAATGAAACATGGTTTCTTATTCCTTGACCAAAAGGAAATAATGATGTAGGAAAAAAATTGGTGTTCATAAATAATCCACGTGATCATGGAAATTTTTTAAGAAATATAGCATGGGTTATTTGAAATGGTTATTCATTGGTAGAAGGTGGTGATTTTGAAGGATATTTTTTTTAATTAAATGAAGTGGGTCTATCAGAATGTTTATGGATGTTTTACACATCAAAAATACAAATTGTTTCAGATGGATGTTAATTCACCTTTCAAAAAGGGTGAAATTAAAGAAAAAATTTATATTGATAAACCTAGTAGGTTCACACATAGTTTCATACTTGATAAATATGGAATCATGGTGTGTAAACTAAGTAAGAATTTTTATGGTTGATATAGGACCCTTGTTTCATGTATTTAAAACATGCTAGTTTATTGTGTTATTTTAATTTTTCTAACGAAATAGATGATAAATACTTATAAGTGAAGGATATGTAGATATGTACCCTAATTTTCATTATTTACATTGATGGTATAATTTTTTCAGGTGACATTGATAAATATTCTGAATAATTTACTAAATAAATGAAAAAAAATAGTTATTTCAATGCTCCTAGAGTTGAATTTTTATTCGGTTTACATGATCAATGGATATAAAGATAAATATTACAATATCAAGAAAATAAATTTAAGGAGTTATTCTAAAAATTTAGCATGCGGGATTAAAATGAGGTTTTTATAACTATCATTGATAGTATGAAGATGATTATTGATTAAGCATAGAAAATTTTGAATTTGAAATACTTCTATAAGTTGATTTGAAGAATACTCTATCTTACTACTTCAAGACTAGATATTTATTAGGTTGTTACATTGTGTGAAAGATATTAGAGAGATAAAAAAAGAATCACACATGCTGGTAGATAAGATAATTATCCAGTATGACAAGGGATATCAAATAATGGCCTAATTGATAGAAGAAGTAATGAGATGTACTTTATTATGTTCACTGATGTTAATCAGGCTATTGATTATAATGATATAAAATCAATATTAGTAGGAAATTTATTCATAGGGGAAATATTTTTGATATGGAATATTAATAAATAAGGTCCAATTACATTGAGTATAGTGAAAGAAGAATATGTAGTCCTTATCCAAGATTATACAGAAATACTCTAAATAAAAGTTTAGAAAAAATATTTAATGGTGGATTTTTATAAACCATTTATGAATATTTTTCGTAATAAATGTTCCATTGACCTTTCAAAAAATGATGTACAGTATAATAGATCAATGAACAGTTATATTTCATATCATTTTATAAAAGATAATTTTTGGGTGGAGATATTATACATGAGTATATTTCAACAATATATAAAATTTCTCATGTTTTTGCAAAAGCTATGTTAATGGAAAGATTTAATGAATTGAGTCTGCAACTACATGATCAACCTCTACCAAGGAATTAAAATGCTCTTAAGGAAGTACCCCATGTTGTATTTTATTATATTGACAAATCGGGAAAATATGTACAAATTTGTACTCTATATTTTATTAATTTGAATTTGGTGGTGTCAAAAAAATAGTTAGAAAAGGACTGAGGGGGAATTTATCAAAATCATAGCCACACAAAAAATCATCAAGGAATGGAATTAATTAAATAACACTACTTTATCTAGAAATTTGGTAAGAAGACACTCTCTATAATTAATTCTATGGTTTGATAATAGTATTAGAAAAAAATTTGGTAATTTTGCAAAAAAATCAGTATTTTTTTTATTTTAAATCCATGAGGTTGTTTTTGCATTGAGTTTTTTATTTTTTGAACATAAAATTTGTGAATGTTTTAGTAGTTCAAGGTAAGAAGTGTTTTTTAATCCTAATAAAGTTAGATATAATTTTATTTAAAATTTAAATGATTCTATGATGTTATTAAAGTATACAACATCATGAAGATATTCTTGATTCTAGAAAAGTCAATAAAAATGGGGAGAGGATGTAAAAATAAAATTTTTCTATTGAAGTTCAATGTTCATGTTATAAATGTTGAGTTACAACGATATGAATTTTGATATCTAGATGTTTCAACTGATGATTGGATTTGAAAAGATGAATTATAATGTAATGATCCAACTATAAATTGGTATATTATGTTTTTATACATAGAATTTTTACCATATTCCAATAGTAAAGTGATGAAGTTAAAATCTCTAAAATTTTTAATATGTGAAGTCGTGAAGTTCCGGATAAATTAATATTTAATGAATGGTTACCAATAAATTTTAAATCATAGAAGGCTTGATAGGATAGAGAATTTGTATCTCGATTAGAATAATAATTCTATAAAGGATACTAGAAAAATAATTTCAAAGTTATGTCAGATAGAGATATATGATCTTTATCAAATATCATAAATATTTAAGAAATTCATCATACTAAGACTGAAAATTTAAAATGATTGAATAAAGGTGATCAGATGGGGAGAACTGAGGAGTTTTAATAGACATAGATATCCATATCTATCATGATAACTTTTTTATAATTTCAAATGGCTAGGTTTTGGATGAATTATTGGATGCATGAGCATCAGATAGAGAAATATGATTTCATTGGATGATCATTTTTGTGAAGTTATACAAGGCTATGTTTTTTAAACTGAACCCTATATGAATTATGGAGGACACACGATATTCATATGGTGACATTCAAACTCATCAGATAGATCATGTGGAATTAAATTATGTGAATATCATTGGGCGTAGGAGGCATACGAATATAATTGAATAGATAAAGCATGAGTGTACTAAGATAAGAAAATAAGATGAAATATTACAAAATGGAGGGGTTTTTATGAAGCCATCAGACAAACATTCACAGGGTTGTTTTTTATTGTGTTTTTTTTAAAATATCTTTTTTGAGAATGTTTTTGTATTTTTGGGTAAGGATATTTACTATTTATCATAAAATAATTGTAGATACTTTTCATAAAAATAAATATTATTCTATAAATATATTCAAGTTTATAACAATATGATGAAATTTGTGATTCTTTAAAAGTCTGTACAAAGAGGGAAACATTGTATAAACAAAATTTTATGGATGATGCTCAATATTAAATTTACAAAGATTGAGTTAAAATTATACAATGTTCGATCTCCATAAGATTCGGCTAATTATCATATAGGACATTATTAAGGAAAATGGAATGACTCTACTATAAATAGGCATATGAATTATTCATACATAAGATTTTTAAAATGTTCCAATTGTAATTTTTTAAATTTAAAATCCATATAATGTGAAAATATATAAATTCATTCTGTTCCTACTTAATGAATGTTTAAATAATATTTATCTCAAAATTTTTAGTCATCCAATGATTGATCAGACAATGAAAATGTATCTCTAGAAGAAGAAGAACTATCTAATGATTACTACAAATATAGGTACAATGTTACATTAGTGAGCGATATATGAAGTTTACTAGATTGATTAAATATTTAAAAAATTATTCAGACTAAGACAATAAAATTAAGATGATTGAATAAAGGTGATTAGATTGAGAATAATTAAGAGTTGTAATAGGTAGAGATATCCAATTCTATTATCTGATGTTTTTCAGAAGTTGGACTCGATAGGTTTTTGAGAGATAAATAGATGCAAGATAATTAGATAGAGAAATAATATTTCATTAGATTAATGTTTCTATAAATTTTTACAATGATATGATTTTCAAACTAATCCTTGTATGATGTCTGAGCAGACACAAGAGTGTCAATGGGAGACATGCCATATCATTGGACCGATCATGTCAAATGATATTATGTGAATTCAAATATATTAGTAATGTTAAGAGAATAGAAAAGTGTAATCCAAAATGTATTGTACCAATTAAATCATATGAAAAATTACCATACAAAAGAGTTATTATGAAGGAATAAAACATACATTCCACAAACTAGTCCTCAATAAACATTTTATAAACTTTTAAATTACCTTACTATGTTGATGCTACTGTATTATTAAAATTTTCAACAATCTAGTGGAAATATAATGAATTTTGATGAAAATAATTGTTTTTGAAATTTTAGAAAACTTCTTGAACGTTGTAGATGGTTTGAATGTGGTCCAATGACATTGGGTTGAGCAGAAAGATTCAAAATTCCAATTTTAGGAGCCCATATTTTCTACAGTATTTTGGGAGTAAATTTTTCTCTATAAAATGGTTTATTGAATAATGTGATATGTTTAATATATTGAAGACAAAGATAATACGATAAAGGATAGGTGCCAGAAATTTCTATTATATATAGATCATATGATCTCGTGTTCATAAGTTTCCTACCAATTATTCTCCCAATGGAAGAATAGGTACCAGAAAAAGGTACTGGGAAAAGTGTAACAGATAGTGGAACTATATATATGTTTTCTTGATTCAGGTCTATTGGGAAGATTTAATCAATCTAAGACCCATGAATTTTGGGTCATATCGAATGGAGTGATACCAGATGGAGGGAAACTAAACTAACAATTTCCGTATTGAGTTTTGTGAGTTGTATTGAAATGTTTCTTATCTTATTTTTTGTGGTTAGTGTAATAAAAAAGTATAGCTGGTGGAATATAGTATAATTACCAATATGGATATACCATTATCTTCAAGAGAGTTAGCTCATTTTTATTCACATTATATCATAGTTAATTTATATAGAATAATGAGAGTTTCCATGGCAATGATGTAGTCACCCACATATATGGAGAACGTTGTAAATATTATGTGAAATTCGTTACTATACTATATTTTCATATCAGTGAGGTTGAAATAAAATATTTTATTTGTATAGAAACTATAATAATCATTATGAGTTAATTTCAAGAGAAAATAAATTATTAAAGACCACCACTGATTTAACCCCCCACCTCTTATTGATCTACACATTCATGAGCAAATAGTGGATTATTCCTTCAATGGGTTATATTTATACAACACCAAATCCATTATGATATGTATAATAATGTTTGGGAGGTGTTTTGGAAGTTATTTATTATGATAATAGGCTTATTGTGTGATGAAAATTGGAGTAGTTAGAGGGTCCTTTTATAAGTGAGTGGGGTGAAATTTTTGATTATATTTATTTCATAATATAAAAATAAATATAATATTCAAGGAAGTGGAAAAAAATTGATAATTAATGGAGATAATATAAGGGGTTCTCCAGATATATATAATCTACTCATTTAAATATATATTTTTTAATTTTATATCTCAGTTTAACATAATTTTCTTATTTAATATTTATCGTGGATAATATCTATTACCTTTGCGAAATTATTTTTATGACTAAAAATAAAATTTACCATATTAAATGATATATATCTGATAATCCCAAATATGAAATCCATTTTACTTGATTAATTTTCTAAAAATGGGAAAAAAAGATTTCAATATAATAATTTATTATGTGGAAAACCAATTTTTAGAATAATGTATTTGTAAGCATATAATGAATTTATTCTTATTAATTTACAAGAAAAAATAATTTAATGACTATTAATTTATTAGTTATATTTGTTTTCAATAAATTAAAATAAATTTATTTTTCAATAGTGATCAATTTAATATATCAAGATAAAAATACATGATATATAAAAAGTTTTATTTCTCAAAAAATATGTCTTTCAAACATCAAATGACATTTATTACTAATTATTAAAATTGATTTCTTATTACCAAGGAATTAATCAACAAATTAAATAAAAAAATTATATTTATTTTATATTTATATTTTAAAAAAATTATAAATAAAAGAATGAGAAAAACTATTCAATTAATAGTTATGGTTTTTATGTTATCATAACTTCTATTTAGAAAACCCCTGGAGACTTTGAATAATATTTAAGGGTTAGAAAATAAATAGTGATAGTCACAGGTGTTGATTTAGCTTGAATAGATCTCATAGTGACTTCCATGATCTAGAGCTTCCCTCACACATAAGACATACTTTTTGAAATTTTATGGTCAGGGTCCAAGTAAAACACTATATATGATTTCTTCATTCAATGCTCAGAATAATGATCCACATATGGAAGACTCCCACAAATTTGGGTCAGTTATTTTCCTTTATATATATATATTTAATAATAAATTTATGTTTATTTATTTTTTACAAATCAATGACTATATTATAATGGTAACATTTAATAATTTTATATTATTAATATATCATGGATTGTTATAGTTCATTGTTTCATGTGAAATAACCTATCAATCAAAAATAATTTTTTTGAAGAGAAATACATACTTGAATCAGGGATTGTTATATAAACAACGTGAAGAAAAAATGGATTTTTTTTTCATAACTCCATCCATATTGGAAAAAAATTCTCTCAAAAAATATGATTCCAAGAGTAAGAAAACATTGATTGATGAAGATGGTTTTACAACTAAGGTCTATAAATTTTGTTCTTATAAATATTACTATTTCTATCCATCGACCATCTCTATGATATCAATAATATATACTTCTCAATACTTAACAATGGTCATTCATAGTGATAATAAAAATAAACTACTCTTTGGAGGAGTTACCTCATTCATGGAGAACTATTCAATAATGTAAGAGCCAAATATGATATATAGCAATGACAATGAGTTCCACTTTTGTATTAATCTTTCGTATAAGATTCAATTGAAAACTAATAGATCAATTCAAGTTCATGTTTCTAAGGTCCCAAATATTTATATCCTCTCTTGAGAGTGTTTTTTGTCGTATATGTTTAAAATTGAAATCATTAAATCAATGGGAATACTATAGGTGTGTGATATTTTCTTCTCAGGCATTGAAAGATCTCTACACGATGATCCATACAACGATATTTCCCCTCTTCAGTAGAGTACTCATGAATAAGATGAAATTTGTGATATCCCTTTTTTATGGATTTAATTTTTGTATATTATTTAGTTTTCCATTAAATATTTAATTCTTTAATGGTTTTTAACATTCCTTTCATGTACTAAGGGTTTCCTCCCACCTAAATTGAGTATTTTTAATAATTACTCTTATTTAAAAAAAATATCCATATAGAACCACCTGAATTTTTAAAACATCTATATATTTCATAAGTTATTTTAATAATTCAAAACGAAAATATAGTAGAGTAAATCCTAAAAAATAATGTCACATGTAAAACATTTTAATATAAACCATTTTATTTCAAATTTTAACCATTTCTCATCATTTAATATCCTAAATGACTGAATCATTAAAATCACTGTCAATAAAAATTTATTTATAAAATAATATTAAACAATCATTAATTTATTCATTAACAATTATAATTCATGATTTTATTATGACTTACATATACAACAATTCATAATATAAATTTAATAAACCATTAATTATAAATAATGGTTTTTACCATCATTATAACTCATTTCATAATCTAACTTTCTACACCTAGCTGAATTTTTGACACAAAAATTCATGAAATAAAATTCTATAAATTTTTAATGTAAATCCCTTATATAATCTCATTAAATCATAAGGTATTATTAATATTTAATCAATACTAAATTATTCATATAAAAAATATTTAATTAAATATATTAATATATATATAATAATCTTATTATTCAATTTTGGAATTAATATTTAATTTCATTTCAATCATTCTCCACAAGGTTTGATTCAAGAATAACATTAATCAATATATAGTTAAGCATAAAATTAAAACACTATAGAAGGTCAGGACCACTGACCTCATGTAAAGTAAACTATATGAAAAAGGATTGGATGTATAATTCATTCTCCAATTACTAAATATCAAAAATATGTACATAAATATAAGAAGAAAAATATTAGAACATAGAAAAAATATAAAGCCCCTAAAAACCATATAGATAAAATTATACACACTATCCTAGTTATAAAAATAGTAAATTTACAATATATCAAACAATAAATTAATTAATAATCATCAAAATCCATTAAATAGAGAAATTGGGTGATTAGAGAAGTAAATTATCATTGAAATTTTCATTTGTGAGAGAAAAGTTTGAATTTTAACCATATTTATAGGAAACCAAAATGAAAAAACTACCCTTCATTAAAAGTGTAGTCAATCAAAAATAATGTAATTCTTGGTGAACCCTCACCAAAATCATTGTGTCTTACCAAGATTCAATGTACTATTCACTGGCCTCTAAGTCATTTTCCTATTGCTAAAACCTCTATACGAAGGCCACCAAAATACTAATGGATTCTACAAATATTTGGGTGGATTGCTTCAATTTTTTTTCACATGGTCACATAACCCCTCTGAACTATTAAACTTACCCCCCCTCCCCCCAACTAAACATTCCAAATTTTAATTTTTAAATATTTTCATTTTAAATCTATACCCACCAAATTCATGTGGTAAAATCCACTTGAGATAGTAATAGTTGATACAATGCATCCACAAATTTATCTATTTTGAGTGTATTATTATTCCTAAAATTATTCTATGAATAATGAACACCAAATAAAAATATTATTTCATATGAAAAAACTAATGTACTCTATGTTTTCAATTCAACGATTTTCACATAAATCAAAAATTCAAAATAATTCTCAATGTAATAGACACTCTTCTCAATCATGAAAAAATAAATATATCAATTAATGATAATCTTTATTTTAATAATTCTAAATCCCTCAAAAAAAATTAAATATATTTCATTTGAAAATATGTGCATATATATTTCATGTTCAACAATTATTCGAAATAGATTATTGACCAAATTCATAGAAACTGAATCTTCATAGATCAAAGTGAATATTTTATTTTTGAATTATTCAAAACATATTTGATACCAAACATATCATCATATGGGGTAAAATTAATTCCATCAAATAATAATTAATCTGTTGAATTACATAATAATAAAATATTTTCTTTTAAAACACTATATAATTTATAAAAAATCCTCAAATATTCTCCCTGAAATTCCACATTTATTTGAATATGTCTTCAAGAATATAGTTGAAAATAAAAAATATCCAAATATATAGAATTTTAGAATAAAAAATATATCCCATTACTGTATAGTTTTAATTGGTCTAGGAGGGAATACGATCATCTAAAGAAAATTGATGAACAACTCTAAACCCTATTAACATAGAATCTATATATACATTTGGAATAAATAAAAAATAGTCAATTATGTTGTACCTTATACCTTGATGATATTTATTTTTCATGATTCACAATAGCATGAATAATATCACTATGATTTAGCTAAAGGACTCATTCCTTCATGGTATCAATGGATTTCAAAGATCATATGACACTTTTGAAGGGTCTCCCTAAAATCATGGATAGATAGAACCATGTGTTTAAATGTTTGATAAAATTAAGAGGTAAATATATTCATTTTTAATAGTTTAACTCATCATGTATTTCATGCATCAATCAAAATGACTGATCATACTTGTATAGCCTTCCAATGGACCTCCTTGGATCATGACATTTGTAAATTTTAAATTGAGCAATCCATAAAATTATAAAACACTTAAACTCATTTAAATCATATAGTTTAATAACTTCATTTATTATTTATTGATAAAAATCATGAAATATGTTCAAAATCTGTAAATTACCCATCATATGATTAACAATCAAAAGTGATAGCGTTTTAGAGTGTAAAAAAAAATAAATCATCACATAATCACATAATGCAATAATAACCATGTAGTTCACCATAGTGTAGTGACTTCAATTATATAATGAATCATCCTAACACATACCATGTCAAAGTTTATTCCACTACGACACGATCTTTTCTTTTTAGTGAATATTACCACTAATCACCCAATTACACTAAATCCTCATACTCTTAGAACATATTCAGTATATATCAAATCATAAGTTATAAATTTTGAAACAATATAAAAAAATCCTTTTAGATATATTCCCAAAAATATTTTATATATCTTATAAAACTTCTTTGGGAAAACCAGTTATATTTTATAACTCTATGATGAATCATATGTAACAAAATGGGAAATTATATCTATAACCACATCTAGATATCCTCACAAACATGTTTGGAGAAATGATCAAAGATTCATAACAATAATCCTCATTCACACAACCACAAAGTATAACCCCATTGGCCTTTCTGGCATTAATAATAATTATGAATTATTATAAAATATATATATGAAATGATAAGCATGTGAGAAGGTTTCAATTTTACACAATCTATAAAAAGATCTAATATCGTCTCTATTAAACACATGTTTTTTCTTCCAGTGTCCACTAATTATACAATATATGAGTATGTATAGGGATGTTCAAAGGAGGTTTTAAACCGATTAAAGAAAAATGTTTAAAAACCCATTTAAAATCGATCAGATTAATAAGAATCCCACAAATGAACCAATTATCATCTTAAAATTATATTAAACCAACCCATAAGTTTATATCAGTTTAAACTAGTATCAAATCATCAAAAAAACAAAAAAAAATTACATTATATGGAAATTTATTTCATTATATTTATATATAAATTTTATATGTTTAGTATTGTTTTCATATGATATAAATTTAAAAGGATTATGTGTTTATAAATTTTTTTATATCCATGTGATGTCATTTTATTAATGTATTTTATTTTTCATAGAAAAAAATTGACTTCATATGTTTTTATATAATAATTTTTGAAGGATTAAAACTCGTAGATGCACTAAAACTTTTTCATGGATCTTGATTACAATGGAAAAAAGGGATGAAAATATTTACGTAATGATATGTGTGTTTTGAATATTGTTGATGGAGTAATAAACAATAGTATGTAGTGAAGTATGAAACATCAAACTAATTAGAGTAAATCATATTTTCCTAATAATAATACCTTTCATCTCACATATCATTATAAATGTATAATCCCTCATATGGAAAAGTAATAGTTATAAAATAATCAATAAATTTTCGATAAATATATAATTGAAAAAAATAATAGAATTTTCACAGTCAAAAGAAACATAAAACAATGAATAAAAACAACACAAATTTAAAATCAAAACCTAAAACTTATTCCATTGAAAAAATACTATATGTCCCACTACCCAAAAGTTTTATTCTTTATGTTTTTTGTATCATTGTAACTCACTCTTTTTTTACTCAAGAAATACCAGGTTTTTTCAGTTTTTTTGTGGGAAAAAGATCAAACAAAAGAGGGATGGTGTGGGAGATTGATCAAGAAGATATATGGGTATAGTGATATTTTATGAAATAATAAAAAATAAGTTTCATACACACTTAAATAGTTATATTTAAGAGAATTTTGTTGTCGTTGTCAATTTTAGAGATTTGACACCACTATAGTTCGAGAGGGAGATGGTACACAACATAATAGATAATGGAAACATTCTGACTGTGTGATTTTTTTCATCAAATATTTCCATGAGGTAGAGATTTTTGAAAACAATTTTAATAGAAATGGTAGATTATTAGGAATCATAATTAGATTTTTGGGTAGTTCATTGGTCTACACCAGTGGGAGAGGGGATCATAACGGGGAGGCAATCAAGACAACATTGAAAAGATCTATGTGGGGAGAGGAGTGGATGGTATAATAACAGTTATTATGAAAGATGGATTGGGATGTGTATGGAAGATAGATGGGACAAGTGTGGTGATGGTAATGGGTAGGATGATATATAATTCATGTGGGACTAAAATCAATAATAATATTTATTTTTTTCATTAAACACCCCAGATAATTTGCAATATAATAAAGGAAAATGTTTTTAAATTTTTAATCCAATAATACAAAGTTGTGCAGTGAAAAATAAGACCTTATTTGGGATTTATTTATTGTTCATTAATAATAAAAAACCAAAATAATCCTTGAAACAAAAAGTCAATTATTTTATAAACCAAATCTATCTATATATGAACATGAACTGACAGTTTATTGATTTAAGTTGGTATTCTATGGTTGGTTTTGAATGTTTTTAAAAAAACTCACCCATAATTATTAATAATCATATATTATATTTTCCAATACATTTAGTGATCATGGGATAAAGAATATGTTTTCATCTATATAATACTCATACATTCTTGATTATCAATGTATAGACTGATCAGGTCTATAAATACATCACATGTTATCCATGTAAGTAGATGATCACATCACATTACCCCCATCTAGGTAGATAAGTAAATCAAATATTCCAAATAGAATTATAATCATAAATTTCATTATTCTATCTCAATTGAAGAGTCATATTCCATACTTACATACAAGTGGAAAAATATCATCTTTGTTGAGGATCAACCAACTACATGGTCTAAAACAAACCCAACAACCCCTGAGTAGTTAATCTCCAAATATTTTATGATAAAGGTATATATTTATTATGGTTCTAATGTAAATTATATTTCTAACCGTAAATATTGGGATGAAATATTAAATATACACCACCAACACATCAAATACAATGTGTAAAACACTCCATGTGGTATACTCTATGAGTCATCAAGTGAAAAAAAAATTTGTAACTCATGACGATATTTTGTATCTATATAGACAATTATTCCCATAATAACCATAACATTTCATCACATCCTATAATATACTATGGAAATCATAGTGTAGGTATAACTCAAATTTATACATTAATAGGTTAATTATAATTTCACTTCATGAAATATATGCATTCAGTGTTAAATAATGATATAGTGGAGACATCAATTTTATAACTTTATAAATATTTATATTCTTCAACTCTTTTAAGAAAACTAAAAAACCATACATAATCATTATTCTAATAATATATTATATGATATACTGCCAAATAGGGCTTATGTTCTTAGTAATTTTTAGATTTTAATAAACTCATTACATCCTTATATAATTACTACCTTATCACTATGTTACCATCTGAAGAAACATCCCACTAAACTCTCTATTGAGTAAAATTTAGGAAGAAATTTTTTTTGAATAATTGTGAGAGTAATGAATCATATTCTTAATTTTCAATTCATTGAACATTATATTAAAACTCCTTTACATCACGCCATTAAATTTTATGATGCTAATAACTTCTGTTGACTACATTAAACTATTTATACATTCCTAATCTTCATCTTAGAACATTTCCAATCAAAATTTTCCTTCGATACATAAAGTGACACTCACTTTGTTGCAGTAAGTAAATATAACTCTTTAAATTTATCATTATTGATATACCATACACTAATTTTTATTTTAAGATACAATATATTTGTATATTTACTGATATAATGTTTTATTTGTTTGACCTAAAAATATATAATTCTCGATATAATATCACTAACCTCTTAGAAACTATATTCTTTTTATAATATAATTTTAAGTTACAAAAATATCATTTTCATAGGAAATAACAATTATTTACTATTAATAATAATATATAACAAATAAAAATTCAAAAACCGTATATTATATTAAATTATATGTGTTTGATGCAATATTTTTAAAAAGAATTCTTTTTTCATTAAAATATTTCACTGACGGTGATAGGAATCCATCCCTTGTATCATATAAAATATCTTGGATAAATTTTTTATCCAGATTAAAACACATTTTATCCATTATTTACAAGAATGTTATGGAGTTTATTGTATCATAAAACTTATATATTAAAATTACCATCTCATATTTTACATAAAAAATTATTCTTTTATAAATATATTCTCTTATCTAAATAGACGAACACTATAAAAATACACATCCTTTATTCATATCCATGTGTACTTGAAATATCCACTCCCATTCCAAATATTCATAATTGTAACTTTTTTTTGATATATTTGAATGTAAACTACAATCCCCATACATTTTTACCTTTATTATTAACTATTTTATATTGAAAAACTTTTCATGGTTTATATATGCTATCATACACCCTTCAAAATTAAATAAATTTTATTTCATGCCAATTCCTTTTATAGACTTCCCATGAAGATTCACAAAACCTTTTATGAATTATATAAAAATCCATCTATTGCAAACATAGACCCTTGTTCCTAATATCCTCTTTATATATTGATTTCCAAGGCTTAAAATTGGACAATCTAATATTCTCCTTGTGGCATAAATATTTACCCATTTTTACTATTAATATAGCACTATATCCTATAAATCTCATTCCTTGTTTATCTATCCTCAACATTTTGTGATAGTATGTAAAACAAATTATTTAAATAGTTCAATTTTTCATAAAACTTCCAACATCGATTAGAGAATGAATTCCATAGTCAAAACAATTGATAACTGAATCCTTTAGACTCTCCAAATCATTAAAATACCAAATAATATTGAGTTCATGAGTGGAAGATAAATTTACTTTCATTATATTAAATTTAAAATTTTCATTAAAACATTATATGAATCCATATATTCATATCATATGCACATAGATACACTTATAGGATAACATCAATGTTTAGTTACTCAAGAAGGGGTCTCAATAATTCATTGAATTGTTGTTATTTATTAAGAATGATTATTATGTTTCTATACTAGTCTATGAAGTTTCTTCCATTAACATTATCCTTTTTAAATATTGCACACAATGAAATATTCAATGATTTTTGTTTCATTTTAACTATCAAATAAGTTAAATCGTATGAGTAACATGTTTTACAATAATTTAATAAGGGATTTTATAAAATGTGATCTTATTAAATTAATGACCCCTTTTGGTATACATCATATCCCTTAGTGTAATGAGATAAATATCTCATCATGTAATGAGCCGGATTTTAATTAATATAACCTCTTTATTTATTTAAGTAGGTAATAATTCTAGTAAAATCATATATAACTCATATATGGTTGACTAGACAACTCCCTATCCAATTCATCAAATGAATAAATAAATTCTATTCCTATGGTCTCCTTCCCAAGTTTTTCCCATATAGGATTAACCCAAATAAAACACCATAAGTGCGGAACCTTACTCTTAGGGTGACCATATTAAATTATTGGCGAATATAAGATAATCCATATACACCATTATTTAGCATGAACCTACCTGATTAAATGATATAGGTGTTAAAAATTGTTTTTTTGGATGTAATATGACACTTTATATTTTTAAAGGGTTATAAATTTCACCATAATATATCTTGTATGAAATCTTCTTAAGATAAATCTTGTAATAGTATTCTGTTTCCAAAATCAATATGTTCAAACAATATTGATCTATAAATCTATACATAACTAATATCTTGTGTTAATAACCCACATTAGACTATAACTATATTCACACATATAGAAGTGAATTATATGTGCAGGGTACATGAAACCATTTCATATAATGTATTGGAATCATATGAAATAAATAATCCTCATATGATTAAGAATAGTGAAACCGGTCAAAAACCCCAATTTTCTAAAAATTATAAAAGAATCCAGACAAGTGAAGAGTATTACCCAAAGTCCATTAACACATATTAAATTACTCATGGGAAGCGACAATTCCATCATAATTCTAACACCAAATCTAAATAAACAATAATTAAAATCTTTATTCAATCTCGCGAGATTTAGAATAGAGATACAAGTATTAAAAAACCACTTTTCTAGAACAGGGAAAAGCCTGCAGGACAGTGAATTGTACGACCCAAAGTCCCTTAACGAAAATTTCATTACTCAAGAGAAACTCTGATTACTTAATAATTCTAACACCTAATCTGAATAAACTATAATTAACATATTAATTCAAACTCATGAACTAATAAAAACTAAATTCAATGTAGAATAAAACTATATCAATAATCATATCTAGCATCTAACTCATTAAATTCATGTATTATAATTTTAAAAAATCATTTTAAGCACATATAAACTAAAGCAAACATAAATTCATAATATAACCCATCTATATTCATGAATAATTAACATGGTAATAAAACCAAATATTTGAAAATTTTGTAAATTTTGACATGATATGCATTTATGAATGATTAATTAATAAATTATAAACATTTTATAATTTAATACGAGAAAACATGAACAATTCACTTTAATCGAATATAAACTTTTCAAATTAGAATTTAGAAGTTATCAATATGAACTCCATTATATTTTACAATATGAGATAACTTATGAACCCTTTTATTTCAAGATTATAAGAATTTCTTATTTTATGTAATTAATTTACATAAATTAAATATCCCTTAATTGATTTTATTTAAACCTATGATAATATTTTATTAAACTCCCCTTCGATTTGTTTTAATAATTTTCTAATAAGTCCTTTGAATAAAAATTCATATATTTCATCTTATCTTACATTATAAACACTTTAAAAAAATAGAAAACATGATAATAAACATTAAAATTATATAAATTCCATAAAAAAATCTATTTCAAGCCCACCCCCACTGAGATTCGTCATTGGCCCTTCGTGTTCACAATAATGAAGTTGTTTGATAATTTTAATATAAATAATTATTTAAAAATACACTCACAACAGCTTCAAACCACGACATAGTGATGTAGATATGGATTAAATCCTATAAATATGTGATGTGTTTAAGTTGATATCATAATGTATAATATATAATAAAATTGTGGTATGCTATTGATTAAACTAAGGGATATCATATGCCTTTATAAATGTTTTTCATAAGGTATGATATAACAATACCTCCCCAATATCTACCAATTATGTTTTTTCATATGGATGAATTGAGTCAGGTTAGTTGTGGATTACGATTAACATGTATTTAAAATTAATATAGCAGTCAAACGTTATGATTTAATATACAAGTAATCTTCTCTGTATGTTAAGTTATCATTAATTAAGAATTTTATATGATAAAATAATGGATATTTATATAAAAAAGTGTTATAAGGATATGTAACTAGAATTTATGTTACTCGTAAATTATGAACATATGAGTATTTTCATGTGGCTCACGCAGCATCGTTGAAGCTGATATAATGATCGATTAACCATTAAAATGGTGTTTTGATCCTTAATCATCACACTGGACAAATGTATCTCTCCCTCAAATATATTTTTTCCACCTCTCTTTTTCATCACTAGGTACTGTAAAACTATGGGTGAGAAGGATAAACTCACTCAAGCATTGGTGATTCATTCCAACATGTGGGTACACCATGGAGAAGTGAATTTTATGGTCGTCACTCAAATATTTTCATTAAGCACAATGATTGAATATAATACTAGAAACATACAATGGTGAATGGTATGTGTGTTATTTATTTAAATTTTACTTATCGTTTTGGTATCATACATAAATGATCTTGGGATTTGAGGGTTATAATTTATTATAATAAACTAAACAAGCATCACTTGATCCTTAGAAACTCTATCAGTGGTATCAATGTATGACTATGTTTTTTGAATCTCTAAATCTGGTTGAAAAATGACGAAATTAGAATATTGTATCATTGAATGATTATTTATCATCAAATATGATATTTTTTATTTTTAAATTTTCTACAAGGTAAGTGATATCATAATCTATGATGTGTTAATTTTATAAGATATTTGATATCATGGGTGGAGACATAATGTAATCCTTGTATTTTTCATTATATTATAGTGAATAATATGGGATGTTTTATGGTATGATGACATTGACCAGTGTTAGAATAATTGGGCACTATATCAGAGGTATTATTTTGATGATTATTATAAGATATGAATCCCCATACGAAAGCCTTATACATACACAATGACTTATTATAAGCCATGATTTCTAAAAACATAGGTAATTCGACACAATATAGGCTTTTTATTACGCAAATCAAATTATAACACTCTATATTGCTGTGATGGAAAATTTATATCTTATAGTTTTTCATAGTTTATTGAAAACCTAGTTTTATAAATCATAATTTATAATATATAGTTCTCACATCTTCTTTAATACAAAAAAAAATTCCCCTTACAATATAGAAAATGCCATTAAAATGATATGGTATTAAAATTTAATTTAATAATTTCAATTATGAATTGAATTATATAATTTACAAAATGATTGTAAATTATAGGAAAATTATTTTTTACATATTTATTTAATTTCAAAAAAAATTACAAATTAATTTAATACAATATTTTTCTAATTAATTATTTATTCGTTTTTTAAAAAATTATTAAATAAATATCTGTAAAATTAATTGTTAAAAATAAAATAAATATTTGAAATTATATGGAATAACTTATAATTTATATTTACAATGTTTTTTATAAAATCATAATAATTATTTTTAATGTGTTTATAAATTACAAAATAAGGATTAATATATATGATTTTATATTTAATATTATAAATTTTTTTATAATTATTTAATTACAATTATTCAAATTAAAATCCCTTATTTGAGAAATTATTTAAACCATATCAAATGGAGTTTTGATCATTTATATGATCAATGTATAAATAATTTAAATAATTTGATATTTAGATTATGTAAATTGTTTACAAAGTATAATTTTAATATAAAATGTTTATACTTTATTAAATGTATTATATTTAATTAAAATGACATATAATGGATAATATCATGTGTTTATATTATAAGTAAATATAAAGGGATTATTTGTATGTGATTATGGAATGTCCATAATTTATGGATATATCATAAATAGTTTATAATTTTGTTAATAATTTATTAATAAATAGTTTATCTCATGTTTAAAAATATGAAATATTCATTTATTTTTTAATTCAATATTTTATTTGTAGTTATAAGTTTTTTTAGTAATGAATTTATTATTTTTTTTATGTTTTAAAATGATTTTATATATTTTAATACAAGAATTTAAGGAGTTACATTTTAGGTATGATAATTGATTTTTCTTTCTTCTATAACACACTGATATTTAAGAATTTATTTTCTTATAAATAATATTATGTTTGATAGCTTATGCCACACATAATAAATAACTAAATTGAATAATGAATTATTATAGAAAAAAATTAGTGATATTTCAAGAGGTATAAATGATACATAATGGCCAAATAAATAATTTTATAAATTTAAAAGGGTTCTATTTCACATATAAAAATTTAATTGATTCTAAAGAAACATTTTTTAACTATTTTGATAATTGTTTTTAAAATTTAATACTTTTGAAGAATAAATATCAATTTATTAATAAATGATAAAAAAATTATTAGTAAAATAAAATAATAAAATTAATTACATTTTTAATTAATAATAATTAATACTAGTATTATAATTCTTAGTTAAACAAAAAACTTTTTCATAAAAACATTGTTTTATTATATATATTTTTTATAATGTCATTTATATTATTTATATTATTAAACATTATTTTTTATAGGTTTATAAAAAATGAATAACCATTCTTATATTTATTATATAATAGTTATAAATGAAGATAAAATCATTTGATATAAAATAGATATAATTATCAGAAAACTATATTTAATTGAAAATTTTATTTTTATCTTAATAAATTAATATATTCACTATTTAAAATTTCTTTGATGTAATTTGTTGATAATATATTCATTAAAATATTTTAATGATCATCTTATGGTTGTTACTAGGCAAGGAATAATAATAAATTCATTTTATGCTTCGAAAATACATTTTTTCTAAAAATTGTTTTTGCACATTTTTTGTAACGATATTAGAATTAATTTATGACACCACTATAAATTTTATTGCATAAAATGAAATTAATATTTTATATAACATGGTAAAAATAATCTTAGGATAAATTTTTGATATTTTCCTTAAAAAAAATTATTTATAGGTAAATAATGAAAAATACCAATTTTACAAATATTATCACTTTTAGGGAATTACCATGGTATAAGAATCACTTGATAGTTAATGAGAAATTTTTTATAGAAAAAATATATATTTTAGAATTAATATATTTCTTTTTAAAATATAATTTTGATCTTAAAAACACATGTTTTACATTTTTGAAATCGATGTAATTTTTTTAATGAAATAAAAACTATTTTCAGTTGTTCTATTATAAATAAGTATTCACAACATTATATTAAATTTTGGTGGTATTTTAAATTCAAATAGGTCTCATATAATTAAAAATAATCTACGTAATTCAATGGGAATTAAAATTATAATTTTTCATTATGTCATAACAAATGAATTTTTTGAGAACATATTTTTATTGAATTTTTTGATCTTATATTAAATATAATGTCTACCAATTCAATAAATTGAATCTTATAAAATTGATTCTATATTGGGAATCAAAATTTTCAAATTTCTTAATGGGATTAATTTCATTTTTATTCATAATTAATAATTACTTCGGTAAATGTTTTTCTCTGTAGTAAGAGATAGAAGGGAAAATATGGCAATTAAAATAAGAGATACAATTTGAAATATATCTATAACATGACTAAAAAAGATTTGTTGAGTGTACTTAGACCTTACCATATCCTATCTATTAAACTAGGGAAAATTCGATAAAATTTCCATGATAAATATAATTATTATATTTTAATGTTCTTAATATTTACAAGGGTGTCACTCCTCTCAATAAAACGAATATCCACCCATCACAACTATATCTCAACCATGATATTACAAAGTACCTCCCAAAATGAGCCTATTTCAAGATAAGTGGATCTCATATACCTCTCATCCTGGATTTTTTAAGCTCTTCTCTTTTATTTCATGTGGTCTTCTCAAGGTAATATTATGACACCTGCATTTCACTATTATTTATTATTTTATCTTATTTTATCTTATCTTAGGTTAATTTAATTTTTTGCATAATTTCAATTTATATTTTGTAAATATAGAAATAATGTACTCGGTTTCATGAATTTTACATGGTTAGTATTTTATGTGCAACCAATGAGATCTAGTGGTACTTTATTATGTGGTGATAAATATATGGTTGGTGCAAGTTTTACCCAACGGTGTTTCCTAAAAAAGCATGATTCCCATATTTCATTAAAAGGTGTGACATGATTCTTTTTTCCCTCCTCTATTTTTTAGGATTTTACACTCTTTTTTGGACCCTTACATGGTATAACTGTTCATGTGAAGGGGACCTCCCTCCACTATATATCGATTCCATGTAGGTTTATCCATGGTAATCCATTCTCTTCCTTTTTATTTCCTCATCTTCCAAATTTATTCCTTTTCTCTAAGCTTAGTTGTTGACCGTGATACCAATCATGGTTTTTTAGTTGAGGCTAATGTTTGAGGTGGGTTTTAGTTCACATTTTTTTTGTTTAGTATTACTATGAGCATGTTCTTTCTTGGTGGAGTGTTCTCTACCATAATTAATATGTTCAATAAATGTATTGGAGAGATTTTAGTTGATTTGTGGATCTTGTTTTGTGTTTTTCTATTATATTCCATGTCATAGGATGATTGGTAGTTTAAAATAATTTTTTTCAAACTAAAGCTATATTTGATATTTTTTTATATTAGTTTTAAAGGATATATCACATATAATAAAGATGTGAAATGGTTTTGTTTCAAACAAAAAATTATATTTTAATGAATAGAGTTTTGAAATGATCCATATAACCTTTTTTATATGGAATGAAATGGTATATGGCGGTTTACCCCATTTAGTTCTATTAAAAGGGAAATTATATTCTTTAAATTGTTATTTAATATTTAAGCGTTTGTTTTGTAAATTCAAGGGTCTTTATGTACAAAGGGTGTTAATAATTGAATTTATTTCTAAATATGTATTTCTGTGAATTTTTTTTTAAAAGATGTTTCAAATGGGATGTAAAATGGTTTATCAGGGATAGTGAATTGTATTACCCTCTTGATTTAATTTTGTAGGAATTTTTTTTACTTTTAAGAAGTTATTTAAAATGTGTGATTCCATCGATTATACATTATGTACATGATTAGTTATTATATATTGAGTCCCCTTATGAGTGATTTATTATTTTAGTGTGTTAATAAATTATTATTAATGAATTTTGGAATTAAGTTGATTCTTGATAGGGTTTATGAGTAGAGATGATATTTACTATAAGTATTATAATTTGATAAAGAGATGATTGTTTGGTATGTTTTTTTTTCTCACCACTAATTTTTATTATCATTTAATATTTGATTTATAAAAAAATATTTGGATGTGTTTTACACTAGTGTGGTTTGCGCACACTGTAAAGTGGAGTAGGATAATTTCACCCACCTAAGGATTTACATTGTACATTATAACCCTAAGGGGTGTTGAGAGGTATTTTTTTTCACTAGAGGAACCTAGTATAAATCATATCTAAGAATAAAATGTCATGTATCCTTCTATTTAGTGACCTATGTGTATCTCATTACGCTCTATAATTCTCATGATAACATAGGGGATCCATATACACACGTCTTTTTTCATTCCCCTACCCTTTTGTTATTTCATAGAACCACTACTTTGGTGGGTTGTTTTGGAATATACTATTAATATTGGGTATCATGTGGATATATTTGTTACTTTATTTTGGGTTTATAGTTAATGTTAAAATTCATTTTCATAAGTATGTGTGAGTTTTATTTTGAATATTAATTTTATGTGTTTTAAAAAAATGGAATTCTAGAAAAAATATTTGGAAAAATAAAATTTATTTTAGTTGATTTATAAAAATTAATTTTGGTATGAAATTTACTTTTATCTAATATGAATATAAAAATAATATTTTCTATTTATATATACACTAGTTGTAATGAAAATTTATTCTGAATGTAATTAATAGAAACTATTTTTTGAAATTCTAATTATCATGTTTTGATCACACCCTACATACACAAATTTGTGTTTGCAGCTCTTATATTTTATACATAGGTTTCATGTTCTGTTTGTAGGAATTTTGTTTTGGTCTAAATATTAATGTTTTGTATTGGGATATGGTAAGTGATTTTAGGTAATAGGGATATATTTTGAAGTGGTTTGAGTTCCTTTTATTTACATTGTGATGATTATGCATATGCCTTTTTGGAAAAGTCCCCATGCTCTTTTTTTATGATTATATGGAAGAATGCTTCAATTTAGTTTTTAATTTGATGACTTAGATGAGTTATTTTTAGTATTTATTCATTATGATCCAATTAGTTGTTACTTTAATATTATACTTATTTATTTTTATGGTGTAAATTTCCAATTTACAGATAGGTCATGTTATATTTTCAAGTGAAATATTTGATGTGGTTAATAGATTATAGATGGTGAAATTATTCCAAGGTTCATTATTGATAAATAGGAACTATTTTTTTAGCCCGTGAGGATCAGGAACACCATTCAACCCATGTGGAGGGATGGTTCAGGAGACATATAATATCATCTATGGCTGGTACATTAAAAAATGTTATAAAATACTAGGTTTTTTAAAGTCATGGGTTTTTTATTATCGCTCTATGTAATTAGAAATCCAAATTGTATGGAGATTGGTGTTTTAGAACTCAATAGGTTGTTTTAGTGAGAGTGTCGTGAGTTATTTCTCATTATTATCCTTGAGATACCATGTGTAATTTTGATTTTGATCTTGAATTTAAGGTCAATTTTTAATTTCAATTATATTTTTCAATGTTGTATTTTGGTATTTTGATCACTATTGAGTATACTAGTGATTTTGGGGGTTGCATGTATATTTTGAGAGGAAATTAGAGGAGAACTATAGCATCATTGTTAGCTCTCATATTTTAGAAAACCTTATGAAACCCATAGAGATTGGACCAAAAAAATAAGAGTTACTTGTTTCAGGGTTGGAACGTGGTTTTCCAAACCATGTGGCCAAACCATGAATAGTTCTACTTTTATCATAGATTTTATGTTTCCAATTCCATACATTAAAAATTTACTTATATAGTGCATACCATTAGTGTAAGGATAATTAAGGGATTTTAAAGTAGTTTTTTATTGGGTGGTGTACATTATTCGTTCATTTTGTTTTATATTTGTCATTAGGATTTAAAAATTATCTTTTTGTTATGGGTAAATTGATTTTTAATGTAAAAATGATATTTATGGAATGATTTGACTTGAAAGATAATTTTTTTTGTATAATAAAATAATTTTGGTTATTATAAATGTTTTAAATAGGTACAATATTCTTTTTTTATTTTTACATTGAATATTTTTGTTTTGAAATGAAAAGTTGATTTTGTGGAATGAAATATTTTTTGAAACCTAGGGTTAATATTTTCTTATAAGAATGTAATTTTTTAAATTTTAATGTTTAATAAGTGTTTGATTTCATTATGAAAAATTGTCGGAGGTGTTAAAATTTGTTGAGAATGGTTTAAAATGAAAAGTTGGTATTTCTAAAATACATTGTATGTTTTAAAATCATGGGTGTGTTTGTAGACCCTTTTTTAAATTGATGATTATAGGGAAAGGTAATTTATATATTGTCTTCTTATATTAAATGGTTTCAAAAGGGGTTATTTTGTATCTTAAATCATTTTTTTCTTTGGAAAATCGAGTTTTAAATATGTTTTGTGGTATAGTTTTCCTCAATGGAATGTTTAATTGGACCTTTACCCTCACTGTTCAATAGGACTATTTGGTTTTATTTGAGAATCATTAATTGTTTATATTAATGTTTCATGAGTCCTAATTGTGGTTCCCATAAAAAAGGATATATGATGAGTTAGAAAGTATATATACATGGATAATAATTTTGGAAAATACTCTTGTTATTTAAATTTCACTTCTAGTGGTTGGATTTTCACAAACTCTAAAAGGATTGGTGGAGACTGAACATTCTTTATTTCGGTATTCTTGATTCATCATCCTTCTTTTCCCCAGTGATAAATATTCTGTTTAGGTTGTGTGTTCGTTTTATTATTCTTATAACTTTGGAATATTGAGCATTCTGATGTTGTTTTATGTTATTATAGGTTTTAGGGATTTGTGGCCATTGTGTTAGAATGTATTTTGGTTTATGGTGACCTTTATTGAGTGTAATATTTAATGACTTTGTAGTTACACACTTGTGAGGATTTGATTGTGTTATTTTTTGTTGTTTATCTGTGTTTGGTCTTGTATATTAGGGGTTTTGTGTTTTACTTCCTTTGATAATGTTTTACTGGTTTTGATGTGTGTGAGACTTGTGTGTGTGTGGATCAGGTATCTTGGATGGATATGAATCCAATTGATATTATACAACAAATGGTGATAGTTTAGATCTTGTTGGTTTCACCATGGGATGTTAACCCGAGTAGGTTGTCCTAGTTCACCTCTTACATTAAGTTCTTAACCCATTGTTTAGACTCCTACTGTGTCTTAATGATTAATGTTTGGATTGAGGTAATTTTTATTTATATATGATGTACATTATTTGATTACCTTGTTTTGGTGATTGCTTGGATAATTTCTGGGATGAGGTCTTTTGTGAATTTTAGTTGGTTTCCGGATGATTTGTTATGTTATATCGAGTTTTATTGTTCCATTCCAGATGTTTTATGGAATCATAATTGTTATAGGAAACAATCTATTTTATGGTTTCGTTTAGAGGTTAATAAAAATTTACATGACATTAGATGAACTCTAAATGGTGGGTATATCTATAATGGTTCTCTATTTTTTATGGTCTCTATAATGGTCTCTCAAAATTTTGTTTATTAATGATGACATTTTTAATGTATAGGATTTTATTCTTCCATTTTGAGGATTTGAGCATGAGTTTTTTTCCTTCTCGTAGGACCCTTATATGTTTTTCCCTAAAGATGTATTTAGGTTTTTCCCACATGTCATTGTGGTTAATTATTTTCCCCTATTTTAGGGTAATTTTAATTTTTATAGAGTATTGTTTCAAATTTTGGAAAATCGTTAAATTTCTCCTTTGCTCCACAGTTTTTGAATGGTTAATAGTAATGGTGTGACTAAATCATATGATAAGGTTATACATAGGTAATTCCAACTACACATTTGGTACACATTTAACCAAAATGTACAACCTAACAATATTTTATGTCCATATATAATTGAAAATTATTAAATGATCCTTTTTCATATATTAATTTTAATTATTTTGTCCCTATTTTCTTACTACATGCATGAATTACCTAGTAATAGGAAGGGGATATTCCTCCTCTCTTCCTCCATCAATTTTTTCCCCTCCATATTGATTCCATGTGGGTTCATCTATGGTAATGTCTACTCTCCCATGATATTCCTTCATCTTACCCCTCTCATTTATCTTGTTTCCGTTATCTCTCAATTAACACATCAGGGTTGTTCATCCATGGATATGGTTTTATGTGGGTTATAATCGATGTTTTTATTTTATAGGGATTACATAGTGTGTGTTTTTTAGATTAAATTATCATCTATAGGAGATGCATTTTGAAATGGTTTCGGAACACTTATTTTTTTTCATGGTGGAATTATTTGTGTGTTTCCTTTAAATTCCATATCCTTGAATTCATGGTATTTTAAAATTAATTTTCAAAAAACTATGCCTATATGTGATATTTTGGTGGATTTAATAAATTTTTTTAAGATTTTATAACTTATAATAAATGTTATAAATTGTTTTGTTTGAATTATAATATGATATTTTCATACCAAGTGTTTTAAATGAATCCTAAGTGGATTTTTTAAATGGAATGAAATTTATTTATGTGTTCATACATTTTTGGTTCCATGGAATGGGGATTTACATGGTTTAAATTGGTTATAAAAATTTAAGAAGTAATTTTAGAATGTAACGGGGATTTATGTAAAAAAATTAATTTGATTCTTGAATTGACTTAAAAGGGAATATTTATATGAATTTGGTTTTAAATGATGTTTGAAATGGTATTTAAAATGGTTTATTAAGGGGATTTAATTTTCTTCCCCTCCCAAGACTTTTTTAATGATAGGATTTGAATTTTTTTAATGTGTGAGTCCCTATATTTTTCCCATACCACAT
The DNA here is from genome assembly GCA_963277665.1 of Viscum album. Taxonomy (NCBI): domain Eukaryota; kingdom Viridiplantae; phylum Streptophyta; class Magnoliopsida; order Santalales; family Viscaceae; genus Viscum; species Viscum album. The sequence continues at coordinate 2,118,465,477 of OY728120.1, forward strand.
GATTATTTGTTATAAATTGATACCCATGGTGGATTAGTATTAGTGTGTTATGTTTTTTAAGATTATAAATGGATTCTGAAGATGTTATTCTTTCTTATGAGTGTGTAAATGGTGAGATGAGATCTAATGTAACAATTGTATTTTGATAAAATGATTATTTTTTGGAATATTTTTGATCACCTTTTGTTTATATTATCAGGACAACATTGGTAGCTAATTTAATATTTGGATGTATATTACACTAGTATGGTGTGTTTACACTAGCTAGTTCACTAGGATAGTTGTTCTATATTAGGGGTATACTTTTTACTTAGTGACCTAATTTGGTGTTGATAGGTATGTTCTAGAATCACTAGGCGGCCTTGTATGGATTGTTTCTGTGGATAAAATTTCTTGTATCACTCTAGTTAAGGTGATAAGAATTTTCCAGGATACATAATCATTTTATAATAACTTAAGGGATCCCAAAACATATGTCTTGTATATAACCCCTTCCCTTAAATTGTTCCACAACACCACTACTTTTGATGATAATTTTATCATGAATCATTGACATAGGGTGGAGTGTGTGATTGTTTATTTCTTTAGTTATAGTTTATTGTCCTACTATAAATTGATTTGAAAAATTATTTAGAATGTGTGTTTTAAAAATGAAACTAATGTGTATTTTATAAAATGTGAAGTAAAAAAAATTTTGGAAAAATAAAAGGGAACTGGATTTAAAAAATACAAATTGATGCATGATATTTACTTTTAGCTAATTTGAATGTTAATCCCATATTTTCAAATTATATCCAAACTAGTAAAAAAATGTGTTTGGAAAAACTATTACACAAAGTAATTAGTAAAATTCTATGGTGTGTTTTTTTCTATCACCATGCATTCTAAATCTGGTGTATGTAGCTCTTATGTATTATCTCAAATGCCTTGTTTAAGGTTTCAGGGAAGTTATGTTGATGCTTGACCACTGATGTTTGAAATTGGGATATGGTGAGTGATTTTGGGTCATGTGTATACATTTTGAAGTAGGTTGGGTTACCTTTATTTACATTGTAATGTTTATGTATTGGCCTTTACAGCATAAACACTTCTCTTGGTTTATGTTTATATGAATTTCTACCCTAGTTTAGTCTATCATTTGATGTTCTGTGTGATTTAATTTTATTATAATTGAATTATGATCTGATTTGTTGTTTCTATTATATTTTACCTTTTTAATTTGATGGATTAAATGTTTAATTTATAAATCGGTCATGCTAGATTTATCGGTGGGATCCTTGATGGGGTTAACGGATTTTAGAGGGTGAAATCATTCCCAATGTATTTTTATTGATACTCAACAGTAGTATACATCCCATGCAGATTGAAAATTTCATTCGGGCCATGTGGAGGGAAGGGTTGGTTGACATATCTAGTTATCCCTGATGATTTCATTTCAATTATCTTCCATTACTCTTCCACTCTTATAATATTTCTCTCTCATATTGATTTTCATTCTCTCATGAAACCTAATCATTATGTGGGCTGGGATTATTGTTTTGGATGAGTCTAATTATGGGGATTTTAATATTTATTGAGTGTAAATATGACTCTCTCTAGGTTGAAGGTATATTTTAGTTAGTGATTGGTTTATCTCTTCTGAAGTTTTAAAGGATTCAGGATTAGGGGTCATGAATTTGGGGTTTTGGGTGAAATAGTTCATGCACATGTTATACACATATTTTGTAATAATGATGTAGTAACCATGAAGTATGGAACTATTAACTCCATTGTAATTTTTAATGTTTCTAGCATATATTTTTTAATTGTGTGTGTCATTAAGAAAAATATTTGGATTAATGGGTTTTGATCCTAAGAAAATTATATATTTTAAGCATGGCTTGTCTAATTTTGTGAATATTCCAAGGTAATTATGCCTTTTTATTTTCAAGGGACAATAGCTACCAGGTGGTTAGTGCACAGTTTGTCTAACCATATGAGCTAATTGTGATACCTTTACTAATTTTTTAATATTTTAAAATTTACCTTATACCCTTGATATTTAAAACCTATAATTCCCATATAATATATAGTTAAATAAGCTTATAATCTCATTGATTCTTTAGATGACTCTCTCCTTCTTATCATTGTGGTTCCCCTTTTATCTTGGTCCATCTCTTCGAGGTTTGTTTCAACTTTATCTCATTTTCTCCTTTTATTTATAAATCTCTCCTTCATCTCACAACCCCTTATTTTTTTGGGACCCTATTTGGTATTGATTTTTTTCTATAAGATTTAATAGGGAATTGATTATGTTTCACATAGATCCAGTCTTTTGAGGACCAGATCCCTTCAATTACAGTAACAACTCTTGAAGGTGACAAATTTTCCTGGGCAGTGTGGTTTGTGTCTCTATATAATGGTTATATATCATGATTTACATTATGTTACTAAATATTCCTTTTTTTGGTTTATGAAAATGATTAATTTTATTTCAAGAGGCTTGTTTTATGAAATTTTATATTTGAATGGTTTGGAAATTTTTTTAAACGGTTTTTCTATAAAAATAGTTTTATGAACATCTTGTATTTGATGAATTGACTCAAATTTGGATTTCACTCTAAAATGGGTTTTCAATCATGTGAGAAGTAATTATTTCTTTATTGATATGTTTTATGAAATTGTTTGAATATTTTACTTGGATGTATTTTGAAATTATAAAACATTGGGAATCTTGGGTTCAATGAGTTGTGGACATATGTAACCCTTAGTGAGTGTGGAACCACTATGGGTTATAGTTGTGGTATTTATAGACTATGGTATTAATTTATATCATTAAAATTCACATTATTCCATCTCATTTTTCTAGTCTTCTTTTAGTTAAGTATTCTAATATGCTAGAGCCCATTTTTCATGGTTTTATTCACGATGGTGATGTTTCAGGTTAGACTGCGCACATGTTGGTTTTGATTGTCTCAATAAATTAATTTTTTATATAATTTTTTCTTCTTATTTTTTATTTGATAATGTAATTATTTAAATGAAACCAAATGAAATTTAATGAAATGGTTTTTCTAGAATAAAATAGCTTTATGGATCTTGTTTGTTATTAAAGATAGAACTAATGGGTTCACAATGATAAAAATTGCATAGATTCATGGTGGTATCCTATTAGTAATTTTACTCAAACAATTTATATGGATTTTATCATAAAAATATTTGGTTTTATAAGATACAAGTAAAGGTAATGGAATCATTTAGCTCTTCAGATTCTCTTTCTTGATGTCATCTTCATAGTGGGTTGGGATAGTGGGGATTGATGGACACATTGAAACATGGTTTTTACCAAGAAATTATTTTACATATGGGTTTACCATTATGTATTTTTATATATGATTCATATTTTTTTACTTATTATTCATTGATAATATCTATTTATTTATATTTATATAGTTATACATGACATGTGAGTCAGTTTTGTTTCCAGTTGAAATCATTCCCACATTTATGTATGTCAATACCCAAGTTCTTATCAAAAACCTATGGTGATCGGGGAAACTTCAGGCATTTTAGTGCGAAAACATGGGTTACATGTCACGTTAACCTAGGTTTTTTGTTAAAAAATGATATCAAAGGAAATGGTTGTTTCTATGATAGTTGGTGGACTAGTGTAGGAATTTTTGAACTATGATAGTATGTGTGAAAGGATGATGAGAAAGTTCAATTTCAAATATAACCTAATGTTACCATATTTTGTGTGGGAATTTTCTTCAATCTTCGGGATTGATTTTTGTGTTATTCAAATAAGCATGATTTTGGGTTTATTTAGACTTACCTTTTCATATCCTTTTGTCGGTTTTTATTCCTTTCATATGGATTTCGGGAAGTTTTATTTTGATTGAGATATGTATTCCTATGATAATCAGTTATTTTATCTATTGATTAATAGACAATGTGTCATATATTATATCATCTAAATACAAGAGAGGAAATTGTGACACATGTTCCACAACTCATTCCACCAGTTGACCATTTATTAGTTGAAGGAGTTATTCAAACAATCCAGACTGTAGGTTATATGGGTGTTGGTAACTAGGATTGGACAGTACAACATGATCTAGAATTTACTAAGGTGAATCATCCTATCAATCATGGTGAAAATGTGACCCAATAAACAAGATATAGGATTTAATAGATTGATAATATTTCTCAATTTTTGAAGTCTCCAAAAGACTCAAAGCAGGGTTTTGCCACATATATGATTAAAGGATGGGGAAGGAAATTGTGGGACTCTATAGTGGAAGATAAGATTAATAAGGTTCATACATGGACCACTTTCAAAATGTTATTCAATCATTAGTTTTTATATTAAATTTTTCATATTGTGAAGACTCAAGAATTTATGACCTTGGAGTAAGGAAAACATCCAGTTTGTGGAGTATGTTACTAATTTTTCAAAGTTAGTTCACCTATCACCCAATATTGTTTCTAATGACTAAATTACTTCCAGATTGTTTGATATGGGTTTGGGGTGATATTTGGTTGATGTTGATACACTTGTGTCTCTCGACCTTTAGTAAGGTTGTAGATAAAGAAGTTGTGGATATGGCAGGCTTATCTTGTAAGAAAGTTCTTGGTGGAGTTTTTATTGCATTAGGGCGTAGCCATAGTGCATCATCTTAATAGAAGTAAAATTGTAATAATGGATCATAGATTACCTCAGGTGAAATATTTGGGGCTTATTCGGGTGAGAATCAGGTTGTTTTCTGTCCCTGTGGGAGCCCTAGCCATATGAACCCTTATTCTATGGTATTACCTAGGATTTTACATCATTACAGTCAGTCTGATAACTGTAATAATTTGAATCATAATAATTTCCCAAGGTGGTAGAGCTATATCGACTCTTAGGAAAATATCCCAAGAGCAATATGACATAGATAATGGTGTTGGATCTCATTCTAATGAAATAGGGGATACTTATGTAGTGAATAAATCTCAAGGGGAGATGAGTTTTGACATATATTTGTAGTGGATTATACAGCATAAGGATCTAAAGTTGTGGTAAATAACATGATAGGTACATTGCTTATTTCATCCTTTATATTCCTTGATTTGTTTGATACAGGTGAATCTCGTTCATGATTATTTTTTAAGTTGATAAATTTTTTTGGCTTAAATTTAGATCTGTTTTCATTTATGATGTATATTTATACTCCCTTTAGAAAATTATTAAACTATATTTTAAATGTTTTGAGTTTTTGGTTGTGATTTACGACCATAAGGTTTTAGGTCATTCTCTAGTTCATGATTTTTTTATCCTCATATCCATCATTGGAATAGATTGTATGGGTAGTTTTAAAGCATTGATTAATATTTATCATCATTAGATTCAGTATATATATTTTTAGGGAGTTACTCACATATTTAATTGTGAGAATGATAATAGATCCAAGAGAGAGTGGCCTATTATTCTAGAGTCTGAAATTAAATCAAGACAACTATCAGAGATGTTTCATAATTCCATTTGCTAGAATTTAAGCTCTCTAATTCATGTCATTGTGAATGAGTACTCAATGTTTTTTCATTATTATTTTTCTTGGATTCTTCCCCAGATATGGTTAATGATTTTTGACCTTATTTGGGGGATGAGTCATATATCATCGACATCTTATCATATAGATCCTATTATGTAAATGGAGATTAAAATTAATTTTGGAGATACTTAGGACAAAGAATGTATTCATCTATGTGTGTCACTTTGGACTTCATCGGTTTTCCATACAATGAAAGATAATGAAATCCATTGGATTTTTGATAGTTACCAAAGTCTTAATTAGGATACTATTAAAAACAAGTATCCTTTTCCTTGGATTGATGATTTTTTCAACTAACTCAAGGGACCATATGGTTTTTTTAGATTGATCACCATTTGGGGTACCATTAGTTAATATTTTATAGGGGGATATTATTCAGATAGAATTCAGATCAGGTATATACATTATGAGTATTTTTTATGACATTTGTGGGTGCTAACACTCATGTGGTGTTTATGGATTTGATGAAATATATGTTTCATTGGTTCCTATAATCTTTAGTGGTTGTTTAAATGGATAATATATTGGTGTATTCCAAGTACGAGGAAGAACATGGGGACCATTTGGATATTTTCTCATAACTCTAAAAGAATGTCATATATATAGAAATATTTTTAATTGTGAGTTCCTGTTCCATGAAGTGAGGTTCCTAGGATACATTATTTATGAGAGGGTAATCTTAGGGATTCATGAAATATACAAGTCATGATTTCATGGGATTAAACAATGAATGTCTTTGAGATTTATAGCTTCTTGGGTTTGAAGGTTTTTACAAACAATTTGTTTTTTATTTTTTCACATTTTCATCTCCAATAATATAGTAAACCAATAATGGTTCTATGTACAAATTTAATGATAAATATGAAAAATTATTTGATGAATTGAAGGTGATATTGCCTTTGGCTCCAATTTTGATTCTACTTTAACATGTTTTGGGATATGATGTTTTTTATGATGCCTCGAGTATGGGATGATTATTTATTATTATATAAGGGATGAAGGGGTTGGAATATAGTTCTTTCCAACTAAGTCCTCGTAAGAAGAATTATCATACCCATGATCACAAGTTTGTTGTAGTTATGCATTCTCTCAAGAACTACCACCCCTATCACATTGATGAGTGCTCTACTGTATATACAGATCATAGGATCCAAAAGTATATTTTTCCACAAGGATAATTTAAAATACAACAAATTTGTTGGTTTGAATATTTTAATACATTTGAATTTGATATTTCATATGCACCCAAAAATGTAATTTGGTTTCCGATGTGTTGAGAATAGATTTACTAACTCAATACATAAAAAAAATTAGAAGAGTGGTATTTAGTGACTCTTTTTGATGAGATAATTGTAGAATAAATAGAGGCTGATGGGAAATTTTTCTTAGAATTTATGAATTTTTATTTTTCTTTTTATAGGAAAATTCAGAATGGGAAAGAAAATAAATAAATTATAAATGATTTAGTGAAAACATATATGGTGGGGAGACCTCCGCTCATTGATCATAATATCTCGATGGTGTTCTATATTTCTAATATAATTATTCAACAGATAGCTCTAATTCAAGATTTTATGGATAGTGGACTTCTATCTAATTTTTCCATACAACATGGGGATCCTAAGATGAATCATGACTTCAGACATTGATATTGGCATTGTGGTATAAGGAAATTGATTACAAACATCATGTCATGATGTATTACATTCTAGAAGATTATGGTGGAGCACCAAAGACCAATCAGTTACTTTCAATATTAATCCATTTATATGTGAATGTAGGATATGATATCCATAGAATTCACTGTTAGTTTACTGTAGACTTCTAGTGAGATAGATGTTATTTAGGTGATTAATGATCAACTAATAAAATCAGATCAATTGTTTCCTAATTATGAAATGATTCTGGTGGAAGATCTTAGTCAACTGTATGTTCAAGAAACTGTGAATCTCTATGTAATGCCTTCTACTGTTGTTTCTGATAGTTATATATGATTTACATCTCATCTTTGGAAGGGTTTTCAAGAGGTTATGTGTAACTCGTTGAAGTTAAGAATCCCTTGGCATATGGTCATACAAAATGAGACATTTAATTTCTTGAGGATATGTGTTTGGAATGAATGATTGATTCCAATCATTCTTGGGAAAAGTAGCTTCCCTTTTTTGAATTATACTATAATAATAGTTATCATACCTCAATTAAAATGGGTCCCTTTGAATATTTTTATGGGAAGTTATGTAGAACTCCTTTGTTTTGGGTGGATTGTGGATAATGGTATTTTGTTGGGCAATGTATTTTTTAAGAGACGATTAAAGAGTTTATGTTGATCTAAAAGTTGGTAGGGATAGCTCAAGGTCAATATAAATCCTATTTAGACCATCTTAATTATCTGATATAGTTTTCATTTGTTTTTTATCTCGGGGACCTTACTCATTTGGGACATTTCCATTTGGGTAATTAGGGTATTTTGGCACCAAGGTTTATTGTCCCCTTTTAGATCATCTATGGACTTCAAAAGTTGTATTATTGGTTATGGTTTTCCACTCTCTTGACATTGATACATGATGTCTTTCTTGTTTACCAATTAAGAAGGAATCAACCAGATCCTACACATCTGATAGAATGGTTGGATGTTGATCTTGATCACAATACCTTAGAGATTTATAAGGTAGTTCGGATTATGGAAACCCATGATAGGATAATATATAGAAAAAATTCCCTTGGTATGTGTATTGTGGAATTGTTAGCATAATAGTCATGAGATGATTGAGTAGGAATAATTGAAGTTTAAATAGTGTCCTAAACGTTTTTCAACAATGAAATATTTATTAGTTTATAGAGACAAAAAAGTTTCATGGTGGAGATAATTTTGACTCACATAAAGTTATAGGAATATTTTATTTTAAGATTAGATTATCTTTTTTGTGGTTTGAAAGGATTTCAAGAGTGAAGGGTTTATAATTTTAAAATTGAAGAGAAATAGGTCAGGAACCTGGTATGCCCATAGTTAGTAGTAATTTTGTAGTAATCATGTAGTATGTGTGTATTAAATTCAGTGGAATTTTGCATCATTTTTCTAACCATGTTAGTCACCAATCAATCTATGCTAATGAATGGTTATTGTTCTAGAGGTTCTCGCACAACATTGGGTATGGTTTTTCAAATCATGTGGCTATTCCTAAGTATCTTTTTAACATCAGTTTTCATGGGAATGTAGCTACTGAATGGTTAGTTCGTGGGTTTTCTAAATGTGAGGCCTAACCATGTGATGCGTATAAATATCAAAAAATTATAAAATTTCCTTATTAAAATTGAACATTTTAACATCTAATCACCTATTAAATCGTCTTTATCATGAACACATCTCTCATTGACTCTCTAGAATGTTCTCCCCTATGCCTCTAAGTGTTACTCCTTCGATCATGGTGGATCTCTTAGAAGTATGTTCCTATTTCCACACATTTTCTACACCACTTTCTAAATATAACCCAAATATATATTCCCCTTATTTACATGGTATCCTATTGGGTTTTTATTTAAATATATAGAGGTTTTCATATGGAATCGATTTTTTCATATAGATCTAGGTTTTTGAAGACTAGATTCCATTGTTTCCAATCACTGTTCTCAAAGGAAACTAGTTTTCATTTATTAGTGAGGTATTTGTCTCTATATAATGGTTTTTTCTCATGATTACATTATATTTCTGAAAATTTATTGGATTAGATTTATGAAAATAAATTATCTAATATAAAAGGTATTTTTTTCTTACTACATATTTGGGTGGTGTGGAAAATTGTATTAATGGTATTTTTAATTAAAAATATTTTTCTTCACATCATGTGTTTGATGAAATACCTCAAAGATGGTTATGACTCCAAAAGGGTTTTCCAAGAATGGGATTGGTAATGTATTTTTTTATAATAAATTTTATATAGTTTTGAGTATGTTTTTAGATGATTTTTTTAAACATAACACATTGGGAACCATAGGTGCATCGGGTCATGGAAGTATGTAAACCATAGTGACTGTGGTGGAACTAATGGTTTGGTTATGATAACTATAGATTTTGGATGGTCACAATATAATTATGATTCATTTTATGATTTCTTATTGTTTCTTTATTGTTCATGCATCATATTAACATAAGTACAATCCCACTTTTTCATTGTTATATTCCTGGTGGAGATGTTTCAAGTTTGATCTGTTATATGTTTCTTCTGATTGTTTCCCAGCTTTTATGTTTTTTTGATAAGTGAGATACATTCAGGATAGCAACAAAATGATGAATCATATCTTATTGATGACCTCATTTATGGCCAAGGAAAAGGTAACCATATTACATATATGAAAATAAATGGGATAATAAAAAATTTGAACTAACCTAAAAAGCATACAAGACTATATGTAAAAGTATAAGAAAAGAAATATACAAACACCACAAGGGAAAAAAACTGGAAGAATCCTATAATATGAAAAGGAAAACCATCTTCCATGAATCTAACACCCAGATATTTTAGAAAAAATTTCTATTTAAATTATTTTATTTCTTCAATTGCTTGTGTTGTATGTTACAATGAGTTTAAATGAACCATGATATATTTTTTTTAAAAATATTATGTGACCATTATAATCTAGCAGTAAAATTGGTAGGTATGAATAATATTAACTAATTTATGATATATAAAAAAATATCCACCTCTATAAAAATTTATTGATTTATTCTTAGTAAATAATCATTCTATATTTTGGAAAATTTAAATTATGCTTTAAAAAATAAATTTCCATCAAAATGATTCTTATTTCTTTTTGAGAGCTATTATTGAATTTAATTTTTGAAAATATAAAAAAATTTATTTCATAAAACAAAAAAAAATTTATTAAATAATAATATCAAAATTATCTTAGTGGTTATTTCTAGGACTTTTTTTATAATATTGATTTTCTAGTGAATAGTGAAAAAAATTGACTTTTATTGAAAACTGTATTTTTGTTTCAAGAAAGTGAATTAGTTGGATTTTATTTTAGAATATTATCATAATAAAATAAGTTATATTATTTTTGAAGAAAATTATGTTAATTTTATTAAATTTTGTATTTAAATTTTATATAAAAACTTTTTTATATGTCAAAAGGCAGTTTTTAGAGAAAAAAATATTTATGCACGCAATGTATTTTTATTCTATTAAATTAAATTAATCCCTATTAATTAATGATTATAATGAAATATATATTATATATATTTAATCAAAAAATTTATATATTCTTCTATTATTTTTAATGTTTTTTGTATAAGAACAACTCTAGACATATGCTTAAACTGTCTTTTTTAGGAGGTTTTCATTGTGCTTTTCGAACATTACACTTATAGGTATTTTATCTTATAAACATGGAAAGACCTAGGTACTTATAATATAGTTTTTTTCATTCAATAATTAAATATTTATATTCATTATAAAGTTATAATTAAATAATTGGTAGATATAGAAATTTTGAAATTTATATTTATCGAATAGTAACACTACCTTAGAAATAGTAACATAATGATTAGAGATAGTAATCTTCCCAATAAAATAGTAACCTCACTTATGAATCTATAAATAAAATTTCTGTATCTTATAATTGTAATCATGATATAGTTATATCAAGGAATAATTAATTAAATGTTTTATAAATGATAAATTATGTGTTTGTATTTATCTAAGTCATAAATATTTAATTACAATTTTATAATTAATATAATGATTTAAAATAAATTTTATTTTAATAAAATGGATTCATAAATTAATATTTAATTTTCTAATGATTATAAGATAATTTTATAAGACCTTGGTAAATTTTTCAAAGTGTTATAAAATCAGTTATAGTTTTAAATTTTGTATTTTTCGAAAAAATTAATATATCAATTAAAATGTTAATTTCACATAATTATAAAATTATTTTCCTAAAATTTAGTTCTTATTTTAATTATACACCTCTATAAATGGATGGGGTGAATTATTTGGGTTTTTCCAAATTACATGAATTTTTGTGAAGAGTGAAATACAGTAATTCACAGTAATTGAAAAAATCATGAATTATTGTGTAATAAATGGTGTTTTTCTTATGTAATCAAAAATACATAGAAATATATTTCATTTTTTAAATATAATTAGTGATAAATCGCATACTAATTATATTCTTGAGAAAAAATAATAAACTAATGAATATAATAATGAGAAAACATCTTTCACCTCTACCATAAATACCACCCCTCACACTTAAAATCCTTTAATACAATTTAATTTATATCCAAATATCTTACCAAGCCTATACCCCACATCTAAGACCTACTGGTATCACCAAAAGGCCAAAGCTAGGGGCCATAAAAAGGATCTCAAAGAGGATTACTCAAGAGGTTAAATCCCCTTTCATTTTCTTTTATTTTCATTTCAATTTCATTTCATTTATTTCTCTTTATTCACCTCCCCTTATCCAAGTGGAATGAAAACTACATTTTCTTATATATACTATAATTTTGTCATGTGTTTTGATAAATTCATCATTAAACTTCTTCTCCTCTCCCTTTTTTCTAATAATCAGTACATCATCTGTGATGTGTTGATTTACTGCAATCATGGACGACACCATTAATTTTTCATTATATCCTTATAGACTGGTAATAAAACAATAATTATGGTTAAATGATATTTTATTATACATATTACAAGTTCTTTAATGTTCTATAACCAATAAATAAACATTTAATTGAATGAAATGATATAAGTTTTTGATGATCATAAAATTAACCAAAATAAATTAAATAATTTTCATTAATGTTTTATTTAATTATTCATCCTTATATCCCAAAAAACGATATATTATATCATTTAATATTCTACTAATATATTAACACCCATTATTTAAACCTCTAGTGTTTTTACTCCTTTCGACAAGATAATCCATAATGAACCATCCATGGAAACCATGAAATAAATGCACCTAAATGAATAGAAATAAAACAATAATGATAAAAAATCGGTGTAAAATGTTATAAGAAGATCATGTAAGGTATTATGAACATTATTATAGTTCTTTAATAAATTGATAATACTCTTCAAACTATTATACATGAGGTTTGAACACATTTTCAGGAAGTCAATCCTCGGGTAAGGGACTCTTTAACTAAAACATTGTTTTAAAAGTTTTTAAGACTTATTCATATAAATAATTATATTTTATGTCTACATAATCAAAATGGATTCTATTAATTTATCTATATGGTTATTAATTCATAAATATCACATATATTTTTTAAAATGGGTCTTTTCATGTGTTATGTAATAGACATTCCTTTTAAAATACATTTTAATCCATCTTATACAAAATTCAAAACTATTTTTTTTATATATGGCCTGAACGGTTTATCCTTATTTCATGACTATTTATTATCATAATGTTTTTATTATTGTTATCATAGTTATTTTTTAGAGTATGATTTCAGTATTATGTTCACGGTTTTAAAAGTGATTTTTACAAAAAAAAATGGTATGTTGAAATCTAAATGTGTTTTTCTCAAGGTTTTAAATGAGTTATTAATATTTTTATTCATGATATATTCCATAGATATAGTTTATTATTGTTTTATCCCATTATTACATAATATATAATGGGTTTACCCCCATTATAGATTATGATATGTTAGGTGTATTCCATTATTGCTCATGATATGACGAGTAAGACCTATTATAGCTCTCTAATGCATTGGGTACTCAGTAGATGGAATTTGACTGTGAGTTTATTACATTTGTAAGTATGAATTTATGATTTATATCCTAATTATTTTCCTTGGGTACTTCATTATTTTTCAATGCATGCTTATTAGTATTAAAGAAAATGGTTTTTTTGGGGTTTTCAGGATTTCAGAGTACTAATTATTTTAATATTTTATGTTTCATACTATGATTTTTGTGCTCATCAGATGTTTTTTAAATGATTTTCATAGGGTATAATTATTTTTAATAGAAATTATAATGTCATGTTGAATGATTTGAATACTTTTCCATGATATCATTTTTTATTCTTAAATGTTTAATATTTTGGAAAAATCAATATTGATTTAGTAGTATCCTCTTTGAAAGAATATGTTTTGTTATGTCATAGTTCTATAAATCTCTAAAACTAAAAATATCATCAATGTGAAATAAATTAATTTATTTCTAAACCTCAATATTATGTAATTTTTGAGGTCTGTTTCGTTACAGTTAGTATCTGAGGATAGTTTCGATATCCTTAGGGTTAGTATGTTGTTAACAGAATACTATAAATTTTTTACCTTATGGTAAATTTAAAATTATATAGCATTTTAATGTTAAAATGATTGATTGTATAAGATATGTTGGTTAAAAATTGTTTTCCACATGAGAAATAGGGATGTTAAAATGGGAAGGCACCAAGAGGCTAATATAATTGAAAATCACCAAACTAGAATGTTGGGAATCGGAACAGATCTTTTTGGTGGAGTAATGTCTCAGTAAACATGGATGATAAATGGAGTTGGAATCCATGCTCGAAAGGTACATAATTTTCCACAAATAAACATGTGTTTTTGGATCATTTCATGAGCCAACATCCTCCATCGTTCTGTGAATCATATGCCCCAGTGGTAGCCAAAGTATGGATCAATATTATAGAAAGGATATTTGATGTCATTGGATGTTTATAACATTAAAAGTCAACCATTGTTGTTTATAATTTTTATGGTGAAGCGGATCTCTAGGGGTTATTGGATAGGAATACCAATGAGAAAGAAGATCTTGATTCTATGGAATGGGAAACGATCATGGATATTTTCATTGAGAAAAATTTCTCGATGGTTTTTCGACTATAAAAGGAAAAAATTGTGGAATTGAGGAAAAATGATATTGATTTTATAGATGAATATGCTGAAAACATCAAAATATTGGCTAGGTATGTGCCAGCTTTTGTTTGGGACACTAATAGTAAAGTTAATCAGTTTTACTCTATATTGAAATAAGTTTTATGAATAGATTTGTCAGCATGATAATTTAAAAGGTATGATAATGTTGTTCATTGTGTTGAAAAGGTTTAAATGGAGTATGTTGAAACATATATGCCTCATGATGACAAAATTAAGAAGTGTTCAGGTTGGCATGCTTTGAGGAAAAATTCATCAATGAAATTTGGAGTTGAGAAAATAAAATTCCCTTCTTGATAAATGTTTGTTAAAAATCATTCGAGATATTGTCTCATTAATTTTGGGAAGTGATACCAATATGGAATTTTTGGATATAGAGATCATGAGTGCAAGAAAACTGATTGGAAGAATGAATAGAAACTGATGGTAATATTTTTAACAGTAAAGAGTTGGGACATTTTGCTAATGTGTGTCCAAATCTAGTCTCTTAGGTGAGAAATCAGCATGATTGGAAATTGAAGGTTTTGGAAATATAACTGTAAACTACATAATAAGTTGTTTATCTATCAAATGAAGTGGTAATAGGCTATTACTGGTGGTTTTTTAATGCTTATCATGGTTATATAGATCAATTGTTAAGTTAACTCTAAATGGTGTTAAGTTCAACTATCCAAAATAAGGTGATAATTATTTTTAGGAATTGAAAAGAAATTTTTTGAATGCTTCAGTTTTGGTCCTGCCATCCAAAAATAATGAATTTTTCATCTATATTGATGCTTCATTGAAAGGATATTTATTTTTCCTAATGAATAATGATCAGGTAATTTCTTATGCATCACATCTATTAAAACCTCATTAGTTAAATTACCCTACATGTGATTTGGAATTAGATGATGTAGTTTTTGTATTAAAAAATCGGAGGCATCATTTGTATGGAGTAAAATTTGAAATATATATTGATCATAAATGTTTAAAGTATATATTCACTCAGAAATAATTTAAAATGATATAGGGAAGATGGTTGGAATTAATCAAAGATTATGATTTCAAAATTATTAACCATCCTAAAAAATCATTGTTTTTTCTGCATTTTTCCAAAAAAATAATAATGATTCATTAACCAAGTTGCATTTGGAACATGACCCCTTGGGTGATTATTTGATTAAAATTTTCCTAGAAGTTGTTGGTGTGGGTAATTACTCTATTTTTCTAAAATTGTTAGTGTATACACCTCACCTAGATTGAGTTAAGCAACTGAAAATGAAAGAATGTGAGTTATAGAAAAATGTTGATATAGTTAAACAGGTTATGTTGACTAAATTTAACAATGATAGATATCTTTTTTTGATATTTGGGAAGAGATAATGTGTGCATTCTGATTCATAGTTGACGATATAGTAGTTATATGAGGATCATAGTTCTCCATTTTCAGTTCATCCAAGATGTACTATGATATTCATGGATCTTTGGGAGTTACTCGTGATATGGAATAAAAAGAGATATTACAAATTTTACAATGAAATTTTTGACATGTCAGTTGGTTAAAGAAGGAATAGAACTACTAAAAGGGTTGCTTCATCCATTTATAGTGCTAGAGTCTAAATGGGAAAATATATCAATGGAAATTGTGGTGGGAATACCAAAGACTTCTTAAGGTAACCATGTTATTAGGGTAACTGTTGACCAACTAACTAAATATGAACATTTCCTTCATTTTTAAGATACTATGTCTTTGGATCAGCATTATCGATTTCACCTTAATGATATTTTCATGTTACATTGAGTTAATATATACATTGATTCTCTCTAAAATCACAGGTTCACTTCTAACTTTTTTAATGACCTTCAAATGTTTTTGGTAATGGAATTAAATTTCAGAACTACATTACTTCCCCAATGTGATGGATAGTCTGACCAAACAGTTCATACCATAGAGGACATGCATCGAGATTTTTCAATAGATTACCAAGGATGCTGGGATATTAATCATTATTTAGTTGAGTTCTCTTATAATAATAGTTTTCTTTCTTTTATACAGATGATACCTTTTGAGGCATTATATGGAAAGCAGTGTCATAATCTATCATTTTAGGATGAAGTCGGGAAAAAGTAGTTGATGAAACGTTAATTAGGAGAGGAAGTGACTAATAACGTGATTATGATTTAGAGACATATGAGTAAAGATCATATAAGGTACAAAAGTTATGTAGATAACAGTAGGAAAAACCATTCTTTCAAGGTAGGAGGTCATGTTTCCTTAAATTCATTACATGAAAAAGTGTTATGTTTTTTGGTAATCTACGAAATATAATTACATGGTTTGTTAGACCTTATGAAATCCTATAGAAATATGGACTAGTTTTCTACCTAGTATATTTTCCTCTGAGATTATCTCAGGTACAAAATGATTTTCATGTTTCAATGTTGAGAAAGTTTGTGATAGATTCATCTTATCTTTTGAGCCCAAAAGTAGTCCAGCTAGAAGAGTACCATTCATATGAAGAGAAACCTATTCAGATTCTTGATCATATAGATAACTTATTGTGGAATAAGGTAATTCAACATTTTATGGTTTTGTGGAGAAACCACATGGTTGAAGAAAAAACATGGGAATCTATAAATGCTATGAGGTAAAGGTACCCTAACTTGTTTAATAAGTAAATAAAACCATGATGATGCAATTTCCATATTGTGGGGATAATGTAACAACCTAGGTACTTATAAAATAATTTTTTTAATTTTGTAATTAAATAGTTAAATTCATTATAATGGTTTAATGAAACAAGTTATAATTATAGAAATTAAGAAATTTATAATAATGGAATGGTAACGTGACCGTAGGAATAGTAACACCACCATTAGGAATATTAATCTACCAAATTTAATAATAACCTCACCTTTGATAGTGTAAATAAAATTTATATTTATTATAATTTTATTCATTAAATATTTATATCATGTAATAAGTTTATATATGATTTGAAAATAACAAATTTAGTATTGGTATTTTTGTAAGTCATAAATTTTAAATTACAATTTAATAATTAATATAATGATTAAAATAAAATTTATTTTCATAAATTTATATTTTATTATCATATTCTTGTAATATAATTCTATGAGATCTTGGTAAATTTTCTAAAGTTTTATAAAATCATTTATAGTTTTAAATTTGGTATTTTTAGAATAAATAGTGATTTTAATTAAAAATAAAATTTCTCATTTTTTTAAAAAAAATTTGTAACACCCCGAGATTTTATGAGATATATTATTTTTAATTTCATTGATGTATTATATTATACAATACACCAAGATTATATTTTACTATAAGAAAAACCGTATTAGCTTGCAGTAAATTCCACAATACTGTTGGCTCGTGTTACACACAATTTCAAGTTTGTTTTGTGGAAATTATTCTACACAACATTAAGTATAGATTTTATTTAATATATATATGAAATAAGTGTTTATTATGTTATACGCAACACCAAATAGAGCTTTCACTACACGCAACCCTGACTAGGATTGCATTACACGCAATCCAGACCTTCCTCGATAGCGTGTGTAGTACGCAATAACGAGTTTCACTAAACGAGATATTACTATTATATTATAATGAACTAGACGTTACAAATCGTAATACCCACTTTTTAATAAAGTATAAATTATATCATTCAAAATGGGATTTATTTTTCTATTCGGAATATCGAAATTATCCTAGGGTGAATTTTTGGTATTTTTCTGAATACTTTCAATTTTTGATGAATAGTGAAAACACAGGGTTACTATTTAAAAACTGAATTTTTATTTAAATAATTATTTACTTTATTTTAGGTAAAAATTGATACATAATACATATATATGTTTAATTTAATTCATTTGAGTCATTTTATAATAATTTTAGATATATAAAAAGTTTATTAAACTTTTCATAGTCTTTTACCCACCTCTTAGGAGAATTTGAAAATTTAAATAAAACATAATTTTACAGCTTCTGTGAGTGGAATTTTGAAAATCCGTGAGACATGGTTAATATCAAGGAGTAAAATGTGGTTCAATATAATAAAAATAATTTTTGGTGAATATTAACTTTTTACTTTTATTTACCATGGTTAAAAGTAAATAGGGTAATTATGGAAAAAAATGATATTATTATTACCCTAACACATGTCTTAATTCTATTGGATATGTTTAATTCGACCAAAATAACCTTTGGAATAAAATATCATCATTTTGGTCCACTTGGATTATATTAGGACATTTAATATTATTTTATTTAAAGAAGAGTTAAAATAGATAAAATCAATGGTTAATAACTAAAAAATTTTTAATATAGGGTTATAAATAAGTTAAATTAGACAAATAAATATTCATTAGAAATAATAAAAATTCCTACATAATAGTATTTTATTTATAATTTTTAGACATTAAATAATTTATGTTACTTATGACACAATGATGATGCAATAATTAACTAAATTATGAAATATTAAAGTAATTGATATTATAAATAACAAAATAAATGTAATTTGATACTTTTTATGAATTCAAATAATTTTATAGGTTAATATGACATGTTATTATGGGTTTAATTAACATTGTTCGAACTAATCATGCTGTTATGATTTTCTAAAAAATAAATTACCAAATAGTATCAAAATTGACATAAAATAGTTTCTAAAACCAATATTATATTATTAATTGTTATTATATTTCTAAAAATCTAAGATTCTACCAAATGACTTAGATAAGGTTATATATATTAATAATTAATCACTTGGGTTTTTTTGGCTGGTTATAGTAAGTTTATTAACCATATAGTGTAAGAAAACAAGAAGACAGAGTAAAAGTTAAATTATTTAACTTAGAATTAAATCTAAAAGATAAGGTTAAAATAGTAGCCTAAACTTGTCTAAAACCTATTGGTTGAGATTATATCGACCCATAACCACTTTATATTATATATAAATCAATTTGGTGCTATTATAAACCAAATATGACTTTATTATAAAATAATAATTTGTGTTTTTCTTAAGGTGCCCCTCTTATTCTCTTATAAAAGTGAACCTCCTACCTCTTATCCCCACACAACATTGAGGCTTCACGCTCGGCCAAAAACTACCCATTTATCTTCTCCACTTCACTAGAAACATTCTGGAGGTTTTGGTTTTCTCAAAATACCTACTGTAGTTCCATTAGAGGAAGCTTAAAAGGGGTCCGTCGAAGAAGTGGTAATCTCTTCTACTGATTCATTCAAGTTTCTTTCTTCTTAAAATTATTCTTCATTAGTTGTTTCATTATAAAGTAATAACATCAGTATCACTAATATACTGATATGTTATTATAAATATTAAATAACCCCATTTCACCTTCTATCCATCCTACAGAATACAAAACCACCGCGTGTGCGTACGTACGGAATACCGTCTCCACGCCGTGGTGTAATCTGTTTTTCCACCACCACCTTACATGGATGGGTATAATGGTGTAAAGAATAAATATATATGTTTATTATTACATCATAATTGTTCAGAGATATTATATCATCCACTCCACTCCAATTCAACAATTATGGGAATGATATCATCGCTCATGCGTACGTATGGATTACCGTCTCAACGACGCGATGAGATTCATTTTCGATGTTAACCATTCAAGAATGATTGAAATGTATATATAATGAATTATAATGGAATATATGAAATAATAAAGCTACTTTATTTATGTGTATATATATAAATATATGTCATCTACTTACTTCCATTCAAGTCGATATGGATTGGAAAACAGCGTTTGTGCGTACGTACGGCCTACCGTCTCCATGAACGGTGTGTTTCAATTGATTTATCTATATATTTTATATATATATATATATACATAATATATAAGATATATAAATCATGTTTTACATTCTGGAAGTATGTAAATCAAGATATAAGTGATTATAATATCAAGATCAACAAGTCCAAACATGTATGATAAAATTTTTTTTATACCCATAACGCGGTTTTAACATGGAATTTAAAAAAGAACGGTTAATATAAAGTCATAAGTGAACCATATATGATATCATAAAAATGAATATGATTCTGTAATAATTCAATGAAATTATTGAATTCATTATATAGGAGGTTCAGATACGAACGTAGCATATCAGACCTAAGGTAAGGGAAAACTTTTCTAATCTAGTTTTTACCCGAGATTGTTTATTCGTAAGTATTTAATAGGGTCATATTTATCATCTATGTACATGTTCTCTAAAAATGGTTTCATGTATTTTCAAAGTCCACTTTACCGATTTTGGACTTTTACTACATTGTATGTATGAAATATTTCTTTTGTTTATGGTATGAGGTATTTTTATGACTTTTCTGACAAAAGTACGAGGAGAATGTTATTTTTGTAACTTATACTGGTGAACGGATTTTTATGGTTTCATAACGCCTAATTTTTATGAAGATTCCCCTACAATATTGAATTATTATTTTCAAAAAATAATAAAAACTATTTTCCATCTAAAAGTGACATTATTTAATATTGAAATGATATTTTCTTCAAGAATTCATTTCAAGTGATTTATAAAAACTATTTTTCATCTAAAAGTGACATTATTTAATATTTTTATGTTTCATGAATAATGCCTCCATTATTTACATGGATTGATTCTTCTTATGATTAAATAATATCTATTTTTTATATGGTTTATGTTATGATGCATGATGATTATGAATCCCATTCTATTACATGGGTTATGCTATGATGAATGATTTATGATCCTGTGGCACACGAAAGAATGATTTCATTATGAGATGTGTGGGACCTATATCTCCCTCCAATGCATTGGGTAAAGATTTATATCTCATTACATAGACATGGATATAACATTAAGTTAATCCGGTTCAGTGTTACAGGACTGAAATGAGGAGTGAACTCGATTCAGATAGGGACTTTGTCCACTAAGATGGTCATGGTAGTAATACCTTGGATACTATTCAAATCACAGCATGTTCTTAATGGTTTCCACAATTACATGCTTTATTACCAAGATATTTTATCATTATTTATTATCCATTATGATATATTCCTTACGTACTTCAAAAATTTAGGTCTTTTATCAATATTTTGATGTTTAGATTTTATGTTCGAGTTTATACATTAAAATGTTTATGGAATGTTTTATGTTCTCTATGTTTACCCTTACAGATAATTTGAGCTATCCCTTTATATTTTTTATTTTCCACATGATATAAAGAAAGGTTTTAGGTAAGAAAACCAAAATGGGAAGATCATTATGGGAGATGTTGAAAATATATCACTATGATTAGAAGATTACGTTCCGAATTTCCAAAGACACTAAACTAATACGATATTTGGGCATTTGTTTTTTTAATGTATTAAATATTATGCAAAATTAATGTAATGTCCATTAATGTCACGATTTGGGTCTCAACAGTTGGTATCAGAGGCAAGGTTTAGTTATTCTTTGGAAACTAGGATGCGAAAACATTAGTGAGATGCCTAGAGATCTTTCTAAGGTATGTCTAGGGATGTCGCTATGGTTAAGTATAAGTATAGTTTATAGTCCTTGGATTACGGTAAAGGTCCTATAAATAAACCTTAGATGTTATATATTGATGGTATTCCCCCTTTATTATGTTTTTTTTCCTAGCATCATTTATTCCACTCACACTATTGTTTTTGGGTTTTAGACGATGGCTGGAACCCGATGGAACCGTGTTGATCAATGTGATGGACAATGCAATGATTGTCCTCCTGCAAAACCAATGTTATGGGAGATGGATTACAAAAACATATTACTATACTTACATGAGCTATGAATCATTATGTACTTTCAAAGGAGCAGATAAGGGAACAATATTCTATTGATTCTGTCATGAGGCAACATTCACCTTTATTCAGTGGGTCTTCTGATCCACTTGTTTATGAACAATGGATCACTACCATTGAAAAGATATTTTCCATATATCGCTGTTCATAACATAAAAAATTCATTCTGGCTATTTACCGTTTTGAAGGTGAAGCAATCCATTGGTGGACTCTACTTAAGAATACATGGCCCCAAGGTGAAATTGAATCCATGGAATGGGATGAGTTCAAGAACTTTTTTTTAAATAAGTAATTCCCTCGTATTATTGGAATAATGATAGAAGAGGAGTTTATTGAGCTTAAGCAATAGGATGATTAATCTGTTGGTATATATGAGGCGAATTTTAAAAGGCATGCAAGGTATGCATCTGGATTTATCATCCTACCTGAAAGTAAATTCGATCGATTCTTCAGTGGCTTAAAACCAAGTCATTGAATGGAATTAGATATAAGTGACTTCAGTAGCTATGATGAAATTGTGCGTTGTGATATCAAGGTAGAACTAGATGTTGGCGTTACATATCCATCTCATGGTTTTGACATGAAAAGAAAGATGGAGTTCAAGGAGAAATCTCAGAACAATAGTGAAAAGAAGATGAATGTTTCTTTATGTTCAAAGTGTGGAACGAAGCATGGTTGAGATTTCCTAAAAGGTACAAGAAAATGTTTTAAGTGTGAAAAATAAGGTCATCGAGTAGTTGATTGTCGAAGTAATGGGAAAATGGTTGCTAATGATGTGAATAGAGAAAGGACTACGGAGAATGCTCCACCAACACTTCAATAATTCAAGTGAAAGGAAATGAGGCATTGTGATAATAAATTCCTTAATCCATGGGTTAATGATGATCAACGAGAGAAACCTCTTAAGGAAAATGATAAAGGGAATTATCATGCGATAACTATTTCTGATGTTGAGTATGACAATGATGTTGTGTAATGATTAAGTGTTTCTGTAATCGGATATCAAAATATTGTCATGGAATATCATTTTTGGTATTGTGGAATTTTGGAATATCAATGTATTAGTTTTCAATAATGATATAATACTGTTAACCAGGAAAAATTTATTAAAATATTTTTCGAATGAATATGATATGTGAAATGAGCTCATGACTAATATAAAGACACAAGTATATCATGGTTTGAGTATATAGAAATTTTTGGATTTTGGTATGTGGAAAGGGTTAAATTTTGACAGCATTCATGTTTTCACTAAGGTTAAATGGGTATTAATTTTTCAAGAGAATACATGATTAAGGTATTCAAAAGTTTGAAAGGTTACCAACAAGATATATCTTATATGGGGGATAAATGATGGTATTCACATGCTTGGTTGATGACATTTCAAGTAATCATTTTCTTTATACTATAAGATTGGACAAAAGTATTTTGGATATGCCTAAAGATTGGAATGGATTATGTTTGACACAAGTTAGTATTGTTTAAGGATAGAACGTTTTTCGATATTATTGATGGAATGAAATAATGATTTAATTTTAGAAAAAGGACAACCTGCAGGACCAGCGACAACCCGTCACGTCAGACAAAGATGCGGGAATTAAACGGACAACTAAAGTGTGTCATGCCTATTTCGGCTACCATTGACCTACAAGAAGTCCCTGGTTAGTAAAAACTAGTTTTATTTTATTTTGTTGTATGATGATGATTTATATGTTCATTTTTGGAATCATATACGATTAACCTCACCATAGATGGACTTATGTATATTTGATAACTTTCGCTAACGTTTTGTTTGAAACAGATGGAATGACCCATCATTCTATCACATGATTAGCTAAAACTTCACAAATAACAAATTCAACATCATTTCATTAAGAGATAAAGTGGAAATTGATCAAGGAATGAACAATAGTGGGATTGTACCAAAATCATGTAAGTATTTTTTTTAATTCGTCAACTTTAGGGAAATGATCTTGAAAACCAAAAATGTTGTCCTAGTGCCTCCATATCCGATGAATCAAATCATACCTTATATCATCACAAATTTTTGTCTTTGTGATTGTTGTCTTTTTCATAGCCATGTTCTCTACCACTCACCATCAGAATTTGATGGTTAGATTTCTCTTCAATACCCATATTTTCACCTATATTATTCTATGTGGAAACCCAGTGATTAGTTAATTTGGGTAACCGTTGAGTATCATAATTTAGTTTTTAATTTTCAGTTTCGGTATTCCCTTTTATGATGTGGGTTTCTATGAAAGAAACTTTCATGTAGTAAACCATTTATAACCTCAGTGAATTTCGAGGGCTAAATTCATTTTAAGGGGGGTGGAATGTAACAACCCTAGATTTTATGAGATGTATTATTTTTAATTTCTTTGATGTCTTATATTATATACTACATCAATATTAGATTGTACTATACGTAACACTATATTAGCTTGCAGTATATGCAACACTATTCTTGGATCGTGTTACACACAATTTCAAGTTCATTTTGTGGATATTATTCTACGCATCATTATGTATAGATTTTGTTGAATGTATGAATGAAATAAATTTTGATTATGTTATATGAAACACCAAACGGCTCTTTTATTACACACAGCCCTGACATGGCTTGCATTACACGCAATCAAGACCTTCCTCAATAGCGTGTCTAGTACGCAATACTGAGTTTCACTAAACGATATATTATTATAATATTATAATTAACATTCCATTACAAATAGTAATAACAAATTTTTAAATATTATAAATTTTATAATTCAAAATGGACTTTATTTTAGGATTCGGAATATTAAAATTAGCCTAGGGTGAATTTTTGGTATTTTTCTGAAAACGTCCAATTTTTTATGAATTGTGAAAACACTTGGTTACTATTTAAACCCCGAATTTTTATATAAATAATTATTTATTTTATTTTAGGTAAAAATTGATACATAATACCTATATAAGTTCAATTTAATTCATTGGAGTCATTTTATAATAATTTTAGATATTTAAAAATTTTATTGAACTTTTCACCGTCTTTTATGCACCTCCTAGGAGAATATGAAAATTTATATAAAACATAATTTTTTCACTTATGTGAGTGGAATTTCAAAAATCTGAGAGACATAGTAAATATGAAGGAGGAAAATGTGGTTCGATAAGATAAACATAATTTTTGGTGAATTGTAGCTTTTTACTTTTATTTTCCACGGTTAAAAGTAAATAGGGTAATTAACGGTTAAAATTTTATTATTATTACAATAACACATGTACTCATTTAATTTTATAAGTTTAATTCGACCAAAAACAACCTTAGGAAATATATATGACCATTTAGGTCCACATGGATTAGATTAGGACATTTAATATTATTTTATTTAATGAAGAGTTAAATTAGTTAAAATCAACATTTAATAATTAAAACATTTTTAATATTGGGTTATAAATAATACAAATTAGACTATAAATATTAATTAGAAAGATAAAAAGATTTCATACCTAATTTTTATTTATTTATAATTTTTAGGCATTATATAATTTATGTTATTAATGACACAATGGTGATGCAGTAATTACCTAAATAATGAAATATTAAAATAATTTATATTATAAATACCCAAATAATTTTAATTTGAGACTTTTGATGAATTAAAATAATTTTAATGGTTAATATGACATGTTAGTATTGATTTAATTAACTTTTTTCGAACTAATCAATCTGTTATGATATTCAGAAAAATCAATTTCCAAATGGTGACAAAATTGACATAAAATAGTTTTTAAAACAAATATTATATTATTATTTGTTATTATATTCCAAAAAATCTAATTTATATCCAAATGACATATATAAGGTTATATTTATTAATTATGAACCACCTGGGGTTCTTTTGGCTGGTTATAATATGTTTATTAAACATATAGTGTAAGAAAACAAGAACACCCGGTAAAAGATAAATTATTTAACTTAGTGTCAAATCTAAATGATTATGTTAAAATATTAAACTAAACTTGTCTAAAACCTATTGGATGAGATTATTTAGATCCATCCCCACTTTATCTTCTAAATAAATCAATATAGAGCTATTATAAACTGAATATGACTTTATTATATAATAATATTTTATGTTTTTCCTATGGTGCCCCTCTTCTCCCTTAAAAAAGGGCACCTCCTCCCATTCATCCTCACACCACATTGAGCCTTCATTCTCGGCCAACCCCTGCACATTTCTATTATCCACTTCCCTAGAAAAATTACAGGGGTTTTTGATCTTCATAAAATACCACCTCTTGTTCCTTAAGAGGAAGCTTAAAAGGGGTGCGTCGAAGAAGTGGTAATCTCTTAAACTGATTCTTTCAAGTTTCTTTCTTCTTCAACTTTTTATTCATTAGTTTTTTAATTATAAATTAATAACATTAATAACACTAATATAATGATATGTTATTATAAATATTAAATAACCCCATTTCACCTTCTATCCATCCTATGGAAAACAAAATCACCACGCGTGCGTACGTACGGAATATCGTCACCACGTTGTGGTGTAATATGTTTTTCCACCACCACCTTAAATGGATGGGTATAATGGTGTAAAGAATAACTATATATGTTTATTATAACATCATACTAATTCTGAGATATTATATCATCCACTCCAATTCAATTCAATAATTATGGGAATGATATCATCGCTCGTGTGTATGTACGGATTAACGTCTCCATGATATGATGAGATTAGTTTTCCATGTTAACCATTCAAGAATGATTATAATGTATATGTAATGAATAATAATGGAATATATGACATAATAAAGCTACTGGATATATATATATATATATTTCATCTACTCACTTCCATTCAAGTC
Source organism: Viscum album (assembly GCA_963277665.1). Lineage (NCBI taxonomy): Eukaryota > Viridiplantae > Streptophyta > Magnoliopsida > Santalales > Viscaceae > Viscum > Viscum album. The sequence goes on from OY728120.1 coordinate 2,118,492,678, forward strand.
AATAAGGAAAGGAAAACAGCGTTCATGCGTACGTACGACCTACCGTCTCCATGAATGGTGTGTTTCATTTCATTTATCTATATATATATATATATATATACTGAATATATATGATATATAAATCATTTTTTACATTCTGTAATTATGTAAATCCTGATAAAATTAACATTAATATCAAGAACAACAATTCCAAACACGTACGATAAACAAAACTATTTTACGTAAAACGCTGCATTAACAAGGAGTTTACAAAATAACATGTAATATAAAGTCATAAGTGAACCATATATGATATCATAAAAATGAATATGATTCTGTAACAAGTCAATGAAATTATTTAAATCATTATACAGGAGGTTTGGATATGTACGAAGCATATTAGACCTAAGGTAAGGGATAACTGTTCCAATCTCGTTTTTACCCGATATTGTTTATTCGTAAGTATTTACTAGGGTTATATTTATCATCCATGTCCCTGTTTTCTAAAAATTGATTCTTGTCTGTTCAAATTTCTTTTTACAAATTTTTTACTTGTACTACATGGTATGTAAGTAATCTTTCTTTTTTTATGTTACGATGTACTTTTTTGACCTTTCCGACAAAAGTACGTGGAGAATGTAATTTTTTAACTTATATGGGTGAACAGATTTTTACAGTTTCATAACGCCTAATTTTGATTAAGAATCCTCTAATATATTGCATTATTAATTTCAATAAAAACCCTTTTCATTTATTATTGCATAGAATTTTGTGAAAAGAAAATGATTTTGAAGAAGAAATGATATTTTCTTCAATAATTCATTTCAAGTGTTTTATCAAAACAATTTTCAATCCAATAATGACATTATTTAATATGTTTATCTTACAAGTATAATGTCTCCATTATTTACAAGGTTTTATTCTTCTTATGATGAAATAATATCCAATTTTTTTATATGGATTATGTTATGATGTCATGATGTTTAATAATCCCATTCTATTACATGGGTTATGCTATGATGTATGATTTATGATTTTGTGGCACACGAAAGAATGATTTCATTATGAGATGGGTGGGGCCTATCTCTCCCTAAAATTCATTGTGTAAATATTTATATCTCATGAAATAGACATGTCTGGAAATGTAAGTTAATTCGGTTCAGTGTTATAGGACTGAAATGAGGAGTGAACTCGATTTAGAAAGGGACTTTGTCCACTAAGATAGTCCTGGAAGTAATGCCTTGGCTGCTATGGAAATAATAACATGTTCTTAATGGTTGAAACAATTACATGCTTTATTCCAATGATATTTTATCATGATTGATGATCCATTATGATATATTCCTTACGTACTTCTAGGATTTATGACTTTGCTCAATATTTTTGATGTGTAGATTTAATGTTCATGTTTTTTCATTCAAATGTTTATGGATTGTTTTATGTTCTCTATGTTTACCCTTATTGAGCATTTGAGCTCACCATTTTTATGTTTTATTTTCCCCAGGATATAAAGAATGGTTATAGGTGAGATAACCATAAGGGGAATAACTTTATGGGAGATGTTGAAGATCTTTCACCATGATTAGAAGATTACCTTCCGAGTTTCCAAAGACACAAAACTAATACTACCATTAGGTGCCTGTTTTTTCATTTATTAAATATTTGGAAAAAGTAATGTAATGCCCATTTACATCAAGATTTGTTTCTCTACAATTTTCATAAACTGTGGATATTTTTTGAATTATATACATTGAAAAATGATTGGGGTGAATTTTTTTTTTCTAAAATTCATGAATATTTTGTCAATAGTGAAATATGGTAATTTGTGGAATTAAACAAATTCATGAATTATTTAGCCATTGATGATGTAGGTCTGATGTATCCCCAAAATATAGAACCATGTTTCATTATTTTATTATATTTTTTGATAATTATCAAACTATTCATTTTCTTGATCCAAATTAATAATAAAATGAATATAATAATGAAAAAACACCCCTCTCTTCCACAATAAATTCCACCCCTGGCTAAATCATCCCCACACACATAGAAGACTCATATATTGATTATTTTTTCCCAATTTCCTTCCCAATACTATATTCCATGACTAAAACCTACTCGACTCATCAAAAGTCCAAAACCAAGGGGCTTATGCAGGCTCTCAAGGAGGAGAATTAAAGAGGGGGAATCATCTTCCTTTTTCTTTTATTTTATTTACAATTTCATTTCATATATTTAATCTCCAACCCTACCCTTATTCAAGTGGGATGAAAACTCTATTATCATATATATACATAAATATTATCATTTTTATGTAAAAATTAATTATCAATCTTCTTCCCCTCTCCCTTTTATTCAATAAATTAGAACATCTTCTATGATGTGTCAATTTACCGGCATCATTGAGGATACACTTGATTATTTCATTAATAACTTCAAGATTGGTCATAAAACCATTATTATGGTTAAATAATATTTTATTATACATATTATAACCCTTTTAATGTTATAGAACAAATATATAAACATGATATTGGATTTAATTGTATATGTTTGTGATAATCCTAAAAATAGTCAAACAAAATTAAAACATTTTCATTAATGTTTTTTCTAATGATTCATCCTCATATCAGGAAAAAAATGATATATGGTATAATTAAATATTATGGAAACATATTAAAACCATTTAATTCAACTTCTACTGTTTTTCTTCCATTCTACAAGAAAATCTATAATGAACCAACCATGGAAACAATGTTATAAATTCACATGAAACAATGGAAATAAAAAATCATTGTTAATAAATGGGTTGAAAATGTTATAAGATGATCCTGCATGGTATTATAAACAAGGTTATAGTTATTTAATAAATTAGTAACACTCTTCAATTCATTATACATTAGTTTTGAACACATTTTAAGTAAGTCGAACCCGAGGTAAGAGACTCTTTAACTAAATCATTGTTTTATATGTTTTAATGATTTATTATTCTAAATATTTATATTTTATTTCCATGTATTCAAAATAGTTTTTATAAATTTATATATATGGTTACTAATGTTTTATTTTCTCTTATTTTCATTCAAAATGGTTTTTTATGTGTTATGTACGATACTTTCCTTCTAAAATTCATTTAAATGACCCATTTAAAAAATTAAAAAAGATTTTTTTATATAAGGAATTATAAGTTTCTCTATATTTTATAACTCATAATTATAATAATTTTATTATTATATTTTTTCAATATTATTTTTCAAGAATATTATTCATTGTTATGTGGGTTGTTTTATGGGTTCTTTTTATGAAAAAATATATTTTGAATATAGATGTGTTTTGATCAAGGTTTTAAATGTGTTATCAAGATTTTTATTCATGATATGTTACTTGGAAATAGTTTATTAGGGTTTTATCCCATTATAGATCGTGATATTATGGTTTGAACCCTATTATACCTCAATATATGTTTGTTTGAGCCCATTATAGCTCCTGATATTATGGGTGATCCCCATTACAGCTCTCCATTACATTGGGTTCTTCGGAGAAAGAATTTGAATGTAAGGTTATTCCATTTGTAAGTGTGAATGTTTTAGTGATATGATAATTATTTCCCAAGTCCATTATATGATTTTTGTATACATGCTTATAAGTTTTTAGGAAAAGTTTTTTTAATGGTTTTTATTGTTTTCATAGGATTAATGATTTTCTTTCATTATGTTTTCTCGTGAGCCTTTTGTGCTCAACGAATGTTTTTTTAAATGTTTTTCATAGTTTATAAGTATGTACAATAGAAATAATTAATTCCAATTTAATGTAATGAATATTTTTCATGGATATTATGTTTTATTTTTAAGAGTTTTATATATTGGAAAAAATGGATTCTATTTTAGTAGTATCCTTTTTGTAAGAATGTTGTTTGTTATGTCATAATACTTTAAAGAGCTAAACATTCTAAGATCCTCAATGAGAAAGGAATTAATTTCTTGACAAAAACTCAATATTATTTACTATTTTATGTATGTGACTTTATAAAAATTTATTCCATATTTAGATATAGGAATTTCAAATTTTGTAAATAGACCCCTTATTTTTTTCAATTTTAATAGATACTACGGTAAAATTTATCACCACAGTAAATGAAAAATAGGGTCATCCAAGATCAAAAATATATTATAAGATAATAATTTTTCATCCTAATTCTTATTATATGATCTTAATTTTACCCATAATTTCTAATTCATAAAATATTATTGTTTATTGGACACTTTTTCATGAGAATTATTTATAAATTATTTAAATCAATTAATCCTACCAATATCACTCTCTTAGTTTTAAATATCCATTATGTGTTCACATAGGGGTAAAAAAAAGTTATGAATGTATATTAATAGTAATTTTGTGGATAATAATATACCATTCATGATGATAATTTATATCTGATTTTTAGGTATTATATAATTACATTAAGTTCTTACACAGTGACAAAATAATATTTATTAAATTAATTGAAAAATAAATTTAATTATTTAGAAAATATTAAAAGTGAAATAATAAGACTAATTTATAATATGACATGAATTTTATAGTTTGATATGACATATAATGGGTTTTTTAAAAGATTATATTATAATTCCATCTTTTTTATGTTTTCTATGTCAAATTAAATGAATAGTGTCAAAATTAACAATAATGATATTTTATCCAAATATTATATTATTAAATTGTTCAAAAAATTTAAAAAATTGATATATTACAAGGTGGGTGTGATATTGTTTTAAATATCATAAATTGTCCATTTATAGGACAATTTTCACCTTATAATTAATAATTTCTACTATTTAATATTGAAAAATTCAATACCACAGTTAAAATTAAAATTGGTTAACTAAGGGTTAATGGAAATAAAAAGGTTTAATATGACACCAAAATTTGTCTAGATTATATTTTTTGACATAATTACAACCATGTACTACCTTAGATTCCTATTCCATGCCATTTGGAGACATTAGGAATGAAAATGAATTAATTGTAATTTAATGTTTTTTGAAATTCCAAAATTTCCCCTCACCTAATTTACAAAAGGGAACCTCCTCCATCCATTTTTCGAAGTATTTCATTTAATAATGGTTTAAATCATTTGGTATTTTTTTGTAGAACCATTTTATAGATCATATAGATGGCTAAACAAACCTTTGGGTATATGAATGTTGGGAAAGGCATATACCAATGATTTTTAGTGAACCATTGGAATAGGGTTAATAGAATTTGGGTTTAACCTCCAGATAAAAGGAAACCATTGGTATAGTTATATACCAATGAGTTTGAAACGATTGAAATAGACCCCCCATAGTTCCCAGACCTACAGGTCCCCCACCCTTACCACATAACCTACAACAACCACCAGAAGCCACACCATCACCCACCTAAGTTATTTACAAGCAGAAAAACATAACCAACCAATATATAAACAATGATAACATAATAAACCAATTAATTAATTCAAAGAATAATAAAAAACATTCAAAACATCAAATATATACATTCATAACTAATCATCAAACATCAAATCTTATATATATCATTCCAAAATGTGAAGGATCAATTTGTCCCGCTTCACTATCACAATTATCAATTTCATCCTAATTTTCATCCTAATTTTCAACCTAACCCACTTATTTTCCCTTATCATCACCCTCATCCTCTCCATCATCCTCGAAAACACTATCACTATTGATATTTCATAGAACGTCATCATTCATACCACTAGTGGGACCAATTCATGGTAAACTATATAATATATGCATCTTAAACCTATATTAATCAAAAGATAATGAATTATATGGTCAAAGTGATATAAATAACACTTACCTAAATTTAATAAATTCATTATTGACCCTTTTACTCAATTCAGATTCTTGTACGACCATTTTTTGGGCCCCATCTACATGGTACTATGAATGTGAATCTCGTGCATTGTATTTTTTCTACTCAGTGCTAAGAGAACTGAAACCTAAATTTTTATTATATCTAGTTTGGAAAATACTCTTCCCTATTCAATAGTATACTCTTCATAAGTTATCATATACTAAACCCTGATGTATGAGATTTATTGTCCCAATGATGCCAGCATCCTGGTCATCAAGGGCCTCCGAATCACAGTATTACAAATTTAAATTTACCATTCCGTTACAAAATATATATCATGATTTTAAATCAACCATTTAAAACCTAAAATTTTTTGTTTTATTTTTTCATTAACCATGCTTATATATTTATTCTTTCTTATCTTGACCAAATATTTTCTCGATGTACACACCCTTCAACATTCAAAACCACCCACTACAATGAAATTAAATTTACAAACCCAAAATTTAAAATATATTATTAATAAATAATTTAATAAGTAAAATAAAATGCATATATATGATAATGAAAAATTATTTATTATAATGATTGATTATTTTGTTCTAATATAACATAAGTTGGAAAAAAAGTAAATTTTGTAAAATAAATTAGGAGAATTGAGAATATGATTAAATAATGATTTTATAAATTAAATTAATGTAGATTTTAAGGATTCTTGTTTGTATATATTATTTCAATGAATATATGGGTAATGAAATTATAAAATAATGTAAATGAAATATATTTATTGATAAAAACTAATCAAGGCAAAATAAATGAATAATATGCTAGAATTGAAAGGTGGAATGTATGTTACATGTGTTCTAATTTGGTTCTCTATGTTTTTATTATGTAATTTGAAAGGGGTTAAAGTATGTAATAGCATGGTAAAATTTTCACGTATAGATATTTATTGATTCATATAATTAATATTAGAGTATGTTTTATTAAAAAAACATGAAATAATAGGATTTATTGTTTATTTGTTTAAAGAATATAAACTTTTAGTTAGCATGAGAGTTTATAAGGTCATGTTATTTTTTATCTTTATTATTCCTATTCAGTTTTATGTGGTATAATTGAATTCATTTATTTTTAATTCAATTTGGTTATGTATAGTTCAATTCAATACAATTTGGGTCAATTATATTCTTTTTATATTAATGATATATGATTTCATTATGTTTGGATTATTTTTATTAATGATTTATTTTGGTTTATCATGGATTATATTTATTTATTTTTAATCAACTACATTTTTTTAAAACTTTTCATTTCAAATTGAATTAGTTTTTTCATCCCTCATATGATTTAGTTTTGTATATGTTACTTTATATTCATTTATTTTATATATCATTCATTTGATTTATTTTAAATCAATTTTATTTCTTTTAGTGCAATTTATTTCATTGATTATTCATTTTTTTAGTTCATGTTCAGACTAGTAAATTCAGGTTTGTTCTTGTCATGTTGTTTTTGCTTCCATCTAGTTTGGATAAGTTTCATTAATCACTAAATATAGGTTCTTCCAAAAGAAGTCTTGCTAGTAAGTCTATTTAAATGGGAGATTCCATACATCAATTTATTTTATTCTAATATTATGAAATGTAAATTTTCAAATCATTGTTCATTTATTGTTACTAAAATATTTCATTGATATTTGAGGCCTCAGAGGAGGTTCATAGTGATTCCTTGAAAAAAAATGTCATAATGGTTTCCTCCCCCTCATACGTGCAAATTCCTAGATGTACTACTTGTTAAAAAATAACTATATTCATGTATGGGTGAGGTAGATACACTCTCTATAGATATATTTTATTAAAATTTAAATTAATGTCAATTGAAAAAAACATTTCATATACTATAATTATAGAAACCTTATAACTAGTGCATTCCTAGGAGGATTTTAGTGATGAATACATGGGACATGATGAGTATTTTGATATATTAATGGAAGAACCCCTTTGGATACCTGCTAAGATTGAGGAGGGAGTTAGAATATAAACATTCCTTGAAAATGAACAATCATCTAAAAAACTATAAGATACTACTTAGAGAAATCCATGCATACTCAATAGGCTATATATGGGTGAAAAAAATTACAGAACATCATATATATGTGATACATTTGTAATCCATAAGAACACGCTTCTATATATAAGCATTACAATCTCAATTTTAAATTTATTTCATTTTAATTTCAATCAAATTTAGTTTTTTATTAACTCTTCCTGTGATTTGAATTCTGATGTAAAGATACTTGAACTAAATAAGGAAGCATTAAGTAATTATGACAATATTGATTCCACATTTGAAGGTTCTGGAGTTGAAATGGAAATGGAGGATATATAGTTGATTCCGTTTGGAGTTGTGACCAATGTGTTGGATTACACCTACTATCCTCTAACTCCACACTACAATATGATGCTACTAGAAAAAGGGGTGGGAATAAAAGAAAAATAACATGGTTTCCAACTATAGATTAAATTAAAGAGATGTTGTGAGATGAAAAGGATGTGGTGTTCTAAACCAAAAAATGTATACCACATTTGATGAAGTGTGATCCACTACAACTTCCAAAAAGGGAATTAAAATATATAGTACATTCATATAGTTCAAACCAAGTTTCCCTTACCATTTATTTTTCCTTATTTTTTGGGTTTTCTTCCAATAAATTTCTCAAGTACTTTTGTATTCCATATAGGTTTTTTAGAAAGGGAAGATGTTGTGGGAATAATGACGTTTAATTGAAAGATTCCATCCTAAAAACCAGATTATAGTCACCCACCATATAATTTTACAAATACCTTACTCATAAAATATGAAAACATATAAAGTCATTATTGAGTTCTTATAAGGGTGGAATCAACTTTGTGTTAGACGGGAAACATGGTTATTGGTATATTAATGTTTTTATATTTTCTCCTTTTTTTATTTTATTTTCCTTTATATTTGTTATACAATTTTAAAAAAATTAGACCATTGAGTTGAGGTGGTAATGATCATGAATATAAAATAAAAAAACTCACATGATTAATTATATGTTTTTAATATCTACTAATTTTTAAGAATTTAATGAAATTTGGTTCCATATTTAAATAGTTGCTACCTTCTATTCATGAATTGAATGAGTTATTCACACCATGTATGAATTTTATGGGGTTACAATAGGCCAGTAGAGTGTTTTTTGGGATCAAGTAGACTTTAGGGGAATGTTGGTTGGACCTGGAATGAAACTTCACTATATGTGAACCACTATATGAAAGACTAGTCCATAGTAAAACACATATTGGATGGTGGGATTCCTATCATGGAGGGAATGATACCAGGCTAGGAATGAAACTTGTGGTTTTTTCTTGTTCAAAATGTTATAGAGAATCACCGATGTTTGGGGTTTTTATCATTGTATCAACTATGGGGAACCACCTATGGTAAATAGGGGGATACAAACTACCATGTTAGTTGTATCACTATATTATTATAGTTTATAATGATTTTATGGGGTGTATTTTAATGATATATGTTGATACATAATAATAAAATGAAATAAGAAATTTTAGGACATGATGACAAACTTAACAACTCTAATCCTAATGTTTCAGTAAACATTAAATAATTTCAATAAAAAAACTAATGAATAAAATTATTTTAATATTCATGAAATTTTATTAACATAATTTATATAAATAAAAAAATTATAAATGAGTGTTGTACAAGAGTTTTCTCATGTTTTAACATCCTAGTCATCCCCAAAGTGTGGAGGTATTTCATAGAATCCATTTTTTATTTCTTCATAATGCTTCATAAAAAATAATTTTCAATAATAGAAAACTAATTATTAATGAAAATCATGGTAAAATTCAATCAAACACTATATATTTGATTAATACCTTTAACATGGTACTCATCCAATAAGTAATCATTTCCCAATAATATAACACTAGAAATTCATTCATGATATGCGTGGCCTCTAAATCCATACCAAATCAAGCATTCCAGCCACTAAACAACTCGTGCTTATATTCTCTCCACAACTCACCTAATTTAATGAGTTGTGTTATCCTGAAAACCTCACCATCTATAAAATTAAAAATGAATATGTAACCAAAATATAAATTCATATCAATACAATGATAATATAACCATAAATACAATTAATTTTTTAACCATTTTTTTCCTAATCATATCTTTTACTTAATTTGGAAGGTGTCTCTAGGAGTGTGACCTTAAGGAAATAATGTAAGAATATATGAAAAGTGTCTCCATAAAACTCCTACATTTTCACTCTATTATTCCAATAATTTTATTTTCTATTCTGTATTACACCATCAGCTGGGTGTGGCAGTTCCAAACTGTACAGATGCATATTTTTCCACACCGCCTAGTTAATGATTCAATAGTTAAAGAAAAAACAAATATTATATTAATACATATTATAATGAATGTTAATTGTTGTAAATAAAAAATTACTAGGGTATTATAAATATACCTGAGGCGGTATGATCAATTGGTTTTGTCGGATCTCTAGGCTCTAGAGGAATTTCAACCTATACAAATGGAGTGATACCCAATGTCTTCTCCAAAGGCACAGAATGTGTCAGAGTAGAAGTTGAAAGATCATGTATGAAGAAGATTATGAAGAAGGAAGCATGAGGAAATTTTTATGGCATAGATGTCTGTGGTAATGAATAGTATGGATGGGGTGTAGGATTCGTCATCAGATAATGGAATGATAAGTTATGAGTCTCAGATAAAAATTGCGGTGAAAATATATATGACCAAAATATCCTGGGTGCCTCTAACAACATGGCGGGATTAAAAGTGGTACTAGATGGTATGTAATAGGAATTGATATGGTGTGATCACGTATCCAGAGTGGAGATTGTATCTCTAGTACCAACCCTCATCATATCATCTAGATGAGCACAGGTACCACTGGGCAGGTTGGAGAATAGTTTTCAATGAAGTGGTGGATCCTGATTAAAAGATAAGAAAAATTATAATCAAATGACATTATATGTTATTGATATATACGATTTCAATAAAATACTCATAACATGAACCAAAGGAATGATTCCCATCTATCTCATTCAATGATTATTGAATTTTTTCCATTTCTTTCATATCTCTTCAATGTTATTCATTTCCTACATTTGAAAACAAATATTTAATTAATTATAAATCTGTAACTAATATGTAATCCAAACAAGAAAGAATATGAGATTTGACTTAATTAAATATATGAATTGTAAAACCAAATAAAGGATAAGTATTGATATAATAAAACCATATTATATTTAGTGGGAATAATATCTAAACATAAAATACCTATCATAGAAAAATATATATGTTCAAATTAGAATGTTTAGAATGGTAATGATAGAGTTTTCTTCTAATTTCAATTCCATATAATTCAATTTTGGTATTTTATTTGGTTCATTTTTATCAATTGATTAGTTCATTTTTCCATTTTTATTTCTCTTATGTCATTAGTCTCATATTGGTCATTTTATTAGGTAATTTATTCATTTTATTTTTCTTAGGTAATATGGTTTAGATTTTGGGTTAGGTCACTTTTTTCATTTTTTTTGGTCATTTTTTCATTGGTTTTTATTTTCAAATTAATTAGTTTAATATGGTAAATTCATTTCATCTTGTTTTTTTCTAATTTAATTGTTTTAGATTATTTTTATTTTATTTGGTTATAATGAAGTTCAATTCAATATTAGAAAATGAAACTAAAATAAAACAACAACAAATATAAATTGAAAATTAACATGAAGGTCAATTTAGATACAAAATATTTGTTATTTATAGTAAATAAATTTGAACATTACCATCTTTAACAAACCAAGTCATGATAATCCCAAATAACTGAGAACACATAAAGGTGATCAAATATATTCCAATCCATAACATTAGGTTCACAATCAACTCCGAAAATTGACCTATTGGAGTCATCATAAGTAATTAACTGATCAGAGTCAATGGGAGTAGGCATTGTGTCAATTTCATCATCAATTTTATCAGAAATATGAATTGGTATTACTTAAATAATGACAGCTAATTCAGGTCACGGATGATCTTTCATATAAAAAAATATATCTCTCTGTTAATTCTAATATATATTGATAATAAGTATCAATATTGAAAATAATTTAAATAACCTGAATTCCAAAATCATCAACAAAAGTTTCATGCATCATCGTCGAATCAAAACAATTAAATTTCATCATTACGACTCGACCATGAGAGTAATAATACAATATTTGTATTCTATCTGTGACTCAATAATAAGATACATTTGCAAATCATGGTTTACTATCTGATGCAGTAGAATAACATTTTTTTTGGTAGTTACCAAAAAACCATCACGATGTGTTCTCATGTTCATTAATAATTCAGTTATAATAAATATGTACCCATTGAACACAATAGATTTACCTTCACGAACCATGGAATTATTACCAAAAGAAAAATATCTTATTTCTTTAGGGACATATTCAGTCAGAAAACTCAATACCTAAAATATAAATGAATATTCAAATTAATTAACTATAGATTTTATTAGTTTATTATAGTAATAATTCTTCATTTAATTTCAACAAATTAGAATACTATTTTATGTGAAATGTATCACTCTTTATCAATGATTAATAAATATTCATTATATTTATGATTTTTTAATCATCCCTTCTAAAAAAATAGAAATATTTCAACAAATATTTACAATTTCATGTGAGGAGATAAAATATAAATGTTAAATTTACCTACATAATGTAGTCATCGAACAAATCATAGTTAGACAAAACTAAGTGATGTTCCATCTCCCACTCTTCAAGGGTTAATGTAGCCAATGTATATGATCCAGGAATTCCCCCTATTTGGGGAAGTGATAGAAAACTGGGTTCAATTTTCTCATATTTTTCTTCTTCATTTATCATTGGTATTTTCTATCTTATAGTCACATCAAAGAAATTCACTAACCACAAATCCAGACATTCGTGAGTCACGTAAACTTTCATGATTGAACCTATAGGATAATTCATGTTCTATTTATAATACATACATGTGAACATATTTCATTTATTTGGATACATCAAACAAAATGCAACAAGTCCTCCGCAAAGTATTTTAGTAGGAAGATGGATAGTGAGATGCAGTATGCATCTGAAAACAATAGAGGAAATTTTTTTTCTAACTCACACACAATTAATGGTTCCCCTACAAATAGTATTTGAAATAAAAACATTGAAAACAAATTATCAAAAATATATATATGAAAATGGAAAATGTGAATATATAACACCCTTAAATTATGGGATAATAGATAACAGATATCTATTGAATCAAATCATTCATAAGGATGTGATAATCATGGATCTTCAAAGATTTCAACATCGAAATTTTTCTATTGGGCCGTTTTGATATGTTTCTTATATATCAATTAGATAACTTAATTGTCTCTACTACTTCTAGTTATTAATTTTTTTATCCAAGATTCATCACAAAAGATGCACACATAACATTCTATTTAAATTTATTGATACACACAGGATGCAATTCTGGTACGATACCCTGATCCACCAAATAAAAAAGATATTTTTAGTTATTTTTCATAATTTTGTCACATATACGAATTAAAATCAAGATTTAATATATATTTATTCAAGGTGAATTATATTTAAGAAATGATATAAAAAATTGGATGACTAATAAGTTAACTAAAAAAAGATTCATTTCTTCATCAAATTGTAATTGGTTTCAGTGGAATAATTACTCCTCTTTCAATATTTCATTTGAACCTTCCTGAATGAAAAACCGAAATCATTCAATTCCTTAAGCATGTCATTTACATATATACACTGAGGTACATTTTTGTTCTCCATGGTATTGTAAAACCTTCAATGATTATTCCTGAATTAATGATCCATTGGAATGAATCATATATGTACCATAAAACTAAATATATGGAAATATTTAGGACTATAGGATTTTATATTCATCTTACAAATATTAATTTCTAGTATTCCATTAATTATTCATCCAAACATCATTATATAAATAGAAAAATAATTTATCATACACATTATTCTAGAATGTATCTGAAGTAATCCTTTCAAACATGCATCGTATATGTGCATTGTCACACCCTAAACATGTAAATCATTTTATTTTAATATATTCTTGATGTCGGATATTTTTTTAAGGTTCATGTAGAGTTTCTAATTGAAATTTTTTATTTTTGGAGTTTTCAGATTAGTTTTGGCCATGTACATGGTTTGCATGCACGGTTTAGGGCTTAACTATGAAGCATGTTGAGGAAATCAGTGTTTTTATTTCATTTTATTCTTCCATTGTTTATCATTAATGTCTTGATCATGGTTTGGGGAAAATATTATGATTCCTGGTAGAAAATATACAATATGGGGGGTTAATGTCTCAGTTATGGCACACAACTTATGCACAGTTAGGAGAAACATTGCTGCAAGAATTTGGGGAGGCTCTGTCTTTTATCAGAGAAAATTCACATATTTCTATCATGTTTTTCTTGGATGTGTAGCCAAATAATGTGGGGATCCAATTATATCTAGTACGGTGCATATGGTTTGTGCACAGTTTGAAAAATTGTTCAGCCTAACCATGTGAATTTCCCATATTTATTAAAACATGAAATTAGAATTTTTCCGCTATAATATTTTAACCCCTTTCTATATTTACTCCCACTTGTCTCATTTTATTCCCACTAAGGTGGTCCTAATATCCCTTAACATGTTTCCTCTCTCCCTTTTGATGATCCACCTATGGATCTATGGTGATTTATTTTTGTTTTTGATGCTTTTATATTCTATAATTCATTATATCTTGATTTATTAGATTTCCTTTTGTGATTACTCTCTTAGTTGAACCCTATAGAATTGTTTTGGTGTGTCAGTCATGTTTATTGGATGTTAGGATGTGTGGATCGTCCCTCGGGCTTAGTTTATCCTTCCTTGAAGATTTTTTTGTGTGTATACATTGTTGAGGTACGTGTTTCCCACTATTTTATTTATAAAACGTTCTATTTTATGCTTGGGGTTTCTAAATGATTTATAAATGTGTTTCCCATACTTGTGGTGTGATTTTATTAATTTTAGTGTTGTTTCCATGTTTTTTATTCTGAGAAAAATGGGTTTTCAATTGAATCCTATTAAACTATGACCATATATATGCATGTAAGGTATTCTGTGATATTTTAATTGGTCTTTTAATATGATATTGAATACTTTTGGATTGTGTTTCAATATTGGTTGGATTTTTCTAACTGGGTTATTGTTCTAAATTGAGTTTCAGGTGATATTTCAATTCCTTGTGGTGTTTTAAAGAATTTGTGGGTTTTTGTGATTAGAGGTGATGTTAGTGGTAACTTCTCACATGGTTTTTGGATACATTGATGGTTTATAAAAAGTGTACCATTGGATATGGTCATATATCTACAATCATGGGGTTCACATAGTAATACACATAATAATGAAAATGGATTTCTTTAAACACATTCCCATAAAAATCGATATTTTAAAATGATCTTTTTCTTCTCCATATCGTTATTAACGTCATCTCTTTTAAATGTTTCCTCCCAATTTTTTTAATATGTTCATTTCGTTGCAAAGTATTAAAATTTTGGTTTCAAATTTGTTTTCAAAAACTTTTACCATTTCCAATTTGAAATGTGGATTGCGTACTAAATGAGATAAAGGCCTATTTTTCACCTTTTGTGAATGTTATATGTTCTCAAATTGGATTTAAATTTTTTTAATATATTATATAGTGTGAATTAATGGTTAGTATTTTATAATGTTTGGGAATTTTTTTCAGCTTTTATAATGTGATGGCTTGGTTAACACTTGTGAATGGATTGTTGTGAAACAGGTACCTCTATGGTGGATCCTCTGATGTGACCGTCATCACATAGGTGGTGTCAGTATTTTTGATAGGAAATCATTGTGGTTATGGGTTTTCATTTTAGTCATATGTGTGTGTACCTACCTATTCATCAGGTAATATGATCATGAGATTCCTAGTAATTTTCAATGGGGATGAGTGATAGTTTCATATCAACCCCAGTTATATTGATTGGTACCCCTAGATTTACTGAGAGGCTGGGTGGGATGTTCTACATGAATTAGAAAATTTAGAGCGGCTAGTTGTTTATTGGATATATAGATTCACCATATTTTAATAGGTGAGTCTGAACTGAGTAAATCCATGGATTAATTCTACAGGTGATTAGGAACTAACCTTGATTATCTATCAGTTTTGGCCAATTTGCATTACAACATTTTGGGTTACCTGTTCTGTTTTTCTTTTCTTGATTCTTTGTTTCCTTTATTTTTTGTGCATCCCTCTTATTACCTAGTTTGGATTCATCATTGTGTTTTGGTTATGAAACTTGTATGTGTTAAAAATAAAACATGTTTTCAAATGAAAAATTGGTTTGTTGTTTAGAAAAGTTAACTTTTCTATAAAGGTGTGATTGTATTTTGAATTGGTAAAACCTATTTCCTATATGTATTTCATGTTATTTTTTGTGGACTGTTCAAGGAAAGAAAATGTATGGACTCTGTGGAGATTGCCTACTAATTTTTTATATTATCACACCGTACATGTTACACATGGTGTCAGTAGAACCACGTAGTTTTGATGGTTAATGTTTCTATTTTTTGAGCCTTTGGAGTAGGTGGGTATTATGGTTGGTTGTAATCTAGTGGTCTCATGGAGATTGTATCATTACATTTTGGTTTTTGTTTTGTTTTCAGTTTCTATTTTTTCAAATGTTGTATCTGGATCCTATTTATATATTTATTATTACCAGTTGTATTGGATATGTTTTGTGATCTATTTGGTTATTTATATTTTTTTCATAAATCATTCCCCTGTAGATTTACCTTGATTCTAGAAACTAGTCACCAACCCCGGAGGATCAGGAATGCCTCTCGGGCCTTGTCTCATATCGTGTTAGGTGTTGGGTTGAATTGAAGCCTTGACCTATTCATGAAAAATGGTATCAAATAAGCACTTTGTTTTTTTATTGAATCTATTAGACTGTAGATTGAGATTATTGAGACTCAAGAGGTAGGTACGGTAAGGAAATAATGAACCCATGTTTGTTATGAACCATGAGTTATCAATGGTAGTTTGGGATTTGATTCATTGTTTTTTTTTTCAGGTTTTCCTATATTAGGCATGAAAACAAAAGTGATCTAGTGTGTTACAATGGTCCCACTAGGAGTAGTGTCCCATGGGAAGCCTAACCCCATGACTGAGGATATTCCAAGTGGTTGGTGCATGCCAAGGGCGGGGATCACTAACCATGTCTTCCTGTAATGAATGGATTCTAGTTCGATATCCCTAGTGTTTGGTGTAAGTATTGTCTTGGTTTGGTTCTGGTTTTCGTTGGTCGATTTTGAAATGGAAAATTTTTTCATGAATACGGTGTTTTTATAAAATATTTTTCAAGGTGTGGTTTTGGTTAGAATGTGGGATTTAGTGGTTAAACTAGATTTAAATGTTATTTGGTTATTATGAAATGTTTTATTGGGATTTTAAATGGTTTAAATTTTAAATTAAAATGGTTGTTTTGAAAAAGAAAATTTTCCTTGTATTTTCATTGTTTTCTATAAGCCATTTTCACTGGCTAGGGATGGACATTTGGTTGAGTTTTTATTGGATATTGATTCTGGTTCTATGTTATTTGTGTTGTTTAGAATATACATCCCAAAAAGTCACCATGGTTTCTGGAATGTTTTCTCTATTTGTTGGCTATGTACAGACTCCAAGTATAGTGGTGTAATCAAGGTTTTCTAGGCTTTATCCTTTTGTTCATGATGATCGAGGTCAGTCTGTGGTAGTGGAATGGATAAATGAAGTTGATAGTCTCTTTATATCATTTGGAACTCCCGAAGCTGTGATGGTGCATTCCATTTAGGTTTTTTTAGAAGGTACAAGTTTGGATCAGTGGAATGTGATTTTTGTATCATCATTTCATGTTGGGATGAAATGGGTGGTTTTTATGACCACCTTAGCATGATGGTTCATACCTGAAGATGTGAATTTAAATAATTTGGAAAATATCCAAAGCGATTAGCATGGCTAACAAACAGTGAAGGACTATATTGATCACTTCATGAAGTTGGTTTCATTTTATATATATGTAGAATAACATGATTATTTGAAGAAAACTCTATTAATTTGGTTTCTTCATCCTCATTTCAGGTGATGATTCCTTTCTTCATGTGATGTTAAGTTCGAGAAATTTTTGTATGAGTCGTTTACAGTAGAGTTGGTTCCTGGGGTGAAATCCCTAGTGGTGAATGAAGTAGTCCTTCTCAGAGTGTGTAAATGTTCCCCATATAGAGAGAAGTATGTTCCAAAGGAATCCATTTCTGAGTTAAATCACTTATTTTATTCAAACTCCTATTTTTTTAACCAATCACTCAGGTGCTTTTAGTGGGTTCAATTCATTCATTAATTCCCGACTTGATTTAATCCTTTGACACCTTTTCATCGATTTAGACATCTGTGTTACCAATAGAAGTTATACAACAATGATTTCAAGAAAAGAAGTTTCTATTGGATTATTTTAGCGCTTATCTATGGGGTTGAGGACATTTCTGATTCGAGGACTCCATCCACAAGTCATTGAGTGAATCGTACATGCATACTGAGAACATCGAGGTTGTATGGAACTTTGGCCAAAATATTGTCTCTAGTGTTGGAGGGAAGATGGTTGATGTTTTTTTTGTAGTTTTTGTGTTTTTTGTATGATTTATTTGATAGAAAATATTTATGGTATTTTAATTATAGCATGCCTAATAATTTTTTTGGGTTGGTGGTTGCTTGTTTTGCTAGTTTTGGAGTCATTTGTGTTTTTTGGAAACCATGAATTGTGATTTGGGTTAACTATTTGGATTGATTTCCATATCTCGGATTCCCCTTGGGCCAGAGATTCTTGTTTGGGTTTGATACATGTGGGGGGTCCCAGTTCTAGTGGCTCTATTTTGTGGCTTATGTGGAGATGTTCTGGGTTAGTATGTATTGGGTACCCATCATAAAAGTTGTGTTAATCAGGTTCGTATGGTGTTGAGAGACCTCCTCTCTTTCTCAGAGTTCCCCTTGTTTTATTTTATAATAGAAGAATTTTTGTGTGACTTGGGGACTTAAAATTCACCTCGAGGTTTGTTTTTTCATTTGGATTCATTAATATTTAAGCTCATGTTTTGTTGCATGTTGTGTTGGGTGACTATATAGGGGTAGAAAATGTTCATGTTGGATATAATTTTCACACACCAACCTTATAAGTCATTTTATTTTATTATTTTCTAGATTTTGTATCATTTGTTTATGGTTCAGATTTAGATCCATGTTGAAAATTATTATTTTTTGAGTTTTTATTGAGTTTTGGCCTTGTACACTATTAAGGGATTAATCATGTGTCCTATTGAGGTAGATGGATTTTTCAATTCATTTTATTGTTGAACATTTTGACATGAATTGACTTATCATGGTTTGGGGAAAATCATGTGAGGTGTTGGAGAAACCATGTTGCTTGGGGGTTGGTTTTTGGGTCCTAGCGCATGAATTGTGCATGGTTAAGAGAAATCATGTGGAAAACATTCGGGGAGTCTCTGTAATTTGAAATAGAAAAATCACATAGTAGGCATGTGGTTTCCCTAATAATGCTCCAATCCATATGGGGTTCATCTTATCTTTAGTAGGGTGCACACAGTTTTCACACAGTCTAACAAATGATGTAGCCTAAATTTACAACTCGCCCAAATTTATTAAAACATAAAATTCCAAGTTTACCCCTCTTATATATTACCCCTGTTTAATATTTCCTCTACCTTGGATCATTTTCAGTGCATGGAAGTTTCTCCTAATTTCCCTTACCTTGGTTACTCTCCCTCTTTCGGTTCCCATCCTTTGGATATAATGTCTGTTCCTTTGGATTTTTCGTTTATTTGTTCTTCTTCACATCCTTCTCTCATGATTTATTTATTTTTACATTGTTTATTTCTCTATAATATGATCCATAGAGGATTTAATTGATGTGTGTGTTGTTTTTCTTGGATGTTAGGATGTGTAGTTCATCCCTCAAGCTTATTTCATCTTTCTCCCAAGGGATTGTTTCATGTGCACATCATTGAGGTAGTCGTTTTAATCCATTCTAGAAAATTCAATTTTATGCTTCAGTGTTTCTAAATAATTTATAAAAAATTTCCCATTCATTTGGTTTAATAGTATAAATTATAGTAGTATTTCCATGTTGGTGGTTTTCTGAAAATTGGTTTTTCAATGGATTACTATTAAATTATGTTCATGTATTTTCATGTAAGGTGTTTAATGAAATGTCAATTTGTCTTTTAAAATAAAATTTTATAGTTTTTTATTGTGTTTAATAATTGGTTGGATTTTAGAAATTGGTTTCTTATTCTAAATTGAGATTCAAGTGTGATTGAAATTTTTTATGGTGTTTTAGATCATGTTTGGGTTTTTGTAATTCACAGTGATATTAATGGTAACTCCATAGATGTTTTTAGATACTTTGATGGTTTATAAAACGCATTCCCTTGGATGTTATCATGTACCAATGTGTATTGGGTTCACATTATGATACACACAAGAATTAAATTGTATTTATTTCAAAATGTTTCCCTTAAACCCTATATTTCAAAATTACCTTTTCCTTATCCTTCTATTCTTTAACCTCATCTCTTTCAAATAGTTCCTCTAAAACCCCCAATGATTCATAATAGATTACATTCCTCCAAAATGATTTAAATTTAATTTTCATATGTGTTTTTAATTTTTTTTTCTTTTTTGGAATTTAAAATATGGATTGAGAACTAAATGAGATAAAGGACTATTTGGAACCTTTAATGAATGTTTAATGTACTCAACTTGGTTTTGAAAAAATCTTTGAAATCATGTGTACTGTGATGGTATGATTAGTATTATACAATTTTTGGGAAAGTGTTTCGAAAATCACATGATCTGATGTCTTCTTTGGCACTTGTGAATGGCATCTATTGAGATGAGAACCTCTATAGTGGATCCTTTGTCATGAGGGTCATCGCATAGGTGGTGTTATTTTTTGGGATAGGAAAGCATAGTGGCTATGGGATTTTTCTTGAACCACGCATGTTAGGACCTCACCATCGATCATGTACAATTATCATTGTTTACCTACGCATCATCTATATGGTCGAGTGATGGTTTCTAGTCGACCCCAATTAGATGGTTTGGTACCCCATTTATTTGATGAGAGGATAGGTGGGATGGGTCATTTGATTGGATAATATAGAGTATATAGTTGGTAATTTACTATGGACCTTCACAATACATCGGCATGTGATTTTGAACTATGTATGTCCATAGATTTCATATAGATATGTTTATGAAATGGCCATGAATATCTTTTATTTTTCATAATTACAGTGCTTTATTTTGGGTTACATGTTATGTCAGTGTCTTCCTAGTTATTTTGTGAACATAATTTTTAGTGTTTCGATATTATTATCTATTTTGGATTATTCTTTTGGTTTTGGTTATTGAAATGATATGTATTAAAAATGGAAACCCATTTTGAAATGAAATGTTATGTGTTCTTTGGAATAGTAAATTTTTCTGGAAATTAGTGTTTGTATTTTTAAATGGTAAAACCTATTTTATATAATTATTTCGAATTAGTGTTTTTTCGAATGTTTTGATAATGATAATTCATGGAATCTATGGAGACTGAATATTAAGTTGTTTTATGCCCACACCATACTTGTTGCACTCATTGTCGGTAGACCCAATCTATTTTATAGGTTCAAGTTTCTTGTTTGGTTATGTCTTTGTAGGAGGTTTCTCTTTTGGTTAGTGGTGACTAAGAGGCCCTGGGGATATTGTGTCATTCTGGTTTGTTTATTGGTTTCAGTTTCTATTTCTATTTTGTCTACCTATTTTATTTAGATCTTGGTTATGTATTTATTATTACCAGTTTTATTGGTTATTATGGGTGCTCTATTTGGTTATTTGATCCATGTTTTGTGGGTAGAAATCAGTCACATTTATATTATCTTTGATTCCCAACACTAGTCACTATTCTAGGAGTATCGGGAATACCTCTCAGGCCTTGTCTTATACTTGGTCGATTGTTGGGTTGAATGGAAGCCCAGACTAGTTCGTCACGTACACAACCACATTCCAAATATGTTCAACTCTTTTATTAAAGGTTTCATGTATAAATCTATATCATTTCTATGATTAGAATGTCCATATATGATTATACCTGTGAAATGGAATGGATTTTTTCCCACATAGCCATGGTGGAAGGTTATAATTGTTTTTGAAATCTAGCCATGTGTTGTTTGGGTTAAGAATATGCCCGAATGGTTTAAAACTATCACAGGAAATATCTAAACTCACTTTATTTATGTCATCTATGAAGTCAGGATATCAAGAATCAAATTTCATACATGATAATGCATCTGCCAGATGAACTAACTCGCCATTATTCTTATTTATCTCAATCTCATGTCATCACATTTTAATTGATATTTTTTCAGACATGAAAATATTCTAGTATCAGGGAATCACTGTAAAGTTCCACATTACATTATTTGTTATACGAGATAGTGTTCCATTAATATTTTTAATCCATCAGGATATTCCCCATATAATAAAATAATTTCATTCAGAAGTTTCCTCCCAGAATAAGCCACAATCTTCCGGGAAATAATTAAAAATTTAAGAAAATATAACAACATCAACTATATTCTATTTAATAAAATGTATTGAGGGAATATAAGCATAATTTTTAAGTAAGTATATCAAAAATTTAAGAATATAATCAATGGTAATATTATAAATCTCTCACATGGTTTTCTTATAAAACTATCAGATTAAAAATTCCATCTTTTTCATTTTACCACATAACTTATATACTAGAGTTGTGGAAGCATCATTTATTTTTTTCATGTTGTAATCAACATCATTTTCATTATATTTTTCATGTGTTCTCGTATATAATTCTTCATGGGTAAACATCTATTCCTTATCATGATGAAGAATAAAAAGAAACTGGTCATCTAAATGATTCTTCAATCCAATCCCCTTATTCAGATCATGATCATTTTGTGATTTCATTTTCTCCCCATTATGATACAATCGATAGCAGTTTTTTTGAAAGTAAAATATTGTTATGTAGTGTTTAAATTCATCACTGCTTAACAGAGTTATTCCAACATTATTATAACATGGGTAGTGTATGTAACCACTATCTGAATGATTCTTAAATGAAAAATCTAAAAATTTCTCATACCTATTTTTAAAATTTCTTATGAAGTGATTATTTTCATATATCAAACATCAATCCATTATTTAAAAAAAATATGTCATTTCATAAATGTAATGAAATATTTTTGATGTTAATTAAAAAATATATTTTATGAAATGAGAACTGTTCACCTTATATGAAATCATAACTAACGCAATATTGTATATGATAATAATAATATAATAGACCAAAAACTACTATATATATAAACAAACACGATAAATATAAAACCATTATATTTAATTAAATTATATCTATGTGTAATAATTATACATAATACTAGACAGTGTTGTTTTTATAAATTTTGTTACGGTTTTTTATTTTATTTAATCCACTTTTTATGTGTGTGCGATGATGAGTGAATGTGTGATAGATGTGATAAAATAGATGGAATGTAATAAAATAGTGGTATAACTAAATTAAAAGTATGTGTGACACAATGTTTGAGAAGAAATGATAAATTTTTAACAATGACTGTAGGAGATAAAATTATAAACAAGTGAATGAAGTAATGACAACATGATTGACATTAATAAATTAATTATAAGGGGGATGTATTTGAATTTGGTTAAATGAAATGTTTTTTCAGGGCTAATACCATTATGGGATCCTTTAACATTGTTTTTTAAAGATCAATGGTAATGCTAAAATTTAGTGGGTCAACATAATAAGGAATAAATTGGTTGATAGTCTGAAACATAGTGGATATGATGTAAAATAATTTCCTAAAGAAATTTCTCAATATGATATTTTTTATAAACTCATGATATTATGTTTTAATTTATAGAGACAATTGTACTGCAAAATTATTGATATTTCTAATCAATCGTGACCCTCAAGTAATGATATTTTTTTATTGTATAAAATAAAAATTGTAGTATTGGTGATCAATGATTTCATTGTAGGATATTTTGATGATAATCAACTTATCACAATAATATGTATATGTTAAATTGTTTATAGACCATTGAAGATGATATTTTTTATATGGTATATTTTTTTAATGTATCCATCTTGGAAAAAGTTATTTTTTGTATAATTTATATTTAACATTTTTAATACTATTGATTGTTAATGACATTCATTGGAATCGTATGTTTTTTGTTGGATTCTATTTTAGTTTGAATTCCCATATAGATGAGCGTTCTAACAGTCTAGGTTATCCTATACGATGTGATGAAATTTTCCTTATATATATATTCATTGACTATTATGTATTATCCAATAATGTGAGTGGGATTCCCATATTTATAGTCACTCCAATAGTAAATCCAATTCAAGTACTTCCCCTCTTAATACACTCTCCAAAATTTGAGGCATGTATAATACATAATAGGATACCCCTTCCAATGGATTTTTGTAATAGTGAAGGATTTTTCAATATGCTAACATTATGTAACCTATTGATATATAATTATCTTTTATAAGAAAATGGTATTTTTATTTAAAATTATAAGAATATAAAATAGCTTTCCATCACCTCCTCAAGTTATATTTAATTTTTATATATTTAATAAAATATTTATGAAGTTACTGTAGATGAGGTTGAGGTGTATAATGTCTCCAATGATCATGGAATTGAGAAAAAAACACCATATTTGTGGATGAAATACAAAGATATTATCTATGGAACATCCCCTATTAACAATATATTGTTTTCTATAATCTCACAATAAAACCCAAAATCAAATAACATGTTTCAAAAATATTATTATTGAGATTTATAATGTATTAGATTACAAGACATATTTAAAATTTATTCATATTATCAAATTGAACATATAAATCATTCAATACACTATAATTAATTATATAAAGATCATAAAAATAATATTTTCATATTAGAATTATATATAAGCAGAGAGAAAATTAATTAAAAAACAACATCATACACAATAATATTTATTATTAAATTCAATAGAAATATGATTAAAACTAACCATTGATCAATGAATATGTATTGTGAAAAAAATAGTTGTTTATTATTTTAGACCTAGAAAATAAATGAATGTGATGGTTGGAAGATGAAATGATGTAATTGTAACATACATATTTGATATTCAAGATTAATCGATTGAAATCCTTAAGGAATGAGAGATTGTTGCGGATGGGGAATGAAACTGAATATCATTGGTTGGGTTTTTATAGATAGAAAATAAATGAAATGGATTCTTTTTAGAAGATATATACAATTTAAAACTCACCAATTTGATGTTGATGAAGCTAAATAATTGAAACTGGGGATGGATCATTGGTTGGGGAAGCATATTGAGCACACTGTAGGGAACAATGTGGATTAATTTCGAAATGAGGAGTTCCTTGACATGGGATATATTTAGAAAAACAATATACCAATAGTTTTTTAGAACTATTGTTATTTACAACATTAAAATCGAATATACCAATAGTTTTGTTGAACCATTGGAGTAAGACCCCTATACCAAAAGTTTTTGAATGTTTTTGGTATATGGGTGTGGGTATAGAGTCCCATTCTAGTAGTAATAACTTCTTCATGACACAATAAATTTTCTTTATTGACAAAAATCATCCAATTTCTATTATCAACATTCCAATACATATTCTAGTGGATTTAATTTCCCAAAATACCATCCCTATATCCCTTTATATGTGATCTAAATGATTCATTTCAAAGAAGAGGCAATCACCTTAACAAATCAATTTATAATATACTCTTGTTTTCTTCCTATAAATCTTTTTTATTTGTCATATAATAAATATATCTAGTCTAATAAGTTTTCATTAATGTTATTATTATTGTGAAAATACTATTATAAATCTTTCTTCCATAAAATGTTAAATGAAAATATCACTTGTGCATATACATGGTTTACTGTCTCCATATAGTGATACAATTAATTTCTCATCACTATATTTTATGGATGGGTAGTTTGCTGGGATTAATATTTATATATGGTACTTTTTAAATAATTATAAATTTTTTAATGATAATATGATATCTACCTTCTTACCTTACAAATCGTTGGAAAATGATATTTCTGATTGTGCATACGTGTGGACTACCAGCCGCACATGGCGATGCGATTCATTTTTCGTTACTACATTACATTAATGGTAAAAATAATGAATTTAAATAATATATATGATATATATGATATAATAATTTTTTTTAATGTTTATTTATTTTTTAACTTTCTTTTTTACATCTATAAAAAAAATGAAAACAATGTTCATGCGTACGTACGACCTACCATCTCTTTGAATGATGTAATTCATTTTTCAATCTCAATAATTTATGAATAACTATAAACATGTATATAATGAATATATTTTTTATTTATATCATCATTGAAATTATATATATGATGGATCCTTTTCAAAATACAAGTACCAAATCTACTGAACCAGAACACATATGAAAAATGAAGATGATATCACCTGTAACAATGATTATAATAATGAAGTGTTAACAAACAAATGATAAAAGGATATAATTAAATAATATAAAATATGAAAAATATGATATTATTTATTTATGTGACTATAATAAATCTATATTTATTATATAGGAGGCTCCAATGCATATGAATGAAGTCGGACCAAATGTATGGGGTTTTTGGGTCACTTTTATTTTTCTGGGACACTTGCCTTATAACCAACGTGTTTCTTATGTGTGATGTATATAATGACCCTGAATTTATTTTTTGATTTTTATAATAATAATTATGGGATATAAATATCCCTATATGTTTATTTCTTACATGCTTCTTATGATTCTAGATTTATCAAAGTGGTAGGGTTTTATGTCATAGTCCCATTATTTACCGGGAATAATTATGATTTTGCCTCTAATTATGAAATATTTTGATATTACAATCAATAAAACTTATGAATGTTCATATATTTTCGTTATTTATTTTAAATACATGTTTTCATTTCATTTTTCTCATCTTATGTACTTACGAGACTAAAAATATGTTTTTAAGGAAAATTGAATTTATTTCTCTCTTCACTCAAAAATAAATTTTCTTCTATATCTATATTTTATAAAACTGTTTTAAAGAATGTTTTTACTATTATTATATTATTTTATGATGACATTTTTAATCATTTTAATATTTTTTAAAAAATTGTTTCAAATGAATCTTCTTTTCATTTTTTGAATGAGGTAGTTATAAACTTTTTTTAAAAGTGTGAAAAGAATTTTTTTATCTTATATAGAATGAACATATCTTTTCACCATCATAATTATTTTTTTATTAGAAAATTTTTTTACATGTTTAAAATATTCATTTCAATGAATATTTTTTCATTAATATATTTACACTTTTTATAATAACTAATTTTAATATTTAAAGGTTATTTTCATCAAAAATTTTCAAATAATCTTATAATGGAATTTATATTCATCAAAGACAGCAACACATGATTTATCTTATGATTTTATTCGGATATGATCCAATGATATCATCCTTCTTCATTCTTTGGATGTTTAATGTTTATTATGACAATATTTTTATGAAACACGTTCCTTTTCAATGAGTTATGCTATGATGAAATGTTTTTGAAACTCATTCCTTTTCCACGAGTTATGCTATGATGAAACAATTAAATCTCTATTGAAACCCATTTATTCTCATGGGTTATGATATTATGAATGTTTTATGATCTTTTGGAATACATATGTATGATTTTCATTATGATAGTGGTGGGACCTATATCTCCCTCTAATTCAATGGGTAAATATTGATATCTCGAGAAATAAACAAGACTGAAATGGGGGTTAAACTCAGTTTAGTTAGGTACTTTGTCCACTGTGATATTATTGGGAATGTAATTTTACTATAATTATGGTTTATGGAGTGAATCCATTAAACTATAATAATTTTGGAAATTATCCTCTTCTTATATTTAAATTATTTTCTAAAATTTATGTGTATACAACAATTTCATGTGATTTGAAAATGTTATGCTGTCATGGCTCAGGTTTTTTAATTAATTTATGATTCATGACTTATAAAATTCATTGTTTTATTTCATGACTCAAGAATATGATCTATGATATACATGGCGTGGTTTTAAAATGTGAATTCCATGTTATCAACACCTTTTATCTTGTTATTATTATATAATCATTGATATCTCCCATGTTTATCCTTAATGAGATTCACAGATCAAATTTCCTTATGTTTCCTTTTCAAATTTATAAATAATGATTTTATATATGATATTTCAAAGAAGGGTTATTGTTATGAAGAACTGAGTTGGAGATGATGTATAATTATTATAAATTAGTTTTTCAAGTTTTTAAGTTCCCAAGATACTATATCTATATTATTCTAGCATGAATAGATAGGTTTTATAATGATTATTCTTATTTTTTGATGTAATATCAATGTATAAAAAATATAGGTCTTTCTACTTGGTATAATAGAATGGTTTAGTTAACCTTTGAAAACTTTTATGAGAAATCTTTAGTGAGAACCCTGGGGATGAGTCTCGGTATTGGATAAAATTCTAATATTTTGGTAATGACCATGAATGACCTAGGCTAAAAAAAAGGTTTCATAAAAGTAGGTGTCACTATTTATAAATCCATTAAATGATATTTAATATATTGTTTATCATTATGATTATTTTTGCTCACACAATGCATTTTGGTTTTAGTCAATGATGGGATCCCAAAGGAATCGCGTTAATGTTGAATGTGAAGGTCAATGGAATGATTTTACTCATTATCAGCCAAGTGAAATAATATATGGAATATCAAACCTTATGGTTATTTTTAGTCATCTATCTCAATATTTTATTAATAATTACAACATTGCTGAGTTTCCTAACACCCCTAATAATAGAAAGATGGAGTTTCATAAAAAAATTATAAGAAATAGGATACAACATCCAAAATATATAGTTCATGGGAACATGTTCTAAATTTGATATCTCAAAGGAATGGGGATATATTTCGAGTTTGGAAAATAATGACACAATGTTTGTTATTTCCAAGAAAAAAATGAAATGTTAATTTCATACAATGGATTAGAATAATGGTCTTCCTAAGGTATCCTTGATTATTTAATGTATAAAATGTGGAATGTATGGAAATTATGAAGATTGATGTCCTTACAGAATTCTTGATAAAAGAATAAAAAATGATTTATCAGTGATGCTTTTATGAATGAAGATGAAGATACCACAAATGACATATGAAAGTAATGGGTTGTTTTAAAATTATTTCAATTGTTAAAAGTAAAAAAATGCATAATTAAGTTGAGGATTATGAATCTTAAGACATGATTTATATTACATATTTTAGGAAAGTCGTATTGGGTAATATGTTAATGAATCATGGATGGTGGTTTAAGAATAAAGTGTGATGATTGAGGTGTTTATGTATTTGGATTCAAGAATTATGTTTTATAAGTTTTATAAAAATTATATTCTAGTTACAAAATCATGAGATAACATAGGATTTTTCTGTAGTAGTTTTTATTTAAGAACATAAAGAAATATTTTTAATATTAAAAATAAACAGGAAAATTAATATAGTAGTAAGGTGATATATTTGGAGAACATGTGATTAAGGAATATATAAATATTAATATGTATTTGATTTTGAGTTAATAATTTTTAGTTTGGAACCGAGTTGACTGAAATTGATAGTATTGGTGTCATTTAAATCACTCTGTGATTTGATAGAAAATGATTTAGCTCATATTTGATGAAGTTTATTACATTTATGGATTTATGAAATATATTCAATACATGTGAACATATTTAAGGTATAATTATTGTGTAAATTTTCGAAGTATATATGTTTTCATGTGAGGTTAACTTAAATTTTATAGATACATTATTTGGTTTATAATTTTAAGGTTGATCATAAGTTCAAAGCCATCAACACCAAATTTTATTGTTTTATGTGATGGGATATTGATAATTAATGGAGCTTTAAATACCCTTTGGGATTGTTATATGATTTCATGAAAAGTTAACTATAGAATAATGGATAGTGGGATGTAAATAATCCTGATAGTGAAAAAGTGATTCATTGACAAGGTGATATTTTGAGATATATTTGTGTTCCAATTATTTATTACACTTTATGATAGTATTTAAATATTATTTATGGTATTTTTGTGAATTTCAATTTTTAAAAAGATTATGTAGTAATTTATCACTGTGATTAATAATAAATGGGTGATGTTTCATTGAGTTGAAGTATATACAACCCTTAGGTTTACCAAGATATTTATCATGAAAAATATTTGTGTAGAATGAAATTGATTGTTTATAATACGTAGGGTATAATATAGCATTTGGGATCAAAAAATTATTTTATACTATTGTTATTGAGGTAATTAATGTTTTGGAGACTAATGTTTTATTTCTTCATATGATGGTTTGTTCGTCTTTAGAATTATCTAGTGCGCACTATTTTGGTTTTGGATAGTTTATAAAGACATGAGGAAGATATTTTTATCCTAAGTATTACGTGAACAATTAAAAGTATAGTTTATTGCTTCACACATAATAAAATCATCTTGAATATCCATTGTTTGGGGAAAAATATCAGATTGTGAAGAAATCGATTAAATGATGAGATTCTACATGTCATCTAAGTATATTTCCTTATTTTTTTAGTATAGATAGTGAATAAATACCTAAAATAAATGAAATTTATCTTAAGAAAAAAAAACTACTATAATTTTACCTTCAATTCTATTGAATCGACGGTCTTTTCACCCCTCATAGATTTATGATTTTTTTCTCTTTATCATTCTCCTGACCATGTTCTCCATCACTATATATCAATAATTTGGCTTTAATTTTCTCTACCATGTCCATGATTTCACATATCACTAATTTTATATTATTTTTTATCATATTTATGTGTTATTCAAGATGACATTTACATTTTCCTTCCCATATTTTCATGTTAAGAGGATGTTTTATTATCCTTTTTTACAATGTGGATCTTCATAAAAAGACTTTTCAGAAATCAAACCTTTGATTACTGAGTACAAGTTCCAATCATTTGAAATAAATTTGTAAAATATGTATAATGTAAATCCATGAGGTTTTATAAACTATTTCTCTTTAAATTATTATATTTCTTCAATATCATTCATTACATGCAACACATAGTTAAAATGATTCACAATATATTATTTAAATATTATCATGTGAAAGTTATATTATTGACATTAAATTGGTGACTATAAATATGATTAAATACTTTATAATATATATAAAATGATCCCAAATGATAAAAATGTATTCATTTATTTTTAAAACATTATAATTCAAATTCATAAAAAAATTATATTATACTTAAAAAATAGATATCCTTCGAAAACATTTTTATTTATTTTTATGAGAAATTATTATATTAAATTTTTTTCACATTTATAATATTTATTTTTTAAAACTAAATAAATTTTTTAAATCTTCACATCAAAATTATTTTAGGGTTAATTTATAATATATTTCTAAAATGATTGATTTTCTAATGAATAGTGAAAAGTACTGATTTTTATTGAAAACTGTATTTTTATTTCATGAATGAAAAAAATTCCTTCTTTTAATGTTTTCAAAGTAAAATTATGTATCTTATATTTTAAATAATCCAATTTAGTTCACTGGAATCAATTTTATGCTTAAATATGGTATAAAACGTTTTTATATGTAAATAGGTGTTCTCGTAAAAGACTGTTTTTATGCACACAATGTTTTTTTATCTCAATAAACAAACATAATCAATATTGGTGAATAATTTTAATTAAATATATATTTTTTTAATAAAATCAAATATTTTAAACATTTATCTAATATTTTTAGTATGAATGGGGTAATAATGAATCAAGTTTTATTTTAAAAACATTATTTTTTCTAATATAGATTATCATTACATTTTATATATTTATTTTTTAAAAAAAATATCTGTAAAATATAGGTTTTAAATTTGATAAAAAAATTCAATATTTATATCTATGAGGATTAAATTTTTTAAATAGAACTATTTTATTTTCAGTTAATATGAATAGTAACTATGGTTAAATTTATCTCCTCAGTATAGGGAAAATCTAGTTAATATAGATTCAATATAAGTGATAAAGCCATAATTTTTCATCCTATTTTATATTAGAATATTTTATTTACACCCTTATCACCTTATTATCCAAATTTATTGGTTTAAGGGATACTTTTCTATAAAAATTATATATATATTAGTTATATCATAGAATGTTTCAAAATGTCACTCTCTTGGTTTTAATTATATTTTAAGTATTCACATAGGGAAAAAAACTAGATATTAATGAATAATAATAAATATTTTTTTAATAATAAATTTATATTGGTTATTTTAATTTATTTATAATTTTGAGGTATTATATAATTACCTTAGATCCATATGTGATGCAAAAATAGCAGTTATTCAATTAATGGAAAAATAAAACAAATAATTTTTAAAATATCAAGAGTGATATAATTTGAGTAATTTGTAGTGTCTTGTGAATTTTATAGTTGAATATGACATTTCAGTTTTGTGTTTAAATATTATATTTTAATTCCAAATTTTTTGTTATATCTTTTAAGTCAAATATAATGAATAATGTCAAAATTAAAAATAATGATAATTTTTAAATTTAATATTTTATTAAATTATTTAAAAAACATAAAACGTTTTAAATAAGAAAAGGTGGAAATGATATGGTTGAAAATTTCATAAATTGTCCATTTATGTGGCAATTTTCATCTTATAATTAAAAAAATTAACCCATTCATATTGAATATGTTGTTACCGTAGTTAAAATATTAATTGGTTTTCTAAGGGTTAATCAAAATAATAATATTTAAAATGACAGTAAAATTTTCCTAAATTATATTAGTTGAAGGTATTAAAATCCTACCTAACCTTATCTTTACATACTTATCCATTTTAAGGCTTTTTTCATGAGAATGAATTTATTATAATTTAATCTTCTGAGAAATTTCAAATGTGCCCCTCACCACAATTATAAAAGGGAAAATCATCCCTCACATAATCACACTACATTGATCATTTAATATCTTGAAAAACCTCTACCCAATTCTATTATATCCTTCCCTAGACCCATTCTATCAGTTTTCTTCCTAAAAGTCCATTTCTAGATCCCTTTATAGGTTATCTAAAAGAGCAGGTTAAAAAGGTGGTAATCACCTAAAACGAACACTTTCTTTTCTACTATTAAATCTTATAAATATATGTAATTTATTATAAAATAATAAATTATTTATCCGAAATATTATTTAATGTTATTATGATTATTAAGAAACTATTATACACCCTCTTTCCATAAAATATGATGTGAAAATATCACTCGTGCATACATACAGCTTACTGTCTTCACATAGCGATACAATTCATTTCACGTCACCATATTTTATGGATCGGTATTATGAAAAGTTTTATTTTTATATATGATATTTATGAAATAATTATACTTATATTATTATAATATCTTATCTACCTTCTTACGTTCCAAACCATTGTAAAATGATAGTATCAATCATGCATACATGTAGACTACTACCTTCATAAAGTGATGTGTTTCTTTATTAATTTATAATTTAGATGGATGGAAATAAGGATGAATGTAATGAAAATATATTATATATATGATATTATAATTTTTGATAGGTGATTTTTTATTTACATTTCTTTCATTACAATTTCAAAAAAATGACAATAGTGCTTGTGTGTTTGTGCGATATACCATCTCCAGGAATGGTGTAATTTATTTTTCTGTCTATATATTTTATTAATGAATCTAAACAAATATATAATTAATATAGATGATATTTATATCATTATTAATATTCTGGAGATAATGTAACCTTTATCAAAATACATGGACCAAAATAACTGAACCATACCATACATTGAAAATGAAGCATATATCACTTGAAATAATGATTTTAATGAAGAAGTGTTAACATATTGTTGATAAAATGTTACAATTAAGTCATATATAATATTATTCATATAATCATGGTTATTTAAATTCATACTAAGGACATTAGATGTAATGTAAGTAATTTTCCTCGGTTTTATTATTGTGGGACACATACCTTATACGCCACTTATTTCTTTTTCATGGAATATATGCTTTATGTGAATGTATTTTTTGAATATTCTCATGAAATATATGGTATATACATATCTATAATTGGTTATTTATTCCATGGGGCCTTTGATTCAAAATTTATCAAAGTGTATATTCTTTTATGTCACAATCACATTGTTTATCATGACTAATTATGATTATGCCACCAATTATAAACTTTTATGATCTACCACTGAAGAAAATATATGACATTTCTTATACAATGGTTATTTATTTAAAATAAATATTTTTTATTAATTTTACACATAGTATGTACTCAAGATACCAAAAGTATTATTTTATGGAAAATTAACTTCATTTCTCTCTTCAGACATAAATTCTTTTTCTTCCATATAAATATTTTTTTAAAATGTTTTAATGAAGGTTTTTATTATTCTTCTATGATATTTTTAAGTCATTGTAAACATGTATTAGTTTTAAACAATTTTATGAAGGGTATCTTCTTGTTTTTTTCTAAATAAGGTACTTTTTAACTTTTTAATAATAGTGTGAAAGGAATGTTTTATTATCTTATATGACATTAACAAATTTTCCCACCATCATACTAATTTTTGCATTGAATCTTCCTTTATATGTATATAAGAGTTTTCTGAGAAAATTTTTTCCTTTATATTTGAATAATTTTTTGAATAATTTATTTCAAAATGGAAATGTTATATTCCTCAAGATTGTATTAGTGACATTTTAATGGTATTTATATTCATTAAAGACAACAAAACCTGATTTCACCAATTCATTACTGGGGATATGATCTAATGATACCATCCTAATTCATTCTTTGGATAGTTTATTATTATGATGAAAATATGTTTATGAAACTCATTACTTCTTCATGGGTTATGATATTATGAAATATTTATGACACTCATTTATTTTCCACAGGTTGTGCTATAATGAAATAAAGAAATGTTTTTGAAATCCTTTTTTTAATAGTTCTGCTATCATGAATGTGTTATGATATTGGGGACACATACGTATGATTTTCATTACATGGATGGTGAACCTATATCATTATCCAATTCAGTAGGTAGAGGTAGATATCTCATGAAATAAATAGGACGGAAATGGGATGTGAACCTGGATTAGTAATGGACATTATCCACTATGATAGTCTTAGGAGTGAACCATGAATACAATGATAATTTGAGGAGTGAAATAATTCCAATGTGATTGTTTTCTTAATTTTCCTTCACTACTATGGAAATTATTTCCTATTCTTATGTGTATTACAGAATTCCATGTCACATGCCAATGTTATGCTCTCATGGATCATATTCTTTAATTTCATTAGGATTCATGTCCTATAAACTATGAATCTTTATACAATGAATACATATTATAATCTATGATATGTGTAATAATATGGATATTTTTTTCATGTATGGATCAATTTTTCATGGTTTTTGAGTAAAAGAGTAGTTTTTGGAAATTTAAGGAGTACACGCCATGTACATAAGAGTACAAACTGTGTACTCAGTTGCTACAGGTGACCATGTACTGACGTGTAACGGCCAAGTACGTGGCCATGTGGGGTGACCTAAAAAATGCCTAAAGAGATGCATAGTGATGGAATATACAAATTTTGTACTTTTAAAAGACATGTTGTGTACTTTTATTTTTATTTGTTAAATCAGAATAGGGACGCGTCTAATTAGAAGAAACAACTTTTTCTCGACTCCTCTCGTCTTGGAGCGACCGTAGGGCATGATTATTTTCTCATCCCTCAATTGACCCTTCATATTCCTAATCCACCATATCTGATTGTGTTGGAATTGACATGGTGATTTATTCCTTCTTATATACCCTCATCTATTGATTTATCCTCTCTCGTGAGATATCCTTGGTTGAACATTTTACACGTTTTTGTTTATCTACCACGCTCTATGTAGATTCAAGGCCCATATCCCAAGAATATCGATTATACAATGCTGAGGTAGGTGGTTTGTACCTTTCTGTAGTTATTCATTGAATTTTATGTGTAAATATTCCCAATACACAAGATAGGGGTATTGCAAATTTAGGGATTTTAACCCTATTGATGCATGCTATGATTTTTTACATGAGTTAGGGATCATGTCTATAAATAAGGATATTTTTCCATGCTAAAGAGGTGATTTCCCAGGTTTGATTTCATCTGGACCATTTGGTTTAGGTTTTCTTGTTAGGCTGGTTTATTTTCATGCCATGTATTGTCATGATAGAGTGATATTATTTTATGATGTGGTATGCCATGTATAATTTTATCCAAGTAGTACATTTATGTTTTCTTTGGATATTGAAAATCATTTCTACTCAATTACTCATACATGGATATGGGAACATGGGGTAGTGAGACCATTGGGGAAATTGATGTAGATGGATTCCCTATAGTGCTTGTTATACTTTTCAAGATATGATACAATAGGGGGGATTGACATTGAGTGCTCCCTCAGAGTGTCTATACATATCATTACAAGACCATATGAAGAATTGATGTTGAATGCTTCCTCCGGGAGTCTATAGTCTATAATTAGGGGAATATAGTATGAATTGACAGTGAGTGCTTCCTCAGAGAAAATTTGTTTATCCTTAATGGACTATTGGAGGAATTGACGGTGAGATCTTCCTCAGATATTTTTTGTTTGCATAAGACCAAAGGAGTTGGACTGTGTGTGATACCCAGGAGGTTGTTATATCCTTGTATAAGTTGAACTATAGGGTTTAGGCTATAATAACATCCCCCAGATAGTTACTTGAGATTGATAAGTTGAACCAGAGGGTTTAGGCTGTGAGAAGATTCACAGAGGGTTACTTGTGAAGGATTGATTGAGTTTTTTATAAATGTAAATTAATGTAATTGAATATATAGTTATATTTACTTTTGAGTACTTTCTTGTTTATTTCTTCATATTCCTTATTATCTACAATATATATTCACTGACTGTTAGGCACAAATCTTTTGGTGGTATCTAATTGGGATTTTTCTCACACCCTATTTGGGTCATGCTTTTGGGCCCAAAGGGATTATATTTTGGTAGGTATAGAAGAGGGAAAGTGCCTTTCTACATCAGGTACTTGACTAATGTGGTGATAGGGAGCATGGGACCAAACTAAGTCTTGTAATATTGTTGGAGTTATTTACATGTTATACTTTGTACTTTGGTTTTGTACGGAATTCTGAAATTGTGACTTTTTTGGAATCATTTCTAGATACTTGTGATATGAATCATTATTGATATATCTATATATATATGTTACAGTTGTTTATTTACTCAGTCTTCCATTTTTTACTATTGTATTGTATTATTATTACTTTCACTATTGTTATTTGGCAATTTCTATTGTGTTACTCCACCAATGTGGTCATAGATTCCCCACTATCACACCCAAGGCCCTCGCTACTAGTCGGCAGCCTCTCGCATTCTGGGAAATGTGCTTCAGTATATATGACCAATCGGGGATGGGGCACCTCTGGGCTGCACCTGGAACTAGGAAATTACAAAGTGGTATCAAATGAATTATTTTTGTTTTTTTTACTTATTTTTTAGAGAATATAGCTAGGGATAAGAAGGAATAGGTACTTGGTAATAAGTAGGACCCGGGAGTAGCTAACCCGTGTACAAGGAAAATCCAATTTACCTCGTATATTTCAATTTTTTTTTTTTAAATTATTATAGTAGATTTGGTTTCCCCATTGGGTGATTCACATGTATTTTACTATTATTGCAACTATTATTGAGGTTATAATTCTATTACAACACGATGAGATGAGGGTATTCCATCTCATGCATCATATAGGCACTTGCTAGAGATCACTTATCATGCATTCTTACTATGCCATTTAGGGTGCATTGATGATTTCACGTTATTGTGGTAGATGTAGTGCTATATATTCATGTTTTTGTGATATATTCCTTGATATAATACCTATTAATTGAAAGGGTATTGGATTGTGTGAGGTTTCATTTAACTGAATTCCAAACAATGGTTGTTAAGTTGTTATGGGACTTTATAGAGAAGAATTTTTTTGGATCATTTCATTGATATGCCTTGTGGTGTACATTAATAAGATGTTAAGATTTGATTATCATGGAGTATAGTCCCCATCATATGGAAATTTCGAATTTTTTTACCTTTTTTAGTGTTCGGTGGGGTTCCAGTGTGTTTTTTTAGGATCACTATCCAGAAAAAACCAGAATTCATGGTGTGTATTTAGGAATACACACCCTAAATCCTTCTGTTCAGGAAGGAATTATTATTCTTAAGTACACATTGTGTACTATATGTACACACCATGGAAACTTTTACAGTGTGACTGCCTATGTGGGTAGGGACACTAGGATGGGAAATCCTTGGAGGAACAGACCATGTATCTAATGTAAATGTCGGGTGGTAGGGACCGTGTGTCCACCCTTGTGACTAATGACAGAGATGTATGAATCATAGGTTATACACGTCATGTCATGTTTTAACACCTCGTTTTGTGTAACCCATGTATCTATTCAAGTGACTAACTACACGGGTCAGTGAAATCCTTCTAGTACACACCTAGTCTAGCATGAATACGCCATATAGTTTCTTTATGGGATAAACATGTGGGTTAGTCATGTAGAAGAAATTGGGTAGGGGGAAATGATTCAAGTACATGTCGTTTCCTAGGAGAACACACTATGTGTTAAGGGTGTTACATGACTAGGGTTGGTAGGAGTACACTCTTATATGAAGGCTTAAAGGAACATGCTGTGTAGGGTTTATATATGTCGTGTATCCTTGTTTCGAAAAACATGAATTCTTCACCTCTCCAATCATTTCTTTAACATCTAATTTTTAGTACTTTATAATCGTGATCATATGTGTGCCCTTGACCTTGCAGAGTCATGTCACCGAGACATCCTTTGGTTGTTTTCTCGATATAAGTCAAAGACCAGACACAAGATTGGGGTGGTCAGGGACTACCAACTGATCCTCTAGTCATGTCGGTGTTGGCACCATTTTTCATTCCAAATATATCCTTTGACGTATAGTTCCATGAAGGATTTATGAGGTTTATGTATACCTTCTAGAGGGAACCATATCCTACCCCATCTATGGTAGAGTTGAAGCGCCTCATTTAGCATCAACATCCTACCACCTTCTCAGGGGATTGGGGACCTCAAACTATTGAGTCATGGTTATAATCCATGTTATCTATCTTCGAGCATCTAGAGACACCTCCATAGAAGAGTGTAAGCTTGATACTTATATAATTTGTGATTCCACAAAGAGATGGTGGGATGTGATCTCCGAGGAAGGACACCAGCATTTTATTTCTTGGGATGAGTTCCAGCGTACCTTCTATAATTACTTCTACCCGGAGACTCTGAGGGCCGACCGAGACTGATATTTCATGAGTTGGGAGTGGGTTACCCTATTAGTCAATTATTATTATTCTCACATTATAGATTTTCCTCACATTACACCAATTTTATGGGTGATGATAATTTTCTATAGAGGATGTTTGATGATGGTCTTATGCATGACATCCGATCCCATGTGAACATCTTTAGGTTGACAACCATATCTTCCATAGTAAACCGGGAAATGATAATAGAGCGCAACCTGAGAGATTATGGAGCAGTGGACCAGGGCGGTTCATCATCCAGAGTTGGTACTTCTCTGGCTGATAGTATGAAGCACCACAGAGAGTCTACTTGTGGAGATCCGAGTAGGAAGGATACACCATTAGGTATCCATATGGTATGCTACCAGTGTGGGAAGGTCCGGAATATGTGGCCACATTTCCTGAGTGACCCATTAGAGTGCCGATATAATGGAAAAAATGGGTCATCTTTAGTGGTTTTGTTAGTTATTCTCACCAGAATCTGGTAACAGTTATCCATCTATGACTCCTTATTCAAGATCAGCACCACTAGTTTCTCATCAGTCTAGGAACTGGAGTTTTTCCAGCCTTTTAGGCCGAGGTGGAGGTAAGAGTCTTGGTAGCTAGTCGGAAGGCTTTCCAATGACAATAGGGTGGATCAATTCAGGGTGGTAAGGCAGGGTAACAGGGCTTCATTATAGCCCTTAATTTCACAGTGGAGTAGACCTAGTAAGAGAAGTACACCAAACCCTCTACAGTTAGAGTTACAATTCCAGTTTCCTAGGATTTAGATTCTTCTCTTTTCGATATAGGGGCTTCCCATAGATTCATATATGTTACTGTTGTGGACGGTCATGGAATTTGTATCATTTATTATGTTGATGTATTGATGTTGGATACTCCATTGTGGGAAAATACATCTTGTGTACATCAGTGAATGTAGATCCATCTTGAGGTTGGTGGGTGTCACTTATCATGGGACTATTATGTCTTAGAGATGACGAGCTTTGACATCATTCTTGAGATGGACTGGTTAGTTCCCTTCCTGGTTATTGTGGATTTCAATCATTATAGGGTGTGTTTTACATCACCATCGAGCAAATCCTTATAACATAAGGGTGAATGGGATGTTCAAGTCATCAGAATAGGACCCAATCACCATGGGTTGGGAGGAGATATAGCCCATATTTCTAGTCTGTATCTGGAAGACTATGGGACATTACAGTTGGAATTTCTTCAAGTTCTCATTCGGTTCTGGGATGTCATTCCCGAGGACTTTTAAAGTTTTTATTTAGAGTGAGATGTGTAATTTTCTATTTAGTGTGGGCCAGGAGTTTCACCGGTGTCCATTCCTCCTTATAGGATGGCTACAACAGAGTTACAAGAGGTCAATAAGAAGGTAGAGGAGTTACAGTTGAAGGGATTCATCCGACCTATCACTTCTCCTTGGAGTTCTCTTATCCTATTTTCAAAGAATCCAGACAGTACCCTCAAAAATAGTTTGGATTATCAGAAGCTGAACCGGTTAACTGTCAAGAACCGATATCCATTACCGAGGATTGTTGATCTATTTGATCATTTTTGAGGATCAGAACTGTTCTTGAAGACTGACTTGAGTTCCAGTTATCATTAGATGTGCATTAGGGCATTAGATATACATCTTACAGCCTTTTGGAGTAGGTATGGTCTATACGAGTATGTGGTTATTCCATTCGGTCTCACAAACACGCCTGTAGTTTTAATGGAACTAATGAATTGATTGTTACATCTATACATGGATCCCTTTTTTGTGGGTTTTTTTGATGATATCTTGTTGTAATCTCACTGAAAACGACAATAACACCCATCTTGAAATCGGTTGGAGTACACAGATAGACCATCAGTTATATGCTATGATCTTAAAATGGCACATTTGGATGGACCTGATTCACATCATGGGCCATGTAATCTCAGAGATACGAGTATCAGTAGACATAAAGAATGTTATAGCAGTAATTTCCTAGGAGAATCTGGATAACAACTTTATGAATATATTTTTCGATGGTCGGCTCGTTACTATAGATGATTCATACAGGACTTTTCATGCATAGTTGTACTGCTAAAGGGCCTGACTAAGAATGGTGTGAAGTACATGTGGATAGATTCCTGTGATTCAGCCTTTCAGGGGATGAAAGGGAGGTTTACATCACACTGATAATAGTATTTCCTATGCTGGGAAAGAGCTACACAGTTTACTATGATGCATCTGGTACCGGGCTAGGAGTAGTTCTTATGCAAGTGGAAGGATTAGTTGTGTATGTGTCTTGGCAGTTGAAGCCAAATGAGAGGAATTTCCTGATGCATGATATCATGTTTTCTGTAGTTGTTCATGTTATACACTACTTGATACATTATCTTTTGGGAGAGAATTTTTTGGTTTTCACTATCCACAAAAGTATCAAGTATATCTTTACTCAGCACGACCTAAATTTAAGAAAACAAAGGTGGGATGAGTACCGTCAGTATTTTGACATTGAGATTTCTTACATGCATGGGAAAGGCAACAATGTAGTTGATGCATTGAGCAAGAGGACTAAAATATCATCCATTCGGGAGGCTATCAGTGAGTGGTAGTTTATGTCTCTCTTCCATGAGATACACTTGGAGATGTATGACAGAAAGGGGAATATTTTTCTTTCTTCTATGGTTGTTAACTCTTCTCTACTTAATGGAGTGAGAATGAGGCAGATATCTGATTCTAATGGCCTAGTCCTATGAAAGAGTGTGTCACGGGAGGACCATATTCCTAGACGGACAGTAAGCAAGGATGAGATCTCACGCATTCATGGGATCATATGGGTGTCATCAGACATACATGAGGAGCTGATGCGGGGCATTCATTCCTCTATTTGGGAAATTCATCTAGGGGTAACCAAGATGTATCATGATCTACAACATTAGTATTGGTGGCCAGGTATGAAGAGAGATGTTGTTGGGTTTTTCCTGAGGTGTTCCACTTCTCAGCAGGTGAAGGCGGAGCCTCAGTGACCAGTAGGGCTTTTTAAGTGGTTACCAATTCCTAAGAGGAAGTGTAATGATTTATTAATGGAATTTGTGACAGGCTTACTATGGTCGCCTCAATGGAACGATGCAGTTTGGGTTTTCATTGATAGACTCACGACGGTTTCACTTTTCATATAGATCAAGGAGACCTTCAATGTTTATGAGATGGGAAGGATGTAAATCTGAAATATCATGCGTTTAAATGGGGTTACTAACTCCATCATTTCACACAGGGATTCTCATTTTACATCTTGGATCTTGCAAGGATTACAGAGGGCTTTGGGTACACAGGTACATCGTAGTACAACTCACCATCCACAGAAATATGGCCAGTCTGAGCGTACGATTCAATTGATTGAGGACATGATTTGAGAATGCGTCCTCGATTTTGGAGATTCTGGGGGGAATCACATATGTCTTGGGGATTTTCCTAAAATAATAGTTTAAAAAAATCAGATGTAACCCCATCAGGGTTTGTATGGTAGGACATTCTGATCACCCTTATATTGGTTGCAGGTAGGATAGATATCTATGAAAGGACCTCATCAAGATTAGAAGACCATAAAGAAGGTAGGGTTGATTCGGAAGAGGATGTCTACTACACAGTCATGATAGAAGTATTATGTTGACCATTTGAGATGACCATTGAAGTTCGAATTTGGACATCGGGAGTTTCTATGTGTCACACCGAGGTTGGGACACATGAGGATTATGAGATTTTGTATGATTTTACCAAGATATATTGGACTGTTTGAGGTTTTGGAGGGGTATTGGATGGTTTCCTATCAGTTTGAGTTACCTAAGAGGTGCCGGGATATGAAAGATATCTTCTATGTTTCTCATCTACGGTGATACTTCTCAGACTTATGTAATGTTTTTCAA
Source organism: Viscum album (assembly GCA_963277665.1). Lineage (NCBI taxonomy): Eukaryota > Viridiplantae > Streptophyta > Magnoliopsida > Santalales > Viscaceae > Viscum > Viscum album. The sequence goes on from OY728120.1 coordinate 2,118,536,332, forward strand.
CCCGAGGAGGTTGAGTTGGAGGTGGAATCCTCATTCAAGGAGCATCCTATTAGGATTATTCATCGAAGGACAAAGGATCAATGTGTCCTATTTGTTTCTCTGGTACATGTTCCATGGTAGAATGCACGAGTATGGGATGAGACTTTGGAGTGGGAGACCGATGTACAATCGAAATGGTCGGAGCTACTCTAAGATTATTCTTCTTTTCCACATTCTTAGGGAAATTTATTAATAGATTTCATTAAGGGGTGATTTTTTTAAGAACCTAATAGTTTTTAGGTATGGATATTGTTATTTGGTGTTTCTGAGAAAAAGTGGAGTTTCTAAATATTTAAGGAGTACACGCTATGTAGTTAGGAGTACACGCCATGTACCCATTTGTCATGGGTGACCAAGTACTGACCATATAATAGCAGAGTACATGGTCATTTGGGGTGACCAAGAGACTACCTAAAGAAGGACCCAATAATGGAATATACACGCTGTGTACTATTAATATACATTCCGTGTACTATTTTTTTATTTGTAAAATCAGACTGGGGTTACGTCTAATTGGAAAATATTTCTTCTTCTCAACTCATCTCGTCTAGGAGCGACCGTAGGGTGCGATTCTTCTTCGAGCACCCAATCGACCATCCGTGTGCTGAATAAACTATCATCGATTGCATTGGAATTTCTACGGTGACTTATTCCTTCTTCCAAAGAATTATCTAATTATTTATCCTCTCTCATGAGATATCCTTGCATGAACATTTCAGACATTTTTTGTAGATCTACAACACTTTTGTTTAATTAATGGGCCAACGCTGGAGTATATCGATCCAACAATACCGAGGTATGTGGTTTGGGACATTCTGTAGTTAGTCTTTGAATTTTATTTGCAACAGTTCCGGATACACTAGATTGGGGTATTGAATGTTTATGGATTTTAAACATCTTTGTGCCTTCTATTATTTTTTGCTTGATTTAGGAATTTTGTTTGTAAATAGGGTTATTTTACCTTACTTATGGCGTTGTTGTGCAATGTTGGATTTGATCTTGACCATTTTGTTTAGCTTTTCCTGTTAGGCCGCTTGCTTTCCATGCCTATTATTATTAGGATTTAGTGATATTATTTAATGTTGTAGTATTCCTTGTAGCTATTTATCCATGTAGTAATTTTAGGATTACATTGGCTACTAAATATATTTGGTGCACAATTGCTCACACTAGGCTGTGGGAACCTGGTGTAGTGAGACCATAAATGGTATTGAAGTTGAGGGATTACCAAGACTGTCTGTTAAACATTTCACACTACGATATCATAGCTGGGATTGACATTGAGTGCTCCCTCCATGTTTCTATAGATATTGTTATGAGACCACATGGGGAATTGATGTGGAGTGCTTCCATAGAGAGTATGTAGATTATCGTTAAGGGAGTATATGAGGAATTTATAGTGGGTGATTCCTCATAGAGACTATGTTTATCATTAAACGAATATAAGAGGAATTTACGGAGAGTTCTTCTTCAAAGAGAGTTTTTTTGCATGAGAACGAAGTGTCTAGATCATGTGAGCTACCTAGGAGGTCGTTATATCCTTGTATAAGTTCATCTAGTGGGGCTAGGCTATGTGATCATTCCCAGAGGGTTACTTGAGATTGATAAGCTGATCTAGAGGAGTTAGTCCATGAGAACATTCCCAGAGGTTTACATGTGAATGATTGGTTGAATATTAAATAAATGTAAATTAATGTAATCAAAACTGTAGGACTGTTTACTTTTTAGTAGATCATTGTTTATTGCTTAATCTTTCATATTGTCTACGATATAAATTCTCTAACGACAAGACATAGATCATTGGGTGTTTGCCTACATGGATACATCTCAAACCATGTTGGGGTCATGCTTTTGGGTGAAAATATATTATAGTATTGTAGGTATAGAAAAGGGAAATTTCGAATCTACGTCAGGTACTTGACTGTTGTAGTTCTTGGGAGCATGGGACCAAGCTGAGGCTTGAGATTTTGTTGGAGATATTTACATGCTTTCCTTTGTACTATGTTTTATTATAGTATTCCGGCATTGTGACTTGTTTTGTTTCATTCCTAGATATGTGTGAAATGAATTATTATATATATATATGCTGCAGTTGTTTATTTATTCAATCTTCCGTTTTTTACTATTGTATGGTATTGTTATTACATCCGCCACTATTATCTATTTATTTGCACTATGTTACTCTGATAATGAGGTCATCATTTCCCCACTATCACAGCCACCACCCTTGCTACTAATCGTAAACCTATGGAGTTTGGGAAATGCGTTTGAGGCAATGTGACCAACCCTTTACGGGGCAGCTCTGGGTGGCACCCGAAACACAGATGTTACAATATGCAGGGTATGATATTCAAATGTTATTATCAAGTTCTCATATGTTTTTATCATGTTATATATATATGATCACTAATATCTCTCTTTTTTATCATTACTGAGAAAAAAATTTAACCCTATCATATGTTTCCTTTCCTAGGTTATAAATAAATGTTTTATGTATGATATATCTAAGAATGGTGATAGTTGTGAAGATCTATGTGGGGGATGATGTAAAATTACTATGAACTAGTTTTTTATGTTTCCAATGATACTATACCTATAGGATTATGGTGTGGATAATTTTTATATATATTGAATATTCATATATTTAGATGAAATAACTATGTATGGAAAATATGGGTCTCTATAATGAACAAACTAAGGGGGTCTACAATGAAAATGTGACATATTCAATAATGGGTGGTGTTGTTATTCAATAAAAATGACTTCTTGTACAAGAGTTGACATAAATCTCTTTTTTTTGTTTTATACGAAATCATGAATCCTTGAGACATTCATATAATAGAGTTCATCAGAAGGTTAACCATCATAGAAGTAAACATTAATTGTGTATCTTGTAAGGAAAAATGTTGATATTGAATATGAGAGGGAACGTTGCTAACAGAAAAATTGAAGTTCAAATCCCAGGAATTATAATTGATAGGGTTCACCAAGTTAATAAAATCAGATTTGATTAAAAACATTCCTATAAAATATCTATTTATGTAATGAATGTTTTAGATGAAATCTCTAGCCTCTTCCTAAAATGTCGACTGATCTATAACATGTTTAGTCAAAGCATATAGGAAGGAACCTTTATCCTTACAAGAAATCATTTAAATTCCTGTAGATTAATGGGTGAATGAAGAATCTATGTTGATTTTAACAAATCCCATTTAAGGGGATGGTCTTGGTTGTATACTCTAGAGTAGGACTACTTTTAATTAGGTAAGAGATATTCATCATCATAAAAAAAAATTATAATCCAAACCTAATTGTCCAGAAGGGGTCTAGAAGAGAAATCAAATAAAGGCAGTATATGATATCTTAAATGTTCAGAGACATATTAAAAACCCCCATTATAGATGTAGTTGTTCTAATTCCCCTAGATTCTCTAAGATATAGTCATAGAAATTAAAGAATAATAGAATTTTTATCTTATGGGTTCAAAATGATCCCAACACTAAGAACAGTAATCAATCCAAATGGTCATTTGTGCAACATTCAAGGGGGATTTCATAGCCAGAAAAATATCACTAAATTTTTTGAACCTACTCATAGTTAATAAATAAGTGATCCATAGTTTCTAAATTTATATTACAGAGGAAACATCTAAAAGGATAGTGAATATAAAATTTATATTGGGTGTCATCAGTAGGGAAATAAATATTAATTAAACTCCATAAGAAAATGGAGTGATTGGTGGGAATAAGATTATTCTTGAAAACATTACCAAAAGGAGATTCATTGTTCCTTTTAAAATGAAAATTATATACATCATTAAAATGGTAGGAAATGATCTGATCAGTAGTCGTAAAAAAACACATATATTAAGAAATCACGAGCTTCTGTAATGTCCTTTTGAGTAGAAAAAGGATGGATTATCAATGAATTGGTGTGTCTTTGCCTCACAAATACTACCAAGGGATTTTAAATCATAAAAACCATTCCAAATAATAAGCATGTAATATTTGGATAAGTATTCTATTTGTTTATTCCTAGACCATTTTATGAGGTTGGATAACAAATTAATTTCCATGATATCTAATGCCTTTTGTGACCTAAATCAGAGTCTCCCCCAAAATATTTGTCCATGTTTCAACTAAGATACTGTTTCATGGATTTAGGTATATGAGAAATGAATTGTTAGTAGATAATGAAAGGAATAAGATAGAGATGATAAATTGTAGTTTTCCTCCCATGGATAGAAATTTATTCATCCAATTTGACATTTTCTTATTATATAGTCCAATCAAAGGGAGAAAGTGAGAATGATTAGGTTTTCCCTAGGAGAGGGGTTTTCCCAGATAATGACTGATTTGATTGGATTTCACATAGCTAAAAGATTTTTTATGAAACAAACAATATTTTAAGGGTAGATCCCTCCCACCAAAAAGTTTATTTTAGAATGGTCTATGGTGATGTCAGAAGCATTTTGAAGATTGAGAATAAAATATTTGAGGTTCTTAATGATTCTTGATTCTCCCTTAGTGAAGATAAGGACATCATTTGTATAATATAGATGAGGAATTGGGATGAAATTTTTGTATTGCTAAAAGGTTTAATGATGCCCTGATTAAAGAGATATGATAAGTCTTTTCTAATGGATTCATTGACAATAATGAAAAGAATGGTGGATATTGGATCTACCTACTTAACTATAGGAATTGGATAGAAGAACCCATTATGACATACATTGAATAAAATATAGAACCTATTATGTGAAAAAATGTTCTTTAAAATAAAAAATATCAAATTTCCCATGTTGTCATGGAGAAAGACCCAAGATATGGTGTCGTAGGATTTTGTATATCTAACATAACTATTATGTTTTGACCTATTATTTTATGATTTGGGAGGTCCATCATCTCTTTGAAAATGATAATGTTTTCTTTAATATATATATTTTTGAAAAAAGTATCATTCTATTTAGACATAATGGAATCAATAATGGAAGTGGGATTAGGATCGAGGACCGGAGTGAGAACTTTTCTAATTAATGTTAACAGATAAATATTCCTGAAATCATTAAAATTAGTAGAATTTTCAATGTTGGGAGTAAGCTAAATATAGGCACTACTCACTAAGAATAGAATGGGAGTTCCTTGGGGGAAATAATTAAATACTCTAAGAAGATATTTGTTGATGATTTATCATTAGTGTTTATAAAATTTACCATTTAATCCGTCAAGGATTAGTGAACTACTATATTTGGAGTTGAAAACCACTATTTTATGATCTTCTAGGATCCCTGGAGCTATCAAAGCTTCATTTTGTGTGTTATTGATAATATTAGGAACAAATTCAAGGATACCAAGGTCTTAGACAACCTTATGGGCCTTAAATAAATTTGAGGAGAATGTAGTGGCCATCTGTTTCAAGGAAATTGTGTTATCAATGATGTTTCCATAACTATTTTTAATGAATATAATGGAAGAGAATTTATTCTTTTTCATAACATGAGCATAAAAAAACGTGGTTTCTATAACCCCTCTTAAATCCATTGAATATAGTATTTTTTTCTCTATAATGATTCATCATTTTTATGGTTAAAGGCATATTAACCATAGTATTTTTAGGGATCTCTCAATTTAGGTTAGTAGGGGAGGATTGCTATAAGGACTCAACAATATGGATGTCATATTCAAAAAAGGAAATCTTTTCAAACACATCACTGATTGTATATTCATTCCAATGATAAAGAGAATATTTTATTCTGTTCAGTTTCTCCTAAAATTCATGCTTACCTATCTATGGGAATGGAGGGCCCAGAATGGCTTGGATAGTAGATAGAAATATGTCATGGTTAATACACATATTCAAAAATCTAAATGGATTTGTGGATTGTCCAAATTATAGATAGCAATTGTGAAGAATTATTCAGGAATTATTTACAGGGTTTGGGGAAGTATAACATAAATGTATGACCTTATAGTTAACCCAGGGATCCCATAAATCATCAAAAAAATTTATTTTTCACCATTTCAGGCCCTTAAACCTTTTACAAGATTAAAATAAACAACAAGAGTATATCAAAAAAGAATAATAAAAAAACAATATACATATCAAAATGAATATAGAATGATAAAGCCAAAAAAATCCAAGTTAAAAGAGGTATCCTTGTTAACAATTTCCCTGGAATCCGACCCTACTATGAAAACAAAATCAACCATGAGAAGCCGATAAGCTATATGATGCTCCTATCTTTACCGATATCCTAAAAAACCAAATATTCAAATTCCTAAAGGCATATATATTATGTGTTAAAAATACTTAATTGGATACCCGCATGAATCTATACAATGTCTATCTCTTTAAACCCATTAGATATAGCTTTAAAACAAATCAAGGTTTAAAATGATATTTCATTTGAAAAAAAATATTCAATAAATCATCCTGTAGTTTTCTTTAAATAATTACATATTCAGATACACCAAATCATTCAGAGTAGGTAGACATCCCTTATGGAATAACTTATCCAACATTTACCATATATAAAATTTATTGACCCATCCCCTTGAATTGTTTTGATCACATGGCTTTGTTACTAGGTTGTTGAAATATTATTATGTGTAATTGATTTCTTGGTGCTTATGACACTTATATTAAAATGTGATCCATTTTTTTCTTACATTCAAATTTTATTTGAAATGGTTTGGAAAGTGTGATTGGTAAAGTGAAGCGGTAATTGTTTTGAAAATAATTTTGAGATATGTTTTTAGGAATGAAGGGAATGGGGGTTGTGTTTTATCATGTATTTTGAAATCCCCATTTTAAAGGTTTGAAGAAAACAATTAAATAAATGATTGTATACAATGTTTAGATTTGAAACAAATGATTTCAGGCTGGTTATGTCACCATTTTTGAAAAATTCATTTTAAAAAAAGGGAAGGTAATGAAGTGTGTTACTTGTTTCCTTTATTAGAGATAATTTAAAAGTGAAATCCCAATTTTATATATTATGTTGAAATAGTTATTTATCTGTTTCTTTATAAAGGTAATTTCTAATACTCTGTGGGGAGATCATATTGTGTACATTTCAATCACACAATTGGTAACACTCAAAAATTTTATGGTACATATATTTTTATATTTAATTTCTTTGATATCATATATTTCACACAACACCTAGCTTAAATGAATAAAGATATATAATTAGATATCATTATTTTAAAACAACTCTAATAATCTAGTTGTTAAATTTCCAGGAATGAATAGTGTAAAATAAATAGTAAAATTTATATATTATATAATCAAAAGTTTTTACAAGCATCAAAATGATTTTATTATCATAAGATAAGAAGGAATCAAATTTTCACATTAAGAAGATTTATTTTTATGAAGTCATTTTTACAACCTTTTAATGTCATACTTATTTTGAAAATAAATTTTGACACTTATAAATTTTATTGATACAAATAAATTTCACATATAAAATTAGAATGTAAAAATTATCTAACGATAAAATATTGGTATTTTTATAAAAATATTTATTTCACAATGAATCTTTAAAATACATATTTTTATAAAACTATCAATTTAATTATATTAATAGTCTAATTATGATTTTAATTTGATCTCACCTATGAAATTATAAATAAAATTTAGGTATCTCATAAATAAAAATGTTATATATTTATATCACAGATTAAGTAATTAATTGTCTTAAAATTGATAAATTAAGTGTAGGTGTTTTTGTGAAATGTAAATGTTTATTCACAAATTTTTAATTAATATAATTATTTAAAAAAAGTCATTTAATAGGTTCATAAATTAATATATTTTTTAATTATAATTATAAGATTAATTTAGGACACCTTTATTAATTTTTTGAAAGTGTTATTAAATAGGTTATAATATTAAAAACGATATTTTGAGTATTTTAATTAGAAAGTTAATTTATCATATTTAAAATAATCTTATAATTGAGATAATTTTTTAATTTTACTCATCAAAAAATGGACAGGTTGATTTTTTTAGATTTTTCAAAAATAGTTGATGTTTTTGTGAATAGTGAAATATAATAAATTGTGGTATATATACATTATTAGATAAATACACTTTTTCTTGAATCATTGCTAATGTAATCACCAAAATATTGAACCCTCCTTCTCTATTTACATTATTTAGTCATGGGAATAAAAAATATTCATATTCATGATCCAAAATAACAAAATAAGTGTTAAATTAATCAAAAAAAACACCCCTCTTTTCCACTATAAATATCACCCATCACCACCACTTCTTCTAACACCTCCAAAGCCTTGAATCTTATCTAATTTTTGCCTAATGTCTCACACAAATCTCTACCACACGTTCTTGTCATGTTGGCCTCATCCAAAATATCATTTCATAGTTCGTTAAGGAGAATTTCAAGGAGATGAATTCAATAGGAAAATTCCACTTTCATTCATTAAATTTTTTTATTTTATTTTTTTATTATCCTTTCTTAAATACCCTATACCAAAGAGGCACAATAACACCAGTGTATTTTATATACTAGAATTCTATTATGATAATGATATATCATCCATCAATTCTCTTCTCTTATCCATTTATTCTAAAAATTAAAACATCGTCTGTGAGGTTATGACTTTCGTGTATAACATGTTTTTTCCTATTCTTCATCTAGGGCTATTCATAAAACCATTTTTTGGTTAAAATGGACATTAATATTTTTTACAAACCATATTTAATGTTCTGGATCCAGATTGTATTAATAATATTACTAAAAAATATAAAATTGGTTCGTGATGATCGAAAAAACTCTAAAATAATATAATTGGTTATCAGTAACACATTATCTAATGAATCATACACATATCTGGAAACAAAAAGAAATATAAGACCATTTAATAGCTTGAATGTTCATTAATAACATATAATTTCTATTCTGAATAACTATCCACATTTCACACGAACATTTGTTCATGTATACAAGTGATCCAATCATGAAAACCATGGAAACAAACACTCCTGAGCAATGAAATTAAATATCATAACTCATAAAAAATTCCATAAATGAACATAAAAAATTATATAAAATCAAATACATGATTAATTTGTTCTGAATTAATTTATTAATGAATATAATTTTATTATCCATGACATTATGAATAAGTGTAGAACACTTTCGTACAAAAGGTAACGGATTCTTCTCAAACCTCCCTTACTCTTTCAGGTTACACTTTCTCTCTCTTTACCTCAATACAATTCTTAAATCTCTTTATGTATTCCACTTACCTATTGTGTGGATGTTTCAAATATACATTCCTATCTCAATTCATTTTTCGTTGATGGGGAAATATATGTTTCATAAGGATTTATTTTTAATTTCTAATCATAATCATGTCTGATTAAATGGAACTTCCAAATTTCTTACCCATTTTCTAGTACACTACATTATCTTTTATAAGACAACAATATTTTTCTAATATCTCCCTTTTATCATTAAAACCCATCTTATCTTGTTTCTGGGTTTATGTAATCAATTTATAATTTGTCTGATTTAAAGACTTATATTTACCCTCAAACCACACTAAAACAACACATTTCTATAGATCACAAAAACAAATATCACATGTTTTCACTTCAGTTGGAAATCATTCATTCCTCAAACATAATTTCATTTCCCCTATTTATATTTTCTAGTATATACATGTTTACAATCTGATTTTAAGAAAAATATAAATGATATTTCCCAAAGAACTCTTCCTTCCAATGTAAAAAAGGTATTTCTCTCAAGAATCCTTTGATGATTTTATGAGAGTTTTTTAATCTATTTCACCACTGAATGTAGAATCTACTTCTTAATTGGGATTGATATTTTATGATATCATCAACCATATTTTATTAATTGTTTTATGATCAGTTTGACTACAGATGTGTTATCTTGATACCATTCACCATATTACTCAGAATGGTTGGTGGTTATGTCTGATGAATGGGGAATGTTATTTACATTTCAAATGTATATGTTTTTTATGTTTCTCATAATTCATATGAGAAATTAATTGGACAATGTAAGTGACACGAGGGTCCTTCTATATCCCGTCAATGAATCGGTACGTCTCATGAGACAAAATAGATATGGAAATGCCTAAGGACATTCCAATTTAATATCAGATATAGATTTGGTCAAGAAATTAATCAGTTGTTTTCAAATTTTTTGGCCGATACCTATACTGTTAGTTTTATATGACCATAATTATCCATTCCATCATTATGATATTAGTAATTCATAATCCATGAGATTATTCCACTAGTAGAATATCCCTGTTTAATTTTAATTCTCATGTGATTATTTATTGGTCATTATTTATTTAGTTTTTATTCCTGCCCAAATATGCTCAAGACTATGTTTTAATGGAATGTGTTTTTAGTTATTCTCCTTGACATATTGTTTATGTTTATATTAGCTTCTATTGAATTTCATACCCTTACTGAACATCTGAGCTCACCCCATTATATTATTTTATTTTTTCCCTAGGATGCGAAAATATATATTATGAATGACTTATAGGGATAATCTAGGCGTTTATGGGTGTTTCCAATAGTGTTAATATGTTTTCCTTCCTTTCATAGTTGTAATATAAAACTTATGTCATTATTTGGTTTTTCTAAAGAGACTAAAATATTCGGTCCTTCGGGATAAGATTTCCATTTTTATTATACCAATGTAATAATGTATGGAACCAGATCTAGAAAACTAGGGATGGGGTCATTACACCATGCATGCACACCTGTTTATGTGTGTGTATGTGGTTCTACTATTTTTTTTTTTCTGGTTTCGGGAATTTAATGTCAGTGGGATGCATGTATGGGTCCATTGTCGGACAGTTTGGATATGGTGAGTGATCGTGAGTCACGTGGAGGTTTTTTTGGAGTTATTTGGTTTTTGTTTTCATTTTACAGATGATTTATCATCCATTTCACCCATCAGTCAGATTTATTTTCATTTTATTTTATTCTAAACTATGTTATGTATGTGGGATTTTGTAATTATTTTGAGTTGAGCTAGTTATTTATTCTTGTAGTTTCCTATTTGTCTTGTTTTCTTTTTTATCAATTTATTTTCATATGCATAGATGTCGAATTCCATGATATGTTATGATGGATTCATAGTTGTTTCTATAACTTCCTTATAAGGTTATTTAGAGGGTTATAATATTTACATGTGTGAATTCTTGAGACATAGGCACCAGTTATCAGCCTGTGGGTATCTGGAACACCCATCAGGCCCAGTGACGAATCAGGTTGACTGACTTGTTGGGTCATCCCAGACTAGTTTGTGACAACTGCATACAACATTGACAGGGTGGAATATTTTTATTAGTTGTGTGGATTTCATACCTTAACTTGTGGTATCAAAGCATGGTTCAGAGATTGAATTTTTACACTCAACGACATAAGTATATATTCTCTTCCCACATTCATTTTTCTATTCATTATGTGTTTACTAGCATCAAAATGACGTCTTTGAAAGGTATTAAGGTTTGGGATGATAAATTTAAGAGGAAAGAATTTGTATTTTCAAAGATGTAGATTATGGATTGTCTCATTGAAAAAGCCTAAAAATTTGGTTAACTGGAATCAAACAGGATAAGATAGATAAAACAAAATGGGAGAGGCTAGAAAAAAATGAACATGGACTCATTCAGATGTTATTGGATAAAAATATAGCCTTTTAAATTTTGGATGTGAAGACATCTATAGAGTTAATGATGTCTATGGAGAATATTTATGATAAACCCTCAGCAATGAATATATATTCTTGATCTGCAGACTATTTTGCATGAGATTGTCGGAATATAGGTTTGTGGCTGATCATATATAATTTTTTTATATGATTAACAGTTACCTCGAATCAGTTAATGTGAAATTCACGAATGATTTTTGGGAATTTCGATTTTCATCATCACATATAGAATGTTGGGAGCAATAATAACTTCCATGTGATATTCTTATGGGATGTATGACTAAGTGTTTGAGAATGTTCATGTGATCATTTGGAATAAAGAACTCATATAGATGGAGGTTCAAGCACTATTCAAATTTTTTCTAAATGAACGTGGAAGATGATGATCACCTCCTTATATGATTATTTAAAGTAAATAAAATGCAAAATCACAAGGAAGAAGAAGAAAATCGACTATCCCTAGCCCAACATGTTAGAATTAACATATGAGAGGGCACTTCAAGAAGGATTAAAGTGAAGAATGGGAAATTATAGAAAATAAACAATCATAAAAACAAGTTCCATTAATTATATTATGGATAAAGGAGATACTAATTTACAAAGTAGTGTTCGTGTTATAGAGGAATCATGGTTCAGTGATTATGGAGAATCTTTTCACTACAACAATGAATGGATGCATGGAAAATTATATATTAGGAAAGTTCATAATGTTTCAGTTGGAAAATGGTGAGGATTTGTAAATTATCTGCAAGGGAGGTTAGAATGACCAGATGTGGAATAAAAGATACCTTAATATCAAGGTAGTACGATATATAAATTGTTTGAGGAAGAATAAGATTTATATGGGATAGCTAGATAAAGCAAGGTTCGGAATGAGTTTTTCTAATAGATTGTGAAAGATCACTCGGGGATTAATGGTTCTGGTTAAGGGGATAATAGATGGAACATTGTATCTGACCAAATGATGGGATGAAGAAAAAATATTCATAACCATAATATCTGATATTTGAGATTTGTGGCATTGTTAACTCAAACATCTCAATGAGAATAATTTGAAGTTGCTAACCGCTAAAGTCATGTTTAATATGGATTATACAAACATTGGTTGTTGTGAGAGTTATATACTCGAGATGCAACAGAAGCTTTCATCTAATCTGAATGGACTAACACCCAATATCCAAAAGCTAGAACTAGCTTAAATGAACTTATGGGTGTCTACCCTTATCTGATCTCAGGTTTCATCACACAACGTAATGATATTCATTAATGATTCCACAATAATGTTTTGGGTCTTCTACCTAAAACACAAATATGATGTATTTTAAGTGTTTGTTTAGTGGAAGGAAATGGTGGAGATTGTTACTAGATGCAATCTTAAGTACTTAAGGTCGGACAACAATGGTGAGTATAGTGAAAGAAACATCTGTAACTTCTAAAATGAAAAATGGATAATATTTGAGAAGAATGTACTCAAAAAACATGAATAGAATGGAGTAGTTGAAAGAATGAACCAGACATTAGCTAAAAAGGCATAGAGTATGAGGTTTTATTCTGGAATGTCCAATGAAATTTGAGTGAAAGTTGTTAGTTGTGAAGAATAGTTAGATAATCCATTTCCATTAGCACTAATGAGGTAAAAAATTACAGAAGTGCTATGCATTGGTAAAACATTCAAACACAACCATCTCAAAGTTTTTGGCAGATTTTCATATGACCATCCGGATTCTAAGTATCGTGAAAAACTACATGAAAATCCATGGCATGTTTTCTTATTAAATAGGGATATGAAAAACTTGTATTTGAACATTGGAATGATGATAAGAAAAAATTAATCAGATGTCATAATGTTCTCTTCAATGAGTGTATCTTGTACAAAGATTTAAACTTGATGTAGAAATAAGTTGAAGGAAAAGATTTTACTTAATAGATAAAAGTTAATCTGAATGGATGGACATATTTTTTGGAGAGTTCAGGTGAATGTACTTAAATTCTATGTCGTGCGCCAGTGAAAGATGTACCATAGGGCTCAATGGCTACTGATGGTCGAGTTGGTGAATTGGAAGATAGGGCTTCCGAAGGCAGAGCATCATAAGAAGAAATATCAGAGACAATATAGCCACAAGGATATTTTCTAGGGACATCCAAAATCAAATATCCTACTTTGAGGTATGGTCATGACTTTCATTTTATTTTTTATGTGTGGGGGGAACTATGATCCTTGAAGATGAAGTTTAACTACATGATTCCAAATAGTGGAAATTAGGTATGACGGATGAGATTCATTCATTTCTTGTGAATTAAACATGGTAGCTAATTGTTTTATGAAAAGGGGTGGAGCCACTAGAGAACAAATTGGTTTTTCATCTATACAAATATATGGATGTAAGTAAACTGTATATGGATAGGCTGGTGGTGAATGGGTTTATTAGAGAGAAGGCATGGACATCTCGAGAATATTTCCTTCGATAGTAAAACATGATACCATATAAATATTGTTAATCCTTATTGCAGCTGATAATTTTCACTCAGATAAAATAGTTGTAAATGTGGACATTCTCCATTGATATCTAGAGGAAAAAATTTACATTGAGCGACCAGTTGGATTCAAGAATGGATGGAAGATGATCATAGTGAACAAGATGAATAGAAGTCTCTATGGTATGAAACATCCATCAAGATAATGGAACCAAAATATCAGCATATTTATGGTGGAAAAGGGATTCATACGGAGCAATTTGGACCACTATTTCTACATGAATATGGGTCTAGACATTAGGGGGATTTGTGATATGATGAATGGTTTTTCCAGAAGCGTCGAGGTGAACGATTTCGGTAGAGAAAAGAATATTTTGGTGATAAGGATTGAGAGAGATAAGAATGTTGGATGTTCAGTGTTGACATAGAAGGATTACATTGAGAACATAATCAAAAGGATTGGTATGTTCATATATAAGTCATATTCAACCTCGCTTTCCAAAAACATCAATCTTTAACGGGAGAAAACATTGGAGTTGGTGGATGAGTTAATGTGCATGGTGAAGGTGTCATTTGCATCACTAGTTGGAATCCAGTTGTAGTACATTGTATAAACATATATGTACATTTCATACGCAATTGGATTTATCATTAGTTTCAAGTCCATTCTAGGGTAAGATCACTTGGAAGCCATGAAATGGATCATCTATTATAACAAAGAAATGATTGATACAATCTTATGTTTCAATATAAATGATTCACTATAGAGGTATGTTGCTGCAAACATCCGGTGGGGATTCAAACACTTAGAAGTGTATGAGTAGTTTTTCGTTCAAATTCAAAGGAGAAAAGTTGACATGGATTCCAATTTTGAAATTGATATTAGCATTTTCCAAAATGGAAGCACAATGTATAGTATCAACTGAAGTGTGAAATGAAATTATATAGTTGATGCATCTATTGGAGGAACTCATTTAGATCCAGGAGGGTGGATTTCACTATTACGATAGTCTGTGCACAATTCACATCAATTGAAATCCTATTTTTAATGCCCGAACACAACATATTAACATGAAATATTACTTTATATGGACAATGCTGGATACAAGGTGTTGGAGCAATGAATGATGGCTGGGAAAAAAATCTGGTGGATATGTTCAAAAAGGAGTTGGTCCAAGAAATTTTGATGCAACATTATGCCACAATTGGACATAAGTGAACACAAGGAAGGGGACATTGCTATTGATCAATGAATATATTACCAAATCATTGGACATTTGGTGAAACGGTCTTCAAATAAAATATTGTGAGGATGTTAGATCTTTTTCAAACTATCGAACCCAGTCTAATGGAAGGAGGAACATTGGAAGTTTATTTGATCTAATTTAATATGGTGTAAAAATAAGATCTCTAGTGGGAGGTAGGATTAGACCATGTCATATTCCATTATGATAGGACTGTATACTAAAAAGTGCACCTATAAATGATGAATTGATGTTACTAAAAATGCATTAACGTTGAGTGTTACCCAACTTCAGTGGTTAGGTGTCGCAAGCTACAGGAGAATGGAGGTCACTAAGTGAAATTGGATGGTCATTCGTGAGTCATAGAAGGATATACAATTGGATGACCAACTAGGACAAACTATATAAGTGGGGGTGGGACCACTTGTGTATCTGTGCTCGTGACAAGGAATAAAAAGTTATTTGTTATCAGAATATATTTTTTTGAGATTTTAAATATTAATATCCTCTGACCAATGAAAATGGTAACAATGTTCTCCCATGGATATAGTTCTAACATCCATACCATGTAAAGAAAAAATGTTATTCCATTGTTTACTTTATTTCTATTTTTCTAAATGTTTGTTTTGAGTTTTTATAGTATGTGTATGTTGTGTGTGACTTGGTGCGGTGAGTAGGGTGTTTGAACTTCCTATCATCCAATGCATTAGGATAATGGGGTAGCATCTGATCAAGGTAACATCTGGAGTTTTTCCTGATTATTGTGCACAATGTCTAGAAAGTGGTGTTCAATGATCAGAAGTGCATTTTTCATTCCCCAACAATTTATTTCAAGTAAATTAATTTTACATTATTTATTTTTTTCATATAATTTAGCATTGGGGAGTTATATTTCCAAGGATTATAAGTAATTTCAACTGATATTTCATTTACTCATACATTATAAACGTGCAAATAAATTCATGGGGTACAGGGAGAATCCCTAAATCTTATATAAAGGAGGCTTATCCATTGAAATTGTGTGTTTATGATTAATTAGAAATCTTCTTGTTGAATCTACATCTCCGTTGAATCTATCTTTCTCATCCTCTCTTTTCCCATGAGAGGTACTAGCATATCATGTGTGTGAAGGAGAATACCACCCAACTATTAGGTGACTCATTTAAACCTGTGAATACATCATAGATGATGGAGTCTAATTGCTGCCTCTCGGGGAGCATCATCATGCATAGTGATTGAATATAGTAGAGACAACTCACAATGATGAAATATATTTGAGTTCTTCATTTACATTTTATACATGGATTTAGTTTCAAGCATGGTTGATCTTGGGATTTTAGATTTTTAATTACTTTGGTTTTCTTGAACGTGTCATTTGTTCATTAAAAACCCCATCACATAGTCCATGTTGTATTGGTCATATGGAAACATCATAAATTGTGACCATTTAGAAAGTTGTTTCGTTTTGGCCAAATGATTTTTTCCAAGTCGTTTAGTAGACTACGATTATTTTAAGGTGAAGTTGTTTTTCCTAGCCAAGGTGTTTTGAGTTGAAATTGATTTACATAGCCAAAACGTTTCTCTATGTTATTTTAGAGAAAGTGTTGATCATTTTGATGTGAAATCATTTCACTAGGTGAAACTTTTCCAAGGACATTCAATGTCTAAAAATGGTTTAGTGGTATAATCAATGTTGTGGTCTGACCTTGTTTTTAAGGTCACCATGTCATAGATTTCCATTAACCACAATATAGAGGTATCATCGTACGATACATTGCTTTTTATTGTTTTTTTTCTTTCATTGCTTGTAACTGTCATTTCACATACTTTTAGGAATGGTCTTATGAAATTTAAAATTAAACATGTTTCTCACATGAATTTTATGTAATGGTCTTGTAATTTCAAGAACTGAAATACATGATTTATATGTGATATTTCTTGATTCCTCGTAAAACCCATTTTTCAGTTTTCTTCGTTTATTTAAAAATAAAATCAAGCATTGTTAGGTCGGTTTTGATACCACTGTAGGGATTTGGAGGGATTAATATCATCCAAAAAATTGCAAAAAAACTCCAAAACCCATTAACCCATAATCTATTTATGAATTTAGAATGAATACCAATACAATGAAATAATGGTGTGCCTTGAACCTTGATGATCCAGCCTATCCACATTTTAGATGAGATTGATCGAGAATGATAAGAAGTGGTCGAAAGAATCCTTACTATAGTGTATCCATGGATTCCACATATTTCTCAATGCTTGGGAAGGATCTCCCTCAATGCATGGTTTGGTATAACCATAAGATTAATGTATTGAGAAAATTGAGATATTAATATCTTTAGTTTTCGGACATTTATTCGTCATGTGTCACGCAAAAAACCACTGTATTGAACCTACTTATATAGCCTTCCATGGACCCTACATAATCAAAATTCATAGCCATATTAAATTAATCGTTTAACAAAATGTATAAACACTTCATGATGGATTTGTGTACCCTATTCTGCTTTGAATGATGGTTGGTCCAAATGCCACCGGCCCACACTGTACAACCAGCTACAACTCAACTAGTTGATTTTTATGGTGAACTCGTTGGTGGTTTTAGGGGGTAATGAATTCTTGCTCTAGGGATCTGGATGATGAAGGCCCCAAAACCAATTTTTAGTGGGCACTCAAGAAAATATGACCACTATAGCATAACTAACCGACCGATAATGATAGGGAACAAAATAGTGTAGACTTTTGGCATGACTATTATGGTGACGTGGACATCTGGTCATCAACCACTACAGCACTTTAGACTTTGGTGTCTGAGACACTGTAACAATGCGTACATCCAACAGTTATTCACTCATGCACAGTGAAATTTATGTGTGATTTGTGGAATAATGTTTTTTCCTCCTTATTACATCATTTCGGGCTAGGGATTCTATGTTGTGTGAAGTTCTGGTACCCACTATAATTTTTACACCTTCCTATAGTGAAATTCGGCCTCTTCATAGAGACAAGGATCATTTCTCGAACCATGTAAATCATTATTTCCAAGATTTTCTTCTTCTTCTTTATTTTTTCTCTTTTACTCTTCAATTAATTGTTTAATGCTTTGTTGCTCCAGTCATTTCCACAACACTTCAACACATTTGAAGCATATAGTTCAATCACGTCATTAAATTTTTTTAACATTTATACAATCATGTGAGACATTCAAACATGTCAAATTCATCAACATATAAGGAACAATCAAATATGATATCATTTTGGGGAGGATAAATGTTGGAATTGAGATGCTATCATATAATTCATTAATCATCATGAAATGCACCATGACGTAATGACTTTCACTAGGACATAGATAATCCCAACACAAACCATAGAATAGTCCATTCCATGGAGTATCATTTGTGAATGGAGAATTGAACTAATCATAAATTTATCATATAATGTGATAATCACCATGTAATGCACTAAGACATAATGACTTTTACTATGTCGTGGAATATCCTAGCACAGAACACGAACTGGTCCATTCCACTGTGTTGTGGTCTTTGATCCTTGGTGCATATTACCATCAAGTATGACTTCTCATTCTTGGTAAACATAACAATTTATTACTAACATAGTTTCTTTAATAAAAAATCAATAATTTTTAATCTTCATCCATTTTTCGACCACTCATATTTGTCCAGATAATATATCATTTAAATAATTTTTTTAGAATATTATTATTTCTTGAACTTTCACATTTTATACACAAATTCTATGTTATATCTTCTCTATTATGAACATTAGTAAATTTTTTATGGATTTTCATCTACAACAGATGTTAAGTGCAATGTAAAATGTTGTGTACAATATCATGTCAAATGTTTTGTGCATTAAAAAAAGTCTTATAAAATTCTCACTCAAACTATTTTTTCATTTTATTCTATATCAAATTTTTTATTTACAGGATAATGAAACATGTTTCACTAACATTCCATGACCTACCTATAATCAGTAAATAATATGTTTGGTTAAATGTTGTATATCTGCACAATAATCTGTCATTTTTTCTAAACATTTTGAATATGTCCATCCCAAAATGTTTTGTGCACATATATGTTATGTGAAAGACCAATTTTTCAGTGCTTGAACACAAGATTTATGCACATCAATATTTTACTCAATTTCACATATGATCACCACTCATTCAAATTTTAAGTAATCAATATGTTTACGGTTAATATCAAGGAATTGGGGAAGGGTTGTGAAGTTAACCAAGATTTCTTGTGATGCCATTTTTTGTATTCATTGTTGATCATTTTTTCACTCAAAGGAAGAATCCTTTTAAATAATTATATAGTAGAACATCCAATATGGGGGGTAAAGTTTGTGAAAATCACCATTTCTCATTTCTTCTTCTTAGGAGCATTGTTGGCCTTTATCTTCAAATTCTGAAGGATAGGGTTATTTATGCAGTATCATCACTCGTTTAATGAAAATTAAATCTAGACAACAAATAACATTAAACGAGTAGCTAGGGTTTTTTATTTTACCTTATTTACTCTCAGAAGCTTCTTCTCCATGTTCTTCCTTACCTACATCTGCTTCCTCAAATTCACAACCATCGTATCAAGCCCGTTCTGAAACACAAACAAGTTTCATCATCACATTATCCAGTAATAATAGATTAGTTCACATTGAGCAGTCTAAATATAGACGTATTGATTTGATCATAGAATATTTTTTAATCCCAAATAAAACATGATATTCAAATTTATAATGGAATTGTTGTGAGTTTATGGTATGTTTCATTAGAAAATGGTCTTCCTTTCCTATAAATGTTTTTCCAAATCTTCTTAAACTCATCATCATGATGCTGACTTTTCATGATAGAAACCAAGAGAGATTATGATAACCAAACATAGGTTATAACCATCCCTGAAACATCTTCCTAAGCATCCAAGTGAATATAATAGAAAATCTCCATAAGAATCCACTCTTCCTTTTATTCCCAAACTGCATGTGATGGCACCTTCAAACATATAGTGTATGCAAAAACATTCCTATTCCTCGATGTGTAAGCGATATCAAAGTAAAACATATGATGGTATTATATCCATCAACTCTGTCTAATATTTATGTCCTTCAATGAAAATATATAGCTTAGACTCTTATGATTAGAGATGACAGTGAACTACTTCCCAAAGTAATAGTGCTTCCAATACATAATCTCATGCACCACTATAGAAAGATCTAAATCATGAGTGGGGTAGTTATTCTAATTTGGTTAGAGGTAAATATATCCATAAGCTACCACATGATCATCACACATAAGCACACATCCAAAACTAGAACCCAATGCATCACAAAACACCACATAACACTTACCGGGATCAGGTATGATCAGAACGAGTTTCAATGTTAGAAGTAACTTCAATTCATCGAAAGAAGACTGACACATATCATCTCAAGATAATTTCACCACATTATTGGTAAGAGAAGTCAATGATGATGCTAACTTAGAGAAATCCTTAATGAACCATCAATAGTATCTAGAATTCCTAAAGAAGCTTCGTATCTCAAACACATTCTGTGGTTCCTTCCATGATATAACATCTTTTATCTTATCTGGATCAACTAATAAGCCATACTCATAAATTATATGCCCCAAGAACATCACTTATCAAATCCAAAAACAAAATTTTGAATTAATTCCATATAGACGGTGATTTATCAGAATCTCCAAAACCAAACTCAAATGGTTCTACTGTTCACTCTTGGACATTGAATATACCCGAATATCATCCACAAAAACTACAACAAAAGATTCCAGATATTGGTGTAATATCTGGTTCATCACGGACATAAAAACTACAAGAGTTTAAGTTAGACCAAATTTCATAACAAGATATTCATAATGGCCATACCTACTCATTAAGGTCATCTTTGGTATATCAGACACCCGAACTCTGAGACGATGATAACCTACCTGAAGATCAATCTTTGAAAACCACTTTTCTCCCTTAAACTGATCAAACAAATCATCCACATGATGTAAAGGATATCTATTCTTAATCATTACTCTTTTCATCTTCTGATAGTCCACACATAACTTATGTAAACTATCTGCTTTCATGGATAATAGAATAGAGGATTTCCAAGGAGAAACACTAGGGTTAACAAAACCCATATATAAGAGGCCTTCAAACTGAATGTCATGTTTTTTTAGCTCCAATGGTGCCATACGGTAATAAGGAATTGATGTCAGATGTGTACATGGAAACATGTCAATCGTGAGCACTACCTCTCTCTCTAGAGGAACAACATAGAAGTCTTTTAGGAAAACATCGGGAAAGTCTTGGAAAACAACATGAATACCCTCAATAGAAGTAACATCATCAGTCTCAAATGTAACACCAACCAACAAACTACCAAACATTGGGCAGGATAGTCTTCCATGACCTAACCATGGGTCCTACTCTCCCTGAAACACATGAGAGTTACAATCAACAACAAGAAACTAAATTCACCAATGATAATAATACACATCAGCTCAACGCAATAAAAAACGATCAATACTAATGATGACACCAATAAGATCCAAATCCAGAATGAGATAATTCCAGACCAACTCCATGGCAGCTATCATAAACAAACATGAAGGACACCAAAATCCCTGATCTTGCCTCTTTCAAATAGGTTTCTCTAACACCATTTTAGAGGGAATAAATTCCATTAGATGTTTGAGAATATCAACAAAACAAGATGATATCAATGAGTTGGAGGCACTAGTATCAAACAAAGAAGTAGCTACTAAAGCTGCAATAAAAAGTGTACCTCTCATTCTTGCGGGACCTAAATCAACATCCATTGGACACACATATATTGAGAGTAAATGCTTCACTCCTAATGACTCTAGCGTGAGACAAATAGTCATTGAAGCTTCTAACTCCATCACAGTATCCTTTGGAGTCAACAAACCCTGACCATAATGAGGCGTATTCATAGCCTGTTAGTAATTCTATTGATAATCAACTAATCCAAAACTATTTCAGCTCTGCATGGGAATAAGACATGAATGTCTAATATGACCCCCCTTGCCAAACTGGTAGCAACTCAGAGGCACACTGCCAGCTGCAATAGATAGTACAGAGGAGACTCGTTACTAAGACCCACCTCCACTACCCCTACGACATTCCTTCCACATCCTGTTCATCCCATGCATGCCACAAAAGCTATCACCAGTTTGAAGAGAAGAGGTGGAAAAGACGACATTTCGTGCCCTACCCATCTCTAAAATCATTGCTCTATCATCTGTCTCCACATAGGTAGAATGTTTCAACATTAACACTGGTGATCTATTGTCTGGTCGCAAACCCTACATGTACTTTTTCTCCTTCATCTAGTCATTCCTTACCACGTCCGAAGAAAAACAGACAAGCTCATCAGACCGGTTGGTGTATGATGACACCTAACACTCTCCTTACTTAAAAAATAGTAACTCTAAATATTTTTCAAAAATCAGAGACTTTGGAAAAAGCTGCTGAATGTATATGGTTTTGAAAACATTCTGATCCAAGCCAACATGTATGTATTCTTGTAAAATAGAGTCCCACCAACTATTTTCGAAACCCTAGAGTATTAATGTTGTTAACTTCACGAAGATATTATCTGTGGTCTTTAAGAAGTCAATTATTTGATCTATCCTATAAATATAATACTCAATTTCTTGAGGTTCAGTCATTCCATTAAAGGATTCTGGCTTTTTACGCAAGAGGTCTCTTGATTGATCTCTTTCTACTCCAACTCCTAGTTATACACCAACCACTATGTTCTGAACTCATGGTACATCCATATCGATAGAAAAGATATACTCTAAGATAATCTCAATGATATTCTGATCTAATGGTGGATTTCCTTGAGGATAATTAACTGCACCTTCTAGAAGAACCTATTGATGACATCTCAGAGACATTCTGCTACATACCGAAATAAAAAATCGATTAGACACTGAGGAACTCGTAGATCAAACAAGAAAACCCATATGAAAAAACTATGATTTTTAAAGCAAAAAACAACACTAGAGACACAAACCTAAAAACCCATGGTAACTTGAGTCTCGTTATAATAAGATATGTTCAGAAACGTATCACAACAGTCCTTCCATGTACTGAAAATCGTATCTATAGTCTAACAAATGTACCATGAAAAAGATTCTTGAGTACCAAACAGCCCCTCTGATACCATACTGTAATGAACCAACACAAATTTCCCTAAAACCTGGATCCTGACCTGATCTGTCAGGTGCCCGTATGGCATTCCCAGTCCCAACTCGCTGGCGACAAGCACCGGGGCATCAAATGACAAAACTGAGGAAACAATTTCACCCAAACTCAATGACCACACAATATATATATAGAGAAAAGATGAAACAACAGAAGACTAACAAATATATATTCCATAAATATAATGAAAAGAGTGGAAATATAAAAACTAAAACAGTAGCTAAAAACTCTAAATGAAAAGCCTGACTACTAGCGACTCAAAACCAAATAGCTACTCCAATGTTGGAATGGACAAACTCCAACCATCTCACTTCCTACTAACCATCCTAGCTGACATGAACCTCGAAACCACACTGAGGCGACTTCCCTTTCTATAAATTGGAAGGAAAACAATGTTTTAAACACCACCAAAGATGTGAGTAGGGTGTGAGAAAACAGGCTTAGTAGGATCCCACCCAGGTGTTCCATAACAAGTCTCCACATAACAAATCATGAATGCTCAATTTTTAAATAAAACATGGAGAAAAGTAGTAAAGTAGTTTTATAGAAATCATGGAAAACATTCCTTTTTACAAAATTCTATACAAAAGCAGATATATCATCTCAAATGGAGGTTTTCTATATCATTTCCCAAAAGCATAAACATGCATATCATGTCTAACTCAAAAATCAATGAAATAAAAAATTGAAGCATGTGTATCAAGAACCATGGAATAATACCGGTCTAGGCAACAAACTTCTCATACCAAAATAATCATGTGTACAATAACTGATCCTAGGAAACCACGCCTTGGATGCAGAGGAATACACCATGAGTAAACCCCCCAAAATGTCAATATCAATCCCCTAGAATAATAGAACTAGTAAATAGAGGAAATCTCCAAGACAGTCATCCTTGACACTCACAACGCATTGGATGATGGACTCAAGATAAAACTTCCACTTAAGTACCCATGGAAACTCATGTCCTCTTTTTCACAAACCCATTCAAATGTCTTGAAAACCATTCAAAACAATTGTAAACCATTTATAATCAATTTATCAAAATACATAGGAAACCATTTTTCTTAAAACCCCCCTTTTCAAAACACATAAACAATCATTCCAATTTCATAAATTAATTTCTAAATCAATAAAAATCATGCTCATTATCATAGACCAGAGACAAGACCACCTACCTCAACATTTGGGTTGCACACTCCCACAATAGAATCCATAGGCTAGGAAACCCAAAAACCCTATCAACGAAGACCTTAAAATCGAATCCACACATCAAAAGATTGATTAAAAATTGAAGAATGGTCGTTGGTAGATAGATGAAAGACCACATACCTCAGGAACGAATGTTTGATTCACCACATCTTGATAAATAACTAATTTTGAAACAAGGTCTCACAAAAGATCTACATAAGGACAACAAGAAACATCCAACATGATTCAACGAATCTAATAACACAAGGCTAGGGTGCTGTCATGAACAATCGAAAGGATGAACCCGAGAGAACACTTACTAAGAGAGAGGCACCACAAACAGAAAGAAGATCCAACACCGATAAGATTAATCTGGATGGTGAGACACCTCTGAAATATTCCTAAGAGATGTTTAGGGGTGAGATCCACGAAGTCGGGTGAGAAATGTTTTGAGAAGAACTCCCGAAGGCGTGACTTTAATGTGGGAACCAGTGGGGTCATGATGTGCACCCCTTGGTCCTAGCGTGTAGTCCATGCTAGATATGTTGTGCATAAAACATGTCTTCTTGGGTTAAAAAACTATTATTTGAACCATACACGGTGTGTGCCTCGGGTACACAACATGTACTAGCTCATATCATGATCTTCCCATTCACAACACAATCTATTAGTCCACAACACGAAACCCACACCATGTATACGATGTGTACATCAGGTTCATGGCGTGTTCCAGTTCTGCAAACTATATTAAACCCATAAAATCACATTAAAGGAATTTTATAATGAGAAGGGATCTTAGAAAAACAAAAAACATACCCGATCATGGTAGCAGGATGTTAAATGAGCGGCTAGAGCTACGTCTTCTCGAATAGTATGTTTTTATTCATATATATAATTTGACAATCAAAATTGTTTTTTTCCTAACATGATTTGAAAATGAATGATTCATGTTCATTGAGGATTAATTTTGTGTGATGATTAGAGAGATACATCATGAAATATTTATCAATCAGCTGTAATAAAAATATTTATTGCTACATCACGGTTAGAGGCAAAAAAATGCAACCATTAGAGAGTGGAATGATGATCAAGGAGTATAAGGTGATGGAGTGGAAATTCGATGAAACAAGTTGTTTTGGATTTGTTTTCTAGGAACACATTGATATCAAAATCATGTAAGAAGATAGAATTTGTAGCTGGAAACCATTTTTTATTTATTATGTAATAAATGAATGTGTTGAATTTTGTTGGATCCAAAGCTTTCACTTTTATGACAAATGACATGTAACTCCTCTTACCACAACATGAGTACTTGTTTTTGAGTTACATGATTTCACTGGTCTCTTTTGTATTGATTTTGGACTTTTCATTTTTTTGCACTATTGCCTCTGTAATTTGGTTATGTTTTTAATAAATAGGTCATAGAGCCTCAACCTTTTATAAAAAAATATCTTATAAGTGAATTTTTAATAAATTTTTCTATATATATATATATATTATTTATATTTTTTTGAATTTTTTTTATATATTTTTATTTGATATATTATATTTTTTTAAAAAAAATTATGTAAAAATTTTAATACATATTTTTTCTAATTGCATTAAATATAAATATATCTATTAAAATTTAATTTTTTAGTAATATATTTTGTAGAATTATAAATATATACTTTTTTTATGTTGTGGATGCTCCACTGAAACTTCCAATCAAACTTCTACAGGAACCTCTAATTGAATTTCCAATGGTTCTTCCACTCGAAATCTTAATATACTTATAATTTTTATTTATATTGATTTTGTAATAACAATATTCAATATATATTATAAGTGAATTTATCATAAGTTTTCCAAAATATATAAATATTATTTAAATTTTTATTCAAGTTCTATATACATTTTTAAATGAAAAATTATATTATTTTTATAAAATTTATTTAAAAATTGTAATACATATTTTATATAATTTCACTTAATATAAATATATTTATTAAAATTTTATTTTATTTAATATATATTATTTTTTTATAAATATAAAATTTTTATGTACTGTTGATGTTAAATTGAAACATACATTAAAACTTCAGATTGATCATCCACTACAACTTCCAGTAAAACTCTTAATGGATTTATAATTGTTATTTATATAGATTTTGTATGAAATATATTTAATATATCTTATAAATAAATATCTAATAAATTTTCCAAAATATATACATTTTATTTATATTTTTATTCACGTATTATATAAATTTTAAATACTAAATTATTATTTTTATTAAATTTATGTAAATGATGTGATATAAATTTTATATAACTGCATTTGATATAAATATATTTATTAAAATTTAATTTTTATTAATATATTATGTAACATCTTATTGGTGTTTTCAGGTACTCATTAACCCCACTTTATATCATTCTTTTGTTGGGGTTTTTCTTGGTTGATTTTGGGAAGAAATTTGAAACTTTTGGAAGGCTCTTGGGTTGTGCATGGTAATTGCACAGTTTTCTCAAACCATGCACCTTATTAGTAGGAACTCAGACATTGAGGGTTGTCATAGTTTCTACATGGTTTGAAAAATTTTGGTAAAATCCGTAAACCATTATAGGGGTGTATGGTTAGGGTGTACTATTTGAAAAACCATGCGACTCTGCTCAGCTAACCATGCGCAGAAAATTATTTTCATCTCAAAATTAAATTTGAAATCCGGAACCCCCAGTTTAAGTGGCTGACTAGCCCATTCGTCCCAAACTCGATTTCTTATTCATGGAGGCTTCCTAAATGTGATTTTTGATCCTCCAAACCCTTCTCAAAGAAAATCGAAGCTAAGAAAAAAATCATTTGATCTCTCCCCGGTAAGAGTTCATCTCTCATTCATTATCTACCAGTCTCTTTCTCTCTCCTCCTTAGGGTTTGATAGATCTCCATGTTTTTAGAGGATCTAATCTTCATTTTTTTAGATATTGAATCTAGGTTTTATTCTCAGATCCCTGTTTCCATCATTATTTGTTATTGTTTCCTTTTGTGGGAAATATGAGAGGGGATCTCTTCATTTTGGTAGGTTGTTTCGTATAAGTTCAACAAATTGATTTAACCTATTATTGCTTTATTTAAATTAAATTACTTTCAAATTTAATTTTAAAAAACCTATTTGGTGTGAATTGGGATTTGGATTTGATTTGGCCTGATAAATTCGGGAAAACCCCAATTCTAGTAAATTGATACAAGGTTTGAATTTGATGGAAATTGTGGAATTTGATTCTTGTAAAATTGTTTTTGAGAAATTGGATTATTTTTTTAAGAACACATTAGTTTTGTCTAAGAAAAAAATGTATGAATTGATTAAAAACCCATTTTCTTATTTTTAAATAGAAACTTACATATTGATATAGAAACCGAGGTAATTGTATTTTAAATAGTTCAGAAATAATTTTCCCATTGTGGATTATTAATTGATCACAAGAAAAACTAGGTAGTTAGTGAGTTATTTCAGAAAAAAATTATATGTTTGATTCTTTAAACAACTTACTAACATATAGTGCAATAGGTCTTATCCTAGATGGCATGTTGATTATCACTCCTTGTCTTATTTCAAAGGGATAAATGTATACATATTGTCATGATCACCTTTTTTAATGTGTAAAGATCATATAACTTGGAATATTCACACATCTTGGAAGATGGTCATGTTGCTCATTTGTGATTTTTTAGAAACATATGTCATTTTTTATAAATCATATTTACATATGCCTAATGAATTAATAAAAATTGTTTTATATTTAATGTTTATAAAGCCATTTTTTAAAGTGTTTCCATCATCTGAAATGAAAAGTATGATTTTTTATATATGAAAATGTATTTCCATGTCTGTTTTGTGAAAATTGAAATCGTTATTTGGTTAATTATTTTAGCATCTTATTATGGAATACAAGGTGAGGCTCCACATGTATTTTATCTCACACCCAACCTATTCTTTCAGGTGTTCATAGATTTCTTTCACAAAAGTATGAGCAAGGGAAAAGAACCTCTTGGAGGTGGTGGTTGTTAACATTTGTACTAAGAAAGTTGTGTCTGTTGGAACTTGGGTTGTTATATTTCAGTTTTAGGTACATTGTAGTTGTAATTTGGGTTTATATCACTTTTCGACTTCATGTATTGTTGACCCTATAAGGTATTATTTTGAGCATACTGACTTGTAAATGTTTCTTATTATGTTAATATGGTTAAACAAATCCATTCATCATCGCTTATGATACCAAGTACTAGTCTCCAACCTTTGGGGATCAGGAACGCCCTTTAGGCCATGTCAGTGCCAACTAATGTGTCAGTGTACTAGGGTATCCAGACCAATTCGTGACATATTCTATAGTTTTATAAATGTATACTTTTTTTGTATTGTGGGTGTTCAACTAGAACATCCAATTGAACTTCTATTGGATCTCTTAATGGATTTATAATTGTTATTTGTACATATTTTGTAAAAAAATTAAATATAACTTAAAATGGGATTTATTATAAATGTTCTTAATTATATATATCATAAACACATTTTTATTCATCCATAATATAAATTTTTAATTGATAAATTATTATATTTTTATAAAATTTATGTAAAAAATGTGATACATATTTTGTATAGTTGTATATGATATAAATTTATTTATTAAAAATTATTTTTTATTATTATATTATATATTTTTATAAATATATACTTTTGTTTTATTGATGAATTTCCACTGGATTTTCCATTTGAAATTTCACTAAAACTTCTACTAGAACATCCACTTAAAATTCCACTAGATCTCTTAATGGATTTCTAATGGTTATTTATATAGTTTTTGTGAAAAAACATATTCAATATATCTTATAAGTTCATTTATTATAAATTTTATTATATATATACATGTCATTTACATTTATATTATTGTATTTTATACATTTTTAAATGGTAAATTATATTATTTTTATAAAATATAAGTAAAAAATGTGATACTTATTTTATATAATTGAATTTCTTATAAATAAATTTATTAAAATTTAATTTTTATTAATATATATTATATTATTATAAATATATAATTTTATTATATTGTGGTAGATCCATTGGATCTCTTAATGGATTTATAACGGTTATTTATACAAATTTTGTAAAAATATATATTGAATATATCTTATATGTGTATTATTATAATTTTTTATTAATATTTACATTCTATTTACATTTTCAGGCATGTATTATATACATTTTTAAAAGGTAGATTATATTTTTAAAAAAATTTATGTAAAATGTTTGATACATACAATATATAATTTCATTTAATATTAATAAATTTATTAGAATTTAATTTTCACTAATATTTAATACTATTTTATAAATATATATTTTTATTTTATTGAGGATCTATTATAATAACTATTTATGAATTTATAATTGTAATTTGTTTATATTTTGTAAAAAATATTCAATATATATTATAAGATCATTTATTTTATATTTATCTAAATTGATACATTTTATTTACATTTTTATTCTAGTATTATATTTATATTATTAAATGGAAAATTTTATTTTATTTATAAAATTTTGTTAAAAAATATGATACATGTTATATATAATTTCATTTAATACTAATATATTTATTTAATTTTTTATCTTTATTTATATAATATATAATTTTATAAATATATACTGGTTTGGTATTGCTGAAGTTCCACTCAAACATCCAATTGAACTTCCACTGAAACATCTACTAGAACACTTAATGGATTTATAATTATTATGTATGTGGATATTTTAAAAATTATATTAAATATATATTTTAAGTTCATTTATTATAAATATTCCTAAATATTTACATTTTATTTACATCTTTATTCATGTATTATATCCATTTTGAATTGGTAAATTATATTATTTTAATAAAATTTATTTTAAAAACGTGATAAATATATTATATAATTGAATTTAATATAAATGTATTTAATTAAAATGTAATATTTATTAATATATTATATTTTTTTATAAATATATACTTTTATTATTGTGAATGTTCCACTAGATCTTCTAATTGAACATCCACTGGAAATTCTATTAAAACTCACAATGGATTTATAATTTTTATTTATATAGATTCTATGAATAATATATTCAATATATCTTATAAGTATATTTATTATAATTTTTACAAAAATATTTACAATTTATTTACATTTTTATTCACTTATAATATACATTTTTAAATGTTAAATTAAATTTTTTTATAAAATTTTAATGGAAATTATGATTAAAATTATATATAATTCCATTTAATATAAATTTATTTATTAATATATAATTTGTATTAATATGTTATGTATATTTATAAGTATATACTTTTTTGTATTGTGTATCTTCCACCAGAACATCTATTAGAACTCTTAATTGTTTTATAATTATTATTTATACATTTTTTTTAAAAAATATTTCACATTTATCTTATAAGTGCATTTATTATATATTTTCCTAAATATATATATTCTTTACATTTTTATTCATGTATTATATACATTTTAATTGGTAAATTATACTTCTTTGTAAAATTTATGCAACTTCCACTAGAACATCTACTAAAACATGCATTGGATGTTCGACTGGATCTTCCACTTAATGGATTAATAATTATTATTAATGAAACTTTCCCATTTAATCAGAAATGTTTCCTTTGAATTTTTTACAATGTAACTTAATTTTTAAAATTTTCATAGATTATTTCAAATGAAATGTATGATCCATTTTTATTTCTATTACTTTCTAACTAAATTCAAGTGTCCATGAAAAATACTTGAGTCAATAAATTTAACAAAATGAGACGTGTTCACTTTATTTCAATCACATTGAAAATACCTTTAAGTTTGAAGTCAAACCCAAAATATATTTGAAGCTGATGTTTCAATTATAAATTATTTTTACGAATTAAACATGATTTTTATAATATACATATAAAAATTTTTTAAGTGTTGTAGGAAGTTATTTATTATTTGAAAATAAAATAAAATATTTTTAAATGGAGTTCCTTTATTTTTTTATAAAACTTTTCAGAATTGATATTTTTAAGAATTTTTTTTATTCTTCTTCATTTGTGTTTTTAATTATTCATTCCCACATTCAACTTAAAATTATTATTTTTATATAGTTTTGTAGTGATTTTTTTGTTTTAATGTATCTTAATGGATTGAATTTGTTTTTTAAATATATTTACAAGATTTTTTAAAATGTATTTAAAATTTTGTAATTATTGGTGAATATCAAAAAAATAGATATCATTTTTCTTTAGTTTTTATAACCATTTCAGAATCAACATTTTTCAAAGTGATTTTTCATGCCTTTTTAATTGAGTTTGAAATTATTATTTTCAACACATAAATATGATTTTTTATTTTTATATGGTTTTAAAAAAATTTCTATGTTTCGCTAGATATAAAAAATGTATTTTTACCTTAATAACACATTCTTTAATTTCATAAAGGATTTATGATTTTTAATTCCATACAAAATAATTTTTTATTTTTATTAGTTTAGTTAAAAAATAATTTGTAATGTATAATTACCGATTATTAATTTTTTTGTGTTATAAAAAATTAAAATGTATATATAATTATAAGAAATATTTACTATATAGGTAAGTACTTTTTTTCACATTTTACAAATTACTATAATTTTTAAACTTAATATTTTCTAATTTATTATGAGTAAGTATGATGACAAAGGAATAATATGGGTTTTCAAAAAATCAAGTGGCACATGTTATTTTAATTTAATGGTTGGGATCAATTTATAAAATGTCACAATATATCTACTATGATGGATATTTCAATAAAACAGGTTAATAGGTTGTGATTAGAATCCCCCTACTGTTTAATCAGTAATTTTTTGTTTTTCCAAGATCAATTTGTTTATTACACTTGAGATTTATAAATTTCTTTAACCTAATAGGTTTCCACTGTAATGTTACTGAATTATTTTTCACTAAAAATTAGTGTAATCATATATTGTAAAATTCCACTATAAAATTACAGTATAATTTTTTTTCTAGTCTAATATATCAGTGTAATGATACCACAGTGTTAGAATTGAATATTTTCTTAGTGTTTCCATTGTAATTTTTGACACTTATTCAAGTGAAAACCTCCACTATGATATTTAAGAAAAATAATTCTATTTTGTTTCACATAATTCATCCTCATTAAATTTCCATGCTTATTACAAGGTAATTTGTAATAGTTTTTACATTGTAATATTAAGGTGTAATTTTCCATTGTGTTAGTATTATTACATTCCTCAGCAGTTCCATTAAAAGTTTCAATAGTGGATCCAATTAAAAATTCAATTGTTATATTTTTTTCAAACATTGTTATCTAATTTCATATAGTATCCGACTATAACATTCCTCTATTTTTTATGTTTAATTTTTAATAGTTATTACAATTTCATTTTCCAAATTAACAATGCAATGTATTATTCCACCGTAATATCACAATTCAAATTTCCACAACTACTGCATTGTAATGTTCTATTATAATATTGTAGTGTAATTTTACAAATTTTCACATTGATGCGAGGTTGTTGTGGGTCTCACAAGCAATAAATAATTTGTAAATATAGTTAAGGAAGCTGACAAGGATCATCTCGTGATGAGATGAGATAATACATTAACTGTCTATCACACATACTAATTTTGTTGTTGTTTTATATGTTTAAAGTGGAACATGGGGGGATGGGGTGAATGAAAAAAAATTAAAATATTCAATTTAGATTAAAGATATGAAATGTTAGGTTGAAATAAGTTGCTCCTAGATTAGTGCTATTGAATAACTTCACTATATTTGTAACAACCCCAAATCCAGTTACCCATTAGTTGGTTGTTTATTTATTATATTGATATATATATATATATTGTTGAGTCTAAAAGACTTTCCATATGACTTTTCCATTCCTTCATACACGTGGGAGATTGTTAAGTAAATAAGCAATCCTTATGACTTTATCATTCCTTCTTGTTTTGAATATCACAAACACCTATGCTAAAGGAAAATCTCTTTCTACCCAGTGTTTTACGTCTATAAAGAAAATTTCATTCCACAAGGAAATTTATCCTTATCATGTTTTCATTGTTCTAATAATTATTTTTCTATGTATAAAATTTGGATTGAATCCAAATGCTCAGAATCCTATAATTACTTAGATATGAAGAATCCTGTTTTAGGATCCGAATTCTCATAATTCGGGTTAAGAACTATTCTGAGTTCTGACTCTGAATTCTGAATAAGAATTCTACTTACAAACACTTCTATGTTCTGACTCCAAATTCTGATATCAAATTCTGGATACGATCTCTTCTGAGTTCTGACTCCAAATTCTAATTACGAACTCTTGTAAGTTCTAACTTCAAATTATGATTACGAATTATAGATATGATCTTTAATGAGTTATGACTCCAAATTTTTATTATGAATTCTAGCTATGAAGTATTATGGGTTCTGACTGTGAATTCTCAGGAACTCTGACTCCAAACATTTTGAGTTTTGGTTCCGAATATCTATGATTCCAGATTCTGAATTTTCTTTGAAATTCAGACTCTAAAATTATATAGCGTTCAGGTTACTAATTCCTAGAAAACTGAAACCGAATATCCTTTTATTATAAATTCCGAATTCAATTTTGTTTAGACTCCGAACTTTCATTTGCATACATTCTGAAAATTAGATTTTAGATATGCTAACACTTATTTTGGTATAAAATGATGTCGTGATTTCAGTTACTCACTAACCATTGTTTGCGTGACACATGTACATGTCCCTCCGAAATTCAAGGAAAAATATTACTTTTGTAGGAGGGATCCAACCATTGAAGAAGTTCCTATAAATAAGAGAACATTTCAATGAGCTCAGGAATTTTGGACAACTTTTGATTTGAATTGATTTCTTGAGAGAGATACTCTCAAGCTTAGTGCGTACTGAACTTCTGGTTTAAATTTCCTTTGTGCGAATCCGATTTTTGTTGTGTACAATCGAGGGCTTCCTAGGATAGGAAGATAGAGGTGCTGACTACCTTGATGTTCAGGTCTTCCTTTCTGAGGAAGACATAGGTGCTGACTAACTTTAATTTGAGGGCTTGCGGGGATAGCAAGACAGACTCCGATCTTCGTATCAAGAGCTTACCCTAATGTGGATAAGATAGAAATTCATGAAAGTATAAATCAAGGGACATTTATCCATGGTTGTTGGATACCCATTTCTTTGGGTTAAAAAATTTACTACTTGTTACTTTTTTTGTTACAAGTTATCCACTGCATTTTTATTGTTGAGGAAAGTATAACTATCTTATACTTCCTCATTCTTTTACTCTGATTTAGTTACATTCTATACGCCTTATGGTAGTATGTTGATCTTTCTAAACTATCATTAATTTTTATTTCCTGAATCATTTTTCTGTAATTACATTCTCGGAATCATATTTCCTGAATCAATTAAGTGTTTAGAACTTAGAGGTTTTATGAATTATCATGTTTAACCTTTTAAATATAACCATATTTAAAAGTTCCAAAGGAATTTTTAAAAAAATACAATTCACCCCCTCTTGTATTTGAGAATATAACCTTTACATATTCGATCCTACAATTTGGTGTCAGAGCAAGTGACCTCTGAATTAATCTGACAATTAGATTCAGAAGAGAATTCATCTACTTCTTATTTCCAGAATCAGTTTTTCGAACTCGTATAGTTCGGATTCGGTTTCATTGCTTATTAATACTCTTGTATTATATTGTTCTTCTTTTGTAATATCTTCCTTGTTTACAAACATTTTCTATTAACACGTTTTTGTGGAAGGAATTTTCTTTAAGATGGGAGGAATCAATGATGGTACCATAGACAATCTCAATCCAACTAGTACTTCTATCTTGTATGGAAATGATTGCAAATATTATAGAGATTTCATGAATTACTAGGGGATATAAAATCCCTCACAAAGATGATAGTACATTTACCAATCAAGAAAAGCATGATTATCAACTGAATTATAAGGTATGCAATACTCTTCATTGTTCCATGACTCGAA
The DNA here is from genome assembly GCA_963277665.1 of Viscum album. Classification (NCBI taxonomy): domain Eukaryota; kingdom Viridiplantae; phylum Streptophyta; class Magnoliopsida; order Santalales; family Viscaceae; genus Viscum; species Viscum album. The sequence goes on from OY728120.1 coordinate 2,118,572,381, forward strand.
ACATATATTACTAAATTTCATCTTGTGAAGAAGCAAATTGTATTTGGAAGAAACATGAATTTAATCACTTTGGAACTTCCAATGTAATTGAAACTAGAAGAGCCCTACTCCGAGATGAATATCATGGTACCTTCATTCCTTATGGAGAACCCATATGTAAGTTGGAATAAAGATTCTTGACTATTGTGAATAGTTTACAATCCATGGTTGAGAAAAGATTAGATGATGCAGCTCTTGAGGAAAATATCATAGACATCACGCCAAATGAATGGGAATCCAAGAGAACTGCTATTGATTAGAACATGAAGGTTAATCATATTTATTTAGTTGAACTATTTGGAACTCTTCTTCAGCATGAGACTAGAATGAAGAGAGATGCTGATAACATAAAGAAGTAGAATGGAAATGGTAGTGTTTATTTTACTACTACATCAAATCATATAAAATCTAATACTCCTGAGAGAGTTACGATTTCCTAATCTATGAAAGTTGTTATCCAATCTGAATCTACTGTAAGTGAATCCTATGAAAATGAATTAGAAAAATTTTCTCGAAGGATGAACAGGATAGAAGTACAGAGGAACTTTCAATCCAAATACAAGAAAAAATAATGGAAAGACAAGAAAGATTCAGAAGTTACATGTTATGAATGCAAGATTTCTAGACATATAAGACATGATTGTCCTATGTTTAAATGAAAACAATGAAAGGAAAGGAATTATGAGAGAAACAGAAATACGTATTACAAGGCTAAAGCTAATAATGTCTTGAAAGCTAATGAAACCTGGAGAGTCAGTAGTGGAGACTCTTCAGATGAATCTTCAGTCTATGAATATTCTGGGCAAAATAGTCTTGGACTAATATCTAGAAAACATATTGAAAAATAATTTCTTAATGGATAAGGTACAAATGTTGAATAAATGACCAATGTTTCATTGAATGATAATGATAGTAAATACTATTACTCTTTGGATGAAGAATCTTCATCTGATGAAGATAATACTTCACCTTCCTATAAAGAAGTTTCTAGGATTACCAAACATTATGAGATTGTGAATTCAAAACTCATGAAAAAACATGATAAGAAAAATTCAAGGAATTATATTCTTACTAAGGAAATATCATATATTTCTAAATATCTTTCTAAGAAAAATGTTTATTTTGAAAGTATTTAAATAAATCTTGATGATGTAGATTCTGAGAAAAATAAACGTTCTAAAGATCTGGAAAATGTTATTTCTAGGAAAAATGTTTTGTAGCATAGATTTAGTTCAAAATAAAATTTTTTTGAAGACAATAACTTGGTTATTAAACTCCAATCCAAAATATTTTCCTTGAGGAAGTTTTTTTTCAAACAATACCTTAGGTAAGGAAAATATCGATAAAACGTATTCACAAAACCTTCCTATAAGGAATAGTTCTGGTTTTGGTAATACTGGTTCTAAACTAATTTTTAGTAACAATTATTTTGTTCCTCAAAGTGCTCCATTCTACACTATGTGTCAGTGTGGTGGACACTTGGAAAAAAATTGTCCCTTAAACAGCACCCATTCTTTAGGATTTCATGAAGCCTATTTTTCTAAAAAATTGTGGGTGCCAAAAATTTTTATTTCTAAGAATTCCCGATATATGAAATTTTGGAATCTGAGATCCTAACATTTAATTATTTTTTGGAAAATATTAAAGGTACAAATTGCAATACATGGTACATGGATAGTGGATGTTCCTGACATATGACTGGTAATAAAAATTATTGTTATAGGTAACATCATTCTTCTTGGAAAAACATTGATTTCAAATGTTTTATTTGTTAATGGTATTAAGAAAAACCTCATTAGAATATGTTAGTTTTGTAATGAAGGTTGCCTTCTGCATTTTAGGAATGACAAGTGATTAGTACTCAATTCCATGGAAGAGTATATTCTTTATACTCATAGGGAAAAAATGTTTACACACTGAATTTAAAAGACCATAAAAGCCAATATGTACATTGCCTTAGTGCAATGGAAGATCATTCATGGTTGTGGCATAGATGATTAGGACACTGTAAACTTAGGAACTTATGCAATATTTCTAATAAAAGATTAGTTAATGATCTACCGGAGATTAGGTTAGATTATTTAAAAGTATGTGACCCTTGTAAATTGGGAAAGCAACAAAAATCATGTTTTAAATCAGTCAATGAAGTCTCAACTACTGATGCAATACAGTTAGTGCATATTGATCTCTTTGGTCCTACACAAACTGGAAGCATTGGGGGAAAGTATTAAGTATTTTTCATGGTTGATGATTACACTAGATTTATGTGGGACTAATTTGCAAAAAAAATATTTATGATTCTTCTTCTTATTTCAATTGGTTTAGAGCCCATGTTAAAAATGATAAAAACCTTCCTTTGAAACCTATTCATAGTGATCATGGAGGAGAATTTCGATATACTGATTTTGAAACATTTTGTAGTATAAAAGGCATTACTCATAACTTCTCATCACCCAGAAAACCTCACCAAAATGGTGTTGTTGAATGAATAAATTGATTTCATCAAGAGATAACTAGAACCATGTTGAGTGAGTATTCTATATCCAAAAAATTTTGGGCTGAAGCTGTAAGTAATGCTTGTTACACTATAAATCAAGTATTGATTAGACCTTTCCTTAATAAAACTTCATATGAGTTATGAAAAGTAGAAAACCATGACATTCCAAGTTTATGGTTTTTGGTTTCAAGGTGTTCATTATAAATACTAATGATAATATTCATAAATTCAAACCAAAATCGGATGAAGGAATTTTCTTACGCTACTCCACAACTTCTAAGGCTTTTAGAGTATCAACAAAAACACTTTTACTGTTGAAGAGATAGTACATGGGAAATTTTATGAAATTGATCCTTTTGATTTTAAACAACCCCAACCTACATCCTCATATGTATTTTAAAAAACTGACTATCAACCTTTGATAGAAGATCCTTCTGATAAGGAAAATTTCCAAGATGATACTACTAAAACATTTACCGCAGAAGATTTCCTACCCTATGTTGATGAATAGTTTTAAAAAACCCAAATCAGTTGTTTCTTAAGAATCATCCTAAGGATATCATCAATGGTTTTGTGAATCAACCTATAAGGACTAGAATTTCCTTATGAAATTAAGTAGAAAATCTAGCATTCCTTTCCCAACTAGAACAAAAAATCACTGATGAAGCTTTAGGTGATGATGATTGTATAAAAGATATGCAAGATGAACTAAATGAATTAAAAAAGAATAATGTCTGGACCTTGGTTAAAAGACATAAGGAAACATATGTTATTAGATAAAAATGTGTCTTTAGAAATAACTGTGATGAAAATTGAATAATTTTTATAAATAAAGAGAGACTAGTTGTTAACAGCCATAATCAACAATAAGGAATAAACAATGATGAAACATATACTCCATTATCTAGATATGAATCTATTCTTATTTTAATTTCCTTTGCAGCATTATTAAATTTCAAACTTATTAAAATGGATGTGAAATGTGATTTCCTTAATCGTTATGTTCAAGGGGATGTTTTTATTTAACAACCTTCGGGTTTTGAAGATACAAAACATCATGATCATGTTTTTAGACTTACCAAAGATTTATATGGCCTTATACAAGAACCTAGAGTTTGATTTGACATACTTACAGCATTTTTAATTCAAAATAACTATGTTAATGAAAAATGAATATCCAACCCTTTTTATAAATATAGCTAAGAAAATTTTTTGATTGTTCAAATTTATGTTGAGGATAATATCTTTAGTTCAACTCAGCAATCCTTAACCAATTCCATTACGGATCTAATTAAATCTGAGTTCGAAATGAGTATGATGGGTGAGTTAACATTTTTCCTTGGTTTAAAATTTTTTCAAAATCCATAAATAATATATATAACTCAACATAATTATATTAAATATCTTCTTAAAAAGTATGGACATGACAAAACTAAAAGAATAAGTACTCCCATTGTTACATCAAACACACATGATCTTGATTAAGCTGGAAAAACCAGTAGATCCACCATATTTTAGAGGTATGATAGGATGTTTACTTTACTTGAGAGATAGCTGTCCAAACATAATGTTTTTAGTATTCTTATGTGCCATATATCAAAAAAATACTATGGAATATTATTTAAAGATAGTAAAAATAATTTTTCATTACTTAAAGGGAAACATGGATTAAGACTCTTTTATACATCTGGAAATGATATTGTTTTTAAAAAGTTTTTTGGATGATGAATTTGGTGGATGTAGAATGGATAAAAGGATTACATCTGAAACATGTAATTTCTTTAGGAGATTCATTAGCTTCTTAGTAATGCAAGAATCTACACTCGGTAGAACTTTCCACTGCAGAAGCTAAATTAGTAGTATCTGGAAGTTGTTGTGCTCAGGTTTTGTGGATCCAACACACACTCACAGAATATAGTTTGAGTTTTAACAAAACACAAATTTTGTGTGATAATACTAGTTTCATTTCACTTAGTAAAAACCCTACACATCACTCTCGTACAAATCACATAGATATTAAGCATCACTTTCTTATGGATCACACACAAAAAGGAGATATCATTCTTCAATTTATCGGAATGCAAGAACAACTTACTAATATTATCACAAAATTGTTACCCTCTGATTGATTTGAATACAATAAGTAGATGTTAGGAATGATAACCATATGGTAATTCTCTTTATTAACATTATGTTGAACAAATCTCCTTACATTAATAAAATACTTTTCCTAGGGAGAGTACATTTTTTCATATGTTTTATCATAATTTCTGTAATGAATTTTTTCATATTTTTCTTAATGATGTTTTTCATATTATTCATAATGATATTTTTCATATTTTCCATAATGATGTTTTTTATATTTTTTATAATGAATATTTTCATGTTTTTCATAATAAAGTTAATCATGTTTTTTCATAATGAAGTTTTTCATATTTTTTGTAATGAAGTATTTGATATTTTTTATATTGAATTTTTTCATATTTTACGTAATGATGTTTTTCATATTTTTTGTAATGAAGCTTTTCATGTTTTTTTGTAGTGATGTTTTTCCTATTTTTCTTAATAACGATTTCCGTAATGATGATTTTTGTAATGAAGATTTTCGTTAGGAATATTTTCATAATAAATATTTTCTACACATTTTTTTTCATACTCAAGTTTTCTTTTCAGAATCTATTGTCCTTCAAGATGAATTTTCCCCAATACTAATAATTCTCATGAAAATCCAGAAGGTATGATTCTTTATTGAATTTTCTTAATCATCTTTAATTTTCTGGAAGTTTCTTTTGTTTTTAAAATTTCTCGGATTCTAGCATTCTTAAATCCAAATGTTTTCTTCTAAAAAAACCTCAAAATATCAGATCCTACAAAATTTTACTTCCATTTATTTTTTAAAATTTCAGATCAGATTAGATGAATTCTCATCCATTGGATTGATATGGGAAGTTCAACCATTGTTTCAACACCTATAAAAATGGGACCCCCGATGGTTTCCCCACATCAGTTCTCAAGATTTTGCATGTCGAAGCTCTACCCCACTACAAAATCATGTTCCAAACCATTCAGAAGTGCTCATGTTGGAAGTCTGGTGATGTTAATTTTTAAGATATGTCAACTGTCAAGCCGATTGAGAAGTGGAGATATAGAGGGATAGGTTTGTTCATCTGAACTTATTGAACAAATATAACTCTATTATCTCGATGAATATCAGGATTAATGGATTAGAGAGTGTATCCATTTCAAATCCAGGAGAATTGGATGTAGTGTATCTGGATTTTCTGAGATATTTTTATGAGTCAGCTTTATTCTTTAAGGATGATGGTATATAAAAATTTTCCTTCAAGAGTTAGGGAAAAACATTTACAATTTCTTACACCAAGGAAACTTGATTGGTAAGGTTATCTTTAGAAGGAGAAGCCTAATTGTTTTCCCACAAGCTGCAATATTTTCAATGGAGTTTTGTAAAAGTGAAGGATATGAAATGTATTGGACTTACAGAAGTCACGACCGCAAAAATTGATCACTTGTCTACCAAAAATCGGATCCTAGAGTTATGGGTTCAGGGTCTTGTCGTACCGAGAAATGGTGACAAGGACACTCATAAGAAAAGTGATATGTATATCTCGGATTTTTTGGTAAATCTATGGAAAATCAATCTGATGAGGCATATTATCATTATAATAGATAATATCAAGAATGGTAATCTGATAGCAAATATAATCTTGTATCATGCCCTTCTCTCCAAGTTGATAGTTTAGTGTTTTGAATCATTCAAGACCTCTTGCTGTTCCAAGCCACAGAATTGCAGTGTAATGAAAATCAGTGATGATAACCTCAAGAGGATGAATGTTGTTTTCTCTATGGAGTCAGGTGAGTTTTATGATCACCTAGAGGATGAAGCAGAAGACATTCCAAAAAATGTAGAAGTGACTGAACCATCAAAGAAATCCAGAGAGAATAGGAAACTAAAGGAACTGGAAGAAAGAGAAGAAACCCCTAAGGACAAAGAAACTGAATTCTCACATCCAAATCCCAAGAAACAGAAATTCTATCCATATGAGGTAGTATCAAATTGGAGTGAGGATAAAAAGAATAAGAAAGAAGGGGAACCACAATTTGGTATAGATCATGCTGAGGCCAAAGCATTGAAAGAGAAGAATTCTTAAGAGCTTGAGAAGAAATCCAAGGAGAAGAATATTAAGTAGAAAATATTGGAGGATGAAATTGTGAAATCTATTTTGAATGCTGCAGAAGTAGGATCCGAGAACATTCCCATACCGAAAACCTTCTTAGTAGAACCATTACCAGAGACTCCGAGGATGAATTATTTTACACCAGAAAAAAACCAATAGAAGGTTGTTGAAGAGATGGTTGTTAAAGAAAATTTTTTTGAAGAAAAATAATTAAATGAATCTGAAAGAAGTGATGACACATGTGATTTGATAAATCAAGATGAGGAATTTCATGAGAAGGAATGTGCTTCCGAAAAATTTTCAATCAGGACTTCTCAAGCCGGATCATAGAAACATGCTACTCATAGAATCTATTAGAAGGATGAAGAGGAAGTGAACAAGTCATCTGAGGAAGAGAGTCATAATATGACTTCATTCTTCCTGAATATGTTGATGCAGGGGCCGAGAAGGAAAATATTGTTGAATATAAGGTAGTTAAATAGTCCTAGAGTGAGCATGAATCTCCAGATGAGGATGTTGTTCCAATAACTGACAAGGGGAAACAAGTGGTTGTTGATACCCAAACCAACCAAAATATAATAATGAAGGAAGCTGGATCATCTTCTAAGAGGAAGCTAGTTGATCTAGAAGAAGAACCCTCTCCATGGAAAGATTCAAATTAGGAATCATTAGCTCTAGGACCTGATTTTGTCATTCAGTCCCTAAAGAAGCTAGTGGACACCATTCCGATCATTCCAACAATTGACTCAAGATTCCAGATGCTCCAGCATATCATGAATCAGAAATTAGAATTTGTATCCATGGTTATGGATTGTTGTGTAAAGGTTTATTCAAAACATAAGAATTTCCGTATCAACTATGAAGCCCACTAAAAATCTTGCATGAAAATGACTAGCTAGTCGAAGAAGATTGTTGAAGATTTGAGAGATCTTGTTCAATTTAATGAATATTTCATGTAATATTTTGGTACTGAAGACACCAAAAAAAGGATCTTACAAACAGATTTGAGAAAAATCAAATTATAGAGCAGAATACTAGTATTGATGATGTCAAAGATCTGAATGGGAAGTTGAATTATGTTTTCCCATGTTGGAAACCAGAAAGGGATCTCTGGATTGAGATTGTAGAAAATCTAGTGATGTATGAGGACTTGCTGAATGCTCAGACAGTGGCTCTAATGGCTCAATACGATAGGATCAAAGCCTTAGTAATGAAAGTATAGGAGGATCACAAATAGCTAAAGAATCTGAAAATCAAAATGAAGAAGCTGATACCCATGAAAAAAAGAAAAATAGATCCAAATCTGATCTTTTATTGTATTTTCTTTCCTCGAACAAACTATTCCAATATTTATGAAATTGTGGTTGCACGTTTTTTTGGATGTTTGTACTAATATTTCAGGTAACATATTTTGCTTCCATTCCCTCAAACTCTTTTTGATAATCACAAATGGGGGAATGAAAAAATAATTATATGTAATGAATAAATATCCCCATGTAAGTGGGATTTTATCAAAGAGGGAGTTCTCATTATAAAGATTTCCATTCTCAAGATAATGAAAATTCTAATTCTAGAAATCTAGCATATGATCCATAGTGTTCCAAAGAGAAAGGGGGAGTTAGTCGTATTCATAGTTTCTAATGTAAAAAAGGTATATCTGTTTTATTGGAAAAGTCTACAATTTTTTCTCTAAGTCCTTTTTTTCTTTTTAATAAGAATGTTTATGATTTTAAAAAGGGGAATATTGTTGAGTCAATAAGGATTTCCTAATGAATATTCCATTCATTCATTCATGGGGGAGATTGTTATGTAAATAAGTTTTCCTTATGAAATTATCATTCCTTCTTGTTTTGAAAATCAAAAACTCTATATCTCAAGAAAAATCTCTTTTTATATAGTGTTTTACTTCTACAAAGAAAATTTCCTTCCCCAAGGAAAGTTATCCTTATCATGATTTCATTGTTCATATCATAATTTTCCAATGTATAAAATTTGGTCTGAAACCAATACCTTGGAATTCTATAATTACCTAGATATGAAGCATTCTGTTTTAGGATCTGAATTTTCAGAATTCTGGTTATGAACTTTTCTGAGTTGTGACTCCGAATTCTGAATCAGAATTCTGGTTACGAACTCTCTTGTGTTCTGACTCCGAATTCTGATTATGATTTCTGGATACGAACTATTCTGAGTTCCGACTCCGAATTCTGATTACGAATTCTGGATCCAAACTCTTCTGAGTTCGGACTCATAATTCTGGTTACGAATTCTGGTTATGAACTCTTATGATTTCTGACTCTGAATTCTAATGAACTCTGACTCCAAACATTGGGAGTTCTGGTTCCAAATTCCTCTGAATCTAGATTCGGAATTACCTTGAAATTTAGACTCAGTAATTCTATAGAGTGGAGGTTCCAAATTCCATAAAAACATAATAAGAATATCCTTGTTTTATAAACTCCGAATTCAATTTCAGATAGAATCCTATCTTTCATTTGCATACATTACGAATATCATAATTTCATTATGATTACACTTGTTTGGTAATAAAACAATTTCGTTCATTTAATTACTCACTAATCATTATTTGAGTGACTTGTGTACATGTCCCTCCGAAATTCAAGGAAAAATATTATCGTTGTAGGAGGGAGCTGACCGTTAAAGTTGTTCCTATAAATTGGAGCTCATTTTAAAGAGCAATGGACTTTTGGATAACTTTTGATCTGAATTGATTTCTATAGAGAGAAACTTTCATGCTTAGTGTGTACTAAACATCTGGTTCATATTCTCATTGTTTGATACTGATTGTTGCTTTGTACAATCGAGGGCTTTTGGGGATTATAAGAAAGAGGTGGTGACTACCTTGAAGGTAAGGGCTTCCATGCTGTGGAAGAAATAGTGGCCGACTACCTTGAAGTTGAGGGCTCGTGGGGATAGCAAGATATACTCTGATCTTCGTATCAAGGGCTTTCCCTGGTGTGGGTATGACCGAAATTATTGAAAGTATAAATCAAGGGACATTTATCCATGGTTGATGGATACCCTTATATTTGAGTTAAAATATTTACTACTCGTTACATGTTTTGTTACAAGTTTTCTGTTGTATTTGTATTTTTGAGGAAAGTTCAACGATCTTATACTTCCTCATACTTATACTCTGATTTAGTTATATTCTACATGCTTATAGGTAGAATCTTTATCTCTAGAAACGTTCATTATGATTCATTTCCAAAAACATTTTTCCATAATTTCTTTCTCGGAATCATATTTCCTGAATCAAGCATGTTTTTAGAACTTATAGGTTTTGTGAATTATCTTGTTTAACCTTATTAAATGTAACAATATTTATATGTTCCAAAGAAATTTTTAAAAATATACAATTCTCCCCCCCCCCCTCTTGTATTTGAGCATCTGATATTTACATATTAAATACTAAATATATATATATATATATATAATGGTTCTAATCATTAAGGATCGATCAGTTTAGTAGTTTTGAAAACCAGATAAATACATGACACCCATTTTCCATTGAGATTAAATTAAAAAAAACATAAAAGAAAATTTTTTACATCCCTGAAAATTATTCAAGGAATTATTATTCATAAAATAGGAAAGGAAAAAATTAAGGGTGAGATATAATACTAAATAAGGTTACATAAAATAAAATCTATAATTATAAGACAAGTCAAAATCAATATAACATAGTAAAGAAATAAAAACACATGTCATTTAATCAATAACATGAGCATAAAAATGCATCAATGGATAATATCAATGAAATAATCTCATGGATAATAATAAATGAATTATAAATGATGTAAATGATTAATATTGGATTTCATAATCTCAGACATCATGATATATATACCTTCAAGAACTTATGCTTAGACATTTTAATTGATGAATAGGTATACACCAAAAAATGTATTTAATTTGGAAATCTAATTCATCTCATGAAACTACTGATGCATCCAGGGGATATCTGTAACTGAGCCCCAATCATCACTACATTTACAATTCATTTATCATATATTTAATGATCAATTAAATTTGTAAAAAAATTTCTTATCAATAAATATTCGTGTCGAGAAAATAATAAAAATTTATCATTATTTCCCACAGTTTATCAAATAACCATCATAGTAATGCACAATATGTAAAAATGGTTTATGGTTTATGAAATAAATGTATACATTAGTAAAATAATATGGATATATAAGTAAAATTTAATGTCAGATGATCAAAATAATTTGAATGTTTCATGTGGAGTTATGGACTTAAAATTATTAAGGGATAAGAGATGGCCATCAGTTCGTTAGAAAAATAGGTTTCATAATATGATCTAGTCCATTGTAAAAATAATGAAAATGATAGTGAAATATTAACATAAGATTTCATTAAATATTTTTATTTGTAAAACAAATGAAAATGTATATAATAATCTAAATTTTATAAAATGGTTATGCTGGCAAAGATGTTTGTTAACTCTGTATACATTAAAAAATGTTCCTTTTGACTTTTTGAAAAGAATTTTGCATGTGGTCCTTTATGAAAACATTTAAAATATTTATTTCATAACATTTAAAATGTAAAATATAAATTATAATGTTCTTAATAAATCATTTTTGAAATAAAATTTTTTTTTGAACAATTTTAAAAAATAGGGATATGGAAGAAATATATATCTGATTAAAAGGGAAATAAAATCTATTTATATTGGAATATTTTTAGGATTGTTTCAATTTCCATGGAGTGGAAAATTTGGAAAAAAATATATAAAATAATTCAATATCTATATTATAAGAAAATTATTGGAAATTATGAAGGATAAATGATACGATTCCTTCAATGAAAATTTATGGAATCGCAAAAGAATGTGAGACTGTAAAATAAATTATTAAATATTTGGTAACTTTCGAACTATAACCCATTGAAATAATAACAATTTAATTTAAATATTTTTCATCGTGATTAAATTTGTATTCATGTTAAATATATCAATGTTTCATCATATACACTATTTAAAATTTACTATGTACACAATAACAAATATGTTTCCATGGAATGAAAATTGAGATGAAATCACATATCTCATGCTTCCCATTAGTTGAACATGATTTAAAATACTATATAGTAGTTTTAAAAAGGTTATTAATTTATAAAAAAACCCATATTCATATTTATAATATCATAAATGATCCAATTATGACATCTTATCAGCAGTTCGTTAATAATATATCATTATTACTATTGTTTCGGGTGTTAACTGTATCATTCACTCATAATTTTTTTTGGGGAAGTTCCAACTATTTTTTTAGGATATAGTCATATAATATAAAGAATTATATTAATGTTTTAAATATCATATCCACTCATTATATACATTTTGTAATCATTCGTGAATGTTTTACATGAAAAATGAATCGCATCACTTTTTGGAGACCGTAGGTCATACACACACACGAGTAATGATATAACTTCTTTAATGGATGAATGTGATATGATAAGGTGATATATAAATTTTAATGAATCAATAGCATGTCATAAGTATCATATATATTCATTATTTCCATTATTATGACTATACATGAGATTCGGTAATGAAAAACAAATTCCATCGGTTCATGATGATGTAGTTCACTATACACATGAGTGATGGTTTTGATTCCCATTTGATGAAGAATAAGAAGGAAAAATATCATGTAATAAATAGAATAAAATTTAAATATATGGTATATATTAGTTTTATTATATTGGAATACATAATATATTATTAGAGGTAGTAAAAGAAGAATTACGAAATATAGAGTTTGGTGAAGACAATTACATTTTCATAGAAGGACCTCCTTTGGATATCCTATTAAGGACCATAAAGGTGGTATTTTAGGAAGAAAATACACTATATAATGTGGACACTGATATTAGTGAGATATTTTTTAAGGGTTTGGTTGATATAATTGGATCAATAGATTTGAATAAGTGATGTTAGGAGGTTCCATTTTTTAATTGAGTTGAGTGACACATTTGTAATTTTTCAGTGTTTTTCAATAATGTCATTTCACTTTATTCGAAATATTGCTTCAAAATCGATAATATTATATAGTTATAGTTTTTATTATTCAATATGACTTAAAAAAATATGATATTGTTAAATAATATTATTTATTATAATTAAAACTATGGAATACATTTTATCAAATTCAATTTATATATGTGACATAATTTAATTTAAAAATATACCAAAAAAACATGTCGAAAAATAGTTTTTCAGAAATGAATTTTTAAAGCATAAGAATATCTTAAATTAACTATAATATTAATAATAATCATTATAAGGATTTAATTTAATATAGTCAGATATATAAGATATAAATTTAATTTAAATCATTCACCATTAAATATTATTTTAATTAATTAAAATGGATAGATATTATTCATTTTTAAACAAATTTTTTTGAAGAAAACATTTTTATGAAAAAAATGTTTTTTTATAAAATATCCTCTTTTACATACAAATGATCGTATCATTATTTTTATAAAATTTATTGTCAATAAATGTTAATTTATTCAAATTTTAACATATTATGATAAATAAAATAATGAATAGTCAAATACCACATTTCCAATTATTCATAAAAGCTTATTTCTACGGGAAAATTCAAAAAACATTCTAAGATTATTTTGACCAAGTAATTTGAAAATTTGTATTCATCCTATAAAATTATAATATTTTTTACATGAAATATAAAAATATTTATTGTATTATAGTTTTATTAAAATATAATTATCACTTATTATAATCTAAGCTCAGATGTTGAATTCTTCCCTCGTATAAAAAATTCCATCCACAAAATTTTCCTGGATATTACCTTCTAAAAAATTGAGGGTAGTTCTTATTAATAAAATTATATGTTTACCATGTTGATTACTCTATTTTATGATTACTATAAAGTATATTTTCAAACCTATTCATCTGATTCCTTAGTACATTCTCTCTAGTATCAATAATTTGTACAAAATCTTTAAAATAAGATTTATTAGGATCCAATTCAAATTCCAAAAATTTGAGAACATGTATTGTGTTTGAGATGTACTTAATTAAAAATGATACATGGAACAAATCATGTACTTTATAAATGATTTTTTTCATTTCCTATAGATAATCCATAACACCAATTATTTTAATAATTTGAAAATTTCGGATGTACTCTGATCTAAATTTATATTTCTCAACAAACATTATAACACCCTTATATAGAGATACTTTTAATAAAACGTGACCCCAAATTAAATTCAAAGTATTTCCTCTAGTTTTTAGTATAAATATTTTTCCATCATTGTGAATCTTTAATATGAGTCGGTATATTCATCACCTTTGTTTGTGTCTCCTCAACATGTTCTGGTCCTACAAGGTTCCCTTGAAAACCTTCTTCCTAACAAGATTGAGTACATCATCTATTTACATGGAATGATCTATAAAATGACATTTTAATAATTTAATGGAATGTATCCCATAGGAAAACTCTTCCGTAGGAAAATATCTATCCCACATACCTTGAAAGTCAAGTGATCATGATCTTAACATGTCATCTAACATTTGAATAGACATTTGAGACTATCCATCAGTTTGGGGATAGTAGGTAGTGCTCAAATAAATCTCATTATCAAGGGCCTTCTAAGGAATCATCCATAATTTAAATGTAAATTGAGCGCCATGATCTGTTACAAATTTAATTGGTCCACTGTGAAATCTTATATTTTCATTAATATAGAGTCTTGAATGATGATAATGATTTAAGTATTCTACTATAGAACAAAAATGTTCATATATTTTTAGGAGATCAATACTAACCCATATTGCGTTATTATTTTAAGGAGTATATGGTAGTCATGTGACAAATTCCATAGTAATGTCATCCCATTTACAAATATTAATTGGTAGATATTTCTTGAATCTTAAAGAAACTATCTCTCAACCATCAGTAGTGAACAAACAAAGAATCTTTATACATAATCATAAATTTCATACATCATGTTATCGCACCAAAATTGTTTCCTCAATTCCTTATACATATTGGTGCTACTAGTTTATATAAAAAAATTAGATCTATGATATTCATATAAAAATAACTTTTTTATATTAGGTAAAGATATAACACATATTCACTAACCAAATTTTATAACGACATCTTCATAAAAAGAGTATATCAATTTTCCATCATTCACAGATTTCATTTTCTTCTAATAAATATCATCATTAAATTGATTACATTTTATTTTTTCTAGTAAATATGGGTTTTCAATCATTTGAAAAATGTGTGATGTATTACCTTCCTTAATAATTCTCATATCCGTATTTACTAGATACATGATCATTGTATCTCTGTCAATCCTCATTTGGATCAGAACTCCATGGTCCTTCCAACTCAATGCATCTACTATCTTATTTACATTTTTTAGGTGGTAATGTATTGGGGAATCAAAATTGATGAGTAATTTGATACATATAGTTTTATTTATATTGATATTTTTGTAGTAAAATATGTATTTTACGCTCTTATATCATGTGTATATCTAACACAATTATCTATAGAGATAATATCTTAGTATCATCAAATAAATTATTATGTGTGTCTACTTAAGATGCTAAATTAGATAGTATTATTCATGGGTTTTCAACTACCTTGATGTATATTCCATTACTTTATCATTATTCAAAATGGAACAACCAAATACTTTCTTTGATTTATCACTATATATAAAAAATATATCATTCCCCGATATCATAGTCAAAATCAAATTTTTGACCAATATCTTCTTCAATTTTCAAAAAAAAACTTCTCATTTATTTTTCCATGTGATCTTAAACTCTTTACATGTTACCAACCAAATCAATGAAACTACATTCATAGGTTATTTAAATTAGCGAATGACATTATTTGACTACCTTTGTCTTCACAGGATCAACTGATATTCCATTCTATGATACAATATGGCCATTAAAAGAAACATTATGTTTCCAGAATTCTATAATGATGAATTTCACATATAAAATTTCTCCTTTAGGAGTCTTAAGAATGATCTTCAAGCGATTCTCATTGCCCTCATAGATTTTATAACAAACCAATATATCATTAATGATTACCAAAATGAAATTAATTAGATATACATTTAAAAATATATTCATTGGATCCTTAAAAATAGATGGGGCATTAGTCAATCCAAATTTAATTAATGTAAAATCATAATTTCTATATGACGTTTTAAATTACTATAAGAATATCTTCATTCTCTACCCAAAATTGATGGTACCCAGAAAAAAGGTTAACCGTAGAGAAATATTCATCTTCCTGACATTGACCAAATAAGTCATCCAGGTGAGATATAGTATACTTATTATTTATAATAATCATATCAATTTTACAATAATAAAAACATAACCTCATATATTCATCATTGTTTATAACTAAAATAACATTGGCTCCACAATGTTAAATGCTAATGAGATTAAATCCATCATCACATAGCTCCTCTAAATGATTCTTCAAATCCACTCACTCCATGTTGGACATTCTATAGGGATTGTTTGGTAATAGTATTTCATCAGGGATTAAATCAATAGAATTCAAAACATCACACTGTTGTGGTTGTCTAGGAAGTTCCACAGGAAATACATCAATGTATTTATATATAATACGTGAAACCTCAATTTGAAGATTACCTTTTTTCTGCATATATTGTGGTTTCTCATCTCCCCCATTAATTTAATATAGAATAAATATTGGGGGATGATAAATAAAATACCTAGATGAATAATTCTCCACTTTAATGATATGGAATTCCACATCCTCATTAAAAATCACAATTTTATTCTCTTTGAAATAATTATTTCAAAATATTTTGAAATTTAGTCCATGAAAAATATTATATCATATTCAAAAATTAGTATAATAATAAAGTCTGCAAATAGTGTATGTAAATATGTCATAATGGGAACTTCTTAGCACACTATTATCACATTGATATTTCCACTAACTGTATTGATGGAAAACAACCTTATTAATGTTCTTAGAAAATATTTAATTTTCTATGAAATCACGGAATATATAAAATAATGAATGTATCTACATTTAAATTAAGAATTAGCTATATTTTATGATATTATTAATTTACTTTCCACCGCATCATTATGAACTTTTACATCAGCCGTAATGATCACATAAACATGGTCTTATACCCTTCGCCTCTTCTGTGGTAAGTTACCTTGATGCTTGGGACAATGGTTTGAATAATTCTACATTTCAGTATAGTTAAATCACTGGATAATTGTATTATATTTATTTACCTTACATTCATGACAAAAATAGCCCTTGTTGACACACTTGTAATACACTCCCATTCCATTTAGGAATTTTTCATGATGATTCATTCCATAATTTTTTACTTGATGAGAATTGATTGATTTTTATCTTATTTTTTCATGACTTCCATTTACATTAGTGTTTTGATGAGCACTTATTCTATTGATTCTCCTTGAATATAAAATATCAAGAAAATTCATTACCTGTTGTGATGGGGCTTGAGAATATTTTATCTTATGAAGAAAATTTTTGAGAAATAGGAGCTCTTCGAAGACCATGATTTTTTCGTTCAAAAAATAGTCAATATTACATTATGTATTGCATATGTAATCTATATAATATCTAGCTAGTCTTGTAAATATATCTTCATACTCTTCAATACTTTCATTTACATTTTTCTTTATGATGTGGAACATTTTCTTCATTTCAGTTCATTTCTCATAGGGAATTTTTTGGAAGAATGTTTCATTAAAAAAAATCACTATTCACTATGTTCTATTTCCTCTCGCTTTCTTGTATTCATGATAAATTAATAGAATTGATCAATATATTCCTTGAGACAATATATTTCCAATATAATGTTTTCTTTTTCATTGCATCCCAATGCCAAAAATATATTTCCACGGGACATAATCCATTTCTCAGTTACCACATCATTAATAGTCCCCAAAATGATTGGGGATTATATCACATGAATCAATCCAACATAGGAGAATCATGGTATAGAAAAATAAATCAATATTCAGACAAGGTTATTAGTCATAAACAGGTTTATTTGGCCTAATATAGCTATAATCTTCTCAGTTCTAACACCAATTGTATTGGCTTTCTCAGTTGGTAAATCTATACATTAACTATGAGTGGTTATACCATTATTTCATCCATGTACCATTTATAAACAATGTAATACACTAGATTATCTCATAAAATTATGATTTCTAAATAATAATATTTAAATCTAAATCTCATGTGACACTTAAAATAATTTGAAAAATTTATGCATTATTAATCTTAGAATCATAATATTAGTTTAACTAGGAATACAAAAATATTTTCAATTCGTTCATAATTTTTTGTAATGAAAATATCAATTAACCAATGAATATCCCATGGGAGTTTAAATCTAGTTGATCAATAAGGGTTGTTTTCATTCACCCTATGAAAATAGAACCTAACCCCAATGTGCATTTTCTGGAGTAATTACTCCTAGGTTTAACTGTTCTAGAACCATGGCCACTTATAGAATCTAGATAGAGATGTATTAGTATGAAAAAACACATAATCTCTACCTTGATAAAAAAAAATTATTTTATTCTAATATTTGAAATATCCTCATAGTATATCATAGGGTTATGTTCCTTAGTCTATGTTTTCTGAATTCCAATTCCCACGGTTTCTACTAAACTACTCTCTAATACAAACCACAACAACTTCAACTCCAGTAACCCAGATTCGGTGGTTGATTTATTACATTGACATAGATACAATGGTTATAATATCAAAGGACATATTATATTAGTAGTTTTTGGGAACTAGATACATATGTTATACTCATTTTAAATTAGGAATAAAATATAAAAATAACAAAATAAAATGTTATCCATCCTAAAAAATTATTCAAATAATTATTCGTCGTTATCCTGGGAAAGGAAAAAAATAATGGTAACATAAAATTTTCAATAAGGTTACAAAAAATGGAAAATATCATGAGTATATAAGTCACAATCAATAATTCTTGGTAAATAATTGAAAACACATTTCATTTAATGAGTAACATGATCAGAATATGCATTCATGGATAATATCAATGTAATTTTCTCGTGGATAAAAATAATTGAATTCTAAATAAAGTAAATGACACATGTTGGATGTAATAATATAATACATAATTAAATCATTTCCAATATGACCTTACAGAAATTGAATTTCATTTATTGGTAGGTATACACTAAAAAATTCATTTAATTTGACTAACTAATTTTACTCATGATAATAATGATGCATTGATTGGCTATATATAACCAGAGTCCTCTAATCATTGTATGTCCAATGAATTACTCATATATTTAATAGTGTATTAAATATATAAACAATATTACTTATCAATAAATATATTTATTGTTTAAATAATATTTAATTATCAATATTTCCCCCTGTCAATCAATTAACATTCATAGAAATGAATTGTTTGTAAAATTGGAATACAGTTTAGAAAATAATCATTTCCATGATACAATGAATTTTTATATTTATGTAGAATTAAATTTTAAATTATAATAATAAATTTAATTTTTCAATAGGAGTTATGAACTCAAAACAAATAAGGGATAAGAGATAACCATGTGTTCATCAAAAATATTGTTATTATAATTAGTACATAACCTATGGAAGAATAATGAAAATGGAAGTGAAATATTAAAATAAGAATTTATTAAAGATTTTTATTTGTAAAATATATCAAAATTTGTATAAGAAGCTAAATTTCATAAAATGGTTAAAATTGTGGGGAATTCCATTAATGTTGAATACATTAAAAAATAATCCTTTTTTACTTTTTGTAATGAATGTTGAAGGAAACACACTCAAAATACATTTGAAATATTCATTTCATAAATTTTAAAAATTAAAGGATAACAAACAAGATCCATAACAAATTATTTCAGTAATTAAAATGAAATTTGTATAATAATTTTGAAAAAATATGGATATGGAAGAAAAATATACCTGATTAAAAAGGAATTAAATAAGTATTTATTTTAAATATTTCATCGCATGATTCAAGTGAAAAATATTGTAAAACTAAGAATAAAATATATAAACTCCTAAAATATACTTAGGACAATAAAATTATTTGAGATTATGAAGGATAAATGATATGATTATTTCAACAAAAATATAAGAAATCTCCAAAGAAAATGATATTTTCAAATATATTCTAACCACTTTAGTAAATTTTGTATTGTAACCCATTGAAATAATAAAATAGAATTAAAAAATTAATCACCCTGAATAAATAGGTATTCATTTTAATTATGTAAAATGAGAATTATATACACCATATAAAATTGAGTGGGTGTATAACAGTAAATATGTCTCGATGAAATGAAAATAGAGATGAAATCCCTTACCTTATGCATCCCATTAGATTAATGTGGTGTAAACTCCTTTATAATGGTATTAAAAATGTTATTAATTTATAACATATCCATGTTAATTTTTATAATATCATATATGATTTTCTAATGATATATAATCATAATTTAGTTAATAATAGTTCCCTATTACCATTATTTCAGTTGTTAATAACATCATTTTTCCCTACATGTTTTGTCATGGATATTCTAATTCTTATGTATATGATACAGTACAATAATTAATATAATTATATGAATGTTATAAATATACTATTTACATATTATATTCAATTTTTAATCATTATTAAATTTTGGATATGGGAAATGAATCACATGGATTTTTAGAGACGGTAGGCCTTACAAACGCATGATAGATGAAAACATTTACTTAATTGGTGAATGGGTCAATAATTGGGTGATATATAAATTTTATAAAATCAATATCATGTCATAAATTTCATATATAGAAATTATTTATATCATTATTACGATCAATTGGAGATGGTGATGAGAAAAATTGCACGGGTTCAAAAGGCGGTAGTCCGCCATGCACAAAAGTGATGGTTCTATTTTTCATTTTATGTAGAAGGAGATGGAAAAATATTATTTCATCATCATAATAACATATTAGTATATGTTAAATAATTTTTTTTTCTTTTTAATACATAATTTAAGGTGGTAAAAGTAAAATTAAAAAGAAAGAGTTTGGTGAAGGAAATTACCATCATATATAAAAATCTCCTTTGGATGTCTTATTAAAATCCATGGAGTAAGTATTTTGGGAATAAAAAATCCATTATAATTTATAAAATAATGTTGGGGAGATATTTTTTTAGGTTTTTTTAGGTAGATGTCATGAAATGTTTATATAAGTGAGGGGAGGAGGCATCCTTTTATAAGTAAGGTGAATGGCACATAGGTAATTTTCCAAATTGTTTCGATCATGTCAGGTCACATTCTTGGAAATATTTCTCCAAAATGGATAAAATTAGAATATTAAAAGTATAAGGTAGAAATAAAACCAAAAAATTCTGTTTTATACAGTTTTTAGTTTATTTGGACCCTTATCTTTTTAGATTGACACCCCGATAAACCTGTTTTTAACATAACTGTGGTTATTATTTTCAACTTTTTTTCTATTAATTATAACCAAAAATTAACATGACCATAATAAATAATTTTAATTATTATAATTACAAATATTTAATACATTTTATCAAATTAAATTTATTTTAATGGAGGAATTTTACTTAATAATAATCCTGAAAAATATGTGAAAATTAGTTTTTCTAAACATGAATTTTTCAAACATAAGATGAACTTATAATAACTATATGAATTACAATAATATTTATGTGGAATTAAATTAATATAGTGAGAAATATAATCCATAAATTTCAATTAAATCATTCTTCATTAAATATTATTTTAATTAATTAAAATGGATATACCTTATGAATTTTTAAACAAAAATAGTTTTTCTAACAAAAAATATCTATGAAGAATATTCCTTTTCAGGACAAATATGCTTATTATTTTTTATATTAAATTTATAGTCAATAAATTATTAATTCCTCATATTATAAAATATTATTATATATAAAAATATTAATATTTAAATACTACATTTTCAATTATTAATAAAATATTATTTCAATGGGAAAATTTCTAAAATTCTTTCTTCTATTATTTTGAACAAGTATTTTCAAAATAGATTTGCATCCTATAAAATTAGAATTTTTTTACAATAAAATAATAAAATGTGCATTGTGTTATAGTTTTATAAAAATAATATTTTCATTTACTAAAATTTATTTTTGGGTGTTGCAGTCTCACTTTAATTATTCTCATTCGTACTCAATATCCACACACTCCTATAAACATAAATTTCTCTCACTAAATTCCCAAATCAATTAAAAATAATCCAGTGAACTGAAAGCCCATCTTTCATTGGGGTTCGTTCCCGAGGACTTTCTACTTTGAACATTAGATTACAAAAATATTCATAGCCTTGAATATTAAGTAATATCTTATCACATAATGATTGTTCTTATATAAGACATATATGTAATAATATTAACGGTACTTTTCACACCAAATGGTCTTGAGAGTTCCCTATCATAATGATAACTTTGAAGTTTTATAGTTTTATTCATAAATATATTTTCTATGTACAAATTATATAATTTTATGAGACACAAATGTTAGAGACTATCCCGGGTTGGTGGTTCATAAGAAATTGAGACTTTTTCACATATAGTCCATCCTTAGTAATATCCAAGATTATAAGTTATTAGAACTTGACATGCATGTAGGAAATATATATTTATACATGTCATTGGATATTCCTATCTACATATATATGTATTGGTCATTATACTTTGATATTATTATTAATTCATATCATGTGTTTCATATATTTATTTGTTGATGAAACCCATTATGTCATATTCTTATAGTGTGGTAGGAAACATTGGGTATGTCACAAGTCATATATAATTATTGAATAATGTTTGAAATTATTTTTCCATTGTATTCTTTAATGCAAATTTATATCTCTGTCCCTTTGATGGGAATGGAAATACCTATTAAATATATGACAATAGAATTTTGTCAGCAATTACATTTCAATAATGTCAAGGAAAGATACATTGAGCACATAGAATGATGACACCAGTATACAACCTACTATATTATTTAAGATGAAATAAAGAGATTATACTACACATGTTATGTTCATAGGAGGTTTTATGTCTTTATGACATAAACTTCTTTCTATAAGGGTGTCTTGGCATGTTTCTAAATGCTAACCTTGAACGTTATGTGATTCCACCTAATTCAATTGATAAATAGGCCTAAATGGTCAAAAAATATTGTATCTAGAACCTCAGTTAAATTCAATATGAATTTAACATGTGGAATAAATATTATTCTCATACATGGTTTAATAATTATTCATTTTTGGACTGATTTCAAATATTTAGTAACCAGTTATTCGAGAGAATAAATAGTAGTTGGATATTTAATAAATATTTAATTTCTATTTTTATGAATATAATATTTAATTAATTATTGATGTATAATGAAGTGATAATTATTTATTTAAATAAATAGTTATTCATCAATGTTTGATAAATACCATGGAAGAAAGACATACAGAGTTATTAGTCCTATGATAAATAATATATTATATATTATTTGAATATATTTACTTATCTATGAGTTTATATCTCCTCAATTAAATAATAATAATATTATTATTATAAAGACATGAGGTTCACAGGGTATTAAGAGAATGATAAAGGCCCATGTATAATTATTATTTTCTAAACCCAGCTCTGTCTATACCCAATTATATCATTCTCAATCCAAATTGTTGATGTACATAAACAATTATTGTGATAATTATCTAAATCCCTAGAGATATCCTTTCCAATAACCCTCTCATGAATTAAGAGAAAAACCTCTCCTCTGCCCATTTGATTCTATATATAACCTTAAAAAACCCTTCCATCTTGAAGCAATTATTGTGATGATCATTGATGAATGAAACAAGTGTTAGAATCTTCTCAACTATCACTCATATATTTATATGGTGTTATTAAGAGGTTTTTGTTACATGTATAGATCACCTCTTGTGAGATTCTACCATACATTTTCAATTCAAGGCAATAATTTATTTAGATAAATTAATTAAAAATTATATGTGAAAATCATGTATCATGGATTCTATTAGAGTTGGTTCCCTATAAACAAATTTTATGTAGTTTATGATTACCAATATTCATAATTTAAAATATTAATAAACAACATGTCACCTCAAGAATGATCTTTTACATGAAATAGTATGTGACAATGTTCTAATAGTAGATATCACATTGAATTTCCATAATAGTTCCTTGATATGATAAGAACTGAGAATTTCCTTGACAATATTCTTAAATATATGTTCAATAGCTTGATGAGATAATTTTAGTAACAAAAATGATATAGGATATCAATAGTGGAGACTCATAAAACATTTAGTTTCTTTCTCACGGTGTACGCCCATGGTAATTTACAGTGTAGGAGATTATGATAATGAAACCCATGAGTAGGAAATTCACATTTATATGTTTCATTTTATATTCTTAACTATAAAATCTTGTATTGATCCTTATACTTTAATATTATTATTAATAGATATTTTGATTCATATACATTGATGAATTTATGGATACTGTGATGAAATATGTTTGTAGTGAAGTGGGATATGTCAGTTGTGTCATAAGTAATATTTCATCAATGTATAATGCAAGAATGGATTTTATAATTTTATTATATAAAAAAATTTGATATCTTAGGCCAGTTATTGTAAATGATACAGACTAGTAAATCCATGACCATGGTGTTCAGTGTGCAATTTCATTTTCAGAAAGTCAAATAAAGAGACATCGAGAACACTGGTTGATGACAGTGACATACAATCTATTTGATTATAGATATCATGATAAATAGATTATATTACAAAGTAAGAATTTTTATGAGTATTTAAATCATTATCACATTAACTTCATTATATATGGGTTCCTTGACATGTTTCTATAATTTAACCTTAAATGTTTGGCTTCTTCGGCTAATGCCCCTAAGAAATAGGACTAGAGGGTCACACACTAAGTGTATCTAGAACCAATATTTAATTTTATTATTTAACACGTTGAATAAAACTCATTTCCACACAAGGTTTAATAATTATTCATGTTTTCTTGTTTAAACATATTCCATCACTAGTTATTCAATAGAATATTTCATGACTATAATATTGAATAAATATTTTTTAATTTGATTAATATAATGTTAATTTTTTATTGGTGAATAATGCAGTGATATTTATTTAATAAATAAATAATAATTATTAAAGGTCCTGTAAATATTGTGTAACAATAGCATACTGTGTTCAATACTAAATAATATATATTAAATGATATTTGAATAAAAAAATTTTAATTAATTTACTATTTCTTTCATGTAAAGAGGAAATATTATTTTTATTATTATAGACATGGGGTTTCATGGGGATTAAGAAAATAATAATGGCACACGTACAATTATTATTTTCTAACCCAATAACTATTTAAACCCAATTATATTATTTCTATCTTGGTTTGGCATTTTTTTGTGCACAATTACCCTTTTAGAATAATATCAAAGATCTAGAGAGATTCCTCTCTGCAAACACTCTCAAATATGGACATCGATCATCCTCCCCCACAACTCTCAGTTCTAGAGAGATCAAAAAAAATCCTTCTTGAATCAATTTTTGATCTGATCAAAGGCGAATGATTCAATTTTTGGAATTTACCATGCTATCACCCTTATATTCTAATGAATACTTTTAGATGTTCATAGAGCATGTTTGGATCACTTCTAGAGGATATCTATACACGATTCCTACAATTCAATAATGTTATGATGCATAAAAATTTTCATATCCATCAACATAGAAATAATTCATCACAAGGTGATTATTGAATTGTTTATATTCACTATAAATCCGTATGAGATGATCTTGTAATTTTATTCCATTGTTATATCATCAATTAATCATTGAATCAATTAATTTGGTCACAATGTTTATCATCGATGTAGATCTAAGATTAATAATTGATTAAAATAAAAAGATTAGTTAGGAATACCCCTTCTAGCACTTCGACTATGCTTGAAATCATAAAATGGTATTACAATAGTCACATAATAATTTATAATTATTTAAATACAACTAATTTATTTTATCATTTACCATTAGTTTCCAATTAAATGTTTTTTTAATCTAAATCGTTTGATCTACTCCTATGTATCTTCTTTATCAAAAATATAATATAAATTTATTAATTTTATGATTGAATAAACTTTGGATAACACATCCTAATGTGATGAGGATTTGGTATATATTACACAAGACTACACTCCATATAACCTATTCTACATGTCATGTACACCTATTTAATGTACTAAAACTATCCTAATATTTAATTAAATCCATGTTCATTTATTACACATAATGTGTATTAAAATACATTTCATGTTTATTGGTCATCCTAGTGCACAGTTAACTAAAATACATGATGTGTAACATTAAAACATCTCATGTTATATTTTAGTCAATGATGAGCATTGTATTTCCATACATAAACTACATGACTAGTTACCTTGTAACTCAGATACAACATGATGTGTTGGCCCTGTACTCACCATGTAATCAATTATTTTATGTGGCATTATTACACATTGAGGTCATTGGTGTGTTTCATAGATAGAGGATGATAAATATATGTGATGTGTAGTTGGATTGTTCACACAATTGATATTAACAAATTACACTAAATTCAAAATTAATTTATTTACATATTAAACCTTATCAATATGTGTTACATGTGACATTTATTTGACTATATACATTACATTTAATGGGTTCTATATATATTAAATATCTAATTAATTTTTATGTAATGTTCAAAAATGTAGATCGTGTATAAGTCATAACATAGTAATTACTCTACGTTTGTTGAAACATGACTCTCAATGTAAATAAAATGTGATTCATGTGTCTTTTATTTTACAATACATAGAATATAAAATTAAATGAAAAGTCATGTATGCCACATTTTTTATGAGTAAAAAATATATGGATATAATACACATGGGGGAGTTTAGATAGACATTATCCATGTTGTCTACAAGGTACATGTTTTGTACCTAATTAATTTTAAATATTTTTCCTAAATTATGATATTGGGAAATCTTAAGAAATTTTATATGAGAATTAAGATAAAATAATTTATTAATTAAATAATATAATTAAATTATTTGAGATAAATTTATAAAAAATAAGAATTTTTGGAATTTAAATATTTTTATTAAATTTGTAATTAGTTGCATGTAGGTGGATGATCATACACATAGATCGGAACTTTGTATGTGATTGGTTTCCATTTAATTTATTTTTAAATTAAAATGATTCATTGTGGTTCATCCCTCTTCTCATTTTGTATGGGCATGTGTTCCCTCGATATCATTTTATGTGAACCCATAACCAATCCATTGGCTCCCCTCACCTGTGTGTGAGTAAAATATTATATAATGTGTGAAACTCATAATTGACTGGAGGTGGTTCATGATTATAGTCGAGGTGAAACCAATCTAAGAGGTATATGGGTGGATATGGGGAAAAAAGAAACACAAAAAAAGTTATTTTTCAAGGTGTTTTCCCCTAGGAAGATAGTTAGTTTATCATCAACTATATAAAGAAACCATTTGTAAAATCTCACAATCATACCAATTTTGTTATTTTATTTATGTAATGTTTCATGGTAAATTTTGTTATGGATTTTTTTTCATGATCACATGAATTAATAAGCATATGAGATATAACTAAAATAAATTGGATTATGTGAAAACCTTATCTAATACAAGGTTAATCACATAAGTAAATACAAATAATTATTAAAATAACTTAATAATGAAAAAATAAGAAATTATTGAATAAAGATAAAAATACATCAATTATATATATATATATAGATATATATTATGCTGGTACAACCTTCCACTAATTATGTTAAAATCAAACAATAGAATAATGTTCTTGACCAACCCATGTCAACGTGATTTCAATTATAACAGAATTTTATCTTGATGTTTTGGGTAGATATAAATTATTTCACATCAACGGTTGAATTCCCATGTAGTAATTAGTTTAACTAAGCGGGAAAGGTTGAGAAAATATAATTTACATATTTTAGGACTATGAATTCCACTAAACATATAATGTAATTATGAGTGAACGTAATTGTAAATTTTAACACCCACCTATAACCCCTCAAATAACTTGTTAGGCCCATTTTTGGGTTATAAGATGGGTAATATGGGTCCTCTTCATGAGAATATCTGAGAAACAGGATGTTCCAAAGCTAATGGAATGGTTAATTGGGTTTATATAAAATATTGGGAGATTCATAAATGTAATATTTTTTTATATACATGTATCTGCTAACATTATAATTTTCATCGCATCTTAATTGTGGAAATTCAAATAAATATGTCTCCAAACATATCATTTGGAACCTTACATTATAAGGATAATCTTTTCACTAGAACTAATTTCTAATAATATAAAATTCACTTACACATTATCTTATTCTATAAAGGGAAAATATATGTTCTAGAAAATCATATTCCCATAGCGCATAGTTGAAAGGACAATGAGGATGAGTTGTCTCTCTCTGAGAAACATTTGGATAATACCACATATGTCTATGGATTAATGTTATCATCAATGACCAATTAGATTTGAATGTAATATGAGGAAATGGATGCACATAACACGATGTCTCAACATCATTCTCTCTATCAATTGAATGAATGAAAAGAGAAATATGATATCTCTAATTCACTTTTTACAGGCATGCTTTGAGATTTAGAACTAGCTGGGCCTCATGTAGTCATAATTATTGGCTACATTGAATTCATAGAATTATTGGGCATTAAATTCTCAGATGAGTTGCACAAAAATCATATCCTTTCCTACTAACCCAAGTCCTTATATAATTTTATTATTATTTATCACATGAAAAATATTGAGAAGATTCTTTTATAACCTCTTTCACTCATTCAATATGATGAAATGTTCAATGGAAGTGACAAACCCACGGTACACATCGTTAATATTATAAGGAAGTATAAGGAAAAGAGGCCCAAGACTCACAAAAAGCGTAAATCTTCTTATAATTGTCCTTCCAAAAAGTGAATGCTCCAAAGGAAGAAAAAAGACAAGGAATAAGTATGTTTTCCTTATAGAATAAAAGACACTAGAAGATGAAATACACCCAGAAGTAACAGGAAGCTAAATATGTGTTCGTTATTAAGGTTAATATATAAATATCTACACATTGTTTATTATTTATAGAGTATGGTGTTCACATATTTATCTGAATGTAGGAAGTAAACACATTCCAAAATATTTCTAGAGGAGAGGGGGATTTATATGATTCTAACCGTTCATGGATGGTTTATATAGCCATTGGGGACTACCACCATTTCATTCCAATAGGAATTAACATGGATTTAAAATACTATTATTATGAACTAAATATTACTAGAATATGAATTAATGTATCCTACTCAGGTATAAATTGTTTTGATTTCATGTTTTGAAATATAATATAATTATTTAATTAAGACAAAAAAATTTATTATATGAGATATTTAAATAATAGTATTTATGTATTTGATTATGAAAACCATGTATTATTAGTTTTTGAACAAGTCAGGTTTGCATGATTGATTTAACACTTAGCTATGATATCACTTTCTTGTCATGAAAACAAAAAGCATCTAAAAAATCTATATCAAGATTATTATTATGAGTTTTTTGTGATAAAACTAATTAAAAGATTATATGGTTTTTTCAATGAAAATGAACAATGTACCATTTGTTGGATAGGGTTAAAGGGAAACAATATTTATAGGATAGGTACACACTAATACATTTGTACCATTTCCAATAGAATCTAATGGTATGTATTCTTAGTTAATAAATTTTAATAACGAATTGACTAGATATGATTATGTCTACTTGATGAGGTATATTTTCAATTACTTTTAGAAGTTCAAATAATACAATAATTAAGTATAGAATCATCAAAGAGAGAATATAAATAAGATTGAATATGATTGAGGAGGTGAATATTTTAAAAAAGAGTTCATTTAATTTCTACAAAAGTTTGGGACACTTTCTTAATTGAGTCTACATTACACACCATAGTGGAATTATGTTATATAAAGGAGTAATCATGCCTTTATAGGAATGGTAATGTTTATGATGAGTTATTAATATCTTCAATTATCGTTTTGGGGATATGAATTCAAAACTGTGACACACACATTAAACTAAGTAACAATTAAAGTGAAAAAAGAATTCCCTTTGAGTTATAGAGTATAAATAAACTGAATTTGTTAAATACATTTTTATGGTGTTATTAGACATTTGATAAGGAATTCTCAGAAAACAAAATAGCAATCCTTGGCTCAAATTGAATCTTCATAGGTTATTTTAAGGAAATAAGAAGATACTGAATATATAACCCCTCAAAAAAGAATGTGAATGTAGCAAGAAAATACATATTTCCTGAGAGGGAGAAGAACCACAAGAAGGATAGTTAGAGTAATATTATCTAAAAAAAATTAATGCTCATGTTAAACAAGAGTTCGTAAATGAATAGAATATACAGGTCATCATGGAAGAAGTTATTCATGAAATACAAGTACTACATAGGAGCAGCGGAGTGGTAAGAGAACCAAATAGATTTGTTTTCCTAGTCATTGAAGATGGAGAATCGTTATTGGTTGACAATAATGAACCTATATCCTAAAATTATGTAGTTGAGAGTTTAGAATCTACAATATGGAAAGAATCCATGAATTCTAAATTGGATTCCATGTATCTGAATAGAGTTTAGGTTATTGTTAATATTCATGTTGATGAAAATATTATAGGGTGAAAATGGTTATATAAGATACATATAGACATATAAGGTACATTAAGAACCTATTAAAAAATGATGGTGGATAAAGGGTTTAAATAGAATCATGTCATTGAGTATGACTAAACCTTTTCTATATTTTCCATGCTAAGATCCATCAGAATTGTACTTACTCTAATGGTGTACCATGACTATAAAATTAAGTAGATGAATGTCAAAAACAACTTTACTCAATGGAAAACATCTGAAATATTTTTATATGAAACAACTAGAATGTTTTTTGAATATATTATATTCCAAAAAAAAGTATGTAAATTATAGAGATCCATTTATAGGTTGAATGAAGTATTAAGGTCATGGAATATTCAGTTCAATGAAGATATAAAATAATTTTGTTACATTAAGAAAAAAATGAGAACCACATGTTTACGAGTTGTTTATGGGGAATTTATTTGTTATCCTAGTTTTATATGTTGATGAAAAATAAATTATTTAAAATGAATTACATGTCGTAATGTATAGTAATGATTGGTTAAACAAATATTCTCCATGAATGACATAGGTGAAGAAGCCTACTTTTTGGGGATGGAGATCATTCATGATAGATCCAAGAGGATACATGGACTAAGATAAGGTATATATATTTAATATAGAATAAATATATTTAATATGTAAAAATTCGATAGGGGATTGGTTATAGTGTCACATGGTATATATAATTACAATGAATTGTGTCCTCAAACTCGACATGAAAATGAGAGAATAAGTAATATAACATATTATTTGGCGATAGGAACATTAATATATTACACGTTTTATAGTATACATGATATTTCCTATACATTGATCATGGTAAAAAGATATCAAGATGGTCTAGGTGAGCAACATTAGTATGTTGTTACGGTTATCATTAAGTAACATATAAGAAATAAAAATATTTTATGGGTGTATGGAGGAGTCAATGATCTAGTAATTAGGGGTTATATTTTTTCATGTTTTAATATAGATCAAAATGATATGAAGTAAATGTCAAGATATGTATTCATTATCAATGGAGAAGTAGTTATCTATAAAAGTTTAAAGCAGCCAGTAGTGATTGATTTTATATTGGATTCTGAGTATATTGTGGCATCTGATTTAGCCAAACATTTTATTTTAATAAAAAACATTTTCTTAGAAAATGATGTGGTACCCAACAATAAATACCTTATGACATTATATTGTAATAATATTACAATGATGTCTCTTGAAAAATAGAAAAGGTCACATAAACATCCAAATAACATACTCCAAAAGTATCACCTGTTGAGGTATTTATCTCAAAGGGGTTGATTTTCAAAATGAAGATTTTACATAGAAGAAAACAAAGAATAAACCTTTACTAAATAATTTTCTTAGTATTATCATGAGTATTATTGGAGAGATAGAGTAATGAAGGTGGCTAATAGTTGGATCTAGTGCAAGTGGGAGTCTGTATGAGTTGGTGTCATAGAACAAAATTCTACGTAATTAATAATTACCAATATTCATAGTTTCAAAAAATTATAAAATATTTATCACAAAATGGTTGTTTTTCATTGTGACATAGTATGTGATAATGTCTTAATAGTAATTGTATCATTGAAAGGTGAAAGAAATTCCCCACTATGATGATTAACTATAAGTTTTATGAGAATATTTCTAAATATATATTCTATAGATGAATGAAACCATTTGAGTGACACAAATTATATAGGATATTATTTTTGGAGACTCATATGACATTGAGGAACCTTCACATGATGTATATACTTGGACATTTCTAGTGAAATATATTATTAGAACAATACTCACATGTAGGAAATCAAAATTAATATGTGTCATTGGTTGTTCCAGTCTGTGGATGTGTGTGTTGATCTTTAGTCATTAATATTACCGTTAATAGATATTATGAGTCCCATACATTAATGTTTTGATGAAAACTATGACAATATATGTTCATGGAGAAGAAGGATATATTTTTTACATCATAATTAATATATCATTAATGAATAATGTGAGAAAGGATTTACCCTCTATTAATTAATAAAAATTGATATCATAACCAACTTTATAAAAACTATACAGTCAATATAAATCCATGACCATGGTTCTCTATGGAAATGTTCATTTTTGGAAAGTTAAAGAAAGAGACATCAAGAACCTTGGTTGGTGTAACTAGTATCAAACCTCTTTGATTGTATATATCATGATAAAAAGATTATATTATATTGTAAGAATATATATGAGCTCTTATGTCACATTGAAATTTGATTATTTCCCTATGGTCTTCTTGACATTTTGATAGATGCTAACAATGGAATTTGGGATATTTCACCTAATTCCACTGAGATATAGGCATATAGGGTCTCACACTAAGTGTATCTAGAATCTAAGTTAAATAATGTTATTTAATATCTTGAATAAATATTATTCTTACATGTGTTTTAATAATTATTCTTATTTTCTTGATAACATATATTTCTCAACAGTTATTTGTGAGAATATTGTGTGAGTAACATATTTAATAAATATTTATTTTTTATTTAGTGAATATAATATTTATTTATTAATTAGAGAGTAATGAAATGATATTTATTTATTAAATAAATAGTCATGATTAATGTCTTGAAAAATATTATGGTGGAATATAAAACAGAGATTAGTTGACCAATGAGAAATAATATACATTAAATATTACTTGAATTTATAATATTTAATTAATTAAAAAGTTTCTCACATGTCAAGAAATAATAATAATATTATTATTATTATATTCATGAAGTTTCACAATGATTAATAAAATAAGTAAGGAACATATGAAATTATTATTTTCTAACCCTAGTATAATTTTAATCCAATTATATTCATTCTAACGTCATGTTTCAATTAGTTTTACTAAGAACAACAACATCCAAATAATTATATCAAATTCATAGTGAGAATTATCTCCAAGAATACTCTCATATAGAGATATAAATCCTCGCCCACCACTACTATCAATTATAGATATATCAACTATAATCCTTTAAGAAATGAATCTTGAGGAAATCAAAGATGAATAACCCAAGTATTAGGATCTACCTTGCTCACAGCTAGAGATTCATAGGATGACGTTCGATGTTTGATGAAGTATATGTGGATCATAAATGTTAGGAATATATACATTATTCCTACAATGCAATTATGATATGACTTAGAGATGTTTTCATATCCATCAATGAAGAAGGAGTAAATCACAAGGTATCTCTTTAATTAAATAAATTAATTATAAATAATTATGCGATAATCATGTGTTTTGTTTATGGTGTACTCTCATTAATTAATATTTTACTTAATATTTTTTTCAAATTATTTATCATAAATTTAAATATCATATTAATAATAAATTATGATAAATTTATGAGTTGGTCATATCCCATTTGGCATTTTCAATGCACCCAGAAACATCAGATTTTGGGGTTTCTATTAATTTAGTTCTACGGATAAATTTTAAGAAGATGATGAATTTATATTATTATAGATGACCTAAACTTCTTATTCTATGAATCAGAAACATAATTTGGTATCGTAGTGGTCACATAATAATTTATAATTATTTATTAATTGTTTTTATTTATACACATTTTCTGTTAGTTCTAATTTCCAGTTTTATCATTTTATAAATTTGAATGATGACATTTCTTATTCTTCTTATTCTTCTTTATTCTTGCTGAAAAAAACAATAACTGTTTAAAAACATATAAATAACAATTAATGAACCCATCACATGGTTCGGTGAATTTTTTTAATCTATCGTGGAACTACGCAGCATATAACCCAATGGTAAGCATCATTTATCCATGTTCAATTCACTTTGACGAACATAATATTTAATTCAGAGATCCATGCATTGAATCATATATGATTCCCTTAAAAACACATGTATTGAACAAGCTAGGGAGAAGCATAGTTTAATGGATTACACACCATGAAAATCTCTCACATATAGTTTATTCCATGAGTTTTTCTAATGGAAAACATGTGGTTAATGTTGAATCACGAATTTATTTCATGATACATGGACTAAAAATTTGGCACGTTATAGGAAACACAATGTTTAGCCGGAGCATATACTATATACCTCACAATATTTTTTGGTTGAAAAACATGCGTAGTCATTTTTCCTGTCTCATAGACATGGGAAGAAGCCATTACATAGCATATATAAATATTTTCATGCATCTTTCATGTTTACATATAAAGTAAAATGAATTAATTATTCCATTTAGACCTAATAAAAATGTTTCCATGTGTCACTTAGTGGTAGTACATTCCATGTGTTAGGTTATATATATATATATTACCCTCTAAATTATCTTTCATGTAATATTTGGAACTAAATACATTATATAGTAGTAATACAATGACTACTCAATAAATATTAAAATAATTACACACATTGTAAACTAATATGTTTCCATGTGTTATTTATTGATTGTACACACTGTGTAATTATGTGAAAATATGTGTATGCTATATAATGTATCAGTATACATTATATGAACACATTAATCAATAGGTCATTTGGACATGTGCTTTCCATGTTGCCTCTATGTACATTCTATTCCCTTAGTTAATTTTAAATAAAAATAATTAATTTTATTTGTTTGAAATTAAAATGGTTCAGAATCTCATGGATAGTTTTGATGAAAATTAAGTTAAATGACTGAATGAATTAATAAATATAAATAATTAATTAAATAATGTTTTATATTAATTAATAATTATTTAAATATATGCTATTTTGTTAAATCCGTATTCATAACATTCGTGGATAATTATGATCTTAGGATGAAAAATGTATATGAATAATTTATTTTAATTTATTATTATTAATAATTTAAAATGATGGTATCTGCTTCATCCCCACATATATGTAATGTTGGACCTGTGTGTCGAAGTATTTTTTATGTAAATCCCATTAAAAATTCCATTGTATCCCTTCACCTACATGTGAGTAAAAATATATGTAAAAGATGAAGCTCCTATGAATGTGGAGTAAATTCAATTTTGGATCAAATGTGAATCCAACCTAGGAGATATATATGCGTATAGGCAGAATACTGAAACTCAAACCAATTATGGTTCTAGGAGTTATTTATCTAGAGTAAAGGGTCAATTAATCATATTCAATATAAACTAACTGATAGATAAGCTCACGATCACACCGCATTAATTATTCTATTAATATTTATTGCATAATTAATTATCTATCAATGTTCTACTGCAATAATTTAATAAAAAAATTAACAAACATGCAAGAAGAAATTAAAATAAACTATATTATGAGAAAATTTTATTTTTATATGGTTAATCACTTATATAAAATACACTTAATATAAACAATCATGTAATGAGATAAAATGTGAAATTTCAACATAATGATTAAAATACCTCAAACAAAAATATTAATTCATTGAAGCCTACCATTACTTGGTTTATGATGCAACCAAATTTATGAGTGCTCTTCTAACCTCTCTTTGGGTTATATCAATTATGAAAGAGGTTCAACATTAGTTTTAGGTTGAATTAACCTTGTTTTAATAAAGGGATGATTATTTCATGATAAATAATGAAACTACTATGGAATTATTGAGGAAATCCATGTCTAAGATTTCAGAATTGGAGTGTCCACTCAATGTATCAAGGACCTATGAGTTAATATAATTAGAAATTTTCACCTACATAAATATCATTGAATAGCTTGTCAGGTCACTATCTGGGTTATGAGAATGTGATTATCAGTATTTTGAACTGGAATATCCATGCGATAGAATATTATTAAGCAAATGGAAAGGGAAATTGTATTTTGATAAAATAATTAGAAACTATTATATTTATTTATTACATCACACATTTTATAATCAAGATAAAACAAAAATATTCATTTAATTAAAGTATACTACATCACATCAAATCATCATAACACTAAAATATTTCAGATAAAAGACCATGTCCTAATTGGAACATATTTCCAATGGTAATACACTTATTTTATACGATGAAATAATAAATGAAAATATATATTATGTGTTGGAATTCCCTAAATGTATTTAGTTGGCTCTTAGATAAATTAAGGTGAGAAGGATGCATGTAAGAGGTACAAGGGGTTTCCCTAACAATTCATTTCCTCAGGATATTTGTTATGTATGGAAAATAAATAATGCAATATAAGGAAATAGATTCTTATACCAAGAAAAATAATCTCCTATATATTTATAATTATAAATGGAGGCTTTAGATAAATGAGATTGTCATGACATTATACTAGTGTAAACTGGAAGAGGGTAATTTTCAATTGATCTTCTGTCCAAAATACTAAAATAAATTGACATGTTAGCAAGGTTTGGACTTGAATATAGATAAGAAATTATCCATTTAATCTCATATTATCATCCATACATTTGAGGTTATCATTATTCATCCATAGTTATGAGATGAATAGTATTTAAAAACAAATCTGGAATATTTTGAATAAGCTTCACCAGGGAGATAAGGGTTATGGTGAACAACATGATAGGAAAGGTTGAAACAAATAAGGCTATTTTATAGTAAATGGTTTTTCTAAAACATCATTAAATGAAACAAAAGATTCATAGGTAGTGTAATGAAAAAAATGTATTTTCCTACCATGTTGATTGAATGGTCATTTGAAAAGTAACTGTAATAAATTAAAGAAGATAAGTCAGTTTCACGTACTTAAAATATATATACTCATAATTGAATATATTGTTTCAATTTCACTTCTTGTATATTTAATATATTGTTATTTTAAATCATGTAAAAGAAGAAGATTGTTCTGTTATTCGTATGGCTGAGAAAAGGTGATACTTATTTCAGTAGTGAGAAGCACATAAAAACATTACAAGAAGCTAGGAATGTTCTCTTATAGGATGATATAGGGTGATTACTAAGTCACTAGAGATAAATAAGTGAATTTAAAAGTAAGGTTATTTCTTCTAGTGGTTGATAAAGTGTTATTTCAATCTAAATAATGAAAAAAACATGAATTTTTATTTCCCAGTAGATTGATTCTAGATGATTTTTTAGTTTTACTAAACATTAATCACATTTTTATATAAATCATAATGAGGCATTATTTATTTTGAAATTAATAATTTCATATTAATAAAAATAAATTAATAGATCAATAGAAAAATAATCATACATATCTAACATTGGTAATAAATGATGAATATGAAGTTATAAGACTAATACCTACTTGTGTCTAGACAGTTCATAGTCATGTGTGACTATAATGTTTCATGTATATACCCAGTAATATGTTTAAACTCTTTATAGGTAAAAATTTTAGGTATATGATATACTTATATTTTTGAATAAAAAACTATTCAATATAAAGGTAACCCATACATATTCATGATTTAATTTAGTTAGATAGTGTGAAATAATACAAGAAGAATATAGAGGTAAATTCATATACTCCATGAGATTCCATTATAAAATTTAAGGATTGATTAGTGAAGTATTGAATGAACTCAGTAATGGATGTAGGATCCTCTAGGATGGTATGTCAGAGTATATTTCAACCATGTATACATCTTTCATTGAATATACAATCAGGGTTTTCCAAAACACACATAACCATATAAACAGTTTATAGATATGTTTGACTGATGGGGATTCTTATATATGAATTATATTCATTCATGATTCTATTCTATATATGTTATGAAAATAACAATGTACCAACAAACCATATGCCAACTATATTGATTAATTTAAATAAAATTTATTATAATATAGAGAAATTCCTTTTTTTCACACCCTCAGGTGTTTGGATGGGATCCATTTTTAAAGCTGATTAGCGATTTAAATTGAAATCCTGAAAAAACAGAAGGTGCATCACAATTAATGATCCAATTGTTAATAAAAGATATTAAAAATCCTTAGAAAAAGGTATTAATAATTCTTACTATATTTC
The DNA here is from genome assembly GCA_963277665.1 of Viscum album. Classification (NCBI taxonomy): domain Eukaryota; kingdom Viridiplantae; phylum Streptophyta; class Magnoliopsida; order Santalales; family Viscaceae; genus Viscum; species Viscum album. The sequence goes on from OY728120.1 coordinate 2,118,611,136, forward strand.
AATTAGTGAAGAATATATCTCTTGAGATAGTGGGATCAAGAAATAATTTTGTTGAATCTTGGATTTAGATGAACATGTTGTAACAATAATAATTAAACTCTATAATTGTTAGTGGGTGGAATTATTCTAGAGACACATACTTCATAGGAAGGTTACAACCATAATAGGGGTTTTATATTCACTATATTGGGTGAAATATTTTTCAATAAGAATAAAAAATCATATAATGATAAATAAGTTTCAACTAGGTATGATTGAAAAGTACTTATGAATTTAAAGATGTATATCACATAACAAAATTAATTCTATATTTTTGTGGTGGGTGTAAAGATATCAATGGGTATTCAATAATAATTATACATGTATATTTCAGGAAAGGTATTAATTTTTCAATACTGTTTATACAATTCAATCATGATTAAATACATTTTAATTATACTTATAGTATATACTACAATCATTTTTATAAGAATCATATAACAAATCCACCTCTCATGGAGGTAAATTTATGTAACATGACTATATAAAGTGACTAGAATGGTTGATGACATTAATGAATGCTAATATGGAATGCAAGTATCAAGGATCTATTTATGGACTTAAATAATTATAATTATCACAGTTTTTTAATTTGAAAAAAAAAATCCTTAGTTTCTACTAGAGGTGTGTGAGAGTGATATTGTTTTCCGAGATTGATATGTTTGGACACAAATAGTAACAGATAATATCTCAGGTAGTAATTATGACTATGATTTATTTACCCTCAATGGAATAAAAAATATCCCAAGATATAGGGAAAATGATCTATTAGCTTGGATTTTTGGGTTTCATTATCCAATTCACAGTAAATTATTGTCATTGTATTGAAAATACAAGATGAAATAATTTAACCAAATTGTTTCCAATGTCACATGGTATTATTTTGATGAATATACTATAATTTCCAAAGATTAATTTGGAAATATATCTCACATTCCAAGATATATACATTGGTATGATATTTGTTATATCTTCTGTATAAAATGAAAATATCAAACAATACCATAATAACAATATAGTTTGGTAGTCCTAATTATCTGATAGATCATAATAATGAAAAATTGGACAACTTCATAGTAATTAAATAAATGAAAATACTAGTTTTTAGGGAATATAAAACTAGTCTTATTTAGATCGGTTTGACCAGGAATCATAGTAGGGATAAGTTAATATACAAGATAAAAACATTAAAACTAGTAGTTGTCATATTTATATTCTATATACTATTTTGTGACTTCTTTTGTAGCTTAATAAGAAATATTAGTACTGGTTTGTTCTATATTTTTGAATTAAACCAAGATAGTAAAAATTCAATCATGTCAAGATGAATTTTTACTATGGTATTGTCTAATATGTTATGGATGATAGAGGAAGAAAGGTATATACCCAGTGATATCATCTCAGGATGGATTTTACCATAGGGATAAGGTCTTTCTTTTTAGAACAACTACAAGTATTAATTTGGGATTGAAAGCTACAAACATATCTCAACAGAATCGTATTTATCACGTGAGTATAACTAGTTTTATAGCTAGTAGTTGGATCTAGTACAAGTGGGAGTTTGTTAGAGTTGGTTCCCTAGAAACAACTTCATTGAATATTAGATTATCATCTTAAATAATAATTAATATCTTATCACATGATTATTTTGCTTCTACATCACAATTATGTGATAATTTTCTTTCATTTCTTGTCCCACAAAAATCTGATGGAATTTTCCCAACAAGATGAGAATCTTGAACTGATGTGATATTATTCTTATATAAATTTTGTATTGCAATATGATATCATTTTATAATATACAATGGATACAGTGAAGCAAAACTTTTTTTCAAAGCTTGATCCTTCAAACATTTCTTTAAGTCTATCTATATTTTTCTTTGGAGTTGGCATGGGGTTTTGGGCATCACAATACCCTGACATAAGTATATAAAAAATGTTAAATATATTAATGAATTCATGAGTATTCTTCTAGAATAAATATATTTGCTATTGATCGGAATATCTGAGTAAAAATACCAGACCATGGTTGTTCTTAGAATGTGGAGTTTACCCTAAGCACAATATATGTAGGATTGTAGTAAGACTTTATATTGAAGGGAGTCATTTGTGGGTATGTTTAATAAATTAAATTATATAATCTATTTAATTCATTTAATTCCAATCCTAGATCTATCCTATTTATCTAAATCATTAATGTGAATATCTAGGGCTAGCTACATTACCCTAAGATATTAGAGGGTAGGAGGTGGAAAGACAACATTATCAATGATGAACTCAATATCATAGAGTGGTGATGAAAAAATCAAGGAGATTCACGGGATGAACCAACAACACAAAGGAACCCTAATTGAAATCACTAGAAAATGTGTTTTTAACCATCAATAGACATGTTATCATGGTGGGGATTATTATTTTTATGGATTTCCACCATTATGATCATGATTTTTGAGCAGGGATAATATAATTTATCAATGTATTTATATTCATTCTTCACATGTACCAATAATTTATGTAGCATTCTGGAAAATAATTATTTATTCTCATCGCACCCATGTTTCATCCCTAAGGTTTTAATTATTATGATAATTTGTTTGGATCACATTAGCTAAAAATAATATTTCTTTTTTTGGGGCATCTTCCACCCACGTTCATTTTATTCTTCAACATTGGGCCATGGGGATAACAATTAAACATTTCCAGACTAGTTTGAGCATGATTAAACCCTTGGAATCTTTATTTCTATGTGAATTTCTTTGGTATAGATGGTATGAAAATGAATCAAGGAATAACAATAGTTCACAGATGTTTATTCCATGTATCGATCCCCCTATTAGTGACAGGAGGCATGAGAGTTCAAGATTGGGAGATCAGAGTCCCATTTTATGGCCACCAAAGGTTGGGAATATACATTCATATAATCCCTTAATTTGATTTATGAGGATTTGGTAGAGTCAAGAATAGTCATAGTAAATTATTTTTTAGATCTAGTGAGCCTACAAATATTAAGAGGCTAGACATTACTATTTCACACCATGTATTTATAAGGAACACATGACATGTTTCTGGAATTCACCAATTGTATAGGGTTTTGGATCAAGTTAAATATCACACACCATGTGGCTAGGACAGTTCACTATTTGATACTACATAGGTGGTCAATCATTATGTTTAGAGAACTCACCCATGGTCCTATGTGACCAGACACGCCATGTTTCCTTAGAGACATAACATGTGGAGGTTCATGGATAGAAAATCCATGTCCAGGTAAGAATACACCTAGGTTCTAGAATGATATTATATGTTGTATGACCCCATGGACACGTCATGAAATTTTCCAATAAACTTTTACCTTGGATATCTATTTTTTCTGAATATGGATTGGGGCTTGTGAGTGGCACATTCTATGTAAAATTCCACATAGCATGTAATGATGGTGGGGATTATTATTTTTATGGATTTCCACGTAGTCATTTGTGGGTATGTTTAATAAATTAAATTATATAATCTATTTAATTCATTTAATGACGATCCTAGATCTATCCACTTTATATAAATCTTTAGTGTGAATCTCTAGTGTTAGATACATAAACCTAAGAGATTAGAGAGTAGGAGGTGGAATGAGACCATTATCATTGATGAACTCGATATCTTGGAATGACGAAGAAAAAATCCAGGAGATTCATGGGATGAAACAATAACACAGCGGGACCTTAATTGAAGTCACTAGAAAATGTGATTTTAACCATCAATAGACACGATTTCATGGTGGGGATTATAATTTTTATGGATTTCCACCATTATGATCATGATTATTGAGCAGTGATAATATAATTTCTTAATGTATTTATATTTTTTCTTCACATGTACCAATAGTTTATGTAGAATTCTGGAAAATAATTATTTATTCTAATTGCACCCAAGTTTCACCCCTATGGTTTTCATGATTATGATAATTTGTTTGGATCACATCAGCTAAAAATAATATTTCTTTTTTTGGGGCATCACCCACCCACGTTCTTTTCATTCTTCGTCATTGGCCCATGGGGATAACAATTCAACATTTTCAGACTAGTTTGAGAATGATTAAACCCTTGGAATCATGAAGTTTTTGTGAATTTCATTGGTATATATGGTATGAAAATTAATCAAGGAAGAACAATAGTTCACAAATGTTTATTCCACGTATTGAGCCCCCTTTTTGCGATAATAGGAAAGAGAGTTCATGCTCGGGAGATCAGAGTCCCATTTTATGGCCACCAAAGGTTGGGAATATACATTCAAATAATCCCTTAATTTGATTTATGTGGATTTGGAAGAGTCGAGAATAGTTATAGTAAATTAGTTTTTAGATCTAGTGAGCCTACAAAGATTAAGAGACTAGACATCACTATTACACACCATGTATTTATAAGGAACACATGACATGTTTCTGGAATTCACCTATTATATAGTTTTTTCGATCAAGTTAAATATCAGACACCATGTGGCTAGGACAGTTCAATATTTGATACTACATATGTGGTCAATCTTTGTGTTTATAGAACACACCCATGGACCGATGTAACCAAACATGCCATGTTTCCTTAGAGACATAACATGTGGAGGTGCATGGATAGAAAATCCATGTCCAGGTAAGAATACACCTTGGTCCTAGAATGATATTATATGTTTTATGACCCCATGAACATGTCACAAAATTTTCCAATAAACTTTTACCTTGGATATCTATTTTTTCCGAACATGGATTTGGGCTTGTGAGTGGCCCATTCTATGTAAAATACAACATATCATGCAATGATGGCATTTGTTTTGAAATTTATGACATGACACAAGATGATATGAGTGTGGAAATTATTTCAATTATGCTTTGAAGATGTCATTGGTCAATTTTTATTATCAGAGAGATGTACAGGTTGGTACTTCCCTTAAGCACCAAGGTGAGGGTCCCCCATTATAGCGACCCTACATTTTCGTACATGTTTATTACATAATTTAAAGGACAAAAAAAAAATAAAATCATTACATAACCAGTATAAAAAGTTATAGTGTAATGGGAAAATTTTAACCCTAAGAACATGTTCTTAATAAAGCATAAACATTATTTAATTTCATCATTTCTAGTTTCTTATTGGCCCTCATGTTCTCTTTATTACAAGTATTCACCTAAGGATATACATCAAAATAATGGGTGATCTAAATTACTAGTAAGAGGAAGAATAAGAGACATGAAACATGGATGAGAATAATCATAAACATTAAAAAATAAGTATGGTATCATCAAATTAATCACAAGAGGAAGCATTAGATAAAGGCTTGAAATATGGGAATGCATAAAATGAAACATCATGTTTAGTTGTTAAATATCACATATATTTGTGAATAAATCCATCACCATGTTCCTTCATAAAATATGTGCATCATCATAACAACAACACTATAAAAAATAGCATAATTTTAATTCATATGGAACATTATATCATAATATACATCACATTACCCAATGCATCAGAGTGTTATATAATTTTTGGCACACCTGTCACATCCTAGAATTTACATAATCATGAATTCAAGTATAAAAATATTTTCCATAAAATATCTAATGGAAAAGAAATAAGTTTCATGAGAATTTGATATAGAATAATTTCATGGAAAAAAATGGGGTTCAAAAAATATAGATGGATTAACTTACTAGGTATAAGTGTCACCAATATTTATTGAATAAGAAACAATCTCAATAGATGTAAGACATGTGTTACTAGAAGGAAGAGTTATTTTGGAAAAATATTTGCATTTGTCATAAAACCAGGTTAGAAGAATTTATTTCCTACAAAATAAAATGGAGGAAAATTAAATCATATTTAAGGAAAATAAATACTGAAAATGTATTGAAATAAGGAAACCCTAAAGAAAGAGAGTTGTGTTCAACAACCCCCATACATTATGTCCAAATGATTTATTAACATTAATATCCTAGATAAAAAAATTAGATTACTTAATTATTAAATTAAGAACATTTTTTACATGAATTTTATACATTATATTTTTAATAAGTTCACTTATAAGACTCTCGATGAGTTATAGAGTTTAATTTCATCGTTTAGGAGAGTTTGTTTTCTTGGATTTCCTGATCGGTTTACTTGTATATAACTATGGAAGTTCATGTAAAATTGTAATACATACCCAGAATTAAAATTATATGTTATTAAGGAATTTTAAAAACATTAAATGAACTTATATATCATTTTTAAAATTGAATGAGTTTGAATCATTAGATAATTAGTTAATGAAAATGATTTAATTTCATTGGCTGATTTTACGACCATCATGTACTTATACCATTTTATTTAATATCATGGTTATATATTGATTTTAAAATATTAAATAACCAATAATATGTATAATTAAATATTATTTTACCCTTATTTTCGTTTTTTTAATAGACACTAAGGTGGTATTAGAAAATTAAAACACATCATCCACAGTGGTGGTAAATCGACACACCACAATTGATATTTTTAGAATAAAAAGGAAAGGAAAGATATTTGAAGATGAATTATTCTATTAACATAATTAAATTAAAATATAAAAAATATAATTGGGATATCAAACCACTTGTAAAATTTTATGTGATAATAGGATTATAAAATAAATTAAATTAAAAAGAAATTAAAAGAAAAATAATGACAATTTTACCTATTGAGTTTCTCCTCCTTGATAACCTCCGCAGGGTAAAGAGTTTGGTCGTTTGATGTGACCAAGGGATCCTATATGTGGGGGATGGGATTAGAAATTGTATTTTGTAGAAATTTTAAAATCTTCATGTCTTGGATGGTTTCATGAGTAGAGTTGTTGAGGGGTGGTATTTATAGGGGATGAGGGGTGTTTTCTCATTATTGTTTTCATTAGTTTGTTATTTTGGATAAATAATATGAATAGTGAACCTTCTCACTAAATATACTTAAATAATCGTGGTGATTTCTATATTTTGGGCTTATATCATCCTTACATCAACAATGACTAATGAAATTCCCGAATTTAAATTTTCCCATAAAATACCGTATTTTTCTATTCACAAAAATTCATGTATTATAGAAAAATACCAAAAGATAACCCCAACCATTTTCCAAAGTAAATTTTCAAATTGAAATCTATTTTATTAAAATAATATTCTAAATATGTGATACTGAATTTTTTATTAAAATCATAATATACTTGGAAAATACAAATTTTAGAATTATCACCGATTTTATAACACTTTAAATAATTAATGAAGGTATCATAAAATTATATAATAATCAAAAGAAAAAATTAATAATTTATTAATCGATTTTATGAAAATAAAAATTCTTTTAAATAATTATATTAATTGTAAAATTATAAATTATCATTTATGTCTTCTAAAAATACCAACACATAATTTATTATTTTTAAAACATTTATTTAATTTACTATGATATAATTATATCATATTTTCATTTATAAGATGAATATTTTTGTTATATTTTCATAGGTGAGGATACTATTCATTTGGTTGGGATACAATTCATATGTGTCACATTACTATTTCATAGGTCTTGTTACAATTCCATTTGTTAGGTTGCTTAATTTATATAAATACTTATTATTTTATTCATTCATCATTTATAATGTTTATATTATGTTGAATATATGATTTTAGGTGATTTATATTATATAACATAATTATAAGAAGTAAATTTTCATTGATAAAATTTTGGGTCTTTACATTCTTCCACCTTATGAAAATTCTCCCTCAATTTTTTTTATTAAAAACTATGGGGAAAATAGGTGAGGGTACTTCTCATTTATCACGTGCTCTAGTTCCCATGATGCCTATTCGTACTTATGTTTCTTCTAAAATACATAGACCAGGTGAGTTGTCATGTTTCATATAAAATTATCTCCATGGTCGATTTTCTTTACCAGATCCTCCTCTTAAGAGAGATCATTCTTTGACCGTACCACCTCTATATTCAATACATGTGAGTTATCTGGTTTGTACTTCCCCAAGAAGGATTCATGGAATATATCATGTACTTAAGTCATGGTAGGTGGAAATTATACTAAATAGGTCATAGCTCTATCATGATCAAGAATCTCGAATGGGCTGACATACCTGTCACATAGCATTCCCTTAATCCCAAATCTGATTATCCTCTTCTATAGTTATATGCGGAGTAATACCATGTCTCCAACCTGAAAATCCAAGTCTCATCGATAGTTATCTACATAACTCTTGTATCAACATTGGGCTGCCTTGATGTGCAATTTATTGGTTCGCACCATCTTTTTCATTTTTTCAACCATTTTAGGTCCAAGCAGCTTACATTCACTGAATTCGTCCAAAAATACTATTGTTTTAAATCTTTTCCTATAAATGGATTCATTTGGAGCCATGTGGATGCTCGAGTGTAAGCCATTGTTTTAGGAGAACTTGCACAATGGATGATGGTGGTCCGAAACTCCCTTCATGTCCATAGAATATGATCTTAAAATTTCATACATTGTGTGAATAGTCCACTTATATTGGTCATTAGTTTGAGGATGATAGGCCATACTGATGTTCAACTCAGTGTTTAGAGAAATTTGGAGCATTATCCAGAACCAAGGGATGAATATCTGGTCTTGATCGGTTACAATTGATAGTGGTTCTCCATGTTGCCTTACCACTTATCTGATATATATCCATGAAATTTTATCAAAGTATATTCCCTCTAAATTTGTGATTAATTGATCTATATTATTAACATGATCCACAACAACCCATATCACATTCTTTAATCTGGATTTCTTCAGAAGTATGGTGAAAATATCCGTTTTGATATTTTTTCATTTCTATGTTTATATGTGTAATGTTTGGATCGTCACTTTAGAATTTTTCCTTTCCTTCATCAATTGATGACATAAAATGCATTAGGATTTAAATTTAGAGATCTCCTTCTCCATATTGTTCCAACAATAGTTTTCTCAGAGATCTCAAAACAACATTATACTCTCTAGGTGAAGAGAGAAGGTTGAGCTATGTGCTTCATTCAAAATATACTTATTTACCTCTATATTGGATGGTATGTGTTGTTGGGAAACAAATCTCATGAATGCTTCCTCATTCATTTGGAACACTAAGAATTTCCATTTTCTGATAGGTTTCAATTTTTATAAATTTTCACATCATTTATTTGAGATTCCGTTATATCCTCCATGATGGTTTGTTGAACAATCATTTGAGAAAGGAATAATGATTTTCTTTCATTAATTATTCCCATTTCCATCCATTGATGGTATGAATGGAACATTATCAATTCTCATTACTTATAATGATGTGAGATCCATTCAACATAGAGCATCAACCACCTTTTTTTTCTTACCTGTATGGTAGTGGACTAAGCAGTCATATTTCTTGATGATATATAACCATCCTCATTTATATAAATTAATCTTCTCTTATGTGAATATATAGTTTAAGATCTTATGATTAGTATATATTTCAAACATCTCCCCATAGAGAAAATGCCACTATATTTTCAATGTAATGATCACAATTTAGAACTCTAAATATTGTTTGGGAATGTTTTATCATGAATTTTCAATTACCTTGATGTTTATGATATCAATTTACAATTTTCGATTAATAAATAGCCTAATAAATTCTTTGAAGGATTGATATATACCATAAAGAGTTCTCCACTTATTTGTAGTGTGATTATTGGTGCGGTGATAACCCTATTTTTAACACTTTAAAGCAATCCTCATATTCACTAGGATAGAAAAAAATTTGTCCCTTTCGAATCGTATTGGTTAGTGGGTTTGAAAACCATGATACAATATTCAACAATTTCCAATAATACTCATCTAGACCACATATGCTATTGATATTTGTTATAGATATTGATCAGGGCCACACTTCAATTTCCATTCTCTTAGAAGGGTCCAAAAATATTCATTTTATAGTGATAGAATTCCCCAAGAAAGATAATTCTTCTATGCATAACTCACATTTTTTGTATGTTGAATAATGTTTCTCTCTTTGAAAAGTCTTTATCATAGTATTCAAATTCTCCTCACATTCCTCCATACTATTGGAGTATATTATAATATCATCAATAAAGACTACCAAAAATTTGTCATCATAATCTCTAATTATTCGATTCATTATGTCCATAAATATGTCTTGGTCATTAGTAAGTCTGAAAGGCATAACAATGAACACATAGTGATCATTGTGCATTCAAATGGTAGAATTGGTAATATACTACTTCTTCATCATTAATTGGTGATATCTTGACCAAAGGTACACGTAAGATAATTACTTTTCCCCATATAGTTGACCGAATAAATCATATATCTATGGAATGAGTTACTTGTTCTTTATCGTGATTTTTTTTAGATCACAATAATCAATGAAGAGGCGCATAGATAAATCCTTCTTCAGGATTAATATGACTGACACCCCCCATATAGAAGCACTTGAGAGTATAAAACCCTTTTCCATATTATCTTGTAACTACATTTTTAGATCCGCCAACTCAGTGGTGTCCATTCTATATGTTTATTTTGATATAAGAAGAGATCCAAGAATAATTTCAACTGATAACTCAATCATTTGTATAGGAGGAGGATCAGAAAATTATTTGGGGAATACATCAATATAGTCCCTCACAATGGGAATCTCATCGATTAGGATTCTATCCTTTGTCTCAATCATTTGATCTATGTACACATTCTTATAAGGCAATAATATCCTCACTTGAGACAATGGATCTGATTAAGATTCATCCTCCTCCTTACACTTCTACACAATTGGAGGATGCCTCTGGATGTGAAGAGCGATTTCCCTTTTCTGACAGTTGATGTTGGATTTGTATAAAGATAGAAAATCCCTACCCAAAATATAATCAAACTAAACCAAAGTAAGTAATAAAATATTTTTGGGGCGGTTCATTCTACCATCAATATTTGGGGAGGAGTTATATATTATGAATAAAAATAATTTTTCGATTTACTATTCTGAAAGATGACTAAACCTCCATATTTTAAAGCGATGTTTGAATTGTTCTTTGAAACTTACGAGATATAAAGAAATGCGTATAAGTATAATTAATTAGTACATTAACTATTATTGAATGAATAACCAGCATACATATAACCACATCATTATTGGGCTCCACCTCCATAGTAGTGATGGAATAAGATTTCTTTTTATACATATAGGTGGATCATGGAACCATAGGTGGTGCTCTCCTATCATTGGCCAAATATTCCTTCTTCCTCATTTCTCATTGACATTCACAATCTTGGTGGCCTTATATGCCACACGTAATGCATTTACAAATCCCTTTGAGGTAGTTTCCATGACGCTTCTTCCCCAATTTTTGACATGTGAGTAATTTAATTTTCCTTCCAAATTTATCATTAGATCCTCACGCTTGAAAGTCCATATTTTTTTATTATTACCATAACAATGGGACCATTCTCCAAACTCCATATCCACTTTGAGTGCACATAAAAAAACTTCTTCATAACACCAATGTCTCAAACTTCTATTGCCTTTCTAAGGATTCGTTTTAAACCAATCAAGAATATCTCTATTTTTCAATCATTTTTATAACAAAACCCAAAGAATGCCTCTCAAGACATGGGAAATTTTAATTTTTGGTCATGAAAAATTCACCTTCCTTTTTCATAAACTCTATAAATTCTCTCTCTATAATTGTATGAAGAGTTCGAGGGAAATACTCGTTAATAAAAATTATCTTAGTGTATTCCCACTTCATCTCTTCAATTTTGTACATCGGGTTAGTGTTATTAATTAACTACCACAATCGATCGACCTCTACATACATATAATATATTCCTAGATTCACATTCTTTTCTCAGAATAGTGGAGTAAATAAAATATCTTCTCTATAGAGTTAACCCACTATTCTACGACTAGTGGATCCGAAGATCCACCAAATGTCGGTGGTCATTGCCACATAAGATACTCAATAACCAATTTATCCCAATTAGGAGAAGGTGGAATTTCCACATTATTTAGGATATTGTTTATATCATGAGACAAATGTTTTGTATCACTATAAAATTTTGAACTCCAACTCCCAAATAATTAGAGATTTCATTTGGGAAATCACTACATTGTCCCACACACAGATTTTTTGCCTGGATTCTTCTATTTCGCACCATTTTCTAATATATAAATGGTATGAACAGAACCTAATTAATCCATTAATGAATAAATACATCATTACATTCTGTGATTAACTTTAAATGAATATCTTATGGGATCCCTATGTTAATATTTTTTTATAAAAAAAATATTATTGTGTGCTTACATATACATAGTCTCATAGTAATGGTTTTAAATAAGGTACTCTAATCCTAATTTTCAAATTAATTAAACTATAAACTAATACCAACTATATAGAACCTACGTTTTCAAGCATGTTTACTACACCAATTTAAATATAAACAACATAAAAGTGTTACAAAACAAGGATCCAAAGGTTTAGTGTCTTGGAAAAATTATGACCATTAATAACATGTAAATAATAAAGCATAAACTTTATTTAATTTATTCTTCTCTATATTCTTATTGGACCCTGTGCTCTGCTTATTACACCTATTTACCTATGGATATACATCAAAATAAGGGGTAAGATAAATGCTCAGTAATAAGATGAATAATAGACATGAAACCTGGGTGAGAACAATAATCATCCTAATAAAAAATGAATTGTAGAACCATAATAATAATTAGAGGAAGAAATACATAATGGAATGGAATATGTTAATAAAAAAAATTAAACATCGTGTCTTAGTAGTAAAATACATCACATAGTTGTCAACAAAACTAGAATCATGTTCATACATACCATATGTGAATCATTATAACATCACCATTATGAAAAATGAAAGCATCATGTTCATGCATATTTTAAATTATCTCATGAGATAAATCACACTACCCAATGCATTGGAGTGATATATAATTCTGGTCTCACCCGTCACATCATAACGTTTACATAATCATGCATTCCATGTATAACAATTTTTTCATAAAATATCCCATGGAATTGAAATGGGTTTTATAAGAATTTCATAAATCATAATTTCATGGATAAAAATTAGTGTTTCCAAAATAAAAAGGTGACAACATACTTATTATAAGATTCATCAATATTGAGATAATATGAAACAATCTCAAGAGAAGTAAAACGTGTGTTTTTAGAAGGAAGTGTTATTTTTGGAAAGTCGTTGGATTTTTCATTAATCCAGTTTGAAAGACTTATACCCCCTAAACGAGAACTTATGAAAAAAATTATATTTAAGGAACATTAATGTAACATCCATACAAATAAATTGAGTGAAGATGGGGAAACCAAATGAAATAGTGTAGGGTTCGAGAATCCCCTTACCATATGTACAAATGATCTATCCACATTAATATACTAGATAATAAAAATACATAATTTTAATAAATAAATACAGAACATTTTATAATTTAATTTGATTTATTATAGTTATATTAATTTCATTTTTGGGCTTTTAGATGAGTTTTACTGTTTAATTTCATCATTCAGTAGTGTTCATTTTCTTGGTTTTCAGGATCTGTTCACTTGTATATGAGAATGGAAGTAAATGTAAAATTGGAATAGTAATGAATAAATGAAATTATTTGTTGTTACATAACTTTTACAAGATTAAATGATCTTATAAATCATTTTTTATATTGTATTAGTATCAATCATTATATAAATATTTAATGAAAATGATTTAATTTATTTGGTGGATTTTACGACCATCATGAAAGCATATCATTTTACTTAATATCATGTTTATATATTTATTAGAGAACATTATATAACTTATAATAGTTATAATAAAAAATTATTTAACCGTAAATATTCATTATTACTAGAATTTTAGATTGTAGTGAAAATTGAAAAAGCATCTTCCATGGTGGTGGCAATTCAACACACCACAGATGATATTTTTAGAATAAATGGAAAACTAAATAGATTTTAAGATGACTTATTACATTTACATAATGAACATAAAGTATATAAAATATACCAAAGTTATCATTTCACTTTGATAAGTTTAAGTGTGTATCGTATAAAAAATGAAATTAAATTGAAAATAAATTAAAAGAAAAAGATAGAGGATTTTACCTCTTGATTTTCTCCCCCTCGAGAGCCTCTTTATGGAAAAGGGTTTGGACTTTTGATGAGACCAATGGCTCATATATGTGGGTATGGGTATTATAAAGATTATTGGGAAGAACATAGACAATATTCAAGGATTGTAAGGTGAGAGGAGAAGATGTATTGAAGGGTGGTATTTATAGGGGAGGATATGGGTGTTTTCAAATTATTTTATTCATTAATTTATTATATTGGCTTAAGAATATGAATAGATTGAACCTTATCACTAATTATATTAAAATAATTAAGGATAGTTTGATATTTTAGGCATAAATCAGACTTACATCAACAATAACTAAAAAATTCAGGTATTTTCATTTTATCGTAAATTATTTGGTTTTACTATTCACCGAAAAAATCAAGCATTTTAAAAAAATCCAAAATATTCACCCAAACAATTTAAAAATGTGTAGAATAAAAAAAATAAACTCCATTATATTAATTTAATTTTTTAAATATGAGAAATATAATTTTTAAATAAATCATAATTTACTTGGAAAATATTATTTTAAAAATTATAACTGATTTTATCATATTTTGAAAAATTAATTATAGTATCATAAAATTATATTATACCCATAAGAAAAAAAATTTAAATTTATGAATCTATTAGATAAAAAAATTAAATAATTATACTAATAATTAAATTATAAATAAACATGTTCATTTTACAAGAATACGAACACTTAATTTATGATTTATATAATATATATTTACACTTACTATGATATAATTATATCATATTTTCATTTATAATATGGATAAATTTTATTTATAAATTCATTGGTGATTTTTCTATTCTATGGGCCAGGTTACTATTTATAAGGGTCACATTACTATTCCATAGTTCATGATGCTATTCCATTTTTTTATCTCCCTTAATTTCTAAAATACTTATTATTCTATTAATTCTTACTTTATAATTTTTGTATTAAGTTATATATGTAATGTTTTTTGATTTATACCAATTCGAAATAATTATAAGAATAAAATTTTCATTTATTAAATTCTGTTCCATTACACCCAAACTCTTTATACAGGGAGGGTTGATACTTCCCGCAATACAGATAGCACGAGCCCTCTATTTATAGAGTGTTACACCCCTGTAATCACGATCCAACAGGGACTGGTTCCTCCAAATAGGAGTCTATACCACTCGAGTACATACTAATTTCAATTATAATAATACATACATAAAAATAATAACATGAGATAAGAATATGATAGTCTATCACCTTTAAAATACTATGTGTAATATTCCTTCAAAATTGGAACTTGTAAAGACCATGATAATTCAAACAGGTTGTATCACGCCATATCTATGTGCCTTAAGATTATCATCAATACGGGAAGTAAGTAATTGGTGATTATGGATTATCCCATAGGGTAGTTTCATTCCATAGTCGGTAAACATATTTTTTATTATCTAAAAATGTTCATAAAATATTCACCAGGATTCTCTTAGCTGGGAAAACATAATTGATAGGGTTTTAATGGAATATAGTTATGTTTTTCCATTTAATGAATTGGGTAAAAATTTACCCACTCAACTATACATGAATAATATATGATATGACTGAGATTATTCTATACTTATATAACTAAGTGGTGAGATGAATTCCCTAGGGGACTCAATGCTTAGTGAAATATGACCCTTGTACCACAAATATTTATGATGAAATGTAAAATGGGATATAATTTTATTGGGATCCCTTTAATTAAAAGTCCATATCAAATGATAATAAAATATTATACTCATCAGATGAAAAATTATACTGTAGATAAATAGAATCATCATCATCAAACTTATATATTAAATCAACCCTATTATATGGATAATCTTATTTTAAGAAACTCTTAATAGTGGTAACTTATGAAAAGTTATTAAGTAAAATAAATTATATGTGATAAATAAATACATTAGGGTTTCAAAGGCATTGGATGGAAAATAACCTATGAACTTTTAGTATACACTCATATTCTCAATATGATTGAGCATGATAACGACTTGGAGAGACTAAGGATTTCTATAAAGATTATTATGGTTAATGAATTCATCATATATCCATATATTGAAATGTTTCTATAAGATGAAAAACTAGAATAAATGTTTACCTGATGTTCTCAAGAGTCTTGAATAGATGAACTAGGCAAGGGTTGTCTATGTTCATGAATCTTGGATTTAGATGAACATGTTGTAACAATAATAATTAAACTCTATAATTGTTAGTGGGTGGAATAATTCTAGAGACACATACTACATGGTAAGGTTACAACCAAAATAGTGGTTTTATATTCACTATATTGGGTGAAATATTGTTCAATAATAATAAAAAATCATATAGAGAGAAATAATTTTCAACTAGATATGATGGAAAAGTACTTATGAATTTAATGATGTATATCACATAAAAAATTCATTCTATATTTTTGTGGTGGGTTTAAAGTTATCAATGGGTATTGAATAAAAATTAAACATGTATATTACAGGAAATGTACTAATTTTTCAAGACTGTTTATACAATTCAATCATGACTAAATACATTTTAATTATACCTATCATATATACAATAATCATTTTTATAAGAATCATATAACAAATCCACCTCTCATAGAGGTAAATTTATATAACATGTCTATATAAAGTGACTAGAATGGTTAATGAAATTAATGATTTCAAATATGGAATGCAAGTATCAAGGATCTATTTATGGATTCAAACAAGTATAACTATCATAGTTTTTTAATTTGAAAAAAAAATGTTCCTTAGTATATACTAGAGGTGTGTGAGAGTGATATTGTTTTCTGAGATTGATATGTTTGGACACAATTAGTAACAGATAATAAGTCATATAGTTAATTATGACTAAGATTATTTTATCCAAAATGGAATAAAAAATAACCCAAGGTATAGGGAAAATGATCTATCATCTTGGATTTTGGGGTTTCATTATCCAATTCATATTAAATTATTGACATGGTATTGAAAATACAAGATGTAATAATTTAACCAAATTGTTTCCAATGTCACATGGTATTATTTTGATGAATAGTATATAATTTCGAAAGATTAATTCGGAAATATATCTCACATTCCATGATATACACATTGGAATGATATTTGTTATATATACTGTATAAAATGAAAATATCAATCAATACCATAATAACTCTATAGTTTGGTATTCATAATTATCTAATAGATCATAATAATGAAAAATTGGTCAATTTCATAGTAATTGAATAAATTAGAATTCTAGTTTTTTGGGAATAAAAAACTAGTATTATTTAGATCGATTTGACAAGGAATCATAGTAGGGATAAGTTAATATACAAGGTAAAAACATTAAAACTAGTAGTTTTCATATTTATATTCTATCTACTATTCTGTGACTTCTTTTGTAGCTTAATATGAAATACTAGTGATAATTTGTTCTATATTTTGGAATTATACCAATATAGTATAAATTCTGTCATGTCAAGATGAATTTTTACTATGGTATTGTCGCATATGTTATGGATGATAGAGGAAGAAAGGTATATACCCAGTGATATCATCTCAGGATGGATTTTATCATAGGGATAAGGTCTCACATTTTAGAACAACCACAAGTAGTATGGTGGGATTGAAAGCTACAACCATATCTCAACAGAATCTTGTTTGTCATGTGACGATAACTAGTTTTATATTTAGTAGTTGGATCTAGTTAAAGTTGGAGTTTGTTATAGTTGGTTCCCTAGAACTAATATCATTGAATATTAGATTATCATCTTTAATATTAATTAATATCTTATCACAGGATTATTTTTCATCTACTTCACATTTATGTGATAATTTCCTTTCGTTACTTGTCCCACAAAAATCTGATGGAATTTCCCCAACAAGATGAGAATCTTGAACTGATGTGGTATTATTCTTATATAAATTTTATATTTCCATATGATATCATTTTCTAATACACAATGGATACAGTGAATGAAATCTGTTTTTCAAAGTTTGATCCTTCAAACATTTCTTTAAGTATGCCTATATTTTTCATTGGAGTTGGCATGTTGGTTTGGGCATCACAAGACCCTGAAATAAATATATAAAAAATATTAAATATATTAATGAATTCATGAGTATTCTTCTGGAAGAAATTTATTTCCTATTGTTCGGGAGATCTGAGTAAAAATACCAAACCATGGTTGTTCATAGAATGTGGATTTTACCCTAAGCACAATATATGTTGGGTCAGATTCAGACATTCTATTGAAGGTAGTCATTTGCGGGTATGTTTAATAAATTAAATTATATAATCTATTTAATTCATTAAATGACGATCCTAGATATATCCACTTTATCTGAATCATTAAAGTGAATCTCTAGGGTTAGCTACATAACCCTATGAGATTAGAGAGTAAGAGGTGGAATGACACCATTATCATTGATGAACTTGATATCTTGGAATGATGATGAAAAAATCAAGTAGATTCACGGGATGAACCAAGAACACAATGGAACCTCAATTTAAATCACTATAAAATGTGTTTTTATCCATCAATAGACACGTTATCATGGTGGGGATTATAATTTTTATGGATTTCCACTATTATGATCAAGATTTTTGAGCAGGGATAATATAATTTCTCAATGTATTTATATTCATTCTTCACATGTACAAATAATTTATATAGAATTCTAGAAAATAAGTATTTATTCTCATTACACACAAGTTTCACCTCTAAGGTTTTCATGATTATGATAATTTGTTTGGATCACCTCAGCTAAAAATAATATTTTTTTGCATCTTCCACCCACGTTCTTTTCATTCTTCGTCATTGGCCCACAAGGATAACAATTCAACATTTTCAGACTAGTTTGAGCATGATTAAACCCTTGGAATCATGAAGTTTATGTGAATGTCCGTGGAATAAATGGTATGAAAATGAATCAAGGAATAACAATAGTTCACAAATGATTATTCCATGTATCGAGCCCCCTATTGGCGATAGGAGGCATGAAAGTTCAAGCTCGAGAGATCAGAGTCCCATTTTATGGCCACCAAATGCTGGGAATATACATTCAGATAATCCCTTAATTTCATTTATGAGGATTTCGTAGAGTCAATAATAGTTATAGAAAATTAGTTTTTAGATATAGTGAGCCTACAAAGATTAATAGACTAGACATAACTATTACACACCATGTATTTATAAGGAATACATGACATATTTCTGGAATTCACCAATTTTATAGGGTTTTGGATCAAGTTAAATATCACAAACCGTGTCACTAGGAGAGTTCAGTATTTGATACTACATGGGTGGTAAATCTTTGTGTTTAGAGAACACACCCATAGTCCTATGTGACCAGACACACCATGTTTCCTTAGAGACATAACATGTGGAGGTGCAAGGATAGAAAATCCATGTCCAGGTAAGAATACACCTAGGTCCTAGAATGATATTATATGTTGTATGACCCCATGAACAAGTCATGAAATTTTCCAATAAACTTTTACCTTGGATATGTATTTTTTCCGAACATGGATTGGGGCTTGTGAGTGGCCCAATCTATGTATAATTCCACATATCATGCAATGATGGCCTTTTTTTGACATTTATGACATGACACAAGATGATATGAGTGGGGAAATTATGTCAATGATTCTTTGAAGATTCCATTGGTCAATTTTTATTATGAGAGAGATGTACAGGTTGGCACTTCCTTTATGCACCAAGGTGAGGGTCCCCCATTATTGCGACCCTACTTTTTCTTACATGTTTATTACATAATTTAAAGGAAAAATATAAAATCATTACATAACCAGTATAAAATGTTTTAGTGTCTTGGGAAAATTTCAACCCTACGAACATGTTCTTAATAAAGTATAAACATTGTTTAATTTCTTCATTTCTAGTTTCTTATTGGCCCTCATGTTCTCTTTATTACAAGTATTCACCAAAGGATATACATTATAATAATGGGTGAGCTAAATTACTAGTAAGAGGAAGAATTAGAGACATGAAACATGGATGAGAATATTCATAAACATTAAAAAATAAGTATGGTATCATCAACTTAATCACGAGAGGAAGCATTAGATAAAGTCATGAAATGTGGGAATGCATAAAATGAAACATCATGTTTGGTGGTTAAATATCACATATATTTGTGAATAAATCCATCACCATGTTCACTCATAAAATATGTGCCTCATTATAACAACAACACTGTAAAATCTGATAGAATAATTTTAATTCATATTGGACGTTATATCATAATATACATCACATTACCCAATGCATCAGAGTGTTATATAATTACTGGAACACCTGTAACATCCTATCATTTACATAATCATGCATTCCAAGTATAAAAATATTTTCCATAAAATAACTAATGGAAAAGAAATGAGTTTCGTGAGAATTTAATATTGAATACTTTCATGGAAGACAATGGGGTTCAAAAAATATAGATGGATTAACATACTAGGTATAAGTGTCACCAATCGTGAGTGAATAAGAAATAATCTAAATAGAAGTAAAACATGTGTTACTAGAAGGAAGAGTTATTTTGTAAAAAAATTTGCATTTGTCATAAAACCAGGTTAGAAGAATTTATTTCCTACAAAAGAAAACGGAGGAAAAATAAATCATATTTAAGGAACATAGATACTGAAAATGGATTGAAATAAGGAAACCCCAAAGAAAGAGAGTTGGGTTCGATAACCCCCTACATTATGTCCAAATGATTTGTTATCATTAATATCCAAGATAATAAAATTATATTCCTTAATTAAAAAATTAAGAACCTTTTTTAAATTTATTTTATACATTATATTTTCAATAAGTTCACTTATAAGATTTTCGATGAGTTATAGAGTATAATTTCATCGTTTGGTTGTGATTGTTTTCTTGGTTTTCATGATCGGTTTACTTGTATATAAGTATGGAAGTTCATGTAAAATTGTAATACATACCCAGAAAAGAAATTATATGTCATTAATAAATTTTAATAACATTAAATGAACTTATATATCATATTTTAAATTCAATGAGTATGAATCATTAGATAAATTGTAAACGAAAATGATTTAATTTCACTGGTTGATTTTACGACCGTTATAAACTTATACCATTTTATTTAATATCATGGTTATATATTGATTTTAAAATATTAAATAACCAATAATATGTATAATTAAATATTAGTGTACCATAATATTAGTTTTTTGAATAGACATTATGGTGGTTTTAGAAAATTAAAACACATTGTCCACAGTGGTGGTAAATCGACACACCACGATTGATATTTTTAGAATAAAAACGAAAGGAAAGAGATTTGAAGATGAATTATTACATTAGCATAATAAAATTAAAATATAAAAAATATAACGGGTATATCAAACAACCTAAATAGAAATGGGAAAACATCACTATGGACATTGTTACCTATTGATTTTCTCCTCCTTCCCAACCTCCGCAGGGTAAAGAGTTTGGACTTTTGATGTGACCAAGGGATCCTAGATGTGGGGGATGGGATTAGAAGTTGTATTTTGTAGAAATTTTAAAATATTTATGTCTTAGAAGGTGTGAGGAGTAGAGTTGTTGAGGGGTTGTATTTATAGGGGATGAGGGGTGTTTTCTCATTATTGTTTTCATTAGTTTGTTATTTTGGATAAATAATATGAATAGATTGAACCTTCTCACTAAATATATTTAAATAATCATGGTGATTTCTATATTTTGGGCTTATATCATCCTTACATCAACAATAACTAATGAAATTCACGAATTTAGATTTTTCCATAAATTATCGTATTTTACTATTCACAAAAATTCATGTATTCTAGATAAATACCAAAAATTAACCCCAACCATTTTCCAAAATAAATTTTCAAAATGAAATCTATTTTATTAAAATAATTTTCTAATTATTTGATATTTAATTTTTAATTAAAATCATAATTTACATGGAAAATACAGATTTTAAAATTATCAATGATTTTATAACGCATTAAATTATTAATGAAGGCATCATAAAATTATATAATAATCAAAAGAAAAAATTATTAATTTATTAATCGATTTTATGAAAATAAAATTTCTAGTAAATATTTATATTAATTATAAATTAACATTTTTGTCTTCTAAAAATACCAACACATTATTTATTATTTTCAAAACATTTATATAATTTACTATGATATAATTATATCATATTTTCATTTATAAGATGACTATTTTTCTTATATTTTCATAGGTGAGGTTACTATTCATTTGGTTGGGATACAATTAATATGGGTCAAATTACTATTTCATAGGTCTTGTTACAATTCCATTTGTTAGGTTCTTTAATTTCTATAAATACTTATTATTTAATTCATTCATCATTTATAAAGTTTCTATTATGTTGAATATATGATTTTAGGTGATTTATACTATATAACATAATTATAAGAAGTTAACTTTCATTGATAAAATTTTGGGTCGTTACATTCTTCCACCTTATGAAATTTCTCCCTCAAATTTTTTTATTAAAAACTATGGGGATAATAAGTGAGGGTACTTCTCATTTATCACGTCCTCTAGTTCCCATGTTGCCTCTTCGTACATATGGTTCTTCTATAATACCTAGACCAGGTGAGTTTTCATGTATCATATAACATTATCTCCATGGTCCATTTTCTTTACCATATCATCCTCGTAAGAGAGATCATTTTTCAATCGTACCACTTCTATATTCAATACATGTGAGTGATTTGGTTTGTACTTCTTCAAGAAGGATTCATGGAATATATCATGTAATTAAGGCATGGTAGGTGGAAATTATACTTTATAGGACATAGCTCCATCATGATCAAGAATCTCGAATGGGCTGACATACCTGTCACTTAGATTTCCCTTATTCCCAAATCTGATGATCCTCTTCTATAGATATATGTTGAGGAATACCATGTATCCAACCTTAAAATCCAGGTCTCATCGACGGTTATCTACATAACTCTTCTATCTACATTGGGCTACCTTAATGTGCAATTTAATGGTTCTCACATTCTTTATCATTTCTTCAACCATTTTACGTCGAAGTAGCTTATATTCACTGAATTCATCCCAAAACACTAAGGTTTTGAATCTTTTCTTATAAAGGGATTCATTTAGAGCCATGTGGATGCCCGAGTGTAAGCCATTGTTTTAGGAGTACATGAACAATGGAAGATGGTGGTCTCATACTCCCTAGAAGTCCATAGAATATGCTCTTAAAATTTCATCCATTGTGTGAATAGTCCACATATATTGGTCATTAGTTTGAGGATGATAGGCCATACTGATGTTCAACTCAGTGTTTAGAGAATGTTGGAGCATTTTCCAGAACCAAGAGCTGAATATCTGGTCTTGAATGGTTGCAATTGATAGTGGTACTCCATGTAGCCTTACCACTTATCTAATATATTTCCATGAAATTTGATCAAAGGATAAGTCCTCTAAAATTGTGATAAAGTGATCTATATTAGTAATATGATCCACAAAAACCCATATCACATTCTTTAATCTGGATTTCTTCAGATGTATGGTGAAAATTTCCATGGTGATATTTTCCCATTTCTATGTTTGTATGGGTAATGTTTAGATCATCACATTAGAATTTTTCCTTTCAGTAATCTATTGCTAACATACAATGTATTAGGATGTATATTCATAGATCTCCTTCTCCATATTGTCCCAACAATAGTTTTCTCAGAGATCTCGAAACATCATTATACTCTCTAGGTGAAGAGAGAAGGTTGAGATATGTGCTTCATTCGAAATCTACTTATTTACCTCTATATTGGATGGTACATGTTCTTGGGAACCAAATCTCATGAATGCTTCCTCATTCATTTGGAACACTAAAAAATTTCCATTTTTTGATCGCTTTTAATTTTTATAAATTTCCACATCATTTATTTGAGAATCCTTTATTCTCTCCATGATGGTTGGTTGAACAATCATTTGAGAAAGGAATAATGATGTTACTTCTTTAATTATTCCCATTTCTATCCATTGATGCTATGAATGGACCCTTCTCAATTCTCATTACTTATAATGATGTAAGATCCTTTCAACATAGAGCATCAACCACCTTATTTTCATTACCGGTATGGTGGTGGATTGAGCAGTCATAATTCATGATGATATAAAACCATCCTCATTTCCATATATTAATCTTCTCTTATATGAATATATAGTTTAGTATCTTATGATTTGTATATATTTAAAACTTCTCCCCATAGAGATAATGCTGCTATATTTTCAATGTAATGATCACAACATTGAACTCCAAATATTGTTTGGGATAGTTTGCTCATGAATTTTCATCTACCATTATGTTTAAGATATCAATTTATCATTATGTATTACAAAATATCCTAATACATTCTTTGAAGGATTTATATATACCATAAAGAGTTCTCCACTTATTTGTAGTGTGATTATTAGTGCGGTGATACCCCTATTTTTAACTCTTTAATGAAATTGTTATATTCACTAGTCTAAAAAAAATTTTCCCTTTTGACTCGTATTGGTTGGTGGGTTTGAAACCCATGTTATGATATTCAAAAAATTCCAGTAATACCCATCTAGACCAGGGATGCTATTGATATTTGTTATAGATATTGATCAGGGCCACACATCAATTTCCTTTCTCTTAGAATGGTCCAAAAATATTCATTTTCTAGTGATAACATGCCCCATTAAAGATAATTCTTCTATCTAGAACTCACATTTATTGTATGTTGAATAATGTTTCTCTCTTTGAAAAGTCTTTATCATAGTATTAAAATTCTCCTCACATTCCTCCATACTCTTGGAGTATATTATAATATCATCAATAAATACTACCAAAAATTTGTCATCATAATCTCTAAAGATTCTATTCATTAAGTTCATAATTATTTCTTGGTAATTAGTGAGTCTGAAAGGCATAACCATGAACTCATAGTGTTCATACCGCATTCAAATGGTAGAATTGGAAATATGCTCCTTCTTCAGCATTAATTGGTGATATCTTGACCAAAGGTACTCGTAAGATAATTACTTTTCCCCATATAGTTGACCGAATAATTCATATATCCATGGCGTGAGATACTTGTTCATTATCATGATTTTTTTGAGATCACAATAATCAATGAAGTGTCGCATAGATAAATCCTTATTCATGATTAATATGACTGACACCTCCCATATAGAAGCACATGAGAGTATAAAACCCTTGTCCATATTATATTGTAACTAAATTTTTAGTTCCTCCAACTCAGTGGTGTCCATTCTATATGTTTATTTTGATATAAGAATAGATCAATGAATAATTTCAACTGATAACTCAATCTTTCAGATAGGAGTAGGATCTGAAAATTCTTTAGGGAATACATCAATATAGTCCCTCACAATGTGAATCTCGTCAATCATGATTATATCCTTTGTCTCAATCATTTGATCTTTGTATACTTGCTTATAAGGCAATAATATCCTCAATTGAGACAATGGATCTGAATAAGATTCATCCTTCTCTTTACACTTCTTCAAAATTGGTGGACGCCTCATGATGTGAAGAGCGATTTCCCTTTTTTGACAGTTGATGTTGGATTTGTATAAAGATAGAAAATCCCTACACAATATATAATCAAACAAAACCAAAGGAAGTAAGAAAATATTTTTGGGGCGGTTCATTCTACCATCATTATTTGGGGAGGAGTTATATACTAAGGATAAAAATAATTTTCTGATTTACTATTCTCAATGATGACTCAACCTCCATATTTTGAGGTGATGTTTGAATTGTTCTTTGAAACTTGCTAGATATAAACAAATGCATATAACTATAATTAATTAGTACATTAACTATTATTGAATGAATAACCAGCATACATATAACCACATCATTATTGTCCTCCACCTCAATAGTAGTGATGGAATAAGATTTCTTTTTCTACATATAGGTGAATCATGGACCAATAGGTGGTGACATCATTTCATTGACCAAATATTCCTACTTACTATTTTCTCTTTGACATTCATGAACATGGTGGCCTTATATGCCACACATAATGAATTTACCAATCCCTTTGAGGTTGTTTCCATGACGCTTCTTCCCCAATTTTGACATGTGAGTGATTTAATTTTCCTTCCACATTTATCATTAGATCCTCACGCTAAAAAGTCCAAATTTTTT
This sequence comes from Viscum album, assembly GCA_963277665.1. Lineage (NCBI taxonomy): Eukaryota > Viridiplantae > Streptophyta > Magnoliopsida > Santalales > Viscaceae > Viscum > Viscum album. Next base: position 2,118,637,593 of record OY728120.1, read on the forward strand.
TATTATTACCATAACAATGGGACCATTCTCCAAACTCCATCTCCACTTTGAGTACACATCAAAAAACTACTTTATAACACCAAAGTCTCAAATTTCTATAGACTTTCTATGGTTTGGTTTTAAACCAATAAAGAATATCTCTATTTTTCTATAATATTTTATAACAAAACCCAAGGAATGCCTCTCAAGACTTGGGAAATTTTCATTTTTAGTCATGAAAAATTCACCTTCCTTTTTCATAAACTCTATGAATTCTCTCTCTATATTTGTATGAAGAGTTCAAGGGTAATAATTTTTAATAAAAATAATCTTAATGTATTCCCGCTCCATCTCTTCAATTTTGTACATCGTCTTAGTGTTTTTAATAAACTACCACCATCAATCGACCTCTTCATACATATAATAAATTCCTAGATTCACATTCTCTTTCTCAGAATAGAGGAGTAAATAAAATGTATTCTCCATAGAGTTAACCCACTATTCAACAACTAGTGGATCCGAAGATCCACTCTATGTCGGTGGTCATTGCCATATAAAATACTCGATAACCGATTCATCCCAACTAGGAGAAGGATAATTTCAAAATTATTTAGGATATTTTTTATATGATGAGACAAATGTTATGCATCACTATGAAATTTTTAACTCTACCTCTCAAACAATTAGAGATTTCATTTGGGAAATCACTGCATTGACCCACACACAGATTGTTTGCATGGATTCTTCTATTTCACACCATTTTCTAATATAGAATTGGTATGAACAGAACCTAATTAATCCATTCATGAATAAATATATCATTCCTTTATATAATTAACATTAAATGAATATCTTATGGGATCCCTATGTTCATATTTTTTTAAAAAAAAAATTATTGTGTGCTTACATATACTTAGTCTCATACTAAGGGTTTTCACTAAGGTACTCTAATCCTAATTTTCAAATTAATTAAACTATACAATAATTCCAACTATATAGTGCCTACTTTTTCAAGAATGTTTATTACACCATTTTAAATATAAACAACATAAAAGCGTTACAAAACAAGGATCCAAAGGTTTAGTGACTTGGGAAAATTATGACCATAAATAACATGTATATAATAAAGCATAAACATTATTTAATTTATTCGTATATATATTCTTATTAGACCCTTTGTTCTCCATAGTACAACTATTTACCAATGGATATACATCAATATAAGTGGTAAGATAAAATCTCAGTAATAAGATGAATAATATACATGAAACATGGGTGAGAACAATAATCATCATCATAACAAAAGAATGGTATAACCATAATAATAATTAGAGTAAGAAATAGATAATGGCATGGAATGTGGTAATAAATAAAATGGAACATCGTGTCTTAGTAGTAAAATACAACACATAGTTGTCAACAAAGCTAGAATCATGTTCATACATTACATATGTGAATCATTATATTATCATCATTATGAAAAATGAAAGCATCATGTTAATTAATATTTAAAATTATCTCATGAGATAAATCACTTTACCCAATGCATTGGAGTTCTATATAATTCTGGTCTCACCAGTCACATCATAACGTTTACATAATCATGCATTCCATGTATAATAATTTTTTCATAAAATATCCCATGGAATGGAAATGAGTTTTATAATAATTTCATAAATCATAATTTCATGGATAAAAATTAGGGTTCCCAAAATAAAAAGGTGATAACATACTTATTATAAGAATCATCAATCTTGAGATAATATGAAACAATCTCAAGAGAAGTAAAACTTGTGTTTTTCGAAGGAAGAGTTATTTTTTGTAAAATCGTTGGATTTTTCAAAAAACGAGTTTGAAAGAACATATACCTCCTAAACGAAAGGTTATGAAAAAATTATATTTAAGGAACATTAATGTAACATCCATATAAATAGATGGAGTGAATATGGGGAAACCAAATGAAATAGAGTAGGGTTCGAGAATCCCCTTACAATATGTACAAATAATTTATTCACTTTAATATACTAGTTAATAAAAATAGATAATTTTAATAAATAAATCCAGAACATTTTATAATTTAATTTTATTCATTATATTTATATTACTTTCTTTTATTGGATTTTAGATGAGTTTTAGAGTTTAATTTCATCATTCAGTACTGTTCATTTTCGTGGTTTTCAGGATCTGTTCACTTGTATATGAAAATGCAATTAAATGTAAAATTGGATTAGTAATGAATAAATGAAATTATATGCTATTAATTAACTTTTAAAAGATTAAATGATCTTATAAATCATTTTTTATATTTTATTAGTATCAATCATTATATGAATATTTAATGAAAATGATTTAATTTATTTGGTGGATTTAACGACCATCATGAAATCATATCATTTTATTTAATATCATGATTATAAATTTATTAGAGAACATTATATAACATATAATAGTTATAATAAAAAATTATTTAACCATAATTATTCATTATTACTAGACTTTAATATGGTAGTGAAAAATGAAAATGCATCGTCCACAGTGGCGGTGAATGAGCACACCACAGATGATATTTTTAGAATAAAAGGAAAACTAAATAGATTTTAAGATGAAATATTACATTTACACAATGAAAATAAAGTATATAAAATATACCAATGTTATCATGTCACTTTTATAAGTTTAGGTGTGTATCATTTAAAAAATGAAAGGAAATTGAAAATAAATTAAAAGAAAAAGATAGAGGATTTTACCTCTTTGTTTTCTCCCCCTTGAGAGCCTCTTTAGGGAAAAGGGTTTGGACTTTTTATGAGACCAATGGCTCATAGATGAAGGTATGGGGATTAGAAAGATTATTGGGTAGAACATAGACAATATTCAAGGATTGGAAGGTGATAAGAGAAGATTTATTGAGGGGTGGTATTTATAGGGGAGGATATGGGTGTTTTGAAATTATTTTATTCATTAAATTATTATACTGGCATAATACTATGAATACATTGAAACTTATCAATAATTATATTAAAATAATTAAGGATAGTCTGATATTTTAGGCATAAATCATCCTTACATCAACAATGACTAAAAAATTCATGTATTTTGCTTTTATCGTAAATTATTGTGTTTTACTATTCACAAAAAAATCATGCATTTTAAAAAAATCCAAAAAATTCACCCAAACCATTTTAAAATATGTAGAATAAAAATATAAAATCCATTATATGAAATTAATTTTTTATATATGAGAAATTTAATTTTTAATTAAATCATAATTTACTTGGAAAATATTAATTTAAATATTATAACTGATTTTATAACATTTTGTAAAATTAATTATTGTATCATAAAATTATATTATACCCATATGAAAAAAATTTCAATTTAAGAATCTATTAGATAAAAAAATTAAATAATTATACTAATAATAAAATTATATATAAACATGTTCATTTTATAAGAATACCCACACTTAATTTATGATTTATAGAATATTTATTTACTTATATTATGATATAATTATATCATATTTTCATTTATAATATAGATAAATTTTATTTATAAATTCATTCGTGATTTTACTATTTATGGGCCAGGTTACTATTTATAAGGGTCACATTACTATTCCATAGTTCAAGATACTATTCCATTCTTTTATATTCCTTAATTTCTAATGTAACACCCGATACTATTAAGTTATCATCAAAGGAATATTTAACTACACACAATACTTGCTTCACCTGATTTACATGCAATCACGACCTTCCTCGATAGCTTGCATCGTACGCAATATCGAGTTTCACTAAACAACGATATGCTATTAAAATATTATTAAAACTAGCCGTTATGAATAGTAATAACCACTTTTTGAAATTTTTAAAATTTTATTTTTCAAAATTGACTTCATTTCTGGATTCGTAATATCGAAATTAGCGTAGGGTGAAATTTTGGTATTTTTCTGAACTTTTTCAATTTTTGATGAATAGTGAAACCACTAAGTGGTAGTTAAAAAAACTTAATTTTTCATAAAACATAATTTTACCACTTTTGTGAGAGGAATTTCAAAAATCCGAAAGACACGGTTGATGGTAGTAAGTAAAATGTGGTTCAATGAGATGAAAATAATTTTTGGTGAATAGTGTCTTTTTACTTTTATTTACCACGGCTAAAAGTAAATAAGGTAATTAAGGGTAAAAATGATATTATTATTACCCTAAAACATGTAATAATTCTATTGGATAAGTGTAATTCGACCAAAAACAACCTTAGGAATAAAATATGACCATTTAGGCCCACTTTGATTAGATTAGGACATTTATTATTAATTTATTTAAAGAAGGGTTAAAATAGTTAAAATCAATGTTTAATTAGAAAATAATTTTTAATATATGGTTATACATAAGATAAATTCGACTATAAATATTCCTTATAAATTCAAAAAGATTTACTAAATACAGATATTTTATTTGTAATTTTTAGAATTTAAATAAGTTAATTTATTATGACAAAAAGATGATGTAGTAATTATCTTATTAATGAAATATTGACATAATTGATGTTATAAATACCCAAATAAATGTAATATGAGACTTTTTATGAAATCAACTAATTTTATAGGTTAATATGACATGTTAGTATTGATTTAATTAATTTTTTTCGAACTAATCATTCTGTTATGATTTTCAGAAAAATTAATTACTAAATAGTGTCAAATTTGACATAAAATAGTTTTTAAAACAAATATTATATTATTAATTGTTATATTATACCTAAAAATCTATGGTTCGGCCAAATGACTTAGATAAGGTTATATATATTAATAATAAACAACTTTGGTTTCGTTTTTCTGCTTATAGTAAGTTTATTAACCTTATAGTATAAGAACAGAAGAAGACACGGTAAAAGTAAAATTATTTTACTTAATGTTAAATCTAAATTATAAGGTTAAAGTAGGAACCTAAACTTGTCTAAATTCTATATAATTAGAGGATTTATACCCATACCCACCTTAGCTTCTAAATAAATCCATTTTGATATATTTAAAACCGAATTATACTTTATAATAAAATAATAGTTTTAGTTATTCCAAAGGTGCCCCTCTTCTCCCTTATAAAAGGGCACCTCCTCCCTCTCTTCCTCACACCACATTGATCCTTCATGCTCGGCAAACCCCTACCAATTTCTCCTCTACACTTCCCTAGAGACATCCTATAGGTACTGGTCTTCTTCAGAGACCAATATTAGTGCCCTAAAAGGAGATCTCAAAGAGGCGCTTCAAAGAAGAGGTAATGTCTGATTACCAATTCTTTCAACTTTATTTCTTCTTAAACTCCTTCTTCATTAGTTGTTTCATTATGAAGTAATAACATCAGTATCAATAATATACTGATATGTTATTATAAGTATGAAAAAACCCTATTTCACCATTTATCCATCCTATGGAAAATGAAATCACCATGCGTGCGTACGTACGGAATGCCGTCTCCACGCCGTGGTGTAATCTATTTTCCACCACCACCTTACTTGGATTGGTATTATGGTGTAAATAAATCCTATATATGACTATTATAAAGTGATATTGATTCTTAAATAGTATACATATAGTCCAATACAATTCCACGATCATGGGAACGATATCATCGCTCGTGCGTACGTACGGAATACCGTCTCCACGATGTGATGCGACTCGTTCTACATGATCTTCATTGTATAATGATTATATAAATGAATTTAATGAATAATAATTATATATATTACACTAATACCATTCTGTAAATGAGGTATCCATAACCTAAAATTAATTATAAGAATTTATTCGACAAAACATGCATAAGAACAAAAATTAATAAACACCCGAATAAACAAGTAGTAATGAAATATTACTAATAAGAAGCTAAGAATATGACCATATATGATATAATAAAAATAAGAATAATTCTATAATAAGTCAATAACATTATTTAAATCATTATACAGGAGGTTCGGACACTTACAAAGCAAATCACACCTACGGTAAGTGTAAATATAACAATCTCATTTTTATCCGAGATTGTTTATACTTTGGTATTTACTGGGGTGTATTTTATCATCCACATCCATGTTTCCCCAATATGTAATACTTATATCCTTATACAGTAGTTTATATCCAATTTTACCCTTCGGTGAGTTTTTAGGAAAATATACGAACAGATCTTTTGTCATTTTTCGTACGAGGTACTTTTTGACTTTTCCGACAAAAGTACGAGAATAATGTTTTTTTTATCTTATACGACATGAATAGGTTTTCAAAACATTATTTCCAAGAAGATTTCTTTACATGTTTTCAAGTCTATTTTTAATCAACCTCTTTTAGTTTAGAATTGTATGACATTTTATGAAAGGAAAAGTGTTTTTGATGTAGAAAGGATATTTTCCTCAAGAATGGAGTTCAAGTGTTTTATCAAAATTATTTTCCATCCAAGATAATAAAGTGTTATATTTCTATCCCCATTATTACATTGATTTGATTATGTTGTGATGGAATTATTTTTATGAATTCATTTATCTTTTATGAATTGTTTTATGATGTCATGATGTTTATGATTCCCATTTTTATTACATGGGTTATGCTGTGATGTATGGTTTCTGATTTTGTGGCACACAAAAGAAAGGTATAATTATGAGATGGGTGGGACCTATACCTCCCTCCAATGCATTGGGTAAAGATTTTATATCTCATGAGATAGACATGGCTGGAACGGAAGGTTAAACCGGTTTAGTGAAACATGACTGAAATGAGGAGTGAACTTGGTTCAGAAATGTACTTTATCTACTAAGATAGTCTTGGCAAAGAGTCTTGACTAATAAGAAATGATTTTCTATGATTATGTGTGTATGCCACAATGTTTCATGTTTTATGTTATGATTAGTGGGATTACATTTCACTAATATGATTTATCCCATGTTATGAGATTATGATTTCTTTTGCAGGTTATGATTTCCAAAAGTTATGTTCTTATGTATATGATGTGATTGATATTTATTTTGTTTACCCTTACTGAGCATTTGAGCTCACCCTTTTGTATGTTTTCTTTCCCCAGGTTAGGAAGAAGGTTATTATGTAAGATATCCCAAAAGGGACTATAGATATGATGAAATAAATGGGAGACAGCGTAGACGTTTTATGAACTAGTTGTTTATGTTTCCCAGTTTCTAAAGAAACTATACCTATACGGTCCTTTCCTAGTTTTGTGATATGTTGTAATAAGTGTGCTTTAATATTGATATAATAACAATGTATGTAAAGTATTGGTCCTTATAGGTGGTATTAGAGGAATGGAATAGTCAAACATTGGAAACTAGGATATGAAAGCCTTAGTAAGAACCCTAAGGATAAGTCTATGCATAGAACACAATCTTAGTGGTTTTGAAATGGCCATGAATAACCTAGGATAAGACCTTATGTGTGAAATTTTATTCTTCATTATGTGGTTTTCCTATTATAATTAGTGTTTCTCACACTATTCTTCTTGGTTTTAGTCAATGGCTGGAACCCAAAGGAACCGTGTTAATGCGGAATGTGACGGGCAATGCAATGATTGTCCTCCTGAGTAACCAAACGTTTTGGGAGCTGTAATGAAAAATATTGTAGCCATGCTCACACAACCTTCTCAAGATATGAATCATGCAGGACTTCTAAACGAGCAATGGAAGGAGCAACATTCTGTTGAATCCTTCATGAGGCAGCGTCTACCTTCATTCAGAGGGTCTACTGATCCATTAGTTGCTGAACAATGGATTAGAACTACTGAAATGATATTTTCAGTTCTTCAATGTTCTGAACATGATAAAGTCATCTTAGCAGTGTATCGTTTGGAAGGTGATGCTGATCAATGGTGGAATGTTATCAAGAATACGAGGCAAAGAGATGAAATTGAGTCCATGGAATGGGACGAGTTCAAGAACTTATTTTTCAATAAGTACTTCCCTCGTATTCTCCGAACAAAGATAGAGAAAGAGTTTCTTGAACTAAATCAAAAGGATGATGAATATGTTGGTACCTATGATACAAATTTTACAAGACATGCAAGGTATGCTTCTGGTATTATTATCCAACCTGAGAGTAAGATTGATTGATTCTTTAGTGGCTTAAAACCAAGTCTTTGAAAAGAGTTATCCATAAGGGACTTCAATAGCTATAAGGAAATTGTTCGATGTGCTCTCAAAGTCGAGATAGTGATTGGAGTAACCCATTAGTCATATGGGTTTGATAAGAAGAGGAAAATGGAATTCAAAGGAAAATCTAAGGAGCACACTGAAAAGAAGATGAGCTTTCCCTTATGCTCAACGTGTGGAAAGAAAAATGGAGGGAGTTCTCTTAAAGGGACAAGTAAATGTTTCAAATGTGGAAAGGAAGGTCATAGGGCATTTGAATTCTACAATGATGGGAACAAGATGTCTAATGATGAAAACAAAGGAAGGGATACACAGAATGAACCTAATACACTTCAATGATTCATGTGCATGGAGATGGGGCATTATTCCAATCAATGCCCAAATCCAATGGTTGATGATGATAGTCGACGTCAAAAAACTCTTAAGACTAAAGACAAAGGAAAGACAGATGCAATTTCTATCAGCGATGTGGAGTACGATAGCGATGCGATGAAAGGTACACTTACCATCCACTCTAAAGTAGAAATTTTTTTATTTGATTCTAGATCCACCCACTCCTTTATTTTTGAAGAATTTTCTATGGGTATCAACATACTACCTCAACAATTAGATGTTGAGTTAGTTGTGATAACCCCTAATGGCACAACAGTCACATCAAAAGTTTATAATTCTTCTCCGATTGAATTTTGTGGGAAAGTGCTTCCTGAAAATCTTGTGATCCTTCCTATAGTTGAATTTTATGTGATTCTTGGCGTGGATTGGATTTCTCTACGCGGATCTCATATCAATTGCCAAAGAAGGGAAGTCACATTTCATATTCCAGATCAATCTATGATCGTCTATCGATGCAAGGATGAACATAACCTTCCAGTGGAAATTTATTCCATATTATGGGTCTTGATTCCACTAAATGAAGGTTATCTATCTCAAATGGTTCATGAGAAACTCATGATTAAGAATATGCCCATTGTAGGTGAGTTTGACGATTCTTTCCGGAGGAATTACTGGGTCTTCCACCAAATCATGAAGTTGAGTTTTCAATAGAACTTTTATTGGGTGCTTTGCCTATTTCAAAGACACCTTATAGAATGGACCCAATTGAGTTTCAGGAATTGAAGAAGCAACTCCAAGAGAATCTTGATAATTGGTTCATACGCCCTAGTGCGTCACCTTGGGGAGCACCTGTTCTGTTTGTTAAGAAGAAAGATGGATCAATGAGACTCTACATTGATTATTGAGAACTTAACAAGATCACTATCTAGAAAAAATATACTCTCCCATGCATTGATGACTTATTTGACCAAGTACGAGGCGCTCAATACTTTTCCAAGATTGATCTTCATTCAGGGTATCATCAATTAAGGGTCAAATGGGAGGATATACCCAAGACGTCTTTCTGTACAGGGTATGGACACTATGAATTTATAGTGATGCCATTTGGTCTTACTAATGCCCCTGCTATCTTTATGGATCTGATCAATAGAGTCTTTAGAGACTATCTTGATCAGTTTGTGGTAGTCTTTATAGACCATATTCTTGACTATTCAAAGAGCAAGGAAGAACATGAAGATCACTTGATAATTATATTGAATACCCTGAGAAAGGAGAAGCTTTATTCCAAATTTACCAAGTGTGAATTTTGTCTTCAAAAAGTTTCATTTTTGGGTCACATAATCTCAAAAGAGGGGATATCTGTGGATCCAGCAAAAACAGAGGTTATTGAAAGATGGTCGAGACCAACAATAGTAACTGAGATCCGAAGTATTCTTGGTTTGGCTGGATATTATCGACGTTTTGTGAAATATTTTTCACGATTATCTAATCCACTCACCAAGTTGACTCGGAAAGGAGTTAAGTTTGTCTTGACGAAGGAATGTGAAGATAATTTCAAGGATTTGAAAAGAAGGTTATCCAGTGAACCTGTGCTCACACTGCCTTGTAGTAGAGAAAGATTTGTGATCTACAGTGATGCATCCAAGAAGGGATTGGGGTGTGTTCTTATGAAAAATGATATGGTGATAGCTTATGCCTCATGAGAGTTGAAAATACATGATAAAAATTACCCAACTCATGATTTGGAGTTAGCTGCGGTAATATTTGCATTAAAGATATGGAGGCATTATCTTTATGGAGAAAGGTGTGACATTTATACTGATCATAAAAGTTTAAAGTATATTTTCACACAAAAGGAGCTTAATATGCACCAAAGAATATGGTTGGAGCTGATTAAGGATTACGACCGCTCAATTCATTACCACCCTGGGAAAGCAAACAAGGTGTCAGATGCATTATCTTGACAAGACCATGCCAGTTTATCCATGATGAGGATCACAAAAGATCTAATATTTATGTATTTACAAAGGATGGATCTTGGAATTATAATGAAAGGGGAAAATCGTATCTTTCTCAAATTAATGTTTAACCATCTATACATGTGAAGATTAAAGAGGCACAGAAAGAAGATGTTGTGTTACAAAAAAAGGTGAGAAATGTTCCAGAATTCAACCTTGATTGTGATAGGATAATAATGTTTAGGAATCAGGTTTGTGTTCCTCCAATCACCAAATTAAAGAAAGAGCTACTGGATGAGGCTCATAGATCTTCATTCTTCATTCATACTGGAAGCACGAAGATGTATAGGGACCTAAAAGAGTACTTCTGGTGGGATGGCATAAAAATAGATGTTGCTGAATATGTCTCTCGATGCTTGGTTTGTTAGCAAGTTAAAGCTGAGAGACAGAAGTCTAAGGGGATGTTACAACCATTACCCATACTTGAATGGAAATGGGAAAACATCACTGATTTTATAACGCTTTAAATTATTAATGAAGGTATCATAAAATTATATAATAATCAAAATAAAAAATTCTTATTTTATTAATCGATTTTATGAAAATAAACTTTCATGTAAATATTTATATTATTTATAAATTAACATTTTTGAATTCTAAAAATACCAACACAATATTTATTATTTTCAAAACATTTATATAATTTACTATGATATAATTATATCATATTTTCATTTATAAGATGACTATTTTTCTTATATTTTCATAGGTGAGGTTACTATTCATTAGGTTGGGATACAATTCATATGGGTCAAATTACTATTTCATTGGTCTTGTTACAATTCCATTTGTTAGGTTATTTAATTTCTATAAATACTTATTATTTAATTCATTCATCATTTATAATGTTTCTATTATGTTGAATATATGATTTTAGGTGATTTATACTATATAACATAATTATAAGAAGTTAATTTTCATTGATAAAATTTTGGGTCGTTACATTATTCCACCTTATGAAATTTCTCCCTCAAATTTTTTTATTAAAAACTATGGGGAAAATAAGTGAGGGTACTTCTCATTTATCATGTCCTTTAGTTCCCATGTTGCCTCTTCATACTTATGGTTCTTCTATAATACCTAGACCAGGTGAGTTGCCATGTATCATATAACATTATCTCCATGGTCCATTTTCTTTACCATATCCTCCCCGTAAGAGAGATCGTTTTTCAACCGTACCACTTCTATATTCAATACATGTGAGTGATCTGGTTTGTACTTCCTCAAGAAGGATTCATGGAATATATCATGTACTTAAGGCATGGTAGGTGGAAATTATACTTTATAGGATATAGATCCATCATGATCAAGAATCTCGAATGGGCTGACAAACCTGTCACTTATCTTTCCCTTATTCCCAAATCTGATGATCCTCTTCTATAGATATATGTTGAGGAATACCATGTATCCAACCTTAAAATCCATGTCTCATCGACGGTTATCTACATAACTCTTCTATCTACATTGGGCTGCTTTAATGTGCAAATTAATGGTTCTCACCTTCTTTATCATTTCTTCAACCATTTTATGTCCAAGTAGCTTATATTCACTGAATTCATCCCAAAACACTAAGGTTTTGAATCTTTTCTTATAAAAGTATTCATTTAGAGCCATTTGGATGCCCGAGTGTAAGCCATTGTTTTAGGAGTACTTGAACAATGGAAGATGGTGGTCTCATACTCCCTAGAATTCCATAGAATATGCTCTTAAAATTTCATCCATTGTGTGAATAGTCCACATATATTGGTCATTAGTTTGAGGATGATAGGCCATACTGATGTTCAACTCAGTGTTTAGAGAATGTTGGAGCATTTTCCAGAACCAATAGCTGAATATATGGTCTTGATTGGTTGCAATTGATAGTGGTACTCCATGTAGCCTTACCACTTATCTAATATATAACCATGAAATTTGATCAAATGATAAGTCCTCTAAAATTGTGATAAAGTGATCTATATTAGTAATATGATCCACAAAAACCCATATCACATTCTTTAATCTGGATTTCTTCGGATGTATGGTGAAAATTTCCATGGTGATATTTTCCCATTTCTATGTTTGTATGGGTAATGTTTAGATCATCACATTAGAAGTTTTCCGTTCAGTCATATATTGCTAACATACAATGCATTAGGATGTATATTCAGAGATCTCCTTCTCCATATTGTCCCAACAATAGTTTTCTCAAAGATCTCGAAACATCATTATACTCTCTAGGTGAAGAGAGAAGGATGAGATACGTGCTTCATTCAAAATCTACTTATTTACCTCTATATTGTATGGTACATGTTGTTGGGAAACAAATCTCATGATTTCTTCCTCATTCATTTGGAAAACTAAAAAATTTCCATTTTTTGATTGCTTTTAGTTTTTATAAATTTCCAAATCATTTATTTGAGAATCCTTTTTGTTCTCCATGATGGTTGGTTGAACAATCATTTGAGAAAGGACTAATGATGTTACTTCTTTAATTATTCCCATTTCCATCCATTGATGGTATGAATGGACCCTTCTCAATTCTCATTACTTATAATGATGTAAGATCCTTTCAACATAGAGCATCAACCACCTTTTTTTCATTACCGGTATGGTGGTGGATTGAGCAGTCATAATTCTTGATGATATATAACCATCCTCATTTCCATATATTAATCTTCTCTTATATGAATATATAGTTTAGTGTCTTATGATTTGTATATATTTAAAACTTCTCCCCAGAGAGATAATGCTGCTAGATTTTCAATGTAATGATCACAACTTTGACCTCCAAATATTGTTTGGGATAGTTTGCTCATGAATTTTCATCTACCTTTATGTTTAAGATATCATTTTATCATTTTTTATTAAAAAATATCCTAATACATTCTTTGAAGGATTGATATATACCGTAGAGAGTACTCCACTTATTTGTAGTGTGATTATTAGTGCGGTGATAACCCTATTTTTAACTCTTTAAAGAAATCGTTATATTCACTAGTCTAGAAAAAAATTTGTCCCTTTTGACTCGTATTGGTTAGTGGGTTTGAAAACCATGTTATGATATTCAAAAATTTCCAGTAATACCCATCTAGACCAGGGATGCTATTGATATTTGTAATAGATATTGATCATTGCCACACATCAATTTCCTTTCTCTTAGAAGGGTCCAAAAATATTCATTTTCTAGTGATAACATGCCCCATGAAAGATAATTCTTTTATCTAGAACTCACATTTATTGTACATTGAATAACGTTTCTCTCTTTGAAAAGTCTTTATCATAGTATTATAATTCACCTCACATTCCTCCATACTCATGGAGTATATTATAATATCATCAATAAATAACACCAAAAATTTGTCATCATAATCTCTAAAGATTCTATTAATTATGTCCATAAATATTTCTTGGTCATTAGTGAGTATGAAAGGAATAACCATGAACTCATAGTGTTCATACCGCATTCAAATGGAAGAATTGGGAATATGCTCCTTCTTCAGCATTAATTGGTGATATCTTGACCAAAGGTACTCGTAAGATAATTACTTTTCCCCATATAGTTGACTGAATAATTCACATTTCCATGTCTTGAGATACTTGTTCTTTATCATGATTTTGTTGAGATCACAATAATCAATGAAGTGTCGCATATATAAATCCTTCTTCATGATTAATATGACTGACACCCCCCATATAGAAGCACATGAGAGTATAAAACCCTTGTCCATATTATATTGTAACTACATTTTTAGTTCCTCCAACTCAGTGGTGTCCATTCTATATGTTTATTTTGATATAAGAAGAGATCCAATAATAATTTCAACTGATAACTCAATCTTTCGGATAGGAGTAAGATCTTAAAATTCTTTAGGGAATACATCAATATAGTCCCTCACAATGGGAATCTCATCAATCATGATTCTATCCTTTGTCTCAATAATTTGATCTATGTATACTTGCTTATAAGGCAATAATATCCTCACTTGAGACAATGGATCTGAATAAGATTCGTCCTTCTATTTACACTTCTTCAAAATTGGTGGACGCCTCAGGATGTGAAGAGTGATTTCCCTTTTTTGACAGCTGATGTTGGATTTGTATAAAGATAGAAAATCCCTACCCAATATATAATCAAACAAAACCAAAGGATGTAAGAATATATTTTTGGGGCGGTTCATTCTACCATCATTATTTGGGGAGGAGTTATATACTAAGGATAAAAATAATTTTTTGATTTACTATTCTCAAAGATGACTCAACCTCCATATTTTGAGGTGATGTTTGAATTGTTCTTTGAAACTTTCTAGATATAAACAAATGCGTATAACTATAATTAATTAGTACATTAATAATTATTGAATTAATAACCAGCATACATATAACCACATCATTATTGTGCTCCACCTCAATAGTAGTGATGGAATAAGATTTCTTTTTCAACATATAGGTGAATCATGGAACCATAGGTGGTGCCCTCATTTCATTGACCAAATATTCCTACTTCCTCATTTCTCTTTGACATTCATGAACTTGGTGGCCTTATATGCCACACATAATGCATTTACCAATACCTTTGAGGTTGTTTCCATGACGCTTCTTCTCCAATTTTGACATATGAGTGATTTAATTTTCCTTCCACATTTATCATTAGATCCTCACGATAAAAAGTCCAATTTTTTTTATTATTACCATAACAATGGGACCATTCTCCAAACTCCATCTCCACTTTGAGTTCACATCAAGAAACTACTTCATAACACCAAAGTCTCAAATTTCTATAGCCTTTCTATGTTTGGGTTTTAAACCAATAAAGAATATCTCTATTTTTCTATCATATTTTATAAAAAAACCCAAGGAATGCCTCTCAAGACTTGGGAAATTTTCATTTTTAGTCATGAAAAATTCACCTTTCTTTTTCATAAACTCTATGAATTATCTCTCTATATTTGTATGAAGAGTTCGGGGGAAATACTTGTTAATAAAAATAATCTTAATGTATTCTCGCTCCATATCTTCAATTTTGTACATCGTCTTAGTGTTTTTAATCCACTACCACCATCTATCGACCTCTTCATACATATAATAAATTCCTAGATTCACATTCTCTTTCTCAGAATAGAGGAGTAAATAAAATGTCTTCTCTATAGAGTTAACCCACTATTCAACAACTAGTGGATCCGAAGATCCACTAAATGTTGGTGGTTATTGCCATATAAAATACTCGATAACCGATTTATCCCAACTAGGAGAAGGATAATTTCAAAATTATTTAAGATATTTTTTATATTATGAGACAAATGTTATGCATCACTATGAAATTTTTAACTCTACCTCCCAAATAATTAGAGATTTCATTTTGGAAATCACTGCATTGTCCCACACACAGATTGTTTGCAAGGATTCTTCTATTTCCCACCATTTTCTAATATAGAATTGGTATGAACAGAACCTAATTAATCCATTCATGAATAAATACATCATTCTTTTCTATAATTAACAATAAAGGAATATCTTATGGGATCCCTATGTTCATATTTTTTTATAAAAAAAATATTATTGTGTGCTTACATATACTTAGTCTCATACTAAGGGTTTTCACTAAGGTACTCTAATCCTAATTTTCAAATTAATTAAACTATACACTAATTCCAACAATATAGTTCCTACTTTTTCAAGAATGATTACTACACCATTTTAAATATAAACAACATAAAAGCGTTACAAAACAAGGATCCAAAGGTTTAGTGACTTGGGAAAATTATGACCATAAATAACATGTATATAATAAATCATAAACAATATTTAATTTATTCGTATATATCTTCTTATTAGACCCTTTGTTCTCCTTAGTACAACTATTTACCTATGGATATACATCAATATAAATGGTCAGATAAAAGCCCAGTAATAAGATGAATAATATACATGAAACATGGGTGAGAACAATAATCGTCATCATAACAAAAGAATGGCATAACAATAATAATAATTAGAGTAATAAATAGATAATGGCATGGAATGTGGTAATAAATAAAATGAAACATCATGTCTTAGTAGTAAAATACACCACATAGTTTTCAACAAAGCTAGAATCATGTTCATACATTACATATGTGAATCATTATAACATCATCATTATGAAAAATGAAAGAATCATGTTAATTCATATTTAAAATTATCTCATGAGATAAATCACCTTACCCAATGAATTGGAGTTCTATATAATTCTCGTCTCACCCGTCACATCATAACGTTTACATAATCATGCATTCCATGTATAATATTTTTTTCATAAAATATCCCATGGAATGGAAATGAGTTTTATAAGAATTTCATAAATCATAATTTCATGGATAAAAATTAGGGTTCCCAAAATAAAAATGTGATAATATACTTATTATAAGAATCATCAATCTTGAGATAATATGAAACAATCTCAAGAGAAGTAAAACTTGTGTTTTTAGAAGGAAGAGTTATTTTTTGTAAAATCGTTGGATTTTTCAAAAAACCAGTTTGAAAGAACATATACCCCCTAAACGAAAAGTTATGAAAAAAATTATATTTAAGGAACATTAATGTAACATCCATATAAATAAATGGAGTGAATATGGGGAAACCAAATGAAATAGAGTAGGGTTCGAGAATCTCCTTACCATATGTACAAATGATTTATTCACTTTAATATAGTAGTTAATAAAAATAGATAATTTTAATAAATAAATCCAGAACATTTTATAATTTAATTTGATTCATTATATTTATATTAATTTCTTTTGTTGGATTTTAGATTAGTTTTAGAGTTTAATTTCATCATTCAGTAGTGTTCATTTTCATGGTTTTCAGGATCTGTTCACTTGTATATGAAAATTCAATTAAATGTAAAATTGGAATTGTAATGAATAAATGAAATTATATGCTATTAATTAACTTTTAAATGATTAAATGATCTTATAAATCATTTTTTTATATTTTATTAGTATCAATCATTATATAAATATTTAATGAAAATGATTTAATTTATTTGGTGGATTTAACGACCATCACGAAATCATATCATTTTATTTAATATCATGATTATAAATTTATTAGAGAACATTATATAACATATAATAGTTATAATAAAAAATTATTTAACCATAATTATTCATTATTAGTAGACTTTAAGATGGTAGTGAAAAATGAAAATGCATCCTCCACGGTGGCGGTGAATGAGCAAACCACAGATGATATTTTTAGAATAAAAGGAAAACTAAATAGATTTTAAGATGAAATATTACATTTACACAATGAAAATAAAGTATATAAAATATAACAATGTTATCATGTCTCTTTTATATGTTTAGGTGTGTATCATTTAAAAAATTAAATGAAATTGAAAATAAATTAAAAGAAAAAGATAGAGGATTTTACCTCTTGGTTTTCTCCCCCTTGAGAGCCTCTTTAGGGAAAAGGGTTTGGACTTTTGATGAGACCAATGGCTCATAGATGAAGGTATGGGGATTAGAAAGATTATTGGGTAGAACATAGACAATATTCAAGGATTGGAAGGTGATAAGAGAAGATGTATTGAGGGGTGGTATTTATAGGGGAGGATATGGGTGTTTTCAAATTATTTTATTCATTAAATTATTATATTGGCTTAATACTATGAATACATTGAACCTTATCTCTAATTATATTAAAATAATTAAGGATAGTTTTATATTTTAGGCATAAATCATCCTTACATCAACAATGACTAAAAAATTCATGTCTTTTGCTTTTATCGTAAATTATTGTGTTTTACTATTCACCAAAAAAATCATGCATTTTAAAAAAATCCAAAAAATTCACCGAAACCATTTTAAAGTATTTAAAATAAAAATATAAACTCCATTATATGAAATTAATTTTTTATATATGAGAAATTTAATTTTTAATTAAATCATAATTTACTTGGAAAATATTAATTTAAATATTATAACTGATTTTATAACATTTTGAAAAATTAATTATTGTATCATAAAATTATATTATACCCATATGAAAAAAATGTCAATTTAAGAATATATTAGATAAAAAAATTAAATAATTATAATAATAATAAAATTATATATAAACATGTCCATTGTACAAGAATACCCACACATAATTTATGATTTATAGAATATTTATTTACTTATACTATGATATAATTATATCATATTTTCATTTATAATATGGATAAATTTTATTTATAAATTCATTTGTGATTTTTCTTTTCTATGGGCCAGGTTACTATTTATAAGGGTCACATTACTATTCCATAGTTCATGATACTATTCCATTCTTTTATATTCCTTAATTTCTAATGTAACACCCGAGACTATTATGTTATCATCAAAGGAATCTTTCACTACACACAATACTTTCTTCGCTTGATTTACATGCAATCACGAACTTCCTCGATAGCTTGCATCGTATGCAATACCGAGTTTCACTAAACAATGATATGCTATTAAAATATTATTAAAACTAGCCGTTATGAATAGTAATAACCACTTTTAGAAATTTTTTAAATTTTATTTTTCAAAATTGACTTAATTTTTGGATTCGTAATATCGAAATTTGCCTAGGGTGAAATTTTGGTATTTTTCTGAACTTTTTCAATTTTTGATGAATAGTGAAACCACTAAGTGGTAGTTAAAAAAACATAATTTTTCATAAAACATAATTTTACCACTTCTGTGAGAGGAATTTCAAAAATCCAAAAGACACGGTTGATGGTAGTAAGTAAAATGTGGTTCAATGAGATGAAAATAATTTTTGGTGAATAGTATCTTTTTACTTTTATTTACCACGGTTAAAAGTAAATAAGGTACTTAAGGGTAAAAATGATATTATTATTACCCTAACACATGTAATAATTCTATTGGATATGTGTAATTCGACCAAAAACAACCATATGAATAAAATATGACCATTTAGGCTCACTTTGATTAGATTAGGACATTTATTATTAATTTTTTTAAAGAAGGGTTAAAATAGTTAAAATCAATGTTTAATAAGAAAATAAATTTTAATATATGGTTATACATAAGATAAATTCGACTATAAATATTCCTTATAAAGTTAAAGAGATTTACTAAATAATGATATTTTATTTTTAATTTTTATAATTTAAATGAGTTAAATTATTATGACAATAATTGATGTAGTAATTATCTTATTAATGGAATATTGACATAATTGATGTTATAAATACCCAAAAAAATGTAATATGAGACTTTTTATGAAATAAACTAATTTTCTAGGTTAATATGACATGTTAGTATTGATTTAATTAACTTTTTTCGAACTAATCATTCTGTTATGATTTTCACAAAAATTAATTACTAAATAGTGTCAAAATTGACATAAAATAGTTTTTAAAACAAATATTGTATTATTAATTGTTATTTTATACCTAAAAATCTAAGTATCGGCCAAATCACTTAGATAAGGTTATATATATTAATAATAAACAACTTTGGTTTCGTTTTTCTGCTTATAGTAAGTTTATTAACCTTATAGTATAAGAACAGAAGAAGACACGGTAAAAGTAAAATTATTTTACTTAATGTTAAATCTAAATTATAAGGTTAAAATAGGAACCTAATTTGTCTAAATTCTATTGAATTAGAGGATTTAGACCCATCCCCACCTTATCTTCTAAATAAATCAATTTGTAGCTATTTAAAACCGAATTTTACTTCATAATAAAATAATAGTTTTAGTTATTCCAAAGGTGCCCCTCTTCTCCCTTATAAAAGGGCACCTCCTCCCTCTCTTCCTCACACCACATTGAGCATTCATGCTCGTCCAAACTCTGCCAATTTCTCCTCTCCACTTCCCTAGAGACATCCTATATGTCCTGGTCTTCTTCAAAGACCAATATTAGTGCCCTAAAAGGAGATCTCAAAGAGGCGCTTCAAAGAAGAGGTAATGTCCGATTACCAATTCATTCAACTTTATTTCTTCTTCCACTTCTTAATCTTTAGTTGTTTCATTATGAAGTAATAACATCAGTATCAATAATATACTGATATGTTATTATAACTATGAAACAACCCTATTTCACCATCTATCCATCCTACGGATAATGAAATCACCGCACGTGCGTACGTACGGAATACCGTCTCCACGCCGTGGTGTAATCTATTTTCCACCACCAACATACATGGATGGGTATAACGGTGTAAATAAATCCTATATATGACTATTATAAAGTGGTATTGATTCTGAAATAGTATACATACAGTCCAATACAATTCCACGATCATGGGAACGATATCATCACTCGTGCGTACGTACGGAATACCGTCTCCACGATGTGATTCGACTTGTTCTACATGATCTTCATTGTATAATGATTATATAAATGAATTGGGTGAATAAATATGATATATATTACACTAATACCATTCTGTAAATGAGGTACTTATAACCTAAAATTAAGTATAAGAATTTATTCGACAAAACACACATAAGAACAAAAATTAATAAACACCCGAAAAAACAAGCACTAATGAAATATTACTAATAAGAAGCTAGGAATATGACCATATATGATATAATAAAAATAATAATAATTCTTTAATAAGTCAATAACATTATTTAAATCCTTATACAGGAGGTTCAGACACTTACAAAGAAAATCGGACCTAAGGTAAGGGAAAATATAACAATCTCATTTTATCCGAGATTGTTTATACTTTGGTATTTACTTGGGTGTATTTTATCATCCACATCCATGTTTCCTCAATATGTAATATTTATATCCTTATACAGTAGTTTATATCCAATTTTACCCTTCAGTGAGTATTTAGTAAAATATATGAAAGGAATCTTTTGTCGTTTTTCGTACGAGGTACTTTTTGACTTTTCCGAAAAAAGTACGAGAAGAATGTTTTTTTTAACTTATACGACATGAATAGGTTTTTAAAACATTATTTCCAAGAATATTACTTTACATGTTTTCATGTATATTTTTAATCAACTTCTTTTAGTTTATAATTTTATGACATTTTATGAAAGGAAAAGTGTTTTTGATGTAGAAAGGATATTTTCCACAAGAATGGAGTTCAAGTGTTTTATCAAAATTATTTTCCATCTAAGATAATAAAGTGTTGTGTTTCTATCCCTATTATTACATTGATTTGATTATGTTGTGATGGAATTATTTTTATGAATTCCTTTATCTTTTATGAATTGTTTTATGATGTCATGATGTTTAAGATTCCCATTTTTATTACATGGGTTATGCTATGATGTATGGTTTCTGATTTTGTGGCACACATAAGAATGGTATAATTATGAGATGGGTGGGACCTATATCTCCCTCCAATGCATTGGGTAAAGATTTTATATCTCTTGATATAGACATGGCTGGAACGGCAGGTTAAACTAGTTTAGTGAAACAGGACTGAAACGAGGAGTGAACTTGGTTCAGAAATGGACTTTGTCCACTAAGATAGTCTTTGAAATGAGTCTTGACTAATAAGAAATGATTATCTATGATTATTTGTGTATTCAACAATGTTTCATGTTTTAAGTTATCATTAGTGGGATTACATTTCACTAATATGATTTATCCCATGTTATGAGATTATGATTTCTTTTGCAGGTTATGATTTCCAAAATTTATGTTCTTATGTATATGATGTGATTGATATTTATTTTGTTTACCCTTACTGAGCATTTGAGCTCAACCTTTTGTAAGTTTTATTTCCCCAAGTTAGGAAGAAGGTTATTATGTAAGATATCCCAAAAGGGACTATAGATATGATGAAATAAATGGGAGACAGTGTAGACGCTTTATGAACTAGTTGTTTATGATTCCCAGTTTCTAAAGAAACTATACCTATACGGTCCATTCCTGGTTTTGTGAAATGTTGTAATAAGTGTGCTTCAATTTTGATGTAATAACAATGTATGAAAAGTATGGGTCGTTATAGGTGGTATCAGAGGAAAGGTATAGTCAAACATTGGAAACTAGGATATAAAAGCCTTAGTAAGAACTCTAAGGATAAGTCTAAACATAGAACACAATCTTAGGGGTTTAGAAATGTCCATGAATAACCTAGGATAAGACCTTAAGTGTGAAATTTTATTCTTGATTATGTGGTTTTCCTATTATAATTAGTGTTGCTCACACTATTCTTCTTGGTTTTAGTCAATGGCTGGAACCCGAAGGAACCGTGTTAATGCGGAATGTGACAGGCAATGCAATGATTGTCCTCCTGAGTAACCAAACGTTTTGGGATTTGTAATGAAACATATTGTAGCCATGCTCACAAAACCTTCTCAAGATATGAATCATGCAGGACTTCCAAACAAGAAATGGAAGGAGCAACATTCTGTTGAATCCTTCATGAGGCAGCGTATACCTTCATTCAGCGGGTCTACCAATCCATTAGTTGCTGAACAATGGATTATTACTACTGAAATGATATTTTCAGTTCTTCAATGTTCTGAACAAAATAAAGTCATCTTAGCAGTGTATCATTTGGAAGGTGATGATGATCAATGGTGGAATCTTATCAAGAATACGAGGCAAAGAGATGAAATTGAGTCCATAGAATGGGACGAGTTCAAGAACTTATTTTTCAATAAGTACTTTCCTCGTATTCTCCGAACAAATATAGAGAAAGAGTTTCTTGAACTAAAGCAAAAGGATGATGAATCTGTAGGTACCTATGATACAAATTTTACAAGACTTGCAAGGTATGCTTCTGGTATTATTATCCAACCTGAGAGTATGATTGATTGATTCTTTAGTGGCTTAAAACCAAGTCTTAGAAAAGAGTTAGCCATAAGGGACTTCAATAGCTACGAGGAAATCGTTCGATGTGCTATCAAAGTCGATATAGTGATTGGAGTAACCCATTAGTCATATGGGTTTGATAAGAAGAGGAAAATGGAATCCAAAGGAAAATCTAAGGAGCACACTGAAAAGAAGATGAGCTTTCCCTTATGCAGAAAGTGTGGAAAGAAAAATGGATGGAGTTGTCTTAAAGGGACAAGTAAATGTTTCAAATGTGGAAAGGAAGGTCATAGGGAATTTGAATGCTGCAATGATGGGAAGAAGATGTCTAATGGTGCAAACAAAGGAAGGGATACACAGAATGAACCTAATACACTTCAATGATTCATGTGCATGGAGATGGGGCATTATTCCAATCAATGCCCAAATCAAAGGGTTGATGATGATGGTCGACGTCAATAATCTCTTAAGGATAAAGACAAAGGAAAGTCAGATGCAATTTCTATCAGCGATGTGGAGTATGATAACGATGCGGCGAAAGGTACAGTTACCATCCACTCTAAAGTAGAAAATGTTTTATTTGATTCTAGATCCACCCACTCCTTTATTTATGAAGAATTTTCTAAGGGTATCACCGTACTACCTCAACAATTAGATGTTGATTTAGTTGTGATAACCCCTAATGGCACAACAATCACATCAAAAGTTTATAATTCTTCTCTGATTGAAGTTTGTGGGAAAGTGCTTCCTGAAAATCTTGTGATCCTTCCTATAGTTGAATTTTATGTGATTCTTGGCGTGGATTGGATTTCTCTACGTGGATCTCATATCAATTGCCAAAGAAGGGAAGTCACATTTCATATTCCAGATCAATCTATGATCATCTATCGATGCAAGGATGAACATAACCTTCCAGTGGAAATTTATTCCATATTATGGGTCATGATTCCACTAAATGAAGGTTATTTATCTCAAATGGTTGGTGAGAAACTCACGATTAAGAATATGCCCATTATACGGGAGTTTGACGATTCTTTCCGGAGGAATTACTGGGTCTTCCACCAAATCATGAAGTTGAGATTTCAATAGAACTCGTACCGGGTGCTTTGCCTATTTCAAAGACACCTTATAGAATGGTCCCAATTAAGTTGCAGGAATTGAAGAAGCAACTCCAAGAGAATCTTGATAATTGGTTCATTTTCCCTAGTGCATCACCTTGGGGAGCACCTGTTCTGTTTGTTAAGAAGAAAGATGGATCAATGAGACTCTACATTGATTATTGGGAACTTAACAAGATCACTATCAAGAACAAATATCCTCTCCCATGCATTGATGACTTATTTGGCCAAGTACGCGGAGCTCAATACTTTTCCAAGATTTATCTTCATTCAGGGTATCATCAATTAAGGGTCAAATGGGTGGATATACCAAAGACGTCTTTCTGTACAAGGTATGGACACTATGAATTTATAGTGATGTCATTTGGTCTTACTAATTCCCCTTCTATCTTTATGGATCTGATGAATAGAGTCTTTAGAGACTATCTTGATCAGTTTTTGGTAGTCTTTATAGACCATATTCTTGACTATTCAAAGAGCAAGGAAGAACATGAAGATCACTTGAGAATTATATTTAATACCCTGAGAAAGGAGAATCTTTATGCCAAATTTAACAAGTGTGAATTTTGGCTACAAAAAGTTTCATTTTTGGGTCACATAATCTCAAAAGAGGGGATATCTGTGGATCCAGAAAAAACAGAGTTTATCGAAAGATGGTCGAGACCAACAACAGTAACTGAGATCCGAAGTATTCTTGGTTTGGCAGGATATTATCGACGTTTTGTGAAATATTTTTCACGATTATCTAATCCACTCACCAAGTTTACTCGGAAAGGAGTTATGTTTGTCTTGACGAAGTAATGTGATGATAATTTCAAGGATTTGAAAATAAGGTTATCCAGTGAACCTGTGCTCACACTGCCTTGTAGTATAGAAAGATTTGTGATCTACAGTGATGCATCCAAGAAGGGATTGGGGTGTGTTCTTATGAAAAATTATATGGTGATAGCTTATGCCTCATGAAAGTTGAAAATACATGAGAAAAATTACCCAACTCATGATTTGGAGTTAGCTGCGGTAAGATTTGCATTAAAGATATGGAGGCATTATCTTTATGGAGAAAGGTGTGACATTTATACTGATAATAAAAGTTTAAAGTATATTTTCACACAAAAGGATCTGAATATGCACCAAAGAAGATGGTTAGAGCTGATTAAGGATTATGACTGCTCAATTCATTACCACCCTGGGAAAGTAAACAAGGTGTCAGATGCATTATGTCGACAAGACCATGCCAGTTTATCCATGATGAGGATCACAAAAGATCCAATATTTATGGATTTACAAAGGATGGATCTTGGAATTATAATGAAAGGGGAAAAATCGTATCTTTCTCAAATGAATGTTCAACCATCTATACATGTGAAGATTAAATAGGCACATAAAGAAGATGTTGTGTTACAAAAGAAGGTGAGAAATGTTCCAGAATTCAACCTTGATTGTGATGGGATAATAATGTTCAGGAATCAGGTTTTTGTTCCATCCATCACTGAATTAAAGAAGGATCTACTGGATGAGGCTCATAGATATTTATTCTTCATTCATCCTGGAAGCACGAAGATGTATAGGGACCTGAAAGAGTACTTCTGGTGGGATGGCATAAAAAGAGATGTTGCTGAATATGTCTCTCGATGCTTGGTTTGTTAGCAAGTTAAAAATGAGAGACAGAAGTATACGGGGATGTTACAACCATTACCCATACCTGAATGGAAATAGGAAAACATCACTATGGACATTGTCACCGGACTTCCTAAAACATCCAAAGACAATAATGATATCTGGGTCATAGTTGATCATCTTACAAAGTCTGCACACTTCATTGCTATTAGAGAGGATTTATCTCTGGATCAACTTTCCAGGATATATGTAAGGGAAGTGGTAAGATTGCATCGAGTACCACTTTCTATTATATCTGATCGGGATCCGAGGTTTACCGCAAAGTTCTTGCGAATTATTCAGCATACTCCGGATACGGAGTAGAGTTTCAGCACTGATTATCATCCTCAGACATACGGTCTGTCTGAGAGAACAATTCAAACTCTATAAGATATGTTGAGAGCTTGCTCTATGGATTTCAAAGGTGGTTGGGATCAACACCTACCATTGGTGAAATTTTCTTATAATAATAGCTTTCACTCCAGTATTCATATGGATCCTTATGAAGCTCTCTATGGAAAGAAATGCAGGACTCCAACTTTTTGGGTTGAAGTTGGGGAATGAAAGCTATGAGGACCTGATCTTGTTGATGAGATGGCAGAAAAGGTCAGATCTATTCAACAACACATAAGAGCAGCTCAGAGTCGATAGAAAATTTATGCCGACAACCGAAGAAAAGACTTAGAGTTTGAAGTGGGTGATAAAGTGTTCTTACGAATATTTACTTGTAAGAGAGTAATGAGATTTGGAATGAAGGGAAAGTTGAGCCCTAGGTATATCGGTGCATTCGAAATACTGGATCGTGTTGGGAAGGTAGCTTACTGATTGGCGCTTCCACCGAATCTCTCTCAAGTTCATGATGTGTTCCATGTATCTCTCTTGAGAAAGTACATACCTAATCCTTCACATGTACTTATCTCAGACGTTGTACCACTGGAGCAAGATCTTTCTTATGAATAATAGCCGATAGAGATTCTGGATCGTAGCGAAAAAGTCCTACAAAACAAAACCACTCGCTTGGTGAATGTTATATGGAGGAACCACCAATTAGAAGAAGCTACGTGGGAGCTTGAGGATATGATGAGGGAGAGGTATCCTCATCTTTTTGTTACAAAGTGACGAATTTCGAGGGTGAAATTTATTTTAAGGGGGGTATAATGTAATACTTTGACTTTTATGTTATCATCAAAGGAATATTTCACTACACACGACACTTTCTTCTCTTGCTTTACACGCAATCACGACCTTCCTCGATAGCTTGTGTCGTACGCAATGCCAAGTTTCACTAAAAAATGATATTCTATTAAAATATTATTAAAACTAGCAGTTAAGAATATTAATAACCACTTTTTGAAATTTTGTAAATTTTATTTTACAAAATTAACTTCATTTTTGGATTCGTAATATCGAAATTAGCCTAGGGTGAAATTTTGGTATTTTTCTGAAAACTTTCAATTTTTGATGAATAGTGAAACCACTAAGTGATAGTTAAAAAAAACTAAATTATTCATAAAACTTAATATTACCACTTCTGTGAGTGGAATTTCAAAAATCCGAGAGACACGGTTGATATCAGTATGTAAAATGAGGTTTAATGAGATGAAAATAATTTTTCTGAATAGTAACTTTTTACTTTTATTTACCACGTTTAAAAGTAAATAAGGTAATTAAGGGTAAAGTGATATTATTATTACCCTAACACATGTCCTAATTCAATTAGATATGTTTAATTCGACTAAAAACAACCTTAGGAATAAAATATGACCATTTAGGCCCACATGGATTACATTAGGACATTTATTATTAATTTATTTAAAGAAGGGTTAAAATATTTAAAATCAATATTTAATAAGAAATTAATTTTTAATATCGGATTATGCATAAGATAAATTCGACTCTAAATATTAATTAGAAATCTAAAAATATTTCCTACATAATGATATTTTATTTGTAATTTTTAGACTTTAAATAAGTTAATTTATTTATGACACAAAGATGATTCAATAATTATCTTATTAATGAAATATTGACATAATTGATGTTATAAATACCCAAATAAATGTAATTTGAGACTTATTATGAAATAAACTAATTTTCTAGGTTAATATGACATGTTATTATTGATTTAATTAACTTTATTCGAACTAATCATTCTGTTATGATTTTCACAAAAAATTAATTACTAAATAGTGTCAAAATTGACATAAAATTGTTTTTAAAACAAATATTATATTATTAATTGTTATTTTATTCCTAAAAATCTATGGGTCGGCCAAATGACATATATAAGGTTATATATATTAATAATAAACAAGTTGGGGTTCTTTTGTCTGCATATAGTATGTTTATTAACCTTATAGTATAAGAACACAAGAAGACACGGTAAAAGTAAAATTATTTTACATAATATTAAATCTAAATGATAAGGTTAAAATAGGAACTTTAACCTGTCTAAATTATATTGGATGAGAGTATTTAGACCCATAACCACCTTTGTTTATAAATAAATCAATTTGGAGCTATTTAAAACAGATTTTGACTTTATAATAAAATAATAGTTTTTGTTATTCCAAAGGTGCCCCTCTCCTCCCTTATAAAAGGGCATCTCCTCCCTCTCTTCCTCACGCCCCTTTTAGCCTTCAAGCTCGGCCAACCCCTACCAATTTCTCCTCTAAACTTACCTAGAGACATCCTAGAGGTCCTGGTCTTCTTTAAATACCAATTGTAGTGCCCTGAAAGGAGATCTCAAAGAGGTGCTTCAAAGAAGAGGTAATGTCCGATTACAAATTCTTTCAACTTTATTTCTTCTTCCACTTCTTCTTCTTTAGATGTTTCATTATGAAGTAATAACATCAGTATCACTGATATACTGATATGTTATTATAAGTATGAAACAACCCCATTTCACCATTATCCATCCTACGGAAAAAGAAATCACCGCGCGTGTGTACGTACGAAATACCGTCTCCACGTCGTGGTGTAATCTATTTTCCACCACCACCTTACATGGATGGGTATAATGGTGTAAATAATTACTATATATGACTATAATAAAGTGATATTGATTATGAAATAGTATACATACACTCCAATACAATTCTACGATCATGGGAACTATATCATCGCTCGTGCGTACGTACGGAATACCGTCTCCACGATGTGATGCGACTCGTTTTACATGATCTTCATTGCATAATGATTATATAAATGAATTGAGTGACTAAATATGATATATATTACACTAATACCATTCTGGAAATGAGGTATCTATAACCTAAAAATAATTATAAGAATTTATTCGACAAAACATGCATAATAACAAAAAGTAATAAACACTCGAATAAACAAGTAGTAATGAAATATTACTAATAAAAAGATAATAATATGACCATATATGATATCATAAAAATAAGTATGATTCTCGAATAAGTCAATAACATTATTTAAATCATTATACAGGAGGTTCGGAAAATTACAAAGCAAATCGGACCTAAGGTAAGGGAAAATATCACAATCTCATTTTTATCCGAGATTGTTTATACTTTGGAATTTACTGGGGTGTATTTTATCATCCACAACCATGTTTCCTAAATATGTAATATTTATATCCTTTTACTGTAGTTAATATCCAATTATACCCATCAGTGAGTTTTTAGTAAAATATATGAAAGGAATCTTTTGTCGTTTTTTGTAGGAGGTACTTTTTGACTTTTCTGAAAAAAGTACGAGAAGAATGTTTTTTTAACTTATACGGCATGAATGGATTTTTAAAACATTATTTCCAAGAAGCTTCCTTTACATGTTTTAATGTCTATTTTTAATCAACATATTTTACTTTAGAATTGTATGACATTTTAAGAAAGGAAAAGTGTTTTTTAAGTGGAAAGGATTTTTTCCACATGAATGGAGTTTAAGTGTTTTATCAAAATTATTTTCCATCTAAGATAATAAAGTGTTCTATTTCCATCCCTATTATTACATTGATGTGATTATGTTGTGAAGGAATTATTTTTATGAATTCCTTTATCTTTTATTAATTGTTTTATGATGTCACGATGTTTTAGATTCCCATATTTATTACATGGGTTATGATATGATGTATGGTTTCTGATTTTGTGGCATAAATAATAATTGTATAATTATGAGATGGGTGGGACCTATATATCCCTCCAATGCATTGGGTAATGATTTTATATCTCCTGAGATAGACATGGCTGGAACGGCAGGTTAAACCAGTTCAGTGAAACAGGACTGAAACGAGGAGTGAACTCGGTTCAGAAATGGACTTTGTCCACTAAGATAGTCTTGGCAGTGAGTATTGACTAATAAGAAATGATTCTCTATGATTATGGGTTTATGGCACAAAGTTTCATGTTTTATGTTATTATTATTGGGATTAAATTTCACTACTATTATTTATCCCATGTTATGAGATTATGATTTCTTTTGCAGGTTAAGATTTCCAAAAGTTATGTTCTTATGTATATGATCTGATTTATATTTCTTTTGTTTACCATTACTGAGCATTTGAGCTCACCCTTTTGTATGTGTTCATTCGCTAGGTTCAGAAGTAGGTTATTAAGTAAGATATTCCAAAAGGGACTATAGATATGATGAAATAAATGGGAGACAGTGTAGACGCTTTATGGACCAGTTGTTTATGTTTCCCAGTTTCTAAAGACACTATACCTATACGGTCCTTCCCTGGTTTTGTTATATGTTGTAATAAGTGTGCTTCAATTCTGAAGTAATAACAATGTATGTAAAGTATGGGTCGTTATATCTAAAATACTTATTATTCCATTAATTCTAAATTTAAAATTTTTATATTCGTTTATATATGTAATTTTTTGTGATTTATACCAATTATAAATAATTATAATTATAGAATTCCCATTGATTAAATTCTGTTCCATTACACCCAAACTCATTATATAGGGAGGGTTGATACTTACCACATTACAGATAGCACGAGTCCTCTATTTACAGAGTGGTACACCCCTATAATCAAGATCCAATAGTGATTGGTTCCTCCAAATAGGATTCTATACCACTCTGGTACATACTAATTTCTATTATAATAATTTATACATAAAAAAAACATGAAATAAGAAAATGATAGTATATCTCCTTTAAATTACTATGTGTAATATTCCTTCAAAATTGGAACTTATAAAGACCTTGATAAGTCAAACAGGTTGTATCATGCCATATCTATGTGCCATAGGATTATCTTCTCAATGGGAAGTAAGTAATTGGTGATTATGGATTATCCAACTGGGTAGTTTCATTCCACAGTCAGTAAACATATTTTTTATTATCAAAAAATATTCATAAAAGTTTCATCAGGATACTCTTAGTTTAGAAAACATAATTGATAGGGTTTTAATGGAATATAGTTATGTTTTTCCATTTAATGAATCCGATACAAATTTACCCACTCAACTATACATGAATAATATATGATATGATTGAGATTATTCTATACTTATATAACTAAGTGGTGAGATGAATTTCCTAGGGGACTCAATTCTTAGTGAAATATAACCCTTGTACCGCGAATAGTTATGGTGAAATTTTAAATGGGATATAATTTTATTGGGATCCCATTTATTAAAATCCCTTATTAAATGATAATAAAATATTATACTCATTAGTTGAAAAATTATACTGTAGATAAATAGAATCATCATCATCAAACTTATATTTTCTATCAACCCTATTATAAAGAGAATCTTAATTTAAGAAACTCTTAATAGTGGTAAATTATGAAATTTTTTAAGTAAAATAAATTCTATGTGATAAATAAATACATTAGGGTTTAAAAGGAATTGGATGGAAAATGAAATATGAAATTTTAGTATACACTCATATGCTCAATATGATTGAGCATGATAACGGCATGGAGAGACTAAGGATTTCTATAAATATTTTTATGGTTATTGAATTCATCATATATATATATATATTGAAATGTTTCTATAAGATGGAAATCTAGAATAAATGTTTACCTGATGTTCCCAAGAGTTGGGAATAGATGAAGTAGGCAGCGATTTTCTATGTTCTGTAATTTTTTAGAAATAATGAGTGGGAAAAAGATAATACTAGAGGAATAAAAAATATTTGGAGAGTCGAAAAATGCTTCTTCGAGTAGATAGTTAAGTTAATTATAACATGATGGTGTTATTACGAATGAGTAATGATTCTCTAGTATGAAATTGTTAATGATCCCTAAATATATTTTTGAAACTATCTGTAATGTTTATATCAGGCATCAGTGTTATATAAATAAATTAAATGGTTTTTAAAGGTATAAAATATGAAATTTATAATTTAAAAATGTTTTAAATGTACATGAGATAAAAATCAAGGAATAAATTAATTGAGATTATATTTTTCATTTATTTCTTATAGAAAATAGTTTCTCTATCAATTATTAAAATGTAAAGGTACAAATCAAGATCATATAAATCTATGAAAATGTATATGTATCTTCATATCATTTACCTTATAAGATGATTTTTTTCATTCTTAATAACTTTATATGAACAAGATTATTTTATTAATTTTATACACATGGTTTAAGATTCATTAGTTTCTATAACCTATTTTGATGAGAATAAATTGATAAAATGTTTTATCTATGGTAAATTAGTTTATATAAATGTTTGTTAAAATATAGGGGAAGATGTACCATACACCCATCAGTGGATCATTATAATATATAACAATTTTATAAATGAAAAAATGATCCAAACATATAAAATACCATAAATGAAAGGAAAATAATAGTTTATTTGTTAAATATCCAAACTAAAAGGATATAATAGTAAATTTTTAAATGAAAAAGTGTTTTTGTATATTAGAAAGCTATAATATATTGAATATAGTGTAAAAGATCATAGTAATAGAATTTTTGTACATAAAAGATCAAATTTAAAAAATAAAATATTAAACCAGTTTAAATTTAAAATGATTTCCACTTATTATAATAAATATTTTAAGATATGTGATTGTAAAAATGTATAGAGATATATTTATCTTCTATGAAAAATTAATATAAAAATTTCTAAAAGTATTCTTCCAGTAAAAATAAAAAGAGAATTCCAATAAATAACTTAAAAGAGTTTTTGGGTATAATTATAAATAGATATATAGAGAGTTACATTTATGTACTATAATAATGTGATTGTCACTTTATCCAAAATTATTTTAGTATGTTATAAGAAGTAATAATTTAAATAGTTATATTATTTTTCATGGAAAAGTTTGATGTATGGGTTCCAAGGATGCTGATGTTAAAAATAGATATATTCTTAGTAGAAAAATAAATTTTGACATGATAACATTTTATGTTGTAGAGTTATGTAATCTAATATATTAGAGGAGTTAATCATTAAGAAAATGATTCCTAAAAAACACATTATTCAGACATGTTTTCATTATAAATTGTTCTCACTAAAGACTTTTGGGGCAGAGTTTTATAAAATGAACAAATGAATATGGGATAATAATTATATATAGATGTAATGAGTTAAGAAAAGTCAATAAAGTATAAAAAATGAGGATTATTTTGTAGTCGATCATATATGATAGGATACAAATGGGCTTATTTTAGGTTTTGTTATGTTTTCTTAAAAAGAGTTTTATTTATTTAAAATTTATCATATAAAAGGATGTATCCACTAAATATTACTATATTATTGGATACAAAAATGTATATATTGTTATATATTTTATGAAATGTATGGATAATAGATTTCATAATATAAATAATGAATCTAATATCAATGACATTCCCCATCTGAATGTATAATTATGTCATATTTAATAATATAATTTTATATAATAAAAATATGCTACATAATAAAAACAACGAAATATTATTGTAGGAATTTTAATATTAAATTTAGATAATAAATATGGCCATAATAATTCAATGTACTATAAGGATACAAAAAAATAGAAAATAAGACAAGAAGAATAAGAAATTTCTGATATTCTTGATCTACCAGAATAATCACACTCATGAAAAAACATTGAAATAAAATAGAATGTTAATAATTCAAGATAAATTTTGAAAATTAAAAAATATATATCCTTTTTAGAAAAATGGAGTGAATAAGTACTGAATGAAATATGTGTTATTTATAGGATGCATGGAACCCATATGACTATAAAAAATATATCCATTGGAATAGTGACCTAACCATTTTAATAGTAATATAACCATTAAGAATAGTAATCTAACTGTTAGAATAATATCCATAACTATAGAAGCGTAAAATAATATTTAGGTATCTTATAAAATGATAATATTATACATTTATATAATGGTATAAGTAAATAAATGTTTAAAAAATGATCAATTATGTTTTTTATTTTTTTAGAATATAAATGTTTTAATTTCACTTTTATAATAAATATAACAATTTAGTGAATTTTTTATTCCACCCTATGTAAATTTGCAAAAGTTCAGAAAATTGACTATGTACATTTAAAATAAATAAGGGGTTTATTTAAAAATTAAATTTATCATATTTTGAAAATAATTTTTGAAAAAAATGTTTTTCATTTTTGTAATCTAAATGTGTTAAAATGGTTAGGGTTAATTTTAGGTATTTTTTTAAAATAATTGAATTTTAGTGAGTTGTGAAATACTTTAAAATATGGTATTTAACATTATAAGATATATTAATTAATTTTTGAGTCATAAATGATGTAATCATCGATTATTTCAATCTAAAACATACCATTTACTTTATATATTCAAAAGAATAAATAATATTGATACTGTTGAGAAAAAATAATAAACAAATTTATAAAATATTCAAAATCACCCATTTTACCCTTATAAATACCACACATCACTACCTCTTCTACTCACACCTTCTAAGCATTGGATATAGAAAAATTCCCACCAAGTTACCATCCTGAACCTAGGCCACACATATTTGTTCTTATTTTCCCACAAAAACAACCATTACATGTGCCCTATGAAGTATTTCTAGGAGGAGACATTGAAGAGGTAATATTTTAAATTTACCTCTTCTAAACTCATTTGTTCTTCTACCTTATTCTTACCTCTATCATCAAAAATCGAATAATAAAAATATTATAATTTATATATTATTAAATTTTATGTTTTTAATGTAATATGTACCATGAAACCCTCCTCATATACACTTATTCAAAGAAAAATGAATTCATTATCCATATTATGTTGGATCACCACATTCACGAATGATGAGTTTTGGTTTTCCACTACCACCATCATGGTAGGATTAATTTTACTTAAAATTATTTAAAATGATCTATTTATATATATTATATACATTTTCACATTTTGGAATTAATATTTGACCATAAGATAAGATAAAAATAAAATTAGACACTGATGGTTGGTAAACAAACCTAAATAAACTAACTATGTAACACTAAAGTTTGTACTAAAAGAATTATCCCTATATAGAAAAAGATATGGATATTTGAGACCATATAAATTTATATAATTAAATTAGTACAATTTATTTTAACTTATATAGTTATAGTCCCATTTTATATGATCATCATTAATTATCCAAAAGTTATCCAACCTTTGAACCTCATATCAAACGCTCTCGAAAAAATAAACATTATATCTACATCAAATTATTATGAATGGAAATAATATAATTATATTAAATTATATATATATACATGTAAATGATTCTTAATTAATTAATAAACAAATATAATTTTATTATCCATGAAATTAATTACAATAATAGAATGATTCTAGAACATAAGGTAAGGGATATCTTAGAAAAAACCATTTTCTTTGGGTTGTAAAATTTCTCCTTCTATATAAAATTCTATACTATATTTGATGTTATTTGGATGTTTATAATTTGTTTATATATTTCTCTTAAATATACACCAAGATTACACTCCCTACCTTTTATGGGGTAATATATGCCTTAAGATCATTTCTCAAATGCCTTCTTTAATATAATACCTGATTAAGGGGAACTTTTGTATCCCTATATCCATTTATTTAATTCACATTTTAAATATTTATTCAAACTAATTATTTCGTTAAAAAATAAATATTTTAGGCATAACAATTCTTTTTTTCCATTTGGATTTAAATAGAATTCAATAATAATTCTTCCTCCAAAAGTTGTTAACTAATTGTATAAAACTTCTATTTGAATCATTGTTTATATACCCAATTATCTGCCCTCACTCGTGATGTTTATCCAAATGAAAACCATATTTTTAGACCTATACTTATGAAATAATATATTAATTTACAAAAATTTTAATGCCATATCTCTTTTGATTCTTTTTGCAACATCCTTTTATTATGATATGAGGAAGGACTATGCAACCCATTTATTTCCATGTGTAATTCTTATTGTGGTACACATAAACATGTAAATGTTATGATGGGTTTTCCTAGATAGTTCTCTAATGCATTGGGTAATGTTTTTTCCTCATGATAAATTATGTATAGGATTAGTGGGTGAACCTAATCCATTCTGGGACTCTCCCCACCATGTGATATTGTCATGGAAGTTAAATGTTAGTCATGTTTATGTCATGTTATTTGTTTCTACCACACTACCATGTTTCTATGATCTTATTATTCCATTATATTTATGATATTATACTATTTAATTATTTATTCTACTTATATTTTTTGATTTCTTGTTATTCCATTTCACTTATATTCTTTTGTTTGATAACATGTTTATCCCCTTACTAAGATTCATTTCTCACCAATTTCCTTTATGTATCCCCAATATTATCCAAAAATGTTTTAGGATCTCAATGGGTTATAGGATATCATATTGGAGAATAAAATAAACATGAATTATTTTAGTTTCACATTTATGTATTATGAATCTAGTCCTCCAAAGACACTTGGACTCCTGATATTTAAGTTGAAATTATTGGATATTTTTATTAAAAATTATGTAATTATATATGTAAAAAGGTTGGAAATCTATCATTAAAGTACTACATTGATTTATCCCTTACTAATGTTCATCATATTAAATTATAGGTTATGATAAAATTATAATGATAACATGATTAGGATTCTTGTATGATATATGAAATATTCTCTTGAGATTCAAAAAGTGTTTCTATACACAAGTTGAATTACAAATTCTACCACATTGATTATCATACACTATTTATTTTGTATACTATGGGTTCATGGATCATTTTATTTCCCTGTTTATAGAGTTTGGTGAGATATCTATTATGCAAACCTTCATACTTCAATAATTTTCTTATGCAATCCATTGATTCATCAGGTAATTAGGGGTTGGATGGGTGTATTGTTGATCACATAATCATTTAGAGCTCAAATAAGATAGGATTTATCCTCTCATATTATCATTATGAAATTGTTTCACTTTATTGAGTTATATTAGGGATCATGAAACCACACCTAGATAGTATATATGAATTGCATATATATTTGGGTAAGGGGTGATGTGCTCATCCATAAAGATGAAAGATATGTGATGTATTAATTAATCAGGTCAATAAATACTCTTACTGTAAATAATATATTAGTTGGATATATATGATTGGAATACACAATGCCCCATGGTAATTACTTGTATTTGAAAAATGGAACATATGATAATTCATGATACCCTATGATACGGTTGGTGAAAATAGGTATAAAGATACATGTGTTTAATAGAGATCGTTCCCGATACTTTTGTAGCATGAGTTATATTAATCCTTTTTAGAGGAAAATATTGGAATACAATTATGGACTCAGTGATTCATATTGGTTTTCAATACTACAAAAGGCATCTGGATTCACACATTATGTTTGACTAAATAGGAATTTAATTAAACTCAAAGTGTGACATTGAAAGTATCTTAGAGTTATTTTAAGGCGTTTTGGAATGGTATTCACAATCTATTACAGATGGTGTGATATGATGTGAAATTAATAATAACATTACAAAAGTTTTTTCGAGGATATTCAATAGTTTTTTGGATATGGTCTGATAGGATATTGCATCTGATATTGTATTAGTTGAAATGCAAAAAAGTCCTATTAGCTTTAGTGGAAGTGGGATATTGAAGGAAATATATGAGAAAAAGCTTTCAATCATATTTTATGACTGGATGAAATCATAAATATTCTGGTATATGATTCATGGTTATTCCATAGCATAATATAGGGTTTATGTAAGGTTGGCATGAAATAAATTTCAATTCCGCCACCTTCATCAATCCATGTAATCATAAATTATGACATCCCAAGTCATAAGGGATTAATTACTGAGAAATTATAGTATATTATATGGCTTATGAAAAGGCTTGGAATGTGATTCCATACTACTTATTTTTATCATATGAGTGGATGAACATTAAAGGTTTACCTCTAAAAGATCATCCCA
Organism: Viscum album; assembly: GCA_963277665.1. Taxonomy (NCBI): domain Eukaryota; kingdom Viridiplantae; phylum Streptophyta; class Magnoliopsida; order Santalales; family Viscaceae; genus Viscum; species Viscum album. The sequence goes on from OY728120.1 coordinate 2,118,676,000, forward strand.
TATAGGATATCATATAAGTATAGTTTCATAAGATTCAACAAATAGGAATCATATTCATGAAATCATTTCGTGAATAATTATAAATAAATTACTAATGAATTATCATTCATTAGTTAATATGACAACCCATAAGTTTTTACTTGAGGATCTATAAGGCCCACTTCTATATGATGGATGTGTGGGTTTGCATTCTTGCTTGATGGTTAACTATATTTCTCAAACCTTGATGTTCTTTATCACATACTGCATTTTCAACATGGGGTTATATAATGTTATGGATTTCGGTGAATCCCACATTTTTTAAAAGAGATTATTTTTGAACCATCAATATCTCTAGAGGGAATATCCTCATGGATGTTTCTATGTGATCTTCATCAGCCACAAAATGTAAAGATATTGTAGTAGAATCATCTTTGAAAGGTACAATGGTTTTAAATTGTTCTTTATTTTCATAATGAATCTTTTCATATTTAAAAGCATTGAGATATTTTTTATGCAATTAATTTTTACTTTAATCATAGTAACTAATATTAGTCTTACATTAATCCCAAACATATAACCGTATAATAGTAATTTTCCATCATATTGAGGTATGTTTTACTTCACCACATGTCCTATGGAATTCTCTTCATATTGTTCCATCCCCTCTTGGGTGGTGTCTCTCTCAAGACCCAAAGGATAGATTTATAAACCATGAATATTTATTGAAAAAAATTAATGAATCATTGATAATTTTTTTTAATGATGTGGAATTTAAATATATATGATCCCATTCAAATTGGTCATCTAGTGGATTTATTCAGTCTTACACGACTCTAGGTGCTTCTTCATTTTCAAATATCAATATCATTTTCTCTTTGATGGGTTTCTATCCTAATTTTCATAATTTTATAGAGAATTATTGGCCTTTCAAAAATATGAAAAGTTATCATTAAAATGTGATTCTAGTAATGACAGAACAAATAAAAAATAATTCTGTGGAAGTTCAACTCCCTTGAGTGGATTGGCCTTGATCTATTTTTCTAAAGTGAATTCCACTAGAAGGATCTCTAAAATGGGTATAAGTTAATCCTATTCAATTACTTCTCACTAGTCTTGTATATATTTTTGATAAAATTAATTATGATATTATTCATCATTTCTCTCATTCTATAGTACTTTCTCTAGGGATTATATTAATGTGGTGGCAATTATAGCTATCATTTACATCAATTATACCATATTGTATTTCTGTTCAATGAGTTGTTGATCTAACTGAAAGAATATAGTTACATCATTTTTAATTTACATTGGTGTTTTTTTAATTTCATTATAATGGTGTGGTTCCATATGAATAGAATGTTAGTTGGGTTTATTAGTGTAGTAGGTTCTATCCTCTGATCCATTGGTATAAACCTATGGTTTCTCATGATTTAGACTAATATGTTTTCCCTCACGATCTAATAGGAAGATAGATTAGTGAGTTATAAATAGGTTTTTCATGGGTATGTCCCTATCCCAAGTATTGATTTTATCAATCTATTTTAATTGGTAATATAGTTGTTTTTTCATTATTAATGATTGTAAATCATATCAGATTTATCACAGATTGAAAGGAAGAAATAAAAAATGAAAGAAGAAAAAAAATCCCAAAAAAAACTAATCAAGAAATTATTCACAGGTGTGTACAAGCAATAGAGTGATCACCTGGATCCCATGGCATGGCATTAAGAGCTTTTTTAGTAGGTGAGTTTTGAGTGGAATAGAAATGACTTGGATGAGTGAATCTGATTTCCATCGTTTGGTGAGACCTAAGCAATGGAGGGATAAATCAGGGTGGGGAAACCAAAAGAAATGGAGAGAAACTTTTCTCCCCTCATTATAGGTTTCAAATCACCCCAAAATTGGGCTGATTTTGAAGGAAACCAACCCACTGGATATTATTAATTTGAAAATTCTTATATAATCCTCTACTATAATTTTTATTTTATTCATTATTTTTAGAAATCAATATTTAAAAAATTGTCATCTTTACGATTATTAATAATAACAGTATTTTCATGTGCATAATATTTTCTTAACTGTGATTTATAAATAATTGTTTGTATAACTTCAATGTAATTTATATGTAATAATAAAAAAAATTATAAATAATTTTTATTATGGATAATTTTTATTTTATTAAATTATTAATTTTTATATATTATTTATATACATAATTTATAAATAATTTTGAATTAATAATTATTAATAATTTTTATTTTTTAATTAATATTTATTTTGAATAATTATTTATTTTGGATTAATCATTTTGAAACAATAATTATTTAGAGTTATTAATTTTTAATTTTTAATTATTTTAAATTAAAATGTTCGAATAAATATTTTGTATTATCGTGAATTAATAATTTTGTATTCATAAATTATATAAGACAAATATAAATAATTTTGAATATCTTTAATTAGTAATTTTAATTTTGTGTATATTAATAATTTGGATTATGTGTGTATAAATAATTTTGATTATGTATATATAAATATTTGGTTCCACATAATTTTTAAATAATTATGACAAACTATTATAAATAATTTTCAAATAAATAAATATATGTATTGTGAAAATGATTTAAATGAATATATGAATCCAATTTTTTATAATCATTTTATTTAAACAAATTTAAAATTTCTATTAATATAATTTTCATTATTTAATTTTTATTTGATTTTTTGACATGAAATGAATTGAGTGATTAAAATCAAAATTACTATTTATATAATTGAAATGATATTAAAATATCATTCCAAAAATATTTTTCAAAATCAAATTTTTATTTAATTGACATGATATAAAAATAAAATTTAAAATTTAAAATTTTGATATTTTTATTTGAAATAATTAACTATTTAAAACTATATTTTTTAAAAATATGACCCGATTTCACCAAGTTCGATAATCATATAATTATTTCAAATTTAATTTATATATATATATATATATATAATTATAAAAATATATTTATAAATATAATTATATATTTATATTTTTTTTAAATTTTTATGAATTTAATGTAAAATATTTATATATAAATATATTTAATATATATAAATATAATATTATAGTAATATAAATTTATGAAAGCATTTTTATATAATTATATTAATTATTTTTAAAAAATTATATTTATTTATAATAAATATATATATTAAATTAAAAATCAAGGATACAATTTATGATTATAATAATTTTATTATTTGAAATAATAGAATATTGGAAAACCATATTTTTTTAATAAGGGTCATTTTTTCATGATATCAAAACATTTCATTACTTTTCTTTTAAAATTTGTCACCATGAAAGATGGAGAGAAATTGCAATCATTTCTTTTCCTTTACTAAATTTTTCATTTAATTGAAATGAAGTGAAATCATAAACATTTATTATTATTTTTTTGAATCACGAAATCATCTCTTTTATTATACAAATAACTTAACCAAACACTAGCTATAGGATGTGAGGTTGTCATGAGAATCATATGAAATAAATAATTTGTAACTACTAGAATTCAACTATATAACAAAACCTAGTTCATATTATGAAGATATAATTTGATACATTCACCATATTTGACACTAATTAATATTTTTTATATATTTTAAATTATCACAGAAGAAGGTGGGGGGAAATGAATGAAAATTGAAATTAAATAATGAAATATGAACTCACAAAATGAAATATTAAGAAGATAAAACATTCTCTGAGATTGATTCTAATGAGTAAATTACTATATCAAAATAATTATTCTTATTCATAGTAAACATCTACAAATAATAATATATATAAATTCCCCACTCCGAATCTTTGAAAATTTTAATTCCCAACTCACTTAAGAGCCCTCAAGTGATCTAATTACCCTCCCCTTTCACATGAATCCAAAAAATACTCCCCTCTGATAGAATACCCTACTGACTCCCTTAAAATTATCTCATACCAATTAAACACTTTTTCACTGATTATCCCTGAAGATAACTATGTGATGGAAGGAAAAATTATTAATTGGTGGGAGAATAAAAATAAATAAAAAAATTGGATGAAGCATTGTCTCCAACAACTCCACTCTATAATTATTTTAAATTATCAGTGATAAAATTAATATTTTAAAACATGGAAACACAAGGACTCAGTTAAACGTTACAATAACTGTCTTAGACAAGCCCTCATGTTATCTCTGTTTTATCATGGAAGTTATAATGGAATTGTGAGAATAAATGAAAATATAGGGGAAGAAGAATACAAATAATGAATAGAATACAATTAATACTAATATATAATTAAAATAAAAAAATATAAACCTAACAAAAATATGTTTCAGAATTCATGGGTTTGAATGTCATAAAAGTTAAATGGTTAAATAAATTAATAGGGAACATGGTCCATCTTATTTATCCTGGTGGATTTTAGTACAACAACCCCATCCTTGGATATTGAATTCAGATACTAAAGAGAGTTGTAATATCCTCATTTATGAAAGCTATAGAATATTCCCCAGTTTCAAATTTAAATCAGCATCTCCCCATGATCATTATCGTAATTGATTCCTATATATTATCAAGATTGTTCATTGGGTGATGATTTATTGAATAGAAATGTGAATTGTGATTTTAATTTTATATTGGGATAATTTTTTTTGGTTTAGAACCATTCAGAATTAATAAATTTATTTTAATCCCACTTGATATCTTGGATCATATAAGGTGTCTATAAGAATAAAATCACATGGAGTTCACTATAAATAGCTCAGGATGTAGGCCAATTAACCTTATATAAAATTCAATATTTTATCTCATTCATGTTATATGATATTATAACATTATTTGGAATGATTTGGATTCCACCTTACATGATTACTAGTCACAAGGTTTATAAATACGTGAGACCTTTCCCTAATTGAATCATCTTACATGAAATTCATCTTGGCTAGATGATTTATATATGAGTTCATTTGTTTATCTAATACTATTTCTGAAAACATCCAGTTAATACGACATAAGTTAGGGGATGTCTATTTCACCTTAAATATGATTTTTACTCAGTTGTTGAATCCTATAAATAAACTATGTGTAGCTATTAATTCATATCACACAACATGTAGTATATCATTATTAAACATACACAATCCAAATAAAATCTGAAATGTGACATGCTGGATTTGGGGAAATATTTTGATGGAGCTTCATCCATAGGCAGTTCACATTATATGTGACTCATCCGCTTTAATTGATTCACACATGATTAGTGTGCTATATTTATTATTTATATGTAGTGAATCTCATGACTAGTTTAATACCTTATAAGGGATGGACCATTGTTTAATTGTTGTAATCACACATGAGCTAAAAAAATCATTTTAATCACATGTATCAAGACTATAATGTTTCACAAGCTTGAAAATTGACCACTTAATCATACATGGAAACTAATTTCACCTATAATGTCAACTAACACTTCAAATCAATATAGTTTTTATCAATATTAATTCTAATAAATAAATAAATATGATAAATAATAGACTTTAATCCATATTGAAATTAATTTCCAAATTAACCAAAGATAAAAAATGTGATATTTTCTTGGAAGTATGGAAAATATATTGTTAATTAACATTTAAAAATAAAAAAATAATGAAAAATATTCTATCATCACTCATGTTTCAATTAAGAGTTTAATTTTTTAGTATAATCTTACAATTTTTTTATTGATAATTTATATATTCTTTTTTCCATAGTTTTTCTTTTTAATTATAAAATATCACATTTTATTGTAATATTATATTGAAAATTTTTCATTGTTGGTTTTCTAGGATATTTCATAGTAATATTTAGAATGTGTTCCTGTATTCAAGTGTTAGTTTCTTCAATAAATATGAAAATTAATTTTCACGGATTATAGTTTCAATGTCCACTATAATTTTTCAAAATATTTATCGACTATAATTTTCTTTTGTATTTTATATAATTTTTACAATGCAGTTTTTCACGTTTTTCTCTATGAATTATCATAGTGTGATTATATGATACAATATTCCATTGTAATTGATTAATTAAAATTTACATTGTATTATTTTATTTTAAATTTTTTATATATGGATCATATATACTATCTTCTTGATTATACGTGGAATTAATAACACTCAAAAATCAATAGAACTATAAATAGTTGGGAGTAACATTGTAGATGGTGTTGATGCATCACTACTAAGATAATGGTACCATTAACATTATATTATAGATACAATTAATATGAACAAGTTCATATGTGGATTAATTACATAGACTATATGGACCATGGAAATATGTAACATCATAGACCTGAATTCCACTTAACAATATGTCATTCCTGGTTGGCCACATGGCCTCAAACGCGTCTTCCCAAATGCCAAAGGCTAACAACTAGAAGTGAGGACCAAGGTGTGTCTGTGGAAAGACTATTAACTCATCACTAGAGTGTATCATAATGGAATATCAATAAAATTCAAGTATTGGGATATGTAAATCATGAAAACAATAGATACATAACATTATAGATATCAATATCAAAATAAAGATCATATACAATGATGAAGATGATACATGTCATATGTATCTATAAAACATCCATAACAAGTACGAATTAGTACAATATAATACATGTATCAAAAATAAAAAAGGACAAAAGTATCCTAGATGAATCATGAGACTCTACTCATTTCCATGCTCCCCTTTTCCTAAAAATCAATTGAGAACATGTATTAGGGAACCTAACATTATCCATAGATGCAATCATATAATCTGGTCAGGTATCCAAGGCTACCGAAATGGGGTGTGAGACTAAATCCATGTAGGAGAAAACATGAGGTCATGTTCTATCTAGTCATTGAATATATAATAGTCAGGCAATGCAAGAAGAAATGTCAAATGTAATGGAAGTGTTGAACGTAATAAATCCTATATGGTATAGGTTCCCATTAATATAATTAGTTCATTTAATGACTCATTCTCATATATATATGTGTCGATACCTGGGAAATTCCTCGTATCCCCATGATAACCTGATCAACAGATGCCTATAAAGGTCATCCATAAATTATAAAAAACATTGAATCTAATCATGTGCTTTGTCATAGGATATGATTCATATAAACCATTTCATTCATTATTCATTTATGAACCTAAGACTATCCATGAAATTCCTAATTTGGTATCAAGGTATCACTCCAGGTAAAATATAAACTAACAACGAACAATCCTATCCATTAATAGCCTCATGAAAAACCTTTTATCACTCTAGTATTTGTATAACATCACTTCCATTTGAGTCCATCCTTGGCGGTCCACTATGGGAGCCCAAGTGTCACCCATGGAAGATATGATCAAATTCCCATTGAGTCCATCCTCGTAATTCCATATGTATTTCAAGTATCAATCAATGTATAATGGTCATACTCTATAAGTCCCTACTTGGAAATCCATAGTTAGAGTCCATGAGTCACTCAGGCATAAGCATGGAAAAATCCAAATGAGTCTACCCTTAACATTCTCATATGAATCCATGTGTCAACCAGGGAATACAAGAATTAAAAATCATTCAATTAATTTCATTTTACAATACCATTTAAACATGTCATGTTATTCACCAATAACAATAAAATATAAATCACCTCAAATGGTTTTAAATATAATTTTACAATCTTAAAAGGATTTCCTCTATTCAATACACATGTAAATTTCATTATAATGAGAATCTCATGCTTATTTAACCAATACTTTGACTGTTTCTAGGAGCATAGAATCCATCCCTTTTTCTTTATCAATTCAATCAACAATTAATATTACAATTCAATTTACATAATATTTCATAGTTAAATTTTTCAATTGACATTTCAATAGAACATTCCATTACAAGTGGTAAGGGGGACAACTCAAAGGTATCTAAAATCACATGCAATCATAATAGACATTTATATTCAAAACACACCCAAAGGGTAGTTCCATTAATGTTGGTCAACTTATAATCATTCATTAATGAGACTCTTTAATTACATAGGCAATCCTTAACAATTTAATTCAAGGTTTTAATCTCATTTCAAGGAGTCACCCAAGAATTGGGACCCCAAAATACTATCATATATAAACACATTGAATTTAAATTAAAATAAATAGAAAACCTACGATAGGTCCATAGTTGAAAGCTCGTCCATTATCATATTTTTATTCGACTCAGATTGGGAAGAAATTTGAAGAAATGATGAAGAAAATACAACTAGGGAATATTATCTTACACCAAAATAGAATACCTGTTTCCAAAAAAACAAGTAACTACATAAAAGGAATCAAGATATTACTCATACCGATCCAAAGAGATGAACAACTCTCGATTCCATGACCAGAAGAATGATTCATGGAAAATCCTAGAATAATTTCCAATGAGGGTTTCCAAATGTCGAGTTTTTTTGTGGGATAAGAATAAGAAAATAGGATTTGATATAAGAATTAAGTGGAATAATTTATGTAAATTCAAATGAATTCCCTGGCTTCATGGTTTTCCACACTGCTCGACAAACCGTGCACCAACCCTACAACTACCATGCACCCTTTATTGTAGGAAAGGGGCACATCATAAGGATTCCTCAAACAGTTTATCTAAATAAGCTCAAACCAAGAAAAAATACACCATCATAATTACTGACATGGATGCATGACCAAGAACCCCAAATCTCACGGTTTATTAAACTGTGTGTCAGGATGCTTTATGATTTCTAGTATCATATGGTTTTAAATAACCATGCGTCAAACCTCACAGAATTTATAATAACTTTGTACCAATCCATTTTCATCACAAAAGTTCGGTTCTGAGATTCGAACTAATCCAAGACATCGCTAAAACATCAATGGATTATAGGGGAATTCATATTAGGCCATATTATATCATTTAAACTAAAAATTGATGGAAATCAAAGTATTTAAACCTCAATGAAGAGATAGGTTTTTAAAAACATCCATCCTTAATGAAATTTGTCATCAATTGCCTCTAAAATGGTGGTTAATAATTCTTGAGAACAAATCCGACCAATTTTATCATATATTGGCCTCCCACTCACTGGTATTATCCAGTACTCACCCATAAAGCCATAACACCATTAATAATGGAAAAAATTGTCCTTTATGAAACTTCATGCTACGATCCATAATACATCGATGATTATCCTCAAAGGATGCATCTAACTATAACTCAAACTCCTCAGAATGAAAATCAGGAGATTTTTATGAATGATAGTGGTGTAACTGAGATACATGGAAGGCTTTTTGCATGTCCTGATACATCTGAGGTAACTAAATCTAATAGGCTACTAGCTATACTCTCTCTATAATCTCAAATTGATTGAAATATCATGGTGAAATCTTATCCTATCTACTGATCCTCCTTAGTCCTAGCCGTAGTGATACATGTAAGAAAACTAAATCCATAAACATTAACTCTAGAGGCCATCTACGAAACTAAACATATGATATCTTTCAAGACAACATGGTATCCTACCAATTTTGAATCAATTAAACCTACTTCGTGGTCTTTTGAACATGGTGAGGTCTAATCATAGGTGCATCTCCTACCTCTAACCAACACATTAGTGATCAGAAGGTCCTACCATACAAAGAATTATAAGGATCCATTTAAATAATATCTTATAAGTTATTATGATAGGAAAACTAAATCAGGGGTATATGCCTCTCCCAAGATCCCCCAAATACAGAATGCTTACTCCTAGCCTGACCTTAGGATCCTAAATCAGGTGAACTAGCTGGTCATCTATTGGGGGTATTATGTTGTACTCAGAAGCACTTATTTACCTTACATCCACTATAGTACTTTTCGTAATCATGACGTAAATTAGCAATTCCTATTTGAAATGATAGTACGTAGGACCAAATAACGTTTTACTATATCCTAGAAATATAACCTCCTATGATGATCTTTTGAATAGGTCTCGCTGATATGTATGAATGGTGCACCCTTTGTGAGTATTTTAACAAAAATTCTTTTTAAATCATTACATTGAGGATACCTCAATAAATGTGTCACAAAATCCATATTGACGTCATATCATTTCCACTCATAGATGGGTAACTGCATTAAAATTATGGTTGGTCACTGCTGTTCCTCCTTCTCCTAATGAAATGTGGAACATCTCATGAAAAAACTAGCTATATCTACTTTCATACCGTGCCACTAGTATTGGAAATGTAAATCCTAATACATCTTGGTGATATCAGGGTGAACTAACCAAGATGAATCCTGAAAGTCTTGCATTATATCCTCATGCATGTCTTTTCAAACCCATATCTGAACTTGTATATGAAAAATTTCATCCTCTCCTATAAACCTACTAGGAGGAGGTTCCTCATCTACCACACTCTCCTATAATATTAGGCTCTCAAAATCTGATAGCTACCCAATCATCACACTATCTAGAAGTGTTGAGGTTATAGGTAAGGATGTAAAACAAATATGTCCCAGAATGTCCTGCACCTCTAAGGTCATGTTAGAGAACAAAGCCATGTGTTTCCACTCAAAAGTGGCCTACTGAACTACTTGTATCTGAGTCCTCATGCATAGTTAATTGACCACTAGATTTCTTTTATCATGCATGTAGGAAATATATAAGTCAATTTACTTCTAGAATTCTACCCATATTCACTTTCTTAGATTCAGATCATGTTGAGTAATTTTGTACTTGAGGATTTTGTGGTCTGTGTGGAACTAAAAACTCTCTACATGTAAGTAATGTCTCCAAAAACGTACTGTGTGAACAACTACAACTAACTTATAATCATACATTAGGTAATTCCTCTCCTATGGAAACAACTATTAAGACTAGTATGCCCTGAATTTATCTTCCTACATAAGAACTACTCCTATCCCGATACATGATGACTAATAATAAATAGTGTAACTATTGTCTGGATCTGAAAAAATTAGTATCGACACTGTAGTTAATCTACCTTTTAGCTCATAAAAGGAAATATATTATGAATGTGACCATAAATACATAACACCATTCTTAGTCAACTCTGTAATTAGAACTTCTAGGCAAGATAATTCTTGTATGAGGCACCTGTGGTAACCATATATCCTCATGAAACTCTATACATCAAATACGTTCTTGGGATTATACCTAGAAACTATAACATCCACCTTCTCTAGGTTAAATTATACTGCTATCTAGGGGATAATATGGCTCGGGATATAAATTTGATCCATCTAGAAGTTTAACTTTTTGAGCATAGAATATAACTGATTCTCTCTAAATGTATCTAATATGATCTCAAGATTTTTGGCATGGTCTGTCTATTGTAATAATACACTAAGATATCTTCCCTGGAAACCACTAAAAATGAATCCAAAAAAGGATGGAACCCTCAATTAATCTGTTCCATGAAGACTGTTGGTTCATTTTTGAGACCAAAAGACATAACCAAAAACTCATATAGACTATACATGATACAAAATGTTGTTTGACGTATGTCTGATTGTCTAACCCGCACCTAATGATTACTAGATTTCAAATCAATCATTAAGAATACATGAGATTCTCATATCTAATATAAAATATCATATATATATATATTTGGAAGAGGATATTAGTTCATAAATGTAATTTGTTTCAATTTATAGTTATTCACAAATTTCCTAAGGTTCAATTTTTCTTTTTTTATAAAAAATAATGGGGAACCCGGTCACACCGCAATTCACTGCTATATTTCACTCTTACACCATTGTTATAAACTAATTTTGCATTGAATATTCTATATATAATAAAAAAATTCACATCATGTATTATTCGATTATTTAGTATTATTACTATTAAAAAGAAAATTATACTTGTTAAGATGATTTCATTGTAGGAGGTGATTTGGAGGTCTGGTGATAATCTAGGATGAAAAATGGGCTAAACTACATTGAATCCCATGGACACATGTCAACTATTCTGCACATTTAGTGAAATTAATGCCTAAATATTGACTGATATTTTGTGATAATACCCATAAATCTGTATTTTATAACTATTATCATTAAATAATATCTCATTTTGTCCATATGGTGAATCATTTGATCCAATCTATCCATTTAACTGAATATTAACGAAGTCAAATGTTTGGTTTGGTATTCTAACAATACCTCCAATTCTAGATGTCCAGTGGCTTCGAAATTTGACTTGGGGATATTCAAGATTTTGGAAAACAAATCTAAACTTTTTTTAATGTCTAGATAATTCCATTTTCCAACCCAAAACTGAGACACAATTGGAATCTCAAAAATTGGGTGCCTAAAACCACATCCCATTTTGGATATAAAAGGCCACCATGGGTACCTCATTTTCCATTTCGACCAAGGGATTGAATTTCTTCCAATTTGGAGTTTCATAGGATTTTTCACATCACCTTGGAGGTTTTGTAGCTCCCTATCTTCCTAGGGAGAGAAAAATGGTAGAAGGAGATCCACCGAGCTTCCTCCTCCTCCCGTTGTCGTGCAAAACAGTGGTTGATCATTGCGAGGGAGCTACACACTTGAATAGGGAGTTCCAACACATAATTATCTACTAGTTTGGTATATAATGGGTTTTTAATTGTTCTTTTATATGTATCTTAATTTGTTTTTATGCATTTATTTGAAACACTATTTATTTCGTAACTCATCAGTGTGTAATTTTAAGTGTGCAATTTGTGATGTTCTGATTGGAAAACATCATAATCCTCTTACATCCCAAAAATTTAAGATTTAATTGTTCCTTTAAAAACATTAAGGCATTATTAGTGGCTGTAAATCATCGAAATGAATTTTATTTCAAGCTTTTGTGCAATTTGCATCATTTTAAGAGGCTTGTGGGTACCCAAGACCTTAGTAAACCCTTAACCAAAGGATTACACAGACTCCTACTAATCAATTAAGAACAAGGAATATTTCATGTCATGTATTATATCACATAATTATAATATATTTTCAAAATCCACTTCTTTTTCAAATATTATACTCTTCAAATTAAATAATTTTTTTAAAACTATTTTCAAAACAACCCCATTCTCAGTAATTTTTATTAAAAATTAATACTGTAAAACTATCTACTCCTGAGGAGAGATAACATAGGGTCTGCCCTTGATTATAAATAATCATTAATAACATAATAAATTTGACAATTCATGACATTGAATTCAAATTTTGGCACCATTTCCGGGGAGTTGTTGTCTTTTTAGTTTGTGTTTTTTCAAATTTGACGGTAATTTTTTTGAATATTTATTTGTTTTCCCTTCTAATCTTACATATATTTTTGTGTCATAATTTATATTTTATGTTGTTTATATGAATCATTCATTATAATCTGAGAGATTTTCCACCTTTCATATTCGAATTGGAGAGGGTCCTATGTCAGCGATAGTGGGACACATAGGAGAACTTTTTCATGGAGCACACTCAGGACATTGAAACATTTCATGATCCTTATTCTTCAGGAACCCACATTAAAACTAATCATAACTAGTATAACATGGAAAATAATAATAGAAAACTAAAATAACTAACCTCACCTAATGTTTATACCCAACCAAAATATAATCAAATGCAATTAGAGAGACACAATTCTAAACTTAATATGGTTTTATTCACTTATTTCCAATATTTCATGGACCCATTATAGAAGAACCACATTTGAATTGTAAAGAATTTAACACTGTGTGATCAACCATAACACAAACAATTTGGATGAAGAACAATTAAATCATAGTGCATTCCATTTTTCATTATATTATACTTTAATATATTATCATTACTATGTTAATTCACCAATTAGACACTGGATGGACATGAAATTACTTTTTATTGAAAATATTTCCTAGCCTCTCATTATGAAATAATATGAAATGAAAATTTGGGATATATCAATCTCAAGGGGAAACATTTCATGAATACTAGGAAAAATTTAAAATGCTTTGTTCTAGTTTCCCACACTACAAAATATGTGAAAATATTTTAATTCATTATTTTTATAATGATTTTTTTCCAATTGATCAAAATTTGATTTCTACTGATGAAGGTGGAGCAGTAGTGTATAAGACCCCAATTTCTATATAAACCCTCATTGGGAACATTGCAAAAAACACTCAACAATTCTGTTCTAGGTCATGTATACCCATTCGAGGAGCATAGGAGGTGAAAATAATTGAATTCATGATCAATGGGGAAATAATGATTAAAGAGGAAAGTACCCATCTTCAATAACTTGATCATTCCCAAGGTAATTCCCAATCTTCACCTCCCATAAATTATGGTATCTATTCTACAAACTCTCATTCATATAACCAATGACCTCAATTTAATGAAACTTCTAAGTGTTGTGAGGCCATCTTTCTAGGATGCCCCTATAACCAACGCAATTGGAATGAACCATACTTTCCATACCACCATGGGTGGAAGGAAAACTAATCTTATATGCAAGGGGGTATTAAAAACAACATCATAAACCATGTAATGAATTGGGGTAGAGTATTCATCGTCCACCACCACCAAAAAATACCGAACCACCACCAAGGTATTTACAACCACCACATCTGAAACCTGAGCCTATCCTAGAGGAAATGATGAAACAAATGTCTACTAATAACCTTTAATTCCAAAAAACCATCCAATTATCCTTACAAGACCTAAAAATTCAATTAGTCTAACTTTCCAACTATGTCGGATAAATTTAAAGTCATGGTTCGAGTAAACTACGCTCCCAACCACTAGTCAACACAAAGGATAGGGGAAATGTTAGTGCCATTAACCATCAGATTGGATCTCAAAAAAAACGAAAAATTAATCCTCTATTAGAGTTATCCCCTCCTAAAGAAACCACCATCCCAACCACTAAAAATATATGTAACCTAGAAATACCTCTACCCAAGTGAATACCTTCCAATGGAATGAATTTCTCATTCGATGAGCCTCCTAGACCAAAAATTTCTATTCTATGAACTCAATGGTAAAACCAACAAATGAAACAAAATGAAACTAAACTTGATAAAGAAATATTTGAAAATTTTAAAAAAATCAGGTTAACATTCCCATGATCAATGTCGTGAAGCAAATTCCACGATACGAAAAGATTCATAAGGACAAGTGTACAAAAAAAAGAGACTCTGATGTGATAAAAATGTGAGGTTGGGGGGAATGTAACAAAATTGATAAATCTATCACATTCTGCCAAATGAAATGATCCTGGAATATTCTCAATTCTGTCCACCATAGGGGAGTATTCTTCTTCCAATTTCATGCTTGATTTGAGAGATTATATAAATGGGACGCCTCAATCAATTTATACTTCATTTATAGTTAGAGAAACAAAGACCACTATAATATTTGTTCAATTATCAAATCGAATTATATCACACACTTTTGGTGTGATATATGATGTTCTTTTTAGGGTGAATATTTTATTTTTTCCTACTGATTTTTATGTGAAAAAAATAGAAGATGATAGGATGAATGGACACGACCTAATTATATTGTCGAGGATCTTCTGGAAAACTTCAAAAAATATAATTAATGTTTATAGAGGTACATTATATATGGATTTTGGTGGAGATATTTTCCACTTCATCATCCTTAATTCCATAAATAACCCCACATAAGAACATTCATCATTATCTATTAATTCAATGGTTGTACTCCCTTCCCCTAAAATTTTTTTTAATTCCCCTAATACCCTTTTCATGTTTCCATCCTTAATTAAAATTATAGGAAATGAATTATGCATTGATTGATTTAGTGGTCTAGAACAATGTCATGCACGTTTTTTAATTTATGATTTCTTGAACACAGAGGATCATATGACCATAAATGTTACTGCTATGTTTGTAAAATTTCTTTCTTCATCTAAGGATGATACCATTTGGTACTTATATGAGATTAATGACTAATCACTTTCATAAAAAATCCCATAATTCCAAAATTACTCTGAATTGGAACTAAAAAAATGCCTCAAGATTTAAAATATTCCTATATTAAGAATGGAAGAATGTGGCATATCGTCATTTCTAGTTCACTACCTCCTGACTATAAATTGAAGCTTCTTGAACAATTGAGGGACTATAAAAAAGAATTTAGAAGAAAACTTTTGATCATTATTTGTATTATCCTAACAATTTTCACACATCATGCATTATAAGTTGATGTCGATAAACCCGTTAGGCATACACAATGTGGACTAAACCAAAACCTCCTTGATTTTGTCATAAAGGATGTAACAAAATTATTCATTGTTGGAATAATTTAACACATATATGATAGAAAATGGTTCATTATAGTTCAAGAGGTTCCTAAAAAACTAGTCTATTGGTAATTAAAAATTAAAACAATGAATTTGTTCCAACTCTTGTGCATTATAATTGGAATGTCTATATAGAATATCACGGACTAAACGAACGCACTTAGAAGGGCCATATCCCATTGTCGGTTATTTACCAAATTCTAGAAAGACTACCAGGAATGTCCAACTACTATTTTCATAATGGGTATTCAAGATATTTTCAAATCCATATTTCCCATAAGGATTAGGAAAAGTTGACCTTTGCTTACCCCTTTCGCACATTTTCCTATAGGAGTATGATATTTGGTTTTTTCAATTCCCTATATACATTCCTGCAATCCATGGTTAATATTTTTTCAGATTACATAGTGAATTTCATGGAAGTATTCATGGACAATTTCACTATATATTGCTAATATATTGATGAATGGTTGAGTAGCCTTGGTTCAGTCCTACTACTCTGTATTGATATTAAATTTTTATTAAATTTTGAGAAATTCTATTTCATGGTGCTACAAGTTATAATGCCCGGAGATTCCATTTTTGGGGATGGAATCCAGGTAGATAAATTAAAAGAAGATATCATTTTTTCATAACAACTAACCAAAAATATATGAGATGTGCAGTCTTTCTTAGGTCATGTGGGATTTAACCATTGTTCCATTCATTAATTTAGAAAGATTTCACTCCCCTTCTCTCGATTATGCCAAAAGTAAAAAAGGATTTTTTTGATAAACAATGTGAGGATGATTTTGAGAAGTTAAAATGATGTCTCATGTCACCCCTAGAAATACAACCACCTTGGTTGGATTTAACATTTAAGCTCATGTGTGATGCCTCTAACTATGAATTTGGGAATGTATTATAACAAAGGGTTGACTATGCTCCACATTTCATATCCTATGCCTCACATACCCTGGACCCTTCCCAAACAACCCACAAAACAACAGAAAAATAATATATTTATATTTTGTTATCCTTGGATAAATTAAGGTCATACCTTTTAGTGTCCAAATTCATTTTTTTTTCTCAGACCATACATACCTTCGGTATCTCATTAAGAAACCAGAAGCCAAACCATATATCATTAAATGGATGCTCCACCATAAGGAATTAAATCTAAAAATTAGAGATAAAAGTGAATATGAGAATGTTGTGGATCACTATATCAGTAGTATCCTCTCATCACCAAACATTGACTTATCCCCCTGTATTCCCATAAATGAAAATTTTCTTGAAGAGCAACTATACCGAGTGAAAGATTCTATTAATTGGTATGCATGATTTTTATATTATTTTTTTGTATCTTTCATTCCTTGTGATTTCTATATAAACCAAGTTCACTGTCAAAAATCATGAGTCTCATTGGTATATTTTGGATAACCCAACTTTTGGCGTACATGTAGTAATCAATTCCTCGGGGATTGTGTTTTCTGAATAGAGAGTTTTATTCCATCCTTAGGTTCTTACACACCCTTTCTTGTGGGGGCCACTGTGGTCCCCAATAGACTACTCACAAGTTCCTCGATTCTGATTGGTTTTTTCAAAAACTATTTTGGGATGACCATAATTTCTGAATTTTTATTCTATATTGTAAAACAATGTGAAATGTTCCTAAAATTGATTAAATTACACAAAACCCATTGAACATCCATGATTTTTTTTTAAGATTGTGGAATTTAATTTATTAGAAAAATTATAAAATTCCATGGGAAACTCATCAATTTTTTTGAAGTTTATTATGTATAAAAATGGGTAGATGAATGTTCCATGTGGAAAAATTATTCCAAGACAGATGTAGAATTTTTTAGAACAAGAATTCTTTATAGGTTTGGATTATCTAGGTTCATCATTAGTGACTAGGGTTCTCATTTCTACAACCAAACAATGCATTTAATTTTTCATCAGTATGATGTTATTCGCCGAGGGCCTATTTTTTATCAACCATACCCCAATGCCCAATACGAGGTGTTGAATAGAGAGGTTTTTTTTTTGAAAAAATGGTTCACCCCAATAGAAAATATTGAAGTATAATATTAGATGATTAATTATGGGCATACCATACTACTTTCAAGCATCTCATTGAAATGTCACCCTATCAGCTTGTTTTTTGAAAGAGTTGTCACCTCCCAATTAAGATTGAGAACTGGGCCTACCATGCCATTAAACAATTAAAGTCTAACATTTATGGTATAGGTTATCAATTAATTTTTTATATTAAAGAGTTTGAGAAATTTTATATAGATTCATATGAGAACTCTAGGATATAAAAGGAGTAAATCATGGCTGCCCTTGACTGTATCAACCTTCATCCTCAATTCTACATGGGTAAGAAGGTCATCATTAATAATTCAAGGATAAAGTTGCATCCATTTATGCTTTGTTACTACTAGTTTAGTCCATAAACTATTACTAATGTTTATTCATTTGGGGTTATTCATTTTAAAAGTGACGAAACAAAATAAACCTTCACTATCAATGGGAAGTAACTGGAGAAAATTCATGAAGCCATTCTAGAGTTTCTGATGTACGAACACCATGATTAAGAAGTATCATACCAATGACACCAACCATTTTTTATCCTTCATTCCCACATTCTCTTTTATTAATGTAAATACACTTCACACTCTAGGTGAGGGGGGGTGGGTATATTCCTGAGTTACTTAAAAATTGTAATCATCTTTCTTCTTTTTATCTTTTTGGCTCGATGGATTATATTATCACTTTTCCCATTTTTATCCACACAAATTTTTTCAGAATGCTAATTTATGTTGCCCACTTTATCATGGAAAATGATTCCCACTTAATCATTGATGTTATTTTAAATGCATTCATAATTTCCGTATTTCATGTTTTTTTAATATTTGAAAAAATCGAATAAAATGTGAATTTTAGCATGAAATCAACATTATGGTGTTAATTTTTCTTGAAAATTGGTTTTTTTATGATATAAATGGTTGTATAATTTTGAAACCATTGAACAGAATGATACACTTTGTGTGAGTAATTTAAAGGGAAAATTGTGTCACATTTTTCTCTACCTGTCTTTTCTCCAAAACATGGAGTGTAATTTTTTTTAAATATAATGTATATATAATTTAAGATAATTTTAATTTGAATTTCAAAATTACTTTTCCATGCCATCATTCCTTATTTGATATATTTCATTACTGTACCAGATTAACCTTTTAGTGTGTACTTTTTATCTTACTGATGTAAACCCTAAAAAACAAATAAACAGTGATGGGAGTGATGAAATTTTCTATATATAGGGATATCTAGGTCGGGAGTTTATGGTTTATTATATGGGAATACATAAGTTAGAGGGTATTTAAATTTTATTGCAATGGATGTGGGGTAGGGTTGGTGGAAGGAATCATGGAAGCAGATTTTTTTAAAATAAAATATATTTACCCGATAGAAAGTGGAAAGAATATAATGAAATTTTTTTCACATACACACATAGAGAATTTGTAACATGGTTAACTTATGAATAAATTGATCATATGGGTATCATGCATATCTTGGAATTTTTTCAAATGCAATATTAGAGATGTCTTTTTCCATGATCATTAAGAATAACTCCTATGTGTGATTTTTTTCATCGATTGTATTTCTATGAGGAATTTAATTTTCCTTAAATGTTAATTCTTCATGATATTTATAATATATCCATGCATAATTTTATGAAATATGACTTTTCCCAGGGAGGAAATGTTTAGGTGTGGGGGTGTGATCACATCACGATTCACTGTTTTATTTCACTCATACACCACTATTTAAAACTAATTTTGTATTGAAAATTACAAATATAAAAAAATTAATCTTAATTTTTTATTATATTATTTATTATGTATCATTGAAAAAAGAGTAAATTATAATTATTTTTATGCTTTCATTATAGGAGGAGGTGATTTGGGTGGGGCAGAAATGATCCAAAAGGAAAATGGGCCAAACTACATTGAATCCCAAGGACACCAGTCCACTTTTTTGATGATTTTGAGAAATATATCTCTCCAAATGGATGGAATTTTGGGATACGATACATAACTCTATTAGATAGAACTCGTCTAATGAAACTGAATCCAAATTTATTCATCTGGTGCCTCATCCTAACCAATCGTTCTAGGGAACTGAATCTATATGAAGTCAAAAGTATGGTATGGTATTATGATTATATATCCAATTCTAGATATCCAATGGATTCCAAATTTTACATGAGGATATTCAATATTCCGAAAAATAACTCTCCTTTTTTTAACATTTCAATATTATTCCATTTACAAACCCAAAACTGAGATATAAATGTTATCTCAAAAAATGGGTACCCAAAATCACTTCCCATATTATCTAGAAAAGGGATCCATGGGTAACTCATTTGAAAGTTATACTAATGGATTGATGTACTTACATTTTGGAGTTCCATATTAGTCTTATCATCACCTTTGAGGTTCTAGAGCTCCATATCTTCATAGGGATAACTGAAATGATGATAGAGATAAACTCGATCTTCCTCCCCCTCTTGATGTCGAGATAAATAGTGGGTGATCATTACGAGGGAGATACACACATGAAGAGGCAGTTCTAGCACATATTTATCAATTTCTATAGTATTTATTGTGGGTTTTAAGTGTACTTTTATATGTATCCTAACTTGTTTTGATGAATTTAATTGAAACATGTTTTATTTCATAACTTATTGGTGTGGAATTTTAAGAGTGCAACTTGTGTTGTTCCAATTGGAAAACATAAGAATCATCTTCTTTCCCAAATATTTGAGATTTTAGTGTAACTTTACAATCCATAAAGAATTTTAAGGAGAAGGAACTTGACTAAACATTTGTTATGTCACGTTTTAGTGCTAGTATTATCATTCTAAGAGGCTTGTGGGTACCCAAGATCTTGGTTAACCCTCAACCAAAAGATTACCCAAAAACCTAAAAATTAAGTAAGAAAAAGTACTTTTAAGTTGGTTCAATAAATTATAAAAGATCATATACATATAATGTATTTTCAAAATAAATTTTTTTATCTAATAAACTCCTTAAATTAAATCATTTGGTTTTTAAAAATGTTTTCAAAACTACCCACTTTTTAGCAATTTTTATGAATAACACATAATCTAAACAAATCAATGCACCTTGAGTGACGACCTAGGGTAATACATAGAATATATATCATACTTAAAAACATAATAAATTTGAAATATCATGACAACTTTTTTAGAACACCATGAATATTTACATGGTCAGATAAACCCCGTTGCCTCAAAATGATCTATCTACATATTGATCTCTAGCATCTTAGTAGTTTCATCATTTAAGGAGGAATGGATACATGTGAAACTCTTGAAACTACATCAATAGATTTCTCAACCCATATCACTATAGTTATTCCTTATATTTATTCTAGGAAAATTTCCCTTAAATGATCAACAACTAGAGGGAAATCTGCCTGATGTGTTCACTAATCATCTAGATATAAACTCTCAATTTGGGATGTCATTCCATCCAACCAATGATGCTCAGGTCCTTCTCAACTCCCTCAAACATCCCATTCACCCTCTTGAATAAAATACCCACTCTCTAGTAATTTTTATTCCACCCTTTGGTGATATTAGTCAATTAAATAATGTTGGGAACCAACCAGTCCATCCCAAAAATGATTTTAAAAACTATTATCTTGATGAAAAAGATGTCCCATATGAAGTTACACAAACCAATCACAAAGGGTAACTACCTATACAAATGTAAATCCTCCATTCTAATCCCCAAAAAATGTTCAAGTGTCATATAGCCATTAGAGGTTTGAACATTGATCCCATGTATTTCCACAACAGGCACAAATACATAGCAATGAGAATCCTCTATATGAAAACTGCAAAATCTAAAGTCGAGTATACTAGAATAATATCTACGATATTAGAGGGTATGGGATCCTTCTCCATAAGGTCCAGTTTCAATGTTTTTATATCTCATAAACTGTGAAAAAATGATACATCTTGGATACCATAAGTAAATATTCCCTAATATCGCTACAAAACTGGGGTTTAACTACCACGACCATGACCACCACCTTGATTTGATCATCCAATTGTACTCTCTGTTCCTACCTGATGAGAAGCTTCTGACACTTCTCTTATATGCAGAGTTGGTGTAGTCCCTCTATCACTAAATATCAGAGGAAACATTCATCATAAACGCTATAGATAGCACATCATTTTTCAAGATCACATTCTACTAGTCCATCATACGCTATGGCCTCATATGTCCCGGCCTACTGCACTGATAGAACATCACATGGCTACATTAATATGACCTGTGTATACTAATATCACTGCATGTTAGGTCCATGCAATTCGTACTACTACCATTTGATGTTGTACCTGATCTAGATATCAAACTTCACTAGCTCATACCTTTATCCTCTCTTGAGTTATGCTCTATAATAAGAACCTGATTCACTATTCCATAAATGATATTCATTTGAATGATGTTCACTTATGATCCAATGTCATACATAATAAAATCCTCTAATCTCGGAGCTTCATATATATTGTAAACCATCAGAATAGGTTCCAAGCAATGGATCTCAAAAAAATTGTATGAAAAATCAATAACTGAAAATGCAGCATGCTCTAGGTGCTTGAACACTCAAGCTATATCAACCCTCAACATGTTAGGATAAAAGCAGTCATATATGTCCATATGTAAATCTCTTCAACCCATCTCTCAATGAAGATCAATATGAGTATTAAAATACCTCCAACTCATTCCAAAATCACACAACATATGCCTATCGAGCATTACCCTCCTCCATGGAGGAGTCTCTATATGAAAGAAGATAAAAAACATGGCCTCTAGCCATTAATCTGTAGATTTTTGTCCACCATCCCGCAAAAATCAAAGGTGGGTTCTACTATTGTAAATCATTTTTCAACTATTCCATAGTTGGGGTAGGTCATAGTTCTATTTGAATCGTCCTTATGAATTTCATATAGCATTCATAGAACTATTCCACAACACATATGCCTGGTAGAACTACTAGTGTCATAGCTGAAACTATAAGATGGTCCACCAGTAGCCCATGGCCCACCACCTCTAGAGTGTGGTCTTTTCCACCCTCCTGGAATATGACTAGATGTCTTCATGGCGTCATTCCGTTAAAATGCCAAAAACACACCTCAGATCAAGATCATTATCTATTTCCACATCTCCAAAGTGCAGATATTTCAATGTGATAGGTAAGAGCCTTCTAATATAAGAACACAACACTTTTCCTAAACCTAGAGTCACATTAGGGCATCATATAGATCCTACATAAGTAACAGATACCACCTAATACCCAATAATAAGGACTGTTCTAGGTCATGTTCTCTACAATAAATAGTTTCAATTTCATTTTCATTTTCATTTATTTCACACTTATATAATAGTTTATATAAAAATTTTGAACCAATGGTTCTCTAAATTGTGATAAATTAGTGACCATACTCCCCAAGAACCAATGTCTGGAATCGACCAAATTCACACCCTAACACATTCGAGAATACCTATTAAAATAGCAGGTGTGTATATCTGCACACCTATCACAACTTCATACAATCAAGTAATGCATCCTAAATTACATGACATAAATCATAACATGTTATTTCTAACAAGTTCCTAAAATGATGCATGAGATTTTATACCCTCATCTCATCGGGTTTTAAAAAAATAGTACCCAAAATCGTATCTATAATAACATCGTAATTTGAGTACATCACCCAATAGTGGAATCAAATCCACTATAATAGTCAAAATCATGAAAATAGTAATTTAAATTTAGGAAATTTCTCATTTTCCTATATGAAAGGTAACTACTCCCTAGAACATATCATTACCAAACACCAATTCCTTCTGATCCATTTACATTGTCTTGAAAATGATAATAAAAATGAAAATAATGCTCTGATACCTCTTTGTAACAACCCGGACCTGGATTCCACTCAACAATACCTCACACTTGGTTATCTATATCGCCTCAAGTGCATCTTCCCCAATTCCAGAGGCTTATTATTAGAAGTGATGCCCTATGTCTGTCTATGGGCAGACTATTCCTCATTACCAGAGTGTAGAATAGTGTAATATCAATACAATAAAAGTAGAGGAGGCATTGAATCATACAAACAATATATACACAATAGGATATATATCAATATCAAAAGGAATCTAATATATAATGATGAAGATGGAACATGTCATATGTCTCTACAAAACAGCCATAACAGAAACACAACAATACAATACAATACATGAATCAAAATAATAAATGGTCCAAAAGTATCCTATCTAGATTCGGGAGCCTCAACCTAGTCACATTATCCCATTATCATATGAAGTAATCAATGAACTCTATGAGATTGATTTCCCTTACCCATACCTATGATCATATAATCTGTTTGGGTACCCATGGTGGCATGAAAAGGGTGTGAGACTAAATCCCAGTAGGAATCCACCAATGGTCAACTTCCATCTAGTTAAAAAATATATAACAGTCACAGTGTCCATGAAGTAATTTAAAATGTAAATGAAGTACATAAAGTAATCATCCTACAAATTTGATGATACCATTTATAATGAATATTATTTAATGGTTCAATCTCATTTAAGTAAGTCTCGAGACCTGGTATAATGCCCAGTATCTCCCATGATAACATGATTATAGGATTCATAATTTGGTCATCCATAAATTTTAAATGAATACTAAATCCAATCTTGTGCATTGGATTGGAAAACACATCATAATACCCATTTCATTCGTTATTCATTTAAGAACCTGGTCCCATCCATGAAATTCTTGATTTGGAATATTGGCATCACACCAGTTATAATATAATCCAACACCCTATAATACCATCCATGGAGAACCTCACATGAACCTAGAAATTTCTCTAGGTGTGGTATAACAACACTTCCATTTGAGTCCATCCTTGGCAGTCTACTAAGGGAGCCCAAGTGTCACCCTCGACATATATGATTAAATTCCCTTTGATCCCTTCCTTGGAAATACATTTGGAGTCCAAGTATCAGTCAACATATAATAGTTCTCCCCTATGATACATTCTATAAAAATCCAATTAAGGAGTCCTTGTGTAACTCATCCATACGCATAGTAAAAGTCATATGATTCCTCTGATGACATTCTCATATGTATCCATGTGTCACCCAAGGCATATAAGCATTCAATATAATTAAATAATTTTTTTTAACAATACCATTTAAAATTTTCATGGCCATAACAAAGAAGATTCATTTAGAACTCACCACAAAAGTTGTCTAAAAGAATTGTCCAAGCGTATAAGGATTGACTCTAGTGAACTCTAATGGGCATTTCATTATAAAGAGCATGTCATGATTATTTATCAAATACATGGAAAGTGTATAGGATCTTCTAATCCATCCCCTTTTATTTATAAATTCAATTTACAATTGATATTACAATTAAATTTACATATAAATTCACAATTAAATTTATCAATTTAAATTTCAATATAATCATCCCATGAAAGGGGTAATGGGAACACCTAAAAGGTATCCAAAATAACATACCATCATAATTTCCCATTTAAAATAAAAAAACACCCAATGGGGTGGCTCTATTCAAGTTCCTCAAAATAAAATTATTCATTAAATGGCATATTTAATAACATGGGTAATGCCTAAAAATTTAATTCAACTATTCAAACTCATTTCAAGGAATCTCCCAAGAATTGGGTATGCGACACAACAGAATATATAAACACATTTTCATTAAATTAAAATCAAGAGACCAGCTACTGTAGGTCCATAGTGGATAGCTTGTCTAATATCAGCTCTTGATTTAACTCAAATCATGAACAAATGAAGGATGAATGATGAACCTATAAATAGGTAATATTAGCATTCACCTAAATATCATAACTGATATGAAACCAAATAGAGTACACAGGAAAAGGAATCTAGATCTTATTATCATGATTCCAATGTCATGAATGAATCTCTATTCTGATATCAGATAGATGATTGGCCAAAAATCCAAGAATTTTCACCAACGTGAGTTTCAAAATGTGGAGTTTTCTATATAGGATAAGAATAGGAAAATAATTTTTCATATAACATTTGAGTGGAAGAGTTTTTCTAAATTCACAATATTTCATGGGCCCCATGGTTTGAACGCACGATTGGCCAAAATATTCACCAATAGTGAACCCTTTAATGTAGGATAGTGGAACATCTCATGGTTTCCTCACATTGTTTTTCTAACTGTGCCCAAACATTGTAATAATCCACTATCAAAATTGCATACAGGGCTACATGACAGACCACCTAAAATCATATAGTTTGTCAAACCGGGCAGCCCATAGCCTTCATCTGTCCTGACATGCATGGTTATAATTAACCATATTTCCTACCCCACACTATTTATAATAATTGTGATCCAATCCATTTTCATCACAAAAGTTGGGTTCTAGACTTCAAAACCTCTCCAAACACACGCAAAACCCCCATGACATCAAGGGGAATACATATTAGGTCACATTTAAACATTTAAACTAAAAATTGATAGAAATTAATAGATATATACCACATAGAAGAAATGGGTTGTTACACCAGAGGTATGAAAAAAATCACCCAAGGAAATAGTCCATGTGGAATATTTCCATAAAAAAGTATGCCATCACCTATGTCTGTGGTCTATGTAGACGATGAACATAGGTAAAACATATAGAAATGGTCTATGTGGATTTTGGGAAAAAACCTCAAGGTCACATTGATGTATTTTTGGGTTGATTGTGTTTGTTGAAAAAGATGGTTTCTATGATCAATCGGTGATTTATAGAGATATTATTGACAACATATGTTAAAAATAACCACAAATAAGGAATGAATGCTCTGTAGGTGGTTCAAAAATGTATCATAAAATGTGGCATTGTTTCCCAGTGTTTTCAAAAAATCTGGGCTCAAAAATTTGAGAATGGAGAAAAGTGTTTTTGGAAACGGATGTTGCGTGACACTGTTAAGTAGGTTCAGAAAGTTGAACATTAGACATTTTTCTAGATTATTAAATCAAAATATGGAAAAGGAAATAAGGGTGCACAATAATGGGTTTGTCGTGCAAGGAGTGTTTGTGAAGAAGTGACTTGCATGAATGGACTTTTGTGATTGGGTAAAATTTGTGAGAAATGTGTGAAGGTTTTCCAAAATTACAATAAATAGGCATATAACCCCTAATTCATAGATAATATCAACACTTTACAAAACATAATCTCTTGTCATGAAATTGGTTGAACGTGGCATGCAGATAGAGTGTTTCACATTAGTTGTGTTCCAAAAAGAAGTTGCATGCCAATATTGAGTTGGGTGTTAAAAGGGTGTGTTGAGAAAGTATTGAGTAATGTGAAAGTTTTTTTTTCATGGAAAAAGTTATTATTTCATGTTATGAATTAATGTTTCACACATGTTGAATCCAGGTTTCACGAATGATGGATGATTCCTTGTACATCTATGGTAAAGCAGTATTCATAACTGGATGAAAGTGGAACATTTACAATCCACCTATGTAAAATTTAGGATTTAGGAATTCAAGAAAATTAAGGGACATTCAAGTCCATAAACCATGAGTGGATCCCCTCAATCAGCAACGTGTGAAGGAAGAAGAAGATGGTGATCCTTTTCACTAGAATTGATCTAGAGAAAGAGACATATGTAGTGACCATTGGGAAAGCGGTGAGATGACCCTAAACCATTTAAAGGCAGTGAGCCTAGGCATAGAAGTTATCTAGCCCAAACCATGTAAATAATAGTGCACTTTTAGTGGATTTGGTACACCATAATATTTTCGTTGTATTCTCTGTGGACATAGTCCAATGAGTGTGAACCAAGTAAATTTGTTGTATCCCATTAATGATTTAATTTATGTCCATAAATTGCTAAGGGAGAAAGAGAAAATCATGGTTTTTTAATTAAAAAACAATAGAAAAGGGGTTCCTTGTTTTAATCTTATATACATTGATTCACCCCCCTCTCATGGTATTTATCCTAGTGGACAGAATAATGGATCCAGGTCCTAGTTTCATAATGAACCACACAACACAGTCACAAACACATGTACTATTTGTTTTAGGTTTGTGGTAGAAGTATTGAGTGTATATATATATATATATATACATATATATGATTTTATGGGATAAATACTCCATTGATATGTATTTTTAATTTTTTTCAAGGACTATGGGCATAGTTGATGATTGTTGTCATAGGGTGGCTACAACCATGGTCAATGACCATGGTTATATACCGATTTCCAAATTATATCCACATGGAAATAGACTGAAAACCAGGGTCTCCAACTATGGGTATATCCACCCTATGATGATTGTCCCACTCTATCCATGGTCAATGCTATTCTAAATGGAATAATAGCCTCATGACACTAGATCATGGCCCTAGGCTATGACCACAGACTGAGGGACATTTTCTACTATTTTTGGCCGATGTTAATAGGCGAATTTTGTAGTATATTATCATATATTATCCAACCATAATTTGGCATTAAATTTAAATCATAAAATTAGATTCATAGTTTTATGTAACATATAAAAAATTAAATGGGTTTTTAAAAAAATGGGGCATTCAAATGAGATGAATATATTTTAGATTCAGCATGATCATGTGTTATTGGGTTTGTCAGAGGTTTTAATGGGGCAAGTAAATGCATGAGTTCCAGTTTTTGGAATACATTCCCAGTGTCGAGACTTCTGTCTTGAGGATAAAATCCACTAGGAACCTAGTGAATTGGTACCATGTAGCTAGTGTGCCAATAGAATTGGGGGTTCTATGAGGTCTGTTGGCCACTTGATAGACTTACAACAGGTACCCAATGGGTACCTTTTACATAGGTGGCAGTGAGAGTGGGTATTCAATGGGTAATTGGGTTCCATTTTTTTATAATTTTAAATTATTGAATTATTTTTTGTTTTGTTTTTAAAAAATTAGTAATGCATCATATTTTTATCTTAGTTTAATAGTGTTGTTGATCCCTTCATTTATCTAAATCTACTCTCCTCCCTTTGGTGTATTTATTTCGTTAATCATCCATTCATTAAGTCATCATTCATAAGGAGAAACCATAATGATGTCCCAACATCATCTAATGGATTGTTTAGTTTTATCACAGTTGTGAGGAGTTTCAAATAAAACCTCTAATTTAGGGAATTTTTTTGTTTCTAATTATCTTTCTCTATATATAAGTAAATGAAATTTTATTCCCATTCAATCTCCTAATAATATCAGGTAGCTGGTACCTAAATATTTTCCTTATTATTTTAATGTTTGTACATCGTGTGACTCAGGGGCATGGGAATGGTTATGTGTGTGACTGAGAATATATCCACTTATTGATTTGTGGTTTTATGAATATGTCTAGCGGTGGTATCATGTGTTATTATTCTTAGGCTCTAACATTTATGGGTTTCATTGGTTGGAAGCTTTCATAGTTTTTATGGAAATTCACTCCGTTTTGTTTTTTATGGTTCATGGGATTTGTTGCCTAATATGGTCACTTTTTAATGTGACGAATGTGATTTATGTGACTACATGGTGTTTTGGTTCTAAAACATGACAGAAGGTTGTGTTGATTATTTCCAATGGTGGTGTGATAAATGTTTATTAAGTTATTCCAATAAGTGGCTTTTCTATAGCTCACCAAGGGGATAAGGATGTTGGGGGCTTGTGCATGAATATAATGTCTAATGAGGTGGTGTTAAACCCTATATCTAGGTGGTATATTTCATAGTTTAGTAATATAGGTTGATGTTGTTGAACATTGAATCATAGTAGGGATACACCATAGGAGTACATGATAATTAGGTGATATTGTGATAAATAATTAGGATAAGAATGCTCACTATGCGTGGAATTGTTCTTGGATGATGATATAGGATGTCTAGAGGATGGTTATGGAACAAAATATGGTGATTCTTAATTCTCCAGGATGAAATGTGAATGTAGATAAACTATTTTTTAATTTGGATATACGACGTTATTCATCATTCTCCCTTATGGTTTGTAAAAACCATGGTTTCATTTTCCCACTCTAGGAAAACAGTATGTGGACTGATCACCCATGGATTTATGATAATTTAGTATAACCAGTTGTTCTATTTTATTAGTTTCCATATATTACAATTTTAATACACATATTTGTGTATAGATATTAATTTGGGACACCATTGATGGTGGCCTAGGGACTTTATATTCATAGGATGAATGATACCTCCAAGATGAATTTAGAATTTATTCCCCTTGAAATAGTGAAGGGAAAGTTGTGATTTATGGAGATTAATATCTGGAGGTGTATTGGTTGCATAGGTGTAAAATTGATGGATCTTGGAGATGGACCATGTGGACCCTCGATGCTACTCATGGGAGTTTCTCTATTATTTTTGGGAATGATTTTATACGATCAATCTTTGAGAGAAAATGTTTCATTTTTTATGGATCATGTGAAATTATAGATATTTATTTCTCATATGATGTAATATATCCATTCTATACTCTTGGTGTTTTTGTGTTAACTATTTATTGATTTTATTATACTATTCTTTATTGATTTTAATACTAAGGGTATATTCTTCCCACTATCACCTCCTAGAACCACATTTCTAGTCATATTTATTTGATATATATTGAGAGAGGTACAATTGAGGTTTGTGGCTCACTGGCTAGGGTAATATTTGGGAAATCTAGTTTGGTAATTCATAATAATTGTTATTATTTTGGGATTTTACATTTTTATTTATGGTATAGTAGATGTAGGTCTATGAATGTGTTAGGATGTTGTAATAACATCTCATTTTGGATCCGAACAACAATATTATTGGACAATGATAAAATATCCATAGAAAATGGATTGATTTTTTTGGTTTTTATGGTTATAGTTAGGTTATCGTTCATGGATAACATGATATTTGATGTTATTAATTTATTGTTTTTGAATATTATCCTTGAGAGTCATGGGGTGGTATCCATGGATCATTTTAGGCATGTAGGACACCCATGAAATGTCTCTTGTTTCTTTTAATTGATCATTTTATTATTGAATGGAGGTTTAGTTTTTTAAAATATCAAAAAAAAATCTATACTGTTTTCCCAAATTGTTTCTTTGTGACATTAAACTCAGAAAAATTGAGGCCTTGATTCTCAGTTACAACGAGTATATGGATTTTGTGTGCATGTGGTTCATGTGTGGTTCCATACCCTAGAATGGGTCAGCGGGGTCGTAAATCAAGATGGAATGAGTTAGATATGTAAATAGGGAAGATCATGGGATAGTAAGACACCCTACCTATTATAACATTCATTATTTTCAATATCTGAGTTTTTAAACATTTGTTAGGCATGGTAACTGGGTTTCAATGATATACCACCAGGAAATAATCTATTGTTGCTTTAGGAGGGTACAGATGTGGTGTTAATAAGGCTTGAAACTATTGGCCCCCTATGGGATATGTTGAGCATGAGCCAAATGTGGTGGTTCTATGGCAGTTGAGATAACTAGTTGAGATAGGACTATTGATTGAAAATTAGAAGAGGTAAAATATGATATATATCATTTAGAGTATCAATAAGGCGATTGAAAGAGTTGATTCGTCAAGGGAATAATTATACAGTGGAACACTAGTAGAAAAACCAGTTTTTTCATTATAATGAAATGGGAAACCATCTAGGGATGTCACAAAAAGTAGGAATTACTGAACACCATACATAGTTTATTATGTTCCTCCGCACCATTATAATCTGGTGATCCCACCACAATCATAAACCCTAGCTGCATCACACACCAACTCACTCATCCACTACATTTAATTTCAAATATAACCTTAATCATCCATGAACCTTGTACCTTGAATCCTACCCATCGATGCATCACCTCATAGTAATCCATCATGCAATGCCCATCCTTTTCTATTCTAGTTTGTGACACCCTTCCACCCACTACATCACCCCACCATCATCCAACATGCCTCACAATGAGATTACCTTACTTGATTGTGTTTCCCTTATGTAACACCATTCTGTATCTAACCTCTTAATATATCCCCTTCACCTTATCACCATACCACCTTCTCTCACATCTTTTTTACCTCACTAATTGAAAGGATATGTTCATATTATGGATGGATAAATTTTTTACCAAAATATAATTAAAATTTATTGGTTCTTGTCCTATTTTATAATATTATGGATTCTTTGTTTATTATTTATTACCCCTGATTTCTTTGGTGATTGATTTTTTACCAATGAATTCTTTCTTATGTTATTTTATCAAATTATGATATTATTTTTGATATATCACCCACCTTTTACTTCTCCCATTCATCCCATAATTTTTATTAGAATATTTTATTTATTTTTTTAAAACGTAGAAAATGATTTTGGTGGTAGACAATGATTAATCACGACCCATCGTACCATGATTTCTAAAATCAATTATTAATAGATCACAAATTCCCATTGGCGAATATTTTTTTCCCAATATATGTTTTCCATGGAGGGGATTTCTAGTATTTACATCCTATATTGTGTTAGGGATATGGTGATCCCCGAGACACCATGTTTTAGATAGAGGTGGGTTAGATTATTTTCAAATAGTTTAAAACATCTCCAAAGAGGTGGGTGAAGATGGAGATATTTATGCCAAGGGGGATCAGTGAATCACTAATAGGATGTACTGGTGTATGTAGGTAGACATTATGGGATGGGTTGTAAGGATATATAATTTTTTTATTTAATCACTTTTTCCCTGAGATTTCAAAGGTGGACCATGCCCCTAAATTCATGCTATTGATTCTAGAAAAGATATTGGTTGGGAATTATTTTCCATGGTTCACTGGACATTTTCATTTTTCAATTACACTAGTAAGAGATGATATTTCTAGAGTATGATGATTTTAGTATTGTCTAAAATATGCTCTCAAGGTATATGTGAATTTTTTTGGGAGGACATCACTTTCCAAGGTGGTAAACCAGGAATTGATAATGAAGATGAATTTAATAGATGATAGTGTACCCATCGATAGGGTATGTAGTAAGGATTTAGATAATTAGAAACAAGTTATGAGGTTAATTAACAATGTGGTCAGATAAGAGGATCATTATTTCCACCATGGAGTGGGTTATCTTCTTGGTTCTACCAGTGTGGAAAAATTGGGAAGATTTGAACCTAATTTGATCATATGCATAAGTAGTTCTTGGAATATAAAATGATATTTCCTCTAATATTTAGCTAGTGGTCAACCATTGTGTCAGAATCATGTGTCTAATGTAGTTCTAGAAGTAGTTTTGAGAGGAAGTAGATGGATTTAATCATTATATGCAGGTCATGGTAGAGTACAATGTCTATAGTAGTGGGATATGATTCCAGAAAGGAGTGTGACTCAACAAGGATGTCAAGAATCTAAAGGTCATGGCTTATGGAAATTGATTAGGGTTAATATAACATACATAATATAGTATAGAGAAACTTTTATGGTTAGAGGTATTTTGTGATTACATTGTTTCTTGTTTTTCATGATGGGGAATGATTAAAAATGTATTCTATATGTGGGGTGGATTGATTATGTAGTGATTCAGTATTGGGTATCATGTTTGATTTATAGAAATAGTGTACTTGATGGTTGATGTGTGGGAGTGTTTTCAGATGACGGTCAAAAATTGTACATTTATCATGTTGAATATATTGGTTGTGAAGTGACCAAGTGTAACAAAATAGGTTTTTTACCATGTAAAAAAATCCTCAAATGGTTTGAATTTTGGTATTTGGTGAGTAGAACAACTATTTTATTATTTATCAGAATCTAATTTCCAAAGTGTGTTTGATCCATGGTTTGTTTTGGAAAGTTTAGAGGATCAATTATAAACTTGGGGTTTCAATAGGTTTCTCATTGTGTCGAACTCTGAAAACACAACCTTTTAGGTGCATAGATAGAGGTTCATAGTTAGGAAAAAAAATTGTCCTCCCAAAAGTAACCATGAATCCCTACTTCTTCAATGAGTATGGGTTTTCAAATTTTCAAGGAGGGGGTGCACGACCATGATAAGCCTCTATAATTTTTAACAGAGAGGATTCATGCGGCATGTGCATGGTTTGGGAGACCATGATCCTTAGCCTCGTGTAGTTGGTTCTTAGTTAGAGAGAACCACACAACTGGCACACGGTTTTCCACACCATGAGGTAACCTTACAACCACTTTAAAGATGAAAAACACTCATTTACCCATATTTTTATTAAGAGTGGTTTCCCTCTTTTCTTTATCCATTTCAAGATCCACCACTAGGTAGGTGAGGAGACCTTCCTATTACATTTAAAGGATTTGAGCTAGTCTCCACATCTAGACTCTGATCCTTAATTCATTGGTGGATACAGAACCACATCAATTAGGACTTCAATATGCATGTATCTTTTCTTATTTTCTCTCAACATATGGTGTGTTAAATCAATGAAAAATGATTCACCATATTTATATTGTGTTCATATAAATTGATGATTTATTAGGATTCGCCTCGAGTTAAAGGCTGATATTAATTGAGAAAACATCTACTAGTACATGGTAGGTTGTTCATAGATTTATCCATGATTTCATGGGTGTATCAGAGGTTCACAAAATATGTATTGAATGGGTAGATTGATCGGGACCCTAATAATTCAAATACTTGTTATTAAATTATTAAATTGATGAAATGGGATTTTGTTGGGTATGAACTAGACCTTTATAGATGATAAGCCTTGTGAAAGGCTTTGGAATAATTGGGAAGGGTGTTCTAGGTGAGGGTTTTAAAAAGAATTGATTTCTTTATATTTATTTATTAGTTCTATGAGAATGTGACAAGAATTTCGTGAGGATTCAGGTTACGCTGACCTCCTTAATTATGGTGTTGTAGTTCATCAGGTTGGGAATTACCTGAGATACATAGG
Organism: Viscum album; assembly: GCA_963277665.1. Lineage (NCBI taxonomy): Eukaryota > Viridiplantae > Streptophyta > Magnoliopsida > Santalales > Viscaceae > Viscum > Viscum album. Next base: position 2,118,711,348 of record OY728120.1, read on the forward strand.
TGATATTGATCACCATTTAAGGTGACTTGGTCATTAGATTAGGGTCATGTGATCATCATTTATAGGATTTGTATCTTGGAACATTAGATGTTGATGACCATCTAAATTAGATACGTGATTATAGGGGCACAATGTGCCATAAGATGTAGATTTGGTTGGATGGATGATTTATTCTCACTATTAGTTGGATAAAGCATTGTTGGAGTCTTGTGCACACAGATAGGACTCGGATCAAGGTGGTTTAGACCATTTATTAGGGGTAGAGGCCGCGATATACTATGCATCTTAGCTGATGGTATTGAAAATTAGTTATGTTAGTGGGTTATCACTATAGAAATCCATGTGGATGGTGATAGACCATTGGATTATAGTTATGAGACCGTCGGTTGGGGGATGTGGTTTCCATATTACATGAGGTAATCGGGTTAGGGTATTGGGAGGACTGAAATCACTAGGCCTCAGGATGATAGTATTTGATCCAATGATGATTATTTATAGGAGGATTGATATCAATGTATCCGGGATGTCGAGGATCAAGCCGATGAGGATCTTTAAGCTGGGGCCTTAGGGACTACGTACATTTTTGTGGGGTGTATTGTTTAGACGTCGAGTAATATAATTGATGGAATAAGGAACTGTGTGGTGTTTTAAAGGTGAAACTTGAGGGTTCGCCCGTATTTCACTCATTCAGGGATGCCCTGGGCCTTATTCTAAGGATCATATCCACTACAGTTATACATATGCTTCCACATGCAATATTCCATATGTATAATTAGAGGCACATGGTATACCGATGTTGGACAAAGCTGGTGACCAATTATTTTTGGCTATAGAGAACTAGGGAATTGGGTGTTTATTAATTATTCCTGGGCTGCCTTATTATTTATATTAGTAAACCTGCATTACAATGGATGTATGGCAGGAAAAAACTGGTGGTGGCCTACTATGATTTATTCTCACCTAATACATGGGCTCTTCGGGATGCATGTAGAATTTATTATTTTTCTATCAGGTAAGGAACTGATCATTGGAGTAGGACCATCGGGGTCAATTTGGATATTTTTCATGGCATGTATGGAAAGGAATCGTGGAGTTTATTGCATCATTTATAACTTCTTTTTGTTCATTTTTTATGAGAACTATTATTCTATTTGTAGATCTTGATTGATATTACTTAGTTAGGATCTATGAGTCACTTAGAGGGAGATGGGTGAATCAGTGATATCTTTTTATTTTATGTTTTCATCCTCTTGAAACAACCTTAAAATACTATTTAATATATATCACTTTTATAAAAAAACAAAACAATCCCACATGCATAGGGACATAATAATTTAAAAGGTTTTCTACTAATTAAGAGATTCTTCATCCATGGTATGGTTTGGAAACAATGTAATACCACACAATCTATTACAAAACAATACTTTTGTGTGGATACAAACAAGTAAGATATACCCTTACACTTGTGTTACACTATGATCAATACAATAGTGAATCTGCTTTAAGTAGCACAAAATGATGTAATAAAAATTTGTGTAACAATTTAAGAAACATTCACCTGATGCTTCAAAACATGTTACTATGCTACCTTATAATCTTTCAAAAATATAATATTTAAAAAAATTCTTCACTTTCTTACCGAGAATTATGTAATAAATTATTTGGAATTCGTAATAATAGTCAATATGATACCCAAATATGATTTATCAGTTAGATTATATCATTATTTTGGAATACAATCAAAGCAATTCTGAACTTCTTCTGTCTCGATTCAAAAATCACAGTATGATGTCTTAGTCCGATACCCCGTTCATTCTGATAAACTCTGAAAATGATCATCTTTTCATCTTCTTCTTATATCCAAGATACTTCTTCACAAATGATTAATCCCAAAACACTTTCTTTATAAAAAAATTTAGTGCTCTACCTTCTCTCTTCACTGGTGAAAAAGAGATGTGTCAGAAAGTAAAAAAGTAATATCCTACTTTTATAGGTGCACCGAAAGTGGTTTATGCGTCAATATGAAAAGTTTTCCATATTAACTAAATTTCATGAAACATAACATTCCATTCTGTTTTTGTTACATTATTAACTTTGTTATCACTTCTATGCTCTTTATGATTCTTCTCAAAACATCTCAAATCTTCACATTGTAGAAAACCTAAGATTGACGTACATGGACATGACATTACTTTTGCGGAATACTTAATACATAACAAAAAGAGACACACAAGGACCATAATAGTTTAGTGTATTTGGAAACATGGAACGTAATCTTCTAATAGTGGTGAAAGGTCTTCAACATCTCCCATAACGATCTTCCACTTTTTGTTTCCTGACCTAAAACCTTTCTTTTTATCCTGGGGGAAAATAAAACATAAAAAGGGTGAGCTGAATTGCTCAGTAAGGGTAAGCATGGATAAAATAAAACATACCATATACATTGGAACTAAAAAACATGAACATAATGTTTAAACATTAAAATCTTGAGCAACGACATAAAACATGGATGTACAAAAGGCATAGATCCTAATGGAACATAAACCATGATAAAATAGCATGGGAATAAAACATGTAATTGTGGCATCCATTAAGAACATGTAATGATTTCTATAGTATCCAAGGCATTGCTGCCAAGACCATCTTAGTGGACAAATTCCCATTCTGAATCGTGTTCACTCCTCCTTTTAGTCATGTAACACTGAACTGGATTAACTTTCCATTCCAGCCATGTCTATCTCATGAGATATAAAATCGTTACCCTGTGCATTGGAGGGAGATATAGGTCCCACCCATCTCATAATGAAATCATTCTTACTTGTGCCACAAAATAAACCTAAAACATTCACCATATCCCAAAGAATAAAATGGGTTTCATAAAAATAATCCCATCATTTAATAATCCATATAAAACAAATGGAAATTTCCTCATAAAAAGTGAACCATGTAAATCATAGAGACATTAAACTTGAAACATGCACATATCAAATAATGTCATCTTAGATGGAAAATGGTTTAATAAAATATTTGAAATGAATTCTTGAGGAAAATATCCTTTCTTTGTCAAAATCATTTTCTTTTCAAAAAATGCCATGAACATTTAAAATAAAAGTATTTTTTGAAAATAGTCATAAAATCATGTACATTATGATTCATGAAAATGAGGCATTATGAAACCGTAAAAAATCTGTTCACGCCATATAAGATAAAAATAACATTCTCCTCATACTTTTGTCGGAAAAGTCAAAAAAATACCTCGTAACATAAAAAAATTAAAGATTCCTTACGTACCATGTAGTAAGAGTAAAAAAATGGGTAAAAATGACTTTAAACATACATGAAATCACTTTTATAAAACATGAACATGGATGATATAAATAACCCTAGTAAATACTTATGAATAAGAAATCTCGAATAAAAATGAGATTTGAAAAATTATCCCTTACCTTATGTCTGATATGCTTCATATGTATCTGAACCTCCTGTATAATTATTTAAATAATGTCATTGAATTATTACAGAATCATATTCATTTGTATGATATCATATATGGTTCACTTATGACTTTATATTACCCGTTCTTTTGTAAATTCCATGTTAAAGAGTGTTTTGGGTAAAATCGTTTCATTTGTCATCCGTGTTTTGACATGTAATTATTCATATGATTACTTAGATCAAGATTACATACTTCCAAAATATAAAACACAATTTATATATAATATATATTCAGAATATACATATATATAATAGATTGATAAATGGAAGGAAATACACCGTTCATGGAGACGGAAGGTCGTACATACGCATGGACGATGTTTTTGTTTCCTTATTGAGTTGAATGGAATTAAGTAGATAACTTACATATATACATAAATCCAGTAGCTTTATAATGTCATATATTTCATTATTTTTGCTTATATATACTTTATAATCATTCTTAAATGGTTAACATGGAGAATGAATCTCATCGCATCGTGGAGACAGTAGTCCATACGTACGCACGAGTGATGATATCGTTTCCATAATTATTGAATTGATTTGAAGTGGATGATAAAATATATCAGAATCAGTATGATTTTATAATAACTATATATAGTTATTCTTTACACCATTATACCCATCCATGTATGGTGTTGGTGGAAAAACAGAATACACCATGGCGTGGAGACGGTATTCTGTACGTACGCACGCGCTGTGATTTTTTTTTCCATAGGATGGATAGAAGATGAAATGGGGTTGTTTCATATTTATAATAAAAAATAATTATATTAGAGATACTGATGTTATTACTTTATATTTAAACAACTAACTAAGAATAAGTTGAAGAACAATGAAGATTGAAAGAATCGAGAGAAGAAATTACCTCTTCTTCGATGCGCCTCTTTGAAACCTCCTCTTAGGGCAGTAATATTGGTCTTTAAAGTAGACCAAAACCTCTAGGATGTTTCTAGGGAAGTGGGGAAGATAATATGGCAGGGTTTGGAAAAGCATGAAGGTTCAAATTGGTGTGAGGAGGAGAGGTAGGAGGTTCCCTTTTATAAGGGAGGATAGGGGCACCTTTGGAATTCATAAAAATATTAATTTTAATAAATCTAACCCCACTTAAAAACCTCCAAAAATGACTCATATTAAAATCTTAGATGAGATAGGGTTGTAATCTCATCAACCAATCAAATTTATACATTTTTGGATATTATTTTAAACCTTATCATTTTGATTTATCCTTATCTAATCTATTAAAGTTTATTTGTGGTAAAAAAAATTCTAAATTTTAAATTATAACAAATAATTACTTATATGTTGTGAATTTTCCATAATTATTTACTTCATAACATTATAGACCATATAAATCTAAATTTATAGTTTTTAAATATTTTTGTGATTTTTAAACAATTTTATAATATGTTATTTTTATAAAATAACAATAGTGTCAATTTTGACACTATTAATTTATTTGAATTTAAATAAAATATATACAGAAGGTATGTTAAAACTAAAAGCTTTAATAGATTCATAAAAGGTCATATGTATCTATAAAATTATTGGATCATATTAAATAGTTCATATAATATTTATTTTATTATTTTTAAAACCATTTATTTGGTTTATCTCTTAATAAAATAATTATTCAACATTTTTGTATAATTATATAATATACTGATTTGTTGCAAAAAAATTAAAAATAAAATCCTATGATGAAGATAAGTCTATTAAATTTCACAATATTACTTTCACTCTAATTTATCATCTTAGAATCACAATATTTAAATTGTTATATTTATTAAATTATGAAGGTGGCAACTTTGGCATCATTTAAAATTAAATAATATAAGTGTCATAATCACCTTTATAAGGATCTGAACGGTTATATATTAGGTCATTGGATGATTAAGGTGTATATATACACTACCAATATGTTTTGGTCAGGTTTGTGGGCCTTTAAATGAGTATTATTATTTCAATAAAAACTATATTACTTATTTTCCACTTAATAAATAATTTCTGTATCATTAATGTATCAAAATTAATGACAATTATTTAATCCCTAAAAATTCAAAATAAATTATTATGATTTAGATAATGTTATTATATTTCTGGAGACTATTATGGTTCGATGTTTTATGATGTTTATCACTAAATTAAAATTATTATACTTATACGATTTAAGAGAGTGACATGTTGTCACTTTCTTTCGTTTTAATAATAATTAAATTATTTTCCTGGTCAAAAGTCCATAAAATGAATCTAATCCGACCCTTAGTTGACATGGGTTTACTTTTATCCATCCAATAGAATTTTGGCATGTGTTAGGTAATTTTATAATATTATATTTACCCTTAATTACCCGATTTACCTTTAACTATGGTAAATAAAATTTACCGTAGTTACTATTCATAATTCCCAAAAATAAAAAGTAGTCTATTAACATAATTTGGCCCCACTGATTCCAAATATGGAATCCATTTTTTCAAATTCAATACACAACAGTTTCAGAAATTAAATTAAAATTTATCCCATTGTCGAATGAAAACGGGTTTTTGTTTAAAACATTGCAAAAGATTGAATTGATTTAACCTACGAATTCAATGTAAAATCAATGCTAATGACATAAATTATATTAAATGGTAAAAATATATTCTATTTATACTTTAAAACCATTAAATATTATAATTTAACCATATAAATTATTACGATGAAAAAAGTTGTTTTTTATTAAAATATAGCGTGTTTTTAGTATTCATCAAAATTTGAATGTTTCCAGAATAATACGAAAAAATTATCTAAAGTAAATTTTTATTTCCTGATTCCAAAGAAGAATTTTATTTTGTCATATTGAACTTATAAAAATGTCAAAAACTAGATTTAAAGTGGGTGTGCCACCAAAAGGTAGAAAAACGTCATTTTTTGAAAAATACATATTTTATCCGAAAAATTTATTTTGTTCTTATACCATGTTCTAGAAAATGTGTAAGATGAATACTAATGATATAAAATTCCAAATTTAGTTAATACTATTCATAACAGATAGTTCATAATAATATTATAATAATATATCGGTGTTTAATAAAACCCGGTATTGCGTACAACACACGCTATAGAGGAAGGTCCTGATTGTGTGTAATGCAATCCAAGTCAGGGTTACGTGTTGTGAAAGAATCCTTCATTGTTTTGTATAACATAATCTTACCATATTTCATTTATACATTGAATATATATTTATATATACTCAATGTTGAGTAGAATAACTATTATCAAAATTGTGTGTAATACGATCCAAGAATAGTGTTGCGTATACTGCAAGCTAATACGGTGTTGCGTATAGCGCAAGGTAATCTTGGTGTAGCATAATGCACAAGAAATTAATGAAATTAAAAGAATATTTTTCATAAAATCTCAGGGTGTTACATTCTACCCCCCATAAAAAGAATTTCTCCCTTGAAATTCTTCGGGGTTATAAATGGTTTACTACTCAAAAGTTTATTTAATAGAAACCAACATCGTAAAAAGGAATTCCAAAACATGGCTTCAAAAACCAAAGTATGAAATGTAACGGTTAACCAAATTAACTCATCACTGGGTTTCCACGTAGGAGAACATCGGTGAAAAAATGGATATGGAAGAAAAATCTAACCATCAAGTTCTAATGGAGAGTGGTAGAGAACATGGCTATGAAAAAAGCCAACAATCACAAAGCTATTGATTTGTGATGATCTAAGGTACCATCTGATTCATCGGATATACAGGAACTAGGACAACATTTTTGGTTTTCAAGATCATTTCCCTAAAGTTGATGAATTAAAAGAAATACTTGCATGATTTTGGTACAATCTCATTGTTGTTCGGGAATTGAACAATTTCCACTTCATCCCTTAAGGAAATGAAGTTGAATTTAATATTCATGATGTGTTAGAAGATCATGCGATAGAATGATGGGTCATTCCATCTCTTTCAAACAAAAGGTTAGCCAAAGTTATAAGTCCATCTTATGGTATGATTAATCATATATGGTTCCAATAATGAACTTATACTTTATATATCATACCGCTTAATAAAATAAAACTAGTTTCTATTAACCAAGGACTTCTTGTAGGCCAGTGGTAGGCAATAAAGGCCAGTCGCACTTCGGTTGTGGGTTTGATTCCTATAGCCTTGTCCGACGCGATGGGTTGTCGCCCGTCCTGCAGGTTGTCCTTTTTCTAAAACTACATTACTATAACATCCAATCAATAATATCGAAAAAAGATATATCCTTAAACAATACTAAATTATGTACAACATAATCCATTCCAATCTTTTGGCTTATCCAAAATACTTCTTTCCAAACTCATTGTATAAAGAGAACGATTACTAAAAAGGTCATATAACAATCACGTGAATACCACCATTTATCCCTCATATATCTTGTTTGTCACATTCCTGTTATGTGAATACCATAATCATTTAATCTCTTGAAAAATGAATACCCATTGAATCTTAGTGAAAACATGACTGCTGTCAATAGATAACTCTTTCCACATAACAAAATTCTCAAAATTCTATATACTTAGTCCTTATATCAATCATGAGCTCATGAATACTGTCAAGCATTTCATTTTCTCCTTATCCCTTCATTATGCGCATATCATCTGCTTTCAAAAATATTTGAAACATTTTTCATGGGTACCAGTACCATAAAATTATTGAAAACCACAATAGACTTATAAAAAAATATTCTAATACACCATAAAAGTACCTCAACAACATTATTCTTGAATACCAATACATAAACACTTTAATCCATCCTCTTCAGTGATTGTCTTGGAATAAGTCCTTCCTTGATTTAGAAGTAACTTTTTAGGTCAGGGCATTGAGTTGGGTAATTCCCATGTTCTCCACAAATAAGACATTGAACTTCATAACAGTATGTCACTCTATGAACCTTTTCTCCATACAGATTACATTTGTCCCTCCATTTGAGGTATTCCTCAAGGTTTTTCTTCCCTTCTTTAGAAATCTCAATCTTCCTTTCTTTATGCTCCTCAACATGCGAACATGCATAAAAGTCTATCTTCCTCTTATTTGATGGATTAGTCATACCACTACATTTCACCTTGTTAATCATATATCATGATGAATGACTTGGAATAATCACAATATCTTTCTCTCTAGGCATTACACAATTTTTTTCCTCATAGTCACCAATTTGTCTATTGGATTCAATGTTAAGAGAATTCCTTCTGGTTCCCTCCATTAACTAAAACACAAAAAGAATTCTGTGAGAGGAAAAAATCATACAATGAAAAATAACATAATCAAGGGGGAGTACCTTTGACATCTAACCTCTTAGGTTTAATTCTAAGATCATTAGCGTAGTTCTAGGACTATATCCTATATGTATACTTATCTTTAGGGACATCCCTAGACATACCATAGAAATATCTCTAGGGATCTCAATAAAGTTCTCGCATCCTAGTTTCTAAAGGTTGACTAAACCCTTCCTCTGATACCAACTGTAGAGACCCAAAGCTTGATGTACATGGACATTACAATACTTTTGCGGAATAATTAATACATAACAAAAACAAACACACAAGGACCGTAATAGTTTAGTGTCTTTGGAAACATGGAACGTAATCTTCTAATCGTGGTGAAAGATCTTCAACATCTGCCAAAAAGATCTTCCACTTTTTGTTTCCTGACCTAAAACCTTTCTTTTGATCCTGGGGGAAAATAAAACATAAAAAGGGTGAGCTCAAATGCTCAGTAAGGGTAAGCATGGATAAAATTAAACATACCATATACATTGGAACTAAAAAACATGAACATAATGTTTAAACATTAAAATCTTGAGCAACCACATAAAACATGGAAGTACATAATGCATAGATCATAATGGAACATAAAATATGTTAAAATATCATGGGAATAAAACATGTAATTGTGTCATCCATTAACCACATGTAATTATTTCCATAGTAGCCAAGGCATTGCTGCCAAGACCATCTTAGTGGACAAAGTCCCATTCTGAATCGAGTTCACTCCTCGTTTCAGTCCTGTAACACTGAACCAGATTAACTTACCATTCCAGCCATTTCTATCTCATGAGATATAAAATCTTTACCCAGTTCATTGGAGGGAGATATAGGTCCCACCCATCTCATAATGAAATCATTCTTACTTGTGCCACAAAATAAACTTAAAACATTCACCATAACCCAAAGAATAAGATGGGTTTCATAAACATCATCCCATCATTTCATAATCCATATAAAACAAATGGACATTTCCTCATAAAAAGTGAACCTTGTAAATCATAGAGACATTAAACTTAAAACCTACACATATCAATTAATGTCATATTAGATGGAAAATGGTTTTGATAAAACATTTGAAATGAATTCTTGAGGGAAATATCCTTTCTTTGTCAAAATAATTTTCTTTTAAAAAAATTCCATGAACATTTAAAATAAATTTTTTTTGTTGAAAATAGTCATAAAATCATGTAGATTAAGATTCATGAAAATGAGGCATTATGAAACTGTAAAAAATCCGTTCACGCCGTATATGTTAAAAATAACATTCTCCTCGTACTTTTGTCGGAAAAGTCAAAAAAATACCCCGTAATGTAATCAAAAGAAAGATTCCTTACGTACCATGTAGTAAAAGTCAAAAATGGTTAAAAAGGAATTTAAAAATACATGAAAACACTTTTATAAAACATGATCATGGATGATATAAATAACCCCGGTAAATACTTACGAATAAGCAATCTCAGATAAAAATGAGATTTGCAAAATTATCCCTTACCTTATGTCTGATATGCTTCGTATGTATTCGAAACTCCTGTATAATGATTTAAATAATGTCATTTACTTATTAAATAATCATATTCATTTTTATAATATCATATATGGTTCACTTATGACTTTATATTACCCGTTCTTTTGTAAATTCCATGTTATTGAGTGTTTTGGGTAAAATCGATTCATTTGTCGTCCGTGTTTTGACTTGTAATTATTCATATGATTACTTAGATCACAATTAAATAATTCCAGAATATGAAACATGATTTATATATAATATATATTCAGAGTATACATATATATAATAGATCGATAAATGGAACGAAATACACCGTTCATGGAGACGGTAGGCCGTACGTACGCATGAACGCTGTTTTCATTTCCTTATTGAGTTGAATGGAATTAAGTAGATGAAATATATATATAAATAAATACAGTAGCTTTATAATGTCATATATTTCATTATTATTTCTTATATATACTTTATAATCATTCTTAAATGGTTAACATGGAGAATGAATCTCATCGCGTCGTGGAGACGGTAGTCCGTACTTACGGACGAGCGATGATATCATTTCCATAATTATTGAATTGAATTGAAGTGGATGATACAATATATCAGAATCCGTATGATGTTATAAAAAATATTTTTAGTTATTATTTTCACCATTATTCCCATCCATGTAAGGTGTTGGTGGAAAAACAGATTACACCACGGCGTGGAGACAGTATTTCGTACGTACGCACGCGCGGTGATTTTGTATTCCGTAGGATGGATAGTAGGTGAAATGGGGTTGTTTCATATTTATAATAAAAAAATTAGTATATTAGAGATACTGTTGTTATTACTTTATAATGAAACAACTAAAGAAGATTAAGTTGAAGAAGAAAGAAGCTTGAAAGAATCAGAAGAAGAAATTACCTCTTCTTCGATACGCCTCTTTGAAACATCCTCTTAGGGCACTATGATTGGTCTTTAAAGTAGACCAGAACCTCTATTATGTTTCTAGGGAAGTGGAGAAGATAATTTGTAATGGGTTGGCTGATCTTGATGGCTCAAATTGGTGTGATTAAGAGAGGGAGGTGGATCCCTTTTATAAGGGAGGAGAGGGGCACCTTTGGAATTCTTAAAAATATTAATTTATAATAAATCTAACCCCACTTAAAAACCTCAAAAAATGTATCATATTAGAATATTAGATGATATAGGGTTTAAATGTCATCATCCAATCAAATTTAGACATGTTTGGAACTTATTTTATACCTTATCATTTTTATTTATCCTTATTTAATCTATTTAAGTTTATTTGTGGTAATAAAATTCTAAATTTTAAATTATAACAAATAATTACTTATTTGTTGTTAATTTCCAATAATTGTTTACTTAATAACATTATAGACCATATAAATTTGAATTTATAATTTTTAAATATTTCTGTGATTTTTAAACAATTTTATAAAATGTTATTTATATAAAATAACAATAGTGTCAATTTTGACACTATTCATTTATTTGAATTTAAATAAAATATATAAAGAAGATATATTCTAACTAAAAGCTTTAATATATTCATAAAAGGTCATATGTAACTATAAAATTAGTGGATCACATTAAATAGTTCATATATTATTTATTTTATTATTTCTAAAACCATTTATTTGGTTTATCTCTTAATAAAATAATTATTACAACATTTTTTTATAATTATTTAATATTCTTATTTGTTGCATAAAAATTAAAATTAAAATCCTATGATGAATATAAATCAATTACCTTTCACATATATACTTTTAATCTAATTTATCATCTTATAATCATAATATTTAAATTGTTATATTTATTAAATTATTAAGGTGACAACTTTGGCATCATTTAAAATAAAATAATATAAGTGTCATAATCACTTTTATAAGGCTTCAAACGGTTATTTATAAGTTCATTTGATGATGAAGGTGTATATATACACTACCAATATGTTTTGTTCAGGTATTTAGGCCTTTTAATGGGTATTTGTATTTAAATAAAAACTATATTACTTATTTTCCACTTAATAAATAATTTATGTATCATTAATGTATCACCATTAAGGACTATTATATAATCCCTAAAAATTATAAATAAATTATCAGGATGTAGATAATTTTATTATATTTCTGGAGACTATTAATTTTTGAAGTTTTATGATGTTTATCACTAAATTAAAATTATTATACTTATAAGATTTAAGAGAGTGACATGTTGTCACTCTCTTTGTTTATAATAATAATTAAATTATTTTCAAAGTCAAAAGTCCATAAAATGAATCTAATCCGACACATAGTTGATATGGGTTTACTTTTGGCCATCCAATATAATTTTGGCATGTGTTAGGGTAATTTTATAATATTATATTTACCCTTAATTACCCGATTTACCTTTAACTATGGTAAATAAAATTTACCGTAGTTACTATTCATAATTCCCAAAAATAAAAAGTAGCCTATTAACATAATTTGGACCCAGTGATTCCAAATATGGAATCCATTTTTTCAAATTCAATACACAGAAGTATCCGAAATTAAATAAAATTTAATCCCGTTGTCGAATGAAAATGAGTTTTTGTTTAAAACATTGCAAAAGATTGAATTGATTTAACCTACGAATTCAATGTAAAATCAACGATAATGACATAAATTATATTAAATGGTAAAAATATATTCTATTTATACTTTAAAACCATTCAATATAATAATTTAACAATATAAATTACTACTATTAAAAAAGTTGTTTTTTATTAAAATATAGCGTGTTTTTACTATTCATCAGAATATGAAAGTTACCAGAATAATACGAAAAATTTATACAAAGTAAAATTTTATTTCTTGATTCCAAAGAAGATTTTTATATTGTCTAATTGAACTTATAAAAATGTCAAAAACTAGATTTAATGTTGGTGTGCCATCAAAAGGTGGCAAAACTGCATTTTTTTAAAAATACTTATTTTACCCGAAAAATATATTTTGTTCTTATACCGTGTTCTAGAAAATGCGTAAGATGAATAATAATGTTATAAAATTAAAAATTTAGTTAATACTATTCATAACGGCTAGTTCATAATAATATTATAATAATATATCGTTGTTTAGTAAAACCCGGTATTGCGTACAACACACGCTATCGAGGAAGGTCGCGATTGCGTGTAATGCAAGACAAGTCAGGGTTGCGTGTTGTGAAAGAATCCTTCGTTGTTTTGTATAACAAAATCCAACCATATTTCATTTATACACAGAATATATATATATATATATACTCAATGTTTCGTAGAATAACTATTATCAAAATTGTGTGTAACACGATCCAAGAATAGTGTTGCGTATACTGCAAGCTAATACGGTGTTGCGTATAGTGCAAGGTAATCTTGGAGTAGCATAAAACACAAGATATTAATGAAATTAAAAGAATATTTTTCATAAAATCTCAGGGTGTTACACACATGACTTCAACTCACCTCATACATTCTAAATATTCTTCAGTATGATTCTGTTTGTCACGTCAATTTCCTCATTATGATGAAGGAATATTTTCAATAGCATATTATTAACTAAATTTCACTTCACTAATTGAAAGATATGAAAAGAAAATTTATAATAACAAAGACTCTCAAAACCAACTAAAACCAATATAATTATTCTGATTCTCCATACCAAATTTAGATATAACACTTTGAAACCATTATGTCATAAATATTGATTAATCTTTTTTAGACTTTAGTAATATTTATTTTTCCATAAACATAGTCCCAACATCTATATATTCTATCACTTCCTTAGAAACACTTCATCATCAGTTGAAAATTATTTAACAATACTTTGTCAACATTTCACCTTTTATTCATTTTCGTCAGAATAATGATCTTGTGTCCTGTGAAGTTTTCAGTGTCATGCCGCATCTGATGGATTCAACTTTACCTGTAACAACATGGCCCTACGGACTGCACATATACCCCACCATACCATGGCTTCTGGGTCTTGTCCCACCAGGTTCCACCAGATGGCGTACAAAATTGTCATCCCCACCATGGGGCCCAACCAAGTGCCTAAATATGTCATCTCACTAATGAATGTCCACAAAGACCAACATATGTACATCCCAGTGTGCTTTTCCCTTACTCACACACACCCTAAGAAACATTCTAGAAGGTCACCGATAATTATCACTAGTACCTACTAAGAATGTATAACTATGGAGTTCTAATCAGGTAGGATTTTGAAATTAAAAGCATACCTTGTTGATCCAAGTCACATCATTTAGTAATTATACCATTTATAATTCTGAGGTGTTACATACACCCTCCTTTAGAGAAAAACTTCCATGTTTGGGATCCTACATCTCATCCTAGGTAGTTCACCACACATAAGTCTAGAATCGTACTTTGATAAAATGTAACAACTAGGCCCTGATGAAAGCTCATACACACCACTATAACAATGTCGTCTGGTCTTAGCATTCCAGGAACCACTAGTTTCTATGCAGACATGTGGTCCCCAAAATAGGGACCACCCACATTCTCAAATAGTTCATATGACTAATGAATTTACCCACATGCCAAAACATGATCTTTTTAGTGACCTTTTTCCTCACTCACACAAACCATGGGAAATATTCTAGAATGTCACCCATACTGATCCCTACTCCATCCCAAGCACACTTAACTGTTGAGTTCTAATTAGGTAGGCTCCTAAATAGAAAGGTCCACCTTATTGAAATGAGTAATATCATTTATTAATTTAACCCATTATCATTATGGGTGATACACTACGTCACTATGATGAATCATTGTTAGCTTCAGTCTAATAGTTTTGACCCTTTTGAATAAATATCAGAGTTATTGTTTCATTATTAACCCTATTGATACAAAAAATCATCCTAATAAAAATGCTTCACAACATTGTCGGAAGAACTCTGATCCCATTTTCCATCAGTTCGAAAACATTATTTTATATTATTTTTAATTGGTACCAAAAATCTCTATAAAAACAATTTTCTTTAACAAACGTTTCTTCCTCAAATTCCCTTTTTCAACCATCACTACATCTGATGATTAGTGTCAATATTACTCTGATGATCGGTGTCAGACCACGTCTGATAGTCCGGTATCAGAAACAACATATTTTCATAGTAACATCATTATTTAATTATTTGATTATCAAGGATTATGGGAATGACCTATAACCAACATCATTATATTCTAATTTTCCGAAAAAAACATATAACCTTCAAAAAAATATACAACTTTGGATCTCAAGAAGATGAACTCAAAATAGAATTATTTGACATCATAACATTTATTCTTATACCAAATCTGTATTTTAATCATGACATCCTCATGAAGTTGAGAATATTTAAGATTGGTATAACATTGTATTATTTACAATACATTTATTTATACTTTGATACACTTCCTTATTACGATTGAACCTTTTATTCTGGACCAAAGTTGAGTCCAATGAGCCTTTTCTCCATCAAAAATTCTTCTGAATCCACTAAAATTTCTTAACCATTTTGATTCCTATCTTCTTAATAAAATTGTGAGTCCAATAATAAACTTTTTACAAATTTAATTGATTTCTTTGTCTTTGACAACAAAATATAGTACATTTAATAAAAACTTATTTCAGCTTCCAAAAACGACTGCCTTCCAACTTGGTCCCAAAAATACCCCCTTTGGATTTTATTTCAATCCAAGGATCACAAATCACTGAACTTTGTGTCCCCAATCTATGGACTATTTATCATATTTTCATAGACTATGTGAGCTACATCATTGTAGGAAAAAATAATTATTGAAAGAAAAACATTTTTATCCAAAATTAGTCACTCATGAAACATCTTCAAGTTTTCTTTACTTATTTCTACTCTTATTAAAATTTAATATCAACAATATTTTCTCACAACCACTCAAAAAAACTATTATAATAGTTCACACACTTACATGTTGAGTTCACAATATAATGAAAAATCCCTCTACATACATGCTTCTATAAAAGGTTTATCACATATCAATGGATAGTTTAATGAAAAAAATATCCCCTTGAAAGCATTATACAATGACAAGATGAGAGAGGGAAAAAATGCATAAAACAACCATGATGATAAAGAGGTTGGACTCCCATGTTCGACCACATTTTGGAACAATATTCCTTTGGTAATGGTTTTTTGAAAATGTTAGCAACTTGTTATGATATATGAATACACTTTAGATTCAATTTATTATTCTCCAAATTCTTTTTAATGAAATGATATTTGATATCAATATGTTTTTAATGATATTTTTGTACCATATTTCTTGTAAGGTTGATGGACCATTGATTATCACAACCCAAGAACAAGTGTACATTTAAATAAACATGTAAGTCTTCCATCTCAGTCTTGATCCTTATAAGTTGTGTAGCATCTTGGATGACAGTAACAGACTCCGATATATCCATGCTAAGAATTACTAATTTTTTTTCCTAGTATCTAAAATAAAAGAATATTTTTCCACAAAAAAAAACACTACCAGTTTTTGGATCTTTTATCATCAACATTTTCATCTTAAGAATCA
This sequence comes from Viscum album, assembly GCA_963277665.1. Taxonomy (NCBI): domain Eukaryota; kingdom Viridiplantae; phylum Streptophyta; class Magnoliopsida; order Santalales; family Viscaceae; genus Viscum; species Viscum album. The sequence continues at coordinate 2,118,728,215 of OY728120.1, forward strand.
CCTGAATTCCCAAACAAGTCAATACTTTTTTAGGTATCATACGTAAGTTGAAATTTTTTTGTGCCATTGATATATCTAATAATAAATTTTCTAACCAAGATATGTTATTATTTTATAGAACTATAAAATAATTCACATAAGGTAATAATATAAATAATGTCACATATTGTGTTAATAAAATCTAACAAACATAGTATCAACTTTCAAAACTATTTAGGATCAACATCATTTACTTCTCTATCTTTAGTCAACTTTCATTCCACTAAAATTCGTGTAGAAAATAGATTATAATTTTCCATTCTAAACATATTGAGATGTAATTAGAAAACTTTTCATGAGAAATAAATATGTCTTTCTTCTTTTGTGAGATTTGTAACCCAAGACAGTATTTCATTTCACCCAGCGTGGATATCTCAAACTACTTCTCCATACCTTAAGAAAATCATTCAGATGTTCATTAATCATTCCAAAAAAATATAATTTCTTCAAAATAAATAATTAAAAAATGGTAAAACTCTAGACATTATTTGATATAAATATTAATATCAACCCTTCCTTTCAATAAACCTGTATTTCTTAAGTAGGCATCTAATTTTTAATACAATGCCATTAGATCATGTTTTATGCCATAGAAGGATTTATTTAGAATTTTCACATAACTTTCATCCTTCCCTCCAATGAATAAACATGGTTATTCAATATGAACTTCCTCAGAAATATCAACATTAAAAAAAATTGATTTCACATACATGTAAATGATTTTGTATCTTATTTATGCAATAATAGATAGAATGATTCTGAATATTTCTAACCTTGAAACTGGTTAAAAATGCTCAAAAGAATCCTTATGCTATTTTTGAAAGATGATTATTCAAGGAATAGTTATTCTTCTCACCAATTGTTTCATGTTTAATTCTTCATTAACATCTTAAAAATATTCTATATTCCTATTAAAATATTTTTTATAAGTTTATTTTCAATAATAGATGCTTTTATTTTAATGTTAAAACATATTCTATCTTGTTTCTATACAATGAAAAAAAATGTCACTCATACAAACATTTAGAATACCGACTCCCTGAAAAGACATATTTCATTTTATCATAAAATCCTCACATAGATAGTTTTATAATTTGATTTAATGAAAACAATATTATTTATTACAAAAATATGTTCCTATGAAGAAATATAATTATATGCCTCCCCTACTTTCCATTTTTGAATAATGGGAAATTCACTCAATCATACTTTCAGACTATCTCCTCTGTGAAGGTCATATTCCATTTATCAAAATTTTTATACATGAATGGTTATAAAATATAATATTATATATAAATATTATATATATTACATTATTAACATTCTAGAGTTTACTAGACCACTACCAACTGTGTAAGTATCGAAACTGCTGATTAAAAATCTACATGAGATATGTAACTATTAACACCTAAATAATTGATTTTAAAAAATAATTATGAGTAAATGGGTACAAGTATGTTTTTATTAAATTATACCTAAAAATAAATATATAAATATGGCCCTTATATATATTAATAATAAATGTAAATTTAATATATAATAGGTTAGAATGTGTTAGATCAATTATGAATCCAATATTAGTTTTAATATACCAATATCACTTTTTCAGGATTATTTATGTTTCAATTTCCATTTTGGGAATTATATGTTCATAATCTATTAAAACTAATATTTTTTTCTTATTATCTATTTATTTTTATGTTTTATGTGTATTCTTTCCATTTTACCACTCTATGGTATACAAACCACTAAAGGTATGTTCATAAGAAAATGTGAACTTATTTTTCCTTTTTTGGTTGGGTATATTTCTATTCAATATCAATTTTATCTATTATATTTCAATAATATTAGATTATATAAATCAATTATTAAATAATATAAAATTTTATAAAATTTTATTTTTCTTTCAATGTTTTAAAATTAATATTTTTATTGTTTTTTTTTTATAATTTAATTTTTGATTTGGTTAAAAAAGTAAGAAAATAATATGTCTTAATATTTACCACTTGAAATACATTTCCTTGTATCATTAACATTATTCATTATGAATTTTCCTTTCTAATTTTCTAGGTTTTTTGAAAGAAAATATTTTCTCTCATTATTTTGTGCATTTTTCATTTTATACCTATCAAAATTTATATTATTTTAATAAAAATTTTGACAAGGGTTTTCGTTTTCACTTATGTATAATTTTATCTTCCACTCCACATTTTTTGACATTAAAATTATCTATTTTCAATGTTTTAATTGGGATTTAGTATATAGATATATAAGTGGAATACCATTAGATAAATATAAATAATGGATAACATACTAATTTATTTAAAGTAACAAATGTGTCATTTAATTGAAATGAAATCATTTTCTAGATTCAAAAAAGTTGATATAGGTTTTGATACAGATAAAACATGGGGTAAATAACCAGAAAATGATTGGTTGGATGTTAACTAGTTCTTTACTTATTGAAAAACTAGAACGATTCACCACACACTTTATTTTAAACTTCTGGGGGATTTTCATTGGATATTTCACATGCTTTTTTATGAACCATTGAACTCACAATATCAAGCAATACAACTCTATAAATCAACCTATGTGATATATTTCAATGTTTAAAGCAATCTATATTTTCATTAAAAAAATTCATATGTGTCAACATCCTTTATTTTTTTTCATACTACACTAGGGAAATTTTTTAAAGATTTATTCACATTCTTTATCTAGGTGGACTATTATATAGATATTCTATTTACTATGGAATATTGAAATTATATATAGTTGATTCAATACATACCATTATTGTTTTCTTTGGAATATTGAATATATATTGTACTAATTATTAAATATATGAATAATGAATTAGATATGAGTAAGTAATGGGTGTGGACAAAAATTACATATCCCATGGATTTATCAGTTGGTTTCATGAGATATAAAATAATGGATATCAATTTTTGAATGTTGAGAAAGATATTAAGACATCATAGTTGAGAGGACTTTCCAGAAAGATTATAATGTCTTATCATAGAGCCTTAATAATTATATCATGATTTTGTGGAATGAGGACTTGATGAAAATATCATGATATCCTACTCTAAGGCTAGGAATGTAGAATCATGTTGTCTTCGATTTAGGATTAAATTGTATGATATTTTTTGATCAATCATTATTAAATAAATTATTTTTTCCAGGTGATTTTATAACAACGAATATAATGCATTCTCAAGTTATTGATTATTTGTAAAATTTATTGTATGTTTAATTTTGAATATATATTATGACTTCTATATTCATGATCCCTTTCATTGTACACTTTCAATTACTATGAATTTGAGCTCACCTTTTTTTCCTTTAACTATGGAACCAATAAGGGATCTTTGATTGATTATAGGGATGTACAAAAGGAAATAATATAGTTTTTTATAATTTCTAGAATCCATGAAATTTTTTTACAATTTGTTATGGGATTCAAGGATATATATAGTACCCCATGATTTATAAACCATTAGATCATATGAGATGCAATAAAATTTATATTATACCAATCTAATATTTCATGCACATACTATGGGTTAAACGATTTAGGGATGTTATAGGTATCAAGTACTTGGTAATCCCAAAATAACAAGGTTGATCTTATGAGGTCCATCAACCACTTGGTGGACTTACAGCCAGTTCCTAGTCTAGTTAAAAATGGAGGGTGATAGAGTTTCCAATGGTTACCAAATTCCTTTTTTTAAAATTTAAATTAATTAGTTAATTTCTCTTTAATTTTAATAAATGGTGAATAACTCATTTTATCTCTCAATCATACTAGGTATATCATATAATCTTCTTTAAAATTATCATATCCTCTCATATGTGTACTTTTTATGTTTATATTTGGTTTTTATAGCCTTATATTACAAGGACCCATTGTGGGTAAAACATGATGTCCTTTTTTTATGATTTAGGTTTTGTGGTCATTATAGCGTGTTTCAACTAAAATCTCTGTTTTATGGATTTTCTCTAATTTTTTAATATTTTTCTCATAGAGTTTAATTTGGTAGTATTATAAAACATTAATGATGTTTCAATTACCAGGTAGGTGGTTTATTGATATTTTAATTTTTAAATATGTGTTTATATATATTGGGTATGGTTGTGTGTGAGACTAGGAATAGGACCACTGATAGTTTCCATGGGCAGAGGGGGATATCCATTTGTAGTCTCATGTGGGTTTTGTGTTAGCATTTGTGTGTGAGAACTGTTTCCATGTTTATGTGTCATAATCTTTAGAACATGAATTTTAGAAGGAAACTTGCGGAACTAGATGAAGATAGTACACCCACTCCATGTAAATTTTGGTATCTGGAGCAGAAACTGAATCTAGGAAAGCATACAATAACATCCAATTTTGGAGGATGTTACAGATATAACATGTCTTTCCATAGGAAGTGATGAAGTTGGTATGAGAACAATTTTTTGTGTGAATAAGGTTATATCAAATTGAAATAATATTATATAATATAATTCTATAGGGTTATATAAGATTAATGCGAAATAAAGGATGAAAGTGCTTCTAAAAAATATATATAAGTGGGGGGATGTGATTAAAAAACATTATGAAATGTATTAAATGTAAGAGGATAAGTCTAACATGTGAAATATTCACAATAATTTATAGATAGAGTTGATTTAGCAACAAATTATCTGTTAGTTTCTTGATCGAGTGGAGGGACATTCACTCTGTTTGAATGTTGTATAGCAGATGAAATTAGATGGATACTATGGAGTACCTCAATAAATAGAGGATTTGTTTCACCTGTTAAGTGAATTTTAATAAGATTAATTATGTACCAAAGTCTATGATGCTAAAGGTCTGTGAAGATGAAAGGAGTTGGAAGAAGAAGACAAGGAGAAGCCAAAATGACTGATGAAGTCTTTGAAAGATCTAAAATTCTTCAATGTGTGGTTCACATTGTGGGAGAAGTTTTTGCAGGCGTTTCTTTGGTTGAAGTATTGGATCAATATTCTTCCATGTTATGGTAGGTTTCATGAAATAAGGTCCCCTTATAACTTAGAGTTTGGGTGGGATATTATAAAATAATCCCCCAGTAAATCAATTGTTTTCTCATTGAATAATGTTTCATTTTATTCTACCATGGAATATGATTTAGTTATGAACCATATAATGATCTACATTTTTATCATTATATTATATATAGTGGGGTTTTTCATACCTATTTAATGGATTATCATAATATCTTATCTAAATACCCAATGTTATCATAACTAGGAGGGAACACTAGGGCCTTTATTATGGTGAAATGAATTATTAGTTATAGAAATTTAGTCTGTGGGGTGACATTGCATCTAGACCTTCCAAACAGCCTTGTTTGTAATTATAGTATATTAGGCATAACATTTATAATTATAGGTTCTATACCCAATGTTGTGCCTGGATGTAGAGAATATTAATTCCCTACAATGAGCTGTATAAAAATAAATGATTCTCTTATAGATGATACACAAAAAATTAGCATAAGAGCTAAAATACAGATAGTTTGTCTGTATTTTGTAAAATGTTATAAGTTTATCTTGGTATTAATATTTTTAGTGTTTTTGGTGAGTGGTTTATTGAGTTTTGGAAGAACTATGTTCAGGTGGGGTAGGTATTCGTTAAAGGATACTAAATACATTTGAATGACCATCGTATTCCCTTTACAATTTTTAGATTTAGTGGGAGTTTATTTTACCAAAATTATTTTGATGAAAAAATAAGGTAAGGATTTCCATTTAAAAGTTAAAGGTTTCAGAATTTAGAGAATGATGATTTTTCAACTTCATTAAAATCTATATATTCCATTGATGGAATTCATTTAATAGAAAGAGTGTAAGAAGAATAGAGAAGCCTCAATTCAAATGAACTCAAAATTTTATGGATTATTTTTCCATAATGTTGTTCATGACCTAGAATGTGGAGTGAAAAACAATGGGGATATTATTTAAGGAATGTGAGTCAAACTCAATTTTGAAGGATAGGTTTTGCATCATGAATTAAACAATAAAGGTGTGTGTACAAGAAGTATTACTGGGACTCACAATTTCATTCTAGAAGATGTATTCATATATGGTCGATTAATCATATAACATAAGGGAAGTGGTTATTCTTATATAATGTGTTTGAACCCCATTTTTAGTTATTATACTTTGGGGTTTCAGAAAAATCATGTCTCTTTCCCAGGTTATGGATATAGTATTCATTAGTTAATTAGATTGTGGGTATCTATACATAAGTTTGTAGATAGTGTATAGGTGTTCACATGGAATGGATTATATGGATATGGGAAAGTGAGAAAAGAATTATTATATTCAATCAGGATTTCTAAAGGACCAATATATTCCAAATATGGAATTCTTATAAATACAGATTAGTGGCATGGGTGTATCTTAAAATTGAGTGAGAAGAGGATAGAATCAAGGTTGTAAAAGAAGGAAAAATCATAGACGTAGGGAGTATGAAATATTAATGGAGAATAAACTTGGAAGGAAATATGAGATGACCTTAATTATAATAGGGAATGGTCATATGAATCAAAATTGAGATATATTATATACGAAATAATGGAGGCCAATTTTAGTTAATTGTCTTGGAATATCACTATACCCCATATACCTTCATTAAAAATGAAACATGGAGAGTTATAGGTGTTTTATTCTACAGGTAAAATTAAAAATATTAAAAACCTTCAATGGATGAATAATAATGGTGGAGAAAGGAAACTAATGTTTTTCTATAATGTTTTTGGTCCAGTGGTGGAGAGATTATAAATATTGTAAATTTCAGAATATTTTCAAGGTACGATGAAATAAGGTTTTTGTAGACCATACCAAGAATACAAAAATTGGCATCAAGGATTATGTTATTATATTTTGAATGAGAATTATGGGATCATGTGGAGGATCCATTTAAATTTATTATTTAAAAATTACAACTAATATTTTGAGTTAGGGGTGTGTCCTAGAAATAGTGGTACAATATGTTTTCGGTCTATTTTAACAGATTCAGAATTCCTATGAATCAAGGTTACTTCATTTTCTTTTGTGGAGGAAGCTTTCATGAATAATTTTATTAGGAAAGGATGATTTTTTTGTTCTCTCTCATGATAATCTTTCAAATGATATCAACCAATCCAAAAAATTTCAAGAAGGAAATGGATACTTGGAGAATCCCTAGAAACACATCATTTTATAGGTATGGAAATGAATGTATTGATGCCTCTTTTATGATAACAAAACATTGACGGCCATTATTGTTATATAATGCACTCTTTATTTGATCATTGGATACTATGATATATTGAAACTGGTATTATATAAAGATGGAGAAGAATAAGAAGTCATGCCAATGTTCAGTTTAGAAATTAAATAATACTTCTAGTTCACTTAGAATGAATTTTGTGATGGATTGGTGGTTCCATTTTGTTTTGTGGGAGTATTATGACTTATATTACAATATTTTCAAGATGAAATTTCCAATTGAGGTAGTTTTTGTTACTATAGTTATATAATGATGTTTCAGAAATAACTTGGGTTATTGAAGCTCAAGATTATGTTTTTAATATTAGATTCAGAAGAACTCTTTCCATGAAAATTTTAAATGATGAATATTTTTTATGGTGTTTAAATATTTTTAGACAGTGATCATTGTGACTATTGTGAAGGAAATTTCATATATGAATTGGAATCATTCCATTATAATCGAATAAGTGATTAATGTATAAACAATTATAGATTTATTTTCATTCATCTACATGGGTATAAAATGATTAGAAGAATGATGGGGGAATACAATGATACTATGGAAAATGGAAGAATAAAAGTGTCCAGGGACCTCGTGGAGGACTTGAGAATAGTCTTCAAGAGAGATATGATTAGGTTTTGTGTGTGAGAACTATATTTTGGTTATGTGTTGGAAATTTTCGAACATGGAATTTAAAAGAAATATATTGGATCCAGAGAGATACAATCCACTACCCCTAATCAAACTCTATAAGATGAAGATTGATAAGGTAAAAAACATCCACTTGTAATTATTGTGATGGAGGAGGTTATTCTAGAAATGTAATGGGGTTTCGAAGAAAGTGGTAAAGTCATCATGCCAACAATTTATAGGTGATGATGGTTATGTGAGATTAAAATGATCTTATATATGTTTAATTTTAAGGGATGTGCAATATTAATCTAACATGGAGGATGAATCTTGATACTATAACAATTGTGGAAAAAGTGATAGTATAAGTATTGAGAAATCACTATTCAATAGAAGCTAAATATTGAGGTAATATACTAGTGGGGAATATTTTTGTAGCCTATATTGAGTAGAGGGATTGCCATTAATATCAAAAGGAGGTTTAATCAATAGAAAATGATGGTTTTTCTAGAGAACCTCTATATATAAATGGTGTGTTTCACTTGTTTTTTGTACTATGATGAGCTAAACAGAGATCCAAATTCTATGATATTGGAGGCTAGTGAAGACAGAAGGACTAGTTTGTGTAATAAATAGATATATATAAGGGAATAATGGAGTATAGAAAATACCCCTCAGTATACCATGTCTGGTGAACATTGTAAGATCACTCAGGACAAAAGATTCTTTTGAAAAGTTTTTGAGAAATATTATTCCATGTCAGGGTAGGGTGTTCAGAAGATAGTTATCTTGTAACTAATAGTCTGGGTACAGAAATTTAATATAGGTCCCTTGTAACTCAATTATTCCGTCCATTATGTATAAATTTTATTTTTTTCTCATGGAATAAGATTTGGTATGGAATAATACAATTCCCTATATCATGATTATTCATTAATTTTTTGGGTTCCTTATTCTTTCTTGTTTGTTGGATTAGAGAAAGATATTGTTTGAATACCATAAGTTATTGGAAACATGGGGGTATAATAGTGTAGAAATCATAGTGCAATAACATACTAGTTATAGATACCATGATCGAGATGCATTTTTTGTATTCACAACTTCTGGATGACCATGTTCTATGTTTATAGATATCAAGGGATTCATTCCAAATTATTAGATTTCATTCCTAGTGTGGAGTCTCGAAGTAGGGTGACTTAATCCTTCCAACACATGGGCCATAATAGGTATGTTTTGTTCATGGTTGATAGCTTTAGGGCATGCTTGGAATGTTATCACTTGTTGGTGGGTGATGGTTCATGGGATGTGTTTATAGATGTGGTTCCTTGGGAACATGATGGATCTAACATGTGTGAGTACAAGTTGATGTGGTACATTGACATGATGTGATGTGCTGTTGGAAAATATTGATGGTGGGGAACTAAAGGTTCACTAGATTATGGTCATTGTAGGTCAGTGATGCTGCTCATCATTGGGATGCGGTCGTTGGGGTTTTGTGCACAAAGATAAGAGACCCTGATTTGGTGTTGAATGTTGAATGTTACCAGTATCCTCTACATTTGTGTATCATAGCTATCAAATCAAATTATAGATAATACATAGGTTCTCCTAGTAATTTATTAGCAATCGTGATCACCATTTTGAAGCATTATACTCATTATGTGTGTAATTATTTGGAGAAGATGATATAAGAGGTGTTGTGGATTGTTACGGAATGAGGTATAGTGCTACTTCATTCAATAAGAGTCAATTATAATGAAAATTAATGGTTTGATGATCAATAAATGAGTGGTGATGCATGATTCTCCCTTGGGGCATGCACAAATAGTGGATGCATCATCCCACTCCAACATTGGATGAAGCTTGGTGTAGTCCGAGTTATCTTGTTTCATTAGATTAAATATATTACACTGTTTATACACATATCTATGTATTGATATTATCTATGGACACTATTAGTGGTATCCTATTGAGTTTATAATCACACCTTAAACGAGTCCTCTAGGATGCATGTAGACTTTATTTCTTCTGAAAGAGGTATGGGAAAGGGATTGATGTTTATATCTTAAAAGATGGAGTTGTAGTGGATGCATAGGTATAAATTTGATGGTTTTTAGATACACACTGTCATGACCCTTGGTGTTTCTCTAGGGAACTCCTCTATATTTTTTGGGGATATCTCAAAATTATTGTACATTGGGTGATCCCATTTACTTTTATATGGCTCATTTGATGTGATATGTAATCATTTTTCATGTCATGTAATATATTTTTGGTCATAATTATGGTGTTTTAGAATTGACTATTGATTTATTTTCTTCCACTATTGTTTATAGTTGTTATTATCGAGGTTATAATCCCCCACTATTACTTCATAGATCTCCACTACTAGTTGACTGTATCTAGTATTTGAGGATGTCTTATTGTGGTATGTGGCTCATCGACATGTATTTTATTTGGGTGATCTAGTTCAGGGATTCTATAAATCATTATAACAGTGGGATTTTACTTTTTTATTTATGGTATGGAATATAGAGATATAGGGTTGTGTCTGTACTTGGGATGAATATTGTATTATGCTCCCAGTGAACAGATTTATAGACAAATGAACATGTCTATATGGAAATGGGATTTTTTTGGTTTCTTTGTTATAGATTGATTATTTTATTGGGATTACATAATGTTTTATGTTATTGAATTATTAGTTCTGCTTCATTTCCCTAGGAGGAAAGTGGAGGTATTAATCTATCATTTTAGCCATATAGGACCCTCAATATATGTGTTTCTCTACTTTTTATTAATCTTTTTATTTGGAAATGTGGGCTTAGGTTTTTATTATTTTAGTAATAATCAATATAATGTTTTCCCATATATATTCATGGTGAAATTAGACATTGCTAAACTGGGGTCTTGAATATTGGTATAATTAGGTACATGGATCCTCTGTGTGTGTCTTTTACATAACCATGTAACAAGTATGTGGGACAATAAGGATTGATGATATGAGGACAAGGTGTCGATAGAAAATGTTATGAGATAGTGGGACACATTTCCTATTTCATATTTCATTATTTACAATTTGTTAGATTCTATACATTTATTTGGAGTGGTATTTGTTTTAGTGATATTCCACCTCGATAACCATTATTGGAGATACAAGAGGGTTGGTATGTAGTGCCATAAAGGCATTACCAAATGGGGGCCTTTGTAGGTGGAGATTTTCATTATCTCAATTTAGAGGTTTTTTGGTTGTTAGGGAAAACAAGCAATCTAATTTATGTGGGGTATCTATTTGATGACCACATGAGGGTCAATGTCATTTAGAGATTCAATTGGGGGACTTAGAGAGTTGTGTCATACATAGAATATTTTAATAGGGTGTTCCATTCATAGAATCAACCCTTTTCTATGGGAGAGGGTAGACCCTAGGTAGTCAATATCTAGATAATGTTGGTTCATTCTATTTTTCACAATATTGATATATTTCTACGGATGTCTCTTAATATGGAACTGTAAATTTTATGGCCCCAAAGGGCATCGTTATATCTATTAGGTCTAATCAAAATATAAATTTATAAAAATCATATCAATGATAATTATTTATTTAAATTTAATAAAGTATTATGTTTACTTTAAACCCATAGATATGGTGAAATTATATTAATTAGGTTTTTAAAAGAACTAATTTTATTAAAATGAAAAAAGAGGCGAAGAAGATAAAGATTTTATTGATTTGTAGGAAGCTGAATGAAGACAAAATATATTGATTGTTTTGACAAATTATACATTGAAATCGTATTAGGGTTACATAGTTTCAGGGATTATGTGAATTTGGATTTTAGAAATTAAATTATTAATCAATGTTTGTATTTAGATTATAGATGAGGTGAATCCAATGGTCATTGTATCCACCTTTATATGTGACAATCAGATGTTTCCCATGGTATGGTAATTAATGGTTTTTAACGAATTTAGTATATCTCGATAAAATATTTAAACATGGTTAACATGAATTAGATAATTACAATGCCTCAATATAGGCTACAGAATTAAGAAATTATACTATAACTTTCATATTTATTAACTAATGGTCATGAATAAAAAATAAAGATATTGGAATTGGATAAAAAATTACAACAAAAAAAAATACATGAATATGAATAAGAAATAGGTCCAACGATTCCTCCCACATCAGCTACATAAACCCATAACAATGGGCATTTTATCTGGCCATCCTAATGATGTGGGAGTAATGGGGATGGAATAAAAAAAATAAATCATACTGTAAATAGTGAAGATGTCAATCTAGTGAGGACCCTGCATGACATGTCTTCTCGATCCATGCTTTGGTCTCTAGATCTCTAATAGAAGAAGCATTTACAATTTTTTTTATAGAATTATAGGGGGCTCAATTTTCATTTAATTGGTCGTTACTATGTCCCATAATGCATCAATAGTCATACCATAATATTAAATGGAATCCTAAACTTCATTTGAAAAGACACCAGTAAAATCTAGGCTAAATATTTTGAATCAAGGTTTTCTTGGAAGTATTCACATCATGGACGTTGTTTTGCACTGTCCAAGTATCATTCAATCCTATTATTTTATTCATTTATTGTCTTAGAATTATGACTTGTAATGATTTAATGTTCTGTAATATTTTCACTATGGGAATATTTTGTTTCCAACTTCTACATCTGAATTTTACCATAGTTCTTCAATTTTGGCTCCAAGGAATATTCCATAGGGATCCTTCATTATGGGAAGAATTTTTTTTCGTGTCAAATAGTGGCACTTTTTTTGTGGAAATTTTTTTCATTTTCTCCTCATATTCACCTATTTTTGTTCTTTTTCCAATTTTTGGTTGTTTATTGACACAAATAAAAAATATTACTGTATAAATATTAGAATGAATAACAATTATATTACAAAAATAAATGTGTTAAAACACCCTAAAATATATGCATCAAATAAATATATCAAAATTAATATGGGACCACTGAAATTATGGTGGGACATGCAGTTTTAAGAAGGTAATCATGAGGGGATTTCATGGATTCTCTAGGAGGTGAGGTTTTTTTGAGAACTTTTTCCGTGAGACAATGAGGGATGAGTAGTCTTGTGAATTCATGAATTTTATAAATAGGTATATTTCACATATGGATTATGCCTCTAGGTTTAGAGGCCATTTATGTTCTATAAAAACATTGTTCAAATATGATATAACCAAGGTGTAGTTATTTTGGAATTCTCTTTGATATACTCTCCAGTTATAGGTGGCAATTTTTTGGTTGACCTAATTCCCATGGCAGTGAACTAGAAATTGGTAGTTTTGTAAAAAAATTATTGATGGTTGTGTGTCAAGAATTGGTTTAGGAGTTAGGCTTATGAATTTTTAAGTGAGACTTATTGAGACCTCATATGCAGATAATATCTATGGATTCTTTTTTCCACCTCAGGGTCGACCATCTTCTAGGTGATACCATTATAGACTAATGAGGAACATTCAGACCCCGTGTGAGTTCCCTCCTAAATATTTTCAACCTTATAGTAATATAGAGAATATATGGAGGTTATGTTAAATGATCTCATAAGCATATGGGATTTCTTTTATTGGGTCAAAATTAGGCATCTATGGTAGGACCATATGTAATGGAAGGTGGTAATAGTTGGAGTTCATATTTTCAGGTAGTATGTGGTGTAGTATGGGGTGATTATTTGTTTGATAAATGAAAAATAATGAATTTAACTCCACATGATTAATTTCAATCGTATTCATTGTCTTAGAGGAATATATTATCTAAAGACCAAAAGTTCCCAAAACCTGTATGGTGGACTACTATGGTTATTAGGGTGAAATGAATTCCCCATTTTGGATAAGAATTCTATAGGGTTCCACTATATTCAGACCTTTTGGATCTTGTTGTATCATATTTGAGGATCTTGAGGGTGTTTTTTTAAATTATAGTTCCTAGATGGAGGGAAGATTAATTACCCTCACACATTGACTCAAGATATGTTATGCATGGATTGTTCTATGTTTATGGCATAGAGAATTACATGGAAATACAACACATGTTGTGGTGTGACAGTTTAATGGAATAATTAATTGATTTGGTACATTTGTAATGATATGGGTGTGAATTGTGTTACTATGGGGTTTCGTATTTTTCTTATTTGACATCGGGGGATGTTGAAAAATGCATATGGTGGGGCAGTTGAGGTTCACATATTATTCTTCATAGGAGGTCATGGATGCTACTCACTAAGGGGACAAGTACATTTGGTTCGGTTAACATTAAAAAATGATCATGATGTGGTGTTAACATCTAGATATTTATGGTATGATTTATATTTTTGTTGTGTAGAGTGATTGTGTTGACCATATAATCTAATGAGGGATACTTCAAAGGTGGCCAAGATAATTTATTTGTGATTGTGTCACTGTTTGAGAGTATGATGCTAAAAATAAGTGTAATTTCTCACGGTTGATGATTAAAAATGTATTGACAATGGTTATAAAAAATGGAATGGTTATTATTCATTCTCTAGGAGTCCATGGGAATGGTGATGACATGTTTATTTATTAGGAGATTAGGGGTGAAGCATTTTTCTCCCTCAAGGTGTGTGCAGATCATGGGTGTATCATCCCACCCTGACACTATCCAAATTAGGTAGAGTGATTTCTCATGTATTGACATGTATGGAGTATATTGGGTTATGTTATTAAATTAGATTCTATACAACACATTTTTTATAAACATATATAGGTGATGTTTCCATTGGTCTTCGAAGCTGTTCTATTTGACTTTAATAGCATTTGGATGTAATTTTTTGAGTCGAGATGATTTTTTGAAACTATAGAGAATATAATTTTATGTTTTCAGAAGTTCTCCCAAAACATATAGAGGAATTCAGAGTTTGGGGTATAACAGAAGGAGCTGTAAATAATATAATAAACAATGAGATAATATCTGTTTAATGGAAGAGAATAACACGAGATGAATAACAGAATAACTATTTGAAGAACTGAAGGATACATGAGGGTGATTCGATCTATAGTAGAGGAAAAACTATAAATACATATACTTGAAGTACATTCACAAAACATTATAGAGTGGATTTATCTAAAAATTTATTATTCAAAACGTTTGTGACAATGAAGAGTTGGAGGATCAATATTCTATAGTCATAAATTAAGGGTTGCGATTTGAGTTGATATCTATAGAGGAGTTGAATACAATTGATTTTCAGTCATAATGAAGGTTTGAAAAAAATAAAATAAATATTGTTATCATCATATGTTATTCAAGTCTATTGATTGAATAATTAAAGTTTGTGGGACTTTCAAATTAGTTCTCATGTATTCCTATCATTTATTAGATAAATTATTGTTATATAATGGGGAAAAACATTTGAATATTTTTATTCTTATTAAAGTATTCTTTTTATACTGACTCCAATTTATGGAACAAGATCACTGAGAGGAAAACCTACATTCACCTGAATATACACTAAGTAAAATATAGAGCATATGGAGTTTATCCAGTCGAAATATGACTACAATAAGAATGATGTTCTAGGATTTGATATTTTTTAGGTCGTAGTATGGGCGTAGTATTTTATTTTCTGTTAATGAGGCTTGGAGGAAAATCCAAATGTTGTAACTAGTAGAAACCAATATAATCATCTAGTTAGGAGACTTATATATATGATACACTATTATGTAAAGGGTAATCCATTCCCATACCACTATATTTTATGATTTATCATAGTGGTAAATCCATGTCATAGAGATTATGAGTGAAACAAGGACTAGCAACCCTCATGGGGTCTTGACCATGTAATATTAAATGTGATAAACTTTATTGTTTACTTTTTATCATATAGTGAGAGTGAACCTTTTTTAATAATAGGATCATAAGAATAAAAAAAATTGATGTTAAATTCATGTTAAATAAGTTTTTAAAAAGATAAACACCAATTCAACCCCCTTCTAAGTGATTCAACCAATTCTTGTGTATAAAAAGTGGAATAATACTGGGTTTTTTCTATTGGATCTATTTTTGGATGATCAAGAACATGAATTTAGTAAAATTATGGGGCATCCCTACCCTTCAGTTTAATTTTTTTGTGGATGAAAAAAATAATATAATATAGTTTCTCTCATCTCTTATCCTAAAAGTTGTGTATGATGTGACACAAGGGTTTCCACCTTTGGAGAAAGATACACCTATGACTTTTATAAATAACATGAACATGGAATGTAGATGGAATGGATCACAATTATATTACCATTTCCTTTTCATATATGTTTTATACCATGGAAATGGTTCTTTAAACAGCTAAGTAAACTTTGGATAAGATGGATGTATCTTTGAATTAATTTCGTCGTGATGGAAGTAAAACATAAAATTTAGAGAAGTAAATTTGAGGGCAAAAATATAGATTATGAAGAAACCATAAATAATTAATTATTAATAGTTAAAAAAATTGAGATTCATATTAAGAGATTCAGAGACACTTTTTTAGAATTAGTTATTGTGAAAATATTAATGAGAAATTTCCCTAATAGATTCAATTCTAAAATATTATCCTTGGAAAATAGAGTTGATTTATCTCATGATGGTCATCAAAATATCCTTTTATTGTATACAATGAGGAAGGATACATCATTTAAAAAATATCTAAGGATTAATTGTCCTTTAAAACTATGAGAAAACACAAAATCAATATAACCGAGGATGAATCTTCTCATGAAATAGAAGATATATGGGAAAAAGATATGGTGAATAAGAGGATAATGTCTCTTATCTCTTATAATATCATTGTGTTTAAATATTGTACAAATGAAATATTCTGTTGACAATCATGGAGTACTGTGTAGTTGTAAATTTTATTATCTATTTTCCTAAGAATAATAGTAATGAATGTGAAGAAAATAGAGAATAGTGAATGTCATTTAATAAATAAGTGTAATAAAGATTCAATGGAAGGAATATGATTAGTTTATGGAAAAAATAATAAACCTATAAGATGAAAATAAGTTTTCTTTTCATGAAAGAAGAAATGAAGTCATTAGAAGTTGTATCATCAGATGATGAAATTTTTTGGAAATTCAGAGATATTATAGATCATGTAAAACCCTAGAAAAACATAAGTGAAAAATAATTATAAGGTAAAGTATACTTATTAGAGCACATGATAAAATTGGGTATTAAATCCTATATTTGGAAAAATACTAATCTCTAGAAGGCTCATTAATTATTGAAAAACAATGGAGAGATTAATATTAAAACAAAAAATATATTATCTCAAAATGGTGATTTCATATTTTTATGAAATAAAAAAACCCAATATAAAGGTGGCCGAATAGGAAAAAATATTAAAGGACAAAAATGGTAAGCATGATACAATGGTAGACAAATAGGGAAAAAATAATCTAGATTTATTTCATTTAAAATCACTCCAAATATGTTGAAAGATTATTTTTTTAAGGTAATGGAAATTTATGTTGATTATTACAAATCTATTTTGGATTAATAGGTAAAATATATCCATTCTTGAAATGAATAGAAATAAATTTCTAAAAATAATTGAATTTTCTCAACAAAAAATAAAAAATTATGTATTTAGAAGAAAATCATAAATACTTATATTAAAATAAAAATTTTTAGAAATAAATTTAATAAAAAAGAACCTTATTGATAAAAGAAAAATTAATTCTAATATTATAATGAACCACTACAAAGGTTATATAATAAAAAAATTTATCATTTCGGGAGGTGTAGGATTAAGGACACTAATGGTGCTATAAAATATATGGGAAGAAATCATACAACTATTGGGACAATGTGTCACTTCTAGGAAGAATGTATGTGTTGTGGGGTATCAAATAATGAAGAAAAGAAAATAAGAATTAAAATATTAATGAAAATATCTCAAATATTTTGGAATCATATGTTCAGAACTCTTTAACAGAAATTTTTTTTATTTCTTGGAATAAACATATAGAAGATTGGACGAAACTAGTCACTATACTGAAGAATAAATGAAAACAGTTCATGGATAGGTTCCATGAACCAAAATATAAAAAGAGAAGGAAAAATAATAAAAATAGAAGATACATAATTGTTGAAGACTCCTATAAATCTATCCGAAGGGATAATCCATGGAATCTTAATAGTGGATAATCCTTGGATAACACATGTGAGGTTGAAATTTTGAATTCTTTTGAGGATTACAATGGGGGAGCTATTACATTTTTAAATGATACCACATTAAAACTAAAATGAAATGGAAAAGACATTGTATTTGATCGGAAGTTAAAATTAAAGGAATTAGTTTTTGGTTTATGGATATAAAAATGAATTAAGATGTGTTGGTTAAATGTGTTATGAAGGAAACAATGAGATATTCTAGAGAAACTGTATCTTCATCAAGTGATTAAAGTACGAAATAACTATTTCTAAAGGAGTAATAACTAAAGTAAATATATTAAATATTAGATATTGAATTAAATCATGTAACCCAATTGAGAAAGATGAGAATAAGATGTGAAATAGGAGGCTAGGTCATATTGTCCAGCAAAATATGATAATCATCTTTAAGGAAAAATCCATAAGAGATTTACATCTATGAAAAAGAGAAATAACCATTATTTATGAAGCCTATTGGAATGGGAGGATGACCTAGAATACATAAAAGAGTGGAAATTTAGTTCAATAATCCTCTTAAACTTTTATATTTTGATGTATGTGAACATAAAAAAGCATCAATCCATAGAGGTTGTTTTTTAAATTTATCACTTTTATTGATGAATTCACCGAAGTGACCAGTGTTATGTATTTGAAACACAAATTCAATTCTGTGGAAATGATCAAGTTTTAGAGGAGGAAAACTGAAAAACTACTTTGTATATATATTTGGAATATAAAAATTAGAGTGGAAAGTAGTTTAAATTTAATTATTTAAAATCATATCTACTAAATAATATAATAATAAATAAATATAGTTCACCATCAAATCTTCAACAACATGGGGATTTAAAGAGGGGAAATGGAGTTTGTTTGAAATGGGAAGGACCATAGTTATATAATATAAACTCCCTAAGTTATTTTGGGTAAAATCCATATGTAAAAGTATATATGTTTAAAAAAAATATACATACACTTAGAGAATCCATTATCTCCTATGAGAAGTAGTAAGAGAAAAACACCAATGATGGAATAATTTAAAGTGTTTGGAAGTCCTTTATTAATAAAGATAAAACATTCAATCATAGGAATGTTTGATGAAAAATAAGAAGATGTAATTTTCTTATATTACACATCAAAAAAAATAATATTTATTTGTCAGAACAAATGTTATTTTTTTTGAAAAAATGTGATATTAATGTAATTAATAATAGTTCCAAATCAATGGAAGAAGAGAAATATTAATCCAATGAACCAACACGAGTTTGAAAAAAAATTCTAGAGATGGTGAAAAAGAAGAAACTCCCGATTATAATATTGAAAAAAAATGTTTATATAAATCTAGTGATGAAGTCGATTATACGAAAAGTAGAAATATAAAATTTTTTACATTATAAAAAATGTTAAACCATGAAATATCATTGAAGGTTATGAATCCCAATTCAAAGAAGTATAAATCTATGAATGGATAATCAAATGACACTCATCACTCATGTTATTCCTCAATATGTAGTAGATTTAGTTATGAAAAAGGTAAGGATAAAATATATGAAAGAGGAGTTGGGTGAAATTGAGACGATTAAGACATGGGAACATGTTTAGAGAGTAGAAGGAAAGAAATTTACTAAAACTAAATGGGAATTTGATAATAAGTTTAATGAAAAAAGATCATTTTTATGAAACAAAGAATTTTTTGTTTTCAATTGATAGTCACAGGTGAAAGGTGTTAATTTTACTAAAAAAATTACCCTTTTTTCTAGAATTGAGACTATCTGAATGTTTTTGGTTTTTGCTTCTCATCATATGTACATGGTCAATCAAATTGATTGTAAGACAATATTTTTCAATAGTGATGTTGAATAAAATGATTATATTTAAAAACCTAATGGATTTTTTATTTATGGGAATATGGGTTTTTAAATTCATGAAATATTTATATGGGTTAAAGTAGGAAAATCATTCGTAGTACGACAAACTAGGTTATTTTTTAAAAAATTAAACCTCTCTAATGTAAGAGTTCATAAAAATATTTATGTGAATGAATAAACATCTATAGATATGATATTAATTGATTATGTTTATGATATAATTTTTTTTTCTAAATGTTATAATGCATGCAAGGAGTTCATAGCGAAAATGGGAGAAAAATTTGAAATTTCAATTCTTGGGAAGAAAAATTTATTTTTTGGCCTCAATTTGTAAAAAACAGAAGTTAAATATTAAAATATTAGGAAAAATATTCCAATGATCTATTTATTGAATTTTATATATACACTCTAAGGATGTTATTAATATTATTACTATTGGATAAAAAGTGAATAAAGTTAAATACGGAAAAAATTCCAATACAAAATAATTCTATATGTTAATAAAAAGTTCAAACCATCTATATGAACCTAAATGATACATTAAATATGTAGTAAATTTGTGTGACAATTATTAAATTGATTAAAAGGAGTCACAATTTAAGGCTAGTAAAAAAAATTTGTTCCATTTTAAAGGAACATTAATCTGTTTCTCTATGTATTATATAAGTGATAAATTAAAAATTCTTGGGTTCATGAAAACTCATTGGGCTGGTTATTTCAAGGACTATAATTCAACATCATAAGGAAGTTTTTTTTAGAAAAAGTTATCTTTATGGCATAGAAATAAGAAAAACATTGTGACATTAAGTATAATAGAATCTGAGTATATTTCTACCACCCACTCATATACTAAAATGATGTGGATGAGATTTCAACTAAGAGACTTGAATGTGAATGTTGAAAATATATTCAATATTATCATTGACAATAAAAGTTTTATGTATCATTTAAATAAGTCGATTCAACACTCTATACCAAAACACACTGATATCAGATTCTATTCTATTAAGTAGAATGTTGTTATACGAGAAGTTATGTTAGATCCTATTTTAGAAAAAATATATTATGTATAATATTTTCACAAAATAAATTACAAGGGAATGGTTTGATGAACTAAGGATAAAAATTCATGTTCAACCTTCTTCTTTAACTTAATATATCTTAAGATATATTTTTTGTAATTTGACAGGGATTATATAGAAAAGGGGGGTATAATAAAACTCAATTCTAAAAGGATACATATAATCTTTTCTACCATCCATTGATCATAAGATGATTCTATCTTAAAAAAGGGGTATAAAAGGAATAGTGGTTGAATTAAGGCGGAGTACATCTGAATAACATGGCCAAAAATTACTTTTCATTGAGAGATGAAATTATATAAAAAAAATTAATTCCTCAAGAAGTATGGTGTCAAAACTTTGATCCGTGAAAAAAATCACAAATTAGATGAAAATAAATGTTTTTGAGGGTTGATTAAGAGTTTTCTTACAAATAAATAAAAATTTAATTTTCAAGATTCTATTGAAATTTGAAGGAATTATATTTGATTCAATTAATGTTTTAAATATTTTCATTATTCAAACTAAAAATGTTTGGGAATCCAAAAGAACATAGTTTTGATGTTTTCATAATATTACGGAAAACTCATGGAGGATTAAAGGGTATTGTGAATACTTGTCAGAGATCTATAAAATAATTCATGTGATGATATACAACATTATTAATGGAAGAACATCATATGGACGAAATACTAATAGAGATTAATTATATAAAAGTTGGAAAATTGAATGTTAATTGAATGACTAGATTAAAGGAGGGCACTAGAAGATAATGTTTGAGCTTAATTTTAGTGTAATAGTTTGAGATAACAAAATGAAAAAATTTATATAATAACTATTATAATTAATGGAGGATTTAGGTGGGTGAGATGATATGAAGTAGTGTTAAAACCATAAGTACATATATTAAAAGAAAAGTTTCCAAAAAATTTGAAGTGAACTCATATAAACATTTTGTAGTCCCAACCATTGTAAAAATTCTCATTTTTATGGTCAATGTTCAGTATTCATAACATAATGATAATGATTCAAGCAAAGATCTATTGAAGAGTTTTAGAATTTTGACCTCGATTCATGGAGATGAATTGATGAAGTCAAAAATAAGATAACATTACAATGTATTCAATGATCTAGAATGAATACTAAAAGTGACAAGGAGTTTCAAATAAAATCATCCACAGTCTATGGATTTATTGGAGATTGTATGGTTAAATAAAGGGAGAAAAAAATAAAGAATTATTTCTTTTACCTTAATATATTTGTTTATAGTGAACCTGAGTGAGTAAAGAAGATCACTAAGATCCAAAACTATATTTATTGGAATATACTATATCTTGAATTATGAGATCCTAGAGTTTTGTATGTTATAATCTAAAGTACTGGAAGAATGAAATTTCAGATGATGAAATTTTAGAGTTTGATGTTTCTGAGAATAATCTTATGAATCATTCATGAGGATTGTAGGATAAGGAAAAAATTGAAACTCGTGGGAACCAATGTAATCATTTAGTCGAGATACCATTTAATGGAATGAATTATTGGGTAAAGGTTGAATCCTTATAACACCAATATAACTATTTATTGATCTAGTGAAAAATAAAGGACATGAATATTCTTAGCATAACGAGGTGTAGGTTCTCTCATTATGGCTGAATCTTGTTAAAATACATGTTTTTTACTTTATTGTTTGATTTAGTTTATATGATGAGAGTGAACCATTTTTATAATAATATCATAACTTTATCTTGTTTCCTAGGATAACATCATGTAAAATAAATTTGTAAAACGGTAACCATATATTAAACCTCCCCTTTTTAGTGGTTTAACCTATTTGTGGGTATCATAATAGGTATGGATATAATCTAGGGACATTTTTGGAAGTTTCACATTGAATTAATACACATACTATATACATTACTTTTTGGTGTATTCGTACCTTATGTCTCATTAATTAGGGAAGCAAAAGATCTCGGCATATAGAGATTAGTAGCTGGTGTTGTAATGAATACATGAGAAAAATATTGATGTATTTTAGAGACAGGATGAGTGTAGCATTAGTGTAGCTTTAGAGTAGTCTATTATATTTTGTGTGTGAAATAAATATGTGTTATCAACCTTTTTGAAGTATATTTTAATTTTTTATAGATCATGAGACATTATGGATATTCAATTTTCATATCTTATGATATATTTCTAGTTATACTTCTATTGTTGTTGTGTTTACAACTTATTAATTTGTTTTCTAATTTTATTATAGTTATTATTAATGAAAAAATAGTCTTCCCATTATCATCCCTAGACTCTCACTACTAATAAAAAATATCTAGCATATGGGTTGGTCAACTTATGGTCCCTGGATCTCTACCTCAGTTGATGTTATGGAGATCTACGTTGGGGATGCTACAGGTAATATTTTCACATTCAATTTATAAATTAAATAATAAATAAATGAACTATAACATATTTTTTTTATATAAAGAAGGTATATAGAATGGTAGATCAAAATGAATCTATTGTGAAGCTACCTCATATATAGAGAATAAATGATTTTCTTTTTAATAATGTTATAAAATTATTATTTTATGGTCAATATAAAGGAAATATTTTTGTGGTGGTGAATAATCATCCAATACAAAATCATGATTCCACATATAAGATGAGGTCCCAATGAAAGAGAACAGATGAATGAAAATATCGGGATATAAATTCAATAGAAGGTATTTAACCTAATGATTCTTTTTCACCCATGAAAACTCATGTAAATGTTAGAGATAGAGCAGGGTCTACACGAATTCATTAGTTGAATTTTATATTATCCAAACATCAATAATATTTGGTTCATGGAGATGTCAGTCTTCTGTTTTATTAATTATAAATGAAATGTCAATAAAAACTCTCATTTATGTATATTATTTAGTTCTATTTTCATGTAAAATTTAAAATATTTTTTCGGTTCATCCAAAATTAAATGTATAATTTGGGAAGATTGGAGATGTTTTTATCATTGAAAACAATTTTATTAAAAATAATGAATATATAGATTTAGGCATTTTTATAGGCTTCAATCATCATAGAGTGATTTTAATATTTGGGGAAGCATTGTTATATGATGAAACAAAATGTTTCATCAATAGGTGTTATTAAAAATTCTTCAATGTTCATCATATGAAGGTACCCAAAAAATTATTTACTAATCAATATCTTTCTATTGTTATTTTAAATTCGGAGGTTTAGCCACAAACAAAATATTTAATTTAAACAAGGAATTTTATTAAAAAGGAGTTAAATTTTTGGGGAATTAAATGGAAGATTTTTTATATTTTATTGAATTGTTTAGAAGTTTATGTTTCAATGTCAAAACATAAATAAATTTCATACAGAATGTGTGAAGTTAAAATAAAAATATGGAGATGGTAAAACAAATTAGTAATATGGAGATTATGTTTTATGTGTAAAGTGTAATAATTGTTTTCTAAAAGAATTTTTTATATAATGGATTCATAGCAATCATCATTGTGAACGTTTAATAGGGTTTTAAAAAATTGTATTCCTCGTAGATAATAAATAATATATTTCTTCCAGGATTTTAAGTGGGTACTTCAAAAAAACATATATTAATATAAAAATTATTGATTTGATATGAAGGGTTAATTTTCATAAAATACATTATCTTACCATTCACTGATGACTCATATGGAAGAGATATATAAAACGAAGATATTTCATTTATTTCAAGTTGAAAATTAACTGACCATAGGTAGTTTTATGAAATAATTTCTGGAAAGTGACATCATATACTTATATTTCATTGATATAACATGTTGTTAAGATGAATTATGTGTTATATATAAATTGTACAATAATTATTTCTCTTTTTCTTTTCAGAATTTTTATTTTTTCTATTACCTGTGTGGAAATATTTAATTTTTTTTGAAAAACGTGATGTCAGGTAAATTTCAGAAGAATATAATTTTAAGATATATGCATGCATTACATAAAATATTATCATGGTCAATGAAAAACGAAATAATGAGGATTTTGATAATAAATTTCTAATTTAACAACCAAATTATTTTTATTAATACATCGATTTTATGGTTTATTAATATTCATGAATATATATATATATATGTAATATATTTTAATTTCATTATAAAAATTATCTTATATAATCCATTATATACTGACTATATATGTAAAACTACTATGTTTACATCATGAAATAAAATATGTTCGATTTAAAATTCTAATATATCTCTTTAACTAGATTGGTATTTTTATCTATTTAAATAATTTTATAAATATTGGATAATTATAAGGATTTATAATGATATATTTTATTATTTTAGTATTGGAAATAATATTTATCTAGGTATAAAATAATAATATAGGGTTTCATTTGAGAAAAGAACAGTTTTTTAAATAATGAACTATTTTTTGATTATTATAGGATTTAATTTAGAAGATAAATTTATAAAATTATTAAATTTAATTAGGTAAAATAAAAAACATTTTTTATTTCAATATGTATAATTTTTCTTAGTGTGAATTTTTGTTATATTTTCATGTAAGGTGCTTTTATGGGGATTAGTTTATAAATACAGTTTTTTAAAAATACCAAATATTTTATGCCATCATCATTATATAAATATGACATAAATGTTTATGATTTTTTTCTCTAAAAATTAATTGATAGATATAATCATGGTATAATATAAATAGTATCCTTGTAAAATAAATTAACTTTTCTTTCACGATAAATACAGAAATGTTTATTAATGCTGAGGTAGTGTGTATACACCATCTGAAAAGTAAAAAATTTAGAGTATAACCTAATATATAGAAATGAATAACTATATGCCCAAAATTTAATATAAATATTATGAATACTAATTATATATATATATATATATATATATGAATTTTATTGTTATATAATAAGATAATTACCCATATGATTACCAATTGATTGCACAATGCAACAAAAGTCAAAGTAATGTTTTAAAAGTATTTTCATGATAAGGATGTTAGTTTATATACATTATTAAACGATATAGATAATAATAATGGTCAATAATAAATTATATTTATGTTATTAATTTATTTTTTTAATTTTAAATAAAATGATAATACACAAAACACTTACACAACTTTGACGTAATGCTTGTATAAGTAGAAGAAAAGTCAAATTAATGGTTTAAAAATATTAATGGTGAAAAAGATTGAAATATTTATGATCTACAATATATTTATGGATGAATATGAAATTTAAGGAAATATTTTAATCTTTAAATTCTAATTTCACGGTTATCTAAATATTTTTGATGTCATATTATAAAAATAACCATTAAATGAACTTTAAAGGGTATTTATTATTAAAAATGATATATAAAATATTAATAAATATTAAAAATATTATATTGAGTCAATTGGGATGGTTAATGGTTTATTATATGATATTGTTTCCATTTTTTAACCACTTTATAAATTTAAAAGTCATTCTCGACTATTAAAGATTTTGTATTTACAAAAACAACATTTAATTTTTATAATAAAATAAGACTCATTCTAACCTTTTTAAAAAACATATTAAGTTCTATTTTATCTCTATATTCATCCTAAATATCCATCTATAGATACCTTTAGACATTTTAAATCCTTTTCCAATTCCATGAATCAATTTTCAATGGATTTACACTAAAACCTAAGGAGACAATTCATTAAACATGGTAAGAGTTCATTAGTCTCTTTCTCATGTCCTATTTATGAATAATTTTATTGAAAAAATTATTAAAATTATATTATTTTGATTCAATGATTCCATTATCGTGGAATTATGATTTCTTGGTCCATTAGTTATGGAATATTACACATTGTCTCTCACAAATCCCTTTTTATAAGCTATACTATGTACAAAATATTGTTTTACTTTAAAAATTTTCCATTTTTAGTTAATGTTTCCCTTAATATTTTGTAAAAAATAAATAAACATTAAAAGTATCCCCAAAATTACATTTCAATTATAATTTATTGTTTATAAAACTACAATATTTATGGGATTTTATTTATTGTAATCACTTTTTAAAAAAAGCATCATTCATCATTGTGATTTTATGCTTCCTAAATGAATGATGATGTATTAAAAATTATACATACATTTAGTTGATTCTTTAAAACTTATTCTGTGATTCAATATGACATTAATATTAAAGTAATTTTATTATTATGATTTTTACTAGTTAAATATCTCTAATAATAATTGCAATAAAATAAATAAATATGGTTGTTTTAACCATTAAAAGCAAGATTATTAAAGAAGGTTATTTTAAAAGTTACTATTTTATAACATATTAAACACATTTTCTTCTATAATGATA
Organism: Viscum album; assembly: GCA_963277665.1. Classification (NCBI taxonomy): domain Eukaryota; kingdom Viridiplantae; phylum Streptophyta; class Magnoliopsida; order Santalales; family Viscaceae; genus Viscum; species Viscum album. The sequence goes on from OY728120.1 coordinate 2,118,755,674, forward strand.
TAAAAAATACCTTTAAACATCTATATTTTATAGAACCATTTTACAAGTACCCCTTACCATTATAAAAATACAAAATCTATTTTGGAAGTTATGTACCGAATGATCACAAGATGATCGATGTTAACAATACCAATTTTGAAATGAATGAAGAATTATAATAAATGAAATAAAATTAATAATCATAATGTAATTATCATGAAAATAATTCTTAAGATTGTATATAATTAATATAATATTATTCTTTACAATGGTAGAGGTGTTGTATGTTCACTAAAACGAGAACCACGACACCATAATGGTGAATGTGATGTCATGGTAGACAATCATGCTTGCTATTGATGCGAACATGATTAATGTGAGTGCTACATGTCTCTACCACAAGATTTCTTCAGTTACGATTAAAATAGTATATTCATTTATAGTTTTCTCACCTTATTAACTAATAAGTTCATTTTATGAACACCATCATACTATAACATTCGGGTTTAATGAGATAGATCCCAATATGATATGTGATGAATAACACTCTTCTGTCAATAAGGAGAATAATGTATGGATATGAAATATGATTTTACCATATCCTAATATTTTTTTTGTACAAAACATGTGATGATTTTATAAAATATTATATTCTCTTCCCCTCTGAAACATGGTTGTCATTCTTCAAAGGCGATAACACCCATTTAGGCTTTTAGGAGTCCTCACATATTGTTCGTGGATCCATTGACTGATGTTCCCCACTAATTGTAAAGTCTGATTCATCTATTGATGCATGTGATCATTGAAAATAACACTTTGTTATAGAATATTATATAATATACTTTTTTTGTTATTATATATATTTCATTGTATGTATATTGTTGTTCCGATACACTTTTTAGTTTTTTTCTTTGAGATATATTTTCCTATGTTTTGGATTCAATTTAACTTCCAAGAGTTATATGATGATACGAAAAAATACATTAGGGGAATCATAGTTATTTTCGTCAATTATTATATTTTTTAATCTATGTTTTCAACGAAAACATCACCACCTACATGAAGTAGAACATGCCATGGTGGTTCTTTACTTGGAATCTCCAGGAACCATGGTAGAATTCATGGTTTTGGTGTCCCCAATGTATTTAAAAAAATCCAGAACATTACATCCCTGGGATAAAGAAATATGTGGTGGTAAATTTATACCGTTACATGTAGGTTTGACGTAATGTTAATATGTGACATACCATTATATAAGGGGTTCACATAAAGGTTAATCCATAACACCTTTACATAGTTCTATGTTGTGTAGGTTTCATGGCTTCCTACCCTTACATAGACTATTTGGATAAGGGTCCTGTGGACATTAACATACATAGAATGTTTGTGTAAGTGTAAGGAAAATATATCCTTATATAGAATATGGATTCTGTGTAAGGGATAACAAAAAAGGGTTAATTTTTTTTACTATCATTTATTTAAATGGTTTATAAAATGATTATAATTTATTATAAAAGTTATGTCGGGATATTTATATTTATAAATAGTTTATAAATAAATAAATAAATTATATATTTTAGAAATTAATTAAAAGTATTTTAAATATTTCAAAAATTCTTAAATATTAATATTAATATTTAAAATACATTTTAAAAATTATATGGCATATCCATTGATCTAGAAAATAAAATTATTATTTGGAAAACATACGAAATAATTAGTAAGGTTATATAAATTATTATTCAAAAAATATAAATGTTTTTTATGATTATAATTTTTAATTTTTCATAATTAAGTTATTTAAAATTGTTTTATTTAAAAGTAATGCCTTATTATAAGATATCATTTTAAACTCATAGAAAATGTTTTTATTATTGATTTGAGAAAATTATTAAATAATAAATTTAAATTAAATATAATATTAAATATTTCATATTTATTTTGAACATAAATTGTTTTTATTAATGTTTTAACTAATTTATAAAATGCCTATAGTTAGCATATTTTTTTCGTAGTTCATAAATGTCTTTTATTTTAGAAACAAAATGTCTATTTAAATTTTAATTCCTTTATTATTCGTGTTTATTATAATTTTTATGAAATGTAAATATTTTTTTTGAAAAAATTATATAACAAATTGATTCTAGGATAGATTATTTCAATTGATTCTAAGTGAGAAATCATAAAATTTAGTTTCCACTTACCATGAAATCAATTTATAATTGAAGATAATTGGTTGAATTTGGTTATTGGGAAATGTATGTGTATATTGGTTATTATAGTTATCATATATAAAAATTATACCTTGGGGGAAAGTCTCCCTGTGTAGAGGGACATGGATTCATACCACATACAATTATGCTGGCTTATGACTTATCTAGAACAGTGGATGAGGTAAGTTATCTATCTCATTAAGCTTATTCATGCAGAGATTAACAATATCATATAACTCTTTTCCTTTACAGGAAATTTTCCGAATCCTTATTTATATAATGTATTCAGTTATATATGAGTATTTTTGGTTTTTATTTTTTGTGAGTAACACATTCCACGGGTTTTGTAAGTAGTTTCACATTAATGTGGTGAAAACACAATAATTTGGGGGATTGAATTGGGATTATAAAAGTAAATTGTTAACATAATTTATTTATAAAATGAATAATACATGAATATATAAATATTACATTTGATATAATAGTTATGAAATTAATATGAATATGATGTATATTAAATTGGAAAAACCCTAAAATAAAACCCCACAATTAATAATTGTGATATTTCTTCCAAAGTGTCACTTGTCTAGTAATTAATCATTCAACTGTGTTGGATCTACCATATTTGGGTTCGCCTATATTATCTAGTGTAAGGAAATAATGTAATTGAGAATATTAAATCATCCTTGACTAGGTTATTCCAATGTAGGATGCCTTTGGATTGTCATTTTTTAAACTATTATTGATGTTTTCTTTGAGAAATACTTTTCTATGAAACCCTTAATTAGTATACAAGTGAAAACAACTTTAGTGCATCTATATAATAGATTTGGATATGTATATATCCACTATACATTCTAATAATAATTACTATTTTTATTGATATTCTTCACTACCTAAATAATTTAGTGTTGAGAGGAACACTAAAGGAGACTCATCATGTAATGAAATATTGGTCTCTAATAACTAAAAGGATATGATGTTTGAGTGTTATAAATTTTAGTGGGAATATTATTATTTAATTTCTTTAATTAAAATATGTAAAACATGATACTCACATATTGATATATCCTTATGATAGATTATAGAATACTTCACATTAATCATTTTGAAATCATTAATAGGTATCAAAATTAAAATATTTAAAGATTGATATTTAGGACTAAGAAATGTTTTCATGGATAAAAATTCAGATTCTATTAATTTAATTTTTATTGAAATTAATTCAATAAACTATGACTAATTAATATACATATTGAGTTTGTATAACACATTTGTACTAAAAAATAGAAACTCAGATATACATGTGAATTGGAAAAGGGTGTAGTAGATCCTTGTATTAGTATTGGATAAATAGTTGTTACATTTGATATTGGCCCTTTTAATCTAAGTATACCTAGAATATTAATCATGTAATTAGATATTTTTCATAATTTTCATTCCAAAAATAGAAATTTTATAAATGTATATTTTTTCTAAGAAGGGATTTTAATTTTCCATTACGGAAAACTGTTGTTACATATATAGAAATTTAATGCTTTATTGTGTTTTAAATTTTATTAATGATTTATACATTTTAGATATGGGAAATATTATTTATAATATTTAGAATTAGTAGGTTAGGGTTGATTCTAATATCACATATCATTTAAATTATCACCTCAAACATATAATTAAAAAATGTGTTAAAAAATTCCACTGTGTTGTATTTTGGGACTCATTGAATTAGAAATTTTTATATATATGTCATATATGTTTATTAGAATAAATAAAAAAGACACAATCTGGTAGAAATGTGATATTATGGTGGACATTTGGATCCCATACATAGTTATGTATGTGGACCAATTAGTAGAAAAAATGGAGGTTTTAGTTACATCATTACTTTTACAAATGAATTTAGATCTTATAGATATGAATTTCTAATAAAACAAAATAATTGGTATTCTGAAATGTTTAGAGAGTTTCAAAGAAAAAAAATAATCAATTTTTAAGAGTTTTATGATTTTCCGATCTGATCATGGTGGTGGATTAATAGGGAAATAATTTATAGTTCATCTAATACATTGTTAAACAGTTTCAAAACTCACACATCCTAAAACACCACAAAGGAATATTGAATGTGAAAATAAGAATGATACCTTTATAGACATGGTTTGGTAGATGATGAGTCTATATGACATTATTATTTCATTTTGGGGTTATGTTCTGAAGGATACTAAATTCTTATTAAACATCATTCCATCAAAAGTAGTCATAAAGACACCATATAATATATGAACTAAAAAATATCCAAATATGTTTTTATAGAGATTTGGGGTCGAGAAGAATTAATACAACCATTGGGTTTTGATAAGTTTAACACTAAATGTATAAAGTTCTTATTTCTGGGTTATCATAAGGAATAAAATATATGTTATTCCTATAATACTATTAATCACAAAGTGTTTTTGGCCCGATATTTTATATTTCTTGAGAAGAGATATATAATTCACAAAGATGGTGGGTGGAACGTTGAACTATGATAAGTTAAAAATAAAAAAAAATGTTTTTTTCTTGAGTAAGAAGTTAGGATAGTACCATAAAGGGTTGTGAAAGATAAACTGACTAATTTTATATAAGATCTTTGATGGTCTAGTATGATTCATTAATATCTAGTGATATATGGATTTAACATAATAAATGATGATGATGTATTTTCCACAGGTGATGAACCTATCACTTGTCGTCAATCCATTGAGTGTTATTATTATTATAAATGGTTAAAATATATGGAACAATAAATTTACTCTATGCCCACTAACCAATTTTAGAACGTTTTGGACGCACCTAAAAGTGTATGACCGATAGAGTGTAAGTTTTTTTATAAAAATAAAAGTCACATCTGTGGTAGAGTATCTACTGTAAATCAAAACGGTGTAAAAAGGTTATAAACTAATATTTGTCCTTGACTATGAAGATAAATTTTCACATATATTTCTAATAATTACTTTTTTTATTTTTTAACCATAATATCTCATTATTATTATCAAATATACCATGTGGGTATAAAAAATTATTTCTATAATGTGAATTTACTGAATGGAATGTATGGGATACAACATGATTTTGGTAGCTTAAAAATGTCTTTAATATGTTTTAAATGTTTATCTATCCAATTATGGACTGAAGCATGAATCATGAAGTTATAATATCTGGTTTGACGATGAGATCAATGATTTTAGTTTCATCAATAATGAGTATGATTATTGTATATATATATGGGTTATTGGGACTGTCATAGTATTTCTAATATAGTGTACAGGTTAAGTAATGGTAATTGTAAATTAAATTTATACAATTCATTTTTTAAAGATATGGATGTGTAAATTATTCTTAATGTAATACATGGGTAAATATACCTACATACTCAAAGTAAAGATCTAGAGTGATATATCTAAGTGGTTTCGTAGACTGAGCTAGAAAACATATTTTTTTAAGGTGATAATTTTCTTTTACAAGGATTTATCTAAGATAGTGTCTCTACCAGTGTTTCAGGGATTGAATCTTGGAAAAAATCAATATCATTATAAAGAGTTAGAAAGGATGGATATAATTCCTTATGTGTCTTACATATGATCTTTCATGAGTACCATGTTGTGTACTCAATCCAATGTATCTTATAATTTAATCATAACTACTTGATACTAATATAACCTTGGTGAGAGTCACTGGATTGTTTTAAAGAACATTCATATGTACATGATAAAGACTAAGGATGTGTTCTTGGTCTTTGTAGAAATGGTATAAATTTATGTAAATGTTTTCACATTTTCCAGTTTTCAATCCATCAAATATGATATATAATTTAAATTTTTCTTCATGTTTTCTATAAATGGGGGAGTTTTCAATTCTAAAAGTTAAAAATAAGCATCTATAATTAAATCAAAAAAAGTGTTAGATACATCATTACATCATATGTTTAGAAGGAATTTTTTGTATCAAGATTCTCATTACCAAACATAGAGTGGTTCATAGCATTGAATAGCCAAGTGAGATATATTGTGGAAACTATGGAGATATTTCTATAGAAATTATGAAAGTTCTCACTATAGTTCCAACGAAATCATTCAAAAATACCATCTCATAGGACATATTTTTGGGAGGAATAATATAAGAATTAGTTTTGTGGCTACAGAGAATAATGTAGCATATCATTGGATAAAAAAATTACTATATCAATAAAAGGGGGGTAATATAGAATATTAGTGTTTAAGAAAAATGATATATGGGATTTAATGGTTTTAAATATATCATGTTATTATAATAAATTAAATATATATTTATCCTTTATTCATGCGTGTTTTAATTTATTTAACTTGAATGGTTGAATGAAAATGTATCCAAAAAGTATGCATTTCAGTTGTCCCTAAACAAATTATATTAATTATTATTAAGGGGTGTAATTATATAATAATTATAGATTGAATATATTATTATAATCATTAAATTTATTTGCATATGATATATCAAGAATGGATTAATGAGGTAATAAGTAGTGACTTATTACATGGATTGATATGCAAATGTATATATCAGGGAATTTCATAAAATAATTTATATATATATGGTTGTATACTTATTAACAATTCATATTACCTTTTTTTTGTGAGATAACAAGAATTAGAACTATCATAATTTGATACCTTACTAATTCAAGTCAAAATTGATCTTAGTAAATACATGGGTGGTTTGGTATGTTGCTGATCATGTTCTCAGTTCCAGCTTAACCGATATGGAATTTTAACATTGATATGAGAAGATAAAGACATTATTAACCATGATTGAATTATATTTAGGAAATTTATGGAAATTATTAGTTGAGTCACATATGATGTTTTTAATTATGTTGATGAGTTCCATATGAAATAACCATCAGATATATGAATGACATTTGATGCATTTATCAATATGGGTTGTATTTTTTAGATAATCAATAAAACATAATTGGACTATATTGGAGTGACATGTTCCATGTCTAGGGTTATCATAACCTTATGGGAAATTTATTATATGGGAATATATATGATGTATATGATGCATCATGTGGTGGAAATGTTCATATTTCTATATAAGTATGTTTGATGGAGATCACACAAGACACCTTGTTATCTGGAGTTGCATTGATTCTTTTATAGAGTCTTCTATTTTATTACATCCATAAAATTTAGATATCATATTCTTTATGAATTTTACTAAAGACCATGGGGTCACATAGTTAAGACCTTCGATAATTATTATGTTTTGGAAAATGTTTTTGTCCCAATATGAGTAAATCTTATAAAAAATGCATCAATGTTCATAAAATTTATTTCAAGAAATAAAAACCCAAGAGTTTATACATTTATTTATAGATAACATCATTCATCTATGTTTTCAATGAATGGCCCCAAATAAACTATATCATTTTAGATCTATGAGATGGAACCAGACACGTTACATTATTTCCAACACTTTTCAGTGAATTTAGTGAATTAATGGTGGCTATATAAGAGGATTTGATCCTCTTAAATTATGTATGCATGTGGAACCTATGATAGTTTCATGCTATATGAGACTCTATTCATACTCTAAGACTATTCATCATTCCTCAGAAGTTCTAACACCCTTTCGATTATTCAATTGTCCTTAGGAAACATTCTTGAATTTATTGGCCATTGTGCCACCCTCATATACTGAAGGAATCCAACTATTTCTCCATGTGATTCTCATAAACCACACACTATCAAAAAAATGTAGAATCTTGAAATTTTTGGGCAATATTGATACACTATATTATATAATATGATTTTGGAAATAGTTATGAATTTGATTCTTGGATATATATTCTTATATGTTTTTTATTCTCTTTTGTTTCCAAGTGTTATATAATTATCCAACAAAACCAATGAAGAGACTGTAAAATGATATTTTGGACTCAAGGTAAGGGGTATACGTTTAAGCCTTACTTTAAATGGTTTGAAGATTTCCTCTAAAACACTTTTTTCATGAATATTCATATTCATTATATTATATAATGATGTTTATTATCTATATATTAATTATTTATTATAGAAATTTTCTACTAACATTGACCTTCCTTACAAACTTTTACTAATATTACTCTATATGATTTCACGGTTTTAAAATTTAATTTTTATTTCCAATTTGTTTCAAATTTTTCATTTAAAAGAAGAGTTATTAAAACAAAAAAAAAGTTTACTTTTAATTATTTTTATGGGTTAACTAAAAAATAGTATGCATATGTGTTCAAATGATTTTTATGATGAAATATATTCCTATTTCTGTTTTATTAATTCTTTTGTTCATGGGAATAGAATTTTATTATGGGTGGGTCTGATATATCCCTCCAATGCATTGGGTAGTGATTTATTCTCTTGATAAATGATATTGGAATTAACTAATGAATTTATTCCATAGAAAAGGTGATTATAAGGGTGGGGGTTGTAGGAATTATATGAATTTAATTTCCTATGATTCCTTTCTTGTTTTTCTATTCTTGTAATGCTTTTAATGGAAATATTTTAATTTAATAAAATAATAAGTTGAATTTATGAGTAAAGGGTTGTTTTAATCCTTTAAAAAGTAAAGGCTTAATTATTAATGAATGTTTATGATATTTAATAGATTTAATATTTTCATATTTTTTTCATATTTTATTACATAAATCTCAATGTATATCAATTTTGAAGGCAATATTATGTGGTTTCATTATGTAACTGTAAGATCAAAGAAGTTAATTTCATGCTTGAAAGTATTTTTATTTTACCTCATGAGTCCATGTTCTAGATAAATACTATTTTATGTTTTTCAATTATTTCATTATCCTAATGAGTAATTTTTTTTGTATACCCATTAATGATTTTTATACTCATACAATGTTTTCAAATTTCTTTAAAGGGATTAAGGATGATTAGGAATTATTATTACTCCAAACATTTAATATAAGATATTGGTATTCAATGAAGAAAATGTATCATATAAATAATTTGTTTTAGTGGAAAAAATCAATATAATAGATAATTATGGGTTTAATTATTTGATATATTTTTTAAATATTTAAAACAATAATCCAAAAGTGTTACAGGAATGTAAGTAATGTAATAAATTTTATAATTATGGGACATTTAAGTATGGGTCTTTCAAATGAATAGAAATATGGTATAAATAATTATCCCTAATAGAAATTCTCTTAGAGATGTGGATTATGAGATGGATGAAAGTTACACGACTTCCTTCTCAAATTTAAGTAATTTTACTTTTTAAATAGGCAATTAGAAAAAATTGGTTGAAAAAAAGAAATTATTATAACATAGACTACCCTATCTTGAAATGTACAAAAATAAAACATTATTGCAAAAAATGGTGGTCATTTAAAAAGTAATTATGAGAAAAAAATTCAGAAGAAAATAAATCGACTAAAAACTATTAATTATTCATCTATGATGTTGGTATGAACTCCTAAAACTCATTACCTTTAACATTTAAATAGTGACACAAATAGGGTTTCTAAAATATATTTTATGTTATTATAAGGGGATCTAGATCAAAAAAATTAATATAATTTTAATGAAATATATTGACATATAATTTTATATCGTCATTAGTTAAGGTTCATATTGTTAAAAATTATGTTTAATTAAGAAATTTGGTTTTTATATATGGGAAAATATCAATTAACATAACAATACATATTGTGATAAATTTGCATCTTCATTTTTCAACACCATTCTTTTTATAATTTTTGTATTAGTTAAATTTGGGGTCGTTACAACAAACACAATCAACTACATTCAATGAACATGTATAGTTATATGGATAATTGGAAACACCATCAATAAATTTAAAACAATATGTAAATTTAAAATTTATAGTTAATTTTTTAAGGATCCTTCAAAATACATTATGTCTATAAAATTTGATCATTCCTATTATAATAAACACCCAAATAAAATTTTGAACAATAACATTGGAGTTAAATTAGAGGTATAATTAAAATTTAGAGATTAAAAAAATATGAAATTAAATTCATCTAAAATGGTATGCTAATTTACTATATTTGGATTAATGGGTTATCTTTTCAAAGAACATCATTAAATTATGAAACCATTGAAATTGTTATTTATATTTTTAGTTAAAAAATTTAATTTTAAAGGTTGCATTGTGTTATATATTATATTTTTTGGACACTAAATTGTATCCTAAGAAATATTAGAAAACGATTTTGAAATTTTTTTCATGTTTTTTATAGAAAAAATATATAATTATTATATAGTGGAATGAAAAATTACAAATAGACACCCTAAACTAAAAATACTCTTAATGTTCAACCATTTCCAATATAATTTTTATTAGTCATTTTCTTTTTTCAATATTCCATATATTTCATGATAATAAAACCTATTTCAATCCATATTTTACTTTGGTCTTTACAAAAATAATAAACCATAATCATTATGAAATCATTAAACATTAATAGTGAAATTTTAAACAATAAAGAACAATTTATTTACAAAATCTCTATTACCTAAAAATATATTATCATATAGTCTAATACATCTTCACCTTGTTGTTGTTTTTCTTTCAAAGTGAATGTCAATGAAATTTTCACAAAGAAATATGAATATATACGTTGGAAAATACAATCTATATATCTAATCTCACATTTATTCTTAATCATAAACCAATAATAATTAATCACATTGTTTTATTTATATTGAAAAAAGGAATATTTAATTTCATAAGTGTTAGTAGTAGTTCAATATCCTCATAAATTTGGAATAACAATACTTAACGATATTTATTTTATCTATTTATTTAAAATATTGACTATATATAAAAGTGATAGAACTTGTTTTTGGGTATCTAAATCCCATAGAGAGTCATTATAACGAATAAATATGTTGTTAACATATCATGAAATATAATGATTTCTTTTACAAAACACAATTAGGTCATACCTATATAGATCATACAAAATAATCCTTCTATGAAAATTGAAATCAAATATTAGAAACCTTATTTTTTCTATTTTACCCGGGTGGTAAAATTTATACAATAATAAATCATTTCTTATCTATTACTAAGAGAATATCCAATTTCAATGAATCATTTAAGGTTATTAATTTTTTTCCACCAAATTCATTAAATCGGTTAATTTTTTTAAATTTTTTTTCATATATGAATATAGGGAGCCATTCATTTTCATTTCTTATTGTAGAATTCACATTTCAAATTACTAATCCTGTATGATGAGTTTTATGAATGATTTAATACCCTTTTACTAATTCCATTATATGTTTCTAGATTACAATATCAACTACTTTTATGGTGTTCATTTCTAAATAATATGACATGATTTTAGTGTTTATTTATTAAAATTCCTTTTCACTATGATCTCTTCCATGATATCCCAATTCATATTCCTTATATATATATTTTACATATCTAGGGTCAAGTACTTATCTAATATCCTAATAAAGATTTTTTTGTTTATAAATTTTAATATATGTGTTGATACTAGCAATTTCCCATTCCTTTAGATTATTTATTTTTCTATCCTGTTTTCTTAAATTATTTTCAAAAAACCCAAATTACATATGAATCTTTTTAATTTTACCTTAAAGTGTATGAACCCATTACTTATCATCCCTATGCATACACAAAACTAGAAATCCAATTGTTTTTTTAGATTCCTCCTTTTGGGTGATTGAATGAGAGGTTGATGAATGCAATAAAAAACATTAATGAACTCATGGGTAACCAGTTTTGATATTTTTAATATAAATACACTTGAAAACATTTATATAAAATAAAAAATACCACTACTAGTGTGTGTGTCTTTTATAATAATTTGATCTTAATTATAGCATCTAAGGCTATAAGGTTCTTTTTACTAAATGGATCTTCCTTAAATTTCTTATTCTCCACTACAATCCCACTAAACTTAAAATTAATATACTATATTGAAAAAATGGTTACATTAAAATTGTTTTATATCATATAAATATAAATTTCAATATTTATGAAGTATATCAGAGGTTTCATTATTTCCCCAAACACTTTTACCATGTTGTTGTGAAAGGACCTCATAGATTGGATCAGATCATCATATTGTAACGTCCAAGTTCTGGGTGCCGCATAGAGGTGTCGCGTACCCAGTCGGTCACATAGACTCAAGAGAAATTTCCCAAATGCCAGAGGCTTCTGACTAGCAGTGAGGGCCTTGGGTGAAATAGTGTGGAATCTATTCTCTCATAGGAAGAGTAATGCAGCAGAAATAAATAGATGAAAAAAGTAGAAGTAGTAATAATAAGATGCAACAGTAAATAGCAGAAGAATAGAAGTAGATAAACAACAGGATCACATATAGGTAAATAATGCATGATAAATATGTCTATGAGAGAAGCCAAACAAGTAAAAATGCTAGAATACAGTACTAAACAAAAGTAAAAAGAAAAAAATAAACTTCGGCAGCATTGAAATCCTCAATTTGGTCCCATGCTCTTTAGCTCCACCAAAATCAAGTACCTGATGTAGAAGGCTTTTTACCCTTATCTATACCAACTGTAATATAATATATTTTGTCCAAGAATCATTACCGAAATAGGGTTTGAGATGAATTCCATTTATCCACCACACAAAGATCTATGCTTAATAGTTAGTGAAAATATAAGGCAGGTAATAAGTAAATTGAAGTCGTAAACAAGGAAGTACTCAAATGTAAACAATCATATAGTTTAAATTTAATTCATATTCCTATATCAAGTAAGAAGCAATCAAAAACAAGTAACTCTCAGGGAAGTACACACATCTTATCTATTATGTTTCAAACTATCAAACATATGAATTCCTCTCAGAAGTACTCATAGTCTATCCCCTCTAGTTCAGATTTAGCAAAGACACTCCGAGGATGCACAAATAGTAAATTCCACCTATGGTCTTTTATCGGTAAACTACGGACACTCTAGGGAAGCACTCAATGTCCAATTACCTCTGCTGTCTCTCAATTTGGATATACAGAAACTCTGAGGGAGAACTCACAATCCTCCCCCCTATTGTCTTGCAATGTGAAAAGTAAATAGGCACCCTGGGGAATCCCTTAGTGTCCATTCCTGCTATGGTCTAGTAAACCATGTTCCCACAGCCCTGTGTAAGTCAATCATGCCCAATGATATTTAACTGCCAAAGTAAACCCAAGGAACTACTTGGCTAACATCTTTCATGAAATACCTGTCTAAACAGCTACAATCATACAACAACATCAAATAATATCACTTCATCTTAACAACACTTGGAATGGAAAACAAGCAGCTTAACTAAAAAACAAGACCAAACGGTCAATAACAAAACAAAACTGGGCAACACAAACACAACATAAAAATAACCCTATCCACAACAAAAAAATTCTACTCATGCATACAAGGCATAGAAGTCATTATTAGGACTAAAATACTAAACACTCAATACCCCATTCTAGGGTATTGTGATCTTTTTCACATAATATTCAATGAATAACTATGGAAAGGTAAAAACCACCTACCTCATCAATGTACGATCGAAATACTCTGACATCAGCCCTTGAATCAACCTAGAATGTAGTAGATCAACTAAAATGTCAAAAAAAACTCAACCATGAATATCATTAGAGAGAGGATAAATCATGGTACAAGGCTCTAGAAGAAGGAATAAATGACTGATGCGATTCCCACACAACCAACAGAGTTCAATTCCAAGAACAGACGACAAGTCGGAGGCCCATAGAATATTCGTCGGTGTCCATTGCTCCTGGACGTGATAGACCTAGAAGAAGGGTGTTCTACATATTAGATGTGACCCTGGTCCAATATAAAAATTAAAAACAAAGTACAAAACATGTTATTTAAATGTACATGGTGTGTAATTGCCTTAACCAGCCTCCACTTTAGGTGGTCTCTAGGTCACCCCACAAATCCATGTAATCTTCTATTACACGGACAATACACTATCACTTGCCGAACCTGGGTACATGGCATGTATTCAAAAGTACACATCGTGCACTCCATCAAATTCCATATTCTCATATTTTTCTTAAAAACACTAGAAAAACAGAAACAGTACGTTAGAGGATGATTTGGGTTCTTACAAACTTCCCACCATAAATAAATTCAACCCCAAATTTCCTTATCGAGGTAGTGTAGAAGATGAATCCTCAAATAGCTTTGGACACTACGATCATAAATCGGACTCCCTCTCCCAAGTCTCGTCCTCTACTCACCCGTGATTCCATAGCACTCATACAGGAGGAACATACCAGGCATGGATTACCTTTGTGAATCGATCAAAAATCTTGACCGGATGCTCCTCGAACGATGAGGCCACCACCAGCTCAACCTCCTTGGGTTGTAAAACATGAGACAAGTCTGAGAAGTGTCTTTGTAGAAGAGAAAAGTGGGAAATGACATGCATAGCCCAATACCTCTAAGGTAACTACAGCAGATAGGAAACCGGCCCAAACCTTTCCAAAACATCAAACAGCCTGATGTGTCTTGGAGAAATCATACCTTCTCTCATAATCCTCTTGTGTCCCAACCTCGGTGTGACACACAAGAAAACCATATTTCCCACCTCAAACTCCAAAGGTTGTTTCCTTCGATCAACAAAAAATTTCTGATGTGACTATACAATAGACATCCTCTTTCGAATAAACTCTATATACTTTGAGGATTCCGGAACAAGAGGAGGTCCCAACATAGCTACCTCTCCAACTTCTAACCCACATAAGGGTGATCAGCATGGCCTACCGTACAAATCCTTATGAGGTTCTATCTCAATAGTTTCATGAAAACTATTATTATAGGAAAAATCTATAAGAGATATGTGATTCTCCCATGAACCTCCAAAATCCAGGACTCATTCTAGAAGCATTTCTTCTAGCACCTAAATTGTACACTCGGACCGACAATTTTTCTGAGGATGGTAAGATATAATAAGATGTACATGTGCACCCAAAGACTTATGTAATACGTTACAAACATGAGAAGTGATATGTGCATCCCGGTCTGAATCAATGGAGTGTAGAAATCCATGTAAACATACAATCTATCTGTTGTACATCCTTCCCAACTCATCCACACAGAAGGTTTACTTGATTGGAAAGATGTGTGAAACCTTCATAAGTCTATCTATGACATCCTAAACTGCATTGTTCCATCTAGGTGACCTCGGTAAGCCTACCACGATGTCCATCGAAACATCATTTCACTTCCACACGAGAATGGGTAACTATTCAAAAAGCTCTGTTGGTCGCTGATGCTCCACTTTCACCTGTTGACAGGTGGAAAACCTCATGAAAACCCCAAAAACATCTCTCTTCTTACTTGGACAACAATAATTATTGTGAAAATATAGATACATCGTAGTGACACAAGGATGAACTTCCCAAACTAAGGAATGGAAGTCTTGCATCTTCTCCTTGCGTATGTCTTCTCACGACCGTGCATTCCCTTGAGAACCCAAGATCTCATCCTCTCCTAGGGTCCATCAAGGAATAGTGTCTTCTCCTATCACACTCTCCCATAGGACTAGGCCTTTAGATTCTTATAGCTTCCTCATTCTCTCTCGATCTAGAATAGTAGAGGCAAAAACTACAGAAGAGATAATCATCTACGTCTACCTATCGTGCTCCTCCAAATGCTTCTCTGAGAATATATTAATAAGCTTCTAATCACTGATGTCCTCCTGAACTACCTATATCTATATCCTCCTTCTCAACACATCAGTTAATGCATTAACATTCCTCATGTATAGGCAAAAACCGAATCAAAAGACTGAAGGTACTCAACCCACCTTCGCTGTCTCAAATTCAGTCTGTGCTCTATGAAGATGTAGTTGAGAAAATTTTCTTCAGTGAAATCCACAAAATACTCTCACAAAATGTAATGTATCCAACAAAATAAGTAATGAACAACATCATCCTAGTCCAGATTGTGCATCAGGTAATTCCTCACATGTGGCCTCAACTGCCAAGACCCGTACACAATGACTCATTCCCCCTTCATAAGCACTACTCCCAACCTGATAAATAATGCATTAATATATAAAATATTGTGATTTCCTAGATCTAAAAAAACTAGTATTGGCGCTGAAGTTAAACCCCCTTTTAGGTCTTGAAAGGCTAACTCACAAGAATCTATACACAGGTAATTCGCACCCTACATAGTCAGACCCGTCAGTGGACCTACTAAGCATGAAAATTTCTGTATGAAATATTTGTAGTATCTGACCATCCATATAAAACCACTTACATCAATGAAGTTCTTCAGATGCTACTATGAAACTAATACTCTCATTTTATCTGGGTCTATTGATTCTCGTGTCTCGGAGAGAACAAGTCCCAAGAAGTGAATTTAGTCCATCCAAAATTATAATTTTGAGAGATTAGCATATATCATATGCTCTCTCAGTTTACTAAAAATTATATGAAGATGTGTAGCATGGTGGTGTCGAGTGTGTGAGTACACCCAGATATCGTCCACAAAAACTACCACAAGTGAATCCAAGAACAGATGGAACACTCAGTTCATTACTTCCATTAAAACTACAATCATGTTTGTGAGACCTAATGTCATAACCTCGTACTCGTATAGACCACACCATCTATAAAAGATGGTAAGAGGTATATCAGGTGGTCTAACATGAAATTGACGATGACTGGATCTCAAGTCAATCTTCGAGAACACCTAGGATCCCCGAAGATGATCTAATGGATCATCAATCCTCCGCATGGTATATATGTTCTTGACCATGAATCGCTTAAACTTATAATAATCCACACATAGCGTAAGGGAACCATCCATATTCTTTGAAAATAGGACAGATGAAACCCATGGAGATGTACTGGGTTAGATGAAACCCTTATCATGTAACTCCTATAACTACTTCTTGAGCTCCTGTAACTCTGGTTTAGCCATCCTATAAGGAGGAATACACACAGGTTCCGCTCTTGGAACAAGATAAATAGAAAATTCCACCAATCGCTCTAGATGAAAACATGAAATGTCATCTAGAAAGACATTCCTAAAACAATCACCCACTAGAGGAAAGCCCAACTGTGATGTCCCATTTTTATCTAGATATGGACTAGCAATCTGGGTTGTAACTCTTCTCTACCCATGATGCTAGGGTCTTTCTATGCTTTCCTGGACATCCCATTCGCACTTATGTAGAAACAAGCCTCCCACTGGTGATGAAAAAGTCACACTAATGTTATAAAAATCAACAATATCTGAGAAGGGACTAAATCAGTCCATTCTGATTATGACATCGTAACATCTCATCACTAAAACATGGTGGTCCCATAAGTACTGACACCCACCAACCTGAAGGGGGACTCCTTGTACTAATGTACACTAGCCGTTCATGTCCCCAACGAAGTATCCAACATCGAGACCTCATCAAAAGTAAAGATACATAGCCCAAGGATCTACAAAAAAAAAACATATATTAAACTAAGGGAATAGCCTATATTTGAATTGTATATAAGCTAAGACTGAGGCAACTAGAATCGTACCTTGAACTGTAGAGGCTCTGAGGTCCTTCTCCCTCTAGGTCTGCTCCATTAAAAATGTTCAGTAGGTACTATGACCCTACGACCCTGTCAGACAACATTGACCTGATCCACCTTGTTGTTACTAAAATCCTGGTGACTGGATACCACGGACAAGACCGTCACCAAAGAATGAATGGCCGGAATATCTCTAGTTCCCACAATGATGAGAAACTGGTTGTCCTTCTCCTGAATGAGGAGTCATAGAAGAACTCCTATCACCAGCCACTAGTGAGATGATTTGACAGAAATGTTGAAGATGACCCAACATGCCACATGATCGGCACTCTAATGGGTATCTCAGGAAATGTGACCTTGTATTCACGCTCATACCACACTAGTAGCACATAACTTGGCCACCAGAATAAGTATTCTGACTACTCAGATCTCTGCACATAGACTCCTTACGGTGCTTCTGGTTATCAATATGAGAGGTATCAACTCTAGACGCTGAGCCGCCCTAGCCCACATCTCAAGAATCCTTAAGATTTCACTCAGTGATTATAACCTATTTGAAAATATTGGTTATGAATGTATACCTTATGATGTTCTCCTGAGATCAGATGTCATGCCTGAGACCATCCTCAAACTTCCTCTCTAGGAATAACTCATCATCTCCTAGGTTGGGTGTGAAGCACTGCAACTCTGTGAAGTGAGGAAAATACTCCATGACTGAGAGAGTACCCTATTCTAGACTCATGAAATCTCAGGCTCAATCGGCCCTCAACGTATCTAAGAAGAAGTAGTCGTAGAAGACACACTGAAACTCGTCCCATGTTATAACCTACATTCTTCCCACTTTTGTTATCACATCCCAAAATCTCTTGGAGTAACCTAAATGAATATATGTTTAGAGCTTTACCCTCCCCTCTAGAGGTGTCTCATAATGATCAAAGATAGATAAAATGGATTCTAACCATGATTTTATAGCCTGAGGTCCTCCATCCCCTAAGAAAGTGGGGGGATGCTACTGCTAAAAGACCCCCCTCAACTATGACATAGATGAGGTAGGAGGCGTAACTCCACTAAAGGTCTGTGTAATCCTCATGAATCCCTCTTAGAGTTGTGCATTATCACCTGTGTCTAGAATAACGGCTAGTGCCAAGACCGGTAGGACAGGAGGATCTGCTGGGAGTTCTTGATCTGCTAGGTCCAGTGTCTGGTCACTGCCCAGTAATTTGTGTACAACTAGAGGACATCTCATTTCCATGACTGTGCTAGGTCAAATGTACACATTAGATCATGATTAAAAAGGATTTAATCTTAGATTTTCTAGAAGGTAACATGAGAAAGAAAGAATTCATGTTTTAAAAATGGAGGATACATGGTATGTACAAATCCTACATAGTGTGTTCTCTTAAGCTTTCACATGGATGTGTACTTTTTTCAGCCTATGTCGTGTAACAACACATACACACGGTGTGTTGTCCTAAAACATGATGTGTACTTTAATCCTCTTCCACTTCCTGAGTTATCCAACACGAAATTACCCACAATGTCCTCCTACAAAAAGAACTACAAGGCATGTTGGTGCTAGACATGACCATTATTAGAATGAACACCGCTGACCTATGTAGTTAGTCACACGGCTGGTTACACGTCTGACTCTACAAAGCATGTTTGTTCTACACATGATTTATAAAAACTACCCAAAATCTACATGTGTCGTTAGTCACATGGTTAGACACATGGTCTATACAAACTATGTGTACGTTTGGTAAATGACGTGTTCCACCAAGGATTTCCCAACCCCGTGTCACTTCCCACACAACCAGTGACACCTTTAGATAGAACACTGCGTGTACATAATGTACATGACATGTACTAAATAAAAAGAGTTCCTTCTCAAACAGAAGTATGCATGACATGTATTATATAATACACACCACGTATTACTGATTTTTCCAGACTGTATGTCTCAAAAACTACTCTAGAACCCATAAAAACACTAAAACGAACATCAAAGTTCCAAATTCCGATCTGTGTGGGCCAAACACCCTGCAAATCAAAGACTGTAATCATATATAGGTCATATATAAGGAAAAAAATTAAATGATACCCCAAATTCCGATCCATGTGTGCCCATAACCCACATGTATGAGGATCGAAACCTTCCTCTATTACAACTTTGTAACGTCCCAGTTCCGAGTGTCACCTAGAGGTTCCCCATAGCTAGTTGGTCTCATGGCCTCCATCGCATTTCCCCAAATTCCAGAGGCTTCGGACTAGAAGTTAGGGCCTTGGGTGTGATAGTGGCGATAATATTACCTCATTGGAAGAGTAATGTAGTGGAAATAATCTTATAATAATAGCAGAATATGTAATAATAACATGAAACAAAAAACCACAGAGGACTGGAAGTGGATAAACAACTAGAGCACATATATGTAAATGGTGCATGATACATATGTGTAGGAAAGAAGCCAAACAATCCAAAATTCAAAAATATAGTACTAAAACAATGTATAAAGAAAAAAAATTAACACCCACAACATCAAAATCCTTCACTTGGTTTTATTCTCTCCAGCACCACAACAATTATGTACATAAAGTTGAAGGGTCCATGACCTTATCTATACTTGAAGTAATATAATCTATTTTGGCACAAAAGCATGACCCAAACATGATGTGAGATAAATACCAGAAGGCAACAACCCAAATATTTGTGTCGAACAGTTAATGAATATATATTGAAGGAAATATGCAAAATAACGATGTAAACAAAGAAGTACTCTAAAGTAAACAATCATACAGTTTCAATAGCACTCATTTTCATATATCAAGATACAACAATCAAAAACAAGTAACCATATGGGACGTACTCACAAACTATACCCTTTTGTTCAATCTATCATATAAAAGAAACCCTTTGGGATGTACTCACTGTCTAACCCCACTGGTCCAGTTTTAGCAAAGACACTCTACGGATGTAATCCCCATAAATTCCCCTTGTGGTCTTTTATTGGTAAAATACATACATTATGGGGAAGAACTCAACGTACAATTCCCCGTATTCTCTTGAAACATGGATCTATAGAAACAATGAGGGAGAAGTCACCTCCATCCCATCTATGGTCTCACAATGTGAAAAGTAAACAGACTCTCTGGGGAAGCCCTCATCGTCTATTCCACCTTTTGTATACTACACCAGGTTCCCATAGCCCTGTGTAAGTCAATCGTGGACAATGATGTTTAACAACCAATGTTAACCATATGAACTAATTGGTTAACTGATTTCAAGAACTACTAGGCTAAATAGCTACAAACATACAACAACATTAGATAATATCACTTCATCCTTACATCACTAGGTATGAAAAACAGTCAGCCTAACTAGAAAAACTAGACCAAATGGTCAATAAAAAAACATGGGAAGCACATTAATAGCATGGAAAATAACCCCATTCACAATCAAACAACATATACTTAGTCTTACAAGGGCTAATATACATTAACATGGATGAAATCACAAAACACACAATAACATATTCATGGGAATTGGGATCTTTTTCACATAACATTCAATGACTAACTATGGAAAGGAACAACCCACCAAACTCGGTGTTGTATTATTGAAATACTCTGGTATCGGCCCTTGATTCGTACTAGAATGCGGTAGATCAACAAAAACATTAAAAATGCCCAACCATGAATATATCTCTATAGAGGAGAAAATAAGGAACGAGGCTCTAGATGAAGGAATAAATCACTCATGTGATTCCAACGCAACCGAAAGAGTTCAATTCGGAGAACTGAAGTCGAGTCGGAGGCCCTGAGATGATTCATTATGGTTCATCTCTCCTGGACGAGACATACCAATAAGAAGGGTGTTTTTTCAATTAGATGTGACCTTGGTCCGATATAACAATTAAAAATAATGTACAGGGGGTTTTATTTAAAAGTACATGGTGTGTAATTTCTTTAACAGGCCTCTGCATTAGACCATCTCCAGGCCCCCCCACACGATCATGTACTCATCCAATACAAGAATAGTACATGGTCTCCCATGACATCTTGGTATACGACGTTTAATCAAGAGTACATGGCGTGTACACATTAAATTTCTAGATTCACCAGTTTTTCATTAAAACACTCAAAAAAACCCATACCTAAATAGATGTTCTAGGTTCTTACACATATATTGAATGAGACAAATATAATGTATATATATCCCCCAAAATATCAATAAAATAAAAATATACTCAACTAATGTAATAATCTGTAGTAAGGAAAAATAAATTCATACGTGCTTACAAAAGAATGATATTACTATGTCATCATAGTCATTCAGATTCTATACATGAAAACATTAATGAAATACATTTTTATTTCCTTTTGTGTAAATATTGTTCTATCGTCTATGAATATTTTTCTAAAAATATGTGACTTTCGAGGAATCTACTTAAAATAAGATATTTTTTTCTATTTATCAATCATTTATTAAAAAGAATTTCTGACCATAGGTTCTGAAAATTTTGTTTGCACTCCATTGAAAAAATATTTATCCAATAATGTATCATGCATCGTGATAAAATAAAGAAAAAATTTACACTACTTGAAATGGTGGTTTTCCCAACGGGTATATACC
The DNA here is from genome assembly GCA_963277665.1 of Viscum album. Classification (NCBI taxonomy): domain Eukaryota; kingdom Viridiplantae; phylum Streptophyta; class Magnoliopsida; order Santalales; family Viscaceae; genus Viscum; species Viscum album. The sequence continues at coordinate 2,118,778,079 of OY728120.1, forward strand.
AACGGTTTGATGAAACTGTTAGTATACTATAAAAAACCCACATTTTCAACGTCTTTCTCAAACCATAGGAATATGTGTTAAAATTCTTAATTTTTACCAACGGTTTTAGAGAACCATTGGGAAAGAATCAGTTCCACTAACATATACCAATGTTTTTAATAAACCGTGGGTAATGAGAGGCTTTCCCAATGGTTTTAAAAAATAGTTGGGAATGTTTTCCCCCAAAAACCAGTGCCTCAGGTTCTAGTACACCCGACTGAAGACCTAATCCAGACCTCCTCCCAAAGTATTATGAGCATCGAAACACCTTCCAGTTAATGATCCATCTTCAATCAATCATATTTTTGTTTCTACACTTCAAATAATAAGTTTGTTTTATTGTTCTTCCTATTTTAATTTTTTGTTTGATTTTTTGTTTTCGGGTAAATTAGAATTAGTTCTGTTGGAGTACAGAACCCTTTGTTTGTTTTATGTTTTTTTTATCTTCCAATCATACATCTTAAATGGTCTCTTTAGTGGGTTTTTTTAGTGTAGGGGTAAATGTTTTGTTTTAGGTTTTTGTTTTGTGTGGTAAAGGGTATGTTTTATGTTTGTTTTATGTTCGTTTGATGTCTATTTTATGTTTGTTTTATGTTTCTCATTTTGTGGGGTTTTATGTATTATGTTTAGTGGGGTTTAATGTTTTTTTATATTGAAATGTCTAATGCATGATAGTTTGGCTTTCTTAATGAATAAAATGATTTTAAAAAAAATACCCTAAGGGGTTCTAGGAGGGGTATGGGTTGCCTAGGTGTGGGGTGTTTTCCAGGTGTGGGGGGGAAATCCAGGTGGGGGTGGGTAGTCCAGGGTGTAGGGGGCTCTAGGGGGGATATAAGGGTGTGGGGAGGGGGTGTGGGCTACTTTAAGGAGGGGTGTGGGATGTCCAGGGGGACAGTGTGGGGTGTCCATGTTGGGGAGGGGTGTGGGGTGTCACAGGAGGGGGTGGGCTGTCTAGGTGGTGGTGGCTATCCAGGTGGGGGTGCAAGGGAGGGGTGTGTGGTGTTTCCAAGGTGGGGGTGGGTTGTCCGGGGGGGGGCTAACCTAGTGGGGTATGGGGGTATGGGTTGTCCTATGGCGGGGTGCTATCTAGTGGGGGTGTGGGATATCCAAGTGGGGTGGGGGTGGGCTGTCCTGGGGGGTTTCTATCTAGGTGGGGGATGGGGTATCGGTTGTCCATGGTGGGGGGGGGGGGGGGGCTGTCTGGTGGGGTTGTGGGTTGTCCATGGGGGAGGGGGTGGGTTGTCCGAGACACCTCTTACCCCCTGGACACCCCAACCCTGGAAATCCCCCCCCCCCTCACCATGGACCCCCCCTGACCCCTGGATATACCTACCACCATCGTGGATAGCCCGTCCACCCCCTGGACACCTCATACCCCTCAGCAAAGACCCCCACCTCAGTGGACATCCAAATCACCCCCCCTTGGACACCCCATACACCCTAGGACAGCCACACCACCCCATGGACAGCCCACATGCCCACCCCGTACCCCCTAGATAGCCCCGCCCAACTCTTAGACACCCCCTCCCCCTATGAATTGCCATGCACCCCTGTGGATAGCCCGCCCTCCCCCCTTGGACACCTCGTACACCCTCGATTTCCTCTCCAATCCCCTGACAACCCAACCACCCCCTTTACACCTCGTACCCCAGGACAACCCCCCCCCCCCCCCCCCCCCTCCCCATTGAAATCCATCCCACCCCCTAGGCACCCTCGACACCCAGGGATAGCCCTGTCACCCCTGTGGACAACCTTCCCACCCCCCTAGACACCCCATACCCCCTGGACATCCTGCCACCCCACCACCCCTGGATAGCCCACCCACTACGTGGACACTTCGTACCCCCGAGAAACCCCCCCACCCACCCCACCCCTTGGAAAGGCCCCCACCCCCTGGATATCCCTGACCCCTCTTGACAGCTCTGCCACCCCCAAGGACAGCCCGCCCACCCCCTAGATAGCTTGTACCCCCTGGACAACACCACCCCACCCTTGTGGACAACCCCCCCCCCCAAACACCCACCCAAAACCCCCTGGACACCCCCAACCCCCTTAACACCCCAGACCCCACTATATAGCCCCACCACCCCCCGTGGACATCCCAACCACCCCCCGTGGAAGCCCGCCCACCCCTGGATAGCTCGCCGACCTCCTGGACACACCGTACCCCCTGGAGCACCCCGATACCCCCATGGACATCCCACCCACCCTCCTCGACACCCTGCAACCCCCTAGACAGCCCCACCCACCCATTGGACACACTGCTCACCACCTTGGACTGCCCGCCCACCCCCTTGGACACCCCCTAACCCCTAGACACCCCTACCCCCATTGACAGCCCGACCACCCCCGTTGAAAGCCCACCCACTGGGACACCCCGACCACCTAGACATCCCCCACACCATGGACACCTCCGACCCCCCTTGATATCCCCGACACCCCCATGTTCACCTCGCACCCCCTGGTCAATGTATTTGATCACTAAAATTATCTACTAAAATATAAAATTTTCTCGTTCTAAAATTTAGTCAACTCCTGAATAATTATCCTCCACAAGTGTACATGATCTTTTATAATCAAGTATAGTTCTTCCAGGATCTTTTTGTAATAAATATAGTATTTTGTGTCTTCTATATTATGATTCTCATATAGATCTGTGTGTCAGTTATGGTTTCAAATAATGTGAACAATTCTCATTTACATAAATATATTTTCGATGAATCTTCAATATTATTGAATTTCTTTTGATGAAATGACTTATAATAATTATTTTATAACAGAATGGATAGATGATGGTTGTATGAAACTGATCGGAACTCAAGTTATTTTCAAAACAATTTTTAGAGTTATTTAGATTTTGTATTTCACAAGGCAATATATAGTGGTCGCATACACTTCCAATGTTCCAATTATATTGGCAGACCTTGGCTGAGCTGTGAAGAAGTTTGCTACCACATAACCAAATATGGTTTTCAATAAAACTACTATGTGTGGTATCAAAATGGATAGAAAATGAAATAAAAAATTGTGGATGATTCAAATGAGATGATTGGAGTGTAGAATTTGTAATATGATTGGTCTTCTTTTATTCATCATCAGGAAAAAGAACAGATTCTGACCTAAGCAGACTTCTTTATAAGCACACATGATGCATCTAATGAAAATGATGATGTTGTAAGAATAAAAAAATGAATTATGCTTCCACAACTCTAGTATATCGAGAGTGTGATAAATTGAAAAAGGAGTAATTTTTTATCCCATTGTTTCATGGGAAAACTAGGTATGGGATTTCTAATACACATGTCGATTACATTCTTACCTTCATGAATGATTTACTTCTAGATGATGCATATATTCCCTCAATCCACTATATGGTATTGAAGATATTTGAGGAACATAAAATTTCAAGAAATAAAATTCATACTTGCCCGAAAGATTTCAATTTATTCTGGGAAGAATCCAATGAATGAAATGATGGTATAAAGCATGGAACATCATGCCGGAGGTCAATATATAATGGAACTCCATCCCACATTCCACCGAAAGTAATGTGGTACATTCCATTGATCCACAGACTCCAGAATCATCTTATGTCTGTTGAAATATCAATAAAAATGAGATGGCATGTTACCAAGAGAAAGAAGACTAATGATTAGATGGTTCACCCTGTTGAAGGATTTGAATTCCAGAGATTTGATGCATGAAATCGTAGTTCTGCAGCTAACGTGTGTAATGTGTGGTTGGGTCTTTGATAAGATGGTTTTAATCTATTTAGGCAGATGCTTACTTCACACAACACATTGCAAGTTTTTATACACATTTATAATCTTCCCCATGGTTGTGTATGAAAAACCATTCACTCTCATGAGTGTACTCATATATATCCCTTCTGATCCAGACATTGATATTGAGTATAAATGAAAACATTAATAAAATAGTCGAAACTTATTTGGGATGTGGGTGTGAGCACATACAATGCATATTCTAAAGACATATATCAGATTTCTGTTGAACTTATGTGGACGATCAATGATTTTATGGCATATGCAATGTTGTCTGGATTGAGCATGAAGGGAAAACAATAATGTCCTGTTTTTTATGAAGAATACATGATCCCAGATACTGAAACATCATTGTAGTTTCAGTAATATGGCACATCGATGATTCTTCCCAATGAACTATCCATATAGAAATAATAGTTGAAGTTTTTATAAAACCGCAGAGACTGATGATCGACCTCAGCATAAGTCTGGAACTGATGTGATTAATGAATTGAAAGATTTTGGTTTTTTATTCGGGAAGGGTCAAATGAAATCTGGAAAGAGAAAGAATGTTTCCCTTAAAACCTGTTACAATTGGAGGAAGAGGAGTATCTTTTTTTTTCATTATTGGTCAACCAATTTGGTAGTTCATTCCTTAGACGTAATTCACATTGAAAAGAATATATGTGAAATGTTTCTTTTGATACTTCTAAATTTTACGGGAACGATAAAAGATGATTTACTGTATCAGTGTGACTTGGTGGTTTGGGGCATCCGACAAGAATTGCATCCTGTCTGTATCAGTGAAAATAAATGGCATGTTCCAAGTGATTTTTATGTGATGACACCAATGAAAAAACATTTTCTGGAATTATTAGAGATATAAGAGTTCCTAATGGAAATTCAATCAACATATTTAAGTGGGTCAATAGAAGAGACTTGAAGCTAAAATCTTGGAAGACTCATGATTATCACTTTCTTCGGTATGAGTTGATTCCAATATCAATCCATTATCTCAATAATGTAAGGGTGACTGTTATTCTGTTGTGAAATTTTTTTACATATCTTTTTGCTAAGAAGTAGTCTGATTCATAATTTACACAATGCTTATACTAAAACTATGGGGCATTACTAGACCAAAACATGTATGGGTAAAAAAATATGTTTTTGACTAATCTTTTTTTAGGAAAACTTCTTAATGTGCTCCTACAAAATTCTATGGTACTTGTATAGTGGATGTTCATCGAACATGATAGGAGACTACTCATGCTTCAAAAACATGATAAGAGTAGATAGAGGAGATGTCCCATTGGGTGAAAATTCCATGGGAAAAATTATTGGCCATGGACAAATCGGTAACTGTAACTCAGTTTTAATATCTAATGTATTGTTTGTTGATGGTTTAAAATACAATCTACTTAGTATCTCAAAATTATGTGAAAATGGATTTCATGTTAAATTTGAAAATGATGCCTGTAAATTTTTCAATTCTAAAGACAAATTTTTTATTTTATGCATTAAGAAATGAAAATGTTTATTCTGTTATTTTAGATGCTTTAGATTCTCAAATTTCTTCATGCATAAGTGTATTTCATATAGAATCTTGTCTCTCTCATAGGATACAAGGACACATTAATTTTCACTCCCATAGATAGCTACCTAGAAAAGTCCTAGTTAAATATTTACCTGAAATAGTGTTTCCAAATGACAAACTGTGTAATCCCAGTCAAAAGGGAAAACAACACAAAATTTCATTGAAACCAAAGAAAGAAGTGTCATATTCTCAACCTCTCAAACTGGTTCACATGGATTTGTTTGGACCATCGAGTGATTCTAGTTTAAATGGAAAGTATTATGTTTATTTTCTTGTAGATGACTTTTCTAGATATACTTGGACCTTCATTATGGCTCAAAAAAGTGAAGCCAGCTCTCATTTTACTAAGAATTCCATGTTTTTAGAAAAAATCAGTGGACATAGAATTAAATCCTTAAATACTGATCATGGTCGTGAGTTTGAAAATCATGAGTTTGAATCATTTTTCTCAGAAAATGGATATAATTAAAATTTCTCTGCCCCTTGGACACGTCCGTTGAATGGAGTTTTAGAGAGAAGAAATAGAACCCCGCAAGAGATTTCTAGAACAATTCTTAATGAATATGACTTACCTATTTATTTTTGGGATGAAACAGTCAATACAGTGTGATACATAATCAATAAATTTTTTATCAGAACTATTCATAAGTTGACTCCTTACGAATTATAGAACAATAGAAAACCCAATGTTAGCTACTTAAATTCTTTTGGTAACAAAGTCTATATTTTTAATACCAAAGACAATCTTGAAAAACTAAAATCCAAAAGTGATGAGGGTATATTTTCAGGATATTCCATGTCTAGTAAAGCCTATGCAATGTGAAATAAGAGAACTAAATGTGTGGAAGAATTTTTTCATGTCAAATTTGATGAAGGAAATCAACATGAGCATAAAACCATCCTAGAGAATTTGAGAATGATTTATCAAATCTGAACATCAATTAAAAATCCTCAAATTCTTCTATGAAAGATTCTTTGAAATCATATGACTCTGAAAATTCCCAAGAATCCGGTCACAATGAACCTGAATATGTTGATGAACCTAAAATCACCAGTCCCTCTTTTTCTAGAACTGTTATAACCCTTAAGAAACATCCCTTGGATATTATTATTGGAAATATAGACAAAGGTACTCAAACTAGTGATTCTCTTAGAAATCTTGTTGAACATAATGTCTTCCTATCACAACCGGAACCTAAAAACATTAATGATGCTATCAATGATGAATTTTGGGTGATTTCTATGCATGAAGAACTTAATCAGTTTGAATGGAATAAATTTTGAAAACATTTTGAAAGACCGAAGGAAACATTCTCCATAGGAACTAAATGTGTATTTAGAAATAAGGTAGATAAAGCCGGTAACATTGTTAGAAAAAATACTAAACTAGTTGAACAAAGATATTGTCCTGAAAAAGGAATTCATTTTGAGGAGACGTTTTCCCCAGTAGCTAGACATGATGCCATCAGAATCCTTCTTTCCTATGTTGCACATCTAAATTTCAATCTATATCAAATGGATGTTAACAGTGCATTCTTAAATGGGTATATAGTTGAGGATGTTTTTGTTGAAATACACCCTAGATTCCCAAAATTGTGTTTTCCAAATCATATTTTTAAACTATCAATATCTTTATATGGTTTGAAGCAAGCTCCAAGAGCTTGGTATGACTCATTGAGTACTTTTCATATTTTTAATGTTTTTACAAAAGAATTATCTGATACTACAATTTTTTTAAAACGAATTACTCATGATGTTTTAGTTGTTAAAATCTTTTTAGATGGCATTATTTTTGGTTCTTTGAAGAATTATTTATGTATTCATTATTCTAAAATTATGCAAAACGAATTTGAAATGAGTTTAATGGGTGAACTAAAATTCATTCATGGATTTCAAATATTTCTAAATAATGATGGAATTGTTTTATCCCAATTTAAATATACTAGAGATCTTCTAAAACATTTTCAATTGGATGGCACTAAAAGTATTGACACTCCCATGAGTACCACTTGTAAGTTGGATCTTGATGAAGATGGAAAATTGTTTTATCAAACCACTTATATAGGAATGATTGGAAGGTTACTTTACATAACTGCTAATCATCATGACATTTTGTTTAGTTTGTGTATGTGTGCTTGTTTTCATGAAAACCCCAAGGAATATCATTTAAATGCATTAAAGAGAATTTTCAAATACCTCAAGAAAAAACTCAATCTAGGACAGTTTTATCCTAAAGGACAATCATTTAAATTAGTTAGTTATTCCGATGCTGACTTCAGTGGCTATATGTTTGATAGAAAAACACCTCTGGAACATGTCACCTTTTATGAAATTCACTATTATCATGGTGTACTACGACACAAAATTATGTTGCACTATCAACTGTAGAATCAAAATACATAGCTGCATGTATTTGTTGTTCAAAAATACTGTGGATGAAACATACATTACTAGATTATGGATATCAATTCAGACATTTACCTATAAATTGTGACAATGAAAGTGCTATAAACATTTACAAGAATCCTATTTCACAGTATAGGACAACGCATATTGATGTAAGACATCACTATTTAATAGATCGTTATAAAAAAGATTATATCACTTTGGAAATTATTGGTAATAAATATCAACTAGCTGATATATTCCCCAAACCATTAAATTATGAGAGAATAGACTAAATCATATATGAACTATGAAAGATAATTCTCAAATAGATACCATAATAGTTACTGTTATAGGTCTTACTGTTTGAAATATTACTGTCTTATACTTTAATGTTTCATGATTACTATTTCTCAGTTACTATCTCTCATGTTTGCTATCTCACCATAATGATTTATGTTTATAGTCTCAAAGATAGTATTTTGTAATTACTGTTTGACATTTACAGTCTCACCGTAACACACACTGAGAAGTTCATTCACGGCCTCACTGTGAATCTAGTTTATTGTCTAACCATCATTACTAGACACAGTCTCACCGTAGAAATTCATTATGCTTTTCTTTAAAATAGTATCGTGGTAATTATTCTTTTCATCTTTTTTATTTTCCCGCATTTTTAAATTTGCGACATGTGGTATTCCTAAATTATAAAATATGGAATGTATAAATTGATTCTTCACTCGAGGTTTCTTCTACATACACTTTTAGAACCCTTATTCATCCTTGAAACCCTTATCTTGCTTGAACCTCTAGTGAATTCCAAGAATGAAAAGTCTGTCATCATCGACACATGAGAAGTGCAACTCGAAGAAGAAGAATATTGCTCCTAAGCTGACACTCGAAGGTCCATTAAATTCGAATTTGGTAAACTGTGTTGTTGTACCTGGGAAAGAGATTTTACACAAATGTCTTCTATCAAGTATGTATTTGGTATTGAATGTGTTAAAATAATTAGGCTAGTTTTAATGGTTCTCATAGGAATATATACCCATCTAACCTAGGTTAGTGGCTCAGTTTTACCAGTACGTTCAATTCTTCTTCGATTCTGGTGATAAATATATTGTAAAAAGATGGTTCAATGGCCATACATTCTCATTCTCTTCAAGGTTATGGGCTGAAAGCCTTAGGATACCTCATAAAGGCATTTGTGAGGATTATCATAGAGGACCTCCACCTTTAACCAAATTCATTGATTTGGAAGATGGCTAGAAAACCTTGACTAGAAATGGAACCCAAATGAGGGCCATTTCTGCAGAATTAGATAGAGAATCAATTATTCGGTTCATGTTTATTAAAAGTTTGGTTAGTCTGAAAAAATGATATTTTACTGTATTAAAATAACAAGATGTGTTTCTGCTTCACCTCATGAAAAAAGGTGCATAATATTAACCTGTGACAGTATATCATTGTTGACGCTCCTTTCGTCACAGAATCTAAAAATCAGAAAAGGGGAATATCTGAGCTCAAAGTGATTCAACCATTGATGAAAATTTCAAAAATCGACAAAGGCATGAACAAAGGATCAACAGAAACTGCACCGCGCAAGTTTTATCACTGTCGCGCAAGTACACTTGCGCGACGCTCTGGTCGCGCAAGTGACTTGCGTGACCTAAGTGATAACCGCCCGGTAACCACCCAGGGTCTCCTCCTGCCTATAAATAGACCCTGTGGGTCCCCCATTCGAGGGGATTATTTTTTTTTCTTTTCCAGAAATTCGGATTGAAGTTCCCGACGCCCAAGTCTCTTCTCAAAGCTTCCGGAACACTTCTAAGGTAATTTCTTACCTAGAACGGAAGATCTAAAGAGAGGGAGGAAGGCCTAAGTGTTGAAACTCATCAACACTTGCGCGCCTGAATGGCCAGCCCATAAGGGAACTGATCGTACTTGCGCGCCGCCTTATTCCTTCAATAGAATTTGCGCATCCCTTTTCTGGAAGAACCTCAAGGGGATTCTAAAGGGTTTAAAAAGGAGTCTCTCAAGTATTTCAATTCTTATTGAAAATCGCACAAGTACACCATGTGTCACGCAAGGTATACCTGCTCGACCATACTTGCGTGCCCACGCAAGACTTGCGCGCCTTTCAAGACTTGTGCGCCCCTACCTTTCTGGGTTCCCATCTTTCCCATTTTACCCCTCTTAAGCCATTTCACCTTTCCTATTCAAGATTCAGTCTTCAAGATACTCTTCAAAGCCATTTATGGCATGATTTCTTGATTTGACTTCCTTATTTGAAAGGAATTTGGTGGAATATCTCTCAAAATCTAGTGATTTATACATCTTTTTGTCACCAAAGATTGAGAGTTCGTTCATTCAACCTCATCCTTTAATATGAGAGAATCCTTAACCTGGGTCTCCTTTTCAGGAATAATCTCCTGTTATAAATCCTTTAATCTGGGCATCTTCATCAGGAGTTAGCCCCAAATTCTTAAAGTTCCCAAACATGAGCATCATCCTCAGGAGTAAGCCCCAAACCTTAATTCCTAACCTAGGCCTCCTTTTTAGGAGTAAGTCCCAGTCATAATCTTGGGCTTCCTTTTCAGGAGTAAACCCCAAGCCCCTTAATTTCTCTTAACCAGTCCTAAATTACGTTTGATATGGGGTTCCTTCTCAGGAGTAAAACCCAATTATCAATCCTATCCTAATTTGGGATTCCTTTTCAGGAATATGTCCCAAGTTAGAGTATTCAAATCTCCATGAATCACATATACCTTTATGGACCCTGTTCAGGTATTTTCTCACTAAAAGTAAATCCCAAACCTTCATCTATTTGGGCAGTCATACATACATAAGCCCCAAACAATTTCTTATGATTGCATCTTTCATGGCACAATTGTCTAATTTTTACCAATACCTATTGTTTCTCACACCGAGCATGACTCACGTGAGCTTAGAGTTTAAATGTAATTATGACATTCTTCTTTGAGCCATTAATCATAAACACCATACTGCATTACTCGAACTACGTGGGTTCTGATTCCTTTTCCAAAAAAAGGGTATGTAGGAAGCCCATTTATGGGTTCGATCCCAACTTTGAAATAATACCTGTCCTTCTGAATGACGATAAACTTCAAGTGCCCCACTGAGTGGCTTTAAAACCATCCTGGTCATCATAATGACCAAGAGACTTTTATATAAATGTTTTGAAAGATACCATTGACCAAGAATCTCTAAAAAGATATAGATGATTCTCTATTGATGAAGAACCTCGAATACATATAAAAGATTCTCTAAATTTCTTGCATATTTAATTATTGATTGTTAAAACTAAAGGAACGCTCATTTTATACTTGGTAATGTAATAAGGATTCACGAACATAACTTAAATCTATAAAGAGAGTCCCGGAGTAGACAATAATTCCCCTCAAAAAGGTGTGATGAGTCCGACCTCCCATACTCTTGACCAATGAAAATTCCTAAGCCTCATTAGCCCACAAGCTAATGAGTTCCTACCTTTGGAAAGTAGGTCCAAACGGATGTGGAATCATTGGATGTTTCCGGTTCTACAAACAAACCCGCTAGAAACCGATCAGAACGTTTGAATCTCCCATCCAGGAGGTCATCCCCGGATTTCATGCGAAACAAAAATGGTGAACCCGACGTGAATCCTTAACGAAGTTAAAGTGATGTTCTTCTTATTTTTTAGGCCCCTTGGGCCAACAAAATATATCATTGACATGTTCTCATCTAAAAGATGCAGTGGCCAGATTCATCTTGATTATGTGTGTTATATGGAACAGACACTCTTTTCTCAAGATCTTCTGCAAAATAGATTTTCTTAAATTCACCCCTGTGAATACTGCTGCTATGAACACCTCTACTGTGAGGTCTGCTGCTACTCCTGCTGGAACGTCGTCCGCTCTGAGGATGACATCACCAACTCAACGTCTTCAACACTGGGTTTCTAATGCACTAGTTAAGGAGTACCGTCGCAACGGTACTATCCCAACTCTGGAGGCCGCTCGTCAAGCCCTCCAAGTTAACAACTCTACCTGGTCGTCCGGACAACAGCGGCCGGCGATCAAGAAGCAGGCGGTGCTGACTACCGTCTCCAACCGTTTCAGGTCGTTATCCCCGGAACGCAATTTCCATTCACTCCCTTACTCTGAGGAAGTGAATGAGCAGGTCCCACACGGCCTTAATTCAAAAAGACAGGAGTCCTTCTCGAGTGCTCCCATCAACAATCGCTGCCAGACTCGTGCGGTAGTGCGCCCTCAACATGATGAGGGTACCGAATCCAGGCATTCAGCTCAGGTTCCTCGAACCCGAGCAGGAAAGATGAACCACCAGAGACGGAATCCGGTTAACAATGGGAAGGTTGTCATCTCTGCCATCTCCGGAGAAGTCCACCAACCTAACGTGGTGGCAAACAACGAGCGGGCACACACACCTGCCCATTTTAATTCCGTTGTGTAGCAGACTCGTCCGACAGCATCAAGCCAATCCCGCCAGGAAATTCCGGCGGAGTACTATAGGCAGGAACATGCACCTGCTTATGCATCATCAGTTAGTCAGCATGCTCGCCTGACTACATATGATGGATTCCACCAACCTAACATGGTGGCAAATAACGAGCAGGCACAATCACCTATCCGTTTTAATTCCGCTGTCCAGCAGACTCCTCTGGCAGCATCACGCCAATCCCGCCAGGCAATTCTAGCAGAGTACTATAGGCAGGAACATGCACCTGCTTATACATCACCAGTTAGTCAGCAGGCTTGTCTGACTACATATGATGGATCTCGTCAACTGCATTTGGCGAAGTGTAATCAGCAGGCACATACACCTGCTCATACTAATTAAACCTACCAACAGTCTCGCTTGGAAGCGCACAGAGAATTCAGTTGGAAAGCCTCGACGACAAACAGGAGGCAGACTCAACTCTCTGCCTCCACACTTGAGTACTGTCAGGATTCACTGACAGGAAAAGGAGGACAGGAGCAGGCACATACACCTACTCCAAGCCCGGAATGGACGTATATCCCCGTTCCGGTGGCTGAAGTCACCAATCATATTTTGTCAATGGTGAAAGAGCAGAATCAAATTCCTGCTCATATTCTGGATGCTTTCCAGGATATCATAACAGCTTCAGCATCATCTCAGGGACAGACACATAAATCTATCCCTAGCAGTGGAGTGACACATCAACAATTCACTCCGGAACAGACACACACATCTGTTCCAGTCCAAGAGGGTTGTGGGGCATACTCCCCCATATCATACGGACAACCAAGTCAGGCACATACACCTGATTTGAGTGGAGATCGTCAGCCTAACCTGACCATCTTTCCTGATCAGGCACATACACCTGCTCAGAGTAACCACTTTTGTCAACAAGTTGTTTCTAAAGTGAGTAAGAATGCATCTAAGAAAAAGATCCGCCCAGCACAGTCAGGAGATCAAAGTCCAATCTGCAACAAGGCCTTGCTCGATGCTGGAGTTCTTGAAGCCCTCAGACATTTATCTGTCAGAATTCAAGATTCTACTCCCTCAGTTCCCAATAACGGGAACATTAATTTTGACACTCTTCAACAGACACTTCCTCATGAAGGCTTGCTTCATGAATATTCGGTCAATCTTGAAGTTTCTTCTTCAGATGAGAGCCACAGGAACCCTCTGTGTGGTCAGAAGACCAAGGAGCAAGAGATTTCATCTTTTTCTGTAACCCATTATGGTGGTCCTCCCCATGATGATGAACTTCGTTGCGAAAGTCCTCTCCACAGTAATGATTCACATTGCCTGGAAAATACTCCAGTGGATAATGTATTGCCGAGAAAGCCCTCTTACTTGAGGCACTTGCAAATGTGAAACCAGTCATGTCTGATTCTTTATCGCTAACAAGTGAAATACTTGCTCAATCAGAAGATAGCCCAGGGTGTAGGTCATTCTCCGATCCACCCATAAGTCATGCATCTTCTAGTTTGATTAATGATCTCTCTACCAATCTTGTTGAATCCGATGAAGCAACAAGGAAACACCAACTCTGGTCAAAACAATTAGAAGAATATTCATTTAATGATAAAGAGGAAGTGCTGAACATTAGGAAAAAACTGGCAAAAGGTGAAGTACCAGTCATGTTTTGGCCTTTGGCTGACTCCCAGTACGACATTCCAATGATGTTGATGGATGATGGAATCCATGATATTCGTCTCAACATATGGAAAACTCTTTGTCAATTAAAGAATAATGTATTATCTTATGATGAATATGAAAATCATCTTATGATAATAGAAGGGCTACAACGTCAGATTGATTTGGCATCTCTATCAGTCTCTCAGTATCCGAAGGCTGAAAAGCAATAGAGAACCCTTCAACATTCATGCCTTGGAGCACTAAGAAAATTGCGTCAGTTAATTTCCAATGCTCCATCTGATGTTCATATCAGATGATGGGGTGTTCACGGAGCACTACATTTCACAGTGCTTTCCAGTCAGCAAAGCCCGCCGAAAATGGTTTCATGCAATGTTATTGCCCATGGCCGGCCACAGGCAATGGGCTTTGTTCATAATCAAAAGCTTGCTCAAGAACATGCTTCAACTAGTTCCTCTCAAAATCAAGTATATAGAGAACAAGTTGTTGAATTGCTCCTACATCAAGCAGGCGAGAATATTGCACAAGCCTCTCATCTGGAGCAAACACGTCATCAAATGACAGAAGTTTCGGAAATCATCCAACGGTCTGTTGAACCAGGTGATAAAAGTGGATACAGGTTAATGCATCAAGCTAATTTCCGAGCTAAGATTCGCAAGATCCGGAGATATTTTAAGAATATCTCAGACATAGCATGTCAAGAGACACCCCAACTTTTCAGACTGGGGACTTCTCTAAACCAACCCTCAGAATCAACAAATGGGATTCGAGGAGTTGAGCGGAAGCAGCAGGAACATCCCCAGTCCACCGGACTGGGGACTTTTTTAAATCCTCAATCCCTCCCTCAGAGAAAGTCAGTATTCTCTCGATTAGGGAATAAGCCTCAAGAGGAACGAAGAGCCAAGCTATCAGGAGATTCTCTCCAAGTGACGGTTCTCCAAGAAATTCCTGAGGGATCAAGTCAATGGAATGCCATGTCTCATCATGGACATGGAAGAAGACAATATCACAGAAATGCTGATAGAAAGGATTCCATGCAATATGAATCCATTAATGTCATCAATGTCGTTGCTGCTGATTCACCAGATGAGGCTCAATCAGAGGGATCAGACGAAGAGGTTCCTGCTCAAGAAGTTGCGCACACAGACCTAAATGAAGAAGGTGTGCGCACACGTAATCAAAGGATTACCCAAAATCTGGGTATTCCTTCAAGTAACCCACTTCCCCCTCTCCGAAAAGGATCCAATAAGGGGAAAGGAAAGAATCAGGTTACTTCTCACCCTTTCTCTGAAGGAGGTAAATCGCTCTCATTAGAGCAAAGGTTTGCACAAAAGGAGGAAGAAATGAAAGAATTAAGAAGGTTGAATGCAGAACTAATTCAGAGTAGTCTTCTTCTTAAGAATGCTGAAGTCCGACAGCCGAAGGAATTTGTTGTAACTACTGAGATGGATCCGGAATATCCTCCTTTATCAGTACACCCTCAGAGGTCTAATCCTACCGGTCACACACAACAACGGTTGGTAGCACTACCATCAGTTGCAGCACCAACCACCACGTCTGTCCAAGCTCCATTCATTGCACCTACCCAAAACAAAGTTCATCCTGATGTTTCTCAAAAGTTAATAACTACTATTGAGTCATTAACAGCTCGGTTAGAAACTATGGAAGGGAAACGGGCGCAAGTTCAACCTGAAAAGAATGTTTACCCTGAATGGGTAGATTCAATTTCTCCTCCATCCAGTTTTGGAAACCCTGTTTTCCCTACATTCAATGGATCAGGCGACCCTGAACAACATTTGACACATTACGTGTCCTGTTGTGATCCTATGATGGGAACTCCAGAGCAGCAAGAAGCAGTGAAACTCAAATGCTTCGTGCGAACCTTGCAAGGACCAGCTTTTGTCTGGTATACAAGTTTGCAATCCCAGTCAATCATCGGATGGGGGGATCTTTGTCAAAAATTCCTTCTTCATTTTAGCTCAACTTTGCCAAAAACGACAGTTTTCGATCTTACAAACTGCAAGAAAAGGGAGAATGAAAGAGTCTCTGATTTCATTGCTCGTTGGAAGGGATTAACGTATTCCCTGAGTTTAGCACTCCCTCGGGAGGAATTGTTGCCAATCCGTGTGGCAAATTTGCGTGATGAATTACGCACGTCATTGATCCCTGTGAAATACACAGGAGGGTTCGAGACCTTACTTCAATCGCTCAACAGATTGAAGATTCCCTTATACAGGCTAAGGTTAAATCTCGTATAATTCCATCAGCTCCAGGAAGGAGATTGGGTAAAGCGGAAACTGCTACAGTTATGCTTAAACAAGCACTTGTACCTATTTCTACTTCAAAACCTTCATCTTCTCGATGGGCTCCACCTCCTGAATGCCAACAAAAAAGGCTGTTTCGTCCAAATGATCAAAGAGATCAATGACGAAAACAATTTGAGGATTTTAATAGTAAAACATACTCTTTCTGAAGTGAGCAAGTTCCTGGTTACTTCATTTCAGCTCTGGAAAATAATTTGGTTCAATTACCAGTGCCCAAGAGGCCAAACAAGGAAGGAAATGAAGACCGTCCCGATTATTGTCCCTTTCATCAAATGTTGGGGCATCCCATCCAGGAGTGTTTTGTTTTTAAAGACCTCCTACAAAAGATGGTCGACTAGGGACAAGTCAAATTGAAGGGTTCTTCAGCTCATGTAGCGTGTATTACCGCTACGGATCCAGAGGAAGGAGGCGAGTGGCAGGAAGTCAAAAGCACAACTGCGAAAAAATATGATGATTGGATGGTCCGAAAGACAATCAATCGGACCCATTCCATTTTGCGAACACAATTGAAGAAGCCAATTGTGTCTCCTACAAAAGCTGCAGTAAAGCCTCCATCAAAAGACAAATCCTCAAAAGGGCAGCGCAATTCAAAGAAGAAAGAGGAATCAGGAGAAGATGAGTATGTATCAAAGCCTAAATTGTCTTTGACTCTGGCAGATTTCATGCCATCTACTTCAAAGCCACGGGCACTGCCCCATCAAACGGCATAGCCTAAACAGGCTAACCAGGCAGAGTCTTTATCAGACGAAGAGTTAATCTTTGGTTATGTTAATATGATTCAATTAACAGATCCATATTCCAGTCTTGATGAGACTGAATTCCCTGTATCAAATAAGGGAACCCGAGGAAGTTCTAGAGGTTCAGGATATAGGGGAAGACGTGGATCTTTCCGAAGCCACTACTCTAATTCTACCCCTACTAGCACTGTATATGCAGCAGAAACTCGTGGTAGAGCCCTTCAGTGAGCTCAAAAAGAACAAGCAAGTTCTTCTTCCAATGGCCAACTCAGTTTTGGAACAGTTATTTTGGAAGACCGATTAAAGGTTCCATCTTATTTATCTCAGCAAGTAAATGGATCTAATCAGTCTAATCTGCCAAAACCAAGGATGTTTCCAGCTTCAATACAAGATGCATCAGCTTCCAAAGCATCTGCTTCCAAGGTACCTGCTAAACCGCATATTCCTATTGGGAAACACAGACCTCTAGATCAAAAGTATGATATATTGAAACACTTGTCCCAAGTACCATCTAAGTTATCAATTTTGGATGCTTTGAATCTGTCAAAAGATCTTCGGGAAGCACTCATCGAAGCTTTGTCAAGTCCTCAGGAGTTTGAAGCTGAAATTGCAGCAGCTGAAGTCTATCACATAGAGAATAATCCTGTAGAATTCCATGTAGTGATATCTTTTACTGATAAAGATGAATATGATGTTGTGCATGGGCACATAAAACTTTTGTACTTATCTGGCAAAGTCAATGGTGTAGATGTTCGAAGAGCTTTCATTGACAACGGTTCAGGAGTCAACCTCATGCCCATTCGTACAGTTCGTCGAATGGGCCTCACGGAATCTGATTTGTCTCCTTCAACCATGATGTTACAAGGATATGATAAAAATGAACAAGAAACACTGGGAGAAGTTACACTCAGAACTCAGTTTGGAGATCTTGTATCCAATTAGGATTTCATGATTGTTGATCAAGACTCAGCTTTCAATATCTTGCTTCGAAGACCCTGGCTACATCAGCATGCAGCTATTCCTTCATCATACCATCAATGTCTCAAATACTGTTTCGATGGTCAAGTTGGAACATTGTATGGTGATAAGGATCCGTTCAAGACATGTGAGTCTCAATACATTGAGGCGGAATTTTATCACATGAAGGGAAGCGAAAAATCTACAATGAAGGAAATTACGAAAGTTAATGCTCCATATGGTTTGGAGAAAATTTCAATAAATCCATTTTCACTTATGAGTACAGATTATGTGTTACCTATCAGTCAAATTGACAAAATAGGCCCAAATCAAAATACTCTTATGGAAAGATCCATAATGTCAATTACGGCGATCGAGCCAGACAACATGAGAGAAATTGGTAACCTACCAAGCAGTGATGAAAGCATAAGTGGTGACGTTTTCATTTCATCAGCTGAAGTCCAACAAGTCTATACATCGCTAATCAGGCCAGAAGAAGTTATAGCAACACCGGAGGTGAATAATGATGCCGATTCTCAATCCATCATCTCCTCTTTATTTCCCAAAGAAGACCCTTTATCATCAATAGGGTCGGAAATGGAAGCTTCTTATTCAAAATGTGAAAATTTTGACATCTCTAATGATCATGAGAATTTCGTTTTTTCATCTACTTTGCAAGTTGAAACGGAAGAAATAACACATGATGAAGAGGAAGAGGAAGATCTTAGAGATGCTCCTCCAGCATTTGAAGAGGGTATCTCTACCACTGTGGATGAACTCAGATAAGTAAATCTGGGTACAGAGAAAGATCCACGCCCCACTTTAATTAGTGCGGCCATGACCCTTGAAGAGAAAGAGATATATATTTCTTTTCTAATGAAAAATAAAGATATTTTTTCTTGGAATTATACAGAAATGCCTGGGCTTGATCCTGATGTTGCTACTCATCATTTGGGTTTACCAAAAGAACATCGAGGTTTTAAGAAAGCCGCGATAGGAACACACCCAACCTATGCTTCCAAAATTGAAGCTGAAGTGGATAAGCTGATCAAAGCCAACTTCGTCAGAGAAGTTCAATATCCCATGTGGTTGGCTAATATTGTCCCTGTAAAGAAGAAGAATGTACAAATTAGGGTTTGCATCGATTTCAGAGATCTTAATCGGTATTGTCCTAAAGTTGATTTTCCAGTTCCGAATACAGAACTCTTAATTGATGTGATGGCTGGCTATGAAGTACTTTCTTTCATGGAAGGATATTCCGGATATAATCAGATCCAAATGGCCTCAGAAGATGAGGAATATACAGCCTTCAGAGCTCCTCAAGGTGTGTTTTGTTACAGGGTGATGCCCTTTGGTTTAAAGAATGCTGGTGCAACATATCAACGCGCCATGCATCGTATCTTCAAACCTCTTTTAGGAAAGTTTGTTGAATGCTATGTAGATGATTTGGTGGTTAAATCCAAACAACGTTCTAATCACTTGGCTGATTTGAAGTCATATTCCACAAGCTTCGACAACATAATTTGAAAATGAACCCCTTAAAATGTGCTTTTGGGGTAACCTCAGGAAAATTCCTCGGCTTTTTTGTATGCAATCGTGGTATTGAAGTCGATCCTGAGAAGAACAAATCAATCCTTGGTATGTCACCTCCTCAGAATTTGAAATAATTGAGAGGACTTCAAGGACACTTGGCCTATATTCGGCGTTTCATCGCCAATTTGGCAGGAAAAAGTTTACCCTTTACCAAATTATTGAAGAAAGGAGTCACTTACCAGTGGACTGAAGAATGTCAAGAAGCATTTGATGTTCTCAAGAAATACCTCTTGATTCCACTAGTACTCATGCCACCTGTTGAGGGTAGACTGCTTAGCCTCTATGTGACAGCTTTAGAGCGATCATTGGGTGCCTTTCTCACTCAAAAGAATGATGCTGGGAATGAAAATAGTCTCTACTATCTTAGTAGAACTATGATTGAAGCAGAAACCCGATATTCAAGTATTGAAAAGTGCTGCCTAGCATTAATCTTTGCAGTTCAGTAACTGAGACACTACCTGCAACATCACAAGGTCCAATTGGTATCTCGTAATAATCCGCTCAAATTCATCCTTAGTCATCCAATGCTTACAGGACGTCTGGAAAGGTGGGCGGTTATTCTACAACAGTTCAACATTCAGTATGTGTCTCAAAAGGCAATTAAGGGCCATGCTCTGGCTGATTTCCTGGCAGAACATCCTTCAGTGGAAGACACGTCTTCAGATATTGAACTCCCTGATGAGGAAGTTTTCTCTATTCAAGAGAGTCCTCAAACATGGGAAATGTATTTTGATGGTGCTTCCAGAAGTCCAACAGGGAAGAAAATGGAAAATCCTAAATTCAACAAAGTTTGTTTAGGAATTGTGCTCATTTCTCTAGATAAGGCAGTTTTACCTTATTCCTTTTTATTGTGGGAAGGTGGTACCAATAATGAAGCTGAATACCAAGCTCTCATTACAGGCTTGGAGTTAGCACTTCAAGCACAAGTGAATCACTTAAAGGTGAAAGGTGATTCAGACCTAGTAATCAAACAAGTCAATGGGGATTATGCCATCAGAAAAGAAGAATTGATCCCTTTGTATGATTACGTCAGAGAGTTAATGTGGGAATTCCCTTCAGAACCGACATTTTCTTATGTCCCAAGATCACAAAATGCTCAAGGTGATGCACTGGCTAATATAGCCACGGCTTTAGCAGATCCAAATCGGGACGAGACAACCATCAGTATTGCCAACCGTCGTGCAATTTCACCTTATGTTCAAGTCAGAATAGAGGAAATTAATGAAATTAGTCCCATTCCTGAACTGTATGGTCATACTATAGGATGGATGTCGCCTATCAGGGAATACCTTCAAAATGGAGCACTTCCACCTGATAGAGCCGAGAAAGAACAAATCTGGCGACGTGTGGTCAATTTTACTCTTTATGATAGCCCAAACCACCTAGATAAAATTCTCTACAAACGTGGTTTTGATGGAGTTCTCTTCAGATGCATTGATGTTGAAGAGACAATGGCTGTCATAAAAGAAGTGCATGCAGGAGTCTGTGGTGCCCACCAGTCTGGACATAGACTGTCTGATCAAATTCGAAGGCTTGGATACTTTTGGCCTTCAATGATACAAGATTGTGTTAATTTCACAATGAAGTGTCATTCATGCCAAGTATATGCCAACATCATTCATCAACCTCCAGAGTTGCTTCATACAGCTAAATACTCATGGCCATTTTCCACATGGGGAATGGATGTGGTGGGACCTTACCCTTCAGCTACGACCAAGCAGTTTAAGTACATTCTTACGGCTACTAATTTCTTTTCCAAATGTGCAGAGGCAATACCTCTCAAAGAAGTCAGTTCTAAATGCATTGTTAGCTTCATCAAGTCTAACATCATTACTAGATTTGGTGTCCCTCATACCATATTGACGAACAACGGCACCAACTTCTGTTCTTCAGAGGTAAAGAAATTGTATCAAGAATACAACATTAAGTCCAACCATTCATCTCAATATCATGCGGCGGCTAATGGCCAGATAGAAGCCTTCAACAAGACACTTTCAAATATACTGCAAAAGATGTTGGATAAAGATAAGAAATCATGGCCTGACAAACTCTTTCATGCTTTATGGGCTTATCGGACCACCACCCGCACAACAACGCGGTCAACTCCATATTGACTAATATATGGAACAAAAGCAGTTTTGCCCATTGAGTTTCAGTTACCTTCGCTCAGAGTTGCTATTTGTGATCATTCATCTACAGATGAACAATCTCAGAAGCGGTTGGATGAGTTGGAACGATTGGACGAGAAACGATTGTGCACTTTGCACCACTTGAAAATCCATCAGAATCGAATAGCACGAGCTTTTAACAAAAAAGTTCGTCTTCGTTCATTCATTCAGGGAGAATTGGTATTGGTTCTCAGAGCACCAATGATACCAGGAAAGAAGCCTCCCAAGCTTGAACCAAAATGGGAAGGACCTTATTCAATACATAAGGTCTACTCCAATGGAGCTTATTCTCTAATCTCAATGGATGGAGAACACATCACGACTCCAACTAATGCCATATTTCTGAAGAAGTATTTTGTATAAACACAAAATATTGTTCCCAGATCCAAAACAGTCACATTGGTTTATATTATGTCCTACATGACACTAAACTGTATTATGTCCTATCTACATGAGATTAAACTGTACAGAAGTTCATATTATGTCCTACATGACACTAAACTGTATTATGTCCTATCTACATGACATTAAACTGTACAGAAGTTCATATTATGTCCTACATGACACTAAACTGTATTATGTCCTATCTACATGACATTAAACTGTACAGAAGTTCATATTATGTCCGAGATGACATTAAACTATATTGTGTCCTATCTACATGACATTAAACTGTACAGAAGTTCATATTATGTCCTACATGACACTAAACTGTATTATGTCCTATCTACATGACATTAAACTGTACAGAAGTTCATATTATGTCCTACATGACACTAAACTGTATTATGTCCTATCTACATGACATTAAACTGTACAGAAGTTCATATTATGTCCTACATGACACTAAACTGTATTATGTCCTATCTACATGACATTAAACTGTACAGAAGTTCCTTATTTGTCCGAGATGACATTAAACTATATTTTGTCCGAGATGACATTAAACTATAATTTGTCCGAGATGACATTAAACTATATTGTGTCCTAGCAACATGACATTAAACTGTGTGGCACTTTCATCATCCAGCATGACGTTAAACTGTGTCAGTTCTCTTATCGTCCAACATGATGTTAAACTGTCACATTGGTTACTATTATATCGGAGATGACATTAAACTATATTTTTTCCGAGATGACATTAAACTATATTGTGTCCTAGCAACATGACATTAAACTGTGTGGCACTTCCAATGTCCAGCATGACGATAAACTGTAAAAAGTCCCCAGAACTGATATCCTCATATTGGTTCACCTTAGTCCTATCTACATGACTTTAAATTGTACAACACTAGTTCGTCCTTGCTATATGACGTTAAACTATACAACAATGGTCCAGTATGACTTTAAACTGAAACTTCATCCCACACGACATTAAAATGTGAAAAAGTTCCCTAAACCATCCAGCATGACCTTAAACTGCATCATCCCTGGTCCATGTATATGACCATAAACTATTTGCATATCCCTTATGTCCAGCAAGACGTTAAACTGTGACGTCCTAACTACATAACGCTAAACTGTATTATAGTCCCTCACGTCCGGAAAGACGTTAAACTATATAATCTCAAAGGTCCAGCATGACATTAAACTGCACCATTCAGGGTCCATGTATATGACCTTAAACTATTTGCACTTTCGTCCGACATGACGTTAAAATGGTACACTCTTTTGTCCTTACTGCATGACATTAAACTGCACAATTCCCCTTTTTTGTCCTACATGACATTAAACTGTTATTTTGTCCCTGCTACATGACACTAAACTATGCAGCACCAATAGTCCTAACTGCAAGACTTTAAACTGCATAGTCCCGGAATATGTACTACATGCCATTAAACTATGCATCGTTAAGGTTATTGTTACCTGTTGTTTCTCACACCGAGTATGACTCACGTGAGCTTAGAGCAAACATCAACCATAACACTCCCTTTGGGCCACTAACCATGTGTAAGTACCAACGACATTTTAATTAGATCATTGTCCCTAAGAACAACTTGATGATTAATTCATTCTTTAATTGAACTACACGGACTTTGAGCCTTGCCCTCCAGGCTGGGTATGTAGGCAACCTCCCAGGGTTCAAGCCCAAAAACAATCTCTTCACATCGGTTCACCACCATCTCATATGATGTTGATTTGTGAAACCGTCCCTAGAATCATTATTTTTCACATTGATTCACTTTCGTCTTTGTTATATGACGTTAAACTATGAAACACTTTTGTCCGGTACGACAATAAACTACAATATTCTTTGATTTCCTCATTTTAGAGAGAACTATTATTGACATTGATTTTTTTCAATCATGGTTTTCATTTTCAAAAGACTACGTGCATACATGGTAATGCCTAAACTTTTTTATCTTATGTTAAACCATCATTACACTAAAGTCCCCTTTCACCCTTCACATGTATGAACCAAATTTGTACAAAGGGTAGTTCTAGAACTACGTGGACTTGATTCCCATCCCTATGGGATATGTAGGAACATTCGAGTATCCCTCGAATCCAGTCCCAAGTCTTTTGGGCCTAACCCCAAATTTCACTTTCAGTCCCTTAGCTGAAAAGTCCTCATGAAAACACACACTGTGTATTCATTATTATGGTATGAATTCTATGACCCTAAACTAAGATTTCTCATACGTTCGTCCTGCACGACGTTAAACTGCATTTCAAGAACTATGTATGGCTTGATTCTCATTCTTATGAGATACGTAGTGAAGTCCAAAATTTCAATTCAGGACCCAGCCACAACGTGATTATGGTTATCATTGACCTATGTATCTCTATATACATTGGACAATACCCATCTTTATGTGTTATAATCCTAACCTTAAATATTTTCAGATCTTCATAACCCTTTTCATGACTTCTAATCACAAAAATGTCAAACTTCTGAGAATTCTTTTTCCTGACTATGCAGCACGTGCCCATAGGTGGCCTTGCATAAACAGTCCACATAACAGACTTGTCAGCCGAAAGATGTTATTTATTTGACCATTCAGCCAATGCCCTTAGGTGGCCCTGAATATTTCAACCCCCTAACGGGTTCTGTTAAATAATAGTAACTTTATTCGTGGGAAGAATGCCTCTTTTGTCCTTATTTGTCTTAAACGAAAGTATGTAGGGATCCACAAAAAATAGCCATCCTTAACATATTTGTCCCATATCCATTTTCATGATCTGAAAGTATTCAAGTCTATGGTATATTCTTCTTCCCTACATTTGGGTCAGACCTTCGTAGGAGTGATATTCATCCAGTTCTTCGATATTCTTGTTCGGAAATATCTTCTCCATATTCAAGTACCTTTTTTCATACAACAAACTCTATACTTTAGAAAATTTGAATCTCCATAAAATTTCACTGGCTTTTAGCATGAGGAAAGTAAATTTCTGGGAGTTCATTTTCCTGACTATGCATCATGTGCCCATAGGTGGCCTTTCATAAACAGTCCACATAACAGACTTGTCAGCCGAAAGATGCTATTTATTTAACCATGCGGCCAATGCCCTTAGGTGGCCCTGCATATTTCAACCCCCTAACAGGTTTTTTTAAATAATAGTAACTTCATTCTTGGAAACTACTTCTTCTAATGCCTTTTAGCTCTTTTTCATATCATTCCTCAGATTCAAATATTCTTAAGCCATAGTTTACATATTTTCCCTCATACTTGAGTATGGTGGTATGTTTTCAGATGAACTTTCAAGGAATTGTGTCAATTCTAATCCATTTTTCGGTCAAAGCTATTTAGACCTTAAACATTATCCCCTTTATGTCCGTCGTGCATGACTTTAAACTGCCCACAAAAAAGACAAAGGAACTCTGAATAAAAGTCATGTTCCAGCTCACTAAACATACATTCTGTATGATTTAGGTAATATTGAGCAATTAAAAGATTCAATGTTTGTAGGGTTATTTGTAATAATCCTAGTAAAAATCAAACTATGCTTACTAAGCCCATTGGCTTATGTAAATTTGAAGCAGGTAGTGAAAGAATGCCGGTAAAAATGATTGAAGTTGAAAGTGTTTTTCATTGATACACAAGAGTTAGAAGGACATCCACAGACTGGAGTCTCTTCTCTTTTTCAAGAATTATAAGTGACTTTCAACATAACACTTCATTTGATTTACGGCATCTCGAGATTCATTAGCAACCACCTAGAATTCATTCATTCAACTGGATATAATAAGAGATGCAGTGATACCAGCTCTTCTTGGAACAATTGTAAAAGGATGTTCTTGAGTGCGGTTTGAGAAAATTTTCTGCTGATCAAACAGTGACTCTGTTTCTGTCCAAGAGACTTGGAAGATGGATACATGGATTTGAGAATGGAGCATTGGAAGTAAAGATCCATTTGGAGAGAGTACTCTCTTCAGATATTTCTCTAGTACCATGTTTGTCTTCTCTCCACCAACCATTAGTGGAAAACATTTCATCCCATGGGTTTGCCATTTTCATATCTGCAAGAAAATGACATGGAGGAAGAATTTGAAAGTTCACACCATTGTTGTTGCTCTTAATGCACAGAATAACCGAAATGAAGGAGTAGCAGCGCAGCTGCATTTCAGGTGTATAGTTCTTTGAATCTGAAACATTGACTCCTTACAGATGACCATGACCACACAGAGGTAGATAGATGATCCGTGGAAAATTAGGATGATATTTCTTCAAGTACTTAGCCAAATCTGGGAGAGTGTTGTTGCAGATATCATAGTAATCGTGGCCAATGATGTTCATCATGTCATCAATCCACTTACTAGCCAGTTCATCAGCCGTTCCAATTCCCTTGGGAACCACAGAATCTACACAAAAGAAGAATAAATTAACTCTTAAATAGGTTTATTTTTCATAAAATTTGTGAAAGAAATTTGAAAAAATGGCTAAGGCATTAAGTCGCGCAAGTCTAAAAATGGCACGCAAGTATTCGCGTGCCGCGCTAGTTTTTTACGCGCAAGTATAAACCGCGCAAGTATAGATACCTTTACAGTAGCGCGACATCAAGGAAAACACTAGAAAACAGAGCAACCTAAATGGCTAAGGTGACCTGTGTGGCGAGAGCTCGAAGGTATGAAGTCCGGAAATCCGGATACTTGTACGGAGGTGAGGCCATGTATTTATTGGCTCGGATGCCTATCTGCGCGCCGTACCCAGAGCGCTTAAGGCCTACGCGATGAAAACATGGGCGCCGCCCTCTGTGCACTGAAGATTTGTGCGCCCCCCTTTTCATTTGGATGGATTCAATTTCCTTAGAGTCAAATCCTCATTTCTCTCCGGATCCAACTCTGAGGGGGGACTTTTGTTCACGCTCCTTTCGTCACAAAATCAAAAAATCAGAAAAGGGGAATATCTGAGCTCAAAGTGATTCAACCTTTGAAGAAAATATCAAAAATCGACAAAGGCATGAACAAAGGATCAACAGCAACTGCACCGCGCAAGTTTTATCACTGTCGCGCAAGTACACTTGCGCGACGCTCTGGTCGCGCAAGTCGATTGCGCGACCTAAGTGATAACCGCCCGGTAACCGCCCGGGGTCTTCTCCTGCCTATAAATAGACCCTGTGGGCCCCCAATTTGAGGGGCTTATTTTTTTTCTTTTCCAGAAACTCGGATTTAAGCTCCCGACGCCCAAGTATCTTCTCAAAGCTTCCGGAACACTTCTAAGGTACTTTCTTACCTAGAACAGAAGATCTAAAGAGAGGGAGGAAGGCCTAAGTGTTGAAACTCATCAACACTTGCGCGCCTGAATGGACAGCCCTTAAGTGAAATGGTCATACTTGCGCGCCTCCTTATTCCTTCAATAGAATTTGCACGTCCCTTTTCTGGAAGAACCTCAAGGGGATTCTAAAGGGTTTAAAAAGGTGTCGCTCAAGTATTTCAATTCCGATTGAAAATCGCGCAAGTACACCATGTGTCGCGCAAGGTATACCTGCGCGACCATACTTGCGCGCCCACACAAGACTTGCGCGCATTTCAAGACTTGCACGCCCCTACCTTTCTGGGTGCCCATCTTGCCCATTTTACCCCTCTTAAGCCATTTCACCTTTCCTATTCAAGATTCAGTCTTCAAGATACTCTTCAAAGCCATTTATGGCATGATTTCTTGATTTGACTTCCTTATCTGAAAGGAATTCAGTGGAATATCTCTCCAAAACTAGTGATTTATACATCTTTTTGTCACCAAAGATTGAGAGTTCGTTCATTCAACTTCATCCTTTAAGATGATAGAATCCTTAACCTGGGTCTCCTTTTCAGGAATAATCTCCAATTATAAATCCTTTAATCTGGGCATCTTCCTCAGGAGTTAGCCCCAAATTCTTAAAGTTCCCAAACATGGGCATCCTCCTCAGGAGTAAGCCCCAAACCTTAATTCCTAACCTGGGCCTCCTTTTTAGGAGTAAGTCCCTATCAAAATATTGGCCTTCCTTTTCAGGAGTAAACCCCAAGCCCCTTAATTTCTCTTAACTAGTCCTAAATTACGTTTGATATGGGGTTCTTTCTCATGAGTAAAACCCAATTATCAATCCTCTCCTAATTTGGGTTTCCATTTCAGGAATAAGTCCCAAGTTAGAGTATTCAAATCTCCATGAAGCACATATACCTTTATGGACCCTGTTCATGGATTTTCTCACTAATAGTAAATCCCAAACCTTCATCTATTTGGGCAGTCATACATACATAAGCCCCAAACAATTTCTTATGATTGCATCTTTCATGGCACAATTGTCTAATTTTTACCAATACCTCTTGTTTCTCACACCGAGCATGAATCACGTGAGCTTAGAGTGTAAAAGTAATTATGACATTCTTCTTTGAGCCATCAATCATAAACACCATACTCCATTACTCGAACTACGTGGGTTCTGATTCCTTTTCCAAAACATAGGGTACGTAGGTAGTCCATTTATGGGTTCGATCCCAACTTTGAAATAATCCTTGTCCTTCTGAATGACGATAAACTTCATGTGCCCCACTCAGTGGCTTTAAAACCAGCCTGGTCATCATAATGACCAAGAGACTTTTATATAAATGTTTTGAAGGATACCATTGACCAAGAATCTCTAAACAGATATAGATGATTCTCTATTGATGAAGAACCTCGAATACATATAAAAGATTCTATAAATTTCTTGAATATTTAATCATTGATTGTTAAAACTAAAGGAAAGCTCATTTTATACTTGGTAATGTAATAAGGATTCACGAACATAACTTAAATCTATAAAGAGAGTCCCGGAGTAGACAATAATTACCCACAAAAAGGTGTGATGAGTCCGACCTCCCAACCTCTCGACCAATGAAAATTCCTAAGCCTCATTAGCCCACAAGCTAATGAGCACCTACCTTTGGAAAGTAGGTCCAAACGGATGTGGAATCATTGGATGTTTCCGGTTCTATGAACAAACCCGCTAGAAACCGATCGGAACGTTTGAATCTCCCATCCAGGAGGTCATCCCCGGATTCCGTGCGAAACAATCATACACCAAATGTGTGAGATGATCAAAGTCACATCCAAGTCAACTTATTTGTTTTAATCTCAGATAATCTCACCCATGATTCTCATCAAAGTTATTGTTGGACCTAATGAAAAGGTAATTACGGACTGTGAGTTCTATCTCTCAAAATTCTTTATCAAATAAATGAAGATAAACTGGAATCATTGGAAAAAAGGAATGGGTGGATGATAATGATAGTGTTTATGAGTTATTCTATTCTATAGATTATCCCTCAAGAATAGAAGTCATTTCTGATCCTAGTTTGGAACCAGATGATATTATTGAGTATCCTGAAAAAGTGGAAGAAGAGTTTGTAGTGCCACCTAGGGAAGCTATTACTGTTGTGGAAGATTGGTCAACTCCTCCTCCTGATGTTCTTGAAGAAGAATTACCTGCTCCTAAACAAGCTGTTAATATTGAAATTCAACCCATGGATGAAACAGAATCAGTTGTTAAGGAATCTAAAAAGCATGCCGTGGAAGAGCCTATAGTGGCTGAGCCACCTGTTTTGCAAGAGGTCAATCTTGAGGAACTCCCTATGGAACAATCTGTTCCTAAAATCATACCTACAACTGAAGAATGTATGGAACTATCTTTTTAGTTGGATAGACAGGAAATGAGATAGGAACTTAGAATTGAGTCTGTGAAATTAGACCACGATCCTATGCCTCTCAGTCTTGAGAAGGAGGCACCTATTGATGGGGAGAAAACCCCAAATATTGAGTCTATTTAAGCCTTACATCCAACTGAGTCAAGTCTTGTAGACAATCAGTATAAATTTCCTAGATTCTATGATGTGGATGACTCTCAGTAGGTTACAACAATTAGACATGATATTTCCCCTATATTTTAGTTGAAATCAGTCTCCAATATTGCATCTGAGAAGGAACCTGAGCTTGTACCAGTCCCCACTCCCGAACCCTATTCTGAATATCCATATTTTGTGTGTAAGTATTATTTGATGGATGTTGGTGCTAAAATCATATCTGGAGTTGAAAAACTCATGAATACCCAACCTCGTCCTGTGACAAATTTAATTGAGAAAGATGCCTCACTCTTATTGGAGAAAATTATTTGGAAAATACAGACTAAGATGCTTAATGAGATTCAATAAGTAAGATTTTAAAATAATCTACTCAGTAATGAAGTGAAGATCCTAATATATATGGTTGGAGAAATGGATAGAGAGTTGCATTAGACATCTGAGCTTGTTGATCCTCTTGTAGCACCTTTTCTCCTCAAATCCAACAGGTTGGTGTTTCTCAGATTCAACCTTACTAGCTTCCTTAGATGAAAATATCACTGATTGGAAAAAAAATAAGGAAATGAAATAGCTTGTTTCAAATCTTAATAAACTAAAGGATGAGTATATGATGTTTCTTCAAAAGGTGTTGAATCAACTAATATCTCTGACCACAGTTGTCAAAGCATCTGGTCAATCCTCTAATCCCTCCTTGGACAGTGATCTTCTCAGAACTGTAGTCAAAGAAGAGCTTCCTAATGTACTCAATGGTTTCAATACTTATTCTTTATCTAAAGTGTCAAGAATAGTGATATAGTTATTGACCTAGTACAAATCCACTAAATTATTGCTATTGATTCTCAGTAAGATATTTCCAAGATAGTGGATTTCTACTTCAATAGAATCTTATCCAAGACCAATATGACAAACCATTTCAAGTACCACGTAGAAAATATGTGGATTCCTCCTGTTTCACAATCATTCACGACCCAAGTCCAGAATCTCACAATGTTTACTCAATTGTTGTAAATGTTTATAGAGAACATTTCTGATTTTGAAAAATCCATGCAGTATGGTGGAGAGATCATTACTGATATAATCAAACTCTGGAGACCATATCTTCATATCCAGAGTACAACCATTGTTGCTCTAGTGGCTTCACCTCTCAGACATGGGCTTCCTACCTTCACCTCTTCCCAAGCCTCAACCCCCATATCTGTCAGACAAGCACTAAGTCAGATCAGGCCTGTGATTCTAGAAGAAATATTGCCTAGATATTCTACTCCTCCAACCTTGGCTCCATCATTCTTTAAAGGTTATCCTTTACCCTCTTTATCAACCTCCTCTCTTACTTCTTCTACCTCGACCTTTGCCCCTATGGCTTCCTCTTCTGCCACCACTGATAAAGGAAAAGAGAAGTCCAGCCCCTGAAGAAGCACATAGATTACTCCTTTTTGATAGGGATGCTTTTGCCTTTGTATTTCTCTTTTGTTTTGTAATGAACCATGTTTACTCGTAATTGAATGTGCATTTTTGGCTTCTCTTACTCCATATTTTTTATAATCCCAAAAGGGGGAGAAATTTCTATATGTTATCCATATACACAGTAACTTTACATGATTTATGATCATCAAAAAGGGAGAGATTGTTGGACTCATCATGTATTAATCATGTTTTAATGATCACCAATATTATTCAACCTAGTTAAATACTATAAATAATATCCAATAATGTGTATTTATGTTTAAATTCTTCTCAAGCATTAGGAAGAGCCATGCAGGATCTTAGTTACTCTATATTCAGTTTACTTACTTTATTATATCTTTGATCTTCTGTCACAATACCTTCTTTGACAAATTCTTATGTCTAATCCATTCTATTGTCAACAATACTTAATCCTGATCAAAGATACTTTGAAAAGTATGTGACACTGTGAGTCTTCCACTAGCTATGTCTTTCGGGCATCATGAGGCAGACACCGTGAGGCAGACACTGTGAAGCAATACACCATTATGCAAGACATCGTGAACAAGATATCGTGAAAAAGAAATCGTGACTATGAGACACCATGAAGCAAGACACCGTAAAACAAACTCCGTGAAGCAGAAACCGTGAACAAGACATCATGAACAAGACATCGTGACCACAAGACCCCATGACCATGAGACACCATGACACTCAGACACTTTGATCAATCTAGACACCATGTGAAGGAGACACCATTTCCATGACCTACTATGAAACCATTTCTTAAACAATTTTTTTGTCTTTAAATTTAATTTCTAATGGTCATATTTGATTATTTTAACTCACACACATAATTACTATTTCTTTGTAGTCATGTAATCAAACAGTGTGAGGTACAAGGTGTAGAATACATGCAACATGTTGTCTCCAACACATGAATTTCCACTATATAAGCAAAGTGTGACCAAGAATCAATAGCGTCATACACAAAACCAAGAGCAAGGCCGTGATCACGATAATGAAGAACATACATAGATAAAGTTTCAAAAGAAAGGCCCACTACATGCTACTTCACACTGCTGAAGAACACACAAATCATATTTGATGGTTAGAGAACACCTTCGCCCTGTTGAACCTTACGAAGTACACAAGATGAATCATGACACTCTATTTTATAGATAAGGACTCAAACTCTACATATACTTCATCTTGGAAGTCCAAGGCTGCAAATACAAACACTCTGAGCATCTCTAATCATGTCTCCATATTTCTACTCCATTGTGTATCTATTTATTACCTTTTGAAAAGAGTGTGTACCTGTAGAACAACACACTCTGTCACATACATTAAATTGAAGGATACAAGATATACTTACTCAATTGTTCTATTACTCTTTTGTATACCCACGGATAAGTGTGGAAGAGGACCATGTGTGGCCTGGATAGTCTATGTACTGTTTTTAACACTGATCCAGGGTGTGATTTAAAGTTTATTTATATAAACTTCTTAGTGGTAGGTGATCACCAAGTGGAGTGGATTAGGTCTTGGCTTGAGACTGATCCACTTGTTTCATATCCTCTTTTCAGCTTAAATTAGTCTTCACTATTTTATTTCATTACTATATAATCAAGAAATCTCTAATTTCATTTTGATAGTTAGTCATGGAGAGAAGTTATAACTATATTTTCGTAGTATAATAACATTAAAAGTAATATTAATAACACAAATTAATATTACTCAAAATTAATCAATCTTCTATGAAGTTATTTAAACATTCAAACTCTTATAACTATATGACCTTGATTAACTGGGCGGTATTTAACTTTTGGGAAAAAAATTTAGAAATAATTTTTATAGAAATTTTTATAGTAACTCAATTCACCCTCCCCACTTGTGTAATCTACTCAGACCAACATTTGGTATTAGTGGAAGGTTTATTAGGACTATATGTAATCTTATTCAACTGTGATTGTAGATTCACTTTAAATATCTGTTAATTTCTGTTAATTATAAATTTCATTCTCTTTTAATGTAATAATTTTTTATGGATAATTGATTGGAAGGTTTTCCAACCAACAGAACACAATTCTTTAATAGAACCAATTATGCTGAATAGAAAATTAAAATGAAAATGCAATTAGAGTGATTGAGTTTTGAAATATGGTCATCAATTATAGATGAATACAAAATTCCTACTACTGGTAGAATCACATGGGATGAACCTACCAAAACATTCTATAATAAAAACTGCAAAGCTATGAATGCTTTATACTATCCCTTAGGAGATGAAGTGTTTAATTGAATTTCAGATTGTAAGACAAACCATGAAATTTGGGATACCTAGTGTGTCTCACATGAAGGAACATATAGTGTAAAGGAAATGAGACATAAATTCATATAACATCAAATATGAAAATTTTAAAATGAAACAGTATGGTCCTATTTTGGACATGTACCTTAGGTTCAACAAGATCATTAACACAATGATTTCTATTGGAAGATAATTCACTGCCAAAGAATAAATCATGATAATCCTTAGATGTCGACCTGACCAATGTAGGGGAACCTATGTCTATATCAAGGAATTTTGTGACATAAGCAAAACTACCTTTAAACGAACTAATTGGGAAACTAATTATGTATGAGGAAGAGCTGAATGTCAATAAAGAGGTGGATGGACCAGAGAGGAAATCTGTTTCATTCAAGACCACCACCTCTATCCACAATGTCAAAGGAAAACTGGAAGCTTCTATAGAATGCTCCACCAGTGAACAATCATCATCTGATAGTGATTAGGGGATGGCTCAACTAGCAAGAAGATTCAAATTATTTTACAAAGAGATGAACTTTTTCAAAAAGCCTAACATCAAGAGAAAATATGACCAAAATTGAAAATGGAAGATGGACTTGAAATGAAGTGACAAGACTGAAAAATTTTTCTACTATGATTGTATGCACAAAGGACATATAAAGGATGAATTTCCAAAGATCAAGTGCTAAAAGAAATATGAGGAAAAGAACAAGAGGTACAAAAATCCAATGAAAGAAACCTGGAGTGTTTCTAAGGATAATTCAAGAGACTCAGAGGCATCACATGATGAAAAAGCTAACAAAGCCAATATGTTTTTTTATGAAAAACTCATCTGATGAAACAATAGACTCTGTTGTACCTAACTCATACTATTCTGATGTTGAAAGAGACTCTGAAAAAATGACTACTGATGAAATATTTGAGGACTGTTACATTATTTAAGAGACATGAAATGAAATAAAAGACAAATTTAAATCATTGAAGAAACAGAATTCTCTCACTATGATGGTTAAATCTATACTTACTACTAAAATGTAGAAAAATACTCAACAGCTCAAAGAAAACAATTAGTTAAAAATGTATAATGGGAAATTAAATAGTGATTTAGAAAAGTTTAATATTGAGAAAAATACCCATACCCAAACACTAGGAAAATAGATTTCCCCTAAATACAACAGTGGAATTTGTTATAAACCTGGTAAAGAAATTTTGGTAGAACAATGTTTGTTTCATGATCTAGGAAATATATGTTTACTCCTAGCTCTGGACTTAAATCATGTAACTCAATCCCTGATACATGTTTTTCTATTTCATGATTTTCTAGAATGAATAAAATTTATTTTTCAAATACATTACACAATGCATATAAGAAACCTATGAGGAATATATGGGTTCCAAAATCACTTATTACTAATATTATTGGACCAAAACAAGTATATGTTTCAAAATATATTTTTGCCTAATATTTTTGTATAAAAACTCATTAAAGAGCTCATGCAATAGTCTGTGGTACGTGGATAGTGGATGTTCAAGGAACATGACAGGAGACTACTCAAGCTTCAAGAACCTGATAATAGTATATGGAAGAAATGACATCGTTGGTGAAAATTACAAGGGAATGGTTATTTTCCCAGGCCAAATCATTAACTCCAAGTCATTTTTAATTCCTACAGTTCTATTTGTTGATGGTTTAAAATACATTCTTCTTCGTATCTCGTAATTATGTGATGATGGATTTCAGGTTAAATTTAAAAATAATTCATGTAATGTCTTCAATTATAAAGATGAATAAGTATGTTCTACATCAATAAATGAAAATATTTATTTTGTTAATTTAGATTCTCTATCTTCTCAAAATACTTCATGCTTAAGTGTATTTCATAATGAATATTGGCTCTAGCATAAGATACTAGGACATTGTAATTTTCTCTCCATTAGAAATCTATCATGAAAAAAGATAATTAAATATTTAAAAGAACATGAGTATCCAAATGAAAAAGTGTGTAATCCCTGCCAAGAGGGAAAACAACACAATGTTTCCTTCAAACCAAAGAATGAAGTCTCAACTTCTCAACCTCTCGAACTAGTTCAGATGGATTTGTTTGAACCATCTATAATTTATAGTTTAAATTTGATTATCTATGTTTATGTTCTTGTAGACGACATTTCTAGATATACTTGGACCTTCATTATGGCTCACATAAGTGAAAACTGCTCTTATTTCAAGATTTTTAATCCTTTTTCTCACAGAATAGTTATAATTGTAATTTCTCTGCCCCTAGAACATCTCAGCAGAATGGAGTTTTAGAGTGAATATACATAACCCTTCAAGAGATTGCTAAAACGATGGTTAATGAATATGAAATACCTATTTATTTTGGATCTGAAGCTATCTATACAGTGTGCTTCACAATCAATAGATTGTTGATCAGACCTATCCTTAAGAGGAATCCTTAATAATTATGGAACAATTGGAATCCCAAGGTTAGCTACTTCATTGTTTTTGGTTGCAAAGTCTATATTCTTAATACCAAAGAAAATCATTATAAATATTCATCCAAATGTGTTGAAGGTATCAGTTTAGGATATTCCATGTCTAGTATAACCTATATAGTGTTCAATAAAATAACTGAATTTGTGGAATAATCTATTCATGTAAAATTTTATGAAACTGATCCACATGAGCCAAAATCCATTCTAGATAATTTGAAGGATGATGTATAAAATCTGAAAATAAATTCAAAATCCTATAATTATTCTATGAAACAATCTGTGAAAACATCTAACTCTGAAAATTCCCCAGAATCATGTCGCAGTGAACATGAATATATTGATGAACCTGAAATCACTAGTCCCTCTTTTTCAAGAACTGTTATAACCCTTAAGAACCATCCCTTGGATGCTGTTGATGGAGACATAGACAAAGGAACTCAAACTAGAACCTCTCATAGATATCAGGTTGAACATCAAGTATTTTTGTCACAACTGGAACCTAAAAACATTAATAATGCAATCGATGATGAATTTTGGATGATGTCTATTCAAGAAGAACATAATCAGTTTGAAAGGAACAAGGTTTTGGAAACATGTTGAAAGACCCAAGGACATTTTCACCGTAGGCAGTAAATGTGTATTTAGAACTATGGTAGATAAAGTAGTTAACATAGTTAGAAACAAGGATAGACTTTTTTCACAAGTCTATAGTCATGAATAAGGAATTGAATATGAGGAGACCTTTTCACATGTAGCCGAACATGAAGCCATCTAAATCCTTCTTGCATCTGTGGCACATCTGAATTTCAAATTATATCAAATGGATGTTAAGAGTGAAATCAAAAATTGGTATATAGTTGAGGTTGTTTTTGATGAACAACCCCGACGATTATGAAACTCCCATTTTTGAAATCATATTTTTAAACAATCAAAATCCATAAATGGTTTGAATCAAACTCTAAGAGCTTGGTTTGGCAGATTTAGTACTTTTCTTATTTGAAAACGTTTTACAAAAGGAATAGATGATCCTAACCTTTTTATAAAATGAATATCTAATGATGTTTTAGTTGTTAAAATTTATGTTGATGACATTATTTTCAGATCTTTTAAGAATTATTTATGTTTTTATTTTTCTAAAATGATGCAAAATGAATTTGAAATGAGTTTAATGGGTGAAAAAAAAATTCTTTCTTGGTTTTCAAATATTTCATAATAATGATGGAATTGTTTTAACCCAATGTAAATATACTATAGGTCATATAAAATGTTTTAGATTTGATGGCAGTAAAATTAGTGAAACTCCCATGAGTACCACTTGTAAGTTGGATCTTGAAGAAGATGGAAAATTTGTTGATCAAACCACTTATAGAGGAATGAATGGATGATTACTTTACTTAACTGCTAGTCATCCTGACATTGTGTTTAGTGTGTGTATGTGTGCTCATTTCCATTCAATCCCTATGGAATACCATTTAAATTATATAAATTGAATTTTAATACCTCAAGCATAAAACTAATCTTGGATTGTATTATCCTAAAGGACGGTCATTTGAATTATTTAGTTATTCGGATTCTGATTTCATTGGCTGTAAGATAGATAGAAAAAGAACCTGTAGAACTTTTCACCTTTTAGGAATGTCACTAGTATCATGGTGAATTAATAAATAAAATTATGTTGCGCTATCTACTGCAGAAGCTGAATACACAGCTACTAGGAGTTGTTGTGCACAAATTTTGTGGATGAAACACACATTACTAGATTATGGATATCAATTCAGACATGTACCTATAAATTGTGAAAATACAAGTGCAATTAGCATCTCAAAGAATCATGTTTCACATTCTAGGACAAAGCACATTGATGTAAGACATCTCTTATTGAGAGATCATTATCAAAAAGGTGATATAACTTTGGATTTCAATGGTACGTAATATCAACATGCTGATATATTCACCAAACCCTTAAATTTTGAGAGAATATACTACATCATACATGAACTAGGAATGATAAATATCAAATAGGTACCTTAATAGTTACATTTTAAGGTCTTACTGTTCGATATCTTATTGTGTTATACATTACTATTTCATAATAACAGTTTCACAGTTACTGTCTCTCTTGTTTATTGTCTCACTATAATGTTTTACTTTTACTGTCTCATAGTTAGTATTTTGTACTTACTGTCTGATGTTTACTATCTCACTATAATGAACATTGATAAGATCATTCATGGTATCACTGGGAAGCTCGTTTACTATCTCACTATAATGACCATACACGGTCTCTCCGAAAAAATTCATTATGTTTTTCTTTAAACCCGCATCGTGGTAATTATCCTTTTCACCTTTTTTATTTTCTGTGTTTTTATTTTTGCGAATTTTGGAATTACTAAATCATAATACAAAGAATGAATCACTCGATTATTCACTCGAGGTTTGTTCTACTTACAATTTTCGAACCCTTATTCATCTCTGCAACCCTTCTCTTTCTCAAAGCTTCAGTGAATTCCAAGAATGAAACATATGTCATCATGGAAACCTGAGAAGCTCAGCTCAAAGAAGAAGAATATTGCACCTAAGCTGACACCCGAAGGAACTTTAATTCTGAATCAGGTAAACTGTGTTGTTGAACCTGAGAATGATATTTTCCGAAAATGGCTTCTATCTAGGTAGTCTCTGTTAATGAAAGTGTTTAAACAACAAGGATGTTAAGAATAGTTATCGAAGGAAGATAGACCCATCTACCATAGATTAGTTTCTTAGTTTTACTTTTATGTTCAATTCTTCTTTGATTCTATTGATAGTTATATAATATGAAGTTGGGTCAATAGCAAGAGATACTCATTATCATTGAGGTTATGGGCTGCATGCCTTAGGATACATCATGAAGGTATTTGTGAGGATTATTAGGGAGGACCTCCACCTTCAACTGAATTCATTGATATAGAAGATTCCCTGAAAACCATAACAGGAAATGGAACCCTATGGAGAGCCATTGCTGCTGAATTGGATGAATAATCAAGGCTTTTGTTCAATTTTATACAGAACTTGGTTAGTCGGAGAAAAGGTTATTTTTCTGTTTTAAAATATCAAGATGTGTTTCTGATTCACCTCATAAAAAATGGGCATAAGATAAACTTTTTCATGTATATCATACACCACATGTGGGAGTTTTTCAAAGTCATATCCAAGTAAACATCTCTATTTTACAATCAGATAATCTCAACCATGCTTCTTTCCAAAGGTATAGTTGGACCTAAAAAGGATGTAATTTTGGACTGTGACTACTGTCTCTTAAAGACAGCTATCAAAAAAATGAAGATAAACAGGAAT
This sequence comes from Viscum album, assembly GCA_963277665.1. Lineage (NCBI taxonomy): Eukaryota > Viridiplantae > Streptophyta > Magnoliopsida > Santalales > Viscaceae > Viscum > Viscum album. The sequence continues at coordinate 2,118,817,624 of OY728120.1, forward strand.
CATTGGAAAAGGAATGGGTGGAAGACAATGATAGAGATTATGAGATATTCAATCTTGTGGATTATTCCTCAAGGCTAAAAGACTTTTCTGAACCTAGTTTGGAACTAGTTGAGTATATTTATTCAAAATCCCGTTATCTTGTAATAAATTATGATCATATATTAATCCATCCTATATAATCTATTTGGAACACTTAAGCATGATAATGAAATGAAAGTGATGGGTGTACCCAAAATTATATAGCACCCCATTGTATTGGGTAATGTTTAGTCTCACGAGACAACCATTTCGGATAGGGATTAAACATAATTTAATTATGGATATTTTTATATAATGATGTTATAATAGTTAGCCTTGACCTCTGTTTAAGATGTAGTGTTTTATGGCATTTCCACATTTACAATTTTGCCTTTATATTATCATGTTATATCATGTGTTATTATTCATTTTGAATTTATTCACCATTGATATGCCTATTTTCTAACATGAATCACTGTATTCCTTGTTTAATCGCTTATTGGGATTTATATCTCACCCTTTTCTTATCTATTTTCCCAGGTTATCCCATGTAGTTTTAAACACCATTGAATTTAAGAAGCATGTTATAGAAGTTTTAAATAATGTTGTTGTATCCCATGTTCAAGAGGTTATGATATGAACCTAATTCCAAAAGATAGTAGAATTATCAATCTTGTTTGTTGTATTAAGGGTAATATTATATAATAAATCGTGTTTTATTTTTTAATTAAGAGACGAGTTGATAAAGTGTGTTATTTTAAAGACGCGTGTATCTCACAATTGTGATGATTTCAAATAGAAACCATGAAAATTATATTTTTAAAGAAGTTTCATATTGGCGAGGCTACACATGATTTGAAAAAACCATGAAACAAATGTCTGAGTTGTTTTATAGTTAAACATAGTTGTTTTTCACTATTTATTCTTAGAGGGTAAATAAAATGGAAAAACATTGTGAAGATGTTTTTTCTTTTTAGTGTAGCCCCCAATGTTGGGGCATATTTTTCTAAACTGTTAAAGAAAAGAATGAGAGTTTACTATATCCAAAACAATTCATGTTTCTAATTTTACACGTATATTTTAAAATTTCAAATGAAACCTTTCAATCTCTCTATAATTTTAATCATACTAGGAAAAAATGAATGGGGGGTTCCCTTTATATCCTTTGATTTAAAGGCCTCTCCATATCTATTTTGAGTGGATAAATCAAGGATAAACCATCATTTATCCTTATTTATCCCCTTTTCTTCCCTCTTTCCGTTTTTGATTTTTTTTCCTCTTTTTCGAAACCTAGGGGATGATAGTGTCATATTAAGGATTAAATATGATTTATTTGTGGTATTATGTGTGACTAGGTCTTGTTCATGGACACTCATTTCTTATTGGAACGTCCTCCATCCAAGGTGATCACTTCCAGCCTGATTGCTATTGCACCAAGGTAGGTGTTTTTTTTGAGATTCCTTATATTTTCATAGAAAATAATGATTAAAATTTTAAAATTATTTATTTATTTAGTGACACCAATAATTTTTGGTGAATGTGGGTTGCTTAATTTCCTGGGGTGGCTTCTTCACTTCGCATAGATTGTATTTCTAGAGGTTTTGGTTCCAAAAAAATTTGTTTAACTATGAACTATTTGTAATTGAATTTAAATGGTATATGATATAGCTAATATTTACATTTTTAATATATATATATAATATTTAAACCCCAAAAATATAACAATTGTTGATAAATTGAATAAATTTATGATTTTAGGGATGTTTTTGATCTTAAAACAAAAAATTGAAAAATTATGCAATTTTAACTGATTTCAATCACTTATATACATTAGGGATACCTTTTAAATATTGATCAAAATAAAGTGATTATTTATTTTTATCATTACTATGTTCTTGTTATAAATATTTCTCAACTATTAGAAGTCTTTATTAGAAAATATAGGAGGCCAAATATATCAATCATTGTGGAAATTTGTTCTACCTAGATGAATTGACCCCACCTCATTGAATGATATATAAATTTCGATAAAGGATTAAAAAATTCTTTATTAAAACTTTGTATAAAATGGGACTCTAATACACAATTTCATGATGATTTTCAATAAAAAAATTCGGTCATTAAGCTTTCATTTGATGGTTTCAAAGTAAAGGATGATTAAGTGTACACTCTAGAATAAAAAGTTATCTTTAGTAATTAACTTATATTTATTTCATGAAATATTCTAATATTATGAAAATTAGAGCTAAAAAATTGGAATTAATTTCAATTAACTGTCTAGAAGAGACTAGATGGATAATCGTCCAAGAAGAGGCCCCCAAATAGATCCATTATTTGGGGGACAAGTTTTGGACATAGAATTTCTAACCCTCCCCCATTGAATTTCCATATATTCATCATTCCATGCTATGGTTGTATTGAAGGATCAATGTAAATATTGATATAGAGATATTTATGAAGATTCTATACATCAATGCTGGAATAGAGAAGATGGGGGATGCCCAAGTGATGCGAGGCTAAGCACGATGTGGTCGTGGATAGTGAAAACCAAAGGACACATTCTTCCAACATATTGTCTTCCTGTGTAATCTCTTTTCAAATTATCATGAAATTATATTTTTCAATTAATGTGTTTGTTTTTTCATAAATTAATTTTCAAATTGTTTTTTAATGCTTTCCCAATATATTAATTAAAAAAATTGATTTCAATATATAAATATCTTTGGTGATTTCTTGCTATTGAGCATTGTGATTTCAATTTGGTTGTATTTCTTGGAGGACTTCAACTAATATAATCACTTATATAGGAGGGGAAAATCATATTTTGGAGTTTATATGATATATATGAAAACATTGGTGTTTATCCATTTGTTTTTTGTGGGTATTCAGGAAATAAATTGGGAAATATTTTTAAACAAGGAAGAGGGGAGTGTTTGAGAGGTTTTGAGACTGTCCACAACTATGTTTTTTATTGTGATTACAAATCCATTATAGTTGTTATAAATTCTATATATCTCTCATGAAAATTCTTGAAATTTGTTTTTTATTTAAATTATATATTATAAATATAAATAAAGTCCCCAATTGTTTCTTATTATTAAAATAGAAAAAATTAAAGTGGCAGTTTTGCTACTCAAATTATAGCCTCCATGATAGAAAATCCATAGACTCCTTTATTTAATTTCTCATGGGAATACATTTCTTAATTATGGTTTCCCTAAAAATAATAAACATAATTGATGTTGTTTGTGGGTATGTTTATTTGGATGATTTTGAAAAAATTGTTTTTCATGATGGGAAATTCTGATCTGAACTTATTAGCATTGGAATATAAAATTGATAGAAAATTTCATTCTAGGGTAAGAGCGTCAAAAAATACCCCCATACCAAAGATTGAATCTGAAACTAACACACATAAATGCAACATGGTTGAAACTTCAATTCCAATGGATTACAATAGATCCTTTAAAGGACATGCTTCATCCAAGGCTGAAATCAAGAAAATCTTGTGGAATATCCTGATTCACCGACTGGGTTTGACATTAAATCTGGTTTCATTCACAAACATCCAAAATTTAACAGGTTTTGGGTTAATATCCACCTAAACACCTTAATGAATCCAGTTACCTTTGTGTCAACTTGAAACCTGAAGGATTTAAGGCAAATCAAATGAAATAGAGGTGATTTATTTTTCATTATGACTCTCCAAATAATGATCTTTCTATTCAGATTCACCTTTATTTGAGATTGGAATGAATTGATGAGAAATTTCTTTGAATTTGTTTCTCTACCTCTTGAAAATTTTTATTTCAAAGGATATTTCTGGAATTTTTAAATCTCATGGTGATACACTGCATGAGTTCCTAGAACGATTCAAAAGACGCTGTTTTAGGTTACCTAGCCATAAAATAAATGATAAAATCTTGATTCAATATTTTTATGAGGTATTTTATCTTACTGATAGAATAAATATTGATGTTGCTATGGGACGGGATTTAATTGACCAAATAATAGCTACTTATAGGACATTAATTTAAAACATGGCCCACAATGCTCAACAATTTCGAACTAGAGAACTCCTTTATGTGAAATATTTTCATAAATTCAACACTTATAGTCCTAAAAACATCATGATTATGATCTAACATTATAGTATTACCAATGTGGTAAGGTTGCTGATGTTTTTCAATAACCCACCAAAACCACCAAATCCTAAAGAAACATTTGAAATCTATGATCATTATATAATTTTTCATCCAATGATAATTTTATTGACCAATGACAACAAATTAAAGAGACTTTTGTGAAATGAAATGATATTTTTACTTGAAATACCTTTCAATAATGTCAATGAATACCATTTCAAACGAACCAAAATTTTAGTTTGGGTAGTAAAAAACACTCTAATGATAGAATTATGTATCTTATATTACCTAGAAGCTTCTTCCAAGGATAGTCAAGTAATTATCAACCTAGATATTCAAATGAGCAAGCCAATACTGATTAGTGAAGAAAATTTCAACCATCCCATCCACCTAAAATTAATAGAGTAACCTAGAATAAGAAATGAGGAAACAAAAATTGGTTAAGAGACAATAATAAGAATTCTCAAAACAACATCATTACATGATGAATACCTTGATGACTCAAATGGGTCAAATTTCCTTTTATATTCATGACAAATAAAATGAGTGGTGGATTACCATCAAAACATCAAATGAATCCCACAGATAATGGGAAGTAAAATATGAGTGGAATTGAAATTAGGACTGATATAATATTGAATAACCCTCAAATTGAGCAACACAATCATACTCATGATAATGTTAATGAGAATCCCCCCACTGATGGAAATGATGAAAATTATAGATTTTATTTCAATGGAAACACAATGTCAATAAATGAAATTTTGTTTAAACTGAAAAATAATTATTGGATGAGGATGTATGGTCATTTTGTTTCATAAGGAAGTACTTAGAATATCCCAAAAGCATTCAGACTATCACTTCATTATCCTAGGTGTGAACCATTGGTGAAGTAGAGTTCTAAAAATTTTTTGGATAGAGAGCTTTTAGAAACATTTAATAAAGTTCAATTCAAACTATCGTTTCATGATGCTATTAAAAAAACCCCAAGGTATGATTTTTTTTTGAATTAAATGTGTACCCACATGAGGAAATTTGAAGGAGGTGAAAAAAAAATTAGAGAGGAATGTTTCATCAATGATTCACCATAATTTTACTATCAAATGTAAATACCCTTGGAATGTTAACATTCCCTTCATGATTAGAAAATTTGAGTTAAAGGAAGTCATGATTTATTTATAATATTTAATCAATGTTATGACACATTATGTTTACTCATCTATTGAAGTAGGAGAATTTAAACCCTCTAGAATTATCATTCAAATTGTCAATTGAAGTACTTCCAATCCTGGTAGAGTTATAGGGGTTGTTCTCATTTTGGTGAGAGAAATGATTTTTATTGTGGATTTAAATGTATTGGATATAGAATATTATCACATTATAACCCATGTTCCTCTCATTCTAGGGAGACTATTTTTGAAAACATAAAAATAAATCATCAATGCTTATAAAATAACTCTTTAATTGGATTTTTTTCATGAACCCCTCCCACCAAAGATGCCCCTCCTGAGCTGGCAATGGTGAAAGGAAGATAATGACCCCCGAGTCCCGCCTCCAGTAGGCCCCGGGTTGGCGACTAGCACCAAGGGTATGAGTTTTCACAAATATGGGAGGCATTACCCTTTTTATTATTTTGGATCGGGAAATAGGACAAGTCAACCACCAAAAAGGGAAAAGAACAAGTGTACATAAATAAACCCAAAACAAGCCCACATGCATGTTTAACAATTTTTATAACAAGTTACAAGTACTAGGAAGCTCAAAAGTACAATGCCAAAGAAAACAAGAGAACAACAACTACAACAACTCCAACTGCCCGACTAGTAGGGTCCCGCACGGCCCTGGTAGTCCTCCTGGAAACCTGAAAGTAAACGTAGGGTGAGCATACAAGTATACTCAGTAGGGAAACCTAAATCTCTCGTGCACAAGTGGGGAGACACCCTAAGGTCCCGTGAGAAAACAGAAGAAACAGAAACTAACAAGGAAAAACTATCCACCCAGCCTCACTGGTCACACTCAACAAGTAACACAAACAAGTTTAGTATATAAATAGAACAAAAGTATTGGGTACCCCGCACCATTTCCCACTTAATTAGATGCTGCTCTTCCTAACGGCAAACGTCCTGACACTACCAAACTCTTCCCGCCCGCACACAACTGGGCCAAACCACGCATCCCGCCCGCACACACCTGGGCCTCACAACCACGCATCTCGCCCGCACACACCTGGGCCACAACCACTAACCCGCCCGCAGACACCTGGGCCTCATCCCGAAGGTTCTTGGGAACGGTAAGCCTGCCCGAAGAGTCTTGGGCTAAAGGTCGCCTCAATCCATCACAGCCTCCGAGACCTACCCGAAGAGTCTTGGGTGTAAGGTCACCTCAAGCCATCATAGCCTATGGAAGAAGGATCAGGAAGGAGATAGTAACTAAGGGGGAACACCCTCTCCCATAAAATGGGAGTGTTCGGCACTAGGTGCTTGACATGGGTGTGGTGCGACAAAACACAAAGATACAATTATATATATACATATACCAAACACATATCCCAACCTATGGATTCTTAAAAAGAGAAACTGTGCATGTGCCTCAGCACTGCTACCACGAAGCATGCATCAACAACCAAACAATCATCCCCAAACCCCATTTAGGTTTTCATGTTTCATGCAATGGTTTAACAAATTATTACTACTGGGCAACTATCATCCAGAAAAAAACCTTTCACAAACATATCCCTACCATCCACAACCAAGGTTAGGTAAAACGCAAGAAACCACATTCCATTTCATTTACAAAAGATTATCACAACCATACAACATTCCATCATTCATTTATTTCAAAGTTCCACACATAAAACCCTTTCCACACAAAAAACATTTCCGCATTTGAAAACACCATTTACTTCCAAAACACTTTTCATAATCAAAACACTTTTCATAAATAAAGGCATTTTCCACAACCAACCACTTCCCATTTCAACCCCATCGTTTACAAAAACATTTCCCACAAAACAACCAAACCACCAACATGTTCATTATTCCAATTTTGTTCAACCAGGGTGATCACACAAGGTTTTCATTCTCATTTAATCAGCCAGTCTTTACGTGCTTATCAATTTTCCATGTTTTAACAAAACCAACCACAAACAATTCAGATATCAATTGTGCACACAAAGGCCACCAACGGCCTTGATTTTCAGTAGGCAAAGGCCTTTCAATCCAAAATCACAATCAGAAGATAAAGAAACTGGAAGGCAATAGAAACAGCACAAAACCCCAAACCCTTCTTTATCCGGTTATTATCTTTATTTAATGTTCAACTACATCCCATGGAACAAAATAAAAATATCCCACCCCGCATGTTTCACCGAATAGAGAGACGAAGGTAAACCCCTTTTTAATACCTTTAATTTCATTAACCTCTCGCACATAGTTTTACGCCATCATTGTCATTTATTGTTTTTCAATAATAAAAACAATTCATCAACTTATTTTATTAACTCATCACTATTATTATTTTTAATAACAAAAAGATTTACGCTCGTTGCATTGACCACGTTAAACAACCTCGTTGGATATCTGAATCCAACCATGCCACATCAATGTCGCGTAACATCCGTTAATTTAATTATTTAATTCCATTTATTTTTATTTCACACTGATTAAATTGAAACCACTTTTATTAAATTAATGTCATTCAATTTAATAAACCCAACATATTTTTGCACCATCATTATTATTATTATTTAACATAATAATAATAACGAACTCACCTTTAATTTTATTAACGCACCACCATGCTTCCATTGTGCATCTTCATTTATTTGTTTGCAATAAATATCATAACTCATTTTATTAATTTCTCATTAATATTATGAATAATATTAATAACACAACACCTATTATTATTATTCTAATTTAATTCCAACAATTTCTCAATTAATATTATACTAAACGCCTTAATTTTTTAAATTCTTATTTAGAATTAAAACCCCTTATAATTTAATTAATCACGCCGTTTATATCACCATCTTTATTATTTAATATAATAAACTGACAAATCATCTTTTAATTTTTTTATAAATTCTTCTTCGTTTTTATCATTAATAATTATCATTGTTACGCGCGCCGTGTTGACCACATCGATTTCAACAATGGAATGGACCGGAGGGGTCCGGTCCATTACATCAGATACCTCTTAAAACATTCTCGTCCTCGAGAATTAAAAACCAACCAAGAAAAAGAAAGGATCCAACCAACCACTCCGAATGATACCTCTTAGGGCTCTTGTCATAACAAGAAACAACCGACAACCCTAATTATGTAAGTTAGGAATTTCCTCTCTTATGTCGAGATATTATCCGCTTTAGGCAGCACTGACTCGCCTGCACGGGTTTAATCGCATCCGCATTAATGCCTCTCGATTAAGGACGGAGCCTTCCCAATTCCATATATTAGGATTTTCCAACTTACACTTCCCCCCAACACCATACAAAACATCAATAAATTTCCCGAACACATGGCTTGAAAAATTCCTTCTCCCATGTCGAGATATTATCCGCTTTAGGCGGCACTGACTCGCCTGCACGGGTTAAATCGCATCCACATTAATGCGTCTCGATTAGGGATTAGGTCTTCCCCTCCCCACACGATAGGGATGTTCACGTACATTTAAAACATAGCATTAAAAACTCACAAAAACAAGGCCCAGGCCCAGAGAATGAGAAAAATAGTTCCAAAAATGGAGTGTAATGATCTTGAATTTAAACAAAACATAAATGATAGAATTTAAGTAAAACCGGAAACATCTCTCTCAATCTCTGGCCTTGCTAGGGTTGCCACTTCTTTTGCGTGAAACTGTCTGTGTCCTACTCCTCTGCCGTTCTGTTGACGTCCAGGTGCCATAGTTGTTCGGTAAACATGGAACGCCTATGCCCAAGTAGTAATGAAAAAATCAAAGTTTTAATTATCATTTTATTTCAATTTCTTTCCCAGAACATCCAAATCAAGTAAAACAGAAACATGATGATGCATGTACCTTCCCTAGGGTCTCTACCCTGCAATCAATATAGTCTCACTTGGTCGTTCGGTAGGCTCAGAGTCCATACATCGGATCACGGGGGGCCCTAAAATCCCGTGTCCTAGCCGGTCTTCCCTGGCCTATGTCACGCACCAAGATTAACGAACACTGTTGCCCTACCATCCCATGCAATCCTCACTGTTCCTAACTCCAGACTCCATCCTATCTCTCAACCATCACCCTCTGATACCATTCTGTCACGACCCCCTCACACCAAAGATGACCCTCCTGAGCTGGCAATGGTGAAAGGAAGATAATGACCCCCCGAGTCCCGCCTCCAGTAGGCCCCGGGTTGGCGACTAGCACCAAGGGTATGAGTTTTCACAAATATGGGAGGCATTACCCTTTTTATTATTTTGGATCGGGAAATAGGACAAGTCAACCACCAAAAAGGTAAAATAACAAGTGTACATAAACAAACCCAAAACAAGACCACATGCATGTTTAACAATTTTTATAACAAGGTACAAGTACAAGGAAGCTCAAAAGTACAATGCCAAAGAAAACAAGAGAACAACAACTGCAACAACTCTAACTGCCTGACTAGTAGGGTCCCGCATGGCCCTGGTAGTCCTCCTGGAAACCTGAAAGTAAACGTAGGGTGAGCATACAAGTATACTCAGTAGGGAAACCTAAAGCTCTCGTGCACAAGTGGGGAGACACCCTAAGGTCCCGTGAGAAAATAGAAGAACCAGAAACTAACAAGGAAAAACTATCCACCCAGCCTCACTGGTCACACTCACCAGGTAACACAAACAAGTTTAGTATATATATAGAACAAAAGTATTGGGTACCCCGCACCATTTCCCACTTAATTAGATGCGGCTCTTCCTAACGGCAAACGTCCTGACGCTACCACACTCTTCCCGCCCGCACACACCTGGGCCAAACCACGCATCCCGCCCGCACACACCTGGGCCTCACAACCACGCATCTCACCCGCACACACCTGGGCCACAATCACTAACCCGCCCGCAGACACCTGGGCCTCATCCCGAAGGTTCTTGGGAATGGTAAGCCTACCCGAAGAGTCTTGGGCTAACGGTCGCCTCAAGCCATCACAGCCTCCGAGACCTACCCGAAGAGTCTTGGGTGTAAGGTCACCTCAAGCCATCATAGCCTATGGAAGAAGGAGCAGGAAGGAGCTAGTAACTAAGGGGGAACACCCTCTCCCATAAAATGGGAGTGCTCGGCAGTAGGTGCTTGACATGGGTGTGGTGAGACAAAACACAAAGATACAATTATATATATACATATACCAAACACACAGCCCAACCTATGGCTTCTTAAAAAGAGAAACTGAGCATGTGCCTCGGCACTACTACCACGAAGCATGAATCAACAACCAAACAATCATCCCCCAACCCCATTTAGGTTTTCATGTTTCATGCAATGGTTTAACAAATTATTACTACTGGGCAACTATCATCCAAACAAAAACCTTTCACAAACATATCCCTGCCATCCACAACCAAGGTTAGGTAATACGCAAGAAACCACATGCCATTTCATTTACAAAATATTATAACAACCATACAACATTCCATCATTCATTTATTTCAAAGTTCCACACGTAAAACCCTTTCCACACACAAAACATTTTCTCATTTGAAAACACCTTTTACCTCCAAAACACTTTTCATAATCAAAACACTTTTCATAAATAAAGGAATTTTACACAACCAACCACTTCCAATTTCAACCCCATCGTTTACAAAAACATTTCCCACAAAACAACCAAACCACCAACATGTTCATTATTCCAATTTTGTTCAACCGGGGTGATCACACAAGGTTTTCATTCTCATTTAATCAGCCAGTCTTTACGTGCTTATCCATTTTCCATGTTTTAACAAAACCAACCACAAGCAATTCAGATATCAATTGCGCACGCAAAGGCCACCAACGACATTGATTTTCAGTAGGCAAAGGCCTTTCAATCCAAAATCACAATCAGAAGATAAAGAAACTGGAAGGCAATAGAAACAGCACAAAACCCCAAACCCTTCTTTATCCGGTTATTATCTTTATTTAAAGTTCAACTACATCCCATGGAACAAAAGAAAAATATCCCACCCCGCATGTTGCACCGAATAGAGAGACGAAGGTAAACCCCTTTTTAATACCATTAATTTCATTAACCTCTCGCACATAGTTTTACGCCATCATTTTCATTTATTGTTTTTCAATAATAAAAACAATTCATCAACTTATTTTATTAACTCGTCACCATTATTATTTTTAATAACAAAAATATTTACGCTCGTCGCATTGACCACGTTAAAAAACCCCGTTGGATATTTGAATCCAACCATGCCACATCAATGCCACATAACATCCGTCAATTTAATTATTTAATTATACTTATTTTTATTTCACACTGATTAAATTGAAATCACTTTTATTAAATTAATGTCATTCAATTTAATAAACCCAACATATTTTTACACCACCATTATTATTATTATTTAACATAATAATAATAACTAACCCACCTTTAATTTTATTAACGCACCACCATGCTTCCATTGTGCATCTTCATTTATTTTTTTCAATAAATATCATAACTCATTTTATTAATTTCTCATTAATATTATGAATAATATTAATAACACAACACCTATTATTATTATTCTAATTTAATTCCAACAATTTCTCATTTAATATTAAACTAAACGCCTTAATTTTTTAAATTATTATTTAGAATTAAAACCCATTTTAATTTAATTAATCACGCACTTTATATCACCATCTTTATTATTTAATATAATAAACTGACAAATCATATTTTAATTTTTTTATAAATTCTTCTTCGTTTTTATCATTAATAATTATCATTGTTACGCGCGCCATGTTGACCACATCGATTTCAACAAAGGAATGGACCGGAGGGGTCCGATCCATTACAATTTTGGAGGATATGTTTCTCTTTTCTATAATTTTTAGTCCATGAAACATCCAACCAATGATCATTTATCCCCCATGTAAACAGGATTTATTGGTGTTTCACAAAGATGATTTCTAATTATTCATGTGATTAAAACCCAACTTATAATTTAGAAGATGAATTTTTTTATTGTATATGCCCAATTAAATAGTAAAAATGATGATTTTAATGTAGAAACTAATTTTATAGAGTCTGTAGATCTCATAATAGATGAGGATGACTTTATAAAAACCCGTGAACCTACTAGTTGCCTCCCCAGAGAAGATTATAATTTTTCTTATGAAAAAAACCCTGAGAATATGGAAACTGATCATCATGATGAATATCCATTAAAATCCATAGCTTCACTGAATAATCATACTTGTTAAATATTTCCTTTGATCAAGGAAAATATACCTCCTAGGATAGATTTGAAAACACTTCTTGATAATCTAATGTATGATTTCATATTTTATAATGAACCATCCCTTGTCATCATTTAAAAATATCTGTCAACGGACCAGGAGAACTAAAAATTAGTAGTACTCAAAACCAATAAGAAAGCCATAGGATAAGATAAATCTTATTTATCTATAATTATTCCCTTAGATTCAATGTATAGATTTTCTTTGGGAAAATTCTAAACTACTGAGATAATTTTAGAGGAGTTTGAACCCCGTACTTTTAGAGGTTGACAAAAAAGAAGTCTCCTCATTGTTGGAATCATGAATTATTTTTCCCATATCTAATAGTAAATGGGTGAGTCCTATTCAATTTGTTCCCAAAAAATATTCATTTAAAATATCAAGGAATTCTTTTGGTGATCTTGACCAAACTAGGATTCCAAAAAATGGAGAATATTTATTAATTAAAAGAAAGAAGACTCCACTTTTCCATTACTCAATTAAGTACTTGAATTACTGATTGGGAAAATCCCCTATTTTTTTCTTTATGTATTCTATGGTTATTTCCAAAATCACATTGATCTAGAGGGTCTAGAGAAAATCACTTTCATTTGAACCTTTGGTTCCATTGGTTATAGGAGGATGAAATTCCATTTGTGTAGTTCTCCTAGAACTATTCAAAGGTGTATTATGAGAAATTTATATGAATTTATAGAATCATTCGTGGAAGATTATATAATTGTATTTATTGTTTATGGCTCATTAATTTATGGTTGTTTCAAATGGTTAGATCATGTTCCTGAAACATTAATTTATAATAATCTTGTCCCCAACTATGAAAAATTCCATTTCATGGGGTGTAAAGGGATTATTCTTTGTCATGTTGTGTCTCTAGATGGAATTAATGATGATTAATATAAATTTGAGGTCATTTATTCATCTCCTTATACCAAAATAGTGATATATGTGAGATCATTACTTAGTTATGTTTGTTTTTTTATAAGATATTCTTAAAGGATTTTAGTAAGTTTGCACTTACATTATTTATATTTATCAAAAAATAAACCCCATTTATCTTTGATGATTATTGTAAACATGCCTTTAAATTTATAAATAAACAGATAATCCATCCCATTTTCAACCACCCAAATGAGACTTTCCCTTGGAAATTGGGACTAATGGATCTGAAATTTCACTTCAGGTAGGGTTATGTCAATATTTTGAAAAGAAATCACAGGTGGTTTCCAATGCATTTAGAAATTTAGATTAGACCAAATCAAACTACACCAAAATATTGAAGGAACTACTTACTATTGTCTTAAAAATGAAAAAATTTAGATGTTATATACAGGGCTCTAAGGTGATTATTTTCACATACCATTCTGTAATCATATTTTTGGTGAAAGAACTGGTTGAAAAAACAGGACTTTTGATTTTGATTTTTTTTAATGGAGTTTTAATTTGAAATAAATGATAATTAATTAAGTGAGAACCTTATTAATGATAATTTAAGTAGGATACCATCTGTTTTGAATTAAAAAAAATCATATCTTCCCACTAATTTATGAAACCATTCCAGATGATAATTTGTATTCTTCTCAAACGGGAAAAATATGGTTTTATAATCTTGGGAATTATTTGGTTGATGATTATGTTCCAAAATGGTTTTAAAAATAACACATTTTTTATCATGTTAGTGATTCAAAGAATTACATTTTGGATAAACCGTACTTCTGGAAATTTGGTATTTATAAAATGATCAAGAGATGCATTCCAAATTCAGAATTTTTTTTCCTGTAGTTTTTTCACAAATTGAGATATGGTAAAAAATTTGGGATATAAATAATTGCAAGAGAAGTACATGATTGTGTTTTGTATTGGATCACCATTTTAGACATGGATTTTAATTTTGTACAACCTATACAAAATTTCAATTCTATGGAAACATTTACATAAGGGATGAGATGAAACAACAACATATCATGTTTTGTGATTTATTTAATGTATGGGGTATGGATTTCATGTAGTATTTTCCCAATTATTAATGATATATTTAAATATTTCTTGTTTTTGATTATGTATCTATGTGGGTACAGTCTATTACAATGAGAGCTGATGATGCTAAAACTGTTTCCAATATTTTGAAAGGAATTTTTTTTTTCATGAATTGGATTTCAAAAGTTACTAATTACGGATAAAGTTATCCCCTTTTGATATAGTATATTCGAATATTTTTTCGAAGAAATGTGTATTTTCTAAAAGTTTATCTAATACCTCTCATCCTCAAACAAAGGGAATGACTGAGTTCTCCAACAGAGATATCAAACAAATTTTGGAAAAATTTGTGAACCCAAATAGAAAGGATTAGAGTTAGAGACTAAATGATACACTCTGGGAAATAATAATTCATTAAAACCCCAAATTTTTATATCACCATTTAGATAAGTCTTTTTAATTCTTATCACTAATATGTTGAGTAAGAGAAAACATATTTTTGGGCTATTAGAACATGTAACATGAATCATTATTCTGCTAGAAAATAAATAATATTTTGTTTATAGGAGATAGATGAGATAAAAACTAATGTATATGAATGCTATGGGTTTTATAAAAAAATAACTAAATCATTTCATTATGGGGTGATTAACAACCAAAAATTCAATGAAGGAGACAATGTGTTACTATTTTATTTGAGATTAAATCTATTTCAAGGTAAATTTTGTTCCAAATGGTCTGGACCTTTCATTGATGCACATGATTTTCCTTTTAGTGAAATCTAGAAAAAAGAATCAAAGGTACACCATACACAGTTAATGGGAATAGGTTGAATCTGTTGATAGATAATATTCAGTAACCTCCAGGGGATGAAATCCATCTTCATGAAGCTTAATAAAATGTAATACATGTTTTGTCTTTCCTTATCACTTATTTTTTAATGCCTTTAATTTAATTAATTCAGTCCCAAATTATTTGTTTTCACAAAAATGAAATTGCACAATAAATGTTTGTTGGGGTCATTTTGGGTAGATCGGGATATTTTTGTCTTTCCATTAAAATTTTTGTTTTTAGTTTTTCATTCAAATTTTGGTCTGTTTATTTTCTTTTCATCCTTTTCAAATTTTATATGTTTTCATTCAAATTTTATGTGAAACTAACATGTGAGATAAAATTATAATCATTTTCATTTTTTTAATCCACATCAAAGAGTGAACCAATTGATCCCTTGAAACTATAAATATATGAATACTGAAAATAACATTGTTTTATGTTTATGATTTTTGAAATTTCATGAAAAGACCTCTAATTTTTTAATCTCATGCCACATATCATAATAATTATCAACTAAATTCCCCTATTTTCGAGGCTTTGGAATCCATTTTTAAATGTTCCTAAAATTCACATATTTTGTTAAGAAATTTAATCCTTGCATGTTTAACCCAAATATTGATTTATTTATTTCAATACATGAGGGATGGGGTGGTTGTGGTTTAAATTATTGAAGAGTTTATTTGTATTTAGAATTTTATTCCATGATTATCATTTTTATTTGGGATTTTCCTAGCCTTTTCATCATTTTTATCCCTTAGTATCCAATTATATCCTATTTGATTATCCATATTGCAAGCCAATTTTCCATTTCCAACATACTCTGGAAGTATAAATACATTATCTAGTAGAACATAAGTGTGTGGGAGATGAATTGTGTTGTGATACCTCAATTTTTGTTCATTTGGTAGATATTCAAACGTTCATGAAATGTTTTTTCTTTTTTAAAATGTTTTACTAAGACTTGTTCCCATATGGAACTCTCAATGGAAATGGAGGTGTGCATGTTTAAAGCTCTCAAAAGAAGAATGTTGTTCCATATCATGAAATTTCAATAATAAAAATGTAAAGTAAAAATTCTTTTTATAGTGATGAAATATTGATGGTGTGGAATCGAAAATAGATTCTAAAATTATTTTAGAATGTATTTTATTCCATATGGGGTATGAATGAGACCATACTTGTGTGCAAATTACAATCATGCATTTTTTCTTCATAGAGAGACAAATCTTCCTTATTCAACTCCATAATATTTAACACATGAAACCTAACAACCATAATCCATATAAAAAATGAAATTTCCCTATGATAATCACATGTTCCTGGCTCACATCGGGTGTAGATTTAGAAATTTATCATAACTATGGTGATTCTTACATGTGTTTGTAGGAGAAAATCCTTGTTTAAAATCCATATCTGTGTGTGGAGAGAAAGTTTTTGTGAGGTAAGTGTGTTGGGGGAATTGGAGGATAAAAGAAGTGTAAATGGATTGAAAAATTCGAAAATATAACATGAAATATTTTTCTTTTGATGATGTATGTTATATTTTATTTCATGGTGATAATTTGGTGAACCTGATTCGTATGTGTTTTAAAATTTCCTTGATTTGTTTTTGATGCTCACATGTCCAGGATTCCAAGTGATAAGTATAAGGGAATTTATATATATTGTATTTAATGTATTTTCTATGTTTATTTAAATGATTTAAACAACACTAATTTAACAATTTGAGCTAAATAGAATATTTGTTTTTGGATTTTTGGGATGTTTTGAGCTTGAAATTTAAAATTGATCTATTCAGAAATTTTAACTGATTTCAATCAATTTAGTATTTTTTGAATATATTAGTAAATATTTTTCCAAATTTAGTTTTTATTCCTTTTAGTATTCCTATGTTCTTTTGATACATCTTTTTTAAATGGTCTATGTGTTTACTAGAAAATATGGCCGCCCAAATAAATCAGTCCTTGCGGATAGTTGTTCTGACGGGTAGAATGGACCCCACCCCATTGAATGAGGTATAAATTTTGAAAATGTGAAAAAATTACATTATAAAAACTTTATATGAATGATAACTAAAATAGCCTATTTCATGATGAGTTTGAAAGAAAGAATCATATCATTAGTGTTCACTATGAATGAGTCAAAGATAAAAAACATAAAGGGTCCCACAGATCAGAAAAAGTTATCTTCAGTAATTAATTATCATTTTGATAAAAGATACAAAATAATAAAAAAAAATTATGGCATACAAAAGAATTAATTTTTAACAACTCTTTATTATAGTCCAAAGGAATATTCAACTGCAAAGAGGCCTCAAAATAGATTCAACATTCATGGGAACGATTTTGGATATTGGATTTCTAGACCTCCCCCATTGAATTTCCATATCATAATCATTCCATGGTGTGGTTGGATTGAGAGAGAAATGTAAATATTGATATATATATATATATATATAGAAATATTTTATGAAACCATACTAGAATGGAGAAGATGCTGGCAGTTCACGTGAGGTGAGGATAACCACCATGTTTTGTGGGCGATGACAACAGACATACACTCTCTTCTAAGTTGTTATCATTCTATGTAATCCATTATGAATTTATATTGAATATATTATTTTTCAATGAAATTAGTTGTTTTATTTCTTCAATAAATTATAAACAAGTTTTTTTTGGATGGTTTTCCAATATATTATGTAAAATAATTGATTTCACTAGTTCAAATTCTTAGATGTGTTCTTTCAATTGAGCATAGTTATTTCAATGAGGTCTAATTTCATGAAATTATTTATGTAATTGAAGAAATTTTATAGTAGGGGAAAATAATATTGATAAATTGATATTATATACATGAAAACTAGGGTCTTTATCCATATATTTTTGTGTGGTAATTTAGAAATTAAATTGTGAAATATTTTTATACAACGAATAGGGGAGTGAATGAGAGGTTTAATAGTGTCCATAACTAATATTTTAATTCTGGTTTCAAACCCAATTTATTTCTTATAAATGTTAAATCTTGATCATTAATTTTATTGATATATAGTTTATATTCATATTCTATATTATAAATTTTAATCAAATACTGAATATTTTCTTCTTTTGAAAATAATAATATGATAGTGATAGTTTTGAAACTCAAATTGAATCCTCTTTTAGAGACAATACAGGGACTTCAATATTTCATTTCTAAAGGGGATAAAATTATTTAATGATATTTTCATGTTAAAATCCATCACATCAGTATGGTTTCATTTAATTTTATATTCAAAAATCGGTTTGATTCTACATGGGTTCATGGATGGAAACAGGTATCGATTTCATGGTTTTGATCGTAAAAAGGTGGAAAGAGATTTAGGTTTTGAAAAAAAAAGTAAATGTTTTTTAATACATTGGTTTAACATAATAATTTGTAATATAATTTCAAACAATAATAATTGACTTTTAATTATTAGTTCTTTTTAATGATTGATCGTCTGACACTTTTACATGGTTTAAATGGCATGTGCATGTGAGTCCCGCTTGATCCTCTTGTTAAACTATGACCCTTGAGTGAGATGTTTTTATTTATTTGATATGGATTGTGGCAAAACAGTTCTGTTAAATGTTTAATTTATATGGATTATATGGGAATGGGGATATTTATTTTAAGGGTGTAGTAGGTTAGATGGGATTTATTTCAGAAGATTCATT
This sequence comes from Viscum album, assembly GCA_963277665.1. Lineage (NCBI taxonomy): Eukaryota > Viridiplantae > Streptophyta > Magnoliopsida > Santalales > Viscaceae > Viscum > Viscum album. The sequence goes on from OY728120.1 coordinate 2,118,836,720, forward strand.
GATGCATGTGATTTCGGACATCTTGATGGCACAACTATCATATGTAAGGAAAAAGTAAAGTTTCTATGTTTTTTTCTAGTGTATTATAGTGGCTGACTAGGGTCATTCATTTTAGGATCATTACAATTTTCCACTTAATCTAATTCTCCTAATACCTAATTTTTTATGTTATTATAATTTTCTGAAAAAAATAATATATTTTTTTATTACTTTATTAAATAATGAAAATACATTAATGATACACATTTAATCTGAACTAACATGAAATTATTAACAGAATGTGATAAAAAATAAAGACCTTGGACTTTTCTGTTTGGTTTATGGGTTCCATCATTCTTCTTTTTGTTGATTACATTTAGTTTGATTGTTTAATTATGAAATCTCATTATTAAACTAAAATTATTTTATTTAATTATTGTGAGATCTTAAATTCATATAAAAAACTAAATTAAATATCCTAATATAATAAATGTAACTCCTAAATTTATATTATAACAACTTCTACGACACAAATTCGTTGAATACTATTTTATCAACTAAATGGATATACTTCATCGGATTAAGAGATTATATTTAGTATTAGGGAAGGAAAGTTTTTAAATAAAAAAATATAACGGTGTATGAGAGTGGTTTATTGGTGGATAATCATGAAAACTATGAACTTCACCCTTTCTCAATACAAAAATGAGTAAAACATTTTAGTTATAATTTGAATAATTTATGAATCACCACTTAGCTCTCCCAATCCAATCCTCGAGTTATCCCCTATTATTGATAGTATGTGGTCATGGTGGTAAGATGTGGTAGAATAGAATATAAAAAACAAGAAAATAAATAAATAAAATAGAATAACACATAAAATCATTGATCAAAAATTAAATAAGATAGAGGAAAAATAGTAAAAATAAAACAAAATAGAATGATATAAAGAAAATAAAATGGATAGAAGTTGAAAAAAAAGTAAAAGAAGAATAATAAGAATAATGATAAGTATATGATTATGGTGACTAAATTTGAGTGGATAAAGAAACATTTTGAGTAAGAAAAAAATTATGAGTTATATTGACAAATAAAAATTAAATTATACAACATAAATAAAAGAAAGGAGAACAGTTTGGAAATTGAGCCCTTAGTCGATCTGCAGTAGGTCTCTAAACCCCTTACAGTGTAGAATAAGCTCTTATTTTATATTAGAGGAGAATAATACATGTAATATACTCATAATGTGTTTGAAATATTAAAAGTAAGACATACACAATGCTCATAGGTCTTCAATGATACACCAGATGATATCTGATATTTCTTTCATTAGCATGGAAGAAATAGAAGTGGGGAAACAAGTGTGGACATCATGGTTGAGAGGTGACTCATAGTATATAAATGGTGTCTGGAAGCATGGACACATGGATGAAGTGGTGAAATGGAAGTGATTAAAGCATCATATGAAAATGAAACACTTCATTAATTCCTTCAACCTTTATAGTTGTCAATGGGATCTCAGTTATCATACATTGAATATCAATATATATAAAAGGGATCATGGTGATTGACCGAGGTAACATAAGTAATACAAGGTGATATCGGGACATATATGGAGATATGGTTTGAGATCAAGCATTCTAGTGTCCATCCTTGGATGTCGTGGATGTTGGGAAGGTGATAGTGGTGCTTGAGCATGGTAGGAGCATCAAAAAATCATTCTTCATCTCACCTTCACAGTGGCAAGATAAATCATTAAAATGATCATCATGTGGATTTTATGAGGGTACGAGAGTGGTCAATAGTCGTCTTGGGTGGTGGAAGTGTGCGAGGGATTGACATATAGCTTCAGGGGCATCAACAATGGTATTTCCATGTGATAGTAATTGCATGGGATAACATTCAGCAGTGACAGTACGATGGAGGATGGTGGAGTCAGGTGTTTATTGTGTCCAAGAATAGATATGGAATGAAAGAGCATGAATGATGTTGTTTCCCTAAATGATGAATAGTGATCAAGAATCCCACATACCACATCAAAATTGCAGATGATCTTGACACTCATTTAAATATCATGTCGTAATTCCAAAGACTCAAAGAAGTCAGATGGGGGTCGACCAATCGCCACCCGCCGCCATGAACCACCATGTTACGAGGAGCCACTCTTCCCATAACTATGTGGGATAGAACACCATGCGCCTATTACTTCACAATGGCTTGGTACCATCTATTCAATCATGGGTTCCTCCTTTTAGGCCTATACACATGCTTCTCCCAGTGCAGCCTGCTTTCTCTGCTAGCCCTCACCTATAGTGGTTTGGCCAGCTAGCCCCTTGTGGCCTAGATATGTAGTGGGAAGCCACTAGTTGATGGTATAGCTAAGCCTGTACCATTTTTTATTGTCCTAATTTTTTCTCACTTACCAAAAGAAAAATAATATTATCTTAAGTAAAAAATCAAAATCTAATTTTAAATTCATATTTTTTTTTTCAATTTAATGAAATTTCAATGATTCAATTCTAATTACTCAAAAATTAATAAAGTTCAAAATTTTATTAGAATATTGATTAAAATATAGTTAAAATAGATAAAATATTTATACCAATTTTCATATAAATAAAATTTTATTAAATACCCCTTCACTTAATCTTTGATAATCCTCAAGCATAAATCTCATCATTGAAAATCAGAGGGAACAAATGATACCATTATTAAAATTTGAAAACAATTAAATGAAATATTTATCAATTTTGAATAAAAATTTCAAAAATCCTTATAAACTTTTAAATATCATGAAAATATGAAAATTCAGGTAGGAATGGAGAAAATTGGATTGAAATGTGGCTTATACCTATTAAGGTCATCCATAGTCTCTATGGGGTAAAAATGATTAATGTAAAGTTATAATAAAGGATTTGTGCTTTTTAAAAGACGCATAATTTATTTTTAAATTTTTTTTTGATAGTCAAAGCTTTTGTAAGTTCAAATTCAACTTTTAGTATCTGGCATTTCCCATGATCACTTGAGAAAAATGATCAATAGAAAATAAAAAGTACTTGGTCTTGAAATCCTCTAAAGATTAGAACATTTGATTTTAGATAATCACTTTTTGGAATGAATAATAATAACAAATAAATTTACTTAAATTATAGTAATTCAAATAATGAAAAATTATAGGGAAATTTAATTTACATGAATCTATAAATTCCCTCCAATGATGTGTCCTCATTTTAGTTTCAATGCTTCACTCTAGTCATTCATTTCTCTATTTTACTCCTTAAATCTCATTATCCTTGAAATATAAAACATAGAATCAAGGGATTCCATTGAAAATAATGACTTCTAGAAAAGTCAAGTAATTAATAAATACTATAAATGTGAATTCAATTTCCCGTTTAAAGTTCAAAAAAGAGATACATAAAAAAATTATAGGGATTTTAATGCATAAACATTATAATTTCACTCCCTTTATTATGATGATTTAGTCATATTCCTCCACGATATGGGGATTAATTGTGCCGTCACGGTCCTACAACAATAAATTATTCCATTAAAAAAAATTATTATATCATTAAGGATAAAAATTATTGAGGGATTAGGGATACATGATAAACTAATTAAAATGATAAAATTGAAATCCATGATTGAATGTAACGAAAAATATTTTTAAGATTCCAAATTGGGATCTATATTTTTACTTCCTATAGAAGGGTTGAACCAGTTGTTATCCACAATCTGATGGTGGGAGGATCCTCTTGGATTTGAACCATTACACGGGACTTTTACCATCTTGTACTTATTCCTTCATGGTGAGGAATGATCCATGGATAGAGTATACCAAATACATACCATCCACAATTAGGCACCACATTCATGGTGGGGGTATAATGAAGTATGTATCATCCTTTTCCTTGTTTTCATCCTGTGAAACATCCTTTTTCTTATCCAGTGTTGGATCAATTAGGGCTTCATGGATAGAATAATCAAATGGAAAATAAGAAGATAATTCTTATCAAACAAAATTTAAATAAAAATATCATTTATACCTCATAAAGTTAGAAGTTAGTGTCCTGTTTTCCTTAGCTTCAACTACATAGAAATATTTATGGGATTCCTAAAATTTATGTTTATCCGAAATAGGGAGCTCGACATGTTCCTCAGTAGGTGAATGTATTGTTTCTTCATCTGGCTATGATGAATTACATGGATTGTCTGAATCTAAAAATTTAAATATATAGGAATTAATACTCAATTAGGATTTAATAAAATCAAATAAAACAATGTTTGAGATAATATAAATTACATTTTTTGGTTCAACTTTAATCTCTTCTTCAATGGTGAGTACATCTTAGTCTTTGATGGTAGTAGGTAGAGGTAGGAAATTGGTCTACTCCATCATTTCATAAAACTCTACAACTTTGGTAGTGTCTTCTTCCATGGATATTTATATATTTAATGGTTCTAGAAATGATACACTGAATGGAATGAGGAGATCAAGTTTCACAATGCACTCATTCCAGAAGACATATAGATCTTTTTGATCTCTTACCTGTAGCTCAATAGAAAATTATTCCTAATCATGAATCCACTCTACCTCATCATGATCATCATATATTTGGTTCTTAAAATGGTTTGGATGTTGATGTTCCTCTATTTAGTCCTCAAATTCTTGGATATCTTCAGAAAAAGTGGGGATCTCTAGTGGTACCTCTATATTGGCCTTCAGTCTTTGATAATAATCCTTGATGTCATGTATCATATCTTACCGATCTTCTAATTTAACGCCTATTTATTTTAATTGAACATATTCTTTTCTAGGTTAGTTAGTTCACTGAGCCATTATAGGGTATCCTTCTTAGAATTGTCTATCACATTCCTTTGATCCTTCACTCCTGAGTAGCTATTCCATGAATTAAAACTATTACTAGATGAAAAAATTATAGATGAATATTTTTTTGGGGTTTTTTATGTAATAAAACTATATATTTAGTGAAAAAGAAAAATTTACGAAAAATAATGATTATCTCCCCAACAACGGTGCTGGTTTTGATGTAACACCTATTGTGGGGTAGGGAAAAAGAAAATTTATATGTTTTTTCAGTGTAGAAATGTTGCTGACTAGGGTAGTCTAACTTGAGGAGCTTTAATGATATATAAAATCTCAATATAAATCTCATAATACCGACTCTTGTTTGTTTTTTTATTTAATTAAAACAATGATATTTTTTTCTGTTTTAATTAGATTCTAAAATAGTGAAAATACATGACAAATTAAAATATAAAATAAACTACCATGAAATTATAAAAACAACGTGATCAAAAAGAAATAAACCTTCCATTATGGTATGGATTAAGGGATCCATCATTATTCTTAATTTTTTTAAAAATTTTGTTTGATTGTTTAATTATGAAATATCATTTTAAAACTACTATTTTTTAGTGACTGCAGAATTTTGAATGCATATAGAAAACAATTTTTTCCCTCCAACAATAACGTGGGTACATGGAATGCCTCAATCAAGAGTGTAGCACCTTCTCGGACCCGACTTTATTGTATGATTTTTTATCCACTAAATGTATCGTCTTCACGACATGAAGTGATTACGTTTAGTATAATTATGGTAAATGTTTAAAAAATATATATTTGATGTGAGTTTGAGTTTAGTGACATGGTGGAAAATCGCCACACCTGTGTATATCACCGTTTTTAATAAAACATGTATAAAACATTATAATTTCAAATATAGTATTAATGAAGCCCCACTTACATCCCTTAGGCCATGTCTTAGGTTAGTCCATCATTATCGAGGGTAAGAGGTCAATATGGTAATATAAGAAAGAAGATAATAAAATAAAATAAATAAAATAAATAAATAAATAACAAGAAAACATAAAATTATAGAATAAAAAATAGAAGGAGATGTAGAGAGAGATATATTTGGAATAATGAAAGTAAAATAAAAGTGAAATAAACAAAAAAATTAAAAATAGATAGAGGAAAAAATAAGCGAAATAAAAAGGATAAGAATAAATTGGGTTGGAAGAAGATACATGTTGAGTACGGTACAAATATATGAGATATATTAACTATGAAAAATAAAATTACAAAACAGAAATAAGAAAGGAGAATAATAAAGCATCAATGCCCTAGTTAAATCACTGGTGGGTATCTAACCCCTTCTACAGTGTAGTAGTGATTCTTATTTTATAGGTTGGTAGAATCATCCTCAGCCTCTCCTCCTCATGTGTTTCAAATATAAAAATCGGGTCATGATTGAGACCTACAGTTCTTAAATGACACACCTAAGGGTCTCATGTATTTCCTTATTGGGCGTGGATGAAATCTATCTAGGGTAGCAGGTGAGGACAACACAGCTGATAAATGACTCCTACAGGGTGCATAGTATAGGGTAATGTTGCCATGTGGAATAAGTGGTGTGATGGAAATAGAGAGGTGGAATCCCAACACAGATTCCACTAAACGATGCCCTGAGCCAGTGGGTCACATGGTGATAAGTGCTCCACCCCAAATTAAAAAGGCTACCAATGAGAAATGAAAGCCAATGTTGTGTCCATTGGGATACTATTCTCTCATGTTAGAGAGTATCGCAATGGTATTAAAAATAATAATCAAAAGCAGGAATAGTAAATCAACCAGATAGAAGATAAACATTTTAGAAAGGAATAAAAAACAAATTCATAAGTAATATAATATACATACAATGATTATTTTATGTGTCTACAATACAGACAATATGCAGACATTCATCTAGTAAAATACATCTATAAAAATACCTGAAATACTAATAGAACTATCCTAGATCGCATCACAAGACGAGATTGGTCATGTAATCCCCTACACTTAAACAACAAGAAGATCAAGAATCATACAGTTGGAGCTTTCCCAAGTCCCTATCTGCATCTGTAAAGCCTGTATGGGTTCCCCACAATGGTCTAAAAAGTGTTTGAGATAAAAATCATTAGGACACCACCAATGGTGTCTATAACAAATCTAGTCTTTGTATGACAAGATAATGTAGTTTCAAATATACACAACAGGTATAGTAGTAATGGAATTTATGTGAAAATGGAATATTTGATAAATGTAAAGTGATACTATCCATCCAAAAAATGATCCTTAAAAACAATTTTTCATCTCAAATAAATACGAGAAATGGAAAAATTGAGTCAAAAAGTTAAACAGTCCATTAAATGTCATCCAATACACATACAAAGGCTATCTAAAAAACATTCCAAAAATATCCAAATTGGCCTTTCCATGTAATCCAGTGTATAATTCCATGATGACCAATTCATATAATTAAATGTGTTCACAATGATCTTACCATGAAATCAAAAGTTTCATACCACAAAGTTCAGGATCCATGGTATACAATACTAAGGAATCCACACTGAGTCCAAGTTGCATCTCGACGGAAACTCAGTAAAGAATTAAGTGTTGTATAAGGATCATGTCAATAGAACATTTCAACTATGAGCATAAGGAAACTAGTGCCAAAGTGGTATCATGGCCTTTGGAATACTATAGAATCAAGACCCAAAGGGGGAATTTGTCCAATGTATCCACTACTGTAAACAAGATCCTTGAGAGAAATGTCAATGAAATCTATCATATCATGATCCAAGGTATACCAACCTAGTAATCCACTACCAATTAAATTCATAATCTCATATAATCTATCAATTCATATCCATTCACATTCGATGATTTCTTCTTACTCATTTCCACAATTTCTATACAACCCATTTATACAATTTACAATTCACGTCTTGTAATCACAAAGAAAAAGAGGCTTAAATTATATAAAAATCATTCCATTAAATATCATTTATCTTTAAAAATGATCGAACTTGGATGTAAATATCACTCACACCCAATGGGGTGTCAATACAATAGGAAAATACAAAGCCACACCACATTAGTGAACTACATGGGGGAAATATCCTCTAAATATCACAAAAGTAATCATGGGAAATGTAAACATGTCCCAATTCATTAAATCAACGAATTAAATACAATTTATGGGAAAAACTAGAATGTTTGATGTGTAGAAAAAATACAACTTTCTCTTTAGAACACAAAACCACATGGGAATGGTATTGAACACATACCGTGGGTCTGAAGTAGGGAACTCATCTAGTATAAATCTCTTATTTGATTTAGATCAAGTGGGAAATGAAGAAAAAATAAATAAATTGAAAATATATCATATTTTCATTTACCTAAATGAATATTTTGATATAAATTCAAATGGAGAATGACATAATTTGATCAAATAACATACTAACTCAGATTCAACGAGATAAATGGTGGTTGAATCGAATGCCCGATGGATGATTGAGATCTAATCAAATATTAGGAACTTGAAGAGGTCAAAACATTATGAACTTCTATCAGTGAAGAAAAATAATTGAGGTAGTTAAGTATAAACATTTTAAAAAAATTAGTAATTTTTGTTAATTTTTTCTAAAACATTTGGTCGCATGGATTGGCCCCACAGTTAGCCAAACTGTGCACCAACTATGCACCCTTCACTATCTCAATGGGAACCACACACCATTCATGTGAATTGTTTTTATAATAGTGTATAAACAATTCCAAATATATCTTCTAAAATATATATATCCATGGCACATGCATGCACCTGTAGTTAAATGATTTCCTAAAACTCTGTGGCCTCCTACTACTCATTGTGAATCATATCACGACTACATATAAATGTGTGTCTTGGGTTGCACAGTTTCTCCAAACCATACAGACCAGTTTCACTTTTCATAATGTTGGGCTTTAGGATCTAAACAAGCCCTAGACACCCCCAAAACTCCCATGAAAATGTTAAGAATTAGAGTTATGAAAAAAATTTCTTACGTCAAAATTAAAAAGATCAATACCGTATATTAAAACCCAAGATTTTATAATCTTCCCCCCTTAAAGAAATTAATCTCTAAATTTCCCTTTCCAAAATTGGTAAAGAATCACTCGAGAATAACTTCTGCCAATTAGAAAATATGTTGGCCTCTCGCTCCCATGTCTTATCCTATAAACATATGTGCTTCCAAAACACCCCTAATAGTGGAACCGATCAACCTCAAAGAACCTTTATGCTTCTGTCAACAATATGAATTAGATTCTTCTTTAAGGGAAAAACTACCTACAAATCCACCTTATATAACTATAGAGTCTGTGAAGGATATGAGTGATAATGAAATAGTTAAGATACATGGAATACATCTTTCTTGTCTTGGTCCTCTGAGGCAACTTCAACTGTTATGATATCTACCCAAATATCTATTGAATTGTGAACAATCTGACATATTGGGGTGAAATATTACCATGCTGCCTAATCTGTATGTGTCCCATCCTCATTATGATATGTAAAAATACCCATTCACTGACCTCAAACTCTAGAGGTCATCTAAGAAGATTGAAATAAAATTTCCATCTCTATTGTGTGGTAGCCATGCATTTTCAAATCAATTTAACCTACTACAACATCTCAAGAACAAAATGATGTTTGAGTAAAGCTACCTCAACTTCCTTTAACCAGTATAGAGATGAACGACATAAAATACCATAAAAAAATCATAGGGTTCAATATGTATTGTATCCTTATAGTTATTATTGTAAGAAAACATAACTATGTGTATATTCCTCTCCCAAGAGATCCTAAAATATTGGACAATAGCTCTTAGGGTGTCCTAAATTATCGGAATCAAGTGTTCTGATTGGCCATCTGTACAATGGTGGTATTCCATCCTCAGGATCACCTATTTACCCTACTCTATCTATAGAAATAACTAGAAACGAGACATAAACTGTTTATACCTATCTAAAATTATTGTACAATATACCCTGTGAATCCACACTATCTCATAGATTTACAGCCTCCCAAAATAATCAATTAAGAAGGTCTCCATGACCAGCATGAAATTATCAACCATTATGATCCTATCCCTAACAACCCACACAACATCACTTTATTGAGGAAACCTCGGAAACCTGATCATGATATCCATCAAAAAATAATCACATCACAACTCAATAATATATAAATACTATTAAATTCTAGCTTGTCCCTGATGTTCAACATTCACTTGCTGATAAGTGGTACACCATATGAAAAAACTAGCTACCGCTTGTTTCATCCCAGAACACCAACATTAGAGATGTAAATCCGGATATATTTGGGTAAAACTAGAATATAATTCCCATATTGAGGCATGAAACATCCTCATTATCTCCCCATGAATGTCCAGTGGAACCCAAATGAAACCATGTATATATAGGATCTCATCTTCATACACATTCCATCCAAGAGGTGGGTCCTCACCTTCCACACTCTACCATATGACTTGGCCCTTAGAATCCAATAATCTCCCCACATAACTCTATCTAGAAGGGAATATATCGTAGATATGGATTAAATAAAAGTCTATGCATGACCATCCTGCAACCCTAAGTGCATCACTGAAAATAGTCCATAAGCATCCACTTGATACTGGCTTCCTGAACTACTTATATTTGAGTCCTCTTACTCAGTGCATCGAAAAATGTATTCCCCTTTCCAAGAATATAGACAAGCTCGATGTCAAAATAATATAGGTTCTCAACCCACCTCTTCTACTTCATACTCATATCACACTTTGTAAATATATAATTTAGTATTTTGTGGTCTATGTACATAAAAATAAACTGTCCAAGTAAATAACAACACAAACAGTGAAAATCATGAACAGCTAAAACTAACTCAAGATCATGCATTGGGTAATTCCTCACATGTGGCCCCAAATGATGAGATCTATATTCTATGAGTCACTCTCGCTACATTAGAACAAATCATAGTCTCTTACCGGATGAATTGGAATACCTAGTGTAGATCTTTCCCAGCTATGGAAGAATCAGGATGAATGTTGAAGTCTATCAGCATTTGAGCTCCTGAAAGGATGTTTCTCAGGTATCTATATTTACAAACATAAAAAACATCTTAGTAAATCCCAAACATTGTATTGAAATTCATGATTATCATTTCATGAATTAACTTTAATATCAATGTATCCCCATGAATATATATATATATATAAGGAGTTATTGAGATGTTCCCATGAAACTATATCTCTCACCTTCTAGGGGTCAATGATACCCATATCTCTAAGATACTATGAACAATCAATTTAATCATATCCTTACAAAAGTGAAACTTCATGAGATTATAATATAATTTATTCTCTCTTGGTGTTTCCAAAATTATGTCAAGAAGTTTTTCATGGTCGTGTGGATTGGGTGAATACACCAAATTATCTTCCACGAATACCCAAAGAAACAAATCCATGAATGGATGGAAAACATAGTTCATATATTACATTAAAACATTTAGTGTGTTCGTGAGACTGATCAACGTAACTAGATAATCATATAGACCATACCATCTACAAAAATATTTACTAGGTATTTTGGAAAGTTGAAAACACACATGATGATATTAGTATCTCAAATCAATCATTGAGAAAACCTGATATCATAAGATCTTATAAAAAGGTCATCTATATGTGGAAAAGGATATCAGATCTTAACCATAAACTAGTTCCATTTTGGGTCATCCACACAATTATTTGGGGAACCATCTACCTTTTTTACAAATTGGTTTGAAAAAAAACCAATAGAGAAGTAAAAAAGCCATATAAACCCATTTTCCTCCAAGTCCTAAAGATTCCTCTTAATTTCCTACAACTATATATGCAGCTATCCTTTAAGGAGAAATGGATACTTTTGTAATTAATTTCACTAGATCAATAGAGAACTTTACCGTTCTGTCATGAGGTAAACCAGCAATGTTATCTGGTAAAACTTCTCGGAAATGAACCACCACTAGAGGGAATTGTAACTAAAGAGATCCCTAGTCATCCGGAGATAAAAAAGAAATCAAGGCTGTCATCCAACCCAAACCATGATTTATTGGTATAAATTGACTCAACTAGACATCCCATTCAACTTGGTGAATCAAAACTCCATTTTCTAGTGATGTGAAAGTCACCCTATAGTGATAAAAATTAAAAAGGATTGATAAGAAACTTTCCATTCCATCATGAGTATGACTTCGAATCCTATCATCATGAGGAATAAAAGATTAAATATGAATTAAAACCCTCCTATATCAAGGGGTAATCCTTGGACATTAATACACCCTCCATTTTGATCCCCAGAAGTGTATCCAAGGTCATAATGCCACTATTAAACTAAACAAATAGCCCAAGGATTTCCACCCTTGGAACAAATATGAAACCATGAGATGCATCTGTATCAAAAATATAATATACAAGAGTAGATACTACTAATCACATCCCTATCCTCATATATTTCCCGATGTTCTTCTCCTCAGGGGAAGACTACACATAATATATCTAGCCTAAATCGTGGCCCATTGAAACAACCTCACTAACTGGTGAAAGCCCATTATGTTGTCAAGTTACAACTGGTGCCTAGTTTTATCTTCCATGACAACTACCACAACTTGAATGACCATCACAAGTCCAGTTCACTGCCTAACATAGATCTATAAAACCTTTTCTTGGTCCTAGAGTTTGAGATAACCACATTCCACTAACATCAGGAGGGAAGGCCCTACAAAAATTTTGTATGTGGAACATCCTTCAACAAGTTCAGAACTGGACTAAGTCTCCATCATACTATTTACTCATATGTCCTAGTATTCAATACTATTGAAATAAAATAGATCAACAATCACTAATATCCTGGATAGTAATCCCCTCATGATAAGCCTCATAATAGAGCTTCCAACCACTAGAAGCAAACCCACTGGGCCAAGAGGCTAAATTTCCTAGATCTACGCCAGGATATTCTTTTATGTTCCTCTATATAATAAGAGCCAGATTCACTATTTCTATAATATTTATCAATCTATACGCAATGAACCGTGATCAAATGACTTTTTTTATACCTTCCTCGATGTTTCACTAGAAAGGCATATCAATGAAAAATAAGCAAAAACACAATAAATCATGCTAGATATAGTATAATAGTAACCGCACCATACTCTAGATGATAAAATCTCTTGGTAGATCTTCTATCATTGTCTCGTGGATTGTGTAATCATAAAATTAGGATTTAGAATCCTTAAAAACCATAACATGGAGTGTATCAGTATAGTTCAAACCATCTCCACAGTGATTAGCTAATCCGATAAGTATATAAGTTGTTTGATTAAATCTCCTCTCAGGAGGTGTTTCCAGATGCTCGAACATTTAAAACATAGTCTCAAGACACATCTCCATTGCCTATATACCTCAATTCCTTGAAAATATGGGTGTTTTTTGTAGCTGGGACACATGCTCCTTCTCGGTCATAGATGAGGCAGACCGTGATGCTCCTTGAATTCTTTACATGAGTCTCATAAAATACCCATTGAACTATGAATCATCACATGTGTCTACTAAAAATGTTGGTTCCTCATCTGGAACTATAGGAGGGAATACTAGTAGACCATGGCTCACAACCTTTAGGGAATGGTCATCTCCACCCTTCTGGCATCTGAATGAAGGTTGTCATGGTTTCATGACTCTACAATGGCAAAAACATGAGTCAAAAAGGATTTAAAATGAATGAATAATTAATCAAAGTGTATGATATGTTAAAACCAACCTATAAAAAGTCACTCCCCACTGCCTTATCCTAAATCCAAGACTGGTTGAAAAGGAATAGACATAAACATCACTAGAGACATTGCCTGCATCCCACTCTAATGTCATGTCTAGATCGAGTTCTCTATTTCACCATTTCCATTTCGTTTTGTTTTAAATCCACATTTATTCACAATTATCATTAAATGGTTTAATCCAATGGGCCACCAAACCTGATCCATAAAGGACCATACACCTCATGATCTAAAATATGACATCCACATAATCCATACAATAACACGTTTCAGTCCATTCGACCAATGGTCAATGACTCAACATGAAATAGTTTAATAATTATAGTTTTTGATATATCCTAAGTATGAAAAAACTATTTTGGTTATTAATGGAACTCTATGTACCATCAATTATTTTCAATTCCCTGAAAAAACTAATTTTCACAATAGTATATATATCAGTCAAGGAACAACATAAAAGTGTCATGTAGTCTGTGAATTCATCCTATATAGAGTCACATAATTCATAACATATAAATCCTAACAAGTTCCTAAAATGGTACAGGAGATTTTTAACTTAATCTAATCTGGTAACAATAAACTCAAGAATTATAATAACATCAACCAATAAGTGTTCCACCCAATAGTGGAATCAATTCAACATTAATAGGAAAAATATGGAAAACAACAATTTATATTCTGGACAATTTAGATTTTCCTATAAGTGGGTTATATAATATCAGGAACAACTCATTATCAAATTCCAATTCATTCCAAATCTTTTGTCTATTATCACAAAATAATAAATCCAGAAAAAAAACTATTCTAATAACACATTGAAACATCCTGACCTAAATTCCACTAAATAGTGCCCTGAACCGGTGGGTCACATGGCCTCAAGAAAACCTCCCCAAATTCCATAGGAATCTGACTAGAAGTGAGGGCCTTGGGTGCGTCTATGGTGAAACTATTCCCTCATTATAGATTGAATCAAAATGATAGTAAATATATCAATCAATAGAGGAAGCAGGAAATAAACTATATAGAAGATAAACATCCAAGTCAATAATATATAAAAAATTATTTATGTAATATCATTTACATATGATGATCATGCCATGTCTTTGTAAGTATAAAAATACGTATAAATGTATCTATTACAATACATGTATCAGAAAACCAAAAAGTAAAAAAATTAGTATCCCATCAAGCATCATGAGTCCAACTCGGTCATATTCTCCCCTTATCGACAGTAATAAGTAGATCAAGAATCATATAGTGGGTGCCTTTTGTTGTCCCTACCTGCATCCAAGAAGTCTACAATGGTACCCAGAGGTTGTATGAACAAGTTGTGTTATAAAACTTCATATTCCACCACCATCAGTCTCCATAATAAACCATTTATATGTATAACAAGATAAAACAATGTTCAATATATACAACAGGTATAGAAGTAATGGAATTAATGTTCCTGTGGAATATGTAATAAAATTAATGTGGTACTTTCAAACCAAAGAGTGATCCGTGCATATATTAATCAAGCTCTTAGAAATAAGGGAAGTATTACAAACATGGATAACAAGTAATACAGTCCAATCAATACATTGTAATCCGATACCCATGCTATGTCTATCTATAAAACATAAAAAATATCCACAAGGGACTTGCTTGGTAATCCAGTGTATTATACCATCACTACAAAACTGTATAATAAAATGTTTCTAAAATATAATTACTGTGTAATAAAAAGTATTAATCGATTAATGGATATTTCATATGTATGGAATACCATGAAAGCCACGTTGAGTCCCATGAGCATCTCGATGGAAGCTTAGTAATGAATTGGGTGGGTCTATGGAGAATGTTAACAAACCATGTCCATTGTAATCACATGAATGGTGGATCCAAAGGGGTATCATGGCCCAAATCATCCCATATAATCAATACCCATGGATGAAAAAAGTTTATGACATCCAATACTATAAAAATGATCCATGTTAGAAACATTCATGGCATATATAGAATGAGATTCCAATGTATACTAACCAAGGAATTGACTACCATTTCAATTCATCGTCTCTTTTCATGCATCAATCCATAATATTCCATGAGTTCTTCTAACTCGTTTCCATAATTTCAATATAATCCATATAAACAATTAATAATTTTCATCAGGTTATCACATGGAAAAGGAGGAATAAATTCTATCCAAAAAAATCAATTAAATATAATTTATCTTTCAGAACGATCCATCTATCAAGGAGATATTACATGCAACCAATGGGGATGTAAAACAATAGGAAGATATAAAGTCACACCACATGAGTTTCCTAGGTTGGAGAAACAACCTCCAAAAAACACAAATTTACACAAGGGAAACAAAAAGATGTTCAAATTCTTTTAATCAATGAATTCAGTTCATTTTAAAGGAAATTCTAGAAAGCACATCTTGATGTACAATGATAAATAGATCTAAAAACACCCAACCACAAAGGAATGGTATGATACACATAATGTATTTCTTTTGTTGATAACTCATATATTATAAATCTTTAATTTAGACTATATTCATATATAAATGAAGAATTGATGAATAAATTGAAAATAGGGCATATTATCTTTCACCTAAAAAACTATGTTGATATGAAGTCAAACGAATACAAAAATAAGAATATTGAGTAACATACCATGAAAGATCAAATAAGAAAATTGATGCATGAATCTGACAACATACTGATGATTTTGTTCCAAGCCTAGATTTAGGCACTTGAGAGGCATAAACTAGAGGACCTCCTATCAATAGTGAAAAATAAGAGAGGAAGGTTGGTTTAAACATTTAAACTCATTACAAGCTTTTTGGTCATTTTTTAAAAAAAAATGGGTCACATGGTTTGGTTTCATGGTTGACCAAACCATGTGCTTACCTTTTACCCGTTACTACCTCAAGGGATACCTTGCATAATTCATGTGCACAATTCTCCTAAAAGTGTGGAAAACGTAAAAATACCTCTGTTAAAAAATAAAGATCCCCCTCAGGGGAATGCACATGAGGTTTCATGCATTCCAATAACCATGTGGCCTTATAATACATAAATTA
Source organism: Viscum album (assembly GCA_963277665.1). Classification (NCBI taxonomy): domain Eukaryota; kingdom Viridiplantae; phylum Streptophyta; class Magnoliopsida; order Santalales; family Viscaceae; genus Viscum; species Viscum album. The sequence continues at coordinate 2,118,853,466 of OY728120.1, forward strand.
AAACAATAAATTCTTACTTCTAACCATCTGACTCTGCTCGCACGATTTCAAATAATCGTATGACCTAGGTACACTTTTCAAAGTGTTGGGTTTTGGGATCCAAAAAAGTCCTAGACACTCCCAAAACACTTGTGACCTCATGATGTATTCACAATATTCCAAAAACAAGAACATAATCCAAAATTAAAAAGATACATAACTCATATGAAATCCTAGGATTTTATAGGCCAGTGAAGTAGAGGAAAAAGCAATGCATCATTATGTCCTTTGGCCTACACAGTGGGCAGAGGAAGCTCAATTATCATACTTGGAGTCATTATTTCTTTAATGTTCTCAATGTGATTTTTATAGGTTATATAGGCCATCCAAGGAGATATTGGGACTTAGAATGCGGATATGGCTCAAGATTGATGTTCCAATGGTTATCCATGGGGGCATGGAAGTGATGAAGGCGATAATGTCACTTTACATTGGTAGTGATAGATGAGGCTCCTCATTAAAATTTCCTTCCCAATTGTTGGATGAATGTATGAAATAATCTTCATGGGGATCATATGAGGGTTTGAGAGTGATCTACAAGGACCTCTAGTGGGGAAAATGTGTAGATGCTAGAAATCAAGATTCAGGGAAGTCAGTTATGGTGTTTCCTAGTGATATTAGTTGTGTAGGACAATATTAGGCAGTGGCAATGTGACATCGGATGATAGAGTTGTTGAAATAATGTTTCCGAGAGTATATAAGGTGAATATGGATGGGAATTATGTCCTTTCATTAAATGATGAACAATGACCATGAAACCTCATCCCACAACAGAAGTGTGGATGACCATTTCACTCATTCAAATATAAAGATATGATTCCATGATGGAAATGAAGTCCGATTGTGGATGAAGGATGCTCTCCCATCGCTGTGAACCTAAAAATACTAGTGATCCAGTCCTCCTCTATCTACTTGGGTTTGACCACCATGCAGCTGTACAATCACACGATCCTTGTCCTAGTTATGCACTCCATGGTTCCTCCTCACACGACTCTATTTGGGATCCTCATAGCACAGTCTTCCTACTCTGTTGGCCTTCATCTACGGTGGCCTAGTCTGATGGCCCCCTGTGGGATGACTATGTAGTGGGATTCCATTGGTTGATCGGTTGGAAAATCCTATTATTCTTTTTTGAACTCCATTTTTCAAACATTTTGAAAAATTAAAAGATTAGAGTCTTTAGTCCAAATAAAATTCTAAATTTTAAATCATAAATTTTAATCTATTTAAATAAATTTCATTTATTTAATTGAATTTAATAAAATAATGAATTTTATGGGAATATTGATTAAAATCTAGTTAAAATACAATAAAAATGTTTACAATTTTTTTTAAAAATATCAATCTGTTGCCTATTGTTTCATGATTAACATGGAGATCCTAGTAATCTTAGTGATGGATGAGAGAAAGTAACTACCATGTCCAAATTAGAAGGAAATGATTATTTACTATTTCATTGTCTATAGTGGAGTGAAACTAGTGAGGTAAGTTGAAATAAGTCAGATGGTTATTGACTTAGGAGCATAATTGAAAATCCTGCAGATGGTTCCAACCCAAGTGAACTGCGAGCTTCATAATATGATTTTTAGGAGTTTCACATGTTTAATTTATTATTCAAAATATTGAAATTAATTTTTCTCTTCCCTAGATCAATGATAACTTATGAAATTTTAATTAATTTACTTTCATTTTGATGTGATTCTTTATTTTTTTTATCTTTATCATGCTTTTGAATTTATGCTTTTTGTTTAAACTATTTTAATAATCATTGAAAAAAGGTGATTAATAATGATGATTTTGAATGTGGATTTGAAATGTTGTTATAGCTAAAATGGGTTGGAGGTATGGGAAATTTTTTCCAGTTTATTATTTCATTTTAAAAGAAAAAAAGAAGAAATTTAAAAATAAAAATCCATATGTTGTAAGATTTTATATACATATTTATGTAAAATGAAAACCTATTTTTACATTATATTTTAAACATGTGTGAAATTATTATTCATAAGTTATGAAATAAATAATGTCTCTGGTTTTTACATACAGGACTTAGTTTATCTCACACCCTATATACACCATTTGGTGAACGTAGATCTTATGTTTTTTTAGTTCCTTAAATTGGGTCATCCTACTATTGGGTATTCATGTTTTATGATGTTGTTTCTTTTAGGATATAGAGTGTGGAAATAGGTTAAATAGATATGGAAGTGGTTTATTTTTGGGTTTTTCATATGTATTCTTTTGAGATGTATATGTATATACATTGATATCATAGATCTCACTCAACCTATCTTATTTATTTGTGTGTATATTGATATGATTATTATTATTTCATTGTATGTGAGATTTTGTTTTATTTATTTCACCACCAATTTTTTTCTTATAACAATTCAATTTTATTGGGTGTGTTAATTTATTAAATAATGGTTAAATTGTTCCCAAAGAATATCTCTGATACCCAAATAATTTTTTCTATCCTTGGGAAATTAAGAATGAACCTATGGTATGTCGTAGGTCACTTCTAGTTTCTGATGGATGAATGACCTAGGATGGATGATGAAAAAATTCTATAATATCATTCTATATTGTTGTTTGGGAGTGTGCATGGGTTTTATGTAGACTTGGATTGTCTTTGGAACACAAGAGGTAAGTGAGGGGGAGGGTCTCAAGAGATATTCATTAATGAAAACATAGATTTCCCAAGATATTTATATATGTGAGTCCTGATTTTTAGTTTTTTGGATATCATTGATGTTCCTGGATATTTTTTGATGATAGTTTGTTCTCAAAGGATAAAATCAATGATTTTTTGGGTCAATTTAATTTTCAAAGGTGAAAATGGTGAATGAACCGAGGCTACACAATTATCCCTCTATGTTTTGTAAAATCGGTGGTGCCTATTCAGAATGGATCAACAACCAAGGAAGGGGTTTTTTCATGGTTGGAATAAGGTTTAGCATCCTTTGCAGCAAAACTGTGTACAATCCAGTTTCATATCAAGGAGTTTTTTTCCTCCCTTGCATTGTAGACTAACCCCAATTGAATCTACCATTGACGTAATAGTTAAAAATAAGGGTTTTCATAATGAATTTAGGATATTAATATGTTTTAATGTGATTTTATTTGAACATCATACTTTGATGATTAATTTTTTCACTTATCCACATTGTGTTATGATCTTGGAAAACGGTTTTTGGGATAGAAGAAAGAATAATATGGTGTATTTTGTTTCTGAATCTTGGTAAATAAGTCATATGGAAATATTTTATGTTATTACCATTAAAATTTGTTTCTTGTTTTCAAAATATTGATTTTAATTTTAAAATAAGTTGTTTAAATTTGTTCTTTAGAGTGTCTTCATAAGTTATTAGTTTTAAAATGAAATTTTGATTGAAATTTGGAATAGAAAAGGGGTTAATATTCAAAAGAGTTTTGTGGTTTATTATGATTCTTAGGAAATATCTCAAAAGAGGATTTTGTTTTGAAATAAGATTTTTTCTATTGTTTTATCATGGGAGATAGTTATATGCAATGTTCATTTTTTGATATTCATTATATTTAATAATGGGGAATTTTAATGAATTCAAAATAAGAAGAATTATTTTAATGGGTGTTACTTTTAAGGAATTAATGTTTTAGAAGAAAATAATACAGAAAGGAATTTTTTGGTGAATGTGTTCTTTTTGTTTTTAATTTTAGTTAATGGACTATTTTATTTTATTTGGGAGCATGAGTAGTTGGGTTCATGTTCTATTTTATAATGAAACATATTGGGTCGACTCGACAAGTCAACCAAGATAATTTACAACATGGTGAGATAATGAAAATAACCAAAAGTCTCTTATAAAAATAAACAAACATGGGATTAAAACATGTAATAAATCAAAACATATTCTTGTGACATACAAAGTAAGGTGAAATCAAACTAACTTGACAGATAAATCAGACGAACTAAACAAGTCTCTATGTGACCTTCTGTCACCACCAATCCATACCACTATAAAGGTATCAGATGAAAAGAGAACTTTTCATGGTAAAATAATATCTTACATTTCCATGATTCCATAAAATCAATGTATATAACCTCCTAAAAAATTAATGTTTGTGGGTAGAGCCTATTAGGAGACCACTAATGAATCTATATATGATCTAATATCAAGAAGGCACAAGTTCTATATTTAAAAAAAATCATCATTAAAAAGAAATTTCATAAATAAAACACTTTTTATCCATTCCATTATTTTACATAAATTCATAGCATGTTAACCAAAACTATGAATATATCACGTATATAATTAAAACAAGTAAACTAAAAATGTGAGTTGATATCCATGAAATAAACCATCATGCGATAAACTAGGTATAAAATACAAAGCACACCATTTGGGATCTAGACTATGGGACTCCATACTAGACATAAAATAAGCCTAAAATAGATACACACAAATACCGAATCATTCCATATTCAGTTGATACAATAAATGTAACCCCTAGTGGTACCACACACACTAAGGTTACTTATACCCATTTCTTGTCCCACCCAAGGTTCCCAATGTGCTATTTTTTTCAAAAACCATTTCCCAAATCCATGCTCACATTTAATAAAATCCCATTTTACACAAAAGAAAATCGATTTAAAATAATAACCTAATTTGATCGATAAGAACATATTGAAATTCATTAATTAACAAGACTTGTATAGATACTCCTATCTCATGAATTATGGGAACATATCCACCTTTAATATTGGAGATCGAAAAACCATGGATTTTCCGACAAAGGACAAGCCATGACATGAAACTGAAATGTATCAATAGAAAAAATAAATTGATCATGAATTTGAGTCAAAAACATTACCAACACTACCATCATAACCAAAGGAAATATTGAAGAATGATATCTTACTAGGGATACGAGGCACAACCGCCAAAGGATAAAACATTGAAAGTAGAAATATAAAAGAAGGTAAATCTCCCAAAATTATCAAAAATCTCCATTGGGTTGTAGAGGAAATAATATGTAATGAATTAGGAAATAATCTTGTATAAATGATGTTTAAAATCTGTAGACCTGAGGAATTTACGTCATGAATCTCTTTCACGATATGAAATTATTTTAATTAAAAATACTCCAAAAAAATACATGCCCTTGAGTTAAATTAAATCCTCAAAGATTTTTTCACATCTTGTAATGATTTCATGGCAGATAAATGTTTTACATCTTGAACAATAATCATATAAGTTTACCAAAAATAGGATCACATAATTTAACTAATCCACAACATGAATGTTTACAACAGTATTTTCTTAGCCTATGTTTTTTAAAACCCTGTTAAACCAATACATAATGCTATATGAACCCATGTATCACCTTTTTAATCAATTTAATATTTTATTTTTAGACTCAATTAATCCTACAAAACATAAATCCCTATATTTTAGGTCATTTTCACCAAAAATTCATTCTATTACAGGAAATACTATAGTGAACCCTAATAAAAAGGGTAACCAAAACTAGAGTCAAATAATAGATGATTGAAGGTTACATGGTGTTATAATATCCTCACCATAAATTATTCATATCCCTATAAATCCAACAAGATCCTGGAATCAAGAAAAGAAAATCCCACTACTTCTACATCAACTATTCTCATTCCCACATCTCAGAGTTATCCCATCTAGACTGAAATAATAAAAGGACCAAAGGAAAAAATTTACCACATGAATCCTTCTCTTGAAAATCCATAGTTTGAATGGGTTTATCAAACATAACGATGTTAGGATCAAGATCAATATCATTTCATTCAATCTCAAGGAAAATATTTTATTGATACCTCTTCATATGGGAAACCTAATATATATTATGTATATAATTCAAATGAGATGGTAATTACCATTGATAGCACAAATTTCCAAATCATCGAATGATCTAAAAGGGGCCCACAATCCTTGGTGATAACTTAACCTTCATACCCAATCTATGATGTACGAATTGTGTGGAAACTATAATAATGTCATAATCACTAACCTCAAACTCTAATAGTTGGAAAAAAATTCATTAGGTTTCTCATGACCATGTTCCATGATAAATATACCACTAATAAAATGCACCATCTTCTTCATCTCCTATATAAGGCTCGACACAACCAATGGTTTCTCTCCCAACTGTGCCTAGCATAAGGTATATCTACATAACCTCCTATACAAATCCAATAAGGGATCCATTTTGATAGAGGCCTGATAACTATTGTAAAGAGAAAACTATACTATAAGAAAATTATTTTCCCAAGAACCACTAAAATCAAGGATACAATCTCAGAGCATATCCTTAAGAACCGTTATTTATCTCAATGTCTATCCATCCATATGAGAATGATATACCTCACTAAATTTAAATGTGGAACCTATCACCTACATCATACCTTCAGAAAACCTTATTGTGAAACCTAGGCCACTATTAGAAAAAACCATAGAGGGAACCCCATAATGTCTCATATTTATATATATATGTAAATCCCCATGTGATTCCATTTTCCCCCTCCCGGATATGTAGGAAATGTGCCAATTTTGTTAGTTGATCCATGATCATCCATATCATATCCTTCCCACTAGGAGTAAATGGAATAATAATGATGAAGTCCATGTAGATATCATCCCATTTATATAGAAAAATAGGTAAGGGATGCACTAAAACCGTAGGTGTCTTGTGTTTCACATTAATTATCTCACAAGTAAGATAATGAAAAACAAAATCTGTAGTCAACCTTCTCACCTCCTACCACCAATATCGACATCTCAAATCATGATACATATTGGTATTACCATGGTTTATAGACCAATAATAATAGATTACACTATACATGAACTCCTATCTTTGGTAAAAAAAGAACAACCAACCTATTTTGGAAACAAAAATCACTACTAGTAGACCATGACCACTCACCTGAGGACTTCCCATCATAAATAATTTTACATAAAACCTGACACTCACAGACCATATTATACTCAAGATGAACACTCTCATTTAAAATTATTCACCCTTCATCTAATCTAATCATACCATGCCACTATATTCTTCTTTACCATGTTTATCTCAACAAAATATTCATCATACACTACTCTTACATAGATACCTTCATAGCTTGTGTTAGTTATTTCCTACTCTGCACATAAGAAAACTAATTCATTTTTCCAAGATTATAGGAAATATAAAAATCATAAGTCTTGAGATACTCTACCCAGTTCCTCAATAGAATGTTCATATACCTCTATGTGAAAATATACCTCAAAATCTTTTCAATAAAATACACTATAAACCATTTACCAATGAGACGGTGAAACAATTTTTTGCATGTATGAAAAACCACTAAAATCCTAATATAATCAGTACTGTAGTTATTCTCTTGATAAAATAACTGTTGAGAGTTATAGGTGACCACTGATCTTCCTTACAACAAGAAACATCCCAAAACAATGCCAAAAATAATCGAATAAAACATAATAACCCAAATACGGTTCTGGAAGAATAAAAAATGGTTATTAAGTCAATCATATCATTAGTTCCTCAAAATATCTCTGACAAATATCATTCAAGTCCAAATTTATAACCTTATGGGTTATATTTTTCAATGGAGATATAGTCATGGATAAGTCCCAAACAAACCACCCATAATAACTTGCCATCTCCAAATAACATAAGAGATCAAACACATTTCTGGGCCGGTCCTAGGATATAAAGACTTTTACCTTTTTAGGATCCATCAAGACTCCCATCGTAGGTATAACATTCCCTTGAAAATCTAATTATTGAATCCAAAACTCACATTTATAATAATATCTATACCAATGACCATCCCTCAATGTTCTAATAATAATATCCAAATGATCCATATACTCCTCCATTGACTTGGTGTAATCCTAGAAATCATTCATGAAAAAATAAATAAAATACCCCAATAAAAAATTAATGATACATTCATCAATTACATAAACAAAACATAATTTTTAGTTTTTCTGAATGGAATAACTAGAATCTTAAAGTGTGCATAATGATTTCTAAACACTATCTTAGGTATATCCTATTATTTGAAACTCGATTAATGGTACCTTGATCATAATTCAATATTGAAAACCAATGATCCCTTTTAAGCTGATCAAATAGATCATCAATCCAAGTAAATGATTATTTTCTCTTAATGGTCACTTGATTTAACTTTCAATAGTCAATAAAAAGACCGAGGCTCCCATATAAATTCATAGAAAATAGAACAGTCTAATTCCGTGGTGACATTCTCAGATAAATTAATCCCTTAGCCTTAACACTCTCACGATGGACCATATGTTCTACCAAATCAGTAGGTTATATATGTTAGGATGGCATTGAAAAGGGAATAATAAGATGTAGCAGGTTTGTGGTGAACTCTACATCCTTATGGGATGGTAAAATAAAAATAATTATTTATAAATACCTCAAGGTACAAAAAATATTCCAATGTTAAATGAATTCCCAAACAAGGGTCAAAATCATCAAGAAACATATTTAAAAACTATCATAAGATTACCCCATCATAAGGAACAACATGCACTCTCTGTCCCGATATTCAGTACCACTCACCTTACAAAACTATATTGAAAGCATTGAAAAATAATAACTCAATCTAATATAGATAAAAATGTATGCATATATTGACATCGATCATATAATTGATGGTGATAATTAAGTAAAAAATTTCAGTATTGATCACTGAGAAGTCACATTATACCTCATGATCTACTATTATCACTCGACATGAGAGGAACATGAAACCTTGTTCATACCACTTTCCAAAATGTGTAAAAAAACCCAACAAGAACAACCCAAACTATAACTTAAATAACAACACATGCACAATCATTGATGATATAGAATAATTTGTATCACATGTATTATAAAAATCTACCACAATAGAGGATGAAATAAACACTATAATTTAACTATTACTAGCCCTACTGTAGATTACTCTACTGAATACTCCAATGCATTAAGATATCTCGTCTCACATCATCCTTGAGATTTCTTATTCTCATGAACATCCATATTCTCCTTATGATATGACCCACCACCCTTGGGATCATTAGTATAAACATGTGAGTTCTGGTTGAATTTGGATACATGATTACTACATTGGCAAATAATATCACAAAAACATTTCATATGGATAGATTTTTCACAATGATGACATGTCTTGGAATCCTCTAATAAAATTTTCTCGCTATGACTAGGCCACCCACACTGATATCAAAAAACATTCTACATTCCAAATGATGCCCCCAAAATTATTCTTGAAGAAAACTGGCTCCCATTAGGATTTATTTTCAGGCTAGAAGATACACCATGGGTAACAAAAGTCCAAACCAATTCTCCTTCGAAACCTTTTTTAATCTATGTTAGCCTATATCTAATATTCCTTATTGATTACCTCCACAAAGGTAGGAAGTAACATGAGAATTAGAATCGACTAAACATCATCACTAAACCCTTCCTCAAACCTTTGATCCTTCATGTAAAAACTAGTTACTAGATCTTATGTTATGTGTACCAACTCAGTAAAATTGGTGACATACTCAAAAATAGTATACTATCCAAGATTTATGGAAAAAAATTCAGGGTCATAACCTGATGTAATGTCTCTGGTTAAAAATTAAGGTTGTTGATTCAATAAAAAGAATACTTGTTAAGATCCTTTTGAAAATTATCTTGAACAATAGAGTCCCGCCATCACATTCCTGATCCATAAATAATATACATGGAAAACCCACCATAGGGCCCTTTGGATTGTTTAGAATGTTAAATATCCTCACAATATTATCATTCCATTATTCTTATTACAGTGGTCCATTGTCACCAAGGATTATTGGTGGATGCTTCATTTTAAATTCTATTCCATGATACACTACTTTTATCGGGTTCCTGAAAAAAGCTTAACCCATAGTCTGAATAGTGCATATTAAAAAAAATACCAAACAAGGAACCAATGAATTATTTTTTTATGGAACCTATCTCATAGCTTCCACAATCAAATTTAAAAGAGCTTTCCATCGAGGAATTGTCTTATAATCACAAAACAAGAACAATTTATTCCTGTGAAGATTAAAAAATCATAGGACCTGCATTAGGTTTCAATATTAGTTGTTTTAAAAAATAATAATTGAAAAAATTATGAATTCCTCAAAGAAGGAATACTCCTTATGGAAAGAGTGGAACCATTTAAATAAACCCAATATCTATTTCATTTTAATAATCTAGACCACCAAGTCTAAAACACTGGAAAAAATCACTGACCAACCACAATAACTTGGATTCATTTATTAAAGTAAGATATATATGCCCCCTTTTAACACATACTATCCAAATTCTAATGGTCATAACTCCTATATAACATGACAAAAAACAACACACATATAGTGTCAACAAAAATTCAGGCTGGGTATTCTGTCTAATATGAATTTGTAACGAACCCGCCCGTGTAAACAAAGAAATCACCCATGATGTTCCATGACATTGTGAGAAGAATAAAAAGAAACAATAGACTCATTTAAAATTGAATAAACATAATATTACTACATATAAGACATAAATACATATCCCTCAGATGCAATGTCCCCATGCCAGAAGCCCAGAGTCGGTGCTTTATTATGTATCATTGGTATGATCACAAATGATCATGTTTGGAAAGACAGATTAGTTTAGTAGCCTTGGAAGTATGAGATACATTCATATGGTTTACATTACAACATAAAATGGAAAAATACAACAACATTATTTCCATAGACAACACAGATATCCCACAGACTATCCCAACAGGTCATTCATTAAATACATCTTCACATCCTTGGAAAAATAAAAAATAGAAAGGGGTGAGATCAGATGCTCAAGTAGGATAACAATATAGCAGAAACATTCACATAATCATAAACATTTAATTTAATATATAAGACTAAAACCAAAGCCTTTTAAACATGAACATCAGAATAATATGGAAAATATAAAATCAAATAATTCCATTTACATATTCCCATTGATATTCTAATAGTCGAATAATAACATGAAATATCATTATCCACTTTCATAATGATGAAATGCATAATTCCAGACTTTCATAACCACAGAGTCAAGGCGTTGTGACCAGAATACAAATAAGATTTCGTCAAGGTATTGTACCAAGACACTAGTTTGTCTCATTAGACCTATCAATACATCAAGTAGATATATCCGGCTCCACCAGCCACTTACTATTTCCAATGCATTGCTCATATGAAATTTTTTAAACATAACATAAACATTAGTATTAAAACTATCATATGAAATGTCAATAATTTATCCACAAAAAATGAATGGTATAAAAATAGCACATCCACATTCAAACATAAATCAATGAATATAATATGGAAGATTGTATTGTAATAGATTAACCTCAATAGAGAATAATGAAGGATATTGACATAGATGAAAATAATCATCAAAAGTATTTGAGAGAAATATCCCCCTTTTTCTTGAAATCATTTAAAAGTTACATTAATATTCAAGAATATGTTTAAAATAGATTTTTGAATTAAAGTGTCCCATATCAATTTAAAAAAAATTATAAGGAATTTTAATTTTATAACATTAATGACATATAAATAAATCTTTAAATTTTTTTAAAACATGGACAGTAATGAGAAAGATATGGAAGAATAACTTTTTAAAAAAATTTAAAATGTTCTTTTAGTTAGAGTTCCTAACCAAATGAGAGACACTTGAATAAAACTAATTGAGGTAATAAAAACATAATAATATCATTAGAATAAATGAATTCGTGATATACTATGATAGAGGATAGTATATACACCATATAAAATTGAATTGGTGAATATCAATAATGAAGTCTCAAAGGAATGTAAATTGAGATGAAATCTCGTATAAAGAAAGTTTCCTCAGGTAAAGGATAAATCAATGACATTATTATGTGTGAAAATATAAATACACTCAATATGATTCGGCTTTTAGTGTAAATCAGTCCAAGGAAATTCACACATATTCTTGTAAAAACAACACCAGTGACTTGGATGTTTAACTCAATGAATGGAAATTGAGTTACGATCATGTTTATATCGATGACATCAGAAAATATCAAAGGATAGATTATGTGTATATATCTTATATATAGGCAAAGGGGATTATAAATTACTATAGAAATAATAAATACTAATTCCACACACAATCTTGGAGTAAAATAATCAATGAATTATGCATAAAGCCCACTAAGTGGAAACTGAAATTTGAAATTCCCTTACCGATTAGGAAACATATGAATCATAAAACCCATAAAAGAAGGATTATACAATTAATATGTAAAAACCCATAAATTAATGTATATTATATCAATAATACAATCTTGGACAATAAATACTCCACACAAAAGGAAATAGTGGCCAATATAGCATGAATCTCTCCGGAATAAAAATTGAGTTGAAATACCCTTACTTCGTTGTAATCAATCGAGTAGTATGACCAAATGTTTATAACTGACAAATTAATCATAGAATACCATGAATATAAAGATAATCGTAATAATATATATCAAATGGAAGTACACAATACACCACATCCAATAAATAAGTGTCGAACAATGAAAATCTCACAGAATTAAAAGTGAGATAAGAAACCACTTAACTTGTACTATTCCTTGGTCAAGGGTTGGTTAACCTCCTGTATAATGGTGAAATAATTGTTATTAAAATATAAAGGAATCATATTCGTTAATATTATATCATATATGACGTTTCAATATTGATGTGTTAATAATATTTTAGTATTATTGTCATTTCAGGCGTAAAATTATTTGTTTCCATTATTTTCTTTGTTACGTAAGTAATGTTTATTATGGATAGGATGTATCTTATTCATATTCAGAATTATATTAAGTATTTAATAATTTTTTTTAATTATCTAATAAAAATTATGCATCAATGGATACGATGGAGAATGAATCTCATTGCGTTCACAGAGACTGTTATCTGTACGTACGCATGAGCGACAATATAATTATTTTGATATTAAAATAATATATAATTGGACAGTATATCATATATAAATAATCGTTATAATGTTATATTTATTGTTTAAATAAATTATAAATCATTATTATACCCATCCAAATAATTATGAATTGAATAACAGTTACACCACGACGTGGAGACGTTAAGACATATGTACGCACGTACGGTGACATGTCATTCATAGGATGGATAGAATAATTAATATTGTTGTACCATATTTACAATAACATCACATTATATAGGAGATACTGGAGTTATTATTTTATAATGGAAACAAAAAATAAATAATAAGAGGAAGAATAATGGAACATGAAAGATGTGATGAAATATTTACCTCTTCTTCAGGTTCGTCCTTTTGATTTGATCAAAAGGGAACCATATGTTGGCCTTCTGACTAAAAGAAGTCCTTTAGGATAAATGGAGGACGGTTTAGATGATATTTGGGCAGGTTTTGGACAATCCAAATGGAATTGAGGGTGTCAATTAGAGGGAAGGGGATGTGCCCTTTTATAAGAGGTGTGAGGGGCACCATAGAAAAACCTAGAAATATTATTTTACAATAAAAACATAATTGGGTTATAACTGCTCAAAAATTAATTATTTAAGGGATATAGAGTGTATGGGTCAAATAAAACTCAACCAATAGGTTTTATACAGGTTTTTGTTAATGTATTAACTTTATCTTTTGTATTTGACTCTTAGTTATATAGTTTAACATTTACCTTGTCTCTTTGTATTTTTGTTTTATATGGTTAATAAACATACTATAAACTACCAAGAGACCCTCAAGTGGTTCATTAATGAAATATATATTATTATTTAAGACAATTGATTGATCCTTATATTTTTAGGAATATAATATCAACTAATAATATAATATTTGTTTTAAAAACGCTTTTATGTCAATTTTGACACTATTTGCTATTTTTCTTTTTTTAAATTTATAACAGCATTAAAAATTAGAAAAAAAATCATATAACCAACCCAAACATTTCTTATTAACCTATAAAATTATTGTATTTCATAAAAAGTCTCAAATTTAATTTATTTGGATATTTATAATATCAATTATTTTAATAGTTCATTAATTAGGTAATTATTGCATCAGCATTGTGTCCTAAATAAATTAAATTATTTAATGTCCAAAAAATATAACTAAAATAACATTATTTTGGAAATAATTTAATTCCTAAGGTTGTTTTTGGTCGAATTTCTCTTATCTAATAGAATTAGGACATTTGTTATGGTAATAATAAAATCATTTTTACACTTAATTACTCTATTTACTTTTAACCTTGTTAAATAAAGGTAAAAAGTTATTATTCTCCAAAAATTATTTTCATCTTATTAAACCACATTTTATCAACTTATATCAACCGTGTCTCTCAGATTTTTGAAATTAAACTCATATAAGCGGTAAATTATTTTTTATATAAATTTAGAAAAGGTCCAAGGAGGTGGGTAAAAGACGGTAAAAAGGTCAATAAATTTTTATACATATAATTTTATTTTTAAATGACAAAACTGAATTATATTGAACTTATATAGGTATTATAAATCTATTTTGACATAAATTAAATTTAAATAAAATAAATAATTATTTAAATTAAAAGTCAGTTTGAATCTATAACAATTGTTTTTGAGTATTCATCAAAAAATTAAATGTTTTCAGAAAATAAAAAAAATTACCAAATGATAATTTGGTTATTCTGAATTCAAAAAGTAATTCAATTTTACCAAATTCAAAACATATAAGTAGCATTAATTAATTTAAAATTAATTCCAGTTTTCAAAAAAGAAAAGAGGGTTTTTAAAAAGTAAAAACTATCCAAAGATTGACATGCATTTATGTCAAATTTAAAAAGGAAATTACTTATAATCACCTATATTATATTAAATGATAAAAAGATAATATCATTACACATAAAAACCATTCAAATACCTAATTTAATACAATAAATTATTTTGATGAATTTTTTTTTCAATTAAAATTTAGTATTTTTCAGTATTCATCAAAATATAAAAGTTATTAGAAATGTACCAAAAATTTATGCAAACTAAATTTATATGTCCCTTTTCAATAGAATAACTTAGTTTCATTAAATTTAAAATATAAAAGTGTCAAATATTGGTTTAAAAAAGGTCTTACCATTAGAATGTTGTAAAACTGAATTTTTTTTAAAATAATTCTTTTTTTCTGAAAAAAAAATGAATTTGTTCTTATATTATGTCTAAGAAACACATAATATGGATTCTAAAATAATATGGAGTATATAAAATTCAAAATTAAGTTAATACTATTCATAACTACTTTTGAACTGCTAGTTTGGTAAGTCATGGTGCGCTCGAACTCGGTGTTGCGTGTAGCGTAAGATATTGAATTACCTTAAAGAAAATAACTTATTATGAAATCATGGGGTGTTGCAATCTTCCCACTGTTGTAAATTTCATCTTTGCAATATTAAAATTGGGTTAGGGAACATCAATGCAAGTCCCAAATCAAGAAAGAGTCAATTAAAATATCTCTTTAAAAGAAAGAAAGATACGTACAAAGGTCACCTGAGATAACCCACACTAATATTCCATGTAGGAAAATGTGTATATGGAAGATAAAATAAGTTTCAAGGTCTGGTGGAGAGTAATAGAAAACAGGATTTGGATAATAATAACAACAATAATACCAAAAACATGTGGTGAGATTAACCTTTATTAGTTTCCTAGTAGATAAAGTAAACAGATAACATTTTTTGTAAGTCGAATTCAAAAATTTGAGGAATTTATTTATGAGATTGAATATGAACAAATATATATATTTAATTTTAAGTAGAGTTTCTTCCATTAAAAAATTTCTACCAATAAATCATCTTTTCTTTCAAATGATGAGTATTAAAGATGACTTGGTCACACCTGAAGCACTAGAATCAACTTATAGAGAATCACATAATCCACAAAGGATAAACAATATATATTTACCTTGTCTTTAGAGATTAACCAAAACCAAAATGGTCAGTACAAGATCAGATTATCTCCAAAATGGATAATTATTTAGGGAAAAAAATACTTATCTTAATTTCTATTATTAAACCAACAATACACAAAGTTCAATAAGTACCATTCAATAAACAATGGTCCTTAAAATCCATCAATATATTCCAAACCAATATTGAAACCCAAAACATAGAATAATTTGACTACACAATCGTCCATGTTAAATTCTATTTCCAAATAACATCGAATACTCATAAAGTCACATATATAAATGTATTTAACATAATCACATATTCTCTATGGTGGGTTAATAATTTCCATAAATAACCCAAATTGATATAAATACACAATAAAAATGTTGATAAAAATCCACCATTACGCCTCAAATGAAATCCCATAATATTCTATTTTCCTTAGGCATATAGTATTCCCAACATAGCGAACGTCTTCCAAAATAACATTTATCACCGAATCCCCAAATCATTTTCCAATACAAAGGATATCCATTTTATAAGACATAAGATCCAAAATCAACTTATTATTGATCAATAAAATCATTTACCTTAAAATAATTATTCACACTAATTAGGGACTTCACGTAGTCCAGTGGTAGGTGATATATCCCAATCGCACTATGGTTGTGGGTTCAATTCATGCAGCTTTTTCCGAAATGATGGGTTGTCAAATGTTATACTTGTTTTCCATTTTCAAAAAATATATTTTATTATGTTCCCAAAATTTGATAAATTCCTCAAAAAACAATAACATAATTTCCCCACCAATGTTATCTCGTACCTCACATTTTCATCCAAAAATTGAATAACATGTAATTTCCTCAAATTCAATGATCATATAATCCGAAATTGTTATTTAT
Source organism: Viscum album (assembly GCA_963277665.1). Classification (NCBI taxonomy): domain Eukaryota; kingdom Viridiplantae; phylum Streptophyta; class Magnoliopsida; order Santalales; family Viscaceae; genus Viscum; species Viscum album. Next base: position 2,118,870,443 of record OY728120.1, read on the forward strand.
AACTATATCAACAATAGAAAACACAATTCTTCCTAAAATAGAATTTTCACATAAAAATATGTAGGTTTATACATAAGAGAAAAGTCTTCCTCTGTAATCCCATCAACAAAGAGCACTAATACTTTTAATCATTTCACCATCCATTTATTACCACATAGGTTATTAATGACCAAGGGGTTATCCTGTAGAATTCGGAATTCACTCAGGTAATGCCCAAGTCCCCTACATTTATGGAAAATGACTGTAAATGAAATATTATGATCATTTTTATTTTATTTTATAATACTCTTCATTTTTCTTGAGAAATTATAAACTTTATGTCCTTCTTTCCCACACATAAATCATTTCATTATTCCATTGAGACACTTCCCTAGGTTTCTACTTCCACATTTCATGCATGATGGAAATTGAGCTTTCTTTTCTCCTTGGTATCCACTGTGGGAGATCTTATCATTCACCACCTTTATCTTCTTTGTTGAGTTTGGTTGATGGTTAATATATATGTTGTTGATCATATTTTTGGAAAACTGATTCGCCATGAACACGATATCTTTTACACCTATCAACATTCCATTCTATTTCTCATTTCCTCCGATGTTCCCACCATTTACATCATGTTCAATGTTACTATGAAATCCTTGGAATCTAGCCATTGACTAACACAAGAAAGCGTAGCAGGATTCATAAAATCATTTAGATAATATCATAACACATTATTTTCAATCTAAGACACCTTAGGATTAATGATAATTATTTATTGTCATCTTATATTAAAGTATTAAAAATAATTTTGTAAAGAATATGTAAATTATCCTATGCATATCTCCTGAGAGTGTCTTAACTAAGAGTGCTTCAAGGCCCATTGTCGTGCACCAGTTCCCGTTCAAGTCTAGCTCAAAACTGTGTTTTTAGGTTTGACCCCTAGATACATTTGTGCTAGAGCCGCCTTTAGTGACTCATATCTAGATAAGGATGTATTGCTTGAAAAACTAAAAAAATCACTACAAAATCAAAATTTTAGGAAGTTCTTCTATATTAATCCTCAGATTTTATATTAGGACTATGTTCTCTAATCAGAGTTTATCTAATTCTTCTGTATAAGGATTGTACTAAAAAATCTCTGATACCAAATATAATGCCCCTACCCCAGAAGCCCAGTGTAGGTGCATTATTAACTATCATTGGCATGATCACAAAAGATCATGTCTCCAAAGACCAATTAGTTTATTAGCCTTGTAATTACTAGATATATTCATATGTTTTACAATACATCTAAAAATGGAAAACTACAACAACATTGTTTCCATAGAAAATACCTAGATCCCATAGACTATCCTTGTAGGTCATTCATAATATAATTCCTCACATACTGGGAAAAATAAAACATAGAATGGTTTGAGATCAGATTCTCAGTAAGGATAACAATATTGAAGAAACATTCATAAATAAGAATAAACATTTATGGAAATGTATAAGACTAAAACAGAAGCCTTTTAAGCATGAACATCAGCATAATATGGGAAAGGTAAAATCAAATAATTCCATTTTTTATCACATGGATATTCTACTAGTCAAATAATTACATGTAATATCAGTAGCCACTTTCATAATGATGTAATGCATAATGCCAGACTATCATTACCACATAGTCAAGGCCTTATTCGCAGACTAAAAATAAGATTTTGACAAGGCCTTGTGCCAAGACACTAGTTTGTCCCATGAGACCTATCGATGCATCTAGGAGCTATACATGACTTTAACCGTCACTTATTAATTTCAATGCATTCCTTATTTGAAAAGTTTAAAACATAACATAATCATTCTTATTAAAATTAGAATACAAAATATCAATACCTTATCAACCACCCATGAATGATATAAAAATAACACATCCACAGTTAGACATAATTTATTTAATACAATATGGAAGATTATATTGTAACAGATTAACCTCAATCAATAATAATAAAGGATATTGACATAGATGTAAATAATCATCAAAACTATTTGAGAAAAATATCCCCTTTTTCTTGAAATCATTTAAAAGTCACACTATTTTTCGAGAAGTTGTTTAAAAATATAATTTTCAATCAAAGTGTCCCATACCTCATTGAAAAATTTAGAACGATATTTACTTTTAAAAAATTAATATCCATATATAATAAATAATTAAAACCATTTTTAAAACAAATACTTTAATGAGAATGATTTATAAGAATAAATTTTTAAATCATTTAAAATTATATTTTAGTTAGAGTTATTAACCAAACGAGAGACACTTGAATACTGATAATTGAGGAAATAAAAACGTTATAATGTCTTTAGAATAAATGATTTCATGATATACTATGGCAAAGGACATTCTATACACAATATAAAAGTGAATTGGTGGATAACAACAAATAAGTCTCAAAGGAATGTAAATTGTGATGAAATCCCTTATAAAGAGAGTATACTTATCTAATGGATAAATCATTTATATAATTATTTATGAAAAATATAAATACACTCAATATTATTGGATATTCAGTGTAAATCAATCAGTGGACATTCACACATATTCTTGTAAAAACAACACAAATGACTTGGATGTTAAACTCCATGAATGAAAATTGAGTTCAAATCAAGATTATATCAATGACATGAGAAATTATCAATGGAGTGTTTTTTTTGAATCAAACATATATCCACACGATGGGGAGTGTAAATTAATACATAAATAATAAATAGTGATTACACACATAATCTTGGAGTAAAATTATCCATGATGTATACGTAAATCCCACATTGTGAAAATTGAAATGTGAAATTCCCTAACCGATTTGGTAACATATGAAACATACAACCAATGAAAGAAGGATCATAAAATTAAGTTGATAATACCCATAAAGAAATATAGTACACCATGAATACAATTAGGGACAATACATAACCCACACAAAATGAAATTGTGACCAATATAGCATGAATCTCACGGGAATGAAAAGTGAGATGAAAAACCCTTACTTCATTGTAATAAATCGAGTCATATGAAAAAAAACATAATAACCACCAAATTAATCACATAATACCATGAATATAAATATAATCATGATAATATATATCAAATGGCAGTACACAATACACCACATCCAATAAATATGGGGTGAACAATGGAAATCTCACAGAATTAAAAGTGAGATAAGAAACCCCTTACCTTTTACTTTTCATGGGTCGAGGGTAGGTAAACCTCATGTATAATGGTGAATTAATTTTTATTAAACTATAAAGTAATAATATACATTAATATGATATCATATATTTTCTTTAAATAACGATTTGTTAATAATATTTTTGTATTATCGTCGTTTCAGGTGTTAACTGATTCATCTTCCTTTATATGATTTGTTACATAAGTAATGATTGTTATGGATATGATGTATCTTATTCATATTCATAATGATATTAAGTATTTAAACATTATTTTTAATCACCTAATAAAAATTATTCTTGAATTGATATGATGGGGAATAAATCTCATCGCATTCGCGGAGACGGCAAACTATACATACGAATGAGCGACAATATCGTTCTTTTGATATTAAAATAATATATAAGTGGATTATATATCATATATACAGAGTAATTATCCTGTTATATTTATTATTTAAATCAATTATACATAATTATTATACCCATCCAAATAATAATGTTTTGAATAACTATTACACCACGACGTGGAGACGGTAAGCAGTACGTACGCACTTACGGTGACATGTCATTCAAAGGATGGATAGAATAATGAATATGGTAGTACCATATTTCCAATAACATCACATTTTATATAAGATATTTTAGTTATTATTTTATAATAGAAACAGGAAAGGACGGGGAAGTGGAAGAAGAAAGGAACTTGAAAGAGGTGATGAAATATTTACCTCTTCTTCGGGTTCTTCCTTTTGATTTGAAAAAAGGGCTCCTTAGGTTGGCTTTATGACTAAAAGAAGTCCTATAAGTAGAATGGAGGGAATGTTAGGGGGTATTTGGGTAGGTCTTGGCAAAGGAAAATGGTTTGGAGGTGTTAATTAGAGATAAAGGGAAGTTCCCTTTTATAATAGGGTTGAGGGGCACCTCGGGAAAAGCTCGAAATATTAATTTTTAAAAAAATCGTATTCGGTTTCTAATGGTTCATAAATGAATTATTTAATGGATAGGGTGGGTTTGGGTCGAAAAACACTCAACCAATAGGTTTTAGACAGGTATGGGTTACTATATTAATTTTATCTTTTATATTTAACTCTTATTTAAGTTGTTTGACATTTACCATGTCTCCTTGTATTTTATTTTTAAATGATTAATAAACATAATATAAACATCCAAGAAAACCTCAAGTGGTTCATTAATGGAATATATAATATTATTTAATACCTTTTTCTGAACCCTATATATTTAGTAATCGAATAACAATTAAGAATTTAATATTTGTTTTAAAAAATCATTTTTGCAAATTTTGACACTATTTGGTATTTTGTTTTCTCTAAATTCATAACAGCATTATTACTTTGAAAAAAATTCATCTAACCAACCCTAAAATTTAATTTTATGATATAAATTTAATTTAATTCATAAAAATTCTCAAATTACATTTATTTGGATATTTATAATATCAACTAGTTTAATATTTAATTAATTAGGTAATTACTGCATCATCATTGTTTCATAGATAAATTAAATATTTTTACGTCTAAAAAATATAAAAAAAATACCATTATGTGGAAATGTTTTTGTCTTTATAATGAAAATTTATAGTCGAATTTATCTTATGTATAACTCTATATTAAAAATGTTTTAGTTATTAAGCATTGATTTTAACTCTTTTAACACTTCTTTAAATAAAATAATAATAAATTTCCTAATCTAATCCAAGTGGACCTAAAGGAACATATGTTCCTCATATGGTTGTATTTGGTATAATTTAACTTATCCAAAAGAATTAGGACATGTGTTAGGGTAATAATAAAATCATTTTTACCCTTAATTACCCTATTTACTTTTATCCGTTGTAAATAAAAGTAAAATGATACTATTCACCCAAAATTATTTTCATCTTATTGAACCACATTTTAACTATAGATATCAACCGTGTCTCTCATATTTTTGAGATTCAACTCATAGAAGTGGTAAAAATTTGTTTTATTTAAATTTTTAAATGCTCCTAGGAGGTGGGTAAAAGACGGTAAAAAGTTCAATAAAATTTTAAACATCTAATTTTATATTAATATTACATTAGTGAATTAAATTGAAAATATAGAGGTATTATACATCTATTTTGACTTAAAAGAAATTAAATTAAAATAAATAATTATTTAAGTAAAAATATGGTTTTAAACTATAACATAGTGTTTTTCACTATTTATCGAAAATTGAATGTTTTCAAAAAAATAACAAAAATATTCGCTAAGCTTATTTTTATATACCAAATTCATAAATGAATTCTATTTTATAAAATTAAAAATATAAAAGTTTCATTAATTAATTTAAAATTAATTCCTATTGTCATAACCGGAAATCAGGTTTTTAAGAAATAAAACTATCAAAAGATTAACATGTGTTTATGTCAAATTTAAATGTAAAATTACATATAATCACCTAGATTGTATTAAATGATAAAAATATAATCTAATTAAACATCCAACCCATTAAAATACATAATTTATCACTATAAATTATTTCGAATAAAAATTTTGTTTTTCAATTAAAATTTAGTATTATTCAGTATTCATCAAAATATTAATGTTATTAGAAAAGTACCAAAAATTTATCCTAAATAAATTTTTATGTCCAATTTCTAAAGAAGAATTTAATTTCATTAAATTTAATATATACAAGTTTCAAATATTGGTTTTAAAAATGGTTTTCCATTAAAAGGTTTTAAAATTTCAATTTTTTCAAAAAATTATTCTTTTATCTGAAAACAAATGAATTTGTTCTTATATTATGTCTAAGAAACACATAATTTATATTCTAAAATTATATGGAGTACATAAAATTCAAAAATCAGTCATTACGATTCATAACTGCTTTTGAACGACTAGTTTGCTATGTCGTGGTGCGATTGAAATCGGTGTTGCGTGTAGCGCAAGATATTTAATTAATTTTAAGAGAATAACATACTATGAAATCAAAGGGTCTTACATCAAACATACAATGTAAATCCACTCTACACAAATTAGAAATATAAATTTTAATAACATAAAAATCATTATGTGACATTCAATCACCACCAATTCATCTCACTATGAAGGTGGAAAAAGGCAATAGGAAAAAGAGTTCTACATAATTCTCTTCACTTTCCATGAGTCCTATAAAACATGGTATCCTACTATACAATGAAAAAAGTAGGGTTCTAAAACATATCATAGTAGGATAACACCAAATATTCTTTCTATGTTATAATATTAAGAATGTACAAGTTCTATCTTCAAAAGAGAATATAGTTTTTAATGTTTTTTCATAAATAAAAACTTTTATAAAAATTAGTTTTTTCCTATAAATTCATAACATATTAAGAAATTATAGGAATATATTAGGTAAAAAATAAACTATATGAAATCTAAACATGTGAGAAAATATCCATGAAATAAACCATCATGTGATATAGAAGGTATAAAAAACAAAGAAAACTATTTCGGATCTATAGTATTGGAATAAATACCAGACATAAAGTAATATTAAAAAATGAATATGTTGGTTCTAACCAATATATTTCCCTTTAATAGTTTTCTGATATCACAAAAGTAACCCCTAGTAGTTCCATACAAACAAGTGTTGCCTATGTCCATTTTTCAGGGCACCCAATGTTCTTAATGTGATATGTTTTTCAATAACAAGTTCCAAAATCCATGATCAAATTTAATAAAAACCAATAATATATCTATGAAAATAACCTTTAATGTACAACTTGAAGGGATAAACATGAACATATATATATATATATATTCATGAATTAAAAATGCTATCATAATCACACCTTCTCAAGAAAAATGGAAATATATCCACCTACATAAATAGAGATTAAAAAATCATGGACCAGCCTTTGAATGACTAATCATAACAAGAAACTATAATGGATCGATATAAAACACCAATTGATCCTAAATATAAATACAAACACACCTATAATTGTTACCATGATCAAAGGAAATAAAGAATAAAAAATACAACTTACCAAAGATATGTGATGCAACCACCACATGAGTCAAACACATAACAGAGTGATTCAGATTGTGGGAGATCACCGAAAATAACCCAAAATCACCATAGGAATTTATAGTAAAACCTACCAACCAAATAGATAAATAATAAGGGGTGAAATGTGTTTCAAACTATTAGACATAAGAAACTCATGTCATGAATTTGTTTCACAACTTTAAATTCCATGAATTAAAATACACCAAAAAGGCATCAACTGGGGATAAATTAAATATCAATCAAAATTTTCACATTGTGTAATGGTTTTACAGCCTATGAAATTTTCATTCTATGTATGAGACTCGTGAAATCTTCCATACAATAGATTCACATAGTGTGAACCATTCACGATATAAATGTATCTTGAAGGTAGTACTCAAAAAAACTTTCTATAGAAAACATCCAAACCCAAACTAATGGCTCCCTATAACCCTGTATACCCTTTTAAATCCATGTACACATTTATGTTGTGACATGATCAATATAAAAAACACATCCTCAAACATTATGTAATTTTCCATATACAATTTTCTATATTCCTAAGAAGCACATAATGCACCAATATAAAAAGGTAAACCATAACAAGAGTCAAATCATACCTGAATGAAGGTAATGGAGTGTTACAATATTCGTTGTTATATTCTTATAAGAATGGAATTAATGAAATATAGGGTGTTTCAAATTGATATTTGGTGTGGTTATTTTCCTGTTGAATCTATCCAGGATCTTATTGGTGATGTTGAGTTATTTATGGTCTTTATATTTCATTTGGGTCTTCTTAAATTGAATGATTTGTTTTGGATCTAAGTGATATATTAGATGGAGCTTTTTGGTCATCTTGTTGATAGGTATTTTCTTATGCATAAAAAGTGAATGCATAATCTTTCTTTTGGGTTTCTAACTTCTTTTGGAATTATTCAGAATATTTTCTTGGGATACACTACATTGGTTTTTAATGAGGTTTTTTTAATCATTACTCTTTGAATTATTTTATTTTTTATATTGGTTTCTAGGCCTTTTGTATATTATTTATGGGTATTAGGATTTTGGATTTTTGTGTATAACTATATGTTTTTGAGTCCCTATCTAGGTGGTTTGATGTTTTCCTTATATTAAGGTTGTTTTGAGACTGATTTATTATTCTGTTGAGTATGGGAGATCTTATATTCAGTACTTGGGTATCATAGATGGATGTTTTGTTTTGAGATGTTGGGCACTTGTGGGTTCTAGTTTTCTTTGGCAGGGTTAGTCATGGGATGATGTTCCATGATTAATATCATAGATTACCCATTTAGTTTAGTGACCTAAGCTTAGAAAATATGTGGTTCCTTATTATGAAATTATTTGGAGTTATTATTCATTTCTTTTATGATCCAAATTCATGTTCATATTAATAGTATATTTACATTGTAGATGTTGAGTTTCTTTAGTTTGGGATTCCACTGATGAGCTGGGAATATTTTCCATAGATTTTTTGGGTTATTTTTTAGGAATTCTCAGATACCCCTTATCATGGTTGATGTTTGATCTCATAATGTGCACTTCCCTCATAACACCATTAATATAATTCATAAATTTTTTTGAGAAACTAGTTTCAGCCTCTGTTTTACTATGTCAATGTATATGTGACCATGTAGTCTTATACATGGAGATGTCTTGTCATTATATGGACATGTTTTATTTGGTTTTGAGGAATCATTAGTGTTATATGGTTTCCATAATTAGTTTATCTCTAGGTTATTTACTACCCAACTCCCATGGTTCCATGCAGTGAGGTTGTGGCTTGATATTAGATACCTCAACTAATATAAGGTCATTCTCGGGGTTAAAAACAACAAGATTGGGAGGTTTTCTTAGACCATGCCACAATATATATATATATATTATATATAGTAATATATATTAAATTTAAATTTATATATGTTTTTTAATTGAAATTTATTTATCTGGAGTAGTCGTTCTTATACATGGTTTGGGGTTAATAATTTAAGAGAAACCATACAATTAACCTTAAATGGGAAGGGTTTTTAGTTCATTTTGAATTTTAATGCTTTATCCTAAACATTTACGGAATGGTAGGGACAATTTATAGTAGAAATCATGTGCCTTACCTCCCCGTGTGAGTTTCCAAGAACATGTTTTGTGAAAGGTTAATTGATACAATATGACAACCATGTATGTTATAATGCAGCTTAATAGAACTATTTTTCAGGATTTTTACACATTTTTTAAAACATTAAACCAAACCATGAAGGGTAACCAAATTATTAAAAATGTGAGTTTCTATATCCCTCTTCAATTTTAATTTCGAAAATGAATCCTTTCTCTCTCCCTCATTTTAATTGTCTATGAACGCACCAAGGGGGTTTCCCACTTCCATACATTGATTTCTAAGAACCTCAACCTCTATTTGAAGTGGATATGTCTAGGTAAATCCCTCATTACCAATTATTTATCCTCCATCCTTCCCTATTTACCTTTAATATTTGGTTCCTCCCTCTCTTATGTTCCCTTGGGGATCCCATGGTCATATTTGGGTTTTCAGATGTTTTATTTTTGAGGGTATTTGTGATTAAGGCTTGCTCAAGGTCCCTCATTTCTAGTTATAGCATCCTCTATCATATGCAGTCACTGTAAACATTAGAGGAATTGAATTGAGGTAGATTTTTTTTTGTGTATTTGCATAATTTTTCATTGAATTCAATGATTCCCATGTTAAAATTTTTTATTTATATATTTATACCTATATCTATTAGTTAATGTGGTTTTTTAGTTGTTTTGGTTGTGTTTTTTCCAATTGGAATAGGGGATATTTCTACAAGTTTTGTTATCTGAAATGATATTTGATATCCATTTTTTTGAAACAATATTTAAGGGGTTTATTTTAAGTGAATTAGATGTTTCAAAATAGGTTTGAGCATGTTTGGTTCCAAGTATGGTTAAAGGTAATGGATTATTATTTTTGATCCTATAATAATGGAAAGTGATTTATGTTTCAAAATATGTTTTGAGAATGGATTTTAATGGATTGGTTGTAAATAATAATTTATATGTAATTTCAAATGATGATTAATGATTTTAATTTTTTATTTCTTTTTAATGATATCCTATTTAGAACTTTTGAATGGATTAAATGGTATGGGTGTGTGTGTGTGAAACCCTCTTGATCCCCATTTTAGTCATTGACCCCAAAATGGGATTTTGTTTATTTATTTGATATGTATTGTTTCATAAGTGTCATGTTATATTTTCATATGATATGTATGATATATAAATGGATATATTTTTTGTGAGGGTATCGGAGATGAGATGAGATTTAATGATTACATTTTATTGATCCATGTTATTGATAACCTTCTATATCTTTACTTGTGTGGGGATAATATAAATCTAAGTGAGGTATGAGATATTTTTACTATGTAATCTCTATTAGACAAACTAGATTCTATTTGGTTTTAGAGTCCATAGGAGATTTACATCAATTAGGCCAATTGAGCGTAGTAAGATGGCTGTTGACATAAGACCATCATCTGAAATGGTTAAAAATTGATTATTTCTAGGTATATCTCATGTGATTATTAGGAATTATCCATGTTTACAAGGTTATTACCATTGGGTAACTCCCTTTTGTGTTACCTATGATCATTGGAACTATAGATGTCATATTTTTTTACCTTTTTTTTCTAATTAAATCCCTTTGTGTTTTATCTTTATCATTCATGTTCATTTATCGTTATTGTTTAAAATATTTTAAAAATATATAAAAAAGGGTTTGAATAATGTGTATTTCAAATGGTGTTTTGATTAAAAATGGAAAAAGGCTTTGTAAATGATTTCAATGTGATTGTTGTCATTTAAAATAAAAATAAGAAGTAATTTTTTAATGAAAATGAATCTATTGTTGGATTGAATGTAACTATTTATAGAAAAAGAAAACCCTATTTTCATATTATATTTCAAACTACCATGAAAATATTTGTTATTTTTCATGAATTGCATAATTTTTTGGCAATTAAAACTATGATTAGTTACTTTCACTCCCTATATGTAAAATTCAATGTATGCAGCTCTTATTGTTATTGAGGTCCCTTATCATGGGTCTTCCACCTGATGTGTGTTCATGTTATGTGATAATGATTGTTTTGGGATGTAGAGAATCATCACGTGTTTTATGGAGATGATAGTTGTATATTTTGGGTTTTTATTTATTATTCTACTGATATTTATATGTATCAACCTTGATGGTTAAGATCATATTCAACCATTCTAATTTATGTTTTCATATATTATGATGTTTATTACAATTTCTTTTCCTATGGGATGATTATTACTTTATTTATTTTGTATCTGGTTATTTTATTACTACTTTATACTCATATTGGATGTGTTTATTAATATACTAATGGTGAAATAATTCACAATAAATATCTTTGAGACCCCAAAAATAGTGTCCTTCCCAGGGAAATCATGAACATGCTTCAGGTATGTCATGGTTCAGTTCAAGTTTCTGATGAATGGATTAACTAGGTCAGATTGTGAAAGTTTAAAAATTATTATTTCCAGAAGAATATTTTATTATAAATTACAATTACACATGTTTTATGGGAATTTTACATTAGAATGTTTTTGTTGAATTGAATATGTTTTAATGCAATTTTGCACCAGAAAGGTTCCATTAGAATTTTTCAATAGATATATCAAATTGAAATCTTATAAAGGAAAAGTTCTTGAGGAATAATTCATATGAATATTTTAGTACAATATTCTTCTATATCCAATCTTGTAGTGTAATTTTTTGACAAGATAGGTTTTAGTGAAATTTTCCACCGTATAAGTTATGGTAAAATATTTACAATATAATTAATAGTGATTTTTTACTTGATATGTTTTAGTGGAATTTTATCTAAAAAATTTTGTGTGTATTTTCCATTGGAAATGTTTAAAAATATAATTTCACCCTATACTCTGTCAATCATTTACACCATTCCTCTTAAAATCCTACTAAAACTGTCAACGGAAATTTTGAATGGAATTTATCAAGAAAATGTTTCTAATCGATATGAGTTGAAATGCTTACATAAAAGATTAACAATTTTTTCACTTGAATAGTTCGAGTGATTTTCACTTAAGTTTAAATATCAAATTTCCACTTCTATTTTTAGTAAAAAAAATAGTAGACCCTTTCCATGGAACCATGTATTACCACATCAAATTTGAGAATTCCTCTATAATATTTCCATAAAAAATAATACTCAACATATTCAATTTGAAACTTACATTGAGGAATTTTCAGTGGATGATTCAACTATGTGAACCTTTCAATTGAAATTATAGTGGAATATTTCATCTAAAATAATGTATTTGAAAATTTCATTGAAGAAATTACAACATAACATTATTCAGTGATGACTATTTATTAAAATATTTAAAAAGATATTATTGACCAGAAGGGTCTAGGATATAATTTTGTGAAAAAATTTCAACAAAATGATGAATCCAAAAATTTCAAACATTAAATAATGATAAAACATTTATAGGATTTTTTTAGTCAATCTATCAGATTTTTAGTATAAACTAAAACATATCTAGTTGATCACTTCTCCGATTTTTAAAATATATCATTATATATCATGGTTTCTACAACCGATGTGGAAGTAATATTGAGAAATATCTTATATTCAAAGAACACCATTATGTTAAGACAACTCACTATTCGACAAGCATGATATTCCCAATCCACAACACCTAGTAAGATGTTAGAGCCATAAAAAAATTGGCTTCACTATATATAACCTAAATTTGAACAATTTATTCATTATTGGTGAAGATAAAAACAATATTTTCTAAATAAATTATGAATGAATTCTCTCTCCATATCTTTAACATAATCCATAGAAATATCATAATTTATATACATATATGATATATGATATATATATATATATAATTTATATATAGATACACATATATACATATAAAAATATACATACATACATTAATATATATTATACATAAACAAAACACACTAGTATGCCCACACACAAGTAAATTGGTGAGTATGTGTGTGTCTTTTATATAAAAAAACAACATATATTTGTTCTATTAATATATACTATATTCCTTCCATATTATAATAAGAAAATATGATATTTCCGTACTCAAAAATATAAAAAATACATTTAATTTAAAATATTTATAAAAATAATCTAAATTAATTATGATAAAATTTAGTATATAAATGTTTAATCAATATTATTTTTGAGAATAAATTATAATTTAAGATAAATTAAATGTTTTCATCCAATTTTAATAATTTTTTTTTGTGAAAATGTTCTAATAAACTAGTCTATTTGTAGTATATGATAATTTTATGTAGTAGTATATGTGTGTTTATGTAAATATATTTGTTATATGTTTGTTATGAACAAAAAATGTATATGTTTATATATATATATATATATTATTCTTTATATTTATATATATTTTATTATATACATGTCAACATAAAATATAACATACATGTTTACATTTACATTTATAATTCTTATTACAAAACACATATATATATATAAAACACAATACAAAACATTTTTGTATCGTATATAGTGACGATGTATTATTAAAAAAATGAAAATTCAAATAAAATAATGCATGACGTTCATGTTTATATAAATATGTTTTTTGTGGGTGTTATTTTTTATGAAATATTTATTGTGTGGATGACATAATACCAAAGAAAATTACATCTCATTTCAACATCGATTCCTCCTTACGTTAAACCATTCAATTTCTCAAACCATTGGTATTATACTCATTAGATATGATATGGGACACGAAACACACCATGTTTTTGGTATGTGTAATTTTAGTTTTTATTTATCTTTTTTTTGGAACTGATCGGATATGGCGATCAAAGATTTAGTTTTTAGGGAAAACAAACCTTGATCGATGGTTTGTGGACATTTTGTCTAACTATGGAGAAAACTGTGCAAGAGAGGTGTTTTGGGGGATGATCTATTTCACACAACTTGAGTATGATTTTTCCAATGGTATGAGGTTAAAAAAACTGTGTGACTCACTTTGTAGAGAAAACTAATCCTTCATGTATGTTACACAATTTCCCAAACAGTGTGGACAAACCATGTGGTCTATGTAGGTCATTAAAACATTGATTTTTACCAAAATTATCTTGGTGGATTTAAATACTCATTGCGCAATTTATTCTCCCGTGAAATTAGAACCATATACCTTGGTGATGATGCTTCTATCCTCACCTTTTTAGAGGATTCCTCTTGGATATTGGAGATTTAAGCTTGAGTTAAGCGCATTTATTCATAATTTATTCATCCATTCCCCAATTATAGATTTTTTCATCATTTATAATAGATGTGATAAACCATACTATGACCCATGGAAAAATTAGGGATTTTATTTTGGTTTTGATTTGTTTCTTTTTTATGTGTTTGATTACTTGTCTTTTTCTATTATAGTGACTGTTATCAATGGCGACAAGACTCAGTTAGGTTTTATGTAGGTGTCTCTATCTAAGGGTGGTTTTATAGGGATATCCTTTTATTCTTGTTTTTTCATTGTATTTTCTTGTAAAATTTGATTTTATATGGTTCATTATTGAATACATATACATGTTTCTTTAATTTTATTGTTTAGGTTGGATTTTTGGTGGGTTAAAATGGATTTTCAAAATGTATGTGATTAATTGAATGTGTTTTTTTCATTAAATACATCAAGTGGAATTTATGATTTCAAAGGATTCATTATAGGGTTTTTAAAATGGTTTTACCATGATGGCATTGTTTTATTATTATGCGATACTTAGTTTAACAAATAGATTTAAAATGTATTATTTTATTAACACTTATTATAGATTTCTATGTTTGGGATTGAATGAAATCTGGGAGACTAAGGGGATGTGTTTGTGAGAATAACTTAAAAAAATTTATATTGTAAAAGGGACCGATTGAGAATTTGGGATGAATAAATAGTGATATTTTTAATTTCATTTCCAAGGTACCATGTGATTATTTTGGAGGAAGATCGAGTGATATTTTTAAAATGTCGACCAACGGACTGAATGGGATCTTAGAAGTATGAACCTGGGAGAGGCTGAGGGATATTGATAACATGTTTGTCTTTATTATCCTTATATAAAAACTTATTTTATTAAAACTCACACTAAAACCTTATCATTATATCCCAAGGGGAATATTTTTTTATTCTCAGCTAATTTATATGATTTCATGAATTAAGATAGTTCCTCGTTTCATTGAGATATGTTATGTTATTCCCATATCCATTTATTTTATAGAATGATGTTACTTATTCATATAATAATTTTTGTTAAATGTTTTGGTGTGAAGGTCATGTTTTTAATGAGACTTCACTTCATATATATATTATCTTTGATGAATCATGTTTTTAAGCGTGGTATGTCTTGATAAAATCCAAAGGGATTTATAAAGGGAAAATTTTTTCATGTTAGATTGTTTTAAAAGTGAACATAATTTTAAAAATTGTATTGAAATATATTTACATGGATCTGTGGATAAAGTCATTAAATTGATTAATGGAGGTATCCTACTTGGATTTGTGATTCAAAACAAACATATTTTGTTTGGTGTATTAAGACTTGGTTTTACATGAAATAGGTAAAGGAAATGGAGCCATGAATTTTTGTGGCTCTTATTGATTGTCACCATCTATGGTTTTCATGATGGAGGAGACATGATCTCATAGAGTATAGATCGTGCATAGATATTTTTGAGTTTTTATAGCTGTGGTGTTATGAATTTCACATTTGGGTCTTTATTCTTATTTGGACTTTTGAGTAATTGACTATGGATTTCATATATATATATATTATGTTTATGACTTTTTATATATATAAATATGTGAAGGTGTAAATTTTATCAACCTTTAGCCATTAATTTTTTAACTCTATCATATATTTATTTATGTTGATCATGTTAATTTAGTTGGAATTCCCAGGAATCTCATTGATTCTTCATACTGATTTTCAAAGGGGGAAACTATTCCTAAAAGGTTATTTGTGATGCCCTGGTGCTTGTATCTAGTTTTTTTGGTGATCAAGAATGTGCTTTAGGCCATGTGGTGTGCCAAATTAGGTTATGGGTCAGGTAGACATAGGATTGTTAGCTACAAAATTCTATCAGAGGGATAGTTTTCTTGGGGTAGTTGTAGCTTAGATATAAGATTGTTGGGACTCTAGAGGTAGGAACATAAGTGTGCCTAGATATCTCTTCTCCATGTTGAACCTCAAGTTACCGTAGGTTTTATTGGATTTTATTTTTTCTTCGAGCAAAATTCTTGGTTTTTATTTATATTTTATGTATTTCCCTATTGATAATCAGTTATTGGGTTCTCCCATGAGTTCTGTTGAGTTTCAGAGTGAAATGGGTATGACTGCAGGATTCACAATGTTTAGGAACATAGTTATTAGTAACTGTGCAGATCCCATTCATAATATTCTATTATCTTCGAGTAAAACTTATAAAATTGGATCAAAATATTCCTAGTCATGGATCCAAATCATGAAAAGTGGAGAATGGTTAAACAAATTATGTTTTTTATCCATTATACATAAAACATCTATTGATACTTGTACTCCATGATTGAGGATTATTATGAGAGTTTATTGTTTATTAATTGATTTTAATAGAGATTCAAGTGTGTTATGATTGAGCATGTGTGTTGTATTTTTTATAGTATTCCTATCAGAAGGACCTCGACTAGGCATATAGAGGGATATTTTGATCATATTCCACAGAAACCCCACCATTTTATCATGAAATGGTGGATTTTGTGATCTATATGATATAGTCCCTTAGGATATTTGGGTATCCGTGATCTGACATGAATGGTGTACCATGATCAATTGTTTTATAAGAAAAACCTACTGGTCTTATAAGGTGATAATGGGACCCAAGACCCCATGGAGTGGCTAGAATTGATCAAACATATCAAACAATTTTTTATGACCCCTATGACCTTGATGGTTTGATTTTCCTCCCATATGTGGGAAGGACCTGATTGGAAATGGAAGGAGTCCATGGTGCTAGAGGAGTGACATGAAAACTATACATGGACTTCCTTTTAATTTAACTTTAATAATCAATTATATCTGGAGACATTAAGAGTGTCAAAAGCTTGTAAATTCATGATGATTCAACTTATGATGGATTATTATACCCAATTTGTTGAGATGGATAAAGTTTCCCCTAAGCTCCTTATAAACAATTTCCTTAAATCATGATGTTTGATATAAAACTGTAGATCAAGATTATTTTAATGATCATACATATTAGTTTTCTAATGTATTATTAGGTGGTATATACGAAAAATATGTAATAGTTAAACATTTATTGGAAGATAGGACTTAGTGGAGTTTCTTTAGTGGGTGGTATCTAGATCTCTTCACCAGAACAAATGAGAAAGCCGGATGATCCTCATTGGGGGTAGTGGTTAGGGTGCTCATCTTTCCTCATATTTAGTATCAGTGGGATTTTAGGGTATAATATAGGGATATTTTATCCATTTTTAAAGTATATAAATATTGTAACATGTTTTCTAAGGGCTCTAAGGATTCTCCATTTGTGTGGGAGTCTGAGTCATCTTCTTCTCTTTTTCCAGACCCCTCACAGGGGAGTGGAGTTAGTTCCAAATTCTCTAAGGATTCATAGGAACTATGGTATTTTTCTTAGAGTAAATTATCTTTCCATAATTTTAAGGTTTATTTTTACTTGTTTAAAAATACATAGGGTGTGATTTAGTAAAGATGTATTAATACATCAAATATTTAACCTGGGGGCATTGAGTCTGTTCTGGCCATCATAAGAGGTATGTTGTTTATTTCTTTTTTAATGACATCTATTTTATTTTATACTGGTGATTCTTGTTCATATATATCTTTAATGTTTCTTGGAACAATAGGTATGATGGTGTAGATAATTCCTTTTGTTATATATTGTTTACCCCATTTGGTATGAATTAGAAGAGTTTTAATGTCTTGGAGTGTCACGTCTTAATCGCTAATGTATAATTCATTTGGGATTTCCATATAGTGGACCTCGAAACGTTCTATATCATCATTATTATGGATTTTATGATTAAATTTAATGTCTAAATATATTTTTATCACATCGTTTTCCAATTTCAATCTCTTGATGGGATTACTCACAACTTCTATGGTGAGTGGGACCCAAGGTCAAAGAGGTAAAGACTCATTGTTTCATATATGGGATTGATATATATTAATATTTCTACGTTGTTATTTTATGTGGTAGAAAGAAATTCAATTTTTTTCCTTCTAGCGTTTATTGATGAGTATCCTAATGTGTTTATAGTTAATTTATCTACATTTCTTTCCAGTGAGAGGTTAAATTCGGTGTCGATGCACTCTATTGGAGGTGAAGTTATTGGAAGGTTCTCCCCATGGATGCTAATATGTTTTCACCTAGAGGATTGGGTATTGGTGTCTTGATATGAGGTGAGTAGTTATTGAGTTTTTTTATGTTTTACCAACCAGAGGATCAATGATAAGAATCAGAGATTGTTCGCGTTCTTACAGACTATTCTAATTTTGGGTGGAAGTGGGATGTAATCTTGATGGATTTTTTATCATCCTACCTCATATTAGTACTTTGAAAGATGATATATGGTTTATTGTTGATCATTTGACCAAATCGTAACATTTTATTCTTATTTTTGAATTTATGAACATTTAGGATCTTGGGAACCTATATGTTTTATAGGTTTTTAGGATTCATGGAGTTCCCTCAAGGATAATTTATGACTAGTATTCTAATTTCAAATCTAGAATTTGTATGGTATTTCATGATGCCTTGGGAACCAATCAATGGTTGAGCACAACATATCACCTACAAAACAATGGTCATTCAGAGTGGACCATCTAGACTCGTGAGTTTATGATCTGAGAATGTGTTCTAAAATTTGGTGGTTCATTGCAGATGTATCTATCAATAAATGAGTTTTATTACAAAAACAATTATAAGGATTCTATTAGGATGTTTATATTTTAGGAATATTGCATGAAACCTTTTTAGTTTCCATTAATTTGGGTCAAGGTGGGTGAACATTTATTATTAGGAATGATTCTATTTTAGGAAACAATGGAGTAAGTGCAGTTGATTTGGGAATTGTTAGTGATAACTCAAAAACACTAAAAATCATATGATGATTGAAATAATCTCCCATTAGCGATTAATGTTGGTGATCATGTCTTTTTTATGGATTATATTTTAATTGGATGTTGTTGCATAGGAAATTAGGGGAATTAGGAACCATGTTATGTTAGAACATTATCTATTATGAGACATATTTTGAAGGTATGATTTTAGTTTTAGAAGCTTCTAAAGATTACCTCAATTCATATCCCCATTTCATATATACCTATTGAAAATATATCATGAAAACCAATTTCACGTGATAGAGTGGGATGATTTGGAGGTTGATCCAAATGTTACCATTGTGGAGTAGCCTATTTATATCTTGGATTATCAAAACAAGATGCTCAATAGTACATAAAACCCATTGGTTCATCTTATTTGGAAGCATGGAGACGATAACCACACGACATGAGAATGGGAATCCACAGTGAGAATGTAGTGGTATCACATGTTCCTTTTTTAGAATACAAAAGGAATTTTTTGTGGAATAAATTGACATAGTGGAAGGGTTTGTGACACCTATTAGGTCATTGGTTTGTCTCTATTGAGTTATTATTTATCAATCTATTATTTTTTTTTGATTTCATGAGACCTGGGGGCCATGAATTTTATTTTTGGTTAAAATAGTACTTGGCACACAGTTGGCGCATAATTATTCTAACTATTTGATAAGAGGGTTTGGGAGATAGATCTATTTCTCAAGGCTTGAGCATAGTTTCTCTGAACATTTGATTCAATATAAATTATTTAACATTATTTTGGGGAGATGGTTGATACCTCCTGGTTGGTGCATTATTTTCCTAACTATGTGTCCAAATAGTGTGGTGTATCCAAGTCCTTAAAAATAATTATTTTTACCAAAATTGCCTTGATTAATTTAAATATCCAAGGCCTAATTTCTTATCACATTCATGAAAAACCTTATCCATTGGTGTGTGATCGTCTCCCCTCTCATTTTTTGTGGATTCCACTTGGATTTTTGTTATTTATTCTTGAGTTAAGCTCATTTATTCTTAATTTCCCTTATTTTCCCCTATTATTCCTTTTCTCTTCCTTTCACAAGGATGTATGAAACCAAAAAAAACCATGTGGTTTGAACCTATGGTTTTTTATGGGTTTTATAGTTTTTTTAATTTTCTTTATATGTCCTAGAAGTTTTTTTGTTAGATTCTTATGGGTTTTTATTGTAATAAACATTATTTAGTTTGATTTCCAATAGGTTCCTCTATTTATGTGTAATTTTCCATGTATTTCCATGTATTTATATTTTTTTATTTAGTTTCTCTTATAAAATAAGATTTTAAATGTTTTATTATTGAATAAATATCCATGATTAGTGAATATAATAGTTTAGGTTGGAAATTTGGTGTGTTAATGTGGATTTTAAAAATAAAATTGAATAATTGCATGTGTGGTTTTTGAAAAAAAAGCCTAAAATGCATAATTCTTTTAAAGTTGTTTTGAAATGGTTTTCAAAATGTTTTTACCATGATGAGGGTGTTTGATTATTATGGGAATGTTTTCTTTAGGAAATTTATTTTAAATGGCTTATATGAAGGGTAATTAATATGGATTTATATGTTTGGCAGTGAGTATCACAAGGATGACCTGGGGATTGTGTGTGATTATGAATTAGAAAAAGTGTATATTTCCCAAATAACTCTGTGTTCCATTAATAGGATGACCGAGTAAGAGTTAATTTTTTTTCAAGGGACCGAGTAAGCATTTAGGAGGATAATTGAGTGAGATTCTAACGTGTGGACCAAGGGACCGAGTGATATTTTGCAAGTTTGGGATTGAGGAGGACTAATGGAGATTATAAAATGGTTTATATATCATAGATAGATAGTAAACTATGTTTTATTCAAAGTAACTAATTACCATTATTGTTAGAAGACATGGTGTATGTTTCTTATTCATAGTTGATTTATATGCCTTCATGAATTATGTTTGTTTTATTATTTATCGATATATCTAGTGTACATAAAATTTATATTTATTTAATGGAATGAAATTTAATATTCTTATTCTCATGATTATTCCATGTTTGGGTGCATCGATCTTGTTTTTTCATGTGACTTCAACCATTTCCAATTTGACACATGCTGAATCGTGTTTAGAAACATGGAATTTTTGAGAAAAAAATGAAATTTCATAAGGAAAAATAATTTCAAGTGATACTATTTTAAATAGTTATTTTGTTTTTGAAAATGTGTTTCAAAATATATATTTTTTTTATATAGATAAAGTCCTTATGTAGATTTACGGTAGTATCATATTGGGATTTTTTACTCATACACTGAATATGTATTTGGGTACATATAAGCTTTGTTTTATAAGACACGAGTAAAATAAATGGGATAATGAATTTCATTCCCCATTCTTGATTACCACAATATATGTTTGTTTTAATAGAGGATATGCAGTATCATAGTGTTTAATGCATGTGGAGGAATTATAGATTTTTATATAGATGGGGTG
The DNA here is from genome assembly GCA_963277665.1 of Viscum album. Taxonomy (NCBI): domain Eukaryota; kingdom Viridiplantae; phylum Streptophyta; class Magnoliopsida; order Santalales; family Viscaceae; genus Viscum; species Viscum album. Next base: position 2,118,892,378 of record OY728120.1, read on the forward strand.
ATATATATTTCCCATATGGGTCTTGATACCTATTTTGAGTCTTGATATTTTGACTATAGATATCATGTATATGACATGTGTATGAAATGTAATATATTAGGGGATTTAATAATTTTTATGATATAATCATTTAGTAACTATCGTGTTTACACTATTTAATATTTATATATATTGATCTAATTTAGTCTATTAGTGAGACTGTACAATTCATGGAAGGGTCATGCACATTTTACAAGGGATAAACTATTCCCAAATTGTTATTTTTGATGACATGGTGCTTGTTCCTAGCCCGTGGTGATCATGAACATGCTTTGATCCTTGTGGTATGCTATCTTGGGTGACTAGTCGAGTCGAATGGGGTTGGTACGCTACATGGGTGACAAGGATTAATCTAAATCATTTATTACAACCTTCATTTAAGCAATATACATGTCAATATATCAAAGGAAAATAATAATTTTGCACCAATATAATTTATATTTATCTCTTGTTAACCACTTTTACATTATCATCTTTTTTATCATCCCCATCCTAAATATTCTATGTTATGATACACCAATGATTTTCTTCAAATATAACCAATCATGGATTTTTTTTAATTAAACATGGTTCATTTATAGGTCAATCAGTCTATCAACATGTTATCAACATGATGTTCTTCTTTTCATTATGCATGTTTATGACACTACATCTGTCATTATCATTAACATGAAATAGTTATTACATGAAAAATGCATGACTCATGTATTTCTAGATATTCTTTAAGAATGATTCATCATGTGAAAATTACCAACACTAATTCAAATAGATATATCAAAAAATGAAATTTATTTTATATTACTTATATTATTATATTCATTTCCCCCTCAAAATAAAATTTAAAAAGTATATGAATTAATTTATTAATCATTTATTATAGAAAAATTAATTATCTCTTGAGGACAAGTATGAAATCACAACTATTAAATTCCTCTCAATTCCATGAAGTGAATATAATTGGTTATTATCGAAATTATGTTAATAATTGAAAAATTGTATTCCAAGAATACTCTCATTTATCAAATTGAAAGACGGATTTCCACCACTAGATGTGGTAGAATGATGATCATCAACGACCCTTCATTCAACGACGTAAACATCAATGATCATGTTGTGAGATATAAAGATAAAATAATAAAATTAGACATATAATATTTTGTTATTCACCCAAAGGGCGTTGAGATTGATTATTATGTATATATGATCATTATGAACATGATATTTATTTCTGTATTTTTAATGAATATTATATTTTTCTAGTAGTTGTTCTATTTCTTATAAAATACATGAAGTAAATTGAGAATTAATTAAGAATAAAATAAATATAATTTATTGATATTCATTCCCCGAAGTGGATATAAATATATAATTTAATATTTGATCACACCGTGATTCACTGTTTCATTTTCACTCTTACAACACTGTGTTAAAATAGTTTTGAATTGAAAATTATTAAAAAAAATTAAAATTTTCACATCATGTTTGATTCCGCTATTCATTTTTTATCACAATTAAAAAGTAAAATAATATATGTTTTTATAGTTTCATTGAATGTGTGGGTAATTTGGAGGGACCATAAAGAAGATCAAGAAAATTGGTCCAAACTACGTAGGATCCATGCACATGAGTGGACTCAACTGCACACTGCTACTAAAAACTGCATCTAAATGGGATTATATTTTTCTGGATGGTCAAGATTTCAGTGGGTACAACTATTAGTAAGGATACAAAGGTAAATTAGGCCATATGGTTGTCCATCCGGACAGATCTGTCCAAGCCACCTAATCTCCATGAAGTCAAAAGTGGTGTGTTATTTTCTCTCGATATCTTGAGATGTAGTTGTCCAAATGGTGACAAAATTTCAATCTAAATAGACAAGATATTGGGATAAAACATTTTATTTTAGTCAAAGATATATAATTTTTATTGGAGGTCAAAAACCATGATGCAAGTGGTTTCTCAAAATCATGGGGTGTAAAACCACCATCCAATTTTCTTTCAAAATGATACCTTGGGATACACATTTTGATGTTCAATCGAGAAGAAAAGATGTACCATTTTGGAGTTACATAGGATTCGTATACTCATACTAGAAAAAATGCAATCCCTTATCCTCATAGGGGATCAGGGAAGAAGAAGTATTTCCACCCCAATTTCCTCCTCCTCTTGATGTTGGGTAAAACAGTGGGTGTTTTTTTAGTGACAGAGCTACAAATCTAGTAATGAGAGTTATTGTAATGACCCAAACATTTATTAATGAAAATTCATCCTGACCTAATTAAATGAATTATTATGTATAATGGTTATATAAATCATATTCACATCCTTGGTTTTATGTTTTATGATTTTAAAATCCTGTTAAGAATCATTACCATTGCTAATATAGTCATTGAATAGTGAGCACATGATTAGTATAAATATTGGGATTTAACAAATCAAATTTACTCAGAAATAGTAATTGATGAACTCATATATTAGAATTTCTCTATATGAAGCCCATTTTTCAGAGCTCGGAATGGAGTGAGCGTCACTGGACATCGATCTTGACCAACTCCAACCCGAGCTTCTACATGTTATGATTGAATGGAACCGCCTACGAATGTGGTTGATGTTTATTTAGATTACAACCCATGCGATGTTATTTGAGTCTCCCCAAGAGTTTTTCACCATTTCACACCTTAAACGTAGGTATTATGCGGGTGTTATAAGGGATTATGTAATAAAACCCTAGCAATATTATTATGTGCATTATTATTTTATAGAATAAATAATATACATTAATTTTATTATTGATACTTTGTAAATGGTTTTTAAAGGACAAATAGTATATTTTGTTAATATTATATTAGGAAATCAATTTTGTTGAGTTAATGGATATTTTAATTAAATAATATTTTAATAAAATATTATTACTAAAGTAATTTTTCTAAAGGTTGGCGTTGAAGACTCAATTTATTATTTAAAGCAATGACCTATTTATTATGTGTAAAGGGAGACCCATTACATTACCCGAAGGCCCAAGGCTAAGTGGCCTGAATAGAAGGCTTAAAATCCCATTTTTTGGCACAAAATACCCCTCAGCAAATAGTAATACAACTTTAGCCGTGCTGTTACAGTACCGTCACCACTACAGTACATGCTACAATGCCTCCGATGCTACAGTACCGCTGCTGCTACAGGTCTACCGCAACTACACTACTACTACAGTGTCCTGCTAGAGTACTACCTTAGTACCCTGAAAATTTTCCCTTCCCAAAATTGGTCTTGGGTCTTTCAGATGCCAAGCAATAGCATGCACCACTTGTGTACAAGCTCGTTGAAAAAATTACTTTTCATTAAATATAAATAAATGAATAATTTTTATACAATTCAAATTTTTATTACGGTTTAAAATTTATTTTTGTCAAAAACCATGAATTTTCAATTAAAGTCAGTTTATATTTTAAAAGTAAAAATTCATATATTTAGAAAATTATTTAAATAAAATTAATTTTATTTTTGGATTCATGATGTTGAAATTATCTAACAGTGAATTTTCCATAATTTTTTAAGATTGTCAAATTTTTTGGTTAAAATTAAATCGCATTTAAATATATAATATGTATTCTAACACCATAATAGCCCAATAGTTATTTAATAAAAAAAATATAGAAGGGTTATTTAGAAAATATATTTTTTAACTTTAAAATAATGAAATTTTTTATTTGTTTGATTAATTTTAAAATGCCTTAGTGGACCCTCCAAGACTTATAAAATATTTTAACATTTTAAAATGATTTCTTTGAGAGTGTGACTCACCTCCACATAAGAAAGACTAATTTTTTAATAAGTTCGGCCATTGGCCATATAAAATAATTTATTACACTATCCTATGAAAAATTAAAAGTCCAATAACCATGGTTTGGATTGTGGTTTTGAATATTTAATTATATAGATTCCAAAACCTAAGTTTGTGAAATATTAAATAATACATATCTCTTTTACTATATAATCCCACCTAAGATCCAACTACTATTCACTCAAAACCCTTGGATCATGTCACTAGTATGACCTCCTATATCTATAATCCTCCCAAGGTTCCCCAAGCTCCCAATATGCCTCTCTCAATCCTCTCTCAAGCCTTTGAGATCACACATCCATGTAACGGATTCTCACTTTCATCATTCCATATTTCTATCAAAGATTCCTTATATTGTTATGCCATTTTATTTTCAATTAAAAATTGAGGGGTATGATTTTTCACCTCCCCTATAAATCCCTCCTTATGTTATAATAATGAGGGACCCCTTCCTCTCTCATTAATGCCTCCCATGTACACCCGTTTCTATTTAGAAATTCCATAAGGGATTTCTTCCTTTTTCAATTTTTCCCAAGATTATTTATATTGTTATACCCTTTTATTTTCAATTAAAAATGTTGGGATATTATTTTTCTCCTCCCCCATACTTCCCTAATTATTTTTGAATAATTATAGAACTATTTCTCTGACATTAATCCCCCCCATGTACACAATTTCCATGCCAGAATTTCATAATAGAAATTCCATTTCTCCTCTTTCATCAAGTTTCTTTATATTTTATGCCTTATATTTCAAAATTATATGTGTTGGGAGATGTATCTATATTATTAACGTACAATCCATTCAATGTAAATATTATGAGATGAAAATTTCTATCTTATCTACAATTTTTATGAATATTTATGTCACATCGTTAGGCTGCCGAAATTGCACCGTAATTTTACATGCAAAAACCAGCATGTAGTGAATACCATACCCATTTCTCTATATAGGGTATTCACCGTTACACACATATACATATTAATTATATAATTTAATGTATTTATTCAACATTCCTTTATCGAGGAAGAAATTATGATGTTGAATTATTCCATTTTAAATGATCTATGTGGAACACTTTTGCATGAAATGAAATGTTTATAAAGGGTGCGCCCTGACATCGCTCTAATGAATTAGTTAAAAAATAGTATCATGATACATCATGTGCAATGAGTGTTGAATCATGATAATTTATGTGCAATGAGGGTTTACTCATGCTAATTCATTTGCTATTAGGGTTTACTCATACTAATCCATGAGTAATGAGCCTTGGATCATGCTAATATCATGTTGTATGTCGTCACCACATTTCATGTCATGATAATCAGGCTATATCATGCCTTTATATTCATGTTTCTCTTATTCTCCATCTATATGACTATTTCATAACATGTATTTTATTATTCAAGTTATAATTATTTTACTCCCTTACAAGACATTATAGCTCTCCCTTTTCTTATGTATGTCCTCAGATTTATCTCATGCAATGCTAAGTACGAAGGAATGTTGTGGTCATATAAAATAATTTTTCAATATTGATGTCATATTTTATGTTATAATTTGTTGTGTAATCTTCCTAATTTCCCAAGAGACTAGACCTATCAACCCCCAGAGTTGTCTTTTGGTAAATTTTATGTAATAAATCATGTTTATATATTCATTAAAGTGCAGTGCTACTGTAGATAGAATTAGAGCATAGGTCTTGTTATTTTTGGGATTAGGCTTATAAAACCATAGTGAAAGAAATATGGATAAGACTTAGTTTATAAAAAAATCCCAAAATTTTGGTGAGTGTATAGTAAGTGGTTTATCAAGAAAAAACATCCTTGCCTAAATATGAACATGTAGTGGTGGCTCTAGAATTGATGTATCTAGTGGAGAAACCTAGAAACATCGCTTTGAGATAAAATCTAACGGGAACTGGTACATGAAAATGGGCCTTACATCACTCTTGGTTCGACACTCCTAGGGGATGTGATTTTTTAAATTCATAATATTAGTATGAACCATTATTAAGGGATTAGAAAAATTCCCCCGAAAATATATGTTGGAAGGAGATCATTTATAACATTGATTAAAAACTATAAATTCATATGTTAAGGAAATATATGGCATATATATGTTATCGTTTTTTTCATTAGATTCCCCTTTATGTGTTACCCCTGAAATTCCTTTGCTTCCATCTACTGGACATCAATAGGATGACTCAGGCTAACAACTTATGCGAAGATTAATGTGATGGCTATTCTAATGATATGCCCAATGAGATGGGGTTGGAATTGCAAAGGTTATCACAATACACTATCTGTTAACTAAATTTTTTAATAGAAACATGTTTCAATAGGATCATCCACCCCCCAGCCTAAAATGAAATATCCCCAATTAAGAACTTCATGATACAAATGCCTCCTTATATCAATGGATCATCTAATACCTCAATCAACGAATCGTGGATCAACTCTATTGAGAAGGCCTTCTCCATCCTTCAATGCTCCGAACAAGATAAGGTTCATGTTGATCCTTATCACATGAAAGGTGAAACTGATCAATGTTGTACATTGGTCAAAAATACAATGCCTAAGGATGAGATAGCAGTTTTGGAATGGAAGGATTTATGAAAAATGTTTTTCAATAAATATTTTCCTCACACCTTCTATCCTAAGATAGAAATGGTCTTACTTACCCTCAAGAAAATAGATGAAAAAACCAGCGGAGTGTAATGCCTGGACATCATTTACCCAGAGTCAGTGCATCATTACATAATATTGTCATGATCATAAAATATCAAGTATCAAAAGACCGAATCGTTTAGTAGCCTTGGAATAACTAGATACATTAATAAAGTTTACATTACATCATAAAGTGAAAACTACTACAACTATATCTTATTTTCATAATCCACAACCATATCCCCTCATACTATCTTTGCAGGTCATTCATAAATTACTTCTTCGCATCTTTGGAAAAATAAAACATTGAAAGGGGTGAGCTCAGATGCTCAGTAAGGATAACAATATAGCAAAAACTTTGATAAATAAGCATAAAAATTTATGGAAATGTATAACTAAAACAAAAGCCTTTAAAACACGAACATAAGAACAATATGGAAAACATAAAATGAAATAATTCCATTTACTTATTCACATGAATAGTAAACTAGTCGAATAATCACATGCAATATCAGTAACCACTTTCATAATGATGGAATGCATAATGCAAGACTATCATAACCACATAACCAAGGCCTCATGCCAAGACTACAAATAATATTTTGTCAAGGCCTTATTACAATAAACTAGTTTGTCTCATGAGACCTACCTATTCATCGAGGAGCTATATAGGGCTCTACACGTCACTTATTAAGTCCAATGCATTTGTCATATGAACAGGTTTAAACATAACATAATCATTTGTATTAAAACTAGCATACAAAATGTCAATACCTTCACCATAAAACATGAATTGTATAAAAATAACACATCCAGAGTCAAACATATCACAAAAACATCAGTAATATATGGATGTTTTTTAACATAATAAATAAACTTCACATAAGCTTAAAATCCATCAAAGGATGTTGACATAGATGAAATGAAAACTATTTCAGAGAAATATCTATTTTTTTGAAATCATTTAAAAGTCACATAATTATAAAATAAAAAATTTAATTTGAAATTATTTTTACAAGATTTTAAGGGAATCTTTAACAATTTTATAACAGCAGAAAATAGCCGCACCCACTGTATAACTTAAAAAATACATTCTTACCTTAATTCTGTCGAAAATGTTAAAAAGGGCCTTGTTTGGAAAATGACAGAAAGATTCCTTTATAAACATCTTATAAAAATTCAAAAAGGGTATAAATGACTTTATAACATAGTCTATAAAATAGTAAGAATGATTTTAAATACATTTTTAAGAAACATTGATGTGGATGATAAAGAGGTTCACGTAGATAATCACGTATAAACAACCTCGGATAATGAAGAGATTGTGAAAGAAACCATTACCTTGTAATTTTCTTTAGTTTATGATATGTTAAAATCTTGTATAATAGTTAAACAAAATTTATTATGTTATAAAAGAACCATATACATAATTATGATATCATATATGATCTTCTATTAATGCTTTGTTAATAATATTTTAGTTTTATCGTCGTTTCGGGTGTTAACTTAATCGTTATCTTCTATATGTTTCATTACATAATGCATGTTTGGTATGGATAGGTTGTATTTTATTCATTCCCAGAATTATATCGTGTCCTTAAAAATTATTTTTAATCATAAAATGAGAATTATATTTGAATGGATACGATGGGGAATGAATCTCATCGTGTTCGTGGAGACGGTAGTTCGTACGTACGCACGAGCGACAATATAATTATTTTGATATTAAAATAATATATAATTATATTCTATATCATATATATATAATCATTATCATTTTATATTTATTATTTACATGAATTACACGTCATTATTATACCCATCCAATTAATAATTTATTTAATAACAATTACACCACGACGTGGAGACGGTAAGCCATACGTATGCACGTATGGTGACATGTCATTCAGAGGATGGATAGATTATTTAATATGGTTTTAACATATTTATAATAATATCACATTATATAGGAGATATTGCAGTTTTTATTTTATAACGGAAATAATAAAGAAAAAAGAAGTTGAAGAAGAAATGAACATGAAAAAGGGTGGTGAAAACATTACCACCTCTTCGGGTTCTTCCATTTGATTTGATCAAAAGGGCTCCTTAGGTTGGTTTTATGATCAAACTAAGGCCTCTAGATTGGTGTGAGAGAAGTTGAGAGTGTATTTAGGTTGTTTTTGTCCTATCCAAAACGTATTGAAGGTTTGAATAATAGGTTAGAAGTGGTGTCATTTTATAAGGGGGAGGAGGGGAACCTTTGGAAAATATAGAAATATTATTTTATAATAAATTCATATTCTGTTTATAATGGCTCAAAAGTGGATTATTAAAAATATAAGGTGGTTATGGGTCGAAATACTTTCAAAAAATATAATTTCGACAGGTTTGGGTCATTATATTAACATTATCTTTTTGTTTTAACTCTTGGTTAAATATTTTGACACTTACCATGTCACTTTTTATTTTTATATTATATATTTAATAAACATAATATATACATCCAAGATACCCCAAAGTGGTCCATTAATGATAAAAATGTCATTATACAAGTCCTTTTGGCGAAAATTAGATTTTTAGTAATTTAATATCAATTAATAATATAATATTTGTTTTAAAAACTCTTTTATGTCAATTTTGACACTATTTGGTATCTTATTATTGTGAAAATCATAACTGCATGATTACTTCGAAAAAAGTTAATTAAATTAATCCTAACATGTCATATTAACCTATAAAATTTGTGGAATTCATTAAAAGTCTAAAATTATATTTATTTGGGTATTTATATTATCCATTATTTTAATATTTCATTAATTAGTAAATTACTACATCACCATTGTGTCATAAATAAAATAAATTATTTAATGTCTAAAAATTATTAATAAAATTCCATTATGTATTATAACTTTTCATCTTTATAATTAATATATATAATCAAAAATCCAACATATATAACCTTATGTAAATTTTTTTTTGAAAAGATATATGCTTATTTCATTTTTGTATTTATTTTAACATAATTAATATAAAGTGTCCTTATCACTTACAAGTGGATCCCTAGGGTCCAAAACCGACCCAAATATGCCCATGGTCGGAAATGTATCAACCAATAAGGTTAGGAGACATTTTAGGGTAATTTATTATTACTATAATATTATTTTTTTACCCTTATTTACCGGATTTACCCTTTAACCAGGGTAAATAAAATATATACCGAAATAATTATTCAAAATGTCTAAAAATAAAAGTTACCTATTTACAAAATTTTGAAATCCTGATTCCAAATATGGAATCCATTTTTACAAATTCAAAACACAGAAGTGAGAGAAATTAATTTAAAGTTAATTCCCGTCATTAAAACAAAAAGCGTGTTTTTAAGAGATAATAAATATCAAATGATTGACACTTGTTTATGTCCGGTTTAACTGTGAAATTATGTCGAAAGACCAACATCGTATTAAATGGTAAAATTTTATTTTAAATATACTTTAAAACCACTCAAATTCATAATTTATCACTGTTAATTATATTGATTAAAAAAGTTGTTTTTAATTAAAATTTAGCAATTTTCACTATTCATCAAAATATAGAAGTTATCCAAAAAGTACCAAAATTACACCCTAGGATAATTTTGATATTCCGAATCCAAAAATGAAGTCCATTTTTAGAGATAAAATTTATAAAATTTCAAAAAGTGGGTATTATTATTCAAAGAGGCTACTTTGATTGGTCGCGGTGTGTTAGAACTCGAGGTTGCATACAACACACGCTACTATATTATTAAAAGAGAAGCGTACCATGGAGGTTTGGGATGATACATTCTCCCCACCTTCACATACTTTCGTCCTTGAAAATTTCTAGAATATTACATCATTAAAAGACCGGGGTGATTCTTCATGATATGTTCCTCGAGTTCCCACGTTGCCTCTTCCATTTTATGGTTTCTCCATAGAATTTTTACCAGACGAGTCATCCGGTTCCTAAGCACTTGTTCTCTCGTATCAAGAATCCTGACGGGCACTTCGCAATAAGAGAGATCGGGTTATAGTTCTAATCCTCATAGGTGATTACATGCGTTGGGTCAGGCATATATTTTCGGAACAGTGATACGTGGAACACATCGTGAACTTTGGAGAGATTTGGTGGCATTGCCAAACGGTAAGCTACAACCCCAATTCGTTCTAGAATTTGAAAATGTCCGATGTACCTGGGACTCAATTTACATTTCCTGCCAAACGTATAAATCCCTTCCATGGAGATACCTTCAAGAAAACATGTTCTCTCACCTGAAATTCCAAATCCTTTCTTCAGTTGTCAACATAGATCATCTACCTACTTTGAGAATCTTTAATGTGGTTTAGGATTACCTTCACCTTTTCAATCATTTCTTCCACCAGTTCTGGTACTACAAGTTTTCTTTCACCAACATCATCCCAATAGGTTGGTGTACAACATCTCTTTCCAGATAACGCTTCATATGGTGCCATCCGAATACTTGAATGGAATCTATTGTTATAAGAAAATTATAGCAGAGGTAAATATTGATCCCACATACCCTGAAAGTCAAGTGCACAAGATCTCAACATTTCTTCTAAGGTTTGAATAGTCCTTTCTGATTGTCCATCTATTTGAGGGTGGTAAGTAGTGCTCAAATGATGTTCAGTATCCATGGCCTTCTGAAGAATATTCCAGAATATTGAAGTAAAACGAGGATCACGATCAGAAACAATCGATAGGGGTACTCCATGAAGTCTCAAAGCATCATTAATATATAGTCTTGATAGCCATTCAAGTGGTAAATCTTCCCTTATAGCAAGAAAATGTGTTGACATGGTAAGACGATCAGCAATGACCCATATTGCATCGTTCCTTCTAGGATTCTTTGGTAACCCCATGAAGAATTCTATCATAATATTATCCCATTTCCACTCAGGTATGGGAAGAGGTTGCAATACTCCACCAGGAAGTTGTCTTCCAGGTTTTACGTGTTGACAAACCATACATCATGACACCAAATCAGCAATCTCCCTCTTCATGTTGTCCCACCAAAAATTTTCATTCAAATCTATGTATATTTTTGTGCTCCTAGGGTGTATAGAGAAATTGGAACAATGAGCATCCTCCAGCAATTCTCTATTTAGATCAGGTATAACGGAAATACAAATCCTCTTCCCAAATTTCAAAATTCCTTCCTCATACACAATGTCTCTCAATCTCCCATCATTCACAGATTTGATCTTCTTTTGAAATTCTTCATCATCGGTCTGAGAACTCATAATCCATTATAGTAAATATGGTTTGGCAACCATTTGAAAAAGAATTGATGTTTCACCTTCCATGGTTATTTCCATGTCCATCTTTACTAGATCCCTGAAAATTGGATCCCTTTGAATTCCCATATTGGTCAAAACACCATGATCTTTTCTTCTCAAAGCATCTTCCACCTTGTTTACCTTCCCCGAGTGGTAGTGTATCGTGCAATCAAAATCCTTGAGTAATTAAAGTCATCTCTTTTGCCTTATGTTGAGTTCATTTTGTGAGAAAATATTTTTCAAACGCTTGTGATCAGTATAAATCTCACATTTTTCACCATAGAGGTCGTGTCTCCATATCTTAAAAGCAATGATCATAGTTGCTAACTCGATATCATGAGTAGGATAGTTATGCTCATAAATTTCCAACTGTCGTGATGCATAGGCAATAACCCTATCATTCTGCGTAAGGACACAACCAAGTCCTTTCTTCGATGCATCACTATAAATAACGAACCCATCATTCCCCGATGGTAGAGTCAACATAGGAGAATTGACTAATATTCTCCTCGGTTATTCGAAACATTCATCACACTCTTTTGTCCAAACAAATTTAACCCCTTTACGTGTGAGCTTCGTTAATGGGTAAGCCAATCGGGAAAAATTCTAGATGAAATGTTGATAATAACCTGCTAAACCAATAAAAATACATATCTCATTTATACTCGTTGGTGCTGGCCATTATTGGATTGCCTTGGACATAGAAGGATCAACATGGATTCCATCATTAGAGAAAATATGGCCACGAAAAGAAATCTCTTGAAGCCGAAATTCACACATGATAAACATCCCATATAATTCATATCTTCTCAGAGTATTCAGGATAATGCGCAAGTGATTTTCATGATCATTCTAGCTTTTGGAGTATACCAAGACATCATAAATAAATAACACCACAAATTCATCGAGATATTCCTTGAAAACTCTATTCATTAGATCCATGAATACATAGGGTGCATTATTCAATCCAAAAGGCATTACCATAAACTCGTAATGCCCGTACCTGGTTTGAAATGCTATCTTAGTAATGTCTTCCTTATTCACACACAACATATGGTATCCAGATCGAAGGTCAATCATTGAAATGTATCGAGCTACATGTAGTTGGTCAAATAAATAATAAATGCGAGGTAGGGGATAGTTGTTCATTATTGTTATAGCATTGATTTCCCTGTAGTCGATACATAACCTCTTAGATCCATCATTCTTATTTACAAAAAGGACGGGGGCTCCCCATGGAGAAACACTATTTCGAATAAATCACTTATTACTCAATTGAATTAGTTGTTTCTTTAGTTAGACTAATTCCACAGTGGCCATTCTATAAGGTGTCTTCTATATAGGCCTTGATCCTGGAATTAAATCAATAGAAAACACAACTTATCGTTCTTGAGGATATACATGTAAATCATCCAGAAACACATCTACATATTCTTTCACAATAGGTACATCATCTATTTGAACATTACTTTCCTCACCGACATTCATTTCATTCTCTTCCTCCCCAATAATTGAATTTAGTTGAGCTACTGGGGGTGGATCTAGATAAGAATTAGGTGGTGATGATTTCGCTCTAATGATAAGGTGTTCCTTATCATCATCATCAAAAATCGTAACCTTCTTCTTCTTACAATAAATCATATCATCATAGTCTGAAAGCCAATCCATACAGAGGATTATATCAAACTCAATCATAGGTATGACGATGAGATCAGCGGATAAAGAACCATTATGTGCTCTAATGGGGACTGATTCACAAAACATTGTTGCAATGATACTTCCCTTAGGAGTTTTAACTGACAACTCCTTTGTTAAATCAAATTGTAAATATCTAATTTTCATTGCAAACTAGGAAGATATGAAACAATGCGATGATCCGGAATCAAATAATGCATTTGATAAATTTAAGGAAACCATTAAATTACCTGCCACCATATCTTTCGGATCTTCTACCTTAGCAGTAGTGATAGCATAATCATCGCCTTGATCCCCTGGCCTTTTCTGGGGTAAGTACTTCTCATGATTTGGAAATTCATTTGCATAATGTCCCATCTCCCTGCAATAGTAGCATTGGACATCGGTAGCTTCCTTCTTCCCCTTGCAAACACGAGCTGGGTGGAATTTTTCACCACACTTGTAACAGACTCCCATTCCATTTAAGAAATTACCAGGGGGTTTCTTACCACATTTAATGCAGGATAGATATTCAACTTTTCCATTCATCCCCTTATTTCCATTCCCAGAGTGATCAAAAGATCTCTTCTTCTCTTTCTTTGCTTTAAAGTCATAAGACTTAGAGAATTCCTTTTCTGTCTTGATAGCACATGAGACAATGTCTTCATATGACGAGAAGGATTGGGAGACTAATGTTCGACGGAGAAATGGTTTTAACCCATCAATTAAATAATCGATATTAATTATTGGGTTACATATATAATCTCGATAATACCTTGCAAACCTCGTAATCATAGCCTCATACGTTGCGACATTATCATCCTCCTTTTGTCTCAGACTCAGAAATTGCCTTTCCATATCTGCTCGATGGCCACAAGGAAAATATTTTTCTAAGAGAATCTCTTTGAACTCCCTCAATTCCAAATTTGATACTTCATCATCTTCCTTCGTGTTTTGAATCAATGACCACCATTGATCAGCATCTCCAGTTAGGCGATAAACTGCCATGACATCTTTTTACCTTTCAATACTCCCCAAAGCCAATAATATTATCTCTAGGGTAAATATCCATTGCTAAAATACTGATGGATTTGTACTCCCATTGAATTTTGATGGTTGTTGCCTCATGAAGCGATCTAACATTGATCCTCTACGCTGTGGATCAGGTTGCTCCAAACGGGTAAGGTTATTATTCATAACCTGAGTGAGTTGTCCCAGTATGGAGAAAAGATGATCAGCACCACATACATCACCAGCCCCACTATAATTATCATGATTAGGAGGGCAATCTCTATATGGATTACGTTCAACGATACAGTTTCCATTTCTTCCACTAGGTTCCATTTCTAAACAATGGCATAAACTAGATCAGTTTATGAATCAAAATACATAATTCCATACTTGCAAAACACTTAACATAAATTGAACTATTTATGGATACAATCCATAATCATCCAAATGTTTTCTTTGAGACAGTATATACTCATAAACTCTTCATATTTATTTGTAAAGAAAATTAGAGTTATCCTAAGCACATCCCCTGGGAGTGTCGTAACAAAGAGTGCAGCAAGACCCGTTGGTGTGCACCAGTTCCCGTTCAAGTCTAACTCAAAGCTGTTTTTTCTGGTTTTACACCTAGGTACATCTGTTTCAGAGCCGCCTCTACCTTCTCGTATCTATCCAGGTATTTATTGCTCGAAAAACTCCCAAAATCTCTATAATACCATAATTCTAGGAAGTTCTTATATACTAATCCTCAATGTTCATCTTAGGCCTATGTGCTCTAATCAGACTTTATCTAAATCTAGATTCCAAGGTTTGTACTAAACTTCCTCTGATACCAACTGTAAAGCCCCGACCCCAGTTACCCAAATTTAGTGCATCATTACATAATATTGGCATGATCACCAAAGATCATGTCTCGAAAGACCGATTAGTTTAGTAGCCTTGGAATAACTGGATACATTCATAATGTTTACATTACAACATAAAGTGAAAACTACTACTACAACATCTTGTCTTCATAATCCACATTCATATCCCCTCAAACTATCCCTGAAGGTCATTCATAAATTACTTCTTCACATCCTGGGAAAAATAAAACATTGAATGGGGTGATCTCAGATGTCGTGTATGGATAACAATATAGCGGAAACATTCATAAATAAGCATAAACATTTAAGGCAATGTATAACTAAAACAAAACCCTTTAAAACTTGAACATCATAACAATATGGAAAAGATAAAATGAAATAATTCCACTTTCTTATTCACATGGATATTCTATTAGTCGAATAATCACATGCAATATCAATAACCACTTTTATAATGATGGAATGCATAATGTCAGACTATCATAACCGCATAACCAAGGCCTCCTGCCAAGACTACAAATATGATTTATTCAAGGCCTTATGCCAAGACACTAGTTTGTCTCATGAGACCTACTGATGCATAGAGGAGCTATAGCGGGCTCAACTCATCACTTATTAAGTCCAATGCATTCCTCATATGAACAGGTTTAAACATAACATAAACATTCGTATTAAAACTAGCATACGATATGTCAATACATTCACCATAAACCATGAATGGTATAAAAATAACACATCCACAGTGAAAAATATCACAAAAACATCAATAATATATGGATGTTTTGTATCGTAACAAATAAACTTCAAATAAGCTAAAAATCCATCAAAGTATGTTGACATAGATGAAATGAAAACTATTTGAGTGAAATATCTCTTTTTTTGAAATCATTTAAAAGTCACATAATTATAAAATAAAAAATTTACGTTGAAAATATTCTTATAATATTTTAAGGGAATATTTGACGATTTTATAACGGTGGAAAATAGCCGCACCCGCCGTATAAGTTAAAAAAGAAATTCTTACCTTAATTCAATCGAAAATGATAAAAGGACCATGTTTGGAAAACGATTGAAATATTCCTTTATAAAATTATTATAAAAAGTCAACAAGGGTATAAATGAATTTATAAAATAGTCTTTTAAATAGTAATAATGATTTGAAATACATTTTTATGAAACATGGATGTGGATGATAAAGAGGTTCCAGTAGATAATCACGTATTAACAACCTCGGATAATGAAGAGATTGTGAAATAAACCCTTACCTTGTACTTTTCCTTAGTCAATGGTATGTTAACCTATGGTATAATAGTTAAATAATTTTTACTACTTTATACATAAACCATATTCATAATTATGATATCATATATGATCTTCTATTAATGCATTGTTAAAAATATTTTAGTATTATCATCATTTCATGTGTTAACTTAATCATTTTCTTTTATATGATTCGTTACAAAAGGAATGTTTTTTATGGATAGTTTGTATTTTATTCATATATAGAATGATATAAAGTCATTAAACATTATTTTTAATCATAAAATGAGAATTATACTTGAATGGATACGATGGGGAATGAATCTCATCGCGTTCGTGGAGACGGTAGTCTGTACGTACGCACGAGCGAGAATATCATTCTTTTGATATTAAAATAATATATAATAGGATATTATATCATATATACAGAATCAATATCATGTTATATTTATTATTTACATGAATTACACATCAATATTATACCCTTCCAAATAATAATATATTGAATAACAATTACACCACGACGTGGAGACGGTACGACATACGTATGCTCATACGGTGACATGTCATTCAAAGGATGGATAGAATATTGAATATGGTTTTACCATATTTATAATAATGTCACAGTATATAGGATATACTGGATTTATTTTTTTAGAATTGTAATAATAAAGAAAGAAGACGTTGAAGATGAAATGAACTTGGAAAATGGTGGTTAAAACATTACCTCTTCTTCGGGTTCTTCCTTTTGATTTGATCCAAAGGGATCCTTACATTGGTTTTCTGATCAAAATAAGGCCTCTAGGTTGAAGTTAGAGATTTTTAGAGAGTATTTGGGCAGGGTTTGGCCGAACTAAATGGCTTTGATGGTGTGAAGAATTGGTTAGAAGTGGTGTCCTTTTATAAGGGGGAGGAGGGGCACCTTTGGAAAAGCTAGAAATATTATTTTATAATAAATTCATATTCGGTATATAATGGCTCAAAAGTGGATTATTAAAAGTATATGTTGGGGATGGGTCGATATAATTTCAACATATAGTATTTAGACAGGTTTGGGTCATTATATTAACCTTATCATTTATTTTTAACTCTTGGTTAATTAGTTTGACACTTACCATGTCACTTTGTATTTTTATATTATATAGTTAATAAACATACTATATACATCCAAGAGACCCCCAAGTGGTCCATTAATGATACACATATCATGATACAAGTCCTCTGGCCGAAACATAGATTTTTTTGAATTTAATATCAATTAATAATAAAATATTTTTTTTAAAAACTCTTTTATGTAAGTTTTGACACTATTTGGTATTTGATTTTTGTGAAAATCATAACAGCAAGAGTACTTCAAAAAAAGTTAATTAAATTAATACTAACATGTCATATTAACCTATAAAATTCATTTCATTCATTAAAAGTCACAAATTATATGTATTTGGTAATATATATCATTAATTATTTTAATATTTCATTAATTAGTTAATTACTGCATCACCATTGTTTCATAAATAAATTAAATTATATAATGTCTAAAAATTATAAATAAAATAACATTATGTATAAAATATTTTCATATTTCTAATTAATATTTATAATTTAAAATACAACAATATAACCATTTGTAAAAATTGGTTTTCTAAAAGATATATACTTATGTCATTTTTGTATTTATTTTAACATAATTAATATAAAGTGTCCTTATCACTTAAAAGTTGATCCATGGGGTCCCAAAATCGACCCAAAGATGCCCCTGGTCGGACCTGAATCATCAAATAATATTAGGACATGATTTAGGATAATTTATTATTATTTTAATATTATTTTTTTACCCTTATTTACCAGATTTACCGTTTATCCAAGGTAAATAAAATATTTACCGAAGTAATTATTCATAATGTCTAAAAATATAAGATACCTATTTACACAATTTGGACTTCCTGATACAAAATATGGAATCCATTTTTCCAAATTCAAAATACAAAAGTGGCAGAAATTAATTTAAAATTAATTCTCGCCGTTAAAACAAAAATCGTGTTTTTATGAGATAATAACTATCAAAATATGGACACTTGTTTATGTTCGGTTTAATTGTGAAATTATGTATAAAGACCAAAATAATATTAAATGGTAAAAATATATTCTAAATGTACTTTAAAACCACTCAAAGTCATAATTTATCACTGTTAAGTATTTCGATTAAAAAAGATGTTTTTAATTAAAATATATTAATTTTCAGTATTCATCAAAATATAAAAGTTATCCAAAAAGTACCAAAATTTCACCCTAGGATAATTTTGATATTACGAATCCAAAAATGAAGTCCATTTTGAGAGATAAAATTTATAAAATTTCAAAAATTCGATATTACTATTCATAACAGCTACTTTGATTGGTCGCGGTATGTTAAAACTCGAGGATGCGTACAACACACACTACTATATTATTCAAAGAGAAGAATACCATGGAATCTTGGGGTGTTACAAAGAGTGTGAGAGGAAAACGTCAAATGGATTTAATGATATTCCTCCAAATTTTTCGTTACCTCGAATTCAAGGTTGACCGCTTCTTTGGTTGGATAAAACCTATCCTAAAAATCCTTAGTGAT
The DNA here is from genome assembly GCA_963277665.1 of Viscum album. NCBI lineage: Eukaryota > Viridiplantae > Streptophyta > Magnoliopsida > Santalales > Viscaceae > Viscum > Viscum album. The sequence goes on from OY728120.1 coordinate 2,118,911,658, forward strand.
CCATGACTTCGATAACTATTATGGAATTTTCTAATCTCCCACCAATTTTGAAATGTAGATAAGAGAATATTAGGGGTATCATGGAGATTAGAAGTTGTATTTGGACTTTAATTGTGGTAGTTTGATGGATAAATCCAAAACTGATAAGAAATTGCCACACCCCACTTGACCAAATTGCAGAAAAAATCACCCAAAAAATTGCCTAAAGGGGAGGAGGAAATTCTTTATGTGTAGAATAGATAGGCACCAGATCATTAAATTCCTACAAGAAAAATTTGATGGTGTGACAGAGGAGAGGAACACTCTGCTTGACCCTCAACACATTGTTCATTGCTTCACCTGCAAAGAATCAGAGTACTTACAGACTGAAAGATGTTTTTTATTGGATTAAAATATGAAAAATCATAACAATTACCTTAAGCCTTCAAGGAGGATGAATTTGATGAATTCCAATGGAATTCCATTGGAAAATACTCTTGCACTCAATAGGGAGTGAGTCCATACTATTTTAAAGTACCATGTCCTCTTCTTGCATACCCATGCCATCCAGTGCATCCGCTGCAAAAAATTTCTCCCTCTAACTATGATGTATCATCTTCCCTTGAATTATTTCCACAATTAATCTGTGTATAATGTAGTTCATCTCTCAAAGTATCGAATGGAGACCTTTAATAGCCTTTAAAATAACCTCAGAATCCGATTCAATATCTATCACCTGAAAGCCCATCCTTCTACAAACCGACAAACCTGAGAGAAGAGCCAAAACATCCCCACCGAGTTAGTTTCTAGTACCATAAAGGAAATGAATCCAAGGAAAACTAATCCTTGGAGGTCCCTTAGAACCCATCCACCCCTCATGATTCATTTTGCGCAAGAACCATCCACATTTAGTTTGAGATCGTTAGTAGGAGTTTCCCATTTAACCCAATGTCTGCACACCCTATCCTGAATGTGAGGAGAGGTAATGAGATTTCCAATTTTGATGGAGGATTATCCCCCCTTAATAATTGTTTCCAACACAACAGTGATGGTTTGGTACAACGTCTACATGAATGATAACAAACAACTGGAATCGAGCCGGACATAGTTGCAGGCCACCCAGATTGTCCAGCATATCGATATATGATAATCGTCTGAACCTTTAACTCCATGGTTCTACTTTCAGGTAATTGAAACCAAGAGTCCAAGAATACCTAAAAGAATAAAAGGTCACCATCCATGCATGGGATAGGCATGTAGAATGACCAATGATGTGCAACCCAGGTACTATGAAAAAATAAGTGAAGCATTGTCTCTACCATCAGACTCACACAGCAAAAGCATTGAGATTATATTGAGATTCCTATCCTCTTTATATTATCATTAGTCAAAATTGACTTATTTATGATTCTCCAAATCAGAAAATTCATTCTAGTAGGTATCTAAGTTCACCAAACCATTGGAGGCCCTTCATCCGAAGAAGCCGCATCATGGAGAAGGCCCCTGTAATCGCGCATGTTGAACCTGCTCGAACTCAATATGTTGAAATATAATTTATTGGGGGGGTTATTCATCACAATAATTTAAAAAACCTCCATCTGAGTAGGATTTAAAATCCTTTGAATGAGGCAATAATGATCCATATCATCATTGAACGTAATTTTTGGAGAAAGATGCTTAGAAAGAATTGCTTCTCACCTGACCAATTAAATTCCTAGAAGATGATATCCCCTTTACTGATGATCCATCATCTCTGGTCTTCAAGATGCCCAAGGGTTTTCATAGGAAACCAATAAAATCCATGGTATCAAGGGTGAGATTTTTCAATCACTACTACTAGAAAGAACCTTGAAAACAATGTGGTGAATGGTATGATAGTTATTCATTCAGTAATAGAGAACATATATTTTGATTATGGTTCTACACATTCTTTTATATTCCAAATGTTTAGTAGAACAATCCCAACATCCCCAAAAATAATAGTAGTAGAGATGTCAGTGAGAATGAAAAATGAAGAAATTATTGCATCCCATTAATATAACTCCACACTTGTCACCATTTGGGGATTGGAAATCCTAGAAAACCTCATCATACTCCCTTTGGTTGAATTTGATGCAATTATTGTCATGGATTAGATTTCCCTATATAGATCCAACCTGAATTTCCGTGAGAGGGAAATCACTTTCTATATGGTGAATCGACCCCAGATTCTATAAAAGTTCAAGGAGGAGGATGAATCTTCTTTTGAACCATCATCTCAATCATGGATATTAAAAATCTATGTGCATGTGTATCTTACTTAGATGATTGAGTATACAGAAGTAACCATCCTTGAAGACAAGCCTACTATGAGGCAATTTCCTGATGTGCTTCCTATGGAAGTGCTTGTTCCTCCTCCTAGAAGATATGTTGAATTATCTATTGATATAATACATAGGGAATTCGTAATATCCAATAATCTATATTAAATGGAAATTGTGGAACTTTAGGAGAAAAATAAACAACTACATGAGAATATGGATAAAGGATTTTTCCGCCTAAGTTCATTACTATGGGGTGCACCAGTCTTATTAGTCAAGAATAAGGATGGGTCAATACACCTTTTCATTTATTATCATGATCTCATCAAAATCATGATAATGAACAAGTATCCTCTTCTATGAATTGATGACTATTTCAATCAACTATTTGTAGGAAAATACTTATCTAAGGTGGATATGCGGTGGATATATTACCAAGTAAGGGTGAAGAAGGACGATATCCCCAAGACTGCTTTTTGAATAAGGTACGAGAACTAGGAATTCATAGTAATGCCTTTTGGAATCACTAATTCTCCAAAAATCATCATGAACATGATGAATAGAGTCTTTAGATATATGCTAAAAAAATTTGGTATTCTTTATAGATGATATACTAATATACTATAAAACCAAAGAGGATAATGAGGAGAATCTAATCATTGTACTAGAGACATTGCGAAAAAACAATCACTATGAAATGTACAACCCGTGTGTGTTCTGGTTCACAGAAGTCTCATTCGTGAGTCATATCATCATAATAAATGGAATATCTATGGATAGCTTCATGAAAAATGAAATTGAGGTATGTATGAGGCCAATATATGTGATGTATATCTATATCATTCTTGGGATATATGTATATTATTGTCGATTTGTGAGAAAATTCTCATGATTATCAAACCCTCTTAACAATCTAAATCAGAAGGGTGTTACGCTTTCGTGGAGTGATGAATGTGAAGAGATATTCTGGGAGTTGAAAATATGCTTATCAATGCACTCGTTCTCAAACTACCCACAAGTGGAGAACATTTTGTGCTATTTAGTGATGCTTTGAATAAGGGCCTAGGATGTGTGTTGATGAAAAATGAAAATTTCATTGTCTAACATTCAAGGAAATTGAATGATCATGATAAAAAAATATCCAACCCATGATTCGGATTTGGTTGTGGTAATAATCACTTTATAACCATGTTGACATTACAACTTTGGGAAAAACTGTGAAATATATACTGATCAAAAAATTAAAAACTATATATTCACACATAAAGAGCTGAATATGGGCCAAAAAAATGGTTAGAGATCATCAAAGAATATGACTGTTTAATTCTTTACCATCTGGGGAAAGTGAAAAAGGTTGTAGATGCTCTAATATGAATGTAACCAACGATTCTATCATATATGATAAATGGAATGGAACTAATCATATTAGATTAGATAAAGATGGACATGGGAATCATAAAAAATGGAACATCATCAATCCGTTCACAAATGATTGCTCAACCGTCTCTTTTGTAAATGTTAATGGATTCTCAAAAGGATGATGTGGGAATTTAGAGGAAAATGTAAACTATTATAAAAGGGATATCATCATCGTTCAATGTTAATAAAGAAGGAATTTAGAGGTTTGGGTCAATAATATGAGTTCCATTAAATCTGGAGTTAAAGAATGATCTTTTGGATAATGCACATAGTTCGAATTTCTCCATTCACCCTGGAAACACAAATATGTATCATGATCTCTGAGAGAATTGTTTTTGGGATAACATGAAGATGGAGATCACTGAGTATACATCAATGTTCCAGGTATTTCAGCAAGTGAAGGCAGAGAGGTAGAAGTCTAAGGGTATGATATAACCATTACTCATTCTAACATGGAAATGGGAGAACATCACCATTGACTTTTTCATAGGAATTACAAAGACATCCAAAGGGATAAATACAATCTGGGTTGTTGTGGATCATTTCACAAAGATCGCACAATTCATTACAATTCGAGAGGATTTCTAATTGGATCAATTGGAACAGATATAAATCATTGAAGTTGTAAGGATACATGGAGTACCACTATCATTTGTATTCGATCATGATCAAATATTCACCTCTATGTTTTGGAAGAGTATCCAACACACTCTAAATACTGAGATAAACTTCAATACGGTTTATTATCCCTAATATGATGGAAAATCGGATCGAACTGTGTAAACACATGAGGATAATTAGAGAGAATTATCAACGGATTTAAAGGAGGATGGGATATATATCTTCCTTGGGTTGAATTCTCTTACAATAATAGTTTTTACTCAAGAATCCAAATGGATCCTTGTGAATTAATTTATGGGAATATGTGTAGAACACCATCAAGTTGGGATGATGATGGGGGATGAAAACTACTAGGTCATGAAATGAATGAAGAAATGGTGTATATGCTTAAAAACATCTAGAAGAACATTAATGATTCTCAGAGTTGAAAAAAGATCTATAATGACAACCTCTGACAAGACCTAGTGTTTTATTTTGGAGACACGGGTTTCCTCCGCATATCACCATGGAAGAGAGTGTTGAGATTTGGGATGAATTTAAATCATAGTCCAAAGTACAACGACCCTTTTGAGATCCTTGAACGCATTGGAGAAGTGTCTTATTAACTTGCACTCCCACCGAAACTATCTCAAGTACATGATGTAATCCATGTATCACTCTAGGGGAAGTATATACCTAACCCATCACATGTACTCAATCCAGAGGTGGTTCCATTGGAGTATAACCACTCCTAAGAAGAGAATCTGAATAAGATATTAGATCATAGGGGAAAATACTACAAAATACAACAATTCCCCTCATCATGGTGTTGTGGAGACAGTAAAAGTTTGATGATGCAACGACGATATTAGAGGAAGTGAAAAAGAAGAGTTACCATCATCTATTTTAGTGAGGGAAAATGAAATTTCATGGGCATAATTTCCTAATGGGGGATGATTGTAATGACCCAAACATTTATTAATGAAAGTTTTCCTTGATTTATTTAAAAGTATTATTATGTAAAATGGTTATATTGAACATCTTCAATTCCTTGGTTTTATATTTTGGGAAATTAAAAAATCATTAATAAGTTTTACCATTGATAATATAGACCATTAATAGTGACCCCATGATTAGTATAAATATAGGGTTTTTACAAATCCAATTTACTGAGAAAAAGGAAGTGATGACATCATCCATTATAATTTCTCCACATGAATCCAATTTGATGGAGCTTGGAAAAAAGGTTGAATCACTGGACATCGCTCTTGATCATGCACAATATTATCTTCAACATGTTAATCTTGAATGGAAATGCTTATAGAATAAGTGGAAGTTAATAATAATAACAACTCGAGCGATGTTATCCGAGCCAACCCAAGAGTATGTCACCATCGCAAACCTTACCCTTAGGTCCTATGCTGGTTTTATAATGGGTTATATAACAATACCCTATCACTATGATTATGTGAATTATTTTTTATAGAATAAAGAATATAAATTCATTTTATTATTATTACATTTTAAATGGGTTTTAAAGCAGAAATAATATTTTTGGTTAATATTAAATTAAATAAAATTATTTTGAGGAATTAATAGATATTTTAATTAAACAATATTTTAATAAAATATTATTTCTAAATATATTTTTATTAAATATTAATTATCATATTATTTTTATACAACATTAATTTTTCATATATTCTGAAAACTATTTTTTCAAAACCCATAAATATTCAACAAATGTCAGTTTGTATATTAAAATTGAAAATTCATTTATTTAGAAAATTATATAGTTAAAATGAATATTATTTTTGGATTCAGGATGTTGAAATTATCTAATGGTGAATTTTTTATAATTTTCTAAGACAAACAAATTTTTGGGTAAAAAATAAATACCATTTAAATATATAATGCATTTTATGACATCATAATGAACCAATAGTTATATAATAAAATACTATATAGGGAATATTCTGATAATATATTTTATACCTTTAAAATAATGTGATCTTATATTTTTTGTTTAATTTTTCAATGCCTTAGTGGACACTCCATGATTTATAAAATATTTTAACTTTTTAAACTGATTTTCTTGAGAGTGTTACTCACCTCCACATCAGAAATCCTAATATATTAATACGTTCAGACCATGGACTTATAATATAATTGTTTCCAATACCATTTGGAAAAAAACTAGTCAAAAAACCATGGGATGGTTTGGGGTTTTGAATAATTAATTATATAGATTCCAAAACCTATGTTTGTGAAATATTAAAGAATTATCCTCTCTTTTCCAATTCAAACCCTCCCAAGAACCCACTTCTATTCACTAAAAACCCTTGGATAAAGTCCCTAGTATTTTCTCCCCTTTCTATATTCCTCCCATGGTTCCCCATCCTCCAAAGAAGCCTCTCTCAATCCTCTCACAAGCCTTTGGGATCACATATCGATATAAGGGATCCTCTCATTCATTCTATCATTATTTATGTCTGGGTTTCCTTATACTAATATCCCATTTTATATTCAATTAAAAAATAATTTGTAAGATTTGGAACCTACCCTATAATTTCCTCATTTTTATGAATAACTAGATACCCCTTTCTCTCTCATTAATGTTGCTCCTGTACACCTTTTACTATGCTGAAATTCAATAATGGATTTCTTCCATTATTATTTTTGTCCAAGTTTAAATGTATTGTTATACACTTTTATTTTGAATTAATAATGTTGGGGTATGATTTCCCACCACCCCCATACTTCCCTCCTTATGTTTTAATGATGATAAACCATTTTCTCTCTCATTAATCTCTCTTATGTACACCTGTTACCATGACAAAAATTCATAAGAGTTATTCCATTTCTCCCCATTCATCATGTTTTTTATAATTTTACTCCATGAATTTCAATATTATAGGTGTTGGTACAATTATATATATTTCCACCTTAATGAAAATATAATTTACATATGATGAGAGTCCCATTTCTCTATCATCAACCATTTTTTGGAATTCTTATGTCAAGTCGTTAGGCTGTGGAAATTGCACCACAATTTTCATCAACAAAATCATCATGTAGTGAATACCACGCCCATTTATCTATAAAGAGTATTCAACTTCATCAATATATACTGATTGATTATATAATTTCTTGTATGTATTCCACATTCAAATTTTCATGGAATAAATGCTGATTTGGAATGATTCTATGTTATATGATCCATGAGGAACACTTATGAATGAAATGAAAAATTTATAAAGGGTGTGCCCGGATAGGGCCCTAATGCACTAGGTAAATAATATTATCATATCACATCAATTGCAATGAGTGTTGAATAATGATAATCCTACTAATATCATGTTGTATGTCTTTACCACATTTCCATGTTATGATAATCCTACTATATCATGCCTCAGGTTCGTGTTTCTCTTATGCTCCATTGATTTCCCTATTGCCTAACCTATGTTGTATTCCTTAAGTTATTCCATTTTTACTCCCATACAGGGATTTATAGATCACCATTTTCTTATATATGTCTGAAGGTTGTCCCATGAAATGATAAGTACAAAAACATGATGTGGTCATGTAAAAAGGTTTTCAGTAAAGATGACATATTTTATTTTTTACAATGTTATGTAAGGTATTTAATTTCATAGAACATGAGACCTCTCGATCCTCATAGTTGTCTTCTGTGCAGGTTTATGTTATTAAACATGTTTCAATATGTAATAAAGAGTATGGTTGTTATAGTTAGGACACTTTTAAAACTAGTGGTTTGATGTGTTTTGGGTTTGAAAATATTTTATTTAGTACTATCTTACTTTTATTTATGTTTTAATTCATTTTTATAGAATCTAATGGAATGCCCTTTACATTTAACTGATCTACGATAAGTCTTGAGTGCGTGAATTGTGTTTTTTTATTAAACAAGACAAGAATGATTTTATTCCACACATATTTGAGATTCTAATTTTATTTGGATGTTATTATACCATGAATGATATCTTTACCATTTCAATATGATTATTTTGTCATGGTTTGGAACAATGTTCTTTGATCTAAAAACATGAAATGTAATCAGTGTTCAAATTAATTTCAACCAAAGATTTACATTAGAAACTGATTAATCTCCAAGATTTATGAACATGAAATGTGTTTAGTAAACTATAAAAACCCTTTTTCTCGTACTTTTCATCATCCACCTAGTTCTCTAAATATTAAACACTTCAAATTATGTTATTTTCTTTATACTGTTTTCAAAAAAACCACCCTCTTAGTACTTTTTATTAAAACTACACGCTCTAAATATATCAATGATCTTTGAAATGAGACCTAGGTTATGCCATAGAATATAAATAACATTTAAAAGAATATTATATTTGTTTTTTCGTGATAATGTGTTCAAATTTTGGTGTCATTTCCAGGGAGAGCATTGGTTTTTAGTGCATGTTTCTTAATATTTCTTTAACTTTTTTTAATATTTATTTGATTTTTATTAAAAATTTAACTATCTTTTGGTGTTATGATTCATTTATTGTTTATGTTATGTGCATGACACATTCTACTCTAGTATATTTTCCTGCTTTTGAAATTGAATGTGAGAGGATCCTACATTAGTGACACTGGGACACACCTGAGAACCCCATAAATGAGGACACACAAAACATTGAAACTCTTCGTAATACTTATTCTTCTTATTATAGAACCAACATCAAAACTAAATTAAAGGTTCCTAATATGGAAGAAAAAACTGAACATTAAATGAACCAACCTCAACATATATTGATATCCAACCCACCAATATTCAATTACAAGGAGAGGCACCCAATTTTTGAATTAAATTTGGTTTCATTCATTTGTAACCAAGATTTCACAGTCTCATGAGAGAAGATCCACATAATCACATAAAATAATTTCATACTATTTGTTCAACATTATATCCAAATAATGTGGATGTATAACATGTAAATCATAGAGAATTCCCATTTACATTTGAAGTCACTATGAAAGATTGGTTTCATTATGTTTATTCACGAATTAGAGGTTGGGTAGACATGAAACGCCTTTCTCATGAAATATATTTCCAAGCCTATAAAAGGAAATAATAAGGAACAAAATATGTGGGATAATACAATTACAAGGGGAGACACTTCATGAATATTGGTAAAGATTGAAGAGGTTACGTTTGACCATCACACACCACCAAATAAATGATCAACTATTAATTCAGTATTTTTATAAAGGATTATTTACTATAGATTGAAATATGATTGATTATAATTTACGTGGTGTACTATATGATGAAACCTTAATTTCTACAAGGACCCTGATTTAGAACATGGTGCAAACTACTTATCAATTAGGTTCAAGGTCTAGTGTACCAATTCAAGGTGTCCATGAGGTGAGAAGTACCAAGTTTGAAAAGAAGGTGGACATAGTGTTTGAAGAGGTAAGTACCCTTCTTAAAAAACATTATCTTTCCCATGTGAAATACTAATATCATCCACCTATCCATTATGGTATATGTTCTTCTAAAACCATCTATTCTTACCAATTCCCCCAACTGATAGAAAATTATGAGATTTTTTAGGCAATTATACCAGGAAACCCCTTTATCCAACCATTTAGAAAAGAACCATACAATCCATTCAATCATGGGTGGAAAGACAACCAAGACTATAAGAATGGAGGGAATTCAAACTATCATCAACAACCATGGAACCTTCTTGGGTAGAATATTAATCCACCACCACCCAGAAATCCTCAACTACCCCAAAGGCCTTTCCATCAACCTCCTCCAAAACCTAAGCCTATCCAAGAAGATATGATGAAACTAATTGTTTCTAATAATATCTTGTTAAAACAAACCACCCAAGCATCTAAAAAAGACACAAAATCCCATTTAGGCTAAGTGGACTATTCGGTGGGGGGGGGGGTGGATTCCAAAGTCAAGGGTCAGGTGGACTACACTCCCAACCACTAGTCCACCCTAGGGATAATAGATTTGTTAGTGAAATCACCCTTAGGAGTGAAACTCAACTTAAAATCCAAATTAAACCTCATCAAAGTCATCTCCTCCTAAGGAAAACACAATAAAAAACGTTGAAAATAGTCCAAATATTGAAAAACTATATACTGAGGTAATCCCTTCCAATGGAATGAGTGAGTTTTTCGATGATTCACTTAGAAGAATCATTCCTATTCCATTTCCCTAATGGGATACCCAACCTATAAAACAAAAAAAAAACTAAACTTGATAAATAATTCATGGAAACATTAAAAAAAGTACAGTTCAATATCCCCTTGATCTATGTCATGACGAAAATTCCATGATATGAAAAGATTTTGAAGGATATGTGTACACATCGAAGGATACATCAAGGTGACGAGAATCTGAGATTGGGGAGAAAAATTGTGTCATTGATATATTCATCACATCCCACCGAATTCAATGATCTAGGAAGATTCTATATTATGGGAACCATATGTGAGTATTCCCTTCTTAATGACATGCTTGATTCAGGTATCTCTTTAAATGATATGCCTCACTACATTTACTCTTCATTGTAGGTCAGGGAATTGAAGCCCACGGGAATTGTTGTTCATCTGGAAAACAAGAGTATTGTACACCCCTCTAGTGTGTTATAGGATGTCCTTGTGAGGGTGATAATTTTAAATTTTCCTATTAATTTATATGTGCTTAAAATGGTAGATGATATGGTGGATAAATATGTACCGATTATATTAGGGAGATATTTCATGAAAACTACCAAAACCATAATTAATGTCCACAGTGGTAAATTTTATCTATATTTTGGTGGTGAAATTTTCCACTTCAACATCATTGATTCCTTGAAGAACCCCTCAGAAGAACATTCCTCAATCTCTGTTAACCCTATATATGTACTCCTTTCCCATAAAAACCTCTTTTAATCATCATGATCCCATTTCTATGTTTTATTCATTGATTGAAATTCAATGAAATGAATTAGACATAGAATTTAGTACATGTATACAAAAATGTCAGATATGTTTGTTAATTGATAGTTTCTTGAATAGAGAGGATCACATGACCGTCAATGATACTAATAATCTTATAAAATCTCGTTCCTCATCTGAGGATGACACCATTGAGAAGTTAGATGAGATAAGTGAACCCTCACTTTCACACAAACTACAATAATTCCAAAATCCTCCTAAATTATAACTAAAACAAATACATCATGGTTTAAAATATTCCAATCATGAGAATGGAAACCAGATTCCTATCATCATTGCTATTTCACTCCATCTAGAGCATGAATTGAGACTGCATGAAATTCTAAGGGAGTATAAAAAAGAAATGTAATAGACACTGCTAGAAATTCCTAGTACTAGAACATAAATTCACACACATCATATATTGTTAAATGACAAGGCTAAACCATTGAGGTAGAGACAATGAAGACTCAACCCAATCCTTTTAGATGTTGTCAAAAAAGAGGTAATAAAATTATTGGCTGCTAGAATCATTTACTGTATCCCTGATCGCCAATGGTTCTGTCAAGTTCAAGTAGTTCCTAAAAAAACAATTCTAATATTAATTGAAAATGAAATCGTAAATTGGTTCCAACTCATGTGTAGAATAGTTGGAATGTTTGTATAGACTATCGTCAAAGAAACCAACAAACTAGGAAGGACTATTTCCCATTTCCATTCATTGAACAAATTCATTAGAGGATAGTTGGGAAGTCCCATTAATTTTTTCTTGATGGGAATCTTGGATACATTTAAATCTATATTTTCACGGAGGATCTTGATAATACATCCTTTACATTCCAATTTAGAAAATTTTCATATACCAGGATTCCATTTGGTCTGTGCAATTTTCTGAGTACTTTCAAGCGATGCATGGTAAGAATTTTTTCATATTACCTTTAGAATTTAAGTGTTGTTTTCATGAATGATTTAACTATTCATTGATCATCTATTGATGAATGATTGAGTGGTCATGGTTTCATAATATGTCACTATACTGCAAATAATCTCATATTAAATTAAAACAAATTCCATTTCTGGTGTGAAAAGGTATAGAATAAGAAAATTTCATTTATTTGGATGATACCCAAGTTGAAAAATCAGAAGTGGATTTCATTTATTCCCTACCATTTACCAAAAATGTACCAGATGTTTTGTCTTTCCTATGTCATTCTAGACTTTATCATTATTTCATTTGTGAATTTAGTAAGAGCACCCTCCCTCTCTCTTGATTTCTCTAAAAAGAAAAATAATTTGTATTTGATAAAGAATATGAAGATTATTTTAATTAATTGAATTGGATTCTCAAATCACCCCCAATAATCCAACCCCCCTCAGTGTGATTTACTATTTAATCTCATGTGTGACACCCCTTACTATTCAGTTCGGGCAGTCTTATCACAATGGGTCAACCAAGCTCCACATATCATTGCCCATGCCTCATGTACTTTAGAGCATAACTAAGAAAACTACAACACAACTAAAAAATGATTCCTTTCCATTTTTTTGCACTGGATAAAATTAGTTCCTACCTTTTATGTTCTTATTTCATTATATTCTTAGACCATTAAGCACTATGATATCTCATTAAGAAACAATAAGCCAAACCATATCTCATCTTATGGATTCTCCGCCATCAATAATTAAATCAAGATATTTGAGATAAAATGGGAGAAGTGAATATGGTGGATGACAATATCAGTATGATCCTCCCATCCCTGGAAATTTCCTCATCCACCTATATTCATATAAATGACTTGTTTCCTAAGGAGAAAATGTACTGAGTTCAACATGTTATTCCTTGGTATGTTGTAATTTTAAATTATAAATTGGCATATTTCATTCATGTTGATTTTGACAAAAACATGTCAGATTATCTAAAATATGATTCTCGTTGGTACATTTAGGATAACCCCAACCATTGGTGCACATATAGTGATCAAGTCCTCCAGAATTGTGTTCTCAATAGTGATTTTCAGTATGTCCTTAGGTTTTTTCACACTCTTACTTGTGGGGCCCAATTTGGTTCCCAACAGACTACTCGTAAGGTCTTCGATTATGTTCACTTTTGTCCAATAAAATTTCTGGAATTCTATGATTTATATAAATATGTTCCCCACTGTCAAAAAATGGGGAATGTCTGTAAAATAATTGAAATAACACAATAGACAATGTTCTTCCATTACATTTTTTATTTATGGGGAATTGAATTTATGAGACCATTCCCCAATTAAGTTGGGAACATGTACATTCTTTTGGAATTTGATTATGTGTTAAATGGGTAGAAGCACACACTACAAGAACTGATGATTCCCAGAATGTTGGGTAATTTTTAAGTACCCAATTTTTTTAGGTTTGGATTACCTATGTTCAATATCAATGATCATGGTTCTCATTTATTTAATTGAACAATGCAATCTATTTTTCATCGGTATGAGGTTGGGCATCGAGTGGCTACTAAATATCACATATAGAACAATGGTGATGTCAATGTGTTAAAGAGAGTGGTAAAACAAATTCTTCAATAAATATTTCATCCCAACAAAAAATATTGGATTCTTAGACTATATGATTAGCTATGGGATTACCATAATGCCTTTAAAATTCCCATTGAAATTTGAGATTATAATATATTTTTTTGAAAGATTATTCATCTCCCTAGTTGAGACAGTTCACTGAGCCTACTGGGACATTAAATAATGATATTATAGTATTTCTAGTGCATGTTTTCAAAGGAAGTTAAAAATTTTGGTGTTGGATGAAATGAGAAGAGATTCATCTGAGAAATCTCTGATTTATAGGGAGTGAACCAAGGCTTCCCATCAGTATCTCATCCTTCATTGTCAATTAAAAATTGGGAATATAGTCCTCATTTACAATACAATGCTGATTTTTCATCCAGGAATGATTCCTTAAATTGGTTTGGTCCATACACTATTACTCATATTTATCCATATGGTATTTTTTGTGTTTAAAATGTAGAAACCAAATAAACCTTTACAGTTAATGGGATGTTGGTTATTCACATCCCCAAAGCCTTATCGAATTCCTTGACAGTGGAACTCCATGTTCATGAAAAAATCTTCGAATAACACCAACCAGGATTTATCCTTCCTTCCCAAATTCTCTATAAATACATTGAGGAAAATTTATACTATAGGTGTTGGGGGATGGTAAGATTCCTTAGTTAGTTAGTAATTTTCATAATATTTCTTCTTTTTCTATTTTTTTCTTACTGAGTAGTATTGGTACATTTCCCCCTTTCCCACCTCACATTTGTGATAGAATTTTAATGTTTTAAACCAACATTATCATGGAAAATGATGCACATTTAAACATGGATGTTATTGAAAATACATGGTAATTATTTGTTTATTTCATGTAGTTTCTAAATTTGAAGAAAATATAATGAAACATGCATTTAAAAAATCATTCAATACCGTGGTGTGACTTCATTTTGATAATTTGTTCATTTTTGATGATATAAATGGTTTTATCATTTACAAAGAAATGAGAAGAATGTTACCCTTTGTGAGAGTAGATTAAGGGCAATTTATGTCACTTAATTTCTCCACATTCCTTTTCACCCAACCATGAAGTGTAAGAATTTCATACTTAATAGAATGTAAATATTAGTTAGATTATGTTTTCATATACATTCCAAAATTATTTTTTCATACATTCATTCCATATCTGATATATTTCATTAATCTACCAGATTGATCTATGTGTGTGTACATGTTACCTGACTATTGTACACCCTAAAATAAACCAAAACCAAAACAAATAAACATTTATGGGAGTGATGAAATGTACAACATTTGGTTTATTGTATCCCAGACCGGATGTCCACCATTAATTATAGTGATGCATAATTACTAATGGTTTGTGGAATAGTGTATCATTATCTACATTATCCAATTTTTAGGATAGTGTATCATAGGGTGTGTGTGAGAAAATCATGTCACTACAACATAAATCACCTTTAGCAGCGGTCTTTTAGCGTCGGTTTACTAAAAACCACTGCAAAACCCATTTATTTTTTTACAGTGGTGACACTCCCCCCCCCCACCCAAGCCAACCCTCCTCTCCCCTTGACACCTATAATGCTTCTCCCCCCGACGAGCCCCAACCCTAGCTCAGCTCCCCTCCCGTACCGCTAGTGACCTCGTCGTCGGTCACTGCCGACCCCAATTCTCCCCCAAAAACTGGTGACACCGCTTTCTCCCCCATCCCCATCAAGTTCCTATCCCAGGTCCGCTCTGCTCCCCTTCCACCGGAGGTTTTCATAGTCATAGGTATTGTTTATCATATATTTTGGAGCCTTCAGTGCTTAGGGTTATAGACATATGCAACCCTTTTTGAGTGTATCTCAACTATGTGGTTTGATTTTGATAATTTTAGAATATGGAAGGAATAAGATTCATTGGGATACACAATTTAATGTTTAGTTTTTCTTATGGATTTTAGTAAAATATTCCTATAGGCAAGATCACATTTATTCTTTGTGTTTGGTTTCATTCGTCATGGAAGTGTTTCATGTTTATCTTATGGACTCATTGTTTATTTAAATTTATTTAAATTTCATTAATTTCTTTTCATATTATGAATTTATTGGAATATAGAATGTTTTAAATAAAACCAATGGGTGTTTATTTGGAATTGTTTTCAAAATAAATTACCAAATCAAATTGGTTTCATTTTTATGATAGAACAAAATTTTCTATGGGCATAAACATTTTATAGATTAATGGTGGTATATTACTATGAATTTTTTTCAAAACATTTCTATTTTATTGGGTATATGGAGGTATGGTATTTTAGTATGTATATAAATAGAACACTGTCATGTAGTTGAATGCATCGCTGTGTTTTTTTCACATTAATGGTGGGTATGGATAGTTGTAACAAATAGTCACATGTAGACATTGTTTTTGTTTCTTGTAATGTTTATCTTTCTCGATTGGTTTACTTATATCTCATGGTCATGTAATTTTTCATCCCTCATTTAATCTGATGGATTATATTTATCTTGTTATATATGAGAGATATTGGCTTGTTATTTTACAGTGAAGTAACTCCCATGGTTTTGTGTGTTTATACGCAGGTGCTTATCGCTTTCCCATGGTAATCCAGAATACTCTTTAGGATCCATGTTGGTTAATAAAAAAATAGTATTATAAGAGGTTTTACTTCAATTAATGGTTGGTAATATGGAATTATTTTAGAACAATCTCTTGGATGGTGTCCATCCATGATTCACCACACACATTGAACTAAGTTATCTTTATGAGGAATTTATTCTTTTACTTTTTGACTACACCTTTCTTGTGCTAATTTCATTTTCAAGATTTTCATTATAACATCCATATATATAACTGACATGTCAGTTATTTAATTGGAATAATTTTTGATCATTCAACATGGATACTCATAACTTCCTTCATTTTTATTAGTTCTTTCAGATGATGGCCCTTTCTTAAACTTCTCAAATTTAGATTCCAAGGCCTCTTACCTTCCTTTCTGAAATATTCTAAGGAGGTTTGTTCTTACAATATTTTTTCACTTTTTACTATGGATGATTTTTATTTATTCACTATATTATGTGGCCTTATTTTTTTATTTGTTTAATATATAGGTTGATATTAACATGAACCAATCCTATAAATACTAATTTTTCATTCATCACACACATTTTCAAAATTTCCAATTATTTTTTATGTATACATGTTTCTCTTATCCTATAGATGATTCTTTTTCATATATGTATTTTTATCCCTTATAATTGAATTCCATTATAATTTTTCATTTAGCGGTCTATACCAATAATCTAATTTACAATAAATGATTTTGTCGCAACACCAACATTGATCAACAACCCATGATCATATTATTTCATTTTAATAATGACATTTAGTCTTGTATATAAGTTTTTTAGATCTTTAAGGGAAACCAACTTCTTTAATTAATTTATCAACCTTAGCTAAGGTGGAATATTCCGTCAAACAATTCAAAATCCATAATTGTACAAATTGTTTTTCCGGCCCACTCCCTTCATAAAAAGAGATTTACAAACATTATTACATGATGATATGGATGGTAAAAATTTCTTATTAGTGGTATAATTCCACTAAATTTAGTGCTTGATATCCAGTGTTATAAACCAGATTCAATATGAAATCATTGATTCTCTTAGTTAAGGATTCAAAACCTCTTTCTATTCTAGAATAATCCTTTTTTATGTAATTATAGAATCAACAAGTGACTATACATTAGCATGAAAATTCTAGATCATTTTTTGAAGAAAAAAGTGGATTCTTAACACCACATGCTTAGTCATGATCATCCATGACATGTTTTGATCATATTTTATAACAACTGAGACTTGAAATAATTATTACATCACTTATTTCATGAATTTTTTCGATTTAATTAGATCTTCCTTTAGCTGAATAACATCTACTTTATTAGCACATCAACCATTTGGATCATATCTCCCCCTTAATATTGGGCCACTTCAACCAATTATTTGAATTATTTAATTTAATGGGAGATGGGATCCTCCAACTATGTTATGTTGAGTAACGTGGTTGGACTTTATTCACTCACCCTATTCTTCCAATTTAATTCTAATACTTTTTGGTGGTACCACTTTAGATGACACCACTATTGCGTTATTTACCATATGTATTGATATATTATATCCTTATGTAACATATTTATATATTTCATCAACTAGTATATATGAATCTGTTTCCCAATTTAGTAATATTTATGCTTTTTAATGTTTTTTAATATTTTGTAGGCACATTCTAATATACATGGATAAAATCTAGATCACATTACCGAGGAATGAACCTCATTATATTAAGGGTTTGAATGAGTTTTCAGATTTAGAAATTTCCAATCGATCTGCTGAACGGAGAATATGATGTCCTTGTCCAAAATATATTTTTAGAAGATGGTTGAAGTGAGATAAAGTTTATGAACATTTAATATTGAATCAATTCCCTGTTCAATATTTTCATTGGATTTGGCTCGGAGATTCCAACATTACAGAAAGGTTGATCACTGATTTCAATCCATTGAATTACCTCCAAAATTTATTGACAATGGAAAATGAAATGCAAAACCTTATAAATGAGGCATTCGTTACTTTAAGAGAACACCATCAACATCAAAACATATCAGAAAAACCAGATGAGGGTGCTACAATTACCAAGGAGACAAGTGATGTTTTTTGAGACTGTAGGACTAACATATCATGATTGTAGCATATCATTGGATTGTCCTCTGGATTATAAGGAGACTAATGTTAGAGAAATCATCACTGAGGAAAATATGTTCCATGATATAGTTGACGTTGGAAATCAAGATTTGTATGGTGTATGTTTGAAATATTCAAAACATGTTTTATGATGAAGTTGTGCCATATCAAATGTCTATGTGGAATTACAAATAAAGATATATCAATTATATTGGAATTGTTGCGTGATTCATTTCCTGACGCAAACATCCCCAACATTTTTTATGATATGAAAAAAGATGTTAACATGCTAGGTCTGAATTATAAATAAAATACATGTGTGTCCCAATGATTGTATGCTTTATTGGTGAGAGGATTCAAGTAGATAGGATTATAAAAAATTTTCTTCATCTAGATGGCAGTCAACGGGTGATGTTGGAAGCATGAATAAATATACATTCATGGAGAAGAAGAAAAGGAACACACCTGCAAATTTTTTTATATATGTTCCACTAAATCCTCGATTTAAAATATTCATCATGTCATAAAAAACCACCGAACACATGAAGTGGCATTATGTAGATAATAACAATGATATGTTAATGATACATCCTCAAGATTTGCAATCCTAGAATAAATTTGAGTCATTACATCAGGATTTCTCAGTTGATCCTATGAATGTTCGATTGGGATTGGATACCGATGGATTCAATCCATTTGGGACTCTGAGTACCAGTTATAGCATGTGTCCAGTTGTTTTGATCCCTTACAATATGTATTTCTGGATATGTATGAATCAAACCTCATTTATCATTTGGATGATTATTCATGGAAAAAAATACATGTAAATGATATTGATGTATACTTGTAGCCTTTATTTGAAGAATTACACGTGCTGTTGAGCAACGATGTTGAGACATGTGATGCCTCTTCTAAGACAATGTTCAAAATGTATACTGAATTAATGTGGACAATTAGTGACTTCACCGGGCTTGGGAATTTATCTGGTTGCAACACTTACAAGGGTTTGGCTTGTCCTATTTGTAACATTGATTTTGAGCAAAAACAACTACTTACAGTAGAAAAAATCTTTGCGTGCCATCGATGATTTTGTGATGCATCTCATATATTTAGAAGGAAAACATGAAAATTTAATAGTTTCATTGATCATTTACCACCTCCAAAGTAGTTAACTAGTTCTAAAATATTGACACAACTTGTAAATGCTGAAACATAATTTGGGAAGGATCGTAATTTGAATGATAGCGGGAAACAGGTTCTAATTGCATCGTCAAGAGAAATTGGAACACAACAATTGAAGAAAAAATATATATTGTTCAAACTTCTATATTGGGAATTTAATTTGTTGTGTCATAATCTTGATTTGATTCATATTGAGAAGAATGTATGTGACAATTTTATTTTCACATTGCTTAATGGGCATGGAAAGTTTAAGGATCATCTCAATGGTTGCAATGAATTACATGCAATGAACATAAAAAGTGATTTCTGGCTAGATGATAATGAAAAGTATCCTCTAGAAATTTTTGCAAAGAAAATAGAGATAAAGATACATTAATTCGAATATTCAGGAATGTTATGTTATCTGATGGGTATTCAAGTAACATCTCAATGCGTGTTGACGTGAAGAATCGTAAGTTACATGGATTGAAAAGTCACAATTCACATATTTTGTTACAACAGTTACTACCATTATCATTGCATACATTATTACCTGAAAAAATTATTGTTGATGTACTACAATTATCCACATTTTTTAGAAAACTATGTGAGAAATATCTACATCCATTTCAGCTTGACAAACTCTAGGAGAGGCTTTTTTTGACTCTTTGTGCAATAGAAATGATCTTTCCTCCGCTGTTTTTTACTGTAATGAAGCATTTGACTGTGCATTTGGTTGAGGAAGCTAAATTTGGATGCCTCTTTCATTATCGATGGATGTATCAAATTGAGGGGAACATTATTTATATGTTTTTCAGTTAAGTAAAAAAATTTGGCACTTAATTAAATGAAAAATTATTTTTATTTTATTTCATAGATATCTTGGGTATTTTAAATTATATGTGAGAAATAATGCTCAACCAGAAGGCTCTATTGCTGAAGGATATTGGAATATGAAGTGTCATACCATTTTTTCTAGATACTTGGATGATATTGAGAAATTATTTAATCAATTAGGACATGTTGACAACACATCGACTCAATCTTAAATACATCAAAAATCAAAAATATTTCCTGCTTTTGGCCGATCAATTGGAAGGACCTCAAATGTGACATTGGCAGAATTTGAATTATTATAGGCACATAGATTTGTGCTTCAGAATAGTGAAATTGTAGATCCATTTATTAAACAGTTGAGGATAAATACAAAGAGACAAATGAGAGTCTGAAGACAAACTGAGAAAGATATAACGAATAATATTAATAAAGAGCATGTAAAATGGTTTTCACGACGCATATGTTCCTAAATATTGAAATAAATATGAATATTAGTTTGGCACATATATTTTGTAAATATAATAAAGTATATTTCTTTTTTTTTATCATGAATACTGATACTCGAGCAGAGGTGTCAGAAGATTTTATGTTTCTTTCTCGATGTCCTCTAAAACAAGTTAGAAATTTTGATGCTTACAATGTTAATGTCATTAGATTTCATACAATCGATCAAGAAGAGGGTTTAAAAACACGAATAATGGTATATTTACATTTTATTAAGTGGAATACTATGGAAAGTTGACTGATATTATTTAATTGATCTACCACAATCATTTTTGAGTTGTTTTATTCAAATGCAATTGGGTCAATATTATCAGAGGTGTTAAAAGAGATTCCTTGCAATTTACTTCTGTGAACATCTCTCGCTTGATCGATGTTGGTGATCACGAACTGCATGATCCATATATCATATCATCACATGAAAAAATGGAATATTATGTGAATGATATAGTGGATTAAGGGTGGAGTGTAGTTTCTCACATCAAACAAAGTGATTTGTATAATATGGGTGATGAAGTGGAAGATTTGACCTCTGAAATTAAATCTCAACAACAATAAAGAGCAGAATTATTTACCAATCATGATATTGAAAATTTTAGTCCACTAAGGATGAATGAAGTGGATGATGTAATGAATCAAGAAACATACATGATTGAAGTGGAAAATTATTGTATGTATAGTTATTTATTCATTCATCAACAACTAATTTAATTTATTCTATTATTCATTATCATTGCTATCAATATTTTATTTTTTAGTACTGTTAATGTATTATCAATTTTAATTATTTTTCTGCATAATATTTTTGAAATATATGTTCTAAACTTTATTTTATTTGATTAAATTAAATGAATGCAAGGATGAAGCGATACATTGTTTCATCCACTACTACGACAGATAATGATCAATATATGTCCCTCCCTACGGCATCTGAGCCACTAGATTTATGCCACCTACACCATCTCCTTCTACAATATCTCTCACACCCTCTGTGAGAATCCCTTTAGAAGTTGAGTCATCGACCCCCCCCCCCCTTTAGCTGCGTCATCAGTCGTGCAGTGCACACCACTTCTAGTTCATGACGGATACACTGGAGGGTCACTGTTATAGGTACAAATTTAAATATAAATTAATTTATTTCACTTTTTTATACTAAATTATTTGTTCATTTAAGATGAAAAAATACATCTGTGGAGAAAAATATAAAAAATTCAGATGTGTGGAATATGAATGGGTAGAATATAGTTGTCCCATTCCATTCATATGGGGTCCCTAAGGATGATTTTGTGGTATTACAAGTCCAAATTATAGGGCATCTAGTAGAAGAACCCATTTACCTTCCAAATTCTTATGATGATTGGAGACATATGACTCAAAGTTGGAAAATGATGTTTTTGATTCCCAAATAAAGGTAATTTTAATACATTATGATGTAATTTAATGTCATGTTATTAATATGCACAAAATTAATTTCTTTATAAAGATGTTTTTCCACATTACAGTTGCTAATGTGATAGCATGAAAGTGGTGTTGAAATTTCTTGGTAAGAAATAGAAATAATTACAATGGAGATTGTGGGGTGATGTCAATGATACTTTATTGATCGTCCAAGAAATCTATGATAAGCTGCCCAATGGGGTACCCAAATAATAGATGAAAGTTTTTGTTGAAAGGCATCGCAATGAGAAGTAGATGGTAATTAAATATATATTATTATATTAACCTCATTTAACATTTATACATGTATATTAAGAGAAGATTGCATTGAATACATTAATATTAAATTTCATTTTATTTATTTCAGGATCTCCCAAGAATGAATGCTTCAATCTGGGAAAATCAAGTCTTCCCCCGCACTACGGTGTCAAAATGATTTTCTAGAAACTGATCGACTCTGGTAATCTTTTCATTAGTTTGAATATTTATTATACAATATTATCTGTCTAATATATTAAATTGTTGAATTATCTTAGTTTAATGATGTCACATAGATTAGGGAATAAATTATCCCGAAATAAAGTGTGGTTAGATGTTAACCAAAAATATGATGGTAGTTTTGTTAATGAGCCAGCTAAGGAAGTTGGGGTATGAACTCAATTTTTCTAATAATAACTTATTATCACTTTTTACTATGTCAATATATAATGAAATTTTATTTATAGATAAAAATTTAAGAACTCTGGGATGTTAATCCAGATTAGTCCTACTCAGTCTCCCTGGATGAAATTGTTGTTAATGTCCTTGACATGTAGAATCCTAGTAGAGTGCATAGGATGGTTTTGGTACCCGTACCATCTGAGGTTTTTAGAAGGCCACCGGGGATGGCAGTAGCATCTACTCCGGGTTGTAGTCAGCGCATTCTTGTAGATGTCATTAAAGAGATTGTTTCATTACGAAACACAATTCACGAGCAGGGGGATTAGATATCCTCTTTGTAGAAAGAGTTGACTGAAATATATCAGCAGATGAGAAGTTATGCCCCCCAGTGGTACTATATCATTTGGTGGTGTGCAGGTAAATCACAAAAATTCAAAATCATTTAGTTTTCAATATTTTATGGGTTTTATGGTTAAATATAAATATAAAACACTATTTAATTTTCAATATAATGTTCTTACAGGTGGTAACTGGATGTGTAGATGGAGGTGGAGAGGGTGACAATGTGTGTTAATCTCTTGTTTGTATATGTTTCATTTGTGGCACATAGTTCCACCAAACAATTTCATGACCTAACATTTTCTTGATTAGTCATGATTCCTTTTATGTATTTTATTGATTTGAGATGTTTTCTTTTATGTATTTATTTCATGACTACGGAATGCATAATTAGGACAAAACATCCTACATTAGTCCCCTACAAATGCATTAACAGAACAGACCATTCTCTTTCCCACAATTATACCATAGTGAAGAATAGTAAAAAAATTAAGAATGAAAGGGTTGAGGAATGTCATGGTCTGAATATTATATATTTTTTTCTCAAATATCTTAATTATGTTATTTTACAGAACAAAAGAGTGTGGTTATCTGGGAACCATTTAAGAGTTGAAGAATATCATGGTAATTCAGTGTTCATGGGATGAGAAACACTCTGAGTGGTTTTGGTATTTAGATCAAGGGAGAGGGTAGGGTCAATTGGACAATAATCCTTATAGATTGAGATCTTAGGTTGTCATGATACTGTTGGGAATAGAATAGCTATATGATCTCCGTTTTTAGAATGAATCATATGTGGTGTTTGATCATGTGGTTAGCCATTGTATGACTAAGATGCTTTGGGATATTCAATTTACTGACATGTAGTGGTTAATGGAATGTGGTTTGGGAACATGAACCAAATTTGACCAGACATGATTCATTGGATCATGATTATAATTTTATGATCATGAATTTTGGGAGTGTGTACCCATTTTATTTTGGCAATATTAATTTGTATTACATTAAAGAACAAGTGAGACAGATCCTAGATGATTTCTCTATAGTCGGAAGAAGAGAGTGTGTGTTGGTTTTTCATTCCAAAAAAATAAATTATATTTGAGGTTAGTACACACTAGATATGTGTGGTTATCAATGATTATTGAATCATTTATTATACCAAATGAGTGTTGTATGCATATTTAGGTATTCTTGGAATTGTTTTTTTGGGCACTGGTACAGAAGGTGCAGAAGTTACTGTTTTTTTTATAAATCTGTTTTTAGTTGTTGTTTAAACCGACGCTACATGTCAGACTTTTTCTATTAGGTATGGTAATTACCACCACATAATGTTATCATTTTTCTACTAGCGGCAGTTATAACCACCGCTACGATATTAAATATAGCAGAATTTAAAACTGTCACTATAGTGGACCAACTTCAGCACGATGCTCGAGGCTGTAATGGTGTTTTTAGTGGCGGTTTTCCTGGCCAGGGACGTACATTTTTTTAGCAGTGATTAGAATTGCCACAGAAAAACATCCTAACTACCACAAAATGAACAAAATATGACAATTCTTATAAAACACCACTAAATGCCAATAACTAAAATAGTGTCTCGACACCCAATGTAGTGGTTGTTTTCGGAAACCACAAAAGAATCATATAACGGTAGTTTAAGCTACATCCATACGCAAAAAACCCCCCATGACCTGTGAATTTTCCTGTTGTTTGTAAATTTTTCTCTTTTATTTTATATTATGAAGTTATTCTATCTCTCCATAGATGTAGGTACTTTTCTGGAATCAAATAAATCCCCAAGTTCTCATTCTGTATTTTTCTTTTTACTATTATTCAAATAATTTCTTTTATGTCATTATGACTCCCATCGTTTCCTCATCAAGTTGAATTTGAGGTTTAGTTCGAGAATATCAAATTATGAATATAGTAGAAGGAATGGTGATGAGAGATCAATTCAACGGAACTGACTTCAGTTTCTGGAAGACGAAGATCAAGGATTATTTTTATAAAAAAATGATGAGTTTTCCACTTCTATGTCTAACGAAAATGGACATGGATCCGTTGGAGTGGGAGCTACTGGATCAGGAGGTTTTGGGGGTTGTGTTCCTTACATTGGAATAAAATTTTTATTTCAACATAAGTGTGGAGAATACGACGATTGATATGATGAAATATCTCATGAATATATACGAAAATCAATTTGTGGAAAATAAGGTGAACTAGATGTGATGATTATTCTACCAAAAAATGGATGAAAGGAGAATTATTTCAGACCACATCAACAAATTCAACACCAACATAAGTCAACTAACATTGGTGAAAAAAGATCGTGGGGATAAGGTATGTTTGCTGGTCTTACAATACTCATTACCTGATAGTTGAGAAGAAACTATAAAAATGATGAGCAGTTCTTCATGGAATTAAAATTTGTCTCTTAAATATGTATGAGACTTAATCCCCAATAAGGATATGTGGAAATTTTCAATGTTGAAGGAAGAGGAAGATAGTCGTAGTGAGACAATCATAGAGGGTGATCAATGTCCATTGGGAAAAGCTGAGACATGGAAAAGGGTACTGTTCCCACCTACTAGAGATTGGGTAAGAAATGACATATCATTATGCAGTGCAGCGATAAAAGAAAGGTGCCTGAAACCAGTGAAGCAAACAGATTAGCTGAAGAAACTGATGATGTGATGCTGCAGAGCATGGATAGGTCAATGGAGTCTTAGATTTTAGACTCTAGGGAATAATTCTAGTTCACATCGGGGAAGGGTTTTTAGAACAATTACGTTCCTAGAAATTTCGGAAAGGTACATCATTCATTTGATGAACCATTGAAGGTTTTAGGTAAAGGAGATGCATAGATCAAGGGAAACAATGTGAGTTTTCTGGTTCTAGAAAATGGGAGGTATATCCCTGATTTAAGAAGAAATCACATTTCTGTGGGGAAACTCAATGATTAAGGATTTAATACCATGTTTAATATTGGTGCTTGGAATATTACCAAGAGAGTTATGTTCATAGCATAGGGATAAAAAATTTCACTCTTTAAAACATGACAGAGACATGAATGAACATAGTGGCATCAATAAATGTGATCATGTATTCTAAAATGTGAAACTATTGGCCAGACCACATAAGTTAGAAAGGAATGAAGGTACTGGATACAAAAGGGATACTACCAGAGATGAAATCATTAGGGGTTGGTTTATGTGAATATTACATCCTTGGAAATCTAAAGATGGTATATTTTGATAAAAGAGGCATAACACTGATGGTTAGGAAGCTAGACTTGGGCCACACTAATGTTTGGGGGCCTTCACCAATACATTCCCTAGGAGGGTCACAATATTATTTGACATTCAGTGACAAATCCACAAGAAAGGTATGGGATTACATTCTAAAAAAATATGACATGTTTATGATGTTTCAGAAGTGGAAGGTAATGGTGGAGAATGAGTTAGGAGAAAAAATAAAATTCATGAGGCCAGACAATGGTTGAGAGTATGACAAAAATGATTTTATTGAATTATGTTCGGAAAATGGAATTCAGAGGGAGATGATCATTCCTGGTAAACCAAAACAGAATGGTGTGGAAGAGCGGAAGAATAAGTCATCTAATGATTGTGAAATAATCATGATGTTAGACCTTGGGTTTCCCAAGTCCTTATAGGCTTATGTAGTGAACATGGAAGCATATCTCATCAATATGAGTCCATCTGTAGTAATGGGAGAATTTCTACATGAGGATCATTGGTTTGTTAAGGAGGTAAGTCTCCCAAATTTATGAATCTTTGGTTGTTTTTATTATTTATATATTGATTCTAACTCAAGGGACAAGCTTGTTTCTAATTCCAAACCATTTTTCTTTATTGTCTATGGTGCTGAGGAGATAGGTTACTGCTTTTGAGATTATCTCAATAAGATGTTCATCAAGATCTAGAACATGGTATTCAATGAAGGTGTCATGTAAAAGGATTTCAATATAGTTGAAGATGAAAATTGGAATAATGATTCAGAGTGAAAAGAAAAAGTGGACCATCAATGTGTACCTAATCATGATACATCAGAACTGGTGGAAACTACAACTCAAGTGGATTTGAAGAGATCAATAAGGGTGAGATGGCATGTGCATAGGTTTTCACCATCCTTACATTATCTATTATTAATTGATGGTGGAGAAACAAAATTCGTTGAAGAACAAATGTAGTTGTAGGAGTCAATAATGTCAGAGCTAGTTTCGAAGGAGGATATTTCCTCAATTCATGATAACAACACATTGTAGCTAACACATCTACCACAAGGAAATAGGGCATTAAAGAAGAAATGGGTATTCCAGGTGAATGATGAGCATTATAGAAAGAGGATGTACAAGGGAAGGCTAGCGGTGAAAGGCTTCCAATAAATGTATGGAGTGGATTTCACTGAAGTATTCTCATCGATTGTGAAGATTACTACCATCCAGGTGGCTCTCAGCATTATGGAATCATAAGACCTTCATATTGAGAAGCTTGATTTCAAGACTAATTTTCTTCATAGAGATCTGGAGGAGTACATCTAACTATAATAGATATAGGGATATGTTGAGTCTTGGAACAAAGACCTGGTGTGCAAACTCTAGAAGAGCTTATATGCATTGAAGTAGGCACCCATACATTGGAATAGAATTTTTGTTTCATTTATGTCAGAAACGTAATATAAATTATTTGGAATGGATCAATGTTTCTATATCAATTCCATTTGTGATAAATATATTATATTGCTTCTATATGTGGATGACATGCTCATTTCAGGATCACGTATACAAAGAATTGGTTAGTTGAAAGGGAATTTTCCAAAGGAGTTCGGAATGAAGGGTCTTTGAGAAGCCATAATGATTTGGTGGATGAAGATCAAGAGAGAATGTGTGGATAGAACCTTAATATTAACATAGGCTGGCAAAATTAGGCAGGTTTTGAGAAGATTCAGTATGCTGGAAGCAATGGTTGTCTCTAGTCCCCTAGTCTCCCATTTCAAAATCTCAATCGTGCAATCACTGAAGATGGAGGAAATGGTTGAGTATGTGGAAAATGTCCCATATACATTAACAGTTGGAAGCCTACTATTTTACATGGTCAGCACTCAACCTACCATCAGTCATCAAGTGGATGTTGTGAGAAGGTACATGGATAACCCTATAAAGCAACATTTGGAAGCTGTTAAGTGGATATTGAGGTATTTTAAGGGTAGAAATGAGGTATATATGTTCTTTGGGAAAGGAAATTCATTTCATGGGTATGTGGATGCCAACCATTGAGGTGATGTAAATTGTAATAGGAGTACCACTTGTTATATTTTTACACATGGAGGAACTACTTTATGTTTCAGGTCGCCAAGGTAGAAGGTTGTGGATTTATCCACCATAGACATACAATACATTGTTGTAATATAATATGGGAAGGATATAGTTTGGCTAACGAACATATTGGATGAGTTAGGAAGAAACATAGGGGATTATGTATTGAATTGTGATAGTCATAGTGTGATACATCATGAAAAGAACCCATTTTTCCATGCCCAAACTAATCAAATTGAGTTGATGTTTAATTTCATCATAGGATTGATACATGATGGGTTGCTGACATTATAGATGATTTTGGGGACCAACAATCCAACATAAATATTAATGAATCCCATGGTAATATTGAAAATTAGTCAATTTTGTGCCTCTTTTGGTCTCCAAAAATAAATGGAGGATGAGATGCAGAATAAAGGATGACACGATAGGTGGAAAATAGGAAAACAACTTATATTTCATGAAGAATCAAGTTTAAATTGTAGTTGTGAATGGAAATCACACCTCTAGAAAGTGAAGAAAAGGAAGAGATCAGAATAAGTATATTTTCTATGTCAGTGGAATCTAAGTATAAAAAAATTGTTGATCAAGCTTGAAATGGTAGATTGTTGGATTGGTGTATCCCAGTCCACTTTAGACGAATCCTTTTGGCCCGTACTACGCACCAGCCCGCAACATTCGTGGGTCGAGCTGGCCAACCAATACTAATATGGAACTGTAGATATGTGGACCTCTAGCATCCATTCACTATATCTCTGTGGACTTCAAGCTGGGATCCAATGTATCACTTTTGATATGGGTCTGTATATTTCACTCTAGCGATGCAGAAATTCTGATAGTTGGTGAAATATAGTTTCATTATCTAAATTATCCAATTTTCAGGATTGGGTTTCTGAGGGTGTGTGTGAGAAAATCATACAAATTATGCTGTAGGATTTTTCATACTGATGTTATTCTTCCTCTCCAAGGATGTAGGGATTTCTCGCGAACAATGTAAATCCTTGGGTTCTCAATCTGTTTTTTTATTTTTACTCTTCTTTGAATCATTTATTTTATCTCATTAAAACTTCCAACATTTCAGCATCAACATCATATGGGGATATCTAGGATTGGAGATTATGGTTTGACATTGAGGAATTCTTAAGTGAGTGGGTCTTGAAATTTTTTTTCAAAGGATGTAGGAATGGTTTGGTAGAAAGGATCGTGTATGTAGAAATGTTTTAAAATGATGTATATTTACTCAAGAGAAAGTGGAAAAAATATCATGAAATCATTTTCACACTAACATGTGGATAATTAGTGACATGATTAACTTTTGAATTATTTTCTTCGATTGGTATCATGAATCTATTGGAATTTTATTCTAATAAAATTTTTTAGACGTCCTTTTACAAGATCACTGAGAAAAACACCTCTATGTCATTTTTTCTTTGATCACATTTCTATCAGGAAATAAATTTTCATTGAATGTTAAATATTTATGATGTTGGAAATATCTAAATTCATAATTTTTGTAAAAATAACATTTACCAGAATTGAAAATGTTTTGGTATGGGGGTCAGATCACACTATGATTCACTGTTTCATTTTCACCCCTTACACCACGATGCTAAAGTCATTTTGTATTGAAAAATATAAAAATAATAAGAAATTTAACATCATGTTTGATTCAGTTATTTTTTATCACTCTTAAAAAGGCCAATATTACTAGTTTTGGTAATTTCATTGTAGGTTTTTGTGATTTGGAGGGCCCATGATGAAGTTCAAGGAAAATGGGCCAAACTGCCTAGGATCCAAGAACACCAGTGGACTCAATTGAACAATACTACTAATATTCGCATCCAATTGGAATGATATTTTGTATTATGGGCCAAAATTCCTTGTGTGGAAACATTTATTAAGTAAACAAAGCTCAATTATGCAATCATGTGGACCATTTGGATAGATCTATCTAGGCCACTGAATCTACACGATGTCAATAGTGGTGTGTTTTGTTCTGTCAATATCTCAAGCTGTTGTTCTAAAAATGATGCCCAATTAATAATGTAGATATTCAGGATGTGGTTATGAACATTTTTTATTTTTTTTAATATCATTATTAGGCTGTATGGAGATCAAAAACAATTGGCCAAGTGGTTTCTCAAAATATGGGGGCTCAAAACAGCCTTCTAATTTTCCTATAAAATGATACCATGTGATCCCCATTTTAAAGTTTAAACTAGAAGGAATTATCATCCATTTAAGAGTTAAAGAGGTTTCCACTTCTCATAATATAAGATATGGAGTCCCTTATCTTCATAGGGGGGTAAAGGATGAAGAAGGAGTTCTAAGAGACATTCCTCCTCCTCATTATGTTGGGATAAATAGTGGGTGTTCTTTTTGTGGGAGCAACACATCTTGTAAACAGAGTTACGACAATTTTAATACTACCAATTTGATGTATTTTGGGTTTAAAAATATATAATTTAGAAATATCTTACTTTCATTCATGGTTTAATGATTTGTTTTATTGAATCGAATGGAATGCACTTTACATTTAACCGATCAGCGTGATGTCTTGAGTGCATGACTTGTGTTGTTTTGATTGGAAAACCCAATATTCCGTAACTTCCCTACATATTTCATATTTAATTTTTTTTGGATGTTATTATACCATCCATGAGATCGGTACCTTGGATATATTATTGTTTTACTAAGGTATGGCTCAACGTGATTTGATATAAAAAGTTGGAAAGTAATCAAGATTCTGATTAATTTCTACCAAATACTTACATCAAACCCTGATTTATCTATAAGAACTATGAATATGAAATTTGTTGAGTGAACTCACAATGAAACCTTTCTCTCATAATTTTTAAAATCCACTTGGTTCATCAACTATTAAACTATTTAAATTATGTATTTTTCTTTATAGTGTCTTCAAAAAAACCCCCCTCTCTGAGTATTCTTTTTATTAAAAATACAGAGTCTAATCCTATAAATTCTCCTTGAAATACATCCTTGGGTCTACCCTAGGCTAAAAATACCATTTAAAATCAAACTCAATTTTACGTGTCATGAAAACTCATTCAATATTCATGTTATAATAATCCATACACCATAAATCCATGTCAAATAATTTTGTTATTGTCCCGGAATTGAATGATAATGTTTATTAAAAAATTATATTTCATTCCATAACATGAGTAAAAATAAGTTTTATTTTTATTTTTATTCATGTTTATGGTGAATATTATATTTTATGATGTTCATTTTACATAATTTTTTAATATAGAATTTATATTAATAATAATAATTTAACCCCCATAAATTGTTTAATGATAATTAATATTTAAAAATAATTGGGAATTTTGTTGTTAAAATATACAGTTCCACTGAATAATGATAAAAAAATTGTTTCTTTTTATGATATGTTAAATAATACATTCATTTATCAATTATTGCTCTTTTAGTAGAAATATCAAGGGAAAAATTATTATTTATAATATTCTTATGAATCTATAATATCATATCATGATATTTGTTTAATATTATCCCCTAAAAAGGATTCAATTATTTTTATATCTCCTATATGAGATGAAAATCATTATAATAAAATATATTTTAGGATAATATTTCCATCTCCTAAACTGGATTAAAAAATGATCATCATGATATAGAAAATTAATTATTTTTGTTTATGATAACTATTGTTAATAAATAATTATTTATCATTAATGAATCATGAAATAAAATTAATGATTGAATTCCATGGTTGTAATGAAATTATAATTTATTTATTTCATTCATCAAATAAAATGAAATTATTCATAAAATTTCATTATAAATTATTTTTTAATGACCAATAATATTAGATAAATTATATAATTGTTTCAACTAATTTTTCCTTTATTCCATAATGTGAATAATTAACAAAATAATAATAATTTTATGGTATATAATCATGGAATTGATAATTTATGTGTAATGCATCCATATTTTGTTTCCTGATTTCCTAATGTGTCATATTTATCTACCAATGATTATGTTGGGGGATCCTCTCCTTAGTAGATATATATTAAAAAGGTTAGTCCATGATGATTCAAAGTATGAAATATTCTTCAGATGACAGGCTCAATCATTTATGAATATATTTTGTGTTCATTACATGATTATCATCCAAAAAGTTGAAATTAAAATGATAATGAAAAATGTGAGTTTTTTAGTTTTTCATTAAATACCATAAATTTGTTAAATATTTACAGTGGATGATCCTAAAGATCATCTATATGTTTATCTAAAAGTAAAAGTTTTGTACGATTTTTTCATTAAATTCTTAAAGAGATCACATATATATTTATTTTTAATGAAAAATCTTATAGAGTTAGTATATAATCATTTGATTACATTTATTATTAGTGAAAATTAATAAAACACTTCTAAAGAGCGAATATATTCTTACCATATTGTAATATTTTAAATAGATAATGATTTCTTAAAATATTATGACTCAATGGAATATATTTATTGATAATGCTATAATTCAAAATAAATAACATATAGAGACATTGTAAAAAGGATGTTTAAAATACCTCTCTATATATTAGAAGAGTTCAGAATATAAAAAAAATTAATTCTAATGAATTTGATAGTATCTTCTTCAAATTATGTACAATTAAATAATTTATGATAAACTAGATGTTTATCGATCTGAACATCATAAATACATTACCTGATCATTTATGTCATCTGGGAAAAATTAAAGTGATTTATTTTGTTATAAATATTCATGAGAATCAATTTTTTGATAAAATAGTATAAATACATCAGAGGGAGATTAATGGATTTATTTATTGGGTTATGGCTGAAAAATTGTCACTTAAAAGAGAATTATTTTGAATTCCCCATGTATGATGATTCAAAAATATTTAACTATTACTAAATTAAATTATTTATATCTTCATTGTATTTATTTAAATTCAATATAAAATATTTATATAGAGTATTAATAAGGAAATATATATATGTCTGTGGTCCCACCTACCATGTGAAATCATTTAAATATTATATGATTGACAATTATATTAAACATTCAAATGAAAAAAAATTGGTGACTATACATCACATGATATGAATATTGATGAAAATTAAATTTTAGAATCACATACCTTATATATAATGGTCCAACAGAACCACAGATTTGATGCTTATAGGAATTCATTTTTTTAGATTAGGTACATATCCTTTAAATTTTAGTTTAGATATCTTGTTTTTCCATTACGATAATGAATAAGGGAATAATTAATTATTTAGTACTGTATGGGGATTTTTTAGTTTCTATAACACTAGTATTTGGAGGAACATATAGAGACACATGGTCATCACACATTTAATAGTAATTATGCGTCTCAATCAGACAACCAATAAAGAGATGATCTTAGTCATTTTAACCGTGTGAGGATGCTTCAAATCCCATGAAAAACCTAAAATTTTTACAATTGTATCCCACATAGTTTATTCTTGGATATTACGTGTTGTCAACCTAGCTTATGCAGCTTTGGTACCTAGGACAATCCTTAGTGCATGTTTTTGATAAACAATGTTCATGGGCCATGTGAGGGGATTGTGTTAGCACCATGATGAAAAGGATGATTATT
Organism: Viscum album; assembly: GCA_963277665.1. Lineage (NCBI taxonomy): Eukaryota > Viridiplantae > Streptophyta > Magnoliopsida > Santalales > Viscaceae > Viscum > Viscum album. The sequence goes on from OY728120.1 coordinate 2,118,946,146, forward strand.
GTATTTATGAATTGTATTTTTTCCAAGAAATTATCAAATAAGCATAAATTGACTCAATTATATTTGTAAAAATTGGAATAACCATTGTATTTATAAAATCAGGCTCACAATGCATAAGAAATTCAATCATATTGAGAATATTTTTTTGGATGAAAAGGCTCATCAAACTCAACTTGGGTCAAGAATGACGTTATTATTGTAATGAGTAAGAGGATCAAATTTTGTTTAGATCCGATATAAATGTTATGATGCATTTAGAATTTCTATTTTTCATAAATTAGAAGTTTGGTGTAAGACATGTGATTCTATATTGATGAAGGAAAATGTGAGAAAAGGTGCTACCAATCATATTCAGGAAAATCATATTTAGGCTGAGTAAGAAAAGAATATGTTTTTGGAAGAATAATAATTTACAACACTATCCATTATAAATCAAATAATGATGAAGATGATCATAAATGTCCTCAAAGTCGTGAAGTAATTCATACTTACAAGAAAAGCTTTGTGGAAGATGGAAGTTGCTGATGTAAAATATTTCTATTCATAGGTCATCAGATTCATATTTTCTTAAAGTCAGTGATGGTTTTGTTGATTATAATGAAAGAAACTGAATGTGATTGTTTTTTAGTTAGATAAAAAGAAAAAACAATTAAAAATTTATAAAAATACTTGGATGAGTATAATATTTAGAAAAGAAAGATGTTACTGAAGTTAAAACTACAGATACATGTCCATAAAATATTGTATACGACTGTAATCATTAGAGGCAAAATTATTTTCATAAAATTTGATGGGTCCAATGAAAATAAAAAGTATATTATTTTTTTGAGAATGTCGTGTTGAATAAATATATATATTTATCAACAATGTAGTTAAAAATTTCGATCAAGTCGAATTTTTCTTTGTCTATAACAGAGTTAAGAAGAATTTCCTTATCACCTAGGTCATGATAAGGAATAACTGTGTTTTTATTTAAATTTTTTATTCACAATTGTTTCATGATTCATCATATTGAAGTCCAGTACAATTTTAAGAAGAAATTCGATATCTATAAACAGATGCTACCGAACATTTGTATCTTAATCAGATTCAGGAATATCGGTCTGAATAAAAGAATAAAGAAGAATATGGGTAAGAGTGTTTTGGGAGTGTTGACGAAGGTGGCATAACATACCAAAATTTTATCAATGAAAATAACGTTATTATACTTTTTTAATATAGTCTATATCCCAAAAAATAACACATAGAAACCAATATAATCATTAAAAATTAATAATGAATAAAATAATAAGTATTTATAGATATTAAAGAAACCTAAACCAATGGAATATTAATGTGAACCTTAATAATAGTAACCTGACCAATAGAATAGTAACATCACCAATTAAATTATAAATAAAATTAATCTATATTATAAAATAATGTATGATATAATTATATTGTAGTATAAGAAAATGAATGTTTTTAAAATAATGAAATAAATATTAGTATTTTTATATAACATAAATGTTTATTTCTATTTTTATAATTAATATAATAATTTGAACGAAAATTTATTTTCCTAAAAGGGATTCATAAATTATTATTATGTTTTCTTGTTTTTATAAGTTAATTTTATTTTGTTTGATTAAATTTTCAATGTGTTATGAAAGCAATTATAATTTAAAAATCGGTATTTTCCATGTAAATGATGATTTTAATTAGAAAATAAATTTCTCATATTGAGATAATTCTTTTCATGAGATGGAGCTATATTTTTAATTATACGCTTCAGAAAATTATTAGGGTAAATTATTGGGATTTTTCTAAAATACATGAATTTTTAGAGTAAAATACGACAATTTTCAATAATAACATAATACAAGAATTTTTCTAGTCATTATTTATGTAAGGATGTTTTAAGACCAAAATAATGAATTGTGATTAATTATTATAATATATTGTTTTATAAGATTCAAACTATTTTTAGTATTGAACCAAACATAATAAACTAATGAATAAAATAATGTTAAAACACCCATCTCCTCCACTATAAATACAACCCCTTGCCACCTCTTCTCCTTGCACCTTCCAATACTTGAATATTATAAATTTTTTTTCCTAATAATATTCTGAAAACACTACCGCAAATATAGTATCACTCTATCTCATCAAAATACCAATCCCTTTTCCCTTATAAGGTTCTCAAGGAGGAGAAAATCAAGAGGAAAAATCCACCTTATTTTTCTTTTAATACCTTTTCAATTTCATTTTTTCTTACCCTCTACCCAACTCCACTTATAAAAGTGGAATGATAACTCCAGTATATTTTATATAAAATAATTTTATTATATTAGTTGAATAATTAATCATCAAATCTATTTCCTTGTTCTTTTATTCTAAAAATGAAAATAACATTTGTTCTGTGTCGATTTACAGCCACCATGGATAAAGCATTTTATATTTTAACTACCACCATAAAGGATAGTAATAAAACCATAATTATGGTTAAATAATATGTTATTATACATATCATCAGTTATAAATTGTTATTTATGAAATATATAAATATTATATTAAATAAAACGATATGATTTCATGATGGTCATAAAATCTGCCAAACAAATGAAATCATTTTTAATAAATATATATCTTATGATGCATCCTCATCCTATATCAAAATTATATATAATGTCATTTAACATTATAAAATTTCATTAGTAGCATATAATTATAATTTTGGATAACTAATCCATATTTACAAGAACTTCCATAATCATATACAAGTGAACTGACCATGAAAACAATGAAAATGAACACTCCCGTTCAATGAAATTAAACTCTATAACTCATAAAAAATAGTATAAATGAACATAGTAAAAATATAATAATTAAAAATCATGTATAAAAGGTTATATATTTATTAATTAATGAATATAATTTGATTATAAATGAAATTAATTTGAAGAAATCATTCATAATTAAGGTAAGATGATTATCAAACCTAATTTTTCTTTCTTTGGTTTATTCCTATTTTAATCGATATTTCAGTGCGAATGTTATTTAATAAGAATAAAAAATAATATACTTGTAATTAAATATTAATTTCAAGGATATAAATGTTTCAGCCCTTGTTTTATTGAAAATGAAACGATTTTTCCAAAAGAACACTCATTTTAAAAACACATGTTTTACTACTCTTGAGATTGTTTCCTATTCACTCATGATTGTTGATTATTATAAAAATTATGTTAATCCATTTTTATAATGGGAACACCAATTTTTATTTGTGAAATAAGGCTTTATTAAATTCTCCTGAAACCCATTTTTCATCCATGGGTTATCTTTTGGAAAATTTTCATATACATGGAATGCATGATTATGTAAATGTTATGATAATATGAGTGAATCGGAAATTTTATATCTCTACAATGAGGTGGGTAATGTAATATACCTCATGATATAATGTGATATATATATGTTAAAATGATGTTAGATTTTATAGCAATCATGATGTTATATTGATGAACAAATGTTATGTGTGAACATGATGCTCACCTTGTTCAAAATATGTGTTGTATTCGGTCCACTAAGACATGATGTTTCATTTTAATGCATTAGAAAATTACTTGATTTTATCTAATGAGTCATCTCATGATTATGATGATGATACTTCTCTATTATTACAATGATGCTGATTATTCTCAACCATGATTCATGTATCATATTCATCCTCATATTGTTATTTTAGCTCACCACTTCTTTTCATGTATATCCTCAGGCGAACATTTTTACTAAGGAGAACATTGGGTCCAATAATAACCTTGAGAATAAGGAATTAAATAGTTTTTAGGCCTTATTATGTATATTTTTTATATGGTCATAATTTTCCCAAGACACTAAACCTTTTTATCCTGGTTGTATTATGCTTTCTTGTTGTTTATCTTGAAAATGGAGTAATAATCATGTAAGAAAAGTAGGGTCAATATAGTTGGTATTAGAGTATGGTATATTTTATTTTGGAATTACTATTTTATATAATTAGTGAAAACCCTCTATATGGGTCTATGTATATGTTAGCAACCAATAAAATTTTTTTAGAAAAAAATTATGAACAGAGGGATTTAATAAGATAAGACTTTAGTGGTAATTTCAAAAATTTATAAACTATACATTACTTTTTTACATTTCTTTTATTAAAACCTTTTTATTCAAAAATTTTTGAGGAACCAGAAGAAACATGGCCAACATCCCATGTGAGGGGCAATGCAGCAATTGCTTGAATTTCATTCCCAATGCTTTGAGAGGTGGAGTTCAAAATTTCATTATGATAATTACTCAGTTCACTTTGGATACGTACAATAAACTGAATTATTTGGAACTTATTTTTTCAACTAAGTGGGTGAAACTCACTATCCGGTCTTTTATTCGGAAACCACCACCGAAATTTACTGGATCTCTTAAACCACTAGTCCTAGAATAGTGGGTTAACTCAATGGAGAATAAAGTTTCTGTGCTCTATTGTTCTAAGAAGAAAAATATGAATATTCCCATTTATCATCGTGATGTAGTGGATGATCAATGTTTGTTGGTGATTAAAAACATGATGATGAAGGAAAAAAATTAAAGCGATGGACTGGTAAGACTTTAAGATTAAATTTTAAACAAGTATTTACCTTGGACTCTTCATAGATAGATAGAGAGAGAATTCATATAGGTAATGAAAAAGAAAGTATAATTGGTCCCTTCCTATGAAGAAAATTTCACAAGGATTGCAAGGTATGTCTCAGGTTTTGTTATCAACAATGATTAAAAAGTAGATAGATTATTTAGAGTTTTAAATCACACCTTGAAAATTACATAGAAATTTTATACTCTGGGTAACATGATAAATTTTTTCATTGTGATCTCAATGTGAATATTGAGTTTTCAGAATGGTCCCATCGATATGGAGATTAAAAAAATAAGTATTTTCAAGATGGAGGATATAATGAATAATCTGGAAAGAAAAATCAACCACTCAAATGTCAAAAATGTGGGAAGAAGTATCATGGGAATTTCCTCAAAGGAACGGGGAAATGACTCAAGTGTGGGAGTAAATTACACCATGATTAAGAATGTTAAATATACATGAAGTAGATAGATAATGTGGTGGACTAATGGAGAGAACCACCTATGGATAAATTATTCAACTATAGGGAGAAAGGGAGCTATGCAAGCCATTGCAATAAACTTTGAGTCCTCAAGGATAATTAGAGTCAACAGTCACCAAAACTAATGGAGAAATTGAAATCTTATGACATCACTAATATTAATGTTCAAAATTAAAATATTTTGATGATAGGAATGATGGTTATTCATTAAATAATAGAGAATCTACTCTTCGATTATGGTTATACAAATTATTTCAAATCAGGCATGTTTAGTAGAACTATTCAGACACCACCTCAAAATATGATGGTTGAGTTATATGTGAGATGTGAAAATGGAGAAATTATTTAATCGAAATTATATAACTACATCCCAATTAATGTTTTTGGACTAAATCGATGTTAGAAAAATTAAATTAAATACCCTAAGATGGGGGTTAAATTAGTGTATATAAGATTAAAACACTCTCCCATTTGGATCATGTTTCATTTTTTAACAAAACAATTGTCTCTATATTTCTTGTAGAAATGTATAATTAGAATTTAAATCATCCACGAGACACAACTATTTTACTTTTTCCAACATTACTCAGCTTCATCCAAGGAGTATACAATAACGTTGTTCTGATGTACCAAATACACTAAGCATCACTTCCTTATAACAAGTTCTAGCCTATATCACATATATGAATAGTATCAATACCTTTATAATGTTTATGGATGTCTCATTGCTTTCCTAGTAGTCACAACCTATGTGTCTTTATCTTTCTCATTACTAGTGGAAGGTTTCACCATCTTCCTCTTCCTTTACTAACTACTCTATAAGGGATCCACACATAATTTATGGAATTGGAGGTCCATTAATTTGAATGAATGAACACATCCTAAACTATAGGTACATACTGTATTGATGTTTCACCATTTCATATAATTTTATTTTTCAAAAAATGACTTTTTAGATTCGTTTTATCTCCTTCATGAACTACCTAGAATCATTCATGAATTGTGTTGCACCACATGTCCTAAGTGCTTCACAGACCACCTATTCGTCCATCGAATATTCCTACTTCAGCAGATCCCTTCTTAATTCACAGACCATATCCTCCTAAATGGATTGTATCCACATACATTACCCCCCCTACTTCATATATTCCATTATTTTACATGAATCATATCCTCACAAAACTCCATTCGTGGAATTATTCTCAATAACTACTTCACCCTTCACAAAATCATTTTTCCTGAATTCTTTCGGACTTCACTGAATTCTTCAGGGAGAAATGATGTTTTCAAATTAAAATCAATATATGATAAATGATATTATTATAGGTATTTATATAGGAAAACATATCCACAAATCCCACTAATATGAATTACACACATCTTTTATAAGGTACAACCTTCACCGTAAACTATGTTATGTGGTCCACATAGTGCCATTATCTGTTGTGGTGGAAATTGTCTTCCATTATCTAAAACCCTTTATGGTCCCATAAATCACCACATACATTAAAAAAATGAGGATACTCTTGTGAACATCAAGCCACATAAAAACAGTGAGCCTCCAGTGAACTTTTTCCCTACGTGGTCTATATAGTGTGCTTCATGGTACGTATATCACAGCTATGGGGAAATATTTCCTTTTAAATTTTTACTTTTCCATTCAGAAAACCTCCATTGTAATCATCCATAATTTTTCAATCACTACGAAACTACACCACCTTAACACCTGATTTAGAAACAGAAACCATTCCCACTAACCGTCATTTGGATTTTTAATAAAAAAATCTCCTAAAAATACTAAGAGGAAAACATGAGGGATATTTTCCCAACAGTATCTCCCTTTGGGATTTTTAACAACACATCACAATTTGACACAACATTAATGATTCATCCATATTCTACCTACATTCAAATATTGTGATTAATATAGTGATAATATATTAACTCAACAAATACTCAATGTCCACATGATCCATTCTTGACATGAAGAAAAAGATTATAATGAATAGTTTATCAATGAACCACTTCATTCCAAAACCACTCAACTGATTTCATCATGAAATCTAACTGTAGTTATACATATCGTCGGATTGATCTAATTTAGAATAATCATATTTAAAAATCACCCAACATCACTGCACCCCCTAATATCTTATGCATCTATTGTAATTAAGAAACTATATCCATTTTTTAGCTAAAAAAATTTCACCTTAGTCAATGAACCTAGAGGTCACTTCTTTGTTTTCTATAACATGGTAAAGAACACATATTATCACATTAGATAAAAACACACCATACCATGGGGATAGGTGGTCCAACATCTACACTTTTTTATGTGCAGGATGTCTACTGACCTCAATGTCTGTCGATGTCATTCAATTTGATATTTTTATAAGGAATTAATCAGAATGTATGCAACTTGTAATTATTTAGGCACATAATCTTACTTCAAAAGATCTTTATCCACCATCTATTTTATAAAATCATAATTTATTTAAATAATATTTTTACTTGAATGCTTTAATGGATTTTATATCACTTTAATTATCATAGTGAATCCAAATCTGTGACATCACTCCCACTACCGTATCATCTAGCTACTACTTCATCCAAATTAACTACATGAAATACTGAATAGCCTCAATATATTAATCTTATTTGGTGATGAGTCCATTGAAAATTTTCTTATTTCGTAGAAAATATATAAATCATATTTTATGATGCAATGTACCACCTAAGGTTGATTTCCAATTATATGATGAACTAACACATTCTATATCTGTATAGTCTAATAACTCTTGCTGAGATTTTTCATTATACAAAAAACTAAAATCCACTATTCCCTTGATATATAGAATTATTTTTTCCATAAAATTATGTGAGTTTACTTGGTATTTATTTAATACAATGTTATTTGGATGATGGAAAAAATATCAAGTCTTTTCACTATTAATTATAGTAGTATGTCAATGACTTTCTTATATTCAATAACATTAACTACATTTCATTCATCATCTATTGATAGTTTCTTCTAGGTAGCTATATCAGTAGTCATATTATTATAATTATCTATTTCAAATATTATTATACCCTACTTGGAAAAATTGAGTTGAAAAATGAATGATCTATTCTGTCTTTGTTTCAGTTGTAAACTAAGAAAAAGAGTTCATTCACTGATCATCAAAATTTCAAATTTTGTTTTCATGAATTTGGTGAGTTTATTAAATTTTCATACATCTAATCCATTAAATATTATGTCATCAACATATACCATCACCATCATCATTTTATTACTATTATGGTTGATATATAGATTTTAATAAAATCCACCTTGTTGAAATTATATATTCTTCAGAAACTGATGTAGTCTTGAATACCATGATCTCAATGCTTGATTTAACACATAAAGTTCATTTCTCAGATGACCAACTAATTTCTCATCTTCATGAATGAGATATCCATCTAGATTATCAATATAAACTTCCTCTCCCAGAACCCCATTCATAAATTTTGACTTGATATCCATCTAGAAATCCTTGAAATTACATTTTACTTCTATGAATTACAAAAATCTAATTGGATTTAGCCTTTCAATAGGTGAAAATCATTCATCAACATTAATAACCTCTACCTAGGAGTATCCTTTCTACAGTAGTAGTTTTTTGTTATCAATTACTAGACCAACCTCATTCATCTGGTTGTGAAAGATGCTTTTAGTCTATATGACATTCATATCTATTATCCTTGAAACAATCTCCCATGTATGGTTATTATTAATATAGTCAATAACTTCATTCACATCCTTAAAAAATTCTAATCTTAAGATAATTCATTAAAACATTCAGGCTCTAACTATGATACTAACATTTCTTATTTTATATTCTTCATTAACATTGTATACATTGTTCATGTATGATCACCAATTATATTCTTTTTTTAAATTTAGTCTCATATCTTCTGTATTTGTGAAGATACTAAGGTGTTATCATCTTTTATGGTGTTTTATTCTTCCTCTGAATCATCCTCTATAACTATAACATCCCATGATCTTCTTATCACTTCATCACTATCTTCCTGTTATAGATGAGGTATTTGTTGAAGATTATTTTCATTCTCTACTATAGTTACATCATGAATTTAGACCACCTTTACTATCAACTTATTAAATAATTTATATTCATTTCTTTTCTTCAGGTATCCAATAAGTATCCCTTCATCTATACAGGATTCAATCATCATGTGTAACTATTTATCCAGAATGAAACACTTTTTTTCGAAGACTCAAAATTACATTATCATTATATTCTTTTAGTACCATAAATCATAAGAATTCTACTGTTATTTTTTAAGAAATAAAGCTATATTTTATGCTTGGAATCATGCCATCACTTCTTCATTCAAACAAATTTCTAGAAATAATTTCATAATGAGTATTGTTCTAGCCATGTTGCGGATAATATAGTTTCTTATAACAACTACCCCATTTTACTATGGGGTCTTACTAATAAAAAACGGTTCCTTATCCCATGTTTCTTCAGATAATCCTCTACTTGGATATTTTTGAACACTGTTCCATTATTTGATCAGATATTCTAGATTGTTTAACCCAAAATTTTCTCAACATTCGTTCGATAAATTTTTATTCAATTGAACACCTCAAATTTGTGAGTGATGACTAAAACCAATTCCATTCTTCTAAAATAATCAATGAATAGAACATAATATCAATTCCCATCGATAGATCTTGGTAAAATTGGTCCACACACATCAATATGCACCAATTCAAGATATTTTGTTATCCTTTTCTCTTTTTCCTTATATTTTTTGGATTGTTCTTCCCTTGTTGACATGAATCGAACTTTTGGATACGATCACATGATAATTGAGGGAGGTATCAAGTAGCATATAATTCATCAGATCTTTCCACTGATTATAGGATGAAATGACAATGATTTTTATACCATAACTTGTTTTCTTATTCTTCAACAAAAAACACATCTTGTTCCCCCATTATAAGGTAGATATTTCTTTTTTATGTTTTCCCAGAAAAAAACATTCACCATAATTGACCTTGATGAAATATAATTTATTTGAAATGATTATGGAATGTCCTGAATTATATATTTAACTAGCACTATTAATGATGAGACTAATACCTTTAACAACCAATAGATCTACACATCTCTTGTCTTTCCTCAAAAAGTTTTCTTTTCAAAATCTAATAACTTTAAACCCTTCATCATTAAAAATCTCACATTACCTTCCTTGTTATATCAGATTAGATTCACTAGATGCTTATTTCCTATCATATGTGAGGTTCATCCACTATCAATGGTCCATATTCCAGGGTGATATGATACTTTAAATGAAGACTATGAAACCACTTCTTATTCATCTATTTTCATTCCGATTCGTGTTTTGGACTTCATTCCTGAAATGGATTGATAATATTGATCTTCCTAAAATAATGATGGAACTTATTCATTCTGTATAACTATATATCAATTTTTCATTTTATATCATTTTACTATACATTTATATGCTTTTTATTACTATATCCAGTCTTGCTCGACAAATTACTCATTATTGTAGATGTTCAATATCTTACCATGTGTCTCATTCATCCCCATCTAAAATGAAGACCATTAAATGATATCAAAGAATATTTAATTCAATATGGATTACTCAGTCAGTTTTATTCCCATCGATAACTCTTTCCTATGAAACAAATATTTTTTTAGTGTCTTATATTCCCCTAAAATAACACTAGATTCATGGTTCACTCTTGTATGATATTTATACACCATTGATTGTCTATTGAGATCAATGAGTCTTATAATTCATCTTTGTAGCCAAATCAATATTCAATTTTGGAGTGGGTGCTTATGGTCTGACTTCTACCATTACTGCACTCTATTTTCAATCTACCCACATACAAGCATTATCATTTGGAATTGATTGTTTCTTAAGTTCTGATGGACCACTATAATCCAATTTCATCTTTTTTAGATTACTGTGTTATATTATTTCCTGATGTCGTATTGATATTAAACATTTTTTCATGATCCTTAACACTTCATTATAGACCAATGATCTCTTTTTCTAGTTCTTCATTATGTTTGAATAAATATTTTCTAGTTTCAGTCAAACTATTGATTTCAATTTTCTATTATTCAATTTTCAGTTTATACTCCTCTGCATTATCTGATCTCTATTGCACTAAATACTTTTGTTTTTAAATTTATTTACTTATTTCATACTTTTCTACTTACTACTTTTGTATATACAATTTTTAACATGAACCATTTTGTTGGTTTTCTTTATTATAGATCTCCAAGAATCTATTTCCTCAATAACATCTTCTAGTTAGACCTAATGGTCAAATATTCCTTATAATTATCCTTCATCATTGTCATTTTATTCTCTTCTTATATAATTTTTAAAAACATACACCAAAGTATATGCTTTATGATCCTTCAAGTCCTCCAATTCATCAGCCTCATATTCATCTGAACTATCGTCTTCTCTTGAAAGAAGATTCTTTTTTTGAAAAAATTTATCTTTTATTTTTTCTTGTCTTTCATGTAGGATTAATTATTATTAATGGTAATTTAAGATTCGTCCTCTTAATCTTCTTAAAACTTCTTGGGGATCCTTGTTTCAAGACGCACAACCTTTCCACAAAACAATTAGTCATATGGAAGTATCCATTTAAACTTTCCTTTTCCTATTTGAAGATTTTAAGAAAGGAATTACATGACTTCATATGTCTCTTCTTATTCATACCCATCTTTAATAGTGATCTTATTTATGTCCAATAATGAATTTTTATTAGACATAAACATTTCACAACATCATTATCATCATATATAATCTCATATACTACAAGTGTACTATGAAATCTATCCAATTTTAGGTCTTTTGGATCATTATATTACAATATGGAAAGCAATGGATTAAACCGAGGTGGAAATTGTCTCATGTTTTGATTATGAATATTTATATATTAAATAATTTCTCTATGACCACACAAATCTTCCACAAAATCATTCATCTAATGAATGAATGCATCAATAAACTCGTTAGAGTGCATTCTCAGATTCCCATACTAGTTCCATAGAACCTGTAACTTTTCTTCTCTGACTTCTGAGTAACCCTCATAAATGTTCAAAAAATTCTCGCACATAGAATGTGATGACATACATTGCATCACTTTCAATTATATTTTATTTGATAGGGATCCCCATAAATAATTTGTTCCTTTAGCATCAAAACCCAATTAACTTTTCCTACTTCTGATAAAGTACCACTGTCAATATTGACCAAATTCCATGAATCGCGATTGTAAAGACATCCATTCCAAATAATCATAAGAAGTTATGCATCAGATTATTTCATAATTAAATAAAAATTCCATCAAATATCATAATACCTTTGTCATTGAAACCCTATATTTATTTTACTAAGAGAAAACCACTGACTTTTAACCATTACATTATGATACAAATTTTTATTCCAATTGAACTAAAATAACCTAAGATATGGTGGGGGTGAATTAGGGAATGAAATATTAAATATCATTCCCATTCAGATTTATTTCATTATTAAAAAATCACTCTTCTCTATCTTCCCCATAGAAATTTATGTTCAAAATTGAAATCATTCTTGAAAAAATATATATTTTACTTGGTTCACCCCCACTGGGATATATCAAAGGATTATACAATAGTTATGCATTGATGTACCAAATAAACTAAGTTTCACATCCAAATTACAAGGATCGGTATAGATCAATTCTAGGCACAGGCTCATTGCCTTTACAATGTTTTGGGTTAGATCACAACTTTCCCAAGTGTTAATCCCTATGTCTTTTTATCAAGCTCACTACTAGTGTAAAGGATCAGAATATTATTCTACATTTTATCACTCCTCTGGAAGCGATCCACTCAAAATATATGGACTTGAAGGTACCATCATTTTCATGAATGAATGCAGCCCCAACTGTGAGTAGATGCTTTGTTGAAGTTATAATTTTCTTCATACTGTTAGTTTGTGGAAATTTCTTTTGAGAACTATTTTAGTCCCTTCGTGAAATACCTTGAATATTGAGTGATCTACATTGCACCACATGGTGAAAGTTCATAGCATACAACATCTTCTTCCATGGGATACTCCTACTTACACGAATTGCTTCTTCTTTTATAGAACAAATCCTCTTCTTCGGACCATCTCCACTTCTGTGGAGCACCCCAATTTCATAGACCCTTTTTAATTTTTAGGAAACAGAGCCTCACAAAATTCCTTTTGTGGAATTATTCCCATGATCTAATTCACACATCATCAAATCCTTCCTCATGAACTCTTTCAAACTTCACCAAACTCATCCATGAGTAATGATTTTTTATAATAAAAATATCCCTCTGCTAAATGATCTGATTAACAGTCATTATATAGTTAAATAGATCCACAAATCCTTCAAATCCTAATTAACCAAATCATCATTGTGGTATAAACATCATTGCGAACTGTGGTAAGCAGCCTGCAACATCATTATTTTTAAATGAATGATTTATTTATTTTGTTAGTATTTCTATTAATTCAATGTTAATTTTAATAAAACGATTTTATAAATGAATACTAAATTGTTATAATGATAATTTAATAATTAAATTTTTTTAAATACAACTTTTCAAATAGTGGAATTGTTTTTGAAATATGTAATTATTTATAATAAATATAAATAAATACATGTATAATTATAAAAATAAAAAATATTTTTTAATAAAATATTTTTTTATATGAATTTTAACAATATATATAAATCGGAATATAAGTTTTATTTAATGAATAATATTAAAAAAACAAAATTTTATTTTTGATAAGTCCTATTTTCAATTTAATATAATTCAAACATTAATGTAAGTTTATTTCTATTTAAGGATTAATAAATAAAATATTTAGTATTTAATAATTTTTATATTTTTTAATAAATTAATATTCTAAAAATGATTTTTTTATAAACAAAGTTTTACTTGATATATTTATGAAAATCATAAATTTATTTTTTGAAATTATAAATTATGTTAATTTTAAATTAATTAAATTATGAACTAAATATTACAAATAAAAATAATCATATTAGATTTAATGAATTAATTAACTTACCATGTGATATAAGTAATTATTAAAATGTTATCATATTAATATAAAGATAATTTTTTTATAAAATATTATTTAAATTTCAAATAATTTAAATATAATTTCAATTTTTATAAAATAAATAAATTAAAATAATAAATCGAAAATCAAAATGTATTAGAAAATGAACAAAAAAAATATTAATAATAATATAAATCAAATATGGAATTTGGAGTTTGGATTTATCTTTTCTAGTTGTGGTTCAAGTGTTTCTTCCTCACTGAGTGGGTGAAATAATTTTGATGGGTGCAGGCTGGTTTCTAGATCAGTTGAAGACTTCGTCTCGAGGAGTCAAGGCCGATGTAGGTTGCAAGTGATTTTCATCGTCAGATGTGAGGTCGAAGTCGTTCTTGGAGTCATAGACATTGAGTTCAAGTATATATTGGGATTATTCAACCTCTGTTTCATGTCTGGACACCGTTTAGTTCTAAATCGATGATCTGTAGTTCGTTTTAATGATTTAGAGTTTCTGTTTTGAAGATCAGCCTAGTATCGTCCGGATCTGCAAGAAGGTTTACATTATTCATAAATGTGTGCATCTAATTGTATACCTATTTTACATTTTTCGTCAAATAATCTTAATCATCACTATCCATGAATTATTTTATTTATTGGGTGTCCAATTCTTTCTCTTATGGTTTTTTTAGTTTATTTCAAACTTGTTTTGTCGTCCTTGTTTAAAAATGATATTGCATGTTTTTTCCTTCATCGTTTTTTTTCATTTTTTCTACCAACATCACTTTATGTTTCCCTATTATCATCTAACAGTGGAAATTTTAAATTCACATAATTTTGTCAAATATTTTTTTGATATTTTTGTGTGGTTGTATATTGGAGCTTCATGAACAGGCTCCCAATCTAACCTAATTATATAATATAAAATACATCAATTTCTTTTTTGATGAATAAAGAATTAATTTAAATACATCTTCATTTTCTGTCTATTTGTTTCAATATTTGTATATTATATATCATGTGCATGCTGAGTTTTTTTATTAACACAGATTTAAATAGCAACGATTTTATAGATGGACAGTGAAATAATGGAACTATATAAGCTAGTATTAATAGTTCTTATAGGATTTAATTTAAAAACCATAGAGTGGGGGAGTTATATAGGTATTTTTAGATATGAAGAATAAGTTGAATGGTGTCTTCTACATAAGAAATTTGTAAGGGATTACTTATTTAATATTTTTTTTATGTCCATAGTTGATTTTCATGGAGTTGTTCTATATTTTTCATCAATGTTATTAAGAATTTATTTTATTTTGTGTAAGGGAATCAATTATTTTATTAAACACTTATGAATATTTATTTTTCAATGTTAATTTTATAGTATAGTTTGTTTAATTGTTTCTAAAAATATGATCTTTATTTTTAGATTTTGGTTACAAATTTATTATTTATTTTTAAACTTATTCAATAGGTACCATTTTATATAATTACATATAAAAGATCTATTTTATCAATTTATCAATTTTGATATTCTCAATCCTAAAATTAATAAGAGATATTATTTACATATAAAGGAAATATAATCAAATTATGATTCAATAGAAATATAAAAATTTATTTTGATATATAATTTATTAAAAAATATTTAGAAAATGATTATTCTTAAAAGTATGTAATTTTAAAATATTTATCTTAGTACATGTCATAATCAAATCAAGATTATGGCCATATATCGATGATTTTAATAGGCCATTCATACATATAAATATATATATATATATGTATATATTATTATATATATATATGCATGATCATTGAATAAAATAAAAAAATGGGTTTTTATGGGATTAAGAAGGAAATTTTAAGTATGTGATTGATTGCATGTAATTCCAAAAATTCTATCTATCATGAGATTTGATTATTCCACGTAAAAACTTGCAATTACCCATGAATATTTGTATTTATATATTTTTATAAGAAAAATTGAGAATTTTTTTTTCATGTATAATTATATTATAAAGTGAAAACCCTATAAAAAATGTATATGTACATAATGAAAGCTTAAAATGTTTTTATAAAAAAACATTACTTGATCGTTGTAAATATGGTAAGGAATTAGGGAGTGAACAAAATCCTTTAAAAATTTCATAGGCCAAAGATAACCTTTAATTTATCCCATTTCCATGATATTTTTATCCAAAATATTGCGTAGTGTTTTCCCAAAAATTACTAGATCAATTTTAAAGTAATTCTTGTACGTATGTAATTTTAAAAGTGATATAATATTTTCAATATAAGTAATTTTTGATAAATTTTCAAAAGTTATTTAATAAATAATATTAATTTTATTATATAAAGAATTTTTTGAATCACTTCTCAATGTTATTTTAAAATATATATTTTCTAAAAGAATTTGAACAATTTCAAAACCCCATATTGGGAAATTGAATTATCAGCCTTTTTTTTAATTGTTTTTCATTGGTAGCTTATAATTTTTGATTCAGAAAAATTTTATTTTGGAGTTAGTGCCTATGGATGCTTAGTAGACATATTCCTATTTTTGTTACAACTCTGATAAATTTAAGGTGTTATATAATCCTCAAGAACCAATAATTGTAAAAGGTCCTCTATTGTGTAAAACACTTCATATTTTTCAGTTATCGTTTATTAAAAAAATAAAAAGAATTTATGTGCACTGAGTCCAGAAGCACCGGCTCAGGCTATTACAATTTGTATAAGTGGCATGATCTAGACAACATTTGAGATTAAATTATGTCTTTTTTATGAAAACATAATAATCCCATTAGAATTTTCGTTGGATAGTTACGTCCCCAAAGAAATTTTTTAATTATGAAGATGGAAATTCAGAATTATCATAAGGCCGGAAAATGAATTGAGAGAGTGAAATTAATTTAAGGGTGTGAGAGAATGTAACACCCTGAGTTTTAAATAAAATATTTATTTAGTTTAATAGTATTTTCATTAATTAAATGTTGATTTTAACAAAATAAATTTGTAATTGAATTGTAAATTCGCATAATGAAAATTTACTATAAAAATTATTATTAAATAATACTTTTCTAAATGTGGTATTATTTTTGAAATATTAAATTATTATTAATAAATATATATAAATACACCATCAATTAACAATAATACAAAATATATTTTAATAAAAAACTGAATTTTTTTAGACACTCAATATAAATTGATATAAAAATATTAATTAATTAATAATATAAGGAAACATAATTTTAGTTTTGAGAGGTAATATTTTCAATTTAAGATAATTAAAACATTTATGTAATTTTAATTTTATTTTAAGGATTAGAAAATAAAATATATCGTATTTAATAAAAATAATATTCGATAATAAATTAATATTATATAAAATTTGTTTTTATAAAAAAAGATTTATTTAAAAGAATTATTAAAATCATAATTTCTTGTTTTGAATTTATAAACTATGTTAATTATGAATTTATCAAATTATAAGATAAATATTACAAATAAAAACAAGAATATTAAATTTAATTAATGAAATATTCTACCATGTATGTTATGTAATTATTAAAATTTTATTATATTAATATTTAAATATTTTTTTTTATAAAATATGTTTTAAATTTAATTTAAAAAAAAGAAATTGATTTTTTATAAAAGAAATCAAACTAAAATAAAAAACCAAAAACCAAAAATTAAAAAAATTGAATCAAAAATAAAATGAATAATAATAAAAATCAGATATTGAATTTGGAGTTTTGGTTTCAGGATTCATGTTGGGGGTTTGGGGGTTTCTCCCTTATCGTGTGGATGAAATAAATTTGAAGGGTAAATGTCGAGATATGGATCGGTTGAAGACTTCGTCTCTAGGATTCAAGGATATTGCAGGTCGCGAGTGTTGGTTCATCTTCAGATGTGCGTTCAAATATGTTTGTGATGTCACATACCACGATTTTGAGTTAGGATTGGGATTCTTCAACCATTGTTTGATGTTTGAACACCGTATAAGTCTAAATCTCTAATCGGTGGTTAGTTTTCCTGATTTAGAGTATCATTTTTTATGATCCTATTTGCATCATTTGGATTTTCATGTAGGATTACATGATTCATAAATATCAGCATCGAATTGTATACCTATTTTCTATTCTTCTTCGGCTGACCCTAATCGTCACAATCCTTGATTTATTTTATTTATTTAGAGTCAAATTCATCATCATAGCGTTGCTTTATGTTTATTGACAACATTTATTCCATCCTTTTTTAATGATGATATTTTATGAGGTTTATGTCTTTGTTGTTTTTCATTTTTTATTCCAACCTAAGATTCAGTTGTCCCTCTTATCATCTAATAGTGGAAATTTTAAATTCACATCATTTTTTCAAATAATTTCCAATATACTTGTGTGGGTGTATATTTATTGTTCACGAAGATGCTCTTAATCTAATCGAATTATACAATATAAAATGCATCAATCACTATTATGATGAATAAATAATTAATTTGAATAAATCATCATTTTCTCTCTAGTTACTTCAATATTTTTTTATTAAATATCATGGCCAAGCAAATTTTTTTATTAACACAGATATAAATATCAATGATTTTTAAAATGGGTAGTAAAATGAAGGCTCTATATATTCTAGCCTTCAGTGTTCTATTAGGATTTCATTTAGAAAACATAGAGTGGGGGAGTTAGAGTGAGCATTAGTGATGGGAAGAAGAAGATGGAAGGGGTCACCTACATAAGAAATTTTTAAGGGATTACTTATTTCATATATGATTTTTATGTTCACAATTCATTTTTATCAGGTTTTCACTATTTTTAATTAATGTTATTCAAAATATATTCAATTTCATGTTGGGGAATAAATTATATTTATAAACACTTATGGTTCTTCATTTTTAAATGTTAATTTTATGGTATATTTTGTTTAATTATTTTAAAACTTTTGATATTTATTTTTTTATTTTGGTTTTATATTTATTTTTTTAAACTTATTTAATAAGGATCATTTTATATAATTACATGAAAAGGATATATTTTATCTATTTTTCAATTTTAAGATTCTCTATTATAAAATTAATATTTGATATTATTTACTTGTAATGGAAAGATAATCAAATTTTGGTTCATTTTAATTATAATAATTTATTTTCTGAAATTATTTATTCAAAAATATATAGAAAGTAATTATTCATGGAATTATATTAATTTAAAGGACTGATCTACATTCATGTCTTACTCATATGATTATTATGGCCATATTTAGATTTTTTATTCGATCTTCAAACATGAACATATATATACGGGTATATACATATATGATTGATCATTGAATAAAATTACCAAAAATTGATTTTTATTTTCGTTAAGAACGAAATATTTATTACGTGAATGATTCAATATAATTATAAAATGTCTAGGTATCATGAGATTTGATTGAGCCAATTAAAAACATGAAATTCCTGATGAAGATTAATATTTATATATTTATATAAGTAAAAGTGAGAATGTGTTTTTCATGTAAGATTATATTTTAAAGAGAAAACCCCATGAAAATGTATATGCACATAAATAAATCTTTAAATATTCTTATAAAAACTAGCACTTAAATGTTGTAGATATGGTATGGAATTAGTGAGTGAAATCAATCCCTTTACAAGTGGGTAGTCCCAAGATAACCTTCAATGTTTCGCATTTTCACAATGTTTTTGTTTTCAAAATCTTATGTAGTGATTTCTAGAAAAATCATCAGATAATATTTAAGGAATTTTTTGTACGTAAGTAATTTAAAAAGTGGTATATTATTTTAAATCTTAGTAATTTTAATTAAATGTTAAAATGGTATTTCAAAAAAAAATTATGTAATTATCTAAAGTGTTTTTAAAATCATTTCATAATGTTATTTTGAAATAAATATTTTCTAAAAAGTTTTACATTAATTTCAAAACACCATAATGTGAAATTTAAAACCCACCCATTGTTTTAAAAAGTTTTTCATTGGTATCTTAGAGGTTTAATTCATAACATAACACTTTTGAAATTAGCATGCACAGAAGCATAGTTTGAATATGCTTCCTTTTGTTTTGACGTTAATAAATTTCAGGTGTTGTCTAATCCTCTAGATCCAAGACTAGTAAACGGTCCTCTAATGTTTAATTCATTATGTGTTTTTTAGTTATCTTTTATAAAAAAATACACATAATGTTTTTGAGAACTGATTCTGGAAGTCTAGACTCGGGATGTCACGCATTTGACATAGCACCATTATCATTTGTAGTGGTTGTTGTCTTCGAACAACCAAAACCCTATGAAGTTCCAAAAATCACCACATACATTCCCTAAATTACGAGCCTCCTAATAACTATGAGCGTCCTTTGAACTGTTTCTCTATGAATTATATGTAGCGTTTTTCATGGTTCACATAACTATGATATGTGGAAATCATTTTCTACTTTCCTTTCCCATTCTGTAATCCTCTTTTGTGGCCAACTAAAAGTGCGTCATGATCTATGAACTATGAAATACATTGTGTAAAACAATACTTTTACAAAAATAAACTCTCGATTCTGAGGTCCAGATTTTTTTCATACACTATGAAACTACCCCACCTTAAAAACCTACATCGGAAACACCAACCATGATCATTCGTGTTCATTTTTATTTTTTAAAATACACAATAATCCCCAAAAACATCGAGTGGATGCAATGAGGGATTTTTCCCAATAAGGTAACAAAAAACCTAGTCTTACATCCATTGGTGTAGTTTGATGCTATATTGGGAATGGATTGGCCATACTTTTACAATGAACAAACCGGGTTTAGGTAAAGGTAAATCACTCTTCACATCCTAAGGAATCCAATAATTCTATATAAGTGATAAGGGGGGTTAATCTTCTTCAGAGGTACTGTCTAATGTGTGGATATTATAGCCTCATTAGAAAGAATATATAGCTCAAATGATTGAAATAATGGAGTGAATAATGATATAAGAAATTTCCTTTGTGAGGGACCACAATGATATATTCGCTAAAGAATTTCCAAATCATCCTACATACTATGAATTTGAGTTCTCAATTTAACATATTCCTAGATTTCTACTGATATTAAAAACACCTTATAGAATGGCCTCCATTGAGTTGTAGGTACTAAAAAATAACTTACAATAGAATCTAGAAAAGGGTTTTATACACCATAGAGATTCACCATGGGGTGTGCTAGTCCTGTTAATAAATAATAATGATAGATCAATGCAGCAATGCATTAATTATTTTTAGCTTAAAAAATTCAAAATAATGAACAAGTATTTACTTCCACAGATAGATGACTTGTTCGATCAACTATATGGGGACAAGTATTTATCTAAGGTCGACCTTCATTTGGGATATCACCAATTAATGGAGATGACAGATGATATTCCTAGGACCTACATTAGAATGAGCTATTGAAACTATGACTTCATAGTGATACCTTTTGAAATATTTATGCAATTAATGAATAGTGACTTTATAGATCACCTTGATAAATTTCTGGTAGTCATTATTGATGATATTCTCATATACTCCAAGGGTAATGGGCAACATGAGGCACATTTGAGTACTATTCTAAAGACATTGCAAAGAGCGTAAATTTATGAAAAGTATAGTATATGTCAGTTTTAGATTGATTAAGTATCATTCGTGGGGAATTTAATCCCCAGAAAATGGATTTTTGTGAAACATTCTATGACAAATGAAATTGAAGAGTGTCGCAGGCAAACATCTATAATGGAGATCTGAATTTTCCTTGGTTTATCTGGCTATTAATGAATACTTGTGAATAAATTATATTGATTTTAAAACCCAAAAACCATGATTACTCAAAAGGGAGAAAATTTTATCTGGACTAGTGAATGTAAAGATTTATTTAAGGAGTTAAAAAATATTCTTATCACCATGTTGGAACTCACACTTCGGACATGTGGGGATTCCTTTTTAGTATACAATAACGATTCAATGAAGGGATTAGATTGTGTATTGATGAAAAATGAAAATTTTATACACTAAATATCATGGTAGTGGAAAATTCAAAGAAAAAACTATCCTACGTATGATCTACAGTTGATAGATGTGATATTCATGTTGAAAATATGGAAATATTATCTATATGGGGGAAAGTGTGTAATATATACAAATCTTAAGAGCCTCAAATATATATTCACACATAAAGAGTTTAATATTTGCGATCAAAGATGGTTTGATATCATCGATGATTACCACTGATTAATCCACAACCATATAGGAAAATTGAATAAAGTGGAGGATGATCTTAGTAAAAAGGATCCTCCAACATTATCAATGGTCAAAATTGATAAGGATATAATATTATTATATTTTCAAAGGATGGATGTTGGAATCATTAAGGAAAGAACATCCCCAATTATTTCTCAAATGATTACTCATCTATCCCTCAAGGAGAAAATAATTGATCCTCAATGAAATGATGTGGAAATTTAGAAGAAGGATGAAGCGATGAGAAAGGGGAAATCCTTAGAGTTTAATATGATGAGGTAGTAATTGTAATATTTGGGTCATGAATATATGTACCATAAATTCCAGAGATAATGATGTCTCTTTTGAATGACACACATAGACCATCCTTCTCTATTCACCTAGGTAGCACAATGATTTATCCAGATCTCTGAGGGAACAATTGGTGGGACAATATAAATAAGGAGATCACTAAATATTAATAAAATTTCCTAGAATTTCTAAAAATTAAGGATGAAATAAAAAATTCTAAGGGTATTATAAAAGCAATACTCATACCATCATGTAAATGTCAAAACATCACTATAGACTTCGTCACCGTACATATGAAGACATCCATAGGAAACAATTCTTTATGAGTTTTTGTGGATTTTATTACAAAGATAAATCACTTTATCACAATTTTAGATAACTCATCCATGGATAAAATTCCATAGATATACATAAAATAACTGTTATAGATTCATGGAGTAACACTATCGATTGTATCTGATCGAGAAATGAGATTCACATATATGTTCTAAAAATGTCTCCAACATACTCTAAACACTAAGAGAGACTTTATTAAAGCCTATCATCCATAAAATAATAACCAATTTGAGAAGACTATTCAGGCAAAATGATACATGTTAAGAGTGTGTTCTATGCACATAAAGGCAGGATGAGACCAATATCAACCTCCGGTTGAGTTTTCATTCAATTGTAGTTTCCAATAAAGCCTCCAAATGGCGACAAATGAATACAATTATAGGAAATGATTCCAAAAACTGACATCCTGGGATGAAGTCGGTGATTGTAAGTTTCTAGGATCAGAAATGGATCATGAAATGGTAGAAAAGGTAAAAATCATACAGCATTTTATCCAGACAACCCAAATTAGATAGAATATTTATACTGATAATTTTTTATGTGACCTGGAGTTTATGGTTGTAGACATGCTATTACTGTGCATATCATAGTTGAATAGGATCATGAGATTCTGGAAGAAGGGGAAACTAAGTCCCAGTTAAATTGAACCCTTTTGAGATTCTTTATCTTATTGGAGATGTGTCCTATTGACTAGAACATCCACTAACTGTGTCCCAAGTATATGAATTATACCATGTATCCCACTTAAAGAAGAACATATCATATATATCACATGTACTGAATTTAGAGGTGGTACAGTTGGAGAATCCTCTCTCTTACGAGGAGCATCCAAGGAAGATATTAGACTATAGAGATAATGTTCTAGTCAAAATATTACTCACATGGTCAAATTACTAGGGAAGAACAACAATTATGAAGAGGAAATATGGGAATTGGTTAAAGTGATTAAGAAGAAGTACCCTCACCTATTTCCCACATGGTTTTTGAAATTAAACTTCGAGGGTGAAATTTCATAAGGGGGAAGAATGTAACTAAGAAAAAATCTATCAATGAAAATTCACTTCTTATAATTAATTTATATAGTATGAATCATATAAAATATCAAATAAAAAACAATAAAATCATTATATACTAATAATTAATGAAATAATATATAATTATAAAAGTTAAGAATCCTAAATCAATGGAATAGTAACAGGACCTAAGATATAGTAATGAAACCCTTAGGAATAGTTATCCAGCCAATAAAAACGTATCCTCAACTATGAATGTATAAACAAAATTTATAAATCTTAAAAATGAAAATATGGTATAATTATATCATATTATAAGTTAATATATTTTTTAAAATGATAAATTAAGTGTTTGTCTTTATATAAAAAATAAATGTTTATTTATATTTTTATAATAAATATAATAATTTAAAAGAAAATAAATTTTATTAAAATTGATGAATAAATATAATTTTTTTCATTAGATTATAATTTAATTTTATGATACCTTAATTTAATTTTCAAAGTGTTTCAAATTCAGTTATAATTTGAAAATTCATATTTTCCAGGTAAATAATGATTTTAATTAAAATTTTAATTTGTAATATTTATAAAATAATTTCCATAATATGTGGTTAATTTTTGAATTATAAACATTGACAAGTGGATAGGCTATATTTTTGGTATATTTCTAAAATTTGTGATTTTTTAGAATAGTAAAATATTATAATTTATTATTATAGATAAATAAATGAATCATAGAGTCGTTATTGATGTAAGCATGATGTAAGACCAAAATCTCAAAATATATTTCCTTAGTGATAAGTTTCAAACTATTCATAGTCTTGACCCAAAATAATAAACAGTTGAATAAAATAAATTAAAAACACTCATCTCCTCCCCTTTAAATACCATCACTAACTACCAATTCTCCTTAGAACTTCCAATCCATTAATCCTATCAAATTTCTACTCAATACTCTACCCAATTCCCTAACACACGTCTATGATACCTTGTTATAATCAAAATACTAAAACATTTTCTCTTAAGAGGTTCTTAAGGAAGATAAATTTAAGAGGTAAAATATTTTTTCTTTTTCTTTTAATTCCTTTTTAATTTTAATTTATTTTCATATCCTCTTATAACTGCCACTTATCCAAGTGGAATGATAAATCAAATATATTTTATATTATATAATTTTATATTTTTAATTGAATAATTCATATTTAAATATATTTCCTTATCCTTTTTTTATAAAAATGAAACTATCATTTGTGGTTTTTCAATTTACCGCCACTCTAGAAGATGTGTTTTCATTTTTAAATACCACATTAAAGAATGGTCATAAAACCATAATTATAGTAAAATAATATGTTATTTTACATTTTATAAGTTATTTATTTTTCTCTAAATTATATATATACATTATATTAAATAAAATGATATGAGTTTGTGATGGTTTTAAAAGCTTCCTATTAAAGTAAACCATTTTCATTAAATATACATTTATTTATTTTTCTCCACACCATATTACCCGATTATATATATGATCATTAAATATTATGAAATTTAATAAATATATTATAATTTCAATTCTTGATTACTAATAAAACTTTACATTAACATTCATAATCATAAACAGTTGAATCGATCATGAAAACCAAGAAAGCAACATCTTTCAAACGATGAAATTAAAATCAATAACTAATCGAAAAGACCATAAATGAACGTAATAAAACAATAACGAATCAAATTCATGTATAAAATGTTATTTATTTATCTATTAAATGATATTATTTTATTATCCTGGACATTAATGTAAAGAAATCATTTAGACATAAGGTAATGGGAATCTCAAACACGATTTCTTTTCTTTGGGTATTTATCTTTAATTCTAAATTTTAGTGATAATATTATTTAATATTCTTAAAAAATATATTTTTTTATTACCATTTAATTAATTTGATATACATGTTTCCACCCAAGTTTATGACAAATGTAGATCTTTTTCCAAAAGAATTCTTCCTTCTAAAAACACATGATTTACTTCCCTTGAGATTTTATCTTTTTTACTCAATATTGATGATTATTTTACCATGTATGTTATTCCCTTAGTTTTATTGTAACCCAAATGTTTATCCATAATAATATGATTTTTTAAAATATCATGACACCCATTTCCATTCCATGGGTTATTTTATGACAAATATTGTAATGTGTGGAATGCATGATTATGTAAATTCTATGATGTGTCAGGTGCACTTAAAATTATATAGTGCTCCAATGAATTTGATAATGTGATGTATATCATGATATAATGTGAAATATTCAGGAAAATGATTAAATATTTGTTCTCAATGATTATTTTATGATTATTCACATCTGTTATGTGTGATCATGATGGTAGATTTGTACATAACTATGTGTTGTATTTGTCCTCTAAGACATGATTTTTAATTTTTTTTGAATTTCCATATTACTTTACTTTGTCTAATTTTTTTTATCTTGATTATGATTATTATTCTTTTATTATGTTATGATAATGAGGTTTATGCTCACACATGTTTAATGTCTCTTATTCATCCTCTTACTAGGCTGATAGCTCACCCATTATTTTGATGTCTATCCTTTATTTAATACTTTAACTAATGATAACAATAGGGACAATAATAAGAAAGAAAAAAATAAATCAAATAGTGTTTATTATTTTCTATTTATATTTCTTGTGTGGTATTAATTTTTCCAAGACACTAAACCTTTGAATATTTATTTTCTATCTCTATTATGTTGTGTCCATTTAAAACAATGTAATTATCTTGTATGAAATGTAGGGTCACTATAGGGGACATGAATCTTGAATAAATAGTAATGAATGTAATGTATTCATTGAATGAAGAAATTAGAATTATAATATTGTTTTTCCAATTGATACAAGGAAATATAATGGGATGTATTACATTTAGATTTTTTTTCAAGTGTGTCAAGAAAATAAAAGTGAACAAATGACCTCATAAAAATGTCTTAATCATAATGGAAAATAAGAATTGGAATCATAATTATCTTTTCTAAGAAGATTGAATCTGTCTACATCATTATATATGCAAGTTGAATGGAGTTTTGTTATTAGGAAATCATATTGGTTAATTATAATGAACAATTCTAATCATACTGATGTTTTTCAAGGAAGTTAGAAGCGAACTGAAGTCATTAAAATATTCAAGAATGTTCATGAAGAATTGAGAGGCGCTGAATAAGTTATAAATGTATTTGGAAATCAATGGAAATGGAGATTCTGGGAAATTATTTTGAGAGGGAAGAAATTTTCAGAATCCCACCAAAACCAGATTGGGATCACATATAAAAGGAAAAAGTAATTTGTAATTTTCCGACATATATACTATTCTAAGTGTTTATAGAAAAGCTCCAAATTTATAGGGAGAATATTTTTTTCATTGATCATTAATGAATAATATTTCTACAAATATGAAGAAAGGATAAGAGATAATATCTTATACACCTAGTCATTATATTGGGCTGGGTCATTAGACTAGGATTTTCAGACTCAGAATAGAAGTGGACCGAAATTTTCTCTGGTTTATTTTGATAAAGTTATATTTTTTAATTTAGAAATCATACTTGGGAATAGGATGGGAAAATCAGATTGATTATCATTACAAATTCTAGAATCTTCTTAATATCTTCTGGGTAATAAAGAGAAGAATTGATTTGAAAGATAATATTTGTGATTGTTTATCATGAATCAGCATAACTTGTTTCTTACAAAATCTTTCTTATATAATTTTATGCTACTTTCAGAACATGAATTATTATATTGGTAAAAATTCGTCACTAGTCTAAGGGAATATCCTACTTTTTTTCCACAAAAATGGATTATCTTCCAATGGACCATGTGCTATTGGATAATTTCCAAACCATAAAAAGGACGTAGATACTATTATTGATTAGTAATCCATATAAGTCTTGTTTTCTTATCGATGTGTGTTTTCATTATTTTCATAAGGGAAATATTTCATTAATAGGTGGATAAGGTTGTTTCAATAAAAAGAAAACATAACGTAAAATGATATCATCAATTCACCCCTCCCCCTCTCAGTGATACAAAAATATCAAATGAGAAATTAGAAGTTATATCAAAGTGAAGGTTCCCTTCAATTACTCCTTAATTATGTTTTGAAGAAACATTGATAGAGAATTTGAATTATGACAATAGTAATGGTATTCCTATTTTCAATGGTATGAATTATCATATAGAAAATATATGATGTTACCTTAGCTTATGTCTCTTGGATATGATGTTCTTAAATAAATAACAGTTAAATTAACTCCTATTGATGATAAAGATAAACTTAAATATAGTGATAAGAATAATATTGAGAATGAAGGAAGGGAAAATTATTCTTTTCATTTATCAATTTTGGAAGGTTATTCCTTAAGAGTGAAGGGTGTTTCTACTGCCAATGGAATTTGGGATAAGTTGAAAAAAAAATTATAAATGAAATAAAAAGGTAAAGAAAGAAAACATACATGTTTTAGAGGATGATGAATGAAGACCTCAAGATGGATTAATACAAATCAAATGGTTACTTCTTTATCAAGGTGAGTGAAATTATTTTTACTATCATATGTCTTGGTGAGAATCTGGAAGAATATATAGTAATTGAGAAGATATTTACAATTATTAAAAAAAATTTGCAGAAAATGTATCTTCATTGGAAGATAGAGATCGAGAAACATCATCTCTGGATTATTTTCATACTACTCTCATAAATTATGTAATGATAAGGGAGAATTTTATGAACAGAAAAACAAAATCTAATCATGAAATGACTATCAAGGTGGACAAGGAAGAAAATTTCAGGAAGGATCTTGAGAAAGAAAATATTGATTCTCACTGTGAAAATGGGGTATGTAAACTTCTTGATGAATTGGTATACTTATTTTCTGAAAATGATATAATATGTACATGAATTTATAAGGTACAACTTCCCTAGATATTATTTTAATGTGGATTCTGTTTGACACTATGAATTTAACTTTCATTTAAGAAAAAAAGAAGAGGATATTGATGAATAAGAGAGAAGGCCATGAAGGGCATAGAAGAAACATGATAATACGAATAAATATTTTTTCATAGGGGAAGATTAAAATTCTCCGAATAAAAAAGAATACGTTTCTTATATTAATATGATATATAAGTAGATAATAAAGATAAATCTAAAATTTATACTAAGCATTTTGATGAGAATACTTTTATTCCAATGGTTAATAATGAATAATTTTGAATCTTAATTTCTGAAGAAGGAGAAACCCAATTAGAATATAATCTTAAATAATAATTGAAATAATGTATGTGGAAGATTGAGAGGCTTTAGAATCAATTTGGGAATTTGAAGAATCAAAAACTTTTAACAAAAAATACAGATTTTTTTCTGGATGAAAAATTCAATATGGTGGAAGAGGATGATGATTTTAATAAATCTCATTAGAAATAATAGAATAATAATTAAAACATAGATGTTATGTTGAAGGAAAAGATAAGATAAGATGTAACTCATCCAATAAAAACATTCTATAGAAGAACACTGGGGTTCAATTTTAAAAAATTATATATATATAGATGATTAATGTGAACATTATAGTGAACCTAATATAGATCAATAAAACATATATTCAAATGTTGAGAATAAATTTTATGTTGTTTAAGAAAAAAAGAAATCTCAGAATGTTATGTTTGTGGAAAAGACCAAATAATATAGAAAATCAAATGTCACCAAACATTCCATGTCTGAAAAATTTTCTATAACTTTAGGTTTTGTTATTTATAAAAAGAAAACTCTGCTGAAAAATAATATTTCTATGGGAAATAGGAAGGTTGGGGGATAACAATGTTTTGATACGAATATGACAAGGTTGTTGAGAAATCCATCCACAACTCTAGTCAGTATGTATGTTTCAGAGACATATTATTTATATGGACACTATTGGTATTGTAGTGGATTATAACAAACATAAAATATGTTCTTTTTTAATAAAACAATTAACCCATCCCAAAATTACTGAAGGAAAATTTTTGCGGGATTCAATCCTTTCAAAGAAAAAAGTATGATAAGGATGTTCAAAAGAAACATGATACTGTTGTTGTGAAATTTGAAATAGGTTATAACCTCTAGAGACTATTTTTGAATGATTAGAAAATTCTAGACACCTTTAAAAAGGATTATTTTTTTCTGGCCCACAAAAAGTTTCACAATCCTAAGAATCCAGAGATAAAGAAAGATAATGGGAAATAAAAGATTCTTGTTTTCGAAACCTCTATGAATAATATAAATGTTTAATGACCAGGGATTATTTATAGTTAGTTTTTTTATTGTATGACATGATATTTGATGTTTTTAAATAAAGTTGAAGAATGCATGGAAGGAATAATGAATTTTGGAAATGATAAATCTATAAGAATCATAGGTGTTGGATCAACCATAATTGGGAAATAAAGTTGAAATCCATTAAACCTTTGTACATTTTTGTGATGAAACACAATACAATAAGTGTTTCTAAGAATTTCGATAATTGAAAAAAGTCATTTTAAAAAATATGGTTGTTTTGTGAAGAGTGAGGAATATGAAAATGTGGTTATAAGAGTCCAACATACAAAAGAAAACTCTTTACATGTTGGTGATAAAACAAAACTCTTGTTACTTGGGTATGGTGGAAGAGAGTTAGTTGTGGAATAAAATCACGGGATTCATGTGTCAGAGAAAATTTGTAAATATATCAATGTTAGAAATTGTCTGTGATATTCCAGATATTTCAATAAAAATAGATTGGTGTTTCAATGATTTCATAAAGGGAAAATTACTAAATTATACGATCTAAAAGTATATATTTTTTAAGATAATTGATAGAACATTTCCATTCTGATATTTTTGGGTTAATTATAAAATAATAAACAATTAGAGATAATTACTGCATGATTTTCATTGATTACTTCACTCACGTTATGGTTTTTATTTATATGAAACATGAGTCAGATGTTATGAAAATATTTAAAAGTTTCACGAGGAATGAAGATAAGGAATGTGAGTATTCAGTGAAGAAATTGAGAACATATAATTGTGCTGAATAATGAAATGAAGAATTAGAAATTTATCTTGAGAAGAATGTAATTTGGCATGAGTTTAGTTCACTATACACTTCTATGAAAATCTTTTTTCTAAAAGTAGAATAAAAGTTTGGTGGAAATGGGAATAACTATGTTACTTGAACATGGTCATTATCATTAATTTTGGAGGCAATCCATTAATACTAATGTGTATATAAAAAAACAATGTTTCAATAGTCCAAAATTAGATATGACTTCTTAGGAAATATTTTAGGAAAAAATTCCACTTTGGAAACTATTAATAATTTTTGGGAGTACATGCATCATAACTATTACAGGTGGAATCCTTGGAATCTTTGATCAGAGATGTGAAAAACAGAATTTTTCATAGATATTCTCAGGAAGGATGCAGATACATATGTTTTAACAAATAAATAAGATGAATTTTCAACAATGTGGATGTGAATATAATTAAAAAGGATTATGAGGATAATCATTCTCAAACTGATTAGGAAGTTGAGTAGGATAAAAAAATTTGTTAATAATAATGATTGTGTTACTAACAGTGGTAATTATACTCTGGAAGAAGAATCAGACTCAACTATTTCAATTGATGAAGAGGAATGTAAAAAATTGCATCCCAGACTGAGGAATCATGTTGAGGCTCATAACATTATTGGTGATCAACATCATAAGCATTAAACCCTAATATCAAATTTTATTACACATACTTCATTATATAAAAAAGTCGAGGTGAAGGATATGAATTATGCTTTTGAGTATCTATAATGGATTTCAGCTATGAATGAAGATATTGATCAAATAGAAAAGAATGATACTTGGGAACTCCTATCCAACCTGGATAACAAAAATGTTATTCGTAAATAATGGGTTTTATCAAAAAAATTATAAATGAATATGGTGAAGTGATAAGGAAAAAATAAATATTATCTTTCGAAGGATACTCAACAATTAATGTATTTTATTCAGATGAGTCCATTTCTCTAGTTTAAATGTTAGAAACAATGAAAATATTTTTTTTATTAATTATAAATGATGTTAGTTTTTTTTCAAAAGGACTTAAAGTCCACATTTGTTAATGGTGATCTTAATGAGGATGTTTACATAGAAATCCCATGTGGATTTGTTATTATGAAAGTTTAAAGTTATGTGTGTAAGATGAATGAAGCCTTTAATGGGATAAAACAAAAATTGAGAACATGGTATTTAAAATCATATCCATTCTTGAGGAAGATGAATTTTTGTAATGAAAGATTTTATACAAATATTAATATAAAGGAATTTGATAAGTTAACACTCATTGTAATTATTTATGTTGATGACATAATATTTATATTGAGTTTGATGAATGATATTGTAAAATATTTTCTGGTTAGATAAATAGTAGTTTCAGATATACATGCTAGGATAAATGAAATACTTTATTGGGTGACAAATTTTATATAAGAATAAACACATTCTACTTTCTCATGAAATGTATCATAAGAAAATTATTTAAAAGTTTTTTCATAGAAAAATCGAAACTAGTTTCCACAACAACATCAGAAGTAACCAAGAAGAGTAAATAAGTTGATTGTATGAAAGCTGACTAGAAAGAGTTTCAGAATAGGATTGGAAGTCTTTTATATTTGACATCCTCAATATCAGGAATTTTTTATTCTACAAACTTATGTGGAATATTTTAGAGTTTCCTAAGAAATAATATTCAATTTATGGAAAAATTATTCTAAGATATATTAAAGGAACAAATAATTTAGGAATTTGGTGTGATATCATAAAAAGTATTGACTGGTTTGGGTACATAGATACTAATTGGGAAGGAGTTGTTTATTATAGATTATCTAAAAATGTTGGTGTATTATTTCTGGGAAAGGGTTGTGTTAGATAGAATATAAAAAAACATAATGCGGTAACTCATAGAATGGATCATGTGCAGTATTTTTTATTTGTAACACCCCATGATTTCATAGTGTGTTACTTCTTCAAAATAATTCAATAACTTGCAGTACACGCAACACCGAGTTCAAGCGCACCATGACTTATCAAAAAAGCCATTCAAAAGAGGTTATTAATAGTATTAACTAAATTTTGAACATTATATAATACTTATAAGTTTAGATTCCATTTTATGAGTTTCTTAGACATAATTTAAGAACAAATTCATTTTTTCAGATAAAAGATGTATTTTTCCAAAATGCACTTTTACCAACTTTTAATAGTGAACCCTTTTAAATACAATATTTTAAACATTTATATTTTCAATTTTACTAAATAACTTTATTCTTTATAATGGATACATGAAAGAACTTACAATGTAACACCCCATGCTTCCACAGTACGCTTCTCTTTGAATAATACAATAGTGTGTGTTGTGTGCAACATCGAGTTCTAACACACACTACAACCAATAAAACTAGCCGTTGTGAATAGTAATACCTAATTTTTAAAATTTTATAAATTTTATCTCTCAAAATGGACTTCATTTTTGGATTCGGGATATCAAATTTAGCCTACGGTGAAATTTGGGTACTTTTCGGATAACTTTTATATGTTGATGAATAGTGAAAATTACTAAATTTTAATTAAAAACAACTTTTTTAATAAAAATAAATAATAGTGATAAATTATTAATTTGAGTGGTTTTAAAGAATACATGGAATATATTTTTACTATTTAATAAAATTTTTGTCATTGTTCATAATTTCATAATTAAAACGGACCTAAACAAGTGCCAATCTTTTGATAGTTATTATATCTTAAAAACACTCTTTTTGTTTTGAAAGCGGAAATTCTTTTTAAATTAATTTCTGCCACTTCTATGTTTTGAATTTGGAAAAATAGACTCCATATTTGGAATCAGGATGTCCAAATTGTGTAAATAGGTGAATTTTATTTTTAGACATTTTGAATAATTACTTTGTTATATAATTTATTTACCATGGTTAAAAGGTAAATGAGGTAAATAAGGGTAAAAATAATATTATAATAATAATAAATTACCCTAAAATGGGTCATAACCTTATTTGTCGAAACATTTCCAACCATGGGCATCATTTGGTCTATTTTTGGTTCCCCTGGAGCCAGTTGAAGGTGATAGGGAGACATTATATTAATTATGTTAAAGTAAATATAAATATGACATAAGCTTATGTCTTTTAGAAAAACAATTTTTACATAGGGTTATATGTGTTATATTTTAGATTATAAAACTTCATTATAAATCGAAAACATTTCCTACATAATGTTATTTTATTTATAATATTTAGACATTGAAAAAGTAAAAATATATATGACATAATAATGATTCAGTATTTACCTTATTAAAGAAAGAATCAAATAATTGGTATTATAAATGTGAAAATAAATATAATTTGAAAGTTTTGATGATATACATGAATTTTCTCTGTTAATATTCCATGTATGGATTTTTTAAATGAATTTGGTTCGAACTAATAACGTTTTTAAGACTTTGACAAAAATCAATTATTGAGTAGTGTCAAAATTGACAAAAATGAGTTTTTAAAACAAATGTTATATTATTAATTTATATTCAATTTCTAAAAATCTAAGGTTCTGAAAAAATACTTATATCATTTTTGTAGTATCATTAATGGACCACTTTTGGGTTTCATGGATTTATATAGTATGTTTATTAACTATATAATATAAAAATAAAAAGTGATATGGTAAATGTCAATTTAATTAACTAAGAGTTAAAACTAAAATAAAAGGTTAATATAATGTCCCAAACCTGTCTAAAATCAATTGGTTGAAAATATTTTGACCCATACCCTTCTTAGACTTTGAATAATCCACTTTGGATCCATTAGACACCGAATATGAATTTATTATAAATTAATACTTTAACATTTTCCTAATATGCCCCTCCTCCCCCTTATAAAAGGACCCAACTTCTAACAAATTATTCACACCATCGAAGCCTTTTGGTTTGGCCAAACCCTACCCAAATACTCTCTCAACTTCTCTAATTTAAACCTAGAGGCCCTAGTTTGATCATAAATTCATCTTATGGAGCCCTATTTATCAAATCAAAAGGAATAACTTGAAGAAGAGGAGGTTAAACGTACCCTCGACTAAAGGAAAGTGAAAGGTAAGGGTTAATTCCTCAATCTAATTGTTATCTGAGATTGTTTATGTGTAAGTATTTAATCCGCATTTTTTATCAACTATGTCCATTTTTCATAAAAATGACTTCAAAATGAAGATTTTAATGATTTTGAAAGGTACTCTACCAAGATCAAAATTGAAAATGTTATAATGATTTATCTTTCTAAATCTTTTTAATTAATGTCCATGTTTTAAAAATGATTTTAAGGATTTATTTTTATGGACATGAATGTTTTGAAATGATAATTTTTTTCAACAGTTTCAAAGTTTTATGGGAAAATTTGATTCAAAAATCTCTTTTAAATTACTTCCTTTATAAATGTGTGACTTTTAATTGATTTTACAAATAGGATATTTCTCTCAAAAAAATTTACTCATCATTTTCAACTCTATTAGCATCCTCTACTGGATATTATTTTGGATTGAGATTGATTTATTATAATACAATATTCCTTATTTTATTGAATGAGTTATGATATGTTTGACTATGGATGTGTTATTTTTATACCATTCATGGTTTATAGAGAAAGTATTGACATTTCGTATGCACGTTTTAATACGAATGTTTATGTTATGTTTAAACCTTTTCATATGATGAATGCATTGGACTTAATAAGTGACGGGTGGAGCCCTCTATATCTCTTCAATGCATCGGTTGGTCTCATGAGACAAACTACTGTCTTGGCACGAGGCCTTGACAAAATCTTATTTGTAGTATTTGCACGAGGCCTTGTCTACATGGTTATGATAGTATGGCATTACACATTCCATCATTATGAAAGTGGTTAGTGATATTTCATGTGATTATTCAACTATTAGAATATCCATGTGAATAAGTAAATTGAATTATTTCATTTTATTTTTCCCATATTATGCTGAAGTTCAAGTTTAAAAGGTTTTTGTTTGAGTAATTCATTTCCTTAAATGTTTATGCTTATTTATGAATGTTTCCGCTATATTTATTAACCTTACTAAGCATTTGAGCTCAACTCGTTCGATGTCTTATTTATCTCAATATTCCAAGAAGTGTATTGTTACTGATATGGAGGGTTAATCCAAGGGAATAATGGCGTTTATAAAGATAATTTATGTTGTTTTGTATGTATTAATGTGCAATGTAACATTCATGTATGTAATCTATTTTCCAAGACTCCTAAACCGATCAGTCCTTTGGGACTTGGTTCCTTTTAATCATGTCAATGTATTAAAGTAATGCACCATCTAAAGGTAACTGATATCGGGGAGTTACATTATTACTCTATCCTCTACGCAACTTATGTGGATAAAGACACAATTGGAAGATTTACTTGTTGATTTTTTGTAACCCTTTCTCATGGGATGAGATAACCAAAGTGAAATCAACCTTACAAGGAATAAAGTAAAATAGTATCATTCAAAACATATTGATATCAAATACCATTTCATCGATGTGCTTGTGGATAAGAATGAATTGGAGCTAGAGTATCTTCCAACATTAGAACAAGTTGCTATAATTTTTACAAAACCATTACTGAAAGAACCTTTTCATAAAATTATTTTGATCATGGGATTCTATCCTCTTCCTCATAAAGGATGAGGTATATTTTCAACCTATAATTTTATGTTTGGATAGTGTCGTTAAGGGGATTTGTTTTATTAATCTATCATTAAATAAATCATATATAGAGGGGGAGTTCTGGGTAAGCTGTGAATCGAGAATGTATTTGTGTGAACTTTTCTAAATATTTGTTAGAGTGGATGAAGGAAAAGATAAATTTTGTTCACATGAATGTTAAAGAGGCATAAAATAAATCTTTTTACTAAAAAATATGTATTAGGAGAAATTTTTTATGAAAATACGTAGAGGTTTCATAAGTCACTACTTTTTTAATGTATGGCTTTGTTTTCAATAATTCTTATTTCCTACAATGATTTATATCATGTAGGCTTAGAATTAGGCATAAGTAATACATATATTGTGGATAAAAAGATTATTTAATTGTGAATATTGGTTGACAACAAAATCCAAATAGGGATATTGTTAAGACCAACCAGATAAAGAAGATTATTGTACTCTAAAATTGTCATTTATTTTCAATGAATTATCAAAGAAGGATGAATCACCTCATTTTTTTTTGTAATAATTGTGCTAATAATTTTATTAAGAAAAATTTTCTCACAATTATTATAAAATTCCATCTTATTGATAAGATTCTTCCTAGAATAAAAGGCACGTAAAAATATCCTTGGTTCTAGAATGAGGTTTTCATCATAATGAGGAGTATATTTATATTCAACATAGATCTGAAATAAATCAGATGATTCTTATATGTTTAATATTTCTAAAAAATCATAAGTAATTCTTAAAACATGTGATACTATCTTGAAGAATGAATAGAGGAGAAAAGGTGCACCCCATCATACTTAGAAAACTCATATTCAGACTGAGAAGAAAATTAGTATGTTGCTGGATGAATGTAAATTTACAATACTTTTCATTATAAGTTAGAAAATTCATTAGCAGATATTAAATGTTATCAAAGTCATGAGGGAATTCCTACTTACACAAAACAGTTTTTGTAAAAATGAAGTTACTGAAGTAAATTATTTTTGGTCTCAGGTCATTAGATTCAGATTTTTATGATAGTTGGGAAGGTTTCCTTGATCATAATGAGAGAAATCCAATGTGATAGTTTATTAATCAATCCAAAATCCAAAATATTTATATATTTATATAAATATATTCATGAGTATGAAATAATGAAAATAAACAACATTTTAAATTGGAATATCTTGATACTGGTCCATCAAATTCTGTATACCATTATAATCATTACAGTTATAATTTTATTCATGGATGTTGGTGGGACAGATCAAAGGAAAAAATAATTTAATCTAATTATAATTATATATAGGATAATGATGAAGATTTATCAATAAAGTAGTCAACTATTTCCCTCAAGAAATATTTTTCGTTTTTATTATAGAGTTAAAAAAAATTTCTTTATCAAGTTGGTCATGATAAAGAAGACCTCTAATTTTTTGATGTTTTTTATTCATATGGGGGTCATGATCCATCATATTAATGTTGACATTGATTGTTGAAATGAAGTCCAGATCGATAAAAAGATGTTACCTAACATTAATAATTTTATTTTATTAAATAATATTTGGGTGAAGAAAATAATAAAGATGAATATTTTTTATAATGTTTTGGATGTGTTTTTGATTGGGGGAAATAAGATTGCTTAAAGAGTATGAATAATATACTATCTCCCCCATAATGAAGAAATTAGAATGATAATATTGTTTTTCAATTTTCTATAGAGAAATTAAATGGAATTTATTCTGTTCTAATTTATTTTCAACTGGTTCAAGAAAATCAGAGTGACCAAATTCCCTCATCATAATGACATAATCCTAATGGAAAACCAGAATCAGAATCAAAATGATGTTTTCTATGAAGCTTGAAGATGTATATTTCATCAAATATTCAACTATTATGGGGAATCTAAAGGAATAAATATTATTAGGAAATTGTAATGGAGAATTAGAATCATACTGAAGTTTGTCAAGGATGTTAGATGTGAGATGATGTCTTTATAAGATTCAAGATGAATTGAGAAGTGTTGATGTTTAAAAAAATTCATATGGAACTCATTTGTAATAGAGTTTTCATGAAATTATATTGAGAGGGATATTTTTTTTAAAAATATCACCCAAAACAAATTTGGGACACCTATAAAAAGAAATTTTACATTTTAATTTTTCAGACATTAGTACTGTTTAGAGCGAATGGAGAGAAGCTCTGAATTTATATAGAGAAGATGTTTATGAATTGAGTTTTCTTGAATAATTTTTCTTGATAGAAGAATAAAAGATAAGGGATAATATCATCTTGATCTATTTGTCATATTGTGTTTGATCATCATACTGGTATATCTGGACTCAGAATAGAAGTGGTTTAGAATTTTCATAGGTTTATCAATAAAAATTTATATTTTTTTGTTGAGAAATCGGACATGGAAATCAGACTGGGAAATCAAACTGACTGTCAATATGAATTCCATGATGTTATCACTAGATTTTGGGTAAGAATGTGAATAATTGGTTTGAATGATCATATTTGTGAATGTTGACCAAGAAGAACTAAAACATTCTTGTGAAAAAAACATTCATATATCATTTCATGATACTTAAAGCACATGCATTGGTGTTTAGATCACAGTGACACAAAATTTAAATGGAATAGACAATATATTGTGTTCCAAACAAAATAACTCTTTTCTTGTGGATTGTGTGGTATTTTAAGAGGTGGGTATTATAGTTTCATAAAGAAGGAAACATAAATGAAAATGGTAACACAAATTCACCCCTCCACCACTTAGTGAAAAAAATTATTGATTGGGAAATTACATCTTGTTCCCAAACAGTGTGATAGACACAATTTTCACAAGTTATGGTGAACTAGGTCTCTAAATAGTGCAACCTCTTGAAACATGTAAGAAAACATTTTTCCCTTGTATCTTTTATCCCTTAATACAACTCATCATTTCCCATTTGATACACAACATCCTCTTTGAATAACTCCTCCTCTATTCTCATAGTTTTTATAAATATTAATTTAAAATTAGATTTGAATTTCATTCATCACATTGGATAGAAAATTCTATGTGTGTGTTTCCACTTGTCTATTTCATCCTTTTTTCTCAGCGTATTTGATTATATCCCCATGTGATCTCATATCCCCTATTCTGAGGGTGTTTAAATATTTTTTTTTGTTTTTGTCATTAATGCCTGAATTAAAGGATGATACTGGACATAAAGTCTTCTTCTCATCTAAGGTAAGTAGTATAAACCTTTTCCCTAAAATTTTTGGTGTTTATAATATTTCATCCATTTTTATTCATGTCAAACCATCCATGTGTATCTCTAAAATTTGAAATTAATTAAGTATGCGGTTATGACTCAATTGGTTATCCCTTGTATACCAAAATTATTCTTGGAGGGTTTGTACCTCAAAGAAAACCATCCCTATTGGGTGCATTACTTATAGGCCCATGACCCAAAAAATATTTTAATTTGAATTAAACCACCTTTGAGGTGTGTTGTCACATCCCTTGCTAATGGGATTTTTATCGGTATTAATGACATGTACATGTAATGGAATTACCTGTGGAATATATAATCAATTATAGAATAATTAAATAAATCATTGAATGTCAAGATCTTGACACTAGTACCTTTTTAAATGATATAGTGTAATGTACTTCACACTTGGTCCCACTTTCATACTCATCAGTCATATCAATAAAATGATGAAATCAATTAATAAAATGTAGGGTTAATTTTTTTAGCCTTGATTGTAATATGACACAGATTTGGTTACATTATGCTTACATTTTTCATGAACATGATTCTTTTTATTATTTATGTGGTGATAATGGACACAATGTTCTTTATTATTTAATTGGACATGACATTCATTATTATTTACATAGACATGAAATTACAAATTATTGAATAGGACATGATGGTCCTTATTATTTATGTCGACATAAAGTTCCTTATTATTTCCATAAACATTGAGTTCCTTATTATTTAGTTGGGCTTGAAATTTCTTATTCTTTATTTGGACACTTCATTCCTTATTTTTTACTTGGATAGAATGTTCTTAATTGTTCATTTTGACATGGAATTATTTATTTTATACTTGGAATTATAGGACTTAAATATCCTTATTATTTATAATATAAAAAATGTTCAAAGATATCCTATAATGTCTCAAAGAAGGTTGTATCATATGAGTGTCCATTTATGAACATGAGCCAACAATGGTTTTGTTTACTTCATTCTTTTATTTTTTTTATATTTACCTGCACACTACATTATTATATACTCACAGACTGGATCAAATATAAACACCGTTTGGGGTGGCCTATAGTATAAGGCCCCGACCTTAAACCTTACTTATTCATGATTTATTACAAGATTACACATTAAGGATCTTTTCAGTTTTAGAGTTTTAGAGAATTAGATCATGAAACTTTCATTACATTCCACATTTAAAAAAAGTGGTATATAAAAGATAGTATTCATTTTTCCCATCAACGGAAACATATTTAAAATAAAACATGTATTCTTTTTGACACTTCCTTGACACTATCATCATATCGTGTACCTTTCCCTTGACCTGTGAAAAACATTTCAAAAAAAACTTGGGATGAGCAAAAAAAGCTCCGTAAGGGTTATAAAAATATGGAAAGGAAACATGAGTTCATATATACATAAGAATGAAATCATACATTACCCATAAAAAATAGGAACTTTAACATACCTCATAAAATCATGAATAAATCATATAAATCATAAGACCTAAAAGGTAACTTGAGAATTCATAACATTCCTACGTAGGGAGTAACCCTCTTGGTTACGTTTGGAATACCCACCACAGTATATTCCCTAAATCTCTTCGGAGAAACATTAATGTTTCACTCCTTCGCGTTACCCAATTCATTAGAGAGCTATATCGGGCTCACCCACCCTTAGTTTATCACGGAACCACACGTCTTCATAACAATGCCCAAGAACCATAACATAATCTTATCAAATAAAACATGTATAATGGAAACATAACATTTCCACCTTCCAATAACAAGATATCAATACAACACATTGATATAAAAACATTATGAAAACCATTTTCAATACCAAAATAAAAGAAAATTAAAACATGGTATTTATTTTTATTTTAAAAAGAAGGTATGGCTTGTAGAGGAATTCGAAACTCAAATAATGGTCATGGCGGTGGGGAAGTCGTTGTTGCCGCATACGTAGGACAAAAACATTCCCTTTTGTCATTTAGTAGAACTATTCATATAAAAAAGATTCCTTTTTAGATAAACGTAAAAGTACAAGGGGTTTATACACCGTATAAAATAAGGTTGTGTATAAAACAAAATATTCCTCAATGAATGGAGATTTAGAAGAAGTCCCTTACAAAGATGGTAACCTTGGTTTAAGGATAAATCAATTACATAATTATGTGTGACAGACGAATACACCAAATATAAGTGGATATTACGTGTAAAACAATCAGAGGTTATTCACACATATTCATAGAACGATATATTCAATTAGTACAAGTCTATCCCAAAGAATAAAATTTGGGTTAAGAAGTTCCCTTGCAAACATTTGACAGCCTAACAACGTCACTACAAAATTCAGAAAATGAGTTGATGAGAGATAAAAAGGGTATCTCATCACATGGACATAAAATTTAAATCAATAAGGATATAGAAGAACATATCCCAACATAATAGCATGTTAATTAAAAGACATAAAAAAATAATTCTTTTAAAAAGAGGTGGGTGAAAGGTTCCCTTACCGACATGGATATCATTCGAAACATACGCCCCGTGAAAGAAGGACCATAAAAAATTGATGAAAATACTCATAAATGAAGTTATATTACACAATGAGTAAAATAATGGGCAGTACATACACCACTCAAAGGAAATTGTGGAAAATGTATCATAAATCTCACTGGAATAAAAGTGAGATGAAAAATCCCTTACGAAAACTCGGCAGCCTAACGACGCCACTTAAAACATACAAAAATGGATTGATGAGATCAAATTGGGTCTCTCATCATATTAACATAAAGTTTACATAAAGATTAATATAAAAGAACATCCTCCAACATAACAAAGATGATCTTAAAAGAAGTGACATAAAGAAGAGTACTTAGAAAGAAAGAGAGAGGTTAGATCTCTTACGAAAATTCGGCAGCCTAACGGCGCCACTCAAAACATCCAAAATGGATTGATAAGAGATAATAGGGTCTCTAATCATATGAAAATAAAAATTACAGTATGATTAATATAAAATAACATCCCAATCATAAGAAATATGAGTTTAAAAGGAATAACATAAAAGGGTGTACTTAAAAAGAAAGAGAGAGGTTGGATCCCTTACATCAAGTCCAACTTGTCTTGTTCGTTTCATTATATTCCTGAATAATAAACTTTTGTCAATTTATAATTTCTTAAGGAACTCCAATAAATATAATTATCCAGTTAATATCACATATTTTAATGTTATAATAAATGGTTAATAATATGAGTTTATATCAAACGTTCTTATTGATGTTTGGTACATGAGTCAAAAATTGAACTTGTTTGAAAATAATTTTCCATGTAGTTATAGGTACATCATATCTAGAATAGTATTTATGTTTTAAATATCATATATATCCAGTATATATTCATTTAATACTATTCCATATCATTTGGAGATAAAAATTAAAAGCACCGTTCCTGGAGACGGTAGGTCGTACGTACGCATGAACGCTACTTTCATTTTTTTCATATTAATTCAATTAAAACAAAATGAGACATATATATATATATATGTTATAATTACAGAATGATATACATAATTTATATGTAATATATTACATATATATCCATTATATATATGTACTTATAATAGTACATAACATTTTGAGATAAGAAATGAAATGTACCATTCAGGGAGACGGTAAGTCGTATGAACGCATGAATGCTACTTCCATTTCTATTTCATATTTAATGGAATTAAAACATAATGACACATAATAGTATTTTAATTCCAGTATGGTATCATATATAATACCATTAAACATATCCTTTATGCGTACCACATATGGTATTAACGAATCAAATCACTTTAAGGGGACAGTAGTCCGCACTTCCTTAAATGAAGATATCGCGTTTACCCATAATGGAAACCATAAAGGTATGCCATAAATGAGAAATACAGAAGCTTAAGTAAAACATAAACATATTATATATCATATATAAATATATTTTCATCTTAATGGTCACCTTTAAAG
Source organism: Viscum album (assembly GCA_963277665.1). NCBI lineage: Eukaryota > Viridiplantae > Streptophyta > Magnoliopsida > Santalales > Viscaceae > Viscum > Viscum album. The sequence continues at coordinate 2,118,990,451 of OY728120.1, forward strand.
GTTTTAGAAGAATGTTGAACAATCATCGTTTCGTGAGGCAGAAATTTGCCATCCACAGAAACAGTATGTTCTTTAACCATTAGATGTAGGTGTGTGTAAGTGTAGATCGAATAATTGTTATAACAACATCATAGTATATTGAAGATACTGTATTTGTTACAAAATAAATGAATAAAAATAGTTTAGGGGGTTGGAGAAGAAAAATAAAACAAAAGGACACAAGTGAAGACATTGCCTGAAAATTGGGTAACTCTCTTTGGTTTGAGCCTAAATGCCTCCTTGGGAAGACTTATGCACAAAGTGAGGCTTCAAGGAGTTATACAGGGATGTGGAGAGACAAAATGGGCAGGGGTTGTCTGAGCCAAAGGCTTTGTAAGTGTGGGTAAGGAGGTAGAGGTGGGGGCCTTTTATAAGAGGAGAGGAGGGGCACTCTTGGAAAGTAATGAAATGTAACTTTATTTTAGAATGAGATTAGGATTTTTAATGGTACCACATTGATGTTTTTAGAGGATAAGGTGATAAGGGTTCTAACTACACCCATCTAATAGGTTTTGGACATGTGTAGGTCTTATATTTTACATTATCATTCAATTTTATTTAAATCGTTAAATAAAGAGGTCATCTCTCCATCATCATAATGTCATAACTAATTTAATTTATTTAATGTTTACAAATTATAAAAAAAATACTATGATGTATGAAATCTTTATAGCTTTCTAATTAATATTCATAGTCAAAAATCTGACTTATCTAACCCCATGTAAAAATTGTTTTAGTAAAAATTATCATGTTTGTGTCATTTTTACTTTATCATTAAATAAAAAAGTATTTATGTCATTTTCCAACCAAAGTGGTTCCATGGGGTCCGCATGTTTACCCATGGATTTTCTTCGTCGGCCATGACACGTACAATGAGGGTAGGAAATGTGTCAAGCTCATCTCATATTATTAAAACATTATTTTTACCTTAAACTACACTAATTGCCTCTAATCGCGATTAAAAACTTAATAAGTTACTATTCACCAAAAAATTATTTCAATTCTATTTAACCACATTTTACTTTTTAATGAAAACCATGTATGTCGGATTTTTGAAATTCAAAACACAGAGGTGGTAAAATATCATTTAAATGGAAAATCAGTTTTTATAAGTACCACTTAGTGGTTTCACTATTCATCAAAAATTGAAGTTTTTCAGAAAAATACCAAAACTTCACCTTGAGCTATATTTGATATTACAAATAAAAAAAATGAAGTCTATTTTAAAAAATTCAAAACATATATGTTTCATTATTTAATTTAATATTTAATTGTCGTTGTCAGTGAAAATAGCATGTTTTTATGAAACAATATGTATCAAAAGATTGACACAAGTTTAAGTCCGATTTCAAAATGAAATTAATTCAATGACCACTATTGGATTAAATGGTAAAAATATATTCAAATTTCACTTTAAAACCAATTCATAAGATTATCTAATAATATAAATAAATTATATCAAAAAGAGGTTTTGAATTAAAATACAACATTTTTCACTATTCATTAAAAATTCAATTTTTTCGGAAAAATACCAAAAATTTACACAACGTAAATTTTTGATGTCCCAATTCTAAAGAAGAATTTTATTTTTTCAAATATAACACATAAAATTGTCAAAAAGTTGATTTAAAAGAGGTTCACCATCAAAAGGTGGTTAATCGACCTTTTGAATAATATTAGAATGTTTACACTTAAAATTGAATTCATTCGCATTTTTAATCCTCTAACATTAATTGTAAAAAGTAAAAATATTTGAAAAACAAATATAATAATTTTTTAGTTATCTCTATTCATTCCCTCCATTTCAACAGTTAGGCGTTAACTACTATTTAAAATTATATTATTTTATTATTAGAGTGCAACGTAAGATTTCAAAGGAACTCGTTGTCGCTTATTGGATACGCCATCGAGCATAGCGTTCCCTTTAAAGTAATATTAATATTTTTTTCACAAATAGAGATAAATATAAAAATTTCATATTCTTTATTTACCTGGGGTGTTACATCCTTCCCCCCGTTTGGGAATTGCGTCCTCACAATTTCAAAATTGGGCATGGAAACTCTATTGAAAATCCCACATCGGAACAAGAGTCAGTAAAACAATTACTTTAAAATAAAGAAGTATAAGTACAATGGTCACCCAAGTTAACCCATACTAGGATTCCTAGTATGAAAATATGGACATGGAGGAAAAACAAGGGGTCATGTTCTAAGGGAGAGTGATAGTAAACATGTCTAGGAGAAAGTTAACCATAAGAAAATCACAATCTTGTGATGGGTTAAACGGTATTTGATTCCCCAGTAGGAAAAGATAATAGACAAAAAACAATTATGTTACTCTTCATTGAGGAATTTATTTTCGATCTTAACTAAATCATAATGAAACATAATTACTTGTCACGTAGACTTTCAACTTTTACTAGATTCCTTAATCAAACTCATATTTTCACCAAAAGATGAGTATTTTGGAAGAATTGTCCGCATTAAGAGTACTATAATCAACTTATAGAGGATCACCAAATCAACAAAACAGAACTATATACTTCCCATATCTTTATACCATAACCAAAACCAAAACCAAAAATGTTAGTACAATATCATATAATACCCAAAAATAATAATCCTTTAAAAAAACAAATCTATTCTTAATCTCTAAAATTTATCAAACAATACCCAAAGTTCAAAAAAGACCATTCAATAAACAAATTGTCTATAAAATACATCAAAGTAAACCAAGCTATGATTGAAACCCAAATATTTGAAGGATTTATTCACATAGTCTTCCAAGTTAAATCATAACATTTATCTCCAAACAACATCAGTTGATCCTAAAGTCTCGTATTGAGAAGTAATTAACCTAATCACATATCCTCCAAGATAGGTTAATAAATCTCCATAGATAACCAAAAATCAGCTTACTCTTAATTCATAAAATCATCTAACTAAAAATAATTGGTCAAACTGACCAAGGACTTCACGTAGTCCAGTGGTAGGCGATAAATACGAGTCGCACTTTGGTTGTGGGTTCGATTCCCACAGCTTTGTCCGATGCGACTGGTTGTCACACGGTCTGCGTGTTGTCCTTTTTTCAAAACTATATAATTCATAAAATATTCCCCAAAACGAGATAAAATCTTCAAAAAAATAATCATAAAATATTTTAACTTCAAGTTTATCTCATTCCTTTCATTTTCCATCATAACATATAATAACCCATAATTACCTCAAAAGTAAGGATCATATAAACTATACTGGTTACCTTTATAATTATTACATGTACTTCCACATCGATTGGTCATCTCGTACATGATGCATTACAGATCATACCAAGGTTCAAGTGGATGATCATGGCTCCTTGATAGATGGTTTAGAACAACCACGAGTTTCCTCATTGAATACCCCATTTCATTGAGTCTCTTAATCAGAGAACCACCACAGTTTCCTTCGAACCTATTGTCACTTTGGTGCCTGCTAGATCCATCCATTAACTAAAAATAGAAATGTCAGTGTGAGTATATCAACAAAACCATCATGTACTAATGAGGAAGGTAAACACTAAGATATACATACTCATTCACTTTATCTAAAACTAGGACTCTTTCCGAAATACTAACCATTATGGTAATGTCACTTATGCTTAGAGGATACCCTAAGCTCTAAAGTTATCTAAACCGACCTTTGATACCAACTATAAGAACCCAGCCTTAAACCTTACTTATTCATGAGTTATTGCAAGATTACACATTGAGGATCTTTTCAAGTTTAGAGTTTTAGAGAATTAGATCATGAAACTTGCATTACATTCCACATTTAAATAAAGTTGTACATAAAAGAAAGTATTCATTTTTCCCATCAATGGAAAAATATTTAAAATAAAACATGTATTCTTTCTTGACACTTCCTTGACACTATCATCACATCATGTACCTTTACCTTGACTTGTGAAAAACATTTCAAAAAAAACTTGGGATGAGCACAAAAATCTTAGTAAGGGTTATAAAAATATGGAAAGGAAACATGAGTTCATATATACATAATAACTAAATCTTACTTTACCCATAAAACATAGGCACTTTAACATACCTCATCAAATCATGAATAAATCATAGAAATCATAAGACATAAAAGGTAACTTGAGGCATTCATAACATTCTTACGTAGGGAGTAACCCTCCTAGTTACGTTTGGAATACCCACCACAGTATATTCCCTAAATCTCTTCGGAAAATCCTTAATTTTTTACTCCTTCACGTTAACCAGTGCATTGGAGAGCTATATCGGGCTCAGCCTCCCTTATTTTATCGTGGAACCACCCGTCTTCATAATAATTCCCAAGAACCATAACATAATCTTATTACATAAAACATGCATAAAGGAAACATAACATTTCCACCTTTCAATAACAAGATATCAATAAAACACATTGATATAAAAACATTATGAAAACCATTTTCAATACCAAAATAAAATAAAAGTAAAACATGGTATTTATTTTTCTTTTAAAAAGAAGGTATGGCTTGTAGAGGAAGCCAAAACTCAAATAATTCTCACGGCGGTGGAGAAGTCATTCTCGCCGCATACGTACGACAAAAACATTCCCTTTTGTCATTTAGTAAAACACTAAGAATAAAAAAGATTCCTTTTTGGATAAACGTAAAAGTCAAAGGGGTTTATACACTTTATAAATGAATGTTGTGAATAAAAAAAAATATGCGTCAATGAATGGAGATTGAGACGAAGTCCCGTACAAAGACGGTATCCTTGGTTTAAGGATAAATCAGTTACATAATTATGTGTGAAAAACGAATACACCAAATATAAGTGGATATTAAGTGTAAAACAATCAGAGGTTATTCACACATATTCATAGAACGACATATTCAAGTAGTACTAGTTTATCCCAAAGAATCAAATTTGGGTTAGAAAGTTCCCTTGCAAAAATTTGACAGCCTAACGGCGTCACTACAAAATTCAGAAAATGATTTAATGAGAGATAAAAAGGGTATCTCATCACATGTCAATAAAATTTAAATCAATAAGGATATAGAAGAACATATCCCAACATAATATCATGTGAATTAAAAGACATAACAAAAGAAGTGTTTTAAAAAGAAGACAGTGAAAGGTTCCCTTACCGACATGGGTATCTTTCGAAACATACGCCCCGTGAAAGAAGGACAATACAACATTGACATAAATACTCATAAATGAAAGTATATTACACAATTAGTAAAATAATGGGAAGTACATACACCAATAAAAGGAAATTTTGGAAAATGTATAATAAATCTGACAGGAATAAAAGTGAGATGAAAAATCCCTTACGAAAACTCGGCAGCCTAACGGCGCCACTTAAAACATACAAAATGGATTGATGAGATCAAATAGGGTATATCATCATATTAACATAATGTTTAAAGAAATAGGAATATAAAATAACGTCCCCAAACATAACAAAGAGGAGATTAAAAGAAGTGACATAATGAAGAGTACTTAAAAAGAAAGAGAGAGGTTAGATCTCTTATGAAAATTCGGCAGCCTAACGGCGCCACTCAAAACATCCAAAATAGATTGATGAGAGAGAATAGGGTCGATCATCATATGAAAATAAAATGTACAGTAGGTTTAATATAACATAACATCCAAATAATAAGAAATATGGGCTTAAAAGGAATGACATTAAAGAGTGTACTTAAAAAGAAAGAGAGAGGTTGGATCCCTTACCTCAAGTCTAACTTGTCTTGTTCGTTTCTTTATATTCCTAAATAATAAACATTGGTCTATTTATAATTTCTTAAGTACCTCCTATAAATATTGTTATTCCGTTCATATCACATATTTTAATGTTATAATAATTGGTTAATAATATGAGTTTATATCAGACGTTTTTGTCAATGTTTGGTACATGAGTCAAAAATTGAACTTGTTGGAAAATTATTTTCCATGTTATTATAGGTACATCATATCAAGAATATTATTTATGTTTTAAATATCATATATATCTAGTATATATTAATTTTATACTATTCCATAGCATTTGGAAATAAAAATTAAAAGCACTGTTCGTGGAGACGGTAGGTCGTACGTACTCATGAATGCTACTTTCATTTTTTGTCATATTAATGGAATTAAAAAAAATGAGATATATATATATATATATATATGTTATAATTCCAGAATTATATCCATAATTTATATGTAATATATTACATATATATCCATTATATATATGTACTTATAATAGTACATAACATTTTGAGATAAGAAATGAAATGTTCCGTTCATGGAGACGGTAAGTCGTACGTACGCATGAACGCTACGTCCATTTCTATTTCATATTTAATGGAATTTAAACATAATGATACATAATATTATTTTAATTCCAGTATGGTATCATATATAATATCATTAAACATATCCTTTATGCGTACCACATATGGTAGTAACGAATCAAATCACTTTGAGGGGGCGATAGTCCGCACTTCCTTAAATGAAGATATCGCGTTTACCAATAATGGAAACCATAAAGGTATGCCAAAAATGAAAAATAAAGAATCTTAAGTAAAACACAAAAATATTATATATCATATATAAATATAGTGTCATCATAATGGATACCTTTTAAGGTGTTATAAAAATGTTGAACAGTCATCGTTTCGTGAGACAGAAATTCGCCATCCACAGAAACAGAATGTTATTTAACCATTAGATGTAGGTGTGTGTAAGTGTAGATTGAATCCTTATTATAAAAACATCCTATTATATTGAATATACTGTATTTTTTACCAAATAAATAAATAAAAAGTGTTTATGGGGTTGGAGAAGCAAAATAAAACAAAAGGACACAAGTGAAGACATTACCTTAAAATCGGGTAACTCCCTTTGGTTTGAGCTCAAAGGCTTCCTTGGGATGACTTCTGGACAATGTGAGGCTTCAAGGAGTTATATAGGGATGTGGAGAGACAAAAGGGGAAGGGTTTGGCCGAGCCAAAGGCTTTGGAAGTGTGGGTAAAGTGGTAGAGGTGGGGGCCTTTTATAAGAGGAGAGGAGGGGCACTCTTGGAAAGTAAAGAAATGTAACTTTATTTTAGAATGAGATTTGGATTTTTAGTGGTACCACATTTATTTTTTTATAGGATAAGGTGATAAGGGTTCAACATCCACCCATAAAATAGATTTTTGACACTTGTAGGTCTTATATTTTACATTATCTTTCCATTTTATTTAAATCGTTAAATAATGAGGTCATCGCTGCATCATCATGATGTCATAAAGAATTTAATTTATTTAATGTCTAAAAATTATTAAAAAAATACTATGATGTAGGAAATCATTTTATCTTTCTAATTAATATTTATAGTCAAAATTCTGTCTTTTATATCCCCATGTAAAAATTGTTTTAGTAAAAAATGTCATGTTTGTGTCATTTTTACTTTAACATTAAATAAAAAGGTATTTATATCATTTTCCAACCAAAGTGGCTCCATGGGGTCCCCATGTTGACCCATGGATTTTCTTGGTCGGCTATGACACATACAATGAGGGTAGGACATGTGTGAAGCTCATCTCATATTATTAAAACATTATTTTTACCTTAAACTACACTAATTACCTCTAATCGCGATTAAAAACATAATAAGTTACTATTCACCAAAAAATTATTTTAATTCCATTGATCCACATTTTACTTTTTAATGACAACCATGTATATCGGATTTTTGAAATTCAAAACACAGAGGTGGTAAATTTTCATTTAAATGGAAAATCAGTTTTTATAAGTACCACTTAGTGGTTTCACTATTTATCAAAAATTGAAGTTCTTCAGAAAAATACCAAATATTCACCCTAAGATATATTTGATATTACAAATAAAAAAATGAAGTCTATTTAGAAAATTCAAAAAATATATGTTGCATTATTTAATTTAATAATTAATTCACGTTGTCAGAGCAAATAGCGTGTTTTTATGAAACAAGAAGTATCAAAAGATTGACACTAGTTTAAGTCCGATTTCAAAATGAAATTAAATTCAATGACCACTATTGGATTAAATGGTAAAAATATATTCTAATTTCACATTAAAACCAATTAAAAAGATAATCTAATAATATAAATAAATTATATTAAAAAGCGGTTTTGAGTTAAAATACAACATTTTTCACTATTCATTAAAAATTGAACTTTTTCGAAAAAATACAAAAAATTTACACAAAGTAAATTTTGATGTCCCAATTCTAAGGAAGAATTTTATTTTTTCAATTATAACACATAAAATTGTCAAAAAAGTGGATTTAAAAGAGGTTCACCATCAAAAGGTGGTTAATCGACCTTTTGAAAAATATTAGAATGTTTACGCTTAAAATTGGATTCATTCGCATTTTTATTCCTCTAACATTTATTGTAAAAAGTAAACATATTTGAAAAACATATATAATCATTTTTTAGATAGTTCTGTTCGTTCCCGCCATTACAACGGTTAGGCGTTAACTACTATTTAAAATAATATTATTTTATTATTAGAGTGCAATGTAAGATTTCAAAGGAACTCGTTGTCGTGTATTGGATACGCCATCGAGCATAGAGTTCCCTTTAAAGTTATATTAATATCTTTTTCACAATCAGGGATAAATATAAAAATGTCATATTATTTATTTACCTGGGGTGTTACATCCTTCCCCCCGTTTGGGAATTGCGTCCTCACAATTTCAAAATTGGGCTTGGAAACTCAATTGAAAATCCCACATCGAAACAAGAGTCAGTAAAACAATCACTTTAAGTAAAGTAGGAGAAGTACAAAGGTCACCCTAGTTAACCCATACTAAGATTCCAAGTATGAAAATATGGACATGGAGGAAAAACAAAGGGTCTTGTTCTCAGGTAGAGTGATAGTAAACATGTCTAGGAGAAAGTTAACCACAAGAAAATCACAAACATGTGATGGGTTAAACGGTATCTGATTCCCCAATAGGAAAAGATAATAGAAAACATTTTTTTATGTTAATATTCATTGAGGAATTTATTTTTGATCTTAACTAAATCATAATGAAACATACTTACTTGTCACGTAGACTTTCAAATTTTACTAGATTCCTTAATCAAACTCATATTTTCACCAAAAGACGAGTATTTTGGAAGAATTGTCCGCATTAAGAGTACTATAATAAACTTCTAGAGGATCACCTAATCCAAAAAAGAGAACTATATACTTCCCATATCTTTAGACCTTAACCAAATCCAAAACCAAAAATGTTAGTACAAGATCAGATAATACCCAAAAAGGATTATCCTTTTAAAAAAATCTATTCTTAATCTCCAAAATTTATCAAACAATACCCAAAGTTCAACAAAGACCATTCAATAATCAAATTGTCCATAAAATACTTCAATGTAAACCAAAGTAAGATTGAAACCCAAATATTTGAATTATTTAGTCACATAGTCTTCCAAGTTAAATCGTAAAATTTATCTCCAAACAACATCAGTTGCTCCTAAAGTCTCGTATTGAAAAGTAATTAACCTAATCACATATCCTCCATGATAGGTTAATAAATTTCCATAGATAACCCAAAATCAGCTTGCTCTTAATTCATAAAATCATCTAACTAAAAAAAATCGGTCAAACTAACCAAGTACTTCACGTAGTCTAGTGGTAGGTGATAAATACCAGTCGCACTTTGGTTTCGGGTTCGATTCCCGCAGCTTTGTCCGACGCTACTGGTTGTCACATGGTCTGTGTGTTTTCCTTTTTCCAAAGCTATATAATTCTTAAAAAATTCCCCAAAATGAGATAAAATCTTCAAAAAAAATAATCATAAAATATTTTAACCTCAGGTTTATCTCATGCCTTTCATTTTCCATCATAACATATAATAAACCATAATTATCTCAAAAGTAAGGATCATATAAACTCTACTGGTTACCTTTGAAATTATTACCTGAACTTCCACATCGATTGGTCATCTCGTACATGATGCATTACAGATCATACCAATGTTCAAGTGGATGATCATGACTCCTTGATAGTTGGTTTAGAACAACCACGAGTTTCCTAATTGAATACCCCATTTCATCCAGTCTCTTAATCAGAGAACCACCACAGTTTCCTTCAAACCTATTGTCACTTTGGTTCCTTCTAGATCCATCCATTCACTAAAAACAGAAATTTCAGTGTGAGTATATCAAAAAAACCATCATGTACTAATGAGGAATGTAAACACTAAGATATACTTACTCATTCACTTTATAAAAAACTATGACTCTTTCTGAAATCCTAACCATTATGGTAATGTCACTTATTCTTAGAGGATACACTAACCTCTAAAGTTATCTAAACCGACCATTGATACAAACTATAAGGCCCCAGCCTTAAACCTTACTTATTCTTGAGTTATTACAAGATTACACATTGAGGATATTTTTAGGTTTAGAGTTTTAGAGAATTAGATAATGAAACTTGCATTACATTCCACATTTAAACAAAGTGGTACATAAAAGACAGTATTCATTTTTCCCATCAATGGAAACATATTTAAAATAAAACATGTATTCTTTCATGACACTTCCTTGATACTATCATCACATCATGTACCTTTCCCTTGACCTGTGAAAAAAATTTCAAAAAACGTGGGATGAGCATAAAAAGCTCAGTAAGGGTTATAAAAATATGGAAAGGAAACATGAGTTCATATATACATAAGAATAAAATCATACTTTACCCATAAAACACAGGCACTTTAACATACCTCATCAAATCATGAATAAATCATAGAAATCATAAGACATAAAAGTTAACTTGAGGAATTCATTACATTCTTACATAGGGAGTAACCCTCTTGGTTACGTTTGGAATACCCACCACAGTATATTCCCAAATATCTTCGGAGAAACCTTAATGTTTCACTCCTTCGCGTTGCCCAATGCATTAGAGAGCTATATCGGGCTCACCCATCCTTAGCATATCACGGAACCACCCATCTTCATAATAATTCCCAAGAACCATAACATAATCTTATCACATAAAACATGAATAAAGGAAACATAACATTTCCACCTTTCAATAACAAGATATCAATACAAAACATTGATATAAAAACATTATGAAAACCATTTTCAATACCAAAATAAACGAAAAGTAAAACATGGTATTTATTTTTCTTTTAAAAAGAAGTTATGGTTTTTAGAGGAAGACTAAACTCATATAATGTTCATGGTGGCGGAGAAGTTGTTGTTTCCGCATACCTACGACAAAAACATTCCCTTTTTTGTTTAGTAAAACACATCGTATAAAAAATATTCCTTTTTGGATAAATGTAAAAGTCAAAGGGGTTTATACACCATATAAAAGAAGGTTGTGAATAAAACAAAATATGCCTCAATGAATGGAGATTGAGACGAAGTTCCTTACAAAGACGGTATCCTTGGTTTGAGGATAAATCAATTATATAATTATGTGTGACAAACGAATACACCAAATATAAGTGGATATTAAGTGTAAAACAATCAGAGGTTATTCACACATATTAATAGAATGACATATTCAAGTAGTACAATATTATCCCAAAGAATAAAATTTGGGTTAAGAAGTTCCCTTGCAAAAATTTGACAGCCTAACGGTGTCATTACAAAATTCATAAAATGAGTTGATGAGATATAAAAAGGGTATCTCATCACATGGACATAAAATTTAAATCAATAAGGATATAGAATAACATATCCCAACATAATATCATGTGAATTAAAAGACATAAAAAAAGAAGTCTTTTAAAAAGAGGATGGTGAAAGGTTCCCTTACCAACATGGGTATCTTTCGAAACATACGCCTCGTGAAAGAAGGACAATACAACATTGATGTAAATACTCATAAATTAAATTATATTACACAATGAGTAAAATAATGGGCTGTACATACACCACTCAAAGGAAATTTTGGCAAATATAGCATAAATCTCATGGGAATAAAAGTGAGATGAAAAATCCCTTACGAAGACTCGGCAGCCTAACGGCGCCACTTAAAACATACAAAAATGGATTGATGGGATAAAATAGGGTCTCTAATCATATTAAAATAATGATTACAGAAAGAGTAATATAAAATTACATCCCCCAACATAAGAAATAGGAGATTAAAAGAAGTGACATAAAGAAGAGTACTTAAAAAGAAAGATAGAGGATAGATCTCTTACGAAAATTCGGCAGCCTAACGGTGCCACTCAAAACATCCAAAATGGATTGATGAGAGAGAATCAAGTCTCTAATCATATGAACATAAAAAGTAAAGTAGGATTAATATAAAATAACATCCCAATCATAAGAAATAAGAGCTTAAAAGGAATGACATAAAAGAGTGTACTTAAAAAGAAAGAGAGAGGTTGGATCCCTTACCTCAAGTCCAACTTTTCTTGTTCGTTTATTTATATTCCTGAATAATAAACTTTGGTCAATTTATAATTTCTTAAGGAACTCCTATAAATATTATTATTCAGTTCATATAACATATTTTAATGTTATAATAATTGGTTAATAATATGAGTTTATATCAGACGTTTTTGTCGATGTTTGGTACATGAGTCAAAAATTGAACTTGTTGGAAAATAATTTTCCATGTAGTTATAGGTAAATCATATCCAGAATAGTATTTATGTTTTAAATATCATATATATCCAATATATATTCATTTTATACTATTCCATAGCATTTGGAGATAAAAATTAAAAGCACCGTTCATGGAGACGATAGGTCGTACGTACGCATGAACGCTAGTTTCATTTTTTATCATATTAATGGAATTAAAACAAAATGAGAGATATATATATGTTATAATTCCAGAATGATATCCATAATTTATATGTAATATATTACATATATATCCATTATATATATGTACTTATAATAATACAAAGCATTTTGAGAAAATAATTGAAATGTACCGTTAATGGAGACGGTAAACCGTACGTACGCATGAACGCTACTTCCATTTCTATTTCATATTTAATGGAAATAAAAAAAATGATACATAATAGTATTATAATTCCATTATGGTATCATATATAATATCATTAAACATATCCTTTATGCGTACCACATATGGTATTAACGAATCAAATCACTTTGAGGGGGCGGTAGTCCGCACTTACTTAAATGAAGATATCGTGTTTACCCATAATGGAAACCATAAAGGTATGCCATAAATGAAAAATACATAAGCTTAAGTAAAAAAATAAACATATTATATATCATATATAAATATATTGGCATCTTAATGGCTACCTTTGAAGGTGTTAGAATAATTTTGAACAATCATCGTTTCGTGCGGAAGAAATTCACCATCCATAGAAACAGTATATTCTTTAACCATTAGATGTAGGTGTGTGTAAGTGTATATCGAATTATTATTATAAAAACATCTTAGTATATTTAAGATACTGTATTTTTTACAAAATAAATGAATAAAAATAGTTTAGGGGGTTGGAGAAACAAAATATAACAAAATGACACAAGTGAAGACATTACCTTAAAATCGGGTAACTCCCTTTGGTTTGAGCTTAAAGGCTTCCTTGGGAAGAATTCTTCACAATGTGAGGCTTCAAGGAGTTATAGAGGGATGTGTAGAGACAAAATGGGCAGGGGTTGTCCGAGCCAAAGGCTTTGGAAGTGTGGGTAAGGAGGTAGAGGTGGGGGCCTTTTATAAGAGGAGAGGAGGGGCACTCTTGGAAAGTAAAGAAATGTAACTTTATTTTAGAATGAGATTCGGATTTTTAATGGTCCCACATTGATGTGTTTCGAGGATAAGGTGATAAGGGTTCTAAATCCACCCATCCAATAGGTTTTGGACATGTGTAGGTCTTATATTTTACATTATCTTTCCATTTTATTTAAATCGTTAAATAATGAGGTCAGCGCTACATCATCATGATGTCATAAATAATTTAATTTATTTAATGTATAAAATTATAAGAAAAAATAATATGATGTAGGAAATCTTTTTATCTTTCTAATTAATATTTATAGTAAAAAATCTGACTTTTATAACCCCATGTAAAAATTGTTTCTGTAAAAAATCTCATGTTTGTGTCATTTTAACTTTAACATTAAATAAATAGGTATTTTTGTCATTTTCCAAACAAAGTGGCTCCATGGGGACCCCAAGTTGACCCATGGATTGTCTTGGTCGGAAATGACACATCCAATGAGGATCAGACATGTTTCAACCTCATCTCATATTATTAAAACATTATTTTTACCTTAAACTACACTAATTACCTCTAATCGCGATTAAAAACATAATAAGTTACTATTCACCAAAAAATTATTTTAATTCCATTGAACCACATTTTACATTTTATTGACAACCATTTATGTCAGAATTTTGAAATTAAAAACATAGAGGTGGTAAAATTTCATTTAAACGGAAAATTAGTTTTTATACGCACCACTTACTGGTTTCACTATTCATCAAAAATTGAAGTTCTTCAGAAAAATACCAAAACTTCACCCTAAGATATATTTGATATTAAAAATACAAAAATTAAGTCTATTTTAAAAAATTCAAAATATATAAGTTTCATTAATTAATTTAATAATTAATTCCCGCTGTCAGAGCAAATAGTGTGTTTTTATGAAATAATAAGTATCAAAAGATTGACAGTAGTTTAAGTCCGATATCAAAATATAATTAATTCCAATGACCACTATTGGATTAAATGTTAAAAATATATTCTAATTTCACTTTAAAACCAATTCAAAAGATAATATAATAATATAAATAAATAATATTAAAAAGAGGTTTTGAATTGAAATAAATCATTTTTCACTATTCATTAAAAATTGAACTTTTTCGGAAAAATACCAAAAATTTACACAAAGTAAATTTTGATGGCCTGATTCTAAAGAAGAATTTTATTTTGTCAAATATAACACATAAAATTGTCAAAAAGTGGATTTAAAAGAGGTTCACTATCAAAAGCTGGTTAATCGACCTTTTAAAGAATATTAGGATGTTTACGCTTAAAATTGGATTCATTCACATTTTTAATCATCTAACATTTACTGTAAAAAGTAAAAATATTTAAAAAAAATTATCATTTTGTAGTTAGTTCTGTTCATTTCTGCCATTACAATGGTTAGGCGTTAACAACTATTTAAAATAATATTATTTTGTTATTAGAGTGCAACGTAAGATTTCAAAGGAACTCGTTGTCGCTTATTGGGTACGCCATCGAGCATAGAATTCCCTTTAAAGTAATATTAATATTTTTTTTCACAAATAGGGATAAATATAAAAAGTTCATATTCTTTATTTACCTAGGGTGTTACATCTTTCTCCCCTATTGGGAATTGCATCCTCGCCATTTCAAAATTATGCATGGAAACTCCATTGAAAATCCCACATCGGAACAAGA
This sequence comes from Viscum album, assembly GCA_963277665.1. Classification (NCBI taxonomy): domain Eukaryota; kingdom Viridiplantae; phylum Streptophyta; class Magnoliopsida; order Santalales; family Viscaceae; genus Viscum; species Viscum album. The sequence continues at coordinate 2,119,005,885 of OY728120.1, forward strand.
GTCAGTAAAACAATCACTTTAAAATAAATATGGATAAGTACAAAGGTCACCCGAGTTTACCCATACTAGGATTCCAAGTATTCAAATATGGACATGAGGGAAAAAAGGGTCATGTTCTGAGGGAGAGTGATAGTAAACATGTCTATGAGAAAGTTAACCATAAGAAAATCACAAACTTGTGATGGGTTAAACGTTATCTGATTCTCCAGTAGGAAAAGATAATAGACAATAAAAATTTTATGTTACTCTTCATTGATGAATTTATTTTTTATCTTAACTAAATCATAATGAAACATACTTACTTGTCACGTAGACATTCAACTTTTACTAGATTAATAAATCAAACTCATATTTTCACCAAAAGATGAGTATTTTGGAAGAATTGTCCGCATTAAGAGTACTATAGTCAACTTCTAGAGGATCACCTAATCCACAAAAGAGAAGTATATACTTCCCATATCATTAGACCTTAACCAAAACCAAAACCAAAAAGGTTAGTACAAGATCAGATAATACCCAAAAAGTATAATCCTTTAAAAAAAATCTATTCTTAATCTCCAAAATTTATCAAACAATACCCAAAGTTCAACAAAGACTGTTCAATAAACAAATTTTCCATAAAATACTTCAATGTATACCAAACTAAGATTGAAACCCAAATATTTGAAGGATTTAGTCACATTGTCTTCCAAGTTAAATCGTAACATTTATCTCCAAACAACATCAGTTTCTCCTAAAATCTAGTATTGAAAAGTAATTAACCCAATCACATATCCTCCATGATAGGTTAATAAATTTCCATAGATAACCCAAAATCAGCTTACTCTTAATTCATAAAATCATCTAACTAAAAAGAATCTGTCAAACTAACCAGGGACTTCACGTAGTCCAGTGGTAGGTGATAAATACCAGTTGCACTTTGGTTGTGAGTTCGATTCCCGCAACTTTGTCCGACGCGACTGGTTGTCACACGGTCTGCGTTTTGTCCTTTTTCCAAAACTATATAATTCTTAAAACATTCCCCAAAATGAGATAAAATATTCAAAAAAAAAATCATAAAATATTTTAACCTTAGTTTTATCTCATGCCTTTAATTTTTCATCATAACATATAATAACCCATAATTACCTCAAAAGTAAAGATCATATAAACTCTACTGGTTACCTTTAAAATTATTACCTGAACTTCCACATCGATTGGTCATCTCATACATGATGCATTACAGATCATACCAAGGTTGAAGTGGATGATCATGACTCCTTGATAGTTGGTTTAGAACAACCACAAGTTTCCTCATTGAATACCCCATTTCATCCAGTCTCTTAATCAGAGAACCACCACAGTTTCCTTCAAACCTATTGTCACTTTGGTGCCTCCTAGATCCATCCATTCAATAAAAACAGAAATGTCAGTGTGAGTATATCAACAAAACCATCATGTACTAATGAGGAAGGTAAACACTAAGATATATTTACTCATTCACTTTTATCTAAAACTAGGACTCTTTTTGAAATCCTAACCATTATGGTAATGTCACTTATGCTTAGAGGAAACCCTAACCTCTAATGTTATATAAACCGACCTTTGATACCAACTATAAGGCCCTAGCCTTAAACCTTACTTATTCTTGAGTTATTACAAGATTACACGTTGATGATCTTTTTAGGTTTAGAGTTTTAGAGATTTAGATAATGAAACTTCCATTACATTCCACATTTAAAAAAAGTGGTACATAAAATATAGTATTCATTTTTCCCATCAACGGAAACATATTTAAAATAAAACAAGTATTATTTCTTGACACTTCCTTGACACTATCATCACATCATGTACCTTTCCCTTGACCTGTGAAAAAAATTTCAAAAAAAACATGGGATGAGCATAAAAAGCTCAGTAAGGGTTATAAAAATATGGAAAGGAAACATGAGTTCATATATACATAAGAATGAAATAATACTTTACCAATAAAACACAGGCACATTAACATACCTCATGAAATCATGAATAAATCATAGAAATAATAAGACATAAAAGATAACTTGAGGCATTCATAACATTCTTACGTAGGGAGTAACCATCTTGGTTACGTTTGGAATACCCACCACAGTATATTTCCTAAATCTCTATAGAGAAACCTTAATGTTTCACTCCTTCACATTACCCAATGCATTGGAGAGCTATATCGGGCTCACCTGCCCTTAGTTTATCACAGAACCACTCGTCTTCATAACAATGCCCAAGAACCATAACATAATCTTATCACATAAAACATGCATAAAGGAAACATAACATTTCCACCTTTCAATAACAAGATATCAATACAACACATTGATATAAAAACATTATGAAAACCATTTTCAATACCAAAATAAAAGAAAAGTAAAACATGGTATTTATTTTTCTTTTAAAAAGAAGGTATGGCTTGTAAAGGAAGCCGGAACTCAAATAATGGTCACAGTGGCGGAGAAGTCGTTGTCGCTGCATACGTACGACAAAAACATTCTCTTTGTTCATTTAGTAAAACGCTTCGTATAAAAAAGATTCCTTTTTGGATAAATGTAAAAGTCAAAGGGGTTTATACACTGTATTAAAGAAGGTTGTGAATAAAACAAAATATGCCTCAATGAATGGAGATTGAGACGAGGCCCCTTACAAAGACGATATCCCCGGTTTAAGGATAAATCAATTACATAATTATATGTGACAAACGAATACACAAAATATAAGTGGATATTAAGTGTAAAACAATCAGAGGTTATTCACACATATTCATAGAACAACATATTCAAGTAGTACAAGTTTATCCCAAAGAATCAAATTTGGGTTAAGAAGTTCCCTTGCAAAAATTTGACAGCCTAACGGTGTCACTACAAAATTCATAAAATGAGTTGATGGGAGATAAAAAGGGTATATCATCACATGGACATAAAATTTAAATAAATAAGGATATAGAAGAACATATCCCAACATAATAGCATGTTAATTAAAAGACATAAAAAAAGAATTCTTTTAAAAAGAGGAGGGTGAAATGTTCCCTTACCGACATGGATATCATTCGAAACATACGCCCCGTGAAAGAAGGACAATACGAAATTGATGTAAATACTCATAAATGAAAGTATATTACACAATGAGTAAAATAAGGGGTTGTACGTACACCACTCAAAGTAAATTGTGGCAAATGTAGCATAAATCTCACGGGAATAAATGTGAGATGAAAAATCCCTTACGAAAACTCGGCAGCCTAACGGCACAACTTAAAACTTACAGAAATGGATTGATGAGATTAAATAGGGTCTCTCATAATATTAAAATAATGTTTGCAGAAAGAGGAATATAAAATAACATCCCCCAACATAACAAATAGGAGCTTAAAAGAAGTGACATAAAGAAGAGTGCTTAAAAAGAAAGAGAGAGGTTAGATCTCTTACGAAAATTCGGCAGCCTAACGGCGCCACTCAAAACATCCAAAATGGATTGATGAGAGAGAATAGGGTCTCTCATCATATGAACATAAAAATTACAGTATTAGTAATATTAAATAATATCCCAATCATAAGACAGATGAGCTTAAAAGGAATGACATAAAAGAGTGTACTTAAAAAGAAAGAGAGAGGTTGGATCCCTTACCTCAAGTCTAACTTTTTTTGTTCGTTTCATTGTATTCCTGAATAATAAACATTGGTAAATTTATAATTTCTTAAGGAAATCCTATAGAGATTATTATTCAGTTAATATAACATATTTTAATGTTATAATAATTGGTTAATAATATGAGTTTATATCAGACGTTTTTGTCGATGATTGGTACATGAGTCAAAAATTGAACTTGTTGGAAAATAATTTTCCATGTAGTTATAGGTACATCATATCCAGAATAGTACTTATGTTTTAAATATCATATATATCCAGTATATATTCATTTTATACTATTCCATATCATTTGGAGATAAAAATGAAAAGCACCGTTCATGGAGACGGTAGGCCGTACGTACGCATGAACGCTACTTTAATTTTTTGTCATATTAATGGAATTAAAAGAAAAGGAGATATATATATATATATATGTTATAATTCCAGAATGATATCCATAATTTATATGTAATATATTACATATATATATCCATTATATATATGTACTTATAATAGTACATAACATTTGGAGATAAGAAATGAAATGTACCGTTCATGGAGACGGTAAGCCGTACGTACGCATGAACGCTACTTCCATTTCTATTTCATATTTAATGGAATTAAAACATAATGATGCATAATAGTATTTTAATTCCAGTATGGTATCATATATAATATCAAATCACTTTAAGGGGGCGGTAGTCCGCACTTACTTAAATGAAGATATCGCGTTTACCCATAATGGAAACCATAAAGGTATGCCATAAATGAAAAATAAAAAAGCTTAATTAAAACAAAAACATATCATATATCATATATAAATATATTGTCATCTTAATGGCTAATTTTGAAGGTGATAGAAGAATGTTGAACAATCATCGTTTCGTGAGGCAGAAATTCGCTATCCACAGAAACAGTATGTTCTTTAACCATTATATGTAGGTGTGTATAAGTGTATATAGAATCCTTATTATAAAAACATCCTATTATATTTAAGATACTAGATTTTTTACAAAATAATGGAATAAAAAGAGTTTAGGGGGTTGGAGAAGGAAAATAAAACAAAAGGACACAAGTGAAGACATTACCTTAAAATCAGGTAACTCCCATTGGTTTGAGCTCAAAGGCTTCCTTGGGAAGACTTCTGCACAATGTTATGCTTCAAGGAGTTATAGATGGATGTGAAGAGACAAAATGGGTAGGGGTGGCCGAGCCAAAGGCTTTGGAAGTGTGGGTAACGAGGTATAGGTGGGGGCCTTTTATAAGAGGAGAGCAGGGGCAATCTTGGAATGTAATGAAATGTAAATTTATTTTAGAATGAGATTCGGATTTTTAATGGTCCCAAATTGATGGGTTTCGAGGATATGGTGATAAGGGTTCGAAATCCACCCATCCAATAGGTTTTTGACATGTTTAGATCTTATATTTTTCATTATCTTTCCATTTTATTGAAATCGTTAAATAATGAGGTCATCACTGCATCATCATGATGTCATAAGTAATTTAATTTATTTAATGTCTAAAAATTATAAAAAAATACTATGATTTAGGAAATATTTTTATCATTCTAATTAATATTTATAGTAAAAAATCTGACTTGTATAACCCCATGTAAAAATTTTTTTAGTAAAAAATTCTATGTTTGTGTCATTTTTACTTTAACATTAAATAAAAAGGTATTTATGTCATTTTCCAACCAATGTGGCTCCATGGGGTCCCCAAGTTGACACATGGATTTTCTTGGTCGGCCATGACACATCCAATGAGGGTAGGACATGTGTCAGGCTCATCTCATATTATTAAAACATTATTTTTACCTTAAACTACACTTATTACCTCTAATCACGATTAAAAACATAATAAGTTACTATTCACCAAAAAATTATTTTAATTCCATTGAACCACATTTTAATTTTTAATGACAACCATTTATGTCAGATTTGTGAAATTCAAAATATAGAGGTGGTAAAATTTCATTTAAACGGAAAATGAGTTTTTATAAGTACCACTTACTGGTTTCACTATTCATCAAAAATTGAAGTTCTTCAGAAAAATATCAAAACGTCAACCTAAGCTATATTTCATATTACAAATACAAAAAATAATTTTATTTTAAAAAATTCAAAACATATAATTTTCATTAATTAATTTAATAATTAATTACCATTGTCAGAGCAAATAGCGTGTTTTTATGAAACAATAAGTATCAAAAGATTGATACTAGTTTACGTCCGATTTCAAAATGAAATTAATTCCAATGACCACTATTGTATTAAATGGTAAAAATATATTCTAATTTCACTTTAGAACAAATAAAAAAGGTAATCTAATAATATAAATAAATTATATTAAAAAGAGGATTTGAATTAAAATACAACATTTTCACTATTCATTAAAAATTGAACTTTTTCGAAAAAATACCAAAAATTAACACAAAGTAAATTTTGATATACCGATTCTAAAGAAGAATTTTATTTTGTCAAATATAACACATAAAATTGTCAAAAAGTGGATTTAAAAGAGGTTCCCCATCAAATGGTGGTTAATCGCCCTTTTAAAGAATATTAGAATGTTTACGCTTAAAATTGGATTCATTCGAATTTTTAATCCTCTAACATTTATTGTAAAAAGTAAAAATATTTGAAAAACATATATAATCATTTTTTAGTTGGTTATATTCATTCCCTCCATTACAACGGTTAGGCATTAACTACTATTTAAAATAATATTATTTTATTATTAGAGTGCAATGTAAGATTTCAAAGGAACTCGTTGTCGCGTATTGGGTATGTCATCGATCATAGCATTCCCTTTAAAGTAATATTAATATTTTTTTCACAAATAGCGATAAATATAAAAATGTCATATTCTTTATTTACCTGGGGTGTTATTACATCCTTCCCCCCTTTTGGGAATTGCGTCCTCGCAGTTTCAAATTTTGGCTTGGAAACTCCATTGAAAATACCACATCGGAAGAAGAGTCAATAAAACAATCACTTTAAAATAATTAAGGAGAAGTACAAAGGTCACCCGAGTTAACCCATACTAGGATTCCAAGTATGAAAATATGGACATGCAGGAAAAACAAAGGTTCATGTTCTGAGGGAGGGTGATAGTAAACATGTCTAGGATAAAGTTAACCATAAGAAAATCACAAACTTGTGATGGGTTAAACGGCATCTGATTCCCTAGTAGGAAAAGATAATAGACAAAATTTTGTTTTATGTTACTCTTCATTGAGGAATTTATTTTTGATCTTAACTAAATCATAATGAAACATACTTACATGTCACGTAGACTTTCCACTTTTACTAGATTCCTTAATCAAACTCATATTTTCTCCAAAAGACGAGTATTTAGGAAGAATTGTTCGCATTAAGAGTACTATAATCAACTTCTATAGGATCACCTAGTCCACAAAAGAGAACTATATACTTCCCATATCTTTAGACCATAACCAAAACCAAAACCAAAAAAGGTTAGTACAAGATCATATAATACCCAAAAAGGATAATCCTTTAAAAAACAAATCTATTCTTAATCTCAAAAATTTATCAAACAATACCCAAAGTTCAACAAAGACCATTAAATAAACAAATTGTCCATAAAATACTTCAATGTAAACCAAACTAAGATTGAAACCCAAATATTTGAAGGATTTAGTCACACAGTCTTCCAAGATAAATCGTAACATTTATCTCCAAACAACATCAGTTGCTCCTAAAGTCTCGTATTGAAATGTAATTAACCTAATCACATATCCTCCATGATAGGTTAAAAATTTTATATAGAATACCCAAAATCAGATTACTCTTAATTCATAAAATCACCTAACTAAGAAGAATCGGTCAAACTAACCAGGGACTTCACATAGTCTAGTGGTAGGCGATAGATACTAGTCGCACTTATGATGTGGGTTCGATTCCCGCAGCATTGTCCGACGTGACGGGTTGTCACACGGTCTGCGTGTTGTCCTTTTTCTAAAACTATATAATTCTTAAAACATTCCCCAAAATGAGATAAAATCATCAAAAAAATAATCAAAAAATATTTTAACCTCAATTTTATCTCATGTCTTTCATTTTCCATCCTAACATATAATAACCCATAATTACCTCAAAAGTAAGGATCATATAAACTCTAATGGTTACCTTTATAATTATTACCTGAACATCCACATCGATTGGTCATCTCGTACATGATGCATTACAGATCATACCAAGGTTCAAGTGGATGATCATGACTCCTTGATAGTTGGTTTAGAACAACCACGAGTTTCCTCATTGAATGCCCCATTTCATCTAGTCTCTCAATCAGAGAACTACCACAGTTTCCTTCAAACTTATTGCCACTTTGGTGCCTGCTAGATCCATCCATTCACTAAAAATAGAAATGTCAGTGTGATTATATCAACAAAACCATCATGTACTAATGAGGAAGGTAAACACTAAGATATACTTACTCATTCACTTTATCTAAAACTATGACTCTTTCTGAAATCCTAACCATTATGGTAATGTCACTTATGGTTAGAGGATACCCTAATCTCTAAAGTTATCTAAACTGACCATTGATACCAACTATAATGCCCCAGCCTTAAACCATACTTATTCTTCAGTTATTACAAGATTAAACATTGAGGATCTTTTCAGGTTTATAGTTTTAGAGAATTAGATCATGACACTTGCATTACATTCCACATTAAAACAAAGTGGTACATAAAAGAAAGTATTCATTTTTCCCATCAACGGAAACATATTTAAAATAAAACATGTATTCTTTCTTGACACTTCCTTGACACTATCATCACATCATGTACCTTTCCATTGACCTGTGAAAAACTTTTCAAAAAAAAAAACTTGGGATGAGCATAAAAAGCTCAGTAAGGGTTATAAAAATATGGAAAGGAAACATGAGTTCATATATACATAAGAATGAAATCATACTTTACCCATAAAACATAGGAACTTTAACATACCTCATCAAAACATGAATAAATCATAGAAATCATAATACATAAAAGGTAACCTGAGGCATTCATAACATTCTTATGTATGGAGTAACTCTCTTGGTTAGGTTTGGAATACCCACCACAGTATATTCCCTAAATATCTTCGAAGAAACCTTAATGTTTCAATCCTTCGCTTTACCCAATGCATTGGAGAGCTATATCAGGCTCACCTGCCCTTAGTTTATCACGGAACAACCCGTCTTCATAATAATGCCCAATAACCATAACATAATCTTATCACATAAAACATGCATAAAGGAAACATAACATTTCCACCTTTCAATAACAAGATATCAATACAAAACATTGATATAAAAACATTATGAAAACCATTATCAATACCAAAATAAAAGAAAAGTAAAACATGTTATTTATTATTCTTTCAAAAAGAAGGTATGGCTTGTAGAGGAAGCCGAAACTCAAATAATGGTCACAGCGGCGGAGAAGTCGTTGTCGCCGCATACGTACGACAAAAACATTCCCTTTTGTCGATTTGTAAAACGCTTCATATAAAAAAGATTCCTTTTTTTGATAAATGTAAAAGTAAAATGGGTTTATACACCGTATAAAAGAAGGTTGTGTATAAAATAAAATATTCCTCAATGAATAGAGATTGATACGAAGTCCCTTACAAAGACGGTATCCTTGGTTTAAGGATAAATCAATTACATAATTATGTGTGACAAATGAATACACCAAATATAAGTGGATATTAAGTGTAAAACAATCAGAGGTTATTAACACATATTCATAGAAAATCATATTCATGTAGTACAAGTTTATCACAAAGAATCAAATTTGGGTTAAGAAGTTCCCTTGCAAAAATTTGACAGCCTAATGGTGTCACTACAAAATTCAGAAAATGAATTGATGATAGATAAAAAGGGTATCTCATCACATGGAAATAAAATTTAAATCAATAAGGATATAGAATAACATATCCCAACATAATATCATGTGAATTAAAAAACATAACAAAATAAGACTTTTAAAAAGAGGAGGGTGAAAGGCTCCCTTACCGACATTGGTATCATTCGAAACATACGCCCCGTGAAAGAAGGACAATACAACATTGATGTAAATACCCATAAATGAAATTATATTACAAAATGTGTAAAATAATGGGCAGTTCATACACCACTCAAAGGAAATTGTGGCAAATGTAGCATAAATCTCACGGGAATAAAAGTGAGATGAAAAATCCCATATGAAAACTAGGCAGCCTAACGGCGCCACTTAAAACTTACAAAAATGGATTGATGAGATAAAATAGGGTCTCTCATCATATTAAAATTAATTTTACAGAAAGAGGAATATAAAATAACATCCCCCTACATAACAAATATGAGCTTAAAAAAAGTGACATAAAGAAGAATACTTAAAAAGAAAGAGAGAGGTTAGATATCTTACGAAAATTCGACAGCCTAACGGCGCCACTCAAAACATCGAAAATGGATTGATGAGAGAGAATAGGGTCTCTCATCATATGAAAATAAAAATTAAAGTAGTAGTAATATAAAATAACATCCCAATCATAATAAAGATGAGATTTAAAGGAATGACATAAAAGAGTGTACTTAAAAAGAAAGAAAGAGGTTGGATCCCTTACCTCAAGTCCAACTTGTCTTATTCATTTATTTATATTCATGAATAATAAACATTGGTCAATTTATAATTTCTTATGGACCTCCTATAAATATTATTATTCATTTCATATCACATATTTTAATGTTATAATAATTGGTTAATAATATGAGTTTATATCAGACTTTTTTGTCGATGTTTGGTACATGAGTCAAAAATTGAACTCGTTGGAAAATAATTTTCCATGTAGTTATAGGTACATCATATCCAGAATAGTATTTATCTTTTAAATATCATATATATCCAGTATATATTAATTTTATACTATTCCATAACATTTGGAGACAAAAATTAGAAGCACCGTTCATAGAGACGGTAGGTCGTACGTACGCATGAACGCTACTTTCATTTTTTGTCATATTAATGGAAATAAAACAAAATGAGAGATATATATTTATGTTATAATTCCAGAATGATATCCATAATTTATATGTAATATATTAAATATATATCCATTATATATATGTACTTATAATAGTACATAACATTTTGAGATAAGAAATGAAATGTACCATTCATGGAGACGGTAAGCCGTACGTACGCATGAATGCTACTTCCATTTATATTTCATATTTAATGGAATTAAAACATAATGATACATAATAGTATTTTTATTCTAGTATGGTATCATATATAATACCATTAAACATATCCTTTATGTGTACCACATATGGTATTAACGAATCAAATCACATTGAGGGGGCGGTAGTCCGCACTTCCTTAAATGAAGATATCGCGTTTACCCATAATGGAAACCATAAAGGTATTCCATAAATGAAAAATACAGAAGCTTAAGTAAAACATAATCATATTATATATCATATATAAATATAGTGTCATCTTAATGGCCAACTTTGAAGGTGTTAGAAGAATTTTGAACAATCATCATTTCGTGAGCCAGAAATTCTCCATCCACAGAAACAGTATGTTCTTTAACCATTAGATGTAGGTGTGTGTAAGTGTAGATCGAATAATTATTATAAAAACTTCCTAGAATATTGAAGATACTGGATTTGTTACAAAATAAATGAATAAGAAGTGTTTAGGGGGTTGTAGAAGAAAAATAATACAAAAGGACACAAGTGAAGACATTACCTTGAAATCGAGTAACTCCCTTTGGTTTGAGCAAAAAGGCTTCCTTGGGAAGCCTTCTTCCCAATGTGAGGCTTCAAGGAGTTATAGAGGGATGTGGAGAGACAGAAGGGGCAGGGGTTGGCCGAGCCAAAGGGTTTGGAAGTGTGGGTATGGAGGTAAAGGTGGGGGCCTTTTATAAGCGGAGAGGAGGGGCACTCTTGGAAAGTAAAGAAATGTAACTTTATTTTAGAATGAGATTCAGATTTATAATGGTCCCACATTGATGTGTTTCTAGGATAAGGTGATAAGGATTCTAAATCCACCCATCCAATAGGTTTTGTAAATGTGTAGGTCTTATATTTTAAATTATCTTTCCATTTTATTTAAATCGTTAAATAATGAGGTCATCACTGCATCATCATGATGTCATAAATAATTTAATTTATTTAATGTATAAAAATTATAAAAAAAACTATGATGTAGGAAATATTTTTATATTTTGAATTAATATTTAAATTCATAAATTTTACTTGTATAACCCCATGTAAAAATTGTTTTAGTAAAAAATTTCATTTTTGTGTCATTTTTATTTTAACATTAAATAAATATGTATTTTTGTAATTTTCCAACCAAAGTGGATCCATGGAGTCCCCAAGCTGACCCATGGATTGTCTTGGTCTGACATGACACATCCAATGAGGGTAGGACATGTGTCAAGCTCATCTCATATTATTAAAACATTATTTTTACCTTAAACTACACTAATTACCTCTGATTGCGATTAAAAACTTAATAAGTTACTATTCACCAAAAATTATTTTAATTCCATTGAACCACATATTACTTTTTAATGACAACCATGTATGTCGGATTTTTGAAATTCAAAACACAGAGGTGGTAAAATTTCATTTAAACGGAAAAATCAGTTTTTATAAGTACCACTTAGTGGTTTCACTATTCATCAAAAATTGAGGTTCTTCAGAAAAATACCAAAACATCACCCTAAGATATATTTGATATTAAAAATACAAAAATGAAGTATATTTTAAAAAATTCAAATCATATAAGTTGAATTAATTAATTTAATAATTAATTCCCACTAGCAGAGCAAATAGCATGTTTTTATGAAACAATAAGTATCAAAAGATTGACACAAGTTTAAGACCGATTTCATAATAAAATTAATTTAAACGACCAATATTGGATTAAATGGTAAAAATATATTCTAATTTCAATTTAAAACCAATTCAAAAGATAATATAATAATATAAATAAATTATATTAAAATGTGGTTTTGAATTAAAATACAACATTTTCACTATTCATTAAAAATTGAACTTTTCCGGAAAAATACCAAAAATTTACACAAAGTAAATTTTGATGTCCCGATTATAAAGAATAATTTTATTTTTTCAAATATAACACATTAAATTGTCAAAATGTGGATTTAAAAGAGGTTTGCCATCAAAAGGTGATTAATCGACCTTTTAAAAAATATTAGAATGTTTACGCTTAAAATTGGATTCATTCGCATTTTTAATCCTCTAACATTTATTGTAAAAATCAGAAATATTTGACAAACATATATAATCATTTTGTAGTTAGTTCTGTTCATTCCCGCCATTACAACGGTTAAGCGTTAACTACTATTTAAAATAATATTATTATATTATTAGAGTGCAACGTAAGATTTCAAAGGAACACGTTGTTGCGTATTGGGTACGCCATCGAGCATAGAGTTCCCTTTAATGTAATATTAATATTTTTTTTTCACAAATAGGGATAAATATAAAAATTTCATATTCTTTATTTACCTGGGGTGTTACATATAGTGTTTTATTCACACCTTATTCAGCTATTTGATTGGTACCTAGAAAATATTCATGGATATAGGTAGAGATAAGTGATATGACATGATCTAGATGCTTTACATTATTCATTAAGATAGAATACAAGAGAAGAGGACCCATCTTCATCACATGATGGTTATGGAGATAGATTTTGGTATTTATATATGTTATGCATAACATTTATTATATTTTATACCTTCTCACATATTTTTATAGCATCATGAAATCATCATTTTTTATATGAAAAAACTTAAGGATATGGTTATTTATATATATCCGGATGTTTATTTCCACTTCCATGTAATGTTCCCCTATTTCTATTACATTTCTACAAATATTTTATCTATTATTCACTACTATGATCCTACATGATTATGAGGCTATATTCCCTTCACCATAACTTTGATGAATCTCTTTATTATTCGACATCCTCTTGAATATGGGAAGGGAGGCTTGAGGCCATTTGGCCGACTAGGCTGGTCACATAACAATCAACCAGGTCCATGACATCACAAAGTGGTAATATTTCCCCTTCATTCCTTTTTATTACTATTCTGGGATAGTATGAAGGAGACCAGAACATGTAGAAGATTAATGATCGAAATTATTGAACTCATTATATTGAGTTACAATCTGTAATCATTTCTCTGAATATATAGAGACACTATAATAATTGTGAAAGATGTGAGTCACATATAGACCAAAAGAGTTTAAAATACATATTTACATATAATGAACTCAACATTATGTAAATACAATGTCTAAATTTATAGAAATATTATGATTTCCCAAAACAATACCACCTAGGAAAAGAAAATATGGTAGCAGATTGACTATGTTGGAATGATCGTGGACTTCTGAACCAAATGAGGATTCAGAAAGATCCAATGTTCTTAAATATAGTAAATAAGGATATTGGAGTTGTTATGAAAGGGGTAATATCACTCATTTTTTCAAATGATTTCTAAACAATATTCATTTGATAAAATTAAAAGTTATCAATCTTATAATGAGAATTTTGAAAAGAAAATTAATGATATTAAGGATATAAAATTGGAAAGATTCATGTATAAGGATGAAATTATAAAATTTATAAATAGGATATGTGTTCTATCAATACTTGAGCTGAAAAGGGAAATATTGGATGATTCATATAACATAATTATCTCTATATACCATATTAGTACCATGATTTATAGGATTCTGAAGGAACATTTTTGGTTGGATAATATAAATTGGGAAATTATTAACTATGTATCAAGAAGCGTAGATTGTAAACAAGTGAAGGATATGAGATAACGTCCAAGGGGATTAATGTAACCTCTACCAATTCATATGTGGAAGTAGGATTTAATTAAAATGTACCTTTTCATTGTAATACAAAGGAAACTAAGAAGTAATCATGTGACCTGGGTTATTATTGATCGTTTAAAAAACAATCACATTTTCATACTATATGAGAACATTTAACTCTTGAGTGCCTAGAAAGACTCTATATTAATGTAGTGGTAAGACATATAGGTTAAAATATATTGATTATGTATGATTGAGATCACCATTTTACATCAAAATTATTGAATAGCCTTTATATGTCATTGGATACTGATATCCATTTGAGTGCTGCTTATCACCCCCAAAACGATGGATAGTCTAAAAGGTCCATTAAAACATTATAAGCCATGTTGAGATCAATATCATTTTACTATCAAGGTATATAGGATAAATATATACCTTTGGTAGAGTCTTCCTAAAATATTAGTTTCCATTTATGTATTCAAATGGAACATTATGAATCACTATATGGAAATATATTTTTTACTGCAACTTTTTAGGATGATGTTGGTGAAATAAAACATATGGGACCAGAAAATATTCTAGAATAAACAATAATGGTAAAGACTATTCAGGATTATGTGAAAGTAACACAAATTTTGTAAAAGAGTTATGCTGACAACTAGTGAAAGGATTGGTAATATCAAGTGGGAGATCATGTCTTTATTAAAGTATCTCCATGGAAGGGTGTTATATGATTTAGTATGAAAGGGAAACTGATCCCCAAGTACATCATAAAATTTGATATCCAAGAAATAATTGTATTTTTCCCTTACCTATTAGAAATAACACCAGGTCTCTCTAAATTTCTTAATGTGTTCCATATATAATTGTCAAATAAGTAAATGGTAGACCCAACTCATGTACTCGCCTATGAAAAAAATAAACTGTAACCAAATTTTTCTTACTGTGAAAAGACTATCGAGATTAATCACACTGGAGATAAATTATTGAGAAATCAAATTAGTCAACTAGTTATGTCTCTTTAGATAAACCATTAAATGGATTATGCAACATGGGAGCCTAAGTATTTTATGAAGAAGAACCACCCTCATCTATTTTGAAGGAAATATTCCAAAAAAAATTGAGGTTAATATTTTTCATAGGAGGGAAGAATATAACACCCCAATATTTTACAGTATTTATATTTTTAAATAAATTCAATTTATTCTATCGCTAAAAGTTCACAAAAACATTGATCTAAAAGGAACCATGATATACCATTAATTATTAACATGGTCGTACTAATAGTAAAGAGACCTATAGGAATAGTAATGTGTCCATTAGAATAATAACCTAATCTAGGAAAGTATAAATAAAATGTAAATATCTAATAAATTAAAATGCGATATATATAAAGGAATAAGTAAAAAATGTTTTAAAAATGATAAATTAATTGTTCGTATTTTTATGAAACATAAATTTTTATTTACAAATTTATAATCAATATATTTTTTTAAAAAAATTATTTTCATAATATATATTAATAAATTAATATTTGGGTGTATTATAATTGTTATATAATTTTATGATACCGTAATTAATTTTTCCAAGAGCCGTAAAATAAGTTACAATATTAAAATCAATAATTTTAGAATAAATGATGATTTTAATAATAAATTAAATTTATCAAATTTATAAAATTATATTTCATTAAATGGAGTCCATATTTGAAATAAATATTTTTAAAAATGGTTAGGTTTATTTTTGGGATTTTTTCTGAAATATTTTAAAAAAAAGTCAATACTGTAATACAATAACTTATGGTACGTAACCTTTTGAGTGAAATACATGAATTTTTTATTCATTTATGATCTAAGAAACCATTAGTTAAAACCCAAAAATAGGGTTTACATTAATTAGTCACAATAATCAACATTATTTATTTTCTTGATCCAAAATTATAAACTAATGAATAATATAATAAAAACGACCCTCTCCTCTACTAAAAAACCACCCCTCACCAGTTCTTCTACTCACACATTCTAAGCCTTGAATAATGTCTAAATTCTTTCCAAATCCCTTCCCAATATAGTCCCCCACATGTAATGCCTTATGTTATTACAAAAATACCAAATCCAAGTTCCTCATGAAGGTTCCCAATGAGACGATATTCCAGTGGTAAAATCCTCCTTTCTCTTTAAATTTATTCCCTTTTATTAACCTATCATAAATTACCCTATCCAAAGTGTAAAGGTAACTAAATTATTTTGAATATAGTATAAGTTTATTATTTTTATGTAATATCTATCATCTAATCTATTCTCCTCTCTTTTTAATTCTAAAAATGAAAACATCCTTTGTGAGGTGTAGATTCACCACCTTCGTGCATGATGAGTTTTGGTTTTTCATTACTGCCATAAAATTTGGTTATATAACTATTCTTATGGTTTAAAAAGTTTATAATATTTGTATTAAAACTAATTTAATGTTCTAGAACTTGTATAAAAACATAATATTATATACAATGATACTAGTTTTTTATGGTCGTAAAAACCACATAAACAAACTAATTGATTTCCAAAACATATTCCCTAATGAATAGTAATCATAACATATAACCCAATGATTTATGTGGACCATTTAAAATCCTATAAGAATATTAATATCATTCCATTCCAATTATATTTTCTTTTCGTTAATTTGACATGAACTCTGATAATTATACATAAGGTAACCGACCATAAACACATGAAACAGACACTCTCAGAACTACAAAATTAAATATTATAACTAATTAGAATAGCCATAAATTAACTTCATGAAATTATAATAAATAAGAAAATTGTTTAATAGGTTATTTATAAGGTAATTAATGAATCTAATTTGGCTGCCTAGGATATTAATTACATGTTCATAATTCTTTTGAACATATGGTAAGAGGTTTCTCATCTCACTTTTATGTTTGTGAGATATGTCTTATTCCCCACTTATTTCTAATGTGTAGTGCATGTACACTGCCCCATTTATTTATCATGAAAAATAATTGAATATTTTATTAAATATTCATATTTCTTTTATCATTTATGTAATTATTGCCTTATCTGTATACCATTTTCACATACAGGGTTTAATTTTAATGTTGTTTTAACTGGGGAAATATTGATAAATATGTACACTCCAGTCAATATAGATATTTTGATAAGTAATATTGTTCATTAATTATATATATATGTATAAGAGTGATTCAGAATTTCAGTTATGGGTGGGGATTGCTATTATATATCCCATCGATGCAACAATATGTCTCATGGGACAAAAAAATAGAGACAAACCCGTTGTGTTGGTTTCCAAGAAGAATCAGATTTGATTCTTCCAATAGACATAAACCATATTAGGAATGTTATTGATAATAGTGGTTCATTTGGAAGATATATGATGATTAATAATTAATAATTTCATTTATTCATTATTTAGTTATTATTTTTCATGAGATTTTATCTATGAAAATATAGACTGATGCATTTTAATTTTTAGTTCATTGATAAAATAGAATGTGTTTATAAGTTATTCGATATTTATTATGATTTAATTATTATTGATTAATGTTTATAAAATATGTAACCATTTATGAGAATTTTGTATCATGGTTTTATTTTTCATCTTCTATGGGTTATGAAGATGAAATATTTGAAAAAGTGTCAAGGAAGAAGTTTAATTTACTTTATTATGTTATATGTTTAATTAATAGTGTAATATGGGACCCATATATGTATCTAGTTATTCTAGATTACTTAACCTATTGATCCTTGGTTATGTGATATCTTATATCTATGAAATTTTAATAAAATAACCACCAAATTTGGGAAACATTGGATAGGATTTTCACAATGTGGTTGTATGATAATTATTTTTCAATGTGGTGTATAAACATTAAATTGTAGTTTAAATCACTTTTTTATCAATATGATAATTCATGAGGGACTATGGAAGGATTCAAGAGTTCATGACAATTGTTCAGAGATTTAATCTCTAATTTTTGGATAAACAGACTGAGGCACATGGTTAGTAGTAATCGTGAACCTAAACCATGTAACCCCAAAATCGAAGAGTGTTATTAATTTATCCCTATTAGGGAGACTATATTATCATGAAAATGAAAAAATTTATTATAGGTGTATCTTGTAAGGATTTCACACGATTAGTACTAACCATTCTCCTAGAATATGCTAGTATCTGCCCCGGGATAGAGTTGAGTACACAATATTTACATGGTTTTAAAAACCATGTGCATGGGCCATGCAGGGGGATTATTTATAGATATTGTTACACACACAGTCAGTGCACAGTTTCGAAAACTATCTATCCAGACCATATTCCCTCTCAAAATTTGTAAAAAATCTTATTTCTTACTATTTATTTTAACCACTAAGAAACATATTATTCTTCTCATTTCATGCATTGTATCCCATATAAATCTCTCCTCATACATTCACCTAGTTTTTTGGAGATCTTATTTATTTCAACCTAGATTCAAACAATATATTTCATATTGGAAATTTAATGATATGTCTGTGATTCCTCTTGGTTAATTTGTCATATTATATTTCCATGTTGGATACTATCCCCATGAAAGATAATATGACCAATTTTCTATGAATTTTTATATTTCTTTAATTTATATCTTTGTAGTACGAATAAAAGGAATACATTGAATGAAGAGTCTTCTAGAAAATAAAGGATGATGGTCTATAACTTTTCCCCAATTAATTAGATGTTTATATTCATCTCTCTATTGTGCCACAAACCCTTACTTCCACGCGTCACCTCTAAAATTTTAATTTAATTATTTAGGTTTCTATGAATGAACATTTTACACCACATGATTATAAAATAATCACATATGTCTGATATATTGCAGTTCACACAACCTTGAGTCTAAAAGAAGTGTAAAATAATATATCATTTTAACCATTATGTTAAATTGGATGGAATGAATAATACTAAAAATATTAACAAAATTACACAGTTTCAAAATGTATAAATAAATTTACTGGATATTAACATATTATAAATATTAATAAGAAAAATTTTAAATAAAAATAAATATTTTTTGAAAAAAAATTAAATTTTCTAAATAATCTATTTTGTCATGTTGTTCACACAAATTATTAAATTAGTATTTCTTTCACTTTTAGAAATTTTATTAGAAAAAATAAATTTATTTATTGAAACAATCATTTAGAAATTATATTATAGTGAAATTTTTTATAATTTTAAAAAAGGATTAATTTTTAGATGAGTAGTAAAAAAGGATTTTTATTAAAAGATACATATTCATTTAAAGCATTTACAATGTCAAATTGTCTTTTAAATTAGTTTAAAAGTAAAATCAGTTCAAGTTTATTATTACTAATCTTATTTAGTTCATTTTAATCAATTTATTATTGAATTTGGATATAAATTTTTAAAACTTTTGAATGTTTTTTTGGAAATCCATTTCTTCCCTACGTCTGCAGGTTTAATTTCAAATTATGTTAAAAAAAAATTATATGAATTTAATTTTTAATTTTTTTTGTTTTTTAAATATTAATAATAAATATTATTCAATAATTTAAACTTATTTTTTTCTTAATGATTACTGTAAGAACCTAGTTTTTTCTATAAAATTCTTTGGAATTTTTTTGATGTTATTCCTAAGTAGAGCCTACAGACGACGTGCGATTCTGAGCACTGGTGTGGCCGGAATTAAATTTTCAGTGCATTCACACTGGACACAAAAAATAAATTAGTAACTCCTAAACTACATTTCAGATCAAAAATTTGAGTTTACGGATGGGTCTGAAATGGGCTGTTTACCCTAATAACGACATAAAACATGTCGGTGCGGGACGCTGGGACCCCCCGCCCGTTAGCGGAACATTAAAAAGATAAATAAATAGATGATTAATTGGTTTAATGGTTAAACGTGAGTAACTCTTTAACAGTGGCTCGGATCAGAAATCTGAGGGCACATTTGAGTCCGGAGAATTCTGTTTACCCTAGGCTGGTTGTAAAAGTTGCGGGCGCGGGCCTGCTGTGAGAGATGTCACCCAGGGGCAAAACTATCTTTTTGAGTTAATGACTTAGTGATTTTTATCACTGACGATATTTTGAAATAACATAAAAACGGAGTCTCAGAATAGAAATCTGAGACTTCCATTGAGTTTTAAATGGGGCATTTTTCCTAGGAATTATATAAAATGGGCGGGCGCGGGGGTTTCAGAATCTGCGCCCGTTGGGAATGTTTTAGTGAATTTCTATAAATTCCGTATGTATTGGAAGGGAGAACACATTTCTTCCTCTCTATCTCCCTTTCACTATCACTCTCTCTCTCTCTCTAGACGTTATTCATAGGACCGAGGAGTGATCTTCGCCAAAATCTCGATGGATCAGAGGTGGAGGCTCGCGGACACATCACCTTTGATGCCATCGAAAACGAGGTAGGCTTTCGGTTATGTTTCCACTACATTGTCAATTTTTTCATTTAAATTCTATAATTTTTGATTTGGGGAGTTGGCCAAAAGCACGAACAACGTTCAAGCCTCGTTTCAGTTATCGATCTTGGGAGTTCTTCGTCAAAATTTTTGGACCTGCTAAATCTTCGTTGGATCGTTGATTGGGGGCAGGCACTGCGAAGGACTCACCCCGAGGATCCCGAACCCATGTTCAGTTTTGAAATCAGGCCATCTAAGTGGTGGAGGTGGAAGTCAGAAGTACCGGCTCCAGCAGGGGCAGTGGCCAGAGCTCAGGGAGGTGCAGCGGAGGTTCGGGCGCCAGAAAGAAGTTGCGGCCGGGGGTTTGGGAAGAATCGCTGGCATTGGGTGTCGTCGGCGCTGCAGGAGTAGCTCAGAGAGGGGTGGAGTTGGCTTCAGCTAGAACAGCAGGAGTGAGGCCGAAGAGGTGATGCACGACCAGAGGAGCCGGAGCTGTGAGCTCTGGAGGTTGTTTGGTGGAAGTGGCAGGTGGTTGTGGTTGCGACTGCAGTGGAGCGGGGTGGTCCAGGCGGCAGAGCAAGGAGGTTGGGGCGGCATTGAAGCGGCGAGGCGCAGCGGAGCTGTGGGAGGTGAATCCAGTGTATGTTGGCCGTCGTGGTCGAAGGGATCCCCGAGGGATGCCTTGAGCAGGAAGAGGAGGCCAGGCCCCCCCTGCGCAGGTCCTCCTGGCATGTCAATGAAGACCGGCATTGGCCGGTCTGTTGAGGATGAAACAAGGACCCGCCGAATGCAGGTCCTGCGGGCGTGACGCGCAAACCAGCTTCGTCTGGTCTGCTGAGAGGAAAACAAGACTTGAGGCAGGTCCGGTGTGGTTGGAGTGGGCCGCGGCCAGAAGGTCGTGGCGGTTCGGATCGGGCCAGCCGGGGTGAACCGACCCTGGTTTTCCCCCTTATATTCGGGGGGGGGGGGCGTAATATCCAAACGACGCTTCCATTTGATGCGCCGTCAACGGCGGTGAGTTCGTATCAGCAGGGAAAACAGTTTGATGTGAGTTATGAGTTTTTTTGGTTCTGTGCCCGAAGGCGGGTGACCTGAAATGATTTAAATTAATAATAACTAAATTATTATTAATGTTGCGACGGACGTGGCTCGCAAGCCGGACGTCCGTTTGACGCGCCGTCAGAGGAGTTGTGGCCCTGGAGATGAGACAGTCCTTCAAAGTGGGTTCGTATCCTTTGTAGGTTCATTTCATTGCTTGGTAGCATGAAACGATTTGTGAGTGATTAATTAAATAATTATTGCGTCGGACCTAACTCATGTTTGGAATGTCCTATTGATGCGCTGTCAGCGGCAGTGTGACACTAGTCCTCGTGCAGACTTTTGAGAAGATTTCCGAAGTGTTCGGGTTGGAGGCATGGTTCCGGCCCCACAGGGCCTAGTTCACATGTTTTACATTGAAACACCACTTTTTCACCCTTCGTCCATTTAGGGTGAATGAGCACTCGTTTGTGAGTGTTTTTCCAAGGATATTGCAACAACGAACTCCACCAGCCTAAATTCAGGCTCAAGTTTTGGGCCCCATACGATCCCGTTTTCGTATAACACGATAAGTTTCATCTTCTTCATTCAGAGACCATTTTAGGAATCCTCAGCGGCATTGTAACCCTGACATCGAGATGAGGTTGACAAGGGTGGTTTCAGGTGACGAAGCCGAAGTTGAGGCGTGGGCCCCACGGGCCGTCTTTGGAGTTGTGTGTAGCGTACTATGCCTTTTTCACCAGATGTTCGTTCAAGGCATTTGAGTAGTGGTTTCCACATGTTTTTATGAGAGCATCATGATGGAGCAGTTTGCTCGATGAGTATCGGAGTTGGGGTGCGGGCCCCACACGGGCTGGCTACAGTGAATAATAGCATATTCACCGGTTGACCGTTTCGGGTGAGTAAATGGTCTATCTCGCGTGTTTTTCCGTGAGGATTGAAACAGTTTGATAAATTTGGGCATGTGGAGAATCTTTTGATATCTTATTAAATGTGGAAACATGAAATGGTGTTGGATGGAGGTCCCTTTGACGCACTCCAAACCAATGCTCGGTAGCGATGTTGGTAACACCCAGTGACGTCAGTTGCAGTGGTGAGTTATCAGACCCATTTCCAGGTCTACACTCTAGTAGGGCTGGGTAGTGGGTCACCTGTTGTCTTATTCTGGGTCTACCCTCCAGGAGGGTTGGGCAGTGGGTCGCCTGTCGACTTATTCCGGGTTTACCCTCCAGCAGGGCTGGGCAGTGGGTCTCCTGTCGACTTATTCTGGGTCTACCATCCAGCAGTGCTGGGCAGTGGGTCTTCTATTGACTTCCTAGTGTCTACCCTCTAGCAGAGCTGGGCAGTGGGTCACCAGTCGACTTATTCTTTTTCTACCCACCACCAGGTCTAGGCAGTGGGTCCCCTGTCAACATATTCCAGGTCTACCGTCCAGCAGGGCTGGGCAGTGGGTCTCCTGTCGACTTCTTAGGGTCTACCCTCTAGTAGGGCTGGGCAATGGGTCGCCAGTCGACTTATTTGGGGTTTACCCTCTTGCAGGGATGTGTAGTGGGTCGCCATTCGACTTATTCTAGGTCTACCCTCCAACAGTGTTGGGTAGTGGGTCGTCTGTTGTCTTACTAGGTTCTACCCTCTTGTGGGGCTGGGAAGTGGGACACCCGATAGATGTTGTGGGGTTTACCCTCCAACTGGGCTAGGTAGTGGGTCACCCATTGGCATTTCAGAGTCAACCCTTTCTATGAGGCTAGTTAGTGATTTTCCTCCATGATTACTGGAGCGGGACTCTTGCTGTGCAGATCTACGGTGGGAATGCTTTGACACTTCCTATGGATTCAAAAGGAATAGGGGAACATTTCCCACTGAGAAACATCCTTGTGACGCGACCTAAAACCGTGCGGGCGAGTCAGTGCTGCCCAAAGCAGATAATATAGAAGTGTGGTGATTTGGGCCCCCTCTGACTTGGGCTTCCTAGGAAGATGTGACGAGATGTTGGGCTTTGCAGATGGTATTACTTAGAACTGTTGACGAATCATCTTGGGCTGAGCTTGGAGATAGATAACCCCTTACACAATCATTCGGGTTCCACGCTGAGCATATATATATACACCATACTTTTGTTCCCACTCTTGGGTCCATTTAGTATCCTTCCAGAAGGGGCGAAAACACGTGGGGTATTCCACATGATTTCCGTGTCTAGATCCTCTTGGATTGGACGAGTCTAATATATTCCCTTGTTGGGTTGAGCTGCACTCTCTCATTTTTTACTCCTGCATTGTTCTTTGTTCTATCCACATTTCACCGTTTTATTACCTCCTTTGTTGCTCCCTCGAGCCTTCAGGGAATCCTACTAAGTATCTTTATAATCACCCATGTTTGGGCTTTTCCCGCACTTGGTTTGCCCTTTCAGATGACGGATAGGTCAGTCGGGACTGTGGAGGAGCGTAGAGGACACATGAGAATGGTCCGCGTTCAATGGTCACAGTAGACTTTCAGCCGAGAGACACACCAGCTGTTTACTTTCCTTTTCCTGTTTCTGGGTTGTGGCACCTTTCTGGTGGGGCTCATGTTTTTCCCCTTTTAATGTTCAGATTACATGTCAGTACTTTTTCACTATCCTACTTGTGCTGGTTGGACTTCCAGGCATGAATCATGGTTTATCATTTTCTAGCAGTGTTGTATCTTACATTCTTTTCTCTGCACTTTTTCATTGAGTTAGCTGCATGTGTGTGTACATTTTCTTAGGAAAAGGCCCCCCCTTGTTTGTTTTGCCTTCGGTGCTGGTCACCAGCCCCTGGCCCATGGAGGCGGACAAGGGGTAGTTGTGGCTTGAGCCCCGGTACGGGTCGGGTCGTGACAAAGTGGTATCAGAGCTGGTCTGTTCATTGGGGTGTTATTCAGACATCAGTAAAAATGGAATTGGTTGAGTTTTTGGGAAATAGTGTCAACGTGTCTCGATAAAGGCTCTCAGGCTAGGGAGTCCAGTGATGTTGTGGCGGTTGACGTATCCACTAACCAGGACCCTGATAACCCACTTGTCGACTCGGCATGATGAGACACCTGTTTTAGGGAATTTTGTTCATGCATAATATAGGATCGAGTCTTTGACTGCCTTTCTTGAGTCAGATCCCCATCATTGTTGATATATATTTGATAATTTTACCATGGTACTCCTTGATCAGATTCAGGATGTCTCTGCAATGATAGACACCCAGAATACTAGCTTCGGTTCGTGACGATGACTCCATGAGTGACGAATCCCCAGTTCAAGATCGATCATACGATTACCCTTTCTCTAGGAGGACAGAAAGTAGCACCCCCACCTATAGAGTAGCGGATAGTACCAGCAGAAAGGGTCGATGACGAGCACAGGCTGGTCGTGCTACGTGAGTTCTTGTTTCAGAGACTGTGGAGGTTCCACGGAGATCCATACCCTCAGATAGTGAATGGTTGGCTAGAGTCGGTGGTCCGACTCTTCAACCTCGTTCGGGAAATGACAGGTTAGATGTTGGCTTTGACAACCAGTCTTTTTCCACCACATAGTTTGGCTTAGTAGAGCTAGGGTTACTCAGATTCATGATGAATTGGTACTCTTGTGGGATGACCTCTAGCAGTTGTTTCGTGAGGAGTACTACCCCTCCTACTTACACCTTTTGTGGTTTCTAGAGCTGTTGTAGTTTCAGCGGGGAGTGATGGCAGTGGAGGGGTACGCGAATGTGTTCGCAGACCTTACTCAGTACTCTTTGGATGTGGTATATGATAGAAACTTACGGGATCATAAGATTGAACTAGATCTCTATAGAGGAGATTCGTTACATTGTAGTGCCATTGTACATCCTCACCCATCTCAGGGTGCTGGAGCAGGCACTGGTGACAGATACATTTCTGGCAGATGGACGTCGATTGGCGGGGCCTCAACACCGGAGGTTTCCCCTTGGTGAGACTCAAGCGCATGGTTGGGGATAGTGTAGAGCACCGTGATAGCCCAGGGAGGACTAGTGCTATGTTTGTGATAAGCGAGATCACATGGCGTGAGACTACTCGATCAAATGTGATGAGTCTTCCATATAGTTGGTAGTTGCACCACGATGACAGAGGTAGTTTCATGATAAGAGAACTCCTATGTGAAGACAGTGTGGTCCCCATGGAGGTGGTGTTGGAAGAAAGTAGGAAGAACTGTTGTTGGCGGACGACGTTTCGAGGTCCTTCCACCACCACTAGGCTGCCCATGTCAGGCTCAGGGAGCTGACGGACGGGGTCGCTGGCATCTGTGTTCTGTGGTTGTTTACAATCCTGCAGTGTAAGAGATGATAAGAGGTATGTCCTATAACTTTTTATACTTATTTTAGTAGAACTTGTTAGACAATGTGTGTGGTACTCTTTTATATAACTCCTTTCTCGAGCGGTTACCGAGGGTGATGCAGGGCGTCGGTGTAACCATGTGTTGGTGCTAGTTGGATTAGTTTCTCTGGAGAATGTGGAGATACTATCTTCTGGGAGAGTGCTTCGTGATTTTCTCAGACCACCAGTTTATTAGGTGAGTCCCCACATAGAGAGACTTGAACCAGAGATGACAGTGATGGCTGGAGATTCAACAGGAGGGTACGGCTTGCATGTAGTTAACGAAGCCGACTCCTTCGCTGGTTGAGTGTGTAAGAGAGTCTCGGTCGTGATGCACCGACTGTGAAAACTTGTGTGACTGGATATCCTTGGGTGATTCACCATATGGATATTCTGAAGGAGGGAGTCAACATGCTCTTTCCCAGGTCAAAACGGCGATTCTAGTCACAGCGTGCGACGTGGGTGTTCGACGGGGGAGGTGAGTTACCCCCGAAGGCCTTCGGGCCATTTGAGACCGTGCAGATGGATGGGGAGGTTCCCTACCACCTTTCCCTAACCCCAAGGTTGGTAGTATGTATATTATGTCTCCTATGTGATTCACATGAGAAAAATTGTGTGTGATCCTATGCACATCATCGGCATGGGAAGACCTCGCGTGGACAGATCAAATCCTTGAGTCTGTGAGGGATGAGGTGACATTGTGCAAGATTTCTTCTGGGTATGGGAGATCCTGGTGTAGGATTAGTACACAAATTTGTTCCCTAGTTTTGCTTTTGGGGATGAAAATCATGAAGGATGGAATGATGTAAGAACCCAGTTATTTCTATTAAAGACATGGGAATTTTTTTGATGTTATTCTGGAGCAACGCCTACAGACGATGTGCTATTCCGACCACCAGTGTTGTTGGAATTAAATTTTCAGTGCGTTCAAACTGGACACACAAAATAAAAGGGATAACACCTAAACAGTGTTTCAAATCTGAAATCTGAGTGTACAGATGGGTCCTAAATGAGGATTTTACCTTAGGAACGACATAAAACATGTCATTGCGGGACGTTGGGACCCCTCGCATTGTAGCAAAACATTATACAGATATTTAAATAGATAATTTATTGATTTAATGGTTAAATGCGAGAAACTCTTAAACGGTGTCTCAGATCAGAAATCCAAGGGCAAGATTGCGTCCGGAGCATGCCGTTTACCCTAGGAGGGGTGCAAAAGTTGCGGGCGCGGGCCTGCTATGAGAGATGTCACACAGGGGAAAACCATCTTTTTGAATTAATGACATAGTGATTTTTATCAATGGAAATATTTTCTAATAACATTCAAATTGAGTCTTGGAATTGAAATCTGAGACTTCTGTTGAGTTTGAAATGGGGAATTTTTCCAATGCTTGTTATAAAATGGGTTGGCGCGGGGGTTTCAGAATCCGCACCCGTTGGGAGAGTTTTAGTGAATTTCTATAAATTCAAAAAGTATTGGAATGGAGAACCCATTTCTTCCTCTCTCTCTCTCTCTCTCTCTCTCTCTCTCCCTCTCTCTCTCCCTCTAGACATTCTTCGCCGGATTGAGGATTGATCTTCGCCGAAATCTCAGCGGATTAGTGGTGGAGCCTCGAAGACGCATCGCCTACGAAACGCATCGAAATCGAGGTAGACTTTCGGTTATGTTTCCGCTCCTTTGTCAATTTTTTTATTTAAATTATATAATTTTAGATTTGGGGCATTGGCTCAAAACATGGCCAACATCTGAGCCTTGTTTAAATTATCGATCTTGGGCATTTTTCGTCCAAATTTTTGGTTGCGCCAAATCTTCGTTGGATCATTGATTGGGGGCAGGCACTGCGAAGGCCTGCACCGAGGATCCCAAAACCATGTTCGGTTTTGAAATCAGGACATCGGAGTGGTGGTGGTGGCCATCAGAAATCCTGGCTCTGGCGAGGGTGTTGGCCGGTGCTCGGGTAGCTGCAACAGAGGATCGAGCGCCATATAGTAGGTGCGGCCGGGGGTTCGGGAAGAGTCGACGGCGTTGGGTGTCACCGGCGCGGTAGTAGTAGCTCTGAGAGGGGTGAAGTTGGCTTCGGCAGGAGCAGTAGGAGTGAGGCCAGAGTGGCAGTGCACGACAAGAGGAGCTGGAGTTACGAGCTCCGGTGGTCGTTCGGTGGAAGCATCAGGCGGCTGCGGCTGCGACTACGGCATACCGGGGTGGTCCAGGCGGCAGAGCAAGGAGGTCGGGGATGCGTTGAAGCGGCAATGCACAGTGGTGCTACGGGAGGTGGATCTGACAACTGCCAGCCGTCGTGGTCTAAGGGATCCCCGAGGGAATCATTGGGCGTGCAGAGGAGGCCAGGACCCGTGCCGCGTGGGTCCTCCTAGAGTGTCAATGAAGACCGGATTTGGACGGTCTGTTGGGGGTGAATCAAAGACCCGCCGAATGCGGGTCCTCCTCACGTGACGCGGAGACCGACTTCAGCCGGTCTGATATGAGGAAAACTACACCCAATGTGGGTTCAGTGTGGCTAGAGTGGGACGTGGCCAGTAGGCCTCGGCGGTTCGGACCGGACTGGGTGAGCTGAACCGGCCTGGTTGGCCCCCTTATATTCGGGGGGGGGGGTCGTAATATTCAAACAGCGCATTCGTTTGACGCGCCGTCTATGGCAGTGAGTTTGTATCTTTGGGGAAGACTGTTTGAAGTGTGTTCTAGGTTTTTTGGGTTCCGTCTCTGAAGGGGGATGACCCGAACCGTGTTAAATTAATAATAATTAAATTATTATCAATGTTGTGACGAATGTGGCTTGCAAGCCGGACGTCTGTTTGATGGGCTGTCAGAGGCGTTGTGGCCCTGGAGTAGAGACAGTCCTTCCACATTGATTCGGATCATTTGTGGGTTGGTTTCATTTCTCGGTAGTACGAAACACAATTTGAGGGATTAATTAATTAATTAATTAATTAATTGTTTCGTCGGACCTAACTCTTGTTTGGGAAGTCTGATTGATGCTATACCAGCGGCAACATGACCCTAGTATGCGTGCAGACTTTTTGAGATGCTTTCCGAAGCATTCGGGTTAGAGGCAAGGTGCGTGCCCCACATGGCCTAGATCACACGTTTTACAGTTAAACGCCACCTTTTCACCCTTTAACCATTTAGGGTTAATGAGTAATTATTTCAAAGTGTTTTTACTAGGGTATTGCAACTGCGCATTCTGCTCACCTAAATTCGGGCTCGAGTTGTGGGCCCCATAATGCCCCAATGGCGTATAATGCGGGAAGTTACAGCTTCTGCATCCGGAGTCTGTTTTTGGCATCATCAGCAGCATTGTGACCATAACATCGAGACAAGGTTGAACAGGGTGGTTTTAGGCGATGATGTCGAAGTTGAGGCGTGGGCCCCATGGGCCGTCTTTTGAGCTTTGTGCAGCGTACTGCTCCTTTTTTACCAGACGTCTGTTTGAGTCGTTTGAGTAGTCGTTTCTGCATGTTTTTTTGAGAGCATCATGATGGCGTAGTTCTTCCGACGAGTATCAAATTTGGGGTGCGGGCCCCACACAGGTTGGCTACAGTTAATATTATCATATTCACTGGTTGACTGTTTCGAGCGACTAAATGGTCTATCTCACACGTTTTTCCGTGTGGATTACAATGGCGTGATCTGTTTGGGCATGAGGAGCCTCTTTTGAGATCTTATTAAAGGTGGAAACATGAATGGGTGTTGGATGGATGTCCCGTTGATGCACTCTGAACGAACACTCGGTAGTGTTGTTGGTAACACCTGGTGACTTCAGTTGTAGTGCTGAGTTATCGGACCCATTTCCAGGTCTACCCTCTCATAGGGCTGGGCAGTGGGTTGCCTCTCGACTTATTCTAGGTTTACCCTCTAGTAGAGTTGGGCAGTGGGTCACCTATCGACTTGTTCCGGGTCTACCTTCCAATAGGGATGGGCGGTGGGTCACCTGTAGACATATTCCGGGTCTACCCTCCAGCAGGGCTGGGTAGTGGGTCTCCTATCGACTTCATAGGGTCTACCCTCCAGTAGGGCTGGGCAGTGGGTCGCCAGTCGACATATTCTGGGTCTACCCTCCAGCAGGGCTGGGCAGTGGGTCACTTGTTGACTTATTCCAGGTCTACCCTCCAGTAGGGCTGGGTAGTGTGTCACCAGTGGACTTCTTATGGCCTACCCTCCAGTAGGGCTGGGTAGTGGGTTGCCAGTCAACTTATTCTGGGTCTACCCTCTAGCAGGGCTAGGCAGTGGGTTACCTGTCAACTTATTCCAGGTCTACCCTTCAGCAGGGCTAGGCAGTGGGTCACCTGTCGACATACTAGGGTCTACCCTCCAGTGGGACTGGGTAGTGGGTCACCCATTGGCATTTCAGACTCAGCCCTTTCTATGAGTCTAGTTAGGGACTTTCCTCCATGATTACCGGAGCGAGACTCTTGCTGTGTAGATCAGCGGTGGGACATATCTGACGTTTCCTAAGGATCCACAAGGAAGAGGGGAACTTTCCCCACTAAGACGTGTCCTTGTGGTGCAACCTAAAACCATTCGGGAGAGTCAGTGCCGCCCAAAGTAGATAGTATCTATGTGTGGTGTTTTGGGCCCCTCTGACCTGGGCTTCCTAGGAAGATGTGATGAGATGTTGGGATTTGTGGATGGTTTAACGTAGAACTGTTGTAGACTCTTCTTGGGCTTATCATGGAGATAGAGATCCCCTTACATATTCATTCCGTTTTCTCATTGAGCATATATATATACAACCTACTTTTGTTCCCACTCTTGGGTGCAGTTACTCTCCTTCCACCAGGGGAAAAAATGTGCGGGGTATTCCACACGCTTTCCATGTCTATCTCCTCTTGGAATGGATGAGTCTACTCTCTTCCTCTTGTTGGGTTGAGCTGCACTCTCTCTTTTTATACTCTTGCACTATTCTTTTCTCTTTCTACTTCTCACCATTTTAGTTCCTCCTTTTTTTTCTCCCTCGAGATTTCGGGGAATCCTATTGAGTATCATTATACTCACCCCTGCTTGGACTTTTCCCACATATGGTGTGCCCTTGTAGATGATGGATAGGATGGTCGAGACTCTGGAGGAGAGTAGAGGACATGGGATCTTGGGCCACGTTCAGTGGTCACAGTAGACTTTTAGGCAAGAGACTCACCAGTGGTTTACATTATTTTTACCTGCTTTTGGGTTGTGGCACCATTCAGGTTGGGCGCATGTTTTTTCCCTTTTACTATGCAGTTCACTTGTCAGTACTATTTCATCACCCTGCTTGTGCTGGTTAGAGTTCGATGCTTGTATGTTGGTTTCTCTTTTTCTAGCAATGTTGTATCTTTCTTTCATTTCACTGCACTTTTTCATTGAGTTAGTTGTGTGGGTGTGTTTAGTTTCTTAGGAAAAGGCCTCCCCTAGTTTGTTGTGCCTTCTGCTCTAGTCGCAGGCCCCTCGCCTATGGAGGCGGGCCAAGGGTAGATGTGGCTCGAGCACCAGTATGGGTCAGGTCGTGACAATTAGTACCCAGAGTAAAAATTAATTATTTTAGTTAAGGTTAAAAGAGGATTACAAGGGGGATAAACTAAAAATACAAGGATTAAAATTACATATAAACTTGTCTAATTCATATTTTATAGACATATTTAGACATTATAACATATATTTTTCAATAATGAGCGATTTTATATCCCTATTACTTTTGAAAAACGTTGGTATATTTTATTATTTTAAAAAAGTCCAAGTGTGTCCATTCCCCAACTTATATGATGATACCGCCTCTCCTCTCCTCTGAACAAATTCAATGAAATTTGGTTGAGAAAATATCTACCCAAATTCATTAATTACATACCACTCATAGACCTAAAATCTTTATATTTATTATAAAACCAAAATAGGAAGGAATTTGGTATAAATGAAAAGATGTTGTTTGAAGAAGAGGTATAGTTCTTAAACATTATATTTCATTTTATATAATTTTTTATCTTTTCTAATTTCAAAAAATATAATGAAATAATAAAAATATTATATTTGATATAATTATATGTTATTATTTTAATGGAATAACCTATATCCATTTCCTCATCCCTCAAATGGGAAATAGAATTGTCAAATCTTGTGTACGGTGAACTATGGCCTCACAAACTTATATAATTCATTTTCTGTCACGACCATTAATGGTTTGATACACTGATGGATTTAATATATATATTATTTATTACATAAATAAACTTCTAAATGTATAATATCACTTCTACCATCATATCTTCTAATATATTGGAATATGATAACGTCACTCATGCAAACATGTGGACTAACGTCTCCACGAAGCGATGTGAAACATTTTTAAATTTATGTTGAAGTGGATAGAAATTAGGATATATTTATTGAATATAAATGATATATAATATATAATAGTTATTATTAAAATGTAAAATTTTATTCACCTTTCATTTTTTTCCATCCATTAAAAAAATGAAAACTACATTCATGTGTATTACCCCAACCATCTCAATAAACAGTATAATTCATTTCTCTACTTATAACTTTTATGGAATATTATAAATAATTATATAATGAATATATATATATATATGATAAATATTTCATGGATTATTTTAGGGATATTATTATCCTATAATCAAATTACACGGACTAAAATTACCAACCAAAATATACATAAAATAGAAAGTAGTTTTCAATCTGAATAATGTTTTTAACAAATAATTGTTAATAAACAGGAGAAATAACGTGATAAGAAAATAATATATGGAATAATATATATATATATATATGATTATGGTTATTTAATTGATATATAATACATTTATATTTATCATATAGGAGTTTTCAACATGTGTTATGGAAATCATACTAGAAGTAATGGATTTCATCTCTATTTACATTCCGTTAAGGCATATTTATTATTATGCACCAATTAATTTTATATGGTTTATAAAATGACCCTTGGAAATATTATATAATGAATATATGTCTTTTCATGATAAATAATTCTTTTTTTGATGTTATTATTTAATGGTGCTTATAATTAAAATGTTTCCATAGTGGCAAGGATTTCTCATCTCACTTTACTTCTATGATACATATACCATATTCACCACTTATTTCCTTTATAAGGATTATATAATCTCCCTTCGACATTTTTTATATTTAATATATTTATTTTTTTGGTATTTAAATTTTCATTTGAATTTATTTCTTTCAAGGTGATTATTATTAAAAATTACCAAAATGGTAATATTTTATTTCACAATCTCATCATTATTAACGATTGTATATGTTTAATCCTATATTATAGATATTGTGTTTTATATATATATTAAAACCAATATATTTTATTATAATCAAGTTATAAATGGTTATTTTATTTATTAGTAAAATTTTCTTCTCTATGGTACCTAAAATGTTTTATAAAATGTTTTTAGGAAAAGATGACTTAATTTCTCTCTATGGTCGAAAATAATTTTTCTTCTATATATATGTTTTCTTAAAATATTTTTAATAATTGTTTATAAATTATACAAATGTTTTATTAAAGAAAATTTTACCCTTTCCTTAATATTAAAAAATAATTTCAAAGTAATTTCATCTCATTTTATGAATGAGGTACTTTTAATATTTTCACAACAATGTGAAAATAATGCTTTTTAAACTTATATTGAATTTTTGGATTTACCCTTCAATATGGACACTCATTGTATTGAAACATACTTTACTGGTTTACAAGTATATTAATAATGAAATTGTTTTACTAGTATTCCAAATATTTTGTTTGATAATTATTTTCAAAGTGGAAATGATTTTTTCCTCAATAATATTTTATGGGAATTTTTACTTTATTTCTACTCATCAATGATAAAAACCCTCATTTTAAATTATGATCCATTTGGAATATTATGTTAGTATTCTATCATTATTATTTCTCTAGGGGGATTATTACCAGTTTGATTGGGATGTACTATTTTAAATACAATTCTCCATATTACTCTTGATGGTTTATGATTATGTTTATTTATAAAATAAATTCTTTAAATTTAATATTATGGTTTATAATAAAAAAATTTGCATTGATTATGTTTATTTATTGTAGAAATATAAACATTTCTTATAATATTTTTGCAATTTTAATTTTCTTTTGATTAGGTTTCTCCCCTTTCATATGATGAATGCACTGGACTTAGTAACTAATCGGTAGGGCTTTCTATAGCCCCTCAATGCATTGATAGGTCTCATGAGACAAACTAGCTTGGGTACCATTTATGTACGAAGTATTGGAATGAGGCCTTGTTGTTATGGTTATGATGTTCAACATTATGCATTCCCTCATTATGATATTTTTTTACTGTTGTCCATGTGATTATTATATTAGTTAAAATATACATAGATATGTTTCAAGCTCATGTGATTATTTATATGGAATTATTTGATCATCATTTATTCATACCATATTATTATTCATTTTCAAGTAATTTATTAAATTTAATGTTTTATTAGTTATTTAAATTCCCATATTAATTATTCCTCATTTATTCATGATAGATTTCACTGTACAAATACCCTTACTCAACATTAGATCTCACCCCTTTCCTATATTTCATTTCCCCAGGATTCCATGGAGTGTATTTTTATTTATACATAGTGATATGCTATGGGAATAATGGTATAATCAAATAAAATTCAATATTTTATTTTATGTATTGAATTGATTTATGGAGTTAAAGTATGTATCTTGTATTCAAATACTACTATACAATTCGGTCTTCTAATATGTGATTCCATGTTTCTAGGGAGAATATAATATTTTCAAAACTAACTCTGGGAAAACATTGTTAGGGTATTTACAATTGGTATCAGAGGAGGTTTAGTTGAAACCTTGGGTACTATATTTAGGAATAAATATATTATTTAACATAACACTATGAAAACATTTATGATAATTCTAAGCGTGGGATAACATCCCGAAGTTTCGTTAAGGTAGAGATTTTGTGGATTTCCAAGCAATATAACTTTGTATGGATACTACAAGTGGATGTAGATCTGGACTAGATGTACGTAGTGTTAATAACTATGAAAAGGGTCCATTGGTCTTTGACTCGATCGTCACTTGGTGCACAATAATGGACCATTTTTCACACTTGTTTTGGCACTATTGGGGGATATTCATGGTATAATTATAATTTTCATTAGAAATAACTTAGATGGATTCAATAGTATTTTTAGGACTTGAGAATTTTCTCAATGATACCCAATTTATAATAATGTGACTAGCTGTGAATAAATTTGTAAATTTATGTTAAGTGTGTCACTATTTTTGAAATTATACATTCTGATTCTTAATTTTATTATCTTGTCTATTATATGGAATTGGTAATAGATGACGTCTAATGGAAGGAATGTAAACCATATCAATAAAGGTAATCCATGCAGGTATTTCCATCATTGGAAAGATAATGAAGCTTGTTCTGGAGGGTTAGTAGGATTTAATCATATTATGACTATATTGTGGTATCGAACCCATGATATGTCTAATAACTGTTCTCTTATAGAGTATCCTATTGATCCATAATGCAGTATAACAATATTAGACTACTTCACACATCATAATCCCCCATCATTTAATAGGATGACAAATATATTTGTAGTTGAGAAATGGATAAATTCAATAGAGATGATATTTCTAACATTAGGAATTAATCACAGGGATAAGGATTTCATGGAGGATTATCATATATGATGTAATGAAGATCAATAGTGGTTATTAATTCAAGATAATTATGATGATGAAGAAATAGAAAACATGGAGTGGAAGTCATTGGTCAGAGTGAGTAATTCGATAGGGGGGGGGGGGTGAATTGAGTTCCCAATCAAAATTTTTGTTTAAAAAAAATCTAAAATAAATCCCCTAAATAAATAAAAATACCCTATTGTTGAAAATAGTATAAATATATAAGTTTGATCTTCCAAATATCTTCTCCAAACATGATTAATTATCATTTAAAATAATATTTTAAATTTAATTAACTTTTGGAATGAAATTACTTGATCAAAAAAAATTATAAAAAAAATTTAAGATTAACTATCATTGCAAGTTTTATTTGTATATTTTAAGAAACTATAAATTTTTTTCTTTGAAATATATGAAAACAAAAAAAAAATTCACACCTCAGTATTAAATAAGGGTTCATTCTCAAGTCGAGACTTAATCCCCTCCACTTATAAAAGACCTGATGCAAATAAGATTATTAAACCATAAACATGATCCAGAACCTAAATAAGGTTTCATAATCAATAGCATATAGGTTTATCTTCGATCAAATCCTCTTACATGGTTTTATGAGTGATAAAGAAAAGAAGAGGTCACACATAACCTTTTCCATAGTTTCCATGGGTATATAATGAATGAATTTTGAGAGAATTATTGCTAAGAACTCCACAATTAAGTAAAATAGATAGTTTGTACATATAAAAAGGGGAATTAAACAACTAACGCAAAAGATAAAGCATAAAAATAAAGTTAAAATGATTAGAAATTGGATAAAATGAAGCAACTCGATCTGAATAGTGTCCAATATTCAAAGTTCATTGAATCATTATTTGATAGGATATCAAACAGGTTTCTTAAAATGTATATAAAAATGTGTTTCATAATTTTTTGTAATGTCATCTTGTTTTAATTTAGTATAAATAAATAAATCCATACAAAAATAGGTCTATTGATTAGAATATAAAAGTATTCACTATGAATGTATAACTTCTATTGGGTATAACATTTTATACATTCACATAAAGGCGTTTTTCTGAATATATATATTTCAAAATCAAATTATCTGTTAAAGAATAATAATAAACAAAATCCTAGATCCTCATATTGGGTGCTAAGTCCAGAAGTCTCTCATTATATTTAATGCATCTATGTTGTGGTTTAAAAATAATTATTCTAAAATAAACATGTAACTTGAATGTACTAAATTACATAGACTAGACATTGAAGGAATAAACATCCAATAAGAGTCTATAAAACAATGATATCATTCTAGAGAAAGAACTCTCAATGGATGATTTATTCTGCTGTTATATCCCTTCTTGAGGTATATTTTTTCCTATGGTAGAAAATTCCAATGGTAGATGTTATGAATGGTAGGTCTTTTTAGAGGTAGATATTCAGTGGTAAATCAATCAATGATATATATTTAGATATATATCTATAAATGGTATGACATTATTGATATATAAGTTATTAGTTGGACTTCAATGGTAGATGTGATGAATCGTAGATCTTCAGTGGTAGATCTGTCCATTATAAATCATCAGTAGTAGACCTATATGATGTTGATATTCACCTGTATATGTAGTCTATCAGAAAATGTGTTCATTATTAAATTCATTAAACTAAAAATATATCTACATAGTCAGTGGTATATCATTTGGAACTAAATATAGTTTTATCTAACTGATGGTAAATCTATTGGAACTAACATTTGATCAACAGTTTACCATGTTTTGATTATAGAGTTACTTATAAAATTATTTATTATCATAAAAAATTTATCTTTTTAGAGACATAAAAACCATGATTTTTTACCGTTAAATTAAGGAGGTTCCAAAAATATCCATCTTTTTTTATGACCACAAATCATGTAATTTGTAAAAAAATATAGAATGAAATACATACATAAGTATATATGAATTTGAAAAGTAATGGTTTGATTAAAATTTCAAATTACAAGTCATGAATGTGATTATTACCATATTCGATTCAACATTATATTACTACCCATTTTGGGATTATCAAAAGTATAAAAATATAACATAAAAAATTTAAATATATAAAAAAACTATTAATATAGAATCATCATTAGATATAATGGAAAATTATTACATTTAAAAAAAATAAAAGGGAAAAGTTCATTCCTTTAAAAAGAATAATCTGATTCAGAACCACCCTCATCATGATGGGTGGAAGGAACCAATGGATCATTTCCTTTTCCAATGACAAGAGGTAAAAAAGTGTAAGCGGAGTGGGTAGAATTATTTGGAGGAAGCATGAGCATGATAATAGGCATGAGATATCTAACGACCTCAAACTGTTTAAGCTTATAAGGAAGAGGTGTTGAAGAAGGAATATAAGTGAGATAAGACATGGTATACCTTTAGGTTCCACTACTATAGTCCCATATTCACACAAAAAAAATTCCTCAAATTTACAAAATATGTGAGGATGTTTCAACCACGCTCTATCATAGTGAAGAAATCCTTCTTATCCTCAATGAAACTATTTCTCAATGGACCACATCCACAAGTTTTTTTATATGATCCATGAATTCCAAAGATACATGATGAATCCTTATATTATGATAAAGAACCTTAAAATAAGAATTGATCTCATTCTTGGTGTAAATTCTGGAAATATAATATTTGATGAATTTTTGATAGTCTCCCTATCACTTTTAGCTTCATTCAAGACCTATGGAAATAGTTTATATATATTCTCACCATGGGACATTATATGAAAATGTTTTTATGGGTGAGAGGATAAATGATTATCTATGATATCATGTATCACATCGCTCACAATGTATCAAATCATATCCTCATCAACAAAATAAATTGGAGGTATATTAGTAGATATAGATGGACCAGAAATAGGTATATACTCCATCCTCTCTATAAGGGATGTTTGGATGGAATTAAGGCTTACCCTAATCTCTTCTATGATGGAATAATCTTATTCCATATCACTTTCCAACATTTTTTTAATTTCTAGTTCTTTTATCTTCAATATCATTGTAGGATGAATGTGAGATATCAATAACTCAAAAATCCACCTAGTATCATCTTCACTAAACCTATTTTCTTGAGCATATGTGGATATATGGATCCCATTGATATGTGGTAACATTATCACATTAAAAGTATCCAAATCATCCTTAGTAACATGAGTATAAGTTATAGTACATGGAAGCCTCTCTAGGGTAGTCGATGCAACCTCTACATTTCCCTATTCAACAATAGGAAAATCATAGGGAAGGATTCCCACTGAAAAACCTCATCTATATGTTCTATCAAAAATCATGTAAGATATTTTCCTTCAATAGGGTTGGAATTTCCACGATTCATATGTGATTGTATGTGGTCATAATCAATACTAATACCACCATTCTCACCATTACAATCAGGGTATGTGATGCCAAGAAACTTGGAACCAGGAGATGGCGGCACCCTGGATGGATTTCCATCCTAAATTATGGTTGAAACAATTTGTTTATCAATTTAAAATTATTTATGACTACAATATCATGAGTATTCCTCCCCCTCAACAAGTTCTCTAGGCTCATCTCTATCATTGGAATCAACATCAAGATGAATATTAAATGTTCTTACCTTATCAATATTATTACCTGACATAGAATTACTAGGATCATGATGATACTAATCTCTCTCATCAGCATCACCATCACCATAGTGACCATTATAGGACTAATTTACATCACCATTTCCATTTTTGAATCCATCATATTCACCAAAAAGATTAACTATAATTCTTGAGCTCTCAGAAGAACTCTCAGACTCTTATTTACCTGAGACGTTAATTTGTTTTTCTTCTTCTGTTTCACTAAGAAGGATTAATATAGAAGAATGATAAATAAATTTATTGATATCTCCATAAGAAACATTGGGGGATCATTACCACATTATGTTCACTTAGATCCTCAAATAAATCAATCATTTATATTTCTTCTCTAACTAAAACTTCTACTATATCAACATCATCATCAGAGTAATAGACCAAAACATAATTAGGTTCCATGATATGATCAAACATATCCTTAGGAAAATAATTATATTGTACCTGATTTAAATTATTTATGCTACACATGATTTAAATTCTCATATATATTACCATTTTCTGCCATATATTTCATCAACCATGGTTTCCAATTTACCTTCATCCTTTTTCCTATAAACTAAGTTAATCAAAAAAACCCCAAAATTTAAAAACCACATATTCTCCCTCATCCACTAATCTATTGGCTTCCAATATACACCAAATGATCATAGGATAGATCATGTAATTATATCTTAATGGGGTCATGATCATATCCGTCATGTGTCCATCAAATATCTTCATAAATTTATCTTATCCCCTTTTTTCATAAGGAATTAGGAAAAGAAATCGTATAACTTCATGATACTAAAGTCCTCTTTACTGAGGAAAAGAATTTGTAAAATGAACATAAACATTTTTGGAAACTCCCCATCATGCTCTAAAACTATTGGTCTTTTCCCTACATCATTTATGGTCAACTCTAGTAGGACATCTTCATATATGAAGAACTCACTATCACTAAGAATGATACTTTTAAAGTCATCAGAAATACCTCTATGTGGTATATTGTGGAATCTAGACCACTTCTCTAACAAAAACACATGATTATTCCATCAATAATACTTATACTAAAATAATTATTATCACCAAATTCATACTATGTATACTGATAGAATTGGTGACCAACCTATGAAAGAATGTTCAATAAATAAATGAAAACATTTCCATCCATCCTTGGTCTTGGATCTCATTAATCACTAACTAATTTCACAAGACAATCCATTAAACAACTATCATTTTTTAGTAATGAAAAATCAATTCAAAATATATGGATTCCTTGGTTTAACATTAATAGTTCATCTATATTAACCTGAAGACTTATTTGTAGGATATGATCCTTCAAGAAATGAATAAAAAATTTGTTTCATTCTTACTGTCTGGGTATAGGTTTAAGGGTGAAGGGAAACCACAAGTAAGTTTAATGTTTTGGATGGAATAGGAGATGAAGGATTCCAAGGACTGTTTGAGTGATAGAGTTCAAAAATTATAATTTAAAGTTAATTGTATCATTTCGGGTTTTATAATTTTAAAATTTAATAAAATATGTATATATAAATCTAATAAAAAATAATAATTACAGATAGGTGTGGTAGTATATTTTTGAAAATACATGAAATGTACATCTCCCAATGGTGGATATCCTAATGCTGGATCACCTAATATTCAATCACCCAATGATGGATCAGTACTGGTGGATCATCAATAGTGGATCTCTAATAGTCGATATTTCTTAAAATTGACTCGGATGATAAAGAACTAACTAAATTTTATCATTCATAATTTCTTTTTTATATAAATTAATATCTCATAATTCAATGGCTTTGTAAATATGTCAGTAAGATGATGTTCAGTTCCAATGAATTCAAGAGTTAAATCAGCCTTTTAGAAATGATCTCTCAAAAAGTGTTGTCTTATATCAATATTTTTTGTCATATAATGAGATATATGTTTCTTGGAATTATTTAACAAACATAATTTTCACAATTTACAGGGACATGTTGTAATTGATATCCATAATCTTGTAATGTCTGTTTCACCCCTAGAATCTAACCACAATAATTTCTTTCAGCAATATAACCATCCTTAGTAGAAGGAAACACAATATAAATGTGCCTTTTTACTAAAACATGAAAGTAGTGACTTTTCCCAAAAGGTGAAATCTTCTAGAGGTTCTTTTTCAATATAAAATACAACCACTAAATTCCACATTTGATTAATGCACTTAATCAAATTATTTTCCCAAGGGATAAAATAGACTGAAATTGGTTTTATAAATGAGGAATTTAATATATTTTTTTAGAGTATATAAACGTGACTATAGGATTTTATTGAAAACAATCACACATACATACAGTAAACATGATATCTGGTTTGATCGTAGTAAAATATAGAAAAAAAACCAATCATACCTCTATAATTGGTTTAAACTTCTCATTTCATAGTTTTATCTAGATCCAACTTATAGGGTATACTCAAGGTATAATCATTAACATTGTACGTTTCATACTAAAATATATTATATATTTTCTAGTATAATTTATTTGATTTAATATAATTCCTTGTTTATTTTGAAAATTTTGAAAACTAAGTATGAATTTTAATGAACCCTTTAAACATAGTTCAAATTCACATTTCATAAATTTTGAAAAAAAAAATACACCAAGGATTTTTAAAAGATCAAAAATTTATGTCATCAATATTAATTTTTACAATAAAACAACTTTTTTAAATTCTTTTTATAAATAAATTATGTCCTAATATTCCATTATAAAATATTTAGAAATAAAAAATGAGGTGAAAATATCATAATAAGCTCTAGGTGATTGTTTTAAACAATATAAATCATTTGGTTCCAATTTAAAAACATGATTTAAAATATTATGATTATGAAATATAGGGGTTTATTTAATAAAAACAACCTCACCTATATAACCATTTAGGGATGAAGTTTTAACATCCATCTGATATATTTCAAATTCCAATGTGTTTCATTGGAAGCTGCATTCAAATAGTTTCAAGTCAAGTTACTAGTGAAAAGGTTTCCTCAGAGTCTATACCATTTTTTTTAATATATCCTTGTGTAAAAAATATATCTTTGTTTCTAACTATAGTTCCTAAATCATCATCTTTTTGTCTAAACACCCATTGAGATCCAATGGTCAATGTTACATTAGGTCTATCTAATAGTTCATAGAATTATTTTCATTAAATTTTATTTTGTTATTATTGAATTTCCAATACTAATTATTCATCATTATTTTATTTATTATTGTTTATTGGAAGATGATGTGACAAAAAAGGTTGTTGTTCAGTCGGATTTTTAAAATAAGCTCTAGTTTATATTACACTATATATAACTCTAACTACAACATCTAAATGATGATTCTCTCGAAAAATTAAATTAATTGTGTTTAGAAAATTATTTTACTAAAATAGAGTTTATTTTTTAATTTTAACATCTATAAATTGTTAGGGTATGCTTTTGGGATTTATCTAAAATATTTGAATTTTTGGGAATAGTAAAATATAATAATTTATGATAAATGATAAATATAATAATTATTGAATAATAGATTATTTAAGGCAGATGAAGCCAAAAATCTTGAAATATAATTCATTAATTTTTTATATTTGTTGATATCTCTCAAAATATACATAGTCCCGAGCCATAATAATAAACTAATGAATTAAATAAGGAGAAAATACACCCTCCTATACTATAAATACTACGTCTCACCACATATTTTCCTCAAACATCTCAAGCCTTAAGCCTTGTAAAAATATTTATCAAATATCCTCCCATGAAAATTCCCAATGACAAGGTGATTTTTGTATTTAAAAAATACCAAAACCAATCCCCTATAGAGGTTCTCAAGAAGAGGGAATAAAGATGTAAAACTCACTTCCTTTTCTTTTAATTTCTATTCAGGTTCCCTTATTTTGTTTTTCTCTACTCACCTACCCCCATAAAAATGTTATTATAACTCCATTACCTCACATATATTGTAATTTTATTATTATAATTTAATATTCAATTTTTAATCCGTTCCCTTCTCCCTTTTATTCTAGTAATGAGAATGTTTTTTTGAGGTTCTAATTTATTGAATTCAAGGAGGAAAAATTTTCATTTTCCATTATCAACTTCAAGGATGGACATGAAACAAAATTTAGGGGTGAACAATATTACAATAAATGTATTATATCTTATGTAATGTTCTGTATTTATTATATATGTGTGATGTTAAATTATAAAACAAAACAAGTTCGTTGTGAGCGAAAACCATCTAAATTAATCCAAACGATTATCACTGACATATTATCTAATGATTCATCATCACTTAAAAATAACCAAATTAATTATATGATCATTTAAACTTATGTTTGTATTTTAATAACATATAAATTCAATTAAATTTTTCTAGAATCATTTTACATGAACATCCATACTCTAATATATGCAAACTGATCATGAAAACTCAGAAAACATGCTCTTTCAAATGATGAAATTGAACACTATGGCTCCAATTAAAGGGCATAAATGTACATAATAAAATTATAATAAACGAAATTTATGTATAATTTTTTTTGGAATTATTAATTATTTAATCTAATTGGATTATTCATGACATTATGATCATGTGA
Organism: Viscum album; assembly: GCA_963277665.1. Taxonomy (NCBI): domain Eukaryota; kingdom Viridiplantae; phylum Streptophyta; class Magnoliopsida; order Santalales; family Viscaceae; genus Viscum; species Viscum album. The sequence goes on from OY728120.1 coordinate 2,119,050,256, forward strand.
AGAATCATTTCAGACATAAGGTAAAGGATTTTACCCAAACATAGATTTTTATTAGTGTTATGATTTATCCACCTTTAAAAAAATTCAAATCATCTATATTTGTATATAATTATTATAAATTTTTTATTTATCTTCCAAAATTGTGAATCTATAACATATAATCCTTCAATTTCTGGGATATTATTTTTTTTCTATGGTACGTTTCATATTTCTTCCCGAAAAGCAAGCCTGATTAAGGGGGAATTAATGAATTCATAACAATTTTCAAGTGCACTCCATAATCAGTTTTAAGGAAAAATTATTTATCTAAAATCATTGTTTTAATTATGAATTCCTTATTGGTTTATTTATAGTTTTATATTAAATATTGTTCTATATTACCCTTTAATTTAAATTTAATATTTTAAATATACAGCACTAAAATGATTTATTTATAAATATTCTTTAACACTCTTTTAAGGAGTTTTCACTTAGGACATAAATAACCTATAAATATTTATGCCTATTTTCCCTTATTAATTTCCATTTATTATTTAAATCTATTCATTCATAGACACGATTATGATATTTCTTTATATATGTCTTTAGACATGATTTTGATACCCAACTATTTACATGGGTAAACGTTATGATAGATTCTTTATGTATGATTCTTTATGTGGAACACATATTCATGAAAATGTTATGATGGGTGCACCAAGACAGTTATCCAATTAATTTGGAAATGTTTAGTTTCATGAGACATCATGGACAATGATCATAGTGGTTTGCCTTAACTCATTCTCCAAATCATGGAGGTTAGCCGTAACTAGTGCTCCTCTATGTAAAATGAGCATTGAATAATGATAAAGTTGTGTTTTATATTTATCAAAAATACTAAGATTCCAGGATTAAATGATCTCATGTTCTTTATATTAGGATTATATATATTTAATCATGTTCCATGCATTTTTATATCATTCTGTTCGGCCTTCTAAACCATGTGCTTAGATTTATTTTAGTTTTTATACCCTTATTAGGATTTTTATTTCATAAATTTTTCTATTTCATCTATAGGTTATCCTGTGAAGATGTATGATCTCAAAATTATTTAGGAGCATAATTGATGATAAATAACAAAATTCTTTATTTAGTCCCATGTTTTTAGTTTCGTGTACCTAGTATTCCCAAGGTACTATAATTACGATACTTGGATCGTAATTTGATAGTTAATTTTGTTTAAAATAATGTAATAATATGTGAAAAAGGATAATGTCTCTATATTTGGTATCAGAGGATGGTTTAGTTATTTTGGGATATTAGTAATAATGGACTTTAATAAAAACCACCAAGATAATACTATGTCTAAGAAAACATCCATAAATATTGGTAAATATATATTAAGTGTTTTATCAAGAAAATACTTCCCCATATGGATACAAAAAGTGTACATGATTATGGAATAGATGTACCCAGGAGTAATAACTATGAAAAGGTAGATCAAGCCTTACTCGGGGTATCCTGGTTCTTGATAATGATCCTTACAGCGTAGCTGGTTTGATACTCATAGTGGATATGATTAGGTAATTTCATATGCTCGTTATGAAAAATTATTAAGGGAATTCAAAAAATCCCATAAGATTATACATTTGGAAATAATCCTTAGATAACCTATATTGAAAAAATTGGAATCAACTGTTATGATATTCTTTTTGTTTATAGGTTTATCCTTTAATATTCAATGATTCCTTTCATTATGCTTATTAGTTATGTATTTTATCCCCCATTTTGTACTATATTTTTCTTAGTTCATGGATGGGAAAATAATAAATCAATCCAAACTACAATTCAATATGAAATGTGATGATTTACTTTCTAATATGCTAAAATTTATGGGAATGGATACTCAAAAATATTTGACAGTACTTTATCAAATGGGTCATGTTATGAATATTAAATTGAATTGCATGGAATGACCTCCTTCTACTAAGAGTTAATGTTCTGGTCAAATATTTTATGTAGAAAAGGCCTCCCATGTTTAGTGGATCTTCTGATTCCCTCCCCATGTAATAGTGTATTAACACCACTGAAAATATAATATTTTTCCTCAAATGCTCAGTATAATAGAAATTTATTCTAGTGGTACATTGTTTTAATGAGGAAGATGATTAGTGGTGGAAACTGATAACAAACCAAAAGATGGTGGAAATTGATTCTATATATTGAGAGGAATTCCAGAAAATGATTTGTAATAAATATTTTCCCCAAACACTCCCTCTTAAGATGTAAATAGAGTTCCTTAGACTTAAGAAGACGGAAGATGATTCTATTTGGGTGTTGTAGAAAACATTTCAGGGCATGAAAGATATGCCTTTGAATTTTTCATGAACACTAAAATAAAGGTGGATTGATTTTTTATTAGAGTAATGGTGAGACTATGATAATCATTGACAATTAGAGACTTCTATACTTATTAAGATATTTTACGTTGTGCCCCTAAGTTTGAAATGGGTATCAAAGACTCTCATTGGTCTCGTGGGCCCAGAGAAAATTGGAAAATAGAATCTAATATGGGTGGATCAGAACATAAATCCCAAGATGGAAAAAAATTGAATATCACTTATATAAAAATTTTGGGATGATGAATCCTAGGATCTATCCAAATAGAACTAGGAAATGCTTCAAATATGGAATAATGGGGAATCATAGTAGGAACTACCAACAGGAAATGAAGAATTCACCAATTGTAGAAGAATAAAAGAAGGTTCAGATCAGCACTATGTCTATAGTGTAGTGTTTAAACATCAAGTAAAATGGGAATTTTATAAAACAATTCCCTATGGAAAGGGTTGTCAGAGGTAATAAACAAAAACATCGCAGGCAACAAGTAAGGGAATATGATATCGCTACTACTGAGGTGGATCTGAAAAACAATTTTGTTATATGTATATTAAATATTCAATCATGAATAAAAAATATACAATTTTATTGTTTCTCAAAACATTTCTTCAGATAATAAAAGCTTATTAGAAATATTCAAACACCACCTTAAATTATGGAGGCTGAGATGTCATTGAGAATAAAAAATAGGAAAATTATTGCATCCAAAGATTACAACTCCTTGCTGGTTAATGCTTGTGGACTGAACCTCCAAGATAATCTTTTCATACTCCCTTTGGTAGAGTTTGAGGTTTTTATGACATGTATTGGAAATTTTATATAAATCCAACATCCACTATCAAGAAAGGGATACCAATCGCCACATCTAAAAGCGTCCTCCTATTATTTACAAGTATAAGGAGGAAGATGAATTACCTTTATAATCATTTTCTCAAGTGTGGATATTACTTCTTTATGAGAAACCATATCATGATAAAATGATTCAGAAAAATGAGAGAATAAATATCTAATACATGCCCATTGTAAGGGATTACACCGACCTGTTCCCAGAAGAGTATCCTAGTCTTCCACAAGACCAAGAGGCTGAGTTCTCAATTTCAATTATTCATGGATCTGTACCTATATCAATTAAAACATATATAATGGTCACCATTTATATGGAAGAACTAAAAAATAATTTATAGAAGAATCTAAACAAGGGTTTTATATGCCCTAGTGCTTCACCATGGGGTTCACCAGTCCACTTTTATAATAAGAAGGATGGATCAATTTACCTTTTAATTGATTATAATGAACAAAATAAAATCATTAAAAAGAATATGTAACCCTACCATAGATAGATTACAAGCTTAATTAGGTACATGGGGCCAATTATTTCTCTAGGGTGAACCTTCGTCTGAGATATCACCAATTAAAGGTATGTAATGAACATATTCCCATGATGACCTTTTGAATGAGGTATGGACACTATGATTTCATAGTTATGACTTTCATAATCACTAATGTGACCGAAATATTTAGGGACTTAATGAATAGATTCTTTAAACAATTCTTATACAATGTTCTGGTAGTCATTATTTAAGATATATTGATATACTCTATGTTTTAGGAGGAACACGAGGATAATTTAATTAACATGTTGAAAAATTTGAATAGTGAAAAACTCTAGGAAAATTATATAAAAATTGAGTTTTGTAATAAGGAATTATCTTTTTGGGGGCTTGTTATCACCATTTACAGGATATTTGTCATCTCATCGAAGTTAATTTAATTCAAAGTGTGGCGTATGCCAACATTTATAATGGATATCTGAAGATTTCTTGTCCAAAGTGTGTATTACTGATGATTTGTGAAGAATATCTCAAGATTGGAAAACCCAATTACCACATTGATATTGAAGGGAGTGATGTTTTTATGGACTAATAAGTGTGTGGAAATCATTAAGGATCTCAATAGGAGGCTTATCACTACGCCAGTTCTCACACTCTTACCAAGTGGAGAACTCATTATGGTGTACAATAATGCATTAAAAATGGTATTATTCTATGTACTGATGAAAATTGATAAAGTGGTTTCCTATGCCTCAAGGAAGTTTAAAATTCTTGATAAAAACTATCATATACATGATTTAGAGTTATCAAATGTGTTCTTCATATTGAAAATCATGATACCTTATCTCTATGGGGAGATGTGTGAGATTTATACAGATAACAAGAGTCGCAAATATATATTCACATAGAAGAAGCTTAATAGGCTCTATTAGAGATAGATAGAGATAATAAAGGACTAATATTTCTCAATCCACTAACCATCCGGGTAAAGAAAATAAGGTGGAAGATTTTCTAAGTAAAAATGATCTTGTATCTTTATTAATGATTACAATTGAGAAGGAACCAATATTCATAAACAAGGAAAAGATATACATGGGAATCATTATGAGCGGAATGTTAACAATGCTTTCTCAATTTATTTCTCAACCATCACTCTGGGATAAAATAAAGGATTATTATAGAGAGGATGTGACAATTCTGAAAAGGATGGACGTTATTAGAAATGGTAAATCCTCATAGTTCAAAATTGATAAGGAATGATTCATGAGATTTGGGTCATGAATATGTTTAAAATTTAATATATAGGTAAATAAAGATATTTTTAATGAAATACATTTCTCAACATTCTCTATTCACATAGGGAGTACAATGATGTGTCGAGATTTATGAAAAAAACAATTGGTGGGACAATATGAAAAATGACGCTGTTGAGTATACATCAAGGTTACTAGTATGTCAGAAAGTGATGGTATAATGGGAAAATTCGTTGGGGATGATGAAAATATTATCCATACCAACATGGAAATGGGAAAACATCACCATGGAATTTTTCATTGGACATCTGAATACATCAAGTGGAAACAATTCTATATGTGTTATTGTGGATCATTTTACAAATACTACTCAATATATATTAACAATAGAGGGCTTCTCACTAGATAAACTGCATGGATATACATCAATGTGGTGGTAAGGTTTCATAGATTACCTCATTCAATTGTATTCAATCGAGATCCATGATTCACATCAATGATCTAGAAAAGTATCCACCATGCTCTACGCATTGAGCAGAAATTTTGTATGTCCTATATTTCATAAACTGATGTAAAATATGAGTTAACTATTCAAACACAAGAAGATATGTTGGTAGTATGTTCTATGAAGTTAAAAGGAGGATGGTACAAACATCAAACAATCCTCAATTTCTCAAAAAATATCTGGTTCAACTCAAGCATCCAAACTTCTCTATATAAATCCCTTTAAGGGAAAAGGTGAAGAACACAAACATATTGGGATGAATTTGATCAGAGTAAGATGTTAGGACCTGAATAGGTTGATGAAATGGTGGAAATGGTGAATACCATTCAGCATCACATCATGGAATCCCAAAGTTGAAAGATGTGTTATGTAGATAATATTTGATAGGGCCTAATGTTTAAGGTTGGAGATATGGTATTCCTCTGCATATATCAATTGAATAAGATCATGAGATCGGGGAAGAAAGGAAATATATGCCCCACGTACAACGGCCCATTCAAGATCCTTGATTGTTTCATAGCTACGGACTCTTGACTAGCACTTCCACCAACCATGTCTCATGAACATCTTGTATTCCTCATATCCCTCTTGAGAAAGTACATACCAAATCCCTAACATTTACTAAATTATGTGTTGGTGTAGTTAGATAATGATAAATATTAGGAGGAGCATCCAATGATGATCTTGTATTGTAGAGACAATGTTCAATGAAATAAGAAAAATCACCTAGTAAATTTACATTGGCCAAACCTTATTTGAGAAGAGGCAACATGGGTACTAGAGGAAGTGATGAAAGAAAATTACGCACACCTATTTTCACCTTAATGAGTAAAACATTTCCATGGAGATATTTCGTAAGGGGGGAAGATTGTAATGGCCCAAAGTTTAATCAATGGAAATTACCTTCTTATAATTATTTTATATATAATAAATCATATTAAATTACATAAATAACACAATATAAACTTTATAAATGAATAACGAATAAAAAAAAGATGTATTTTTATAAGTTAAGGAACCTATACTGATGAAATAGTAACTTGACCTTTGTTATAGTAATGAGAACCTTATGAATAGAAAACCAAACAATTGAATAGTAACATCACCAATAAATGTACAAAAAAATTTAAGCATCTTATATACTGAAATATGCTATAATTATATCATAGTATAAGTAAAGAACTGTTTTAAAAATTAATAATTAACTATTGGTATTTTTATTGGTTATAAATGTTTAATTATAATTATGGGATTAATTTAAAATTTTAAAATAATATTTATTTTCATTAAATGTATTCATAAATTAATATTTTCTTTTCTTATTATTTTATGTTAAATTTATTAGACCTTAATTAATTTTTCATTGTTTTATAAAATCAATTATTATTTTAAAATCTATATTTATTGATTAAATTATGATGTTATTTTAAAATTAAAATTTTCAAATTTAGAAAATTATTTTCATAAAATGGAGTTTTTCTTAATTATACTCATCAAAAAACAGTTATGATGAAATTTTTAGATTTTTCTAAAGTTGTTGAATTATTTTTAATATTAAAATATGATAATTATTTTATAAAAGTTCAATACATGAATTATAGAGTAATAGATGATGTAAAGAAATTGTAATCCTAAAAACTCAAAATATCTATCTTTATTTTATTATATTTTATGATAATTTTTAAAATATGCATAGTACTCATCCAAGATAATAAACTAATTAATAAAATAATGAGAAAACACCCTCTCCTCCAGTATAAATATTACATCTGATCACCTATTCCCCTAACACATATAAAGCCTTGATCGTTGTCCAAAATTAATCTAAAATATCATTCAAATCCAATCCCCCATGTCAATGAGATTTTTATCTTAACAAAATAACAAAACCAATCCCCTAAAAAGGTACTCAAGATGAAGGAATCAAGTGGTATAACCCTCTTCATTTTCTTTTAATTTCTTTTCAAGTTCATTTCTTTTATTTTTCTCTCCTAACCTCCCTACATCCAAATGGTATTATAAATTTAGTACCTCAAATATAATATAATTTTATTATGATAATGGAATAATTAATCATTAAACCCATCAACCTCACTTTTTTCTAGTAATGAAAATGTCATTCATGTGGTGTTAATTTATCACTTTTAAGGACGAAACGTGTTCATTTTCTATTACTGTCTTCAAGGATATTAATAAAACCATTTTTATAGATAAACCAGATAGTAATATATTATTTATATATTATGAAGTGTATTAGATTCATTATATTAACATGATTTTAAATAATAAAATAAAATAAGTTTGTTGTGAGAAAAATCCACCCAAAATAATCAAAATGATTATCACTAACATCTTATCTAATGATTCATCCTCACCCAAAATAACTATGTGGATTATATGATCATTTAAGATTAATTATATTAAATAATAACTTATAAATTCAATTCTATATTAATATTTCCACTTTACATGGTCATTAATTCTCTTATATAAGTGAACTGATCAAGAAAACATAGAAAACAAGAACTCATGAATGATTAAATTGAACAACAAAACTCATCAAGAATGCCATAAATGAACTTAATAAAATAATAAAAAATTCTATAACATGTAGAAAAGGTTATATAATTTTTAATTAATGAATATAATTTTATTATTCAGGATATTAAGATCAAATTTATAACCGTTTTAGACATTATGTAAGAAATTCTACCCGAACAACCATGTATTCCTTCGAGTTACGCTTTCTCCCCCATTAACCTAATTAAACTCTTATGTGTTTTTGTATAATTATTATAAATTATGTTTTTATGTTCCATAATTATACATCCATAACATTTCATCCTTTTTAGGGGGATATTCAGTTTTTAATAAGTATTGGTTTTTATTTCTTCTTGAAAAGCAAGCCACATTAAAGGGAACTTCCTGAATTTTTCCCCATTTTCAAGTGCACTCCATAATCAGTATTAAGACACCATAATTTTTATATAATATCATTTTTCATTATTAAATATTTCTAGGTTCAGCTCTTATTTTATATTAAATTTTATTCCCCTGTTCCTTTAAGTTGTCTTTAATATTTTCAATAAACCACAGTAAAATGTTTTATCTCTAAAGTCTCTTAAACAATGTTTCTATACGCTTTCACATAGTTTTGAAATCCATTATAATTATTTTTTCCTATATTACGTTATGAATGTACATGTATAATTTAAATCCATTAATTCATGAACACTATTATAATATTCCTTTTTGTTAATCCTTTTCACATTATTATGATACACAGATATTTCTAGGGGTAAACCTTATGTTTGATTCCTTTGGTATGATTCTTTATGTGGAATGAATATTCGTGAAATTTTTTGGTGGGTATTCCCATATATCTCTAAAATTTATTGGGTAGTGTTTTGTCTCATGAGGTCTCATGTTGAACAATAATGGTGGTTATCCTCGACTCATGCTCCATGTGAAACAATCTTGGTGGTTAGACTTGACGCATGCTCATCCCTGTGAAATGATCCATGACTCATGCTAAAGTCTTGTTTTATGTTTTTCCAAATTAAAATTATTCCATGATTATAGGATACCTTTTCCTATATGTTATCAATATGAATGTTTCATCCTATCACATTCCATTTTGTATCATTATGTTATGTCTTCCCACCCTTGAGCTAAGAATTATTTTATTGTATATTCCCTTACAGGGATTTCTAACTCATCCATTTTTACATGTAATACAAATGTTAACCTATAAAGATATAAGGGTTCAAAATAAGTTATGATATAATAATGGATGAAAAATAAATAAATTTGTTATTTAGTCCCATGTTTTTAGTTTTATCTACCATTTCTTCTTAAGACACAAAAATTTACAATCAATGGATTGTAATTTTATTGTTAATTATATTTAAAATCATGAAATAATATGTGAAATAGGATATGGTATCTATTCTCAAATACTCTTCCAAAATTATTCTTGAGTTAAAGTTAATTATAGGTCACACACAAAACCTATTATATAGTTGTTTTGTGTTTACAAATAAATAAATTTGAGAGAAAGATTGTAAAGAACTCTCCATTTATGTATACGAGGTAGTGTTTACAAATAAACAGAGTGAAACACTAAAATAAAATGATAAAGCATAAAAAGAAAGATAAAATGATTAGAAATGTGAAAAATTCACGATACTCTATTTAAAAAGCCTCAAATGTTCCCATGAGTCTATCTTTGATAGGAGCTCAAACTGGTTTCTGAGAATGTGAAAGAAAACTGAGTATTGTAATGGTTTGGAAAGTCATCCTTTTCTCAATCTATATAAATCCAAAATCCTTCCACAAAAAGGTCAATATATTACCTTATAAAAGATTATGATCACTATTTATGTATCACTGCTATTAGATATATCATTTTCCATATGAACATATGAGAGTTATTATGAATATAAAACTCTCTAGATCCAATTATCCAATGTTGAATAATAATATATAAAATCATATATCCTCATACTAGAACTAAATTAAGAATTATGAATGTTTCATTCATGAATCTATGGAGTGGTTTAATTATAATGATATTTAAATCCATTTATTACTTAAGTGTATTATTTACCATAGACAACCTATTGGAGGAATTAAATTCAAATAAGAGTATGGACAACAATGGAAGAATTCTGGCGGCAGATCTCTTACTGGTAGATATATTCTTTTGGTATATACTCTTTAGAGGAAGATATATTCTAGAGGTTTCACATTTCAATGATATATGTGATGAATAACTAAACTATTCATCAATATATATTTAGTGGTATATCATTTAGTGGTCATTATTTAACAGTAGATTATTTCGTGGTAGGACTATAACGATAGATATGTTAGTTGGTGGAATTCAACAGTAGATGTCCAGAATGGTAGATCTATTCAGTGGTAAATCGTATGTGGTGGATCTGTTAGTGGTATATGATTAATGGTTCCTATACAGTTGAATTTCTTTAATGGAAGATATAGTCCAATGGTATAAGGGTTTAGTGGTATATCCATTAAACTAACAGCAGTTCTGGATAGTCAATGGTATATGTTTTTGAAATAATTGTATATTTTTGGAATTAATGGAAGGTTAACTTAAACCAATGATAGATAAAACATTTAAGATATTTTTTTACAATGTCACATAGAAAATTATTTACCATCATACAACATTGATCTTGTTAGAAACATAAAAGGCCCCCACCTCTACCTCCTTACCCACACATCCAAAGCCTTTGTCTCGGCCAACCCCTGCCGATTTTGTCTCTCAACATCCCTATATAACTCATTGAAGCCTCACATTGGGCCGAAGTCTTCCCAAGGAAGCCTTTGAGCTCAAACCAAAGAGAGTTACCCGATTTTAAGGTAATGTCTTCACTTGAGTCCTTTTGTTTTATTTTGCTTCACCAACCCCCTAAACTCTTTTTATTCGTTTCTTTTGTAACAACTCCAGTATAGTAAATATAAAACGATGTTGTTATAAGAAGGATTCGAGCTAAAATTACACACACCTTCATCTAATGGTTAAAGAACATACTATTTCTGTGGTTGGTGATTTTCTGCCTCACGAAACGATGATTGTTCAATAATATTTTAACACCATTAAAGGTGGCCATTATGGTGTCATTGTATTTTATATATGATATATATTGTATTTACGTTTACTATATTCTTATGTATTTTATATTTAAACCATACCTTTTTTCTTTTCATGTAGTGTAAATGCGACAATTTCATGAGGAAGTGTAGACTACCACCCCCTCAAGTGATGTGACTCATACATGCAATACATGGAATGTATAAAGAATGAAATTAATGAACATATGTGACCTATATAACATATATATAATACTGGAATTATAATATATATATATATATATCATTTATTTTTAATTCCATTAATATGACAAAGAAAAAATGAATGTAGCGTTCATGCGTACGTATGGCCTACCGTCTCCATGAACGGTGCTTTTTGTTTTTTATCTTCAAATGATATGGAATAGTATAAAATGAATATGTACAGGATATATATGATATTTTAATCATTAATACTATTCTGGAAATTATTTAATTATAATTACATGGACAATCATTTTTTCAAACAAGTTCATTTTTGACTCATGTACCATACATCGGCAAAAACGTCTGATATGAACTAACATTATTAAACAATTATTATAACATTAAAATATGTGATATGAACTGAATAATAATCTTTATAGGAGGTAAATAATAAATTATAAATTGAACAAAGATTATTATTCTGGAATATAATGAAACGAATAAGACTAGTTGGACTTGAGGTAAGGGATCCTACTCCTCTCTTTCTTTTTAAGTACACCCTTTTCTATCATTCCTTTTAAGATCATATTTCCTGTGATTGGGATGTTATTTTATATTACTATTACTGTAATTTTTATGTTCATATGATGATAGACCCTATTTCTTCTCATCAATCCATTTTGGACGTTTCAAGTGGCGTCGTTAGGCTGCCGAGTTTTCGTAAGGGATTTTTCATCTTACTCTTATTCCCGTGAGATTTATGCTACATTTGCCACAATTTCCACTGAGTGGTGTATGTACTTCCCATTATTTTACTTATTGAGTAATATACATTCATTTATGAGTATTTACATCAATGTTTTATTGTCCTTCTTTCATGAGGTGTATGTTTTGAAAGATACCCATGTCAGTAAAAGAACCTTTCACCCTCCTCTTTTTAAAAGACTTCTTTTGTTATGTATTTTAATTCACATAACATTATGTTTGGATATTTTCTTCTATATCCTTAGTGATTTAAATTTTATGTCCATGTGATGAGATACCCTTTCTATCTCTAATCAACTCATTTTATGAATTTTGTAGTGATGTCGTTAGGCTGTCAAATTTTTGCAAGGGTACTTATTAACCCAATTTTGATTCTTTGGGATAAGATTTTACTCCTTGAATATGTCGTTATATGAATATGTGTGAATAACCTCTGATTGTTTTACACTTAATATCGACTTATATTTGGTGTATTAGTTTGTCACACATAATTATGTAATTGATTTATCATTAATCCAAGGATACCGTCTTTGTATGGGACATCGTCTCAATCTCCTTTCATTAAGGCATATTTTGTTTTATACACAACCTTCTTTTATACGGTGTATAAATCCCTTTGAATTTTACGTTTATTCAAAAGGAATATTTTTTATACGAAGCGTTTACTAAATAACAAAAGGGAATTTTTGGTCATACGTATGCGGCGACAACGACTTCTCCGCCATCGTGACCATTATTTGAGTTTCGGATTCCTCTACAAGCCATACCTTTTTTGAAAAGAAAAATAAATACCATGTTATACTTTTCTTTTATTTTGGTATTGAAAATAGTTTTCACAATGTTTTTATATCAATGTGTTGTATTGAAATCTTATAATTGAAAGGTTGAAATGTTATGTTTCCTTTATGCATCTTTTATGTGATACGATTATGTTGAGGTTCTTGGGAATTATTATGAAGACGGGTGGTTCCATGATAAACTAAGGGCGTGTGAGCCCGATATAGCTCTCCAATGCATTGGGTAATGCGAAGGAGTGAAATGTTAATGTTTCTCCGAAGAGATTTAGGGAATATAATGTGTTGGGTATTCCAAACATAACCAAGAGGGTTACTCCCTACGTAAGAATGTTATGAATGCCTCAAGTTACCTTTATGTCTTATGATTTCTATGATTTATACATGATTTGATGAGGTATGTTAAAGTTCCTATGTTTTATGGGTAAAGTATGATTTCATTCTTATGTATATATGAACTCATGTTTCCTTTCCATATTTTCATATCCCTTACAAAGCTTTTTATGCTTATCCCAAGTTTTTGAAATGTTTTTCACAGGTCATGGGAAAGGTACATGATATGATTATAGTGTCACGGAAGTGTCAGGAAAGAATCCATGTTTTATTTTAAAAATGATTCCATTGGTGGGAAAAAAATGAATATTATCTTTTATGTAACCACTTTGTTTTAATGTGGAATGTAATGCAAGTTTTATGATCTAATTCTCTAAAAATCTAAACCTGAAAATATCCTCAATGTGTAATCTTGTAATAACTCATGATTAAGTAGGGTTTAAGGCTGGGGCCTTATAGAACATAATTTTAGAAGACCATTTTTTGAAAATCATTAAACATTTTTAATTATTTAATGTTTACATAAACATTTTTAAAATATCCTTTCTCTATAATTAATCAAAAATATGCAAACTATATTTATCCAGACATTTGAAAATTCATAAACATCATCATAATAAGTAATCAAAATTTTTATTTAAAACAAAGGATTACACAAAGCAGTTACAGTCTCCTTATATAGCCCCTTACAACCAAAGCATATGACCTAACTTTAAGTTGTGCTAAGGTGCGAGAATCGGAGGGCGGCTCAACCAACATTGCAAGAGTTGTAATTTCAATCAGTTTGAACTTCTCGCGAAGGTGATTCCGTTCTAGCTTCACACGATGTAGTTCAGCTTGGGTTTGGTTCAGAGCAAAGCCCAGTGGTGCTACCTCCTTCCCATGTACCATTATATGGGCTTCGATTGGCCCGAGACTACTGGATGAGGCCATCAAATCTTCTTTCTATATTAATTAACCAAGATCACTTGTATTTAGAGACAATAATTTAAATGTTTAGTTTCCAGCGGTCATATTGACCAATGGTTATATAACAGTCAAAACCCAACGGCCTCATTTTAATTATACTCATGTTATCAAATGAAACAGTTGTGTTGAGTATAAAAATAAAATAACACGCGAAATTAGGAAACAAGATTTAATCGAAATTTCAGGTTGTTAGAATCTTCCCCCTTAAGAAATTCTGTCCTCTCAATTTTTCATATTGGGTTTTGAAATTTCATCGAATGTCCCACATCGGAAAAGGAGTCAGTAAAACTATTAATTTAAAAGACAGAAAGGGAAGTACAAAGGTCACCCGAGTTAACCCACAGTAGGATTCTGTTTAAGAAAACATGGACATGGAGAAGAAAACAAAGGGTCAAGTTCTGATGGAGAGTGATAGAAAACATGATTAGGAGAAAGTTAACCACAAGAAAATCACAAACTTATGATGTGTGTAAACTTTCTTTGATTACCCAGTAGGAAACGTAAACTAACAACGTTTTTGTTTTACGTCCCTTTTCAAAATTTTGAGGAATTCATTTACTACATAAAATAAAAACATAAGGAAATATACCTACCTTCACGTAGAGTTTCATCCTTTAATAATTTTCTACCAAAATTATTATTTTCTCCAAACGATGATCATTTAAAAACACTTGGTCTCATCAAAACACAAGAATCATCTTCTTGAGTGTCGCATAATCCAAAAAAGATTAACTATCAAATTCTTCTATCTTTAAGCATTATCCCAAAAACAGAAAGTGTAAGATAAAACAACTCTTCAAAAAGAATAAATACCATAGGAAGGAAAACTACTTTTAAATATTCAATGTTCCATGGTACTACCCAAAGTTCATTATAGACCATTCCATAAATAATTTTCCTTAAAATTCCTCAAAATAAACCAAACTGAGATTGAAACCCAATTGTAAGAACGATCTCATAACATATTCTTCCAAGATAGAATTTATCATTCATCTCCAAACAACATCAACCACTCTTATAATCTTATAACAAAGGTAACTAACCTAGTCACATTTTCCCCAAGATAGGTTAATCGTTTCCATATGTAACTTAAATTACTATATGTTCTCCTTAAATTCGTCGATTCGTAAAAATATATTCCAACCTATTATCCTCAAAGAAAATACCATACTAATCTATTTACCTCAATCAAATAGGGTTCCCAAAATAGTGAACGTCTTCCAAAATAATAATCACCTTTTAATCTACTTATCACCCTTTTTTTAAGAAGACCAGCTTCACTACATCAACTTGTGGTACATAAAAATAGATGTTTTCCTTAATGATATAAAATCATTTTAGTTAGTGAATCGATGATCCTAGAAAACATAAAAGATCTGCACAGATAGCGTGAACTAAAATACAACATGTCATAGACAATTATTGTGAAGAAGTTACTTGTACATCTGTCTTCATGATCCATCTCAGCATAGGACTTACATTGTTACCTTTTCCTCAAAGACAGTTGATGCTCATCATGCTTGTCATCCATTCTAAGTGAGCATTGCTTTGGATAATGTCTAACTTATCCACATCTATGACATCAAAATGTATAAGGTACATTAGATCGAACCTTATCTCCATTCATCACATTATCCATTTTTAAAGAAATTGGATACTTTATGCCCTATCTTCCCACACATAAAACATCTCCCGGTTCCTTTGTGACATTCTCCTTGGTGCCTCTTCCCACACTTTTTTCAAAAAATAAATTGGGTCTTCTTTCCCTTATCAACATTATCAGATGAACATCCTTGAGACTTTTTCTTCTTCTTCCTTGATGAATTTGAGCATTCAACTAGGTACCAATTATTAATTGGGATTTTTGTTAGCTAGTTTTGCATAATCACAATATTGTCAACTTGATATCTCGTCATATCTATCACATTAATAGGGAAATCGTCACATTTCCTATCACATTGGTTGTTGGGACATGTTCATCCATTTCCCGCCATTAACTAATAAAAGAATGTATAATTAGGGGCTTAAATACTTAGCCAATGTCACGACCCGTCCTCAGGGCCCGTGCTCTGACTACCCCAATCCCACCTTCCATAGGCCAGGGGCTGGCGACTAGCACCAAGGTGTAAGTCCCGGTAAAAGGTAAGGAATTTCCTTTGTAAAGTAAACCACAAACACCATAGAGCAAGCAGACAGAAGTAAAAACTTAGTAAAAACCGGTACAACAGTAAATGCGGAAAAATAAGTGGGCTAGTATACAAACCCAAACTGAAAGTAAAGTACAACTCGAAAGGGAAAACATCAAATTAAAAGTAAAGCTGCAAAGTCAAGCTATCCACTAGACATCCCACCTGAAGGGTGGGTACAGATAGCCTCCACTTCTCCTCGGGTCCAGCCGACCGTTCCGAGTACGTCCCGTCCAGTGGTCTACCTCCAGGTATCGTCCTGCTCCGCAAGCCTCATCAACGATCAGCGATGTCCGTCGTCTGCAACCAACACAATGTAGTGCGGGCATATCCCATGCAGGGGTGAGTATAAGCTACTCAGTATGGACCCTGAGACCCCCAATGGTCTCCCAAAATCCGCAAAGGATAAACCACAAAAAAAGATACAATCGCGAAGTAACATTCGACACTTCTTAGGTATATGCCCATACATATACATAAGTCATCAATTCTCGTTCGACTCCAACATCCGAGACCAAGTACAACCCATTCCACACAAGAAATCAAAACCTAAATCCACACAGGATAGCAAAACACAATCCACAAAGGAAAGCAAAACAGGATTCAGCTCACACAGGTATACTTCTTCATATGATGATAAAGATGACCAGATATTGCCGCTGATTCATCTAAGCCGTCAGACCCACAAAGTATTGATAGAAACTAACCCCCGTAATGACCCACAAAGGATCTGACCCACAAATTATTGATAGGTAACTAACCCCCGTAATGACCCACAAAGGATCTGACCCACACAGGATCTATAGGTAACTAACCCCCTCAAAGACCAACACAGGATCGGTAGGCGATGGCCCACAGAGGACCGTTGAGCGCTGACCCACACAGGATCAGACCCACACAAGATTGGTAGCACTGATCCATAAAGGATCGTTGAGTGCTGTAGTTGTTGTCGAATCCACTGAGGATCTCTGCACAGTCGTCGTCGAATCCACTGAGGATCTCTGTACAGTCGTCGTCGTAGTCGTAGCCAGCACTAGGGTTCCCGCACACAGTAAGATCATTCGGGAGGGTCCGCTCCATGATCCAAGAGGCTGATACATCAACTGACACATAGTCCAGAGTTGATTTATCCAAATTTTCAGTATCGTCAACAGGAACTCAACGTCGCAGACGGCACGTCAATCGGACGCCCGGTCTGAGAGTTATTGGCTTTTTCGTCCTAGGGGCTCGGTTGGTTTTTATGAAAAAACCAAACCGACCATACTCCACCTGTGTCCAAACCTCATGCGGAGTAAGACAAAAGATCTGACTCACTAAGAGGAATCCATCGAAGTCGACGGTACGTCATTCGGACGTCCGGAGCTCAAGATACGAGTGTTTCCGCTTTGAGGGCGCGGTTGGTTTCGTGTACGAACCATCCCGGCCGAACCCAATGTATTACGAAACCTTGAATGCGATATGTAAAAATGACTGTCTCGGTCCATGGATCGAATCTCCGCTGACGGTATGTCGATCGGAGGCCCGTAGATCATGATACCGGAAAAACACCGAAAAGGCCAGAAAATGGGGGGTCTAGGCCTGGACAGACCCGGTCCAACCCCCCCTGGGTCGGCCCGAACCGGGTCGACCCAACTTGGGTCCAGGTCCGACCCGGCTGGGGATGACTTGGCCCGGCTGGGGTGGCCCGGCCCGGCCTGGGTGCGACCCATCTCGGCCGGTGTGGGCGCAGCCCGCCGCCAGGGGACGGCTCAGCCGGTTAAGGGCGAGCGGCGCGGGGGGGCGTGCTGCCCCCGCGTGAGAGTACCGCGGCCCCACGTGGGGCCACCCATGGTAGCGGACGTGGCAGCTGGCTGCATCACGTCTCTCACCGGACCCGCGTGGTCGTGGGTCTGACGGCCGCGGCCGCGACGGTTCTCCTCGGCGGCGCGGCGGGCGCCGCCGCCTTCCGCCGCCGTGTCGGCATGGTGCGCCGGAGGTTTGCTCCACGGACCACCAGATGAGTTCTGGTGGTCGGAAATCATTTTCATCTTCTCCAAAAGTCCTCCCGGGGTCCATCCTTCACTTCGAGGACCCCGCATCGCCCGTGCGGCCTGCTTGGTGGACGTCCGACGTTTCGCACACCAAGAACGAAATGGGCGGTGGGTTCGGACTTGTTCATTATTCTGCACCCACCACGTTAGCAGTTTAAAAGTCTCACAACAATTTTAATAATTAAACTTCGTGGGTATAAATCAGAAAGATTCAATAAAACAAACCCATACCTTATCATTGTCATCAAATGTGTGTTCTTCGCAGGATTGACCGTCGCGGAAGAAGAGGATCGTCGCGTCGCGGAAGGGCGTCACGTCATCGTGGTATACGGCGTCGCGTCGACGATCTCCGAGGGTTAAAGAAAACACACAGATTTAATTTCACGAATTAAATCCATTTTAAGGATAAAAAAATACACAATGGAAATTTAAAAGATCTGAAATCTCCAACCTCAAGCAGTTGATCGAAGATTTTTCGCAGGAGGAGAACCGTCGCAGAAGAACGTCGGGGGAGGAGAATCGTCAGTGTCGTGGTACACGGCGTCGCGTCGTCGATCTCCGAGGGTTCGGTGTTCTTCTTCGACTTTCGTTAAAGGCCGGTGTTCTTCGCGTCCTTCGCGTTCTTTGTGTTCTTTGCATTCATCGCGAAGGAGGATGAAGATACAGTTTCTCCAAATCCTCTCAACAAGCAACCCGTCAACAAAAAGGGTGTTGGTATTATTTTATTATTATGCCAACAGTTAGAAAAACAGGTTAAAAAACAAACCATTAATTTGGTGAATTAATGGTAACGACTTAAGTATCCATTTTATAGGGGGGTTAAGACTTTTAGAAAACACACAAGTTGACTTTCATTAAAGAGGTGTTTCAACGGGTGCATTACTTAGGGGAAAAGAAACAGTGGGGCTCATGCAGGCCCAACCTCGAAAATATCCAACCAAGTGGGTAGGATATTTTGGATTGCACCCTATCCGCTTCAATGTATCTTAAGTGGCTTTAAGTGGCTTTAAGTGAAATAAAATAAAGTTGTCGCACCACTTTATTTTATTTTCTTCACTTAACCCCCAAAAATTAAAAACCACACCCGGGAAAATGCAAATCCGTAAGAGGTGTTTCTATGTTATTACGGGCACTGCGATTCCATCGGTGCCCTCAGAATTTGATCCCGATCACTGGTTCAAATGTTAGAAAAACGCGCTCATTCGTTCACTGAACATACCCGAGCCAAACATCGGAAAATGATTCCGGGCACACCGGGCCTCGGAATCACATGCCGTCAAAAACTGGGTTCTTTTAAAATTTCAAAGAAAATTATGAAAAAAAATTTCTTTGAAATTTATGGGTCTTTAAATCACCCCCACCTCAGGGATTTACGTCCCCGTAAAGATACATCATAAACTAGGGAAACAAATGTGGGTACTGAGCATGCATCTGAGCCTCCCGCTCCCAAGTTCTCTCCTGGAGGTTCCCGTGCTGCCATCTGATTGTGCACTAGAGGCATCGATCATCCACGTAGGACCCACTCCTGACGATCCTTGATCTCCACCGGGTCCTTCGCAATAGTCGCCCCATCATCAACGTCCAACTCCCCATGGTCAATGATATGCGTCGGGTCGTGCACGTATCTCCTCAGCTGAGATACGTGGAAGACGTCGTGCACCCGGTGTAACTGAGGTGGTAGAGCCAGGCGATAAGCCACCTCACTGATCCTGATGAGGACCTGGAATGGTTCGATGAAGCATGAAGACAAATTTCCACCTCGGGCAAATATCTGTAATCCATGTCGAGGTGAGACATGCATGAAGACGTGGTCGCCATCCTCGAACTCTAGTGGCCTCTGCCTCCAGTCAGAATAAGACTTCCGCCAGCTCTGAGCTGTCCTCATCCGCTCTTGGATGACCTATACCTTCTCTGTTGTGTCCTGAACCATCTCTGGTTCCACAAGTGCTGACTCCCCAGGGTCTGTCCAGCATAAAGGATATTTTCACGGTCTGTCGTACAACGCCTCATATGGTGCCATCCCGATGGTGGAGTGGTAACTGTTGTTGTATGCAAACTCTACCAAGGGTAGGTGGTCCTCCCATCTACGACCAAAGTCGAGGACACATGCGCGGAGCATGTCCTCGAGTGTCTGAATGGTCCTCTCCATCTGACCATCCGTCTGAGGGTGAAAGGCGGTGCTCCGACGTAGCTGCGTCCTGAATGCCTCCGGCAACCCCTTCCAAAGCCGGGAAGTAAAGAGAGCATCTCGATCAGAGACGATAGATGATGTCACATCATTAAGCCATACAATCTCATGAATGTAGAGATGTCCCTAGCTCTCCACTGAGCCCTTCTCTCTGATGGGTAATAAGTAAGCCGACTTGGTGAGTTGGTCGACAATCACCCAAATGGAGTCGTAACCTCTGGAAGTGCGTGTAAGTGCAGTCAAGAAGTCCATAGATATCCCGTCCCACTTCCACTTCGGAACCTCCAAGGGATGTACCAAGCCTGCTAGTACCTGATGCTCTGCCTTCACCTGCTGGTAGGTGAGGCATCGAGAAACGAACTCAACCACAGCCTTCTTCATGCCCGGCCACCAGTGCTATCGTCTGAGGTCTTGATACATCTTCGCCACTCCAGGATGTACCGCCAAAGGAGAAGTGTGAAACTCTCTCAGCACCTCCTCTCGTAAAGTGAGTGGTACTAAGGTACGTCCTCTGAAAATGATGTCATGCTCTGCTCCAAATGAGAAACCATCAGGTGCCTGTCCTGAGGATATCGGTGCACGCCGCATCTCACAGTCAGCATCCACATGTTGTACCTCTCTGACCCGTTGTAGAAGTGGAGGAGAGACTGTGAGAGACTGAAGGAAGGCTGCCCCATCTCTATCCACGAAGAATATCTGCAAGGCGACTAGCTTCTCTGTCGCCTCCTCAAGTAGCTGAATGCCCGTCCTCCTGCTGAGAGCATCAGCTACCACGTTCCCCTTCCCAGGAGTACAGACTATCTCAAAGTCATGGTCCTGGAAGAACTTGAGCCATCACCACTGTCTCAGGTTCAGGTCCTTTTGAGAAAAGATGTAACTGAGACTCTGATGGTTAGAAAAGATTGTAAATCGCTCGCCCATCAGGTAGTGTCACCATGTCTTCAGAGCGAAGAATACTAGTGATAACTCGAGGTCGTGGGTAGCGTATTTCTACTCATGTGGACTCAACTGACATAATCCATAGGCGATCACGGCCCGCTCCTGCATCAGGTCACATCTGAGTCTGGTCCCTGATGCATCGCAGTAGACTACGTACCCTACTCCCTCCTCAGGAAACCTCAAGATAGGGGCACTGGTCAATCTCTGTCTCAGCTCCTGAAAGCTCTACTGACATCTGTCTGACCACACAGAGGGTTTCCACTTATTCGTAAGAGCTGAGAGTGGTTCCTCAACTCTGGAGAAGTCTGGAACAAATCTCCGATAGTATCCAGCTAGTCCCAAGAAACTATACACCTCTGTCACGCTCCTGGGTGGCTCCCAAGCTACCACTGCCTCGATATTCAAAGGATCCACTGCAACTCCCACCTCAGAGATGACGTGTCCCAAGAAGTGGACCTCACATATCCAGAACTGAAACTTCGAGAGCTTTCCATAAAGATGGTTCTCTCGGAGTGTGTCCAGTACCACTCGCAAGTGATAGACATGCTCCTCCTCAGTCATCAAGTATATCAAAATGTCATCGATGAAGACCACGACAAATTGATCGAGGTATTGCTAAAAGATCCTTTTCATGAGGACCATGAACACTGTCAGAACATTGGTTATGCCGAAAGGTATAACCAAGAACTCATAGTGGCCATACCGACATCTTAAGGCCGTCTTCTGCACGTCCTCGTCGCGAACTCTGAGCTAATGATAGCCTGACCAGAGGTCTATCTTCGAGAACCACCTTGATCCCTTGAGATGATCGAAGAGGTCATCAATCCTCGGTAGCGGATACATGTTCCTCACCATCACCTGGTTCAGGCGATGATAGTCGACACAAAGTCGCATGCTCCCGTTCGCCTTCTTGGCGAACAATATCCGAGAAACCTAGGGTGAAACACTGTGTCAGATGAATCCCTTGCCCTACAAGTCCTCCAACTGTACCCGTACCTCTCGAAGCTCAGCGGGGGCCATCTGATATGCTGGAGTCGATATTGGGGTTGTCCCGGGGTACAGGTCAATATAAAAGTCTACCTCTCCACGAGGAGGTAGCCCTGGAACGTCTTCGGGAAAGAGGTCCGCATACTGATCCACCACTACATGAAAACTAGGACTCCGCACGTCAACTGCTCCTAGGATGAGGCTATCCAACTAATGAGTGATGGGATGTCCTCTCCTCTGCGGATGTCCATCCTGTGCTGCAAAGGCTCCCTTCTCGCCGGTGAAGGTGAACCTGCTCCCGTCGGTGCGTACACATCGCACCTTGCGCCTAAAACAGTCAATCTGTGCATGGACTGTAGATAACCAATCCATGCCCAAGATGACGTCGTAAGACCTTGAAACTGTTACAAGAAGATCCCAGCCGAAGCTCTCACCTCCTAGAGTATGCTCACACTACCGGCACCAGTGTGTAATCGTCGAGTCTGCTCCTGTAGAAGTCTCTAGCCGTAAGGGTCGAGCCAACGGCTCTATCGAAATCTATGAGCTCCGAACAAGGGCAGCGGCTATGAAAGAGTGACTCGCTCCTGTGTCTATAAGAACTACAGCAGGTGTGGAATAGACACAGATATTACCTCGAATCATCTTGGGTGCGCCGTGGTCGTAGGCCTCCGCTGCCTGGACTTGTGCCTGTCTCTACCTGCCAGCTCCCTATGGTCGGGGTGGACCTCCCGGTGGTGGTGGTGGTAGAGCCTCAAAGCATCGCCCGCCACCTACTGCTCAGCTAGCTCCTCTACCTCGTCCACCTGCTCCCTGCGAACCGCCACGGTCGACCCTCCGCCTCTGCATGGGTGGCCTCTCAACCGTCTACTACTCCTCGGCATGGTGGGTCGGTCAGTCACGAGCCATGTGGCCCTGCCCTCCGCATGTATAGCATTGCCTGCCTCTCGAAAGACTGGATCCACGATGTGTGCCCCGCACTACCGAGCCAATGTCCTGAGGTTGTCTACAAGAGGGTCTAGTCTACCTGGACCCCTGTGTCATCTATTAACTTCCTGCTGCTGAAGACTCTGCTACGTGCCACCCCGCGGTAGGTCTCGCCGCTGAAGAAGGCTCATCAAGAAATCTCTCGATCAAAAGGGCTCTCTCCAGTACTCCTACCTGAGTCGGAATGTTGAGGGAGATCAGCGATGCCCTGATCTCATCTCTCAATCCCTGCTCAAAGGTCTGGGCCTGGAAGAATGGGTCTCGTACCATGTCTGTCGAGTAGCGAGAGAGATCGGTAAATCGTGCCAAGTACTGGGCGACCGTCAAGCTGCCATGCCGCAGCTGAAGAAGCTCCTGGATGCGCACCGCACGGAGGGTGGCTAGGATGAACATTGAGCGGAAGAGGCTCTAAATGTCTGTCCAGAGAAGAGATGCCTCATCGTGCACCTGGAGCATCAAGTTCCACCATCGGCCTGCTGCCGCGTGTAGTAGCCTCACAGCGAGGATCACCATGAGGTCTGCTAGTGTCCTCACTAACCGAAAAACTCATACAACTGCCTCCAGCCAGTCCTTGGCTGCCTGGGGGTCCGTCTCCCCGCGGAACCTGGGCGGTCACTGGCACTCGAACTAATGCAGTGTAGTAAGGTGACGTGCATCATCAGTGGCTGGGGTTGGAAGCATCAGTGGCTCGGCGGGTAGAGGTACCGCCGGTGCCTCTGCTGTCAAAGGGCCCTGCACCGAGGCCTCGTCGCTCGGTGGGCTGTCATCACGCTCAACTCTCGGAACCCTAGTTGGCTGTCATCGTGGGGCCATCCTGGAAAAGGAAACATATTCTCCATGGTCAGAACAGTATACCTGGTGAGCTGACACAAAGTAATCACGAAGAAAACATGAAACACACATGCAATCAATGTTTTCGTGCATTATGTCGGAAATCAGAAGTCAGGGTCCTGGTGTACGGATACGTCGGCTGCCGCACCAACACTGGACTCCCAAGACTGATAACCACACCCAATATGCTAAACACTATTACTTCACATAGAAAAAGATCAGAGTACCATGTTCGGCGGTAGAACTGAACTCCTCTGATTCCAATTTCTCATGACCCGTCCTCGGGGCCCGTGTCGTGACTACCCCAAGCCCGCCTTCCATAGGCCAGAGGCTAGCGACTAGCACAAAGGCGTAAATCTCAGTAAAAGGGAATGTATTGCCTTTGTAAAGTAAACCACAAACACCACAGACCCAGAAAGGAGAAGTAAACACTAAGTAAAAACTGGTACAACAGTAAATGCGGAAAAGTAAGTGGGCCAATATACAAACCCAAACTGAAATTAAAGTACAACTCGAAAGGGAAAACAGCAACTGAAAAGTAAAGCCATAAGGTCAAGCTGTCCACTAGACATACCACATGAGGGGTGGGTACAGATAGCCTCCACTACTCCTCGGGTCCAGCCGACTGTTCCAAGTACGTCCCGCCCAGTGGTCCACCTCCAGGTACCGTCCTGCTCCACAAGCCTCAACCATGATCAGCACTGTCTGTCGTCTGCAACCAACACAATGTAGTGTGGGCATAGCCTGTGTAGGGGTGAGTATAAGCTACTCAGTAGGGACCTTGAGACCCCCAACGGTCTCCCAGAATCCATAAAGGATAAACCACAAAGGAAGATACAATCACGAAGTAACATTCGACACTGCTTAGGTATATGCCCATACATATACATAAGTCATCAATTCTTGTTTGGGTCCAACATCCGAGCCCAAGTACAACCCAGTCCACAATGGAAAAAAACGTAATTACACATAGGATAGAACAACACAATCCAAAAAGGAAAGCAAAACAGGATTCAGCTCACACAGGTATACTTCTTCATATGACGATAAAGATGACCAGATATTTCCGCTGATTTATCTAAGCCGTCGTACCCATAAAGGATCGATAGGAACTAACCCCCACAATGACCCGAAAAGGATCTGACCCACAATGGATCGATAGGTTAATGACCCCCGCAATGACGCACAAAGGATCTGACCCACACAGGATCGATAGGTACCTAACCCCCGCAAAGACCCACATAGGATCAGACCCACACAGGAACTGTAGGCGCTGGCCCACACAGGACCGTTGAGCGCTGACCCACACCGGATCAGAACAACACAAAATCGTTAGCACTAATCCACAATGGAATGCTGAGTGCTGTAGTCGTCATCGAATCCATTGAGGATCTCTGCACAGTCTTCGTCGAATCCACTGAGGATATCTGTACAGTCGTCGTCGTCGTCGCAG
The DNA here is from genome assembly GCA_963277665.1 of Viscum album. Classification (NCBI taxonomy): domain Eukaryota; kingdom Viridiplantae; phylum Streptophyta; class Magnoliopsida; order Santalales; family Viscaceae; genus Viscum; species Viscum album. Next base: position 2,119,075,988 of record OY728120.1, read on the forward strand.
TCGTAGCCAGCACTAGGGTTCCCGCACACAGCTAGCTCGTTCGGGAGGGTCTGCTCCATGAGATGAGAGGCTGATACATCAACGTACACATAGTCTAGAGTTGATGTATCCAAAAGTTCCATATCGTCAATAGGAACTCAACGTCGCAGACGGCGCGTCAATCGGACGCTCGGTCTGAGAGTTATTGGCTTTTTCGTCCCAGGGGCCCGATTGGTTTTTAAGGAAACTCCAACCCGAACGTACTCCACCTACGTCCAAACCTCGGGCGGAGTAAGCCAAAAGATCCTCCTCACTAATAGGAATCCATCAAAGTTTACGGTACGACAATCGGACATCCGTAGCTCAAGATACGAGCGTTTCCACTTCGAGGGCCCGGTTGGTTTCGTGTACGAACCAACCCGGCTGAACCCAAAGTATTCTGAAACCTTGATTGCGATATTTCAAAACGACCTTCTCGGTCCAAGGATCACATCGCCGCTGACGGTACATCAATCGGAGGCCTGTAGCTCATGATATGGGAAAAAGACCGAAATGGTCCGAAAATGGGGGGGTCTGGGCTCGGACCGACCCGCCCCAACCCCCCTGGGTCGGCCCGAACCGGGTCGACCCGACCCCGGTCCGGGTCCGGCCCGGTTGGGCGCGACCCAACCCGGCCTGGGCGCGAACCATACCGGCCGGCACGGGCGCGGCCCCGCCCCCAGGGGACGGCTCGGCCGGTTACACCCGAACGGTGTGGGGGGCGTGCGGCACCCGTGTGAGAGTAACGCGGCCCCGCGTGGGGCTGCCCTTGCCAGCGGACACGACAGTCGGCCGCGTCCCGTCTCTCACCGGACCCGCGCGGTCGCGGTTCTGCCAGCCGCCGGCACAGTCGTTCTCCTCAGTGGCGCGCCGGTGCGCCGCCGCCTTCCGCCGCCGCCTTTTGCCGCTGGCGCCGCCGTGCCGGTGTGGCGCACCGGGGGTTTCCTCCGCGGACCACCAGATGAGTTCTGATAGTCAGAAATCCTTTTCGTCTTCACCAAAAGACCTCCCGGGTTCCATCCTTCACTACGAGGACCCCGCATCGCCCGTACGGCCTGCTTGGTCGACGTCCGCCATTTCGCACACCAAGAACGAAAGCGGCGGTGGGTTCAGACTTGTTCGTTAGTCCGCACCCACCGCGTTAGCGGTTTTAAAAGTCTCACAAAAATTTTAATAATGAAATTATGCGGGTATAAATCACAAAGATTCAATAAAACAAACCCCTACCTCTTCGTTGTCGTCATACGTGAGTTCTTTGCGGGATTGACTGTCACGGAAGAAGAGGATCGTCGCGTCGTGAAAGGGCATCGCGTCGTCGCGGTATACGGCGTCGCGTCGACGATCTCTGAGGGTTAAAGAAAACACACAGATTTAATTTCACGAATTAAATCCATGTTAAGGATAATAAAAATCCACAATGGAAATTTAAAAGATCTGAAATCTCCTACCTCAAGCAGCTGATCGATGATTTGTCGCGGGAGGAGAATGGTCGCCGAAGAACATATGGGGAGGAGAATCATCGGCGTCGCGGTACACGGCGTCACGTCGTCGATCTTCGAGGGTTTGGTGTTCTTCGTCGCCTTTCGTCGAAGGCCGGTGTTTTTCGCGTCCTTCGCGTTCTTTGCGTTCTTTTCATTCTTCGCGAAGGTGGATAAAGATACAGTTTCTCGAAATCCTCTCAACAAGCAACCCGTCAACAAAAATGGCGTTGGTATTATTTTATTATTATGCCAACAGTTTGAAAAACAGGTTAAGAAACGAACCATTAATTTGGTGAATTAATGGTAACGACTTAAGTATCCATTTAATAGGGGCGTTAAGAGTTTTAGAAAACGCACCAGTTGACTTTCATTAAAGAGGTGTTTTCGCGGGTGCGTTACTTAGGGGAAAAGAAACGGTGGGGCTCATGTGGGCCCCACCTCAAAAATATCCTACCAAGTGGGTAGGATATTTTGGATTGCACCCTATCTGATTCAACATAGCTTAATTGGCTTTATGTGGCTTTAAGTGAAATAAAATGAAGTTGTCGCACCACTTTATTTTATTTTTTTCACTTAACCCCCCACAAATTAAAAACCACACCCGAGAAAATGCAACTCTGGAAGAGGCGTTTCTAACCAATTACCGACGCTGTGATTCCATCGGTGCCCTTGGAATTCGATCCCGAGCACCGGTTCAAAAGTTAGAAAAACCCGCTCGTTTGTTCACTGAACATACCCGTGCCAAACTTCGGAAAATGATTTCGGGCAAACCGGGCCTCAGAATCACGTACCGTCAAGAAACTACGTTCTTGTAATATTCAAAAGAAAATTAAGAAAAAAAATTCCCTTGAAATTTATGGGTCATTACAGCCAATAATAATTAAAAGGAATCTTTAACAATAGAATGATAACCTTGTAGAAGAAAAGTATATCCTAACTTGTGATCCCCTAGGTTCCAATCTAGTTTTTCCATGATCATATATTCTTATGTGAATCATTATTTTATTTTATATTTGTCCATTTAATAATGGTTCATAATAATCTTATGAATTTACCAATGCTTATCCCCCGGGAGTGTCATAACCAAGAGTGAAGCAAGGCTCGTTGTCGTGTACTAGTTACCATTCAAATATCGCTCAATGCGGTGTTTTCGGGTTTTACCCCTATGTACATATGTGCCAGATCCACCTCTACCTACTCGTATCCAGACAAGGATGTATTTTCTTGGAAATCCCTTACTCAATACTCACAAAAATACCAGGAAGATTTCCTATATTTAAAATTTTCTATAGGGTTCATCCTAGAGTTTTAATATCCTAATTTCCACAAATAACTAAACTATACTTTGATACCAACTATGGCATCCTGCCTTTTTGTAACATAAATGTTCATTACATTATAAAAAACTGAGGATCTTTAAGGTTTAGTGTCTTGGAAACCAGGAACATGAAACATGAAAACATAAAACATTTTTCTTAAATGCTTGAAAGGATTCTCTTTATGTTCATCCAAGGTTAATTAATGCATCTCATAACCTGGGGAAATACATCAAAATAAAGGGTGAGAAGTAGTCCCAGTAAGGGAAACAAGGGGAAACATATAACATGTGATCTTGAGATACGTCAACAACGTCATGAAAAAAACGTTAAGGAAAGAGAAAGAAATCATGAGGCATATCATAATAAAAATAACGAATTTCATAACTTGAAGATTTGGCAAAAAAATTTAACATTGACAATAATTTACATTTCACCAAGGTCCATCCCCAAGGTTTCATTACAAAATTACCAAGATTATTCACCAAGGCGTCGTTAAAAATGGACATCTCTAGAGATTAAGTCTTTACCCAATGCATTGGAGTGCTATCAGGGCACACCCATTATTTTTCATTATTATCATGTGAGAAACATATATCACCATCAATCATTTCATAAACAACCCATATAGAATAAATTAAAAGGGTTTCATTTCATAATCAAAACGTTTTAAAAACTACTTTAAAGACATGATCTTTATGTCACTTTAAACCCACAGAAAGGGAAAGCGAGTCTCATGTATGTCAATCCCAGAATATAAAATAGAACATCATGGTATATATGTGAATACCCCTTTAGAAGAAAGATCATTGAGTATTCACTTAATAAAATAAATGAATTTGAGAATAAGAGAGAGACATTCTGAGACGAAAATTCTGCAGCATAACAGCTATGTTATGAGGTTTTAGAAAACATTGAAAAGAGAGGGGACATGAGTCACCCACTCATAAATGATCCATTAAACAGTAGGGGGACTGAATATAATGGATTTAAGAAAATGGTATTAAAATTTGAAAGATATACCATATTTAATGAAGTACATTAAAGGAAGACAAAAATAAGATTTGTTTTATTAAAATTCGGCAGCCTAACGGCGTCACTTAAACTTCAAAAAAATGAATTGATGAGATCAAATAGGGTCTCTGATTATATGAACATAAAAGATAAGTATTATATATATAGAGATAATAACCCAACATAATAAAAATGAACTTGAAAGACTTGACATGAAAGTAGAACTTTGAAAAATGAGAAAGGTGAACGAATCCCTTAAAAATTCGGCTGCCTAATGGTGTCACCTAAACATCAACATAAATGAATTGACGAGTTCAAATAGAGTCTCTAATCATATGAACATAAAAGATCAGTATGATAGATATAGTGATCCTACCCCCAACATAATAAAAAAGAACATGAAAGACTTGACATGAAAGTAGAACTTTGAAAAATGAGAATGGTGAATGAATCCATTAAAAATTTGATTGCCTAATGGTGTCACCTAAACATCAACAAAAATGAATTGACGAGATCAAATAGGGTCCCTTATCATATGAACATAAAATATCAGTATGATATATATAGATATAATTCCCCATCATAATAAATAGTAACTTTAAATACTTGACATGAAAGTATAACTTTGAAAAATGAGAAAGGTGAATGAATCCCTTAAAAATTCGGCATCCAAACGGCTCCACTTAAACATTCATAAAATGAATTGATGAGAGAAAGAGGGGGTCTATCATCATAAGAAAATTAAAAGGGAATTATGTGGAATATAATATAACATCCTCCAACATAAGATAATGGAGCATCAAATAAATGACATAAAATAGATTACTTGAAAAGAAAGGGAGAGGTAGGATCCCTTAACTTAAACGTAACTCTTAAAACACAATGGTTGGGACCTTGAGGGCTAGTGGGCACCTTGGGAGGACTCCTTGGGAGGTAAGGAGACCAGAACTTCGTTGATGTTCATTTTGGAGTCTAATGGATGAGAGGATGGCTTGGTATATATAGGGAAAGTGAGGGGACAAGGCATTATTGGCCAAGGGACACCTCATTAGTGGTTTTGGCAAAACCATGGGCTTTCCCATGGTATTTGCCCATGGTATTGGCCACTTGGGACACATAATACCTTATATTACTATTCATAAGTCGACCATATTTATTACATACTTAATACATCATTTAACGATGTCATTAAACACCCGTAACATAAAAACTGTATTTTCTCTATTCATCGAAAATTCAAATTTTCTAGAAAAATCCCAAAATTTCACCTTAACCAAATATCGAAGCCCTGATTTCAAAAATGAACTCCATTTTATAAAAATAATTTTCTAAATATTTTTAATTTAATTTTTAAATAAATACACTAATCAATGAAAATACATTTTTTTCAGAAATATCCCTATATTTTACCTTATCATAATATCGATATTCTGATTTCAAAAATAAAGTCCATTTTATAAAAATAATATTCTATATATTTTAATTTTAATTTTTAATTAAAAAACTCTATTCACCTGAAAAAACTAATACATGAATAATAATTTATGAAACCATTATTCAACCATTTTATTGAATCACATTACTAAATCAAGGTGCCTAGATTATATTAATAATTTCTTTAAATGAGATTACTAATTCATTTGGTCACATTACTAATCCTACGCATTAAAACACTGTTCCTAATTTACTATTCATCAAAAATTATGTTGATCTTATTAGACTCTAAATTTTGTACCGAACATAATTGTTGAAGACTATTTTTTGAAAATTATTACACATTTTTAATGATTTCAGGTTTACATATACATTTTTAAAATATCCTTTCACTAAAATTAATCAAAAATATGTATACTATATTTATCCGGACATTTGAAAATTCATAACCTTTATCATAAGAAGAAATAAATTTTTTTATTTAAAACAAAGGATTACACAAGGCAGTTATGGTCTCCTTACATAGCCCCTTATAACCCAAACATAGGACCTTAGTATAAGGTGTGCTAAGATGAGAGAATCTGAGGGTGGCTCAGCCAAAATTGCACGAGTAGTAATTTCTATCAGTTTGATCTTCTCACGAAGGTGATTCCATTCTAGCTTCACACGATGAAGTTCAGATTGGGTTTGGTCCAGAGCAATGCCCAGTGGTGATACCTCCATACCAAGTTCTATTAGATGTGCTTCAATTGGCTCGAGACTACTGGATGAGTCCATAAAAACTTCTTTCTATATTAATTAACCAATATCACTTGTATTTATAGACAATAATCAAAATGTTTAGTTTCTCATGGTCATATTGACCAATGGTCATTTAACAGTCAAAACCCAATGGTCTCATTTTAATTATACTCATATTATCAAATGAAATAGTTTTGTTGAGTATTAGAATAAAATAACAAACAAAATTAGGAAACAATATTTTTTCAAAATTTTGGGTCGTTATAGTAATGGCCTAGTCTCCCATTCCAAAACCACGATTCCTTTTGAAAAGCACATAAGCATGAAACATTATGAGAAACAGAAGAATTTAAATCTACATAATAAGCATTGTCATTTCTCAATACAATAAGGATTTAATCATTTTTAGAAAAAAAATCACCAGAATAATTCTCAAATTTAACATAGAAACCATCATAAAAAAACTGAGAAATACTAATCAAATATTATTTTAAAACATAAACATATAAAATGTTAGAAAATATAACTGAATTTTTGTAACCAATATAGCCTAGGATGATGGTTTTATTCTTCCGTTGTCCCCAAAGGTGACATAGCCACCAACTACCTTGAATGTACTCATAATGAAATAATATTTTTCTGTCATATGTCTTGATACACCACTTTTAAAGTACCATATATTTATACAAGTGATCATTAATCTTTTACCCTATAAATTTTTTGTAGTAATAGTTAATTTCGGTAGGCCAATCTATTTGGGTCCAAAAATGTAAGTAATAAATGATTTTGGAAAAAAATATTGGCCTCATGGAATTCCTGTAAAGTGATTATAGAATCTTATAAATAAAAACATTGTTAGGACCCTTTATGAGTGTTTAGGAGTAGATCTCTCAAGCATGAATTTATGAATAAATTTTCTTAGTTATACTCCTCATTCCAGGTTCATATCCTACTCCAGAAACATATTAGGGGGAAACTGGATTGACCCAAAATTGTGTCAATGTCTCTCAAATATTTTTAAATTTTTCATGATATTTTGTTAATTTCACATTTATATTTTTAGGTTCATTGTTTTCTTTGAGTATTTGAATATTATTCTATTTTTCTATATATAGCTCATAAATGCAGTTTACCATTAGAGCATGCTATATATTTAAATCATTGTATTTATGTTTTAACACATTAATGGTGTCTCTTAAAATATTTTATTTGTCAAATAATTCTTCATTTGATATATTATTGTCATCTCTATTTTCATTATCAATCTTATTAGACATATGCACATGAAAAATATCAGATAAAATTGGTAATTCAAATACCTCATTGACTTTTGTTTTAAAACAAATATTTTCTCTGTCTATATTTTCATTAGGTGATGAATTTTAGTCACTTAGTCTATCCTCAAATTCACTCTAGGTTTCTTTCATAGCCTTGTTATTTATTATGTGCTTGTCCTAATATTTCTCTATATATTTCAACTTATGATAGTCATTTTTTTGTGACCTTTCCATTTAATTCAAAATGGACAAGTTACATTATTCATTATACTTCTCCTTCTAAATCCCTATGTTTTCATAGTTTCTTTTAAATTATGGTTTTCGGAAAATATTTTTCATCCTAAATAACATATTAAATATTCTGGCAAGGTGATCCATTTTCTCATAACAACTAGAAGAAGACTCACTATTATTCAAATCAATATATTGTACCTTTTATTTTTCTTTTCTCCTTTTATTTTCTATGTGAAGTTGTATAGAAAGCTACCAACATTATCTTAGCTCCCCATCCATTTAACAATCTACCTTATGTTTTTTTCACACATTATAATATTACCCATTATTTCCTTGATAGGTAATTTATTGATATCATAGGATTTTATTGTTGACACTAATGTGCCTCTCCATCTTACAGGTAGAAATGTATGCAATCTCATTATTTGGACTTTCTAAAATATATGCTTTCCCAAAAACCTCATAGTGTTAACAATCTCATTAAACATGAAGTTTATATCATAAATAGGCTCATCGGGTTTCATTTTAAAATATCCTTGCTTAATATTATTTGTATTAGGACTCATTTATTTATCATTTTTAGTTCTATCATGGTATACGTACAGAGTTTCCCATATCTCAAACGCAATGTTACAATAATAAATTCAATTAAACTCTTAATCACCAAGGTAACATATAGGGTATTCATAGATTTACAATTATTATTGTGTACTAATTTTTTTTCATCATACCATGTTCTCCTAGTAGTACCAGGTATTACATATTCATCTTCTATAGCTAAAAAAATAAGAAAAACCATGCTTTATATGTTCATTTTCATCGTTATATTCCATTGGAAATATTTTTTTCCAATAAATAACAGAGGTATGTTGGTATAGTAATCTTATTGACTATATTCCATATTAATGAACTAAATTTATAACTAACATAAATGTAGTATCATTAAAGTATAACTAAAACCATAGATATAAAACATATTTAGAAACACTAATACCAAATAATGAAACTCCAATGATACAAAATTTTGTCTGGAGTGAGTATCTCAAGAGGGGGTTTGGAGTGAATTTAGTACCCAATAAAAATATATGTCTAAAATGGAATATTTGAAACCCCCCAAATATTTAAAAACTACCATGTTTATCAAAATAAGTAGTATGATATATATATATATATATTAATCATTAAAAAATTTATTAAGATTTATTAGGTCCTAGAGGAATAGTATATATATTATTATTCAACACTTTGAAATCAATTTACTTGATTAAAATACTATATGAACACAAATTAAGATAAAAAATTAATGTATATGTTTTTTAGTTAAAATAATTTAAAATTTTTATGTGAAAATAATGAAAAATAAAACAATACACACACAACAAAAAAATGAATACTAGAGTTTTAGTCCCAAGTAGAGACTTAGTCCACTATACTTGGAGATCACCCACCACCAAGAAGTTTATTAAAAATAAATTGATGATCCAAAACCTGGATTAACTTTTACAATAGATAAACATTACAAGTCTAACATAAACTCTTCCATATTTATTTGTGTGAGTAAAGATAAATTGGCCACACAGGGACCGTTAACATTCTTATAAGAGGGATAAAATGAGTAGAATGTTTGAGGAGATATCAGGTATCTTGTAGTTTAGTACATGATAAATAATGTGTATATAAAATAGAATATAGACACTTCTAAAATGAGATAAAAAATCAATAGAAATGAGAAATATATGAGTATAGAGTTTATAGGTGCTTAGTATAGTGCAATGTGGATTTTGACTCTAGATTTGTTTCAGTAAGGAATCATGAGTGGTGCCCTCTTGAAATCATCAGAAAAATAAAGTGTCACAAACTCTTGTTTTTAGACTAGAATAAGGAACTGAATATGTTGATGTAGTTTGAATATCCCTTCAAGAGTTCTCAAAAGGTTAAAACTTATTATTTTCAATAGGTTATGCTTGATATATTTTGTTAGTTCATGATTCTATTTATCTTTGTGTGTGTTCAATCTTTTTCACCATGGAGTGTGCTGCTCTTTTATTAACTATATAAGAAAGGAGAATATTTTGAGCTGCTTCTTTATATATATAGTTATGACATTCTTTTTTCAAAAATTAATGGAACAATCAGTAAAATAATAAAATTATTAACACCAATAAATATATCCATATAATGAAATAATTCAAAAAATAAGTAAATTATTATAAATGGTGACTATGTCTTAAGCTATGGTGGTGTCTTATTCTTTGATGGTGTCTAATGCTATGGAGGTATGATAATATTAGTATAACATTTCCATTATATTGCTCTGGTGGTATGTTTTTCTAGTTGTGTCTTAGACATATCCAAATATCAATATGGCTAGTGGTGTCTCTACTAGTTATGTTTGGTCTCGTGGTGTATGTACTAGTGGTGTATGGATTTGCAGTATCTTAAACATATAAAAAATTTCAATGATAGAGGTATGAGTCTGACAGTGTGACATTCATGGTGTCACATCTAGTTATATATCATACTTTTCCAAAAATATGCTCCGTATTCATAACATCCTAAAGGATTATAGATCAAAGATGTCTCATATTCTGTAAAATCTTCATTATACCTATATGACAGTCTCACAGTGTCAAAACCTGGTAGTTTCTCATACATAGAGAATATTTGTACTAGCGGTGTGTCATGACAAATTTTTTTTCATACATAGAAAATTTTATCACCTATTCTATGAATATATATAGCTTATATTTAAACATGAAATTCATTAAAATTATTAAAAACATGACTTTGGGATCATTAAAACCAGGAAGTCAACACTACTTTATGTTTTCAGGGGATAAATATTATAGGTAATATTTCATATTTCTATGTTTTAAATTATTTCATACATATTTTGAAGGACTGTTATGTATTAAATGGTTAATTATGAATCATTTTATGGTATGAGATGGTGTACTCCATCTTTCTGGGATGATGTTGGTGAAAGGATTCATATAGGCCTAAAACAGATGGAGAATGACTTGGAAAATGTAAAGAAAACAAGTACCCAACCTTATAAATTACATAATATTTATTTGAAATCTAAAACATCATAATTCTTACATTTTAGAATCTTTTTTAGTTTAGAGTTTTATATAATTAGATAACAACTCATACATAAAAAACCAAAATATTAAAAAGTGGACACTTCAACATAGTGTCACTTTTTTCCATAAAAACATTTAAGATATATAATTTATTCTTTTCATGAAATATCTAAAAAATTTAGATCTTCACCTTGTTCATATACCTAATAATCCTTAAAACCTATGAAAAAAATTTAAAACATTATATAAGCACCAAAAATCTCAATATGAGACATAAAGATAATGAAATAACCTGTTAGAACATAAATACATATAAATACATTCCTTTTTAAAAATAAAAAATGGGCTCAGAATAACCATTTTTTTCTTAAATAAATTTCTGGAATAATATTTTCACAGGAAACACATAATAACATTCTTCACAATGTTATACTTTTAAACCTTACAATGATGAATATACTTTCATATATCTTTTGAAATATAATGATTTCTATAAAAATATATAGAAATAATAGATAAATAATCTATATAATTTTAGTGATCATTTTTATATCACACTAACATATTTGATAAATTCACAGACACAAAAAGAATAACCATTGTCGTTACGCATAAAACAACCATCCTGGTAATATTTAGAATAACTATCACTGTGTATTTCCATAATATATAAGGAGAAACCAAATTAGATAACATGGTACATTTAACTAATGAATTTTAGACTTATAACGTGTTAACCATCCTTCAATTTATAGCAAAACCACATGTATTCGTGAATAATTACCATGAAGAATAACAGGAAACGAGAATCATTTTATCATAAAAATGATAATTTCACCAATACGAAAATATTTTCTAATATTGATATATCTATTCCATTTTAATAAATATTTTAAAAATAACCTATACATCAGGCTGGTTGTTTTTTCTTTGAAGAAAACATGGAATATTGTAAAGGAATCCGAAAATCAAATTACATTTATGTGGTTGATAAAGGTTTTTCTAATTTATATGTTAGAATAGGATAATCCTTTTTTATAAAGAAAGTCAAAACACTCTGTAAAAAGATTAATTTTGAAAAAATTTAAAAACAGAAAAGATACATAAAATGTCCTTTATAAATAATTTATTTCCATATAGAAAAATTCATAAAATAACATTTAATAATATGGACATGGAAGAAAATGAGTTTAAAGGGATACTATAAAAATGATTTTTAAAACAACGTACTTTATATAAAATATTAAAAAACATTCATCACATAAAAAACTTGTAAAGAAGTAAATTTAGTTCAAAATTGAACTTTATAAGACCTTTTTGTATAAATATTTTTTTTTATATTTTTTTTGAAGAACATAGACATGGAAGAAAAATATTTACAAATAACACTTGAAAACCATTTAAATAAAGTTTTTACATTAATGTTCCCCTTACCCAAAGTTCTACTAATAATTTCTATAATTTAACTACCTAAATGATAAAATTATATTAATTATTTACATGATTAAGAACATTTTTCATATATATTCTTCCTTCTAATTCACTTACAACCATGTTATATACAATTACTTAATCAATTATGATCACTTCAGTCATTTTAATTATATTCGACACATATATAAAAAAATGAATTTGTTAGGTTTACTATCGTAAAAGTGGTAATTATTCCAAAATATAAGAAATAATAATCATAAAAAATTTATCATTTTTATAAATTAATTATAATTTTAAAACCAATCATGAAATATTATTATAAAAAATTTACTACATTACAATAATGGAGATAGTAGGGCGTACATACACATGAGTAACGTTTCCATTTTTCCAAGAACATTATAAAAATAATCTATGAATTATTTTATATTTATAGAATTATAATTATATATTAAATACCATTTTATTTTGATAATACTAATAATATATGTCATCCATGTGATTTTTTTCAATGTAAAATGAATAAAATCACTTCATGGAGGTGATAGTCCACACATATTCCAGAATGATGTTACCATTATTTAGTGAATAGAAATGTAGGAATTTAAAAAGATATATTATATATTCACAATTGTAAATATGTCATTAATATTATTTATAATCATTGGTTCTTTTATTATAACTAGCCTTGAGAGGAAGTGATTGAAAATGAATTACATTAATCTTCTTGGTGGTGGTCCTCCGTACACACAAACGACTGCTTCTATTACCATTTGAAAGATATTGGAGATGGAAATAAGTTATTACATTAAAATAACAACATATAAATATATTATATATACTAATGATATTATATATTAATTTTTGAATAATATTTGAAGGAGTTAGATGAATAAATAGAGCAAAAATATTCGATTAAATGTTGTTCCTTTCCTTTGGGAAACTCGTTTTATTTGAACCTTAAGAACACTAAGGTGGGTATTAAGAAATAAATAAGGCTTCTAAATCATGGAAAGGGATTTTATTAATGGATTTGGATAGATATTTTTTTTAACCTAATGGGGATTCAAATATAGAGAAATGATAAAAATTGGTGTGCTTTTATAAGTTAGGAGAGGTCTACTCATTGAAATTATTAAAATATTAAATTAATATAAATTAATTTTATTTACATATGGATAAAAAATGAAAATATTAAATTATAAGATGAATATAAGTCTAAATAATATATTTAAATAATTTTTTATCAATTTAGGATCATATTTTTACCCCTATCGTTTAGTTATATCCCATACTAACCCTTTTAACTCTTAATATGACAACAAATGTTTTCACACATTGAGGTCATGATTGTTAATATAAATGAAAAAAAAAATCCCATAAATAGAGAATAAATGATATTATAATCCAAATAATAATTAAATGGAATAAATTAATATTCTTAGGAATTTTATTTCATTTAATAAAATATTATTTATTATTTAATATCAATAATTTTAATTTTACATGTTATTCATTACATTGAATTTAATAACATAATTTTTTTTTAAAATTGAATAAAATATTTTATTACAAACCTATAATGTTTTATACGGATTTTAAATATATTTATAACATTATTTATGTCATATTTTATTAATTTTAAAAAATTTAATATCCCTTATTTTATTTTTCCATTAATTGAGAAATTACCACGTGATCTTTCTGTAATAATCTAAGGAAATTATATCTTCCCTAAAAATTATAAATAAATTGTCATGATAAATATATATATATTATATTAAAAATTAAAACTAATTTTTGAAAATATATTTCTTTATCCCCGTATTATAAATATTATAGTTATTTAAAATAAGTGTGTGAAATTTGTGACTTTTCTTTAAATAAAATATTATAATTATCATAATCACACATAAATGAAAAAAAAGGCTATATATCAAAATATTGGATGATTTCCGATGATATTTAATCATTATAAAACATTATGTAATTATTAATGTTCATGTTATACCCCTTATCATATTAATTTTAACCCTTAATTACCTGATTTACCTTTTAACATGGTATCAAAAATTACTAAGACTACTATTATTATTGAGAAATAACTAGAAGCTGAATATTCATAAAATTGAGTCCCAAATATTTAAAATATGGAATAATTTTTTAAAAATTCATAATATATAATTATTTTAATATAATTTTAAATTAATCTATACAAATCAAAGGAAAAATTAATTTTTAGAAAAATGCCTATTTTAAGTATGAAATGTTTTTATAATAAATTAAACTATAAAATTCATTTAAAACCCATAATTGGATTATATTAAATAAAAACTAACTAATTAAATTTTGAACATAATTAAAATCTCAATTATAATTTTCAAATACTTTAAAAGAAAATTCATTTTTCAATAAAAATCACTATTTTTCGGTATTCACTGAAAAATAAATCATTTAAGATAAAATTAAAAATTTCATCTTAAGATAATTTTTATATAATTAATTTAAAAAATATAATTATTTTAAAAAATAAAAAATTTAAAAATTTAAAAATTAAAATTAAAATATTCACTCACAAAAGGATATAATTTTTTTATGAAGCATATTTTCAAGGAATAAATTGACATCATTAAAAATTGAGTTTTTCATTAAAAAGAATTAATCAATACATTTGTATTGATTATAACTTATATATATATATATATATTAAATATTTTAAACATATTCATACATTGAAATTTAATTTCTAGGTAAAAATGATCAGATTTAAAAAGGTATATTTCTTGGTTCATTTACACTTTTTGTTGCCTATTGTATTCATTATTGTAAATAATGTCCTTTTAAAATATCAAGATATTACATTTCCCCCTTTAAGAAATATAATACTCAATATTTTGAACTTGATATTACTAATTATAGGTTTATATATTGAAATACATTTACTGAAATCCTAAAACATAACAAGGGTTAATAAAACATTATAGTGAAAAGTGCAGAAGGGAAATAAAAAGGACATATCAAGTAACACATAACTGGGTTCTTAGATATGAAAAATTAGTGGGATGTAAAAAATATAAACCAGGAAGAAATTAATAATGTCCAAAAAATTATAGGGAGTGATATATGTAATTGATCAAAATAATGTTAATGATCATTAAAAATCAACAAACACAAAACCATAATAAAAGTGGAATAATAAAGACCATAGACTCATTGGAGGGAATATAATAGGGTAAAAGTATAAATTTAAAATCTTTTTCCTAGTTTTGACTAATTTTTTACCATATAGACTAAGAACATTAATAAATATAACTGATAAGTATAATTTCATACATTGATTTGTTTCTAACCAAATGTCTTCTCTTTCTCTGAATGATGAGTTTTCAAGAAGAATTTTTTTATCATAAACAATTAAAATCATCTTTGATAAGATCATATACATCCAAAAATTGATCAAATCTATACGTCTAATATTTACACACACATAAATACCATATTGGTTAGAAAAATATAAAATAATTTCCCAAAATAAAAAAAATCCATATGATGAAATAAAACATTAATCTCCAAAGCCTCAATAATAACATCCAATGTCGAACACATAGCTATCCTAAAAGTTTTTCAAAATGTTCATGAACAAGACTGAAACACAACTATATTAAAGAAAAGATACCATATTCATACAAAATTAATTTAACATCTATCAATAATATTCAATAATTTTTATTAAATTAAATATCCCAAAAATGTATATTCCTTAATCATATAATCTCTATGATATGATAATTATTTATATAAATAACCCGAGTCACCATAAAGAAATCATTTATGATTTATAAAATATAATTCAATCATTAATAGTAAAATAAAATCTCTCAACCACTTGTTAAACTTATTTAAATAAGTTTCAAAAAATAGTGAACCTCTCTAGAAATAACATTAATCACTTAGTCCCCAAATCGATTTTCAATCCCTTGGTTAACTATACAATAAAAAATATGTTCCCCAAATCATCATCAAAATTATATATCAAAATTTTTAATAAAAAAACATTTCAAACTAATAAGGACATCACATATGAAATTGGTAGGATATACACCCTTATTTCCCATAGGTTATGGGTTCAAGCCCCAAGGCCTTTCCAGATGTGACGGATTGTCACCTAGCATATGGGATTCCCTTCTACTAAAATTATATCAACATATTTCCTATGAAATTCCTAGAATTTCATGAACATACCCCAAATTAATCTTAACCAAAAATGATCAAATATACCATAAATGTTATCAATACCTCTAAATTTTTTTCCAAAATATGAAAAGATCATTCTTCCTTAAATAAATGTTTTATATGTTTAACATATGGGTCACATAATCCAAAATCATGTAACAAAACTAAATAAATTTATCTCAATGTATTTCAATTACATAAAACCTCAAAATGGGTGTCTATGACTTTTAACATTTGATGAAACATCAATATACTACTACATAATAACTATTTAATCCTTATATATAGATATATTAAACAATAAATTTTCTTCATTAACCACGGTTTTACATCTTATTCTTTATTAATTTATTTTTATGAACAAAATTTAAATATTTTCTTAAGATTTAACAATATAAAAACATAATCCAATATATTTTCCATTCCATTAATTGGTCATTTGTAGTTTCCCAATCTTAAAAAATAATGAAATTTAGAATTGATAAGCCATCACTTGTTTGATTTTGCAGATAATTTTTTTGATCGACCCCTATAAGACAACAATTATCATAAATTCCATACTTCCCACATTTAAAAAATTAAATTGATTCATTGTAAATAATGTTCTTTCTCATTATGGTGTTAACTGAATACATCCTTTTTCCTTGGAGGATTATTACTTTATATATTATTTTACTACATAAAAAACGTTTTCCCATTATATTATGACATTTTCATAGACTTTTATACCCACAATCCTAGCACATATTTCATTTAATATTCTATACTTTACAAACTTTATCATGTGAAATTCCACAGAGCTTCATCCCTCTCTTATTTCATTCCTTTGGAAACACCCCTTTTTTCAATAGTTTAATCCTAACTTGTGATATATGGTTAATAACAACCATAATAATTTTTACTACATCTACCATTTCATTTGGTTTCTTGATTCGACAACCAGCACATATTCATTCAAATACATTCCTACTTTGGTTCTTGTTAGATCTTAAAAAAACAAAAAATGGTCATTGTGAACATATTAATAAAATAAATAATATATCTGTAACTATGTTATCTTAAACTATTTATTTTTTATAAATAACCACAATTATCCCTAACATGATATCATTTAGGTTTATAGAAAATTTTATTATAGGTTAAAATATAATAATAAATTATAATGTTATCTAAACCCACCTCTAATATGAACTATATGGATCTAACCTTAACCATTTCATAATAGTTACTTTTACATCAAAAAATAATTTTATTCTAGTTTAGGATAATTTCCAATTTATAGTTTTATATAATTATGTCATTACTCATACATAGGAAACCCATTTATTAAAAATTTGATACTTTAAAATTAGTATTCATTTTTATTATAAGAAAAAACGTTTATTATATGAAAAGGTTTATTTTCATAATGAATATTAAAAAATTAGATATTGACATCATCCTTGTTCCTAATTTTCCTTAAACACTAATATTTTTTTTAAATATTAGATTATAAAATTAAGATCATTAATGGACATAAAATTAATGAAAAAAGAAAAAATTATTACATGAATACTTATTGAAATTTTCCTTGTTCAAAATTAACATTAGGCTCAGAATAAACATTTTCTTACCCAAGAAATCAACATATATGTCCAAGTATTTTTATAATAAAATTAATAATAAATCATAATATCAAATTAATTAAACTCATAAATATCTCATTGAAATCATTAAAAACTCATAAATTTCTCACAAATTTATACTTTTCATCCTTCTGAAGATTCATATACTTTCCTTTACCAAGTTAAATCATAATATTTTAATAAAAAACCATAATAAGAATAGATAAAAAAATATAGGTAACATGGGGAATCATTTTAATATCACTCTTGTAAATGGGATAACCTTCATTGTTACAAAAATAATAACTATCATTGTCACATAGAAAATAATCATCATAGTTACAATTGGAATAACCAGCGTAGTATATTAAAAAATTATCTTGGGATAAACCTAATGATTTACTATTTACATTTAATCACATAATTAGAGATATATAATAGGATAATCTTACCTAGATTTATAACAAAACCATAATTACTTATAAATAATTCCCCAGAACCATAACATAACAAATAAAATGTGTCATCATAAATATGTTCTTTTCACACATAAAAAAACTTTTCAATATGTTGATATATCCATTACATTTTAAAATAATTTTTAGACATAAAAATAACAAATAGAAGGTGGGTTTTTTTGTTAAAACATGTATTCTTATAAGGGATGAAAAAAATAACAGTTACGATGGTGGGAATATTCAATGTCACCATATATGTTAAAATACAATATTCTTTTTTATTTTTTTGAAAGAAAGTCAAAAATTATGTAAAGAACTACATTTAAATACCTTTTATAAAAAGTAAATAAATGGAAAAAATTAAACAATATTAATGAATTATTTCCATATAATAATATAGGTCAAATAACTTTTTTAAATATGGACATGAAATAAAATGTTTTTAAAGGGAAATATAAAAAATATGATTCTTAAAAGATTATCTTTTAGGTTAAATATAAAAATTAATCTTTCATTTAAAAACATTTTAAATTAGTAAAATTTGGTAATATATGATTTGTGTGTACATATTAATTATAAATACTAATTTTTCATAAAATATTTTGATTTACATGGACATTGAAGATAAATTCATTGAAAATAAAACCTAAAAACATTTAAATTGAGGTTTTTAAATTAAAGCTTCC
The DNA here is from genome assembly GCA_963277665.1 of Viscum album. Classification (NCBI taxonomy): domain Eukaryota; kingdom Viridiplantae; phylum Streptophyta; class Magnoliopsida; order Santalales; family Viscaceae; genus Viscum; species Viscum album. The sequence goes on from OY728120.1 coordinate 2,119,095,001, forward strand.
TTTACCTCGAGTCTGAATGGACACATATGTTATTTATATTTCATAACAATAAAATTATGTTAAAATTATAATTTATATATAACCTTTTTAATGTTTATTATTCCTTTTATTTCACATACTACCCTGTTATATACAATTACATATTCAATTAAGTTCCTATCATTGTTTGTAGTGATATTCAACTCATATGTCTCAAATGAATTTTTTGGTTGACTATGGTCAAAGGGGAAATTATTTCATAAAATAAAAAATAATAATAATGAAATAATTTTCATTTTTATAAATCAATTATACTTATAAAACCAATCATGAAATATGGTTAGAAAAAATGATCAATGATACAATCATTGAGAAAGTAGGTTGTACCTAGGCAAGTGTAAATTTCATATTATTTAATGACCATTATGGGATGAAGGTAAAAATTATTTTTTCTTTATTTCATGATACTTATATCATAAACACCATTTTTTACTAAACCTACACATATATTCCATCCCTATTATGTGGTGATGAAAAAAGAATCACATCGCTTCATGGATGTGGTAGCCTAAACATATGCACAAAAAATGTTATTATTTTTTAATGAAGGAAAAGGTAAGAAATTATATGTTATATTACCATTTAATAATGATAAATATAAAATTAATATCATATATAAATATTAATTACATCATTATAACCAGCTATGAGAGGCAGTGTTGGAAAACAAATTACATCAGTTCATGAGGCCGTAGTCCGCCAAACACCTGAATAATATATTCCTTTCCCATTTGGTGGATGTTTAAGAAGGATATAGGTTATTAAATTAAAAAATAATCATATATTAGTGTATTTTATATATTTGTTTTATTATATATGAATGGTTTATTAATATTTTAAGGATGTGGAAGAAGAAATAAAACATAAACTTTCTGTTAAATGCTAAAGCTATTCTTTAAATAACCTCATTTTATTTACACCTTAAGACCACAATATTTCGTATTATGACATAAATAATCCATATAGAAAATGGGGAGGGGTCTTAGGAATTTATCTGGGAAGATAATGGCCATAAAATGGCTTATTAAGTGCGAATAAATTAGAATTAGTGGTTCCCATTTATAAGATGGGGGAGGGGCACTCATCAAATTCCATCGAATATTTATTTAATAAAAATAAATTTTGATTTCAATATAGAACCAAATTGATAATATTAAAATATTAACAAGTATAAGTCAAAATAAACTCATAGAATAATTTTTAAAAAATATTATATTATATTTCTACACTTATCTTATAGTTTTAACCCCCATTAACCATTTTCACACTTAACACAACAACAAGATTTTTTACTCTCTATGGGTCATGATAGTTACTATTAATGAAAAATAACACATAAATGGTAATTTAATGATATAATAAACCATATAATTATAAAATTTCTTAATATAATGTTTTTATTAATTTTATATAATTAAATAAAATATTAGTTATTATAAAATATACTTACAATCATTTTTAGAAATATTCATTACATTGAAACTAATAACATCACAGAAACAATTTAAATTTAAAAAAAATTACTTGAATAAAGTATAATATTTATATTTGAAATTAATTTATTAAATTAATTATCTCTATTTATACTATTTTAATGATATTAATATAATTTATTTCATTCACTTCACTAATTAAACAATTACAACATTAGCTTTGTGTAATCACTTATGGTAATTATTTATTCACTAGAAAATAAATTTTCAATATATAGATAAACAATTTATATTTATATATAATATTTATTATGGAAAATATATTCAATTTATCCCCATATTAAAAATATTTTATTTATTAAAAACAAGAGTGCGACATTTTTTACTTTTCCTTCCCAAAATTATTATAATGGTCATATTCACAAAAAATAGGAGAAAACCATATAAAAAATATTGGAGAATTATGGATGATATGGAGTTGTAAAATAAATGTTTTTTCAATTTATAGAGTCATTTTATTTTGATTATCATAATATTTTTAAGTCTCAATTACTCGATTTACCCTTTTTCATGGCAACAAAAACTATTAAGGATACTATTTATATTAAACAAAAATAAATGGGCCCTATTTACCAAATTTGAACCCAAATATACCAAATAATGATTCTTGTTTTTAAAATTCCAAAAATATATCTATAATAATTTAATATAAAATAAACCTTGTGAAAGGTGATGAAAAGTGATTTTTAGGAAAAATACTTATTTTAAGTATAAATTGTTTTTATAATAAATTAAAAGATAATGTTCATTTAAAAAATAATTGGATCATTTTAATTGAAAATAAAATAATTAAATTTTAAAATTATTCCAAAATATAATTTTAATTTTTAAATACATTAAAATAAAATTGATTTTTTAATAATAATCATTATTTTTACAATTACAGAAAAATAAATCATTCCAAAAAAATTCAAAATTTCACCATACAATAATTTTGATATTCTGATTTTAAAATGATATTTATTTTATAAAATAAAACTTATAGAAGTTCCAATAATTAATTATAATATTCAATCATTAATATCAATAAAAATAAATTTTTAGAAAAAACAATTATTGAAAAATAATATAACTTTAAAAAAATACGAACCTGTTTTCTAATAATTAATCAATAAATTTGTATTGATTAAAACCATTATATATATATATGTTTAAAATGTTAGTTAAAAATATTCATAATCTCAAATTAAAATTCTATTTCATAATGGTTATATTCAAATAAATATATTTCACAGTTCATTTATGGTCAGTGTTGCGTGTTGTTTAGGTTATCAAGCATAATGTCCTATTAAAATAACATGATATTAAAAATATTATTCAGAAACATATCATATAATCTCAAATAAGGAAAAAGCACTATGTTGATAACCATAGGAATGATTCAGAATTTCAAGTGAGATATAACGTCTTCTTGAAATTGTCTCAAGGGAAGGTGCTTCAAGGTTATGTAAGATAAGGAAATTGATCCATATATACATCAAAAATTTTTAAACCATGTAAATTTTTTTTGTTGCTTCTTACAATTTTTAAGTGAAAGAAAGTGTATCTAAAGTAAAAGATGTGTTCTATATATCATTGTTAAGGAAGTACATGCGAGACACAACACATGTTATCACCTATGATGAAATAAAACTAAAACATGATCTATATTATTATGAAAATCCTATCTAGAGTACGTATATTAGAGAACAAGTTTTGTTGAATTTTATGTCTCGGATGGTAAATATATTTTGTAAAAATTATTATTTATAAGAGGTGATGTGAGAACCCGATCAAATTATGATTGAGGACTACACAAATACTTAAAAAAGCTATCATTAAAGAAATTTCAAGGATGAAATTATTTATGTATGGAATAATGTAAGACACCGATACTTTGTGATATATTACGTTTATATAAACATAACCTCTTCGGTAGCATGGGATTCACACAACCTTAAGTCTAAATGAACTGTAATATGGTATACCATCAAAAAATAGATATTAATTTGGTGGGTATGAAAAATAATTACTAAATTATGGAAAATATATGGTTAAAAATATAAAAAATAAATTCATTAGAAATCAATTAGTTATCAATAAAAATACAAAACATTTTAAATTAAAAGTTATATTTATCTAAAAAATTATTTTTATGCACTTAGTGTGTTTTAATCATAATAAATTTAATTATTTACTATTATATAAATTTTTTAATGAAATTTATATATTATTTATGAAATATAATATTTTATCATTCATTTGATATTTTTTAGCCATGCGATTAGAATATATCTACTTTTATGCTAAAAATTTGTTTTTTTCAATTAGCTGTATCGTTGTGTTTTGTGTACTTATATTAAAATTACATTTTCCCAATTTTAGAAAATTAATTTGAAAAAATGACTTCAAATTTTTATTCAAAATAACAAAATTAAATTAGGGTTAATTTATCATAATTTTCTAATAAAATTAATTATTTGGACGAATGCAGAAAAATACTAATTTTTTTTAAACCCACATTTCTGTTTAGAATATTTATAAAGTTAAATTTTATTTTTAAATTGTATTAAAAGTAAAATTAGTTCAATTATATTATTATTAACCCAATATAATTCATTAGGATCAATTTTATGTTGAATATTTATGTGAAACCATTTTTTTATTTGGGAAAACCTTTCATTGGGAAACCCGATTTTCAACATGCTTATTGGTTTAATTTTAAATTATATTTTTCCAATTCTATAACTCTAATTTGAAAAAATGGATTACATATTTGTAATCATGATATTAAATATTTTGTTATTTGGCTAAGAAAATTTTTTTGTTCATAACAAATAGTAAAAACAAAAAAAATAATTACAATTGTTAATGTTAAAACATGTTAACCGGTGCATTATATCAAAATTTAAGGGTATTATTTCCCATTATAATTTTATAAATAATATTTTCTATCCACATTTATACATTATGATTTCAAAAAAATAATATATTTTCATTTGGTAGATTTTTTTCTTGGGAATGACTTTATCATTTTCATTCATTTGGGAAATTTCAAAGTGTTTTGCTATTGGGTACTCTCCGTCACTTTTAAAAGAACACCCCCAATACTCTCCTCTCGATAAGTAACGTGCCTTTTATATTTTTAAAATAATTTACCATATATATTCCTTACATCCCTCAACCTGACCAATGGTCATTTTTTGAACAGAGAACCATCCAAGGAACACTTTACATATAAACATAAAAATGTTCCCCAATGAAGAGGTATAGTTCTTAACCATGTGTCTTAATTTGTTTCTTCATATTCCCAACCCAAAGTATTTAAAAATATGATAAAATAATAAAACCATTAAATTATATACACTAAAATGGTATTACGTTAATGGAATAACCTAAATAAATCCACTCTTCCATTAAATTTGAAACGAAACTATTGATAGTGTGTATGGAATACTACCGCCTCATGAACTGATGTAATTATTTACATAAAAACATCACAAGTGTTATATACTTTATAATTTAATTGATATATCTGATACTTATTACATAATTATACTTTTGGAATTATAATATCAAATCTTACTTCTGAACTCTCAATTTACTGGATAACAATCATGCCACTCTTGCATATGTGCACACTTCCACCTCTATGATGTGATATGATTAAGTTTTTTTATTTTTAAATATATGGTTAATGAGGATAGATTTATTAAATATATATGGTATATATGATATAATAATGATAATTTAATGGTTAATTGTTTTTACATTTATTTTATTCAATCAGTTGAAAAAATGGAAACAACAATGTTGTGTACATATGACCAACTGTTTCCATGATAGTTGTAGTTAATTTTTATATATATGAATTTTATGGATGAATCTAAATATTAATAGAATTAATATATATGCTAATTAAATCTTGATTCAAATTCTGGGTAATAGGGAACCATGATCAATGTATAAGGACTAAAACTACCAAACCAAAACATATATTAAAAAATAGTTACTAACCATAATAGTGATTTTAATGAACAAATATTTATAAACAGGTGGTATAATATTATTATAAAATAATATATGGTTTTATATGTCTGATTATTGTAACATATTGTTACCTTGATCAGGTATTATTCCTCCTTTTCTAAGTTATCGTTCAGTTAAAAATCCTTTGATGTAATTTTTTTGGGTTTACTACAGACTAAAGAATAGGTACATTCCACGTACCTAAAGTATGCATCATGTACATTTTTTTGGTTTCTTATCGTGGATTGACAGATCATTCAGGGAATGGGGAGATCATGTTGTGATATGGTATACACCATGTAATTGAGGTACACATGGTGAAGGGATTAAATATTTCGTTTTCAACCTGAGGTGAAGGGTTTTCGGTGTTCTTATCCAGCATGGCCTACACGTCATGACCCATTGGTACTTGCTGTGACTCACCATTCTCCAAACTTAATGTCATGTGTTTTTTTAGTTATTCCATTTCATTCCAGACAATGTGGCTCTCGACGTAGTGAATTTTTGGTGCATTCTTTAGACACTCAACTCCTTCCTAATCAAACCAAAAGACTTGGGATCCTCATTCTTCATGTGGTTTGATTCACAAGTAAGTGTTATCCTTTTCTATTAAATTTTATCTATTCCTATCCTCTTGGGTTTTTAGTGGATCATATTGGGATTGGTATATCATTCTCTTATTGTTTTGGATCTTGCTACATGGTAGAGTTGTGAGGTCTTCTACACCTTCGTTCTGGTTGAGAGGTGCCATTGTGACTGTCGTTCTTTGGGAAAGAGGTTGGTGGTTCTGTACATTTTTTTTCAAATTGGTTACCATTGTATTACTTTTTTGATTTCAATTTCAATTTCAAATTCGAATTCTCAACCTTGATTTATATTTTCTTATAAAACCCAATTCCATTTAATTAGGAGATTTGAAATGGTTTTTCCACGAACACCTGGAAAACACTTGATTCGATTGAATTGGGGTGGAATTATGGTAATTACATTATTAAATTGTTAAACTAAAATTGTGAATTTTATGGAAATGTTTTCAATTAAATTTTTGAATTTAATTTTTTAATGGAATTTTGAAAAGGATGTAATTTATTTGAATGAATTTCAAATTTGTGAATGGATTAATATTATTTGATTGAAACCAAGTAGTTTTAACTAGTGTTAAAAGGTATGATTTTGAATAAACATGTTTTGGTTTTAAATGTAAAGGAATTGAAAATTTTCAAATGGAATAATTTGATTGATCCTTTTTAAGCAGTCATAAAATAGTACACCCATCAAGTATGAGCGCCTAAAATTCATAGGTTGTTAGTTCGTTATTTGGATACACTCTACACAATAAAAATGTTCTAAAACATTCATACAGTGGGTCACACCCCTGATGGGTTGGTAACAAGTCTAATTTTTCCATTTTCATAGGGACCTGTGTATACCCATTTTTCATTAATTCACTTAGAGATTACGTAATCCTATAGCCAGCAAATACCATAGTACCTTTTGGTAGATGACCAAATTTATCGCTTGTTTATTTATATATGAGATATAAATGAAAGCCAATATTTTTTGGAACTACTTTACTTTCCTTCTTAATTTATATAAACTATTTTATATAAATATTTTTCTTAAACCATTATTTTTTAAATATTAAATCTATTGTAATGTAAATCCTATGCTATGAATTTATTTTCCATTATTATTAAAATGTATAGCATGTTTTTTATAAATATTCTTTTGAGTTTCCAAACACGTTTATTCTAAAAAAATGAAAAACTATATTTTGGAAATCTACATTTGGCATCTATTATATAATATTTGGGGGTATCCTACTATGTTTAGGCTCAAACCCTACTTTTTTCCTTTGGGTGTTTTTATACATTCATCTTGCAGGCTCAAGAAAATGGAAGAGATCTCTTAGAGGAGGATACAACTATTGAGCTTTGGACGATGTGAGTTGTGTCCTTAGGAACCTTAGGGTTGTTTTCCTAATTATTAATTTGGGTTTTAGTACTTCAGATTTTATTACTATTTGTATTCATGTTCTTTTTCTCCAAGTAGAGTTTTCCTATCGAGACATATATAGTGTCTTTTATCTTTAGCTTTTGCATTCTTATGGAAAAATTGATCCCTCATGTTTGTTTGATGATTTCAGGTGCTAGTCGCCAGCCTGTGGGGATCAAGAACACCCTTCGGGTCATGCCAGGGTGGACACAGTTATTGGGTTACTAGGGTACCTGGGCTGGTTCATGAAAAATTGGTATCAAATAAGGTTGTTGGTCTTCCATTTTAATGAAGTCTGAATGCATTTTTTAGATCATGTTAGGGAATAATAGGTAGTTCTGATTCAGTTTTGGGTAAACTCTCACCGCAATGAACCTTAAGTTGCTAGTGGTTGTTAAAGATAGTCATCTTGTGGATTAGTTCTAGTCTTTTCTGTATTTTGATTTGGATAGAGAGAAATCCAAATCTTGTTTATCCCTTATGTTGAGAATATTTTCTCTTTCTACTCAGTTTGGGTGTCAATAAAATGTATTCCTTTCTCTTCTAATGTTGTGTAAAAACATGCCTCTGATAAGATGAGTGAATTAGATACAATAAAAGGCAGTTCATTATACTTAGAAATAAAATCCTATTGTTGATATGAATCTGGTTGAGGTAATTCTGCACACTATCCATGCTATGGGACATAAATTACCTCCTATTCCTACTCAAGATCCCACTATGGATCTTGAGGGGAGATATTCATTAGAATCATTATAAATAGTTTCTTTTACATAATCCACTATTCTTTAAAGGCTGCACTAATCCTCAACATTCTTAGGAATTTTTGGGAAAGATAGAAAATTTGTTTGAGTTCATGGATACACTGAAAGTGATCAGGTTAAAGTTTCCACCTACATGCTGGAGGGACTGAGTAGGATATGGTGGGACATGATAGTGATGGAAAGGAAGAATAAGGGCATAGAGTGGAATGAGATCAAGGTTATTTTCACCAATCAGTTCTATCTTGAGTCCATGGTGTTGTCCAAGGCTGTGGAGTTTTTCATGCTTAAGATGGCCAAAAAACTATTACCGAGTATTAAAATCTCATTACTCAGCAGGTTTAGTTTTCACCTGAGAAAGTATTTAATAATAGGATGAAGGCTCAATGGTTCGAGTTGATACATTGGTTAGATATATGTTATCAGGATTTCTTATTGAATCTCCCCACGTATAATGATGTGCTGCATAGGGGGATGATGGTTGACATGGACTTGGCTGGCAAGTCAGGGTTGATGGGTGTTCCTTTTTCTCCCAGTGGCAACATTGGTTCCTTCAATGGAAAATAGAAGAATTATGATCCTCATTCCATTTTTCAATGACAGATTCATTCCTGACCTCCTACAGCTCCAGGAGGATGCTCTTTTACATTATACTACTGTGGTATGCCAAGAAATTCTACGGTAGTTTCCACTAAATCACCCAAGAACTATAGATCCTGTGGATGTTTACGACACTTAACACTACGTGGAAATCAAATTAATCACTTCTGAAAGGGTTCTAGCCACACGCATCTGGATCAAAGTATCTTCACACAGTGGAAGACTCTCCAGTGGAAGTAGACATAGGTCCAGTTAATGTTAGAGGTGCCATTAACTTTGAAACATCAATAGTGACTTCCCATTTTTATATTGTTTCATCTCACTATATTATTTCAACTTGTATTGTTATCTTTATTAGTCTTACTATTGATAAACTATCTTGTTCAACAGATATTACTACACAACTTGGTATGAAGATAGAGCATGGCCACTGTAGCTCTATATGTGTCGTCTCGCTATCTGATGTAAAGCATGCTTGGAGTTTTCTGTTTTATGATATTAAATCTCATGGAATCATATTCTATATTGATTGGATCATTACCCACAAAGTTTTAATTTATTGTAATCTTCAATGGGTCTACTTTACTAAACCTAGTGGTGTGACCATTTTATCAAGAAGAATGGGACCCAAGGACTAGTAAAGATGTACCATCTAATCTATATTTAGAGAAAGTGATATTAGTGGTTACTTTTGACCTAGTGTGAGAATCAATGGGTCGTGATCTTACTATAGTTGTCACTGAGTTTTTTGATGTGTTCTCCTTAGATTTCTCTAGTCTTCCACCAGTGAGAGAGGATTATATTTCTTATGAATTAATGTCTAGTACTCAACTAGTCTCTTTAACCTCTTACCACATGGCACTGAATGAGATGAAAGAGATAAAACATCAGCTGGATGATCTTCTTGAAAAAGGACTCATTCATCCAATTGTGTCACCTTGGGCATAACTAGTTCTATTTTCTAAGAAGGATGATGTTTCTCTTCACTTATTTGATGATTATCAAAATCTCAATGGAGTTACGATAAGGAAAAAATATATGTTGCCACATATTGATGATATGTTTGATCAGATGAAATGGTTTATGTGGTTTTCAAAGATCGTCCTTCAATCTGGTTACCATAAGTTGAAGATAGAAGAATCTAACGTTCATAAGACCACATTTCGTATCATGTACATGCACTTTGAGTACCTTATTATGCCCTTGGGCCTAAAAAATTCTCGGGTAGTTTTCATGGATTTAATGAACAAGATTTTACAAGAGTATATGGATAGCATTGTGTTAGTCATTGTAGACAACATTCTTTTTTACTCCATGTCTAATTGGGATATTGTGCAACATCTAAAAATAGGTCTGAATCTTCTATAAAACCACATCCTTTATTCCATGCATTCAAAGTGTGATTTCAATATTTAAAAAATGAAATTATTGTAACACATGGTTTCTGAATAGGGTGTGTCATTTTCTCCTGAGAAGGTTAAGGATGTTATTATGTGCTTGCAACCACAATATGTATTCGAGATCTGAAGCTTCTAGTGTCTATCCAGATATTACCATAGGTTCGTGAAAGATTTCACAATGTTTTATTCTCTAATGAAAACTATAAATTATAAGTGGTTGATGTTTTCATGAAATGATAAATGTCCTAGGTCTTCTGTTTAGATGAAACATTTGTTATGTATTGTGCCATTGTTGACTCTTACAGAAGCCCATCCGGGAAATGTGGTATTCTATGATGCATCGGGTTCAGGCTTGGGTAGTGTTCTTATACATGGTGATCATGTTGTAGCTTGTGGATATCATCAGCTTAGGCCAAACGAGAAAAATTATCCTACCCACAATCTGAAACATGTCGCTTTGATACTTGTGCAAAAAATTTGGAGGAACTCTCTTTTCGAAAAAATTATTATGGTGTATTCATTTCACAAAAATCCTGAGTTACCTCTTCTAAAAAAAATATTTGAATCTTTCACAGAGAAATTTAGTTGAGTACCTGTTGTATTTTAGCTTTGACATCTCCTATACCTCAGGGAAATGGAATGTCATTGTAGATTCATTAAGAACGAATCATCTGACACATGCAGTGAAAGAATCTTTGGAAGAGTGGAATTTGATGGATCATTTTTACACAGTTGCATATTAGAGTTTAGGAGGACGGTGTTGAGGTTTATTTATCCAACATTAATTATACATCTTCTCTTCTCAATATGATATGTTATGATCAATACACCGATGATGAGTTACAAAGCATTAGATAATCCCTTTATGGTGGGATAAAAGTTCCCCAGTGATTTTTATCCAAAGAGGGTTTTCTATGCTATCAGAGTCATTTTGTTACACCATTAGCCATTAGAAAAGAAGTGATGGGGATCTCTATATTTCTCAGTGGTCAATGCACTTGGGAACCACTAATATGTTCAATGACATGAGGAAGTATTTCTGGTGGAAATATATGAGACTAGACAGTTTTTTAGATTGTCTCTCATTGCTATATGTTCGAATAGGTTAAAACGAGTACTAGAATCCTTCAGGTTTACTCCATCAAATTACAGTCCATAACTGGAAGTGGGATGATATCTCTAGGAACATTTTGGTTGGGTATCCTTGTTCATAGAGAAGGAAGAATGTAATATGGGTTGCGATTGATAGGCTGACCAAGTTGGATCCCTTTATACACATTCATGAGACGACCAAAGTTGATGAGTTGGGAAATATCTACATGAATGTGATTGTTATTTTTCATGGAGATCCATATTATATATTATCTGATAGGGATACTTGGTTCACTTATTTCTTTTGGAGAGGCCTTCAGGAGGAAATACGGTATTAGGTTCTTTTGAGCATGGTCTACCATTTACAGTCGGATGGCCAGATAGAAAGAGATATATAGATTCTTTACAATCTGTTTCATGCCTATTTACTCAACTTTTTCGGGGCTTGGGATGATCAATTGGGGATAGATGAGTTATATTATAACAATAGTTAACAATATTCTATCAGAATTCCACCTTTTGAGGCTTTGTATGTTCGGCCATGAAAATCTATGTTCTGTTGGTCAAAAGTCGGTGAAAGATTTTTTTTGGACCAATCATGATAAAGGAGACAAAAATAAATATTTAGCTAATTCATTAGAGTATTTTTACATCACCAATCTGATATAAGTATTATGATGATCAACACCATAGGCCTTTGGAGTTTTCCATTGTTGATTAGGTGTTCTTAAAGTTTTAACCCTAACTGGGTTATCAACGTCTTGGAAGGCATGGGGAGATTTCACCTCACATTGGGGGACCTTTCGATGTAGTTGAGATTGTGGTGAATGTTGCGTACTAGTTAGAACTACCACCGTAGCTGACATTAATACATAATTTGTTATATTTATTGTATTTGAGAAAGTATCTATATGATCCATCTCACATTTTGAGCCAGAGTGATCATGAGATCGAGCCTGATTTATCTTTGATTGAGCGACCAATCAAGATAGTTGATTCTAAGACCAAGGTATTTCATGGCAGGATGATACCATTGGTTTATATGATATGGTCTCATGGTTCTGATTCTCAGGAATGCGGGAACACAAGGCATTGATGGGAGAGAAGTGGCCTAACCTTTTTGGCATGGAAGATTCTTCATAGGCTAGCTAGGGGTATAATGTTTTTATAGTGGGGAGGTTGTAACATCCCATTAACCTTGATCATGTAATATTCCACCTTCTCTAAGTTCCCATTAAGTTAAAAATACTTTTATTTTATTTTTCTGGGTTTACTATAAAATATAGAACATGTACACACCGTGTATCTGAAGTACATGTCATGTACATGGTGTTGGTTGCATGTCATAGATTGGGTGATCACATCATGAATTGGGAGATCACGAAGTGAGAAGCTACACACCATGTAACTATGTTAGACATCGTGAAGGGAATAAATATTGTGTTTTCAACCCGAGGTGACAAGTTTTTCGGTGTACTTATCTAGCGTGTCATCCACATCGTGACCCTTTGGTACACGTCGTGACTCCTCCGCTGCCCAAATTAATGTCATGTGTTTGGATTTTTCACTCAATCCTTTTCATTCCATACTTCATGTCTCTTGACCTAGAGAAGTTTTGGTGCATTTTTAAGAGACTCAACTCCTTCCAGATTGATCCAAATGTCTAGGGATCTTCATTCTTCTTATGGTGTGATTTATAAGTAAGTGTCCCACCTCTTTATTCATGTTTCTCCCTTCCTATCCTCTTGGGATTTCAATGGATCATCTTGGGATTGATGGATCCATGTCTTTTGTTGTTTGATCTCTCTACTAGGTAGAGTTTAGATGTCTTCTACATAGTCATTCCCATTGACAGGTGTCGTTGAGAGTGTCATTCTTCAGGGAAGAGGTATATGGTTCAGTCCAGCTTTTTTTCAAATTGCTTACCATTGCATGTCTTGGTTGACGTCAATTACTAATTTAAATTCAAATTCTTAAAAATGATTTAAATTTCTTTGATAAAACCCAATTCCATTGAATTGGTATATTTTAAATGGTTTTCTCACAGAAAGATAGAACCCCCACCCTGATTCCATTTAATTGGGGTGGGTTTATGTAAATTTTTAAATTTAAATTATTAAATTTAAATTGTGAATTTGATGGAAATTTTTTCAATGAAATTATTTAATTTAATTGTGAAAAGTATATAATTGGTTTTGAATGAATTTAAAACATTAAAATGGATTAAAATTATTTGATTGAAATCCAGAGGTTTTATCTTGTGAAAAAGGTGGGTTTTTAAACAAAACCAGTTTTTTTTAAATTTAAAGGAATTTGAAATTTTGAAATGGAAGAATGGGATTGATCATATTATAAGAATTATTAAAATAGTTCTCCCATCTTGTAAGAGCTCATAAAATCCATAGGTAGTTAGTGAGTTATTTGGATACACTCTACACTACGAAAACATTCAAAAATATACATGCAGCAAGTCACATCCCTGACAGATTGGTTTCGAGTATACATTGGCTTGTTTAAAAGGGACGTATGTATAGACAATTTTTTTAAATTCACATATAGAATGTGGAATCTTATATATGGTTAATACTACTGTAAATTTTAGAAGTAGACCATGTTACTTGATTTCTTATTTAGATTTGATATATAAATGTGTAAAATTGATTGTTGGAGTTTCTTTACATGTCATAAGAATTTATATAAATGGTTTCATATAATTTATTTACTTAATCCATTGTTTTAAAAAAATTCCATCTCATGTATTGAAAATATGGTTCTTTAAATGCCATTTCCTCCATTTTGAAAATGTTTAGCATGTTTTGAATAAATATTATTTTGAATTGAAAAACCTATTTATTCTAAAAAATTGAAATCTATTATTTGGAAAATCTATATTTGGAATCTGTTTGGGAATCTTTGGTGGTATCTAAATTGTCATTGGCTCACACCCTACTTTTTCCATCATGTGTTTATATACTTTCATCATTGAGGCTTGAGAAAAGGGAAGGGATCTCATGGTGGTGGATACATTTTTTGAGCATTGGATGTGGTGATTTGTGTCCTTAGGGACCTTGGGGATATTTTTTTGTTTTGTACTTTTGGATGTAGTAGATTAGAATTTATTCCTCTTTGTATTCTGGTAATTTTTCTTCTAATGGAGTTTTTATATTGATATCCACACTATATTTTCTCATTAACTTTTGAAATTTTGTGGAAAAATCATTACCAATTGTATGTTGTAAAATTCCAGGTGCTAGTCACCAGCATGTGGGGATCGAGAATTCCCTTTGTGCTGGGTCAGGTCCGTGTTGGTTATTGGGTTACTAGGGTACTTAGGCTAGTTCAGAAAAATTATGGTTATGTAATATATGTATAATAAATCTTTATTTATTATATAGGAGGATCAAACACATTTTTAGGACATTGGACCTAAGGTAAGGGATTTTATTCTCACATTTATTTCTATGGGACACATGCTATATTCACCGCTTGTTTATTTTTTGTGGAAAATATAATACCTTTTCATGTATTTTTTGATTATTAATATAAAAATTATTTTATATACATATCCATAAATTATTTTTCTTTCATGGGTCTTACAATTTGAAAGATACCAAAGTGGTAATATTTTATTTCACAATATCGTCATTGTTCATTATTTTTTATGTTTATGTCTCCACTAGGGAAATTATTTTATATTTCTATATTAACACATATATATTACCCAATAATATTATTATTCCCATAAATTAGAAGTTTTCATTCCAATTTCCTATCTTATTTAACTCAATATTCCAAAATAGTATTTTTAAGAGAGACAAACATTTTTTTATTTAGTTTGTAATTTTTCTATTACATTTAAATATATTCCATAAAATTTATAAAATTTTCTTTTTATCATTATCAAATTTTTTATTAAAGAAGTTTTTTATCCATGTATTAGTTGTTACAAAAATTGTTTAAAATGAATCTTCTTGTCATTTTCCAAATGAGGTACTCTTTAAAAATTTTACAATAGTATGAAAGAAATATTTTCAAACTAATATGATATGTATGGGATTACCTATAGTCATGACCAATCACTTCATTTAGGGTTCCATTAAAATTATACAAGGTCACTTTTAAATAAAATTTTTTCCTTAATATTTGGATATATTTTAGTCTTTAAATATGTGATTTCAAATTGAAAATTGTATCTTCCTTTATAAATTTTTATTTGATTTTTTAAAAGAATACTCATCTATTTTTAAATAATTTTGTGAATATTATTTGTTACTATGGATGTATTATGTTGATAAAATTCACCATATTACTCTTAATGTTTAATTATTATGTATATATATTGGGTAAATTATTAACATTTTATATGATAGTGGTTCAATATAAATTTTTATGATGATTATGTTTCGACAATTTCATATGAGTAATGAATTGGAATTACTTATCAATTTGTGACTCACACTATATAACCTTGATGAATTGTTAGGTCTCATGAGACAAAATTTTTGGGGTATTTTGAAGAGGCCATACCCACTTATGTAAGATGTACTGGAATGGGGCCTTGATGGTATGTTTATGATGTATGAAATTATGAATTACCTTATTAGGTGATTAGTTATTTTACCATGTGATTATTTGATTAGTTATGATATGCATGGATAATTATTAAAATCATAAGTTTATTTATATATCATAATATTTATAATAAATTATTCCTTTCATATTATTATTCATGCTCAGAATATTTATTAAATGACAATTGAGTTCATATATTTACCTTTCCGTGTTTATTATGCATTATTTATTCATGTTATATTCCATTTATGCATACCTTTTAGATGAATATAAGGTCACCCCTTTATTTTTTTCCTTTCCTCGCAATTCTAGGAAATGTTTTATGATTGATATGTAGGTATATTCTAAAGGTAATAATGGTTATCTCAAATAAAATAATCTTTTTTATTTTAATATTTCCAATATAACATGAAATTCAATTATGTATCTAGTTTACCAAGACTACTAAACTATTTGTTCTTTATGATTTTATCACTTTTTTATTATTCTAGTGTAATAAAGTAACCACTTCCTCTAGGAAACAATTTTTAGGGTATTTTTTACAACCACAATGTACCTTATATGTATGACACTATGTTAATGGAAAATAGTAATTTTATACCTCTAAAATTTTTATTTTTCTCTTACCTACCTCTTATATTATCATCTTCATTTATATTAACCATGATAAATATTTGATTCTATGATTCATCAATTCATTACATCACCTATTATTGAACACATGTTTTTTATTTCAATATTTCTCCTAGTTTCAATCTATTTCTCATCAAAAAAATAGACATAACATTTAAATTTTGAATATGTATAAAATATTTAGGGTACATAAATATATATATAAATTTATTTAGAAAACAAATTACTACTATAGACATACTTATAAATGATACCTTATATATTAATTTTTTAATCAAACCATTGTATTTATGTGACATGATTATAAATATTGATTAATAATTAATCAGTTTAGTGGAAAATAAATAACATTACACTCAAAAGATATACCATAGGTGAAACAAAATCCATGCATTATATAAAATTAATAATGTTGTATGTACAATAAACTAGATATCATTAATACATAATTATTCAATCATATAGTTAATTAATATCTCAATGGACTCTCTCCTCCATGATTTATCCATGGGTTCAAGATAATTCACCTAGTTCTTTTGTGAGACACTCCTTTAACTATTTTATACTAGTAACTCTTGGGCGGAAATGAATAATGAATAAGAAGGTGATTGAGAGTATGATATAATCATAAATAAAAAAATGGATTATTTATGTTTGTGTTTTTTGATGAAAATGAAATAACTGAATATGAAAATACGTTTGAAGAAATGTCTGATATTCTACCATCATGAACTTAAATGGAATATAATGTTTGCTACTTAAATATCTCACTTGTACAGTTTCATGATATCCAAAATTAATATATACTAATTGTTTGAGATGATTCTTTATTTAAATACTTCTTCAAATAAAGGATCCTTTTCCTACAATGACATTAATGGGGTTTGGAAGAGGTTATTTAGTGGTAAGATTATATAATAAATATTCTTGGAAGATCTAGTATAAATTATGAATAAACCATTCATTAAGACCAATGTATACATGATACTATAGTAATGAATGATAAAAACTATTTGGATGGTGTTTTGGGATGATTTCTAGTGATTAAAAAATTTTGTAGGATCAATGGAAGATGATCTATGAGGGTTTGAGTGATTTAAGGGTTTAATAGTGGTCATTGAAAATATACAAAATTCATAGACTATGTACAATATATTTATACCAACATATGATTCATTTTTAGTTATTCATATGTTCCATTTTGAAGAACCGTATGAGTCATTGGACATTGGGATAATATTTCAAAGTGGGACTCAATTTTCATATGATTCCATATAGACTATGTATGTGTCATTAATGACATCATACAATTAATCTATGAGTAAAGGAAATAATGAATTGAGCGATTGAAAAAAAATATGAGTCATTCTACACCTATGAATGATTGATTAATGGCTATATATGAGACATATACAACTCCATAAGAGTCATCTATGACTATATGAACAATATGTATGTGTCATTAAAAAGACTTATTTCATGTTATTTCTTGGACTGATATTATTGATTTGAGACTCCATATGAGTCATGAACTTCATGAAATTTAAAGTTTCTAAATACATGAAAATACTAAGTTATCAATTGTAATTATTCATAAGAAGATATTAATTTATTAAATCCTTACTATGGTCATAATGGATTCAAACATCATTGTCCTTTAAATAGATTGTTATCAAATATCTTCTGAAGGGACGAGATCTACACAACAAAGAGGAGAACCATGTGATAAGAATGACTAATTACAAGTGTACATTGAGAATATTCCAATGGAATTAATGAATTGGATTTATTAGAGATATAAAAGAAAAAAATAACATGACTCTTAAAAAATATTTAGAATGTAATATTTGTATATGGCTTGAAAACATTTAAATAGTAATTCAAAACTGGTAAAAATATTCCATTTTGGAAAAAGGACATTTGTTATCATGGTTTGAGGAGTTTTCAAATCAATGTGGTATCATAATATTCAAGAGTGTCTATTTGGTTTATATATTATAGGAAAAAATGAAAAAACGTGTGGGTACCTTCAATTCTTCTATTCATGTGAGAAAACTCCAACTAGTCAATGACGGAGAAACATGATAATTTACAAGAGAGAAGATAACTTGTTTTTATATAGGAAGAATAATAATAAGAATAATAAAGAGGACTATGAAAAAACATTATCACAAAAATTTATCAATTGATATATTTTAAATTAGACCAATAAAATGAGAAAGGATTACATATTTCACACCAAGAATAGTTAGAAATCAATGTTTTAAAAATAGTTTCATAGAAGGATCCTTTCCTGGATTCTGTGAGGTAGTCAAAACTAGTCTTCTAGACTGAGCTATGAAAGCTACTAAGAGAACTATTGGGATGATAGTAACTATGAAATTTTTTATAAAGACCCTCTAGTACGAAGATGTAGAATATAGTTGGATGTTATGTAATCACGGCCTAAGGCAATTCCAGGTAATCTCATGCATAAATAGTGTAAGGATATGTGATGGTGGTTTCAAACAATTCATGGAAAAGAGATGTGTTTTAGGGAAAAATCTTGAAAAATCCATTATGTTATCTTCATTTTATTTATTGCTTCATTCTGGTAATGTTTAGAGACCTTATAATAGAGTATTTATACTTTAATTGGTCTAATAGGATTACTAATGAATTATAACTCATAAAAAGATATCACTGACTTACCCACCCCTATTAGTTATTAACCAAAAATGGGAACTTCAATTAGTATCAAAGCTGACCAGGTATCCACGGATTGAAATTATTTTTTAAAGTTGATTAAATAGCTCTATATGGTGTGAATATTTTAGTAAAATTTTTAAATTCGTTATATGGGGAACTGAGTATCCATTCCCGTTGAGTTTGAGTTGAAGATATTAATCAAAATTATAAAGAATAAGAAGAAATGGAAGCCAGAGAAATTTATAATATTTTTAATTTTTAAAAATGATATATCACTACTTGAATCTCCTCAAAGTTAAAATTTTTCAACTATCAAATTTATTGAGAATTATTCATTTGAAGAAGATATTTCAAGCTATGAAGAGCTTTATTATAATGGTTCTAACATTTAAATTTAAGACCATTAGTAAAAACCAAAATATCATTTTAGTAATGTTCTTAAAGAAGTGGTAACTTGTATATTTGGACTTATCAAGGTTCTTCTTTGTGAAAATGCATAGATGGATGATGAAATTAAATAAATATAGAATGTTATGTGTACAATGTATCAAAACTACATTGATCTCATATAATTTTTGGAACAAAAATAACTATTCATAACCATTTTCTTTAAATATTGTCTATATTTAATGAATAATTAGAAAGGGTACATTTGTGAGAAAGTGACGTATGGAATTCTATTTATGAAAGTAATCCATGCACATTAAAATTGGTAGAAAACCACTATCAATGTTAATGATTATCAATTGGAAGTTAAAGTAAAGAGGATAAAAGTGATTTAAATCTATTTAAAACAATCATGTAAATTAATGATGAAAAAATCATGATTTTAAATAATGATTGTGAAGCTAACATGATGGAATTTGGGGATAATAATAACTCTCTCAACATGATGTGTCTTGACATTGTGGCATGACTAAGAAATATGGAACCAATAAGCTAGATCTTCCCATATTATGGAAAAGAAATATAATACCAATAAAATTTATAATGAAACTCATTTGCCCAATAAAACTAATTAATGTTGTGATAAGTTCATGAAATCACCCACAGATTAACTTATAATAAGATCTATAAAAATGGTAACCCATAACCTAGAAAAAGATTCATTTATTATATATTTCACATGATTGTATAGTTTTAATGTAAAATTGTTGGAAAATATGGAAGATGAAAAATATTGAGAAACCAGTTGAAACATCAAGTGTGGGTATCAACATATCTAATAATAATAGATCCCCATGAAGAGAAAAAAATGTAGAGGTTTCTACAAAAAAATGTTATAAATTCTTGCTAAAAACAATTAAAGGAAAAATGAGATGTTTTATTGTCCACTATTGTTTCTATTGAAGGGTTAGTTATGTGGATAATGAATATAGGAATAACCTATTAATTAGTGAAGATTATATAATATCATAATTAAGGTGGATAAGAGATTATGTTTTATTAATATCTTCTATGAAGAAATATGCATCATTAAAATAAAGAATCTATTAATCAATAATATATTTTATCGATTGAAAAACATGTGAGGTTACATCGAAAAAGTGGTCATAATTAAGATTATTTCGAGTATGTACTGAGAAAGGAAAAATCATATGATTATAGGAGATGAAAAAAACAACAGAGATATAACATCTCTATTAAAAGGGAATAATCTTCCATGGGAATCAAGAAAGTGATGATAATAAGAAATCGAAGAAGAATACACTCAAGGATTCAATACTACAATAAATGAATCAGAACATGAATAGAATTAAGAGTCAAATTAAATATAATGTTGAATCAATGACGTGTTCATGGATGAGATCCAATTCCCAAACATACTACTTCTATAATAGAACTAACTAACAATTTACCTCATTCATCTGTATTTGTTTTAATGAGTTTTCCATGTCGGGAATCGAAGGTGAAACTTTAAAAATATCTACATTTTTCTCTCATAACTATATAAAATATGAAATAAGTTTCTATCATGTGGTACTATTAATGAATATTTATAGTGATAAATAATAATGAAGATAATCCCTTGAGTAGTCGAAGAACTGAAGATAATATCTCATCATATCATAATTATGACGAATATATAATCATGATACCTTTAAAGGAATGTTATACTATGGTATTCAAAGCACATTTTCTACCCTTGGATAGGTCATCTTACTTTTATTCTTTAAGGGGGGGTATTTTTTGATAGAAAATATAAGAGAAAGGGGCAGTTATCTATGATACACTTGAATTATTTTGATGTTCTTATTAAGATAAGTGTATGATATATATATTTCATGATAATTTTATTTCAATATACCAAATAATTATAATTCTGGAGTGTTATTATATAAACATAATCCTATATATATCTTTGGTCACCATGGTTGTTCACTATTGTTTTCTACACAGGGTTTTCCCATGTAAACATACGATTGGATCATGGATAAGTCATGTTTGTTTCTATACAACTCTCAACAAGTGTACCATGATATAATTATGAAAAAGGGAGAATGTTCTATTTCAGAAACCAAGGATGAAGTATTAGGTTGAAGATAAAAATTATAACACTTATATATTTTTACATTTATTCTCAATAAGGTGTAGATGAAAAGAGATAAATTAGAACGCATATTGAAAGAGAGGAATTTAATGGTATTTATTATCAATGAATAATTTATGATAATATTTCCTGATAAAAACCAAAGATATAATTTAATATGATAATATGTTTGAAGAAATGAGTGATATGCTTCCATCATAAATGGGAATGGAATATTAAGGATGCTTCTTGGAGATCTCACTTGGACATATTCATAGTAAAAAATTTATATGTGATTCTTTTTTGAGATGATCTTGAAGGAAAAGAATTTTGACATTGGACGAAACACAATATATAATATATTTAATTGAGTTTCGATGAGTCCATCTAGTAGGAATAATATATAATAAAAATTTAATAAAGATCCAATTGAAGGAATGAAGAAACCATTCATTGAAAACCAACTATGTATAATGATGATGATTTTATATATAAATAATCACTAAATTGTGGTTTTGGATGAGTTGAAGTGGTTTAGAATACCTCATGATTAGTGGAAGATGATCTAATATGTTTTGAATGATGTCTGGGACTGCTAGTTGTCATCAGAAATATTACATTGTCCTAGAAAGTTTATGAGTCACATGGACTTATGAATGATTCATTTGAAATTATAAGTATTTCAAATTATTAAGCCCTATACGAGTCATTAAACTAAGGGATAATTTTTTTAAATATGACCACATTTTAATAGGAGTTAATATATAGTTTTTATGTGTCATTTAGGACTTCTTACGAGTTATTTGTAAATAATACAAATCTATCTATGAGTGAGTACGAATTGCATACATGTCATATGCGCCTGTGAATGAGTGATTTAATTACAATGTACGAGTAAGTTGAGGCTCTATTTGAGTCATCTATGAATAAATGATATCTTTATAAATGTTATTATGGTGACTCTGTATGAGTAATTTCATGGACCCATATGTATTTATATGATTTACGTACATACCAAAATTCATATGTTGTTCAAACATTAAAATATTGATATATAAAAAATTATTACTGTGGAGAATATATTAATTTAGATTATGTTTCATGTTATAATCATGGATTCAAAGTTCATGATCATTCAAATGGATTATGATCAAATTTTTTTAGATGAGAGGAATTATATACTTCTAATAAGATAGTCACATAGAAATAATGCATGTTTCAATACATATATGGGGGAGACTAAAATAGAATTAAATAAGCATATTTTTTAATATATAAAAGTTAAAGACATCAAGAGGAACATTTAATATTTAAAAGGAAATATTTGATTGGGGTTTGATAATATTTAAATGGGATTTAAAATCTAGTAAATATATTTTAGTTTTGGAAAAAAATGATTTCTTATAATAGATATTTAAGGAGGTTCTAAATCAACATGTAAATAAAACCTTTATAAGAGATTCAATTTTTATAAATTTCAAAATAAGAATAAGGAGAATGGAGTGAGTCCCTTTGATACTTCTATTCATGTGATAAAAACCCATATTAATTATGTAAAATAAATATGTTACTATACCTTATAAAATAGAACGTAATGTTGTTGAGGAACAAGAAGGGGGATGCGGAGACCTATGACACAACCATATTATATAATGTGATCAACTATGGTATTATAATGAAATCTAAGAATAATGTAAATGCCAATGTATTCCACACCAAGAGTTTGGTGAAGTGAAATTCCTACTCATATATTTGTAGAAGGATCCATTCAGGGACTATTTCAAAAAATTCCAATCAGTCATGAGGATTGAGCTATGTATGGTAGTAGGAGAACTTGGGGATTATGGAAACTATAATATATTGTATAAAACATTTAAGTGGGATTCAAGAGAACTTGGTGGGATTCCATGTAAGAATTTTGGGATATAATTCCATGTAACCTCTTGCATTAATATTGGAAAAATTTATAATTTGGGAATCCATCAAATCATAGAAAATAGTAGGACTTAAAGGACAAAGATTATAAAAATTCTTTTTTTTGGGAAATTTATTCACTATATCATTAATGTTTGATTTGGAGACTCCAAAATAGAGGATGAATACATTAACCAATATAAAATTTTAAATTAAAAAGTATATTTCATAAAAATAGATCACTAATTCGCCCCCACACAGATTAACCATACATGTACACCTCAAATCAAAAATGGAATAGGGAATCACTCACACATGCAAAGAACTCCTTTCCATGTATCAAACATCCTTTTAAAACCTTATCTCACATGTATTAATTAACTCATACATTTATAATGTATGAGTTAATGACTTATGATCAAAAATTTTGTATCCCCTCAATTATGATATTTCTCCCATGTTTTTATTTTTATGAAATATGCTTTAATTGGGGGCCATAATGGGTGGTAATATAAACAACAATACATTAATATCATTCCTGTAAGATAATCTTGACACTTCCATATAAATAATTGCATATGTTTCATGGAATTATTAATTATCCGGTCACACAATATGGATTGCATAGAAAATACACATGATAACTTATAATACACCCTTATAATATACCATGTAATGTCATATGGTTTACCCTAATATAGATTATATATATGCTTTTAAGGAATATCACAATCAATATATCACTTTCAATAAAGCATAAAAGCCTTAGTTTCCTTTCTCCTTATATTTCATCATATAAAATTACATATAAAACAATATACTAAAATAATATTGGATATTTTCCAAATAACTTTTGGGAATATATCATAAAATTCAACATGTATTACCTAATATGATACACCTTGTGAATATTCATTTTAAACTCATTTTTTATCAACTATAAATCATTTTTAGAGAGACTCTCTGAGTTAAAACTCAATCCCCATTCCGTCTACCACATAGTGTCTCCCCATGGTCGGTGATAGAAATTGAGAACAAATATGAATACCCAAATTCATAAATTTAAGAAAAGTGATGACTCAAAAAAATAATGTATACTATAGAAGATAAAAATGGATTTATCATGATCTCCACAAACACAAGTATGTTTATTATTTTGTTCAACATTTTTTTTATATGCATACAATCATTTTCATATCATTCATTATTTAAGACATCAAGTGACCATGGGAAGGTTGTCAATCCCATATAAAAAACTCATCCATTATCAATTCAATGAGTATATATTGATTAGTTTGATGATTATATCCCATATAATTCACCATAATGTATGAGCACATATCATGACCCTCACCAAATAGATAAGCACATCATATATAATATCCCGGTTTGACAATATACTTTCTCAGTATATCTCAATATAGTTCCTATATTTCATACCCATCATATGAGAGTAAAATACCATCTTGGTTAAACTCTAACCAATGATATGATTAAAAATATACCCAACCAACCCTTGATTAGTTGAGCCTCATGCGTTTCCTAAGAATGGTATCAAATTATTAAGGTTCTCATACTAGGTATCAGGCTAAACTCTTGTGTTGAGGAAATAAAAATATAAACCATCCACCCCTATCACACCAAATACATAGTGTATAACACTTTATGAGGTATAATTTGTGGGGAATCTACTAAATAGAAATTGTTTTATGCATCATGATCATATTATGTATCCTAAAATAAAAAAAATCATTCCAACCATAAAATTTCAACCCAACCAATAATACTCAAAAATGATAGTTAGTTAGTTATAACTCAATTTCATACATGTAGATGTCAGTGATCATTTGTGTTCACAAAATATATAAAACCAACTTAAAATAATGAATATTTGGAATCTAGATTTTGAATAACATGAATTTTTTTTATTCTTAATATCTTTTAAGATTACATAACAAAAACATAAATAATTATCTACCTAATATATATCACATGAAAGACTACCAAATTTGGATTATGTTTTATATACTTTTATTTTTTTATACTAATTACATCTCTATAAAATTCTTACCACATATTCTTATGAACATTTCATAAAACCCTCCAAAAAAACTCTTTAGAGGGTAACAACTATGATGATGTAATGCTTTAATAAAATTGATAATTAGGAATAATATTCCTATTGTTAAAATCGTTTAACAAAGTATTGAAACACCCTAACATCACTACAACCAATGTTATGATGTTTATAAATTTTATTATCAATGTAATGTTTTTCTGATTTTAACATTATCATCATACATATATCTTATTATATCCAATTTTTTCCATGAAATATTTCATTTAATTTGTATTATAAATAGAATAACAATTTATTTATCAATTTTGAATTACTCAAAGTCCAAACATACTCCCACTAGACTCTTAGACACTGTATTATCTTTAGAATATCTTGTTATAATACAAAAACTCTTTTTTTCCTAGGAAATGAAAATTATTTACTTCAATAGGAATATTTAAAAAATAAACTTTTTATACAAATAATATATCATGTTATATGTGTTTAGATAATTTTATTTAAAAAAATATATTATTTTTAATATTTTACCAATGGTGAGATGTAAACCCTCATATTAACATCTTGTAAAAACACTTTTATCTAGGTTAAAATTACTTTTATCCTTTACCCTTTTCGAATCATGTCATATAATTTAATGAATTATATATCATGTGTATTTAATCCACCATATCATATTTTTAATAACAACTATTTGTAAGAAAAAAACTTATCTTATCATAAAAAAATAAATTAGATGAAAAGAAACATTGCTCATTTAGATCCATCTGATTTTAATTTTTCTATTACATTTGAAACCATGATTCCAGAACCGTTTTACTGATTATTTTAATGAAAACTACAACCTTCATCAATTATTATATTTAACTTTTTTATATTAAAAAAAGAATAATATATATATGGTCCCATAATCCATTAAAAAATCATAGAATTGATTTTAATAATGGTGACAAGTAACATAGACATTCCATAATATAGAACATATCCCTCCAATCCAAATTTTAATTTTTGGTTTAAATGTACTTTACTTACTATTTTTGAAAAACGTTGTTGTATTATCTAACTAACATTTTTAGTCATTTTTATATTTTTCTCACATGATCTATTGATGAAGAACCAGAATATAGACATTATATGTCTTGTTAATATTTCTTAATAGTTTTAGATAATTGGTTATGTATTTCTTAAACCCATTCACATTTACTATGACTGAATAATGAATTATACAACTAGAATAATTCCTAAGAAATATTGTATTCAAAACTTCTAATTCCATAAGTAAATAATTTTTTACTTCACATAAGCATCTAAAATCATGTTTTGAAAAACTTAAAAAATTAGTTACTTAGTACGAAGATTATATATCATATATAATTTTTGATACTTAGACATTATATTAAATTACTAGTCTTCTGATTTTCCTAAATTGTGAATTTCATTTTCAATTATTTAACTCATATTAAAATTGGATGATGATGATGATGATAATTATCTAAAATAAAATCTTTTATCAATTGAGTATTGTGACACCCAAATCCAGAATACCTTTCAAATATGGTGTTCCATGGGACCTCAGGTGTTCCTCCACGTGTGCAAGAGATTGTTGACTAGCGTCAAGGGATAAATAAACACCATCTAAAGAATATTCCATAAAATATATGTCATAGAATACATAAAACTAAGTAAATAATATATTATATATAATTAGAGTACACATGATTGAATAAAAATATATCTATAACAAAATTTACCCTAATGAAGTCATATGGTAATACAAAAACTAATAACACTATAAAAAAATTCACATAAATAAATTAATTAATTAATTAATTAAAAGACACATATTGGCTGAAATTCTATTCTCAGGCCTCCGAAAAACCCAGTTTATAAATATCATTGAGAATATCTAACCTGATTTATTAACATCATCTGAACTTCAAATTATTCATATGGTCTTCATGCACAGCAGAGTTCCTATGCAGGGTGTGAGAAATACATCTCAATAGGATCTCACCGTGATCCCTTAGGGTAAAAGATTATATATATGTGTGTGTGTGTATTTGTTTGTGTGTTTTGGCGTGTGTCTGATTATACTTGATAAAAGTATACATATCACGCATGCATGTTTGATGTCATGTTCTAACCAGTCCACCACAATTCCTTGGTTTTCATTTCACAATTTTCTAATTAGATAGCGGAGATGCATGATCATGCCTCCTTTGGAGCCATTATATAATCTACATCATATTCATATGCCACCAACCACATAACCCAGCCCATACCTGAGTACTAATTGTAGGGAATCATCTAGGACCTGACTTCTACATGAAGGGTAAGGGAGGGGTTCCATTTCTAGGATTCAGACTCACCTTCTATATTAAGGTGGAACCACATCCAAGGATCAAATAATACCATCTCACTATAGGTTGTGTATATCTATATGATCCTACATCATATCATGATCCATTCTCACTCATGGTGGTCTCATTATATAATCCTACATCATATAAAATCTTGAACCCCATCTCAGTCATGGTGGTCCAATAATATAATATAATGAAATAATGCCCATTTCAGAGACACTATCTCACTCATAGAAGTCAAACCAATGATATCTAACTCGTATAGTGGGATTAAGTGGTCCCAATATTTACCATCTCACTCATGGTTGGCCCAGAATTCACATACATAACAAGGTAACCACCTCACCATGGTGGTCCAACACACACTATCTCACTCAACATAGGGAAAGTCCTTAGGATCCTTCACAACCACTAGAATTTGTTTCCTATCACAATAACATGAAACACAAGCAGGTATCATATCATATCACACAACTCACTAGTTCATTCACAAGGAAATTGTCTGTTTTATCAATCCTTTTTCCACTAACATGTCTTATCTAAATTTCCATGGCATCAAATGGTTCCTCAAAACCCTCCACAGTCTATAACTATTGATACTATCTTTCATATGTATTCGATCATTGATACCAAATCCCATAGGCTCCCCCTAGAACATACATATAGAACTAATCAAACCACATCAAAACCCCTCAACACATCTGGTACCATAACCTTGGTACAATTCAAAGATATCAGACATTAATACCCTTAGAAACCATTTATAAGTCCTGAATAAATGAAATGAACCACACATAGGTCCCAATACCACTTCTCATAAGAGAGAAATATCATCCTATAACTTGGTGATAACCCAATACATCACACATCATTTAGTCCAGGAGGACTATTCCTACTATGAGTTTTTATTGATGCTCAATCAACCATCATGGTGGTGTCACTCAACGTGTGTAAGATGAATGATCATCTTACTCATCTTTTCTAGGATTAAGCCACGCATAAATTACCCACTAATCCTACGAAACCATCATAGGATACCCTCATTACTTATTACACCCTAAGACATACAAAAGTTTTATCCTCATCTCAACAGACACGCTCTCCCCTTAGTGACACAATCACCAAGATCCCTAAAGCATTCTAGGTACTAAAGAGGATCTTTTTGAAGCCTAGGAGGATGAACATCATCCTATCTATTCTTCCAATGCCCTCTTGGCCTCTTTCCATCTAACTATACCCATTAAATATGCTCGATGGAATGAAATTGAATATAATAGGCATGCAATATTGTTTTAAAGGGACCACCTACCTTCATCAATGATTTACCATCTATGATGATATCTAGAGTGACTCATCCACGAACATCCATGACTCATCATATATTATTCATCTTACCATACTCCTATCTCAAATAATTAAACATTAATAATTAATTAAATACATTTATAATTAATTATTAAATTTAATTTAAGGGGAGATAATAAATGGAAAATTCACTATGAAACCCCATTGTACAAAAACCATGACCAACCTCCAACAAAAATTATATTAAATACCCTTACTACCATCTCAAAAAAAATATCTAATCAATATCACTAACCAACCATAAATTTCATCCAATTCTGGAATAAACATTTTATAAAATATGGAAGTGGTTTACCATTGATGAAATGGTGAAATAATGAATGTGATCAGACTTCTGGGTCCTCCTATAGTCATTCCATATAAAATTTCCATCATTATTGGTTAATTAAACCATGATATATTACGATCAATACTTAAGAAAATCCAAATTCAAGAAGAAAATCAAGATCTAGTGAATGGAGATCAAAATTTAAACAAAATGAAATAACATATCGCATATCCCCATGAGAGAAGACAAAAAATAATCCCTTCTCAAGGGTAACCAAACTAAAGAAATGGAAGGGGGAACCAGTGATTAATAACCTCTATTGACATACCAACCCTCCTAAAACATGAATAATAACATAAAAATGAGGTTTTTAAATATAAAAATAGACACTAAAGAACTATTCATGGTGTGAAAATGTGTTCATGGTGTGAATGATATTTAAAAAGGTAATTTTATTGTTTGAAACCAAATTCATGTCATACAGGTCTCTTGGTATAGGGATCATACACTTGGATAACCCCATTCATAGTGTAAAGTAATTTTCATTGCATCAATGGATTTTATAATTTTTCGAAGCCCCATGTTTCCCAATTCATTGAGTAAAATTCCCCTTAATATATGAATTGATTATAGGAACTGGGGTTTATGGCATGAACTACTCAAAGCTACTGAAATTCAACTCTTGGATCCCCCGACCCATCTCCAATGATTCTATGGGAACCAAAAACACATATTGCACCTCATTCCTCATGAAAAATAAACTATTATGGATGGTATAGAGATTATCTTCTCAACCCAAATCCCTATTCAGGTAACGATAATATATTGAGACTAAAAATTCAATTTTCAACACAAAATATCAAAATTGAGATCCATGGGTTATTAAAAAATCTCCACTATAGGGATTATCATCCTCTAAAATTGTCTAGTAGTCCTCTAGAAAATACCTAGATAGACCAATATCATCAATTCACCGTCAAATTTCCATGTTCAGTTATGAAACTAAAAACACAATAATGCTACAAAAATCAATATATAAGGTGCATCATTCCCCAGAAGTTGAGGTACTAGTTCATTATCAATTCTAACACCTAGATAATTCTCACACACACGTATCTACCCCAACACATCATAATGTATTCAACTGATTAATCTTCAACCTTATGGTTCTCCATTCCATAAGGCTCCATTTTGAATGATTACTTCTTATCCATGTTTCTCCCCACCCTTGGAATATCATTATCATCACCCAAAATAACTCACAAACCAACCTCCATGGTAGTTGATCTATCCCGTACCAAATAACAATAGAAGACGTGAAAAATCCACACATACATTGTCACCACCAAAAATCACAATTGTGTCTCATCTATGACTTCTTGATAATTCAATCCTTAAAATTCAATGCTTCACTACCTACAATATAGATTACCTTACACCGCTCCAAGATCACCACACCAGATAGGTCTTGAAAACACACCTCCTTAACAACACCCCAATCAAGGACCAAATCCAAAGGCTATCATTCACTTACACCTCTCACCCCCACACAACCACTTCATCAATCATCGGGTTCATCAACAACCTATTCAATTCCCGATGGATCTAAAAACTAAATGTTCATGGATTCACAACACAATTGGGCATCATGTTTACTCCGTGCACACCTTCCCACAGACACCATGTATTTTCATATGAAATATAACACCAACCCTCACTCTACTTATTATGTATTTTTATCCACCAAGAACCCTCTTGTAAGACATATCCAATTATTTACAACAATATCAATCAATCCCAATAAGTGTACAATTATATACAACATGACTTCATTACCAGACTCATGCTTCCATGAATCATGCTCAACAAACCTAGGATTACATTCCTAACAAGATAAAATTTCTCCCCTAAATCTAATTCCCATCCCATAGTCTTAGGTATCTCAATAATTAAAATTATAAACATACAATCAACCAACACATCAGCATAATTCCAAAACCACAAGAATATACCCACACTCCCACCGTGGTACCTAAAAGTGTATCATAAACACCAAGGTATGGCATTGAAATAATCCAACCATCTAACCCAACATTGATACCAAAATATCTATGAGTGCATTATATCTCAAAGGACTAAATAATTCAAATGATTTTACCATGCTACTAAGGGTAACTATACATAATCCTTATAAAAAAATTATATATTAATCCTCAAAGAAAATATTTTACTAGTATCTACATGAACTATCATTGAAGAAAATTCTGTTGTTCATCATATTATAATCAAACCAATTGTTTTTAAAAAAATACATCTAAATTTTTATTGACACATTAGACAATGAAACCCCCTATCATCAAGAGAAAACAACAAAAAATATCCATATTTTATGTGAGTCCAAAAATCATAATATGATTCATATAAATAGGAATCATTTTAATGGAACAAGATACAAATGAATAAATAACACCCTCCAATAATGCATCATATTCAATAAACAACTCATTCATAATAACACAGACTAAGAGTATCCATCACATACCCTTGATAACTTGGGATACCCCCATAATTGTATTCCTGATGCACCATTACATGGTTCATTAGAAGATCCAAAACATTATTAAAAACCTATCTACCATCTATCCAAATATTAATAGAAAAGAAACCTCTAATGCCACATTATGGAACCCCATACAAGAACAATCATCTGAGATTGTGTGACACATGACCTTGGGACCACCTCCTTATAATCCATAGGAATAAAATTGCATCAAAGAGTTAATACATATCATGTGGAGACTATATTCTTGAATTAGTTTCATACAATAGTTGAGAATAACTAAAACATCTATCACATGTAATCAGTTTATACTAATGTGAATAAATATAATGATATATTAAAATATACTGAAAACAATCAATATCAACATACTAAAACTAATCATTTCTTGGGATGAACAAATATAAAAACCAATATGTAAATTGAAATACACACACTTTTTATACTCCCATCCCAAGGACTAATCATATCTTGGTATCCAAATAACCTTTATTTCCTCTATCCCGATCCACAACATGTCTTGTACTAAACAAAAATGTGTAAATAAGGTTTGTACGTTCACTAGAGTTCCCTTATACTGTGTGCTAAATACATATCACTTGGGTCTCACCTAGTTTCACTAGAAGTAACAATCATATATGGGTATGTAAGAGGAATGTAAATATTCCACACATTCATGTTAGAAATCATGTGATAACCTGGTCATTATGATTCCCTATGCATTTTATAATCATGTGATAACTAGGAAGCAACAACACATAATCATCCCAAATTAAATGCCATGATAAAATCCACCTCACCACCTTATTCCATCACCCACATAACCCATCCAACACTTGATGTATAAGGGTAGGGAATTATTTAGGTCCCAATAACTACCTAAAGGGGAAGGGTAGGGTCTAGTGATTAAGATTTAGGCTCACTTTCTCACTCATGGTGGTCTCATGACCAAGGATCAACCTATAAAATTTGAACCAGGGTAGGTTCCTTCCATAAAATCATGTATCACCTTTTTATCCTCAATCACCCGTGTTGGTTTCATTATCCAATTCTACATCACAAAACCTATAATACACCATCTCACGCATTTAATTATAATCATTGGATCGTACACCATTTTACATGTATCGAGGAATCTATGTCACTCATGGTAGTCCCTCATATCCCATATCACCCATAGAGAATCCTAAACTAGTTATAATTTTTACCATCTCACAAATGTTTTTCCCAATAATCACATATATATCATGGAATCAACCTCACCAGATAAATCCCACCACACAATCTCACTTATTGTAGAGAAAGGCCTCAGGTTTCATCATCCCCACTGGAATTTATATCTAATCATAAGAACAATGAAAAAAGTAGGGTCCATGTTCCATCAAACAAATGAAAATATCATCACTAGTACCAAGCACCATTCCATGAAGAAGTATTATATTCCTCACTGGGACCTCCAAAGGGTCCTTTAGACCCTCTATGGTCCCTAATAATTGATAAAATCACAAATCCATTACTCATTGGTGACGACATATTCTATAGGCTCCCACAAACCCAATAAACAAGAACTAGTCCAATCTCATTGAAAAATCTGTATATTCCTATCCCCTCTACCTAGGGAATTTTTCAAGATATCCTACTCTAAGCCCATTTTAAACAATAACCAAGTCCCCAATAAAACCAATGACACACACATCGGTTCCATATCACATTTCCTAAGGGATATGTACCTTCCAATAACTTAGTAGAAAACCTAACTGTCACACCTCATCCAGTCCCATTAGATTCATAAAATGGGTAATTATCAACTAGAATCAATCCACCGTGATGAATATTTAACTCACCAAGAATTTGATGAATGATCGTCTAACCAATTTTCACTCTGGATAAGCCTATTTTACCCACACAACTAGCCCTAGGGAAACTATTCAAGGATACCCATTTTACAACTAGCACCCAGTGAACTAATAATCAGCTCAAATCGACATAGATGATTCTATTTACCCTTTTTGACAATGTTTATAGTAGATCTAAATCACTCCAAGTACTAAAGAGAACTTACACCAAATCCAATAGGGTGAACTACATCTGATATCATCTACCCAAGGCCCATTATGTCCACATATATATAATTAGACCCATGAAAAATCCACAATGGAACGAAAAAATTCATAAAATGAAAATAATTTAGTATAAAGGGACAACCAACCGTCATCAAGGAGTTTCCACCCACGTTGATCTTTTTTCAGCCCTATCGATGCCTATCCATGCCACATCTGAGATCGTACCCCCAAGAAACCTCATGTCTCACATCATAAAAAATAATAAATATTTATAAATATTTATAACTAATTAATTTATTTAATTAAAATAATATTATTAAATCTAAAACTCACTAGGAATCATCGACAAATTGAAATCATGATCCGTGGATGTTTATTGGTGTATCCGTAGCAACATCCCATGAAAAATCCCTAAACACTGGAATCCAAAAAACCATTAATTACATCCAAATTTTGGAAAAAAACCTTTTATAAATTAGGTTTGTATCATGCCTCTCAAAAAAAATGAAAGACAACATACATTCTATCATATGGGTCCCCCTATCACCATACAACACAAAATCTACATCATTTTTAGATGATTACTATTTTATCTTGTGGAACAAAAATCTAAACCAAGCCAAAAATGAGTAAAAATCAAGCTATTGTGAAAGGGGATAAAAATGGAATCAAAATGGAATAACACACCTTATATCACAATATAAATGAACCAAAATACATTCTCTCTCAAGGGTAATTTAATGAGAGTATGGGAGGGGGATAACCAACAAAATATGGCCTCACCCAATACCCCAAACCCCTAAAAACTCAAATCACACTAATAAATAAAAATTAAGATTCACCCATATAAAAAACTCACATAGGAACTATTCAGGATTTGAATAGGGGTTCTTGATATTAATTACCTATCTCTTTATCATTTCAGTGTATAACCCTATGTTCACAAATTAAAATTCCCAAGGGAGAGGGAATGTTCCTTCAACCAACCCCATCTTGGTATGATCCCATCTTCATGTAATGATTGGATTTCATGAGTTTTACTAACCCCATGAAGCCTATATAATGGTGTGAAAACCCTCTCTCTACAATATATTATGTCATGAACCATGGTTCCTAAAATAAAATACTATAGGCTTTTGAAATTCAGCTCCCAGGAAACATGAACCTTCATTAACGCTTCCCTGATCAACTGAAACAAAAAATGGGCCCCATTCCCCCCAAAAAACATATATTATTTATTTTCAAATATATATTCCGAAAATAAATCAATGATCATGAATAAAACCTTATAATGTCAAAAAAAGTCCAATTCCCTTATAAAATATTGAAACAAAATGCCACATGTTTTCTATGAATCATATTTCACATTCATTTAAACTTTTTATTAAATGATATCCCTCTTAAATGATGATACCTTTTTGAAATCAAAATAAACATTACCAGTAAAATATCCATATTTCACTATGAAATGAGTTTTTTATAATTCCTCTCAACGCATTGTTATTTAGGTTAGAATTTTTCTAAATCATAAAGTTTTCATGTCTCATTTGGTTGGGGGGGGAATTCTATTCCAAATCAATTATATATATATACTTGCCCACATTCATGTTTTTTATTATCATGAATTTTTCTATTTAATTTTAACATAAATATCACAACATGATTTTTCTAGCCAACTCTTAGGGATATCAATTTTCACCATTCCTTCCATAGGGTAATCCATGGGTACCCTACTTTCGAAAAACCTACTTGGTGGAATAATCATGTTCATAACATGTGTATAATTCAAAATAAATATATCAATTTTGTTCTCAAACAATAATTAATCTCACCATCTTATCTCATATATTCCATTACACATATGCATTCTTTTAAAGATTTTTTTAGAATCCATTCCTTCCCCAAAGTCAACATGCACAGACAATATTAATGTCTAACTCTTTACACAACTCATAGCCTGTATTACTAACCAAAATTATATTCCAACTATATTTTAACATATCCCAATGAATCTCATGAATAAGTTACATGAAACCCTTTAAAGTAAAGTCTTATAATTATATGAAATTAACAATCCCCACAAGAGTAATATTTTAGAAACAAATTGCCAACCAATAATTTTACAGACAAGGAATAAAAATAAAATTCAATGAGTAGTATGTCATAAAGTACCTCAATCCGAGGATAAATTACTCAATAAATACCTCAAATTGATAATAATATTAACAAGTAATATGTACAAACAATGATAAACATTTTAACTCAAACGCGTGAACTAATGTGAGCCCACGTCAATGTAGAAGAAAACTAATTAATAATCACAACAATAAGGGAATCCATATATGCATGTATGAGAATTCATTGAGGTAGTTTAAGACATTGAATTAAATTATACATCGATTCATAACATAAAAATTTATATTGATGGATAATGAACAATATAACAAATTAAAAAAATTAGTAATTCATAAATTTATTCATGACATAGACTATTTATGAATGATTCATAAATAAATCTCTTAATAGAATTTTTTTAATTTTGGATGTATTATGGATATTCAATTATTATATAAATATAAACACTCTATACTCATTCCAAATATAAACTCCTTTATATTATTATTTTATATGTAACTCAAATTAAATATATCATATTTTTTGAAATATAAAAATTTTACAATTCAATTTTATTACGAAAACAATTTACACAGTCTTGATATCAAATATTTAATATTATTTCAACCAAGATCATATCAATTATAAAAAATCCTTTTCAGATGTTTCAAATAATTTCTCATAAAATGAATTTTAATTTCATCAATTCATGTTAATAATTATGAAAAATTCATAATAAAATATAATGTACATAATATATATGACTTATTTATTAATTTATAGACATAATAAATTAAACATTTAATTTAGATAAAAATATTTTATATCTGAATTATAAATCATTCCATATAATATTAAAAACATTATTTTTGAAATTTACAATTTATATAAATAGATATTTATTTGTTAATGTTTCATAAAAATTTATCAAATAATTATAAATATTTTAATAATTAAATAATTTTTATGTGAATTTATAATTAAATAAATTTCAGTAAATTCCATTCAATATGATTTATAAAAAATTATAATTCATAATTTTTTAATTTTAAATTTATATTTATAAAAATTAAATTTTAATTGATATCATAATTTACAATATTATCAAATCATGTACCTCAACATGATTATACAATATACCATAATTAATGATAGAAACATTTGACTACAACGGAATTTGGATATTTCATCATTCAATGCCAAATATTTCTATGATAAAACTGGTGCATTCTTGATAATAAAAGGCTATTAAAGGCAACAGTATAAGAATAAATCATGCAGGAAATTATATGTAATGATATCCCATTATATTACAATGATGATTAAAGGCACTATTTTACTTCCATCGATTGATATTATTTCAGAATATGATATCACATATCATATTATATGATTTGAATAAACTAAAGATTTAAATTAATGAATTTCACTATGTCACTACATACGATATCTCATATCATAGGGCTGGACTCCAACTAATATTACATTATCATATAACATAAGGTTGTCTATTGTTCAAAATTATATTCAAATTTTATGATGTGGAATATAAAATCCATGTGATATCATATTTATACATTATTCAACATGATTTCAGGAATAAAAAAATATGGCATGGATCTAATGCTAGAAATGGGTTTCTTAGAATATAATAACACATAATAAATGCATTTTAAATAATATAAAACTATATTAAATTGATCTATCATAGAAGAAATAAAAATAATGATTTATATAAAATAATGAAAAATGTGTACACATTACACTTTCAATTTATTCAACACTATACTTTATCATATTTTTTATGAAGAAAACTATGTGGTAGCCAGAGGAATTTCTTTTCCGTGGTGTATCCATGGGTTGATGTTGAATCACCCAACACATGGGTGGGAATCAACTCCAAACAATGTATTCTAAAACCTCTTAGGTGGTAATGGATGAATATGGAGAGATATAGAAGTATACAAGAATGGAAAATAGCTTAGGAAGTCACTCTCACATTCATAGAAATTATTCTTATGCATCAAGAATCATTTTAAATGCTCTTCCATACAATATGAATTAACAGATACATTCGTTATATACGAGTTAATTTCCCAGGGTAACAATGTTTGTAACCCATAGGATGAGATAATTCTCCCAAGTGTTACATCATAGAAAATTATTTATAAATGATATACATCATGGTTGATAAGGTAAACAAAAATACATAAAACTCGATCACCTATAAGAATTGTAACACTACTATATGAAACATTCTAGATGATTTAAGACCTTACAATCTAACCACTAATATAACATAAATTTTATAGAAAATGTGAATAATATATTATAACATGTACTTATGATATTCACTGTCATACTACATGATTTTTCATTATATATATAATAAATATTAGGATTTTGGATGTAACTCTAACAATAATAATACAAAAATCTCATATATGAAACAATATTAAATGGTTTTATATAAAAAGACCATATATTAAATATATATGAAACACTTTAGAAACCATTTCTTATAGTTCTACCAATTTATTAATCTTTATATAAAAATTTTCCTTTGAAACTATTGTATATTGTAAAATTAAGAAACAAATTATTGTTTATTTATTCTTAGTCACAAATATGAGAATCCCTAGGTGATATTTATTGTTTCAAT
Source organism: Viscum album (assembly GCA_963277665.1). NCBI lineage: Eukaryota > Viridiplantae > Streptophyta > Magnoliopsida > Santalales > Viscaceae > Viscum > Viscum album. Next base: position 2,119,134,199 of record OY728120.1, read on the forward strand.
ACTCTACTCTATCCCCCAATAGTTTTATACCTCTGGCCTACACGAATGACCCCATAATCACCTTATCTAATCGATATTATCTTCTCTTATTGTCTATATGGTCCCTGGTTAATTGATTCACCACCGTTCAAAAAAGATAATCTGCTAGTTCACCTTGTTTAATCTCAAGTGTTCTTATCATCACTTCATCATCATGTTTTGTTACAATATTATGATATATTTTTTTAATCATGTGGTATATATCATGATATTGTGGGAAGGTTCCTAAATTTCATTGTAAGGATATAAAATATATTTGTTTATTCTAAATTATAATAAATTATCATTCATTTTTTCAAATATAAGTTACTATTAGATGTTTTTATTCTAGATATATATAGTAGTTTTTTTTCATAATAGAGTCGTGATAAAATCTTAGTAACCATAAATATTTTTGTTTTTTATCTATAACTATATTCTATTGTCAATCTTTCGAATATGTGCGTTATTTTTTTATGATACGTAAAAAAATCTGGGGAAAAAGAATTGTTTAAAATTTTTACAATGTATTTATAAATCCATAATGGTTAAACTAGTTTATTTATTATACATTTATGTTTTTCGATAATATAAATAGTTTGAGAAATGTTTTAAGTCTTTATATTATTAAATTCAAGTTTATTTTTTTTATTATTACATGGGATATAATGGGTAGTATAATGAAATAATATAATATTAAGTTAAAAGAGAGTTATGTATATTAATTTAAAAAATATATATTACTAAAATTAAAAATATGAAATCTCAATTTGAAGTGAATTATTATTTCAAACATTCTTTTAATTATATTTGGAAAAAATAATTTACAGTAACATATGTGCAAATAAAATAAAACAATTTTTTTAGAAATAAAAAAAATGAATTTGAATAAAATATATAAAAACATCACATACTATTGAATGTATATACTAATGAAACATTTATATTTAGAACCATTTTTTCCATTTTATCTTGTAATCACAATAAAATAAATTTAGTTAAAGGTAACAGATAGAATATATAAGATCATGTTATATGGGTAATTAAGTTATAGTAATGAAATGTATTCAACGTAGGTAGAATAACTTACTACTTAGTAATTTCAGCTATAAGAGTAGCATTACCGAAATAGTGGATGATTGTGATGTATCACTTCCAATAACATTTTTTACAATAAGGATTAATTGAATACATATAAACCTAAACAAAATAAAAATATTCTCCTAAGATGATGGAAACACATTATTGTTTAATATGATTTTGAATAAAAATTAATAAGATATTAAACATATTTCTAAAATTCTTATTACAGCATTTAAATGGAATGATGATATTTCCAATTGATATATACATAATATAAAATTTTTATTTTATAATCATATAATTATACACAATTATGTTAATTAATATGGAAGCACATGTGATATATTGCATCTGTATTGAGGAATAATTATATAATATTGTACGAAAATACATAATTATTTGAAGCATTAAATAAGAAAAAATTTAAACATTTGGATAGCTGTATCCATATACACAGTCGTATACATATGAATAATTATATCAAATAATAAATATTTATATTTTTATACATATTCATTTTTATATTAGTCAATATACATTTACAATATGTAGATAGAAATATATACATATATTACTGATGAAAATATACATTCATACTTAATATCGAACACAAGTATATAAACCAATTTTCAAAATCCCATATGGATAAACAAATATGAAACATTTTATACACATACAAACATATAATAATAAATATAAAATGATATACATATATATACAAATAATTATTAAATATAAAATATTAAAACATTACATGTGAAATAATATACATGGACCCCATCGAAAGACCTATGGTCTGCAAAAGACACAAAACATGTGTGGTAAATACCATGAAGGGGTGAGTATACAAATACTCACTACACTACTTAAAAACCCCAAAATAAAAAGGGAGAAATTGAAAGGCAATGATCCAATTGACCTTTCCAGAGGGAAACTAAATCAAGCGAGAAAATCCACCAAGAACCATCCTTGGTTGTGCATGACAAGACTTCTTGATCTACCTGGGGTGTTAACAACGACATGTGAAAATACCAAAAGGACTTCCAGAAATCACCCATACATACTCATATTATAAAATAAATATCACCAGGTTCCAACCACATAGATATTAATAGGATTAAATTTTTAAGCTCTTACCATAATATAAAACTATGAGAACACACTCCATGAGCTCACCCATCCCATATGACACCCGTCCTAGAGATGCACTCCAGTAGGAACAACTCTACCATTGAAAATGTAATGGTGGAGAGAATTTTCTCCATCATGAACATCTTAATAGATCCAACTCTGGTTCCCCACACTATAGTTCCCATCATCGTTACGTCGAACACATCACAAACTAAACAAACACAAGTGAAGAGGACTTCCCATGAACACTGTACATAGTTGTTGGACCAATGCTCTAGACTACACACCAGATTCATCTTATCTAACAAGAGATAATAGAGGGATACAATCCTCACCACTACCCCACATCCAATGGATTACTACTCCTAACTAACCCACAAACCCTTTGTGGATCTTATAAGAAGTGTCCCACCCATTAGTCCGTCGAGGGGAACTAAACCCTATCTAGGTGTCATTCACATCTAGTAGATGAGACCTCACCTCTTAGCTAAATCCCTTAAACAAGCGAGCTCCAAATCCATTGTAGGACCCTATCCATGATGCTACTCAAAGATGAAGGAGTACTAATACTTAAGTGAGTACCAACACCTTGATCCAATAGGGGAGTAGTACTAATGAAGAACCCACACCCTGACATGACCGGGGACCACCACATTGTAAATCTAGGACCCACACCCTAACAGAGTAGGTGAGTACCACTTCGTGACTATAGAACCCCCACCCAGGTAGGACTTGGGAGTACCAACTCTTCCATCTCATTTTTTTATGGGAAACCCACAAGCTAACACAGTAGGGGAGTACCAACCCTAAGCATGAGGACCCACTCTCTGACATGGAAGGGGATTACCAACTCTGCTAGAACAGCATGTATGGAGGACCCTCTCTCGGGAACGATAGGGGTATATCTACTCCTATAATAGAAGACCCAAAACCTACCTTGTAGAGGAGTATCCACTACATCTATATGTCATATATGGAGGACCTGCAACCTGGTCCAATAGGGGAGTACTAACTCATTGTATAGAGGACCTGATCCCTAGTCCAACTAGGTAGTACCTATTCTACCTTCATGAACATAATGGGGAAAGCCACATCCTAGTCAATCAGGGGAGTAAGACCCCTAGAGAAAACTACCCAATGGTAACAAACCTGCTACCACAACATGGGGAGTCCCATATCTACCTAAAAATAGAGGTAGGGGAAACCAGGACCCTAGTCCACCAGGAGAGTACCAGTCCCAACATCTCTATACATGAACTACACCAAAAACCAACATCCACATAGTACAGGTTCACTAGCGTGTTGCTTAATTTACACCACCTATTATCTTTTAAACCATAATAGAGGCCACCGTTGTTTCTTATATGGAAAATAATTCAGGATAGGCTACACACAATATTGAATTTGTGTCCTAGAGAAGGAATAATGAAAGGTTTAATATCTCAGATGGATCTTGTAGGATTACACGGTGCACACTGGTGCACACACTATGTTTGAGCCTGCCCAAGAACCTAGTTGTGTATCCTATATAAATGTTGTACTAACCCATGTAGGGTTACACGCCCTGTAGAGGATATACATGATGTGTCCCTCATCACATGGCACATGGCTATGTTCCTCTTCTTCACAAACCAACCAACCATGTCCCTTACCCATATTGCATCTCATAATACATGCTATCTTCAGTATATATTGGCACCCAACGATGTATTATTCCCATTTCCATGCACTGGAACTCATGTATATGTATCTTTCACATGTGTTAAGGAACAACCATATAGTTTCACACTACTAAACCAATCATTTTCTCAATATTACATGGTTTAGGGGGATGCATACTGTGTGTCCCCTATACATGACATATTGTCCTAAAATCTCATCTCCCATGAATAGGAAGAGTGACATGGCATGTTTTACTAAACTACATGTTGTTCAAATGATAATTCTGATAGAGAAATAACTATAAACCACCCTTATACATCCTGGCCTTCTTCAAAACTCAATGATATACCTATCAGGGATCAATTTAAATTGTATTTGGGCTCCAGACCATGAAAAAATTCACAAAGGAAGGTATCAAGACTAAAAATAAAATCCTTCTACCTCTTTGGTGAAATTAGGAAGATTTGAATCAAGAACAATTCCTTTATTGTTCTAGTTCTTTATATGATGAAGATCTGTGTTAGAAAAGGAGATCAACAACATCTCATTTCATGGATTCAGCTCCATTTACAATCATTTCCAAAGGGAGGGGAGGAGAGGAGGATTTCCTTCTATTTGTGATGTGAGAATAAATTGAGGGAAGGGGTAGAGGTTTGTTTAATATTAATTAGTAAATAAATTTATTAATTTAATTTTCCTCATGACGCTCTGCCACCAACACGCCCCAAAAAAACTCCCGTAGCAGTCGATCTTAGGTCATCCAGATGGTAAACATGACATTTCAGACTCAACCAAGTTATCATAACCTAGATAGAAAACTAAAAAATGGAGCCTTTTGAGATCCATTTGAGTCTACACATGCAAGAAAAATATCAATAATATTTTTAATATTGCCACACCGAGGCTCCTTGAGCCACAGCGTCTGAAACCCACTCAGTGCCTAACATCGAAAATATTTTCCAAAATATTCAAAATTCCTTCTGTTCGAAACTCGAGTCATTAAATTATCCCCAAAATTGGGATTTTCATCCCTAAAAATTGAAATAATATGCTAAAGGGAAGAAACTGAGCTCCCAAATGGACTCCCACACCACCAAGTTCAACAAGGGATCCCAAGCCACTTACAAGCACACACAGAAAGGTACCACCAATATCAAATCACTCTTATGACCAATTTATACCATGCCAACATTTTTCAACAAATAGGAACATATCTCCTTATCAGTGAGTAGTGGGAAAACACCAAGCACCATGATACATTTGTATTCATGGGGTATAGAGGTACACCACTTTGATAACCTGATGAATATAATGATGAAACCATAGTGTTTAGATCCACCCCTTGATGGAGTGTACAAAAAACTCATAGGGGATTTTTTTTATTCTAGCTTATTGATGAACACTTGAGGGAAATCACAAACAAAACATTATTTCCCTAAAGTAAACAATAAGTATTACCAGGAACATCATCTACAAACATCCATCTGTAACACAACTCAATGAAATATAACATTACCACACCCACTAGTGGAATCCTAGTTGAGTATGGATGGTAGGAAACCAATCCATACCATAGAAACATCATAGGGTCTAACTATTAAACTACAGAATGATTAGATGCAATGGTCTCTCTCTCCCAGGGTCTCCAAGCTAAAGGGGACGAGCAGGAAAAATTTAGCTGGTAGGGAGAGGACATGCTCTAAAAATTCATCTCATAACCTAGCTTTGATCATGGAAGTCTAATTAACTCATCCACAAAACCACGAAACTATATTCTTTGGGTGGAACTGACTCACCCACAAGGTTCTGATCATGTCAAAAAAATGCATCTTAGTGGGGAAAGTGTTCCCCATCACCCATGAGTTAAAAGATACATCAAAATACAACAAATCCTCTTCAGGTTTGTCATGTACTATTTTTATGTCAAACAATTGAGGTTACTCATGAAAAAAAGGGTTGTTCAAAGATGAACTAGTAATTTTTTGGCCTTCCTTCAAAACTTCCAACAAGGGATTATACTGATGCCTTGCTTCACCCTGGATAAACATTGATCATGAGAGGAACGAAAAGAGTACCGACAATAGTTTCTATTAATTTATACTATATAAATTTGAATTCACATAAAGAATACCTCTATTCATCATTGAATATTCCTAGTAAAAGGCTTCTAGAGCCTACAGTTGTCCTCAACCACATCTTCCAGCTATTCTGCCTCATTATCCACCTTGTGTACCTCCTTTCTCCAAGAACCATCACTTATAAGTAGTTTTGTCAACAATACCCCTATTAGTGGAGTGGTGGATCAGAAAATATCTAGCATGATTCCCCCCTCTGTCGAAAGCATAACACCTCTTATCTTGTGGCAGTTCAAATACTACGTAATGCTCCTACTCTATATACCCATGCGCTTGTGTCTAGGAATGGTTATCCCTTCTGCATCATGATCCTATTAACTATAATATATTATCTCTAGCAGATGAGTATGCCTCATGTCTGGTGTTGTGGGTCACATCCAGTAGTTCCCCATCCATAAAAATTTCCACCACTAGAGATCACTGTTGTTGTCCTTCGTAAGTGGTAATTCAAAGTAGTATCACAAAAACAATGATCTCCCATTGCAATCCCTTCTCAAAGGTCTATGATCCAAAGAACAGATCCCAAACCATATCCAGTATTATCACGGCATGTATGTGAACCTCACCAATAACTCTGCCACTATCATGCTACCCTTCTGAAGCTTCTTAATCACATGGATAAACATTTATCTCAACATGGTTGGGTAAAACTATTCCATAAAGAGTATATGAAATTTTTCCCAAGTAAGAGTCACCTCATCATGAGATTGTATCACTAGATTCCACCATCACCCAGTTGAAACCTGCAGATGCCTCTCTGCTTGGAACACCATATATTTAGGAGGATTACTCACTTAGTGGAATACTCACATACAATCTCAAGCCAATCATATGCTTCATAGTGGACTTGATCACCCCGATACATCATAGGTCACTACCTCTAGAATTTCTATAAATAACTTGTCCTAATAACATCCTTGTCCAAAACTGTTGGTAAAATATACTTCTCAAAAGGTAGTGGAACTACCAGTGGATCACCCATATGTAACACCTGAGAATCAGTGCCCTGCACCGAAGCCTCATCACGTGGTAGATTGTCATCACAATCTCATTGTAGAATCCTATATGGAAGTCTTTGTGGAGGAATCCTAAAATATAATCAATATGTAAAATGTTAAAATAGGGGAGTACTTCTCATGAAGGACCCACACCCTGGAACGATTGGGCAGAACCACTTTGTAAATCTAGGACCCACACCCTTACACTGTAGGGGAGTACAAAGCAAATGACTAGAGGAACCGCACCCTAATATGACATGGGAGTACCAATTCTGCTACCTCATTCATTATGGGAAAACAACACCCTAACAAGATGGGGAATTACCCACCCCAGGATTGATAACCCACTCCCTAAAATTTCAGAGGAGTACGGACTCTATCGGAACAACACATATAGAGGACTCGAGCCCTAGAATGAAATTGGAGTAGCAACTCCTATAATAGGGGACCCACACACTACCCAATAGTGGAGTACCCACACTATATATACATCATATATGGATGAATTATGACCTAGTACAATAGGGGAGTACTGAATCCATGGATAGAGGACCCAACCCTAGGTCCAATATTAGAGTACCTACTCTACGTTCTTGAATGTCACTGGGAAAATCGCACCCTAGTCCATCAGGTGAGTAACACACCCATCGAAACTACCCAAAGGTAACGAACCCACCCCACCAACCTGGGGAGTCCCATATCTACCTATGAAGCGAGGTTAGTGAAACATTCACCCTAGTCTACTAGTGGAGTACCAAACCCAACATCTCTCTACATGTACCACACCAATAACCAATGTCGTCTCAGTGAAGATTCACTAGTGTATTTCTCAAAAAGAAATATATTAGATATGTATAATCGCATCCCTTAATCATTATCTACTATAATCTCATATTTTTCTTCAAACTATGTGCATTAGATATAAATTTTTCATGCAAGAAGCACTAAAATTAACTTTTAATAGATCATAAGATTAATTAGAGAGATAAAATTCAATCCACTTGTCTCTATATATTTATCAAAACAGAAATTTTTAGCACATGGTATCCAATAATACATTAATTTATAAAACCGTAATAATATCCCTAAAGTTTAACTTAATAAATTTCATAAATATTTTACCTTAAGACTTATGTTAAAAATGTTTAACTAAATTAAATTTCCTAAAATTTATATTTAAGGTTATTATATTTCCAAAATAAACATCATATTAGATTCCCTAAAAAATATAAAGTATATAAAAATGTCCCATAAAAATATTTGAATACCTTAATCACCATAAAACCATAATTAAATCAAGGATGAATCCATAATAATATTTCTCTCTTTATTACTTAAATATAATATCAAATTATAGAATATATTTCCAAATTCCAAAAATGTAGTAAACTATAGCATAAACCATCAAATAACTATCAAATATAAAGGTCACCAATACTATCCTAAAATAATATATATATATATATATATCATTATTAAATGAAAATCATGAATATATTAAGGTTTATATTTCCCTAATCATGTATTTTTCAAAAATATCATCTTTCCACTAAATCACATTTCATAGTCATCCATACCATTCAACATATTTGTTCAAATCCTTATAGAAAACTACTACAGTTAAATCCTAATACATTTCAGGATTTTTATAATGATAATATAATTGAAAATATACTTATAAAACATTATTAATGGATCTAAATTCAGATGAAATTTAATCCTTGAACTTCTTTTTTATTAATAGCATTAGTTTGGACTTGATTCCTTATCCCTTTTGAGGTGTATTGCTTTGATGCTTGGGGAATTAATTTATATAGTACACCATATCCTTATAATTAGGACATTGACCATTTGAGGTTTCTTTATTTCTCTTCTATTCAAGCACCTATTTCCCTTTAATTCAAAAAATGAAAAAAATTCAAATTCCCATTATTCAAGTACACAGTTGTTTCTTTCCACAATTATCACATGTGGGAACATCCTTTATTCCCTTTTTTTCCTTATCCATTTTTTTCACTTTTGTACTCTTCTACTATTGGATCCCTTAAAATACATATCATTTCGAGAATTATTTTTCTATATTTATAGAATATTATATTATGTATAATGAACAAACCTAGGTTAACTAGAAAAGCCTCCCAAATTGGCACTCTACATGACATGACTAAAACATTAGAAATAAAAATAGATCTTGATTATAAAAAAAACAATAAATATTTGGTAAAAAAGAAAAAAATTAATGATACCATAAAAATAAAATCCAATGAAAAAAGTATAAACGTGAAAGTAAGTCATGTACTCATGTGACCAAAAATCACCTCTAAACCTACCCGAACTAAAACCAACAAGAAGAAGAGAATAAAACATGTTATGTTATGGTTTTAACTTTACCTAAATCCTATAATACAACATCTAGAAATTCTCAAAGGCATATTAATGGTGTAATCCAAATCCCATGAGGATACCATCATATTTTTTATACAAGGTCTAATTTCTAGAAGGAAATAATCCAATCGTGAAAAACAAATTAGTTTTAGAAATAATTTTCAAAATATAAATCTAATTATAAATAATTTTCTATTTTCGCTTACATTGTTTTTCATGGTGTCATTCATATTATCAATCTATAAATATAAAATGTAAAAGTTATACAAAAAGAAAAGCATATCAATTCATCAGGTGGTAAATAAATAAACATATATCATATAAATAACCTTCAATTTCAAGATATGTGATACAACCTCATATGAAAATCTATTAGAAAAAATCCGTCATAAAAAATAATCCTGGAATAGTTATTCAAAAATGAAAAATGAAAAATAAACTCACATACTAGGAATAATCTTATGGGACAATTCATACTAGACACTCAGAATCCAAAACAATCATATGTTCGATCCAAAAATATATATTCCTACTAGCTGATATCACACAAAGTTACCTCCTAGCAGCGTAACATTCACTAAGGCTACTTGTGTCTCTATCCTGATACAACCAAGGTTACTAATGTTAAATTGTCTATAAATTTTCAAACCATTCTTACAATTTCATAAAAAAATTTAGATCACATCGAATGTAATTTTGACTTTCAAAACCCTATTCCAAATCCACCAAATCCATTTTCAAAGTAAAAACCCCATTTTTAAATCATTTTCCTTTCCAATAAATAATTTGAAACCATTTCTCACTTTAAATTAATGGAAATTAAATGTGTTTAATAAGTAACAATACAAAATTCATCAAATTAAGACATTGTATTTAAACACCTACCTCAACATCGTATAATCATAGATGCTTTTGTCAGTGGTGACTGGAAACCAAAAGAACAACCTCTCAAAGACAAGGCATACCCAGAAGATAAAAGGTATTTATTGAAAACACTATAAGATCACAAAACCTCATCCAAAAAAATAAACAACCAAAACCTAAGATTAACTTGAAGGAACTATTAGTTGTAGAGAATAAAACCAACCCTATCAATGATCAATCAATAAATGAACTGATTAGGATGGGAGGGAATCTCTCAAATAACCTAGGGAACTCTCTTGGTCGAGAAAAGGAAAGATTCAAAAAATGATTTAATAAAACACCCAAAAAAAATCCTAAAATACTAGACAGTAAAAATTACTTAGTGCGTAACCCATTTACATGTTTTGTATTCTAAAATGCTTAGATACATAGAAAAACGAGTCACTTTTTAATTAGAACCATATTTTTTCTTCTATACATTGTGTACCTATTGCATGGTGTGTAACCCTACACAATTTGTATCCATTTCATAAAATCTATCTTGAAATTATTATATTAAATTCACAGTTAGTAAATTACTTTTAAATCCCTATAAGAGATCAAAAATTTCAGTTTTTATGCTGAAAAATCCAACAAAATACCCAACATAATCATTACAAGTAACCACTAAACTCCTTCATGGAGTTACTCAACCAAAAAAATAGGAAAACCTAAAAAAGGTATAAACATTCCTGACTGATTGATAATGGTTCATTACTCAATGTTATTATATGATAAAAAGGTTTCAGAGACTATTTCCATTCAATGTATTTTCATAATCACATCAATGAAATAGGAATGGTTGATCTTTGGATTAGGTGTGTTGTCCAAAACATACCTAGATAACATTGTAATATTAGATACATAATTAGAAATTTTTTCCTCTTAATTTATTATTAGACCTAAGAATTTTCCCTCTATATTTTCTTTGATCTTATGAAGAAAATCTTTTTCTAGTAAGAGTACCTTAAAACCCTTCCATTGGAAACACCTTCTTTTAATGTTCAAAATTCATTGTTATTATGTTTCTAACAATATCAATGTTGTATGATAGTAAATAATTTTCTAAGTGACTTTGTAAAAACATTAGGTAAAGTTTTTATCTATCATTGGTTCATGTTGACCTTCCATCAATTCAACAAATATACCATTACTTCAAAAACATATACCATTGACTATCTAGAACTACCATTAGTTCAATGGACATACCACTAAACACATCTACCATTGGACTATATCTTCCATTAAATAAATTCGAGTGTAGATGAACCATTAATTATATACCACTAAAAGGTCTACCACTTATGATTTACCATTAAAGAGATCTACCCTTCCACACATCTACTATTGAAGTCCAACATCTAACACATCTACCGTTACAGTCCTACCACTGAATCATCTATTGTTATAGAATAACCACTAAAAGATATACCACATAATATATATTGATAAAGAGATTATTTTTTCATCACATATAGCATTTCAATGTCCATCCTCTTGAATATATCATCATCCAAAGTGTATATACCATCAGAATATATCTACCAGTATGTGATCTGCCACCAGAATGCTTCCATTAATGTCCATACTATTATTTGAATTTAATTCCTCCAATAGCTATTTTATTGTTAATAATTTATTTAAGTCATGTATGGATTTAATAATCATTATTATTAAACCACTCAATAGATTCATGAAGGAAACATTAAAACTTTTTAATTTAGTTCTAGTATGAGGATATATGATTTTATTTATTATTAATCAACATTGGATAATAAGACCTAGATAGTTATATATTCATAAGAAATCCCTTATGTGCATGTGGAAAATGATATATCCAATTGTAGTGATACATAAAAAGTGATCATAGGATTTTATACGGTAATATATAGACCTGCGTGTGGAAGGATTTTGGATTTATATAGACTAAGAAAAGGATGACTTTAAAAACCATTACAACACTCTGTTTTATTTCATATTCTAAGAAACAAATTTGAGATCCTATCAAAGACAGACTCAAGGGACCATTTTAGGCTGTTCATATAGAGTATCGTGAATTTATGACATTTCTAATCATTTTATCTTTCTTTTTATGCTTTATCATATTATTTATGTGTTACGTTACTCTGTTTATCTAGAAAAACCTCCTCATATACTTAAATGGAGAGTTCTTGACACTCTTATACTCAATTTTATTTATTTGTCATTCCAAAACAACTATATAATAGGTTGTGTGTGTGACCTATAAATAACTTTATCCCATTTATAATTTTGTAAGAGGATTTGATTATAGATTCCCAATCCTATTTCACATATTATTTCTTGATTTTAAATATAATTAACAATCAATTTAGAATCCATTGATTATAAAGTCTAGTGTCTTCCGAAGACTTGGTAGATAAAACTAAAAACATGGGAATATATAAAAAATTATTTATTTGTCATCTATTATGATATCTTAACTTATTTTAAACCCTTATATCTTTATACGTTAACCTTTTTATTACAGGAAAAAATGGATGTGTAAAAAATCCCAGTAAGGGAATAAATAATAAATAAATTCATAGCTCAAGGGTGGTAAGGAATAACATAATGATATAAAAAGGCATGTGATAAGATGAAACATAAATAATGATAACATATAGGATAATGGATCATATAATCCTGGAATATTTTTAATTCTTAAACAACATAAAATAATACATTACCATGAGTCAAGGCTCATTGCACATGGATGAGCATGCATCAAGGCCAACCACCACGACTGTTGTACATGGAGCATGAGTTAAGGATAACCACCATGACTGTTCAACATGAGGTCTCATCAGACCAAACATTACCCAATGCATTGGAGAGATATATGGGAATACACATCATAAAATTTTCATGAATCTTCATTCCACGTAAATAATCATTGAAAATGAATCAAACATAAAGTTTACCCATGGAAATATCTATGTATCATAATAATGTCAAAAGGATTAACAAAAAGGAATATCATAATAGTGTTCATGAAATAAGGGATTAAAATCATACATGTACATTTATAAGGTAAAATAGGAAAAAATAATTATAATGGATTTCAAAACTAAGTGCAGTCATATAGAAACATTTTTTAAGAGACATTAGAAATAAAACATTTTATTATTGTTTATTGAATATATTAAAGACAATTTAAAGTGAAAAAGGGAATAATATTTAATATAAAACAAGAAATTAACCTAGAAATATTTAATAACAAGAAATGTTATTATTAAAAAATTATGATGTCTTAATATTGATTATGGAGTGCACTTGAAAATGGGGAGAAATTCCAGAAGTTCCCTTTAATGTGGCTTACTTTTCAAGAAGAACTGAAAACCAATTCTTATTAAAACCTGAATATCCCAAAAAATGGTTGAAATGTTATGAATGTATAATTCTAGAACATAAAAACATAATTTAGAATAATTATATAACAACACATAAGAGTTTAATTCGGTTAATGGGGGAGAAAGTGTAACTCAAAGGAATAATTGGTTTTTCGGGTAGAATTTCATACCTAATGTCTAAAACAGTTTTAAACATGATCTTAATCTCCAGAATAAACAAATTATATTCATTAATTAATAAATATATAAACTTTTCTACATGTAATATAAATTTTTATTATTTTATTAATTTTATTTATGGCCTTTTTAATGAGTTTTGTTGTTCAATTTCATCGTTCGGGAGTTCAAGTTTTCTTAGTTTTCATGATCAGTTCACTTATATAAGAGCACAAATGTCCATGAAATGTAGAAATATTAATATAGAATTGAATTTATAAGTTATTATGTAATATAATTAATCTTAAATAGTCATATAATCCACATAGTTATTTTGGGTGAGGAGGAATCATTAGATAAGATGTTAGTGATAATCAATTGGCTTATTTTGGGAGGCTTTTTCTCACAACAAACATATTTTGTTTTATTATTTAAAAACATGTTCATATAATGAATATAGGAAAATTCATAATATATAAAAAATATATTACAATCTGGCTCATCCATAAAAATAGTTTTATTAATATCCTTGAAGACAGTAATAGAGAAGGAAAACGTGTCATCCTTTAAAGCGATAAATTAACACCCCAGGAATAATGCTTTAAATACTAGAAAAAAGGGATGGTAGATGGGATTAATGATTAATTATTCCATTATCATAATAAAATTATAGTATATATGAGGTACTAAATTTATAATACAATTTGGATGAGTGGAGGTTAGGAGAGAAAAATAAAATAAATGAACTTGAAATGAAATTAAAAGAAAATGAAGAGGGATTTACCTATTGATTACATCTTCATGTAAACCTTCTTTGGGTATTTGTTTTCATATTATGTTAAGATAAAAATCTCATGGACATGGGGGATTGGATTGGGATGATATTTGAATTGAATTTTTAACAAGGATCCAGGCTTTATATGTGTTAGGAGAATATGTAGTGAGTTATAATATTTATACAAGAGGAGAGGGTGTTTTCTCATTATTTTATTTATTAGTTTATTAATTTGGATGAGTAACATGAATATTTTAAGAATTATCATGAAATATAACAAAATAATTATCGATATTTTGAGTTTTTAGGATTAAATTAGACTTACATCATCTATTACTCTGTAATCCATGTATTTATCTTTTATAAAAAAACTATCATATTTTAATATTCACAAAAAATTCTTCTACTTTAGAAAAATCTCAAAAATTCACCATAACTATTTTAGGATGTGTATAATTAAAAAATACTCCATTTTATGAAAATAATTATCTAAATTTGAAAATTTTTATTTTTAAATAACATCACCATTTTCTCAAGAATTAAATATTTTAAAATTATAACTGATTTTATAAAACATTGAAAATTTAATTATGGTCTCATAAAATTAACTTAAAATAACAAGAAAACAAAATATTAATTTATGAATACACCATATAAAAATAAATATTATTTTAAATTTTTAAATTAATCACATAATTATAATTAAGCATTTATAACCAATAAAAATTCCAACAGTTAATTAAAAAATTTTAAAATATTTATTTACTTATAATATGATATAATTATATCATATTTAAATTTATAAGATGCTTAAATTTTTTTGTAAATTTTTATGTGATATTACTATTCAATTTTTTGGTTTACTATTCATAACGTTCACATTACTATTCCAAAGGTCAAGTTACTATTTCATCTGTATAGGTTGCTTAACATATAAAAATACATCTTTTCTTCATTCGATCTTTATTTATAATGTTTATATTGTTTTATTTATATGATTTAATATGATTTACTATATATAAAATAATTATAAGAACGTAATTTCCATTGATAAAACATTGGGTCATTACATTCTTCCCCCCTTAATAAATTTCTCCCTTGAAATTTTTAACACATTAAGGTGAAAATAGGTGTGGGTACTTTTCTTTCAACACTTGCTCTGGTACCCATGTTGCCTCTTCGTACTTATGGTTTGGCCAAAGTAAATTTACTTGGTGATTTTTATTATTGCATTGAAAATTGTCTCTTCAATCCAAGATTATCACTAGATGCTCCTCATAATATAGATCATTCCCCAACTGCACCAACACTTAATTTAGTACATGTTAGGGATTTGGTATATACTTTCCTGATAGGGATATGAGGAATACATGATGTACCTGAGACATGGTTAGTGGAAGTGCTTGTCAATAGTCCATAGCTATGAAACGATCATGGATCGTGAAGGAGCCGATGTACCTAGGGCATAGATTTCTATTCTTCCCAAATCTCATGATCTTATTCCATAGAGATATGCAGAGGAATACCATGTCTCTGACCTTATACATGAGGTCCTATCGACGAGTATTTTCATAAAACATATTTCATCATTGGGATTCCATGATGTGATGCGGAATGGTTTTCACCATTTCCAACATTTCATCATCAAATTCTGGTCATGACATCTTACACTAATAAAATTCATCAGAATATGTGTGTGTTCTTCACCTTTTCCCTTAAAGGGATTTATGTGGAGACTTTTGGATGCTTGAGTGGAAACAGATCTTTTATGACAACTTGACGTGTGTAAGATGTTTTTCCCATCCTCCTTTGAGCTTCATAGAACATGCTCCCAACATATCTTCTAGTGTTTGAATAGTTCACTCATATTTTCCATCAATTTATGAAATATAGGACATACTAAAGTTCAGCTCAATGTGTAGAGCATGTTGGAGACTTTTCTACAACATTGAGGATAATCCTAGATTTCGATCGAATACAATTGAATGTGGTAATCCACGAATCCTTACCACCTCTTTGATGTATATCCATGCAGTTTATCCAGTGAGAAGTCCTCTCTTGTTACAATAAATTGAGTAGTCTTTGTATGATAATCCACAGTAACACATATAGAATTGCTTCCTCTGGATGTCTTCACAAGTCCAATGAAAAATTCCATGGTGATGTTCTCCCAATTCCGTGTTGGTATGGGTAATATTTTCATCATCCAATTTGACTTTTCCCATTATACTTTCACTTTCTGTCATACAAGGAACCTTGATGTATACTCAGCAGTCTCTTTTTTCATATTTTCCCACCAATTGTTTTTTCATATATCTCAACACATCGTTATACTCGCTATGTGAATATTGAAGGTTGAGCTATGTATGTCATTAAAAATATCTTTATTTACCTATATATTAAATGTTAAACATAGTAATGACACAAATATCTTGAATAATTCCTTATCTATTTTGAATGATGAGGATTTACCATTTCTAATAACATCCACCCTTTTCTAAATTGTCACATCATCTCTTTAAGAATCCTTTATTTTATCCTAGAGTGATGGTTGAGAAATCATTTGAGAAAGCATTGATAGCATTCCTCTCATAATGATTTCGATGTATATCTTTTCCATGCCTATGAATATTGGTTACTTCTGAATAGTAATACTTAATAAAGATACAAGATCATTTTTACATAGAGAATCTTCCACCTTATTTAAATTACCCGGATGGTTAGTGGATTGAGGATTTGTAGTCCTTGATTATCTCTATCTCTAATGGATAATATTAAGCATCTTCTTTGTGAATATATATTTTCTAGTCTTGAGATCAGTATAAATCTCACACATATCCCCATAGAGAGAATATCTCTTGAATTTCAATATGAAGATCAAATCCAATAACTCCAAATCAGGTATAGGATAGTTTTTATCATGAATTTTAAAATTCTTTCAGGTATAGGAAACCACTTTATCAGTTTTCATCAGTACATAGAATAATTTCCTTTTTAAACCATTATTGTACACTGTAAACAGTTCTCCACTTGTTAAGTGTGTGAGTACGGGCGTAGTGATAAGCCTCATATTGTGATACTTAAGGATTCCCACACACTTTTTAGTCCATAAAAAAATCACTCCCATCAATATCAGTGTGGTAATTGGGTTTTCCAATCTTGTGATGTTCTTCAAAAATCATCGTTAATACCCACCTTGGACAAGAATTCTTCTTATATCCAGTATAAATATTGGCATGGGCCACTCTTTTAATTACATTATCATGGAAGAGAATATAGATATCCTGTTACTAGTGATAACTAGCTCCAAAAAAGATACTTCCTTCATCCAGAACTCAATTTTTCTATAATTTTCATAGAGATTATCCCTTTTTAAATTCTTTAACATCTTATTTAAATTTTCCTTGGGTTCCTCCTAGAACGTGGAGTATATCAAAATATCATCAATAAAGACTACCAAAACGTTTTCAAGGAATTATCTAATGACTTTATTCATTAAGTCCCTAAATATTTCTGTCGCAATAGTGAGTATGAAGGTCATAACTAAGAAATCATAATATCCATACCTCATTAAAAAGGTCATCATGGGTATATGTTCCTTACGTACCTTTAATTAGTGATATACCGACCAAAGGTCCACCCTAGAGAAAATAATTTTCACCACGTAGCTGATTGAGCTTGTAATCTATCTATGGTAGGGGTTACTTATTCTTTTTAAAGATTTTATTTTGTTCTTGATAATAGATTAAAAGGTTCATTGATCCATCCTTCTTCTTAACAAAGAGGACTAGCACACCCCATGGTGAAGGACTAGGTCATATAAACCCTTTGTCCATATTCATCTATAACTGCTTTTTAGTTATTCCATTTAAATGGTCACCATAACATAAGTTTTACTAGATATAGGTATTGATCAATGAATAACTGAAATTGAGACCTCAGCCTCTCGGTGATGTGGAAGACTAGGATACTCTTCAGGGAACACATCAGTGTAATACCTCTCAATGGGCATGTATTAGATATTTATTCACTCATTTTTTTCAATTATTTGTTCATGATATGGTTCCACATAAAGATGTAATATCCACAATTGAGAAACTAATTTTATAAGAAATTCATCCTCCTCCCTACACTTGTACAGAATAAGAGGATACTTCTAGATGTGATGATTGATCTCCCTTTCCTGATAGAGGATGTTGGAATTACATAAAGATTGCCAATAAATGTCCTAAATGACATCATACTCTACCAAAGGCAGTATGAAGAGATTTTCTAGGAGGTTAAGTCCACAAACATTAATTGGTGATGAGATGTAATCTTTGGATGCAATAATTTCCCTACTTTCTATTCTCAATGATATCTCAGCCTCAAAAATTTGAGGTGGTGATTGAATAGTTCCACTAAGCTTTTAATATATGAAGGAATGTTTTGAGAAATAATAATATTGTATATTTTCTATTCCTTATTGAATATTTAATGTACCTATAACCGCATTGTTGTTTAAATCCACCTCAGTAGTAGTGATATCCTATTCCCTTACTTGTTTCCTTAGAGGTTTTTGTTTATTACCTCTCACTACTCAAGCCATAGGGAATTTGTTTATAAAATTCACATGTTAGTTGATGTTGAAACATTTCACTATAGTCATAGTATTGATCTGAACCTTATTTTATTCTTATACACTTGTGGAATTCTTCATTTTCCATTGGCAGTTCCTAGCAACATGCCCCATTATTCCATATTTGAAGCATTTCCAAGTTCTACTTGGATATTTCATAGGATTCTTCTTCCCGCAATTTTTATATGTCAGATGTTCATTATTCTTACAATCATGGCATTTATTTTCTGATCCACCCATATTAGATTCTATTTTCCAATTTTCAATGGGCCCACAAGACAAATGAGAGTCTCTGATACCTATTTCTACCTTAAGGGGGTAGCTTAAAATAACCTAATAAGTATAGAAGTCTCCAATTTTCAATGATTTTAGTAGTCTCAACATTAGTATAATAAAGAATCAATCCACCATTATTTTAGTGTTTATGAAAAATCAAAGGTGTATCTTTCATGCCCTATAATGTTTTCTGCAAACACCCAAAAAGACTCATCTTCCATCTTCTTAAGTCTAACGAACTCTATTTACATCATGAAAGGGAGGGTTTGTGGAAAATATTTACTAAAAAACATTTTCTTGAATTCCTCCCAATATATAGAATCAATTTCCACCAACTTTTGGTTTTTTATCTGTGTCCACCACTAATCATCTTCCTCATCAAAATAATAGACTGCATGCATACCATTCTATTATTCTGAGCATTAGAGGAAAAATATTATATTTTCAGTGGAGTTAACACACTATTAGATGGGGAGGGGATCAGAAGATCCACTAAACATGGGAGGCATTTTATACATAAAATATTTGACATGAACATTATCTCCTCGGAGAATGAGGTTTTTCCATGAAATTGAATTTATTATTCATAACTTTAGCCAGTTGATAAAGTATTGTCATGTATTTTTGAGTATCCATTCACATAAAATTTAGAATATTAGTAAGTAAATCATCACATTTCATATAAAATTGTTTTTTGGAACTATTTATTCTTTTCCCATCCATTAACTATGAAAAACAAAGTACAAATAGGTGGCTAAAATACATAACTAATAAGAATAATAAAAGGAAACATTGAACATAAACGGATAAACCTATAAAGGACAAGTATATCATAACAGGTGATTCCCATTTTTTCAATATAAGTTATCTAAGGATTATTTCTTAATGTATAATCTTATTGGATTTTTTGTATTCCTTTAATAATTTTTCATAATGATCTTATGAATTTACCTAATCATATCCCCTAGGAGTGTCAAACCTGGTGCAGTATAACGATCATTGTCATGTACTGGGTTACCCCGAGGAAGGCTCGATCTACCTTTTCATAGTTTTTAATACTAGGTACATCTATTCCATAACCATTTCCACTTGTAGTATCCAGATGGGGAAGTATTTTCTTGATAAAACAGTTAATATATATTTAAAAAAAATTAATGGATGTTTTCTTAGACATAGTATTATCCCTAGGGTTTTTATTAAAGTTCTTTATTACTAATATCCAAAAATAACTAAACCTTCCTCTATTACCAAATATAGAGACACTAGCCTTTTTCACATATTATTACATTATTTTAAACAAAATTAACTATAAAATTACAATCCAAGGATCTTAATTCTACCGGCTGTTCGAGCTGAGGTGGAGGTCGAGGTCATTCCAGTCAGTCACCAGTCCTTCAGTGCCGGTAGGGAGGCTCAGCTCAGAGTGGCGAGGAAGGGTCACAGGGCCGCGTGGAAGGCCAGGATTTTGCGGTGGAGTAGACCTATCAAGAGCATGATCCCGTACCCTCTACTATTCTAGGTACGATCTTAGTAGCCTCAGTTTTACCTTCATCTCTTTTCTATACTGGTGGTATACATAGCTTTATCTCTGTTGTAGTTGTGGAGAGCCTGGGGCTCTGTATGTTTTCTTCTGCCGACTCGTTGACACTAGACACACCTTTGTGGATGAAGAAGTCTAGTGTATGCCAGTGTAAATAGAGCCCCCTCGAGGTTTCAGGGTATCATTTCTCATGGGATATCTATGTCCTAGAAATTATGGGCTATGATTTCATTCTTGGAATGGACTTGCTAGTTCCCTTCCAGGAAGTCGTCGACTGTTACCACTACAGGGTCAGTTTCATCTCGCCGAAGGGCGAATCATTTCTTTATAGTGGCGAATGGGACGTTCGGGAGAGTCAAGCGGGACTCGAGCATCTTGGGCTAGGAGGGGTGATGACCCAAATTTCTAGTCTTTATCTGGATGATCTGGGGACTCCACAGTTAGAATTTCCTCCAGTGGTGGATCGCTTTAGGGATGTCTTTCCAGAGTACTTCTCAGGTTAGCCTCTGGAGTGTGAGGTAGACTTCTCTATTGAGCTCATGCTGGAGCGGCACCAGTGTCCATTCCTCCCTATAGGATGGACACACCTAAGTTGCAGGAGCTCAAGAAGAAGTTGGAGAAGTTCCAAGCGAAGTGTTTCATTCGACCCAGTACTTCTCCTTGGGGTTCGCCTATCCTATTTGCGAAGAAGGATGATGGTACCCTTCGGCAATGTGTCGATTATTGGATGCTGAACCAGTAGACGGCCAAGAACCGATATCCCTTGCCAAGGATCGATGACCTCTTTGATCAGCTACGTGGAGCCCAGGTGTTCTTGAAAACCTACTTAAGGTCTGGTTATCATACGTTGTGCGTTAGACCATAAAATATACGGCTGATAGCCTTCATGAGCACGTATGGTTTATACGAGTATACAGTCATTCCGTTCGATATCACGAACGCGCTTGCAATTTTCATGGGACTGATGAACTGAGTGTTCCATCATTACTTGGACTCCTTAATCATGTTCTTCAAGGAAGAAATCTTGGTGTACTCTCACACTCGACACAACCATGCCACTCATCATGAGATCATTCTGAGTACACTGAGAGAGCATCGTATTTGTTCTAAACTCTCGAAGTACCACTTCTGGATGGATCAGATTCACTCCTTGGGACACGTCATCTCAGAGATAGGAGTATTAGTGGGCCAAGAGAAAGTGAGGGATGAAGTTTCTTGGGAGCATCCAAAGAATGTCTTTGAGGTACGAAGCATCATAGGGATGGATTGATACTAAAGGCAGTTCATTCAGAACTTTTCTCGTCTAGCAGCAACCTTGAAAGGTCTGACCAAGAAGGGGGAGATGTTTTTATGGTCAGATTCTTGTGATTCAGCCTTTCAGGAGTTGAATGAGAGGTTGACGTCAGCCCCGATACTAGTCTTGCTAGAGCCAGGATAGAGCTACATAGTCTATTGTGATGCTTCAGGTATCAGGCTAGGAGCTGTGCTTATGGAGGGAGATGGAGTCGTTGCATACGGGTCTAGGTAGTTGAGGCCACATGAGAGGAACTACTCGACGCACGATCTGGAGTTGGTAGTTGTTGTTCATGCCTTACGCTGTTGGAGACACTATCTTTAGGTAGAGCACATTGTGGTCTTTACTGACCACAAGAGTCTCAAGTATATCTTCACTCAGCAAGATCAGAATATGAAGCAATGCAAGTCGGTTGAGTTTCTTTAGTATATTGATTTCAAGCTTGCCTATACGCCATGAAATGGCAACGCAGTGGCAGATGCATTGAGTAGGAGAACTATGATTCAGGAAGATCAGGAGGCCAGCTGTGATTAGAATATTATGGCTCTATTATCTGAGATGAATCTGGAGGTGCACAACAGACAGGGACAGACATTCCTATCTTCTATAGCTGTTACCTCTACACTAATTGATCAGGTACGAATGAGGCAGCTATCAAACATAGAAGGATTAGTCTTGTGGGAGATTGTGTCAGGAGAGGACCCTCTTCCTAGATGGAATGTGGGTGGGGATGAGATCTTGCATTTCTATGGACGCGTATGGGTATCAGCAGACATATGTGAGGAGCTAATGCATGATTCTCATTCATCAGTTTGGGCAGCTCATTCTGGTGTCACCAAGATGTATCAGGATCTTCATCTCCAGTACTGGTGGCTAGGTACGAAGAAAGATGTTGCTGGCATTGTCATGAGATGTTCTACTTGTCAGCAGGTGAAAGAAGAGCATCAGTGACCAGCTGGCCTCTTATAGCAGTTACCCATTCCAGAGTGGAAGTGGGACGATGTTTTGATGGCCTTCGTGACCATGTTTCTGAGGTCTCCTTGGGGGAACAATTTTTTTTGGTTGTCGTCGACATGCTCAAAAAGTTTTCTCACTTCTTGCTGATCATGGAGACCTTTAGTGTCGATGACCTGGGATGACTTTACATCAGAGAGATCATACATCTACATGGAGTCCCACACTCCAATGTTTCAGATAGGGATGCACGCTTTACCTCTCAGTTCTGGCAGGGACATCAGAAGGCTTTGGGCACACATGTACTTTTGAGTACAACATACCATCCCCAGACTGAGGGTCAGTCCGAGTGCACGATCCAGGTGCTTGAGGATATTCTTCGAGCTTGCATCCTAGACTTTTGCGGTTCTTGGAAGAAAAATATTCCTCTAGTGGAGTTCGCCTACAAAAACAGTTTCCAGGAGACCATTCAGATGGCACCATACGAGGCTTTGTACGGTAGGTCATGTCGATCAACATTATGCTTGATGGATTCAGGAGAGGCAGCTTTGCTGGGACCTCATCAAGTTCAGGAGACATCAGAGCAGGTAGAGCTGATTTTGAAGCGGATGGCTATATCACAGTCTAGGCAGAATTATTATGTTGATTAGAGGAGATGACCTCTAGAGTTCGAGGTTGTTGATCGGGTTTTCCAGCGTGTCACATTGAGGTTGGGACACAAGAGGATTCGGAGACTGGGAAAGCATTCACCGCGGTACATTGGGCCATTTTAGGTTTTGGGGAGAGTGGGTCCGATTTATTATCAGTTTCAGTTACCTTAGAGGTACCGAGCCATGTCCGGTGTCATCCACGTCTCTCTACTCCGATGTTACTTTTCAAACCTGTCTCATGTCCTTCAACCAGAGAAGGATGAACTTGAAGTGGATGCGTCATTCGAGGATCATCCTATCCAAATTGTTGATCGCAGTACAAAGGTTCTCTGCGGGCGTTCTGTTCCTCTAGTACAGGTTCAATGATAGCACATGCGAGTACATGACGAGATCTAGGAAAGGGAGTCTGACGCACAATCATAGTGGTCGGAGTTGTTCGTGGTTTCTTCTTTTATGCCTCTCTAGGGAAATTCGGGGATGAATTTATTTAATGGGGATGTTTGTAAGAACCTGGATCTTTGTTTCAGGTATGTTTTTCTTTTTCTGGGGTTTTTGGTGAAAAATAATGTTTCTGGAAATTTTTGAAGTACACGCTGTGTACCTTCTGAGTATAGTCGTGTACTCTTTTCCCGCTCAAAGCCGTTTTCTGGCCGTGTCCGGCCCAGACACAATGTGTGTAGCGTTGACGTGGAGGCCGATTTTGGTGGAGTATGGAAAAGACCTAGTACATGTCGTGTAATATAAAAGTACCTTCCATGTACTTTATTTTTTTCATTAAACTCACCAGGGTCATGCCTGATGGATAGAACACACCCCTTCTCTAGGTTCTTCGTCCGAGAGCGACCCGTACGGTCGCGTTTCTTCTTCGGATCCCCGAGCCTCCGTCCATTATTTGATTTGAGTTCTGTCGATTGCGTTGAATTACAGCGGTGAGTTCTTCCTTCTGGTTGAACGTTGATTTCCAATTCTTTCCCTTTCTCAAGTTATCGTAGGTTGAGCATTTTTGACGTTTTCTCAGATCTACGATGCTCTAAGGGGAATCAGTCATCATGGTTCACATATATCAATCTCCTAGGAACGAGATTGGTGGTTTGTTCCTTTATATAGAAATTCTTTGTGTATTTTGTGAAAATTCCATCAATACCCTTGAACGAGGTATTGTGTGTTCCTATTTTGCCCCTGTTAAATTGCCTTCTTTTCTTTATTACTAGAGTAGAAGTTTTTGACTGTGAATATGGTAGTTTTATTATAAACAGGATGTTTTCTATGCTTGTTCTTCTTGTTTGGTTTTTTTTAAGTTACCATGCCTAGATGTAGGATAGTGGAACTGTTGCTTTGTTATGCTATTGAGCCTTAGAATGATATCCAATTATTTCATGAGGTTTACTTGGACGATACACGTGCACTATGCATGTTTATTTTACACAGGGCTGCGAGATCCTAGTGTAGTGGGCCATAGGGTGAATGGACGGAAGGGCTTCTCCAGAGTGTCCTTAATTACGATGTGTGACCACTGGGGGGAATTGAAGTTGAGTGCTTCCACATAGAGTCTGTAGATCCTCAACATGGGCCATAGGGATAATTGATGTTGAGTGCTTCCCCAGAGATCCTATAGAATGATACGAGACTATAGGGGAATTGACAGTGAGTGCTTCCCCAGAGAGTCTATTCATTAGCTGAGCCAGAGGGGTGAGACTTTGTGTGCTTCCCAGAGGGTAGCTAGTACTTGTAGGATGAACCTTTGGGGTTAGGCGGTGAGAAATACCCAGAGGATACCTTTGTATTCTTCTTTCTTCATTGGATGTTCCTTGGGTACTTTATATGTAGAACTGTGGATTGTAGCTGCTTGTGTTCTCCTGTTTACTGCTTATTGTTTTATTACTTCCATGTATTCACTGACTGTTAGGCACATATCTTTGGGTGATTTCCTACTGGGACATTGTATCACACCCTGTTTGGGTCATTCTTTTGGGCCCAAATAGACTATGTTGTTGTAGGTATAGATAAGGGCAAGCACCCTTCTACTTCAGGTACCTAACTTGCTGTAGAGCTAGATAGAAGGGGGACAAGCTACAGCTTGTGATGCTGAGGAGTTTACATTTTTTTTCTTTTGCACTCGGTTTTCAGTTTTATTTCAGCACATTGGTTTGTTTACTGCTTTCCATAGACATATGTACCATGTTGAATCATTATTATTTATACAATTCATCCGCCATTCAGTTCATTTGTTTTATGATATTTATTGTATCTGCTATTGTGTTTGGTTGTCCTTCCGCTGTCTACTTTACAGAATGAGGGCATAGTTTCCCCACTGACTCACCAAGGCCCTCACTACTAGTCAGCAACCTCTGGCATTTGGGGAAACACGCTTGAGGTCATGTGACCGACCGGGTACGTGGCGCCTCTGGGTGGCTTCCGAAACCGGGACGTTACACTAAACATGAATGTTTAAACACTATGATCTAATCACATAAAATATATTTTATGTTTTTTCCTTACATAGTTGTTTTGTTTTTTTGGAAGCATTGGTGTTGACAGAAATCAACATAAACACACCAAATATTTATTTTTTGGATTCAAGGCATTTATTTCCAACCAACTGACCACACATGATGTTTATTGTGAATTGTAATACACTAAATCAAATTTTTATAGATAAAAATCAAATTATATGTTCGATCTGTGTTTTAATAAGAATTTTTTTTATAATAGAGAGGTTACTAAATACAGAATAGATCATGCCATATAGTTGGTGTATGAAATGCTAAAGCCTTTTCATTACTAAAAATAGAAAAAAAGTGTATATATAGAAATATATAACTATCAAAACATGTCAAAATAATTTAATTATATTTTTCAGTGTTTCTGTATTGTGAGAAACAATATAATGCAATCAATTCTGGATATTATGTTTCAAAATTTATGAGAGAAATCATAAAGCATGAAAAGAAAAGCATCCCCCAATTGGAAATTACCAAAGGTAATAAAAATATAATTAAATTTAACTTATTTTCATTATTTTGTCTATATTTGGTCTCTACTATCAAGATTACTAACAAAAGAGTTAATCAAAATAAGAAATCAATTTGTTTACAGACATGTAGGAAGCATACTTTTTGTCAGAATGTATGACGACAACTAATTTAGGTGATTTCCGGCTATTTTGTTTATCTATTCTGAGTTATGAACATCGAAATATATTTGGGGTGTGATGCATTAGTGTCAGAATGATTATATATTATTTTTGATATCTTTCTCAATGAGAAGAGTAATGGGAGAAATCAATTTTTTAGAAGCATTGATCAGAAAAAAGTAAAATTTTTGGGGAATCACAAATACGGAGGTGGAGACAGAGGAAAATACATATTCTATTGAAGAGGTAGAGTCAAAGTCGAAGACCGTTGTGGAGTAGGAGGTAGAGGCAAATACTGGTTTGGAGACTGAGGTAGAGGAGGATAATAAGTGATATCGTAGAAATAATAAAATTGTGGGGAAATTAAGTAGAATAAAGATAATACTAGGATTGTTTTTGATAACAATTGCATAAAAGACCACACATCGCTTTTTTACTTTAGATAAGAGCCATTTCTTGACTTTTCGGTTTAAAATGACATTTTAGTAAAAAAACACACTTGGAATACTCCAAACCAATAAAACACATTTAGATTGTTTTGTTACTTTAGTACAACAATCCTTACATCATTTTTGATGTGTAGGGATCACCCACCCCTCCATCTGATGCATGATGTGACCGTTCTGACTCCAAATTTCTGTTATGAGTTTAAAATTGATATTTTAGTACAAAAAGTGTCACTCTCTAAAAATAGAGAAAATATTCTCAAATTATCTTGATAAGTTTGTTAAATGACTTATAATTTATTTGGGATGTGTATGAATTAGTCTCATATCAAAACCACACAAGATTCAATATTTATTCCTCAAAGAGCATGTTTCTAGTTTAAAATGATATTTTATAAAAAAACACGCGTGGCGTTATCAAAAATGAGGAAATGCATTCCGATTGTTTTGATACTTTATAAAAATGATCCATGTGTCATTTGAGATGTGTATAATTCAACCAATATACAAGATGATGCATGGTGTGACCAATATGACTCCAAGTGCCTCCTTTTTATTTGAAATTAGCATTAATTTGATTGAAAAAACAATTGACATAATCAAATCCAAGAAAATGCATTCGGATTGTTTTGGTACATTTGGAAAATAATACATATGTCATTTGTTATGTGTAGGTATCACCTCCATCTCAATATAACTCATGGTGTCATTGGTAGGACTCTATGTATCTGTTATGAGTTTAAAATTGGTATTTTAACACACAAAATTGCAACTCACTGAAAACTGAGAAAATGAACACAGATTGTCTTGAGAAATGTGAACAATTATTCACAATTAATTTATGATGTGTATGAATTCGTATCACGTCAATCCCATACACGATTCCACTACTATTGCTCAAAGTGCGTGTTCCAAGTTTAAAAGGACATTTTAGTAAAAAACCCACATGGCATACTCAAAACTGAGGAAACAAATTATGTTAGTTTTAATACTTTAGTAAAATGATCAGTTACTCATTTTGGATGTGTATCAATCAACCACTCCTCAATCTGACACATATTGGTACCGGTATGACTCGAAGTGTGTCTTTTCTATTCAAAATTTACATTAATTTTTGTTAAAAAAACAAGTGACATACATAAAAATGATAAATGCATTTTTTTTGTTTTTTTACTATAGTAAAATGATTCATAAATCCTTTTTGATGTGTATGGATCACTAGAAACTCAATCCAATGTACTGTGTGACAGCTATGACTCCAAGTGTCTGTTATCAATTTATAATTGACATTTTAATACATAAAAGTGCCACTCACATTAAATATAGAAAAGGTGCTCATATTGTCTTGATAATTTGTTAAAATTATTAATAATTCATTTGTGAAATGAATGAATTAGTCTCATTTCAAACAAACACATGATGCCACCTGCATGTCCCATAGTGCTTGTTTATAGTTCAAAATGACATTATAGAAAAAAAAGATATGGCATACTGAAAATCAAGGAAACCCATTATAATTGATTTGATAGATTATGACAATGATCCATGAGACATTTGGTACATGTAGTATTCATCTATGCCTTAATCCTATGCACGATGTTTCACATCCTTTTTCTTTCTTTAAAGTATATTTATATTTTATTTTTGGTCTAGCTTTTTTCCCTTGGGTTTCCTATGAATTTTGGAGAAAAAATAATATTTTGGCTCTTTAAGCCCTTGTGAATGGTTGGTGAATGGTTCATCATAACATTACACCAAGAACAAGAAATCGTGCGGTAGGAGACAAAATCAAATTCGTGTTCATGCACCACATCCTGGGTAATCATGTGTAAGTCTTCCATCGGGCAGAATGTTCCAAACGGTTACTGCGTGTTTTCTCAAACCATGCGGACTAACTGTATGAATCATCTAGTTCATTACAATTTTGAGTGTTTTCTCTCTCCAATTGATTTTATACACTAAACCACATAATTTCTCCCATCGATTATGATTCCTCTCCCTAGTATAGCCTCTCCCCCCTTCCACCTCCCATGTATCTTTGATTATTTGGTAGATTTAAGGTGTGTTCTCCTCGAATCACCAAGTAAGCCTTCTTTAATCACCCAATATCCATCCATTATAGGGTTCCCCCACTTATTTTGTGGGTTTCATATTATCCAACCCTAGGGTACCAATTTTAGGGTTATATTTTTATTTTATTTTTTGATCTCTAGGATTAGGGTTTGATTTGACATCCTTATCATGTGGTCGAGGTGCAGTTGGAGTTTCACACCAATTTCCTGAACATTCTCCACCAGAGGTAAGTGATTTCATTCTTAAATGTTACATGATGAATTTATTATGCCTTCTTGTGTTCCTTAACATGTTTTATGAGTCATAAGTGTTGTTAAAAGTATTTTTTGAAGATATATGATATGTAATTGTTTTTAAATGGAAATTATATGTTAAATTGGTGTATTCATGATTTGTGTCCTTGTTCCTATCTTTTGAAATTTTTTATTAAATCTATAAATGTTTTATTAAATTGTGTTTGAAATGTCATACATTTTTGGAAGGAATTTTAGTGTGTCTTCGTGTTACAAAAATGTTTTGGGAATGAATATGGTATCTTCAGTGTGTATAGTGTCTTGTTTGAATTGTGAAATGTGGATATGATAACATATTTCAAACATGAAAGTTGTTTATCACTAAGGGAAGCTTGGGTAGATAGGAGGGTGGAGTAGGAATAGTGTGCTAGTGATATAGTGGTTGATACAGTTTGGTTTCAGCTAGAGGTATGGATGATGATAACACTAACTAAATATGTTGATGGTGATCTAAAACCACTGGAATTTTAGATTCATATCCCCTCCAGTGGCTCGTGTAAGGTAACATAGATGATTGTGGTTACTATAACACTTTTTACAGAACCGAAAAGTTTTAGGGTCCCATTTCTTGGTGGTACCCATATGGCCTCTCCCATGTCTAGTTCTCTTTGACTATGTTTTGCTCACTATCATCACACAATGTGGCATTTGAGTTACTTCAAAAGTATAGGTGTTTTTATTTAAAGATTCCCTTCTTTAAAAGTCATTTTTATTTAAACTTATTTCTTTTAAATTGTTGTCACATTTCCATTCATTTATTAAATATAATTTTTTTTCAATGAACGTTTAGAGAATGGAATCTTTTTTAGGTGGCAACATACTATGAAAAATCTCACACCCTACACACACATTTGTGTGTAAGCAGACATGGTAATGTTTGATACAGGTAAGGGTAAATCATTGGTTGATTATGGTTTGGGATGATAGTGATCCAACTGGGTGGTGCTACAATGAT
The DNA here is from genome assembly GCA_963277665.1 of Viscum album. NCBI lineage: Eukaryota > Viridiplantae > Streptophyta > Magnoliopsida > Santalales > Viscaceae > Viscum > Viscum album. The sequence continues at coordinate 2,119,165,048 of OY728120.1, forward strand.
GGTTTGAGGGATATACTACCCCTTTCCTTGTGGTTGTTTTTGAAGATGGTTTCTGGATCCATTTTTCATAGTAGCCGTATGTTGGTTTTTTTTATAAACAAGTAGACTCAAATATGAACCTTGTGAAGGCTTGTTTGGTTTGGTTTCCAAGCATTGGTTTATTTAAATTTTTTGATTATCTATATTTTATGTTTGGGTATATCATTCTCACTCACTAATATTGATACCTCAGCACTTGTGACAGCTTGTGGGGATCCGGAACGCCCTTCAGACCTTGCCACAGATCGGGTCGGACATCGGTTTGAATGAATACCTAGATGGGGTTGTGACAAAATTTTATCAAAGGGAGGATTATCTCTTTGGATAATGTTATTTTAGGTGAGTATGGTTAAACTAGAGCTGGGAAATTCTGAGCTAGGAGTTCTTGTTTCATGTAACACCCAATGATTTCATAGTACAAAATTTCGTCAAAATAATTCAATAACATGCACTACACGCAACATCGAGTTCAAGCGCACCACAACATAAAAAACTATCCATTCAAAAGTGGTTATGAATAGTATAAACTATATTTTGAACTATCTATAATCCTTATAATTTTAGAATCTATATTATGAGATTCATAGACATAATTCATTTTTTTCTAGATAAAAGAACTATTTTTAAAAAAATGCACTTTTACCGCCTTTTAATTGTGAACCATTTTTATTCCAATATTTGAAACTTTTATATATTCTACTTGACATTGTAAACATCTTCTATATAATCAGTACATAAGAATTTAGTTTCAATAAATTTTTGGGGTTTTTCTGATGACATTCCTATTTGGGTGAATAGTGAAAAATACTATATTTTAACAAAAAACAACATTTTTAATCAAAATACTTTATAGTGATAAATTATAATTTTTAATGGTTCGAAAGTAGAAATAGATTATATTTTTACTGTTTAATCCAATGCTGGTCATTATAAGTAATTTAACTTGGATATTGGACATAAACAAGTGTCAATCTTTTGATTGATAATATTTCATAAAAATATGCCTCTTGGTTTTGAAAGTGGGAATAACTTTAAATTAATAAATGAAACTTATATTTTTTTAATTTGGTAAAATGGACTTCATTTTGGATTCAAAAAATCAAAATTAGTTTAGGGTGAATTTTTGGTATTTTTCTGAAAACCTTCAATTTTTTATGAATAGTGAAAAACACTGAGTTATAGCTTAATACCAAAATTTTATTTAAATAATTATTTATTTAATTTAAAATTATTTTAGGTCAATAGATACAAAATACCCATGTAATTTCAATATAATTCATTGTGGTCAGTTTGTAATAATTTTAGATATATAAAAATTTTATTGAACTATTCACCGTCATTTACCCACCTCCTGGGAGAGTTTGAAAATTCACATAAAACATAATTTTACCACTTCTATGAGTTGAATTTTGAAAATCTGATAGATGGTTAATATAAAGAGAAAAATGTGGTTCAATAAGATAAAAATAATTTTTGGTGAATAATAACTTTTTAACTTTTATTTACCGCGGTTAAAGGTAAATAGAGTAATTCAAGGTAAAAAGAATATAGTAATAATTCAAAATTACCATAACACATGTCCTAACCTTATTGGATGAGTAATGGCCGACCATGGGCATCTTTGGTGCGATTTTGGGACCCCATGGAGCCACTTATGCATGATAATGACACTTTAGATTAATTAATTTAATGTAACGAAAAAATTGACATAATAAAAAACCTTTTAGTAATTAATTTTTATATGGTCTTATATAAGTAATATATTTCTCTATAAATATTAATTGGAAAGATAAAAATATTTACTACATCATGGTATTTTTTTTTAAAATTTATAGACATCGAATAAATAAAATTATTTATTACACAATAATTATGTAGTGTTTACCTCATTAATAAATGATTTAAATAAATTAGATTATAAATATTAAAATAATATCCAAAAGATTTCTCAATTCGTATTCGATGATTTTATTTCTACCATGATTCATCTTATCTTTTACTCTAATGATTTTTGGACCTTCTGAAACCTAATATCATTTTATAATAAAATAATATTTTCACACTTTCCAAAAGAGCCCATCCTCCCCCTAATAAAAGGAGACCACTTATAACCAATTACTCACACCTCTTGAGCCTTTAGGCTCTTCCAAACTCATCCAAATTATGCCCCCAACATCTCTATCCTCCTCTTATAATCCTTACCTTAGGCATAAGGCACTTCAAGAAGTCCTTTTTGTTCAAACCAACGGAAGTTACCCAAATTAAAGGTAACAATATCTCTTAACTTATTTTATTTTATTTTAATTATCCAACCCCTAAACAATTTTTATTACTTTATTTTATAATAACACCAGTATCCCCAATATACTAGGATGTTGTTATGAGAAGGATTTGAATTACACTTACACACACCTCCATCTAATGTGTGAAGAACATAATATTTCGGTGGATGGAAAACTAACGCCTTAGGAAACAATGATTGTTCAGTTACCTCCTACCACCTATCATGGTTTCCATTATGATGGAACTGTTTTTATATTTGATATATATTATGTCTACTTTTTATTCATGCTTATGTATTTTTCTTTTATAGCATACCTTAATGGTTTACATTATGGGTAAACACGATAATTTCATTTGAGGATGTACGGACTACCACCCCCTTATTGTGATATGACTCGTTAATACCATATGTGGGACATATAAATGATGGATTTGATGATATTATATATGATATTATACTGGAATTATAATATACCTATGTATAATTATGTTTTAAGTCCATTAAAATATGAAATAGAAATGAAAGTAGTGTTCATGCGTACGTACGGCTTACCGTCTCCATGAACTGTGCATTTCATTTTTACCCTCAATATGACATGTGTTGTTATAAATACATGTATATAATAGATATATATGATATATATGACATCTAAATCATGAATATAATTCTGGATATAATGATATTTTGACCATGTGAACAACTTGTAAATATAAGGTGTTCATTTTTGACTCAATTGCTAAATATCGACAAAACGAATGTTATTAACTTAAATGATTACACAATGTTTATAACATGGTAATAAGTGATATAAAAGTAATAATAAACTTGAAAAAGATTCTTAAGCAAGTATAAATTAACTTTATTTTATTATTCATGATATTAAATATAGAATGGGACAAGTCAGACATGAGGTAAGGGGTTTCTTATCTCCCTTTCAATTCCATGAGATTTCCATTGTTCACCAATTATTGCATGTGGTGTATTGTATAATGCCATTTGATATATATTTTCATGATTCTATTTATATTCATGATATTATATGATTCATTTCGTGATTATTGACTATTTTTCATCCGACTCGATTTATTACAACGAGGTAAGGGTTTATTTTACAATCTCTTCATTATCCGAGTTTGTTTATATGTAATTATCAATTGGGATCTCTTTATCATCCACATCCATGTTTCTTAAAGATTTATTTCAAAATAGTCTAACTATTTTTTATAATATGGGTTAAAGTCATTTATACCCTTGTTCGACTTTTTATAAGATGTTTATAATAGAATCTTTCCGTCATTTTCCAAATGAGGTCCTTTTTAACCTTTTCGAAATAATTTAGGTAAGAATGTCTTTTTCTACTTATACGGTGGGAGTGGATATTTTCTGCAATTATAAAATCATCAATGCTTCATTTACAAGCTTATAAGAATATTTTCAAAATATATTTTTTCTTTATATTTATGTGACTCATAAATAATTTCTAAATAGGAAGCGATATTTCTCTAAAAAGGATTTTGATTTCATCTATGTCAACATCCATTGATGGATTTGAAGTTTATTTGAATTTGATTTATTATGATACAAAACATCCATATTGTATTGAAGTTTTTGTGATATGTTTGACTGTGGATGCGCTATTTTTATGCCATTCATGGTTTATGGTTAAAGTATTGACATTTAGTATGCTAGTTTTAATACGAATGTTTATGATATGTTTAAACCTTTTCATAAAAGGAATGTATTGGACATAGTAAGTGACGAGTGGATCCCGATATAGCTCCCCAATGCATCAGTAGGTCTCATGAGATAACTAGATGTGGAATTGGCTGAGGCCTTTCCCAATTTGATATATGTTTTTGGCCAAGGCCTTAATCATTTTTAGACTTCTTGGCCGAGGCCTTGACAAAATGTTTCAGAATGTCAGGCATTATACATTTCCTAATTATGAAAATAATATTGATGGTTCATGTGGTCATTCGACTGGTAGAATTCCCATGATTATGTTTTATTATGGTATTTTTTACTCATCTCATATTCTTTCCATAAATGTATTTATGTTTATTATTGGTAAAGGCATGTGGTATCAATTATTCACCATGCTTAATATTTATGTCATTTTCCACTGTATTACTTACCCTTACTAAGTGTTTGAGCTCACCATTTTTTTTAGTTTTCCCAGGATTCTATGAAGTGTATTTTGATTGATATGTAGGGTTAAGCCAAATGGAATAATGTCGTTCACAAAGGATTATTTATGTTCTTTTTTATGTTATAATGTGTAACTTAACATTCATGTATGTAATATATTTTCCAAGAATGCTAAACTGATCATTCCTTTAGGACTTGATTCCTTGTTATCATGCCAATGTATTAAAATAATGCACCGACTCAGGGTAACTGGGGTCGGGGCATTACAATTGGTATCAGATGAAGTTTATCAATAACCATAGAAACTAGATTTAGATAAACTCTGATTAGAGAACATTACCCTAAGATAGACATTGAGTATTAGTATATAACAACATCCTATAATTTTGGTACTGTAGAGATTTTGTGAGTTTTCCAAGAAATACATCCATTTTATGATACGATTAGGTAGAGGTGGCTCTGGCATAGACATACCTAGGTGTAAAACCCAAAAACACGACATTGAGCTAGACTCGAACGGGAACTGGTGCACGACAACAGGTTTTGCTGCTCTCTTGGTTATGACACTCCCAGGGAAAATGCTTTGAAGAATTCTCATTTTCATTACAAACAAATATGAAGTGTTTGTGAGTATATATCTCCTCAAAGAAAACATTTTTTGTGATTATGGATTATATCCATAAACTGTTCAATTTATGTTAGGTATTTTAAATGTCTGGAATTATGAATTGTGATTCATAAACTGACCTTGTGTATGCCATTGTTTAGAAACAACGCCTAGTAAAAGAAATGGGAACTCCAGCATTACCTATTCTCCAAAGAGTAAGAAGGGTCATATAATTCATGTTATTAAGCCATCATTTATAAGGGAAATATCTTCCCATGTATTCTCAACAAATGACGAAATAATATCATGTGTCGGTATGATAAATAAAAAATTCTTTGGGTCATATGGCTTTGAAGGGAAGCAAGAGAAGATAAGGTTGGTAGAGAGAATGATGGATAAAGGTAATAAGGGAAAGAAGGATTTTACCATATGTGATAAATGTGGAAATAATCACCTTGGTAAATTCTTGAAGGAAATAGGAGTTTGTTAGAATTTTGGAGAAAAATGTTACCAAGTACGTGATTGCAAGGGTAAGAAAAAGTTTTCAAATGTAAAATGCTTCATCTGCAAGGTGTTGAGACACTACGCGAATCAATGTCCCAGTAATAAGATTATATGGAAAATGATGTTATTGGATAATAAAAAATTTATGATACAACCTTAGATGAAGATAAATGACTAGTGTTCTTGTGTTATTATTATATAATTATTTCATTTGAGTGTTTTATCTATAGTATGCTGGTTATATGAATTATAGAGATAAATAAGGTTTGTACTGCAGTACTATTTTGTTGAGGATTTGAGATTATATGGTTCAAATAAAAGTGACTTAATAGTAAGAAACACTTTTTGGAAAAATACATGGTTAGAGGAAATGTAATCCTTAATATGGTCATGATAATGAGGTAGTAATTTAGGAATAAGAGATGGTTGATTTGGAAAAATTATATTGGATATTCTTGACTACCTTGAAACTGATAAATGATTTTTATATTCAATCATTGTTGGTGTTTACAACATTTTTGGATAGAAGGAGTGTATACAGTATTCTATATGGAATAAGGGAGCATGAATATAATCAAAAAGGTTTTATGGTAATTCAGGATGTTGCAGTGTATTAAAAGAATACATGATGAAGGTGTTCACATGTTATTACGTGGAAAAATGATCTTCATTGTGTTTACCTTCCATAAATAATTTGGACTAGGAGTTTGGAGAGAATTATTTTGGATAAGTCTAATGGTTTGTATGGATTATGTTTGAAATTGGATACTATTGTTAAGTTTATTTTTGGATTTCCATAAAAAGTACAACCTGGAGGTTGGCCGGAAACCTATCTCGTCCGACAAAGTTGCGAGACATGACCCTGCAACCGTAGGGTGACAAGGGTGTATCACCTACCACTGACCCACGTGATGTACTGTAATTAATAATGTATATTTTTTAAAGGTTCTGGTAGTTGAATTATAAATTCATTTTTTTGGAACCCTATTGGAACATGATAAATAGAATATTTTTAAAATTCTATTATCTTTTAATGTGAAAGATGAGTTTGTGGTAGAAATTAGTTAAAGGATGTAACTCTACATGACAAGTATACATTTTTTTCTTCACTTATTTTATGATGAAATAAATTCATAAAATTTATGTAAGGAACCTTAAAACCAAAAATGTGTTATCCTTAGACCTTACATTTTATTGAGCTGATGATATTTTAAATCATCATAGATTGGTGTCTTTGAGGCCCACAATTCTACAATTGTTTCTGATTGATGACCTCAATCACTCCCTATAAATTATTACGTTTTTCTTCCAATTATGTGTCTCTAATTTCCACCAATGTTCTCCTAATAGTGATCTTAATTTGGTGGTGACTTTTTTATTCCCCTTTTCCTATTATTAAAACTAAATTTTATTAGGCCAAATTCCAATGTGGGTTTTCCCACAATAATAATTTCAATTTTAAACCATTTATTTTCTAAGAACAATTTCAAATTGTGAGTATTCAATTTATTGAAGGATGGATGAATGTAATACCCCAAGATTTCATAGTACGTTATTTCTTCAAAGTTATTCAATAACATGCACTTCACGCAACACTGAGGTCAAGTGCACCACAACTTACCAAACTACCCGTTCAAAAGTGGATATGAATATTATTAATTGAATTATGAGATATATATAATCCTTATAATTTTATAATTCACATTATGAGTTTCTTAGACCTAACTCGTTTTTTCAGATAAAAGAAGTATTTTTCAAAAAATGCACTTTTACTTCCTTTTAATGGTGAACCCTTTTTAAATCCAATATTTGAAACTTTTATATATTCTATTTATGATAATAAACTTCTTCTTTATAATTGATACATAAGAATTTATTTTCAATAAAATTTTGGTGTTTTTTTGATAACATTCATATTTGGGTGAATAGTGAAAATTAATATATTTTAACTGAAAACAAATTTTTTAATCAAAATAATTTATAGTGATAAATTATAAATTTTAATTGTTTGAAAGTATAAATAGATTATATTTTTACCATTTAATTCAATTCTGGTCATTTTAAGTATTTTCACATTGAGATTGGACATAAACAAGTGTCAATCTTTTGATAGATAATGTTTCATAAAAATACGCCTTTTGGTTTTGACAATGGGAATTAATTTTTAAAAAAAAAATCATATTATATGTTTTGAATTTTTTAAAATGGACTTCATTTGTGGATTCAGAATATCAAAATTATATTAGGGTGAATTTTTGGTATTTTTCTGAAAACTTTCAATTTTTGATGAATATTGAAAAAAACTGAATTACAGTTTTAAACAAAAAATTTATTTCAATAATTATTTATGTAATTTAAATTTTTTAGTTCAATAGATACATAATACCGATAAAATTTCAATATAATTCATTGGTTTCAGTTTATAATAATTTTACATATATAAAAATTTATTGAACTATTCACCCTCTTTTACCCACCTCCTAGGAGAATTTACAAATTCATATAAAACATAATTTTACCGCTTCTGTGAGTTGAATTTTAGAAATATGAGAGACACGGTTAATATCAAGGAGTAAAATTTGGGTCAATAAGATAAAAATAATATTTGTTGAATAGTAACGTTTTTACTTTTATTTACCAGAGTTAAAGGTAAATAGGGTAATACAAGATAAAAAGAATATTGTAATAAATAAAAATTATTTTAACACATGTTCTAAACATATTGGATGAGTAATGGCCGACCATGGGCATCTTTGGGTCGATTTTGGGACCCCCTGGAGCTTCTTATGAATGATAATCACACTTTAAATTATGTAATTTAATGTAAAGGAAAAATTGACGTAAACAAGAACCTTTTACTAAATTATTTTTTATGGTCCTATATAATTAATCATTTCAACAATAAATAATAATTGGATAGATAAAAATATTTCCTACATCATGGTATTTTTTTTTATAATTTTTAGATATCGAATAAATTAAATTATTTATGACATAATAATGATGCAGTATTTACCTCATTAATATATAATTTAAATAAATTAGATTATAAATATTAAAATAATATACACAACATGCCCAATTCTTATTGGATGATTTTATTTCGACTATGAGTCATCTTATCTTCTACACTAATTATTTTTGGACCTTTAAAAATCGAATATCATTATATAATAAAATAATATTTGCACACTTTCCTAAAGAGCCCCTCCTCCCACTTATAAAAAGAGACAACTTCTAACCAATTCCTCACACCTCTCAATCTGGTAAGCTCATCCAAACTCTGACAAATTAAGCTCCAAAAATCCCTATCCTCCTCCTATAATCCTTACCTTAGGTAGAAGGCACTTCAATAAGTTTTTTTGGGTTAAACCAATGGAAGTTAACCAAATAAAAGGTAACAATCTCTCTTAACTTCTTTTGTTTTATTTTACTTCTCCAACCCATAAACTCTTTTTATTACTTTATTTTATCAAAAAACCATTTTGATCAATATTCTAGGATGTTTTTATGATAAGTATTCTAATAACACTTACACACACCTCCATCTAATGGGTGAATAATATAATGTTTATGTGGATGGAAAACTAACGCCTCACGAAACGATGATTGTTGAATTACCTCTTACCGCAACTCATGGTGGCCATTATGATGGAACTGTATTTATATATGATATATATTATTTTTATTTTTTATTCATGCTTCTTTATTTTTCTTTTATAGCATACCTTAAGGGTTTACATTATGGGTAAACTCAAAAATTTCATTTGAGGAAGTGCGGACTACCACCCCCCAAAATGATATGACTCGTTAATACCATATGTGGGATGTATAAAGGATGGAGATGATGATATAATATATGAAATTATACTGGAATTATAATATACCTATTTATAATTATTTCTTAAGTCCATTAAAATATGAAATAAAATTAAAGTAGCGTTCATGCGTACATACGGCTTAATGTCTCCTTGAACTGTGCATTTCATTCTTTCCCCAAAATGATAGGTAATGTTATAAATACAAGTATATACTAGATATATATGATATATATGATATCTAAATCAGGAATATCATTCTGGATATAATGTTCTTTTGACCATGTGAACAAGTTGTAATTATAAGGTGTGCATTCTTGACTGATGTGCCAAATATCGACAAAACGAACGTTATTAACATAAATGATTACATAATGTTTATAACATGGTAATAAGTGATATAAAAAGAAAAATAAACTTGAAAAAGGTTCTTAAGAAATTATAAATTAACTTTAGTTTATTATTTAGGATATTAAATAACAAACGGGTCATTTCGGACAGGAGGTAAGGGGTTTCTCAACTCACATTTAATTTCGTGAGATTTCCATTGTTCACCACTCATTGCATGTGGTGTATTGTGTACTGCCATTTGATATATATTATCATGATTCTATTTATATTCATGATATTCTGTTATTCATTTTGTTATTATTGACTATAGTTCATTCGACTCGATTGATTACAATGAGGTAAGGGTTTATTTCACAATCTCTTCATTATCTGAGGTTGTTTATACATAATTATCAACTCGGACCTCTTTATCATCCACTTCCATGATTCTTAAAAATGTATTTCAAAACATTCTTACTATTTTATATACTATGTGTTAAATTCATTTATACCTTTTTTGAATTTTTATAAGATTTTTATAAAGGAATCTTTCCATCGTTTTCCAAACAAGGTTCATTTTAACCTTTTTGACAGAATTAAGGTAAGAATGCCTTTTTTTAACTTATATGGTGGGTGTGGATATTTTCTTCCATTATAACATCATCAAAGCATCCATTAAAAGATTATTAGAGTATTTTCAAAATAAATTTTTTCTTTATAATTATGTGACTCTTAAATAATTTCAAAATAGAAAGTGATATTTCTCTAAAAAGGATTTTTATTTCATCTATATCAACATCCTTTGATGGAGTTTATGTTTAATTGAATTTTTTTTATTATGACACAAAAAATAAATATTTTATTGAAGGTTTTTTGATATGTTTGATTGTGGATGCGCTATTTTTATGTCATTCATGGTTTATGGTTAAAGTATTGACATTTCGTATGCTAGTTTTAATATGAATGTTTATGAGATGTTTATACCTTTTCATATGAGGAATTTATTGGACTTAGTAAGTGATGATTGGAGCCCATTAGAGATCCTCGATGCATCGGTAGGTCCCATGAGACCAATAGACGTGGAATTGGTCGAGGCCTTTCCTAATTTGATATATGGTTTTGGTTAAGGCTTTATTCATTTTTAGACGTCTTGGCCGAGGCCTTGAAAAAATGTTTCAGAATGTCCGACATTATACATTCCCTCATTATAGAAATAATATTTATGGTTCATGTGGTCATTATAATAGTATAATACCCATGATTATGTTTTATTATGTCATTATTTACTCAACTAATATTCTTTCCATAAAATTATTCATGTTTATTATTGGTAAAGGAATGTGGTATCAATTATTCACCATGATTAATATTTATGTTATTTCGCACTGTATTTCTTACCCTTACTGAGCATTTGAGCTCACCCCTTTCTATGTTTTACTTTTCCCAGGATTCCAAGATGTGTATTTTTATTGATATGTAGGGTTAATCCCAATGAATAATGGCGTTCGTAAAGGATTATTTATGTTGTTTTTTATCTTATAATGTTTAATATAACATTCATGTATGTAATCTATTTTCCAAGACTGCTAAACCGATCATCCTTTCAGGACATGATTCCTTGTAATCATGCCAATGAATTAAAATAATGCACTGACTCTGGCTAACTGGGATCGGGGAGTTACATTGCAAGTATGGTGTCCAGCCATCACACATCATGATTGAACTCAAGTCTCCATGGTATATTGGGATATTTTTTTTGTTTCCCCTCTAAGTGTGACATGCAGGCTACAGACTCTACATGGACTATGGGTGCGAGTGAAGTGGTTTGGTCATTGTGTTGCTTCATCATGTTTGGTTAATTGAGTTTTATTGTTCTTTCTATAATTATTCATAACTAATGAATTAATGGAGTTATTATGTGACTATTTCTTTTGTTAGCAACATACCTCCCTGGAAAGTTACCCTGAAATCATGGGAAGAATCTGGAGAGAGTTATCCCTCACCACTTGATTAGAGGCTGGTAGATGCTATGGTTTGAGCTGTTCAAGATCTTGGAAAGGGATATGGTCCGTCTCTTTCTCATGTTATGGAAGCTCAGTCAAGCTCTTGGAAGGGTAAATCCTAGGAGATCTTGAAGATTAAAGCTCCCTATTTTTGAGGTATCTCAGAACCTCAAAAGAGGAGGATTGGCATGAGAATATGGACCATATGTTCGACTTCTTTGACACTATTGACCAGGTTAGGGTGAAATGTGATTCATTTCTGCAATAGGGTACCAGATGAGGGTGGTGGGACTCAGTGAAACAAGTTATGAAACATTAGCATGTGAGCTATAAGGACGTCATTGTGGTCATCAATAAAAAGTACTGCCATGTGGTTTGGGAAAATACTAAATCATGGTAGTTCATGGATCTTGTATAAGGGTAATAGTTAGTGATGTAGTATGCCATCAATTTTAAGATATTGTTCGGTATGCTCCCCAAATATTCTCCAATGAGAAGATGAAGGTTCAATGGTTTTAGAAATGATTGCAGCCAGAGATCTATTCTCATGTCTTCTTCTTTAAGATGATTATGTATGTTGATGTGGTTGATGGAGCTCATATGGTGGAGATTTACCATAAGGGTAGGTCTAGTGCCTCTAGGGCCATTCCAAGGGTCAGCAGTGGTGGTTTATTAGAATATAATAGGAAGCGTGATGATAAACATAAGGGGGGTGGTGGTAGTTTGGCCCATCCTTCCAAAAATCCTTCATCTGTGGGCTCTCATGTTGGGTTCTTCATGTGCCCCCAATTTAGAAAGGTGGGACAAAGTTGACCTTCTTGTATGTCTCCTACAAAATCATAGCATCTTTGTGGTGCTTTGGGGAACTTGCAAAGATTTTGTTTAGCTACTAGTTCTTATTAGGTAGGTGTAGGATCATTGGCTTCCATGGGAATGTTAGTGTAGTTAGAATTATCCAAGATGGTGGGATCTTGGTTTGGTGGTTGAGGGAGAAGGACCAGATCTTTATCTGGTTAGAGTCATCTTAGATCAGATTCACATGGAAGTGGTCATGGTCAAACTCAAGATGATACCAGGAACCTTCATGTTGTGGAGTAGACAACAGTGGGACCAAATGTAGGGCCATCAAAAGTTCATGGAACCATTCTGATTGAATCTTATATATCTAATATTTTACTTAACATTGATTCATATATTTATTTTATATCATCCCATCCGGTGAACCAATTGAATTTTCCAATCGAGCTCTTATCATTTGCAATAGAGTTAGTAACGTTGCTGCGAAAGAAGGAGCAGGGCCTCCGGTACCCATCATGTGGGCTTCCCATGTCGGGGGTGGAGAAACAATAGGATTTTAGGGTCATGGATATGGACCTATTTTATGTGATCATTAGTATGGATTTGATGGTGTGTTTCTATGTGCACATTGATTTTTATCAATGATGAGTTAGATTCATAGAACATGATGGAAGTGTGGATGTTTCCCTCAGTGAATAGGATCCTCGACTAGATCGATATGGACCTCCACTCCAAGAGTTGGGAAATAATGCCATTCAATTATCATCGCTCGTGATAGAGAATAATAGTGGTTCTCTTGAGGTAGGATTAGATCACGTGGTGGATGAGTTCCAGAAGGTATTTCATGATGATCTTTCAGGCTTATCCATTCAGTGGACTGTGACATTCTCGATTGAATTTGTGTCAGGAACACAAATGATATCTATTTCCTCATATTGTATGTACCCCATCATGTTGATGGAATTAAAGATACTGCTGAATTATTTGGAATAAAAACAATTCATTTTCCTAGCGTCTCTCCTTGGTCCGCCTCAGACTTGTTTGCAAATAAGGTCAATGGATATATCAAGTTTTGTATCAATTACTAAAAGATGAATAATGTATCCATTTCTAATAAATAACCATTTTCTCAAATCAATGATTTTTTCTACTAGATAAAAAGGGTATGTGGTTCTCCACGATTCATTTTTTTAGGTTACCACCATGTTAGGGTGAAGGAGGTAGATATCTAAATAGCATCTTTCAGAATCAAGTTTGTCTACATTGAGTAATTTTCCATGCATTTTAGATTGAAAAACGCTCTAGTGGTCATTAGGGATATCAAGAATTGGGTGTTCCACTAGTATCTCGACTCATTCATTGTGGTATTTGTGGATGAAATTCTAGTATACTCTGGATCTAAGTTATAACATGAGCATATGTCTTTGATCATGTTGGGAACATGGTGAGATAATCATCTTTTTGTAATGTTCTCAAAATGTACATTCTGGATCAAGGAACTACTGTTTTTGGGCCACATCATCTTGGTGCAAGTGGTTTCTATTATCCTTAATTAGATAAGTTCGATTACTTCATGGGAGCAGCCGAAGAATTTGAATGAGATTAAGATCTTCCTTATCATGTTAGGGTATTCCAGGTGGTTCATTCAAGATATCTTGAGACTAGCTTCATCCAAGACTGAACTCTCCTAGAAGGGGATTAATTTTAAATAGAGCTTCGAATGTCAAATGTCTCTTAGGGATATGAAGTGGAGTTTCAGTACCAACCCCATGTTGATCTTTCTAGAATCAGGAAAGGGTTATGTGGTCTATTACGGCACTTCAGGTATGGGTCTCAAGTGTGTGCTTAAGTAAGATGATCCCATGGTTACTTATAGTTCTCGTTAACTCTGAACACATGATATGAATTACTAGATGCATGAATTGATGTAATTAGAAGTTATTCATAAACATACAATCAACCAACACATGAGCATAATTCCATAACCATAAGAATATACCCACGCTCCCACCGTGGTACCTAAAAGTGTATCATAAACACCAAGGTATGGCATTGAAATAATCCAACCCTCTAACCCAACATTGATACCAAAATATCTATGAGTGCATTATATCTCAATGGACTAAGGAATTCAAATGATTGTACCATGCTACTAAGGGTAACTATACATAATCCTTATAAAAAAATTATATATTAATCCTCAAAGAAAATCTTTTACTAGTATCTTACCGAACTATCATTGAAGAAAATTCCTTGGTTCATCATAATAGAATCAAACCAAATGTTTTTCAAAAAAATTCCATCTAAATTTTTATTGACACACTAGACAATGAAACCCCCTATCATGAAGAGAAAACCACAAAAAATATCCATATTTTATGTGAGTCCAAAAATCCTAATATGATTCATATAAATATGAATCATTTTAATGGAACAAGATACAAATTAATAAATAACACCCTCCAATAATGCATCATATTCAATAAACAACTCGTTCATAATAACACAGACTAAGTGTATCCATCACATACCCTTTATAACTAGGGCTGCCCCCATAATTGTATTCTTGATGCACCATTACAAGGTTCATTATAAGATACAAAACATTATTAAACCACTATCTACCATCTCTCCAAATATTAATAGAAAATAAACCTCTAATACCACATTATGGAACCCCATCCAAGAAAAATCATCTGATATTGTGTGACACATGACCTTGGGACCACCTCCTTATAATCCATAAGAATAAAATAGCATCAAAGAGTTAATACATATCATGTGGAGACTATATTCTTGAATTACTGTCATACAATAGTTGATAATAACTAAAACATCCATCACATGTAATCAATTTATACTAATGTGAATAAATATAATGATATATTAAAATATACTGAAAACAATCAATATCATCATACTAAAACTAATCATTTCTTGGGATGAACAAATATAAAAACCAATAAGTAAATTAAAATACACACACTTTTTATACTCCCATCCCAAGGACTCATCATATCTTGGTCGCCAAATACCCTCGATTTCCTCTAGCCCGATCCACAACATGTCTTGTACTAAAAAAAATGTGTAAATAAGGTTTGTACGTGCACTAGAGTTCCCTTATAGTGTGTGCTAAATACATATCACTAGGGTCTCACCTAGTTTCACTAGAAGTAACAATCATATATGGGTATGTACGAGGAATGTAAATATTCCACACATTCATGTTAGACATCATGTTCTAACCTGGTCATTATGATTCCCTATGCATTTTATAACCATGTGATAACTAGGAAGCAACAACACATAATCATCCCAAATTAAATGCCATGATAAAATCCACCTCACCACCTTATTCCATCACCCACATAACCCATCCTACACTTGATGTATAAGGGTAGGGAATTATTTAGGTCCCAATCACTACCTAAAGGGGAAGGGTAGGGTCTATTGATTAATATTTAGGCTCACTTACTCTCTCATGGTTGTCTCATGACCAAGGATCAACCTATAAAATTTGAACCAGGGAAGGTTCCTTCCATAAAATCATGTATCACCTTTTTATCCTAAATCACCCATGGTGGTTTCATTATCCAATTCTACATCACAACACCTATAATACACCATCTCACTCATTTAATTATAATCATTGGACCTTACACCATTTTACATGTATCGAGGAATCTATGTCACTCATGGTAGTCCCTCATATCCCATATCACCCATAGAGTAGCCTAAACTAGTTCTAATTTTTACCATCTCACTAATGTTTTTCCCAATAATCACATATATATAATGGAATCACCCTCACCATATAAGTCCCACCACACAATCTAACTTATTGTAGAGAAAGGCCTCAGGTTCCATCATCCCCACTGGAATTTATATTTAATCATATGAAAAATGAAAAATGTAGGATCCATGTTCCATCAAACAAATGAAAATATCATCACTAGTACCAAGCACCTTTCCATGAAGAAGTATTATATTCCTCACTAGGACCTCCAAAGGGTCCTTTAGACCCTCTATGGTCCCTAATAATTGATAAAATCACAAATCCATTACTCATTGGTGATGACATATTCTATAGGCTCCAACAAACCCAAACAACAAGAACTAGTCCAATCTCATTGAAAAATCTATATATTTCTATCCCCTCTACCTAGGGAATTCCTCATGATATCCTACTCTAATCCCCTTTTAAATAATAACCAAGTCCCCAATAAAACCAATGACACACACATCGGCGCCATATCACATTTCCTAAGGGATATGTACCTTCCCATAACTTAGTAGAAAACCTAACTGTCACACCTCTTCCAGTCCCATTAGATTCATAAAATGGGTAATTATCAACTAGAATCAATCCACCGTCATGAATATTTAACTCACCAAGAATTTGATGAATGATCATCTAACCAATTTTCACTCTAGATATTCCTATTTTACCCACACAACTAGCCCTAGGGAAACTATTCAAGGATACCCATGTTACAACTAGAAACCAATGAACTAATAATCAGTTCGAATTGACTTAGATGATTCTATTTACCCTTTTTGAAAATGTTTATAGTTCATCTAAATCACTCCAAGTACTAAAGAGAACTTACACCAATTCCAATTGGGTGAACTACATTTGATATCATCTACCCGAGGTCCTTTATGTCCACATATATATAATTGGACCCATGAAAAATCCACAATGGAACGAAAACATTCATAAAATGAAAATAATTTAGTATAAAGGGACAAACAACCGTCATCAAGGAGTTACCACCCATACTGATCTTTTTTCAGCCCTATTGATGCCCATCCATGCCACATCTGAGATCGTACCCCCAAGAAACCTCTTGTCTCACATCATAATAGATAATAAATATTTATAAATATTTATAACTAATTATTTTATTTAATTAAAATAATATTAATAAATCTAAAACTCACTGGGCGTCATCGACAAATTGAAATCATGATACGTGGATGTTTATTGGTGTATCCGTAGCAACATCCCATGAAAAATCCCTAACCACTAGAATCCAAAAAAAACCATTAATTACATCCAAATTTTGGAAAAAACCTTTTATAAATTAGGTTAGTAGCATGCCTGTCAAAAAAAAATGAAAGACGATATACATTCTATAATATGGGTCCCCCTATCACCATACAACACAAAATCTACATCATTGTTAGATGATTCCTCTTTTATCTTGTGGACCAAATATCTAAACCAAGCCAAAACTGAGTATAAAATCAAGATATAGTGAAAGGGGATAAAAATGGAATAAAAATGGAATAACACACCTTATATCACTATATAAATGAACCAAAATACATTCCCTCTCAAGGGTAATTTAATGAGAGTATGGGAGGGGGATAACCAACCAAATATGGCCTCACCCAATACCCCAAACCCCTAAAAACTCAAATCACACTAATAAATAAAAAATGAGATTCACCCATATAAAAAACTCACATAGGAACTATTCACGATTTGAATAGGGGTTCTTGATGTTAATTACCTATCTCTTTATCATTTCAGTGTCTAAACCTATGTTCACAAATTAAAATTCCCAAGGGAGAGGGAATGTTCCTTCAACCAACCCCATCTTGGTATGAACCCAATTTCATGGAATGATTGGATTTGATGAGTTTTACTATCCCCATTAAGCCTATATAATGGTGTGAAAACCCTCTCACTACAAGATATTATGTCATGAACCATGGTTCCTAAAATAAAATACTATAGGCTTTTGAAATTAAGCTCCCAGGAAACATGAACCTTCATTAACGCTTCCCTGATCAACTGAAACAAAAAATGGGCCCCATTCCCCCCAAAAAAAAATATATTATTTATTTTCAAATATATATTCCGAAAATAAATCAATGATCATGAATAAACCCTTATAATTTCAAAAAAATTCCAATTCCCTTATAAAATAATGAAACAAAACTCCACATGTTTTCCATGAATCATATTTCACATTCATTTAAATTTTTTATTAAATGATATCCCTCTTAAATGGTGATACCTTTTTGGAATCAAAATAATCATTGCCAGTAAAATATCCATATTTCACTATGAAATGAGTATTTTATAATTCCTCTCAACGCATTGTTATTTAGGTTAGAATGTTTCTAAATCATAAATTATTCATGTCTCATTTGGTTGGGGGGGGGGGAATTCTATTCCAAATCAATTATATATATATACTCGCCCACATTCATGTGGTTTATTAACATCATGTTTTCTATTTAATTTTAACATAAATATCACAACATGATTTTTCTAGCCAACTCTTAGGGATATCCATTTCCACCATTCCATCCATAAGGTAATCCATGGGTACCCAACTTTGGAAAAACCTACTTGGTGGAATAATCATGTTCATAACATGTGTATAATTCAAAATAAATATATCAATTTTTTTCTAAAACAATAATTAATCTCACCAACTTATCTCATATAGTCCATTACACATATGCATTCTTTTAAAGATTTTTTTAGAATCCATTCCTTCCCCAAAGTCAACATGCATAGACAATATTAATGTATAACTCTTTACACAAGTCATAGCCTGTGTTACTAACCCAAATTATATTCCAACTATATTTTAACATATCAAAATGAATCTCATGAATAAGATACATGAAACCCTTTAAAGTAAAGTCTTATAATTATATGAAATTAACAATTCCCACAAGAGTAATCTTGTAGAAACAAATTGCCAACACATAATTTTACAGACAAGGAATAAAAATAAAATTCAATGAGTAGTATGTAATAAAGTACCTCAATCTGAGGATACATTACTCAATAAATACCTCAAATGGATAATAATCTTAACAAGTAATATATACAAACAATGATAAACATTTTAATTCAAACTCGTGAACTAATGTGATCCCACATCAATGTAGAAGAAAACTAATTAATAATCACAACAATAAGGGAATCCATAAATGCATGTATGAGAATTAATTGAGGTATTTTAACCCATTGAATTAAATTATACATCGATTCATAACATAAAAATTTATATTGATGGATAATGAACAATATAACAAATTAAAAAAAATTAGTAATTCATAAATTTATTCATGACATAGACTATTTATGAACGATTCATAAATAAATCTC
This sequence comes from Viscum album, assembly GCA_963277665.1. Taxonomy (NCBI): domain Eukaryota; kingdom Viridiplantae; phylum Streptophyta; class Magnoliopsida; order Santalales; family Viscaceae; genus Viscum; species Viscum album. The sequence continues at coordinate 2,119,184,717 of OY728120.1, forward strand.
TTAATAGAAATTTATTAATTTTGGGTGTATTATTATTATTCCATTATTATATAAATATAAACACTCTATACTCATTCCAAATATAAACTCCTTTATATTATTATTTTATATGTAACTCACATTAAATATATCATATTTTTTGAAATATAAAAATTTTACAATTCAATTTTATTACGAAAACAATTTGCACATTCTTGATATCAAATAATTAATATTATTTCAACCAAGATCATATCAATTATAAAAAATCTTTTTCATATGTTTCAAATAATTTCTCATAAAATGAATTTTAATTTGATCAATTCATGTTAATAATTATGAAAAAATCATAATAAAATATAATGTACATAATATATATGATTTATTTATTAATTTATAGACACAATAAATTAAACATTTAATTTAGATAAAAATATTTTCTATCTAAATTATAAATCATTCCATATAATATTAAAAAAATTATTTTTGGAATTTACAATTTATATAAATAGATATTTATTGGTTAAATGTTTCCTAAACATTTATCAAATAATTATAAATATTTTAATAATTAATTAATTTTTAAGTGCATTTATAATTAAATAAATTTCATTAAATTCCTTTCAATATGATTTATAAAAAATTATAATTCAGATTTTTTTAATTGTAAATTTATATTTATAAAAATCAAATTTTAATTGATATCATAATTTACAATATTATCAAGTCATGTACCTCAACATGATTATACAATCTACCATAATTAATAATAGAAAAATTTGAATACAACAGAATTCGGATATTTCAACATTCAATGCCCAATATTTCTATGATAAAACTGGTACATTCTTGATAATAAATGGCTATTAAATGCAACAGTATAAGAATAAATCAAGCAAGAAATTATATTTAATGATATCCCATGATATTAAAATGATGATTAAAGGCACTATTTTACTTCCATCGATTGATATTATTTCAGAATATGATATCACATACCATATTATATGATTTGAATAAACTAAATATTTAAATTAATGAATTTCACTATGTCACTACATACAATATCTCATATCATAGGGCTGGACTCCAACTAATATTACATTATCATATAACATAAGGTTGTCTATTGTTCAAAATTATATTCAAATTTTATGATGTGGAATATAAAATCCATGTGATATCATATTTATACATTATTCAACATGATTTCAAGAATAAAAAAATATGGCATGGATCTAATGATAGAAATGGGTTTCTTAGAATCTAATAACACATAATAAATGCATTTGAAATAATATAAAACTACATTCAATTGATCTATCATAGAAGAAATAAAAATAATGATTTATATAAAATAATGAAAATTGTGTACACATTACACTTTCAATTTATTCAGCACCATACTTTTTCAAATTTTTTATGAAGAAAACTATGTGGTAGCCAGAGGAATTTCTTTTTCGTGGTGTATCCATGGGTTGATGTTGAATCACCCAACACATGGGTGGGAATCACCTCCAAAAAATGTATTCTAATACATCTTAGGTGGTAATGGATGAATATGGAGAGATATAGAAGTATACAAGAATGGAAAATAGCTTAGGAAGTCACTCTCACATGCATTGAAATTATTATTATGCATCAAGAATAATTTTAAATCCTCTTCCATACAATATGAATTAACGGATACATTAATTATATAAGAGTTAATTTCCCAGGGTAACAATGTTTGTAACCCATAGGATGAGATAATTCTCCCAAGGGTTACATCGTAGAAAATTATTTATAAATGATATACATCATGGTTGATAAGGTAAACAAAAATACATAACACTCAATCACCTATAAGAATTGTAACACTACTATATGAAACATTCTAGATGATTTAATACCTTACAATCTAACCACTAATATAATATAAATTTCATTGAAAATGGGAGTAATATATTATAACATGTACTTATGATATTCACTGTCATACTACATGATTTTCCATTATATATATAATAAATATTAGGATTTTGGATGTAACTCTAATAATAATAATACAAAAATCTCATATATGAAACAATATTAAATGGTTTTATATATAAACACCATATATTAAATATATATGAAACTCTTTAGAAACCATTTCATATAGTTCTACCAATTTATTAATCATTATAAAAAATTTCCTTTGAAACTATTTTATATTGTAAAATTAAGAAACAAATTATTGTTTATTTATTATTAGTCACAAATATGAGAAACCCTAGGTGATATTTATTGTTTCAATACTCCACTCCATCCCCCAATAGTTTTATACCTCTGTCCTACACGAATGACACCATAATCACCTTATCTAATCTATATTATCTTCTCTCATTGTCTCTATGGTCTTTGGTTAATTCATTCACCACCGTTCAAAAAAGATAATCTGCTAGTTCACCTTGTTTAATCTCAAGTGTTCTTATCATCAATTCATCATCATGTTTTGTTACAATATTATGATATATTTTTTTAATCATGTGGTATATATCATGATATTGTGGGAAGATTCCTAAATTTAATTTTAAGGATATAACATTTATTTGTTTATTCTAAATTATAATAAATTATCATTCATTTTTTCAAATATAAGTTACTGTTAGATGTTTTTATTCTAGATATATATAATTGTTTTTTTCCATAAAAGAGTCCTGATAAAATCTTAGTAACCATAAATATTTATGTTTTTTTCAATAACTATATTCTATTGTCAATCTTTCAAATATGTGCGTTATTTTTTTATGCTACGTAAAAAAATATTGGGAAAAAGAATTGTTTAAAAATTTTACAATGTATTTTAAATCCATAATGGTTAAACTAGTATATTTATTATACATTTATGTTTTTCGATAATATAAATAGTTTGAGAAAGGTTTTATGTCTTTATATTATTAAATTCAAGTTTATTTTTTATATTATTACATGGGATATAATGGGTAGTATAAAGAAATAATATAACATTATGTTAAAAGAGAGTTATGTATATTAATTTGAAAAATATATATTACTAAAATTAAAAATATGAAATCTCAATTTGAAGTGAATTATTATTTCAAACATTATTTCAATTATATTTGGAAAAAATAATTTACAGTAACATATGTGTAAATAAAATAAAATAATTTTTTTAGAAATAAAAAAATGAATTTGAATAAAATATATAAAAACATCACATACTTTTGAATGTATATACTAATAAAACATTTATACTTAGAACCATTTTTTTCATTTTATATTGTAATCACAATAAAATAAATTTATTTAAAGGTAATAGATAGAATATATAAGATAATGATATATGGGTAATTAAGTTATAGTAATGAAATGAATTCAACGTAGGTAGAATAACTTACTAATTAGTAATTTCAGCCATAAGAGTAGCATTACCGAAATAGTGGATGATTGTGATGTATCACTTCCAATAACATTTTTTAAAATATGGATTAATTGAATACATATAAACCTAAACAAAATAAAAATAGTTTCCTAACATGATGGAAACACATTATTGTTTAATATGATTTTGAATAAAAATTAATAAGATATTAAATATATTTCTAAAATTCATATTACAACATTTAAATGGAATTTTGATATTTCCAATTTATATATACATAATATAAAATTATTATTTTATAATCATATAATTATACACAATTATGTTAATTAATATGGAAACACATGTGAAATATTGCATCTGTGTTGAGGAATAATTATATAATATTGTACAAAAATACATAATTATTTGAAGCATTAAATAAGAAAAACTTTAAACATTTGGATAGCTGTATCCATATACACAGTCGTATACATATGAATATTTATATCAAATAATACATATTTATATTTTTATACATATTCATTTTTATATTAATCAATATACATTTACAATATGTAGATAGAAGTATATACATATATTACAGTTGAAAAAATACATTCATACTTAATATCGAACACAAGTATATAAACCAATTTTCATAATCCCATATGGATAAACAAATATGAATCATTTTATACACATAAAAACATATAATAATAAATATAAAATGATATACATATATATACAAATAATTATTAAATATTAACTATTAAAAATTTACCTGTGAAATAATATACATGGACCCCATCGAAAGACCTATGGTCTGCAAAAGACACAAAACATGTGTGGTAAAATACCAAGAAGGGGTGAGTATACAAATACTCACTACACTACTTAAAACCCCAAAATAAAAAGGGAGAAACTGAAAGGCAATGATCAAATTGACCTTTCCAGAGGAAAACTAAATCAAGCGAGAAAATACACCTAGAACCATCCTTGGTTATGCATGACAAGACTTCTTGATCTACCTGGGGTGTTAACAACGACATGTGAAAACACCACAAGGACTTCCAGAAATCACCCATACATACTCATATTATAAAATAAATATCACGAGGTTCCAACCACATAGATAGTAATAGGATTAAATTTTTAGGCTCTTACCATAATATAAAACTACGAGAACACACTCCATGAGCTCACCCATCCCATATGACACCCGTCCTAGAGATGCACTCTAGCAGGAACGACTCTACCATTCAAAATGTAATGGTGGAGAGAATTTTCTCCATCATGAACATCTTACTAGATCCAACTCTAGTTCCCCACACTATAGGTCCCATCATCGTTACGTCGAACACATCACAAACTAAACAAACAAAAGTGAAGAGGACTTCCCCTCAACACTGTACATAGTTGTTGGAACAATGCTCCAGACTACGCACAAGATTCATCCTCTCTAACAAGAGATACAAGATGGATACAATCCTCACCAGTACCCCACATCCAATGGATTACTACTCCTAACTAACCCACAAACCCTTTGTGGATCTTATAAGAAGTGTCCCACCCATCAGTCCGTCGAGGGGAACTAAACCCTATCTAGGTGTCATTCACATCTAGTAGATGGGACCTCACCTCATAGATATATCCCTTAAACAAGCGAGCTCCAAATCCATTGTAGTACCCTATCCATGATGCTACTCAAAGATGAAGGAGTACTAATACATAAGTGAGTACTGACACCTTGATCCAATAGGGGGGTAGTACTAATGAAGAACCCACACCCTGAAATGACCGGGGACCACCACATTGTAAATCTAGGAACCACACCCTAACATAATAGGTGAGTACCACTCTGTGACTATAGAACCCCCACCCAGGTAGGACTTGGGAGTACCAACTCTTCCATCTCATTTTTTTATGGGAAACACACAACCTAACAAAGTAGGGGAGTACCAACCCTAAGCATGAGGACCCACTCTCTGACATGGAAGGGGATTACCAACTCTACTAGAACAACATGTATGGAGGACCCTCTCCTGGGAATGATAGGGGTATATCTAATCCTATAATAGAAGACCGAAAACCTACCTTGTAGAGGAGTATCCACTATATCTATATGTCATATATGGAGGACCTGCAACCTGGTCCAATAGGGGAGTAATAACTCATTGTATATAGGACCTGATCCCTAGTCCAACTAGGTAGTACCTATTCTACCTTCATGAAAATAATGGGGAAATCCACATTCTAGTCAATCAGGGGAGTAACACCCCTAGATAAAACAACCCAAAGGTAACAAACCTGCTACCACAACATGGGGAGTCCCATATCTACCTAAAAAAGAGAGGTAGGGGAAACCAGCACCCTAGTCCACCAGGAGAGTACCAGTCCCAACATCTCTATACATGAACTACACCAACAACCAAAATCCACATAGTACAGGTTCACTAGCATGATGCTTAATTTACACCACCTCTAATCTTGTAAACCATAATAGAGGCCACCATTGTTTCCTATATGGAAAATAATTCAGGATAGGCTACACACAATATTGAATTTGTGTCCTATAGAAGGAATAATGAAAGGTTTAATATCTCAGATGGATCTTGTTGGATTACACGGTGCACACTGGTGCACACACTTTGTTTGAGCCTGCCCAAGAACGTAGTCATGTATCCTATATAAATGTTGTACTAACCCACGTAGGGTTACACAACCTGTAGATGATATACATGATGTGTCCCTCATCACATGGAACATGGCTATGTTCCTCTTCTTCACAAACCAACCAACAATGTCCCTTACCCATCTTGAATCTCATAATACATGCTATCTTCAGGATAGATTGGCACCCACCGATGTATTATTCCCATTTCCATGTATCGGACCTCATGTCTATGTATCTTGGACATGTGTTAGGGAACAACCATGTAGTTTCACACTACTAAACCAATCATTTTCCCAATATTACATGGTTTAGGGGGATACATAATGTGTGTCCCCTATACACGACATACAATCCTAAAATCTCATCTTCCATGAATAAGAAGAGTGACATGGAATGTTTCACTAAACTACATGTTGTCTAAATGATAATTCTAGTAGAGAAATAACTATAAACCACCCTTATTCATCCTGGCCTTCTTCAAAACTCAATGATATACCTATCAGGGATCAATTTCAATTGTATTTGGGCTCCAGACCTTGAAAAAATTCATAAAGGAAGGGATCAAGACTAAAAATAAAATCCTTCTACCTATTTGGTTAAATTAGGAAGATTTGAATCAAGAACAATTCCTTTATTGTTCTAATTCTTTATATGATGAAGATCTGTGTTAGAAAAGGAGATCAACAACATCTCATTTCATGGATTCAGCTCCATTTACAATCATTAACAAAGGGAGGGGAGGAGAGGAGGATTTCAAACTATTTGTGCCGTGAGAATAAATTGAGGGAAGGGGGAGAGGTTTGTTTAATTTTAATTAGTAATTTAATTAATTAATTTAATTTTCCTCAGGACGCTCTGTCACCAACATGCCCCAAAAAAACTCCCATAGATGTCGATCTTAGGTCATCCATATGGTAAACATGACATTTCATACTCAACCAAGTTATCATAACATAGATAGAAAACTCAAAAATGGAGTCTTTTGAGATCCATTTGAGTCTACACATGCAAGAAAAAATATAAATAATATTTTTAATATCGCCACACTGAGGCTCCTCGAGCCATAGTGTCCGACACCCACTCAGTGCCTAACATCGAAAATGTTTTCCAAAATATTCAAAATTCCTTCTGTTCGAAACTCGAGTCATTAAATTATCCCCAAAATCGGGATTTTCATCCCTAAAAATTGAAATAATATTCTAAAGGGATGAAACTGAGCTCCCAAATGGACTCCCACACCAGCAAGTTCAACAACGGTTCCCAAGCCACTTACAAGCACACACAGAATGGTACCACCAATATCAAATCACTCTTATGACCAATTTCTACCATGTCAACATTTTTCAACAAATAGGAACATATCTCCTTATCAGTGAGTGGTGGGAAAACACCAAGCACCATGATACATTTGTTGTCATGGGGTATAGCGGTACACCACATTGATAACCTGATGAATATAATGATGAAACCCTAGTGTTTAGATCCACCCCTTGATGGAGTGTACAAAAAACTCATAGGGTGTTTTTTTTCATTCAAGCTTGTTGATGAACACTTGAGGGAAATCACAAACAAAACATTATTTCCCTAAAGTAAACAATAAGTATTATCAGGCACATCATCTACAAACATCCATATGTAACACAACTCAAAGAAATAGAACATTACCACACCCACTAGTGTAATACTAGTTGAGTATGGATGGTAGGAAACCAATCCATACCGTAGAAACATCATAGGGTCTAACTATTCAACTACAGAACGATTAGATGCAATGGTCTCTCTCTCCCAGGGTCTCCAAGCTAAAGGGGACGAGCAGGAAAACTTTAGCTGGTAGGGAGAGGATATGCTCTAACAATTCATCTCATAACCTATCTTTGATCATGGAAGTCTAATTAACTCATCCACAAAACCGCGAAACTATATTCTTTGGGTGGAACTGACTCACCCACAAGGTTCTGATCACGTCAAACAAATGAATCTTAGTGGGGAAAGTGTTCCCCATCACCCATGAGTTAAAAGTTACATCAAAATACAACAAATCCTCTTCAAGTTTGTCATGTACTATTTTTATGTCAAACAATTGAGGTTACTCATGAAAAAAGGGTTGCTCAAAGATGAACTATGTATTTTTGGGCCTTCCTTCACAACATCCAACAAGGGATTATACCGATGCCTTGCTTCACCCTGGTTAGATGTTGATCATGAGAGGAACGAAAAGAGTACCGACAATAGTTTCTATTAATTTATACTATAGAAATTTGAATTCACACAAGGAATACCTCTATTCATCTTTGAATATTCCAAGTAAAAGGCCTCCAGAGCCTACAGTGGTCCTCGACCACATCTTCTAGCTATTCTGCCTCATTATCCACCTTTTGTACCTCCTTTATCCAAGAACCATCTCTTATAAGTAGTTTTGTCAACTATCCCCCTATTAGTGGAGTGGTGGATCAGAAAATATCTAGCATGATTCTCCCCTCTGTCGAAAGCATAACACTTCCTATATTGTGGCTGATCAAATACTACGTAATGCTCCTACTCTATATACCCATGCGCATGTGTCTAGGAATGGTTATCCCTTCTGCATCATGATCATATTAACTATCATATATTATCTCTAGCAGATGAGTATTCCTCATGTCTGGTGTTTTGGGTCACATCCAGTAGTTCCCCATCCATAAAAATTTCCACCACTAGAGATCACTGTTGTTGTCTTCATAAGTGGGAATTCAGAGTAGTATCACAAAAACCTAGATCTCCCATTGCAATCCCTTCTCAAAGGTCTATGCTCTAAAGAACAGATCCCAAACCATATCCAGGATTATCACGGCATGTATGTGAACCTCACCAATAACTCTACCACTATCATGCTACCCTGCCGAAGCTTCTTAATCACATGGATACACATTTATCTCAACATGGTTGGGTAAAACTATTCCCTAAAGAGTATATGAAATTTTTTCCAAGTAAGAGTCACCTCATCATGAGATTGTATCACTAGATTCCACCATCACCCAGTTGAAACCTGCAGATGCCTCTCTGCTTGGAACACCATATATTTAGGAGGATTCCTCACTTAGTGGAAAACTCACATACAATCTCAAGCCAATCATATTCTTTATAGTGGACTTGATCACCCCGATACATCAGAGGTCACTACCTCTAGAACTTCTATAAATAACTTGTCCTAATAATATCCTTGTCGAAAACTGTTGGTAAAATATACTTCTCAAAAGGTAGTGGAACTACCAGTGGATCACCCATATGTAACACCTGAGAATAAGTGCCCTTCACCGAAGCCTCGTCACGGGGTAGATTGTCACCACAATCTCATTGAATAATCCTATATGTAAGTCTTCATGGAGGAATCCTAAAATATAATCAATATGAACCATGTTAAAATAGGGGATTACTTCTCATGAAGGACCCACACCCTAGAACTATTGGGCAGAACCACTTTGTAAATCTAGGACCCACACCCTTACACTGTAGGGGAGTACAAAGAAAATGACTAAAGGAACCGCACCCTAGTAGGACATGGGAGTACCAATTCTGCTACCTCATTCATTATGGGAAAACAACACCCTAACAAGATGGGGAATTACCCACCCCAGGATTGATAACCCACTCCCTAAAATTTTAGAGGAGTACGGACTCTATCGGAACAACACATATAGAGGACTCGATCCCTAGAATGACATTGGAGTAGCGACTCCTATAATAGGGGACCCACACACTGCCCAATAGTGGAGTACCCACACTATATATACATCATATATGGATGAATTATGACCTAGTACAATAGGGGAGTACTGAATCCATGGATAGAGGACCCACTCCCAGGTCCAATATTAGAGTACCTAATCTACGTTCTTGAATGTCACTGGGAAAATTGCACCCCAGTCCATCAGGTGAGTAACACACCCATCGAAACTACCCAAAGGTAACGAACCCACACCACCAACCTGGGGAGTCCCATATCAACCTATGAAGCGAGGTTAGTGAAACATTCACCCTAGTCTACTAGTGGAGTACGAAACCCAACATCTCTCTACATGTACCACACCAATAACCCATGTCGTCTCAGTGAAGCTTCACTCATGTATTGCTCAAAAGGAAATATATTAGATATGTATAATCTCATCCCTTAATCATTATCTACTATAATCTCTTATTTTTCTTCAAACTATGTGCATTAGAGATGAATTTTTCATGCAAGAAGCACTAAAATTAACTTTTAATAGATCATAAGATTAATTGGAGAGATAAAATTCAATCGACTTGTCTCTATATATTTATCAAAATAGAAATTGTTAGCACATGGTATCCAATAATACATTAATTTCTAAAACCATAATAATATCCCAAAAGTTTAACTTAATAAATTTCATAAATATTTTACCTTAAGACTTATGTTAAAAATGTTTAACTAAATTAAATTTCCTAAAATTTATATTTAAGGTTATTATATTTCCAAAATCAACATCATATTAGATTCCCTAAAAAATATAAAGTATATCCAAATGTCCCATAAAAATATTTGAATAACTTAATCACCATAAAACCATAATTAAATCAAGGATGAATCCATAATAATATTTCTCTCTTTATTACTTAAATATAATATAAAATAATAGAATATATTTCAAAATTACAAAAATGTAGTAAACTCTAGCATAAACCATCAAATAACTATCAAATTTAAAGGTCAACAGTACTATCCTAAAATAATATATATATATATATATATATATATATATCATTATTAAATGAAAATCATGAATATATTAAGGTTTATATTTCCCTAATCATGTATTTTTCAAAAATATCAACTTTCCACTAAATCACATTTCTTAGTCATCCATACCATTCAACATGTTTGTTCAAATACTTATAGAAAACTTCTATAGATAAATCCTAATAAATTTCAGGATTTTTTTAATGATAATATAATTGAATATATACTTATAAAACATTATTAATGGATCTATATTCAGATGAAATTTAATCCTTGAACTACTTTTTTATTAATAGCATTAGTTTGGACTTGATTCATTATCCCTTTTGAGGTCTATTCCTTTGATGCTTGGGGAATTAATTTATATAGTACACCATATCCTTATAGTTAAGACATTGAACATTTGAGGTTTCGTTATTTCTCTTCCATTCAAGCACCTATTTCCCTTTAATTCAAAAAATGAAGAAAATTCAAATTCCCATTATTCAAGTACACAGTTGTTTCTTTCCACAATTATCACATGTGGGAACATGCTTTATTCCCTTTTTTGCCTTATCCATTTTTTTCACTTTTGTACTCTTCTACTCTTGGTTCCCTTAAAATAAATATCATTTCGAGAATTATTTTTCTATATTTATAGCATATGATATTATTTATAATGAACAAACCTAGGTTAACTAGAAAAGCCTCCCAAATTGGCACTCCACATGACATGACTAAAACATTAGAAATAAAAATAGATCTTGATTATAAAAAAACAATAAATATTTGGTAAAAAAGAAAAAATTTAATGATACCATAAAAATAAAATCCAAGGAAAAAAGTATAAACTTGAAAGTAAGTCATGTACTCATGTGACCAACAATCACCTCTAAACCTACCCGAACTAAAACCAACAAGAAGAAGAGAATAAAACATGTAACATTATGGTTTTAACGTTACATAAATCCTATAATACTACATCTAAAAATTCTTAAAGCCATATTAATGGTGTAATCCAAATCCCATGAGGATACCATCATATTTTTTTTACATGGTCTAATTTCTAGAAGGAAATAATCCAATCGTCAAAAACAAATTAGTTTTAGAAATAATTTTCACAATATAAATCTAATTGTAAATAATTTTCTAATTTCTCTTACATTGTTTTTCATTGTGTCATTCATATTCTCAATCTATAAATATAAAATGTAAAAGTTATACAAAAAGAAAAGCATATCAATTCATCAGGTGGTAAATAAGTAAACATATATCATATAAATAACCTTCAATTTCAAGCTATGTGATACAACCTCATATGAAAATATATTAGAAACAATCCGTCATAAAAAATAATCATGGTATATTTATTGAAAAATGAAAAATGAAAAATAACCTCACATATTAGGAATAATCTTATGGGACAATTCATACTAGACACTCAAAATCCAAAACAATCATATGTTGGATCCAAAAATATATATTCCTGCTAGTTGATATCACAAAAAGTTACCTCCTAGCGGCGTAACATTCACTAAGGCTACTTGTGTCTCTATCCTGATACAACCAAGGTTACTAATGTTAAATTGTCTATAAATTTTCAAACCATTCTCACAATTTCATAAAAAAAATTTAGATCACATCGAATGTAATTTTGACTTTCAAAACCCTGTTCCAAATCCACCAAATCCATTTTCAAAGTAAAAACCCCATTTTGAAATCATTTTCCTTTCCAATAAATCTTTGAAACCATTTATCACTTGAATGTAATGGAAATTAAATGTGTTTAATAAGTAATAATACAAAATTCATCAAATTAAGCCATTGTATTTAAACACCTACCTCAACATCGTATAAACATAGATGCTTTTGTCAGTGGTGACTAGAAACCAGAAGAACGGCCTCTCAAAGACAAGGCATACCCAGAAGATAAAAGGTATTGATTTAAAACACTATAAGATCACAAAACCTCATCCAAAAAAAATAAACAACCAAAACCTATGATTAACATGAAGGAACTATTAGTTGTAGAGAATAAACCCAACCCTAACAATGACCAATCAATAAATGAACTGATTAGGATGGGAGGGAATCTCTCAAATAACCTAGGGAACTCTCTTGGTCGAGAAAAGGAAAGATGCAAAAAATTAATTAATAAAACACCCAAAAACAATCCTAAAATACTAGGCAGTAAAATTTACTTAGTGCGTAACCCATTTACATGTTTTGTATTCTAAAATGCTTAGAAACCTAAAAACGAGTCACTTTTTAATTAGAACCATATTTTTTCTTCTATATATCATGTACCTATTGCATGGTGTGTAACCCTACAAAATTTGTATCCATTTCATGACATCTATCTTGAAATTGTTATATTAAATTCATAGTTAGTATATTACATTTAAATCCCTATAATAGATAAAAAATTTCAGTTTTTATGCTGAAAAATCCAACAAAATACCCAACATAATCATTACATGTAACCACTAAACTCCTTCATGGAGTTACTCAACCAAAAAAATAGGAAAAACTAAAAAAGGTATAATCATTCCTGACTGATTGATAATGGTTCATTAATCTATGTTATTATATGATAAAAAGGTTTCAGAGACTATTTCCATTCAATGTATTTTCTTAATCACATCAATGAAATAGGAAAGGTTGATCTTTGGATTAAGTATGTTGTCCAAACCGTACCTAGATAACATTATAATATTATCTACATAATTAGAAATGTTTTCCTCTTAATTTATTGTTAGACCTAAGAATTTTCTCTCTATATTTTCTTTGTTCTTATGAAGATAATCTTTTTCTAGTAAGAGTACCTTAAATCCCTTCAATTGGAAACACATTCTTTTTACGTTCAAAATTCATTGATATTATGTTTCTAACAATTTCAATGTTGTATGATAGTAAATAATTTTCTATGTGACTTTGTAAAAACATTAGGTAAAGTTTTTATCTATCATTGGTTCATGTTGACCTTCCATCAGTTCAACAAATATACCATTAGTTCAAAAACATATACCATTGACTATCTAGAACTACCATTAGTTCAATGGATATACCACTAAACACATCTACCATTGGACTATATCTTCCATTAAATAAATTCAAGTGTATATTAACCATTAATTATATACCACTAATAGTTCTACCACTTATGATTTACCGATAAAGATATCTACCCATCCGCACATCTACTGTTGAAGTCCAACATCTAACACATCTATCGTTACAGTCCTACCACTAAATCATCTATTGTTATAGAATAACCACTAAAAGATATACCATGGAATATATATTGATGAAGATATTATTTTTTCATCACATATAGCATTTCAATGTCCATCCTCTTGAATATATCATCCTCCAAAGAGTATATACCATCAGAATATATCTACCAGTAAGTGATCTACCGCCAGAATGCTTCCATTAATGTCCATACTATTATTTGAATTTAATTACTCCAATAGCTATTTTATTGTTAATAATTTATTTAATTCATGTATGGATTTAATAATCATTATTATTAAACCACTCCATCGATTCATGAAGGAAACATTAAAACTTTTTAATTTAGTTCTATTATGAGGATATATGATTTTATTTATTATTAATCAACATTGGATAATTAGACCTAGAGAGTTATATATTCATAAGAACTCCCTTATGTGAATGTGGAAAATGATATATCCAATTGTAGTGATACATAAATAGTGATCATAGGCTTTTATACTGTAATATATAGACCAGTGTGTGGAAGGATTTTGGATTTATATAGACTAAGAAAATGATGACTTTAAAAACCATTAGAACACTCTGTTTTATTGCATATTCTAAGAAACAAATTTGAGCTTTTATCAAAGACACACTCAAGGGAACATTTTAGGCTGTTCATATAGAGTATCATGAATTTATGACATTTCAAATCATTTTATCTTTCTTTTTATGATTTATCATATTATTTCTGTGTTACGTTACTCTGTTTATCTAGAAAAACCACCTCATATAATTAAATGGAGAGTTCTTGACAGTCTTTTACTCAATTTTATTTATTTGTCATTCCAAAACAACTATATAATAGGTTGTGTGTGTGACCTATAAATAACTTTATACCATTTATAATTTTGTAAGAGGATTTTATTATAGATACCCTATCCTATTTCACATATTATTTCTTGATTTTAAAAATAATTAACAATAAAATTAGAATCCATTGATTATAAAGTCTAGTGTCTTCAGAAGACTTGGTAGATAAAACTAAAAACATGGGAATATATAAAAAATTATTTATTTGTCATCTATTATGATATCTTAACTTATTTTTGAACCCTTATATCTTTATACGTTAACCTTTTTATTACATGAAGAAATGGATGTGTAAAAAATCCCAGTAAGGGAATAAACAATAAATTAATGTTTAGCTCAAGGGTGGGAAGGAATAACATAATGATATAAAAAGGCATGTGATAGGATGAAACATTCATAATGATAACATATAGGATAATGGATCATATAATCCTGGAAAATTTTTAATTTGTAAACAACATAAAAAATACATTACCATGAGTCAAGGATCATTGCACATGGATGAGCATGCATCAAGGCCAACCACCACGACTGTTGTACATGGAGAATGAGTTAAGCATAACCACCATGACTGTTCAACATGAGGTCTCATCAGACCAAACATTACCCAATGCATTGGCGAGATATATGGGAATACACATCATAAAATTTTCATGAATCTTCATTGCATGTAAATAATCATAGAAAATGAATCAAACATAATGTTTACCCATGGAAATATTTATGTATCATAATAATGTCAAAAGGATTAACAAAAAGGAATATCATAATAGTGTTCATGAAATAAGGTATATAAATCATACATGTACATTCATAAGGTAAAATAGGAAAAAATAATTATAATGGATTTCAAAACTAAGTGAAGTCATATAGAAACATTATTTAAGAGACATTAGAAATAAAACATTTTATTATGGTTTATTGAATATATTAAAGACAATTTAAAGTGAACAAGGGAATAATATTTACTATAAAACAAGAAATGAACCTAGAAATATTTAATAACAAGAAATGATATTATATAAAAATTATGATGTCTTAATACTGATTATGGAGTGCACTTGAAAATGGGAAAAAATTCCAGAAGTTCCCTTTAATGTGGCTTACTTTTCAAGAAGAACTGAAATCCAATTCTTATTAAAACCTGAATATCCCAAAAAAATGGTTGAAATGTTATGAATGTATAATTCTAGAACATAAAAACATAATTTAGAATAATTATATAACAACACATAAGAGTTTAATTCGGTTAATGGGGGACAAAGTGTAACTCAAAGGAATAATTTGTTTTTCGGGTAGAATTTCTTACCTAATGTCTAAAACGGTTTTAAACATGATCTTAATATCCAGAATAAACAAATTATATTCATTAATTAATAATTATAGAACCTTTTCTACAGGTAATATAAATTTTTATTATTTTATTAAGTTTATTTATGGCCTTTTTAATGAGTTTTGTTGTTCAATTTCATCGTTCGGGAGTTCATGTTTTCATAGTTTTCATGATCAGTTCACTTATATAAGAGCACAAATGTCCATGAAAAGTAGACATATTAATATAGAATTGAATTTATAAGTTATTATGTAATATAATTAATCTTAAATAATCATATAATCCACATAGTGTTTTTTGGTGAGGAGGAATCATTAGATAAGATGTTAGTGATAATCAATTGGCTTATTTTCGGAGGCTTTTTCTCACAACAAACATATTTTGTTTTATTATTTAAAAAAAATGTTCATATAATGAATATAGGAAAATTCATAATATATAAAAAATATATTATAATTTGGCTCATCCATAAAAATAGTTTTATTAATATCCTTGAAGACAGTAATAGAGAAGGAAAACGTGTCGTCCTTAAAAGTGATAAATTAACACCCCAGGAATAACGTTTTCAATACTAGAAAAAGGGAGGGTAGATGGGATTAATGATTAATTATTCCATTATCATAATAAAATTATAGTATATATGAGGTACTAAATTTATAATACCATGTGGATGAGTGGGGGTTAGGAGAGAAAAATAAAATAAATGAACGTGAAATGAAATTAAAAGAAAATGAAGAGGGATTTACCTATTGATTACATCTTCTTGTAAACCTTCTTTGGGGATTGGTTTTCATATTTTGTTAAGATAAAAATCTCATGGACATGGGGGATTGGATTGGGATGATATTTGAGTTGAATTTTTAACAAGGATCAAGGGTTTATATGATTTAGGAGAATATGTGGTGAGTTATAATATTTATACAAGAGGAGAGGGTGTTTTCTCATTATTTTATTTATTAGTTTATTAATTTGGATGAGTAATATGAATATTTTAAGAATTATCATCAAATATAATGAAATAATTATCGATATTTTGAGTTTTTAGGATTAAATTATCCCTACATCATCTATTACTCTATAATCCAAGTATTTATCCATTATAAAAAATAATCATATTCTAATATTCACAAAAAATTCCTCTACTTTAGAAAAATCTCAAAAATTCACCATAACTGTTTTAGGATGTGAATAATTAAAAAATACTCCATTTTATGAAAATAATTATCTAAATTTGAAAATTTATATTTTTAAATAACATCATCATTTTCTCAAGAATTAAATATTTTACAATTATAAATGATTTTATAAAACATTGAAAAATTAATTAAGGTCTCATAAAATTTACTTAAAATAACAAGAAAACAAAATATTAATTTATGAATTCACCTTATAAAAATAAATATTATTTTAAATTTTTAAATTAATCACATAATTATAATTAAGCATTTATAACCAATAAAAATTCCAACAATTAATTAAAAAATTTTAAAACAATTATTTACTTATAATATGATATAATTATATCATATTTAAATTTATAAGATGATTAAATTTTTTTGTAAATTTTTAGGTGATATTACTATTCAATTTTTTGGTTTACTATTCATAAGGTTCACATTACTATTGCATAGGTCAAGTTACTATTTCATCTATATATGTTGCTTAACATATAAAAATACATCTTTTTTTCATTCGATCTTTATTTATAATGTTTATATTGTGTAATTTATGTGATTTAATAAGATTTACTATATATAAAATAATTATAAGAAGGTAATTTCCATTGGTAAAACTTTGGGTCATTACATTCTTCCCCCCTTAAGAAATTTCTCTCTTGAAATTTTTATCACATTAAGGTGAAAATAGGTGTGGGTACTTTTCTTTCAACACTTTCTCTGGTACCCATGTTGCCTCTTCGTACTTATGGTTTCGCCAAAGTAAATTTACTAGGTGATTTTTATTATTGCATTGAAAATTGTCTCTACAATCCAAGATCATCACTAGAAGCTCCTCATAATATAGATCATTCTATAACTGAACCAACACTTAATTTAGTACATGTTAGGGATTTGGTATGTACTTTCTTGAGAGGGATATGAGGAATACATGATGTACCTGAGACATGGTTAGTGTAAGTGCTTGTCAATAGTCCATAGCTATGAAACGATCAAGGATCGTGAAGGAGCCGATGTACCTAGGGCATAGATTTCCGTTCTTCCCAAATCTCATGATCTTATTCCATAGAGATATGCATAGGAATACCATGTCTCTGACCTTAAACATGAGGTCCTATCGACAATTATTTTCATAAAACATATTTCATAGTTTGGATTCCGTGATGTGATGCGGAATGGTTTTCACCATTTCCACCATTTCATCATCAAATTCTGGTCCTGACATCTTACACTAATAAAATTCAACCCAATATGTGTGTGTTCTTCACCTTTTCCCTTAAAGGGATTTATGTGGAGACGTTTGGATGCTTGAGTTGAAACAGATATTTTATGAGAACTTGACATGTGTAAGATGTTTGTCCCATCCTTTTGTGAGCTTCATAGAACATGCTCTCAACATATCTTCTAATGTTTGAATAGATCACTCATATTTTCCATCAGTTTATGAAATATAGGACATACTAAAGTTCAGCTCAATGTGTAGAGCATGTTAGAGACTTTTCTACAACATTGAGGATAATCTAGGATCTCGATCAAATACAATTGAATGTGGTAATCCATTAAACCTTACCACCACTTTGATGTATATCCATGCAATTTATCTAGTGAGAAGTCCTCTCTTATTACAATAAATTGAGTAGTCTTTGTATGATAATCCACATAAACACATATAGAATTGTTTCCTTTGGATGTCTTCAGAAGTCCAGTGAAAAATTCCATGGTGATGTTCTCCCAATTCCGTGTTGGTATGGGTAATATTTTTGTCATCCAATTTGACTTTTCCCATTAGACATTCACTTTCAGTCATACTAGGAACCTTGATGTATACTCAGCAGTCTCTTTTTTCATATTTTCCCACCAATTGTTTTTTTCATATATCTCAACACATCGTTATACACTCTATGTGAATATAGAAGGTTGAGCTATGTATGTCATTAAAAATATCTTTATTTACCTATATATTAAATGTTAAACATAGTAATGACACAAATATCTTGAATCATTCCTTATCTATTTTGAAGGATGAGGATTTACCATTTCTAATAACATCCACCCTTTTCTGAATTGTCACATCATCTCTTTAAGAATCCTTTATTTTATCCTAGAGTGATGGTTGAGAAATCATTTGAGAAAGAATTGATAACATTCCTCTCATAATGATTTCGATGTATATCTTTTCCATGCCTATGAATATTGGTTACTTCTGAATAGTAATCCTTAATAAAGATACAAGATCATTTTTACTTAGAGAATCTTCCACCTTATTTAAATTACTCAGATGGTTAGTGGATTGAGCATTTGTAGTCCTTTATTATCTTTATCTCTAATAGAGAATATTAACCATCTTCTTTGTGAATATATATTTTCTACTCTTGTGATCAGTATATATCTCACACATATCCCCATAGAGATAATGTCTCTTGAATTTCAATATGATGATCAAATCCAATAACTCCAAATCATGTGTAGGATAGTTTTTATCATGAATTTTAAAATTCCTTCAGGCATAGGAAACCACTTTATCAGTTTTCATCAGTACATAGAATAATTCCCTTTTTAAACCATTATTGTACACTGTAAACAGTTCTCCACTTGTTAAGTGTGTGAGTATGGGCGTAGTGATAAGCCTCATATTGTGATACTTAAGGATTCCCACAAACTTTTTAGTCCATAAAAACTTCACTCCCTTCAATATCAGTATGGTAATTGGGTTTTCCATTCTTGGTATGTTCTTCAAAAATCATCATTAATACCCACCTTGGACAAGAATTCTTCTTATATCCGTTATAAATATTGGCATGGGCCACTCTTTGAATTACATTAACATGGAAGAGACTATAGATATCCTGTTACTAGTGATAACTAGCTCCAAAAAAGATACTTCCTTCATCCAGAACTCAATTTTTCTATAATTTTCATAGAGATTATCCCTTTTTAAATTCTTCAACATCTTATTTGAATTCTCCTTGGGTTCCTCCTAGAATGTGTAGTATATCAAAATATCATCAATAAAGACTACCAAAACGTTTTCGAGGAATTATCTAATGAATTTATTCATTAAGTCCCTAAATTTTCTGTCACAATAGTGAGTTTGAAGGTCATAACTATGAAATCATAATGTACATACCTCATTCGAAAGGTCATCATGGGTATATGTTCCTTACGTACCTTTAATTAGTGATATCCCGACCAAAGGTCCACCCTAGAGAAAAAAATTTCACCTTGTAGCTGATTGAGATTGTAATCTATCTATGGTAGGGGTTACTTATTTTTTTTAAAGATTTTATATTGTTCTTGATAATAGATTAAAAGGTGCATTGATCCATCCTTCTTCTTAACAAAGAGGACTAGCACACCCCATGGTGAAGGACTAGGTTATATAAAACCTTTTTCCATATTCATCTATAACTGTTTTTTAGTTATTCCATTTAAATGGTCACCATTAAATAAGTTTTACTAGATATAGGTATTGATCAATGAATAACTGAAATTGAGACCTCAGCCTCTCGGTGATGTGGAAGACTAGGATACTCTTCAGGGAACACGTCGGTGTAATACCTCTCAATGGGCATGTATTAGATATTTATTCACTCATTTTTCTCAATTATTTGTTCATAATATAGTTCCTCATAAAGATGTAATATCCACAATTGAGAAACTAATTCTATAGGAAATTCATCCTCCTCCCTACACTTGTACAGAATAAGAGGATACTTCTGGATGTGATGATTGATCTCCCTTTCCTGATAGAGGATGTTGGATTTACATAAAGATTGACAATAAATGTCCTAAATGACATCAAACTCTACCAAAGGTAGTATGAAATGATTTTCTAGGAGGTTAAGTCCACAAAAATTAACTGGGGATGAGTTGTAATATTTGGATGCAATAATTTCCCTACTTTCTATTCTTAATGACATCTCTGCCTCAAAAATTTGAGGTGGTGTTTGAATAGTTCCAATAAGTTTTTAAGATATGAAGGAATGTTTTGAGAAATAATAAAATTGTATATTTTCTATTCCATATTGAATATTTAATGTACCTATAACCGCATTGTTGTTTAAATATACCTCATTAGTAGTGATATCATATTCCCTTAATTGTTGCCTTAGAGGATTTTGTTTATTACCTCTCACTACCCAAGTCATAGGGAATTTTTTTATAAAATTCACATGTTTGTTGATGTTGAAACACTGCACTATAGTCATAGTATTGATCTGAACCTTATTTTATTCTTCTTCACTTGTGGAATTCTTCATTTTCCATTGGCAGTTCCTAGCAACATGCCCCATTATTCCATATTTGAAGCATTTCATAGTTCTATTTGGATATTTCATAGGATTCTTCTTCCCGCAATTTTTATATATGGGATGTTTATTTTTCTTACAATCATGCGATTTATTTTCTGATCCACTCATATTAGATTCTATTTTCCAATTTTCAATGGGCCCACGAGACAAATGAGAGTCTCTGATACCCATTTCTACCATAAGGGGGTAGCTTAAAATAACCTAATAACTATAGAAGTCTCCAATTGTCAATGATTTTAATAGTCTCAACATTAGTATAATAATGAATCAATCCACCATTATTTTAGTGTTTATGAAAAATCAAAGGTGTATCTTTCATGCCGTATAATGTTTTCTGCAAACACCCAACAAGAATCATCTTCAATCTTCTTAAGTCTAATGAACTCTATTTACATCATGAAAGGGAGGGTTTGTGGAATATATTTACTAAAAAACATTTTCTTGAATTCCTCCCAATATATAGAGTCAATTTCCACCAACTTTTGGTTTTTTATCTGTGTCCAGCACTAATCATCTTCCTCATCAAAATAATAGACCGCATGCATAATATTCTATTATTCTAATCATTAGAGGAAAAATATTATATTTTCAGTGGAGTTAATACACAATTAGATGGGGAGGGGATCAGAAGATCCACTAAACATGGGAGGCCTTTTATACATAAAATATTTGACCAGAACATTATCTCCTAGGAGAATGAGGTTGTTCCATGCAATTGAATTTATTATTCATAACTTGAGCCTGTTGATAAAGTATTGTCATGTATTTTTGAGTATCATTAACATAAAATTTAGAATATTAGTAAGTAAATCATCACATTTCATATAAAATAGTTTTTTGGAACTATTTATTATTTTCCCATCCATTAACTATGAAAAACTAAGTACAAATAGGTGGCTAAAATACATTACTAATAAGCATAATAAAAGGAAACATTGAACATAAACGGATAAACATATAAAGGAAAAGTATATCATAACAGGTTATTCCCATTTTTTCAATATAAGTTATCTAAGGATTATTTCTTAATGTATAATATTATTGGATTTTTTGTATTCCTTTAATAATTTTTCATAATGATCTTATGAATTTACCTAATCATATCCCCTAGGAGTGTCAAACCTGGTGCATTATAACGATAATTATCATGTACTGGGTTACCCCGAGTAAGGCTCGACCTACCTTTTCCTAGTTTTTAATACTAGGTACATCTATTCCATAATCATGTCCACTTGTAGTATCCATATGGGGAAGTATTTTATTGATAAAACAGTTAATATTAACAAAATTAATGGATGTTTTCTTAGACATAGTATTATCCCTAGGGTTTTTATTAAAGTTCTTTATTACTAATATCCAAAAATAACTAAACCTTCATCTATTACCAAATATAGAGACACTAGCCTTTTTCACATATTATTACCTTATTTTAAACAAAATTAACTATAAAATTACAATCCAAGGATCTTAATTCTAGTTTCTTGGGAATACTAGGTACATGAAACTAAAACCATGGGACTAAATAGATAATATCTTTATTTATCATCAATCATTCACTTAAATTACTTTGAGATTTACATCTACATAAGATAACTTGGGGATAAAATAGTAAAATGTATGAAATAAAAATCCTAGAAATTGGATAAACATTAAAATAAATCTAAGCACATGGTTTAGAAGGCCGAACACAATGATATAAAAAGGCATGGAACATGATTTAATATATGGAATCAGGACATATAGAATATGGGATCATATAATCATTGAATCATAGTATTTTTGTATTAATATAAAACACCACTTTATCCTTATTTGACCCTTATTTTACATAGAGGAGCACAAGTTAAGGCTAACCTCAATGATTTGGAGAACAAGTTAAGGAAAACCACTATGATCATTGTCCATGATGTCTCATGAAACTAAAAATTAAGAAAATATTTGGATAACTCTCTTGGTTCACCCATCATAACATTTTCATGAATATGTGTGCCACATAAATAATCATACATAAAGAATCAATCATAAGGTTTCCCCATGGAAATAGTTGGGTATCAAAATCATGTCAGAAGTCTTAAAAAACGGAATATCATAATGGTGTATATGAATGAATATAATTAAATAATAAATGGAAATTAATAATGGAAAATAGGAATAAATATTGATAGGTTATTTTATTCCTAAGTGAAAACACCTAAAAATAGTGTTAATGAATCTTTATAAATAAATCATTCTTGTGCTGTATATTTAAAATATTAAATATAATTTAAAGAGGAAAATGTAATTATATTTAATATAAAACTATAAATGAACCAATAAGGAATTAATAATTAAAATGGTTCTTCTAGATAAATAATTTTGGCTTAAAACTTATTATGGAGTGCACATGAAAATGGGTATGAATTCGGGAAGTTCACATTAATCAGGATTTCTTTTCGGGAAGAAATAAGAAATGTACCTTATAAAAAATGAATATCGTAGAAAAAGAAGGATGAAATGTTATAGATTCACAATTTTGGAAGATAAATAAAGAAATTAAAATATTTATATACAAATATATAATAGTTAAAAATTTTAAATGGGGATAAATCATAACTCTAAGGAAAAATCCATGTTTGGGTAAAATCCCTTACCTTATGTCTGAAACGATTCTTCACATGATCATAATTTCATGAATAGTCAAATTAGATTCATTAATTAATAATTCGATAAAATTTTATACATAAATTTTATTTATTATAATTTTATTAAGTACATTTATGCCCCTTTTATAGGAGCCATAATGTTCAATTTCATCATTTGGGAGAGCTTCTTTTCTGAGTTTTCATGATCAGTTTGCTTATATTAGAGTATGTATGTTCTTGTAAAATTAAACTAGAAATATATAAATGAACTTATATGTTATTAAATGACACACATAAGATTAAATGATCATATTAACCATTTGGTTATTTTTAGGTGTGGATGAATCATTAGATAATATGTTAGTGATAATCATTTGGATTATTGTAGATGGTTTTCGCTCACAAAGAACTTGTATTGTTTTATAATTTAACATCACACATATATAATAAATACATAACATTACAGAGGATATAATACATTTATTGTAATCTTGTTCAACCATAAAAAACATTTCATGACCATCCTTGAAGATGATAATGGAAAATGAAAATTGTTCCTCCTTGAATTCAATAAATTAGAACCTCCCAAACAACATTTTCATTACTAGAATAAAAGGTAGATGGGAAGGGATTAAAAATTGAATATTACATTATAAAAATAAAATTACAATATATGTGAGGTAATGGAGTTATAATATAATTTTTATGGGGGTAGGTGAGAAGATATAAACAAAATAAAAGAACTTGAATAGAAATTAAAAGAAAAGGAAGAGAGTTTTATATCATGGATTCTTCTTCTTGAGAACCTCCATAGGGGATTGGTTAAGGTATTTTGTCAATACAAAAATTACCTAGTCCATAGGAAGGTTCTTGAGAGGATATATGATCAAAATATTTACAAGGCTCAAGGCTTGATATGTTTGAGGATAATAGGTGGTGAGACGTAGTATTTATATTAGAGGAGGAGTATTTTCTCATTATTTAATTCATTAGTTTATTATTTTGGATGATGACTATGAATATTTTGAGAGTTCAAAAAATATTATAAAATAATGATTTATAGTACTTGATTTTGTGTGTCTTTAGCCTTACATAATCTATGATTCCATAATTCAGGTATTTATCATTTATCGTAAATTATTATATTTTACTATTCACAGAAATTCAAATATTTTAGATAAATCCCAAAAAACATACCCTAACCATTTATAGATGTTAAAATTAAAAAACTAAAAACTAATTTATGAAAAAAAATTTATAATCACAATAAATATAATATATAAATATAATTATCCTTTATATTTTGTAGTTAGAGATATAGATAGAGAAACAAAAACTAGAGCTTCTTTTAAAAATCCGGCTGAACAATGAGCTTTTTTGTCACAACATCAACGTAACTACAATAATAAATCAAATAATGATGAATTATTAGTGTTGGAAATTCAATAATAACTCAATAAATTTTAATGAATATAATTCTATGAACTATTAGATAGACCTAATAATACTTTGACCATTTGATCTAAATGGGTGTTTAGAAACAATGATGGTGATTTAGGAACTATAGTTAGAAAAAAAATAGATTTATTTGAAAAGGATATAGTCAATAAAATGGTATAGAATATGAGGAAGCCTTTTCACTAGTAACTTGACATGAAACTATTTGAATGAAGCTTCCAATGAAATACATTGGAATTTGAAATATATCATATGGATGTTAAAATTCCATCCCTAAATGCTTATATAGGTGAAGATTTTTTTATTAAATAAACCCCTATATTTCAAAATCATAAATTTCAAAATCATGTTTTTTAATTAAAACCAAATGATTTATATTGATTAAAACAATCCCCTAGAGCTTGTTATGATATTTTCAACTCATTTTTTATTTCTAAATATTTTACTAATGGAATAGTTGGCCCTAATTTATTTATAAAAATAATTTAAGAAAGATGTTTTAGTAGTAAACATTTATATTGATGATATAATTTTTTGATCTTTTAAAAATCCTTTGTGTATTTATTTTTCAAAAATTTTGAAAAGTGAATTTGAACTGTGTTTAAAGGGTTTATTAAAATTCATTCTTAGTTTTCAAAATTTTGAAAATAAAAAAGGAATTATTTTATATCAAATAGAGTACACAAACAAACTTATAATATATTTTAGTATGAAATGTACAAAGTTAACGATTCTACCATGAGTATACCCTATAAGTTGGTTCTAGATAAAACTATGAAATTAGTAGTTTAAAACAATCATAGAGGTATGATTAGATGTTTTCTATATATATCTACTAGAAGACCAGATATCATGTTTATTGTATATATGTGTGATTTTTTTCAATAAAATCTCGTAGTCACGTTTATATTGTCTCAAAAAAATTATATTCCTCATGTATAAAACCAATTTCAGACTATTTTATCCATGGGGACAATAATTTTATTTAGAGAGTTATTAAAATGTGGATTTTAGTGGTTGTATGTTATATTGAAAAAGAACCTCAAGAAGATTTCACCTTTTTGGAATGTCACTAGTTTCATGTTTTTGTAAAAAGTCAAAATTCTATTTTACAGTCTACTACTAAGGATGATTATATTGCTGAATGAAATTATTGTGGTCAGATTCTAGTGGTGAAACAGACTTTACAAGATTATGGATATCAATTACAATATGTCACTCTAAATTGTGAAAATTATGTAAGTTAAATAATTCCAAGAAACATATATCTCATTATATGACAAAAAATATTGTTATAAGAAAACACTTTTTGAGATATCATTTCTAAAAAGCTGATTTAACTCTTGAATTCATTGGAACTGAAAATCATCTTAGTGACATATTTACAAAACATTGAATTATGAGATATTAATTTATATCAAACATAAATTATTAATGATAAAATTTAGTTAGTTATTTATCTTCCGAGTCAATTTTAAGAAATATCGACTATTGGAGATCCACTATTAGTGATCAATCATTGGGTGATGGACTATTATGTGATCCATTATTGATAGATCCACCATTGGGAGAAGTAAATTTCAAGTATTTTCAATTATCTACTACCAACCCTATGTAAAATTATTATTTTTCATTAGATTTATATATACATATTTTATTAAATTTTAAAATTCTAAAACCTGAGATGATACAATTGACATTAAATTAAATTTTTTTAACCCCATCACTCACACCTTCCTTGGAATCCTTCATCTTCCATTCTAGCACAAACATTAAACTTTCTTATAGTTTACCTTCACCCTTAAACCTATACGAAGATAGTAAGAATGAAAAACATTTTTTCCATCTTCTGAAGGATCATATCCTTTGAATAAGTATTGCAGTTAATATAGATTAACTAACAATGTTAAACCAAAGAATCCACATATTTTGACTCAATTTTTCATTACTAAAAAATGATCGTTTTTTAATGAATATTTTTTATAAAGTAGTTAGTGATTAAAGCGATCCAAGACCAAGGATGGATGGAAATGTTTTCATGTAATGATTGACCATTCTTTCATGGGTTGGTTCACCAATTCTATCAGTATACATAGTACAAATTTGGTGATAATAATTATTTTATAATAAGTATTATTGATGGAATAATCATGTTTTTTTGTTAGAGAAATGGTCTAGATTCCAAAATATACCTCATAGAGGTATTTCTGAGGAATATCATGTTTTCATTCTTAGTGATAGTGAGTTCTTCATATATGAGGATGCCCTACTAGAGTTGACTATAAATGATGTAGGGAGAATACCGATAGTTATAGAGCTTTATGGGGAGTTTCAAAAATTGTTTATGTTCATTTAAAAGATGCATTTCCCCAACAAAGAGGACTTTAGTATCATGAAGTTAAATGATTTATTTTTCTAATTCCTTATGAAAAATGGGATAAGATAAATTTATGAAGTGAAATTTGTTTATTTATGGGACTAATAGTTATCCCTAAAGACATCATGCTCTCTCTAATTAATTACACTATAACATTGAAATTCATGTTATAGGGTTATTCAACCACTATAAATAATTTCTCGGTGTATAAGAGTGTGTAACTAGAGTCAACTCATTTATTTATATTTTTAGTCGATCACACAACATTCCTAATTACTTTTTTTTATTTATTATTTTTTTTATTTTATTAAAGAAATGAAATTTGTTTATTTATTATGGAATAAAAGAAAAAAATTAATCATGAATATGAACTGAAAATATAATTAATGTTGGTTGTAGAAGAATGGAAATTCATTAGATAAAGTTATCTAGATTGAACCTTCATTGTCTTGTTTTATTATCACGTAATTATCCCACTCCAGCAAATATGTGGACATATTTGTCTACCCCAATTTAGAATATATGGTTCACTCAATAATCTACAAGAACACAACACAAGTACCTCCTTGATCAATGTAGATTGGCTATTAAAAAATTTGTTAACCCTATAAAAAATTTTAGGGAGGTTTACAATCAATACAGATCATCTCTTTATTAACCAAATAAAAGATATTAAACATAGACTTGGGTTCAAAAAATAGATTACTCCCTTGAGATATTTAATGGGTTAGTTACTCATGATAATTAATAAAAGTGATAATTATAACAAATACGATAATTAGAAATAGATAATAAGATATGAATGAAAAAAAATTATAAAAAATTTTCTCATGAGTTACATATAAAAGAAACCCTAAACTACAAAAGAAAAAGAAAATAAAAAAGTACCCTCCTCCCAGTTTAGAGACCCATGATTTCCCCCATCATAATTAATTTATTTATATTTATGTAAAAATAAACATTCCATGGTTTGACCTTGATATCATAAAATAAATTCTTTAAATTCAAAAAAAGTTCCCCCTTTTAATTTATTAAAAGCATCCTCCTTAGATTATCCTTTTTATTCTGGTAGATATATCAAAGACACTATTCTATAAAGGAAAAAGGGTATGGTATTGTTAGAATCTTTAAATCATTAGTCCAAATTCATATAGGTGTAAAAAATAATGTTAACCATTAAAAATATCACTTCAAGATATTGGAACCATATGCATGGGGGGTTGAAACTCTTATTTCGACAATTTTCCATGGGATTCTCAATCATGGAAATAGATAGCCCTAAATTCCTTCTCAACTCATTTTTCTTGCATGAAAAGATCCTGAATGGACTTGAAAATAATTTCAACACATGTTTTCTCAATGTAAATTTCATATTCACCACATTTTTAATCCCTAAAATACATTTAAAATATATAATTTATATGGAACTACCCAAAAATATCACATGATAAAAATATTGTTTCTCCTACAATTTTATTGTCTAGCTCTCTCTATGAACCATGGTTGAGCCTCACTAAGTCATAACAACAATTATTCCATTCTTATTCTTTATAGTATATTCTTCATTGTTTAAAAAATGTTCCTGGGAGGTTCTCCAACCTACTACTTAAGTTTTAATGTGATACCAATACCTAAAAGTGGATATTCTGCTCAAAATAATGCTATTACAGAAAAGAAAATGGAGTTCTTTAGTGGGTTTCATTGTGGTAGTGTAATGTTTACAAACTCAAATTATGGTAGAGTATAAAATTATGTAGGGATGACTATTACATGTTATAGAATAAGTATAAATAAGAATCTCAATGGTAGAAGATCAACGGGAGTTGGACACTACAATTATAGAATAAGAAGCATTGTATTAGTGGAAGAAATGAACTGGTAATAAGAATATAGAAGAAAGAACATCGTGTAGAATGAAAAAATAATTATGAGTTCATGTTAGTAAATAAATAGAATAAAATGGAATCAATATTTCAATATCAGGCATCCTACGGCTCTAAATTTCTTCCCCATATGTCGTATGAGTCTCCGAGTATCATCTATGGAATCTTCATCCATCTTAATGGAAATTTATGGTTTCTTGAGCTTGAGTGTGGACTCTCGTGGAATTTCTTGTGATATTAGTGTTGGTCCAGTGATGTTGGGCTTGATTGTAGTTGTGGAGTTTCTATCAAAGTAGAGGAATATGATCATAGATGAGGAATGAAGATGTTTTCATAGGCATTGAATATTGTTCACATTAAAAAACTTCCCCCATTAAAAGTAATCATGCGTCCATTATAATTTATTATAAATCCCACTTTTACACAGTCTGATCATAGGCTTATTGGGATTAGAGGATCCCTAATACCATATAGGCTTATCCCCCCCCCCCCTCATGTAAATCCTTCATCCCACCATTGCATGGAAAAACCACATGTACCAGTGTGACTTCATATATATGGAACCAACCGTAAACATTACATAATCTTGAATTAAATGAATAATTCACATTGAGGATCTTTTTTGGTTTATAGTTTTTGAGAATTCGGCATAACAATAACTCTACAAATAGAATATTACATGTATACATTAACACTCAGTATCGATTTTTTTCATCAATAAAAACTCTTAAAAAGAAGCATGTATACTTCCATGTTTATATAGAAAGACTTTTCCTTGATCCCATCCTTGAACCAATTAATCTCTGAGCCCTTTGGAAATCATTTCAAAAACCTGGGATGAGTATAAGAAGCTCATTATGTGTTATAAAATAAGGAAGTAAAATATTATCCCACCAATAAATAAAAATAAATGAAACCATACTTTTCAATAAAAACATACCTTATGAAATCATAAGATTTATGAATAAAAAAAACAAATACTAAATCATAAAGGTTACTTATGGCATCTATATCAAACATAAATTATAGTTATCATACATATTTAGGGAGTTACACTTGAAATAACCATCAAAGTATATTCCTTAAATCTCTTAGGAGAAACATCGTGTTTAACTCTGTCACGTTACCCAATGCATTGGAGAGCTATATTGGGCTCACCCACCCTAGGTTTATCACGGAACCACCCCTATATGTAAAACAATTCGCAAATAACATAACATAATAATAACATAAATCACAAGTATAAAGGACATATAACATTTACACATTCCAATATATTTAATCAAGATATTGAAATAAACAATTATTTATCAAATCATTCTCAAAATCCATTAAAAAAAGATTTCTCAATCAAAGTGTCCCATACTACATTGAATTTTTTAAATGAATTATAATTTTAAAAAATTAATGTCCATATAAATAATTCCTAAACCCCATTTTGATAACATGGACATTAATGAGAAATATTCAGAAGAATAAATTTTTAAAACATTTAAAATGATATTTTTGTTGGAGTTCCTAACCAAAAGAGTGAAACTTGAATAGAAATAATTAAGGTAATAAAAACATTATAGTACCATAAGAATAAATTTATTCATGATATAATATGTAAAAGTACATTATATACACCATATAAAAGTGAATTTGTGTATAACAACAAAGAAGTATCAATGAATGTAAATTGAGATGAAATCCCTAATAAAGATGGTATCCTAAAATCAAGGAGAAATAAATAACAAAATTTTGGGTAAAAAATATGAATACACCCAATATAATTTAATATTAATTTTAAAACAATAATAGTTCATTCACACATATCCATAGGACGTCATATTCAAGGTGTACAAGTTAAACCCAATGAAATGAAATTTGGTTTAGATGTTCCCTTGTAAAAATTTGACATCCTAACGACATCACCTTAAAATTAAGAAAATGAGTTGATGAGATAAAAATGGTATCTCATCAATTGGAAATAATGTATAAATCAATAATGATATATAATAACATATCCCAACATAAGAAGATGTATATTAAAAGACACAACAAAACATATCTTTTAAAAAGAGGAGGGTGAAAGGTTCACTTACCGATTTGGTAACTTAAAAAACATACACCACATGAAATAAGGATCATACAATGAAGATGTAGATACTTATAAATGAAATTATATTACACAAAATTTACAATAATGGGAAGTACATACACTACACAAAAATAAATAGTGGCAAATATAGCATCAATCTCTCGAGAATAAAAAGTGAGATGAAACCCTTTACCACGTTGTAATAACTGAGTCATATGACCAAAATTTAATAACCACCAAATTAATCATATAATACCATGAATATAAATATAATAATGATAATATATTTCAAATTTAAGTACACAATACACCACATGTAATGAATAACTGGCAAACAATGGAAATCTCACGGAATAAAAAGTGAGATAAGAAAATCACCTACCTCGTGTCTCACTTGACTTGTTTGTTCCTTATTAATCCTTAATAATAAACTAATGTTAATTTCTACTTTATTAGGAACCTTTTTCAATTTAATTATTCTTTTTATAGAACTTATTAAAATGTTATAAAAATTAAGCAATCATTTATGTTAATAATCGTCGTTTGGTCGATATTTGGTACTTGAGTAAAAAAATGAACACCTTATATTTATAAGGTGTCCATTTGGTCAGGAGACCATTAACTCAAGAATGATATTAATTATTTATATATCATATATATCATATATATCCAGTATATATATGTATTTATAAAAATACATAACATTTGGAGATAAGAAATGAAATGCACCATTCATAGAGACGGTAAGTCGTACGTACGCATGGACGCTACTTTCATTTATATTTTGTATTGTAATAGAATGGAAACAAAATGATACTTAAGTATATTATAATTAAAGTATAACATTAAATATAATATTATTAACTACATCCTTTATACATTCCACATATGGCATTAACGAGTCATATCACTTTGAGGGGGCGGTAGTCTGCACTTCATCAAATTAAATTATCGTGTTTACCCATAATGGAAACCCTAAAAGTATGATATAAAAAGAAAATATAGAAGCATAAATAAAACATAAACATAATATATATCATATATAAATATAGTTCCATTATAATGGACACCATCAGAAGCGGTAGGATGTAATTGAACAATCATCATTTCATGAGGCGTTATTTTTCCATCCACAGAAACATTATGTTCCTCACCCATTAGATAGAGGTGTGTGGAAGTGTAGTTATAAATCATATCATAAAAAAATAATAGTATTATAAGGATACAAGTGTCGTTATAAAATAAACAAATAAAAATAGTATAGGGGTTGGATAAGTAAAATAAAAGAAAATAAGTTAAGAGAAATTATTACCTTTAATTTGGGTAACTTCAATTGGTTTGAACCAAAAGGACTTCTTAAAGTGCCTTCTACATAATTAAAGACTTCTAGGAGGAGGATATGGATTTAGGGAGCTTAATTTGTCAGATTTTGGACGAGCCTAAAGGTCTGAGAGGTGGGAGTAATTGGTTAGAAGTGGTCTTCTTTTATAAGGGGGGAGGGGCTCTTTTGGAAAGTGTGATAATATTATTTTATTATATAATTATATTATCTTTATAAAGGTCCAAAAATCATTAGAGTCCAATTTAACATGACCCATGGTCTAAATAAAATCATCCAATAAGAATTAGACAAGTTTTTTATGTTATTTTAATATTTATAATCTTATTTATTTAAATGATTTATTAATGAGGTAAACACTGCATCATTATTGTGTCATAATTAATTTAAATTATTTGATGTATAAAAATTATAAAAAAATTACATGATGTAGGAAATATTATTATATTTCCAATGAATATTTATAGTAAAATATATTACTTATATAACCACATATAAAAACTAATTAACTAAAATATATTTGTTTTTGTCATTTTTGCCTTTACTTTAAGTTAATTAATATAAATTGTCATTATCATTCCCATGTGGCTCAATTGGGTCCCAAAATCGTCCCAAAGATTCCCATGGACGTAAATTACTCAACTAATAATGTTTGGACAAGTTATATGGTAATTTTGAAATATTATAATATTATTTTTACCTTGAATTATACTATTTACCTTTAACGGCGGTAAATAAAAGTCAAAAGTTAGTATTCACAAAAAATTATTTTCATCTTATTGAACTACATTTTACATACTAATAACAACCATGTTTGTCTAATTTTAGAAATTCAATTCACAAAAGTGGTAAAATATCATTTAAATGAAAAATTCAGTTTTTTTAACCACTACTAAGTTGTTTCATTGTTCATCAAAATTCGATGTTTTTTAGAAAAATACCAAATATTAAGCCAAAGATTTATTTGATATTCCAAATTCAGAAATGATATCTATTTTTATAAATTAAAAACCTAGATGTGGAATTAATTAATTTAAAATTAATTCCCATAGTCAAAACAAATAGTGTGTTTTTAAGAAACAATAACTATCAAAAGATTGACACTTCTTTATGTCCACTTTTAAAGTGAAATTATTTATAATGAACAAAATTAGATTAAATGGTAAAATTATATTCTAATTACACTTTAATAAAATTAAAAATAATATCTATCCATATAATAAATTAGATTAAAATGTATTTTTACATTAAAATAAAATATTTTCAGTATTAAAATAATGAAATTTATCAGAAAAATTACAAAAATTTACAAAAAGTTAATTTTGATGTCCCCATTCTAAATAAGGATTTTATTTGGTCAATTGGAATTTATTCAAGTGAACAAAAAAAATAATTTAATGGGGTTCACCATTAAAAGGTGGTAAATGAACCTTTTAATGTAAATTATGATAAAAATTAGATTCATTCATATTTTTTTCCTCTATATTTTTATTTGATAAATGTAAATACATTTAAAAAACATGTATAATCATATTGAAGTTATTTTTTTCATACCTGAAAATTAAATGGCTAGAAGTTAACTACCATTTAAAATAATAATATTATATTATTAGTGTGCAATGTAAGATTTTAGAAGAAACTTGTTGTTGCGTATCAGGTACGCCATCGAACATGGAATCCCATTTAATGTAAAATTAATATTTAATTCAAAAATATTAATAAATAATGAATGTGACGTATTTCTTATTTATCTGGGATGTTACATCCTTCTCCCCTTTGTGGAATTGTGTCCTCACAATTTTAATACTGGGCATGGAAAGGTCATTAAATGTCCCACAACGATGAAGAGTCAGTAAAACTATCACTTTAAAAGAAAGAAATAAAAGTAAAAAGGTCACCCAAGATAACCAATACTAGCATTCCTTTTAGGAAAAAATGGATATGGGAGAAAGAACAAATTGTCATGTTATGATGGAGAGTGATAAAAAACGTGTTTAAGAGAAAGTTAACCACCAGAAAATCACAAACATGTGATGGGTTAAACGGTCTTTGATTCCCAAGTAAGAAAAGATAATAGAAAAAGTTTTTATTTTAAGTTACTTTTCATAAAGGAAATTTATTAATGTGCTTAAATAAAAATCTACGGAAACGTACTTACTTGTCAGGTAAACTTTCATCTTTTACATGATTTCTAACACAAATTCATATTTTCTCCAAATGGTGAGTATTCAACAAGACTTGTTCACATTAAAAACGCTATAGTAAACTTATAGAGAATCACATAATCCACTAATGATGAACTATATATTTCCATTGACTTTTGAAATCAATGAAAACCAAAATTGTTAGTGAGTGATCAGATAATACCCAAAAAGGAAAATCTTTTACTAGAAGAAAAACTACTCTTAATCTCCAAAATTTTTCAGAAAAAACCCAAAGATCAACAAAGGCCTTTCAATAAACACTTATCCCTAAAATTCTTCAAAAGTAATCCAAACTATTATTGAAACCCAAATCTCATAAGGATTTAATTACATAGTATTCCAAGATAAATCTTATCATTTATCACCAAATAACATCAGTTACTCATAAAATCTCATATTGAAAATTAATTAACCTAATCACATATTTTACATGATAGGTTAACCAGTTTCATAAATAAACCAAATCATAATATGTCCACAATAAAAACATAGATTCTTCCAAAGCGAAATTTAACTCATTTTTAAAATGCATGTATTTAAGATAATATATACATTACTAATGTTAAAAATATATTTGTAAATAAAAATTTATAAATAAATATATCGATGAATGTATATTTACTATATTTATAATTATTATAAATAAATTATTATTATTCAAATATGTATTTATATAAGTATAAATAAATAATTTTATATATTTATATATATAATTATAAAATTATAATAAATATATTTAAATAATTATAAAATTTTAAATAATTAGTTTAAATAATTATAAAATTATAATAATGTTATTTAAATAATTATAAATATAAAAAATTATCAGCACTATAAAAGAACTGTTAAAAGATATATTTATCAGTGTTAAACTGTTTTCACTGATAAATATGACTTCAATCAACTCATTTTTAGCACTCATATGGATTCAGATTTATTAGTGATAAAAAAGTACATAAAAAATATTCATTTTTATCAGTGATGGTAAAGGGAATCAATGACAGCACTTTTCTGAAAGTGTTGTTAAATGTTTCCTCATTCTATTTTAAAAAAAATCCTAACCACGACTCAGTCACTCTCATTTCACAATCTCTCACGGAACTACTTCACTACAGTTGTGACTCCTCTAAATTATATCGGATTAATCATGGCTAGAATCCAATGCATTTTATCTTCTACTCTTCCTCTATCATTTTTTGATTTTTTGGGTTTCATGTTTGTCATTTTTTCATTGTTCATAAACATAATGAACCATATATTGCTTCTTATCAATACTAAAATACAATGAGTGTGGTTATATTTCATCATTTTTTCTTTTCATATGTATTTGAGTGTACAAACCATTTATCCCTAGAGAATAGAATAGATGTTTTACTCTCCTCTTGATATTAACAAGGAGACCTCTCATCCCCCTCAATTTTGTCTTCATTTGAATAAAATAGGGTTTCCAACTCTAGGTAGTTTCTCAAATTGAAGTCATCTTATATACTAGATTATAGATTCTAAAGGATTAATTATGTGGGTTTTTAAGGGTTAGGGGACATCATGTTGTGGAACACATTTATGGGTGATGAACATATAAGGACCCGGGTAAGATTAAAAATCATTAAAACGTGTTTTGTGGATGTTGATTGTTCATTTAAATTGTTAAACTATGAAATGGGTTTTTTTATATCTATGATTTTGATGAATAATAAATTATTTAATTCAAAAAAATATTGACTTAACTATTAATATTCCATAAATTATTTTAGTGATTCATGTTGTGAGTGTTTTATTTTATTAATTAATTCAATATTATTATTAAACTTTATCAATGGGTTACTATGAGTGTTTAGAAATTTCATTAGTTATAAAATTGTGATCAAATATCTTTTAAAAAATGCATTGATTGGATATAGCTGATAAATTATTGGGTAAATGAACATATAAATACCCAAAAACATATAAAAAGTGTATTTCCAAAATGTAAGTGAGTTATCCATGGTTGGATAGTTGATCTAGAAAACTATGAGATGTGTTTTATTAATAGATTTAAAAATAAAAATGGAGATATAATTAGTTCGTAGGATAAAAAAATAATCATAAAAATCATCTAACGTGTTGAATAAACATAGATAGAACAAAAATTTATTAATATATAATTTTTAGGGTTTTTATCATTATTTCCTATAAGTCATGTAATTTTTTTCCATGACCAAAATGTGTAGAACAGAGATATTGTATTTGGTGATATCCTTTAATCATAATCAGAGGTAATGAAATATAACCAACATATATATTGGTGATGAATTAAATATATGATACTGTATGAATTAATTTGGCTACTTATCCAAAATGTTTTCTCATCAATTATAAATCATAAGGGGCATCATAGATAGATTGAAACATTTATTGAAACACTCATTGAACGAAGTAGTCCAACGTGATGAAATTATCAGTTTCCATGATATGGGGGTCAATTATCTAGGCACTCATTATTAAATGTGCAGTACCTATAAAGGGATATAACCCCCCCCCCCCATTGTAAGTAACCTTTTTTTTCATTCCATAGCCATACCACTATTCTTCTTTGATCACTGTTTATTACTCGGTTAAATAGTCAGCACTCAATCAGTGAAGGTGGGTCCTCAATAATGTTTCTGTGATTGAAGGATAGTATAAGGTACTCAAAGGATATAATAAATTTTTTTAGGGATACCTATTTCAAATATTACATTTTAAAACAAATATATGATTATCAGTTGCAAAGTAAGAAATTACTAGAGGTAATTTTAGATCTACTTCATGTTATGTGGTATAATTTTCAATAACGAGAAGTATATATGGATTTAAAAAGATTTTATGGTAATATATCATAATAATAAATGTTTTATTGTGTTTAATAAATTCATTTGATTTATTAGAGTAAAAAAATCTTGATCAATACTGATCATTAGTTGAAAAATTCAGCCTTTAATGGGATGTATGCTATTGGAGGGATCTTATGGTGCGTTAAAAAAATATCCAAAATTGGAAGGTGATAAATCCTTGAGTAGACACAAGTTATATCCAATGTATTTGGGGTGTGATTAAATTATTCCATACCATTAGTGTGGATGTATTCAAATTCCTTTTCAATTTAGGTGACTTTTGAGTGATTCCATAAGTGTAGGTTCCTAGGACACTTTACTAAATAGACACTTTATTTTCTTCCTTCTCTTGATGATAGATTGGACTCCCTCTTTCAAGCTATTATTCCTCCAATCATTGTGGCTCCAATGTTCATTTATGAAATACATCCCAAACAATGATGGGCGGAAGACTAGTTTGAAAGAGTTAATGAGTAGACTCAAATCCATCATCAAGATATGTAAGGCAATAAAGTCACTAAGGATAGATTATATAAAGGTAGTGAAGGATAGTTGTATTAAAAAATTTATGTATTATATCTCTGTTCATGATAGTAACAATTTTCATGAATGATTCATGTGATTGTGGACTTTCATGCATGAAGTGTGTTGCATTGTTGTTATTCATGAAAAATTATATGTTTTACTACTCATGCTGATAATGTCTTCTAAACATGATGATGTTTCCAATACCATGAAAGAAGATACGGTTGATGGTGAATCTATGGAATTATTAGGGGATCGACAACATGTTGATGAAGAAAATGATAGAAAACAACAATGATGCAATATCATAGTTTGGAATAAATTTATCATGGAAAGAAGTCTGGGTATAAAATATGAGGATGGTTGGAATCAACGTGGAAAACCTATTGACCCCAGAAGGTCATCATTCATTAGTTATCTTAGGGTCACAATAAGGATTAATGTGATGATTAATATTGAATCATGGTTCCACATACAACCTATAACGAAGGAAATCATTTGTAATGATATAATGGAAATTTTACAATATACATTCTCTATTTAACTGAAAAAATTATATAATTAAATGTTGATTTAGTTTTCTTTATTAATTATAGTATTTGTTTATTTTAGAATATTTTCATAATAAATTTGTCTTAATTTGTGTTTGAAAAGTCTATATAGGCTTCGAGACTCTTCTGACAAAGTTACATCTTAGGGATGTTAAGGGGAAAATAAATCCCCACCAACCACTTAGTTATGAAGACATTATAAAGTAGGAAAGATGGACTTATTTTAGAAATCATCATATTGAAAAATCATTTTAGTTGCATTGTGGTCAATAATATATAGTTTTACATTATTTCTTGTATCCAAATTGATTAAAAATTATTAATTTATGATATAGAAAAAATGTTCTGATAATAAATAACGTGCATCAAAACCAGTGTACC
Source organism: Viscum album (assembly GCA_963277665.1). NCBI lineage: Eukaryota > Viridiplantae > Streptophyta > Magnoliopsida > Santalales > Viscaceae > Viscum > Viscum album. The sequence goes on from OY728120.1 coordinate 2,119,224,620, forward strand.
CCTTTTGAAAAGGAAGGTTGGGGTCTGATTCATTGTAAAAGAAGTGGGTATGTATTTTAAATAAAATATTCAGTTTTAATTATGTGATATGAAACAACATTTTTTCCTATATTTATATGTAGATTGATGGATCAAAATATGAAGCCACATCCATCTCACATCATGTGTTATGGAAGGAGGCTCATATAAATAATGATGATATACTTCTCAATGAAGACACAATAGCAGTATAGTAATAACGTGAAATTATGAAATAAATTTAATTCATTTTAATTTATAACAATATTACATAAAAAATAAATATTTTAATATTATTATTTGGTTTAGACATAATAATGGGAAACAGTTGTACCAAAATAAAAGTGACTCTCGGCATCATTCAATCAGCCTGAACAATATAGTATCGTTAGGGGATTGGGTTTGGAGTCTCTCCATTAACATATTTTGAGAAGATAAAACCACATGATGATACATATATTATAATGAGAGGAGTTCAGACATAAATAGTATTGCAGTAAGATATTATTTTGTGCACTAGTTTTGCAGACCAATGTATATGAAATTATCAAAGTAAATCGGCAGTGAAGAAAATATCCAAACATGATCCAAAAGATCCCACTAGCTTGTCATTCCCCCCAACTACATATCATTCCAAAGGTAATCAATTTTTCAATCACTCTTTATCCTATATGTGAATCAAGTAACTTCTAACATCTTTATATTACTAAAATTTTGTAGGGTATAGTTGTATGTGACTTTTATCTGTAAACACCCACGTATTGTTGTGTTGTGATGCGTACAATGTATAATATCATGGGAGACCAAATAAATAATCATCCCCTCCCAAAAATCACATGAGAGTGGTTATTGAGGTAGCTTATGAGTTGAATCCAAATTTACCAATTCCACTTGATTGTCTAGATATTATAATATTCGAAGTTGTAATTCATGATTTTATAGCATGGCCATATAATATTATAAAGATACATGAGTTATGTATATAGTAAATTTTCTATTATTAAAAACAATTAACAGTTGATTATAAAAGGTATTATATGAGGTATGATATTATAGATAGATAAAATGATGAAGAAATGTGTGGTCGAATCAAGAAATTCTAGTGAATCAACCTAAAAAACAAAGTGTCCATCTGATAGTACCTTCTCCTCGCGAGTTCCAGCACAATATTTATTATCATTAAAACTTCATGAAGATACCAAATTTAATTATAAAACTATGTATTTCATTGAATATGAATTATAAATATATGTATATTCCTTGAAAGATAGAATTGGTCTTGAGACCCAAAATGAGATTTTAAAGAATGAATTCCAGGGAAGATTAGTTTTGAATTCATACATAAGGTACATTTTCAAAATACGTTTCACCAAATAGTGAGCTAAATATTATTATTAAAGATAATAAATCTTCATATTTTATACAATATTTTATATTATAACTATATAAAAGGAATATCATGTGAAGCATGATTTGGATTTATTAATCTCTATATAATTTCTATTATAGAAATTTATTTGAATGAGGATGAAATTAACAAGATAAAAGATGAGATAATTTAAGCATTTAATAAAAAAGTATCAGATGAAGGACTCTTTTTATCCCTAAATGTATGAACCCGGGCGGATCTTCGTTTCAGGTATGTTTTTCTTTTTCTTGAGTTTTTAGGGAAAAATAATGTTTCTGGAAATTTTTGAGGTACACGCCATGTACTTTCTGAGTACATGCCTTGTACTCTTTTCCCGCTCAAAGCCGTGTGCTGGCCGTGTCCGGGCCACACACACGGTGTGTAGGGGTGACATGGAGGTCGATTTTGGCGGATTATGGAAAAGACCTAGTACACGCCGTGTACTCTAAAAGTACACACGGTGTACTTTGTTTGTTTCATTATATGCACCGGGGTCACTCCGGACAGACAGAACAAACCCCTTCACCAGGTTCTTCATCCGAGAGCGACCCGTACGACCATGTTTCTTTTACGGATCCCTGAGCCTTCGTCCGTTCTCTGATTAGAGTTCCTTCAATTGTGTTGGAATCGCAGTGGTGAGTTCTTCCTTTTTCTTAAGCCTTGTTTTCCAATTCATTCCCTTTCTCAAGATATCGTAGGTTGAGCGTTTTTTATGTTTTCTCAGATATACGATGCTCTAAGGGGAATCATTCATCGTGGTTCACATATATCGATCTCCTAGGATTGAGGTAGGTGGTTTGTGACTTTCTATAGAAATTCATTGAGTATTTTTTTCAAATTCCACCAATACCCTTGAATGGGGTATTGCTTGTTTCTATTTTTCCCCTATTAAATTTCCTTCATTGCTGGATTGCTAGAGTAGATGTTTTTTCCTGTGAAAATATGGTAGTTTTACTATTCATTGGATGTCTTCTATGATTGTTCTACCAGTTTGGCGTTTTACCAGTTTCCATGACTAGATGTAGGATATTGCAATGGTTTCTTTGTTATTTTGTTGAGGCTTATAAATATTTTCAAGTAGTTCTTGAGGTTTACTTGGAAGATACATGTGCACTATGCATGTTTATTTTACACAGGGCTGCGAGAACCTAGTGTAGTGAGCCATAGAGAGAATGGACGGAAGGGCTTCTCCTGAGTGTCCTTAATTACGATGTGAGACCACAGGGGTAATTGAAGTTGAGTGCTTCCTCAGAGGGTCTGTAGATACTTGACTGGGCCATAGGGGGAATTGACATTGAGGGCTTCCCCATAGAGCCTTTAGCCCGATACAAAACTATAGGCGGAATTGACGGTGATTTCTTCCTCAGAGAGTCTATTCATTAGCTGAACCGGAGGGGTGAGATGGTGTGTGCTTCCCAGAGGGTAGCAAGTACTTGTAGGTTGAACCTTAGGGGTTATGCTATGTGAACTACCCAGAGGTTACCTTTTAGTTCTACTGGCTTCAGTGGTTGTTCCTTGTGTACTTTATATGTAGAACTGTGGATTGTAGAAGATTGTGTTTTCCTAATTATTGATTCCTATTTTATTAATGCCATGTATTCACTAACTATTAGGAACAGATATTTGGGTGATTGCCTATTGGGAATTTTTCTCACACCCTGTTTGGGTCATGTGTTTGTGCACAAACAGACTATGCTGTTGCAAGTATAAATAATTGCAAGGGCCCTTCTATTTCAGGTACCTGACTTCCTGTGGAGCTGGAGAGCAGGGGACCAACCTACAGCTTGCAATGATGAGGAGATTACTTTGTTTTTCTATTGCACTTTGTTTTAAGTTTTATTTCATCATGTTGGTTTTTTTACTGCTTTCCATAGACATATGTACCATGTTGCATCATTATTATTTATACATTGCTTATGTTGTTCAGTTCAGTTGTTGTATTCCATTTATTGTTTCCGTTGTTGTGTTTGGTTGTTCTTCCGCTGTCTACTTTACCGAATGAGGGCATAGTTTCCCCACCGACTCACCAATTCCCTCACTACTTGTTGGAAACCTCTGGTATTTGGGGAAACATGCTTGAGGTCATGTGACTGACCGGGTACGGGATGCCTCAGAGTGGCTTCCGGAACCGGGATGTTACAAATTGTTATCAGAGGAGTTATTTTCTCTTTATTTACTATTTAGAGCCATTATCCAGGGATAGGACGGATTCAGTCTTTGCTATTAAGATGTGCTCAAGAGTAGCAAACCCGAGTATAGGGAAAAGCCATACTACCTCATTAATTTCAGTTTCTGGTTTTGGGATTTTACGGTTGAGATAATTTCACCTAGAGTGATTCACATGCTTGGTGTTGTTATTTTCTTGACTATTGCAGTTCTATTTCATTCGCAACCCGATGAGATGATGGTATGCCATTTCATGCATCATATAGGCACTTGTAGAAATCACATTTCCTACATTCTTTCCATTCCATATATGATGCATTAGGGATTGCATGTTTTTGTGATAGACTTTTGGTAGATTATGCATGATGTTGTGATAGATGCTTGATAGAATCTCCATTGCCTTAGTAGAGGATTTTTTTATTCCACTTTTCTAAAATTAATGCCAAATTTTGATTCTTGAGGTGTTATGGGCCCTCTTGAATCAGAAATTGGTGGATCATGATCCTATTTTCTCTTGTCTATGACTGTAGGAGATTCCATGCTTTGATTCGCGGGAAAAATGGGCCCTCAAAGATCGGAATATGGCATATCTTGGCCTTTTTTTCAGTGTCTCTAGGATTCTTTGGAGTTTTTGAGCTACTGCTCAGAAAAACCCCGAATACACAGCCTGTACTTTTTGGATACACTCCATGTAGTTTTCAGGCCGTGTCACTAACCGTGTGAGAAGAAACCCGGTGTTGTGAAAGTAACTTCAGGAACACGCCGGGTACAGAAGGTTCACGTCGTGTAATAGTGAGCCATATACCCAGTCGTGTCACTAACAACACGGGTCATGGAAGCTCGTGTCACACATGCCGTGTGTTGTATGAACACGCTGTGTATCCTTATCCTCAGTACCCTGCCATGTCACGAACAACACAGGATAGTGTTTTCTCCTCCTATACACACCATGTTTGTTCGGAACACGTTGTGTGCTTGGTCGTGTTGCCAACAACACAGGTCGGGGATTCTCATTTCATACATGACTTGTGTTGACTGAACACGCCATGTATCATTATCCTCAGTACCCGGTAATGTCACGAACAACACAGAAAGATGTTCTCTCCTCCTACACACACCATCATTTTTCGGAAAACACCGTGTAGCCTCATCCGTGTAGCCAGCCGTCTAACTAACAACACGGGTCATTGGAACCTTGTATACTACACGTCGTGTCCACAGGGAACACGCCATATAGTCTCAGTTTAAGAATACCATGTGGGTTATCCATGCAAGGAGACTCGGGCAGGGGAGTATAGTTCAAGTACACACCTTGTGTGGGGACAACACGACATGTAGTCTGGGTACTTACATGACCAAGGGTGGTATAATCGCACGCCCATGTAAATGGCATAAGAAGACATTCCATGTAGTTTTTATACAAGCCGTGTAGTTGTGATTTGTAAACATGTGTGTTTTTCTTCCCATGTTCCCGTTTTGGACTCTTGTGTTCTCTGTCCTTGTTTTTCTGATCTACGGTGTACTTTTGATATTTCAGAGCTATGCTTCTGAGACGTCCTCCAGTTGTACCTATGTCGCTAGGTAGTGATCAGATGCTAGGTATGGCTGATCAGAGACTTCCTTCCGATCCTCCAGTCAGGAAATCCTTGGCACTGGATGTCATACCAGTTGCAGGAGCTAATGCTCAGTTTAGGGAAGGTTTTATGAGGATGATGCAGACCTTCCAGGGAGCGATGCCTCATTCCAAGGATATGGAAGACTTGACGCGGGTTTTCCAGAAGCAACATCCTCCTACTTTCTCGAGGGATGGAGGACCATATGCTGCAGAGTCATGGATGGAATCCATGCTTACTATCATCAAGCATCTGGAGACTCCTCCAGAGAGGCAGGTCAAGCGCGCTACCTACATGCTACGAGACTCCACCAAATGGTGGTGGGACATGATCTCACAGGAGGGTCATCAGCAAGTTATGGCTTGGGAGGAGTTCCAGCATGTGTTTTATGACTACTTCTACCTGGAGACCCTGAGGGCCGATCGAGCCCATGAGTTTATGAGCCTAGAGTAGGGTACTCTTTCAGTTAAGGGGTACTCCTCTCGTTTCACCAAGTTGCAGCATTTCACACCCCTCTGGGATGGAAGTGGGGTGTTCTTATAAAGTAAGTTTAAGGACGGTCTTAGGAGGGAGATCCGCTCGCATGTGAATCTCATCCAGTTGACTTCCATCTCTTCCATCATCAACCAGACACTGATTTCAGAGTGAAATCTGAGAGACACTAGAGCTGCGAGCCCGGGAGGTTCTGCTTCCAGAGCTAGTGTTCCTCTAGTTGACAGCAGGAAGCGCCGTAGGGAGCCTACGCACGGTGATCCAAGGAGGCGAGATACATCTTCTGGTATCCAGGTAGTATGCTGCCAGTGTGGAAGGGCAGGGCACACGAGGCTGCAGTTCTAGAGAGACCTAGTGGAGTGCCGATCTTGTGGAAAGACGGGTCACCTTCAGAGTTTCTACCAGGTTTTCTCACCAGTAGCTGGAGACAGGTGTTCTTCTATGAATCCTAATTCAGGAGCAGCACCACCAGTTTCTCACCAGTCGGGGAACTTGAGTTCTACCGGCCGTTCGGGCTGAGGTGGAGGTCGAGGTCATTCTAGTCAGTCACCAGTCCTTCAGTGTCGGTAGGGAGGTTTAGCTCAGAGTGGTCAGGAAGGGTCACATGGCCGCGTGATAGGCCAGGCTTTTGCGGTGGAGCAAACCTATCAAGAGTAGGATCCCAGACCCTCTACTATTCTAGGTACGATCTTAGTAGCCTCAGTTTTACCTTCATATCTTTTCTATACTAGTGGTACGCATAGCTTTATCTCTGTTGCTGTTGTGGAGAGCCTGGGGCTCTGTATGTTTTCTTCTGCCGACTCGTTGACACTAGACACACCTTTGGGGATGAAGAAATCTAGTGTATGCCAATGTAAATAGAGCCCCCTCGAGGTTTCAGGGTATCGTTTCTCATGGGATATCTATGTCCGAGAAATGATGGGCTATGATTTCATTCTCGGAATGGACTTGCTAGTTCCCTTCCAGGCAGTCGTCGACTGTTACCACCACAGGGTCAGTTTCATCTCACCGGAGGGTGAATCCTTTCTTTATAGTGATGAATGGGACGTTCGAGCGAGTCGAGCGAGACTCGAGCATCTTGGGCTTGGAGGGGTGACGACCCAAATTTCTAGTCTTTATCTGGAAGATCAGGGAACTCCACAGTTAGACTTTCCTCCAGTGGTGGATCGCTTTAGGGATGTCTTTCTAGAGGACTTTTCAGATTTTCCTCTAGAGCGTGACGTAGACTTTTCTATTGTGCTCATGCTGGAGTGGCACCAGTGTCCATTCCTCCCTATAGGATGGACACACCTAAGTTGCAGAAGCTCATTAAGATGTTTGAGGAGTTACAAGCGAAGTGTTTCATCTGACCCAATACTTCTCCTTAGGGTTCGCCTATCCTATTTGCGAAGAAGGAAGATGGTACCATTTGGCAATGTGTGGATTATTGGATGTTGAACCAGTAGACCGTCAAGAACCGATATCCCTTGCCAAGGATCGATGACCTCTTTGATCAGCTACGAGGAGCCCGGGTGTTCTTGAAAAATTGACTTAAGGTACGGTTATCATCTGTTGCACGTTAGACCATAAAATATATGGCTGATAGCCTTCAAGAGCACGTATGGTCTATACGACTATACAGTCATGTCGTTCGGTATCACGAGCGCGCCTGTAATTTTCATGGGACTGATGAACTGAGTGTTCCATCATTAATTGGACTCCTTCGTCATGGTATTAAAGGACGATATCTTGGTGTACTCTCACACTCGACACAACCATGCCACTCATCATGAGATCATTCTGAGTACACTGAGAGAGCATCGGCTTTGTTCTAAACTCTCGAAGTGCCACTTCTGGATGGATCAGATTCACTTCTTGGGACACGTCATCTCAGAGACAGGAGTATCAGTGGACCAAGAGAAAGTGAGGGATGTAGTTTCTTGGGAGCAGCCGAAGAATGACTTTGAGGTACAGAGCATCATAGGGATGGCTGGATACTAAAGACACTTCATTCAGAATTTTTCTCGTCTTGCAGCAACCTTGAAAGGTCTGACCAAGAAGGGCGAGATGTTTTTATGGTCAGATGCTTGTGATTCAGCCTTTCAGGAGTTGAATGGGAGGTTGACGTCAGCCCCGATACTAGTCTTGCTAGAGCCAGGATGGAGCTACATAGTCTATTGTGATGCTTCAGGTATCGGGCTAGGAGCTGTGCTTAGGTAGGGAGATGGAGTCGTTGCATACAGGTCTAGGTAGTTGAGGCCACATGAGAGGAACTACCCGACGCACGATCTGGAGTTGGTAGCTGTTGTTCATGCCTTACGCTGTTGGAGACACTATCTTCAGGTAGAGCACATTGTGGTCTTTACCGACCACAAGAGTCTCAAGTATATCTTCACTCGGCGAGATCTGAATTTGAAGCAATTCAGGTCAGTTGAGTTTCTTTAGTCTTTTGATTTCGAGCTTGCCTATACACCAGGAAAGGGCAACGTAGTGGCAGATGCATTGAGCAGGTGAACTAAGATTCAGGCAGTTCAGGAGGCCACCTGTGATTGGAATATTATGGTTCTATTATCAGAGATAAATCTAGAGGTGCACAACAGAAAGGGACAGACGTTCCTATCTTCTGTAGTTGTTACCTCTACACTAATTGATCTGGTACGAATGAGGCAGCTATCAGACATAGAAGGATTAGTCTTGTGGGATATTGTGTCAGGAGAGGACCCTCTTCCTAGATGGACAGTGGGCGGGGATGAGATCTTGCATTTCTAGGGACACGTATGGGTTCCAGCAGACATACGTGAGGAGCTGATGCGTGATTCTCATTCATCAGTTTGGGCAGATCATTCTGGTGTCACCAAGATGTATCGGGATCTTCATCCCTAGTACTGGTGGCTAGGTATGAAGAAAGATGTTGATGGCATTGTCATGAGATGTTGTACTTGTCAACAGGTGAAAGAAGATCATCAGTGACCAGCTGGCCTCTTATAGCAGTTACCCATTCTGTAGTGGAAGTGGGACGATGTTTTGATGGACTTCGTGACCAGGTTTCTGAGGTCCCCTTGGGGGAACAATTTTGTTTTGGTTTTCTTCGACAGGATCACAAAGTTTTCTCACTTCTTGTCGATCATGGATACCTTCAGTGTCGATGACCTGGAATGACATTACATCAGAGAGATCGTACATCTACATGTAGTCCCACACTCCATTGTTTCAGATAGGGATGCGCGCTTTACCTCTCAGTTCTGGCAGGGACTTCAGAAGGCTTTGGGCACACATGTACTTTTGAGTACAACATTCCATCCCCAGACTGAGGGTTAGTCCGAGTGCACGATCCAGGTGATTGAGGATATGATTCAAGATTGCATCCTAGACTTTTTCGGTTCTTGGAAGAAGAATATTCCTCTAGTGGAGTTTCCCTACAAAAACAGTTTCCAGGCGACCATTCAGATGGCACCATACGAGGCTTTGTACGGTAGGTCATGCCGATCAACATTATGCTGGCTGGAGGCAGGACTGGTAGCTTTGCTAAGACCTCATCTTGTTCAGGAGACATCAGAGTAGATAGAGCTGATTTGGAAGCGGATGGCTATATCATAGTCTAGGTAGAATTATTATGTTGATTAGCGGATATGACCTCTAGAGTTCGAGGTTGGTGATCGGGTTTTCCAGCGTGTCACACTGAGGTTGGGACACAAGAGGATTCAGAAACAGGGATAGCTTTCACCGCGGTACGTTGGGCCATTTTAGGTGTTGGGGAGAGTGGGTCTAATTTCTTATCAGTTTCTGTTACCTTAGAGGTACCGAGCCATGTCCGGTGTCATCCACGTCTCTCTGCTCCAACGTTACATTTCAAACCTATCACATGTCCTTCAACCCGAGAAGGATGAACTTGAAGTGGATGCGTCGTTCGAGGATCATCCTATCCAAATTGTTGATCGCAATACAAAGGTTCTTTGTGGGCGTTCTGTTCCTCTAGTACAGGTTCAATGACAGCACAGGCGAGTACAGGACGAGATCTAGGAAAGGGAGTCTGACGCACGATCATAGTTGTCGGAGCTGTTCATGGTTTCTTCTTCTATGCCTCTCTAGGAAAATTCGGGGATGAATTTATTTAATGGGGAAGTTTGTAAGAACCTGGATCTTTGTTTCAGGTATTTTTTTCTTTTTCTAGGGTTTTTGGTGAAAAATAATGTTTCTGGAAATTTTTGAAGTACACGCTGTGTACTTTCTGAGTATAGTCGTGTACTCTTTTCCCGCTCAAAGTCGTTTGGTGTCCGTGTCCGGCCCAGACACACTGTGTGTAGGGGTGACGTGGAGGCCGATTTTTGTGGAGTATGGAAAAGACCTAGTACATGTCGTGTAATATAAAATTACTTTCCATGTACTTTATTTATTTCATTAAACTCACCAGGGTCACGCCTGATGGATAGAACACACTCCTTCTCTAGGTTCTTCGTCCGAGAGCGACCCGTACGGCCGTGTTTCTTCTTCGGATCCCCGAGCCTCCATCCGTTCTTTGATTCGAGTTCTGTCAATTGCGTTGAATTACAGCGGTGAGTTCTTCCTTCGGATTGAGCCTTGTTTTCAAATTATTTCCCTTTCTCATGTTATCATAGGTTGAGAATTTTTGACATTTTATTAGATCTACGATTCTCTAAGGGGAATCGGTCATCAGGGTTCACATATATCGATCTCCTCGGAACGAGATAGGTGGTTTGTGCCTTTATATATATATTCTTTTTCTATTTTGTGAAAATTCCATCAATACCCTTGAACGAGGTATTGTGTGTTCCTATTTTCCCCCTGTTAAATTGGCTGCTTTTCTTGATTACTAGAGTAGATGTTTTTGACTGTAAATATGGTAGTTTTATTATAAACAGAATGTTTTCTATGCTTGTTATTCTTGTTTGGTGTTTTTTCAGTTACCATGCCTAGGTGTAGGATAGTGGAACTGTTGCTTTGTTATGCTATTGAGCCTTAGAATGATATCCGATTATTTCTTGAGGTTTACTTAGACGATACAGGTGCACTGTGCATGTTTATTTTACACAGGGCTGCAAGATCCTAGTGTAGTGGGCCATAGGGTGAATGGACTGAAGGGCTTCTCCAGAGTGTCCTTAATTACGATGTGTGACCACAGGGGGGAATTGAAGTTGAGTGCTTCCACAGAGAGTCTGTAGATCCTCAACATGGGCCATAGGAAGATTTGATGTTGAGTGCTTCCCCAGAGAGCCTATAGAACGATACGAGACTATAGGGGAATTGACGGTGAGTGCTTCCCCAGAGAGTCTATTCTTTAGCTGAGCCAGAGGGGTGAGACTATGTGTGCTTCCCAGAGGGTAGCTAGTACTTGTAGGTTGAACCTTAGGGGTTAGGCGGTGAGAAATACCCAGAGGATACCTTTGTGTTCTTCTTTCTTCATTGGATGTTCCTTGGGTACTTTATATGTAGAACTGTGGATTGTAGCTGCTTGTGTTTTCCGATTTACTGCTTATTGTTTTATTACTGCCATGTATTCACTGACTGTTAGGCACATATCATTGGGCGATTGCCTACTGGGACTTTGTCTCACACCCTGTTTGGGTCATGCTTTTCGGCCCAAACTGACTATGTTATTGTAGGTATAGATAAGGGTAAGCACCCTTCTACTTCAGGTACCTAACTTGTTGTAGAGCTAGAGAGCAGGGGGCCAAGCTACGACTTGTGATGCTGAGGAGTTTACATTGTTTTTCTTTTGCACTCTGTTTTTAGTTTTATTTCAGCACATTAGTTTGTTTACTTCTTTCCATAGACACATGTACCATGTTGAATCATTATTATTTATACAATTCTTCCGCTATTCAGTTGATTTGTTGTAAGATATTTATTGTATCTGATATTGTGTTTGGTTGTCCTTCCGTTGTCTACTTTACGGAATGAGGGAATAGATTCCCCACTGACTCACCAAGGCCCTCGCTACTAGTCAGTAGCCTCTGGCATTTGGGGAAACACGCTTGAGGTCATGTGACCAACCGGGTACGGGGCGCCTCTAGGTGGCTTCCGGAACCGGGATGTTACACTAAACATGAATGTTTAAACTCTATGATCTAATCACATAAAATATATTTTATTTTTTTTCATTACATAGTTGTTTTGTTATTTTGGAAGCATTGGTGTTGACAGCAATCAACATAAACACACCAAATATTTATTTTTTGGATTCAAGGCATTTATTTCCAACCAACTAACCACACATGATGTTTATTGTGAATTGTAATACACTAAATCAAATTTTTATAGATACAAATAAAATTGTATGTTCGATCTGTGTTTTAATAAGAATTTTTTTATGATAGAGAGGTTACTAAATACAGAATAGATCATGCCATATAGTTGGTGTATGAAATTCTAAAGCATTTTGATTACTACAAATAGAAAAAAAAATGTATATATAGAAATATATAACTATCAAAACATGTCAAAATAATTTAATTATATTTTTCATTGTTTCTGTATTGTGAGAAACAACATAATGCAATCAATTCTGGATATTATGTTTTAAAATTTATGAGAGAAATCATAAAGCATGAAAAGACATGCATCCCCCAATAGAAAATTACCAAAGGTAATAAAAATTTAATTAAATTTAACTTATTTTCATTATTTTGTCTATATTTGGTATGTACTATCAAGATTACTAACAAAAGAGTTAATCAAAATAAGAAATCAATTTTTTTACAGACATATAGGAAGCATACTTTTTGTCAGAATGTATGAAGACAACTAATTTAGGTGATTTCCGGCTATTTTTTTGATCTATTCTGAGTTATGAACATCGAAATATATTTGGGGTGTGATGCATTAGTGTCAGAATGATTATATATTATTTTTGATATCTTTCTCAAGGAGAAGAGTAATGGAAGAAATCAATTTTTTAGAAGCGTTGATCTGAAAACAGTAAAATTTTTGGGAAATCACAAATACGGAGGTGGAGGCAGTGGAAAATACATAAGCTATGGAAGAGGTATTGTCAAAGTCGTAGACCGTTTTGGAGTAGGAGGTAGAGGAAAATACTGGTTTGGAGACTGAGGTGGAGGAGGATAATAAGTGATATCGTAGAAATAATAAAATTTTGGGGAAATTAAGTAGAATAAATATAATACTAGGATTGTGTTTGATAACAATTGCATAAAAAGACCACACATCGCTTTTTTACTTTAGATAAGAGCCATTTCTTCACTTTTCGGTTTAAAATGACATTTTAGTAAAAAAACACACTTGGAATACTCCAAACCAATAAAAAACATTTAGATTGTTTTGGTACTTTAGGACAGAAATCCTTACATCATTTCTGATGTGTAGGGATCACCCACCCCTCAATCTGATGCATGATGTGGCCATTCTGACTCCAAATGTCTGTTACGAGTTTAAAATTGATATTTTAGTACAAAAAGTGTCACTCTCTAAAAATAGAGAAAATATTCTCAAATTGTCTTGATATGTTTGTTAAATAACTTATAATTTATTTGGGATGTGTATGAATTAGTCTCATATCAAAACCATAAATGATTCCATATTTATTACTCAAAGAGCGTGTTTCTAGTTTAAAATGACATTTTATAAAAAAACACGTGTGGCCATTATGACTCCAAATGTCTGTTATGAGTTTAAAATGCATTCGGATTGTTTTGGTACATTTGAAAAATAATACATATGTCATTTGTGATGTGTAAGTATCACCTCCATCTCAATATAACTCATGGTGTCACTGATAGGACTCTATGTATCTGTTATGAGTTTAAAATTGATATTTTAACACACAAAATTGCAACTAACTAAAAACTGAGAAAATGAACAAAGATTGTCTTGATAAATGTGAAAAATTATTCACAATTCATTTATGATGTGTATGAATTCGTATCACATCAAACCCATACACGATTCCACTACTATTGCTCAAAGTGCGTGTTCCAAGTTTAAAAGGACATTTTAGTAAAGAACCCACATGGAATACTCAAAACTGAGGAAACAAATTATGTTAGTTTTAATACATTAGTAAAATGATCAATTACTCATTTTGTATGTGTATCAATCAACCACTCCTCAATCCGACACATATTGGTACCGGTATGACTCGAAGTGTGTCTTTTCTATTCAAAATTTACATTAATTTTGGTTAAAAAACAAGTGACCCACATAAAAATTATCAAATGAATTTTTTTTTACTGTAGTAAAATGATTCATAAATCATTTTTGATGTGTATGGATCACTAGAAACTCAATCCAATGTGATGTGTGACAGCTATGACTCCAAGTGTCTGTTATCAATTTATAATTGACATTTTAATACATAAAAGTGCCACTCACATTAAACTGAGAAAACGTGCTCATATTGTCTTGATAATTTGTTAAAATGATTAATAATCATTTGTGAAATGAATGAATTAGTCTCATTTCAAACACATGATGTCACCTGTATGTCCAAGAGTGCTTGTTTCTAGTTCAAAATGACATTATAGAAAAAAAAAGATATGGCATACTCAAAATCAAGGAAACCCATTATAATTGTTTTGATAGATTATGAAAATGATCCATGTGACATTTGGTACATGTAGTATTCAAATATGCCTCAATCCTATGCACGATGTGTCACATCCTTCATCTTTCTTTAAAGTATTTTTCTATTTTATTTTTGGTCAAGCTTTTTTCCCTTGGGTTTCCTATGAATTTTGGAGAAAAAATAATATTTTGGCTCTTTAAGCCCTTGCGAATGGTTGGTGCATGGTTCATCATAACATTACACCAAGAACAAGAAATCATGCGGTAGGAGACATAATCAAATTCTTTGTCATGCACCACATCCTGGGTAATCATGTGTAAGTCTTCCATCGGGCAAAATGTTCCAAACGGTTACTGCGTGTTTTCTCAAACCGTGCGGACTAACTGTATGCATCATCTAGTTCATTAAAATTTTGAGTGTTTTCTCTCTCCAATTGATTTTATACACTAAACCACCTAATTTCTCCCATCCATTATGAATCATCACCCTAGTATAGCCTCTCCCCCCTTCCACCTCCCATGTATCTTTGATTATTTGGTAGATTTAAGGTGTGTTCTCCTCGAATCACCAAGTAAGCCTTCTTTAATAACCCAATATCCATCAATTCTAGGGTTTCCCCACTTATTTTGTGGGTTTCATATTATCCAACCCTAGGGTACCAATTTTAGGGTCATTTTTTTATTTTATTTTTTGATCTCTAGTATTAGGGTTTGATTTGACATCATTATCATGTGGTCGAGGTGCATTTGGAGTTTCACACCAATTTCCGGAACATTCTCCACCAGAGGTAAGTGATTTCATTCTTAAATGTTACATGATGAATTTATTATGCCTTCTTGTGTTCCATAACATGTTTTACGAGTCATAAGTGTTGTTAAAAGTAGTTTTTGAAGATATATGATATGTAATTGTTTTTTAAATGGAAATTATATGTTAAATTGGTGTATTCTTGATTTGTGGCCTTGTTCCTATCTTTTGAAATTTTTTATTAAATCTATAAATGTTTTATTAAATTGGGTTTGAAATGTCATACATTTTTGGAAGGAATTTTAGTGTGTCTTTGTGTTATAAAAATGTTTTGGGAATGAATATGGTATCTTCGGTGTGTGTAGTGCCTTGTTTGTCTTGTGAAATGTGGATATGATAACATATGCCAAACATGAAAGTTGTTTAGCACTATGGGAAGCTTGGGTAGATAGGAGGGTGGAGTAGGACTTGTGTGCTAGTGATATGGTGGTTGATACAGTTTGGTTTCAGCTAGAGGGATGGATGATGATAACACTAACTAAATATGTTGATGATGATCTAAAACCACTGGAATTTTAGATTCATATCCCCTCTAGTGGCTCGTGTAAGGGAACATAGATGATTGTGGTTACTATAACACTTTTTACGGAACCGAAAGGTTTTAGGGTCCCATTTCTTGCTGGTACCCATATGGCCTCTCCCATGTCTAGTGCTCTTTGACTATGTTGTGCTCACTGTCATCACACAATGTGGCATTTGAGTTACTTCAAAACTATAGTTGTTTTTATTTAAAGATTCCCTTATTTAAAAGTCATTTTCATTTAAACTTATTTCTTTTAAATTGTTGGCACATTTCCATTCATTTATTAAATATTTTTTTTTCAATGAACGTTTAGAGAATGGAATCTTTTTTGGGTAGCAACATACTATGAAAAATCTCACACCCTACACACACATTTGGGTGTAAGCAGACATGGTAATGTTTGATACAGGTAAGGGTAAAGCATTTGATAATGGTGGTTTGGGATGATAGTGATCCAACTAGGCGGTGCTACAATGATGGTTTGAGGGATATACTACCACTTTCCTTGTGGTTGTTTTTGAAGATGGTTTTTGGATCCATTTTTCATAGTAGTCGTATGTTGGTTTTTTTATAAACAAGTAGACTCAAATATGAACCTTGTGAAGGCTTGTTTGGTTTGGTTTCCAAGCTTTGGTTTATTTCAAATTTTTGATTATCTATATTATATGTTAGGTTATATCATTCCCACTCACGAATATTGATACCTCAGCACTTGTGACAGCTTCTGGGGATCCGGAACGCCCTTCGGACCTTGCCACAGATCGGGTCGGACATTGGTTTGAATGAATACCTAGATGGGTTTGTGAAAAAAGTTTATCAAAGGGAGGATTATCTCTTTGGATAATGTTATTTTAGGTGAGTATGGTTAAACCAGAGCTGGAAAATTCGGGGCTAGGAGTTCTTATTTCATTTAACACCGCAAGATTTCATAGTACATAATTTCTTCCAAATAATTCAATAACTTGCACTACACGCAACATCGAGTTCAAGCGCACCACAACTTAACAAACTAGCCATTCAAAAGCGGTTATGAATAGTATAAACTATATTCTAAACTATCTATAATCCTAATAATTTTAGAATCTATATTATGAGTTTCATAGACATAATTCATTTTTTTTAGATAAAAGAACTATTTTTCAAAAAATGCACTTTTACCGCCTTTTAATTGTGAACAATTTTTTCTTCCAATATTTGAAACTTTTATATATTCTACTTGACAATATAAACATCTTCTTTATAATCGGGACATAAGAATTCAGTTTCAATAAATTTTTGGTGTTTTTCTGATAACATTCCTATTTGGGTGAATAGTGTAAAATACTATATTTTAACAAAAAACAATCTTTTTAATCAAAATACTTTATAGTGATAAATTATAAATTTTAATGGTTCGAAAGTATAAATAGATTATATTTTTACCGTTTAATCCAATGCTGGTCATTATAAGTAATTTAACATGGATATTGGACATAAACAAGTGTTAATCTTTTGATAGATAATATTTCATAAAAATATGCCTCTTGGTTTTGACAATGGGAATAATTTTAAATTAATAAATGCAACTTATATGATTTTAATTTTCTATAATGGACTTCATTTTGGATTCAAAATATCAAAATTAGTTTAGGGTGAATTTTTGGTGTTTTTCTGAAAACCTTCAATTATTGATGAATAGTGAAAAACACTGAGTTATAGTCTAAAACCAAAAGTTTATTTAAATAATTATTTATTTAATTTAAACTTATTTTAGGTCAATAGATACATAATACCCATATAATTTCAATATAATTCATTTTAGTCAGTTTATAATAATTTTAGATATATAAAAATTTTATTGAACTATACACCGTCTTTTACCCACCTCCTGGGAGTGTTTGAAAATTCACATAGAACATAATTTTACCAATTCTGTGAGATGAATTTTGAAAATCTGGGAGATGATTAATATCAATAGAAAAATTTGGTTCAATAAGATAAAAATAATTTTTGGTGAATAGTAACTTTTTAACTTTTATTTACCACGGTTAAAGGTAAATAGAGTAATTCAAGGTAAAAAGAATATTGTAATAATTCAAAATTACCTTAACACAAGTTATAACCGAATTGGATGAGTAATGGCCGACCATGGGCATCTTTGGGGCGATTTTGGGACCCCATGGAGCCACTTATGTATGATAATGACACTTTAGATTAATTAATTTAATGTAAAGGAAAAAATTGACATAATAAAAAACCTTTTAGTAATTAATTTTTATATGGTCTTATATAAGTAATATATTTCACTATAAATATTAATTGGAAAGATAAAAATATCTCCTACATCATGGTATTTTTTTAACAATTTATAGACATCGAATAAATAAAATTATTTATTACACAATAATTATGTAGTGTTTACCTCATTAATAAATGATTTAAATAAATTAGATTATAAATATTAAAATAATCTCCAAAACATTTCTCAATTCTTATTCGATGATTTTATTTCTACCACGAGTCATCTTATCTTTTACTCTAATGATTTTTGGACCTTCTGAAACTTAATATCATTTTATAATAAAATAATATTTTCACACTTTCCTAAAGATCCCTTCCTCCACCTTATAAAAGGGGACCACTTATAACCAATTACTCACACCTCTTGAGCCTATAGACTCTTCCAAACTCATCCAAATTATGCCCCCAACATCTCTATCCTCCTTTTAGAAAACATTACCCTAAGATAGACTTGTAGGATTAGTATATAAGAACATCCTAGAATTTTGGTACTGTGCAGATTTTGTGAGTTTTCCAAGCAATACATCCATTTTTGGATACGATTAGGTAGAGGTGGCTCTGGCATAGACATACCTAGGTGTAAAACCCAAAAACACGACATATATCTAGACTCGAACGGGAACTGGTGCACGACAACAGGTCTTGCTGCTCTCTTGGTTATGACACTCTCAGGGAATATGCTTTGAATAATTCTCGTTTTCATTACGAACCACTATGAAGGGTTTGTAAGTATATATCTCCTCAAAGAAAACATTTTTTGTGATTATGGATTATATCCATAAACTGTTCAATTTATGTTAGGTATTTTACATGTCTGGAATTATGAATTGTGATTCATAAACTGACCTAGTGTATGCCATTGTTTAGAAACACCGCCTATTAAAAGAAATGAGAACTCCAGAAATATGTATGCTCCAAAGTGTAAGAAGGGTCATATAATTCATGGTTTTAAGCCATAATTTATAAGGGAAATATCTTCCCATGTATTCTCAACATATGACGAAATAATATCATGTGTTGGTAAGATAAGTAAAAAATTATTTGGGTCATATGGCTTTGAAGGGAAGCAAGAGAAGAAAAGGTTGGTAGAGAGAACGATGGATAAAGGTAATAGGGGAAATAAGTATTTTACCATATGTAATAAATGTGGAAATAATCACCTTGGTAAATGCTTGAAGGAAATGGGAGTTTGTTAGAATTTTGGAGAACAAGGATACCATGTACGTGATTGAAAGGGTAAGAAAAAGTTTTCAAATGTAAAATGCTTCGTCTGAAAGGTGTTGAGACACTACGTGAATCAATGTCACAGTCATAAGATTATATGGCAAATGATGTTATTGGATAATAAAAAATTTATGATACAACCTCAGATGAATATAAATGACTAGTGTTCTTATGTTATTATTATAGAATTATTTCATTTGAGTGTTTTATCTATAGTATACTGGTTATATGAATTATAGAGATAAATAAAGATTATACTGCAGTACTATTTTATTGAGGATTTGAGATTATATGGTTCAAATAAAAGTGAATTAATAGTAAGATACACTTTTTGGAAAAATACATGGTTAGAGGAAATGTAATCCTTAATATGGTCCTGATAATGAGGTTGTAATTTAGGAATAAGAGATGGTTGATTTGAATAAATTATATTGGATATTCTTGACTACCTTGAAACTGATTAATGATTTTTATATTCCATCATTGTTAGTGTTTACAACATTTTTGGATAGAATGAGTGTATCCAGTATTCTATATGGAATAAGGGAGCATGAGTATAATCAAAAAGGTATTATGGTAATTCAGGATGTTGCAGTGTATTAAAAGAATACATGATGAAGGTGTTCACATGTTATTACGTGGAAAAATGATCTTCATTGTGTTTACCTTCCATAAATAATTTTGACTAGGAGTTTGGACAGAATTATTTTGGATAAGTCTAATGGTTGGTATGGATTAAGTTTGAAATTGGATACTATGGTTAAGTTTATTTTTGGATTTCCATAAAAAGGACAACCTGGAGGTTGGGAGGAAACTTGTCCCGTCCGGCAAGGTTGTGAGACTTGAACCTGCAACCGCAGGGTGACAAAGTTGTATCACCTACCACTGACCCCCGTGATGTCCTGGAATTAATAATGTAGTTTTTTAAAGGATCTGGTAAATGAATTATAAATTCATTTTTTGGAACCCTATTGGAACCCTATTGGAACATGATAAATAGAATATTTTTTTAAATTCTATTATCTTTTAATGTGAAAGATGAGTATCTGGTAGAAATTAGTTAAAGGATGGAACTCTACATGACAAGTATACATTTTTTTCTTCTCTTATTTTATGATTAAATAAATTCATAAAATTTATGTAAGGCACCTTAAAACCAAAAATGTGTTATCCTCAGACCTTACATTTTATTGAACTGATGATATTTTAAATCATCATAGATTGGTGTCTTTGAGGCCCACAATTCTACATTTTTTTCTGATTGATGACCTCAATCACTCCCTATAAATTTTTATGTTTTTCCTCCAATTATGTGTCTCTAATTTCCACCAATGTTCTCCTAATCGTGATCTTAATTTGGTGGTGACTTTTCTATTCCCCTTTTCCTATTATTAAAACTAAATTTCATTAGGCCGAATTCCAATGTGGGTTTTCCCACAATAATAATTTCAATTTTAAACCATTTATTTTCTAAGAACAATTTCAAATTGTGAGGATTAGATTTATTTATGGAGGGATGATTGTAATACCCCAAGATTTCATAGTACGTTATTTCATCAAAGTTATTCAATAACATGCACTTCACGCAACACCGAGGTCAAGTGCACCACAACTTACCAAACTACCCGTTCAAAAGTGGATATGAATATTATTAACTGAATATTGAGCTATATATAATCCTTATAATTTTAGAATCCACATTATGAGTTTCTTAGAACTAACTCATTTTTTTCAGATAAAAGAAGTATTTTTCAAAAAAGGCACTTTTACTGCCTTTTAATAGTTAACCCTTTTTAAATCCAATATTTGAAACTTGTATATATTCTATTTATGAAAATAAACTTCTTATTTATAATCGATACATAAGAATTTATTTTCAATAAAATTTTGGTGTTTTTTTTATAACATTCATATTTGGGTGAATAGTGAAAATTACTATATTTTAACTGAAAACAAATTTTTTAATCAAAATAATTTATAGTGATAAATTATAAATTTTAATTGTTTGAAAGTATAAATAGATTATATTTTTACCATTTAATTCAATTATGGTCATTTTAAGTAATTTCACATTGAGATTGGACATAAACAAGTGTCAATCTTTTGATAGATAATGTTTCATAAAAATACGCCTTTTGGTTATGATAATGGGAATTAATTTTAAAATTAAAATTTCATATTATATGTTTTGAATTTTTTAAAATGGACTTCATTTTTGGATTCAGAATATCGAAATTATATTAGGGTGAATTTTTGGTATTTTTCTGAAAACTTTCAATTTTTGATGAATATTGAAAAAAACTGAATTACAGTTTTAAACAAAAAATGTATTTCAATAATTATTTATGTAATTTAAATTTTTTTAGGTCAATAGATACATAATACCGATAAAATTTCAATGTAATTCTTTGGTTTTAGTTTATAAAAATTTTAGATATATAAAACTTTTATTGAACTATTCACCCTCTTTTACTCACCTCCTAGGAGAATTGGCAAATTCACATAAAACATAATTTTACCGCTTCTGTGAGTTGAATTTTAGAAATATTACAGACACGGTTAATATCAAGGAGTAAAATCTGGGTCAATATGATAAAAATAATTTTGGTGAATAGTAACTTTTTTACTTTTATTTACCGCAGTTAAAGGTAAATAGGGTAATACAAGGTAAAAATAATATTGTAATAATTCAAAATTATATTAACACATGTTCTAAACATATTAGATGAGTAATGGCCGACCATGGGCATCTTTGGGTCGATTTTGGGACCCCCTAGAGCCTCCTATGAATGATAATCACACTTTAAATTAAGTAATTTAATGTAAAGGAAAAATTGACGTAAACAAGAACCTTTTACTAAATAATTTTTTATGGTCCTATATAAGTAATCTTTTCAACAATAAATAATAATTGGATAGATAAAAATATTTCCTACATCATGGTATTTTTTTTTAATTTTTAAATATCGAATAAACTAAATTATTTATGACACAATAATGATGCAGTATTTACCTCATTAATATATAATTTAAATAAATTAGATTATAAATATTAAAATAATATCCACAACATGCCCAATTCTTATTGGATGATTTTATTTCGACCATGAGTCATCTTATCTTCTACACTAATTATTTTTGGACCTTTAAAAACCGAATATCATTATGTAATAAAATAATATTTTCACACTTTCCTAAAGAGCCCCTCCTCCACCTTATAAAAGGAGACAACTTCTAACCAATTCCTCACACCTCTCAAGCTATTAAGCTCATCAAAAATCTTCCAAATTAAGCTCCAAAAATCCCAATCCTCCTCATATAATCCTTACCTTAGGTAGAAGGCACTTCAATAACTCCTTTTGGGTTAAACCAATGGAAGTTACCCAAAGAAAAGGTAACAGTCTCTCTTAACTTCTTTTGTTTTATTTTACTTCTCCAATGCATAAACTCTTTTTATTAATTTATATTATAAAAAAACCATTTTCATCAATATTCTAGGATGTTTTTATGATAATTATTCTAATAACACTTACGCACACCTCCATCTAATGGGTGAAGAACATAATGTTTATGTGGATGGAAAACTAACGCCTCACGAAACGATGATTGTTCAATTACCTCTTACCGCAACTCATGGTGGCCATTATGATGGAACTGTATTTATATATGATATATATTATTTTTATGTTTTTTTCATGCTTCTTTATTTTTCTTTTATAGCATACCTTAAGGGTTTACATTATGGGTAAACTCAAAAATTTCATTTGAGGAAGTGCGGACTACCACCCCCTCAAAGTGATATGACTCGTTAATACCATATGTGGGACGTATAATGGATGGAGATGATGATATAATATATGAAATTATACTGGAATTATAATATACCTATTTATAATTATTTATTATGTCCATTAAAATATAAAATAAAATGAAAGTAGAGTTCATGCGTATGTACGGATTACCGTCTCCATGAACGGTGCATTTCATTCTTTCCCAAAAATGATAGGTAATGTTATTAATACAAGTATATACTTGATATATATGATATATATGATATCTAAATAAGGAATATCATTCTGGATATAATGATCTTTTGACCATGTGAACAAGTTGTAATTATACGGTGTTCATTTTTGACTAATGTGCCAAATATCGTCAAAACGAACGTTATTAACATAAATGATTACATAATGTGTATAACATGGTAATACGTGACATAAAAGGAAAAATAAACTTGAAAAAGGATCTTAATAAAGTATAAATTAACATTAGTTTAATATTTAGGATATTAAAGAACAAACGGGCCATGTCGGACACGAGGTAAGGGGTTTCTTATCTCACATTTAATTTCATGAGATTTCCATTGTTCACCACTCATTGCATGTGGTGTATTGTGTACTTCCATTTGATATATATTATCATGATTCTATTTATATTCATGATATTCTATTATTCATTTTGTTATTATTTACTATAGTTCATTCGACTCGATTGATTACAACGAGGTAAGGGTTTATTTCACAATCTCTTCATTATCTGAGGTTGTTTATACATAATTATCAACTCGGACCTCTTTATCATCCACTTCCATGATTCTTAAAAAGGTATTTCAAAACATTCTTACTATTTTATATACTATTTGTTAAAATCATTTATACCTTTTTTTTAATTTTTATAAGATCTTTATAAAGGAATCTTTCCGTCGTTTTCCAAACAAGGTTCATTTTAACCTTTTTGACAGAATTAAGGTAAGAATGCCTTTTTTTAACTTATATGGTGGGTGTGGCTATTTTCTGCCGTTATAACATCATCGAAGCATCCTTTAAAATATTATTAGAGTATTTTCAAAATAAATTTTTTCTTTATAATTATGTGACTCATAAATAATTTCAAAATAGAAAGTGATATTTCACTAAAAATGATTTTTATTTCATCTATATCAACATCCTTTGATGGAGTTTATGTTTAATTGATTTATTTTATTATGATACAAAAAATCCATGTTGTATCGATTGTTTTTTGATATGTTTGAATGTGGATGCGCTATTTTTATGCCATTCATGGTTTATGGTTAAAGTATTGACATTTCGTATGCTAGTTTTAATATGAATGTTTATGATATGTTTAAACCTTTTCATATGAGGAATGAACTGGACTTAGTAAGTGATGATTGGAGCCCATTAGAGCCCCTCGATGCATCGATAGGTCTTATGAGACCAATAGACGTGGAATTGGTCGATGCCTTTCCTAATTTGATATATGGTTTTGGTTAAGGCTTTAATCATTTTTAGACGTCTTGGTCGAGGCCTTGACAAAATGTTTCAGAATGTCCGACATTATACATTCCCTCATTATGGAAATAATATTTATTGTTCATGTGGTCATTCTAATAGTATAATACCCATGATTATGTTTTATTATGTCATTATTTACTCAACTCATATTATTTCTATAAAATTATTCATGTTTATTGTTGGTAAAGGAATGTGGTATCAATTATTCACCATGATTAATATTTATGTAATTTCCCACTGTATTTCTTACCCTTACTGAGCATTTGAGCTCACCCCTTTCTATGTTTTACTCTTCCCAGGATTCCAAGATGTGTATTTTTATTTATATGTAGGGTTAATACAAGGGAATAATGGCATTCGTAAAGGATTATTTATGTTGTTTTTTATGTTATAAAGTTTAATATAACATTCATGTATGTAATATATTTTCCAAGACTGCTAAACCAATCAGCCTTCCAGGACATGATTCCTTGTAATCATGCCAATGTATTAAAATAATGCACCGACTCTGGCTAACTGGGTTCGGGGAGTTACATTGCAAGTATGGTGTCCGGCCATCACACATCATGATTGAACTCAAGTCCCCATGGTATATTGGGATGTTGGTTTTGTTTCCCCTCTAGGTGGGACATGCAGGTTACAGACTCTACATGGAAAATGGGTGCGGGTGAAGTGGTTTGGTCATTGTGTTTCTTCATCATGTTTGGTTAATTGAGTTTTATTGTTCTTGCTATAATTATTCATAACTAATGAATTAATGGAGTTATTATGTGACTGTTTGTTTTGTTAGCAACATACCTCCCTGGAAAGTTACCCTGAAATCATGGGAAGAGTCTGGAGAGAGTTATCCCTCACCACTTGATTAGAGGCTGGTAGATGCTATGGTTTGAGCTGTTCATGATCTTAGAAAGGGAAATGGTCCTTCTCTTTCTCATGTTAGGGAAGCTGGGTCAAGCTCTTGGAAGGGTAAATACTAGGAGATCTTGAAGAATAAATCTCCCTATTTTTGAGGTATCTCAGAACCTAAAAAGAGGAGGATTGGCATGAGAATATAGACCATATGTTCGACTTCTTTGACACTATTGACCAGGTTAGGGTGAAATGTGATTCATTTCTGAAATAGGGTACCAGATGAGGGTGGTGGGACTCAGTGAAACAAGTTGTGAAACATTATCATGTGAGCTATAAGGACATCACTGTGGTCATCAATAAAAAGTACTGCCATGTGGTTTGGGAAAATACTAAATCATGGTAGTTCGTGGATCTTGTAGAAGGGTAATAGTTAGTGATGGAGTATGCCATCCATTTTTAGATATTGTTCGGTATGCTCCCCAAATATTCTCCAATGAGAAGATTAAGGTTCAATGGTTTTATAAATGATTGCAGCTAGAGATCTATTCTCATGTCTTCTTCATTAAGATGATGATGTATGTTGATGTGGTTGATGGAGCTCGTATGGTGGCGATTTACCATAAGGGTAGGTCTAGTGCCTCTAGGGCCATTCCAACGGTCAGCAGTGGTGGTTCATTAGAATATAAGAGGAAGCGTGATGATAAAGGTAAGAGGGGTGGTGGTAGTTTGTCCCATCCTTCCAAAAATCCATCATCTGTGGGCTCTCATGTTGGGTTCTTCAGGTGCCCCCAATTTAGAAAGGTGGGACAAATTTGACCTTCTTGTATGTCTCCTCCAAAATCATAGCATCGTTGTGGTGAATTGGGGAACTTGCAACAATTTTTTTGAGCTACTAGTTCTTATTAGGGAGGTGTAGGATCATTGGCTTCCATGGGAATGTTAGTGTAGTTAGAATTATCCCAGACGGTGGGATCTTGGTTTGGTGGTTGAGGGAGAAGGACCAGATCTTCATCTGGTTAGAGTCATCTTAGATCAGATTCACATGGCAGTGGTCATGGTCAATCTCAAGATGATACCAGGAACCTTCATGTTGTGGAGTAGACAACAGTGGGACCAAATGTAGGGCCATCAAAAGTTCATGGAACCATTATGATTGAATCTTATATATCTAATATTTTACTTAACATTGATTCATATATTTATTTTATATCATCCCATCCGGTGAACCAATTGAATTTTCCTATCGAGATCTTATCATTTGTGGTAGAGTTAGTAACACTGCTACGAAAGAAGAAGGAGCAGGGCCTCCGGTACCCATCGTATGGGCTTCCCATGTCGGGGGTGGATAAACAATAGGATTTTAGGGTCTTGGATATGGACCTATTTTATGTGATCATTGGTATGGATTTGATGGTGTGTTTCTATGTGCACATTGATTTTTATCAATGGTGAGTTAGATTCATAGAACATGATGGAAGTGCAGATTTTTCCCTCAGTGAATAGGATCCTCGGTTAGATCGAGATGGACCTCCACTCCAAGAGTTGGGAAATCATTCCATTCAATTATCATCGCTCGTGATAGACCTTAATAGTGGTTCTCTTGAGGTATAATTAGATCATGTGGTGGATGAGTTCCAGAAGGCATTTCATGATGATCTTTCAGACTTACCCATTTAGTGGACTGTGACAGTCTCGATTGATTTTGTGTCAGGAACACAATTGATATCTATTTCCTCATATTGTATGTACCCCATCATGTTGATGGAATTAAAGAAATTGCTGAATGATTTGGAATAAAAAAAATTCATTTTCCTAGCGTCTCTCCTTGGTCTGCCTCAGTCTTGTTTGCAAATAAGGTCAATGGATATATCAAGTTTGGTATCAATTACTAAAAGATGAATAATGTATCCATTTCTAATAAATTACCATTTTCTCAAATCAATGATTTTCTCGACTAGATAAAAAGGGTTTGTGGTTCTCCACATTTAATTTTTTTAGTTTACCACCATGTTAGGGTGAAGGAGGTAGATATCTAAATAGTAGCTTTCTAAATTAGGTTTGTCTACTTTGAGTAATTTTCCGGCATTTTAGATTGAAAAACACTCTAGTGGTCATTAAGGATATCAAGAATTGTGTGTTCCACTAGTATCTCGACTCATTCATTGTGGTATTTGTGGATGAAATTCTAGTATACTCTGGATCTAAGTGAAGACATGAGTATATGTTTTTGATCATGTTGGGAACATGGTGAGATCATCATCTTTTTGCAATGTTCTCAAAATGTACATTCTGGATCAAGGAACTACTGTTTTTGGGCCACATCATCTTGGTGCAAGTGGTTTCTATTATCCTTAATTAGATAAGTGAGATTACTTCATGGGAGTAGCCGAAGAATGTGAATGAGATTAGGATCTTCCTTATCATGTCAGGGTATTCCAGGTGGTTCATTCAAGATATCTTGAGACTAGCTTCATCGATGAATGAACTCTCCTAGAAGGGGATTAATTTTGAATAGATCTTCGAATGTCAAATGTCTCTTGGGGATATGAAGTGGAGTTTGAGTACCAAACCCATGTTGATCTTTCTAGAATCAGGAAAGGGTTATGTGTTCTATTACGACACTTCAGGTATGGGTCTCAAGTGTGTGCTTAAGTAGGATGATTACATGGTGACTTTTAGTTCCCGCTAACTCTGAACACATGATATGAATTACTAGACGCATGAATTGATGTAATTAGAATTTATTCATAATTTGAATACATGGAATCACTACCTATTTGGGGAGATGTTTGTGGTCTAATTTGATAATAATATCTTATCCTACATCTTCTCATAGAAGGATCTCAATATTAGGCAGTATCATTGGATAAAATATCTACAAGGGTTTGACTTTGATAACATCAATACCTCAGGTAAGTGTAATTTGGCGGCTGACTCCTTGAGTAGTAATGTTCCAGATAAATCATTGAGGATGTCCAAAGATGATTGGACATTGATGACGAACCTTTTGCAGATGCACATAATGATCAAGGAGCACAGTGGAGGTGCGCTCTTGGAAAGTGTACAATTGTCCCCTTATATTTTAGAGATAGTTAAATGGGAATATCATATTGATGAACGTTTTTAGTGATATATGCAGTTTCCTCATGGTGGGTGGATTTACTACAATTGTTCATTGTCTCCAAATGGAATTTCATGTTTTAAGGGTTGTTTCATGGTTTTGTTGTCTCTGAGGAAGGTGTTGATGCAGGATGCCCTCTAGTCTCAATGGGTCATTCATTATGGTGAAACCAAGATCTATTGTGATGTTCGTTGGTTGTTTTGTTTACCATGTATGCGATAAGACATAGTAGACTTCATCTTATGATGTTATACTTGTTAGTAGATAAAAGAATAGTATCAAAGGACCTCTAGTTTTCTTCATCTATCACCCATTCCTACCTGAATGTGAGATGAGGTCTCCATGGACTTCATTATTGGCTTACCATGTACACCTAGAAGAAGGAATTATATTTTGTTAATGATTTAATTCTTGAAAAAATAATCCCACTTCATTTAGATCAAATATTCAGTGAGGGTGGATGAGCTGGGATGGTTGTATGTTCAGGAATGGACATGATTCATGGTGTTACATCAGTAATTGTTTCTAACGGAGATTCAAATTTTACCACTCAGTTCTAGGAGGGCCATAAAAAAGCATTGGGGTCACAGATCATAATTATTACAACATAGCACCACCAAATGGATGGTCATACAGAATGGGAAAATCCAAATTTCGAAGACATGTTATGTGCATGTGTTTTGGATTTCATATGATCATGGGATAGTCATTTGGGATTGGTTGAATATTCTTATAGTAACAGTTACCAATCCTCTATTCAAATGGCTCCCTTAGAGGCACTCTATGTTCGGTCCTGTCAGCCTCCATTATATTGGGTTGAGGTAGGTGATACCTCACATTTGGGACCAAGCCTTGGGTAAGAGGCATCTGGAAACGTCAAGCTGATCTGGAAGTTGTTATTGAATGCTCTGAGTCACAAAAAATCTTATTCTAATCAAAGGTTTCAGAATCTTGAGATTTCCATGGGTGACTAGGTGTTTTTGAATGTGGAACCCCATTTGGTTAATTGTCTCATGGGGAAGAATGGAAAGCTAACATCGAGGTGTATTAGACCTCTCGATATTACCTAGTGTTTTGGAAATGTAACGCATCAGTTTGATTTGGCTTCTCAGTTAACGTTAATTCATGATGTGTTTCATGTCCCCAAACTGAAGAAGTATAACCTAGAATCATCTCATGTGCTGAATTGAGAAGAGTTTGACTTGGATTTTGATTTTCAGTATTTTAATAACCAACAAGGATAGTGTATTCCAAAGAGAAGGTGCTTTGTCAGAATTTTATTCTATTTGTACGTGTACTTTAGTGGAATGGGAATGACACACATGAGACTTGGGAGGGAAAGTATTAGATTGGGCAAGAGAACCCAATTCTTTTTTCCCAACAAGTTTTATGTTGAATTTCAAAGGGAAATATTTTTCATGGTGGAGAGAATTGTCACATGAATGATCTTGATTTTATGTATTTTCTATTTTATTTTTGTTATATAAATTTTTCCTTTGTATTCCTTTTAATTTTTGATAAAAATGAAATGTTTTGGGTGGGCAGGTCGTTGCTCCCACTTGGCACATGGTTGGAAGTACCTATGTGGCCAACCAAACCTAGGAAACCCTATTTTATGGGATATCACCTACCACATGGCCACCACATGACCATGTTCCTTAGACCAGGTGACCATGCACAGGTCTACCTTTTTATAGAATGCTCCACAAGGTTTTTTCACGGTTTCCAAAACCTAGAAGAGTAACCATGTGTGGTGTTCAGGTCATTAAAATTTTGAATTTTTTCTCTATCTTCTATATTTTTACCCCTAATACTCCTCATTTATCTCCTCCATCAGGATTCCTCAACCAAGATTCACCTCTCTCACCTTCCACCTCCCTCAAGTCTCTAATTTTGTGGTGGATTTAGGGTGGTTTCTCCTTAAATCATCATGTAAGTTTTATTTCATCTTCCAATCACCCTCCATTATAGAGTTTCTTCTCTTGTTTTGGGGGTTTCCTATTCTCCAGCACTACGGTTCTGATTTTAGGGTTCTATTTTGATATTTTTTGTTCTATCTCTTGGATTAGGGTTTGATTTCACATCTTTGTGGTGCGTTCGAGGTGCAGTTGGAGTTTCACATCGATTTATGGATGTTTCTCTTGCCGAGGTAGGTGATTTCATGATAAAATGTTTCTTGATGAATTTATTAGGATTTCTTGTGTTCTTTACCATTTATATGAGTCGTAATTGTGGAAAAAGTATTTTTCTAAGATATTTGATATGAAGTTGTTTTTATTTGGAATTTACATATGAAAATATTTTATTCTTGATGTGTGTCCTTTTTGGGTTGATTTGAAATGTTTTATGAATTGATTAAATGTTTTATTTAATATTTATTATGTTGAAAAAAAATGGTTTGAATGATTTTTTTCTGAGTTTGGGTTTAAAACGTTTTTTGGGTATAAAAATGGTATCTTCGGTGTGTTTAGTGCCTTGTTTGGATTGTCAAATGGTAAAATGGTAACATGTGTAAAAAATGAAACTTGTCAAGTACTAAGGGAATGTCATGTATCTTGGAGGGTGGACTAATACTAGTGTTCTTGTATTATAGAAGTCACTATAACCTGGTTTAACATAGCGAGATTGGAAATGAAAACACTAACAAAATATGTTGATCATGATCATAGACCACTATAATTTTGGATTTTTCTACTCTCTTGTGGATTTTTTATGGGAACATAGATAATTGTGATTCCTATAACACTTTTCAATGATAAACTAGGTTCTAGGGTCCCATTTATAGTTAGTACCCATATGGACTATCCCATGTCTAGTTCCCATTAACTATGTTGCGCTCACATCAGCACAAGTTATGTAATTTGAGTTACTTCAAGTGCAAATGTTTCTTTATTTAATGTTTAATTCATTAAAATTCATTTTCATTTGAAATATTTTCTTTTAAATTCTTCTAGAATTTACTTTCAATTATTGAACATGAATGTTTATTGGTAATGTAACATTTAGATCATGGAATCCTTCTTGGTTGGAATCTTATTGGGAAACATCTCACACCCTGCTTACACCATTGGGTGTATGCAGACATGGTCATGTTAGATACAAGAAAGGTTATATCATTTGGTGATGGTGATTTGGGATGATAGTGATCCTCATGCGAGGTAATACGACGATGGATTGAGGGAGATTTTCCCCCTTGATTTTTGTAGTTTTGGGGATTTTTTGCAACTCCTTTTTAGTAGTATCCATATTTTGGTTTTTAATAACTTTATAGACACAAATATTAATCTTCTGAAGGATTATTTTGTTTGATTTTCCCACTTTTTTTATTTTAAATTCATGACTTTTCAATATTTTTATCTTTTGTTAAATCAATCCGACATGCTAATATTAATACCTGGGAAATTGTTCTAAGATATAGGTATCAAGAACACCATTAAAGAATTTCCATAGACTAGTTTAGTTACTGGTTTGGATGACGGTTAGATTGGTTCATGACACATTGTGACAGGTATGACTCTATATGTGTCTTTTAAAAAACGATATTAATATCAGTGGAAAAAACAACTGAAACACTCAAAATTGATAAACATAATTCAAATTGTTTGGTACATTAAGAAAATTACCCATATTTTATTTATTATTTTTTGTGGCCAGTCAATCATTTATCTATGGAATAGTGTGACTGGAATGACTCAACAATCAAATTTGTATTCAAATCTGACAATAGTTATAATAAGAAAACAATTAACAGAATCAAAACTGAAAAAAATATTTTGATTATATTCGTACTTTAAAAAAATGATACATAAGTCATTTGTGACATGTAGAAATTATTCACACCTCAATTTGACACATTGTGTGACTACTATGACTCCAAGTGTGCCTATTTATTAAAAATTTCGATTCATTTTAGTAAAAAAAACTAATATACTCTATAATAGTGGTTGTTTTTTCATATATTTGTGTTGGAAATTTTATTTCATTTCTATTCAGTGTGTTTATATTATTTTGGTTATTTTTATTGTTTCTAATGATGTAGTGTGTTGTTGTAGTAAACTACACCTATTTACGGTGATGTAGTGTGCTGTAGCATTACACTGCGTTTTTCACATTTACCAGCACTTTTAAAAGTGTTCATAAAAGTCACCTTTATTGGTGGTTATATAGTCACTAATATAGTTTATCTTTATCAGTATATAAAAAAGCATTGATAAATCATACTTTTTATAAGGCCCCAGCCTTAAACCTTACATAATATTGAATTAAATGAATAATTCACATTGAGGATCTTTTCAGGTTTAGAGTTTTAGAGAAAAAGGACAAGACTATTACATCTCAAAAGATTACAAAGTAGAAACTTCTACTAATTTTCCATAAAATAAAAACTCTTAAAAAGAAACATGCCTTGTTCCATGTTTTAGGTAGCATGACTATTCCTTGATCCCATCCTTGACCCTATTCCACATTAAGTCCTGTGAAAAACATTTCAAAAACTTGGGATGAGCATAACAAGCTCAGTAAGGGATACACAAAGAATGAAAACTGTTAGTTTTTCAAAACAACAAGTAAACCATGTATACTTTATCAAAGTAATACTTTTAGCCTTTTCAAACTAGTAAAAACACATTACTGAATAAAAGTTCATTACTCACCCTTCTGTAACCAAAATATTACCATAAAACCCATATAAACATCACATAACATAAAAAAGGTAACTTGGGACATAAACATACTTAAGTGGAATAACCATAAGGTCGACTTCCACACATATCACTTAATGGAATAGCCATTCGGCCAGCTTCCATACATACTTAATGGAATATCCATATGGTCCACTTCCATACCCAATGCATTGGAGGTTATAACGTAACCACCAGTCCTGGTATTCACGACACCACCCGTCATATGGTTTATCACGTAACCACCCGTCAAAAGTCCAAGTACAATTATAAAAATCATAAGACATAAAACAAATATAATGGAAGGAAAACAATTCCACACATTGATCACAATATATCACTTAAATATATTGACATAAAAAATCCATTATAAAAACCATTTTCAATACCAAAATAGATAAAATAGTATATGGTATTTATTTCATTTAAAAAAACATTATGGCTTGTTCAGGAAGACAAAGACCAAATAATACTCGCGGCGGTGGGAAAGGTCGTTGTCACCGCGTATGTTAAAAGAAACATTTCTTTTTGTCGTTTAGTAAAACGCTTCGTATAAAAATATTCCTCTTGAATAAAATTAAAAGTCAAAGGGGTTTATACACCGTATAAAAGAAAGTTGTGTGTAAAACCAAATATGCCTCAATGAAAGGATATTGAGACAATGTTCCTTACAAAGTCGGTATCCTTAGATTAACGATAAATCAATTACATGATTATGTGTGAAAAATATGAATACACAAAATATAAGTGGATATTAAGTGTAAAAAAATCAGAGGTCATTCACACATAATCATGGAAAAAAACCAATGACATAGATATTTAACTCAATGAAATGAGATTGAGTTATGACTTCCGATACAAGTCCATCTAAATGTCAAAAGAATTTATCAATGATATGATTATGTGTATAAATAGTATATCCCCACAAAGGTTTGTGGAAACTAAAACATAGAGATTCCACACATAATCTTGGCATAATAAAATCAAGAATTAGTGGTTTAACCCAATGAATTGAAAGTGGTTTAAGAAGTTCCCTTACAGAAATTCGACAGCCTAACGGCATCACTTCAAAACTCATAAAATGAGTTGATGAGAAATAAAAAGGGTATATCATCACTTTGACATAAAATTTAAATCAATAAGGATATATAATAACATATCCCAACATAATATTATATGAATTAAAAGACATAACAAAAATAGTCTATTACAAAAAGAGGAGGGTGAAAGGTTCCCTTACTGACATGGGTATCATTCGAGACATACACCCCGTGAAAGAATGACAATACTACATTCATGTAAATACTCATAAATGAAATTATATTACACAATGAGTAAAATAATGGGCAGTACATATACCACTCAAAGGCAATTGTGTCAAATGTAGCAAAAATCTCACAGGAATAAAAGTGAGATGAAAAATCCCTTACGAAAACTCGGCAGCCTAACGGAGCCACATAAAACGTACAAAAATGGATTGATGAGATCAAATAGGGTCTCTCATCATATTACCATAAAGTTTATAGAAAGAGGAATATAAAATAACATCCCCCAATGTAACAAAGAGGAGCTTAAAAGAAGTGACATAAAGGAGAGTACTTAAAAAGAAAGTGAGAGGTTGGATCTCTTACGAAAATTCGGCAGCCTAACGGCGCCACTCAAAACATCCAAAATGGATTGATGAGAGAGAATATGGTATCTCATAATATGAACATAAAAATTACAGTAATTTTAATATAAATTAACATCCCAATAACAAGAAATATGATCTTTAGATGGAAAGACATAAAAGAGTATACTTAAAAAGAAAGAGATGAGTAAGATCCCTTACCTCGTGTCCGACATGACTCGATCGTTCCTTAATCTCCTGAATAATAAAATTTGGTCAATTTATAATTTCATAAGTACCTCCTTTAAATATTATTATTCAGTTCATATCACATATTATAATTTTATAATAATTGGTTAATAAAGTGAGTTCGTATCAGACGTTTTTGTCGATGTTCAGTACATGAGTAAAAATTGAACTTGTTGGAAAAGCATTTTCCATGTAGTTATAGGTAAATTATCTCCAGAATAGTACTTATGATTTAAATATCATATATATCCAGTATATATTCATTTTATACGATTCCATATAATTTGGAGATAAAAAATTAAAATCACCGTTCATGGAGACGGTAGGCCGTACGTACGCATGAATGCTACTTTCGTTTTTTTCCATATTAATGGAATTAAAACAAAATGAGAGATATATATATTATAATTCCATAATGATACCCATCATTTAGATGTAATATATTACATATATATACATTATATATATGTACTTATAATAGTACATAACATTTGAAGATAAGAAATGAAATGTACCGTTCATGGAGACGGTAAGCCGTACGTACGCATGAATGCTACATTAATTTCTTTTTTTGTATTAAATTAAATGAAATAATAAATATATAGAGGTATAATATAATTCCAGTAGGATAAAATATGTAATACCATTAATTCCATTTTTTATATGTCCCACATATGGCATTAACGAATCAAATCACTTTGAGGGGGCAGTAGTCCGCACTTCGTAAAATGAAGATATCACGTTTACCCATAATGGAAACCATAAAGGTATGCCATAAATGAAAAATACAGAAGCTTAAGGAAAACATAAACATATTATATATCATATATAAATATATTGACATCTTAATGGCCACCTTTTAAGGTGTTAAATGAATTTTGAACAATAATCGTTTCGGGAGGCAGAAATTCACCATCCACGGAAACAGTATGTTCATTAACCATTAGATGTAGGTGTCTGTAAGTGTATCTCGAATACTTCTTATAAAAATATCCTAGTATATTTAAGATATTTTATTTGTTACAAAATAAATGAATAAAAAGAGTTTAGGGGGTTGGAGAAGCAAAATAAAACAAAAGGACACAAGTGAACACATTACCTTTAAATCGGGTAACATCCTTTGATTTGAGCTCAAAAGCTTCCTTGGAATGAATTCTGCCCAAAGTGAGGCTTCAAGGAGTTAGAGAAGGATGTGGAGAGATGAAATGTGCAGGGTTTTTCCGAGCCAAAGGCTTTGGAATTGTGGGTAAAGAGGTAGAGGTGGGGGCCTTTTATAAGAGGAGAGGAGGGGCACTCTTGGAAAGGTATAAAATGTCACTTTATTTTCAAATGAGTTTCGAATTTTATTGGTCCCACATTGATTTTTATCGAGGATAAGGTGATAAGGGTTCGAAATCCACCCATAAAATAGGTTTTGGACATGTGTAGGTCTTAGATTTTACATTATCTTTTCATTTTATTTAAATCGTTAAATAATGAGGTCATCGCTGCATCATCATGATGTCATAAATAATTTAATTTATTTAATGTCTAAAAATTATAAAAAAAATACTATGATGTAGGAAATATTTTTAGATTTCCAATGAATATTTATAGTCCATAAGATCATTTATTTAGAAAAAATTAAAAATATTTTACTTAGGTGATACATTCTTTGTTACATTTAACATTCTTTAAAAATAAAAAGATAAAAAGTCACTTTCTCACAAAAGTGATTCCATGGGGCCCCCAAGTTTGGAACAAGGCATCCCATGGTCGGCCATGAGACAACCAGTAGCCTTAGAACACATTTTTTTGGTCATTTTTTATTATTATGATATTATCTTATTATCTTTAACTACCCGATTACTCATTAATCAAGATAATTAAAAATAATTAACGTCGTTACTATTCATAATATCCAAAAACAAAAGAGTCTTAATTATCTAATTTGGACCTTCTGATTCCAAATATGTAATTCATTTTACCAAATTCAAAACACATATATTTCAATAATTAATTTAAAATAAACATCCTGTTGTCAAAACAAAAATCAGGTTTTTTAGAAACAATATTTATTAAATGTTTGGCACTTGTTTATGCCTAATTCCAAAGTGAAATTAATCCCAATGACCATCATTGAATTACATGGTAAAAATATATTCTAATTACACTTTAAAACAAAGTAAAATGAAAATATAACCATATAATTAAATTATATGAAAAAGCAGTTTTGATGTAATATGCAGAATTTTTCACTATTCATTGAAAAATGAACATTATCATAAAAATACCAAAAATTAACCCAAGGTAAATTTCAATGTCCCAATCATAAATAATATGTTTAATTTGAAAATAGAGATTATAAAATTTTCAAAAAGTTTATTTAAAAGGGGTTCCCCATCAAAAGGCGGTTAATTGACCTTTTAAAGAATATTAGAATGTTTACGCTTAAAAACTGGATTCATTTGCATTTTTAATTCTCTAACATTTATTGTAAAGAGTAAAAATATTTGACAAAAATATATAATCATTTTTTAGTTAGTTCTGTTCATTCCCGCCATTACAATGGCTAGGTGTTAACTACCATTTAAAATAATATTATTTTATTATTAGAGTGCAACGTAAGATTCCCAAGAAACTCGTTGTTGCGTATTGGGTACGCCATCGAGCATAGCATCCCCTTTAAAGTAATATTAATATTTTATTAACAAATATGGATAAATATAAATATGTAATATTCATTATTTACCTGGGTTGTTACATCCTTCCCCCCTTTTGGGAATTGCGTCCTCGCAATTTTAAATTTGGGCTTGGAAACATCCTTGAAAATCCCACATCGGAACAAGAGTCGGTAAAACAATCACTTTAAAATAAGGAAAGATAAGTAAAAATGTCACCCTAGTTAACCCATACTAGGATTCCAAGTATGAAAATATGGACATGGAGTAAAAAAACAAAAGTTCATGTTCTGATGGAGAGTGATAGTAAACATTTCTAGGAGAAAGTTAACCATAAGAGAATCACAAACTTGTGATGGGTTAAACGGTATTTGATTCCCCAGTAGAAAAAGTTAACAAACAACACTGTTGTTTTAAGTTACTTTTTTTGAGGAATTTATTCATATGGAAACATAATCACTTATCATGTTGACTTTCAACTTTTATTAGATTCCTTACACAAACTCATATTTTCTCCAAAAGACGAGTATTTAAGAAGACTTGTTCACATTAAGAGTATTATAATCAACTTCTAGAGAATCACCTAATCCACAAAAGAGAACTATATACATTCCATGTTTTATACTTTAACCAAAACCAAAACCAAAAAGGTTAGTACAAGATCAGATAATCCAGAAAAGGATGACCCTTTATAAAAAGAAAATCATTTCTTAATCTCCAAAATTTGTCCAACAAAACCCAATGTTCAACGAGGACCATTCAATAATCAATTTGTCCATAAAATTCTTCAAAGTAAACCAAAATAATATTGAAACGCAAATATTTGAAGGATTTAGTCTCATAGTCTTCCAAGTTAAATCGTAAAATTTATCTCCAAACAACATCAGTTGCTCTTAATGTCTCGTATTGAAAAGTAATTAACCTAATAACATATCCTCCATGATAGATTAATAAATTTCCATAGATAACCCAAAATCAACATACTATTAATTCATAAAATCATCTAACTAAAAAGAATTAGTCAAACTAACCAGGGACTTCACATAATCTTGTGGTAGGCGATAAATACCAGCCGCCCTTTGGTTGTGGGTTCGATTCCAGTAGAATTGTCTGATTCGACGGGTTGTCACACGGTCTGCGTGTTGTCCTTTTTCCAAAGCTATATAATTTTAAAACATTCCCCAAAACGAGATAAAATATTCAAAAATGATCATATCATATTTTAACCTCAAGTTTATCTTATGCCTTTCATTTTCCAGTATATCATATAATAACCCATAATTACCTCAAATGTAAGGATCATATAAACTCTAATGGTTACCTTTATAATTATTACCTGAACTTCCACATCGATTGGTCATCTCGTACATGATGCATTACAGAACCTACAAAGGTTCAAGTGGTTGATCATGACTCCTTGATAGTTGTTTTAGAACAACCACGTGTTTCCTCATTGAATCCCCCATATTATCTAGTATCTTAATCAGATAACCACCACAGTTTCCTTCAAACATGTTGTTTCTTTGGTGTCTGCTAGATCCATCCATTCACTAAAAACAGAAAGGTCATTGTGAGTATATCAACAAAACAATCATGTACTAATGAGGAAGATAAACACTAATATAAACTTACTCATTCACTTTATCTACAACTATGACTCTTTATGAAATCCTAACCATTATGGTAATGTCACTTATGATTAAAGGATACCCTAACCTCTAAAGTTATCTAAACCGAACTTTGATACCAACTATAAGGCCCCAGCCATAAACCTTACTTAATATTTAATTAAATGAATAATTCACATTGAGGATATTTTCAGGTTTAGAGTTTTAGAGAATTAGGACAAGACTATTACATCTCAAAAGATTACAAAGTAGAAACTTCTACTAAGTTTCCATAAAATAAAAACTCTTAAAAAGAAACATGTCTTGTTCCATGTTTTAGGTAGAATGAATTTCCCTTGATCACATCCTTGACCCTATTCCACTTTAAGTCCTGTGAAAAAAATTTCAAAAACATGGGATGAGCATAACATGCTCAGTAAGGGACACACAAAGAATGAAAACTGTTATTTTTTCAAAACAACAAGTAAACCATGTATACTTTATCAAAGTAATACTTTTCATCTTTTCGAAGTAGTAAAAATTCTTAACTAAATAAAAGTTCATTAATTACCCTTCTGTAACTAAAATATTACCACAAAACCCATATAAAGATCACATAACATATAAAGGTAACATGGGACATAAACATACTTAAGTGGAATAACCATAAGGTCGACTTCCACACATATCACTTAATGGAATATCCATTCGGCCAACTTCCATACATACTTAATGGAATAGCCATACGGCCGAATTCCATACCCAATGCATTGGAGGTTATAACGTAACCACCGGTCCTGGTATTCACGGAACCACCCGTCATATGGTTTATCACATACCACCCATCAAAAGTCCAAGTACCATTATAAAAAT
The DNA here is from genome assembly GCA_963277665.1 of Viscum album. Taxonomy (NCBI): domain Eukaryota; kingdom Viridiplantae; phylum Streptophyta; class Magnoliopsida; order Santalales; family Viscaceae; genus Viscum; species Viscum album. The sequence continues at coordinate 2,119,264,613 of OY728120.1, forward strand.
CATAAGACATAAAAAAAAATGTAAAGAAAATAATTCCACACATTGATCACAATATATCACTTAAATATATTGACATAAAAAATCCATTATAAAAACCATTTTCAAAACCAAAATACAAAAAAGGGTATATGGTATTTATTTTATTTTAAAAAAAACATTACGGCTTTTTCAGGAAACCAAAGACCAAACAATACTCGCAGCGGCGGAAGAGGTCATTGTCACCGCTTATGTTAAAAGAAACATTTCTTTTTGTCATTTAGTAAAACGCTTCATATAAAAAGATTCCTTTTGAATAAAATTAAAAGTCAAAGGGGTTTATACACCGTATAAAAGAAAGTTGTGTGTAAAAAAATGCCTCAATGAAAGGAGATTGAGACGAAGTCCCTTACAAAGTTAGTATCCTTAGATTAAGGATAAATCAATTACATGATTATGTGTGAAAAATAAGAATACACAAAATATAAGTGGATATTATGTTTAAAACAATAAGAGGCCATTCACACATAATCATGGACAAACACGACCAATGACATAGATATTTAACTCAATTAAATGATATTGAGTTATGATTTCTGATACAAGTCCGTCTAAATGACATAAGAATTTATCAATGAGATGATTATGTGTAGAAATAGTATATCCAAAAAAAGTTTTGTGGAAACTAAAACATAGATATTCCACACATAATATTGGAATAATAAAATCAAGACTTAGTGGTTTAACCCAAAGAATTGAAAGTGGGTTAAGAAGTTCCCTTACAGAAATAAGACAGCCTAACGGCGTCACTTCAAAACTGATAAAATGAGTTGATGAGAGATTAAAAGGGTATCTCATCACATGGAAATAAAATTTAAATCAATAAGGATATATAAGAATATATCCCAACATAATATTATGTGAATTAAAAGACATAACAAAATAAGTCTTTTACAAAAAGATGAGGGTGAAAGGTTCCCTTACCGACATGGGTATCTTTCGAGACAAACACCTCGTGAAAGAAGGACAATACAACATTGATGTAAATACTCATAAATGAAATTATATTACACAATAAGTAAAATAATGGGCAGTACATATACAACTCAAAGGCAATTGTGGAAAATGTAGCGTAAATCTCACGGGAATAAAAGTGAGATGAAAAATCCCTTACGAAAACTCGGCAGCCTAACCGCGCCACATAAAACATAAAAAAATGGATTGATGAGATCAAATAGGGTATCTCATCATATTAACATAAAGTTTAAAGAAATATGAACATAAAAGAACATCCCCCAATGTATCAAAGAGGAGCTTAAAAGATGTGACATAAAGAAGAGTACTTTAAAAGAAAGAGAGAGGTTTGATCTCTTACGAAAATTCGGCAGCCTAACGGCGCCACTCAAAACATCCAAAATTGATTGATGAGAGAGAATAGGGTCTCTCATCATATGAACATAAAAATTTACAGTAAGTTTAATATAAATTAACATCCCAATAACAATAAATATGAGATTTAGAAGGAATGACATAAAAGAGTGTACTTAAAAAGAAAGAGAGGAGTACGATCCCTTACCTCGTGTCCGACATGACTCGATCGTTCTTTAATCTCCTGAATAATAAAATTTGGTCAATTTATAATTTCTTAAGTACCTCCTTTAAATATTATTATTCACTTCATATAACATAATATAATGTTATAATAATTGGTTAATAAAGTGAGTTCGTATCAGACGTTTTTTTCGATGTTTAGTACGTGAGTTAAAATTGAACTTGTTGGAAAAGAATTTTCAATGTAGTTATAGGTACATCATCTCCAGAATAGTAATTATGTTTTAAATATCATATATATCCAGTATATATTCATTTTATACTATTCCATAACATTTGGAGAAAAAAAATTAAATGCATCATTCATGGAGACGGTAGGCCGTACGTGCGCATGAACGCTACTTTCATTTTTTTCCATATTAATGGAATTAAAACAAAATGAGAGATATATATATTATAATTACAGAATGATACCCATCATTTAGATGTAATATATTACATATAAATCCATTATATATATGTACTTATAATAGTACATAACATTTGGAGATAAGAAATGAAATGTACCATTCATGGAGACGGTAAGCCGTACGTACGCATGAACGCTACTTTATTTTATTTTTTTTGTATTCAATTGAATGAAATAATAAATATATAAAGTTATACTATAATTACATTAGGATAAAATATATAATAACATTAATTCAATCCTTTATACATCCCACATATGGAATTAACGAATCAAATCACTTTCAGGGGGCGGTTGTCCGCACTTCCTAAAATGAAGATACCACGTTTACCCATAATGGAAACCATAAAGGTATGCCATAAATGAAAAATACAGAAGCTTAAGGAAACCATAAAAATATTGAATATCATATATAAATATAGTGACATATTAATGGCCACCTTTGAAGGTGTTAAAAAAATGTTGAACAATCAGCGTTTTGGGAGGTAGAAATTCACCATCCACGGAAACAATATGTTCTTTAACCATTAGATGTAGGTGTGTGTATGTGTAGCTCGAATACTTCTTATAAAAAAATCCTAGTATATTTAAGATACTTTATTTGTTACAAAATTAATGAATAAAATGATTTTAGGGGGTTGGAGAAGCAAAATAAAACAAAAGGATACAAGTGAAGACATTACCTTTAAATCGGGTAACTTCCTTTGATTTGATCTCAAAGGCTTCCATGGAAAGGATTCTGCCCAAAGTGAGGCTACAAGGAGTTAAGGAGGGATGTGGAGAGATGAAATGGTCATGGTTTTTCCGAGGCAAAGGCTTTGGAAGTGTGGGTAAAGAGGTAGAGGTGGTGGCCTTTTATAAGAGGAGAGTAGGGGCACTCTTGGAAAGGTATAAAATGTAACTTTATTTTCAAATGAGTTTCGGATTTTATTGGTCCCACATTGTTTTTTTTCGAGGATAAGGTGATAAGGGTTCGAAATCCACCCATCCAATAGGTTTTGGACATGTGTAGGTATTATATTTTAAATTATCTTTCCATTTTATTTAAATCGTTAAATAATGAGGTCATCGCTGCATCATCATGATGTCATAAATAATTTAATTTATTTAATGTCTAAAAATTATAAAAAAAATACAATGATTTAGGAAATCTTTTTAGATTTTCAATGAATATTTATAGTCCAAAAGATCATTTATGTGGACAAAATTAAAATTATTTTACTTAGGTGATACATTCTTTGTTACATTTTACATTCTTTAAAAATAAAAAGACAAAAAGTCACTTTCTCACAAAAGTGATTCCATGGGCCCCCCAAGAATGGAACAAGGCATCCCATGGTCAGCCATGAGACAACCAGTAGCCTTAGGACCCATTTTGTGGTCATTTTTTATTATTATGATATTATCTTATAATTTTAACTACCCGATTACTCATTAATCAAGATAATTAAAGATAATTACCGCCGTTACTATTCATAATGTCCAAAAACAAAATAGTATTAATTAAATAATTTGGACCTTCTGATTCCAAATATGTAATTCATTTTACCAAATTCCAAACACATAAATTTCAATAATTAATTTTAAAAAGACTTCTTGTTGTCAAAACAAAAAGCGGGTTTTTAAGAAACAATATTTATGAAATGTTTGGCACTTGTTTATGCCTAATTTCAAAGTGAAATTAATCCCAATGACCATAGTTGAATTAAATGGTAAAAATATATTCTAATTACACTTTAAAAAATTTAAAAAGAAAATATAACCATATAATTAAATTATATGAAAAAGCTGTTTTGATGTAAAATTCAGTATTTTTCACTATTCATTGAAAAATGAACATTGTCAAAAAAATACAAATAATTAACCCAAGGTAAATTTAAATGTCCCAATCATAAATAATATGTTTATTTTGAAAAATAGAGCTTATAAAATTTCCAAAAAGTGGATTTAAAATGGGTTCGCCATCAAATGGCTGTTAATCGACCTTTTAAAGAATATTAGAATGTTTACGCTTAAAAACTGGATTCATTTGCATTATTAATCCTCTAACATTTATTGTAAAGAGTAAAAATATTTGACAAACATATATAATCATTTTTTAGTTAGTTATGTTCATTCCCTCCATTACAACAGCTAGGCGTTAACTACCATTTAAAATAATATTATTTTATTCTTAGAGTGCAACGTAAGATTCCCATGAAACTCGTTGTTGCGTATTGGGTACGCCATCGAGCATAGCATCCAATTTAAAGTAATATTAATATTTTATTCACAAATATGGATAAATATAAAGATTTCATATTCTATATTTACCTGGGGTGTTACACTTTTATTAGTGAAAATAAAAGTGCTGATAAAATACACCTATTATCAGTGCTTTTTAAAGTGCTGTTAAAGGGTTTATTTATTAGTGATAAATAAAATTGCTGAAAAATAGTGTTTTTAATCAATACATTTAGAAGTGCTTGTAAAATTATGATTTATCAGTGATTTTATATTCATTTTTAAATATTCCATTTATCTTTTCATTTTTAGTTCTAATAAAATCCATGTACTTTTAACCATGCTAAAGTAGTCAGTATTTTCCTAGAGCTGATAACAGCTGATTCTAGCATTGTTAAAGGCATTTTTATAGTGGTGAATCACATGTTTTTTGGGTGTAATGTTAATATTGGATAAATTCAAGACTAATAGATATTAAGTGTTTCTAAGATGGATGTTATGTTGGTTCGACAAAGAGTTCTGGAATAAGAATTGACTAGGTTTCACAAGAACCTCGAAGGCCTGATAGGATTACTCAAGAGACATAGTGATTTATATTTATTATAGAAAAAAATGATGAAGTAATGGTAATAGATGAAAAGCCAAATTCATAACAAAATTAAATTGGTAGTCTTGATTCAAATAAAGGGGAAAAGATTTAACATTTGAGATGGACACTATGTACTATAACTAAGTTTGGAACATGGTAGATCAACGTATAGAGGTGCATACCATAGGAAGAAAGTGGTATTTCCATAATAAAACTAACATGTATGGTATATTATCTACCTATAGGGTATTCATGGTGAAAAAAGGGTTATACAAAACCCATAGTTTTGATTTTGTAGATACATATTCCTCAATTGCAAGGAAAAAGTCTATTCAAATATTTCGTTCTATCTAAACTCATTTTTATTATTTGATATATCAAATGGATCCTAGAACAACTTCCATTAATGGGATGTTTTTTTAAGAAATGTATATTATACAACCAAAAGTTTATTAAGTACAAATTGTTCCTGAAAAGGTATTTATGTTGAAACAGCATATTTATGCATTGTAGAAAGTATGTCAGAGTTAGAACATCCAGTTTTATGAGAAAATGAAATAGTTTAGATTCATTATCAATTTATGTGAGTATTTTATACATAACATGGTTAATATATGTGTTGTTGTATTTTTTATATTGTATGTGCATGAAATACTCACTATCATAAATGGTGTTTGAACTCCACATTCTTAAAATATGTGGTTGAGAATGTTCTTCTTGATGAAAAAAACAAGAGAATAATCCTACATACTAGTTATGATTATCCATAGAAATTGATCAAATAGGTTGATTTGAATGAGTCAAAATAGATATATTGGTAATGTTATGAAGGGTTTTGGCATGAATAACACTAAAAAATAATCTTTACCAGTGTTTCATGAAATGAAGGTTAAGAGTATTTGCGATCCATTTAATGAGTCAGAAAGGATGGAAGAAATTCTTAATACACTCGCTAATGGATCTATCATTTACTCCATGTTATGTACTAGACCTGACGTCGCCTATTCATTGAAAATAACTAGTAGATACCAGTCTAGTACATGTGAAAGTCACTAGATTACTATTATGAATATAATTAAATACTTTATAAGAGGCAAGGTTATGTGAATGGTCTTTGTAGGGGATGATAATCTCATTCTAATGTGTCACAAGGATGTTAGTTTCCAATCACACATAGATGATATGATAACTCACTACGGTTTCTTGGTTTTCCTTAAAATTGGTGCTATATGTTGGAATAGTTTGTAAATACATCACCATGGTGAAAAAAAGTATGGGTGCATCACTATATTAAATGATGTGAAAATGTTATTTGGATGAATAAGTTAATTACTAAACATAGGATATTACCTTTATTTTTAAGTCCAATTACACTTTATTGTGAAAAAATATAGATATAGGCTATGGATCTCTAGTCTAACCAATGGAACAAAAAGATCCTTCAAAAATAACATATAATTCAAGTAGATATTTAAATTGGTGATGTAATGATCTATTGGGTGGTTATGTAATTTTGTAGATCTTATGGAAAAATAATTTATCCAGAAAAATAGGACGGTCATGTTTAATATTGTGGTATTAAATAAATAAAATATTAGATTTAATGGTTATAAAGTGTATCATGATTTTACAATATTTTAAATAACCACATATCATTCACTTGTGTTATATATATATATAATGACCAATAGAATAAAAATATCCCCACCGATTAAATTTTTTTTCTAAATAAATGATCATCACAGAGTATTACAGGTTGGGATGATACGGTACGATTAACATGAGAAGAATCACGTATATGATTCAAGTTAGACTCATAACATATTATATAAAACATTATTTACTAGACCAATTCAGGAAATTATCTCACATGAAATGACATATTGTCATTGATATACTATGTGTTGTTTATTAAATATGTATCACCATTACCTGAGGTTGAAAATATAATTAGAATGTGAATCATTTATTGGATAACATAAAGGGTAATGCACACAAATATGGTAGGGGGTGAATAAGTGCATATTTCATTTTTATATCCCTTTAAACGCTTATTCTTATTCAACACCTTTCTCTGATGATACTCAAAAAATTTGATAAGAAATAGGCAAAAAATTTGTTTTTAATGAGATTCATATCCTTTAAATATGATTACATGCCCAATGTGTTGTGGTTATAATTAAATGCACATTACATAATTATTCTTATTCAGGGAAACATCAGAAAGGGTATGACCTTGAACTAAATACAATAGTTGGACTGAACTAGATAAAATATAACATCAACACAAAATATTTTTTTTTAATAATGATCATTGATTATGATGAAATCCCCAAAATATACACAACAAATAAAGATACTCCTCCTCCATTTATAAAAACTATCAGTATATATTCTCACTAATTAGTGTATCATTCCCCATTATAAATCAATTATTTAATATATCACTTCAATATCTTTTTATTTTCATAAATTCAATAATCAATTTTAATATCATCTCCACATTTCTTATCACTTGAGTTGTCCTAAAGAATCAACCCCTCACATCCACATGATATAAGAAATATTATCACAGGATTTTATTTATCAATTTTATATTTTTCACAAATACTAACAATTATACTATATGAGGAAATGTTTCACACTTGTTATGATCTTGGATCCTCATGTTGTGGCTCAATGTATTCCCCAAATTCCTCCAACACAACTTCAAGAATCACATGTCACAACCCCATGATATTTCATTCTTTGAAATAATTTCGTAAATTGAATCATCATATATAATATATATTTAATAAAATATTCATGCTATTATTTCTCAGAATATGTCAATTCTATATTTTTAAAATCTTATATGAAATAAAAGACATATAGAGTTCAGAAAATATGGTATCTACAATTATTACATAATAACCTAAAGTTATTAAAGTTTATCAAACATAGAATTGAAGTTATAGAATAGGTATTGAAGTTTTAAAACCACGTTATGGTCATACAATCTGACCTTTTAGTCTTATGCAATTTTTTGAAATTCATATGATCTCTCCAAAGATGTTATAGATGGATCGATTTAGTAATATAGAGATCAAAGTCATACATAGAAATTTTATAAAATTTTTTAAAAAGTACAATATCTTGAAATTAGACTAAAAGTCATACATGATGAAACCTTCAAATGAGATAATGTAAAACTACTTATAAAAAATAAAAAATATTATATAAATCATTTTGAATGTGTTATTCTCTCTTCCTTTGCATGTTTTCAGCAATTTTTATATAATATTTCATAATTCCTTACACAGAATGAATTATTATGAGAATTCCTAAACTTATTAAAATTTATTATCCTAGACATTGAATTGCAAAACATGATCAACACATAATAGATTTAGTTTAATAAAACCTAAGATATTCACAAACTTCTCCAATATTATCAAAAGTAATGACAAAATTATTCCTAAACCAATGATGAAAAATATATTCCACATAAATGGTAAAAAAAGTAATTTTTTCATAAAAACAATGATAACCATCACCAACACTCATTCTAAAAATACTATCATAGAAAATCATTCATGATAATGATAGGTATTATCACCAATTCTCACACACACATTCTCTATCATTCATATATGGAACTCTCCTTATAAAAATATATAATACAATGTTCCATGAATCATTTTGACCTCCCTTTCATTATAAGAATAGGTCAACCTTCTTCAAATTTAAAAGATTATTGACATAAATTACTACATCATATTCTGTAGGGTTCAATAATATCCCCATTTTGAATTTTTTTCAATATTAATTATTCATTAGACATTATTAAAAATAAAACCGAAGTGAAAAAATTCAACTCCCCATTTAAATTTCTCAATGACAAGACTCGTGAATTTATCTTCTTCAAGCCTATATGAGCTAGCTTGATTTAGGAATAAAAAGTGATCCGGTTAGTCATAATTGAAATCATAAAACAACAACTCATCAAATATCATGTTTACTATTATGTTCAATGAAATTCAATAGATTTTTTATATTATTTCTTTTAATAGTCAACACATATATTATAATGTTTAAAAAAGGGGAATCAATTTCACTCCATGAAAAAATATACACAATAATTTACCATGGTAAAAAAATTTAATGAAACTAAAAAAAAATTCATACCATAATTTTGAGGTATGGTTTTACCTCCCATTTACATCCTTAGCCACTCAAAGTTCTCAATTGTTTGGGTTTTTTTATGAATATCAACAAAAAGTTACTTATAAGGAACAATAATTAGTTTTAATACATCCTTATGTACATTTTCATTGATAAAATGAAAATTTATGTCAATTTTCATTGACATGGAATGATGCATAAGTGTTTGATAGATTTAGGGGATTTTGGTTATCACAACCTAAATTTGTTGATTACTCATCTTCAGAACTCAAATCATAATGTAGTGTCTTGATCCATATCATATATGTAGAAATCTGTGATGAAAATAAATACTTATCCTCAACTAAAATCAGGTTTAATTGTGACTTATTAATTGTATTTCATGAAATAAAACTTATTACATTGATAAAAAGTCCAAAAAATGTGGATTTTATATCATCTACAGTACCAACAATATATACATCTGTATTCCCTTTTAGACATTTCATATATTTCTTCTCATAAATGTACCCATAACTTTATATTTTTGAATTGTATCTTAGTATTCTTTTTTTTAATTACTTGTGATTCTATATGATTGGATTTCAACAAATAATATATATTTCCAACATATAAAATATCATTTCTCATTTCTATCAAATTAATGATATAACTAACTAACCTTTAAACTTCTTCTCATTTAATATGTTTCCATCATCATTTATACAACATTTTGTTCCCATAGAAATTAGTGTGGAAACACCTATGGATTTCTGTATTTCAAAAATATGTATGCTATATATAGAATACATTTCTTGTGAGATCAAAAATTTACTCAGATATTTGGGAAACCTACAAAACAAGGAAAATATTCATTTAAGCAAGCATTTACATCTAAAACATATAATTAATGTGCCTTGGAAATTCCTTAAACAATATTTATTCATTTCTAGAAACAATAATTTTATCAACATAAACAATAAAAAATAGTGTGGTGGTATTAGTATATTTCACATTCGTGTTATTTCTCAAATGAAATTTCCTGAACATAATGCACTTTATATAGTTATCTAATTTTAATTAAAAATCCCTTGGATATGATTTTAATACCATAAATTCTATTTTCATATTACATACATTACATAGATAAAAATCATGCAAAGAATCCTTCAAGATATTCCATGAATGCTTTCTCATTAGTATCACCTTTAAAACTGGATGATTTAACATTCATCTAAAATACTTTAATGAATCTACGATCTTTTGTTTCAAGGAAAATTCTGATGGACTAATGTATATACAATGGAAAAAATGTTGCATCAAATTCATCCCCTTAAATTTATCAATACCTCTTATATACCAGCTTAACATTGTTTCTACCATCTTCACCATTCTCATTTAGTTAGTCCTTGAATATCCATTTTAATCAAATAAAATTCATTTATGTAGGTGAGGGAATAAGTTCCCAATTATCATTCTTTTTAATTTGGTTAGGTTCTTCATTCATGTATCGAGGCCACTCCTTATGCTAAAATCCTCATCAATAAATTTAATCTCATATTTTGGAAGTAAACTACTATGGCTAGCTGTAATGAGTTTTCTTGTACTTTTCACAACCTGATTCCAGTGATAAATTATGTTCTTAATATCAACATACATCCATGTCCTCAAATATATGCCTTTATATGTACATTTTAACTTTTTTCACTATTAATAACCTTTTTTAACTCTTGAGGGTCATAATAATTCTTATATATATTATAATCTACTCCTTGTGCTGGAAATTCAATGTTTTAAATTTAATTTTTCATTGGTACATTTCATTCAAAATCGTGTTCACTATATTTTGTATTAGGTATCGTGAATTCTTATTCATTTCTAAAAACTAAGACATCATAAATTTAAAGAATTATTTCAAATTTATTATTATAGAACTAACATGAATTATAATATAGTTTTTATTCTATGTAATTCTATCTTCACTATTCTCTTCAAATTATCCTCCACATCTATATAATTTTTTAATCACACATGGAAAACCTAACACTTGAAGATGTTTAACATTTTTATTATTTTTACCAAATTTCTAAAATTGAGTAATTCAACATTTTGGCCTAAATATATAACTATTATAGATAATTCTAGATGTTATTATGCATAATAGAATGAAAAATATTGATGTTCCATTCTCATTAAATATATTTTAAACATATTAATTACAATCCTATTATTGCTTTATACCAATCAATTTTATTACGGAGTATATGGGGCACTAAATTCATTACTGATTCAATGTATATCAAGATATTCAGTGATCTATCTATTGGCATGGTCACTCCCATTATTTTTTCTCAATATTTTAAAAAATGAACCTATTTGTTTTTTCTAAAATAATTTTCATGCTTAGTAATCTATCTATGTACCGTTATTTGTGTTACATAAAAATGATTCATGTGATTATTATTTTCTTATAAATTAAAGAAATGAAGTATATTTTTCACTTATTTATGTCCTTATTAGAGTTATACACTCATTATAGTGGATCGTCTCAAGATGTTTTTATGTATCTCTCATCCCTTATGTATTCTTTCAACATGTTTCATTTTTTTCAGATTTTAAATATAGCGGTAGTAACTTATTATTAAAAAGTAATATTCCTCATAGCCTCCTAATTGAAAATTACAATTATGTTATTTTTTTCAAGATAGTAATTTCTTATTTAAAAAACTAATATTTTCATGGAAAAAAATTGAAAAAATGTACCTACTTCCACAACATGAAACAAATTACATGGGGTTATCATTACTCTTAATAAAATAACCCCATCCTTTCTTATCTTGTAAATGAACCCATTTCTATTAATGACAACATTATTTCCAATATCACACAGTTGGGATGCACATAATTTTCTTTATTTAGACTATCAAAAAACAATTAAATTTATAAATTTGGTTTATTTTTACTAATTCATGAAGTCAGAACACATTAAATATTTTTAAAAATATAATTTAAAAATATGGTAGGTCTTTCATATTTTGGAATACTTTTTTATGGTTTTTTATATCACATTTAATATTATATGAGAAACGACTATCCGTGATTCATTTTTTTTCTATTTTTTATGATTTGAATTATTCATCATCTATAATTTTCTATTAATAGATATATTTTTTATTTTTATTTTTTTAGAACATATAACCTAAATTTAACTATGTTATAATAATTTCTACGGATACATTTTAGGTTTGGCCTTCCTGATTGCACCTTCTATATACCTCTAAAAATCTTCAAAAACTATTTCTAACTTCCAATATCTCTTTTATATATTATTGATTATATTGATTTATGATCTTTAGATAATATATCCTCTTTATTATCTCTCTATTAACTGTCCATGTAGAGAAATACTATGCTAAAAATTATAGGTCTTCTGACCAAACTCACTAAAATACCTGTAATGACATTGTATTTTCTATTTTGATATATATTATATTTCTTGTTAAGTATAACGATATTTCGTATTTTAGGATTTAAATGATAGTATCCCATATATGACTTTTTCGATATTATTCCTAGAACATTTATAAATTTTAGAAACATATTTTATAATCCATTCCCCTTCCATATTTATCTACGTTTAGCATTTTATTATAAATTTTCAACTAAATCTGATTGTATTTTAACATTTTAGTCTTCTACAGATATGATTTTATTTTGAGATGAAACATTATTATAATATAAATTTTTAAAATTTAAATATTTTTTATAATATCTACTTGATATAGTTTTCTTTGAACATTTTACTTTTTATTTAGCAACTTTGTTCAAGAAATTGTATCCATTTCCTCCATTTTTTTGTTTAGATATTTTTTCTCCATTTATAAATTTACTTATCCCCAAGGATATTGGTTGAATTCATATTATCCTTGATATTTACCTTTTTATAAATATCAATCTTTTAAAATTTCAATTTCTAGTACAATACTATTTTCTCAAGCATATAGTTAACCATTTTTTCTGAACTTCCTTTTAGCCATGAATTATTTTTCCTCAGACTTTCTATTTATTTTAATCGCATTTTTTATTTTCATTCTTAAATTATACTATTTATTATTCTCAATTTACTCTTTTTCATACTAACTATTAAATTTTAATTCATTTTCTAATGATTTCACTTTTTTTTTCAATAAGCAACCTTGGAGTTTCATGTGTAGGAGATTATTTATCATCGCCACTTTAATCAATGTTAGAAAACCGTTTTTATATTGAATAATTTTTTTAAAGATTTATAGTTAAATATTCTTCAATGCCTTTCATTTATTTTATAAAAAATATCTTAAATCGGTGGTCTTCATTGTTGTTTCATTCTCGTTAACTTCTATTTTGATCTTTATCTATGAATTGGAAGAAAAATTCCTAACCTTCCCACAATTAAAACATTATAAAGGAATTATTTCTATTTACATACCTCTTACTAATGAAAACAATCTTTAAAAAATATAGCGAGTTTCAGAAAATTCATCCATTCCTTCATCTGTATTTGAAAAGTATTAATATTCCTTAATTATTACATCATTGATTGATTTTATTGAGATTTCCTAATCATTTCCCCATTTTCTCCATGATTTTCATCATATCATCGCATAATTGAATACATTAATATGTATTTCATCAATATTGTATACATAAATTTACCCATATTCATGGGTAGATATCATGGAATGAAATTTATATAAAAATTTTCTCATTAGTTTTCTCACCATAGTGTAATCTTCTGGAGTTTTTCCAAACCCTCCAATTGTTATAACTATAATATTCAACCTTATAAATAATTCATCAAGATTTTATTTTTATTACATCATGAATTCTTCAAAATTCTATCTACTAGGTTTCAGTTTTTCTTCATCAACCTTTTTATATTACTCTTTGATAATATAAATATTATTCCAAATAGAATTATAAATTTTGTAGACAATAAATTTTATTAACTATTTTTCGGATATTAAATATAATAATATATCCGGAGTTTTACAATAATATTCAATTTTTTACTTATCAGTAAGGGAATATGTTTTATTCTTAGATGACATATTCTAACCATATTGAATAGATTAAAGTACATCAAGAATAGAGAGAGAGGGAAGGGAACTATTCACACATTACAAGTATAAAATCCTTTAAAATATAATATTGAGATCAATTTTCTATTAATAGAGTTTTTTGGATCCTTATAAAATTATTCAAAGAAACGCCAAAGAGTAAACGTGATATTTGAAACCAATTTTTGGATCACATGAAGGGTAAAACAGAATGTGGGGGGGTGTCAGTGCGTATAGGTTTTTAAACCACATGAAACTCTCAAGCATATTCAACATATTTTTCTATAGATACTAATTTATAATTAAAAGATATGTAAACAAGTTGAGTACAACATCAGTGTTTCATGGTTATTAAGCTACTCTATAACACCCTTATAATTATCAAACGGAACTCAAGAAATTTTTTGAACATAAACTAAATAAAATGATTGGATTTATCTAGTTAAAATATCAAATAAACATAACAAAATCATTATTATTTATGACTAATCACTAATAAATATAATATTCTCCATATAGGATCTAAAAAATATTTTTTCCCTCCTCTTATCAAAACAATATTATGTAGTAATTCTTAGTACTCAATGAATCTATCATATTTTTACAACCATTCTCAAACATCTCACTTTAGTCACTTTTTATTCTAATAAATTCAGTAATATTCCTGAATATAATTTCTACATTTCATTAAACATAAATTATCCCAAATAATTATTCACATAACATCCCCATGATGTCATTACTATTATATTGGAGTTTTGTTTTTATAAAATTTAATTTCCAAAAATATTTCAACAGGTGATGTATGATGCAGTGTGGCATACCTGTTGTGATCATGGATCATTATTTACATCCCATTGTTCTCCATACATACTCTAACATAATTTCAACAAAACCAACTGATATCCACATGATATTTTTGGCATTTAATGATCATATTATCTATCACCCTATAATTTAATATCTAATTTTCTATAATATTAATTATAATATTTCTTAAAAAAATTATTCTTGATTTATAAAAATGTACAATCCTATAATGTCTTATAGATCATAAAAAATATGATTCCTCAAATTCATACGCAAAAACATAAAATCATATGATTCTTATTATATGAAGTATAGAAGCCGTGCACCCATATCTTGAATTCTTAGGATATTAAAAAGTTACATGAATTGAACATGAAGTCTTATGGCCTTCCTGAAAGTCATAATTGATCTTCCACAACGGTATATAATGATTAAAAAAGTAACACATGCCTCAATGTAATATACAGAAGTGACTTTTATTAGTAATAAAAAACTCAAATATCTTGTGTGTATAATGAAATTCATACATGATACAAATATTCATATTTAGGAACCTCAAAATTTTTAATGTCATCATTAACAAAGTCTTGCACAACTCTTTGAGAATGTATTACACTCTCTACATTCAACAATTTTATAACCAACAAGATTCCTGCACAATGGATCAATTTCAACCCATTACTAATTTAATTTAACTCAATTTAAGAGATTATCAATTATCTAAAATAATTTAAAATTACCTATATAATTTTTCATAAATTTTTGATTAGTGTGATTTTAGAGATCAAATTCAATAAGAGATTTTTTTTTCACAAATCCGGTGATCACCCTCACTAGTACTCCTGCTCAAAGTCATATCAAAAAAATATTTTTGTGAAAAATTTAGACATTTTTACTAATTCTCACACACCCCTTATTGACCCATTACCTATAATACTCTCCTTTAAAACATATAATGGATTGTGTAACTTCAATTTTGAACTCCTTTTGTAAGTAGAATTATAGTTCAATCATTATCACATTTAAAATAGTCTTGACAAAAAAAATTAAATATCATCCTTAATATGATTCGACACCTTCATACTTTGATACCTTACATGTTTCATCATTGAGATGGATATAATCAAAAGATGTTGGGTATTTTGTTGATGATGTCATCAGTTGAGGTGAACTAAGATAGTCTTTGTTCTATTTTATGACAAGTATGACATCTAGGCCCATGATTGAATAAGATTATGGGAATTCATTCCAATTATCAGTTGATTGACATGTGATGTGATTAACGGATTCATCAAATGAAATGTGATATATTAATGCATACGATTTAGGTTATTTTAGAGAATAGAAGATTTATGTGTCAGCATGTAATATATTGGAATGTTTTTGGTATAGTTTTCAATTTATTTAATTGAAAAATATATCATATAATTATATATATAATGTATATGATACATATTATGGTTTATAAATTAAAATAGTGATATTAATGTGTTTGAAAGAGTTCATGATATAATTTTTTCCCATGAGTAATTATGGAGTTTTTTTAGTGGTCACACTTTGCTTATAATTAAGAATTATAGAATTTATATTTGTTTTCAATGATAAAAAGAATTATAGGGAAACATATTGAAGAAATAGAAAAAGGACTAAAACTTATCCAAATTATTTATTATGAATGTTAATATATTATAAAAAATCATATCCCCAAGAGATTTAATGGATTCAGAATGATTTATGAAGTATAAAATTAAATTACTCATGATATTTTAATGAATGTAGTGGTTTAATGGATATGAACTAAAATAGGATGAATCATGTTTTATGATTCATCCATATCATAACCCATGATATACATATAGTTAATATCATTATATATGATATAGATATATCATTAAAATCAAGGGTTTGGGATATGAAAGTGTTGAATCAACAATTTTGTAAAATTATTTTTTTATTCAAAAAAAATCACACATATATATTATTAATGCGTTTATTTATAAGTGAATTTAATGAAACTATTAAACATAAAAATATTTATTTTGGAATTATATTCAATTAATTAATCCACTGAGAATATTTGTTTATGTATTTTATATATGTTTTAACTTATTTTTGGAGACAATGTTCATATCATACGTCTATAAGAATTATGTATCGTTCATCAACCGTATATTTGAATCAACACATATGGATATTATACCCAACATTTTTTACAATATATTGGTAAAAAACACTAAATTAATGAAGGGAAACTATTTTTGGGAAGAAAATATATGGTACATCAACCCTACTTTTGTGATCAACCATACATTTGGTGTTTTTCATCACATGTAGGAACCCAACATTTGACTATTCAATGATGGAATCTTAAATCCATGATATTATCAGTGATTTATTCAATGATCATGGATGACATAAAGATCTATTAAAATCAATTTTATATCAAATTAAAAGGATCATTTTGATTTTTTAAAGGATCATATTCAACGGAGTAAATTTTGTCTATTCTTCTAGGATGTTATAACCTCTCATGAATGATTTTGAATTTAAATAATCATGATTTATTGAGCTATATTTATGGATCTGGTTCGATATTGAGCTTGTTCGACCTTATATATAAATATTGAGGGACTCTTCATCATATATACACAATAAATAATATACATAATAGAAAATATACACAAAAAATAAGATACACATGAAAATAAAACTATTATTGATATCAAAGATACTTTTTGTGGTATACATATTTTTTCTATTCGATTGACTCACTGTTTATACTATCATTACTAACAGATATTATTATTATATATTATTCTTATTTAAGAATTATTAAGAATTTGGTGAAGATACACTATGAAGACATAAATATTTAATAATATGTTAGGTCTTTTCTCTACTACTATAAATCTTATTAATCATTGAAGATTTAAATACATATATCAGTTTCTAATTCAACTGTGAAGTCTAACCTGTGTTCTCAAAAAAGCAATCTCTATTGATTCAGTGGAGTTTCTACTGCTTGTACTTAGTCGGGGTTATATTTTATCTTCGTACACTATGATCTATATTTAAGTATACCAATAAAAGAAAAATAAGGACCTATAAAATCCTTATAAGGTGTCAACTACCAGCACTCAGAAATTCTTGAAAGGACTTCAAATAATATGCCCTGATATCAAAGATAACATAAATCAAAGAGCTGAGCTTTGGGGAGTGGACTATGGTAACTTTGTTCCCTAAACCACTATCAAACACTTTGTTCATTTCCATTGTTTTTTTCACTGCATACCCATCATTGAGAGAAAAGTAATGGTCCACTTAGTAAAATGAGTGGTGTCCCAAATATTTCCAAAAATTGAAGACCACAATTCACCCCTTGTATCATTGTCTTCATCACCAGAAGAGCTATACTACTATGTTTTCTTCATGAAAAGTGTATTTCATGTCCAATATAATAATGTGATATCAAAAGGATCTATTAAATATTTACTAGCTCTAATAATCATTACTTAATGATTTAGACAATGACATACTGACATGTATGATTCTAGAGAAGGTATGTCAGTGATCCATGCTCCTTATTTTAATGGTGATAATTATAGATACTGGAAATCGAGTATGGTTATTTATTTGAACAATATTGGAATAATGGTTTATTTGAAGGACATTAAACATTATGATATTTCTAATGAAGGTTTGGAATACTATAATAGTGGTCATGAAATGGAATATGATATCAGTTTAAAATCCATTAATGCTATTGTGTGTGGTTTTGAAACTGATAAATTTAACCGCGCATCTCAATGTCCTACTGTATATGAGAGGTGGCCAAAAACTGGATATTCTTATAGAAGAAGTAAAAATATTAAACAGTTAAGGTACACAAATTTCAAACTATATTTTGATACTTTTATAATTAGCGAGGATAAGACTGTTTCAAAAATGATTTTAATATTGATATAAATAGTCATCAATGTTTCCACTTTGGGAGAACCAATCTCAATATCAGACCTATCATTAAAATTAATCAGAGTACTACTCTCTCTGTGGAATAAAATATCCACAACTATACATCAATATAAACTCAAGAAAAATTTAGCTATGAAGGAATATATTATAACTCTAATGATGTATAAAGCTGAAATAGAGGATGCATGTGAAAATAATATAAAACACTAAAAGGATTCAATAAAAACTACTATGGAAAAATAATATGATTCAAATCAAACATATTTGAATAAATATTTATTATATCTTTCAAATAAAGTATGAGGGTTATATAAAACGAAAAATAATGGGAGTAGATGTTGTGAGTGTAAGGAAAAATGTTCATACAATTAATAATCTGTCTTTACTCAAATATCAAAGAGAAGATAATTATAAGATAAATGGAAAAAATGTTCTAATGGCTACCTAGATTAATAATTCTCTTTCACATGATAAATATTTTACAAATTATGATGTGGTTTTTAAATAGAAAATGGAATTTCTTATTGCTCATACTGATGAGGTAAAACATTCTAACTCTCAAAACCCTAGTTGTGAGAAAATATCATTTGATGAATTAAGTATGTATTACCTTATTGTATAAAATAAATATGAATACTTAAGAAAAGAACATAAATAAGTAAAAAAAATATGATATTGTTCAATTAGATAATGAAAAAAAATCAAAAAAAAATATCGATTTAAAGTCTAATTACTCTAAAATTTATTTTTATTTACATGACACTGAGATCAAATATTTTTAAAATGAAATAGTTCATTTAAACAAATTGTCTATTATTCTGATAAAAGGAGAAAATATTTAAATCAAATCATTGGGAAAATAAAGTTCCAAAAGAAAAATTTACAATATGAATAAATAGTAAAATAAAAAAAAATTATATGAATTATTTTTATCATATATTAAATAGTGAAACATGTATACTATTAAATGTTTTTATTGTGGAATAATTTTTATTATGAAAACAATTTCTATTTTATAAAATTTAATGTTTCTGGTGTTAGAATTGTTTATTTCTAAAAAAATTGTATAACATAAAAATAATAATTCCTACTAAAATTTAATATGTTTGGTTACTTTGAAATTAAATTTCTAACACTGCTGGACCCAAAAAGAACATTATTACCATAAAAAACTTGCATTTGATGTTCTACAGGATTAAACCACTAAGATGTATTGTAAAATCCTTGAGTGGAAGATGGACTGATATAATAATGTCTCTACCAAGGGATTGAAAAACTTTGAAGAAGTTTATTATAAAAAAATCCTCAGTACTAAAATCAATGATGCAAGAATTATTTAATTTTTTATATTTGTATGATTCAGGAGTAATAATTTTTTTATACAGGAAAGAGAGTTATCTCCCCAAATTTTTGGAAGACTCTTTTATTATATTTTGAATATAGCCATAATATATTTTGATTGTATAACTAATTTAAAATAATGTCATTTTTTTAAAATATTTTGGAAAATACATTATTTTTTAAACTATTTTATTTATATTTTATGTCTTTAAAACATTATGAAATCATTATATTTTCTATTCCTAATATTTCATATATTTACAAAAACTAGAGTGCCTTTCTTATATAATATTTAATGAGTATTATATAATTTTAGGATAAATAAACTTAAGATACTTCTAAATTACATTATATCTAAATATTTCATCCTCTAATTAAAACATTTAAATAATAATGGCATCATCCTTGAAATATATTGGTCAATAATTTCTGGAAAACTAGACACAACCAGATGATGTGATAAGTGACTTCATATTCAAATGAAAACCATTCTTACAAAAGGATAAAATTTAATCCTTTTGATATGTTAAAATAATATTCATTTTCATATTATGAATATTCTTTTGAAAATTTTTCTAAAAGATGTAAGGATGTTCAATGTCATAAAGAACTATACACCTCTTCTTCTGAAGTATCTAATGAATGGATTTTGTTCCAAGTTAACTAATTAAATAAATAAAATATGAAGCTACATTCTGATATGGATTGGTCTATAAATTAATATTAGGAACTATATAAATGATCTATTTAAAAAATGGGTTTTTATATGTTATAAAAGAAATATCATTATTTGAAGGATGGTTCGATCTAAAATGAAGGCACTGAAGTGTTCAAGATAGAAATTCCAAGTAAAATGGAGTTTCATTAAAGGGAAACTATAACAAATCTAGATCTTTAAAGGATGATTTTGTTCTTGATTGACCAATTTTAGTCATCATCATATCAAATAACAACAGATGTTCAAAGAATATTAGAATAAATTTCATGAGTTTTAGCTTATTTAATAGAAAAATATCAATTTTTAGAATGTTTAGATGAAAATTATACTCCTTATTAATCCTTCATTTTTTTATTATGCTTTTTTTAAATCTATGTTATATTTACACTTTTCAATATATATTTTTTAGTGGAAATATGTTCTATTAGTCAATTCTTAATTATTTTTTGATGGTTACATTACATGAGAATATATTTAATATTTAAATATCTAATTTTTGTAAGTAAAAATAATAATAGTTTTATTTTTTGTGTATTACTTTTTGAAAAAAAACGTTTTTGTTTTTTTCCTATTAGAAATATTTTAATCCATTCTATATGCTATATGATATGATTTAGAGGTAGTTTTTTAAAAAATATTTGTCTTATTTATTATTGTGATACATTGTTTTTTATGAAATCATGAATATAGGGGGGCGGGAATTTATTTTACTATTGTTACCCTTTCTATGTCACAAAATGGGGAGATTTTTATAGGTTTTTATTACATGATTATTTTAATTTTGGAGGTTTTTAATGATATAATCATTTTGGAAGGCTGGAGAACATAAATTTGGGGATAAGTTATTTTTTATTCTACATATATTTATAGTAAGGAAAATTATATGAAGGAATAATGGGGAGATTTTTCCATTATGAGAAAAATCTGATAGAAAAATTATAGATAAATGGTAGAGATTAATTTGGTTTTAAATCATATATATTTTATAATGGGTTATTTTATCATGGAATTTGCGATCATAAAAATGGTGAGATTATTGAGAATTAGTTGATTCCATAATTTTGTTAATTTCATTTTGGTTTTGAATCTAAAATTCACCCACATTTATGTTACAACATGTTTACATTGAAGTGGATTTAATGAAATTATTATTTTCTAGAATAATTATTATGGAAATATATTCAAGTCTTTGATCCGTTGAGAATATTTGATGAAGTATCTGGTACATGATTTAAGGTATTCTGGAAACATTTTTCATACCCTATGTATGTAAGAGTAATGTATAATTCAACAATCCTCATTTTTAAACAAAACATATAGAGCTTATACCTTATATTTTATGGAATGTATGGTTCAACCAAACTATATTTGGAGTTCTTTCATCCCATGAAGGAACCGTACATTTTTACTATACAATGATAGAGTTTCAAATCTATGATATTATCTGTGATTTAGGAAAGGGTCTCAGTAGAAGTAATGATCTCTCCAAAGTTATTTTAGGATAGAATCAAAGGCTTGTAATGATTGATTTAAAGTCTCATATTAAATGGAGTAAATCATTTTAATTACTATGGGATGTTAAGACCTATAATGAATGATTTCGAATTTAAATATTTATGTTTCATTGTTTCATATTTCCAGATCTGGTTTGACCCATAGCTGTTTAACCTGCTGCAAAAATATTGTGATTCTCTTCATCGTAGATACATAATAAAAAATATAAATAAAAGAAATTATGCATAGAAAATGAGATAAAAATAAAAATATTTCTGTTTTTTCTATCAGGTAAACATTTTTGAGATATATATATGTTTCCATATATCTTATTGAATTGCTTTCGTTTCTATCATTTTTACTTCATTTTACTGTTGCATCTTCTTCTATAAGAACGGTGAATCATTTGTTGAAGATACACATATGATTCATACATGTTTAAACTTATGTTTTGTTATTTCTTTACTACATTAAATATTATGTAACATTACTGATATGAATTCATCTATTAGTTGTTGTTGAAACTATTAAGTCTAACCCACTTTCTCAAAAAAATCAATATCTATTGATTTGGTAATGTTTCGACTACTCATACTTAGGAGTTGTTTGGTGTGAACATTTGTCCTTGATATATGTATTTGTGGTTCACTGTAAAAGAACTGTAAGTCCTTATAAAATACAAGTAAGGTGTCAACATAATATACTCATTTGTTCTTATAAAGGTCCTTGGATAATAGTACATGATAGTGAAAACCACCAAGCTCATGGAGTTGAGTGTTGGCTGAGTAGACTATGGGATCTTTTTTCCCTAAACCACTATAAATCACCACGCTCATTCTCTTTTTTTTTTGTTACCACTACATACTCATATTTATGAGAAATTTAAAGGTTCAATGATTAGAAAATAGAGGTGTTATAAATCTTTCAAAATTTTAAAATACCACAATTCACCCCATCTTGTGTCCTTGTCTTCTTCACCACCAGTCTGACCTAATAGTATGCCTATATTGTATTATATTGTCTATTATTTGGGGAATATTATATGATTATTGGTTAACAAGATACTATCCAATCATTCAAATGGGTTATCATTTGTTATGAATCATAGAGACACATACTTTATGGAATGAAAATACACTTATAATAATTGAAATATTTAATTATTATAATAGTTCAAAAAGTGAAAATTGTGGGAAACTGATGTAATTTTAAAGAGGTTGGTAGATAATTGTATACTTAGTTCATTAAATTAATGGAACCTATATAAAGTAATCAATACATATATTAGATGTGTGTGGAAATTAAATATTGATATGATGAAGCTCTCTTCATCCATATTATCCATTTTTCTTACAAGGGAAGCTAATAGAACAACATTGTAATTTTAGGGGTCCTTACATAGTATAATAGATTCTAGTGTTATATTTAATACTTGACAGGGGATGTTCTTTTGTTTTGCTTTCCAGTGATTTTTCTCAACCTTATTCCATCAGGATAATGAATTCTAGACATGTGGTATGAATATCTACCTTATGTTATTTATTTACATGTTCATTTGATAATCGTATATCCAACTATTGATTTTGTTTCTTTTACTGTTATGAGAATGATATTCTCCCATAAGTCCTCCAAGTAGGTCATTAACCTCTACTAGTCCTCTTCCCTACTAATTCCTCACTCAATTCATGGTGTTGAAGTTTGTTTTTTACAAGTTATGGATGGTTTCATCCTTTTCTTTCCCCTTATATTTCTTCATTATTTAATCAAATGAGTTTTAATTGTTACTATAAGGGGGTTATGTAATATTTCACTAGATCGTCGGTAAATTTCACCGATATTATAGAGTTTTATTATGAAATATATATAGGGGTCCTATAATGGATGATTTTGTATTTTTTCCTAGATTTTTGGTCAATATAGGTTATTTAGTGGGCAATCCTTTGTTTTTTTCAATATTGGGATAAAATTGTCTAATAATTCATAATGATATTTTGGGAATTTTGATCTTAAGATATCTTAAAGGAACATTGTGTATGCTCTCAAATGTAGTGTTATTTTATGGGGACTTGGCTGTAGTAGAGTGGTAGACCAAGGTCGTCTCTCAAATGAGGAAGTAAATTAAAACAACTTCTTAAAGGTATTCTGAAAATAAAAAATAAGAGAATAAAAAACTACTAAGAATGATGAGGGGGGTTATTTACCATTTTTATTAGAATAATAAGTGTTTTTTCATAATATTTAATTTTTTTTGTTTTTTTAAATGAATCTTGATTAATAAAATACAACAATAAGATGGTTTTTTTAGAAAATATTTTTAAAAGTAATAATCAATATAAATATACCTATTCACATAATTATTTCTCATTATAATTTAAATTAACATCCAATTAAATATGATCCCATAATTTTTAATATTCATTACCTATGAGAATTAACATTACTACCATGATGAATAGAGTTAAACCCTAGGCCTGCATCAGAACATGCAATCATAGCACCCTGCATTGATTGTCATTCTAAGACTATAATATGGTAAGTGGTAAACTAGGGAATAAATACACTCTATAAATAAGGATGAATTTGTTTTAGGTATTATATTTTAACACTACAAATTTATTCTGTGTCGTTTGGTTTTACTGAATAAATTTGTGCTCTCACAATTTACACAAATTTTGACCTATCGTGTTTTTTGTCAATTGTTCAATTTATTTATTAGTTTGTTATAATTTTAAAGCTAAATTAATTGATAATATTTTTTTAGTTATAGTATTCTAATGACTCAAATTAAATTAATTAATAAGGTAAGAGTTCGTTTGATTTCTAATAAAACTACTCTTCCATGGGTGGTGTAGTCATCTTAGAAGAGAATTACATTTGCAAAAATTTATAAATGGTATAAGCCAATATCATTTCCACTCATTGATTTAATGCCCGAAGTGGAAGATTATGAGAAGAATAAAATTGAAAATAATAGAATAAATGGAAGAGAAAGTATGATTTTATTGAACGTACAATAATATTACAACAAAAAAAGGAAAAGAAGATCATTTTTTAGGAGATCTTAGCTTGGTATCTTCGCTCAACCAATTATGAACATAAATGGTTTGTAAAAACTTCTAATATACTATCAATCTCATAAGTCACATCCCAACCCCTATAAATTGGAAAAAAACACAATATATTGATTGGATGGGTGACTTGGATTTAAGAGGTTTCAAGCATGATTGGGGAAATTCGGCCAAAGAAATTAATCTAACTATCACTACTGGGTTTTCCACCAAAATGTGTGAACCATCTATCCGTATAGTAGTATCATTTGTTTGAAAATATATAATAGAGAAAATCTCCAAATAATGACTTAATAATGGAATTTATGAAAATTTTATGGCCATAATACAGAACTAATGTTCAGTTTGGCGAGTTCAGCACAACTTTGAGTTCTTGTGACATTAAGTCCCATAAAATGCACGATTTAGCACATATGTCCTGAATGAAAGTTGTATCCCATAATGTGACGAACATATTCACAAAATTTTAATTTTAAATAATTCAAATAATATTATTTATTTTCAAAATACTATATAGAATTTTTAAAGGGTAAAACTATAATTTTCATCCATTTTTCAAATGAGTTATCTAATCGAAAATATTTTTCTTAATAGACATATTTACCAAAATGTGAGTAAATTTTTTCATTTATTAGCAATAAAATATTCGACAAAATTTTCTTTTATCTACTCCACCATTCTTACTCTTTTCACTGCTAGGAAAAACCTCATATCATGTATTCGAAAAAATCGTGACAGTATATACATGTTCATATTTCTCAATACAATATTGAAATATAGGAAAAGTAAGAATCTCATAAAGAGTAAATATTAATAAATTTTAAACTCATTGTCTAATAAATTAGGTCAAAACAAAATAAAGTGATATTCATAACAGTAATCATAGAAAACCAATTCATGGGTATTCCATGCCACTAATTCTCCACGTTTGTGTGTACAAACCATTCCAAGCTCATAAATCCACCATTTATTCAGAATATTCAGGACATGTAAAACAATTATCATTACCTGGTTTAATTCACCAATCATGTTCTATATTCATCGGAAATCATATTTCAAGACCCACTCATTTAAGCATTCCCAATAGTCAAACCTTAAACTCCAGACCTAGATATCCCCATATGTGGAACATTTCATCACTCCCTTCATTTATTATTATTTTTATTTATGTATCACTTGGAACAAATCTCACACTCAACTATCAACACATGTTTGATCTCCTCATGACACTAATTTTAATAGTTATAATAATATCCTAGGTCAAGGAAGAGTAGTTTTTCGCCTATCTAAGACACAACACAAATTTTTTTGAGGGAGTAAAATAGTCGGATAATAGGTACACACACATAGGTCAATTCAGTATATTAATGAAAACTATCAGAAGATAAATGAACGTATGGATCAACCAATGATATTTTTACCTAACTTGACTCTTCATTAAATTGAGTATGAAAAATTTCACCATTCATGGTTGAGTGAAAATTTATAAAGTGAAGTCAATGTCACAATTTACCAAAAACAAATATCACAAATAATGATGTCAAAATCTAAAAAGATATATAATGAAACAACCATTCATTTCATCGATGACTAATTTTTTTATAAAAATCAATCGTTGATGATGAAATATTACTCATTAGTATCATCCTACCAATGAATATAGAAAGCATGCATTTTCAAAGTGTTCCACATTAGAATGTTATATAGTATATATATATTTATTGGTTTTTGGTTTTTGGTATTTTTTGAAAAATTTAACCGACAAAATAATAGAAAATACACACAAAACACAGAAATTAATACCCTAAATATCTACCCCAAAATTATGTCCCCTCCCCCACACTTAAAATATTTTATTGTCCTCAATGTGAACCTATGAGATGATATATGAACTACAAATGTATAATTTTAAATAGGAAGTGAAATATAAACGTGAATGGTTTAAGAACAGCCGGAAATTTTCAATTAATGATAGGGTTTTGCATTGTGTTGAAATCCACTACATCAGTAGAAATTACCTCAATTTATTGTTTTAAGCATTTCCCATTGATTTTAAAGATACATACAGTGTCCTATTTTATGATATTCACTACACCATAAGGAAAAAAGTATTTATAATATGAGAACCTAGACATCTAGAACACAATATACCAGTAATTAGCTTCAGTCATGAACTGTAGATAAGGACATTCTCTCCAACATGATACTCCCTTTGTTGGATCATTCTACCATGAGATGCTTTTAATATTTCCATATAGAGCATTGGGTTCTCATATGATGACAATAAAATATCCTAAAGCTCTTGAATTTATATCTTCCTTTGGATTCTATCTTGGGCTAAATCTATGATGAATTTATTTATAGACCAATTTGAAAGGCGTTATCTTATAAGCCAATATCACATCATGCAAGCGGGTTCTCCAATCCATTCATTTCGGCTACATGTTTTTTCCAGAATTTGTTTCAACTTCCAATTTTAATCATCAACCTAGCATTTTTTTCGGGGTGGTATGGTGTTGATGTTTTGTGTGCCACCCCAAACTTCTGTAGAATGGAAGACAAATTTTGATTTCAAATGTTTGTCCCCTGATAACTGATGATTGTATTTGGTACACAAAACGTGCAAAACATTAGTCCCTTGAAAATGTAGACTATAACATGGGAGTCATCTGTCCTGGTGGTCTTGGTCTCAAAATTTTTAATCACATAACCAATAACAACAAAAATATTAAAAAACCAAATGAACTAGGAAAAGACCCCATAAATTTTATGTCCCATAAATAAAAAATATCACATAATAGTATGGGTTGTTGGGGGATCTCATGTCTCATAAAACTATTTCTAGTGTGTTGGATAATGGAGCATGACTTAAAAACAAATGGGAATCATTGAATAAGATAGGCCAATATAATCCAGATTCTAAGACTATCCTATCTGTTAATTGGTGTCTAAAGTTTCATCCACATGAAATTGTATGGAAGAGATGTAGAACATACTCAAACTCATGATCATGAGCACACCTCATAATTACATGATCACAAAACATGCTCCCAAGGTATGGATCATACAAAACATAAAATCATGACTCACTCTTTAACATTTGGACTTGGTGTTTCTTTAAATTTTTAGGAATTATAGATGCAACAAGGTAGTTAACTAAACCGTCATACCTAGAATGCATTCCAGAGTTTGAATAAAGATTCTAATTAGAGAATGTGACATGAAGTGTTACCTAGTCCATGGTATCAGCCTCTAATGTGTGATTAATCCTACTCATGTGGTTTGCCACCAGTTTTTCTGACCCCTTCTTATCCATTATCTCAATATCAAATTCCAAAACAAGAAGAATACATTGGATAATCCTAGGATTTTCATTAGGCTTATTCAAAAGGTACGTCAGAGTTACATGGTCGGAAAAAACAACTATTTTAGAGCCCAATAAATAGGAACAGAATTAATCTAATGAAAATAATATGTAAAGAAACTCCTTTTAAATGTTTTTGTAGTTTTGTTGGGATGAATCCAGTGTCCTTGATGCATTGGAAATAACATGTGAACGTCCCTCTACCCTTTGAGATAAGATAGATCCAACTACATTGTTGGAGGTGTCTCACATAATCTCAAAAAGAAATTTACCATAGTGGGGCGTTTTATGATAGGTGGATTATTCAGACACTTCTTTATATCATCAATGTAATTTATACAAGAATTATGAGAAACAAAATCAGAAGCATTTTGAAGTAATCCTAACATAGGTAGATAAATCTTAATAAAATATTTCATGAAACACCAATAAAATCCTACATGACATAGGAAATATCTTACATAATTCACATATGAAGTATAGGTAAAGGATGAAATAACATATATATTACATTTATCATCCTCTATCCCATGTTATGACCCTACATGCCCAATGAAAATCTCATGGTCTGGCATGAAATAAAACTCTTCAAAGATCAAGACCAGATTCTTCTCTGTACAATGATTCATCACCTTTCCCAAATTAGAGATAAATCATCAAATTAAGACCAATAAACTTATAAATCATCCATAAATACGTCTATAATGGTCTCAAGAAAATCTGTAAAAATACTCACCATGCTTCTCTCAAAGGTACCTAGGGCATTGAAAAGTCTAAATGGCATTCTCCGGTAGGAAAATGTACTGAATGGACAAGTGAATGTTGTCTTCTCCTGATCCTCCAGGGCAATTGGGTCCTCAAAATATCCAAAAAAACCCATCAAGGAAATACTAATTTGTCTTCCCAGCTAGTCTCTCAAGAATATGATCAATAAATTGGAAGGGGAAATGGTCCTTGTGAGTAGATTTATATAGTTTCCTATAATCAATACACACTCGCCAACTATTTTTTTCCCTCATTGAACTAACTCCTCTATATCATTTTTAACAACTGCAACACAACTTTTATTTGGCACAACCTAAATAGGACTTAACCACTATGATGCGTAAATAGGATAAATTATACCTACCTAGATAAATTTTTTATCTTTTTTCATTAAACTTGTTGATGTGTTGGATTCAGTGTCCTTTTTGGATTCCTTAGTAGTTTAGCCCCATCCTAAAAAAGAATCATATGCATGAAAATAGAGGTTCTAATACCAGATATGTCAACAAAGGTCCACCTGATTTCCTTTATGTTATCCCTTAAAATATTGAAAACTTTTTATTCATGTTCAAAAAGATGATTGTTAGAAAAGATAACAAGAACTTTCTCACAAGTTAACATGTATGAGTATTTTATATTTGGTGGAACTGAATTGAGTTCTAATGTAGGGGTGACTTATGGATGAATAAATTGACAGTACTAAAATATGTTCACAATGCACATCACTATCAGTATTTACATAATCAATGTCATAGATTAAAACATCAAATCCCTCAGCATACTCAACCACCATGTCATAATCAGAGTGAGAATTATCAAAATCAGAATATAAATTCATTTAATAAGAAAAATTAAGAGAGTTTTGTACAATATAAATAGGTTTGGACGTGCACAAAGGCATAAAACTACAACCAATATTCATAATAACCATATCAATAAGAAAATAAAATTCCATGGGGTTATTATTTGGTGGTTCAAAATTAGAGATAACAAAAGAAGAATGGTACTCTCAGGGGTACTTCGTGGAGTCCATAACATTAAATATCACTACTTAATCTCAAATATTTAGGGAAAGTGTACCCTTTCAAAAATTTATGATTGTTTTTGTAGTTTTGAGGAAGGGTTTACCTAAGATAATGGGATAATGGTAACATAACTGATCAACCTCCATGTTAAGCACATATATATATTCTAGGTATTTCATATATCTTACTCAGACAAGTACATCCTCAAGGACTCCAACTGGATATGTTGTATCCTTGTTCTCTAACTACACCACTAATCTCATTCTCTCCCACTCGCCATCTTCTAAGGAATAGAATATAGAATGATGCATCACAATTATGGAAGATTCTAAATCACAAAGACCATCAAAAAGGTAAAACTCCTCTATAGTTCATGTGATAGTTAATGTCTCAGGATCGTTGCACTTGTTTGGAATTTATAGTGTTGGTGTAATGAGTACTGACACATTCCTTCCAATATTGATTATCTCATTTCTCTTGAGCCCTCTTCGATTGGTAAAATTTTCTATTAAAATTTTGGCATACCCTGGGATATTCTTTAGTTCTTTATGTAGAGAGATATTGATCTCAACACGCTATAATTTATCCAGTTTTTTTATCCCCTCTATATCAATTTTATTGGTTTGTAAATATCTGTTTTGAAATGGACGGGTGTAGGAGGAACATCAGCCATAATTTTCTTACTTTTTCCTTTATCCTTGGGATTCTTATCAGTGGTTCTTGAATGGGGCCTCTCTGGAGTTGAGGTGAATCCTAGTGGAATGCTAGTTGTATAAGTATCAGTTGTTTTCTTCTAGCTTGACAATATTATAGGACTGACATTCCCCTTTGTATTTGGATAAGGTTGGGAAGGAATATTTCCAAAGGTCTTACATAATAGGCCATAGAGGGAAGTGGAAATATCGATCATTTGAGTGTTCAACTCCCTAAACTCCGAACATTTTCTCTACAACTCATTCTGTTGATTAAGAACAATTTGATTCAAAATATCATCAATATTATAATATAAAATTGTTTGAGAAGTCTTTTTTTATTGACTTGTTGATGCTAGAGCCACAAATCTCTTTTGGGGTTGTTGAATACCATATTTGATAAGGTGAATGATGTAGGAAATTTTGTTGAAAAGGGGCCTTTATTGTTGTCTAGTGACAGAACTCATGTCTAATTGATCCTTCCACCATTGGTTTTATGTTGGGGAAAAGGAAACATACTTATTTTGGCGATGTTGTTGTTGTTACTACTGATATGATCTCCCAGGGAATACTACTACACAATCCAATGACCCTTGTAAATTGGGGAAACAATCTGTTGGGTGGTCTATTTCAGTGCAAATGCAACATAGACTTATAGGAGTGTGTTGGGATGTCCTTTGAGCCAAAGAAATATGTCTCACCATATTGGTCAATTATTCTAACTTAGTATCAAAAAATTGATTTTCAAGATAAGGTGGACTTTCTTGATGTACTCATTTAACATGTGGTGTAACTCAATCGACATATTGTGGGTAGTTTTGTGCAATCTTATCAATCAATGCAAATGCGGATACTGGTTTTTTGTACACCAATGCTCCACCACCTTAGTCATTAATCACTCTCCTCTACATAGGTGTGGGTCCTTCATAAAAGTACTGGATGAATATTTTTTCTCGTTGATTTGATGGTCTGGGATGGTTGCAAACAAATTCATTAATCGCTCCCAGTACTCATACATTAACTCCCCTTGGTATTTATTGAATCCTAAGATCTCATTGTCAATGGAAGTGGTCCTTGATTCTAGAAAAAATCACTGAAGGAAATATTTTTCATGTCCTTACTACATGTTATGTCTTTAGGTTGTAAATAATACATCATATCCCTGACATCTTTAAGAAGTGAAAATGGGAATGCTTTTACTTTTATTTGATCTTCAGAAACATTTCTTATTTTAAGGTTCATAAATCCACATTAAATAATTTAAGATATTTATTGGGATCTTCACCATAGAGGCCATGAAATTTAGGAAGTAGGTGAATTATATCAGATTCTAGTTCAAAGTCTAATTTGATATTAGGCATGCAACACAATTTGGTTGATAGTTAATGTGAGGTGTAGCCAATTATTGAATGGTTATATTATGTTCATTTTTTTCAGACATTGGTTTTTCTTTTATGTTATATTTTGAATTTTTTACTACTGAAATTTTCATATAATGGAGGAATTTCCTAGTCGGGTAAATGTTGACACTTCTCGTAGATGAAGATTTTCTGATTCGATCCCTAAGGTCGTGTTCAACCTCAAGGTCTAGATCAATGAAATCCTTAGAATGGGATCATGTCATAAATCATAGAAATTGAGAAAAGTATACCATAATATCATGAGAATGAGTTTCAATTTATGGTATAATAGAGAATAATAGTGAGTGGAAGAAGAAAGAAATAGATAAAAAATGAGAAAGGGGAATTAAGAAGGAAGATTGAAGATAAAACAAACAGACAACATGAATGTGAAAAAATACCTATAATTACTTGAATAAAATACTTGAATGTATGGTAATGATGCTAATTTTTAAGGCACCTTCATTTGTTCTCTCAAATGAAGAGTGATTTTTTGGGTACTTGGGTGTATCAAAGTGGTTGACCAAGGTTGACTCTCAAATGAGGAAGTAAATCAAAAAACATCTTGAAGGTATTATAAATATAAAATAAAATAGAATAAAAAAACTAAATAAAATATATTAATAGTTTTTTAACATTTATAAAAGAAGAATATGTTAGAATAATATTTAATTTTTTTGTTTTTATTTTTTAAAGGAAAATTAATTAATAAAACACAACAAGAGGATGTTTTTTTTTTGAAAATATTTTTATAAGGCGTATTCAATCAAACTATAACTCCTCAATTAATTATTTATCATTATCATTTAAATTAAAATCCACATAACTATGATAAAATAATTTTTTAATCCCCGTACCCTATGAGAATTTACATTACCACCATGATAAAAGGAGTTAAAACCTAGTCCAACTTCAGAACATGCAAGTGCAATACCCAGCTTTGATTTTCAATCTAAGAATAGCTTATGGTCAGTTGTAAATTAGGGCATAAATATATTATATAAATAATGATTAATTGATTTTACGGACTATATTTTAACTCTAAATATTTATCTCTTGTGGTTCGGTTTTACCGATTATGTTAGCGCTCTCAAAATTCATACAAATCTCGACCTCGCATGTTTTTGTGTCAATTGTTCAGTTACATTCTTAAATTATTATAATTTTAAAACTCAATTAATGGATCATATTTTGTGGATTATATTATCTTAATGGTTAAAAAAAAATTAATAAGGTAACAGGTCAATTTATTACTACGAAATCAACTCTTGCATGGGCAGCGTAGTCATCGTAGAAACCAATTGCATTTGAAAATATTTATAACGGGTATAACCTAATATCATTTCAACTATTTGATTTCCAGAACAAAGAGTAAGAAATAGAGGAGATTAAAATTGAAAAAAAAATATAAGACATAGAAGAGAAACTAAGAGTTTATTGAATGTATAACAACACAAAAATAAAAAAGAGGAAAAGAATGGAATTTTGGAGGAAATCCTAGCTTGGTATCATCCCTCCTAAAATTGATAATTGAAATGGTATAAAACTAATTCTCCTCTACTCCCAATATCCTAATTCACGTCTCAACCCATCAAATGTGAAAAACACCAATTATTAGAGTTGACGGGCAGCTAGGTTTTAAGATGTTTCACGTGTGAATACTAAAATTCGTACAAATAAATTAATCCAACTTGCACTGCCTGTTTGACCAAAAAACGTGTGAACCTACTGTCCATCCATAAGAATGATTTTTTTGAAAATGGTTACTCGATCTCATTTCAAAAATTTTTCCTAATCAAAGCATGTAGGAAATTTTATGGCCAACATACAGAACTGATGCCCAATCTGGTCAATCTAACCCAACATGGAGTTCCTAGGACATTAATTCCAAAACAATGCACGATTTAGCACATATGTCCTGAATGAAAGTTTTATCCCATTAATTTAGGAACAAAGTTAAAATATATGAAATTTAATAAATTAAAATAAAATTATTTATGTTCAAAATACTAAATTCAATTTGTAAGGGTGTTTTAATTTTCATAAAATTTTCAAATAAATGATCAAATCCCTAATATTTTAAAAATAAACATATTTAAAATAATTTGAGGAAAAAATTTCAATTATTATCAATATTATATTGAAAAAATTGTGTTTTATCAATATCCAAGAACACACAATGGGTAATTGGAATGATTTTACTTTTTTAATGAGTTGGAATCACTTGATGAGATTTACCATATTATTAAAAATTATTGAATTGAATTTATAAATTAATATTAATTTTTTCATTGATAAATCACTTATTTTAATGATATATGAGCTCATGGACTTTAAGAATGTTTTTTTTAGTGGGAGTTAATTGTGGAATTTTAAAAATTTAATGGTCCTTAGTATTTTCCATGATTTTATTTGCATTTTTTTTATTGGGTGATTTCAAGAAGGGTTGAGTGGGTTTGATAAGAATAAATGATCCCCAATAGAGTTTATATATATGTACGACTGTATATGTGACCTATTTGGGTTATGATATATATTTTAAACATGTTCCCTTAAATTTTTAATGTTACTCCATGACATAGTTAAATAAAAATCCATTATTTAAATTTTAAATGTCCCCTAAGGAAGGTTTCCAAGTTTGAGTTATAGCTCGGGTGATATTGGGAGGTTCATTGTTACTCCATAAGATGTTATACCGGGATATTTTATTTATGTATGAGTTATGAGATTTGTTTTATTGAGTATTTATCTAGAAAATTTATTTGAATAGAAGGGTAATCAATGAATTTGGCCTAGTATTATTCTGAGAGGCCCTGTATGGAGTAGTACAATTGTTAGAGTAATTAAACTAAGGGTAGACTTGTTCGATTCCCACTCGATGACGGTTTCAAAAAAAGGTGTTCTTGTAAATTTGAGTTCAAGATAATCCATATAGGTCACATGAACATTTATAGAATTAATATTGAGATGAATTAAAACTGTGTAATAGACCAAGGGTTGTCCCATGAGCTATTAGTAATGAACTTATACTGGTATTACATTAGATATATTTTTAGTTGATAGGTCCCTCTCCTAAACTAGGTCATGGGATGATTTTGTTATATAGTAGGGATTAATGTTTATCTTAGTGATGATATGATGAGGTTTTCTATTCCTATAATGGACAAAGATCTATGTCATGGCTATTGTAATACCCAATACATAGAATACAATAGTAATTATAACTTTTGGGATAATATATCTTTGAATCAAGATACTTAATTAATTAAATATGATGTTTTATTAAATGAGGTCTTGGATATTGATTAATGAAGTTCAATTTCACTATGATTATTATCCAAATAGATTTTGTTGTGATGTTCATTACTGATTGACCTAAGGGACAAACATTATTTTTTCAAACTCCATTTTATTATGACTATAATAACATTGGGGATGTGTATTCCACTTATTGTATTTAAAATGGTTCCTAGGGTTTGGAGTTTATACGATACAACAATCAAGATATTATTATTTTCAAAACTATTTCCTATGTTATCCTGTGATACTGTTGGATTCTTACAAAGACTGAACACTCTTCTAGCCTGTGGAATTATTATCATTATTTCCAGGATTTTATTGTCTATTATCATTGGAAATTGAAATATTATTTATAGAATTTTTTTTTCATTCATCCTATGGTTTTTCAAATTACTTCTCAGACTTGATACTATACCGACATGTGGAATGGTTATATGATTTTCATGTTAGAAACTCATCCAACCAATGATTCAATAGATATTACTTCCATGATTGGTATATTGACCTACCCATGATTTGATATATTTTATTTTTAGGGTTCGATTATATCCCTAGATATTTAATCCCCAGATTATGCACTCTTCCAACCACTGATTTTGTTTGACTATTCATAGGGGTGGGAGATCTATCATTATATTATCAAGTAGAAAATTCCAAGGGTGGCATTTCCTTTTTCCTAATATCATGATTAGTTGATGATATAATTGATAAACCATGTTTGATATTTATATACTACCAATTGGTAATATCATAATACTTGTAAAATATAATGACCATCTTATTACTTTTCATCATCAAAAATAGGTAATTTGGATCATCATGGAGGATTTTTTGGCACTTGTTGGTGAAATTTCAATACTAAATGTGTTCATTATTGCTTTCATATCATGATATACACACGTTCACATATATATTGTACTATCTTAATGGCATGATAATGGATTTATAATGAGTTTTATATAGACACCATGCATGTGATGATCATAAAACATATTAACCATATGTATGACATTTTGGTTAGGATAAGTTCCAATGTACATGTAATTGAGTTGGAGTTTGAATTGATGGGATATATAGATAGTACTGAGGATTTTCTGATATCTTTTGTAATGATTTATTCTTATTTATTAATAACATTCATTGTACAGAATATATGATCAACCCATTGGGTGATTTTATTTTAATGTACAACTTCCATGTTATGCAAGGAGTTTTTTTATTTCATAGATTTATTAGTTAATATAGTTAATATTACACTAAGATTTCATATTTAATTGATGATTATTTTTCCATATGAAACTTATGTTATTAAAAATT
The DNA here is from genome assembly GCA_963277665.1 of Viscum album. Classification (NCBI taxonomy): domain Eukaryota; kingdom Viridiplantae; phylum Streptophyta; class Magnoliopsida; order Santalales; family Viscaceae; genus Viscum; species Viscum album. The sequence goes on from OY728120.1 coordinate 2,119,301,929, forward strand.
ATTGAATGGTTATGATATAGAGTTTATAATATTCCCACATTATATAACCTGACCCTCACTACTAGTCAAAAACCTCTGATATTGGAGAAGACATGACAAATTTCACATAACACTCTACCTCTGGCTGGATAATGGGTAACTAGACTGGGGAATTGAAAAATGGAACTAATTCCATTTTTTCTATCATATTATTTGGGGAAATACAGATTGAGATTGTATTAGTTGAAAGTTGGCATGTTTTTTATACTTATTCTCGACTAACAGCATTATAGATTGAAATTCAAGTTACTTTGGAGTTCGTATTGTGGTTATTTCTCTTCATTTTTATATTTGAGTTGTTTTGATATGGTATGATGTTTTATTTTATGAATTCATAATTTACTAATAGCCTCAGGAGGTAAGTGGAATGCATACATGAATCATGTATGACACGTAATTTCATATGACATGTGAATGCTTTTATATTGTTATAAAATGATATCCAAAATGGATATTGGTTAATTAAAAAATAAAAAATAAATTATTCAATACATTCCTAAACAAAATATAAGTTTTTTTACTTAATTCTACCCAATGATTATAAACCATGAGATATTTTCACTTTATAATTGTATAGTTCTGATAATGACATGGGTGCGATGATGATACAAGAGTAAGAATTATGGGTATTTGGATACCCATATACATAAAGCCTTATATATGTGCATTGATGGTATATTAGGGAACAATTTCCATTATTTATTAGGATATTCTAGTTAATTACCCAATTTTTTAAATGTTTTTATGTTTTTTTCATGTGTACATTATATTTTTCTTTTATTATTAGATGTTAAATGGAATTTTATATAATTTTGATACATTTGGGAATATGATGTTAATTTTTTATATCCTCAAACTGATTTAAACCTGTTCAATTTATAATTCAAAACCATAGGTTTTTAATTTTAATAACTAATTTTTAGAAGTTTATGGATACTAGGGAATCATCTATGGAAGACAGGACTGAATTTGGTAAATACTATGTTAAAGGTAGAATTTTTGAATTAGGATATGTTAGTGAGAAATTTATTATGAATTGGGAACCTTGTGGTTACTTTTCTCTACCATCATATCATCAACACTTTATTTTAGAAGGCTAAATACATTAATATAACATTATAGAGAACCTAGAGAATCCACAGTTTCCAATGTAATTTCATGATGAATTGACTATAACAAATAAAGGATAGCTATGTATAACATCATAACATGAGAGTAAAATTATTTTCCAAAACAATCATATTATCAATTTGAGGATTCACTTTCTCTATAATAAAAGTTGTGTTGATATTCTGGGACTACGAAGACTATAACTTGGGGTTAAGAAAAAAATTTAGATACCTTCACCCAAAATACTATCTTTTAGAATCTAATGAAAAATATGATCAAGTCCTAACAAATTATGAGGGGAAAGTGTAGGATAAAAACTAATGGAAATCCCATCCTCATTGTTAAACTATACTTCCACGAATCCAAAAATTTAGACAAATGTGATTATATTAAAAAGATAACATTACTCACATCACATCCCAATGACATTCGTAGACCCACAAAACCCACATTATCCATTCATGATAACTTCACACTCCAATACAATATGATTTATCAACAGATGATATTCCAACATTCCAACATAACCCTAACTATACTAATTCATGATTATGTTGATGAACCAATGTAATGATGGGACTCAATGTTGGATATTTTGAATCTAATTTTCTTAAGCCTATCATTTCATAATTTGAGGAATTTTACTATATAGTATGAAAAATTTACGTGATTTTTTTATGTGGAGTCAAATAACTAGAAAAATATTCCAAAAACATAAAATAGAAGGAAAGAAAAGATATTAATATTTGGAGGTTATTGATCATCGAATATGTCATGTGGATCATATAAATAAATCATTGTTACCAAGAAAATCCCCATAAAAACTTATTAAATAAATCATAAAATAAATTAAATGTTAGATAGATGGTATAAAATCCAAAAGTGGGAGAAGTGATCCATGTGGGAAATTTTTATTATCATAATCATGGTGAAAGAAAGTTGTTATTCATATGGAGAGAATCTAATCAGTTTTCTATCGAACTATTTTATTGTTAAAAGTTGAATGATAAATAAAGTGATGATCCAATGAAAATGATGTACAGTTTATATTAAAGGGAGTTAAGATTCTGGATTGGTCACCTCTCAAAAGAAGGATGCAAAGAAGCTCAGGTAATTTATAATTTGAGGAAACTAATCTAACTATAATTGTTAGAGAAGATTATTTTTCTCACAATATTTTTATTTTTTTCCATGATTATGTATGGATAATCTCCTAGTGGGGTTATAGAGTGGAATAATGTTAAATTATTGTTCATTTATTGAATGAATTTAATTCTCCCTATCATCTACTACAATATGTAAGGATTTTCAAGACAGGTCAACGAGTAGATGATCATAGTGAAATATGTGAACGAATTACTGTTGGAATTCAATCCTATAAAAATAAAATATGGACATAGATATTTGAATAATGATAGATTAATATTTTAATAAGGTATAAACTTATTAGATAAATTAATAACTTACTACACTTAGTGAATTTAACATTGGATACCTTAAATGGATCATTAGTTTTATTAAGAATAAAAAGAGTTACATTAGAGAGAACAAGTAATGAAAGAATTTGTATGTTAGATAATAACCTAGAGATTCATGAATATGAAATTTAAAGAAACAAAACCAATCAAAACAAACACCACTATATTCTTTTTTTATTTAAAATCCCATTTTAGAATTGATCCTATGATCATATAATTTTATTTCATGATCTTATCTCGTTTTTTGATACATGTTACTTGGTTTTATATGTCACATACACATTAATACTTATCTTTAAATTCCAACATAATTTATAGTTAATTTATGAATTTAGATTAATATACTTATAGATATATCTTGGGGGTAACTCCTAGTAAATTTTCTGTGTGACCTTGTGAACATACATGGATTAAGTGTAGTTACTATATGAAATCTTTCAATAAGAATGTTTTGAACCATTATTGGGGAAACTAGTTCCTTTACACTTTTTAGGTAATCAAGGGAAATAAATAAATAAATCTCAAATTGTGTACACCATTCTTACATATCCAAAAAGTTTTATTGATTTTAAATTATTGAGTGTTCACATATTCAAATTGTGATTTTATAGGTATATACCCAGGGGGCTTTTGAGTGATGAATTAATTCATGTAATTTATAAAATAGAAAGAATAATTAATATAAGTAAATATATGATAAAAAGAGGATATTTATAATGTTAAATTATTAATGATAATGCATAATAGAGGAGAGGAACATTTTAATGAAGAAACTATCCAAAATAATAATTGACCCCAAAGTTATAGGGACCTATAGGTTTTAGTGGTTTTTGGAAAACCCTAATTCATCACACTGACAAGGAATAAAACTAACTATGAACCAAGAAACCATTATGTTAAACTACAAAAAAATCTTTAATAGACCGCATTCAGTCGATTTTTTGGATTTTATTTTTGAGTTCCTATTTACTATAGAATGTTTTACACTAAACAAAGTGAGTGATGATGATTTAAGGATAAGATACACACTATAAAATCCTATGGGGAAAGAAACTACATGTTTCTTATAAACAAAATAAGACTCATTAATCACTCTTGAGTACTTTCAAAATATTTGTATAATGTAATTCTAACTTATATAGCGATCTATGGGCATAATGAACATAAAAAATACCTTTAACTACAATGTTTAATAATCCTTCCATGATGAATGGGAAATATTTAATGATTACAACAAACAGATCCCAACCACTTATTTCCAAACTCTCTTCTTGTATAATTCTTCTACCAAGGGAATAATTCAATGTGAAAATCATTAGTGGACACTATAAGAAGAGTCCACTATTTTAATAAGCCAATGGATAACCCTAAGACTCATTACAACATGTTATTTTTCCAATTTTAAAAAAATGAAATTAAATGAATAATATTTGTAGTCAATAAAGTAATAACCAGGGATGATGTGAATACAAAAATTAAATATTTTCAAATAAAAAAGTGTGGTCTTATACCTAAGAATGATGGATCTAAAAATAAATTTAATTACTTTGTATTGTATGACCACGATGTTGTCTGCAACAATAATATTAACAATATATCTTGATAGGGATCAATTAATAAATTGGGTAAATAATGTTACATATGAAACTATGAATGAAACCCTTGAGGAATGATCATTTTTAAAGAAATTACATTCATTTATGGAAGAATATACCTAATTTTTCCTAGGAGTATGAAACATTCAAGAAGGTAGAAGATTATGAATTTTAAGGAAACCATTAATTTGTTTATCAAGATATAAAAAACCATGTACGTAATGGGAATCAGGAATATTTATAAAAGAATGTTGATATTAATAAATATTTGATCCTAGATGAATTAAAAGAGATCAAAGGGGATTAATTAAAGATGAATAAATTTCTGTAGAGTAAAAATTTTATCACTCAAGAAAGGATTATTATATAAAAGGATTAGTAGAAATGGAAGTGAAAATCATTGAATCAATAATGGTTGAGTTTTTTTATAGTCATGAAATTTAGAAACTATTTAATTTTTTAATACAGTAGCTCGATGTGAAGAATTAAATTTGGTACCATATTAGGAGAAATTCAAATTAACAGTGAGAGAAGAAATACTAATCTTCCTAAGAATGAAAAACGATATAATTATCCTGGATAAATAAAATATATAATTTAACACATGATTACATCTAGAAACATTACTTATGTCAGTGAGAAGATTCCTTGAACATGATGGTGTTTAATGATGATTTATTAAAGACTTATAAAATTTTTCTAGAAAATTTTTCTTTATATTATAAAAAAAGGAAATTTGAATTTTTATAATAACTTCTATTATGATTTTAATAGATTTAATAAGGATTTAATATCAACACATATAACCAAAACACCATATTTGAGTCATCCTTTTGAAAACATGTGTAATACTATTGGATTTACTATTAGGGTTGTTCATAGGTTAAAATAGGTAAGAAAACAATATATCATTCACTATGTATGAATTTTTCAGAATGAAGCATATATTTAATATTACACAATAGATAAGATGATATAAGAAATGGTGTATAATATATAAACATTCAGGACATATCTCATTATACTACTCTTCTTTGATGATTTTTCTTAAAATAAGGAATAAAAGATAATATTAATGAGATGTTTATTGATCTTATAATAATTTTATCTCGAAATTAATGATAATAAAATACCTAAGAATCATGTGGCTACTCATTTTTCTATGTATGAATACTTGAAGAAATTTACAACACATCCAATCAAGGGAATGTTTCTAGATTAGAAATTATATTTAGTTTTAACCAAAGGACTACCAAGGTATTATAAGATTTTTAAATAGCATTTTTAATAGAAAATTGACATTAGGGATGAAAGGGATAAAAATTATCATATTTATAACTAATGTGATGTTTTTTATGAGGGATGATTTATTCTGATAAAATAAAATATCTGATAATATTTTGATAAGGTGTGTTCCAAAATAGGATGTTATATCAATTCTAATCCATTACCACAAGCTTCCATGGGGTAGACATTGTGGGAATAAAAAATAGATATTGTGGTAACATAGACTGTATTATTAATTCCCTAATTATTAAGATAGGAAAATTAATTTCTTAAAAACTATTCTAGTTGTCAAAGGAAAAAAAATGTAGAAATATGGTAAGAGACACCTCAGGTTGGAATCCATAAAGTAGTGATCCTTGATGTCTATTGTATGGAATAAATGAGACCAATCCCAAAATCACATGGTAGTGAATATATCTTGGTTTCAGTATAATGTCCATAAAAATGGGTTTATATCATAACTATTATATAAAATTTTGTTTATTCTATGGTTAAATTTTTGAGAAATTTTTTTTCTATAGATAAAAAGTTGTTAGTGTCATCATCTTTGATAATGAGGTAAAAATTTAGAATTATCAATTCAGAATAATCCTAGAGAAGTAAAGATGATAACATTAGACCATTATAGTAAATCATCAAATAATAGTTGTACATTTTGAAAAGAAAATAATTCCTCCAAAGGAATTATAAAATAAAAAAGGATCTGATTAAATAAATATTGGACATACAAACCTGGGGATTTTACACTTTCATATAAACGTTCCATTAAAAGAACATTTTAATTGATTCTATATATGTCTATTTTTGTTATGATATATCATTTTTCAATATAGATATAACACAAATCATTGTATGTTGTGAAGGCTGTTAACATGGACAATAGATGTTATATATAAAATATGATGTTTTACATGAATTGTTTAGAAGAAATAAGAATAGAATCATATGTGAATTAAATAATTTTTAAGGTAAATTAATAGATATTTCATGACAGGTTGATTCAAATGATTAACATAAAATATTGATAACTATTCCTCTTGGTCAATTAAAAAATGCATATATTTCAAGGGAAACTAATTTCCTAATTATCTAAACCATTCAAGGTCTTTTATGTAAATCCTAATAAAGCTATTATATTATAGAATTTAGAGATCCATTAAATGTGAATAGACAGAGTCTAAATTTATATTTTAAATAATGATACATGCTCAAATCAACCAATTTTTAAATTGAATATTTAAGAGATGAAGAGATATGTTGGTGACAATAATCGAAGAACTCTCATATAGAAATCCATTATTTTTAACCATTTTATTGTTTTTTATTTTCTTTTTACTACAAATTTTTTCATTCATTTAGTGTGTTTATTATACTTTTCATGATTATATTTTGGGTAAAAATTTAATAATAATTGTTCCATACACCATAATGTATGAGATTTCAGAGAAGGGGAGTATTATACTTACCTTATTTTTCATATTTGAGATTTCTGTTATATCTTATTTTTAATTACCTATTTATATAAACATTAAATTTTAATAAAAAAAAGTGAATGGGGTGTGTGATATGTGTAATAATTTTTAATAAAACATTATAATTATTTTCATTTGTAATATAGGAGAGTGAGAACATTGAAATCATCTAGTATTTATTTTTCAAACCTAGATAGTGAATTAAGAATGGAATAATATTTTGGGGGAATTAGAATATGACATTTTCAGAAGAATATAATCTTGAATTTATGTAAAATATACAATTATAGTGAATCAAAATTTAGGAACACATATTAAAATATAATCCTACAATTCCTTTGAAATTAGTGTAAAATGAGAAATTGATATCCCACTTTGATTTTCTATGATGATTTACCACTGGGTGTGTGAGTTAAAAACTAAGGCCATGAAAGAGGGTGAAATGCCAATATAACATCATGCTACCCATATCCTACTTACATTCACTAAATATTCCATTTAGTTAGGGGGATTCCTATAATAGGGTATGGTTTAGTTTTTAAATATTCAAGTACAATAAATATATTCTAAGAAAATTCCATAGCTTACAGATAGAAAATGAAGTGTAGTTTCTGGTCATCGAATAATGTGAATAAAGGGTGGAATATTGAAACCATATGAAAATGGGGAAATTGAATTATATGATTTTAATTTTAGTTCTATTATGGAATTTAGAAACCAAAAAATTTATAAATCACATAAATGAGATATCTTTGTAAAGGTTTTACTTTTTTGAATCATGAAAAAATATAATTCCATTCATTCAAACATTATAACTCAAGAATTAATATCAAGATGGTTTGGAAACTTTTTGAATGTGATTCAATTTTGGATTCATGTTTCATTTATATTATTTTTTATGATTCATATATGTTAAATGGTATGTTGTAAAATTTTTATCTATTTGGGAGTAGGATCATAATTTTTTACATAAATGAATTGATTAGAATTCATTCATGTTATAATTTTTATCTTTATGTTTTAGGAGGAATAAATTATTTTTATAAGTGTTTTGATGTAGGGGAATCAACAGTTGAAGAAAAAATGAACTAGAATCACAATTTAGGGTTTTGGATATGTTATTTAGAATTGTATTATACATTGGGAGTAATAATGTTATGTATCATGACCGACATAACATTGAATATTCATCAAAGAAGGAATTATTGTTAAAAAATAACACTATAAAGAACCTAGATCCCTTGTGGAGAAACATTAGATACTTAAATGAAGAGGTAGATAATATTTATAAAGTCCAAAAACATCTAGTTTCAGAAATTTATAGTACATTGGAACTCCAATTGAATCTCATGTTCATCATTATTATTCTATATCTTCTCATCAGTGCATACTGGAAAAACTTTACAGGATAGTTCGAACTCTAACATATTGTGGTGAAACACATGAGGTGCTGACACTACCAAATAAAATCTCATAGAATCCAATAAAAAATTTGATGAATATATACTATATAATATAAGGGGAAATGTTGGATAAAAACTCAATGCAACACTATTTTTGTTCCAATACTCCACTTTAGAGAATCTAAAAATTTAGGATGATGCATTTTTTTCCAATCCAACATGATTCACATCACATGCCAAGGATATTACAGCACCAATGTGACCCCTGTTATTCCCCAAGGATTTTTTCAAACTCTGATATGATATAAAATGTAATGGATGATATCACAACATCATAATGTATCCCCAATCACACCAATATGAAACTAAATTTTTAATCTTATGTAATTATTGGATTCAATGTTGCTTTTTTGGATCCAAAGTATTCTTAGAGACCTCTTTTCAAAAAAAATTATATAATTCCATAATAAAAGTATCAAAAGTGTTTTAGAATTATTTATGAGGACTCAAATCACTCAAAAACTATTCTAAATGAATAAATTATAAATATATAAATAATATCAATAATTAAAGGATTTTTATTAACGGAGATGATTGGTAGATCACATGTACAACCTCAGAGGAAAGAGAGAGTCCCCATACAAAATTACCTTACCAAAGCATGAATGAAAATATTAGTTGAAAATATGAAAGTAGATGAATTGTAACGTGAAGTGTTCCAAATGAGAATATTGGTGGATCATAACCATGGGGAAGAAAATTTTATATCCATGTAGAGATATCACATTAATTTCTTATCCACAGGGTAAAATCATGAAAAGATGAAATAATTAAAAAGATATTATTCCATGAAAATGAGGATAAGTTATAATTTATGGGATTATATATTTTGGAAGGGTCACCTAGCATGTTAAGGAGACTCTAGAGCTTGTATACTCAGTCATTGGAGAATGAAAACCCAATGATCATCATTATATTAGCCTCTTTTTCTAAAATTAGTTTGATTTTGTTTATCATGATTATGTATGTATAAGTAACTACTAGGGAAAGGGATAGATGTAGTTTTGTTTTTTTAATTTTTGAAAGAATTTAATTATATATATTTTTTACATCTATAATTAATTATTTTCTATCCAAATAAATCATTTAGTAATTTTAAGAAAAATGGTAAAAAGATGGGAATTTATGTCAAATGAAATTCACATAAAGAAGGTTTTTTGAATTCCCAACTATGATAGTATTTGAAGAGGAAAAGGTACACCCTTATCATTAACAACCTAAACATTTTTATCATAGATTAGTCATAACACAAGAATGTTATGGGGACCTATTATTAAATTTAAATTCAAAATATTGACGTGGGTTTAAAATTTTAAATAATGATATAGTGTCCAAGATAATAAGTGAGTAATTCATACATAAGTAATATGATCAAAATAAACCAATACCAACACAACCACTATCTCCACATTTTGATTAAAAAACTATTTTATCATATCTCCTCCTATAAACTCATTTTATTTCATGATTTTATTTTGTTTTAGTAATATTCAATACATGGATTTATACATTACACATATATAAACACTTATATTTACATGATCACCCCAGTAAATTTAGTTAGTGAATTGATATTTTTATCTTTAGGGATATAACTGAGGGTGACTCCCAGTTTACAGGCTTCATGACCCTATGAATTTATAGAGTGGTCGTGTTGTTACACTATATATTTTTTCCTCAAGAAAATTTCTTGTCTAGTATTTCTGAAACACTAGGATACTTATGATTGAGGATATTAATAACTTGGGTTAGTCTAAGCTTCTGAATTTCCCAAAATATCATGGAATGAGAAACATAGATAAATTCTTCACACAATGAAAACTAAATATTGGTGACATATGGTTTACAAAATGGTTCATGAATATGGATTCTCTTGAGCAAGGATGGAAATGAAGGAGTAAATACTGATTTTTGAGAAACTTTATTCATAATAATGGGATGCAAGATCATTTTTTTTCATGTGTGCCTAGGACAATTGGGACTTGAGTCTTGATGACATGAGTTTATTTATATAGCATAGTATGAGAGTGTGTTCCTTCCCATAATTTTTTTAATAGATATCAATAGTGGATAAGAACCAATGTGATAGTGGTTATTTAGTTAATATCATACAATTTTGATAATAGGGTGAGTATTCATGTGAAATTCATGTTATGTGAGATAATATTACCTTGGATAAGAATTTTGAAAGTGGTCTTAGTGATTATTTTTTAGGCATGACCAAAATTGAGTATAATATTGGATATGTATATTAGAGGATAGTGAAATATTATGTTATTAAGTGATACCATGATAGTTTATGGGACTCTTTAGTTCCCTAACTACTTGTATCTACATTATTGGTTTTTAGTGAGATATTAAGGGGTAATTTGATATAGGGTTTGAGAAACTTCATTTGACCTATGAAAGTATGATGTAGATAACTCTATTCATTCCATTTCATGAAAAATATAGATCATAAGTTGTTATGGGGATAATATAATATATATTTAACAAATTATACCAATATAATTGTATAACTAATGTGGGAGATGAAATATTTATATTTTTATTGTCAAATTACCTTCTCGAGAATAAGGGCCATAATATTTTTGAGATAGTTTACTTTTATTAGTTATGACGAAATGTCTATTAATATCAGTGGATGGAAAATAGTAGAATTTATGATATTTAATATTGGATGATGTGTTGTTTGATGTTTTAGTGTGAAAGTAATCTAAATTAGAATCTCAACCATGTTGGAGTGAGATAATTAGTTGAACTCATTAGACTTCCCATAGAATTGTGTGGAGTATGTAGTTGGAAATAACCCAAGTGTCACATGGTAGTGTTTTAGGATACCAATTTTGAGATATATCTATTAGGAATATGGTACTGGAGTGAAAAAAAACATTTGTGATATCTCAAAATGGAATCATGTGGCACAAAAAAACTATTATACCCTAGAGAGATGGTTGCTAAATTTGGTCAAATTGGATATAATGAGAATGGATCATGAGTGATTTTTTTGGTAATGATGTATTTTTTAGAAGAATAAAACTCATTGAATAAGGATTATGGTGGTCCAATTATTTGGAGTGCTACATGGGATTCTGAAAATGAGACACTTGTTTTTGAGATAATAATTGTAAATGTTGAGGGTGTTGTGCATGAAAAACCAAGACTGATTATGGTTATGGTTTTTCATTAGTGGTGGGATTTAAATGTGGGTGTTTAATCAAGATAATCTATCAGTTTACTAATCCGTCTTTAATTTTAGTGAATTACTAGGCGTAGTTATTAGAATTTGAGAATGTTAGTGTATACAAGGGTTTTCAGGATATTTTCAATACAGAGAAGCTTCATATGATAAATATAATCTTGGGTATAATATTGTGACTTTGGACATGGATGATCAAAATATTCTTAGGTGTAGCTCTAATTAAATAATTTTCTAGCCTAGAACAATGATATGGAACATTGGGTTTGATAGAAATAATTAATACTATTTCCTATATTCAGCTATGAATATTTAGTAGGTGGAAATAGTTGTCCCCTAACTACATGGGTAATTGAGTTTATGTAGAAATATATCAAAATGGAGTATTAACTAACATTATTTATGTGGAATTGACTATATTGGAATGGAAAATTATTCAAGGATGTTTTTTGGACTGATCGAGGTGTATGATGTGTTAGTGAGATAATTATCCATTGAAAATACATACATTTGTTTTAGGTGTAGTGGTTCCACAACAATTTTTGGAGTTAGTGGAATATAACCAACAACTTTATAATTTATGGTAAACTTGTATTCAGGGATTTGAATATTAATAAAAACTTTACCACATATGGATTGTTCTTCTGTGTGAAAATGCATGTGATAATACTCTATGGAAAGTTTTTGCACTAAAGGGTCATTGTGGATCCCTACTATGATGAGAACCTAGAGGTTACCTTACACTATTATTGAATATATGTTCTATAGTTTGATGATGTTATTTGAGCGGCACAAATAATACTACCTATTAGGGGTGAGGACTCATACGACTTTGAAGAACCTTCTAATGGTGTGAACCCTTGGAAATATCTTTGAGGATATTACAAGAACGAGACCCGCATGTAGGAAATCCAAATTTCATAGTGTTATTGGATATTCCTATCTTTGGGTGTGGATGTTGGTCCTTATAGTTTAAGATTATTTTTAATGTGAATTACAACTCATGCACTTCGATTTATTCTTCAAAACATTGACAATACACTGTTCGTATCGATGTAGGATATGTTGGGTGCATCACGAGTAATACTACATTAATAGATAATGCGAGAAATGATTTTTCCCTTATATTCCATAACGGAAGATGATATCTCTATCCCTTTGATGGAATCAATATATCCTGAATAAATCCATGGCCATGGTGAGGAATGGGAATGTTCAATTTTTAGAGGTCAATAAAATAATAATCGATCACTTGGTTTTATGGAATTAGCATCCAACTAGAATGATTCGAGATATCGAGTCAAAGGGATTACATTACGTGGTAATCATTCATAGAAGGAGACACGTCATTGCAGCATTATATTATTTCATTATGGGTTCCTTGGCGAGTTGATAGAAGATAAACATAGACATTTGGAAGGCTCCGCCTAATGCCATTGAGAAGGAGGCCTAGATGGTCACACACTAAGTGTCTCTAGGTATTTCAATTCAATATTAATTTAATAAGTTGAATAACTATTATTCCCTGTTTTGGTTTAATAATTATTCAAGGATTCCTAATCAGATTTATTTTGACAGGAGTTATTTTTGAGAATTTATTATGGGAGAAATAATATATTCATTAGAGAATAATTTAGTGATATTTATTTAAGAAATAAATAGCCATTATTCAATGTTTAATAAATGTGATAGAGGAAATAATGAAAATGGAAAAACAAAAGTACACGCCATGTTTATTAATATTCACGCCATTTAGTTTTTCTAGGGATTTGTGAGGAATAATATTATTTATAGAATTTAATAATATTCGGTGTAATTCTATGGGCGCATGTTACATGATAATAATAGACAAATGTTATTATTAGACTTGGGGTCTTACAAAGAATTAAATGAAATGAATAAAGGCCTTTATGTAATTAATTCATTTTATTATTATATTTAATATAAATACCTATTACATTATTATCATTATATTTATCCATTATCTATGCTTGTGCACAATGAATTTGGATAAATCTCCTAATCCAATAGAGAATTCATTTCCTCCAAGAAGGATCTCATGTTCTGAGAGAGATCCTCCTCCACCAGATCAAGGGGAGCACTTTTGAAGAGGATCTCATGGTGATCAAAGGTAGACATCATAAGTAAAAGATATTCTGCACTTGAACCCAAATATCCCTTCGATGACATCCAGAGAATTTGAATCACATGTGGATCACTAGTAGATAAAGACTACACTAGGATTTTATGATGAAATGATGGATAACATTGGATCATTGTTTTTTTTGATTTTTCTGGGGAACACATCCTTTTGTCGAGGACATGTTGGATTTTTCCCAGTATTCCCACTTTCCAAAGGATGGTGGTATCCTTCTCTTATTTAGGGAAATTTTCTCTTTAATCTAAATGGGAAGATGGGATGTCGGTCTCTCCTTCCAGGGATTCTTCCTCAGGAATCGTTAAATAGTCTGAGTCTCCCTTAATAATTAAGACTTTGTTCGTGAATCTCTTCCCTGGTGCCATATCTTCATGGAGGTTGGTTAATTACACTACATCTGTTAGGACATTACAAGGGGTCATGTTAGGGATGACACCTTCGAATGGTGGATTATTCATGCTTGACATCGATGGGGTGTCTGGATGTTGAAACATAGATGAGTTTGAGTTTCATACCCTTATGATAGGGCTTCTTGATCCTGAGGAATCCCACGTCGAGTGAAGGAAATTATATTTCATAGGCATGTCCCTGAGGTTTTCATTTGCTTCCCATGTCGGATAAATGGTATTCGCGAGTTTAACATCTAGCAGACATAGTTCTGACTGATCATAACACTAATAGTAGTGGATCAGTTGGGTATATCCCCAGGAGGTATCACCTAATGGTTTTACCAGATTATTGGATCAAAATTTCCAATGAAGACGGATCCAAGGATTCATGTGTCCCTAAAAAGGTAACATCAGGGTTTACCATTATCTTTGATTGAACCTTCGAGAGGTTTCCTATGTATACTGTTCCGAGAGACATGGATCAAAACCCGTGTAGCTCGAAGGGGGGAGGAATCGGGGAGTACATGAAGCACAAAAACATAGAGACATTCTGGACTTACACATGGATAGTGATCCATCACAAGGTGTACACTCTAGGTTGGCTTGTTAAGGATTATGTGGGGCTTAATCATGGTATGTTTACCAAGGGAATGGCATGATTCCACTAGGATGTGGAGGCTTGGGTAAGAATCTAGATAGATGATGGACGGTTGAATGAAGTGGGTGGAGAATGGGATGGAATTGTTATGATGGTGATAGTGGTATTGAGATTGAACCTCATAGAGGATTCCTATGTATCCCCTTGGTAGGGAATCAAAGTCCATGTAGTTTTTTGGGGAATAAAATCTGGGTATACGCATATGACAACAACCCAAAAACTACATGGGGGTCACACGTTGTCAGTTTCCTGAGAGTTGGTCAGATGCCTAGGGGCATACCAGATAGTTGGATCCCAATAAAGGGGAATACAATGACATACTGTAAATTGGGATGGAACCTCAGGGAGGATTCCTACATACCCTATCAAGGATAAAGGTATCAAAACCCATGTAGTTTGAATGGGTACAGTTTAACATCATGGGGACAGAAGGAGAAAACAGTTTAACTTCATGGAAGACGAGAACTAATTAACATGAAGATGGTCGGGACCAATGGTGGGTTGTCTTGAACCGCATAGAGGCTTCCTACATACCTTTCCTAGAGAGGGAAAAGATCAATGTCCACATAGTTCGACTACAAAGTATGGGGCTTACAGACTAAGGCGGCTTGGGGAGGATGCTAGGGTAGATGCTTACTCTAAGCCCATGTGAGTCTTGCTTGGTGTGAGAAACAAGAGGTAGAAAAGGCCTGATGATCAAATCAAAAAAGTATAATTCACAAGAAATCAGGTGGAGCTTTTTAATGGTTGGTAGCCCAAAAAGGAAACAGGGGCTTATGCTTGGTTTGCAGCATAGGGAGATGGAGATTGGTACTTACTCCAGGATGGAGCCCGATGGTGATAAAACACAAAGGGAGAGGGACAGGGTTGTGAAGGCCCCTATTTACATCTATCCTCTGTCCTTTTCACATGTAATAAGATTTGATTAGCAAGTATGATATCTCCCTCCAGAAAGGCTAGGGGATTACACTTATATGGTTTCCCTCCCCCAAAGACAGATGTCATTCCATGCAAGGAGTATTGAATTCCAAATAAGGAAGATCTCACTTCTATTGAGAATAGTGGACAAGGAGAATGTATAATGTGGACACCTCATTTGTATTAAATGGGCCATTTCTACAGTTTAACATCATGTGTTGAGGATGAGAGATCATGGCAGTTTAACATCCTGCAGCTCAGATGAGGAGGATTTGCTCCTCATGCCTATGAATTACAGAACTGATACCCACTCACTCTTGTTGAAGGGAAGGCATAAGCAATTCCATGGTGAGGTGGTGTTATGGAGTGATCTATTAAGGGGATCATGTTATCATGTATATGTGAAGAGGAAATAACTATTAGTGTGCCTATGCAAAGAATCAGGAGGATAACCAATGCGATATGAAACACTTTCCAATGGATCCTAAAATCACTTCATACCAACCTATAGGGTTGTATGGGATAAGGGTTTGTGAAGAAAAATGGTTCACATGTAGGGACCTAGTGAAGCTCTGGTGCTCCATAGAGTAGAGTGACATTGTGAAGGGGTATACTTCACAATTTTTGGTGGTCTTGCCTAGTCTAGGAGAATACCTGAATATAAAGGGTTCCTCACGAATTGCATGTTATTTTGCTGATTAGGACTTTGCAGAGCATGGGTGCCTTGAAAAGTGTGGCACAGTGAAGCGATGTACTTTGTGAATCCCATCGATCCTTCCTTATCATGGGGTCAACATGTGGATGGATGGTACTTCTAAAATCATGAGTGTTTTGTGACTTCGCTTAGTGAGATCCTTCCTTTGCAATGGCCAATGGGCTCTGCGAAGGGAATCGATGGTGGAAGAGGGGATGAATTTTTTCTAAGAAAAATGTATTTTTCATTTCTCAAATACCTTGAAGAGATCATTTTTTCAATAATTGTTATAGAAGAAGAGGATTCATGATTTTAGAGCTGAGAAGAAGAATAGATGGGGTATCAGTCCTTTGAATCCAAGGGAAGCTTGGTACAGTGAGGCAAGATGTGGTGTGATGATCTGATAGTGCCTTGCAAATCCACTTGTGTTCTGCAATAGGAAGCAGATTGCATCATGATTTTTGTAACCGCGGAGTCAACCATCATCCCCACCTTGGAAAAGAGGCCCCCTGAATTCCCTCTGCGACAATCACAGGGGCATCCTTCCTTTTTGAAGGAATGGAAGAGGTTATTGAGTTACCTCAATGGTTCAAATCATTCATCTATTGTTTCATAAACACATATTATTCTGCCTCTTTACTCTGTGGGGATCACAGAGTGGGAAATAGATTTGCATCTTTTGTGATTCTATGATTATCCACGAAGGCCTCTGTGCTAAAGGGCTCAGTGAATGTGCTTCATGAAGAAACCCCTTAGGAAATGGTGTTCTCTTAGCATATTTTTTCCTCTACACACTTTTTTGGAACCAAAAAATGCCTTCCCTCAGACTTGGAGCTGATGAGAAAACATAGGTCATATTGTGAATCTAGATCTCCAAAAATTCTAGCCAAATCGCAAATCAAGATCTCGAAGTAGGGTATCTATCCAGATAGGTGATGTGTGGGTTGATAATGACGTGAATCTCTCCACGGCTTGGAACACCATGAAACTCGGAGGTCATTTCCAATTAATAAGGGAGGGTGGCCCTCTTTTTCCCTTACATATCTCTATGATTTTGGGGCTTGGATCTCGATTCATGAAGCTCCACACACTCAACAACCTCTCTTTGAAAATCAGGTCATTTTTTCTCTAAAATGCAGAACGAGTCTTTAGACTCTCTGATTGTGTTATTTGCAGATTGTGCACGTGAAGTCTGTGGCAGTGCTCTGCGGCTTGTCTCTACGATCGATCACTCCAATCGAGCTCTGCTATCATGCTCTGCGATCTAGAAAAAACAGACTTCGTTATGGAATAGCTCACCAAGATGTTGTTAGGGGGTCCTTGTAGATGCTACCTGGAGGGGAGAGGCTTCTGATAACCTAGGTATCGAGGAATGTATCTGGAGTCATTCATACCATGAATATTTGGTGGAGCTGTTGTTGGATAGCTAGAAGAACTACCCTCTGTGAAAAAGACTGCCCCAATATGGTTTTGGCCTAAGGGATAATGTTATTATTCCCAAACCAAGTAGTGACGATCCTTCCTATTGGTTTAGGAGTATGTAATTCTAGTGCTAGTGGTTTCGCGTGACCGATGGTCATACATGGGAGGATCATACAACCATCAATACTGATTTCCTTTATAACCATGTTAACAACATTGATGGGAAGGCGTTTCAGTCAGAGGCATTTCCCCTATAGTACCACACCATTCTGAAGGAGGTCACGGGGAAACCAGAGAATGGGTTGACCAATGAGTGGGATCTATATCAAGGAATCAATTTCACGAATGAATGGGCCTGTGCTTACTGGGTTTGTGCCTCCTATGAGAAGTCTGGGGTAGAGCCTATGCATGTGGGCTTGTATGAGGAATCATGGGCCTCTGATTTTCATATACACTAGATGATGCAACTGATGCTAGAGAATTTGAGAAGGTGGTCATTGAGGACCAACACTCTTCATTTTCACCATGGGGAGGTCGGTATCAGCATGTAGGAACTACACAAAATCTCATGGATTCCCATATTGGGGGTGATGTATGATGTGTTCCTCCCCGCCATGAATACATGGGAGGACCCAGAAAAGATTTCATCCGTGGAAGATGTATTGATGGACCTGGTGCCAAGAGAGGACGTGTAGTCGATGATGGATGTCAACTTTATGTTGTGGTTCAGGTGGTTACAGAATTCCCATTTAGATGGGATGTTTCCTATTAGGCCTCCCACCTCCCCGAAGGGGGTCTAGCATAGCAAAGAGCACTCAAACTAGAGACTCTTAGAGGAAATATTGTGGAAGACAAGGGGATTTAGTGTCATCACTGACCAGCAACCACTGGTTAGGTTGGTTTTGTTCATATATGTGATCATTTGCAACTAGATACTGGAATTAAGGGATAAGAACAAGGGAGTATTAATAAGCATGTTTATCATGGAATCCATGTTAGCGAAGGGGTAATTGATAAATATAGTGATCCAAATGTTTGATAAGCTATATAAATTTTTTTGGAATATCAGTGAGGGGAATAAGACACATAGGGTGTGTGGGGCGGTCCATCTTCTGTATAGTTGGTTAGTGGTGCAAACGGAACCAATGAATACTCGAACCCCATTTCCCCTCTATGGTCAGACTTTTGATCAGATATTATAAATTCAGTGGGGAGTTTCCTTCCCAAGTTAACCCCACCATTGCTTCTAATCTATTTTTCGAAGTTGGATGAGTTCAACTTCCACCCATTTCCATTGTTAATAGGTGTGTTCACTGATGGCATCCAGGGAATGGAGGAGAATCTGTCCTACAATCTAGCCTTTCGGGATGGAGTCTTGGTTGTGTCGGTTTACCTACAGCCTCTCGGTGATCCGTACAACCTACACTACTTCACGAGACAGTGTTGGTGCATGTAGAGGCTAACCTCGTGGGTCTACTTTGGAGTAATCTGTGATGACCATCCATATGTGATGATGCAGATGTTGCTAATGTTCACACTAAATGATGGGAAGAAGTAAAATGAGCTACCTCCACAAACAAAAATCTATGGGGCAGTGAATGGGTATGCCAAGTGTAGGGAGGATGCTAACCTAGGGGAGATGTTGAAGCATCAAACCATAAGTTCCTGTGACGGGGTTCCTCCTAAACCTTGAGGCTGGGGCTAGAAGGTGACAAGAACCTCTCGTGGTGGTGAGGCTGCAGTAGTGGTGATAACTGCATTGATCGAGAGGCAAGGAGCAGTGGTGGACCCAAAAGTCCAAGAGGGGAAAGGTCAGCAATAGGGGAGGTCACCCAGTGTGTTTCATATGATACCCACTCAGGATCTAGGGAAGTGGTTACTCCATGTAGACATGCCTGAGGTTGTTGTTTTCCTAAAGTCCTAAGACATCTGCGATGTTAATAGGAAATTAAAAAATCCATCCTAGATGTAGAACCATATGAACTATATTGGGATGGATGTGTTGGGGATTGGTAGTTCCAGGTCCGGTTATTCAACATCTCAGTAGGAAGGGGATAAGTACATCGCCGATCTTGAGGACATAATTCCCTCTCGGAGTGCTCTGTGTCCAACAATGAATTGAGTTAAAGTGATTCTAAATTGATTAGTCCCTTTATAGTTATCTACCAATAAATTGAAGGTGTTATTTCCTCTACCGTAAGAATAAAAAGGTGCTCCTGGGGGGAAGAGGCTGGTAGAGAGATCCCTATAAAGGAAGCTGAGGTCACTAACTCAGAGAAGGAAGAGTTTGTAGAGGCTCTTGAGGTTAACCTTAAACTATTTTCATGTGATACTCATTTAGGTAATTTAGGCCTTATCAACAAACATTTGACCTATTCAGGAGTTTCCCATACACAAAACCTTCTATCAGATAATAGTGGATACTGATTTAGGATCTGATCATGCGACCATGGTGATTACCATGCCTAGAGGGTCGTGACACCCATGGTGGTTCTACTGGAGTATTCATATTTGAAAACCATATATGGGGGGGAATGATTCAGGATTATATCTGTGACAGCTCGGGGGCGAGACTGTCTATTTGATATATGTAAGTCTTCTTCATAGAATTTGTAATTGTCATTCATCGAATTGGGCCACATGACGTTTTTGTATTCTCACATGGAAAACTCTTAAAATGGAATGGGTGTCATTGGAGATAATGGTCAAGGCTCATGTAACATCCTTTCCAAGGGGAAGTATGATGGTCATAGAAGTGGAAACCCATTCTGACCAAGTCACAGTGCTCTTGATAATAGGTGGGACCGTCAGCAGGACTAAACCTGCAATCGTCAAGTTGGAATCCAGTGACAGGGACCAATCAGATTACATGAGACCTAACCTACCCAACCAGACATCAGATGAGGATCCTGCTGATGTGTTCGTGGAGGTATTCCTTGCATAAGAACCTACTTCCCCCAAGGGCTGGGATGATACTAATTCCAATGAAGAGGATATAAAGGTCATCTGTCACCGATCATGGAAGCTGATCAAGCACTTCATTGGGGTGACCCCATAAGAACAATGGATAGACCAGATGAGGAGACTACATTCACATATTCACAAATTTTGTGCTGATGGAGTGGATGCCAAGGATCCTCATATTCTCATCTGACACTTCATGGAATAGGAAATACAGCAACATGACCACGACTTTAGTGTGGGATGGCATCAGACAAAGTCTGCAAACATAAAGTAACTATAGGATTCCTAGAATGAGATCCAATGGTTGAGGGTGTGGGAAACAAGTATCTTTCTTTCCTCAAAACACAATTGTGTCTCGTATTGGGACTGAAGGCCCAGCTGGTGTAGGCCGAAGAACATATGAGGTGAACCTCTGAAGAGATGGCAATTATACGAGCCAATTTGGATTGGTCCCAAATAGAAGTTGATGAATTGTGGAACATTTTCATTGAGAAGGAGTGGGATCATAACAAGAGTCCACAAAGCTTTGAAGCTATATGCCTGAGAGAGGAAGAGTTGGGACACTCCATTTAAGAGCTCAACCCATCCATGGTAGGGGTCAACCAATGGAAATTTTAATTTTGTGTGAACTCATAAATGTACTTTCAATCTTTTCCTATTTATGTTGTTTGTTTGAATGAGTTATATAATTTCTTTTAGTTTTCTATATTTCCATCACATTCATGAAATATCCAGCGATCATTCCTTAAGCTCACATGGGATGTGTCTGATGTGAGAAACATGGGATGATAACATCATTATTCTGTTTGAATATGAGAGTGCCAACCATGCTCTGGGCATCTGGGGTTTGAACAAATGATCCAGAATATTAAGAAAAATGAGGAATTCATGACTAGAGAATGATGTTCTCATAGCTGTCAAATTACCATTTCCCAACATGCTGAGAGGGCTAACACCAGGTGAGTCTGAATCAATCTGAACAAAGGGTAGTGTAAATTATGAATCATGAGACCCAAAATTCGGAACATGTTTGGGATGGAAATATAATGAATGATAAATTTTGACCATGTTTGAAACAAAATATCCCAATTGTGTTAGCCCAGATTTGGGATGACAAATGTGGGTTGACCACTAATCATGTTCAAAGAACAGGGACTGACTCAAAATTTCATCCTTTATTCTTCCAGAATGTTTGACTAGTACAATAGGCGAGCCATGGGATGAGCATCCGTGCTTTTTAGATGGGTTTTATGAATAAAGGAAAATGAGGATCCAAATAAAGGGCACACAAACATGGAGGGTGGAGTGATGGGATGTTAGAATGGAGTCCAAAACACATGAAATTATGCCACTGTGATGTAAAAAAATTAGGTGATTTCATTGATCTGATCAGGGATCGTATACATTTCCTAAATGGATCTCTCTGGAGAGAAACTAGAGTTTCCCATAGTTTAATATCACACCAATGAGGACAATATACATGTAGTTTAACATCATACGGCGAGGAAGAAGGAAATGAATGAGCCTGCAAGGGGGAATGGGGCATGGAAGACCATATAGAGGGTTTACAAGAATGTGGTTGGATATAGGAACTAGACATCTAGTTGTAACTACATATTTATCTAGGGCAGGAATCAGGGCATACATAGTTCTGCAAGACCCATGTAGTTCAATGTCGTGTAGTAAAGATGCATGGGGGGAGGAATATCTGAAGGTGTACATGATGATGTAACTATAAACCCGGCGTGAATAAGGACAGAAGGATGTTTTCCCCACTTCACATGCATCAAACAAAGATCTCTAGCTGAGGGGCTGAAAAGGGTAATTTTTTGGCTAGACTCAAGGAGAAATGACCAGGAGGTCCTACATATCCCATGAGGATGGGAATCAAGCCATACATTATTTTCAAAGTATTGTGTGGTGAGACACCCACACTGGAAAGTGAAAAACCTTGTATTGGAGATGTTAAAGAATCCCATAATTATCATGGGGCATCATGAACATATTCGGGGTAGAATTGAAGTTTAACTTCATGTGTTGAGGATATAGATATCCAAAAAGGAAATGTGTGGTGTGGTACATATCCTGACTTGAATGTGGACCTAGCAGTCTACACCACACCACGTGATCCCAGTGGGATTCGTTAGACCATATACCAGTGGTGGCCTAACATGGGGCTGGAACTTCTCAGGAATTCTTATATATCCCCTAAAGATAGTAATCGAGCCATACATAGTACTCAAATTACAGTTTAATGTCATGTCGGACGAGAGACATGTACGGTTCAGCTACAACTGTACACATCCTACCAAACCCACTAAGCCCACAAGAGTCGGGATTGATTCGGGAAACATGGAGTAGTGATGGGATTTTCTTTGTACAGGGAGGCATACATTAAGAGAAATGGAATTCTAGGTGAATGGCGTCCCAATATTACTGACCTACCTACTCAACACACATAGATGCACGGAGGGGTTAAACTGAATGTGTAGGAATTCCACTTGAACATAAGGGATTTTAATGATGTGAATCATGGTTCTTGATATTTGGATCGCAATGGTGGCAGAGTGACGATAGAGGAAAATTCTTGAACATGTTCAAAACACAACACCTGTTTCACATTAGCCGAGCATGGGGACATATATATGAAGGTCGGCCGCTGACCATATTCTAAACACAGTACTTGCATCCAATTTTTATTTGAAATGATTGGGGACAATTGTACAATACATTATTATAGCACTGAGGCATTTTATCCATGTCATTCGTGTGTCCTTTCAAATGTGAAAGATGATGAAATCCAAAATAACTGGTAACAAGAAGCATGGACATGTATGAGAACATGTCTATGTAGATTCCATCACTATAGTTCCTCAACCAAAGTGCTACTGGAACATTAGTGAATTTAAAAAGAGGGTAGAGGGGCCCAATATGAGAGTAGATGAATCGATAAGATGAGTGGAGAAAAGGGGATGGATAGCACTCAAGAGAGATAGAGGTACGTGGCGTGGATGTGGAAAACCCGATATGAATGAGGAAATTAGCTCATCCCACACCACATACCCCCTCGAAGGACTTAGGACATGTTCCCAGAACGAAGAGATGGTTTCCAAGAAATATAGATAGACCCAAAGAAAAATTGTCTGGGTGTTCCTATGTATCCCATGATGATGTAAATAAATACATACTTAGTTTGGATGTATCGTGGGGTTTAACGTCATGCTATAAGGATGAAGATAGGAGAGGGATATCAATGGGGAATGTGTATGGAATGAAGAATAACCTGACTTGAATGAGGACATAATCACACATATTCCACACCATTCATAATTCCTAGAGAGATCTCGGGATAAGTGTCCAAGAGAAAGGATAGATGAACTTGGGCTGAACCTGAAAAAGAAATGTTCAGGTTTTCCTATGTATCCCATAAAGATGGGAATAGAACCATATGTTGTTTTAAAGATGTCGTGCAGTTTACTACCATGAAATAAGGAAACGATATATCTTATTTTATTGTCATAGATATCAGACTTTAGATACCCTATTTAATGTGATTTTCATGGGACAGATGGGTGGAAAGGGTGAGTCACCATGCCTGTAATTTGAGATAACACAAAATGGAAACAACGATTGAAGATAACTATGAACCAAATTTGCAACCTAGTATCTAAATTGTGTGACCTGTAATGGGAAGAAAAAAGGAACATTGACTACTAACCATATTCTCAATTTGGGACTGGTATCAAATTATAATCCAAAATCATCGGTGACGTTGGTCTGAGATGGTAAGAGAGCAATGAGGCCCATAACCCATGACTTTCGGGGGACATTTCGGATGTGAAAGATGATAGAAACCCATATTATGGAACCCATAATGTGTGGTGGTACTCGTGGATTTTAACATCTTGTGGCAAGAATGATGGATGAAGGAGGGTTGTCTAAAGGTGATGTGTGTGGCACGGAAAAATGGACTGACGTGAAAGAGGACATAAAGTCCATAACGAACCCCACAATCCTAAGTGAGAACATGGGCTAGGAGGTCGTAAAGATCGAGGGACCTAAGGTTTTGTCCATAAATGGAGAGTCCTACCCTTTTTTCAGTTTATTGTCATGTGGGAAGAGTGCTGAGTAGTTTTACGTCCTATCACCCAGACGGATCACACGATTTAACATTGTGCGGTGAGGATGGTGGTGATCTTATTTCAAGATCATAGGGTTCAGATTGTGATTACAAGACCCTTTATGTGGGTATTATCTTACCAATGCTCTTAAGCCCACATGGCCAATGTTAGTTGTGGGAAACAAGGAATGAGACCAGGTTCTCCCCAGTATATAAGAGCACAACAATGAAGGAAATATATTGAGATAGGTCAATCCCATCCATGACAACATCCCTTCTCAAGGAACACTGACATTCAAAGGGATAATATGACAAAATGAATCATTTCACCCTATATTTGGGACATATAGGGGTTGTTGATAATGATGGAGGATGACTGTTGACCTTGTTGGAAATACAACAACTATATCATTTGACCAGAAATGGGAATAACAAATGAGCATTGACCACTGAGCACAGTCGAAATGACCCTCCAGGATGTTTTCCTAGAATGGTAGAAGAGCCATACGGCCGAGAATCTATACTATTCGAGGGATCCTTTAGGATGTGAATATTGATGGGTAACCAGATAAAGGGGATGCATGAAGCATGAATATGCATGTGTAGTTTAATTTCATGAGGTAAGGAAAAAAGTGGTGGAGATCCCCAAGAATGGGAATACATTGTGCCATTAGGATAAAAATGATGTGAATAAGGAAATAATCCCACACACCACCCCATGTGTTTTGAGGGACATCTAGACCAAGGGTCCAGACTCAAGGGGAGATCGTGACATTTGGGGTTGGGCCTACAGATGAAATGTTTGGGAATTCCTACGTATACTACGAAGGAATGAATCATGCCATACATAGTTCTGAAAGGGACATTTTGTTTGACATCATCTAGTGAGGATGTGGGGGAATAGAATAATGGGAGGGTCACATGGAGCGATCATCATAAACCCAACACAAATGGGGCCAAAGAGTTATAAACTACAATGTGTGTGATCCTCCAAGAGAACTATACCCAAAGGGGGTGATCAAAGAGAGAAATGTGGGGATGGACCCTACGATGATTTCTACGATCATTCGTACATATCCCATGAGTATGGGAATCAATCCATACATATGTCTTGGGATGCTCTGTAGTTTTATTTCATTAGGTGAGGATGTCAGGAGTTCTTAGTTTATGGTTGTAGAGATTAGACCATTTTGCAGTTTATTTTCATGTGGGACTATCACTGGGTAGTTTTACATCCTTTAGCCTGGACGGATCATACATTTTAAAGTCAGGTGGTGAAGACAGGATAGTTTTGAGTCATGTGGTATTTTTTCTTACTCAGGAAATGTACTTCATGAGGAATTTTTCATTGGGTGGAGGAGTTATTGGTTCACCAACCAAAGTAGCTAGGTTGTATGCACCATTGGGGTAAAAATTGTGAATGACGTAAGTTCCTTCCAATTTGGGATCCAATTTGGATGGTTTCCTACCAAGTATCATTAGTGTTCTCAGGGCCAACAACATGTCACCTTGTATAAGAAAGCGGAGGTGAACTTTCTTGCTAAATGCACTAGTTATCTTGTTTTGAGGCCTCTCTATATTATGCAGGGCACAAAGCCTGTTCCCCTTGAGTGCTTCTAGTTTATCTAGATGGTTCTAAACTATATTATCTAGTGTCTTCTTATAGTAGATTTATTTTCATAATTAATGAAACTGAATCTCAATGGACAGGACTAACTACATTTTCTATACTAGGGAATATGGGGTCACCTAAGTGGAATTACGAGTCATCGTCCAATAAGGATAGAGAGAGTTGGGGAGTTTATCCAACCAACTATTATTTTTATGACCAACCAACTTCTGCAATATATTAGAGAGTGTTTTTTTACAACTAAATCTTCCCATATTCTTGTCCATGATAATGTAAGGTATAGTTAGAAATGATGTAGTACTTGGCATACAACTTCTTCAATTAGGATTCCTAGAAGATGGTGCTTTTATCAGTGAGGATGGTGTGAGGGTGTCTGAATTTATATATGATATTGGAGCTCATAAATTCAATGATACAATTTTACATGACCTCCTTGAGAATAACTTCCTCTTCCCACTTGGAAAAAAATCCTTAGCAGTTAGGATGAACCGGAACAGGTGAGATGTCTCTAGTGGATATGCTCCCAAGACATCAAGTCCCCAGAACACAAAGGGCTAAGAGTACATAGTAGTGTGGAGAGGTTGTAGTGGATGATGCCTAAAGATAGAAAGAAATTTTCAAGAATGTAATTTCATGGAAAACATGATACATTCATGGATCTTGGTGGGACAAAATTATCCCAATCTCTATATCTGGTGACAGTGTTTCCTCCCTGTCTGATGAGCCCTGTAAGAACTAGCATGAATCTCCTACATTACATATGAAATCTCACCTCATTATGTAAAACAAAGGAGAAACCCATCAAACCCATATCTGTAGAGGATATACTCAAGACCAGGACCACGATGGAGGGTGAACTGTAATGCATCCCATCATATTCTCTCACGCTCGACTAGATATGACTGCAGATTACTGTGATGGAGATACTCGATAAAGAATTTCCTCCAGTTAGTAGTCACGTTCAAAATTGTGGTAGGGGGAACTAGGGGTCCTGATGTGGAGGCATCAGTGGTAAGGTGGCTTACCTATGGTCTATCATCGTTTTCCAGAGTATCGGGAGCGATGACTCTCTATTGGGCCACATGAACAATAAAATAATCCTGGTTAGGTTCTACAAGCGATGCAACCAAGATAAACAAGGAATCGACTCTAATATTATGTGAATGTGGTACATGAGTAACTTTTGTCCGAGATAGAAACTGGGCCATTAGCTGGCAGGTACATTCTAACAGTGGTACGATTTATGGATTCTTGATAACGTAGTCACTGTTGATCTATTTGGTGAATTGTTTGGAGTCCCATTTCAAATATATGTGGGGAACTTCAATCTCGAGGGCCAGCTAGAGACTAGTAATGAGAGCTTCATAAACTCCCTCATTATTGGTACAACCATCTTATTATAGGAATGAATATGGAAGAACATCTTGTGCCAGTGTGATGAAGACGATACCCATGCCCACTCTGTTGATTTTGGGATCATTGAGTTCTCCACTGGTATGGCATATGGAATTTCCATCAAGATTAATTTTAGAACCTGGAATGGGTTGATCTACTATGATAATTTCATCATCTAAAAAATCATGATCTAGAGACTGGTCCACAGTAAATGGATGGGCGGAAAAAAATTGTACCAATGACTATCCCTTGATAGCCTTTTGTGGAACAAACATGATGTCGAGCTTCTAGAGTATTAGTGCCCACCAATATAGAAGACCGGTAAACATGGGGTGGATAATAATGTAATTAAATTGATCCAATCAGGACAGTAGTTGTATCTAATAGTGATGCATGTAATTTCATAATTTATGTACTATGAATACCAGCACACGGTAGCTCTTCTCAATTGTGGAATATCTGGTCTCCATATCAAGGATCATATAGATGAGATAGTACAAACTGTTCAATATTCCATCATTGTTATTCTAGGAGAGAAGGGATATGAGAGATCATTCTAGAGAGGTCACATAAAAGAGCAGTGGATTTTCCGAAATGGGTGGCATCAGGACCGGAGGAAGTAACATGTACTTATTGATCTCCCCAAAGTCATTCTAACACTCTTCATCCCACTAATAATTGGCATCATTCTTCATGAGCCATGAGTGAAGATTACACTTACTAGCCCTATTTTCAATTAATTGGTGTATATATGCTAAGTTTCCTTGAATTCCTAGGAGCTCCCGAAAGTTTCTCTAAGGATACATCTGACTGTTTTCCTTGATCCTCTCTAGATTAATCATGATTCCTCTATATCTGACAACAAAGCTGAGAAATTTATATAGGTGACCCTGAAGGCACACTTCAGTGGGTTCATCTTCAGATGGCTGGATTAGAGGAAGTGGAACACATTATTGAGATATTTGATATGGTTCGGGCCCTGGCATGATTTGACCACAAAATCGTCCCTATAGAATTCCTCCAATGTCCCGAGGATCGGCTTAAATATGAAATGCATGGAACAATGAATGTTGGAAACTACATTATTTGGACCGAAGGGAATTACCTGGTAGTAGAATGTATCATATGGTGCCCTGAAGGCTGTAGACTCTTCATCCCAAGGGGCCATTCGAATTTGGTTATAACTAGAATTCACATACATGAAGGGGAGATCTTGGAACCCAGTGGTGATGTCAATAAATATTTCAGTCCCTGAAAGTGGAAAATCATCCTTTAGATAGTGATGGTTGAGATCCCAAAAGTTGATATATACTTCGATCTATCCATTATTATCCATAATGGGCACACTTTTATCTAAACATTTGGGGGTATTGGACCTCTATGACGAACTTTTCATTGAAGACCTTATCAACCATGGATTAAACTATAGAACTGTGATAAGGGTGCATCTTTCGGGGAGTTTGTTTGAACCAATGATGATTTGCTGGAGGACTAAGGTGATGGATGGTGACCTGAGGTTCTAGTCCTACCATCTCTTCATAACTCTAGGAAAATACTTAATGATTTTGTTTCAATAAATCCACGTATCGATGTTGCTCTTCGGAAGGCATAGATGTGCTGATCAACATGGGTTTTAGATCAGTCTTGGTAATGAAGTTGATCTACACCAATTCATCGACCATGGTGGATACACCCACTTTGAATGTGGGAGGAGCATCATCCAAAACATATTATTTGTTCACAGAGGAGGGATCCTCAGTAAGAGGTGATTCTTCAATGTTGACATATCCTAACGGGACACTAGCGCCTGCTTGAGTTGTGGTGAACACCACTTTGGGGGGCTTATGCGCTGCTGAAACCATGGCGATGAATGTTACTGACCTGATCCCATTTGTACATCAACCTAAGGGGGCACACTTGATGATAAAAAAGAAATAGTGGGTTGTCAGCTTGATCCTTTTTATCCCATCCTAGAAAAATAAGAAAGTATGACACATTTTTGTTGCAAGGGGGAAACATTCCCATACCTTATGGGAGTAGAGGGCTCTTGGATCACTCATGCCTGATTTTTTTAGGAATACGAGGTGATCATACCACATTATATAAAATTGGGAATGTTCTTCCCCATCATTCCAAAGACAAAAATGAATTTTCCAGAATCCAGATTCGTGGACTCCAGTCACTGGATCAGGAAAATGTAGGCATCATCCTGGTCTATTCAAGGCTCAGTCACAATTGTAGCATGTTCAAACTTGTTATCCAAAATCTTCTTGACTTTTCACTTGTAATAATTGGAATCTAGGTAGTGGGATTCACAAGAGGAAAAGTGGGAAGCATCACCTTAGAGTAAGCATAATCGACCATTAATGGAGTCCTTTAGGAATTGGTGATATAAAGAAGGGACAATCACAGGTAGGAGGAGCCAAGGCCTACACATCAACACATTGTAGGTAGTGTCTTGTGAGACAGTCATGAACTCGGTTTCTAATACCAAACCATTGAAATGAATCTTCAAGCTAATATTTCAAACTGATGTTGGTTCCATCCTATCATAACATTGAATTTTTATGACAGAGGGGCTCATATCATCCTCAGGAAACCCCATCATTCGGAGTGTCTGGGTCTGGATGATGTTGATTTCCGACCCTGTGTCGACAAGATAACAACAAACCTCCATGATGTTGAAATGTCCAATGATGTAAAAAGTCCAACTATGACCCTATATGGGACAACCTTCCTCTTTCCAGAAAAAGGGATAATAACATGACATTCAGCTTGATCGACGCCTCAGCGTGGATATATTCAATGACTTCTACCCCCCGTCTCGAACTAAAGGGGTCTTCTTAAAGCCTTGGAAAGGGATTTACACATATTCGCTGACTATAAAAGAGACTCGAGGATACATAGACTTGTAGTAATGATGGAAATATTCTTAAGGATATCATACTTATATGACAAGAATAAACTTCTACTGACATGAGGCCGTTTGGTGGCAGGAGGTATGACAGGCCCTTCTAGCAGAACTGGTGATCGACTGGTGCTCAGGATGCCCTAATGATCACTTGACGAAATTTGTGGAGAGACTAATAGATGATTTATTGATGGCTCAGGATGATCCACAATAAAACACTGATGATCTTAGCATGATTGTGGTGGCTCCTCCTGATCATGTAGCACATACAGCGGGAGAGGATGATTAGGTTAAATAAGATTAGAAGGTTGGGCATGCTATGATCTATGATGGGAATAACGTTTGGTTTGGGTGGCATTAAAAGTCTTTATATAATTACTTATAGAGGCATTATGATGAATCATATAACCACGGATCCATTGACGTTGGTGATGGTTGGGGTAATTGGGAGGATCCATCTGGAATTCCTCATTGTCTGGAATCCTGTAGGGGTTTACCAGCTCCATGGTGTTAACTGATGCATATCCTAGGTGGTTACATCAAGAATCCTCTGTCACTGGATTGATTCTGGGGGTAATCTCCATCTTTGAGGGCATAAAATAACCATGTGTATGATATGAATATGATATTAATGGGGGACTTTGTTTTCCTCTGCTTCACTGATGATTTCCCCTCTAGGAAGAGAAGATTAGGATGTTGATGCTGAAGCAATGGTTGGAGGTGACATGACGACTTCTAAAGGATCACATTGATTCAAACATTCAAAGATAATACCATGGTCATGGTTGACTACCTTACAAGCCATATATGTGTCATATTTTTGAGACCCACAGTTAGGAACCTGCTGCCTCTCCCATTCATTTTCACTGTTGTTGTTAGGCTTTATAAAGATGCATGCCACCTGTTCTAGGGAAGAACCCAACCTGACAATGTTATTATCAAAATGGTCTTGAAGCCAGATTTAATACACATAGGAATGCTTGAAAGTGTGCCCCATGATCTGTTGATGGTGGCAGTAATTAGGGAGGTCAGTGAGGTATTCCTCTTCTGGCCTCACGCATTCCCGCAATAGTAGAATTCCCTATTCCAAAGAACTTTGGATATAGTTGGGGACCTAAGCCTCATTAAATGATTTTGTTTTGTTCCTCTTATCTAGAAAGGGCTCTCAAGGAGCCTAGACCAGACAAGGGGATGGGGAAGCATGTCGAGGAGCTGTAACCTAATTATCATGCCTAGGTTGCGGTGAAACATTATGGAGGGGGAATCTACTAATTCTGAGTGGGTGTTGTAGGGCCGGAGGCTACAGCTGAGGTGGAAGGCCTCTATAAGTAATTAGAGGGGGTCCAATGTTAATAACTCTTGCTACCTGGGAGCCTCTAATTGGGATAATGTGGATGTTTTTTCCGTAGCATATTATCTCATGTGAACTAAATGGGTCAACACATGTTCTTTTTTGTCCTACTACAAGGCATCCTCTAGACACTGGGATTTGTCAAAAATATCCCAAAATCCCTATGGGTAGTTCTGCATGATGAGAGAGGGGACATGTATGGTCTTGAAATTCCCCACACACATCCTTAGTTTCTTCTTCTAAGTCAGTGGCATATCAAGGGAGTATGCTAGGCCTTTTCATTGGGCAACAAAGTCTGCACCGTGCTATTTAGGCCACATATTTCACTAGAAGAGGTCTCCAATAATCATTTTACAGGTGGTACATCTTAATTAGTAATGAAACATCCTACGGAGATCGTCCTATCTGGTTACTGACCCAATGGGTAGCTGGTTGTACCAAAAAAATGGTAACCCTTCCAATGTTTTTACGAATCACTGGAGTTTAGCAGCCCCCAGCTACACTGGAGTTCCCAGCATGGGTCCACACCTTAAAATGAAGTGGTACATATGCTAATGTGTATTGATCATCCCATTAAATGGGGAAAAGTAGGATTTTAGAAACTAGGGGGTGCTGGAATAACATCCACTCATGCCAGATAAGGCTTCTATCAGGTGGGATTCCCACCATTTGAGTTTCCAAAGCCTCGAGGTGGGAAATGAGAGCTACCATTAGATCATCTGGGTGGGGATTTATATTTTGATGAGGATCAATGACCACCAGAGCATTGGTTGTTTCTTCAAAATGGTAAGAAGTTCCAATGGCTCATGGAGATGCTAGTGGAATGACCTGTGAGACTACTGGGGGAACAACTTGCCTAGCAGATGGGGGAACCAATGCTGGGTCCCAATTACGGTCTTTAGACAATTTGAGTGGATTTGGAAAGGTGTATAACACCCTATTTCTATACACTCTAGAATCTCCCCTGTCTATGTGGACATGATGGATAGGGTCACACATTGGTAACTAATCGGGGGATGGTGTACCTTCCCCTACTGCCATAGTAAATGGTTACCAGTGTCTGGTTGCCTCTCCACAACACGTTCAACGAGAAGCTCGTTGACTATATTTTTATGTTCGGTGAGTTGATGACGCAACACGGCCTCTTCAGGATCACATTCCATCTTCTTTACTAAGCCAGACATATTAGAGGGTTCGATGACTCCACGGTTGTAACACCCCGAGATTTTATGAAAAATATTCTTTTTAATTTCATTAATGTCTTGTGTTATACGCTACACCAAAAGGATCTCTCACAACACACATCTCTGACCTGGCTTCAATTACACGCAATCGCGACCTTCCACGATAGCGTGTGTTGTACGCAACACCAAGTTTCGCTAAACAATGATATGCTATTAAGATATTATTAAAACTAGCCGTTATGAATAGTAATAACCACTTTTTGAAATTTTGTAAATTTTATTTTTCAAAATGGACTTCATTTATGGATTCGGAATATCGAAATTAGCTTAGGGTGAAATTTTGGTAATTTTCGGATAACTTTCATATTTTGATGAATAGTGAAAATTACTAAATTTTAATTAAAAACAACTTTTTCAATCAAAATAATTAATAGTGATAAATTATTAATTTGAGTGGTTTTAAAGTATATTTAGAATATATTTTTACAGTTTAATACAATGTTGGTCATTCGATGTAATTTCACATTTAAACCAGTTATAAACAAGTGTCAATCTTTTGATAGTTATTATCTCTTAAAAACACGCCTTTTGTTTTGACGACGGGAATTAATTTTTAAACTAATTAATGCAACTGATATGTTTGGAATTTGGTAAAATAGAAATCATTTTTGAGTTCATAATATCAAATATAGCTTAGGCCTAATTTTTGGTATTTTTTTGAAAACTTTCAATTTTTGATGAATAGTGAAATCACTAAGTGGTAGTTAAAAAACTGAATTTCTCATAAAACTTAATTTTACCGCTTCTCTGAGTGGAATTTCAAAAATCCGAGAGACACGGTTGATGTCAGTAAGTAAAATTTGGTTCAATGAGATGAAAATAATTTTTGGTGAATAGTAACTTTTTACTTTTATTTACCGCGGATAAAAGTAAATAGGGTAATTAAGGGTAAAAATGATATTATTATTACCCTAACACATGTCCTAATTATATTGGATAAGTGTAATTCGACCAAAAACAACCTTAGGAATAAAAGATGACCATTTAGGCCCACTTGAATTAGATTAGGACGTTTATTATTATTTAATTCAAAGAAGAGTTAAAAGAGTTAAAATCAATGTTTATTTAATAAATCATTTTTAATATAGGGTTATACATAATATAAATTCGACTATAAATATTAATTATAAAGATAATAATATTTCTTACATAATTTTAGTTTATTTGTAATTTTTAGACATTAAATAATTTAATTTATTTATGACACAACAATGATGCAATAATTATTTTATTAATGAAATATTGACATAATTGATGTTATAAACACCAAAATAAATAAAATTTGAGACTTTTTATGAATCCCACTAATTTTCTTGGTTAATATGACATGTTATTATTGATTTAATTAACTTGGATCGAACTAATAATTATGTTATGATTTTCACAAAAATCAATTATTAAATAGTGTCAAAATTGACTTAAAATAGTTTTTTAAAACAAATATTATATTTGTAATTGTTATTTTATTCCTAAAAACTATGTTTTGGCCAAATGACTTAGATAAGGTTATATATAATAATAATAAACAAATTGGGGTTCCTTTGGCTGCTTATAGTAAGTTTTTTAACCTTATAGTATAAGAACACAAGAAGACATGGTAAAAGTAAAATTATTTAACTTAATGTTAAATATAAATGATAAGGTTAAAATAGGAACCTAAACTTGTATAAATTCTATTGGATGAGAGTATTTCGACCCATCATCACCTTAGCTTCGAAATATATCAATTTGGAGCTATTTAAAACCGAACATGACTTTATAATAAAATAATAGTTTTAGTTATTCCAAAGGTGCCCCTCTCCTCCCTTATAAAAGGACACCTCCTACCCCTCTTCCTCACACCACATTGAGACTTCATGCTCGGCCAACCCCTACCACATTATCCTCTCCACTTAACTAGAGTCATCCTAGAGGTTCTGGTCTTCTTCAAAGACCCATTTTAGTGCCCTAAAAGGCGGTCTCAAAGAAGCACTTCAAAGAAGAGGTAAAGCCCATTACCGATTCTTTCATCTTTATTTCTTCTTCCACTTCTTCTTCTTAGGTTGTTTCATTATGAAGTAATAACGTCAGTATCACTCATATACTGATATGTTATTATAAGTATGAAACAACCCTATTTCACCATCTATCCATACTACGGAAAAAGAAATCACCCGCGTGCGTACGTACAGAATACAGTCTCCACGCCGCGGTGTAATCTATTTTCCACCACCACCTTACATGGATGGGTATAATGGTGTATATAATGACTATATATTACTATTATAAAGTGATACTGATTCTGAAATAGTATACATACACTCCAATACAATTCCACGATCATAGGAACGATATCATCACTCGTGCGTATATACGGAATACCGTCTCCACGATGTGATGCGACTCGTTCTACATGATCTTCATTTCATAATGATTATATAAATGAATTGAATGAATTAATATGATATATATTATACTAATACCACTCTGGAAATGAGGTATCTATAACCTAAAGAAAAAGATTAAGAATTTATTCGACAAAACACGCATAAGAACAAAAAGTTATAAACACCTGAATAACAAGTAGCAATGAAATATTACTACTAAGAAGATAAGAATATGACCATATATGATATCAAAAAAATAAGTATGATTCTGGAATAAGTCAATAACATTATTTAAATAATTATACAGGAGGTTTGGACACTTACAAAGCAAGTCGGACCTAAGGTATGGGAAATATCACAATCTCATTTTTATCTGAGATTGTTTATACTTTAGTATTTACTGGGGTGTAGTTTATCATACACATCCTTGTTTCCTCAATATGTAATATTATTTCCATTCACCTAAAATTGTTTAAAACCTATTTTACCCTTTGGTGAGTTTTTAGTAAAAGATATGAAAGGAATCTTTTGTCGTTTTTCGTACGAGGTACTTTTTTACTTTTCCGACAAAAGTACGAGAAGAATGTTTTTTTAACTTATACAGCATGAATG
Source organism: Viscum album (assembly GCA_963277665.1). Taxonomy (NCBI): domain Eukaryota; kingdom Viridiplantae; phylum Streptophyta; class Magnoliopsida; order Santalales; family Viscaceae; genus Viscum; species Viscum album. Next base: position 2,119,338,404 of record OY728120.1, read on the forward strand.
GATTTTTAAAATATTATTTCCAAGAAGCTTCCTTTACAAGTTTTCAAGTTTATTTTTAATCAAATTCTTTTAGTTTAAAGTTGTACGACATGTTAAGAAAGGAAAAATGTTTTTGAAGAAGAAAGGATATTTTCCTCAATAATGGAGTTCAAGTGTTTTATCAAAATTATTTTCCATCTAAGATAATAAAGGGTTCTGTTTTTATCCCTATTATTACATTGATTTGATTATGTTGTGATGCAATTATATTTTTATGAATTCCTTTATCTTATATGAATTGTTTTATGATATTTAAGATTCCCATTTTTATTACATGGGTTATGAAATGATGTATGATTTATGATTTTGTGGCACACATAAGAATGGTATCATTATGAGATGGGTGGGTCCTATATCTCCCTCCAATGCATTGGGTAAAGATTTTATATCTCATGAGATAGACATGGATGGAATGGTAGGTTATACCGGTTCAGTGAAACAGGACCGAAACGAGGGTGACTCGGTTCAGAAAGGGACTTTGTCCACTAAGATAGTCTTGGAAATGAGTCTTGACTAACAAGAAATTATTCTCTATGATTATGTGTGAATGCCACAAAGTTTTATGTTTTAAGTTATGATTATTGTGATTACATTTCACTGCCATGATTTATCCCAAGTTATGAAATTATGCTCTCTTTTGCAGGTTAAGATTTCCATAATATTATGTTCTTATGAATATGATGTGATTGATATTTTTTTTGTTTAACATTACTGAGCATTTGAGCTCACCCTTTTATGTTTTCTTTTCACCAGGATATAAAGAAAGGTTTTAGGTAATAAAAAGGAAGATCTTTATGGGAGAAGTTGAAGATCTTTCACCACGATTAGAAGATTATATTCCGAGTTTCCAAAGACACTAAACTATTACGATCCTTGTGTGTGTGTTTTTGTTATGTACTAAGTATTCCGCAAATGTAATGTAATGTCCATGTACGTCAGGCTTTGGGTCTCTACAGTTGGTATCAAAGGAAATGTTTAGTCAAACATTGGAAACTAGGATGCGAGAACTTTAGTGAGATCCCTCGAGATATTTCTAAGGTATGTCTAGGGATGTCTCTAAGGTTAAGTATACGTATAGGTTATAGACCTAGAATTGAGAAAACTATCTTAGAATTTAACCTAAGATGTTAGATATTGATGGTACACCTCTTTTATTGTTTTGTTTTCCCTAGCATGATTTTTTCCTCTCACACTATTCTTTTTGGGTTTTAGATGATGGCTGGAACCCGAAGGAACCGTGTTGATCAATGCAATGGACAATGCAATGATTGTCCTCCTGAACAAACAAATGTTATGGGAGATGGAGTGCAAAATCTTATTGCTATACTTACACAAGCTATGAATCATTCTGGACTTCCAAATGAGCAGAGAAGTGCAAAATATTCTATTGAGTCCTTCATGAGGCAACATCCAGCTTCTTTCAGTGGGTCTTCTGATCCACTTGTTGCCGATCAATGGATCAGTACCACTGAAAAGATATTTTCAGTTCTTCAATGTTCTGGACATGATAAAGTCATCTTAGTAGCGTATCGTTTGGAAGGTGATGTTGATCAATGGTGGAATCTTATTAAGAATACAAGGCAAAGGGATGAAATTGAGTCCATGGAATGGGATGAGTTAAAGAACTTATTTTTCAATAAGTACTTCCCTCGTATTCTTCGAACAAAGATGGAGAAGGAGTTTCTTGAACTAAAGCAAAAGGATGATGAATCTGTTGGTATATACGAAGCAAATTTTACAAGACTTGCAAGGTATGCATCTGGCATTATCACCCAACCTGAAAGTAAAGTTGATCGATTTTTCAGTGGCTTAAAACCAGGTCTTCGAAGGGCATTAGCTATAAGAGACTTCAGTAGCTATGAAGAAATTGTGCATTGTGCTATCAAGGTAGAAATGGAAGTTGGTGTTACATATCCATCTCATGGTTTTGACAAGAAACGAAAGATGGAGTTCAAGGAGAAATCTCAGAATAATGGTGAAAAGAAGAGGAATGTTTCCTTATGCTCAAAGTGTGGAAAGAAGCATGGTGGAGATTGTCTTAAAGGGACTAGAAAATGTTTTAAGTGTGGAAAAGAAGTTCATCGAGTAGATGAGTGTCGAAGTAATGGAAAAAGGGTTTCTAATGATGTGAATAAAGCAAACACTGCAGAGAACGCACCACCAACACATTAATGCTTCAAGTGCAAGGAAATGGGGCACTATGCTAATAAATGACCTAATCCAAGGGTTAGTGATGATCGAAATGAGCAACTGCTTAAGGCAATGGACAAAGGGAAGTCACATGCGATCACTATTGGAGATGTCAAATATGACAACGATGTGGTGGAATTATTAAGTGTTTATGTAATGGGATTTCAAAATAGTATCATGGAATCTCATTTATGGTATTGTGGAATTTTGGAATATCTATGTATTGGTTCTTAATAATTATATGATACTGGTAACCAGGATAATAAAGTGATTGAAATATTTTTGGAAAGTAGATGATATGCGCATAATGAAGGGAAAAGAAGATAATGAGATGTTTGATTGTATTCATGAGCTCATGATTGATATAAGGACTAAGTGATATCATGGTTTGAGTATATAGAATCTTGAGGATTTTGGTATGTGGAAAGTGTTAACTTTTAACTGCATTCATGTTTTCACTAAGGTTCAATGGGTATTCATTCTTCAAGAGAATACATGATTAAGGTATTAACATGTTTGGAATTTTACCAACAAGATATATCTTATGATATATGGGGGATAATTGATGGCATTCACGTGATTATTCTGAGAAATTTCAAGTAATCATTTTCTTTATACTATGAGCTTGGACTGAAGTATTTTAGATAAGCCTAAAGATTAGAATGGATTATGTTGGACATAAGTTAGGATAAAACGTTTTTCGATATTATTAATGGGATGTTATAGTAATATAGCCTTAGAAAAAAGGACAACCTACAGGACGGGCGACAACCCATCGCGTCGGACAAGGCTGTGGGAATCGAACTCACAACCGAAGTGCGACTAGCCTTTATCACCTACCACTAGCCTACAGGAAGTCCCTGTTTAGTAGAAACTAGTTTTATTATATTAAGCAGTATTATATTTGAAGTATAAGTCCATTTTAGGAACCATATATGATTAATCTCACTAAAGAATGACTTATGTATATTTAATAACTTTTGCTAACCTTTTGTTTGAGACGGATGGAATGACATGTCATACTAACACTTCACGAATAACAAATTCAACTTCATTTATTTAAGAGATGAGGTGGAATTTGTTCAAGGCACGAACAACAGTGAGATTGTACCAAAATAAAGTATGTATTTATTCTAATTCAAATTCTTCAAATTTAGGGAAATGATCTTGAACACCCAAAATGTTGTCCTAGTGCTCTTATATCTAATTAATCAGATGGTACCTTAGATCGTCACAAATTTATGGATTTTTGATTGCTAGATTTTCCACAGCCATGTTCTCTACCTCTCTCCATCAGAACATGATGGTTAGATTTCTCTTCCACATCCATATTTTCACCTATGTGGAAACCTAGTGATTAGTTTATTCGGGTAACCGTTACGTTTCATACTTTTGTTTTTAAAGATTGGTTTTGGTATTCCTTTTTACGATGTGGGTTTCGATTAAAGAAACTTTCGAATAGTAAACCATTTATAACCCCGATGAATTTCGAGGGCGAAATTCATTTTAAGGGGGGTAGAATGTAACACCCCGAGATTTTATGAAAAATATTCTTTTTAATTTCATTAATGTCTTGTGTTATACGCTACACCAAAAGGAGCATTCACAACACATATCTCTGACCTGGCTTGAATTACACGCAATTGCGACCTTCCACGATAGCGTGTGTTGTACGCAACACCAAGTTTCGCTAAACAACGATATGCTATTAAGATATTAATAAAACTAGCCGTTATGAATAGTAATAACAACTTTTTGAAATTTTGTAAATTTTATTTTTCAAAATGGACTTCATTTATGGATTCAAAATATCGGAATTAGCTTAGGGTGAAATTTTGGTGATTTTCGGATAACTTTCATATTTTGATGAATAGTGAATATTACTAAATTTTAATTAAAAACAACTTTTTCAATCGAAATAATTAGTAGTGATAAATTATTAATTTGAGTGGTTTTAAATTATATTTAGAATATATTTTTACAATCTAATACAATGTTGGTCATTGGATGTAATTTCACATTTAAACCAGTTATAAACAAGTGTCAATCTTTTGATAGTTATTATCTCCTAAAAACACGCCTTTTGTTTTGATGACGGGAATTAATTTTTAAATTAATTAATGCAACTGATATGTTTTGAATTTGGTAAAATAGAAATCATTTTTGAGTTCATAATATCAAATATAGCTTAGGCCTAATTTTTAGTATTTTTCTGAAAACTTTCAATTTTTGATGAATAGTGAAACCACTAAGTGGTAGTTAAAAAAACTGAATTTTTCATAAAACTTAATTTTACCGCTTCTGTGAGTGGAATTTAAAAAATCCAAGAGAAACGGTTGATGTCAGTAAGTAAAATGTGGTTCAATGAGAAGAAAATAATTTTTGGTGAATAGTAACTTTTTCCTTTTATTTACCACGGTTAAAAGTAAATAGGGTAATTAAGGGTAAAAATGATATTATTATTACCCTAACACATGTCCTAATTCTATTGGATAACTGTAATTCGACCAAAAACAACCTTATGAATAAAATATGACCATTTAGGCCCACTTGAATTAGATTAGGACATTTATTATTATTTAATTCAAAGAAGAGTTAAAAGAGTTAAAATAAATGTTTATTTAATAAAACATTTTAATATAGGGTTATATATAAGATAAATTCGACTATAAATATTCATTATAACGCTAAAAAGATTTTCTACATAATGGTATTTTATTTGTAATTTTTAGACATTAAATAATTTAATTTATTTATGACACAACAATGATGTAGTAATTATTTTATTAATGAAATATTGACTTAATTGATGTTATAAACACCAAAATAAATAAAATTTAAGACTTTTTATGAATCCCACTAATTTTCTAGGTTAATATGACATGTTAGTATGGATTTAATTAACTTTTTTCGAACTAATAATTCTGTTATGATTTTCACAAAAATCAATTACTAAATAGTGTCAAAATTGACATAAAATAGTTTTTTAAAACAAATATTTTATTAGTAATTGTTATTTTATTTATAAAAATCTAAGGTTCTGCCAAATGACTTAGATAAGGTTATATATAATAATAATAAACAAATTGGGGTTAGTTTGGCTGCTTATAGTAAGTTTATTAACCTTATAGTATAAGAACACAAGAAGACATGGTAAAAGTAAAATTATTTAACTTAATGTTAAATCTAAATGATATGGTTAGAATAGGAACCTAAACTTGTATAAATTCTATTGTATGAGATACTTTCGACCCATCCTCACCTTAGCTTCGAAATATATCAATTTGGAGCTATTTAAAACCGAACTTGACTTTATAATAAAATAATAGTTTTAGTTATTCCAAAGGTGCCCCTCTCCTCCCTTATAAAAGGACACCTCCTCCCCCTCTTCCTCACACCACATTGAGCCTTCATGCTCGGCCAACCCCTGCCACATTCTCCTCTCCACTTTACTAGATACATCCTAGAGGATCTGGTCTTCTTCAAAGACCCATTTTAGTGCCCTAAAAGGAGGTCTCAAAGAAGCACTTCAAAGAAGAGGTAAAGCCCATTACCGATTCTATCATCTTTATTTCTTCTTCCACTTCTTCTTCTTAGGTTGTTTCATTATGAAGTAATAACGTCAGTATCACTCATATACTGATATGTTATTATAAGTATGAAACAACCCTATTTCACCATCTATCCATCCTACGGAAAAAGAAATCACCCGCGTGCGTACGTACGGAATACCGTCTCCACGCCGTGGTGTAATCTATTTTCCACCACCACCATACATGGATGGGTATAATGGTGTATATAATGACTATATATGACTATTATAAAGTGATACTGATTCTGATATAGTATACATACACTCCAATACAATTCCACGATCATAGGAACGATATCATCACTCGTGCGTACGTACGGAATACTGTCTCCACGATGTGATGCGACTCGTTCTACATGATCTTCATTTCATAATGATTATATAAATTAATTGAATGAATTAATATGATATATATTATACTAATACCATTCTATAAATGAGGTATCTGTAACCTAAAGAAAAATAATAAGAATTTATTCGAAAAAACACGCATAAGAACAAAAAGTTATAAACACCCGAATAACAAGTAGCAATGAAATATTACTACTAAGAAGCTAAGAATATGACCATATATGATATCAAAAAAATAAGTATGATTCAGGAATAAGTCAATAACATTATTTAAATAATTATACAGGAGGTTCGGACACTTACAAAGCAAGTCGGACCGAAGGTAAGGGAAATATCACAATCTCATTTTTATCTGAGATTGTTTATACTTTAGTATTTACTGGGGTGTATTTTATCATACACATCCATGTTTCCTCAATATGTAATATTATTTCCATTCACATAAAATTTTTTAAAACCTATTTTACCCTTTGGTTACTTTTTAGTAAAATATATGAAAGGAATCTTTTGTCATTTTTCGTACGAGGTACTTTTTGACTTTTCCGACAAAAGTACGAGAAGAATGTTTTTTTAACTTATACGGCATGAATGGATTTTTAAAATATTATTTCCAAGAAGCTTCCTTTACAAGTTTTCAAGTTTATTTTTAATCAAATTCTTTTAGTTTAAAGTTGTACGACATGTTAATAAAGGAAAAATGTTTTTGAAGAAGAAAGGATATTTTCCTCAAGAATGGAGTTCAAGTGTTTTATCAAAATTATTTTCCATCTAAGATAATAAAGGGTTCTGTTTTTATCCCTATTATTACATTGATTTGATTATGTTGTGATGGAATTATATTTTTATGAATACCTTTATCTTATATGAATTGTTTTATGATGTTTAAGATTCCCATTTTTATTACATGGGTTATGAAATGATGTATGATTTATGATTTTATGGCAAACATAAGAATGGTATCATTATGAGATGGGTGGGACCTATATCTCCCTCCAATGCATTGGGTAAAGATTTTATTTCTCATGAGATAGAAATGGCTGGAACGGTAGGTTATACCGGTTCAGTGAAACAGGACCGAAACGAGGGTGACTCAGTTCAGAAAGGGACTTTGTCCACTAATATAGTCTTGGAAATGAGTCTTGACTAACAAGAAATGATTCTCTATGATTATGTGTGAATGACACAAAGTTTTATGTTTTAAGTTATGATTATTGTGATTACATTTCACTGCCAGGATTTATCCCATGTTATGAAATTATTCTCTCTTTTGCAGGTTAAGATTTCCAGATGATTATGTTCTTATGAATATGATGTGATTGATATTTTTTTTGTTTAACCTTACTGAGCATTTGAGCTCACCCTTTTATGTTTTCTTTTCCCCAGGATATAAAGAAAGGTTTTAGGTAAGAAAAGGAAGATCTATATGGGAGATGTTGAAGATCATTCACCACGATTAGAAGATTATATTCTGTGTTTCCAACGACACTAAACTATTACGATCCTTGTGTGTGTGTTTTTGTTATGTACTAAGTATTCTGCAAATGTAATGTAATGTCCATGTACGTCAGGCTTTGGGTCTCTATAGTTGGTATCAAAGGAAAGGTTTAGTCAACCTTTGGAAACTAGGATGCGAGAACTTTAGTGAGATCCCTCGAGATATTTATAAGGTATGTCTAGGGATGTCTCTAAGGTTAAGTATACGTATAGGTTATAGTCCTAGAATTGAGCTAACGATCTTAGAATTTTACCTAAGATGTTAGATATTGAAGGTAAGCCTCTTTTCTTATGTTGTTTTCCCTAGCATGATTTTTGCCTCTCACACTATTCTTTTTGGATTTTAGATGATGGCTGGAACCCAAAGGAACCGTGTTGATCAATGCAATGGACAATGCAATGATTTTACTCCTGAACAAACAAATGTTATGGGAGATGGAGTGAAAAATCTTATTGCTATACTTACACAAGCTATGAATCATTCTAGACTTACAAATGAGCAGAGAAGGGAAAAATATTCTATTGAGTCCTTCATGAGGCAACATCCACCTTCTTTCAGTGGGTCTTCTGATCCACTTGTTACTGATCAATGGATCAGTACCACTGAAAATATATTTTCAGTTCTTCAATGTTCTGAACATGATAAAGTCATCTTAGTTGTGTATCGTTTGGAAGGTGATGCTGATCAATGGTGGAATCTTATTAAGAATACAAGGCAAAGGGTTGAAATTGAGTCCATGGAATGGGACGAGATAAAGAACTTATTTTTCAATAAGTACTTCCCTCGTATTCTTCGAACAAAGATGGAGAAGGAGTCTCTTGAACTAAAGCAAAAGGATGATGAATCTGTTGGTATATACGAAGAGAATTTTACAAGACTTGCAAGGTATGCATCTGGCATCATCATCAAACCTGAAAGTAAAGTTGATCGATTTTTCAGTGGCTTAAAACCAGGTCTTCGAAGGGCATTAGCTATAAGAGACTTCAGTAGCTATGAAGAAATTGTGCATTGTGCAATCAAGGTAGAAATGGAAGTTGGTGTTACATATCCATCTCATGGTTTTGACAAGAAACGAAAGATGGAGTTCAAGGAGAAATCTCAGAATAATGGTGAAAATAAGAGGAATGTTTCGTTATGCTCAAAGTGTGGAAAGAAGCATGGTGGAGATTGTCTTAAAGGGACTAGAAAACGTTTTAAGTGTGGAAAAGAAGGTCATCGAGTAGCTGAGTGTCGAAGTAATGGAAAAAGGGTTTCTAATGATGTGAATAAAGCAAACACTGCAGAGAACGCACCACCAACACTTCAATGCTTCAAGTGCAATGAAATGGGGCACTATGCTAATAAATTCCCTAATCCAAGGGTTAGTGATGATCGACATGAGCAACTGCTTAAGGAAAAGGACAAAGGGAAGTCACATGCGATCACTATTGGCAATGTCGAATATGACAACGATGTGGTGGAATGATTAAGTGTTTATGTAATGGGATTTCAAAATAGTATCATGGAATCTCATTTATGGTATTGTGGAATTTTGGAATATCTATGTATTGGTTCTTAATAATTATATGATACTGGTAACCAGGAAAAAAAAGTGATTGAAATATTTTTGGAAAGTAGATGATATGCACATAATGAAGGGACAAGAAGATAATGAGATGTTTGATTGTATTCATGAGCTCATGATTGATATAAGGACTAAGTGATATCATTGTTTGAGTATATAGAATTTTGAGGATTTTGGTATGTGGAAAGTGTTAACTTTTAACTGCATTCATTTTTTCACTAAGGTTCAATGGGTATTCATTCTTCAAGAGAATACAAGATTAAGGTATTCACATGTTTGTAATTTTACCAACAAGATATATCTTATGATATATGGGGGATAAATGATGGCATTCACGTGATTATTCTGTGACATTTCAAGTAATCATTTTCTTTATACTATGAGCTTGGACAGAAGTAATTTAGATAATCCTAAAGATTAGAATGGATTATGTTGGATATAAGTTAGGATAAAATGTTTTTCGATATTATTGATGGGATTTTATAGTAATATAGCCTTAGAAAAAAGGACAACCTGCAGGACGGGCGAAAGCCCATCGCTTCGGACAAGGCTGTGGGAATCGAACTCACAACCGAAGTGCGACTGGCCTTTATCACCTACCACTAGCCTACATGAAGTCCCTGTTTAGTAGAAACTAGTTTTATTATATTAAGCAGTATGATATTTGAAGTATAAGTCCATTTTAGGAACCATATATGATTAATCTCACTAAAGAATGACTTATGTATATTTAATAACTTTTGTTAAACTTTTGTTTGAGACAGATGGAATGACCTGTCATACTAACACTTCACGAATAACAAATTCAACTTCATTTATTTAAGAGATGAGGTGGAAATTGTTCAAGGCACGAACAACAGTGAGATTGTACCAAAATAAAGTATGTATTTATTCTAATTCAAATTCTTCAAATTTAGGGAAATGATCTTGAACACCAAAAATGTTGTCATAGTGCTCCTATATCTAATTAATCAGATGGTACCTTAGATCGTCACAAATTTATGGATTTTTGATTGCTAGATTTTCCATAGCCATGTTCTCTACCACTCTCCATCAGAACATGATGGTTAGATTTCTCTTCCACATCCATATTTTCACCTATGTGGAAACCTAGTGATTAGTTTATTCGGGTAACCGTTACGTTTCATACTTTTGTTTTTAATGATTGGTTTTGGTATTCCTTTTTACGATGTGGGTTTCGATTAAAGAAACTTTCGAATAGTAAACCATTTATAACCCCGATGAATTTCGAGGGCGAAATTCATTTTAAGGGGGGTAGAATGTAACACCCCGAGATTTTATGAAAAATATTCTTTTTAATTTAATTAATGTCTTGTGTTATACGCTACACCAAAAGGATCTTTCACAACACACATCTCTGACCTGGCTTGAATTACACGCAATCGCGACCTTCCACGATAGCGTGTGTTGTATGCAACACCAAGTTTCTCTAAACAACGATATGCTATTAAGATATTAATAAAACTAGCCGTTGTGAATAGTAATAACCACTTTTTGAAATTTTGTAAATTTTATTTTTCAAAATGGACTTCATTTAAGGATTCGGAATATCGAAATTAGCTTAGGGTGAAATTTTGGTGATTTTCGGATAACTTTCATATTTTGATGAATAGTGAAAATTACTAAATTTTAATTAAAAACAACTTTTTCAATCGAAATAATTAGTAGTGACAAATTATTAATTTGTGTGGTTTTAATGTATATTTAGAATATGTTTTTACAATTTAATACAATGTTGGTCATTGGATGTAATTTCACATTTAATCCAGTTATAAACAAGTGTCAATCTTTTGATAGTTATTATCTCTTCAAAACACGCCTTTTGTTTTGACGACGGGAATTAATTTTTAAATTAATTAATGAAACTGATATGTTTTGAATTTGGTAAAATAGAAATCATTTTTGAGTTCATAATATCAAATATAGCTTTGGCCTAATTTTTGGTATTTTTCTGAAAACTTTCAATTTTTCATGAATAGTGAAACCACTAAGTGGTAGTTAAAAAAACTGAATTTTTCATAAAACATAATTTTACCGCTTCTGTGAGTGGAATTTTAAAAATCCAAGAGACATGGTTGATGTCAGTAAGTAAAATGTGGTTCAATGAGAAGAAAATAATTTTTGGTGAATAGTAACTTTTTACATTTATTTACCACGGTTAAAAGTAAATAGGGTAATTAAGGGTAAAAATGATATTATTATTACCCTAACACATGTCCTAATTCTATTGGATAACTGTAATTCGACCAAAAACAACCTTATGAATAAAATATGACCATTTAGGCCCACTTGAATTAGATTAGGACATTTATTATTATTTAATTCAAAGAAGAGTTAAAAGTGTTAAAATCAATGTTTATTTAATAAAACATTTTAATATAGGGTTATATATAAGATAAATTCGACTATAAATATTAATTAGAAAGATAAAAAGATTTCCTACATAATGGTATTTTATTTGTAATTTTTAGACATTAAATAATTTAATTTATTTATGACACAACAATGATGCAGTAATTATTTTATTAATGAAATATTGACATAATTGTTGTTTAGAAACACCAAAATAAATAAAATATGAGACTTTTTATGAATCCCACTAATTTTCTAGGTTAATATGACATGTTAGTATTGATTTAATTAACTTGTTTCGAACTAATAATTCTATTATGATTTTCACAAAAATAAATTACTAAATAGTGTCAAAATTGACATAAAATAGTTTTTTAGAACAAATATTATATTAGTAATCGTTATTTTATTCCTAAAAATCTATGGTTCGTCCAAATGACTTAGATAAGGTTATATATAATAATAATAAACAAATTGGGGTTCGTTTGGCTGCTTATAATAATTTTATTAACCTTATAGTATAAGAACACAAGAAGACATGGTAAAAGTAAAATTATTTAACTTAATGTTAAATCTAAATGATAAGGTTAAAATAAGAACCTAAACTTGTATAAATTCTATTGGATGAGAGACTATGGACCCATCCTCACCTTAGCTTCGAAATATATCAATTTGGAGCTATTTAAAACCGAACTTGACTTTATAATAAAATAATAGTTTTAGTTATTCCAAAGGTGCCCCTCTCCTCCCTTATAAAAGGACACCTCCTCCTCCTCTTCCTCACACCACATTGAGCCTTCATGCTCGGCCAACCCCTGCCACTTTCTCCTCTCCACTTCCCTAGAGACATCCTAGAGGTTCCGGTCTTCTTCAAAGACCTATTTTAGTGCCCTAAAAGGAGGTCTCAAAGAAGCACTTCAAAGAAGAGGTAAAGCCCATTACCGATTCTTTCAAATTTATTTCTTCTTCCACTTCATCTTATTAGGTTGTTTCATTATGAAGTAATAACGTTAGTATCACTCATATACTGATATGTTATTATAAGTATGAAACAACCCTATTCCATCATCTATCCATCCTACGGAAAAAGAAATCACCCGCGTGCAAACGTACGGAATACCGTCTCCACGCCGTGGTGTAATCTATTTTCCACCACCACCTTACTTGGATTGGTATAATGGTGTATATAATGACTATATATGACTATTATAAATTGATACTGATTCGGAAATAGTATACATACACTCCAATACAATTCCACGATCATAGGAACGATATCATCACTCGTGCGTACATACGGAATACCGTCTCCACGATGTGGTGCGACTCGTTCTACATGATCTTCATTTCATAATGATTATATAAATGAATTTAATGAATTAATATGATATATATTATACTAACACCATTCTGGAAATGAGGTATCTATAACCTAAAGAAAAATAATAAGAATTTATTCGACAAAACACGCATAATAACAAAAAGTTATAAACACCTGAATAACAAGTAGCAATGAAATATTACTACTAAGAAGCTAAGAATATTAACATATATGATATCAAAAAAATAATTATGATTCTGGAATAAGTCAATAACATTATTTAAATAATTATTCAGGAGGTTCGGACACTTACAAAGCAGGTCAGACCTAAGGTATGGGAAATATAACAATCTCATTTTTATCCAAGATTGTTTATACTTTAGTATTTACTGGGGTGTATTTTATCATACACATCCATGTTTCCTAAATATGTAATATTATTTCCATTCACCTAAAATTGTTTGAAACCTATTTTACCCTTTGGTGAGTTTTTAGTAAAAGATATGAATGGAATCTTTTGTCGTGTTTTGTACGAGGTACTTTTTGACTTTTCGGACAAAAGTACGAGGAGAATGTTTTTTTAACTTATACGGCATGAATGGATTTTTAAAATATTATTTCCAAGAAGCTTACTTTAAAAGTTTTCATGTTTATTTTTAATCAAATTCTTTTAGTTTAAAGTTGTATGACATGTTTAGAAAGGAAAAATGTTTTTGAAGAAGAAAGGATATTTTCTCAAGAATGGAGTTCAAGTGTTTTATCAAAATTATTTTCCATCTAAGATAATAAAGGGTTCTGTTTTTATCCCTATTATTACATTGATTTGATTATGTTGTGATGGAATTATATTTTTATGAATTCCTTTATCGTATATGAATTGTTTTATGATGTTTAAGATTCCCATTTTTATTACATTGGTTATGAAATGATGTATGATTTATGATTTTTTGGCACACATAAGAATGGTATCATTATGAGATGGGTGGGACCTATATCCCCCTTCAATGCATTGGGTAAATATTTTATATCTCATGAGATAGACATGGCTTGAACGGTTGGTTATACCGGTTCAGTGAAACAGGACCGAAATGAGGGTGACTCGGTTCAGAAAGGGACTTTGTCCACTAAGATAGTGTTGGCAATGAGTCCTGACTAACAAGAAATTATTCTCTATGATTATGTGTGAATGCCACAAAGTTTTATGTTTTAAGTTATGATTATTGTGATTACATTTCACTACCATGATTTATCCCATGTTATGAAATTATGCTCTCTTTTGCAGGTTAAGATTTCCAGAATATTATGTTCTTATGAATATGATGTGATTTATATTTTTTTTAACCTTACTGAGTATTTGAGCTCACCCTTTTATGTTTTCTTTTCCCCAGGATATAAAGAAAGGTTTTAGGTATAAAAAAAAGGATGATCCTTATGGGAGATGTTGAGGATCTTTCACCAGGATTAGAAGATTATATTCCGAGTTTCCAAAGACACTAAACTATTACGATCCTTGTGTGTGTGTTTTTGTTATGTACTAAGTATTCCGCAAATGTAATGTAATGTCCATGTACGTCAAGCTTCGGATCTCTATAGTTGATTTTATGAAAAATATTCTTTTTAATTTCATTAATGTCTTGTGTTATACGCTACGCCAAAAGGATCTTTCACAACACACATCTCTGACCTGGCTTGAATTACACGCAATCGCGACCTTCCACGATAGCGTGTGTTGTATGCAACACCAAGTTTCGCTGAACAATGATATGCTATTAAGATATTATTAAAACTAGCTGTTATGAATAGTAATAACCACTTATTGAAATTTAGTAAATTTTATTTTTCAAAATGGACTTCATTTATGGATTCGGAATATCGAAATTAGCTTATGGTGAAATTTTGGTGATTTTCGGATAACTTTCATATTTTGATGAATAGTGAAAATTACTAAATTTTAATAAAAAACAACTTTTTCAATCGAAATAATTAATAGTGATAAATTATTAATTTGAGTGGTTTTAAAGTATATTTAGAATATATTTTTACAATTTAATACAATGTTGGTCATTGGATGTAATTTCACATTTAAACCAGTTATAAACAAGTGTCAATCTTTTGATAGTTATTATCTCTTAAAAAACGCCTTTTGTATTGACGACGGGAATTAATTTTTAAATTAATTAATGCAACTGATATGTTTTAAATTTGGTAAAATAGAAATCATTTTTGAGTTCATAATATCAAATATAGCTTAGGCCTAATTTTTGGTATTTTTCTGAAAACTTTCAATTTTTGATGAATAGTGAAACCACTAAGTGGTAGTTAAAAAAACTGAATTTTTCATAAAACTTAATTTTACTGCTTCTGTGAGTGGTATTTCAAAAATCTGAGAGACACGGTTGATGTCAGTAAGTAAAATGTGGTTCAATGAGATTAAAAAATATTTTTTGGTGAATAGTAACTTTTTACTTTTATTTACCACGGTTAAAAGTAAATAGGGTAATTAAGGGTAAATATGATATTATTATTACCCTAACACATGTCCTAATTCTATTGGATAAGTGTAATTCGACCAAAAACAACCTTAGGAATAAAATATGACCATTTAGGCCCACTTTAATTATATTAGGACATTTATTATTATTTAATTCAAAGAAGAGTTAAAAGATTTAAAATCAATGTTTATTTAATAAAACATTTTTAATATAGGGTTATACATAAGATAAATTCGACTATAAATATTAATTATAAAGCTAAAAAGATTTCCTACATAATGGTATTTTATTTGTAATTTTTAGACATTAAATAAGTTAATTTATTTATGACACAACAATGATGCAATAATTATTTTATTAATGAAATATTGACATAATTGATGTTATAAACATCAAAATAAATAAACTTTGAGACTTTTTATGAATAAAACTAATTTTATAGGTTAATATGACATGTTATTATTGATTGAATTAACTTGGTTCGAACTAATAATTCTGTTATGATTTTCACAAAAATCAATTACTAAATAGTGTCAAAATTGACATAAAATAGTTTGTTAAAACAAATATTATATTAGTAATTGTTATTTTATTCCTAAAAATCTAATGATCGGCCAAATGACTTAGATAATGTTATATATAATAATAATAAACAAATTGGGGTTCGTTTGGCTGCTTATTGTATGTTTATGAACCTTATAGTATAAGAACAGAAGAAGACATGGTAAAAGTAAAATTATTTAACTTAATGTTAAATCTAAATGATAAGGTTAAAATAGGAACTTAAACTTGTATAAATTCTATTGGATGAGAGGATTTAGACCCCTACTCACATTAGCTTCGAAATATATCAATTTGGAGCTATTTAAAACCGAACTTTACTTTGTAATAAAATAATAGTTTTTGTTATTCCAAAGGTGCCCCTCTCCTCCCTTATAAAAGGACACCTCCTCCCCCTCTTCCTCACACCACATTGAGCCTTCATGCTCGGCAAACCCCTGCCACTTTCTCCTCTCCACTTCCCTAGAGACATCCTAGAGGTTCTGGTCTTCTTCAAAGACCCATTTTAGTGCCCTAAAAGGAGGTCTCAAAGAAGCACTTCAAAGAAGAGGTAAAGCCCATTACCGATTCTTTCATCTTTATTTCTTCTTAAACTTCTTCTTCTTAGGTTGTTTCATTATGAAGTAATAACTTCAATATCACTCATATACTTATATGTTATTATAATTATGAAACAACCCTATTTCACCATCTATCCATCCTACGGAAAAAAGAAATCACCCGCGTGCGTACGTACGGAATACCGTCTCCACACCGTGGTGTAATCTATTTTCCACCACCACCTTACATGGATGGGTATAATGGTGTATATAATGACTATATATGACTATTAAAAAGTGATACAGATTCTTAAATAGTATACATACACTCCAATAAAATTCCACGATCATAGGAACGATATCATCACTCGTGCGTACGTACGGAATACCGTCTCCACGATGTGATGCGACTCGTTCTACATGATCTACATTTCATAATGATTATATAAATGAATTGAATGAATGAATATGATATATATTATACTAATAACATTCTGGAAATGAGGTATCTATAACCTAAAGAAAAAGAATAAGAATTTATTCGACAAAACACGTATAAGAACAAAAAGTTATAAACACCCGAATAACAAGTAGCAATGAAATATTACTACTAAGAAGCTAAGAATATGACCATATATGATATCAAAAAAATAAGTATGATTCTGGAATAAGTCAATAACATTATTTAAATAATTATACAGGAGGTTCATACAATTACAAAGCAAGTCAGACCTAAGGTAAGGGAAATATCACAATCTCATTTTTATCTGAGATTGCTTATACTTTAGTATTTACTGGGGTGTATTTTATCATACACATACATGTTTCCTCAATATGTAATATTATTTCCATTCACCTCAAATTGTTTGAATCCTATTTTACCCTTTGGTGAGTTTTTAGTAAATGATATGAAAGAAATCTTTTGTCATTTTTCGTACGAGGTACTTTTTGACTTTTCTGACAAAAGTACGAGAAGAATGTTTTTTTAACTTATACGACATGAAAGGATTTTTAAAATATTATTTACAAGAAGCTTCCTTTATAAGTTTTCAAGTTTATTTTTAATCAAATTATTTTAGATTAATGTTGTACGACATGTTAAGAAAGGAAAAATGTTTTTGAAGAAGAAATGATATTTTCCTCAAGAATGGAGTTCAAGTGTTTTATCAAAATTATTTTCCATCTAAGATAATAAAGGTTTATATTTTTATCCCTATTATTACATTGATTTGATTATGTTGTGATGGAATTATATTTTTATGAATTCCTTTATCTTATAAGAAATGTTTTATGATGTTTAAGATTCCCATTTTTATTACGTGGGTTATGAAATGATGTATGATTTATGATTTTGTGGCACACATAAGAATGGTATCATTATGATATGGGTGGGACCAATATCTCCCTCCAATTCATTGGGTAAAGATTTTATATCTCATGAGATAGACATGGCTGGAACGGTAGGTTATACCGGTTCAGTGAAACTGGACCGAAACGAGGGTGACTCGGTTCAGAAAGGGACTTTGTCCACTAAGATAGTCTTGGCAATGAGTCTTGACTAACAAGAAATGATTCTCTATGATTATGTGTGAATGCCACAAAGTTTTATGTTTTAATTTATGATTATTGTGATTACATTTCACTGCCATGATTTATCCCATGTTATGAAATTATGCTCTCTTTTGCAGGTTAAGATTTCCATAATATTATGTTCTTATGAATATGATGTGATTGATATTTTTTTTGTTTAACCTTACTGAGCATTTGAGCTCACCCTTTTATGTTTTCTTTTCCCCAGGATATAAAGAAAGGTTTTAGTTTAAAAAAAAGGAAGATCTTTATGGGAGATGTTGAAGATCGTTCACCACGATTAGAAGATTACATTCAGAGTTTCCAAAGACACTAAACTATTACGATCCTTGTGTGTGTGTTTTTGTTATGTACTAAGTATTCCGCAAATGTAATGTAATTTCCATGTACGTCAGGCTTTGGGTCTCTACAACGGTTATCTTTTCCCTTATTAGGATTCCGATCGAGGGATAATGACTCAGAAGGTGGAGGAAGGCCCAGTAAATTTCTATGCTGGTGAGTAACCCTTTCCAATGGATCTGATTTTTTTGCACCCCACCCTAAGGGGGGGGGGTAAGTCATCCTCAAGGAGATCTAGATTGTTCTCTCCCTCTAATACGTCATCTATGTTAACTATGACTATACCTAAAGACATATCCTCAAATATATCATACCAAGTTAGGTTGGCACCAGATAGAACTGAAATGAAGGGAATAATACTACCCCCAAACATAAATATGAACATGGGAGGAAGCCTCCTCAATAATTATTCAATAATTTTAATTATATGGATGCATTGTTGCTGGAGGTTCTGATGGTGACTGGGCGACTAAGTGCAGTAGGCCAAAGGGAGTGCAACCTAGTCAACTATGTGGAATTGATGGAAAATATCATCAAAGTGTTTCAATATATTGGGGTAATCCACCCACCGATAATGGAGATAGAATTGCATCACTCAGAGAGTTTAGTGGAAGCACATGACCTCCTCCTAGGAAAGAGATTCTGGAATACTGATGTTTTTGGTTGCAACAGGCCTGAAAATATCTGGGAAATGGTCCAATGTAAGGATGTCCCACAGGAACCTTGACTGAAACTCTGGATCTAATCCTTGTTTTCCTTATTTATTGATTGGGGGGTGGCTGAGAGACTTGTAATGACACTGAAGCAGACCACTAAGGTGGTTGATTGGATAGTGGATAATATGGAAAGCGATCTAACAAGTTTCCGCATGTTGGGATGTCTTTCGATGAATGCAATGATTGTGCCACCACATCTCCGTAAGACATAATGGTGATCAAAATTTCCCATGCAAGGGATGTGTTTACTAGGAGTGTTTCATGTTGTTTTTCATCCTCTATTGGTCCATAGAATAATACTATGTGATCTCTTATTGGGGTATAGAATGATCATATTGATGATAGGGAGGATTGTAAAGATAGACCCTAGAAATTGGCCAAATATTTCTCCTCCGGGATGTATCTTCAGATGGAGGTGCGAATCTGGTGGACCAAAAATTCTAGAATGATGGGGGCTATATGCCTTATACCTACCCCATCCACTGACATAGAAGATCGGGGTGAGGGTTCCATTGCTGAATAGCATTTTTCTTCAGAATAAGAAAAGAAGATGTGTTTAATTGATGTTTGAAACTTCTCAGTACTTTTCCTTTGGTGGTATTGACCCTCCCTTTTGCACTGGGATGGTACTTCAGGATTGGGCTAGTATTTAACATGATGAATACCTTTATCTGAACTATTTCTAGGGTGGAGAGCACTTCCTCCTGGGTGATTCGGGGTGCAAGGTGCACCAGAACATATGTCAAAATAAACACGGGGAGGGCCTCCATGTGCACTAGTTGGCACACGATGGGAACCCCAGTGGGAAGCATTGGAGAAGGTAGGACCTGTGTTGGAACTGGTTGGAGCATGGGAAGTAACTCTTTGTTTGTTTCAATTAGAAGTGACAGTATGAGGGGGCCTTCATACTATTCATAATAAACATGGGGAAGACCTCCGCGTAGGACCCAATTGAATATGGAAGACCTCCTATTCATTGATTTCCAGGATGGGGAGGACCTTCATCAATTGAAGTAATAACATGGGGACGACCCCACACTGATGATTTATAGGGTGGGGAGGATTTGTGTATCGACGATCTACAACAAGAGGAACAACTCCATACCTGGGGTCACAAGTGAGGAAGAAACATCCATATGGGATTTCAGTGTGATGGGGATTACCTTTGC
This sequence comes from Viscum album, assembly GCA_963277665.1. Classification (NCBI taxonomy): domain Eukaryota; kingdom Viridiplantae; phylum Streptophyta; class Magnoliopsida; order Santalales; family Viscaceae; genus Viscum; species Viscum album. Next base: position 2,119,358,735 of record OY728120.1, read on the forward strand.
ACATATTGATTTTAGCATGGGAGGAACCTCCACACTTAGCTTGGTGGTGAGGAGGGCATGATCTATTATTGGAGGTGGCACATGGATGACCTCTGTGTGGGATGACATCACCACGGGTTGGCCCATGACGGGCACTACCTATGTCGGCATCCAAAAGAGTCGTCCCAACCTTCCTGGAGGGTGGTTGGGGCCTCGATCTGGGCCAGACATATAGTTACCCTATTTAGTATAAACAATGCATTAATGGAATGTGTTGGTGGTGGCATGGGCCACTATATTCTTTGAAGATGATTCCCCCTAGCGGGCATCCTCCTCTGATTTCACCCAACGTTGGCGTCAGGTTAACTAGACTAGGTCTGGGGGTGAAAGTGTACAACTCACCTTCCCCTAAACCTATGGGACTGAGTTGTGGTGTTGATGCAGCCTAGTGGGAGCTGTTCTTGGCGTCCCCTGGGATGGGATCATAGTTGGGCTGGCCTGGACATCCCTCACCTCATGGGATAAAGGGAGCGATTCATCAAAAAATTATGGGGAGAGGCTCCCTAAATGATTGTATGTTGGAGTGGGGAGTAGTGGCTTCTTGTGCGGCCCATAGGGGCAGTGGAGACAATGAAGTGAAGAAGCCTCTAGGTCCTATCGGGACAAATTTTGAGATGGGATTGTCTCTTATTCCTCATATCAGCAGATGAGGTCATTAATCACCCTCTACTAAATGAGTTCGGATGGTGAAAAAGGGCTTGGACACCCAATAACCATGGATGTGGAGGATGTCACAGAAGACATACAGATGCCTGAGGTTGATGTATTGGTGTTTCCCTATCCCCTACTTCGGTAGGTGGGTGGTGATCAGTTTCTGGTCATAGCATCTTGGATTTTGAAAAGCATGAAGATTAAATCATTATCAATGAAAGGAGGATAGCAACATCCAGGGACCAAGTTCCATTCCATCTCCCAATATTGGTAAGATAGATAAACGCTGACATCATCACAGACTAGGATATCCAACATTCAACTGACCCAATCTCTGGGGAGTTTCACAACATGCCCACTATTTTCTTGGTAGGACATGGTGTCAGATAGCTGGATCTGGTGACAGAGTTATCCACTGATTCCTCAAACGATACTAATCTTCACATTGATGATAAGAGATTCACTTCAAGTTCACTATTTATATTTTCAATGCTTTCTCTGGGGTGCACATCTATCTATCAAGGACCCACTGGCTATTTCCCCACATTTCTGCTTTCTAATGGCAGGAAACATATATCACTTATTTAGGGATGTTTTCTCCTTGATCGAAATAGGATGATGGGATATTGGTATCTCCTTATGTGAATTCCTCCTCGGAACATGTTACCTAGACTAGGTATCCCTTAGAGATTGAGGTGTTGTTCATGAAACTCTTTCCTGGTGAAATATCATCATAGATGCCAGTTAATTACACTACTTCTATCAGGACATTCCAAGGGGTCAATTGATGGAAGCAACCTACAATAAGGGGAGTTTCCACATTGAGCATCACTGGTGTGTCTGGACACTGAAACACTGATGCATCTGATGCGTCTCGGTTTCGTCCACATATGATATGGCTTCTTGATTGCACTGAACCCGGAGGCATCCCACGTCGAGTGTGGGGAATTATATTCCATAGGAATGTCCCTGAGGTTTTCCTCACCTTCCAATTTTTGACATAGGTTATTCTACATGTTTCACATCTAGCAGAGATATATCATACTGATTGGAACACATATAGGAGTGGATCAAATGGGTACATGCCAAATAGGGATCACTTAATGGGTTTACTAGATGAGTGGATCAAAATTTCCAATAAAGATGGATATGAGGATGCTTGGGTCCCTACTAAAGGGAAACCATGGTTTACTGTTCGATAGGATTGAACCTTAGGGAGGTTTCTTACGTACCTGATCCTGATAGACAGGGATCAAACCCAATGTAGTTAGAAGGGGTGATGAATCAGGGTGTAAAAAAATAAAACAACCCAGATACATGTTGTAATTACGCACGGATAGTAGCCCATTGCATGAAAGGGACTCTTGGTTGGATTTTTATGGATTATGTGGGGCTTATGCCTGGTTAGCTACCCATGGGAATGGTGTGACTCAACTGGGATGTGGCGGGATGGGTAAGAATTAGGATGGATGATGGATGGTTGAATGAATTGGGTGTCGAATGAGATGGAACCATCTTGAAGGTGAATTTGGTGTTTGGCATAAACCTCAGATAGGATTATTGCATATCCCTGTGGTGGGGAATCAAAGTAAATGTAGTTCGGTGGGGCATATAATTGGGGTGTACATATAGGACAGTGACCCAACAACATGCTAGGGTTACACGTGGTTAGCTTCCCGAGTGTTGTTATGATTCCGGTGGGGCGGACCAGAGAGTTGGATCCCAATAAAGGGGAATATAATGGCCTACTGTAGATTGGGATTGAACCACGGGGAGTCTTCCTACGTACCTTTTATAGGAGGTAGGGATCAAAACCCACGTAGTTTTAATGGGTACAGTTCAACATTGTGTGGGATGGAAGGGTCATAAACATTAACATCATGTAGGACGAGAATGAACTGACATGAAGATGGTTAGGACTGATAGAGAGGGGTCTTAAACCTCAGGGGGCTTCACAAATACATTTACTAGAGAGGTCAAAGATCAAATTCCACGTAGTTCGGCTGCAAAATATGGGGCTTACACACTATGGTGTCCCGAGGAGGATCCCATGGTCGACGCTAAGTCTAATCCCATGTGTGTCATGATTGGTGTGAGAAACAAGAGGTAGCATAGACCTGATGATCATGTCTTGAAAGGTGCATTTGTAAGGAAATGAGCGGGGCTTATGCATGTTTAGAAAACCAAATAGGAAACAAGGGCTTATTCTTAGTTAATAGCATGACGAGATGTAGATTATGACTTACTGTAGGATGGAGGCCCAATAAAGATAGAGCCGAAAGGTAGAAGGATAGGGTAGTGAAAGACCATTTTTATATCCCTCTAATGGCCATTGTGCATAGAAGAAGAGAGGAGCAAGGATGCTACCTTCCACCAGAAAGACTATCGGCTTACATGAAGATGGTTTCCCTCCCACACAGATAGAATTCATTGCATGCATGGAGGATATCTTCCATGTGATGAAGATCTCACTCTTGGGGATACCATTGGGCATGGAAAATGTCCATGTTGGGGTACCCCATGTATATTACATGGGGTGAGGCTACAGTTTAGCATTATGTGTTGAGGATGAGGGTGCTTGGAAGTTTATCTTCCAGTAGCTTGGAGGATGAGGGTTCACTCCTCACCCCAACGATATACAAAACTGATACCAACCCACACATGGGTAAGAGAAGGCATCAGCAATGGCTTGGTGAGGTGGGGTTATGGAGTGATTCCTTGAGGGGATCATGTCAGCATGGCTATGTGTAGAAGCAATAGCCGTTAATTTTCTTATGTGAAGAAGCATGAGGCTAAGAAACTCAATATGGAAAACCGCCAACGGGATCTTGAAATAACTTTGTACAAACCTGGAGGTCCGTACTGGTGAAGGTTTTGTGAAGCCAAAGGGTTTATAGGCAAGGACCAAACAATGATATGCTGCTCCACAGAGCAGAGAGACTCTGTGAAAGGGTATGCTTCGTGAAGTGGAGTGGTATAGACTATGCATTTATTATGCATGAATTTAAAGTGTGCATCACAATGTGAAAGTGATTTCATGGAGTTGGAATTCATGAATCATGGGTGCCTTGAAAATCACAGCACTACGAAGCGAAGTACCTTGCAAAGAATAGTAATCCTTGATCGTACCATGATTCACTGTGTAAATTTCACCTTTACACAACTGTGTTGAACATGTTTTAAGTTGAAAATTGTAAAAATAATGACATGTTGCATTCCATTATTGAATCATTTATTTTTTTTTCATCACAGTTAAAAAGGGAAATTATACTTTTTTTGATGATTTTGTTGTAGGAGGAGGTGATTTGGAGGACCCATGATGATGTCCAAGAAAACTGGTCCAAACGACGTAGGATCCAAGCACACCATTGGACTAATCTGCACACTTCTACTAGAACATGCATCCAATTGGGATGATATTTTGTGTTCTGGTCCAAATTTTATTCGGGTACATTGCTTATGGAGGAACCTAATAATTATTCTTCCATCTAGTGGCCCAACTGACCTGATCTGTCCAGCAGACCAAATATGCACAATGTCAAAAGTGGTGTGCTATGATCTGTCCATATCTCGGGATATAGGTGTCCTATTTATTCCAAACATTTGGTGGAGATATCCACTATTTGGGACTATATCTTTTTTATTTTCTCCAAATCGAGATATGGATGTCTAGAGGTCGAAACACCCATGAAAAGTGTTTTTAAGAATTCTGTGTGCTCAAAACCACTTTCCCATTTTCTTATAAAATGGCACATTGGGCTGTTCATTTGCAAGTTCATCCAGGAGGAAATGCTCTGGTATTTTGGAGACTCAATGAAGTTCTTTCATCATCCAAGGATTTCTACATGCCCCTATCCTTATAGGGTAATCATGGATGAGGAAGGAGTTCCACTCGAGCCTCATCCTCCTCTCAATGGAGAGTTAAATGGTGGATGCTCATTTCAAGGGAGCTATACAAATTTGGGCGGGAGTTACATCACATGATCTTCTACTGGTTTTGTATAATTTTTTGGTTGAATATTTCACTTATTTTGTTTCTTTAGATTCTTTCCCCTGATTACATTTCATTTGATATAATTATGTGGAATGCTTTTTATTTCAATAACGGTTGGGTTGAGATTTCAAGTGGGAGTCTTGGGTTGTTCTGATTCAACAACCCAATAATCCTATTTGTCTCAAACATACATAAGATTTATGTATTATTTGGTAGAAATATTATTCTATGTTTGATAAATAAATCTTGGCAACATGATTTTTGTGCCAAGCGGTGGTTCTTTCAGGATCAATTGATGAGGAAAGAGGGGAGTCAAGATCATGACAACTTTTGGCCAAAGAATTAAAAAAACCAAGTTAAATATTCAGAACAATGAACTATCCAAGATTTTTAGTGAACTTCAAATGATATTCTTCTATCATAATTATTAATAAACCATCTTTTCTTTCAAAAAATTAAACTCTTTAATTAAGTTATTTCATCCGAAAACTATTTTAAAACCCACCCCTATCTAAGTACTTCTTATTAAAAATGTACGCTCTAAACCCACCAACACTCCTTGAGAGATGATGTAGGGTTGATCCTAGACAATAAATCAACCTTAAAAACATTATCAATTTTCCACATCAGGATAGCGTGGTCAAATTTTGGTTCCCTTACCAAGAAGCGTTTTGTTTTTAGTGATTGTTTTTTATATGTTTTTTGTAATTTTTGGGAATATTTATTTGTTTTATCTTATACCTCTACCTATATTTTTTTATTCTGATATATTTGTTGTGTAGGTTTGGTGCATGACACATTCTCCTCCTAGGGACTTAAAACCATTTGAACCTGAACCAGAGAGGATCTTACAATAGTGACCCCAAGATACGCAAGAGGAACCTTTAAAAAAGGACGCACAAAACATCAACACTCATCTTTATCCTTCTTCTTCTTATTCATTGATAACCCACATTAAAATAGAAATTATTTTCAATAACATGGCTGAAAATATTAGAAAACTAAAAGAAATAACCTTTCCTGATGTTGATATCCAACCCACCTATATTCAATTACAAGGAGAGACACCCAATTTTGAACTAAAATAAGGTTTAATTCATATATTACCATGATTCCATGGACTTCCTAGAGAGGATCCACATGAGCATTAAGAAGAATTACACACTATGTGTTCTACCTTAAAACATGCAAATGTGGATGATTAACATGTAAAGTTAAGGGAATTCCCTTTTTCATTAGAAGACACAGAAAAATATTGGTTATATTATGATAATTCCCCAATAAGAGGTTGGGCAGATATGAAACGCCATTTTCTTAAAAAATATTTCCCAGCCATTCAAACTTCCGCAACAAGGAAATAAATTTTTGGCATAAGGAAATCACGAGGGGAAACATTACTTGAATATTGAGAATGCTTTAAAAGGTTATGTTCAAGTTTCCCACACCACCAAATAAGTAATAATCTTATAATTCAATATTTTTATGAATGTATAATCCTTATTGGTCGAAATACGATCGATGCTGCTGCAGGTGCTGCACTAGTTGATAAGACCACAATTTCTATAAGAACCCTAATTGAGAACATGGCCCAAAACACACAACAATTTGATTCAAGGTCCAATGTAATGATTCAATGTGTCCATGAGGTACAAAGTACTAAATTCTAGAAGAAGGTGGACACAATGATTAAAGTGGTAAGTACCCTTCTTCGACAACTATCTCTTTAATAAAGGGAATCCCAATATCCTCCTCCCATACATTGTGATATATGTTATTCTAACACCCACTACTCTGACCAATGTCCTCAATTGAGGGAAACATCTGAGTGTGATGAGGCAATATTTCCAGGCTGCCCCTATATCCAGCCCTTTAGGCAAGAACCATTCAATCCATCCAACCCTGGGTGGAAGGAAAACCAAGGCAATAGGCATGGGGGTATTCAAACCAACCTCAACAAAAATGGAACCAACCAGGAAAGAGTAGTCATCCACCACCACCACCCAGAAATCCTCAACCACCCAAAAGACCTTTCCAACAATCCCCTCCAAAACCCAATCCTATCCTAGAACATATGATGAAACAAATTGATGCCAAAAATATTCAATTACAAAAAACCTCTCACGAAGCTATAAATGACCTTAAAACCCAATTAGGCCAACTAGCTAACTCATTGGGAGAAATTCAATGTCACGGATCAGGTAAACTTCCCTCTCGACCAATAAACAACCCTAGGTATAAAGGAAAAGTTAGTGCCATCACCCTTACGAGTGGAAACAATTAGAAATTAAAATGAATCCTCTATAAGAGTCATCCCCTCCTGAGGATACCTCCATCCCAACCATTAAGAATTTTCCAAATGTTGAAGAACCTAGTCCTGAGAGAAGCCCTTCCAAAATGAAAGAGTGTGTATATTGATGAGTCCCCTAGCCCAACCATTCCTCTTATATATAATCAATGGTCTACTCAACCAAGGAAACAAAATGACACTATACATGATAATGAAATATTGGAAATTTTCCTGAAAGTACAGGTTATCATCCCATTGATTTATGTTGTGAAGTAAATTACATGATATGCCATGTTTCTAAAGGATATGTGTACCCATCGAAGGAGACATCGTGGAGATGATAAGGTGATCTTGGGGATGAATTTTTCATCATTGATAGAGCCATCACATCCCACCAAGTGCAATGATACTGAAACATTTTCAATTCTGTGAACCATTGGGGAGTATTCTTTTTCTAATGCTATATATGATTTAGATGCTTCTATAAATGTGATGTCTCAATCTATTTACTCTACATTACTGGTCGGGGAACTGAATTCCACTAGAATTATTGTTAAAATGGATAACCGAAGTACCGCACACCCCTCTGATGTGTTAGAGGATGTTCTTGTGAGGGTTCAAAATTTAGTTTTTCCTATAGACTTTTATGTGCTTAAAATGAAGGATGATAGGAAAAATGGACATGCCCAGATTATATTGGGGAGAACCTTATTTAAAACTATCAAAACCATAATTAGTGTCCACAATGGTACATTATATATGGATTTTGGTGGTAAAATTTTCCACATCAATATCCTTGATTCCATGAAGCACCCATTAGAAGAACATTCCTATCACTCTGTTAATTCTATAGATGTACTCCCTTCCCCTGAAAAAAAGATTTTATTTCCCCTGATCACCTTTCTGAGTTTTAATCACTAATATAAATTATAGGAAATTATTCATTCATTGATTATTGTATTATTCTAGAAATGTGTCATGCTTGTTCATTGATTGATGATTTTTTGAACACTGAGGATCCACTAACCATAGATGATACTGCTAAGCGTGTAAAAGATCATTCCTCTATTGAGGATAATACCATTGAGAAGTTAGATGAGATTAGTGTCCTTTCACATTCAAACATACCCCCATAAATCCAAAATCCACCTGAATTAGAACTGAAAAAATTTCCTCAATATTTAAAATATTCATATCTTGAGAATGGAAACAAGTTTCCCATCATCATTGATAGTTCACTCCCTTCTGAGCATGAATTGTGACTGCTTGAAATTTTGAGGGAGTATAAACAATCGTTGTGATGGATAGTTGCAGACATTCCTGGTATTAGCCCATAAATTTGTACACATAATAATTTGTTAAATGATGAGGCTAAACTGGTGAGGCAGGCACAACATCGACTCAACCCAAACCTCCTAGAAGTAGTGAAAAGAATGAGGTAACAAAACTATTTGATGCTTCATTCATTTACCCCATCTCTGAAAACCAATGGGTCAGTCCTGTTCAAGTAGTTCCAAAAATGACCATCCTTACAATTATCAAAAATGAAAATAATGAATTGGTTCTAACTTGTGTGAAGAATAGTTGGCGTGTCTATATAGACTATCTCCAACTAAACCAACACACTAGGAAGGACAATTTCCCTTTTCCATTCATTGACCAAATGCTCGAGAGTCTAGTGGGTAAGTCCCACTATTGTTTTATTGATGGGTATTCTGGATATTTTCTGATCCATAGTTCCCCCGAGGATCAAGAAAAGACAAACTTCACTTGCCCCTTTGGAACATTTTCCTATAGAAGGATGCGATTTGGTCTGTGTAATGCTCTGTGTACTTTCCAAAGTTCCACACTTGAGATTTTTCCAGGAGGAAGAAATTTGTTCCCTCACACTATCATAGAGATATCCACAACATGATTAAAAAACTTATACAAGGGAATAAGAGTGTTGATGATTGTTATAATAAGATTCAAATTTTCATTATTTGAGAAAACATTAAAGAGGATATGAAGTCAACCATGGATTAGTTCTTACATAGGCTCAACATGGAGATTTATGATCAGGTAGAGATTTACCATCATGTGGAGATACAACATATGATCCACCATGCCACAATGATCACGTAACCAATCAAAATGTGGAGAAACATGAGGTAACCCACTACCCCTTTCACTGAATAGAGAAGTTTAGGGATGTTAATGGGATAAACTTAAATGTAAATTTTTTTGATTGATCACAAAAGATTCTAGGGAATTATTCAACATGAGAAACCAACTATTGCGACTAAACAAACACAGAATCATGATATTTGTTATTTAAAATTTCAATGAAGGGTAACATCAATAGTGAATTCCCAAACCTGTACACCATCACCATCATCAATTATGGTAAATAGGAGACTGATGGAGAGAGATCGATGGAGCAAGATTAGGAATCCTCTAAAATTGGAAATGTATAATTTGAAGAATATGGTGATATTATTATCACTAGGATAGTTATATGTGTACATATGACTATTAGAGAGAAGAATAAGTAGGATAAATTTTCCACACATGGTTCAAGATCCACATAAAGGTATGTAGTGTTATTATTGATGGAGGAATTTTTAGAAATGTAGACAGCACTATGATGGTGGAAAAGTTGGGATGTACCAATTTGAAGCATCAAAATCCAAATCTTCTTTAGAGGTTGAATGATTGTGAAGAAATAGATTTTACCAAATAGGTGATGTTATTATTATCCAATAGTAAAAACAAGTAATATATGTCTTTCAATTTTGTTCCTATGAATTCAGGTAATCTTCTATTAGATTGATCGTGAATGCTGAATCGACATGTTGTAACACCCTGACATTTTTATGTGTAATAATAATAATTTTATCGATTTTACAAGTAAATATTATCTCACCTTGATTAATGAATAATTTAAAAATAACTATTTTTGGAAAATATAATTTATTCTAATAAAATAATTATTTAATATAATATTTTAATAATAATGCTAATATATATGAATTCAACTAATTTGTTTCTTGTTTTCCAAATTTGGTGCATATATATAAGCATATGTGAACAGGATTTGAATTATAATTATATAAAACTAATAAGATAATTTTATGACATTGAGAATTATTGCATTGAATTATTTTAACCCCATAACGTATACGAACTAATATTGAATCTTTTATATGAATAATTACATAGGTTTTATATATTGTATACTTATTATAAATTTTTATTAGATTAATGTTTAATAACATTATTAAAATTTTGGATTTTGTTTAATAACGTCATAAATCTGAAATATCAGTATTTTAATTGAATAATACCTATTAATGTTCAACAGAAAAAAAGAATTGTGGTTAATTTGAATTATATCATATTAATATTTGTTTTAACAAGTTTCAAAATTACAAATAATTTCTACAAATTAGGATAATTAATATTTTGAAAACACATTATCAATTGTCAATTATTATTTTCATCTATAATAAAATTAAGAGTATATAATATAAGATATATAAATATATGTTTTATAAAAAAATTTAGTAATGACAACATTTACTTTTAAAAAAATAATTGATAAGATAAGTACAATAGATAATTAAATTTTGACCTATTAAATTTATTAATAATATATGAAAATAGAATAAAGATAAAGTGAAAATAATAGTGAAATTATTATAATAGGTTGATTATTTTAAAAAAAGGTAAAGAAATCTCGTTTGGCATGTGTGATCCTCATAAGAGGGGAACAGACAAAGAAAAAAAGATAAGATAACAAGGATATAGAAGTATATTAAAAATTATATAATAACATAAAAAGAGGGGGAAAGTGGTGATCCGCTTGAAGAAGAGGGGTGTCCCACATAGGGATTCATTGGGGAGCCTCCCGTCGCGCCGAGTCGGGGCTTGCCGTGGACATGACATCAGGTTGATCTTCCATGGTGACATCGAGTGGAGGGTATGTGGTGGCCGAGGATGAGGTTTTGTGTGGTGCTGACGGGTTCGAGCAATGGAAGGTGTGACCTTTGGTGGAGTCTGGATCTGGTTCCATTTCGATTTAGCATTCCCTTCTAGGTTTTTATCTAATCTAGAGCAAGGTAGATTTTAAATCTTTGCATGTATGTGGGCTAGGAGTGGTTGCGCAAATATATTCCAGGTCCGGTTTTTTGCACGTCGTTTTCCCTTTTTGTCACTCCTGTGAACCATGGGATCAATTATTGATTATTTTAAATTATTTTTGTGTTCCATCATTTTAGATTTTTTAATTTTCTATTATAATATGAACTGATTGTTTTTATTGTTGACCACTTATGTGGTTGCGGTGGTTTTTATCCTGTTGCACTTAAATTTTAAATTGGTTCTGAACTATTATGGTGTTTGTTTTTTTTATTCTCCTCTATCAATCCCACTATCACGATCATATGGCTATTTTTTGGATCAAATATAATCTTCCATTGTCCTTTTGGTTTATTAAAAATGGAATTGTATTTCTTTGGTGAATGTCAATCTCAACTGTACTATATAAAACAAATGCCTGATAATAATCATTTCATAGATTTTATTTTATCTCTAGGGATTTTAAGACATTAAATAAGGAGTTTTTGTTTCTGTGGTGCGTATTGGTTTAATGTTATGAGTTTTTCACCTTCTAGATTTATATATTCCTTTCTCTTGTGCCCCTACTTGGTGTACCCAAGCATTGAAATCAATCAAGGTAAAGGTTCATTATAATTTGTCATGAACATTTTTTTCTTTTTAGGATCTTATGTTTTTTAAGGATTTTATTTATTTATGATTATATACTTTGTGAAAAATATGTATACATATATAAATATATATTTTTTTGTAAGTTCATATATATCTATTTAAAAATTCATATATGAACTATGTTCTTTTACTAAAAAATTTATTTCTAAATAATAAGATTTTTAGGGGATTAAACCTTGTCTTGCTTGTGTGGTTTTATGTTTTATGTATATAGGTATACACACTTGTAATATAAAATATATCACCATACAGTTAGAGGTTAATTCATTCTTTAAGGGTTGCAAGATCCTAAGCTATAGGGTATTAATAGTCCCTAAGTATGGAAACCTCTTGAAAATTCATTTTATGCCTTAAATACATAATCAGATATATATATATACATATGTAAATAGAAATACATAAGTGTAATATGCACATCCCTAAGGTTTTTCACAAAACTGTATGTCCGGAATAAATTTTTACTAAAAACATGAGTTTAAAAAGTTAACAAAGAACTATAAAATGCATTGGGTCATTTTTTTAAGGGTTCATTATAATTTGTCTCGAACATTTATTTATTTATAAGATCTTATGTTATTTAAGGTTTCAATTTATTTTTGATTATATATTTTGAGAAAAATATGTATACATATATAAATATATATATTTTTTAAGTTCATATATCTCTATTTCAAAACGCATATTTGAACTATGTTCTTGTAATAAAATATTTATTTCTAAATCATAAGATTTTAAGGGGATTAAACATTTTCATGCTTGTGTTGTTTTAATTTTTTTGTATATATGTATATACACTTGTAATATAAGATACATCACCTTGAAATAAGAGGTTAATTATTAGTTTAAGTGTTTGAAGATCATAAGCTATTGGGTATTAATAGTCCCTAAGTACAGAAACCTCTTTCAAATTCATTTTATGCATTAAATATATAATCGGTTATATATATATATATATATATATATATATGTGTAAATGGAAATATATAAGTATAATATGAACAACACTATGGTTTTTCATAAAACTGTATGTCTGGAATTATGTTTTACTAAAAACATGAGTATCAAATGTTAACTAAGAACTATAAAATAAATGGAGTCATTTTTTACAGGTTCATTATTATTTATTTCGAATATTTATTTTATGATCTTATGTATTGTATGGGTTATATTTTAACATTTTCCATTAAATGTATATTTTATAAGAGTTTAAATAATTCGATCAAATTATATTAGTTATATATGTGTATATACATATATAAATGTGTACACTAATATAACTATTTATTTTATGTGTAGAAAAGTTATGGGTATTTTAATTTATAATTATTATTTTTATACATTTAGGGTATAATCATACATACACACATAATTCAATATATTTATTTTTTTTATATTAAAGATGATTCAAAATCTTTAAATAATGAATTGGGTGCTATATGTACATATTATATATATATATATATATACATATGGATATATGTATACACCTATAAGTTTTAATCATAGTCTGAGTTAACATGGCCTAAAATAAACTTCGGTGGTTAAAGTATGTTTTCAATATGTTAAATTTAATATATAAATTACACAAAACAAATGATGCCCTGAAAATTAATTGGGCTTATATTTTATGTAACATAAGACATGGAAATTTATTAGAACATGATCGTTTATCGGCACATGATTTGTGCACAAATGACATCTATATTGATAAAAAAATTAATCGTTTTAAACTATAAATATTTTCTCCATAAATTATGGATTATTAAAATTAAGGAACTTTAATTTTATGTGGTAACCCTATACATTCATTACTTGTGTGTTTTAAATCAATATCAAATGTGCAAATAACATTTACTATATTATGCACGATGTTGAGAAATTTATTACCTAAATAATAACTGACGCATTATAATTTAGTCCAACATTATTTCCATTTATCAACACATGAATTGAGCATGAACAATGAGCATGTATTTAGTGCATTAAAAGTTTATTACTATGAAGAGTTGTTATGTTATTATTTTATGTGATAATCAAACAATTTATTATTAATAATTTATGAGATAAGAATTTATTTATTCAAGGTGGTATTAGACACTTTGAATAATGTGAATTAAGAAACAAAGTAATATGTGTACTAGAAATAATAAGTAGTTTAATAAATCAATGTGTTATGTGCAATTTGATTTTGAAATATGTGGAATGTGTTGGACCTAGTATGTTCCAGGGTGGGGATAAGTAAAAGTAAGCCCCCCAGGTTGGGGTCCGGTTACAGCAGACCCTACAGGCTAGAGTCCAGTTATTAGAGGCTCTCTGGGGTGGAGCCTGGTTACCAAGGCTCTCCGGGTTGGGGTCCAGTTACAGTTATCCCCTAGGTCTTGGCACGAGGCCTTGACACAGTCCAGCATATGCACTTTCCTCATTAATATTGTATAAACTAATTACACATAGGATTATTCGACTAGTAGAATACTCCTGGTTAAAGAGATTATGATCATGAGAATCAGAAGAAATTTTATTATACAATATTTATTGTTTATGAAATAATCAGAAATTTAATGCCCAATAGTAAATGATTATATTGAAGTTTTTATTTTTAAGAGCAACTCTGATCATCCATTACACTTAGTTATTAATTTTGTACTTGAATTTTAACATGAAATTTCTTTTACTTTATATTCTAAAAGAACATTAACATAATTGGATCATGATAATGTTAGTATGTTTTAAATTATGCACATATCCCTTAGAAAATTCTCATTATATCTTTAATGTGTTATAAAATTTTAAAAAAAATGTTTTATGGATATTTTAAGGAATGTTTTCAAAAGTTATTATGGTTAGTATGTTATTTTTAAACACCATACTAGGCATTCGTATTCTCATCGTACGTTTTTAATTAAAAATTTTCAGGTAACATCTTTTAGCAGATAAAACATTTCATCAATAGCTGGTTTCCTAGAGCCTGAACCAAATTTGATCCTCCATATGGCACCGACTTCAAGTACTCGGGAGCTGGGGTGTGACAGTTGGTATTAGAGGAAAAACCCAGCCCTAAGTGTGGTGCACTGTTTGGGTTGAGATGTAGGGCCCTCAACGAGGACATTCTGCTCTGAAGGTTGGGTGATTGTAACACCCCAGAATGATAAAAGGTTAAACGACTAAATGATATGAATCATGTGAACAATGTGAAACTTCATTTTTAGGAGCGTGTCTGATTAGAAATCCACATTTATGCATGTTTGGCTTGGATTAGTGATCAGGATGGGTGACCTTTTGGGAAGTTTCCTAGGATGTGTGTGTGAGAGAGGAAAAAACACACTAGAAAGGACATGTGTTGGCCTATGGGGACTATCCTTAGTCAGATGACCTGTTCATGCATGTGGGTGGACCCTTGGGTGGGGACCATGAGTCTATGGGGAAACTGGTGGTATATGGTGGGTCAGGACCTGATGACCATGTTATGGCGGGGTGGCTGTGCTGTCCCTGGGGCCCAGTTTTCACATTTGGTATCAGAGCATTTAGTTTAGATAACCCTGGAAAACCAGAACTGATCAATGAAAACCTACTTAAGGAATACTAAGAATGATTTTTTCTTAATTTTTAGATGGAAAACAAAAGTTCTAGTCTTTTGTCTCTTCCAATATAAGTATTAGATACCATAGTGGGAAAATCTTGTGAAGAAAAGTATGTGACTTTTGAAAACTATTCATTAATCATGCAAAACCCTCTGCCGAGTATCCAACTCTCCTCGTGTACTCCAAATTCACCATGGATCCAGTTTCATCTATCACCTCATGATGAACACTCAATTCTAGTTCTATGTACGTCAAGAGAAATACTTTGAGGTTATCTTTAAATGTTTTACCCTACCAAACAATTTCTTTTATCTTTAAGAATTTGTGGTGGATTCATATGGGGCTGACCCTTAGGGAGCGTATGTATGTCAAATTTGGACCTACGGTCTCCGTGTTCGAGTTATGGACATTGAATCCCTTGAGAACGAGAATACTCGTTTGCATTATCAGCATCAAGTTCAGGACGATGTCTCTCAACATGATACCTGACATGATTCTCTCAATCTAAATTCTAAATGTCCACACATGGATGATCCTAATTGCAAACATTACATCTGGACCACGGATATTGAAGAATTTAGAATCGCGTTGGGGATCCATTTGTCTGAGAACTGGGGAAATACCCAAAATCAGTGGAATCCATGAGGAGTCATCTTAGAGGACGCCATGAAATCCATACTAGTGTTTTGTGAGAGGGAGAGAGAGATTACGTAATTTCTTGAGTTTTATAAATCAAGTCTGATGAATGATGTTGTATACTCTGTTTTGATATTATTTTATATTAAACAATGACTCAGCTTAAATGAGAATTTCCATAATGAAGATTGACTTCATAAAATTTTTCGGATAGAAGATATGAGTTCAAAAACCAATATTTTATCACTACCTACTGAGTTGTTAGAGAATATAATTGTCAAGACATGCTCCGAAGAGGACCAGTCCTACGCCCGCATACATCTGACTTGTAAAAAACTCCATCAGGTATCGAATAGTCTAAACATTCTCCATCTTTACCAAGGTAGCAATTTGGCCTACTACCGTATTTCATATGCACAATTTTTTTCATATAGGAAAAGAATGATGTATCATGAAACACTTTTTCTATGTTTCACTTTGGCTAATTTCTACCGAGCGGTAGGTAAATTCCTAAAATATGCTTTGGATGGTGACCATCGAGAAACCTACCAATTCCAGGTCCAGTGTTTTAGTATATACGAAGAACTCTATGACATCAATATTTTCAATAATTACGTGGTGTGTGGGACTTATAGGGATTTAGTCCAATCAGAACATTCCAAACTCCACTCTCCTCATGCCTCTTTATGGAAGGCAAGTGCTTTAGACACAGGAACAACCCCAGCTGTTCACAGTGTGTCTAGGAAAAGGAAATCGATCATCTGAATACTACCTTAGGAATCCACCTGAGGTGGTCAGCACCCTATCATCAGTGGTGTTCCCAGTATTGGAACCTCATGAGTGACATGTGTCTGGTGTTTCCCTGGTTTGTGTACGAGATTTTAGAATTGAGAGGACACAATTTTTTGTAGGTGGGAATAATGTAACGCCCTGAGATTTTTATGTGTGATAATAAAAATTTTATTGGTTTTCAATGAAAATATTATCTCACCTTGTTGAATGAATAATTTAAAAATAAATATTTTTGGCAAACAAAATTTATTCTAATCAAATAATTATTTAATATAATATTTTTAATAATAATGCTAATATTTATGAATGAAACTAATATTTTTCTTGTTTTCCAAATATGGTATTTATATATATGCATATGTGAATAGGATTTGAATTATAAATATATAAATCTAAAACTATAATTTTATGACGTTGAGAATTATTGCATTGAAATATTTTAACTCCATTACGTATGCGAACTAATATTGAATCTATTATATAAATAATTACATAGGGTTTTTATATTGTATACATATTATAAATATTGATTAGACTAAAGTTGAATAACATTATTAAAATTTCTGATTTTGTTTAATAAAGTTATATATCTGAAATATCACTATTTTAATTGTATAATACCTATGAATGTTCAACAAGAAAAGAATTATTGTTAATTTGAATCATATCATATTAACATTTTTTTAACAATTTTCAAAATTACAATTAATTTCTACAAATTATGGTAAATAATATTTTGAAAACACATTTTCAATTGTCAATTATTGTATTTATCTAAAATAATACTAAGAGTATATAATTTATGATATATAAATATAAGTTTTTTAAAATCATTTAGTAATAATAACATTTACTTTTTAAAAAATTATTGAAAAGATAAGTATAATAGATAAATAACTTTTAACTTCTTAAAGTTATTTATATTATATGAAAATGGAAAAAAGATAAAGTAAAAATGATAGTGACATTATTATAATAAGTTGGTTGTTTGAAAACAAGGTGAAAGAACCCCGTAAGGAATGTGTGATCCACATAGGAGGGGAACGGACAAAGAAAAAAAAGATAAGATAATAAGGATATATAAATAAATAAAATATATATATAATAATATTAAAAGTGGGGAAAAGTGGAGATATGCATGAAGAAGAGGGGTGTCTCATGTAGGGATTCCCTAGGGAGCCTCCCGTCACCCCGAGTCAGGGCTTGCTGTAGCCATGACATCCGGTCAATCATCCTTGCCGACTTCGAGTGGAGGGTAAGTGGTGGCCGAGGCTGAGGTTTTGTGTGGCATCGATGGGTTTGAGCGGCGGAAGGCGTGACCTTCAGTTGAATCCAGATCTAGTTCTGTTTTGGGTTAGGTTTCCTTTTTAGGTTTTCTCCAATATAGTGCATGGTATGTTTTAAATCTTAACATCTATGCGGGCTAGGAGTGGTTGCGAAAATCGATGCTAGGTCTGGTATTTTGCACGTTGTTTTCTCTTTTTGTCACTACATTGGACCATTGGATCAATTATTGTTTATTTTCAATTATTTATGTGTTCCTTCATTTTAGATTAGTTAATTTTCTATTAGAATGTGAACTGATTGGTTTCATTGTTGACCACTTGTGTGGTTGTGGTGGTTTTATTCCTGTTGCACATAAATTTTATATTGGTTGTGAACTATTTTGGTGCGGGTTTTTTGTTGATTTTCCACTATCAATCCCACCGTCATGATCAAATGGATGTTTTTTTATCAAATGTCATATTCTATTAACCTTTTTGTTTATAAAAAAAATTGAAGTTAATTTGTTTGGTGGATTTTAATCTCAACTAAAATATATAAAACAAATTCCGGATAATAATCGTTTCATAAATTTTATTTTATCTCTAGGGATTTTAAGACCTTAAATATAGGGTTTGGGTTTCTGTGGTGCGTATTGGTTAAATTTCTTTTTGTTTTTCACCTTCTATATTTCTATGTTCCATGTTATTGTGCCCCTACATGGTGTACCCAAGCATTGAAAACTATCAAGGTAAGGGTTCATTATAATTTTTCTCGAACATTTATTTATTTTTATAATCATAGGTTTTGTAAGGTTTCCATTTATTTTTGATTATATAATTAGTGAAAAAAATGTATACATATATAAATATATATATATATATTTGTATTTTCATATATCTCTATTTAAATATTCATATATGAACTATGTTCTTATGCTAAATTTTTTATTTTTAAACCATATGATTTGTAGGCGATTTAACATTGTCTTGCTTGTGAGGTTTTATGTTTTCTATATATATGTATATACACTTGTAATATAAAATTCATCACCTTATTGTTAGAGGTTAATTCTTTATTTAAGGGTTTCAAGATCTTAAGCTATAGGGTATTAATAGTCCCTAAGTAGGGACACCTCTTGAAAATTATTTTTATGACTTAAATACATAATCGGTTATATATATATATATACAAATGTAAATGGAATTATATAAGTATAATATGCACAGCCCTATGGTTTTTCATAATACTGTATGTCTGGAATTAAGATTTACTAAAAACTTGAGTTTCAAAAGACAAAGAAGAACTATAAAATGCATGGAGTTATTTTTGTAAGGGTTCATTATAATTTGTCTCAAACATTTATTTATTTTAATTATTTTCTGTTTTCTAAGGATTCTATTTATTTATTATTATATACTTTTTGAAAAATATGTATACATGAATAAATATATATATTTTTTATGTTCATATATCTCTCGTTCAAAACACATATATGAACTATGTTCATGAACTAAAAATGTAATTTCTAAATAATAAGATTTTTAGGTTATTAAACATTGTATTTCTTGTATGGTTTTATGTTTTGTGTATATATGTATATACACTTGTAATATAAAATACATTACCTTACAGTTAGAAGTTAATTCATTCTTTAAGGGTGGTAATATCTTAAGATATTGGGTATATGTAGTCCCTAAGTACGGACACCTCTTGCAAATTCATTTTATGCCTTAAATACATAAACGGTTATATATATATATAAATTTGTAAATGGAAATATATGAGTATAATATGCACAGCCCTATGGGTTTTCATAAAATTATATTTTTGGAATTATGTTTTACTAAAAACTTGAGTTTCAAAAGTTAACGAAGAACTATAAAATGTATAGAGTCATTTTTGTAAGGGTTCATTATAATTTTTCGCGAATGTTTATTTTATTATCTTATGACGTGTACGAGTTAGGTTTTAAAATTTTCCATTAAATGTATATTTTGTAAGAGTTTAATTAATTTGATCAAATTACAGTAGTTATATGTGTGTATATACATATACATATACACTTAAATAACTTATTATTTTATGTGTACATAAGTTAAGGGTATTTTAATTTATAATTATTTTCTATTATACATTTAGGGTATAATCATACATAGACACATAATTCAATATATTTATATTTTATGATATTAAATATGATTTACAAACATTAAATAAAAACATGGGTGTGACATGTACATATTATATATATATATATACATATGTATATATGTATGCACCTATAAGTTTTAATCGTAGGCTGAATAAATTTTTCCTGAAATAGCCTTCGGTGGTTAAAGTATGTTTTTGATATGTTTAATTTAATATTTGTATAACATAAAAAAATAATGCGCTACAAATTAATTGGCCTTATATGATATGTAACAAAAGGCATGACCATTAATTAAAACATGACCTTTTATCAGCGCATGCTTTGTGCACAAATGAAATTTGTCTTGATTAAAAATTATTCGTTTTAAACTATAAATATATGTCTCCATAAATCAATGATTATGAATATTAAGTATCTATCATTTTATGTTGTAACCCCATCCATTCATTACTTTTGTGTTTTAAATCAATATCACATGTGCAAATAACGTTTACTATATTATTCATGTCATTAAGAAATTTATTACCTAAATAATAACAGACGTGTTATAATTTAGCCAAATGTCATTTCCATTTATCAGCAAATGAATTGAGCATGAATAATGAGAAAGTATTTTAATTCATTAAAAGTTTATTAATATGGAATATTGGTAATGTTATTATTTTATGTGATAATCAAATAATTTATTATTAATAATTTAGGAGATAAGCATTTAATTATTCAAGGTGGTATGGGACACTTTGAATAATGTGAATTAAGAAACCATGTAATATGTGTACTGGGAATGATAACTAGTTTAATAAATCAATGTGGTATGTGCTCTTTGATTTAGAGATGTGTGGAATCCATTGAACCTAGTATGTTCCAGGGTGGGGACCTGTAAAAGTAAGCCCTCCAGGTTGGGGTCCAGTTACAGCAGACCCTCCGGGTTGGAGTCCGATAATTAGAGGCTCTCAGGGGTGGAGTCCGGTTACAGAGGCTCTTCGGGTTGGGGTCTGGTTAGAGTTAGCCCCTATGTCTTGGCATGAGGCCTTGACCCGGTCTGGTATATGTACTTTCCTCATTAAGTATTCGTAAACTAATTAACTCTAGGATTATTCGATTAGTAGAATATTCCAGGTTAAAGATCTTATGATCATGATAATCAGAATAATTTTAAGTATGACATATTTATTATTTATTGAATATTCAATAATTTAATGGCCAATAGTAAATGATGATATTTATGTTATTATTTTTATGACCAAATTTGATCATGAATTACACATAGTTATTAATTTTGCACATAAATTTTAACATGAAATTTCTTTTACATTCTATTCTTAATGAGAATTCTCATAATTGAATCATGATAATGTTAGTATGTTTTAATTTTTTCACTTATATCCCTTAGACAATTTTCATGGTATGCTTAATGTGTTACATATTTTTAAAGAAAATGTTTTATGGAAATTTAAAAAAAAATCAAATGATATTTTGGGTAGTATGTTATTTTTATACCCCTTACTAGGCATTATTATGCTCAACCAACATTTTTAATTAAAATATTTCAGTTAATAGCTTTTAGCAAATGAAACATTACAGTATTATCTGGTTTCCCAGAGCCTGAACCAAATTTTATCCTCTGTATGGCACCGTCTCCGGGTACTCAGGAGCTAGGTCGTGACACATGTTACTCGTGATGGGTACTAGAAATCTCACTCTTTTTTACTTTGAGGAAAACCTATAACCCTCCGCCCCATATCCCACAAAAAATGGAAGATATAATTTTTATAGAAATGAAATCATTGATGTGTAATAAAAGATAGATAAAATGATATATATAATAATGAGGGAAAAAGAGATAATGAGAGAGGAAAATAAATGGCCAGAAAAAAAATCAAGAGGGAAAAAAAATTTAGAGGTGTTAAAAGTCTGATGTTTGAAAAAAAATAGTGAGGTCAAAGATGATTTGATTTTTTTAGCCAAACCTTTCAATACTTATGTTCAAAGAGGCGATATTTAACTCTAAAAACATAACATCTCATTTTCCATATGTTGTTGAGTCTTTGTTATAGGAATTTGATGTTGTGTTTCCTCAGGTGGTTCCACCTGGTTTTCCACACATTAGAGGTATTAATCATCAAATACACCTCATAACTCGATTATCACAACTGAACTGCCCTACATATTTCACTGATGTAGAAGATACAAATGAAATTAAATGTCATGTTCTGGATTTTTTGGATGTGGGCTATATTATAGAAATCCTTACTCCATGTGTTGTAACAATGCGTTTGTTACCTAAGAAGGAAAAAACATAGAGAATCCGAATTGACCACAAATCCATCATTAATATCACAATCATATATTATTGTAATGGGCCGGACCTCTCTGGCCCATTCCTTTGTCAAAAGGAAGGTCAAGAAGTGTTCTGGAGGGTAAAATGGACTTTTCCCACACTTTCCAGAATTTTGAAACTACACGCCGTGTAGTTTGAGTACACGCTGTGTACCCCCTTCCCAGGTATACCCCGTGTTTCAGGCCGTGTCCTTGCTAGGTGGTGTAATGGGTGCACGTACTGTGTCCAGTTCTACACGCCGTGTAGTCCTTCCCCGCGTATGTGTTACCAGTCAACGGCCGTGTACCATGTTGGAGCCGTGTCCTTGCCATGTGCAATAAATGAGTACACGCCCTGTGTCTAAACTACATGTCGTGTGGTCCTTCCCCGCATATGTGTTACCCTCAAACCGTCTGTTGACCGGTCAATGGTCATGAATCCATGTTGGAAGCCGCGTGGAGACTGTGTGAAAGAACCGAGTACACACCGTGTACCATAAAGTGCACACTGTGTAATTTTTCTTTTCATGCCTATAAAAGGAGGGGTCCCCTCCTCCTTTCCACTCACCCCTCTCCTCTCCTCTCCTCTCCTCTGAGCAGAGCTCTCTCAGGAGAATCCAAGGCTCTTCCTTCCATAACTTCTTCGTCCGAGCTCCGATTTGCGATCTGCCAGTGACCACGGGTTCGTAACGACGAGACGGAGCTTCCGAGCTTGGATCCGTTGTTTTTCTTTTGGCCTTTCCTTTCTGACTTCCACCCGAGGAGGTTTTTCCGAGACCCGATAGAAGTGACGGTCGTCTTCTAAATTTGATCCAAGGGAGTGTTGCGATCGGAACATTTTGAGGTATGGATCTTACCTTCGTCTCTCTAATTTGTGCATCTTTCGAGGTGGGTATCATCTTGTTTTAGTGGGAAACAATTGAACCATTAAATAATGTTAATAATTGTTTAAATAAAGGGGTTAGGAAGTTTGTGATTTCTATTTACTTTCTATATCCTATGATATTATGTTGAAAATTGAATGAGTTTCTACCTACTGAAAATCACGGTCGTTGGGGGCCTTTTCATACACAATTAAATGTTTCCCTCTTCTTCTGGACTTTCTTATGGATAGAAACCTTATAGAATGTGGAATTTGTTTAATCACGTAAAGTTGGCTGTTTAAAATATGGAACCCTTGTTTGATCACCCCGGTTGAACAAAATGGAATAATGAACATGTGGGTGTTGGCTTAGTAACGTGACATGTAATGGGGGTGTTTTGTGGGTTGTTGTGGATCGGGTGAGCAGCGGGGCTGCAGTTGACATGGTTGTGGGTTTGTGTAAATGCTATGATGGGAAGTGGGGCTATAATAAATGGTATTAAAGGGATAATGATGTACGGTGTGGTTGTGGTTATGGAGGTTGGCAGAGGGGCTACTGGGATGGGAATGTTTGTGAACAGTGGGTTGTGATTATTAATGTAAAGTGGAAGAGTTAATAAATGGTGGGGCGTGAAACAGAAATAATAATCAATGGGTTGGTTTGTTGATAAGAAGGGCTTGGTTGTGTTGCTTGTCTTTTCCTAACTTGATTTGTGGATGGCAGGGAAATGTTTTACGAACTTTTGGTGTGGTTGGTTGTGGATAGTTTCCCAGTAGTTAAGGAACCAAATAAACTTTTTCTACTGAAATGTGAAAACCTAAACGGGGTTAGGGTTGTTTTTTGTATGTATACTTCGTGATAGCAGTGTCGAGACACATGCTCAGTTTCTCTATTTAGAAGCCATAGGTTGGGTTGTGTGTTTATATATATATATATACATATATCTTTATCTTTTGTGTTTTATCACACCCCACCCATGTTGACCACTTAGTGTCGAACACTCCCATTTCATGGGAGAGGGTGTTTTCCCTTAGTTACTAGCTCCGTCCTGCTCCTTCTCCCCTAGGCTGTGATGCCTTGAGGCGACCATACACCTAAGACTCTTCGGGTAGGTTTCGATTGGGGTGGATTTAGCCCAAGACTCTTCGGGCAGGTTCTACTGTTTCCCAAGAATCTTCAGGATGAGGCCCAGGTGTGTGCGGGCGGGATACATGGTTGTGAGGCCCAGGTGTGTGCGGGCGGGATACGTGGTTGTGAGGACAAGGTGTGTGCGGGCAGGATACGTGGTTTTGAGGCCCAGGTGTGTGCGGGCGGGGAGAGTGTGGCGGCATTAGGACGTTCGTCATTAGGAAGAGCAGCTAACTAGATGGAAATGGTTCGGGGTACCCAATGCTCTTGTTTCTTATATACTACTACCTGTTGTGCTTGTGTTTTGGTGAGTGTGGCTGATGAGGTTGGGTGGATAGAATTCCATTCTAGGTTTCTTCTGTTGTTCTAATTGGACATTAGGATGTCTCCCCACTTGTGCACGAGAGCTTTAGGTTTCCCTACTGAGTATACTTGAATGCTCGCCCAAAGTTTACTTTCAGGTTTCCAGGAGGACTACCAGGGTCGTGCGGGACCCTACTAGTCAGACAGTTGGAGTTTTTGCTGTTGATGTAACTTTGTTTTCTTTTGGTATTGTACTTTTATCTTTCTTGTACTTATACCTTGTTATAAAATTGTTTGAACATGCATGTGGGAATGGTTTGGGGTTATTTCTATATAGGTGCACTTTTCCTTTTTGGTGATTGACTTGTCATATTTCCTGATCTTTAAAAATAAAAAGGGAAATGCCTCCCATATTTGTGAAAGCTCGTACCCTTGGTGCTAGTCCCCAACCCGGGGCCTACTGGAGGCGGGACTCGGGGGTCATTATCTCACTTTCACCATTTCCATCTCAGGAGGGGCATCTTTGGTGGGAGGGGGTCGTGACAGAATGGCATCAGAGGTGATGTTTGAGAGATAGGATAGAGTCTAGAGTTAGGCACAGTGAGGATTGCATGGGATGGTAGGGCAATAGTGTTGGTTAATCTTGGTGTGTGACATTGGCCAGGGAATACCGGCTAGGAAACGGGATTTTACGGCCCCCCGTGATCTGATGGAAGGACTCTGAGCCTACCGAATGACCAAGTGAGACCACATTTATTGCAGGGTAGAGAACCTAGGGAAGGTACATGCATCATCATGATTGTGTTTTACTTGATTTGGGTGTTATGGGAAAGAAATTGAAATAAAATGATAAAATAAAACCTTGAGTTTTCCTTACTTCTTGGGATTAGGCGATCCTTGTTTACCGTACAGCTATGGCACCTGGACGTCATCCCCGGGTGGGTCAGACGGCCGAGGCCCAGCAGATTCAGGCGGTCGATCAGTTGAGGATTGACCAAGAGGAGGAAGATAGCCAGTGGCAGAAGACTCTTCGTTCATTCCAGCAGAAGACCCTCAAGAAATACGAGGGTAGTACTTCGGATACTGAGATGGAGAGGTGGCTTGAGCAGCTAGGGATCGCTTTTACCTTGATCCGTACTCTGAGGGAGTACTGGGTTCCCCTAGTATTCAGTCAGCTGAGAGGTGCGGCACGACAGTGGTGGACGCTCTACCTCAGAGAGAGGATAGAGGCAGAGGTTCCATGGGATGACATTGAGAAGGAATTCTGAGAGGAATTCCTTTTTTCCATGATTAAGGAAGAGAAGCGGTAGGAGTTACTCTCCCTTCAGTAGGGGAGTATGACGGTATGAGAGCTGGGAATCATGTTCAAGGATCTCCTGTGCTTTGCTCTGGGTCACTTTTCGAATGAGGAGTCTCAGGCGAGACGTTTGGAGGAGGCACTTCGTCCTTCACTCCAGTATGCTGTCACCCCCTTCACCCTTCCGACGTACTTGGCAGTACAGAAGAAGGCAGAGGTTGCATAGAGGATGCACTCGCTGGGAGGTTCACCCTGAGAGGGGATCCATCCAGGCTCGTCGAAGAGGAAGGAAGTCAGCAGCAGGTCTCCTGCGATGGGACCTTCCAGGTTCAGGCCAGAGGGGAGTAGGCCCCAGCAGTTCCATTTTAGATCTTCAGGTCCTCGCCCCTTTTCTGTGAGCCCAGGACCGAGGTCTTTTTCTTATGGAGGTTTCGGGCATGTTCAGAGTCGGTGCCCGACCCAAGCTCAATATGGGGTAGGTGGGCAGGTTCAGCACCCACCTCAGCAGCACCAGTTGCCGGCGAGGCCCTTCCAGTAGCAGTAGGACCATGCCACTCCGAGGGCAGACTTTGAAGGAGGAAGCCAACCTCAGGGTGCTCCTCAATGACCTCGACTAGGGAATGGTCGGGGAGGTGGACGACATCTGATAGGTAGAGGAGATGGGCATGGACAGTTTCACGCAGCAGAGTTGGCAGCTCTAGTGGGACCAGAGGTGGTACGAGGTACAATTTGTTTGTTCAACACTCTTGTTTCTGCTTTGTTCGATTCGGGTGCCTCGCACTCTTTTATTGCACCTAGTCTAGCCCATGCTTTGGGACTGGATGTAGAGAGACTTTCCGTACCACTGGTACTGAGTACACCATTTGGGGGACAGACCAGCGTATCTTAAGATTTCTGGGGATGTGGGATGACGTTGGGACCACATCGATCTAGTGGAGACCTTCTTCTGTTACAGATGCAGCCACTCGATGTCATCCTAGGCATCATTGGTTGTTTTTTGTTAGTGTCGTTATCGACTAATTCCAGGGAAGAGTCATATTCTCTGACGTAGATGGGCAGCACATATCCTTTGTTGGCAAGAGGAGCTATCAGGCGGGGAGCCGGAATGTGGAGCCTCTCCTATCCTTGTTGGGTGGGTTATCAGTGGTTCCAACTGATACAGAGATGATGGATGTCCCAGAGGTTGTTGGGGAGTTCCTCGACATTTTTCCTGATGAGGTTGTGACTCTACCCCCCCCCCCCCCTGACGTGACATTGAGTTCGGGATAGACTTACAGCCTGGTGCCTGTTCGATTTCGATGTCCCCTTATCGAATGGCACCTTCGGAGTTTCGGGAGTTGCGGATTCAGATTGATGATCTGATGGAGAAGGGTTTTGATCGACCCAGCGTATCGCCATGGGGTGCTCCAGTTTTGTTCGTGAAGAAGGAAGATGGTGGTCTCAGGTTATGCATAGACTACCGAAGGTTGAACGAGGTAACGGTCAAGAACCATTACCCCCGACCAAGGATAGATGATCTCTTTGACCAGATGAGGGGAGCAGGTTGGTTCTCTAAGATGGATCTATGATCGGGATATCATCAGCTGAGGGTGAAGGATAGTGACATCTCAAAGACATCTTTTAGGTGCAGGTATGGGAACTTGGAGTTTGTAGTGATGCCGTTTGGAGTTATGAATGCACCGGTTGTGTTCATGGGACTTATGAACTTTGTCTTCCGAGAGTTTCTGGACCGGTTCGTCATTGTGTTTATCGATGACATCCTGATCTACTCAAGATCATAGGAGGAGCACGTTGAGCATCTCAGGGCAGTCTTGGGAGTCCTTCCTCACCACCATATTTATGGGAAGTTGTCGAAGTGTGAGTTCTTGACACAAGAAGTACACTTCCTTGGGCATGTGGTGTCTTAGCATGGAGTGTCAGTGGACACGTCGAAGGTGGAGGCAGTTGTTTCTTGGGCAGCACCCAAGAGAGTGGCAGAAGTTCGTAGTTTCATGGGGTTAGCAGGTTACTATCGGAGGTTCGTTTCGGACTTCTCTCCAGTTGCTTCTCCTTTGACAGCTTTGACTAGGAAGAACCAGGTCTTCCTTTAGAGCGAGCAGTGCCAAAGGGCTTTCGACTACCTGAAGGTGAAGTCGGTCAGTGCTCCTGTACTCAGGTTTCCATAGGAAGGGGTGTTATATGAAGTGTTTTTTGATGCTTCTGGCCTTGGTCTGGGGTACGTTCTGATGCAGAAGAAGGGTTTGATTTGTTATGGGTCTAGGCAGTTACGCCCTCACGAGCGTAACTATTCCACCCATGACCTGGAGCTTGCAGTAGTAGTGTTCGCACTGAATTTGTGGCAACATTACCTCTTTGGGGAACACTTTGTGGTCTTCTCAGATCACAAGAGACTGCGTTATATCTTCTCCTAGCATGACCTGAACTTACGGTAGTGGATATGGGTCGAGTTTCTCCAAGACTATGACTTTGAGATCTCTTACACTGAAGGTAAGGTCAATATTGTGGCTGAATCCCTAAGCAGGAAGTCACATTAGGAAGTGATTCGGGAATCTGCTGATGCTTGGAATGTGATGGGAGAGTTGGATGCCTTGCACTTGGAAGCAATGGTAGAAGGTGTTAGAGGCTATTTTTTTCAGATGACGGTGTAGTCCACCTTGTTGTAGTAGGTGGAAGAGTCTCAGTGGGGGGACTCCGAGGCATAAGTGATGCAAGATCGTGTTGATCAGGGGAACGCTCCTGAAGGATGGTCAGAGGACAGCTGACATCGGATGCTCTTCCATGGAAGGTTGTTTCTTCCGGAGGCAATGCGTGAGGGAGTTCTCCGTGAGTTCCATAACTCAGCATTAGCGGTACATCCTGGAGTTTCGAAAATGTACCGAGGACTGAGGGATCATTTTTTGTGGCCCGGGGTGAAACAGGCATTGGCGGAGTTTGTGGCTAGATGCCTAGTGTGTCAGCAATTGAAGGATGAACACCGTGTTCCCAGTGGTTTGTTGCATCCTTTAGATGTCCTCTAGTGGAAGTGGGATGACATCTCGATGGACTTAATCACATGACTACCCAAATCTCATGGAGGTTATGATGTTATCTGGGTAGTGGTGGATCGTCTGACGAAATCAGCTCACTTCTTAGCAATCAAGGAGTCGGGCCCAGTGAGTACCTTTTCACAGAGGTACGTAGACGAGGTGGCACGCTTGCATGGAGTTCCGAGGACTATCATCTCAGATCGAGATACTAGGATTACCTCACGAGTCTGTAGGGGGCTACATCCTGCTTTTGGAACCCAGCTACGCCTTACCACTGCTTTCCACCCCCAGACCGATGGGCAGACGGAGCAGAATATCTAGATGTTGGAGGACATGTTGCGGGCATGAGATCTGGATTTCGGAGGATCATGGGTACGACACTTGCCTTCAGTAGAGTTTTCCTACAACAACATCTTCCACTCTTCTATAGTCATGGCACTTTTTGAGGCTTTGTATTGAAGGCCATGTCGTTCACCCATTTTCTGGGCAGAGGTTGGTGAGACAGGTGCTCCTGGGCCAGAGGTAGTGCAGAGCACCATAGAGAAGGTCCAGATTGTGCGTGAGAGGATGAAAGCGGCTCAGGACTGACAGAAGTCTTATGCTGATCGTTGGAGGAGGTCATTGGAGTTCGAGGTGGGGATCATGTGTTCTTGAAGGTTTCCCCTCGATGGGGGAAGCAGAGGTTTGGGAAGGGGAGAAAGCTATCACCCAGATTCATCGAACCTTTTGATGTGATGAGGCAAGTCGGCGTATCAGCTGGCCCTGCCACCTCTGTTGGAGAAGGTTCATGACATCTTCCACGTCTCCCAGCTTCGTCGGTACTTACACGACGACTCCCACGTTATCGACTGGGGGGAGTTAGACATGATAGACGATGCGACCTTCGAGGAATGAACAGTCAGAATCGAAGATCGTAAAGAGAAGGTTCTCTGTGGATGAACCATTCCCTTAGTTCATGTGTTGTGGAGGAATGGTGGCCTCGAGGAGAGCACTTGGGAGCGGGAGACCCAGATGCACGCTCAGTTCCCGGAGTTGTTTTGACTTGTGTTTTTCCATTGTTCTTCTGAGCTTTGTGTTGATGTTGTACTATGTACCTTTGATATATGGAATGATCGTCTTATCCGTTGTGAGACCTTTGATTTCCTTGTTCCCTGGTAATGTGTAGCATGTCCGGATGTGTGGTAAAGGGAAAAACTTGACCCTTAATCGAGATGCATTAATGTGGATGTGATTGAAACCGTGCGGTCAAGTCAGTGCCACCTAAAGTGGATAATATCTCGACATAGGTGAAGAAATTTCCCAAACCCACGTGTTCCGGCAGTGTGTTGGTTGTGTGGTGTTGGGGTTAGTACGAGTTGAAAACTACTAATGTATGAAAGTGGGAAGACCCAATTCTTAATCAAGACGAATTAATGAGGATTCGATTAAACCCGTGCAGGCCAGTCAGTGCCGCCTAAAGCGGATAATATCTCGACATAGGAGAAGTAATTCCTCACACATATGATTACTGTTGTTGGTTGGGTTTCTCTTATAACGAGAACCCTAACAGGTATCTTGTTGGGTTCCTCTGGGTTGGTTTTTGAATTCTCGGGGACGAGAATTTTTTAAAAGGTATCTGATGTAATGGCCCGTACCTCTCCGGCCCATTCCTTTGTCAAAAATTAGGTCAAGAAGTGTTCTAGAGGGTAAAATGGACTTTACCCACACTTTCCAGAATTTTGAAACTACACGTCGTGTAGTTTGAGTACATGCCATGTACCCCCTTCCTGGGTATACCCCGTGTTGCAGGTTGTGTCCTTGCTGGGTGGAGTAATTTGTGCATGATGTGTGTCCAGTTCTACACGCCGTGTAGTCCTTCCCCGTGTATGCATTACCAGTCAACGACTATGTACCGTGTTGGAGCTGTGTCCTTGCCATGTGCAATAAATTAGTACACACCATGTGTCTAAACTACACGCCGTGTAGTCCTTCCCCGCGTATGCGTTACCCTCAAACCGTGTGTTGACCGGTCAACGGCCGCGGAGCCGTGTTGGAAGCTGCGCGGAGACCGTGGGAAAGAACCGAGTACACGCCGTGTACCATAATGTACATGCTGTGTATATTTTATTTTCATGCCTATAAAAGGAGGGGTCCCCTCCTCTTGTCTAATCACCCCTCTCCTCTCCTCTCCTCTCATCTGAGAAGAGCTCTCTCAAGATACTTTAAGGCTTTTCCTTCCATAACATCTTCGTCCGAGTTCCGATTTATGATCCGTCGGCGACCACGGGATCGTAACGACAAGGCGGAGCTTCCGAGCTTGGATCTGTTGTTTTTCCTTTGGCCTTTCCTTTCTGACATCCACTCGAGGAGGTTTTTCTGAGACCCAATTGAAGTGACGGGCGCCAACAGACGTCTTCTAAAGTTGATCCGGGGGAGAGTTGCGATCAGAACCTATTGAGGTAGGGATCTTACCTTCGTCTCTCTAATTTGTGCATATTGCGGGGTGGTTATCCTCTTGTTTTAATGAGAAATAGTAGAACCATTAAATAAAGTTAATAATTGGTTAAAGAACGGGGTTAGGAAGTTTTTGATTGCTGTTTACTTTCTATATCCTGTGATATTATGTTGTGAATTGAATGAGTTTCTACCTACTGATAATCACGATCGTTGGGGGCCTTTGCTTACACAATAAAATGTTACCCTATTCTTCTAGACTTTCTTATGTATAGAAACCTTATGGATCGTGGAATCTGGTTAGTCATGTAAAGTTGGATATTTAAAATCTGCAACCCTTGTGTGATCACCCCGGTTGAACAAAATGGAATAATGAACATGTGGGTGTTGGCTTAGTTACGTGACATCTGATGGGGGTGTTTTGTGGGTTGTTGTGGATCAGGTGAGCAGCGGGGCTGCGGTTGACTTTGTTGTCGGTTTGTGTAAATGCTACGATGGGCAATGGGGCTGTAATAAATGGTATTAAAGGGATAATGATGTACGGTGCGGTTGTGGTTATGGCGGTTGGCAGCAGGGCTACAGGTATGGGCTTGTTTATGAATGGTGGGTTGTGATTATTAAAGTAAAGTGGAATAGTTAATAAATGGTGGGGTGTGAAATGGAAATAATAATAAATGGTTTGGTTGGTTGATAATAAGGGCTTAGTTGGGATGCTTGTGTTTTCCTAACTTGATTTTAGGATGGCAGGGATATGTTTTACGAACATTTGGTGTGGTTGGTGGTGGATAGTTTCCCAGTAGTTAAGGAACCAAATAAACTTTTTCTACTGAAATTTGAAAACCTAAATGGGGTTGGAGTTGTTTGTTGTATGCATACTTCATGATAGCAGTGTCGAGACACATGCTCAGTTTCTCTGTTTAGAAGCCATAGGTTGGGCTGTGTGTTTGTATATATATATATACATATATCTGTGTCTTTTGTGTTTTATCGCACCCCACCCATGTTGAGCACTTAGTGCCGAACACTCCCATTTCATGGGGGAGGGTGTTTTTCCCTTAGTTACTAGCTCATTCATGCTCCTTCTCCCCTAGGCTGTGATGGCTTGAGGCGACCTTACACCTAAGACTCTTCGGGTAGGTTTCGATTGGGGTGATTTTTTCCCAAGACTCTTCGGGAAGGTTCTACTGTTTCCGAAGAATCTTCGGGATGAGGCCCAGGTGTGTGCGGTGGGATACATGGTTGTGAGGCCCAAGTGTGTGTGGGTGGGATACGTGGCTGTGAGGCCCAGGTGTGTACGGGAGGGATACGTGGCTGTGAGTCCCAGGTGTGTGCGGGCGGGATACATGGTTGTGAGACCCAGGTGTGTGCGGGAGGGGAGAGTGTGGCAGTGTCAGGACGTTCGTCACTAGGAAGAGCAGCTAACTAAAGGGAAATGGTGTGGGGTACCCAATACTCTTGTTTCTTATATACTACTACCTGTTGTTCTTGTGTTTTGGTGAGTGTGGCTAGTGAGGTTGGGTGGATAGAATTCTTTTCTAGGTTTCTTCTGATGTTCTCACGGGACATTAGGATGTCTCCTCACTTTTGCACGAGAGCTTTAGGTTTCTCCACTGAGAAAAATTGTATGCTCACCCTGCGTTTACATTTAGGTTTCCAGGAGGACTACCAGGGCTGTGCGGGACCCTACTAGTCGGACAGTTGGAGTTTTTTCTGTTGTTGTACCTTTTTTTTCTTTTGGTATTCTAGTTTGAGATTTCTTGTACTTGTACCATGTTATAAAATTGTTTAAACGTGCATGTGGGAATGGTTTGGGGTTATTTCTATACACTTGATCTTTTCCTTTTTGGTGGTTGACTTGTCCTATTTCCCGATATTTAAAAATAAAAAGGGTAATGCCTCCCATATTTGTGAAAACTCATACCCTTGGTGCTAGTCGCCATCCCGGGGCCTATAGGAGGCGGGACTCAGGGGTCATTATCTCCCTTTCACCATTGCCAGCTCAGGAGGGGCATCTTTGGTGGGAGGGGGTCGTGACAATTATCATTAGATACGTGGGTAAGATGATATTCCATATGAGTTATATGAATCTACTATTTTATTAAGAAAAATTAAGATGTGGATAATATTAGATTATAATGAAATAAAGAGATGAGTGGAAAACTGCATTTCCGACAACAAATGGAATTTATGAATGGTTATTATTTACCTTTGGTCTCACCAATGAACCTAGCACATTTATGAGGATAATTAATCATGTAATACATGTATATGTTGTAAAATTTTTGGTAGTTTACTTTGATGATATTTTGTTGTATAGTAGGACCTTACAAGAAAATGTATATTTCTAAAGAAAAGTATTATATGTGTTAAGAAAATAGAATTTGTTCGGATACATTAAAGGTGGTGAATTATTCATTGATAATCTTTTTTAAATAGGATCATTGTTAATCAGTGATGGAGTTCCAGTTGATATTGAGAATATCGAGGCCATTCAAGAGTAGCAGACTCCCACCTATGTCTGATAGCTATGAAGTTTCTATGGGATTTATAGTTTTTATAAGAGATTTTTTAAGGACTCCATCACACTAGAAGTGTTGTTGAATGAGTTGACAAATAGGAATGTTCCATTAAAATGGGTGAAAAATGAAGAGAATACTTTCCATGTACTCAATGAGAAACACATCCACACGACCATGCTTTCTATCCGAGACTTCGGTAAGACCTTTTCAATTTAATATGTTCCAAGTAGAATTTTCATTAGAAGAGAACTTATACAAGATGGTAAGCGTATTTATTTTCTAGTGAGAAGTTAAATGGACCAACTCTAAACTATGCTACATATCATAAAAAGATTCATGTATTGTTTATAGTACTATAAACATGGAAGTATTATCTTTGGACTTAATTATTTGAGATCTATTCTAATCACAAGGCTCTTAAAGACATTAGTATACAAAATAAAATAAATAGGAGAAATGATAGATGGATGGAATTCATTTAATCATTTCCATATTTCATAAAAAATATAAAGGGTAAGGAAAATATTATTGATGAGTTGCATTCTTGAAGATATTATATTTTATCTTATATATATTATAAACTCTTTTATTTTGAGTACATTAATTATTTGTATGTAACTAATAGCTATTTTGGGGAACCTTAAGGTCATTGTAATCCTATAGTATACTAGTAAAAGTTCTTTTTAATTGATTGATTATTATCCTTGACTGATAAGATTTATATTCCCAATTTCATTATCCAATTATTTTTTCAAAAGGAGTCACATCCTATTTGGATAATGGGACATTTTGGTGTTGCAAAATGTCTATGTGTTCATAGGGAGAATTTTTATTATCCCTGGATATTTAGGGATGATGATTTTTTTGAGAGTTAGTTACCTACCAAAAATTCCAATAAAAATTAAACCCACATGGATTATATATTCCTCTCCCAATCCCCAACTCCCCTTGATAGGAAATATAAATGGAATTTATTTTCAGCTTACCAAGGACCAATAGGGGTATAGAATCCTTTTATGTTTTCATGGATATGTTTTCAAAAATGGAACATTTTATTCATTTTCATAGAATATATGATGCACTAAAAATGACATTATTATTATTATAAAGTAATGAAACTCCCTGGATTTCCAAGGATGATTGTTTTAGATATAGATAAAAAATTTCATAGTTACTTTGGATGACCTTATCAAGAAAACTGTATATAAAGTAACTATTCTATACAAAATTTCATCTAAACCCAAATAGGAAAATAAAGGTGTTGATTCCGACACAATCATCCATTTTGAAGAAAATTGGGATGAAGAATCTTAAGAATTGTGAGGAGTGTATTCCACCTGTGGAATTTTCATAAACCACAACCAATAATTCCACTACTAAATATTCTTTAATTTAAATTCTGTATGGTTATAACCCCCATTTTGAAATTTATCTAGTCCACTTAACTATTTAGGAATTAACTAATTTGAATGTTAATGAATATGAAGAATCCATCAGGTGACTCCCAGAAAAGGAAAGAAATAATATTGAGTGAATGAACTATAAATATGTTGATCATTCAAATAAGGGCCAAAAGCCTGTGTTGTACGAGCTGAGTGAACAAGTATGTATTAATATGTTAAAGGATATACTACATGTAATGTGGAAGTAAAAACTAAATACATGAAGAGATAGACATTTTAATGTTCTTGAGAAGATTAACAATAATTCTTATAAGGTATATTTTTTAGTTAATTATGGTGTAGTTCCACTATCAATTTTCTTGATTTTTCTCATTTTATGGGTGTAAAGAATGAAGAGTTAAGGAAGACTCCTTTTCAAGAGGGATAAGATGATAAGAACCATGTCAAAGACACAAAGTCGATTTGCTGGTATGTGGAGTTGTATTTGTATGGCCCAATAA
The DNA here is from genome assembly GCA_963277665.1 of Viscum album. Lineage (NCBI taxonomy): Eukaryota > Viridiplantae > Streptophyta > Magnoliopsida > Santalales > Viscaceae > Viscum > Viscum album. The sequence goes on from OY728120.1 coordinate 2,119,394,691, forward strand.
TATGATAGAGATCAAAGAGTTTTAATGCTACAATGGGTGACCATCTCTCTGCATTAAAGGCCCAATGGATCGTTCCATGCATGGATGGAGAAAATGGAACTATTATCTAACTTATTCATGCCAAAACATTATATTTAATACTTATCTCACATATTTTCATTAATTTTGGAAGACTTTCCCACATTGAGAATTCTAGAATGGCATCTTTGGACACCAAAGTCAAATTTGGTGGGCTAGGCACTCAAATTCAAATCTAATGATCTGTAGTTGGAATATAACATAATATTTTACCAAATGTATTTAGAGATTTTATTTTTTTGACTATAATTTAATAAATTGGGTTTAGCCTATATGAATTTAAGTTTTTAGACCCTTGACTATTGTATCACACCGTGGATATAAATAGCCACCTACATGACATTGTATTATCATTCATGTTTTCATTGGTGAACCTCTATGAATTTTTTATCTCTATTGTGAGTATTATTACATTCTTCCCTTAATATAGTGTATTATTTACCTACCAGTATACAAGTTCGATTGGTGATCCATGATCATATACCACCCAATTTCATGCCACATTCCATGTGCATTGTGGTATGTATTTTCCATCACATCCCTCCCTTGAGTGTGTTTTATAAGTTTTAGGTCATGTTCTATATAATGTTGGTAGAAAAATTATTTGAAATATTAAAAAACAACATCCAACACTTAACCTCAAAATATATCCATCTTCCACCACTATACACTATGAATATCAATCCACCTCGATTATCTCACATAAAATCCCAAAAAACTAAAAAAATTCCTGAAAACCTCAATAGAAATATAAAAACAATAAAACCCTTAATAACCCTAAAAACACACAAAATCCCTAAAACCCTTAAAACCATAAAAATCATAAAAAATCCCTAGAAATCCCTAAAAAGATAAAAAAATCTAAAAACCCTGAGAAACCCTAAGGAAACCTTAAAACCAAAAAAGACTTAAGACACATAAAAATCTAAGAAATGCTAAAATCCCTAAAAACCACTAAAACCCCCTAAAAACTCTAAAAATCATAAAACCCCATAAAATATTATAAAACGCACTAGAAACTCTAAAACCCCTTTAAACCTCTAAAACAATAGAAACTCTAAAAAATAATAAAAACCCGGAAAATATAAAAAAACCCTAAAAACCTAAAAACCATAAAACATTAAAAACCACTAATACCCTGAAAATCCCAACACCCCTAACAAACCATAAATACCTTAAAAATCACTAAAAATATAAACAACCTAAAACCTTCAAAACCCCAATGAAATTTTAGAATCAAAAAAATTAAAAACCCCAAAAATATTATAAACACTAAAAACCCTAAAAACATTAAAACCCATAAAATCGTAAAAACCATAAAACCCCTAAAACATTAAAAACCATAAAAAATATAAAAACCCAAAAACCCACAAAAACTATAAAAAACCATTAAACCCTAAAAAATATAAAAAAACTCTAAAAATGTTTAAACCCCTAAAAAGTCAAAAATCCAAATAAAAAAAATCCATAAAAAACCAAACAAACCACAGAACCCTCAGAATCCCTAAAACCCCTAAAAATTGTAAAAATAATAAAAAAAACCATAAAAATCCATAAAAATGTAAATCTATAAGAACCGTGAAAACCCCTAAAAACCATAAAACCCTAAAAACACTTAAAATTCCTAAAAACCTAAAAACTCTAAAAACCTTAAAAACCATAAAACCCCCTTAAACCCTATGAATCTTAAAACCCCCAAAAAAGCTTCAATCACATAAAACCCTTCAAAAAAATAAAATATCAAAAACCCTTTAAAGCCCCATAATCATTAAATATATCTAAATAAAACATTAAAACCCATAAAAAAGTAAAAAACCTAAAAAACCAAAAAAAACCCTCAAAATTCCTAAATACCTAAAAGATATAAAAATCCTAGAAAATCCATAAAAACCCATGAAAAAATAAAAAACCCCTAAAAAACTAAAAACCTCTATGAAACCCTTAAAACCCAAAATATACATAAAACATCTAAAAACCTATAAATGATAAAAACACTTAAAACCCTATGAAATCCTAAAAACCATTAAAACCATAAAATCCCAAAAATCCATAAAAACTCTAAAACCCACAAAACCCCTAAAAACAGTTAAACACCTAAAAATGTTAGAAAACATAAAAAAATGTAAAACCACTAATAAGACTCAAAACAACCTAAAAACTCATGTATGTCTCTCCTTTCAAGATTTAATCCTTCCTTTAATATTGCTCTAGGGTGTAGGTCTAGAGGTGGTGTGTAGCCTTCAGGCTTGTTATCACATGATCTTTGGTTCGATGGGTGGTCCCTCTTCGAGTGTTGTCTGCCGTAGTTCCTTTTTTTTTCTTCGAATGAAAAGATGATTCAAATAATCTATTGGAAGATAGTAGTGTAGGACACATATAAGTCTTCAGTTGTGATTGGAAGTAGAGGTTCCAAATGATCAGTGGCATTAGTAGAGACTATGAAAGGATCTTCTTTGGTATTGGAGGGTTCACTATACTTGGATTTATGGGTGGTTGGGGATTTAGAGACTGCGTCTAGTTCTGTCACTAATTTGGAAAAGACCATCATGGATTCATCCTTTCTGGTTGGATCGATGAAGGATCCTTCCATATTAAGGGGTTATGATTTTACTTAGATATTGAAGGTTGAGGATTGCATGACTAATTCAGTTGGGGTCACTATGAGTGTAATAGTTGGTGTCATCTCCAGGGTCTCAGTATAGTTGGAATATTATATTGATTTTATAATGTTGTTTTTTTTGTAAAATTTACTCAACTGATTGGGATAGAGAAGAGGTATTCTCTATAAAACTAGGTTGTTGAGAATTTAGCTCCTTCTTCGAATCATGGATCTACAAAGGGATATATTTTTAGGGGCTCTTTGGAAGGATTTGTTTCAACCTCAACTGCGTAATAATATGCTGTAGACACAATACCTTGTGTAAAATTCAAGGATTTGGTTTTCCAAACCATTTAGATAGATAAAAAAATTTGAATAATCTTCTTCCCCTCTCGGTCCTTCAAAAGGGAGTGTCCAGGTGTAAGAAAACCTTGGTGGGTTATTTTTTGGACAAGAATCTACAGTTTTCAATTTTTTCAAGAATTTACTACGAATAATGGGGAAATGATTGGTTTTAGAGATTGTGAAAAGATAATGTCTTTTATTTCATTTGTTTTTTACCTTCCTATGAAATTGATGAACTTATTTAGAGTGGACCTTTGTTCATTTCATGTAGATCAATGATTCTCAAATCTTCGAATCTAGGCACTTCCCTTAGTAAGGAATCGTTCTCTATTTTTCCAATTGTGGTGAAGTATTATAATATTACTCTTAAATCATTGTCTGTCAAGTTCCTTGACTATATTTCCTAAGCAATCGTCAATCCTATCTTCATAGGAAAATACCCATTTCATATCAACAAGATTAATTTTATGAACATTTGTGTTGAAATCTTGACCATCCATGAACTTCTAGAAGAAATTTCAATGGAATAGGGATATGTATCTTCCTCCTTCAAAGTTGAGTATAGTTGGGTTTCAAAAACATGTTACTTTTGAAAAATCATTCAGAACAATTTTAATAAGTCCATGAAGAAGAACAAGGCAGACTCTAATGTAGGTTGGGCCAAAGTTACCACCATGAAGAGGATTTATCTGAAGAAGGAATCCCCTTGTGTTGCATCTTATGATTCAAATGGTTCTCTGCCACATCATTTTCCAAAACATAATATTTTGGATACGAGGTTTTCTTCCACTTCTGGTAAACCTATGCCTCTTCCATAGAGGGGTTCCAGTTCTATAGTGGTTGTTTCCTAGTATTTTCCCATGAAATATTATAGTCCTAAGAATAATTATAACAGTCCGGTCCACAATTCCTTTGACTTTATAATAGAGGATACTTTTTTGGGATGTATTGGTTCTGGTATAGCTTCTGCTCTTCATACCATTTTTGAACCATCTACCTCAAATGGGAAGTTTCCTTCTTGGAGTTTTGTTATTTTTGGCTCCATATTGGGTTTTAATCCCGTAGTTTCTTCTTCATCAGTTGTGTCAAATGTTCTGGTATTTTAGATGATTTGAAACCTAGGTCGGTGAATTGTGGTTCTATTTCAAATGTTTCTTCTTCTTCTGAATGGAAAAAGGTTTCTGAAGAAATGGAGGCCTCAATAATTGGGTCTGATCAATATGGTTGTCATTCACCAAGATCTCTAGGTTATATTGATATTGGGTTTTCCTCTCCATTTTTGGAACCCCCTAATCAGTTTATTCCCATATCCTCTATCTAAAATGATAATCTAATTAGGTATAAATTTGTTAAGGTGTATTAATATGACACAAAGAGGGATACTATCAAATTTGGACCAAGGATGACTACATTTGAACCTCTTTTTATTTTTAATGGTTTATTTTGGTGTATGGAATTTTAGGGGTCCCATCACCCCTAGTAAAAACATTTAGGTATGTGATCTCATTTTTTTTAATATGTTGGTTACATTGGAATTTCTGAAACACATCTTAAATATGATAATCTTGTGTCTACAATGGGGAATATTATTTTGGGCTAGAAATGACTTTTTAACAACAATTATTCATCTTCAGGGTGTATTCTAGTTTCAGGGAATCCCCAACCATGGATTTTGTATAATCAAATTGAATATACCCATATCTTAGAATGCTATGTAATTATTGTTAATGTGGACTTGACCTGTGTGATTCCTTTCATTTATGGATCTAATTATATTACTAATCATAGAACCCTTTGGGATAATTTGGCCTTTTATTTTTCTTCAATTAATGATGAAAATTTTATTTTTAATGGTGATTTTAATGTGGAGATATTTCCAAAAGAGATATCTCATGATTTTTAATGTGGAAATATTCTATGAAAGATTGTAATTCTTGAATCATGAATTTTAATTTGTTCAACCTCTGATATGCAAGGATGAGGTTCTCTTGGAGGAAGGAGAAATATGGAGTTTAGAGAATGATATATAGATCCTTGGTTATGTCTTCTTGGATGTCCAAATAACTCTTTTAGAGTATAGATTTTCTACCATTTGGTATCTCTAGTCATACATCTGTTTATCAAATCTAGATATGGGAAGCACTCTGGAAAGTTTCCGTTTAATTTTTCTAATAATTGGGTTGATTATGATTTCATTCTCATCTTGTTTTAATCATATTTTAATTTTTAAAAGGTCATAAAATATTCCTTGTTTATAAGAAACTTAATAGGGTTAGAATTTATCTCTATGTATTTTCTACTCAGGTTACTGACCAGAATAATTCAAAAAAATCAATTAGTTCATACTTATTTGAGTGTCGAACTTATTTTATCCATAATGGACACTATAAAGTCCTTATTCAATACATGGATGGATGTAAATAGAGGTTTAAGGAATTTAATCTTAAGGATTCCCTCTCAAGAAAACCGAACATCAGGGTCCAATAACTAAAGTATGAATATCTTAATACTTCATTCTTTTTCAATTTAGTTAATTCTTGATTTAATACATCCAAACCAGTCATTATTTATAGATTGGATGGTTTGATTATCACATATCCATGAATTATTATTTATTAGATAGTTAAGTTATAAAAATTCTTTATTGGATCCTCTTATGCTATAACTTACTCTTGGAGAGCTATTATGGATTAATTTTTGGTTCACTCCCTTAATTGGGCTGGTTGTGATGTGATGGAATAAACTGTGGAGTCATCGGAAGCCATAGGGGAATATTTTCCCTATATCCTAAAAAAAATCATTGGGTCTAAATGGTTTTAATGATTTTTTATTTCATAAAGATTGGTTTGTGGTTGACTCAAATGTGAATGAAGTTGTTTTTTAATTATTCATATCATGGAAGTTGATTCCTGAAAATAATGGCTCAATCCGTTCTATGATTCCTATGGTGATGCATACTTATTCCCATATGGATTTAAGGGTTATTTCTTGATACAACAAAATATACAAGTGTATTTATATGATCATAGCATAATTTTCAAGATTGATTCATCTTTATTGCATCAATAAGGCACAATCAGCCTTTATTCAAGGAAGGTGAATCTTTAATAACATTTTGATTTCCCAAGAATTGATGTGGGATAATCATCTTGACTCTAGGGTTCCAAGATGTGCCTGTAAGATTGACTTGTTTAAGGATATTGATTCAGTGAGATAGGAGTTCATTTGGTATGTCTTGTACCTTCTTGTATTTTTGGTAATATTTTGATCTTGAATCAAAAGTGGTGCCCCTTCCATGATGTATACTATGAATATTAATGGAATCTTGTAAGGTAAATTTCCAATTAAGAGAGGGTTGTGGAAATGGGGTCCTCTTTCCCCTTCATTTTTTCATTGGTATGGGGGTCTTCTCTCGTATTCTAGTTCTCTAATTTCTTCTCTAAACTCTTAATAGATTCATTGGAAATGTAGTAAGAATAATATCTCTCATATTTTTTATATTTTATAGTTCATGGTGGGAAATTTTGACTTGGTTTTAGTTATGAAACTTCTCTAAATGTTTTCTTTTCCTTTTCTAGTTTAAATGATATCCTTTCAAAATCCTTGATGTTCTCAGCTGGAACATCTTATAGTTATTGAGATAATATCAGTGATACTATGGGCATCATGGAAGAGTTCATTCATCTTGGTTATCATAGAGTAACCCATATTACTTCCACTCTTAGAGTGGTTGATTGTGTGGATTTAGAGAAGAAATGTTTTTTAAGGATTAATGTTTGGAAAAATAATATTCCCTCCTTTGCAGGTCATTTATATATTTTTAAACAAGATTTATTTTGTATAAAATATTATAAGTTCTATCAAATTTTTATTTCTAATAATTTGTTTGTGTCCATTGAATATGTAAGAAAACAGTTTTCAACTCAGGTATGGATCCATTAAATTTTGGTCTAATTATTTATTTTGGAAGTAATACACATTCCTAGTGAGTTAGATAAGGTCCCAAGGGTGTATGTGTCTTGTTCCGATCCTGAAACCCATCCTTTTATAGAAAACATGATTGTCCCATGGTCATAAGGTATTATGTAGTAAGGCCACATGGTTGGATCTAACCATACGGATGGTCTTTATATTCAGGAAAATTCATCTCGCAGGGTTGGAACATAGTTTCTCAAACCATGTGACCTAACCATGTGATATTCCCCTTTATCTAGGTTCATATTCCTGGTTTGTGAATAGTTTGGAAAACCATGCAGAAAAACCACGCGTAGTCGAATTTTATGTAATTTTACATTTTCCCATTAATGATCTAATTATCTCCCTCCCTCTTCCCTAATTTGATTCCCAACAACATGATCTCCATTTTATTTAGATCTTCTTGAAGGAATTACCTAGGGATCAAGATGTCTCCGTCATCAGATATCCGTTTGAGTGTTTGTTCATCATGTTGGATGTGCAATGGTATGTACTCAAGTTCGTTTGATCTGTTCTTCGTCTCTCTTTCTCTCAACATAGTTATCAAGGTGTAAGGATTTTAACTATTTTCTCAGATCTACTTAATTTCATGTCGAATTAGAGGATAATAATGGATAATGAGATTCATACAAGCCTATGGTGGGTGGTCAATAACTCATCCCTCAAATTCATTTATTTCGGAATTGTCGTGTGGGGCTTGCCAATTTCAATGGGTTACATTTGTTGAATTTTTATTCCATTCTTATAGCCATCAGAATCATATGGTTATAAACATTCTATATATGCTATTAGTTTTCGGTAGTTATGTTCACAACTCCCAACACCCCATGTAGGGTTTTATTTCATAATTGAGTTTTTGGTGTTTTGACACATTTAGGTCATCATTCGGGTTTCCCTTGCCTTAACCCTTATAATGGTAATCATTCCTATGTTAAATTTCATGATTTAAATTGTGAATTGTGAAATGGAAAGTACTATGAATTTCCACCTCTTGTACCACCTATGGTAAGTGATTCATTTTGATATTTAAATTTTAAATGAATATATAATGTTTATCGAGAATATGACTTAGCGTATTAAATGTAAATGTATATTTTGTCGCACATCCAAATCAAAACTTTCCATGTTCGTGGAAGTTGATTGAGTGAACCAAATCAATTGAACATGAAATACATGGTTTTAAATAAAATTTTTTGTGTTATATGGCCTCATAAAACTAATAAAAGGAAATGATTGAACTAGGTGAATTTTCTAATGGCATAGAAATCATATGACCACATTAATTGTAATGAATTAAATTTAAGATTCCCCTTTAAGCAAGTATGCCTTGAAATATTTATAGGGTTTCTCGAGTCATGTTGTCTCTTGGACTCTTGAGGGAATGATTTTGGTACTCAAAGACTCCATTCCAACTCAAGGATGCCAATTACCTTGGGTGATAACTACCCATGAACCCTATACATGTCAACCTCTAGACATCGGTATGACACCATAGAATCCCTTCATTATTTATACAAGATGCCTTGGATACACTCCATGGATCAAGAATTTACAATTATGTTCCATGGTTACATCCTATCAGTCCCAGTCATTGCCTATACCAATTTTACATTGGAAGAACTCCTTGGACTCAGTAGGAATATTATGGTGGGAATTCCATCGATGATGGTCCTTGGATTACACTCATACCCCTTATATAAAATCAGTTATTATGGTGTTAGAAACCCCATTGGTTGAGGTTTCCTTGGTGAAGTCCATGTAACCACTTCAAAATAATTATCAATTATGGTTTCCTTGTTACAAAATAGAACCTTCACTATTTATTATTTCAGGAGGTGATGTCATTGATGGCAATGCCTCATGTGACATTTTTATTTAAAATGTTAATCAATAAGTTAATGAAATGGTTACATGTTCTGAAGCCTTCTAAGGGATGAAGTGGATACTTGGGTATTTATTTACATTGTACAACATTAAATTGTATTTTCATGATTTCACACTATTAACCATCCACTACACGGGGAACATGTTATATAAATCATTGGTGGTGGCCCATTGAGATTTATCTCACAACCTATCAAGGAACTATTGGATACTTAGGGTAGATTACATGTATATAGGCGTTTATAAAGGGAAGCATAATGATTTGGAAACTTTATATCATTTTGTTCTAGGATGTAGCTAGTATTAGATGAATGAGCTATTGCATTGTATTATTGGGATAGTTTATGTATATCATTCTCTACATTAGGTTTTTTTATGTATTCTTGCTTCCTTGTATCAATGTTTTTTTCTTTCTAGTTATGTGAAATTTATCATCTTAAGCTATTGTTTGTTATTTTATTTGATTCTGTTATTATTGATTTGTCTCTTTTTGTTGTGCATTTTGTTTACTTGTTGCTTCCACTATTTACCTCTATTTATAATTATCAGCTATGCTACACTCTAGTAATGAGGTAATAGTCTCTCCACGGACACACCATAGTCCCTCACTGCTAGTCAGTAGCCTCTTGGGTTCAGGGAGATGCGCTTGAGGCCATTTGGCCCGCTGTTCTTGGGGAACCTCGTAAGTGGCTTCAGGGTTCGAGACGTCACAAATTGGTATAAAAGGTGTTTCCTTTCTTGCTATAAAATTTGGAGATAATATATCGGGGGACAGAAACACATGTGACATGGTCATAAGCCTTTCTTGGTTGTCACGAACCCATGCTCAAGGTAAAGGCTGAGTTACCTAAATTGTAATTGTTGTTCTGATTTTTTCTACCACAGTTTATATAATTTCATTATTGGATGATACACATGATCTGATATGTTTTCGATTATTCTTCTTATTGAGATTCTATTTTATTGTTGGCCTAATGATATGAGGGAAAGTAGAATTGTTACATTCATCATATAGGTACCAAAAAATCTCATCTAATGCATATTTCCATTCAGTATAGATTCATTTCACTACTTTCTTTTCTTGATATGCCTATGATAGTTGAGTGAGGCTTTCTTGTATATGATATTGTGGTACTTTTGGGCTGTGATTGTAAGATTTATTATTTCAATTCATGAGGTTTTATGAACCCTATTTGGTTGAAATGAGTAAATTACCAAATTAAGTCTTTAATTAGAAATTCAAGTGGGTGTTAATTTTAGTGGTATGGAGTATGGACCTTATTCACTAGTACATAATACTTATTATCAAATTTCTTTTTTCTAGGTTCAAAAAAAATGAAAAAATAAAATTGGAATGGTTGCATGTCCTTATCTCACCTTGTCATGCTTGTGAAAGGTAAAGGATTTAACCTGGTAATTAAATATAAAATGTAATGAAAGAGATGCCAATAAATGATGAGGCATGGTACTATTGACCCTTCCTCTACTGGAACCCGTTAAACTATTATCTAAGAACTAATATTTACCTATCCTTCTAAGAGGGTAGATGGGGTAGTATACCTTAGGTATAAATCCATTTATAATGATCATCTTCCATTGGTGTTTCTATCATTTTTCTTAAAGCTTGTTCTGAGGTATGTGATTGCCTTAAAAATGAACAATTATCCTAGGTAGGTCAGTTGGGGTATATTTTTTTTGAGATGGACCATTATGGGTGTTTATGACCTTGAGAAATAAAGAAACTTCTATAGGGTTGGATTTTTGATGGATCGAGGTTGGCTTGATGAGAACATCATAGGTTTCCATATCTTTGAAAATGAATTTTTTGTGATAAATTTTCTAATTAAGATGGGATTTCAAGAAATTAGTTGTTTCTAAAATGATGTTTTATATGAATTGACTATTATTCCATGGAAAGGAAATGTGAGTGTTTTCCGTAGTCGTTCTCTTTCTTAGCAAGAACTAAAAAAATAGGATTTTGAGCATGGTGACATCTGTTAGGTGCGAACTAGAGATAAGGTTGATGCTTGTGCATCATAAGGGGTTAGTCATGGTAGGTAGCACCCTTAAAGCATAAATGTCTTTCTAAATTTGGACAATTTCTGAAATTTTGTGTCGTTTGAGTGCGATTTTCCCTACTAGGACTCTTTCTTTCTAAATGAAACCCTTTTTTGGATGGGTTTTCATGGTATCTTGGACTCCTATAATGGGTGTGAGCATCAGATAATGCTTGGTTTCAATAGGATAGACATGTTGAGGGAATATTCGGGTGTTTCAAAGGACTCATAACCATTTATTCTTCCACAGTAATGGGTGACTTGGTTTATCATCATCCAAGTTAAAAGTCTTACGGGTCAGTACAAATTTGGGTTAAATTCCATATATGAATCACCTGATAACTGAATACATAGGGCTGATAGACTAAGTATGTTGTCAAGATTTGTTATTAGTTCTGGAACCTGGGTTTAGTATGATTTCATGTACATAATAAATGTCACATTGTTAAATGACATAACGAATCAATTGTGTTTGACAAAGTCATTGAGGCTCATGTTGTTGAGTACATTATTTGGTCACATATGTAGTAGAGTGACTGATACTTTATAAAAATAGGTTCATCACAATGATTAGGATGACAATCATGAGACTCATATATTTTTACCTATCGGTCAGTTTGGTTTTTGGATTTTCAGAATTATTCATTCATGTATGTATGAATGAATCATAGGAGTATCACATGTGTGGTTAATATGAGTTAGATCTAGAATGCTTATGTGTAGTTGGTATGAATCTTCTTTTGATAGTTATGACACTATTGAGGTGGGAGTGTCACATCATGTTTGGAAAATAGAATCCCTTCTAAGTAAAATGATCACATCCTAAGATGACCATTGGGAAATGGATGGTTTTGATTGGATGCCCTTACGTCTTGCAGGTTGAAATTGTATTAGTTATTCATCGACATCACAAGTTTGAAATTTTTGGATGTGTATGAAACATTTCAGAAACACTACTAGTCATAGATGGACATCGTCGGTCCAAATAGAGTGATAATAAGTTTCCGCGGTAGTGAAGGCTTTCGATCAGGTTGTAATGGTTTTTCGATAGGTGAATCTGAGGTTCTTTCAAGTGAGATCAAACAGTGGTGGTTCATCTAATCTTCTTAAAAATATTTAAATATTATTTTGGTAATCATATTAAAGAGATGATAATGTCCCTTATCTTTCTATCTTCTATTACACACAAAGAGATCACCGGTCTTACACCACACTAATATTTAAAAGTAATTAGGCTGGTTAGTGATCTCTCTACGATTCAAGCACTTGATTCATGGGATTTTATGAGGCTTGGTTTGTCATGAGTGATACATGTGTTCTTGGGTAGGAACACCTTGGATGGTCTCTTGGGCGCCAACTACTTTCTTCTATCTTAACCTCTAGACGAATGTCTCTCTAGGCTCAGTAAATGTTCTTACATGAACATTTTGTCTTGTACTAATGTCTCACATATAACATGGGGTAATGAATACTAAGGGATAGTTCCTTATACTCAATTTTAATGAATTCCATGTTACCCAGTCTTGTTTTCATGCTCGAATATGAAGTTAAAAGGGGGTAATGATTACAGTGGATTGGATCTGGGTTACACCTTTGTTCATGTCGATGCATTATAGTTTAAATGTTAAAATGATAGTTGAATAGGGAATGTCAGCGAGCATCAGTTATTGGATTTAGTGGATGTGGTTTGGAAAAAAATAGGATACCTAGTAGGAAGGAATTTTGTATCAGTTTTTTATGTTCCATCCATCAAAACCATGAATCTTCAAGGATTTCCAGTCATATGTGGTTTGAATGTTATACTTCTTGTTTAATGTATGTGGTAGGTGAAGGACCATTTTTTAGAACATCATCAGGTGGAGATGATCGTTGTTTGTGTCCACTGGGGATTTTTTTGGTAGATGACTCGACATGGATAAAGGTGTCCATGCGTAAGAAATTGTTTAATTGTGTTAAAAATCACATGAGGGGTGTTTTTATAATACTTAGAGGTTTTATTTGTAAGGAAATTCCATCTAGGGATATACCAAGGTTCAGAATTGACCCCCCCCCCCCCTTTATGATAAAATTCATGGTGGGGAGAACCATCGATTGGATGACTAATGAGACTATGACGTGATCATGTCTCTAGCTAAATGGGATCACCGGTATTGGTATCATTGGAATAAATGTCAAATAAAAGGCTTTATCACTAGGTGTTCCAACCATCAGTAGTTGAAAGTAATGAACCAATGACCTGTAGGATTTTTACAGCCACTTCCAGTCCTATAATGGAAATGGGAAGATATCTCTATTGATTTTATAGTCATCTTACCTACGTAACTAAGGTTGGAGACGTTTTATGTGTAGTTATTGGCTAACAAAAAAAATAATCACACTTCATTCCTATTCATGAGACTTTCTAAATTGATGATTTGGGAAGAATGTATGTTTGTTAGATCATATGACTATATAGGTTCCCTCGTACTATCATTTATAAATAGGGATGATTGATTCAAATTAGGATTCTGGAAGGGCTTCCTGAAATCTATGGGCATATAGGTGCTTCTAAAAACAAATTTTCACCCTCATACTAATGGAGATTCAGAATGTACAATATAGTTTCAAGAAGACATACTCAGATCTTGTGTCCTTGATTTTAGTGCTTCTTGGTAGAAGAATATTTCTCTTACCGAGTTCTCTTATAATAAAATATTTCATGGTACAATTTAGATAGATTATTTTTGAGGCCATATATGGTAGGCCATGTCATTTACCCTTATGGTGGAAATAGGTAGGTGATGTATCCATACTAGGTTCTCATCTCATATAGGAGACTTCAGATCAGGTTCATAGGATCAGGATGATTATATCTACTTATTTGTATATATAGAAATCTTATATTGATCATCATTGACGACCGCTAGTGTTAAATGTTAGGGATTATACTTCACTTAGAGTATCACCAAATATATGATATATATTATTACAAAAGTAAGGTAATTTGTTTCCTCATTATAAAGGAACATTTTAGATTATACAGAGAGTCATTTCAGTAGTGTATCGGTTGCTACAACCTCAGAGGTATCATGACATGAGTGATGTATTTCATGTTTGAAAGCTTCACCAATATCATTCTGAACCATATCACACCTTCTATCCCGACGATGTACAGTTATATTATGATTATACCTTTAAGAGATATGTAGTACACATCATTGACCAGAGCACAATGACACTTAGAGGTTGGTCTATCCCTCAGGTACAGGTCTTATGGTAGCACGACTACATGTTGGATGAGACTCGGTAGTGGGAGGCCGATGGACATGCCTAGTGGCCAAAGTTGTTCTCATAAGGTTTTTATCCACCTTTCTATGGTGAACATAGGGTTTATTTCCTTTAAAGGGGAAATACTATAAGAACCCAGTTTTGGACTTAGGTATGAATCGTTTAATTTTAGGTCAAGTTCATTATTTTAGAGGTAATATGGATGCCTAATGAGTTAGTGAACGTCCCAATGGTATATTTGGATTGTTCGGATCTTGGAAACCATCCCTTTGGGGAAAATGGACACTTCATAATGTTAGAGGAATCCTTGTAGTTGGGGAAAACAATTACATCTAATCCTGTGGATGGTCCGAATTTTTTGGTAGAGCCATCTCACATGGTTGGTGCATGGTTTCTAAAATCATGTGACATAACCTTGTGGTGTGCCATTTTATCTATGTACCCATTCATGGATTCTGTTTTTTTTTTCAAATTGTGCATCCAAACCATGAAAAGAATAATTTTTTGGTAATTTTATATACTTTTCCTTGATGAATTAATTATCCCCTCCTTCTTCCCTAATCTGATTTCCCATAGGAAGAACTCCATTTCTGTCATTTTGGAGCTTTTTGAAGTCCTGAACAGGGGATCAATAGTTCTCCATCATCATGGATCTATTTGCGATTTTTTTCATCATGTAGGATGTGAAACGGTAAGTACTCAAGTTCGTTTGAACTGTTCATCATCTCTCATGCTCTCAACCTAGTTATCGAGGTGTAATATTTTTTAATCTTTTCTCATATATACTCTATTACAAGACAAATTAGAGGCTAATACAGTAATTTTATAGTCATACAATCCTTATGTGTTTAGTCTATAATTTATCCCTCAGGTTCTATGATTTTGGAATTGTCATGTGGGGTCGGTTGATTTCATTGTGTGCTATTAATAGAATATATATTCCATGTGTGTAATCACTATAACTGCATAGTTATAATATTTTTAAATATGTGATTAGCTGTTATTATTTATGTCCAAAAATTCCAACATCCCATGTAGGGTGCGATTCCATAATTGAGTTTTGGGTGTTTTGATATATTTGGGTCATCGTTTGGGTGTGACTTAGCTTGACCCTTCTAATGGAATGTTTTTCTATATTAAATTGATTGATTTAATTTTTGATATTTGTAATATAATTTACCATGTATGTCCACCACATGAACTGCCTAATTTAGTGTTTTGTTGTTATATATAAATTTTATTTGGAAATTGGCAGGTTTACAGAGTATATGACTTGGTTTTTTAAATATAATGGAAATTTTGGTTTCATATACATAGAACACCTTTCCATGTTCAAGGAATGTATTGGAGTGATCCTTGTTAATTTTAATTGAATTATATGCTTTTAATTTAAATATTTCATGCTACTTGGCCTTGTCATACTAATGAAAGGCATGGTTTGGACCAAGTGAATTTATTAATGGCATAGTGATCATATGTCCAAATTAATTATAATGAAGTAATTGTAAGGTCCCCCTTTAAGAAAATGGACCTTCAAATATTTTTTGGGAGGATTTACTCAAGTTAGCTCTTGGATTATCAAGGGAATTCCTTGGGTACTCAAGAACGTCATTCCGGCTCAATGATGTTGGTTGCCTCAGGTGAGACTTACCCAGGAACTTGATCCTGATCTAGAAATGGATTCCCAATATAACACCATAGAATCCAATAATTATTATTACAGGATGCCTTGGATACTCTCCTTGGATCCATCATTGATTAGTTGGTTCCATGGTTACATCATATTGCGCCCAGTCATTGCTTAACTATGTTTTACATTGTAAGAACTCCTTAGACTCGATTAGCATCATATGGTGGGAATTCCTTGGATGATGCTACATAGATTACACTCTTACCCCTTAGCTTCACTCAACTACTATAGAGCTAGCATCCCACGGGGTATAGCTTTCCTTGATGAATACAATGGAACCACTTCATAATAATTATCAAATATGGCTGCCTTGTTACATCACGGAACCTTCACTGTTTATACTACCACGAGGTGATGTCAATGGTGGTTATGCATCACTGGACTTGTTTATATAAACTGGTAATAAATTAATTAATTAACTATTTACATTTTTAGACACCGTCTAAGGGATAAAATATATACTTAGGTATTTAGTTACATTTTACTTCATTACTTTATATATGAATGTTTTTAAACTATTACATTTCCTTTACACGAGTCATATTTTATGGACACCATTGGTGGTGTACCACTGAGATTTTTCTCACACCCTCTTTGGGTGTCTTTAGGTACCCAAGAAAGATTAATTGTATATAGGTGTGGATAAAGGGGAGAATAATGCTTCAAATAATTGATATCTAAATTTTCTAGGATGGAAATATATGCATATGATCGATCAGTAGCTTGAGATCCTTGGGATGTTATATGTATTTACATTTAAACGTTAGGTTTTTCATGTATTCCTGCTACCGTGTATCCATGTTTTCATGTATTCTAGTGATATGAAATTTATCATCATCAGCTATTGTATGTTATTCCAATTTATTCTATTATTATTGTTTTTTCAATTTCCACTGTGCATTCTATTTATTATATCTTCTGTTATTTACATATATTTATAATTAATCATTTTCTACTATTTTAATGAAGGAATAGTCTCTCCACAGACACACCCTAGGACCTCACTTCTAGTCGTGAGCCTCTATCATTCAGGGATATGTGCTTGGGTCCCTATAGCCCATTGGACTCAGGGCACCTCTTAAGTGGAATCTAGGTTCGAGAAATCCCATTAGACATTGGAGTTTTCTCAATAAATTGCCTTCCCTTGCTACCTATGGGGCTAATGTTTCATGGGATCTGATAGATAGTACTAAAGATGAAAACGTATTAGGATTTAATCATGATAGGGATTGGAATAAAGTGGTTGTGGTTAAACGTCCATGGGATACTTGTAACCCATCCTTTTCTTCTGTTTGGGTGTATTTGGATATGATTTTCCTTCTTGAACACTTTCAGTTTTGTGTAGGTAAATTTCCATTGAACATATCATGGTACTAGAGGAAATTATTGGGTTTTCATGATTTTCTTAGGGAACATATTTTATTTTCAGTGAGGAATGGATTGAGAATCGTCTTATGGTTAGATCCATAGCTTCCTAGCAGCCCTATTCACTCCTCTATGAATGACTGTATCATCTATGATTTCGGGTTAAATAAATTTTCATAGGCTGATGACTTAATTTCATATAGATCTTTTAATCCACTAGTTTTTTTCTATATTAATATTTGGGATTTACAGAATGAGATTATATCTTTCACTGGTCCTGGAAGAGGCTTTGATAGGCTGGTTTAGAATTGTTAGTCTAGGTTCTCCATTTTTTGGATTGAGACAAATTAAATGTGAAATATACAACTGTTTCACAGAATTATTTGGTCTTGATATATCCAATCCCTACTAGATTTTCCATCATATTATGGTTAGGGATCCTCAATCTGTTGGTCACTTAAGAGATGAGGCAGTGAAGGGATCTTTATTTTTCTGACCACTGCCTTCTTTGTTAACTGGATTATGAGATTATAGATCATATCTCATCAATTGTGAGTTCCATAGGAAGATTTTTTATTCTTTTTTGAACATGTTAAATGTTGATTTCAATGATGTATCCTTCTATTAAATAGTGGATTGGTTCATTTTTCTATTTGTTTGGGATTCCATGAGTAGTTTCATAGTAGAATTCAGGGTGGACTACTTGTGGTATTTTATTTTGGAAGGAAATGAACTCTTGTTATCATGTATCTACTAGACACTATGGAACTTATTTATATCTCAAGTTGGAATTAAAAAATTTCCCAAGGATTATTAAATTCCATAAATTTTCCAATTATAGAGTGAAATATGATTTTGTTTGAAGATTTAATTTTCATGGTTTTTTTCTTAGAGATGTTTGTTGATTTATTATGGAGGATTTGGTTGTTGTTGGGTTTTCATTAGGTCTTTTTTTGGGTTTTGGTGATGGTTTTCGCTGTTGGACTCAGCTAGGTCATTTTCAAGGATTGATTGGACGGTTTTGAACTTTTATGGGGTTATGAAGGTGATGTTACTATGGATGTTTCTATTTACTTGATGTTGGGTGGGTGAAGGATTCTTGGGGTGTAAGGTGCTAGTGAAGAGACTGTATGGGTATGGTGTGTAGTGATGTTGTTTTTGGGGATTCTGATGTGGTGTGGATGGAAGTAAAAGTTGTTATTATGGGTGGTTTTGTGGAGTGTGGGGTTCATAGTGTGGGTGCTTTTGGTTGTTCTTGCAGGTTTTTGGTTAACTATTTCTATATGCATTGTGTTCCCCTACTACTTTTATAAGGCCCCAGCCTTAAACCTTACTTAATCTTGAATTATTTCATGATTACACATTGAGGGTCTTTTCGGGTTTAGAGTTTTAGAGAATTAGATCATAAAACTTGCATTGCATTCCACATGTAAACAAAGTGGTTACATAAAGATAGTATTCTTCTTTTCCATCAATGGAAACATATTTAAAATAAAACATGGATTCTTTCTTGACACTTCCTTGACCCAATCATCATATCATGTACCTTTCCCTTGACCTGTGAAAAACATTTCAAAAAAACATGGGATGAGCATAAAAAGCTCAGTAAGGGATATAAAAATATGGAAAGGAAACATGGGTACATATATACATAAGAATGAAATCATACTTTACCCATAAAACATAATCACATTAACATACCTCATCAAATCATGAATAAATCATAGAAATCATAAGACCTAAAGGTAACTTGAGGCATTCATTACATACTTACATAGGGAGTAACCCTCTTGGTTACGTTTGGAATACCCATCACAGTATATTCCCTAAATCTCTTCGGAGAAACCTTAACGTTTCACTCCTTTGCGTTACCCAATGCATTGGAGAGCTATATCGGGCTCACCCGCCCTTAGTCTATCACAGAACCACCCGTCTTCTTAATAATGCCCAAGAACCTCAACATAATCATATCACATAAAACATGCATAAAGGAAACATAACATTTCCACCTTTCAATCACAATATATAAATACAAAACATTGATATAAAAACATTATGAAAACAATTTTCAATACCAAAATAAATGAAAAGTAAAACATGGTATTTATTTTTCTTTTAAAAAAATGTATGGCTTGTAGAGGAAGCCGAAACTCAAATAATGGTCACGGCGGCGGAAAAGTCGTTGTCGCCGCATAAGTACGACAAAAAAAACATTACCTTTGGTCGTTTAGTAAACGCTTAGTATAAAAAAAGATTCCTTTTGAATAAATGTAAATGTCAAAGGGGTTTATACACCGTATAAAAGAAGGTTGTGTATAAAACAAAATATGCCTCAATGAAAGGAGATTGAGACGAAGTCCCATTCCTCGGGTTCGACTTGACTCGGTCATTCTTTAATCTCCTGAATAATAAACTTGAGTTAATTTCTTCTTGTTTAAGAACCTTTTTCAAGTTAAATATTCCTTTTATATCACATATTTCCATGTCATGAACACTATGTAATTTTTTAAGTTAATAACGGTCGTTTTAACGATCATTGGTACTTGAGTCAAAAATAATCCCTTTATAATTACAAGTTGTTCATGTATCAATTATATCCATAATGGTATTCAAGATGTAGATATCATATATGTCATATATATTCAGTAAATTCATGCATTTATAATGTTACATAATTATTTAGAGGTATGAAATGAAATGCACCGTTCATGGAGACGGTAAGCCGTACTTACGCATGAACGCTACTTTCATTTCTATTTCGTATTTTATAGAATGGATTCATAATGATATAAAGGTATATTATAATTCCAGTATAATATCCTATATAATTTCATAGTTACATCCTTTATACGTCACACATATGGTATTTAACGAATCAAATCACTTTGAGGGGGCGGTAGTCTGCACTTCCTTAAATGAAGATATCACGTTTACCCATAATGGAAACCATAAAGGTATACCCAAAATGAAAAATACATAAGCTTAAGGAAAACATAAAAATATTATATATCATATATAAATATAGTTTCATCTTAATGGCCACCTTTGAAGGTGTTAAAAGAATGTTGAACAATCATCGTTTCGGGAGGCATAAATTCACCATCCACGGAAACAGTATGTTCTTTAACCATTAGATGTAGGTGTGTGTAAGTTTAGCTCTAATACTTCTTATAACAACATATAAGTATATTTAGGATACTGGATTTGTTACAAAAGAAATGAATAAAAAGAGTTTAGGGGGTTGGAGAAGCAAAATAAAAAAAAGGACCCAAGTGAAGACATTACCTTAAAATCGGGTAACTCCATTTGGATTGAGCTCAAAGGCTTCTTTGGGAAGACTTATGCCCAAATTTAGGCTTCAAGGAGTAATATAGGGATGTGGAGAGACAAAATGGGCATGGGTTGGCCGAGCCAAAGTCTTTGGGAGTGTGGGTAAGGAGGTAGAGGTGGGGGCCTTTTATAAGAGGAGAGGAGGGGCACTCTTGGAAAGTAAAGAAATGTTACATTATTTTAAAATGAGTTTCGGATTAAAAAGGTCCCACATTGATATAATTGGAGTGTAAGGTGATAAGGTTTCGAAATCCTCAAATCAAATAGGTTTTGGACATGTGTAGTTCATAGATTTTACATTATCATTTCATTTTATTTAAATCCTTTATTAATGAGGTAATCGATGCATCATCCTGATGTCATAAATAATTTAATTTATTTAAAGTCTAAAAATTATAAAAAAAATACTATGATGTATGAAATACTTTTATATTCCCAATTACTATTTATAATCAAAAATCTGACTTGTATAACCCCATGTAAAAATTGTTTTAGTAAAACATCTCATGTTTGTGTCATTTTTACTTTAACATTAAATAAAAAATTAATTATGTCATTTCCCAACCAAAGTGGATCCATGGGGTCCCCAAGTTGACCCATGGATTTTCTTGGTCGGCCATGACACATCCAATGAGGGTAGTACATGTGTCATGCTCATCACTTATTATTAAAACTTTATTTTTACCTTAAACTACACTAATTACCACAATTCGCGATTAAGAACTTAAAACTTTCTATTCACAAAAAAATTATTTTAATCTCATTGAACCACATTTTACTTCTTAATTAAAACCATGTATGTCTTATTTTTGAAAATCAAATCATATAAGTGGCAATGTTTCATTTAAACGAAAAATCAGTTTCCTTAACTACCACTTTGTGGTTTCACTATTTATCAAAAATTGATGTTTTTTAGAAAGATACCAAAACTTCACCCTAAGATATATTCGATATTCGGAATTCAAAAATGATTTATATTTTAAAAAATTCAAAACATGTAAGTTTCATTAATTAAGTTAATAACTAATTCCCGATGTCATGACAAATAACGTGTTTTTATGAAACAATAAGTATCAAAAGATTGACACTAGTTTAAGTCAAATTTCAAAGTGAAATTGATTCCAATGACCAACATTGGATAAAATGGTAAAAATATATTCTAATTTCACTTCAAAACCAATTCAAAAGATATTCTAATCATATAAATAAATTAGATTAAAAAGTGGTTTTGAATTAAAATACAACATTTTTCACTATTCATAAAAAAATGAACTTTATCGGAAAAATACCAAAAATTCACACAAAGTAAATTTTGATGTCCCAATAATAAATAATAAGTTTATTTTGACAAACATATATTATAAAATTGTAAAAAGATAGATTTAAAAAGGATTTTCCATCAAAAGGCAGTAAAACTATCTTTTAAGAATATTAGTGTATTCCATGCATAAGTTTGTATTTATTTTTATTTTAAGCCTCTAAAACACTATCATAATCATTAATAGACATAGATAAAAATATATATTATTCATTACTTACTTGGGATGTTACAACCTTCCCCTCTTTAGAAAATTGTGTCCCCGCAATTTATTTACTTATCGAATAAATGGAGGTACTTATCCCTCATTGCATTTTCAGATTCCCATGTTGCCTCTTCTATCATGTGGTTTTTCCACAAAACCATTACCTGATTAATCACCTTATTCCGTAACACTTGCTCCCTATGGTCAAGAATCTGGACCGCTTGTTCCTCAAAAGATAGGTTCTCTTCCAGCTGAACTACCTCTGGACTCAAAACATGAAATGGATCTGGCATGTACTTTATCCGCATCGAAACATGAAAAACATTGTGTACCTGAGATAAACTCAGAGGTAAAGCCACTCGGTAAACAACTGATCCAAATCTCTCCAGAATTTCATATGGTCCAATGAACCTTGGACTCATCTTTCCATTCTTACCAAATCGCCTCACACTTTTCCATGGTGATACTTTGAGAAAAACATGAACACATACCTCGAAAGATAGATCCTTCCTCCGGTTATCCGCATAACTCTTCTACCTGCTTTGAGCTATTCTCATTTGTTTCTGAATCAACTGAAATTTTTCTGCCATCTCTTCTACCAATTCTGGTCCCATCAGCTACATTTCTCCCACTTCATCCCAAAATGCTGGAGTTTGACACCACTTCCCATATAATGCCTCAAAATTTTTAAAGAAAAAACAACAGCAGCTAATTCCAAATCATGTGTAGGGTAATTTACCTCATGAGTTTTCAACTGACGTGAAGAATGAGCAATTACCTGATCATTCAACATAAGGACATAGCCAAGTCCCTTCAATAAAGCATCACTGTATACAACAAACTCACCATTCCTGGAAGGAAGTGCCAAAACTGGAGCATTCACCAATCTTCTTTTCAACTACTGAAAACAATAATCACATTCTTTTGTCCAGATGAACTTAAAACCCTTACGAGTTAGCTTAGTCATTGGACTAGATAACCGTGAAAGATTTTCAAAAAACCTTCGGTAGTAACCTGCCAAACCAAGAAAACTACGGATCTCGGTTACATTTGTGGGTCTCGACCATTCTTCAACAACTTTTGTTTTTGTAGGATCAACTGGTATGTCATCTCTTGAAACAATGTGACCCAGGAAAGAAATTTTTTGTAACCAAAACTCACACTTGCTGAATTTTACATATAGTTTATTTTCTTTTAAGGTTTCCAAGATAACCATTAAATGACTTTCATGCTCCACTTTACTTTTAGAAAACACCAAAATATCATCGATGAAAACAACCACAAACATATCCAAGAACTCATGGAAAATTCTATTCATAAGGTCCATGAATACAGCAGGTGCATTGGTTAACCCAAAAGGCATAACTACAAATTCCTAATGGCCATATCTAGTATGGAACACAGTCTTCAGAACGTCTGCTTATTTTACTTTCAACTGATGGTACCCCGACCTCAAGTCAATCTTCGAAAAATACTGAGCTCCCTGGATTTGATCAAACAAATCATCGATATGAGGCAAAGGATACTTGTTCTTAACAGTAATATTATTCAAGGCTCTATAATCAATGCAAAGTCTCATTGAGCTATCTCTCTTTTTAACAATCAAGACAGGAGCACCCCATGGTGATGTTCTAGGTCGAATGAAACCTTTATCCAATAACTCCTGCAATTGCTTCATTAACTCTAAATGTTCAACTTGAGCCATTCGATAAGGGGGTTTTGAAATTGGATTAGAATCAGGAACTAAGTCAACAGTAAATTCAACATCCCGATCATGAATAATAACAGGCAACTCATCAGGAAAAACATCAAGATACTCATTTACCACCGGCACATCATTAATCTGAACAGTTCCTTTATGTTCTACAATATGTGCAAGGTAACATTCATTTCCATATTTTACTAGTTTCTCAACATCCTGATATTTTATCAAAATCAAGGGTTCATTCTTGTACAGAAACTGAAAATATTTCTGAAAAGAAACCATTTTAGCTCTGCAGTCAATCTTATCATGATAAAAAGAAAGCCAATCCATGCCCAAAATAACATCAAACTATACTAGAGGAAAAAAATAAGGTTTTCTGGTAGATTCTTTTCACACACAAGGATAGGAAGGTTCTTATAATTCCTTTTTGTCTCAACGTTCCCTCTTGGTGTTTTTACCATAAGATCAAGGTTCATATCCTGAGATGGAATTTCCAATTTACCAGAAAACTTCTCAGAAATGAAAGAATGTGTAGACCCCGAATCAAACAACACATTGGCATAATCTGAACAAACAAACTGTGTACCAGATACCACCTCATTCGATGGCCCAACATCTGTTGAGGTTGATGCAAAGGATTTCACCACCCCTTTCTTCTTGTAGTCTGGCTGCTTTCCCCCAGTTGAGTTCTTCGTTAGACACTACTTTGCATAATGACCCATTTCATTAGACAAAAAACATCTTACCACTGGCTTTTCATTGCTTGCTTGATCATATTCCTTACAGTTACGAGCAATATGATCAGACTTACCACACCGAAAGCACTTACCAGACTTGGATAAACATTCTCCAGGATGCATCTTACCACACTTCTCACAGGATGGATATTTGTTCTTCTTACCTCCTTGCTTCTTTGATGATTTCTTTCCCTTTGCCTGCCAACTGGACCTCTTATTCTGTTATTTTTCATAGAACACCTGATCATCAGCAAACTCCTTTTCCACCTTCTCCGCACATCGAACAAGTTTTTCATAACTTCTGAACTCACAAGAAGATAAATCCCTTCGATACTTTGGCTTTAACCCAGAGTAAAAACAGTTTATTTTACTATCAAGATCTCGTATTAAGTTTGGAGCATACCTTGCGAAACGAGTGAACTTTTCTTCATAAGTAGCCACTGAATCATCCTCCTACCTCAACTCTAGGAACTGTTTTTCCATACTAAGACGAACCACCATAGGAAAATATTTCTCAAGAAACATACCTTCGAATTCGTCCCAGTGAAGATCCTAAATCTCATCACTATCCCAGATATTTTTCACCATCGAACTCCATTGATCAGCTTCACCTTCAAAACGGTAAATAAGAAGACTAACCATTTAATGTTCTGAACACCCCATGACATCAAAAATCATCTCTAGTGGTTTAATCCACCCTTCATCTTGCATGGGGTCAGATGATCCTCTGAATGATGGGGGATGTTGCCTCATGAAATGTTCCACCACTGACATGTTCCTCTGCGATTGATCTGGCTGATCTCGTGCATGGATACCACCACCATTTATAGCCTGAGTCAACTATGCCATCACTGCAAAAAACTGCTCAGTTCCAATTCCAACCATCTCAGGTTTCTGATTTGGAAGGTTTTCTTCCTCCTGATGTCGTCCCAACATAGATGCTTTTTTCCTCTGCAGAAAACCATTCTGAACACAGAAATATCTTAGGTAAAGCAACATGGTAATCTTTAAATGCTATATCATTTCAATAATATTATAATTTAACACTTTTCTAACTCCTAAAGTTGTCTAAACCGACCTTTTATACCAATTATAGGGCCCCAGCCTTAAACCTTACTTAATCTTGAATTATTAAAAGATTACACATTGAGGATCGTTTCGGGTTTAGAGTTTTAGAGAATTAGATCATAAAAAGTGCATTACATTCCACATGTAAACAAAGTGGTTACATAAAGATAGTATTCTTCATTCCCATCAATGGAAACATATTTAAAATAAAACATGGATTCTTTCTTGAGACTTCCTTGACACTATCATCATATCATGTACCTTTCCCTTAACCTGTGAAAACATTTCAAAAAAACATGGGATGAGCATAAAAATCTCAGTAAGGGATATAAAAATATGGAAAGGAAACATGGTTACATATATACATAAGAATGAAATCATAATTTACCCATAAAACATAACCACTTTAACTTACCTCATCAAATCATGAATAAATCATAGAAATCATAAGGCATTCATTACATTCTTACGTTGGGAGTAACCCTCTTGGTTACGTTTGGAATACCCATCACAGTATATTCCCTAAATCTCTTCGGAGAAACCTTAACGTTTCACTCCTTCACGTTACCCAATGCATTGGAGAGCTATATTGGACTCACCCGCCATTATTCTATCATGGAACCACCCGTCTTCTTAATAATTCCCAAGAACCTCAACATAATCATATCACATAAAACATGCATAAAGGAAACAAAACATTTCCGCCTTTCAATCACAAGATATCAATACAACACATTGTTATAAAAACATTATGAAAAAAATTTTCTGTACCAAAATAAAAGAAAAGTAAAACATGGTATTTATTTTACTTTTTAAAAAAAGGTATGGCTTGTAGAGGAATCCTAAACTCAAATAATGGTCACGGCGGCAGAGAAGTCATTGTCGCCACATAAGTACAACAAAAAAACATTCCCTTTTGTCATTTAGTAAACGCTTTGTATAAAAAAAGATTCCTTTTGAATAAACGTAAAATTCAAAGGGGTTTATACACCGTATAAAAGATGGTTGTGTATAAAACAAAATATGCCTCAATGAAAGGAGATTGAGATGAAGTCCCATACCTCGGGTCCGACATGACTCGGTAATTCATTATTCTCCTGAATAATAAACTTGAGTTAATTTCTACTTGTTTAAGAACCTTTTCCAAGTTCATTATTCGTTTTATATCACTTATTTCCATGTCATGAACACTATATAATTTTTTAAGTTAATAATGGCCGTTTTAACGATCATTGGTACTTGAGTAAAAAATAATCCCTTTATAATTACAAGTTGTTCATGTATCCATTATATCCAGAATGGTATTCATGATGTAGATATAATATATGTCATATATAATCAGTAAATACATGCATTTATAATATTAAATAATCATTTAGAGGTAATAAATGAAATGCACCGTTCATGGAGACAGTAAGTCGTACATACGCATGAACGCTACATTCATTTCTATTTCGTATTTTATAGAATGGAATAATAATGATATAAAGCTATATTATAATTACAGTATAATATCATATATAATTTCAAATTTCCATCCTTTATACGTCCCACATATGGTATTTAACGAATGAAATCACTTTGAGGGGGCGGTAGTCCGCACTTCCTTAAATGAAGATATCGCATTTACCCATAATGGAAACCATAAAGGTATGCCCAAAATGAAAGATACAGAAGCTTAAGGAAAACATAAACATATTACATATCATAAATTAATATAGTGTTATCTTAATGGACACCTTTTAAGGTTTTAAAATAATTTTGAACAATCATCGTTTCGGGAGGCATAAATCCACCATCCACGGAAACTGTATGTTCTTTAACCATTAGATGAAGTTGTGTGTAAGTTTAGCTCTAATTCTTCTTATAACAGATTCCTAGTATATTGAGTATACTGGATTTGTTACAAAATAAATGAATAAAAAGAGTTTAGGGGGTTAGAGAAGCAAAATAAAACAAAAGGACTCAAGTGAAGACATTACCTTAAAATCGGGTAACTCCCTTTGGATTGAGCTCAAAGGCTTCTTTGGGAAGACTTCTGCCCAAATTTAGGCTTAAAGGAGTTATATAGGGATGTGGAGGGTCAAAATGGTCAGGGGTAATCTGAGCCAAAGGCTTTGGGAGTGTGGGTAAGGAGGTAGAGGTGGGGGCCATTTATAAGAGGAGAGGAGGGGCACTCTTGGAAAGTAAAGAAACGTTACATTATTTTAAAATGATTTTCGGATTAAAAAGGTCCCACATTGATATAATTCGAGGTTAAGGTGATAAGGGTTCTAAATACACCCATAAAATAGGTTTTGGACATGTGTAGTTCATAGATTTTACATTATCATTTCATTTTATTTAAATCCATTATTAATGAGGTAATCGCTGCATCATCATGATGTCATAAATAATTTAATTTATATAAAATATAAATATTAAAAAAAATACTATGATGTAGGAAATATTTTTAGCTTTCCAATGACTATTTATAATCAAAAATCTGACTTCTTTAACACCATGTAAAAATTGTTTTAGTAAAACATCTCATGTTTGTGTCATTTTTACTTTAACATTAAATAAAAAATTATTTATGTAATTTCCCAACCAAAGTAGCTCCATGGGGTCCCCAAGATGACCCATGAATTTTCATGGTCGGCCATGACACATCCAATGAGGGTAGGACATGTGTCAAGCTCATCTCTTATTATTAAAACATTATTTTTACCTTAAACTACACTAATTACCACTAATCGCGATTAAGAACTTAAAAGTTACTATTCACAAAAAATTATTTTAATCTCCTTGAACCACGTTTTAATTCTTAATGACAACCATGTATGTCGGATTTTTGAAAATCAAATCACAGAAGTGGAAAAGTTTCATTTAAACGAAAAATCAGTTTCTTTAACTACCACTTAGTGGTTTCACTATTCATCAAAAATTGAAGTTTTTCAGAAAGATACCAAAACATCACCCTAAGATATATTTGATATTCCTAATTCAAAATGATTTCTATATTAAAAAATTCAAAACATGTATGTTTCATTAATTAATTTAATAACTAATTCTCGTTGTCATGACAAATAGCGTGTTTTTATGAAACAATAAGTATCAAAAGATTGACACTAGTTTAAGTTCAATTTCAAAGTGAAAGTGATTCCAATGACCACCATTGGATAAAATGGTAAAAATATTTTCTAATTTCACTTCAAAACCAATTCAAAAGATATTCTAATCATATAAATAAATTAGATTAAAAATAGGTTTTGAATTAAAATACAACATTTTTCACTATTCATTAAAAAATGAAATTTATCGAAAAAATACCAAAAATTCACACAAAGTAAATTTTGATGTCCCAATCATAAATAATAAGATTATTTTGACAAACATAGCTTATAAAATTGTCAAAATATATATTTAAAAAGGGTTTTCCATCAAAAGGTAGTAAAACAATCTTTTAAGAATATTAGTGTATTCCATGCATAAGATTGTATTTATTTTCATTTTAAGCCTCTAAAACACAATCTTAATCATTAATAGACATAGATAAAAATATCTATTCTTCATTACTTACTTGGGATGTTACAACTTTTATACATGAAAGGGTGTGGGTGGGGATTTTTATGGATTATTTTGGCTAGGTTTTTTTTAACGGTTGGCCATGATATTGGTGGATAGTCTTTTTAAGGTGGTTATGTCATAATGTTGTTTTCTTAGGTCTCTTGGTGCTTTTATATGGTGGTTTGGGGCCTTGTAGTCATAAAATATTAACTTTGATACTGGGTTTGTGAGGAAGTTGGTGGTTCATGATGTGCAAGGGGCTGGTGATGTGGCTCATAGAGGAAGGTTTTCATTTTAGATGTGGTGGTGCTTGAAAACTCCGAGGTTGCATCGACTATGCAGGTGTGAGTGGTTGGGATGGATAGGAAGTGTCTGGTGCTAGGTGGGATGATTGAAATTATTGTTTTCCGGGGGAGTGGTTCTATACATGGGTGATAGGTGGATTTTTTGTGGTTAGGTGAGGGTGTAGATAGGTGGAATGGATCACTGGTGTTTGTTGCATGTGTACTGAGTAGTATGCTGCAGGGATTCCATGATACTGGTGATTATTAGTTGATTCTCTCCTTGGATGTCTTTTGGTGGGGTTTTGGAGGTGCTCCTCATGGGATGCTCAATTGGATTGGAATATGGGATAATAATTCCTTCATTGTCTTGGATTTTGAGGATATTGTAGGTCTATTGGTTTTGTGATGGGTTTATTATGATGGAATTTGGTTGGATTCTAGTCAGGTGGGAACCTCTTGTTATGGTGGTTTCTTCAGATTAATTCAGGGTGTTTAGGTACGAGCTCTTTGGTTCGAGGATATAGAGGGAGGTATCTGGGGTGATATTTTGCTAATGGTGATTTGTTGGGACTGGTTTGGGGTCTTTCTATGGATTCATTTCAGTATGAAAATTGGTGGTTCAATTTTTTCGTTGTGGTGATGGTGTGGCTAGTGGTTGTGTTAGGCCTTGTGTTCCTATGTGCTGGTTATGGTGTTTTGGTGGGTGTGTTTGATTGTTTGTGTGTGTATGCGAGTTGTGGTTCCAGCATGTTTTCATGAGTTTCTAGTTGATAATGTTTGTGGATACTCCTAGATGGGTGTTGCTATTTTTACCTTCCCCATTTTTACTTAGTTGTGTTGCTAATCTGAGTGCTTGCTGGATTAGTGCTTAGGATCTGTTGGGGTTACATTCGCTAGGTTGGAATGGTAGAATGTTCTAGGATCCTATGAAACTATTAGCATGTTTTTTTCTATTGGTGGTTGACTGTTGGAACTGGTTGTGGTATTCATTGATGTTGTAATCTATCGAGTTCGACTACATGTTGGGCTTGTGTGCTGTTGGTCGAAAGTGTCTTTTTGTTTCTAGTTTTTCTACTACAGCTTGGTGGGTGTGATGTTGTGATGTTATGGTGGTAGTAATTTCCTATCATCCAGATGGCATCCAGTGGGGCTTCACAAGATTCCCTTTCCATTCCAACCTTCATGTTCGCTCTATCATTTGGGGTGCCTTCTTTGGTGCTCCTGGGTTTGTTTTGGAATTGGAACATTTGTTTCTAAAATAATAATCACTTCACCCTTGGGTGAATTTATTGTAAATCATCTTCTTATATATATATATATAATTCATAATTTTTCCTTATAAAAATCTCTAAAAACCCAAAAAACCATAAAAACAATAAAAATCTAAAATCCCTCAAAATTTCTAAGCCCCGTAAAAATAATTAAAAAATTATAAAAATATCTAAAAACAAAAAAAAAATTAAAACCCTAAAAACACATAAAAAACCATAAAAACATAAAATCTCTTAAAACTCCTAAAACCGCTAAAAACATTAAAAACCTAAAAACCCATAAAAATAATAAAAACCCTAAACACCATAAAAATCCCAAAAGATCTTAAAACCCCGTAAAAAACCTAAAACCCCACTACAAAATCAAAAATCCTTTAAATCCCTAAAAACATAAAAATAATCTAAAAACTATAAAACCCTAAAACCCTAAAGACCATCAAGAACCATAATAATTCCTAAAAATGTAAAAAACCCTAAAACCCCTAAAAACCTTAAAAACTATAAAAACCCATAAAAACACTAAAACCCACTAAAATTTCTAGAAATCCTTTAAACTCTTAAAAATGATAAAAACAACTATAAATAACCCTTTAAACAAAAACTCTCCAAAAATCCCAAAACCCAAAAAAAATCAAAAAGCATAAAACACAAAAAAAAAAATCATAAAATCCAGAAAAAACCCAAAAAATCCATAAAAACCCTAAAAAACCCCTAAATTCTGAAACATGTAGTAAACCCTAAAATCGTTCTAAACTCCTAAAAACCCTTAAAAACCTCAAAAATAGTTGGAACCCCAAAAACCCAAAAAAATTCAAAAAAAATCTAAACATTACAAAAACCCTAAAAATCACAAAAACCCATTAAAACATTAAAAATCCTAAAACACCCTAAAACCCCTCAAACCCACTAAAAACTATAAAACAATTTAAACCCATAAAAACATTATACAAAATTTTAAAATAATTAACAAATACACACAAAAAACCATAATAATCATAAAATCCCTAAAAACATAAAAAACCTGAAAATCCCTAAAAAAATAATAATCCTACAGAAGAACTAAAATTTCCTAAAATGGATAAAATCACTAAAAACACTACAAAACTTAAAAAAAACATAAAAACACTAAAAACCCCTAAAAATCTAAAAAACACTGAGAACCCTAAAAACCTTAAAACACCCTAAAATGCCTAAAAACCTTAAAGACCAAAGAAATCCTTAAAAATTACTACAAATAACTAAAATCATAAACACCCTAAAGCCCCAAAAAACCCCTTAGATAACCGTAAAAATCAAAGAATAATTAAAACCCCCCAAAGCCTAAAAAAGACAAAAACCCCAAAAAACTCTATAAGACCCTAAAAACCATAAAACATCTAAAAACCTTAAAACCCCAAAAAACCCTAAAACCCCTAAAAACTAACTAAAAACTCTTAAAACCATTTAAACCCAAAAAAATTAAAAAACAATTAAAACCTTTAAAACCCCAAAAAACAAACAAAAACCTAATAACCATAAAACCCCTAAAGCCCCTATAACCCATAAAAATCCCTAAAGATGCTAAAACCCACAAAATTAAGAAAAATATGTAAAAATACTTAAAAATGTAAAAACCACTAAAATTCATATAAAACAAGAAGATAACCATAAAAAAATGTAAACAATTCAAACCCCTAAAACCCCAAAAAACGCCAAAAACCATAAAACCATAAAACCCATAAAACCCACTAAAAACTCAAAAAACTATTTAATCCTCTAAAACATGAAAAAACTATAAAAACCCTGAAATTCCTAAAAATCCCCAAAATCCCTAAATACTCTAAAAACCATAAAAAGTAAAAAAACATAAATATCACTAAATACCTTAAAAACCCAAAAACAACAAATAACCCTGAAGATCCATAATAAAACCTTAAAATTCAAAAAACACTTAGAACCCCTAAAAACCTAAAAAATGCTAAAAACCCTAAAAAACAAATAAAAAAATTCGAAAGAGCATAAAACCCCAAAAAACCACTAAAAACCCATAAATTCATTAAAAACAATAAAAACAATAAAATCCAATTAAACCCCTAAAAAATTTAAAAACTTTAATAACATTAATAACCCTAATAGAATCAAAAAAATCTGTAAAAAACATAAAGACCCTAAAACCCCTAAAACATAAAACCCCCAAAATCCCTAAAAACACAATGAAAATATTTAAAACCTAAAAACACTTAACACCCCTAAAAACCTGAAAATTCTAAATCCTCTAAAAACAATAAACCCCTAAATACCCTAAAACCATCAAAACACAAAATCCCTAAAGACGATAAAAATTCTAAAATGCCTTAAAAATCCCTAAAAACATAAACAACTGTAAAAACCTTGAAAACCCCTATGAAAACCTTAAAAACCTAAAAACACTAAAAACCCCTAAAAACAAAAAAAATGCTAAAAACCCTAAAAATTTAAAAGACCCAAAAACTCTAAAACCCCTAAAAACCATAAATACACTAAGACCCTAAAAACCCCTAAAACAACTAAATACTCTATAAAACCTTTAATCACCTAAAAACCCAAAAAAACCTGAAAACCCTAAATAAATCAAAAAAACATTAAAAACACAAAATCCATAAATACCCTAAAACCCAAAAAAAACCCAAAAAACCATCAAAATCCCAAAATCCTCTACAAACTTAAAAAATATTAAAAATTCAATAAAATCCCAATAAATGTAAAAAACCCGAAAACTAAAAAAAACCTATGAAATCATAGAAAAACAAGAACACATAAAACCCCTAAAAGCATAAAAAAGTTAGAAACCCTAAAAAATCTGAGAACCCCTAAAAACCACAAATACCCATAAATAATAAAATCCCTAAATACCCATAAAACCCAAAAAGTCACTAAAAACTCTAAAAAACCATTAAACGCCTAAAAATGATAAGAACCACTAAATACATTAAATCCCCAAAAATTACAAAAAACACAAAATACCTAAAAGAATGTATAAATCCATAAACCCCATAAAAAATCCTAAAACCCCTTAAAATCCCAAAAAAAATCCTAAAAACTAGAAAAAACCAAATATCCATAAAAATACCAAAAAACCTAAAAACCCCTAAAACTCTAAAAACCCCTAAGAAAACAATAAAAACCTAAAAACACCAAAAACACAAAAAAAAACCTCACAAATGAAAAAAACTAAAATAACCAAATAACCAAAAAACCACTCAAAATCCCTAAAAACTAGAAAAACAAAAAACCCTAAAAATCCCTAAAAATCCAAATAACATAAAAACCCATGAAATCCCTGAAAACCAAGAAGAAAATCCTAAATACCTAAAAAACATAAAATACCTAAAAATCCTAAAACCCTTAAAAACGAAGAAAACCCTAAAATACAAAAAAACACAAAAAATCCTAAAAACAATCAAAAACAAAGATTGGCTAAAAACAAAAAAAAAAATTAAATAGCTGAAATCTTTAAAAAAACTCAAAAAACATTAAAACCCCTAAAAACTCAAATAAAACCTAAAACACAAAAAACTATAAAAACCCTAAAATCCCTTAAAATCCCAAAACACATTAAAAAATAAAAAATAATTAAAAATAATTAAAAATCCCTAAAAAAATACACAAAAAACCATGAAAAACACTGAGAAAATCATAAAAATTTAAAAACACTTAAAATCCATAAAAAATCTAAAAAAATAAAATACCCAAAAAACCAAAAAAAACCCTTAAAACCTAAAAAACCATACTACTCATAAAAACCCTAAAAATGCACTAAAACTCTAATACACCTTTAGAAACCTAAAAATGTTAAAAATCTAAAAACCCTTACCCCCCAAAAAACTAAAAAAACAAAAAAAACAGAAAATACCCCGAAAACCCGAAAACCAATAAAAAAATCCTAAAACCCCTCAAAATCACTAAAAACCCTAAAAACCCATAAAAATCATAAAAATTCCCTAAAAATACATTAAAATTTAGGAAACAAAAAAATCCACAAGAAAGCCTTAATAAGCTGAAGCTCTTAAAAACCCTAAAATGTTAAAAATGCTAAAAAAAACAAAAAAAAAATCTTCAAACGCGAAAACCATAAAAACCACTAAAACCATAAAAACCCTATAACATATAAAACACCTTAAGACCTAATAAAAAATATAAAACCCCTTTAAAATACAAAAAATGATTAAAAAAATTAAAACCATAAAACCCTAAAAAACTCAAAAAATCACAAAAAACCCATAACCCCATAAAACCCCTAGAAAACATAAAAACCCTAAACCCCCCAAAAATCCGTAAAAACCAAAAAACCATAAATTCATAAAAATTAAAAAAAATCCTTAAAATTCCAAAAAACATAAAAAATCCTTAGTACCCTAAAAAACATAAGAAAACGTTAAAACCCTAAAACAAATTAAAATCCCTAAAAACATAAAAATTGTTAAAACCCATAAAATCCCTAAAAATAAAAAATCCCCTAAAAATCCCTAAAATATAAAAAACCTAAAAAAACATAAAAACCCCCAAAACAACCATAAAAATCTAAAAAGACATAAAAACCTATGAAAACAAAAATTGCTAAAAATCAAAAAAAAAACCTAAGAAGTCCCTAAAACCCATAAAAACCCCTTAACACCCTAAAAACGCACAAATTCCCCTAAAAACATAAAAACCACAAAAACCCCATAAATCTTCTAAAAACCAAATAAAAACTCAAAAAACATTCAAAACCCTAAAATAGTTTAAAAATAACAAAACATTAATACCCCTGAAAACTCTAAAACCCACTAAAAACCTAAAGACCCCATAAAACACTAAAAACACCTACAAAACCCTAAAAACCCGTAAAAACATTAAAAAAATCCCTAAAATCGCAAAAAAGAAAAAAATATTAAAAATACTGAAAACTCCTAAGAAACTCAAAAAACCAAAAAAAAACTTGAAACCCCTAGATATAATAAAAAGTGATTAAAACCCTAAAAACTCAAAAAACATCTTAAACCCTAAAAACCCCTACAACCTTAAAAACCCAAAACCCCATAAAAAACATAAAAAACAATAAAAAAATTAAAAAAAATTAATCCCATAAAAATATTAGAAAACTAAGAAAACCATAAAACCCTACAAAAGTCAATAAAAAATTCTCTGTAAACCCGAAAAACCCATACAACCCATAAAAACCTTCAAAATCCCTAAAAACACAAAAAAAATCATAATAACCCTAAAAAAATTCGTAATAATCCCTATTAATGAAATAAATCCCCCAAAACCCCCCAAAACCCCATGAAATGTTTAAAAACCAAAAAAACATTAAACCACTTGAAAACCTAAAAATGCTAAATTCCCTAAAAATCCTAAAAACCCATAAAAACATTTAAAATCTCTCAATTTCCATAAAAATAATAAAAAGACAGTAAAATACTAAAAAATCACTAAAAATACTTGAAACCATAAAAACCCCTAAAACCCTAAAAACCCACAATATGGCCTTAAAACCAAAAAATAATTAAAACCCCTAAAAATGGTAAAAACCCAAAAAGTACCAAAAATCCCTAATACCCCCAAATAAAGAAAAACCTCTAAAAAAACATAAAACCCCAAAAACCCTAAAACACAAACAAACTACAATACCATAATACCACTAAAAACGTTAAACACTATAAATAACCTCAAAACCATTAAAAACATAAAAAACCCTCAAAAACGAAAAAAAAGTCTTTAATAACCCTAAAATACTTAAAAACCCTAAACCCCTCAATATTCCAAAAACCCCTAGAAACCCACAAAAATCCTAAAAAATCGTTAAAAATCCCTATAAACTTGAAAAACAATAAAAACTCAAAAAACCCAAATAAAATCTAAAAACCCTAAAAACACCTAAAATCCCCAAAACCCGAAAAAATGGCAAAAACCCTAAAATACCCTAAAAACTCTGAAAACCCCTAAAATCATTAAAAATCATAAATCAAAATATAAAACTGAAAAACCACTAAAAACTATAAAAAAACATTCAACACCAAAAATGTGTAAAATCCCTAAAACTTAAAAACCCTAAAAACTCAAAAAAATACCCTAAAAATTTAAAAATACATAAAAATACTAGAAACCATCAAAACCCCAAAAACCATAAAAGTCAATAAAAACATGAAAACCCATAAAAGTACAAAAAAATACATAAAATACCTAAAAATAAGAATCCCAGAAAACCATGAAAACCCCTATTAAAAAATTAAAAATCTAAAAAGACTTTAAACACTAAAAAACAAAAAATTTTAAAAATTTTAAAAACCATAAAACCCAAAAACCCCATGAAAACCATAATAATCCCAAAAAAAACCAATAAATGCTTAAAAATACAAAAAATACCTAAAACATAAAAACCCTAAAAATCATGAATGTTGGAAAAGGGTAGAAATGGGTTATATGTGGAATTTCACCAATTGTATAAAATAAGAAAAAATAATAACAATATGAACCAAATATGATAATGTGATGAAGTAAAATTGCATAGAATGTGGTGTATGGAAATGTAAAGTGCATATAATATAAAGCAAAAAGAAGTAATTATATCCTATTTTTTTCTTCTTTTTCCCATTTTTGTCAAATCAACCCAAAATATTTTCACTTAGTTCTTTAATGTAAAAGATGATAATCAGAGTGTATGGTGATTTGTTTTTGAAGTATTTCAATTAAATGAACTAGTTAGTATTGAAAAGACCTAAATGATGAGGTGAGAGAGTTTGATATTTCTCATTAAAATAAAATCATATAATGAGTTAAATTAGATAAGAAGATGGATGAATAATTGGATCAATGTAAAATATTTCATTATTGCATGAAATAGGCCAATTTCGAAGGTTTTCAAAGAAAAAGGGTCTTTTTATTTATTTTTTAATTTTTTGAAGTTGTGAATAATAAGGAAATATAAAATGGGGAATTGATATATGGGATAGGAATATGGTGATAGATTACTATAGTTTTAACTAGAGCTCTCATACTAACTGATGTGAAATTATCTGGGTGGCCTGATCTTCACAAATTAGGACAGTGTATGGTGGATAGTGTCTAAGGATAAGTGGAAGATAACAGATTTGGATAGTGGAAGCAAGTAGTAAACTAATAGTATATGGACCATGACCTACTACTTGGAAAACACACTAAAGGGAGGGATGTCATGGTCAATCCACACAAAAATGACATTGGGTTGAGGTACCTAAACAGGGGCTTTGCAATCTTGGATCACTAAGATTACTTTTAGATTAACAAGGAAAGAATAAACAAGATAAATTTAAGAAATTAATACTCCTCATTATGGAGACAATAAACTCATAAATTTCCACTAATGAAAACATTAATGAGAATACAATTACGTGAGGGGGATACTTATATTCTAGGAGTGACAAAAAGGGTCAAGTGTCTAATACCCTGAATTCATGAAGCCTACACCTACCTGTCCCAAAAATGTAAAAGTATAACAATGACTCTTTGGAAAAGTATCACATATCATTCCACCAAAAGCCCATCTGATTTTACTTTGAGTACCTAACCCTCTAGATTTGACTTCAGTGTCCCAAGATACAATTATTGAATCTCCATGTTGTCAAGGCATCCAAAATTTGTGCATCCATGTGTCTTGGGCATCATACATCTCATATGGGTTTAAATGAATGTGATAAAAGCCCTTTTTCTACTTCCATGCATGCACTTTGTGGTTAGACATTTTAATGCAATGAGATGGGATCTTATTTACTTTTCTAGTCTATGTATTTTTCCATAAATAATTTTACCTTTCAAATATAATTCCACACATGCAATCGAGTTATTTTCATCCACCATTATCATATCAAACTCTAAAACCC
The DNA here is from genome assembly GCA_963277665.1 of Viscum album. Lineage (NCBI taxonomy): Eukaryota > Viridiplantae > Streptophyta > Magnoliopsida > Santalales > Viscaceae > Viscum > Viscum album. The sequence goes on from OY728120.1 coordinate 2,119,433,274, forward strand.
CTTTAAATCCCTAAAACATTAAATATATCTAAAAAACCTTCAAACCCTAAAAATAAAGACACTCCTAAAAACAAAAAAAACCTAAAAATCCTAAAAATCCCTAAAAATACCGAAAAACCCTACAAAAAAATTAAAATCCTAAAAAATAACTAAAATTCCTAAAAATTGTAAAAATTATTAAATCCATAAAAATACACTAAGAATACCTTAAAAATAAAATACATTTAAAATCCTTAAAAACATAAAAGATGCTTAAAATGCTATTAACCTTAAAAAACTAAAAAAACATACAAACCATCAAAATCCCTAAAATCCTTAAATCCATAAAAACCATAAAAATACTAAATATCCCTTAAAATACTTAAAAGTAATAATCCATAGAAAACCTAAAACCCCTTACGAAAACATTAAAAACTAGAAACTATTAAAACCTTAAAAAACATAAAAACCCTAAAACCCTAAAAAACAAAACCCATAAAATCCCTCAGAATCCCAGAAACACAAAACCCCATAAAAATCCTAAAAACCCCAAAAAAATCCCTAAAAATGTAAACACCCATTAAACCCATAAGGCGAGAAAGGGGTAGAATGGTGCAGTATGTCTTTTTTTTCTTCCTGATAATAAAAATTAATAACAATATGTGACAATTATGATGTAGTTATAAAGTAAAATGATATAGAATGTGATGTATAGAAATGAAAAGCTATAATAATGTAAATAACAAAGATGTAATTTTATGCGATTTTCTTCTTATTTCCCTATTTTTTTTTCAAATCACCACAAAATATTTTTGCTTAGATTTTTAAAGAAAAATATGATTAATGGATAATAAGATGATTTTTTGAATTATCTCTTTGAAAAGATGTTCTTAGTTTTGAAAATCATGAAATAACAACGTGAGAGACTTTGAGTTTTTTTCAACTGTGACAAAGCACATATAGAGAGGTGAATGTTAAAAGAATATGTATGAATAATTTCCTCAATGTAAAATATTTCAATATTCTATAATATATTCCAATTCAAGAGGGTTTCTAAGAAAGAGGGTTTTTTAAAGGGGTGGATAATATGTAAATATAAGAAGGGAAATGGATATATAGGATAGAAAAAAGGTGATATATGCCTAGCGTTTCAACAAAATCTATGATACCGACTAATGTGAAATGCTCAGGGTGGCCCAATATTCACGGTGTTGGGTTGTAGATAGTACATATGGTTCAGGGCTATGTGATGGATAATGTGTTCTGAGAGTAGATGTAGGCAGTCAATAAATGCTATATGAATCATGGCCTACAACTTATAAAATACAATCAAGTGAGGGATGTTATGGCCAATCCACACTACACACTGAAGTTGACCCATAGAATTGGGGCCTTGGGAAAAAGGATCACCAATCTAACTTGTAGATTAATAAGGAAAGAGTATATAATCCCAAGGTATGAAGGTAACGATCCTCACAATAGAGAGAATTAACTCACAATGTTTCATTGATTAAAAATTTAATGATAATACAATACCATGGGGTGGCTATATATAGCCAAGGGGTGACACAAAAGTTCAAGGCCATAATACCATAAAGTAATAAAGACTATTCATAACTTTTCCCCGTAAAGACAAAAACTATCAAGTCAAACAATGAATTTTTGGAAAATTATCCCACTTCATTCCACCCATAGCACATCATATTTGACATTGAGGACCTAGCCCAACGAATTTGACCTGGGTGTCAAATAATTAATTCTGGATTCTCCTAGTGGGAATGGCTTCAAAAATTCCCACAACCATGTTTCTTGGGATTCATGCATCTTATTTGGTCTTACATAAGAGAGATAATAATCCCATTTTCCACTTCTATACATGGAACATGGGTTTGGTCCATTTAATTCAATAATATGGCTTCTCATTTCCATTTTTAGTCTATTTAATTTTCCATTCATTATTCGGCCTTACAACTCCAGCTCTGCCCATTCAATCAGGTTATTTTCATCCACCGGTTTCATATCAATATCTATACAACTTTAATAGCTAAAATGTTAAAAAACACTATACAACATTAAACCCAAAAAAATAAAAGAATTCCTAAAACCCCCAAAAAATAACAAAATTAAAAAAAATTATGAAAATCCCTAAAAACCCTCAAAAACCATAAAAATTGTAAAATATACATAAAATCCAAAAAATCATAAAAACCATAAAATCCGTGAAAAAAACTAAGAAAACTTTAAAATCCATAAATAAATTAAAACCCCTAAAAGATTATAAAATTATAAAAACACTAAAAACCATGAAAACCCAAAAAATCATAAAAAATACTTAAAGACCCTAAAACCATACAAAACATAAAAAATTCTTAAAAATCCCTAAAAAGGTAAAAAAACACCTACAAACCTTGAATAAAACCTAATAAAACATTTAAAACATAAAAAAACATAAAACCCTAAAAACCTAAAAAACCCTAAAAACCATAAACACCATAAAGCCCATAAACACCATAAAAACACAAAAATTCCATAGACACCATAAAAATACTATCAACTCTACAAACCCATTAAATCCCTAAAAACCTAAAAAAACTCAAAAAACCCATAAAATACCAAAAAAACATAAAACCCCTAAAGACCTTAAAAATCATAAAACCTCAAAATTCATAGAAACCCTAAAATCCATAAAATTATATAAAGATTCCGAAAAAACCCTAAAATTGATAAAAACCATAAAAATATGAAAATCCATAAGATAATCTTAAAAATATAATAACACTTAAAACCCCTAAAAACTGAAAAAAAATATAAAAACATAAAATCCCTTGGAAAACCCTAAAACCCCAAAAACCCATAAAAACACTAAAACTCCTAAAAATACCTAAAAAACATAAAACCCTCTAAAAACCCTAAAACCCATTTATCCCATGAAAATGTTAAAAAACTATGAGTACAAGTAAAACCCTAAAACTCAAAAACAACTCTAAAAACACAAAAAAACACAAAACCCCTAAAAACCCTAAAAACCTTCAAAATCCCTAAAAATCAAAAAATCCATAAATAAAATATAAAAACTAAAAAACACATAGAAACCCAATATATCTAAAAAACTCTAAAAACCATAAAAAATACCTCAAAATCTATAAAATCCTAAAAACCATAAAATTCCCTAAAAACATTAAAATCACATAAAAATCCCACCATCCCTAAAATTCCCTAAAATTGTAAAAACACAAAAAACCCATAAGAAAACCATAAAAACCTAAAAACAAATAAAAAATATAATACCCTAAAAACCCAAAATTCGCAAAAAAACTATAAAACCAATAAAAACCATAAGCTCCTAAAAACAGTAAAAACCCATAAAAACCCATTAATTTCAAAAAACCCCTAAAGTTGTAGAAACCATTTGAGCCCTTGAAAATTTTGAAAAACACTAAAACACATTAAAAAAATAAAAAATCCCTAAAATCCCCCCAAAACCCATAAAACCCTAAAAACCATAAAAACATTTAAAAATAATAAAAAACAAAAAAAATCCTAAGACTCCCATAAAACAAAAAAAACACTAAAAACATGGAAAATATATTTGAAAATCATCAAAATATATAAACTCTTTAAACTCCTAAAGGGCCAAAAAACATGCTAAACCCCCTAAAATATATTAAAATCCTAAACACCTCTAAAAACCATCAAAATACCTAAAACAAAAAAACCAATAGTATTCTGAAAGAGATCAAAATAATCAATAAAATAAATACAAAACCCTAAAGTCCATGAAAAACCCGAAAAAAAACTTTGAGACCTAAAACAACATCTACCCCTAAAAATGGTAAAACCCTAAAAAGATCTGTTAAACCTAAAAACTAAAAAACCCTGAAAAACCTTAAAATCCCTAAAACCCTGTAATACTCTTAAAACCCCAAAAAAACTAAAACCCCTTTAAACACCTAAAATCATTAAAACCTCTAAAAACCTTAATACTTTTATAAAACACATAATACCCTAAATCCCAAAAAAAACATAAAATCTCTAAAACCCCTAAACCTCTAAAAAACCATTAAAACTAAAAAAAATTAAAACACATAAAAAACATAAAAGATGATAAAAACCTAAATCCATTGAAAATCTTAAAAAACCCAAAACCCCATAAAATCCTAAAAAATCCCCAAAGATCACTAAAAGAAAAAAAAATCCTAAAAACCACTATAAAAGCATTCGAAAACCATAAAATGTAGAATCCTTAACAAACATAAAAAATTATCAAATCCCTAAAGACCTAAAATTACCCTAAAACCCTAAATACCCTAAAAATCATAAAATCCCTAAAAACCTTAAAAAACGTAAAACCACATAAATATCTGAAAAGAAACTAAAGCATCTAAAAACCCATTAAACCACTAAAAATGTTAAAAAACTCTAAAAAACTTCTAAACCCTACAAAAATTAAATAAATTCTCTAACAACCAAAAATAACCTAAAACCCTAAAATTCGTAAAAACCATAAAGACCCTCAACTACCAAAAAAACCTGAAAATCATAAAAATCCTATAAAATCCATAAAAATATATAAAAACATAAAAAACCATAAAAACCTAGGAAACCCCAAAGAATACCTTAAAAACATAAAAAACTCCTAAAACCCCTAAAAAATTAGTAAATACTAAAATCACTAAAAACCCTAAAAAACCAAAAAATTCCCTCAAATGCCTAAAAACTATTAAAATACAAAATAATACCTAAAAATCCAAAAAAGTATAAAAATCAAAAACCATGAAAAAACCTAATAATACATAAAAATATAATACTCTTACAACTATTAAAAAACCTAAAAACATAAAAACCAAAAAAATACCCTTAATACACAAATAATCTTTATAACCCATAAAAACAAATAAAACCATAAAAACCCAAAAAACCCCATAAAAACTCTAACAACCACTAAACACTATAACAACACATTAACCCCATTGATATAATAAAAAACTATAAAAAACATAAAGAATCAAAAGGAATTTAAAAATCCCATAAAATCACAAATAAAACCCACATAAAACCCTAAAACCCATAAAAATCTCCCAAAACCATAAAATCCCATAAAAATCCTAAAAAATCCCTAAAATTCATTTAAAACATAAAAAATCATAAAATTAGAGATAACCCCTATGTAAAAATTAAAATCATAAAAAACGTAATATCCCTAGATACATAAACAAATAAAAAATTACATAAAAACCGTAAAACCCTTAAGAACTACAAAAACCAATAAAAATCATAAAAATACTTAAAAACCCATATAACCCCTAAAAATATCGTAAAACCATAAAAAACATAAAAACCATAGAAAGACTCAAAACCATAGAAATACCTAAAACCTATATAATTCCTAATAAAAAAACTCAAAACCCTCAAAACATAAGAAAAAATTAAAAATATAAAACACTTAAAGAAACTAAAAACTGCTAAAACCATAAAAACCCTAAAAAAACCTAAAAACACTCAAACTCACTAAAAATCTATAAAAATCATCAAAAGACAAAAAACCCACTTAAAATTTAAAAAACACATTAAACCCCCAAAACCCCAATATAAATTTTAAATACCTAAAAAAACTTATAACCCCTAAAAACATAAAAATGATAAACACCCTAAAATGACCATAAAACCCTAAAACCCCCAAACCCCTATAACCCCCTAAATACCATTAAAGAACTAAAAACACAAAGGCCCTAGGGGGTTCCTGATTAATCTCTCCAAGATCTTATGATCCCCATAGTCATGGTGGATTTATAGTCACAATTGGCATCCAGGTTCTCCAAATACTTTGTTTAGATGCCTTCATTGGATGATTCTTGATAGATGGGTATCTTTTATGGATGTATTTTTTATTAAATATTGTGCTCATCTTGGGGGTGCTCCTGGTTGTTTTTGGCTAGTGGAAAATTTTCTTGTGGTTTTTCCAAGCTTCTGACTTGTTGTAGGCATTCTGTCTTCTTATAAAAGTGTTTTGGTACTAGATTCATGGTTGAAGGAATGCTTACTCATCAAATTTCAGTGATGAGATGATCATTTGGATGAAATTGCTTCTATTTGTTTGGATTTTTGGATAGGAAAAATCAATCAATGGATCCCATGGTAAGTCATGTTCCTGGATGTTTTGTTTTCATCACCAGATTGGTGAATGGTGTGCTATTTATTTGTTCCAATGTTGGTTTTATAACCCTCATCAATAGTTTTATGGTCACAGTTCTCATGGAAGGTCGTATGAGATTAAATGGGTTTCATTTCAGGGGAAGGATCAATTAATTTTTTGGATTTTTTTTCTTTCTCCTGGATCATTTTTTAATTATTGTTGCTTCTTTGTGTTGGAGATAATATTGTGGTTGATTGGTGGAATTTTGGTGTGGTAGGTAGAATTTTTGTCAAGGTCCAATTGTTGTTTTCTTCCATAAATAGATTTATTAGAGGGCTTGTTGGCACTTTATGGTACACCAGTTCTTCGGTCGATATCATTTCTTCTAGTGTGTTATGAAAAGGGATGATTCTCTAGTCTATATATTTTCAAGAAATCAACACTGGCATTGAGGTGTTCTCGTGGTTGTTAATGATAGTAGGGTTTGGAAGCCTTTATTATGGAAGATGTTCTTGGGGTGCTGTGTGATTTATGTTAGTGGAAAGTTGGTTTGATTTTGTTGATTTTTTTAATACATGGATCGATACTGCCAATCTGGTCACTACCTATTAAGACCATAGTTTACATTACCTAGTTTTCAAGGTCAGAGGCATGATGTAGTTTCTCTCCTATTTAGAGTTTGGTGTGTTGGAGTTTTCCTTAGTTTAATTCTTCGTCATTACATAGTTTCATTTTCCAATTGTTAGTTGTCACTCCTATTTCATTATATTGTTAGAATAAGGTACATTGACTGACTGCAACTCTCAGGTTCTTTGGGAGGTATGATTGTACCTTTTTTTAATTTCATTTTATTTTCTTCACCAATTATGGGGGTTTTATTATCATTCTATAGTGTTAAGATGGTGGATCCCTAGGAATCCCTTTTCTGAAATGGATTTTAATTTTATTTTCACCATTGGTTGGTGTTTTGTTTTAGTCTACTGGATAATGGTTCACTGATATAAAATTGTGTGATAATTTATTTTTGATAGAGTCATGTTGGTGGTGTTCACTACTTCTATGGTATCATAGAAGGAATCATTTTGTGACATAGTGCTTATTTGGTTTCTAGTGGATTGGGGATTCATTTGGATTGGGTTTTATTTCTATCATTATAGGATCTAGTTTTTTTCATGGATGCAGGGAGGCTTGTTGGTTTGGGGCATGTAGGGTTTTTGGTTATAGGGGTGAATTTTTGTTGTCTCATCATGGTGTTGGATATCAGTTGTGGTTATAGATAGCAGGGAGTTGGATGAATGGAGATTCTCTATTGTTCTATCTTAGAAAGATAATCTCTTGTTGGTAATTCAGGATTTTTTTGAAATTTATGGTAGCATGGCGTTCTGTTTGACGCTGTAGTGGAAGGATTTATGGGAGGGTAGTAGATTTGGATGGGTTTTCATTGAGATATAAGGGATGTCAGTATGCAAGGGATGTAGGGTTGCTGGTGAGGCTGGAGGTCATGACTGCTTTGGTTCTAGATATTGGTGCTAAAAGTGATGTTGGGGGTTGCTGATTTTAGGTTGGGGTTGGGAATAGCACTTCAGATGAAGGGTTCTAGATTGGTGTTGGGTGATGGGAGTTATTTTCTACTAGATATTGTTTTGGGTGTTTTGTGGGGGGTTTTCTGTTTGCGGTGGTTTTTACTCTATTTTTTTATATTGGATCTATGGTTGATACTAATAAGATATGTGATGGAGATATAAAATGGTGATGGACTTATTGTGGTAGTATGATTTAGTTCATGTAATTTAAGAGGGGTGATGGAAGGTGCTGAGAATATTGAGAGATTTTAGTGTTCAAAGATCTATCCAGGGTGTTGGGAGATGTTTTGGGGTTTAAGGTGTTTTTGGTAGTAGTTTTCTTTCTTAGTCTAGTGATGGAGTTGGGAGATGGATATTGTGTGATGGGTGATCCACATATTGGGATTTGTGATGTTTCTTGGGACTTTTTCTAGAATTGGATGGGATATGATTCACGAGGATTCTTGGAACTTCTTCCTAGTGATGGTGGGTTGGGCCTCTTGAGGTTTATTAGTCCCTTTTCCAGGAAATTTTTTTTCTGGGATTCACTTGGTTTCCCAGGACCATTTTCCATACAATAGATTGGATGGTCTTTGTGATTTTCTCGGGCCCATTTTCTAGAGTTTGGATCCTTAGTCTTGATGAGATTTCTCAAGACCATTTATCTTTTTTCTATTATGGGGGTCCTTCAAGGAATTTGGTTCACCCATTGGGTGATTGCATTTTACTTAAATTCCTTATTATATATATTACATTCTATTTTACATGCAAAGAACCTAAAAACTAATAAAAACCCTAAAACACACTAAAATTTTAAAAACCATTTAAAACCCTAAAAAAGATAAAAAAAAATATAAATACCCTTTAAAACCATAAATAATAAATAAAATCCTCAATTCTTAAAAAACCCCAACAACCATAAAAACTCTAAAAGCTGTTAAACACCCAAAATCCATAAAACCCAAAAAACAGTAAAAATCGCATAAATCTCTAAAAATCAATAAAAATGAAAAAAACCCATAAATCCTATGAAACCATGAAAAAAATAAAACCCCAAAAAATTCATAAAACGCTAAAACCCCTAAAAACATAAAACCCCCAAACCCCTTCAAAATCCCAAAAAAACAAAAAACCCATAAAAATCTTATAAAATCCCAAAAAACATAAAAAATAGGAAACCCCTAAAATACTAAGAAAACCTTAAAAACCAAAAAAACAATTAAATCCCTAAAAACCTAAAAATTTCAAAAAAAACCCTAAAACTACTAAAACCCATAAAAACATAAAAACCCTATAAAAAGCCTACAACTCCCAAACCCCCCCCCCCCCATAAAGACCCTAAAATCCCCTAATGACTCTAAAACCCTTCAAAACAATAAAAATGATTAAAAACTCTAAAAAACCCTTAAAACCACTAGAAACCTCAAAAAACCCTAAAACCAATAACACATTAAAACTCTGAGAAACCACAAAATCCCAAATATCACTAAAAACCATAAAATTCTATAAAAAGACCTAAAAATACCTTAAAATGTTAAAATTACTAAAAACCCTGAAAACCCCATAAAAGCACATAAAACCATAGAAACCAAAAAAGACCTAAAAACCCATAAAACCCACTAAAAAATATAGAAACCCTTAAAACCCATAAAAATGTTAAAAAATGCTAAAAATCATAAATCCCCAAAAAACTAAAAAACCCCTAAAAACCCCAAAAAAACCATAAATACCAAAACACCCTAAAACCCTTAAAACACTAAATCCCTAAATGTACTAAAAATCCCAAACACCATAAAAATGTAAACTACCCTGAAAACCATAATAAAACTATTAAAATAAAAAGACATAAATCCCCCAAAGAACCTATAAACAATAAAAACCCTTAAAATTCTGAAAACTCCTAAAAATGATGAAAAACTAATTAAACCCATAAAATACCATTAAAAACCCAAAAAAAATTAAAACCTCTAAATGCATCTTAAATCCCTAAAAATGTTACAATCTAATAAAAACATAAATCCCTAAAAACTCAATAAAACCAAAAAACCCCATAAAAATATAAAAAAATATTATAAAATAAAATTAAAGCATCACTAATTTTAGTTAATTAAACCTTTATTTATTTATTTTTAGTATATAACGTTATTGGGTTATATTTGGGAAGGTTTGGAGGATTTTTGGGTAGTTTTTTTGGGACATTACAGTGGTCCACGATTTGATCACGTTTAGTAGAAATCATGCCACACCTCTCAAGAAACTGTAAAACTGAAATTGTGGGTTCTTGGTAGTTTAATGGTTTGGAAACAATGTGTGACCATTGGGGAGGAAATATCAAAAGTGGAACATTGGGTCTTATCATAGTTGTCAGACAGTTTTTTTAACCATGTGAGACAACTGTTCAAGGGGTATTTAAAGGCAGTGGTTGGGGAACGTTTTGGGCATGATTTACCTAACGATGCACCATAACCATGTGATGTTAAAAAATGATTCATAGTTTTTTTATATAAGTCTGTTTATCCACTTAACTTGTTATTTATCCCTTAATCTGGCCCTAACTCTAATTCCAATCCTTCGAAAAGCTATGGATACACTTTCTCTTGATATTGGAGTGGTCCATTGGAAAATCATTGTGCGTTAGAGGGCTGAATTACATGGTATGTTTTTGTTCATAATTGGTTTCCTTAGTTTTCATCTTCTTCCCACTCATTGATTCTTGTAACTAATCTGTTGGGGATAGATCCCAGGTGTGTGATGCTAATCGTGTTGAGATATGGTAGTTTTTTATTGTAAGTGGAATAATATGTGAGGAGGGATAGGAAGATCTAAGCAATGTTTTTGGTGTTTTTTGTCGTTATTATATTTTCCTAACTTGTGAGGTTGGTAAATTCGCTCTTGATTCCCCTTATTAGAACATGAATGATTGATTTAAAATTTATTGATGTTCACGGTTTGAATTTTGAAATTGATGTGAAATTTCTGTTGGAAACCCGCTTTAGTGATGGTTTTGAAGTGGTAGAAATTAGTTCTTTTTGGAAAATTAAATAGGTTAAATTATTTTAAAATGATGATTTTATGTTGTTTGATTTGTTCTGATTCGTGGAAAATTGGTTGGAAGATTTTGTCAAAAAAGGTTTTTTATTAAAATGCTTTGTTGGAATTGGTTTTCTTAGAGTTTTATTATATATGATTGGTGTGTGTAATTGGGTATATAGGAAGGATGAGGGAATGATGTTTCCCCAGTTAAAATAAGGGGATGGATAAGGGTATATTGTTACCCTCATAATAATGATTTTCCATGTATTGAAGCGGTGAAAGCATGACACTAAACTCACTAGTACAGGGAGGTACATCATTACATTCATGTGTGGATGTGTGAATGGGTGGATGTTTGGATGTGTGTAACGGAATGGGTTATTCCAAATGGATTGGGAAATTTTTTTAAACATTTTTTGAGTTTATTTCCATCAAATTTGTTTTGGTTTGAAGTATTTTTTTTATAAAAAATTGTTTGGTTTGGAAAGCTACTTTCCTTAGAAATTTTTTTGTCTAATATAAGTTGTTTTATGTTTTTTTAAATAAATTTATTTATATAAATGTTATAACATTTTCAATCCTAGTATCCAAAGTTGGTAATTACTTGACAAAATCCTACTGATTTTTATAATCACCCCATGATTGGGAACATTAGTGTGTCTACGTATATTTTTTATCAAGACATAAGTAATGGAAAAGTATCAATGTTTTTTATTGATTCATCATGATACTTTGGTAATGGATTGTTGAGTGGATCTTGGAACATGTTGTGAGTTTTTGAGATGGTTTACAGGTACACTTTGTGTATTTTTTGTTTCATTTTTCTCTTTTCACACTGATACGTTTTATGGTTGTAGTTTTGTTTTGTTTCAAATTGGTTATACAATGAATTGTATTACATTATTGTCATGCATCATGTAGTGGTAATTTGGGTATGATATTATTGGTTTTGTTTTTTTATTTTGAAATAGAAAATCATCCACCAACTACTTATTAATACCTTGGAATTTATTTATAGCCTTTGGTGTCTTGGGGATGTTACCTAAGGCTTAGTAATGTCTCCACCTCTTCTCAATCCAATGGGTGGTGGGGAGATGTTAAAAATTATATCATTTCCTCATTTCTTGAGTTGAAAATCATTTTTTTGTTCCTTGATTTGGAATGGAAGTATAAATATAGTATCATCATTATAACACCCCAAGCGTCCATAATATTCTTATTTTTAAATAATTTAATAGCTTGGGATGCACACAACACCGAGTTCGAGAACATCTAGGATAACCATTAAAAAAAGTAGTTATGAGAAGTATTAACCAATTTGTTAAACTTATATAATTTTGATATTCATCTCATGTGTTTCTTAGACATGATATAGGAAAAAATTCAATTCTTTTGAATAAATGAACTAATTTTTTAAATATGTTGTTTTACCACCTTTTAATGGAGATACATTTTTAAATCCGATATTTAACACTTTATATATTAAAATTGATTGAATAAAATAATTATTTAGAATAGGGACATAAAATTTTCGTTTGGACAAATTTTTTGTCTTTTTCTGATAAAATTCATATTTTAATGAATAGTGAAAATATTGCATTTTAATTCATAACTGCTTTTTCATCTAATTTATTTATATTTTTCAGTTGTAATTTTAATTTGTTTTAATGTATAAATAGATTAATATATTATCATTTAAAATAATTTATATTAGTGGAATTATTTTCACAATAAAATTAGATAAAAACACAAACCAATGTTTTGATGGTTTTTACATTAGAAAAACACATTTTCTCATTCTATCAACATGAATTTATATTAAATTAATTACTGCAACATCTCTATTTTAAATTTTGAAAAAATTGATTCAATATTTGGGATCATTGGGTCCAAATTATGTTAGTAATTTGCTTTTATTTTTTGGATATTATGAATAGAAACATTAGTAATTTTTTATTACCGCTGTTAAGGATAAATCGAGTAATTAAAGGTAACAATAATATTATAAAATTACCCTAATAGCTATAAAAATTTAATTTGAGGACTAAATTCGAACATTATCACCTATTTTTCAAAATGGAATCATTTACCTGACCCTTTCCCTTGAATATGACTTGAATATTATTAAAATTAAGGAATGTGACAAAATGTCACACTCTCATTTCATATAAGATTCATAATTTTAATATAGATATCTCCAATAGATAACATTGATTAAAAATGATCTCAAGAAATATAAAATAATTAATTTTCTCAAACCAATTTATTTAAAATTTTTAGAGATTAAATATTTACCATTAATGATGATGCAATCATGAGGTAAATATTATTTTATTAATTGAAATATCAAATAAATGATATTAAAAATATTAAAATAAATAATATTTTACATAATTAATGACATACACAAATTTCAAAATAAAATAGACGTGTTATAAACATATTAGAAGTATTATATTGATGTTATCATGTTTCTTTTAGTTTTTTAAAATGAAAATATTAACAGTATCAAAATTGAAATTAAAGATACATTAAAATAAATAATATTTTATTATATGTATTAAAATTACTACAAATAACAGGTTTTGACAAATAAATTTTTTAGTATTTAATATTTCATAGATTATCCATTTTGGGTCCTTTTGACATTTTATTGTAACTATTTTAACCATATAGTGTAAAAAGAAAAGTTGTCATGGTAAAGGTTAAATTATTTAACGATGGGTTAAAGCCAAAAGATAAGGTTAATTTTATAACATAAAATTATCTCAAATTCATTTTTTTATGAAATTTCGACCCATAAAAGTATTATACCCAAATAAAATCACTTTGGATCCATTTTTAATTGAATAATAATATATATTAACTTAATATTTTTAAAGTATGGTAAAGTGACCCTCACCTCTCTTATAAAAGGGAAGTTCTCATTCTCTTTAATTCACACCTCTAAATCTCTTTTTCTTGGCCAAAACCTGCCCATTTCCTCTGAAAACATATCCCAATAAATCTGATATTCTATAATTTTGGCAGATATCCATCCCAAATATGCATTTTGTGCAAATCAAAAGGAGATACCCAAAAAAGAGGTAATTATTTTATCACCTCTTTCAAAGATAATTTCATCTTATAATTAAGATTTTTATGTTATTTACATACCAAAATAATAAATACATTATAATACATAAATTTATATGTTATTATAATCATCTTAGAACCATATTCCTCATTTTATCCATCATACGAATAACAATATCACCATGCATGCCTATATACAACTTATCATCTTCACGCTGTGGTGTAATTTTTTATTCAAAACTAATTTATTTATATGGCTATAATTATGAGTATAATGGATATAAATAATTAATATAACATGATAATGATTATGTTCAATTAATATACCATCCAATTCCATACCATTTAACACTCAATGGAATTATATTTTTGCTCGTGGGTACGTACGGCCTACCATCCCCACGACGCGGTGAGATTCCTTCTCCATTTTAACTATTAAAGAATGATTATAAAATGTAAATGATGAGTAAAAATAATAATTATGAACATTATATCACTATGTATATGAATAAAATACATCTTATTTATAACAAACAGGACTTATACAAATAAAATTCACAATAAAACATTGTACGTAACACCCAAAACGATGGTTATACTAAAATATAATTAACAAAATGCAATAAGATGATCATATATGATATAATAAATATGGATATGGTCCTATAATAATTAAATAACATGATTTTACAATTATATATGATTTTATTACACCCTAGACTAAAGGAAAGTATAAGGTAAGAGTTAATTTGACAATCTCATTATTATTCAAGGTTGTTTTTATGAAAGTATTTACTGGGAAATCTTTATCATCCATTTCCATGTTTCTTAAAATATAATTCAAAATATTATCTACAATTGATAAATTTACATTTTATGCATGTTTTAATTTTTATAAAACATTTTGATAGGAATATTTCTATCATTTTCCAAATGAGGTACTTTATAATGTCTTCTATAAATTAAACAAAGACTTTTTTTTAACTTATACAGCGAAAAAATTTATTTTTCACCATTATGAATCCTTAACATTTTGAATATTTCCTTATAAAATTACATGGTAATTTTCAAAATAAATTTTTTCTATTATAGTTGTGCAAATTCAAAAATATTTCAAATAAAAAAGGGATATTTCTCTCAAATTATTTTAAGGAATTTATTAGATTAATTTCATCTGAGTCAACATCCTTCGTCCGATTTTATGCTTAATTGAGGATTATTTGTTATGATAAATTCTTACATATAATATTTAGGGGTTTATGATATATTTTACTGTTTATGTTCTATTTTGATACCATTCTTGGTTTTTGGTTAATGTATTAACATTTTTTATGCGAGTTTTAAATCAAATGTTTATGTTATGTTTTAACCCTTTCGTAAGTGGAATGAATTGGACTTTTTAAGTGACGGGGGGGCTGTTATAGATCATCGATGCATCGGTAGGTCTCATGAGACATACTAGTGTCTTGAAACAACTCCATTAAGGTATGGTTATTTATGGTCTAGGCATGAGGCCTTGGAAGTATAGTTATGATGTCCGACATTATGCATTCCCACATTGAGAGTTTAGTTATTGATAATATAAGTGATTATTAGACAAGTAAAATATCCATGTGAATTTTTAAATTGTATTATTGGATTTATTATTTCCATATTATGCTAAATATTTTGTTTAAGAGGATTTTTTTTTCTATTTTATACCTTTTCATAAATGTTTATGCTTATTTATGATAGCATTTTCTATATTGTTTATCCTTACTGAGCATCTCAGCTCACCCTTTAATTATGTTTAACTTTTCCCGAGTATTAGAAGATGTAAATTATGATTGGCTTGCATGGATAGTCTATTTCATATGAGAGTTTTCATAGGGTTTAATATGTTATTTTTCATTTCATAATGAAATATAAAATTTATGTTTGCATCTTGTATTTCCAAGTATACTAGACCAATCGGTCCTTCAAGAATTGATTTTCTTGTGACCATGCCAATTTAATAAAATATTGAACTAATTCTAGGAATCTAGGGTTAGATATTCATAGTTGGTAATATAGGAAGTTTTTTACATACCATAGAAACTAGATTTAGAAAAAACCATGATTAGGGAACATTACCCCGAAGAAATACATTTTGGATAAATATATAAGAAAATTCTAAAATTTTGGTAATGTAGAGATTAAGTGGGAATTTTAGAAAATACATCCCTATCAAGATTCAATTATTGGACAAGGTTCTGGAATATATGTAACTAGGAGTAATAACTCTTGCAATTTGTTTCGAGCTTGACTCGTGGTAACCTGGTATACGACAACCGGCCTTACTACACACCTGGTTTGAAACACCCAGGGGATATGCTTAGGATAATTCAACTTTTCTTTACAAACCATTATGAATGATTTATTAATAAATATATAACAAATGAACCCATTTTTGTAATTATGGATTATATATGCATAAATATTTCAATATATTTTATTAGATTGGAATTATGCATTAGGATTCATAAACTAATTTATTGTATGTTATTCTTTAGATATGGAACCTTGTGAAAGGAAAAGAAAACATATCAATGCAAATAATCCATATAGATATTTAAACCTATACAAGATAATTATAGTGTTCCTGGTGATACAATTGGAACTGAACAACTTATAACTATACTGGGTCAACTAACTCAGGTTATGAAGACAAACCTTACACATATGGATTTTCCTGATCCACAACATGGGGGGTCAATGTTAGACCACTTCATGAGAACATAGCCTCCAAAATTCATTGGGATAAAAAATCCAATTTTAGTGGAGTAATGGATATGTTCCTTAGAGAAAATACTTCTTGCATTGGGGAGTAATTAAATGGAAAATTTTGTTATGGAAGTCCATCATCTATCAGGATATACAGATCAACGGTGGTCATTTATTCAAAACCATCAGTATGAATTTTTTTAAAATATTGAATGTAGGGAATTTAATGAAATATTACTAGAACAATACATTCCTCATGACCTACAGGCGGATTTGGAGAGGAAGTTTCTGAGTCTTAAGAAGAAGGAGGATATGAATGTTGAAAAGTATGACGATAACTTCACTATGTTAAAAAGGCATGCTATAGATTATATACATAACCCAAGAAGTAAGATTGATCAATTATTTGATGGGTTATAACCATTACTCTAATGGTCATTGCTCTCACAATCATTCTCATCGTACAAATATATAGTCTCATGTTTTATTAATACAGAAAATTTATTATCTTAGTCTTATGGAATTAAAGTAAAGAAAAAGAAGAACAGGGGAACTAAATAATTTGGAAAATTAAATAAGGGGAATACAATTTGACTTTTCACCCTGTAAAAATTATTTGAAGAAATACGCTGATACTTTCCAAAAGGGGGTGTGAGTTTGTAACAAGGGTAGAGAAAAATTACAACAAGGTTGTGATTTTAAGGGGAAGAAAGAGGATATCAATTTTCAAAGCTACAATTGAAGAGTGATTGGAAATTACGCAAATTATTGTCTTAATAGTCAAGGAAATTTTCCCCAAAAAAGGATAAGGGATCAATGTTATACTTTTGCTATCACAACTTCTAGGGTTTAAGTTACTAATGATTTGGTGGTAGCTACCTTAATCGTTTCCTCAAATTTATCCAAATATTTATTTTTTTGAGGATCCCCAAATTCCTTTATATTATCATAGTTTGATTTAAAATTTAGATATTTCCAATTGATATTAAAAAGGGAGTTGTCAGTCGAAATCCTTAAGGGAAGTCTCATTGCTACAAAGATGTGTTAGGAAGTTCCCATTATGGCATATAAGTATGATTTATCTATTTATTTTTTCTTTATAAATATGTTCTACATAGATATAATACATGGTATGGTCTGGATATCAAAATATGATGCGAAAATTTTCTTTAATAAGAAGGAATTTGTGATTTGTAAGGAAGATGTTAAATCTATTATATTTGACGAAGAAAATTCATCACCTAATTCTTATCAAAATACACCCACAATAGTTTTATTGAATGAGATTCTTGGGGTTGAAGAGGAAATAACATCTAGGGATGAAGAAATAAATAATCAAATTAAATATGTACCCATTGTTTGATAATATATTGATGTATTCCTAGAGGATTTACTTGGAAATCCATCATAGTGGGAAGTTGATTTTACATTTGAATTAATCACTGATGCAAGGATAATATAAAAACTCCATATAGAATGGCCCATGAAGAATTCGTAGATATGAAGAAACAACTAGATGAGTTGACTAATAAGGGATTTATTTTACCTAATGTTTCTCCATGGGGAGCCCTAGTATTTTTTTTCAAGAAGAAAGTTGGATCAATGAGACTATGCATTGACTATAGGGAAATTAATACTTTTAAAATAGAGAACAAGTATCATCTACCTAGAATTTCTGAATTTTTTTGATCGAATTCATGGATGTCAATATTTTTTGAAGATTGGATTTCATTCTGAATATCATAAATTATGTGTAAAAAGGAAGATATTACAAAGATAGTATTCTGAATGATGTCTGTTCATTATGAATTTACAGTAAAACCATTTGTATTGACTAAATCACCCCGTGTTTTCACGGATCTAATGAATAGAGTGTTTAGGGAATATCGTGATGATTTTTTTATTATTTATTTATTATATATTGGTATACTCCAAAATCTAATAAAACCATGAGAACCACTTGCAAATTATTATGAATACTCTTATAATAAATGACCGATATGAAATGTTTTAGGAAATGTGAATTTTGGCTTTAAGAAATTTCTTTTCCAGACCACATTTTCTCTAAGTATGGAATATATGTTGTTCTTGGAATGAAAAAAGAAATCCAAAAATTTCTAGCATCAATGAGTATAACTGAGGTATACAGTTTTATTGGTTTATCAGGTCACTGTAACTATTTCGTCCAGAATATTTTCCGATTAGAAAAACCATTTACCAAGATCCCATGTAAAGGGGTTAAATTCATTTTGAAAAAAGCGTGTGAAGAATTTTTTGAATAATTTAAGAGAAGATTAGTAAATGATCCAATCCTGACATTAACATCTAATAATGATGGGTTTGTTATTTATAATGATTCATCAATGAAAGGACTTGGTTATGTCCTTATTTCGAATGATAGGGTTATTTCTTATGCATCAAGGTAGTTAAAAATCATAAAAAACTATCCAACTAATGATAATGATTTAGAAGAAATAATATTTTCTCTTAATATATGGAGACACTATCTCTGCTGTGAAAGATGTGAGATATATACTAATCACAAGAGTTTGAAATATATTTTCTTATAGAAAGAAATCAACATGAGACAATGGAGATGGCATGATATACTCAAGGATTATGATTCCATAAAACACTACAAGACAAGGAACTCAAATAAGGTGGAATATGTTTTGAGTAGAATGGACTATGGATTTTTTAATAAAAATAATGTTTAAAGGGGTCCTATATTCATGGATCAAGTAAAGATAGATATGGGAATTATCATGGAAGGTGAAACATCACTAATATTTCAAATGGTTTCCAAAAAATCATTACTATAAAGGATACAAATTTATTAGTCTGGTGATGAGGAGTTTCTAAAGAAAATTAATGCTGTGAATGATGGGAGAATGATTGACATAGTATTTGATGAAGGTATTTTTGATATTTGGTTACAGGATTTGGGTTCCTACTATACCTAATATAAAAATAGAAGTATTTTATGATGCTATTATCTTCAATTTTTCAATAAAACATGTTATCACTAAGATGTATAGATATTTGATGGGGAATTTTCTATGGGATAACATGAAGAGGTCGATTGCTGATTATGTGTTGAGATGTTTGTTTTTTCAACAGGTGATGGCAAGAAGACAACATCCAAGAAGAGTCATGAAACCTCTTCCTATACCATTGTGGAAATGGGATGATATTATGATGGAATTTGTCATGGGGATAAAAAATATTCCCAAAATAAATGACTAGATATGTGTTATTATTGATCATCATGCCAAATCAGCACATTTTATTGTAATAAGAGAAGATTTACCACATGAATGTTTAGTAAGACTGTATATTGTTACTGACTGTAATCAACACCCATATTTTTTTGTAATAAGGTTGTAGCACTATCTATTGTTTCTGACTGTGATCCTAGTTATACATCACAATTTTGGAGAAGCCTTTATAAGGCCCTTGATACTGAGCTTCATTTGAGCACGGCCTACCACCATCAAACTGATGGAATATTAGAGTGGACTATTCAAACCTTATTCAGATGATATTATATGGAAATAGATGTTCTACACCGACCTTTTGGGATGATGTTGGTGAAAGGAAACTCGTTGGCCAAGAACATATTTAGGAAACGATAGAAAATGTAAAGACTATTTAGACCCATATCAAAATTGCTCAAAATTGGAAAAAGAGACATGTTGATAACCAAAGGAAGGATTTGGAATTTTAAGTGGGATATCATGTTTTCTTGAAGGTGTCTCCATGGAATGGTGTAACCTATTTTTTTATGAAGGGTACAATATGTACTAGGTGCATTAGAGATTTTTAGATTCTTGGATGAATTAGAGATGTATCTAACCATTTTGGAAATGCATCCATGTCTCTCCAAAGTTCAGGATGTGTTCCAAATATTTATATTATAGAAATAAATGCAAGAACCAATGCATATAATCACCTATGAAAAAATAGAAATGGAATCAGATCAGTCTTATTGTGATGATCCTATCATGGTTTTTTATACCAGATAACAATTGTTGAGAAATTGGACAACTCATCTGGTAAATGTTCTTTGGAGAAACCATAAAATGGAAGAGGCGATATAGGAACTAGAAGAACATAGGAAAAATAACTGCTAGAATATTTTTATGAAGTCATATTCTAAAAATTTTGAGGAAGAAATTATTTTGAGGAGGGAAGAATGTAACACCCCAGGCTTCCACGATACACTTATTTTTAAATAATTCAATAAGTTATATTGTACACAACACCGAGTTTGAGCACACAAGGACTAGCCATTTAAAAAAATTATGAATAGTATTAAACACATTTTTAATTTTATATAATTTTAATATTCATCTCATGTGTTTATTAAATATGATATAAGAACAAATTCAGTTTTTTAAATAAAAATTATTTTTCAAAAAATGCATTTTTATTTCCTTTTAACGGGGAACCCTTTTTAAATCCAATATTTGACTATTTTATATATTAAATTTGAAAAAAATAATCATCTTCATTATAATATTGACGTAAAATTTAATTTCGTACAATTTTTGGGAGTTTTTCTGATAGCATTCATATTTTAATTAATAGTGAAAAAATGCATTTCAATTCAAACCTATTTTTTTATCTAATAGATTTATTTTGATGGGTTATAATTTTAATTAGTTTAAAAGTATAAATATATTATTATTTTTTATCATTTAAAATAATTTAGTTCATTGGGATTATATTGAAATTAAAATATATATAAACATATGCCAATCTTTTGATGGATTTTACTTTTGAAAAACCAGTTTTATCATTTTATCAACGAGAATTTTTTTTAAATTAATAATTCAACTTATTTGTTTTAAATTTTGAAAAATTGATTCTATATTTGGAATTGGTGCATTCAAATTAAGATAATATGTTACATTCTTTAATATTATGAATAGTAACTTTAGAAATTTTTTATTACCGTAGTTATGGGTATATCGGGTAATAAATTGTAAAACAATATTATAAAATTTTCCTAACACCATTAAAAATCTTATTGGATGACTAAATTCGAATCTTATCACATATATTTCTAAATGGAATCATTAATGAACCCTTTTCCAGGAATATGACCTGAATATAATTAAAATTAATGAATGTGACAAAATTTAAAACTCTCCTTTATTATAAGTATAATAATTTTAATATAGATATATCTTGGAGATAACATAGATTATAAATATTCTATAGAAATATAAAATAATTACCTACCTAATAATTTTTTAAATTATTTTTAGAGATTAAATATTTAACATTAATGGGGACACAATATTGAAGTATAAATTATTTTAATAATACAAATATTGAATAATTATTATTAAAAATATTAAAATAAATATAATTTGTCTTAATTAATGTTATAAAATAATTTTTGAAATAACATATACATGTTATTAACATATTGGACGCATTTTTTTAAGTTATCAAATTGGTTTTATTTTTTAAAAATGAAAAAATTAATAGTATAGAAATTGATATAAATGATACGGTAAAATAAATAATATATTATTAAACATTGTAAAATACATAAAAATATCACGTTTAGAAAAATTAGTTGTATAGTTCAAAATATTTCATAAATGATCCAATTTTTTATTTTTTGGTATTTTATATTAAATATATTTACCGTATAGTGTAAAAAGATGGGTTTTCACGGTAAAGGTTAAATTATTTAACTAAGGGTTAAAGCGAGAATTAAGGTTACGTTTTTGACCTAAACATGTATAAAATTAAATTTTAAATATATTACTTACAATAATCATATTATACTATAATAAAATCACATTGGATACTTTTTTAATAGAAAATTAATTTATACTAATTTAATATTTTGAAAGTTTCCAAATGTGACCCTCACCTCTCATTTTAAAGGGAACTTCTCATTTTCTTTAATTCGCCCTTATAAAGCCGTTTTTATGGTCCAATGCCTTCCCATTTCGTCTCAAAACATATCTAATTTAATTAAATAGGCAAAAAATTGGGCATAAATCCATCATATGGATCCCTTTTGTGAAAATCAAAATGTGATACCCAAAAAGAGGTAATTATCTTATCACCCCTTTCAAAGTTCTTTTCTTCTTATACTTCCTATTTCTTTGTTTTATCCATACCAAAATAATAAATAATGTAAAATGAATATTTTTATATGTAATTATAATCAGGGGACAACCATATTCCTCATTTTATCCATCATACGAATAACAAAATCTCCATGCGTGCATACGTACGACATACCATCTCCACGCTGTGGTGTAATTTTTTATTCAACACTAATTTATTTGGATGGTTATAATAATGTGTATAATTGATTTAAATAATTAATATAACATGATAATTATTCTTTATAGTAAATTTATTAGCTAATTCTATATCATTTAACCATCAATTGAATGATATTATTTCTCGTGCGAACGTACGGCCTACCGTCTCCACCACGTAGTGAGATTCCTTCTCCGTGTTAACTATAGAAGAATGATTATAAATATTTTATGATGATTAAAAATAATAATTATGAACAATATATCATTTTGGACATGAATAAAATACATCTTATTCTTAAAAAATGACTTTCACAATAAAACATGCATTGGAAAACAATGGAGTTAACTCCCGAAACAATAGTTACACTAAAATATTTTTTACAAAATGATATAATATGATCATATATGATATAATAAATATGGATATAGTCCTTTTATAATTTAATAACATGATTTAACTATTTTACCTAAGGTTAATTCACCCTTAACTAATGGAAAGTACAAGGTAAGAGTTAATTTCACAATCTAATTATTATTGGAGATTGTTTAGACGTAAGTATCTCCTGAGACATATTTATCATCAATGTCCATGTTTAATAAAATGTAATTAAAAATATTATAAAAAAATTTAAATTCATTTTAACCCATGTTTTACATTTTATAATACATTTTTAAAGGATTATTTTTTTTTTCATTTTCTAAATTAGGCACTTTATACCCTTTTCAACAAATTAAAGAAATTATGTGCTTTTTTAACTTATACAGTGCAAGAAGATATTTCCCACTATTATGAACCGTTAAAATTTTGAAGATTTACTTAAAATATTAATTGTCTATTTTCAAAATAAAATTTTTCTTTTATAATTTCACAACTTCAAAATGATTTCAATGTAAAAAAAAGATATTTTTCATCGAGAGATTTAATGAATTAATTAGATTATTTCCATCTATGTCAACATACTTTGTTGGATTCTATGCTTAGTTGAAGTTGATTTATTAGGATAAAGTCTTCCATATTGTGTTGATGGTTTTATTATATACTTTACTATGGATATGATATCTTGATACAATTTATATTTTATGGTCAAAGTTTTACTATTTTATATCCTAGTTTTAGTACATATGTTTATGATATGTTTTACCCGTTTTAGATGTTGAATGAATTAGACTTAGTAAGTGATTGGTGGGGACCACTATAGCCCCTAGATACACTGATAGGTATCATGAGACATACTAGTGTCTTGGCATAAGACCTTGATGGTATGGTTATTTATGGTCTAGGAATGAGGCCTTGACGGTGTGGTTATGATATCAGAAATTAGCCAATCCCTCTTTATGAGTCTAGTTATTATTATTACATGTGATTATTAGACTAGTAAAATTTCAATTTTAATGTTTAAATGGAATTATTTGATTAAGTATTACAACATTGTGCTTAATATTTAGTTTAAAAGTATTGTGTTACAATTTTATACCTTACCATAAATGCTTATTCGTATTTATAATAGCTTCCGTTATATTTTTTATCCTTAATCAACATCTAACATCACCCCTTTCTTATGTTTCAATTTTCCCCAGGATTAGAATAAGTATATTATGATTGAATTTTTGGGATATTCTAAGGTATATGATTGTTTTCATAGGGGATAAAATATATTTTTTTATTTCAAGATGTAATGTAAAATTAATGTTTGTATCTATTATTTCCAATGATACTAAATGGATCGGTCCTTTGGGATTTTTTTCTTGTGATAATGCTAATGTTATAAAATAATGCACTTTAATTAGGAAAATAGGGTTGGGGAGTTGTATTTGGTATCAGAGGAATTTTGATAATGGCCTGGGAAACTAGATTTAGAAAAACATTGATTAGGGAACATTACCCCTAAGATAGACTTCAAGGATAAATATCTAAGAACAGTCTAAAATTTTTTTAATGTAGAGATTATGTGGGTATTAATAGAAAATACAGCCCTATCTAGATACTAAAAGTGGACTTGTTTTAGGAATATATGTAAATAAGAATAATAACTCTTACATGGTGTTCTGAGCTTGACTCGGGGTAACCTGGTACACGAAAATGGGACTTTCTACGCACCTGGTTTGACACTCCTAGGGGGATATGATTTGGATAATTCAAATTTTCTTTAGAAATTTTTTTTGAATGATTTATGAGTAAATATTTCCCGAAAGAAAACATTTTTATGATTATGGGTTAGATATGCATAAATTTTTCAATTTATTTTCTTAGTTTCGAATTATGCATTATCATTCATAACCTAATCTAGTGTATTACATAGTTTATAGTTGGTGCCTAGTGAAAGGAAAGGAAACTGTATCAATGCATGTAATACATAATTGATTTATATCCTGTGCAAGATAATGATAGTTGTGTGGTTGATACAACTGGAAATGAACAACTTATAACTATACTCTGACAACTCACATAGGTTATGAATAATAACCTTAGCTGTATGGAGCATCTTGATCCACAACATGGGGGGACAATGTTAGACTGCTTTAGGAGAAAACAACCTCCAACATTAAATGGGATAACAAATCTGTTTGTTTTTGAGAAATGGATAAGTTCCTTAGAGAAAATATTTCATTCTTTGGGGAGTAGTGAAAGGGAATAATTTTCATGGTATTATATCATATATCAAGATATATATATCAATGGTGGTCATTAATGGAAAACAAGATGGAGTATATAGAGGTTTGAAATATAGAATGTGGGGAATTTAAATAACTCTTCCTCGAAAAATACATTCCTCGTGATTTATGAATGGATATGGAGAGGATATTTATGAGTCTAAGGAAGAAGAACGATAAGAATATTGAAAAGTATGAATCTAACTTCACAAGGATAACAAGGTAGGCTACAGACTACATACATAACCCATGAAGTAAGATTAATCGATTGTTTTATGGGTTGAAACCATTCCTCCGATGGGCATTGGTCTCACAATCATTCTCATCGTACGAATATACAGTTTCATATGTTATCAAGATAGAAAATAAATTCTCAATGTCATTTGTAATTAAAGTAAATGAGAAGAAGAGGGGCATTGAACACTCTAGAATAGGAAATAATGGGAATAAGGTTAAAATTGACTTTCTACCATGTACTAATTGTAGGAATAAACACCTTGAAACATTCCTAAATGGGGTGGGGGTTTGTTACAGGTGTGGATAAAAAGGCCACCAAGCTTGTGATTACAAGGGGAAGAGATAAGATATCAATTTTTAGTGCTATTGTTGTAAAGATATTGGAAATTATGAAAATTATTGTCCAAAGAATCAAGGAAATATTTTCCATAGTTTGATAAGGGATTAAGGCCTAGCTTTTGCAATCATAACTACTGAGGTTGAAGTTCCTAATGATGTGATGGTAGGTTTTTTAATCATTTTTTCAAATTTATACAATGATTTATTTGATTATGGATCCTAAAATTAATTTACATCTTCTCAGTTTTTGTTAAAAATTATATATTTCCAATTGTCATTAAAAAGAGAGTTTTCAGTCAAAACCACTATGGGAAGTCTCACTACAACAATGATGTGTTAGTAAGTTCCCATTATGGTAAATAAACATTAACTATCTATTGAATTTATCATCATAACTATGTTCATCTTAGATATAATACTTGGTATGGATTGGATATCAAAATATGAAGTGAAAATTTACTGTAAGAAGAAGGAAGTTGTGATTTATGAGGAAGATGTAAAATCCATTATCTTTAGAGAAGAAATTGCATCACTTGATTCTTATTAAAATCCACCCCATGTAGCTTTACTGAATGTGATTCTTGGGGAGGATGAAGAAATAACATCTAGGGATGAAGAAATAAATATTCAAATTGAGGATGCACCTATTCTATGAGAATATATTGATGTCTTTCCAAAGGATTTACATGGACATCCTCAAGAGTGAGAAGTTGTGCATACTATTGATGTAATAAATAATTCAAGGCCAATATAAAAACTACATATTGAATGGACATTGTGGAATTAGTATAGATGAATAAATAACTTGATGGGTTTTTTAATAAGGGGTTTAATCACCCTAGTGTTTCTCTATGGGGATCCCTACTTATTTTTATTAAAAAGAAATATGGATCAATGAGACTGTGCGTTGACTATAGTGAAATAAATGCTATTAAAATAAAGAACAAGTATCTTATGCCTCACATTACTGATTTATTTGATCAAATTTATGGATATAAATATTTTTCAAAGATTTAACATTATTCTGAATATCATAAATTGTGTGTAAAAATGGATGATATTCCAAAGACAGTATTGTAAAAAATTTATGGTCATTACGAATTTAAAGAAATACCATTTGGATTGACTAATTAACCCTTTGTTTTCATTGATATAATGAATAGAGTATTCACAAAATATCTTGACACTTTTTTGTAGTATTTTTTGATTATATCATGGTATAATCCAAAATCTATTAAGATCATGAGAACCACTTGTGGATTGTTCTGAAGACTCTTAGATTAAATGAATTATATGGGATGTTTATCAAGGGTGAATTTTTCCTTTAGGAAATTTCATTTCATGGCCATATTGTCACCAAGGATGGAATCTTTGTTGATCCTGAAAAGACAAAGGAAATCCAATAATGTCCATCACTGATGAGTATAAATGAGGTACATGGTTTTATTGGTATAAGTGGTTACTATCAGTGTTTTGTCTAGATTTTTTCCCGATTGACAAGCCCACTAATAAAGACCACACGTAAAGGGGTTAAATTCATTTGGTCAAAAGAGCGTGAAGAATGTTTTGTATAATTAAATAGAATATTAGTCAACGTTCCTATCTTGAAATTACCATATGGGAATGATGGGTTTATTATTTATAGTGATGCATCAAGGAATAGACTTAGTTGTGTCCTTATGTAGAATGATAGGGTTATTACATATGCAACAAGGAAGATAAAAATTCATAAACAAAACTATCCAACTGATGATATTGAATTAGAATATGTAATATTTTCCTTAAATATATAAAGACGCCAACTATAAAATTAATAATGTGAGATATATACTGATCAAAAGAGTTTTAATATATATTTTCTCACAGAATTAACTCAACATGGGACAAGGGATATGGATTGAGATACTCAGGGGTTATGATTGCACAATACACTACCACCTAGGGATGAAAATAAGGATGCATATTTTTTGCGTTGAATGGACCATGGAATATTAAATAAAATAATTTTTGAAATGGATACTATGTTCATGGAACTAGTAAAGCTGGATTTGGTAATTAACATGGAAGGTGAAAGGTCTCTAATTTTTCAAATGGTTTCCAAACCATCTTTATTGGAAAGGATAAAATGTTCTCAGTCTGATGATGAGGAGTTTCAAAATAAAAATAAATCATTAAATGATGGGAGACTGATGGAAATCTTATTTGAAGATGGTATTTTAAAAATTTGGAATAGGATTGGTATTCCTTCTATACCTAATCTAAAAAGTGAATTTTTGGATGATTCTCATAGCTCCAATTTTTCAATACACCATGGTAGCACTATGATGTGTAGATATTTGAAGGAACATTTTTTTTGGGACAATATAAAGAGGGAGATTGCTGATTATGTTTTGAGATGTTTGGTTAGTCAATAGGTGAAGGCTATAAGACAACATCCTAGAAGAGCCATGGAACCTCTTCCTATACTCGTGTAAAAATGGGATGATATTAGGATGGAATTTGTCATGGTTCAACCAAAGACTCACAAAAGATATTATGTGATATGTGTAATTGTTGATAGTCTCAACAAAAAATCACATTTTCATGAAATAAGTGAAGATTCACTACATGAAAATTTAGTAAGACTATATATTTATAAAGTTTCAAGACTACATGGTGCACCCCTATTGATTGTTTCTGATCGTGATCCCGGTTTTACATCACTATTTTGGAAACATGTTCAGAAGGACCTAGATACTGAGCTTTGTTTGATCACTTCCTACTAGCCTCAAAGAGATGTACAATCGAAGCGAACTATTCAAACATTATAAGACATTTTGAGATCTTTCTCACATAGCTTTCAGGGTATGTTGGATCAGTATTTACCTCTATTATAATTTTCTTATAAAAATACATTCAAATAAAGTATTCAGATACAAAGTGTTATATGGAAATATATGTCATACACCAACTTATTGGGATGATGTTGATGAAAGAAAACTCATTGGCCTAGAACTTGTTTGAGGAAACAATTGAAAATTTAAATACATTATAGACCCATATC
This sequence comes from Viscum album, assembly GCA_963277665.1. Lineage (NCBI taxonomy): Eukaryota > Viridiplantae > Streptophyta > Magnoliopsida > Santalales > Viscaceae > Viscum > Viscum album. The sequence continues at coordinate 2,119,462,365 of OY728120.1, forward strand.
AATATAGCTTAATGTAGGAAAAAGAGATATGGTGATAACCAAAGGATGTATTTTGAATTTAAAGTGGGTGATCATGTTTAATTAAAAGTACCTCCATGGAATGGTGTTATATGATTTTGGAAGAAGGGTAAATTAATTCCCAGGTATATCATATCTTATGAGATTCTTGAATGAATTGGATATGTAGCTTACCGTTTCTTAATGCTACCCAATTTTCAACAAAGTTCATGACGCTATCCACCTATCAATATTAAAGAAATACATGCTAGACCTAATGCATGTACTCACCTAAGAAGAAATAGAAAAGGAACCCATTCTTTCTTATTGTGAAAAGCCTATCAAGATTATTGATAACAAAGAACAAATGATGAAAAATTAGACAACTAATCTGGTAAATGTGCTTTGGAGAAACCATAAAATGGAATACGTGGTGTGGGAACCTAAATAACATATGATAAAGAACTACCCAAATCCTTTTAGAAAGTGATATTCTAAAAATATAAAGGACAAAATTATTTTAAGGATGGATGAGTCTAACACCCCAAGCTTCCACAATACACTTCTTTTTAAAAAATTCAATATTTTTCACTGCACACAACACCATGTTCGAGCGCACCATGAGTAACCATTTAGAAAAGGAGGTTATGAATAGTATAGAGTAATTTGTGAATTTTATATAATTTTAATATTCATATCATGTGTTTATTAGACTTGATTTATGAAAAAAAATCAATTATTCAAATAAAATAAGTATTTTTCAAGTTATCTAGTTTTTCCACCTTTTTACGAATAAAACTTTTTATATATAATATTTGACACTTTAAAATTTTAGTTCTTTTAAAAATTTATGGTGTTTTTATGATGACTTTTGTATTTTAATTAATAGTGAAAACACTGAATTTTAATTCAAATCTATTTTTTCATATATTTTATTTATATAGTTAGGTAATCCTTTTAATTGGTTTTAATGTACAATTAGAATTATTTTTTATCATTTAAATTAATTTAGTTCATTTGAATTATATTTACATTAATATTAGATAAAAACATAAGTAAATATTTTGATGGTTTTTACTTTTGAAAACCCATTTTTCTCATTTTGTCAATGAGAATTTATTTTAATTTAATTAATGCAACTTCCTTGTTTTAAATTTTGAAAAATGAATTCTGTATTTTGAATTATTGGGGTCAAATTATGTTAATAGGATACTTATATTTTTTGGATATTATGATTAATATCTTTTGTAATTTGTTATTATCACGATTAAGGGTAAATCAAATAATTTAAGCTTAAAATAATTTTTTTAAAATTATCCCATTACCTGTTAAAATCCTATTGGATGACTAAATTCGAACCTTATCACCTATGTTTCAAAATTTAACCATATAATAGACCCTTTTACATTAATATGACATGGAAATTATTAAAATTAATGAATGTGGAAAAATTTAAAACTCTCATTGATTATAAGTATAATAATTTTAATATAGAGATATCTAAAATATAACATCGATTCAAAATATTCTATGGAAATAGAAAATAATTACCTACCAAATAAAAATTTATTTATTATTTATAGAGAATATAAAATTACCATTAACGATGACACAATATTGAAGTAGGAATTATTCTATTAATAGAAATATCAAATAAATGATATTTAAAATATTAAAATAAATATAATTTTACTCAATTAATGACAATTTTTTTTTAAATAAAATAGACATTTTAGAAATATATTGGAAGTTTTTTTAGGACTTATCATTTTGGATTTATTTTTTAAAAATTAAAAATATAAATATTATCATAATGGAGATAAATGATACTATAAACTAAATAATATTTTACTAAATGTTATAAAATTCATAAAAATATATGGTTTTTAAAAATAACTTCTATAGTGTTAAATATTTTATAGATGATCCAATTTGGGTACTGTTGGTATTTTATAGTAACTATATTAACTCTATAGCATAAAAAGGCATGTTGTAACTGTAAAAGTTAAATTATTTAACTATGGGTTAATGCCAAAATATAAGTTTAATATTATGACCTAAAAATGTGTAAAATTCATTTTTTTTATGATATTTCTTTAGGTAATCATTCTATTTTCTAATAAAATCACTTTTTATATATTTTTAATTGAAAATTAATTTATATTAATTTAATATTTTTAGAGTTTCCTAAAGTGAGCCTCACCTCTCTTATAAAAGGATACTTCTCATTCTCTTTAATTAAAACCTCTAAATCCCTTTTTCTCAGCCAAAACCAGCCCATTTAATCTAAAAACTTCGCTAAATTCATCCTAGAGTCCATACATTGTGAATAAAGACATCCTATTGAACCCTTTTGTGCAAATCAAAAGGAGATACCAGAAATGGAGTTAATTATTTCTTCACCTCTTTTAATGTTCTTTTCTTTTTATAATTCCTATTTCTATGTTGTTAACATTAAGAAGTAATAAATAAAGTATCATAAATATATTTAAAAATTATTATAATCATGTTACAACCATGTTCCTAATTTTATTCATCATATGAATAACAATATTACCATGCGTGTGTAAGTACGACTTACAGTCTCCACGCCGTTGTGTAATTTTTTATTCAACACTAATTTATTTGGATAGTTTTATTGATTAGTATAATCTATATAAATAATGAAAATAAAAATATAATTATTTGTTATAATTAACATACCATCCAATTACATACCATTTAACCATCAATGGAATGATATTGTCGCTCGTGTGAACGTACAACCTACTGTCTCCATGATGCGATGAGATTCCTTCTCAATGTTAAATATTAAATAATGTTTATAAAATTTATATGATGGTTAAAAATAACAATTATGAACAATATATGTTTATTTATATGAATAAAATACATCCTATTCATAAAAAATGACTTACAAAATAAAACATGCATAGGAAAACGATGTCGTTAACACCGGAAACAATGGTTATACTAAAATACTGTTAAAAAAATAATATAAGAGGATCATATATGATATCTTAAATATGGATATGATCCGGGTATAATTTTATAACATTATTTAACTTATATACATAATTTTCACTCACCCTAGACTAAATAAATGTACAAGGTATGGGTTAATTTCAAAATCTCATTTTTATTTGAGATTATTTATATGTAAGTATCTACTAAGAATTATTTATCATCCATGTCCATGTTTCATAAAATGTAATTCCAAATATTATCAACAATTTTTAAAAGTAATTTTTACCCATTTTTTTATTTTTATAAAACATTTTGAAAGTAATAATTCCATCATTTTCCAAATTAGTTACTTTATAACCATTTCGACAAATTAATGAAAGAATGTGTTTTCTAACTTATATGGTGTAAGAATAAATATTCCACAATTATTATTCCATAACATTTTGAGGATTTTCATACTATATTACAGAGATATTTTCAAAAAAAATTGTTTTCTATTATAATTTCGAAACATCTAAAATATTTCAAAGTAAAAGAATGGATATTTCTCTCAAAGTGTTTTAATGAACTTATTAGATTATTTTCATCTATTTAAACATAATTTGTGGGATTTTATGCTGAATATATGTTGATTAATTATGACACAATCTTCCATATTCTATTGAATGGTTTATGGTATACATTACTGTGGATGTACTATTTCTACACCTTTCATTGTTTGTGGTTAACGTATTAACATTTTGTATGCTTGTTTAAATACAGATGTTTATGTTATGTTTTACCCCTTTCATATGTGGAATGAATTGGACATAGTAAGTGATTGGTTGGCCCAACTATATCCCCTCAATGCATTAGTTGGACTCATGATACATAATAGTGTATTATCAGAAGTCCTTGAGGGTATGGTTATTTATGGTCTTAGAATGAGGCCTTAAAAATATGGTTATGATGTCTGACATTATGAATCCCCTCATTATGAGTCTATTTATTATTATTAAATGGGATTATTAGACTAGTAAAATTAAAATGTGAATGTTTAAATGGAGTTATTTGATTTATTTTTTCCATATTGTGCTTAAAATTTTGTTTAAACAGATTTTTTTGTTTTATACCATTCCTTAAAATCTTATGCTTATTTATAATAACTTCTACTATATTGTTTATCCTCACTGAGCATCTGAGATCACCCCTTTCAAATGTTTCATTTTTCCCTAGGATGAGAAAAATTATATTATTACTAACCTACAGGTATAGTCTACGTGATATGAGAGTTTTCAGAGGGGATAATATGTTGTTTTTCATTTCAAGAGTTATTGTAAAATTTATGTTTCGGTATAGTATTTCCAAGGCTACTAAATAGATTAGTCCTTCATATTTTTATATTCTTGTGATCATTCCAATGTAATAAAATATTGTACTGAATTAAGTAAACTAGGGTTGAGTAGTTATAGTTGGTATCAGAGGATTTTTGGAACATAATATGGAAATTAGTTTAAGAAAAACCATGATAAGGGAACATTACCCCTAAGATAGAGCTTGAGGATAAATATATAAAGACATTCTAAAATTTTGTTAACGAATATATTAGGTGGTTATTCCTCAAAAATAAATCCATGAATGGATAATAAAATTTCACATGGTTCTGGAGTAGATGTAACTAGGAGTAATAACTCTAACAAGGTGTTCCATGATCGACTCTGGGAAACATAGTACACAACAACAGGCCTTAATGCACACATGGTTTGGTACTCCTTGGGTATATTATTAGGATAATTAAAATTTTATTTAAATACAATTATTAAGGATTTATGAGTAAATATGTCCCCAAGGAAACCAATTATATGATTTTGGATTATACATGCATACAATTTTCAATTTATTTTATTAAATTGGAATTATACATTATGATTCATAACCCAATATGTTGTTTTCCATTGTTTAGAGATGGTTCCTAGTTAAAGGGAAGGAAATAAAATAAATGAACCTAATCCATGTAGTTATTTCCATCCTGTGAAAGATAATGATAGTGGTGATGGTCATAAAACTAGCACTGAACAACTTATAACTATACTGGGAACACTAAATTAAGTTATAAATAATAACCTTACCTGTATTGAGCAGCCTGATCCACAACTTGGGGGGGTCAATGTTAAAAATTTTTGTGGGACTAAAGACTCCAACATTCGATGGGATAAAAATTCAATTTGTAGTTGAGCAATAGATAAGTTCCTTAGAGAAAATATTTCATTAATTGGGGAGTAATGAAAGGGAAAAATATGTTATGGAATTATGTAATCTATCAAGAGATACCAATCGATTGTTGTCATTAATTCAAAACATGATGGAGTCTGAAGAGGTTGCACATATGGAATGTAGGGAATTGAAAGAACTCTTCCTAGAAAAATAATATCATCATGATCTATGAGTGTATATAGAGATAAGATTTTTGATTCAATGGTAGTAGGAGGATAAGAATGTTGAAAAGTAAGAATCTAAATTCACATGGTTAGTAATGCATGCTACATTCTACTTACGTAACACAAGAAGTAATATTGATCGATTCTTTGATGGGTTAAAACCATTCCCCTGATGTTCATTGGTCTAAAAATAATTCTCTTCATAGTAAGATATAATCTCATATTATATCAAGATATAAAATAAGTTTTCTAAGTATTAGTGAATTAATGTAAAGAAAGAGAAGAAGAGGGGAACTGAACACTCAAGAAAAGGAAATTAGGGGAATAAGGGAAAAGTGGAATTTCCACCCTGTAATAATTGTAGGTAGAAACATAGGGTTACATTCCTAAAGGATATGGGAGTTTTTTATAAGTGTGGATTAAAAGGTCACCATGATCATTATTTAAAGGGGAATAAATAAGATATCAATTTTATGTGATACAATTGTAATGATATTGGACATTATGTAAATTATTATCCTATGTGTTAAGTATTATTTCCCTTGAAAAGGCCAAGGGAGAAAGGCCATGATATTGTGATCACAACATCTAAGGTTGAATATCCTAATTATGTTTTGGTAGGTACTTTAATAATTTCCTCAATTTAACCCAAATCATTAATTTTTTAGAGATCCACATATTATTTTATATCTTCCCAGTTTTCATTAAAAATTAGATATTTCCATTTGACATTAAAAAGTGATTTGTTAGTCAAAAACCCTAAGTGAAGTCTCATTTCAACAATGATGTGTTGGGAAGTTCTCATTATGGAATACTAAAATGCCTTTCTTATTGACATTATCATCATTCCTATGGGTTACATAGATATAATACATTGTATAGACTATATATCAAAATATGTTGTGAAACATTACTTCAAGAAGATATAAGTTTTGATTTTTGAGGATGATGTAGAATCCATTATCTTTATAAGAGAAACCTAATCACCAGATTCTTATCAAAATCCACCCACAATAGATTTACTGAATGAGATTTTTTGGGAGGAAAATGAAATAACGTCTATGGATGAATAGTTAAATATTCAAATTTAGGATGCACCTATTATTTGAGAATATATTTATGTATTTCCATAGGATATACCAATACATTTTATAGAGTCGGAGGTTGAGTTTGCTATTGATTTAATCCGTAATGCAAGGAAAATATAAAATTTTCCTATATAATGACCAATGTGGAATTAGTAGAGATGATGAAACAACTAGATGAGTTGAGAAATAAGGGATTTATTCACCCCTAGTGTTTCTCCATAAGGAACCTTAGTTATTTTTTTATGAAGAAAGATGGTTCAATGAGACTGTGCATTGACTATCAAAAAATCAATGTTATTAAAATAAAGAACAAGTATCCACTACCTCGAATTGATGATTTATTTGATCAACTCCATGGATCTTAATATTTTACAAAGATTGAACTTCATTATGAATATCATCATTTCTGTGTAAAAAATTGATGATATTATTAATATATAATTCTGAATGAGGTATGGTCATTACAAATTTAAATCAATACCATTTGGATTGACAAATGAACCCTATGTTTTCATGGATATAATGAATAGAGAATTCAAGGAATATCTTGATGATTTTTTAGAATTTATTGATGATATATATTAATAATCCAATAGCTACAAAGACTCTGATAACCACTTAATGATTATTCTAAAGACTTTGAGAAGAAATTAACTATATGGGATGTTTAGAAATTTTGAATGTTGGAATCTGTAAATTTAGTCTTTTGGATATCTTTTCTCCAATGATCGAATCTATATTGATCGTCCAAGGACAAGGGAAATCCATGAATGGATAACACCAATGAGTATAAGAGAGGTATACTGTTTTATTGGATTAGAAAGTTACTATCGACATTTTGTCAAGAATTTTTCCTAATTGGAAAACCCATTAACCAAGAGCACAAGTAATGGGGTTAAATTCATATGGAAAAACGTGTGTGAAGAATTCATTGAATAATTGAAGAGAATTTTGTTAAATGATAATATCCTAACTTCACAATCTAGGAATGATGGGTTTGGGATTTATAGTGATGCATCAACGAAATGACTAGGTTGTGTCCTTATGCCAAATTATAGAGTTATTTAATATACATCAAGGCAGTTAAAAATTCATAAAAACCTATCCAACTCATGATCTTGAGTTATCAGTAGTAATATTTTCTCTAAAGATATGGAGACACAATATCTATTTTAAAATATGTCAAATATATATTTATCACAAGAGTTTGAAATATAATTTCACGTAGAAATAAATCAATATGAGACAAAGGAGATTTCTTGATCTACTCAAAGATTATGATTAAAAAATATACTACCAACTAGGGAAGGAAAATAAGGTGAAAGATGTTTTGGGTATAATGGACCATGGAGTTTTAAATAAAATGAGAGATGAAAGGGATCCTATGTTCATGGATCTAGTAAATATGGATATAGGAATTATCAGGGACGGTAAAACATCACTACTTTTTTAAATTGATTCCAAACCTTCTATACTTGAAATGATAAAATTTTCTCAGACTGATTATGGGGAGTTTCAAGTGAAAATTATGGCTACAAATGATTGGGAGACAAATTGGCTTCGTATTTGAAGATGGTATTTTGAAAGTTGGGAAGAGGATTTTTTGTCCTGTTATACCTAAGCTAAAAAAGAAATTAGTGAATGATGCTCGTAGCTCCAATTTTTCTATAGACCATGTTATAACTAAGATTTATAGAGATTTGATAGAACATTTTTGTTGGGACAACATGAAGAGGGAGATTTCTAATTGTGTGTGGAGATGTTTTCTTTGTCAAAAGGTGAAGCTTAGAAGAAAATACCCTTGAAGAGTCATGAAACCTCTTCTTTTACCTTTATTTGAATGGGATGAAATTATGATGGACATTTTCATGGGGCTACCAAAGAAACCAATAAGAAATGATGAAATATAGGTTATTGTTGATGATATTACCAAATTAGCACATTTTACTAAAATAAGAGATGATTTAACACATGAAAATTTAATAAGACTACATATTAATGAAGTTGTAATACTTCATGGTGTACCACTATTAGTTGTTTATAACCATGATCCCTATTTTACATCACAATTATAGAACATTATTTAGATGGCCCTAGATACTGAGCTTTGTTTGAGCACTACCTACCACCCTCAAACTAATGGACAATTGGGGAAGAATATTCCTATTTTAGAAGACATTCTAAGAGCTTTCACAGATTACTTTCATGGAATGTGGGATCAATATTTACCTACAAATGAATTTTCATGTAATAATAGCTTCCATTAAAGAATTCCTATGAAACCATATGAAGTTTTATATTGAAAGAGATTTAACACACCGACATGCTGGGATGATTTTGGGGAAATAAAAATCATTGGCCCAACACTTGTGGAGAAAATGACGGAACATGTAAAGACTATTTTGAACCATATGAAAACTGCTCAAAGTAGGCCACAGAGTAATGCTGAAAAATTTAATGGTGGATTTGCAATTTCTAGTGGGAGATTATGTTTTATTAAAGGTATCTACATGGTAGGGTGTTATAATATTTGGTATGAAGGGTAAATTAATCCCCATATACATCAATGTTTATAGATTCTTGAATGAATTGGAGACGTAGCTTACCATTCGGCAATGCTTCCAAGCCTCTCCAAAGTTCATGATGTGATCCACATATCAATTTGAAGGAAATGCATGCTATAACCAATTGATGTACTCATATATAACAAAATTGAATTGCAATATGATCTGTCTTATTGTGAAGAGACTATAAAAATTCAAGATACTAGAGAACAAGTGTTGTGAAATTGGACAACTCATCTGGTAAACGTTCTATGGAGAAACTATAAAATAGAAGAGGTGGCATGGGAACCTAAAGAACTTATGATAAATAACTTCCCAAATATTTATATGAAGTGATATTATAAAAAGTTATGAGACAAAATTATTTGATGGAGGGAAGATTGTAACACCCCAAGCTTCCACGATACACTTCATTTTAAATCATTCAATAGCTTGCGTTGCATGCAACATTGAGTTTGAGTGACCCACAACATTCCATTTAAAAAAAGAGGTTCTGAATAGTTTTAAATAAATTTTGAATTTTTTATAATTCTAATATTCAGCTTTTGTGGTTATTAGACTTGATATAAGAACAAATTAATTTTTTTGAATAAAATTAGTATTTTCAATAAATGGAGTTTTTCCGCCTTTTAATGAAAAACGATTATTAAATATAATATTTTAAACATTAAAAAAATTAAAAATAAAAAATAAACAACTTAATTTAACAGTGACAAAAAAAAAGTTTTCAAAATTTTTTGGTGTTTTTCTAAAACATTCAAATTTTAATGAATAGTGGAAATACTGCATTTTAATTCAAATTTTTTTTTTCAATAAATTTATTTATATTTTTATTTTATACTTTTAATTAGCATTAAAGTATAATTATATTTTGTTTTTATAATTTGAAATAATTTATGTCATTTTCATTATAATACAATTAAATTTACATATAAACATATTCTAGTCTTTTAATTTTTTTTACTTTTGAAAAACCATTTTGAATGTTTTTCAACAAAAATTTATATTAAATTAATTAATACAAATTATTTTTTATAAGTTTTCAAAAATGGATACCCTATTTCTAATCAGGGGGAAAAATTATGTTAATAAGATACTTTTAATTTTTTTATAATATAAATAATAATTTTAACAATTTTTTATTACTGAGTTCAAGGGTAAATCGGGTAATTAGAGGAAAAAATAATATTATAAAATTATCCTAACACATGTAAAAATCATATTGGATGACTAAATTAGACCCCTATCACCTATTTATTGAAATGTAATCATTTAATGGACCCCTTTCTTGGAATATGACAATTATATTATTAAAATTAATGAATGTGACAAAATGTAAAACTCTCATTTCTTATAATTATAATAATTTCAAAATAGAGATATCTAGGAGATAAAATTGATTATAAATATTCTATGAAAATATAAAATAATTACCAAGCTAATATAAATTTATTTATTATTTGTAGAGATTAAATAAATACCATTAATGATGAAATAATAATTAAGTAGAACTTATTTATTTAACTGAAATATAAAACTAATGATATTAAAAATGTTAAACTAAATATAATTTGAAATAATTAATTAAATATTTTATATAAATAAAATAGACATGTTAGTAAAATATTGGAACTATTTGATCAATGATATCATGTTGGTTTTATTTTTTAATATTAAAATATTAATAGTATCAAAAATGTTAGAAATGATACTTTAAAATAAATAATATATTATTAAATGTTATAAAATTCATAAAAATATTAGGTTCGAACAAATAAATTTTATAGTGGTAAATTTTTTATAAATGATCCAATTTGGGTCCATTTGGTATTTTATCATAACTATAATAACCCTATTGTGTAAAAAGACAAGTTGTTATAGTAAATGTTAAATTATTAAACTAAGGGTTAAAACCAATGTATATGGATAATTTTATGACCTAAAATTGTGTAAAAATCATTTATTTATGATATTTCTTCCAATAACCATATTATCTTTGAATAAACTCACTTTGGATTCATTTTTAATTGAAAATTAATTTATATTAATTTAATATTTTGAGAGTTTCCTAAAGTGACCCTTACCTCTCTTATAAAAAGGCACTTCTCATTATCTATAATTAACACCTCTAAATCCCTTTTTATTGGCCAAAATCTGGTCATTTCCTCTCACAACTTCTCTAAATTCATCCTTGAGTGCATACTTTGGGCATAAATCCATCTTAATGACCCCTTTTGTGCAAATCAAAATGAGATACCTGAAAAAGAAGAAATTATTTTAGGGTTCTTGAGTGTTTTTTGGAGTTTTAGGGGTTCTATGGTTTTTTAGAGTTTTTAAACATTTTTAGTGATTTAATGGTTTTTAGAGTATTTAATTTTTTTCATTCTATTTTTTTGTATTGTAATGATTTTTTTAATGTTGTTAGGGTTTTTTAGAGATTTAAGGGTATTTTAGGGTTTTTAGGGTTTATAGATTGCTAGGTTTTTTAGGGTTATAAATATTCTTAGGGTTTTATGTTTTTCTTTGGGCCTTTCTGGGTTTTTTTTGGGTTTTTTCCAATTTTAGGGATTTTCAATTATTTTTATGTTTTTAGGGTTTTTGAGTTTTTATGGTTTTATGGTTTTTAAGGTTTTTAATGGTTTGTCATATTCATGTTTTATGGTTTTAAAGTGTTTTTAGGTTTTAATGTTTTTCCTAGGGGTTTTTTGGCTTTTAGGGTTTTAATTTTTGGGGTTTTTAGTGATTTTTTAAAATTTCGTTGATTTTTCCGGGTTGTGTGGGGTTTTATGGTTTTAAGATTTTTAGAGGTTTTTTGGGTTTTTGGGTTTTTTTAGTTTTTACAGTTTTTACGGTTTTTTATCGATTTTAGAGGTTTAATGGATTTTTATAGTTTTTAGGTATTTTTAGGGGTTTTATGGGATTTTAATGTTTTTTGGGTGTTTTATTCTTTTTAGGGATTTTTAACGTTTTTATGATTTTTACAATTTATAGATTTTTAAGCGTTTTATGTGTTTTTGGGTGTTTTTGGGTTTTCTAAGTTGTTTTCAAGGATATTAGTATTTTTTCTTTTTATAGGGAATATTTGAACGTCATTAGGATTTTTATGGGTTTTCATTTTTTTCTATTTTGAGGGTTTTTATATTTTTAGGGTTTTTTTGGTTTTTAGATTTTATTATGTTGTAATGGTATTTAAGAGTTTTAAAGTTTTTTTTAGGGTTGAATGTGTTTTTAGGTATCTTAATAAATTTTTTTTGAGTTTAAAGGTTTTTTAAGGTTTTTAGATGGTTTTAGGGGTTTTTATTGGTTTTAATGGTTTTTTAGGTCTTTTAGGGTTTTTATGTTTTTTTGGGATTTAAATGATAGTTGGTTTTTAATTTTTTCTTATTATTCATAGGGAATTTTGGTGTTTTTTTAGGTTTCTTTATACTTGGTTTTTTATAGATTTATTAATATTTTTACGGGTTTTAGGGGTTTTGGGATTTTGTGTGGTTTGAGGGTTTTTATGATTTTTTGTGGGTTTTAAGATTTTTTTTATTTTTAGTTGTTTCAAGGTTCATTGAGTTTTTAACATTTTTATGGTATTAAATTGTTTTTATCTTTTTTAGTGGTTTTTTGGGTTTTTAGGATTCTTTATGGTTCTTAGTGTGTTTATGGGTTTTAGAGAATTATGTCAATTTTTGGGTTTTTTGTATTGTAAGAGAATTTTAATATTTAAAGGGGTTTTTTAGTGTTTTTAGGTTTTTATGATTTTATTATGGGTTTTCTGGGTTTTGGGATTTTTAAATTTTTATAAATTTTTGGTAATTTTTGGGTTTTTATGGTTAGTAGTGTTTTTAGGCATTTTTAGGGTTTTCAAGGTTTTTATGGATTCTTAGGGTTTTATGGTTTTTATGGATTTTATGGTTTTTAGGTTTTTTTGGGATGTTATGTTCTTTGAGGATTTTATTTTTTTCTATATTTTCTAAGGGTTTTAGGGTTTTTTTATGTTTTTATGGTTTTTAGGGATTTATTATGATTTTTATTTTTTAAGGTGTTTTTGGGTTTCTGAGGGTTTTTGGAAATTTTAGGGTTTTAGGGATTTATAGTTTTTACGGTTTTCTAGGTTTTAGGTTATTTATTAGTTTTTAGGGGTTTTATGGTCTTTTAGAAATTTTAACGATTTTAGTTGTTTAAAGGGTTTCTTATTTGTAGTTGGTTTTCGTTGTTTTTTGGAATTCAAGTGTTTATAGGGTTATTTATGAGTTTAGTGGGTTTTAAGGTTTTATGGTATTTTTAGGGTTTTTAGCATTTTTTATGTTTTTGAGAGTTTTATGATTCAATAGGTTTTTTTGAGGTTAGCTTTTGGGTTTTCATATATTTAGGGGTTTATTATTATTTAGGAATTTTTTGATCTTTTTAATAATTTTATGGGCATTATGGTTTTAGGGATTTTGATGGTTTTATGGTTTTTATTTATTTAGGTTTTTTAGTACTTTTTGTGTTTTAAAACATTTAACTATTTTTATGGTTTTATTGTTTTATTATAATTTTAATGGTTTTCAGGGGTTGTTGGGAATTTTTTGGATTTTTATGATTGTAAGTGTTTTTGGGGAATTTGAAAGGTTTTAGGGTTTTTTATTGGTTTTATTTATTTTGGGGGGTTTTTGAGTTTTTTAGGGTTTCTATGGTTCTTTGTGTTTTTTATCATTTTCAGGTGTTTAAATTGGTATTTGAGTTTTAGTGGGTTTCAAGAGGTTTCTTTGAGAATTTTGTGTTTTTAAGGGTTTTAGTGTATTTTACAGTTTCTAGTTAATTTTAGGGAGTTTTAGGGTCTTATAGGGGTTTTGGGGTTTTAGCATTTTTTAGGTTTTTAGGGGTGTTAAGATTTTTTATATTTTTAATGTATTCTTAGAATTTTTCTAGGTTTTTAGAGGTTTTTATGTTTTTATCTATTTCAGGGATTTTTAGGAGTTTTATTGTTTTTAGCTTTTTAGGGAATCTGGGTGTTTTTCGGGTTTTTTTGGGTTTTTATAATTTTTAGGGGTTTTTGTATTTTTATGGTCTTTGGTGGTTTTATGAAATTTTAGGTTTTTAAGATTTTCTTAGGGGTTTTCATGATTTTTTATTTGGTTTTTTTACCTCTTTAAAAACATTTAAGGATTTTTTAGGATTTTTATGGTCTTTTAGGGTCTTTAAGGAATTTGAGGGTTTTTATAGTTTTTAGGGTCTCATGTATTTTGGGTTTTTTTAGATTTTTAGTTTTTAGGGTTTTTTTATATTTTTTAACGTTTCTAGTGGTTTAATGGATTTTTTTAGATTTTAGTTATTTTATGTTTTTTATGTTTTTTGGGATTTTTATGGTTTTTTACTGTTTTTTAGTTTGGACGGGTTTTATGGTTTTAAGACCTTTTATGGTCTTTTATTGTTTTTAGTTTTCAAGGGGTTTTAGGAATTTTATATGTTCTAATGTTTTTAATGTTTTCTTAGAGGATTTTAGTGTTTTGAGTATTTTTACGTCTTTATGGATTTTATAGCATTCTTAGGATTTTTATGGTTTTTATGGGTTTTATGGATTTCGAGTGTTTTTATCATTTTATTGTGGTTTTAGGTTTTTAGGGGTTTTATCTTTTTTATGTATTTAGGTGTTTTAGGTGTTTTTAGATTTTTAAAGATTCCTTATGGTTTTTCATGGTTTAAATGTTTTTTACATTTTCAGGTATTTTTCATACTTTTAACAATTTTTATTTTTTTAGGATTATATGGGGTTATGTGGGTTTTTAGGAGGTTTAGAGTTTTTATGATATTTATATTTTAAGGTTTTTTAGTATTTTAATTTCATTAATGTTTTTATAGTTTTTTTAATATTTTAAGTGATTTATAGGGTTTAAAGTATTTTTAGAGTTTTTACTGGTTTTAAGGGTTTTTGGGGGTTTTTGGGTTTTTCGTTCTTTTTTGGATATTTTTGGGGTTTTTGTATTTTTATAGGGTTTTAAGTGTTTTCAGGTTTTAAGGTTTACTTTTGGGTTTTTAGGGTTATAAGTGGTTTTTACATTTTTATGGTTTTTTGGGTTATTATGGATTTTTTTTTGGGTTTTTAGGGTATTCATTAATTTTTAGGGTTTTTGGCTTTTGTGGGATTTAGGGTTTTTATATTTTAGGGGTTTTAGAGATTTTAAGTGTTTTTAGTTTTTTAAGGCTTTCTTATAGGTTTTAAGGATTGTTTATATTTTTTTACGTTTTTCGGGAATATTAGGGATTTTTATGATTTTTTTGTATTTTTTGGGTTTTAAGGGATTTTTGGGGATTTAGGGTTTTTTGGATTCTTGGGGATTTTATGGTGTTTTGGGGGTTTCATGTTTTTTTTGAGTTTTTTAGGATTTAATGGTTTTTTTTATTTTTTAATGTTTTAGGTTTTTATAGGGTTTTTAGAGTTATTTTTTTGGGTTTTGGGTTTTTATGAGTATTTAGAATATCGAGTGGTTTTTAGTGTTTGTATGGGTTTTAGTGTTTTTATTTTTTTAGGGTTGTTTACGGTTTTTAGGTTTTTAGGTTTTTAGGTTTTAACTATTTTTAGGATTTCTAGAGGTTTTAAGTGTTTTTTATATATTTCAGGTTTTCTAAATTGATTTCAGGGTTTTTATGATTTTTTTTTGTTTTTAGGGATATTTATGTTTTTTTATTTTTATGGTTTTTTCTATTTTTAGGGTTCTTGGGGTTTTATGTATTTTCAGTTTGTTTTTATTGGTTTTGGGTATTTTTGAGTTTTTTAAGGTTTTAATGTTTTTTAGTGTTTTATAACATCTTTTGGGGTATAAATATTTCAGTATTCATTTGTTTTATAGGGTTTTTATTTGCTTTTGAGGTTTTGAGGTTTTTTATGGTTTTTATAGTTTTAGGTGTTTTAAGGGTTTTAAGGCCTTTTTAGTGTTTTTATCATTTTTTTGATTTTATGGGTTATATGTGTTTTTAGGTTTTTAAGACAATGTTTTGGTGTTCAGTGTTGTTCGGGGTTTTATGTATTTTGGTATTTTTATGGATTATTTAGGTTCTTTATTTTTTAGGGTATTAGTGAATTTTAGAGATTTACGGTGTTTTAATGTTTCTATCATTTTTATTTTTTACTGGTTGTAAGTGTCCTAGGTTTTTAACATTTTCTTAGGGTTTTTCTGATTTTTATAGGACTTTCCTTTTTAAGGAGTTTATGTATATTTTTGGTTAATTATGGGTTTCTATGGTTTTAGGGATTTTGATGGTTTTTTGTTTTTATGGTTTTTTGGGTTTTTTGGGGGTTTTGGGGTTTTTTTTGTTTTAGTGGTTTTTATGGATCATTTATTATTTTTAATGTTTTTATGCACTTTTAGGGTTTTTATTGTTTTTTTGGTTTTTAACGGTTTTATGGGATTCTAGTGATTTTTAGAGGTTTTAGGGGTTTAATAATTTTTATGGGTTTTTAGGATCTGTTTAGAGATTTGAAATTTTTAGTGTTTTTTATGTTTTTAGGGGTTTTAAGTGCACTTATATCATTATGTTTTTGTTAAGGTTTTTTAGGGTTTTTGTGATTTTTTCTTTTTAGGGATTTTTACAGTGTTTAGGGGTTATTAGAATTTTGTGGGTTTTGGGTTTTTAGGAATTTCAAAATTTTTAGGGGTTTTGGGGGTATTATGTGTTTTTAGTTTATTTAGGTTTTCTAAACGGTTTTTAGGGATTCTATTTTTAATAAATTTTACTGTATTTTTTGGGCTTTTATAGTTTTTTATTGTTTTTATTGTTTTTCGGGATTTTTGTGATTTTAGGGGTTTTAACCATTCTTTTGGGGTTTTTTGTGTTTTTTATGGTTTTTAAAATTTCTAGATTTTGTTATCATTTTTAGGGTATTAATGAGTTTTTATTCTTTTTATTGGGTTTTTAGCATTTTTGAGGGATTTAATGTTTTTTGGGGGTTTTTTGGTTTTTTGGTTTTTTGAGGATTTAGGTTCTTTTAGGGTTTTAAGGGTTATTAGTAATTTTATATTTTTTTCTCTATATTAAATGTTTTTTGGATTTTTATGTTTCCTTAGTCATTTTCATTTTTTTTGGGTTTTTATATTTTTAGGTATTTTCAGGGCTTTTGATGGTATTTATTTCTTTTAAAAAAATTTATGAATTTTGAATGTTTTAGGGGTTTTAGTGTTTGAGGTTTTTAGGTGTTTTAATTTTTTTAGGTTATTAATTTTTTATGCATTTCAGTGTTTTAATGTTTATTTATGATTTTATGTATTTTAAGTATTGTTAGGATTTTTATTGGTTTTTAGGGTTTTAGGTTTTTTATGGGTTTTTGGTTTTAAGGGGTTTTAAATGTTTATAGAGTGCATTAATATTTTCAGCAGTTGGAATGGTTCTTGAGTATTTAGTTGTTTTAGAGAATTATGGTCTTTTTTGGTTTTATTGTTTTTGGGGGGTTTTATGATTTTTAATTTTTTTTAGGTTTTTAAGGGAATTTTTAGGTTTTTTGGTGTTATTTAGTTTTTTGGGGTTTAATTTGTTTTTAGTTTTTTAATGTGTTATTAGGGATTGTCAGGGTTTTTAGTGTTTTTTAAATATTGATAGATTTTAGGGATTTAAGGATATATTTTACTGTTCCTGGGGATTTTGATGTATTTTATGGTTTTTAGAATTTTGAGGCTTTTATTGGTTTTAAGGGATTTTAGTTTTTTATGTTTTTATTTTGTTTTATAGGTTTTAGTGGATTTTATGTTTTTAGTTATTTAAAGGTTGTTTATATTATTTTTATGGGTTTTATGGTCTTTAGGTATTTTGAGGTTTTTAGTGTTTTAAGTTTTTTTGGTTGTTTTGATTTTTTGGTATTTACATATTCATTTGAGTGTTTCATGTTTTTATGTTTTTATAGTTTTTTTATGTTTTTGGGAATTAATGGTTTGTAGTGTTTTACGGTGTTTTTATGGTTTTATGGGTTTTTATGGGTTTTTATGGTTTTTAGGGGTTTTTAAATGTTTTAGAATTTTTATTTTTCTTTGGTTTTTAATGTGTTCTTAGGTTATTAATGTTTTCTTTAGTTTTTTATGGGTTTTAGTGGTTTTTAAGTATTTAGACAATTTTATGTAATTTAAGGATTTTTATGTGTTTTTTTGGGTTTTTATGAATTTGTTGATTTTTAGGATTTTTTAGGGTTTTATAGTTTTTCTAGGATTTAAGGATTTTTTTGAGTTATTTTGAATAGTTATGGGTTTTAACAGTTTTTAATGATTTTATCAATTTACGGATTTTTTATAGTTTTAAATTGGTTTTTATTGGTTTTAATGGCTTTAATAGATTTTAGGGTTTTTTATGGTTTTGGGCTTTTAGGGATTTTTATGGTTTAAGGGGGTAGGGGGGTTTAAGGTTTTTTTTGGTGTTTTTTGTGTTTTTTGTTTTTTATGGTTTTCATAGGGTTTATCATGGTTTTGATAGTTTTTTAGATTTTTATGTATTTTTCCTATTTTTTAGTATTTTTTTGAATTTTATTATTTTAGTGATTTCGAGGGGTCTTGCCATTTTCGGGGTTTTTCGTGTTTTTATCATTTTAGGGGTTTGATGTGTTTTAAGGTTTTTTTCTTCCATAAAGTGAATTAGGGATTTTAGATTTTTTTTAAAATTTTAGGGATTTTTTAAGCTTTTTAGAATTTTATATTTTTAAGGGTTTTATTTTTTTTTATTTTTTTGAGTTTTTTGTGGTTTTTGAGATTTTTAAGTTAGTTTATATTCTTTCATCATTTTGATGGGTTTCAAGGATTTTTAGAGCTTCTAGTGTGTTCTAGTGTGTTAATGGGTTTTATGTGTGTTTATGGTATTTGGGGTTTTTAGGGTTTTTTGTTTTTTATGGTTTTTTTGTGTGTTTAACATATTTTTGATTTGTATTTATTTGTTAAATTTAATTATTTTTAGGGTTTTAAGGTTTTCTTATGGATTTTTAATCTTTTCTATGTTTTTTTTGTCATTATGGATTTTTAGGCCCATTTAGGATTTCTATGGGTTTCAAAGGATTGTTTGAATTTTAAGGGTTATAAGGTTTTTTATTTTTTATGTGGTATTAGGTTTTTTTACACTTTTTAGGGGTTTTATTGTTTTAGGGGTTTTAGGTTCTTTTATTGTTTCCACTTCAATTTTAGTTTTATCTTGGGTATTACATGTTTTTATTTTTTAAGGTTTTCTATGGGGTTTTCATGGTTTTTATGTTTTTTATGGTTTTAGCGATTTTTATGTCTTATTTAATGTTTTTATGCTTTTTAGTGGCTTTATAATTTGTTAGGTTTTTAGGGGTTTTATGTGTTTTTATGTTTTTTTATAGTTTTCATAGGGTTTTTAATAATTTTAGGGGTTTTTACATTTTAAGGGATTTGTTGATATTTTTTAATAGTCTTATGGATTATTCAGATTTTAGGTATTTTTAGGGTTTTTATATTTGTTTCGTTTTGTTCTTCAGCCATGAAACGCCCAATGGCTCCGTATCCAATGATTGATGGACCTTCTTTCCAAAGGCAGGCGTTCGTCAGATGGTCTGACCAGCGACTCTTAAGAACTCGCATTGGTCGAGAGGATGGGATGTCGGTCTCATCGTACCCTTTTTTTTGGGAAATATTGCATATTATGGGACTCTCTTATAGATTTATGACGTATTCATATGTTCGTGAATCTTTGGTTTATACCCAAATATAGTATCCACAGATTCAACCCTGGTGGCCAATGGCCAACTGGACGTAGGGGTTCGGAATCATTTATGCCTGAGGATTACCATCCCTCATTGGATTAATGACCCTAAATAGTCGGACCTCGCTTGAGGCGGCACTAGGAGTGGCGTGGGGAACCGATGGGATGATAATCGGATCGACCGATTGTTGGGAATGAACCTCGGGGAGGATACCTACGTACCCTACATAGGAGGCAGGGATCAATGTCCACGTAGTTCGTATGCACAGTTTATCATCGTGTAGGACAGAGGTGAACTAACGTGAATGTTGTCGGAACAACCTGGTGGTGGGCTTGAACGCCTTGGAGGCTTCCTACGTACCCTGCCTAGGAGGCAGGGATCAATGTCCACGTAGTTTGCTTAGGCATGGAAATTATGCTCTAATTCAGCCCGGAAAGATGGATTGGGGCTTATACTCTGAGGAGGCCCATAAGAGGATGTCATGGTTGATGCTTAATCTAAGCCCACGTCAGTCATGCTCGGTGTGAGAAATAAGAGGCAGAAAGGGCCAGACGATCACATCGCGAAAGGTACGCCCGTGAGGAATGTAGTGGGGATTACACATAGAGCGTCCCATAAGGTCGGGGATTACTCCTAGGTGGATGCCCAGGGTGATGGATTGGGGATTACACTATGAGGAGGCCCATGGTGTCTTCCTCATGTCTGGCCATGAGGGTGTCCCAACCCATTGGATGGTTGAGGAATATAATGGGGGCCAATGCCTATGCGCAAGTGCAAAAGAGGGATAAAACCAAGGGCGTTGGAATCAGTCCAATCAATGGGAGATGGAAAGTTTGAATTACATGCCTGACATTCGGAATGAAATGACGGTGGCATGGTGATGGAGGATAACTGTTGACCATGTTCGAAACACATCATTCACCTCACGTTATCCTAAAATGGGGACGAACAAATGAGGGTCGACTGCTGACCATGTTCGAAACAGAGGACCAATCTCGAAGTGTTGTCCAAACACTTCCCGGGCGTTGGCCCAGGACGGTAGTTGAGCCGATGCGGCATGGGACCAGACTTTCAGGGGGTCCCTTCAGACATGCAAGGGAATGAAGATCCGAATGAAGGACATGCAAAGCGTGGTGTAGAGTGATGGAATGTTTGAATGGATTCCAGCACTCATGAAATTATGCCACCGTAAACATGACATGAGGCATTTTATGCTTGAAGCATAAGGAATATCTTGCATGGAGCAAGATAAATTAAATTATTGAATGATGGGGAATGCTACAGTTTATAGTAGAGGATTATTTCCATATAGTTTAATGTCATATGGATATGACGAGGGCCATACAGTTTAACATCATGTGGTTGGGACGATGGACATACAGTTTATCGTCATGTGGTAAGGACGATTAGGTCGGAGATACCTATCAATGGTTGGTGTGGGAATTACGTAAGGGCGGCCCCTTCTGGATTAACCTAGCAAACGAAGCTAGGTGATGGGGTTATAGGAGAGTAATGAGGAGTAGCTCGACTCATGTAACTTATAGGACAGATGTCGGGGCGGTTCAATGGTGTAATGTGAAATACTGTTGTCCTGGCCTGAAAATGTAGTGGTGCGACTCTCCATTTTTCCACATGGGGCTGGCCACGAAGGAGCTGGCCGTAAGGTGATGGCCGCTAGGTGTTGGCCGCGAGGGACTGTCCACGAGAGAGCCGCATGTGGTTCGCAGTTTAGTTGTCCGTGAAGGGTGTCCATGGAGGAGCTGGACGTGGAGGAGATGAACGTCCGTGAAGGATGTTGTCCGCGAAGGATGATCATCCGTGAAGGGTTGATTTTCGCGAATGATGGTCGTCCGCGATGGATGATGGCGCCCATCCTACTTCACGACCGCAGAGGGCTTTCCACCTCTATTTTGCGAACCACACTGGTCCATAGAGGAGATGGTCATCCGTGAAGGAGATGGCTATCCGCGAAGGAGATGGCCACTAAGGGCTGGCCGCAGAGGGGTTTTACACATGTGGTTCATGGACTGGTTTCTCCTATACGCCTAAGAGTTCATCCGCGAACGATATGTGGTCCACTGATGGTCGCAGGATTTTACCACTGGGAGCAATTTCTCCAGCGTCTCCCCACAGGTTTTCGCCCATCCTCCCCCCTCTTTTTCATCGATCCCCCAGTGATTATTTATAAAGTCGCGAATTGTATGGGCACCCGACACTCTTTGTGTAAGCCCATGAAGGAATTCCCACCCATGGATGACTTGGTAAACTGTAATATTTGATGAGTCGTGGTGGGGGTGCTTCGCGACGGGACACCAATCTGCCTCTATTCTGCGGATGATAGTGGTATGCGGCCGCATTGGCACTCCTCCACCATTTTGTGAATGAAGGCGTGTGTGGCGTGGGCCATTTGGTGTGGTTCGCGGTGGTGGACCGGCCTGGATTCATCGGCGGTCTTCCTGGTTCGCGCACGTGGAGGTGCCCCGCCCTCATTTTGCGAACGACAGCATCTGCGAATGGGAGGTCTGCCGAACCGGACGCGTACTGTTACTGGGAGCCGTTGCACGGACCATTTGAGTCCTTTTCCATGTTTTGGGGGGATTGGATTCCCCCCTTGCGGAATTTTCAGGACCCTATAATATTTTTTAAGGTTTTTATGGTTTTTATGGGATTTTGGGTTTTAGGGGTTTTTTTGAGTCTTTTACGGTTTTATTGTTTTTTAGAATTTATAAAAAAAATTAGGGATTAGTTTTTTTATATTTTGGAGTGAAATTTTGGTTTTTAATAGGTTTTAGTGGTTTTTAATGTTTTTAGGGGATTTATGGTTTAGGGGGGATTTGTGCTTTTAGGGTTTTTATCATTTTTTAGTTTTTAGGGGTTTTAAGTGTTTATAAGTTTTAATGGTTTTATTATGGGGTTTTAGGGTATTTATTTATTTTAGGATTTTATGTATTTTTATGTATTTTATTGATTTTTTATGGTTTTTAAATTTTTTATGGAATTTTGAGGGTTTAAGGTGGTTTTAGTGTTTTCATGTTTTTAGGGGTTTTATATTGTTTTAGGTTTTTAATTTTTTCTTTTGGTTTTCAGGGGTTTTACGTATTTATATGTTTTTATGAATTGGAAGGAATTTTTAGTATTTTTATGATTTTTAATATTTTTAGGGGTTTTAGGGTTTTTTAGGGTTTTATAGTTCTTTTAGTGTTTTAATGTATTTTATGTTTTTTAGTGTTTTAAGTGTTTTTAGATTTTTTTATGTTTTTAGGAGTTAATGGGGGTGTTAGTGTTTTTTGTGGTTTTTAATATTTTTATAGGAATTTAATTTCCTTTTCGGGGTCTTACGGATGTTATGGTTTTCATATTTTTCTGGATTTTTTACTATTTCTAGGTTTTTAAGAGTTTTTAGTTTTTTTAGTGTTTTAAGTGCCGTTTTGTTTTTGTTGTTATCATAGGGGTTTTTAGGGTTTTTAGGTTTTTTTTATTTTTGTAGTAATTTTTATTTAATTTTTATCATTTTGGTGATTATTTGTCATTTTAGTGATTTTGAGGTGTTGTAGGCTTTTTTTAGATTTTTATGATTTTTATTGCATTTTGGGTTTTTTCTGGGATTGTTTGAGTTTTTTACAATTTTTTGGGCTTTTAGTTATTTAAAAAAATAAGTGGTTAAAATAGTTTTTAGAGTTTTTAGTAGGTTTTTAGGGTTTTTATTGGGTTTTATGGGTTTTATGGGTTTTATGGGTTTTTATTATTTTTAGGGGTTTATAGGATTATTAGGGAATTTCAGGGTACTTAATATTATGTTGGTTTTTACAAGTTTTATGTGTTTTTTGGTTTTTAATGTTATCATCGAGGGTTTCAAGGATTTAGGGTTTTTAAAAAATTTATGGAATTTTTGTGATTTTCCTGATTTTTAAGAGCTTTTTTGGGTTGTATGGATTTTGTGGGTTTTTATAGGTTTTTAGTATTTTTTTGTGTTTTTAGGGGTATTATGTTTTTTAGTTTTTAAGGTTTTCCAATGGGTTTTAAGGGATTTAACGGTTTTTAAATTTTTCTAGATTTATTGTTCTTTTTAGAGATCTTATGATATGATAGGTTTTTAGGGATTTTTAGAGGATTTAGGGTTTTTTAGGGTTTTTTGGCGTTATTTTGGTTTTTTTGGATTTTAGGGTTTTTTAGTATTTTTGTTTTTAATTTTTTTTAATGTATTTATGGTTTTAATGGTTTTCTAGAGTTTTAATTTTGTTTTATGTTTTTATTGGTTTTTTATGTTTGTAATTTTTTCAGGGGTTTTTATGGTTTTTAGGGGTTTATAAGGATTTTAATGTTTTTAGGGGTTTTAATTATTTTTTTTGGGTTTTAAATATTTATTTGGAATTTTAGGGGTTTTAGGGTTTTTATGTTATTAGGGATTTTTAATATTTTTTCTAGGATTTGTACAATTTTTAATGTTTTTAGAGTATTTAGGGGTTTCTAGGATTTTTAGCATTTTTATGTTTCTTAAGGTTTTCATGGGTTTTTAGGTATTTAATTTTTTCATATGGTTTTTATTGTTTTAGGTTTATAGGTTTTTTATTTATTTATATGGATTTAGGTATTATTTTTTTTTCTATAGTTTTAATGTTTTTTATGGATTTATGGTATTTTAAGGTTTTAGTGTTTTTTAGGTTTTTGGGTTTTTTTCAATATGTAGAGATTCTAAGGGTCTCTATAGTTTTTTATTATTTTTCTGTTTTTAAAGATTTTTATATTTTTATTGTGATTATGTTTTTTATTAGTTTTTAGGTTTTTTAATGTTATTATGGGTTGTATGGTTTTTAGTCTATTTAGATTATTTAGTTTTTTTGAAAATTTTAATTGTTTTTGGGTTTTATGGTGTTCAAGGTATTTTAAGTGTTTTTTGGTTTTTAACATTTTTTAGGGTTTTTTTACATTTTAGTAAATTTTTAGTCCTTTAATGATTTTTATGGTTTTTAGGTTTTTAAGGGATTTTGAGTGTTTTATGTGTTTTTTTTGTGTTTTAATGTTTTTAGTGGTTTTTTTGAGTTTTTATGGTTTTTATGTTATTTTTTATTTTTTATTTTTGGGTATTAAAGGTTTTTTATATTTTTATTTATTTTTACAGTTATTATTGGTTATTATGGTTTTTAAGGTATTAAGTTTTATTTAGGGTTTATAGGGAGCTTTATTGTTTTTACCATTTTATAGGTTTTATAGGGGTTTAAGTGTCTTTCCAATTTATGGTATTCATAGGGGTTTTATGGGGTTTCAGTGTTTATTACATTTTTAATGATTTTTAGGGATTTCTATGGTTTTTATGGAATTTAGTGGTTTTAAGAATTTTGATGGTTTTCAGGGCCATTAATGTTTTTAGAATTTTAGGGTTTTTAGAATTTTTCAGTTTTTAAGGGTTTTAAGTGTATTTTTTTTTTAAGGTTTACTTATTTCATTTTAGGTTTTTTTTGGGGTCTTAATGTTCTTGTAATTTTTGTGCATTTTTAAGATTTTTATAGTTTTTAGGGTGTTTAGGTATTTTGAAGGTTTTTATGGTTCTTTAGGATTTTAAGGTTTATTTGTTTGGGTGGGGGGGGGGTTATGACTTTTTCTGTTTTTTGGGGGTTTCATATTGTGTAAATGTTTTTAATGGTTTTACATGTTTTTGTGTTTTAAAGGTTTTTTATAGTTTTAGAGGTTTTTAGGTGCTTGAAGGGTTTTATGGGTTTTCTACGATTTCATAAGTTTGAGGGGGTTTTGCAGTTTTAGGGTTTTATTCTGTGTTTATCATTTCTTTGGGATTTATGATATTTTAAATGTTTTAGATTTTTATGGATTTGATAGGGATTTTTGTTGTTTTTATTTTGTCTAATATTTTTTGTATTTTTATCAATTTTTAAGGATTTTTATTATTTTTGGTGTTTTAGGGATTTTGAGGGTTCTAAGGGCTTTTGGGTTTTTTGGGATTTTAGGTATTTTAATTTTTTTTGGGTTTTTTATTATTTTAAGGGTTTTTAAATTTATTTAATTTTTAGGTTTTTAGTGTTTTTTTTGTTTTAGGGGTTTAATTTGTTATTTCTGTTTTTCATTTTAATATTATAGGTTTACTTTTTTTTGTCATTTTTATGGTTTTTAGGGATTTTTAGGAATTTTGTGGTTGTTATGGATTTTAAGGGTTTTTAGAGTTTTTAATGTTTTTTTTGGTGTTTGATAGGGTGTTATATGTTTTAGTGGTTTTAGGGTTTTTATGTGGTTTTAATGTTTTTTATTGGTTTTTGTGGTTTTTATGGTTTTCATGTTTTTTGGGGGGTTTTAGGGTTTTTAGCTGTTTTCCTATTTGTAGGGATTTTGTGTGTTTTTAGGTTATTTATATTTTCTTATATATTTTCATGTTTTTTAGGGTTTTTATGTTTTAATTTATTTTTTGGGATTTTTTAGTTTTTTAAGGGGTTTTAGGTATTCTGAGATGTTTTTTTCAGTTTTAATGATTTTTTGGGATTTATGGTTTTTATTGTATTTTGTGGTTTTAGGTTTTTTAGTTTATTGTGGGTTTTATGGTTATTAATGTTTTTTAATGTTCTTAAGGTTTAAAAGGTTTTTAATTTTTTATGGTGTTAGGGTTTTTTTGATTTTTCTTGGCGTTTAGGGGGTTTTTTGGTCTTTTAGGGGTTTTAGAATATTATGGGTTTTATAGGATTTATCTTTTTAGGATTTTAATATATTCGTAGTGTTTTTAGGGATTGTAATTAAATTTTAGGATTTTTATGGTTTTGAGGATATCTTGGGATTTTACTGTTTTTAGAGATTTTATAGATTTTATGACTTTTTATGGTTTTTTTATTTTTAGGTTTTTAGAGGTTTTATTTTTTTAATGATTTTAAGGTTTTATAATGGGGTTTTAGGTTTTTTATTGTTTTTTAGGTTTTTGTAGTATTCATAGAAATTTTTTAGTATTTTTAGGATTTTATAGAGTTTTTAGGGATTATGAGGATTTTTAATTTTTTTAATGTTTTATAGTTTTATGGGTTTTTTATTTTTATGGGGGTATTATGGTTTTATAGTTTTTTGATTTTTTATAATTTTAATGGTTCTTCAGTTTTTTAGTGGGTTTTGGCGTTTTTATGGATTTTCCTTGGTATTTTAATGTTTTTATGTTTTTTATGGTTTTAGTGTTTTTAGGGATTATATGGGTTTTTCTATACTTAGAATTTTTTAAAGGTTATTACAGGTTTTTTGTGTTTTTAGGGTCTTTTAATTTTTTTATGGTTTTTATGGGCCATAGGGTTTTTTGTGTTTCTAGGGATTTTACCGCTTTTGAGGATTTTTAATGGATTTTAAGGTTGTAGAGATTTTGAGAGGTTTTATGAGTTTTTAGGGTTTTTATGGGTATTTAGCATATTCTTAACAATTTTAGGGGTTTAAAGTGTTTTTATATTTTTAGTGATTGTGTTGGGTTTTTATGGAATTTAGGGTTTTTATTGTTTTTAGGGGGTTTGTGGGTTTTATGCATTTTTGGGTTTTTGTGTTTCAAGGGGTATTAACTATTTTTAGGATTTTTGGTATTTTAAGTGTTATTATCCTTTAAATTTTTTCTTATGGTCTTTCATGGATTTTAGGATTTTATGTTTTTAGTGATATTTTGGGGTTTTTAGGTTTTTATGTTTTCTAAAGTTTGTAGGGATTTTGATTATTTTTTGTGTTTCTTATGTTTTTAGGGATTTTTATTTTTTTTATGGTTTGGTAGGTTTTATAGTAATTTTGAGGGTTTTTTGGTGTTCTTATTTTCTTTAAGGTCTTTATCATTTTATAGATTTTTGAGTTGTTTCAAGTGTTTTTAGTTTGGTATAGTTTTTTAGTTTTTATTTCTTTTAGTGACTTTTATATTTTTTGGGATTTTTAGGGCCTTTTAGGTATTTTTTGTTTTTAGGGTTTTTAGAAATTTTGAGGGTCCTCAGGTTTTGTATGAGGTTTTAGTGTTTTTTATGGTATTATTTTTGGATTTTGGGTTTTTTCTTTTTTAAGCATTGTAATGTTTATAGAAATTTTTTTATTAATTTTATTGGTTTAATGGTTTTTTTTTGAGTTTTTATTGGTTTTTATGGTATTTAGGGGTCTTTAGGGGTCTTTAGGTTATTTTTAAGATTCGAGCATTTTAGGTTTTTTATTTTTTTATGGTGTTTTTTTTTCATATTTTGGTTTTTCAGGTTTTTAAATTTTTTTTATATTTTAAAGGGTTTCCAAGGGTTTGTTATGGTTTTTAGAATTGTTTATTTTTTTAGGGATTTTTAGGGATTTATAATGTTTTTTATTGTTTTTAGGTATTTTTATGATATTGTGATTTCTTGGGGATTTAGGGTTTTTGTATATTTTAGTGTTCTTAGAATTTATAATATTTTAGAGTTTTAATGTTTTTTGGTTTTAGGTGTTTCTTTGGGGTTTTTTTGGTATTTTTGGTTTTTTTGGGGTTTTTGTGATTTAGGGATTTTTAAGAGGTTTTTGGATTTATATGGTTTTTAGGGTTCTTAGGGTTTTTAGGATTTTAGGCTTTTTAGTCTTTTTTAGTTTTTTTTGAAATTATAGGTTATTTTTTTATCTTTTTAGTTGTTTAAAGGGGTTTTTTTAGTTTTCTGTATTTAAGGTTCTTAAAGTGGTGTCCTGGTTTTTAATGTTCTTATGGGTTTTTTTGTATTTAGGATTTTTTCAATTTTATCATTTTTATAATTTTTAGGGGTGTTTATTGTTTTTATCTTTTATGCTTTTCTTATGGGTTTTCCTAGTATTTTGGGTTTTAAAATTTTTTGTAACTTTTTGTGACTTTAATAATTTTTATGGGTTTTTAGGTTTTTGGTGCTTTTTCATGTTTTTAGGGTTTTAGTGGTTTTCTGGGTTTTTATAATTTTTTAGATGTTTAGGGGTTTAATTGTTTTTTGGAATTTTCAGTTTTCATAGTTTTTCTTATAGCTTTTAGTTTTTTTATTTTTTTAGGGATTTTAGGGTTTTTTTGGATTTTTATGTTTTGTTATGGTTTTAGGGTTTGTAGAGTTTTTCGGGGTTTAAAGGTATTTACGGGTTTTTTGGGTTTTTTAGGTTTTTTTGATTTTTTAGGGGGTCTTTATATTGTTTAGAGTTTTTAAAATTTTTAGGGTTTTAAATAGGTTTTAGGGGGTTTTATGGTTTGACGGTTTTTATTAGTTTCTAGGTATTTTTAAGATGTTTAGGGGTTTAAGTTTTTTTGGGATTTTCATTTTTATTTTATTTTATAGTTTTTAGGGAATTTGAGTGTTTTAGTGGTTTTACAATTTTTTGGTTGTTTTGGTTTTTTTTGAAATTATTATGATTTTTAATGTTCATAGTACTTTTTGACATTTATTGGGATTTACAGGACATTTATAATTTTTGGTCGTTTTTAATTTTTTTTTGGTCTTTATGATTTTTAATAGTTTTTAGGGGTTTTTAAAGATTTAAGGGTTATTAGAATTTTTAGGTTTTTTATTGTTTTTAAGTGTTCATAGGTATTCATTGGTTTAATAAGGATTTTTTGGGTTTTTAGTGGTTTTTTTTGTATTTTGTGTCTTTAAGGGATTTGTTAGAAAATTTATTTTTGTAGGGTTTTTAAAAATATTAAGGGTGTTTAGAGTTTTTACCATTTTTAGGTTTTTAGGTGATTTTTTTGTTTTAATTTTTTTAATGTTTTCTTATTGTTTTTTTAGCGTTTTATGTTTTTAGGGATTTTAGGGATTTTTTATGATTTTTATGTCTTTTTTGGATTTTTAGGGGGTTTACATAGTTTTAGTGTATTTATGGGTTTCTTTGAGTTTTAGGGGGTTTTTTATTTTTTTTTTGTTTTAACATTTTTAGTCATTTTTAACATTTTTAGGAGATTGAATGGTATTTAGTGTTTCAGTATTTTTTCAGGTTTTATAGGTTTTCAGAATTTTTTAAGCTTCTTTTCTGTTTTTATTATCTATTATTTTTTACATTTTTATGCTTTTAGGGTTTAAAATTATTTTTAAGTTTTTACATTTTTATTATGGGTTTTTAGGTTTTTAAGGGATTGTTATGTTTTTTGTGATTTTAGGGTCTTTTTATTTTTATGGTTCCTTAGAGATTTTAGGGATTGTAAGGTTTTTTATTGTTTTTAGTGTTTTTATCATTTTTAGTTTTTTGTAGGTTTTAAGTATTTTAGGGTTTTTATGTTTTTCAGAGGGTTTTCTCAGGGTTTTTTTTGATTTTTATGCTTTTTATAACTTTTAGATATTTTTCGGGATTTTATGGTTTTTAGGGTTTTTAGGAATTTTTATGGTTTATAGGGTTTTCATGGTTTTTTTTTGGATTTTATGCGTTTTTTGAGTTTTTAGCGATATAATTTTTTTAAATAATATTATTGTTTTTATGGGTTGAAAGAGTTATTAGTGTTTTGTGGTTTAATAGGATTTTTATGGGTTTTGAGTTGTTTTTAAGGATTTAGCGGTTTTTAGGGGTTTAGTTTTTTAAGGATTTTTAAATTTTTTAGGTCTTTCTGGGGTTTTAACTGCCTTCATGTTTTTAAGGTGTTATTAGGGGGTTTCAATGTTTTTTAATGTGTTTTATGTTTTTTGGAGTTTTTTGTATTATTTAGTATATTTATGGTTTTTAGGGATTTCATGAATATTTTGTGTTTATTTTGGTTTTTTGGATTTGTATGGTTTTTATAGGTTTTTTGGGGGGTTTCGGAATTTTAAGGATTTCTAGTGTTTTTAAACATTTTTAAGGATTTAATGGGTTTCACTCCTTTTAGTATTTTTAGGGGTGTTTGTGGTTTTAATGATTTTTTTCTGTTTTAATGTGATCCTATAGTTTTTATGGGGTTTTAGGTTTTTTAGGGTCTTTTTGGGGTTTTATCTTTTGTAGGATTTTTGGGTTTTTAATTTTTATTGGGATTTAAGGTATTTTTTGTGGTTTTCATGGTTTTTAGTATTTTTTTACATTTTGAGGGATTTCTAGTGCTTTTAGGGTTTTTAGGGTTTTTAGATTTTATTTGTTTGTTTAGGGGTTGAACGGGTTTTTTATGTTTCATAGTTTTTAAGGGATTTATTTGTATTTAGAAGTTTTAATATTTTTAGTGGTTTAGAGTTATTAGGATTTTCAGGGTTGTTAGGGTTTTTAGAATTTTTGGGTTTTAAGTGTTTTATCGTTTTTATATTTTTCTTATGGGTTTTCTAGGTTTTTAGGGTTTTTAAATTTGTAAACAAAATTAGAGATTTATTTGGGATTTAATGTTTTTTAGGGGTTTTCGTTATTTTTATGGTTTTAGGTTTGTTATAGTTTTTATTATTTTATGGTTTTTAATATTTTTATATTTTTTTTGGAGTATTATGTGTTTTTGGGTTTTTAGGATTTCATTGGGGGTTTCAAGGTTTTAAGGATTTTTTAAATTTGTAGGTATTTTTTGGTACTTTTTTCAAATTTTTATGGGTTTTAGTGTTTTAGGGTTGTTAAAGGTTTTCAGTGTGTATTAGTGTTTTTTGGGTTTTATGTTTATTTAGGGTTTTAGGGTTTATTTATATTTTTGTGGTGTTATGTGTTTTAAGTGATTTTTTATTTTTTATGGGCTTAATGGAATTTTATGGTTTTTAGTGGTTTAGGGTTTTATTGGTTTTTTGGGTTTTTTCTGTTTTTAGTGCTCATTATGGTTTTTACGGGTTTTAGTGTTTTAGGTTTTTTAGAATTTTTAGTATTTTTAGATTTCTTAGGTTTTAGGCGTTTTTAGTTTTTTATGATTTTCATAGGGGTTTTTAGGATTTAGGTGTTTTTAAAATTTTGGAGTACATTGATGGTTTTTATGGATTTTGTTGATTTTTTTGGTTTTTAGGGGTTTTTAGTTGTTTAGGGTTTTAAGGGTGTTATATTTTTTAGTTTTTTTAGTTTTTTAAGGAGTTTTTAGTGGGGTTTAAGTGTTTTTATTGGGTTTTAGGTTCTTCAATCCTTTTTTTGGGATTTATGGGTTGTATGGAAATTTAGGGTCTTTTATGGGTTTTAACATTTTTATGTTTTTTAGGGTTTTATGTTTTAAATATTTTTAAGGATTTCTTACGGGATTTTTATGTTTAATGTTATTTATAGTGATATTTATGTTTTTTATTATTTTTTACTGTTTTTGAGGGATTTTAAGGGTTTTATGGTTTCTTAGGGCTTTAGGGTTTTTTGGGGGGGGAGGGGTTTAGCCTTTTTTGGATTTCAAGGGTTTTAAGTGTTTTGAATTTTTATAGTTTTTCGGGTATTCATGGTTTTGATGGTTTATTATGTTTTTAGTAAATTTAGGTATTTTATTGAAATTTTCAGTTTTTTGGGTTTTATCCAATATTAAGGCCTTTAGTTTTTTTAGGGATTTACGGTTTTTAGGGTTTTTTGGGTTGGTAAGGGTTTTAATGTTTTTTAGTGTCTTTAACATTTTTAGCGGTTTAAAGGGGTTTTAGAATGTTCAGCTAATTTTAATTGTTTGTATGGGTTTACAGGTTTATAAGGTTTTATGTGTTTTTTTATATTTGGGGGTTTGTGTTATTAGGTTTTTAGGGTTTTTATCATTTTTTCGATATTTAGGGGTTTAATGTGATTTAATATTTTTAAGTTTTTCATTGGGGTTTTCAGGGTTTTCAAGGTTTTTATGTTTTTATGGATTTATAGTGCTTTTTTAGGAATTTATGGTTTTTATAGTTTTTAGGGATTTTAGGGTTTTTAGTTTTTTTTATTTTTGTATGGTTTTTTGGTTTTTTAGGTTTTTTTGAGTTTTTTTTTGTTTTTTAATGATTTTAGAGTTTTTAACGATTTAAAGGGTTTAAATGGTTTTCATATTTTTTATTGGGGATTTAGGTTTTCAATGGGGGTTTTTGGGTTTTTTATGTTTTTTAGGGTTTTTATGGCATTTAGATGTTTTTAGGGATTTTAGGGTCTTATAGGGTTTTAGGATAATATGGTTTTATAGGGAGGTTTAGGGTTTTTAATCCTTATTATGTTTTTAGTGTTTTTTTAGAGATTTTATAGTATTTTATTGTTTTTAGGTTTTTTTGATATTTTTAGGGGTTTTAGGGGTTTTTAGGTTTTTTATAGATTTTTTGAGTTTTAGGGTTTTCGGGTCTTCTGTGTTTTTTATGTTTTTAGGCGTATTATGTGTTTTTGGGTGTTAAAGGTTTTCTTAGGGTTTTTCAAAGTTTTTAGGCATTTTTACATTTTTAGAGATTTTTTATGGATTTATAACTATTTTTATGTGTTTTAGGGTTTTTAGGGCAAGGAAGGCGTATGACCTTGCTATTCCTGACCCCCCTCAAAATTTGTTAGAAAAAATACATAGCTGACAAGGGTGGGGCAGGGTCCATCAACCCACTCCCAAAAACCCTAGACACCCCCCACAAAACACAATAGTCCCCAAAAAACCCAAAAGTAACACAAAATCAGAAAAAACAAAAAATCAGAAGCAACTCCAATAACATCTCCCAGACAAACCTCGACCAGCATCCTACAACACCATTTTCTTCATCCAACACCTCCTTTCCAAGTGTATCCATCCCCAGAATCAACGAACTACCAGCATCAAAGTCATTAGTCTCACCTTTTCCACCTCTTAGCAATGAAACAACCATCACAAAGCCCCGGCGTCTTTCATCACATCTCAGCCGACCAAAAACCAGCACGTGAAATGATTCACAACAAGGACATCCAAAACACAGATGAGCACAATCCAATATAGTACCCATTGTGCAATATAATTTCACAATACCTTCACCAAAAACATGAAACAGATCCAAAATAGTATGAACTAGAATATTCTGCACAAACCAATGCCAATCCGATCTCATCTGCCCAGGAAACTAGCAGTAGCTTACGACGCACAACAACAACGAATCACTAGAATCATTGACATCACTGCCTCCATGCAAACCAGATCCTATCATTTTGTAGCTCATGTTACAGCTTCGAGCAACTCTTAAACCATCATCTACTAAGAGGTCACATCTCAACCTCTAGGAACCAAAACCTTAGGATGGAACTACTTTCAGTATTCCACACCTCGCATCATAGCTAAAAACGTTCCACTAGAAACCATTTCCAGTACGAAACCACAACGCCTAACACCCCTCAGACAAAACAAACTTACACAGAATCACCATACCGCACCTAACACCTCTCAATATATACCATAACCATAACTTGCAGAAATTCTCACTCAAAACCATAAACAAGATCATGAAGAGCTAAAAAATACAACCATATCTAGCATCGACAGAATAAACTGGAGACAAAGACAAGGGACCTGTTCGAGCACGCACCTTCATCTGCTTCTCGAATCGAAGACAAGGCCGAAAAAAGCACAATACAGACCTTCATATCCATCACGAGTTCAAGAATCTGAAATTGAAAATGAAAAAGCAGCACCACTACTCGACGACCAAATCCAAACTGAAGCTACTACTTTCCACACTTCTTGGGACTTCAGAATCTCGATCAACACCACCACTCGGAATTAAGGAAGCTTCCAATGAAAACCTCATGTTTGTGGTCTAGATAATGTTGTTTAGGCCCTCTGTCGTCAAGATCACCCCCCACAAATGCTAGAGGGTAGGGTTGTGAGAGTGTCCATTTCTATAAACCCAAACAACGCCACTTCGTGGAAATAATTAAGCTACCGATGAACCTTTGCCTCACCGAAGAACTCCGCACTAGCCTACGGCCACCAAGAGTTCCCCCCAAGAGCACCAGAGGGTAGGGGAAAAGATCTGTCGCTGCCATCACCATAGGAAGCTTGAAGAAACCCTTGAAATCGCATCGAGAGGGGGAGAGAACCTGGGGAGTGCACCTCCATCTCCTAACATTTTTTTCTTAGGGTTTTTATGGATTTTAAGAGTATTTTGTATTTTTTTTATGAATTTTTATTTTTAATGGTTTTTCAGGTTTTTATAGTTTTTTAGTTTTTAGTGTTTTAAGGGTTTTTTGAGTTTTTTTTATCTTTTTTAGTGATTTAATGGTTTTTTAGTGTTTTTTGTGTTTTTAATGTCTTCATCTATTTTTAGGGGTTTTAGGGGTTTTAGGGTTTTTTAGGGTTGTTAGGTTCTGTTAGGTTTTTTATTGATTTTATAATTCATTAGGATATTGAAGGGTTCTAAATGTTTTCATTTTTTATGGTTTTCTTAGGGGTTTTTTGGTTTTTTAAGGTTCTTACATTATTAGAGATTTTTAATTATTTTAAGGATTTTTATTGTTTTTGGGGTTTTCGTGATTTTTATGATTTTATGGTTATTTAGGTTTTTAGGAATTTTAATGTATTTGTCATTTTTAGGTTTTATAAGGGTTTAATGTTTTTAGGGTTTTCTAGTTTACAGTGGTTTTTATGGTTTTTAGAATTTTTTTGTTCTTTTTATATTTATTTATTATTTTAGCTATTTTTTGGGATTTTTTGAATTTTTTGGGGTTTATGGTTTGAAATGATTTCAGGTTTTTTACCCTTTTCTATATTTTAAGGTTTTTAATTTTTTTTTGAATTTTAATGATTTTTAGGGGTTTTTATTTTTTAATGTTTTTTATTTTTTGGGATTTTAAGGGATTTTAAAGGATTTTTATGGTTGTTTGGTATTTCGGGTTTTGACTCTTTTTAGTGTTTTTAGGGGTTTTGTGAGTTTTATTGGGTTTTAGTGTTTTATTGGAGTTTTTTATGGTTTTAAGGGTTTTTAGAGTTTTTTTTTACCATTTTTAGGGGTTGGAAGGGTTTTTAGATTTCTTGTGTTTTTTTTGTTTTTTTGAGGTTTTAAGGTTTTTAGGGGTTTATTGGTTTTTATGTCTTTTAGGGGGTGTTAATTTTTTAGAGTTCTTACCCTTTTATGTTTTTATGGTTTTAATGTGTTTTTAGGTTTTTAAGGTGATTTTATGTTTTTAAGGGTTTTAAGGTTTTATAAATTTTAGGGATTTTGAGGGATTTTTAGGTTTTTTTTATTGTTTTAGGTGTCTATGGTATTTTGAGGTTTTTTTAGGATTTTTGATATTTTTAGGGTTTTAGGGATATTGAGTATTTTTAGCATTATTAGGTTTTTATGGTTTTTACGTTAGTTATGTGTTTATGGATTTCTTAGGGTTTTTCTTTTATTATATGTTTTTTATAATTTTTTGTATTTTTATAATTTTTTATGGATTTTTGGGTTTAAAGGGATTTTGAAGGAATTCAGAGTCATTTTAAGGGGCTTCCTAGGGTTTTAGTGTTTATAAGTTTTTTTCGGGTTTTAAGTGTTTTTGAATTTTCAATGTTTTCTAAGGGTTTTTATCATTTCTAGGGTTTTTAGGTTTTTATAGACTTTATGATCTTTTTTAGGATTGTTTTTTTTAGGGTTTTTAGGATTTTGGGGGACTTTAGGAATTTTAGAAGATATTTTTTTAGGTTTTATTGAGTCTATAGGGGTTTGATGATTTTTTATTATTTTCAATGTGTTTAAGTTTTTTATGGGTTTTTCGAGTTTTTTGTCATTTTTGATGGATTTTTAGTATTTTTATGTTTTTTTCGGTATTAGGGAATTTTTTTGGGTTTTAGATATTTTAGGGTTTTTATGATTTTTTGAGGGTTTTAATCATTTTTATGTTTTTAGGGGTTTTATGTGTTTTTTGGTTTCTGAGGATTTCTTACTATTTTTCTAGATTTTTAGTGGTTTTTATGTTTTTAGGGTTTTTTGGATTTTTATTATTTTAAATGGTTATTAGTGTTTTTGGTTATTTTTAGTGTTTTTAGAGCCTTTATAGTGTGTTTGCGTTTTGTAGAATTTCTTTATTTTTAGGGGTTTTATATTTTTATTATGGGTTTATAATTATTTTAGGTTTTTTTACTTTTTTCGGGGTTTTTAGGATTTTTATGCTTTTTATGTTTTTGAGGATTTTCTGGTGTTTTAGGGTCTTTTTTTAAATTTTTATGGTTTTTATTATTTTTTATGTTTTTTTGGGTTTTACATATTTTTTGATATTATGGGTTTCTTATGGTTTTCAAGGGTTTTAGAGTTTTTTTTATGTTTTTAGGGATTTTAAAAACATTTCTATAATTTTTATGGTTTTTAGGGTTTTTAGGGAATTTGTTGGTTTTCATGGTTTTTTAGGATTTTTCTGTGTTATTTGGGTTTTTATGGTTTTATGAGTATTTTAGGGGTTTAAATGGTTTTATAAATTTTTATCATTTTTTGGTTTTTAAAGGGTTTTTAGGCTTTTTAGTGGATTTTTAATTTTTATGGGATTTATGTGTTTTAGGGTTTTAGGGATATTTATGGATTTTTATATATTTTATGGTATTTTATGTTTTTATCATTTTTAGGGTTTTTAGTGGATTTAGTGGATTTGTTTTTTTTTTCTATTTTTCTTATGGATTATTTCTATTTTTAGAGTTTCTTATGATTTTCAGTGTTTTAGGGGGTTTTAGGATTTATATGGTATTTTGGGATTTTGAGGGGTTTTATTTTCTTAGGGTATTTTTATGGATTTTAGTGTTATTGAAATTTTAAAGATTTTTAGGGGTTTTAAGAGTTTTTATATTTTTATGGGTTTATTTGGTTTTTTCATTGTATGTAGGGTTATTTCATTCTTATGTATTTTAGGGATCTTTTAGGTTTTTTATGTTTTACAGGATTATTTGGGATTTAAAGGGGTTTCTATGGATATTTATGGATTTTAGGGGTATTTAGTGATTTACGTGTCTTTAGGATTTTAGGGGTTTTAACTGTCTTTATGTTTATAAAGTTTTTTAGTGGGTTTTAGGGTTTTATGCTTTTTATATATCTAGGTATTTTAATTGATTTTTTTTTGTTTTTTATAGTTTTTACGGTTTTCAATGATTTTGATGGTTTTTAATTTTTTTAGGGTTTTCCCTGTTTTTGGGGTTTTAGGGGAATTATTGGTTGTTTTAGTTTTTTATGTTTTTTAGAGTTTTTAGCATTTTTAGTAATTTAGTGGATTTTTAGAGTTTTAGTGGTTTTAGGGTTTTTATGGGTTTTCATGTTTTTAAGAGGGTTTTAGGGTTTTAGGCTTATTAATATTTTTATCTTTTTAAGGGGTTTTGAGTGTTTTTATTTTTTTTGTGTATTTCATATATATATTCATGTATTTTAGTGTTTTTTTGGGTTTTTTTTGGGTTTTTAAGGCTTTTTAAGGATTTCATAGGATTTTTATTTTTACTAATGGTTTCTAGGAATATTGAGGGGTTTTAGTGCTTTTTTGTTTTTAGGTTGTTTAGAATTTTTTAGGTTTTTATGGGTTTTATGTGTTTTTAGGTTTTTCACATTTCATAGGGGGTTTCACAGTTTTTTACATTTTTAGTATTTTTATAGATTTTTTCATATATTTTACAGTTCTTTTGGGTTTTATTGATTTTGAGGGTTCTTAGCGTTTTTATGGTATTTGATTTTTTTTGTGTTTCTTGGTTTTTAATGTTATTTTTGAGCTTTTTATTGTATTTTTATATTTAATGTTCTTTTTTTGGTTTAATGGTTTTTAATGTTTTATAGGGTTTTATAGTTTTTTATGTTTTTTGGGTTTTTATGATTTTTTTCGGTTTTTTGGTGTTTTACATTTTTTAGAATTTCTTATGTTTTAGGGGTTTAATGATTTTTTAGGTTTTTAATGATTTCATAGGGTTTATATGGGTTTTCTACATTTTTATGGATTTTTAATAATTTTTTCTAAATTTATGGTTTTTACTGTTTTTAATGATTTAGTGGGTTTATGGCTTATTAGTGATTTATAGGTATTTTGGGGTACTACGGTTTGTTGTGTTTTTTTTAAAATTTTAATGTTTTTTGGAATTTTTTAAGGTTTTTAGGTTGTTAATGGGTTTTTAGATATTTTTTTGGTTTTTGGGATTTTGGTTTTTTGGCTTTTCAGGATTTTGGGATCTTTCAATGGTTTTATAATTTATTAGGTTTTATTGATTTTTAAGTTTTTTTATGTTTTTAATGTTTTTTATAGGGGTTTTGATGGTTCTTGGGGTTTTTATTTTTTTATTTTTGATTTTAGGCATTTTTTTTATTTTTATGTTAATTTATGGTTTTTAGAGATGTTGAGATTTTTTGAGTTGTAGGTTTTAGGATTCTTACGGTTTTTAGGGGGTGTATTGTTTTTAGGTTTTTATGGAGTTTTTGTTTTTCTAATAAATTTTATAGGTTTTTAGGTTTTTTAGAGTTTTATGGGTATTTTTTGGGGCTCTTATTGATTTTCATTGTTTTTTTGGGTTTTTAGGGACATTAAGGGGGTTTGGGGGGTGGGGTTGGGTTTTTTGAGTTTTTATGGGATTTTTGATTTTTTTGACATTTTTAGGGGTATAAGGGGTCTTTATTGTTTTAGTGGTTTATGGGTATTATAGGTTTTTAGCAATTTTATGGATTTTAGTGTTTTTTTATATTTTTAGGTGTTTTTATATGTTTTATGATTTTTTAGGGATTATAAATTTTTTTATGTTTTCTTAGGATTTTCAAGGATTATAGTGTTTTTTACATTTTAAGGAATTTTTTTATTATTTAGTATTATTTAATGGTTTTAGGGTATTTTGGGTTTTTATAATTTTTATTTTTTTTTAGGGTTTTCTTGTTTTTTTGGGGATATTATGTTTTTTAGCGTTTTAGCATTTTTATGGGTTTTAAAAAATATAGAGTTTTTTGTTGAATTTATTTTTTTTATGTGTATTTTGTGTTTCTTAAGGTTTTAGGGATTATTATGGTTTTAAGGGTTTTATGTGTTTTTAAGTACCTTATCAATTTTTATGTATTTTAGGGTTTTATGACTTTTTAGGTTTTTAAGGTTTTCGTAGGGTTTTTTGAATTTTTATATTTTTGGTAATTTTTAGTATATTTAGGGGTTTTATGATTTTTAGGGATTTTTGGGTGTTTATGTTTTTTTGTGATTTTAGGGGTTTATTGTTTCTAGAATTTTATTTTATTTTGGAGGATTTAAGTGATTTTAGGTTTTAAAGGATTTTTTAGGGTTTTTCTGATTTTTAGAAATTTTATTATTATAGGGATGTTTAGGTATTTTTTATTATTTGTATAGTTAATTTGGGTTTTAGGGATTTTGATGGTCTTAGGGGTTTCTAGGGATTTTAGTGTTTTTATGTTTCATTTGGGTCGTTAGGTTTTCTTGATTTTATTTATCTTAATAATTTTTTTAGAGATTTTTAAAAATTTAGGGGTTTGTAGGGCCACTTGAGTTTTTATTAATTTTTTAGGGTTTTTAGGGGTTTTTTGAGTTTTTATGGTTTTTGTATATTTTATGGTTTTTCGGGGGTTTAGGGATTTTTAGGGGTATTTAGTGGTTTTTTGGGTTTTAGATTTTTTAGTTTTAGGGGGGGATTCTGTTTAGGTTGATAAGTTTTTTAGGGTTCTTCGGGTTTTTGGATTTTTTATGTTTTTAGGTACTTTAGGTCTTTTTTGGAATTTTTGGTATTTATTATTTTTAGGTTTTTAGCTGTTTTAGGGGACTTAGGGTTTTTAGGGTCATTTAATTATTTAAATTCTTCAGGGTTTGATGTGTTTTTAGTTTTTTTTTGTTTTTCTTAGGTATTTTAATCGTTTTTAATGTTTTTATGTTTTTAGGAATATTTAAGGATTTTTTTGATTTTTATGGGTTTTGGGGGGTTTTGGGTTTTTAAGGTTTTTGGGTTTTTGGGTTTTTGTGTTTTTTTGGTTCTTTATTTTATTAGTTTTCTTTGGGTTTTAATTTTTTTTTGAATTTTTCAGGATTTTATGTGTTTGTATAGTTTTGTAATTTTTTTGGGGTTTAGAGGGTTTTATGGATTTTTAGTAGTTTTGAGGGTTTTATGTGTATTTAGGTTTTTTATGGTGGTTAGGCGTTTTTATGGCTTTAAGGGTTATTGTGTCTTTTTGGGTTTTTTTTCATCTTTAGTTTTACATAAGTTTTTTGGATTTTTTGGTTTTTATGGTTTTCTTTGGTTTTTTCAGGGTTTTAGGATTTTTTTTAATTTTTTTTCGGATTTTTAGGGATTTTTTACAATTTTTGGTTTATAGAGTTTCTTAATTGTTATTTAGGATTTCTAGAGGATTTTTCTTTTTTAGAGTTTTAGGGGTGTTAACTTTTTTTAGGATTTTAAGTATTTGTTAGTATTTTTTGTAGGTTTTTATCATTTTTAGGGATTTTAATTTATTTTTTATTGTGTATATTGTTTTTCAAATTTTTATATATTTTTCAGTTATCGGAGGTTTCTACGATTTTTATTATATTTTGGTTTTAGGATATATTTTATCTTTTAGGCTTTTAAATGTTTTTCTGAGGTTTTTAATTTTTTAGGGGTTAATGGGTTTTTAGTGTTTCTTGTGAGGTTTTATGGATTTTATGGGTTAGGATATTTTTTGCGATTATTTGGGTTTTAATGTTTTATGGGGTTTATGGTTATTTGCATTTTATGGTTTTTTTGTTTTATTGGGGATTTGGAGTTATTATTATATTTATTAATTTTTAGGGGTTTAAATTTATTTTTGTTTTTTTGTTTTTATTAAGGGTTTTCAAGGTTTTTATTGTTCCTTATGTTTTTAGGAATTTTTAGGGTTTTTTATGTTTTTAAATTATTAGTGTTTCTAAAATTTAATATGTTTTTTGGGTTTTTAAGTGTTTTTTTGTTTTTAGGTTTTCTATGTATTTTTCTGGGTTTTTTGTTTGTTTTATGTTTTTAGTGATTTTTAGGTTTTTTTATGATTTTTATGGTTATTATTGTTTTTGGGGTTTTTAGGGTTTTTTCTATTTTTGTGTTATTTGGTTTTTTAGGGGTTTTACGTTTTTTTAGTTTTTAAATTTTTTATTAGGGTTGTTCATAGTTTTTTGGGGATTTTACATCTTTTATGTAATTTTAGAGAATTTTTAGGATTTTTGATGTTTTTAGGGTTTTGGGGGATTTTGAGGGCATTTATGGGTTTTATGTTTTTATCGTTTTTTACGGTTTTTATTATTTTTTAGGTTTTTATGGATTTTAATATTATTTATGATATTATTTAATTCTAATGGTAATTTAGGTTTTTGAGGAATTTCTACATTTTTTGAGATTTTATGGATTTTTTTGGATTTTTATTGTTTTTAGGGTTTTTATGATTTTCGTATTTTTATGGTTATTATGGATTTTATCATTTTTTGGGTTGATAGGTGTTTTTTTGTGTTTTTTGGTGTTTTAAGGTTTTTAGTGTTTTTTAACGTTTTTAGGGGTTCAAAGGGTATTCCGATTTTTTAGTGGGTTTTAGGGTTTTATTGGTTTTTATAATTCTATACGATTTTTTACAATTTTTTTGGATTTTAGGGTTTTCTATGGTTTTTAGGGGTTTATTTGTTTTTGTAGATTTTATGTAATTTTTATGATTTTTATGGGATTTTGGGTTTATATGTATTTTGAGGGGGTTTTCGGATTTTAGGTTTTTTAGTGTTTTTTGTCAGTTTTCTAGTGGTTTCAAGTGTTTTTTGTTTTTAAGGTTTTATTAGGGGATTTATATGTTTTCAGTTTTTGTTACATTTTTAGTAATTTTTAGGTCACTTTTAACATTTTTATGGGTTTTTATGGTTTTTAGGGTTTTATGTTTTTTGAGTATTTTTAGAGTTTTTTTGGGTATTTTGGGTTTTAAGGGGGTTTTCGACTTTTCAGGGTTTTTTGAATTTTAGTGGTTTTAACATTTTTCAAATTTTAGGGTATTAAAGTGATTATACAATTTTTAGTAGGATTTATTTTTTCGATGGGATTTTAGGGTTTCTATGGTTTTTAGGAGTTTTTTGGTTTTTTGGGTTCTTATAGTTTTTAGTTTTTGTGTTTTTTTGTGTGTATTATGTGTTTATATTTTCATAAGTATTTTGTTGGGGTTTCTAGGGGTTTATGTATTTTTATGTATTTTTGGTTTTCTATGGTTCTTTAGGGATTTTTATGGGTTTAAGGATTTTTGGGATTTTTAGGGTTTTATGGTTTTTTAGATTTTTATTTGTTTTTTGGTGTTATTGTGGTTTTTGGATTTTTTTAGATTTTTTGTGTTTTAATGGTTTTTAGAGTTTTATAAAAAATATATTGGTTTAATGGTGTTTGAGAGATTTTAGTGCGTTTTTTTATTCATGGCCATGTTTGTTTTTAATGTTATCTATGGGTTTTGTGGTTTTTAGTGGATTTTAGGATATTTTGGGTCTTTTATGGTGTTTAAAAATATTATGATTTTAAGGGTTTTAGTGATTTTAGGTTTTTATGGTTTTCTTAGGTATTTTTAGGGTTT
The DNA here is from genome assembly GCA_963277665.1 of Viscum album. Taxonomy (NCBI): domain Eukaryota; kingdom Viridiplantae; phylum Streptophyta; class Magnoliopsida; order Santalales; family Viscaceae; genus Viscum; species Viscum album. The sequence goes on from OY728120.1 coordinate 2,119,505,286, forward strand.
CTAGGTGGTTTTTTTCCTTTTAAAGGGTTTCATGGTTTTTTTAGGATTTTTATGGCTTTTAGAGGAATATGGTTTTAGGATATTCGGGTTTTTAAATGTCTTTTTGGGATTTTTTTCATTTTTAGGGTTTCTTAGGGTTTAATGTGTTATTATAGATTTAATATTTTATTAGGTTTTTTGGGGTTTTTTTGTTTTTAAGGATTTTCAGATATATTTTGTATTTTTATGGTTTTAGAGGGGGTTGAGGTATTTTGATGATTTTAGGGTTTTTTAGGGGTTTATGGTATTTTGAGTTCATAGTGTATTTATGCTTTTTAAGGGTTTTAATTGTTTTTTTTTGGATTTATGGGTTTTTAGGATCTTTCAGAGATTTTATGGTTTTTTAAATTTTTATTTTATTTGGATTTGAAATTATTTTTAAGGATATTTATGGTTTTTAGGGATTTTTATGGTTTTTATATTTTTAGGGTATTTAGGGTTTTTAAATTTTTTGGGGGTTTTAGTGTATTTTATGAGATTTAAGGTTTTTTTAAAATATTTAGAGTGTTGCAGTGTTTAAGAGTTTTAAATTGGGTTTAGTGTTTTTATTTAATTTTTAGGTTTTTAATTTTTTTTAGTGTTTTTATGGTTTTTAGGTGGTTTTATGGTTTTTATGGGTTTTACGTTGTTTAGTGTTATTTATGTTTTTCGGGGTTTTAAGTGTTTTTAGGTTTTAAATTCTTTCCTAGGGGTTTTCATGGTTTTCATTTTTTCATTTTTTATTTTTTTATTTTTAGGGATTTCTCTGATATTTATGGTGTTTATTTTTGTAGGGATTTGAGGGATTTAAAAGGTTAATAGGATTTTTTAGGTTTTAATAATTTTTACATTTTTAGGCGTTTTAATTGTTTTTATGTTTTTATGTTTTTCGTAGATTTTTTCATTATTTATTATGATTTTTAAAATTTTTGGGATTCATAGAGATTTTGTGGTTTATATAGATTTTTAGGGTTTTTATGCATTTTAGGGTTTTATTGTTTTTTGGGGGTTTCTGTGTTTTTTTGAGTAATTTAAGGTTTTTAGACTTTTTTAAAAATTTTAGTGTATCAAATAGTTTTTAACTTTTTTGAAGACCTAATTATAAATAAGACACTAAAAATGTATAAAAACTTGTAAACCCATAAAACACTAAAAATCATTGAAAACCTTAAATAACCTAAAACAATCTAAATTCATAAAAACTCTAAAAAGCATAAAAATCATAAAAAAATCCCTAAAAATTTACTAAAATTTATAAGCCCATAAAAACAATGAAAACCCATAATAAAACAATAAAACCATAAAACCGCTAAAAAACATAAAAACTTGTAAACCCATAAAACACTAAAAAACATTAAAATTCCAAAAAACCAATAAACCCCTCACATGTTAAAAACTCTAAAATTCATTAAAACCCCAACAAAAAGTCAAAAAATATAAAAGCCTAAAAATCCTAAATACCAAAAAAACCCTAAAAACTCAAAATACCTAAAACCCTAGAGACATTAAAAATACAAAAAAATACAATAAAACATAAAAAACCCAAAACCACTAAAACCCCTAATAAAACCTTAAAGAACTAAAAACAAATAAACCCCTAAAGACCTAAAAAATTATAATAACCATTAAAACCCCTAAAAAATCCAAAAACCCAAAAAACCATAAAAATCCAAAAAAACACTTCAAAATACATATAATCCCTTAAACCATAAAATCATAACGACATAAACTTCCAAAAAAACATAAAGTCCCCTAAAACCATTGAAACCCCCAGGAAAGACTTGAAAAATGGAGAACACTTAATGCCCCTAAACACCTCAAAATGATAGAAAACGTAAAAAAACTCTAAAAAGAACCAAAAACACATTATACCCTAAAAACCCTTATAAACCAACGAAAGACTCTAAAACCCACTAAAACCGTAAAAAAGATACAAAATATCTAAATACCTTTAAAACACATAAAAACTCAAAATTTTCTAAAAAAATAATTCCTATAATGAACTTAAAAACCCTAAAACCCCTAAAAACTATAAAAATCAGAAAATTCCAAAAAAATCCAAACAACAAAAAAACCCAAAAAACCTGAAAAATTCCATAATAAAACCATTAAACCATAAAAACACTTAAACCCCAAAAACCATAGAACCCTAAAACCAAAAAAATGCTAAAATCCCTAAATAACCTAAAACCCCTAAACATTCATAATAGAAAAGAAACCATAAAATTTAAAAAAAACCTAAAAATACATAATAACATAAAAATCATAAAACCCAAGAAAACCCCAACGAAAACCTTAAAATTGTAAAATTACATAAAACCCCTAAATCCAAATAATTTCAAAAAAAACCCTAAACACCTTAAAAATGCACTAAAACCCATAAAGACCCCTAAAACATTATATTACATAAAACTATATAACCCATAAAACCCACTAAATAATATCAAAAAATTAAACACATAAAAACGTTAAAAACTCTAAAAACCATAAAACCCATTAACACTCAAAAAATCCTAAAAGACCAAAAAAACCCCTAAGAAACCATAAAATCCTTAAAATCCTCAACACCATAAAAATCCTAAAAATCCCAAAAAAATATTGTAAAATATAAAAATAGTAAAAACTCTAAAAACCCTAACAAAATCCTAAAAAATTAAAAACATGTAAGTCCCCTACAAACGTAAAAAATGTTAAAAACCATTAAAACCCTAAAAACCCCTAAAACCCATCAAAATCCATTTAAACCCAAAAAAATACAAATAATACATAAAAATCTCTAGAAATTGGGAAGACCCCAATAAAACCCCAAGAAAACATTAAAATACTTAAAACATATAAAACCAAAAAAACAAAAAAAAAACATCTAAAATACCTAAAATACCTTAAAAAGACTCGAAAACCCTTAAAACCATTAAAATAACAGAAAACAAAACAAAATATAAAAACATTTAATCCGCTAAAATGTGAAAAATTCCAAAAAAAACTTAAATCCCTTAAAAACTCCAAAAACCCTAAAACATGAAAACCCATAAGAACCCAAGAAAACCTAAAAAATAAAAGTCACTCAAAATCCATAAAGTCAATAAAAATAATAAAAACCAAAAAAAATATTTAAAAAAATATCAAAAGGTAAAATCCACTCAAAACACTATAAAACCCATATGAAAAAATTAAAAACATAAAATCAATTAAAACCACTAAAATTATTAAAACCCTCAATACCCTAAAATACCTTTTAAACCCTGAAAAACATAAAAACCATAAAGACCTCTCAAATCATGGAGAAAACCTAAAAACCTAGAAAAACCATAAAATCCACTAAAAACTATAAAACCAATTTAAAAACCTAAATATTTTATAAAAAACTAAAAACCATAAAAACCCAAAAAATATTAAAAAATATTAAAATTCCCCACAAAACCATGAAACCCCTAAAACCCCAAAACCTATAAAATCCCTCAAATAACCTAGAATCCATAAAAACCATTAAAATCCTAAAAAATACATAAAAATCCCCAAAAATAGAAAACCCTCTAACACCCTGAAGACCCCAATGAAAACCATAAAAATAAAAATAGTTAAAACCTTTAAAAATATTAAAAATGATAAAACCTAGAAACCCCTAAATCCCCTACAAATTTCTAAAAACCGTTTGAACCATAAAAATCTTAAATAAGTCTTTGGAATCCCTAAATATGTAAAATCCCATAAAAATCATGAAAACCCATGAAAACCCTGATGAAATCCCTAGAAATTGAGAAACTCCTAAAACACCAAAAATACCAAAAAACACAAAAAACCCTAAAAACCAAAAAAGACCATATATCCCCTTAAAACACATAAAACCCATAGAATCCACTAAAAACACTAAAACCCCATTAATCCCCTTAACATTTTAAAAATCTATAAAACCCATAAAATCCCTAAAAAATCTAAAAATCCCTAACATGTAAAAAAACAATAAAAACCAAAAAAAACTAAAAAGTCACAAAACCCCTCAAAATCCATCAAAACCATAAAAACCTATAAAGTTTCTAAAAAATCACTAAAAATAACAAAAAATAACAAATCCAAAAAAAACCTTAAAAAATCCTAAGAAAACAGAAAAAACATGAAAACACATAAAACCCCTAAAAACATAAAAAACAATAAAAAACATAAAAACCCTAAAACCCTTAAAATCATCAAAATCGCTAGAAGCCCATAAAAAACCAAAAAAATTCCATAAAATTCCTCTAAATGATAAAAAACTGAAAACCCCAGAAAAACCCTAATGAAACATTAAAAACCTAAAAATACATAAAACCCCTAAAAACTAAAAATACTAAAAAAACCCTAAAAAACCTAAAAGACCCAAAAACCCAATGAAACCCATAAAAAATATAAAAATATTAAAAACCCAAAACCAATAAAAACACTAAAACCATTAAAAACACTAAACCCTTTAAACCTCTAAAAAGTCAAAAAAATTATGAAAAGCTTTTAAATCCCAAAAAAATCACGAAATACCTATCAACTCATCAAACCCCAAAAATCCATATAAACACCCCAAATCCCTAAATACCAAAAATTCATAAAATTCATAAAAAAACCTAAAAAACCATGAAAATCCATAAAAATTCCATAAAAATTTTTAAAGCCCCAAAAAACCAAAAAAGCTAAAAACACTAAAACCCCTAAAACCCAATAACACATAAAAATTCAAAATGGGCCTGAAAATTCAAAAATAAAAAACAAAAAATCCAAAAAAACCCTAAAAATACCAAATAAAAACATAAAAACCTATAAACACTTATTACAGCTAAAAACCCAAAAAACCCAAAAAACCCTAAAAATATATTAAAATCACTAAAAAAAATAAAACCCATAAAACCGTTAAAACCCTTAAACCCCATAAAAGACAAATTAATCAATAAATACTCTAAAACCACTTATAACTCCTAAATGTTTTATAAAACTCTAAAAATTTAGAAACCCTTAAACCGAAAAACAAAATTGTAATCCAAAAAATAAAAAAAAACCGTTAAAACCCGATAAAATTTAGTAAAATTCTAAACCCATAAAAATTTGAAAAAATACCTAAACCCCTATATACGTAAAAAAACATAAAAAACCAAAAAATCCTAAGAAAAAAAACCTACAACCACATAAAACCCATAAAACACAGAAAAACAATGAAAACACTAAACCCTTATAAATCACAAAAAAACTAAAAATGGAAAAACCCCAAAACCATAAGAACCACAAATCCAATTGAGAACCACTATAATATATAAAAAACATTAAACCCCAAATAATGTTAAAAACTCTAAAAACATAAAAACTGTAAAAACTAAAAAAAACACTATAAACAGAAAAACATTTAAAACTCTAAAAAACATGAAAAACTATAAAATCTATAAATACCACAAAAAATAATAAAAAACCAAAAATCCCACTAAAAGAACCTAAAAATGTTAAAAACAATAAAAACCATAAAAACCCTTAAGAGAATAATAAAAACCCTAATAAACATAATGTTAAAAACCTATAAACACTTATTACAGCTGAAAACCCAAAAAACTCAAAAAACCCTAAAAAGATCATAAAATCACTAAAAACCATAAAACCCCTAAAACTGTTAAAACCCCTAAACCCTATAAACCCCAAAATAATCAATAAAAACTCTAAAACCACTTATAACTCCTAATTTTTTTATAAAACTCTAAAAATTTAGAAACCCTTAAACCGCCAAACAAAATGGTAATCCAAAAAACTCAAAAACCCGTTAAAACCCAATAAAATGGATTAAAATTCTAAACCCATAAAAATATGAAAAAATTCCTAAACCCCTAAATATGTAAAAAAACATAAAAAACCAAAATATCCTTATAAAAACATAAAAACCTAAAACCACTTAAAACCCATAAAACACTGAAAAACAATGTAAACACTAAACCCTTATTAATCACAAAAAAACTAAAAACAGAAAAACCCCAAAACCATAAGAACCACTAAACCAATTGAGAACCACTATAATCTATAAAAAACTTTAAACCCCAAATAATGTTAAAAACTCTAGAAAACATAAAAACTGTAAAAACTAAAAAAAACACTAAAAACAAAAAAACATTTAAAACTCTAAAAAACATGAAAAACTATAAAATCTATAAATACCAAAAAAATTACTAAAAATCCTAAAAACCCACTAAAAGAACATAAAAATGTTAAAATTAATAAAAACCATAAAAACCCTTAAAAGAATAATAAAACCCCTAATTAACTTAAAGCTAAAAAAACCAAAAATACTTCAAAATCCATAAAAACCCCTAAAAAAATTAAAATCATTAAATTTCCCTAAAAAATACCTTCAAATTTAAGACCATGAAAACCCAGAAACCCCTTAATACCCTAGTAAAAGAATAATAATAAATAAATAGTAAACCCCTAAAAAACTAATAAAACAAAGAAAAACTAAAAAATATAAAAGAACCTAAAAATACTAAAACCCCATAAAAACCACAGAACCCATAAAAACATTAAAAACACTAAACAACCATAAAATTCCTATAAATACCCTTTAATCCCCAAAAACATTAAAATCCCTTAACAAACATTTAAAATCATTGAAACAAAATAAAAACCCAAAAAACTAAAAAAACCAAAAATTCATTAAAAGCCTAATATCCCTCAAAATCCATAAAAAAGTCTAAAAATCCATTATGGATCTAAAAATCCCTAAATTGTAGAACACCCCTTAAAAAATCTAAGAATACACAAAAACATTGAACACATAAATCCCTTAAAAAACTGAGAAAATGTTAAAACCCCTAAACACATTATAAACCCTAAAACCCGTAAAAACCATAAAACCACATCAAAATCATAAATAAACGATAAAAACCCATAAAACCCTTCTGATCCACTAAAAACTCTTTAAACCCATGAAACACCTAAAATGTTAAAAAAATATAAAAGACCATAAAACCACTAAAAACTCCAAACAATCCCCTAAAACCCAAAAAACAATAAAACAATAAAAACCATTAAAAGCCCCAAATTTCCAAAAAAACTTAAAATTATTAAAATCCTAAAAAATCCTTAAACGTCTCCAAAGTATATAAAACCCTTGAAAACCATAAAAAACCTTAAGAAACATATAAAAACTAAAAAAAATTAAAACCCATGAAACCTAAAAACACTAAAAACCCTTAAACCCTAAAATCCTAAAAGCCTAAAAACAATCAAAATCCTAAAAAAACTGTAAAAAATAATATAATTATTAGGCACCACAAAATCCCTAAAAACATTAAAATCCCTAAAACCATAAAAACCCCTAAAAAACCTTAAAACCTAAAAACAAATAAACACCTAAGTTGCTTAAAAATGATTAATATTATAAAAATTCACTAAAACCCTAAAACCCCTAAACCCCAAAAAACCAAAAAACCTTGAAAACCCCTTAAACACCCTAAAAACCCGAAACCCCCTAAAAACCCACTAAAACATTGAAAACCCTCCAAATGACTGAAAATGTAAAATATTCTAAAAAATCATATAAACCCAAAAAAACTCAAAAATCCCCCAAAAAATTCCAAAAAATCCATAAAATTCATAAATACCCCGCAAACACACAAAATCCCAAAACCACTAAAAATCCATACAATTCTTAAAAATCCTTAAAAATAATAAAATCCATTAAAACACTAAAAATACAAAGTGAATCTTGAAAACATAAAAACCCTTAAGACACCTCTGATACCTAAAAATGCTAAAAACACTAAAAATCCTAAAAACCATAAAACCCATATAACCTTACAAACTTATAAATCCCCTTAAGAACCATAAACAACACTAAGAAGCCTTTAACCCTTAAAACACAAAAAAAACTCTAAAAACAATCAAAACCTCTAGAAACTACAAAAAAAGCCAAAAAACCCCCAAAACAATAAAAACCATGAAAATAAAAAAAAAATCATCAAAATCCCTAAAACCCATAACAGTTCATAAAAATAATAAAAAACAATAAAAATCTATAAAAATCCCAAAAAATTCTAAAATCACATAAGAAAACCCAAAAAACCTAATAACCCTAAACACCCTAAGACCCCCCAAAATCATTGAAAACCCTAAAAACAAAAAAACCATAAAATGAACTAAAAATTCCTAAAACCATAAAAATCCTAAAAAACCTAAACACCCTAGGAAATTATTAAAATCATAAAAAACCTAAATCCCCTAAAATTCCTAAAAACCATAAATGACACTAAAAACATTAAATAATTTTAAAAATCATAAAATCCCTAAAATGAATCAAAACTAAAAACCCTAAAAACCCATTTAATACTATAAAACCATTTAAACACCTAAAAATTGAAATCATCTAAAAACACTTAAATCCCATAAAAACACACACAAAAATTCAGACACCCCCAAAAAACCATAAAAACACCAAAATACCAAAAAACACAAAGCACCTAAAACCATAAACAAAATATAAATAAATCCCTAAAATTACCAAAAAAATTTAAAAACCCAAAAAAACCTAAAAATCTCTAAGATAAATTTAAAACCCTATAAAACATAAAACCCCTAAAACCCAAAAAATTGAATCCCACACTAAGAACCCAAAAATACATTAAATCTCTAAAACCCCTAAAACCCATAAAAACCGAAAAACATTAAAAACACTCAAAATCCCTTAGATCCTAAAATCAAATAAAAATCCTAAACGGCCTAAAAAATAACAAAAAACGTAAAAAAACCCTTAAACCATGAAAATAAATTTGAAATACTTTAAAACATAAAGACACGTAAAACCCCTAAAAAACTAAAAAACACAAAAAACCATAAACCCCTAAAAACAAAAAAAATCATAAAAACGATAAAAACCATTAAATATCCTAAAAAAGAACAAAAAATCTCTATAACATATAAAAAAACATAAAACCCTCAAAACCCCAAAGAAATCCTTATAACCCTAAATACACTAAAAACCCTTAAAACCCAAAAAATTCTAAAAACCATTAAACCCCCTAAAATACCTTAAAACCCTAAAAAATAATAAAAACCATAACACCCCCTAGAACCACCTCAAAACCATTAAAAACAACAAAACCCCATAAAACAACTAAAAATTACTAAAAACTCTAAAAACCCCTTAAAACCTAAAAATATTGGGAAAAAATATTAAAAAACCTAAAAATCATAAAAAGAACTCAATAATCCGAATACCCCTAATAACCATAAAAACCCTAAAACCCTAAAAATCTCTAAAAACCATCAAAATACCTAAAACCCTTAGAACCTGTAAATATCCTAAAAAATCCCTAAAACCAAAAAAACCACTAAAAATAGTAAAAACTCCAAGGGATCCCTTAAAAACCTAAAAACACTTAAAACCCCATAAAAACCTCTAATATCATTGAAACTGTAAAATCAATATAACCCCTCCAAATCCATTAAAACCATAAAATACCAAAAAAATCATTAAAATCCAAAAAAATACACTAAAACCTAAAAACCCTAAAAAACCTGAAAACTCATAAGAAATATTTAGAACCCTAAAAACTATTAAACCAAAAAAAACCAAAAAATCCCAAAAACCCAAAAATTAACTAAGACCCCTAAAACCCGAAAATCATTAAAAACCCTAAAACCCCCCTAATATCTCTAAATACCATTTAAACCCCAAAATGTTAAAATGTCAAAAAATATTAAAACCCATAAAAACTAAAAAAACCCTAAAAACCCAAAAAACTATAAAAACCATAAAAACTCTAAAGCCCCTCAAAATCCTTAAAAACTACAAAAATCCTAAAAATCTCTAAACATACCAAAAAATGTAAATCCATTAAAACCTCTAATAAAGCCCTAAAAACCTAAAATAAATCTCAAAACCCATAAAAACTCAAAAAGGACCCTAAAAAACCAAAACCCCCAAAAAAACCCATAAAACACCTAAAACCCATTAAAACCCCTGAAATCGCATAAATTCTCTAAAAATAAAAAACCACTAATACCGCATTTAACTCGTAAAATCATTTAAAATACTAAAACACTTAACATTTATAAACCCCATAAAAATCCCGAATATCTAAAAAACTATAAATCCCAAAAAATCCCAAAAATATGATAAAATCCATAGAAACCCTATGAAATCCTTAAAAATATAAAATAGTTAAAACACCTAAAAACCCTCAATAACCCTAAAACCCCTAAAAAATAAAAAACCCACCAAAACCTTACTAAAACCATAAAACAATATAAAATCCAAAAAAACCTCTAAAAACACAATAGAGTACATAAATTTTAAAAAATGTTAAAAGAAACCTTAAAATCCATAAAAGTTCAAAAAAATGAAAAACCCCTAAAAACCCATAAAACTAGAATAAAAACCCTTAATAACCATAAAAAGTCTCAAAATCCATAAACCCCTAAAAATTGGGAAAATCTTAAAAAATATTAAATATCCAAAAAAACATAAAAAACACCAAATACCATGAAAACCACTAATAAAACCTTAAAATAATAAAAACACTTTAAAACCTAAAAACCTAAAATTGATAAAAAATATAAAATCCCTAATAAACCAAAAACACTCAAAATCCCTAAAAACCAATAGCAAACCAAAAATTCTTGAAAATTTACTAAAAACATAAACACCCCTTAAAACCCCTATCAAAACATTAAAAACCTAAAAACACATAAAATACCTAAAGACATAAAATACATGAAAACTCTTAAATCCCAAAAAAATTTATTGAAATCCCCCTAAACCATTAAAATCCATAAAACCCAAAATACCCGAAAACCCACTAAAAATAATAAAATCCCTCTAAAACCCAAAAAACTGTAAAAATCCGTGAAATAATTAACAAAAAATAAAAATGCTAAAAAATCCTAAGAGAATCTAAAATTTAAAAAAAAAAACCTAAAAATTTGAAAATCCTGAAGAATACCAGAAATACCTAAACACACTTAAAACCCCTAAAAATCTAAAAAATAATAATAACTCTTAAAACCACTAAAAGAGCCTAAAACCACTAGAAACCCTAAAACCATAGAACCCCAAAATAATAATACCCTAAAACACATAATAACCCTAAAACACACAAAAATTAAAAAAACACTATAAACCCCTAAAGTGTTAAAAACATTAAAAAACCTTAAAATCCCTTAAAACTCAAAAATCCCAAGAGAATCTTAAACCACTAAGAAATCATAAACAGCCTCAAATTCAATAAAAAACCCAAAAACCCATAAAAATAATAAAAAATATCTAAAAAAACTATAGACATAAAAAACTGTAAAAACCGTAAACACCCCTATGAAAACCTTAAAACCCAAAAAACACATAAAACCCCTAAAAACATAAAAATTCTAAAAACATTAAAAACCTAAAAACCCAAAAAACTATAACAACCTAAAAAAACGTAAACCACAAAAACCGTAAACGACATAAAACCCCTAAAACACTCTCTAATCCCTCAAAATACCTAAAACCCTATTAAATACTTAAGAAACCGTAAAAGTCAGTAAAACTGAAAAAACCCCTAAAACCCATAAAACCCTAAAAATCCAAAGATAACCATAAAATCAAAAAAACACATAAAACCCCTAATATTTTAAAATATTCTAAAAAACCAAAAAACCCAAAAAATGCCCTAAAACCATGAAAACCTCTAAAACCCCTAAAAACCAAAAAAAACATGAAGAACCCATAAAAATCGGTAAAAAAACCTAAAAACCATAAAAACCCTCAAAAAACCTAATAAAAACTTAAAAAAATTTATACATATAAAAAACTAAAAATTCTAAAAATCCTGAAAACCCTAAAACCACTAAAAACCCTAAAACCCCTAAAAATCATAAAAACCCATAATAACCCATAAACCTGCTAAAAACCTTTAAAAAATTAAACCACTAAAAACTCTAAAATCCATTTAAACACCTAAAAATGTTATAAACTCTTAGAAACCATAAACCACTAAAAACACCAAAAAGACTAAAAACCCAATAAACCATAAAAACAAAAAAAAACTAAAAACCATAAGAAACCTAAAAATCTCTAAAAACCTAAAAACCATAAAAAACAATAAAAACAACTAAAAAAATATAAAAACACTAAAAATCCAAAGAGGGCCATAAAAACCAAAATATACCAAAAACCCCTAAACACCATAGAATTATAAAACCCCAAAAACCCAAAAACCCACAAAAAAACCAAGAAACTGAAACATCCACTAAAAACCTTTAAAAAACCTAAAACCCATAAAAAATTTTGAAACCCAATTAAAAACTCTAAAAACCATTTAAACCCCTAAAAAATCAAAAGACACTAAAAATCCTTAATAACCCAAAAAAAACAAAACAAAAATTAAAAATCCAAATCATCATGGAAACCCTAAAACCCCTAGAGAACCCTCAAAATCCTTAAAACCCCTAGAAACACATAAAAATCCTAAAAGTACGTAAATATAAAAAAATCCCTAAAATCCTAAATAATACCTTAAAAACATAAAAGCACTTAAAATACTTCAAAACCTAAAAACTCTAAAATCCAAAAAAAACATGAAACCCATAACCCCTAAAAATATTAAATAACCCTAAAATCCATAAAAACCTTAAAACCCAATAAAAAGTTTAAAACCTCTTTAAACCACAAAACTGATAAAAACCATAAAAAACATGAAAACACGTAAATCACTAAAAAAACATGAAAACCGAAGAGAAATACAAAAAATGAATAATAACCCTAAACCACTCAAAATCCCTAGAATCACTGAAAACCCTTACAATCCAAAAAGACCCTAAAAATCCCTAAAAATGTAAAATAGCCTAAAATCTTGAAAAATAGTAAGAATTCCTTAAAATTATAAAAATACTAAAAACACAGAAAAGGTGCCGAAAAATCTAATATCCCTAAAACCATAATAACCATAAAAACCAAAAAACTATAAAAAACCTAAAAATATTTAAAACCTCTAAAATAGATAAAAACCCTAACACCACAAAAACACTTTAAACCCTTAAAAACATTAAAACCACTAAACACCTTAAAGTCCCAAAACACTCAAAAAATCCTAAAACCCTTGAAAATCGATAAAAACCCCCAAACCCATAAAACACTAAAACCCTCAAAATTCATAAAAACCGTAAAACATAATAAAAATCGCAAAAAATCCATAAAATTACCTAAACACATAAAAACCCAAAAAAATAATAAATAACCATAAAACCAATAAAAACCCTAAACCTACAAAAACTCTAAATAATTTTAAACACATACAAATGATAAAAAATTAAAAAACATTAAAAACCCTAAAAACTAAAAAAATCCTAATAACCTAAATAAAGGTTAAAAACCCTCAAAATCGATAAAAACATAAAAAACCCCAAAAAATTTATAAAAATACCTAAAAATCATTAAAAAAATAAAAAACCAATTAAACCCAAAAAACAATAAGAAAAACATAAAAACTAAAAAAAAATATAACCCCTAAAAACATAAGAGACGAAAAATACCCTAAAACCCTAAAATATATTAAACCACTAAAAAATATAAAAATGTCTGAAAACCCTGTAAAACCCAAAAAACCCCAAAAAACACTCAAAATCCATAAAAACCCTGAAACGCATAAAAAATACTAAAAAACTGTAAAAATAACTAAAACATAAAAACCTATAAAACCTATTAAACACTAAAAACCTAAATACTATAAAACCACTTAAAAATTAGAAAACCCAAAAATCCCATAAATAACCATAAAACACTAAAGAAAAAATACAAACTATAAAAACCCTTTAAACCCTTAAATGGTTAATGCTTTAAAACCCTTAAAAAACAAAAAAACACATAAAAACATAAAACCCCAAAAAAACCCAAAAAAAAACCTCGAAATACATCAACACTATAAAAATAAAAAAAGCTCAAATAATCCCTAAAATGTAAAACAGCCTAAAATCATGAAATTCCGTCATAAAAACATTAAACCCTAAAAATACTAAAAACCCCTAAAAACATATAAAATGATAAAAACCCAAAAAACCCAATAAGATTATAAAAACTATAAATCCAAATAAAAACCATAAAAACTACTTAAACCCATACTAAATCGTAAAAACACATAAAAACCCCAAATAGTCACTAAAAAATCTAAAACACTTTTAACCACTAAAAATGTTTAGAACTTCTAAAAACCATAATCATAAAAAAATCTTAAACCCCCTAAAACCCCATGAAAACCCTAAAAAACATAAAAAATCCTTAAATCCCTCAAAATCGATAAAAACACCAAAAACAAAAAAATATTAAAATAACTGCAAATTCCTAAAAATGTAAAAACCCTAAAATAACTAAAAACCTTAAAACCCAAAAAACCATAAAAACCACAAAACCATAAAACACATAATAACCATATAACCTCTAAAAAAATCTAAAACCCCTTTAAACCCCTATAAAGAAAAAAATCTAAAAAACATTAAAATACTAAAACCCATAAAAACCTAAAAATACTCAAAATCCTTAAAAATCCCTAAAAATCCATGAAAATCCTAAAAATTCCCTAAAAATTCCTAAAATTTTAAAAAACCCTAAAAACCATGGAAACGCATAAGAAAATCTAAAAACCTAAAAACAGATACAGCCCCTAAAAACAAAAAAAAATGATAAAAAGCCTAAATCCCGTAAGACACAAGATAACCAAAAAACCTCAAAAAACCATAAAATACTAAACAATTCTTAAAAATAACAGAATCATAAAAAACCTAAAACACCCTAACAAAACATTAAAAACCTAAAAATGCTTAAAAAATATAAAAGGCTTTGAAAATCCAAAAATAACATATAACCCTAAACAACCATAAATACCATAAAGACTGCTAAAAACTATAAACACCCTAATCCCATAAAACCCCTAAAATTTTACTAAAAACTATAAAATCCATTTAAACTCATAAGAAATTAAAAACATCATAAAACATTTAAAACCTTATGAACTCAAAGAAACCAAATAAGAAAAATTACCCTAAAGTCATGAAAAAAATAAAATCCCTAAATATCCCTAAAACCCCATAAAATTCATAAAAAACATAAATTTTCTTAAAATATAACAAACCATAAGTCTCTGAAACCCCCAAAGAAAACCATAAAAATAAAAAAAACACTTAAATCCCCTAACAGACTCAAAACACCCAAAAAATCCCAAAATACCCAAAATACCCTAACAAACCCCAAGCTCTCTCAAAATATCAAAAACTCTAAAAAACCCATAAAATTACCTAAAAATGTAAGAAACCCAAAAAACCCCTTTGGAAATCATTAAAACAATAAAACATAAAAATCATAAAACTGAAAAATAACTAAAAACCTTAAAAATCATTAAAACCACCAAAACCATAAAACCAAAAAAACCTATAACCCCCATAAAACCCATAAAACCCCTAAAACAAAAAAAAATCAAAACCCTTTAAATACCTAAAAAATATTAAAAAACTCTAAAAATCCTTAAAAAAACCTAAAAACTCGAAAAAAACAAAATCCCAAAAAATCGCTATAACACCGTAAAACCCCTTAGAACCCCATAAAAACCACAAAAACCTAAAATATTACTAAATATCGCTAAAAAAATTAAAACACTAAGAAAATCATAAATTATTTAAAACACTAAAAATCCATAAAACCAAAAAAAATTAAAAGGCATAAAAATCCATAAAACCCCCAAAAACACTCAAAATCCCTAAAAACACATTAAACTAAGAACCATAAAAATCTGAATAATTCCCAAAAAAACATGAAAGCCCAAAAAACATGAAATCATCTAAGAAAACCTTAAAAAAATTAAAACACAGAAAAAACAATTTAAAACCTAAAAAGAATACAAAAATCAAAAAAAAATCATAAAAACCCCTAAAAACCATAAAACCCATAAAAACTCATGAAAGACCTAAAAATCCACTAAAAACCCTAAAACCTATTTATACCACTATAAAGTTAAAAAACTATAAAAACTCTTAAAACCCCCCCAAAAAATAAAAATTATATAAACCATAAAACGATTTAAACCCTAAAAAACCCCAAAACCATCAAAAGCCTTAATGACATTAAAAATCATAAAAACCAAAAAGAACTAAAATTTACTAAAAACCCTGAAAATCCCTAAGAAAACAATAAAAATTAAAAACATTTAAAACCCATGAAAACCTAAAAAATTTAAATACCGTTAAAACCCTATAGAACCTAAAATCCTAAAATAGTTAAAAACAATAAAAACCCCTCAAAGCCTTAAATACCCTAAAAACCCATAAAACCCCAAAAAATTAACTAAAAACTCTAAAACTCTTGAAATCACTAAAAATGATAAAAAATACTCTAAAACCCCTTAAAATCATTAAAAACTCATAGAAAATGCCTAAAACATAAAAAACTATAAAAACACTAAAAATACTAAAAATAATCAAAATCCAAAAAAAAACACTAAAAACCTTAAAAATCCCTAAAACCTCTGAATATCCGTAAAAAATAATAAAATCCATAAAAACCTAAAAACCCCTTAGAAAAAAATAAAAACCAAAAAACAATTTAAACCCATAAAAATTGACAAACCATAAAAAACCTAGAAGATTTAAAATCCATTATAAACCTCAATATCCAAAAAAAACCTTAAAAAATACTTTTTCTAGAAAACACATAAGATCCCTAAAAACATGAAAACCCCTAAAACCCCACGAAACCCCTAAGAAAACTAATAAATCATAAAAACCCCTAAAACCCCTAAAAATCATAAAAACCCATAATAACCCATAAACCTGCTAAAAACCTTTAAAAAATTAAACCACTAAAAACTCTAAAATCCATTTAAACACCTAAAAATGTTATAAACTCTTAGAAACCATAAACCACTAAAAACACCAAAAACACTAAAAACCCAATAAACCATAAAAACAAAAAAAAACAAAAAACCATAAGAAACCTAAAAATCGCTAAAAAACTAAAAACCATAAAAAACAATAAAAACAACTAAAAAAATATAAAAACACTAAAAATCCAAAGAGGGCCATAAAAACCAAAATATACCAAAAACCCCTAAACACCATAGAATTATAAAACCCCAAAAACCCAAAAACCCACAAAAAAACCAAGAAACTGAAACATCCACTAAAAACCTTTAAAAAACCTAAAACCCATAAAAAATTTTGAAACCCAATTAAAAACTCTAAAAACCATTTAATCCCCTAAAAAAATCAAAAGACACTAAAAATCCTTAATAACCCAAAAAAAACAAAATAAAAATAAAAATCCAAATCATCATGGAAACCCTAAAACCCCTAGAGAACCCTCAAAATCCTTAAAACCCCTAGAAACACATAAAAATCCTAAAAGTACGTAAATATAAAAAAAATCCCTAAAATCCTAAATAATACCTTAAAAACATAAAAGCACTTAAAATACTTCAAAACCTAAAAACTCTAAAATCCAAAAAAAACATGAAACCCATAACCCCTAAAAATATTAAATAACCCTAAAATCCATAAAAACCTTAAAACCCAATAAAAAGTTTAAAACCTCTTTAAACCACAAAACTGATAAAAACCATAAAAAACATGAAAATACGTAAATCACTCAAAATATATGAAAACCGAAGAGAAATACAAAAAATGAATAATAACCCTAAACCACTCAAAATCCCTAGAATCACTGAAAACCCTTACAATCCAAAAAGACCCTAAAAATCCCTAAAAATGTAAAATAGCCTAAAATCATGAAAAATAGTAAGAATTCCTTAAAATTATAAAAATACTAAAAACACAGAAAAGGTGCTGAAAAATCTAATATCCCTAAAACCATAATAACCATAAAAACCAAAAAACTATAAAAAACCTAAAAATATTTAAAACCTCTAAAATAGATAAAAACCCTAACACCACAAAAACACTTTAAACCCTTAAAAACATTAAAACCACTAAACACCTTAAAGTCCCAAAACACTCAAAAAATCCTAATACCCTTGAAAATCGATAAAAACCCCCAAACCCATAAAACACTAAAACCCTCAAAATTCATAAAAACTGTAAAACCTAATAAAAATCGCAAAAAATCCATAAAATTACCTAAACACATAAAAACCCAAAAAAATAATAAATAACCATAAAACCAATAAAAACCCTAAACCTACAAAAACTCTAAATAATTTTAAACACATAAAAATGATAAAAAATTAAAAAACATTAAAAACCCTAAAAACTAAAAAAATCCTAATAACCTAAATAAAGGTTAAAAACCCTCAAAATCGATAAAAACATAAAAAACCCCAAAAAATTTATAAAAATACCTAACAATCATTAAAAAAATAAAAAACCAATTAAACACAAAAAACAATAAGAAAAACATAAAAACTAAAAAAATATGACCCCTAAAAACATAAGAGACGAAAAATACCCTAAAACCCTAAAATATATTAAACCACTAAAAAATATAAAAAAGTCTGAAAACCTTGTAAAACCCAAAAAAAACCCTAAAAACACTCAAAATCCATAAAACCCCTGAAACGCATAAAAAATACTAAAAAACTGTAAAAATAACTAAAACATAAAAACCTATAAAACCTATTAAACACTAAAAACCTAAATACTATAAAACCACTTAAAAAATAGAAAACCCAAAAATCCCATAAATAACCATAAAACACTAAAGAAAAAATAAAAACTATAAAAACCCTTTAAACCCTTAAATGGTTAATGCTTTAAAACCCTTAAAAAACAAAAAAAAACACATAAAAACATAAAACACCAAAAAAACCCAAAAAAAACCTCGAAATACATCAACACTATAAAAATAAAAAAAGCTCAAATAATCCCTAAAATGTAAAACACCCTAAAATCATGAAATTCCGTCATAAAAACATTAAACCCTAAAAATACTAAAAACCCCTAAAAACATATAAAATGATAAAAACCCAAAAAACCCAATAAGATTATAAAAACTATAAATCCAAATAAAAACCATAAAAACTACTTAAAACCATACTAAATCGTAAAAACACATAAAAACCCCAAATAGTCACTAAAAAATCTAAAACACTTTTAACCACTAAAAATGTTTAGAACTTCTAAAAACCATAATCATAAAAAAATCCTAAACCCCCTAAAACCCCATGAAAACCCTAAAAAACATAAAAAATCCTTAAATCCCTCAAAATCGATAAAAACACAAAAAACAAAAAAATATTAAAATAACTGCAAATTCCTAAAAATGTAAAAACCCTAAAATAACTAAAAACCTTAAAACCCAAAAAACCATAAAAACCACAAAACCCTAAAACACATAATAACCATATAACCTCTAAAAAATCTAAAACCCCTTTAAACCCCTATAAAGAAAAAAATCTAAAAAACATTAAAATACTAAAACCCATAAAAACCTAAAAATACTCAAAATCCTTAAAAATCCCTAAAAATCCATGAAAATCCTAAAAAATCCCTAAAAATTCCAAAAATTTTAAAAAAACCCTAAAAACCATGGAAACACATAAGAAAATATAAAAACCTAAAAACAGATACAGCCCCTAAAAACAAAAAAAATGATAAAAAGCCTAAATCCCTTAAGACACAAGATAACCAAAAAACCTCAAAAAACCATAAAATACTAAACAATTCTTAAAAATAACAGAATCATAAAAAAAACTAAAACACCCTAACAAAACATTAAAAACCTAAAAATGCTTAAAAAATATAAAAGGCTTTGAAAATCCAAAAATAACATATAACCCTAAACAACCATAAATACCATAAAGACTGCTAAAAACTATAAACACACTAATCCCATAAAACCCCTAAAATTTTACTAAAAACTATAAAATCCATTTAAACTCATAAGAAATTAAAACATCATAAAACATTTAAAACCTTATGAACTCAAAGAAACCAAATAAGAAAAATTACCCTAAAGTCATGAAAAAAATAAAATCCCTAAATATCCCTAAAACCCCATAAAATTCATAAAAAACATAAATTTTCTTAAAATATAACAAACCATAAGTCTCTCAAACCCCCAAAGAAAACCATAAAAATAAAAAAAACACTTAAAACCCCTAACAGACTCAAAACACCCAAAAAATCCCAAAATACCCAAAATACCCTAACAAACTCCAAGCTCTCTCAAAATATCAAAAACTCTAAAAAACCCATAAAATTCCCTAAAAATGTAAGAAACCCAAAAAACCCCTTTGGAAATCATTAAAACAATAAAACATAAAAATCCTAAAACTGAAAAATAACTAAAAACCTTAAAAATCATTAAATCCACCAAAACCATAAAACCAAAAAAACCTATAACCCCCATAAAACCCATAAAACCCCTAAAACAAAAAAAATCAAAACCCTTTAAATACCTAAAAAATATTAAAAAACTCTAAAAATCCTTAAAAAACCTAAAAACTCGAAAAAAACAAAATCCCAAAAAATCGCTATAACACCGTAAAACCCCTTAGAACCCCATAAAAACCACAAAAACCTAAAATATTACTAAATATCGCTAAAAAAATTAAAACACTAAGAAAATCATAAATTATTTAAAACACTAAAAATCCATAAAACCAAAAAAAATTAAAAGGCGTAAAAATCCATAAAACCCCTAAAAACACTCAAAATCCCTAAAAACACATTAAACTAAGATCCATAAAAATCTGAATAATTCCCAAAAAAACATGAAAGCCCAAAAAACATGAAATCATCTATGAAAACCTTAAAAAAATTAAAACACAGAAAAAACAATTTAAAACCTAAAAAGAATACAAAAATCAAAAAAAAATCATAAAAACCCCTAAAAACCATAAAACCCATACAAACTCATGAAAGACCTAAAAATACACTAAAAACCCTAAAACCTATTTATACCACTATAAAGTTAAAAAACTATAAAAACTCTTAAAACCCCCCCAAAAAATAAAAATTATATAAACCATAAAATGATTTAAACCCTAAAAAACCCCAAAACCATCAAAAGCCTTAATGACCTTAAAAATCATAAAAACCAAAAAGAACTAAAATTTACTAAAAACCCTGAAAATCCCTAAGAAAACAATAAAAATTAAAAACATTTAAAACCCATGAAAACCTAATAAATTTAAATACCGTTAAAACCCTATAGAACCTAAAATCCTAAAATAGTTAAAAACAATAAAAACCCCTCAAAGCCTTAAATACCCTAAAAACCCATAAAACCCCAAAAAATTAACTAAAAACTCTAAAACTCTTGAAATAACTAAAAATGATAAAAAATACTCTAAAACCCCTTAAAATCGTAAAAAACTCATAGAAAATGCCTAAAACATAAAAAACTATAAAAACACTAAAAATACTTAAAATAATCAAAATCCAAAAAAACACTAAAAACCTTAAAAATCCGTAAAACCTCTGAATATCCGTAAAAAATAATAAAATCCATAAAAACATAAAAACCCCTTAGAAAAAAATAAAAACCAAAAAACAATTTAAACCCATAAAAATTGACAAACCATAAAAAACCTAGAAGATTTAAAATCCATTAAAAACCTCAATATCCAAAAAAACCTTAAAAAATACTCTTTCTAGAAAACACATAAGATCCCTAAAAACATGAAAACCCCTAAAAACCCACGAAACCCCTAAGAAAACTAATAAATCATAAAAACCCATAAAACCTCTAAGAACATAAAAATTTTAAAAACCATAAACACCCGAAAAAATTATTAAACACATAAAAGCTTTAAAAACCATCAAAATTAAAAATTTTCCTAAAAACCATAAAAATTATAAAAAATTGTTAAGACACCGTAAAAATATAAAAACCATAAAAACCCATATAAAAACTTTAAAAACCGAAAAATGCATAAATCCCCTAAAAACATAAAAATGCTAAACCCCCTAAATTACATAAAATGACCCTAAAAACCCTAAAACCCTCCCTAAACCATAAAACCCCTAAAACCCTTAAAAACCCAAAAAAACCCTATAAAACCTCATTGAAAACACTAAACACCTTTTAAACTGCTAAAAACCTTAACAAATTTAAAATTCCTTAACACCCTAAAATAAATCAGAAAAACCATCCCCCCCATAAAAACCATAAAAACACTAAAAATCCTCAAAATACTTAAAAACAATAAAAAATCATAAAATTCATAAAAATAAAAAAAATCCTTAAAAATATAAAAAAACTTTGAAACCCCATAAGAAAATCATCGAAAATTAAAAACAGAAAATCTCCTAAAAACCCTTAAAAATACTAAAAGCTCTAAAAGCTCTAAAAACCAAAAAACCCAAACAATTTCAAAAATATAAATAAATATCCCTAAATACCATAAAAACCCCAAAAAACCTAAAAATAGTAAAAACCATTAAAAACCTTAAGAAACCCAAAAAAACTAATAAAAAACCACTAAAACCCTAAAACCGTTTAAACCCCTAAAGCCTTAAAAAATCCTAAATAACCTAAACACCCTAAAACTAATTGAAAACCCCACATCCTGAAAAAACATAAAATTACTGAAAAACCCTAAAACCCCTCAAAATCCCTAAAAATCCTAAAATACCAAAAAATCCTAAAACCCCTAAAAATCTCTAAAAACATAAAAATCCTAAAAATGAATAACCCTTAATAAAATCATAAAAACCTAAAATCCCTTTAAATCCCTAAAAACCTAAAAAATTATAAAAAACATGAAATTCCTCAAAATCCATAAAAAACCTAAAAGCATAAAAATCCAATAATGTCTCCAAAAATATTCTATAATTTAAAAACCAAAAAAATCCCTAAATATCATAATAAATTTTTAAAACCTAAAAACACTTAAATCCCCTTAAAACCTAAAAAACACTAGAAACCCTAAAAACCCCTAAAAACCTTAATATACCTCAATATACATAAAAATACTAAAACTAATAAAAAACCCAAAAATAAATAAAAACACTAATAAAGTGAAAAACCCCTAAAAACACTACAAATCTCTAATCAAAAATTAAAATCGTAAAACCAATTAAAACTCCTAAAAACTTAAAACACTCAAAAAACCCTAAAAGACCCAAAAAACCCCCAAAAACCCAATAAATCCTAAGAATCCCTAAGCTCCCTACAAATTTCTAAAGACCCTAAAGCCCAATAAAAATACCTGAAAATTTAAATAACCCAAAAAACCCCTAAGAAAACCATTAAAACAAAAGAAACTTAAAACCCCAAAAACCATTAAATAACTAAAAACCATAAAAACATTAAAACCCTGAAAACCATAAAAACCCAAAAAACCATAAGACCCCTAAAACCTATAAACCCCCTAAACAACTAAAAAATATCAAAATCCTTTAAATCCATGCAAACTTTAAAAACTCTAAAAATGCATTAAAAACATAAAAACTCAAAAAACCCATAAAATCCATAAAATAAAATAAAAATCTAAAATCCATAATATCCCAGAAAATCCCTAAAAACACTCAAAATCTCTAAAAACCCAAAAAACTAAAAACATTAAAAGTCTAAAAAATTCCCAAAAAATCCCAAAAAATATGAAAACCATAAAAAACCTGAAAACCCCTACGAAAACATTAAAAAAATAAAATTCATAAAACCTCTTAAAACCTAAAAAACATTAAAACCTCTACAACCCAAAAAACCCACTAAAAACCATTAAAAATACTAACAATATTATAACAACCAAAAAACCTATAAAACAATAAAAACCACTAAAAATATCTAAAAACCCATTGAACCAAAAAAACTTTTAAAAACTTTTAAAACCCTTAAAACCTCCAAAAAAAAAGTAAAAACCCAAAATACTGTAAAAACCCTAAAAAACATAAAAACCATAAAATACATAAAACCCCTAAAACCCTAAAAATCCTTTAACAATCCAAAAAAATCCCAAAAAACATAAAATCCCATAAATCACTATAAAAATCCTAAGAATACCATAAAAACCTGAAAACCACTTAAACCACCTAAAAACCATAATAATGATAAAAACCCAAAAAAATCCTATAACCCTATTAAATCCTTAAAAATCATAATATCCCCTAAAAACATTTAAAACCCCTATAAACCCACAAAAATCACAAAACCCATTAAAACTCCAATAAACTTTTAAGCCCCAAAAACGTTAAACACTCTAAAACCCCATAAAATCCATAAAAATGAAAAAACCCTACAAACCTACAAAACCATAAAAACATTAAAAAGCCTAAGAACCAAAAAACCTCTCAAAATCCCTAAAACCAATAAAAATACATAAAAATACATAAAAACATAAAAACCCTAAAACCCCTATGAAAACTGTAAAAATATTAAAAAAAATAAGACCCCAAAAAACCAAAAAACACTAAAAACCGTAAAAAATAATGGAACCCCATAAAATTAAAAAACCTTAAAACCCATATAACCTATAAAACCCACTAAAAATAGTTAAAATAATTTAATACCACAAAAACGTGAAAACACACCAAAAAACTTGAAAACCGCTGTAACACTCAAAAAAACCATAAAACCACTAATAACCCTAGAATTGTCAAAATCGATAAAAACACTAAAAAAACCATAAAATCTATAAAAGGATGTAAAATCAAAAAAAATTTAAAAAACCCAAAAAAACATAAATAAAACCTTAAAAATATAAAACAATTAAAACGTAGAAAAAATGCTGAAAACCCTAAAAACCCTAAAAACCATAAAATCATAAAAACAATAAAATCGATAAAAAATTATTAAAACAAAAATTCACAAAAAAACCCCCAAAAAACCATAAACAACCCCTTTAAACATATAAAAACATTGAAAACTATAAAAAAATAAAAACCTAAAATAATAAAAAAAACTGAAATGCCATAAAATACAGTAAAAACTGTCTAACACCTAAAAACCCTAAAATCCTCAAAAATTACTAAAATAACTAAAAATCATAAAAATAAATAAAAATACATAAAAAAAATACATTAAAATCCATAAATTACTCAAGACAAAATTCAATAACTAAAAACCAATAAAACGCCTAAAACCCAAAAAAATTGAAAACCCCTAAAATCAATGAAAACCATAGAAAACAGCTAAAATACTCACAAAACCTAAAACTCTAAAAAATTAATAAAAATAATAAAAACCCTTTAAACTCAAAAAATACATTAAAAACTCTATAAAACAATAAATTTTTTAAAAATCTCAAAAAAACCTAAAATCCCTAAAAACGATAAAAAACCCTCAAAGACCCAAAAACCAAAAAATTCCCAAAGGAATACTGAAAATCACTAAAAATACATTAAATGAAAAAAACATAAAACACTAAAAACTCCTTTTAAAAATATAAAATCCAAAAAAAACATAAAACCCCTGAAATATATAAAACACCAAAACCCCTAAAAATCATTAAACCCCAAAACACCCTAAAAATACCTTAATAGGATTTAAAATCATGGAAAAAATGAAAAACCCATAAGAAATCCATTGAAAAAAAATCATTAAATCCTATAAAACCCCTAAAAGTTCAAAAAATACTACAAATACTAAAAATTCCCAAAAACCCATAAAAACCTCTAAAAATAATAAAAATCCATAAATACCCTTGTCAACCATAGAACCCCATAAAACCCATAAAATCCACTATGAAATCTTAAACCCTTTGAACCCCTAAAAAAATAAATAAATTAATAATCCTTAAAAAATAATAAAAACACAAAAAAATCCTAAAACCCAAATAAACAATAAAATACCGAAATTTATTAAAATCCCTCAAAAACCTAAAAATACCAAGAAACAAAAAAATAATAAAAAATACTAAAAAATACCAAAAAATCCCAAAAACATAAAAAAAACATAAAACCTCATTAAAAGCAAAAGAAAAAAATAAAAAACTAAAACACTAAAAACC
The DNA here is from genome assembly GCA_963277665.1 of Viscum album. Classification (NCBI taxonomy): domain Eukaryota; kingdom Viridiplantae; phylum Streptophyta; class Magnoliopsida; order Santalales; family Viscaceae; genus Viscum; species Viscum album. The sequence goes on from OY728120.1 coordinate 2,119,531,169, forward strand.
CCTAAAACCAAAAAAAAATACTACAAACACTAAAACCATAAACACCATGAAAATATTACAAAACACTAAAATTAACTTAAACCCAAAACCCAATAAAAACTCTAACAAACCTATAAATCCCTAAACCATTAAAAAAACTCTAAAAATCCTGTAAACAACAAAAACGAAACATAAAAAAACATAAAACCCAAAATACCCAAAATACCTTAAAAACAATCAAAATTCTTAAAAACCCAAAAATAGGAAAAAATTCTTAAAAACTAGTAAAAATACCTAAAATGTAAAAAACCCATAAAAAAGATAAAACCCTTAAGTCACCAATAAAAACTATATAAAAAATTAACACCAAAGTATTTTCAAATACTCTAAAAAACCTTAAAAACCTAAAATTCTAAAAACCCATTAAACCATGAAAAAAACAATAAAATTTTAAAAACATAAAATTCTTCAAAATCCATAAAAAAAAGCATAAAAACCATAAAAATTCTAAAAAGGCATAAATATCCTAAAAACCATGAAAACCCTATGAAGAACCTAAAAACTAAAAACACTTAAAACCACTAATGACCTAAAAATGATAAAAACCCCTAAAACCCCAAAAGAATGTAAAACCCCTCAAACCCATAAAATCCACTATAACCAATAAAAGGACCTAAACCCAATTAAAACCATATAAATAACTATATACCCTAAAACCCCTTTAAACTAGAAAAATATTAAAAAAACACCGAAAAAATCAAAAAACCCCAAAACAACAGAACCCCCCCCCCCCCCCAACCCTATGAAAACACTCAAAAATCATAAAATCCATCAAATTCCTATAAAACCCTAAAAAGAAGAAAATCTTAAAAAATATCTAGAAAAACCTAAAAACGTAAAACCCCTGACAACTATAAAATCCATAAAACTATAAAAATCATTAAAACCCTAAAAACTCCTAAAAACACTAAGACCACTAAAAACTCTAAAATTCCATTAAACCGCTAAATACATAAAAAACTCTAAAAACATTAAAAACAAAAAACATAGAACACATTAAAAACCCTAAAACCCATTAAAACACTAAAACCCCTAAAAACAATAAAAACGGTAAAAATCCCTAAAACCCCATTAAAATCCATTAGAATCCATAAAAATACATAAAAATGTAAAAACCACTAAATCTATAAAAACCATAAAAACCTTAAAAACTAAAAACATATTAAATCCCTAGAAAATAAAAAATGCTAAAACCCCTACAAACCAAAAATCGTAAAGACCATCAAAATCGCTAAAAACTCAAAAAAACCATAAAATCCTAAAAAATCCCCGAAAATTCAAATATTTTAAAAAACCTTGAACACCCCTAGGAAAATATTAAATTATATAAAAATTCTCAAAACCCCCTAAAAACTAAAAATCCATGAAAACCATGAAACACCCGAAAACCCCTAATACCCCCCCCCCCAACCCATAAAAACCACTAAAATCATAAAAATCCTAAAACCCATAAAATCCAAAAACCCGCAGTAAAATATCTAAAAAACTCGTTAATATACTAAAACATTAAAAAACAACCAGAATAAATATGTACCCTAAAAACTAAAAAAACCAAAAAACATGAAAAACCATAAACACCCTAAAGACCATAAAGACACTAAAAACACTAAAAATCCCTAAAATGCATAAAACCCCTAAAATCCTATAAAATAATAAAAATCTCTAAAATGTAAAAAAACAAAAAAAAACCTTTAAAACCCCTATGAAAACCATAAAAATAGAAAAACAATTAAAACCCTTAAAAACCCAAAAAACGCTAAAACCCATAAACCTTTTAGAGACCCAAAATACCCTAAAAATACATTAAATTATTATAAATTAATAAAAATATTTAAAAAACCCTGAAATTCCAAAAAATAAAAAAGACCCTAAAAACCAGTAAATTCCATAAGAAAACATTAAAACTCTAAAAACACTAAAAACCCCAAAAACTCCAAAAATCTCAAAAATACTAAATTATAAAAAAAATACCTTAAAAACCATTAAAACCCCTAAAAACCATAAAATAAAATAAATATCCATAAAAACTCTAAAAACATTCAAATTATAAACACCATTAAAGTCATATAAAAATAAAAAACTCTAGAAACTATAAAATACAAAAATAACAAAGAAAAACTATAAGACCCCAAAAGAACCATAAAACCCCCCAAAACCCACAAAACCATCAAAATACCTAAAAACTATAAAATCAAAATAAAATCATACAAAAATAAAACCCCTGAAAACCATAAAAAATATATTACCACTAAAAATATATAAATCACTAAAAACCCAAAAACCCATACAAAATTAAACCCCTAAAAACCATAAAAACCAAAAAACCCCATCAAAACTCTAAAAACTCACTAAAAACTATAAAAACCATTAAATCCACTAAATAATTAAAAAACTCTAGAAAACCTTAAAACCCAAAAAAACCTAAAACACAAAAAAAAATTACTAGACACCCTAAAACACCTAAAAATCCACAAAAACCATACAAAACCTAAAAATCCCTAAAAATACTCAATAACGTAAAATCACTGAAAACCTGAAAAACTCCTAGGAAAACATTAAAATCCCAAAATACACTTAAACCCCATAAAAACCTAAAAACTCTAAAAATCAAATAAGCCCCTGAAAACACAAAAAATAATAAAAACACGTAAAACCCCTAAAAACCCCTATAACCCATAAAAACACTAAAACCACTAAAAACACTAAAAAACATTTATACCCCTAAAATGATAAAAATTCATAAAAACCATAAAACCCTAAATAACTCAAAAAAAATCCCTAAATCCATAAAATCTATAAAAACTATAGAACCCCTAAAAACACATAAAACCCATAAAAATCACTAGAAAACACTAAAACCCATAAAATAATTAAAACCCCTAAAATACCCTTAATCATAAAATACCCTTAATCATAAAATACCCTTCAAACCCAGATAACACCTAAAAAACCCTCAGAACCAAAATAAATTCGAAAACCCTTAAAAAACTAAACTTTCTAAAATCCCTAAAATCCACTAAACCCGCTAAATAATCATAAAACCCATAAAAACCCAAAAATATCTAAACAATACCTAAAAATACTGAAAATGTAAAAACCCATAGTAAACCTAAAAAACCCAAAAAAAACATTAAAAATCTAACACACATAAATCCTCAAAAACCTAAAAACACTAAAAACCCTAAAAGACCTTAAAACCATAAAATACCTTCAATCCATAAAGCCCCTAATACCCTAGAAAACCCATAAAAATAATAAACAGCCAAAAAAACTCTAAAAACACTATAAACCCAATGAAATTTAATAAACACAAAATAAATTTTAACCCGTAAAAAACTCAAAAAACCTAAAAACAAAAAAGATATATAAAAACCCTAAAAAACCTAAAAACCGGAATAAACATAAAAAACCCTAAAATCCTTAAAAACAATAAAAACCCTCAAAATAAAAAAGAAATCGAAAAAACCCCAAAAATATTCTAAAACACATAAATATAACAATAACCAATAAAAATCCTAAAAACCTTAAAGACACCTAATAAATCCATAAAAACAATAGAACACTTAAAACCCCTAAATACCATAAAAAATGCTAAATACCATAAAAACCCAAAAACTAGTAAAAAAATTTAAATCCCTTAAAACCATAGAAAACCTTAAAACCTAATATAAAGCCTAAAAACAACCAAAAACCTTTACAACCAGTTAAACCACTAAATATGAAAAAAACAATATAACACTTAAAAATCCTGAAAACATAAAAACAAAAAAATCCCAAAAAACAATAAATACCATTAATACCCTAAAACAGTAAAAACCCACAAAATCAAAACAAAACCCTAAAATCCAAATAAATCATAAAAATTCCCAAAAAAAATTTAATAATTGAAAAACCACTATAAATCATAAGAAATCATTAAAAACCTAAAAACACTTAAAACCACAAAAAAACCTAAAACAAACTAAAACATAAAAAACCCTTAAAACCCATATTAACCATAAAATTTCTAAACAGCTAAAAACACTAAAAATCAATAAAAACCATAAAAATAACTAAAAACATTAAAACCCATTTAAACCCCTAAAATATTAGAAACTATAAAAATTGTAAAACCCCTAAAATTTCGAAAAAAATTCAAAAACCCCAAAAAACCATAAAAATCAATACCCCCCCTAAAAACCCTGAAAATCCCAAAAACCCTAAAACCATAATAATCATCAAAACCCTTAAAAATCCCTAAAAATATAAAAACACCTAAAAACCCTAAAAACCCTAAATAAAAATTAAAAACCTAAAAAGTTTAAAAATAAGAAAAACCAATTAAAACATTAAAAACAATAAAAAACCTAAAAAACCTTAAAACCACAAAACCCTAAAACATCCCTTAAAATACCTAAAAATTTAAAAAACCTAAAAAACACTTATTAAAAAAATGAATTTATAAAAACAAATAAAACTTTTAGAATCCCAAAACTCCAAAATCCCATAAAAACCCATAAAAATAACCTAAAAACTATAAAAAAATAAAAAAACATTTAAAACCCCAAAAAAATATTAAAAACACTAAAAACGAACTAAAAACTATGGAAACTATTTAAACCCATTAAAATGTTAAAAACATTAAAAAAACTTATTTCCCCTAGAAAACTAAAAAACCCTAATTCCTCAAAAAACCATAAAAAATCTAAAATCCGTCAAAATCCCCAAAAATAATTAAACTCCATAAAAATAAAAAGAATCTCTACAAATCCCAAAAAAAGTAAAAATCCTAAAGACCCTGAAAAACCCAAGGAAAAACATAAATACTTAAAAACACTTAAAACCTCTAAAAACCTAAAAATTATAAAACCCCTAAAAGCCCTTAAAAACATAAAAATACTGAAACCCATAAAATAATAAAAACACAAAAATTCTAAAAACACTTTAACATCATAAAAATTTTAAAAACTCTAAAAAATCATAAAACCCTTTAAAAATAAAAAAAATCTTAAAAACCCAAAACTGTAAAAATACTAAACACTCTCAATGACCAATTAAACCAAAAAATCATAAAATTAAAAAAAAATACCTAAAATCCATAAAAACATAAAAACCCTAAAAGAAATAAGAAAACCTAAAAAACAAAAAACACTTAAACCCTTTAAGAACCTAAAATTTTTGAAAACCCCTTCAAAACCCTAAACCCCATAAAAACTCTTAACCCCATCAAAATCCCTAAAAACCCAAAAAATCTACGAAATCCCAAAAAATACAGAAAAATACCTAAAATGAAGAAAACCCTAATCACCCTAAAAATCCTTATGAGAATATTAAAACTACCAAAAACACTTAAAATAAAAAAATTACCTAAAAACATAAAAAACCTAAAAAAACCCATAAAACCATATAAATACTAAGAAGACAAAAAATCCAAAAAATGTAAAGGCACTACAAACCTAAAAAACCTCTAATAAAACCTAAAAATCCTAAAAACAGTTAAACCCATAAGAAAACTAAAAAATGAAAAAACCCTAAAAACCAAAAAAACCAGAAAAAACCTTACTAACCCTAAAAACCCTAAAACATAAAAATACCCAATAATACCAAAAAAACACTAAAACCCATTTTCTCCCCTAAAAACATTAAAAAAATAAAAAAAAAATTATTCCCCTAGTAATAAAAGGGAAATAAAACCCCAAGACCCATAAAAATCCTAAAAACCACTAAACCCTTCAAAATCCCTAAAAATACTAAAAACCAATATAATCCTATGAAATCACTAAATATCCCAAAAAAAAATAAAAACCCCAAAACCCTGTAAACCCCTATGAAAACCAAAAAACCCAAAAAACACATAAAACCAAAAAATTCCTAAAAACGTAAAAACCATAAAAACCCCAAAAACAACAGAATATCCCTAAAAACCAAAAAAATCATAAAAATCATAATGAATCCAAAATATGAATAAAACCGTAAAAACCCATGAATGCCTAAAAATCTCTAAGGAACCCTTAAAAACCAAAATCCCATAAAACCCCAAAAATCCTCAGAATGGTAAAACTATAAAATTCCAAAAAATATTCAAAATCCCAAGAAACAATAAAAAAACATTAAATCCTAAAAACTCCCTAAAAATACCTAAAAACAAAAAAATCCCTAAAATCTTAATTAAACCTTTAAGCCTAAAAACACTTAAAACCAATAAAATCCAAAAAACATTTCAAACCCTAAAAAACCCTAAAACCCCCAAAACACATAATAACTATAACAACCTCTAAAATTATATAAACCATAAAACTACAAAAAAAATCCCAAATCCCTTTAATCACCAAAAATTAAAAAAAACACTAAACCATTAAAATCCCTAAAAACGAAAAAAATGAAAACCAACAAAATTATCAAAATCCATAAAAAACTAAAAACACTAAAAATCATAAAAAAGACATAAAAATCTATAAAAATTTAAGAATCCTGTAAAACCAAGAAAAACCATAAGAAAAAAATAAAAACATAAAAACACTTAAAAACATTAATAACTGAAAAAATGCTTAAAACCCCAAAAAACACAAAAAATGTGAAATATCCAAAATAAATCCTCAGAATCCCTAGAAACCATAAAAACCCATCAAACAAAAAAACAACACTCAAATTACTAAAATGTAAGAAACTCTAAAAATATTGATAATATACTAAGAGAACCTCAAAAACAATAATCATATAAAATCATAGAAAAATAAAAAATGATAAAAACCCAAAAATACACCCTAAAACACCATAAAACCCCTAAAAACCATAAACAACCCCTAAGAACTTTAAAAACCCTAAATCCAATAAAACCCATAAAAACGAACTAAAAAAAATAAAACACCTTTAAAATCATAAACATGTGTAAAAACACTAGAATATATTAAAACTGTATAATACCCAAAAAACCCTAAAAACCAATCAAACCCCTAAAACCCAAAAAACACTAAATCCCTTAAAATTCCAAAAACCCTAAAAAGGGTAAAATTCCTAAAAAATACCTATGAATCCTTAAAACATAAAAACCCTAAAACACTGAAAAACAATAAGAAAACCTTAAAAAAAGAAAAACATAAAATCCTGAAAAAACATAAAAATGTTAAAACCTTATATACCCTAAATCCCCAACAAATCCCAAAAACCAAAAAAATTCATTAAATTCAAAAAAAAAATCCCAAGAAATGTCAAAAAACCTAAAACCCGGAAAACCCCTATGAAAGCCATAAAAACCAAAAAACACTTAAAACCCCAAAAAACATAAAAATGCCAAAAGTCTTACAAAACATGAAAAAGACCCTAAACCCCAAAAACCCCCACTAAAACCCATAAACCCACCTAAAAACCTTATAACCCTCAACATCCTAAAAACACACTAAAACACTAAAAACCCTTTAAATACTTAAAAATAATAAAAAAACATAGAAAATATTAAAACCCAAAAAACTCAAAAAACCCAAAATTCCAAAAAATAACATCGAAACCCCTAAAACACCATAAAAACATTCAAAATCTCTAAAAACCCTAAAAATCCTAAAAATCCTTAAAAATCCCTAAAAAAATAAAAACCCTTAAAATACTGAAAACTCTTTTGAAATCCTTAGAAACATAAAAACACCTAAAACCCGTAAGACCCTAAAAAATGAGAAAAAAATATAAAAATTCCTCAACCCTAAAAAACAAAAAAACCCTAAAAATCTATAATTATTCTGAAAACCAAAAAAATTAAAAAAATGAAACCTAAAACAAAGTAAAAACATAAAAAACTCTAAAAATACTAAAAACCACTATGAAAACCTTAGACACTAAAGGACGCTTTAAACCCCGAAAATCCTATGAAATGATAAAAAAACACTAAAGATACCCTAAGAAATATAAATATCCCAAAAAACTAATAATGCTGCTAAAAATCTTAAAAAAAGTTAAAGATCAAAAAACCCTAAAAGACCCTTAGAACATTAAAATTTACAAAAAATTAAGAAAACCCCTAAAAACAATAAAATCCCTAAAAACCAAAAAACACAAGAAAACCACTAAAAACTCTAATCCCTTAAAACCACTAAAAAGGACTAAATATCTAAAATCATATAAAATATTAAAAAAAACCCTAAAAATCCATAAAAACCCTAAATACCCACAAAATCATTAAAACCCATAAAATGAGAAAAAAACGTAAAAATCCCAAAAAATGTAAAAACCCCCTAAAATCCTTAAAACTGCAAGAAATCCTTACATAGAATGAAACGCAAAAAACTACAATCAAACCTAAAAATTCTAATACAACTAACATTCCCCAAAACCCACAAAATCCATCAAACTCCTAAAAACCATAAAAAATCCTAAAAGTCCTAAAAATCCCTAAAAATATAAAAAGCCCTAAAACACCTGACAAAGACCTAGAATACCAAAAAAACAAATAAAAACGCTATAAACTCCAAAACCCCTAAAATGTGATAAAACCCCTAAAATACTTTAAAGAATGTAAAACACGAAATCCTCCAAAATACTAAAAAACCATAAAAACCAAAAACCCATAAAATGCATAAAAACCCATAAAACCACAAAAAACACAAAACCCCCTTTAAAATCCTATAAATGATAAAAAACACAATAAACCCGTAAAAATAATAAAAACACTAAAAAATCCAAAATAACCATAAAAACCCTAAAACCCCCAAAAAAACTCTAAAAACCCACTAAATACTTAAAAACCCTAAAAACATAAAAAAACCCATAAAAATGAATAAGAAGGTAAAAATCCTAAAAACCATGAAAAACCCAAAGAAAATTTTTAAATCACATTATAACATAAAACCCATAAAATAATAAAAATTCAAAAACTGCTAAAAACCCTAAAACCCCTAAAACCACTCAAAATCTATAAATACCCTAAAACTTATAAAAATCCTAAAAAAAGTCACTCAAATCCCTATATTTTATTAGAAAACCTAAAAACCCAATAAAAACATTAAAAACCAAAAAATTACCTAATTCTAATAAAAATAGAAAAAATGATAAAAATACTTAAAAGAACAAAAAAATCCTTAAAAACATAAAAACCCCTAAAAACCTTAAAACCCCTAAAAACTCATAAAATCCCTAAAACCCACTAAAAACTCAGAAATCTATTTAATCCTCTAAAAATTTAAAAAACTCTAAAAAATCATAAATCCCCAAAAAACTAAAAAATAGTAAAAACCACAAAAATAATTGAAACACTAAAAAACACCAAAACCATCAAATGCCTTAATGACGCTAAAAATCATAAAATCCTAAAAGCACTAAAATTTCCTAAGAAACATGAAAATTCATAAAAAATATTAAAAATTAAAAACACTTAAAACCCCTAAAAACCAGTAAAATCTAAAAACATTAAAAACCCAAAATACCCTAAATTCCTAAAACCCTTAAAAATAATAAAAACCCTTAAAAACCTAAAATGCTCTAAAAACACATAAAACGCCAAAAAATCAACATAAAACTCTTGAAATACTTTAAATCCCTAAAAATCATAAAACATTTATAAAAAACCATAAAATCATAAAAAAAATCAATGAAAAATACAAAAACCTAAAAAAATGTAAAAACATAAATTACACTAAAAATGATCAAAATCACAAAAAAACACCAAAACCTTAAATGTACCTAAAATAAATAAATATCCATAAAAATATAGAAATATCGCTAAAACCCTAAAAAACACTAAGATATCATTAAAAACCAAAAAACACTTGAAACCCATAAAAACAGACAAACCCAAAAAATCCCTATAAGTTTAAAAACTATAAAAACCCTCAAAATACCTAAAAACAGTAAAACAAATATATTTTCTAAAAAAACCATAAAATACCTAAATATAGGAAAAACCCTGAAAACCTAGAAAACCCCTAATAAAACCACTAAATCATAAAAACACTAAACACCCCTAAAAACCAAAAACATCAAAAATCCATAAACACTCTAAAATACATGAAAACCCTAAACATTTTAATAACCATCAAAATCCAAAAAAAATTCCGAAAAACCATAAAAATTATAAACAATCATTAAGAAACCCCAATAATATAAAAACGATAAAAACCCATAAAGAAACCATAATAACCTAAAATGATTAAAACACCTAAAAACCTAAATAATGCTAAGACTCCTAAATTTCATAAAATGTCCCAGGAAACCTTAAAACCCTCGCAAAACCGTAAAATCCCTAAAACACATAACGAACAAAAACACCCATAAAACCTTAGTGAAAAATATTAAAACCTTTTAATCCTCTAGAAAGGTATCAAATTTAAAATACAGTAAAACCCTAAAACACTACCCCCCATAAAAACCATAAAAACACAAAACCCCCAAAAAAATCCTTAAAACCCTAAAAATCATAAAAGTCACAAAAATCCATAAAAATTTAAAAAAACATAAAAACCCTAAAAACCTTTAAGAAAATTATAAAAAACTAAAAACACATAAACCCCATAATACACAAAAAATACTAGAAACACTAAAAACCCAAAACCCCAAAAAACCCCAAAAAACCCCCATAATCCATAAAATCCCTAGAAACCCATAAGACCCTAAAAATACCTTAATATCTTTAAAAAACCTAAGAAAACCACAAAAACCTAAAAATCATAATACCTCTAAATACTAAAATACTCTTAAAACCCCAAAACCCCAAAAACCCAATAAAACCCTAAAAACTGTAAAAACCCCAAAACCCAATAAAAACCACCAAAAACCCTAAAAACTATTTAAACCACTAAACCACTAAATTGTTTTAAAAAAACTAACCCCCCTAAAACTAGATTAAAAACCCAATACCCTAAAAACAATAAAAATACTAAAAACCTAGAAACTCCCTCAACATCCCAAAATACACTAAAATACATAGAAATCTTAAAACCCCTAAAAATATAAGAGAACATAAAATCCTAAAAACTAAAACCCCATAAGAAAACCTAAAAAACCTAAATGAACTTAAAATCTCGAAAAACCTAAAAAATACTAAAAACTATGAAATCCCTCACAATCCATAATTACCTTAAAAACAAAAAAATCATAAAAAGTCACCAAAAATATTCTAAAACATAAAAAATCCAAAAAAACCCTAAAAATCATATAAATGCTAAAAACCTAAAATCACATAAAACCCCTAAAAATCTAAAAAATGCTAGAAACTCTAAAAACCACTAAATACCCTAAAATACCAAAATATAAATAAAACTATTAAAACCCATAAAAGTCACTAATAATGTAAAAACCCTTAAAAACACCACAAACCCCTAACAAAACCATAAAAACCAAAAACCAATTAAAACTCCAAAAAACCTAAAATAATCTAAAATCCCAAAAAGACCCTAAAACCCGTAAACCCTCTTAAAAACACCTAAAAACATAAAAACCCTAAAAATTCATAAAAAACCTAAAAAAAACTAAAAACTTGGAAAACCCTTTAAACATCTAAAAATTATAAAAAACCATAAAACCCCTAAAAACTCAAAAAAAAATAAAAACACAAAATCCAATAAAATCCCTCAAAATCCCATGAAACCCTAAAATCCTTAAAAATCCTAAAAAAATTCTAAATATGTAAAAACCCTAAACCCCTAAAAACCCTAAAAAAACTTCAAAAACCGAAAAACACTTAAACCCACTAAAAATTCTAAAATTCTAAAAAACATGAAAACCCTAAAAACATAAAAAAATGCCCCAAATCCCTAAAATCCCTAAAAAAAATTGAAAAAACACCTAACATCCCCAAAATTGAAAAAACCCCATAATTAATACTCAAATACCTAAAATCACTTAAAACCCCTTAAAACCTAAAAAACACCAAAACACCTAAAAACTCTAAAAAGACCTTGAAACCCATAGAAACACTAAAAACCATAAAAATATAAAAACATTAATAAAACTAATGACCCATAAAAACAATATAAAATCAATAAAAACTCTAAAAACCCTTTATACCGCTAAAATCATTAAAAGTCTCTAAAAACTTTTAAAAGACCAAAAAATTCAAAATAAAACATGAAAACCCAAAAAACAAAAAAAACCCTGAAAACTATAAAAACACTAAACCCCTTAAAATCATTAAATATATATCAAAACAATAAATATCCTAAAAATCCCTAAAAGAAAAAAACCACAATAATACCCATAAACCCCCCTAAAAACTATAAAAATAAAAAAACACTTCTACCACAAAAAACCTAAAAAATTTTATAACCCTGAAAACCTTGAAAACCCTAAAAACCAAAAACTCCACAAAAAACTAAAAACCCTAAAAACATAAAACCTTGAAAATCACTAAAAACTCTAAAAACTATAAAAAACCCAATATACCTCTAAAAACATCAAAAAAAATATTTAAACCCCTAAAAAACTCAAAAAACACGTTATCCCAAAATAAACCATAAAAAACTAAAAACCCATCTAAATGCTTAAAAATCATCAAGAAAAATTAAACCCCTAATAAATAAATAAATACAAATACCTAAAAAAACCTATAAAAACCCAAAAATATCAATCAAAAATTTAGAACATAACAACACATCAAACCCATAAAAAATTCAAAAAAACATAACAACCTTAAAAGACCAAAACACCATTAAAACCCTAAAAACCGAAAAAAATACTAAATATGCATAAATATACTAAAAATTCCCTAAAAGTCATAATGAACAAAAACCTTGAAAACATAATAAAAACATTAAAAACATTAAAACACTTAAATGCCCAAAAATTTCTAAAATGCTAAAAACCTTATAATGATGCTACAAACCCAAAAATACCTAAAACCAGGAAAAATCCTAAAAAAATAAAAACCAAAGAACCTAATAAAAATTATAAAAACTATTCAAACTGCTAAAAATGATACAAAACATTAAATAACATTAGAACCCCTGAAAAAGTATAAAAGAAGACCCAAAAAAACATATAACCCTTAAAACCCTCATATTCCCTAAAAAGCCTAAAAACCATAGAAAGAAAAAATTCCCTAATAACCCAAATATACCCTATGAAAAACATAAAACTAAAAAAACACAAATCCCTTAAAAAATATTAAAACATAAAAAAAACTAAAACCCCTAAAACATTAAAAACCATAAAAATCCTTGAAACCCCTAAAATAGAATAAAAATAAAAAAATACCTAAATCCCATAAAACATAAGAATCCATATTAACCATGAAAACCCATATAAAAACCATAAAAATCGTTAAAACACTAAAAAAAATTAAAAACATTAATATAGTTAAAAACCATAAAAACAAAAAAAATACTAAATACCCATAAAACCCCTCAAAAACCTGAAATCCCTTAAAAAAATTAAAAAACTATAAACCCAAAAAATCTAAAAAGCCCATAAAACCACCAAAAACACTAAAAATCCCTAAAAACATTAAATATATATAAACACATTAATATCCCTAAAAACGAGGAAAACCCTACACCCCCAAAAAATCATCAATCCCAAAAATAACTAGAAACCCTAAAACCCAAAAAAATACATAAAACCCCTAAAACCATAAAAACTATAAAAATTATTCCAAATAAATAATACCGAGAAAACCTCAAAACACTAAAAACCCCTTATAAAAATATTAAAACCTTAAAAAATTAAAAACACGAAAAAAAAACTAGAAATCCTAAAAGACCCTACAAACCGCCCAAATCCCTAAAAACCATAAAAACCATAAAAACCCTTAAAAATACATAAAAACACATAAAATTTTAAAAATATTAATTACTCTGAAAACCCCTATGAAAACCTTAAAAATTTAAAAATAGTTAAAACCCCCAAAAAACCTAAATAACACTCACCCCTAAAAGTCCCAAAAATTTATAAAATCCCTAATGAGCATAAAATCCCTACAACTATAAAACCCATAAAACCCCTAGAAAATATAAAAAACTACTAAAAGCACTATAAACCCTTTAAAAACCTAAAATGTTAAAAATAACTAAAAATCTTTAAAACAAGTTAAAACTCCAAAATCCAACTAAAATACCAAAAACAATAAAAATCCTATAAACTATAAAAATATTCAAACCTCTAAAAACAATAAGAAACATAAAAATACAGAAAACATGAAAATGTGCTACAAATGTAAAAAACCATAATATCCATGAAATATCTAAAGAAAACAAAAAAAACGCAAAACAACTTTAAACCCGTAAAAACTAAAAATTATAAAAACCCTAAAAAGTCCATAAAACCCATAAAAAACAAGAAACATATAACCCTAAATAAAATAAAACCATAGAACTCACCAAAACCTGAAAACCACTAAAAACTCTAGAAATCCTTTAAACCCCAAAAAATGTTATCAGCATTAAAACCCTTAAAACTTAAAAAACTCAAAAAACCCAATTAACCAAAAAAATCCATAAAATCCCTAAAAACCCAACCCCCCCCCACCCACCCATACCAAAAATATCCCTAAAATACCTAAAACCATTAAAATATTTTAAAAATCCTAATAATTCCTAAAAATGAAATAACCAATAAACCACTCAAAAACCCTAAAACCCCTAAAAAACTCTACAAATCTGCTAAATACTTAAAAACCCTAAAAACAAAAAAATCAAAAAACCCATAAAATCCATAAAAAGGTAAAAAACCTATAAACCTTGAAAACCCATAAAAAAAATTAAAATTCATTAACACTTAAAACCCTTAAAACCCTAAAAAGGATAAAACTACTAAAAACCCTAAAACCCCCAAAACCACTCAAAATCTTTAAAAACCCTAATACTCATAAAATTCTTTAAAAATCAATAAATATCCTTAAATTTTATTAGAAAACCTAAAACCCATATTAAAACCTTAAAAACCAAAAAAATAACTAATTATAATAAAAAACCAAAAAATCAAAAAAAAAATCCTAAAATGAACCCAAATATCCATAAAAACATAAAAACCCCTAAAAACCATAAAACCCCTAAAAACTCAAAAAATCCCTAAAACCCACTAAAAACTATAAATTCTATTTAAACCCCTAAAAATTTAAAAAACTATAAAAACTCTTAAATCCCCAAAAAACTAAAAAATAGTAAAAACCCCAATAACAATTGAAACCATAAAAAATTCCCAAAACCATAAAATTCCTGAAAGACCCTAAAAATCATAAAAACGTAAGAGCACTAAAATTTACTAAAATCCTAGAAAATCAATACGAAAACCTTAAAAAATAAAAACACTTAAAACCCCTAAAATCATATAAAATATAAAAACATTTAAAAACCCAAAATACCCAAAATTCCTAAAACCAATTAAAACAATAAAAACACTTAAAACATAAAATACCCTAAAAACCCATAAAAACCCAAAAAATCAACTAAAAACTCTATAACCCCTTCAAATCCCTAAAAATGATAATTTTTTTTAAAAACCCATAAAGTAATAAAAAACTCAAAGGAAAAACCAAAAACCAAAAAAATTGTAAAAACACTAAATACACTAAAAACAATCAAAATCCCAAAAAACACCAAAACCTTAAAAGTCCCTAAAAACACTAAATATACATAACAATATAGAAATATCTCTAAAACCCTAAAAACAATAAGAAAACATTAAAAATCAAAAAACACTTGAAACCCAAACAAACATACAAACACTAAAAATCCCTATAAGATTTAAAAACGATAAAACCCCTAAAAATACCTTAACACTGTAAAAAAATTAATTTTCTAAAAAAAATAAAATCCCTAAAAATAGGAAAAACCCTAAAAACAAGAAAACCCCTAAGAAAACCACTAAATCATAAAAAAACATAAAAACTTTTAAAACCAAAAAATGCTAAAATCCATAAACACCATAAAATACATGAAACCCGTAACATCATTAAAAACCATCAAAATCCAAAAATAAATCCTAAAAATGATAAAAATTCTAAAAAATCATTAAGAATCCCTAAAAATAGAGAAACCATAAAAACCCATAAGTAAACTATAAAAAACTAAAACACTTAGAACCCCTAAAACCCTAAAAATTTGGAAAACTCTTTAATTCCATAAAATGGCCTTGAAAACCTTAAAACCCTTAGAAAACCATAAAATACCAAAAACCCTTAAAAACACAAAACCCCCATAAAACCTCAGTGAAAACTCTAAAAAACTTTTAATCCTCTAAAAAAGATATCAAATTTAAAATAATGTAAAACCTTAAAACACTAAAAAACCCATCCCCCACCCATAAAAACCCTTAAAACACAAAAAAACCTGAAAATACATAAAAACACTAAAAATCATAAATATCCCTAAAATCCCTATAAAATTAAAAAAACATAAAAACCCTAAAAACCATTAAGAAAATCCTAAAATCCTAAAAACAAATAAACCCCCATAAAACACTAAAAAATACTAGAAACCCTAATAACCCAAAAACCCGCCCAAAAATCCAAAAAAACCATCAAAATCCCCAAAATCCATAAAAACCCATAAAACCCTAAAAATACCTTAATATCTTGAAAACCCCTAAGAAAACCATAAAAACCTAAAAAACATAATACCATTAATACCTAAAATACTCTAAAAACCTAAAAACCCTAAAAACCCATAAAACCCTAAAAACTTTAAAAACCCATAAAAACCTCAAAAAACCAAACAACCCAATAAAAACCACTAAAAACCCAAAAAAATATTTAAACCACTAAAACAATAAAAAATATGATAAAACCTATCCCCACTAAAACTAAATTAAAACCCCAATACCCAAAAAAACCTAAAAATAGTAAAAATACCAAAACCCCCTCAAATTCCCAAAATACACTAAAATACCAAGAAATATTAAAACCCCTAAAAATCTCTAAAAAAATCCTAAAAACTAGAAACCAATAAGAAAATATTAAAAACCTAAAATCACTTAAAATCCCTAAAAACAAAAAAAATACATAAAACACTAAAATCCCTCACAATCCATAAAAATCTTAAAAATAATAAAATTCCTAAAAAGTCTCCAAAAATATTCTAAAACATAAAAACCAAAAAAAACCTTTAAAATCATAATAAATCCTTAAAACCTAAAAACACATAAAACCACTAAAAATCTAAAAATTGCTAGAAACTCTAAAAACCCCTAAATACACAAAAATACCTAAATATAAATAAAAATTCTAAAACCCATAAAAATAACTAATAATATAAAACCCCTAAAAACACTGCATAGTCCAGGGATCCCTCTTGGAATCCTCTTCAGTGGCTTCGTTGATCTCTTTCAGATCAGGCTTTGTGTTGTGAATGGATTTTTTCTCGAGTGGATTTCTCTACTGGAGAAATCGAGGTGGATGGTCGTTGGAGCTGGTTTCTAGTGGGTTGTTTCAGGAAATAGAGACGACGGTTTGGCCTGGAATTTGCTTCGTTACGGATCGGCTTTGGTACATCTAGATTCTGCTTCCCCACGGGCATCGTCTTTGTTGCTCCTGGGCGGCAGTTGTGATGGTTTTCCAGTGTATTGTTGAAGTCTTTGAGGTCGTTGGTGATGTCAACGCAGGTTCGATGGATGTTTCGTCGACTCGACAGAGGTGTTCTTGGCCCGATATTTAGCAAGACGCTCTGGTGGCTTCGTCTGGGAGAGTTTTGGCTTCGCTTTGGTGACAAGGGGGTTCAGCAGGCTTCATGACTTATCGGAGATGGCGCTGACGACTCTGTGCTTGGATTTACGCTTCTTGTTTCTACCTGAGGAGGGTCTTGGTTGATTTTCAGGATTCCCAACAGGTCATGGTGGCCGATAAGGGTGAATATGAAGGTTTGTTTTTTGGTTTCTATTTCTTTTTCATGGATCTTTCTACTGATGAATGTATGGTCATACTGTGTTGTGTTTGGTTTGATATGCTCGTCTTTGTGTTCTTGAATTGTGGCTGGTTTGGTTTTGGGTTGCTATTACTGATGAATGATGAGTTTATGGAGTTTTGGGTGATGAAGAATGGGTTTAGGCGTGGGTACAGGTGGCCTTTTGTTTCTGATTTTGATAGGATGCTGGAACCGGTTTGGCTATGAAGATTTGGTCGCTGGATTCTGAGTTGTTATATGACGTTTTTTGCTGGACGGTGGTTCTTTCATAAGTTTCTACTGAATTTTGGTTGGATATTGAGTTACTAGATGATGAGCTACTGGACTTTGGATACCGCTTCCCTTTAGTTGAGGCGGTGGGTGCTGGAAATCTGGTATGGTGGTTTTGATTGGTGTTGGTGTTGCTGGTTGCTGAGGTGGAAGCGGGATGTTGGCTGCTGGAATCTGATGGGCTGGACGTTGGATACTACTTGGCTGAGATGTGATGTGGCTGATGCTCTAGAGGTGATGAATTTGTTGTGTATGGTGATAGTGTTGCTGCTTCTGGATGTTGGTTTCTTCTTGGTTGGGACGGTTGCGGGATCTTTCTTGCTTGGCTTTGTGTGTTTTTTCTTTTTTGATCTTTCTTTATTTGGGTTCTTTTTCGTCTTGGGTTTGTAAAGGGTTTTTGGGTGCGAGTCGTTTGGTCCCTCCCCTCCCTTGCCTTCTATGTCTTTTTTTCATAATAAAATTTAGGGGGGGGGTCGGGAAAAGACCGATCGTCACATATTTCTTGCCCTAATAAAACCTTAAAAACCAAAAACCAATTAAAACTCCTAAAAACCTAAAAAATGATAAAAACCCAAAAAGACCCAAAAACCCTTAAACCCCCTTAAAAACACCTAAAACCCTTAAAACCCCTAAAAATTTATAAATATCCTAAATACAAATAAAAACATTGAAAACCATTTAAAAAACTAAAAAATATAAAAACCATAAAACCCCTAAACACTCAAAAAAAACTAGAAAAACACAAAAACCAATAAAATCCCTCAAAATCCCATGAAACCCTAAAATCCATTAAAATATGAAAAAATTACTAAATATGTAAAAACCCTAAAACCCTAAAAACCCTAACAAAACATTAAAAACCAAAAAACACATAAACCCTATAAAAATTCTAAAATTCTAACAAACCTGAAAACACAAAAAAAACATAAAAATGCTCCAAATCCCTAAAATCCCTAAAAACCAAAAAAAATACAAAAAAGGCATAAAATACCAAAAATTGAAAAAACCCTTAAAGCCTGTAAAACCCCATAATAAATCCTTAAATACCAAAAAACACTTAAAACCCCTTAAAACTAAAAAACACTAAAATGCCTAAAAACCCTAAAAGACCTTAAAACCCATAGAAACACTAAAAACCATAAAAACATAAAAACATTAAAAAAGCTAATGACTTGTAAAAACAATAAAAAAGGAATAAAAACTCTAAAATCCCTATATACCCCTAAAATCATTAAAAATCTCTAAAAGCCTCTAAATTCCTAAAATATTCAAAATAAAACTTGAAAACCTAAAAAAATACACTTGAAAACTCTAAAAACACTAAACCCTTTAAAATCATTAAATATAAATAAAAAAATAAATATACTAAAAAACACTAAAAGAAAGAAAACCAGAAAAAACCTATAAGCCCCCTAAAAACTATAAAACTAAAAAAACACTTAAACCCCAAAAAACCGAAAAAATGTTATAACTCTGAAAACCTTAAAACCCCTAAAAACCGAAAACTCCACAAAAAACTGAAAACCCTAAAAAGCATAAAACAATAAAAATCACTAAAAACTCTAAAAACTCTAAAATCCCTAATATACCCCTAAACAAATCAAAATACACAAAAAATCTTTAAAACCCTAAAAATCTCAAAAAACACCTAAACCCCAAATAAACCATAAAAAACTCAAAACCAATCAAAATACCCAAAAATAATAAAGAACAATTAAACCCCTAATAAATAAATAAAAATACCTAAAAACCTAAAAACCCATAAAATCCCAAAAAAAAATCAATGAAAAAATTTAGGACATAAAAACACATCAAACCCCTAAAAATGCTAAAAACCATAAAAAACTAAAAAACCCTAAAAAACCAAAACACCATTAACAACTCTAAAAATCATAAAAAAACTAAATATCCATAAATATACATAAAATTCCCTAAAAATCATAAAAAAATCCTTGAAAACCCTATGAAAACATTAAAACATTAAAACACTGAAAATCCCTAAAATTGCCAAAATGCTAAAAACCTGAAAATGATGCTACAAACCCAAGAATTCCTAAAAACCATGAAAAATATTTAAACCAATAAAAAAATAAAAACCTATGAACCTAATAAATACACTAAAAACTCTTAAAACTCCTAAAAATTTAACAAAACTCTAAATAACATTAAAACCCCTAAAAATGTAAAAAAATAAAAGACCCAAATAACAAAAAAAACTTTAAACCCCTAAAACCTTCTTAATCCCTAAAAATCCTAAAAATCATTAAAAGAAAAAAAAATCCTTAATAACCCAAATAAACCCTAAGAAAATCTTCAAACCAAAAAAAACATAAATCCATTAAAAACCAAAAAACACTAAAAAACCTAACCTCTAAAACATTAAAAACCATAAAAATACTTAAAACCCCTAAAATACTATAAAATTAAAAAAATATCTACAATCCCTTAAAACATAATATTCCCTATTAATCATGAAAACCCATATAAAAACCAAAATAAACCTAAAATTACTAAAAAAACAAAAAATATAAATATAGTTAAAAACCATAAAAACATAAAAATACCAATAACCCCGAAAACCCCTTAAAACCCTAAAATACCTTAAAACATTAGAAAACAATAAACCCCAGAAGAACCTAAATATCCTAAAAACCACTAAAAACCCTAAAACCCCCTCAAAACGTTAAATATATATAAACACCTCAATATCCAGAAAAATGGGAAAAACACTACACCCCTTGAAAACCATCATTCCCAAAAAAACTAAAAACCCTAAAACCCATAGAAATACATAAAAACCCAAAAACCATAAAAACCATAAAAATTCCACAAAAAATAAAAAAACCAAAAAAAACTAAACAAAACTGAAAACCCCTTAGAAAATCATAAAAACCTTAAAATTTTAGAAACACCAAAAAACACTAGAAACCCTAAAAATCTCTAAAATGCGTCCTAATCCATAAAAACCATCAAAACCATAAAAATCCTTAAAATCCCTAAAAACAATAATAATGTAAAAAACATTAATTACCCAGAAAACCCCTATGAAAACCTTAAAAATTTAAAACAGTTAAAACCCCCAAAAACCTAAATAATGCTAACCCCCTAAAAGTCCCAAAAAAATTATAAAACCCCTAATAATTACAAAATCCCAAAAACCATAAAACCAATAAAAACCTCTAATAATATAAAAAACCACTAAAAACACTAAGAACCCATTAAAGCCCAAAAATCATAAAAAACTCTAAAAAGCATTAAAACTAGTCAAAACTCCAAAATCCCACTAAAATTTCAAAAAACCATCAAAATACTAGAAACTATAAAAATATTCAAACCCCTAAAAAATATAAAAAATAGAAAAATACTATAAAAACCTGAAAATGTGCTAAAAAAGTAAATAACCCAAAAAATCCATGAAAAATCTAAAGAAAACCAAAAAACCCAAAACCACATAAAACCCCTAAAAACTAAAAAGTGTAAAACCCCTAAAAGGACCATATAACCCATAAACCACAAAAAAACATAAAACCCTAAAAAAATAAAAACCATAGACCTCACAAAAACTATAAAACCACTAAAAACTCTAGGAACACTTTTAACCCCAAAAATGTTAACAACAGCAAAAACTTTAAAACTTAAAAAACTAAAAAAACCATTAACCCAAAACAATATATAAAATCCATAAAAAACCAACCCCCCCCCCCCCCAACCCAAACCGCAAATATCCCTGAAATACCTAAAACCATAAAAATCCTTTAAAACCCCTAAAAATAACTAAAAATGAAAAAACCATAAAAAACATGAAAAAACATAAGAAATTCATAAAAAATAAAAAATAAATAAAACTATTACAAACATAACTTTAAAACCCATAAAAACCATAAAAACCATAAAATATATATATACTATAAAAACATCCCAAATCCTAAATACACTTAAAACCCCAAAAAAAACATTATAAACCAGAAAAATAGTTAAAACCCAGAAATAAACAAAAAAAATAGAAGCCCTGAAAATACCCTGAAAACATTAAACCAACTAAAAAACATTAAAACCCGTAAAAACCTAAAGACATAAAAACCCTAAAAACCTAGAAAACACATGAGAAAACATTAAAATCATATAGAAACCTAAACCCCATAAAAACCTAAATATTGCTAAAATATATAAAAACACAAAATCCCCAAAAAATAGAAAACCCTAAAAATCCAAATAAAATCCATAAAATCACTAGAATTTCATAAAAACATAAAATGCCCAAAAAACAATGGAAAACGATAACAAATTCTTAAAAACCTCTAAACACATAAAATCCATAAAAACCTAAAAACCCGCTGAAAACCCTAAAAATCCTAAAAAAACATAAATACCATAAAACCTCCTAAAACCCATAAAATACCTAAAACATGCAAATAATATAAAAACCACTAAAACCACTTTAACCACGAAAAAAGATAAAAAACTATAAAACTATTAAAAACGTAGAAACCATAAAAAACCATAAACAAAAAAACATGAAAACCCTAAAAACCCTCAAAATTACTATAAAACCTAAAACCCACAAAAATTAAAAATAAAATCCCAAAAAATCCCTAAAACAGAAAAACCCGTAAAAATATAAAACCCCAATAAAAACCATAAAAATTGAAATACACATAAAACACCTAAAAACCTAAAAATTATAAAAACCCCAAATACCGAAAAAACACCAAAATACACTAAAAACCTCAAAATACCTAAAAATCGTAGACATAAAAATCCACAAAAAAACCATAAATTCCCCAAAAAAAAGTAAAAACTCTTAATTAACCTGAAAACCATAATATAACCATAGAAACCTAAAAAAAATTAAATCCTCTATAAACTGGAATAAACTAAAAACCATTTAGACTTCTAAAAATGCAAAAAACTCTTAAACCCCTAAAATATCAAAAAAATTAAAAAATTCAAAAAATAATAATAAATCCCTAAAAACGATAAAAAACCATACACCTATGAAAATCCCTACAACCAATAAAATTTCTAGGTAATCCCAAAAAACTGTGAAAATGTGATACCCCAAAAAAACCTGAAAACATCAATGAAAACATTAGAAAACTTAGACCACTTAAAACCCCTACAAAACCTCAAAAAAAAATTCACCTCCAAAAAACATATAAACCCTCAAAATCCCTAAGAACCTTGAAACCCATAAAAATGCTAAAAAATCACAAAGATACGTTAAAGAATAAAAATCCCTAAGAACCTTAAAAACCCCAAATAAAACCATAAAACCTAAAAACACCTAAAACCCCTAAAAACTAAAAATTGCTAAAACCCCTTAACATCCTAAAGAGACCCTAAAACCCCTAAAACTATTAAAAACCATAGTAATCCCTAATACCATAAACCCTAAAAAACATAAAAACATTAAAATATCTAAAACCCCTTTAAAACCCTAATTATGATAAAAATATGAATACATTAAAACCCCTAAAAACTCAAAAAAAACCCCAAACCCTAAAAAATCCATAAAATAATAAAAATCCTAAAAATCCCAAAAATAAATAAAATCATAAATAACCCTAAAATCCTTGAAAAACCCTAAGATAACCTTAAAAACATAAAAACACATAAAACCCCTATAAATCCTAGAATACGCTAAAAACAAAAAAATCCATAAAACCACTAATACCATACAAATTCTATAAAGCCCTAAAAATACCTAAAAATTTAAAACCACCATAAAAACCAAGAAAACCCCCTAAGAAAACCTTAAAAACACATCAAACCCCTCACAAACAATAACCACTAAAACAAATTCAATCCATTAAGAATGATTAAAGCATTTAAAAAACCATAAAAAACTCAAAAACTCAATAAAAACCCTAGAATCCTAAAAACCCTAAAAATCCCAAAAACCATTAAAACCTTCATAATACCTAAAATTTATAAAACCGATAAAAATTATAAAAAATCCAAAAAAATACCCAAAAAACGAAAAAAACACTAAAAACCTAAAACAAATGCAGAAAAAAATCTAAAAACCAAAAAACACTTCAAGCTTCTAAAAACATAAAAATGCTAAAAACCCTAAAATCCTTAAATACCCTAAAACCCCTAAAAACCATAAAAACCCTAAATCCCCCTAAATCCTCTTAAAACCCACTAAAAAATATAAAACCCTTTAAACTCCTAAAAATGTTATGATACTCTAAAAAATCATTTAATAATAAAAAAACTCAAAAAACACGTAAAAAATCATAAAAACAATAAAACCCCTAAAACCCTAAAATCCCTCCAAATTCCTAAAAACCATAAATATCCATAAAATTCCTAAAAATCCCCTAAAAATTCAAAAAAATTTAAAATGACCCTAAATAATCTAAATACACATAAGAAAACTTTAATAAAATAAAAACAATTCAAACCCCTAAAAACCAAAAATATGATAAAAAGAGGAAAACACCTAAAATACCAAAAAACAAAAAAACCCTAAATCCCCATAAAAACCCCAAAAAACACTGAATCCCCATTAAACCCATAAAAATTTTAAAAACTCTAAAAAACATTAAAATCACTAGAAATATAAAAAAACATTTAAATCCCAAAACAAACAAAAAAACAAAAAAACTGAAAACCCCTTAAACCACTTTAAAATACCCGTAATCCGTAAAACCCCATAAAACACCTAGAAATCTCAAAATATACCTATATTTTGAAATCCCTAAAAATCCTTTAGAAAATGACAAAAACCTAATAACACATAAAACCACTAAATACCTAAG
Source organism: Viscum album (assembly GCA_963277665.1). Classification (NCBI taxonomy): domain Eukaryota; kingdom Viridiplantae; phylum Streptophyta; class Magnoliopsida; order Santalales; family Viscaceae; genus Viscum; species Viscum album. The sequence goes on from OY728120.1 coordinate 2,119,556,037, forward strand.
AACATAAAATTTATTGAAACTCTAAAAAAATCCTAAAACCCCTAGAATCCCTCATAATCCCTAAAAACCCAAAAACCAATAAAAATACTAAAGTTTACCTAAAAGTCGCAAAAATGATTAAAAACCCTACAATTCTGGAGAAAACTAAGAAACCCCTAAAAACCTTAAAACACTAAAAACCCCTAAAATCCTAAAAAAATCTAAAGCCCATTAAAAACCCTAAAATACACTAAAAACCCTAAACCCCCCTAAATACCTCAAAGACACTAAAATCCGTAAAGCCCAAATTATGAACTAAAAACTCTAAAAACCCGTTAAGCCCCTAAAAATTTCATATACCTATGGAAACATTAAAAACCATAAACACTCAAAAAACTGCTAAAACACAAAGCACCATAAAACCACAAAACCCCAAAAAACGCTCAAAATACCTAAAAACCTAACAAATCTATAAAAATCCTTGAAAAGATAAAAAATCCCTAAGAAGATAAAAAAACCTAGAAAACTCTTAATAAAATGTTAAAAAACTAAAAATTCTTAAATCCCCAAAAAACTAAAAAACCCAAGAAACCCAAAAAATCCCTAAAACAATAAAACCCCCCAAAACCTTGAAAACAATAAAACCCACAAAAACTATAAAAACCCTATAATCCCCTAAATACATTAAAAACTCAAAAACCCTTAAGATTGTAAAAAACAAGAACTAACCCTAAAAATCCAAAAAAACCCTAAAACCCTACCCCCACCCCTAAATCCATAATAACTCCAAAACCCTAAAAATCCCTAAGAATCCAAAAAACAAACAAAATCTTAAAACCTCTATCAAAACCTTAAAAGTATAAAAATGATTAAATTCCCTAAAACCCTTTAAAAATAAAAACCCTTAATACCCAAAAAAACACTAAAACTGTCAAAATCCCTAAAACCAAAAAAACCATAAAAATCCTAAAAATCAATAAAAAACTACCTATAAAATAAAAAACCAAAAATACATAGAGAAAACCTTAGAAAACATTAAAAACCAAAAAAGTCTTAAAACCTCTAAAAAACAAAAAAAATACTAAAAACTCTAAAAACCTCAAAAAAACATAAAAACTCCTAAATAAAAAAAATTAAAAACCCCAAAAATAAATATAAACCCTAATCCCCCAATTAAAAAACTAAAAAAAATTAAACCCATAAAAATGATAAAAAAATTTAGAATCCCCAAAAACCCAAAAAACCCTAAAACCCATCAAAATATCAAAAAACTATAAAAATACTAAAAATATTCCTTAAATTATAAACACAATTAAAAACCTTTAAAACCCCTAATAAAACATTAAAAACCTAAAAACACATAAACCCTATAAATACCTAAAAACACTAAAAACCCTAAGAACCCCAAAAACTGTAAAAAATCTAAAACACAGAAAATACCTATTATCCATAAAAACCATAACATTCCAAAAAATTCCTAAAATCCAAAAAAAACATAAAGACCATAAAACCATGAAAATCATAAGAAATCCATAAAACCCTAAAACAATTAAAACCCATAAAAACCAAAAAATTCTAAAATTCCAAACCGCCCCCCCCCCCAAAAGAACCATAATCAGGAAATACCCTTAAAACCATAAAACCCCATAAAACCATAAATCCTTCAAACTAATAAAACCCCTAACTCCCACTAAAACTCTAAAACCATTTAAATCCAAAAAATGTTAAAAAATTCAATTAACCTTAAAATCTCTAAAAACTAACAAAATAACTACAACCCAAAAAACTACAGAAACCCTAAAACCCAAAAAATTCCTAATAATTCCTAAAAACCCTAAATACCATAAAAATAATAAAAACTCACAAAAATCCCTAAAATGATTAAATCCCCTAAAAAACCTGAATACCCCTATGAAAACCATAAAAACCTAAAAAAACAAAAAACTCCTAAAGACCTAAAAATTCCAGGATCCCAAAACCCCACAAAATACCAAAAACACCAAAAAACATAAAATTCCATAAAATTCTATTGAAATCCCTAAAACAAAAGAAAACCCAAAAAACCCTAACCACCCCTATGAAATCTATAAAAACCTAAAAATACATAAAACACCTAAAAAATAAAAGCACTAAATAATATAAAACCCTAAAATACCCAAAACCCCTAAAACCATAAAAACACCTAAATCCCTTTAAAACTCCATTAAAACAATAACACCCAAATAAAAAAAATCTAAAATCCCTTTTAAACATTTAAAAACCCTAAACCCACTACAAATAGAAAAAACCCTTTAATCCCCTTAAAACATAAAGAAACATTAAAAACCTTAAAAACTAAAAAACCCAGAAAACCAAAAAAAACCATAAAACCCTAAAAATCCTAAAAACCATCAAAATCTTTAAAAACCCATAAAAATCATAAAAATTCCCTAAAAACCCATTAAAATGTAAAAAACCCTGAAAACCCTAATATAACCATAAAACCAAAAAAACCTAAAACCCCTAAAAACATAGATATTTTTAAATACTCTACAAATCCTAAAACCCTTGAAAACCCTAAAATCCCATAAAAATCACTAAAAACCCTCAAAACCATTAATAAATTCTAAATATCCCTAAAATGATAGGAATGTAAAAAACCCCCCAATAGCATGAAAAAAACTAATAAAACCTTAATGCATAAAAAAATAAAATCCATAAAAACCAAATGAAACACAAAAAACACTAATACCCCCTAAAAGACCCAAAAAACACTAAGAACCCATAAAACCCCTAAATAATTTAAAAATCCCAAAAAAATATAAACCCTAAAAACCTGAAAAAAAACTTTAATACTCTTATGAAACCATATTAACATTAAAAACACTAAAAACCATAAAAACCCAAAAAACCAAAAAAACTGTAAAAACCCCAAAAAAACAAAAACACCCTATAGCCCTATAAAAATCCTCAAAATCTAAAAAAACCCTAAGAATAATAAAAAATATTTAATATCAATATAAAACACTAAAAATGTAAAAAAACGTAAAAACCCAAAAAAACACTTAAGAAAACCTTAAGGACATAGAAACACTAAAAACCCATTAAACCCAAAAAATTTATAAAACCCCTAAAAATCATAAAAACTATAAAACCCCTCAAAATCACAAAAAACCCTTAAAAATAATAATAAATAAATAAATAACTCTAAAAACATAGATATCCTAAAAACGCTGAAAACCCCCAAATAAATCCTTATAAACCTAAAAGCATGTAAAAATATTAAAACCCTAAAAATGCTAAAAACCCTAAAATCCCTGAAAAGCCCCAAATAAATCCTTAAAAACCTAAATGTATAAAAAATCCAAATACCCTAGAAATGCTAAAAACACTAAAAAACCCTAAAATGCCCAAAACCCTAAAAACCATAAAACCCCTAAAACGATAAAAACCTGAAAAAATTATAAATACCCAAAAATAAACTAAAATCTATAAAACACTTTAAACCCATAATAATGTAAAAAAACCCTAAAAACCCTCAAACCCCTAAAAACTCAAAAAAAACAAAACCACAAAAAAGAATAATAACACTAAAAAACAAAAAATAATACAAACCCTAAAATCTTGTGAACCCTAAAAATGATAAAAATTATAAAATTACTTACAAATCCCTAACATGCTAAAACCCCTAAAAATTATAAAGCACTAAAAACCCTGAAACCCTGAAACCCCTTAAATCCCTTAAAATCTGTAAAAACTCAAAAAAACCCTAAAAATCCAAAAAAATTCCGAAAATGACTAAAAACAAATAAATTCCAAAAATACAATAAAAACAAAAAAAAATACCTTAAAATCCTAATAACACTAAAATCCCATAAAATCCTAATAATTGTAAAACCTCAAAAACCCAAAAAATACATGAAAAACTACAAAGACCACTAAAATATAAAAAACCACTAAAACCCCTAAAAAATATAAAACCCTTTTTAAATACACAAATACCAATGAAAACTCTGAAACCCCTTTAGAACTATAAAAACACAAGAAAACCACTAAAATATATAAAAACCATTTAATCCTGTAAAACATTAAAAACCCTAATAACATTTAAACCCTCAAAATTTTCAAAAATCACCAAAACCACCAAAAAATCATAAAAATAGTAAACACCCCCATAACCATTAAATTCCTAAAACCTTAAAAATCCATTAAAATACTAAAAAACTATAAAAATCCTAAAATTATTAAAAATTAAAAAACAAGAAAAAAACTAATAAGCCCTAAAAATTGTAAGAAACCCTAAAACCCCTAAAAATCCATAAAAACTAAAAAACCTTTATAATTCCTAAAACACTTAAAAATCCCTAAAAACACAAAAATACACTGAAAAAATTGGAACCCATAAAAAAATTTAAATACCAAAAAACACTTAAAACCCCTTAAAACCCAAAAAAAAAATTAAAACCACTAAAAAACCCTAAAACCGACTAAAAACCATAAAAACCATTAAAACCCTATAAACCCATAAAACCTATACAAAACATAAGAACACATTAAAAATTAGAAACCGCATTTTAACCCCTAAAATGTAAATAACTATAAACAACCTTATACCCCATAAAAACTTAAAAAAAATCATAAAAACCCCAAAAAACATTAAAACATAAAAAACCCTCAAAATCTATAAAAACCCTAAAAACCATAAATGTCCAAAAAAAAATACCTAAAAACCTTAAAACAAAAAAACCTTAAAAACCTAAAAAATTCTAAGAAAAAATTAAAAACCTAAAAACTCTTAGAATATCTGAAACCCTAAAACCCTTAAAATACCCTAGATTCCCCAAAAAACCATAAAAATAGTTAAACCCCATAAAAAACCAAAAAACCAATTAAAAAAACCCCTTTAAACCACTAAAAACGATAAAAACTCTAAAACCCTAAAAGGATTAAAAATATAAAACCCCTAAAAACCCACAAAACCAATAATAACGCTAACCCCCCCCCCCCCAAACATAAAACCCCTCGAAATCCCTCAAGACCCTAAAAACCATTTATGTCCTTAAAAATCCCAAAAATTATAAAAACATAAAACTTTACAAACCCAAAAAACATTAGAAAACCATAAAACCCCAAAAACAATTAAAATCTAAAAAACACGCTAAACCCCAAAAAACCTATAGAAACATAAAAACTTGAAAACCCCTATAAACTGTAAAGAAACCCTAAAACCCCATTTAACCTAAAGTACCACTAAAAACTATAAAAACCATATAAACACGTGATTTTTTTTAAAAAAAATTGAATCCCTAAAAATTAAAAAAACCCCTAAAACCCAAAATAAAACACAAAATCCCTAAAAACCCTACAATCCCCTGAAACAATCAAAATCCCTAAAAACCATAAAAATGTAAAAAAATATAAAAATTGGAAAGACCCTAAGAAAGAAGTAAAACATAAATACACTTAAATCCCCTAAAAATATAAAAACCCTAAAATCCCAAAAACACATAAAAACCGTAAAAAAACATAAAAACACAAAATGCCCATTAAATCCCCAAAACACTAAAAATGTAAAAACCAATTCAAACCTATAAAAATGTTTAAAACTATAAAAACCATTAAATCCCTTTAAACTAAAGAAAACCCAATGAAACGAAAAAAACATAAAAACATAAATATCCTAAAAACCACCAAAATCCATAAACCCCCTAAAAAAATAAAAATCATGAAAAAACTCACAAAAACACATAAAAACTTGTAAAACTCGGAAAAACCCATGAAAACCATAAAAAACTAAAAACATAAAACCCTAAATCAATAAAATCCATAAAAAACTTCAAAAACACTAAAACACTAAAACACTAAAAACCATAAAAAACTGCAGAAACACTAAAACCCAAAAAACCCCTCAAAACCTTAATAAATCATAGAACCCATAAAAACCCTTAAACCCACTAAAACTCTAGAAAACCTTCATGCCACTAAAAATGATATGAAACTATAAAAAAAATAAAAAACATAAAATCGCAAAAACAAAATCCAAAAAACCCATAAAAACCCAAAAAACCCAAAATCCCAAAAACCCTCAACATCTTTAAAACCCTAAAATCCATAAAATTGGAAAAATGATTGAAATCCAAAAAAAATATAAAAATATAAAAACCCTAAAACCCCCTAAAAAATTAAAAACCTAAAAACACTTAAAGACCCAAAACACCCTAAAAAAATACTAATAACCATGATAACCATAAAACACCAAAATCATTAAAAATAGTGAAAACCCATTAAAACTATAATACATCTAAATTATCCATTACCCTTTAAACCCCTAAAAATGTCAAAAACTATAAAAAATATCCAAAACCCTAAAATACTCAAAATAAATTCACAAAAACAGAAAAACACAAAGACCTTGAAAATCCCTAAGAACCCAAATAACCATAAAAATCATAAAATGCCCCAAAATTTCCTAAAAATGGAAAACCCCTAAAACCCCTATAAATATAGAAAAACTAAAAACACATAAAACCTTTAAAAAATAAAAATATTAAAAAACCTAAAAACCAAAAAAAACCCATAAAATCCATAAAACAACTAAAACACATAAAAATTCTAAAATCCCACTAAAACTCTAAAAACCCACTAAACCGTTAAAAATTAGAAAACTATAGAAAGCCATAAAACCCTAAAAACATTAAAAAAACCCTAAAACATCTAAGACCCTTAAAATTAAAAAACCTAAAAACCCTAAAACGACCCTAATAAAAACTATAAAATCTAAAACAAAGTAAAACCCTCAAAAAACTAAAAAACATTAAAACCCTTAAAAATCATAAAAACACCTAAAAATCATATAAACTATAAAATCTCTTAAAACCCCCAAAACCAACAAAAACTAAAACACCATTAAACCCCTAAAATGTTATGAAAATCCAAAAACCAAAAAATCCCAAAAAACACAAAAATTCCTAAAACCCCTCAAAATTTATAAAATCCAGAAAAAGATAAAAAAATAATTAAAAAATCCCTAAAAATCCCAAAATACATAAAAACTCTAAAAACACAGAAAAACATTAACAAAACCTAAAAACCTAAAAAAACATAAAATCCCTAAAAAACTAAAAAAATGCTTAAAACCCTAAAAATCCATAAAAACCCCTAAAAACGCTTAATGATTTTTAATATCCTAAAAAAACATATTTCCCAAATAAAAACACTGCCTTTAAACCACGAAAAACATTTAAAAAATAAAAAAACTTTAAAAACACTTAAAAACAAAAAAAAACCCAAAAGCCATAAAAACACAAAAAAAGCATCATTAACCCACAAAACCCTCAAAATCCATTCAAACGTAAAAATAAAATAAAATCCTACAAATAAATAAAAATGTAAAAACCCTAAAAAACCCTGAAAAACTCAAATAAAACAACCAAAACCAAAAAACACTTTAAACACTAAAAACATAAAAAACGTTAAAGACCCTAAAAACCCCTTAACACCCTAAAAACCTAAATACCAAAAAAACCCCTTAAAACCTTAAAACCCCATAGAAACACTAAAACCATATTAAAACTCTTAAAACCCCTTTAAGCCCCTAAAATTGATAAAAACTCTAAAAATGCTTAAAACACCTAAAAACTCAAAAACAACCTAAAACCCATAAAATCCCAAAATCAACTAAAAACTGACATTATTAATAGAACCATAAAACCATATAAAAATCCTAAAAATAAATAGACCCAGAAATTTCAAGGAAACTTTTTTCTTAAATTATTTGGAATTTTACGAGTCTGCAGTTTCTGACAACGCCCGATTCCGAGGCACAGTGTTCCCGGAATCAATTTCTGAAGTTTTGTTTGGGTACTTTCAGTAAACGTATATGTGGGTTTTTCTATATTTTGAATCGGTGATCCATATTGATATATAAGGACACTGATGAACTCCCAGTGCCAGTATTCTCTTAAGAAGACCTTTACCACAGTTGCGTTTGCTCGGGAAGAGAAGATAATTTTTGGATATTCGATAAAAAAATAATAAAAATTGTGTGTACATAATTTTTATTTGATGGTGGTTATTTCCTTCAAAGAGGAGTTGGATGTGGGTCCCACACCCCACAAAACCTCCCATGGGAGGATAATGTTGGTGGGGCCCACATGAGCCCTAACCTCTTCAACCCTCCTCTTTAACACCCAAGAACCACCATCAATTTGATGGTGGTCGCACCCCCCGTTTCGCTCGGCCAGCTGGTCGAGCCACGCCCATCTAGGCTGCGCTAGCCAGGCTGGGCTGCACTAGCCAGTCGGGCCGTAGCTGCCAGGCTGGGTCGACCCAGGGTGGGATGGGCTGGGTCGGACTGGGCCCAGACCGCCCTCTTCAGGCCCTTTTCGGTTAATCGCCTGCAACATGAGCTACGAACCTCCGATCGACACACTATCCATTGTGTAGGATTCGTCGGATCGAGTGGGTCGTTTAGGTATATTACACTCAATGTTTTTTTGATGTTTGGGTATGTCTGAGAAGGTACGAACCCGAAACGAACCGGGCCCTCGGAGCGGAAACGCTTATAACTTAAGGACCAGCCGCCCTTTTGACGTGCCGTCAATTACATTGGATTCCTTTTGATGAGATAGTTCTTTTGGCAGTCTCCACTTGAGGTTTGGACGTAGTGGGAGTACGGACGGGTCGGTTTTAGCTTAAAACCCATCCGGGCCCTAGAACGGAAAAGCCAATAACTCTCAGACCAGACGTCTGTTTGACGTACCGTCGGCGTCGTGGGTAATTTCATTGAGAAACGGTCCCTTTGAGTATACCCGATTAGAGTTCGGGGTACAGTTGAGAATGATCGGGTTGGTTCATACACGAAACCAACCGGGCCCTGGGGCGAAAAGGATAATAACTCACAGACCGGGCGTCCGATTGATGCATTGTCTATTGAGTTGAGACCCATATGACATGGTAGTCCATTGAGATACTTCTTCATGGGAATTCGTGACACTTGGAGTATCGACCAGTAGCTCGTGGATAGGATCCTCCTAGAGACGAGCATACAGATTACATAGACCTAGTAGCTGGCTGAGACATGATGACTGTTTGTCCAGTTTGTTTCGGAGAGACTTGACTAGCCCAGTGGGGAGCACTACTATGTGAGGTGGCAGACCCATGGCGTAGGAGTGCTAGTTTGTGAGGTGTTAGACCCATGGTACACAACAGAAGGAGTACATCTGTAGGCTATTAGGGAGAGCGCTACTGTTTGAGGCCGGCAGACCCATGGCGGGGAGCGCTACTGTGTGAGGCAGCAGACCCGTGGTACTCGATAAGAGGAATACCTCAGCAGTCTAAGGATAGTGAGCAGCACCTCGGAGTTGCGACATGACTACTGTGCTCGACAAAGTAGGAGGTCTCCAGCAGCGGTGGTTTCGACATCAAGAATAAAATCCTAGTTTGAGTTGGGTCAATGAAATTTTTGTTTTCCTCAAGATTGAGATAGGCTACTTGATAACATAGGTATATGTATGGGAATATACCTAAGTAATGGTTATCCGTTGAAATATTACTTTGTGGTTTATCCTTGTTGTATTTTGTGATACCTTGAGAGTCTCAGGGTCCCTACTAAGTATCGTTACACTCACCCCTGCATGGGCTATGCCCGCACCTCGTTTTGTCGGATACAGACGACAGAAAACACTGATGGAGGTCGAGAGTGCCGGGACTGGATAGTACCCAGAGGTAAACCACTCAGCGTGATGGCACATGGAGCAGACCGATATACGCGGAGTTCTGAGGAGGACATCTGTACCTACCCTTCTGGTTGGAACCTGAAGGAAGATCCAGGAGCTGCTTCAAAATTCAATTGTTTGTCTTTTTCAGTTTTACTTTCTTCAGTTGTAGTTGTACCTTTTATATGGGTTTGTATTTCCGACCCCATTGTACTTTCATCACACTTTTTGTACTCCTTTACTTAGTTTTTTATTCCGCTTGTACTATGGTAGTGTGTGATACGTTTTATAAAGGCAATGCCTTACCAGTTTTTAAGGAATTGTGCCTTTGGTGCTAGTCTCCAGCCCCTGGCATATGGAAGGCGGGTTTGGGGTAGTCATGATATGGGCCCCGGGGGACGGGTCATGTAAAACTTGTATTAGAGGATGTCGGTTCTATCACAGAACTAGGACTCTGATATTTTCTTTCTATTAAGAAATATTGTTCAGGTTACTAAGTGTAGTTTTTGGTTCAGGGAGTCCAGTGTTGGTGCAGGCGACCGACGTATCCATACACCAGGACCCTCAATACCAACTTCCTAATCAGTACACGAAAACAGTAATTGTGTGTGTGTTTCCAAAAAATGTATTTCTTTAAGTTATCTCAAACCAGGTCAGCTCACCATGTATAGTCTTTTGACTGTGTCACATCTGTTCTTCCAGGATGCCTCCCTATGGATGACCAGCTAGGGCCGTGAGTGTTGTATGTACTAACAACCCATCGAGAGATGAGGCCTCAGTAAAGGTCCCTCTTCCAGTTTAGGAACCAGTGGAGGCACAAGCGGTACTACCACCGATTGGGCCACTGATGCCACTAGCCCCAGCAGCAGGCGATGCACGCCGCTTGAGCGCACTGCATGAGTTCCAGCTCCAGAGGCCACACCAGTTCCGAGGATAGACGGACCCACAGGTGGTTGAGGATTGGATAGAGGCTATGGTGAGAGTTTTCAGGCAAGTATGGACACCAGTAGACATCACGGTGATCCTTGCTGCCAGCCTCCTTTAGGGAGCAGTAGGCAGATGGTGGAGCTTGATGCTCTAGATGTATGACAAGGAAACCCTACTCTGGGCAGAATTTGACAGCTTGTTCTGGATGGAGTTTGTCTCATCCACCCTTAGAGTGGTGCAGATACAGGAGCTACTGCATCTGCAAAAGGGTAGTGTGATGGTGGCGCAGTACTCAGTGAGGTTCATAGAACTCTCGCACTACTCTACAAATATGGTGTGGGACCCATTTTTCAGGGCCCGAACCTTCATGTAGGGGCTCAGATGAGATATTAGAGCTTCATTTATCCCTCATAGCATCCCGAAGTAGACCGGGGTGTTGGAGCGAGCCATATTAGTGGAGAGATTCTTTATTGAGAAGTCTCCAGCAGCGGGACCCACCACTAGACGACATGAAGCAGAGTCTTCTATAGCTGGCAGTAGACAAATGATGCAGAGGTCCAAGAGGACCAGTCCTACTGGTGTTCGATCGAATGACTCAGGATCGGTAGTGCGGGGAACCCAGGGTGTAGATAGAGCTAGACCTTCTAGGTAGTGTTACTCATGCGGCGGACAGGGTCACATGGCTCATGACTGTCTGACCCTCCGCACGGACGATCAGCAGATAGATGAAGGACCTACCAGGCAGAGGCAGAGGTTCGATCATGATGGACCGTAAGGATTAGGAGACTGTGGAAGAGGATCTTTCTGTGAAGCTGGTGGTGGATGACGCTTTGAGGTGTTGCCACCACCACCACCACCAGGAGGTCCACCCCGACCGCAGGGAATGGGTGGACAAGGGGGAGAACAACATCAGGCAGCTGAAGCATACGACGTTGGAGCTCCAGAAGCAGGTGGATATGAGCGGGACTAGATCCAAGAAGGTAGGCCTTTTCTAAATATGCTTATATATTTTTTGATGTCATTATTTGTGGTTGCTTTGTGTCTTTGTACCTTGAGCTTCGGTAATAAATGACACTTGTCCTTGTGACATTTTCTTTTGTTCTTTTTTTTGTACAAAGTGGTTTTAGTAAAAACTGTTGACTTGACCCTCACTTTAGAGATTTCTACAATAGGAGACCCAGTAACCACACACTGATGCCGGCAGTGTGACTCAACCCTTGTAGGCGAGAGTAACGGTTGGATCTCTTGGTAGTAGCGTCGAGGCGTTACGACGTCGTCCATGTCCTGAATTAATCTCATTCATCTTAGGATTGACTGTATTAGGCAATGGACGTGGTTCATCCATGGGATGAGACTAGATTTCCTTTTCCGAAAAATGAGAAATCTTAGCATCTCTTGTAGAACACATGCGAAGGAAGGGTGTAGTCAAGTTCTTATAATTGGCTAGTCTCACCCAAAGTTCATTGAGAAAATGGTTTACAGTTTACTCTAATATAAATAGTCTCATGTGTGTCTTCTTTCAGAAATAACTGAACCTGAGACAACGGTGATGGCCTGAGTTCCTCCAAGACTCTGACTTCGAGATAGTCTATACTTCTGAGAAGAGGAATGTTTTTTCAGATGCACTCAGCAGGAGGACTTGTATTCAGCTGCTAGGAGAGGCGATAGAGCTGGTGGCTACCTTACGTAAATCCTTTGTGGATAAAGATGGTGCAGCCTATCTACAGTCATTTACAGTCACTCCCCCACTTCTACAGTAGATTTGGCGAGGTGACTTACCGCCTGGCCCTTCTGCCTCAGTTGAACTGGGTGCATGACGTCTTCCACGCATCTCACCTGAGGAGATGCGTGCATGACCCGTCTCACATCATCGACCACGGGGATCTGGACATCGATGACGGGGATAAATTCACGTGCGTCCCAGTAGAGATTGAGGATCGACAAGAGTAGGTCCTATATGGATGGTCGATTCCTCTGGTGTGCATTCACTGGCATCACGAGAATCTCCAGAAGAGCTCATGGGAGCGGGAGGCTTAGATGCGTGATCAGTAACCCATTTCGTTTCCCTAGTGTGTGGTGTAGCTTTATAGGGAAATAAAGCCCTGAGGTGGGGGTAATTTAAAGAACTGGAAATTTCAAGGAAATGTTTTTCATAAATTCATTGTAATTATATGAGTCTGTAGTTTCTGACGGGGCCTGATTTCGAGGCCCGGTGTGCCCGAAATCAATTTATGATGTTTTGATCAGGTACATTCAGTAAACTTACGTAAAAGTTTTTATATATATTTGAACTATTGCTCGGAATTGAAATCTGAGGACACCGATGAACTCGTAGCGTCGGTATTCTCTTAAGGAGACATTTACCGCAACTGCGTTTGCTTGGGAGGAGAAGTTAATTTTTGGAGATTCATTATAAAAACAATAAAAATTATGTGTACATAATTTTTATTTGATGTTGTTTATTTCCTCCAAAGAGGAGTTGGATGTGGGTCCCACACCCCACATAACCTCCCATGGGAGGATAATGGTGGTGGGGCCCACATGAGCCCTAACTTCTTCAACTCTCCCCTTTGAAACCCCTAAATCCCCATTAACTCTTCACCTTCCCTCTCACATTTAATATGCCAACCGACTCATTAATGAATGGAACGTATTCAATTAATTTAATTCTATATTTTGAATTTTAAAAAAGCTTTTCAATATTAAATAATAGGGGAGCCTATCATTTTAGTGGGTTGGTGGAATTTTGAGAGGATTGGGGAAGAACTCTTGGTGGAATATTTTTCCATGACGAAGAACACTCCACGTCTTCAAGAACGAGAAGAAACATCTTATTCTTCCACATATTCAACTTGGATAAGAACACGAGGCATCACCCACAAGGAATTCCATATTCCATCCTCTTCCTCTATTTCAAAGGAGAAGATGTCGCTCGCCAACAATGACGCCTTCTCCTCGGACGCACGCCAACGTCAACGAATCGACACCGGCAACGAAAAACGCACCTTGAATCGAGGTAGGGGGATATTGTATAATTATATATATATATATATATATGATTTATACCCTTGAACTAGGTAGTTTATTTCTTGGGTGGTTGTTTGAGCCTCTAACGCGGTGGGTACGGGCGAACGAACATGTCCGGTCCCACCGCCGTATGGTTCTTGATGCGCGGATTGCTTGGAAATTTGTGAACGGAAGGGAAAAGACATTTTGAGGCCGTCACAGTGTAAAGAAAAACCTGATATGGCTGCAGGCACAAAAGGGGGGGAAAACCGACCATCAGAACGACTCTGGTGGCCCGCGGAAGATCACGGCGGAGCGGGTCGCCGGTGCGGCAGGGCCGGTGACCGGAGGTGGTGGCCGGCAGCCTGGATACAGCGGCACCCTAGTGCGCCACTGGCAGAATACTGTCGTGGCACTGTCCGCAGTGTCGGTGGAGCGAAACCTGCACCGCACACGTTCCTGGAAGGCTAGGCGGCACCAGCTTTGTGTCGCCGTTTTAGAGAAACCGGGAGTCGGTACCCCCATTTCGCTCGACCAGCTGGCCAAGCCACACCCAGCTGGGCCCCGCCAGCCGGGCCGAGCTGCGCCAGCTGGTCCTGACCGTGCCAGCTGGGTCGGGCCATGCCCTACTGGGCCGGACCTGGACCTGGGTCGGGTCGACCCGGTTCCGGCCGACCCAAGGTGGGTTTGTCCGGGTCGGACCGGGCCCAGACCCCCATCTTCAGACCCTTTTTGGTTATTCACCCATTACATGATCTAAAGACCTCTGATTGATGCACCTTTTCTTGAGTAGGATTCCTCGGATCTAGTCGGTCATTTCAATATATTACACTAATGGTTATGGAGAAGTTTGGGTATGGACGGGTTGGTTCGAACCCGAAACCGACAGGGCCCTCAGAACGGAAATGATTATAACTTAAGGACCGAACATTTGATTGACATTCCATCAATTATGTTGGATTACTTTTGATGAGATGGTACTTTTGGAATACTTCACTTCATTTTTGGACATAATTGGAGTAGAGTTGGGTTGGTTTTAGCTTAAAAACCAACCGGGAGCCGGGAACAGAGAAGCCAATAACTCTCAAACCGGACATACGTTTGACATACCATCAGCGACGTTGGTTATTTCATTCAGAGATGGTCCCTTTGAGTATACCCCATGGGATTTCGGAGTACAGTTGAGATACTGTTGAGTAGGTTCATACACGAAACCAATCGGGCCCCCAGGACAAAAAGGCTAATAACTCACAGACCGAGCGTCTGATTGACGCGTCGTCTATTGCGTTGAAACCCTATGACGCGGTGGTTCATTGAGATACTTCTTTGTGGGACTTAGTGACACTTGGATTATCGACCAGTAGCTCCTGGATTGGATCATCCCAAAGACGAGCATACGGAGTACGGAGACCTAGTAGCTGGCTGAGAACTAATGACTGCTTGTCTGATTCCTTTCAGAGTGACTTGACTTGCCCAGTGGGGAGCACTCCTGTGTGAGGTGGCAGACCCATGGTGGAGGTACGCTACTTTGTAAGGTGGAAGACCCACGTTACTCGACAGAAGGAGTACCTAGATAGGATATCTGGGGGAGCACTGCTGTGTGAGGCGGCAGACCCATGGCGGGGAGCGCTACTATGTGATGCGGTAGACCCGCGGTACTCGACAGGAGGAGTACCTCAGCAGTCTAAGGTTAGTGAGTAGTACCTCAGAGTCGCGACAGGACTACTGTGCTCGACAGAGGAAGAGTTTTCCAGCAGTCGTGGTTTCAAAATCATGAATAAAATCTCGGTTTTTGCTGACTCAATGACCATTGTATTTTCCTCATGATTGAGATGGGTTACTGGATATCTTTGTTATATGTATGGGCATATACCTAAGTAATGTTTATCCACTGAAATCTTACTTTTAGGCTTATCCTTGTTGGATTTTGTGAGACCTTGAGGTTCTCGGGGTCCCTACTGAGTATCGTTTTACTCACCACTGCACGGGCTATGCCCGCTCCTCATTGTGTTGGATGCCGACGATGGAAAGTGCTGGCAGAGGCCGAGAGCACCAGGACTGGACGGTACCAGGAGGTGGACCACTCGGCGTGACGACACACAGAGCGGACCGATAGACGCAGATTGCTGAGGAGTAAATCTGTACCTACCTTTCATGTAGGAACCTGGAGGACAATCCAAGATCTGCTTCACCATTCAGTTGTTTGTCTTTTTCAGTTGTACTTTCTTCAGTTGTAGCCGTACCTTTTTGTTGGGCTTGTATTTCCGGCCCCTTTGTACATTCATCACACTTGTTAAACTCCTTTACTTAGTGTTTGCTTCCTCTTGTACTCTGGTAGTGTGTGATATGTTTTATAAAGGCAATGTATTCCCTGTTTTTAGGGAATTGTGCCTTTGGTTCTAGTCTCTATCCCCTGGCCTATGGAAGGCGGGCATGGGGTAGTCATGATATGGTCCCCAAGGGATGGGTTGTGATAAATAAAAAACTAAAAATCCTTAAAAACCTAAAAACTCTAAAAACCATGGAAACTCTAAGAAATCCTAAAACCCTAAAACCAATTAAAACCCCCAAAATCCTAAAAAGTGCAAAAAATCCTAAAAACCTAAAAATCCGTAATACTACTAAAAACGATAAAAAACCCTTAAAACCTTAAAAATCCTAAAAATCCATATGTAAAGTAAAACAAAGAAAAAACACCAGAAACCCTTTAAACCCCAAAATATGTTTTAAAATCTAAAAAACCATTAAAACCATAAAAACTAAAAAAAGAAAAAAATCCAAAAAAACCCCTTAAATTCCCTAAAACCCTAAAAACCTCAAAATCCATAAAACCCCTAAAAAGATAAAAATCTTAAAAGTCCCAAAAAATACCTTAAATTGTAAAAAACCCCTAAAACCCTAAAAAATTACTAAGAAAACCTTAGTAACCCAGAAATCTTAAAACCCCTAAAAAGATAAAAATTCTAAAACTCCTAAAAAAATAAATATACAAGAAAACATAAAAACCCCTAAAAACTGTAAAACTAATAAAAAAAGATAAAAACCCTAAAACCTCTAAAAAATAAAAAAACCCTTAAAATCCTCAAAATGTTTCAAAACTCTAGAAAATCTTAAGTACCCTAAAAATCTAAAAAAACACTAACCCCCCCCCCCACAAACCATAAAAACCCCTAACCCAAAAAAACCCATAAAACCCCAAAAAAATCTAGAAAAACCCACAAAAACTATAAAATATGAAAAATAAATAAATATCCATAAAAAAGTAAAAACCCCTAAAACCATAAAAATTCCATAGAAAACCATAAAAACCAAAAAACTCTTAAACAGACTAAAAATATAAAAACACAAAAAGCCCTAAAAACCCTAAAAACCAATAAAAACTCCTAAAACCCTTAAAATCCTAAAACCCATAAAAACCCTAAAACAACTAAAAACTGTAAAAACCCATTAAAACCCAGAAAACAATAAAAACATAAAAAACCATACAAACCATAAAAACTCAATAAAAAACAAATAAACCACCCAAAAATCATAAAAACCCTAGAAACTCTAAAAACCCATAAAACCTCAAAATCCACACAAACCCAAAAAACCTATAATTTTTTTTAAAAAGGCCTAAAAATACCTAAAAACATAAAAAAACCTAGAATCCATGAAATCCCAGAATAAAACAATTAACACCAAAAAATAATTAATTCCCCTAAAAAACATAAAATGTAAAAACCCAAAAACCCCTTCAAAACCGTAAAAACTCTAACACCTTATAAAAAACATAAAACCCCCTAACACTCTAAAAAATCACTAAAAACAAACTAAAAATATAAAAACCATATAAAACCCTATGGATTTTAGAAAACACTAAAAAAATTAAACCCCTAAAAACACAAAAAAAAAACACATAAAATACCAAAAATGCAATAAAACGCTTAAAAAACAAAAACACTGAAAATATCTAAAACCCCAAATAAACCATAATAATACATAAAAATAAAAAATACCTAAAAACAGAAAACCCCAAAAACCTTCAAAATCTATAAGAAACACTTAAAAACTTAAAAACATTTAAAAGAACTAAAAACCTAAAAAACATGAGATACCCAAAAAACCCTAAAAACACTAAAACCCATAATAACCCTAAAACACATAAAAACCCAATAAAAACCCATGACACTCCTAGAAAAAGAATATATAGAAAACATTAAACTCCAAAAAACTCGTAAAAACCATGTAAGCCCCAAAAAACCCCAAAACCCCC
Organism: Viscum album; assembly: GCA_963277665.1. NCBI lineage: Eukaryota > Viridiplantae > Streptophyta > Magnoliopsida > Santalales > Viscaceae > Viscum > Viscum album. The sequence continues at coordinate 2,119,573,899 of OY728120.1, forward strand.
TAAAAACACTAAAAATCACTAAATAGCCTCAAATCCGTAAAAATCTATAAAAAATCAAAAAAAATATATAAAAACCCATAAAAATCCCTTAAAATAAAAAACAATCTAACAACTTACACAAATCCATTAAAAACCATAAAAACCTAAAACCCCCTAAAACCAATAAAAACATAAAAATGCTAAAATCCAAAATAAACCTCTTAAAACCCTAAGAACCATAATACCCCTACAACATGTGAAACCCTATAAACCATAAAAATTCTAAAGCCCATAAAAAATTACAAAAACCTTTTAATTCCCTAAAACATTAAAAATATATAAAAACAGAAAAAAAATAATTAAAAAACTCAAAAAACCATAATAACTCAAAAAACCCAAAAAAACCCAAAGAAAACATAAACCCCTAAAAATCCTAAATATCCTCAAATCCCAATAAATCCATAATAAACATAAAACCCATAAAAACACTAAAAATTCCCGAATAATCTCTAAAAATGAAAATAACACAAAAAACATGGAACCCCCCCCCCCCCAAAGAAAACCTAAAAACAGTTAAAACCCATATAGACCTAAAGAACAATAAAACACCTACAAACCGTAAGAATCCCTAAAAACCATAAAAATCATAAAACCATAAAAACCATAAAATCCATAAGACACTAAAAACTACTTAAAACACTCAAAACCCTTTAAACCCCTAAAAATGTTAAAAACAGTAAAAATCCATAAAACCCATAAAAACTCAAAATCACCTAAAACCAAAAAAAACCCATATAGACCTAAAGAACAATAAAACACCTACAAACCGTAAGAATCCCTAAAAACCATAAAAATCATAAAACCATAAAAACCATAAAATCCATAAGACACTAAAAACTACTTAAAACACTCAAAACCCTTTAAACCCCTAAAAATGTTAAAAACAGTAAAAATCCATAAAACCCATAAAAACTCAAAATCACCTAAAACCAAAAAAAACCTTAATAACCCAAAAACCCCTAAAAATCCCTAATAACCCGAAAACCCTAAAACCCCATAAAATTATTAAACCCCTAAAAATACCCATAAACATAAAAAATATTAAAACACTAAAAACCTATAATAAAACTGTAAAAACAGAAAAACACATAAAACCACTAAAAACAACAAAAATGCTAAAACCTTTAAAAACTCCTAAACCCCATTAAAACCCCTAAAACCATAAAATAACTAAAACACCATGAAACTCTTAAAAGAACTAATAACACTAAAAAACACCCTTTTAAACACCTAAAAACATTAAAAAATATAATATACCATTACACACCTAAAAACTCAAAATAAACCCCAAAACCAAAAAAAAATCCCATAAAAACCCTTAAAATAAAAAATACCAATAAAAACCATAAAATCACAAAAAAATCATTAATATTCACTAAAAATGCAATAACCCAAAAACAATAAAAAACTATAAGAAAACAATAAAACCTAAAAACAATTAAAACCCCTAGAAACATTAAAATGACAAAAACCCCATAAAACCATACAAATAAAAATTCTCCATAATAAACATAAAACTATAAAACACAAAAAAAACCTTAAACCACTAAAAACGCTAAAAACACATTAAACCCCTAAATTTTTTAAAATCTCTAAAATCCACAAATCCCTAAAAACACGATAAAACCACTAAAAATATAAAACCCAATTAAATCCCAAAAAACCCACTAAAAGCCCTAGAAATCCCTAAATCCTATAATAATACTTAAAAGGCCCTAAAATTCCTTAGAAATATTAAACCCCTAAAAACCAAAAAACCCCAAAGAAAACCTTGACAACCCAAAACACATAAAACCCATAGAATCCTAAAAATGAAAAAACCCTAAAACTCAAAAATTCATAAAAATCCCCAGAAAACCTTAAATTCCTAAAACCTCATAGAATCCCTAAAAAATACTAAAAACACTAAAACCCCTTTAAACACGTAAAACATTAAAAAAATCTAAAAAACGTTATGACCCTTCATAAACTCAAAAAAACCCCTAAAAACCCAGCAAACCCTAGAAACTGTAATAAACCCTAAAAATGATCAAACTACCTAAAAATGCTAAAAATCCATAAAATCATAAAAATCCCTTAAATTTAATAAAACCATAAAAACCCATAAAACCCTAAAAACCATAAAATCCTTAAAAACCATAAAATACTCATAAAACCCATACAATCCATAGAAACCCCCTAAAACCCCTAAAAATCATTTAAACCCCAAAACCATTACATAGACCAGGGTTATCTTAGTGGTACCGTGTAAGGTGGCCACTCCCTGGCAATGGAACTGGTGCAGGTTTGAGTCTCGCCAAACTCGAATTTAGCTGGGGACGAGCGGCACACAGGTGTGGAATGGGGCCCAGAATAAGGGTCGTTTGGCAATCACCAATAACTCATTCCCACAACTCATTTAGCCAATCGAGGTTCGATTAGTAGTACCGTTTACAGTGGCCAATCCCTGGAAAAGGAACAGGCGCAGGTTTGAGTCTCGCCACACATGAATTTAGCAAGGGAAGAGTGGCGCACAGGTGGTGAATGGGGCCTAGAATAAGCGTGGTGTTGCAATCACCAATACCTCATTACCCATAACTCGTTTTAGACGACCGGGGTTGGCTTTGTTGTACCGTGTAAGGCGGCCACTTCCTGGCAATGAAACTAGCATAGGTTTGAGTCTCGTAATACTCTAATTTAGCTATGGATGAGTGGTGCGCAGGTGGTGAATGGGGCCCAGAATAAGCGTGGTGTGGTAATCACCAATACCTCGTTACCCACAACTCATTTTAGCCGACCAGTGTTGTCTTAGTGGTAACGTGTAAGGTGGATAATCCATAGCAATGAAACTGGTGCATGATCAAGTCTCTCCACACTTGAATTTAGATGGGGACGAACGATACGCAGGTGGTGAATGTCGCCCAGAATAAGCGTGTGGTGGCATTCACCAATACCTCGTTACCCAAAACTCGTTTACCCAACTGGGGTTTTCTTAGAGGTACCGTGTAAGGTAGCCACTCCCTGGCAATGGAGCTGGCTCATGTTCGAGTCTCGCCACACTCGAATTTAGCTACGGCCGAGTGGCGTGCAGGTGGTGAATGGGGCCCAGAATAAGTGTGGTGTGTAAATAACCAATACCTCATTACCCACAACTCGTTTTAGCCAACCGAGGTTGGCTTAGTGGTACCGTGTAAGGTGGTCACTCCCTGGCAACAAAACTAGCACAGTTTCGAGTCTCGCCACAAGTGAATTTATCTCGGGACGATCAGCGTGCGGTTGGTGAATGGGCCCCAGAATAAGCGTGTTGTGGAAATCACCAATACCTTGTTACCCACAATACATTTAGCCGACCGTGGTTGGATTAGTGGTACCATGTAAGGCGGCCACTCCCTGGCAACGGAACTGGTGTAGGTTCGAGTCTCACCACACTCGAATTTAGATGGGGATGAGCGGCGCGCTGGTGGTGAATGGGACCCAGAATAAGCGTGGTGTGGCAATCACCAATACCTCGTTACCCACAACTCGTTTAGCCGACCTAAGTTGGCTTAGTGGTACTGTGTAAGGCGGACACTCCATAGAAATGGAACTAGTGCAGGATCGAGTCTCGCCACTCTCAAATTTATCTGGGGTTGAGCGGCGCGTAGGTGGTGAATAGGGCACAGAATAAGCGTGGTGTGGCAATCACTAATACCTCATTACCCATAAATCATTTAGCCACACCCTAGAAAAGGAACTGGCACAGGTTAGAGTCTCACCACACTCAAATTTAGTTGGGGACGAGCAGCGCATAGGTGGTGAATGGGGACCAGAATAAGCATGTTGTGGAAATCACCAATACCTCGTTACCCACAACTTGTTTGGCTGAACGGGGCTGGCTTAGTGGTACCATGTAAGGCAGCCACTCCCTAGCAATAGAACTGGCATAGGATCGAGTCTCACCACACTCGAATTTAGCTGGGGGATGAGCGGCACACAGGAGGTGAATGGGGCCCAGAATAAGCATGGTGTGGCAATCACCAATACCTCATTACCCACAACTCATTTTAGCTGACCAGGGTTGGATTAATGGTACAGTGTAAGGCAGACAATCCCTGGAAATGGAATTGGAATAGGTTCTAGTCTCGCCACACTCGAATTTATCTGGGGAGGAGTGGTGCAGAGGTGGTGAATGGGGCCCAGAATAAGTGTGGTTTTGAAATCAAAAATACCTTGTTACCAACAACTCGTTTAGCCAACTGCGGTTGGCATAGTGGTACCGTGTAAGGTGGCCACTCCCTGGTAACAGAACTGGCGCAGGTTCGAGTCCCACCACACTCGAATTTAGCTGGGGACGAGCAGTGCGCGTGTGGCGAATGTGGTCCAGAATATGTGTGGTGGGGCAATCACTAATACCTTGTTACCCACAACTTGTTTAGCCGACCGAGGTTGGATTAGTGGTACCATTTAAGCTGGCCACTCCCAAGAAATGGAAATGGTGTAGGTTTGAGTCTCTCCACACTCGAATTTAGCTGGGGACAAGCAGTGTGCTGGTGCTGAATGGGGCCCTGAATAAGTGTGGTGTGGAAATCACCAATACCTCATCACCCACAACTCTTTTAGCCAACTGGGGTTGTCTTGGTGGTACCATGTAATGCGGCCACTCCATAGAAACAGAACCGATGTAGTTTCGAGTCTCACCACACATGAATTTTACTAGGGATGAGCGGTGCGCAGGTGGTGAATGGGCCCAGAATAAGAATGGTGTGGCAATCACCAATACCTCATTACCCACAACTCGTTTAGCTAACCGGGGTTGGCTTAGTGGTACCGTGTAAGGTGGCCACTCCCTAGAAATGGAACTGGCACAGGTTCGAGTCACGCCACACTCGAATTTAGTAGGGGACAAGGGGCGTACAGGTGGTGAATGGGGCCCAAAATAATCATGGTGTGGAAATCACTAATACATCATTACCAACAACTCGTTTAGAGAGATGATTGAGAAAGCAAGGGGCTCGGGGGATTCTGTGGAGCCTCTACGTGCCCAATCTTCATTGATTCTAAAAGAGACTGTTCTTGTAGAGAAGCATGATCTAAATCTGTCGGTCATAATATACTATTCCAATTATGAAATCCTCGTGTTGCGAAGCCTGATCCAGTGGCTCCACCTTTGGATACATTGAAGAGGAATTTAGCTGAGGTTGTTAAATCTATGGCTTCCTCTTCCTTCTCAGATTTCGGATCTCCCTCTCCTGGGTGTGTTATCAAGAAAGGGAAAAGGGCTCATGTATCATCCAATTGTGAAGCAATTGAGGAGAGAATTAACCTTTGAAAATTATCAATAATTTCTTGAGTTTTCACACACAAGGGTGAAAGGATATGGAGATTCGATGAGCTTGTCAAACGAGTGACTAAAATAGGGGGTTTCTCTGACGGGAAAATGACTGCTATGGGAAGTGACTTTTATCATATTGGTTTCCCCTATGACTAATGTAAACGGCATGCTTGGAGCTTTGGTTCAATATCTCCCAAGCCTGGTCTTTTAATGAGTCAATATTGGGATTGCAATTTTGATCCAACAAGTGTGAAAAAAACTTTCTCTCATGTTTGGATCCGTATCTGCAAACATAATTGCTTATAATAGCACCTACAAATTCTATGGGATATTGCTTCCACGGTTGGTTTTCCCATTCAGCTTGACAGGGAAATGGATAACCCACGTTTTGGTCATTACGCAAGGGTTCTAATTGAAGTCGACATGACCAACACCCTGGTTGAGGATGTGGTGCTAAACAAGTTGGATGACATCATCATGCTGTAAATCCAATATGAAAGACATCCCAAGTTGTGTAACAATTGTTTTTTTCTTGGTCACTCAATCAATGAGTGCAGGAGACTGAAGATCTATAGCATTTTCATGGCACATGGTCATGAAGATGGATCTTTCCAAAATCTTAAAAAGAAGGAGATGCCTCATAAAGATGTTGCGGCCTCTATAAATGTGACTAACAGCAATGTCCCAGATCCACCTTCTAATGCGGAGAAGGTTGGGGACGTTTTGGACCTAGATACTAATTATGCTAGCATGTGTGGTTCAAAACCTAATATCCATGAGACTGGACAGACAATTCCTGTTGAGCTGTCTAAGGTGGATAACGTTGCCTGTGTCTCTCCTAAGTTTTCTCCAGAGCTCACTGCACATGTTTTGCAGACTGGACATGATGTTCTTGTTGAGCAGCCTAAGGTGGATGCTGGTGTATGTGCCTCTCCTATCCATAAGGATGGACATGTTGTTCCTGTAGATCTGTATAAGGTGGATGTTGTTGCCTGTGATTCTCCTGAGGTTTCTCTAGAGTTCGTTTCACCTGTTGTGCATACTGAACATGTTGTTCCTGTAGAGAAACCTAAGGTGGATGCCACTATCTGTGCCTCTCATGAGGTTTTTTCTATAGATCAATCCACTTGGCCCCTCCCTGGAATCATCTGATCTTGTCCCTATACCTGCTTCTAGTCAGCCTTCATCTGCTTAGCCAGATGCTCTTAATCTCATTGCTGGCACGGTTCCTGGTGAAGAAATCCACATGTCTACATTAATCCCTATTCCTGGAGGGAATGATGTCAAGGACAAAACTACTGTGATTCCCCACAATGAGGGTATTTTTTCTTCCAATACCTTGTCCCTCCTCTCTGTACAGTTGTAGGCTGATCAAGCCAATGGAAGCCATGATACTAATATAATTTCTAAGGTGCCCTCTCCTCAGGTCCCTAAAACTGATCAAGTCAACTTGAAGACCCCTGTAAGACCCCCCAAGTAGGGAGGGAAGGGAAAATGGGTCTCCTCTAAGGATACACAAGGATTTTCTCGCCTGAGAGGCAACACTGTGTCTAATTAATGATGATGTTGTTATGGAATTGTTAGGGGCTTGGGAACACTCCCAATTTTGTAGCCCTTCGACACTTTCTCATCTCCAAAAAGCCTTCTATTGTTGACATTGTTGAACCTCATATTATTTTTGAAAACTCGAAGGGTTTCAACTGGTGTTCTCTTGGATACTCTTTTATTGATCACAATAGAGGTGTGGGTAATCTTCAAACCTTATGGTTCTTCCAATACAAAAATCTACAAATTGCATCTTTTGAGATTAGTAATCAACTAATCTCGGTCCGCACCCGACTGCAGGATATTTCTTTTACTTTCTCATTTTTTATGCTTCTTGATCTTACATCAGAAGAAGAGAACTTTGTAATGACTTATCTGCTCTAAGTGATAATATGGATCACAAATGGGTCATAATCGGTGACTTTAATACAATTCATTGTCCAGATGAAAAAACTGGTCCTCATTTCTCCCAAGATGCTGCAAATGATTTTCATTGTGGTGTGGATCATTGCAACCTCACTGAAGTCCCTATTGCAGGTGCTAAATTTACTTGGGGAATTTTTCTTATTAATGGTAGACATGCTAGTAATATTGATAGGTTCTTCATGGAAATCAATGACACCAGCTCTCCATCTATCGTCTCTGGATTTTCTCTTTCAAAATTCAATTCTGATCATAACCCTCTTGCTGTCAACATTCGGGAGGAACGTAGGAGACTCACCCTTTTACCTTTTAAATTTAATAATGCTTAGATCGCAATTTTAGGTTGTAGGGAAGTCGTTCATGAGGGATGAAACAGTACCTTCCATGGGAGTCCTCACTTTGTGGTTGCCTCCAAGTATTGGAAGATTAAAAGCCTCCTAAAATTCTGGATCAAGATCTCTTTCTCAAGGCTTGATAATGATATTAAAGAAGAAGAATATCAGCTGGAGTCTTCCCAGGAGAATAACCAGCAAGGGAACATTCCTACCAGCGAGGAGCTTGAGTTTCATAAAAAGTTTGATGATCTCCGTGCACTTAACGAGAGCCTGGAAAAACAGCAATTCAATGTTCCCAAGATTAAAGATGGTGATAGAAACTCAAGGTTTTTTCACCGCTTGCAATGGGAGAAAACAGTTCATAAAGGACCAAGTCATATTTGTATCAATGGTAATACCTTTGTTGATGAGAAATATATCTTCAATGTTGTTGTAGACAACTTCAAAGCGCTTTATAATGATGATGGAATTCCCTCTTCTTCCCTGCTTGCTACCTGCATTGAGAAATGCGTTAATAATTCACAGAATAAGGATCTGACATCTCCTCCTCTTGAGGATGAATTCAGATCTGGTCTTTTTTCTCTCAACTTGGATAGTGCTCCCGGACCGGATGGATTCACCAACAAATTCGTCATCTTTTATTGGGACATCTTTCATACAGAAATCACTAATTTTGTCAGGGAATTCTTCCTCTTGGGGTCAATTCCTCATGGAGTCAACTCCAATTTTATTGATCTGCTTCCTAAAAAGGAATCCGTAATTGTGATAGGTGATTTTCGGCCAGTTGACATTGGGAACACTATACCTATGATTATTATCAAACCCATTGTTATCCGGTTAGGGAAGATTGTTGGCAATTTGATTACACCTATTCAATTTGGTTTTGTCCCTGAACAAAGCATCTAGAACTACCTCTACGTGGCCTCTGAAGGAGTTAATTCCATGAGGAGGGTATCGAAGTATGGGTCCTTTTCCTTAAAGCTGAATATATCCAAAGCTTTTTATTCCATTAAGTGGCAATTACAATTCATGATTATTGGCATGTTTGATTTCTTAAACAAATTTTAATTCATGATTTCCAATATCCTGAATAGTTCCAGAATCTCTATTATGATTATTGGAGATCCAAAAGGTTTCTTTCAGTGCTCATGGGGGGGGGGTCAGATAGGGGGATCCTCTTTCCGGAATCATCTTTTCACTTGCTGAAGATGACCTGAGTCACCTTTTCACTAGTACTATGTCGGTTGGTTACTACAACACTATTAAAGATGGGAAGGATTCATTTGTGCCTTCACTCCTCCTTTATGCTGATGATATCCTTCTATTTGGGCCAGCTAATATGTGGACCATATCTTCTATACGGAATATTTTCATACATTATGTGGATGATGAAAGATAGGCCATTATTTGGAGTAAATCATCTATTATGTTTGGGAAAAGGAGCTCTTCTATGAGACAAAACAATATTGTCAGATGCCTTGGTTTCATAAAAGGGTCATTGCCTTTCAACTACCTTGGGGTTCCCTTATTTTGGGGGAAGGTTAAACATTTCCACCTTGAAAGCATCTCTGTGAATATCACTCAACAGCTGGCCAATTAGAAGGGAATGTTTCTCTCACAAGCAGGCAGTGTATGTCTTATCAGTTCTGTTGGTACCTCAAAGTTTGTTCAAACCCTCTCCATATATAAATGTCCAGTAAGCCTAAAAATGTCCCTTCATTCCAAGATCTGGATCTTTCCATGGACAGGTTGCATTAATGAAATAAAATCAATCACTATTTCCTAGAAGGAGTGCATCAAACCCATTGAAATGGGTGGAATAGGCATTAAGGATCTCATGGTCTTCAATGATGCCTTGGTGGCCAAATTAACTTGGAATATCTTCACACACAGGGAGGGTGATTTGAAATTTCTTAAAGAATGATTTACTGGGAAATTGTGAAATGTTTATACTGGTTACATCTTCTCCTATGTCTCGACAATGGTTAAATCCTAATATAAGGGAATCATCTCCCAATCTACTTGGGATGTCTTGAGGCAATCCAACTTGAATTTCTGGCTCACCCCTTGGCTTGAGTGTCCGCTGCATGAATCTGTACAGGTCCTGCATGGATTGCAGCACATGTCTATCAATGGCCTAAATACCATGATGCTTGAGCTGGATGGGATTTTACCTGCCCATATCATTTCAGAGATTCAATTCTACAGTTACATTGACTATGATACTATTATCTGGACACCGCATCTGATCGGCCTACTTACTACAAAGGACTTATATAATCACAAATGAACACAAGGGATGGATCCCCCCTCATGGATTTTGAGATATAAATGCCAATTTATTCCCCCTATAAATTTCCTACTCATCCGAAGATCTGGAGGAATCGGATGCCCATGCATGGACAACTTCAAAAAGCTGGTTGGCATTGTGCCTTAGCCTACTGTCTATGCATGCAGGATGCAGAAAATGTGAAGAATCTCTTTGTTGAATGTAGGCTCGCTTAAGGTTTGTGGATGTATTTGCAAGATGTTTTTTGTCTTCAATTTCCCTTGGGTCGAACCTTTCCCCAGATGATGTCTCTCTTCCCGGAATCATGGTGCTGCGAGCAACTCTACAACATTATCCTTGTCGCTTCAGCTTCCATGGTGGCTTTTTTATGGGTTGTTAGAAATTCTGCTATGTTCCATAATAATTCAAGCTCCCTTCATGAGGTTATTCATGCCATACATTGTGCTGTACGGATGGTCGGGGGCATTCAAATAGGTGCGATGAACAATAGTTTTACTGAACTCATCACTCTCCTCACTCTTGGTATTTCTGGTAGGTACAACAAATCTTTGCTGATAAAGTCAATCCGATGGATTCCACCTATCCCGTCTTGGATCAAAGTCAATGTTGATGGTGTGGCAGTAGCCTCCCCAGGGCATTCGGGCTATGGTGGTGTCTTCTGTACTTATTGAGGTTTTTTCAAGGGCATTTTTTACCACATCATCAGAAATGGCTGTGCTTATGAAGCAGAGCTTTGGGCTATCATCAAGGCAGTGCGGTTTGCAAACCAGTTTGGGTGGAGGCACCTCTGGATTGAGTCTGACTCAATTCTTGTAGTCGAGGCCTTTCATCAAAACTAAAGGACGGTTCCCTGGTGGCTATTACCCCAATGGATTGATTGCATTAGTTTATCCAAGAATCTTGTTCTTAAGATCAATCATGCATACAGGGAAGTCAATATGGTGGATGATGTGCTTTCTAAGAAGGCTATTGAAGAAAGATTCTCATGGTGGTCTTTTGTTGCTCCTTGTTTTTGTTCGTCCATTGCAGATTTAGAAATGAATGGTGTTGTTTGTACCTGGTTGTATATGTACCCTTTGTAATTCCTTGCACTTTATTTTTCATTTATACATTTGGGGGACCAAGCCTTCTACTTGGCCGCGCGCCTTCTTTTCCCAAAAACATTAAAAAACTCCAAAAACCATAAGAATCCTACAATACTCAAAAAATTCCCTAAAACCCAAAAAAACTCCAAAAGACCCAAAAACCCCTAAAATTCCCTAAAAATCCTAAAAAACCAAATAAAATCCTAAAATCCATATAAATCTATAAAAACCAAAAACCCTAAAAACACTAAAAACCCTAATAAACACTTAAAACCCTACAAATACTTTAATCCCCTAAAAACCTAAAAACACTAGAAACCTTAAAACATCTAAAAACCATAAGATCTCGAAAAATCCATAAAAAAACTAAATACCATAAAAATAACAAATCACTGAAAACTATAAAAACCCATTAAATGACAAAAATTGTTAAAAACATAGAAACCCCTTTAAAATCCATAAAAACTCATAAAAAACCTAAAACGCCAATAAAACCATAAAACCAATAAAATACATAAATACCATAAAACACATTAAAATCCAAAAAATCCATAAAAAAATAAAAAATCTCAATGAATTACTAAAAATGCCTAAAAATGTAAAAAACTCCCAAAACCATAATAAATCAATAAAAACATAAAACTACTTAAAACCCCAAAAACCTAAAAAACATTGAATAAACCAAAAACCCTAAACCCATAAAACCATAAAACCCACTAAAATCCATAAAAACTCATAAAAACCCAAAAAAACTACTAAATACCCTAACACCCCTATAAACCCCTAAAATATTAAAAAATTCTTAAATCGTTAAAACCCTAAAAACACAAAGAAAACCATGAAACCCAATAGAACCTACAAAAACATCAAACACCTAAAGGCCCTAAAAGTACCTAAAAATCCAAAAAACCCAAAAACCCCGAAAATCCCATGAGAAAATCTAAAAAACCATACCACACTTAAATCCCCTAGAAAACATAAAATAAATAAAAATCCTAAAAAACCTAAAAACAATAAAAACCCCTAAAAACAAAAAAAACCCTAAAACCCATAAAATACCTAAAACCCACTACAACTCATAAAAACCATTTAAACCCATAAAAACATTAAAAACGCTAAAAACCATTAAATCGTAAAAAAATCAAAAAAACCCCTAACCCCCCCCCCCCCAAAAAAAACCAAAAAACCCAAAAAACCTTAAAGACACTCAAAATCCCAAAAAACTCCTAAAAAAAATATAAAATATGCATAAAAATCCCTGAAATGTAAAAAACCCAAAAAAATAAGATATCACCTATAAAAACCTTAAAAATAAAAAACACTTAAAACCCCCAAAAACCTAAAAAACACTAAAATCCTTAAAACATATAAAAATCACTAAACACCATAAAAACCCTAAAATACATAAAACCACTAATACCCCCATAAAACCCCTAAAGAGACATTAAAATTATAAAAACCCTTTAAACCCCTAAAACATTATAAAAATATAAAAAATTGTAAAACCCCTAAGAACCTCAAAAAACCCGTAAAACACCAAAAAACATGATATAGATCAAATTCAACCCAAGGAGAATAATTTTGGTCTTGAAAAAAAATTAAGCACAATTGTTATTCGAATTGGACTAGCCTTTACCTTTTGACGTGAAACACTATGGTGGGATTCAACACACTTATTTGGTGCCTAAAATGATTTATATGCTTAGAAAATGAAGGAAATTCATTGCATCACATTAAAGAAGAGATGGAACCTACAAAAAGTATCATTAAGATGGAAGTTCACAACATTAATTTTGTGGTCGTTAAATAGCATTGGGAAGGGTTTTTTAAACTTCTTATGTGCCTTTTCAGTTCCGCATTCCATGTAATTAGATTTGGGTCATCTTACTTCCTTTATTTTATCTTTATATTGTATTTTCACTTATTTGTATGGGGGAATTTGAATCTTACCATTTTATGCTTTTTGGTCATCCTTATTGCTTTAGAATCTTTTCTTTACCTAGAATTGGTGTTGCATCACCGTTTTTGGGAACATAGTCTTTATGTTTTTAGAAATAGTGGTAGGTGGTGTTTACTTTAAGCCTTTTTCATTTTGGATATATTTATCTTCTTCATCTTCACTTACCCATTTCCTGCTTCTAACAACACATCAGTTTTGTATCAGAGAAAGAGGTTCCAATGAATATGTTCTATCATATTCTTCTAATTACTCTCCATCAAGTATCACATGATTTTATATTATAATCCTACATCTCGATAGAAAATTTCCAATGAACATATACATTCATAAATTAGTCAAATTAGTGAGAAATTTAATAACACTTTTAGTGTAAATAATCCATTATGGCCCGCTGCAGTGTTGTCCTAGATGTCCATCTCAACATAGTAGGTTCCATCTAGATACATTTTATGAAGATCATACAAATAGAGATGATTCTGATGAATCAGAGGTGAGTATTTGAAGAAGACGAGATAAAGAAGATATTAAAAGAGGAATGAATATTGATATTCCATATTTTGAATGGTGTATAAATCAAGAAGATTTACTAGATTGGATGTGTTAAATTGAATTTTTATTCAAATATAATAATTGTTCTAATATAAGTAAGTGAATGTTACCCATTGTGAATTTTATATATTTCACATCTATTTTCAGGGAATATGAAGAAATAACATGAATGTTATATGAAAGAGAAAATACGCTCCTAGGAGAAGTTGAAAAATATTTGGGGAAAATTATTTAAGCCCAAGAATTAAAATAGAGAGATTTATTTCTGAATACATAGCTTATGAAAAGGAGATAAATTAATTGAAGAGTATATTTGGGAGTTTGATCATTTATTGACGCAATGTGATGTCCCCGAGTATAATGTAAGAATGATTTGAATGTTTCTGTGTGGATTTAATGATTAAATTTCACATTCAAGGGAGTTAAAAATATTCTTATCACTTGATGATGTTTTATAGATATATATAAAGGTTGAAAAGTAAAATAAAACATGAAATGAACATCCACTCAAGAACTACAATCAAAATACATCTTTCTATAACGACATTTTTTTTAATAAATCTAGTGTTGGTGTGAAGGAATTTGGAAAGAACGTGATTCTGGATAAAGGGAAAGAGAAGGCTATTGAACAACCAAATCTAGAATCCATCACCTTTGAAAGTGGGAATCTAATGTGCTTAAAATTTATATATTATGCTCATTTTCATGTCAGTTTTCCAAATATTCAAATTATTACTATAAACGAGAGCAAATATATTGAAATGTAAATAAAAATGGATAAAAATGGTGGTGAATAATCTAAAAATAAGGATCATATTGTGAAAAAATATAAATGATAAAACTTGTTTCAAACTCATTGTACCATTAATCAATAAGTATGAATGGTGACTATTTATATACTAATACAAAATAGGCCTTTTACAACTCCAGAATAGGAATTTATCAGTGATAAAAAAGCGCTAACAACTTCATCGCAGTTAAAAGGATAGGGATTTTATCAGTGCCAGGAAGTAGTAATAAATAACAAAATTTATCTGTGAAAATATTTAGCACTAATAAATGGACTCTTTATTAGCCAATTTACAAGTGTTGATAAATCATTTATTTATCAGAACTTGTATAAGCACTGATAAAGAGACCCCTTAACATCACTTCTAAAATTTCTCATAGAGGGAAAATTTATTAGCGCATTTACAAGAGCTTATAATGGAATCCTTTATCAACACATTTAATAGTGATGATAAAGTGGAATACTAGAGTGTGATGGTATAAGACATTATAGAACCATAAACATGGAATGGAGTGTTCTACAAAAACACACTACATCATTTGAAATAACTCTAGAAGCAATTGTATAAATTAGAAAAGGTAAATACAAATAATAATTTAAATGAAATAAAATTTCCAAAAAAACACTATAATATAGTATGTCTATTATTTTACTAAAATTATTATTAGTTTAGAATAAAAAGGTGATCATGGATTCATATTGGTCACACCATGAGACACATTGATGTGAGGAATATTCATACACATAAAAAATGAATTATTGATAATTTTACTAAATTATAAAAAAAATAATGTTTTTTCATAGTTTTGAGTAGGATAGTTGTTTTTTTAATTACAATTAATGTGAATTTTGATTAAAAAGATGTACTTTGAGTCATACCTATCACATCGTGCATTAGATTGAGGTTTTTATGATTCCTAAAACTCCTTAATGACTTATGGATCATTTTACTAAAGTATCAAAATAATCTTATTGTGTTTCCACGGTTTGGAATATGCCACTTTATTTTTTTACTAAAATGTATTTTTAAAGAGGAACAAGCTATCTGAGTCATACTAGTTGCATCATGTTTGGGAATGTCATGAGACAAATTCAAACATGTCACAATTTATTTATGGATCATTTTAATAAATTATCAAGACAATCCAAGCATGATTTCTCGATCTTCAATGAATGAAAATGTTTAGTATTAAAATGTCAATTTCAAACTGATAACAGACAATTTGAGTCATACCGGTCACACCTGAGTCTGATTTATGTGAGGTTGATTACTTCATGTCACAAATGAATTATAGATAGTTTTCCTAATGTACCCAAACAATCTGAATGTGTTTTCTTGGTTTTGAGTATGTCAATTGTTTTTTAATAAAATTAATTTCAATTTTGAATAAAAAAGAGAATTTAGATTCATAAAAGTGAAATTGAGTGTCATATTTACAAACCGATGATTCCTACATATCCAAAATTACATATGGATAATTTTTAAAAATTATAAACTAAATAAAAATTCATTTCATTATTTTTAGTACCCCACTTGTATTTTTTTTACTAAAATGTCATTTTAAACATTAAATAGGCACTTTGAGTCATACATGCTGCATTATTTGAGGGATTGTCATGAGGCTGATTCCTGCACTTCTTAAATTAATTATGAATCATTGTATTAAATAATCATGAAAATTAGAGAATGTTTTCTTTATTTTTAATGAGTGTCAAATTTTTTATTCAATTGGAAATTTTAAATTAATAACGGACACTTTAAGTCAGACCGAGTACATCATGTATCATATTGAGGTTTTGGATTATTACTAAACATAAAAATTAAATTATGGATAATTTTAATAAATTATTAAAAGAATATGAATTAATTTTATTAATTTTGAGTATGTCAGATTATTTTTTCACTAAAATTAATGTCAATTTTGAATAAAAATAGACACTTGGAATCATACTAGTCTAACCATGCATAAGATTGTGGCGAGACTAATTATAAAATGTATCAAATGACATATGGATCATATTAAAAAAATATAAAAAATTAATTTACGTGGTTTTTAGAACACCACATCTACTATTTAGTAAAATGTCATTTCAAACTCAAAACATGTATTTTTAGTCATACAAGCATCATCATGTGTGGGTTTGACAAGAGACAGATTCCCATACATCAAAAATTAATTATGAATGATTTTCCTGAATTATTAAGATAATACTAGTGTGTTTTTCTTGGGTTTTAGTGAGAGACACATTTTTGTATTAAAATGTAAATTGGAAAATGACAATAGACACTTTGAGTCATACTGGGAACATCGTGTATCAGATTAAGGTGAGTCTGATTCCTTCACATAAAAAATGACATATAGATCATTTTCCTAAATTAAAAAAAAAATACGAATTCTTTTTCTCGGTATTGAGTATGTGAGTTGTTTTTTCACTAAAATTAATGTCAATTTTGATTAAAAAGATGCAAATGGAGTCATACAGGTCACACTGTATGTCGGATTGGGGTTTGGATGATTCCTACATATACCAAATGACTTACAGATAGTTATCCAAAATTTTCAAAATATTAAATATGTGATTCCTTAGTTTTTATTATTCCACTTTGGTTTTTTTACTATAATTTCATTTTAAACTATAAACACACACATTGAGTTTGACATGTCCCATTATGTATGAGTTTGACATGAAACTGGTTCATTCCAAACAAAAATGAATTATGAATTGTTATACACAATTATAAAGACAATACGAGTGAGTTTTATAAGTTTTTAGAAAGTAAGACTTTTTTATATTAAAATGTAATTTTTAAACTGATAAAGGAATGTTTGACACTGTCTCTCCATCATGACCATGATATATCAATTCCATTTTACCTCTAATAGTTCTCTTATACACCTGATAATATGTGTGGTTGATTACATGCATATTTATTAACACATTTAAATTGGATTATATACCTTTTTGATGATTGGGTGTTGTAAAAATGTTTCTTCAAGAACACTAGGGGAGAAATTGAAGCTTCTAGCATATAATGGTCTATTAGGTGGATTACTAACCAATATAAAATCACATAAACAATTGGTGAAAAAAATTATTTCAATAATCCATCTAAATCACTTTCATAATAGATCTTATATTAAGTGAAAAGTGTTGTGTTAAATTTTCAACAATTATTTTCAAACACAATCTTGGTATGATCTTAATTATACTTCATTTTAGAATAATTTAATTCTCATCAAGGCAGTTCTTTTTCTCCTACTCCACCTCGGTCTTCTCCTGGATATCCACCTCTACATCCTCCTCCACACTGATCTTCTAATATGAATCTTCCTCCACATTATTCTCTACATCTTCCTCCACCTCACCCTCCACCTCCTCCTCTCCCATTGCCAAAAAATTTTATTGTTCATAGGTCAGTGGTTCTGAAAAAATTGATTTCCTCCATAATACATCACCTTGGAAAAGAGATTAAAAATAATATGTAAATATTTTTACAATAATAATTCACACCTCAAAAAAATTTCGAAGGTCATAACTCATAATAGATCACAAACATATGAGGTATTCCCCTAAATTTTCATTTGACATACGTTTGAAATAAATTACTCTACCCACTCATATTCAAACAAATTTATTTAATTTTTGTGTATCTAAGTTATTGGAAATCATGATAGTGCTGAGAAAATATATATAAAAAAATATCATGAAATATATTTATTGGAATTTTAATTACCTTGAAAAATTTACTTTTGGGGGATACAGGTCTTTTCATGCTTTATGCTCTCTCTTGTAAATTTGAATATATGATATCCACAATTAATGTCATTATCTTGTTTCAAAAAATGCATAAACACTGACCAAAATAATTATTTTTTAAAATTATTTTGATATTTAAATATTTTTATATATAACTTATTTTTTTATATTAGTATTTATCTATAGTATTTATCTCTTAAGACATTAACTTTATTCCATTATTTATACTATATTTATAGTTCTCCTTATCATAAAAAATTATTATTAAAACATATACAAAATCAAATAATTCTATGATTATCTATAAAATATTGATTGTAGTGTATTAAAAATTGAAAATACACATCATGTGTGGTTGGTTAGTTTGAAATAAATGCATCGGATCTAAAAAATATAGAAATAGGGTGTCTTCATTGACTATGAGAAGCATCCTGTGTGCTCTAAAAATGAAAATAATTATGTAATGAAAAAATTAAAAATATATTTTATGTGATTAGATTGTACTGTTTTACCTTTTCATTATAAGAATAAAAAATATTATGTCATATAATAATTTTTAATAAATTCTTCTAGTAACTCACCTTTTTTTCTTATTAATTTCATCATCATCCAGTGTATATTTTTGTGTAGAAATTATATAGGGATTAATGAATCCAAATCATTACTCACACGATCGTCTCTTTATATAATAGTAATATAATCTCCTATAGAAAATATGTATAGATTTTAACATTTATAAACATATTATCTCACTATTTCGATAGACATATTATGAAAATTTACATTATGTATGTATTCACAATTGAGATGCCAATCCATTCATTCTTGAGAATATCATTTTGAGTCTCAAGACCAATTCCATCTATCAATCAAATTCCATATATTTATTCTTCATATTCATTGTAAGACATAGTTTTATATTTAAATGTGGTCTCTTCCTGAAGTTGTAATGATAATAAATGTTTCTCTATAACTGGCAGGGAGAATGTACTCTCAGATGATTGTTTTGTTTTCTTGGTCAACTCCCTATATTTTTTTGATTCAACATTCTTCTTCCTCGTCACTTTATCCATCTGTAATATCAGACTTCAATTAATACCATTTATTATCAACCATTATAGGTTTTTTCGTATGAAAATATTTTTAAAGTCATATCTCATGTATCTTTATATGATTACATAAAAATTCTATCGAAGTTCAAATTTCATCGTTGACAGTTTTAATATCTAGACCATCAAGTAAATAAAGAAAATCAATATTTGACTCATGAGATACCATAATACATACTATCATGTGATCATTGGGGAGGGCTTTATGGTGTGCCTTGTCTCCTGGGATATTATACACTATACCCATTGCAAAACGGTGGTGTCTAGGTGTTGATAGATACAAATCACAAACAACTGTACCCTATAGAATTTTAGTAATATAATTTTATCGAAAGTTGTTTGATTTACATTTTGGAGAAAGAGTAATAATTAAATTGATTGCATTAGAAAAATTATGATATTAGGGGGAATTAATAGATTCAAATCTAGTGGGATCATTTGGTTCACATACTAATCTTTTCTCCACTACTAGTTTTCTTTGATCCTTTATCATACATTGGTCTGCCAAAATAAACCGAACAATAATATCTTAAGATATTCAGTTTGTGTTTACAATCATATCACTATATTATATGTATCTTCATGTCATTTAATTTTCTCAAAATATGTTCAAGGAGGGAATCCAAATCCTAATAATCTAATATGACCATAGTTTCCATGCCACCTCAAACTATTGAGAATATCTTTTCTTCTGGTGTGGTCATTTCTGATTCTTGTATCTAAACCATGTAAAAAATTTGATCATAAATATATATTTTTATTTAATATTTTTATAAATAATAACTAGTTACAATTATTTTATTCTAACAAATGTTAACAATTTTTTTTTTGAGTTTTTATCAACTAATGTTCCCTCCATATTTACACAAGCCTCCTTTCATATCACATTACATAAGATGGATGTAGATTCAGATTTTGATTTGTCAATATACATATAAAAAAATTAACATATGTTGTTTCATATCACATAATTAAATATTTATTTTTTATTTTAAATAGATACCAAATTTCTTCTCTAATGAAGCATACCCAATCCTTACTTTGTGATAGGGGTACATTGGTTTTAAAGAATTTTCATTTTTTTGATCTCTTTTTCTATTTCATAAATGAGAAATTTTGAATTATGTTTGATAAAATAAATAATATCAAATAATATATTATCCAATGCAATTCACCAAAATTAATTCTCATTGTGGCGATTGATTAAAGTGGTCCATGTTTCATGCTTTATAATGCGTTCATAACTAACTAGTTGTTGGGGATTTAATTTCCCCTCAGTATCCCAAAGATGTAACTTCATAAGAAGATCCTAGAATTGTCTATGGGATTTTCCAGTGGCCATTAAAACACAGTTATTAGAAAATAATCTAATATAAATGAACTCTGCATGAAATAATGAAAATTAGCTCAATGATTCATTATATAAATTTTCATAAAAAGAGAGAATGTATATCATTACAGAAACATTATATCATTCCAAAGAATTTTCATTATTACATTTTGTATGTGGATCCACTAATCAATATCAATCAGCATAATCATCCTCATTTTGACCCCAAAATAACAAATTAACATTGGCTTGTTGGGGTAACTAGGTTATCTACATTGATTCTAACCAACATCAAATTTTATACACTAACATATAGCCTTGATAATTTTATTGAACACTATGATATTGGGTTATTATTGTTTTTTTTCTTCAACATGTTGTTAATCCCCTAATAATTATATAGTTTAATAATCAACAACCACTTCTTCCATAGGATTGGTAACGTCATCATGTACAAAATAAATTGTCTATGTGAGTTGTCAGAGATTTAATTTATGTTCAATAACAACAATAAAATACACTCTATGCATAAAATTCAAAATTTTCGTGCATCTTGCAAGAAAATAATTACATTCCTTGGTAGAGATATAAAACTTCAATACTCTAGTACAACTAACCACCACTACCTTTATTTACTCTTTCCTCAAATGCTTGATTTCCTTCCATATCTGGTTGATATATTGGACTCATTCATTCAAACTCACCATCCTCCCACCATTGTGGTTCCAAATTTCCTTGATTATATACCTCCCAATCAATTTTTATTGTATTTTATTGCTTCATATTCAAATGCCATATTTTTTGGGAATCCACCCATGTTTATTGAACTATTTTAACCAAATCAAATATCATACTACGTACTGGTGATATGTTTAGATGATTATTACTCAAAGTATTTAAAATAGCATAGAAGATGTGGGGGATTAGTCTCATAAAAAAAATGAAACAATAACCCTTCAGGATATGAAAGGTCCCTAACACTACCATGGGAACATCACCTCAACCCCACTGATCTATACTAGATCTAAACTATGTTACAATTCATTTTACCTCACATGTATCTCAAATATAATATTTCTATATTAACTAATGTTTCAAAATAACCTAAATTTAATTTTTATTATGGATTCAAACATATTACATTTCCAAAATGATGAGATGAACAATCAAATCCACATGACTTCACTCATAATCATTTACTTCCTCTCACAAAAATTTATTATTTTCCACTTCATATATAATTTTTCATTTTTGTTAGGGTTAGAGGATATAAAAAACCTTAGCTCGTATTGGTGAGAGGTGGATGGGAGAGATTTAAGACAAACCATTTCACAAAGATGACAAGTGAAATTATCAGGATGATGAAGCCTAAATCTTGGCAAAGGAGCTTTGCTAATGGTGGGAAGGATATCTTAAAGTTTCATATTAGAATCCTTTTAAATTTATTATGTTTTAAGTGGAAGAGAATCAAAATATGTGTTTGGTGTGTTTTTTTAATAAAAAATTGTGCAACATGAGTATTTTTTGGAGGTAACCCATCATAGTTGTTTTCCCATACACATATTATTAACTGTGGAGTTATAATAGGATCCAATGTGACTTCACCCAAATAAAAATTAATTTTTCATGAAGTTTTTTTAAAAGTAACCTAGTGATTCATATAAGAAATTTTATATCATGGAACCAAAAAATTCATTAATTATGTAATGATTAATTTTTAGGTTTCATTTTTTATGATCTCAAGAAGTTGTAAATGAGGAGAATAAAAGGTTGGAAGAGTTGCAGAATGAGTTGGGAAATGATGTATTCAAAAATGTGGTAGTGGGTGTGATGAAGATAAATGAATAGAATATAAGCAAGAGGTATTTAATTAAGGAACATTGGAACAATAATAATGGATGGATATTTTAAAATAGAGATTACAATCCACAATCAAGAGATGGAAGACAATCATTATTCTATGGAAGGATTAAATAAAGGTAGTGAAGTTCAGTTGTACTAGAGTATTGAAGGATAATATCTTTTTGAGGAAAGTAATAATATTCATTTAAGATGTATGTAAATGTGGAATTTTATTAATGAAGTGTATTGTATTTTATATATTTCTTACCAAAATGTATCATTGTTTACACAACCTTATTTTTGAAACCCATGGTCCTTTCTGTGAAAATTTATTTTTGTTTCTTGAGACTATTAGGTTTTGTATAATTCTTTAAATTATAATACATTACGAACATTTTTATAAAATAAAAATGAGATAAATGGTTTTCATGTGTTGTAAGAGAATGGAAAATCCACATGAATGACGACCAAGTTACTTTTCTTAACCACTTCAAGTGCATTTGGTGCACATGCAGCTGATTTTTCCATGGGTTGATTGTTGCTAGTATTGATTAATTATTGGAAGGGATATAGTATGAAATGATAAATAGTGGAGACCTATTGAGTTTATGTCATTAATGGAGGGTTTTTATTCATACATGGTTTTATTTCAACATAGTATTTATAAAATTGTTATTTTATTTAAGTGTATTGAAATTTAAAATCAGGGGATTATATTGTGAATTATTATAACTTCATGAAATTTTTATGGGAGTATGTTTTTAAAACCATTTATCATGGATCATGTTGAACACTATATATTTATTATCAATACCTTTTAATTCTGTTGATGGTTTTAAGGGTTGTGTATCATTTTTATTCAGCTCCAGTTATGTTATGAATAGTTGGACTATATTGTGATGTAACGGTTTTATAAAAGATTAATTTATTGAAAAGACAATATGCACACACATAAATAATGAAAATAAAATTTCTTAAACCAGTTCACTTCATCCAAAATCACTTAAATCTTAGATATGAATTCATTTTAAAAATTATGTGATAGAAAATAAACTAATATATGAAATTTCTATAGATAACACTATATATGGAAACTCTTATAATAGAATATGATCTAGTCTATTTTCCTATAACATGTAATCATTTATAAATATAAAAAAAATTAAATTAATAAAATTTATTTGATATTAGTTTAAATAAATAATGCTTTATTTTAACTAATTATAAATTTAACGGACATGGGAAATTATTGGAAACCATTCATTGATAATTGAAATGATTTTTAACTCCTTAAATGATCTCCCTAACTCATTAAATATCATCTTCTCTCATAACTGTAATTTTTTAGAGAATATATTTTGCAATAAATGTATAAATACTAGGAACCTATCAACCAAATAAAAAAACATCTCTTATTGATAATACATCACGAATTTTGTGTTTGGATCAAATAAGAAAATGGGAAAACAATGCTGATTTTGATTTTAATGAAAATTTAAATTGTCTATTCCTTATTAGATTATATATATATATATATAATTTGGATAATTTTAACCAATATAATCTAGAAAATTTAAACATCAGTTCCCTGAATTATAGTAACCCATTCAATTTGAAACTATATATATATTAACAGATTTTATATTATTCAAATCCAATAAAATTACCCCTTAAATTAGTCCAATATAATAGTAATCCTTTTTTCAACATAATGTTCATATAATAATATGGAAAAAGATTCAAACAATGAAAAACCACACTATCTAAAAGATAACAAGTAAAAATATAATGCAAACATCAAAAAATATCCATCAGTTGGAACAGTGGATGGAAATGTAGTTACCAGTGGTCTCGTATAATGCGGGAATGAGTTTACATAGTAGGGGTGGTGTTGTATAGGAATAGGTAAGTGATAGAGAGATATGAGATGTAGGGTTCACCATAGTTCAAAATAGTGCAAAAGAGTAAACTGCAGACCCCAAAAATCAAATAATGAGAGAGGAAAATGAAAACATTACATGCATTGGATTCTAGCCTTGATTCGTCTGAGAGAGCATAGATGAGTAGTGCCTACAACAGGGGAGTTCTGCGAGAGCGTGAGATTTGGGACTGAATGAGTCGTGGTTAGGGTTATTTTAAATGGATTGCAGACCATTTAATCAATACTTTAAAAAAAGCACCGATAAAGACCCCTTTTATCAGCACTAAATTGATAAGCACTATTACTGGACATCTTTATCAGAACAACCATTTTATAGTTGAAACTTATTTCATATATCATTGATTTTAAGCACTGATAATTTCAGATCTTTATCAATGCTAAAAAATTTCTGAAAAAATTATCCTTTATCATCTCTAAAACTTTAGCACTCATAAATATTTTATAATTATAATTATAAATCAAAACATTGTAAAAATATTTATATAATTATATATTTGTTTATTAAAATTTTATTATTATCTAAATATATAATTAGTTATTTATAATTACATTAATACTTTTAAAAAAATTATTTTACATTATTTATAATTATAAATATATAATTTTACAAATATAGTAAATATACATTTACAAATATATTTAAAATTATTTATTTACAATTATAAATATATTAATATCATTATATATATTTATATAATTATATATATATATATATATTTAAAAAATATATAAAAATAAAAATACAGTAAATATATTCATTATTTAAATATATTTATTTTAATATTATAATTTTAAATATATTTATAACATTATATATTTATATAACAACATATATATATACATTAATTAAATATATTTATTATAATTTTATAATTATTTAAATATATAACTATTTGATTATAAATATATGAAGAACAATTTTAAAAAATTGATATTCACACACACACACACATATATATATATATATATTTAAATATTTATATATGTATAGCCCCGAGGGTGCAGCTTAGGGTTAGTTGCCCCTGTGGGTCTTGGTGAGGTTTTGATTCCAAGTCTCATCATGAACATTCTTTAAATAAAAATTTTATAATTTTATAATTTTTAATTTATAATTATTTAAATACTTTATTAAAAATAACGTTTATTTTTTTATAATAATTATAAATTTATAAATTTATAAAGATAGTAAATAGACATTAATAAATATATTTATTTATAAATATTTATTTACAAAATATATTTTTAACATTATTAAGGGATATTTAATCTTAAATATATATATTTTAATAATGAGTTTGATTGAATAATAAAAAATGAGTACACATTAAAAGTATTGAAAAAATGGATAGGTTTTATAAATTAAATATAAATTATTTGAAAAATATGGATATATATATTGAAGTAAAGAAGAATACATATTGAAAATTAGAAAACATTTTAAATTAATATATATAAATAAATAAAAGAAAATGATCAAATTCAAAAATAAAATAAAAAATATTATATATTATATATTAAAAATAAATAAATAATACCTAAATCTAATAATATTACAAATAAAAATATAAAATTTAACAATTAAAAACAAAATATATTAAATGTATAATGTTGTAATGAAATTCTAAAATATACTAAAACATGAATAATTTACATAAATATTAGGTGTATGTGTTTCTGTATAATATTTCATTAACTGAGTAATTTTTTTCTATGCGTGTTGTATATAAAAATGAATTAATTACATATATGTATGTGAAATCAATGAAACACACTACATTGGACATATGTTAAATTGAAAAATAAAACACCATTAAAAATTAATAAGACATTAATATGTTTTTAATTATTAGATTTTATTTATTTTCTATATATTTATATGTAATTTATATTAATATGTATACTTAATATATATATATATATATATTATTCTAATTCATTTTTATTAATAGTTTTTTAATCAATATGTTTTTAAATAATTTTTCAAATTTATTCATTTTTTGTTTTTTGTTTAATTATTACAATTCATTAATTTTAAAAATCTATATTTAATATCAATTATTTATTATTAATTATAATATATACTTTTATATTGTATTTATTAATTTTTATCAATTATTATTTAATTAATAAAATGTTTAATATTTTTTTTAATTTACTCATTTTTATTTTTTATTTTTTTAATTATTTCATTTTATATATCTATATGTATTTAATAAATAATATTTATTATTTTTATAATTTATATATATGTATATTCAATATATTAATTTTTAAATATAAATATTTAATTAATAAAATGGTCGATATATATATTTGTTTATTTAATTATTTCATTTTATTATGCACCTTCATCAAAGCTAATAGAGCACAGAAAAAGGATACTCATTATCAGTGCTAAAAATAAAGTGCTAATAAAGGGTACTCTTAATTAGCTCTGAAATTAAATTGATGTTAAGTGGTAGCTTTTATCAGTGCTAAAATTATGCACTGATAAAGGGAACTATTTATATGTGCCAAAAAAATCATTGATAAATTTTAACCATTACTGACACTAAGAAAAAGGCTGATAAAGGTAACCATTTATTGTCACTTTGTTTATCACTATTAAAAGGATATCTTTATCAAAACATCTGTTAGAAATGATAAAGGTGGCCATTATTAGTTCTTTTTTTATAGCACTGATAAATGACAGAGCTATTAAAGGACTCTTTTGTAGTAGTGATAGTGGAAGCTGTAAAAATGTTGCTTCAATAACAATAGTGGAGAAATTTAAGCTTCCAGCTCAGAAACATCCTCAGTCAAACAAATTTCAATCGTTGAACAACTAGATCACAATATGATTCAACAAATAGGTTCTTATTTCAATATCCATTGGTAAGAACAAGTTTTTGGGGTATTGTGTAATGGAATTCCTATGGATGTTTATCACTTGTTGTTGGGAAGGCCTTAAAAGTTTTATAGGGAAGTGGAAGATGGTGAGAGGAATAATACATATTATTTCCGATTTGAGGAAATGAATATCACACTTTCTCCAATGAATCCATATCAAACTCATCAAGAAATATCATTTCTAAAAGTACCAAAAGATGGCCTCTTCATCAATAAAGGTCAAGTGAATAAATCAATCAAAAAGAAAAAAGAAATTTTTTCTTTATTGAGGATGGGAAATTCATTCCATGAGGAGAAGATCCATCACCATCTATTAGCTCGTTACATGATTGAGGAATATCAATATGTGTTTCCTAATGATCTTATGGTAGTATTACAACCCTTTACAGGAATTAAATAACTGATTAATATTATACTAAGTACACAATAGATGAATAAACCATCATATCGGTGTAATCCAGTTGAATTGATGTAATTATTGAAATAAGTGTAAGAATTGATGGATTAAATATTTATAAGGTCGAGCATGATCCATTGTTTGGTTCCAAAATTTTTGGTGATGACTATAGAAGGTATGTATTTCATGTGTATTGATAGTAGAGCTATCAATAATATTACCATCAAATACAAGTATCCAATTCCACCACTTGATGACATGTTCGATGGATCACATTGGTCATCAAAATTATCGAATCTTTATCTTCAATTTGAATACCATGAGATTCAAATAATGTATGGGGACTGTTGAAAAATAGTATTCAAAATCAAAGGTGGATTGTGTGAGTGGAAGTTCATGCTATTCCTCCTCTCAAATTCTCCTTTTACATTCATGAGACTCACGAATGATGTTTTGAAATCATTTATTGGAATATTTTAGGTTGATTTTCTAGGTGATATTTTTATTTACATCATGGACTTGGAGATCCATGTAGATCAACATCAGCAGGTATTTTGCATTCTGGGGGAATAAAGGAAATATGGAACGATGGAAAAGTGTGATTAATTTTCAATACAAGTGGTGTTATTGGTATACGTATTATATAAAGAAGACATCATATTGGATCAATAAAAAGTAGAAGCAATCAATTTATAGATACAACCATAATCCATCACTAAAGTAAGGAGCTTTTATGGTTTGTAATCTTTTTATCATCGATTTGATTCCAATTTAAACACTATCATGGAACATATAACTAAATTCTCGAAAAAAGGGAAATTTTAGTGGTTGAAGGCATAAAATGAAACATTTAAACACATTATGAAAAAGCTGTTTGTAGCACCAGTTATGGAATTACCTGATTTTGATCATGTATTTGAAGTGGACTATGATGTAAGTGTTTTTGGGATAGGAATTGTTCTCATCCAAAGAAAACATGTTATTCCATATTTTAGTGATAAATTGATTGATTCAAGGGGGAATTATATAACACATGATAAGGAATTTTATATGATTGTGAGATACCTAGATCATTGGTCTAATTATTTGAGACCAGAATAGTTTTTTCTTCATTCTGACCATCATTCATTGAGATTTATCAATTATCAAAACAAGATGAGTTTGATGGATGAAAAATGTGTGAAATTCCGACAATCATTCTTATTTGAACCATGATACAACTAGCGGAAGGATAACTTGTTGTCATATTATATATCTCAGAGGTATGTATTAGTTACCATTCTAGATGCTTGAATTCATGGATTTCAAATTATAAAAGATGATTATCAAAATGATATATAGTTTAATTTTATTTTAATCCAATTCAAAATGGTTTTGTGAATAATTATTCTTCACATGATGGGGTTATCTTTAAGATAAACATGTTTTCTATTCCACAAGTTAGTTACAGGGACTTAGTAATTTGGAAGTTACATGATGTGGGACTTCCTGGAAATTTTGGCCTCTATAAAGCCTTAGAGATACTAAAGGTGCATCTCTACTAGACGAAGATACAATCAGATGTGCATGAAATTCTTTTGATATGTGGGACATGTCAAAGAGAAAAGAGTCATTTTGAGAATGGTTTATAAACATCATTACCTATTCCAGAGTAGACACAGGAAGATCTAAACAAAGATTTCATTATGGGTTTACCAAAGACTCAGTGGGGTAAAGATTAAATAATAGTTTTTTTGATAGATTTTATAACATGGATCATTTCATATTTTTTCATAAGACTAAAGATTCAATGAAAGTGGTGGATTTTTTTTCAAAGAGATCGATCCTCTTCATGGAATTCCAGGAAGCATTATTTTAGATAGAGACACTAAAATTTTCATCCATTTTGGGGGAACAATGTAGGGAATTTCAGTGTGAATATTCTTTTAAGAACATCCCATCACCCTCAAATTTATTGTAAAATCAATGTTACCATTATTACATTGTGTAATATTCTCATAAAATTGGTGAACAAGAATATGAGAGATTGGGTTTTACAACTTGCACAAGCTGAATTTGCATAAAATATATCTCCATGTACTACCACTGAACATTCTCCATTAGAAGTGGTTTATGGAATAAATCCAATAACTCATATAGATTTTTTCCCTTTTCCTCTTTATTTTTAAGTTAATATTAATGTGAAGCAGATGGAAATTTAGATGAAGAATATTTTTTAATCCATTTGTGTTTAAATAGAGAACTCTGATGAAGTATACAAGAGACGACCTATCAAGAATTAGAATTAGTCCATTTTCTTACCTATAGGAAGAGTGTGGATTCTCTTTCATATGAGATATTCCCTCCAAAAGTAAAATAAATTTGGTTCCATGGGCTAATGTTTTATTCAATGTGCATGAAATAGTGGGAAACAATGCCGAGAAAATCTATTTACTTGATGAATTTTGTGGACTTTCTATAACGTTTACCATTGGGGACTTATCTCTATATGCTAGAGAATATGATTCCATTGATTTGGGGGAAAATAATCTACAACCGAGGGGAATGATATAGATCAGAATCAACCCGAGAATAATATTTTTGGTCTTCACAATAAATTTAGGCGCAGTTTTTATTCAAATTGGACCAGCTTGAAATTTTTTACACACAACACCATGGTGGGACACAAAACACATATTTTGGTCCTAAAATGACTTATCCACATGAAAAAGGACTAAAATCCATATAAAACCATTTAAGAGGATTTATAACCTATAAAAAAGCATCATTAGGAAGGAATTTTAGTACTTTAGTTATTGGGGTTATTAAATAGCATGAGGAACTATTTTTATTCTTTTTATGTTCCCATTTAGTGCCTCATTACTTATAATTAAATTTGGGCCAATTCTAATCTTTAATTTTCCACTATAATGTGTTTTCACTCCCTTATAATGGGGGAACTTGAATCTATCAAATTATTTAAGCTCGTAGTGCATCCTTCTTGGTTTAAGCTCTCCCCTTTGCCAGAAATTAGTGGTGCATCTCCATTGATGTTGACATTGTCTTTAATCTTAGAGAAACCCTAGCGGGTGCTATTTCCTTTAATCATTTGTATTTTTTCTATATATTTCTTCTTTATCTTCACTTAATCATATCACACTTCTCGTGATGCATCATAACCATAAAACTCCTAAAACCATAAAAAACCCTCAAAATCCCTAACTACTCTAAAATTAATAAAAACATAAAAATACCTTAAAATAACGAAAAATGTAAAAAACATGAAAAAACCTAAAAACACTAAGAAAACAATAAAAATAAAAAAACAATTAAACCCCCTAGGAATCTGAAAATCACTAAAACCCTAAAAATCCTAAAGACCAAAAAAAATCTAAAATACCAACTAAAAACATTAAAAACGTTAAAAAATCAAAAATCCCCTAAAACCCTATAAACATTGAAAACCACAAAACCCCCAATAAACATTAAAAATCCCAAAAAACAGTAAAAACACTCAAAATGAAGAAAAAAACGAAATACCATAATAAAAAAGGTCTTTAAATCCCTAAAAACCTAAAAACCCCAAAAATCCATTAAAACCCCTAATAAAATCATTAAAAACTAAAAACACTTTAAACCCCTAAAACCCTGGAAAACCTTAAAAACACTAAAACCCCTAAAAACCATAAAATCACCTGAAACGATAAAAAACCCTAAAAAGTCATAAAACCCTAAAAACCCACTAAAAACTATAAATCCCATTTGAACACCTAAAAATGTAAAAAAACTCTAAAAACCCATAAAACCAACAGAAACTCAAAATAATAAAAAAAACCTTATAACCATAAAACACCATATCCCTCAAAATCCCTAAAAACCTTATAAAACATACAAATCATAAAATTCCCCAAAATCCCTAAAAGAGTAAAAACTCTAAAAATCCTAAAATCCCTTAAGAAAAACGTAAAAACCATAGAATAAAAACACCCATAAAAACCTAATTTTTTTTAAAAGACATATAAACATTAAATACACTAAAACCCATAAAACCCCTAAAAACCTAAAAAACCAATAAAGACCCTAAAAACCCACTAAAAACACTTTAATCGCTTAAAAAAATTAATAACCCCCAAAAAATTGAAACCCATAAAAACCCAAGAAAAACCCTAATACCCCAAAAAAAACCTAAAACCCCAAAAAACTAGAAAATCCTCCAAATACCTAAAAACCTTAAAAATTATAAAAATTATAAAAATTCACAAAAATCGCTAGATATTTCAAACTCCTAGAAAACTAAAAATTGCTAAAGAAAACAAAACCATTAAAAATTCCAAAAACTCAAAAACCCCAAAAAACTCCTTAAAAACAATAAAACACCAAAAAAGAACTAAAAACTCTAAAAACCCTTTAAACCCCAAGAAATGTTAAAAAACTATAAAAACCATTACAACCTAAAATAATCAAAAAACCTAAAAAAACAATAAAACCATAAACCCTAAAAAACCATAAAACCCCCTCCAAATCCCTAAAACCCTAAAAAAGAAATTTTTTTAAAAAATCTCTTAAATTACATAAAAAATTAAAAAACCCTAGAAACCATGAAATCCCCAATGAAAAACATAACAACCTAAAAATCATTACAAACCCAAATATCCTAAAAAATGAAAAAACCCTACATCCCCTCAAACACATAAAAACCCTAAAACCCATAAAAACCAGTAAAACTCATAAAGACCCTAAAAACCCATAAATACACTAAAAACCACTAAAAATGATAAAAACCATTTAAACCCTTTTAAAATGTTCAAAAAACTATAAAACTGTAAAAACTATAAAAAACTCAAAAACCCTAAAAACCCAAAAATACAATAAAACCCCAACAAACCCTAAAAACCTAAAAACCCCACTAAATCCATTTAAACCCTAAGCACCGTACAAATAATAAAAAAATACATAAAAACATAAAAACACTAAATCCCCTTAAAACCCCTATGAAAACAATAAAAACACCATAAAACATAAAACACATAAATACATAAAAACCTAAAAAATCATAAAAACCCAAAACCCCTAAAAACCAAAAAGAAGAAAAAAACGATAAAAGCCAAAAAACCACTGAAACACTAAAACCCCATTAAAAACCTAAAAAAATAAAAAAAATCTAAAACCCCATAAAACTAAAAAAATCCCTACAAATATAAAAACCATAAAACCCTTAAACCTACTAAAACCCCTAAAACCCCTAAACCCCCAAAAATAAAAAAACGCTAAAAATAATTGAAATACTAAAAGAATCCTAAAAACTCTAAAAACATAAAAGAAACCAAAAAAACCATGAATAACCCAAAAAAACTTAAAAACCTAAAACACTCAAAACCCTAAAATCCTAAAAAATATTAAAACCCCATAAAACTCATAAAAACAATAAAATAATTATACCCCTAAAAACCTTTAAAAACTAAAAAAACATAACAACCCAAAAACTCAAAAAACCCTCAAAACACAAAAAAATTCAAAAAACCAAAAACCCCCCATAAAACCCTCATATCCCTAAAAACCTGAAAATTTTATAAAAATATTAAAAAATCCCTAAAAATACATATAAATATTAAAAAAAACTAAAAATTCTAAGAAAACCTCAAAATTCTAAAAATACATAGAACCCCCCCCCCCCCAAACAAAAAAACACTAAAATGACCTAAAAACACTAAAACGACCTAAAAACCCAAAAAACTCGAAAAAAATAAAACTCCTAAAAATATTATAAATCCTAAGATCCCATAAAAACCCAAAAAATCACTAAAATATTTAAAAAACTTTTTAAACCCTAAAAACTTTAAAAACATAAAAAACAATAAAGATAATTTTAAAACTAAAAAAACCTCTAAAAACAGATTAAAACATTAAAAACACTTAAAACCCTCAAAATCATTAAAATTATTTATAACCCTTAAAAATCCTAAAAATCCATAACATCCACTTAAAATGTATAAAACCAAAAACTCATGAAACCCCCTATAAAAAACCTAAAAACCTATAAGCATGAAAAACCTATAAAAACATAAAAATTGACATACACCATAACAAAACACCAAAAATACTAAAAACACTAAAAACCAAAAATAACCAGTAAAAATATAAAAACCCAAAAGAATGTATGAAAACCCTAAAACCACTAAAAACTCAAAACAAAATTTCAACCCCCAAAATTTTAAAAAAATTACAAAATAAAACATCCTAAAAACACCAAAAAAACATAAAAACCCTTAAAAACCGTAAACCCAATCAAAATACCTGAAAACCCTAAAAAAAATAAAAATCCTAAAAAACTACAAAAAATCCATAAAAATGTAAAATCCATAAGAAAACCATAAAAACACAAAACCACTTTTCACCACAAAAAACATAAAAATGATAAAACAATAAAACCCCTAAAACCCCTAACAATCCATAAAACCTTAAAAACCCCAACAAACCCATAAAAATTTCAAAAAACTCTAAAAACCTTTAAACCCCTAAAAAACAAATAAAAACACTAAAAACACACAAAAATCAGATAACCCCTAAAAACACTGAAAATCCCTAAACCCCCTAAAACCCATAAAAATTATAAAAATCATAAATATTACTAAACCAAAATAACCCTAATACCCTGAAAAAAATGATGAAATATGTAAAATTCTAAAAATAGCTAAACATCTTTAAAAACATAAAAAAACTAAAAAATACTTCAGACCCCTAAAATGTTAAAAAACTAAAAAAACCATAAAACCCATACAAAACCAAAAAACCAAAAACACCACAAAAACCCTCAAAATCATTAATAACCCTAGAAATCCAAAAATTACCAAAAAATCTGCAAATATGTATATCAACCTAAAAAACTTTGGAAAACCAAAAGAAACCCTTAGAAACCAAAAAACACTGAAATCCCCAAAATACCTAAAGAATGCTAAAAACCCTAAAACCCAAAAAAAACAAAAATCCCATAAAACCCTTAAACCACTAAAATTGTAAAATAACCATTAGATCTCTAAAAATGTTAAAAACTATAAACAATTAAACCCTAGGAAACATAAATGAATCCTAAAACCCCAAAAATCAATAAAAATCCTTAATATAGTGACAATCGCTAAAAACACTAAAAACCTATAAAAATATAAAAAATCCCTTAAATCTGTAAAGATGTAAAATACACTAAAACTGAGAAAAGAAAGTAGGAATCCTTAAAACTATAAAAACACATCAAACCTATAGAAGACCTAAAAACCTATAAAACCATTAAAACCCTAAAAACCCATAGAACCCTAAAAACCCATAAAAACCATAAAACACTAAAAAACTAAAAACCCTTTAATCCATTAAAAATATAAAAACGTATAAAAACCCTAAAAAACCTAAAAACTAGAAAACCCCTAAAACCCCAAAAAACATAAAAACACTAAACAGTCGAAAATCATTAAAATTACCTAAAATAACTAAAAACAAAAAACCCTAAACCCCCGAAAAACCCACTAAGAATCCCTTAAAACCCTAAAAACACTTAAAACCCATAAACCCCCAAAAATGATAAAGACTGTAAATAATGGTAAAAATATAAAAATAACAAAAAACATAAAAACCCTAAAACCATATACAACTCCAAAACCCCATTAAAACCCTAACAATGGTAAAATAAACTCTAAAAAACATAAAATACCAAATAAAATTAACAAACAATAAAACCCAAAAATAATATAAAACCATGAAAACCCCTAGAAATTCCAAAACCATTAAAAACCATAAAATTCATAGAAAAATCCCAAAAAATTTAAAATACACAAAAAACCTAAAGGCCGTGAAAAGTGCCAAGAAAAACATAAAACACTAAAAAACATTAAGAACATAAAAACATAAAAATATTATAACCCTTAAAAACACAAATACCATAAAACACCAAAAACCCAGAAAAACACCAAAACCGCACTAAAAACTCTAAAAATACTTTAAATCGATAAAAAAATTAAAAATACTAAAAATCTAGAAAACTCCTAAAAACCCCTAAAAACTCAAAAGACCATAAAACCCCTAAAATCCCCCAAAATCACTAAAAACCCAACTAAACCATAAATATCATATAAATACATAAAATATTCCTAAATTTGTGAAAACTCTAAAAAATTGAAAAATACCAAGAAAACATTAAAAACACTTAAAAACATAATTACCTAATAAATGTTCAAAAAACCTAAAAACCCTAAAAACCCTAAAAACCATAAAAACCATTAACCCCACAAAAATAAAAACAAATAAAATCCTAAAAAATCTAAAAACACTAAATACTATAAAATATGTAAAACATAATAAAACTATTAAACACCCTAACAACCGTAAAAATCAAAAAAACCCTAAAACCACAAAAAACCATAAAAACACTAAACCTCTAAAAACCATAAAACCCCTTAAAATACATAAAAACCATAAAATCCATAAAAGTCCTAGAAAATACATAAAAACGCCTAAAAACATAAAAAAACTAAAAAAACTGATAAGCACAAAGAAAATGTTAAAAAAACCCAATAACACTTAAAACCACTGAAAACATAAAAACTCTAATTATTTTAAAAACCTGAAAACCCATAAACCACTAAAAAAAATTAAAACACTAAATCCGTTAAAACCCCCTAAAAATCCATAAAAACCCTAATACCCACTAAAACTCTAAAAACCCATTCAACCACTACAAATTTTAAAAATCAAAAAATACAATAAAGATCCTAAAAACTAAAAAAACCCTAAAACTAAAAAATACATAAAAACCATAAACCCATTAAATACATAAATAACCAAAAAACCATAAAAACCCTAAAAATCCTGAAAAATATCTAAAATATACCTAATAAATTAAATACTAATATATAACATAAACCTGTATAAAACCGTAAAAACCTAAAAAACATAAAATACCTACAATTATAAAAAAATGTAAAAATAATAAAAACTCACAAATCCTTAAAAACCAAAAAACCCATAAAAAATATAAAAACCCACTGTATATATAAAAAACTTTTTAAACCCCTAAAATGTTATAAATATAAGTATAAAAACCCTAAAAGACTAAAAACCCTTAAAAC
Source organism: Viscum album (assembly GCA_963277665.1). Lineage (NCBI taxonomy): Eukaryota > Viridiplantae > Streptophyta > Magnoliopsida > Santalales > Viscaceae > Viscum > Viscum album. Next base: position 2,119,610,565 of record OY728120.1, read on the forward strand.
CCAAAAAACCCACTAAAAACCTTAAAACCCCTCAAAATCCCTAAGACACCTCAAAACCAATAAAAATTCCTTAAATATCCATAAAGATCCCTAAAAACATAAAAACCCTAAAAACAAGAAAGCACCTAAGAAAACCATAAACACTTAAAAAACATAAAACCCTTGAAAACCTAAAAAACACTAAAAACCAAAAAACCCCTCAAAATCCAAAAAAACCGTAAAAATAATTAAAATCCTAAAAAACACTAAAAATCCCTAACAACTTAAAAACACTAAAAAACCTGAAAACCCATAAGAATAAATTTAAACCTAAAAAATGGGAAACCCCTCAATAAATGTAAAAATTTATAGAATCCTTATAAGGACCTAAACACTGTCACAACACCCTAAAACCATAAAACCCCTAACAGCGATAAAAACCCAAAACCCAATAAAACCCACTAAATGAACAAAAATCCATTATACCCGAATTTTTTTTAAAATCTAATATATATTAAAAACCCTAAAAACTCAAGAATATCCTCAAACTCTAAAAACACATAAAACCCTCAAAATCCATAAAATATATTAAGAATCCAAAAAATAATGATAAATCCCTAAAACCATAAAAACTCTTAAAATCCCTAAAAACCACTAATAAAACATTAATGACCTAAAAACACATAAACGCCTTAAAAAACCTAAAAACCTAAATAACGCTAAAAACCATAAAAACCCAAAAACCCTTAAAAACCATTAATACATCTAAAAAAATTAAAAACCCTAACAACCTATAAAAACACTAAAACCCACTAAAAACTCTAAAAATAGTATAAACCCCTGAAGATGCTGAAAACTCCAGAAAAAATAAAAACCTAAGAAAACTAAAAAGAATACACTAAAACCCCAAAAAACATAAAAGCATTAAAACACAATAAAACCCCTCAAAATCCATAAATACCCTAAAAATCATAAAAATACAAAGAAAATCCTAAAATCCCTAATAAAGTAAAAAAAACCTGAAAACAAAAAGGAAACCTTAAAAACCAAAACGCACATAAATCCCCCAAAAAACATAAAAAACATAAAAATCCTAAAACCCCTAAAACCATACCCCCCCCAAACCATAAAATTTGAAAAAACAATAAAACTCCAAAAAAACACTAAAAACATTAAAACCCTTTAAACCTCTAAAAACATTAAAAAATCTAAAAACCATAAAACCCCAAAAAAACCTAAAACACCAAAAAATTAATAAAGCCCCAAATCCCTCCAAATCACTAAAACCCCAGAAACCATAAATATTATAAAAAAGCACTAAAATCCCTAATAATTTAAAAATCCCTAAAAGCATATGAAAAAAACCAAAGAAAACATTGAAAACATAAAAACCCTAAAACCCCTAAAAACTATTAAACACTTTAAATTCCCATAAAAACCATCAAAATAAAAAAACTATAAAGACAAATTAAATGCCAAAAACATTAAAAAATATAAAAACCATAAATCCCCTAAAAGACTCAAAAAACCTCTAAAATCCATTAATACCCTAAACCCCCTAAGAACCTCAAAATACATAAAAACACTAAAAAAATTAAAATCCTAAAAAAATACCTGAATTCCATTAAAATATAAAAACATAAAAAATCTCCTAAACCCCAAAAATGATATAAAAACCATAAAAACACATAATCCCACTAAAAACCCTAAAATTTTCAAAAACCACTAAAAACATAAAAACCAGTCAAACCATAAAAACCATAAAAATTTATAAAAACCCTAAAACCCACTAACAACTATAATAACATTTAATCCACTAAATTATTTAAAGAATTATAAAAACTTTAAAAACACCTAAAAACTCAACCCTCCCCCCCACAAAAAAATAGAAACCGTAAAAATTCTATAATTTCTCTAAAATCGTAAAAACCATAAAAACCCATAAAAATCTGAAAAATTCCATAAAAATCTAAAAAAAATAAAAATATCAAAAAACGTTGAAACCCCCAAAGAAAATTATAAAAACAAAAAAACTATTAAAACCCCTAAAAACATAAAAAATGTTTTACACCCTAAATATCCAAAAAAAACCCTAAAAACCATAAAACCCCTAAAACCCTAAAACAACCAAAAAAACCCTTGTAAACCACTAGAACTCGAAAAACATTTAGAACCAAAAAAAATATTAAATACTCTATGAAACATAAAAACACTAAAAAATAAATAACCTCTGAAAACCAAAAAAACCACCTAGAATCCAAAAAAACCACTCAATGTCCCTAAAACCCCTGTAAATTTAAAAAATCATAAAAAAATACATAAAAAATCCAAAAACCATAAAACACCCTTGAAACACTGAAAACCACAAAAATAACCTTAAAAACAAAAAACAAAAAAATAAAAAATGATGAAAACATTAAAAACCCCATAAATCCTTAAAATCCAATAAAAACTCTAAAAAAATTTAAACCCATAAAAATGTTAAAAACTCTAAATAAATAACACCCAAAAACCAAAAAACACAAAAAATCTAAAAAACCATAAAAAACCTTTCAACCCTTAAAATCACTAAAAGCCCAAAAAACACTAAAAATATTTAAAAATACCTAAAAATTCAAAATTCTTAAAAACCTTAAAAACCATAAAAAAAACCTCAAATCCCTAAACCCACTAAAAACCTAAAAACAAGAAAAAATTATAAAGCCCCTAAAACCCTTAAAAGTCCCTAAAACCCATTAAACACATAAACACATAAAAAACCATAAAACCATTTAAAATTACTAAAAACTCTTAAAAACATTTAAAACCCATAATATGTAAAAAAATTAAAAAAAATAAAACCCAAGAAAAATAAAAATAATTTAAGAACTCAAAAAATCATAAAAACTATAAAACCTTTAAAATCCTTAAAACCCGTAAAAATAATAAAAATATTAAGAGTTTCTTAAAAATCCCTAAAAATATAAAAAACCATAAAACCCCTAAAAACCTAAGAAAACATTAAAAACCCAAAAACACAAACAACCCATGAAATAAAAAATGACATTAAAACCATAAAAACTATAAAACGCAAAAAAACATAAAATCCATAAAATCCCCCCAAAACCTTAAAACCAATAAATACCCATAAAAACAATATAAATGTACTAAAAACTTTAAAAACCATTTGAACCCTTAGAATGATTAAAAAAAATATTAAAATCTGAAAAAACTCAAAATACCCCCCCAAAAAAACTAAAAACACACCATAAAAACCATAAAATCCCTAAATCCCCAAAAAACACACAAAATCCCTAAAATTTATTAAAATAATAACCCCCCCCCCCCACCCAAATTCCCAAAAAAGTTAAAAAATCATAAAAACCATGAAAAATACCTAAGAAAACATAAAAAACCAAAAAACCTATAAAGCCCCTAAAAATGATAAAAACAGAAAAAACCAGAAAAACCCTAATACCATAAAAACCATAAAACACCTAAAATATAATAACCATTAAAATATTAAAAACACAAAAGAAATTAAAAATTCTAAAATTAAATAAACCCAGAAAGAATTAAAAAAATCATAAAAAACATTTAAACCCTAAAAACTCAAAAAAACCCTAAAAACCTAAAAACCCCAAAAATAAATAAATATACTGAAAATCCTAAAATCCCTCAAAATCCAAGAATTATATCACCAATCTCTCCTGGGGTCTGTCACTCGGTGCTATGTTTTCGAGGGTTTCCTTCAGAATTCATTCATAGTGGCTTTGATTTCTTGAGTCTCTACCCTCCATCTTTGGCCTCATGCAGTTTGGACATGACGATGGTTTTCATCATTAGTGGTGATGACCCAGACTTTGTGTGATGTTCCTTTATTCCTCATATTCACTATAGATACAATTTTATGGACATATTTTCTAGGTTGTTGGTGATGAGATCTCCCCTTCCATGATCAGATCTGAGATTAGGGGATTTCAGTCGATTCTATGGTAATGCAATAGTTTTAGGTGGATGTAGAAGGAATGGTGTTGGCTTTAGTGATGGTGCTCTCTGGGGGTGCTTTTCAAACTCAAGAAGGCAGTGGCTTTCCGTATTCAGTGACTTCATCTCCCCCGAGCGGTTACCTTTATCTGGATCTCTACTTTGGAAATGTTATGTTGCTAGCACGCTTCAGATTTGTCATCTTTAGAGGTTGTACATGCTGTTCTGGTCTACGATCGGTCTGATCTGGCTTGCGGTGTAGCAAATGGATCTTTGGTGGAAAACATTCTTCTTGGAAATCAGCTTTGTATCGAGGTGGACGTTTCATATATGGGGTTTCCTTGGGATGATCAGTGGAGTTGGGGGACTCAACAATGGAGCATGTTGTTTTGGAAATTGGTGCTTGAGGCTGTGATGGGGACTCATAGATCCATTCAATAGGAGGCACAGATGAGATCGTCTTAGCATCAGTTTGTGCAGAAAATGTTGGTTTGTATTTATGGTTTTTCTCTTGTGGATCTATTTCATTCGGTTGATGAAGGGCTCATTATGTTTTGTTGTGCTATGGCGGCTATATTAGACTGTGGCCTCCTATGTTGTGGTTGGTTTGGTTGTGATTCATCGAGGGTTCTGGATATTGGTTTGGTTGAGTGGTGATGGATGTTGTCTTGTCATTGGGTGCTATAGATGGATTATAGGCATTGGTGTTGGTAGCATCATGTTTCTAGATGTGATACTAAGGGTGAAATGATGGAAGCTGGCTGAATAAAAGGTCATGGTTACTAGATTATATTTTGTTGGGTGAAGGCTTATTCTTGGTTGGGATGTTATGAAAGCTACTGGTGCTTGGTGATGGTTGCTGCTTTGCTGTGAGGTGATGAAGGCAGTACCAGAGGCTGGAATTTGAGCTGCTGGATGCTTGTAGCTGCTTGTCCTGGAGGTATATTATGGCCCTGGAATGTGTTGAAGGAGATTTTGATGTTGAAGGTTATGGATGGTATAATATGTGTTGCGAGATGCGGGTTGCGGATTACCTTGGAAGTTTTGATGGAGATGATTGTGAATATCTGTTTTTTTACATTTTGTGTGTTTTTTGGGTTCTTGGATTTCATGGGTTTGGGGATGTTAAGGGTTTTTGGGTGTGGGTCGTTTGACCCCTCCCCTCCCATGTCTTCTGCGTCTTTTTTTCCTAATAAATTTGAGGGGAGGTTTTAGGAATATCTTGACACCAGCAACTTCCATGCCCTCAAAATCCCTTAAAAACATAAAAACCATAAAATCCTAAAAAACACCTAAAAATCCATAAAACATTATTTCCCTAAAAACACTAAAATATTCAAAGAAAAATTTAAAAAAATTAAAACACATAAAACTTCTAAAAACATAAAAAATTCAAAAACCGATAAAAACCCTAAAACCCTAAAAATTGATAAAAACATTAAAACTGATTGAAATCCAATAAAAACCATAAAACAACATAGAACACTATAAAACCCTTCAAATCCCAAAAAATTTCACAAAACACTAAATCCCTTTAAAATCCCAAAATACCCAAAAAATACCTAAAACCGAAAATATAAAAATAGTTAAAAAACACAAAAAACCCTCCAAATCTCAAATAAACCCTAAAAAAATAAAACATCTAAAAAGTCCTAAAAATACCTAAATTCATTAAAAACCTGAAACTCCCTAAAATTTCTTAAGAAAACTATAAGAAAATAGAAATGCAATTAAAATCCATAAAAATGATAAAATTCCTAAAAAACCTAAAAACCCTAAAAATCATATCAACCATAAAACCCCAAAAAACCATAAATACCCTACAAACCAGAAATACCCTAAAAACCCATAATGAACCCTAAAAAAACTAAAAATATAAAAACCCTTTAAAACCCCAAAAACATTAAGAAAATTTCAAACACCATTTAAACCATAAAAGCTCATAAAACCCCCAAAAATCCAAAAACAAATAATAAACCCTAAAACCAAAAAAAACATAAAAAACCTCAATATCTATAAAAACAATAAAAACCATAAATATATTAAAAAACCAAAAATATTTATAAAAACATAAAATATGCTAAAAACCCGGAAACCCCTATTATAACCTTAAAAACTAAAAAAACATAAATGTCCTAAAACCAAAAAAACCATGAAAAACATTAAAACCCATAAAACACCCTAAAAGACATAAAAACCCTCTTAAAACTCTATGAAAACATTAAACCCATAAAAACATTAAAAACAATAAAAAACCTTAAAACCCCTAAAAATAAAATATCCCCAAAACCCCAAACACCCCAAATCCTTCGAAATACCAAAATCAAAAAAAACCAGAAAACTACTAAAAAGCTCAAAAAATCCTTAAAGATCTAAACAAATTGAAAAACCAAAAAACTTGTTAGGAAAACATAAATATCTAAAAAGTCATAAAACCCCTAAAAAGAAAAATAATTTGAAAACCCCTAAAAACAATAGAAACCATAAAACCCCTAGAACAATAAAAATCCCAAAACCCTCATAAAAACCTAAACCAACTAAAAACTCTAAAATACATTTAAACAGTTAATAATTTAAAAATACTCTAATGACCTTAAAAAGGGTAAAAAACACAAAATGACCTAAAAACCATAAAATTCCCTAAAACCATAAAATCCTAAAAATTTCTAGAAAATCTCTAAAAATCCCAAAAATCATAAAACGACTAAAAACCCTAAAAATGATAAGAAACCCCTAAAACCCTAAAATCACTTAATAACCCAAAAAACCAAAAAACCACTAAATCCCTTAAAACACTAAAAACTAAAATACCCTTAAAACATTAAAATACCCCCAAACCCAATAAATACCCTAAAAACCACTAAAACCCTGAAAAAACTTCACACCCATAAAAATTATAAAAAAACTCTAATAAACCATTAAAACCCTAAAAACAAAAAAAATCCCTAAAAACCCAAAGAAACCATAAACTCCTAAAAACGCTTGAACCCCTAAAACCCTAAAAATCCTAAAAATTTATAAAAAACCTAAAATATCCATTAAATTCTAAAATACATAAAACCCCAAAGAAAAACCTAAAAACCTTAAAATACTTATGGTCCCTAAAAAACTAAAAATACCTATGGGCCCTAAAAAACTAGAAATACTAAAAACCCTAAACACCGCTAGACACCTAAACACATTAAAAATCATAAAACCCCCTAAAAACCCATAAAACCCATAAACACTATAAAAACCAATAAAAATCCTAAAAACCATTAAAATACCTAAAATTGTTAAAATCCCTGAAAACCCCTAAAAAGGTAAAAAAATCCAAAAAACCCAAACAACCAAACAAACCTAAAAACCATAAACAAAACATCAAAATCCCTAAAAACCAATAAATATCATAAAAAATACCTACAAATACTTAAAATATTAAAAACCTAAAACCTAGAAAATCCCTAAGGAATCCTAAAAACATAAAAAAGGCTTAAACCCCCCCCCCCCAAAAAACTAAAAATGATTAAAACACTAAAACTTTGGAAGCCATAAAAACCACAAAAACCTTAAAACCTGAAAAAACAATAAAAATGAAAAAAGTCCCATAATACTCTAAAAACTCATTAAACACCTAGAAATATTCAAAACCTCTACGAAACAATAAAAACTGTATAAATCCCAAAAACACTATAAAACCCCAAACCCCCAAAAAGCCCCCTAAAATCCTGGTAATCCCTCAAAATCCTCCAAAATCTCTGAAATACCTAAAAACCTAAACACCCATAAAAGTCTAGAAAAACTATAAGAAAACTTTATAGACCTAAAAACACATATAATCCGTAGAAAACATTAAAAATGGTAAAACCCTAAAACACCTAAAAAGGCCACTAAAAACCCTAAATACCCATAAAAACCATAAAACCCACTAAATTCTCTTAAAACCCTTATAACCCTCTAAAACGTTAAAAACTATAAAAACCATAATCCCCTAAATAACTAAAAATCACTAAAAGTCCAAAAAAACTATAAAGACCCTAAAAACCAAAAAAAAACAATGAAAATCCCTAAAAACAACTAAAATGATAAAAAACATCCAAAAGACCTAAAAATCACTAAAAATGAAAGAGACTCTAAATCCCATAATACCACTAATTAAACAATAAAAACCTAAAAACACTTAAAACCCTTAATAATCCTCAAAATCAGAAAAAAATCCACAAAAAAATCTAAATACCCAAAAAACTGTAAAAACCATAAATAATTTTAAAGACCATATAAAACATAAAAAACCAATAAAACTTGTAAAACCCACTAAAACTATAAAACCTATTATACCCATAAAAATGTTAAAAAACACTAAAAACCTACACCCATAAAATATTAAAAAAAATATAAAATTCATAAAAAACCATGAACCACTAAAAACCTTAAAAACCCATATAAACATAAAAAACATAAAAGGCCCAAAAACTCTATAAAAAATAAAAAAACCAAAAAACCTTGTAAAAACATAAGAAAAGATTAAATTAAAAGAAAAACTACCCCCCCACCCAATAATTAAAAATACAACGAAACTAAAAAACAATAAAATCCCTAAATACCCTAAAACCCACAAAAAACCCTTTAAACCTTATAAACTAGAAAATCCCACAAAACCACTAAAACCCACTATAAATTATTAAAACACTTTTAACCCCTAAAATTGTTTAACTCTATTAAAATATAAGAGCACTAAAAACTAAAAAAACCCTTGAAAACAATAAAAAAACTCAAAAGAACTAAATCCCCTTAATTTTCCTAAAAATCTAATAATCATAAATATCCAAAAAATACCAAAAATCATTAAAAATTTAAAAGTCCCTAAAACCCCTGAAAACACTAACAAAACCTTAAAGACATAAAAAAACATAAAAACCCTAAAACTCCAAAAAATCCTAAAACACTGAAAAAATATAAAAACATTAACAACCATAAAATCCATAAATACCATAAAAACACAAAAACTCCAAAACTTCAGAAAAATAATAAATAATCTGAAACCCCTATAAACCCTAAAAATGTTAACAACTATAAAAATCCTTTAAAAGCCTAATAAACCTCAAAATACCCTAAAACCCCAAAAAAAATAAAACCCCCCAAAACACTAAAAATGACTAAATACACTAAAACAATAAATACCCTATAAAATTCCTAAAATCCCTAAAAACCAAAAAAATGTAAAAAAATCCTAAAAACATGAAAAACTCTACGAAAACCATAATAACCTAAAACCCCTTAAAACTCCAAAAAACCAAAAAAATGATGGTAACCATAAAAACACTAAAAATCCTAAAAACCCTATAAACTATAAAAATTACTAAAAACTATTTAAAACTCTAAAAACCCATAAAAACCATTAAACCCACTAAAAATTCTAAAACCCCTTTAGACAATAAACCCTTAAAACACTCAAAATTATGATGTAATCTTAAAATATAAAAATACTAAAAATCAATAAAATCCCTAAAAATGTAAATACCCCATAAATTCTTGAAAAACCTATAAAAACCAGAAAACCCATAAACCCATTAAAACCCCTAAATACCTAAAAACAGATAAAACCCCTTAAACAAATAAAAACATTAAAACCCCAAAAGAAAATAAAAACCCCTGAAACTGTTAAAAACCCCAAAACCCATAAAAACCCAAAACCCACTAAAAACTCTAAAAACACTTAAAACCCCTAAAAATTAAAAACATTAAAAACCATTAATAACTGAAAACCCCCTTAAATCCCAAAAAACAATAAAAACCCTAAAATCAAAAAAACACTCAAAATCCCCTAAAATTCAGTAAAGACCTAAAAACTATAAAAACCCTAAATAACCCTAAAAATCCCTAAAAACATAAAAACACTAAAATCTTGTTAAACCCCTATGAAAAACATAAAAACCATAAAACACTAAAATTCCCTAAAAACCTGAAATACAATAAAAACAATAAAACCCAAAAAAACTATACAACCCCTAAAAACAGCAAAAATCATAAAACCCATTTAACCCCTAAAAACATAAAATACCAAAAAACCTAAAACCTATAAAAACCTTAAAAATCATACATACCCCTAAATACCTTAAACACCCCAAAAACCCAAAAACCCAAAACCCAAAAAAACCACTAAATACACTAAATACCTTATAAACACTTAAAAATTATAAAAACATAAAAAAACCATTAAAACCTAATGAACTATAAACCACAAAAAATTAAAAAACCTATAAAACCCAAAAAAACCCTCAAAATCCATGAATACACATAAAAAAAATATAAAACCTAAAAAAAACCTAAAGGTCCCTAAAAATGTAAAAAATCTTAAAAACCCTAAAATACCATTTAAAAACCCAAAAAAAACCTAAAAGCACATAAAACTCCCAAAAGCATAAAAATTGATAAAATCCCTAAACACCTAGAAACCCCTAAACCCCTAAATATAATAAAAACTCCTTAAAACTATTAAAAACCACAAAACAGATAAAAACACTTTCCCCAATAAATAATATAAAAACACTTTAAACCCCTAAAATGGATTAAGAACTTTAAAAACCATTAATTATCCAAAATCCTCTAAAAACACAAAAAATCATAAAATCCCTAAAAACACTAAAAAACTATAAAAACCCTCGGGTGGAGGTGAAGGGGACAATAGGGGTGGCTTCCCCCCAACCTCTGAATACTGATGTCCCCTGCTAGTCTGCTTTGCTGGCTGGAAGTGACTTAGAGGTGGCCCTGATGGATTTGGGTGGTTTCATTGTGAGTCTTGATGGAGGTGCTGGTGTTTCGGGAAATGCTGATGAGGAGAAAGAGCTGCTGGCTGAGAGGGATAATCGGGTTTATATTGAAGGTGTTCATAGGTGTGGTGACTCCCCTAGGAGGAAGATAGATTTAGGGAAGGCTGATGTGATAGGCGTCTGGAAAGAAAATGTCGAGGATCCCTCTGCTATGGATCTGGAGCGAGATGATATAGCTGGCTTAAAGGCTAATGAGATCACTGATGGATCCTTTCCAGCAATTGAGGGTGTTGTGGTGCTCCAAACAGCATTCAGGTTGTAGCCTTGGCTGAGACTGCCATGGTGGATGAGCTGGTAGCAGATGTCATGAAGGAGGCAGTGGTTGCTCATGGCCCGAAGACTGGGGATGAGTGGAGCTTGACTTCAGCTGAGGAAAGGTCTATGGATGATGAAGAGACATGGATCCCCATGTTTCCTTACATGAACTGACATGATTCCCCTCTAGTTATGTCCGGGTGTCCAGGCGTGGGGGGACCTGACATGGGGCCTGGGTCACCTCCTCCCTCTGACAACACAAGTGGTGCTAAGGAACCTCCCAGTGGCCAGTTCATTAGCCCTCTAACTGAAAATGCTAGCGATGATGGTGGTCCGTCCATTGACCTGCAGAAGGCTATGGTACTTCATGGTGTCCCATCTACCGAAGATTTCTGTGTGCAGTTGCATGAGATGGTGTGGGTTGAACGGGAAAGGTTCCCGCTTGAGGATGAAGCTGAGAGGCTTGGGGAGAGGATTGCTGAGGCTGATCGCCAGATAAATGCTGCAAAGGCCAGATCAAAGAAGGAAAGAACCGGAGGAGGTGCTGAAACTCATGGGTCAGAATGTATGAATGGGAAGGCACCATCGGCTGTCAGTGATGGGGTCACTTGCATGAAGGCGGGTGTTGCAGCTGGATCCACTTCCGCCCCTCCGAGATGAAGACGGAGGATGGATTACTCTACCCTCCCACATCCCATGGAAATTAGGTCCTCTTCACGAGCTTTCAGACTTATTCTAAAGGTGAATAAGCGAGAGAGGGTTTCAATTTCAGTAGAGAAAGAGAAGGCTAGGATGAAGCTTCATTCCAGGCTTGGCATGCAAGAGGATTTTCAGTCTGGATGGGACTCAATAGACATGGGTGCTGAGTCAGATTTCAGTTTTGTTGATGTGGGAGACGGTTTTGGTGTGGGCATGGGGTTTCGAGGTGCGGAGCTGGATGATTTTGGTGGCAATGTTGACTGATCCTCCCCTTGTGTGTTTTCCCTTTTGGACTTTTTGACTTCTTTGTTTTTGAATTTTTCTTTTCTTCCTTTCTTTCTGTGGCCTTTGGGCTGAGGTCGTAAGGGGTTTTGGGTGTGGATCGATGGATCCCTCCCCTCCCTTGTCTGCATTGTCTGTGTCTTTTCTTTTAATAAATTTTGTGAGTTTCCAGGAATAGCCTGGACCTGAACCTTCCTTTCCCTAAAAACCCTAAAAACTCTAAATCCCATAAAAAACCTAAAATACCTAAATCCCTTAAAACCCCTTAAAACTACTAAACAAATATAAAAACCATAAAATTTTATTAAACTCTAAAAAAAATTAATAACCATCAAAAAATCACAAAAAAACATAAAACCCCATAATAACCATAAAACCATTTAAAACCATAAAAAACCATAAAACCCCCAAAATCCTTAAATACCATAAAAACCATTAAAATCATAATAAATCAAAAAAAATTAAAAATGTAAAGACCCAAAAAATGTTGAAAAACACTATGAAAACCATAAAACCCAAAAAACACTTAAAACCCATAAAACACAAAAAAAAACCTATAAGTCCCTAAAAACCCTAAAAACCTGTAAAAACCATAACGCCCTTAAAATTGTAAAAAAACCCTAAAACCCACTATGAACTCTAAAACCCCTTTAAACACCTAAAAACATTGAAAATCTCTAAATACCTTAACAACACTAAAAAACTAAAAAACCCCATAGAACCATAAAAACCCCAAAAATCCAAAAAACCCTCAAAATCCATAAAAACCCTTAAAAACTATAAAAATATTTGAATGGCCCAAAAAATCCTTAAAAACATAAAAAACCCCATAAAATCTCAAAAAAATCAAAAGTAATCAAATAATCCAAAAAACATAAAACCCCAAAAAACTATAAAAAACTGAAAAACACCCTAAAAGTTTTAAAAACCATAAAAACCCCTTAAATCCTTAAATCCACCTAAATACCAATAAAACCATCAAAACCAAATGAGGAATATAAATGTCATTTAAACACTTAAAATCATTAATACTCTCAAAAATTAGAAAAACCCTAAAAAACTCAAAAAAACCAAAATTAAAAAAAACCCTAAAAACCCCTGATAACCAGAAAAACCAGAAAAACCCCTCAAAATCCCTAAAATCCATATAAACCCATAAAAACGGAAAAAATACCTAAAAACATAAAAATGAAAAAAACATAATGACCCTAAGAAAACAATAAATAAATAAAAACACATAAAACCCCTAAAAACCTAAATAATGATAAAAACCCTAAATACTCTAAAATCCACAAAACCCTTAAAAACCGTCAAAATCTCTAGAGAAATATAAAAACCATAAAAATTCACTAAAATTCACTAAAAACTCTAAAATACATTTAAACCCCTACAAATGTAAAAAATATCTAAAATCCTTATAAATCATAAAAAATACCTAGAAAACATTAAAACATAAAAAACTATAAAACCCTAAAAATCCCAAACCCCCTCAAAATCCCTAAAAGCAAAAATACTGAAAGAAAATCCTGAAAGTGACAAAAAATACATAAAAATGCAAAAACACCAAAAAAACTAAGAAAAACCTATGAAGCCTTGTAAAAAACACTTAAAACCCCTAAAACACTAAAAACCATAAATCCCTAAAAACCATAAAACGTCTGAAACCATAAAAACCCTTAAACCGATAAAAACCCCCAAACCCCTAAAAAATCAGAAAACCCTTTAAATCCCAATCTTTTTTAAAAACCTCTTGAATAATGTTAAAACCATATAAAACCAAAAACACCTAAAACCCCAAAAAAACCAAAAATACAAAAATACATGAAAAATACATAAAAACCATAAATATTTAAAAAACTAAAAAAATAACTAAAAATTTAAAACCCCTAAAACCCCAAAAAATACTAAAAACCATAGTACACATAAAACCCCTAAAACCGTAAATCACCCATATACATGAAAAAAACAAAAAACCCATACGAATCCTAAAAACACATAAATACCATAAAAACCCACTAAAAACTCTAGAAACCCAAAAAAATAAACAAAACCCTAAAAACCATATAAAACCTAAAATCGTAAAAACCCTAAAATCCATATAACCACAAAACTATTAAAGTCAAAAAAAATCCCCAAAATCCCCAGAAACATAAAAAACCTCAACAACCTAAGAAAAGACAAAAAACCTAAAGACACATTAAAACCTAAAAAAGCTAAATAAGGTTAAAACCATAAAATCCCTAAACACAGTAAAATCCCATAAAACACAAAAAAACCATAAAATCCCTAAAACCCATTAAAAAAACCAAATAAAAAATATAAAAACACTTTAATCCCTAAAAATGTCAAAAAGGCCAAAAATACATTAACCCTTAAATACTCAAAAAACTCTACAGCCCCAAAAAAGACATTAAAACCCTAAAAACCCAAAAAAACACAAAATCCCTAAAAACCATAAAAATCGTAAATAGTCACTATAAAATATTTAAAATCATAAATAATTATAAATACCCTAAAAACCACTAGAAACATTAAAAAACACTTAAATACCTAAAGATAAGAAATCTCTAAAAACCCTAAAACCCTAAAAACTATGAAAGCCCTAAAAACCATGAAAACACCTAAAACTCATAAAAAACCATACAGCATTATAAAAAACCCTAAAAATAAAAAAAATCCTTTTAAAACAGAAAAAACATTATAAAACTCTCCAAAACCATTAAAATATGGAAAAACAAAAAAACCATAAAAACCCAAATTACCATAAAAACAAAAAAATTATATAACCCTAAAAACCTAGAAACTATCAAAATACATAAAACTATAAAAATTAATAAAAATCAAAAAAATACCTACAAATACCTAAAAACATAAATCGCATAAAAACTATAAAAACAAAAAGAAATCCTTAAAACCTAAAAACACATAAATCCCCAAAAAAAACCCAAAAGGGATATAAAACATAAAATCCTTCAAAATCCCTAAAAACCTTAATAAAAAAAAATCCAAATATCCCTAAAAATCATAAAAAATGTAAAAACCCTTAAAACCTTAAAAACCCTAAGAAAACTATAAGAAGATAAAAACACTTAAAACCCATTAAAACTAAAAAAACATTAAAACCCCTTAAACCCTTAAAAATACCCAAAAAACACCTAAAACTCATAAAAATATAAAAACCATATAAACTCTAAAAACCCACTAAAAACTCTAAAAACACTTAAAACCCCTAAAAATTAAAAACATTAAAAACCATTAATAACTGAAAACCCCCTTAAATCCCAAAAAACAATAAAAACCCTAAAATCAAAAAAACACCCAAAATCCCCTAAAAGTCAGTAAAGACCTAAAAACTATAAAAACCCTAAATAACCCTAAAAATACCTAAAAACATAAAAACACTAAAATCCTGGTAAACCCCTATGAAAAACATAAAAACCATAAAACACTCAAATTCCCTAAAAACCTAAAATACAATAAAAACAATAAAACCCAAAAAAACTATACAACCCCTAAAAACAGCAAAAATCATAAAACCCATTTAACCCCTAAAAACATAAAATACCAAAAAACCTAAAACCTATAAAAACCTTAAAAATCATACATACCCCTAAATACCTTAAACACCCCAAAAACCCAAAAACCCAAAACCCAAAAAAACCACTAAATACACTAAATACCTTATAAACACTTAAAAATTATAAAAACATAAAAAAGCAATTTAAACCTAATGAACTATAAACCACAAAAAATTAAAAAACCCATAAAACCCAAAAAAAACCCTCAAAATCCTTGAATACACATAAAAAAATGTAAAACCTAAAAAAACCTAAAGGTCCCTAAAAATGTAAAAAATCTTAAAAACCCTAAAATACCATTTAAAAACCCAAAAAAACATAAAAGCACATAAAACTCCCAAAAGCATAAAAATTGATAAAATCCCTAAACACCTAGAAACCCCTAAACCCCTAAATATAATAAAAACTCCTTAAAACTATTAAAAACCCCAAAAAAGATAAAAACACTTTCCCCAATAAATAATATAAAAACACTTTAATCCCCTAAAATGGATTAAGAACTTTAAAAACCATTAATTATCCAAAATCCTCTAAAAACACAAAAAATCATAAAATCCCTAAAAACACTAAAAAACTATAAAAACCCTCGGGTGGAGGTGAAGGGGACAATAGGGGTGGCTTCCCCCCAACCTCTGAATACTGGTGTCCCCTGCTAGTCTGCTATGCTGGCTGGAAGTGACTTAGAGGTGGCCCTGATGGATTTGGGTGGTTTCATTGTGAGTCTTGATGGAGGTGCTGGTGTTTCGAGAAATGCTGATGAGGAGGAAGAGCTGCTTGCTGAGAGGGATAATCGGGTTTATATTGAAGGTGTTCACAGGTGTGGTGACTCCCCTAGGAGGCAGATAGATTTAGGGAAGGCTGATGTGATAGGCGTCTGGAAAGAAAATGTCGAGGATCCCTCTGTTATGGATCTGGAGCGAGATGATATAGCTGGCTTAAAGGCTAATGAGATCACTGATGGATCCTTTCCAGCAATTGAGGGTGTTGTGGTGCTCCAAACAGCATTCAGGTTGTAGCCTTGGCTGAGACTGCCATGGTGGATGAGCTGGTAGCTGATGTCATGAAGGAGGCAGTGGTTGCTCAGGGCCCAAAGACTGTGGATGAGTGGAGCTTGACTTCAGCTGAGGAAAGGTCTATGGATGATGAAGAGACATGGATCCCCATGTTTCCTTACATGAACTGACATGATTCCCCTCTAGTTATGTCCGGGTGTCCAGGCGTGGGGGGACCTAACATGAGGCCTGGGTCACATCCTCCCTCTGACAACACAAGAGGTGCTAAGGAACCTCCCAGTGGCCAGTTCATTAGCCCTCTAACTGAAAATGCTAGCGATGATGGTGGTCCGTCCATGGACCTGCAGAAGGCTATGGTCTTTCATGGTGTCCCATATACTGAAGATTTCTGTGTGCAGTTGCATGAGATGGTGTGGGTTGAACGGGAAAGGTTCCCGCTTGAGGATGAAGCTGAGAGGCTTGGGGAGAGGATTGCTGAGGCTGATCGCCAGATAAATGCTGCAAAGGCCAGATCAAAGAAGGAAAGAACCGGAGGAGGTGCTGAAACTCATGGGTCAGAATGTATGAAAGGGAAGGCACCATCGGCTGTCAGTGATGGGGTCACTTGCATGAAGGCGGGTGTTGCAGCTGGATCCACTTCCGCCCCTCCGAGATGAAGACGGAGGATGGATTACTCTACCCTCCCACATCCCATGGCAATTAGGGCCTCTTCACTAGCTTTAAGGCTTATTCTAAAGGTGAATAAGCGAGAGAGGGTTTCAATTTCCGTAGAGAACGAGAAGGCTAGGATGAAGCTTCATTCCAGGCTTGGCATGCAAGAGGATTTTCAGTCTGGATTGGACTCAATAGACATGGGTGCTGAGTCAGATTTCAGTTTTGTTGATGTGGGAGACGGGATTGGTGTGGGCATGGGGTTTCGAGGTGCGGAGCTGGATGATTTTGGTGGCAATGTTGACTGATCCTCCCCTTGTGTGTTTTCCCTTTTGGACTTTTTGACTTCTTTGTTTTTGAATTTTTCTTTTCTTCCTTTCTTTCTGTGGCCTTTGGGATGAGGTCGTAAGGGGTTTTGGGTGTGGATCGATGGATCCCTCCCCTCCCTTGTCTGCATTGTCTGTGTCTTTTCTTTTAATAAATTTTGTGGGTTTCCAGGAATAGCCTGGACCTGAACCTTCCTTTCCCTAAAAACCCTAAAAACCCTAAATCCCATAAAAATCCTAAAATACCTAAATCCCTTAAAACCCCTTAAAACTACTAAACAAATATAAAAACCATAAAATTTTATTAAACTCTAAAAAAATTTAATAACCATCAAAAAATCACAAAAAAACATAAAACCCCATAATAACCATAAAACCATTTAAAACCATAAAAAACCATAAAACCCCCAAAATCCTTAAATACCATAAAAACCATTAAAATCATAATAAATCAAAAAAATTAAAAATGTAAAGACCCAAAAAATGATGAAAAACACTATGAAAACCATAAAACCCAAAAAACACTTAAATCCCATAAAACACAAAAAAAAACCTATAAGTCCCTAAAAACCCTAAAAACCTGTAAATACCATAACGCCCTTAAAATTGTAAAAAAACCCTAAAACCCACTATGAACTCTAAACCCCCTTTAAACACCTAAAAACATTGAAAATCTCTAAATACCTTAACAACACTAAAAAACTAAAAAACCCCATAGAACCATAAAAACCCCAAAAATCCAAAAAACCCTCAAAATCCATAAAATCCCTTAAAAACTATAAAAATATTTGAATGGCCCAAAAAATCCTTAAAAACATAAAAAACCCCATAAAATCTCAAAAAATCAAAACTAATCAAATAATCCAAAAAACTTAAAACCCCAAAAAAACTATAAAAAACTAAAAAACACCCTAAATGTTTTAAAAACCATAAAAACCCCTTAAATCCTTAAATCCACCTAAATACCAATAAAACCATCAAAATCAAATGAGGAATATAAATTTCATTTAAACACTTAAAATCATTAATACTCTCAAAAATTAGAAAAACCCTAAAAAACTCAAAAAAACCAAAATTAAAAAAAACCTTAAAAACCCCTGATAACCAGAAAAACCAGAAAAACCCCTCAAAATCCCTAAAATCCATATAAACCCATAAAAACCGAAAAAATACCTAAAAACATAAAAATGAAAAAAACATAATGACCCTAAAAAACAATAAATAAATAAAAACACATAAAACCCCTAAAACATAAATAATGATAAAAACCCTAAATACTCTAAAATCCACAAAACCCTTAAAAACCGTCAAAATCTCTAGAGAAATATAAAAACCATAAAAATTCACTAAAATTCACTAAAAAAACTATAATACATTTAAACCCCTACAAATGTAAAAAATATCTAAAATCCTTATAAATCATAAAAAATACCTAGAAAACATTAAAACATAAAAAACTATAAAACCCTAAAAATCCCAAACCCCCTCAAAATCCCTAAAAGAAAAAATACTGAAACAAAATCCTAAAAGTGACAAAAAATACATAAAAATGCAAAAACACCCAAAAAACTAAGAAAAACATATGAAGCCTTGTAAAAAACACTTAAAACCCCTAAAACACTAAAAACCATAAATCCCTAAAAACCATAAAACGTCTGAAACCATAAAAACCCTTAAACTGATAAAAACCCCCAAACCCCTAAAAAATCAGAAAACCCTTTAAATCCCAATATTTTTTAAAAACCTCTTGAATAATGTTAAAACCATATAAAACCAAAAACACCTAAAACCCCAAAAAAACCATAAATACAAAAAACATGAAAATTACATAAAAACCATAAATATTTAAAAAACTAAAAAAATAACTAAAAATGTAAAACCCCTAAAACCCCAAAAAATACTAAAAACCATAGTACACATAAAACCCCTAAAACCGTAAATCACCCATATACATGAAAAAAACAAAAAAACCCATACGAATCCTAAAAACACATAAATACCATAAAAACCCACTAAAAACTCTAGAAACCCAAAAAAATAAACAAAACCCTAAAAACCATATAAAACCTAAAATCGTAAAAACCCTAAAATCCATATAACCACAAAACTATTAAAGTCACAAAAAATCCCCAAAATCCCCAGAAACATAAAAAAACTCAACTACCTAAGAAAATACAAAAAACCTAAAGACACATTAAAACCTAAAAAAGCAAAATAAGGTTAAAAACATAAAATCCCTAAACACAGTAAAATCCCATAAAACACAAAA
Source organism: Viscum album (assembly GCA_963277665.1). NCBI lineage: Eukaryota > Viridiplantae > Streptophyta > Magnoliopsida > Santalales > Viscaceae > Viscum > Viscum album. The sequence continues at coordinate 2,119,630,392 of OY728120.1, forward strand.
AAACCATAAAATCCCTAAAACCCATTAAAAAAACCAAATAAAAAATATAAAAACACTTTAATCCCTAAAAATGTCAAAAAAGGCCAAAAATACATTAACCCTTAAATACTCAAAAAACACTACAGCCCCAAAAAAGACATTAAAACCCTAAAAACCCAAAAAAAACACAAAATCCCTAAAAACCATAAAAATCGTAAATAGTCACTATAAAATATTTAAAATCATAAATAATTATAAATACCCTAAAAACCACTAGAAACATTAAAAAACACTTAAATACCTAAAGATAAGAAATCTCTAAAAACCCTAAAACCCTAAAAACTATGAAAGCCCTAAAAACCATGAAAACACCTAAAACTCATAAAAACCCCTACAGCATTATAAAAAATCCTAAAAATAAAAAAAATCCTTTTAAAACACAAAAAACATTATAAAACTCTCCAAAACCATTAAAATATGGAAAAACAAAAAAACCATAAAAACCCAAATTACCATAAAAACAAAAAAAATATATAACCCTAAAAACCTAGAAACTATCAAAATACATAAAACTATAAAAATTAATAAAAATCAAAAAAATACCTACAAATACCTAAAAACATAAATCGCATAAAAACTATAAAAACAAAAAGAAATCCTTAAAACCTAAAAACACATAAATCCCCAAAAAATCCTAAAAGGGATATAAAACATAAAATCCTTCAAAATCCCTAAAAACCTTAATAAAAAAAATCCAAAAATCCCTAAAAATCATAAAAAATGTAAAAACCCTTAAAACCTTAAAAACCCTAAGAAAACTATAAGAAGATAAAAACACTTAAAACCCATTAAAACTAAAAAAACATTAAAACCCCTTAAACCCTTAAAAATACCCAAAAAACACCTAAAACTCATAAAAATATAAAAACCATATAAACTCTAAAAACCCACATAAAAATCTAAAAACCCATTAAAACCCTAAAAACATAAAAAAACAATAATAAACATTAAAAACATGAAAAAAATTTAAAAACCCTAAAACCGAATAAAATTATAAAAACCCAAAAAAACCAAAAAAACCTAAACCCCCCCATATCACTAAAACACCTAAAAACCCATAAAACCCCTGAAAACCCAAAAAATCCTAAAATCATAGAAACCATAAATCCCCAAAAAACTCTTAAAACCACTAAAAAACCTAAAAAATTATAAAACCCCTAAAAACATTAAAACCCCATAATAACCCTAAACCATTAAAAGCCGAAAAATGACATAAATACCCTCAAAACCCATAAAACCCACAAAATCACTAAAACTCATAAAAATCCAAAAAATCTCTAAAAACCCATAAACCCCTAAAAAGCCTAAAAAATACATAAAACCTAAAATCACATAAAAACACTAAAAACCCAAATCAATGTTAAAACCCTAAAAACCATAAAATCCCAAAAACCCATAAAAACCCTAAAACCCTAAATGAACCCTAAAACCCTATAAAAATATTAATAACACCCATGAAATTCTATAGTCCTATTAAAACTAAAAAACATTGAAAATGTATAAAAACCCTTAAAAACCCTAAAAATTCAAAAATCTCTAAAAACCCTAAAACCCCTACAAACAATAAAAAACCCTAAAACCCCTGAAAATCCCTGAAACCCCCTAAAAACATATAAAAATCTTAAAAATCTTGAAAAATGTAAAAAAATATGAAACCCCTAAAAAACCAAAAAACACATAAAACCCCTAAAAACTGAAAACATGCTAACCCCCCCCCCCCAAAAAAAACCACTAAACCCCCTAAATACTCCATAAAACCATAAAATTCATAAAAACCCATAAAAATCATAAAAATCACAAAATAACCTAAAACACAAAAAAATATATTAAAAACACTAAAAACCATTAAAAACATAAAAAACTCAAAAAACTATAAAAAAACCCTAAACCATTAAAAAATCTAAAACCCTCAAAATCCAGAAAGACATATAAACCATATAAGTCATATAAATCCCTAAAAACCCATAAAAAAATATAAAAATCCATTAAAACCAATAAACACTAAAAATGATAAAAACATAAGAAGATTTCAAATGCCTAGAATACTAAAAAATGATAATAACATTAAAAAACCTAAAATTGAAAAAACCCCATAAAACATTTAAAACCATAAAACCCTAAAAAACCACTGAAAATATAAAAACCCATTAAACCGCTATAGGAATTAAAAACTATAAAAACAAGAAAATCCAAAAAAATTAAAAAGAAAACCTAAAAATATAAAACCCCTAAAACCCTCAAAAGCCCTCAAAATACATAAAACCCTTAAATACCATAAAAATCCTAAAAATACCTAAAAATCCATAAAAATGTAAAAAACCCTAAACCCCTTTAAAAATTTTATAAGCCTAAAAATGCTTCAAACCCCCAAAAAACATCAAACAGTAAAATACCTAAAAATGAATAAAAATCCTAAAACCCCTTAAAACCCATAAAACCCTAAAAACCAATAAAACACCTCAATCCCCACTAAAAACTACAAAACCCATTAAAAAAATAAAAATTATACAAATTTAAAATAAAAAAAACTTACAAAATAAAAAAAATCTAAAAACCCAAAAAAACCATAAAACCCCTAAAACCCATATAAATCCTAAAAACCCTAAAAAATCCTAAAAACCCAATAAACGGTAATAATTTTTAAAAATCCTTAAAATAAATTAAAATGTAAAAACTCTAAAAAACATGGAAATACATAAGAAAACCATAAAAACCTAATAACACTTAAAATACCCAAAACCCTAAATACCCAAATAACCATAAAACCACAAAAAATCCCAAAAATCCATAATAGTCCATAAAAATCCATGAAAACACTAAAACCCACTAAAATCTCTAAAATCCATTTTGGCCCATAAAAATGTCAAAAAGATCTAAAAAATATTAATTACCATAAAAAACTCAATAAACCATAAATTCCAACACCTATAAAAACCCTAAAACCCCAAAAAACTATCTAAATCCATAAAACATCCAAAAACGATAAAAAACCAAAGAAACCCATAAAAATAAAAAAAATATTAAAAAATATCCTAAAAACATGAAAACCCATAAGAAAAACATAAAAACCTAAAAACACATAAATCCTAGAAAATCCTAAAAATTCTAAATACCCAAAAAAATACCCTAAAACCCTAAATAGCATCAAAAACCACTAAAACATTTAAAAACCATAAAACCCCATAAAACCAAAAAAACCTTCTAAATGATTTAAAAACCCCTTAAACCCATAAATATGTTAAAAAATCTGAAATCATTAAAATAAAAAAACTACAACCCCCCCCCCAAACCCCATAAAAATCCTAGAAACAGAAACATGGTCAAGAAAGAAGGAACAGAAACTTGTACAACTCCTGTGAAAGAACATAGTCCTCAATCCTTGATTTAAAACACATATTCGATCAATAATCCTCAAGATCTGGTCGGACAGAAGGAGCTTTTCCGGTTCTGCAACCCTCAAGTGGTAAACCAGGACCCCCATGCGGGTCCATGTACGGCTGGGGTGAAGAGGAACATAATTGAGGTTGTGAAGCGTGCAGCTTCATTCACATTCAATGATTTTGGGATCCCCCCTAGATGGGTCATAATGTAATGGCGAATAACCCTTGTTGCTGAAAACAGGGATGCTGTTGAAGAAAGGCTGAGCCTGTGACGATTCTCCATTATTGCGCATGTCTTAGTTCCCAAAGGACAATGGCTATGCAAGCTTTCTGATCTTGCAAACCGAATTTCGGAATACTAGGGCTTCACTGAATGGATGATGATGGCAATGGGGCATGACTTTGATGTTATGGTGTTCCCCTCGGATGAGCTAAAAATAAGGGCTTGGGTAATTGGATCAACTGCACTCAAGCCAGGGCTCCTCCACATTCAGGAATGGGATCACAATTTTGAGCCATTATATGTTAAAAACACCCTCACACAAGTGTGGATTTACCTTTTAAATCTCAACTGGCTATACTGGAACCCCATTATACAGTGGGATTTTGGTTCCTCAGTTGGATTCTCGATTTGTACTGACAGGGAAACTGACAACCCATGGTTTTGGAACTATGCAAGGGTGCTGGTTGAGATTGACTTAGCTAGTACCCTGGATGAGGAGGTGGTCCTTTTCACCATTGATGATATCATGAATTTGGAGATTCAATATTAAAGGAGACCCAAGTACAGCGTAAATTGTAATCTTATCAGTCACTCAATAATTGAGTGTAGAAGAATCAAATTATGTGGAACGTGTAACCTTAATAGTGACGAGGATAGGGAATTCTTGAACAAGTTGTGTAAGGGGAAAGTTAAATCCACAGATCCAACATCTGCGAAGAACCCTCTAGCCATGCCTCATGAGGGCGAAGCTGAACTCACCCCTCCTAAAGGCAGGAGTGATGGACCTATCAAACTAGGTACTAAAAGGGACTCCAATGCGCCTATCCTGGAAGTTGCTTCTATTACAGTGCCACCAAGAGAACCACGGGCTTCAGTAATAGCCCCTCTAGTACTTAGTGAATAGGCCTCTAGTCATACAAGCTCAGATTATAAATAGGTTAAAAGGGATGATAATTTTGTAGTTGACTTGGTGCCTACGATTTCACCTATCCAGGCACATATATCCAAAGTGAAGATTGTTTCTCACATCGCAATAAATGGGTGGGTCAAGAGGGAGGGTGATGCAATGGCTTCTGGGCCATCTAGAACCCTTATATAAAATTTGGAGGATAGGTCCCAGGCATCTTCTGAGGCTGATCACCCCTCTCTATATGGAAATCAAGATGTTGTTCCCTGCACTCTCAAACTAGAACTAATCCTCCATAGCACCACTCCAGGGAATTTTGACTGCCCAGCTACAAGAGTGGCTGATGTGCATGACACCAAAATCCCTGACTATCTAGATTCCCCATATAACACAGTGCACACAGGTGTAGTGACACTGGATGGGAGGAATCCTGGTGATCCGCAGAATGTTCTGGTTGATGAATATTTCACCCCAGTGCTCCGAAATAAGGAAGTAAGGTGGATTCCATATCTGGGTGTTCTAGATTATGGTCTCTGTGCCACCAAAAAATTCACCCCAATATCCGGAAATTTTTGGGCTGATATATATCCTGGTGAATCCCCAGGCATGGTGGATGAATCTGAGAAAGTGGAGGATGAATCTGAAAAAATGGTGGATGAACCTATAAAGGTGGACGATGAACCGGAAACTAATGCCAATTAGAAACCTAGGGGAAGGCCCCCAAATAATAAGGGCAGTTAGGGAAAAGAAAAGGGCAGTTCACATCCCATGAAGAACCATCCCCCTTTTAGGGTAAAATCATTACCTTCTCAATGAAGACCATGTTCTGGAACTATAGTGGGCTTGGGAACCCCCCCCCCCCCCCCAAGGGCTGAGATCTCAGTCACTTCCATTCCACATACTGTCCAATGCTAATCGGTATTACTGAACCTATCCAGGTTTGACGATAATATGTGTATCAGGTGGTCTATCCTTCGATAATCCCTTGCCTCTCATAATAATACAGATGGAGGCTTGGAAGCCTTATGAATACTCAATCATGTCGGCATCCAACTTATTTCCTGTGAGATGAGTAAGCAAATTATTTCACTATTTATACAGACCTTAGACCACTCTCTAAACATCTCTTTTATCTTTGCCTCATGTGTTTACACTAAGAGGAGGCAGCTCTAGAGTGACCTGAACCAAATCAGTGGAAAAACCGGCATAATTAGACAGTGATAGGGGAATTTAATACAGTCTTAAGGCCTGATGATAAGACTGGGACCACCATCTCTCGGATTGCTGTAGAGGAATTATCAGGTTTTTTGGATCAATGCAACCTCACTGAGGTCCCCATTTCTGGATCCCAATTCACATGGGGAAGACACACCATAAATGGAAGGCAGGCGAGTTGGATCGACAAATTTTTTACTCAGATTAATGATTCGGGGACACCCTGTGACATTGCTGGATTCACTCTTCTGAAGTAAAACTCTGATGACAATCCGATAATCATGGAAATAATAAACGGTGGCAGGAGGCAGCAGTCACATCCCTTTAAATTCAACAATTCCGGGCTCACAATCCCGGGTTGTATAGAAGTGATTATCCAAGATAGAATAGCATATTCCATGGCAGCCCACACTTTGTGATGCCTTCCATGCATAAGAGAATCAAATGGCTTCTTAGGGAGTGGATCAATTCCTCTTTCTCTAGGATTGATGATGAGATCATGGTGGCCAAAGCATAGATTCATGCATGTCAGAATAACAACCAGCAGTTGGATTCCCCTTCTAGGGTGGAGCTAACTTTGCTTTACATGATTGATGTTCTCCTGGGACTGAAGGACATGCTAGGAAAAATTAAATTTATCATACAATGGATAAAGGATGGTGATAGGAGCTCAAAATTCATTCACTGTCTTCATAGGGAGAAAAAGATTAAGAAAGGTCTGAATGTGGTCTGAATTAATCGCACGACTTACACAAACGAAAGCGAGATCTCCAGCACCATTGTTGGATACTTTGAGGAGCTATATAATGATGTTGGAAACAAATAGACACATAAACTCATGGGTTCTATCACTCCCTGAAATACAGAGTCCCAAAATAAATCTTTCACGGATGCTCCACTTAATGTGGAGGTGAGAGCTACCCTCTTCTCATTAAACATGGAAAGTGCCCCTAGGTCAGAGGGATTTATCAATAAATTATTCATGTTCTACTGGGAAATCATGCACATTGAGATCACCAATGCTGTTATAGAATTCTTATTGTCATCCTCATTACCCCATGGGACTAACTTAAACTTCCTTGCATTGCAGCCCAAAAAAGGGAATTCCATCGAAATAGGTGATTTTCATCTGGTTGTCATTGGAAACACCATTCCAAAAATCATAAGCAAGATCCTCTCTCTCAAGATGGAGAGGATCACCCGAGATCCTATTACCCCAAACCAATATGGGTTTGTCCTGGGCAGTAGTATCCAAAGTTGTCTATAATCAGCATCAGAAGGCATCAACACCACAACAAAGGTCTCAAAGCGTGGGAGCTTTTGCCTTAAATCTAAATATCACGAAGGCCTTTGACACCATTAAATGGTCCTTCATTATTAGTATATTGACCAAGTACGGTTTCTACACTCTATTCATTAAACTAATTAACATCGTACTTTCTAGTTCCGGGATTTATGTTCTCATCAATGGATTCCCATAGGGGTTCTTCCAATTCTCCTGTGGCATCAGACAAGGAGACCCCCTCTCAGGCCTACACTTTGTGGTCGCAGAAGATTACTTGAGCTGATGCTTTATTGACCCTGTCCAGGCATTACTCTTTACCCCAATCAAGTCATAAAACGTCCTTTATGTGCCCTCACATTTGCTCTATGCTGATGATATCCTTCTCTCTATGTAGGCTAACAGGAAGACCTCACTCCATGTCAGAAGGCTCTTCAGGCACTATGAGTATGTTGCAGGACAAGCGATCAATTGGAACAAATTGTCCATTATTTTTGGCAGGGGGTTCTCTGCCCAAAGACAATGTGCCATTATCAAACCACTGGGCATAATGAGGGGATCCCTCCCCTTTATGTATCTGAGAGTTCCGTTATTTTATGGGAATGTGAAAATTTGTCACCTTGAAAGCATCTCACTTAAAATCACTCAACAACTAGAAGGCGGGAACGGGAAAACCCTATCACATGCAGGCAGAGTCTGCTTGATCAACTATGTCATCACGTCCATGTTCGTTCACGCCTTTTCAGTTTACAGATGTCCCACAATCCTGATAAAAAATCAGTAAAGTAAGATTCAGATCTTTTCCTGGACAGGATGCATTGATGAAAGGAAATTAATCTCCATTGCATGGAATAAATGTAATAAACCCACTGATATGGGTGGGCTTGGCATTAAAGACCTTAGGAAATTCAACGATGCCCTCATTGGGAAATTTACCTGGAATCTATTTAATCCCCAAGATGGGGGTCTGGACTTCCTAAGGGAATGGTTCAACTCCAAACTCAGTAATGACTTTGCTAGTTACATCCCTTATTTGGTGTGGACTACGATTAGATCCTCATATAGAGACATCATCCCTCAATCAACAAGGATAGTCTCAAGGCACACAAACATTAACTGCTAGATATCTAATTTGCTTGAAAGGACAATCAATTACTCTTTTCAACCTCCCTCTAACCTACAACACCTCTCTATTTCCGAATTCAACAACAGAATGGGGGAGCTCATTAGGATCCTTCCTGAAAAAATTATTCAGCAAATCCAGTATTATCCATTCACTGACACTGATGGAATCATTTGGAAACCCAACCTTGTTGGATTATTGAGCACAAGGGAGTTCTATTGGTATAAATGTGGTCAAGGCACCCAACCACAGACGTGGATCTCCAAATTCCAGAGAAACTTCATCTCGCCATCAAATCTTATTATGTTGTGGAAAGTGTGGATGAATAGGCAGCATGTGTAGGAGCAACTCAAGAAATTCGGATGGATCATAGCCTCGGCCTACACAACCTGTCTGTGAGAAGAGGAAAATGTGAAACACATCTTCTTTACCTACAGACTCGCTGCCTCGGTATGGGACTATGCGAAAAACTTTTTCAGTCCAAAATTCTGAATGGGCAGATCTTTTTAACAGCATCGTCGGTGTGGAGAACATCGAGAAGATCAAGAACCTCATGCTCGCTGCAGTCACGACCCCAACAAACTACGTGTGAACAGCACAGAATAAGACCGTTTTTGAATCAAAAGCCATCTCCCTTCTTGGTGGAATATTGGCGATCCACAAAGCTGTTCACACAGCATCCAATATTCAGACTGGAGAAATGCATAAAAACATAAATTATTTGATCATTTTTCGAACTCTTGGTGTTCCTAGAAAGTGAAAACAACCAGTGACCATGAAATTCATTTGGTGGATTCCCATAATTCCAGGTTGGATTAAAGTTAATGTGGATGGATCCACATTAGGAGCACCCAGTATTGCAATATACAGAGGTGTCTTGCGTACATACAAAGGCTTCGTCAAGGGATGCTTCATCCACTTCCTAGGGAGTGGATGCGCCTATGAGGTGGAACTCTCGGCCATCCTGAAGGCATTCATGTTTGAGACTCAATTTTCTTGGATGCTCCTATGGATGGAGTCCGACTCGATGCTGGCAGTGAAGACCCTGAGAAGCGGATCAAGAAGAGTACCATGGAGGCTACTCTCGCAATGGATTGAATGCCTCAAAGATTCACAAAATTTGACCCTACATATCATGCAAGCTTTGCGGGAAGCGAATGCGGTGGCAGATGCACTCTCAATGAAAGCAATTGATGATAGGTGCTTCATGTGGTCCTTCGTCACTCCACCTTATTGTATGTCCCTTGTGGTCTCAAATATGAAGGGTGATACACACACCCGCTTATGTAGGCCCTCCTTGTAAGACCTCGTACCTTTCTTCTTGTATTTAAATTAGGGGACCAGGCTCGACTGGGCCTGTGCCTTCTTTACCAATAAAAATCCTAAAAAATCCCTAAAATCCCTAAGAATAAGAAAACCGTAAAGACACTAAAACCTTAAAAACCATAAAATCCTTTAAAACCTTAAAACCCTTAATACTCATAAAAACCATAAACTCTACTAAAAAATATAAAAACATTTAAACTTCTAAAAAAAAGTACAAAAACCATAAAAACCCTAAAAACCAAAAAATCACTAAAAACTCTAAAATCTATCAAAACCCAAAAAAAATTATTAAATGTTCATAAATTTTTTAAAATAACTATAAAAACCCTAAAAAGTCTAAGAAACCCTTAAAAACATCAAAACACTTCAAAACTCTAATAACCTATGAAATACTAAAACCCCGGAAACCCAAATCCCGTAAAAAACTCTAAAAACCCTAAAACCACCAAAAACCCATTAAACCCTAAAATCTATAAAAACCCTGTAAACCATAATTTTATTTAAAAAACATAAAAATTGTAAAATAACTAAAAACACAAAAACCCAAAAAAAACAAAAAAAACAATAATAAGCATAAAATCCCTAAAAACCCATAAAATCCTTAAAATACATAAAAATTCTACAATCCCATAAAAATACTAAAAAAATTTCTAAAATCCCTAAAAATGTAAACACCATGAAAACAAATTATAAAACAAGAGAAAGATCAAAACACATAAAACCCCCAAAAACCCTAAGAAACACTAAAATCCAAAAATACCCAAAAACACCTATGGACCCTAAGAACAAAAAAAAACCCTAAAACCTTTAAAACCCCTAAAACCATAAAAAACCACTAAATACTATAAAACACTTTAGGACCCTAAAAACATTAAGAAAACTCTAAAAACCATAAAATAATAAAAAACACAATAAACCCATAAAAATGCTAAAAACCCTAAAAATCACTAAAAACCATAAATGTATAAATCCCTAAAATACCTAAAAATCCCTAAAAACATAAAAAATCTAAAATCCCTGAAAAATAAAAAGAAAAAAAAATTAGAACCCTTAAAAACTAAAAAATGCTAATAACCCTACAAAACCCTAAAACCCATAAAAAGTATAGATACCCATAAAACCATAAAACACTAAAACCAGAAAAAAAAACACTAAACACCCACTAAAATTTCAAAAAACCCATTAAACAACTAAAAACATTAAAAACTATTTAAAACGTTAAAAACTCTAAAAAACTCAAAAACCACTAAAACACAAAAAGAACCATAAAAACATTAGAAATACAAAAAATTCTTTAAACCCTCAAAATACCTAGAACCACTACAAAATATAAAAATACTAAAAAATCACTAAAAATATCTAAAAATCTAAAGACCCCTAAAAAACATGAAACAACCTTGAAATCATAAAAAACTAAAAACACTTACAAACCCAAAAAACAAAAAAATTGTTAAAATACAAAAAAATACTAAATACCAATAAAAACCACCAAAACTAAAAAATAACATAAAAAACCAAAAACCCCGTAAAAACCCAAAAAATCAATAAAAAGACTAAGGCCCTTTAAACTCCTATAAAATCTAAAAACTCTAAAAACCATAAAATCTCTACAAACTAAAAAAACCCAAAAAAACAAAAAATCTAAAAAACCCTCCAAATCTCTAAAAACCCAAAATAATATAAAAATCCTAAAAACACTAAATATATCTAAACAAAAATAATCCATAAAAACCTTGAAAAATCCTATGAAAACATTAAAAGGCTAAAAAAAATCCATAAAACCTAGAAACGTTAAAACCCTTAAAAATACTAAAACCCATAAAACCAAAAAAAACCCATAAAATCTTTAAAAACCCTAAAATCCCATAAAAACATTAAACATCCACTAAAACTATAGAACTCCTTTAAATTCCTAAAAACCATTAAAAACTCCAAAAAACCCTTAAAAACACTGAGATCTCAAAACCCCAAAAACCATAAAAACTATAAAACCCAAAGAACCATAAAAATTGTCAAAATCCCTAAAATCCTATAAAAATCATAAAAAAACTAAAAATCCATAAAAATCCCTAAAGACATAAAAAAACCAAAAAATTTGAAAATCTCTCTGAAAACCTTAAAACCAAAAAATAGTTAAAACCAAAAAAATTTTAAAACCCTAAAAACCCTAAAATACTCTAAAAACAAAAAATGCATAAAAACACCTAAATCATTAACAAACATAAAAACCCATAAACTCCAGAACACCAAAAAACCCAAAAAACCCTTTAATCCCCTAAAACGTTAAAAAAATCATAAAAACCATAAATGCCCTAAAAACAAAAAATACCTAAAATCCCTAAAAACCGTAAAAATCCTAAAAATCCCTAAATATCCCAAAAAATGTAAAAACACCTAAATCTTTGAAAACCCAAAATAAAACATTAAAAACAAAAAAACACTTAAAACAACTAGAAACCTAAAAAATAGTAAAAAACCCAAAACTCAATAAAACAGAAAAACCCCTAAAACCCTTAAAAACCATAAATCCCACAAAGCCCCTATAACCAATAAAAACTATAAAAACTCTTTAAAAACATAATTTTTTTAAAAATCTCTAAAAACATTTAGAAACCTAAAAACTCAAAAAATCCTACAAACCCAAATCCCGCCAAAAAACCTTAAAACCCCATATAAAACTAAACATCCTTAAAAACCCTATAAATATATTTAAATCCTAAACCCCCTAAAAATGCCTAAAAATGTTAAACCCCCCCCCCCCTAAAACACTAGAAAATGCATATGAAAACATTAAATCATAAAAACACTTAAACCCCTAAAAACCCAAAAAACAACTAAAATCATTAAAACCCCTAAAAAAAGAAAAACCCAAAAACAAAAAAACTATATATAAACTAAAACCCTAAAAACCTAAAAACACTCAAAATCCATAAACCCACTGAAAACCATAAAAATCCAAAAAAAATCCCAAAAAATCCATAAAACCATTAAAAAGCCTAAAAACCCATAGACTACCATAAAAACCCTAACGACACTTAAAACGCATAAAAACCTAAAAATGTTAAAAACCAAAAAAATAGCTATAAACCATAAAAACACCTAAAATGTTAAAAACCCTAAAAAAATAATAACTTTATAAATCCATCAAACACAAAAAAAACTGTTAAAAACTCTAAAAAAATTAAAAAGCTTAAAAAACCCTAAAAACACAAAAGAACCATAAAAACCCTAACAACACTAAAAACCCTAAAATCACTAAAACACCTAAAAACAATAAAAAACATAAAAATCCCTTAAAATAACTCAAAATTTTCAAACCCTTAAAACCTTAAAAAATAAAAAGAAAACCATAAAAATATAAAAACAATTAAAACCCCTATAAAACCTAAAAATTCTAAATCCCCTAAAAACCCAAAACCCCTAAAAAACCCTAAAACCCCTTTAAACCCCTAAAACACCTTAAAACCCTAAAAATGAACTAAATACTCTAAACACCCTTTAAATATTTAAAATGGTAAGAAACTCTAATGACCTTCAAAACCATAAAAACTAAAAAAACCCCAAAACCCTTTAAAACCAAAAATGTTAAAACTCGTAAAAATACATAAGAACCACAAAAACCATAAATATACCTAAAATTGTAAAAACACTTAAAACCCTAAAACCCCTAAGAAATCCATAAAAACGTAAAATAACATAAAACGCAAAAAAAAACCAAAAAACCATAAAATACATTAAACCCCAAAAACCCATGAAACCGATAAAACCTACTAACAACTCAAAAACTCCTTTAAACCCCTAAAAATAGTAAAAATACTCTAAAAACATTAAAAAATAATAAAAACCTTAAACCCAAGAAAACCATAAAAACAATACAAACAAAAAAACATAAAAATATAAAAATACTATAAAAACCCTAAAGATGTAAAAAACCCTTAGAACCTGAGGAAAACCTTAAAATCCTAAAAATCATAAAACCCCCAAAAAAACCTACAAACGATAAAAACCCTAAAAACCATAAACCCCAAAAAAAAAAATCAAAAACACTTGAAAACCTATAAAACCCAAAAACCATAGAGATCTCTTAAAAACCATTAAAACCATAATTTTTTTGAAAATTATAAAAACCCTTTAATACCCTAAAAACTAAAAAACCCCAAATACATTAAAAACCCAAAAACCCTAAACCCCTAAAAATCCATAAAAACCCTAAAAACTATAAAAAACATAAAAAATATATAAATATCCTTAAAATGTAAAAAACCATAAAACCATTTAAAACCCTAAAAACATTTAAAAACTAAAAAACAATTAAAACCCCTAAGAACCAAAAATACATAAAAACCCAAATAACTATAAAAACCCATCCAACATTAAAAACCCTAAACCCCATAAAAATCCTAAAGACCAACTATATCATTAAACCCCTTTAAACAACTAAAAACATTATAAAACTCTAAAAATAGTAAAACCAAATGAGAACTGTGATAATGAAACTAATTCTATTACCTTGGACGATGAGTTAGATTTACAATCCCCAATGATGAGAGGGAGATTAAAGAGGTTGAATGCTACAATGGGACCCTACCTCACATCATTAATAGCCCAATGGATCTCTCTTTTCATTTATAAAGAAAATGGGCCTATTTTATCAATTATTCAATCTAGAACATGATTTTTGAAGCTTGGCCCAAATGGTTTCATGAATTTTTAAGCCCCTCCCACATGGATAATTATATAATCGAATTTTTGGGCATGAAAGTCAAATTTGGAAGGCTAGGCACTCAAAATAAAATGTGGTGGGCTATAGTTATAAAATTATTTTAAAGTTTTCTAAAAATTTATTTTTCAGACTTCATCATTTTGTCTTGAAGTGAACAAGTTATGATTAGCCTTTATGACTTTACGGTATTATAACCTTGAATATTGTCTCACACCTTGGAAATTAATAGATACCCCTATGAAATTGTTTTGTCATTCAAGTTTTCATTAGTGAAATACTATGAGTTTCCTCTCTACATGTTTTGGATTGTTACATTCTTACCTTACTCTTGTGTATTCTTGTATTGACAAACTACAAGTTAGATTGGTGATCCAAGATCACAAATCACCCAATTATGTTTCTCAACACAAGTGGTTTGTTGTGTGGATGATCCATTACATCCCTCCCTTGAGTGTGTTGTATATGTAGTAGGTCACGATCAATATAACATTCACTGAATACTTCCTTAAACTATCCAAAACTATCATACCCCACATAGTCCCGAACCATATTCCTCATCTTCCACCCTACGCCGTGAATATTGGGCCACCCCGAGCATCTCGCATTATCTGGTATCGTAGATCAAGTTGAAATGATAGAAATATATGACCCTTTACATAGCCTATATATCTACTACCCTTTATATACTTCCTTATTATCCTCCCATTAAAAACCTCCCTTTTCTTTAAAAACCACTAGAATTGTCTATTTTTGTTCAAGATTTAAATATTTTACATTAATATAATTATTCATCCATCTTATTTTTATATTTAATTCTCTATATCTGATTTTTATCTGAAAAAAATCAAATTTAATCATCGCATAATTTTTTGATTTTCAAAACTAAGGACATCCTTACGTTGAGAGATTTCAAAAAAAATTGTCTTAGTCTCTATTCGCCATCTTCTGCTTTTAAACACTAAGGACAAGTCTTTTGGGTATATTTGAAAAAAAAACAAAAAAATTACATCTTCTTCATGCTTCACATTATTATAACTTTCCATTTCCATACATCACTTTCTCCATAATTTTACTTCAACAACATATCATATATGTCACATATTGCAATTAATTTTTATTTTGCTGTGAAACTGGGAAAAAACCCATTGTTACACCCATACACCATTTTCAACCATTTACCAATATTTTCTACCCTCTTTTCCAACCACTAAAATTTCTTTACCCATAACCACTCAAACAGGATATGTTAAACAACCCTTCAACATAATCATGATTTTTGTAGGATTGGTATCATGTGATCGCCTTAAAAAAGGTATTAGATTTCATAAAATATTGGTATTTTAATTGAGTGTTGAGAGTGAAGAGTGATATTAAAAAATTATTATAATTGTGTATCCTTTTGTGAATGAGTGTGTAAAATGTTCCAGGTTTATCAAAAGATTGATAGGGTTAAAATTTCTCCTTATGAATTGCATTCTCAGGTTACTGACCAGAATATTTCTGAAATTTCTTCCATCTGGTTGAAATTATCTGAGTGTCTAACTACCAATATATATAATGGACCTTATTATTTCCTCATTAAACATGAGATTATATGTAAATAGAGGTTTATTAAATTGAAACTGAAAGGATCCATCTCATCTAAACATAAGATCAGGTTCTAATGATTGGTTAATGATTTATTTAATTCTTCAATGATGGTCAATATTAGTTGAGATTATGGTTTGATTATCACTGATCATGGAATTATTCTCCTTGATGAAATTTAGTTCTTCTACGGAATTATTTGATCCTCTCAATATATGACTTTATTTGGAATATCTATCATAGTATCCTTTTAGTTTACTCCATTGATGGTGCTGGGTTGGATGTGATAGAAAAGACCGTGGAGCTGGTGGATGTCCCTAGGGCGTTATTTTACCTTCATCCCAATAAAGAACCGGGCCAGGTGGTTTTAATTCGTTTTTATTCTATATGGATTGGTCTTTGGTCGTCCCATCTATGAATGATGCTATTTTGGAATTATTCAAATCATAGAAGATGTTGCAGGATTCTAATTGTAAAATCATTTATATGATTCTTTTTGTTTCACGTGCCTCTTTCCTTATATATTTCAGTACTATTTATTAGTGAAATATAATATAAATGTATATTTATGAAATCTTAATATATATGTTGAGATTGATTCTTACTTCTTGTTTTAATAAGGCTCAACCACCCTTCATTAAGTTAAAGTGAATCTCTGATAACATTTTGATATCTCAGTAATTTATGTGGGGTTATCAACATGATTCTGGGGGTTCCCATATGTTTCTTTAAAATCTATTTTTCTAATTATTTTTATTCTATCAATTGGGAGCCCATTTGGTATTCTTTATACATATTGGATTTCCATCAAGACTATCCTCTTGGATAAAAAGGGTTTTCATTTACCTAATTTATACTGTGAATATTAATGGAGGCCTACATTGTTATTTTCCAAGGAGGAGAGGTCTGAGGAAAGGGGATCCTCTTTCCCCCTTAATTTTGTGATTTGTATGGATTTATTTTCATGCATTACGTATTCAATCATATCTTCTCCAATCTTTTACAAGATTCATTGGAATTATTGTAAGACTTATATCTCAAAAAAAAATTTTGCAGATGATCTTTTATTAATCTATTTTGGAAATACGGGCTCAGTTTTTTTCATAGAACATGATCTAAAAAATTTATCATCCCTCTCTGGTTTTAATGTTAACCTTAAAAGATCAATGTTTATCTTAGTAGGTACTTATTTTGATGTTCTATATATTATGATGGCTGGATGTCGCTCGACTTAGATAGTAATTAATGGGGTTAGGGAGTTTCTACTCATGGTATGATCAATTGGCATGTATATGATGATTCCATGTAATTCCTTAGATTGTATATTGAATATTTTGTGGGTCTATAGGGTATGTAAGGGACTACGTTAGTTGGGCATTGTGTGGTAGTTTTTCTTTTGGGATTCATGTGGTGTGGTGGTTGATGCTAGTTTCACCTGGGTGCTTAGGCATGAGGTCATTGGTTTAGGGATGGAGAAGGAGGAATCATGGGTTATTTTTTCAGATGGTTTTATGTTGGGACCAGTTTGGGGGCTTTCAGTGGTTTTATTTTATCTCACATATTAGTGGTTCCATTTTTTGGCATGTGGTGATGTTGTGGTTAGTGGTTGTGTTATTCCATGTGTTCATGTGTGTTGGTTATGCTATTTTGGTGGGCGTGTTTGATTTTTTGTGTGTGTGGTGGTGGTGGTGGTGGTTTGTGTGTGTGTTTCTTTGTGTTAGTGGTGGTGGTGTGTGTGGGTGTGGGTGTTGTTTCTAGAATCTGTTCATGAGTTTCATGTTATTGATATTTGATGAGACTCTGGGTTGGATGTTTTTTTTATACCATGGAAATTTGTTGCCTTGGTTGTTCTACCCATCATAGTTCTTGATGGTTTTTTTCTTGGGAGTTGTTAGGGTTCCTTCTACTAGGTCCAAATGGGAATGTGTGCTATAATCCTGTATAGTTAGCAACTGGTCGGTGTGTTGTTGGTGGATGAATGGTGGCATTGGGTGTTATATTCATTGTTGTTGGAATCTCTCGAGTTAGACCGCTTGTTGGTATCATGTGTTGTTAGTCGACATTGACTTTTTCTGATGGTTTTTTCCACTGCTTCATGGTTGGTGTGATGTTGTGTTGTCATGGTGGCAGTACCTTCCTTATATCTGGCTACCGTCTAGAGTGGTTTTGTGAGAATCTCGTAATGTTTCAATATTCTAGTTCAATTGATCATTGTGGGTGCCTTCCATGGTGATCTTCTGTTAGGTTTGGTCATGGATCCTTTATTCTCTGAGAAAATTTCATTTCACCCTTGGGTGAATTTGTTGTAATTCACCTACTCTTATATATACATCATAATTTTTACTTGAAAAAAACCCTAAAACAAAAAACCCATAAAAACCCCTAAACACACAAAAAAATTCCCAAAAAATTCCAAAAAACGTTAAAATCCCTAAAACCCTGAAAACCCATAAGAAATCATTTTAAATCTAAAAACATATAATACCCATTAAAAACCTAAAACGCCTAAAAAATACTATAACCCATAAAACCCCTAAAATCCTAAAATCAATAAAACACTAAAAACCGTAAACCCCCTAAAACATTAAAAAACCAGAAAAACTATAAAAACCATAAAAGCCACTAAAAACTATAAAAACCCTCTCAACCCATAAATCACTAAAAACTCTAAAAAAGTCATAAAAACCTTAAACAGTATCAAAAAAACACTAAAAACCCTAAAACCCAATAAACAAAAAACCCCTAAAACCCCTAAAAACCCTCAAAATACCTAAAAACCCAACAATAATAATAATATTCCATTAAAATCCTTAAAAATATCTAAAAACGTAAAAAACCCTAAAACACATGAATACCCTTAATAATATCTTAAAATTTTGATAACACTTAAAACCTCTAAAATCCTAAAAACATTAAAAACCCATAAAACCCCTAAAAACACCTAAAAATAATAAAACCCTTAAAATCCATAAAGCCCCTAAAACCCTATAAAATCCCTAAAAATCTAAAAACTATACAAACCTTAGAAACCCATAAAAATGTTAAAAAACATTAAAAACTGTTAAAAGTAAATAAAACCCCAAAACCCCAAAAAACAAAACACCACCTAGGAAACCCAAAAACCCTTAAAATCCCTGAGAACCTATAAAATTCGAAAAAATGATGTAATATTTGTAAAAACATAAAATACCTTAAAAACATAAAAACCCTAATAAAACATTAAAAATAAAAAAAACTTAAAACCCCTAAAAACCTAAAAAATGATAAAAATCCAAAAAACGCCTAAAAACATTAAAAAAAATTAACTCCTAACAACATTTAAAACCTAAAACCCCCAATAAAAACAATAAAAACTAAAAAAATTAAAAACCATTTACACCCCATAAAATATTGAAAAAATGTATAAATCATTAAAAACCTAAAAAAATTACAAAATCCCCAAAACCCCAAAAAACCAAAAGCCCCTAAAATCCAAAAAATAACACTCAAAATATTTGAAGCCCTAAATCCTTAAAAACCCATAATAAAGCCTTAAAACCTAAAAATAATTAAAACCCCATAAAAACCTAAAAAGGTTAAATCCATAAAAACCATAAACAAAATAAAACCCCTAAAAACCATCAAAATCCATAAAACCCCTTAGAAACATAGAAAACCTAAAAATACCTAAAAATATCTAAAAATTAAATATCCCAAAAACCCTGAAACACAAAATAAAACCATAAAAACCTAAACAAAATTCATTCCCCTGAAATCCTAAAAATTATAAAAACCCTAAAAAAATAAATACCCAAAAACCATTAAAAATCACTGAAACCCATAAAAACCTGAAAACCCATTAAAAATACCTTAAAACACTAAAAAAATAAAAACTCTAAAAATAAATTAAGCCCCTAAAATGAAAAAAAAAACTCTAAAAAATTTAAAACGCTAAAAATTAATATAACTTTTAAAACCCAAAAACCCATAAAAACCCTAATAACCCTAAAAACATGAAAACCCCTAAAATCCCTAAAAATAAATAAAACACAAAAAACCCATAAAAATCCTCAAAATCAGAAAAAAAAAATTAAAAATTATAAAAAAAATACTAAAAACATTGAAAACCCTAAGAAAACCTTAAAAACCTAAAAACACTTAAAATCCCTAAAACATAAAATCACTAAAAACCTTTAAAAACCCAAAAAACCCTAAACCCCATAGAAACAAATAAAAACCACAAAAACCCAAAAACAAATAAAACCCTAAATACCACTAAGAAATATTAAAATCCATTAAACCCCTAAAAATGTTAAAAAACTCAACAAAACCCTTTAAATTCCTAAAAAATAAAAAAAACCCTAAAACCCTAAAAAACTATTAAAAACCCAAACCAGTCAAAACCCATAAAACCCCTTAAAATCCCAAAAAATTCTAAAATCCCAAAAAAATTAATAAAAATCTCAAGAAATCCCAAAAACCAAAAAACCAAAAAAAACTTAAAAAATCTAAGAAAACTTGGAAACCCTTAAAACACATAAAAAAACAAAACCAAAAAAAGCCAAAAAACCCAAAAAAACCCTAAAAATAAAAAAACAATAAAATCCTTACAATCACATAAAACCCATAATAATAATAAACTCTAAAAACCATAAAACACAAAAAAAAACATAAAGAATCTTAAAAAACCCAAAAAAACCCTTAACAACCCTAAAAAACCCTAAAAACCTCAAAATCCCTAAAACCCATAAAATCCTAAAAAATCCCTACACATCCCTAAAAAAATTTAAAACCCCAAATAACCATAAAGATAAAAATAAAAATCAAAAAATAAATAAAAACCCATAAAACACTAAAATTTCTAAAAACCTTATGAAACCCAAGATACCCCAAAAAACCTCAACATCCCTAAAAACACTTGAAACCATTAAAATCCTAAAACCACATAAAAATTCCAAAAAACATAAAAAACAATAAAAACCCTGAAAACCCCAAAGGAAATGTTAAAATACTAAAAACACATAAAATCACTAAGAACCTAATAAATTATAAAAACACAAATAACACATAAAGACCGTAAAAACTCTAAAACCCCCTAAAACCCCAAATGACCATAAAAAATATATATCCCACCAAAATCCCTAAAAACAAATAAAAAATATAATAGCCTTTTAAACCCCTAGAAACATTAAAAGTTATAAAAACAAAAAGAACCCTAAGAACTAAAAACCCCCTAAAAAAACAGAAAACCATATATGCCATAACACACATAAAACCATCAGAATCACAAAAACCCAAGAAAACAATAAAAATCCTAAAATCCCTAAAAACCAAAAAATTTAAGAAACCATAAACCCTAAAAAATCTTTAGAGATCCACAAAAACCTAAAAACACATAAAATAGCTAAAAACCCAAAAATGATAAAAACCCTAAAAAACCCTAAAACCCCTAAAACTATAAAAACCATAAAACCCCTAAAACCCAATAAAAAATATAAAAACCCATTAAAAACTGATAAATGTTAACAAACATAAAGAAACTTAAAACCTTAAAAATTAAAAAATCACTAAAAACCCTAAACCACCTAAAACACCTCAAAATTCCAAAAAACCCAAAAAACCCATAAAATACCCAAAATCCCTAAAAATAACAAACATAAATATCCTAAAAACACTAAGAAACTATTAAAATCCATAAAAACCTAAAAACACATAAAAACACTGAAAATATAAAAAAACACTGAAAATTTAAAAAAAACACTAAAACCCTAAAAAGTTTTAATCACTAAAACCCCTCAAAATACCTAAAAGGAAAAAAACCATACAATGATAAAAAAATCCCCTAAATCCCAAAAAACATAAAAACAACTAAAACCCTAAAAACCGGAAAGAAAATTTTAAAAACCTAATAACACTTAAAAACCAAAAAAAACATAAAAATGCCAAATCCTTAAAAGACCCACAATACCATAAAACCCCTAAAACAATAAAAACACATAAAAACATTAAAACCCCCCAAACCCATAATACCCTAAAAAAATAAAAATATTTATACCCCTTTAAACCCCTAACATCAAAAAAATCATTAAAACTGTAAAACCCTAAAAACTCCAAAACCCAAAATATGATAAAAAACTCAAAAAACTCATAAAACACCTATCAATCCTAAAACCCCTCAATATCCATAAAAACAGTAAAAACATAAAACCATAAAATCCTAAAATTCCTTTAAAACCCAAAAAATGAAAAAAATCCTAAAAACCAAAAAAAATTGAAAGCAATAAAAACCAAAAAATACTTAAAACTCCTAAAAACCTAAAAACCTAAAAAGCACTATAAATCATAAAAACCCCTAAAAACCATCAAAATCCTAATGTAGATAAAAATACTAAAACCCCCTAAAAAATATAAACATCCTTTAAACCCATAAAAATGACAAAAACTCTAAAAAACCTTAAAACCCCTCAAACTCAAAAAATCCCAAAACCCCAGGAAACTAATAAAACCCTATAAACCTAAAAACCCTAAAAATATACAAATCCCTAAAAACCCTAAAGAATAATAAAAATCCAATAAAATACAAGAAAATCCCTACAAATTTAAAACCCCCTAAAACCCTTTGAAAACCATAAAAATCTAAAAACACTAAAAACCCTAATGAATCTTAAATAATTAAAAACCCATAAAAACCATAAAAACCCCTAAAAACCATAAAAACCCTAAAACCCATAACAGTTCTAAAAACCACTAAAAACACTAAAAACTATTTAATCCCCTTAAACCATGAAAAAATCTAAAATCCTTAAAACCACGAAAAACTCAAAAATCCCTGAAAACCCCAATAAAAAAAAATCCTGAAATGCCGAAAAATATCCTAAACACCCCCAAAATCCCCAAAAACCATAAAAATCCAAAAAAATACATAAAAATCCAAAAAAAAATTAAAAATTCCTTAAAATAATGAAAACCATATAAGAAATACTTTAAAAACTAAAAACTCTTAAAACCCCTAAAAATGATAAAACCCCAAAACACCCTAAAACCCCTCAAAATCCTTAAAAATCCTAAAATACCATAAAAAATAATGTCCATAAAAATCCCAAAAAAAATTAAAAACCCTAAAAACCCCCAAAAAACCATAATAAAACCTTAAAACCACAATAAACCTTAATCCACTACAAAACGTAAAAATGCTAAAAACCGTAAAAAACCCTTATAGTCCCAAAACCCATAAAATCCCTTAAAACCCTTAAAACCCCTAAAACATAAAAACCCAAAAAAAAACTACTAAAAAAACTAAAAACCCTTTCATCCCCTAAAAAAGTATAAAACTCTTTAAAACACTAAATACTCAATAAAATCCTAATACCCCCCCAAAAACCATAAATATCCAAAAAATTCCTTAAAAATCCATAAACCACTCAATAACCTTAAAAACCCTAAAAAAATAACAAACCTAAAAAAGGCCAAAAAAATACCTAAAAATGTAAAAAAAATATAAAAACACTGAAAATCCAAATAAAACCATAAAAACCTAAATACACTTAAAACCCTTAATAACCCTAAAAACTATGAAACCCCTAAAACCTTAAAAAGACATAAAACCCCATAAAAACTCCAAACACCCACTGAAATCACTAAAAACCATTTAAACCACTAGAAACGTTTTATAACTCATAAATACTCCAAAACCCGAGAAAACCTAAAAATCCTAAAAATCCAAACAATGAAAAAACCAAAAAAACCCTCATGATCCATAAAACCCTAAAAACCCATAAAAATCCTAAAACATCCCTTGAAATCATTAAAAACATAAAAAATAAAATATAAATATAAAAAACCAATTAAAAGAATAAAAACCTAAAAACACTTAAAACCCCTAAAAATGATGAAAACAATAAAATCCTAAAATCCCAAAAAATCCCTAAAAACACTAAAAATCCATAAAAACACTAAAAATCCACAAAACCCATAAAAACCATAAAAATCATAAAATCACATAAAATATAAAAACCTATAATAATCATTAAAACCCTTAATAAATCCTTAAAAACCTAAAAACACATAAATCCACTAAAAATCAAAAAACACTAAAAACACTAAAAAACCATAAAAAGATCAAAAAACCCAAAAATACCCAAAAATACCCCTAGAAATAAAAAAAATTCCAAAAATCCCCAAGACACCCAAAAAACCCTTTAAGCCCTTAAAAATATAAAAAATAATAAAAAACAACAAAACTCTAAAAACTCCAAAAAAAACTCTAATACCCCAATAACCAAAAAACCCCTAAAAACCCTAAAAACTATAAAAACCATTAAAATCCATAAAAACCATAAAAATCCAAGTATGGGAAATTTATTAAATGTATGCAGCCTAAAAAACCTAAGAAAACCATAAGAATACAAAAAACCCATAAAAACCAAAATAAAATCATAAAAACCTCAATAAACCCTAAAACCCACTAAAACATTAAAATTAATAAAAACCATAGAAACCCATAAATACCATAAAAACCCTGAAAACCTAATAAAACTCTGAAACCACTAAAAACTCTAAAAACCCTTTAAATAAATAACTTTTTAAAATTCTATAAAAAGAATTAAAAACCCTAAAAACTAAAATTAATCCTTAAAACCCAAAAAAACTAAAAACCCCTAAAAACCATAAAAACTTAAAACCACTGAAAATCCATGAAAACCCAATAAATCAGAATAATCCTAAAAAATACGTCAAAATCTTTAAAAATGTAAAACATTCTGAACACCCCTAATAATTCCTTAAAAACCTAAATACACTTCAACCCCTAAAAACATACAAAACAATATAAACAACAAAAACCTGAAAACCCCAAAAATCATAAAACCACATTAAAATTAAAAAATCCCAAATAATCCCTAAAACATTAAAACCCATAAAACAATGAAACCCCTAAGAAAATGATAAAAACATAAAAACACATAAAACCCCTAAAAACGATAAAAACCCTAAAACCCCAAAAAACCATAAAACTCCCAATAAAATACAAACCCCAAAAAACCACAAAAAACCCAATAACTACATAAAAACATAAAACCCCACTAAAACACTAAAAATCCTTTAAACCCCAAAATAAATTAAAACAACTCTAAAAAACATTAAAACCCAAAAAACATAAAAAAAACCCCAAACCCCCTAAAATACCTATAAATCCTAAAAACCATAAAAATCCTAAAAAAATATCTAAAAATACATAAAAATGTAATAACCCATAAAAATCCAGAAAAATTTAATTAAAACATCAAAAAATGAAAAATAAATTAAATTCAAAAAGAATATAGAAAACTTTATTACCCAAAAAAACCATAAAAACCCTAAAAACCAAAAAAAACATAAAATCTTTACAAACCAATAAAAACCTAAAAAACAATAAAACCCTTTAAACACTTATAAATTTTTAAAAAAAAGTAAAAAACTAAAAACTTATAAAACACTCAAAAAAACCCCTAAAAGTTAAATTACCATAAACCTGTAAAAACACTAAAAACTCTAAAAACCCTTAGAATAAAAAAAACTAATACAAAAAAAACCACTAAAATCCTTAAAAATACATAAAAATGTAAAAAACCATAAAATTCATGAAATCCCCTAAGAGAACCTTATAAACTAAAAACACTTAAGACCACTAAAAACCCTAAAAAATCAACAAACCGTAAAAACCCTAGATTACCATAAAACCCCTAAAACCCACAAAAACCCAAATAAACCAGAAAAACCCATAAAAATTCTAAAATCCCACTAAAAAAATATATAAACCATTTAATCCCCTAAAAATGATAAAAACCCTATAAAATTTATAACCCCTAAAACCACAAAAAACACTAAAAACATAAAAAATATAAAAAACCCCTACAACCCTCTAAATCTTGAAATACCCTAAGAACCATATAAATCCTAAAAATCCATAAAAACCTAAAATCACCCTAAATACCGGGAAAAACCATAACAAAACCCGTAAAAACCTAAAAACACATAAAACACTAGAAAACCTAAAATTACTAAAAAAACCCTAAAACCCTAAAAACCCTCAAAATACCTAAAGTGGATAAAAACAAAAAAAATCCTAAAATAGCACTAAAAATACATTAAAGATTATGAAATCAGAAAAACACTAAAATACCCTAAGAAAATATTAACAACATAATAACAATTAAAAGCTTCAAGAAACCATAAAAAATTTTATGAACACTAAAAAACCCTAAAAGGACATAAAATAAAAAACCCCAAAAAAACACAAAACCACTCAAAATAGTTAACACCATTAAAACCATAATACACCTAAAGCCACTAAAAACTCTCAAAACCCATTAAACCACTAAAAACATTCAATATCTATAAAACCCATAAAAATCCTAAATAAATTGAAAAAACCCCAAAAGTCCAAAAAACTGTAAAAACCGTAAAAACTGTAAAAACCCTACAAATCCCAAAAAAACCCACAAAAACATAAAAAGCTTTAAAAATCCCTCAAAATTCCTAAAACCCTAAAAAATGCTAAAACCCTAAAATAACCTAATAACACAAAAAGCAATAAAAACACTAGAAAACCTTAAAACCATGGAATCCATTAAAAACCATAAAAACCAATAAAAACTATAAAACCCATTTAAACCCATTAAAATATAAAAACATCTAAATGAAATAAAAAATATAAAAAAAATTAAAAACAATAAAAATATAAAAACCATTAAAACCCAAAAACCCATAAAAAAACTCGAAACCCTAAAAAACCCATCAAAATCCCTTAAAACCCTAAGAACCCATAAAATTATAAAAATCCCAAAAATACCAAAAAACAAAAAACCCACTAAAAACCATGAAATCCCTAAGAATCCCCTAAAAAATAAAAAGAAACTGAAAACTCTAAAAACCCTTTAAACCCCTAAAGACGCTAAAAACACTAAAATCTATTCAAAACTATAAAAAAATAAAAAAAATAAAATATTAAAAACCTTAAAAACCCAAAAAATCCATATAAACTATAAATACCCTAATAACCCCCAAAATCCCAAAAAATCCTAAAAACACTAAATTCCTTAAAATCCATAATTATGTAATAAGTCCTAAAATCCTTGAAAACCTCTAGTAAAACCTAAGAAACCTATTAAAACATTAAACCCCTAAAAACCTAAAAAGGAAAAATATCGTAAAAACCCATAAAAATCTTAAAAACCATAAATCATCTAGAACATTAATACAACCTAAAAAAATAATTAAAACCCACCAAAAACATTTAAAATCCTTTATAACCCTAAAAATTTAAAATACTCTCTCTAACCATAAAAAACAAAAAAAAACTCCAAAAACACTAACAAACACTAAAAAACCATAAAATTCTAAAAACTCTTAAACCCCTAGAACCCTCTAAATCCCCAAACACACTAAAAATCATAAAGAAACCCCAAAATACCCAAAACTTCCCTAAAAATATAAAAACCCCTAAAATAATAGAAACCCTAGAAAAAACATAAAAACCTAAAACACAAAAAATCCCTAAAAATCTAAAAAATTATTTAAACCCTATAAAACCCTAAAGAACCCAAAAACCCAAAACCCCCCTAAAAACACAAAAAAACCTAAAACCAATAAAAACAAATTAAAACCCTACAAAAATTAAAACTCTAAAAACCCATTAAACCCCTAAAAATTTAAAGGACTAAGAAACCATAAAAACTATAAAAAAATCAATAACCCATAAAATTAAATTTTGTCATTAAATACTAAGAGAATACAAACACCTAAAAATATAAAAATCCTAAATAACCTAAAAAACAATAAAAATACAAAAAAAATTAAATTTCACTAAAAACATAAAAACCATAAAATAACTGAAAACCTATAATAAAACCTTAAAAACCTAAAAACACAAAAAAACCCTAAAAACATTGAAAATTTTTAATTTTCATATAAAAAAATAAAACCATAAAACTCATAAAAATATTAAAAATCCCGAAAAACTAATAAAAATCCAAAACCCACAAAAAAATCTAAAACCCTATAAACCCCTTAAGTAGTAAAAATTTATAAAAACCCTAAATATTTCAAAAAAAACTATAAAACCCAATAACAAACATAAAACCCTAAAACCCCCCAAAATCCCTAAAACACCAAAAAAATCATAAAATTACAAAAAACCCCTAAAATTAACTAAAAACATAAAAACCCCTATAAATCCAGAAACCCATAATTTAACCTTAATCACATAAAAACACATAAAACGGAAAAAACACTTAAAACCCATTAAAACCTAAAAAACAATAAAAACCCCAAAAACCTATGAAAACCATAAAAACATTAAGGATTTTTCTCATTCAGGTGGGATTAATGCCACTCTAAAGAATAGCACTTATATGAAAAAGGAACCATTCTGAGTTCTTGATTCAAATTACAAAGGCATACCACCTTCTTATGTTTCTGAGAAGATAATGTCTTCTGGAAATACTGCATCTTCTTCTGGTAACTATAATATCCTTTTGGTGGTTGGTCCTTCAGTTCTGGAAGAACCCCCCTCATTGGTTGTTTTTTAGAAGGTTCCTCCTCACTTGGTTATGACTTTTGGAAAAGGTGTTTTCTATTCTATTCATAATTCCATTGAATGGTTATTGGAGGAGATTCCCTAGGTAGGTGTTGGTTATCGTTCTACCCTGACCTTTAGACCATATTTTGGTGTGATAGATTCATATGATGATCTCAGTCATGCATCTGCTATATGGTAAAATGCTGATGGATTCAGTTTTGTTATTAGTTATGGAAGTTTATTCACGGATCTACTTTTTTCCCTATATAGTAGGGTATTGTAATATCATTCTTCAGTCCCTAAATATATGGGTCAATATGGTGAAGTTTCAGTTCATAGTGATTTCCATTTTCCGGATTTGATGAAGGAATCTATTTGATCTTATCTTGCTTCTATTTTGTAGTATTGGAATGGATCTTTCCCTAGTTACCAGTCTGAATTATCTATTCCAGGTCTTCTTCTACACTAAGTAATTATGGATGTTGGGTATTCTTCTCCTGAACCTAACTTTCCAGATCAGATTATTCATGAATCTTCAACTTTATGTGATAATTCCCTTAGTAATAATCTTATTACTATGGATTAATGTGATCTGAATATGGTCCCTATCAAAAATGTACCCAATAATAATGGGTATGATACTCCCTTAGTTCACAATGTTGAACTATAGATTTTGTAACATTAGAGGTCTCAACACTCATAGTAATAAATGGGAGGTTAAGAACCTCATTTTCACTAAAAAATTGGCTTAATTGGGGATTGTTGATTTTAAGCTTAAAGGGGACAAACATGATTCTACTATGAGGAATATTTCTATTAATTGGAATCATTTTTCTAAAATTTATTCTTCTTCTAATTGGAACATTTCAGTTCTATGGAATCCTCACTTTCTAACTATTGAGACTCAGTTCAAATTGTTTTATCTTATTGTGTGTATTGTTAGGGCTTTTAAAGTGGATGTTTCCTACTTTATTTCCTTTTTTAGGGTTCCAATTTGGTTGATGATTTAATGGTTTTGTGAGAGGACATGGTATTTTTGGAATTCATCTAACTCTGAGATTCCATGTATATTTTATAGTTATTTTAATGTTTTTACGTTTCCAGGGGATAAATGTAGTGGTTTCTTGGATTGGACATCATCTTTAGAGAACAATAATTCATTCATTGATGATGCTAGTTTGGATGGTCTTAAATGCTTTGGGATAAGGATTTATTAGAGAAATGGATATTCATGGGTCCTGATGAAGCTTGATGGAGTTGTGTTCATTTCCCCTTGGATGTGTAGGTTCCCCTCTTTGATAGCTGATTTCCTTTCTTTCGGGATTTCCGATCATACCACAATTATTATTATATTTGGTGAGGTTCATCAATTTGGGATGTTTTTATTCAAATTTTTTAATCATTGGGAAAATTATAAATATTTCCTATATTTTTTATCTAATTATTTGAATGTTGGGTCTCTGAGAGTAAGATGTTCCAAGTATACAAGAAAAATTAATAAGGTCAAGAAGGGTCTCTAACCCTTACATTAACTGGTGTCTGCTCAACATTTTTCTAAAATTTTCCTAATAAGGAAGGAATTACTTGACTATATATCATCATTTCTTCTTAATTTCACTTCTTATTACATAATTCAAAAGGAAATTAGTTGTAATGAAATTTTAAAAACCTTGACCTTAAATGAAACCCCATCAGCCTAGCAGAAGATTGGGTTTTTTATTGATTAAGTAGGTGGACCTTAATTCATCCTAATTTTTCAACTTGGTGAATGATATATTTAATTCATCAAAATTGGTTATTCTTAAAAAGGATTATGGTTCTATTATTTTTGATCCATGTGATATTATTTTTGAGACTATTGAGTTTTTTCAGTATTTTATTGGGAATTATCATGTTTCAACCTATTTAGTGAGAGTGATCTTGCCTATCTTTTTGTCTCACTCTATTTTTTACCTCTAGTAATTTTTTGGATAAATATTTTGAGACAACATATGTTCATTGTGAACTTTTCTCTACTCACCCATGCAATGTTCTAAGGCCTGATGGATTTGATTCCCGTTTCTTTGATATGGCGCATCCATTGATTGGTTTCAGTATGATAAATAGGGTTTTAGAATTATTAATAACTAGGTAATTATTGTAAGAATATGACAGGTAAATTCTTTATTTCTTTTCAAATGTGTAAAATGATTTCTCTCATTCTTATTTTAGGTCTATTTTGTGCTATAATACTATTTATAAGTGTATCTCTAAGATTTTAGTAGAAATATTGAGAATGGTTCTTATTACATGTATCAATAATTCCCAATCTTCCTTTATTCATGGGAGACACAATTCTAATGATATTTTTCTTTCTAAAGAGTTGATGCAAGGTTACCACCTGAAATTAAAAGTTCCTCACTGTGAATTTAAGAATGAAAATTTTAAGGCCTTTGACACTATAATATGGGAATTTATTTGATATACTCTGGACCTTTTTTATTTTTATGGTTTGGATATATTCATGGTTTAATGGGTGTCTCTCTTATCATATATTTTTGATGAATATTAATGGGATTTTTCAAGTTTATTTTAATGGGAATAAATAAATGAGGAAATGGGATCCCCTTTCTCCCTTTCCTTTTGTGATTTTCATGGAGGTTGTTTTTCATATCATAGAATATCTAATTTCTAATTCTAACCCAGAAAATTTTCATTAGATATTTGGTAAAACATTCATTTCTTATATTTTATTTTTATATGATCTTCATTTGTTTTCCTTTGGTGATCTGGATACGGTTTTGGCTATAAATCATGCTTTTGATATCTTTTCCTCCTCTAGGATCTCTGTTAACATCATGAAGTTGATCATGTTCATGGGCGGTCTGTCTATCAAGGTTGAGGAACATATTGGTGCTACCATTGTAATTAGTGGATGTTTTTTGTCACTTCATTACCTTGGGGGGCCTCTTATTACTTCTATATAAAGATCTGTATATTGTGCTATTTTGGAAGAATTTTTTTTAAGATAATGGTGGTTTGGATAAATATTTTAATTTATTTTTCTACCTGCTTGTATCTTGTTAAACATATTATTTTTTCGACGAAATATTATTAGTGCTTTAATTTCATATTGCCTAAAAAATGTATTAATTATAATGAAGATAAGCTAAGGAGATAACTTTGGAAGGGCTCTTCCTTGTACAGGTCTGGGGATAAAGTGACTTGGGGTTTGGTGGCTACATATAAAGCAGAGTGATGATTAGTGATAAAGTGTGTTGGTGATTGGAATAAATAAGTTATGGATACAAATGTTTGAGACCTTTTCTCACCCTCCTCTTCTTCTATTTGGGTGGATTGGGCTCATATTTTTCTTCATGGTCTCTCCCAATCTTCTATGAACAAAGATCCTTAGAAATGATCATGGAATTGGTGAATTATATTTAAGCTATGGGAGTTTCTCAAGTACTATATTTCGTTATCTATTGGTAATGGCTTTTGTATCTCCTGTTGGTTTGATTATTGGATTCTTAGGGGGCCTATATGTTCACCCATTGATGATAGTATTATTTTTGGCTCTAGGATCTTTAAATCTTCCTAAGTTTCTGACATTATTTTTTGATATGGATTGAGATCCTCTAATGGATGTTTTTACTGAGTTATGGGATTTTAAAATTGAGATTATTTTACTTCCACATTTTCTTAGTAATAATTATTGGATCATGTGTAATAGGTGGATATATTTTTCCATTTGTATGGTTTGGGCATAGCTAAGACCAAAATTTATCATTGTTTCATTGAATTACTTGGTTTGTAATCTGGTCATGTCATCTAGGTACTCCATTACTCTTTGTTTGTTGATTCTTGACTATTTTCCTACACATGATAAGTTATAGAGAAGGGGCATGAATTTTCCAAATCATTATTTTCTTTATCTGACATCTATTGAGAGTGTTTATTTTCTTTTTAAATTGTTGGTTCCCTGAGAATAATTTCTATTCCTTCTTGATCATATTGGGTTTATATTGTTTGGATAATGATCTTTCGGCTTTTTTTTGGTTGGTGTTCTGAAAAATTAACTAAAGATTAAACATTATGCATTTTGGGGAAACTCAGGATTTACATCATTGTGTATCTTATATAGAAATAATGTAATTATCGCCTTTTTGGACATATATTTCACTGTGGTGGTTATATTTGGCATAAATTTTAGTTGGTTGTTTGTTATAGACTTATTTGTTGAATTGTTTTCCTAATATTAAGTCTAATTAGGATCCAGGTTACTGATGGAACTTGTGGGGCTCCCTTATACAATGTGGTTGATGTTCCACCAGTTTCTCCATATTTACTCCTTGAGGATTGGAATTATTTTCACTGGAGTATTTGTTCTAGGGTTGGGTGGTGTGTTGGTTTTAATGGGTTTAAAGTGTTGGTGTTGTGGCTATAAGGGTGCATGGTCATGTTAGATAGGGATTTGTTGGGGTTCGATAGTCTAGTATATCTAGTGAAGGCTCACATATGATGATGTAGATTTTCTGTTTTTAGTGTTGGAGTGCTTCTGGTTGGATCCTCTTTAGGCTGGAGGGGGTTGTGTTTTATTGTTGTGTGGTTGTTTTTTTGTATGGTGTTATAATGGATCAAGCTTTGGTTTTGGAATATTTGTTGTTTTTCCCTATTTTTCCTTCATTTAGAGATGGTTCATGGTTGCAATGAATGGTGGGGAGATGGCTAGAGGTGCCTGTATTTGTGTCATCTTGGTGTTTTTCAAGTGTTACTACAAGCTAGTTAGGTTTCGTGTTGGGTATTTGGAAACTGTGGTAAAATAGTGCTGTATGTATGCATCCCTACTGATCCATCTATATCCGGGGGATACTTGTGCTATTTCTATGGTGTTGGATTTCATTTTTTATATCTGTTGGGATCTGTGTGGGCTGCTGGTCTATTGGGATTCACGTGTGTTGGTGGTTACTGCTAGCTCGGGGGTGTTTGGTTGTTGGTTGTTCTCATGTGTGGGTGGATGGATGACATGTTTGTGCTATTTTTGGGATTTTTTCAGGATGTCGGTGCTTAGGGGATGGCTATTTTTGTATCCTCATTAGTGGTGGTACTCTACAAGGCTCATCTATGGTGGTCCGTTGGTTCTAGATGTTGTCTCTTGTTGCATAGTTTGAATCTTTTTGTGGATATGTTCTTGGTATATCTCAATTTCTGTTTTTAGTTGGCTCTTGTGTATTTGGTTTTGGCTTAATAGTTCCTTTTTAGATGGTTATTAGGGGATCTTTAGGTTCTTGAAGTAGTTAAGGTGGATTTGGCTACTGGTTTGCAGGGCTTCCAGGTTGTGTAGGGGCGGGTGTCATGGATTGGGATGTATGTGGTTTTGGTCTTGGTGTCTATGATAATCAATGTGATAATATTGTGTGCAGGTTCTAGGGTTGTAAGTGGTGTGTATTTGTGTGTATTTGTGTCTATTTTTGGGTTATGGAGTGCTCATATAGGCAACTTGTGGGTGTTTTTGTGTTTTCTAAAAGGTGGTGGTGAATGTGTGTGCTTATGGGTGGTGGTGTGTGTGTATTTTTATCGGTGTTTCTTGTTACTGGCATTTTTTATCGTCCTTGGGTGTTGTCTTTAATGTTGTTATAACTTTACTATGTTTCCTCTTGGAGTGCTTAGTGGACTAATTCCTAGTACTATTGTCGCCCCTTTTGGGGGGCATATCTACTTCTATTTGTTGTCTAGTGCTTCTGCTGGTGTTGTTTCTGGCTGGATGGGGGTGCTGGTTGCAGTGTTTATTGATGTTGGCCTTATGTATATGGAGGATTCACAAGGTTCATAGGATATTCTATCATTTTGGATAATTGGTCACTCTAAGGGTCCTCCTGGGCATGCCTGATTTCCATGTCTGGTTAGATGGGCATCATGAGGTTGTTAGTCATCTTTATATAGTCTTGGTTTCGATAGGGTTCATATGATATCGTGGGCCTATCACTTCTGTGCTCGCTTGAGGTTTCTTGGGAATGGAGGTCGCTTTCACATTGTTGTTGATTTTATCCTATGGGACATTGGTGATTTTACCTTTGGGTGACTGTTTTTTAATCCAAATCCCCTTGTTTTTATATACTTCTTTCTATTTTCCTTGAAAAAAATCCCTAAAACCCCAAAAAATCATAAAACCCCCAAAATTCCTCAGAAACACTAAAAATCCAAAAACATATAAATTTCATAAAAAGGCATAAAACCCTAAAAATGTAAAAAATCATAAATACTTAAAAAAACCCTAAGAAAACCTTGAAAATAAAAAAATAGTTAAAACCCTTAAAACCTAAACAATGATAAAACCCTATGAAACCCTAAAGCACCAAAAAAACCTAAAATCCCTCAAAATCCCAAAGGGCATTTTAAACCCATAAAAATACTAAAAAAGTATTTAAAACATAAAAAAACCAAAAAAACCATGAACACCCCTAAGAAAACCATAAAATCCTAAAAATAGTTAAAACACCTAAAAACCTAAAATTTCAAAAAACCCTAAATAACCAAAAAAACCCCTAGAAACCATTAAAACCAAATAACATCCTGCATACCCACTAAAAACTCTAAACATTTTTTAAAACCCCAAAATGTAAAAAAAACTCAAAAAACATGAAAATTCGTAAAAAATTTAAAATCCCCCAAAACCCTAAAAACTATAAAAATGATCAAATTCTCTAACAATCCCTAAAAAAGTAAAAAACCATGAAATGATGAGAAATACTAAGAAAACATAAAAAGCCTAAAAAAATAAATTCCATAAAAACCTGAAAAATTCTACAAGGACTCAAAACCCTAAAACCTATAAAAATTATAAAAACCCTAAAACCCATCAGATCCAGAAAAACCTTAAAACCCTAAAATCTACTAAAAACACTTTAAACACTTTAAACCCCAAAAACTGATAAAAAACTCAAAAACCCATTAGAACCCTAAATACTCCAAGAACCCATAAAACCCCAAAAAACCATAAAAACCCAAAAACCCCCTAAAATCCCTAAAAAAATAAAAAACCATTAAATTAATAAAAAAACCCCAAATAATTCCTATAAATATTAAAACCCAAAAGAAATTGAAAACAAGTAGGAAAACCTTAAATACCAAAAAAACGTAAAACCCCTAAAAACTTCAAAAACACTGAAACCCTAAAAGGACCCTAAAAATCCATAAAGCCACAAAGAAACCTAAAAATTAATTTAAAAATTCCTAAAAAACCCAATAAAAACCTAACAAAACTAAAAACTCAAAAAAAAACCCTTTAAACCCCAAAAACATTAAAAAACTCTAAAACCCATAAAAACAATAAAAACTCAAAAAATCCTTCAAACCCGAAATAACATAAAACCTATAAAAAAACTAAAAACACCTAAAATAACTGAAAATGAAAAAAAACAAATAAAAGTCCCCAAAAAATTCCTGTAAATCACTAAATACGGTAAAATTCCTAAAAACCCCAAAAAACCCTATGAAAACCTTGAAAACCTGAAAACACATAGAACCCCAAAAAAACAAAACATTCTATAAAATATAAAAATACATAAAAAATCATAAAACTCTTAAAAAATATAAAAACCCATAAAACAATTAAAAACCATAAAACCCCATAAAACCATAAAACCAGTTAAAACTCTAAATACCCTTTATACCCATAAAAATGTTAAAAATTCTAAAAACCATAAAACCCCTAAAAATCAAAAAAAATACAAAAAAACCCTAAAACAGTAAATATCCATAAACCCCCTAAAAAAATAAAATACTAAAAAACCCTAATAAACCGTAAATTTTAAAAACGTTAAAAACATGAAAAACAATAATAAAATGTTAAAAACCTAAAAGCAGATAAAACTACTGAAAACACAAACAAATATATATAAACCATTTAACCCATAAAACACCTATAAATCCCAAAACCACTCAAAATCCCTAAAAATCCAAAAAATATATGAAACCCCATAGGAAAAATTAAAAAACCAAAACACACTTAAAACACCTAAAAAAACTAAAAACCTTAAAACCCATAAAAACCCATAAAAACCATAAAACACACTGAAACCCCAAAAAACCACTTACAACCCTAAAAATTATATAAAGCCTTTAAACACAAAAAAACTCAAAAAAAACATAAGACCCTAAAAAAACCAGAATACCCTTAAAACTCTTTAAATCCCTAAAATCCATAATATCCCAAAAAACTATAAAATTACTAAAAATATCAAAAAAATATCTCAAATACTAAAAACACTAAGAAACTACAAAAACACCTTAAAAAATAAAAAACCTAAAAACACTATTAACCCTTTAAAAACGAAAAGATGTTAAAACCATTAAAACCCCTAAAAACCATAAAACCCCTCAAAATCCATAAAACCAAAAAAAACCACAAAAGTCCTAAAAATCCCATAAAATTTCTAAAACATAAAAAAACTAAAACATTGAAAAATATAATAAATGCATAAAAACATAAAACCCCTAAAAACCTAAAAAATTATAAAATCCCTCAAAATCCTTTAAACCCCATAAAAAGATCCTAAATTCCAAAAAAATTAAAACCCCCCAAAAACCATAAAAACCCTAAAATCCATAAAACCCATAAAATCCAAGAAAATCACTAAAACCCCATTAACCTATATAAATTTTAAACAACTATAACTAACCATAAAACCATAAAATACTAAAAACACACTAAAAACTGAAAAACAACCATAAAAATCTTATAACCTGAAAAATCCTCTAAAAAGGTTGAAATCCCAAAACCCCTAAAACCCATAAAAATACATAAAATCTCTAACAATCTCTCAAAAAACCCAAAAACCCACGAAAACCCTTAATAAAACATAAAAAAATTAAGAAACAGTTAAAAATACTATAAAACCTAAAAAGTCTAAAAACCATTAAATTCCTAAATGACACTAAAAACCCTAAAATCCATAAAAATATCCTAAAACCCATAATAACCCAAAACCCCTGTAAAAACACTAAAACCATTTAAAACCATAAATTTGTATAAAAAACTATAAATATACTATAAAACATAAAAACTAAAACACCGAAAAAACTAGAAAAACAATTATAACCCTATAATCCCGGAAAATATTTAAAAATCAAAAAATTCCCAAAAAAACATTAAAATCACAAAAAAATATAAAAATGTAAAGATAACTTGAATATCCCTAAGAAAACCATTAAAACCTAAAACACATAAAACACCTAATAGACCTAAAAATTGATAAAAACCCTAAACAATCTAAAAACCAAAAAATACCCCAAAATGACCTCAAATACCTAAAAGCCCTAAAAATACATAAAAAAATAGAATAATAGCCCTGAAATTCTATAAAAAAGAAAAAAAACACTTAAAACCTTGAAATCACCTAAGAAAATGTTAAAAATATAAAAACACTTAAAACCCTTAAAAACCTATAAAATACTAAAAACCCTTAAAACCCCAAAAGAGAATCAAAATTCCTAAAAAATCCTTAATCACTATAAAACTACTAAAAACCCATAAAAACACAAAAAACACAAAATATATAAACACCCATTAAACTCCAAAAATGTAAATAAATAATAAGTAAAATTAAAACACTAACAATACATTTAATTCCCTAAAAACATAAGAGTCCCTAAAACCCTGAAAACAATAAGAACCCTTAAACCCCCAAAAAATCTCAAAAACCCAAAAAATTCAATTAAAACTACTAAAAACCCTAAAAACTAAAATAGTCCTAATGTATCCCTAAAATCCATAAAAGGTAAAAAATCTTAAAAATAATGACAAACACTAAAAAAATATAAAAACCTAAAAAACATAAAACCCTTTAAAAACTAAAAAATGATAAAAAACATAAAAACACAAAAAAGAACCTAAAACCCTTAAAATTCCTAAAAATCCCCAAAAACATTAGAAACACATAACCCCCCCTAAAAACCACTAAAGACCCTAATACCCTTAGAAACCCAAAATTTTATAAACTCTCAAAACCCTTAAAAAACCTAAAAACACCTTAAAAACATTAAAACCCTAAATAAAATAAAATCCATAAAAACGCTAAGAACAATAAAACACCATAAAACCCCAAAACCACCCTAAAGCATTTAAAACCCTCAAAGCCCACGAAAAATATAAAATCCCACTAAAATTTATAGAACACCCTTGAACCTCAAAATCTTTTTAGAAACAATTAAATCCCCTAAAACCCCCTATAAAATCATAAAAACCCCCCGACAACTCCAAAAGACAAAAAAAGATGAATAACCCAAAAAAACCATAAATACCCTAAACCCCTCAAAATACCTAAAACGATAAAATTTCTAAAAAAACCCTAAAAATTCCAAAAAAAATTAAAATACCCTAAAATCTTTTAAAACCCTAAGAAAACCATTAAAACCTAAACACAAATAAAACAAAAAAATCCATAAAATTCAAAAAACTATAAAATACCCTAAAATTTTGAAAAAATCCCAAAATCCTTCAATATCCAAAAAATCTATAAAAATCCTATAAAAACAAAATTAATAGAAAATATAAAAATAAGAAATTCCATGAGCAACCCTAAAAGAACCATAAAATCCTAAAGACAAATACAACCCCTAAAAACCTAAAATTGATAAAAACTATATAAGACCCTAAAAAGTACATAAAAATAAAAATTATCGCTAAAAACCATAAAAACCCAAAAACCCACTAAAAACTCAAAAAACATTAGACCCATAAAAACGTTTGAAAACTCTAAAAACCCTTTAAACACATAAAAACAAAAAAACGATAAAACCCAAAATACCAAAAAAAACCCAAAAAACCATCAAAATCCATAAACCCCTTAAAAACCATAAAAAATAAATATAAATCCTAAAAATACAATAACAATGTATGAAATCCTAAAAACCATGATAAAAATAAAACCACAAAAACAAAAAACAATGAAACACATAAAAACTGAAAAAAAATTCTTGTATCCTTAAAAACATAAAAAAACCATAAAACCATAAAAAAACAAAAAAAAACCATAAAAACAATTACACCCCAAAATATCCTAATACCATAAAAAATAATAAAAACTATTTAAACCCTAAAAAACTTTTAAAAACTCTAAAACCCATAAAAAACAAAAAAACCCAAAAAAACCCAAAAAAACACAACAAAAAACCCTAAAAACCCATACAAACCCTCCAAATACCATAAAACCCCTAAAAATTCTTAAAATCCTAAAAGAGAACTAAAAATACCTAAAAATATAAAAACACCTAAAATCATTGAAATCCACTAAGAAAAACAAAAAAACAAAAAAATACATAAAATCCTTAAACCGAAGAAATACTAAAAACCCTAAAACCCCAAAAAGAACCTAAAACCACAAAAATCCCAAAAAATCCCAAAAAATTCTAAAAACACAAAAAACCTAAAAATACATTAAAAACCTTAAAATATAGAACCACTAAAACCCCTGAAAACCCTTTAAGAAAACATTAAAAACCTAAAATCTCTTAAAACCTATAAAAAACCAAAAAATGCTAAAAATACTAAAAGACCCAAAAACCTTTAAAACCCCTAAACTCTATAAAAACATGAATAATACCTAAATCCCAATAAACCCCTAAAAACAACTAAAAATGATAAAAATCATTTCAGAACCTAAAAATGATAAAAAAACACTAAAATAACATAAAACCCTTAAACCCCAAAAAATTCCAAATAACCCTTTTAATCCTAATAACCATAAACCCTTGAAAATCTCTAAAAATCACCAAAACACTAAAAATACATAAAATCACTAAATACCTCAAAAAATGACAAAACCATAAAAACCCTGAAAACATAAGAAAACATAAAAATAATTAAATCCCCTAAAAACATAAACACTATAAAACCCTAAAAAACATAAATAATGCTAACAAATAGTTAAAACCCTCAAAATCCCCCCTAACCCTAAAACCCCATAAATATCCTTAAATCCCTAAAAATTCCTAAAAACTGAAAGATCCTAAAAACCCTAAAAACCCTGGAGAAAACCTTAAAAACCTAAAATAATTTAAATCCCCAAAATCCTACAAAACACTAAAAACCCTAAAAAGAACATAAAATACCCAACAACACCTTAATAACCATAAAAATCCAAAAAACCTTAAAAACCATAAAATCCCACTAAAAAATCTATAAACTCTCTAAACCCCTGAAACATTAAAAATTATAAATAACCTTAAAAGCCAAAAAAATAAAAAAAAAACCCTAAAACCCAAAAACTGTAAAAACCTAAAAACCCTAAAAACCCATCATAATCCATAATACCCTAAACACATAAAATTTTTAAATAGCACTAAAAATTAGTAAAATTTAAACATGTTTTTGGAGTTATTTTTTGTTTAAGTGTTTAAAGGGTTTTGGTGTTTTTTTATTTTTATGCGTTTAAATAGTTTTTATAGTTTTTATTGTTTTTAGGGTTTTATTTTTTTTGGGTTTATTTAATATTTTTTGGGTTTTTTTCATTTTTGGGTTTTAATGTGTTTTAGGTGTTTTATGTGTTTATGCATTTTTTAGGTTTTTATGGGTTTTGTGTGTTTTTAGGTTTTTATGTTACTCATAGGGTTTTTTTTGTTTTTTTTTTTGGTTTTTTTGGTTTTTAGGAATTTTTCCATTTTTTTGGATTTTTACGAATTTTAGGGTTTTTAGGGATTTTAGAGATTTTAGTGTTTTTAGTGTTTTAATAATTATTTCGTTTTTAGGGGTTTAAAATGTTTTATTTTTAAAGTTTTTCTTAGGGGTTTTCATTGGTTTTGGGGATATTTATAATTTTAAGGATTTTAGGGATTTTTTATGATTTTTATGGGTTTTTAGGTATTTTGAGGGTTTTAGGAATTTTTAGGGGTTTCTTGGGTTTTAGGGTTTCCATTTTAGGGGGTTAGTGGTTTTAGGGGGGTTTTTGTATTTATGGTCTTTATTGTTTTTTAGTTTTTTAGCGTTTTAAATAATTTTAGTTTTTTAAGGATTTCTTATGTTTTTTCATGTTTTTCAGGGATTTTATCAGTTTTCAGTATTTTTAGGAATTTGTAATGATTTAAATTTTTTTTAGGGTTTTTAGGGATTTTGAGGGGTTTTAGGGTTTTTATCATTTTTATGGTTTTTAATAATATTTAGGTTTATAATTTTTTTAGATGGGTTTTTAGGATTTTCAAGGTTCTTTTCATTTTTAGAGATTATTGGTATTTATTAGTATTTTTATGATTTTAAGGTACATTGAGGGGGTTTAGTCATTTTTCTAGTTTTTAGGATTTTTCTGCAGTTATATAGTTTTTTTGGATTTTTGTACAATTTCAAATTTTTATGTATATTTTTAATGTTTTAGGGTTTTAAAGGGGTTTTATTGTTTTTTGTGGGGTTTAATGGTTTTGTGTGGTTTAGGGGTTTTAGGGCCTTTTTAGGGTTTCTATATTTTTTAGGGATTTTATGTTTTTTTAGGTTTATAAGGATTCATTAGGGGTTTTAAGTGTTTTTTAGATATTTTTAGTGTTTTGGGGGCTTTGGGTTTTTAGGGGTTTTTTGAGTTTTTAGAGGTCTTATGGGTTTTTAGATATTTTTAATGTATTTAAGGGTTTAAAGGGTTTATATTTGGTTGTTTGGATTTTAAAATTTTATGTTTTTTGGAGTTTTTATTTTTTTTTTAGGGGTTTTTAAGGTTTTTAGGCTCTTTTAAAGTGTTTTTAGAGTTGTTTTCGTTTTTTAGGTTTCTTAGGGGATAAAAGTGATTTTATGTTTTTATGTTTTTCTTATGGTTTTGCTTGGTTTAGAGGATTTTTGACGATTTTAAGGATTTTTTAGGTGATTATTTTATTTTTATTGGTTTTTATCGAATTTAGGGAATTTGATGGTTTTAGTGGTTTTTAGGGGTTTTTAGGGTATTTAGGGGTTTTAAGAGATTTTATGGTTTTCTGTTCTTATTATAATTTTCAAGGGTTTTAGGGTTTTTTAATTCATAGGGATTTTTAGGGATTTTTTGATTTTCATGGATTTTTAGTGTTTTTAGGGATTTTGGGGTTTTATGGTTTTTTATTTTTTTCAGTTTTTAGAGATTTTTAAATATTTTGAGGGGTTTTACAGTTTTTTTGAGTTTAATTTGTTAGGGGTATAAATGGTTTTTAGAGTTTTTAATGGGGTTTTTGTTATTGAATGGGTTTTTTCTATTTTAATGTTTTTTATTTTGTTTTATGGTCTCTTGGGTTTTTAGTGTGTTTTGGGTTTTTGGCATTTTTAGGTTTTTTAGCAGTTTCAAGTGTTATTAATTTTATAAGCTTATCTTAGATGTATTCAAGGTTTTTTGGTTTTTTATATTTTTTGGAATTTTTTGAGATATTTAAGTTTTTATGGTTTTTAGGTGTTTTAGTAATTTTGATTGTTTTATGGATTATTTTTGTGTTTTTCGGGGTTATACGGATTTTTTTGGAATTTTAGATTTTTAATGAAAATTTTAGGGTTTTCAAGGTATTTTAGAGTTTTAAACATTTTTGAGGGTTTATAGGGGTTTTGAAGTTTTATTTATTTTAGGGGGTTAAATGTTTTTAAGGTTTTTTGGCGTTTCTATGGTGTTTTGTTGTATTGTGGTTTTAATGTCTTTTAGGGTTTTTCAGTTTTTTTTAATTTTTTTAATTTTTCTAGGGTTTTAGAGTGTTTTTAGTTTTTTTGGTTTCTCTCAGGGGGTTTCATGGTTTTTAGTGGTTTTTAAAATTATATGCACTTTTAGGGATTTTTAATTATTATTAGGGGTTTTTAGGGCTTTAGGCATTTTGATGGATTTTTGTGTTTTTAGTGTTTAGGGTTTTTAACATTTTTTAGGTTTTTATGTGTTTTAAGTGATTTTAGTTTTTATGATTTTCATAGAGGTTTTTTTTGTTTTAATGGTTTTTTAGGTATTTTTTATGATTTTTGTTGTTGTTAGAGTTTTTGGGGAAATGATTCTTTTTACTATTTTTAAGGTTTTTTTGGTTTTTTGTGATTTTATTTGTTTGGAGTTTTAGGGGTTTTAATGTATTTAGATATTTTGTCATTTTTAGGGTTTTAACAAGTTATTTGGGTTCTTAGGGATGTTTTAGGGTTTTTAGAGTCCTTATGGGGTTTTAAGGTATGGAAGGCTCGAGGCCAGGCTAGCCTGGCCCCCCAAATTTAATAACAAGATGAGAGAAAAGAATATAGTGCTACAAGGAGGGGTTAAATAACTGGGTGTGAAACTCACCCATCAAGTTATAATCCACAAACAAAGAGAAAGGGGGCGTGTCCACAAACGACCACAATTAACTCCTCTTCAAAATTGCATGTTCGGAAAGAGAATCTGCAACCACATTCACCTCCCAATAGGATGTGTCATAGTTAGATTCATCATTTGACACAGGGTGAGGCATTACATCTATTAAGGGAAGATGATCCAGGGAACGTACCTATATCTTATTTTCAGGGCATTCACG
The DNA here is from genome assembly GCA_963277665.1 of Viscum album. Taxonomy (NCBI): domain Eukaryota; kingdom Viridiplantae; phylum Streptophyta; class Magnoliopsida; order Santalales; family Viscaceae; genus Viscum; species Viscum album. Next base: position 2,119,674,188 of record OY728120.1, read on the forward strand.
ACAAGCATGGAATCAGATTCAAGCCATAGAAAGCTCCATCCAAAGCTGACAACATACTTAATTACCTTTATCATGGCCCACATTTCAGCATCATGGGTGCACCCATAACCAATGAATTTATGGAATAATCCTTTGACGAAGCCCCGACAGGTGCGAAAAACTCCACCACACCCAGCGGGACCTGGCGCACCCCGGGCCGCACTGTCCATGTTACACTTAATCCGAGAGGGAAGTGGGGGGATCAAGCGGATGAACATTGGATTCATTGGATTTTTGGCACTTCCAAAGATGCCAAGCAGCTGAAGAATAATGAGTTCGATAACATCATTCACCATTAATCCTGTGTGGATGTAGGGCACCACATAGACAGCCTTGTGAATCATCACCACCCAACCATGTATGGAGAGACGCTTCTTTTTGAAGGAAACCGCATTCCAAACTGTCTAAATATAGGAGATGGTGGCTACATCGGAAACCATCAAAAGGTTGCGTACCTATTCACTGTAATCCCAACTAGTCATGTCACCCTGGAGCTCGAAGAGAGGCTTGTCCAGGAATGATAAGAGCCCAAAAATATTCTATAAGTAACCCCAAAGCACTGTAATAAATCTTCATTGGAGAAAGGTGTGCGGAATATTCTCTTCGGCGCATAGGTAGAGAAAACATACAGAGGGAAGGATGTGCCTAGCTTTCTACAACTGGTACTGCATTGGCAGCCAATTCTTCCAGATTTCCCAATGAAGGAGATGCCAGGCTTGAGGGATCAAATTCCTCTTAAATTTGGAGAGCTAGGCTGGGGGAGGGGATCCCCGAGCATAATTGTACCAATAATAATCTTAAGCATTAAGTCACCCAACGAGGTTTGGTTTCCAAATCAAAATGTCAGAGTCAAAAAAGGCCAAACGCTGGATTTGAATAAAGGCTTCAGTTGGGAGGATCACGCAAACTCTTCCTGCCGAGGAATGAACGCCATGATGGACAAGCTCCTAAGGCCAGCAGGAGGAAACATGAATTCCTGAAGAGGCCCATCAAGCTAGGGCATGGACCAAGCTTTCAGTGCTGAGTGTTTTGAAACGATCCATTTCGACTGAGAAATAATACCCTTGTACAAATCACAAACTGCTGGCCAAACAGAGGAGGGGAAGTAACCTGAATATTCATCACAAAGTTTAAGCACAAACCATTATAGAGTGAAGCCCAAACCCCCACTCATGTGGTTGAGCAGCCCCCAAGTAAATTTAGCAAAGAGATTATCATTATATCATTTGAGGTATTTGATGCCAAGCCCTCCCAGCTCAATTGTTTTGGTATAGTCCCTCCAGACCACTGTAACCAGTTTCAATTCATTAATGCATCCCATCCAGGAAAAGTTCAAGATCATTGCTTGCAAGACAATAATAAGGTTAACTGACCATATGTAGATATAAAAATCATATGTGAACATATAAGTCATCACCGAGTTGAAAAGATAGACACTTCCAGCTTGTGAAAGGAACTTCCCTTTCCATTTTTCCAGCTGGTGAGTACTTCTAGTGGCAATGCTCTCATGGTGACAACGCTGGACACGTCCCCAGAAGATGGGGACAGCCAGGTAAACAAAAGGAAGTGACCCTATTTTGACCCCAAGGGAACAGGCAATGGAAATATTACGGGGCTGAGAGACCCCCTCCCCAAATAAAATCAAAGACTTTCTCTAACTAATAGACTTCCACCACACATTTTCATAATTCTAGAAAATCATCTGTATCGAAGCCAAGGTCTGTGTGTTAGCTTTCCCCAATAGAAGAATTTCATCAGCATTAAATAGATGGGATGACACATGAATATCCCTCCCTGCCCTAATAGAATTGAAAATACCGGCCTGGCCAAGGTCAATAAGACACCTCCTCAAGTAATAGACATCAATCTCAAAGAGAATTCCTGATAGTGGGTCACCTTGTCAAACCCCACGGGAGGAGGGAAAAACCCCCTTGGGATATCCATTTATAAGGACAGATGCCCAAATGATTCTTTATATGGTCATAACTATCCTGATAAATCTGTTCGAGAAGACATACTTGGAGAGAACCTAAGAAATGAAGCTCCACATAATAGTGTTGAAAACTTTGGAGATTTCAATATTAAGCACAAAGTTTCCCTGCTTGGGCAACTTCCGCATGATGTTGATTCCCTCTGAGGCTATGAAAAGGCATTCCTGGATGTTCCTCCCCGAGACGAATCTTAATTGATTTGGAGTGAGAATTTCTCCCACGAATTTCTCAATTCTCATGACCAAAATCTTATTGATGATTTTGGGAATAGTATTCCCAATAGCCATTGGCCGAAAGTGACCAATGTCAATGGAATTATCCTGTTTGGGAATCAGGGCAATGAAATTAGAGATGACTTTATGTGGAAAAAACTAGAGTGAAAAAATTCCCTAACAGCGCTGGTGATGTCCTCATGCATGATATCCTAGTAAGACATGAATAACTTATCAGTGAAGTCATACGGTCCCGCTAAACTATCAATGTTCAAAGAGAACAAGGTAGCCCTTACTTCTGCCTCAAGGGGGGAAATCATTAAAGCATTGTTCTGTTGCTCATTAACACATGGAATGATGGAGTCCATAAAAGGGATGGTGTTATCCCCACCATCATCTGAGTAATGCTCCTTGAAATGATTGATAATATCAGTGGAAATATCATCCTATAAGGATAAGGTAGATCCTGAGACAAGAAATGCTTTTAAACAATTTTTAACCTTTTACTCCCTATGTAATAAGTGGAAAAATTTCAAATTGATATCTCCATATTTGAGCCATCTAAAATTGAAATGATTTTTGGGCAGCATTTCTTTAAGATCCAGAATATCATCAAGCATGGAATGAAACTACAAATCCTCTAGAGGGATGAGGGGAGTGCTGGTTGGAATCCTTTTAAAAGGTGAGCTATTTCTCAGTAGCACAAATATCATCATCCAGCCCCAGATAAGCAGTTCCTTCTCAATTCCTTCAGTGATGATTTGATTTTTTTTTAATCTTAGAGACCCAAATGTAGTAGTGACTGCTCTGGAGGTCTTCATTCAGACCATTGATGACAATTTACCTACTAGCATGAACTATGGTCTAGGTATTATTGAACCTGAAGAGCAGGGGTGATGACCTAGAAGAGCCCATGGAACATTCAGCAATCAAGGGGTTATGATCCGAGTGAAATTTGGGAGGTTAAATCCAGAGACATCAAAAGGAGTACTCCTATCACTAATCCTATAAAAGCACCTGTCCAACTTGTTGGCTTGCCTTCCATTAACGGTGAAACTCCCCCAAGTAAAGGAGGCTCCAGATACAGGAACATCCTTGAGATCACAAGTATCTAAGCAGAAGGAGAAGTCTTTAGTAGCCGAGTGAGAGATGTTGGATCCAATCTTCTCATATGGGTGAAAAATAGTGTTAAAGTCCCAAATCACAATTTAGTTATTCTCGATTAGACCATTTAGGGTAATCTGTTTTTCCCGTAGTGCATGTCTCTTGGTTTATGTACAAGATGCATACACAAAGGACATGGAAAAAGGGGTATCACTTCATGTATTAGACAAGGTGATGACCTCGGTACTCACGTCCACATAAAGTAGCTGGATGTCATAATGCTTCAGCACCAATAAGTAGTCCAAACCATTCTTATTAGCAGTCCTGGAAACTCAGGAGTATCCAAGGTTACCCAAGTTAAAACCCATCCTTTTATCGAACGAGATCATTGGTTCAGTAATTATGAGAATCATAGTCCTCTGAGAAATGAGAAAATTCCTAAGGTCTGAGGCAATGGGAGGATTCCCAATCCCCTAGAAGTTCCAGAAGAGGATCATCATTTATATAGATGGGAGCCACCCCTTTCACAGGGATGGTGTTTTCATTCAGATGCATTGACATTCCCTTTACCATTTTCACTTATTTTTTGTCATTCCCATAGGTTTCTTCTTATTGAAAGGATCAGTGGCTTCAGAGTTCCTGTATTTCAGTCCCGGATCATCCATAGATTGAGAGCCAACCTCATGTGGCAAGACCTTGTCACCTGGTTTGGAGGATCCTTCTTCCTCCTCATCATTCTGCTCCTCAGCGTCATCATCCCAGAAGACACAACTGAGATGGGTGAACCTGTTCAGGGGGAAGACTGTTAAAGGGGAGACACTATTAGCCATGTTTCGCCGTGAAGCCTTACCAGAGGACACAGATGTAAAGGAGTCATTAGTTAGTGATAGGAGGGCCAAAGGCTGGTAGCCCTTCTGAGGACCAGGGAAGGCAGCATCAGACCCTGGAGTAATAGCAAACACAGGAAGGGACAGCCCAAATTCCACCCCCTACATGAGAGGGGGTGCTCCCTGGCAGTATACAGGGCTCACCACTGTGGCAGGACCAGGATGAGTGGATGTCTCGCCAGGCTCAGCCATGGTTGCCTGCGAGCCGGGGATGGCAGCCGAATGCTCTAACATCCTCTATAGCTCTCTGTGAGCCAAGTATAGTAGTAGCAGGCTCTAAGGTAGCAGATACCGGATCAACCTGCTAATCAGCAGGGGGTTTAGGCCTAGCAGCCACTCCCTTCATACGAGGGGCGTCTCTTGGTAGAATATGTCATCTACCCTCGACACCCTTTTTAGAGAAGGTGACTCCTCAGGACTTCCTACCACAACAGGACCAGGCCGGGAGGGGCAGGAGCTCGGCCATGGGCCTTCATCCCTGCTCCAGCTCCTGATTTACTATTTCATGATTCAACAGCATGCCCTTTAAGATTTCACTTGGTGAATACTTTCAGTCATTTACAATCAGTGATGAGATGTCCAAAGAGGATACAATGAATGCAAATTTGGGGTTTGTGCTCATACTAAATTTCTAGCATGAAGTTGTCTTCATGAGTGTTGAGCACCACTTCCTCAATTAGTTTGGAAGCTAATTCAACTTCAACAAGGACACGATCATAATTCCCATACATTGGATTTTCTGTCTTCTTATCAATGCTTATAGGATAACCCACCGAGGAGGAAATGTCCCATAAAATCCGAGGGTGCAAATAAATCGAACTAAGATTACATATATGAATCCATACCTGCGCAGAGGTGTTCTTAATATTCATTGGGCTGAAATTCCAATCTTACTCTAGGATCCTTAAGAGGCCAGGCTTCAAGTTGAGGTATCCAAAGCTCCATGATCGTCACTTCCATTCATCTGATGGGAAGAAAATATGATAATATTCTCCCCCATAGCAGTCATTATCCATTCAGAGAAACCGCAAATATCCATGACCCGGATGGTGAGGTCAAGAAATTTCTAGAGTCACTCACCCTTCGGGGTCAACACCCTAGAAATGATGGAGAATTTATAGAGATTATTCCTTTCCTTCACTGCTTCACGATTATCTGAAATGTAAGTCACCTGCCCCTTCCGAATGGCTAGAATGGGAGAGGGAGGATCAAAATTAGAGATGGTAAGTGAAATCACTAATTTCGCCACCTCTAAAAAATTAAGCTTCAGGTCCGGAACCTTCGATGAATCCCCAATCATGCCAATCCCATAGTATGAGAGTTTATAGAGTTGAAAGAGCTCCTTGTGATGACAGACCTTTGGTAGAGCCAGAACCGGCTCCACCTTGCCAATAGGGGGAGGCGTGGGCAGAGGCCAAGCAGGACCGCCATATCCATCAAGCCCCCTTCCTTGATCCATCTATGGAGTTTTAGGGGTTTTTAGGTTTTTGTGGGGTTTTTATGGTTTTTGGGGTTTTTGGGTTTTTAGTGTTCATTTAGGGGCTTTTAGGGTTTTGGGCATTTTAAGGTTTTTTGGGGGTTTTAAGATTTTTCTTTATTTTTAATATTTTCTTAGTTCAAGGAAGGTGAGGGGTCAGGTTTTTCTCGAACCCCCCCCCCCCCCTTAGAAAAACGATGCAGCAGACCAAGGAGGGGAGGGGTCAAACAACCCACACCAAAAAAACCCATAACAAACCCAAACCCAAAAAACCAAAACACTAAAAAGACAAACAAAGCAGAAATTCAGAACTGTCCCCAACATCACCTCCCAGCCAATCAGTTACCAGCATCCAGCAGCACCATAACCACACGTAGAAAATTCATCAGCAATCGCCAGCACAATATCAGTAGCACCGCAGTAAACGCTACCTCACTAACTTCATATTTCCACATCGCACCACATTCAGTAACCATCAACCTATACTCCAATCTTATCTTATCAAACCTACACCACAGAACAACACCACCCATCCGAGACACATCCTTGATGCTAAGATGAACCACCAACACCATCCCAAAACCACCACATGCACCATCATAACGAACCAAAATGGAGTCCAATATTATGGGAAGGGCAGAAAGAGAAGAGGTGGGTGCATGAGTCATGGGGAATGACAACAGTGAGCAGCCACACCCCAGAATCCAATTTCAATAGTCACCCAATAGATCTTCCAAAAACCACGCATCAGTACTACCACCAAAAGTCGGCTTCCAGAAATTGCAACCCCAGAAGAACAGAATAAAAGACATCACACGCAAGAAACAACTAACATTTCTCATAAAAGAAGGAAATGACATCCATCTCCTTAAAATCTAGCAACCAGGACCATCTAACGAGTAATCATCAAGAATACCACATTCCAAAGCAGTGTTGGACCACCAACGCCAACACCGAGAACCAATCCATAGCACCCGAACCTCCTTAATCAGACCCAAATCCAAACAAAACCCCGCATCAAACCCATCAGGCCGCAACAAAAACACGCAATCGAATGTGGGACAACCAGAAACGAAATCGTAGAGAACACACAGACACAACCATAACCATAGGATCCAGAAAAAACCATTAACAAGAAGAGCATAATCTAGAACCAGATCACAACTAAGTATTCATAAGCCAATAGAAAGAATCGAACCTGAGGGACCCAAACAAACCTACACCTTCTGCATCTTCTGAGAAGATCTCTGATCTGGAAAATATAGGACTGGGAAAGCGACAACAACATCTTCTTATTTCCTTGAAGCATCTCGGAAAACCCACCAAGTAAGATCACACCAGGCCCTAATAATACAATAGATATGACACTCACCTTCACGGAACCACGCCTCGCCGTACCTTCAACTGAAGATCCCGCCCTGGAGAAAAGGGCACCTCCAGAGGGAAGTAGTATCCAGATCCACAAAACCCAAGACATTCCTCTAAAAAAACCAATCCAAGCTGAAGCCTCTTTGGTTTGTCTAACCCCGCCAGATCTCACCCAAGGACGAAACCAGTAAAGAAGACTGAACGAGCCTATGGCTTGCAGATTTACCAAACTCAGGCCAAAACACTGCAAGAGATGGTCAAAGCCAATGCCTCCCTAAAAATAACATTGCCACCAAGCAGATTCCTACTAGATTCGCACTGCACCACAAAAGATTGTTGCCGCTAAGAATCTTCCAAGTCCTCCTCGAGATTGAAGGCAGGGACTGCGCGAACAAAGACCCATATGCATCACTACGCACGAACAGGACGAAAGTGAAGCTACCAGTGAGGAATTTAAGAGGATAATATGGAAATCACCGTGAGAGGAGAGAGGTCCTAGGTGAGAGCGGTGACATCTTTTCGTTCAGTGGGTTTTTTAATGTTTTCTTATTGAATTTCATGGTTTATAGGGATTTTTAATATTTTAATGGATTTTTTTCGGATTTTATAGGTTTTATATTTTTTAGGCTTTTAGAAAATTTCTGAGTTTTTAAGTCTTTTTATGGAGTTAGGATTTTTTTTGAATTTTTAGCAGTTTTTACGATTTTATGGTTTTTATGGTTCTCTTACTGGTTTTTAGGATTTTTCTTTTTTTTTTTGATTTTAAGGAATTTAAGGGTATTTTTTTATTTTTTTTTCAGAGATTTTAGAGTTTTTGAGACTTTTAGGGTTTTTTTGGTTTTTTTGGTTCTTTGTTTTTTTTCAGTTTTCTAGAGTTTAAAGTTTTTTAGAGTTTTTTTATTTTTTTATGTGTCTAAATTGTTTTTGGTGTTTTGAATGGGTTTTAGGGTATTTATTTTTTAAACTGTTTTTAGGGGTTTCATGATTTTTTGGGTTTTTATGGTTTTCTAAGGGATTTTCTAGGGGATTGGGGATTTTTACACATTTTGGAGATTTTTAGGGATTTTTATGATTTTATGATTTTTATGATTTAGGTTTTCAAGGCCTTTTATTTGTTTGTTTGTAATTTTATTATTTTTTAGGATTTTTAGCGTTTTTATGTTTTTAGGGGATTATTTGTTTTTATAATTTTAATGTTTTCTTAGGTAATATCAGGGTATTTAGTGTTTTTTATAGTTTTTAGGATTTTTTTATTTTTTTATAGTTTTTATGAATTTTAAGGATTTTTAGGTGTATTATGAGTTTTTAGGGATTTTATAATTTTTTCGGTTTTTTGGTCTTTTTAGTATTTTGGGTTTTAAAGGTTTTTAGAGGCTTTTTGTGCTTTTAGGGTTTTAAACGGTTTTTATAGTTTTTATTAGGTTTTGGGGTTTTTATGGGTTTTCATGTTTTTTTTATTTCTGGGGATTTTAGGTTTTTAAGGTTTTTTTTGGGTTTTTGTGACGTTTGTGGTTTTTATGATTTTAATTTTTTTTGGTTTTTTGGTGTTTTATGTGTTTTTAGTGTTTTAATATTTTCTTAGGGTTTTTAGGTGTTTCAGGGTTTTTTTTGATTATAGTGAATTTTTGGGATTTTTTTATTTTTATAATTTTTAGGGGTTTGGGTATTTTGATTGTTTTAGGGTTTTAAACAACTTGTAGGTTTTTAGGGATTTCAAGTTTTTTCATGTTTTTAGGGTTTTCATACAGTTTTTATGGTTTTTAGGATATTTTAAAACATTATTGATTTTTTAATCATATTTAATATTTTTAGGGTTTTTCAGGTTTTTTGGGATTTTTAGGGCCTTTAGGATTTTCAGTGTTTTTTGTGTTTTATTTTTTTTAGGGGTTTTGGATTTTTCTTCCAGGTTTTCATGTTTTTAGATTTTTCTAAAGTTTTTGGGGTTTATAGAATTTTTATATTTTTAATGGTTTACTGTTTTTATGCATTTATATGGGTTTTTAATGGATTTATGGGTTTTATGATTTTATGGTTTTTAGGGCCTTTTTAGGGTCTTTTTAGGGTTTTTAGTTTTTTTTTTTAGGGGATTTACAAGTATTTAGTTTTTATATATTTTATTAAGTATTTATACTGTTTTTAAGGGATTTAATTTTTTTGGTATTTTTAGTGATTTTTAGGATTTTTATTATTTTTTAGAGTTTTTAGGAATTTTAAGTGGTTTTGGTTTTTTTATGATTTTAGAGGTTTTTTCTTTGGTATTTTTAGGGGTTTATATAATTTTAAGGTTTTTAAGGTTTTTCATAGATTTTTAAAATTTTAGGGGTTCGAAGTGTTACTAAATTTTACAATGGGTTTTACAGTTTTTATGCGGTTTTAGGTTTTTATTGTTTTTGGGGGTTTTAGGGTTTTTAGGGTTTTTATTGTTTTAACATTTTTTTGTTTTTTAGGGATTTTATGTGTTATTAGACTTTTCAAAATTTCTTAGGAAATTTTAGGGTTTTTAGAAAATTTATGTTTTTAGTGGATTTAGGGATCTTTTATGTTTTTACTATTTTTAGGGTTTTTAGGGATTTTGAGGGTTTTTGGGTTTTTATGGTTTTTAGGATTTTAATTTTTTTGGGTTTTGGGGTTTTTTAGTTTTTAAGGGTGTAATGTTTTGTAATTTTTTTAAAATCATTAGGGGTTTAAATTTGTTTTATAGTTTTTAGTGGGGTTTTAGGGTTTTAATGGGTTTTTGGGGATATTATGGTTTTTAGGGATTTTTATGTTTTTTATAGTTTATTTATGGGTTTTCGGGTTTTTCATTTTTAAATTTTTATTGGGTTTATGTGTATTTAGGTAGATACGTGTTTCTTAGAGTTTTCAGGATTCATATGTTTTTAATGTGTTTAGGTATTTGATGGTTTTTTAGGACTTTTATGGGTATTTTGGGTTTTGGGGGTTTTTAGGATTTTTAGGCTTTTTAGTGTTTTTAGGGATTTTGAGGTTTTTATGGGGTTTTAATGTTTTTATCATTTTTTGGTTTTTTTGGGGTTCTAATTGTTTTTAGGGTTTTAAAGATTTCTATGTGGTTTTTAAAACTTTTATGTTTTTTACATTTTTATGGATTTTAGAGATTTTTAAGATATTTATGGGCTTTTAGTGTTTTAGGGATTTTGAGGGTTTTTGTGTTTTTTTTAGATTTTTGTTTTTTGAGGATTTTTTTTAGTTTTTTTGGTTTTTTAAAATATTTTACAATTTTTCAATGTTTTTATGCATTTGATGGGTTTTTATAGTTTTTGTGGATCATTAGAGGTTTTATGGGGTTTTGCGGACTTTTAATGTTTTAGTGCTTTTATGGTATTTAGGGGTTTTTAAGATGTTTTCAGGTATTTAGGGGTTTTACAGTTTTTTTTTTATTTTATGTTATTTTATATTTTTTAGGTTTTCAAAGTGTTTTTCTGGGTTTTTTACTTTTTAAGGATTTTTAGGGGTTTTAGGGATTTTAAGCATTTTTAGGGTTTTATGTTTTTTATCATTTTAAGGTTTTTTGCGGAATTAATGGTTTTTAGGTTCTTTTGGTTTATGTAGGTTCATTAGGGTATTTATGGTTTTGTATGTTTTTATGTATTTTTATGGTTTTTAGGATATTTAAGTGTTTTAATAGATTTTAGGGATTTTTTGAGTTTTTTGTGTTTTTATGATTTTTTGGTTTTTTGGTAGTTTGGAGTTTTATAGGGTTTCAAAAATTTCTAATGTATTTTTAATGTTTTAGGGGCTTAATGTTTTTATTGAATTTTTGGGTTTTTTAGGGGTTTTAATGTTTTTTGGAGTTTTTTGTCTCTAGAGGTTTTTAGTGCTTTAGGTTCTTTTACGGTTTTTAGGGTTTCTAACAATTTAGGGTTTTTAGGGAATATAAGTATTTTGGGTTGTATGGTTTTCATAGGTTTTCAGGTTTTTTAGTGGGTTTTAAGTTTTTATGTATTTTGTGGTCTATTTGAGGATTTTTTTTTGTTTTTATGGATTTTAGGTATTTTGACTATTTTTAGTGTTTTTAAGTTTTTAGGTTTTTTAAGGGTTTTAATTGTTTTTAAATTTTAATGTTTTCTTAGGGTTTTTTATGGTTTTAGGTTTTAATGTTTTTAGGGATTTTAAGTATTTTTTTTATGAATATTTATGTTTTTTCGGGATTTTAAGGGTTTTTGGTTTTTTAGGGGTTTTATGATTTTATGTATTTTTTGGGTTTTAAGGATTTTTTTTGAGTATTTAGGATTTTATTGTTATTAGAGTTTCTTTAACTTTTTTAGGGTTTTAAATTGTTTTTAGAATAATTATTTATTTTTATGGTTTTTAGGGATTATTTTATTTTTTACGGTTTTTATGGGTTTTATGGTTTTAAGGGGTTTTACAGTATTTAGGGTACTTTAGAATTTTTTAGTTATTAGTGGTTTTATATGATTTAGGTTGATAAGGATTTCATAGTGTTTATTATTTTTTTTAGGTCTTTTATGTTTGTCAGTATTTTTAACACTTTTAGGATATTTTTTCAGGTTTTTAGATATTTTGAGGGGTTTTGTGGTTTAAGGGTTTTTAATATATTTAAGATTTATAACGTTTTTAGAGGTTATAAGTGATTTTATGTAGCTATGTTTTTCTTTGGTTTTATAGGGGTTTTTTGGGTTTTTTACATTTTTATGGATTTTAAGGGAATTTATAGGATTTTTATGTTATTCAAGGTTAATAGGAATATTGATGTGTTTTATTTTTTTAGGGTTTTACTATTTTTATGGTTTTTTGGTTTTTAAGAATTCTTCAATGTTTTTTGGGATTAAGGTTTTTTAATATATTTTTAATTCTTTTCAGGGTTTAAAGGGGTTTTAGTGTTTTTAGTGATTTTTGGGGTTTTATGGGGTTTTAGGTCTTTTTATGTTTTTAAGGGTTCATTGGGTTTTTAGTGGTTTTATGGTTTTATAGGGTTTTAAGTGTTTTTAGGTTTTTTAGGTTTTTAATTATGTATAGGTTTTTATGTTTTTCTTACGGTATTTCCATGTTTTTAGGGGTTTTTATGTTTTTAGTAATTTTCATGTGATTTATTAGGATTTTTATGGGTTATAGGGTTATTTGTCATTTTGAGGGGTTTTTTTGTTTTTTGGACTTTTTCTGGTTTTTAGGTTTTTATAGTTTTTTTTAGGTTTTTTAGGTTTTTTAGATTATTTAATTTTTTTAAGGGGTTTTTAGTGTTTATAATGTTTTTTAAGGTTTTTATGGGGTTTCGGATTTTCAGGCTATAAGGATTATTTTGGTTTTTAGGGTTTTATGGGTTTTTTTTGGTTTTTATGTTTTTTAGGATTTTTCTGCTTTTATAGGTTCTAGGTGTAATTAGGGTTTTAAGGGTTTATTAGAGGCTTTCATGGTTTTTATTGGTTTTTATAATTCTATGGTATTTTTTTTTAGGATTTTTTTTTTGATTTTTTTGTGGTTTTATGGATTTTAATGGGTTTTTGGGGTTTTTATGAATTTTTAGCGTTTTTATCATTTTTTTATTTTTAATGGGTTTTAAGTGATTTATATTTTTTAATGATTTTCTAAAGCCATCATGTATCTTTGGGTTTTTTTATATTTTTAAATATTTTTAGGTGATTATAGATTTTTTTGGGGATTTTGATGGTTTTTAGGGGTTTTAGGGGGTTTTTTTGAGTTTTTCTGTATTTTTTAGGATTTCTATGGAATATTTTGTGTTTTAAATATTTTTGGGGGTTTAAATGGGTTTCAAATTATTTATTGTGTGTTCGTGTATATAAGGGTTTTTGGGTTTTTATGGTTTTTGGTGTTTTTTTATTTTTTAGGTTATTTAGGGTTTTTTGTTTTTTTAATGTTTTTAGGGTTTTTAGGTTTTTAGGGTATTAATTATTTTTAGGGTTTTAAGGATTTAATAGTTTTTTTTCAGTGATTTCCATGTTTTTTATTTTTTATATTTTTTAAGGATATTTTATTATTTTTATGGTTTTAGGGTTTTTATTGATTTTTAGTATTTCTACGATTTTAGGTTTTTATGGAGTTTTAGGGATTTTAATAATTTTTGGGTTTTTTATGGTTTCAGGGGTTTTTAGGGTTTTGGGGTTTTTGTGGGTTTGTATCTTTTTTTCATTTTTTGGGGTTTTAAGTGTTTTTATGAATTTATGGTTTTCTTAGGGTTCTTCAGGTTTTTAGGGGTTTTTAGGTTTTTAGAGATTTTTATGTCTTTTTTAATATTTTTATGATTCAATGTGATTTTGAGGGTTTTATGGTTTTTAAGGTTTTAAGTGTTTAAGGTTTATGTGTTTTATGTGTTTATAGGATTCTATGGTTTGCGTATGTTTTTTCATGTTTTTAGGGGTCTTTAAATTTTTAATGATTTTTTTAATATTTTTTTGTTATTTTAGGGTTTTTAGGTATTTTCAAGATATGAAGGTGTTTTTTATTGTTTTTATAGTTTTTTTTTGTTTTTTGTCGTTTTAGGATATTTTGGGTTTTTTGAATTTTTTGTTGGTTTTTAGGTTTTTATGAGTTTTTATGGGATTTTACATTTTTAAGGTATTTCGGTTCTTTGGGTTTTGGGGTTTTTTAGGTATTTTACTATTTTTTGGGTTTAGGGGAATTTTTAGGGTTTTAAGTGTTAGATGGTTTTTAAGGATTTACTTGGGGTTTTAGAGTTTTTATGTTTTTAGGTATTTTTTGGGATTTTTATTGTTTTGAAGGTTTTGATGCCTTTTGAGGGGTTTAAGGGGTTTTTTTGGTTTTTAGGGCTTTTTTGGTTTTTAGCATCATCAGGGTTTTTAGGGATTTTTAATTCTTTAGATTGGTAATGTTTCCTTAGGGGTTTTCAGGGATTTAGGGTTTTTATCTTTTTTTTAAATTTTAGGGATCTTGTACGATTTATATGGTGATTTTGGGTTTTCAAGGTTTTTTAGGGTTTTATGTTTTTATCGGGGTGTTAGGGATTTTTTTTGAGTTTTTTTGGATTTAAATGGGGTTTTAGAGTTTTTTATTTTTTTATTGTTTTAATGGGGTGTTATAGTTTTTAGTGGTTTTTAGACAGTTTATGAGTATTTTATTATTTTGACCATGTTTTTCTAGTTTTTAGGGTTTTAATTATTTTTTAGGGATTTTATGTTTTTTTATTTTTAACGTTTTTATGTGGTTTTAGGTTTTCGATATTTTCGTAGTATTTTTAGGGTTTTTTCATATTTTTAACATTTGAATGGATTTTTAGGGAATTTTTAGATTTTTTTGGTTTGTATGGTTTTAGATATTTTGAGGGTTTTAAGGTGTATTTTTTTATAGTTTTATGTTTTTTTGGTTTTATGGCTATTTTTATTTTTTCAGTGATATATGGTTTCTTAGAGTTTTTAACATTTTTTGGGGTTTAAAGGATTTTTATGGTTTTAGTCAGTTTTTATGGTTTTTTATGGTTTTTAGGGTTTTAGGGATTTTTATTTTGATTATGGGTTTTTATAATTATTAAGGTCTTTATTGTTTTTATGTTTTTAGGGATATTATGTGTTTTTATGTTTAAAAGGTTTTCAAAGCGGTTTTTGTTGTTTTTAGGCTTCTTTACATTTTTTGGTATTTTTATGGATTTTTCTAGTATTTGTTGGGGGGTATTAGATATTTTTATGATTTTTAGGTATTTTAGGGTTTTTAGGAATTTTTAGGGTTTTTTGTGTTTAATGGTTTTTATGGTTTCTCTAGTGTTTTCTGGATTTTCATGGGGTGTTTATGTTTTTTTAGATTATTTGGGATTTTTTTACATTTTTAGGGTTTTAGGGATTTTAGGTATTTATGGGGTTTTAACTGTTTTTAGGTTTTTAGGATTTTTTTGGATCTTTTGAGTATTTAGTGGTTTTTTAGTATTTTAGGTTTTTAAAGGTTTTTAGTGACTTTAATGGTTTTAGAGGTTAATATTTTTTTATAGTTTTTAATGGATTTTTGGGTTTTTATGGGTTTTCGGGTTTTTTATGGGTTTTCGAGTTTTTAACATTTTCATTGGTTTCAAGGGTTTTTAGGGTTTTATGTCTTTTATGGGTTTTTAGGATTTTAGTGTTTTTAGAATTTTTTTGGTTCTTTGGGGTTTATTTATTTTTTCTTTTAAAGGATTTCATGGGGGTTAGGGTTCTATGGATTTCTACGTTTTTATGATTTCTTAAGACTTTTTTGTTTTCATCATTTTTTTTGGTTTTTACAGATTTGAGGTGTTTTAGGGTTTTTAGAATTTTTATGTTTTTATGGGATTTAAGGTTTTTTAGGTATCTATGTATTTTTTGGGTTTTTTTTGGTTTTAGATTTTTTACATATTGTTTTTTTAGCGAATTATTTAAATTTTTATGGTTTTATTTTTTTTAGTTTTTTCTGGGTTTTATTGTCTTTTGGGTTTTATTATTTTTAAGGTTGGAGGGGTTATAGGTTTTTTTTTTGAATTATTAGTGTTTTTAAGGTTTTTTAGAGTTTTAACTTTTTTATGGGTTTAATGAGGTATTAGAGTTTTAGTGGGTTTTAGGGTTTTTATGGGTTTTTTATGGTTTTTAGGTTTTTTTACGGTTTTTTGGATTTTTATGGTTTTTAAGATTTTTATCATTTTTAGGTTATTATGTGTTTTAAGTGTTTTTATGATTTCAAGGTTTTCTTTGTGGTTTTTTGTATTTTTATTATTTTTTATGTTTTTAGATATTTTAAGATATTTTTGGGATTTTTATAGTTCATAGGGATTTTAGGGTTTTTGAGGGTTTTTTTGTTTTTAGTGTTTTAATAGGTTTTTTTGTTTTTAGGGTTGTTTTAGTTTTTTGGGTTTAAAGTTTTTTTAGAGTTTTTAATGTAATTAGGGGTTTTAAGGGGTTTCAGGGTTTTTAGCGGTTTTAGGGTTATTATGGGTTTTATGATTTTTATAGTTTTTAGGGGATTTAGGGTTTTTATTTTCATTAGTTTTTTGACATTTTTTGGATTTTATGGGTTCAATGTTTTTTATTTTCAAGGTTTTTATATGGTACTTAGGGTTATTAGGGTTTATTACGTTTTTATAGATTTTTAGGGATTTTTAGGGATTTTAATGGTTTTTAGGGATTTTCTTTATTTTTTGGGTTTTTATTGTTTGTATGTTTTTTAGCATTAAATGTTTTTAGGGGTTATAAGTGTTTCTAGTTTTTAGGGTTTACATAATGGTTTTATGTTTTTATGGTGTTTATAATGTTTTTATGGATTTTGGGGATTTGTTAGTATTTTTGTGGGTTTATAGTGTATCTAGAGATTTTGAACATTATTAGGATTTTATGGTTTTTATGGTGATTTGGGAGGTTTTGGTGTCTTTTTTGTGCTTAATAAGGTTTTTATTTTTTTTAGATCTTTTTAACATTTTTTTGTGATTAAAGGGATTTTATATTTTGTAATGGTTCTTAAGGGTTTTTTTGGGTTTTATGGTTTTTTATTATTCATTGGGTTTAATAAAAATTTGGGTTTTTAGGGTATATTAGGGTTTTAAAATTTTTATGTTATTATGGGACATTATGTGTTTTTATATTTTGATGGTTTTCATAAAGGTTTTTAGTGTTTTTATATTTTTTAACATTTTTAGAAAATTTTATATATTTTTAGGATTTTAATGGTTTTAGGGTTTTATAGATTTTGAGGGGTTTTAGGTATTTTTATGCTCTTTAGGGATTTTACTTTTTTTGGGTTTTATTTTTTTTAAGTTGTTATGTTTTTTATGGTTTTAGAGGGGGTCAATTTTTTATGTGTTTTAGGGTTTTTAGTTTTTTTAGGGGTTTTAATCTTATTTATGGTTTTCATACAGTTTTTCATGGGTTTTAGTGTTTTCTATGTCGTTAGGCATTTAGGAATTTTTATAATCTTTATAGGTTTTTAGGGTTTTATTGTTTTTAGGGTTTTTAGGTTTTTAGGGCGGAAGAGGTTCAGGTCTAGGAAAGCCTAGCCCCCCAAAATCAATAAAACATAAAGAGACAGTTACAAGATGGATCGACAAGGGTGACAGTGAGTCTCACCCTTCATGTCCGAATCAAATAAGGGAAAACAAAAAGATAGGGACATGAAGGACCACATCAAACATCTTTCCTCAATCTCCCTTTTCGCAAGAGCGTCCGCCACTGAATTTGCCTCCCTATAGGCATGAGACATAGTAAAGATCAGAGATCTGGAGGTACAAAGGCACTCAATCCAATATGGAAGTAATCACCATGGGACCTCTCTGGATGAGTTCTTTAGAGCAGCAACCGCCAGCATCGAGTCCGACTCAATCCAAATCCCCTGCCACCAAAATCGGCTCGTGTATCTCACAGCCTTTATAATGGCCCAATGCTCCGCTTCGTAGGCACAAATGTCTCCAATAAAATTAAAGATGCATAACTTGATGAACCCTCTTGAGGTACGAAAGACGCCGCCACACCCTGAGGGCCCCAGGGCATCCAGTGCCGCACCATCAACATTGACTTTCAACCATGCTGGAATTGGAGGAATCCATCTAACCAACTTCAGGGCCATTGGTTTCCTGCATCTTTCAGCAACCCCAAGTGAGCGCAGTAGAGTTAGATCATTAACATCATTTCACATCGAACCTATTTGAATTCGCGAGGCATTCTGAATCATCTTGTTCACTAAAACCACTCCTTCATACAACGTGAGGGGCTTCCGGTTGAAGGCGGAGGCATTACGGGAAGCCCAGACATAATGAATGATATCCATCGCACCAGAAATCAATAGATTATGTACCTGATCACTTTGTTTCGTCTCCAACAGACTCCGCAAAAATTCATAGATCGATCCTCGGAGGCAACACTTCATGCCAAAGCATTGCAACAGATAACGCCAGAGGCTAGAGGCAAAGGTAAAATTCAGGAAGATGTGATCACAGTGTTTTTCCGCCGCCCAGCATAAATAACAAGAAGATGAAAGATTCCATCCCGCCAAATTTAGCTGGGCATGAGTTGGAAGCTAGTTCTGCCAAATTTTCCAGATTAGAACAATGTGCGAACGGGGGATGAAAGGAACCCTGAATTTGGACAGCCACGATAGAGGGGTCATCCCATGTTGTAACTTCAGGCGGTAGAAGTCACTTGTGTCAAATTTACCCACCATGTTGGGCCGCCAAATAAGGTTATCAATGTCTGCAAAGGCATACTGCTAAATCTGTATCGCAAGATCATTTGGGAGCATGGTCCCCAGGTTATCCTGCTGCTGGATGAGACCAGCAATGGTTAAGGTCTGCATTTCATGGGGAGGCATCATCACCACTGGAAGGGTCTGATCCAGCCAAGGGGTAGACTAGAAGTTTAAAACGGAGGACCATGAAACGATCCATTTTGATTGAGTCATTATATCCTTCTAAGAGGATCACAAATCCGGCCAAACGGAGGATGATAAGTGCCCAGCAAAACTATCACATATCCTCTTTGTAAATCTTTCCCCAACCAAATCCAGGACCCCACTCTAAGGCCATAGAAGACTCCATGCAAACTTCCCAATCATGGCTTCATTGAAACGACGTAGATGCTTGATACAAATCCCACCGAAATCAATTGTCTTTGTGCAATGCTTCCATGCAACCGAGATCAATTATCGCTCACTAGTTAAACAAGTCAAGACGAAATTCCTTATATTGGCATTCATGCTTTTGAGGAGCACATCTATCCATTTGTAAACAGAAAAATCATGCACGAACATGGAGATGATGACCATGTTAACCATGCACACCCTGCCAGCCTGGGAGAGACACTTACCATTCCATTTCAAAATTTGCAGCATAATCTTGGAAGCAATGTTCTCGATGTAGTCACCCTTGACTCTCCCCCAGAATAGGGGAACACTGAGGTAAGTACAGGGTAGGTAGTCGTGCTTTACTCCCAGCCCATTAGCGATGCGGAGCTATCTAGTAGGGGAGGTCCCATTGCCAAAGAAAATAGAACAATTCCTCTAGATTATATCTTGCCCAGCCACGAATTCATAATGGTGGAAGATCTTCTTGATTGTGGACAAAGATTACTTGTCCGCATACCCAAACAATAGGATGTCATCCGCGTAAAGAAGATGCGATGGGACATACAGGTCTCTGCCTTCCTTGATTGGCGAATAAAACCCTACCTGTATAGGATCAAGGAGGCATCGACTCATGTAGTCCTCCACTATTGAAAAGTGAAATCCCAACATTGGATCACCCTGTCTCACTCCACGAGAGCACTGAAAGAATCCATGGGGGGCCCATTGATCAGAACTGAGACCCTGGCACTCTGAAGAATGACAGAGATCATCTTGATAAATCTACATGAGAAACCATATCATTCCAGGACCTTAAGGATAAAGCTCCATTTCATAGTATCAAAAGCCTTAGAGATGTCAACCATAAGCACAAAACAAAATTCTATTGATTTCCTCCTCATAATATTAATCCCCTCTGAGGTAGTGAATTGGCTGGATTGGATGCTTCGCCTGGGAATGAATCCAAACGGGTTTTGGGTCACAATGTCACCCAGAAGATTGCCCAACCTAAGGACCAGAATCTTGCTAATCAGCTTCGGAACTGTGTTTCCAATGGAAACCAGTCAGAAGTCACTAATAACAATAGAATTCTCTTTCTTCGGGATCAGTAAGATGAAGTTGTCATTTTCACCATGGGGGTGGAGCCCAAGTGGAAAAAATACATGACCACATTTGTGACATCCTCATGGAGGATGTCCTAGTAGAACATGAAGAACTTATTGCCAAAACTGTCCAGACCTGTAGTGCTATCCATATTCAATGAAAATTGGGCTGCCCTAACTTCACCCATAGAAGGGGCCTCCGTAAGGATCTCATTTTGTTGTCCCGTGATGCATGTCGGGATGGAGTCAAAAATCATGGTGGTGGTCTGCCCGTCATCAGTGTACAACCCCTAGAAGTATTCCACCACAGCCTTTGCAATATCCTCACTGTGGTGAAGGTTGAGTCCCCAAATCTGATAGTAGTCAGATTACTCCTAACTCTTCATTCCATATGTATGAGATTAAAGAACTTAGTATTGAGATCCCTATCCTGAAGCCATCATACATTGAAATACGCCTTCAAGAGTTTCTCTTTGAGGGTAAGAAGCTCATCCAGCATAGAGTGCAATCTATGCTCTTCCTCTAATGGTACACTTAGCCTCTGGTTTCTAATTTGACACTCGGCAAGCTGGGATTCAGCCACTTTGATCTCCCCATCCAACCCTGATAAGGACCATTTGCTCTAATCATTCAACTGAGACTTAACAACCCTCAACTTAGAAATAAAGATAAAGTGGGGACTACCAGAGAAGTTATTACTCCATGCTTCCAACACCTCTTCTCAACATCCTGGAATAGTGAGCCAGGCATATTTGAATCTAAATGGCAGGGGTTAGTATCTTTGTACTCTTTCCCTAAGTTCAACAACAAGAGGATTTTGATATGAGTTGAATTTTGGGAGGGTGAATCCAGACAAGACAGGCGAGCCACCACCTCCCATGTGTGAAAAACACCTGTCCAATTTGCTTGCCAACCTGCCATTAACGGTGTTCCACCCCAAAGTAAAGTCCGCCCCGGAAATAGAGACCTTAGAAAGATCACATTGGTCAAGGCATGAAGTAAAATCTACTACTGCAGCTCGAGAAAAATGTAGACCAAGCTTTTTTTTCCGGTCTCAGGACCATATTGAAATCACCGATAACCATCCAATTATGATCAATGACATCACTTATCTGCACCAGCCCTCTCCAAAGGTACCTATGGGTAATGTACGAACAAGAAGCGTAAACAAAAGATATGTTCAGGATCCCATCCACTCCATGGATTGTAACAGAGATCATTTGTGGTCTTGAGGTGGATGAGAGAATCGGGACACTATGATACTTCAAGACCCATTAGGTTCCGATTCCATTTCCATCATCATTCATTGAGATGTGGGAGTATCCAAGAGCATCCCAGTTAAAACCTTTCCTACTGTCAAACTTGATCAAGGGTTCAACTAACCCAATAATCATTGGGTTGTGAGAAAGAATGTGCCTAAGGACTGCAACTGTGGGGGTGTTCCCCAGCCCTTGGCAATTCCAAAACATAGTCTTCATTGGGTCTTTGGGGTAACAGGGGAGGGGGTATTACCCTTTCCCTTTCCCTTCCCTTTCCTTCCTTTCCTCTTGGGTTCAGTGTCCTGCTTCTCAGTAGTTGGCTAGAGGTATTTCTTCATCAAATCCTGGACAATGACTTCAAGAGATTCAGTGGGGGCATTGTCGGGCCCCTCATCTGCTTTACCTTCTTCCACCGTGTTGCTCCAGAAAACTCCACTAATTGGAATTAATTTATTCAGAGTGAAAATTGCCTTATCCTGGGGGGGCCTTCCTTACCTTCCACGCATCCTTTTCCGAGGCCACCACTGAGAAGACTGGCTCCACTGCAGGGGCTGTGGGGAAACTTGAACCTGCCTTCTCAATGCAGGCCACCACCGGAGTTTCTGGGATGGTTCTAGGCTCCGCCTCTGGGGTGTCCACCTCACCCAACGCACCTTCTGAGCAACAGTCTCCTACCCCCATAGAAGATAGTTCCTGAGAAACACCGAAAAAGGGGTCGCATCAAAGCCCCCACAATCCGGGTCCACTGGGGCGCGTGCGAGGGTACATTCCATAGGGTGGGAAGAGGCACCCACATCTTCCCTCCAACCCTCAGCAACCGTTTGAGCCCCACTCATAGGATTGGCCATGACAGGGTCATCCCTAACATAATGAGGAGATGAAACCGAAGGGTCCATCCCACGGTTCTTCCTGCAATTGGATGAATCATGCCCCTTTAAGAGGCAGGTCAAGCAGGAAATCTACCTTCTGCATTCAGAAACCAGATGGCCAAAGATCCCACAAGAGGAAACAAAATTGGGCGCCTCTCATATTGGATATCCAATGACAGGTTGTCTTCGAGAGTGTTGAAGACCACCTCTTAAATAAGAGTGCTGGCCATGTCAACCTCAACCAACACTCTTACATGGTGCCCATATCTTGGGTTTTTAGTTTCCTTGTCAATTCAAATACAAAATTTGACTGCTGAAGCAATATCTCACAGGATTCGCGTGTGCCAGAAAAATCAATTCAACATGAAAATGCAGATCCAAATATGCGCAGAAGTGTTCTTGAGGCTGAACGAATCAATGTTCTGGTCCCAGTCTTGAATCCTCAGCAGCCCAGGTTTGTGATGCAGGGACCCAAAGCCCCAGGCTTGCCTTTTTTTCTCATCATAGGGAAAGATAATATAGTAGAAGCCTTGGCCTATTTCCGTCATCTTCCAATCCGAAACCCCATATCTATGCAATGCGCTTGGAAAGATCCGCACATTTCCGCAATGCGCTTAGGTATATTTTTGTTTTTTCTTTGTTTTTAGGTGTTGTATTAATTTTGAGGGATGTTAGGGATTTTTATGGTTTTTAGGTTTTTTATAGTTTTTTATGTTTTATGGATGTTTTAGTTTAATATCAATTTTAAGGTGTTTTAGGGTTTTTTAAGGTTGTAAGGGGTTTAAATGGCCTTTAGAATTTTTTTGTCTGTTTTTGGGTCTTTAGGAGGGGTTTGTATTTTTTTGGGTGGTTAGGGGTTTATAGTTTTTTAATGTTTTATTAGGGATTTTAAGGGTCTTTTAGGGTTTTTAATTTTTTTTCAATTTTAGGGTTTTAAATAATTTTAGGATTTTAGGGTTTTCTTAAGGGTTTTCCTTTTTTTCATGGTATTTTATGTTTTAGGAATTTTCAAGTTTTTAATAATTAATAGGGGTTTTTGGTGTTTTTAGGTTTTTTAGATTTTATTAAAAAAATGGGTGTTTGAAGGGTTTTTTGATTTGTAGTGGTTTAATATGGTTTTTATGGGTTTTAGGGTTTTATGTATTTTTAGCCTCGTAGTGGTTTCTATGGGGTTTAGGGGTGTTTAGGGTGTTAGGGGATTTAATGATTTTTTAATGTTTTTAGGTATTTTAGGGGTTTACATTTTTTTGGTTTCTAGGTATTTTATTGGGGTTTTCTCAGTTTTCAATGTTTTTTATGGTTTTAGGAATTTTTTTGTGTTTTTTGATTATTTGGGTTTTTAGGTGTTTTAAGGATTTTGAGGTGTTTTTGTGTTTTTTGGATTCTTATGGTCTTTTAGGTTTTTATAGTTTTTCTGATTTTTGATAGGCTTCAAGATTTTTTAGGTTTATATGGTTTTTAATTTCGTTTTTTGAGGGTTAAGTGGTTTTTAGATTTTTAGCAATTTTTAAGACCTTTTTAGGATTTGTTTTTTGTTTTTAAGATTTTTAAGGATGCTGGGGGTTTTGGGGTTTTAAAAAGATTTAGAGCTTTATGATTTGTTTTAATTTTTATGTATTTCAAAGGTTTTCCTAGGGTTTTGAGGGTTTTTATAAGTTTTTAATGATTTTAGGGGTTTAATGGGTTTTGGGAGTTCTTATTTGTTTTTGGGTTTTTAGGGGTTTTAGGTTTTTAATGGTTTTAGGGGTTTATAGTTTTTTTTCATTTTTTGGATTTTTAGCCATTTAATTTTTTTAAGGATTTTTAATATTATTTTTTTTAAGGTTTTATTAGGGTTTCTCAGGGTTTTTAAGATTTTTTACATTTTTATATATTTTTATGGATTTTTTGGATTATTTTGTGTTGTCAATGTTTTTAGGGATTTTGATGGTTTTTTTGGTTTTTGGGTTTTTATGGAATTTTAATGTTTTTAGTGTTTTCTATGTTTTTTATAGTTTTAATTTTAATTTTCTTGTTAATTTTTTCTTTCAGGTTTTCAGGTTTTTAATGGATTTGGATGTTTTTTGATATTTTTATTTAATTTTTAGGTTTTTTAATGGTTTCGGGGTTTTGATTTTTTTGGAATTTTTAGAGTCTTGGGATATTTATGGTATTTATTACTATTATGGTATTTATTGTTTTTTTTGTATTTATGGTTTTCTAGGTTTTTTATAGATTTCTAACATTTTAGGAGTTTAAGGGGTTTTTAGATTTTTTAATTAGTTTTGGGGTTTTATGGGTTTTATGGGTTTTTTATGATTTGTGATTTTTTCTCTTTAGGGTTTTTATTTTTAAATGATTCAGGATATTATGGTTTTCTTAGAGGATTTTTCGGCTTTTATATGTTTTATGTTTTTAGGTATTTTTGGTCTCTTTTAGGAATTTTATGGTTTTTTGGGGTTTTAGGAATTTTTAGGGTTTTTTGGGGTTTTTATGGTTTTTAGGGGTCTTTATGGTTTTTAGTTGTTTGAAGGGTTATAAGTGTTTATTTTTTTTAATGATTTCTTATAGTATTGATTATTTAAGTGCTTTTTAAATTTTTAGGGATTTCTAATTATTTTTTAATACCATAAAAATACTTAATACTGTAAAAATCATAAACAGTCCCTAGAAATTCATAAAAAGAATATAAACCCTAAAAAATTAAAATCCTTAAGAAAACATTAATAACATTAAAACTTTTAAAAACCAAAACAATCCTAAATAACGCTAAAACCCCCAAAAACCACTAAATTCAATAAAACCCCTAAAACCCATAAAAACACAATAAAATAACTACTAAAATCCTTTAAACTCCAAAAAACATTCAAAAACTCTAAAAACCACAAACCCCTAAAAACTCATAAAAACACTAAAAATCAGAACCATAAAAACCCTAAAAACTATAAAACCCTTAAATCCCTAAAATACATAAAAGCATTAAAATTATTAAAATAAATAAAAAACCATAAAAATATAAAAAACCCAAAAAACCTGAAAAATCCTAAGAAACCCTTAAAAACCAAAAACAAATTAAAACCCCAAAAAACCTAAAAAAATTATAAAACCCCTAATAGGACCCAAAACCCCTAAAAACAATGAAACCCTAAATAGGTTTAAATCTATTAAACTCATAAAAAACACAAAAAACATTAAAAACTATAATTAATCTTTATACCCCCAAAATTTTAAAAATACTAAAAAACATAAAACCCAAAAAAACAAAAAATACACAGAAACCCCAAAAAAAAGCATAAAAACACTAAAAACCCTTAAAAACATCAGAATCCCTAAAACCCTAAAAATCTTAAAAAAAACCTAAAACCCCTAAAATTCTAAATATAAAAAAATATTAAAAACAGAAAAACCACTAAAAACACTAAAACCCCTAAAACCATTATATCCCTAAAAACCCTAAAAACCCTAAAAATCCAAAAAATTCCATACAAATCCTTAAAAACATAAAAAATATTAAATGAAATTGAAAACCCAATGAAATCCTTATAAAACCAGGAAAACATAAAACCCCTATAAAATGTAAAATTGAAATAAACCCTAAAACACTAAAAAGACCCTGAAAACCCTAAAATTCCCTAAAAACATAATAACCCCTAAAACATTTAAAAACCCTAAAACCGATAAAACATAATTATTCTACTAAAACACCACAAACTATTTAAAAACATAAAAACTTATAAAAACACCAAAAATACTAAAAATCCTTAAAATCAAAAAAAACCTATAAACCCAAAAAAACCATAAAAACCTGAAACAATTAATATCCTAAAGAGCCCTAAAAATCCCTAAAATTGTAAAAATCCATAAGAAACTGAAAAAACCTAAGGAAACCTTAAAAACCTAAAAAACACTTAGAACCACTAAAAACCAAAATATGATAAAAATCATAAACCCATCAAAAACCCATAAAAATATAAAAAACATAAAGATCCAAAAAATCCCTAAAAAAGTCTAAATACGAAAAACACTAATAACCCATAAAACCCCTAATAAAACCCAAAATACCTAGAAACACTTAAGACATCTAAAAAACAATAAAATGATAAAAATCTAAAAAAACCCTAAAAATATCCTAAAACCCTAAAACCCATAAAATACCCCCAAACCCATTAAAAACCTATAAATAGATAAAAACCATCAAAATCACTAAAAACCCCTTAAAACCATAAAAAAATTTAAAACTCTTAAAGACATTAAAAATCTAATACTAATAAATACCGTAAAACCAAAAAAACAATAAAACCCTTAAAACCCTAAAACCCATAAAACCCTAAAAACCCCAAAAAATCCTTAAAAGCAATCAAATTCCATAAAAACCCCAAAATTTCATAAAAACATAAATAAACCTAATATCCCTAAAAATCCCTAATATAACATTAAAATAATAAGAAAAAATTCTAATAACCTAAAAAATTATAAAACCCCTAAAATCAATAAAACCATAAAAACCTCAAAAACCAGATAATCCCTAAAAACCCTAAAAACCAATAAAAATCCAATAAAACACTTAAATACCTAAAAAATTAAAATGACAAAAAAATCTATTTAAAACCTAAGTAATCTAAAAAAACATTAATGCACTTAAACCCCCTAGAATATAAAGAAACGATCAAAACCCTAAAAAATTCTTAAAACCCCTAAAAACCATATAAATCCCTAAAAGCATAAAAATAACCTAAAAGCCAATCATAAACCAAGAAACCATTAAAACCGTTTAAATAATAAAAGCATTAATAAACTATATAAAATTAAAATCCATAAAAACATCAAAAAACCCTTAAAAGAAAAAAAACATAAAAACCCTAAAACCCATCAAAATCCCAATAAATCAGAAAAAAATTCCCAAAAGACCTAAAATCTCTAAAAACATAAAATCCCTAGAAAATATGAAAACCCCTAAGAAAACATTAAAAACCTAAAACACTTAAAAACCATAAAACCTAAAACTGTAAAAAAACGTAAAACCCCTCAAAATCCATAAAACCCCAAATACCATTAATATCCTAAAACCCAAAAAATTCGAAAAAAACATAAAACCCCTAAATAACCTGAATAACTCGAAGATTACCTTAAAAAACTAAAAAAAATTAAACCCCTAAAAATATAAAAAATTCTAAAATCCTTATTAACTATTTAAAACCCTAATTTTTTTTAAAAAGCTATAAAAACCCATAAATATCCAAAAACCCTAAAACAAAAAAAAACAATAAATTCCCAAACACACCTAAAAACCCAAAACCCCCTTAAAAAACAAAACCCCTAAAACCCCATAAGAATTCTGAAAAATCCCATAAAATAATAAAAAATAAAAACCCATAAAACCCTGAAACCCCAAAAGAAAACCTTAAAAACAAAAAAACACTTTAAAACCGTAAAAAACCTAAAAACTCTAAAAATCCTAAAAACTATAAAAACACAAAAAACACTTAAAAACACTAAAATCACTAAAAATTCGAAAAATGTGCTAAAAACTATTAAAACATAAAAAATACTAAAAACCCTTAAAATCCATAATAAAACCTTAAAACACCAAATCACATAAGCCCCTAAAAACCCTAAATTCTATAAACCCTTAAAACCTAAAAATACCATAAAAACCCTAAAACTCTTAAAAAAGATAACAACCCCTAAAAATCTAAAATACCCTAAAAACCCTTAAAACCCCTAAAAACATAAAAACACTTTAAAACCATAAATATATTAAAAATACTAAAAACAGTATAGACCCAAAAACTCCAAAAGAACCCTAAACCCCCCATAAAAGCCTAAAAATCATAAAATCCATAAAAACCCTAAAACTCACTAAAAATACCTAAAAATATAAATAACCCTAAAACCATAAAAAACCCTAAAAACATTAAAAACCAAAATTCACATGAAACCCCTATAAAACCTAAAAAATGATAAAAACCCATAAAACACCAAAAAATCTAAAAATCCCTAAAAATCCATAAAAATGAAAAAACCATTAAAACCTACAAATCCAATAAGAAAACCTTAAAAAACAGACTCAAAACATAAAAACGTACTATAAACACTAAAATCCATTTACAAAATAAAAATTTTAGAATAATCTAAAAAACATTGAAAACACTAGAAAACTCAAAAAACCCAAAACACCCCCAAAACCCATATAAACGTAAAAATCATTATATTTCATTAAAAACCTAAAAATCCCTAAAACCCCTAAAAACATAAAAAAAATCCTAAAAAATACCAAAAAAAATTAAAATAGAAAAAAATTCCCTAAGGACCTGAAACCCCTTAAAAATTATAAAAAACAAAAAAATTACTTAATACCCCTAAAAACACTAAAAAACTCTAAAATCCAAAAAACCCTAAAACCCATAAAAACCGTAAAACCACTAATGACCATAAAAACGCATGAAACACTATAAAAATTATAAAAAATCAAAAAACACTTTAAACCCCTAAGAATGTAAAGAAAATCAAAAACATTAAAACCATTAAAAACAAAAAAAAACCCTAAAACCCCAAAAAAACATAAAAACCATAAATAACACAAAATCCTTCAAAATCCCTAAAAATCCTAAAAACCCTAAAGACCCTAAAAACCAAGGAAAACATAGAAACCCCATAAAAATCCCAAAAATGTAAAAACCTCTAAAACACATGAAAACCAATAATACACCCTTAAAAAAGAAGTTAAAACCCTTAAAACCCTGAATAATGATAAAAACCATAAAAACTGAAAAAGACCCTAAAAACCATAAACACCCTCAGAACCGATAAATACCAAAAAACTACTATAAACAATAAGAAAAATTTGAACCCCTAAAAATAGTTAAAAAACTAAAAAAAACTTAAACCCTCTAAATAAAAAATTAAACACTAAAACACTAAAGAAACCATAAAAGAATAAAACCCCTCAATATCTTGAAAATCTCTAAAAACCATAATACTAATAAAAAAATTCAAACAAATCCTTAAAGATGTAAAAATATTATAGAACCTAAAAACCCCAAAAACCATAATAAAACCATATAACCCTAAACGCACTTAAAATCCAGAAAAAATTAAACTCCTAAAATATTCTTAAAACCATAAAAAAATATAAAACCCCTAAAAACTTCAAAATCCATAAAAACCCAAAAAAAACCATAAAAGTACTAAACTAATCCAAAGAATCCCTAAAACATAAAAACCCCTATAATCCATGAAAAACACTTAGAAAGACTAAAAACATGAAAAATATTAAAACCAATAAATACCTTAAAAACAGTAAAAACCCATAAAACCCAAAAAAACTACTAAAACCCCTTCACAACCCAAAAAACATAAAAAAATCTGAAAACATTAAAAACCCTAAAACCCCAAAAACCATAAAAATCCTAAAAACCTTAAAACATTAAATACCCTAAAAATCTAAAAAATATCTAAAAGTCCATAAAACCTAAAAAAATATAAAACCCCTATAAAACAAAAAACCTATAAAAACCCAAATAAATCCTAAAACCACAAAAAATGATAAAAATCCCCTAAAACCATAAAAACCCTAAAACCAACTATAATCACTAAAATCCCATTAAACCATAAAAAAATTAAAAACTCTAAAAAACCATAAAACCCTAAAAATATAAAAAATCCACAAAACACCTAAAACCCCCCAAATATCTAAAAACCATTAAAATCCTAAACAATACCTAAAACCCTAAAAACTTAAAAAAACTGAAATCCCTAAAAAACATTTACAAAAACATAAAATCCTAGAAACACTTAAAATCCATGAAACCCCTAAAAATGATAAAAACCATAATAAACCCAAAAACCCAAAAACCCTAAAAATACCTAAAAACCAAAGAACACATAAAAATCATTAAAAATCCCTAAAACCCATAAATAAATAAAAACCATCAATACCCATAAAAACCCTATGAAAACCTTAAAAACATAAAAAAAATTAAACCACTAAAGAACATAAAAACATTAAAAACACCAAAAACACATAAATCTCAAAAAATCCTATAAACCATAAAAAACATTAAAACCATAACACCCTAAAACCCCATAAAATACATAAAAAAATTAAAAATATAGAAAAAATTTAAACCCCTAAAAATATTAAAAAATCTATTAAAAACAAAAAAATCCTAAAAACTTAAAAAAACATAAAAACAAAAATTGTAATCCCAAAAAAACATAAAAACCCCCATACACTATAAAAATACTAAAAATTACCTAAATATCACTAACAACATAAAAAATTATAAACCCCCTAAAACCCAGTAAGAAAAATATAAAGAAACCTAAAATAAAACCCTTAAATTTCAAAAAACGTTAAAAACCTAAATAACCCAAAAATCCGTTAGACCCATCAAAATCCCTAAAACCCCTAAAAACTATAATATTTTTCAAAATCCCCAAAAATACCTAAAAATATAAAAACCCCTAAAAACCCTGAAAACCCATAATAAAACATAAAAAAAATGAAAACACTTAAAACCCCAAAAATGTTGAAAATCCTAAAAACAACTATGAATATCTTGAAACACTAAAGACCCCTTGTTTCGATCCATTTCCCCTTTGAAATGATTTGGAGGACCAATGTGTCCGAATGTAGATCTGATGAATGGTTGTGCCCCACTCGATTGCTAAAGTTAGGTACACTGGTCTTCATTTCAAAATGCCCAACGGTTTCATATCCAATGATATGTGGACCTACTTTCCAATGGAAGGAATCCACTAGGTGGTTTGGCCAGTGATGCTTAAGAAATCACATTGGTCGAGAGGATGGGAAGTCGGGCTCATCGCACCCTTTTGGGTGGAATTATTGCATGTTACAGGACTGTCTTATATATTTAAGATGTATCCATATGTTTGTGAATCTTTGGTTTATACCCAAACATAGTTTCCATTGATTTTTCCTTGTTCTAAATGGTCAGATGAATGTAGGGGTTCAGAATCATTTATGCCCGAGGTTTACCATCCCTCATTGGATTAATGACCTTAAGGAGTCTAGACTCACAGAGGTGGAACTAGGGGTGGTGCGGTGAACCGGCATGAAGATAGTCAGATCGACCAGTTGTTGGGCTTGAACCTCAGGGAGGCTTCCTACGTACCATGTCTAGGAGGTGGGGATCAAAGTCTATGTAGTTCGAATAGGAGTGTCAGAGAACTGACATGAATGTGGACCCAGGGGTCCGATGGTGGTCGGGCTTAAACCTCTTGGAGGCTTCCTACGTACCCAGCCTAAGAGGTAGTGATCAAAGTCCATGTAGTTTGCAACGGCTTGGGGCTTACGCTCTGAGGCAGCCCATAAGAGTGGATTGGGGCTTACACTCTGAGGAGGCCCATAGGAGTGGATTGGGGCTTACACACTGAGGAGGCCCATAGGAGTGGATTGGTGCTTACACTCTGAGGAGGCACATAGGAGTGGATTGGGGCTTACTCTATGAGGAGGTCCATAGGAGGATGGCATGGTTGATGCTTACTCTAAGCCCACGTGAGTCATGCTCGGTGTGAGAAACAAGAGGCAACAAAGAATAGACGATCATGTCACGAAAGGTGCGGTCATGAGGAATGGAGTGGCGTAACGTGTGGAGAGGCCCATAAGGTCAGGTCTTACTCCTAGGTGGATGCCCAGGCACGACAAAGCACAGTGGGAGAGGGAAAGGTGGTGCTCCTGTGCCCATCTCCTCTCTTGCAGTGCTTGAGGGCTTCATTCTGATGGGTATTTTACTACCCCTGAGGAGCCCTTAACATGTGGAGAGGCAGAAAGGGGACTCCTGATCTTAGAATCCACATTTCTCTGAGAATGTGAACCCATGAATGCATTGGGAATCTACTCAGGGGTCGGGGAAACCCCTTCGCCTCTACTTATTGTGGGTATGTGAACTAAAAATGGTGCACTGATTCACCTGAGGGTTACACCACGCGGATCTGGTGGCTCTAGTGGAGGCCTCAACTCAGGGCTGATGAATAAGGAAATGAGGGAGTCATGGGGGATCATGCTAAAGAGGAATGATTTTTCCGGCTCGTGGAATGGATACTTTGAAGGATTTGGAGAGCCACACAGGGGTATGGGTGGTGGCGCCCTTCGCGTAAAGAAGTGCCACATGGATGGAGAAGTCGTCCACGAACCAGGGTGGTCCGCGGACTGAGAGGCCATCTGCAAACCAGGAGGGTCCGCGGACTGATTGGCATCCCGCGAACCAGGGGGTTCACGACTTCGGTTTCAGCCCGCGTACAATGTTGGTACACTGAGGGTTCCACGCGAGCAGTGGCAGCCAAGGTTGGCGCTGGATGGGGGTTCGTCAGTTGAGGCTTTGCCCGCGTAGGAGGGTGCTATGTGGTGTGGCAGATCGGAAAAGAGGCATAAACACCCTGGTCTGTGGGAAGTGCATCCGCAGAGGGGATATGGTTCGAGGTCTTCTACTTTTATGTTATTTTATGTTCACGGTTCACCAAATTATTATGCGTTTTCGGTTCCTTATTAGTTCGTTCCCATGTTTATACCTACTCTAGTTCGCAAACTACAACTTCGCTGTTTGCGAAATCCTAAGCCTTCCTTCAAAATCCATCCACCTGAATCCAATTGATATCCTCTGAATCATCTTCCTCTGAATCCCTTTTTCTTCTCCCCTCGGTCTCCTTTTATAGAGTGGGGAAATAAATGTATCTGTGGTCACAAGGAACCTTTTTCGGAGGCCCATGACTGAAAACCCGGTTTACAGCTGACTTGGTCAATCCGTGACTCGTGGTGGGTACTGAGTGATTCTCTCCTCCCACCCACCAACTGAACTCGGGGAGTGCTTCACGGTCGTGGAAGGTTCTGCCTCCATTTCGTGAATGACAGCAGAGGCAGTTCTGGCTGGCTGACACGGCTCGCAGCTGGGGCGGTTCATGACGGTGAACCATATTGGCGCACAACCTACTTCACACCCACAGAGGATATTTGCCTCCATTTCATGAAGGAAGACGGTCTGCGAAGGAAGGATGCTTTGAGGAACTGTCCATGCGTTGTTAACATTAGACCGGTCCACAGACCAGTCCATCCTTCGCCAACATTGAGTATTTTCCCCATTTTCCCAATCCTTTGAGGGGGAATTTGGTAGAATCTCCTAAGTTAAAATGGGATCATGATTCTCCTTTGTAGATTTTTCAGGAGCCTACAATTTCCCCCCATTGGAATGGGGTCCACTCGGAATGAAGAGGATACTATTCCGATGTAGAGTGGTCCTAAAACTCGGATGGGTTGCGGCAGGGAAGTGGACCTAATAGGGGACCACACAAATAATTACAGGGGGCCCTACATTTTTATTTTACTGGATTCTTTGTGAAATCGATGTTCTCTCACTTTTCTGACACCACGTGCTCATTCCTTCACGAAACGCTTAGTTCACAAACCAGATTCTACTTCCTCAAACCATTTGTCGTTTGTTCCATTCTTCATCCGTGGGCCAACATCCCAACCGTGAACTAACATTTTTAATTAATTAATTAAAATGTAAGTCAGGACGGGCTTTGTAGTAACTTGCTTCGTGGTTTTGGTGCTCTTTGGGTTTGGTGTTCCGCGGACTAAAATCTTCTGAACTTTACAAATTTCCGAGTCTTCCAAACTTAACTACTTAAAATTAGGATAGAAATTCTACGAAGCAACCTAGATCGCGGTTTTCTGGCCAACGCTCCATGGGCCAGAGTGTCACGAACTATTTTCGCAAAGGGCTGGTCCGCGGGATACAATCATCATGAACCATCCTTTGAGGCCACCTCGCGGACTTTTCTATGAAGGCTCCTCAATTGACCCTTAGCCAGATATATTTGGTATTTTTGTCCAGAAGAATTTTTTCTTATTCCAAACTAACCATTTGTTGGCTTTCGTTGTGCAGGGAGAAAATATTTTTCCTCCTCGTTCTGCACATAGACATGTGGTCGAGCCTCTCCCAATTGGTTCAGGGAGACGTCCAACTATGGTTCATAGAGTGGAGAGCATCAAGGAGGACACCAGTTGATCCATTACTCCCGATGATGGTGTTCTGAAAGACTTGCTCCCTCATGAGCTCCTAGATTATCCATTGTCAAATTGCCTTCCGCTTTGTGGATTCAGTCTTCAAGAAGACATCCCTATTCCCCCTATCTTCTTAGGTCTTCCGTCTCCTTTCTTGGAGGTTTCACCAAAGTGAATTCAGGCGAACCTGAACCCATTGTGGGAGATAACCTCTAATATTTATCCAAAAGACACTTTCATTTGGAGAGGCTCTGTTTGGACCCAATGTGATCATTGCACTCAAGACCATTCTCAAGAAGCTATCTCTAAGAATTACACCTCCATTATAAACCTTTCTCGAGTGGATCCTAATTGGGGGTGGATTCCAAGATGGGATCTTCGATCTGGTGGGATATTCTCAAATGACTGGGCCTGGGCCTTCTGGGTCCATCATCATTTCCAGGTGTCTCCAGAGTCACTGGAAGTAGTCAATTTGTACTCCGCAGTGTGGGCTTCCCAATTTTCTATTTACCCACCATCCTTGATCCTGCCTGACCTGCATAGCCACTATTGTTCAAGCACCAATACCTTCCACCTTTCCCACGGTGAAGTTGGCATTAGTTTGTGGGACATCCACCAATTAGGGGGGCTTCCAATCATCGGTGCTATGTATGACGAGTTTCTACCCATCCCTGAAGCATAGGACGACGTCAAACAAGTGCCTTCATTGGCAAGGGATCTTCTGGTTATGGTAGTGCAATCACTGGGTCAGGCATTGCGTACCCGCTATCTTATTCCTTATAGCACCTAGATAGGGTTATTTCTGGACACCACTGGTCCTATGCTGAAGATCAAACACCCTAGGACTCCTCATTCTCAATAGTCATGAACTATACCAAGTTTCTACTGGGTGGTTCTGGAGGTGGGTGACTACCTTTAATAGGGTTACGAGGTGTACCCCGGTGTGCCTCCCCTGCTGCGGCTGGCAGGTATGTTTGCTATGTTTTTGAGCAAGTGGCTATTCCCATCTTAGGACATCAATCCTGGTGTCAGGGCTTGCACCATAATGATGGTATTTGAGCTGGCAGAGGCTCGCCCAGTGAATTTGGTCGTGCCCACATTGGATCGTATTTATGAACTATTGGGTCACATGAAAAAGGGAAGGTCACCCTTCCGTCTGAGTGGGCCATTTCAATTTTTGTACGGCTGGGTAGCGGATCATTGTTGCAGTTATGAGTATCGTCACAACACTGCCATCCCGGTTCTAACCTTTTATCCTGCCCTACTGGATATAGCTAGAGTTCGCTTGATGTCCCTCAATTCTGGTGAAGTCCTCATGCTTCAGAGTGAATTCTCCCTGTTTTCCTTCACTCCCTACCCCACCCCTTCGGGCATTGTAGTTAACAACGGCCAGGGGATCCTGGAGGAGCGTTCTTACATGATCTCTCTACAGGACAGATTTCTGTCTGCGCAGATCAACGGGGTTTCTCTATGTGAGATGTATGTCCTGTATCATTTTTCTCGCCAGTTTGGGTGCATGAATGTCCAAGTTTCCCTTCCACCTCCTTGGGCTCACGGATAGCACCCGGCTATACTTCGTCAATGGTGGCTGATGTTGACGCGAGAGGGATCTGTCACAAGAATTCCCCTGCTTGTCATGGGGGCGGCTGCCGGCCTTTCCTTAGAGTATGCAAAAACATGGGAAAAACACTATCCCAATGGGATCCTAGGGAAGGTTGTCTGGAAGGTTCCCAAATTAGGAGGTACTGCAGCTGTTGTGTCCACCGCACCTTCCACATCAGCTCTCAGGGATGACCGACTGATGGCTCATCGATCAAAGCGACTCAAGGGATTTTCCTCTCCCTGCCTTGCGGTGGCCAAAGTTCAGATGGGTTCATCCTTTTTGGATGTGGATGAGGATGACCCTGTGGTTTCGGGTCCCAGCGAGACAATCCTGGAAGTTTTTTCCGTCGATATCGGGCTTAGAAACGTGATCCCCAAGCCCAAACCGGTGTTAGAGGCTCCAAACATTCCAGCTTCAGAACCAACTTCTAGCGAGCACATGTCTACGCTGGATGCAATGCCAGACTTCGTTCCTGTGATACTGGGAGAGGACACCAATGATCCTCGTGCCATGGAAAACCACCAAGCAGTGTGGAGGTGGGCCGGAACTCAGATTTGTGATATTTTTGTCGAAACTCCCCTTGCTAAGATGGCAACTAAAACTAAAGCCCTATGACAACTCATCCTAGGTTTGGGGTCAGGTGGCTTTCACTATCGGCAGTTTCACCTTCTCACTTTTCAGGTTGTTATGGCCCGTGGGGAAGCTATAACTAGTGAATGAAAACTTTATCATCTTGTTGCTTCTCATTGCGGGACCCGATCCTTGGAGGAGACCATGATGAAGCTTCATTAGCTAGTAACACAGGAGGTGAGCTCTCGAGATCAAACGTCCGCCCTGTCTATTTAGCTGCATGAATGGGCGACTCGAGCAGCAATGCTGAGAAATCGATTGTCGATTTTGACTGGTAACCTTGAAGCCACTAGAAAAAGAATCAATTATCTCCATATGTCAGTGAATCATATTCTCTCGGTGGCTGAAGTTGAGGCCAAGGAGAAAGATATGCTGGAGCAGACTTGCGATAACCTTCATCGCTCGGTTGCTGATCTGACAGAGAGGGCAATCTGGGATGCTTTGTAACTATTAGAGCTATTCCTGGACACTTTGTTTTATCTCTTCTGTTGCTGTGAGGGAGAGGCCCCAGCTTGTGGACGCCCTCCCCTTTTGTTCAATGAAATATAATCTACATTGACTTATTCTCTATTTTTTGAATTTGGTTATTACTGGAGAAATTTTTTCATGAGTACCAACCTACTAAATCAAAACTGACCATAATTCAGGAAAATGATAACAAGCTCTAATTTTCTTGCCTGGACCATGGGATCCAGCGAGCATAGTTTGACTATTTATGGGGTTTTGTAGCGAAGCCCCACAAACTTTTTATCTTTTCTTGTTAATGACATGATTTTTCATGGGCCCATTTGTTGTGGACCCATCGGGTATAGCTTGGATTCTTCTTAGGTCGCCCATTTCGTTTTTTCGGCCTAACAAGCTTTGTGCCTCTTTTTGTGAGCGGTTTAAAGTCCCGCTGACAGGACTGTCATTACTGAAGTTTTAGTTCAAACAGCTTTTATCATACATGGTAGGGAGAGGGCCCCAATGGGGTTTGGTTGATTAAAATATGTCTCAATACCCTTCAGACACACATGGGGGGACATGTTTAAATTTGAACGACATGCATGGAATGTCTCGAGGCATGGGAGTCATGTCGGCATACATAGGTAGGAAGAACATTGACTAAGGAGATCTTGCCTTTGGTAGACGGGCCAGGGGCGATCAACATGCAGAACCGCTGAGGGTATGGTATGTATAGTCATACAAAGGTGTCCTTAAGTCAATGACTGTCTATTTCTGATGGCCTAGGGACATTATGGAAGTCAGGCTCATGGAAACCACCATGGGTGGCTTGGAAAATTATGAAAACCACCAGGGGTGGTTCAGAAGGGGAATGTGACATCTGAAAGGGTTTTGGGAACATCTGTACTAATCAGGAGTGTGGTCGAGAGACCACTTTCCTACGCATTTAGTTATCGTAACGGATGGTTGATGCTCGACGTAGTTTAAAGTCATGTAGCTGGGACATCATTTAAAATGGAACGACTTCTCCTTGTTCTCAGTAATCTTGTCGAATACGTTCTGCCATATTCTGGATGGATTGTGAAAGAGGTTGGTAAACTGTAGCCTAGAGGGTTTCCGAATCTTGGGATATACATGGGAGATCAGAGGCCAAGAGGTGTACGAAGAGAAGTATTTCATAAGGAAATATTGACTTTGGTAGACGGGACAGGGGAGATCAATATGAAGATCCGCTGAGGGAATGGTATGCATAGTCATTCAAAGTTATCCTTAGGTCAATGATTGTATTCCCCCAATAGCCAAACAACTTCAGTGAAGTTGAGATTTGGGACCACCAGTGGTGGATTATGAGAGTTCATCTTTTTCGGAGTACAGTGTGTGGTTTATGATGGGAGGGTGCCTGGATACAGGAGAAACATCAAGACTAAACATCATGAGAATAGGTGAAGTAATCCCTTCTCGCACAGGTGTGATACGGTGGCTTGTGCAGGTCTAACTAGTGGACTGAAGGACAGATAAAGCTTTTGTTTCTTACTGAACCCATTCCATGTTTGACTGTGTATTTTAACATCATGCGGTAAGTACAAGGATCATTATTAAAGGATTTTGTTTATTTTAACATCATGCAGCGAGGATGGGGGGAATTTTTCTTTCCATTGCTAATGTTGTGTAGTTTAACGTCGTGCAGCAAGGACGATTGACCGTGCAGTTTAACGTCGTGTGGTAAAGAAGAGGGGCATTATTTAACCAGTGAAAATGCTTGTTGCTTGAGGCATTCCCCTGGATGTTTAATGCTTGGTCTTTGCATCTTTACGCCAATCGGACAAGATGTTTTGTGCAGTTTAACATCATGCGGTACGGACGTAGTTGCGAAGACCGCTCTTGATCAGAATGCTACTGGGCTTGATCATCTCGGCATGTCCAAGATGTGGAGAGGGGTTGATGGTGTAAATTGTGGTTCTGAGGCTTCTTGGATCGGGAGAGATGATATGGGGGCTCTGAGGCCGGTAAGCGTACGGAGCTAGGAAGAGTATCGCCCGAGGAAATCATTCCATTGGTAGACGGACCAGGGGCGATCAATATGAGAGCCGCTGAGGGCATGTTATGCATAGTCATACAAAGGTGTCCACGGATCGATGACTTTCCACTTCCGATGGCCATGAATGGTTATGAAAATATGCAATTATCCGGGCCACGAAGTCTATCATTTGATAAGCAAATGTCTAGTCATGTCGAGGATATTCGGCCCCGGTTCCTGTTAAAGTATAAAGAGATATCGACGCTGATTTATCTTGTTCGCATGGGTGTACCTTCACTCCATGATGTTTAACATTGTGTGGTAAGGACAAAGTACTCCTAGTTTATCGGTCTTAGAGCCCGGACCATTAGGGGACTATTGCTGCAGTCACTCGAAGGATAACTGAGTTAACATACTCTGATATGCTATGAACATGGTGGGGGATGACGGTTGTAAATTAAAACTCTGAGGTTTCTCGGATCAGGAAATATGGTATAAGGGCTCTGGGGCTGGTAGGCATATGGAGCTGGGAAGAGTATCGCCCAAGGAAATCTTTCCTTTGGTAGATGGGCCAGGGGATATCAATATGCAGAGCCGCTGAGGGTATGGTAAGCATATTCATGAAAAGGTGTCACCTGGTCGATGACGTTCCACTTCCGATGGCCATGAATGATTATGAAAATCCGAGAGTGCTCACAGTTCAATGTTCGGCTTATGGGGGATAATGGTGTCCAAGCATACAAGAAACATCTCTTCCGCAATTTTCCATTGAGCCAATGTATCTTGGAACTGGCCTGATTTTCGTGGATACAGGTCACTATGTGAACCACCGGCGAATACATAGGCTAACTAGGTAGGGATACCCTGGCAACATTTGGATGTGAAAAGGGGAATGAACTTGTAAACCACTTCTCAATGAATTTTTGGATCGGGAGATTTGATATGGGGGCTCTAAGGCCGGTAAGCATATGGATCTAGGAAGAGTGTCTCCTGATGAAATCATGCCTTTGGTATATGGGCTAGGGGATATCAATATGCAGAGCCGCTGAGGGCATGGTATGCATAGTCATGCAAAGGTATCCCCGGGTCGATGACTTTCCACTTCTGATGGCCATGAACGGTTATGAAGATCCATAATTGTCCGGGTTTTGGAGTCTGATGTATGGGATGGATGCATCCAAATTTACAATGAGTATCTCCATATTATTTATCCATGTGTCTTGGGTGGGTCACGACGAAGTCCATGCAGTTTAACTTCATGCGGTAAGGACGAAGTCTAGGCAGTTTAATGTCATGCGGTGAGGACAAAGTCTCTGCAGTTTAACGTCATGTGGTGAGGACAAAGTCCGTGCTGTTTAACATCATGTGGTGAGGATGCAGTATACACCCTATGATGTTCTGGTTCGTACATGGGGGAAATGTCATTTTTTATTTTCTTATCCGTGCAGTTTAACGTCATGCGGTACGGACAAAGAATACACCCTATACAGGTATGGTCTGTACATGGGGGAAACGGGCATTTTTTTTTAGATGTGGCTGGGCTAGGATCGGAATCCCGGTGTCACTACGTATCCTACAAGGGCAGGAATCAAGACTTATGTAGTTCTTCGAATGAAGTACACCCCGTGCAAGTCTGGTCAGTACACGGGAGAAAGGGAATTTTTTATATTGTTTTCAATTGGGAGTGGCTGGGCCAGGATAGTGGATCACGAGGTCGCTACGTATCCCGCGAGGGATGTAATCAAGCCGCATGTAGTTTTATGCAAGAGTGATACACCCCGTGCAGGGCTGGTCTATACACGGGGGGAAGAGGGTATTTTTAACATTCATTATCCATGTAGTTTAGCATCATGCGGAGAGGACTCCAAGAAGATACTCCTCGTGCAGGTGTAGCCTATACACGGGGGAAAGGGGCATTTTTTTTTCTTTTAGATGTGGCTGGGCCAGGATCGGAATCCCAGTGTCTCTAGGTATCCTATGAGGGTAGGAATCAAGCTGAACGTAGTTCTATAAAAGATGATACACCTCGTGCAGGTCTGGTCCATAGACAGGGGAAGAGGGAATTTTTAAAACATCTTGTTCGTGCAGTTTAATGTCGTGCGGTGAGGATGAAATAACCATAGTTTAAGGTCATATAGCTTGGACTATTGGGTGCTTGGTATTCTAACATCATGCAGCCCAGATGATCCTCTCTTTTTTTCTTACCCATGCAGTTTATCATCATGTAGGTAGGATGAAGTACTCCTTTTTGTTTTTATGAGAAATATTTCTTTAGGAACCTCACGTTTGTAAGAGCAGTGGTAAATTGCCCGTCCCTGGAGACCATGGCATAT
Source organism: Viscum album (assembly GCA_963277665.1). Lineage (NCBI taxonomy): Eukaryota > Viridiplantae > Streptophyta > Magnoliopsida > Santalales > Viscaceae > Viscum > Viscum album. The sequence goes on from OY728120.1 coordinate 2,119,715,024, forward strand.
GCTCCATTGGAGTAGACCTTGTGTACAACATTCGGTCCCTCCCACTTGGGATCCTACTTCGGAGGCTTATTTCTGGGTATCATTGGGGTCCGGAGGACCAACACCAATTGTCCTTCCATGAAAGACCGGAGACGGACCCTTTTGTTGAAGGCTCATTCGATCTGGTTTTGGTACACTTCCAAATGGTGAAATGTTTGTAACTACTTCTCATATAGCTATTCCAATTCACCTAGATGCTTTTATGATTTCTCATCATTGGATAACTGATCACAAATGGCAACGCGGAGTGAGGGTAATTAGAGTTCAATAGTCATGACCGCTTCTATTCTGTATACTAATGAGTACAGAGTAGCTCGAGTAGCAGTGCGAATTGTAGTTTTATAATCCCACAACGCATGAAGGAGTTTATTCGGCCATGACTTCCTATCATTGTCCACCATTTTCTAGAGAATGTTGTACATGGTCTTGTTGAAAGCCTCTATCTATCCATTGGCCTCAGGATGGTAGTATGATGAGTGGTTAGCCTTGATACCATACTCGTGGTATAGTTTCTCAAATTCTACCAAGCAGAAGTTGGTGCCGTTGTCCGTCAGTATGGTATGAGGGACACCAAATCTGGTGAATATATTGGTATTCACAAAGCTGACAATATTTATTGCCCCAAATTTCTTGAGGGGTATGGCTTCTGCCCATTTGGAAAAAAATTTGGTTGTTGTGAGGATATACATCAACTATTTGGCCATGGAGGGAGGATATGTTCCCATGACATTCATCCCCCAAACGGAAAATGGCCATGAGTACATGGTTTGATGGAGTAACTCTGGGGGTTGGTGTATGAAGTTGGCATGAATTTGTCCTGAATGGAATTTTCCGGTAAAACGCTCGTAGTCTCGTGCCACTGCGGGCCAGTAGTACCTAAGCCTTCGAACCTGATGGGAAATCTTGGTCCTCAGTTGATGTGCTCCACATGCTCCGGAATGTACTTCATTCATTATGGTAGCAGTTTTTTGTCCATCAATGAATTTGAGGAGCACTCTGTCGAGGCCTCATTTGTAGAGGACCTCTTGCTGACCCATGCCGCCATATAAGACAAAGATGATTTCTCTTCTCCTTATTTGCTCTCGTTCAACCCTGTATGATGGAATTTCTCACCTATGAAGGTAGTTTGCTATGGGGGTCATCCAACCAATGGCAGGAGTGTATGGCCCGGGGATAGAACTGACTTCGTGGATTTCTTCCGTATTATCATGAATAAACAACAATATGATTTGATGGTGAGCAATACTAATAACCATTTCATCCCGGTCTGGGTTAGCTAGGGTTGTGGCCGCCTTGTCTAATGCATCATCCTGAGTATTCTGAGACTGGGGAATATAGGTCAATTTTGGTTCTGTGGAGAACTCAGCCATTAACCCTCAGACATGGTCAAACAAGGGGATCAACTCCTTTTTAATATCATAGTCACCATTGACTTGCTTGATGACCAGATCTGAGTCACCTTTTACCTTAAGGTTCTATAATTGTACCAGGAGTGCGAGCTCCAGGCCTGTAATGAGAGCTTGATATTCGGCTTCATTGTTTGTACATCCCTATGAAAGGAGGAAGGAAAATGGAAAGACTGCCTTTTCTGGAGACATGAGTATTATCCCCAAACCCACTTTTTTGAACCTGGGATCCTCCATCCTCTTCCCGGTTGGGCTTCGGGATGCGCCGTCTAAGTACATTTACCATGCTGGGAACTCCTCTTGAACCAAAAAGATGTCCTCATCAGGTAGCTCGACGTTCGGTGTAGTGGTCCCTATTGAAGGGTGCTATGACATAATGTCTGTTAATGTCTTGCCCTGGATGGCATTCTGAGGCATGAACCAGATGTCGAACTGTTGTAGGATGACCGCCCATCGGGATAGGTGTCCGGTTAACATCGGGAGACTAAGGATGTACTTGAGTGGGTTACTCCACGAGATCAAATGGACTTTATGATGCTATAGATAATGTCGCAGTTTTTGAACTGCAAAGACCAGGGCCAAACAGCTCTTCTCGATATTTGAGTATCGAGTCTCAGCATCAATCATGGTTCGACTAAGGTAATAGAGACTTTTTTCGCTATCAGCGTCATTCTTTTGTGCGAGGAAGGCTCTCGGTGACCATTCTATGGCCGTCACATATATGATGAGAGTTCTTCCTTCAACCTGGGGCATGAGCATCGGTGGGCTTAAGAGGTAATTCTTCATGTTGTCGAATTCATTTTGGCAGTCATTTGTCCATTGGTACGTGACCCCCTTCTTCATTAACCTGGTGAAGGTTAAATAGTTGCCTGCCAGGTTGGCTATGAACCGCCTAATAGAGGCAAGGTGTCCCTGGAATCCCCTCAACCCGGTGATATTTCGGGGAGGTGGTAATCCAAGGATATCCTTTGTCTTCTCAGGGTCGAATTCGATGCCACGATGGCATACGATGAAGCCATGTAATTTCCCTGAGGTAACCCCGAAGGCGCATTTCAAGGGGTTCATCTTCAAGCTATGCTGTCAGAGTTCATTGAAGATGGTCTCAAGGTCTGACAGGTGATCCGAATTCCATATGGACTTGACTACCAGGTCATCCACGTTACATTCAACGAATTTCCCCGGGAACGGTTTAAAGATATGATGCATGCCATGCTGATGTGTGGCTTCAGTGTTCTTGAGACCAAAGGGCATTACCCTGTAACAAAATATCCCTTGAGGGGCTTTGAAGGCAGTGGGTTCTTCTTCTTCTCAGGCCATCCTGATTTGGTTATAGTTGGAATAACTGTCAATGAAGGAAAAAGCCTCATACCTGACCATTGCATCAATTAACAACTCGATGATTGGATTCAGGAAGTCATCTTTCGGGCAATGTCGATTGAGATCTCTGAAATCGATGCAGACATGGATTTTCCCATTCTTTTTCTTGACAGGGATGATATTGGCTAACCAGATGGGGTAATGTACCTCCCTAATGAAGTATTATTTAATGAGATTATTTACTTCAACCTCTATTTTTCAAGCATGTGAGGGGTGTGTCATTCTGGCGGCTTGTTTATAGCCTCAGTGGTCTTCTGGTAGACCTAGGTGGTGCATTGCCACTTCGGGATTAAGTCCCGGAATTTTTGTGTAATTCCAGGGAAAAACATCCTGATGTTGCTTTAGGAAAGAGGTATACACCTCGTACTATTCGGGAGACATGGTTGCACTAATTAGAGTGGGCCTCGGGTCTTCCTAGGTACCCAAGTTTATTTCCCTGAGCTCGTCCACAGTGGTGGAGATACCTTCCTCAAATACAGGAGGTGTATCCCTGAGTTATTTCCCCTCTTCTTCTCCCAAATCCTCATCTTCTTCATCCGAAGAGGAGAGAGCTCCTGACACGAGCTCTTGGGAGTCTGGAGGCGAGGTGTCGTGGGCGTCCTTACTCGAGTTTTCGTCCCCAGATTGTGGGTCAGTGGGCGTTCCCACATTGTCACACTAGGCCGTTATGGCTGAAGTCATGAGGACATCTGAGTTCGTGTCTGGACTTGAACTCCTACTCTCAACGTGGTTGATGGGAAGGACGTAATCTCTACCATGCTTCCTAAGGGGGTCATTATGAACCATTTCCAACCCATTTGGAGAGGGGAACCAGTCAACACCATTGACTAAAGGCTTCTTTTATTTTTCTAATAGAACCCGACGTCAATGTAATGTGACTCAGTGATCTCTAAAGGGGTCTTGTCAGTGTGCAATGTTCCACTTTCTCCATTGACGCAATACTTGACACATTGGTAGTAGGATGAAGGAATGGCCATGTGCTTATGGAGCCACAGCCTTCCCAGTAGGGCATTGAATGTTGTGCACTACCTGACCACCAGGAATTCTGTGTTGGCTACAAGGCCACCAAAATGGGTCCTTAGCTTAATTTGTCCCATTGGTTTTTGTTCATTCCTATCGTAACCCAATGGATTTGTGGATGAGGGAATTAGATTGTCCACATTGTAGCCCAACTTTTCGAGTGTTCATAGGGGAAGGAGGTTAACTTCAGATCCATTGTCTATAAAGACTTTCCAGATCTCAATACCATTCAGCGTGTCGGACACATAGAGTGGTCTGATGTGTCCTTGCATGATGGAATCTTCATCCTCATCGGTGAAGGTAATCACTGCATTGAATTAAGTCAGGCCAGTCTCTGTTTGGTCAATCTCGGTGGCAGCTACCTAGGATTGAAACTCTTGGGGGATGATCAAAGCTTCTATAAGAGCCTCCCTGAGGTCTGCTGACAATCTTAGGGCATCGAGTATTGACATCTTGGCTGGTACCGATTCCAGCTGCTTAAGAATATAATATTTCTACTCTATCGACCGACGCTTATCCATTGGCGGGAGAGTCTTAGTGGGTTCTTTGGGGGCTGGAGCATTTGACGAGGAGGGACCGACCGCATGTTCAGATGTCTATGGTGTTTCTGCGTTTTGGGGACTTGTCCCGTCCAGTATGTTTGTGTGCACTAGGCAGCCAGACACTTGCTCCTCCTTTGGTGGGTATCGCAGAACAACAGGGAAAGAGTGGATACTTGTGGAGGTGGAGGGGCATTCATTCTCCTACTGAGTCTATTGAAGGGATCTCCTACGGGTTTCCGCATTATTAATGGTTTGGGCCAGGGTCCAATCGTAGGGTTGGTTTTGGCCGTTACTGCGCCTCCCCTGTTATCCACTACCTCTGTGATTCCTCCTCCTGGCTCCTCATTCAGGGAAGTTGGGTTCGTAACCATACCCTTCGTCAGGTAATGACTCCATAAGATGAATGAAGTTAATAGAACCAATGATTGGATCTTCATCCTCTGACAAGTCAACCTGGCCGGTTGTCCCTGATGGTGTCATTTGGTGGGTCGGTGCCCGTGGAACCAAATTCGAGGGAATATAATCTTCTAGGGTTGGGACTGACTTTGCCCTCATGGCGGACTTCTCCTCTTGCAATTTTTTCTTCCTTCTTAGATAACGCCTAGATGACCGGATTTTAGTGGACTTTGAGGTCGTTACTGTCAGATGTGCGGTGTCAGGGGCTGTTGGCGGCAACACTGGCTATCATAGCTGACCTCGCAGTATTCCCTGGTCTTGGATGATAGTTTTCTGATTCATCTAGTCATCAAATTTCTTCCCCTGCTTTCTGGTGACTTTCTTCCACCCCTCCTCTTTGTCGGAGTTGGTGGTAGAGATACATGACACGTGTTCTGGGGGTGGTCCTAGCTCAACCTTTCTGGAGTCTACCATCCTCTACAGGAGGCCTTTGAAGACGAATCATTCTTGGATATTGTGCCCAAAATTCTATGGTAGGGGAAGTAATCTGGCCTGTCCTCGCGGCCGACTTCATCAGGTTTCCATGGCTCCAGAATGCGGAGAAAATTGCAATTTATGGCGATAATGAAGTAGTCGCGGACTTGATCCTCTCGGAATGAGTACACTTTTTGTCTTTTTTCCTCAAACTGGTTCCACTTCGGACCTCTCTGGTAGTCCCTTTTAGGTAGAGGTAGTCGCTGATATGCAGGTGTCCCTTGAAAATTTGGTGGAGGCCTGAGCAGTGGAGTGGGCATAGGGGCTGGCATGAGTGTGACAGCGGATGCTTCAGCTCTAGGGTCTCTTTTCATAAGAGCCTGTGAGGATATTTAGGACTTCGAATTAATCCACTGGAGGGATTCCTCAATTCTTTGAGAAATGGCTAAGAGATGGCGGAAGCCAGTGGTGCACTCCACTGGTATAAGCGACGTTCGCAGCTCATCTATATGATTATCGATGCATATGGATAGTATCTCATAGTATGGCATTGGCCTATTTAGGGAATAGGCCAGACCTTTTCATCTGGAGATTAAATCCGAGACCCTATCGTTCTCCCTCTACTTGTAGTTCATGAGGTCATTGACTATTGTTTTAGGAAACGTCGAGGTGATGTGGAACAGGAACTACTGCCGAAGGTCCCCCCAGCTCTGTATTGACTAGGTTGGCAGACTCATGTACCAGAAGAAGACGGATCCTTGCAAGGTCCGTACGAAGCATTTGAGTTTCACTACTACTTGTTGTTCCAGAGTTCCCATAATAGGGTCTCAATAGGATGCATAGTGCATCAAATGCTTTTCCGGATCACCTGACCCATTGAAAATAGGGAATACAAGGCTCCAAAAATTGGGTGGAGGTGGGGTGTTGGTCAAACAATCTGGGTAGGGTTTCTGCTCTAGTTGTATCAGAGCGCGTTGACCTTCCATCGCTTCCAATCGATCTGTTAGTTCCTCTATGGTGTTGGTTAGACCCTGGTTTACATATTGTTGGGCCCGGTCCTAGGCAGGTGTATCCCGAGGCATTGCCTGAGGATCTGGATTGGCTGGCACCAAGGGTGCATATTCCGTTCGGGGCACCCTCGGAGGGTTCGGGTGTACTTGATGTGGTTTCCTCCTTAGTGGAGTTAAATCTTGGTATTCATCATCCAAATTTAGGTAGTTGGATGGACCAGGCGCCTCATTGGGCAGGAGCCCTGACTGTGCTTCATTTTGCAGGGCAAGCCTTAGCCATTGAGGTGCAATTTCTAGGGGTACATGATATGGATCCTCCTGGTACGCACTTTCAATAAGGCGGTTCCTCTATAGTATCTTAGCGTTAGGTCGCCTCAATTCTTTCATCTCCTCTTCCTGTTGAGAAAATCTCTCTTTGAGCGTGAGTGGATCATTTTTTTCGAGAGAAGGAGGTGGGTTAAGGGTAACAAGTCCTTTATTCTTATCCTTATTTTAAGCTCGCTAGGTAGGTGGAGGAGGGTTGGCTAGAAGGATGTCCATATTTAGGGTGGCCCTCAGATTTCGGGTGTGCACACCTGGTGGTTCTTTGTGAGTCACAGTGTGACCGGAACTGTCATCTCTCGATCCATCTGGATTTTAATTTTCCCCGGTGTCACCCATGGGGTTAGCCTCTATGGCGTTGATGAATGCATATCATGGGGTGGAGGGGAAATCATCTTCCAAATAGGAAGAGGATCTCCCGAAACTTCTACTGGCCTTCCCATTCATGACCAGGGATTACCATTAGACTTCTTGATGAAGGGTGACACAGAGAGTTCTTTGATGCGACCTTATGGTGCACCTTCCTCTCGAAGAGGATGAGGATTCAAATGACAGGAAAGGATGGTAACCTCCTCTTCTAACTGTCCTCCCAATACGGGAGAATACTGAATCTCGTAGTGGAGGTTGTTGTTGAGGGGGTAATATTGCCCCCAGCCCTGAGGGATGAGGTTGGCTTCGTTCCTTGGACGTTGAGTCTCTTCCCATTTTTATTGGCCTTACAGGGGAATTTTTCGTTAAAAATGCCCCCATCCCTGGAGGCTGGGGTTAACCCTAGATGGTGGCAGTGGCTGGTGATATCGCGACCTACCTGGTTTTGCATGCCCCCATTCGGGGGTAAACCAGATTTGGTGCCAAATTCACCTGTGAATCAATCCCTTATGAGGAGGCAGGCGTTGAACATTGATTGGACCCTATTAGGAGAGTGGATTGTTTTATGCTCTCGGTGACCAGATTCAGGAGATCTTGAATGGATTGTTCCCACCGGGCCTAACTCTTCTAGGACTTACTCAAGGCCTGACTCTGTGGGGTGTGTTGCCTTTCCTGAATAGGGGGGCCACTCAATTGCTGTCTTGATGTGATGACATTTCAAGACACCATGCCGAACATGTTCTTCTGGGTGGGGAGTGGAGTGAAATGAATAGATCCATGTTCCTCCCATCCCCTGATATGGACTCCCGTTGGAGCATCTCCGATGAGGAGGCATAGTTGGGGCAGTGTGCGGAGGCAGGCTATCTCCATGATTCCATTACGTCTCTCAGGGTGCTGTTGCCTCACTGAAGGAAGGGCCTCTAGGTCTATGTGATGCAGGAGGTCTCCTATCTTCTTTACATGGTCTACATACCCTTCATAGGGTAGGAAGCGTGATTTTATCTGGCTGAGGGTCATCTATATATTGGAGCGGATGTTGGCACGCATTCTTCCGACAACTCTCTGGGTTTGTCGAACTGAGAGGCGGTCTTGGGCCAAAACATGACTGCTATATCATTTATGGCTAGTCATTTCCTCATGTGCAACATGTCTACATACTCCTCTGCCAGTGATTCCTCTACCTGGGCATCCCAACTGAGGCACTCACTGATAGTTTCGTTAGAGGAAGTGGAACCGGTAGGTATTGAATCATCATGTGGGTGATTCTGAGGTGGTTCAGAAGATGAACATGGCCCTGGAATGTCTCCTGGTCGAAGAAGGTCATTGTTGGCGACTAACTGGGAATTTGACATGCTTGATCCCATCCTTCTGAGTGCCTCAGCATATGAGGGATTTTCTGTTCTTGATTCGGCTGGGGGGTGACCTTCCTGTTGATATGATATGTCATCGCAGGGAGGACCTCCGCAATGGCGGACGGAATGGTGAGGACTACCATTACTTTTTTATGATTCACTACATAGAGGACTTCTACAGTGCACACCCTGGGGAGGACCTCCAAGGAATGTCGCAGCATTGGGAGGACCTTCTAGCTATGTAGCGTCGTTATGGGGAGGGCCTTCGTAAAAACTGCCATCATGGTGAGGATGACCATCATAGCTTGACGTTCGATGTGCATCATAGGGAGGACCAACTGGACACACTGCGACAGGGGGAGGACCTTCTTGTTGCTTAGGGCCATTGCGGGGAGGACCTCCGCAATGGCGGTCGTGGTGGTGAGGACTACCATCACAGTTGCGGAAATGGAGAGGACTACCATTACAGCTGCCTCGGGGAGAATATCTATGGTATAATCCCTGCGGAGGGCCTCCAGAATGTACCGCAACAATGGGAGGGCCTTCTCGTTTCTTGATGTCTCTATGGGGAGGACCTCCATTATCTGGGTGGCGAGGACTACCAACGTGGTTTGATGCCCGGCTGCGCGGAGTGTCGTTGCAACGTAACCCCTGGGGAGGACCTTCAAGGCAGGCCACGACAAGGGGAGGGCCTTCTTGTCGTGATGAGACGTCACTGCAGGGAGGGCCTCCACAGTTGCGACTATGATAGCGAGGACTACTGTCATAATTTGTGGTCCCACTACATGGAGTGTGATTGCAGTGTATACCCTGGGGAGGACCTTCAGGGTGGACTGCAGCAAGTAGAGGACCTTCTTGCTGCTCGATCTTCTAGTCACATGTAGTGTTTCCGTGACTAGCATAAAAATAGGAGCTCTCGTGATAGATTGTTATATGCCCGCTGGGGAGACCCCCACAGGTGCTCTGGGGAGGACCTTCAGAGCTGCTGGTAGCTACATTGTGGGGAGGACCTTCGCAACTACTACTTCCACTCCCATAAAATGTTAATGTGTGGGTAGGGTTCTGAGCCTGCCATGTGTGCTTAGCGGCGTTGGGAACCCCAGCTTCTAGTAGAGCGGAGTCATGAACCCACCCTTTATTTTCTGACTACCTTTGGTGTGTTCGGGGTGCTTTCTTGCGGGCAGCAGGGACCGTCAGCTATTGACAACAACCTTCACCTTTGGTTCCCTATCTAATTGGGTCTCGTGATGATGTCGGGATACACCGATGAACATCTTGACTTTTAGCAGGGATATATACCTACTCTGAAGCATCCACCATGATGGATGGGTTTCCCCCAGTTGGAACGAGTTAAGCTATTTGATACGGTTGCCCTGGCTTCGCAAAATATGGTCGGTGACCCTCCTGGGCAGAATCAGGGACACAGATCTACTCCGAGGCGGCTATCTCGTCTCTTAGATGAGTCACCTCAATTGGGGAGATGGGATCATGGGCCCGATTCCTTGCTATTTCCGCTGATGCAATTACATTCTGAAAAGTCTACAAGATATGATCTGGGATCGATACCTGCTCCTCCATCATTTCAAGGATATGTAGAGAGACATCTTTGGTTGGAATGGGAATGAAGGCCCATTTCGGTATCGGAGTAGGAATATCTTGCACCGGTCCTTCGGTGGTTAGTGGGTTCTGCAAATTCTCCTGTCTCAGGGCAAGTGAATGAATATGCCCCTGTACCGGGATACGTCGGTTTATCTCTCCGTTTTCCACCACATCGGGGTGGCAGACTTTACTTGCATCCGCAGTGAGCTGGCCCTGCATTTGCTGGTTTCACACCGTATCGAGTCGGTGGCCTTTGTTGGTGGGGAGACGTGTCCGCCTATGAGTTTCCGCCACATCTAGGTGGTGGGCTTTGTTGATTGCCCCCATTCCAGGATGGCGGGCATCCGAAGGATCTGCTAGGAGCTACTCCTGCAGGCGCTGGGTCTCCACCACGTCAAGATGGTGGGCTTCACGACCATGGGTAGGGAGAGGTACCTGCTAGGTAAGCACCATCCTGCTTGAGCGACGAGATGGATGGAGCTCAGTGGGGATGCACGCCAGCTCGTTTGATGCTGCCATGTCTGGATGGCGGTCTCGGGAGGAGCGAACAGGTGTAGGTGCCTTTTCGTGGTACATCTTCGTGGCTGGGCATCAGATCTCCTCCTTAGGGACCAGTGTGATAACCGGTCCTTGATTGTACGTCTGCCGCCCTCGTCTGGATGTTTGAGGGGCCAGAGATCAGGGATCATGGGCTTGAATCCTCAGAGAGACATCCTCGTCGTCGTGAGGATGTTGGGTCATGACGTGACCATGATGACACCTTCTGGGGGGGCCTTGTAGCGGAACCCCTGTTCGGCAGGGATGAAGTCCTCAACATCGACCTCATCCGCCTCCCTAAGATAAGGGAGGTACGCATTGTCCCATCCTCGGGATAGACTCCCAAAATGGTTAGAGATTCCAACATGGGTCATCTTGATCTACTTCTGTGGCCACTGCTGGGCAGGCGACCGGTGAATCTTGACGGATTGGAGGGCGTGCATGGCCGCCTCCACTGTTGGGAGAGTACTGTTCACGTGGAACTATCGGATCAGCGCATTCGAGACCCGACGTTGAAAATGATGGGTGGGTGACGGGGTCCTCCATAGGTGAGGATGTCCAGTACTTGTGTTGTTGGAAGCGTGCGCTTGTGAGTTCCATTGTGATGCCATTGGATTGGAGGGAGTTCTGAAGGTACCTGTAAAATAGTTTAACAAATACAAACAGCAAACCCGTCAAAGCAGCATCCCATGATCCAATGCGTAACTAATGACCTTGTTTGGCCCTCCTTAAGAGTATAAGGGGGAACAAGGTGAGATAAGGTTAATTCTGTCATGTTTGGTTAAAGAATCATGTCGGGTTCACCATTTTTTGTTTCGATCCGTTTCCCCTTCGAGGAGATATGGATGACCAACGTGCCCGACTGTCGATCTCACGGATGGCTGAGCCCCGCTCAATTACTAAAGTCGGGTACACTGGTCTTTGTTTCGAAATGCCCAACGGTTCCATATCCAATGATATGTGGACCTGCTTTCCAAAGGCAGGAATCCGCTAGGTGGTTTGGCCAGCGATGCTTAAGAGGTCAAATTGGTCGAGAGGATGGTTAGTCGGGCTCATTTCACACTTTTGGGGGGAATTATTGCCTGTTCTGGGTCTCTATTATAGATTGAATACATATTCATGTGTTTGCGAATCTTTGTTTTATACCCAAACATAGTATCCAAAGATTTCTCTTGGTTGGAAATGGTCAACTGAACTCCGGGTTTCAGAATCATTTATGCCTGAGGTTTACCATCCCTCGTTGGATTAATGACCCTGAGGAGTCTGGACTCACTGAGGCGACACTAGGAGTGGTGCGGTGAACTGGCGTGAAGATAGTCAGATCAACCAATTGTTGGGATTGAACCTCAGGGAGGTTTCTTACGTACCCTGTCTAGGTGGCAGGGATCACAGTCCACGTAGTTCGAATAGGAGTGTCGGAGAACCGACAGGAATGTGGACCCAGGGGTCTGATGGTGGTCAGGCTTGAACTGCTTGGAGGTTTCCTACATACCCATCCTAGGAGGAAGGGATCAAATTCCACGTAGTTCTCAACGGCTTGGGGATTACGCTCTAAGGAAACCCATAGGAGTTGATTGGGGCTTACACTCCGAGGAGGACCATAGGAGTGGATTGGGGCATACACTCGGAGGAGGCCCATAGGAGTGGATTGGGGATTACACTATGAGGAGGTCCATAGGAGTGGATTGGGTCTTACACTCAGAGGAGGCCCATAGGAGTGGGTTGGGGCATACACTCTGAGGAGGCCCATAGGAGGATGTCATGGTCGATGCCTACTCTATGCCCACGTGAGTCATGCTCGGTGTGAGAAACAAAAGGCAGCAAGGACCAAACGATAACATCGTGAAAGGTGCGCCCATGAGGAATGGAGTGGGGCTTACGCGTGGAGCGGCCCATAAGGTCGGGGATTACTCCTTGGTGGATTCCCAGGTGTGAAAAAGTGCAGCGGGAGAGGGAAAGGGGATGCTCCTATGCCCATATCCTCTCTTTTAGTGCATGAGGGATTCAACTGATTGGTATTATACTACCCCCGAGGAGCCCTTAACAAGTGGAGGGGCAGAAAGGGGACTCCTGAGTTTAGACTCCACATTACCGTGGGAATGTGAACCCAGTAATGCTTCGGGAATCTGCTCAAGGGTCGGGGAAACCCCTTCGCCTCTACTTACTATTGGTATGTGAACTCAAAATGGAGTGCTGATGCGCCTGAGGGTTACACCACGTGGATCCGATGGCTCTGGTGGAGGCCTCAGCTCGGTGCCGATGAATAGGCCAATGAGGGAGTCATGGGGGATCAGGCCAGATTGGAAGGATTTTATCCGGCTTGTGGAAAGGGAACTCCTAAGGATTTGGAGAGCCACACAGGGGTATGGGTGGTGGCGCACTTCACATAGGGAAGTGCCATGCGGATGGAGAAGTCATCCGCAGACTAGGGTGGTCCATGGACTGTGAGGTCATCCACGAACCAGGAGGGTCCACAGACTGATTGGCATCCCGCAAACCGGGGGGGTTCGCGGCTTCGGTTTCAGCTCGCATATGAAGTTGTTACGCGGAGGGTTACACGCGAGCAATGACAACCAAGGTTGGTGTCGGTCAGGTGTTCTTCGTTTGAGGCTTCGCTCGTGTAGGAGTGTGGTACACGGTGCGGAGGATCAGAAACGTAACATAAACACCCTGGTCCGCAGGAAGTGCATCCACGGAGGGGATATGGTTCGCGGTCTTCTCCTTTTATGTTATTTTAAGTTCGTGGTTCACCAAATTATTATGAATTCTCGGTTCTTTATTATTTTGTTCCCATGTTTATACCTACTCTGGTTCGCAAACTGGAACTTCGCTGTTTGCGAAATCCTGAGCCTTCCTTCAAAATCCTTCCAACCGAATCTGATCGATCTCTTCTGAATCCTCTTCCCCTGAATCCCTTTTTCTTCCCCCCTCGTTCTCCTTTTATAGAGTGGGGAAAGAGATGTATCTGTGGTCACGTGGCATCTTTTGCGAAGGCCCATGACTGAAAACCTGGTTTACGACTGACTTGGTCAATCCGTGACTCGCGGTGGGTACTGAGCGCTTCTCTCACCCCCCCCCCCGGAACTGAACTCGGGGAGTGCTTCGCAGCCCCAGAGTGTTCCGCCTCTATTTCGCGAATGCCAGCGGAGGCGGCTCAGGCCGGCTGACATGACTCGTGGCTGGGGTGGTTCATGAAGGTGAACCAGATTGGCGCCCGCCCTACTTCGCACCCACGGAAGATATCCGCCTCCATTTCGTGAACGACAACGGTTCGTGGAGGGAGGACGCTTCGTGGAACCAGCCGTGCGTTGTTAACATTAGACCGGTTCGCGGACTGGTTGGTCCTTCGCCATCCTTGAGTATTTTCACCACTTGACCAATCCTTGGAGGGGGAATGGGTAGAATCTCTCGAGTTAAAAGGGGATCATCAATCTCCGTTGCGGATTTTTCAGGACCCTACACCCCTAAAACCATAAAAACACCTAAAACCTTAAAAACCCTAAAACTGAGTAAAAACTCCAAAAACCTAACTAAAAATCAAAAAAACCCTAAACCCATAAAAATATTTAAAAAACACAAAAAATACATAAAAACGTTAAAAAATAAAAAAACCCATAAAACTAAAAAAACTATGAAACCCCTAAAAACCCTAAAAATCCCTACAAATACCTAAAAACCGTAAAAACATAAGAAAAATTACAAATCTTTAAAAATCCTTCATAATATAAAAAACCCCCCAAAAAACCCTTGAAAACCACTATGATGACCATACAAACCTAAAAACACATAAACCCACCAAAAACCTAAAATCCCAAAAATCCCCAAACACTAAAACCATGAAAAATCCATAAAAACCCTAAAAACCCAAAAACATAAAAAACCCACAAAACCCCAAAAAACATAAAAAATATCTAAAAACCATAAAAACTCATAAGAAAACCATAAAAACTTAAAAATAATACAAAACCACTAAAAACCAAAAAGCTTTAAAACCCCTAAAAGACCCTAAACACCCAAAAACCACAAAACCCCTTAAAATAATACAAACCCTTTAAACCAAAAAAACCAAATAAAGATAAAAAAAATTAATCCCCTAAAACCCAAAATAAAATTTAAAAACCGAAAAAAATCAAAAAACCATGAAAACTCAAAAAAACAATAAAACCATCCAAAAAACCCCGAAAAACCCTCAAAATCACTAAAATCCCAAAAAATCAGAAAAAATATTTACAAACCTTAAAATATAAAAACCGAAATAACCAGAATAAAAATCTAAAAACCAAAAAAATTGAAACCCCTAAAATCCTAAAAAATAATAAATAACCTAAAAAATACTCAAACCCATAAACCCCTATAAATCCCTGAAAAACCTAAAAATCATAAAAGATACTAAAAAAACCTAAAAATCCCAAGAACTTGAAAAACACTCAGTACACCTAAAATGATAAAGAAAACCTTAAAACCCTAAAAACGTCTGAAACGAGAAAACCAAAAAACACTTAAGAAACTAAAAACACTTAAAAGGATGTAAAACCCTTGAATTCCCTGAAAAAAACCCAAAAAAATGTAAAAACCCAAAAAAGAAAAAATTAACCCCCTAAAACCCCACAAAAAACACTAAAACCCATTTAAACACATATCAAATTTAAAAAACACTAAAGACCATAGAATGTGTAAAAACACAAAAAACCCTAAAACCTGTAAAAATTCATAAAAACTCTAAAACCATAAAAATCCTATAAAATCCCTAAAAACCCCTAAAAATTTTAAACTAGATAAAACCCCTAAAACTTATAATAATTACATAAAATTATAAAAACACTTAATAACCCTAAAACAACTAAAAATGATAAAAATATTAATAATTGAAAAAAAATCCCTAAACCCCCTCTAATCCCAAAAAAAACAATAAAAATATTAAAAAACAAAAAACAATACGAAAAATACAAAAAAAAAACAAGAATACCCAAACACTCTAAATACTGATAAGAAAAAATTAAAAACCCAAGAACACTGAAAAATCGTAAAACACTAAAATAAAATAAAACCCTGAAAGTACCCAAAAAAACCCCTAAACCCCTAAAACCCTTAAAACCCCTAAAATGCATAAAACACATAAAACTGTAAAAAATCCTAAAAAAACATAAATACCCTAAAAATAACGAAAATCTCTGAAAACCCTTTAAACGCCTAGTAAAACGTAAAAATCTATAAAAAACATCAAAACCCCTAAAAAATAAAATACCCCTATAACCAAAAAAATCATAAATATACTAAATGCCCAAAAAACCTAAAAGCCCATAAAATCCCTAAAAACATAAAAACACATAAAAACATAAGAAATCCAAAAAAATCCATAAAAAACCTAAAAACCCTAAATAACCAAATTATATCATAAAAACCAAAAAAAACACTATGAACCCCGAGAAAAAAAAAAGACTAAAAAAATTGAAACCATAAAAACCCCTCAAAACCACCAAAATCCCTAAAAACCCTAAAAAAATTAAAATCCTACAAATCACTAAAATCACTAAAAACATAAAAATCCCTAACAACAATAGAAACCCTAAGAAAACCATAAATTCCTAAAAACACATAAACCTATAAAAACCTAAAAACCATTATACTCCTTGACCCACTAAAAACCCATAAAAATATAATAAAAATACCACTAAAAAAATAAAAATCAACTAAAACCCATACAAATTGTTAAAACCAATTAAAACCCAAAAAAATATTAAAGAATATAACATAAATTTAAAACCATAAAAACCCTACAAACAACTAAAACCACTGAAAAACATTAAAACCCCATAAACATTAAATACATAGAAACCCATAAAAACACTAAAACTCAAAAGAATCCCAAAAAAACCCATAAAACCCTAAAAAAGGTAAAAACCCTAATAATCCTCAAAATCCCTAAAACCAAAAAAATCCATTAAAATCAAAAAACAAATCCCTAAAAATCCCAAAAAACCTAAAAAACCTAAAAATTCTTAAAAAACATTAGAAAAATATAAAAACCTTAATAAAATTAATCCCAAAAGGCCAAAAAAGGCTGAAAACCCCAAAATACCCTAAAAACTATAAGAAAGTCAAAAACATTAAAAATGCCTAAAAACTCTAAAAAACAAAAAAATATCCTAAAAACTCCAAAAATCACAAATAATATTAAAAAAATAAAATAACTAAAAACCCTAAGAAAATATTAAAAACCAAAAAATAATTAAAATATTTAAAAACCCAAAAAATAATAAAAACCATAAAAGGTGCTAAAACCTCTAAAATATATAAAAACCCTAAAAACCCAAAAAAATAAAAACCCATAAAAATCCTAAGAACGCACGAAAAACTAGAAGAACCCATTCAACCCCTAAAAAATTCAAATACCCAAAAAAACCTAATAACTCCTAAAACTCAAAAAAAATCATTAAAACCCCAAAAAATGATAAAAACCCGAAACCCCTCAAATTCCTAAAAAACTCTAAAAACCATTAAAAGTCTTAAAAAACCATAAAATTTCAAAAAACATGGAAAAAACTAAAAACCTAAAAATACATAAGAAACCCATAAAAACCTTAAAGACAATTAAAACACCTAAAAACCCTAAAATATGAAAAACATCACAAAAAGTACCTAAAACCCCTAAAACCATTAAAATAAAAAAACCCAATAAAAACCCCTTACCCCATAAAAAAAATCCTAAAATGAATTTAATCCCCTAAAATCAGAAAAGTATCTAAAAACCCTTAATCCCCAAAAAATCATAAAAATTGTAAAACCCTAAAAATCCCTAAAAACCCGCAAAATCTTTCAAAACCACTAAAATCCCTCAAATTCAAAAAAAATACCTAAAATTTCCAAAAAAAATAAAACATCCTATGAAAAATTAAAACCCCTAATAAAAACATAAAAAATAAATACACATAAAATCCCAAAGAGAGAAAATAAACAATAATAAGCCTAAAAACCCTAAAACCCCTAAAACCCCTAAAAACCCTAACACCCAAATAAAACATTAATGAATCCCCCAAACCCCGTTAATACCCAAGTAACCCACTAGAAACTCTAAAAAACCATTAAAAATTGAAAATTTGAAAACAAAATTATGAACCCTAAGAAATCCAAAACCCACAAAACCCCCAAAAACCATAATGACTCTAAAAACACTAAAAAACCCTAATAACCATCAAAATCCCGAAAATCCCTATAAATAATAAAATACTAAAAAAATCCCAAAAATCCCAAAAAATGTAAAAACCAAAAAAACCTAAAGACCCCTAAGAAAAATATAAAAACTAAAGATACATAAAACCCCTAAATACCTAAAAACTACATAAACCCTAAAATCCCTAAAAACTATAAAACACCTAAAAAAATTAAAATCACTAAAACCCATAAAAACCATAAACCACTAAATAATCTAAAAACCCTTTAAATCCATAATAATTTAAATAAAAAATAATGAACCTAAAAACCCTAAAAACTCAAGAAACTCTTAAGAAACCATAAAAACCAAAAATACCTTCAAAACCCAAAAAACCATCAAAATCTCAAATACACTAAAAATATGTTAAAAATCCTTAAATTAGCCTTAAAAAACAAAAAACCCCATAAAACCTAAGAAGGCCTTAAAAACCTAAAAACACATAAAACCCCTAAAAACCTAAAAATACTAAAAACCCTAGAAAATCAAAAAAATACTAAAACCCACAAAACCCTTAAAAACAAGAGTAAATCCTAAAAACCCATAAAAACCCTAAAACCTAACTAAAAACTCTAAAAACCTTTTGAAACCCAAAAAAGTTAAAAATAACTCTAAAAAAACATAAAACACTAAAAACCCAAAAAATCCAAAAAAACTCCAAAAAAATAAAACCTCAAAAACCCAAAAAAACCCCAAAAAACTCAAAATCCCTCAAAACACTAAAAACCATAAAAATAAAAAAGAATCTAAATTACTAAATAAGTTATGAACCCTAAAAACATGGAAAAAAGCTTAGAAACGTTAAAAACCTGAAAACTCCTATAGCCTCAGAAAAATAAAAAAAAATCTTAAAACCATAAAAACCCTAAAACTTCTAAAAATGATAAAACTCTAAAAATAATTAAATAATAGAATAATACATATAAACCATAAAATCCACTAGAAACTATAAAAATCCTTTAAACCCCCAAAAATGTGAAAAACCCTAAAATACTTTTGAAAACTAAAAAATATAAAAAGCCTAAAACCCTAATAACCCCCCAAAATCCATAAAAACGCTAAAAACCAATAAAAATCCTTAAAAAGTATTAAAAACTCCTAAAAACATAAATATCCTAAAAACCATGAAAACCCAAATGAAATATTTAGAAAACATAAAACACATAATACCCCTAAAAACCTAAATAATTCTATAAAAACCCATAAAACTCATAAAAACATTAAAAACCCATAAAACTCATAAAAACATTAAAAACCCCTAATTATTCTAAGGTATCACTAGAAACTCTAAATATCTTTAAACTGATAAAAATGTTAAAAACACTAAAAACACTTGAAACCATAAAAAACTCAAAAAAATATAAAACATTAAAAACCCCATAAAACCCATAAAACCTCTCAATATCCTTATAACCTAAAACCCATAAAAACCCATAAAAACCCCTAAAAACACAAATAAACCTAAAATAACTTAAACAATAATAAGTAATCCTTGAAAACCAAAAAACACCTAAAACCCTTAAAAACTAAAAAAAGCTAAAATCCCAAAAAACCCAAAAAACCCCCTAAAAACCTTAGGAACCCAAAAACCCCAAAAAACCAATAAAAACTCTAAAAACCCACTAAAACTATACAAAAGGTATAAAACTATAAAATACCATTAAACTACTAAAAACTCAAAAAAAATTCTACCAACCCTAAAAACCCTCAAACCCCTCAAAATTTCTAAAATCCTTAAAAACCACTAAAAATTATTAAAAATACATAATAATCCCTAAAAACAAAAAAAAACAAAAAATCCTAGAAAACCCTTAAGAAAACTTTAGAAAACTAAAAAAACTTAAAATCACCAGAAAACCTAAAACACTAAACACCGTAAAAATTTTAAAAACATTATAAATCAAAAAACCATAAAAATATTTAAAAATCCATAAGAATTAAAAAAACCAAAAATATATCTCCCTTTAAACCCCTAATAATGCTAAAACCTCTAAAAACCTTAAAACCCAAAAAATTTAAAAAAACCCTAAAAACCCATAAAAACCCTAAAACATCTAAAAAGTCTCAAAATCTGTAAAATCCCTAAAATACTATAAAAATCATAAAAGGCCCTAAAATCATTAAAAATTTATAAAATTAAAATAACCCTGAAAATCACTAATAAAACCTTAAAAACCTAAAAAACATAAAACCCAAAAAATCCTAAAACTGCTAAAAACCGCAGAAACCCCTAAAACCCTAAAAACCATAAACACCAAAAACCCATTAAAATTTTTAAAAATCCCTAAAAATCCATAAAAACCATGAACACCATCGAAAAACTCTAAAAACCTATTTAACCACTAGAAATGTTAAATAACTCTTAAGAACCTTAAAATCCCAAAAAAAACTCGAAAACTACATAAAAACCATGAAAACCCAAAAATCACCAAACCCCACAAAATCCTAAAAAACCCTTAAAACTCCATAAAAATACTAAAAAATTCCTAAAAATCCTTAATATGTAAAAAACCCTAGAAAACAGTGGAAAAAACTAAGAAAACCCTAGAATCCTAAAAACAGTTAAAAAACATAAAATAAAAAAATGGAAAATAAACATAAAAACCATAAAATCTCTAAAACCTACAAAAACCATAAAACCCCAAAACCCTTAAAAATCATAAAATTCATAAAAACCAATAAAAAATATAAAACCAATTTAAAACTCTAAAAATGTTAAAATACTTTAAAAACCATTAAAACCCTAAAAACTCAAAAAACCCTAAAAACCCAAGAAAAAAATAAAATCCCAAAACCCCTAAAAATCCATAAAACCCCATACTGAAATGATCCGAGACACGAGCTATCACCCAGCCCATATCCCCAAAAAATTTATTAAAGAAAAATGGAATAACAGTGTACACATGAGGTGTAATAAGATTTCACCATCAAGAAATTAAGGGGTAAAGCAAACATTCTATTATACGCAGGTCAGTGAAAAGACCCTAAATGAAGATTACCAATCAGCACCTACTGTTGGTTCACAATTATAGTGTTCGAAAGCAGTCTTTGATGATGAATACCTCCCCTTGTGTGATGCGAGACTCAATCCAGCTACCCCCATGCACCCTGGGAGCTTCTTTCCACCTGTATTCTTACTCCTAGCATCATGATCCATAATTCCCACTGATATGAACAGTAGTATAAACCCAAAAGCGTGGATGGATCACCTCACACTTGTTCAGCCACCCATTAAGATAAACCAAAATTTTATAGACCTATGATAATCAACGAGCTCGATCGCCTTTGAGGAAGGCCTGATTGTTAACCCCCCTTTCTTGGCATTGTACATGCCCTTCATAGCATCATAAAGGACGTTAACCCTCATCATCTCTAGAAATTTGATCATGGAGAAACTTGATTTCCATGTGATGTCTCAAGTATGCAGCAATTGTTGGAATCAGCACAGTATCACATCTGGGAAACAATAGGTTCCCAAGGAAGTATAAAAGACAAATAACACCACTTCAATCTATCAGCAACAACCCCCTCCTGAAATAGTGATCCAAAAAAACACCATGCAGCAACCAAACTCCTCAACCCCAGGACCAAAAACCATTATAGAATTAGAAAAAATGGATTTATCCAATTGTGAACATCAAAATCAACTCCACTTGCGTGTCCACATCGCTGAGCCATAATCTATTCCCAATAAATATGGAGGTAGTGAATGATGGGATCCCATTCAAATCCCAGTTCAATTTTAGAAAGAACTCGGTCTCTATTCTGCAAATATTCATGAGCAGTTATCTACCCCTTTTGTTGTCTTTGGAAGGTCAGAGTGTCATGCTTTTCGACCAAAGGATAAATCTCTTCCATAAGGCCCAACTTGAAAATCTTGTAATGATTTTTAGCATGCGAGTAGCATCCAGGTTTTCATCATCAAAGAGTTGATGGGGATCCTTCATAACATGATCATGTGGAGGAGGGTACATTTTCTCAGTGCATCTCCCCATGTATCTTGTGACTATGGTTCTCTCTAATTTAGAATAATCCTTCCTCTTCCTTGTCTTCTTATAAAAAGGGGTTATGAAACCATCTGGGTCCAACAATGGTTTCTTTCCTTTTTGAGCACTCGAGCGGAGGAAATTGTCTTCAGCCTGACATGCTTTGTCATGTACACCTTGATGGGTTTTGAAAGATTCACTAGGCTCCTCCTTGTCCTCCACCAGGGTGGGGAAATCAGTGGTGTCGTGTAGTGCAATATGAACAGCATCTACAAAACCTGAGAGGTCTTCATCCTCAATAGTGTCAGCCTAGTTTTTGACCAATCCTTGATTCTTAAACTCATCAGGCCTACCATCAGCTTCATTCAATCCTCCAGGATTATCATGAACTCCAAAAGGGTCAGTAGTGGCTATAAGTGTATCATTACATTCTTGCTGACCCGAATTTTGATTACCTTTTTCAACCCATGCCACTTTACGAGCCTGAGGACGTACTGCCCTACTGCCACAAACCATAGTAGTATGCCCAATCTTAAGACAATAACTGCAGTAATCAGATAGGTTTCCACATACCACATCCTGAAATAAACCAGAATTTCCATTTTGTATCCAGATTTGGGATGGGACTCCTTGTGAAATGTCAACCTTAGTGCAAACCCTAGCAACTGAGGGTCTTGAAAGATTCCCCGTTGCAAAGTATAGCTTTAATGGATGGCCAATAAGGCTGATAATTGGAAACAGTGCAATGTTTTTGAATAGGTGAAGTGGAAGTCCAGGGAAGCCAAGCCAGACAGGAACAATAGGAGATTCCACATAAGGATCAGAATTGGGAGTCCATTTTAAAACATTCATATAAAAACCCCCAAAAACCCACGAGTGCCTCACCCAAAGCCCATAATACTCGTTTTCAGAAGAGAAACGAAAAATGACATTTGAATAGTTCATCAATCCAATATGGAAACTAGTAAATCCAATTGCTTCAAGGGACTTCCTTAAAAAATTCAATGGAGGCCTATGCTTCCGGAATTTTCCAATGAGCACGAATCGTAAATCAAAAGCAAGAGAGTGAACCTCATTATCTGAGAAGGAAATCATCGGGTGACATCTGTGTCGAAAAAGCTTCAGTTCTATGCATATGTCATTATCTACAACAACACCAGCACTGGGCTGCTCAGTAGGCTTGATGAATCTTCCAGCGACGACATCTGCGAAGGATCAAGGTTTGGAGTTAGGGTTCCGTGGTTGATCGCTGGTGCGTGAGCTCTGCGGTTGCGACTCCATCTCTCCTCTAAAAACCCATAAAATCCATAAAAACCCTAAAATATAAAAAACCTAAAAAACCCTGAAAATACTTTTAAATATAAAAAACCATAAAACCCCTATGAAATCGTTAAAAACTCAAAAACACTTAAACCCCTAAAAACCTAAGAACACAAAACCCTACAAAAATCCCCTAAAACCCACAAAAAACCCTAAAAATCCTAAAAACCACAAAAACAAAAAAAAACCCCTAAATCACATAAAACCATAAAACCACTAAAAACTCTAAAACCCCTTTAAAACCCTAAAAATGATAAAATCATTCTATAAAATAATAAATACCATAAAACTCAAGATACCCCATAAAACCCCCAAAAAACCATGAAAACACTATAGCCTCTAAAAACCCTAAAATCCCTTAAAACCCCTCAAAGTAAAAAAAATATGAAAAAAACCCTTAAATCCCAAAAAATTTAAAAACCCTAAAAACCCTAAGAAAACCCTAAAAACTGAAAAACGCTTAAAATCCCTAAAAAACCTAAAAATACTAAAATCCCTTAAATCACAAAAAACCATAAAACCTCTAAACCCCCCCCCCTAAAAGACATAAAAACATAAAAATTACTAAAAGCTATAGAAACCCATTAAATCCCTAAAAACATTAAAAACTCTAATAAGCCTTAAGAACTGTAAAAACTCAAAAACCCCATAAAAAATTAAAAAACCATAAAACCCATAAAACCAAAAAAACCTGAAACCCCTAAAACCCCATAAAAATTATTAAAAATCTATAAAGATACATAAAAATTAAAAGACCCTAAAAACATTGAAAAACCCCAATGAAAACCATAAAAAATAAAAAATAGTTAATACCCGTAAAATTTTAACAATGATAAAACCCTTAAACCCCTAAAAAAAATAAAAAACCCTAAAACCCCAATAACCATAAACCCTAATAAAAACTCTAAAACCCCTTTTATAACCCTATGATTGTTAAAACCACTAAAACCATTAAATCCCCTAAAAACACAAACAAAACTAAAATTGAAAATAACCATAAAAACCACCAAAACCCAAAAACCCAAAAACACTAAAAATCCATAAAACCCAAATAATCTCTAAGAACCATAAAACAAGTCCCTAAACACCCATAATAATATAAAAACCATTAAACCCATTAAATCTATAAGAAATACTTAAAATCACAAAAACACAAAAACCCTAAATACCTAAAAAATTATAGAAACCCTAAAAATGCAAAACACATAAAAAAAACCCTTTAAAACCCCAAAAATTCATTTAAACTACTTAAACTCTTGAGATGATAAAAACATTAAAAACCCTAAAACCCCAAAAAATTCCATATAAAACCCGATAATCCCAAAAAACATAAAAAACCTTAAATCAATAAATACCCTCAAATCCGTAAAATCTAATATAACCCAAAAAATCATAAAAAAAACAAAAATCACTAAAAATGAAAACAAATCTAAAAACCCAAAAAAATCCAAAGAAAAAATAAAATCCTAAAAACTCTTAAACCATTTAATAAACCTAAAAATGATAAAAACCACTAAAGACCCTAAAAACATAAAAAACATTAAAACCATAAAACCATAAAACCCCATAAAAATCGAATGAACCCACAAAAATTCCAAAAATCCTATAACCCCCTAAAAACATTAAAAAGTATAAAAACCCATAAAAACCTAAAAAATTAAAAAATACCCAAACCTCATAAAACTATAAAAACGCTCCAATTCTAAAAAACCCCAAAACCCCCCAAAATTTCTAATGACCCTAAAATTCCTAAACGACATAAAAATCCATAAAAATCACTAAAAAAGTAAAAACCCCTTAAAACCCTGAAAACCACTAAGAAAACCTAAAAACAATTAAATTCCATAAAAACCTAAAAATGATAAAAAACATTAAACACCTAAAATTATTTGAAAACTATAAAAAAAACCATAAACCACCTAAAAACTCCAAAAAAACAAAAAACATAAAAAACCATAAAATCCTAAATCCTTACCCCCCCCCCAAACACTCAAATCCCCCATACCCTATATACTATAAAAATACAAAAAACACTAAAAGTACCTCAAAACATAAATACAATAAAAGCCTGGAAAACCCCTTAGAAACCCAAAAAAACCCAAAAAACACTTAATTCCCCCAAAATCAAAAAATATGTTAAAAACCCTTAAAAATATTAAAAAACATAAAATCCAATAAAAACCATTAAAACCACAAAATCCACTAAAAACCATTAAACCCATAAAAATAATAAAAAATCTAAAAACCATTAAAACCTGATAAACTGAAAAATAACCTTAAAACCCCAAAAAACATTAAAAACCCTCAAAATCATAAAGATTAATAAAAATAATAAAAATCCAAAAAAATCCAATAAAATCACTAAAAATACTAGAAACCCTAAAAACCATAAAAATCCAAAGAAAATATTAAAATATAAAAACACTTAGAACCCTAAAATGTAAAAAATTATAAAAATCCTACAAACCACAAAACCCATAAAAACCATAAAACCCTAAAATCCATTAAATAACTAAAAAAATAAAAAACTCTCAAAACTATTTAAACCCATAAAATCAATAAAAAACATTAAAAAACAAGAAGACCATAAAAACTCACTCCCTCTTAAACCCTAAAAATAAAAAAACCAAAAAAATCCACTCATAACCATAAAAATCCCTAAAAACCATAAAAATATTTAAAATACCTAGAGATGCAAAAAAATTTAGAAATTCATAAAAACGCTAGAACCCCTAAGAAAAAATCAAAACCCTAAAAACACTTAAAACCCCTAAAAAATACTAAAAACCCATTAAAACCCTAACAAACCAATAAAAATTCTAAAAATCTGTTAATCCCCTAAAACATTAAAAAACAATAATAATATTAAAAACCTTCAATAACTAAAAAAATCCCTAAACGAAATAAAAAAAACTCTAAAAACCCTTAAAACCCAATAACAATCCTAAAAATCCCCCAATATCTCTAAAAACGTAAAATCCCATGGATCCCTAAAAACCATAAAAACCCTTAAAACCCATAAAAATCCAAAAACCGTAGATTTTAGGATTTTTCATGTTTTTTAAGATATTAGAGATTTTATGTGTTTTAGGTTTTTACTGTTTTCTTAGGGGTTTCTGATGTTTTTAATGTTTTTTTATTTTTTTCATTTTCAGGGATTTTTTTATGTTTTTTATGTTTTTTTATTTTTTATGGATTTGTGGGGTTTCTAGGGTTTATTTGGTTTTTATAGTTTTTTGGGTTTTAGGAATTTTTTTAGTTTTTCGGGATTTTATGGATTTTATAGTTTTTATTGTTTTTTGGGGTTTAATGTTATTAGAGCTTTTAGTGGGTTTTTTGGGGTTTTATGGAGTTTTGGCTTTTTTACTTTTTTTTGGTTTTTTATGGTGTTTAATGTTATTAGTTTATTTATTGGTTACGGGTGTTTTTAGATTTTTAATGTTTTCTTAGGGATATTTCGGGTTTTTAGGTGTTTTTATGTTTTTAGTGAATTTTAGGGAATTTTACGATTTTAATGGTTTTTAGGGGTTTCAGGATTTTTAGGTTTTTGGTGTTTTATATGTTTATTAGGGTTTTTTGGGTTTTTTAGGATTTTGGGATGGTTATGGTTTCTTGTTTTTTTATTTTTTCAACATATTAATGTGTTTAATGGGTTTTTATAATTTTTAGTGGTATTTGGGGTTTTTATGGGTTTTAGGATATTTTATAATTTTTACGGGTTTTATGGTTTTTAGGGATTTTTTATTTTTGAGAATTTTTTTTTGGTTTCTATCAATTTTTTGGATTTTATGGGTTTGATGTGATTTTAGGATTTTATGTTTTTCATTATGGGTTTTCGGATTTTTAGGGTTTTTAGGGATTCTTTGGGTTTTAAGGGTTTTTTTGGTTTTTTTTTAGATTTTTCAGTTCTGTTTTGAATTTTTAGGGATTATAATATTTTTAAAGATTATTAAATTTTTTATGGGTTTAAAGGGGTCTTAGTATTTTCTTTGGGTTTTTAGGGTTTTAAGGGTTTTTTTGTTTTTAGGGGTTTTTTGAGTTTTTTGGTTTTTAGGATTTTGTAGTTCTTCTAGTATTTGGTGGTTTTAATATATTATAGGTTTTTAAGGTTTTTAGTTGTCTTTTATGTTTTTTTTGGGATTATGAGAGTTTGTATTGTTTTTAGGGTTTTTATAGTTTTTTTTTTCTAAGTGTTTTTTTGAATTTTTTATTTTTTCAATGTTTTTATATTTTTTTATATTTTTTGTGGTTTAAAAGTGTTTTATAATCATTAGTTATTTTTTGGTTTTAATGGGTTTTTATGGGTTTTTAGTGTTTTAATGGTTTCTTATGGTTTTATGGATTTTAGGGATTTTAGGTGTTTTTAGCGATTTTATCATTTTTAGATTTTTAATGCTATTAAGTTTTTTAGGTTTGTAAGGGTTTCTTATGGGTTTTAAGGTTCTATGGGGTTTTAAATTTTAAGGTATTATTTTATGATTTTTATGGTTTTTAGGGTTTTATGTATTTTGAGGGATTATAGGGGTTTTGGGCAAGGAAGGCTTGGGTCCAGGCTATTGCTGGAACCCCCAAAATTTATTAAAAAAGACACAGACACTGCAGATAAGGGAGGGGAGGTATCAACCAATACACACCCAAAACCCCTTACGACCTCATCCCAAAGGCCACAAAAAGAAAGGAAGAAAAAACAAAAAGTAAGAACGATACGTTAAAAAAGTCCAAAAGGGAAGGCACCCAAGGGGAGGATCAGTCCACATCACCACCAAAATCATCCAGCTCGGCTCCACGATACCCCATGCCCACACCAAAGCCGTCACCCACATCAGGAAAACTGAAATCTGACTCAGCACCCATGTCCGTTGAATCCCATCCAGACTCAAAATCCACTTGCATTCCATGCCTGGAAAGCAGCTTCATCCTAGCCTTCTCTTGCTCAGCGGAAATCGAAAGCTTCTCTCACTTATTAACTTTTAGATTAAGACTGACAAATCGTGAAGAGGCCCTTTTTCCCATGGGATATAGGAGGGGAGAATAATCCCTCCTCCATCTTCACCTTGGAGGGGCAGATGTGGATCCGGCTTCAACACCAGACTTCGCACAAGCGACACCATCACAGACAGTCGATGGTGCTTTCCCTTTCTTACATTCTGACCCACGAGTTTCAGCACCTCCTCTGGTTCATTCCTCCTTTGACCAGACCATTTCAGCATTTATACGACGATCGGCCTCAGCAAACCACTCCCCAAGCCTCTTAGCTTCACCCTCAAGTGGGAACCTTTCCCGTTCAACCCACACCATCTCATGAAACTGCACACAATGATATTCAGCAGAGGGAACACCATGGAGAACCATATCCCTCAGCAGGTTCATGGATGGAGCGTCGCCAGCATTCCCTGGTAGAGGGCTCAAAAACTGGGCACTAGGAAGATCCTCAGCACCGCTAGTGCTGTCTGAGGGAAGAGATAACCCAATCTCCATGTCAGGTCCCCCCACGCTGGGACACCCGGACAGAACCAGAGGGGCATCACGCCTATTCGTGTATTGCACCATGGTGATCCAGGTCTCCACTTCTGCCATAGACCTGTCCTTATCCAAATACATGATCCACTCATCCCCAATCCTCCAGCCCTGAGCAACCACTGCCTCCTTCACAACATCTGCCACTAGTACATCCACCACTGTAGGCTCAGCCCAGGATGCAACCTGGAAATTGTTTGGAGCAATCATAACAACCTTAACTGCTGGAAAGGATCCATCAGTTATCTTATTAACCTTCCATCGAGCTATCTCATCTCGACCCAGTTCCAGAGCACAGGGATCCTCCACATTTCCATTCCAGATACTCATCACAACGGTCTTCCCTAAATATGGCTGCCTCCTAGGGGAGTCACCACATCCGTGAATGATTTTAGTAGAAAACCGATTTTCCCTCTCAGCTAGTAGCACTTCCTCCTCATTAGAAACTCCAGAAACACATGTTCCTCTAGCTAGACTTACAATGATGCCATCCGAATCCATTAGGTAAACCTCTGAAACACTTCTAGACAGCAAATTAGACAAGCAGGGAACATCAGAAACTAAAGGTTGGGGGGACAATGGCCCAGCCACCCCCGTTGTCCCCTTCACCTCCACTAGAGGGAGGATGCTCTCACCAGAAGTCATGCGAGCCAGAGAACCACCACCCCTGATAGGGACAGAACATCCTCCAGATTGGTCATTGTGCCCAATGATCCAACAAAAAGATTATAAAACCGGCCATTTCTCATAGATAACAGGATGTCTCCACCTGAGTTCTTCCCCCATTGCAATCTAGACAGCATCCACAGGATTCTTCAAAGCATCAACTTCAACGAAGGCCCTTGGGGAAACCAGATGAGAAAGGGCCCTAGTTCTACTATCCATACAAAGGAACCTCCCCACCAAATTCCCATGAATTGAAATAATAGAGATATTCTGAATTGGAAGGGGAAGTTAAAGAAATATCACCCAGGTAGCAACAATCGGGGAACTCTACTTCAGATGAAAGTCAAATATCTATAGAAAAAGGGAGAAACGTGCACCATTGCAAGATCGAGGAGCCGCCGACTAGGCAAGGACTAGGTCCTCCTCTAATTCAAAGAGAATCATGATGTGGGAGATATCGATCAGGCCCATAGTCACTCGAGCCCTAAGATTCCAGAAAGCCGATACGAACCTGTCAAAAGTGACCACTGGGGGTCGTCGCATCAGGAAGATTGCAACCAGAGTCAGGCAGTGCAGGTTTGAAGCCTCAATGAACTCCCGAATCGAGAGGGGAAGCTGAGGTCAACCTTCGAAGAACTCTGGAACCTTCAGGCATAGCACCGTTTTTAGGAAGGAGGGCAACAAGTCAGGAGAGGAGAGTGATGAAATAGAAAAGTCCTCTGAGTGAGGAAGCCGCCATCACAAAAGAAACAAATCACCAGAATCGCCACTGTCTCCAAAGACGCCATCCTTTCTGCTAGGGTTTTTGGGGTTTTTATTGTTTTTTTAGGTTTTTTTGTTTTTTGGTTTTTATGTTTTTTAGCGTTTTTATGGTCTTTTAGATTTTTTAAATGATTTAAGGGTTATAAATGTTTTTTGGATATTTAAATGGGTTATGCTGTTTTTGGTTTTTAGGGATATTTTCGTTTTTAGTGTTTTTATAGTTTTTATGGTTTTAGGGTTTTAGTGTTTTAGGGGTTTTATCATTTTTTCGTTTCTAAGGGTTTTATTCATTTTTAGGGTTTTAATGATTTCATAGTGGTTTTTTGAGGATTATATTTTTTTTTTATGTTTTTAGTTATTTTTAATTTTTTTGGGTTTTATGTTTTTTTAGGGATTTTAAGGATTTTAAATGGTTTTAGATATTTTAGGAGTTTGATATTTATTTGGGTTTATTGGGGTTTTTTGAGTTTTTAGTGGTTTAAAATTTTTCTAGAGTTTATTCAATTATTTGGGGCTTAAAGAGTTGTAATTTTATTTAATGGGACCTTATGGGTTTTAGGGTTATTCATGGATTTTAGGGTTTTTATGGTTTTAGAATTTTTAGGGGTGTTTTGTGTTTTTAGTGTTTTTATCATTTTTTATATTTTTAAAAGTTTTAATTGTTTTATTGGTTTTTAAGGTTTTCATTGGGATTTTTAACGTTTTTAAGGATTTTATTATATATATTATATTAATTTTTTTTATGTATTTTCACTGTTTTTAGGGGATCATAGGATTTTTATTGGTTTTATGATTTTATGTGGATTTATGGTGTTATTTTTATGTTTTTAGGGTTTCTAATGGTATTTATAATTTTCAAAATTTTTAGGGGATTAAACGGTTTTTGAGTATTTAGTGATTTTGAAAAAAAATTATAGGTTTTTAGGTTTTTAAGGCATTTATGGGTTGTATTTGTTTAGTGGTTTTTATGGAACTTTTGGGTTTTTGGTGTTTTCTGGATTTTGGTGTTTTATGTTTTTTTATGTTTATCATTGGGTTTTTCAGGGTTTTTAGTGATATTATTTTTTTTAGTAATTTTTGGGTTTTTAGGGTTTTATGTTTTTTTGCTTTATTATGAATTTTTAGGGTTTTAGAGTGTTTATTGTTTTTAGGGATTTTAAGGGTATTTGGATTTTTAGGGGTTTTAATGGGTTTTAAAGGTTTTTATTAAATATTTTAGTGGTTTAAAGGGTATTTTAGTGTTTTACTGGGTTTTAAAGAATTCTATGGGTTTTTTTATTTTTAAATGGTTCTGATGGTTTTAATTGTTTTGGGGTTTTTGATTTTTTTTTTGGATTTTAAGGGTTTTAACATTTTTTGGATTTTTAGGGTTTTAAGTGCTTTTAGGTTTTAAAGGTTTTCTTAGGGTTTTATGGGTTTTCAAGGTTTTTTATGTATTTACATATTTTTATGGATTTATTTAGGATTTTTAAGGTTTTTAGGTTTTTAGGGTTTTAGGTGTTTTTAGGGGTTTTAGGGTGTTTTAGTGTTTTTCTTTTTGTTCAATTTTTTTTGAATTATCTGAGTTTTTATGGTTTTTATGATATTGGTTTATGTTTTTTAATTATTTAGGGGTTTAATGGGTTTTAGGTTATTTAGTGAGGTTTTATATATTTTAGGGTTTTTAGGGGTTTTAATTTTTTACGGGTGTTTATGGGTTTTTGGGGTTTTTGGATTTTTAATGGGTTTTCATTTATTTTTTATTTTATTGGGGTGTTAAGTGTTTCGTAATTTTTAAGGATTTATATTTGTTTTTATGGTTCTTATGGTTTTATATTTTTTAGTTTTTTTGGGATTTTTTTGAATTTTTTAGTTTTTAGGATTTATAGGGATTTTATGGGTATTTAGGGGTTTTAGGGTTTTTTTTTTGGTTCCTAGTTTTTTTGTGAGTTTTTAAGGCATTTTTTGTTTCTATATATTTTTTAAAAGTTTTTAGGTTTTTAAATTGTTTTTGGAATTTTTAGTGGTTTTTGAGGGTTTTTATGTGTTTTAGGTTTTCTTAATGTTTTTAGGGGTTTTATTATTTTAGGGTTTTTTGTTTTTTTAGGATTTTTAGCATATTTTAGGATTTAATTGGTTTATGTTTTTTATGTTTTTATGTTTTTCATAGATTTTTTATGGTTTTAATGTTTTTTTACTTCACTTGGTATTTTTATGTATTTTTATGATATTTATAGTTTTTATGGTTTTAGGTATTTTATTAATTTTTAGGGGTTTTAGAGTTTTTTTTCAGTTTTTAGTTGTTTTTGAGTTTTTTCGTGTTTTTAATTAGTTTTATCGTTTTTAAAAAAATATTTGGTATAAAGGGTTATATATATTTTTTTGGTTTTAGCATGTTTAGGAATTGTTATGGTTTTTAGGGGTTTCATGATTTTAGGGTATTTAGGGACATTTTTCTTTTTTTATGGTTTTTTGGTTTTTTTATGCGTTTTAGGTGTTTTAAGGTTTTTAATGTTTTCTTAGGGTTGTTACGGTTTTCATGGATTTTAATTTTTTTTGGTTATTTATAGGGATTTTAGTTTTTATTGAGTTATTTGGGATTTTTAGGATTTTACTTTTTTTTGAGGTATTTTTTTAGGGTTTTAACATTTTTTGTATTTTTTTGTATTTTTAGTGTTTTTAGGTTTTGAAGTTTTTCTAAGGGGTTTTCAGTTTTATTTGGTTATTTAATTTTTTCAAGGTTTTTGGAATTTTTATCATTTTTATTGGCCTTTAGTGTCTTTTTTTATTTTGATGGATTTTATGGATTTTAGGTTTTTCTGGGTTTTTATAGCCTATTAGGTTTTTAGATATTTTTTTAAATTTTTTAGGGTTTTTATCTTTTTATGAGTTCCTAATTATTTTTAGTGGTTTATATGGGATTTTATAATTTTTTTTGGTTTTTAGGGTTATGATGTGTTTTTGGGATTTTCTGCTTTTTAGGTGTTTTCATAGTTGTAAGGGGGTGTGGTCTTTAGGGCCTTATTATGGTCTTTAACCTTTTTAGGTTTTATGTGTTTAAAATGT
Organism: Viscum album; assembly: GCA_963277665.1. Classification (NCBI taxonomy): domain Eukaryota; kingdom Viridiplantae; phylum Streptophyta; class Magnoliopsida; order Santalales; family Viscaceae; genus Viscum; species Viscum album. Next base: position 2,119,747,972 of record OY728120.1, read on the forward strand.
TTTTATGTATTTATGGATTTCAAAGGGTTTTCTTTGGTTTTAAGGGGGTTTTATGTCTTTAGGTATTTTTATGGATTTTTTAGGATTCTTATGGTTTTTATGAATTTTAGGGACTTTGAGGCTTTCTAGGCCTTTTGGGTTTTTAATGTTATTGGGTTTTTAGTGTGCATAGGGTTTTCAAGGGATTTAAGTGTTTTCAGTTTTTTATGGTTTTCTTATAGTATTCAAGGTTTTTATTTTCCATTTTAAATTTTTATGTATTTTCAAGACTTTTTAGGATTTTTATAGTTTTATTATGGTTTATAAGGATTGTGATTGTTTTTACTGTTTTTAGGGTTTTATGGTTTTTTTTTGGTTTTTGGTGTTTTTTAGCTTTTATGGGATTTAAGGTTTATTAATATTTTTTAAGGTTCTTATTGATTTAATGGGATTTTATTGTTTTTTGTGGGCTTTTTTAGGACTTCATGGGTTTTTCTAGTTTTTATGTTTTTAAAGGGTTTTTGGATTTAGGATTTTTTTTCAATTTTATAGTTTTTAGTGTTTTTATCATTTTTTATGTTTAATGATTTTTTTGTTTTTTAATTATTTAAGGTTTTATTAAGGTTTTCCATAGTTACCATGGTTTTTTTACATTTTTAGGGTTTTTAGGGATATTTAGGGCCTTTTAGGATTTTTATGGTTTTTGAGTTTTCATGGTTTTTAGGGATTTTGAGAGTTTTTTGGGTTTTTGGGTTTTTATTGTTTTAGTGTATTTTATTTTTTTAACTATTTTTTTGTTTTAAATGATTTCTTCTAGATTTTAATAGGTATTAGGCATTTTTTGTTCTTTATTAAGTTTTACATATTTTTTAGAAATTTTATCATTTTTAGGGAATTTGAGGTTTTTTGTGGTTTTTTAGAGTGCTTAGGGTTTTTATGGTTTTTATATTTTTTTTGTGTTTTTAATTGATTTTAAGGAATTTTAGAGTTTTTAAACGTTTTAGGGTTTTTTTATAATTTTTAAAAACCCTAATAATCCTTAAAATCCATAAAACTCTAAACAACAATAAAAATCCTAAAAACTCTAAAAAACCCAAATAATATAAAAAAACTACAAAAACTAAAAACACTAAGAAAAACCTAAAAACCAAAAATTAATTAAAATCCCTAAAACCCCAAAAAATAATAAAAACCATAAAAGGTGCTGAAACCTCTAAAAAATATAAAACCCCTAAAAACCCTAAAAAACAAAAAACAAAAAAAACCTAAGAACACACTAAAAATCAAAAGAACCCTCTAATCCTGGAAGAAATTCAAATACTCTAAACAACCTGAAAACTCCTAAAACTCTAAACAATCACTAATACCCCAATAAATGATAAAAACCATAAACCCCTCAAATTCTTAAAAAATCTTAGAAACCAATAAAAATCCTAAAAAACTATAAAATTCCAAAAAACATGAAAAACCCTAAAAACCTAAAAATACATATGATACCCATATAAACCTAAACAACACTTAAAATCCCTAAAAACCATAACATTAAAATAACACCAAAAGTCCCTAAAACCCCTAAAAATTGTTAAAATACAAAAACCCCATAAAAACCTTTAACCCCACAAAAAAATCCAAAAATCCCTTTAATCTCCTAAAATAATAAAAATCTCTAAAAAAGTCTAAAACCCCAAAATATCAAATAAATTTTAAAACCCCTAAAACCCCTCCAAATCCCTAAAAACCCTCAAAATCTTTGAAAACCATAAATTCCCTCAATTTCCTAAAAAATACCTAATAATTCCTAAAAAATAAAAAACCCTATGAAAAATGAAAACCCCTAATAAAAATTTAACAAATAAATACACCTAAAATCCCTAAGAGAGAAAATAAATGATAACAAGCCTAAAAACCCCTAAAATCCCTAAAAACCATAAAACCCCATAAAACATTAAGAAATCCCCAAAACCCTATTAAAAACCAAAATACCCTCTAAAAACTCTAAAAAACCTTTAAAAATTTGGAAATTTGAAAAAACATTAAGACCCATAAAAAATCAAAAAAACCCCATAACCCACAAAAATTATAATAACCCTAAAAATACTAAAAACCCTAATAACCATCAAAATCCCGAAAATCCCTATAAATAATAAAAAATAAAAAAATCCCAAAATCCCAAAAAAAATGTAAAAAACCCCATAACAACCTAAATACCCCTAACAAAACCTTAAAAACTAAAGACACTTAAAACCCCTAAAAACCAAAAAATACAAAAAATCCTAATATCCCTAAAAACCATAAAACACCTATGAACATTAAAATCACTAAAACCCCTAAAAACCATAAAACCACTAAAAACTCTAAAAACCCTTTAAATCCAAAAGAATGTTACAAACACTAAAGAACCTTATAACACTAAAAAACTCAAGAAACTCTTAAGAAACCATAAAAACAAAAAATCCCATAAAAATCCTAAAAACTATCAAAATCTCAAAAAACACTAAAAAATGTTAAAAATCCTCAAATAACTCTAAAAACCTAAAAAAACCCATAAACCCTAAGAAGGATTTAAAAAGAAAAAAACACATAAAACCTCTAAAAACCTAAAAATACTAAAAACCATAGAAAATACAAAAAATAATAAAACCGACAAAGCCCTTAAAACCATAATAAATCCTAAAAACCCAAAAACCCAAAAAACCTAACTAAAAACTCTAAAAACCATTTAAACTACAAAAATGTAAAAATACTCTAAAAACCCATAAAACACTAAAACCCGAAGAAAATAAAAAAATCTCCAAAAAATTAAAACCTCAAAACTCCCATAAAACCCCCAAAAAAACTAAAAATCCCTCAAAACACTAAAAGCCATAAAAATAAAAAATTATCCAAATAAATAATAACCAATGAACCCTAAAAACATGGAAATACACAATGAAATGTTAAAACCCTAAAAACTCATACAGCCTCAGAAAAATTAAAAAAAATTCCAAAAACCATAAAAAACCTAAAACTTCTAAAAACCATAAAACTCCTAAAATCATTAGAAAAATAGAAAAATAAATATAAACCATAAAATCAACAAGAAACACTAAAAAACCATTAAACCCCTAAAATGTGAAAAACCCCTAAAATACTCAAGATAACCAAAAAATATAAAAGCCTAAATCCCCTAAAAACCTCCCAAAATCCATAAAAACCCCTTAAACACATAAAAATCCATAAAAGACATAAAATTACTAAAAACATAAAAATCCTAAAACCCATGAAAACCCCAATGTAATCCTTGAAAAACATAAAACACTTAATACCCCAAAAAATATAAATAATTCTATAAAACCTAAAACCATAAAAACCCCTAAAACATTAAAAACCACAAAATATCCAAAAATCCCAATAAAACTCTAAATCTCTTTAAACTGATAAAAATGTTAAAAAACACTAAAAACAGTTAAAACCATAAACCCCTCAAAACCCTTAAAACCCTACAAAACAATAAACATTTCGAAACCCTAAAAATTCCTAAAACATAAAGAAAAACCTAAAAACCATGAAAACCCCTATGAAATATTTTAAAACATAAAAATGATAAAAACCATTAAAACCCTAAATTTCTAAAAACTCTAAAGACCCTCAAATCCCTAAAAACTCTAAAAATCCCCAATATCCCAAAAACCCTAAAAATCCAAAAAATCCCAAAATGTATTTCAAAAATGTAAGAACCCTAAAAACTCTAAGAAAACCATAGAAACCAAAAAAACATATAAAACCCCTCAAATCCTAAAATATGCTAAAACCCTATTTAATAGTAAAAAGAAACTAAAAATTTAGAAACATCACCCCCCCGAAAACTAATAAAACCCAAAATACCCAAAAAACCACAAAGTACACTAAAACCCTCAAAAACACTACAAATGTTAACTAACCATAAAAACCCTAAGAACTATAGAAAAACTCAAATAAAAACCCTTAACCCACCCCCCCAAAACCCACAAAAACCCATAAAATACCTAAACCTAGAAAAATCATTAAAAACCCCTAAAACCCATTTAAAATACTACAAAATTGTTAATAAATCTAAAAATGAAAAACAATAAAAAACCTATGAAAAAAAATAAAAACCTTAAAAACACTTTAAACCCCTAATAATATAAAAAATTATAAAAACCCGAAACACCATAAATACCCTAAAAACAAGAAAATCACTAAAACAATTAAAAACAAAAAAACCCCATAAAAACCATAAAAACAAAAAAAAACAATAAATATCCATTAAACCCCTAAAAAGATAAAAAAATTAAAAACACATAAAAACCCAAAAACCATAAAAACCCAAATATAAAAAAATCTATAAAAACCCACAAAAATCATCCAAATCCCTAATAACAATAAATACCGATAAAAATCCTAAAAAATAACAAAAAAATATCTACAATTATAAAACCCACTAAGAACGCTGATACCCTAAGAGAACTTAAAACCCCTAAAAATACATAAATCCCCTAAAAACCCTATGATGATTGCTCAGAATGCGGGGGGATCAGGCGATTCTGTGGAACCTGGGTGCACGTCCACTTCCTTGAATAGAGAAGTGGCAGACCCAATGAAGAAACTTGATTCTAAACATGTTGGGCATACTGTTCTTATTCAATTTTTCATTCCCCATGTTGAAAAACATGATCAACCAGCGGATTCACCTTTGGATGCATCGAAAAATAATTTTTATGAGGTTGTAAAATCTGAGGCTTCATCTTCTTTCACTGATTTCGGAACCCCCTCCCCTGGATGTGTTATTAAGAAAGGAAAAAAGGGATCATGTGTTTGCCAATCGGGATGCAATTGAAGAGAGAATTAAACTCTGTAAATTATCTATCATTTCTCATGTGTTTATACCCAAGGTTGAATGATTATAGAGATTTCCAGAGCTTGTCAAGAACATTGCTGAAATCTGGGGTTTCTCGGACTGGAGAATGACAGCCAGGGGACAAGGCTTCTATCACATTGTATTTCCATTGGATGAGCATAGATGACGTGCCTGGAGTTTTGGATCACTTTCTCTCAAGCCTAGTCTACTACAGATTCAAGACTAGGAGCATAAGATTGATCCAACAAGTTTGAAGAACACTTTCACTCTGGTTTGGATCTGTATCTGCAAACTGAATTGGTTATTTTGGCATCCCCAGATTCTCTGGGACATTACCTCCTCGGTAGTTTTTCCTATCCGTATTGACAAGCAAACAAATAACCCATGATTTGGGCATTATGCTCGAGTTCTTGTTGAAGTTGACATGGCCAACACTCTGGTCGAAGAAGTGGTGTTAAACACACTGAATGACATTATCATGTTGGAAATACAATATGAATGAAGACCCATGTTCTGTAATAATTGCCTCTTTCTTGGTCACACTATCAATGAATGAAGGAGATTGAAGACCTGTAAAATTCTCAAGGCAAAAGGTCATGAAGACGGTTATTTCCAAGTTTCCAAAAATAATGAAATGCCCCATAAAGATACATCTCTCACATTTCAAGGAAATGAAAACAATAAAATTGCTGATACAATTACATCGGACCTGGCTAATGGGCCTAGTGGCTTGGATCTGGATAATGCTGGACAAGTTGTTCCTATTGAACAACTTAAGGACACTACAAGTGCTTCGGTCCCTCTTGAGCCCAGAGGCTTGGCTCCTTATAATGCTGGACAAGAAGTTCCTTTAGAGAATCTTAAGGACACTGCAAGTGCTTCGGTCTCTCTTGGGGACTCTCAGAGATTACTACACCTTCTCTGGTTGTGCAAAACTGCTCTCTTGACTTTGGCAGTTTCTCCCTTAAATCACCATCTCACATTTCTCATGTTTTTGAGCTACTTCCATCTTCTCCTGATGCACCTGGTCTTGAAACTACTGCCAAGGCGCATGATTCACCTGCTCAGTCTGATGCACTCGATCATGCAGATATCATCGAAGTGCATGCTGCAAAAACACACATGCCTAATCCTGAAGACTTCATACCCATTTCTACAGGCAATATCATCAAGTCCAAATCCACTTCAACTACCCAAAATGAGGGGATTTTTGTTACTAATTCATTCTCCCCTCTCTCTAGACAATTCTGGGATGATCAGGCATATGACAGTCATGATGCTGATATAAGTTCTAATGTGATTCCTACAGTCTCTACTCATGATGTTTTAAAAACTGAGAAAATACTCAAGAAACCTCTTGGAAGGCCTCACAAGTAGGGAGGAAAGAAAAATGGAGATTCCCCCAATGATACAAAAGACCTGCCTCACTTGAGGGGCAATGAAAAAATCAATCAATGAAGATATTCTTTTGGAACTTCCATGGGATTGGGAATTCTCCCATTATAGCATCCCTTCGGCATTTTCTCATTGCTAAAAAACCTTCACTTGCGGCCATTGCTGAGCCTCTAATTTTTTTTGAAAAGTGAATGGGTTTCAACAAGGATTCTATTGGTTATATGCTTATTTCCCACAATAGAGGTGTAGGTAATCTTGAAACCTTATGAGTTTTGCGACACAATGACTTGAAACTTGATAATATTGAGATTAGTCACCAACTAATTACAGTTCAAACCTGGCTGCATGATATTCCATTCTCTTTCTCTTTTGTTTATGATTCGTTTTCTTACATCAGAAGTAGAGAACATTGGGGTGATTTATTTTCTCTCAGTGAGAATTTGGATCATATTTGGGTCATCACTGGAGATTTAAATGCTATTCTTTTCCTAGATGAAAAAATTGGCCCTCACTTCTTCCAAACTACTGCAAATGATTTTCATTATTGTGGGGATCAATGAAACCTCACTAAAGTCCCTATTGCTAGTGCCAAATTCAATTGGGGGAGATTCACATTAACTGGGAGGCAAGATTGTAAAATTGATATGTCCTTTATGCAAGTCAATGATACTGGTGCCCCATCTGACATCTCATGATTTACACTTCCCAATTTTAACTCTGATCATAATCCCATTGTTGTCGCCATTTAGGAGGACAACAAGACACACACCCCCTTACCTTTGAAGTTCAATAATGCCTAAACTTCAATTTTTGGTTGCAGGGAAGTTGTTCTTGATGGATGGAACTCCACTTTTCATGGTAGTCCTCATTTTTTGGTTTCCTCAATGTATAGGAAAATAAAAAGTCTTCTAAATGTTTGTAGTAAACTCTCTTTCTCAAGAATTTATGAAGATATTAAGGACGAAAAATATCAGCTGGAGTATTTCCAATAAAACATTTAGCAAGGGGATGTTACTACTCATGAGGAACTTGAGTTTTACAAAAAAACATGATGATCTTCATATTCTTAAAGAAAATCTGGAAAAAAATAAATTCAATGCTCTATGGCTCATAGATGGTGATAAAAACTCAAAGTTATTTCATCGCTTTCAATGGGAGAAAAGGGTTCATAGAGGACCCGATCATATCCGAATCAATGGCACAACCTTGGTTGAGGATAAAGAGCTCTTTGATGCTGTTGTTGATCATTTCAAATCACTTTATAATGATGATAACATCCTCTCTTCTGCCCCGATTACTGAATGTATTGAAAAATGTCTCGGTGATTCACTATAATAATGATCTGACCACTCACCCTCAAGAGGATGAAGTTAAATCTGGTCTTTTTCACTCAATTCTAAAAGTGCCCCCAGACCAAATGGATTTACCAACAAGTTCTTCATTTTCTATTGAGATATCATTGATTCAGAAATTACCAATGATATCAAGGAATTCTTTCTCTTAGGATCAATCCTGTTTGGAGGCAACTCCAATTTTATTGCTCTACTTCCCAAAAAGGAAGCTGCAATTGATATTGGTGTATTTCGACCGATTTCCATTGGAAACACCATCCTAGGTATTATTAGAAAAATTATTGTCATTAGGTTGGGGAGGATTGTTTGGAAACCTGATCACACCTAATCAATTTTTCTTTGTTCTTGGGTGAAGCATCCAAAACTGCATATATATGGCCTCTAATGGAGTGAATATCATGAGGAAGGAATCCACGCATGGGACTTTTTCATTAAAATTGGATATATCCAAATCCTTTAATACCATTATGTGAAAATTTCTTTTCAAGGTTATGAGCATGTATGGGTTTTCAGCCATGTTTATCAGTATGATTTATACCATTTTGGAGAGTTCCCGAATATCTATTCTGGTTAACGGGGAACCAAAAGGATTCGTTCAATGTACACGAGGGGTCAGACCGAGATACCCACTTTCTGGAATTCTCTTTGCACTTGTGGAAGATTATCTGAGTCATTTTGTTAGTAATGTAATAATGGATGGCTTCTACTATACTATCAAATTTGGGAAGGACTCTTTTGTACCTTTACACCTGTTTTTTAATGATGATATTCTTCTCTTTGGGCAGGCTAATATGTGAACCGTATCATCTATCTGGAAAATATTTACTCATTATTAAGATGTTTCAAGAAAGGCCACCAATTGGAGAAAATAATCTATTGTCTTTGGGAAACAAAGATCCTCTATGAGGAAAAATAGAATTATCAGATGCCTGGGTGTCGAAAAAGGATCCATTCCATTCAGCTACCTTGGGGTCCCCCTCTTTTGGGGAAAGGTAATGCTTGGCCACTTGTAAAGCCTCTTTGTTAACATCACACAACACCTAGCTAAATGGAAGGAAATGTAGCTGTCTCAAGTAGTCCGAGTGTGCCTTATCAATTCTGTCATCACCTAAATGTTTTTTCATGTCTTTCTATATATGGATGGACAATATGTCTGATTAAATCTCTTCAATCCACAATTTGGAACATTGCATTGAAAGGATGCATTAATGAAAATAAATTGGTAAATGTTTCATGGAATGATTGCATTAAAACCATTTAAATGGGTGGTATTTGAATTAAGGACCTTAGGGTTTTTAATAAGGCCTTGCTGGCCAAATTAACCTAGAACATCTTCATACACAAGGAAGGTGAGATGTATTTTCTTAAAGAATGATTTACTACCTACTTGTGCACTGGATATACTGGATACATGTTCTCATCTGTTTGGTCCACAATTAAATCCTCATATAAGGACATTATCTCTCAATAGATTTGGGCTGTTTCAAATCATTCCAATTTGAACTGTTGGTTCACTCCGTGGCACGACTTTCCTCTATATGAAATCTTGCAGGTAACTCAAGGCCTTCAACACATGTCTATCAATGATCTCAACACCAGGCTAATGGAGCTGGATGGAATTTTACCAGTACACATCATTTTCTAGACTCATCACTATAGCTACATTGATTCTGATACTATCATATAGAAGCCGAATCAGATTGGTTAGCTCCCTGCACGGGAGTTCTACAATCACAAATGCTGGAACGTTCTGGATTCCCTCTCATGGCTTCTGAAATATAAGTTTCAATTCATTCCCCCTAGAAAATTGTTTCTCCTTTGTAAGATATAGAGAAATATACTACCCATGCATGGTCAGATTCAAAAAGATGGATGTCTTCTTGTATGGGCCTGCAACCTCTGTTTATGAGATGCAGAAAGTGTACATCACCTTTTTTTTGAATGCTGTCTTGCGCATAGATTATGGAACCACATACAAGACATCTTTGGTCTCCGTTTGGCCACTGGATCCTTTGTCTAAAGAATGCATTTTATTAAAGAATTCAGTTGCAGTGAGAAAATTTATAATCTTCTTCTTGCTACATCAGCAGCAATTGTTTCCTTCCTATGGGCTGTGAGATATTCTGCTATGTTACAGAATAAATCATGCTCCATACATGAGGGTATTATTTCCATGCCCAGTGCTGTTCGAATGGCTGGGTGTATCCAATCAGGCACTATGAATAACTGTTTCAATGACCTTGTCACACTCTGCATTCTTGGAATTTCTAGCAGGTGTGAAAAACCAATATTGATGAAGTTCATCTAATATATTCCACCAATCCCGTCATGGATCAAAGTTAATATGGATGGTACGCCAGAAGGTTCACCAGGTCGTTCAGGCTATGGTTCTATTTTCCGTACCTATCGATGTTTTGTCAAGGGAATTTTCTATCATTTCATTGGGAATGGCTGCGCATATGAGGCAATGCTTTGGGATATTATCAATGTTGTCCGTTGTGTAAACCAATTTTGGTGGATGCATCTCTGGATTGAATCTAACTCGATGCTTGCGGTGGATGCTCTTATTCAAAACTCAAGAAAGGTTCCATGGAGGGTCCTACCCCAATGTATTGAATGCCATAGCTAATCCAAGAACCTAACTCTCAAGATCACTCATGCATACAGGGAAGTCAATATTGTGGTTGATGTTCTTTCCAAGATGTCTATTGAAGAATGCTGCTCACGGTAGTCTTTTATTTCTCCTTTTTGTGCATCTCATGTAGACTCTGACATGAAGGGTACTACCACTACCCGAATGTACAAGTCCCCCCTGTAATGCCTTGTAATTTTATTTTATTTATAAATTGAGGCACCAAGCTCGCTGCTTGGTCCATGCCTTCTTTACCCTGAATACCCTAAAATTATAATATAAAAAAATACTTGAAAACCATAAAACTCCCAAAACCATAAAAGGCAACAAAACCCATAAAACCCCAAAAACAACTAAAAAACTGAAAAACTTTTTATTCCACTAAATATTATAAAAACTATAAAACCATTAAAACACTAAAAAATATAAACCATAATTCCACTAAAAAACATAAACCCTAAAACCCCAAAAATCCATCAAAATCCGTTAACCCCCTAATGAAATATAAAAATCCAAAAAATATATTTAAATCCATAAAATTTAAAAACCCTAAAAAATGAAAAACTTAGAAAACATTAAAAAATAAAATCACATAAAACACCTGAGAAACATAAAAATGCTAAAAACCATAAGACCATAAAAACCATAAAAATCATAAATCCCCTAATGACCTTAAAAACCATAGAAAACCTAAAAGTCACCTCAAAACACTTAAAATACATGAAACCCCTAACATTGTGAAAAACACTAAAAACATTAAAAACACTAAAAAACCCAAAAATAAACAAAAAATCTATAAAAACCCTAAAACCCCTAAAAAATCATAACACCCCTCAAAATCCCTTCAAAACCTAAAGACTATAAAAATCCTAAAAAACCCTAAAAATACCAAAAAAAATTAAAAACACTAAAATCCATAGAATCCCTCATAAAACCTTAAAAAATTAAAAAATAAAAATCCATCAAAATACTAAAAAAACACTAAAAACCCTAAAAATCATAAAAACCAAAAAATATATAAAAACCCTAAAATCCCATAAAAAATCCTAAAAACACTAAAACTTTTTAAAAACATAAAAAAAACACTTAAAACAAAAAAAACCCCTAATAAATCATTAAAACCCCAAAAACTATTAAAACCCCTAAAAACCTAAAAACTAATAAAAACCATAAAAACCCAAAAATACCTAATAACCATAAAAACCCTAAAAATTGTAAAAATATTAAAACACCTAAAAAACCATAAAAACCCTAAATCACTAAAAACACTAAAACCCCTTTAAACCCATAAAAATTTTATAAAAATCTAAAATCCCTTAAAATACAAAAAAGTTAAAAAAAACCACTAATACCCCATAAAAACCCTAAAAACCCTAAAAATCCATAAAACCCACAAATTAATAAAAATCATAAAAAATTACTAAAACTCCCTTAAGACATAAAAAACCTAAAAAATCAAAAATACCACTTTCAAAAAATTAAAACCCTAAAAACACATAAAACACCTAATAACCTAAAATGATCAAAACCCTAAAATCTCTAAAACCATAAACCCCCCAAAATCGTTAAATATCCAAAAAAACTCATAAAAACATTAATCCCATAAAAACCATTAAATCCCTAAAACTTCTAAAAATTATAAAATAATCAAAATTACCACACAAACCCAAAAACCCAAAAAACCCAAAAAACCCCCTAAAATTCATCAAAATATATAAAATAACTAAAATCCATAAAAATCCATAAAATTTAATAAACCAAAAAACTCTGAAAACCCTAAGAAAACATTAAAATAATAAAAACCCTTAAAAACCCTAAAACCCCAAAAAATCAAAAAAGAAAATAAAAAACCTAAAACCCCAAAAAATACATAAAACCATGAAAGCCCATAAAAATCCTTAAAACCTTAAAAATCCATAAAAACAAAAAAAACCTAAAAACCCATGATAATCCTTAATAAAGCCTTTAAAACATTAAAAAAACATAAAACCCAAAAAACTAGAAATATACAAAAATCCTAGAAGACTCTAAAAACCCAAAAACACCTAAAAACCCTAAAAACCCCATATGAACCCTAAAACCCAGTATAAAATCTAAAATCCAACTAGATCACAAAAAAATATAAAAAACCTCCAAAAACCCATTTACCTGAAAAACTATAAAAGCCCCTAAAACCCCCAAAAAACATAAAAACTCTAATACCCTAGAACCCCTCAAAATCCCTAAAAACTGAAAACACCATAAAAATCCCAAAAACCCGAAAATCCCTGAAAGTACCTAAGAAAACTTTAAAAACCTAAAAACACTTTAAATAGTTATGAAATCTAAAAAACCCTAGAAACTATTAAAAAACATAAAAGCTGAAATTCCATAATCCCCTGAAACCTCTAAAAACCTATAAATCCCCAAAACCTACTAAAAATATAAAAACCATTTAAACCCCTAAAAATATTAAGGAATTAAAAAAATATTTAAAAACTAAAAACCAATAAAAATTGAAAAAAATAGTACAAACCCTAAAAATAATCAAAATAAAAAACCCATGAAAACCATAAAAATCCTAAAAAATCCATAAATGTCTCTAAAACCATAAAAAAACTAAAAATCATGATAAAAATTTCAAATCCAAAAAACACTTAAAAACCAAAAAAACAATAACTCTAAAACCCCCTTAACCATAAAAACATAATCCCCCTAAACCCCTAAAAACCCCAAACCCTTAAAACCCTAAAACCCATAAACCCATCAAACCACTAAAAACACTAACAACACTTTAAACCCCTAAAAAAATTAAAAATATCTAAAAACCATAAACCCCTAAAAAACCCATAAAACACATAAAATCCATAAACCACCAAAAAATCCTTTAAACACCTCAAAATCCCTATAATACCTAAAAACCATAAATAACCCAAAAATTTCCTAAAAATGTAAAAAACCCTAAAAACCCTAAAGAACCCTAATACATAATTCAGTACCCTCTATGAAGTTTCCTATGAACCTTGTTCATTGTTCTTTTATTGATCACCCAGATATCTACAATAAAACAAATGACAAGGGCTATAAATAGTGGAAATAAGGAAGAAAGGAGAGAGTTGTTGACGGTATAACCCAAAGAGAAATTTTATCTAAGAAATATAGTTGTGATATGAAATAAAGGATGACTGATCCTTTGATAAATTAATAATTAAGAAGGAATAAAAAGGATGCAAGAAAAACTCTCCATAATAAAATAACTTTCACTCGTGATGTGTAAAGATTACATGGGGTGGCAATTTATAGCCAATGAGTGATCAAAAATTATAACACATAATTTCACCAATTAAAAAACTCTAAATGATTATTTTGATGATTTTGGATCATGACCATTACATTAAGGGACAAGTAGAACCCCCTTTGGAAAGTAAATACAACTATACCACCACTCTTAACATTGATGATTATATTTTGGGTGGGCCTAAAATTCATTGCACACCATGGGATGGGTCTTAAAAGCATGTTTGGTCCTTAATTAACGCCAATATAGCCCTGAATATTTCCCCTATGAAAGGGTAATGGGCATCCCATTAGAATAACATGATTAATCCATTTAAGGCCTCTTTCATTCTCATGGTCTTCTCCCATTCCATTAGGAAGTCAACTCCTCACAACAAGTCTTGTGAAATCATTCACATTCTTTTGTGCTCATCATGTCCACCTTCAATCCCTCAATCTTAAGTGTTCCATGATCCGCATCATCCCCTCCCTCATAAAAATGATCCATCATAGAATATGAAAATTCAAAGGTAGAAAGATCAGCAAAATTAAAGATGACACTAACATTTCCATACCTATCGGGTAAGTCATTCTTATAGGAATTACAATTAATATTCTCTAAGACTTGGAATGGTTCATATCCACATGGATGATGTTTTGATATTCTTTTCTCCAGGAACCTCTTTTTATCATGTTTTGTCATACCAAACCACCTAGATCAAATGTATCTCGTTTCCAACACTTCATTGCTCAATCACAATATTCTTTTAATAAATACACTACATAAGAAGGCTTTAAGGGATTAAGAGAGTTAGTGGTACAACATTACCCCTAGCATAGAGTCATGATATTTTCATCCCCCTCAAAATCACTATTTATATCTATTTTTCTTGTAAATAATCTCACTTTTCCCTCAACACTCATTTTAATATTATTTTTTGTAATTTTTTAACTCTTTTATTTCCCTCATTTCATTGGATTTCACTCATCAATCATTTTTCAATAATTTGTTTTTCAATTTTCTTTATTTTTATCTCTTTTTTTACTCTTTTCATAATCTCTCTCAATCCTCAATTGGTCTTGATAATATTAAAATATCCTCATGGGTGTAACTGTAACCATCCTCCCAATGTTCTCAAATTACTAACAGTTGGTGTATCATCATGTGCAACCCTCCTACCAAATTTCTAAGGTCTTCCTAACAAGATATGCCTACTATGAATGGGAAAAAATAAAATATCACCTTCTATTCATACTTACCAATAGAAAATGAAACTTCTGATTTCTTAGTCATTTTAACAACCCTACTATTACTTAACCATTATAATATATAAGGCATGTGATGATTATTCCTAGAGAAACCCAATTTATCAACCATCAAACCACTTGTCACGTTTTTAGAACTACCCTGGTCAGTGATCATACCACATACCATATATTTGAGGAAGAATATATTATTACACATGTTCTCCCTTTTCTCTTTATCATGTTCTCCATCGGGTTAAGCGTTCATAGAACTCCATGCCACAAGAATTTCACTATGAAAGAGGATCTCTATTTCCACATCTAAACACTCCTCAAGTGGTGGCCTTTAATTTTCACTTTAGATAACACTAAGAACATCCCCACCATGAAATGTAATAATGTTCCACTTATTGGGGAATTATAAGGAAAAATTTCCAAATCCATTAATATTAATACATTTAATATCATGAGATTTTGAAACAACATTACCCGCAGTTTTACATTTGGATTCCAAAAATAAAGGTTTTGGTTTGGTCACCAGCTTTAAATCCATTTTATGTTCCATTAAATTTTCTTATTGTTTGGAATCCTTGAAATTAAAAAAAATATTTATAATCCTTACTATATGATATAGGTCACATCCTTCTTGGCTTTACATGTCGCTCCACTTTAGTAGATATTTGAAGAAGATTATCCCCATCCAAATAGTGGTTCATGTAAACTATGTCCCAAATGTGAGGGTTGAGGTCGGTCAAAAACCTTTCCTTGTTAGAATATCACTCCTCCTAAAGATTGGCCAAATCATTATGATTTCAATCTATTTATTATTCTCCCCAACACTCAAATATCCTTATATCAAAACCTGTAACATGAGGAAAAATTCACAATAATAGTGGAGATAAATAAACCTCTTAATCATTACCACTTTCATCTCCTCCCAAGTGTGGATGGGTCATTCTACACTTTTTCATCGAGTCTCTTATTGTTGGTCCCAACAAATACTAGCATAGTTAGTGAATTTCATAACTACCAAATTCACCTTATTTTCCACCAAATATTTTTGAAAACCGAAAACATTCTCTTAATTTGGATCCAATTCCTAGTATGTTTTAGGAACTTTCTCACCTTGAAAAGAAGGGATACTAAATGTTACTCCATCAAGATCATTGATTTCCCTCCATTTTGGTTTATTTATCTGAATTGGTGACTTGTGAAAATAAGATAACTCCTCCTCTTCATCAATTTACATCCTCCTTGGTGTTTCTCTTTAATTGGAAGGGGATTGAAATTAATATTTCATTGCATTAAAACATTGGAGTTATTATTTTAAATCCCTAAAAAATAACTTCATTTCAATTTAATTGGTGTTACTGGCCTCCTCCATTTAATAATACTAAATGAAAATTTTGAGATAAAGAATATGGATCTCACAAACTACCTCATGTGTTTACACATAGAAATATTATGTTTGCTAATGTTTCACTCATTTTTTGATTTTTTTAACAAAATGTATCACGCTTTCCTTTTACCCCTAAATTCTCTTCCAATAGATTTCTTACCCAATACTGAAAAATCTAAAGGATATTTTGAGTGCGGAAATCCAAAAATATAATTAAAATATAAAATTAAAATTGATTTTGGAGATAAATTTGGAAGGGGGAGATAATATATAAAGAAAATTATAAATGCACGTAGCACTCAAGATGTTGGAAAACAAAATTTGAGCCATTATTTTATTTATTTTTGAACCATTTTATTTGAATAAATGCAGTAGAAACATGATGGATATTCAATATGAGAATGTAAGAGATGAAATAATATGAAATATAAAATGGAATTAAAGTTAGAGTGGAATAGTAATATCCTGCTCCACCTCATTGGATTTAGAAGTGATGAGGGTTCTATAAGGACTTAGGTGACATACCCAAGACACTAATGATTGGAAATATTGGAAATTGGCCTTATGAAAATATGGGGTATGATTTGAACATTTAAGATAAAATTTTATTAATTAATGATAACTAGAAAAACAAAACATCATAATGATACATGATTACCAAATTTCAAGATGATATAGGACTAAACCAAAAATAAATTACAATATTATAAGGGGAATCAATGGTACATTTAAAATGGAACCAAATGATAAAAAACCAAAAGACGCCAGAGATTCCAAAAAATCCCCAATAATCCCTATGATCCAAATCCAAATCCATAAACCAAGGTGTTAGGAAGCATCACTAAAGAACTGGGATACATTGCCTTTACCTGTATCTCGATATATGACATTTCAAAATTCACCAGAGTTCCTAATAAGGGTGTGAGTATAATACTCAATAGGGTTTTTCAAATGATTTCCCCACTCACACCACTAGGATTCAAAAAGTTATCAAATATATATATATATAATAGTTTAAAAAATGAATGTAGTTTATATCGATCCAAAACAATTTTCCATGGAAAACAGTCAAACAAGGGCTCAAAACAACTTTTTTCAAATAATACATCAATAACTAACATAACAATTTTTCAAGGAAAATAAAAAAATATTTTAACCATTTATAAATTTATTATTTTGAATAATCATTTCCATGTCCACACTCATCCACATCAAAAACACACACATAGGCTTGGTGTAACCATTAATGGTGGAACATCATGTCCATACTCAGTCCCATTAGTGGTGGTACTTCATGAAAATTATCCATCCATTCAAATCACTCCCGACTAGTATTCCCAAATTATATCAAACAATTTTAATAAAGTTATTTCAACAAATACTTTTATTCCATCAACCAACCATAATTTTACAATAAAAAAATTAAATCCAATTCCAATGATTTCCAAAACCCTAATTCAAACTAGAATCCCACAAATCACACCATGTTTTTTGCAAAAATTTCATGAAATTAAATAAATATGAAATAAACCCTTTGAGTTATAATGAAGAGGAGTTGAGAGATAATCCACCTACCTCTCAAAATTAGTCAAAAATAAAGATCACCACAAGGAAATTAAAAAATAATCTTAAATCATTAATATTCTAACATAGATATCATTAAATTCAATAAAAACAATCATATCCTATTAGTATTGAATAAAAAAAATAGATTCATCCCCAGTGTACTAGATCCATGATTCCAAAAGAGGGAAGCATATGAGATCTAAGGGAAATGATGAATAACAAGACCTTATCGACCAATATTGGTCCCTAAATCACTTGTATTATCCTAGGAATATCTCCCATATCAAAATTAATTGACTCCGTTAAATTGAGACTAAGATTAATTTGTGTTATGTACTTTTGGGTGGACTGTGGTTTAAGAGGTGAATCGGATTTGATACATAATTTTGTGATCTTATTTTCTATGGTGTACAGTTAGGGCACATGGTTAGGAAAACTATATAGTAAACATGAACAAGCCACTTCCACATAATACACCTTGCATAGATTCCCCACAAGGTTGGAAAAACTGTGTGGAAACCATGTTATACCCAACTATCTAGGCTTACATGGTTTCTTCTAGGCATTGACACAGTTTGGCCAAACCGTTCACCTAACAATGCACCTCACTAGTGTCCATTATTTTGGTATCATAGTTTCCTAGAGTTGATAAATTGTTTATACTAAACATTCTCATAACAGGAACCTCTATAAAATACTCAAAAACATTCCAATGCTCCTATGATGCTACCAAAACATAACCCATTCTTTTTATATACATAAAATATATAAATAAAGGGTCATGTAACTGAAAACAAGGTTGATATATTCTCCCCACCATTGGTCTCTACACCCTTATAAAGTAGAAAACCAATGTTTTCTCTAAATATCTCATACCATTACTCTATCATTTCGTTTTATCTCTCTCATTTTTCCTTCTAAATCTGTCATTATTTCAATAAAATGCACACCATATTGATGCTTTTCCAATGAAATACTTCCCCTTTCCTATTACAAATCCATAACAGCTCATGAATTTCATAGAATCCAAATCTATTTCAATGTGATCCCATATAATCATAAGTTCGGAGTCATGTTGATGCTTCTTTATTCAAGATACATGAAACAAATTATTTTGCGAGCTAAGCCATAGTGGGAAATATAGCTGATATGCCACGTCATTCACCCATTCAATTATCTCAAAAGGTCATATGTATCGATGAGTTAACTTTCCCTTATTCCCAAAATGATGATGAACAAGGCTTGGAGAGATTTTAAAGAACACTTGTTCACTTATAAAAAATGGAAATAGTTGCCGATGATGATCTGCATATGATTTCTAATGACATTTTTTGTCTGCATCCACATTCAAATTAAATGAATCTTCTATCTTATCTACTATATAAGGATTGTTCCAACAAGTGAAGTATCACATTTTCCTCCCAAGAAAGTAGAGAAAGACAAGGAAAACCATACGATGCTTCAAAGGATCATATATATATATATATATATATATATATTGAGCTCCGATAACTGTTGTTGTACGAGAACTCCAATAGTGGTATGTGTTCCTACCATTAGCAATCAAAATCCTTTACACAATACCTAATCATGTCCACCAATTTTTGGATTGTCCATTTGGATTTACATCGATTTGAGGATGATACTGCATGATCATTATCAACTATGTCCCAATGAATTACTTTAATGATATCAAAAAATGAGATGTTAACCTGGGGTCTATGTAAGATACAATCAAGACTGGAACACCACACCACATTAAAGCTTCTCGGATATAGATTTTTGAAAAGTCCTCCATTGTATTGGATTCATGAATAGGGATCAAATTCGTCAAATTTATAAGTGGATCCCTTATAAACCAAATGAAATAATGCATTTTTACCTTCCTTGGTAGTCTTATTACAATATATGTAGTTATCTAATCCAATTTCCAAATGGGAATTAGTAAACACTACATCATACTTATTGTATGTTGGTACTTAACCTTGACCTATCGATAGGTGAGGCATCTCCTAACAAACAGAACCACCTTTATTTTCATTATAACCCACTAAAATTGTTCATTAATTTCCTTATATATATTTTTTATTCCAAGATGAAAAACCCATCTTGAATGGTAATAGGTATGGAGGAGTTGTTCCTATCAAGCCACAGGTACAACCAGTTGATCTCAAAACCACAACACAGATCATCTATCTAGATTTCAACCCTCAATGGTTTCCCAACCAATGATTTTTGATCTCATATCAACACATTAGGAATCTTATATCAATTCCTCTTTAACCTTATCTACCAGTTCTGGGAAAAAAAGGTACCAGAATGAATATAGTAACACTACCTATATCTTCTCAATCCAAGTGAATGTCACCAATCACTAAATTTAATTTCCATTGATCTAAATATTTTTTCACGAAATAGATATATGAATTTATTTTTAATTTATCTGCCACATAGTTCCATGTACATAGTGTATACATTAAATCAATGTTAATCATTTGATGATACACAATCAATCATATTTTTCTTAGATTCAAATATCATTGTGATAAATTGTGTTTACATATCTAATGATCTATAAAAATAGTGAATTTCTCACCAAAAATATAACGAATCTAGGTCTTCAAAGCATGGACCACAATAGTTAATTTCGAATAATTTATTTCATATTTCTTATAGTGAAACTATAATTTCCATGATCTATATGAAACCAAATAATATCTCTGCATGAGAACACACCCCCAACCAAGATTCTAAATCATCATAATAAACAACATATCCTAGTCATAATTATAGAAATATCATGATTGATTCTCATATAAGGTAAACATTAAACTCTTGAAAAGTCTTTTGGAATTTATTTTTCTATTATAATTGAACACTTTTAATATTCAAAGATTTCATTGGTGAAGATATTGGCAAAAATTCATAAAAAATTCCAATAATTACCAGCCAGGCCAAGGAAACAACATAACTAAAAGAAATTATTTAGTGGTATCCAAGATATCACAACCTTAATCTTTTTTTGTTCCATAGAATGATATTCTATAGAGATAACATGAAAATGGAAATATTCTTCATGTATTCAAAAAGTACAATTTAAAGTTTTCCATATAGATGATGATCCCTCAAGTTACCTAACACTATCACAAATTATTTATTGTGATCAACATTTTTCGTAGAATACACCAGTATTTCATCCAAAAATACCTCAAAAAATAATCCAAATTCCTTTTAAATATTCTATTCATCACTTCTATGAAGGCAGCACATGCATTCTTATGACTGAAAGGCATAACCACATACTCATGCTGACCATATCTGCTTCTGAAATTTATATTTGTAAAAACCTCCTTCCAAAAACATAGTTGGGGATATCTTGAATGCAAGTCAATATTAGAGAACCACTAGTCTTTCCTCAGTTGTCCAATCAAATCATCTATTCTTGGAAGAGGATACCAATTCTTTATCATATCCTGATAAACTTCTGATAGTCCACCCAAATTATATTATTTATATCTGATTTATTCACAATATAAACTGGTGTTGACTGGAAAGACATACAATGAAAAATAAACCATTTTCCTTTCCATATATTACAATATGAATTTCAATTCCATAATTTCTATATATACCAACTAATAATATGGATGTGAGATAAGACTGGTCCCATGTAAGATATAAAACAAATACTCTAATTCTATAGTGAGTGAAATCATTGAGAAATTATTAAGAAATATATTATCCAACTTATAAAAAATATATTATGAAACCTATATTATTGATCTCATCTACAAAATATATGGTCAAGGGTGCCAACCGGTATGGGATAGTTTCAACTACTAGTGCTAACAATCCTTCTCCAGTTTCCTTTACATTCGAATTTCCTATAAATAGATTCATGATGATGTAATTAGTTGTAAAAACCACCCATTAGTTATAAAAATTGATTTTTTATTTGAAAATTTATAACCAATCTATTCCCAGGATTTATTCATATAAATATATCTCATGCATAGAGAATTCCTAAATCTATTCACTCCCATCTATAGTTATAAAACAATATTTTCACAAAAACTCTCAACATTATTTTTTTCCAAGAGGATTTTGATATTTCAAAATAGAAGGCATCATCTCAGCATAAAAATATAGAATATCAACACTACACGAAGTAATAAATGAATAAAATAAACCCATATTAAACAAATATTACATATGGGTAGAATTCAAAAGAATCGTACCTATCAACACCAATGTTATTGATTGATCATCCATGATCATATTATCAGATTCATAAAAAAATTTATTCACTGTAATTTTCTCTCTATTACCCTATTGTGATTTACTTAGTTGAGGAGTCATGGAATTCCTAGAATTTCTATGAATTCCATCAGTTTTTTGAAGAGAGAAATTCTTCTGAACTCATCAAATCAAAGCATATGATGCCTGAGAAGCATGAGATGTGTCCATAACACCCTACCATAGAGAAATGAAATAATAATTTTATAGATGTACCATCTTATTGAAATTGTGACATGCTCTAGGTGGTTCTATTTGATATCAAATTATTTGATTGAGATAACCAAATTGAATAAAATCCAGTGTACCCTTTGGTTTAGGAAGATGATTCACAGATACCACTATCTAATTTTGGGTCAAACCACCACCTTGGAAATAGGGGTCCTTATTTTCATATTCACAATATTATAGTTCCCCCTTGTTCCCATAGGTATTAACATTCTTCCTCTAACCATATTTCCTAATATATCTCTTTGTCCCACTGTTTCTCTATTGAAAATCTCTATATAAACTATGTAAAACGTATGAAAATATTTTTGGAAATATCATGCCTCAACCCCAATTCAAAAATGAATTCATTAAAGTATGCACTTGTAGTAACATTATTTGTAAAAGAGACTAAATAAAACAAATTAGCCACATAATCAAGCATTGTGAGGTTCTCTTACATCAAACTGAATTTTTTTTTGTTCCTACAAATAAAAATTATGGGGATTGAATTGTTTGCTAAAAAATTTTCCAAAATATTCCCCTATCATGCCATGGTCCAGTTTATCCTAAACTTATAAAAACCACAACTAGAGTAAAAGAGCTACTGGCATGTACATTGTGAAATTCAGCTTCAACTCAGCAGGTGTTCTAAGGAAATTGATGATTCAATTCATCTTATTTAGCCACACATCCTCTTTTTCTGATTTTGAATCACCTCAAAAGATTATTGTATTATGATGTTTGAAAATAAATAAATGACCCCCTTTACTTGGTTTATTTTTTTCTTCCCTCATTCCAAAGCCTGAAATTTGGGGAAAATACTCTAAACTAACTATTGGTTCACACATGGCTCAGGTGAAACCATATTCTCAACAACCTTTTCTGGTCTTCTTCTACAACGCCTAACCAGTTCCATTATCTATAACTAAAAATAAACTCCAATTAGTCTCATTATATAGAAATTTAAGGCATATAAATATCATATTTACCACATCACACATATCACAATATGAATTTACAAAAATTAAAAACTCCCACTTTCAAACCATTTTTGAAAATTCCACCAAGCTTTTGAAAATTAAACCAATTTTATTGATTCTCAAAAATAAACAATTTTTCACCAAATCAAAATTCATCACTCAAAATGAATTATGTACTCTTATTGGGATGAAATTTATATCAATACATGTCATGATATTCTCATTGGCTAAACCCATGATGATGAGTTGATAAATTTTATAAGTTTCTCAAAACACTCATGTTCCCAATTCCTTGGTAAGTTGAGTTTCAACTTAAAGATGTTAGATACACCTATTTTGGCTTTAAATTTAAAGTTATGATAATCCTATATTCTTTCTAACATCATAAGATATTGAAAAATAGATTTCAATGTCAAAGAACAAAAAGGAGATCCCATTTGTATCATCCTTCCCCTCCTCATTGTCTTGAGAAGTGATGAGGGAGATACTAGGCCTTAGGTAACATCCCCAAGACACCAAAGACTGAAAATAAACAACAAAGGCCTCATTAATAGTTGGGGATGATTTTCCATTTTAAGATAAAATGAGAAGACCAATGATAACCATAACATATAAACTTATTAATAATCCATGAGTTCCAAAATAGAAGCCAATAAAAGACTAAACCAAAAGACAATATTAGAGTAAAAGAAGATTTAATGTGACATAACAAATTGAACCAAAAGATAACTGTTCCAAACGTCACAAAATGTACTAATAAAAACTCCTAATATTCTCTAATATTAAAATGCACATTCCCATCCTAAGGTGTCGTCAAACATCACTAATGAATTGGGATACAATTCCTTTATTTATGAATAGATATTGTACATCTGCAAACACACCATAGTGACCAAGCTTGGGTGAGTATAAAACTCATTAGGAATTATCTAATGACTTCACAACTCATTACATTGGGATTAAACAAGTCAAAACATTTATATAAAACAATATAACTATAATTTAAAGCAATTTATATGCATCCAACATAGGAAAACAATAAAACAATACCTCAAATACATTTTTTCATGGAATGAATCAAAAACTAAAAAAATTCACTTTCCAAGGTACAGAAATAAATATTTTAACCATTTATCAATTTATGATTTGGAATAAACAGTTCTATTTCCATACATATCCTCAACATAAACACCCAAACAAGCTTGATGCTACCATTAACGATGGAACTTCACGTACATACACCTTCCCTTGGATGGTGGTACATCACAACTATTATCCACCCCATTCAACTCATTCCTAGCTATTATGCCCAAATAATATCAACCCATTTAAACAAATAATTTACTCACATTAACCTATCATAATTTTAAAACCACGACATTAAAATTATAAATCATGGTTTTCCAAAAAAATCCATCCAATTCCTAAGATTTAAAAACAATAATTCAAATGATAATTCCATGAAATCACACAATTATTCATAAAAATATTTATGTAGTTAAATAAACATGAATGAATACCATAAAATTATAATCAAGTGGAATTGAATGAGAAGCCATATACCTCTCAAATATGGAAAAAATTTATAACGACACAACAACTTCAACAAAACGATTTAAATATTAATGATTCCAAATTATATATTATTATATTCAGTCAAAAAATCATATAAATTCTATATTGAAATATAAAAACATGTATATATCCCCCAAAGAACAAGATACAAGATTCCAAAATAGGGAAGGAGAAGATATCAAAGGAAAATGATTAAGAACGTGAACTTACTGACATATCTTGTTCTCCAATGCACTTATATTTACATAAGAATCCCTCTTAGATATAAAGGAATTTTCTAAACCACCTTGGGAGGAAGAAGAATTAATTTTATCATCTGTTTGGGGGAAAAAATTATTTTTAAGAGGTAAATCATATTAGACCCATAATTTTCTGATCTAATTTTCCATGGTGCATGGTTAGGAAACATGGCTCTGAAAACCGTGCGCTAACCGTATTTGAGCCACTACCTCTAAAAATGACATGAATAATTAGATAAAATGGTTAAAAAAATTTAAACAAACCATAATACACACCACAATACAGAATTGAAAAATTTCTACTAGGAATCTGCATAGTTTGTCCAGACCATGTTCCTAACTGTGTGCCTCCCTTTTATCAATTGTTTTAGTGGCACCATTTCTACTAAACATTATTAAACCATGCACCTCTAGAAAAAACTAAAAACATTCCAAAGTCCATCTACCCCTAAAAAACTCAAGGCAAAAATGTCATATACATAAAATACATACATAAAGGACCATTTACATGAAACTAAGGGTTCCCCATCCATGGTTTAAAAATTATATTTTTTGTAACAAAAATTTAAACTTATTATGTCTCATGATTTATAGAATTTATTTCAACGATTCCAGATTGAAAATAAATATAAAATTCTCAAATACATGATTGATATACTCTATATCGAAAATGAAGAATAAATGATGTTCATTGGTGAAGAAAAAAATGGACTATAACTGATGTTTGCCTGATTCAAAGAGAAAAGAAGATGAAAGAATGGATAAAAAATAATGAACCTCATTTCTTAAAATTGGGCTAGGATACCAAATTATAAGCGATATAAAACCCTCTAAAACCCCATTAAACCCATTAAACCCATAAACACATTAAAAAATATCAAAAAACATTAACATCCAAAAAACTAAAAAAACACTAAAAACCCATACAAACCCAAAAAACCCAAAACCCCCTCAAAATCCCTAAAACCCCCAAAAACCCCAAAAAACATAAAAATATTTAAAAATATACATAAATCCCACAAAAAGTTATAAATCCTAAGAAACCAAAAAGCATGAATGAAAACCATTAAACATAAAAAAACTCAAACCCCATAAACGCAAAAATCACTTAAACCCAAAGAACACTAAAAACCCTAAAAACCATTAAATCGCTAAGATTGTAAAAAAAACATAAAAACATTAGAAACCCAATAAACTACTAAAATAACAAAAAACCCGTTAATCCCATAAAAGTGAGAAAAAATAAAATCATTAATAACCATATAAAACTCAATAAATTTTTAAAACTCAAAAAAAATTATAAAAACCTGCAAAACCCTAAAATAAAACAAATCCCTAGAAAACATAAAAAACCAAAAATATCCAAAAAATTCCCTAAAAAGGTAAAAACCATAAATCCCTTGAAAATCCAATTGAAAAAATTAAAAAACTAAAAAAACTAAAAACCCCTCAAAAAAATAAAAAAACAAAATACTCTAAAACACCCTAAAACCATAAAAACCCATAATATCATTTAAAAAACTCAAACCCATAAAACCCTAACAAGCCAATAAAAACTGAAAAAACCATTTAAAGCAGTATAAACAATAAAAAACTCTAAAAATCCTTAAAATCTAAAAGAATAAAAAAGGCCCCTAAAACCCCAAAAAACCATAAAAACTCTAAAAACACAAAAAACAACTTAAAATCCATCAGAACTCTAAAAACATAAAAATCATAAAAATTCCTACAAATCACTAAAAATAAAAAAGAACCTACATCCCCTAGAAAACCCAATGAAACCCATAAAAACCTAAAAACACCTAAAAACCGTAAAAACCTAAAAACTACTAAAAACCTTAAAATCCTTAAAAACCATAAAAAACATTAAAACCATAAAACACCTAAAACCATAAATAACCCTAAAAACACATAAACCCCAAACACCACTAAACAATATAAAACCCCTTTAATCACCTAAAAATAGAAATAAACTCTAAAACACAATAAAAACCATAAATAAGTCAAAAACTCCCAAAACCCAAAATACCATAAAAAAGCATAAACTCCTAAAAACACTAGAACCCCTAAAAATCTCAAAAATCAAAAAAACTATAAAATCCTAAAAAAGACATTAAAATCACTGAAAACATAAAAATCCTTAGAACCAAGAAAAACCCTAAGAAACCCTCAAAAATCCAAAAATACTTAAGTCCCCTAAAAACATTCAAACTATAAAAACCATAAAAACCATAAAACCCCTAAAAACACTAAAATACCTAAAAACCATAAAAACAAAAAAACATTAAAAAACCATACAACCCATATAAACCCTAAAGCACATAAGTTTTTGAAAAACCATTAAAACTCAAAAAAACATTAAAAATACTAAAAAAAATTAAAACCCTAGAAATCCAAAAACTATGAAAACCCAAAAAACCTAAAACCAAAAAAACCTAAAATCCCCAAAAATCCCTAAAAACCATAAAATCCTAAAAACCCTGAAAATTCCTAAAATTATAAAAACAACTAAAAACACCAAAAAACCCAAATAAAACCTTAAAAACCTAAAAAACATGAAACCCTAAAAACAAATAAAATGATAAAACCTTAAAACATCATTATTAACCCTAAATCAATAAAACCCTAAAACTCCATAAAACCCCTAAAAACCCATAAAAATTCTAAAAATAATTAAAAACATAAAAACCCCTAAAAACCCTAAAAACCTAACAAAAACCATAAAAACTAGAAATGCTTAAACCCCCTAAAAACATAAAAAATGCTAAAACCCAAAAAAACCCTAACAAACCCTAAAACCCTGAAAACCCCCAAAATAATAAAACCCCTAAAAACCATTAAAAACCCTTAAAACCATAAATACGACTAAAACTATAAAAACCATTTAAACCCCTAGAGCCCATATGAAACTCTAAAATCCTCCAAAAATAAAAAAAATAAAAAAAATAAAACCAAAAAAACGAAAAAAACCCTAAAACCCTACAAAACTATAAAGAAATAAAAATAACTTGGAAAACCCTAATAAAACCCTAAAAACCTAAAAACACATAATGCCCCTAAAAAAATTCTCAAAACCCTAATACCCTAAAAAGTCCATAAAACCCCCCAAAAATATTAAAAACCCAAGTATCCCATAAAACAATAAAAAAACTAAGAATTATCAAAACTCAAAAAAAAATTTAAACAAACCTTAAACCCCATAAAAATAATAAAACCGTAAAACCAAAAATAAAATCGTCAAATTGTAAAACCCTTAAAACCCCTAAAAACATTTAGAATCATTAGTAGCCATAAAAACAAAAAAAATCCAGAAAAAAACTTCTACAAATGTAAAAAACCATAAAAACCCTAAAAACATACAAAAACCTTAAAACCCTAAAAGTAATTAAAACCCCAAAAAAAATTAAAATAGATAAAAACCCTAAAACCTCTAATAAAATTAAAAATAATAAAAACTCCTAAAAACCATTAAAAACGCAAAAAACCCCATAAAACCATGAAACCATCTAAAACACTAAAACTCATCAAACCATTAAAAATATTAAAAAACTCTAAAATTCCTTAAAATCCTAAAAACTCAAAAAAAACCCTTAAAAACCAAAAAACCACAAAATCCTATAATATCCATAAAATCCCTAGAAAACTATAAAAAATCGTAAAAATCACTAAAAACGTTAAAAAAGTAAAAACTAGGGAACAAAATAAGAAAACTATAAAACAGAAATATACATTTAAAAACCTAAAAACCGAACATCACTAAAAACCCTATAAACCCTAAGGTTAATTATAAACCTAGAAATCTTTAATTATAGTAAAAACCATAAAATTATTAATAATCCATAAAAATACTTAAAAACATAAATAACCTAACAAATCCTAGAAAACAATAATAACCTAAAAACACATAAATCCCCTAAAAACACTAAAAACACTAGATACCCAAAACCCCAAAAACCCCTAAAAACAATAAATCACTTAAAATCCATTTAAATCAATAAAAATAATAAAAACTCTAAAACCCACTAAAAACTCTAAAATAAAATTCAACACCTAAAAACGTGAAAAAATCAGTAAAAAAATTAAAATAAAAAACTCAAAAAAGCAATAAAATCAAAGAAAATAACAAAACCCCTAAAAACCCCAAACCCTCCAAATTCCCTAAAATCACTAAAATATCCTTTAAAAGAACTAAAAATGTCAAAAAGCATAAATACCACCAAAATCGCTAAACACCCTAAAGAAAACATAAAAAACCTAAAACCACTTAAAACCCCTAAAAACACTAAAAACCCAAAAAGCCATAAAAACCCTAAAACCCCCGAAACCACTAAAAACCATAAAGCGAAGAAAAACATAAAAACACTAAAAAACCATAAAACTATAATACCCCAAAAAACTCTAAATTCCCTTTAAACCCCTAGAAACATTATAAAAATATAAAAACCATTAAAACCCTTAATGACTAAAAAAACCCCTACATAACTTAAAAAACCAAAAAACCAAAAACCCAAAAAACATATTAAAAATCCCAAAAACCCAAAATACAGTAAGGAACTATAAAATTCCCAAAAAAACATAAAAACCCATATAAACGAAGTAAACCCCAAGAAAAACCTAAAAACCTAAAAATACATAAAACCCTTAAAAACTAGACAAATAGCTAAAAACCATAAAAATTCATCCAAATAACTAAAAACCGAAAAAACATTTAAAAATATTACAAAGGCTTTAAAGTCCCTAAAACCCAAAAAAACCCCTAAAACCTGGAAAACTAATAAATATTTATAAACATAATAACACACCCCTAAAAATCTAAAAACTCTGAATATGCCAAAAACCCTAAAAAAACTAAAGACACTAAAAACCATTAAAAACAAAAAAAATAAAAACCAATAGAAACCCTAAAATCCATTAAACACACTAAAGAAAACATTACCAATAAAAACATTAAAAACTCTAAAAAACCTTAAAATTCCAAAAAATCTCAAAAAAACATAAAAAATAAAACAACTATAAAACTCAAAAAATCCTAAAAACCCTAAAAACCCTCACAACACCTAAATACCCTAAAAACAAAATCATAAAAATTTCTAAAAATCACAAAAAAATCACAAAAATCATAATTGAAACCCCTAAAACCCCTAAGAAAACTATAAAACCCTAAAACACATAAAACGCCTAAAATTTTAAGAAAATATAAAAACCCTAAAATGCTAAAAGTCCCTATAAAACCAGAAACAACGAAAAACCATAAAACGGCTAAAATCCATAAAAACCTAAAAACACAAAAAACACATAAAAACCACTAAAAAATATAAAAATTCTTTAAAACCACTAAAAAATTAAAAAATATAAAAAACCTCAAAAACTGTACAATTCTAAATAAAACCATAAAACCCAAAAAAATTAAAACAAAAAAAAACCTTATAAATCTAAAAAATCCCTAACACCCTTAAATAACTAAAAAAATAAAAAAAGTCAAATAAATCCCTAAAAATTTAAAAAACCCTAAAAATTTTAAAACCCCTATGAAAAATTTATAAACATTAAAACACTTCAATCCCATTAAAAACACAAACACTAGTAACAACCTATAACACATAAAACACCTCAAAATCCCTAAATACCCAAAAAATGAAAAATCCCTAATTGAACTAAAGGTTAATAAAATATTAAAATTCTAAAAATCCTCTCGAACCCTAAGAAATCATTAAAAACATAAAAACACTTAAAAACACTAAAAACCTAAAAATTGATTAAACTAAAATACCCCAAAAAAGACCCTAAAAACTCTAAAAACCATAAAACCCTTTAAAACCATAAAAATCATAAAAACCAACTAAGCACTAAAAAACAGAAAAAGACTCTAAAACCCCATCAACTATAAAAATGTTAACAAAACATTAAAAAAACATAAAACCCTAAAAACACAAAAACATTACATAATTCTCCAAAATACCATAAAGAAACTAAAATCTAAAAAACCCTACCCCCTCCCCCACAACAAAAAAAAATCTAAAAACCAGAAAAATAATAAAAAACCCTAAAAATGACTAAAATTTTTGAAACCATAAGAAACATAAGAAAAAATTAAAAACCTAAAAAACTTCAAAAACCCCAAAAAACCTAAGAAGAACTAAAAACCCTAAAAAACACTAAAAGACCCTAAAACCCCAAATATCAAAAAAAAAAACCTTAAAATCCCTAAAATGACTAAAAGCCCCAAAATCCCAAATAGCCAATAAAAACCCTTCAAACCCTTAAAAATTTAAAAAATCTATAAAACATTAAAAAACATAAAAAAATCAAAAACATATCTAAAACCTAAAAAAATAAAACACCTAAAGATACTAAAAATATCCCTAAGCTCCCCAAAACCATTAAATAACCATAAAATTACAAAAAGTTAAACAACTCCATAAAACAATAAAATACCCTAAAAACCTTGAAAACCCCAAAGAAAACCGTAAAAACATTAAAACACCTAAATACCCTAAAAACATAAAGACCGATAAAAACCTGAAAGAACAATAAAACCCTCTATAACCCCTCAAAATTAAAAAAACCCTAAAAACCAGAAAAATCCTAAAAAATCTTTAAAAATACATAAAAAGTTAAAAAAAACCTTTAAATCCCTTAAAACCCTAATAAAACATTAAAAAACAAAAAACAAATAAAAACCCAAAAATTGCAAAAATTCTAAAAATCCTTGAAATACCCTATAATTAATAAAACCCCTAAAACCTATAAAAAACCCAAAACCCCACTATAGAATCTAAAAACCCTTTACCTCTATAGACATTAAAAATTACATAAATCATAAAAAACCCTAAAAAATTCAAAAACTCGATAAAAACCAAAAAACAATAAAACCCAAACACAAAAACCCCTCCAAACCCCTAAAAATGATAATAATACTAAAAATCCCTAAAGATACCTAAAAAGTCAAATTCCCTAAATACACTAATAAATCCATAAAAACATAAAACAATTAATATCCCAAGAAACATAAAGATACTAAAAACCCTATTACCCTAAAAACCTTAAAAAATATTAAAAACCATAAAAACACTAAAACCCACTGAAAACTCTAAAAACCCTCTAAACCCATAAAATAGATTAAAGAATATAAAAACCCATAAAGACTCAAAAAATATAAACTCTTAAAAAAACTAGAAACCCAAAAAACTGTAAAAACCCATAAAACACTAAAATTACCTAAAATCCCAAAAACCTGATAAAAATAACTAAAACATAAAAAACCCTAAAACCCTAAAAACCAAGAAAAAACTCGTGAAATCCTTAAAAACTAACAACTCTTTAGACCCCTAAAATAAAAAAAAAAATCTCTAAACCCACTAAAAATACATAAAACACCCTAAACACCTCAAAATCCTTAATAATTATAGAAATAATAAAAATCCTAAAAAATCCCCAAATACATAAAATAAACCTTAAACACCCCTAATAAAACCATAAAAACTAAAAAAACTAAAACATATAAAAATACTAAAAATCATTAAATCCATAAAAACACTAAAATGATCCTAAAATCCCAAAAAACCCATAAACCGTAAAAGCCTCTAAAAAACTGTAAAAACCCAAAAAGATATAGAAACTCTAAAACCCTTATAAACCCCTAAAATGTTAAAAAAAATCTTTTAAAAACAATAAACCCCTAAGAAACTCATAAACACCCCAAAACCATGAAAAAACCACAAAAACCATTAATCCCAAAAAAACCCCAAACCCCCAAAAATCATTAAAAACCCTAAAAATATATAAAAATCTAGAAAAACCTGAAAATTTAAAAACAATAAAATCAAATGAAATTCCAAAAGAAATCCTTAAAAACATAAAAAACATAAAACCCATAAACCCTAGAAAACACTAAAAACAATAAAACAAAAAACCCTAAACACTAATAAAATCCCAACTACTATAAATATATATATATATATCCTAAAAAATATCTAAAATCATAAAAATGTAAAAATACATAAATACACTGAAAGACCCAAGAAAAACATAATAAACCAAAAAAATAAAACCCCCAAAAAATAAAAACAAAGACTTGGAAACCCCAAAGAAACCCTAAAAATCCAAAAAACCATACACCCCTAAAAACAACAACAAAGCCCAAAAATACATAAAATTCGTAAAAATCAAATAAAAACACTAATATCCCTATAAAACAATAAAAACCCTAAAACTATAAAAAACATAAAA
The DNA here is from genome assembly GCA_963277665.1 of Viscum album. Classification (NCBI taxonomy): domain Eukaryota; kingdom Viridiplantae; phylum Streptophyta; class Magnoliopsida; order Santalales; family Viscaceae; genus Viscum; species Viscum album. The sequence goes on from OY728120.1 coordinate 2,119,781,182, forward strand.
CCATAAAAATCCATAAAAACCATTAAAACCATAAAAACCATAAAAACCTTAAAAGTTATAGAAGTCCATAGAAATATAAAAAACCCTAGAAACCAAAAAAACCACTAAGAAATATTAAAAACATAAGAGAAAACTAAAAAACTAAAAACATAAAAAAATATAAAAACTAAAAAAGTCCCTAAAAAACATAAAACCTCCTAAAACCCATAATAACCCTTAAAACCTTAAGAAACCATAAAGACCCATAAAATCCTAAAATGCACTAAAAAATCTAAAAAACCTTAAAAAACCTAAAAACATTAAAAAATATAAATAAAATTAAACCCAAAAAAATAAAAAACCCGCTAAAAACCCAATGAACCCTAGAATCCCTAAAACCCTAAAAATCCCTAAAAACCCTAAAAACATTAATAAAAATAAATCCAAAAAATACCAAAAATACCTAAAAATGTAAAAAACCAAAAACACTAGAAAACACCAAAGAAAACCTTAAAAACTGAAAAACACTTTAAACGCCTAAAATCCATTAAAACCCCAGAAACACAAAAATCCCACAAATCCTAAAAATCATAAATAGCCTAAAAAATATATAAGAATTCCGAAAAAATAAAAAAAACCCTGAAATATTTGAAAAACCGTATGAAAACATAAAAAACATAAAACCCCTAAAAAATATTTTAAAAACCCCAAAAGATAAAAGATACGAGAAACCGTAAAAACCCCCAATGACCTATAAAGCCCTAAAAACTATAAGAACCCCTAAAATCTGTTAAAACCAATAGAATCACTAAAAACACTGAAACCCCATTAAACCCCTATAAATGTTAAAAACTATAAGAATCCTTAAAGGTGATAATAAAAACAAAAAATCCGTAAGAATAAAAAAATCCCCATATAATCCCTAAAAAATCTAAAACCCTCAAAATCTCTAATATTCCTAAAAACCATAAAAATCCTTAAAAATCTCTAAAAACAAAAAAAAACATAAAACCCATGAAAAAAACTATGAAAACCATAAAAACGTAAAAACACTTAAAACCCCTAAAAACTAACAAATGATAAAACAATAAAAAACTCTAAAAATATCTAAAAATCCACAAACCCACTGTAATCCATAAAACCCAAAAAAACCTAAAAACCCAAAGAAACCTCTAAAAATATAAAAACCCTTTAAACCCATAAAATGATAAAAAACATAAAAAACATTAGAAAGGATAAAAAATAAAGGAATACCTTAATATCCAAAACAATTATAAACACTAAAACACTCCAAAGCCCCTCAAAATTATTGAAACCATAAAAATAATAAAAATCCAAAAAAATACTTAAAATCGTAAAAAAAATAAAAAAAATATATAAAATACAATAAAAATACTATGAAAACAATAAATTTTAAAAACTCTTAAAATCCAAAACAACCAAAAAAATGTATAGAATCTTAAAAACCCCTAAAAATCCTAAAATCCCTAAAAATCCCAAAAAAACACTAAAAACTAAAAAAAATCTAAAAAATACCAATAATTATATATAAAAAATAAAAACCCCAAAATTCTTTGAAATACCCTTATAAAACCTTAAATACCTACAACCATATAAATCCAATCTAAAATTAAAATGCTAAGAAACCTAGAAAACCCTAAAAATCCATAAAATAGCCAAACCCCTAAAAACCATAAAAAACCATAAAATGACATAATACCCCAAATACACTAAAAACTCTAAAACAATTTAATCCCTTAAAAGTTTAAAAAGACTAAGAAACTTCTAAAACCATAAAAAACTAAAAAAACCCTAGAAACATAAAAAATCATAATAACCCTAGAAAACATCATAATCCTTAAAACCCCGAAAAAACCGAAAAAAATATCCTAAAATCCCTAAATATAAAAAAACCCCTAAAAACCTGAAAATATTGAAAAAACCTATGAAAATATTAGAGACCTAAAATCACATAAAAAACCTAAATACCTAAATGAAGACAAAATCCATAAGAAGACCCTAAAACCCCTAAAACCCCCTAAACCCCACAATAATAACCAAAACAACATAAAATACATGATAACTACAAAAAACTAATAGAAACACTAAAAATAGTTTAAAAACCAAAAAAACCCATAAAGCTCTACAAAACAAAAAAACCCTAAAACCCCAAAAAACCAAAAATATCCCAGACAACACATATCCTCTAAACCCCCTAAGATTCCCTGAAAAAACTAAAAACTATAAAAGACTTAAAAACCCCTAAAATTCCCTAAAATTTTAAAAATCCCAAACAACCCTAAAACACCCAATAAAATCTTAGATATATGAAACACATAAACTCCTAAAAAATTGATAAAAAACATAGAAACCCTAAATACAATAAAAATAAGAAAAATCATAAGATGCCTAAAAACCAAATAAATAGTAAAAACCCAGAAAATACCTAAGTATAAATTAAAATCATAAGAACATTTGAAACCCCTAAAAACCAAAAAATGTTGAAAACCCTAAAAAGAAGTAAAATCCATAAAACCCTACAAAATCCCTAAAAACCCTAAAATCATAAAATTCCAAAAAATCCCTAATAATTTATAAAAACCTAAAACCCCTAAAAACACTAAAAAAACTTAAAAAATCTAAAACATAAATTAAAATTCTAAAAACACATAAAACCACTAAAATTCTAAAAAATACTAAATACCCTAAAAAGACCTTAATGGCCTAAAATCCCATAAAATAATAAAACCCAAAAAATCTTTAAAACACCGTAAAAATAAATAATCCTTTTGAAACCGCTAAAAAAAATTCAAAAATTTAAACCATTTTTTTATTATAAAAAACCATTAAACCCCTAAAAAGATAAAAACCCTTGAATCCCTATAGAAAAGAATAAATACCCTAAAAACACTAAAACACTGTAAAAACCCAAAAATTCCTAAAAACACTAAAAGAACATAAGAATCCTAAAACAACCTAAAAACATAAAAATCCCTAATAAACCTAAAAACACTAATATCCCTAAGAACCATAAAAACATAAAAACCATAAATCCCCAAAATTCATTACAACCCCATAAAACCTATAAAAATATAAAAAGACACTAAAAAATCAAATTTACCATTTAATCCCAAAAAAAATAAGAAACACTAAAAAACGTTAAAACCTAAAAACTCGACAAAACCCTAAAAACCCAAAAATTTATAAAAACCCCAAAATAACTCAAAAACCACAGAACACCTAAAAACCAAAAAACCATAAAAAATCCCAAAAATTACGGAAAAAATTAAAATACTGTATAAACCATAAAAATTGTAATAAATCCTTAAAAAACTATACACACCTAAAACCCCTAGAAACCTAAGAAACACTATAAAACCCTAAGAAATAATAAAAATCTGTAAAAACCCTCAAAATACATAAAACCAAAAAAAACTCCTAAAAGGCCCGAAAAATACATAAAAACATAAAAAACTCAAAAAACATGAAAATCCCTATGAATCCAACAAAAAACCTAAAAAACATAAAACCCCTAGAAACCTAAAAACACTAAAAACCACAAAACCCCTAAAAACCTAAAAAACCCTTTAAACCCAAAAAACTGTAAAAAAAATATTAAAAGATTCAAAAAACCCTAAAACCTCTAAAAACCCTTTAAAACCCTAAAAAATATGAAAAATCTAAATATCATTAAAACCCGTTAATAAAAAAAAACAATAAAAACTCAAAAAAAACTAAAAACATAAACACCCTAAAAACTATAAAAACCTTCAAATTCCCTAAAACCCTTAAAAAAAATAAAAAACTAAAAATCCCTAAAAATACATAAAAACATAAAAAACCATAAAGACCTTGAAGACCCCAATGAAAATCATAAAAATTAAAATAAAATTAAAACCCCTAAAAACCTAAAACAATCCAAAAAATCCAAAACCACAAAAAACCACTAAAAATCCTGAAACCCATCAAAATACAAAAAACCCCTAAAAACCATAAATATCCAACGAAACCCTAATAATACCAAAAAAACATTGAAACCCCTAAGAATCATTTTACCCCAAAGATGACCTTAAAAATTAAAAAAACATAAAATCCCTAAAAACAATAAAAATACTAAAAATCCAAAAAAACCCTAAAAGATACAAAAAAACACCCTTAAAAATTAGAGAAACCCCTAAAAAACATAACAATCCCTAAAAACCATAGAAACCAATAAAAACTATAGAAAACCTTTGAACTACTAAAAAAATAAAGAACTATAAAAACCATTAAAACAGAAAAACCCTAAAACCCAAAAAATAAATAAAATAGTTAAAAACCATGAAAACACCAAAACCATCTCAAAATCCATAAATCCATAAAATGATAAATATAATAAAAATTACATAAAAATCCAAAAACACTAAAAACCCCTAAAAACATATAAAAAACATAAGAATTCCGTAAAAACCGTAATACTCTTAACAACCCTTAAAAACCTAAAAGATGATAAAAACCATTAAAATACCTAAAAATACTAAATACAAAAAAACCTTGAAAATACCTAAAAACAAAAAAACTCATAAAAATCATAAAAATGGCTAAAAAATAACAACACTCAAATCATATAATAAAATTTAAAAACCTAGAAAAATTAAACCCCTAAAAACCATAAACACTTAAAAACTCTTAAAATCTATAAAAAAAATAAGACATCATAAATATCCTAATAAAGTTATAAAAATCCCCAAAAATGTAAAAAACCCTAAAAACCCTTCGAAAACCTTAAAAAACCCTAAACCACATAAATTCCCGAAAAAACCTAAAAAACAATAAAAACCCTAAAATTCTTAAAAGATCCTAAAAATATTTAAAAACAATTAATACCCCTAAAACCGCCCAAAACCCCTAAAAACCATAAAAAACTTTAAACTACATATTAACCCCTATAATCATTATAAAACTCAAGATACCCAAAAAAACTCAAAAATTTCTAAAAACGAAAAAAAAACCATGAACAAATAAAATCCCTAAATACCAATAAAACCCCATAAAATCTATAAAAGCCATAAAATGTAAAAAATCCATTAAAATACATAAAATGTAAAAAACCATAAAATCAAAAAATAACCCATAAAACCCTTAAAAACCTAAAAAAATTAAAACACTGAAAACCTAAAAATGCTAAAATACCTAAGGACCCATAAAAACCATAAAAACCCAAACCCCCCATAACATCCATAATGACCATAAAACCCATAAAAATACTAAAAACCCCATAAAAACCCTAAAGACATAAAGAACCCTAAAAAATGTAAAAAGGACAATGAAAATCAAAGAAATCATAAAAAAACTTAAATCCCATAAAAAACAAAAAATATGATAAAAACCATAAAAAACCATAAAACCGTAAAAATCATAAAACCCCTAAAAACCAAAAAACCATAAAATCCATTAAAACATATGTAAACCCTATAACTCAATAAAAACTAAAAATAACTTTCAAACCCAAAAAATATTTAAAAATACTAAAAACCATTAAACTCATTAAAAATCACTAAAATCCCCCCAAAACCATAAAAAACCTATGTCCCCTAAAACCCCTCAAAATCACTAAAAGCAGTAATATCATAAAACCCCTAAAATCCCTAAAAAATATATAAAAATATTCAAAAACATTGAAAACCTTAATAAATCATTAACAAGTAAAAACAATTTAAACCCCTGAAAACTTATAAATCACTAAAAATCCTAAAACCCCTAAAAGCCCTAAAAAATCCTCAAAATCCCTAAAACCCTAAAAACCCATAAACATCCTAAAAAGGGCATAGAAATCAATAAAAAGGACCAAAACTCTAAAAACCTATAAAACTATAAAATACGTTAAAAACCTAAAAAACATTATGACCCATAAAAAACTAGAAAATGTAAAAAATCACAAGGAACATTGAATGAACCTAACAACCGTAAAACCCCCCAAAACATTAATAATTACAAAAAGAAAAATAAAATAAAAATACACTAAGAATCTAAAAATTATTTGAACCCAACAATCTTTAAAAACACAAAAAATACATAAAACCCCTAAAAAACTCAAACAAACACCTAAAACCCAAAAACCATTAAAACCATAAAAACCCTAAAACCCCTCACTATACTAAAAAATCCTAAAACCCATAAAATCACTAAATATTGAAAAACACTAAAAAATTTGAAAAACCCTTAGAGAACATTAAAAACCAAAAAACTATTTTTTTAATGTTTGGGTTGAAGCCAGTTTTGTTTTATGAATTGAACGGCCACATTCAATCGAGGTATAGGGAGACCCATTACATATCACATGGGTTCAAGGGAAGTAGCCCATGAACATGAAAAAAGTCCCAGTATAGCGTCATTGTTGTATCATCCTTCCTATGCCCCCAGGTGCGAGTCATGATTCCATCATCATCTACCCACATCATACCTATGTCACCGCCAGTCTATGTCATGCTTGCATCACTACCTATGACATAAATTTCCAAGGGACTTCCCATGATTCGAACCCCCCGTATTTTGGTTGTAATATTAATGGTTTAACCAATGAGGTACCACCCCAACTGCTCAAAACCCTAATACACATAAACCCCTGAAAAATGGTAAAACCCCTAAAAACCCTAAAACTTCAAAAAAAACCCTAAAACCCCTAAATATCCTAAAAACATAAAAATCCTGAAATACCTAAAAATAAAAAAAACATAAAAACACCAAAAATGATCAAAAACCACCAAAAACCCTAAGAAAACATTTAAACTCTAAAATAATTAAAACCCCTAAGAAGATAAGGAATGCTAAAATCCTATGATAAACCTAAAAATAACCAAAAACCCCTAAAATCCCAAAATACCTTAAGAATCCCAAATGAAATTAAATACCCCCAAAACCCATAAAAACGTAATAACCAATAAAAATATAAAAACCATTTAAACCCATGAAAATGTTAAAAAATCTAAAAAACTTTAAAAACCATGAACAGTGAAAAAACCACAAAACCCCATAATAACAATGAAAACCCAAAAAACCACTAAAACACATCAAATTCCCTAAAATAAAAAAAAATACCAAAAATACCTAAAAACAAATAAACCCTAATACCCCGGAAACACCCTAAGAAAACCATAAAAAACTAAAAATAAATAAAACCCCTAAGGGCTTAAAAGTACTAAGAAACCTAAAACCAGAAAAAAAAACCCAACAATCCTTATAAACCCACAAAATTCCTAAAAACCATAAAAATCCTAAAAACCCCCTAAAATCCAAAAAAACATAAAAAACCCTAAAAGCCTAAAAGCCCAAAGGAAAACCTTAAAAACTCAAACAGACGTAACACCCCAAAAAAACTAAAAATAATTTAAAAACCTTAAACCCCATAAGAAGTCACCAAAAATCCAAAACCGCACTAAAAACCCTAAAATCCATAAAAATCCCCAAAACTCATAAAAACCTTAAAACCACTACAAAATTTAAATACTCTTTATACCTAGATAATATTTATGAAAACCTTAAATACAAAAAAACACTTTAAACCCCTAAAATACCTAAAACAATGATAAAAAAGAAAAAATATCCTAAAATCCCAAAAACCCATGAAATCTAAAAAACATAAATACCCTAAAAATTATGAAAAAAATATAAAATGATAAAAGATGATAAATTCCTCAAATACCTTTGAAAATGATAAAAATCCCTAAAAACCATAAAAAACCCCAAAACCAATCAATACTATAAGAACCTCTAAAAATTCTAAAACCACTTTAAACCCCGAAAATTTTAAAAATCTCTTAAATAAATTAAAATGCCAAAAAATATTGAAAAACCATAAAAACACAAGAAACATTAAAACCCTAAAAACACTAGAAAACCCAAGAAATCCTCCCCCAATCCCAAAAAAACCCAAAAAACAAAAAAATTCCTGAAAAAATCGTAAAAGTTCAATAAAATATAAAAATACCCTAATACCCCTAAAATTTCAAAAAACCATAAAATAAAAAAAATAAAAAAAACAAAAAAACCCCATAAAAACATTAAAATCCCTAAAAACCCACAGAAAACAATAAAAAAACTTCAAACCACAAAAACATTTAAAAATTCTAAAAACATTAATGACCCTCAAAAAATAAAAATAAAACCCTAAAAACCCCAAAATACCACAAAAACCATGCAAACCCTAAAAACCATTAAAATCATTAAAGACGATAAAAACCAAAATAAATCATTAAAAGTAACTAACATCCAAAAAAACATAAAATGCACTAAAAACCATGAAAACGGCCTAAAACCATAAAACACTAAAATCACATAAAACACATAAAAATCTAAAAAAAATACTAAAAACCCAAAAAACCCTAAAACACTAAAACCACTAAACCCTTACAACACATAAAAAATTATAAAAACATAAAAATATAAAAATTAAATAATAACTCTAAAAACCCTTAAAACACATAAAAATGTTAAAAACTCTAAAAAGTCAAAAACCCATAAAACTGCAAAAAATAATAATTACCCTAAAAACACTAAAAACCTTAAATACCCTCCAAAAACCTAAAACCCCTAAAAACATTTAAATTCCTTAAAATAACTTAAAATCCATAAAAATATAAAAAAAATAAAAACAATGAAAATTGTTTAAAAAATATTAAAAACCAAAAAAAATTAAAACCCTAAAAACCTAAAAACCACTAAAACCCCAAAAAAAACAAAAAACCACAAAAGTCACCAAAAATCCCTAAAAACCATTAAAACTTATAAAATCATTAAAAAGAAATCCCCAAATCATTTAAAAACATAAAAATATCTAAAAACCCTGAGAAATACTAAGAAAATCATAAAAATCTAAAATGTATTCAAACCTATAAAAACCCTAAACATGCTAGTAACCCTAAAAAACCATAAAACCTATAAAAAACATAAAAAACACAAAACCTCTAAAAACATTAAAAAACCCCTAAAACAAAAAAGGGAAAAAAACCACTAGAAACACTGAAAACCCTTTAAATCCTAAAAAATTAAAAACTCTAAAAATCCCTAAAACCCCTAAAACCCTCAAAACCCTAAAAAACAAAAAAAATCATAAAAACAGAAAAATCCTTAAAAATCATTAAAAATGTAACAACCATAAAAAACTGGAAAGACACTAAGAAAACCATAGAAACATAAAAACACATAAAACCGAAAAAAACAAAATACCCGAAAACCCTAAAGACCCTAAAAACCCTAAAACCCCTCAAAATCAAAAAAAAAACACTAAAACCCCTAAAAATAATAAAAAAGTCAGAAAAATCACAAAAAAAGTATAAGTACCTAAAAACTGATGAAACTCCATAATAAATGTTTTAAATTCAAAAAACACGTAAATCCATTAAATACGTACAAATTATAATAAACCTAAAAACCCCTAAAACACATATAAATCACCCCCCCCAATGCTTAAAAAGCACTATAAACCCATAAAAACCTTAAATAATCAAAAACTCTAAAGACCCATAATACCTCTAAAACATTGAAAACTCTAAAAAACCTTTAAAATCCTAAAACTCTCAAAGAACCCTAAAAACCACTAAAACAAAAAAAACCTGAAACACCCAAAAAACCAAAACCCCCAAAAAAACCCTAAAAACCCAAAAAGTAAAAATTTCATATAAAATCCCTAAAAATAACAAAAAACATAAAAAATCATAAACGCCGGAGAAACCACAATAAAAACTTAAAATATACATAAATCCCCTAAAAAACTAAAAAATTCTAATAACCCTAAAAACCCTAAAACCACTTAAAACCCCATAAAATTCCAAAAATATTTAAAAAACCCAAAACTACTTAAAAACACCTAAAGATATATAAAATTTACCAATCCCTAAAAAACCTAAAAACTCTTAAAAAAATTAAAAAAAACATAATACCCCTAAAAACACATTAAACCCAAAGAAACCCTAAAATATTTAAAAAATCCTTAAAACCCTAAAAATCCAACAAACTCAAAAACCTGAGAACAACCTAAAAAATAAAAAAAATCATTAGAAATCTAAAAAACATATAAAAATTTTGAAAAAAATAAATCCTCAGAAACCTAAAAACTCTTATACCCCTAAGGATTCCTAAAAACAATAAAAACCCCAGTAAACTTTAAAAAACATAAATCCCTAAAAAATCACTAAAAATATAAAATTCCATACAACCCCTAAAAACATTAAAAATTATAAAAGACATTAAAAACCCTAAAAACTAAAAATTTCCCCTAAACCCCGAAAAAACAAAAGATCCCAAAAAACGATAAACCCCTCAAAACCCAAAAAAACTATAAAAACATTAAAATACTAAAAATCCTTAAAAATATAAATCCCCCCAAAACACTATGAACCTCTAATAAATCCTTAAATACCTAATATAATTAATAAAACTATAAAGACAAAAAAACAAAAAACCCAAAAAACACTAAAAAAACCCAAAAACCCAAAAAAGAAATTAAAATACTATAAAAAACTAAAAATTCATAAAATAACATAAATCCCCAAAATCACTGAAAATACCTAAGAAAATAATAAAAATATTAAAAAACATAAAACCCATTAAAAACCAAAAAAAACATTAAAAACCCAAAAAAACACTAAAAACCTTCAAAATTACTAAAAACAAAAAAAACATAAAAAACATTAAAAAACCTAAAAAATAACAAGTAACGTAAAAAACCATGAAAATCATGAAAACCCCAAATAAAACCATAAATTACAAAAAACACTTAAAACTAGTGAAAAACAAAAAAATACTAAAAAACCTAAAACTTCATAAAAATAATAAAACCACCCCAAAAACATTAAAACCCCTAAAACAACACTTAAAACTCTAAAAACCCTTTAAAACCCTAAAAAATTTAAAACTAAAAAAACTATTAAACCCTTAATAACCAAAAATAAAACCCCTCAAACACAAGAAACCGAAAAACTCCTTAACACCATAAAAATCATAAAAATTCCAAAAAATTATAGAAAAAATATAAAAATAATAAAAAATAACTAAAATTCAATAAAAATGTAAAAGACCCTAAAACCCCAAAAAATTCTGAGAAAAAATTAAAAACATAAAAAAATTATAACCCCTAAACACCCCTAAGAACAAAAAAAAAGTTAAAAACCCTAAAAATCACAAAAAAAAACCTAAAAACCATAAAATACTAAAAATCACAATAAATCCCTAATAAAATACCTAAAAACACTAAAATCCCATTAAAAATAATAAGACCTTAATAACATTTAAAAACACTAAAAACCCTAAAAATGTTAAAAACCGTAAAAAAATCTAAAAAACCTATCAATCCAAAAAACCAAAAAACCCAAAAAACCCATAAAAGACCCTAAATCCCAGGAAACACTATAAATGGATAAGAACTCTAATTTACCCTCTAAAAACATTAAAAAACTCTAAAAATCCATAAAAACATTAGAAAACAAAAAAAAACTATAAAAATCCAAAAAAACATAAAAATCAAAAAAATCACAAAAGAATCCCAAAAAATATCTTCAAATGTAAAGATACACTAAAAACATTGAAAACCCCTAAGGAAATCTTAAAAACCTAAAGACACATAAAACCCCTAAATACCTAAAAATTTATAAAAACCATAAACCTCCATAAAAGATCGAAAAATCCCTATAAACAATAAAAAACCCTAAAGTCATAAAATACTATAAAAAATCATAAAAACAAAAAAAAATCTAAATACTATAAAAACCTAGTTAAGCCCCTAAATTTTTAATAAACTTTAAAAAACCTAAAACTATAAAAACCTAAAAAAATGTTAAAAACCCAAAACATCCTTAAAAAACCACCAAACCCCTCAAAATCCCTAATAACCATAATACCCATAAAACCCAAAAAAGTCCTTAAAAATCTGTAAAATCATAAAAATCCTATAGAACCTGAAAACCCCTAAGAAAACCACAAAAAAATAAAAACGCATAACACCCCTAAAACCTAAAAAATGCTAAAAACCCTAAAAGAACCATAAAACCCTAAAAACACTAAAACCCTAAAAACAATTATAAACCCTAAAAACCATAAAAATGTATAAAATTTTAGAAAACCCAAAAACTATTAAAAATTCTAAGAAAACCTTAATAATCTAAAAAACATAAAACCACTAAAAAATGAAAAAACTATAAAACCTAGAAAACCACAGAAGACCCTAAAACCCTATACCCTGAAAAACCAAAAATCCATAAAAACATTAAAACCCCAAAACCCATAAAAACCCTAAGAAGAATAAAAAACTCTAAAAACCCATTAAAACCCTAAAGACATTAAAAAATTAAATACCTTAAAAACACTAAAAAACTAAAAAAAAACCTAAATTCCCAAAAAAACCATGAAAAACTAATAGAAACTAAAAAAGTCAGAATACTTAAAACCCATAAAAACCATAAAGGTCAAAAAAACCATAAAACCCTGAAAACTAATAGAATTCCTTAAAAGCATAAAAAAACTTAAATCCTGTAAAAACCTCAAAAACTAAAAAGAATAAAAAACACAAAAAACCTATAAACAATAAAAACCATATATCCTTTAAAAACCATAAAAAACATAAAACCCTAAAAACCATAAAACCACTAAAATCACTAAAAATCCTCAAGACCCCAAAAACATTAATAAAACTCTAAAAATACAAAAAAACCCCAAAAAACACAAAAAACTCCAAGAATCCCAAAAAACCATAAATCCAATAAAACCCTAGAAACCAAAAATACTTCAAAATCCCTAAATATCCTAAAAACCATTAAAATATTAAAAAGGCCAAAATAATCCTTAAAATCATAAAAACCCTAACAGTAGCTCAAAAATTATTCTTACTATTTTTTTTACAATGGTTATAGTTTTTAGTTGGTTTTAGGGTTTTTATGGTTTTAGGGGTTTTTTATATTTTTAGTTTATTTTCAGGTCCTTTAGGGTTTTTAGCATGTTTTATATTTTTATGGTTTGTATGTGTTTTTCAGGTTTTTAGTGATTTTTTATTGTTTTGGGGGGTTTAGGGTTTTTTTGGTTTGTTTGGGTATTTCATGGTATTTTTGATTTTTTTTGGGTTTCAAGGTTTTTAATTGTTTTTAACCATTTAGTGGTTTTATGGTATTTTGGATTTTTTTGGGAGTTTTATGGTTTTTAAAAGTAATTATTGTTTTAAGGGGTTTTATTTTTTTTTTTTTGGATTTTTTGTTTTTCATAGTCTTTTAGGGGTTTTAGGATTTTTAGAATTTATTATGTTTCTAGGGGTTTTAAGTGTTTTTATAATTTTATGTTTTTAAGGATTTTCTAGGGTTTGTATGGGTTTTTATGTTTTTGGGAATTTTAATTTGAATTTTATGGTTTTTATTATTTTGGGGTTTTTACTGATTTTTAGAGGTTTTAGGGTTCCTGGGGGGTTTCATGGTTTTTTATGATTGTTAACCTTTTTTTATATATTTAGTTGTTTTTAGTTTTTTGATACTATTATGTTTTGTGAATGGTTTTTATTATTTTATGGTATTCAAATTTGAGGGTTTTTGGTTTTATTGTATTATTAAGGTTTTTAGATTTTTTAGGGATATTGATTTTGTTTTGGGTTTTTTAGGGTGTTTAGGTTTTTAGGGGTTTTAAGTATTTATGGGTTTTAAGGATTTCTTTTGGATATTCTATGTTTTTATGGATTTTAACATTTTTTTGGTCTTTTACTTATTTATAATGATTTTTTTGTGTCTTTAGGGTTTTTTTATTTTGATAGTTTGTTGTGGTTTTTGGGGTTTTGGGTTTTTAATGTTTATTTGATTTTTTAGGTGCTTTAATATTTTTTATTGTTTTTTAATGTTTTTCTGGGCTTAAATAGTTTTTAGGGTTTTCATTAGTTGTTAGGTTTTTTAATTATTTTTAGGTTTTTTTTGTGGATTTATGGATTTTAGGTATTTTAGGGCCTTTAAAGTATTTTTAGGAGGGTTTCACCATTTATTTTGATTATAATAGGTTCATGTGTTTCTATTTTTTAAAGGATTTCTTAGGGTTGTTTTGAGGGGTTCTCTGGCTTTTTACATTTTTTTGGATTTCTATATTTTTTATGGTTTTTATGAGTTTTATGTTTTTTTTTGTAATTTTGAGGGTTTTAGGGGTTTTAGGGTTTTCAGTGTGTTATAATTTTTTCAGATTTAGGGGTTTTAATTTTATTTAGTTTTTTATTTTTTTTCTTATGAGTTTTTAGGGTTCTTATTGTTTTTATTTTTGTATGGATTTTTAGTGATTTTATTGGATTTTTATGGATTTTAGTGTATTTAGAGATTTGAGTTTTTAGGGTCTTTGTGGATTTTTTGGTTTTTAATGTATTCGTCATTATTTAGTTTTGTTGAGTTTTTTGGGGGGTTTTATAGTTTTTTTTAGATTATTTAATGTTTTTATGTGTTTAAAGGGTTTTTTACAGTTTTTAGTTAATTTTGTGGGTTTAATGGGTTTTTAGGGATTTTAAGTTTTTAGGAGTTTTTATGGATATTATGGGTTTTAGGGTGTTTTGGGTCCTTTTAGGGGTTTTTATGTGTTTTAGAATCTTTCATGTTTTTAGGGGTTTCGGGAATTTTTTGTTCTTAATGTTTTCATAGGTGTTTTCAGGGTTTTAGGGGTTTTTTATGTTATTATTTATTTTTTGGGGTGATAATTTTTTATTTTTTTTAATGTTTTTATCGAATTTATGAGTTTAAAGGTTTTATAGTTATAAGGGGCTTTAGAAATTTTTCGTTTTTATTGTATTTAAGTGTCTTTATGTTTATTTTATTTCATAGGGGTTTTTTGGGTTCTAGGGATTTTTAGGTTTTAGGAATTTTTATGGATTTTGTATGATTTTTGTGAGATTTTTTCGTTTTTAGGGATTTTATGGGGATTGGGGAATTTAAAGGTTTTTAGGGGGGTTTTTTTGGATTTTAGGTTTTTTGTTGATTTTTATGTTTTTAATGATTTTTAGAGTTTTTAACATTTTTTGGGTCTTGAAGGGTTTTTGGGTTTTTATCATTTTTAGGGTTCTTATGGTTTTTAGGGATTCTAAGGTTTTCTGGGTTTTTATTGTTTTTATTGGTGTTATGGTCTTTTAAAAAATTTAGAGGTTTTATTATTTATTACGTTTTCAGTGGTTTAAATTGTTTTTGGGTTTTTAATATTTTTATAGGGGTTTCATGGTTCTTAGGGACTCTTACATTTTTTGTAATTTTATGGATATTTTATTATTTTACTAATGTTTAGGGATTTTATGGATTCTGGGGGTTTTTTAATGGGTTGTTGTGATTTTTTATAGTTTTTATGAATTTTATAATTTTTAATTAATTAATGGTGTTTATGTTTTTTAGGTTTTGGAGGATTTATTAGTGTTTTTAGTGGTTTTATGTATTTTTATGATTTAGGGGTTTTAGGGATTTATTATGGTTTTTATTCCTTTTAGGGTTTCTAATGATTTTTCAGTTTTTAGGGTATTTCAGAGGTTTTAAGGATTTATGGTTTTTATGGTTTTGGAGTTTTTATCATTTTTAGGGGTTTAATGGGTTTTTGTAGTTTTTAGTGGTTTAGGGTTTTATGGTTTCTAAAGGTTTTAATGGTTTTCAGCAATTTTATAGATTTTAGGGGTGTTTAGGGTTTTTGGACTTTTATATTTTTAGGTGTTTTATTAATTTTTTATGTTTTTAGGAAATTTTTTGTTATCCTTTGAAGGTTTTCTTGTGGGTTTTTAGTGTTTTAGGGTTATTTATGTTTATGGGAATTTTAAGGATTTTTCAGATTTTTTTGGTTTTTAGTGTTTTTAGGGTTCTAGGAATTGGGATGGGATTTGAGGTTTTTACCTTTTTGGGATTTTAGGGGTTCTTTTGTTTTTATAGTTTTAAGATATTTTGAGTTTTTTAACATTTTTAGGGTTTAAAATGGTTTTTAGAGTTTTTAGTGGGTTTAATTGTTTTTACGGGTTTTTTTGGTTTTTAAGTATTTTAGGAGTTTTAAGATTTTTTGGGGGTTTAGGGGTTTTAGGAATTTTTTGGGGTTTTAGATATTTTTTTTGGTTTTTTATGTGTTTTATGTTATTATGGTTTACTTAGGGGTTTTCAATTTTTTTAAGGTTTTTATGTTTTTAGGGATATTTAGGCATTTTTAGGATTTTTATGGTTTTTATTGCTTTTAGATATTTGAGAGTTTACTTTATTTTTATAGGGTTTTTGTCATTTTTTGGTTTTATGGATTTTAATTATTTTTATGTTTTTTGGGATTTCATAGTGGTTTTCAGGGTTTTTTCGGTTATTTCCATTTTAGGGATTTTTAAGTTTTTATGGGTATTTAGGGGGATTTAGTGGTTTTTTTGGTATTTTTAGGGTTTTAGGGGCTTTCAAGATACGTAGGGGTTTTATGTTTTGGGGTTATAGGGATTTGAAGGTTTTTAGTGTTTTTTAATATTTTTAAGGTTATAATGGGTTTATATAGTTTTATGTGGTTTTAGGGTTTTTATGGGTTTTTAGGTTGTTCTTATTTTTGGGATGGTTAAGGATATTATGGGATTAAAAGTTTTTGGGATATTTAGAATTTTTAATTCTTTAGGATTTTATATGTTTTTATGATTTTATGTTTTTATTATGTTTTTTCAAGGGTTTTCAGTTTTTTACACTTTTAGGGATATTTAGGGGGTTTTATTTTTTATTGTTTTAGTGTTTTAAGGAGTTTTCTCAGTTTTTTCTGATTTTTTTGTGTATTATGTGTTTTTTATAGGATTGTAGTTTTTTAGGTTTTCTTGGGTTTTAAGTATTTTATGCTTTTATGGTTTTCTTATGGGGTTTAAGGGGGTTTTTTGGTTTTTTATATTTTTAAAAATTTTAATGTATTTTATGTATTATTTTGGTTTTTATGGTTCTTAGGGATTTTTTATGGTTTTATTGTTCTTAGGGTTTTTTGGTTTTTTTTGAATTTTTAAACAATTTAGGGTTTTAAAGGGTTTTTTGTTTTTTATTTAGTATTATCATTTTTAATTATTTTTATGTTTTTTATGGTTTCAAGGGGTTTTATGGAATTTTGGGTCCTTTAGTATTTTTCAGTTTTAGTATTTTTTTGGGGGTTTAGCAGTCTGGAGTATACTAAAATTTTATCATTCGCTTTGGGTTTTAGGGGTTTAGGGCTTTTTACATTTTAATGGATTTAAAGGAAATTTTTCTGGTTTTTATGGTTTTTTAGGTTATCATTGATTTTGAGGGGTTTTTTAGTTTTTTATGGTTTTTAGGGTTTTATATTTTTAAAGGTTTATATGGGTTTAAGTGTTTTTATGTTTTTTTTATTTTCTTTGGTTTTAAGAGTTTTTATGTATTTATATATTTTTATATATTTTTTGGTTTTTATTGTTTTTTTTTTGTTTTAGTGATTTTTGGGTGGTTTTAAGAGACTTTAGTGTTTAATGTGTCATTATTGTTTTTGGGGCTTTAAGGGTTATTAGTTTTTTATGGTTTTTAGAAATTTTAGTTTTTTTTAATGTTTTGGGGCTTTTAATAATTTTTTAGAGTTTTTAGTGGGTTTTAGGGTATCTACTGTTTTTAGGGTTTTTAATGGTCTTTAGGTGTTTTATTGTTTTAATCAGATTTAGGGTATTTAATTTTATTTTATGTGTTTTAGGTTTTTCATAGTTTTTAGGTTTTTATGGGTGTTAAGTGTTTTTTTTTGTTTTTATAATTTTCTTTTGTTGGGGGGGGGGGGGGTTACATTTTTTGGCAATTTTAAGGATTTTTTATGATATTTATGGTTTTTAGAAAATTTTAGAGTTTTTAATATTTTTAATGTTTTTATAGTTTTCAGGGTAATTATTGTTTTTAGGTTTTTTAGAGTTTTAAGAGTTTTTATATTTTTATGATTTTTTTTGATTTTTGGGTTCTTTCTATTTTGGGGGATTTTAAATGATTTTTAAGATTCTCTTAAGATTTTTCGGATTTAGGGATTTTGAGGGTTTTTATGATTTTATTATGTTTTTATGGTTTTTTTTGTTTTTATGGGTTGTAACCTTTTTTAGTATTTTTATGGTTTTAGGGCTATAAATTCATTTTATAGTTTTTAGTGATTTTTGATTTTTAGGGGTTGATAGTGTTTTTAAGGTTTTAGTGGTTTTAATGATTTTAGGTGTTTTTTGGGTTTTTTGGGACTTCTTAAGGTTCATAGGGTTTTTTATCATATGTAGTTTATTTAGGGGATTTAGCTATTTTGGGTTTTTACAATTTTATTTAGGGTTTTCTATCTTTTTAGGGTTTTGAATGTTTTTAGGGATATTTAGGGATATTTAGGATTTTAATGGTGTTTTTATGTTTTGGGATTTCAAGGGTTTTAGGGTTTTTAGGGGTTTTATAATTTTCTTTATGTTTTAAGGGTGTTTAAGTGTTTTTAGCATTTTAAGTTATTCATTTTTTTCATGGTTTTTAGAGTTTCTTACATTATTCAGGATTTTAAGGACATTTTAGGATTTTTTATGATTTTTAAGGGGGTTTTAGGGTTATTAAAGTTTGAATGTATTTTTTATGTTTTTAGGGTTATTTTGATGTTTTTTGGGTTTTAAAGGTTTTTATATTTTCTCAATATTTTTAGGGGTTTAAATGGGTTTTATAATTTTTAGTTTTTTTTGTTTTTCATAGGTTTTTAGTGTTTGCAAGGTTTGTAGAGGTTTTATGGGTTTTGGGGGTTTAAGTGTTTGTAGTGTTATTTAATGGATTTTATAGCATTTTTTATTTTTTATTTTTTTAAGGGTATTATGTGTTTTTATGTTTTTAATGTTTCTTAGGTATTTTCCATGCTCATAGAGTATTTATGTTTTTAGGTATTTTTATAGATTTCATTATTATTTTTTTATTTTGTAGGGTTTCAGATATATTGTGGGTTTAATTGGGTTTTAGGGTTTTTTAAGGTTTTATCGGTTTTTAGGGTTTTGGGGGTTTGTATTGTTTTTAGGGTTTTGAGGTTTTCTTAGAAGATTTCGGGGTTTTTAGGGTTTTTCAAATTTTAATGGATTTTTAAGGAATTTTAGGTGTTTTATGGTTTTTAAAATTTTATGGGTTTTGATTGGGTTTTTTGGGTTGTAATGGTTTTTTGGATTTTTATAGTTTTTTATTTTTTTAGGGTTGCATGTTTTTTTTGTGTTCTTATCATTTTAAGGTATTGAAATATTTTTTGAGTTTTTTTTGGTGTATTGTATTTTTATGGGGTTTTGTGGTTTTTATGTTTTTACGTTTTTTATATTTTTAAGAGTTTTAGGGTTTTTTAGGGTTTTATGGTTTTCTAGGGTTTTTAGTATTTTTATGGTTTTTGGGGGTTTTATAGTTTTTAGTTTTTTAAGGTTGTCTTTTCGGTTTTTATGGTTTTAGGGGTTTTTATGGTTTTAGGGACTTTTGGGGAGTTTTTAATCTTTTAATGGTTTTTCGGGATTTAGGGATTTTTAGGTTTTTTTTGGTTTCTTAAACTTTTTATGGTTTTAAGCGTTTTTTAGTTTTTTGGGGGTATTAATAGTTTGTAGGATTTATTTTTTTCATTACGGTTTTAGGTTTGTTAATTAATTTTAGGGTGTTTTAGGGTTGTTATTGTTTTGAGGGTTTTTTGGGTTTTAAGGGGTTTTTTTGTTTTTTGGGTTTTATGTTTTTTAGATTTTTTTTGATGTTTTAGGGGTACAAATGATTTTTAGAGTTTTTAATGGATTTTAGCGTTTTTATGTATTTTTTACGCATTAATTGATCTTATTGGTTTGTTTGGTATTGAGGGTTTAGGGTATTTTCAGGGTTTTTATCATTTTTAGGATTATTAGGGGTTTTTTTGTTTTTAGATTTTTAATGTTTTCATAGATTATTTTCATGGTTTTTAGCCTTTTTTAAATTTTCAATTGATTTTTTGGGGGTTTAGTAATTTAACGGTTTTTATATTATTATGATATTTTGGCGGTTTTTACGTTTTTATGGTTTTTTGAGTTTTTAGAGGTTTTTTGGGTTTTTTGAGCTTTTAAATTTTTTATGGGTTTAAATGGTTTTTAGCGTTTTTAGTTGGTCTTTATGATTTTATGGGTGATAGGGTTTTTAATGTTTTTAGGGGTTTTATGGGTTTTAGTTTTTTTCATGTTTTTATGCCTTTTTTTATTTTTAGTAGTTTTATGTGTTTTGGGTTTTATGTATTTTTATATTATTTATGTTTTATTAGGGTTTTTAGGGTGTTTTATTTTATTTGTATTTTTATGTTTTTTATGATTTTTTTATGATTTTAGGGTTTCCAATGTTTGTTTTGGGATTTTTATGGTTTTTAGGAATTTTTTAGGTTTTTAATAATTTATTTGTTTTTCCATTTTTTTAGTTTTATATGTTTGTTATGTATTTTAGAGTTTTTAAAAAACAATTAGTGGTTTCAAGGGTTTTTAGAGTTTTTATGCTTTTAAAACTCTTTCAACTCAAGGAAATAAAACCCACCTAAAGACCCAAAAAACTGAAAAAACCCCATAAAGGAAATAAAATCCCCCAAAAATTCATAAAAACCCTATATAATCAAAAATAAATCTAAAAACTTTTTCTACTCATAAAAACTCTAATAAAGACTAAAAAACATTAAAAACCTTAAAAACTAAAAAAACACATAAAACCTAAAAAATTGTATAATCGCCTAAAAACCATCAAAATCCAAAAAACTATAAATACCCCTAAAGAATTTCTAAAAATACCTAAAAAGACCTAAAAAGGAAACAACACTAAAAACCTTAGATAACCCTAAGAAACCCATAAAAAAGTTAAAAAGCTAAAAACCACTAAAAACATAAAAAAATATAAAAACCCCTAAGAAACACTAAATTCTATAAACACCCCTAGAAACCCTAACCACCAAATCCCATAAAAATCCCAAATACCCATTAATAACTCCAAAAAACCGTTAAAAAAATTCAAAAACTATAAAAACCTTAAACACACTAAAAAACTCAAAAAAACCTTAAAAAATATTATAAAAACCTTAAAACCGTAAAATCCTCAAAAACATTAAAAATACCAATAAATACAAAAAAACATAAAAATACCTACAATAATTATACCCATAAAAGCCTAAAAAACTACCAAACTATTTAAAACATAAAAAATATAAAAACCCTAAAACCCTAAAAAACGAAAAAAAATCCAAAAAACCATAAAAATCCATAAAAACCATAAAATACATTAAAATCCTAAAAAATACATAAACAACCCTAAAAATGATAAAAATCCTTTAACCCCTATAAAAGACTAATAAAACATTAAAAACCTAAAAACACATAAACCATTAAAAACCTAAAAAAAACCCCAAAAACCCTAAGCCATTTAAAACACTAAAAAACCTAAATATAACAAAAACCATAAAACCCACTAATAACGTTAAGAAACCATAGAAACCTAAAAACTAATAAATGTATTTTAAACCCTTTAAACAACTAAAAATTATAAAAAAATATAAAATTCTTGAAAACCATAAAAAACTAAAAAATCCCAAAAATCTAAAAAACAATATAAAAATTATAAATTCATAAGAAACCCAAAAGAACCCTGAGAATCACTAATAAACATAAAAAATATAAAAATAATAAAAATCCCTAAGAATTCCTAAAAACAAAAAACCCCTAAAACCCTAAAATCCCCTAAGAAACCCTTAAAAATCAAATAACACTTAAAAACCCAAAAAACCAAAAAATGATAAAAACCCTAAAGAACCCTAAAAACACTAAAAACACTCAAAATCCCTGTCCCCCCACTCTAAATAAAAAACCAAATAAAATTCACAAGAAATCCCAAAATATGTAAACCCCCCTAAAAACCCTGAAAACCCCTATGAAAACCCTAAAAAACAATAAACACTTTAAACCCCTAAAAACCTAAAAACACTATAAACCATATAAAACATAAAGCTGTAAAAATACCAAAAACATTAAAAATCCCTAAAACCCTAAAAACACTAGAAATCTTAAAAAATCCCTAAAAATATCTAAAATCACAAAAAACACAAAGGCTCTAAAAATCCATAAATCCCTAAAAACCATACAAATACTAAATAACCCCTAAAAATCTCCAAAAGATATAAAACCATAAAAGACCCTAGAACCCTAAAAACCACTAAAAACTATTAAAACCCCTAAAAACATTAAAAAACTTAAAAACCCATAAAAACTAAAACACTATAAAATATCTAAAAACCCTTTACATCCCTATAATATTTAAAACTCTCAAAAACTGTTAAAACAAAAAAAAATCAAAAAAACACCCAAAACCCTAAAAAACTCAAAATCCTCTAAAACCCCCATAAACCCAAAACACCCTCAATGTCTATAAATACCATAAGAAACCAAAAACATTTACTAATAAAAACCCAAAAATCCATAAAAACATCAAAACCCCTAAAAACGTTACAAAACACTAACAACCTTTAAAACATAAAAAAACCTAAAATCCTTAAAACCCTCTACAGATGCTAAAAACGCTAAAACCCTAGAAATAACAAAATACTATGACTATAAAAACCATAAACATCTTAAAAAATCTCTAAAAATCTTCAAAAATGATAAAAAAAAATATAAAAAACCTTGAAAACCCATAAAGATAGAGTCCACGATAGCCTTTTACAAATCTATGGAAGTTGACTCTGGAAGGGGAGGTCGGTATGTCAAGGCCCAACTGAATGTGCAGAAGCAACATCTCAGAGTGTATTACACTACTTTCCTAAATAAATATGAATCATCTGAATGTTATTTGGTGGAGTTAGATGTTTCCTCTAGTTATGGTGCATATGGGGACCCATATAGGGATGTAGACGTTGGCTTATAGGCCCTGATTCTTTTTCTTCTGGTTTTTTGGTGTTTTGTAGTTTTAGTTCATGGGGGGTTTTGTGCTTTTTGGGAGGGGGCTTTTTTCCCCACCCCACCCCTATCTGCTTTTCTTTTTATTTAAAAAAATTTGTGAGTCCAGGAATAGCCTGGCCTCACACCATCCTTGCCCTAATAAAACATTAAAAACCTAAAAATACTAAAAATACCTAAAAACCTAAAAAATCCTAAAACCCCTAAAACCCAAAAAAACTATAAAAAATAAAAAACCCATAAAAACCTAGAAAACCATACTACTCGATAAAAACAATAAAACCAACTAAAAACACTTAAAACACATTATTCCTCTAAAAAATTTAAAAACTATAAAAAAACCTAAAACCCCAAAAAACGAAAAAACACCAAAAAACACAAAATAATAATTAAAAAACTAAACCCCCTAAAATTCCTAAGAACCCTAAAAGACCATAAAAATCCTTAAAAGGCACTAAAAATCCCCCAAGACGTGAAAAAACATAAAAACCCTGAAAACCCCTAAGAAGCCATTAAAATCCTAAAAACACTTAAAACATATAAAATTCAAAAAAGATTTAAATATTTAAAACCCCTTAAAAACAGTTATAACCAAAAAAACCGATAAAAACATATAAACACAAAAACCCCATAAAATCACTAAAAGAACTAAAAACCCTAAAATCTATTTAAACCACTAAAAATATTAAAAGATTCTTAAAAACCATAAAAACTCAAAATAACCCCTAAAAATACAACAAAATCCATAAAATCCCTAAAACCCCTCAAAAACTCTAGAACCTTCAAAACCCATAAAAACCCCTAAAACCAAAAAAAATCTAAAAATACTTAAAAAAATCCCTAAAACCATAAGAACCATAATTACCATGAAAAACCAAATAACACCATAAAAACCTAACAACACTTGAAACCAGTAAAAAAATTTAAATCCCAAAAAATTGTTAAAATCCCTAAAAACTATAAAAACACTAAAAATACCTAAGAACGTTAAAAAAATAAAATTCCATTAAAGAAATAAAGATCCCTAAAAATATAAAAACCATTTAAAACCTTGAAAAAAATTATGAAAATCCTAAAAAACAAAAAAAATACTTAAAACCCCTAAAAACAAAAAAAAACAAAAAAAACCCATGGAGACAATAAAAGCCCTAAAACCATAAAGACCAATAAAACCTTAAAAACCCTAAAACCCCATAAAATTCATTAAACCACTAAATTATCAAAAACACTTTTAAAACACAAAAAATTTAAAAAGTCTATAAAACGTTAAAAATCCTAAAAAATCAATACAAAATCTCTAAAAATCCAAAAAACCAAAAAACCTTTAAACCCTTAAAAACCCAAAAAACTGTTAAAACCCCTCACAATCCCTAAAAACCATAAAAATATATTAAAATCCAAATGAATCTCCAAAAATCCATAAAAACATAAATAAATTTAAATACACAAAAAACACTAATATATCTATAAAAACTAAAAACACTTTAAACCCCTAAAAAACAAAAAAAAATCTAAAAACCCTAAATACACTAAAAACCATATAAATCAAAAAAACCCTAAAAACCAATAGAAACACATAAAACCCATAATCCACAAAAAAATATAAAAACTCTTTAATCCTCTAAATTAATAGAAAACTGTAGATATGATTAAAAACACTAAAAACTCAAAATATTCACTGAAAACCCAGTTAACCATAAAAATACTAAAAACACCAAGGACCTTAAAAATCATCAAAATCCCTGAAACCCATAAAAGACTTTAAAAATCCAAAAAATCCCAAAAAACATACAAAACATTAAAAACCCAGAAAACCCTAGAGGAAACCTAAAAGATATAAAAAACAAAATCCCAAAAAAACTAAAAAGGGTAAAATAAATAAACCATAAACCCAAAAAAAAACCCCTCACCATCCCCCATGAAAACATAAAAACCATAAAAACCCAAAATCCATAAAACCGTAAAAAAATTAAAATAATAAAAATACCAAAAATCCTTATAGATGTAAAAACCATAAAAACGCAGAAAACCCCCAAGAAAACCTAACAAATGAAAAAAATGTAAAACCCCTAAAATTTTTAAAAACTCTAAAAACCCTACATGACTCTAAAAACATTAATACTCTCAAAAAAAATTGATTCCCCTAAAATCCATAAATAAAAAAACACTAAAAACACTAAAATCCAATGAAACCCCTAAAACATTAAAAACCTCTAAAAAACATAAAACCTTAAAAAATTAAGAAAAAAAACAAGGAAAAAAATAAAAACCCTAAAAACATTATAATTCATTAAATTCCTTTGAAATCGAAAAAAAATCCATAAAATTCATTAAATTCCCTAAAAATACATAAAAGGCAAAAACCCTAAAAACCTAGAAAAACCATAGAAATCCTTAAAACCTAAAACACTTAAAACCCATAAAATCACTAAAAGGCTAATACCCCTAAAAACCAATAAAAACTCAAGAAACCATAAAAATTGATAAAAACCATAAAAACAAGGAAAACACTAAAAAAACCATTAAACCCCTAAAAAGGTTAATAAACAACAAAAAATTAAACAAACTAAAAAACTCAAAAAACACTAAAAATCTATAAAAACACAAAAACCTGAAAACACCTCAAAACCATAAAACTGAAAAAATCTATAAAAATCCTAAAATCCCAAAAAATCTATAAAAACATAAAAACCATAAAACCTAGGGACAACTCTTAGTGAACATTAAAAACCAAAAAACACTTAGACACCAAAAAATCAAAAAACATTAAATCCTTAGAATCCCTAAAAAACATAAAAACCCCAAAACCCTAAAAACCTAGAAACAAATAAATAAACTAAAAATTTCTAAAAATACATAAAAAAATAAAAACCCTAAATAATCTGAAAAATCCAAATAAAATATTAAAAAAATAAAAACACGTGAAAATCCTTTGAAACCTAAAACCCCTAAAACCCTAAAAAACCCCCTAAAAATCATAAAATCGATAGAATACCTACAAACCCTAAAAACCCTAAAACCCTAAAAAACCATGAATAACTATAAAAAACCATTAAATCCCTAAAATAATTAAATAATCTTAAAAATCATTAAACCTCAGAAAACTAAAAAACCAAAAAACTCAAAAAAAACCTACTAATCCCTAAATAACATAAAAATTCTAAAAAACACTAAAAATCCCAAAAATTTTAAAAAACATATATACCAAAAAGAAACTGAATAAAATATTTAGGCCAAAAAAACATAAACCCACTAAAAATCCCAAAAATTCTAAAACCCTAAAAACCCAAAAAACCCAAAAATACTGTAAAACCCCTCAAAATCCCAAAAACCGAAAAAATCCATAAAATCATGAAAATCAATAAATATTCATAAAAATATAAAAAATCCAAAAACCCATGAAAACCACTATGAAAACCGTAAAACCTAAAAAATAGAACCTTAAATAACATAAAAATGATAAAAACTCTAAAAACCCTAAAAAACCAAAAAAAAATCCCTAAAATAGTAAAAAATGTTAAAAATCCCCAAAAACCGTGAAAACACTAAAAAATATAGAAATACTTTAAACCCCTAAAAAATTAAAAAAAAATTAAAAACAAAAAACCCTAAAAATACTAAAAACCAAAAAACCCCGAAAAACCCTAAAAATCCTACAATCCATCAATATCTCTAAAAACACAAAAAATCCATTAAAATCATAAAAATTCCAAATAAATCCCTAATAATTTAAAACCCCCCAAAAACAATGAAAATCCCTAAAAACCCATTAAAACTAAAAACTATTGAATCCGCTAAAAAACTAGAAAACACTAAAAACCATAAAACCCCCAAGGCCACAAAAACCTAAAAAAATCCTAAAAACTACTAAAAACATGAAACCCCTTTATACCCATAACAATGTTAAAAACCTATAAAAACATTAAATAACAAATTTCCAAAAAACCCCTAAAATCACAAAGAAACTATAGACCCCCCAAAAGCCCAAAAACCCTAAAGACTCCTAAAAATCCTAAGAAATCATAAAAATCCTAAAAGGCCTTAAAATACCTAAAAATATAAAAAATTCCAAGAAACCTATAAATGTCCTAATAATTCCATAAAAATAAAAAAAACATGAAACCCATAAAAAATAAAGAGTTCTAATATCTTTAAAAACTACAAAAAAAAACATACATTAAATCCTCTCAAAATCCCTAAAAACCAAAAAAATCCAAAAAATCAATAAAAATCCCTAAATATGTGAAACCACTAGAAACCCTAAAAATAATAAAAAAATTATTAGAAATTCATAAAAATCACTCAAAATGTAAAAACCCTCAAAACCCATAATAAAACCATTAAATCCAAAAAAACACTAAAACCCTTAAAAACATGAAAAATGATAAAAAAAACCCCTAAAAACTATAAAATGACCTAAAACACTATATATACCTAGAAAACCATAAAAACCCATGAGAAAACCTAAAAAATCACTAAAATTCCATAAAATGTTAAAACCCTAATAACCATGAAAACCCATAAGAAAACCATAAAACATAAAAATAATTAAAACCCCTAAAAAGGCACTAAACCCCTTAAAACCATAAATTAACTTAAAACCCCTAAAACCATAAAAATCATAAAAACCAATAAAAACCACAAAAAAGCATAAAACCCACTAAAAACTCTAAAAGTCCTTTAAAACTAAGAAAAGTTAAAAACTCTAAATTTTTAAAAAACCCTTAGACCCTAAAAAACAAAAAAACTCAAAGAAACCATAAAAACCCTAAAAACCAATAAAACCATAAAAATATTTAAAACCATAAGAACCATAAAACACCTAAAAATCCTTAAAAACCCTAAAACCCTAAAAAACACAAAACCCATAAAAACCAAGAAAATAGAAAAAACCTAAAAAACATAAAACCCTTTAAAACCATAAAACCCCTAAAAACCCCTAAAAAACCTCAAAACCATAAACCCCCTAAAACCCTAGAACTATAAATACCCCAAAAAACCTTAAAAAATCAAAAACCAATAAAACCCCTAAAAACCACTAAAAGCCATAAAAACTCTAAAACCCCATAAAACCCTAAAAACCGTAAAGATCCAAGAAAATCCCTAATAATACCTAAGAATTTAAAAATTCCATAAACACCCTTAAAAATTCCTATGAAAATGATAAAAACCATATAACACTTGAAACCCCTAGAAACAAAAAAAAAACTAAAACCCCAAAAGACCATAAAACCCCTAAAACTGATAAAAACCATAAAACCCCCAAAAAACATTACAAACCCAACCAACCCATAAAATCCAAAAAATTAACATTGAATCTAAAATGTATTGAAACCCCTAAAACATTAAATAATCTAAAACCCATAAAAATCATAAACACTAACCCCCCCTAAAACCATGAAAAACCATAAAAACCCTAAAGCCCTAAAATCCCCAAAAAACTCTAAACCCCAAAAAACAATAAAAATCCTACAAAATCCATAAAAATCCCTAAAAACATAAAAAACCTAAAAACCCGAAAACCCTAAAGAAAAACATTAAAAAATTTCTTAAGTCACCTAAAACCCAAACACACTGAAAACCTCACAAAACCCTAAAAACCATAAAAATCTAAAAAATGAAAAAAACCATTAATACACAAAAAACACCAAAAACCATAAAATGGGTAAAAACCCAAAAACCCTTTAGACATATAAAAATATTAAAAAACTAAAATCATATAAAACTTAAAAAAATTTAAACCCCCCCTAAAACCAAAAAAACATAGACCCTAAAACACTCAAAAACACTAAAAACCCTAAAAACATAAAAATATAAAAAAATGAAAGAAAATTAGTAAAAATGTAAAAAACCCTAAAAGCTCTAATACCCTAATAAAACCATAAAAACATAAAAACGCTAAAAAATGCTAAAAACATAAAGAATGATAAAAAAATTAAAAACACTAAAAACCCTAAAAGGCTCTAAAATAAAAAAAATCCCAAAACAAAAAAAAATAACCATAAAAAAGCAAGAAATAGAAAAACCCTGAAACCCCAGAAAACACTATTAAAGCCATAAAATACTAAAAAACATAAACCCCCTAAAATTAGTAAAATACACTAAAAACCCTTAAAACACTAAAAACCACAAAAAAACCCCTAAAATTATTAAAAAACACTGAAACCCCATTATAACCTCAAAACCCAATAAAATCTCTAAATGCCATTGAACCCATAAAAACGTTAAAAACTCAAAAAACCTTAAAAAATCTAAAAACACAAAAAAACTTTAAAAATATAAAAAATAAAAAAACACCTTATGTCCTAAAAATCCATAAAAACCCTATGAACCCCCAAACCCCATAAAAACCATAAAAAACCTAAAAACTCTGAAAACTATAAAGTCATAAATATACCTAAAAATCCTTAAAACATAAACAACATAAAAAACCCAAAAACCCTAAGAAAAACGTAAAAAGAAAAAAACACATAAATATATAAAGACCTAAAAATTATAAAAACACTGGAAAATCATAAAAACCCCTAAAAATCATAAAATCCATAAAAACATATAAGTCCCTCAAAATCCAAAAAAAATGTAAAAAACACTAAAATCCATGAAAACCCTAAAGGAAACCATAGAAACCTAAAACCATATAAAATAAATAAAATCCATAATAACACTAAAAAACATAGTAACCATACAATTATAAAAACATATAATAACCATAAGGAATCCTAAAACCCATAAATACCCTAAAAACCCACTAAAAACCTTAAAAACACATTAAAACCCTAAAAATGTTAAAACCCTAAAAATGTTAAAAACCTATAAAATCATTAAAAACCCTAAAAACCCAAATGAACCATAAAAAAGAAAAAACCACATAAAATCCCCAAAACCCTCAAAATCCCATGAAATCCTAAAAATAATAAAAATCCTAAAAATCCCTAAAAATCACTGAAAACGTCAAAAACACTAAAATACTTAAACACCCCCCCCCCCCCCATGAAAAACATAAATACCAAAAAACCAAAAAACCCTTAAAAACCATAAATTTATTTGAAAACACTCAATCCCATAAAAACGTCTGAAACCCATAAATCCAACAAAAAAACCTAATAATCCCAAAACCACAAAATACAATAAAAACATTTAAACACCTAAAAATGTTGATATACTTTAAAAATCCGAAACAACCCAAAAAATTTCAAAAACCCCATAAAACACAAAAATATAAAACCCTCAAAACCCTAAGACACCAAAAATCCGAAAATAACCGTAAAATCCTATAATTATCCTAAAAACCCAAAAAAATCAAAAAAATGTAAAAACCCAAAAAACACTGAACACCCATTAAGAAACATTAAAAACCTAAAAAACATAAAACCCCTAAAAACCTAAAAATGATAAAAACCATAAAATACCCTAGAAACCATAACACCCATAAAAATCAAAAAACCCCTAAAACCCATTAAAACCACTAAAACCCATAAAACACAGAAAACCACTAAAAACAGCCAAAAATTAAACCCATAAAATTTAAAAAACCTCTAAAAACATTTAAAACCATAAAAATCTCAAAAAATAATACAAAACCATATAAACCCATATAAACCTAAAAATTCTAAAACCCCCACAAAATCCCTAAAAACAAAAAAAACATAAAAATACTAAAAAATACATAAAAAAATAAATGTAAAAATACCTAAAACCCAAAAAAACCCTAAGAAGACATTATAACCGTAAAGTCACCTATAACCCATAAAAACACTAAAAACATTAGAAACCCATAAAACCCCTAAAACCCCCTAAATACAATAAAAACAAGAAAATACCACAAAAATGTTAAAAACCATTAAGGCCCCTAAAAACTACTAAAAACCCAGTTACACATTAAACCCCTAAAAATGTTAAAAACTCAAAAAACCATAAAACCCCTAAAAATAAAAAAACACTTAAAATACCAAAAAAACCCTTAAAAAACTAAGAACCATGAAAAATAAAAAACCATAAAACCTTAAAAACCATAAGAATCATAAAAATCCTAAAAGAGACCTAATAATCAATAAAAATTTAAACACCCTTAAAACCCTAAAATATAGAAAGAAAACCATTAAATCAAAAAAATCGTAAAACCCCTTAAAACCCTAAAAAGCGTTAAAAACCTTGTAACCCCTAACACACCCTAAAAACCATAAAAATCCTAAATACCTTAAATACCAATAAAAATCATTTGAAATCCCTAAGAATCCCTATAAATTAAAAAAATTTAAAAACCCAGAAAACCCTAAGAAAATATTAAAAACATAAAAAATCCAAAAATCCCTAAAATCTTAAAACACACTAAATTATCTACAAAACATTAAGAACACAGAAAAATATAAAATCCCATAAAAAATTAGAACCCCATAAGAACCCAAAAAACAAAAATAAAATCTACAAACCCTTTAATCCCCTAAAATGAAAAAAAATCCCAAAAACCAAAAACCCCCAAAAAACCGATCAAAATCCCTAAAACCCCTCAAAACCCTAAAAACATTAAAAAAAATCCAAAAATCCACAAAAACATAATAAACCCCTAAAGACACGAAAATCCCTAATAAAAACTTAAAAAATGAAAAATACAAAAAAAACAACAAAAACCAAAAAAAGGCAAGAATCCATAATGTCCCAAAAACCCTAATGCCTATAAAATTTGTAAAAAAATATTAAAAAATCTCAAAAAATACCTCGAAACATAAAAAATCATAAAATTCAAAAAAAAACCAAAGACAACCTTGAAAACTCATAAAACTCCTAACGAAATAAATACAATGAGACACCCTAAAAACCCTAAAAACCCAAAAAAATCATAAAAACCTCAAAACCATAAAACCCTAAAAAATAAAATCCTTAAAAACCACTAAAAACACTAAAAACACATTAAACCGGTAAAAAAATTAAATCTTATAAAATCAATAAAAAAAACAAAAAAAACACTGAACCCGCCCAAAAAATAATAAAATGCTTAACATACCTAAAGACCCTAAAACATTAAAAACCATAATAATAGTAAGATAACCTAAAAACTAAAAAAATTAAATCCCCTAAAACCCCGAAAAAACCAAATGAGAACCTTAAAAACTTAAAAATAATCAATACCCTTAAAAATCTAAAAACACTAAAAAACATAAAACCCCATATGAACCATAAAATGTTCTAAACACTTTTAAAAATAATAA
This sequence comes from Viscum album, assembly GCA_963277665.1. Lineage (NCBI taxonomy): Eukaryota > Viridiplantae > Streptophyta > Magnoliopsida > Santalales > Viscaceae > Viscum > Viscum album. The sequence goes on from OY728120.1 coordinate 2,119,813,225, forward strand.
CCCATTAAACAATAAAAACCCCACTAAAAACACTAATAGCCATTTACTTCCCTAAAAATGTTAAAAAAGACTCCAAGATTCCTTAAAACCAAAAAAACTCAAAAACCCCCTAAAAACCATAAAAATACTAAAAATCCCAAAAAACACTAAAAACATAAAAAACTCACAAAAAATGAAACAACATAAGAAAACTTGAAAAAAATAGGAAAAGATAGAACCTCCAAAAATCGAAAAAATTAAAACAATTCTATAAAACCATAAAACCCTAGAAACTCAAAATCCCCCAAAATCCCCAAATACATAAAATATGCTAAAAACCACAAAAAATTTATAAATACACAAAAAACCATAAGAAAAACATAACACCATAAAAACACATAAAATCTTCAGAAAACCTATAATCACTATAAACCATAAAAAACCCTAAACCCCTAAAAACCCTAAAAACCACTAAAAACATTTAAAAACAATAAAAACCATAAAACAAAATAAAATATCTTAAAACCATTTAAACCACTAAAAACATTAAAAAACAATAAAATCATTAAATTTTATAAAACACTAAAAAAACCCTGAAGACTAAAAAATCCAAACAACTCCCAAAACCCCTAAAATCCTTCAAAAACTCTAAAACTCATAAAAAACAATAAAAATCATAAAAATCACTCAAAAACTTATAAAGAAAAAAACCCTAAAAACCCAGAAAACATTAAAAATGTAAAAATACTTAAATCATCAAGACAACTAAAAATGGTAAAAACATTAAAAATTCCCCAAAACCCTAAAATATCCAAAAAACCGTTCAGATTCCCAAAAACCACCAAAACCGATAAAAACCCAAAGAAACTCCTAGAAATTCCTAAAACCCTAAAAAACCCAAAAACCCCAAATGAAAACCTATAAACACATAAAACCACTAAAAACCTAAATGACTCAAAAATCATAAAAATATAAAAACTCTAAAATAATAAAAAAAAACATTAAAAACCCTAAAAATTCATAAAACCCAAAAACATATTAAAAAAAATATAAGAACCATTTAAACCACAAAAAATATCCAAAATTTATGAAAAACCTATAAAACCATATAAATCTAAAAAAACACATAAAACCTAAAAAATAAAAAAACCCCTAAAACCCCTAAAAACCATAAAAACCATATAAATCCTAATAAAGACATAAAAATACCCAAAAATCCCTAAACAACCCCCCTAAAACCCTAAAAACCCCTAATAAACCCTTAAAAACACTAAAACCCCAAAAAACCAAAAAATTATAAAAACCCTAAAGAAACCTAAAAACACTAAAAACACTCAAAATCCCTACCCCCCCCCCCCCCTCTAAAAAAATCCAAATAAAATTCACAAGAAATACCTAAATACATAAAACCCCCCTAAAAACCCTGAAAACCCCTAAGAAAACCCTAAAAACTCTAAACACTTTAAACCCCTAAAAACACTATAAACCATATAGAACACTAAAACCCTAAAAATACCTAAAACAATAAAAATCCCTAAAACCCTAAAAACACTAGAAATCTAAAAAAATCACTAAAAATATCTAAAATCCCAAAAAACATGAAGGATATAAAAATACCAAAATCCTTAAAAACAATAAAAATACTAAATAATCCCTAAAAATCCCTAAATGATATAAAACCATAAAAGACCCTAGAAACCCTAAAACCACTAAAAACCATTAAAACCCCTAAAAACATTAAAAACCCTAAAAAACCATAAAAACCAAAACACTATAAAATATATAAAAACCCTTTACATCCCTATAATATTTAAAAACTCTAAAAAATCATTAAAACAAAAAAAATCAAAAAAACCCCCCAAAAATAAAAAAAAACTCAAAATCCTCAAAAATCCCCATAATCCCAAAAAACTGCCAAAAAAACAAAAACCACAAAAAACACTCAATGTCCATAAATACCCTAAGAAACAAAAAAAATTAATAATAAAAGCCCCAAAATCCATAAAAACATCAGAAACCCTAAAAACCATACAAAACAGTAACAACCTTTAAAACATAAAAAAAACATAAAATCTTTAAAACCCTCTACAAATACTAAAAACGCTAAAACCCTAGAAATACCCAAATACTAAGACCCTAAAAACCATAAAAATCTTACAAAATCTCTAAAAATCCTCAATAATGATAAAAAAACAAAAAACATTGAAAACCAATAAAGATAGAGTCCCCGAGAACCTTTTACAAAGATACGGAAGTTGACTCTGGAAGGGGAGTTCGGTCTGTCAAGGGACATCTGAATGTGCAGAAGCAACATCTCAGAGTGTGTTACACTACTTTCCTAAATAAATATGAATCATTTGAATGGGATTGGGTGGAGTCAGATTTTTCCTCTAGTTATGGTGCTGACGGGGACCCATATAGGGATGTAGACGTTGACTTGTAGCCCCTGATTCTTTTTCTTCTACTTTTTGGGTGATTTGGGGTTTTGGTTCTTAGGGGGTTTTGTGATTTTTGGGTGTGGGTTGTTTGGCCCCATCCCTCCACTGTCAGCTTTTCTTTTTATTTAAAATTTTTTGGAAGTCTAGGAATAACCTGGCCTCACACCTTCCTTGCCATAATAAAACATTAAAAACCTAAAAATACCAAAAATACCTAAAAATCTAAAAAATGGTAAACCCCCTAAAACACAAAAAAAAACTCTAAAAAAACTAAAAAACCCATAAATACTTGAAAACCATAAAACATGATAAAAACAATAAAACCCAATAAGAACACATAAAACAAATTAAACACCTAAAAAATTAAAAAACTATGAAAAAACCTATAACCCCAAAAAAAGAAAAAACACCAAAAAGCACAAAATAACAATTAAAAACCTAAACCCTGTAAAATTCCTAAGAACCCTAAAAGACCATAAAAATCCTTAAAATGCCCTAAAAATCCCTCAAGAAGTGAAAAACCATAAAAACCATGAAAACCCATAAGAAGCCATTAAAATCTTAAAAACACTTAAAACTAATAAAATACAAAAAAATGCTAAAAGTCTTTAAAACCCCTTAAAACCCATTAAAACCATAAAACCGATAAAAAATATAAACACTAAAACCCCATAAAATCACTAAAAGAACAAAAAACACTAAAATCTATTTAAACCACTAAAACTGTTAAAAGAATCTTAAAAACCATAAAAACTCAAAAAACCCCTAAAAATACAACAAAATCCATAAAATCGATAAAACCTCTCAAAAACACTAGAACCTTCAAACCCCCTAAAAACCCCTAAAACTAAAAAAATCATCAAAATAATTAAAAAACCCTAAAACTATAAGAACCATAATTACCATGAAAAACCTATTAAAACCTTAAAAACCTAACAACACTTGAAACCAGTAAAAAAATTTAAAAACCTAAAAATTGTTAAAATCCCAAAAAAACTATGAAAACCCTAAAAATACCTACGAATGCTAAAAACATAAAATTACTTTAAAGACATAAAGATCCCTGAAAATATAAAAACCCTTTAAATCCTTGTAAACATTTATGAAGATCCTAAAAAAACAAAAAACCCTTAAAACCCCTCAAAACAAAAAAACAACAAAAAACCATGAAAACCATAAAACCCCTAAAAACCATAAAGACAACTAAAACCTTAAAAACCCTAAAACCCCATAAAAATCTTTAAACAACTAAATTCTCTAAAACCCTATTAAACCAGAAAAAATTTTAAAAACTATATAAAACGTTAAAAACCCCAAAAAATCAATACAAAGTCTCTAAAAACACAAAAAAACCAAAAAAACCTTTAAAACCCTAAAAACCCTAAATACCGCTAAAACCCCTCACAATCCCTAAAACCCGTATAAACCTATTAAAATCCAAATGAATCTCTAAAAATCCATAAAAACCTAAAAAAATTAAATATACTAAAACCCCTATGAAAGCTATAAAAACCTAAAAACCCATTAAACCCCAAAAAACTAAAAAATGCTAAAAACCCAAAAAACACTAATAACCATATAAATCAATAAAACCCTAAAAAGCAATAGAAACACATAAAACCCATAAACCACTCAAAAATAAAAAAACCCTTTAAACCTATAAATTAATAGAAAACTTTAGATACAATTTAAAACACTAAAAACACAAAAAAATCCCTAACAACCCAATTAACCAAAGAAATACTAAAAACCCCAAGGACCTTAAAAATCATCAAAAACCCTGAAACCACTAAAAGAGGTTAAAAATCCAAAAAATCCCAAAAAACATACAAAACCATAAAAACCTAGAAAACCCTATAGAAAACCTAAAAGATATAAAAAAACATAAATCCCAAAAAAACTAAAAAGTTTAAAATAAAAAAACGATAAACCCAAAAAAAAACCCTCACCATCCCCCAAAAAAACATAAAAACGATAAAAACTCAAAATCCATAAAACCTTGAAAACAATAAAAATACCAAAAATCCCAAAAATCCCTATAGTTGTAAACACCATAAAAATGCAGAAAACCCCCAAGAAAACCTAACAAATGAACAAAAGGTAAAACCCCTAAAATTTTAAAAAACGCTAAAAACCCTACAAGACTTTAAATCATTAATACTCTCAAAAAAATTTGTATCCCCTAAAATCTATAAATAAAAAAAACACTAAAAACTCTAAAATCTAATGAAACCCCTAAAACATTAAAAACCTCTAAAAACATAAAAAATTAAAAAATTTAAGTAAAACCCAAAAAACCAGAAAACAAATAAAAATCCTAAAAACATTAGAATACATTAAAATCCATAGAAATCGAAAAAAACCATAAATTTCCTTAAATTCCCTAAAAATTCAAAAAAGGAAAAAACCCTAAAAACAAGGAAAAATCCTAGAAATCCTTAAAACCTAAAACACATAAAACCCATAAAATCCCTAAAAACTCTAATACCCCTAAAACCCACTAAAAAGAAAAGAAACCCCAAAAATCCATAAAAACCCTAAAAAAGGAAAACACTAAAAACCCCTTTAAACACTTAAAAATGTTAAAAAACTATAAAAAATTAAACAAACTAAAAAACACAAAATACACTAAAAATACATAAAAACACAAAAACCTGAAAACACCTCAAAACCATAAAACCCAAAAAAACTATAAAAATCCTAAAAATCCCAAAATATATATAAAAACATAAAAACCCTAAAGCCCAGCGACAACTCTTAGTGAACATTAAAAACCAAAAAACACTTAAACTAAAAAAATCAAAAAACATTAAATCCTTAAAATCCCTAAAAACCATTAAACCCCAAAACCCTAAAAACCTTGAAACAAATAAATATACTAAAAATTTCTATAAATACATTAAAACATAAAAACCCTAATTAATCTAAAAATCCCAAACAAAATATTAAAAAAATAAAAACACTTGAAACACCTTTGAAACATAAAACCCCTAAAACCCTAAAAATCATAAAATCCATAGAACACCTAAAAACCATAAAATCCATAAAACCCTAAAAACCCATGAATAACTATAAAAAAACCATTAAATCTAAAAAATCATTAAACCCTAGAAAACTGAAAAACAAAATTACTCAAACAAAACCTAATAATCCCTAAATAACATAAAAATCCTAAAAACCCACTAAAAATCCCAAAATATTTAAAAAACCATTATAACAAGAAGAAACCAAATAAAATATTTACGAAAAAAACACATAAACCCACTAAAAATCTCAAAAATGCTAAAACCCTATAAACACAATAAACCCTAAAATACTGTAAAACCCCTCAAAATCCCAAAAACCCCAAAAAACCCATAAAATCAGGAAAAACACTAAATATTCATAAAAACATAAAAAACCCAAAAACCCATGAAAACCACTTTGAAAACCTTAAAACCTAAAAAATAGAACCTTAAATAACATAAAAATGAGAAAAACCCTAAAAACCCTAAAAAAGGCCAAAAAAATCCCTAAAACAGTCAAAAAACTTTAAAAATCCCCAAAAACCGTGAAAACACTAAAAAATATAGAAACCCTTTAAACCCCTTAAAAAATAAAATAAAATTAAAAATTCCATAAAAAATTAAAAACAAAAAAACCCCAAAAACCCAAATAACCAAAAAACCCCAAAAAACCCAAAAAAAACCCTACAATCAATCAATATCTCTAAAAACACCAAAAATACATTAAAATCTTAGAAATACCAAATAAATTTCTAAATATTTAAACCCCCAAAAAACCATGAAAACCACTAAAAACCCATAAAAACAAAAAACTATCAAATCCCCTAAAGAACTAGAAAACAATAAAAACCATAAAACCCCCAAGACCCTAAAAACCCTAAAAAAACCCCTAAATACTACTAAAAACTCATAAATCCTTTATACCCATAACAATGTTAAAAACCTATAAAGAAATTAAAAAACAAATGTAGAAAATACCCCTAAATACACAAAAAAACTATAAACCCCCCCAAAATCCCCAAATCCCTAAAGACTCCTAAAAACCCTAAGAAACCATAAAAATCCCAAAAGGCCTAAAAAACATAAAAACATTATAACTTCCAAAAAACATATAAAAGGCCTAATAAATCCATAAAAATAAAAAAAATTTAAACCCCTACAAAATAAAGAATTTTAAAATCATTAAAAACCCCAAAAAACAAAAAAAAAAGCCTAAATCCTCTCAAAATCCCTAAAAACCATAAAAATCCTAAAAAATCCATAAAAATCCCTAAATTTGTGAAAACCCTAGAAACATTAAAAATAATAAAAACCAATAAAATTATTATAAATTCTTAAAAATCACTCAAAATATAAAAACTCTCAAAAACCATAAGAAAACCATTAAATCCAAAAAACACTAAAAACCCCTAAAAACATTAAAAAATGATAGAAACCCCTAAAAACTATAAAATGACCTAAAACCTGATATATACCTATAAAACCATAAAAACCCATGAGAAAACATAAAATATTCCCAAAAATTCCATTAATTTTTAAAACCCTAATAACCATGAAATCCCATAAGAAAAGCATAAAAACATAAAAATAATTAAAACCCCTAAAAAGGCGCTAAACCCCTTAAAAATCATAAATTAACCTAAAACCCCTAAAACCATAAAAACCATAAAAACCAATAAAAACTATAAAAAGGCATAAAACCCACTAAAAACTCTAAAAATCCATTAAAATTTAGAAAAGTTAAAAACTCTAATTATTTTTGAAACCCTTATACCCTAAAAAACATAAAAACTCAAAGAAACCATAAAAACCCTAAAAATCCTTAAAAACCCTAAAAACATTAAAAAACCAAAACTGATAAAAACCCAGGAAAACTGTAAAAACCGAAAAAACATAAAACTCTTTAAAACCCTAAAACCCCAAAAAAACTACTAAAAACCCTAAAACCATAAATCGCCTAAAACCATAGAACTATAAATACCCCTATTAATCGTAAAAAATCAAAAACCAATAAAACCCCTAAAAAACACTAAAACCATAAAAACACTAAAACCCCATAAAACCCTAAAAACCATAAAGATGCTAGAAAATCCCTAAAAACACATAAGAATGTAAAAATTCCCTAAACACCCTTAAAACGTCCTATGAAAAAGTTAAAAACCAGATGACACTTAAAACCCCTAGAAACAAAAAAAAACTAAAACCCCAAAAGACCATAAAACCCCTAAAACCGCAAAAAACCATAAAACCCCCCAAGAACATTACAATCCCAACCAACCCATTAAATCCACAAAATTAACAACGACTCTAAAAAATATTGAAACCCCTAAAACATTAAATACTCTAAAACCCATAAAAATCATAAAAACTAACCCACCTTAAAAACCTGAAAACCCATAAAAACCCTAATCCCCCAAAATCCCCAAAAAAACCCTAAAACACTAAAAACTATAAAAATCCTACAAAATCCATAAAAATCCCCAAAAACATAAAAAACCTAAAAACCTAAAAACCCTAAAGAAAAACATTAAAAAATGTCTTAAATCACCTAAAACCCAAACACACTGAAAACCCCACAAAACCCTAAAAACCATAAAAATCTAAAAAATTAAAAAAAACGACAAATACACTAAAAACACCAAAAACCATAAAATGGGTAAAACCCCAAAAACCATTTAGACATATAAAAACATTAAAAAAATTAAAATCATAAAAAACTTATATATTTTTAGTCCCTCCCTAAAACCAAAAAATCATAGATGCTAAAACACTCAAAAACACTAAAAACCCTAAAAAACATAAAAATACTAAAAGTGAATGAAAATTAGCAGAAATGTAAACAACCATAAAAACTCTAAAACCCTAATAAATCCTTAAAAATATAAAAATTCTAAAAACCCCTAAAAACATAAAGAATGATAAAAACATAAAAACAATAAAAACCCTAAAAGGCTCTAAAATTAAATAAAATCCCAAAACAAAAAAATAACTATAAAAAATCCAGAAATAAAAAAACCCTGAAACCAAAAACACTATTAAGAACCTAAAATACTAAAAAAACATAAACCCCCTAAAATTAATAAAATACACTAAAAACCCTTAAAACACTAAAAACCATTAAAACCCCTAAAATTATTAAAAAACACTGAAACCCCATTATAACCTCAAAACCCAATAAAATCTCAAAAACCCATTGAACCCATAAAAACGTTAAAAATTCAAAAACCTTAAAAAATCTGAAAACCAAAAAAAACGTTAAAAATCAAAAAAATCAAAAAACACTTTATGTCCTAAAAAACCATAAAAACCCTAAGAAGCCCCAAACCCCATAAAAACATTAAAAAATCCCCAAAAACACTGAAAACTATAAATACATAAACATACCTAAAAATCCCTAAAACATAAAAAACATAAAGAACACAAAAAACCCCAAGAAAAACTTAAAAACCTAACAACACATTAATATATAAAGACCTAAAAAATTATAAAAACACTGAAAAATAATAAAAACCCCTAAACCCTCAAATCCCCAAAAAATACTAAAATCTATTAAAACTTATAAGTCCCTCAAAATCAAAAAAAATGTAAAAACACTAAAATCCATGAAAACCCTAAAGGAATCCCTAGAAACCACAAACCATATAAAATAAATTAAATCCATAATAACAATAAAAACCATAGTAACCATACAACTATAAAAACATATGATAAGCATAATGAATCCTAAAAACATAAATACCATAAAAACCATTAAAATCCCTAAAAACACATTAAAACCCTACAAATATTAAAAACTTATAAAATCATTAAAAACCCTAAAAACCCAAATGAACCATAAAAAACTTAAACCATGTAAAATCCCAAAATCCTCAAAATCCCAAGAAATCCTAATAACAATAAAAATTCTAAAAATCCATAGATTTCACTGAAAAAGTCAAAAACACTAAAATACTTAAACACTCCCCATAAAAAACATACAAACCAAAAAACATTAAAACCCTTAAAAACCATAAAAATTTCCAAAAACACTAAAACCCATAAAATCCCCTGAAACCCATAAAACAAACCAAAAACCCTAAAAATACCAAAACCATGAAATACTATAAAAAACATTTACACCCCTAAAAAGGTTAAAATGCTTTAAAAATCCAAAAAAACCCAAAAAATCTAAAAAACCCCATAAAACACAAAAATATAAAACCCTCAAAACCCTAAGACACTAAAAATTAGAAAAACCCATAAAATCCTATAATTATCCTAAATAACCCCAAAAAATCAACAAAATTTAAAAAACCCAAAATACATTGAAAACCCCTTAAGAAACAATAAAAACCTAAAAAAACATAAAACCCCTAAAAACCTAAAAATCATAAAAACCATAAAATACCCTAGAAACCATAACACCCATAAAAACCAAAAAATGTTAAAAACCAGTAAGGCCCCTAAAAAACTACTAAAACCCCAAATACCGATTAAACCCCTAAAAATGTTAAAAACTCAAAAAAACCATAAAACCCATAAAAACTAAAAAAACACATAAAATACAAAAAACCCTTTAAACACTAAGATCCATGAAAAATAAAAAACCCTAAAACCGTAAAAACCATAAGAATCATAAAAATCTTAAAAGAGACCTAATAATCAATAAAAATTTAAACACCCTTAAAAACCTAAAATACAGAAAAAACCATTAAAATTCAAAAACACTTAAAACCCCCCAAAACCCTAAAAAGCGTTAAAAACCCTATAACCCCTAACACACCCTAAAAACCCTAAAAATCCTAAATACCCTAAATACCCATAAAAATCATTTGAAATCTCTAAGATTTCCTAAATATTCAAAAAATTTAAAAACCCAGAAAACCCTAAGGAAATAGTAATAACATAAAAAAACCTAAAATCCCTAAAATTCTAAAACACACTAAATTTCCTACAAAACATTAAAAAACAGAAAAATATAAAATCCTATAAAAAATTAAAACCCCATAAGAACCCCAAAAACTACAATAAAATCTACAAACCCTTTAAACCCCTAAAAAGCAAAAAAAATCCCAAAAACCAAAAACTCCCAAAAAACCGCTCAAAATTCCTAAAACCCCTAAAATCCCTAAAAATTTAAAAAAGATCCAAAAATCAACAAAAACAAAAAAACCCATAAAGGCATGAAAATCCCTTTGAAAAACTTAAAAAAAGAAAAATACATAAAAACAACAAAAACCAAAAAAGGCCAAAATCCATAAAGTCCCTAATATCCTAAAGCCTAAAAATTTGTAAAAAATATTAAAAAATCTCAAAAAATACCTAGAAACATAAAAAATCATAAAATTGAAAAAAAACCCCATATAAATACTTGAAAACTCATAAAACTCCTAAAAACAAAAAAAACAATAAATACACTAAGAGACCCTAAAAACCATAAAAACCCAAAAAAATCATAAAAAGCTGAAAACCATTAAAACCCTAAAAAATAAAATCCATAAAAACCACTAAAAACACTAAAAAAATTACACCTGTAAAAACATTAAATCTTATAAAATCCATAAAAACCAAACAAACAAATAAAAACCTAAACCCGCCCAAAAAAAATAATAAAATGCTTAACATCCCTAAAGACCCAAAATCCCTAAAAACCATAATAATACTAAGATAACCTAAAAATTAAAAAAAAATTAAATCCCCTAAAACCCCGAAAAAACCCTATGAAAAACGTAAAAAAATAAAAATAATCAATACCCCTAAAAATCTAAAAACACTAAAAAACATAAAACCCCATATAAACCATAAATATTCTAAACACAGAAAAAAAAACCCATTAAACAATAAAAACCCCACTAAAAACACTAATATCCATTTAATTCCCTAAAAATGTTAAAAAAGACTCCAAGATACCTTAAAACCAAAAAACTCAAAAAACCCCTAAAAACCATAAAAATACTAAAAATCCCAATAAAAAACTAAAAACATAAAAAACTCACAAAAAAAATTAAAATAAATAAGAAAACCTGAAACACATAGGAAAACATAAAACCCCCAAAAAACCGAAAAAATGATAACAATTTTATAAACCCATAAAACCCTAAAAACTCAAAATCCCCCAAAATCCCCAAATACCTAAAATATCCTAAAAACCACTAAAAATTTATAAAAGCATAAAAAAAACTTCAGAAAAACATAACACTATAAAAAAACATAAAACCCCCAGAAAACCTATAATCACTATAAACTATAAAAACCCCTAAAACCTTCAAAAACCCTAAAAACATTTAAAAACAATAAAAACCATAAAACACATTAAATATCTTAAAACCATTTAAACCCCTAAAAACATTAAAAAACACTAAAATCATTAAAATTTATAAAACACTAAAAAACCCTGAAGACTAAAAAATCCAAACAACCCCCAAAACCCCTAAAATCCTTCTAAAACTATAAAACTCATAAAAATCATAAAAATCATAAAAATCACTCAAAAAATTATAAACATAAAAAACCCTAAAATCCTAGAAAACATTAAAAATGTTAAAACACTTAAAACATCAAGATAACTAAAAATGGAAAAAACATTAAAGAATCCCCAAAACCCTAAAATATCTAAAAACCATTCAGATTCCCAAAAACCCATAAAAACCCAAATAAATCCCTAGAAATTCCTTAAAACCTAAAAAACCCGAAAACCCCAAAGGAAAACCTAAAAACACTTACAACCCCTAAAAACCTAATTGACTCAAAAACCCTAAAAATATAAATACCCTAAAATAATAAAAAACATTAAAAACCCTAAAAATCCATAAAACACAAAAACCAATTAAAAAAATCTAAAAACCATTTAATCCACTAAAAATATTCAAAATATATGAAAAACCTATAAAACCATATAAAAAACACTTAAAACCTAATAAATAAAAAACCCTAAAAACGCCTAAAAACCATATAAATCCTAATAAAGACATAAAAATCCCTAAAAATCCCTAAAAACAAAAAACCCCTAAAACCCTAAAATCCCCTAAGAAATCCATAAAAATCAAAAAACACTAAAAAACCAAAAAAACCAAAAAAAAAGATAAAAACCCTAAAGAACCCTAAAAACACTAAAAGCACTCAAAATCCCTAACAACCCCACCCCTCTAAATAAAAATCAAAAATAAAATTGAGAAGAAATACCTAAATACATAAAACCGCCCCTAAAAACCCTGAAAACCCCTAAGAAAAGCCTAAAAAATTATAAACACTTTAAACCCCTAAAAACCTAAAAACACTATAAACCCTATAAAACACTAAAACCCTAAAAATACCAAAAATAATAAAAATCCCTAAAACCCTAAATACACTAGAAATCTTAAAAAATCGCTAAAAAAATCTAAAATCCATAAAAACACAAAGGCTCTAAAAATCTCTAAATCCCTAAAAACCATACAAATACTAAATAACCCCTAAAAATCCCTAAAAGATATAAAACCATAAAAGACCCTAGAAACCCTAAAAACCACTAAAAATATTAAAAAACCTAAAAAACCATTAAAACTAAAACACTATAAAATATCTAAAAACCCTTTACATCCCTATAATATTTAAAACTCTAAAAAACATTTAAAATAAAAACAATAAAAAAACCCAAAACCCTAAAAAACTCAAAATCCTCTAAAACCCGCATAAGCCCAAAAAACTGCCAAAAAAACAGAAAACCCCAAAAAACCCTCAATGTCCATAAATACCCTATGAAACCAAAAACATTACTAATAAAAACCCAAAAATCCATAAAAACATCAGAACCCATAAAAAACATACAAAACCCTAACAACCTTTAAAACATAAAAAAACATTAAATCCTTAAAACCCTCTACAAATGATAAAAACGCTAAAACCCTAGAAATACCCAAATACTAAGACCCTAAAAACCATAAAGATCTTAAAAAATCTCTAAAAATCCTAAAAATTTATAAAAAAACAAGTAGACCTTGACAACCCATAAATATGGAGTCCACGAGAGCCTTTTACAAAGCTAAGGAAGTTGACTCCGGAAGGGGAGGTCGGTCTGTCATGGCACAACTGAATGTGCAGAAGCAACATCTCAGAGTGTATTACACTACTTTCCTAAATAAATATGAATCATTAGAATGGGATTTGGTGGAGTCATATGTTTCCTCTAGTTATGGTGCTGACGGGGAATCATATAGGGACGTAGACGTTGACTTGTAGCCCCTGATTCTTTTTCTCCTGCTTTTTGGGTGTTTTGGGTTTTTGGTTCTTGGGGGGTTTTGAGCTTTTTGGGTGTGGGCTGTTTGGCCCCACACCACCCTTGTCTGCTTTTCTTTTTATTTAAAAATTTTTGGGAGTCCAGGAATAGCCTGGCCTCACACCTTCCTTGCCATAATAAAACTTTAAAAACCAAAAAACACTAAAAATACCTAAAAACCTAAAAAATGCTAAAACCCCTAAAACCCAAAAAAACTCTAAAAAAACTAAAAAACCCATAAAAACCTAGAAATCCATAAAACCTGAAAAAAACAATAAAATCCACTTAAAACACTTAAAACACATTAAACCCATAAAAAATTTAAAAACTATAAAAAAACCTAAAACCCCAAAAAAACACCAAAAAACACAAAATAACAATTAAAAACCTAAACCACCTAAAAATTCCTAAGAACCCTAAAAGACCATAAAAATCCTTAAAAGGCACTAAAAATCCCTCAAGACGTGGAAAAACCTAAAAACCCTAAAAACCCTAAGAAGCGATTAAAATCCTATAAACACATAAAACCTATAAAATACAAAAAATTTCTAAAAATCATTAAAACCCCTTAAAAACCATTAAAACCATAAAACCGATAAAAACATATAAACACTAAAACCCCAAAAAATCCCTAAAATAACTAAAAACACTAAAATATATTTAATCAAAAAAAATTTTAAAATAATCTTAAAAACCATAAAAACTCAAAAAACCCCTAAAAATACAACAAAATCCATAAAATCCATAAAACCCCTAAAAAACTCTAGAACCTTCAAACCCCCTAAAAACCCCTAAAACCAAAAAAATCCTAAAAATACATAAAAAAACACCTAAAACCATAAGAACCCTAATTACCATGAAAAAACTAATAAAACCTTAAAAACCTAACAACACTTGAAACCATTAAAAAAATTTAAAACCCTAAAAATTGTTAAAATTCCAAAAAAAACTATAAAAACGCTAAAAATACCTAAGAATGCTAAAAAAAATAAACTTCCTTTAAAGACATAAGGATCCCTAAAAATATTAAAACCCTTTAAAATATTGAAGAAAATTATTAAAATCATAAAAAACCAAAAAACACTTAAAACCACTAAAAACAAAAAAAAACTACCAAAAGCCTTGAAGACCATAAAACCCCTAAAAACCATAAAACTACTAAAACCTTTAAAACCCTAAAACCCCTAAAAATATTTATACCACTAAATTCTATATAACCCTTTTAAACCACAAAAAATTTTAAAAACTCTATAAGACGTTAAAAAACCTTAAAAATTAATACAAAATCGTTAAAAACCCAAAAAACCAAAAAACCGTTAAAACCCTAAAAACCCTAAAAACCGCTAAAACCCCTCACAATCCCTAAAACCCCTTAAAACCTATTAAATTCCAAATGAATCTCCAAAAATCCATAAAAACATAAAAAATTTAAATACACTAAAAACCCTAAGAAAGTTATAAAAATCTAAAAACACTTTAAACCCCTAAAAAACTAAAAAATTCTAAAAACGCTAAAAACACTAAAAACCATAGAAATCAATAAAACCCTAAAAAGCAATAGAAACAAATAAAACCCATAAACCACTAAAAAATCTAGAAACCCTTTGAACCTCTAAATTAATAGAAAACTCTAGATACGATTAAAAACACTAAAAACTCAAAACAATCCCTAAAAACCAAATTAACCATAGAAATACTAAAAACCCCAAGGAACTTAAAAATCATCAAAGACCCTGAAACCCCTAAAAGACTTTAAAAATCCAAAAAATCCCAAAAAACATAAAAAACCTTAAAAACCCAGAAAACCCTAGAGAAAACCTAGAAGATGTAAAAAACATAAATCCCAAAAAAACAAAAAAGGGTAAAATAAAAAAACAATAAACCCAAAAAACCCCTCACCATCCCCCAAAAAAAACCTAAAAACCATAAAAACTCAAAATCCATAAAACCATGAAAACTATAAAATTACCAAAAATACCAAAAATCCCTATAGATGTAAAAACCATAAAAACGCAGAAAACCCCCAAGAAAACCTAACAAATGAAAAAAATGTAAAACCCCTAAAATTTTAAAAAACGCTAAAAACCCTACAAAACTCTAAAAACATTAATACTCTCAAAAAAAATTGAATTCCCTAAAATCCATTAAAACCCCTAAAACATTAAAAACCTCAAAAAAAATACATAAAACCTTACAAAATTAAGAAAAAACCAAAAAACCAAAAAACAAATAAAAACCCTAAAAACATTAGAAAACATTAAAATACTTAGAAATCAAAAAAAACCCATAAAATTCCTTAAATTCCCTAAAAATACATAAAAGGATAAAACCCTAAAAACCTAGAAAAACCCTTGAAAAACATAAAACCAAAAACACTTAAAACCCATAAAATCCTTAAAAACACTAATACCCCTAAAACCCGCTAAAAACTTAAGAATCCCTAAAAAATCCATAAAAACCCTAAATAAAGGAAAACACTAAAAACCCCTTTAAACCCCAAAAAATGTTAAAAAACTATAAAAAATTAAACAAACTAAAAAAAACACTAAAAATCCATAAAAACACAAAAACCTGAAAACACCACAAAACCATAAATCCCAAAAAAACTATAAAAATCCTAAAAATCCCGAAAAATCTATAAAAACATAAAAACCCTAAAACCCAGGGACAACTCTTAGTGAACATTAAAAAACAAAAAACACTTAAACTGCAAAAAATCCAAAAAACATTAAATCCATAAAATCCCTAAAAACCATAAAACCCCAAAACCCTAAAAACCTAGAAACAAATAAATATACTAAAAATTTCTAAAAATACATAAAAACATAAAAAAACCAAAATAATCTGAAGAACCCAAAAAAAATATTAAAAAAAATAAAAACTCTTGAAACACCTTTGAAAACTAAAACCCCTAAAACCCTAGAAAAACCCCTAAAAATCATAAAATCTATAGAACACCTAAAAACCTAAAAACCATAAAACCCACAAAACCCTAAAAAACCATGAATAACTATAAAAACCCATTAAATCCATAAAATAATTAAATAATCAAAAAATTCATTAAACCCTGGAAAACTGAAAAACCCAGAAACTCAGACAAAACCAAATAATCCCTAAATAACATAAAAATCCTAAAAAACCACTAAAAATCCCAAAAAATTTAAAAAACCTATGTACCAAGAAGAAACCGAATAAAATATTTAGGCCAAAAAACACATAAACCCACTAAAAATCCCAAAAATGCTAAAACCCGAAAAACACAATAAACCCTAAAATAATCTAAAACCCCTAAAAATCCCAAAAACCCCAAAAAAACCCTTAAAATTATGAAAATCACTAAATATTCATAAAAACATAAAAATCCAAAAACCCATTAAAAGCACTATGAAAACCTTAAAACCTAAAAAAATAGAACCTTAAATAACATAAAAATGATAAAAACTCTAAAAACCCATAAAAACCAAAAAAAATCCCTAAAATAGTAAAAAACATTAAAAATCCCCAAAAACCGTGAAAACACTAAAAAATATAGAAACCCTTTAAACACCTAAAAAATTAAAAAAACTAAAAATTCCCTAAAAAAATAAAAACAAACAAAACCATAAAAATCCTAAAAACCAAAAAACCCCTAAAAACCCTAAAAACCCTAAAATCCATCAAAATCTATAAAAACATAAAA
This sequence comes from Viscum album, assembly GCA_963277665.1. Classification (NCBI taxonomy): domain Eukaryota; kingdom Viridiplantae; phylum Streptophyta; class Magnoliopsida; order Santalales; family Viscaceae; genus Viscum; species Viscum album. The sequence continues at coordinate 2,119,830,559 of OY728120.1, forward strand.
AAAATCCATAAAAAATATTAAAAATGCCATATAAATCCCTAAAAATTTAAAACCCCCAAAAAGTAGTGAAAAACCCTAAAAACCCATAAAAACTAAAAACTATTAAATCCCCTAAAAAACTAGAAATCATTAAAAACCATAAAACAAAAGGACCATAAAAACCCTAAAAACAAACAAAACCCCCAAAAATACTAAAAACTCGAAACCCTTTATACCCATAACAATGTTAAAAACCACTAAAAACATTAAAAAACAAATGTACAAAAAACACCTAAAAACACAAAAAAAAACTATAAACCCCCCAAAAGCCCAAAACAACCTAAAGACTACTAAAAACCCTATGAAATCATAAAAATCCTAAAAGGCCTAAAAATACCTAAAAACATTAAAAATTCCAAGAAACCTATAAAAGGCCTAATAAATCCGTAAAAATAAAAAAACTTGAAACAACTAAAAAATAAAGAATTCTAAAATCTTTAAAACCCCAAAAAATCAAAAAAAACCCTAAATCCTCTCAAAATCCCTAAAAACCTTAAGAATCCTAAAAAATCCATAAAAATACCTAAATATGTGAAAAATGTAGAAACCCAAAAAATAATAAAAACCAATAAATTTATTAGAAATTCTAAAAAATCACTGAAAATATAAAAACTCTCAAAAACAAAAAGAAAACCATTAAATCAAAAAAACTATAAAAACCCCTAAAAACATAAAAAATGATAAAAACCACTAAAAACTATAAAATGTCCTAAAACCCTATATGTACCTAAAAACCCTAAAAACGCATGAGAAAATCTAAAAAATCCCTAAATTTACATAAAATGTTAAAACCCTAATAACCATGAAAACCCATAAGAAAAGCATAAAAAATAAAAATAATTAAAACCCCTAAAAAGGCGCTAAACCCCTTAAAAACTATAAATTAACCTAAAACCCGTAAAACCATAAAAACCATAAAAACCAATAAAAACCATAAAAACTCATAAAATCCACTAAAAACTCTAAAAATCCTTTAAAAATCTAGAAAAGTTAAAAACTCTAAATTTTTTTAAAACCCTTAGACCCTAAAAAACATAATCAAAGAAAGCATAAAAATCCTAAAAACCAATAAAACCCTAAAAATCCATAAAAACCCTAAAAAAATAAAAAACCCAAAACCCATAAAAAACCAAGAGAACAGTAAAAACCTAAAAAACATAAAACCCTTTAAAACCTTAAAACCCCTAAAAACCACTAAAACCCCTAAAAACCATAAACCCCTTAAAACCCTAGAGCTATAAATACCCCTAAAAACCTTAAAAAATCAAAACCCAATAAAACCCCTAAAAACCACTAAAATTCATAAAAACTCTAAAACCTCATTAAACCCTAAAACCCATAAAGATCCTAGAAAATCCCTAAAAATTCCTAAGAATGTAAAAATTCCCTAAACACCCTTAAAAAGTCCTATGAAAAAGTTAAAAACTAGATAACACTTAAAACCCATAGAAACAAAAAAACTAAAACCCCAAAAGACCGTAAAACCCCGAAAACCGCTAAAAACTATAAAAACCACAAAAAAACATTACAAACCCAACCAACCCATTAAATCCACAAAATTAACAATGAATCTAAAAACTAGTGAAACCCCTAAAACATTAAATACTATAAACCCCATAAAAATCATAATGACTAACCCCCCCCCCCCCCCAAAAACCTGAAAACCCATAAAAACCCTAAAGCCCTAAAATCCCCAAAAAACCCTAAAACCTAAAAACTATAAAAATGCTACAAAATCCATAAAATCCCTAAAAACATAAAAAAACTAGAAAACTAAAATCCCTAAAGAAAAACACAAAAAAAATGTCTTAAATCACCTAAAACCCAAACACACTAAAAACCTCACAAAACCCTAAAAACCATAAAAAACTAAAAAATGAAAAAAACCATAAATACACTAAAAATACCAAATACCATAAAATGGGTAAAAACCCAAAAATCCTTTAGACATATAAAAACATTAGAAAACTAAAATCATAAAAAACATAAAAAAATTTAACCCCCCCCCCTAAAACCAATAAAACATAGACCCTAAGACACACAAAAACACTAAAAACCCTAAAAAACATAAAAATACTAAAAATGAATGAAAATTAGTAAAACCCCTAAAATTATTAAAAAACACTAAAACCCCATTATAACCTCAAAAATCAATAAAATACCTAAAACCCATTGAACCCATAAAAATTTTAAAAACCCAAAAAACCTTAAAAAATCTAAAAACACAAAAAAACATAAAAATAAAAAAACACCTTATGTCCTAAAAAACCAAAAAAACCGTAAGAACCCCCAAACCACATAAAAACCATAAACAAACCTAAAAACTCTGAAAACTATAAAGACATAAACATACCTTAAAATCCTTAAAACATAAAAAACATAAAAAACCCAAAAAATCCCATGAAAAACTGAAAAACTTAAAAGACATAAATATATAAAGACATAAAAAATTCTAGAAACACTAAAAAATCATAAAAACCCCAAAACCCTCAAAACCTTTAAAAATCCTAAAATCTATAAAATCTTATAAGTCCCTCAAAATCCAAAAAAAAATTAAAAAAAACTAAAATCCATTAAAACCCTAAAGAAAAACCTATGAAACCTAAAACCATATAAAATAAATAAAATCCATAATAACACTAAAAACCATAGTAACCATACAACTATGAAAACATATAATAACCATAACGAGTCCTAAAAACCATAAATACCCTAAAAACCATTATAAACCCTAAAAACACATTAAAACCATAAAAATGTTAAAAACCTATAAAATCATTAAAAACCCTAAAAACCCAAATGAACCATAAAAAACTAAAACCACGTAAAATCCCCAAAACCCTCAAAATCCCAAGAAATCCGAAAAACAATAAATATCCTAAAATTCCATAAAAATTACTGAAAACGTCCAAAACACTAAAATACATAAACAACCCCCATGAAAAACATAAAAACCAAAAAACATTAAAATCCTTAAAAACCATAAAAATTTCCGAAAGCACTAAAACCCATAAAAACCCCTGAAACCCATAAAACCAACCAAAAACCATAAAAATCCCAAAACGAAAAAATACTATAAAAACATTTAAACCCCTAAAAAGGTTAAAATACTTTAAAATCCTAAAAACCCCAAAAAATATAAAAAATCCCATAAAACACAAAAATATAAAACCCTCAAAACCCTAACATACCATCAATCCAAAAAAAACCATAAAATCCTATAATTATCCTTAAAAACTCCAAAAAATCAGAAAACTATAAAAAACCCAAAATACACTTAAAACCCTTTAAGAAACATTAAAAACCTAAAAAAAACATAAAACCCCTAAAATCATAAAAATCATAAAAACCATAAAATACACTAGAAACCATAACACCCATAAAAACCTAAAAACCCCTAAAACCCATTAAAACCCCTAAAACCCGTAAAACACCCTAAACCACTAAAAAATCAACCAAAAATAAAACCTATAAAAATTTAAAAAACCTCTAAAAACATTTCAAACCTTAAAAATGTCAAAAAAATACTAAAAAACCATATAAACCCATAAAAACCTAAAAATGATAAATCCCCCACCAAATCCCCAAAAACAAAAAAAGCATTAAAATACTAAAAAATACACAAAAAATAAAATAAATGTAAAAATACCTAAATCCCAAAAAACCCCTAAGAAGACATTATAACCGTAAAGTCACTTATAACCCATAAAAACCCTACAAACATTAAAAACTCATAAAACCCCAAAAACCCCTAAAGACAATAAAAACAAGAAAATACCCTAAAAATGTTAAAAAACAATAAGGCCTCTAAAAAATTACTGAAAACCCAAATACCCATTAAACCCCTAAAAATGTTAAAAACTCAAAAAACCATCAGACCACTAAAAACTATAAAAAACACATAAAATACCAAAAAAACCTTTAAAACACTAAGATCCATGAAAAAAACCCTAAAATCGCAAAAACCGTAAGATTCATAAAAATCCTAAAAGAGACCTAATAATCATTAAAAATTTAAACACCCTTAAAACCCTAAAATACAGAAAGAAAATCATTAAAATCAAAAAACACTTAAAACCCCTAAAAACCCTAAAAAGTGTTAAAAACCTTGTAACCTCTAACACACCCTAAAAACCAAAAAAAATCCTAAATACCCTAAATACCCATAAAAATCATTTGAAATCCCTCAGAATCCCTAAAAATTTTAAAAAAATGTAAAAATCCAGAAAACCCTATGAAAATATTAAAAACATTAAAAAACCTAAAATCCCTAAAATACTAAAACACACAAAATTTCTTACAAAACATTAAAAACACAGAAAAATATAAAATCCCATAAAAATTTAAAACCCCATAAGAACCAAAAAAACTACAATAAAATCTACAAACCCTTTAAACCCCTAAAATGAAAAATATCCCAAAAACCAAAAACCCCCAAAAAACCGCTCATAATTCCTAAAACCCCTAAAAACCTAAAAACTTAAAAAAGATCCAAAAATCCAAAAAATCATAAAAAACCCCTAAAGACATGAAAATCCCTAAGAAAACCTTAAAAACTAAAAAATACATAAAAATAACAAAAACCAAAAAAAGGCCAAAATCCATAAAGTCCCTAAAACCCTAAAGGATATAATTTTTTTTAAAAATATTAAAAAATCTCAAAAATTACCTAAAAACATAAAAAATCATAAAATTAAAAAAAACCCCTAAGAAAACCTTGAAAACTAATAAAACTACTAAAAACAAAAAAAAACAATAAATACACAGAGGGACCCTAAAAACCCTAAAAACCCCAAAAATCATAAAAACCTAAAAACCATAAAAACACTAAGAAATAAAAGCCATAAAAACCACTATCAACACATTAAACCTATAAAAACATTAAATCTTATAAAATCCATAAAAACCCAAAAAACAAAAAAACCCTAAACCCGCCCAAAAAATAATAAAAATGCTTAACATACCTAAATACCCCAAAACCCTAAAAACCATAATAATTATATGATAACCTAAAAACTAAAAAAATTAAATCCCCTAAAACCCTGCAAAAACCATATGAAAACCTTAAAAACATAAAAATAATAAAAAACCCTAAAAATCTAAAAACACTAAATAACATAAAACCCCATATAAATCATAAAATGTTCTAAAAACTTAAAAAAAATTAACCCATTAAACAATAAAAACCCCACTAAAAATACTAATAGCCTTTAATTCCCTAAAAATGTTAAAAAAGACTCCAAGATACCTTAAAACCAGAAAAACTCCAAAAACCCCTAAAAACCATAAAAATACTAAAAATCCAGAAATAACACTAAAAACATAAAAAACTCACAAAAAAATGAACAAACATAAGAAAACATGGAAAACATAGGAAAACATAAAACCCCCAAAAAAACCAAAAAAATGCTAACAATTCTATAAACACATAAAACCCTAAAAACTCAAAATCCCCCAAAATCCCCAAATACCTAAAATATCCTAAAAACCACTAAAAATTTATAAAAACATAAAAAAACCATAAGAAAAAAATAACACCGTAAAAACACATAAACCCCCAGAAAAACTATAATCACTATAAACCATAAAAAACCTAAAAACCCTAAAAACACATAAAAACATTTAAAAATAATAAAAACTGAAAAACACATTAAGATATCTTAAAACCATTTAATCCCATAAAAAACATTAAAAAAAACTAAAATCCTTCAAATTTATAAAACACTATAAAATCCTTGAAGATTAAAGAATCCAAACAACCCCCAAAACCCATAAAATCCTTATAAAACTCTAAAACTCATAAAAAACCATAAAAATCATAAAAATCACTCAAAAACATATAACCATAAAAACCCATACAACATTAAAAATGTAAACAAACATAAAACATCAAGATAACTAAAAATGGTAAAAACATTAAAAAATCCCCAAACCCCTAAAATATCCAAAAACAGTTCAGATTCCAAAAATCCCCAAAAACCATAAAAACCCAAAGAAATCCCTAGAAATTCCTAAAAACCTAAAAAACCTGAATACCCAAAAAGAAAACCTAAAAAACATAAAAACCCCTAAAAACCTAAATTACTCAAAACCCCTAAAAATATAAAAACCCTAAAATAATAAAATAACATTAAAAACACTAAAAATCCATAAAACCCAAAAACCAATTAAAAAAATCTAAAAACCATTTAAACCCCTAAAAATATTCAAAATATATGGAAAACCAATAAAACCATATAAAACTAAAAAAACACTTAAAACCTAAAAAATCAAAAAAAACCCTAAAACCCCCTAAAAACCATAAAAACCATATAAATCCTAATAAAGACATAAAAATCCCTAAAAATAAAAAATCCTAAAAACCATTAAACCCCATAATAAAACATCAAAAATCAAATAACACGTAAACCCCTAAAAAGATAAAAAAGATAAAAACCTTAAAACCCCTATAAACCATAAAACCCATCAAAATACTTAAAAACCATAAAAAAATTTGAAAAACTTAATAAAATAATAAAAATCTATAAAAACCTAAAAAAAACAAATACCATAGAAAACATTAAAACCCAAAAATTGCATAAAACCCTTAAAAACATAAAAATGTTAAAAACCCTAAAAAATATAAAAACCCAAAAAACCCCAAAACCCCATTAAAAAGCCTAAAAAACATAAAAACTCTACATTACCACTACAGATTCTAAAAATCCTTTAAATCATAAAAAATTTAAAAACTCTAAGAAATATAATAATCTTAAAAAATTAATAAAACCCTAAAAATCTATAAAAAATATAAAAAACCATAAAATCCTAAAGAGTCCCAAAAAATAACTAAAAACATAAAAAACCCTAAAAACCATTAAAACTCCTATGAAACCATAAATTCCTAAAAACACATAGAGCCCCTAAAAACCTAAAAAATGCTCAAAATCCTAAATAACCTAAAAACCCTAAAACACCAAAAAATGCCAAAAAACAAAAGAAATCTGAAAATTTCGATTCAAATCCCTAAAACATAAAACCAATAAAATCTTAAAAAAAATCAAAACCATAAAAATTTAAAAAACATAAATCCCCTACAATCCTTAAAAAACACTAAAAACACTAAATACCCTAAGAAAATGAAACCCCTTAAAAACAAAATAACTCTAAAAACACATCAAACCCCTAAAAACCCAATAATAAAATTAAAATCCTTTTAAACCCCTAAAACCAAAAAAAACTCTAAAAAACATTAAAGCCTAAAAACCCCTAAATCCCTTAAAATCCTAAAACACTAAAAACTCTAAAACACTAAAACTACTAAAACCCATAAAAAATCCCAAAAACCCAAAAAACCCCACTAAAAACACTTAAAAACTTTTATGCCATTAAAAATGTTAAAAAAATTAAAAGCCTTAAACCCCTAAAAATCTCAAAAAAACCTAAAACCCAAAAGAAACCATAAAATCCCAAAAATCCATAAAAATTGAAAATCATGAAAAAATCACTAAAAATTTCTAAAAAACATGAAAAATGCCTAAAATCCCTAAAAAATTTAAGGAATCATTTAAAACCTAATACACATAAAACCATTAAAAACATAAAAAAACATAAAAAACAATTAAATCCATAAAAACCCCTAAGATCCATAAAAATCCTTAAAACTATTAAAACCCATAAGAATCCTCAAAAACCCCTCAAATCATTAAACAAAAAAAACAAAAAAAACCCTAAAACCCCTAAAAACCATAATATCCAAAAAACACTCAAATGCCCAAAAACATAAAAGACACTAAAAACCCAAAAAAAACCTACAACCCCTTAAATCCACAAAACCCCCAAAATCTCACTAAACCCCCTAAAAATCATTTTAAATGCTTAAATTTTTCAAAAAATCTAATCCCCTTTAAAAAAATTGAAAACTAAAAAAAAACCTAAAAAATTAATCCATAACACCATAAAACCCCTTTAAAACCCTCTAAACCCTAAAACCCTAAAATCCATAAAAATTGAAAAATAATTATAAAAATACATAATGATATAAAATAACATTTAATCCTTGAAAAATACAGAGAAAATGTTAAAAACAAAAAATAATTAAAACCACTAAAAACCTAAATATTCCAAAAACCATCAAAATCTCTAAAAACCAAAATATCAAATAAAAATATTAAAAATCCATAAAATCCATAAAAAGGTAAAAATACCCTAAAAACCTTTAAAAAACATATAAAACCTAAAAAACATTATAAAATTTAAAATCTCTAATAAACTAAAAAGCATTAAATACCCTTAAAAGACCAAATAAATGTAAAGACCAGGAAATTACATATTTTTTTTTAAATAATTTGGGATTATTAAGAGTATGGAAAAATTGACGGCACATGTTTCCGAGTCCTAGAGACCCTAAAACGGAATTTTGAACCTTTTTAAGGTAAGTTCAATAAACGTGTGGGTGGCGTTTTCTATCTTTTGAACTGATGCTCGGATTAAGAATCTGAGGTCACCGTTGAATCTACAGCACCGAGATTCCCTTAAGGGAAGCTTAACTTCAACTGGGAATGGTCAGATGAAAATGATAATTTCTTGGACATTACAAAAAAATAATAAAATAACTGAATATTATATTATTTTTATTCTAAAAACCATTGTAAAAATGGTGGTGGGGCCGCGTTGCAAAGTCAAGACATATAATGGATTGACTCTTATTTTTGTGTAACTGCACCATTGGGAGAAATTAAAATAATGTGTAACTTCACCATTGAGAGAATTAAAGAGGTTAATTAATTATAATAATTAATGGATCTACTCAATTATACGGTTTGTTAATCCTCTCCTCCCCTCTATTTAATCTGAGCTCAGGCTTGGGTTTTGGGAGAGCTACGAGAGGAAGCTCTGACGAAGCGCCGATCACATTCCACTCTGAAAAAATATGTGATCAAGTGATGGGCATTGGGGGAATTGAAGAGTGAAGGAAAGTTTCGACAAACACCTTCGGATGTGTACACTCCCTCCTTTACTACAACACCTTCCAACGAATACACGGTAAGGGTTATATGCTTGACTTCTCCCCTTTTACCCATTCTTGAATATTATGAAATACACAGATCAACCATCCAATGGGTTGATCTGTGTTCTGTTCTTAAAATGCAGGAGGATATTGTGGGGTTTTCATTATGGGGGATTTTAAAATTAAAATATCCTTCTAATGTTGTTATACTAATGCAGATGGCATGGGCCAAACAAACAAAGCCTGGACCCTCTTTCGAACTCGGTTGTGGTGGCATTCTTCGTGGTCAACCAAAAGATATGTCAGCAAGGCGGAACCAAGGGTCGTGCAACATAGGTTCCCTCCCGAGAAAGATGTAGGTTCAGATGAGAATAAAAGAGGAACACTAGAGATTCACCAGTGGCCCACAGAGGCATCGCTGGCACGACGACACCAGCAACAGAGAGAGGCGGCGCCTGGCTCCCACAGGTTGTGAAGGGACGGTGGTGCCCGAAGGTGCCGTAGTAGAAAAGTGATTAGTCGTCCATCATCGACCGCGTTGAAGAAGGGATTTGAGATGTGGAGACATGCCATATTAGAAGGTCACAAAGGAGGGTGGACAAATTCCAGTGGGTCCATTGCAGGCTGGTCCACGTGAAACGGCCAGGGGACTGCGGTGCCATGTGGCATCACTATTGATCTGGGCGGTGCACTACGACAAAACTCTATGGAGGATGGTCATAGTTTTTAGCCAAAATAGAGGGTGGACCCGCAATCCATTGATCCCGCACATGACCAGTTCAGTAGGACTGGCCAGGAGAGGTGGTGCCACTGTCTTGAAGGCCCAAACAATTTTAGCCATCCGGGAGGGGAGCAAACCCCCCACGCTCAGCCAGTAGGAGAGCGATTATGCGTCCCGGTAGGCCGCACCCAGTCAGGGGGTGGGCCATACCCATGGCCCAACGGGCTGAGGCTGTGGGCCAGTGGACCGGACCAGTCCAATACAAACTAAACCGAGCCCATACCCTTCGAGTCAGGCCTAGCGGGTCGGGCCGGGTCAGCCCGACTGGGTCGGACCGGACTAAGACCCCTTCGGCCTAGTTACATTTAATTGGGCGTAACTCATAAACTGGAATTTCCGTTTGAATAACTATTAGTGGCACCAGAACCCTTAGGATGAGACTGTACTTTTGAGATACTCCAACTGAATTTCGAGGAATGTTGGAGTTTTGATAGGTTGGATCGTACCCAAATCCAATCGGGGCCTCGAAACTAAAATGCCTATAAAGTACAGATCAGACGTCTGGCTAATGTGCCATCTGTTGATTTGGAACCCATAGGACATGACGGATCATTGGGTTACTTCTTTGTGAGATTATGTGATGATTTAAATATGACGGATGGTTTGAAGAACGGTTTTCCCAAACATGATATGTACTGAAATGTGCTACTAGTCGAGACCCGAAGACTACTAATTTTTGACTATGTGGGACTCAATATCTCAGTGGGAAGAACCTCTATGTGACTTTTCAGGCCCACGGTGGGGAGCACCTTTGTGTGACTTGGCATACCCATGAAACTTGACAGGAGGAGTACCGTAGCTGGCCATGGTGGGGAGCATCTCGGTGTGACCCAGCAGACCCATGGTACGTGATGGGGAAGAGTTCCTTTGTAGTTCATAGTTGTTGGGAAGGAGATTTTTGTGACCCAGTAGGCCCACAATAGTCGATATGGGAGGAGTTCTCCTTATGCAAAGCTGTTCAACAATGTGACTGGTGATGCTACAGTTACTACCCTAGAATATACCTGGTTTGAGATGTCTTTTCATTGTGCTTCTGATTTATATTATGCTATGTGATTTTTCATTTTTGGAATTCTAGGAGACCTTTGGGGGTCTTGGGGTCCCTATTGTGTATTGTTATACTCACTGCTGCATGGGCTTCGCCCACACCTTGTTGTGTCTTGTGCAGAGGATGGGCATCTTTGACTGAGACTCAGAGAGATAAGACCTGATGATGGATAGTGGTGAGAGTTGACATGGAGAGCCAAAGTGATGAGATATATCTACCATTTAGGTAGGATCCTTGGTAGATGATCTAAATATTTTTTCCCCTAATTTGTGGTTTTTCAATTTTAGTTGGTCTTTTATTATGGCCCCTTTAATTTTAGCTATACTTGTACATAGTTTTTTAGTGGAATGTTGTTTCACTTTTGTGAGTGGGGACTTGGTTGGGAAATTGTGTGCATATAGGTATCCAGAAAAATGCATCCCACTTTCATTTTGACACCTTCGGCCCTATTCGCTAGCACCTGGCCCTCGGGAGGCGGGCGTGGGGTAGTCACGACACGAGCCTGGAGGACGGGTCATGTCAAAGTGGAATCAAAGGGAATTCATGTCCCCTTTAAGGATCGGAGTCTGTCTTTCATTGGAGAATTAGTGTTAAATTTCTTGAGTCTTACATTCAGATTTGGGGGGGTCCAATATTGGTGCAGCGGATGACGTATCCATACACTAGGACCTTGAATTATTTTTTTTTTCAGCTCAATACATGAAAATACTAGTTGCATAAGTGTCTTGTGATTTTCAATAAGAGTCATCTAACCATGTATAATGTTCTAACTATGGTTCATCTTGATCTATATTAGGATTCCTCAACGTGGAAAACCATCTAGGATCTCGATATGACTGCGTGAGGATAGCCCACCCAACGACGAGGCATCCATTCAGGGACCAATGTTTGAGATTTCCCTACTGGTTGGTCCCCCAGTGCAACCACCACCTTATGATCATCATCTATTGTTGGCGATTTCTACATAGGATGATCATAGGCTTAGTGCCTTACAATATTTTCAGAGACAGAGACCTCCTAGGTTCGTGTGGAGAGATGGATCTTTATGTCACTGAGGACTGGCTAGAGTCTATGAAACGGGTCTTCTGCATAATGAGGAAACTGCTTGACCATATGGAAATATTGGAAGCCAGCCATCTATAGGGATCAGTAAGGAGATGGTAGATCTTGACCATCCATACTCACGATGAGGTGACCCTCACTTTGGTTGACTTCGAGAGGCTTTACCGGGATGAGTTTTTCCTCACGACATTGCGCTCTCTGCGTATTTAGGAGCTGCTTCACTTAGAGAATGGTAACATGATAGTGGCCCAGTACTCGATAAGATTTACTAAACTCTCTCTCTACTCCACAGACATGGTTTTAGACCCTTTATTTAGGGATTGAGCATTCGATCAGGGACTCAGGAATGAGATCATGTCTTCGGTAGTGTCTCTCAGCATCACTACCCTGACTGAGGTGCTGGAGCGAGCCCTTTTGATGGGGAGATTCTTGGCTGAGCAGGAGTCCATAGCTAGAGCTACTAGTATACCCCATGTGACATAGTTTTCATCAGGAAGCAACCAATAGACACGTGGGCCCAATAGGGCCAGGTCTTTTAGAGGCTGACCCCTGGATTCAGGGTCGGCAGTGTGTGGCTCCCAAGCCATAGGGAGTGAGACAGGGGGCTAGGCTTTTCTTTACATTCGGTGGGCAGGGACACATGACACGTGACAACATGACCTACTGTACAAATGACCCGCAGACAATCGAGGTAAAGTTGAGGTAGTGGCCGAGGTTTGAACCTGGAGGTCTGCAGGGCAGCGAATGTGGAAGAGGAGCAGGTTGTGTAGCAGGTGGTGATGACGGTTTGAGGTTCTACATCCACCTCCCCATGGTGGTCCACCCCGACCACATGGAGTAGGTGGACAGGGGAGAGCACAGATCTAGGTGGAAGAGGCCTATGACCATAGTGATCTAGGGACGATTTGAGAAAAGATCTATGCCTATTCCACTCTAGAAACAGTTCTTATAGACACAGGTTCCAGTCACAGTTTCATTTCCATGACACTCATTCGGAGCTCATAGATTCTGATGGAGTCATTGGCTCGATCCTTATGTTTAGAGACACATACGGGAGAGGATTTGATGATTGATAACTGGTGCAGGCAATGTGAGCTCACTCTAGGTGGTGAGAGCATCTGCTACGATCTACTAGTAGCAGTGTTGAGGCCTTACGACGTCATCATGGGTATGGACAAGCTATCCACAATCCATGCTCAGATCAACTATTTTAGGCACAATGTGATGTGTGTCTGTGAGGATGGGATCATGTTTTCCTTCACCGATGAGGAGGAAAACTTTACATCACAGGATGGGCTCTCTCGAATGAGGGTTCATCCGATCACTCATAATTTAGCTATCCCCACCCTCAGTTTGTTAGATAAGAGGAGTCTGAACTATCCTGTAGTGGTGGACCAGTATGCTGATGTCTTCCTTGATGGTGTTCCAAGACTACCTCCCCTTATATTGTTAGGTTTTACATCAACCAGTACTCTGAGATGGCACTGATATATTCAACATCATATCAGATGGATCACATAGAGATTCTTCCGTTGAGGGTACAGTTGGAAGACTTACAGAGGAAGGGGTTTGTAAGGCCAAGTATTTCTGCTTCGACAACCCCGATTTTGTTCACCAAGAAGTCATATAGGAGTATGAGAATTTGTGTGGACTATCATCACCCAAACCAGGTGATTGTGAATAACAAGTATCCTCTGTCGAAGACTGATGATCTCTTTGACCATTTGAAGTGATAATGGAGGTTTTCAAAGATAGAACTCTGATAAGGCTATCATCAACTCAGAGTACGAGATAAGGACGTACCGAAGACGACCTTCAGATGTTGTTATGGACATATTGAGTTCTTGGTGAATCCCTTAAACATTACCAACGCTTTTTTAGTGTTCATGGGCCTCTTGAATAGGATCCTCCATCCGTACCTTGATCGGTTCATGCTATTCATCATTGAAGACATCTTGGTGTACTCAGCATCGGAGGAGGAGCACGCCATGCACCTGCAGATAGTCCCTGATACACTCTGAGAGCACCATCCATATGAAATGCTCTAAAAGTTCTAGTTCTAGATATAGGAATTCCACTTACTAGTGTATGTTATCTTAGAGAATAGAGTTGTAGTGGTTTCGGTGAAGATAGAGGCATTGCATGCTTGGGATCTATCCGGGAGTGTGACTGATGTGCATAGTTTCCCAGGATTAACTAGGTACTACTAGAGATTTGTACCTGATTTCTCTAGGGTAGTGAAACCCTTGTCAGCTTTAATGAATATGGGGAAGCCTTTCTTGTGGAATGATATGTTCCAACAGAGTTTCTAGGAGCTGAGGTAGAGACTGATGATTGCCACCATCTCGAGGCAACCATAATAGGGCATTGGGAATGTAGTCTACTACGATGAATCAATCACTAGAATAGGTTGTGTCCTCCTGCAGGACAAATTGGTGATCGCCTAAGGCTCATAGGTGTTGAGACAACACGAGAAGAACTATGCTACCCATGACAAGGAGTTGGCAGTAGTGGTCTTTCCACTGAAGATGTGGTGGCCCTAATTGATGTGTGACCAGTTTAATGTTTACTCTGATCACAACAGTCTCAGGTATATCTTATCACAGAATGACATGAACCTAAAACATCCACAATGGATGGTGTTCCTCTAGGACTATGACTTTGAGATATTTTCCACTCTTATAAAGGGAAATTTAGTAGCAGGCGCACTCAGCAGGAGGACTTCTCTATAGTTGCTGAGTGTGGTGAAAGATTATCTAGTTGCGTCGTTGATATACTCCATGGGTAGAGAAGGAGCATCCTACAACAAGTCTATGACTGTCACTCCCCCACTCCTTCATCGAGTTTGGGTGTCTCGGCTAGGGAACATTTACTATAAGGCCCAACATGAACAGATATCCGCAGGATAGTCTCCTGAAGTATTTTATAAAGGTGGGGAGGAAGTCATCTTCTTCAGAGGATGCACCATGGTACCAGTGATGCTATTAGAGGAGGTGTTGAGGGAGTTCCACACATCCTCTTGGGAAGACATACTAGATTGGAGAAGATGTACCTGGACCACTAGTGTCAGTACTGGTGTCTTGGGATGAAGAATTATGTGGTGAAGTTTGTATCACGATGCCTCACTTATTCGCAAGTGAAGGCTAGGCATCAGGTACCAGCAGTCTTAGCCAAACCACTCAATGTGACAGAATGGAAGTGGGATTTTATATCCATGGACTTTGTGATAGGGCTAACATGTATGTCCAGGGGCAATGATTCCTTCTAGGTTATTGTTGAAACACTAACCAAGTTGACCCACTTCCTACCCATTTGAGATCAGGTATCAGTAGAGAGATTGAGATTTCTCTACATAGAGGAGATTGTATGACTTCACGGGGTACCATCAATGATCGTCTCAAATCACAACACACGTTTTACATCCCTCTAGTGGATGGGGTTGCAAGAGGTGTTCAGGAATCATCTATTCTTGAACACCACCATTCACCATTCGAAAGATAGTCAGATGAAGTGGACCATACATACACTCGAGGACATGTTTCGTTCTTATGTCCTTGATTATGGCCATAGTTGGAAGACCGCCAGTCATTAGTGGAGTTCAGATACAAAAAATGTTATCACTCCACCATCAGCATGGCTCCATTTGAGGCCATATATGGGAGACCTTGAAGATCACCACTATGCTGGATAGACCCAGGGGAGTTAGAACTTATGTGTCTAGAGTTGGTACAGGCTACCACAGTGAAGGTGCAGATCATCCAGGAGCGGATGAAGACTGCAAAAAATCCAATATCAGTCTTATTCCAATAGGAGATGAGACCCTTAGAGTTTGAGGATGGAGACCATGTATTTTTATAGGTCTCACCCCGAATAGGATTAAAAAGGTATGTCTAGGGCGACAAGCTATCTCCAAGGATCATCGAACCTTTCCAAATCCTCAGCAGAGTAGGTGAGGTGGCATACCATATAGCTCTTCCCCCTTTGATGCACTAGGTGCAAAATGTTTTACATTTATCATAGCTGAGGATTTACATTAAAGATCCATCACACCTTTTCAATTGGGTTGAGCTGGACATCAATACTAGGGTGACATTTTCGGATTTCTCAGTAGAGATAGAGGATCGATGGGAGAAGGTCCTTTGTGGGCAGTCAATTACTCTAGTGTGAGTCAGTTGGATGCACATGAATATCTAGGAGATCACATGGGATATTAAGGGAAGCATAACTTCGACTGGCAATGGTCAGATGAAAATTTTAATTTCTTGGACTTTATAAAAAAATAACTGGAGATTATCTTATTTTTTATTTGGAAACTATTGAACAAATCAGAGGTGGGACCATGGTGCAACATCAATCCATTTAATGGATTAACTTTTATTTTTTATGTAACTGCACCGTTGGGGGAAAATAAAAGAATGTGTAACCGCATCGTTGAGAGAATCAAATAGGTTCATTAATTATACTCATCAATAGACCTAATTAATTGTGTTGTGCATTGATCCACCCCACCCATCTGTTTAATATGAGCTCAGGAATGGGTGTTGGTATAGCTACAAGAGGAAGATCTGATGAAGCGCTGATGAATTTCCACTCCGATGAAGAACATGATCGAGTGACGGGTGTTGTGGGAATCGACGAGCAATGGAAAGCACTGATGAACACCTTTAGACGTGTACACTCCCTCCTATTCTACAACACCATCCAATGAATACAAGGTAGGGGTCATATACTTGATTTCTCAACTTTACCCTATTATTTAATATTATGAAAAACACGAATCAACCATACAATGGGTTGATCCATGTTCCGTTCTTAAAATATGGGGGGAAATTGAAGGGTTTTCTTTATGGGAGGTTTTATAATTAAAATATCCTTCCCATGTTGTTATACTAATGTTGAGAGGGTGGGCCACACAAACAAGGCCTGGGCCATCCGCCATACTCAGTTGGGGTGGCATTATTTGGGGTCAATCAGATGATTTGGAGTCAAGGGGAAACCGAGATCCGCATAGGGCAAACGCCGTCTCGGGAGTGGCGTAGGTGCAGATGAGAATAAAAGCGGACCACGGGTGGCCTGCGGTGGATTTACTACCATGACAGCCCCATCGACTCAGGGAGGTGGCTACCATCACCAGTAGGACGTGAAGGGATGGTGGTGCCCAAAGGTTCCACAACAGACAAGTGAGAGTTCCGCTTTCTCTAGTCGTGTTTAAGCAGGGCGGCGCACTACGGCGGTGCGTAGCAGTGGAAGGTTGTGGAAGAGGGCAGACCCGTGCCCTCAAGTACATTATAAGACGATCCACGTGGACCATCTAGGGGAGTGTGTCACTATAGGACACCACTGTTGATTCGGGTAGTGTGCGACGATGTTGTGCCGCAAATGGAAGCCGCGGTAGAGGGCGGACCCGTGGTCTACGGGTCCCACGCAAGACCGGTCCAGCGGGGCTGATTGGGAGTGGAGGCCCCAACTGGTTCCACTTCCATGAAGGCCTAAATGGCTTTGGTCATTCAGGAGAGGAGAGGACCCCCCCCCCCCTCGCCCGCTCGGCCAGCGGGCCGAGCGATTCCGCGGCCTGATGATCCATGCCCAGCCGAGTGGGTCGGGCCGAATTCGCATCCCAGTGGGCATGGCACATGGCCAATGAGCCGACCCCATGGACCAGTGGGCCAGACAAGGCCCAACTGAACCAATCCCAGCCCTGCCCCTTTGAGCCAAGACCAATGGGATGGGTCGGGTCGGTCCGACTGGGTCTGATCGGACTCGGACCCCTTTCGGCCCAATTACGTTGAATTGGGCGAAACTCTTAAATCGGACGTCCGTTTAACTAACCATAAGTGGATCCAGAACCCTTATGATTATGTGGTTAATTTGAGATACTCCACGTGTCTTTTGGATAATGTTGGAGTTTGGAAGGGTAAGATCTTACCCAAATCTAAGCGGGCCCTCGGCACTAAAGTGCTTATAACGTACAAAGTGGGCATCAATTTGACACCTCGTCTGTTACATTGGAACCATAATGAAATGATGGATCATCGGGATACTTAATTATGAGAATTAATGCTAGTTGAAATATGACTGATGGATTGAGGATCGGTTCTCCCAAGCGTGCTATGTACAGAACCCTGCAACTGGCTAAGACCTGAAAACTGCTGATTTTCGACTCGGTGTGACTAGACGGACCAGTGAGAAGCACCTCTATGTTACTCGGTAGGCCCAAGGTGGGGAGAACCTCTATGTGACTCTGTATACCCACAGTTCTTGATTAGAGGAGTACCTCAGTTGGACACGGTAGGGAGAGGCTCTGTGTGACCTTGTAGACCCACGATACCCGATGGGGAGGAGTATCTAAGTAGTTAAAGGATAGTGGGAAACATCTCTGTGTGACCCGTCAGACCCACTGTACTCGATAGAGGAGGATTTATACAGCATCCAAGAGGTTTGAAAATGTGACTGGTGGTGCTTCAATTACTACCCTAGAATATACCTGGTGTGAGTTTTCTTTTCTTTGTGCTTGTTATTGAGATTATGCTATGTGGTTTTTCCTTTGTTGAATTCTACGAGACCTTTAGGGGTCTTGGGGTCCCTACTGGGAAATGTTATACTCACACCCACATGGGCTTCTCCTACATCATGTTATGTATTGTGTAGATGACGGGTATCTTTGACTGAGACTCAGGGAGCTCGGACCTGACGGTGGGTGGCGGTGACGGTTGACGTGGAGAGCCACAATGACAAGCTATACCTTCCCTTCAGGTAGGATCATTGGAATACGACCTCGGGAGTTGTTTTCCCTTTTTTGGTTTTCTATTTCATTTGGGCTTGTATTCTATCCCCTTTACTTTCAGTTGTACTTGTACTCAGTTTTTCAGTGGTATGTTTTTTCCCTTTTGCGAGTTGGGACTTGGTTGGGCATGTGTGTGCGTACACGTATCCAGTAAAATTACTCCCACTTGCAGGTTGACGCCTTCGGTGCTAGTCACCAGCCCCGACCTTCAGATGGTGGGCTTGGGGAAGTCACTGCACGAGCCTAGTGGACTGGTTGTGACAATTCAACCTAAAAACCTAAAAACCATCAAAAACACTAAAAACCATAAAATCCAATAATGGCCCATAAACCCCTAAACCCGTAGAAACTCTAAAAACCCTTTAAACCTCAAAAATGTTTAAAATATCTAAAAAACTATAATAAAGAAAAAAAAATAAAAAACCTACAACCTGATTAAAAAATAAAAACCAAAAAACCCTCAAAAACCGTAAAATTATTCAAAACCCAAAAACCCAAAGAAATTATTATGAAATCCCAAAGAGATACCTACAAATGTAAAAAACCCATAAAAACCGAAAAACCTAAAAAATCCTAAAAACCCAAAATGAACCTAAAACCCCCTAAAAATCATAAAAACCATTAAAAACATTAAATACTAAGAAAACTTATATGTACCCTAAAAAACAAAGAAATTTAAAAACCATGTAAACCATAGAAACATTAAAAGGAACTAAAAAATATTAAAAAACATAAAATTAAAAAACATTAAAACCCATCAAAATCCCTAAAAACCCATTAAAACCATAAAATCCTAAAAAATCCCAAAAACCCCTAAAAACATAAAAACCAATAAAACCACGAAAAACCGCAAGAAAAATATAGAAATCTAAAAACACATAAAACCTTTCAAAAGCTTAAAACACTAAAAACCCTAAAAAACTAAATTCCCTCAAAATTCCAAAAAACCCTAAAAACTATTAAAATCGTAAAAAACACTAAAAATCTCAACAAAAAAGTAAAATCCTAAAAATTTTTAAGACATTAGAAAACCTTAAAAATAATTAAATACCCTAAAAAAATATATAACACCGTAAAAACTATAAAAACCATAATAACACTAAACACTATAACACCCATAATAACCTCATAAACCCCTATGAAACCCATAAAAACAAATAAACCATATAAACACAAAAAAAATTAAAAACCCTTTAAAAACCAAATTTTTTATAAGAAACATTAAAACTCAAAAAAGCATAAAAAATAATAATTGTCCTAAAAAACCCCATAAAATCATAAAAATGTAAAAACCCAAAAAACACTAAAAACCCCTTAGGAAACATTAAAAACCTAAAAAAAACTTAAAACCCCTAAAAACCAAAAAACCGTAAAAACCATAAAATACCCTAGAAACCATAACATCCTTAAAAACCAAAAAACCCCTAAAAACCATTAAAACCCATAAAACCCAGAAAACCTCTAAAACCACAAAAAACTAGACAAAAAATTAAACACATAAAAAGTCAAGAAAACTCTAAATACATTTAAAACCTTAAAAATATCATAAAATACTAAAAAACCCTATAAACCCATAAAAACATAAAAATGCTAAAACCCCCCACTAAATCTCTAAAAAAACAAAAAACATAAAAATACTAAAAAATATAGAAAATTTCAAATAATTGTAAAAATCCCTAAAACCCAAAAAACCCTAAGAAGACATTTCAACCCTAAAGTCACTTATATCCCTATAAAAACCCTAAAAACGTTAAAAAACCAAAAAACCCCTAAAACCCACTAAAGACCAAAAAAACAAGAAAATACCCTAAAAAAATTAAAAACCAATAAGGCCCTGAAAAAGCTACTAAAAACCCAAATACCCATTAAACCCCTAAAAATGTTAAAAACTCAAAATACCATAAAACTGCTAAAAACACAAAAAAAAACTCATAAAACACCCAAAAACCCTTAAAACCCTAAGAACCAAGAAAAATAAAATAAACCCTAACACCGTAAAAACCATAAGAATCAAAAAAAATCCTAAAAGAGACATAATAATCACTAAAAATTTAAACACATTTAAAACCCTAAAATACCAAAAGAAAACCATAAGAATATAAAAATGCTTAAAACCACAAGAAACCCAAAAAAGTGTTAAAGACCCTATAACCCCTAACACACCATAAAAACCATAAAAATCCTAAATACCCATAAAAATTCTTTGAAATCCCTAAGAATTCCTAAAAATTCAAAAAATGTAAAAACCCATAAAAACACTAAGAAAATATTAAAAACATAAAACACCCTAAAATCCCTAAAAACCTAAAAACCACTAAATTCCATAGAAAACATTAAAAAACAGAAAAAAAAATATAAAATAAACTAAAAAATTAAAACCCCATAAGAACCCCAAAAACTAAAATAAAATCTAAAAACCATTTAAACCCCTAAAAACACCAATAATCCCAAAAACCAAAAAACCCCAAAAAACCGATCAAAATCCCAAAAACCCATAAAAACCCTAAAAACCTAAAAAATACCCAAAAATCCACAAAAACAAAAAAAAACCATTAAATACATGAAAATCCCTAAAAACCCATAAAAAATGAAAAATACATCAAAACAATAAAAACCAAAAAAAGGCTACAATCCATAAAAATCGTAAAAACCCTAAAGCCTATAAAAATTATATAAAATATTAAAAAATCTCAATAAATACCTAAAAACATAAAAAAATCCTAAAATTCCAAAAAACAAACCCTAAGAAAACCTTAAAATTATATAAAACTCATAAAAACAAAAAATAATAAATACCCTAAGTGACCCTAAAAACCATAAAAAACCAAAAAAATCATAAATATCTCAAAACCATAAAAACCATAAAACCACCAAAAACTCTAAAAACACATTAAACCTGTGAAAACATTAAATCATATAAAATCCCTAAAAAACCAAAAAACTAAAAAATCCCTAATCCCAGCCAAAAAACAATAAAATTCTTAACATACCAAAATATCCTTAAACCCCTAAAACCCTAAAAACTATAATAACACAAAGGGAACCTAAAAACATAAAAAATTAAATCCCTTAAAGCCCATAAAAACCATATAAAAACCCTAAAACCCTAAAAATAATTAAAACCCCTAAAAATCTAAAAACACTAAAAAGTATTAAAACCCGTATAAACCATAAAATCTTCAAAACACTTAAAATGATAACAACCCATTAAACAATAAAAACCCCACTAAAAACACTAATAACCATTTAATTACCTAAAAATGTTAAAAAAGACACTAAGATACCTTAAAACCCAAAAAAACACAAAAACCCCTAAAAACCTGAAAAATACTAAAAATCCATAAAAACACTAAAAACATAAAGAAATCACAAAATAGTGAAAAAACATATGGAAACCTGAAAAACATAAGAAAAAATAAATCCCCCAAAAAATCCAAAAAATGAAAACAATTCTATAAACCCATAAAACCCTAAAAACTCAAAATCCCTCAAAATCCCAAAAAAAACATAAAATATCCTAAAAACCACTAAAAATATATAAAAACATAAAAAACCCTTAAGAAAAACATAAAACCATAAAAACAAATAAAACCCACAGAAAACCTATAATCACTATAAATAATAAAAACCCCTAAAACCCTAAAAACCACTAAAAACATTTAAAAACAATAAAAAACAAAAAACACAGTAAAATATCTAAAAACCATTTAAACCCCTAAAAAAGTTAAAAACTCTATAAAAATTAAAATTTATAAAACACTAAAAAACCCTAAAGACTAAAAAATCCAAACAACCCCCAAAACCCCTAAAATCCTTCTGAAACTCTAAAAATCATAAAAAATCCTAAAAATCCTAAAAAGCACTCAAAAGCATAAAATCCCTAAAAACCCAGAAATCATTAAAATTGTAAAAAAAATTAAAACAATAAGATAACTAAAAATGGTAAAAACATTAAAAAATCCCCAAAACCCTAAAATATCCAAAAACCATTTAGATTCCCAAAAACCCCAAAAACCCAAAAAATACCCTAAAAATTCCTAAAAACCAAAATAACCCTAAAACCCCGAAGGAAATCCAAAAAACACACAAAACCACTAAAAACCTAAAAGACTATAAAATCCTGAAAACATAAAAACTCTAAAATAATAAAAACATTAAAAACCATAAAAACCCTAAAAACCCAAAATCCCATTAAAAAATATTAAAACCATTTAAACCCCTAAAAATATTCAAAATATATGAAAAAATATAAAACCATATAAAACATAAAAAAACCTTAAAACCTATAAAACCATAAAAACCCTAAAAACCCATAAAAACCTTTAAATCCATATAAATCCTAATAAAGACCTAAATATCACTAAAAACATAAAAAATCCAAAAAAAAACATCAAAAACCTTAATAAAACATCACAAATCTAATACACATAAACCCCTAAAAACATAAAAAAGTTAAAAATCCTAAAAACTGTAAAAAACCATAAATCCCTTCAAAATATGTAAAAACCATAAAAAACCGTGACAAAACTAAAAAAATCAAAAAAATCCATCAAAACCTAAAAAAATGAAATACCATAAGAAAACTTTAAAACCCAAAAATGGCATAAAACCCTTAAAAACATAAAAATGGTAACAACTCTAAAAAATTTAAAAACCCTTAAAACCCGAAAACCCCATTAAAAAGCCTAAAAACACATAAAAAATCTACATTACCACTACAGATTCTAAAAACCATTTAAACCTTAAAGAAAATTAAAAACTCTAAGAAATATAATAATATTAAAATAAATTAAAACCCTAAAAACATGTAAAACCATTAAAATTATAAAAAACCCTCAATACCCATAAAATGTAAAAACCCCTAAAAACCTGAGAACCCCTAATAAATCTGTAAAAACCAAAAAAGATATAAACCACTAAAAACCTAAAAATTTATAAAAACCCTAAAAACCCTAAAATTACTATAAAACAGTAAAACCCCTCAAAATCCATAAAACCTCTAAAAAGCATAAATATGTCCAAAAAAATCCCTAAAAATATCTAAAAATTTACAAACCCCTAAAAACATAACACCCCTATGAAAACGATAAATACCAAATAAAATACTTAAAAACTTTAAAAACCTAAAAACCCTAAAACCCTAGATGACCCTAAAAACACAAAACTCTTAAAACCCATAAAAACCCAAAAACCATAAAAGACCCTAAAAACCTATAAAACCCATTAAAACCACTAAAATGCCTTAAAATAATTTAAATCCTTTTAAATATTAAAAAATAATAGAAACATTAAAAAAATCCTAAAAACACACAAAAACATCCAAAAAGTGAAAAAAACATTAAACCCAGCTATATCCTAAAAAACCATAAAACATCTCAAAATACATAGAAACCCAAACAAACCATATATATCGTTAAGATAAAATAAATCACATAAAAGTAAAAAACCCTAAAAATTTATAATCCAAAATAGAATCTTTAAAACCTAAAAGCACTTAAAATCCTTAAAATACTAAAAATGATAAAAAAACATAAAAAAATCCAAAAAACCCCAAACTTCTTAAAAAAATAAAACCCCAAACCCCATTAAAACTTTAAACCCGAAAAAAACTATAACCCCCATTTAAAACAAAAAATAATTATAAACTTGAAAAAAACCTTAAATCCCATAAAAAATAAAAAATAAACCCCTAAAAACACAAATTCTCATAAAACAACTAAAACACCTAAATGTCTCTAAAAACCCTAAAATTCCATAAAACATTTAAAATCCATAAAAAACACTAGAAACATAAAATACCCTAAGAACCATAAAACACCTAAGAAAATCTAAAAAAACTAAAAACACTTAAAACCCCTAAAAACCTTAAAAATGCTAAGAATCCTTGAAAGCCCAAAAATAACTAAGAATCCCAAATAACCATCAAAATACTTAAAAACCCTAGAAACCATGAAACCCCCAATAAAAAAATTAAAAACCTTAAAACACTCGAAAAACCTAAAAATAGGAAAATACTAAAAACTATAGAAGTCATAAAACCACTGCAAACCATAAACCACCTATAATGAAAAAAAACCATCATAACGCATGAAAACCATAAAACCCACTAAAAAATCTAAAAACCCATTAAAACGAAAAAAAATTCACTAATTATAAAAAAACTATAAAACCCTAAAAAACTAAAATAATAATAATAACCTAAAACCCTATAAAAACCCAAAAAAATCCTAAAACCCTCAAAATCCATAAACCCGAAGAAACCTTAAAATTCCAAAAAAATTCCAAAAAATCCATAAAAATATTAAAAAACCTAAAAACCCATGATAATACCAATAAAACATTAAAACTAAAAAATACTCAAAACCCCAAAAAAACAACACTAATACCCTAAAATCACTAAAAATACATAAACACCCTAAAAACCATAAAATCCCAAAAAATTTGTAAAAATCCATAAAATCCCTAAAAATCATTGAAAACCAAATGAAAGCCATAAAAACCTAAAAAAATAAACCCCCTAAAAATATAAAAATTCTAAAAACCCTATACCCATCAAACTCCCAAAAAACATAAAACCTGTAAAACCATAAGAACCATAAAAACCTTAAAAATCACTAAACATATTAAAAACCCATTAAACCCCTAAAAATGTTAAAAACACTAAAAACCCTTATAAACACTAAAAACACAAAAGGAACCCCTAAAACCAAAAATAAAAACAACACAAAACCCGAAAAACCCTAAAACCCCTAGAAACTCTAAAAATCGCAAAATTCATAAAAATCTCTTAAAATCCCTAAAATATTAGAAAAACCTAAAAAATGTTGAACACCCCTATGTAATCATTAAAAACATAAAACATTTAGTTCCCCTAAAACACTAAAAATTTGTAAAAACCCAAAAACCCCTAGAAATTAAAAAAACATAAAAACCCTAAATTTCCCTAAAAACCCTAAAAACCCTAAAAATATTTTAAATCCCTAAAAATCCCTAAAATGTAAAACACCCTAAAAATGTAAAATACCGAAAAAACAAAAAATACCTAAAAACCTAAAACCCCTAAAAACCCTAAAATATATAAAAACCCCTAATAACCACAAAAAACCTAAAACCCATAAAAACCTTAAAACCTCAAAAAAACTCTAAAAACCCTTAAAACCCCTAAAAATGTTAAAAGACTATAAAAATCATTAAAACCTTGAAAACTCCAAAAAAATACCCTATAACCAAAATAAACTATAAACCCAAAAACCCTTAAAAACAAATAAATCCGCAAAAATCATTTAAAAAAATAAATACAAAAAAATCCAAAAAAATCCCTAAAAATGTAAAAACCTCTAAAACCCCTAAAAACCACTATGAAAACATTGAATATCTAAAAATTATTAAACGTCCTAAAAACCTAGAAATGCTAAAAACCCTAAAAAAACTAAAAACCGTAAAAGCCTAAAACTTCCTAAAATCCCAAAAAATGATAAATAACATAAAAAATAACCAAAAATTTCTAAAAATCCATAAATTCTAAAAACCCATAAAAATGAAAGAAAAACCTAAGAAAAAATAAAAAAATAAAAACCCAAAAAAAGATAAAAACCATAAAAACTGCTAAAACATTAAAATTCAATAAAAAACAAATAATCCCTTAAAACCAAAAATACCCTAAATCCATAAACACACACAAACCCCCTAAAACCCCATGAACGACTCTATAAACCATTTAATCCCATAAAAATTAAAAAACTATAAAAAACCGTAAAACCTCAAAACCCTAAAAAACAAAAACCCTAAAATAACCTTGAAAACCCTAAAACCCCAAAAATCATAA
The DNA here is from genome assembly GCA_963277665.1 of Viscum album. Taxonomy (NCBI): domain Eukaryota; kingdom Viridiplantae; phylum Streptophyta; class Magnoliopsida; order Santalales; family Viscaceae; genus Viscum; species Viscum album. The sequence goes on from OY728120.1 coordinate 2,119,857,087, forward strand.
AACCCTCAAAATCCCTAAAAATCATAAAAACAATAATATCCTAAGAATCCCTAAAATCACCTAAAAAAGATAAAAACACTAAAATACTCAAAACCCCTAAAATCCCTTAGAAACCATAAAACCACTAAAACCATAAAAACCCTATAAAACCCCACTAAATACTCTAAAAACCCTTTAAAAACTAAAAAAATAAAAAAAACCATAAAAACATAAAAACCCTATAAAACACAAAACAACAATAAAAAGCCAAAAAACCATAAAAACTGTAAAACCCCTAAAAACCGAAAACCCCGAAAACCCCAAAAAATCCATCAAAATCCCCAAAAATGTAATAAAATCTAAATCCCTAAAAACCCCAATGAAAAAATATAAATATAAAAACTATTAAAACCAAAAAAACTAAAAATGCTAAAACCATAGAAAACCCAAAAACCCAAAAACCAAAAACCCATAAAACCATAAAACCCCAAAACCCCAAAAAGAACAATAAAAACACTAAAACCGCAAAAAACCCCTTTGAATCCCAAAAAATGTTAAAAAACACTAAAAACTATAAAAAACCAAAAAACACATAAAACCCAGAAAAACATAAAAAATTGAAAAATCATTAAAACCCTAAAGACCATAAGAACCCCAAAAACTGTAAAACACCTAAAACCCCTAAAACCCTAAAACACAAAAAAGATAAAATCCATTTGAACCACTAAAAATGTTTAAAAACACTAAAAATATTAGAACTCTAAAAAACCCTAAAAACCATAAAACCACATAAAACCCCAAAAAATCCCTAAAAACCCTCAAACCAATAAAAATTCTAAAAATAACGAAAAATCTATAAAATCATAAAAACCCTAAAAATCCTAAAAAACCCTAAGACAACCCCAATAATAAAAAAATACATAAAACCCCAAAAAAAGTAAAAAACACTAAAAACATTAAAAAACATAAAAACTCTAAAAAACTATAAAACCCATAAAACCCTAAAACCCATAAAAATCCTACAAAAATCCCTTAAAATACCAAAAAAATGTAAAAAACCCTACAATCCCTAAAAAACGCTTAAAAAACCTTAAAAAAACAAAAAATGTTTTAAACGCCTAAGAACTTAAAAAAATATAAAACCATAACAGACTCTAAATACCATAAAACCCCTAAAAACCCTTAAAAGCACTAAAAATATTAAAAATCCTAAAAATTTATAAACACCCAGAAACCACATAAAAATCTAAAAACCCTTTAAACCCACAAAATGTTAAAATAACTAAAAAATCCTTAAAACCCCTAACAACACACAATACCCTAAAATCCAAAATAAAATATAAAATCCCTAAAAACTATAGAAATCCTCAAAATCCAAAAAATACTATAAATCATAAAAAATCTATAAATTATTTTAATAACCCTTGAAATGTAAAAACATATTAAAATCAGCAAACCACTACAAACACTAAAAACAAAAATAAAACATTAAACCCTTAAAAACCTAAAATACTAGTAAAAAGATTAAAAAACCCTAAAACCCCTAAAAACCATAAAAATTCTTAAAACCCATAAAACCTCAAAACCCCACTAAAAATTATAAAAACATTTTAAATCCCTAAAAATGTGAAAAAAATCTAAAAACATTAAAACCCCAAATAAACTTACAAAAAAACTAAATACATAAAGAAACCATTAAACCCTAAAACCCCTAAAAACACTAAAACCCCTCAAAAACCGTAAAAACATAAAAACCTCATATAAATCCAAAAAACTCCCTAAAACCCTAGAAATTTTAAAAAAAACATTAATCCCTTAAAAACCTGAATAAAACCATATAATACGACTAACAATTAAAATACATAAAAACAAAAAAAAAATATGATAAAACCCCAAAACCCCTAAAACCCTAAAAACCCAAAAAACAGTAAAATACCTAAAAATAGTAAAAACCCATAAAATCCTATAAAATCCAAAATAACCCTAAAAACATAAAAAAGCCCTAAAAACCCTGAAAACCCCTAAGAAAATATATGAAACTTAAAAACACATAAATATCCTAAAAACATACAGTCTCTAAGAACTGTAAACAACGTCAAAACACTAAAAATATAAAAACCAGAAAAAACTAAAAACCTAAAAAACCTAAAACACCATAAAACCCTAAAGACTAAAAAAACACAAAAAACACTTTAAATAGCTAAAAATGTTTAAAAACACAAAAAAACCATAAAAACATGAAAAACAAATAAAACACTAAAACCCAAAAACCCCAGGAAAACCCTAAAAAACCTAAAAAAACAATGCACACTAAAAATACTGAAAACCCATAAGTATTCTAAAAAGTCCCTAAGAATCCCCAAAAACATAAAACTCCCTAAAAACCCAAAAAACCACTCAGAAAAACTAAAACCCGAGAAAACATAAAAACAGATAAAAACCTTATAAACCTAAAAAATAGTAAAAATCCTAAAAACACTAAAACCCTAAGAATCCCTAAAAACCCTAATAATCATAAATACCATAAAAAACAGAAAAATCCAAAAATTTCATAAAAAACATAAAACAAACTAAAACGCTATAAATCTTAAGAACACTTTTGAAACAAAAAACACTTCAAACCCCTAAAAACCTAAAAATTAAAAATCCCTAAAATATAATAAACCCTATCGAACAATAAAAACTTCTAAAACAATTAAAAATCAAAAAAACCAAAAAACTATAAAAACCGTAAAAACCAATAGAAAATATAAAAACCATTCAAACAAAAAAAATTAAAAAACTCTAAAAAATCTTCAAAACTCTAAAAACACTGAAAATCCCTAAAAGCTCTAAAAATGGAAAAAATCTATAAAAATCCCTAAAAACATAAAAACCCAAAAAAAATCCGGACAAAACTAATAAACCCTAAATAACCTAAAAAATGTAAAAACACTTTAAACCTCTAAAAGAATAGCAACTCAAAAAACCTGAAAAACCCTAAAATCCTTGTAAATCATGTAATCTGTAAAAATCAATAATAATCCAAAAAAAGACATAAAATCCCTAAAAATATTAAAAGCCCTAAAACTGTGAAAACCATAAGAAGACTTTGAAAACATAAAAACACATAATGACCCCATAAATCCAAAAATACCCTAATAGAACCTAAAACCACCAGAAAACCATAAAAACACCTAAAACCATAAAAAATATAAAAACCAATAAAGAGAGTAAAGCCAAAAAACAGTATAAAAACTTTTAAACTCCGAAAAACATTAAAAAAATAAAAAAACATTAAAACCCTAAAGAAATAAAAAAACCTAAAATCCCAAAAAATCCAAAAAACCCAAAAAACACTAAAACCCCCTAAAACACCTCAAAATCCCTAAAATCCCTAAAAACAAAAAAAAAGATAAAAAATTCATAAAAATATATAAAAACGTAAAAAATCATAGAAACCCCTAAAACACAAAGAAAACAATGAAATAAAAAAAACATAAAACCCCTAAAATCCTAAAAAATGATTAAAACACTAAGAACCGAAAAGATCCTAAAAACCCTTAAACCCCTAAAACCATTAAAATCCTTAAAAACCATAAAAACCCAAAAAAACCCATAAAAATCCTAAAAACCACTAATAACTCTATAACCATTTAAACCCCAAAAAACTGAAAGATCCACAAAAAACTCGAAAATCCCATAATAATTCCTCAAAAAATAAAAACACCTAAAACATCTAAAAAAATATAAAAATCCTAAAAATCCTAAAAATTATAAAACCCTAAAAATTCATAAAACGCCTCAAAATCCTTAAAAATATAGCAATCCTAAAAAGTATGAAAAATCCAAAAATGTGAAAAAAAACCCAAAAACTAAGGAAAATCCTATGAAAACCTTAAAACCCTAAAAATACTTAAATTCCCTAATAACCCAAAAATACCATAAATCCCCTAAATACATAAAACCCTAAAACCACTAAAAACAGAAAAACCTTTAAAAACATTTAAAACCCCTAAATCAATAAAACAAAAAACCCACTAAAAACCCATTGAAAACTGTAAATCAATTAATACCCTAAGAATCATAAAAACCCTAAAAACCATCAAAATCTTTAAAAACCCGAAAAAAAATTTAAAAAAGGTCAAAAATACCTAAAATGAAAAAAAACCCCTAAAAACCCTAAAACAACTGAGAAATCCTTTGAAACCTAGAAAAATTAAAAACCTAAAAAACCTAAAAAACACTAAAAAATGTAAACCCCCTAAAAATAAAAAATCCATAAATTCATTCAAAATCTCGTAAAACACTCAAAAATAATAAAAATAATAAAAATTACCTAAATATAAATAAGAAACTAAAAACACATAAAAAACATAAAAACCATAAGAAAAACATAAAAACCAAAACAATTAAAACCACCAAAAAACTTAAAAATGCTAAAAACCCAAACACCCTAAACAGCCCGTAAAAACCCTAAAAACGAATAAAATACAAAAAACCCTTTAAAACCTTAAAAACCATAAAAACCCGCTAAAAATATTAAAAAAACATTAAACCCCCCGAAAAACCTAAAAACCATAAAGACTCAAAGAACCCCCAAAAATTCATAAAAATCCAAAAAGTCCTAAAAACCCCTAAAAACATTAAAACTCCAAAAAATCTAGAAATGGCCTAAGAAAACCATAAAAAACACTTAAGACCCTTAAAAACCAAAAAAAATCTAAAAACCATAAAAACCCAAAAAACCAAAAAAGCAATAAGATCTCTCAAAATACCTAAAAACCATAAAAAGAATAAAAATACTAAAAAATCCATAAAAATACCTACAAATGTGAAAAACCCCTAAAAACCCTAAAAATAATAAAAACCACTAAATTTTTTAAAAATTCTTCAAAATTACTAAAAATGTAAAAACCCTCAAAAACCATAAGAAATCCTTTAAATAAAAAAAATATTAAACACTATAAAATCCTAAAAACACTAAAAACCCAAAAAAACTCCTCAAAACTATAGAAAACCTAAAAGCCCAAAAAAATCACAAAAAACCCTAAAAATCCATTAAGACCTAAAACTCCATAAAATTCCTAAAAATTTAAAACTCTAGAAACATTGAAAAACCACAAGAAAACCATAAAACCATAAAAACACTTAAAATGCTTAAAAACGCACTAAAACCCCTAAAAACAATAAAAGGCCTCAAAACCCCGAAAACCCAAAAACCATAAAAACCAATAAAAATCATAAAAAAACACCATAAAAACCCTAAAAACTCATTAAAAACTCTATAAACCCTTTAAACAACTACCAATGTTAAAAACTCAAAAAGTCATAAAACACATAAACCCTAAAAAACCTAAAAACCCAAAGAAACTATAAAAACCCTAAGAACCCATAAAACCCCTCAGATTCTCTAAAAATCTAAGAATCATACAAACACGAAAAATCTTTAAAAACCTTTAAAAAATAAAAAAACGCAAAAACCCAAACCCCCCAGAAAACACTAAAAACCTAAAAACATAAAACCCTTAAAAAACCTAAAAACCCTTAAAACCGTAAAAACCATAAACACCCTAAAACACTAGAAACTATAAAAACCCTAAAAAACCTTAAAAAATGTAAAAGTGGTAAAAGCTATAAAAACCACTAAAACCCACAAAAACTCTAAAAATCCTTAAAACCCCATAACCATACAGAAGCTAGAATAGACCAACAAATATATAAAAACATAAAAATTCCCTAAAAACCCTATAATATCCCTATGAAAAAAAAATTAAAAACTAGATAACACTTAATACCACTAGAAATCGAAAAGAACTAAAACCCCAAAACACCCAAAACACCTAAAACCGATAAAAACCATAAAACCCCCAAAAACATTAAAACCCCAAAAAAATCCATTAAATCCCTAAAACTACAAATAACTCAAAAAAAATTTAAACCCCTCAAACATTTAGAAACTCTAAAACCCATAAAAACCCTAAAAATTGAAAAAAAACCCCTAAACCTAAAAACCCATAAAAACTCTAAAGCCCTAAAATCTCTAAAAACCCCTACAACCCTAAAAAATTATAAAAATCATAAAAAAAATGAATTAAAATAAATAAAATACAAAAAACACAAAAAAAATCCCTAAAATCCAAATAAAATCCTTAAAAACATAAAAACTATTAAAACAACTAAAACCTAAAAACATGGTAATCTACCCAAAAAACCTAAAACCCATAAAAAAATTAAAAATAATAAAAACCATAAAACACTAAAAACCCCAAAACCCAAAAATTGGTAAAAACTCTAAATCTCTTTAGATATCTAAAAAAATTAAAAACTCTAAAATAAAAAAAAACATAAAATAACAAAAAAACAGTAAAAATGTAAATAACCCCAAAAACCCAAAACCCTCATAAAACCATTAAAACCTAAAAACGCTTAAAACCCTTAAAAACCTAATGAATGATAAAAACACCTAAAAAATTAAAAATACAAAAAAAAACTCTAAAAAACTCAAAATCCCAAAACAACATAAAAAACATAAAAATTTTAAAAAAAGAAAAAACCCTTTATCCCCTTAAAATAGAAAGGAAAACCATAAAATCCTAAAAAACACTTACAACCCAAAAATTACTAAAAATGAATAAAAAAAATAAAAACCCTAAAAACCCCAAAACCCCCTAAAAATATTAAAAAACACTAAAACCCTATTAAAACCTCAAAACCAATTAAAATCTACAAAACCCTTTGAACCCCTCAAAATGTTAAAAATATCAAAAAAACCTTAAAAACTCTATAAAACTAAAAAACCCCAATATCTTAAAACCCTAAGAACAACCAATCCCCAATAAAAACACTATAAAACCCCTAAAACCCAACAAACTAAAAAAACATAATAATATCAAAAATCCCTAAAAATGTAATAAACAAACCAAAACTGTGAAAACCCCAAGAAAAACATAAAAACCTAAAAACAAAAAAAAATATAAAGACCATAAAAATGATTAAAACACTAAAAACAATAAAACCCCGAAACCCCTCAAAATCCCTAAAAACCCTAAAAGCAATTAAATCTTAACAATTCTTAAATATGTAATAAAACACTAAAAACCATGAAAACCATAAATAATATTTTAGAAACTAAATCCACAAAAAAATCAATAAAAATCCTAAAAACACTAAAAACCCTAATAACCATAAAACACTAAAAGAATCCTAAAACCCCTAAAAACCCCAAAAAACCACTAAAAACTCTAAAAACACTTTAATCCCCCAAAACATTTAAAAACACTAAAAACATTAAAAACCCTAAAAACCCAAATGATCATTAAAAAACTAAAACTCGAAAAAACCCACAAACCCTTAAAATCCCTAAAACACTAAAAAACATAAAAATCCATTGAAAAATCAATAAAAATCATTGAAAACCTAAAAACCCGTAAATAAGAAAAAAACCCTATGAAAAAACATAAAAAAATAAAAACATAAAAACCCCTAAAAACCATAAAAATATCAAAAAACAATAAAACCAATAAAAACCCATGAATCCCATAAAATCGTCTAAAAACCATAAAACCCAAAAACCACAAAAAACTATAAAAAACCATTAAACCCCTAAAAATATAAAATACTCTCAAATTCTGAAAAGCCCCAAACAATCTCAAAAAACTCCCTAAAAACACAAAAAAAAATATAAAAACCCTCAAAACCCTAGGAACCTGAAAATCCCCACAACTATAAAAACCCATAAATTTACTAAAAACCCACAAAAATCATAAAAATGTTAAAAACCAAAAAAACTAAACACCGATTAGGAAACATTAAAAACATAAAAACACTTAAAACCCCTAAAAAACATAAAATTCTTAAATCAATAAAAGACCCAAAAAACCCTAAAACCCCTAAACACCAAAAAAACCCCTAAAACCATAAAAATCCCTTAAACCCACTAAAAACTAAACAAAAACATTCAGCCCAAGAAAAAGTTAAAAAACGATAAGAACATCAATAACCATAAATATCTAAAAAATTACTAAAAACCCCATAAATATATAAAAACCCTAAAAAATTCTAAAAACCCTAAAAATCCCTAAAAAATTTAAAAAACATAAATATACTAAAAATTCCATAAAAAGTCAAATAAATGTAACAAACACAAAACCCTAAAAAACCCTATGAAAACTTTGCAATCCTAAAGACACTTAAAAGACCTAAAAATGCTAAAACCCCTTAAAGACACATAATTTTCTTAAAAATAATAAAAACACTTAGACCATAAAAAGACATAAATCCCCTAAAAACTAAAAAAATCTCAAAAACTCTTTAAACCCCTAAAAATGCTAAAAAATCAAAATACCATAAAACCCCTAAAAAACTCCAAAAAACCCATAAAACACCCCCAAAAACCCCTTACAAGATCAGTGATGGTGGGGCCCCTCTTGAGGTCTCTGTGTTCACTCTCCCTAAGTTTCATTCAGATCACAACCCGTTGAGTGCTGACTTCCTGGCGGGCTCTCTAAGATCCTCCCCCTGCCTTTCATATTCAACAACGCCAGGCTTATGGTCCCAGGATGTATGGAGATTATCATTAATTGAGGGAATTGTGCTTTTCATGGCTGTCCGTACTTTACCCTATCCTCTCGACTCAAGAATACTAAGGCCTTACTTATGGAGTGTAGAAGGAATCGTTTCTCTAGATTGGATGATGACATTTAGGCCATTGAACATCATCTTTCCACACTTCAGTCCTCCATCCAATAGTCGTCTCTCCCCTCTCGGGAGGAGCTGCATCTCCCTTCTAAACATCCTGATATTCTGGCCCTTAAGGAGAAGCTAGAAAAAAGTCAATTCAATTTTAGGTGGATCAAGTATGGGGACCACAACTCCAAATTCTTTCACCGCCTACACAAATAAAAAAGGCCAAAAAGTCCTTAAAATCTGTTCGCATTTCAGGCTCCACATTCACCTTGGAGAACGATATCTCCAATGCTTTTATTGACCACTTCAAGGGGATGTATACTAACAATGGTGGGGTTTATGATCGTCCCTTATTAGACTCCATTGCCCCATGTGTTGATGAGTAGTAGAACATAGCCCTTACGAACCCCCCTTTTGATGAGGAAGTTAGGGCTGTCTTATTTTCTCTGAATACGGACAGCGCAGTGGGACCAGTTTGGTTCACCAATAAGTTCTTCATGTTCTACTGGGACATCATGCACTTGGACTTCACCAACACTATTAGGGAATTTTTCCTCTCTGGATCACTCCCACATGGCACCAACTCAAACTTCATCACCCTTATTCCAATATGGGACAATGCCATTGACATTGGTGACTTCCGGACAGTGGCTATTCGGAACTCCATCCCAAAAATTATCATCAAATCCTGGTCATGAGACTTAGGAAATTTGTAGGAAAGATCCTTACCCCAAATAAATTCGGTTTTCTCTCATTGAGGAACATTCAAAACTTCCTTTTCTCTGCCTCAGAGGGCACTAACATCGTGCACCAGTTTTCAAAACATGGAAACTTTGACCTTAATATTGATATCTCTAAGGCCTTTGACACTATCAAGTGGAGCCTCATTTTCCATGTTCATTCCAGGTATGGCTTATCGACCAAATTTATCAAGTCAGTTACATCCACATTAAGCAGTGGTTGGGTATCCATTCTCATCAATGGCTCTCATAAGCGGTTTTCCCATACTCCTGTGGGGTCAGGAAGGGTGACCCTCTTTCAGGAATCCTCTTTACAATAGCTGAAGACTATTTGAGCAGATGCCTCATAGATCTCATGAAAGAAGGACTCTTCAATCCCATTAAGGGAGGGAGAGACATTCATGTGCCATCCTATCTACTGTATGCTGATGACATCCTTCTCTTTGGAAAATATCACAAACAAACTTTATCCTCAGTCTGGATGATCTTTCACCACTATGAATGCATTGTTGGATAGTCTATCAGATGGAATAAATAATCTATTATCTTTGGAGAAGGGATCTCCCGTTATCGTCAAAGATCCATTGATATTTCCCTTAGTGTGAAGAGGGTCTCTCTTCATTTTGTCTATTTTGGTGTCCCCATATTCTGGGGAGGAGTCAAGCGCTGCCATCTTGAGATCATTACCACCAAAATCACTCAGCAATTGGATATATGGAATGGGAAATGCCTCTTGTAGGCTGGAAGGGTTTGTCTCATCAATTCAGTCATCACTTCTATGTTTACTTATGCCTTCTCCATTTACAGATGGTCGGTCAGCCTTATCATGGACTTAAAAGAAAATATTAGGAATTTTTCATAGGTGGGATGCATCATTGAAAAGAAACTGGTTAGAGATGATTTGATGGATTGCACCAATCTAGTTGACTTGGGTGGGCTTGGTATCAAGGATATCAGAAGATTCAATGATTCCCTACTTGCCAAGTTCACCTAGTTCTGTTTGATCACAAGGGGGATGGCCCTAGTTTCACCCATGAGAGGTTTGCGCCCAAAAATTGTGATGAATACATGGGTTACTTTCCCTCTGCTGTTTGGCCAATAATTAGTGTCTCAATCAAAAGAATCATCTCTCAATCCAAATGGCTTGTCACCAACTACTCGGATCTGAATGCCTGGTCCACCCCCAAGGTTTATGGGCCTATGCTGGACTATGTGAACTCCCCTACTAGCATTAGAAGCATGCCCATTTCTGCTTTTCTTCCCCATCTGGGTGACATTGGGATGATTCTCCTGGCTGATATTCTTATGCACAGTCAACGTTATACCTTTTTTGACACTGATACCTTGGTCTGGAAACCAAACCTTGTTGGACAACATAACACTAAAGACTTTTATCAATAAAAATGTGCTCGAGGACCCTCTCCCCCAGCCTGGCTTTATAGTATTCTAAGGAACTTCATTCCTCCCGGCTAGCCATTTGATACACCAGAAACTGTGTAAAAATCAACTGCCCTTGAAGAACCAGTTGCAAAAAAGTCTAATACATCATGGCCTATATCTGTTTTCTCTGTCTCAATGCCGAGGAGAGTACTTAGCACACATTTCTTCAATTGTAGGTTTGGAACTACTCTCTGGGACTACTTGAGGCAGTTTTTTGGATTCCCCCTTTGCATGGACACGTCTCTCCTCGAACTTATGGAAAAATTGGCAGGCTGGTCATGAATTGATCAGGTGTGCCACCTCCTTCTTGTGGCTATTGTGGCCATGAACACATATATCTAGATAGATCGGAATGCGACTTCTTTCTACAAGAAAAGGATCAAAATTCATAAAGGCATGATGACTACTCACAAGGTGTTTTATTCCGCATCCTGTATCTAGATTGTTTCGATGGCGAACGATATCAATGACCTCATTATCCTCCAACTTCTTGGTGTTTCTGGAAGGTCAAAAAAACCAAAGGTTCCCAAATTCATTTGTTGGATCCCTCTGATCCCCTCTTAGATCAAGGTCAACGTGGACGGTGCGGCCATGGGAGAACCTGATCCTGCTGGGTGCGGTGGGATTTTTCAGACATATCAGGGCTTTTTCAAGGGCTGATTTCATAAATTCAATAGTGATGGGTGTTCCCTCGAAGCTTAGATGTGGGAAATGATGAAGACAGTTTAATATGCGGTTTACTTTGGTTGCAAATTTCTCTATCTTGAATCAGATTATATACTTGTAGTAAATTCCCTCAAGAACATATCCAAGAATTAACCCTGGAGGATCCTCCCTCAATGGGTAGAGTGCCTCAACCTCTGCCCAAGGCTAAACCACAATGTGACGCATGCCTATCGGGAGGCGAACTCGGCAGCAGACGCCCTCTCCAAATAGGCCATGGGGGGAAGGTGCTCGACGTGGTCCTTTACTACCCCGGCCATCGGGTCCCTACCTGAGGAATCTGATTTGAAGGGTGAGATATGCATACGGTTTTGTAGTCCCTCCCTGTAGTCTATCAATGTTTTACTTCCTTTTGTTTCTCAATAAATTTTTGGGGGATCAGGTTATCCTGGTCTCGATCCTTCCTTTCCTTAAAAAAATAAAAACCCCTAAGAAATGCTAAAAAATAAAAAAAACACTAAAAGGTCCCTAAACACGCATAGTAACCATAAAAACCCATATTAACCATAAAAACCCTAAAACCCTAAAAAACCCACAAAACCACTAAAAATCCAAAAAACCCTATAAACCATAATTTTTAAAAAAAACCTTAAAAACCATAAAAACATTAAAAACCATAAAACCACTAAAAAACCAATAAACCCCATCAAAATCACTAAAAATCCCAAAAACTATAAAAATACTAAAGGCCCTAAACATCCATAAAAACATAAAACACCCTAAAACCCATGAAAACCCCTATGAAATCCTTACAAAGTTAAAAATAACTTAAATCCCCACATATATATATATATATATATATATATATCCTAACAAACCCTTAATATACAAAAAATAATCAAAATCCTAAAAAAACCTAAAAGACCAAAAAATCAAAAAAGATAACTATAAATAATTAAAAACAAAAAACAATAGAAACAATGAAACCCGTTTAGAAAACCTTAAAAACATAAAAACACTTAAACCCCCTAAAATACCTAAAAATGCTGAAAACCCTAAAAGACCCCAAAAGCCTAAAATCCCTTAAAAACTATTGAAAACATTAAAACCCATAAAACACTAAAAATACCCTATAAAATATAAGAACCCATTAAACCACTATGAACAATTAAATCCTCTAAAAATATTAATAAACCTAAAAAACGTACAAAACCCATTAAAACCCCAAATCCCTCAAGATCCTAAAGAAACCCCTAAAAACCATTAAAATCATAAAAATTCCCAAAAAATAGGAAAAAATTTAAAAGTCTTTAAAAACCCTTGAAAATCCCTAAGGAAATGTAAAAACCCAATTAGCACTAAGGTCCTTTAAAAACATAAAAACTGCTAAAACTCTAAAAACCCTTAACCCTAAAAACCTAAAAACATAAAAAACACCTAACAACATTAAAAACCATAAAAATCCTAAAAAAACACAAAAAAACTCTAGATTTCCTTCAAAATCATTAAAATGACAATAAACTAAAAATACTAAAAACTCTAAAAACTCAATAAAAATCCAAAATAACATTAAAACCTTAAAAGAACTAAAAATAATAAAAAACCCTAAAACCTCTAGAACAAATAAAAATAAAAAAATACTTAAAAACATAAAAATGTAAAAAACCATAAAACCCCAAAGGGCCATTAGAAAACTATAAAAACCTAAAAACACATAAAACCACTAAAAACCCTACAAAATGCAAAAAACAATAAAATCACAAAAATCCATAAAAACCCCAAAGAACCCAAAAAATACCTAAAAACATTAAAAAATAATAATGTTTCAGAAAAACAATAAAAAATACAAAAAATTTAAAAAGAAAGAAAAAACCCTAAAAAACCTAACAAAACATTTAAAACAAAAAAATAATCAAAATCCAAAAAAAACTGAAATCCAAAAAAATCCTAAAACCCCTAAAAACTATAAAACCTCCAAAAATAATAAAATGACTAAAAAACCATAAAACATAAAAGCCACTACAAAGTCTAAAAACCCGTTAAAAACCTAAAAAAGTTCAAAACTCAAAATATAGTAAAAACCATAAAAAAAGCTCAAATCCCCAAAAACCCCAAATTCCTATAAAAACTTGAAAACCCTAAAAACCATTTAAAACCCTCAAAATAAATATAAACCCTAAAACCCCTCAAAATACATTATAATTCATTAAAAAATAAAAAACCCTAAAAACCTTGTAAAACACTAAATGAACCGTAAATACCTAAAAACATTTAAACCCGCTAAAAACCTAAAAAACACGAAAACCCTAAAACCCAAAAAAATTGAAAACACTCATTATCCCTAAAAACCAAAAAATATCCCTAAAGTACATAAAATTGGAAAAATAACCCTAAAACCCCTAAAAAGGTAACAAAAATCTTAAAAACCTAAAAACACTTAAAACCCCTAATAAATCAAAAAACACTAAACACCCTAAAACCACTAAAACACCTTAAAACCCCTAACACACTAACAAACTCTAAAACTCCTTACAAAAACTAAAGACTAAAAACCCTAATACCCCAAAAATAAAAAAAACCCTAAAAACATAAAAATCCTTAAAAACAATCCAAATTCCTAAGATCCCCCAAAATCATTAAAACCCAAAAAACTATAAAAATACTAAAAATTCTGGAAAAGAGAGGCTCCCTCCCCTTCACCTTATTAGGTGTCCCTCTCTTTTGGGGGAAAGCAAGGAGCTACTAATTTGGAGGTATTTCTTCTAAAATCATCCAGAAAATGTCAAAATGGAAGGGAAAATACCTTTCGCAGGCTAGACAGGCCTGGTTGATTAATTATGTTATCACCTCAATAATCGTTCATGCTTTTTCCATTTATAGATGGCCAGCGAGTCTCATCAAAAGTTTAAATACCAAAATAAGAAACTTTTCTTGGAGTGGTTCTATTGCTGAGTGTAAACTGGTCTCTGTTGCCTACAAAAATTGCACAAAGCCACTTGATATGGGTGGACATGGTATCAAGGACCTGCGACGTTTCACCGATGCTATGATTGGGAAATTTACTTGTGGCTTGCTCAATCCTCAGAATGACGGACTTGACTTTCTTATGAAAAGATTCATACACAGACTGTGTGACGACTTTACGGGGTATCTTTCCTCCCCGGTCTGGCCAACCTTAATATCCTTGTACAAAGACATTGTGTCCAAACCAAAATGGATTGTGTCCAGGAATTCTAATCCAAACTGATGGTCTACACCATGGTTAGAACAGTCCATCTCGGAGGTTTTGACGAAGACGCTTGACCTGCTGAATCTTACCATTGTAGATCTCATATGGCAATGTGATGACTCAATTGCCCCCCTCCCAGATAGTATTGCTATGAAAGTTCAAAGATATGTTTTTTCTGATATTGACACTCTCATCTGGATTCCCAGCATGGTTCGAAATCTCAATACCTGTGATTACTACCGGTTGAAGTGCCTGTCAGGTCCTCTCTCACCACCATGGATGATTAAATTCTGGACACCTTTCATTCCCCCTTCACATATTCACTATTATCTGGAAAATTTGGCGAAATAGGCTCCTGAGACACGATCAGATCTAGCTTGCTGGATGAAACTTGCTTCTATCTGTTTCTTATGCAGGAAATCTGAGGAGAGTTGCAGCCACATTTTCTTGTACTGTACCTTTTTTTCGGAACTATGGAACTACTTATCACAGAGTTTTGAGCTGGCCTACTGTTTGCAAGGGAAGATTTGTGACTTCATTTGCGCACTAGTTGAGCTGAAACGGAGCGATCAGGTCCGGAATCTGCTACTGGTCAGGGTGACTGTGACCATTCATTACGTTTGGGCTGCCTGGAACGAAGCTACCTTCAATCGACATCCCCTCTCACTATAGTGAGGAGTGTTGGCGATCCACAAGGTGATACAAAACGCCTCACAGATAAAAACAGGTTTGATGTTTAATGATGTCGATGATCTGACAGTGCTGCGTTCACATGGCGTGGCTGGATGAGTAGAAAACCACTAGTCTTGAAGTATATTAGATGGATCCCTCCACTTCCATCATGGATAAAGGTTAACGTTGATGGCACGGCCCTTGGAGCTCCAGTCCCATTGGGGTGTGGTGGCGTCTTCCGCACCTATCAGAGCTTCTTGAAGGATGCTTCTTTCATTTTCATGGGGATGGATGTGCTTATGAAGTGGAGCTATGGGCGATCATAATGGCTGTGAAGTTTTCATGCTAGTTCAATTGGTCACATCTTTGGATTGAATCAGATTCGATGCTTGCGGTTGCTGCCTTAAATGGACTTTCAAATGACGTTCCTTGGAGACTTTTTCCGCATTGGATTGAGTGCCTTGCCCTGTCTCGAAACCTGAACCTCAATGTCTCGCAAGCTTACAGGGAAGCTAATTCGGTTGCTCGTGCCCTCTCCAAAGAGTCTATTCAAGAGAAATCCTCAATGTGGTCTTTTGGCACCCCAAATTATTGTATTATGTTCTTGGACTCTGATTGGAAGGGTGAAATTCACACTCTCCCTTGCAGGACCATCTTGTAGCTATCTCGTATATGTTTTAATTTATTTTGGGGGGCCAGTCTTGCCTAGCCCTACTTCTCTTCTGCCCTTAAAAACGTTAAAAACCTCTAAGATACGTTAAAAACCATAGAAAACAAAAAAACACCCCTAAAAACCCAAAAAACCAAAAATCACCAAAAACCCTACGAAACCCTTAAAACCCTCAAAATCCTAAAATCCCCAGAAAACCCACAAAAATTTTAAAAATACCTTTAAATGTAAAAACCAATAAAACCTGAAAAATTTCCAAAGAAAACCATTAAAAGATCACAACATTTAAAACCCCTAAAAACCTAAAAATACTAAAAATCACAAAAGCTCTAAAAACCCTAAAACACCTAAAAACCCTCAAAATACCTAAAAATGTAAAGAATCCTAAAACACTCTAATCCTCTAAGAAAACCTTAAAAATATTAAAACACATTAATACTTTAAAAATCTAAAACCCTAAAACCCAATAAAAACCTTAAATACCATAAAAACTATAAAATGCCTAAAAACCATAGACCCCTAAAAACAGACTAAAAACTCTAAAAAGTGTTTCAACCCTGAAAAACATTATAAAACTATTAAAACCCTAAAAAACTCAAAAAAATATAGAATTCCAAAAAAAACCATAAGAACAATAATAACCCTAAAAATCCTAAAAACCTTGAAAATCTATAAAACTCATAAAAAAATTAAAATCATAAAATATCTAAATATTCATTAAATTAAAAAAACCCATAAATTCCATGAAACAACTTAATAAAACAATAAACCCCAAAAAACAGTGAAACCCCGTAAAACTATATAAACTTATAAATAGACTAAAACCCATAAGAAACCCTTATCCCTCTCAAAATAGCTAAAATCACTAAAAAATTCCTAAAAATCCTAAAAAATCATTAAAAATAAAAAGAAACCTAAAACCCTAAAACTCTAAAAACCCTAAGAGGACCTCAAAAACCTGAAACACTTTAAACTCCTAAAACCTAAAAACACTAAAATCCCTTAAACCACATTAAAAGATCCAAAATCAATTAAAAAACCTAAAAACCTAAAAACACCAAAAATCCTTAGAAACACAAAAATTCCATAAAAACCTAAACACCACTAAACACTCTCAAAACCCTGTAAACACCTAAATTTTTTAAAAATAACTAAAACCCCTTAAAATCATTAAATACATAAAAAACCACCCCTAAAACACAGTAAAACCCTCAAAATACAAAAACACATAAAAATCCTAAAAATCCCTAAAATCCCTAAAAATTAAATAACCCTAAAACTTTGAAAACCCCTTAGAAAACCTTAAAACCTAGATACAAATAAAAACCCTAAAAAACTAAAAAACACTAATAACCCTAAAACCCAACAAAATCCTTAACAACCCTAGAAAAAGTAAAAATCATAAAATAACTAAAAAATAAATAAATAAATAAAAAACCGAAAACCCATAAAACCCCTAAGAAACCATAAAACACTAAAAAATTAAAATCCCCTAAAATGTAAAAAAAATTCACAAAACCCTAAAAACCCTAAAACCAATCAAAACCCATAAAACCCATAAAACCCCATAAAACATAAACCCACTAAAAAATATTTGAATATTCTAAACACCTTAAAACATTAAAAAAACTCTAAAAACCCAAAAAAACATAAAAACTAAAAAAAACCCTAAAAACCAAAAAACCCATAAAAACCATAAAAACTCTCAAAATCTATAAAAACTTAAAAACCCTTAAAAATTCTAAAAATTACTAAATAAATCCCAAAAAATACCATAAACCGTTGAAAAATCAAATGAAAACCTTAAAAACAAAAAAATACTTAAAACCTATAAAAAACAAAAAAGGGTAAAAACCATAATAACCAAAAAACCAAAAAACCTAAAAAAACTATAAAAACACAAAAAAAAACCATGAAAACACCTATAAACCCATAAAACCATAAAACTCACTAAAAAATGTAAAAAATCATGAACCCCTAAAAATTTTAGAAACTCTAAAAACCCATAAAACCAAAAAAATCACTAAAAACTATAAAAATGCTTAACACCCCTGAAAATTTAAAAAAAAATTCTAAAAACCCATAAATCCCAAACAATATTGAAAACCCTAAAACCCAAAAAATCGGCAACTTCCCTAAAACCCCTAAAATTAATAAAAACATAAAAATCACTTAAAATCACCACCAACCCTAAAAACGAGTAATAAAACCATAAAAAACATAAAAACCCTTAAAATCCATAAAAAATTAAAAAATAGTAAAAACCCAAAAAAACCCAAAAAATTATAATACCCTTTAAAACCATAAAACTTATAAGACCCCTAAAAATAATAAAAACAACTAATACACCCAAGCACATTAAAAAAATGTAAAAAACAAAAAAAAAACCTAAACACTGAAAAAACCAAAAAAAGAACAAAACCGTAAAAGCCTCTACATCCCATCAAAATCCCTAAAAATGATAAAAAAACATAAAAACCTGAAAAATATATATAAAAATCACTAAAATTTAAAAACACCTAAAAATATTTAAAATCCCTATGAATAGCTTAAAAACATAGTAACACCATACACACCTAAACACATAAAAATTACAAAACCCTAAAAATTCCAAAAACCCATCCTAATCCCAAAAACCCTAAAAAGAAAAAAAAATCCATAAAAGACTAAAAATTACATAAAACATAGAATACCCTAAAACCCCTGAATACCCCTAAGAAAAACATAAACACCCAAAAACACAAAAAATATATACAAATTTAAAAAATGCAAAACCCCCTAAACCCCTTAAAACCCTAAAACACCTAAAACCCCATAAAACCCATAAAAACCCAAAAACCCTTTAAAATCATAAAAATCCATAACAAATAATAAAAATGTAGAATACATAATAATGCCTTAAAACCCATAAAACAAATAAAACCAAAAAAATCTAAAATATGCTAAAAACCCCAAAACCCCGTAAAAGACCTTAAAAACTCTAAAACCCCTAAAACCATAAGACCACCTAAAATCCTTAAAAACCCTAAAAACAAATAAAACCTCTAAACACCACTAAGAAATATAAGGCACCTTTAAACCCTTAACATTGTTAAAAAAATATAAAAACCATTAATCCCCTAAATAATCAAAAGAAAATCCCTAAAACCCTAAAACCCATAAAAATCTCTAAAAACCCTAAAAGAAAAAAATCCATAAAAATATCTAAAAATCACTAAAAATTTAAAAGACCCAAAAAAAACTTGAACTCACATAATAAAACCAAAAATACCAAAATAAATATTAAACCCCCTAAAACATAAAAAACAAAAAAAAACTCTAAAAAACCCTAAAACACTAAATACCCCAATAAAACTGCAAAATTCAAAAAAACCCTAAAAACACTAAAAATCCTATGAATCCTAAAAATCCCTAAAAACATAAAAACCTCAAAAAAAACCCATATAAAATCCTAATAAAACATTAAATACCTAAAAAACTTTAAACCCCTAAAACATAAAAACTTCTAAAAATAATAAATAACCCTAAAGCCCCAAAAATGGATAAAACCATTAAAAACCCAAAAAAACTATAAAAACCCTAAAACCCCACTAAAACTATATATACCCATTAAACACCATAAAATTTTAAAAAACACTAAAAATCCCTAAAAACCAACAAAACCCAAAAAAAAATCCCCTTTAAGTACCTAAAAAATAAAAACAAAACTATTAAAGTCATAAAAAACAAAAAATCACTAAAAACCCTACAACACTACTATGAAAACCTTAAAACCCAAAAAAAACTGGAAAAAATGTCCTAAAACCCAGAAAAACAATAAAACCATACAAACTGTAAAACCCCTCCAAATTCCAAAAAACACTAAAAATACAAAAATAAAACAAAAAATTTCTAAAAATATAAAAATAAGTAAACCCCCTAGAAACCCTAAAAACTAAAACAAAACTGTAAAACAATAAAAAAACAAAAAACCCTAAAACACCAAAAACCCTAAAAATACCTAAAACCCCTAAAAAATCTAAATAATCCAGACAATTTTCCAAAAACATAAAAAATAATAAAAATACCTATTAAAACATTAAACTCCTAAACGCGCTAAAAACACCTAAAAACCTTAAAATGTTAAAAACTATAAAAATACTAACAAACCCAAAAAACCCTAAAAAAACCAATAAATACCCTAAAAACCTATAAAACCCCTATGAGCTGCTAGAAACTCTAAAAACTATTTAAACCCCTAAAAACAAAAAATAACTCTAAAAACCATGTAAATCTTAAATTTTTTAAAACACTCCTAAAAACTGAAAAAAAAAACATTGAAATCCAAAAACATCACTCCAAATCCCTAAAAATACAAAGATATAAAAAAATCTTAAAAAATACCTAAAAATAACTAAAAAGTAAAAAACCCTAAAAAACCCTAAAACCTATAAAACCTAAAAACACTTAAATCCCATAAAATCAAAAGAAATATAAAAAACCTCAAATAATTTAAAACCCTAAAAAACCCTAACACCCCTCCAAATTCCTAAAAACACTAAAAACCCTAAACATAAAACCCTAAAAAATCCTTAAAAATCCATGAGAATGTCAAAAATCCCAAAACCCTGAACAACCCCTAAGAAAAACATAAAACCTAAAAACACTTAAACCCCCTAAACCCACAAAATTTTAAAAACCATACAAAACCTTAAAATATTATAATAACCCTAAAACCCCTAAAAACCCATAAAAGTCCCTAAAACCCTTTAAAACTATCAAAACCCATAAAAACCATAAAACCACATAAAAATCTATAATCCTTTCAACCCATAAAAACATTAAAAAACTCTTAAAACCTTAAAAACCATAAAATTCAAAAATCCTAAACACAAAAAACCATAAAAACCTAAATCCCCATCAGAATCTATAAGAACCCTAAAACCCATAAAAATCCTAAAAAATCCCAAAAAATCCCAAAAATGTAAAAAACTCAAAATGACCATAAAAAACCAAAATGTACATAAAAAACTAAAAACACTTAAAACCCCAAAAAACATGAAAACTTTGAAACCCTAAAATACCATAAAAACATAATATCCCTAAAAACCTTGAAGAACATTAATGACCCTAAAACCCATCATAATCCTAAAAACCCACCAAAAACTCAAAAACCCAGTAAACCCCTAAATACCCAAAGAAGGATAGAAGAAGATAGTGTCGCTCTCCCCTAGTTTCTCCCTCTCGACGCTGTGCTTTCCCGGGTTTCCTCCCCGGATCTTCCATGGCGGCTTCAATCCGGCATTCTTCTGCTCCTCTTCAGTCGTCTCCCTCTCGACTGCTCTCACTTGGTGGGATATCTTCACTTCAGTCGAGGTGAGGACTTTCGTCTGTGGTGGTAAGGGCTGGGGTTTCGTTTAGGCAAATCCGTTCTCCGGTGAGCTTTGGTGTCTCTTTGAGCTGCGTGATGGACGATGGTGGTTACAGAGGGCTCTGGGTCGATCTATTGGTGGTGCTCTTGGTCCGATGGCGTGCGTGTTCAGATCTACTGGTCAATGAAATACATTGAAGCTTCAGGTTTGGCCTTCTAGTCCCTTGGATTGGTCTATTTTTTTTCTATTGACATGTTGTGGCTCAAGCTGTGCTGGGATCTGGATGTTTTGCTGGTCTACAGTTTTTCGGGGTACCAAAGAAGTTCCTTTGGTCCCCTGCATTATGCTGATAATATTGGTTAGAGCCGGATTCTTGCGGATTATCTTGGTTGGTTTACATTCTGCTACGATTTGGTTTTGTTCTATGCATTACTATAGTGCCAAAGTAGTTTTTTTGGTCCCGAGATGCTGGTTTGGATTGCTGATGGTGATACGAGGTGCGGTGTTTTGGTCGTGCTTTGCAGACATTGTGTTGATGGAAGGGCCCTTTGGGCTGCGGATCTGGCGGTTCATCGCCCTTGGCTATGCTGTTGGGTGCGCTATGCTAGAATGTTGCTTGTTTTCTCACGGATATGCCTTGTAGATGATGTTTTTAATGCTGGTGATGGCGATTCCATTCTGCTGGAAATAGACCTGTTTCAATTTTGGTTTCTACTATCCTCTTTTGTTGCTGGTGTAGTTATGATTCTATGTGGATGATGGGTTGTGGTTCTGTTGTGTGGTGTCGTATGTTGCTCTGATTTTAGGGTGCTGCAGGTTTGTTTCTGGGTGCGCTACTGGGTGTGAGTTGCTGAAGGCTGGCTGGTTTGAAGGTGATTGTTGCTGCTGGTGCTGGGTAAGGGGTGTTGCTTCACCCCTACGTGACGAAGGTGAGATTTGTGACTATGGTACTAATGGTTCTATGATGTTTAGCTGGGAACTGTGGAAGGGGTGTGGATCTATGACTCTGGTTGTTGGTTCCTGGATGTTGTTTGGCTGGGAGGTGCTGGATGCTGGTTTTTTTGAGTTTGGATGATGGTCGTTTGTTATCTGTTAGCTTCTGGATGCGGGTTGATGCTGGATGATGGTGGTGGCTACTTGGTTGTGTGTCTTTTTTACTCTCTTGTTTTTCTTTTTTGATTTTCCTTTTTTTGTGTGTGTTGTAAGGGGTTTTCAGGTGTGGGACGTTTGACCCCACCCCTCCCTTGTCTTCTGTATCTCTTTTCTCCTTGCTAATAAATTTGAGGGGGCTAGGAATAGCCCGACACTCAAATCATCCATTCCATAAATACCCAAAAACCCCTAAAAACACTAAAAATATAAAATCCCTTAAAATCCCTAAAAACATAAAACCCTAAAAACTATTCAAATCCCTAAAAATCAATAAAAATAATAATAAAATAAAAACCAAAAACAATAAAAACCCTAATAAAAACATTAAAAACTAAAAACACATGAAAATCTTTAAAAACCCTAAAAAAATGAAAAACATCCCTAGAAACCCTAAAACCCCTAAAAATCCATAAAGACCCTAAAAACCCAAAAAACATAAAATCCAATGAAAATCCCAAAAAACGTAAAAAACACCAAAAAACCATGATAATCCAATGAAATCCTTAAAAAAAATAAAAACAATTAAAACCCTTAAAAACATTAAAACTATAAATGACCTAAAAAACCCATAAAAACCCTAAAATCCCCTAAAAACATAAAAACACATAAATCCTCATAATACCCTAAAAATCACAAAAAAACTCTAAAACACCTTGGATCCCAAAAAATGTTAGAAACTATAAAAATATGATAAAAACATAAATACTGAAAGCAAAAACCTAGAAACCCAAAAAAACCCCTAAAAGTACTTAAAACCCTCAAAATCATTAAGAACCCTAAAAACCATAAAAATCCTTAAAAGATCTAAAAAATCCCTAAAAACATAAAAACCCCTTAAAACCATAAAATACCCTTAGAAAAACTTAAACACCTTAAAACACATAAAAGCCCTAAAAAAAAATTCTAAAAACCGTAAAAACCGTAAAACTGTCTAAAAAATCTTAAAACCCCTAAAAATCCCAAACAAACCCTTAAAACCACTAAAAACTATAAAATAACTTTAAACTGAGAAAAAAAATTAAAAACTCTAAAAATCCTTAAAACCCCTAAAAACTATAAAAATCATAAAAAACATTAAACAGATAATAAATCAAAAAAAATTATGAAAACCCTAAAACCCCATTAAAATCTTAAAAACAATCCTAAAAATAAATAAAAATTTAAAAACCATAAAATCTCTAAAACCCCTATGAAGTCCAAAAAAACCTTAAAACACATAAAACCCCTAAAACATTAAATACCCTAAAAACCCAAAAACCCAAAACCCTTGAAAAATCCTAATAAAACCATAAAACCTTAAAACCAATTAATTCCCATAAAATCTAGAAAAATGCTAAAAACCCTAAAACCACCCAAAATCCATGGACACCCTAAAATACATAAAAATCCTAAAAGACCTAACAGTCCCTAAAATTAAAAAAAAACCTAAAAACCTAAAAATACATAAGAAACCCTTAAAAACCTAAAAGATCTTAACATCTGTAAAAATGATTAAAACACTAGAAACCCAAAAATCCCTAAAAATACCTTAAAACCCTAAACCACTAAAAATAATAAAACCTCATGAAACCTTGTAAGCCCAAAAACCCATAAATCACATAAAAACCAACTAAAATCCTTTAAAACCTAAAATTTTTAAAAACTCTAAAAACCATTAAAATCCCCAAAAATACCCAAAAAAATCATAAATCCCTCAAAAACCCTAACAACACAAAAAACCATAAAAATCCAAAATAATCCCTTTGAATCCTTAAAATGTGAAAAACACTTAAAATTCAAAACCCTATAAGAAAACAATAAAACATAAAAACACATTAAACCTCTAATAACCTCAAAAAGGATAAAACCCCTAAAAATCCTAAAACACTAAAAAATAAAAAAACCAAAAAACCCATAAATACCCATAAAAACCCTAAAAAAATCCTTAAAATCTCTAACCACAAAAAGAACCTGAAAATACATAGGAAAATATTATACATTTTTGAAAACATAAAACCCCTAAAAACATAAAAACCTTTAAAAACATATAAAATATGAAAATCATAAAATCCATTAAAAACCATAAAACCTCTAAAAACATTAAAATCACTAAAAACCAATAAAACCCCTAAAATTAGCTTAAATCTCAAAAAACCATAAAACCCCTATAAGAATTTAAAAAATATAAAAAAACTTAAAACCCATTAAAAATAAAAAAACCATAAAAACAATAAAAACAATAAAAACCGTAACACCCATTAAACCCCCAAAAATCCCTCAAAATCCTGGATTACCCTAAAAACATAAAAATCCAAAAAATATGATACAAATACCTTCAACATTAAAATTAGTAAAATGCCTAAAAATTCATAAGAAATCCTTAAAAACCTAAAGCCACTTATAAACACTAAAATCCTAAATACTCTAAAAACAATAAAAACCCTAAAAACAAAAAAAAAACTGGAAAAACCTTACCAACCAAAAAGTCCTAAAAACTAATAAAATCACTAAAATTCCATTAAAAGACTAGAAAAATAAAAAACTATATAAAACATTAATACCTATTAAATCCCAAAATACTATAAAATCCCAAAACAAATATAAAAACCAACAAACCCCAAAAAATCCCACAAATTCACTAAAAACCCTAGAAAAACATAAAAAACCTACCCCCCCCCCCCTAAATTCATAGATGTGTAAAAACAAAGAAAAACCCTAAAAATGCCTAAGAAAACCATAAAAACCTGAAAACACATTAACCACTAAAAAAATAAATACACTAAAAACCAAAACCACAAAAGACTGTAAAATCCCTAAAAATCTTAAAAACACTCAAGACCATAAAAAACAAACAAATCCTCAAAAATCCCTAAAAACATAAAATCTCTAAAAACCCTCAATAACCCCTAGAAAAACATGAAATCCTAAAAACACATAAAACCCTAAAAAACCTAATCATTGTAAAAATTTAAAAAACCATAAAAACCCCTAAAACCATAAAAACACCCAAACACATTAAAATCCATAAACTCCTCTAAAACTCTACAAACTCATTAAACCCCTAAAACATTATAAATAGTAAAAAATCCTTAAAAACCATAATAAACTCAAAAACCCTAAATACCACAAAAAGAAAAAACCCATAAAACCCATAAAAACCCCTAAGAACCTAAAAATCCAAAAAAATCCCAAAAAAACATGAAAATAAAAAAATCCATAAAATCCGTAAAAATGTAAAAAAAAACTCTAAAAAATCTGAAAACACCAAATAAATCCTTAAAAACATAAAAATAAATAAAACCCCTAAACAAATAAACCATTCTACAAATTCTTAAATCCTCAGAAAACCTCAAACCTTTTAAAAACAGAAAAAACCCTAAAACCCATAATATCATAAATAATCTTTAAAAATATATAAATAATAAAATTCCCTAAACACCCTAAAAAACCTTAAGAAAACCATAAAAACCTAAAAAATTGAAACCCATAATAACATAAAAATGCTAAAAACCCTAAAAACCCAAAAGGTTCAAAAACCCAAAACCCTAAAAACAATAAATCCCTGAAAAACCATAATTCTCTAAAAACCAATAAAAACCACTAAGAACAACTAAGAAATCTAAAAACCATTTAAAACCCTAAAAATATTAACAAATTCTAAAAACCCTTAAAACCCTAAAAATACCTGAAAACCCTACAAAACCATAAAATTCCAAAAAAATTAATCATAAAAACCCTAAAAACTATAAAAACCCTAAAAATTAGAAAACCCTAAAAACCTCTAAAACCCACAAAAAACTCTAAAAAGGCTTTAAAATCCTAAAAATGTTAAAAACACTAAAAATCATTAAAACCTCTAAAAACTCCAAAAAAACACTATAAACCCAAAAAAAACCCTAAAAACCCTAATTGTCTATAAAAATCCTAAAAACTGTAAAAACAATAAAACGGCCCTAAAAATACTGTAACCACCTAAAAATTAAAAATAAAATCATAAATACTATAAACACTAAATCCCCCCAAAAAAACCTATCAAATGATAAAAACCCTAAAAATCATACACCCCCAAAAAATCCCAAAAACTATAAAAACAACTACAAACCATAGAATCCTATAAAACCCACTAAAAACAACTAAAAATCTAAAAATTATTCAAACTACTAAAAAAATAAAAACCATAAAAACCATATAAAACTAAAACACTAAAAAAATACCCTATCAAGACAAATAAAACAATAAAGCCTTGAAAACATTAAAAATCCTAAAACCCACAAAATCCTTTAAAACCCTAAAAAACTAGACAACTCATAAAAACCCTAAAAATAAATGAAATCATAAAACCCCTAAAAACCCCTAAGAAAAACTTTAAAACCTAGAAACACTTAAAACCCATAAAACCCTAAAAACCATCAAAATCCTAAAAATCCCTAATAACAGTAAGAAACCAAAAAATCATAAATATAGATAAGATATCCCCAAACACATAAAAACCCCTAAAACCCCTAAGAAAACATTAAACACTAAACACACATAAAACCCCAAAATAACCTCCAAAACCTAAAACCCCTAAAACCCCTAAAAACTATAAACCCCTAAAACACCTAAAACCTTAAAAAATCCAAAAAACCTATAAAAACATAAATAACCTATAAAAACTCAAGAAACCCTTTAAATCCCAAAAAATGTTAAAAACTCTAAAAATTCCTAAAACCCCCAAAAAACTAAGAAAAACATAAAAATCCCCCCAAAAACATTAAAACACTAAAACGCCTCAAAATCCCTAAAAACCTAACAAACCAAAAAAATCCATAAAATCCCTAAATATCCCAAAAACATTAAAAACCATTAAAACCCCTATGAAAATACTAGAAAACTAAAGTAACATTAAACCCCTAAAACCCTATAAACTCTAAAAACACTAAAACACTAAAAACCCAAAAAGCGCAAGAAACCTCTCAAATACCTAAAAACCCCTAAAAACAATAAATAACCATAAAAACAACTAAAAATACATGAATAAATAAAAACCCTATAAAAATAAAAAAAATAAGAAAACATAAAAAACCAAAATACAGTTCAAACCCATAAAAACCTAAAAAATTTAAAAACCATAGGAACTACAAAAATACCATAAAACCCAAGAAAAACACTAATAAAACCATATACACACCTAAAACCCTTAAAACCGAAAAAATCACATAAAATACCTAAAAAATTAAATCTCTAAAAACTATTTCAACCCATAAAAACATTGAAAAACACTAAAAACATTAAAAAACATATTTTTTTTTAAAAAAACAATAAAACCGTGAAACACAATCAAAACCCTAAAAACACCAAAAAATAACAACAAACCCTATAACCCCATAAAAATAGTGAAAAATGTAAAAAATCCCTGAAATGTAAATAATTGATTTTTTATCAAATCCCTAAAAATCATTAAGAACCTCAAAGCACATAAAACCCCAAATCCTGAAAAAAAGATAATAACACTAAATATAAAAAAAAATCCAAAAACCCTAAAATATTAAAGAACCAAAAAAATTAAAACCACAAAAAATCCTAAAAAACCCACTAAAAATATAAAAGCTTTTAAACCACTAAAACCCCAAAAAACAAAAAAAAAACCCTCAAACCCGTAAAAACCCATAGAACCCCTCAAAATCCCAAAAAAAACTCTAAAAACCATACAAATCATTAAAAATACCAAAAAATACATAAAAACATAGAAATCTATAAAAACCATAAAAATCCCTATGAAATCATTAAAAGATAAAAAACACTAAAAACCCTTAAAAATATGAAAAATGAAAAAATTTCCCTAAAAACCCAAAATCGCTTCAAATCCATAAAAACCCTTAAAACAAATAAAAATCAAAAAAATCCCTAAAATTACAAAAAAAACATAAAAAAAAATAAATAAACCCAGAAAACCCAAAGAAGACAATAAAAAAATAAAAAACTCTTAAAAACCCTAAAAACCAAAAAAAACACTGGAACCCCTAAAAGATCCTAAAACCCCTAATATAATTAAATACCATAAAACACCAAAAAACATTAAAAACTCTAAAAAAACTTTAAAACCATAAAAAATCACTAAAAAAAATCTAAAAACCCTTTAATCCCAAAAAATGTTAAAAACTATAAATAACATTAAAACACAAAAAAAACTCAAAATATCCCACGAAACCCAAAAAATATAAAATCTCTAAAAATCTGAGATACCCATAAAACCCACAAAATCACTAAAAACTCTTAAAACCATAAATATCCTTAAAAATAACTACAAATCCTTAAAAATATAAAATCCCTAAAAAACCTAAAAACCACTAGGAAAACCTAAAAAAACTAAAAACATTTAAAACCACTAAAAAACAGAAAAATTGATAAAAACACAAAAAAAAACATAAAAACTAAAAAAACATTAAAAAACCTAAAAACCCAAACAATCCTTACAACCCACTAAATCTATGAAAACCATTTAAACTTTGAAAAATGTTAAAAACTCTAAAAAATATTAAAAACCCTAAAAACTCCATAGAGACCCAAAATATTATAAAAACAATAAAAATCAAAAAAATCATAAAAAACCCTAAAACCACATTAAATTCCTAAAAAAGACATAAAAATCTATACAAACAAAAAAACAATAAAAACCCTAAAAACCTGAAGAAAACGTTAAAAACCAAAAAACACATAAAACCTGTTAAACCCAAAAAATGCAAAAAACCATAAAAAACCTAAAACCCATAAAAAACGTAAAATCCTAAAAACCCTAAAAACCTTGAAAAACGAAATGAAAACAATAAAAACATAAAAACACATAAAACCCCTAAAAACTAAAAAAATATAAAAAACATAAAAACCCAAAAAACCTTAAAAACCCTCAAAATCCGTAAAAACCCCAAAACCATAAACGCCCTAAAATACAAAAAAAAATCACTAATTTTTTTTAAAACACTAAAACCATGTAAAAACATTAGAAAACCTTGAAAACCTAAAAACACTTAAAACCACTACAAAAAGTAAAAACCCGTAAAAAACCTAGATGAATAAAAGTCTCTAAAACCCCTAAAAGCCCATAAACATCTTAAAAATACTAAAACCCATAAAAACCTTAAGAAACCACCAAAAACCCAAAAAACTAGAAATAACTCTAAATACCCTTAAGACACCAACAAATCATAAAAACCCAAAAAAATCATAAAACCCTTAAAGACCCTCAAAATCCCTAAAAATCCTAAAAACCATAAAATTCCTAAAAATTGACTATAAATCCCAAAAAACTTAATAAAACCCTAAAAACCATAAAAAATCCTATTAAAACCATAAAAACTAAAAACACTCTAAACCCCTAAAACCCATAAAATGAAAAAACCCTAAAACATAAAAACCATAAAAATACCTCAAAACCATTAAAAGACATAAATATCCAAAAAAATGCCTAAAATATATTAAACATATGAAAACCCCGAAAAAACCCTAAGAATAACTTATAATATTATGAAAACTAAAATCCCTAAAAATTCTAAAATACTAAAAATTCCTTAAAATCTCTAAAATCCCTAAAAATAATAAAACACCCTTAAAACCATAAAATCTCAAAAAAACCTTTAAAACCCCAAATCACTAAAAAAAACTATGATTTTGAACACCCATTGTACCCCTAACACAATTAAAAAACATTATAAAACCTTAAAACGCCTTAAAACTCCAAATAAAAACAATCGACTCCAAAAAACAAAAAAAAACCTTAAACACATAAAACCATTAAAATCAAACAAAATCCCAAAGACCCCTAAAAATATAAAATTCTGAAAAAATCCCTAAAAATCCCTAAAAAGTCCAAAAAAATATAAAAACTGCTAAAAGCCATAAAATTCCCTAATAAAACTATAAAAACATAAAAACATATAAAAAACCAAAATAAAAAAATTTAAAACCCTGTAATCTCTGAAAAACCAAAAATCCAAAAAAAACCAAAAAAATCAAAAAAAAACATAAAAACCATTAAAATAAGAAATACCATAAAAAATCCTAAAAACACAAAAAATGTTATAAACCCTTTAATCGCCTAAAAATAATAAAAAAACTCTAAAAACCCATAAAAACCCTAAATCTAAAAAAACACTAAGAATCCAAACAAACCATAAAAACCATAAAACCCTAAAAACACCTAAAATTCATAAAAAGCTTATAAAACTAAATAAATCCAAAAAATTCCACAAAAATAATAAAAATGTAAATAAACACTTGAAAACCTTAAAAATATTTAGACAACCTCAAAAACCTAATAACACAAAAAAACCCCTAAAACCTAAAAATGTTTAAAACCCAAAAATGCCTAAATACCATTGAAATCCTCAAAATCATTAGAATCCCTAAAAAACTATAAAATTCCTAAAAAACCATAAAATCCCAAAAAATCCTAATAAAACCTTAAAAACCTAAAAAAAATAATTCCAAAAAAAGGGAAAAAATGATGAACACCCAAAAAAGCCTAAAACCCCCAAAACCAAAAAACACCGAAAAACCACCAAAACCCCAAAATCCCATAAAATCCATAAAACCCCAAAAAAACTATAAAACCCATTAAACACCTAAAAATAAGTAGAATACACTGAAAACCCTAAAAAATTAAAAACCCATAAAACCCCAAAAATAATAAAAACACAAAACCCATACAAAAACCCCTTAAAACAATTAAATCACCTTAAACAATTAAAAACACTTAAAACCCATAAAAAAATTAAATATCACAAAAAACATTAAAAACCCTCAAAACCCCTAAAAATGTTAAAAACCTCTAAAACCCATACTAAACTACAAAACCCCAAGAAAGCTAAAAACCCATAAAAACCATAAAAACACTAAAAACTACTTAAAATCCCTAAAACACAAAAAATCATGAATGTCCATAAAAACCCATAAAAATATTTAATATTTTAAAAAAACCTGAAAACCCCTTAGAATAACCAAAAAACAAAAAACACTGAAATCCCATAAAACACTTTCAAAACTAAAAAAACACCCAGAAACTAGAAAAAACCTTAAATTTAGAAAATACCTTAAAACCCCTAAAAACCATAAATACCCCTATAACCCCTTAGTAGTGTGGGCCTTGAATGTTGAGCCTAGATGTGTGGTTTTGAATGAAATAGATGTGGATGAACGTTGATGTGATTTTAGGAGGGTGAAAAAGAAGGATGATGGTTCCACCTCTATTCCTTCAAAGAGGATGATGAATGAGGATTACTCCACTATTATCATACCCATGGATACCCTGGAGTCATCAAAGGAGGCCAAAAGGAAAGTCAATGTTAAAAAATAGAAGCAATCAAATTACACCACAAAGAATGAAAGACGGAGGGAGGAGCACTTGGAGCACCTCAAACATCATAAGGATTTCGAGTCAGGATGGGAATTGATTGACACAGGTTCAGAATCCGACTTCTTCTTTGATGACGTGTCTTCTGGATATGGTGCGAAGGGTGACCCTTATGGCCCAAATTGTGTTTCAGACATTGGTGGTGATGTTGAATAACTTCTTTCTCTTTTGGTATTTTTTATTTTTTTAGGGTTGTTAAGGGTTTTTGGGTGTGGGTCGACTGACTCTTCCCCTCCCTTGTCTGGTGTGTCTCTTTTTCCTAATAAATTTTATGGGGGTCAGGAATAGCTTGGTTCTACACCTTCCTTGCCTTAAAACCCCTTAAAATGATTAAAAATTCGAGACCCCCTTTAATCCCCTAAAAATTGATAAAATTTTCTATAAAACATTAAAACTCCTAAAAAATATAAAAACCATAGAAAAAGTAGAAAACCTAAAACCCCACAAAATCTCTAAAATGAATAAAAATCCTAAAAATCCATAAAAATTTAAAAAAACCTTGAAACCCCTAAAAACCCGTAAGAAAACTTTAAAAACACAAAAACACTTAACAAAACTAAAAACCTAAAAAATGATAAAAACATTAAAAAAAATTAAAACAACTAGTATACATAAAAATAATAAAACCCATAAAAACCCTAAAAATCCATAAAACCTCCCAAAAATTACAAAAAACTCTAAAAAACCTTAAAACCCTAAAAATGTTAAAAATTTGAAAATACATTAAACTGCCTAAAAAATCAAATAAATCCTAAAAACCATAAATCCCTAAAACCTGGAAAAAATTCCTAAAAGACATAAAAAACCATAAAAATTAAAAAATCCCTTAAAACCACTAAATCCATTAAAAACTAAAATCCTATAAAACCCTAAAAATCCATAAAAACACTAAAAAGGCACTACAAACAATAAAAAACAATAAACCCCAAAAATGTTAAAAAAATCTAAAAAACCTTAAAACACCTAAAATCATAAAAAACCTTTAAACCCTCAAAATTATGGACACCCTAAAAACCCAAAAAAACCAAAAAAACCTTAAAAATCACCAAAAACAATAAAAACCAAAAAAATTATAAGGCATCTTTAAAAATTCCAAAAAAGGTAAAAAACCATAAAAGCTCTAAAAACCCTTAAGAAAAAAGTAATGACTTAAAAACACTTATAACCCCTAAAAACCAAAAAACATGTAAAAACTGTAATGGACATTAAAAACTCTCCAAATCCATAAAAACCATAAAAAACATGAATATCCTAAAAATCCCAAAAAATTCATAAAACCGTAAAAAATCCAAAAACCTTTAAAAATCATAAAAACCCCAAAGAAAACCAAAATAAACTAAAAAATCATAAAAAACTAAAAACATAAAAAAAAATGTAAAAACCTTCTAAAACCCTATAAAAACCATAAAATCCAAAAATCCACAAATCCCCAAATACCTTATAATACCCAAAAAAATTCCATAAATACATTTAAACCACTAAAAACTCTAAAAATCTTTTAAACCCTTAAACATGTTTAAAAACATTAAAAACATAAAAATAACTTAAAAAACTAAAAAAATCCTAAAACCCCAAAAAAACAAATCACCCCTAAAACAAAAAAACCCTAAAATTCCCTAAAACCACAAAAAACAATAAAAATCCTTAAAATTATTAAAAATTTAAAGACCCTAAAAACACTATAAAACAATCAGAAAAACATAAGAACCATAATACACTTAAAATCCCTAAAAAGAAAAAAAAAAGCTAAAACCCAAATAAATCATAAAAATCACAAAAAACCAAAAAACCCCTAAAACCCCTAAAACACCATACAAATATTCAAAACCCCTAAAACCCCTTCAAAAACCTAAAAAATTATAAAATAATAAAAAACTATAAAACCCTAAAAGACACAAAAAAATCATAAAAACCCAACAAACCCATAAATCCCAAAAACAGTTAAACACCATAAATATCCCTAGAAAATATAAAAACCCAACAAATTCCTATAAAATATCTAAAAATCACAAAAATCACAAAAAACAAGAAACCCTGAAAACCCCTAGGAAAATCTTAAAAACCAAAAAACCTATAAAACCCTTAAAAAGAGAAAAACTTTGAAAACCCTAGAATCCCATATAAACCATAAAAATACAAAAACCTTAAAACCCTAAAAATTATAGACCCAAAAAACAATAAATACTCTAAAAAACATTAAACCCCTAAAAAATTGAAATACTAATAAAATCCATAAAACCCCTAAAACTCAAATAACTCTAAAAACCCAAAAAAACCGAAAAAAATTAAAATTCCTAAGACCCTTAAAATGTATAAAGACTCTAAAACTATAAAAATACTAAAAAATCCTAAAAAATATATTGAAATGTAACAAACCCTAAAAACCCTAAAGCACTAAAAACCCTTTAAAACATTTAAATATATAAAACCCTTAAAATCCTAAAAATTACTAAAACCCCAAAAATCCCCTAAAAACTCTAAAATTCAAAAAATCCATAAAACCGCTGAAAAATATTCAAAAACCTATAAAAACCCCAAATTACCACTAAAAAATAAAAAAACCATTTAAATCCTTAAAAATGTTAAAAACACTAAACAACATTGAAAACACTAAAAACACAGAAAAACACTTAAGCACCAAAAAAACCATAAAACCATAAAAACCCTAGAAACTA
Organism: Viscum album; assembly: GCA_963277665.1. Lineage (NCBI taxonomy): Eukaryota > Viridiplantae > Streptophyta > Magnoliopsida > Santalales > Viscaceae > Viscum > Viscum album. The sequence goes on from OY728120.1 coordinate 2,119,891,692, forward strand.
TCAAAATTCAAAATAAAATATAAAGAACAATAAAAATATATTAAATACATAAAACTCTACAAATATAAAAAACCATAGAACCTCCGGAAATCCCTAAGAAAAATAACATAAACACACTTAAACCCCCTAAAATACCTAAAAATGATGAAAACCCTAAAAGACCCCAAAAGATTAAAAACCCTTAAAAACTATAAAAAACATAAAAACCATTAAAAACCCTAAAAATGTCTTATAAAATATAAAACCCCTTTAAACCATTAATAACAATTAAAACCTTTACAAAACATAATAAACCTTCAAAACTCAGAAAAACCAAAAACCCCAAAAAGCTATAAAATCCTAAAAAACCCAAAATCCCTCAAAATCCTGAAAAAAACCCTAAAAACAATAAAAATAATAAAAAATCCCATAAAATATATTAAAAATTCAAAAATCATAAAAATACTTGAAAATCCATATGGAAATGTTAAAACCATATTAACATAGAGGTCTGATAAATACATAAGAACTGTTAAAACTCTAGAAACCATAAAAACTTAAAAAAACATAAAAAACCTAACAAAATTAAAAACCATAAAAACCCTAAAAATTAACTAAAAACCCTAAAATTCCTTCAAAACAATAAAAATGTCAAAAAAACCAAAAATATAAAAAAATCAAAAAACTCAAAAAAAAAACATTAAACCCATAAAAGATAAAAATAATAAATAAACCTCTAAAACCACTAGAACCAAAAAAATCATAAAACACCTTAAAAACCTAAATATTTAGAAAACTGTAAAATAACAAAGGACTATAAGAAAACGTTAAAACCTAAAAACACTTAAAACCACTAAAAACCCTAAAAAACACTAAAAACCCTAAAATCACTAAAATCCCTAAAAACCCCAAAGAACCCATCAAATACATAAAACATTAAAAATTATTAATATTCCAAATAAACACTAAAAAACACAAAAAAGTTAAAAAAAAGTAAAGACACTGAAAAAACATAACAAAACATTTAAAACATAAAAATAATCAATATCCCAAAAAAAACCTAAAATCCAAAAAAACCTAAACACGCGAAAGACCATAAAACCTACAAAAAAATAAAATTCCTAAAAATGCATAAAAATTAAGAAAGCCACTAAAAAGTCTAAAAACTCATAAAAACCCTAAAAAAGTTAAAAAATAAAAATATAGTAAAAACCATAAAAAACTCAAAAATCTCCAAAACCCCCAAATACCTATAAAACCCCTAAAAACCTAAAAACCATTTAAAACCCTCAGAATCAATTAAAACCCAAAAACCCCTAAAAACCATTATAATTCATAAAAACATAAAACCCATAAAAGAAATTAACAACACTAAACAAACTATAAAAACCAAATAAAATTTAAACCCCCTAAAAACCAAAAAAAAACTTAAAACACTCATAATCCCTAAAAACCCAAAAATAGCCCTAAAATCAATAAAATTGAATAAATAACTCTAAGACCCCTAAAAACCTAAAAAAACCTTAGAAAACTAAAAACAATTAAAACCCCAAAAAACTAAAAAAACACTAAACACCCTAAAACCCATTAAAACTGTAAAATCTCTAACAGACTAACAAACTCGAAAAACCCGTACAACAAATAAAGACAAAAAAACCATAAAACCCCAAAAATACATAAAAACCCTAAAACATTAAAAATCCCTAATTACCATCAAAATCCCAAAGAACCCTCAAAATAATTAAAACACATAAAAACCATACAAATCTTTTTTTTGAAAATTCCCTAAGAACAAAAAAATAAAAATCATGAAATTACAAAAGAAAACCTTATAAACCTAAAAACACTAAATCTTTTCAAAACCTAAATATCAATACAAAACCTAAAAACACTAAAAATCCTAAAACACATAAAAAATCCAAAAACCTTAAAAACCCTAAAACCCCATAGAAACCCAAAAACCACTAAAAACTCTAAAATCTATTTAAACCCCTTAAAACAATTAAAACCTCTAAAATACCTTTAAAACCATAAAAAACAAATAAAACTCCCCTCAAACCCAAAAAATAAAAAATCACAAAAAACCCTTGAATCCCTTGAAACCCTCAAAATTCTAAAAACCCTAGAAAACCCATAAAAATAATAAAAATCCCTAAAAATCCATTTAAATGTAAAAACAACTAAAAACCCAAAAACCCCCAAGGAAAACCATTAAAATATAACAACATTTAAAACCCCTTTAAAACCTAAAAACGTAAAAAATCCCAAAAATAATAAAAACCCTAAAACAGCTAAAAACCCTCAAAATACCAAAAAATTTAAAGAACCCTGAAAACCCTGAAAACCTATAAGAAAACCATAAAAAGAAAACAACAATTAAAACCCCTAAAAATATAAAACCCTAAAACCTCATAAACCCCTATATACCATAAAAACCATAAAATTCCTAAAACCCATAAACCCCTAAAAACAGAATAAAAACACTAAAAACTATTTGAACCCTGAAAAAAATAAAAAAACCCTTAAAATAGTTAAAAACAAAAAAAATATAGAATTCCAAAAAAAACCATAACAACAATAATAACCCATAAAATCATAAAAACCCTAAAAATCTGTAAAACTCATAAAAAATTTAAAATCCTTAAATCTCTAAATATCCATTAAATCATAAAAAACACTAAATCCCATAAAACCCCTTATGAAATCCCAAAAACCATAATAACACTGAAACCCCCTAAAACGATATAAATTTATAAATATCCTAAAACCCCTAAGAAACCCTTATTCTGCTCAAAAAACCTAAAATCACTAAAAAATTCATAAAAATCCAAAAAAAATTATTAAAAATAAATAGAAACCTAAAAAACACTAAAACCCTAAAAAACACTAAAACCCTAAAAACACTAAAACCCTAAGAGAACCTTAAAAACCAAAAACACTTTAAACCCCTAAAACCTAAAAACATTAAAACCCTTCAAACCCCTTAAAAGATCTTAAATAACTTAAAACACCTAAAAACATAAAATCACCAAATATCCTTAAAAACTCTAAAACCCCATAAAAACCTAAACACCACTAAACACTCTCAAAACCCATTAAACACCTAAAATTGTAAAAAAAAACTCCAAAACCCCAAAACCCCATAAATTCAAAAAAAACCTCCCCTAAAATCATATAAAACACTCAAAATACCAAAAAACCATAAAATCCTAAAAAACTCTAAAATCCCTAAAATGTAAATAACCCTAGAAATTTGATAAAACATAAGAAAACCATAAATCCAAGAATCAAATAAAACCCTTAAAAAACTAAAAAACACTAATAACCCTAAAAAATCCCTAATAAACCTAGAAAAAATAAAACGCATAAAAAACTAAAAAACCCAAAAAAATTAAAAAACCTAAAAAAACCAACAAAACCCCTAAGATAACTATAAACCCCTTAAAAATCAAAACCCCTTAAAATGTAAAATAAATCATAAAATCCTAAAACCCCCTAAAACCCATAAAACCCCATGAAAACACTTTCACCCACTAGAAACTATAAGAACTATCTAATGACCTAAAAATATTAAAAATCCAAAAACTCATAAAAATCATAAAAACTCAAAAAAACCCTAAAAACCCAAAAACCCATAAAATCCCTAAAACCCCTCAAAATCTCTAAATAACCTAAAAACCATAAAAATACCTAAAAATACTAAATAAATCCCTAAAAATACCATAAACCCCTAAAAAATCCAATGAAAACCTTAAAAACCTAAAAATACTTAAAACCTATAAAAACATAAAAATGGTAAATTACCTAAAAACCAAAAAAATAAAAAACCCTAAAAACTATAAAAACACCTAAAACCATAAAAACCCCAAAAAACCCAAAAAAACAATAGAACTCACTAAAAACTGTAAAATTTCTTAAAACCCCTAAAAATTTTAAAAACTCTAAATATCCATAAAACCATAAAAATCACTAAAAACTAAAAAAATGCTTAAAACCCTAAAAATGTTAAAAAAACTCAAAAACCCCATAAATCCCAAAATAATCAAGAAAACCCAAAAACCCAAAAAATTGTCTACTTCCCTAAAATCGATAAAACCAATAAAAACATAAAAATCACTTAAAATCTTTAAAAACCCAGACAACCTTTAAGGAAACCATAAAAACCCTTAAAATCTAAAAAATTGAAAATCTAGTAAAAAAACTAAATAACTGAAAAACCCCAAAAACTATAATACCCTTAAAAACCATAATACCCATAAAACTCCTAAAAACTATAAAACCACTTTATACCCCAAAAGGCATTAAAAAAATATAAAAAACCAAAAAACACTAAACACACAGAAAACTGAAAAACAAAATAACCCGTAAAAACCACTACAATACATCAAAATCCCTAAAAATGATTAAAAACATAAAAACTCAAAAAAAAAATATAAAAATCACTAAGAATGTAAAAAACGCTAAAAATAGTTAAAATCCCAAAGAAAACCATAAAAACCAAATAAAACTTTAAACCCCTAAACATGAAAATGCCAAAACCCTAAAAAATCAAAAAAACCCCTCCAAATCCCAAAAAACCCAAAAAACCAAAAACAATCCATAAAAATCCCTAAAATTAAATAAAACATAAAATACACTAAACCCCCTTAAAACCCATAAGAAAAATGTAAACACCTAAAAACACAAAAAATACATAAAAACATAAAAAATGCAAAATCCACTAAACCCCTTAAAACCCTAAAACCCCTAAACCCCCTTAAAAACCCCGAAACCCATTAGAATCCTAAAAATATATAAAAATTAATAAAAATGTAGAAAACATAATAATTCCTTAAAAACAATAAAACACATAAAACCTATAAAAACCTAAAATATTATAAAAATCCTAAAACCCATTAAATGACCTTAAAATCCCTTAAACCCCTAAAACCATAAAAACACCTAAAATCCTTAAAAACCATAAAAACATATAAAACCCATAAACACCCCTAAGAACTCTGAGAAACCTTTAAACCCATAACATCGTTAAAAATATCTAAGAACCAATAAACCCCTAAATAATCAATAGAAAACCCCTAAAACCCTAAAACCCCTACACAACTCTAAAAACTCTATAAACAAAATAACCCGAAAAATATCTAAAAATAACTAAAAATTTAAAAGACCGAAAGAAACATGAATGCACCTAAGAAAACCATAAATACCTATAAAATATTAAAACCCATAAAAACTTGAAAAACAAAAATATCCTAAAACACCCTAAAATAATAAAACCCCCAAAAAAACATCAAAATACATAAAAACCCAATAAACACAAAAAATTCAAAAATACCAAAAAATCGATAAAATCACAAAAAAACGCAAAAAAACCTTAAAAATCCTAAGAAATCATTAAATACATAAAAACCCATAATCCTCCTAAAAACATAAAAACTTATAAAAACACTATATGGCCCTAAAAGCCCGAAAATAGATAAAACCCTTAAAAACCATAAATATTATAAAAAACCAAAAACACCACTAAAAAAATCTATAAACCCATTAAACACCATAAAATTTTAAAAACCACTAAAAACCATAAAAACACAAAAAAAAATAAGTAAACCCCTAAAACCCAAAAAAAACAAAACCCACTTTAAATCCATAAAATATAAAAAAACTAATAAAATAATAAAAATTATTAAAAATCACTAAAACCCCTGAAACACCATTATGAAAGCCATAAAAACCTAAAAACACATAAAACCCCAATAAACCTAAAAACCATAAAAACCCTAAAACCCCTAAAAAACCCCCTTAAAGCTATAAAAATCCTAAAACCTAATAAAAACTCTAAAAATAATTTGAACACATAAAAATGTTAAACACTGTATAAAACCACAAAAACTGTAAAATACTAAAAAAACACTAAATCTCAAAAAAACAATAAAAACCCTATAACCCATAAAAATACATATAAATCCTAAAACACCATTAAAAACCTAAAAAATAACTAAAAATCCTATAAAACCATAAAAAACTCTTAATAAAATTTTAAATACCAAAAAACACGTAAAACAAACAAAATTAGATAAAAACCCTAGAAAACTTAAAAAAACCCCCAAAAATAATAAAACCCAATAAAACCTTAAAAACCCCAAAAACCATCAAAAATAAACTTAATAATCTAATAATTCCATAAAACTCTAAAAAATATAAACTATTAATACCATAAAACTCAAAAAAACTAGAAACAATACCCTAAACACCCAAAAAACAATAAAAATGTAAAAATCGTAAAAACCCTCAAAATTCCCAAAAACACTAAAAATACAATAAAAATAAAAAAAATTCTAAATATACAAAAAAACTAAATCCCCTAAAAACACTAAAAACCAAAACAAAACCTTAAAAACCTAAAAAATACTTAAAAACCCTAAAAACCCAAAAACCATAAATAACCTAAAAACCATAAAAAATCCAAATAATCCCTAAAAATCCGTAAAAACATAAAAAACAATAAAAATTCCTTATAAAACCATAAAAACCTAAACGCATTGAAAGCCCCTAAAATCCTAAAAACGCTAAAAACCCTGAAAATCCTAACAAACCCAAAAAAATCCAGAAAACCCAAAAACCCAAAAAACCATTAAATACCCTAAAAACCAATAAAACCAAAAGAACCACTAGAAACTCTAAAAACTATTTAAACCCCTAAAAACAATAAAAAAACTCTAAATAGCCATGGAAATCCTAAAAAATTTTAAAACCCCCCAAAACTGAAAAAAAAACATTCAAATCCAAAAAAATCACTCAAACTCTCAATAAACCCAAAGATACAAAAAACTCCTTAAGAACCCCTAAAAATACCAAAAAATTTAAAAACCTTTAAAAACCATAAAAACACTTGAAGACCATAAAACCAAAAGAAATAGAAAACCCATAAAAAATTTAACACCCTAAAAAACCCAAACGTCCCTCAAAATCCCTCAAAACACTAAAAACCATAAAACCAAACAACCCTAAAAAATCCTAAAAAATCCCTGAGAATGTCAAAAATCCCAAATCCCTAAAAAAACCCTTATGAAAAATATAAAACCTAAAACACTTAAACCCCCAAAAACATAAAAAATTCTAAAAACCATAAAAAACCATAAAAATAGCATAAAACCCCTAAAACCCCTACAAAAACCATAAAATCCCCTAAAACCATTTTCAAACCCTAAAAACCCATAAAAACCCTAAAACCACTTAAAAATATATAAACCATTTCAACCACTAAAAACATTAAAAAACTCTTAAAACCATAAAAACACTAAAATTTAAATATCCAAAAAAACCATAAAAACCAAAATCCCCATCAGAATTTATGAAAACCCAAAAAACCCATAAAAATCCTAAAAAAATCCAAAAAGGTCCCAAAAACATAAAAAACATGAAATGCCCTAAAAACCATAAAATTTAATTAAAAAACTAAAAACACATAAAACCCCAAAAACATGAAAATGTTAAAACCCTAAAATACCATAAAAACAAAATATCCCTACAAACCATGAAAAACATTAATAACCCTAAAACCCATCAAAATCCTAAAAACCCACTAAAAACTCAAAAACCCATTACACACCTAAACACCAAAAAACCCCTAAAAACACTAAAATATAAAAACCCTCAAAATCCCTAAAAACCCTAAAAACCCTAAAAACCATTCAAATCCATAAAAATCCATAAATATAATAACAAAATAAAAAACCCCAAATAATAAAAACATTAATAATAACTTTAAAAACTAAAAACACAATAAACCCTTAAAAAGCCGAAAAAATGAATAACATCCCTAGAAACCCTAAAACCCATAAAAATACAAAAAAACCCAAAAAACCTATAAAAACATAAAAATCCCTGAAAATCCTAAAAATGTAAAAAACACCAAAAAACCATGAAAACCAAAAGAAAACATTAAAAAAATAAAACGCTTAAAACATTTAAAAACATTAAAACTATAAATGACCATAAATACCCATAAAACCATAAAAACCCCTAAAAACATTAAAAACACATAAAACCCCATAAAACCCTAAAAAACACAAAAAACACTAAAACCCCTTTAAACAGAAAAAATATAAAAAACTATAAAAAAATATATTAAAACTATAAAAAATAAAAACAAAAACCTAAAAACCCAAAAAACCCTAAGAATACTTAAAACTGTCAAAACCACTAAGAACCCTAAAACTATAAAAATCCTTAAAAGACCCAAAAAATCACTGAAAACATAAAACCCCTAAAACCTTAAAATATACTAAGAAAACTGTAAAAGCCTTAAAACAGTTAAAACCCCTAAAAACTAAAAAATGATAAAAACCAAAAAAACCATAAAACTATCTAAAAAACTTTAGAACCCCTAAATACCATACAATCCCTAAAAACCATTAAAAAATATAAAATACGTTTAAAACTGAGAAAAAATTAAAAAATCTATAAATACATAAAACCCCAGAAAACTATAAAAATCAAAAAATCGATAAAACTGATAATAAATCCTAAAAAATTATAAAAACCCTAAAAACACATTAAAATATTAAAAACTCCTAAAATATATATAAAATTAAAAACTATAAAATACCTAAAACACATAAGAAAGCAAAAAAAAACATAAAAACACATAAAAACCCTAAAAAATAAAAACCATAAAAAACCCCAAACCCCATAAAACCCTTGAAAAATCCTAATAAAACCAGAAAAACCAAAAAAACATAAATCCCCTAAAATCTAGAAAAATTCTAAAAATGCTAAAACCCCCAAAATTCCCGGAAACCCCTAAAAGTCATAAAAATCCTAAAAACACCTAGCAATCCCTAAAATGAAAGAAACCCTAAAAACCCTGGAAATACATAAGAATCCCTTAAAACCATAAAAAACATAATACTCTAAAAAAGATAAAGAAACTAAAACCCAAAAATCTATAAAATGACCTTAAAAATATTAAAACCCCTAAAAATAATAAAACCCCATAAAACACTATAAACGCCTAAAAACCCATAAAAACCATAAAAATTTACTAAAAACCCTAAAAACCCTTTAAATCATAATTTTTTCAAAAACTCTAAAAACCGTTAAAATCCCACAAAACCCAAAAAAACCTTAAATCCCTCAAAAATCCTAATAACACAAAAAACCCTAAAAATCCTAAAGAATCCCTTAGAATCCTTAAAAATGATAAAAAACACTTAAATTCCAAAACACCCTAAGAAAACCATAGAACATAAAAACACATTAAGTTCCTAATAACCTCAAAAAGGATGAATCCCCTAAAAATCCTAAAACCCTAAAAAAATAAAAAATACCTAAAACCAATAAATACCCATCAAAATCCTAGAAAATCCTTAAAATATCTAACCACATAAAAAAACTGAAAATATCTAGGAAAATATTAAACATTTTAGAACTATTAAAACACCTAAAAACATAAAAAAAACATTAAAAACCTAAAAAATACAGAAATCATAAAATACCTTAAGAACCATAAAACCACTAAAAACATTAAAAACAATAGAAAACTATAAAATCCCTAAAATTAGATTAAATCTCTAAAAACCCTAAAACCCCTAAAAATATTTAAGATTCTAAAAAATATTTACAACCCATTAAAAATAAAAAATAACTATAAAAACAAAAAAACAATAAAAACTATAACACCCATTAAAACCCCAAAAATCCCTCAAAATCCCTGATTACCTTAAAAACATAAAAATCCTAAAAAATGATAAAAATAACTACAACATTAAAAATAGTAAAATACCTGAAAATCCATGTGAAAACACTAAAAATCTAAAGCTGCTTAAAACCACTAAAAACCTAAAAACTCTAAAAACTATAAAACCCTAAAAACCATAAAAAACTACAAATGCCTTACAAACCCAAAATTCCTAAAAACTAATAAAAACACTAAAATTCATTTTAAAGACTAAAAAAATAAAAAAAAACTTTAAAAAACATAAATACCTGTAAAATCCCAAAAAAAACATAAAACCCCAAAACAAATATAAAAACCAAAAAACCCATAAACCCCACAAAATCTCTAAAAACCCTAGAAAACCATAAAAATATTAAACCCCCACACCCAAAAAATTCATAAAAGTGTTAAAACAAAAAAAAATCCATAAAAATGCCTAAGAAAACCTTAAAAACTTAAAAACACATTAACACATAAAAACCTAAAAACACTAAAAACCAAAAACCCCTAAATACTGTTGAATCCATAAAAACCATAAAAACCCTAAAACCCATAAAAACAAACAAATCCACAAAAATCCCTAAAAACTAAAAAATTCCTAAAACCATAAAACCCCATTGAAAAACATGAAAATCAAAGAACACATAAAACCCTTAAAAACATAATCATGGTAAAAACTAAAAAAACCACAAATACCGTAAAAACCATAAAAACCCCTAATACCATAAAAACCCCATAACACCTTAAAATTCATAAAAACTTCTAAAACACTAAAAACTCATTAAACCCCTAAAAACATTATAAATAGTAAAAAAACCATAAAAACAATAATAAACTCAAAAACCCTAAAACCAAAAAAAATACAAAAATCCATAAAAACCCCTAAAAACCTCAAAATCCCAAAAAACCTTAAAAATCATGAAAATAAAAAAAACCCTAAAATTCATAAAAATATAAAAAACTCTAAAAACTCATAAAACCCCAAAAAAAATCCTTAAAATCATAAAAAGTCACAAAACCCCTAAACAGTCAAATAATTCTACAAACGCTTAAATCCTAAAAAACCTAAAACCTTCAAAATACAGAAAAAAACCTAAAAACCAATAACATCCAAAATAAACCTTACAAATATCAAAAAAATATAAAATTCCATAAAGACCCTGAAAAACCCTAAGAAAAAAATAAAAACCTAAAAAAATTAAAACCCATAAAAACCTAAAAATGATAACATCCCTAAAAACCCAAAAGGCCCAAAAACCCAAAACCCTAAAAACTATAAAACCCCGAAAAACCATAAAACCATAAAAACTAATAAAAACCAATATGAACCACTATAAACTATAAAAACCCTTTAAATCCCTAAAAATATTCACAAACTATAAAAACCCATAAAACCCCTCAAAATCCCTAAAAACCCTTCAAAACCATAAAATTCCAAAAAATCATAAAAACCCTAAAAACATTAAAAACCCCTAAAAATTTGAAAACAAAAAAAACATTTCAGGACCCGACCCAACGGGGCCTGATTTGTCACTCCTAAATCCTGCCTCCTATAGGCTAGGGTTGGAGAACAACACCGAGTAGGCTATCACAAACATGGGAGGAATTAGCCTAAGGTACCTGTACATACACCCCCAAATACAGCTCCATGAAACAGTGCAGAGATATATAAAACTGAATAGTAAATGCATGCATACAACTATCCCAAACAAGAGTGCAGCAATAGTAGAAAAAGGTAAAAAAATATCCCACTAAAATAAAACTACTAAGGCATCCATCCTGGTCGGAAGAAGGTGTATGCTACCAAAAGCACCACTGGAAAGCTCCTCGGCTCTGGTAAGACTCCACGGTGAGTCCCAGTCACTCAGCTCTGCCTGCTCCAGGTCCTCTTATGACTCTTTCAAAATTCCTATGGTCTACACAAGACAAAAACATGTGCGGGGAAGCTTGTGTCGGGGTGAGTATAACAATACTTAGTAGGTAACCCAAAAACCCAAAAAAGCGAGCAACTGAAAGGAAACCGTCCGGTCATCCCAGCCAGATGGAACCCAGACGGGAGATAAACTTCATCTCATGACCATCCTTGGCTAAACAAAACTAGTTAGCTTAATCCAAGTGTATTCCAATACATACACCTTGAAAATATGCTCAAGTATACACCCAAACATCTATCTCAAACATCTACCCAGTTATACGCCCAAACATATACCATGAACATCTAGATATACTCAGCTCACGTACCAAGCCATATGAGGTACTAACCTCATCACCAGCAACGGTTCACAACCAGGAGAGAACAATCCATGATCAATGTCATCCTAGATGACACTCTTCCAAGATATACACTCCATCAGGTCCCACACAAACTTCTCAAACGCTCACTTGAGAGATCACGCTCGTCGGATATCGTCACTGAGGAGACCACGCTGAAACAATATAAACACAAAACTGCTCGGATAGAGGATCGCTCCTAGGGTCCTCTAGGGGATACCAGAACCCACACCAGTATATGAAGATCTCATAGATAGGGATCACTTCCAGTATCCTCTAGGGAATAACACAACCCGATCTGGCATTTGTAGATCTCACAGATAGGGGATCACTCCCAGGATCCGCTGGGGGATACCACAACATGATCTGGCACTCGTTAGAAACATGTCACTCTGGTATAGGATCGTCACGCATGTCAAGATGGTCAAAATGATACCAAAACCCTATCTGGTACATCTCACACTGTAAGGGATCAAACTAACGATGCCTCCACCCTACCAAAACCACATGCTGAGTAGGGTATCGTATAACCAACGATACCGCAACCCTTCTATAATCCTCATGCAGAGTAGCAGATTGTATTCCTGACGATGCCACAACCCTACTGATCACGGGCCACTGCGTAGGGGATCATATCCCCGATGATTCCACAAACCCTACAGAGTTAACTAGCCAAATAGGGGATCACTGCCTGTGGGTAAGCTGTTACAGCGATACCAAGAACCTGATCAAGGGAAACGATGCTAGAGGATCCCGCTCCGGGCCCACCAGAAAGATTCTATAACATTAATAGATTAAACATCTTATCGAGAGGATCACAAACCTATTATAAGGTTTTGATGTCGTGAAAACCCTCCTAGGAACAAATCAAGAGAGTACCATCAACCACTGTTGGTCCAAACGTCGCTAACTCGAGAAACCCGCCACAACGCCACACCACGCACCTCTGAGGCTGATACCAAGGCCACCATCACAATACACATGGAAAAACACTTAGGATAGGTTGTTTTCTCGCCCGAAATGGACAGTTTGTAAAAAAGGAACAATTCACCGTAGCTAGCCTGTGTGGGGCCCACACTACAATCTCAAAACTCATCAATCAGATCATACCACTATGATCCCTTCAGAAAAACACACGGGATCGACTACTCGGTCGTCCCAAACAGACACCCGTTGAAAAAGGTTCTATTCACCAAAGCTAACTCGGGTGGCGCCCACACCGCAATCCTGAAACTCGTCAAGAGAATCACACCATAGTGATTCCCTTGAAAAACACACGGAATCAACTACTCGATCATCCCAAACGGACACCCGGCGGAAATGTTGCATTTTTCCGAAAATTCCAGTACTCGTCCTCATCTAGCCCACGCCCTATTCTTGGTCAGAACACCCTAAAACCATCAAGAAAGGTCCTCCTAACCATTTGGGTCGTAACGTCACTGACGGAATGTCAATTGGATGCTGCCTGTAGAAGATACAGCGGCCCGAAGTCGAATAATAATAAAATATCATTATTTTATTCGATGTTTCTAGCACCCGGGCCATGATCCCGAACATCTATACCCTCAAACCCATCATGAAGGGTTCACCTCATTGCCAGGGTCATGTCATCACAGACGGCACGCGCTTCAGACATCCAGAGAGCATGTTACAGGGGTTTTAAAACCCCCCGTGTATAAGAAGAGGGTCGGACCGGCCTAAACAGGACGGTCCGACTGGGCTGGGTCAACCTGCACCGGATGTTGCCGTTGTGGCGTGGCACGTGCACGTGCGTGCATGGCCGACCCCCACCCCACACATGGGTGTCGCTGGTGATTGACGTCGGACCGCTGCGGTGCGGTGGTCCCGGTTGACTCTTGCAGCCCGCCGCCACGCCGGAGTCGCACCGGCCGACCTTCCGAGGACTATCAGGGGCACCCCAGGGGTCCAAATGCTATTCTGAAACCATTTGTGCACCCCCTTGGGACCGAAACTATGCATCTGTAGGCTCAAAATGGAGAAAAACTGAACCAATCGGGATCCGAGATTTCAAAACATAAAACCCCTACATGTTGGCGGATCACTGAAGATTCAGGTGTAGAACGACGCCTTCGGCGCCCTGAAGCTCGATCTGCTGACGATCAATGCTGAAAACAGATGCCTGTGGCTCAATTTGGCAATGAACGGAGGTTGGGGGAGTTGTTTACACCGCTGCGCACCGAGGAAGAAGAGGGGGGACTCTTGATTGATTTCCCCCCATTTAATTAATTAATTAAATTAAATTAAGTTAACACTCCCGACCAGACCTCCTAGCACGGAGCAAATTAGGTCGCCCCAAGGGTAAACATGACATTATGAATGCAATGGAGGACTCAGATTTTTGATTCGAGACTCCGTTCATATGTTATTTGAGCTGACGCTCATAAATAAAGTTTTCCATTTATTTACGAAAATGCCCCTGGTGGCTTTTCTCACAGTTGGCCCGCACCCGCAATGTTTAATCCCTGCCTAGGGTAAACGGAACGCTTCAGACGCAACTATGTCCTTGGATTCCAGTTCTGAGCTACCGTTTAGGAGATAACACACTCTGACACGTGCATAGTATAAAAATACTTAATAGTTTTATAAAATTTATTTCGGGCACATCGGGCCTTGGAATCACACGTCGACTTCGCTCCTAGCTCTGGAAATATTCGTAGGAATATTCCAAATTATGACAAGGCCAAAACCCGGGTCACTACATCCTCCCCACCTTAGAACTTTTCATCCCCGAATATCCATAAGCACAAGGAAAGTAACTGGACACTCAACTGGGTCTCCCATGCCAGCGAGTTCACCAACAAACACCCATGCCTGAACACATAAGTTAGTGGGACTCATACACCACACCTCAACACTATCCTCTTTGGGTGGCACTGAGTCACCCTCATGGTTTTGATTGTGTCACAAACACGCGTCTTGGTGGGGGAAGGATCACTCTTACTCACGGATTCGATGCATGCCGAACAACACCCACACAGGGTCTTACCAACACCCCAAACAAAACATGAGCAAGCAACTGAAAGGGAAGAGTACCGCTAAACAATGCCTGTCAAACTATTACAGAAAGTAGAAAGGACACAAGGTGTACCTCTATCCATCTGTGGAGCCTCTGAGTCAACAACCTCTAGGGCATGCATCTATCATCGCCCCTCTCCCTCACCCTCTAGATCCCTGAGCTCATCACGGACCACCTGGGGGTGGTGGTGGTGGAACCAGATACCACCCACCACCTCCTACTGCTGCACCCTCTCCATCGCCTAGTCTGTTGCCCTACGGACCGCCATACTCAAGACGTTGTCTCTTCCAAGAAGGTCTATCTACTAGCTCCCTCTCAACATCATGACGGGTTGTTAAATCTCTAGAAAGATGTCCCCGACCATCGCAAGCATAACACCACCTCTCCTATAGCTAACCCAAACTGGCCTGCGAGCCCTGAGCCTTAGATCCCCCATCCTGGGGTCGCCTCCTGAAACATCGCATACATCCAGGCCCCTGAGTCTATCGTCGGCTACCAGATTCTGATCTGACTAACGAAGTCTCAGCTCTCGCGTTCCCAGCACTAACAGGCGGGATCTGCTCAGCCAAAAAGGTCTCCACCACTAGGGCCTGCTCGAGCACTCCGGCATAGGTGGACAGACATAAGGAAACCACACCTGTACGGATGCCTTTGTGTAGGTCCTGCTCGAAGGTCCGTTCCCTAAAGAACGGGTCTCAAACCATATCTAGGGAGTAGCGCGACTGGTCTATAAACCTCGCTGAGTACTCTGACAAAGTCATTCCCTCCTGCTGAAGCTGTAGAAGCTCTTGAATCCACACTGAACTCAACGTCACCGGATAAAATGTTTCCCTAAAGAGTTTCTCATACTCTTCCCAAGGGAGTGTCTACTCATCGTGTGAATATGTCATCAAACTACAACATCGCCCAGCTGAACCATACAAAAGGATATCAATGAGGACCACCATTAGATCTCAAGGTGTCCTCACTAGGCAAAAAACTAGCATGACTTCTTCGAGCTAGTCATCTGGTGCCAAAGTGTCTGGATCACCCCAGATCCTCAGAGGTCACTGCCTCTAGAACTCATGCAGTGCATTCAGCCTGCGTGCAACCTCATCCTGCACTACCGACACAACCAGATATTCGAAAGGTGGTGGCTTAACTGGCATACCACCTGGAGGTCCAGCCTCAGAACCTGTGTCCTGGTCCACAACCTCTACTCAGGGCGGATCGTCACCACAATCCGCTGCAGAACTCTCGTTGTCTGTCATCGTGGAGGCATCCTAAAACACAATTAAGACACTCCATGGTCAAAGAGTATATCTGGAGAGATGACTCAAGAAGAACATGGGAAACCTAAAAACCCAGTCCTATATGATGCATGTACCATTATATACCTATGACTAGTGTCCAAATGCCCCGAGTCTAAAGGCAAGTTATCAGAGTCGTTGTGAATGAATAAGTTGGCATCCACACCAACACTGAAGTCCCTGGCCTGGAAGCCGAACTCGAAACATCTTGACACTACCGCTATGCAACCCCAACCAAACTCATAGCTAGACCAGCTACGCTCTGAGATCCCAAAGGTGAAACCTCCTCTGATACCACTCTGTCACGACCCGACCCAATGGGGCTCATGCCATGACTCCCCAAGCCGGGCTCTAATATGCCAGGGTATGGCAACCAGCGCCAAGTATGATATCACACACATGGGAGGAATTAGCCTAAGATACCTATACACAAACACCCCAATATATATCTCTATATAACAGTGCAGAGATATATAAAAATGAATAGTAAATACATGCATACTACTATCCCAAACCAGAGTGCAACAACAGTACAAAAAGGGAAAAATAGGACCCATCAAAATAAAACTACAAAGGCATTCAACCTACTTGGATGAAGGGGTATGCTGCCAAAAGCAGCATCGGAAAGCTCCTCAGCACAGCTCTGGTAAGACTCCACGGTCAGTCCCGCTCACTCAACTCCGCCTACTCTGGGTCCTCCTAGGACTCTGTTGAACGGCATGAGGTCTGCATAAGAAATAAGCATGTGATGGAAAATCCCATGTAGGTGTGATTATAAAAATACTTTGTAAGCACTCCAAAAACCCAAAACAAAAGAGAGCAACTGAAAGGCCAAAGTCCGCTCATCCTAGCCAGAGGGAACCCAGACAAGATAGAAACTCCATATTGTGATCATCCTCAGATAAACACAACTATTCACCTCAATCCTAGTGTATTCCCATACATACACCTTGAACATCCACTCAGGTATATGCCCAAACATCTATCTCAAACATCTGCCTAGGTATACGCCCATACATATACCATGAACATCCAGATATACTCAGTTCACGCACCAAGCCACATGAGGTACCGAACTAATCAACAGCAACAGTTCGCAACTAGGAGAGCACAATCCACAATCACTATCATCCCAAATGACACTTTTCTAAGAGATACACTCCATCGGGTCTCACAAAAACATCTCAAATGCTCACCTGAGAGATCACGCTCCTCAGATATCATCACTGAGGAGACTTCACTGAATCAACAAAAACACCAAACTCCTCAGATAGAGGACCGCTCCTAGGGTCTGTTAGGGGATACCAGAACCCACACCAGTATACAATGATCTCACAGATATGGGATCACTCCCAGTGTCCACTGGAGAATACCACAACCTGATCTGGCATTCATAGATCTCACAAATAGGGGGGCCCTCCTAGGATCCACTGGGGGATACCACAACCTGTTATGGTGCTCGTCAGAAACACATCACTCAGATATAGGATCATCACTCGTGTCACGACGGTCATGATAATACTGAAACCCTATATGGTACATCGTGATCCACGTAGGAAAACACGCAGTATAGGCTATTTACTCGCCCGAAACGAATAGACGGTGAAAAAGGCACTATTCACCATAGCTAGCCCGTGTGGGGCCCACACTACGATCCTGAAACTCATCATGTGGATCATACCACTGCGATCCCCTTGTAAAAACACACGGGATCGACTACTCGATCATCCCAAACAGACACCCGGTGAAAAAGGAACTATTACCTGAAGCTAGCCCGGGTGTCGGACCACACCACGATCTCGAAACTCGTTAATCGGATCAAACCATTATGATTACCTCAGAAAAATACACGGAATCGACTAATCGATCATCCCAAATGGACACCTGGTGGAAAAGTTGTGTTTCTTCGAAAACGCCAGAACCCAGCCTTGTGGGGCCCAGACAATTTTCTCAGTTAGAACACCTAAAAACCATCGTGAAATTTCTGTCTTACCATCAGGGTCTCAACTCCACTGACGTCACATCAATCGGATTCTCTGGGTAGAAGATACAATGGCCCAAAGTCGAATAATAATAAAATATCATTATTTTATTCTATGTTTCTAGCACCTGAGCCAAGATCCTGAACTTCGAAACCCCCGAACCCACACCAAAGGGTTTTCCTCGTCGCTAGGGTCATGTTGTCGTAGATGGTATGTGGTTCTAACATCCAATGATCAAGTTACGAGGATTTTAAAACCCCCCGTGTACAAGAAGAGGGTCGGACCGGCCTGCACCGGCCGATCCGGCTGGCCTGGGTTGGCCCGCACCGGCCGCTCCGGCCGGCGTAGGGCAGTGCGCATGTATGACCCCCCCCCCCCCCCCCCCCCTTGGGGGTCGCCTGTGATTGACGATGGACCGCTGCGGTGCGGCAGTACCGGTTGGCTCCTATAGCCCGCCGCCGCCTCCGGCTGTCATGGCGCCGTTGCGCCAGAGCCACCCTAGCAGACCATCCGAGGTCCACCGGGGGCACCCCGGGGGTCCAAACGCGATTCCAAAACCATTTGTGCACCCCCGGGACCAGATCTATGCATATGCAGTCTCAAAATGGACAAAACCAAAACCAATCGGGATCTGGGATTTCAAAACTCAAAATACCACCCTGTTGGCGGATCGCTGAATCTTCAGGTGCAGAACGACACCCAAGACGCCCTGAAGCTCGATCCGCTGATGATCAGCACTGAAATGGACATTTGTGGCTCGATTTGGAGAATAAAGGAGGTAGGGGGAGGTGGGTTGGCTGCTGCGCACCGAGGAAGAAGAGAGGGGGGGACTCTTGATTGATTTCCCCCCCCCCATTTAATTAATTAATTATATTAATTATGTTAACACTTCCGACCAGACCTCCTGACGCAGAAGATATTAGGTTGCCCCTAGGGTAAACACGCCGTTCTGAACGCAACAGTGGACTCAGATATTCGATCTGAGACTCCATTCATAAGATATTCGAGCCGATGCTCATAAATGAACTTTTCCATTTATTTACAAAAACTCCCCTGGTGGCTTTTCTCACAGAAGGCCCTCGCCCGCAATGTTTACACCCTATATAGGGTAAATGGGATGCTCCAGATGCAACCATGCCCTCAAGTTCCAATTCTAATCTACCGTTTATGAGATAACACACCCCTGCCACGTGCATAGTATCAAAATACATGATATTTTTATAAAATTTATTCCAGACACACCGGGCCTCGGAATCGCACGCCGTCTTCACGCCTAACTCTGGAAATATTCGTAGGAATATTCCAAAGTCTAACAGGGCCAAAATCCCGAGTCTCTAAAAAACCCATAAAAACCCTAAAACCCACTAAAAACTCTAAAAGGCTTTAAACCCCTAAAAATGTTTAAAACTCTAAAAATCATCAAAACCCTAAATACTCTAAAAAACATTATAAACCCAAAAAAACACAAAAAAAAACCCTCAATGTCCTAAAAAATCCTAAAAACCATAAAAATAATAAAACAGCCATAAAAATACCTTAAACACCGAAAAATTCCAAATAAAACCTCAAAAAGTTAAAAACATTTAAATCCCCCCCAAAAACCAATCAAACGACAAAAACCAAAAAAATCCTACACCCCCTAAAAATCCCAAAAACTATAAAAACAACTAAAAACATTAAAAACTCTTAAAAACCACTAAAAATCTAAAAAACCTTCAAACTCCTAAAAAAATAAAAAACTATAAAAACCATAAAAACCTAAAAACTAAAAAATTACCCTATCAAGCCAAAAAAACAATAAAACCTCAAAAACATTAAAAACCCTAAAACCCTCAAAATCCCTTAAAACCATAAAAAACCATAGAACTCATAAAAACCCTAAAAATACTAGAAAACATAAAACCCCTAAAAACCCCTTAGAAAACCTTTGAAACCTAAAAACACATAAAACCCATAAAACCATCAAAACCCTAAAAATCCATAATGACCCTAAAAAACTAAAAAATTGTAAATATAGCTAAAAATCCACAGCCCCATAAAAAACCATAAACACCCCAAGAAAACCATAAACACTAAACACACTTACACCCCCAAAAGAACCTTATAACCCTAAAACCCCTAAAAACCATAATACCTCTAAAACCCCCTAAAAATGCAAAAAATATTAAAAACCTGTAAAAACCATAATAACCTATAGAAACTCTAGAAACCCTTTAAATCCCTAAAATTTTTCAAAACTCTAAATAATCCTAAAACCCAAAAAAAACTAATAAAACCACTAAAACCCCAAAAAAACATTAAAACCCTAAAACCCCTTAAATTCCCTAAAAACCTAACAAACCATAAAAACCCTAAAAATCATTCAAAATACCAAAAACAATAAAAATCATTAAAACCATTAAAATGTTGGTCCTGTGATGCTCCCAAAAATTGACCAGAACCGCGAAGAGCCCACTCACTAGGGATGCACTCAACTGGGCCACTAATTGGGACGGGTTTAGATAGTGTCCCCCTGTCAGCGGGGGATTTAATCTCCCCTCGACAGAGAGTCAAACCCAGGGCTCACTGGCATAATAGCCACAGGGGAGCATCTCTGGTACCACTAAACCATTGGCTTAGTGGTACCAGGGATACTCCCTGGTGGATATTATTCCAGTGATCCCCGGGTTCAAATCTCTTGGGAGGATATATTAATTCCCCAGTTGGGAGGGGGACAGTATCTGAACCCAGCCTAGTTAGTGGCCAAGTTGAGTACATCCCTAGGGAAAGGGCTCTGCAGGGTTCTGGTCTGTTTTTGGGAGCATCACGGGTCTAAGAAAAAGGCACCTTTTTATCAGACCATACGTCACTAACTAGGTCACAGGATGTGCACCCCCAACACTTAACTCGGGTTCTGGGCTCCTTTGGGCCACTCTCTGGGCTGGTGCAATGTATTGTCCTCAGGCCCTAAAGAGATTTAGTACACCTCCCCCGTGATTCAAACCAGATACCTCAAGCTTAAAATCCATCCATGAGTGTCATGGGTACAAAAAAAGGCTACATTATTATTGGACCATATGCCACAAACTCGATCGCAGGCCGTGCACCCCCAGCCCCTAACTCAGCTACTGGGCTCATCTGGGCCACTCTCTGGGCCGGTGCAAAGTAATGTCTCAGGGCCTGTCTCGCGACGCACGACGGGGTCGTGGGGGAGAAATGTGCGCGACCCAATGGTTGATTAGAGACAATTGGGCTCTGCTTAATTACTCATATCAGGTGCCCCGTTTTCGCCTCGAAACGCCCTACGGTTCCATATCCAGCAATACATGGACCCGCTTTCGAAAGGAAGGTGTTCGATGGGTGGTTTGACCAGCGATTCTTAAGAACTCACATTGGTTGAGAGGATGGGAAGTTGGGATCATCTCACCCTTTTGGTTGGGAATTATTGCATGTTCTGGTACTCTCTTATAGATTTAAGACGTATTCATATGTTCACGAATCATTGGTTTATACATAATCATAGTATCTACGGAATACTCCTGGTTGGAAATGGTCAGCTGGACATAGGGGTTCAAAATCATTTATACCTAAGATTTACCATCCCTCATTGGATTATTGACCCTGAGGAGTCTGGACTCACTGAGACGACAATAGTTTAAAGCCTCGTAACCAGGCACTCTGGAGTTTATTCCTATCTAGGGAGGATAGATAACGACTTGTGCATTTGGATTGAACCCGTGATACGGGCTTCCTATGTATCCTCATGAGAGGAATCAGAATCCACGTTGTTCGGTTTGGTATAGGGCTTACACTCTAGGTTTCCCAGGGTTGGTGCAGTGAACTGACGTGAAGATAGTCGGATTGACCCGTTATTGGGCTTGAACCTCCGGGAGGATTCCTACGTACCCTGCCTCAGATATAGGGATCAATGTCCACATATTTCTAATTGGAATGGTGTTAGAGAAATGACGTAAGGATGGACCCGCGGTCCGATGGGTAGTGGGCTTGAACCTCATGGAGGCTTCCTACGTAGCATCCCTTGACATGGATCAAAGTCCTCGTAGTTCAAATTGGCATGGTGTCGGAGAACCAACATAAGGATGGATCGAGGGTCTTCTGGGTAGTGGGCTTGAACCTCATGGAGGCTTCCTACGTACCATGCCATGACATAGATCGAAGTCCTCGTAGTTCGCATGGGAGTGTCGGAGAACCGACGTGAATATGGACCTGGGGGTCCGATGGTGATCAGGCTTGAACCTCTTGGAGGCTTCCTATGTATCCCTATGGTAGGGAATCAATGTCCACGTTGTTCGGATCGGGTGAGGCTTATGCTCTGAGGGATCCCAGGAGAGGATGTCATGGTCGATGCTTACTCTAAGCCCACGTGAGTCATGCTCGGTGTGAGAAACAAGAGGTAGCATGGACCAGACGATCACGTCGTGAAAGGTGCATCTGTGGGAAGTGTGATGGGGATTATGTGTGGGGATGGCCCAAAAATTCTGGGCTTACTCCGAGATGGACGCCCATGGAGACAAAGCGCAGCGGTAGGGGGACTTGGCCCCAAAGAAGAATGGAGCAGCACCCTTCCCCACTATGCCCTTCCTTGTCCATGGTCGTAGGGAAGTACAGAGGTGCATGGGGGTTTCCTTATGATGGGTAGTCCACCACTCCCTAGGTAAGGGAGTAGTGCCACAGTCCTAACAAGTGGATGGGCAGAAAGGGGACACTCGGGCTCAGACTCCGCATTACCGTGGGAATGTGAACCCAGGAATGCTTCGGGAATCCACTCAAGGGCCCGAGAAACCCCTTCGCCCTCGCTAACCGTGGGTATGTGAACTCAAAATGGTGTGCTTATGTTCCTGAATGCTACATCACATGGGTCTGGTGGCTCTGGTGGAGGCCTCGGTTTGTGGCCTATGAATGGCCCAATGAGGGTGTTGTGAAAGATCAGGCCGGACTAGAAGGATTTTATTTGGATTGGGGAATGGGAACTCTAAAGGTTCTAGTTGGCCACACAGGTGTATGAGTGGTGGCACCCTTCGCGTAGGTAGGTGCTACATGGCTGGAGAGGTCATCCTCATACCAGGGTGGTCCGCAGATTAATGGGAATTTCACGAACCAGGGTGGTTTGCGGCTTGGTGGGCATCCTTTGAACCAGGGTGGTTCGCAGCTTCAGGTTCAGCCTACGTACAAAGTTGGTACGCTGAGGGGTCCATGCGAGTAGTAGCGTCCTAGGGCGACGCCAGTCGAGGTTTCGTCGGTCTGGGCTTCACCCATGTAGGAGGGTGCTACGCGGTGCGACAGATTAGAAAAGGGGCATAAACTCCCTGGTCCGTGGGGGGTGCATCCGCGGAGGGGCCATGGTTCGTGGTCTTCTTTTCTTTGTTATTTTAAGTTCGTGGTTCACCAAGTTATTATGCATTTTTGGTTACTTATTAATTCTCTTCCAAATTCATACCTATTCTAGTTCGTGAACTAGAACATCGCTATTTGTGAAATCCTAAGCTCCATCCTTCAAAATCCTTCCACCCGAATCTAATCGATCTCCAATTGCTCTACGCTCCCTCTTCACCCTCGATATCCTTTTATAGTGTGGGGAAAGAGATGTATATGTGGTCATGTGGCACCTTTTGTGGAGGCCCATGACCGGAATCCCGGTTTATATATGACTTGGTCAATCCGAAACCCGCGGGGGGCATTGAACGCACCTCCCCCGCGAACCGAACTAGCTCGGGGAGTACCTCGCGGCCGCGCAGGGTTCCACCTCCATTCCTCGAACGACAGCAGATGAGGTCTGGGCCGGTTGATGCGGTTCGCAGCTGGGGTGGTTCGTGACGGTGGACCGGCTTGGCACCCATCCTTCTTCGCGCCCGCGGAGGATCCCCGCCTCTGTTCTGCAAACGACAGCAGTCCGCGGAGGGGGTGCTTCGCAAAACCGGTTGTGCACCAATATCATTGGACCAGTATGCGGACTTGTTCGACTTGTGCCATCCATTGAGTATTCTCCACACTTTTCCCCCATTCTTTGGGGGGAAATTGGGTAGAATCTCACTTTTATTAATGGGGATTCTCATTCTCCTTTTATAATTTTTCAGGACCCTACAAATGCCCTGCATCAAAATGGGGACTGATCAGAACGAAGAGGAGGCTATTCTGAAGTAGGGTGGTCCTGAATCTTGGGTGGCTTTCGGTAGGGGAGTGGACCCTGTAGGGGACCACACCTATAAATACGGGGGGCCTTCCTTTTTCTTTTACCGGATTCTTTGTGAAACCAGAGCTCTCTCGCTTTTTTTCATCGCGTGTTCGTTCCTTTATGAAACACCTCCTCTACGAAGCAGTTGCCACTTCAGCAAACCATTCCTCGTTCGCGTCGGCCTTCATTCACAGACCAACCTCCCAGCCATGAACTAACACTTTTAATTAATTAAAGAGTATGTCATGAAGGGTCGCGTAGGGACTCGCTCTGCGATTTTTATGGTCCATAGACTGAAATCTTCCAGAATTTGAAAATTTTCTTAAGCCTTCTAAACCTAACTATTTAAATCCATGATTAAGATTCCACGGAGTAACCTGGTTTCTAGTTTTCTGGCCAACGCTCCACAGGACAGAGTACCGTGGACCTCTTCCGCATCGGTTTGGTTCGTGGGATGCAGTCATCGTGAACCACATTTTGAGGCCGGCTTACGGACCTCTTCATGAAGGCTCATGGACTCCTTTTCCATACACTTGGCATTTTTGTCAAGAATTTATTATTCCGGACTCACCATTTGCCTAGTTTTTATAATGCAGGGAGAAAATATGGTTCCCCCTTGCCCTGCGCCCAGGCCTGCCGCCGAGCCTCACTAAATTGGTGATTAACGACTAAAGGATGTGTCAAGCTCTATTAAGGATGGAATCTGCCACACCCTATTGTGCTCCTTCCTTGCCGATCGGCTCTTAGAGTCACTGTAGGAGTACCCCTTTTCCAATAGCCTTACTGCTTACATGTTAGGTTTATTGTCCGATAGGCTGATTCCGGTACTATCTCGTGACAAAAATCTTGTAGCATGGATATTTACTAGCACTATCCCTCGATCTATGATATCTGATAGAGGGTGGCCTTCCGTAAGGGATAAAGCTACCAAATTTGTGTTGAATCACCTTCCTATGTCCTCAATAGGGGAAAAACGTCAGCTGGATGGGACAATTCATTGTTACCAGAGCATTGCCCGCAATGCTATGGTAAACAACAGGCATGGCTTGTAACTACCCGACTCTTTGGAAATGTTACAGATCATTAGTTGTGATTTCGAATCTTTATTTTAAGCTTGCTTAATGTGGGAAACATTCTAAGGAAGGTTTAGGGAGTGTCTGGGGATTTTTCGGAGCCCGGGAGTTTGACATTTGGAGTTGCAGGCTGAGGTGCATGGTTTGTGCACAACATGAATAGTAAAGTCATGTGGTTTAGATAAATCATGCCGCCCTGCATTCTGGAGGCGATGGGATGAGCACGTTTTGGTAAACCGTGTGACCCTGATCTGGGTAAAAATTTACAATTTTTCCCTTAATTCTATTTAAGACTAAAATCCATTCTTTCTTCTACCTGCGGACAGAACCAGAGGGGAGCCTCCTTTGAGCTCCAAAACCCTCTCCTCACTCATTCTCTTGCTGTTTCTTCCATCAGTGTCCGTTCATTGATCCGTTAAAGGCATTGGATCACCCTTGGTAAGGCTAACCTCATGTACCCCTTTCTCCTCGACAAATCTTTCCTACCGTTGTGTTATTTTTATGCAAGCTCATATTCCCTATTTTCAGGGCTTTGGAATAAAACTTAGATCTCTTCCAACCTGTTGAAAATATGAGGTCGATATCAAGCGACCCTACATCTACATCCGTAAGGTAGGTGGTCATGTGTTCTCCTTTTGGGTTTTCCATCGCTTTGGGTTTATAACGTCGTGTCGTGGGTTGTCTTTCCCCCAAACCCTTATTTATATTGACAGATTACTATCAAAATGACCCGTGTGGGATGGGATTGATGAATATATCCTTGTTAGGGTGTTTAGAGGAGGTATGGACTGGGAGTGGCCAACCATAGTTGTTACGCCTTGAGATTTTCCCCTTTCTCAACTTTGAACCTAAACGATATGTCGGGAAAGGGCATTTTCCATGCTAGGGAAATGAGATGACTTGGTTAGAGGTTGGATAGGATGAAATAGCATGAACCCCTTGAATGAATTAAAATGTGTATATGCCATGCTTTGCTTATATGACATTATAAGATGGAAATGCAATGCTTTATTAATGTGATATGATATAAGAAGTAATGCCTTATATAATGTGATGCAAATGGTTATGCCTTACTGTGTTGACATGCTTGTGATAATCCATGGTTGGGTGGGAGGCATTCTTACCCCGTGCTAGATGATAACTTTTTGAAAGAGGACGAGAGGAATTTATACCTCGTGCCTATATAACCTTTATGGGTGGCAGGCGTTTTTACCCCACGCCATCTAAAACGATTGAGGACGAGAGGCATTTATACCTCGTGCCTATTTAACCTTTATGGGTGGGGGGCATTTTTAACCCACGGTAGCTACAACGATTGAGGACGATATGCATTTATACCTCATGCATATATAACCTTTACGAGTGGAAGGCATTTCTACCCCACGCCAACTAAAGTGCTTATGGACGAGAGGCATTCTTACCTCGTTCCAGTGATAACCTATATTTATGTACTTATACTCAGGTGACTTGTTCAGATTTATATCCTTGAGCTGAATTAGGTAGACCCACCAGGTGTCCTTCCAGAACCTGAGCAGGAGGGTTGTTTATTTACATTGTTTTACTTACTTGCATCATATTACTCATTTTGCATGCGAACACCTATTTGGATTACACGTAGACACCGTTGGTGGTGGACAACTGAGATTTGTCTCACACCCTACCCGGGCGTCCTCCTGGGAACCCGTGTAGACTTTACTGCTGCAGGTAATAGTAGGGGAAAAGTCATAGCGTCAGGTTGTTGATACATGTATGATCTAGCTGGAGTTCCAGAGCAGAGGACCGAGATTGGCTAGAGATGCTAGTGGAATGCTTTTGTTCAGTTTTTGTATTACTACATAGCATGATTGTATTCTATTTCCATCATATCAGCATGTCATGCATCCATTTTGTATCAGACACTGCCTACAAGGCTTTTGTATATTTATCAGGTTTTCTTTACTCTTGTTGTTTGGTTTTTGTGTTTCCCATTTTCTCATGTTTATCCATTGGTTGTGCTTCCGCTATCTATATTACTTTGCTCAAATACCACTATGTACTCTGACATGGGGGTACAGTCTCCCCACTGACTTAACATTACACCCCCGCTGCTAGTCGGCAGCCCCTGGCCTACGGGGAGACGAGCCAGGGGTTATGTGGCCAACCAGGCTCGGGGCTCGGGATGATGGGCAGTCGGGTTCGGGATGTCACAAAGTGGTATCAAAGGACTTTATTTCTTTCTTTCTTTACTATTTTGTGACGATAGACTTGGAGATCGGGAACCCTTAGGGACATAGTTATAAGTCGTGATTTGGCATCGCGAACCCATGTACGGGGAAAAGACCATGTTTCCTAAATTATGTTGTTATTGATTCTTCTATTTACTGTTAATTCCATTTCACCTTTGGGTGCTTCACATGATTTGTGATGTTAATGAAATTTTCATGGTCGAAATTTGGATTTCATGGTTCATCCCAATGAAATTAGGGTTATGCATTAGAACATGCATCACGATAGGAACAATATGATCAGGCCACGCATCTTCCCATGTCACATTTAAATTTTGAGTGAGCATTGCCTGTTGTTTAGTTCCATTCCATGTTTATATATGTGCCTTTGTACTAGCCCTTCATGCTTGTTGTGTATTGATATATGATGTGGTTTTAGTGGGTGTTACTCTTTGGTTCATAAAGTTTATGGGCCCCTATGGATTGGAAAATGACATTCCATCTACAAAAATATTTTGCTTTAAAGGAAATTTGAATGCTTTATTAGTGCTAGTAAATGAGAAATAACATCCAAGTGTGTGTCATCTTTGAGTTCATGAGGAGTATGGGCCCTTATGGGCTGGGAAATGCCATATCATTGGATTTGAAATTTTTTGAATGTTTTCTTGTTTTTCTAAGACCCTTGTAGGTGAGGATAGGTGATCTTAGGGGTAGGAAGGATTAGTACATGTCATAGCTTCTATATTTAAACCTTTAATTTGTTGGATTATTCTTTTGAGACGTTCATTTGGAATTGTAGCACTATGACTACGAGATGTCCTCAAGTCATGCGTGCTGAAGGCAGCAACGATCACGTTCCTGAGGTGGCAGGCCCTAAGCCACTGGTTGATCTTCCTATCGAGCCACCTGTGGCACCTCTTTCTATTCCTAAGATGGGCGTCGATGCCCAGTTCCGTGAGAGCTTATTGTGTATGATGCAGAGTATGCAAGGTGGAGTGCAACCTGCCCAGAGTATGGCAGAGTTGACACTTGAGTTTTAGTCACAAATTCCTCATACTTTTATAAGAGATGGCAGACCACTAGCTGCGAAGTCCTGGTTGGAGGCGATTATTGGAAGTTTGGGCCTCGACGTTGAGTCATATAATGGCATGATCACATTAGATACCCCATTAGGTATCCATTCAGGGGGCGTTCGTCGTTGCCAGAATTGTCCCCTTGAGGTGGGTGGTTACCTCTTTGTGTGGAACCTATATGTTTTTTATATGACAGGTTTTGATAGAATAGTCAGGATGGACTGGTTAGTTCCTTATAGAGCTCGGATTGACTGCTATCGTCGCAGGGTGACGTTTACATCACCAGAGGGCGAGACACATGTGCATAAGGGAGAATGGGATCTTAGGGAGATACGAGCAGGACCAGAACACTGGAGTTGAGGTGGTGTCACAACACAGGTTGCCAGTCTTTATCTCGATGACCAAGGGTTACAATCCAATGCTTATCCTCCTGTAGTGGAGCACTTTAGATATGTATTTACTGATGACTTCTCTGGTCTACCTACAGTTCAAGAGGTGGAGTATACCATTGATCTTGTACCAAGAGCAGCACCAGTGACCATTCCACCTTATAGGATGGCACCAAAGGAGCTACTGGAGCTCAAGAGTCAGCTGGAGGAACTGGAGGCAAAATGCTTTATACGTCCCAGTACTTCTCCTTAGGGATCACCGGTTCTCTTTTCCAAGAAGACAGATGGTACCCTTCGTCTTTGCATGGATTACCGTATGTTAAATCATCATACTATCAAGAACCAGTATCCTTTGCCTAGAATTGATGACCTCTTCGATCAGCTCTGAGGAGCAAAGGGGTTCTCAAAGATAGATTTGAGTTGAGGCTATCACTAGGTGCATGTTAGGAATTCAGACATACCTCACACGACATTTAAGAGCAGGTATTGTCTCGATGAGTACCTAGTCATTCCCTTTGGGCTTACGAATTCTCCTACAATGTTTATGGCTCTTATGAATCAGATTTTTCACCCTTATCTTGATTCTTTTGTGGTTGTATTTTTTGATGATATCTTAGACTATTCATGCTCGAGACACGACCATGCAACCCATCTTGAGATCATTCTGATTACACTAAGAGAGCATCAGCTTTATGCTATGCTCAGTAAATGCCACTTTTGGATAAATAAAGGTCACTTCCGGTGTCACATTATTTCTGAGTCTGGAGTTTCAGTTGACCCTGAGAAGGCGAGTGTTGTAGTCTCATGGGAGAAGCCCAATAACGTCTTCGATATCAGGAGTTTCTTGTGGCTTTCTTGGTATTATAGGTGGTTCATTCAAGAACTTTTCATGCCTAGCAGCACCTCTTACAGCTTTGACAAAAAGGGGGTGAGATTTGAGTGGTCAGAACCTTTTGAAATAGATTTTCAGGAACTAAAGGGCAGACTGACATAAGCACCGATACTGATCTTGCCGGAGCTGGGCAGGGCGTATATGTTCTATTGTGACGCGTCAGGTATCAGTCTTGTAGATGTCTTGATGCAGGATGAGCAAGTTGTTTCGTATGGTTCTCATCATTTAAAGGATCATGAACGGAATTATCCGACACACGACCTCAAGATCGCAGCGGTTGTACATGCCTTACGCTATTGGTGACACTATTTTTTGGGAGAGAGTTTTGTGGTATTCATTGACCTCAAAAGACTCAAATATATCTTCACTCAGTGAGATCTAAATCTTAGGCAATGCAGGTGGGTCGAGTACCTGCAATCTTTTGATTTTGAACTGGCCTACACTCTTGGGGAAGGAAATTCAGTAGCCGATGCGCTGAGTCAGAAAACCCAGTCAAAAGTAGTTCAAGAATCTAATGAGGAATGGAAACTGATGGCCCTGTTTTTAGAGATGCACATTGAGGTTTCGGAGGGTCAGGGTCAGACCGTTCTCTAAGCCTTAGTGGTGACATCTACTCTTTTGGAATCGGTCAGGACTAGACAGTTATCAGATCCATAAGGCCTTGTTTTACGTGAAAGTGTCGTTGATGATGCATCTACAGATTGGACTGTGGATGAGGGTGATACTATATTGTTCTGTGGGCGGGTATGGGTCCCAGCAGACATCAGAGTGGAGCTGAGGAGGGATTTCCATGCCTTAGCATGGGCAGTTCACCCAGGCATCACCAAAATGTATTGTGATTTGCAACAATAGTACCGGTGGCCTAGCATGATGTGGGAGATAGCCGGTTTCATCACACATTGTTCCACCTGTCATCAGGTGAAGGTGGAACATCAGTGTCCAGCTACGATTTTGCAGCTGTTTTCCATTCCAGAGTGGAAATGGGACGATGTTTCTATGGACTTTGAAACTGCATTACCCAGGTCACCTCAAGGCAACAATGCAGTATGGGTTATCATCGACCATTTGACGAAGGTATCACATTTCTTACCAGTGCGGGAGACCTTCACGGTTGGTAACTTGGGAAGGTTGTATGTTAAGGAGATAGTGTGCCTTAATGGAGCACCTCGTTCTGTTGTCTCAGAAAGAGATCCTCATTTTACATCTCGGTTCTGGCAGGGTTTACAGAAGGCCCTGGGTATGCAGGTAATTTTGAGCATGGCCTACCACCCGCAGACTGACGGATAAACCGAGCGCACTATACAGGTACTAGAGGATATGTTATGTGCCTATGTTCTCGATTTTGGAGGTTCATGGGAGAAACACATCCCTCTTGTCAAGTTCAGTTATAACAATAGCTTTCAGGATACCATTGAGATGGCTCCCTATAAAGCCTTATATGGTAGGCCTTGTCACTCACCTTTGTGTTGGCTTGAAGTAGGGGAGGCACCTGTTCTAGGACCACGTCTTGTGCAGGAGACTACAGATCAGATACAATTTATTAGGAAGCGTATGCAGAAAAATCAGTCTAGACAACAATCCTATTCTAACAAGCACCGACGACCTCTTGAGTTCGAGGTTGGGAAATGAGTTTTCTTGAAGATTTAAACCAGGTTGCGGCCGAGACGGATACAGAAGCAGGGTAAGCTCTCATTGGGGTTCATATGACCCTTTCAGGGGATGAAGCGGATCGGGCCAGTAGCTTACCAGCTTTCACTTCCGCAAAGATATCAGGTCGTGCACAATGTTTTTCATGTATCTCAGCTTCGCTGGTACTTTTCAGATCCGAATAAAGTGTTTCAACCTGATGAGGTTGAACTGGATATGGATGCGTCCTTCGAGGATTATCTGATGAGAATTGTTTACCGGAGTGTGAAGACACTCCGAGGCAAGTCTGTTCCTCTTGTACGGGTGCTATGGCAGCATAGTCGGGTACATGATGAGACCTGGGAGCGGGAGGCTGATATAAGATCTCAATGGCTGGAGCTTTTCCCTGGTGACAACTCTTTACCCTCGAAAGGCCATCTCGAGGACGAGTTTCTTTAAGGATGGGTGGTTGTAATGACCCGAATCTTTGGAAAAGGTATAGATCGTTAGTTTTTCTTTCAAATCGTTCCTTTAAGCTTGTTTAATGTGTGTAACATTCTAAGGAAGGTTTGGGGAGTGTCCAGGGCTTGTTCGGAGCCCAGGAGTTTCATATTTGGAGTTGTAGGCTGAGGCGCACGGTTTGCGCACGACATGATTAGTAAAGTCGCATGATTTAGATAAACAATATGGCCCTGCATTCCGGAGGCAGTGGGATGCGCACAGTTTGTGCACGGCTTGGTAAACCGTACGACCCTGATCTGGGTAAAAATTTACAATTTTTCCCATAATTCTATTTAAGCCTAAAACCCATTCTTTCTTCTACCCAAAGACATAACCAGAGGGGACCCTCCTTTGAGCTCTAAAACCGTCTCTTTACTCATTCTCTTGACGTTTCTTACCCTGGTGTTCGTTCTTCGATCCGTCGAAGGCGTTGGATCACCCTTGGTAAGACTAACCTCACACACCCCTTTCTCCTCGGCAAATCATTCCTACCGTTGTGTTATTTTGATGCAAGATCATATGCCCTATTTTTAGGGATTTGGACTAAAACTTAGATCTCTTCCAACCTGTTGCAAATCTGAGGTCGATATCAAGCAAGCCTACATCTACAACCCTAAGGTAGGTGGTCATGTGTTCTCCATTTCGGTTTTCCATTGCTTTGGGTTTATAACATCAGGACGTGTGTTGTCTTTCCCCCAACCCCTTATTTATATTGACTGCTTACTATCTAAATGACCCGTGTGGGTTGGGATTGATGAATATAACCTTGTTAGGTTGTTTAGAGGAGGTATGGACTCGGAGTGTCCAACCATAGGTGTTATGCCTTGAGATTTCCCCCTTTATCAACTTTGAACCTAAACGATATGTCTTGAAATAAAATTTTCCAAGTTAGGAAAATGAGATGACATGGTTAGAGGTTGGCTAGGAAGAAATATCCAGAACCCCTTGAATGAATTAAAATGTGTATATTCCATGCTTTACTTATATGACATTATAAGATGGAAATGTCATGTTTTATTAATGTGATATGATATAAGAAGTAATTCCTTATATAATGTGATGCAGATGGTTATGCCTTGCTGTGTTGACATGCTTGTGATAATCCGTGGTTGGGCGGGAGGCATTGTTACCCTGTTCCAAGATGAATCTTCGTGTGCTGGGAAGGAGGCATTCTTACCCCATGCTAGAGGAAAACTCTGTGAAACAGGACGAGAGGCATTTATACCTCGTGCCTATATTACCATTATGGGTGGGAGGCATTTTTACCCCACGCCAGCTACAACGATTGAGGACGAGAGGCATTTATACCTCGTGCCTATATAACCTTTATGGGTGGGAGGAATTTTTACCCCACGCCAGCTACAGTAAATGAGGATGAGAGGAATTTATACCTCGTGCCTATATATCCTTTACGGGTGGGAGGCATTTCTACAACATTCCAGCTACAGTAATTATGGACAAGAGGCATGCTTACCTCATGCCAGTGATAACCTATATGTGTGTACTTATACTCAGGTGACTTGTTCAGATTTCCAGCCTTGAGATGAAGCAGGTAGACCCACTATGTGCCCTTCCAGAACATGAGCGGGAGGGTTTTTTATTTACCTTGTTTTACTTACTTGCAGTATATTACTCATTGTTGCATGCGAACAACTATTTGGATTACACGTAGACATCGTTGGTGGTGGCCTACTGAGACTTGTCTCACACCCTACTTGGGCGGCCTCCTGGGCACCCGTGTAGACTTTACTGCTGCATGTAATAGTAAAGGCAAAGGAATAGCATTAGGTTGTTGATACATGTATGATCCAACTGGAGTTCCAGAGTAGACGATCGAGCTTGGCTAGAGAAGCTCGTGGAATGCTTTAGTTCTCTTTTTTAATTACTGCATAGCATGCTTGTATTCTATTTCCATTGTATCAGCATGCCATGCATCCATTTTGTATCATACACGGCCCAGATTGCTCCAGATCTGGTGCGTTGGGTGTTCAGATGGGGGGATCTGGCCTAGCTTGCCTGATGCGCGTCCCACCTCCTAATCTTGCTTCTTGGTGCCTGGTTTCGGGTTCCGAAGTGCCCCTCTCGTTCTTTAGGTTCGTTCCGAACTTCTGGTGTGCCTTGTTTCGGGACCCGGTTTAGTTGCTGCGAAGGTTCCCCTCCCGGCTAAAGGTCCATTCCAGTTGGCTTCTGGCGTGCCTGGTTCGAGACCCGGCTTCGGTTCCCTTCCAGCTCGTGGTCAGTTGCCGATCTGGTGGTCCCGACGCCAGCCTGTCTACAGGGCTCCTCCATTTCGTTTGCCTTGCGCCAGATCTGGAGGGCGCGGTGTCAACCCCGGCATGCTACCGACCCCTCAAATGTCTTCATGGTACGATGTCGGCTGTATCTATGGCTTGGTGCGCTCAGGTTCGTGTCCTGTTGCTTGGAGGAGGTAGGCTTTGGTTCTTCTTCCGATTCTCTGTCTCTTGCTGTTGCTTATGGTCTTTGGTTGTGGTTCTGTGTGCTGGTTTTTGACATGCTATGGAGGATTTGATTTGATGTGGGTGCTGACGAGTTGGTTTGATGGAATGGTTGTTTGGGGTGAGCTGGATTGGATGAGATGG
This sequence comes from Viscum album, assembly GCA_963277665.1. NCBI lineage: Eukaryota > Viridiplantae > Streptophyta > Magnoliopsida > Santalales > Viscaceae > Viscum > Viscum album. The sequence continues at coordinate 2,119,926,495 of OY728120.1, forward strand.
TTATGCTGCGTGGCTGTAATGTTTTGGTGTTGGTGCTGGATGTTGTTCTGGTGCTGGTTGGCTGGATGGTTTTGTGGTCTATTTTGCTGGTGGTGAATGATTGTGGTGGTCTGAAATGGTGTTATTGGTGCTGATGGATGTTTGCTGCGCTGGTTGTCGTTTGGCTGGGAGGTGCTAGATGCTGGTTTTTTGAGTTTGGATGCTGCGAGGTGCTGGATGCTGGGATGCTGGATGATGGTGGTGGCTGCTTTCCCTTGTGTGTTTTCTTTTTTCGTTCTTGACTTTTTTTTGGGTCTTTTATCTTTGGTCGTTAAGGGTTTTTGTGTGTGGGTTGATTGACCCCTCCCCTCCCTTGTCTGCTGAGTCTCTTTTTCTTTATAATAATTTTGGGGGTCGGGAATAGCCCGACCCTCGCATCTTCTTTGCCCTAAAAATGTTTAAAACTCTAAAAAACCTCAAAAACTGTAAAATACTCAAAAACCGTAAATCTCAAAAAGAACAATAATAACCCTAAACGCCTGAAAATTCCTATAAACTCTAAAACACAATTAAATACCAAAAAAATGACTAAAAATCCAATAAGACCGTAAAAAACTCCTAATAAAACTGTAAACACCTAAAAACATTTAAAACCCACAAAAATTGACAAAAACCCCTAATTCCCCATAAAACCCCCAAAACTATAAAACCCACTAAAACATTAAAAACCCAAAAACCCCAAAAAAACCAACTAAAACTCTAAAAATTTATTAAAACCCTAAAAAAATAAAAAACTATAAAAACCATAAAAAGCAAAAAAAATGGAAAAAACGCCATAAACACCCAAAAAGACAATAAAACCGTAAAAACCGTAAAAAATCTAAAACACACTAAAATTAATATAAAAATCATAAAATCCCCAAAAATACAAAAAAAGTAAACCACCTAAAACCCTAAAAACCAAAACAAAACCTTAAAACACTAAAAACACCTAAAACCTTTAAAACCCCTAAAAACTATAAAATTCCTAAAAACCCTAAAAAATAAAAAAATCCATAAAAATCCATAAAAATTCCCCAACAAATAAAAAACAATAAAAACCCCTAATCAAACCTAAAACACCTAAATGCACTGAAAGACACTAAAATCTAAAAACCCCAAAACCAAAAAAAATTATAAGGAACCCAAAAAACCCAAAACACCCAAAAAAATGAGAAATTCATTAAATACCCTAAAACATAAAAATCCCAATGAACCTCTAAAAACAATAAAAACTATTTAAACCACTAAAAAATAAAAAAAACTCTAAAAACCCATGGAAATCCAAAATATTTTAAAAAACGCCTAAAAATGGAAAACAAATATTAAAATCCAAAAAACCACATAAAGTCCCTAAAAACCCAAAGATACATAAAAAACCTAAATAAATCCCTAAAAATACCTAAAAAGTAAAAAACCCTAAAAACCCTAAAAACCCATAAAAACGTAAAAACACTTAGAGCCCATAAAACCAAAATAAATAGAAAAACCTTTAAAATATCTAAAACCCTAAAAACCTCAAACACCCCTCAAAATCACTAAAAACAATAAAAATCCTAAAACCATAAAACCCTAAAATATCCTTAAAAATCAATGACAATGGAAAAAATCCCAAAACCCTGAAATACCACTAAGAAAATCACAAAACCTAAAAACAATTAAACCCCCTAAAACCTAATTAATGCTAATAACCAGAGAAAACATAAAATACCCTAATAACCCTAAAACCCTTGTAAAACCATAAATGTCCCTAAAATCATTTTAAAACCCTAAAACCCCATAAGAACCCTAAAACCACAAAAAAAAATATATAACCCCATTCATCCCCCAAAAACATTAAAAAACTATTAAAACCATAAAAACTCGAAAAATTCAAAAATCAAAAAAATCAAAAAAATCTAACCTAAATCCCGATCAGAATCTCTAAAAACACTAAAAACCCATAAAAATCCTAAAAAATCCCAAAAAAACCCTAATACATGAAAACTCAAAATAAACTAAACAACCATAAAATCTACTTAAAAACTAAATATAATTAAAACCCCAAAAAATATTAAAACATTAAAACCCTAATATATCATAAAAACATAATATCCCTAAAAACCCTAAAAACTTTAAGAAAACTAATACCCATCAGGGAAAACATGGTTGAGCAAGAAGGAATGGGAACCTATGTGGCTCTTATAAAGGAACATGGTCCTCAATCCTCAATTTCTAGCACAAATTCGAGCAAGAATCCTCACGATTTGGTTGGACACAATGAGATTTTCCATCTCTGTAACCCTCGGGTGGTGAACCAAGCCCCCCCCCCCCCCCCAACGGCTTCTTGCATGGTTGGGGTAAAGAAAAACTTCGCAGAGGTCGTGAACGCGGTAGACTCATTCTCATTAAATAATTTTGGGACCCCCCTTGGATGGGTCATAAAGAAAGGGCGAATAGCCCATGTTACTAAAAACAGGGAAGTAGTTGGAGAAAGGGTGAGCCTGTGTCGATTCCCCATTATTGTGTCTATCTTAGCTCCCAAAGGAGAAAGGCAATGGAAGTTTTTTGATCTTACAAACCAAATTTCTGAATATTGGGGCGTCACTGAATAGAGGGTGACGAAAATGGGGCGTGGCTTCTACCATATGGTGATCCCCTCGAATGAGCTAAAAAGAATGGCCTGCAGCTTTGGATCATTTTCACTCAAGCCAAGGCTCCTCCTTATTCAAGAATGGGATATCAATTTTGACCCATCAAATGTGAAAAACACCCTCCCGCAAGTGTGGATTCACATTTGAAAGCAGAACTGGCTATACTGGCACCCTAGGATACTGTGGGATATTTAATCCTCAGTTGGCTTCCTGATTCGTATTGACAGGGATACCAACAACCTAAGGTATGTTCACTATGCAAGGGTGATCGTTGATATTGACTTAGCCAGTACCCTAGTTCGGGAGGTGGTCCTTACCACCATAGATGATACCCTGAATTTGGAGATTCAATATGAATGGATACCAAAGTACTACAACAATTGTAATCTTATCAGTTACTCAATAATTGTGTGTAGAAGAATCAAATTCTGTGACACATGTAACCTGCGTGGTCACGAGGATGGTGACTGCCAGAACAAGCTGGGGATGGGGAAAGGTAAAGCCTCTGATCCAACATCTGTGAAGCACTCTCCTGCCAAGCCTCACGAGGGCGAAGCTGAACCAGCCCCTACTAAAGGCAGGAGTCATGGACCTATCAAACTAGGTACTGAAAGGGACTCAAATGCGCCTCCCCTGGATGTCTCTTATAGTACAGTGCCACCAAGCGAACCATGAGATTAGATAATAACCCCTCTGGTACTTTTTGTATAGGCTTCTATGGATACCAGCTCAGATCACAAACAGGATAAAAGGGATGATAATGTTGTGGTTGAGGTTGTGTATGCTATTTCACCTGGACAGGCACTAACATCCCATGTGCAGACTATTGCTCCCATCGCAACAGCTGGGTGGGTCATGAGGGATGGTTATACAACAGCTTCTAGGCCTTCTGTACCCCTGAATAGGCCATGGAGGATAGGACCCAGGAATCTTCTGAGGCCGATCACCCCCCTCTATATGGGGATCAAGTTGTTGTTCCCTACACTCTGGAGCCAGAACTGATCCGCCGCAACACCACTCCTGGGAATGCTGACTGCCTCGCTGCAGAAGTGGCTGATGTGAACACCAAAGAAATCCTCGGCTGTCCGGATTCGCCACAGAACACAGTGCGCCTCGGTGTAGTGACACAAGATGGGAGGAATCCTGGTGATTTACAGAATGTGCCGGTTGATGATTCTTTCACCCCGGTGCTCCGAACTAAGGAATCTAGGTGGAAGACAGATTGGGGTGTTCCGGATTATGGTCTTGGTGCCACCAACAAATTCACCCCACTCTTTGGATAGTTTTGGGCTGACGGAGATCCTAGTGAATCACCAGACGTGGTGAATGAATATGAGAATGTGGTGGATGAATCTGAAAAAGTGGTGGATGAACCTGTAAAGGAGGAAGATGAACCTGAAAGTAAAGCCAATAAGAAACCTATGGGAAGGGCCCCCAAGAATAAGGGAGGGAAGGTAAAAGGAAAGGGATGTTTACAGCCCAAGAAGAACCACCCCCCTCTTAGGGGAAAATCATCACCTTCTCAATGAAGATCATGTTCTAGAACTGCAGAGGGCTTGGGAACCCCCCACGGACCGAGCCCTCAGTCCCTTCCTTTCCAACTACCATCCAATGCTAATCGGAATTGCTGAACCTATGTCTAGGTTTGATGATTGTATGAGTATTAGGTGTTCCAACCTTGGATACTCCCTTGTCTCTCATAATAATGCAGATGGTGGCATGGAAAGCTTATGGGTACTCAGTCATGTCAGCATCCAACTTATTTCCTTTGAGATGAGTAAGAAAATTATTTCACTATTGATACGGACCCAGGGACACACTCTAAACGTCTCTTTTATCTATTCCTCTTATGTTTAAACAAAGAGGAGGTTGCTCTGGAGTGACCTGATCGAAATAAGTGGAAAAATATGGCACAATTGGTCAGTGATAGGGGACTTTAATACAGTCCTAAGGCCCGATAAAAAGATTGGGACCACCTTCTCCCGGATTGATGTAGAGGAATTCTCAGGTTGTCTGGATCAAGGAAACCTCAACGAGGTCCCCATTACTAGATCCAAAATCACATGGGAAAGACACACCATAAATGTAAGGAAGGCTAGTAGGATCGGCAGATGTTTTACCCAGATTAATGATTGGGGAACACCCTGCGACATTGCGGGATTCACTCTCCTGAAGTTCAAATCCGATCACAATCTGATAATCATGGAAATAAGAGGCAGTGGCTGGCGGCAGCTGCCACTCTCCTTTAAATTCAACAATGCCTGGATCACAATACCAGTTTGTAGAGAAGTGATTCTACAATGATGGAATATCATATTCTATGGTAGCCCGCACTTCGTGATGGCTTCCAAGATTAAGAGAATTCAAGGTCTTCATAGCTAGTGGATCAAGGCCTCCTTCTACCGGCATGATGATGACATCAGGGTGGCTGAAGCACAGCTTGATGCATGTAATAATAACAATTAGTAGTTGGATACCCCTTCTATGGAGGAGCTAACATTGCATTCCAAACATGATGATCTCCTGGGACTGAAGGACAAGCGGTCCCAAAATCAATTTAATGTACAATGGCTTATGGCCGGTGATAGGAACTCCAAATGCATTCATCGTCTTCACAGGGAGAAAAAGATTAAGAAAGGGTTGAATGTGGTCCGAATTAATGGCATGACTTTCAAAAATGAAAGCAAGATCTCCAGCGTTGTTGTTGGATACTTTGAGGAGCTATATAATGATGCTGGAAACGAATGTACCCTTAACCTCATCGGTTCTATCACACCACGCGTTATGGAGTCCCAATATAAATCCATCACGGATGCTCCACTTGAATCGTAGGTGACAGCTTCCCTCTTCTCATTAAACATGGAAAGTACCCATGGTCCGGATGGATTTAGCAATAAATTCTTCTGGTTCTACTGGGACATCAGGCACACTGAGCTCACCAATGCTATTAGATAATTCTTCCTCTCATCCTCATTACCCAATGGGACCAACTCAAACTTCGTCACATTTCTTCCCATGAAAGTTAATTCCATTGAAATAGGTGATTTATGTCCATTTGTCATTGGAAACACCATTCCAAAAATTATATGCAAGATCCTCACTCTCAGGATGGGGAGGATCACCTGGGATCTTATTACCCCAACCGAATTTGGTTTTTTCTCGATCCATAGTATCCAAAGCTGCCTGTACTCAGCATCAGAATGCATCAACATCATGAGTAAGGTCTCAAATCATGGGGGCTTTGCCTTGAAGATGGATATTGCAAAGGCCCTTGACACCATCCAATGATCATTCATTATTGGTGTATTGACCAAGTACGGTTTCTCCAATACATTCATTAAACTAATTAACACCACACTTTCAAGTGCCAGGATTTCCATTCTCATCAACAGATCCCCACGAGGGTTCTTCCAATGCTCCCATGGAGTCAGACAAGGAGACCCCTTCTCAGGACTACTCTTTGCGGCCGCTGAAGATTACTTGAGCCGATGCATTATTGACCTTGTCCAGGCTGGACTCATTACACCAATCAAGGCAGAAAAGGAACTTTATGTTCCGTCACATCTCCTCTATGATGATGACATCCTTCTCTTCGGGCAAGCTAACAAGAAGAAATTGCTCAATGTCAAAAGGCTCTTCCGGAACTATGAGGATGTTATAGGCGAAGTGATCAGAGAGAACAAACCGTCCATTAATTTTGGCAAGGGGGTCCCTGCCCAAAGACAATGTCGCATTGTCAAACCTCTGGAAATAACTAGGGGATCTCTCCCCTTTATGGTTCTGGGAGTTCTGTTATTCTGGGGGAAAGTGAAAAGTTGTCACCTTGAAAGCATCTCACATAAAATCACTCAAAAACAGGCAATATGGAAAGGGAAACTCTATCACAAGAAGGTAGAGTCTACTTGATCAACTCTGACATCACGTCCATTTTCGTACACGCCTTTTCCATTTACAGATGGCCCACAATCCTGATAAAAAATCTACCAAGTAAGATTTGGAACTTTTCGTAGATGGGATGAATTGATGAAAGGAAATTAATCTCAGTTAAAAGGAAAAAATGTACTAAACCCACTAATAAGGGTGGGATTGGCATTAAAGACCTCAGGAAATTCAATGATTCTCTCATTGGGGTATTTACCTGGAATTTGTTCAATCCACAAGAAGGGGGTCTGGACTTCCTAAGGGAATGGTTCAACTCCAAACTCTGTGACGACATTGCTGGTTACATCCCTTCATTAGTGTGGACAATGATCAGATCCTCATATTGAGACATCATCCCTCAATCAACATGGATAGTATTGAGCCACTCAAACATGAATTGCTAGAAAACTACCTGGCTTGAAAGGCCAATAAATGACTCTGTTCAGCCTCCCTCCAACCTGCAACACCTCTCTATTGCCGAATTCAACAACAGAATAGGGGAGCTCATTAGGATCCCTCTTGAAAACATTATTCAAAAAATCTAGAATTATCAACTCACTGATAGTGATGGCCTCATTTGGAAACCCAACCTTGTTGGACAGTAGAGCACAAGGGAGTTCTATCGGTACAAATGTGAACAAGGCACCCAACCACCATCATGGATCTCAAAATTCAATAGAAACATCATCCCGACATAGAATTTTATTATACTATAGAAAGTGTGGATGAACATGCTACATGTGCAGGAGCAACTCAAAAAATCTAGAAGGAGCTTAGCCTCGGCCTTCCCAACTTGTCTGCGAGTGGAGGAAAATGCGCAACACATCTTCCTTAGCTGCAGGCTCACTGCCTTGTTATGGGACTATGTTCATAACCTCTTCGTTCAAAAATTATACAAGGGAAGCTCTCTATAAGTTCATTTTAACAACGTCGTCAGTGTGGACAACAACGAGCAGATCATGAACCTCATGCTCGCTGCAGTCGCGGCCCTTGAAAACTATGTGTGGACAGTCCGTAATAAGACCGTTATTGAATCAAAATCCATCTCCCATCATGGTGGAATCCTGGCGATCCACAAAGCTGTTCACATAGCATCCCATATTCAAACGGGAGCAATGCAGAACAACATGAATTATTTGATCATTTGGTGAAATCTTGGTGTTCCTGACAGGTGCAAACAACCAGCTCCCCTAAAATTCATTCGGTGTATTCCCCAAATTATAGGATAGATTAAAGTTAAAGTGGATGGATCCGCATCAGGGGCACCTGGTATCGTAGGATGTGGAGGCGTCTTCTGTACTTACAGAGGCTTCGTCAAGGGATGCTTCTTACACTTCCTGGGGAGTGGATGTGCCTTTGAGGTGGAACACTTGATCATCATCATGGCAGTCCAGTTTGAGGAGCAATTTTCTCAGAAGCTCCTATGGACTGAGTCCGACTTGATACGGGTGGTGGAGGCCCTGAGAAGTGGATCAAGAAGAGTCCATGCCTGCTACTCCAGTAATGGATTGAATGCCTCAAAGCTTCACAAAATCTGACCCTACATATCACACATGCTTTCCGAGAAGCGAATGTGTTGGCAGATGCACTCTCAAAGAAAGCAATTGAAGATAGGGGCTTCATGTGGTCCTTCGTCACTCCACCTTATTGTACGTCTCTTGTGGACTCAGACATGAAGAGTGATACACAGACCCGTTTCTCTATGCCCTCCTTGTAAGACCATGTACCTTTCTTCTTTTATTTAAATTTGGGGCCCAGACTCGCCTGGTCACATGCCTTCTTTGCCCTAAAACCCATCAAAATACTAAATACTCAAAAACCCATTAAAACCCTAATACCCAAAATCCCTTGAAAACCCTAAATATCTAGAAACACAAAAATTCCCTAAAAACCTAAAAACCTTTCAATCCTTAAAAATACACAAAATCCTAAAAAAATAAAATCCCCAAACACTGAAAACCCAAATAAAATCATCAAAAACTAAAAACACTTCAAAACCTTGAAAAAACCTAAAAAATGAAAAAAATCCCTAGAAACCCTAAAACCCCTCAAAATCCATAAAAACCCTAAAAACCAATAAAAACATAAAAAATCCCAAAAACGTAAAAAACACCAAAAAACCTTGGATACACAATGAAAACATAAAAAAATAAAAACCCTTAAAACCCTTTAAAAATAATAAAACAATAAATGATCCTAAAAACCCATAAAAACCGGTAAAAACCATAAAAACACATAAGAAACCATAAAACATAAAAAATAAATAAAACTATAAAACCCCATTAACCCGAAAAAAATTTAGAAACTCTAAAAATATATTACAACCGTAATAAATCAAAAGACAAACCTAGAAACCCAAAAAATCCTAAAAATAATTAAAAACCTCAAAATAACTAAGAACCCTAAAAACCATAAAAATCCTTAAAAGACCTAAAAATACCAAAAAACATAAAACCCCCGTAAAAAAACTAAAGAGACCCTAAGAAAACCATAAACACCTAAAAACACATAAAACCCCTAAAACCTAAAAAATGATAAAAACCATAAAAACCATAAAGTTATCTAAAAACATTAAAAACATTAAAATACCATAAAAACCCTAAAAACAACAAAATATTATAAAATCCCTTTAAAAACTGAAAAATATTAAAAAAACTCTAAAAATACTTGAAACCCCTAAAAACTATAAAAACCAAAATACGAATAATAGATCCTAAAAAATTTATAAAATCTCATTGAAATCTTAAAAAAATCCACAAAACATAAAAAAATTAAAAACAATAAATTCCCTAAAACCCCTAAGAAATCCAAAAAAACCTAAAAACACATAAAACCCCTAAAAACCCTAAAACTATAAAAACTATAAAACCCCAAAACCCCTAAAACCCTTGAAAATACTAATAAAACCATAGAAACCTATAAAAACATAAATCCCCTAAATTCAAAAAATTTGAAAAAAACCCTAAAAAACTCAAAATCCTTGAAAACCCTAAAAAACATAAAAATCCTAAAAATTGCTGATAATCCCTATAATAAAAAAACCCTAAAACCTGAAAATGTATAATAGACTCTTAAAAACCATAAAAAATTTAATACCCCAAAAAGATAAAAACACTAAAAACCCTAAAAACCTTAAAAAGACAATAAAAACCCTAAAACCCCTAAAAATAATAAAACCCCTTAAAAACATTTTAAACCCCTAAAAACCAATAAAAACCATAAAAAACAACTAAAAACCATAAAATACCCTTCAAACCCTAATTTTTTTAAAAAACTAAAAACCATTAAAACCTAAAAAAAAACCTAAAATCCCTCAAAAACCCTAATAACACAAAAACCCATAAAAATCCTAAAAATCTCTTAGAATCCCTAAAAATGATAACAAGAACTTAAAATTAAAAACCTAATAAGAAAACCATAAAGACAAAAAACACATTAAATCCCTAATAATCTCAAAAATGATAAAAGTCATAAAAATCCAAAAACCCTAAAAAAATAAAAAATAAACCTTAAACCCCATTAATTCCAAAAAAATCCTTAAAATCCTTAAAATCACTAACTGCATAAAAACATGAAAATAATATAAAAATATTAAACATTTTAGAACATTTAAATACCCTAAAACCCTAAAACCCTAAAAAACCATTAAAACCCTAAAACATATAAAAAGCATAAAACCCCTCAAAAACCATAAAACCCCTAAAACCCTTAAAAGCACTAATAACCTATAAAACCCATAAAATTAGCTTGAAACTCAAAAAACCCTAAAAACCTTTAAAAGAATGTATAAAATCTAAAAAATTCTTAAAACCCATTAATAATAAAAAATAACCATAAAACAATAAAACACTAAAAACCATAACACCCCTTAAAACCACAAAAATCCATCAAATTCCCTGATTACCTAAAAAACATAAAAATTATAAAAAATGATAAAAATAACAACAATTGTAAAAATAGTAAAACGCCTGAAAAACCATAAGAAAACCTTAAAAACCTAAAGACGCTTAAAACAAATAAAAACCTAAAAACACTAAAAACTATAAAAACCGTAAAAACTGCAAAAAACCATAAAAACCCTAAAGTCCTAAAAACTAATAAAAACACTAAAATTCCTTTAAAAATCTAAATAAATTAAAAAACTATAAAAAACATTAATACCTGTAAAATCCCAAAAAAAATATAAAACCCCAAAACAAGCATAAAAACCATAAAAACCCATAAAAACCCACAAAATCTCTAAAATACATAGAAAACCATAAAAATCATAACACCACACCAAAAAAGCATAAAAGTGTAAAAACAAAAAAAATCCATAAGTATACCTAAGAAATCATTAAAAACCTAAAAACACATTAACCTCTAAAAACTTAAAAACACTAAAAACCAAAAACCCCTAAATACCGTAAAATACCCAAAGACCCTAAAAACCAAAAAAAACAAACAAATCCATAAAAATTACCAAAAACTAAAATACCCTAAAACCAAAAAAACCCATAGAAAAACATGAAAACCTAAATGCACATAAAACCCTTAGAAACCTAATAATGGTAAAAACTGAAAAAACCCTAAAACCCATAAAAACCATAAAACACATAAAACCATAACCCCCCCCCAAAACACCTCAAAATCCATAAAAACTTCTTAAACTCTAGCAACTCGTTAAACACCTAAAAACATTATAGAAAGTAAAAAACCTTAAAACAGTAAAAAACACAAAACCCCTAAAAACAAAAAAAATACCAAAACATATAAACCCCCCCAAAACTCAATTTCCCAAAAAAACCCCAAAAATCATGAAAATAAAAAAATTCCCTACAATTATTAAAAAATAAAAAAAACTAAAAACTATTAAAAACCTGATGTAATCCTTAAAATAATAAATAACATAAAACCCCTAAACAACCAAAACATTCTAAAAACAAAAAATTCCTAAAAACCCCTCAAACCCACAAAATACCTAAAAACCCTAAAAACACATAAAATTCTAAATAAGCATTAAAAATATATAAAAATATAAATAATCTAAAAACCCTAAGAAAACCTTCAAAACATAAAAAAAATTAAAACCCATAAAAACTTAAAAATGCTAAAAACCTCAACAACACAAAAGGTCCAAAAACCCAAAACCCTAAAAACTATAAAACCTCAAAAAACCATAAAACCGTAAAAACCACTAAAAACCACTAAGAACCACTAAGAACTCCAAAAACCCTTTAAACCCTTAAATATGTTAACAAACTCTAAAAACCCATAAAAACCATCAAAATCCCTAGAAATACTACAAAATCATAAGAATACAAAAAAATAAAAAAAACCTAAAAACTATGAAAACCCCTAAAAATTTAGAAAACCCTAACAAACCATAAAAACCCTAAAACCCACTAAAAACTCTAAAAAGGATTTAAACCCCTAAAAATGTTAAAAACTCTAAAAAACATCCAAAATCTTAAAAACTCCAAAAAATACTATAATCCCAAAAAAATAAAAATAAAAACCATAAAAACCCTCAATGTCCTTAAAAATCCTAGAAACCATAAAAATAATAAAACAGCCTTAAAATCCCTAAAACACCTAAAAATAAAAAAGAAAACCTTAAACGCCTGATAACACTTAAAACCCCCAAAAACCTATCAAATGAAAAAAACCCTAAAAATAAAAAAATCCCTTAAAATCCAAAAAACTATAAAAACCACTAAAACTTTATAAATACCTAAAAACCACTAAAATTCTAAAAATTCATTAAAATCCTAAAAGTAATAAAAAACTATAAAAATTATAAAAACCTAAAAAACTAAAAACATATCATAACAAGCCAAACAACAATAAAACCTTGAAAACATTAAAAACCATAAAACCATCAAAATCCCTTAAACCCTAAAAAACTAGAAAACTCATAAAAACCCTAAAAATACCTGAAAACATAAAACCCATAAAAAACACTAAGAAAACCTTTAAAAACTAAAATCAATTAATGCCCATAAAACATTAAAAACCATCAAAACTCTAAAAATACATAATAACCCTAAAAAACCAAAAAAACATAAAAATACCTAAAAAATCCCCGAACATGGAAAAAACTCTAAAACCCTAAAAACCCATAAGAAAACATTAAACACCTAAACACACTTAAAACCCCCAAATAACCTCAAAACCTAAAACACTAAAAACCCCTAAAAACCCTAAAAGCATAAAAAATCCTAAAAACCTATAAAAACATAACATCCTATAGAAACTCTAGAAAATCATTAAATCCCTAAAAATTTTATAAACTCTAAAAAATTATAAAACCCCCAAAAAACAAATAAAACCCCTAAAACCCCCCCAAAAAAATTTAAACCCTAAACCCCTCAAATTCCCTATAAAATCTAACAATCCTTAAAAATCCTAAAAATCCCTAAAAATCCCTAAAACATTAAAAATAATTAAAACCATGAAAAACCCTAAGAAAAGAATAAAAACCTAATTTAACTTAAAACCCGAAAACACTAAAAACAGTAAAAAAACAAAAACGCTAAAATCCAAAAAATCGCATAAAACCTCTCAAATCCCAAAAATTAATAAAAACCATAAAAATAATTAAAAACAACTCAAAATCCATGAAAAAATAAAACCCTAAAAATAAAAAATAAAACATAAAAAACCAAAAAACACTTTAAACCCCTAAAAACCTAAAAGATTCTAAAACCCTAAAAACGCCAAAAATACCATAAAAACCCAAAAAATAAATATAAAACCATAAATACCCCTAAAACTCTTAAAAATACTAAAATAACATAAAATCCATAAAAAACATAACTCTCTAAAAACCATTTAAACCCCTAAAACAATGATAAATACTAAAAACCTTTAAAACCCTATTTTTTAAAAAATAACATTAAAACCCAAAAACACAATCAAAACCCTAAAAACACCAAAAAAAATTAATAAAACCTATAACCTAATAAAAATAATGAAAAATGTACAAAAATCCCTAAAATGTAAAAAAAAACTGATTTTTTTTAAATCCATAAAAAAACTTAAGAACCTAAAACACATAAAACCAAAATCCTAAAAAATGATAAAAAAACCTAATCATCACAAAAAACCAAAAAAACCCCCTAAAATTATTATGAACCACAAAAAACATTAAAACAACAAAAAATATTCAAAACCAACTAAAAATATAAAACATTTTAAACCCCTAAACCCCAAAAAACAAAAAACCCCTCAAACACCCAAAAACCCATATAACCAATCAAAATCACAAAAAAACTCTAAAAACCCTAGAAATACTTTAAAATACCTACAAATCCATAAAAACAAAGAAATCCATAAAAACCATGAAAACCCCTATGAAATCCTTAAAAAACTAAAAACACTAAAAACCCTTAAAAACAAGAAAAACGTAAAAAAATCCATAAAACCCAAAAACTATTCAAATCCATAATAACCCTAGAAACAAATAAAAATCATAAAAATCCCTAAAATTACCAAAAAATGTAAAAATATAAAAAACCCATAAAACCCAAAGAATACATTAAAAATATAAAAACACATAAAACCCCTAAAAACTAATAAAAATAAGAACCCCTAAAAGATCCTAAAATCCCTAAATCCACTAAAAACCATAAAACACCTAAAAACATTAAAAATACTAAAAAACAATTAAAACCCAAAAAACAGTAAAAATCTAAAAAAACATCTAACCCAAAAAATGTTAAAAACTCTAAAAAACATTAAATCCCAAAAATACTCAATATATCCCAAGAAACCCACAAAACATAAAATCCCTAAAAATTTAAGATACCTGTAAAACCCAGAAATTCACTAAAAACACTAAAAATAATAAAAATACTTTAAAATAAAAAAAGCCTCAAAAATATAAAATCCCTAAAAAACCTGAAAACCCCTAGTAAAACCATAAAAAACTAAAAACGCTTAAAACCATTAAAAAACCTAAAAATTTATAAAAAACCAAAAAACCATAAAAACCAAAAGAAACATTAAAACCCTAAAAAAACAAACAAACCCTAAGAACCATTGAAAAATCATAAATCTCTTTAATCCCAAAAAATATTAAAAAACTCTAAAAATATTAAAAACCCTAAAAACTCAAGAGAGACCCAAAAAACCATAAAAATCATAAAAACCCTCAAAATTACAAAAATAAACATAGAACCACATACAATTCCTAAAAAATAATTAAAAAGACTATTAAAACATAAAAACAATAAAACCCATAAAACCCTAAGAAAACGTTAAAGACCAAAAACACACTTAAAACCTATAAAGACAAAAAATGATAAAAACCTAAAAAACCTAAAAAATAATAAAAACCTAAAAACTCAACACCCTAAAAACCCCAAAAAAACCTATGAAATCCATTGTTTCGCGACGAATCAGAAGGAGTGGACCGACGCGCCCGACTGTCGATCTCACAGAGGGCTGAGCTCCGCTCAATCGCTAAGGTCGAGTATATCAGTCTTCACTACGAAACGACCAATGGTTCCATATCCAATGATACGTGGACCTACTTTCCAAAGGCAGGTGTTTGCTGGGTGATTTGGCCGGCGATGCTTAAGAACTCACATTGGTTGAGAGGATGGGAAGTCGGGCTCATCGCACCCTTTTAGGGGGGAATTATTGCCTATTCTAGGACTCTATTATAGATTTAAGACATGTTCATATGTTCACGAATATTTGGTTTATACCCAAGAAAAGTATCCACGGATTACTCCTGGTTGGAAATGGTCAGCTGAACACAGGGATTTAGAATCATTTAGGCCCGAGGTTTACCATCCCTCATTGGACTAATGACTCTGAGGTCTTTGGACTCAAAGAGATGACACTGGTTTGAAGCCTCATAAATGGGCGCTCTGGAGTTTATTGTTGTCCAGGGGGGACAGATAATGACTTGAGAATTCAGAATGAACCCTTGATACGAGCTTCCTACGTATCCCCGCGAGAGGAATCTGAATCCTCATAATTTGGTTCGGGATGGGGCTTACACTCTGAGGTGGCCCAAGATGTGGGTAAACCGAGGTAAATGGGGTCAGAGTGACAGATTGTTGGGCTTGAACCTCGGAGAGGCTTCCTACGTACCTCGCCTAGGAGACAGGGATCAATTTCCACGTAGTTCGAGAGTATAGTTTAGCGTCATGAGGGAAGAAGGATGAACCGACATGAAGGGGGTCAGAACAGCCTAGTGGAAGGCCATTTAGAGTTTTTAATGTTTTTATGGTTTTAAAGTATTTTTAGAGTTTTAATGGTTTCTTTTAAAATTTTGGGATTTTATGGATTTCAATGTGTTTAGGGTTTTATAGTTTTTAGGGGGTTTGGAGTGTTAGGGTTTTATTATGATTTATAGCATTTATTGGGGTTTTTGGTTTTTTGGTTTTTAAGATTTTCTTAGGGATTTTCCAGTTTTTTAGGGGTTCATAAATTTTTAGGGATTTATTTTCTATTTTTATGGGTTTTTATGGTTTTTACGATTTTTAGGGTTTTAGGTTCTTTACATGTTTTTAGTGTTTTTAGATTTTTTTTTTATTTTTATGGGTTTAAGGTGTTTTTAGGTTGTTATGATGACTTAGGGTTTTTAATGATTTTATCATTTTTATGTATTTTTTGGATTATTATGGGTTTTTCTGATGTTATGAATTTTGAGGGGTTTTATGGGTTTTTAAGGGTTTTATGGTTTTTTTGGTATTTTAGTTTTTTGGGTTTCTTTAGTTTTTTAGTTTTTTTAATGGTTTTAGAGATTTTTAAATTTTTAGGGGTTTAAATGGGTTTTATATTTATTTATTGAGTTTTGGAGTAATTATTGCCTTTTATTGTTTTTAATTAATTATGGGATTTATGGTTTTTAGGGTGTTTTGGGGTTATTAGGGAATTTTTTCTGTTTTTTAGTGTTTTTTGTTTTTTTGTTATATATGGTATTCATAGCGTTTTCATGGTTTTTAGGGGTTTTTATGAATTTAGGGATTTTTGTGCCTTTTAAGGAGTTTTTTTTGTTTTTTGGGTTTTTAAGGATTTTGAGGGTTTTAAAGGATTTTTTTTACGTTTTCTATGTTTTTAAGTGTTGTATGTATTTTTATATTTTTATGACTTTCATTTTTAGGGGTTTTATGAGTTTTACATTTTATTATTTTTTACAGATTTTTAGGATTTTACGGTTTTTAGGGGTTTTAGGGGTTTTATAGATTATCAATATTTAGTGTTTTTATCATTTTTAGGATTTCAAGGGTCTTAAGTGATTTCAGTGTTTGATATTTTCTTATTGTTTTATGGTTTTATGATTTTAGGTATTTTTAAGGATTTTATATGATATTTATGGTTACATATGATTTTGATAGATTTTTTGGGGATTTAGGGTTATTAAGGATTTTATGATTTTTTGGGTGTTTAGGGGTTTGTAATGTTTTTTATGTGTTTTTGTGGTTTTTTCCGTTTTTAACATTTTTAGGTATTTTATCAGGTTTTTTAGTTTTTAGTGGTTTTTATGGGTTTTTATGATTTTTTTGGGTTTTACAAGTTTTTTAGGGGTTTTTATGGTCTCTTAGGGCTTGTTGGATTTTATGGTCGTTTTAGTTTCTTTTAACATTTTCACGGTTTTAGTTTTTTTTAGATTTTTATACTTTTTTTGGTTTTTAGGGGTTATTATATTTTTAGGGGTTTTATGGTTATTCACATTTTTTGAAATTTTTAGGGTTTTTGGGAATATGTGTGAATTTGGTGTTTTAGGGTCATTATGGGTTTTACTTTTATTTTTATCATTTTTTAGGATTCTTGGGATTTCAAGTGTCTTTATATTATTATGTTTTTATTAGGGGTTATTTTCAGGTTATTATTGTTTTTAGGTTTTTTATGATTTATGGATTTTTAAATATTTTTTTGGATTTTTATTATTTTTGGGGTTTTGACAGTTTTGAGCATTTTAAGGGGGTTTTAGTTTTTTTAGAGATTTATGGTTTTTTAGATTTTAACTGTTTTTTATAGTTTTTAGGGTTTTTATGGTTTCTTATATTTTTTAATGTTTTTAAGGGTTTCATGGGGTGTTAGAGTTTTTACTAGTGGTTTAAGGTTTTTATTTTTTGTGGGGGTTGTTTATGTTTTGGGGGGTTTTATAGTTTGTAATGTTTTTTTGGTTTTCAGGTTCATTATTTTATTTAGTGTTTTTAGGATTTTTTGGGGTTTTAAGTGTTTTAGGTTTTTAAGTTTTTCTTAGGGTTTTGAGGGATTTCATGGCTTTTTACATTGTCAGTATGTTATTTTGATTTTTTAGGATCTTATGATTTTTATGGGTAATCGGGATTTTGAGGTGGTTTATGATTTTTTAGGGTTTTTATGGTTTTTTGATGTTTTAGGGTTTTTTGAGTATTTTGGAGTTTTTATGGTTTTTTTGGATTTTTGAAACATTTTTAGGGATTTAATGGATTTTATCTTTTTAGGGGGTTTGGGTTTTTTTGGTTTTTACAGGATTCATCTTCTTTTGTTTTTTTAGGTGGTTTGAGTGCTTTTATTTTTTAGGGTTTTCTTAGGGTTTTTATGGTTTCCTATATTTTTAGGGATTTTTAGAATTTTTAATTATTTTTAAGCTTTTTTGGAATTTTTGAGTTTTTTGGCTATTTAGGGGTTTTAGAATTTTTAAGGTATTTTAGCGGTTTTAATTTTTTTAGTATTTCTAAGTATTGTTCTGGTAATTCAATTTTATGAGTGTTTTTTTTGTTTTTATGGATTCTTATATGTTTTATGAACTTTAGGGGCTTTTTGGGTTTTTTTTGGATGTTTAGATTTTTCGTGGGTTTATGGTTTTTAGTGTTTTATTTTTTTGGGTTTTTTAGGTTTTATAAGGGTTTATAGAGTTTTGATAACATATTTATATATATAAATTGGTTTGAGAGTTTCTAGAGGGGTTTTTGGATTTTATCTATTTTGTTTGGGTTTTTTACGGTTTTTTGGTTTTTTGGTTTTTAGTGGATTATAGGGTTTTTAACATTTTTTAAGATTTTTTGGGGTTGATGTGTACTTAGGTTTTTAATGGTTTCTTAGGGTTTTTCAATGGTTTTATGAATTTACTGATTTTTTATAATTTATATTTTTAGGCTTTTTATATATTTTGAGCGTTTTGATGTATTTTCAGGTTTTTAGGGTTTATATCATTGATTTCGTTTTTGACAACTTTTAAGTGGTTTATTTTTTAGGTGTTTTAGGTGTTTTTATTCATTTTAGGGGTTTTTACGTTTTGGGGGATTTTTAAGGATTTTTTAAGACTTTTATGGGATTTTGGGGTTCTTAGGTCTTTTGGGGGAATTTTTAATGTATTTTAGGGTTTTAGGGTTTTTTTATATTTTTATGCTTTTGGGTTTGTAGGGTTTTTATATGTTTTTTTGTGTTTTAATGGTTTTTTATGTTTTTTATCTATTTGAGGTTTAAATGCGGTTTTGGAGTTATTAATGGGTTTTAGGGTTTTACAGGTTTTTAGTGTTTTAGGGATTTATGGTTTTTTGGGGTTTTAGGGTCTTTTAAGGATTTAAGTGCTCTTTATGTTTTAGGTGTTTTACATGTTTTTTGGTTTTTGGATTTTATTTGGGGTTTTCTGTATTTTTAGGGGGTTTATGGTTTTAAGAATTTTGGGTTTTTATATGTTTAGGAATTTTGATGGACATTAGGGGATTTAGTGTTTGATAGGGGTTTCAGTGTTTTCTTGGTTTTGTGGTGGTTTTATGTGTTTGTACGTTTTTATAGCTTTTTTCATGGATTTTGGGTTTTTATGTTTTTAGTATTTTTAGTGATTCTTGGTATTTTTTATTTTTTTTGGGATATTGGGTTTTTGACGCTATTTTTTGTTTTTAAGGGGTTTTTGTGTTTTTAAGGGTTTAAAAAAAATAGTTATTCTGGGGGTTTTAAGTGTTTTTAGGTTTTTAATATTTTCTTACATTTTTAGCGGATTTAGGGGATTTTATTTTATGGGGTTTTAGGGTCTTGTTGGATTTTTATGATTTTTTTTGTTTTTTGCAATTTTGATGGGATTCTAGGGGTTTGGGGGGGGGGGTTAGGATTTTTTAGGGTTTTAGTATTTTTTAGGTTTTACGGTGTTTTTTGGTTTTATGGGTTTCTTATGGGTTTTCATGGATTTTATGGTTTTTTAATTTATGGGGATTCTTTTTGGGATTTTTTGGGATTTTAAAATTGTTTAGGGGTTTTAGGGATTTTGAGGGTTTTCAATGTTTTTTTGGGGTTTTTTGTTTTGTGGGGTTTTATGGATTTTTTGAGTTTTTAGGGCCATTATCGTTCTAAGAGTTTTTTTTATCATTTTTTAGAGTTTGAATTTTTTAGATCTTTTAGTGATGTTTTATGATTTTTATTGGATTTTATGTGGCTTTATGTGTTTTATGATTTATAGGGTTTTTTTGGGTGTTTTAATTTTTTTAGCGTTTATTAGGTTTTGGGGGGTTTTTAAGGGGTTTTATTAATTTCAATATTTTTTAGCGTTTTGGGGTTTTTAGGGTTTTTATTGTTTTTGTGGGTTTTATTCTATTTAAGGTTTTCTACTATTTTTTGTGACTTTTTGGGTTTTTATCATTTTTTGGGCCTTTATGTTTTTAATTTTTTTATATTTATAAGGTTTTCAATGGTGATTTCTAGGGTTTTAGTGATTTTGGGGTTTTTTTATTTAAGGGTTTTTTAAATTTTATGGTTTTTAGGGTTTTTAGAGATTATGAGGGATTTTATGGTTTTTAGGGTTTTTTGTATTTTTTATAATTTTTAGGGGTTTTAAATGTTTTAGGTTTTTCTTCTTGTCCTATGGTTTTAGGGGTATTGAGGAATTTTTTTATTTTTTTTATTTTCATGGATTTTTTAGGATTATTATAGTTTTTTGGGTTATTGTGGATTTTTATAGTTTTTAGAGTATTGCAGTTATAGGGTTTTAATCATTTTTTTTTGTTTTTATAGGTTTTAAGTATACTAATGTTTTTAGGGGTTTCTTATGTTTTTTAGGTTTTTATGTTTTTTTATATTTCTGAAAATATTTTCAAATTTTTATGAAGTGTATGGGTTTTTAGGGGTTTTAGGGTTTTTAGAGATATTGAGGGGTTTAAAGATATTTTAGTTTTTATAAGTTTTTTATGGTTTTTTGGATTTTTAGGATTATTTATAATTTTTTAGGGTTTATTGGTTTTGTAGAGTTTTTTTATCATTTTTAGAGGTTAAAATGGATTTTTGATTTTTTTGTTGGTATTTTGGGAATTTATGGGATTTTATGTAATTTTAAGGGGTTTGGGAATTTTATGGTTTTTACGATTTTGATGGTGTTTAGAGTTTTCAATGTTTTAAGAAGTTTTTTACTTTTATTAGTGGTTTTTAAATTTTATTTGGTTTCTGATGTTTTTTTGGGATATTCAAGTTTTTTATGGTTTTTTATATTTTTATGAATTTTGGGGCAATTATAGATTTTTTGGTGTTTTTTGGGCCTTTAAAGGTTTTGTGGGTTTTATGGGGGGGGGGGGTGTTTGGTTTTATGATTTTTTTCATTTTTATGGTTTCTATGGTTTTAATATATTTTAATGTTTTTAAAAATTCAGTGAGTTTTTAGATTTTTAGTGGTTTTTAGGGGGTTTATGGATTTTCATGTTTTTTATGGGTTTTATGGGTTTTTTTTGTTTGTAGGGGTTTTTTTGGGTCTTTTACAGTTTTAGAGTTTTTATGGGTTTTCACATTTTTCTTGATTTTTGTATTTTTTTTAAGATTGTAATGGTTTTTAGTGGTTGTAGAGATTTTGATGGTTCCTAAGGGTTTTAGCATTTTTTTATGTTGTTTAAAATTCTTATGTTTCTAGAGTTTTTAAGTGTGTTTATGTTTCTATGGGTTTCTTAGGGATTTTGAGGATTTTTTGGGTTTCTATGTTCATAGGGTTATTTTAGGGTGTTAGTATTTTATAGTATTTAGGGATTTTAGGGATTCTAAATGGGTTTAGGGTATTATGGTTTTTTGGTTTTTATTTTTTTTGTTTTTAAAGGTTATTTATAATATTTAGTGGCTTTAAGGGTTTTTAGGTGTTTTAGTGTTTCTATGGTTTTAGGTGTTTTATGGTTTTTAATGGTATTTATGGGTTTTAGGATATTTAGGGTCTTTAAAATATTTATGTTTTTAAGTGTTTGAAGTGTTTTTATGATTTACGATATTCTTAGAATTTCCCATGTTTTTTCTATTTTTTTACATTTTTATTTATTTGTATTTATTTTTTAGGATTTTTTCATTTTTTGTGGGGGTTTTGGTATTTTGAGGGTTTTTAGGGGGTTTAGGGGTTTTAGGACTTTTCATGGTTTTTGTGTTTTGTGGTTTTTTTAGGGGTTTCAAGTTTTTTTATATTTCAAACGTTTCCGTTGGGGTTTTCAAGGTTTTTATGGTTTTTTTATATTTTAGGGTTTTAGGGTTTTATTAATTTTTATTGTTTTTTAGAGTTTTATGGACTTTGTGTGTTTTAGGGGTTTTTATTATATTATAGTTATTATCCTTTTTTATGTTTTTAGTGGTTTTAAGTGTTTTTAGTTTGGTAATCTTTTATTAGTTTTTTTTAATATTTTTAGGTTTTTTGTTTAAATTGATTTTCATGTGTTTTTAGGAATTTTATATTTTTTAGGGGTTTTGAGGTTTTGAGGGTTTTTGGTATTTTTGTCATTTTAGGTTTTCTATGGGTTTTTGGGTATATTGGTTTTTTAATTTTTAGTGTGTTTATGGTTTTTTAGAGTTTTAAACATTTTTTGGTTTTGAAATATTTTTTAAGGTTTTGAATGGTTTTTTACGTTTTTTTTTTATTTTTTGGGTTTTTATTATTTTTAGCGGGGTTTTATGGTTTTATGGGGTTTAGGGTTTTTACGGCATTTTTTGGGCGTTTTTACGTTTTATAAATTTTTTACTTTTTTAGGGATTTAAATTTTATTTTGGTATTATAGGGTTTCATAGGGTTTTTAGTGGTTTTAGAAGGTTTTACCTTTTTATAAACATTTTGTGATTCCTTAGGATTATTATGGGTTTTTACGGTTTTAGCATTTTTTATGGGTTTTTAGGTTTTTTTATTTTCTTTATTATTATTTTGGTTTTGCTAAGGGTTTTCCAGTTTTTAGGGGGTTTTATTTTTTCATGTATTTTTTAGGATTTTTGGCTTTTGATTGTTTTTGATGATTTTTTATAATTTTGAGGGTTCTAAGGGTTTTTTTGGTTTTTTGGGATTAAGTAATTATTAAGTAATTTTAGGTATTAAGATCTTTTTAAGTTTTTTAAGGTTTTTAGGGGATTAAATGGGTTTTAAAGTTTTTAGTGATATAGAGTTTTTAGGGGGTTTACGGATATTTATGATTTTTAGAGGTTTTTTGGTTTTTATGGTTTTAAGGAATGTTTAGGCTTTTTAGGCTTTTTATGGCTTTTTAGTTTTTCTATGGGTTTTAACTACTTTTATATTTTAATGGTTTTCATTGGTGCTTTTTTGGTTTTTTGGGTTTTTATGTTTTTACGCATTTTATGGTTTTTTGTACTATTAAGGGTTTTTATAGTTTTTTGGAATTTTGAGGTTTTTTTTGGTTTTTAGGATTCTATCAGTTTTTTTGTTTTTTTTGGTTTTTTAAAAGTGTTATTTTTCATTTTCAGGGTTTTTAAGTAGTTTTTATGGTCAATTAAAGTTTTTAATGTTTTTGTGTGTTTAAATTATTTTTAGAGTTTTAATGTTTTTTAAAATTTTGGGATTTTATGGATTTTAATGTGTTTAGGGTTTTTTGGTTTTTAGGGGGTTTGGGGTTTTAGGGTTTTAGGGTTTATTTCATTTTTATGGGGTTTTGGTTTTTTGGTTTTTATGGTTTTCTTAGGGGTTTTGAGTTTTTTAGGGGTTCTTACATTTTTAGGTTTTTTATTTTTTTAGTATTTTTAAGGGGTTTTGTGGTTTTTAGGGATTTTAATGGTTTTAGAGTTTTACATGTTTTTACTGTTTTTAGATATTTTTGGATTTTTGGGGGTATAATTTGTATTTAGGTTGTTATGGTGCCTTAGGGGTTTTTAGTGATTTTATCATTTTTATTTATTTTTTAGGATTGTTATGGGCTTTTCAGACACTATTGATTTTGAGGGGTTTTCGGTGTTTTTAGGGGTTTTATTGTTTTTTTGGGTTTTTTGGTTTTTTATGGATTTTTTTTAGTTTTTTAGTATTTTTAATGGTTATAAAGATGTTTACATTTTTAGGGTTTTAAATTGGTTTTATATTTATTTCTAGAGTTTTGGAGTATTTATGGGATTTTATTATTTTTAATTATTTAATGGTGTTATGGTTTTTAGGGTTTTTGTGGTTTTGGGGTCTTTTAGGGATTTTCTTATTTTTTGGATTTTTATTGTTTTATGTGATTTTAGTTATATATGGTTTTCATAGGGTTTTCATGGTTTTAGGTTTTTTTATGAATTTAGAGGTTTTTTCTCCTTTTACGGAGTTTTACTATTTTTAGGGGTTTTATGGATTTTGAGGGTTTTTAAGGCATTTTTTGTTTTTTATGTTTTCAAGGTTTTTAGGAGTTGTATGTATTTTTAGATTTTTAAGGGTTTCATTTTTTCAGTGGTATTATGGATTTTACCTTTTTATTTTTTGGGATTTTAAGGATTTTACAGTTTTTAGGGGTTTTAAGGATTATAGGTTTTTAGTGTTTTTATCATTTTTAGGATTTTAGGGGTTTTAAGTGATTTTGGTGTTTAATTTATTCTGATTGTTTTTGGGTTTTATGATTTTAGGTATTTTTAAGGATTTTATATGATTTTTATGGTTACTTAAGATTTTGAGAGATTTTTGGGGTTTTTGGGTTTTTAAGGCTTTTATGATTTTTTGTGTGTTTATTGGTTTTTAATGTTTTTTAGTGTTATTGAGGGTTTTAATGTTTTTAACATTTTAAATTATCTTATCAGTTTTTTCAGTTTTTAGTGGTTTTTATGGGTTTTTATGGAATTTTTGGGTTTTACAAAGTTTTTAGTGGTTTTTATGGTTTCATAGGGGCTGTTGGATTTTATTGTCATTTTAGTTTCTTTTAACATTTTAGCGGTTTTAGTTTTTTTATATTTTTATACATTTTTTGGTTTTTAGGGGTTTTATTTTTTTTACATTTTTTGTAATTTTTAGGGTTTTTGGGAATATGGGTGTTTTTAGTGTTTTTACGGTTTTTACTTTTTTTTAATCATTTTTAAGGTTTTTGGTTTTTCAAGTGTTTTTATATTATTATTTTTTTCTTAGGGGTTATTTTAGGTTTATTATGGTTTTCAGGTTTTTTTATTATTTATGTATTTTTTGATATTTTTTTAGGAATTTTATGTTTTTAGGGGGGGTTGGGTCTTTAGAGATTTATGGTTTTGTGGGTTTTTATTGATTTTTACTGTTTTTAGGTTATTATAGTTTTATATATTTTTATAATGTTTTTAAGGGTTTCATGGGGTGTTAGAGTATTTACTGGGGGTTTAAGGTTTTTATAGGTTGTTGGGGAGGTGGATGTTTTTGTGGGTTTTATATTTTTTAAATATTTTTTTTGGTTTTCAGGTTTATTATTGTATTTAGTGTTTTTAGGTTTTTTGGGGTTTTATGTGTTTTAGGTTTTTAATTTTTTCTTAGGGTTTTAAGATATTTCGTGGTTTATTACAATGTTGGGATGTTTTAGGGATTTTTTAGGATCTTATTGTTTTTATGGGATATCAGGATTTTGAGGCAGTATATGATTTTTTATGGATTTAATGGTTTTTTTTGTTTTAGGGTTTTTTAGTTTTTTAGGGGTTTAATGGTTTTTTATATTTTTTAAACATTTTTAGGGATTTAATGGATTTTACAGTTTTTAGTTTGTTTTCAGGATTTTATGGGTTTAGGGTTTTTATTGTATTTAGGGGTTTTATGTTTTTAGGGGTTTTGGGTTTTTTAGGTTTTAATGATTTTCAGCGTTATTTAGGATTTTTTGGGGGGGTTTGAGTGTTTTTATATATTTTAAGGATTTATTATGGTTTTATGGTTTTTTATATTTTTAGGGATTTTTAGGAATTTTAATTATTTTTATGATTTTTAGGAATTTTTGAGTTTATAGGGTTTTTAAATTTTTTAGGTATTTTAGCAGTTTTAATTTTTATAGTATTTCTATGTTTTCTTCTGGTTATTCAGGTTTTTAGCGTTTTTTATGTTTTTATTGATTCATATGGGTTTTATGACCTTTAGGGGTTTTTGTGTTTTTTTAGATGTCTATATTTTTCGGGGTTTTATGGTTTTTCATGTTTTACATTTTAGAGTTTTTTTGGTTTTATAATGGTTTTTAGAGTTTTCTTAACATATTTATAGATATAAATGGTTTTTAGAGTTTCTAGAGGGTTTTTTTGTATTTTATGTATTTTTCAGGTTTTTATGGTTTTTTTTGGTTTTTTGGTTTTTAGTGGATTTTTGGGTTTTTAACATTTTTTCAGATTTTTAGGGTTTTTAAGTGTATTTAGGTTTTTAAGTGTTTCTTAGGGATTTTTATGGTTTTCAATGGTTTTTTTTATTTTAGTGAATTTTTAGGAATTCCATTTTTAAGGGATTTTATTTATTTTGAGGGTTTTTTTATATTTTTTCAAGTTTTTATGGTTTTTAGCATTTTTTCAGTTTTGACAGGTTTTTAGTGCTTTATATTTTTAGGGAATTTAGGTGTTTTTATGAATTTTAGGGGAAATTATGTTTTCGTGGATTTTTAAGGCTTTTTTATGATTTGTATGGGATTTTGGCATTTTAGGGATTTTGGTGGTTTTTTAATGTTTTTAGTGTTTTAGGGATTTTGGCGTTTTAGTGAGTTTGGGTGGTTTTTATAATTTGTTTTTGAATTTAATGTTTTTTATGTTTTTTAACTATTTAAGGATTAATACGGTTTTAGAGTTATTAGTGGGTTTTAGGGTTTTACAGGTTTTTTTGGGTTTTTTGGGTTTTAGGGCTCTATAGTTTTTTGGAGTTTTAGGGTTCTTTAAGGATTTAAGAGCTCTTTATGTTTTATGGGTTTTATGAGTTTTTTGGTTTTTAGGGTTTTATTTGGAGTTTTCAGTATTCTTGTGGGGTTTAGGGATTTTGAGATTTTTTGTTTTTATGGATTTAGGGATTTTGATGGACTTTAGGGGATTTTAGTGTCTTATAGGGGTTTTGGTGTTTTTTTTTGTTTTTGAGGGGTTGTATGTGTTTTAACATTTTCATAGCATTTTTCAAGGGTTTCAAGTTTTTATGTTCAAGGGGTTCTAGTGATTCTTGAGTATTTTTTGGGTTTTGTAGGTATATTAGTGTTTTTGACGGTATGTTTTGTTTTTGAGGGGTTTTTGAGTTTTTAAGGGTTTTAAAAAATTAGGCTTTGTGGGGGTTTTATGTGTTTTTAGGTTTTTAGGATTTTCATAGGTATTTTAAGGGATTTTGGGGTTTTTATTTTTTGGTGTTTTTAGGGCCTTTTATTATTTTTATGGTTTGGTGGTTGTTTTCGATTTTGAGGGGAATCTCGGGTTTTGGGGGGTAGGTTTTTTTAGGTTTTAGTTTCTTTTATTTTTAACGGGGGTTTTTTGGTTTTATGGTTTTCTTATAGGATTTCATTGATTTTAGGGTTTTTTCATTTCTTGGATTTTTTTGGGATTTTTTTGGAATTTAAATTTTTCAGGGATTTTAGGGATTTTGAGGGTTTTCAAAGTGTTTATTTTTGTTTTTTTTTGGGATTTTAGGATTTTTTTTCAGTTTTTTAGGGTATTTAGGGTTCTAAGAGTTTATTAACATTTTTTGGTGTTTAATTTTTTTAGATCTTTTAGTGATGTTTTATGATTTTTAGGGGATTTTATGGGGTTTTATGTGTTTTATTATTTATAAGGGTTTTTAGGATTTTTTTGGGTCTCTTAAGGTTTTTATCATTTATTACATTTTAGTGGTTCTAATAATTTTAGTATTTTTTTAAGGTTTTAGGGTTTTTAGGTTTTTTATGGTTTTTAGGGGTTTTATTATTTTTAAGGGTTCTTAAAGTTTTTTTTGGGTCTTTTAGGATTTTTATCATTTTTTGGGTTTTTTTTTAAATTTTTTTTATTTTTATGGATTTGAATGGGGATTTCAAGGTTTTTATTTCTATTTGGTTTTTTTTTTATTTTAGGGTATTTTTTTTAAATTTCAGGTTTTTTTGGATTAATAGGGATTATGAGGGATTTTATGGTTTTTAGAGTTTTTAGTATTTTTTATAATTTTTAGGGGTTTTAAATGTTTTTAGGTTTATATGGTTTTCCAATGGTTTTGGGGCATTAAGGGTTTTTTTTCAGGGATTTTTTTAGGATCATTATAGTTTTTTGGGTTATTAGGGATTTTTATAGTTTTTTGGGTTTTGCAGTTATAGGTTTTTCAACGGTTTAAGCATTTTTTATGCTTTTATAGGTTTTAAGTATATTTATGTTTCTAGGGATTTCTTAATTTTTTGGGGTTTTTATGTTTTTTTTATATTTCTAGGAATATTTTCAAATTTTTAAGAACTTTATGGGTTTTTTGGGGTTTTAGAGTTTTTAGAGATATTGAGGGGTTTAAATATATTTTAGTTCATATAATGTTTGTATGGTTTTTTTAATTTTTAGTATTTTTTATTGTATTTAAGGGTTTATTGGTTTTTTATAGTTTTTTATCATATTTATAGGTTTAAATGGTTTTTAGAAATTTTTTTGTTGATATTTTTGGGTTTTATGGGATTTTAGGTAATTTTAAGGGGTTAGGGATTTTATGGATTTTATGGTTTTTATGGTGTTTAGAGTTTTCAATGTTTATAGAATTTTTTACTTTTATTAGAGGTTTTAATTTTTTTTAGGTTTCTACGGTTTTTATCGGGATATTCAGGTTTTTGGGGTTTTTTTAAATTTTAATGGATTTAGGGAAAATTATAGATTTTCTGGGGGTTTTAGGGTCCTTAAGGATTTTGTGGGTTCAATGGGGTTTTTTTTGGTTTTATGGTTTTATTCATTTTTAGGGTTTCTTTGGTTTTTAGTGTTTTTAATGTTTTTAGGGGTTCAATGTGTTTTTAGAGTTTTAGGTGTTTTATGGATTATATGGATTTTTCATGTTTTTATGGGTTTTATGTGTTATTTTGTTTGTAAGGGTTTTTTAGGTCTTTTAGGGTTTTTGTGTTTTTAGGGGTTTTTCACATTTTTCATGATTTTTATGGGTTTTTAGGATTTTAGTGGTTTTTCAGGGATTGTTGGGATTTTGAGGGTTTCTTGGGGTTTTAGCATTTTTTGGTTGTTTTGAATTCTTAACTTTTAAAGGTTTTAAGTGTTTTTATGTTTCTATGGGTTTTGTAGGGTTTTGAGTATTTTTTGGTTTTTTATGTTATTAGGGTTATTTATGGTTTTTTAGAATTTTTATGGTATTTTATGGGTTTTTGGGATTCTAAAGGTGTTTAGGGTTTTATGGTTTTTAGTGTTTTTTAAAAAAAATTTGGTTTAAAGGGTATTTATAATATTTAGTTGCTTTAAGGGGTTTTAAGTGTTTTAGTGTTTTTATGGTTTTTAGGTGTTTTATGGTTTTTAATGGTTTTTATGGGTTTTAGGTAATTTAGGGTCTTAAAAATTTTATGTTTTTAATGGTTTGAAGTGTTTTTATGTTTTATGGTATTCTTATACTTTACCATGTTTTTTCGATTTTTATATATTCTTATTTATTTTAATTTATTTTTTAGGATTTTTACATTTGGGGGGTTTGGTATTTTAAAGGGTTTTTAGAGGGTTTAGGTGTTTTAATCTTTCTTAGGTTTTATTGGATTTTAAGGTTTTTCAGGGGTTACAAGTGTTTTTATATTTCTAATGTTTCCTTTAGGGTTTTCAAGGTTTTTATGGTTTTTTTTAAATTTTAGGGTTTTAGGGGTTTTTTAAATTTTTATGGGTTTTTAGTGTTTTATAGACTTTAGGGGTTTTAGGGATTTTCATTCTATTATAGTTTTTATCCTTTTTAGGTTTTTAGTGGTTTTATATTCTTTTTGGTTTTTAATGTTTTATTAGTTTTTCAAATACTTTTACGTTATTTTATGTTCTAATTAATTTTCAGAGTTTTTGATAGTATTTTTATAGTTTTTAGGGGTCTTGAGGTTTTGAGGGTTTTTTAGGATTTTTTTCATTTTTGGTTTTTTGGGTTTTTGGGTATATTGGATTTTTAGTTTTTTGGGTGTTTAGGGATTTTTAGTGTTTTTAATTTTTTTTGGATTCAAAATATTTTGTAGTGTTTTGAATGGTTTTTTACATTTTTTATGTTTTTAGGGTTTTTATTATTTTTAGTGGGGTTTTATGGTTTCAAGGGATTTATGGTTTTAAGGTATTTTTTGGGGTTTTTATATTTTTATAATTTTTTATTTTTTAGGGAGTTAAAGTGTTTTTAGGTTTTATAGGATTTCATAGGGTTTTTAGTATTTTTAGGGGTTTTTACCTTTTTAAGGACTTTTAAGGATTCTTTATGATTTTTAAGGGTTTTTAGGGTTTTATGGTTTTTTGTGGGTTTTTTAGGATTTTTGGTGTTTTTATCATTATTTAGGTCATCCTAAGGGTTTTCAGGGTTTTAGGGGTTTTTATGTTTTCATTTATTTTTAGGAATTTGTGGGTTTTTTTGAAGATTTTTAATAATTTTTATGGTTTTGGGGGTTTTTTGGTTTTTTTTTACCAAGGAAGGTGCGAGGAGAGGCTATCCATGACCCCCAAATATATAAAGTTGAGGAAAAGAGAACAACCAAGGGAGGGACGGGGTCATGAAACCCACACCCAAAGACCTAACTACCCAACAAAAAGTCCAAAATCCCAAGATGCAAGATAACTACGGAACAAAATCAGCATCACTAAAGGGATCTCTATCAGCGCCATTGCCTGATGAAGAATCCAAGTCCACTGACTCCCATTCATAGGATTCATACTACTTGAGAAAGGTTGTACAATACTTCCTGAGTTCCACATCCGGTTTTACATTGATAGGATGATCTCCCCAGCCATGTGTGTTGCCTTTACCTATACTGGACTTAGAGGAAGCCCTAGTAGCCATGGGCCTAGGCAGGGAAGAGTAGTCCCTCCTAGCCCTCCGTTTCACTAGAGGGTCACTCTGGATCTTGCTCTTCTGTTGAACTGAGGCAGCAGGCGCAACCATGTCTTCCTGCTTGCTACATTCAGGGTCTGACCGCAGCCCTCTATTCGGCTTACCACCAGATGCATTAGAAAGACATGTGATCTCCTACACCTTCTTTATTCTGTTCAAGCTGGCATACATGAGATTATCACGGTCCCCAAGAATTTTTCCAAGCCTTATGTGCTAATCATTCTCATCTCCAAGGAAGATGACCGCCTAAAAATTCGGCTTGTGGAAGATATCATAAACATGATACTCAAGTGGTATTATAGAATTGTCCAGCATAATCAGGTTAGACAATTCAACACAAGGGGAAGATTCTCAAACAGAGCTGGAGCCATGCTCTTGTCAGGATGCTCAGTGCTCCACTTGGCAGGGTAAGGGTTGTCAATGGATTCCATGGGAAAAGGGGCATCATGTAGATCAAGGCCAAGCACAGAAAGGTCCAGCAGCACATGCTCCTGAGGGGACACTGGGAGAGGGGGATGATCCACACCCAAATCCCAAGAATCAACAATAGGGGAAGGCATGTCTGTATCCTTAAGGATATCATCAGCTTCCACCTCCAATAGCACCATCCTCACCTGTGCCCTTTCCTACGTACCCAAAGAGACAATATGATTCATACCAATGGGCCGATTCAAGAATAAATCCAGATCATGGACACATCTAGCATCTATAGAAGAGCTTGACAAAGGCACCCTCTCCATTCCAAGACAGGCTGGCCTTGGGACCAAGCTCATGCCCCTTCTAGGATCAGGCTATAAGGAAAAATCCCCATATCCATTAGGAATGACATCCCCCATTTCAGAATAGGTGTCTCCCCCTAGGCCCAGGTCTGCCTTCACACGTGTAAAGAAGCTCTTGACCAAAACAGGCTCCCAACAGCAATATGGGGGGATTATCCCTCACCCTCTATCTTGTCATATCCTCGAACATCCAGTAGAGGATCCCAATGGGCATCATTCCAGGCCTCTATGTATACTGTTGAGCTTAACATTGAGTCGATGGGCTATATCTTGTGGATATTTTTTATTTTTTATGATTATTAGGGATTTTTCAGATGTTATGGATTTTGATGGGTTTTATGGTTTTTTGGGGTTTTATGTTTTTTTTTTGGTTTTTTTGTTTTTTGGGGTTTTTTTGTTTTTTAGTATTTTTAATGGTTTTAGATATTTTTATATTTTTAGGGGTTTGAATAGGTTTTATATTTATGTCTTGATTTTTATAGTATTTATGGTTTTTTGTTGTTTTTAATTATTTATTGGTTTTATGGTTTTAGGGTGTTTTTGGGGTTTTGGAGTCTTTTAGGGATTTTCTTATTTTTTTGATTTTTAGTGTTTTATGTGTTTTTAGTTATATATGTTTTTCTAAGTGTTTTCATTGTTTTTTAGGATTTTTTATGAATTTGGGAATTTTTTGTGCCTTTTAAGGAGTTTTATTGTATTTAGGGTTTTTAAGGATTTTGTGGGTTTTTATGACATTTTATGTTTTTTATGTTTTCAAATATTTAGGATTTGTACATATTTTTAGTTTTTTATGGTTTTCATTTTTTTCAATGGTTTTATAGGTTTTAATTTTTATTATATTTTTGGTATTTTTAAGATTTTACGGTTTTTAGGGGTTTTTGGGGTTTTAAGGATTATAGATTTTTAGTGTATTTATAATTATTAGGATTTTATGGGTTTTAAGTGATTTTGGTGTTTAATGTTTTCTTATTCTTCTAGGGTTTTATGAATTTAGTTATTTTTAGGGATTTTATATGATATTTATAGTTACATAGGATTTTGAGAGATTTTTGGGGCTTTAGGGTTTTTAAGGATTTTATGATTTTTTGGGTGTTAAAGGTTTTTTTAATATTTTTAGGGCTTTTGAGGTTTTTAATTATTTTAACATTTTTACTTATTTTATCATTTTTATCATTTTTTAGTGGTTTTTATGGGTTTTTTTTTGGGTTTTTTGGGTTTTACAGGGTTTTTAGGGGTTTTTATGGTTTCTTATGGGTTGTTGGATTTTATGGTCTTTTTAGTTTCTTTTAACATTTTCATGGTTTTAGATTTTTTAGTT
This sequence comes from Viscum album, assembly GCA_963277665.1. Classification (NCBI taxonomy): domain Eukaryota; kingdom Viridiplantae; phylum Streptophyta; class Magnoliopsida; order Santalales; family Viscaceae; genus Viscum; species Viscum album. Next base: position 2,119,959,243 of record OY728120.1, read on the forward strand.
TTGTATAAATTTTTTGGTTTTTACTGGTTTTTCTGTTTTTATGGGGTTCATGGGTTTTTACATTTTCTGTAATTTTTAGGAGTTTTTGGGAATAAGCATGTTTTTAGGGTTTTTAGTGTTTTTACGTTTTTTACATTTTTTATCATTTTTGAGGTTTCTTAGGGTTTCATGTGCTTTTATATTATCATGTTTTTCTTAGGGGTTATTTTAGGGTTATTATGGTTTTTAGGTTTTTTTTATGATTTATGGATTTTTAGATATTTTTTTGTATTTTTAAAGATCTTTTTTAGTTTTTAGGTTTATTATTATATTTAGTGTTTTTTAGGTTTTTTGGGGGTTTTATGTGTTTTAGGTTTCTAATTTTTTCTTAGTATTTTGAGGAATTTCATGGTTTTTCACATTGTTGGGAAGTTTTTAGGATTTTTTAGGATCTTATGGTTTTTATGGGTAATCGGGATTTTGTGGGGGTTTATGATATTTTAGGGTTTTTATGGTTTTTTGTCGTTTTATGGTTTTTTTACTTTTTTATGGGTTATAAGGATTTTTTTATTTTTTAAACATTTTTTGGGATTTAATGGATTTTTACAGTTTTTAGTTTGTTTTAGGGAATTTATGGGTTGTAGAGTTTTATGGGTTTTATTTTTTAAGGGGGTTTGGATTTTTTGGTTTTTTTTGGGTTTCTGCGTTATTTACGTTTTTTGGGAGGTTTGACTGTTTTTATATTTTTAAGGTTTTCTTAGGGTTTTTATGCTTTTTTATATTTTTAGGGGTTTTCATAATTTTTAATTATTTTAAGGTTTTTAGGAATTTTTGAGTTTTGGGGTATTTAGGATTTGTAGAATTTTTTAGGTATTTTAGCGGTTTTAATTTTTTTAGTATTTCTATGTTTTCTTCTGGTTATTCAGGGATTTGAGTGTTTTTTAGATTTTTAAGGATTCTTATGTGTTTTATTAACTTTAGAGGTTTTTTGGGTTTTTTTGATATTTAGATTTTCTGGGGGTTTATGGATTTTAGTGTTTTATTTTTAGAGTCTTTTAGGTTTTATAATGGTTATTATAGTTTTCTTAACATATTTATAGATATAAATTGTTTTTATAGTTTCTATAGGGTTATTTGGATTTTATGAATTTTTCGGGTTTTTAAAGGTTTTTTCTAGTTTTATTGTTTTAGTGGATTTTAGGGTTTTTAAATTTTTTTATTATTTTTAGGGGTTTCAAGTGTATTTAGTTTTTTAAGGGTTTCATATGGTTTTTTAGGGTTTTCAATGGTTTTATGATTTTAGGGATTTTTTTGGATTTCTATTTTTTGTGTTTTTATTTATTTTGAGGGTTATGATGTTTTTTCAGGTTTTTAGGGTTTTTAGAAATTTTTATTTTTTAACAGGTTTTAAGTGTTCTATATTTTTAGGGGTTTTAGTATTTTTTATGTATTTTAGGGGTTTTTAGGTTTTTGGGGATTTTTAAGGCTTTTTGATGACTTGTATGGGATATTTAGGTTCTTAGGGATTTTGGGGGATTTTTTAATGTTTTAAGGGGTTTTAGGGTTTTGTATATTTTTATGCCTTCTTCTTTTGGGGGATTTTTATATGTTTTTCGGGTTTTAATTGTTTTTTATGTTTTTTTTATCAATTTGGGGTTTAAGAGGTTTTAGAGTTTTTAGTGGGTATTAGGGATTTACAGGTTTTTAGGGTTTTTAGAATTTTAGGGATTTAAAGTTTTTTTGGGGTTTTACGGTCCTTTAAGGATTTAAGAGCTCTTTAGGTTTTAGGGGTTTTACGTGTTTTTTGGTTTTTAGGGTTTATTTGGGGTTTTCAGTATTTTTAGGGGGTTTAGGGTTTTGAGGATTTTGGGTTTTTATGGGTTTAGGTATTTTGGTGGACTTTAGGGGATTTTAGTGTTTGAAATAGGTTTCAGTAATTTTTTTGGTTTTATAGGGGTTTTATGTGTTTTAACTTTTTCATAGCGTTTTTCAAGGGTTTTGGGTTTTCATGTTCTTGGGATTTTATCTGATTCATGAGTATTATTTTTTTGTTTTTTGGGATATTATGGGTTTTGACAATATTTTTTGTTTTTTGTGGTGTTTTTGGGTTTTATAAATTTCTAGGTTTTGGCGGGGTTTTAAGTGTTTCTAGGTTTTTAATATTTTCTTAGTTTTTTTAGGTGATTTAAGAATTTTTATTTTTTTGGGTTTTTAGGGCCTTTTAGTATTTTTAAGGTTTTTTGGTTTTTTTTAATTTTGAGGGGATTTTAGGGGTTTTGGGGTGGGGGTAAGGGGTTTTTAGGGTTTGAGTATTTTTTGGGTTTTAAGGTGTATTTTTGGTTTTACTGTTTTTTTGGGTTTTCATGGATGTCAAGGTTTTTCAATTTTAGGATTTTTTTGGGATTTTTAAATTTTTTAGGATATTTTGGGAATTTAGGGTTTTCAATTTTTTGGGGTTTTTGGTTTTTGGGGTTTTAGAGATTTTTTGAGTTTTTTAGGGTCTTTATGGTTCATAGTATTTTTATCATTTTTTGGAGTTTAATTTTTTTTTTAAATCTTTTAGTGATGTTTTATGAATTTTATAGGATTTTTTGGCGTTTTATGTGATTTATGATAAATGTGTGTTTTAGGATTTTTTGGGACTTTAATGGTTCTTAGCGTTTATTAGGTTTTTATGGGTTTTAAATTGGTTTTATTAATTTCAGTATTTTTTAGGGTTTTTAGGGTTTTTATTTTTTTATTCGTTTTACGGGTTTTATTGTTTCTAAGGATTTTTACTATTTTTTGGGAATTTTAGGATTTTTATCATATGTTGGGTTTTTAAGTTTTTAATTTTCTTATATTTTTAAGGTTTTAAATGCAGATTTCAAGGTTTTTAGGGATTTTTGGTTATTTGGTTATTTTAGGGTTTTTTTTAAAATTTCATGGTTTTTAGGGTTTTTAGGGATTATGGGGGATTTTATGATTTTTTTGTTTTGAGTATTTTTAATAATTTCTAGTGTTTTTAAAGTTTGAAGGTTTTTATGGTTTTCCTATGGTTTTAGGGGTATTAAGGGTTTTTTAATTTTTTTAGGGATTTTTTAGGATTATTATAGTTTTTAGGGTTATTAGGGATTTTTACATTTTTAGGGTTTTGGAGTTATAGGGTGTTCAGGGTTTTAATCATTTTATATGTTTTTATAGGTTTATAGTATATTTTTGTTATTGGGGTTTTCTTATGTTTTTTTGGGTTAATTTTTTTTATATTTTTGGGAATTTTTTCAATTTTTTAGGATCCTTATGGGTTTTTAGGGGTTTTAGGGTTTTTAGAGATGTTGAGGGTTTTAATGAAATTATAGTGTTTATAAGGATTCTAAGGTTTTTTGTATTTTTAGGATTTTTTATAATTTTTTAGGGTTTATTGGTTTGGTAGAGTTTTTTTTATCATTTGTAGAGGATTAAATGTGTTTTAGAATTTTAATGTTGGTATTTTGGGGTTTTATGGTATTTTAGTAAATTTTAAGGTGTTTGGGATTTTTATGGTTTTTACGGTTTTTATGGTGTTTAGATTTTTCAATGTTTTTATAATTTTTAACTTTTATTAGAGGTTTTTAAATTTTTTAGGTTTTTAAGGTTTTTCTTTGGATATTCAGGTTTTTTATGGTTTTTAAAATTTTTAGGGATTTTGGTGCAATTATAGTTTTTTGGGAGGTTTTAGAGTCTTTAAGGATTTTGTGGGTTTTATGGGGTTTTTTTGGTATTATGTTTTTTTTTGTTTTTAGGGTCTCTATGGTTTTTAGAGTTTTTAATGTTTATAGGGGTTCAGTGGGTTTTTAGAGTTTTCGTGGTTTTTATCAGTTTTAGGGATTTTCATATTTTTTGTGGGCTTTATGGGTTTTTTTGTATGTAAGGGTTTTTTGGGTATTTTAGGGTTTTGGAGTTTTGAGGCATTTTTCACATTTTTCATGATTTCTATGGTTTTTTAGGATCATAATGGTTTTTCTGCGGTCATAAGGATTTTGATGGTTTCTAGGTGTTTTAGTAGTTTTAGGTTTTCTTGAATTCTTATGTTTTTACAGGTTTTATGTGTTTTTATGTTTCTATTGGTATCTTATTGTTTTCAAATATTTTTTTTGGTTTGTTATGTTATTAGGGTTATTCTGGGTTTTTAGGATTTTTTTGGTATTTAAGGGTTTTAGGGATTCTAAAGGGGTTTAGGGTTTTATGGTTTTTAGTTTTTTTTAACTATTTTTTGGGTTTAAATAGTATTTAAAACATTTAGTGGCTCTATTTATTTTTAAGTGTTTTTAGTGTTTTTATGGGTTTTAGGTGTTTTATGGTTTTTAATGGTTTTTTTTGCATTTTAGGATATTTAGGGTCTTTAAAATTTTTATGTTTTAAGAGTTTAAAGTGTTTTTTAGTTTTAAACTTTTCTTACACTTTCCTATGTATTATCTTCTTTTTTACATTTTTATTTATGTATATTTATTTTTTAGGTTTTTCACATTTTTGGGGGGTTTTTGGTTTTTTGAGGGTTTTTAGTGGTTTTAGGGGTTTTAGGTTTTTAGGGGTTTAGGGGTTTTAGGTTTTTAGGGTTTTTTTCATTTTATTGTTTTTCATGGGTTTCAATTGTTTTTATATTTATAATGTTTCCTTTGGGGGTTTCATGGTTTTCATTGTTTTTTTACATTTTAGGGTTTTAGGGGTTTTTTGATTTTTTAGGTTTTTCAGAGTATTATGGACTTTTTGGTATTTTGGATTATTTATTCAATTATAGTTTTTATTCTTTTTTAGGTTTTTAGTGGTTTTAAATGGTTTTATGTTTTTAGTGTTTTATTAGTTTTTTTTATGATTTTAATGTTATTTTGTGTTTTAATTTATTTTCAGGGGTTTTATTATTTTTATAGTTATTTGGGGTTTTGAGGTTTCGAGGGATTTTTTGGCTTTTTTTCATTTTCGGGTTTTTATGGATTTTGGGTATATTGATTTTTTTAGTTTTTAGGGTGTTTATAGATTTTAGGGATTTTCAATTTTTCGGTTTTAAAATATTTTGTAGTGTTTTGAATGGTTTTTTAAGTTTTTTATGTTTTTAGGGTTTTTATTATTTTTAGAGGGGTTTTATGATTTCAGGGTGTTAAAGGTTTTAAGGTATTTTTTGGGGTTTTAAATTTTTTATGATTTTTTTAGTTTTTTAGGTATTTAAATTTTTTTTAGGTTTTATAGGGTTCCATAGGGTTTTTAGTGGTTTTAGGGGTTTTTACCTTTCTACGAACTTTTAGCAATTCTTTAGGATTTTTATGGGTTTTTAGGGTTTTAAGGTTTTTTTTGTGCGTTTTTAGGATTTTTTAGTGTTTTTATCATTATTTAGGTTTTTCTAAGGGTGTCAATGTTTTTAGGGGATTCTATGTTTTCATGTATTTTGATGGATTTTTGGGTTTTTAATGTTTTTGATGATTATTAATAATTTTGAGGGTTCTAGGGGTATTTTTGGTATTTTTGGTTTTTGGGGTTTAACGGGTATTTTATTATTTTTGGGTTTTAATATTTTTTAGATTTTTTTAATGTTTTTAGGTGTTTAAAGGGGATTTATAGTTTTTAGTTATTTAGGGTTTTCAGGGGGTTTAACATTTTTTATGATTTTTAGAGGTTTTATGGTTTTTAGGGTTTTAAGGAATTCATAGGCTTTTTAAGATTTTTAGGATTTTTTAATTTTTTTATGGGTTTTAACTAATTTTATATTTTAATGTTTTTCTTTGGTGTTTTTTTGGTTTTTTGGTTTTTTATGCTATTAGGGATTTTAATGGTTTTTTAGGACTGTTATGGGTTTTTATGGTTTTTAGTAATTTTGAGGTATTTTATGGTTTTTAAGATTCTTTCGGTTTTTTTAGGGTTTTAAAGTGTTTTTTACATATTTAGGGTTTTTAAATAGTTTTTAAGGTCATTTAGAGTTTTTAATGTTTTTATGGGTTTAAAGTATTTTTATAGTTTTAAGGGTATTTTTCAATATTGGGATTCTAGGGATTTTAATGCGTTAAGGGTTTTATGGTTTTCAGGGGGTCTGGGGTTTCAAGGTTTTATAGGGTTTAAATCATTTTTAGGGGGTTTTGGTTTTTTGGTTTTTAAGGTTTACATATGGGTTTTCTAGTTTTTTAGTGGCTTTTACATTTTTAGGGATTTTATTTTCTGTAGTAATTTTAAGGGTTTTTAGGGTTTTTAGGGCTTTGAGGGTTTTATGGTATTTACAGGTTTTTAGAGTTTTTTGATTTTTTTTGGATTTTTGTGGGTTTAATGTGTTTTTAGGTTGTTATGGTGCATTAGGAGTTTTTAGTTATTTTATCTTTTTTATGGATTTTTATGTTTTTTAGGATTATTAATCGTGTTCATAAGTTATGGATTTTGAGGGGTTTATGGGTTTTTAGGTGTTTTATGGTTTTTTTTTGGTTTTTTGGTTTTTTTTGGTTTTTTTTAGTTTTTTAGTATTTTTAATGGTTTTAGAGATTTTTACATTTTTAGGGGTTTAAATGGGTTTTATATTTATTTCTATAGTTTTGGAGTATTTATGGGATTTTATTGTTTTTAATTATTTAAGGGTTTATGGTTTTTAATGTGTTTTGGGGTCTTTTTGGGATTTTCTAATTTTTTTTAATTTTTAGGGTTTTATGTGTTTTTAGTTATATATGGTTTTCATAGTGTTTTCCTAGTTTTTAGGGATTCTTACGAATTTCGGGATTTTTTTGTTCCTTTTAAGGAGTACAATTGTTTTTAGGGTTTTGAAGGATTTAGAGTGTTTTTGAAGCATTTTATGTTTTTTTATATTTTCATGGTTTTTAGGAGTTGTGTGTATTTTTAGATTTTTAAGGTTTCCATTTTTTCAAGGGTTTTATGGGATTTACATTTTTATTACTTTTTAGGGATTTTTAGGATTTTACGATTTTTAGGAGTTTAGGGGTTTTAAGGTTTATAGTTTTTTAGTGTTTTTATAATTTTTAGGATTTTAGGGGTTTTAAGTGATTTCAGTGTTTAATGTTTTCTTAATGTTTTAGGGTTTTATGATTTTAGTGATTTTTATGGATTTTATATGATATTTAAGGTTACTTAGGATTTTAAGATATTTCTTGGGGTTTTAGGGTTTTAAGGCTTTTACGATTAGTTGGGTGTTTATGGGGTTTTTAATGTTTTTAGGGTTTTTGTGGTTTTTAGTGTTTTTTAAAAATTTAATTATTTTATCGGTTATCCCAATTTTTAGTGGTTTTTATTGTTTTTTATGTATTTCTTGGGTTTTACAAGGTTTGTAGGGGTTTTTATGGATTCTTAGGGGTTGTTGGATTTATGGTCTTTTTAGTTTCTAATAACATTATCTCAGTTTTAGTTTTTTTAGTTCTTATATGTTTTTGTGTTTTTAGGGGTTTTTATGTTTTTAGGGATTTTATAGTTTTTTTCATTTTTTGAAATTTTTATGGTTTTTTGGTAATGTGCATGTTTTTTGGGGTTTTAGGGTTTTTACATTTTTTAATTTTTTAATCATTTTTGAGATTTATTGGGGTTTCAAGTGTTTTTATATTATTACTTTTTTAGGGGTTATTTGAGGTTTATTAGTTTTTTCAAGTTTTTTTATGATTTATGGGGTTTTAAATATTTTTTAGGATTTTTATTGGTTTTTGGGGTTTTGACGGTTTTGAGAATTTTAAGGGGGTTTTAGGTTTTATAGAGATTTTTGGTTTTGTGGGGTTTTGTATTTTTTTACATATTTTAGGTTCTTATGGTTTTTTAGATTTTTTTTATTAATTTTAAGGGTTTTATGGGGAGTTAGAGTTTTTATTGGGGGTTTATGGTTTTTATTGGTAGTTGGGGTTGTTGATGTTTTTGGGGGTTTTATAGTTTTTAAAGCTTTTTTTGGTTTTCTGGTTTATTATTGTATTTAGAGTTTTTTAGTTTTTTGGGGGTTTTAAGTGCTTTAGTATTTTAATGTTTTCTTAGGGTTTTTATGGTTATTTGAAATTTTTGAGTTTTGGAGTTTTTAGGTATTTTAATGTTTTTTTGGATTTTTTAAACATTTTTAGGGATTTAATGGATTTTTATAGTTTTTTGTTTTTTTCTAGAATTTATGGGTTTTAGTGTTTTTATTGTTTTTTGGGGATTTATGTTTGTAGGGGGTATGGGGTTTTTTGGGTTTTTATGGGTTTCAACATTATTAGGTTTTCTGGGGAGTTTGAGTGTTTTTATATTTTTAAGGTTTTCTTAGGGGTTTTATGGTTTTTTATATTTTTATGGATTTTTAGGATTTTTAATTATTTTTAAGGTTTTTTGGAATTTTTTAGTTTCTTGGGTATTTAGGGCATTTAGAATTTTTTAGTTATTTTAGCGATTTTAAATTTTTTGGATTTCTATCTTTTCTTCTGGTTAATTTGGTTTTGAGTGTATTTTAGGTTTTTATGGATTATTATGGGTTTCATGATCTTTAGGTGTTTTTTTGGGTTTTTTTGGATATTTAGATTTTTCGGGGGTTTATGGTTTTTAGTGTTTTACTTTTTAGAGTTTTTTAGGTTTTATAAGGATTTGTAGAGTTTTGTTAACATATTTAAAGATATAAATGGGTTTTAGTTTTCCTAGAGGTTTTTTTTAGATTTTATGTATTTTTCGTGTTTTTAAGTTTTTTTTTGGTTTTATGGTTTTTACTGGATTTTAGGGTTTTATAAATTTTTTAGGATTTTTAGGGGTTTTAAGTGTATTTAGGTTTTTATCAGTTTCATAAGGGTTTTTAGGGTTTTCAATGGTTTTATGATTTTAGGGTTTTTTTAGGATTTCTATTTTTTAGGGTTTTTATTTATTTTGATGGTATTTCTGTTTTTTTTATGTTTTTAGGGTTTTATCATTTTCTATATTTTGAAAGGTTTTAAGTGTTTTATTTTTTTAGGGTTTTAGGGTTTTTATACATTTTAGGGGTTTTTATGTTTTTGGGGATTTTTAAGGATTTTTAGGACTTTTATGGTATTTTGGAGTTCTTAGGGATTTTGGGGGATATTTTTAATGTTTTTAGTGTTTTTAGGGTTTTTTTTATATTTTTACGCCTTTTGGGTTTATGGGGTATTTATTTGTTTTTTGGGTTTTAGTGGGTTTTTAATGCTTTTTAACTATTTGGAGTTTAATGGGATTTTATAGTTATTACTGGGTTTTAGGGTTTTACTGGTATTTACGGTTTTAGGGAATTATGGTTTTTTGAGGTTTTAGTGTCCTTTAAGTATTTAACTCCTCTTTATGTTTTAGGGGTTTTACGTGCTTTTTGGTTTTTAGGGTTTTATTTGGGGTTTTCAGTACTTTTAAGGGGTTTGGGGTTTTAGGGATTTTGTGTTTTTATGGGTTTAGGGATTTTGATGGACTTTAGGGGATTTTAGTGTTTGATAGGGGTTTCAGTGTTTTTTTTGTTTTGTAGGGGTTTTATGTATTTTAACGTTTTCATAGAATTTTTCAATGGTTTTTGGTTTTTATAATATTTGTATTTTTATTGAATCTTTAGTACTTTTGTGGTTTTCTCTGGATATTAGGATTTTTGAAGGTATATTTTGTTTATTGAGATGTGTTTGGGTTTTTAAGGGTTTAAAAAAAATTGGATTTTGAGGGGTTTTAATTTTTTTTAGGTTTTTAATATTTTCTTATGTTTTTAGGGGATTTAGGGGTTTTTATTTTTTTGGGTTTTTAGGGCTTATTAGGATTTGAATGATTTTTTGGTTTTTTTTATTTTGAGGGGATTCTAGATGTTTTGTTGGGCTTTAAGTTTTTTTATAGTTTTTGTATTTTTTAGGTTTTACATGGTTTTTTTTGGTTTTATTGGATTTCATGGATTTTAGGGTTTTATCATTTCTAAAATTTTTTGGGATTTTTTTGGAATTTAAAATTTTATTAGGGGTTTTAGGAATTTTGAGGGTTTTCATTATTTTTTTGGGGTTTTTTTATTTTTTGGGGTTTTACAGATTTTTTTAGTTTTTTGGGGTCTTTATGGTTCTATAATGTTTTTAACATTTTTTTGAGTTTATTTTTTTTAGATAATTTAGTGATGTATTTTGATTTTTAAGGAATATTATGGTGTTTTATGTGTTTTATGATTTATAGGGTTTTTAGGATTTTTTGTGTCTTTTAAGGTTTTTAGCGTTTATTAGGTTTTTAGGGGTTTTAAAGGGGTTTTATTAATTTTAGTATTTTTCTAGGGTTTTTAGTGTTTTAGGTATATATGGTTTCTTGGGGTTATATTGTTTTTAAGGGTTTTTACTATTTCTTGGGACTTTTAGGTTTTTTATCATTTTTGGGTTTTAATTTTTTTAATGTTTTTATATTTTTATGGTTTCTAATGGGGATTTCTAGATTTTTAGGGATTTTTGGTTTTATTGTTATTTTAGTGTTTTTTTTAAAATTTTATGGATTTTAGGGTTTTTAGAGATTATGAGGGATTTTATGGTTTTTATGGTTTTTAGTATTTTTATAATTTTTAGAGTTATTAAATGTTTTTAGGTTTTTATGGTTTTCCATTGGTTCTAGGGGTATTGAGAGGTTTTTATATTTTTTTTATTTTCAGGGATTTTTTAGGTTTAATATAGTTTTTATGATTATTAGGGATTTTTACAATTTTTATGGTTTTGGATTTATAGGGTTTTCAGGGTTTTAAGCATTTTTTATGTATTTATAGGTTTTATGTATATTTTATTTTAGGGTTTTCTTATGTTTTTAAATGTTTTTAGGTTTTCTTATATTTCTAGGAATTTTTTCAATTTTTAGGATCTTTATTGGTTTTTAGGGGTTTTAGGGTTTTTATTGATATTGAGGAGTTTAAAGATATTTTAGTTTTTATAAGGTTTTATGGTTTTTTTGATTTTTAAGATTTTTTTTAAATTTTTAGGGTTTATTGGTTTTGTATAGTTTTTTTATATTTTTTAGAGGTTTAATTGGTTTTTAGAATTTTTTGTTGGTATTTTGGGGTTTTATGGGATTTAGGTATTTTTAAGGTGTTTGGGTATTTTATGGTTTATACGGTTTTTATGGTGTTTAGATTTATCAATGTTTTTATAATTTTTAACTTTTATTAGAGGGTTTTAATTTTTTTTAGGTTTCTATGGTTTTTATTAGGTTATTCAGGTTTTTTATGATTTTTCAAATATTTATAAATTTTTGGGAAATTATAGATTTTTTGGGGTTTTATGGTCTCTAAGTATTTTGTGGGTTTTATGGGGGGGTTTTTGTATTGATGGTTTTTTTGTTTTTAGGGATTCTATGATTTTTAGAGTTTTTAATGTTTTTAGGGGTTCAATGGTTTTTTTGAGTTTTAGTGGTTTTAGTGGTTTTATGGATTTTTATGTTTTTATGTGTTTTATGGGTTTTTTTGTTTGAAGCGGTTTTTCAGGGGTCTTTTAGGGTTTTAGAGTTTTTAGGGGTTTTCAAAATTTTCATTTTTTTATGGTTTTTTAGGATTCTAATGGGTTTTCAGGGGTTTTAGGGATTTTGATGGTTTCTAGGGGTTTTACCATTTTTAGGTTGTCTTGAGTTATTATGTTTTTATGGGTTTAAAGTGTTTTTATGTTTCTATTGGTTTCATAGGGTTTTTGAGGATTTTTTGGTTTTTAGGTTCTAAGGGTTATTTTGGGTTTTTTAGGATTTTAATGGTATTTAGGGGATTTAGGGATTCTAAAGGGGTTTAGGGTTTTATGGTTTTTAGTGTTTTTAACAATTTTTAGGGCTTAAAGGGAATTTATAATATTTAGTGGCTTTAAGGATTTTTAAGTGTTTTTATGGGTTTTAGGTGTTTTATGGTTTTAATGGTACTTATGTATTTTAGGTTATTTAGGGTCATTAAAATTTTTATGTTTTAAAGGGTTTGAAGCGTTTTTATGTTTTAAGGTATTCTTAGACATTCCAATGTTTTTTCTTTTTTTTTTACATTTTTATTTATTTATTTTTATTTTCAACGATTTTTCATTTTTTGGGGGGTTTTTGGTATATTGAGGGGTTTTATGGTGTTTAGGGGTTTTTTTATTTTTTTTTGGTTTTTTGTGTTTTAAGGTTTTTAGGGGTTTTAAGTTTTTTTATATTTGCAATATTTCCTTTGGAGTTTTCACAGTTATTATGGTTTTATTTACATTTTAGGGTTTTAGGGTGTTTTTAATTTGTTTAGTTTTTTTAGAGTTTTATAGACATTGATGGTTTTAGGGGTGTTTATTCTATTATATATATTATAGTTTTTAGGTTTATAGTGGTTCAAAGTGGTTTTAGGTTTTTAATGTTTTTAATTTTTTTTAAGATTTTTATGTTTTTCTATGTTTTAATTCATTTTCAGGGAGTTTTAGGAATTTTATAGTTTTTAGGGGTTTTGAGGTTTAGAGTGATTTTTGGGTGTTTTTCATTTTAGGTTTTTAAGGGTTTTTGGGTATATTGGTTTTTTATTTTTAGGGAGTTTTTTAATTTTTAGAGTTTTAATTTTTTTAAATATATTTAAGATTTTTGAATTTTTTTTATGTCTCTTATGTTATTAGGGTTATTCTTATTTTTAGTAGGGATTATTGGATTTAGGGGGTTTAGGGTTTTAAGGTATTCTTTGGCATTTTAATGTTTTTATAATTATTTGGTTTTTTTGGGATTTAAAGTGTTTTTAGGTTTTATAGGATTTCATTGGGTTTTTAGTGGTTTTAGGGGGTTTTACCTTTTTACGGACATTTAGCGATTCTTTTGGATTTTTATGGATTTTAAGGGTTTAATGGGTTTTTGTGGGTTTTTAGGATTTTTTAGTGTTTTTATCATTATTTAGGTTTTCCTAAGGGTTTTCAGGTTTTTAGGGGTTTTTAGGTTTTCATGTATTTTTATGGATTTTTAGTTTTTTATTTTTTTTGATGATTTTAAATAATTTTGGGGGTTCTCAGGGTATTTTTGGTTTTATTTTTCATTTTTGGGGTTTAATGGGTTTTTTATAATTTTTGGGTTTTAATATTTTCAGATTTTTTAAAGGTTTTTAGGCGTTTAATGGTGTTTTAAATTTTTAGTTTTTTCGGGTTTTTAGGGGGTTTAGGGTTTTTTATGTTTTCTAGAGGTTTTATGGTTTTTATGGTTTTATGGAATTTTTAGGCTTTTTGGGCTTTTAGGGTTTTTTTAATTCTTTCATTGGTTTTAACTACTTTTATATTTTAATGGTTTTCATTGGGTTTTTTTGGTTTTTTGGGGTTTTTATTCATTTAGATATTTTTATGCTTTTTTAGGACTATTATGGGTTTTTATGGTTTTCAGGATTTTTTAGTTTTTTATGGTTTTTAGGATTCTTTCAGTTTTTAGTTTTTTTTAAAGTGTTTTTTACATTTTTTGGGATTTAAATATTTTTTAAGTTCATTTAGAGTTTTTAATGTTTTTATGGGTGAAAAGTATTTTTTGAGTTTTAAGGGGTTTTTTAAATTTTTTTATTTTAGGTATTTTAATGTGTTTAGGGCTCTATGGTTTTTGGGGGGTTTGGGGTTTTAGGGTTCTTAGGGTTTATATCATTTTTAGGGGGTTTTGGTTTTTTGGTTTTTATGGTTTTCTTAAGGGTTTTCCAGTTTTTTAGGGATTCTTACATTTTTAGGGATTTTATTTTTTAGTATTTTTAATGGGTTTTTAGGTTGTTTAGGCGCCTTAGGGGTTTTTTCTGATTTTATTATTTTTATAGATTTTTATGTATTTTTTAGGATTATTATTGGTTTTTCGAATGTTATGGATTTTGAGGGGTTTTATGTTTTTTAGGGATTTTTTTTTGGTTTTTTGGTTTTTTCAGGTTCTTTTTAGTTTTTTTGTATTTTTAATGTTTTTAGATATTTTTACATTTTTAGGGGTTTAAATGGGTTTGATATTTATTTCTAGGGTTTTGGAGTATTTGTGGGCTTTTATTGTTTTTAAATATTTAAGGATTTTATGGTTTTAGGGTGTTTTGGGGTTTTGGGGCCTTTTAGGGATTTTTTTTATTTTTAGGGTTTTATGAGTTTTTGGTTATATATGGTTTTCATAGTGTTTTAATGGTTTTTTCGGTTTTTTTTATGAATTTAGGGATTTGTTGTTCCTTTTAAGGAGTATTATTGTCTTTGGGTTTTTAAGGATTTTGAGGGTTTTAAAGGAATTTTATGTTTTATATTTTTTCTTGGTTTTTAGGAGTAGTATGTATTTTTAGATTTTTATGGTTTTCATTTTTTTCATAGGTTTTATGGGTTTTACATTTTTATTATTTTTTAGGAATTTTTAGGATTTTACGGTTTTTAGCTGTTTTAGGATTTTAGGGATTATTGGTTTTTAGTGTTTTTATCATTTTTAGGATTTTAGTTGTTTTAAATGTTTCCAGTGTTTAATGTTTTCTTATTGTTTTTGGGTTTTAAGAATTTAGGGATTTTAAGGATTTTATATGATATTTATGGTTACTTAGAATTTTAAGAGATTTTTTGGGTTTATAAGGAATTTAAGGATTTTATGATTTTTTGGGTGTTTAGGGGTTTTTAATGTATTTTAGGGTGTCGAGGTTTTTTGTGTTTTTAAAATTTTTTAGAATTTTATCAGTTTTTTCAATTTATAGTTTTTTTATTTGTTTTTATGGACTTTTTGGGTTTTACAAGGTTTTTAGGGGTTTTTATTTTTTCTTAGGGGTTATTGGATTTTATAGTCTTTTTAGTTTCTTTTATCATTATCGCGGTTTTAGTTTTTTTAGTTTTTTGTACTTTTTTTAGGGGTTTTTATGTTTTTAGATGTTTTATGTTTTTTTTACATTTTTTGGAATTTTTAGTGTTTTTTTGGAATATGTGTTTTTTAGGGGTTTTACGATTTTTACGGTATTTTTTTTCATTTTTGGGGTTTCTTGGGGTTTCAAGTGTTTTTATATTATTATGTTTTTCTTAGAATTACTTTAGGGTTATTATGGCTTTCAGTTTTTTTATGATATATGGATTTTTAGTTATTTTTGGATATTTATTGTTTTATGGGTTTTGACGGCTTTAACCACTTTAAGGGGGTTTTAGGTTTTTTAGAGATTTATGGTTTTGTTGGTTTTTAAGGTTTTTTAAAGTTTTTAGGGTTTTATGATTTTTTATATTTTTTAATGTTTTTAAGGGTTTCATGGTTTGTTAGAGTTTTTACTAGGGGTTTATGGTTTTTATTGGTTGTAGTGGTTGTTGATGTTTTTGGGGGTTTTATAGTTTTTAAAGCTTTTTTTGGTTTTTAGGTTTATTATTGTATTTAGTGTATTTAGGTTTTTTTGGTGTTTTAAGTGTTTTAGGTTTTTAAATTTTTCATAGGCTTTTGAGGGATTTCACGGTTTTTTACATTTTTGGGATGTTTTTTGGAATTTTTGGAACTTACTGTTTTTATGGGTTATCGGGATTTTGAGGGAGTATATGATTTTTTAGGGTTTTATGGTTTTTTTTTCATTTTAGATTTTTTTGAGTTTTTTAGGGTTTTACAGTTTTTTGTATTTTTGTAAGCATTTTTAGGGTTTATGATTTTTATGGTTTTAAGTGACTTTTATAATTTTAGGTTATTATGGTTATTTCCTTTTTTATGG
Source organism: Viscum album (assembly GCA_963277665.1). NCBI lineage: Eukaryota > Viridiplantae > Streptophyta > Magnoliopsida > Santalales > Viscaceae > Viscum > Viscum album. Next base: position 2,119,974,745 of record OY728120.1, read on the forward strand.
TTTTTATCTTTTTAGGGTTTAATGTGTTTTAAGTAATTTTAAGGTATTTAGGGTTTTCTTAGGGTTTTCTTAGTTTTTATGGTTGTTTAATTTTTGTGGTATTTTTATGGGTTTTTAAGGATTTTTATGGTTTTTCAGTTTTTCAAATAATTTTAAGGGTTTTTACGATTTTTTATTGTTTTAATGGGTTTTTTAGAGTTTTTAGAATTTTATGGGTTTTATGTGTTTTTTTATGTTTTTAGGTTTTAATTTTTTTCTTAGGTTTTTTAGAGATTTTATGGTTTTTAAATTTTTTTGGTATTTTCAGGGTTTTTTAAGGTTTTTTATGGTTTTAGGGATTTTATTTATTTTTATGGGGTTATTTTATGTTTTTGTGATTTTTTTCTTGGATTTTAAGGGGTTTTGAGTATTTATGGTATTTAAGGTTTTATTAGTTTTTAATGTTATAAGCGTTTTCTAGTGTTTTAGAGTTTTTATTGTATTTTTAAAGGTTTATTGGTTTGATGGTTTTATAGTTTTTATTGGATTTATGATTTTTTTGTGTTTTTTGTTTTGTAGGGTAATATAATTTTTAAGGATTTTTCTAGTTTTTATGTGTTTTCAGTTTTTAATATTTTCATAAGAGTTTTCACTATTTTCCGGGTCATTATGTTTTTAGGGATTTATAGGGATATTTATTATTATTATTGGTTATTAGGGTTTTTAGAGATTTTAAGTTTTTTTTTGAGATTCTGATGGTTTTTAGGATTTCTAATAGTCTTTAGGGTTTTAAACACTTTTTCGGTTTCTAAGGGTTTTAAGTGATTTTAGGATTTTATGTTTTAGGGGGGTTTTCATGGTATTTAGGGTATATTATGTTTATTCGGATTTTTAGGAACTTTATGGGGTTTAGTGTTTAATGGTTTTATGAATTTGTTTTATGATTTATTGGTCTTTTTTGGTTTTTTGGGGTTTTATGGATTTTTTTGGGCATTTTAGGGGCTTAATGTTATTTATTGTTTTTTAACATTTTTAGGGGTTAAAAGGGTTTTTAAAGATTTTGGGGGGTTTTAAGGGTTCTTATGGGGTTTTATGGGGTATTATGCTTTTTTAGTTTTCATCATTTTTTTGGTATTTTGGGTTTTAGGGATTTGAGCCTTTTAATGTTTTTAGGGGTTTTATGATTTTTTTGGATATTCTGTTCATCTATGGGTGTTTAATTGTTTTTATGGTCTTTTAAATATTTAATGTTTTTCAAGTATTTTTTATAATTTTTAGGGGTTTTAAGGTTTTCTAGTTTTTAGGGTTTATTTTCCTTTTTTATTTTTTGAGTGGTTTTAATTATTTTTAGGTTTTTAAAGTGTTCTTAGGGTTTTTTTCGAGATTTTAGTGTTTTTTTATTTTTTGGTATTTATAGAATTTTTAATGATTTGTTTGGTTTTTTGAGGTTATAAGGTTTTTTTGATTTATAAGGGTCTTAATGTTTTTAAGAGTTTTTAAACATTCTCTGTGTTTAAAGAGTTTTGTACATTTAAGTGGGTTTTTATAATTCTTATGGGGTTTTAGGGTTCTTAAGAATCTTATTGGTATCTTATTTTTAGTGGTTTTGTTTGGGTTATTATGGGTTTTAGAATTTTTATGTTTTGAAGGGATTTATTTGACTTGGTGTTTTATGGTTTTTAGGTATTTTTGTATTTTTTATGGTTTTTATGTTTTTTGGAATTTTTGAGACCTTTTTAGGATTTATTTAATTTTTTGGTTTTTCGGAATTTTTATGTTATTATGGTTTTTGGGTATTTAGGAATTTTTTGTGGTTTTAGTTGTTTTTTAGTTTTTAGTGGTTTAATGTTTTTAGTGTTTGTTATAGTATTTAGGGGTTTAATGGGTTTTTCTAGTTTTTATATGTTTTTTTTGAGATCTTATGGTTTTATGGTTTTTATATTTTTAGGGGTTTTATTGTTTTTAGGGTATTTAGGGTTTTGAGGGTTTTTAGTTTTTATAGAATTTTATGGTTTTTTAATTATTTTATGTTTTAAGGTTATTTAAGGTGTACTTTTGTTTCAATATTTATTACCATTTAAATGTATTTTTAAATATTTTTAGGTTTTTTTTTGTGTTTTTAAGGGCATAGAAGTGTTTTCAAGGTTTTTAGGGTTGTAGGTTTTTTATAGTTTTTCGGGGTCTTTTGGGTAGTTATGGGTTTTGGTGTTTTGGGGGTTTTAATGGTTTTGAGTGTCTGTTAACATTTTTAGAGGTTTAAATTTTTTTTTGAGTTTTTTTTGTTTTAATTTTTTAGATGGGTTTTTAAGGGTTTAGCCTTTTTTAGGATTTTCATGGTTTTATGGTTTTTTGGGTTTTTATGTTTTTAATAATATTTTTCATGGTTTTTTAGGTTTTTTACATTTTTAGGGATTTTTAGGGATTTTTAGTTTTTTATGGAGTTTATGGGTTTTTAGGGATTTTGAGGGGTTTTGGTGTTTTAATGGGTTTTAGGGTGTTTAGGAATTTTTTAGGTTTTTGAGGTGGTTTAAGGGTATTTATTTTTCTATTATATTTTTGGGTTTTTATAGTTTTAAGAGATTTTATGTTTTTAGGGATATTTATGGATTTTTAAGGGGTTTTATATTTTTTTAGGGTTTTGAAGGATTTTGAGGGTTCTTAGGTGTTTTAAGATTTTTAAGATTTTTTGGGTTTTAGCATATCTTTACTTATTTGGGACTTTATATTTTTTATTGTTTCTTTAATTTTTTAGAGATTCATTTTTTTTTTAGTTTTTAGTGGTTTTAGGGTTTTTATGGTATTTTTAGGTTTTTTATAGTTTTTAGGGGTTTGTATAGTTTTTAGGGTTCTTATCATTTTTTATATTATTCATGGGTTACATGTGTTTCTATGGTTTAAAGGTTTTATAATGGTTTCTCAGGGTTTAAAGGGAATTTAGTGTTTTTTAGGTTTTTATGGGTTTTTAGGGTTTCTAGGGCTTTTGATTAGTTTTAGAAATTTTAGAGTTTTATGGTGTTTATGATATTTTGGGTTTTTTGAGTTTTTTTATGGGTTTTAGTTTTTTTATATTTTTTCAAAATTTTTAGGGGTATAAATGGATTTTTAGAGTTTTTATTTTTTTTATTACTTTTATAGGGTTTTAGGGTTTTTATGGAATTTAGGGGTTTTTGGTGTTTTATGGTTTTTAGGGTTTTTATGGGTTTTAGCAGGTTTTTTGGTTTTTTGGTGTTTTATGATTTTCTTGGGTTTTAAGGTTTTATTTTATGTTTCTAGGGTTTTTAGGCGTTTTTATTCTTTTATTTATTTTTGGGGAGTTTCTATGGGTTTTTATATCTTTTTTAGTTTTTTCGTAGTTTTTGGTTTTTTCTGGGTTCGAAATTTTTTTAGGTTCTTCAGTTTTTCTTATATGTTTTAAGTGTATTTTGAGATTATTATATTTTTAGGGAATTTTATGGTTTTTTAAAATATTGTTGATTTTTAGGCTTTTAGTGGTTTTAGTGTTTTTTAGGTTTTTTAGGGTATTATTGTTATTTAGGGTTTCAGGGTTTTTTAGTTTTTAGCGACAACTTGGGTTTTTATATTTTTTTAATGTTTTGGGGAACTAAAGAATTTTTGAGGTTTTAGTTATTTGATGTTTTTATGGTTTTTACATATTTTTACGGTTTTTAGGGGGTTTTCGGTTTTAGGGTTTTAGGGTATTTTAGGGTTTTAGGGTATTTAGCATTTTTAGCTTTTTTAGGGTTTTAAGAATTTTTAGGGTTTTATCGTCTTCTTATGGGTTTTTAGGATTTTCATTTTTTTAATGATTTTAATGGTTTTTATGGTTTTTAATGTTTTTATAGATTTTGAGTATTATTAGAGTTTCAATGTTTTTAGTGTTCTATATAGTTATTATCAATTTTAGGGTTTTCGGGGTTTTATGTGTTTTTATGTGTTTATGTTTTTCATAGGGATTTTCATGGATTTTAATATTTTCTATTTTTTTAGGTTTTTCACGAATTTTTTCAGATTTTCATGGTATTTTGGGTCTTGGGGGTTGATTTTTAATTATTTTTATTGTTATTATGGTATTTTGGGTTGTTTATGGGTTTTACTTTATTAGGGGGTTACGTGTTTTTTGTAGTTTTTAACATTTTTAAGGGATTAAAGTGTTTTTGTAGATTTTAGTGGTCTTTTAGAGTTTTTAAAGGGTTTTAGTGTTTTCAGAGGTTTTTTGGGTTCTAATTAGATTTGATGTTTTAGGGTTTTTGGGGGTTTTTTTTTGGATTTTTGGGTTTTGTAGATATTTTTAGGTTTTTTATAATTTCTAGGTTCTAGGGGTTTAATGTGTTTTTCAGGTTTTAAGGTTTGTTTATTGACTTTCAGTATTTTATAGTTTTTTAAATTTCTATTGTTTATTATGAATTTTATGGGTTTTCAGAGTTATATGTGTATTAGGGATTTAAGGTATTTTATGGCTATTAGGGCTTTTAGATTTTTAGTATTATTTTTTAGTTTTTATGGAATTTAATATTTTTACATTTTTATTGTTTTATTAGGAGTTTTTAGGTTTTTTAGCTTCTCAATGTTTTTATGTATTTTTACTTGTTTTTTAGGATTTTAATTGTTTTGAGGTTTTTAAGGGTTTTTAGGGTTTCTAGATTTTCTATTTTTTAAGGTTTTAAGGGGTTTTTTAGTTTTTTAGGGGTTTTAAGTTTTTTTAATGTTTTGAAAATTTTTTGAGGTTTAATGGTTTTTTAATGTTTTATTGGTTTTAGTGTTTTTATGGATTTTAGGATTTTTATGAATTTTACGGGGTTTTATGGTATTTTTGTTTTCGACATTTTTTTTGGATTTTTAGGGTTTTTATCATTTTTAAGATTTTTGTGGTTTTATGTGTCTTTTTGATTTTTTAGGTTTTCAAAGGGTTTTTTTAGGTTTTTAGGGTTTTTACATTTACATGGATTTTTATAGATTTTTAATATTTTTATTATTTTTAGGGTTTTTATGGTTTTGGGGGATTTGGGGGTGGGTTAGGGTTTTCAGGGTTTTTATCATTTTTTTTGTTTTAAGGGGTTTTAAGTGTTTTTATATGTTAATTTTTTCAAAGGGGTTTTCAGGATATTTATGGGTTTTTTAAAAAAATTTCAATTGTTATGGATTTTTATGGTTTTTTTGTTTTAATGGTTTTTAGGGTATTTGGGGTTTATAAGTTTCAATTTTTATTTAATGTTTTTAGGTATTTAAAGTGTTTTTATGGGTTTCAATGGTTTTTAGGGTCCTAATGGGTTTCTAAGGATTTAATGGGTTTGTATGGTTTTTAGGGTTTTAGGTCTTTTTGGTTTTTGGCAATATTTTTTTAGTGGTTTTAAATATTTTTTTTGGTTTTTAAGGTTTTCTTAGGGTTCTCCAGGGCTTTACGATGTTTTATTTTTTATTGATATTTGGTATTTTTTGGATTACTATCATTTTTATTCATTTATCGATTTTCTGGGTTTTTTGGGTTTTTAGGAATTTTATGGTTTTTTGGGGAATTATTTTTTTTTGTTTTCAAGGTTTTAAATTTTTTTAATATTTTTTAACGTTTTTCATGTTTTAAAGTGGATTTCGAATTTTTAGTGGTTTTTAGTGAATTTATGGGTCAAGGAAAATGTGGGGCTAGGCTATTCCTGGACCCCCTATAATATATTTAAAGAAAAAGAAGATGCCAAAAGGGAGGGGTGGGACTAAACAACTCATGCGCAAAAACCCCAACAAGACTCACACCACAAAAAATCCAAAAAAAGACACAGAAAAGTGAAAATTAGTCAATGTCACCGCCAAAGTCATCCAGATCCACATTGTGGGATCCAAAGCTCGCACTAAGACCATCACCCACCTCAGTAAATCCGAAGTCTGAGTTAGCTCCAATATCCATAGAGTCCCAACCCAACTCATAATCCTCCTAAAATCTGAGAAAAGACAAAAGTTTCTCTCTATCCTTCTCCTGCTCAGCATTTCACAGAGGCCCCTCCATCTTATTGACTTTGAGATTCAGTTTGTCCACCCTAGAGGAGGCCCAGGTCACCATGGGTCTTGGAAGGGAACAGTAATCCTTTTATTGCCTACAATTTGGGGGCGAGATGATAGCATCATCATGGGTAGCCTTCTCACGTATTACTCCATTGTTTGCTGCACTTGAGGCCTCTTTTCTCCCATTCTTACTTCCTGCCCCAGGAGTTGCACCACCCGTTTTTTAGAGATTTTCCTTTTCTTCCTTGCACCTGGCCATAACATCATTTATCATGTGGTCATCCTCAGAAAACATATCCCCAAGTCTCTTAGGATTTGTTTTGATTTTAGGGAATTTTAGGGTTTTGTGAATTTTTATGATTTGATAGAGTTTTTAGGGATTTAAAGGCTTATAATATTTTTTAGGTTTTTTTTGGATTTAAGTGTGTTTAGGATTTTATGTTTATATCAGTGTTTTTAGGGTGTTTTACATTTTAAATTTTTTTTATTAATTTTGTAAAAAATAATGGTTTTTTAGGATTTTTACTTAATGGATTGAGGGTTTTTTATGGGTTTTTGTGTTTTTATATGTTTTAATGGTTTTTAGAGTTTTTTAATTCCCTTACGTGTTTAAATATATTTTTCATTTTTTAGTGGTATTTAGGGATTCTATAGTTTTTAGGGAATTTATGTTTTTCTTATGTTTTTATGTTATTTATGGTTTTTAGTGTTTTGTAGGGTTTTAGGAGTTTTATTGGTTTTTTTTGTTTTTAAAAGTTTTATGTTTTTTTATCTTTTTATATTTTTCTAAGGGTTCTTCATGGTTTTAGGTTTTTCTTTGTTTTGGATGGATTTTTATGTTTTTTTAGGATTTTATGCGGTTTTAGGGTGTTTTCAGATATGGGGGAAAGACAATTATGGGTTTTAGGGTTTATTGTAGTTTTTAGTGTTTGTTTTGTTTTCAGGGTTTAATTTTTTTTTATGTTTTTATGGTTTTTATTGGTTTTTTCTTTTAATTTTAGTTTTTCACATTTTTCGGAATATTTAGGCATTTTTCAGTGTTTTAGCATTTTTTGGGGTTTTAGAGTTTTTTTTATCATTTTAGTTATTTAAAGGGTACTTTGTGTTTTTAGTGGATTATGTTTTTTAATTTTTGGGGGATTTTTATTTTTTAAGGGTTTCATGATTTTTTGGGCCTATAGGATTTTAAGGTTTTTAGGGATTTTAGTGTTTTTTGGTATTTTAGGTGTTTTAAGTGTTTGTAGGTTTTTATGGTTTTCTTATGGGTTTCTAGGTTTTATCGGTTTTTACATTTTCTGGGATTTTGAAGGATTTTTATGGTACTAATGATTTTTTTGGGATTTATGGTTTTTAGGGTTTTCAATACTTTTTAAATTTGTTGGTATATTTATGTGTCTTAATGATTTTATTGTTTTCTTAGGGGTTTTCAATGTTATTATGGTATTTCATGTTTTTTGGGAATTTTTATCTTTTTTTTTATTTTTAATGGGTTTTAGTGTTTTTAGGGTTTTAGGGGTTTCAGGGGTATTTTGTTTTTTTAGGTTTCTTCTGTGTTTTTACGATTTATTTTGAGTTTTTAGGGTTTTAAAGGTTTTTTAGGTTTTTTAATTTTTAAGTTGTTTAAAGCATTTTAAGTGGTTGTTAGGGTTTTATGGTTTTTAATGTTTTATGGTTTTATGGTTTATAGGGATAATATGGTTTTTAGAATTATATTTTTTAGGGGATTTAAATATTTTTAGGTTTTTATGGTTTTTTAGGGGGTTTCAGGGTTTTTAGGTTTTTTACATTTAAGTGGTTTTAGTTATTTATTAAATAATTTTATGTTTTTTATGTATTTTTTGATTTTTTTTTGTTTTTTTGGGTTTTCTGGTTTTTCATCAATTTTAGATTTTTATGGTTTTCTTATCAGCTTTTAGGGTTTTATGGTGTTTTTTTCATTTTAGGATTGTATTGAATATTCTTTTTATTGATTTTTAGGAGTTTTAGGGTTTTTAGAGATCTTTTGTTTTTCTGGATTTTTAGGGTATTCTAGAGTTTTTTATGGTTTTTATGGTTTCATTGATTTTTTAAAATTTTTAGGATTTTAAAGGGATATTATAGTTTTTAGTTAGTATTTGTGTTAATATTGGTTTTTTGGGGTTTTATGGTTTGTTGGGTATAAGGGGATTTAAAATTTTAAATTTTCAAGGGGTCTTATGGGTTTTTATGCTTTTTTGGGTTTCATAGAGTTTTTTCAATGGTTTTTGGGTTTTTAGTGTTTTTAGGAAATTTTATAGATTTTTATAATTTTTAGGGTTTTTAGGGGTTTTTATTGTTTTTTGGTTTTTTGGGTTTTTTTGGTTTTTATGGGTTTTATAGTTTTTTATAGTTTTATGGGTTTAAAGATGTTTTGAAGTTTTTAGTTGTTTTAAGGTTTTTTGGGTTTTTATGGTTTTTTTTATTTTAGGATTTTTATGGTTTTTTGGGACATTTATTGTTTTTGAAATTTTAGGGTTTGTAGGGGTCTTGTGTGTTTTTAGGTTTTGAAGGATTTCTTAGGGGTTTAACTTGTTTTTATTGGGTTTTTATTCATTTTTAGATTTTAAGGCATGTTAGGATGTTTATTTTTTTAGGGTATTTTGGGATTTTGACTTGTTTTAAGGTTTTTAGGGTTTATATCATTTTTAGTTTTCTAGGGATTTTATGTTTTTTAGGTTTTTAAGGTATTCTTAGGGGTTTTTAGGGACATTAACGTTTTTAGAGTTTTTAGTGATTTTTAGGATTTTTTTGAGTTTTAGGGGTTCTATGGTTTTTGAGGTTTTTTTATGGGTATTGAGTGTTTTTATATATTTAAAGTTTTCTTAAGGATTTTTTCTATTGTTTTTACATTTTTGGTGATTTTTTTGGTTTTTATTGTTTATATTTGTTTATCAGGTTCTTGAGGTTTTTTTGGGTTTCTATTGTTTTTTTGGGGTTTATGATTATTTATAGATTTTATATTTTTTTTTGAATTTTTTAGGTCTTATGGGTTTTAGAGTGTTTTAACGTTTCTGGATTTAAAAGAGTTTTTGTATTTTTAGTGTCTTTTAGAGTTTTTATGTGTTTAGATTTTTTTTGGTTGTAGGGGTTTTATGGGTTTTATGGTATTTTAGGGATTTAATAGTTTTTAGATTTTTTTGGTTTTTATGTGTTTTAGGGATATTTTAGGATTTTCATAGTTTTTTATGGTTTTAATATTTTTTAGTTTTTTTAGGTTTTTAGTGTTTTTAATGGTTTTTATATTATTATGGGTTTTAATTATTTTAATATATTTATTGTTTTTATGAGGGTTTATGGGTCTTTATGGTTTTTAAAATCAATAGGGCAAAGAAGGCGCGTGCCAAGAAGAAAGCTTGGCGCCTCAATTAATAAAAAGAAAAGGTACAAATTTTTAAAATCTATAGGGATTCTACGTATTTTATGTTTTTTATGGTTTTTACTATTTTTATGCTATTTTAGTGTTTTAAGGGTTTTTGAAGTTTTTATGGTTTCGAGGGGTTTTAAGGGTTTTTATGGTTTTTATGTTTTTAGAGTTTGTTAATATTTTTAGGGGTTTAATGGATTTTATAGTATTTATTGATTTTTGTGTTTTTTTGATTTTTGAGGTTTTTATGGGTTATATGGGTTTTAATGATATTTTTGGTTTTTAGTGTTTTAGTGTTTTTTTTTGTTTTTAGGGGTCTTATGTTTTTTTAGGTTTTATGGTTTTCCTATTGGTTTTCATGGTTTTTATGGGTTTATATATGTTTTTTGGTATTTTAGTTCTCTTTATTATTTTTATGGGTTTTTATTGGTTTTATATGATTTTGATGGTTTTTAGGTTTTTTAGGATTCTTGGGTTTTAGGGTTTTTATTGAGTTGTTAAGATTTTAATGTGTTTAGAGTTTATTAAAATTTTGGAGGGTTAAATGGATTTTAGAGTCTATATTGTTATTTAGGTTTATATATATTTTAATTGTTTTAATAGAAAATTAGCATTTTTTTAGATTTTTCTAGGGATTTTTGACTTTTAAATTTCTCATCTGGTTTTACCATTTTATAGGTTTTTATGGGTTTTATATGTTTTTATGTTTTTCTTTTTTCGTAGTGGTTTTTCGGGTTTCTAGGGATTGTAACATTTTTAAATATTTATTAGGATTTTTATAATTCTTTAGGGAATTTAGGGATTTATAGGGTTTTTAGGGTTTTATGATTTTCCTAGAGTTTTTAGGGGTTTAAGGGTTATTTTGTTTTTAATTATTTTTAAGGATTTTTATGCTTTTCAAGGAATTTCTGGTTTTTAGGGAATTTGGGGGGTGTTTAGGGGTTTTTATGGTCTTTAGTGTATTTATTTATTTTTATTTATTTTTTGGTTTTTTTGAGTTTTTTGGGTTTTATTATTTTTTTAATATTTTTGGGGGTTTAAATGGTTTTTAGTGTTTTATTAGGCTTTTAGGGTTTTATCGGTGTTTATGATTTTTAACGTTTTAAGGGCCTTTATGATTTTAGGGTTTTTATGGTTTTTTCGGTTTTTATGGTTTTTATGGTTTTTAACATTTGTTGGTTTTTAAGGGGTGTTAATTATTTTTTATGTGTTTAGGGTTTTCTTAGTTTTTAGGGTTGTTTAAATTTTTGTGTATTTATACGAGTTTTATGGTTTTTTATTTTTTCTAGTAATTTTTATGGTTTTTGTAGTTCTTTTTTTATTGTGGTTTTTTAGATTTTTTAGCAATTTAAGGTTTTTATGGGTTTTATGTGTTTTTAGGTTTTTATCTTTTTATTAGGTTTTTTCCGAGATTTTAGGGTTTTTAAATTTTTGGTTATTTTAAGGGGTCTTGTAGGATTTTTATAGTTTTAGGGGTTTTATGTATTGATATTAGGTTTTTTTATGTTTTTATGAGTTGTGGGGTTTTCTGGGGGTTTTTGAGTATTTATGGTATTTATTGTTTTCAAAGTTTTTAATGTTTTTAGGCTTTTAGAGTGTTTAAGAGTTTTTATTGGATTTTTAAGAGTTTTTGGGTTTGGATGTTTTAATTTTTTTAATGATTTTATGATTTTTAGGTGTTTTATGTTTTTTAGGGTTTTTATCATTTTAAAGGTTTTTTCAGGTTTTTAAGTGTTATAGGTTTTTAATGTTTTCATAGGATTTTTTAGTGTTTTTTGGGTATTTAATTTTTTTGGAAATTTATAGGGGTTTTTATTATTTTTTTGGGTTATTTGGGTTTTTAGGGATTTTGAGTGTTTTTATAGATTATGGATTTTTTAGGATTTTTAATGATTTTTAGGGTTTTCAACGTTTTTTGGTTTCTATGGGTTTTAAATCATTTTAGTTTTTTATGTTTTTTTGTAGATTTTCATGGGTTTTAGGGTATATTAGGTTTTTATGGATTTTTAATAACTTTATGGGTTTTAGGGTTTAATGGTTTCTTGAATCTTTTTATGATTTATAGGCTATTTATGGTTTTTTTAGGTTTTTATAAATTTTTTGGTCTTTTTAGGGGATTAAATTTATTTAGTGTTTTTTAAAAAAGTTGGGGGTTAAAATTGTTTTTAGAGATTTTATGGGTTTCTAGGGTTCTTATGGGGTATTTTGGGTTTTTGGGGTTTTTGGGTGTTTTCATGGTTTTTTAGGATTTAAGGTTTTTTAGGGATTTTAGCCTTTTAAAGTTTTATGGGTTTATGATTTTTTTGGTTATTAAGTACAACTATGGGTGTTTATTTGTTTTTATGGTCTTTTAAATTTTTATTATTTCTTATTTAATTTTTAGAACTTTCAGGGTTTTTAGGATTTTCTAAATTTTTAGTGTTTTTTTTCTTTATTTAGATTTTGAGGGGTTTGAATTATTTTTAGGTTTTAAGGTGTTATTAAGGTTTCTTCAGGTTGTAAGGGTTATTTTATGTTTTTTTGGATTTATAGGATTTTTATGGATTTTTTTAGTTTTTTGAGGTTTTATGTTTTTTTGTTTTATATGGATTTTAATGTTTTTTAGTGTTTTTTAGTGTTTGTTAACATTTTATGTGTTTAAAGGGTCTTATTATTTGAAGTTGGTTTTTTTGATTCTTATGGGTTCTTAGGGTTCTTTATGTTATTATTATTATTTTATTTGAAGGGGTTTTTTAGTGTTATTATGTGTTTTAAGCATATTTATGTTTTGAAGGGATTTATTTGTTTTTGCGTTTTTCTGGTTTTTTAGTTATTTTTAGGTTTTTTAGGGTTATTTTTTTTTGGGAATTTTTAAACATTTTTTGGTTTTTTATTATTTTTTGGGGGTTTTAAGAATATTGAGGGTATTATGGTTTTATGGATTTTAGGGTTTTTTCATTTTTAGGAGTTTTTTAGTTTTTATGGGTTTATGGTTTTTTATAGATTGTTATATTTTTTAGTGGTTGTAGGGTCCAATAAAATTTGCAAAGGAGATTCTACCCAATTCCTCCCAAATAATTGGGGGGAAGAATTGAGAAAACTCAAAGGATTCACAAAGCCGAACCGGTCCGCAGACCGGTCCAAATAATGACGCCACACAGCCAGTTCCGCGAAGCACCCTTTCCACGAACTATTGTCATTCGTGAAATGGAGGCAGAGATCCTCTACAGGCATGAAGTAGGACGAGCACTGGACCGGTCCACCATCACGAACCGCCCCCATCCGCGGACCGCCTCAACCTGTCCGGTCAGCATCCACAGTCGTTCGCAAAATGGGGGCGGAACCCTCCGTGGCCGCGAAGCACTCCCCGAGCTCATTTGGTTTGTAGGGGGAGATGCGCTCAATGTCCCCTGTGAGTTGTGGATTGACCGAGTCATCTGTGAATCGGGTTTTCGGTCATGGGACTCTACAAATGGTGCCACATGACCATAGATACATCCTTTTCCCCACTCTATAAAAGGAGATCGAGGGGAAGAGAAGGGGGGAGTCGGAGGAGATCGACCAGATTCGGGTGGAAGGATTTTGAAGGAAGGATTAGGATTTCGAAAACAGCGAAGTTCTAGTTCGTGAACCAGAGAAGGTATGAACCTAGGATCGAACTAATAAGGAACCGAAAATGCATAACAACTTGGTGAACTGCTAACTTAAAATAACAAAGAAACTAAGACCGCGAACCATGGACCCTCGGTGGATGCACTCCCCACGGTCCAGGGAGTTTATGCCTCTTTTCTGATCCGCCGCTCCACGTAGCACCCTGATATGGGGGTGATGCCTCGACCTACTAACTCCCGACCGGTGCCGCCCTTGGCCGCCACTGCTCGCATGGAACCCTCCGCGAACCACCCTGGTACGCGGATCGAACCCGAATCCACGAACCACCGTGGTTCGCGGGATACTTACCATTCCGCGGACCACCCTGGTTCGTGAGATGCCTACCAGTCCGCAAACCACCCTGGTTCACGGGATTCCCACCAGTCCGCGAACCACCCTGGTTCGCGGACAACTTATCCAATAGCGTAGCAGTTCCCTACGTGAAGGGCGCCACCACCCATACCCCTATGTGGCCCGCTGAATCCTTCGGAGTTCCAGTTCCCCGAGCCAGATAAAATCCTTCCAATCCGGCCTGATCCTCCATAACTCCCTTATTGGCATGTTCATCAACCCCAAGCCAAGGCCTCCACCGGAGCCACCAAATCCATGTGGTGTAACTCTCAGGCGCATCAGTGCGCCGTTTTGAGTTCACATACCCATGGTAAGCAGGGGCGAAGGGGTTGCCCCGGCCCTTGAGTAGATTTCCAAAGCATTCCTGGCTTCACATTCCCAAGGTAATTTGGAGTCTAAGCTTAGGAGTCCTCATTCTACACATCCACTTGTCAGGGCTGGGGAACTACTCCCTTCTTTGGGGTGTAGTAAAATACCCATCAGAAGGAATCCCCCATGCACTTCCGTACTTCCCCCGAGAATGAGGGTGGTGATGGGCACAGGAGCACCTCTTTCCCTCTCCCGCTACGCTTTGTCGCCCTGGGTGTCCATATCGAAGAAAGCCTCGACCTTATGGGCCGCTCTGTGCGTAAGCCCACTCTACTTCCCACGGACGCACCATTCGTGATGTGATCGTCTGGTCCCTGGCTGCCTCTTGTTTCTCACACCGAGCATGACTCACGTGGGAATAAAGTAAGCATCGACCTTGACATCCTCTTATGGGCCACCTCAGAGCGTAATCCCCACTCATGCGAACTACGAGGACATTGATTCCCCACCATAGGGATATGTAGGAAGCCTCCAAGAGGTTCAAGCCTGATCACCATCGGACCCCTAGGTCCACCTTCACGTCGGTTCTCCAACACCCCAATTCGAACTACATGGACTTTGATCCCTGTCTCTTAGGCAGGGTATGTAGGAATCCTCCCTGAGGTTCAAGCCCAACAACCGGCCGATCCTACTATCTTCGCGTCATTTAACCGCAGCAACCCTAGTGCCGCCTCAATGAGTCCAAGCTCCTCGGGATCATTAATTCAACGAGGGATGGTAAACCTTAGGCATAAAAGATTCTGAACCCCTACATCCTGCTGACCGTTTCCAATCAGGAGAAATCCGTGGATCCTATGCTTTGGTATAATCCAAAGATTCTCGAACATATGAACACATCTTAAATCTATAAGAGAGTCCTAGAACATGCAATAGTCCCCCCAAAAAAGGTGCGATGAGCCCGAATTCCCATCCTCTCGACCAATGTGAGTTCTTAAGTATTACTCATCAAACCACCCAACAAACGCCTGCCTTTGGAAAGAAGGTCCATGTATTATTGGATATGGAACCATTGGGAATTTCAAGGCGGAAAATGGTGCACCTGGTATGAGTGATTAAGTAGAACCCGACCTTCTCTAATCAACCATCGGGTAGCGCATGTTTCTTCCCCACGACCCCGTCGTGCGCCTCTGAGACAAACAAATGGTGAACCCGACGTGAATCTTTAACCAATCATGATGAATTTAACCTAATCCCACTATGTGCCCCCTTTTACTTATAAAGAGGACCAAGAAAGGTCATTAATTACGCATGGGATATTGAGATGCATCTTTGATAGGTTTTATGCTTGTATTTGTTAAAATGTTTTACAGGTACCATATAAAAATCCCTCCGATCCAATGGAGTCATGAAGGAACTCACATGCACGTGCTTCCAACAATATGATGAGCAGACATCCTCACTAATGGAGGACCTTTTCACCCACCCAACATCTTCAACGCTGGGTCTCATATGCGTTAATCCAAGAGTACCACGTGAATGGTACTCTCCCAACATTGGAGGCTTCCATGCATGCCCTCCAATCCACCAGGACTCGCTGATCGCCTGCCCATCAGTAGCTGCAAAGGCAGATCCAGATAGCCCGGGTTGCTGTCTTTAACAGTTTCGAGAGTCTGTCCCCAGAACGAGACTATGTGTACCTCCCTTATCTTAGGGAGGCAGATGAGGTCAACGATGAGGACGTCATTTCCGATGAATGTGGGTTCTGCTCTAAGGCCCATGCCAGAAGACGTCGTTGTGGTCACTCCACGACTCAACATCCTCTCGCCAGGGAGGACATCACCCTGAGGACCTAGGATCACGCTCCCCGAGGTCCAGCCCCTCGGACCACCCGATGATGGTGAAAAACGTGCAATCAGGGGTCGGTCATCACCCTGGTCCCTGAGGAGGAGTTCTGTTTCCCAGTCACGGAGATGCATCACAAACAGGCACATACACCTGTTCGCTCCCCCAAAGCCCACCGTCCAGACATGGTGGCATCATGCGAGCAGGCGTGCATCCCCGCCAGGCTCCATCAAGCCCGTCGCTCACGTAGGAAGTCACCTACCCGGCATGCACCTCTCCCTGCCTAGGGACATGAAGCCCACCAACCCAACGTGGTGGCGAGCCAACGTCTATAGGACCAGCTCCCAGTAGGTCCTCCTGATTCCCACCGTCCAACATGTTGGTGATCAGAAAATTCCACCACCTAGATATGGTAGAAACTCATAGGCGGGCACGTCTCCCTGCCAACAAAGGCCACCAACTCGATACGGTGGGAAACCAATATATGTAGCGCTAGCTCCCTGTGGATGAAAGTAATGTCCGTCATCCCGATGTGGCAGAAAACAGAGAGATAAACCGGCGTATCCCAGTACAGGGGAAGATTCGTTCACCTGCCCTGACATTGGATAATTCTCAGTACCCACTGACCACTAGAGGACCAGATTAGGATATTCCTACTCCGATACTAGAATGGGCCTTCATACCCATTCCATCCAAAGATGATTCTCTGCATATCCTGGCAATGATGGAGGAGAAGGTATTGATCCCAGATCTTATATTGCAGAATTTACAGAATGTAATTGCCTCAGTGGAAACAGTAAGGATTCAAGTGAGAGCCCGTCTCCCCAATTGAGGCGACTCTTCTAAGAGATGATATAGCCACCTCGCAGTAGATCTGCATCCCTGCTTCCGCCCAGGAGGGTCACCGGCTATATTCTCGGACGCAAGGGAAACCAGATCGAGCAGTTCACTCGTTCCAACTGGGGGACACCCGTCCATCACGGTGGATGCTCAATATCAGGCATATATACCTGCTAAATGTCAATATGTTTGTCAGCATATCCTGGTAGCTTCACGGGACCCAATTAGATAGGGTCCCAAAGGTGAAGGCCACTGTCAATAGCAGACAGTCCCCTCTGCCCGCAAGGAAGCACCCCGAACACGCCGAAGGTAGCTGGAAAATAAAGAGTAGGTTCACGACCCCACTCTATTGAAAGCTGGGGTTCCCAAGGCTGCTAAGCACACATCGCAGGCTCAGAACCCTGCCCACCCATTACCATATTATGGGAGTGGCAGTAGTAGTTGCAAAGGTCCTCCCTGCAATGTTGCTACCAGCAGCTCTGAAGGTCCACCCTAGAGCACCAGTGAGGGCCTCCCCCATGGGCATATAATGATCGACCACGAGTGCTCCTCTTTTGATGCGAGTCCCAGAAACCCTCCACATGACCAGAAGATTGAGCAGCAAGAAGGTCCTCCACTTGTTGCGGTCCACCCTGAAGGTCCTCCCTGGGGTATACGCTGCAAACGCTCTCCATGCTGTGGGACCACAGATTATGATGGTAGTCCTCGCAATTATAGTGGCATCTATGGAGGCCCTCCCCACAGTGACATCTCATCACGACAAGAAGTCCCTCCCCTTGTTCTGTCTTTCCCTGAAGGTCCTCCCCAGGGGTTATGTTGCAATGACACTCTGCGCAGCCGGGCATTAGATCACGGTGGTAGTCCTCTCCACCCTGATAACGGAGGTTCTCCTTGTAGAGACGTCAATCAATGAGAAGGACCTCCCCTAATTTTAGTACATTCTAGAGGCCCTCCCCAGGGTGTATCCTGCAGATATTCTCCTTGTGGCAGCTGTAATGGTAGTCCTTTCCATTGCCACAGCTGTGATTGTAGTCCTCGCCACCACGACCACCATTGCGAAGGTCCTCCCCTCATTGGCCCCAAGCAACAAGAAGGCCCTCTCCTTGTCATAGTGTGTCCTAAAGGACCTACCCAGGATACACATCGAACTTCAATCCATGATGGTCATCCTCTACATGATGGTAGTTGTTGTGGAGGTCCTCCCCGCAATGTTGCTACCAGCAGCTCTGAAAGTCCTCCCCAGAGCACCCGTGGGGGCCTCCCTCGTGGGAATATAACGATCGATCACGAGAGCTCCTCTTTTGATGCGAGTCACAGAAACCATCCACGTGACCAAAAGATCAAGAGGCAATAAGGTCCTCCACTTGTTGTGGTCCACCCTGAAGGTCCTCCCTGGGGTATACACTACAATCACTCTCCATGCAGTGAGACGAAAAATTATGATAGTAGTCCTCACTATCATAGTCGCAACTACGAAGGCCCTCCCCATAGTGATGTCTCATCATGACAAGAAGGCCCTCCCCTTGTCGTGGATTACCCTAAAGTTCATCCCCAGGGGTTACGTTGAAACGACACTCCGTGAAACTAGGCATCAAATCACATGGGTAGTCCTCACCACCCTGTTAGTGGAGGCCCTCCCCGTAGAGACGTCATGCAACGAGAAGGCACACCCATCATTGAGGTACATTCTGAAGGCCCTCCCGAGGGTTTTCCCTGTAGATTTTCTCCCTGCGGAAGATGTAATGGTATTCCTCGCCGTTGCAGCAGCTATGATGGTAGTCCTCGCCACCACGGTCGCCATTGAAAAGGTCCACCCCATAGTGGCCCCAATCAACAAGAAGGTCCTCCCCTAGTCGCAGTTTGTCTTGAAGGTCCTCCCTAAGATGCACGTCGAACGTCAAACCATGATTTTCAACCTCACCATGATGGAAGTTGTTGCGAAGGACCTCCCTGTAACAACGCTAAATAGCCAGAAGGTCCTCCCCTTGATGTGACACGCCTTGGAGGTCCTCCCCAGGGTATGGACTGTAAAAGTCCTCTATGCAGTTAGGCGTCAAGCTGTGATGGCAGTCCTTTCCATTGTAGCCGCCATTGCAAAGGTCCCCCCCGCAATGACATATCATATCGACAGGAAGGTCCTCCCCTTGCCGAATCAAGCACAGAAAAGCCCTCGTATGCCGAGGCACTTAGAAGGTCGGGATCAAGTATTTCAGATTCCCAGTTAGTCTCCAACGACATCATTCTTCAATCGGGAGACATTTCGGGGCCACATTCATCTTCTGAACTGCCTCGGAATCACAAACATGATGATTCAGCACCTACCAGTCCCACTACCTCTGACCACACTATCGGTGAGTACCTCAGTTGGGATGACCAAGTAGAGGAGTCACTAGCGGAGTAGTACACTGACATGTTGCACCTAAGGAAATGATTGTCTAGGGATGATATACCAGTTATGTTTTGGCCCACGACCAATTCTCAGTTTGACATACCCAAATAGTTGTCAGAAGAATTCTTGCATGGCATCCGCCACAATATATGGACGACCCTATGTTGGCTGAAATCAAGATTCCTGCCCTACGACGGGTATGTAGACCATGTCAAGGCAATAAGAGACCTCCTGGGTCACATCGACCTGGAAGCTCTTCCTTCAGCATGATAATAGAAACCTGAGAGGCACAAATGAAACATGGAGATTGCCTGCCTCCGTGCGCTACACGAGCTACGCCACCTCATTGCTGATGCTCCGACGGGAGTCCATATCAGAGGATGGGGGGAGACATAGAGATTTGTATTTGACTCTTCTCCCCGCCCATAAGAACCTGTTCGGCATGGTCCCTTGCAACTTCATCATGTCAAGATGACAATTGAGTGGTCTCCCTATTCGTGAAAGGCAACACACCCAACTGAGTTAGGCCTTGAGTAAGTCCCAAAAGCGTCAGGCCCGACGGGAAAAATCCATTCAAGAACTCCTAAATTAGGCCATATAGAGAATACAAAAGGCTTATTTCCTAAGAGAGGCAAATTATTGATCTTTTCCTACCTCACTAAAAAGGATAGGTTCACAGAAGAACTCATCACCAAAACCAGTTCACCCCCGAATGGGGGCATGCAATATCAGGTATGTAGTAATAGCCACAGCCACTACCGCATTCCAGGGTCAACCCCAGCCTGGAGGGCTGGGGGCATATTTTACAACAAATTCACCGGTAATACCAATAAAAACAGGAAGAGACTCAACGTCCAATGAATAGATCCAACCCCAGCCCTTTGGGCTGGGGAAATTATTACCCCATCAACATCTCCCACGAGAGTCAGTATTCTCTTGTCTAGGGAGGACAGTCAGAAGAGGAGGTTCCCATTCTATCCTGTCATTTGAATCATCATCCCCTCCGAGAGGAAGGTACACCATAAGGTCGCATCAAAGAACTCTCCGCATCACCCTTCATCAAGAATTTTGAAGTCAATCCCAGGTCATGAAAGGGAAGGCTAGCAGAAGACGCGGGAGATTCGATTCTTATTTGGAAGATGACATCTTCTCTGCCCCGTGATATGCATCTATCAACGTCATAGAGGTTAACCCCATGGGTGACACCAGAGATGCTGCAAATTAGGATGGATCGAGAGACGATGGTTCTGGTCAGGCTATGACTCACAACGAACCACTAGGTGTGCACACCAAGATCCAGAGAGCCACCCTAAATATGGCTGCCCCTTCAGCTAACCTCCCTCTGCTTACCCTGTGAGCATCCAACAAGGATAAGAACAAAGGACCGGTTACCCTTAATTCGTCCCCTCATCTCGACAAAATCAAGCCACTCATGCTTGAAGAGAGGTTCACTCAATAAGAAGAGGAAATGAAGGAATTTAGGCTGGTTATTGCTGAGCTACTCCAGAGGAATAGTCTTATTGAAAACGCAACTCAAGTGGAGCAACATCATGAAATCCCAATATGTGCACCTCAAAGTCCTAGGGTTACCCTACCCAACGAGGCACCTGGTCCGTCCAACTACCTAAATGTGGATTTGGATGAATACCAAGACTTCCCTCCACTTAGGAAGCAACCAGAGGAAGTACACTCGAACCCTCCGTGGGTGCCCCGAACAGAATATGCACCCTTTGTTCCGGCTGAGCCAGATCCTTGAGTAATGCCTCATGCTGCACCTACCCAAGATCGAGCCTAACAGGATGTAAAACAGGGTATCGCTAATAACATCAAGGCACTGACAGCTCGATTGGAGGTGATGGAGGGCCGACGCGATCCGATACAGCCAGAGCGGAAGCCCTACCTAGATTGGGTAAGTAACACACCTCCCCAACCCAATTTTGGGAGCCTGATATTCCCTATAATCAATGGATCAGGTGATCCCGAACAACATTTGATGCACTACTCATCCTATTGTGACCCTATGATGGGAACTCTGTAACAAAAAGAATTAGTGAAACTCATATGCTTCGGGCGGATCTTGAAAGGATTCACATTCGTCTAGTATACAAGTATACTAGCCCAGTCAATAAACATCTAGGAGGACCTTCGACAACAATTCCTGGTCCTTTTAATCTCAACATTGCCTAAGACAATGTTCAGTGACCTCATGAACTGCAAGCAGAGGGAGAATGAGAGGTTCTCAGATTTCAATGCCAGATGGAAAGGTCTGCCCTACTCTCTGAACATGCCAATTCCCCAAGACGAGATGCTGGATATATGCATCGATAATCTTAGAGATGAGCTGCAAACACCACTCATACCAGTGGAGTGCACCACTGGATTTCGCCAACTCTCAGCCATTGCCCAGAGAATTGAGGGATCCCTGCAACAGGCCAATTTGAAGCCTTGTGTGGCCTCACAGACTCCTGCAAGGAGAACAGTCAGAGCTGAAGTGTCCTCTGTCACGCTCAAGCCAGACCCTGCGCCTGCTCCACCGCTCAGGGCTCCACCAAATCGTCAAGTGCCCCCTGTATATCAACGACCGCCTCCACCTAAGAGAGATGATCAGAAAGGATCGAAGCAGAACCATTTTTAGGAATGAAGACACAAAGCATACTCATTCCGAGAGGACCAAGTCCATGACTACTTCATCGCTGCCATGAATTGCAACTTTCTCCACCTCCTAGAGATGAGAAAACCCAAATAAGTAGTCCGCAATGATAGAACAGACTACTATCCTCACCATCGAATGTTGGGGCACAATATTTGATAATGGTTCGTCTTCAAAGACCTCCTGCAAAGGATGGTAGACTTTGGGCAGGTCGAGCTGGGACCACCCCTATCACATGCGACGTATATTTCTACCACCAACCATAATAAAGGGTAGGGGTGGCAGGATGTCACCAGAAAAAGGGGAAGAAATTTGATAACTTGATGACTTAGAAGACTATCAACGGAGCCCAGGGCATACTTTGAGCTCAGCTACGGTGTCCAGTGTTGCCACCAACAGCCCTTGATGCCGCACAACCGACAGTATCATCCTCACAACCCTCCACGATCCGGTCATCCAGGCGTAATAGAAAAGTGAGGAGACAAGCACAAGAGGAGCAATCCGGAACAAGGCCAAAGTTAGCCCCGACGCTGTCAGATTTCATGCCCCCAAACATAGCGCAATGGGCACCGACCCACCAAACGGCACCATCGGTGACAACCGACCAGGTTGACCTGTTAGAGGATGAAGAGCCAATATTTGGTTCCATCAATGTCATCCATCTTATGGAATCGTCCCCTAACAAAGGGTACGGTTAGGAACCCGAGTTCTCGACACGAGGAGCCGAGATGAGGAATCGCAGAGGCAAGGGATACCAGGGGAGGCACAATCACAGCCGACACCAACCCTACGGTTGGACCTCGGCCCAAACCATCAGTATCACAGAAAAATGTGGGAGAGCCCTTCAACGGACTCAACAGGAGAAAGAATATCCCCCCACCTCCATAAGCAGCCACCCTGGCCCTGTTATTCTACTATACCCATCAAAGGAGGAACAAGCGTCTAGCTGCCTAGTGCGCATGAACAGACCAGTCAAGAGAAGCCCCCAGAACGTGGGAACATCGTCGACATCTGACTCTGCGACTGATCCCTACTCATCACATACTCTAGCTCCCAAGCCTCCTTTTATAACTCTCCCGACAGCAGAGAAGCATCGGCCATTGGAGAAAATGTACAACATCCTTAAGCAGCTGGCATCAGTACCATCCATGTTGTCCATCCTGGAGGCCCTGGGTTAGTCAGATGACCTCAGGGAGGCTCTTATAGAAGACTTGCTCAGTCCCCAAGAGTTTCAAGCTGAGGTTGCTGCCGCCGAGATTTACGAGACAGAGACTAGCCTGACTGAATGCAATGCGGTTATTTCCTTCACCAATCAGGATGAAGATTCTATCATTAAAGGACACATAAAACCACTATATGTGTCTGACACGTTGAATGAAGTTGATATCCGAAAAGTCTTCATCGACAATGTCTATGGAGTTAACCTCCTTCCCCTACGGACACTCCGTATGTTGGGCTATAGTGAGGATGATTTAATACCCTCAGCCACAACACTCTTAGTTTACAAAAAAAGTGAGAAGATGAAAATGTGTCAAATTAAGTTAAAGACCCATTTTGGAGACCTCGTGGCCTACTCAGAATTCCTGGTGGTCTGGCAGAACACAGCATTCAATGCCCTGCTGGGGAGGCCGTGGCTCCATAAGCACAGGGTCATTCCTTTGTCATACCACCAGTTTATTAAGTATTGCGTCAATGGGAAAACTGGGACATTGTGCGCCGACAAGGCTCCTTTCGATCTCTCCGACTCACACTACATTGATGCCAGTTTTAATGAGAAAAAGAAGAAGAAGCCTTTGGCCGATGGTGTTGACTGGATCCCCGCTTCGAATGGTCTGGAAGTGGTTCCTGATGACCCACTCTGGCAACTCAACAGAGACTACGTACTTCTCATCAACCATATTGAGAGAAAGGGTTCATGTTCAGACACACACTCAGCTCTCTTCATGACTTCAGCCATAATGGCTGAGTGCGAAAATGAGGGAACGTCATCCAACCCATAATATGGGGATGAATACTCGAGCAGGGATGGCCACGATGCCTTTCCATCACCTCCGGACTCCAAAGAACCTGTGTTGGGATCTCTCCCCCTATCAGATCAAGAATACGAGGATTTGGGAGAAGAAGAGGATGAAGATCTCAAGGATGCACCTCCCACATTTGAGGAGGGTATCTACACCACGGTGGACGAGCTCAGGGAAATAAACTTGGGTACCAAGGAAGAACCGAGGAATACTCTCATTAGTGCAGTCATGTCCCCTGAGGAGCATGAGGTATATACCTCTTTCCTGAAGCAACTCCAGTACGTATTTTCCTGGAATTGCACAGAAATGCCAGAACTCAATCCTGAAGTGGTGACGCATCACCTGGGTCTTCTAGAGACCACCGGGGCTATATTCAGGACTCCAGAAGGACACATACCTCACATGATGCTAAAATAGAGGCTAAATTCGATAAGATCATTAAAGAGGGATTCATTCAGGAGGTCTAGTAACCCATCTGGTTTTCCAACATCATCCCTGTCATGAAAAAGGACAGAAAAATCCGCATCTGCATTGACATCAGAGATCTCAATCGGCATTTCCCGAAAGATGATTTCCCAGTCCCGATCATCGAGTTATTTATCGATGCAATGACTGGTTATGAGGATATATCCTTCATGGACATCTATTCTCGGTATAATCAGATCTGGATGGCCTGAGAAGAGGAAGAAGCCACTGCCTTCAGAGCCCCCCAAGAAGTATTCTATTACAGGTTCATTCCCTTTGGTCTCAAGAATGCGGGATCCACATATCAGTGCGCCATGCATCGTATTTTCCAACCATTCCTGGGGAAATTCGTTGGATGTTACATAGATGACATGGTGGTTAAGTACAGAAAGTGCTCAGATCACCTGTCAAACCTTGAGACCATCTTCAACAAACTTCAACAACATAGCCTGAAGATGAACCCCTTGAAGTGCGCCTTTGGGTTTACCTTAGGGAAATTCCTTGGCTTCGTCATACGCCATCACTACATCAAATTTGACCCTGAAAAGACGAAGTCTATCCTTGGCCTGGCACCTCCCCACAACCTCACTGAGTTGAGAGCATTCTAGGGGCACTTGGCCTATATCAGGCGGTTCATAGACAACCTGGAAGGAAAATGTTTGCCCTTTACCAGGTTAATGAAAAATGGAGTCACGTACCAACGGACAGATGACTTCCAAGAGGCGTTCGACAGCCTCAAGAAGTACCTTTTAAGCCCTCCAGTTCACATGCCCCCGGTTGAGGGAAGACCTCTCATCCTATACGTGATGGCCCTAGAGCGGTCATTGGGAGCCTTCCTCGCACAAAAGAATTACGCCGATAGTGAAAACAGTCTCTATTACCTCAGTCGAACAATGATTGTTGCTGAGACTCGATACTCAAACATCGAGAAGAGCTGTTTGGCCTCGGCCTTCATGGTTGAAAAGTTGCGACATTATCTGCAGCATCATAAAGTCCACTTGGTATCGCGTAATAAACCGCTCAAATACATCCTCAGCCGCCTGATGCTGACTGGGCACCAATCCCGATGGGCAGTCATCCTACAATAGTTTGACATCCGATTTGTGCCTCAGAAAGCCATAAAGGGAAAAGCATTAGTAGATTTTATGGTAGAGCACCCCTCAACAGGGATTACCAAACCAGACATCGAGCTACAGGATGAAGACATCTAAGTGGTTCAAGAGGGGCACAAAACAAGGGAAATGTACTTCGACGGTGCATCCCGATGCCCAACCGGGAAGATAATGGAAGACCCCAAATTTAACAAGGTGGGCCTAGGGATAATGCTCATGACCCCTGAAGAGGCTATCTTTCCTTATTCCTTTCTCATGTCAGATGGTTGTATGAACAATGAAGCAGAGTATCAATCCCTCATTGTAGGCATATAGCTTGCACTCTAGGTAAAAGTACATCACCTTAAGGTAAAAGGTGACTCAGAACTAGTCATCAAGCAAGTCAATAGTGACTATGCTATCTAAAAGGAAGAGCTTATTCCCCTATTTGACCATATCTAATGGTTAATGGGGGAATTATCTACAGAACCAACATTGACCTATATTCCCTGGTCCCAGAATGCCCAGGCCGATGCATTAGCCAATGTGACGACAGCCCTAGCCGATCCAGACTAGGATGAAATAGTTATCAGTATTTCTCACCGCCGAATGGACTTGTTGTTTGTCTAGAACAAGAAGGAAGAAATCCATGAAGTTAGTCCTGTCTCTGAGCCATATTCTCCCACCACCGGTTGTATGACCCCCATTTTAAACTACCTTCAACGGGGAGAAATTCCATTAGACAAGGCTGAACGAGAGAAAATACAGAGAAGGGAAATCAAATTTTCCCTATATGGCAGCACAGGTCAGCAAGAAGTCCTCTAAAAACGAGGCCTCGACAGAATACTCCTCAGGTGCATTGATGGAGAAGAAACTGCCTCCGTCATGACTGAACAACATTCCAGTGTGTGTGGGACACATCAGTCGGGGACCAAGCATTCCCATTAGGTTTGAAGACTCGGGTACTATTGGCCCACACTAGCACGAGATTGCGATCATTTTACTGAAAAATGCCAATCATGCTAAATCCATGCCAAATTCATACACCAACCCCCAGAGTTACTTAATCAGGCCAAGTACTCCTAGTCATTTTCCATCCGAGGAAGGATGTTGTGGGACCATATCCCCCCGCCATAGCCAAACAGCTAAAGTATATCCCCATGGAGACCGACTTCTTTTCCAAATGGGTAGAAGTTGTACCCCTTAAGGAAGTCGGGGCAAGAAACGTTGTTATCTTTTTGAAAACCAATTTCCTAACCATATTTGGTGTCCTTCATACCATACTGACAGATAATGGCACCAACTTCTGCTCTGCTAAATTGGAGAAACTATACCAAGAGTACGGTATCAAGGCCAACCACTCATCCTGCTACCATGTGGTGGCCAACGGACAGATATAGTATTTCAACAAGACCCTGTCCAACATTCTCCAGAAAATAGTGGACAAAGACAATATATCATGGCCGGATAAACTCCTTCATGTATTGTGGGCCAACCGAACCACAATCTGCACCGCTACTCTGGCCACTCGGTACTCATTGGTATACGGAACAAAAGCATTCCTGCCCATTGAGCTTTAATTAACCTGGCTCCGTGTTGCCATTTGTGATCAATTATCCAATGATGAGCAATCAAAAAAGCGGCTAGGTGAATTGGAACAGCTAGAAGAGAAGCGAATGCACACTTTTCACCATCTGGAAGTATACCAGAACTGGATTGCACAAGCCTTCCATAAAAAGGTTCGTCTTCAGTCTTTCATGGAAGGAGAATTGGTGTTGGTCCTCCCGACCCCAATGATAACTAGAAGGAAACCTCCAACGCTAGATCCCAAATGGGAGGGACCATATGTTATACATAAGGTCTACTCCAATGGAGAATATGCCCTAATCTATGTAACATCCTGGACCCGAGTGCCATGAAATTGGTGCCCCGAATCTAGTTCGTCACATTACCTCAAGCGTGTTTCCCCAAACGCCAGAGGCTGCCGACTAGTAGCAAGGGCCCAGGTCTGATAGTGGGGAAACTATGCCCTCATTTTTCAAAGTGTAGCGCAACGAAAAACAGAATAAAACATGCATGAAACAGCGGAAGCAGTAAACCATACACAACTAAAACAAACAACAATAGTGGATATAACCAACAGTATATAAATAATGATTCTACTTGTCTCAATTTCTATGAAAACAGCCAGAACAAGTTATACATCAATACAGCACAACCAAAAGCAGAGTACAGCAAAACAAAGCAAAACAGATGGCAGCAGCATCGCGAGCCTAGGCTCGGTCCCATGCCCTCCTACTCCTCAGAAACAGTCAAGTCCCTGTATATGGACTCTTGCCCCTACCCACACCTGTAGAAACGTAATCTGTTTGGGCCGAAAAGCATGACCCAAACTGGGTGTGAGAAACATATCGCAGTAGGCACCCACCAAAGGCCCGTGCCCAACTGCGTGTAAGCATGCAACAATAGTGTGTAGTAGTAAAATGAAATAATGTAATCATTTGTCAAAAGTAACTAATTACCAGTTATATTTCCATTTTAATATCCATTTAATTCATTTAATTTAAAATACCACAATAGTGAATATTCTAAATAACCAGCTAATGTCCTCAGACATGTAAACCCCTACCCTCAGGTAAAGAGTATCCAACACAAGAATCCTCTATCAGGCATAATAGAGTTTTCCCTCAGGCGTAGGTATTGTCTCGCTCAGGCACAGAGTCTATTTCCCTAAGGCACGAAAGAAGTTTCCCACAGGTCAAGAATATCTACTGCCCTCAGGCTAAATAGTGCAGTGCCCATAGGCTAATCACAACAACACCCTCAGGCTAATCAGGTAATCGGGTCGTGCCCAACATGTCAAAATAAAGTAAACAAACAAGTCATCTCAAAGAAATTCTACAATTACTACATTAAAGGCATACCCTTGGGTACCCTAGCCAAATGGCTAAACAGTGGAACACACCCCCGAGGTTGTTCCAGATCCAAGAATCAATCCCAACCAGCATTTTATTATCACAATTTAATCACCAATGTGACTCTAGGAATTAAATATAGAAATGGCCTTAGCCACACGACACCCCAACATGGGTTTGTGTCACCAAAATGCACAAAACACGCGGTAGTTAGAAAAACAAACACCAAGACACCAACCTTATATTCCATCGAGCATTATACACGAACATCGGTTCCCGAAACACTCATGAATGGCGTAGATCTGACGAAGAAGAAAAACTGTTCAAACCCAAATAACTCTTGTTAGGAGAAGAATTGGTAAGAAGCAGCCAAGGAGATGGAAGCCCTTACCCGTGTGGTTCCAATGGGATCGTCCGAGGTGGAAAATGATTCTAGACGAACACCCAACGGATCATCAAAGTTTAGGCCTCCTACTTTGGCTCCAAAATGGCTCAAATGCCTTCTCTACCAAAGGTGGAGGCTACTACCTCTTTTAAGCCGAAAAAACAAAAAACACGGCCTGTACTTCTGAGTACATGGCATGTACTTCCTCCATTTAACTGTTCCTCTGGCGGCACCGCCACACTGTTCATCCGTTGACATGATTACACGGCATGTACTCCTGAGTACACGGCGTGTACTATCGCCCAGCTGGCGGCTGCTCCACCGCCTTACTGTTTTGTCCTGTCGACTGACTAGAAGATGTGTAAAGGACCACTACACGGTGTGTAGTCGGTTCCTACACCCTTTGTCACTGGCATGGCTACACACCCCGTGTACTCATCCCTACACAGCAAGAAGTACAAGGCGTGTGGAAAAAGGACACGATATGTAGTTTGAAAATTTTGGATTTTTCTCCATTTTCCATATTTTCTAAAAACACTTAAGGAAAAGAGAAAAGAAGAAGCTCGTACCTCAAAAATAAGAACCAGGTTCTTACAAACTCCCCCCTTATAGAAATTCGTCCATAAATTACCCTTCCAAGGGTGGTGAAGATATATCAGTGAACAACTCTGGCCACTGAGCATGTATGTCGGCCTCCCACTCCTAGGTCTCGTCCTACACTCGGCCATGCTTCCATAGCACCCGTACGAGAGGAACTGACCAGCCTCGGAGAACCTTCGTGCTCCTGTTAGTGATACGGATCAGATGCTCCTCAAAGGACACATCTGCCTCCAGCTCATCCTCCTCTGGCTGAAAGGTGTGAGACAGGTCTGCATGAAAGCGGCACAATTGAGACATGTGGAAGACATCATGCATGGATCGGTACCACTTCGGTAACTACAACTGATAGGCAACCAGCCCGACTCTCTCCATAATCTCAAATGGCCACACATTCCTCGTTGAAATCTTACCCTATCTCCTCATCCGCTTGTGTCCTAGCCTCGGAAAAACACGCAACAAAACCTGATCCCCGACCATGAACTATAAGGGTCATCTGTAGTGATTAGCATATGAATTTTGTCGATACTGCATGGTAGCCATCTGCTTCCGAATCAACTGGACTTGCTCAGATGTCTCCTGCACGAGTTGTGGTCCCAGAAAAGCTGCCTCACCTGCCTCTAACCAGCACAAAGGTGATCAACATGGACTACCATATAAATCCTCGTATGGGGCCATCTTAATAGTTTCCTGAAAACTATTATTATAGGAAAACTCGACTAGGGTTATGTGCTTCTCCCAAGAGCCCCAAAGTCTAGGACGCATGCACACAACATGTCCTCAAGCACCTGTATCGTACGCTCTGACTGGCCATCGGTCTGAGGGTGGTATGTTGTGCTCAGAAGAACCTTTGTACCCAGTGCCCTCTGAAAAGTCTTCCAGAAACGAGACGTAAAGCATGCGTCCCTATCTGAAACGATAGAACGAGGGACCCCATGAAGATGTACGATCTCTCGGATACACAGCCTTCCGAGCTCATCAACTCTGAAGGTCTCCTTGATCAGAAAAAAGTGAGCTACTTTCACGAGTCTATCCACAACAACCCACATGGCGTCATTGCCTCAAGGTGACCTCGGAAAACCCTTCACGAAATCCATCGCGACATCATCCCATTTCCACTCTGGAATGGTTAACTGCTGTAACAGCCCATCTGGCCTCTAGTGCTCCACCTTCACCTGCTGACAGGTGGAACACCTCGTAACAAAACCATCTATCTCTTTCTTCATACACGACCACCAGTACTAACGCCTCAAGTCACGGTACATCTTGGTAACCCCGGGATGAACCTCCCAAGATGAACCATGAAACTCCCGCATCATCTCCTTGCGTATACCCCCTAGAAATTATACTCATCCATGGAAACATAGGACCTTGTTGTCGCCTATCGTCCAACCAGGAGGAGGGTCCTCACTCGGCACCGACTCCCGTAGAACTAGGCCTTCTGAATCCGATAGTTGTCTCATCCTCACTCTGTCCAGGAGGGTAGAAGTCACAACTAAAGATGAAATATAAGTCTGCCCTTGACTGTTGTCCACTTCTAGATACATCTTGGAGAACAAGGTCATAAGATGCCACTCGCCGCTGGCCTCCTGCACTTCCTATATCTAAGTCTTCCTGCTCAGTGCATCAGCTACTGCATTACCTATACCAGGTGTATAGGCAAGCTCAAAATTGAAGGACAATAGGTACTTGACCCACCTTCTCTGCCTCAGATTTAGGTCACGCTAAGTAAAGATATACTTGAGGCTTTTGTGGTTGGTGAAAACCACAAAATGCTCTCCCAACAAATAGTGTGTCCAACAGCGCAACACATGAACAACTACAGCCAACTCGAGATCATGTGTCGGGTAATTCCGCTCATGCGGCCTCAATTGCAGAGACCCATACGCAGCAACTCGGTCGCCCTGAATCAACACTCCTCCCAGCCCAATACATAATGCATTACAGAAAACTGTATAGGTTTCCCCCTACTCTGGGAGTATTAGGATCGATGCTGATGTCATCCTTCCCTTCAGGTCCTGAAAATATGCCTCACAAGCTTCTGACCAAATGAACATCACACCCTTTTTAGTCAAACCCATCAACGGTGCTTCTAAGAGGGAGAAGTCCTGTATGAAGCGTCTGTAATAACCATCCATCCCCAAGAAACTACATATCTCAAACACGTTCTTAGGATGCTCCCAAGAAACTACTGCTCTCACCTTCTCTGGGTCTACTGCAACTCCTGCCTCTAAGATGATATGACCCAATAAGTAAATCTAGTCCATCCAAAAGTGGCACTTCGAGAGCTTAGTATATAGCCGATGCTCTCTCAGTGTACTCAATACGATCTCAATATGGGTGGCAAGTTCATGTCGAGTGTGAGAGTACACAAAGATATCATCCACGAATACAACCAGAATAGAATCAAGATACAGATGAAACACATGATTCATCAGAGCAATGAAAACTGCTAGCGCGTTCGTGGGTCCGAATGGAATAACCATATACTCATATAGACCATACCTACTCCTGAATGTCGTGAGAGGTATATCAGATAGTCTCACGTGTAACTGATGATATCCTGATCTCAGGTCAATCTTCGAGAACACTCATTCTCCCCGAAGCTGATCAAGAAGATAATCAATCCATGGTAATGGATATCGGTTCTTAACCGTCAACTGGTTCAGCTTCCGATAATCCATGCAAATTCTGAGGGTACCATCTACCTTCTTTGTAAAAAAGACAGGAGAACCCCAAGGAGAAGTACTGGGTCGGATAAAACCCCTCTTTTTTAACTCCTCTAACTACCTCTTGAGCTCTTGCAACTCAGGTGTGACGTACCTATAAGGATGAATGGACATCGGTGATGCGCCTGGCACGAGCTCAATAGAGAAATCCACCTCCCACCCCGGAGGTAGACCCGAAAAGTCGTCCGGGAAGACATCCCTAAAACGATCAACAAATGGAGGGAAATATGTTTGAAAAGTCCCATGATCATCCAGTTATAAGCTCGCAATATGGTCTGTGAATCCTCCTCGCCCATGATGCTCTGGTCCAGCTCGACCCGCCTAAACATACCACTCTCCCTTGTATAGAAACTCTCCTCCCTATGGTGACATGAAACACACCCTACGACGATAGTAGTCTACAAAGTCTTGATAGGGAACCAACCAGTCCATCCTGAGAATGACGTCATAGCTCGTCATCTCTAAAACGGGGAGGTCCCAAAGGAAGTGACACCCACCAACCTCAAGGGGGCACTCCTTACACTAACACACACCAGCCATCCTAGTCCCCAACGGAGTGTCTACCGTGATGATATTGGATGAAGTAGAAACAAAGAGCCCAAGGCTCTCCACAACGGGTATAGATATGAAACTATGTGTAGCACCCATATCAAAAAGTACTGAAGATAAGACAGAAGATACTAGAATAGTACCTCTGACTATAGAAGGTCCGGGATCCTGCTCCTACTGGGTCTGTTGCACTGCATAAGCATTCCTAGTGTCGTGGACCTGCGACACAGCCTGACTACCCTGAGCTGTCCCGCCCTACTGCCTCTGAGATCCTGGTGTCTGGCTACCACGACCACGACCACCATCTCTTCCTGTACGCCCTGACGTATTCCAATTCTCGGACTGGTAAGAAGCCACTGGTCCTACTCCCACATGCGGAGTCTGCACAGAACCCCTCACACTAGCCACTGGTAGAAACACCCTGCAAAAGCACTGCAGATGACCCACCATGCCACAAGATCGACACTCCACTAGGTCTCGTGGACACTACAGTCTCTTGTTCCCCTCTCTTCCACACTGGTATCACACAACCTATCCACCTGAAGCATTCTTATGACAAGTACTGCCGCCTTGAGAGAAGTCCGCCTATCTCTTCTTCTTGGGAAAAGAAAAAGTACCAGTAACTGGTGCTAAATCTCCCTGGACCACACCACTAGAGTCTCAAAGGTTCCTCTCTATGATCAAAGCCTGGTTCACAATAGGGTGTACAATAGTGAACCTGAAGACATTAACCAGTGCCCGGATGTCATACCGAAGACCATCCTCAAAACGTCTGACTCTCAACGTCACATCACCCACCAGCATGGGTGCAAATTGATGAAGCTCCATAAAACGAGCAGAATAATACATCACCGACATATCGACCTTCTGCATATTCATGAACTCTTGAGCTCTATCTGCTCTCAGCGTCTGTGGGAAGAATTCATAGAAGAATTCCTGAAAATCATTCCACGCCATGTCACTGTGATTCTCTGACTGGGTGGTATCATCCCAACACCTCTTGGCGGAATCAAGCAGCATTTAAGTCACGAGATTGAACCTATACCATGGAGGCATCTCAAGATGCTCGAAAATATTCTACATCGATCCAAGACAAGACTCTGTAGCCAGTGGTCTGCCATCCCCTGAGAACATAGGCAGATGCTGCTGCTTGAAGATACGTGTCATCTCGGCCATTGATGTGGCAGGTCGTGGTGCTCCCTGAAAGGTCTGCATGAACCGCAATAAGACTTCACGGAACTGCGCCTCTGTGCCTGTGTTTGGTATAGTAGTTGGTGTCGCATCTGGCTCTGCTGGAGGATCCATTGGTAGCCCATGGCCCACTAACTCTGGAGTATTCTCGTTACCGCTCTCCTGGAGAACAACGCACGGTCGTCTAAGCGGCATGACACTACAAGGTCAAAGGAACGCCTTAGAATCAAGATTTATCAAATACTGAAAGCGAAGGAACCACAACGGGTACAAGAGGAAGAAGGCATTTCATGTTTTGCAAAACCAGACTACACGGTGTTTATAATAACTACACGGCGTGTACTTGACTTCCCTTCCCCTTCTCGGGTCCTTCTACACGGCTATGCCACACGGCTCCCGTTGAACAGATCTACACGGCGTGTATATAATCTACATGCTGTGTATGGTGTTATTTTCCAAATTCCCATATCGTTTGTGACACGGCCAACTACTCGGCTTGAAGATACACGACGTGTTGTACCCACACACAGCCTGTACACTACCTCGTATCCCAACAACACGGTTAAGTCCACACGGTTTATCCTCGGACAAGACTACACGGCGTGTTCCATTGGTACTCAGTGTGGTCAAGGAGAGGTGACACTGACCCATGTGGTTAGTTACATGGCCGAGTCCCTGGTCACACTACACGACGTGTTCATCATTGACACGGTGTGGTCAAGGAGAGGTGACACTGACCCATGTTGTTAGTTACATGGCCGCGTCCCCAGGTCACACTACACGGCATGTTCATCATTGACACGGCGTGTTCTGTACATGAGTTCACCGACCCGTGTTGTTAGTTACACGACCGGACTCTGGGTCAACACTACACGGTGTGTACAAAACTACACGGCGTGTTTTACCCATGATCTTACCTTCCCCGTGTCACTGCCAACACAGTTTGTGACACGGGAAGAGACTTCATGGTGTGTACTCAGGGTACATGGCGTGTACTTAAAAAGTTCATTTTTCTTCCCGAATAGAATAACATACATGGCGTTTATAAAATACTACACTGCGTGTATTCTGGGTTTTCTAGATTGTATGCCTCAGAAACTTCTCCGAAACCCAGAAAATACTAAAAATAACACATAAGTGTCAAATTCCGCCCCATGGGGACCCATACTCCCCACGAATCAAATTTTGACATCTTATCTGTGTTATAACAAATAAACAGTCAATGATCCACCAAATTCTGGTTGATGGGGGCCCATACTCCCCAAAAACCAAAGTTTGGCGTCCATTCTATCAACCGGATCAAATAAAATTACCCTATCAGGCATCAATCATTTTATCAGAGTAGCTATCACAACAACATGCTTTTCCTACACAAAAACTATAACAACAACATGCAATTTCTAATTCACGTACATGGCATGGAAACTATGCATGGCATGTGATATCTAGAATGTGCCTATATGATGCATGAGATGGCATACCCTCATCTCATCTGGTTGCAACCAAATAGAACCCATAGATAAATTATAAACAACACTATCTCAAGTGTGTCACCCAACGGTGAAAACATATTAACTATAAAATTTCCAAAATAAAAAGAATTTCAAAAATACGAGGTAGACTAGATTTTCCCTATACACAGGTTAGCTATGCCCGATCACAACTTATTACCAACTACCGTTCGTCCTATCCCTAACTACAGATCCAAATAGTTATTCAAAGAAAAGAACCCCGCCTCTGATACCACTTTGTGAAATCCCGGACCCGGGTGCCATGCAACAGGTGCCCCGAATCTGGTTAACCACGTGACCTCAAGCGCATTTCCCCAAATTCTAGAGGCTTTCGACTAGCAGCAAGGGCCTAGTTCTGATAGTGGGGAAACTATGCCCTCATTTGTCAAAGTGTAGCGCAGTGGAACACAGAATAAAACATGCATCAAACAGCGGAAGCAAAAAACCATACACAACTGAAATAAACAACAGTAGTGGATATAACCAATTGTATATAAATGATGATGATACATGTCTCATGTTCTAATAAAATAGTCAGAACATGTTATACATCAATTCAGTACAACCAAAATCAGAGTACAACAAAACAAAGAAAAACATATGGCAGTGGAATCACAAGCCTAGGCTCGGTCCCATGCCCTCCTACTCCTCAGCAACAGTCAAGTACATGTATAGGGACTCTTTCCCCTATCCACACATGCAAAAACATAATCTGTTTGGGCCAAAAATCATGACCCAAACAGGGTGTGAGAAACATATCTCAGTAGGCACCCACCAAAGGCCCGTGCCCCACTGCATGTAAGCATGCAACAATAGTGTGCAGTAGTAAAATGCAATAAAGTAAGCAGTACTCAAAAGTAACTAATTACCAGCTATATTACAAATTTATTATCCATTTAATTCATTTAATTTAAAATACCACCACCGTGAATATTCTAAATGACCAGCTAATGTCCTCAGACATGTATCCAACACAAGAATCTTCCCTCAGGCATAACAGAGTTTTCCCTCAGGCGTAGGTAGTGTCTCCCTCAGGCAAAGAATCTATTGCCCTCGGACACGGAAGAAGTTTCCCTCAGGCCGAGAATATCTACTTCCCTCAGGCTAAATAGTGCAATGCCCACAAGCTAATCGCAACAACGCCCTAAGGCTAAACACGTAATCAGGACATGCCCAACATGTCAACTTTTAGTAAACAAGAAATTCCTCTCAAGGAAATTCTAAAATTACTACATTAAAGGCATACCCTTGGGTACCCTGGCCAAATGGCTAAACAGTAGAACACACCCCCAGGGTGGTTCCGGATCCAAGCAACAATCCCAACCAGCATTTTATTATCACAATTTAATCACCTATGCGACTCTAGGCATTAAATATAGAAACGGCCTCAGCTACATGACACCCCAACATGGGTTCGTGGCACAAAAACGCACAAAACACACGGCAGTTTGAAAAACAAACACCAAGCCACCTACCTTATACGACAACGAGCATTATACACAAACGTCGGTTCCCGAAACGCCCAAGAACGGTGTAGATCTGAAAAAGAAAACAAACTGTTCAAACCCAAATAACTCCTATTAGGAGAAGAATTGGTAAGAAACATCCAAGGAGATGGAAGCCCTTACCTGTGCGGTTCCAACGAGATCGTCCGAGGTGGAAACCGATTCCAGACGAACACCCGACATATCTTCCAAGGTTCGGCCTCCTCCTTTGTCTCCAAAACGGCTCAAATGCCTCCTCTACCAAAAGAGGAGGCCACTGCCAATTTTATGCCGAAAAAAATACACGGCATGTACTTCTGAGTACACGGCATGTACTTCCTTCATTTAATTGTTCCTCTAGCAGTACCGCCACATTGTTCATCCGTCGACATGATTACATGACATGTACTCCTAAGTTCACGGCGTGTACTGTCACCCAGCTGGCGGCTGCTCCACCGCCTTACTGTTTTGGTCTGCCGACTGACTACACAACGTGTAAGTGACCACTACACGACGTGTATTCGGTTCCTAAACCCTTTGTGGACGGCATGGCTACATGCCCCGTGTACTCATCCCTACACGGCCAGAAGTACACCGCGTGTGGAAAAAGGACACGTCGTGTAGTTCCAAAATTTAGGAATTTTCCCCATTCTCCATATTTTCTTAAAACAATTAAGGAAAAGAGAAAAGAAGAAGCCCGTACCTCAAAAATAATAACCGGGTTCTTACAATCTTCATCGACGGTCAATTCACCACTTCTACTACAAATGCGAGATTCTTGAAGAAATATTTCGCATAGAAACCAAAATTACTCCTCGTCCTTACCGCATGATGTTAAACTGCATGAATAAACTGCCATTCACCCGACGGTCTTAACTATATGACCATAAACTAAGAGTATTTCGTCCTCACCGCATGACGTTAAACTGTATGGAAAAGATGTTTTAAAAATGCCCTCTCCCCCTTGTATGGACCAGACCTGCACGAGGTTTATTGTCTTTCAGAGAACTACATACGGCTTGATTCCTGCTTTAGCAGGATATGTAGTGATGCCAGGACCCCCCATCCTAGCCCATCCATCCCTGAAAAAAAAACAAAAACCGAAGAAGAAAGATAAAAATGCTCCCTCCCCCCATGTGTGGACCAGACCTACATGGGGTGTATATTTTGTCCTCACCGCATGAAATTAAACAGCACAAATTTCAGAGTACTATGTATAGCTTGATTTCAGCCATTGTAGGATACGTAGTGACACCAGGGTTCCTCGTCCTGGCCCAGCCACCACTCAAATTAAAAAAATGCCCCCTTCCCCCATGTACGAACCAACCCTACATGGGGTGTAATTCTTTCAGATAACTATGTACAGCTTGATTCCTGCCTTTGCAGGATACGTAGCGATGCTGGGATCCCGTCCTGGCCTAGCCACTCCTAAATGAAATAAAATAAAATTTAATAATTTCTCCTTCCCCAATGTACAGACCATCCCTGCACACAGTGTAATTCTTTCAGAGAACTATGTGCATCTTGATTCCTATCCTCACAAGATAGGTAGTGACGCTAGGGTTCCCCATCCTGGCCCAGCCACCCCTGAATAAAAGTTAAGAATGCCCTCTTTCCCCCGTATACGGACCAGACTGGCACGGGGTGTACTCCTTGTCCTTACCGCATCATGTTAAACTGCACGGATAGAAAGATTTAAAAATTCTCTCTTTCCCCCGTGTATGGACTAGACCTGAACAGGGTGTATTTTTACATCCTTACAGCACGATGTTAAACTGCATGGATAATGAAAGTTAAAAATGCCCCTTTCCCCCATGTATGGACCAGACCTGCACGAGGTGTATTTTTCGTCCTCACCGCACGACGTTAAACTGCACAGACCGTATCCTTACTACATGACGTTAAAATTATTGGATTTTTTCATGAACCACCTAATATGTTTGGAAAAATGAGGTGGAAATACTCCTTGCACATTTGGATACATCCTCCCCATACATCAGACTCCCCGACCCGAATAATTATGGATCTTCATAACCATTCATGGCCATCAGAAGTGGAATGTTATCGACCTGTGGACACCTTTGAATTAATATGCATACCATGACCTCAGCGGCTCTACATATTGATATCCACTGGCTCATCTACCAAAGGAAATATTTCCACAGGCGATACTCTTCCTACCTCCATATGCTTACTGGCCTCAGAGCCCCCATACCCATACCTCCAGATCCAGAAATTTATGGTGCAGTTGTTTAAAAGTTCATCCTCTTTTCACATCCAAACATCGTTAGGGTATCCCTACCCTATTAGCCTATGTATCCGCCCGTGGTTCACAGGACGACCTGCATTTACAATCATCAAGCCAGGACTAGGCTACTTTGACTCAACGGGCAATTGTAGTGAAGATTTTTCTTGTATGCTCGGACACCATTATCCCCACATGCTGAAATCTGTACTGTGAGCAATCTCGGATGGTCATAATCATTCATGGCCATTGGAAGTGTAAATATATTGACCCAGGGACCCCTTTACATGACTATGTATACCATGCCCTCAGTGGCTCTGCATATTGATAGCCCCTGTCCCATCTACCAAAGGCAAGATTTCCTTGGGCGGTACTCTTCCTAGCTCCGTACGCTTACCGGCCTCAGAGCCCCCACCCCACATCTCTTGATCCGGGAAACCTCAGAGATGCAGCTTACAACCTTCATCCCCCACCCTGTTCAGAGCATATTGGAGCATGGTAACTTTGTTATCCTTCGAGTGATTGTAGCAGTAGTCACCCAGTGGTCTGAGCACTATGACCATTAAACTAGGAGTATTTCGTCCTTACCGCATGACGTTAAACTGCATGGAGTAAAGGTACACCCCTATTCACAAACAAAATTAGTGCAGGGAGATCTCTAAGCTTTAACAGCAATCAGAGCCGAGTATGCCCGACATGTACAGACATTTTCATACCAAATGACAGACTTCGTGGACCAGACAATTGCGGATCCTGATAACCATTCACGGCCATCGGAAGCAGAAAGTTATCAAACCGTGGAAACCATTTCATGACTATTCATATCATTCCATCAGTATATCTGCATAATGATATCCCCTGGAATGTCAACCAAAGGCAATATTTCCACAGGCGACACTTTTCCTAGCTCTGTATGCTCACCGACCTCAGAGCCCCATATCATTTCTCCTGATCCAAGAAGCCCTGGAACCACGATTTACACCAATTAACCCTACTCCACATCTGGGAAAGGCTGACGTATTCAAGCCTAGTTACCTTATGATCATGAGTGGCCTTTGAAACTATGTCCTTACCACACGATGATAAATTGCACGGAACATCTTGGGCACATGGCATAAAACTGCAAAGAACAAGCATTAACCATCCCGGGAAATGCCTTCAACTACAAGAATTTTCACTGGTTTAAAAATGCCCCCCCGTCCTCGCTGCATGACCTAAAACTACACAGAATACTTTAGAAATGCTCCCACTCCTTACCGCATGATGTTAAACTGCACAGAATCCATCCTTGTCGCATGAAATTAAGCTGCACGAAATTTAAAGGTTCCCTCGTCCTCACTGCATGCTGGTAAACTGCACAACACCTTTGAATAATTCTCCCCACCCTTATTGCATGACATTAAACTTCACGGTGAAACCCATCATGGGTTCATTAATGAATGTAGGATTTTCTCTTTCCCTCATTCCATGGGTCAGACCTGCACAAACCACCGTCTCACATCATCATGATAAGGAATGACTTCACCTATTCTTGGGATACTTAGCCTAGATTCTCCTCCCATATCCAGACACCCTCTCCTCATAAACCATACTCCGTACTTAGAAAAATCCAAACTATCATAAGCCACCCCTGGTGGTCCCGAAACTAAACTTCCTTGAAGTTGCTCGGCTATCGGGAGAATACAACCATTGACCCAAGGACACCTTTGCATGACTATGCAAATAATTCCCTCAGCATCTTTGGATATTGATCACCCCTGGACCATCTACCAAAGGTAAGATTTCTTCTAGGAATGCTTCTCTCCATACACCTCTTGGCCCCTGAGAACCCATGTCATCCCGAGATTCGGAAACCCTCTGATATACAGTTTACCAGCCTCTTTCACAATCCTACCTGAATATGGTGGGAAATATCTGACGAGATTACCGAGGACCAAGAGAATTCGTTCCATTCTAGATAATTTCCTAGATGCATGATGTTAAACTGCGCCAAGCTCAAACCGTCCTTTACGATAGATAAATGTGTAGGACAGGAACCTTGCTTCCACACTCTGGATTGATACAAATGTTCTCAAAACCTTTCAGACATCACATCCTCTTTCCAAGCCACCCTCGATGGTTTTCATAATTCTCCAAGGCACCAATGGTGGTTCCCAAAAGTCGGACATTCATAAAGTCTTACAGCCATTAGAAATGTAGATTCATTGACATAGGGACACCATTGCACGACTATTCATACCATGCCCTCAGCGGCTCTGCATATTGATCACCCCTGGGCCGTCTACCAAAGGCAATATTTCCTTAGGCAATTCTCTTCCCACCTCTGCATGCCAGTACGACTCCCATGCCTTGAGACATTCCCTGGATGTCATTTTTTACTCCCTCTACATGCGTTTGAAGGACATAGAGATATCTTTTAATCAACCAAACCTCATTGGGGCCCTTTCTCCACTATATTTGGTCAAAGATGTTCGACCTAAAACATCAGTAATGATAGTCTTGATGACAAGACTTTAAACCGCTCACAAAAGAGGCACAAAGCCTGTTAGGCCGAAAACCTGAAAAGGGTGACCTAAGAAAAATTTGAGCCATACCCGCTGGGTCCACATCGAATGGGCCCAGGAAAAATTAGGGAATTAAAAGAAAAGACCAAAAGTTTGTGAGGATTTTCTATAAAACCCTAGAAATAGTCAAACAATGCTCACTGGATCCCATGGTCCAGGAATAAGTTAGAGTTTGTTTTCCTGAGTTATGATTAATTCTGATTCAGTTATTTGTTATTTATGCAATAATTGTTCTAGTAACAATCAAATTTTGCAAGCAACAAAACATAGACATAGATTGTATTTTGTTTGAAAAGGGGGGGGGGACATCCACAAGCTGGGGGCTCTCCCTAACAAAAAAAGAGATAGGTAAGCAAAATAGAGAGTACAAGAATGGCTATGACAGTCATAAAGGAGCCTGGCTCGCTCTCTCCACTAGATCGATAACCGTGCGGAGAAGGTTGTTGCAAGTCTACTCCAGCACGACCTTCTCCCTGGCCTCAACCTCGACCACCGAATGAGTGTTCCCCACTATTGTCTGGAGATTGCTGATATGTTTCCTGGTGGCTTCAAGGTTACCAGTAAGAGCTGACAATTGGTACCTCAACATTTCAGCCCGTACTTCACATTCATGCAACTCGGAGGATAAAACGGCTGCCTAATCTTGAAAGGTCAACTTTTGCGCTATCAGCTGATGGAGCTTTATCATGGCTTCCTCCAGGGATTGGGTCCCGCAATGAGAGGTAGATAGGTGAGCAAGTTTTCATTCATTAGTGTTAACATCCTCACGGGTCATGAAAACCTGGAAAGCAAGATAATGGAACTGATGATAGTCAAAGCCACATGAACCCAAACCCAGGAAGAATTGTCTGAGAGCTTCAGTTTTAGTTTCCATCCCAGCTAGAGGAGTTTCAGAACCAATCTCGCAAATCTGGGGCCAGGCCCACCTGCGCACTGCTCAGTGGTCCGCCATGACATGAAGATATTTACTATCCTCACTTGATAGCACATGAATAAAGTCTGTCATTGTGATCAGTGCAGACATGTCCACACCAGAAGATGGTTCCGTAGCTGGAAGTCCTAAAGCTTATAACCGTAGTTTGGGTTTGGTAACCAAGTTTCTGAGTCCGGAATCGGCCGGTAAAGCTTTAGGAATTGTCTCTCCATGACCGGAATCCATAGGGTCATTCTCATCCACATCAAAGAAGGTTGGGTCCATCTGAACATTGGCCGCAGAGGGACCGGGAGAGGAAAATCCCCTGAGTCTATTTGACTGAAGAGCCATCATTCGATCCTCCCTCAGAGCCGATGAGGAAGTTGCGGTAGGCACAACAGCCATAATGGCTCCTAATTTGGGAATCTACCGGACAACCTTCCCCAAGATCCCATTAGGATAATATTTTATCCACATTCTTACATACTCCAAGGAAAGGCTGTAAGCCGATCCTATGCCAGGAAAAAGAATGCTTGTGTCAGATCCCTCCTACATCAGCATCAACCACCATTGACGGAGAGTTGCCGGGTGTAGTCCTAGAGCCTGAGGAGGAGGAAGGGAAACTTGGAGTTACATACACCCAAAATGGCAGGAAAAATGGTATGGGGCATACAACTTTCATAGAGAAATTCCATCAATCTGTGGAGACAAAAACCCATCCCACAACGAAATTATGTAAGAATGTTCCTCAAGCCACCCCCTCCTATTGTCAACCATGACGCTGAAAGGAGTGGGGTACGGAGATAAAGTAGACTGGGAGAAGTCAATCAGATGCTCGATGAATTTGTTAGAACTGAGGGGCTTCAAACGAACCCCAGCTATATCAAGTAGGGTAGGCCGAAAGGTAGGAAGCGGGATGACTATGTTATGACAATAATCATAAGACCAGAAATGATTTTCTATCCATTCGTATAAGAATTTAAATGGCCCACTCAGATGGTAGGGTGGCCCTCCCTCCTACATGTGGCTCAGTAGTTTGTAAATACGAGCCAAAATGGGCATGACCAAATTTACCAGACGACCCTCTGCCAACTCACCTGCCATCATCAAGGTGTAGGCCCTAAGACCTGGGTTGATATCTCGAGAAGGGAATAACCACCCACTCAGAAACATAGTAAACAGACCTGCCAGCTGAAGCATAGGCATCACACTGGGGCGCACCTTGTAACCCCA
Organism: Viscum album; assembly: GCA_963277665.1. Lineage (NCBI taxonomy): Eukaryota > Viridiplantae > Streptophyta > Magnoliopsida > Santalales > Viscaceae > Viscum > Viscum album. The sequence goes on from OY728120.1 coordinate 2,120,018,001, forward strand.
TGAAGGGTTGTCGCCCGCCTCCAGAACCGCCCAGTAAGAACCTGGGATGGTTCATGACTATTGAGAAGGATGAGTCTTGGGGAGCTTGATCTTTGGAACATGACCAGTTGTGTTCAGAAATAACCATATCCAGGTGGTATATGGAATAATAGAGCGGGTACTAAAGGCCTAACCCAGTGATCGCTCCAAAATAACCAGCAGATCCCACGCCAATGAAGGCACTTGTTTGACGTCATCTCACACACCAGGAGTGGGAAGGAACTCTTCATACATCTCACCAATAATCGGGAGCCCTCCCAATTGATAGATGTCCCACAAACTAATGCCAACTTCACTATGGGAAAGGTGAAAAGTATTAGTGCTGGAACACCAGTGACTGAGCAGGTTAGGCATGATCAAAGATGGTGGGTACACAGAAAATTGGGATGCTCGCACTACAGATTGCAAATTGATTGCTTCCAGTGACTCGGATGATTCCCGAAAATGATGGTGGACCCAGAAGGCCCCAGCCCAATCATTTAAGAAAATCCCACATGACCGAAGATCCCACCTAGGAATCCACCCCGCGTCAGGATCCACTCGAGCGAGGTTGATTATGGAGGAGTAACTCTTGGGGACAGCTTCTTGAGAGAAGTCTTATGTGTACTGATCACTTTGGGTCTAGACAGATCCTCTCAAAATGAAGGTATCTTTCTGGTCATGATCATAGATTATCTCCCCCGATTGGGCAAGGTTCGCCTGAATACAATTTGGCGACGCTTCCAAGAACGGTGACAGAAGACCTGAGAAAGTAGGGGGGATAGGGACATCGTCTTGAATACTGAAGATGTAAAGTAGAAGTCGATTTGATAAGGGAAAACCCAGGAGCTCAGGAGAGAGAAATTCCTTCAAGACACCATCGTCAGGAATGATGGACCGACTAGGGTCCTCTTCGATGCTCTCCACTATACAAATCATGGCTAGACTTCTCCCTGAACCAGTTGGGAGAGTCTCTACGGCAGGCCTGGTTGCATGGAGAGGAGGAACCATGTTTTCTACCTGCATTATGAAACCAGTAAAATGGTTATTTCGGAGTAATAAAATGACTGGACAAAAATACCAGCTTCATGGAAAAGGAGTTGCAAGGCCTTCATGATAAGGTCTACAAGCAGGCCTCATAAGATGGTTCGCAATGATGGAATCCTATGAACCAACCCTACGCAGAAGGGGTTCATGGTATACTGGCCCGCAAAGCGTTGGCCAGAGAACCGTGAACCAGGTCGCTCTGTAGAGTCCTATTCCCAGATTTAAATAATTAATGTTTGGGAATCTTATGAAGTTTTCAAAGTCAAGACGATTTCAGTCCCCGAAGCATCGAAACCACGAGGCGAATTCCCCCATGGCCCATTAGGACATACTTTTTTATTAATTAAAAGTATTGGGTCATGTTTGGGAAATTGGTCCGCGGGTGAAGACGGCCACGAAGGAAGTATTAGTTCGTGGAAAGTGGCAGCTGGTTCGCGGATGAGGCGTTTCGCGAAGGAATGAGAACGCGATGGCAGAAAAGTGAGAAAACTCTAATTTCACAAAGAATATGGTAAAGGAAAAATAAACCCCCCTCCCCCAATATTTATAGGTGTGGTCCCCTACAGGGTCCACCCCTCTACCACAAACCATCCACGTTTCAGGACCACTCTGCATCAGAATAGCCTCCTCCTTGTTCCGATCGGACCCCAATCTGATGGGGGCATTTGTAGGGTCCTGAAAAATCCGCAAAGGAGATTCTACCGAATTTCCCCCAAAGAATATGGGGGAAGAATGGAGAAAACTCAAAGGATTCACAAAGACGAACTGGTCCGCAGACTGGTACAAATAATGATGCCACGCGGCCGATTCTGTGAAGCACCCCCTCCGCGGACTATTGTCGTTCGTGAAATGGAGGTGGAGATCCTCCACGGGCATAAAGAGGAAGAGCACTGGATAGGTCCACCATCACAAACCACCCCCAGCCACGAACCGCCTCAACCGGTCCGATCCGAATCCGCTGTCGTTCGCGGAATGGAGGCGGAAGCCTCCGCGGCCGCGAAGTACTCCCGGAGCTCGTTTGGTTCACGAGGGGAGATGCGCTCAATGCCCCCCACGAGTTGGGGATTGACCTAATCATCTGTGAATCAGGTTTTCAGTCATGGGCCTCCGAAAAAGGTTCCACAGGACCATAGATACATCCTTTTCCCCACTCTATACAAGGAGATTGAGGGGAAGAGAAGGGGGTGGGGGGGGGGGGGGGTGGAGGAGATCGATCAGATTCAGGTGGAAGGATTTCGAAGGAAGGCTTAGGATTTCAAAAACAGAAAAGTTCCAGTTCACGAACTAGAGAAGGTATGAACCTAGGAATGAACTAATAAGGAACCTAAAATTCATAACAACTTGGTGAACCACGAACTTGAAATAACAATGAAACTGGGACCGCGAACTATGTCCCCTCCACGGATGCACTCCCCACGAACTAGGGAGTTTATGCCTATTTTTCGATTGGTCGCACCGCATAGCACCCTCCTACACGGGCGAAGCCCCGACCAAAGAACCCCTGACTGGAACCACCCTAAGCCTCCACTGCTCACATGGAAACCTTTGAGAACAAACCTGGTATGCGGATCGAACCTAAAGCTATGAACAATCTTAGTTCGTGGGATGCTCACCGTTCTACGGACCACCCTGGTTCTCGGGATGCCTGCCAGTCCGCGAACCGCCCTGGTTCGCGGGATTCCCACTAGTCCACAGACCACTCTTGTTCGTGGACGGATTCTCCAACCACGTAGCACTTCCCTACGTGAAGGGAACCACCACCCATACCCCTGTGTGGCCCGCCGAATCCTTCAGAGTTCCCATTCCCCGAGAAAAATAAAATCCTTCCAATCTGGCCTGAGCCTCCATGACTCCCTCATTGGCCTGTTCTTCGGCCCCGAGCCGAGGCCTCCAACGGAGCCCCCAGATCCATGTGGTGTAACCCTCAGGTGCATCAGTACACCATTTTGAGTTCACATACCCATGGTAGGTAGGGGCGAAGGGGTTGCTTCGACCCTTGATCATATTATCGAAGCATTACTGGGTTCACATTCCCATGGTAATTTAGACTCTGAGCTCGAGAGTCCCCTTTCTGCCCCTCCACTTGTTGGGGCCTAGGTACTTATCCCTTTTCAGGGGTAGTAAAATACCCATCAGAAGGAAGCCCCCATGGAATTCCATACTTCCCCCAGGAATAAGGGAGGTGACGGGAACATGAGAATATCTTTCCCTCTCCCACAGCGCTTCGTCACCATGGGCATCCATCTCGGAGTAAGCCCCGAACTTATGGGACGCTCTATGTGTAAGCCCCACTCCACTTCCCATGGATGCACATTTCGAGATGTGATTGTCTGGTCCCTACTACCTCTTGTTTCTCACACCGAGCATGACTCACAGGGGCTTATAGTAAGCATTGACCATGACATCCTCTTATGAGCGCCTCAGAGCGTATGCCCCACTCATGAGAACTACAAGGACATTGATTCCCACCACAGGGATACGTAGGAAGCCTCTATGAGGTTCATGCTTGATCACCATCGGACCCCCAGGTCCACCTTCACATCGGTTCTCTGACACCCCAATTCGAACTACATGGACTTGGATCCCTGTCTCCTAGGAAGGTTATGTAGGAAGCCTCCCTGAGGTTCAATCCCAATAACCGACCGATCCGACTATCTTCACGTCGGTTCACCGCACCAACCCTAGTGCCACCTAAATGAGTCCAGACTCCTCGGGGTCATTAACCCAACAAGGGATGGTAAACCTTAGACATAAATGATTTTGAACCCCTGCATCTAGCTGACCGTTTCCAATCAGGTGAAATCTGTGGATACTATGCTTGAGTATAATCCAAATATTCTCGAACATATGAACACGTCTTAAATATATAAGAGACTCCCGGAACATGCAATAATCCCAAAAAAAGGTTTAATGAGCACGACTTCCCATCCTCTCAACCAATGTGAGTTATTAAGTATTGTTGGTCAAACCACCTAGCAAACGCCTACCTTTGTAAATCATGTCCATGTATTACTGGATATGGAACTGTTGGAAGTTTTGAGGTGGAAAACGGTGCACTCGGTATGAGTGATTAAGTAGAACCCAACCTTCTCTAATCAACAGTCGGGTAGCATACGTTTCTTCCCCACGACCCAGCCATATGCCTTCGAGATAGGGTTTTAATGGGTTTTTATGGTTTTTGATGTTTTTTTGAGATTTTATGGCTTTTATGGATTTTAATGTTTTTAGGGGTTTTCATGATTTAAGGGTATTTTGGGGTTTTTAGGGTTTCAGGTTTTTTAGATTGTTAAGGTTTTTTAGTGTTTTTACGTTTTTATGGTTTTCATGGAACTTTTGGGTTTCTAGATTTTTTTACATTTCACGAGATTTTTACATATTTTAATGTTTTTAAGGGTTTTTTGGGTTTTTTGGGTTTTAGTGGTTTTGTGTTTCTTAGGATATTTTGGGTTGTTAGGTTTTTTTTTTTCATTTTTTGGGTTTTAAGGGTTTTTAGTATTTGTTAACATTTTTAGGGGATTAAAGGGTTTTTAGCGTTTTTTATGGTTTTATATTTTTAATGGGGTTTTTAGTTTTCTTTACAGTTTTTATAGGTTTAGCATTTTTATCGAATTTATGGTTTTTATGGTCTTTAAGGTTTTAGCATCTTTTAGGATTTTCATGGTTTTAAGTTTTTTTGGTTTTACATATTTCATATTATTTTTCAAGGGTTTTATGGTTTCTTACATTTTAATGGATTTTTAGGGATTTTTAGTATTTTTATGGATTTTATGGGTTTTTAGGGATTTTGAGGGGTTATAGTGTTTTTGGGGTTTTTAGGGGTTTTTATAATTTTTTAGGATATTATGGGGTTTTAAGGGTATTTATGTTTCTATAATTTTTGTAGGTTTTTTTATGGTTTGAAGGGTTTTTATATTTCTGGGTATATTTAGGGATTTTTTAGGTTTTTCATCTTTTTTAGGGTTTTGAAGGATTTTAAGGGTTCTTAGGGTTCTTAATATTTTATGATGTTTTTTTGGTTTTAGGTTTTTTTTAGTTATTAGATATTTTATATTTTTATATTGCTTCTTAACATTTTTTGAGGTTCAAATTGTTTTTATCATTTTTAGTGGTTTTAGGGTTTTTAGGGGATTTTATGGTTTTTTAAGATTTTTAGGGATTTGTATAGTTTTTAGGGTTCTTAACATTTTTTATATTTTTCAAGGGTTTTATGTGTTTTTGGGATTTTAAGGATCTCTAAAGGTTTCTCAGGGTTTCGAGGGATTTTAGTTCTTTTTATGTTATTATGAATTTTTAGGGTTTTTAGGGATTTTGATTGGTTTTAGAAATTTTAGCATTTTTTGGTGTTTAGGGTTTTATGGGTTTTTTATTTTTTTAGAGGTTTTAGTTTTATAGATTTTTTAAAATTTTTAGTGGTATATAGGGTTTCTTATAATTTTGATTTTTTACTACTTTTAGGGGTTTTAGGGTTTTTATGGTATTTAGGGTGTTTTTTGGTTTTTTAAGTTTTTTAGCGGGTCTTAAGGTATTTTTGGGTTTTATGTGTTTTTAGTTTTTAATGATTTTATTTTTGAATTATAGGGTCTGAAGGGTTTTTATGATTTTATTTATTTTTGGGGGTTTCTACAGGTTTTTTATGTTTGTAGCGTTTTTATCAGTTTTTGGTTTTTTGTGGGTTTGAAATGTTCTTAGGTTCTTAAGTTTTTCTTATGGGTTTTAATGGTATTTTGATATTATTATATTTTTAGGGAATTTTAGGTTTTTTAAAACTTTTATGATTTTTTGGCCTTTTGGGGTTTTAGTTTTTTAGGGTATTTAAGGTTTTATATTTTTTAGGGTTTTAGGGTTTTTAAGGTTTTTATGGTTTGTTTTATTTTTTGTTTTTTTATGGTTTTGGGTAATTAAAGGGTTTTCAATTTTTTATTTCATTAATGTTTTATAGTTTATATGGATTTTTATGGTTTTAGGGGTTTTATGGTTTTAGGGTTTTACGTGTTTTTAGGGTTTTTATCATTTTAAAGCTTTAATTAGGGTTTTAAGAATTTTTATGGATTTATGGATTTCTTATGGGTTTTTAGGATTTTCATGTGTTTAATGATTTTAAGGATATATATGGGTTTTAGAATTTTTATGGATTTTGAGTATTATTAGAGTTTTAGTTTTTTTAGGGTGCTATAATGTTTTATCATTTTTATGTTTTTAGGGGTTTTATGAGTTTTTAGGTTTTCAAGCTTTTCAAAGGGCTTTTCATGGATTTTAACATTTTCTATGTTTATAGATATTTTTATGGATTTTTTTGGATTTTCACAATATTTAGGGTTTGGTGGGTTTAGGTTTTTGAATTATTTTTATAGTTTTTATGGTATTTTGGGTAGTTTATTGTTTTATTCTTTATTACGGGGTTTATGGGGTTTTTGTTGTTTTTAACATTTTAATGGTTTAAAGTATTTTTGGAGATTTTCGTGGTCTCTTAGTTTTTTATTGGGTTTTTGGATTTTTATGTGTTTTAATGTTCTAATTGGTAATTATGGTTTTTAAAATTCATAAGGTTTTAGGTTTTGTTAGGATTTTTGGCATTATTTTTTAGGGGTTTTATATTCTTTTTTTTGGTTTTTAATATTTTCTTAGTTTTATTCAGGGATTTAGGGTGTTTTAATTTTTTTATAAATTTTAGGTCTTTTTTTATTATTATATTTTCGTACATATTTAGCGATTTTCTGTGCTTTTATGGGTTTTTAGGATTTTATGATTTTTTTGGGTTTTATGTTATTTATGTTTTCAAGGTTTTAATGGTTTTGAAGATTTATTTAAAAATAATTCCGGTTTTAAAGGGTATTTTGATCTTTTAGTAGTTTTTAGTGTATTTATAGGTTTTTGGGTTTATAATACTTTTTAGGGTTTCATGGGTTTTGGCAGCTTTTTGGATTTTTAGGGTCTTTATGGGTGTAATCATTTTTATTGTTTTTAGGGGTTTTAATTTCTTATATATTTTTATGATTTTCTTAGGTTTTTCAAAGTTTTTAAAGTTTGTTTTGATTTTATATATTTTAAGGGGTTTTAGAATTTTTATGATTTGTTAGAGTTTTTCAGGATTTTAAGGGGTTTTATGGTTTATCATACTTTCTAGGTTTTTTTTGTGGATTTAAGTGTGTATATGTTATTAATTTATTATTAGTTTAATAGGGTTTTTATATTTTAATAGATTTTTATGAATTATTTAAGAAATTATAGTTTTTTTGGTTTTTAGGAATTTTGTCGTCTTTTTTGTTTTTTAATGGTTTGAGGTTTTATTTTGTTTATTTTGGGTTTTTTGTGTTTTTAGGGTTATTTTTTTTAGTGTTTTAATGGTTTTTAGAGTATTTAAAATTCATTATGGGTTTAGAGGGGTTTTTTAAATTTTAGTTGTATTTAGGGTTTCAATAGGTTTTTGGGGTCTTTATGTCTTTCATGTGTTTTTTTTGTTATTTTGGGATTTCATTGATTTTTATGGTTTTAGGAGTTTTAGTGTGTGTTTTTTGTTTGATTATTTTGTTTTTATAGGTTTTATGTGTTTTATCATTTTTTATTTTTCTTTGGGTTCATCATGGTTTTTAGGTTTTTTTCATGTTTATGATTGATTTTTATGTTTTTATGATTTCTATGGGGTTTTAGTGTTTTTTTGGGGATTGGAGGGGGGGGGGGGGGGGTTATGGTGTCTTTGTGGTTTTAGTGTTTATTTTAGTTTTTAGTGTTTTTTTTGTTTTTAGGGGTATTTTTTTATGTTTTTAAGGATTTTGTTGGTTTTTTCATTAATTTTTTTTATGTTTTTTGAATATTTATTGATTTTTAGTGTTTTAGAAGTTTTATGGGTTATTAGAGTCTTTTATAATATTGTAGTGATTTAAATGTTCTTCGGAGTTTTTAGTGTATAATTTTTTTTAATGTTTTAGTGTTTTTTTAGTTTAAGGGTTTCATGATTTTTGGGGAATTTACGATTTTTGGGTTTTTAGGGTTTTTGTGTTTTTCTATATTTTAAGGGTTTTAAGTGTTTATAGGATTTTATGGTCTTCTTATTGAGTTTTAGGGTTTTTTTGTTTTTCAATTTTCATGGATTTTCTTGGATTTTGAAGGATTTTTATTGTTTTATTGATTTTGAGGGGATTTATGGTTTTTAGGGTTTTTAGTATTTTTTACATTTTTTAGGATATTTAAGTGTTTTAAGGTTTTTTTGTTTTCTTATTATTTTTCAAAGTTTTTAGGATATTTCATGTTTTTTGTGATTTTTATATATTTCTGGATTTTCAGGGGGGTTTAGTGTTTTTAGGGTTTTGGGGGTTTTAGGTGTTTTTAGGTTTTTAGGGGGTTTTGGTGTTTTTAGGATTTATTTTTAGTTTTTTTGGTTTTAATGGTTTTTATTGTTATTAATGTATAAAGTGTTTAAATTGTTTTTAGTTGTTTTAGTGGTTATTAGGGTTTTATGGGTTTATGGTTTTAAATGTTTTAGGGTTTTATTATATAGAGGGTTATTGAGCTTTTTAGTAATTTATTTGTTTTCAGGGGTTTTAACAAATTTTTTTGGTATTAAGGTTTTCTTAGGGTTTTTCAGGTTTTTTGGTTTTTTACATTTATAGGATTTTTGATATTTTTTAGGATTTTTACTGTTTTTTTGTATTTATGAGAGTTTTTAGGTTATTTAGGGTTTTGTATTTTTTTAATAAATTTTAAATTTTTATGGTTTTCATTGGATCTTTCAGGGTTTTAGGGTTTTTTCATTTTAGGATTATTTGGGAATAATTTATGATTTCTATGGTTTTTTTGAAATTTTAGTGTTTTTAGAGATCTTATGGTAATTTTGGTTTTTTGAGTTTTTTATGGTTTTTAATTTTACATTGATTTTTTTACATTTTCAAGAGTATTAAGGGATATCATAGTTTTAGTTGGTTTTAGTGTTTATATTGGTTTTTAGTGTTTTTGTGGTTTGTTGGTTTTTAATGGGTTTATTGTTTTTTTAGGGGTTCTATATTTTTTATGTTTTTATGGGTCTCATAGGGGCGTTCAGGGGTTTAGAGATTTTAGTGTTTCTATGAAATTTTACTGATTTTTAGGATTTTTATGGTATTTAGGTGTTTAAATGGGATTTACAGTTTTTAGTGGATTTAGTGTTTTATGGTTATTAGGGTTTTTTTATGGTTTTTGGGTATTTTAAGGTTTTATAATTTTTAGGTTTTTAGGGGTATTGTGTGTTTTTAGGTTTTTAAGGATTTCTTAGGGTTTTTCAATGTTTTTATTTGGTTTTTACACTTTTTGAGATTTTAGGGCCTTTTAGGATTTTCATCCTTTTTAGTGTTTTTATGGATTTTGAGTGGTTTTAGGATTTTTAAGGTTTATATAATTTTTTAGGTTTTTAGGGATTTTATGTGTTTTTTTGTATTTTAATGCCTTCTAAGGGGGTTTTAGGGTTATTAACTTGTATAGTGTTTTTAGTGATTTTGAGGATTTTTTGGTGTTTTATGGATTTAGAGGTTCTTTTGAAATTTGTATGGTGTTATGCTGTTTTTTTTTGTGTTTTTTATGGATTTTATAATTTTTTTTTGGTTTTTAAGGTTTTTAGTGGTTTACATGGTTTTTAGAGTTTTAGGTTTTTTTTATTATTGGGTTTTAGGGTTTTTATGGTTTTTGGGATTTTTATGGTTTTAGGGGGTTTTAGGATTTTTAGGGATTTTAGTGATTTCTATGTTTTTATGGGATTTATGTGTTTTAAGGTTGTTATGGTTTTACTTTTGGTTTTATAATTTATTTCTTATTTTTAAGGTTTTTTTTATTTTAGGACTTTTATGGTTTTTATAATTACATGGTTTTTAGGGTTTTTGAGTTTTTAAGAATTTTAAGTATTTTTACTTATTTATACATTTTTGGCTTTAAAGAGTATTTATAGTTTTAGTAGGGTTTTAGGGTTTTATGGGTTTTAGTTTTTCTATGGTTTTTTGGTATTTTTGGTTTTCTTATGTTCTATTAGTGTTTTAAGCATTTTTTAGGTATTTAGGGGCATTAATAGTTTTTTTTCATTTAAGGTTGTTCTTACGGTTTTTAGGGGTTTTGGGGTTTTGGGGTTTTTTACTTTTTTGGGGGTTTTAAGGGATTTTTAAGTATTTTTATGGTTTTAAGGTTTTTACATACATTGAAGATTTTGAGGGTTTTTAGGGTTTCTATCATTTTTATATTTTTTAGGGGTTTTATGTGTTTTAATGTTTTTAATGTTTTTATGGGTTTTTGATTATTAGGGGTTTTTTTTCATTTTAGGGATGCTGATTATTTTTAATGATATTTATGGATTTTTTGTTTTTTAAAGATTTTGAGGGTTTTTAGTGTTTTTACGGTTTTAAGCATTTTTATATTTCATAGGGGATTAAAGTTTTTTCAATTTTATATGGTTTACATAGGGTTTATAATTTTTTTATGGTTTTTTAGGTTTTATGTATTTTTATGGATTTTTAAGGATTTTTATAATTTTTTGGGTTTTTAGGGATTTTGAGGGATTCTAGGTTTTTTAGTGTTTCAGGGTTTTTATGTTTTTATGGGTTTTTAGTTGTTTTATTTGAGATTCTAGGGTTTCTTAAGAGTTTTTAGAGTTTTTATCATTTTTACATGATTAGAGAGTTTTTATAATTTATAGTGGATGTCAGGATTTTTTTATGTTTTTAGGGGTTTTATGGTTTTTAGGGGTTTTAGGGTTTTATGGCCTTTTAGGGTTTTTAGAATTTTTAGGTTTTTATGGGTTTTAAATATTGTCAGTTTATTAAATATTTCTTAGGGTTTCTCAGGGTTTTAGGGTTTTTTATGCTTTTTGTATTTATTTAGTAATTTTTAGTGATTTTATGGGTTTTTATGATTTTTTGGTGTTTTAGGGATTTTGATGGTTTTTGGAGGTTTTAATGTTTTTAGTACATTACGGATATAGAGTTTTTATTTATTTTTTAGGGGTTTAATGATTTTTTTAGTTTAGAATGTTTTCTTATGGGATTTTTGGGTTTTAGATTTTTTTACATTTCCCAGGATTATTACCAGTTTTTTAGGAATTTATGGGTTTTGGGGGTTTTGGGGTTTTTTAGGTTTTTTGGAAAATTTTAGGGGTTTTTTGGTTTTTTGGGTTTTAGTGTTTTTCTGAGGTTTTTAGTTTTTATATGGTTTTTAGTGCTTGTTAATGTTTTAATTGTTTAGAGGGGTTTATATTTTTTAGTTATTTTATTGTTTGTTTTCTGTGTTTTGTTGTTTTAAAATTTTTTAGGGGGATTTATGGGTTTTAGTGTTTTATGTTCTTTTCAGGTATTTAGGTTTTTTTTGTTTTCTAGGGCTTTTATCTGTTTTTAGTTTTTTATATTTTTATGGTCTTCCGGGTTTTAATGATTTTTACATTTTTACGGATATTTTGAGATTTATTTGGATTTTTATTATTTTTATAGTATTACGGAATTTTATGGGTTTTATGTGTATTTATGTTTTTTATCTTATTCTTAGGGTTTTCAGAGATTTTAGGGTTTTTTACATTTTTTGTTAATTTTTAGGGGTCTTTTATGAATTTTATGGTTTTAGGGGTTTTATGTATTTTTATTAGGTTACTTTAAGTTCTTATGATATTTTGGGTTTTTAGGGGTTTTTTTAGTATTTATGGGATTTAATGTTTTCTTAGTTTTTAATGTTTTTTTGGGTTTAGAGTGTTTTAGAGTTTTTATTGGATTTTTAGGTGTTTATGGGTTTGGAGGTTTTAATGTGTTTAGTGATTTTATGATTTTTAGGTTGTTTAGTTATTTTTGGGTTTTTATCATTATAAAGGGTTTTTTCAGGTTTTTATGTGTCTTAGGTTTTCAATGTTTTCATAAAACTTAGTAGGGTATTTTGGGTATTTAATTTTTTTCTGGATTTATAGATATTTTTATTATTTTTATGGGTTATTCGAGTTTTTAGGGATTTTGATTGTTTTTAGAGATGATGAGGGTTTTTAGGATTTTTTAAGTTTTTTAGGGTTTTAACATTTTTTGGTTTCTGCGGGTTTTAAGTGATTTTAGGGTGTTATGTTTTTTGGGATTTACATGGGTTTTAGGGTATATTAGGTTTTTAAGGATTTTTATGAACTTTATGTGTTTTAGGGTTTAATGGTTTCTTGAATGCTTTTATGATTTATAGGCTATTTATGGTTTTTCAGGCTTCTATGGATTTTTTTGGTCTTTTTAGGGGCTTAAATTTATTTAGTGTTTTTTTAAAAATTTAGGGGTTAAAAGTGTTTTTAGATATTTTTGGTATTTTAGGTTTCTTATGGGGTTTTATGGGTTTTTTAAGGTTTTGGGTATTTTCATGGTTTTATATGTTTTAGGGATTTTTAGGGATTTTAAAATTTTAATATTTTTATGGGTTTATGAATTTTTTGGTTATTAAGTTCATCTATGGGTGTTTATTTGTTTTTATTGTCTTTTATATTTTTATTGGTTGATATGTATTTTTTAGAACTTTTAGGGTTATTAGGGTTTTTTAGTTTTTTTTGGTATTTTTTTTTCTTTTTTTTATTTTTTGATGTGTTTTAATTATTTTTAGGATTTTGGGTGTTCTTAAGATTTTTTTGTGCTTTAAGGGTTTTCATGTTTTTTGGGATTCATAGGATTTTTAATGGATTTTTTTTTATAGTTTTTTTGAGGTTTTAATATTTTTTTTTGTTTTATAAGGGATTTAATGTTTTTTGGTGTTATTTCATATTTTGGGTGTTTAAAGGGATTTATAATCTGAAGTTGGTTTTTTTATTCTTATTTGTTTTTAGGGTTCTTTATGTTTTTATTGAGTTTTAATTTAAGGGTTTTTTAGGGTTTTTATGGGATTTATGCATATTTACATTTTGAAGAGTTTTATTTGTTTTTGTGATTTTCTGGTTTTTAGGTATTTTCTGGTATTTTATTATTTTTTATAGTTTTTTGGGAATTTTGGGACATTTTTCTGGTTTTTATTATTTTTGGTGTTTTTAAGAATTTTGAGGGTATTATCATTTTAGGTTTTTTAGGGTTTTTTATGTGTTATTTAGTTTTTAGGGGTTTATGGTTTTTTAGATATTGTTAGATTTTTTAGGGGTTTAAGGGTGTTTTATGGTTTTTAGATGTTTTTTGAGATTTTATAGGTTTTTATGATTTTTAATGTTTTTAGGGGTTTTATTTTTTTAAGGGTATTTTGGGTTATCTAGGGTTTTAGTTTCTTTATATTTTTAAGGGTTTTAGTGTTTTTAGTGTTTTTTGGGGATATTTTGGGTTGTTAGGGTTTTTTTTCGTTTTTTGGGTTTAAAGGGTTTTTAGAGTTTGTTAAAAAATTTAGCAGATTAAAGGGGTTTTAGTGTTTTTTGTGGTTTTAATTTTTTTAATGGGGTTTTATGGTTTCTGTAAGGTATTATGGATTTAGCATTTTTATGGAATTTATGGTTTTTAGGGTCTTTTAAGGTCTTAGAATCTTAGAGGATTTTCATGATTTTAATTTTCTTTTTGTTTTTACATATTTCATAATATTTTTCAAGGGTATTAGAGTTTTTTACATTTTTAGGAATTTTTAGGGATTTTAGTATTTGTAGGGATTTTATGGGTTTTTAGGGATTTAGAGGGGTTTTAGTGTTTTAGGGATTTTAGGGGCGTTTTAGAAATTTTTATGATATTGAGGGGTTTTAAGAGTATTTATGATTTTATGATTTTTGTAGAGTTTTTTACAGTTTGAAGGGTTTTTATGTTTTTGTGTATATTCAGGGATTTTTTTTGGTTTTTTATCTTTTTTTAGTGTTTTGAAGGGTTTTGAGGGTTCTTAGGGTTTTTAATATTTTTATGATTTTTTGGTGTTAGGGTTTATTTAGTTATTAGGGATTTTATATTATTTAGTGTTTCTTATATTTTTTAGAGGTTCAATGTGCTTTTATAGTTTTTACTGGTTTTGGGGTTCTAATGGGATTATAGGGTTTTTTTAGATTTTTAGGGTTTTGTATAGTTTTTAGTGTTCTTAACTTTTTTTAGATTTTTTAAGGGTTTTATGTGATTCTGGGGTTTTAAGGTTTTCTAATGGTTTCTTAGGGTTTCAAGGGATTTTAGTGCTTTTTAGTGCTTTTTATGGGTTATTTGGGTTTTTATGGCTTTTGATTGGTTTTAGAAGTTTTATCGTTTATGGTGTTTTGGTTTTTATGGGTTTTTTTGAGTTTTTTAGGGGTTTTATTTTTTAAATTTATTTATCATTTTTAGTGGTATAAAGGGTTTCTTAGAGTTTTGATTGTTTTTACTACTTTTATGGGGTTTTAGAGTTTTTTTTGGTATTTAGGGGTTTTATGGTTTTTGGATTTTTTATGTTTTTTAGCGTGTTTTAAGGTTTTCTGGTGTTTTATGTGTTTTTAGTTTTTAAGACATTATTTTGGGATAATGTGGTTTTAAGGGGTTTTATGAATTTAATTATTTTTCGGGGTTTCGACAGGTTTTTTATGTTTTTTTGCGTTTTTATCGGTTTTTGGTTTTTTGTGGGTTTCTAATGTTTTTAGGTTCTTATGTTTTTCTTATGGGTTTTGATGGTATTTTGAGATTTGTATATTTTTAGAGATTTTTGGGGTTTTTAAAACATTTATTGATTTTGAGGCTTTTTGGGTTTTATTGTATTTTAGGGTTTTTATGGTTTTATGGTTTTTTAGGTTTTTTGGGGTTTTTTTATTTTTTAGGGTTTGCTTTGTTCTTTAGAGTTTTTTTTAATGTTTTGTGTAATTAAACAGTTTTTGATTTTTTATTTCATTATGGTTTTATAGTTTTTATTTATTTTTATGTTTTTTTGGGGGTTTTAAGGTTTTACGGTTTTAGGTGTTTTTAAGGGTTTTATCATTTTAAAGATTTTTTTAGGGTATTAAGAATTTTTATGGATTTATGGTTTTCTTATGGGTTTTTAGGTTTTTCATGTTTTGAAGGATTTTAAGGATTTATATGGTTTATAACATTTTATATATTTGGATTATTATTAGAGTTTTAATTTTTTTAGGGTTCTATAGTGTTCTTATCATTTTTAAGTTTTTAGGGGTTTTAGGTGTTTTTAGGTTTTCACGGGTTTCAAAGGGATTTTCATGGATTTTAATATTTTCTATGTTTATAGGAATTTTCATGGATTTTTTTGGATTTTCACAGTATTTAGAGTTTGGTGTGGTTAGGATTTTTAATAATTTTTATAGTTTTTATGGTATTTTGGGTAGTTTATGGTTTTCTACTTTATTAGGGGGTTTATGGGTTTTTTGTAGTTTTTATAATTTTAAGGGTATAAAGGATTTTTAGATAATTTAGTGGTATCTTAGGTTTTTATGGGGTTTTGTGGTTTTTAGAGGTTTTTTTAGGTTTTTATAAGATTTGGAGTTTTACGGGTTTTTTTGGGGGGGGGGGTTGGGTTTTTTTTGTTTTTTAGTTATTTTTAGGTTTTTTAGAATTTTTATGTTTTTTATGGGTTTAATGTGTTTTTTGGTTTTTAATGTTTTATTATTTTTTTAGTGTTTTATTGTTTTTTAAAATTTTAGGGTTTTTTAATGAATTTTAGGGGTTTTCAGGGTTTTTGGTGTATTAAGGATTTAATGTTTTTTATGGATTTTAGGTTATTTATATTTTTTAGTTTTTTTGGATTTTAGGGATTTTAATATTTTTACATTTTTATTGCTTGATTAAGGATTTTCATGTTTTTTAGGTTCTCAATGTTTTTAAGTACTTTTAGTGGTTTTTAGGATTTTAAATGTATTGTGGATTTTAGGGTTTTTAAGGTTTCTAGGGTTGTTCTTTTTTTTAGAATTTCAGGGTTTCTTAATTTTTAAGATCTTTTAAGGGTTTTTAGAGTTTTGAAACATTTTGGAGGTTTAAATGGGTTTTAATTTTTTTATTGGATTTAGTGTTTTTATGGATTTTTGGGTTGTTATGGTTTTTACGGGGTTTTATAGTATTTTGGCTTTGGGCAGTTTTTTTTAGGATTTTTTGGGTTTTTATCATTTTTCGGATTTTTTGGGGTTTTATGTGTTTTTTTGTTTTTATGGTTTTCAAAGAGTTATTTTGGATTTTAGGGTTTTTACATTTATGAGGATTTTTATGGATTCCTCATATATTTATGGGTTATTAGGGGTTTTAGGGTTTTTATGGTTTTTGGGGATTTTTGGGTGTTTTAGGGTTTTTAGGGTTTTAAAGGGTTTTAGGGTTTTTAGAATTTCATAAGTTTTTATCGATTTTATGTGTTTTTATATTTTAATTTTTTCTTTGGTTTTTTTAGTATTTTTAGGGGTTTTTCATTTTTAACAATATTTCTGGAATTTTTAGGCTTTTTATGGTTTTTATGGTTTTAGGGTTTTTAAGGTTTTTATGGTTCATTAGGATTCAATAATTATTTAATGTGTTTAGGTATTTAAAGGGAGATTAGGGGTTTTATTGGTTTTTTGGGTTTTTTTGGGTTTTAAGGTTCTAATTGGTTATTATGGTTCTTACGATTTTTAGTGTTTTAGGTTTTTTTATTATTTTAGGCATTATTTTTTAGGGGTATTATATATTTTTTTGGTTATTAATATTTTCTTAGTTTTCATCAAGGCTTTAGGGTGTTTTATTTTTTTATAGATTTTTTTTCTTTTTATTGTTATTATCATTTCTTACTCATTTAGCGATTTTGGGGGCTTTTATGGGTTTTTAGGATTTTATGTTTTTTTTGGGTTTTAAGTTTTTTTGTTTTCAAGGTTTTAAAGGATTTTAAGATTTTATTAAAATATTTCAGGTTTTTAAGGGTATTTTGAGATTTTACTGGTTTTTAGTGTATTTATGGTCTTTTAGTGTTTAAAAAACTTTTTATGGTATCATGGGTTTTAAAAGTTTTTTCGATTTTTCGGGTCTTTAGGGGTTTAAAC
Organism: Viscum album; assembly: GCA_963277665.1. NCBI lineage: Eukaryota > Viridiplantae > Streptophyta > Magnoliopsida > Santalales > Viscaceae > Viscum > Viscum album. Next base: position 2,120,034,946 of record OY728120.1, read on the forward strand.
GTTTTTATTGTTTTTAGGGGTTTCAATTATTTATATATTTTTATGATTTTAATAGGTTTTTCAAGGTTTTTAGGGTTTTTTTTGAATTTAGGGATTTTAGAATTTTTATGATTTGTTAGTGATTTTAGTGATTTTATGTGTTTTTTGGGTTATAATATTTTCTACGTTTATTTTGGATTTAAGTGTGTTTAGGTTTTTATGTTTTTATCATTTTTTAGGGTTTTTTACCTTAAAATTTATTTTTATGAAATTTTTATGAAATTATGGTAATTTCGGTTTTTTATGAATTTTGATGACTTTTTTGTTTTTTAATGGTTTGAGGTTTTTTTGTGTTTTTAGGGGTTTTTGAGTTTTTAGGGGTTTTAATGGTTTTTAGAGTTTTTAAAATTCCTTAGGGGTTTAAAGGGGGGTTTTTAACTTTTAGTGGTATTTAGGGTTTCTATAGGTTTTTAGGGTCTTTATGTTCTTCTTGTGTTTTTTTTGTTATTTAGGATTTTCATTTATTTGTAGGGTTTTTGGAGTTTTAGTGTTATTTTGTTGTTTTGTTTTTTTGTTCTTATAAGTTTTTTGTGTTTTATCCTTTTTTTTCTTAGGGTTGTCCTTGGTTTTTAGTATTTTTTATGATTTTATGCGTTTTTAGGGTTTTTAGGGATTCGGGTGGGGGGTTATGGTCTATTTGGGGTTTTAGGGTTTATTGTATTTTTTAGTGTTTTTTTGAAGGGTAAAGGTGTTTTTATTTTTTTATGGTTTTCATTGGAATTTCCATGAATTTTAATGTTTTTTACGTTTTTGGAATATTTAGGGATTTTTTTAGTGTTTTAGCAGTTTTATGGATTTTTAGAGTCTTTTTTAACATTTCAGTGATTTAATGGTGTTTTTGAGTTTTTAGTGGATTATGTTTTTTTAATTTTTTAGTGTTTTTTGTTTTTAAGAGTTTCATGATTTTAGGGAATTTAAGGTTTTAGGGTTTTAGGGGTGTTAGTGTTTTTATGTATTTTAGGGGTTTTAAGTGTTTTTAGGTTTTAATGGGTTTCTTATGGGTTTTCAGGGTTTTTTTGATTTTAAATTTTCATGAAATTTCATGGATTTTGAAGGATTTTTATAGTTTTAATGTTTTTTAGGGGATTAATGGTTTTTAGGGTTTTCAGTATTTTTTACATTTTTTGGGATATTTAAGTGTCTTAAGATTTTTAATATTTTCTTATTGTCTTTCAAAGTTTTTAGGCTATTTCCTGTTTTTTTTGAATTTTATATTTTTTTGAATTTTTAGGGGGTTTTAGTGTTTTTTACGGTTTTTGGGGTTTTAGGTGTTTTTAGGTATTTTAGGGGGTTTCAGTGTTTTTAGGATTTATTTTGAGTTTTTTTGGTTTTAAAGGTTTTTATTGTTTTTAATGTATAAAGTGTTTAAATTGCTTTTAGTGGTTTTAGAGGTTATTAAGGTTCTATGGGTTTTATAGTTTTTAATGATTTAGGGTTTTATATTATATAGGGTTATTGAGGTTTTTAGTATTTTATTTGGTTTAAGGGGGTTTAACAATTTTTTGTTTTTAAGGTTTTCTTAGGGTTTTTAAGGGTTTTTTGTTATTTACATTTATAAGATTTTAGATATTTTTAGAAATTTTATTGTTTTTTGTATTTTGAGAGTTTTTAGGTTTTCTAGGGTTTGGATTTTTTCAATAAATTTTATATTTTTATGGTTTTCTTTGGATATTTCAGGGTTTTAGGGTTTTTTTCATTTTAGGATTATTAGGAATATTTTAGGATTTCTATTGTTATTTAGAAGTTTTAGTGGTTTAGAGATCTTATAGTCATTTTGGTTTTTTTTGATTTTTTTATATTTTTTAATTTTTCATTGATTTTTTCACATTTTCATGAATGTTATGTGATATTATAGTTTTAGTAGGTTTTAGTGTTTATATTGAGTTTTAGGGGTTTTTTGAATTTTTGGGTTTTAGGGGTTTTATTGTTTTAATTTTTATTGTTTTTAGGGGTTCTATATTTTTTTATGTTATTATGGGTTTCATAGGGGGTGTTATGGGGTTTTGGGTTGTGTTTTTAAGAAATTTTATAGATTTTTAGAATTTTTATGGGTTTTAGGGTTTTTAGTGGTTTTAGGGTTTTTTGGTTATTAGGGTTTTTATAGTTTTTATTATTTTAGGGGGTTTATGGTTTTTAAGGTCTTTTAGGGATTTATAATTTTTTAGGTTTTTAGGGGTCTTGTGTGTTTTTAGGTTTTTTAGTATTTCTTAGCGGTTTTCAATGTATTTATTGGTTTTTTATGCTTTTCGAGATTTTAGGGCCTTTTAGGATTTTTATGTTTTCTAGTGTTATTATTGATTTTGAGTGGTTTTAGGATTTTTAGGGTTTATATCATTTTTAGGTTTTTAGGGATTTTATGTGTTTTTTTGGTTTTTAATGTCTTCTAGGTGGGTTTTAGGGTCAGTAACCCTTTTAGTTTTTAGTGATTTTTAGGATTTTTTTGTGTTTTATGGATTTAGAGGTTCTTTAGAAATTTGTATGGCGATATGGTGTTTTTTTTGATTTTTTATGGTTTTTATGATTTTTATGGTTTTTTAGGTTTTTAGAGGTTTAAATGGTTTATAGAGTTTTTAGGTTTTTCTGTTTTTATGGGGTTTTAGGGTTTTTATGGTTTTAGGGATTTTTATGGTTTTAGGGGTTTTTAGTATTTTTAGGGATTTTAGAGTTTTCTATTTTTAATGGGATTTATGTTTTTTTAGGTTTTTATGGTTTTCCTTGGGGTTTTATATATTTTTTTTTATGTTTTAAGGTTTTTTTTATTTTAGTATTTTTTTGGTTTTTATAATTTCTTGGGTATTTAGGGTTTTTTGAGTTTTTAAGAAATTTTAGGATTTTTACTTTTTTTCAATTTATGTTTTAAAGGGTATTTATAGGTTTAGTAGGTTTTTAGGGTTTTATGGGTTTTATTTTTTTTCTATGGTTTTTATGTTATTTTATTCATTTAAGCATTTTTAGTTATTTAATGGCTTTATTGATTATTTATTTTACAGTTCTCTTTGCGGTTTTAAGGGGTTTTGGGGGTTTTTTACTTTTTTGCGGGGTTTTAGGGTCTTTTTAATGATTTTTATAAATTAATGGTTTTTACAGATATTGAGGGTTTTGAGGATTATTTAGGGTTTCTATCATTTTTAAGATTTTTTGGGGTTTTATGTGTTTTAAGGTTTTTAAGGTTTTCTTATGGTTTTTTAGAATATTAGGGGTTGTTTACATTTTTGGGATGTTAATTAATTTTAATGATATTTATGGGTTTTTTTTTACATATTTTGAGGGTTTTAAAGGTTTTTACTATTTTTGGGATTTTTATATTTCATAGGGGTCTAAAGTTTTTTCTGTTTTTTATGGTTTTCATAGGGTTTATAATGTTTTTATGGTTTTTTATGTTTTATGAATTTTTATGGATTTTTTTGATTTTTTGGGATTTTAGGGATTTTGAGGGTTTCTAGGTTTTTTAGGCTTTTAAGGTTTTTATGTTTTTCTGTGTTTCTAGTTGTTGTTTTTTTTGAGTTTCTAGGGTTTCTTAGGTGTTTTTAGAGTTTTTTATAATTTTTACATGATTAATGAGTTTTAATAGTTTTTAGTGGATTTCATGATTTTTTATGTTTTTATGGGTTTTATGGATTTTGGAGTTTTTAGGGTCTTCTAGGGTTTTTAGAATTTTTATGTTTTTATGGGTTTTAAATATTGTTAGTTTATTAAGGATTTCTTGAGGTTTCTTAGGGTTTTAGGTTTTTTTATTCTATTGGTATTTTTTAGTTATTTTTATTGATTTTATTGTTTTTTACGTTTTTTAGGGGTTCTAGTGATTTTGATGGTTTTTTGGAGGTTTTAATGTTTTTTAGTACATTAGGGATTAAGAATTTTTTATTATTTTTAGGGGTTTTATGATTTTTTTAGTTTTGAAGGTTTTCTTATGGGATTTCTGGGTTTTTCTATTTTTATACACTTCCAAGGATAATTTCCAGTTTTTTTAGGAATTTAGGGGTTTTAGGGGTATTGGAGATTTTTAAGGGATTTTTGGGATTGTTGAAGGGTTTTTGGTTTTTTGGGTTTTTAGTGTTTTCTTGAGGTTTGTAGAGTTTATATTGTTTTTTAGTGTTTGTTAATGTTTTTAACGGTTTAGAGGGGTTTTGAGTTTTTAGTTGTTTTATTGGGGTTTTCTGGCTTTTCCTGTTTTAAAAATTTTTAGGGGGATTTATGGGTTTTGGGGTTTTAGGGTTTCATGTTTTTTCAGGTATTTAGGTTTTTTATGTTTTCTAGGGGTTTTAACTGTTTTTAGGTTTTTATATTTTTATGGTTTTTTGGGTTTTAGGGTTTTTTACATTTTATGTATATATTGAGATTTATTAGGATTTTTATTATTTTTATAGTTCTATGGATTTTTTTTGGTTTTTTTGGTTTTTTAGTGTTTTTATATTGGGCGGGGGGTTTAGGTTTTGTTTTCAATTCTTAGGTTTTATGGGTTTCTAGTGTTTTTAAATGTTATTGAGGTTAGATGGTTTTTATAATTTTTAGTGGTTTCTAGTTTTTTAATGGGTTTTAGGGTTCTTATAGTTTTTTGGGGGTTTTTTGTGTTTTTAGGGACTTTTACTTTTTTTAGTATTTTTAGGGTTTTTATGGGTTTTAAAAGTTTTTATTTTTATAAGGTTTTCATAGGTTTTTAAAGGGTTTTTAAGATTTATTATATTTTTGGGATTTCAGGGGATTTTTAGGATTGTTATGGTATTTTATGTTTATCGATATTTTGATGGGTTTTAGGGTTTTTTATAATTTTTATCATTTTTAGGGTTTTTTGTTATTTTTTGTGTTTTAACGTTTTTGTATTATCATGGTTTTTATGAGTTATTATTTTTTTTCTAGGGATTTTTATATTTTATGGATATTTAGGGTTTTTATGGATTTTGAAGGTTCTTAAGGACTTTATGTTTTTATGGGGTTTTTTCGTTTTTTGGAGTTTTTTTTTCTGTTTTTAAGATTTTTATGGGTTTTGGAGTTTTTTTTATCATTTTTAGTGTTTAAAGTGTTTATTGAGTTTTTAGTGGTTTATAGGGTTTTTTTTTGTGTTTTTATGGGTTTTTAGTGGTTAAAGTTGCTTTTAGGGTTTTAGGGAATTTATGGTTTTTTAGGGGTTTTAAGCGTTTTTAGGTTTTTTAGGGGTTTATGGTTTTTTATTTTTATGGTTTTCAAAGGGATTTTTTTGTTTTTAGGGGTTCATATTTGTTTATGGAATTTTTTGGAATTTTTAGGTTTTTTTTGGGTTTTTTGGTATTTTTGGAATATTGAGGGGTTTTTTGGGTTTTAGCGATATTTTAGGCTTTTAAAGGTTTTATGGTTTTTTATAATTTTTTAGATTATATTAGGGGTTTTCTAGGTTTTTAGTGTGTTTTTAAATTTTAGGGTTTTTAGGGTCGTTTTTATTTTATGGTTTTAGGGAATTTGATGGTTTTTAGGGATTTATGGGTTTCTTTTATTTTCCTAGGGTTTTAGGTTTTTTTTCATTTTTATGTTTTTAAATGGGTTTTATAGTTTTTAAGAAAAATTTTGTGGTTATATGGTTTTTATAGATTCTAGTGGGTATTCATATTTTTATGGTTTTAAGGTTTTTTAGGGGTTTTAGTGTTTTAGGATTTTAGGGTTTTTAGCAATTTTGAGTTTTTTTGGATTTCATTAGTTTTTTGGGTAATTTTTTTTTGTTTTTTTTTTAGGTATTTATGGTTTTTAATTATTTTTAAACGTTTTAGGGGTTTAAAGTGTTTTAGCTTATTCGTTATTTTTTATGTTTTGTTTGTTTTTTTGGGTTTTTAAAGGTTTTTAGTGGTTTTATGGTTTTTAGGGGTTTTATGGTCTTTAATGGTTTTTAACTTTTTTATATTTGTTATGGGTTTTTTGTGTTATTGGTTTTATTAGGTTTTCTTAGGGTTTTTTGGGTTTTAGGGGTATTAACATTTTAAGGGGTTTTTTGAATTTATATAGGTTTTTAGAGTATTTAGGGATTTTGAGGGTTTTCTGGTTTTTTATGGTTTTTAGATTTCTCGGGGTTTTATGGGTTTTAATTGTTTTTAGGTTTTTGATTTTTTCTATGGAGTTTTCATGTTTTTTATGGTTTCTTACATTTTTATCTTTTTTATGGATTTTTTATTATTTCTTGTGTATTTAGGGATTTGGTTGGTTTTATGATTTTTATGGTTTTTTTGATTTTATGGGTTTTTTAAATCATAGTATTTTTTATATTTTTAGGGTTTCGGGGTTTTAAAGAGTATTTTAATGTTTTTAGGGTTTTAATGGGTTTTTAGAGTTTTTCGTGGTTTCAGGTTTTCTTTTGAGTTTTTGGGGGCTTTATTGTTTTATTGGTTTCTATGGATTTTAGGGTTTTTAGGGGGTTTTAGGGATTTTAAAGGTTTTTAGCATTCTTTAGATTTTTTTAGATATAAATGTGTTGAGGTCATTAAGGTTTTCTTGGGGTTTTAGGGGTTTTATGCTTTTTACATTTTTAGGGAATTTGAGAGTTTGTGTAGTTTTATTTGATTTTATAATTTTCTAGCATTTTGAGGGTTTTTTGAGGTTTTTTGGTTTTAAGATTATTTATAGGTTTTTAGTTTTTTAAAGTGTTTTTTAAGGTTTCATAGTGATTTTACGGGTTTTTAGGGGTGTTTTCATTTTTAGTGGTTTATGGGATTTGTTTGGATTATAATTCAGTTTTAGTTTTTCTTTTTGGGTTTTTTTGGGGTTTATGGTATTTTATTATTTTTAGGGTTTTTATTGGTTTTTCGGTTTATATGGATTTTTGAGTATTTAGTTTTTTAAGGGTTTTAATGTTTTTAATGTTTTTCTGGTATTAATATTATTATATATTTTTATTGGTTTCAGAATTTTTATTGGTTTTTATATTTTTTATGTTTTAAGGGGGTTTTTTTAGTTTTTAGATTTTTTCTAGATTTTTAGGTGTTTTAACGTTTTTATCAATTTTTTTTATTTATATGGGTTTTATTTTTTTTGGTTTTCAAGGTTTTATTTTGGGGTTTTAGGGTTTGTTACATCTTTAGATAATCGATGTGTTTTTTTAGGTTTTTATGATTTTTAGGGTTTTGGGGTTTTGGGGGTTTTTGAGGTTTTCTCTAATTTTTATTGTATTTAGATTTTTTTAGTTTTTAAAATTTATAAGTACATTTACGGGTTTTTAGATTTTATATTTTTTCTAGTTTTTTTATGGATTTATGGGGTTTCATTGTTTTATATGGTTTTAAGTTTTTATTGTTTTTTGGGGTTTAGATTTTTTGAGTGTATTGGGAGTTAAATGTTTTTTAATGATTTTAATGTTTTGGGGGATTAAATGGAATTTAGTTTTTATTGGGTTTTTGGGGTTTTTGGGGTTTTTGGGGTAATGAAGGTTTTTAGGGCTTTTATGTTTTTTTTATTATTGGCATTTTTAGGGGTTTTAAGGGTTTTAAGTGTATTTTGGTATTTATGGGTTTCTTAAGGGGTGTCAAGGCTTTTTTTGGGTCCTCATTTTTTTAGGTATTTTTATTAATTTTAGTATTTTTATCAGTTTTGATTGTTTTTAGTAATTTTGAGGGTTTTAGGGTTTCATAGTGTATTAGGGTTATTTTTACTTTTTTGGGGGTTTTGGGTGTTTTTTTAATTTTTTATGGGTTTTATGTTCTATTTGGGGTTTTTAAAATTTTTATGTGTTGAAGGGGTTTTTATAGTTTTTATTGGGTTTTGGGTTTTTATGGGGTTTAAGTGTTGATAAGTTTTTTATGTTTTTTTCATTTTTTATGATTTTTAGGGGTTCTATGGTTTTAAGGTTTTTTTATAGTTTTTGTGTGTTTTGAGTTTTTTTGGTATTTAATTTTTTCATCAGGGGTGTTTAGTGTTTTTACAATTTTTTATTTTTAAATTTTTTATGATTTTTATATGTTTTCGTGGTCTTGAGGTTTTTTGGGTTTTTAGTGTTTTTAGGGTTTTATGGTTATTTTGGGTTTTTAGATTTTTTTTTGAGTTTTTTAGGTCTAATTATTTTTGAACTGTTTTATTGTTTTTTGGATTTAAAGGATTTTTTGTATTATTAGTGGTTTTTAGAATTTTTATGGGTTAATATTTTTTATGGTTTAGGGTTTTATGGATTTTGGGGATTTTATGGTATTTTAGGGATTTAAGAGTTTTCAGAGTTGTTTGGTTTTTTAGATGTTTTTGGGATTTTTTAGGATTTTAATAGTTTTTTAAGGTTTTAGTGTTTTTAGTGTTTTTAGTGTTTTCTGGGTTTTTAGTTGTTTTTAGGTTTTTATAGGTTTTAAAGATTTTTATGTTTTTATTTTTTTATTAAGGTTTTTATGGTCTTTATGGTTTTTAAAATTTATAGTTATTCTAGGTGTTTTATGTGATTTTATGGTTTTTAATATTGTTATGGTCATTTTTTGTTTTAAGGGTTTTTGTATTTTTTATGGTTTTGGTGGTTTTAAGGTTCATTTGTGTTATTATTGTTTTTATGGTTTTTAGAGTATTTTAATGTTTTTACGGGTCTAATGGTTTTTACATATTTTAGTGATTTTTAGGGTTTTTATTGGTTTTTTAGGTTCTCTATGGTTTATAAGGGTTTTAATTGTTTTTTGGTTTTTTACCATTTTAGTGTATTTTTAGGTTTTTATGGGTTTTATGTTTTTTAGATATTAATGTTTCCCTAGTGGATTTCTTGGTTTCTATGGGTTTTTTTGTGATTTAGATCTCTTTGTGATTTTTATGGGGTTTAATAGTTTTTTTGGGATTTTTAGTGTTTTTTTTTGTTTTTGAGGTTTTTTGGGTCTTCAAGGTTTTTATTGAGTTTTTGGAGGTTTTGAGGTTTTAGAGTTTATTAAATCATTACAGGTTTGAATAGGTTTTAGATTATTTTGTAGTATTTAGGTATTTAGGTATTGTAAATATTTTTTTACTATTTTTAGTGATTATTATATTTTTCTAGTGATTTTATGGTTTTCAATTTCATATAGGGTTTTAACATTTTTTAGGTTTTTAGCAGTTTTAGTTTTTTTATTTAATGTTTTTCTTAGTGTTTTCCTGTTTTTAGGGATTGTAACATTTTTGATTTTTTTTTGGATTTTTGTGATTATTTATCGAATTTAGGGATTTTTAGGATTTTTAGGGTTCATTCGGGTTTTTAGGGTTTGTAAGGCTTTTAGTTTTTATAGGTTTTATGTTCTCTAGGTTTTTAAATTTTTCCTAGTGGATTTCGGGTTTTAAGGATTGTTATGTTTCTATGGAATTTTGAAACTTTTTGCTGTTTTTTAGAGTATTTGGGGTTTATTATGGAATTTATGTGGGGGGGGGGGGGTTATGGTATTTAGTGTTTTTTTTTGTTTTTTGGGGTTTTTTGAGTTTTTTAGGGTTCTTATGATTTTTTTAATCTTTTTTGGGGCTTAAATTGTTTTTATAGTTTTAGAAGGTTTTAGTGTTTTATGGGTGTCTATTATTTTAAAGGATTTAATGTCTTTTTATTATTTTAGGGTATTGGTGTTTTTTTGGTTTTTGTGGTTTTTTTCATGATTAGGTTTTTAAGGGTTTTTATGAATTTTTATGTCTTTAATGTTTTCTTTGGTTTTTTTTGGGTTTTTAGTTTTTTTTACATTTTTAGGTATTTTATGGGGTTTTAAGGATTTTTATGGTTATTTGGTTTCTCTAGTAATTTTTTGGGTTTTTTGGGTTCTTTATTATTTCTAGGTTTTTTAGGGTTTTAACATTTTTAAGGTTTTTATGGGTTTTATGTTTTTTTTCAGTTTTTTTTGTTTTTATTATGTTTTTTGTAGATTTCATGATTTTTTCATTTTTGGGTATTTTTAGTGTTATGTATGATTTTTATGGTTTTAGGGGATTTATGTATTTCTATGTGGTTTTTTGGGTTTTATTATTTTTTGGGTTTTTAGGGGTTTTTTTGTATTTTGGGAATTTAAGGTATTTATAGTTTTTATTATTTTTAGGGGGTTTGAGTGTTTTATAGTTTTTATTGGACTTTTAGAGGTTTATGGGTTTGATAGTTTTAATGTTTTTACTGGTTTTATGATTTTTTGTGTTTTTGTGTTTTTAGGGTTTTATTATTTTTAAGGTTTCATGGGTTTTTAAGTGTTTTAGGTTTTTAATGTTTTCTTAGGAGTTTTTTTTGGGTTTTTGGGACTTTAATTTTTTATAGATTTATAGGGATTTTTACTATTTTTACAGGTAATTTGGGTTTTTATAGATTTTGATGTTTTTTTTGGATTTTTAATGTTTTTAGGATTTTAAAATTTATTTGGTTTCTATGGGTTTTATGTGATTTTAGGGTTTAATAATTTCTAGGGGGTTTTCTTGGTTTTTATGGTATTTTATGATTTTAGTTTTTTTAGGAACTTTATGGTTTTTTAGGGTTTAATGGTTTATTGATTGTTTTAGGGGTGTTTATGATTAATAGTCAGTTTATGTTTTTTTTTGGTTTTTTGGTTTTTTAGAGGCTTACATTTTTTTAGTGTTTTGTTTTAAAAAAATTAGGGGTTAAATGGGTTTTTAGAGGTTTTTGTGGTTTTAGGGTTCTTTTGGGTTTTAGGGGTTTTATTGGTTTTTTGGTGTTTTCATGGTTTTTTGGCTTTTATGGGATTTTAGGGATTTATCCTTTTAATGTTGTTGAGGGGTATTATGATTTTTTATGTTATTAAGTTCATGTAAGGGTGTTTATTGGTATTTATGTAATATTATAATTTTAATGCATTTTAGTTATTTTTTAGAAAATTTTGGTTTTTAGGGTTTTATTTTTTTAGGGTTTTCTTAAAAAAATTTAGTTTTTAAGGGGATTTAATTATCATTATGTTTTTAAGGTGGTCTTTGGGATTTTTTGGTTTTTAGGGTTTTTTATTTGTTTTTGGGATTTTTAGGACATTTGGATGACATTTTTTGGTTTTGGGGGTTTTTTGGGGTATTTTGGGAGTTTTTCGGTTTTTCGATTTTTCAGTTTTTATAGATTTTTTTAGGGTTTTATGTTCTTTTTCTTTGTATGGGTTTTAATGTTTTTTTGGGATTTTTTAAAATTATTTATGTTTAAAGGGTTTTATTTTTTATGGTGTTTTTTACGATTCTTATGGGTGTTTAGGGTTCTTATGGTTGGTAAAAAATTGGGATTTTTAGGGTTATTAGTTTTTTAATTATTTTTATGTTTTTAAGGGATTTATTTCTTTTTTTTTGTTTTTTTAGGTATTTTCAATTTTTTAGGGTTTTCTATGTTTTTTGGAATTTTTTGGACATTTGTTGGATTATTTTTAGATTTTGGGGTTTGTAAGAATTTTGATGGTATTATGGTTTTAGGGGTCTAAAGTGTTTTTAGAGTTTTTGTGGTTTTAATGTTTTTATCGGGTTTTAAGGTTTCTTAAATGCTTTTAGAGGTTTAGGGTTTCTATGGTTTTTATTGTTTTTTAGGGTCATTTAAGGTTGAAGCAATTTTTTTTGGATTTTTGGGGTTCTATATATTTTTCTTATTTTTTAATGTTTTCTTTTTAATTTTCAAGGGTTTTAGTGGTTTTTACATTTTTTACGGATTTTACGAATTTTTTGTATTTTTCGTTGGATTTAATGTTTTTAGGGATTTGTGGGGTTTTTTGTATTTTTAGGGGTTTTAGGGGGTTTAGGGGTTTTAGCAATTTTTAGGTTTTTGAGGGTTTTAAAGGTATTTATCTTTTTATGCTTTTTGTATGGTTCTTGGGGTTTTTATTTTTTTATGAATATTTAGAGATTTTTTAGGGTTTTAATATTTTTTATGTTTTTTAAGGATTTTGATGTTTATTATGGTTTTTAATATGTTTATAATTTTTTGGGGTTTTAGAGTGTCTTTAGTTAATAGTGTTTTTATCATTTTTTATTTATTCTTATATTTTTTAGGGGTTCAGAGTGTTTTTATAGTTTTTAGTGGTCTAGGGGTTTTATGGAGTTTTAGGGGTTTTAAAGGTTTTTGGGTGTTTGTGTAGTTTTTAGGGTTCTTAGAATTTTTTTGATTTATAAGGGGTTTTATGGATTTCTGGAGTTTTAAGGTTTTCAAATGTTTTCTTAGGGTTTCGAGGGATTTTAAGGATTTTTTAGTGTTTTTAATGGTTTTAGGGTTTTAATGATTTTAATTGGTTTTTAGTGATTTTATTGTTTTATGATTTTTTGGGTTTTATGGTTTTTTTGAGTATTTACGAGTTTCAGTTTTTTTAGAATTTTTTAGGTTTTTAGGGGTATAAACGTTTTTTAGAGTTTTGATTTGTTTTTACTAGTTTTATACGGTTTTAAGGTTCTTATGGGTTTTTATGGATTTTAGCGGGGTTTAGGGATTTCTTTGGTTTTATGTGTTTGTAGGTTTTTAAGGTTTTATTTTGGGTTTTAAGGGTTTCTAGGGATTTCATGCTTTTATTTATTTTTACGGGTTTCTAGGGTTTTTTTGTTTTTTAGTGTTTTTAGTGGTTTTTGGTTTTTTGTTGGTTTTAAATGTTTTTAAGTTCTTAATTTTGTTCTTATGGGTATTAAGGGTAATTTTATATTTTTATTATTTTATGTTTTTTAAGGTTTTTTAAGATTTATTGATTATTAGGATTTTGGGGTTTTAGTGAATTTTAGGGTTTTTCTGGTATTATGGTTTTTTAGGGTTTTAGTTTTTTTAGTTTTTAGGGTTTGTATAGTTTTTTAGTGTTTTTTAATGTTTTTTTTGAATTAAAGGGTTTTTATGATTTTAGTTCTTTAATGTTTTTTTTTGGTTTTTTTGGATTTTATGGTTTTAGGGTTTTAGGTTTTGAGATGTTTTTATGGTTTTTAGGGTGTTTAGGTTGTTTATCATTTTTTATTTTTGTTCTGGGTTTTATGAATTTTTAGGGTTCTAGGGTTTTCTTATGAGTTTTTACTGTTTTCTCATTTTTATGGATTTTATGGTTTTTAGAGTTTATATAGATTTTGAGTATTTTTAGAATTTTAATTTTTATAGGGTTTTATAGTGTTGTTATCATTTTTAGGGTTTTAGGGATTTTATGTGTTTTTATGATTTCAAGGTTTTCATATAACTTTTCAGGGATTTTAATATTTTCAATGTTATTTGGGATTTTCAGTGATTTTTTAGGATTTTTATGGTATTTAGGTTTTTTTTGGGGGGGGGGGGGTTGTATTTTTAAGTGTTTTTATGGTTTTTATGGTTTTTTGCATAGTTTATGGTTTTTTTATTAATTAGGGGGTTTATGGGTTTTTTGTAGTTTTTAACAATTTTAAGGGTTTAAAGGATTTTTAGAGCTTTTAGTGGTATTTTTGGGAATTTTTGGTGTTTTAGGGTTTTTATAGGATTGGTGCATTTTTATTAGATTTTTAGTTTTTAGGGTTTTTTGGGGGTGTTTGGGATATTTGGGTTTTTAGATATTTTTAGGGTTTTTAGAACTTTTAGGTTTCTTGTGGTTTTAATGTGTTTTTAGGTTTTTACATTTTTAAAGATTTTTTAGATTTATTTTGGATTTTTTTTTGGTTTTTCGAGTTCTTTTGTGATTTTAAGGGGTTTTTATGGTTTTATGGATTTTAGGTCTTTTGGGTTTTTTAGTTAATTACGTTTTTATGGGTATTTAATTTTTTTTTACATTTTATGGGTTTAAATGTGTTTAGAGTTTTAGTGGGTGTCTAGGGGTTTTAATGGATTCTAGGAGTTTTTATGGTTTTTAGGGTTTTAGGAGTTTTAGGGTTTTTATATTCTTTAACGAGTTTTATGGTTTTTGGGTTTTTAGGTTTTCTATGATTTTGAAGTGTTTTTAGGTTTCTTAGGTTTTCTTAGAGTTTTCTGGGGTTTTAAATTTTTTAATGTTTGTTGGTGTTTTTAGGGGTTTTTAGGATTTTTATGATTTTTTTAACATTTTAATTGTTAAATTTTTTACGTTATTTCGGGGTTTTTAGAATTTTTAGCGTTATTTGGTCCTTTTGGGATTAACAGGATTCATATATGTAAGGTTTTATTACTGGTTTCCATTGGTTTTTGGATTTTTTATTTTTTTAGGGATTTTTAGGGATTTTTTTAGTATTTTATGGTTTTTAGGGGATTTATTAATTTTGGGGGATTTTGGGGTTTCAAGGGTTTTTTGTGTTTTCTGGGGTTTTTGGGTATTTTTAGTTTCTTAGGGTTTTAATGTTTTTTAGTTTATTTTAACATTTTATTATTTTATAAGGTTTTTAGAATCGTTAGTTGTCTTTTGGGTTTTTATGGTTTTTTGGGTGTTTTAAGACTTTTAGTGGTTTTTAGCGGTTTTTGTGGTTTTCAAGGACTTTTTAGTATTTTTATTCTTTTTATATTTTCTTTTGTTGTGATAAAATTGTATTTAGGTTTTTATATTCTTCTCATGGTTTTTTAGGTTTTTAGTGTTTTTTTTACTTTTTAGGGATTTTAATGATATTTTGGATTTTAATGGTTTTTAAGGTGTTTAGGTATTTTGAGGGTTTTTAGGGTTTTGGGGGTTTTGGGTTTTTTAGATTTTTTTCAGGTTTTATGTGTTTTTAGGATTTTAATTTTTTCTTAGGGAATTCCATGGTTTCTTGGGGTTTTTCATTTTTAGGGTTTTTTTGAGACTTTTTAGGATTTTTATGGATTTTTGGGGTTTTGGGGATTTTAAGGTGCTTTAGGGTTTCCAGGTTTTTATGTTTTTTGGGTTTTAGGGTTCTTTTTGTTTTTAAGGGGTTTAATTGTTTTTAGAGTTATAAAAATTTCCTAATGGTTTCAAAGGTTTTTATTGTTTGTAGTGGGTTTTATGGTTTTTAATGGTTTTAGGGGTTTTCCAGGTTTTAGGGGTTTAGGGTCTTTGTAGGGATGTTTTGGTTTTTTAGTATTTTTAGGATTTTATGTGTTTAATTATTTTAAGGATTTTATGGTTCTCATAGGGGTTTTAAGGGGTTTATGGTTTTTTACAATTTTATATATTTTTTGGGATTTTTTTGGATTTCATGGGTTTTTAGTTTTTGTTGTGTTTTAAGGGTTTTTTAGCGTTTTTAGGGATTTTTAGGGTTTTATGGTTTTTAGAATTTTTAGGGTTTTATGGGTTTTAAGTGCTTATATTTTTTTATAGTTTTCATAGTTTTTTATGGTTTTTGGTATTTTTACATTTGTAGGGATTTTTAAGGAAATTTTTGGGTGTTTAGCAGTTTTAGGGACATTTAGGGATTTGAGGGTTTTTTTGTGATTTATGGTTTTAGGGGTTTTTTGATTTTTTTTGGTTTTAACGTTTTTTAGAGTTCCTTCTATCTTTTTTGGGTGTTTAATGGGTTTTTAGTGTTTTTAGCCGGTTTTTTGGGTTTTTATGGGGATTTTTGGGTTTTAAGGTTTTTAGTGGTTTTTTTTGGTTTTTTGGATTTTAGTATTTTTTTAGTTTTGCAGAATTTTACGGTTGTTTGGGGTTGTATTTTATTTTAGTTTTTTACAGTTTTATGAGGTGTTTTTATGGTTTTTAGGTTTTTTCCATGTTTAGGTATTTTTAGGGATTATTTAGGATTTGGATGGTTTTTAGTTCATTATGGATTTTGAGGGGTTTTAGGGTTTTTAGAGGTTTCTAACAAGTATAGGGGTTTAAAGGGTTTTTAGAGTTTTTTGTGGTTATTTAGGGTTTTTATGGTTTTTTATTATTTTTAATGTTTTTGGGGTTTTGGTGAGTTTTATGGGACTTTAGGGTCTTTTAAAAGTTTTTTTAGGTTTTTAGGGTTTTTGGATTTTCGATGATTTTTATTTATTTTTTTTGTTTTAAAGGACTTGATTATTTGTTTGGGGATTTTAGGGTTTTTTACATTTTAGGTATTTTATGGAATTTTTTATGATTTTTTTCGATTTGTTTGTGATTTGAGGGATATTAAGGGGTTTTAGGGTTTTAGGTTATTTTGGATTTTCAATGTTTTTAGTGTTTTTAGTTTTCTATAGTATTTCTATGGTTTTTAGGGGTTTTGGGTATATTATATTTTTAGGGGTTTTTAGGGTGTTTTTTTGTATTTTTATGATTTCTCATGATTTTTTTTGCGAATTTGAGGCATTTAAGGTTTTCAGTGTTGTGGGTTTTTTATGGTTTTTTGTGTTTTAGGGTTTTTTTTTTGAGTTTTTAGAGTTTTTAATAATTTTTAGAGTTTTTTAAATTTTTAGGGGTATAAAGTGGTTTTAGAGTTTATAGTGGCTTTTTAGTGATTTATAGTGTTTTTGTGTTCTTTTTAGTTTTTTATGGGTTTTAGGGTGTTTGGGGTTTTTTATGAGTTACGATTGTTTTATATTCTTAAGGTTTTCTTAGGGGTTTTCAAGTTTTTTAGGGAATTTATTTTTTTTTGTTAATTTTAGGTATTTTTTAGGATTTTTTTGAGTTATTATGTTTTTAGGGAATTTTAGTGTTTTATGGGTTTTTGGGATTGTTGGTATTTTGAGGATTTTAGGGTTTTTAGAGGTATTTTGTGTTTTAGTGATTTTTATATTTTTAGGGGTTTAAATTGTATTTTGTTATTATGGTTTTTTTGGATATTTAGGGTTTTTAGGGTTTCTTATGTTTTTAGGAATTTTTATAGCTTTTTGATTTTTTTTATATTTTTTTTTGATTTTGAGGGATTTTGAGGGGTTTAGGGTTTTAAAGGTTTTTATGATTTTTTGGGTTTTATGATTTTCTTTTGAAAATTTTATGGTG
Source organism: Viscum album (assembly GCA_963277665.1). Lineage (NCBI taxonomy): Eukaryota > Viridiplantae > Streptophyta > Magnoliopsida > Santalales > Viscaceae > Viscum > Viscum album. The sequence goes on from OY728120.1 coordinate 2,120,051,634, forward strand.
TTATGTATTTTTAGTTTTTTTCTCATATTTATGGGTTTAATTTTTTTTTAGAGTTTCTAATGGGTTTGAGGATTTTTTGGGATTTTAGTGTTCTTAATATTTTTATGGGATTTATGGTTTTTGGGGGGGTTTATGGTCTTTTTAGGATTTTTGCATTTTTTTAATTTTATGTTTTTCAGTCCTTTTTTGTTTTAAAAGTTTTCTTAGGGGGTTTCAGGGTTTTTAGGGTATTTTAGGTTTTTCGTAATTTTTATATATTTTTCTGGATATTTAATGTTTTTCAGATTTTTATGGATTTTGACTGGTTTTAGTGTTTTTAGGGTATTTAGGTTTTTAGGGGTTCTAAGTGTTTTTAGGTTTTTAATATTTTCTTCATGTATTTCAGGGTTTTATGTTTTTTTACGTTTTTAATGATTTTTGGTACATTATAGGATTTTTATCATTTCTTTTATTTTTAGCCGTTTTTAGGGGTTTTAGGTTTTTAATGATTTTTAGGTATTGTTTATCTTTTTTATAGGATTTAATGTTATAAAAGTTTATTAAAAAATTTTGAAGTTTAAATATTTTTATAGTTTTATTAGTTTTTTAGTGTTTTATTGGTTTTTAGTGCTTTTATGGTTTTAAGGGTTTAATGGGAATTAGGGGTTCTTAGGGTCTTTATATTGTTCTTTAAGGGTTTTATGGTTTTTACGTATTTTACAGATTTTATGTTCTTTTAGTTTTTTAATGTATAGTTATGGGTTTTCATTTTTTTAGGGTATTCTAGGTTTTGAGGGATTTTTGTTTCTTTTTTAGGGTTTCAAATGATTTTTTTAATTTTTAGGGGTTTTAGTGGTTTTTGTAATTTTTATATTTTTTAGAGGTTTAATGTATTTTTGAGTATTTAATGTTTTTTGGGGTTATCTAGTTTTTTTAAGGTTTTTTATGTTTTTATAATTTTTTAAAATTTTATGGGTTCTAGGGTTTTATAGGAATTTGGGATTTTTCTTGGTTTTTAGGTTTTTTATGTTTTTATGTTTTTTGGGGGTTTTAGGTGTTTTTTTGAGTTTTCCAAGGTTTTTTATTTTGTTTTGGGTTTTTAATGTTAATATGGGTTTAAAGGGATTAAATATTTTTCTGTGGTTATTTTGGGGTTTTACAAGTGATTGTGGTTTTTTGGGTATTAGGGGGTTTTGGGTTTTTTTGGGTTTTTCTGGGGTTTTTGGGTCTTTTAGGGTTTTGTAGGTTTTTTAGCATGTTTTAGGTTCTCTGGGGTTTTTTGTGTTTTTCTATTTTTAGGGGATGTATGTTTTTTTAGGTTTTAAGGGTTTTCAAAGTTTTTATGGGTTTTATGGTTTTTTATGTTATTATGGATTTTTAGAGATTTTATATTGTTTTTAGGGTTTTTAGGGATTTTGAAGCGTTTTTGGTTTTTTTACTCTTTTTTGGTTTCTATAAGTTCTTAGGATTTTTATGTTTTTCTTGAATTTTTAGATATTATAGGGATTTTTTATGAAACATATGTGTTTTTAGATTTTTTAGGTATTTTGAGGGGTTTTCGGGTTTTTTTTGGTTTTTTAGAATTTTTATGTTTTTTGGTTTTTAGGATTTTGAGGGGTTTATTGATTTTTTTTGGTTTTTAAGGGTTTTTAAAAAATTTACAGTTCTTAGGGGTTTAATTGGTTTTTAGATTTTTTCGTTTTTTGGGGTTTTAATGGTACTTTAGGTCTTTTAATATTTTTAGGGTTTCATGGATTTAGGCGGTTTAATGGTTTTTAGGTTCATTTTAGGGTTTTTTATTGTTTTTAGTGTTTTTTATATTTTTTGGGGATTAATTATTTTTGGGGTTTTATGGTTTTCCTAGGGGGTTTTTAGGCTTTCTCTTGTTTTTTACTTTTTTGGGTTTTTTATGATTTTAATTGTTTTCAAGGGTTTTATGTTTTTGAGGGTTTTTACGGTTTTATAGTTATTAGTGTTTTTTATGTTTTAGCAGTTTTAAGTGTTTTAGGTATTTAATGATTTCTTCTGATTTTTTAGGTTTTTTATTAATTTTTTCGATTTTTAGTCCTTTTAAAATATTTTTATGGTTTTTAGGGTTTTTTGGCATTTTGATTGATTTCATTGTTTTTAGTAATTTTTGGGTTTTTTTATTTTTTGTGTTTTTTTATATTAAAGTTTTTAACGTTGTCAGTGGTTTAAAGGGTTTTAGAGTTTTTATTTGGTTTTAGGGGTTTGGGGGTTTTAGGTGTTTTTAGGGTTTCTTTGTTTTTTTAGTATTTTTATGGGTTTTAGCTATTTTTTTTATTTTTAGGGGTTTTAGAAGATATTTGGTTTTTAAGGATTACTTAGGTTTTTTCAAGGTTTTAATATTTTTACATTTCTAGGGATTTTTAGATATTTTTTATGAATTTTATCATTGTACTTTTTTAGGGATTTTGATGTTTTATATGTTTTTATGTTCTTTTATGGGTTTTTAGGGTTTTGGTGTTTTTTAGTGGTTTTAGTGATTTAAAGGTTTTTTAGTGTTTTTTAACATTTTTAGTGGTCTAAAAAAATATTTGTAATTTTGTCCTTTCTATTAGTTTGTAAATTTTTTATGGGTTTTAGGTGGTTTTTAGTGTTTTTTTTAATTTTATTGATTTTCGAGAATTTATTATTATTATTTTTTGTGTGTTTTAGAGATTTTGAGAGTTTTTTATTTTTTGTTTTTTTTGGTTTTGGGGGGTTTAATGTTTTTTTATAGTTTTTTATTGTTTCAAGGTTTATTATTTTGGTTTAACTTTTTAGGGTTTTAAATTTTTTTTATATTTTTTAGTTGGTTTTTAGGGTTTTATGGGGTTTTGGATTTTTTATGTTTTTAGGTGTTTATATAGTTTTACGGGCTTTTAGGGACTCTTAGTGTATTTAGGGTTTTATGGGTTTTATGTTTTTATGTGTTTTAAGTGTTTTTTAATGTTTTCTAGGGTTTTTAACCTTTTTAGGAATTTCGGGGTTTTTTATTTTTATGGATTTTGTGGGATTTGAAGGTTTTTGTGTTATAGGGGTTTTTATGCTTTTAGAAATTTTTACATTTTTATGTATTGTAAATATATTAAGGTTTCTGGGGTTTTATTTGGGGGTTTAAGAGAATTCTAGGTTTTTATGGTATTTTATATCTTTTTTTAGGATTTTTAATGGTTTTAGGGGATTCATAGTTTTTAGGGTTTTATTATTTTATATTTTTCTATTGGTTTTTATAATTTTTTTAATGTTTTTAAGTGTTTAAAGGGTTTTTATTTTTTAATTGTTTTCATCGGGTTTTTATTGGGTTTTATGATTTTTTGGGTATTTAGGTGTTTTATGGTTTTGAGTGGTTTTAGTGTTTTTAGGGTCTTTTAGGGTTCTTTATGGTTTTTCAATTTTTTTTTTATTTTTTTGGGTTTTATGTATTTTTAGGTTTTTCATGTTTTCATATGGTATTTTGTGGTTATTCTTGTTTTTTAATTTTTGGGATTTTTAGTCTTTTTTAATTTTGTACTGCTTTTTGGAATATAATGTCTTTTTAGGGTTTTAAATGTTTTTAGGGGTTTTAGGGCAAGGAAGGCTCGGGTCCAGGCTATTCCTGGGACCCCCCAAAATTTTATTAATGAAAATAAACAGACACTGCAGACAAGGGAGGGGAGGGATCCACTGATCCCCACCCAAAATCCCTTACGACCTCAGCCCAAAGGCCACCGAAAGAGAGGAAGAAAAGAAAAAGAAAAAGAAACAAGCCAAAAGGATCAAATGGAAAAGCACACAAGGGGATCAGTCAACATCCCCACCAAAATCCTCCAGCTCCACACCTCGAAACCCCATGCCCACACAAAAGATGTCACCTACATCAGAAAAACTGAAATCTGACTCAGCACCCATGTCCGTTGAGTCCCATCCATATTCAAAAGCCTCTTGCATGCCAAGCCTGAATATCAGCTTCATCCTAGCCTTCTCTTGCTCTGTAGAAGTTGAAAGCTGCTCTCGTTTATTCACCTTTAGATTAATTCTTACAGCTCGTTAATAGGCCCTAGTTGCCATGGGACATGGGAGAGCAGAGTAATCCTTCCTCCGCCTTCGTCTCGGAGGGGCAGAAGTGGATCCAGCTGTAACACCCGCCTTCGCACAAGCAACACCATCACTGATCGATGTTGCCTTCCCTTTCTTACAGTCTGTCCCAGGAGTTTCAGCACCTCTTTTCTCCTGTGTCCTAGCCATAACAGCATTTAATCGGTGATCAGCCTCAGAGAACCTCTCCTTGAGCCTCTCAGCTTCATCCTCAAATGAGAACCTTTCCCGTTCAACCCACACCATCTCATGCAGCTGCACACAAAAAGCTTCATCAGAGGGAACACCATGAAGGACCATAGCCCTCTCTAGGTCCATTGCACCAGCATCACCTGTATTTCCTAGCATACTGGGAGGATCCTCAGCACCGCTTGTGCTATCAGAGGGAGGAGATAACCCAGGCCCCATGTCAGGTCCCCCCATGCCTGGACATCTAGACAGAACCAGAGGGGCATCACGCCAGTTCATGTGTGGTCCCGTGGGGATCCAGGTCTCTGAATCCACCATAGGCCTTTCCTCAGCTGAATACAGGCTCCACTCATCTCCAGTCCTCGGGCCCTGAGCAACCACTGCCTCCTTCACGAAATTTTCCACCCGCACATCCTCCCCGGTAGGCTCAGCCAAGACTGCAACCTTGAAGCCAACTATATTATCTTGTTCCAGATCCAGAGCAGAGGCCTCCTCTACATTTTCTTCCCCAACACGCATCACCGCAGCTTTCCCTAAATCTGCCTGCCTCCTAGGGGAGTCACCATACCCGTGGACACCTTTAGAAAAAGCCCAGTTGTCCCTCTCAGCTAGCATCACTTCCTCCTCATTAACATTCCCTGAAACACCATCACCTTTAGGGGTTTTATGGGTTTTATGGGTTTTAACATTTTTCTTGTTTTTAGGGGTTTTAGTGCTTCTAGGTTTTTAATATTTTCTTCAGGGTTTTCAGGGTTTTAGGGATTTTTATGTTTTTAGGGGATTTAAGGTATTTTTTAGGTTTTTTATTTTTGTAGGAATTTTGAGGGGGTTTATGGGATTTTTTGGTTTTGGGGGGTTTTGGGTGGGGAGGGGTTGAATTTTTTTAGGACTTTATGTATTTTTAGAGTTATCAACATTTTTAAGAGTTTAAATGGTTTTTGATATTTTTAGTGGATTCATTAGGGTTTTATGGAGTTTTATATTTTTTTAAGGTTTTTATATATTTTAATGGTTTTGTGTTGATTTAGGGGTTTTATGGGTTTTTAGGGTTTTTAGTGGCTTAATCATATTTTTTAAATTTTCTAAGGGTTTTTCGGTTTTTATGGTATTTATATGGTGTTTAGGGTTTTTAGGATTTTTTACATTTTTTCAAATTTTTAGTGATTTTTTTATTGTTTTTAGGTTTTTTTTGTATTTTAAAGGGTTTTATTATTTTAGGGTATTTAGGTTTTTTAATGTATTTATGTTCATTAGGTTATTTAACAGTTTTTTTACTTTTAAGGTTTTCTAATGGGTTTTAAGGTGTTTTGGGTTTTTATGTTTTTATGGATTTTAAGGATTTTCAATAATTTTTATGTGGTTTTAGGGTTTTTGGGATTTTTTGGGGTTTTAGAGTTTTTAGGGTACTTATGGGTTTTATGGTTTTTTGGGTATTTAGGGTTTTTTTTAGTTTTATGGGTATTTATGTTTTTTAATGTTTTTAGTGGATTAAAGGGATTCTAGGGTTTTAACTTTTTCTATGGGTTTATAAGGGTTTTATGGTTTTTATGTGTTTTATGGGTTTTAGGGTGTATAGGGTTTTTTATATTTTTACGATTTTTAGCATATTTATAATTTTTAGGTTATTAAAGTCATTTAAGGTTTTTTGGACTTTCTAAGGGGTTTTTCAGGGTTTTTATTATTTTTTAAATATTTGGGTAGTTTTAGATATTTTTTAGGGTTTTCATGGAATATTAGGGATTTTGTGGAATTTGAGAGTATTTAGTGTTTTTTGTTTTTTTTGGGTTTTTAGTTTTTTTATTGTTTTTTAGGGTTTAATGTTTTTTTATTTTTAAGGTTTTATTTCGGGTTTTTAATGTTTTTGGGATATTTTTTGTCTTTAGGTATTTTAGAATTTTTTTTAGTTTTTTTTAGTTTTTAGGTGTTTTAGGTTTTTCGAGGGTCTTTCGGATTTTCAAGATTTTTAGTGTGTTTATTGGTTTTCTTTGTTTTTTGGAATTGTTTTAGTTTTTTGGGTTTTCATGGGTTTTTATAGTTTTTTAATGTTTTTAGGGTTTCAATGTGTTTTAGATTTTTTAGTGGGTTTTTGGGTTTTGTTGGTTTTTTTGTTTTTACTATTTTTAGGGGTTTTTATGATTTTTAACAGTTTTATGGTTTTTAGGGTTTTCAGAGGTTTTTTAATTTTGAGGGATTTTATGTGTGTTTATGTTTTTAAGGTTTTCATAGGGTTTCTTTAGATTTTTAGAGTTTTTACGTATTTTAGAGATTTTTTACTATTTTTATAGTTTTTAGTGTTTTTATAGATTTTGAGGGTTTTTAACGGGTTTTACGCTTTTAGGGGTGTTTATGGTTTGGGGGGGGGGGGTTATGTTTTTTATATTATTATGGTTTTATTAGGTGTTTTTAGTGGTTTTATTATTTTTAACACATTTGGGAATTTTTAAGGAATTTTAGAATATTTATGGGTTTTTATGGTTTCTATGATCTTTGTCAGTTTTTAAGGTTTTATAGGTTTTTAGGGTTATTAGGAGTTTTGTGTTCATTAGATTATTTTTAGTTTCTTAGGGGTTTAAATGTTTTTAGTATTTTTGTAACATTTTATGGTTTTAATTTTTTTTAATTCTTTTTAGTTTGTTTTAGGGTTTTTATGAGTGTTAATCATTTTTATGATTTTAGAGGGTTTTATTATTTCTTGGTATTTAGGGTTTTTTAAGCCATTTTTCATTTTTTAGGTTTCTTAGGGGTTTTAAGTGTTCTTATTTTTTAAAATTTTCTTAGGGGTTTTCCATGTTTTTAAAGTCTTTTATGTTTTTAGGTATTTGAGGGATTATTTAGTATTTTTAGTAGTTTTAGGGTTTTGGGGATTTTAAGAATTTTTAGGGTTTTTAGAGTTTTTAGGGTTTTAGTTGTTTTTTGGGGTTTATTAGGGAATTTTTTAGTTTTTAGTGTTTTTAATGGTTGTCAATGTTTTTAATGTTTTTAGGGGTTTAAAATATTTTTAGAGTTTTTAGTGGGGTTTTATGGGTTTTATGGGTTTTATGTTTTTTAGATGTTTTTATGGGTTTTTTATATTTTATGTGTATTAAGTGTGTTTATGTTTTTAATGATTTATTATAGGTTTTATGGGTTTCTACGGATTTTTATGTTTTTTTGGGATTTTTCTGGATTTTTTGGATTTTTAGGGTTCTTTTTGGGTTTTTAGGTATTTTTAGGGGCTTTATGATTTTTAGGGATTTCAGGGTTGTTTGGTATTTTAAGTGGTTTTATGTGTTTTTAGGGTTTTATGGTTTCGTTAGGCTTTTTAGGGTATTTAGGTGTTTTTATGTTTTTAGGGATTTTTAGGGATTTTAATGTTTTTTTGGGGCTTTATGGGTTTTAGGGTTTCTAGTGTTTTTGAGGGTCTTAGGGTTTTTATTATTTTATTATTTTTATGTTTTTTTTTGTTTTTTAGGGTTTTTTATATTTTTCAAGGTTTTTATGGGTATTCTAGGTTTTTAACATTTTTCATGTTTTTAAAGGTTGTTAGAGTTGTTAGTGGGTTTTTAGGATTTTTATATGTTTGAAGTTCTTTAGATGTTTATATGGTTTTAGGGGATTTATGGTTTTTTGGTATTTAAGGGTTTTTAGAATTTTTTTATGGGTTTCAAGGTTTTTTAGGTTTTTAAGGATTTCTTATGGGTTTTATGGGCTTCTTGGGTTATTTTATGTTTTTTCATATTTTTTCTGGAGCATTATGATTTTTATCATTTTTTAGAGTTTTTAGGATCCCTTAGCATTTTTCATGGTATTTATGATTTTTTTGTTTTTAGGGGGTTTTAATGATATTTATGGGTCTTAGGATTTTTAGGGATTTTTAGGGATTTTTAGGGTTGTAGGGCTTTTTAGTGTTTTAGGAATTTTATAGTTTTTTTTTGTTTTTAGGGTTTCTTAGTTTTTGGGGTATTGAAGATATTTTAGATTTGTTTTAAATATTTTTAGACGTCAAAATGGTTTTTAATTTTTTCAGTAGGTTTTTGGGTTTTTATGGTTTTTATAGATCTAGGGTTTTTTATGGTTTAAGAGGTTTTAATTTTTTTAGGGCCTTTAGGGTTTTTAAGGGATTTTAGTATTTTTATGTATTTTTAGGGGGTTTTATGGGTTCTCTTTTTTTCATTATTTTCTTATGGTTTTCAAGGATTTTATTGTTTTTTAAATTTTTAGCAATTCGTAGGCTTTTTAAAGATTTTTATGTCTTTAGGGTTTTATAGATTTTGAGTGTTTTTGGGTTTTTAGGATTTTTAGGGTTTAATAGGGTTTTATAGTTTTAAGGTTTTTTTGGGATTTAAGTGTTTTTAGATTTTTGTAGTTATGTTAGGGATTTTCAGGGGCATTAGGTTATTTTATGTTTTAGGTACTTTTTGTGTTTTTCGGGATTTTTATGGTTTTTAGGGTTTTATGAAATTTGAGGGTTTTTTGGGTTTTTTGGTTTTTTTTGGGTTTTTTGGGTTTTTTGGGTTTTTTGAGTTTATTAATATATATATGGTTATTAAAGTTTAAAAAAATTAGGGGTTGGAAGGGTTTTTATAGTTTTCAGTGGTTCTTTTTGGGTTTTTCTGTGTTTTTAGGGTTTTAATGTTTTTTGGGTTTTATTGGTTTTATCATTTTTAGGTTTTTTATCTGATTTAAGAGTTTTTATTTTTATAATGCTGTATTATTGGTTTTTTATTATTAGGGATTTTTATTGAATTTTTAGGTTTTTTATGTTTTTTTCAGTTCATAGGGATTTTGAGGTATTTTTTTTTTGATTTTCACAATTTTTTATTTTTTAGGGTTCTTAATTGATTTTGGATTTTTTAAGTTTTCTTAGGGTTTTTAGGATTTTTTATGTTTTTTGGGCTTTTAAGGATTTTTATAGTTTTTATTTTTCATAAGTTACTTGAAGGTTTTAATGGTTTTTATGGTTTTTTGGGTTTTTCTGTTCTCTTTTTTTTCATGTTTTTAGGGGTTTTTGAGTTTTTTAAAGTGTTTAGTGATTTAAAGGGATTTTAGAGTTTTTATTGAGTTTTAGGTTTTTTTGTTTATTATTTTTAAGGAAATTGGTGGTTTTTATGGTCTTTAGCATTTTTTACATTTTTAGGGGTTATATGTCTTTTTAGGTTATAATGATTTTCCTAAGGGTTTTAATGGTTTTTGGGTTTTTTAATGTTTATATGGATTTTTATGGTTTTTTGGGTATTTATTGATTTTGAGGGGTGTTAGGGTTTTTAGGATTTTAATATTTTTTTCTGGTTTGTTATGTTCTTAGTGTTTTTTTTGAGTTTTTAGGGTTTTGGAGTAATTAAAAAAATTGGGGTTTATTAGATAATGATAATTTTAATAGGCTTTTAGGTTTTTATGTGTTTTAGGGTTTTAAATTATTTTTAGGGGTTTTTATATTTTTTATGGATTTTTAGGGTTTTTGGTACTTTTTATGGTTTTTAATGATTTTCTTATTTTTATGTTTTTGGGGGTTTTATGTGTTTTTAGGTTTCAAGGATTTCTTAATGTTTACCATGATTTTTTTTACTTTTTATGTTCTTAGTTATTTTTAAGATTTTTTTTAGTATTTTTGGTGTTTTAATGGAATTTGAGGGTTCTTATGGTAATTACAGTTTTTTGGGATCTTAGTGTTTTTGAGTATTAAGGGTTTATAATGTTTTTTCAGTTTTTTTTATCATTTTTAAGGGATGAAAGTTTTTTAATTGAATTTGGGTTTTTAGTGAGTTTATTTGTTTTAGGGTTTTTAATTGTTTTTAAGGTTTTAGTGTGTCTTTGGGGTTTTAGGGGTTTTCATGTCATTTAGGGCTTTTTTAGGGGTTTTAGAAGTTTTTAAGGGTTTTAAATACATTTAGGTTTTTAAGGTTTTTTAAGAGTTTTCAAAGTTATGGGGTTTTTACACATTTTGGGATTTTAGGGTTTGTTTTTTTTGTATTTTTATTGTTTTGGGGATTTTGAAGGTTTTATGTATTTATGGTTTTTAAGTATTTTTTTGTTTTAGGTTTTTTTGTTCTTTTATTTTTTTTGATTTTATTTTTTGTTAGGGGATTTTTGGTATTTTAGTTGGTTTTAGGATTTTAGTGATTTTTCTGTAAATTTTAGTATTTTTATGGTTTATAGGGGTTTTAGGGATTTTGAGGATTTTTATAGTTTTTGGGTTTTTTGAGGTTTTTAGTGTTTTATGGTTTTTATAGTTTTTAAAGTTTTTCTGGGTTTCAAATGTTTTTAGAGTTTTTAGTGGATTTTTGGTTTTTTATGGGTTTTAATGGATTTTTATGGGTTTTAAGGTTTTTAGGGGGATTATGGATTTTAGGGTCTTAAGGTATTTTACCAATTTTTAGTTTTTTGGGTTTTTAAGGGTTTTCCGGTTTTTAAGCTGTTCTAAGGGGTTTTCGTGTTTTTTCCTTTTTAGAATTTTTAGTAAATTCTTAAGATTTAAATGGTTTTAAGGGTTTTTTGGGGTCTTTTTTTATTTTAGGGTTTTTATGAGATTTATATTTTTTAGGGTTTCTAGAATTTTTTAGGGATTTAACGTTTTCATTGGGGTTTTCCGGGAATTGTGGATTTTTTTTATGTTTTTTGCAATTTTTTGGGATACTTTAGAATTTTTATGTGTTTTTTGTGGATTTTTGGATTTAATGTATTTTTAGAGGTTTTATGGGATTTTTAGTATTTAGGGATTTTTGGTATTTGGGATTTATGGATTTTATGAGATTTTAATGTAATTTTGGTTTTAATGGGTTTTATATTTTTTATTGGTTTTTAGGGATTTTATGGGTATTTATTGTTTTTATTGTTTTTAGGGGTCTCTATGGGTATGTGGGGTTTTCCTGGTATTTTGGGGGGTTTTATGGTTTTTAGAATTTTTACGTTTTTAGGGGTTTGAAGTGTTTTTATAATAGTATAGTTTTCTTAGGTTTTTCCATAGTTTTTAGGGTCTTTTATGGTTTTAGGGATTTTTAGCGATTTTTAGGATTTTAATGGGTTTTACGGTGTTTAAGGATTTTGAGGGGTTATAGGGTTTATAGGGTCTTTTTCATTTTAGTTTTTAGGGGTTTAAAATTTTATTAGGTTTTAAGGTTTTATTAGGTTTTTTCATTGTTTTTTTGGGTTATTTATATTTTACTAATTTTTAGGGATATTTTATGTTTTTTAATATTTTTATGGTTTTTAGGGAATTTGCGGGTTTTTATGGTTATTATTGGTTTTTAGAGTTTCTATGGTTTTTTATGGGTTTAATGTTTTTTTATTTTTTTTTATGTTTTCATTGGTTTTTAAGCGATTTTGGGGTTTTTTATGTTTTTTTTGGATTTTTTAGTCTTCTTTAAAAAATTTATGGTTTTTAGGGTTTTTATAAATTTTGATGGATTTTTGTTTTTTAGGGTTTTTTGTTTTCTTGTTTTAAGTTTTTTTTGTGGTTTTAGGATTTTAATTATTTTAGTGTGTTTGTAATGTTTTGGGGTTTAATGTTTTTATGTTTTTATAGTTTTTTTGTGTTTTTATGGTTTTTATGGGGTTTAATGGATTTTTATGGTTTCTAGGGATTTCATGGTTTTTATGGGTTATTAGGGTCTTTTACAGTTTTTAGAGTTTTTTATGCTTTTTAGGGTTTTTATGTGTTTTTAGTTTTTTTGGTTTTCCTAGGGGTTTTCTAGGTTTTTAGGGATATTTATGATTTTTGGGATTTTAATTATTTTTCCAGAATTTTAGGGGTTTTTAGTTTTTCTAGATATTTGAGTGTTTATGGGGTTTTTGGGGTTTATGGGTTTTTAGGGGTTTAAAATGTTTTATTTTTTTTGTGTTTTATGTTTTTTTATGTTTTTAAGGTTTTATTCAGGTTTTTAGGTTTTTTAGTGTTTTTTACGTTTCTCTGTATTTTTAGAGCCTTTTTAGGATTTTTATTATTTTTTATGTTTTAGGAATTTAAAGTGTTTTTAGGGGTTTTTGTGTTTTTGGATTTGTTTTGGGTTTGTAGGGGTTTAAATGCATTTTATAGTATTTTAACATTTTTTTGGGTTTAAATGGATTTTAGAATTTTTAATGGTTTTAAAGATTTATGGTTTAATGGGTTTTTAGGGGTTTTAATGTTTTAGAATTTTATGGGTTTTTCGGGTTATTTATGGATTTAGAGGTTTTATGAGTTTTTCTATTTTAATGGTTTTCTTATGTTTTTTTCACATTTTTTACGGATTTTTTCATTTTTAATTTATATTTACTGGTTTTTAGGATTTTTATGGTTTTTAGGGTTTTTAGGGTTTATAGGGTTTTAGGGGATTTATCATTTTTAGGTTTTTTGGTGGTTTTAAGTGTTTTTAGTATTTAAGGTTTTATTGTTATTTTTTAGAGTTTTTAGGAGTTTTATGATTGTATGAATTTTTCTATCTTATATGAATTTTTATGCTTTTTAGGGGGATTACATACCTTTAGGGGTTAGGGTTTCTTTTTGGGTTTTAGGATTTGTAATCCTTTTTTGAGTTTTTAATGTTTTAAGGGATTTAAAATGTTTTAGAGTTTTTTATTGATTTTTATGGGGTTTTAGTGGTTTTTAATCTTTTAGGTATTTTTATTCTTTTAGGGGGTTTTATGGTCTTTCTGTTTTTATGGGGATATCACATTTTTAGGTTTTTAGGGGTTTTAAGGGTTACTTGGTTTTAAATATTTTCTTTAGTTTTTTAGGGGTTTTTACGTTATTATGTATTTTAAGGGATTTTTTAGTGTTTGAAAGGGTTTTTAGTGTTTTTAGGTATTTTTAAGGGTTTTTAGGATTTTAAGGGTTTTTAGGGTTCGTAGGGTTTTTTCATTATTTGGTTTTAAGGGTTCCATGTATTTTTTGGGTTTTAAGGTTTTCTATAGGGTTTTCAATGTTTTAGGGTATTTTTAAATTTTTAGGGAATTTTAGAGATTTTTTTGTTTTATGGTTTTTAGGGATTTTTTAGGGTGCTTGGGTATTTTTTAGTGTTTTGGGGTTTTTATAGTTTTTTTGGGTTTATAGGGTTTTCATATTTTTTGGGGATTTATATTTTATAGAGTTTTTAACAATTATATTGGGTTTAAAACGAGTTTTAGATTTGTTAGTGGGTTTTTAGGGTTTTATGGAATTTACATGTTTTTTAATTTTTTATGGGTTTATCTATGTTTTGGGTGGTTTCCAGGTTTTTAAGGTCATTTTGGGTGTTTTGGGTTTTTAGCATTTCTATCAATTTTAGTTTTTGCGTTTAACTATTTTAATGGTTTTATTAGGTGTTTTCATGGATTTTAAGGGGTTTAAGGGTTTTTTAGGGTTTTTATAATTTTTATGTTTTTTAGAGGTTTATAAATTTTTTTATTTTTTTCTTATGGGTTTTTGGGTTTTTTAGGTGGTTTTATATTTTTAGGGGTTAAGAATCCTTTTTTATTTACATGGATTCTTAGGATTTCTTGGGATATATAGTTGTTTTACGAGTTTTAAAAGTTTTAAGGGTTTTTATGGTTTTCTGAGGTTTTTTATGGTTTTCTGAGGTTTTATGGTTTTTCTGGGTTTTTAGGTGCTTTATGGATTTTTAGAGTGTAACATTTTTATGGGTTGAAAGGGTTTTTAGAGTCTTCATTTATTTTAGGGGTTTTATAGGGTTTAGAGTTTTATCTATTTTTAGGGTTTTTTCAATTTTTTTGATTTCTTGGTTATTTTAAGTATTTTTAGGGTTTTAATTATTTCTTGGGTTTTTTGGGTTTTTACAATATTACGGTCTTTAAGGGATTTTTTATGAATTTATGGTCTTCTGGGTTTTTTGGGTTTTTGAGGGTTTTTAAGAGTTTTAAAGGTTTTTATTGTTTTTGTGGGTTTTAGGGTTTTTCTTAGTTTTTTAGTGTTTTTAAGGGTTTTAGAGTTTTTTTAAACATTTTTAGAGGTTTAAAGGGTTTTTAGAGTTTTTAGCGTTTTTAAGGTTTATATGGGTTTTAAGTGTGTTTTATTCTTTTAAGTGTTTTTATGGTATTTTGGGCTTTTATGGTTTTTAGGTTCATTTAAGGTTTTTAGTATTTTTTATTATTTTAGGGGTTTCAAATTTCATTAGGTTTTGAATGGTTTCCTATGGGTTTTCTGGGATTTTTGATTTTTCACAATTTTGGGATTTTTAGGGATAATTTTGGAGTTTTATGGATTTTAGGGATTTTACAGATGTTAGGAATTTTTAGGGTCTTATGGGTTTTTACGGTTTTTTTAAATTTATGGTGTTTTAGTGGTTTTAATTTTTTTTGTTTTTATGGTTTTCTTAGGGGTTTTAGGGTTATTAGAGTTTTTTATGTTTTTTTGGAATTTTCATGTTTTTTGATGACTTTTATGGTTTAATATTATTTTATTTATTTTGACATTATTTAGGGATTTAGGATTTTTATGATATTTTTGATTTTTTAGGTATTCTTAATTTTTTTAAAAAAAATTAGGGTTTAATGGTTTTTTGTGTTTTTTATGTTTTTTAGGTTGATTATGGGATTTAATGGGTTTTTATAGTTTTTCGGGGGTTTCATGAATTTTGTAGGGTTTTTAGGGATTTATAGGTCTTTTGGATTTTTAGGGTTTTTATCATTTTTTATGTTTTTTATAGGTTTTTCAGTGTTTTTAGGTTTTTAGGATTTTCTTAGGGTTTTTTGGGTTTTAGGGTTTTTTATGTTTTTAGGGGTTTTTATGAATTTTTTGTATATTTATGGGGTTTTAGTGTTTTTAGTGATTTTGAGTGTTTTTTGGGTTTTTATAAATTTTTCGGTTTTTTGGAATTTTTTGTAATTTTTGGGTTGTATGGTTTTGTATGGTATTTTATAGGGTTTAGGGATATTTAGGATTTCAAGGATTTTATATAAGGCCCCAGCCTTAAAACTTACTTAATCTTGAGTTATTACAAGATTACACATTGAGGATCTTTTCAGGTTTAGAGTTTTAGAGAATTAGATCATAAAACATGCATTACATTCCACATTTAAACAAAGTGGTTACATAAAGATAGTATTCATTTTTTCCATCAACAGAAACATATTTAAAATAAAACATGGATTCTTTCTTGACACTTCCTTGACACTATCATCTTATCATGTACCTTTCCCTTGACCTTTGAAAAACATTTCAAAAAAACGTGGGATGAGCATAAAAAAGCTCAGTATGGGTTATAAAAATATGGAAAGGAAACATGAGTTCATATATACGTAAGAATGAAATCATACATTACCCATAAAACATAAGCACTTTAACATACCTCATCAAATCATGAATAAATCATAGAAATCATAAGACATAAAGGTAACTTGAGGCATTCATAACATTCTTACGTAGGGATTAACCCTCTTGGTTACGTTTGGAATACCCATCACAGTATATTCCCTAAATCTCATCGGAAAAACCTTAAAGTTTCACTCCTTCATGTTACCCAATGCATTTGAGAGCTATATCGGGCTCACCCGCCCTTAGTTTATCATGGAACCACTCGTCTTCATAATAATTCCAAAGAACCTCAACATAATTGTATCACATAAAACATGCATATAGGAAACATAACATTTCCACCTTTCAATCACAAGATATCAATACAACACATTGATATAAAAACATTATGAAAACCATTTTCAATACCAAAATAAAAGAAATGTAAAACATGGTATTTATTTTTCTTTAAAAAAAGGTATGGCTTGTAGAGGAAGCCAAAACTCAAATAATAGTCACGGTGGTGGAGAAGTCGTTGTCGCCGCATACCTATGACAAAAACATATCCTTTTATCGTTTAGTAAAACACTTCATATAAAAAGATTCATTTTGGATAAATGTAAAAGTCAAAGGGGTTTATACACCATATAAAAGAAGGTTGTGTATAAAACAGAATATGCCTCAATGAAAGGAGATTGAGACGAAGTCCCATACCTCGAGTCCGACTTGACTCCGTCGTTATTTAATTTCCTGAATAATAAACTTGAGTTAATTTGTACTTGTTTATGAACCTTTTTCAAGTTCATTATTCTTTAATATAACTTATTTCCATGTCATTAACATTATGTAATTATTTAAGTTAATAACGGTCGTTTTAACGATCATTGGTACTTGAGTCAAAAATAAACCCTTTATAATTACAAGTTTTTCATGTATCCATTATATCTAGAATTATAATCATGATGTATATATCATATATAACATATATATCCAGTATATACATGCATTTATAATATTACATAATCATTTAGAGGTAAGAAATGAAATGCACCGTTCATGGAGACGGTAAGTCGTACGTACGCATGAACGCTACATTATTTTCTATTTCGTATTTTATATAATGGAATCATAATGATATAAAGGTATATTATAATTCCAGTGTAATATCATATATAATATCATAACACCATCCTTTATACGTCCCACATATGGTATTTAACGAATCAAATCACTTTGAGGGGGCGGTAGTCCGCATTTCCTTAAATGATGATATCGCATTTACCCATAATGGAAACCATAAAGGTATGCCCAAAATGAAAAATACAGAAGCTTAAGGAAAACATAAACATATTATATATGATATATAAATATAGTTTCATCTTAATGGCCACCTTTTAAGGTGTCAAAAGAATGTTGAACAATCATCGTTTCGGGAGGCCGAAATTCGCCATCCACGGAAAGAGTATGTTCATTAACCATTAGATGTAGGTGTGTCTAAGTGTATCTCGAGTACTTATTATAACAAAATACTAGTATATTGAAGATAATGTAGTTGTTACAAAAAAATGAATAAATAGAGTTTAGGGGGTTGGAGAAGTAAAATAAAACAAAAGGATTCAAGTGAAGACATTACCTTAAAATCAGGTAACTCCCTTTGATGTGAGCTCAAAGGCTTCATTGGGATGACTCATGCCCAAATTTAGGCTTCAAGGAGTAAGAGAGGGAAGTGGAGAGACAAAATAAGAAGGGTTTGGCCGAGCCAAAGGCTTTGGAAGTGTGGGTAAGGAGGTAGAGGTGGGGGCCTTTTATAAGAGGAGAGGAGGGGCACTCTTGGAAAGTAAAGAAATGTTACTTTATTTTAAAATGGGTTTTGGATTCAAAATGTCCCACATTGATATAATTCGAGGTTAAGGTGATAAGGTTTCTAAATACACCCATCCAATAGGTTTTGGACATGTGTCGGTCATAGATTTTACATTATCATTTCATTTTATTTAAATCCTTTATTAATGAGGTAATCGATGAATCATCATGATGTCATAAATAATTTAATTTATTTAAAGTAAAAAAATTATAAAAAAAATACTATGATGTAGGAAATCTTTTTTTCTTTCCAATTACTATTTATAATAAAAAATCTGACTTGTATAACCCCATGTAAATTGTTTTTAGTAAAACATCTTATGTTTGTGTCATTTTTACTTTTACATTAAATAATAAGTTATTTATGTCATTTTCCAACCAAAATGGCTCCATGGGGTCCCCAAGTTTACCCATGGATTCTATTGGTCTGAAATTACACATCCAATGAGTTTATGACATGTTTCAAGCTCATCTCATATTATTAAAACATTGTTTTTACCTTAAACTACACTAATTAACACTAATCGCGATTAAAAACATATAAGTTACTATTCACCAAAAAAAATATTTTAATCCCATTGAAACACATTTTACTTCTTAATGACAACCATGTATGTCGGATTTTTGAAAATAAAATCAATGAAGTGGCAAAGTTTCATTTAAAGGAAAAATCAGTTTTTTAATTACCACTTAGTGGTTTCACTATTCATCAAAATTGAAGTTTTTCAGAAAAATACCAAAACTTCACCCTAAGCTATATTTGATATTCTGAATTCAAAAATGATCTCTTTTTTACAAAATTCAAAACATATAAGTTGCATTAATTAATTTAATAATTAATTCACGCTGTCAGAGCAAATAGCGTGTTTTTATGAAACAATAAGTATCAAAAGATTGACACTAGTTTAAGTCCAATTTCAAAGTGAAATTAATTCCAATAACCACTATTGGTTTAATTGGTAAAAATATATTCTAATTTATCTTTAAAACCAATTAAAAAGATAATATAATTATATAAATAAATTAGATTAAAAATCATTTTTGATGTAAAATGCAGTATTTTTCACTGTTCATTTAAAAATGAACATTGTCAGGAAAATACCAAAAATTTACAAAAAGTAAATTTTGATGTCCCGATCATAAAGAATAAGTTTATTTTGACAAAAATATCTTATAAAATTTTCAAAAGATAGATTTAAAAATGGTTTGCCATCAAAAGGCAGTAAAACAATCTTTTAAAAATATTAGTGTATTTCATGCTTAAGATTGGATTTATTTTCATTTTAAGCCTCTAAAACACTATCTAATTAATTAATAGACATAGATAAAAATATCTATTATTCATTACTTACTTGGGATGTTACATCCTTACCCCATTTAGAAAATTGAACCCCCGCAATTTATTTACTTATCGAATAAATGGGGGTACTTATCCCTCATTGCATTTTCAGATTCCCATGTTGCCTCTTCCATCATCTGGTTTTTCCAAAAAACCTTTACCTGATTAATCACCTTATTCCGTAACACTTTCTACCTGTGGCCAAGAATTTGGACCAGTTGTTCCTCATAAGATAGGTTCACTTCTAGCTGAACTACCTCTGGACTCAAAACAAGAGATGGATCTGGCATATAATTTCTCAACATCGAAACATGAAAAACATGGTGTACCTGAGATAAACTCGGAGGTAAAGCCAATCGGTAAGAAACTGATCCAACTCTCTCCAGAAGTTCATATGGTCCAATGAACCTTGGACTCAGATTTCCTTTCTTACCAAATCGCATCACACTTTTCCATGGTGATACTTTGAGAAAAACATGGTCACCTACCTCAAAAGAGAGATCCTTCCTCCTATCGTCTGCATAACTATTCTACCTACTCTGTGCTGTTCTAATGTGTTTCCGTATCAGCTGAACTTTTTCTGCCAACTCTTCTACCAATTCTGGTCCCATCAGCTTCCTTTCACCCACTTTATCCCAGAAAGCTGGAGTTCGACACCGCTTCCCATATAATGCCTGAAATGGTGCCATCTGTATACTGGAATGAAAACTGTTATTATATGAAAATTCAACCAAAGAAAGATGTTGGTCCCAACTTCCCTGATAATCCATAGAGCAAGAACCTAGAATATCCTCCAATGTCTGAATTGTTCTTTCTGACTGCCCATCTGATTGAGGATGAAAAGATGTACTAAAATTTAATTCAGTACCCAACGACTTCTGAAGGCCCTTCCAAAAGTTAGAAGTAAACCTGGGATCACGATCAGATACAATGGAGAAAGGAACTCCATGTAACCTGACTATCTCTTTATGATACAAATAGGAAAGTTGATCTGGAGAGAATGTATCTCGTATAGCAAGGAAATGAGCAGATTTAGTCAAGCGATCAACAATAACCCAGATTGCATTATTACCTCAAGGGTTCTTTGGAAATCCCACAACGATGTCCATGGATATATTCTCCCATTTCCACTCTGGCACTGGTAAAGGCTGAAGCATCCCTTTCGGTAACTGCCGCTCTGCATTAACCTGTTGACAAGTAAAACACTTCACAGTAAAATCAGCAATATCTCTTTTCATTCCATCCCACCAGTAATACTCCCGCAGATCTCTGTACATCTTAGTACTGCAAGGATGAACTGAAAACAGAGAACTATGAGCTTCACATAACAACTCTCTATTCAACTGTGAATCACAAGGCACACAGAATCCCTTCCAAAATCTCAAAACACAATCATTATCAATGTTGAATTCAGGCAACTTACCTTTCTGAACCAGCTCTACCTTTTTCTGCAACTCACTGTCTTGCTTCTGTGCTTTCTTGATTCTGTCTGATAGAGATTATCTCACTGATACCTGAAACAAAACATAAGAACTTCCTGTTCCAACAACTTTTATGCCAAAGTTCATCAAATCCTTAACCAAAGTATCACATTCCAAACACAACACTGTTAATGAAGAACTACTTTTTCGACTTAAAGCATCGACCACTTTATTTGATTTTCCCGGATGGTAATGAATTGTACAATCATAATCCTTGATTAATTCCAGCCCTCTCCTCTGTCTCATGTTTAACTCTTTCTGAGTGAATATATACTTTAAACTTTTGTGATTGGTATATATTTCACATTTTACTCCATAAAAATGATGCCTCCAAATTTTTAATGCGAAAACAATAACAGCTAATTCCAAATCATGTGTACGATAATTTACCTCATGAGTTTTCAACTGTCGTGAAGCATAAGCAATTACCTGATCATTCTACATTAGGACGCAACCAAGTCCTTTCAATGAATCATCACTGTATATAACAAACTCCCCATTCCTGGAAGGTAGTGCAAAAATTGGAGCATTCACCAATCTTCTTTTCAATTCCTGAAAACCATCATCACATTCTTTTGTCCAGATAAACATAACACCCTTCTGAGTTAGCTTAGTCATTGGAATAGATAACCGTGAAAAATTTCAAACAAACCTTCGGAAATAGCCTGCCAAACCAAGGAAACTACGAATCTCAGTTACATTTGTGGGTCTTGGCCATTCCTCCACAACCTTTATTTTTGCAGGATCAACAGTTATCCCATCTTTAGAAACAATATGACCAAGGAAAGAAATTTGTTGCATCCAAAACTCACACTTGCTGAATTTCCCATACAATTTCTTTTCATTCAAGGTTTGTAAAATAACCGTTAAATGTCTTTCATTATCTTCATTACTTTTATAAAACACCAAAATATCATCAATGAAAACAACCACAAACTTATCCAAGAACTCATGGAAAATTCTATTCATTAAGTCCATGAATACAACAGGTGCATTGGTTAGCCCAAAAGGCATTACTAAAAATTCATAATGGCCATATCTTGTACGAAATACAGTCTTTGGAACATCTTCTTCCTTTACCTTCAACTGATGGTACCCCGATCTCAGGTCAATATTTGAAAAATACTGAGCTCCCTGGAGCTGATCAAACAAATCATCGATATGAGGAAAACGATATTTGTTCTTAACAATGATGTTATTAAAGGCTCTATAATCAACGCAAAGTCTCATAGAACCATATTTCTTTTTAACAAATAAAACAGGAGCACCCCATAGTGATGTTCTAGGTCGAATGAAACATTTCACTAATAAATATTGCAATTTCTCCTTCAACTCTAAAAGTTCAATTTGAGCCATTCGATAAGGTGGTTTTGAAATTGGCTTAGCATCAGTAACAAAGTCAGTAGTAAACTCAACTTTCCGATCTAGTATTATTCCAGGAAACTCATCAGGAAAAATTTCAGGATACTCATTTACCACTGGCACATCATTAATCTAAATAGGTCCTTTATTTTCAACGATGTGTGCAAGGTAACATTCATTTCCATCTTTTACAAGTTTCTCGTCCTCTTGATATGTTATCAACAGTAAGGGTTCATTGTTGTACAAAAACTGAAAGTATTTCTGAGAAGAAACTTCTTTACCTCTACAGTCAATCTTAGCATGGTAAATAGAGAGCCAATCCATACCCATGATAACATCAAACTAAACTAGAGGTAGAACAATAAGGTTTGCAAGTAGGTTCTTTCCACAGATAAGGATAGGGAGATTCTTATAAATTTTTTTTGCCTCAACATTTCCCCCAGGTGTTTTTACCACAAGTTCAAGAGTCATTTCTTGAGATGGTATTACCATTTTACTAGAAAAGTTTGCAGAGATGAAAGAATGTGTAGACCCCGAATCAAACAACACACTAGAATAATCTGAAAAAACAAACAATGTACCTGATACAACTTCATTTGATTGCCCGACATCTGCTGAAGTAGTTGCAAAGGATTTCACCACCCCTTTCTGCTTGTAGTATAAATGCTTCCCATCACTCAAGCTCTTTGTAGGACACTCGTTTTCATAGTGACTCATCTCATTACACTTAAAACATTTCACTAACTGTAAAATAAAATTTGAACTTACCATAACCATGATCTTTTTCAGTGCAATCATGATCCTTATGTCCCATCTTACCACATCGGTAGCTCCTTCCAGAATTCAGAAGACATTCCCCAGCATTCCTTTTCCCACATTTATCACAAACTGGAAACTTAGGTTTCTTACCATCAGATTTTTTTGAAGAATTCTTCCCTTTCTCCTGCCACATCGGTCTCTTCTTCTGCTGGTTGTTATAGAACACTTGATCATCGGCAAACTCCATTTCCACCTTCTCAGTACATCAAACAAGATTTTCATAACTTTTAAACTCACGAGAATCTAATGCCCTTCGATATTTTGGCTTTAATCCTGAGTAAAAACGATTGATTTTACTATCAAGGTCTCGGATAAAATTTGGAGCATACCTTGCCAATCGAGTGAACCTTTATTCATAGGCATCCACTGAGTCTTCCTCTTGCCTCAATTCCAAGAATTTCTTTTCCATCCTAAGTTGAACAGCCTTAGGAAAATACTTCTCAAGAAACATACCTTTAAATTCATCCCAGTCAAGAGAATCAATCTATTAGCTTCCCTGATATTTCTAACCATTGACCACCACTGATCTGCTTCACCCTCCAAACGGTAAATAGAAAGACTAACCTTTTGATTGTCTGAACACCCAATGACATCGAAAATATTATCTAGTGCTTTAATCCACCCTTCAGCTAGCACAGGGTCAGATGATCCTCTGAATGATGGGGGATGTCGCCTCATGAAATGTTCCACCACTGACATGTTCCTCTGCGGTTGATCTGGCTCATCTCGTGCATGGATACCACCACCATTTATCGCTTGATTCAACTGTGCCATTACTGCAACAAACTATTCAGTTCCAATTCCGACCATCTCAGGATGCTGATTCAGAAGGTTATTTCCTTCTGTATGCCTTCCTAGCACTGCTTCCCTGTTTCCTCTATGGAAAACCATTCTGAACAAACATGTCTTAGATGAAGCAACATGGTAATATTCAAATGCTATATCATTTCAATTTGACCATAAAAAAAATATATCTGGATAATCATTTAATATAATTATAACTCCTAAAGTTATCTAAACCGGCATATGATACCAACTATAAGGCCCCAACCTTAAACCTTACTTAATCTTGAGTTATTACAAGATTACACATTGAGGATCTTTTCAGGTTTAGAGTTTTAGAGAATTAGATCATAAAACATGCATTACATTCCACATTTAAACAAAGTGGTTACATAAAGATAGTATTAATTTTTACCATCAACGGAAACATATTTAAAATAAAACATGGATTCTTTTTTAACACTTCCTTGACACTATCATCTTATCATGTACCTTTCCCTTGACCTGTGAAAAACATTTCAAAAAAACTTTGGATGAGCATAAAAAATCTCAGTATGGGTTATAAAAATATGTAAAGGAAACATGAGTTCATATATACATAAGAATGAAATCATACTTTACCCATAAAACATAAGAACTTTAACATACCTCATAAAATCATGAATAAATCATAGAAATCATAATACATAAAGGTAATTTGAGGCATTTATAACATTCTTACGTAGGGAGTAACCCTCTTGGTTACGTTTGGAATAACCATCACAGTATATTCCCTAAATATCTTCAGAGAAACCTTAACATTTCACTCCTTCGTGTTACCCAATGCATTGGAGAGCTATATCAGGCTCACCCGCCCCTAGTTTATCACGGAACCACCTGTCTTCATAATAATGCCCAAGAACATCAACATAATCGTATCACATAAAACATGCATATAGGAAACATAACATTTCCACCTTTCAATCACAAGATATCAATACAACACATTGATATAAAAAAATTATGAAAACCATTTTCAATACCAAAATAAAAGAAAAGTAAAACATGGTATTTATTTTTCTTTTAAAAAAGGTTTGTCTTGTAGTGGAAGTTGAAACTCAAATAATGGTCACGGCGGCGGAGAAGTTGTTGTTGCTGCATACGTACGACAAAAACATTAACTTTTGTCGTTTAGTAAAACGCTTCGTATAAAAAAGATTCATTTTGGATAAACGTAAAAGTCAAAGGGTTTTATACACCATATAAAAGAAGAATGTGTATAAAACAGAATATGCCTCAACGAAAGGAGATTGAGACGAAGTCCCATACCTCGGGTCCGACTTGACTTGATCGTTCTTTAATCTCCTGAATAATAAACTTGAGTTAATTTATACTTTTTTATGAACCTTTTTCAAGTTCATTATTCCTTTTATATCACTTATTTCCATGTCATGAACACTATGTAATTATTTAAGTTAATAACGGTCGTTTTAACGATCATTGGTACTTGAGTCAAAAATAAACCCTTTATAATTACAAGTTGTTCATGTATCCATTATATCTAGAATTATTATCATGATGTATATATCATATATTTCATATATATCCAGTATATACATGCATTTATAATATTACATAATCATTTGGAGGTAAGAAATGAAATGCACCATTCATGGAGACGGTAAGCCGTATGTACGCATGAACGCTACATTCATTTCTATTTTGTATTTTATAGAATGGAATCATAATGATATAAATTTATATTATAATTCCAGTTTAATATCATATATAATATCATAACTCCATCCTTTATACATCCCACATATGGTATTTAACGAATCAAATCACTTTGAGGGGCGGTAGTCTGCACTTCCTTAAATGAAGATATCGTGTTTACCCATAATGGAAACCATAAAGGTATGCCCAAAATGAAAAATACCGAAGATTAAGAAAAACATAAAAATATTATATATCATATATAAATATATTGTCATCTTAATGGCCACCTTTGAAGGTGTTAAAAGAATGTTGAACAATCATCGTTTTGGGAGGCCGAAATTCGCCATCCACAGAAAGAGTATGTTCTTTAACCATTAGATGTAGGTGTGTGTAAGTGTAGCTAGAATACTTCTTATAAAAACATCCTATTATATTGAATATACTGGAGTTGTTACAAAATAAATGAATAAATAGTGTTTAGGGGGTTGGAGTAGTAAAATAAAACAAAAGGACTCAAGTGAAGACATTACCTTAAAATCGGGTAACTCCCTATGATTTGAGATCAAAGGCTTCCTTGGGAAGTCATATGCCCACAGTGAGGCTTCAAGGAGTAAGAGAGGGAATTTTAGAGACAAAATGGGCATGGGTTGGCCGAGCCAAAGGCTTTGGAAGTGTGGGTAAGGAGGTAGAGGTGGGGGCCTTTTATAAGAGGAGAGGAGGGGCACTCTTGGAAATTAAAGAAATGTTACTTTATTTTAAAATGGGTTTTGGATTCAAAAGGTCCCACATTGATATAATTCTAGGGTATGGTGATAAGGTTTGTAAATACACCCATCCAATTGGTTTTGGACATTTTTAGGTCATATATTTTACATTATCATTTCATTTTATTTAAATCCTTTATTAATGAGGTAAACCCTGCATCATCATGATGTCATAAATAATTTAATTTATTTAAAGTATAAAAATTATAAAACAAATACTATGATGTAGGAAATATTTTTAGCTTTCCAATTACTATTTATAATAAAAAATATTACTTGTATAACCCCATGTAAATTTTTTTTAGTAAAACATTTCATGTTTGTGTCATTTTTACTTTTACATTAAATAAAAAGTTATTTATGTCATTTTCCAACCAAAATGGCTCCATGGGGTCCCCAAGTTTACCCATGGATTTTCTTGGTCGGTAATGACACATCCAATGAGGTTATGACATGTGTCAATCTCATCTAATATTATTAAAACATTATTTTTACCTTAAACTACACTAATTACCACTAATCGCGATTAAAAACATAAAAGCTACTATTCACCAAAAAATTATTTTAATCACATTGAACCACATTTTACTTTTTAATGACAAACATGTATGTAGGATTTTCTAAAATAAAATCACAGAAGTGGCAAAGTTTCATTTAAACGAAAAATCAGTTTCTTTAACTACCACTTAGTGGTTTCACTATTAATCAAAAATTGAAGTTTTTCAGAAAAATACCAAAACATCACCCTAAGCTATATTTGATATTTTGAATTCAAAAATTATGTTTATTTTACAAAATTAAAAACATATAAGTTTCATTAATTAATTTAATAATTAATTCCCACTCTCAGAGTAAATAGCGTGTTTTTATGAAACAATAAGTATCAAAAGATTGACACTAGTTTAAGTCCAATTTCAATGTGAAATTAATTCCAATAACCACTATTGGATTAATTGGTAAAAATATATTCTAATTTAATATTAAAACCAATTCAAAAGATAATATAATCATATAAATAAATTACATTAAAAAGCATTTTTGATGTAAAATTCAGTATTTTTCACTATTCATTAAAAAATGAACATTGTCAGAAAAATACCAAAAATTCACACAAAGTAAATTTTGATGCCCCGATCCTAAAGAATAAGTTTATTTTGACAAAAATAGCTTATAAAATTGTCAAAAGATAGATTTAAAAATGGTTTTCCATTAAAAGGCAGTAAAACAATCTTTTAAAAATATTAGTGTATTTCATGCTTAAGATTGGATTTATTTTCATTTTAAGACTCTAAAACACTATCTAATTCATTAATAGACATAGATAAAAATATCTATTATTCATTACTTACTTTGGATGTTACATCCTTCCCCCCTTTAGAAAATTGCGTCCCCGCAATTTATTTACTTATCGAATAAATGGGGGTACTTATCCCTCATTGCATTTTCAGATTCCCATGTTGCCTCTTCCATCATGTGGTTTTTCCACAAAACCTTTACCTGATTAATCACCTTATTCCATAACACTTTCTCCCTGTGGTCAAGAATCTGGACCGGTTGTTCCTCATAAGATAGGTTCTCTTCTAGCTGAACTACCTCTAGACTCAAAACATGAGATGGATCTGGCATATACTTTCTCAACATCGAAACATGAAAAACATTGTGTACCTGAGATAAACTCGGAGGTAAAGCCACTCGGTAAGCAACTGATCCAACTCTCTCTAGAAGTTCATATTTTCCAATGAACCTTGGACTCAACTTTCCTTTCTTACCAAATCGCATCACACTTTTTCATGGTGATACTTTGAGAAAAACATGATCACCTACCTCAAAAGAGAGATTCTTCCTCCTATTGTCCGCATAACTCTTCTGCCTACTCTGTGCTGTTCTCATGTGTTTCTGTATCAACTGATCTTTTTCTGCCAACTCTTCTACCGATTCCGGTCCCATCAGCTTCCTTTCACCCACTTCATCCCAGGAAGCTGGAGTTCGACAGCGCTTCCCATATAATGCCT
This sequence comes from Viscum album, assembly GCA_963277665.1. Classification (NCBI taxonomy): domain Eukaryota; kingdom Viridiplantae; phylum Streptophyta; class Magnoliopsida; order Santalales; family Viscaceae; genus Viscum; species Viscum album. Next base: position 2,120,079,188 of record OY728120.1, read on the forward strand.
GAAATGGTGCCATCTGTATACTGGAATGAAAACTGTTATTATATGAAAATTCAACCAAAGAAAGATGTTGGTCCCAACTTCCCTGATAATCCATAGAGCAAGAACGTAGCATATCCTCCAATGTCTGAATTGTTCTTTCTGACTGCCCATCTGATTGAGGATGAAAAGCTGTACTAAAATTTAATTCAGTACCCAACGACTTCTGAAGGCCCTTCCAAAACTTAGATGTAAACCTGGGATCACAATCAGATACAATGGAGAGAGGAAATCCATGTAAACTGACTATCTATTTAAGATACAAATGGGAAAGTTGATCTAGAGAGAAAGTATCTCATATAAAAAGGAAATGAGTAGATTTAGTCAAGCGATCAATAATAACCCAGATTGCATTATTACCTCGAGGGGTCTTCGGCAATCCCACAACGAAGTCCACAGATATATTCTCCCATTTCCACTCTGGCACTGGTAAAGGCTGAAGCATCCCTTTCGATAACTGCCACCCTGCTTTAACCTATTGGAAAGTCAAACACTTCACAGTAAATTCAGCAATATCTCTTTTCATTCCATCCCACCAGTAATACTCCCGCAGATCTCTGTACATATTAGTACTGCGAGGATGAACTGAAAACGGAGAACTATAAGCTTCACATAACAACTCTCTCTTCAAATGCGAATCAAAAGGCACACACAATCTCTTCACAAATCTCAAAACACAATCATTATCAATGTTTAATTTAGACAACTTCCTTTCTGAACCAGCTCTACCTTTTTCTGCAACTCACTATCTTGCTTCTGTGCTTGCTTGATTCTGTCTGATAGAGATGATCTCACTGATACCTGAAACAAAACATAAGAACTTCCCACTCCAACAACTTCTATGCCAATGTTCATCAAATCCTTAACCAAAGGATCACATTTCAAACACAACACTGTTAATAAATAATTAATTTTTCGACTTAAAGCATCGGACACTTTATTTTCTTTTCCTAGATGGTAATGAATTGTACAATCATAATCCTTGATTAATTCCAGCCATCTCCTCTGTCTCATGTTTAACTCTTTCTGAGTGAATATATACTTTAAACTTTTTTGATCGGTATATATTTCACATTTTACTCCATATAAATTATGCCTCCAAATTTTTAAAGCGAAAACAACAACAACAAATTAAAAATCATGTGTACGATAATTTACCTCATGAGTTTTCAACTGTCGTGAAGCATAAGCAATTACCTGATCATTCTGCATTAGGACACAACCAAGTCCTTTCAATAAAGCATCACTGTATATAAAAAACTCCCCATTCCTGGAAGGTAGTGCCAAAAATGGATCATTCACCAATCTTCTTTTCAATTCCTGAAAACAATCATCACATTCTTTTGTCCAGATAAACATAACACCCTTCCGAGTTAGCTTAGTCATTAGAATATATAACCATGAAAAATTTCTAACAAACCTTCGGTAATAGCCTTCCAAACCATGGAAACTACGAATCTCAGTTACATTTGTGGGTCTTGTCCATTCCTTTACAACCTTTGTTTTTGCAGGATCAACAGTTATCCCATCTTTAGAAACAATATGACCAAGGAAAGAAATTTTTTGCAACCAAAACTCACACTTTCTGAATTTCCCATACAATTTCTTTTCTTTCAAGGTTTGAAAAATAACCCTTAAATGTCCTTCATGCTCTTCTTTACTTTTAGAAAACACCAAAATATCATCAATGAGAAAAACCACAAACTTATCCAAGAACTCATGGAAAATTCTATTCATTAAGTCCATGAATACAGCAGGTGTATTGGTTAGCCCAAAATGAATTACTACAAATTCATATTGGCCATATATTGTACGAAACACAGTCTTTGGAACATCTGCTTCCTTTAACTTTAACTGATGGTACCCCGATCTCAGATCAATGTTTGAAAAATACTGAGCTCCCTGGAGATGATCAAACAAATAATTGATATGAGGCAAAGGGTATTTGTTCTAAACAATGATGTTATTCAAGGCTCTATAATCAACGCAAAGTCTCATAGAACCATCTTTCTTTTTAACAAATAAAACAGGAGCACCCCATGGTGATGTTCTAGGTCGAATGAAACCTTTCTCTAATAAATCTTGCAATTTCTCCTTCAACTCAAAAAGTTCAATTTGAGCCATTCGATAAGGGGGATTTGAAATTGGCTTAGCATCAGGAACTAAGTCAATAGTAAACTCAACTTCCCGATCTGGTATTATTCCAGGAAACTCATCAGGAAAAACATAAGGATACTCATTTACCACTGGAACATCATTAATCTGAATAGTTCCTTTATTTTCAACGATGTGTGAAAGGTAACATTCATTTCCATCTTTTAAAAGTTTCTCGTCCTCTTGATATGTTATCAACAGTAAGGGTTCATTCTTGTACACAAACTGAAAGTCTTTCTGAGAAGAAACTTCTTTTGATCTATAGTCAATCTTATCATGGTAAATATCGAGCCAATCCATACCCAGGATAACATCAAACTCTACTATAGGTAGAACAATAAGGTTTGCAAGTAGGTTCTTTCGACAGATAAGGATAGGAAGATTCTTATAAATTATTTTTGCCTCAACATTTCCCCCAGGTGTTTTTACCACAAGTTCAGGAGTCATTTCTTGAGATGGTATTACCATTTTACTAGAAAAGGTTTCAGAGATGAAAGAATGTGTAGACCCCGAATCAAAAAACACACTGGAATAATCTGAAAAAACAAACAAAGTACCTGATACAACTTCATTTGATGGCCCGACATCTGCTGAAGTAGTTGCAAAGGATTTCACCACCCCTTTCTTCTTGTAATCTAACTGCTTCCCATCAATCGAGCTCTTTTTCGGACACTCGTTTGCATAGTGACCCATCTCATTACACTTAAAACATTTCACTAACTGTAAATAAAATTTGAACATACCATCACCTTGATCTTTTTCAGTGCAATCACGAGCCTTATGTCCCATCTTACCACATCGGTAGCACTTTCCAGAATTCAGAAGAAATTCCCCAACATGCCTTTTCCCACATTTATCACAAACTAGAAACTTAGTTTTCTTACCATCAGACTTTTTTGAAGAATTCTTCCCTTTCTCCTGCCACCTCGGTCTCTTCTTCTGCTGGTTTTTATAGAACACTTGATCATCGGAAAACTCCATTTCCACCTTCTCAGCACATCGAACAAGCTTTTCATAACTTTTAAACTCACAAGAAACTAATTCCCTTCAATATTTTGGCATTAATCCTGAGTAAAAATATTGATTTTACTATCAAGGTCTCGAATAAAATTTGGAGCATACCTTGCCAATCGAGTGAACCTTTCTTCATAGGCACCCACTGAGTCTTCCTCTTGCCTCAATTCCAAGAATTTCTTTTCCATCCTAAGTCGAACAGCCTTAGGAAAATACTTCTCAAGAAACATACCTTTAAATTCATCCCAATCAAGAGCATCAATCTCATCAGCGTCCCTGATATTTCTAACCATTGACCACCACTGATCTGCTTCACCCTCCAAACGGTAAATAACAAGACTAACCTTTTGATTGTCTGAACACCCGATGACATCGAAAATCTTCTCTAGTGCTTTAATCCGCCCTTCAACTAGCACAAGGTCAGATGATCATGTGAATGATGGGGTATGTTGCCTCATGAAATGTTCCAGCATTGATATGTTCCTCTGTGGTTGATCTGGCTCATCTCGTGCATGGATACCACCACCATTTATCGCTTGAGTCAACTGTGCCATTACTGCAACAAACTATTCAGTTCCAATTCTGACCATCTCAGGATGCTGATTCAGAAGGTTATTTACTTCTGTATGCCTTCCTAGCACTACTTCCCTGTTTCCTCTATGGAAAACCATTCTGAACAAACATGTCTTAGATGAAGCAACATGGTAATCTTCAAATGCTATATCATTTCAATTTTACCATAAAAAATATTTTTGGATAATCATTTAATATAATTCTAACCCCTAAAGTTATCTAAACCGACCTCTAATACCAACTATAAGGCCCCAGCCTTAAACCTTACTTAATCATGAGTTATTACAAGATTACACATTGATGATCTTTTCAGGTTTAGAGTTTTAGAGAATTAGATCATAAAACTTGCATTACATTCCACATTTAAACAAAGTGGTTACATAAAGATAGTATTAATTTTTCCCATCAACGGAAACATATTTAATAAAAAACATGGATTCTTTCTTGAAACTTCTTTGACACTATCATCTTATCATGTACCTTTCCCTTGACTTGTGAAAAACATTTCAAAAAAACATTGGATGAGCATAAAAAAGCTCAGTATGGGTTATAAAAATATGGAAAGGAAATATGAGTTCATATATACATAAGAATGAAATCATACTTTACCCATAAAACATAAGAACTTTAACATACCTCATCAAATCATGAATAAATCATAGAAATCATAAGACATAAAGGTAACTTGAGGCATTCATAACATTCTTACGTAGGGAGTAACCCTCTTGGTTACGTTTGGAATACCCATCACAGTATATTCCCTAAATCTCTTCGGAGAAACCTTAACGTTTCACTCCTTCACGTTACCCAATGCATTGGAGAGCTATATCAGACTCACCTGCCCCTAGTTTATCACGTAACCACCCTTCTTCATAATAATGCCCCGGAACCTCAGCATAATCGTATCACATAAAACATGCATATAGGAAACATAACATTTCCACCTTTCAATCACAAGATATCAATACAACACATTGATATAAAATCATTATGAAAACCATTTTCAATACCAAAATAAAAGAAAAGTAAAACATGGTATTTATTTTTCTTTTAAAAAAAGGTATGGCTTGTAGAGGAAGCCGAAACTCAAATAATGGTCACGGCGGCGGAGAAGTCGTTGTCGCCGCATACGTACGACAATAACATTCCCTTTTGTCGTTGATTAAAACTCTTCATATAAAAAAGATTCATTTTGGATAAACATATAAGTCAAAGGGGTTTATACACCATATAAAAGAAGGTTGTGTATAAAACAGAATATGCCTCAATGAATGGAGATTGAGACGAAGTCCCATACCTCGGGTCCGACTTGACTCGGTCGTTCATTAATCTCCTGAATAATAAACTGGAGTTAATTTATACTTGTTTATGAACCTTTTTCAAGTTCATTATTCCTTTTATATCACTTATTTTAATGTCATGAACACTATGTAATTATTTAAGTTAATAACGGTCATTTTAACGATCATTGGTACTTGAGTAAAAAATAAACCGTTTATAATTACAAGTTGTTCATGTATACATTATATCTAAAATTATAATCATGATGTATATATCATATATATCATATATATCCAGTATATACATGCATTTAAAATATTACATAATCATTTAGAGGTAAGAAATGAAATGCACCGTTCATGGAGACGGTAAGCCGTACGTACGCATGAACGCTACTTTCATTTATATTTCGTATTTTATAGAATGGAATCATAATTATTTAAAGGTATATTATAATTCTAGTGTAATATCTTATATAATATCATAACTCCATCCTTTATACGTCCCAAATATGGTATTTAACGAATCAAATCACTTTGAGGGGGCGGTAGTCCGCACTTCCTTAAATAAAGATATCGCGTTTAACCATAATGGAAACCATAAAGGTATGCCAAAAATGAAAAATACAGAAGATTAAGGAAAACATAAACATATTATATATCATATATAAATATAGTGTCATCTTAATGGCCACCTTTTAAGGTGTTAAAATAATGTTGATCAATCATCGTTTCGGGAGGTCGAAATTCACCATCCACGGAAACAGTATGTTCTTTAACCATTAGATGTAGGTGTGTGTAAGTGTAGCTATAATACTTCATATAACAACATCCGAGTATATTGAAGATACTGGAGTTGTTACAAAAGAAATGAATAAAAAGAGTTTAGGGGGTTGGAGAAGTAAAATAAAACAAAAGGACTCAAGTGAAGACATTACCATAAAATCAGGTAACTCCCTTTGATTTGAGCTCAAAGGCTTCCTTGGGAAGACTTATGCCCAAATTGAGGCTTCAAGGAGTAATATAGGGAAGTGGAGAGACAAAATGGGTAGGTGTTGGCCGAGCCAAAGGCTTTGGAAGTGTGGTTAAGGAGGTAGAGGTGGGGGCCTTTTATAAGAGGAGAGGAGGGGCACTCTTGGAAAGTAAATAAATGTTACTTTATTTTAAAATGCGTTTCAGATTCAAAAGGTCCCACATTGTTATAATTCGAGGGTAAGGTGATAAGGTTTCGAAATACACCCATCCAATAGGTTTTCGACATGTGTAGGTCATAGATTAAACATTATCATTTCATTTTATTTAAATCCTTTATTAATGAGGTAATCGTTGCATCATCATAATGTCATAAATAATTTAATTTATTTAAAGTCTAAAAATTATAAAAAAAATACTATGATGTAGGAAATATTTTTATCTTTCCAATTAATATTTATAATAAAAAATATGACTTGTATTACCCCATGTAAAAATTGTTTTAGTAAAACATCTCATGTTTGTGTCATTTTTACTTTTACATTAAATAAAAAGTTATTTATGTCATTTCCCAACCAAAATGGCTCCATGGGGTCCCCAAGTTGACCCATGGATTTTATTTGTCATCCCTGATGCATCCAATGAGGGTATGACATGTTTCATGCTCATCTCATATTATTAAAACATTATTTTTACCTTAAACTACACTAATTACCACTAATCACGATTAAAAACATAAAAGTTACTATTAACCAAAAAATTATTTTAATCCCATTGAACCAAATTTTAATTTATAATGAAAACCATGTATGTCGGATTTTTGAAAATCAAATCACAGAAGTTGAAAAGTTTCATTTAAACGAAAAATCAGTTTCTTTAACAACCACTTAGTGGTTTCACTGTTCATCAAAAATTGAAGTTTTTTAGAAAAATACCAAAACGTCATCCTAAGATATATTTGATATTCGGAATTCAAAAATGAGTTATATTTTACAAAATTCAAAACATATAAGTTTCATTAATTAATTTAATAATTAATTCCCGCAGTCCGAGCAAATAGCATGTTTTTATGAAACAATAAGTATCAAAAGATTGACACTAGTTTAAGTCCAATTTCAAAGTCAAATTAATTCCAATGACCACTATTGGATTAATTGGTAAACATATATTCTAATTTCACTTTAAAACCAATTCAAAATATAATCTAATCATATAAATAAATTAGATTAAAAAGCAGTTTTGATGTAAAATGCAGTATTTTTCACTATTCATTAAAAAAATGAACATTGTCAGAAAAATACCAAAATTCCACACAAAGTAAATTTTTATGTCCCAATGATAAAGAATAAGTTTATTTTGACAAGAATATATTATAAAATTTTCAAAAGATATATTTAAAAATGGTTTTCCATCAAAAGTCAGTAAAACAATCTTTTAAAAATATTAGTGAATTTCATGCTTAAGATTGGATTTATTTTCATTTTAAGCCTCTAAATCACTATCTAATTCATTAATAGACATAGATAAAAATATCTATTATTCATTACTTACTTGGGATGTTACATTTTAGGTATTTTTTAGAATTTTTATGGATTTTTATGGTTTTAGGGTTTTGAGGGGTTTTTTTGGGTATTTATGGGTTTTTGGGTTTTTTTATTTTCTTATGGATTTTAAGTTTTTTTGTTTTTAATGTTTATAGTGGATTGAAAGGGTTTTTGAGTATTTAGTGGGTTTTAGGGTTTTATGGGTTTATTAATGTTTTTTCGGGTTTTATGGTTTTTAGGTTTTTAAGGGTTTTTAGGGTTGTAGGGGGTTTTACATTTTTAGGCATGTTTTTGGAGTTTTATTGATTTTTAGGTTTTTTAGATATTTTGAAGTGTTTTATGGTTTTTTATGGTTTATAGAGATAATTATGTTTTTAGTGGTTTTTTTGTTTTCATTTTTTATGGTTTTCTTAGGTTGCAACATATCTCAAGCATCGATAGAGTCCGTGGAAGAGATTGTGCCCCCGGGAAAATCAAGGAGAAACCCTAATGACAAACCCTTCTCCTTTGAAGATGTCGTTGAAGGCCAAGAAACCTTGGGTATTATTGATAAAAATTCATCAGAGTTCATAGATTCGAAGAAATACCAGTATATAGGACTTTCCGTGATATCCTTTTCAAAAGAAGCGGTAAAATTTCTCTCCTCAGACCTGCCTTTCGTGATGGTTGGAAAATTTATAAAATGAAGACCCTCAATTACCTTCCTTCGCAAGAAACTGGAAAATATCCAATTTGTGAATGTTCACATCATCTTATTGAATTCATTTTATGTTGTTTTCAATTTTACATATGAAAAATATTTATATGGGATTTTGATGAGAGGTTTGTGGTCATTTGGTGGATGTTTCATAAAGGTATTGAATAGTCTGTAGAATTTTTTGTCGATTCAGAGCCACCTATGGTCCTTATATGTCTAGATTTCCTTGGGCTTCCTTTGGATTTCTTTAAGAAGAATCCCATCTTTTTAATTTCTATTTTAATTGGTCAATCCATTAAATTAGATTATGCTAATTTGAATCTATCTCGAACTTCAGTCACTAGAATATGTATAGAAATTGATATATCAAAAAGTATTCCAACATGTTTTTCGATTCAAAATGGAGATTATGGTTTTTATCCAAAGTTTGTTTTTGAAAATGTTTGATCCTATTGCCATACATGTTTTAGAAATAGACACTATGAAGGATAATGTGAGAATAAACGACATGCTGCACACCCCATTTCTCCTTTCAAACCAATTTGGGTTTAAAATAAAGATAAATAAGTGTTTCCTATTTCACCCTTTATTTATCATGGGGATTATATTGATAATAACACAAATGAGAATTCATCGTGTTCTTATAATAATCAGCATCCCTCTACCATCCTTTTGGGTTTTGTGGAGGAAATTCTATGTGTCCAATCTAATAATTAGGATAGATAATTTATTTTTAAATCCCTTTTATCAGATATAGTGATCACACAAATTGATCATAGAGAAAAAAATAAGGAACAATCTGATTGTGACGAGTCTATTTATGATTATTTTGATAAATATTTCCAGCTTGAGGAAGACTTCTTGAAATCGAGTGCTAAAAAGGTAAAAAAATCAATGATTTATTTAGATGATTTTATAAATATAAATTCAAGGAAAAATAGAAAAATTTGGTATCACACTGAAATTGAGATAATTATTATCCCACTATCCCTAGTTTTCGATAAGAATGAAAAAAATATTACACCCCCACAACATGTTCCTACTGCAACTGACCCTGATGAGCATTCATCTACATACTCAAAATCAACTAACTTAGTAGACAATAACAATGAGGATAAAAATGATCTTGATTTTAAGGATGCTTACCAAATTGAATCGAAATTGAATTTTTCAGCAGAACATGACTCCTGAATGGAAGATAATGATACAAATACCTTCCGTCAATACAAAATTAGTAAAATATCAATAGATATGTACCCTCAAATCAGAAAGAGGATGTTTATTAAAGTGTTGGAAGAGTTTAAGGAAAATACAATCATTAATGTGAAATATATTCCTTACAAGTGTACCCACATTGTAAAGATGATGGTTTCTATTTGAATTTTGATCCCTGATTGTTCATTAGCTCTATATTTTTAAGGCTGATTTCTATAGTATAATAACAATTGGATCATCTTTTTATCTTCTCGGATGCCTCTTTATGTTGTCTCTCTATGGATTTTTTTAGACTCATTTGATGGACCCTTTTTTATTTATGATTTTTATTGGATCCTTGACTCATGTCTTGAAATTGTATGACATTATGGTTTGGAAAATCCATAAGTTGCATGTTGTTGTGCTTGGTCCATTGAGTCTTTACCTATGTATTTCTCTATCTTTTAGAGCTATTTCACTTATGTATGGTTGTCTTCTTAGTGATGTTTTATAAGAAACATTATCTAGTATCTTTTTTATAATGTTTATTAACAAAACTCTCAATAAGTGGATGAAGAATGGATTACATTTTGATGGATATTTTGGATAACTATTTGGATTTTGGTTTGATTTTGAGATACAACCATATTTTGGAATTCTCCATGCAATGTTTTGTTTCTTCACATACCGGTGGAGGCGTCAAATTATGAGGGACACATGGAGAAGCTTTATTTTCGGAACTGGTGACTTATAAGAAGATATTGGATGATGTATCTTCTTTAGTCTGTTAGTTTTTTGGGGTGAGTTATTGCCGAAGCTCAATGTAGGAGAACTTTTCTTTAGCATTAGTTATTTTCATAATCAATTGGTGTGTAGTGACTACCACAACCTCTTATAGAGGATTTCTTTGATAGATATAATATAGGAAATCCTGGTCATGTTTTATGCAACCCCTAATTATTTTTGTTTTTCTTGGAAATACCAGCTTTTATTTCCCTCAATCCCTTATTGGTGTTTTTTTTACACCTCATGCTTGTATTGTAATTTTATCTTATAATAAACTATTATAGGGCATGAATGGGGTGACCAATTCATGTCACCACTTTTAAAAAAACGTTTTATGGGTTTCATAGGGTTTTTCTAGGTTTTCGAGGTTTTCTATTTTTTATAGATATTTTTGGCTTTCTGGGATTTTTAAGGTTTTTTAGGGTTTGGGGGATATTAAGGGATTTTAGAGTTTTTAGGGTTTTAGGGTTCATTTATTTTTTATGTATTTTAATCTTTTAAATATTTTTCTAAAAATATAGGGGCCTAATTGGTTTTTAGTGTTTTTTGTGGTTTTATTGTTTTTAAGTGTTTTTATGGTTTTTTACAGTTTTTAGAGTTTTTTATGTTTTTAGGGTTTTTTTGGTTTTTATAGTTGTTAATTTTATATGTGGTTATAGTTTTTTTAGGTTTTCTTTTTGTTTTTTACTTTTATAAGGATTTTATAGGATTTTTATCTATTTTTAGGGTTTCTATGTATTTTGAGGGGTTTTGGGGTTTTCGGTCTATGATTTTTTAAGTTTTAGGGGTTTTTTAGTTTTATAGGGTGTTTAAGTTATTTAACATTTAGAGGGGTTTCATGGGTTTTTAGATATTTTTGTTGGGTTTAATTATTTTAGGTGTTTTTGGTATTTTTAAGTTGTTCGCGGCTTTTATGGTTTTTAGGGGGTTTTGGGTTTCTCTTATATTTATTTTTTAGTGTTTTGGGCTTTTCTTATTCATTTTTAGTGTTTTAGGGGTTTATATGTTTTTAGGGATTTTAGGTATTTTTTAATATTTTTGTGGTTTTTATGGATTTTTGGGATTTAAGTTATTTTAAGGGGTTTTAGAGTTTTTAACGTTTTTAGAATTTTTTAGGTTTTTAGGCATTTTTAGCCTTTTTGGGATTTTAAGGATTTTTTAGGGCATGGAAGATGTGGGGTCAGACTATCCATGGTCCCCTCAAAATTTATATAATGAAAAGATAGATGCTACAAGGGAGGTGCGGGGATAAACAACCCAAACCCAAAACCCCAACAAGAGTCACCCCCAAAAAGTCTGAAATAAAAGAAACACAAAAGAGAAAGTCAATTAATGCCACTGCCGAAGTCCTCCAGTTCCACACCAAGGGATCTGAAGCTCAGACGAAGACCGACACTCACATTTGTAAAGAAATTTTTTGAGTTAGCTCCAGTATCCATAGAGTCCCAGCCTGACTCAGAGTCCTCCTGCATTCTGAGCATAGACAAGAGTTTCTCTCTGTCCCTCTCCTGCATAAGATTTCACGAAGTCCACTCCTGCTTATTGACTTTAAGATTCAACTTGACTACCCTGAAGGTGGCCTGGGTCGCCATAAGTCTTGGAAGGGTAGAGTAATCCTTCTTGTGCCTTCATTTTGGGGGGTGGAGATGAAACCATCATCATGGACCGCCTTGTCATGTATGAATCCATCATTGGCCGCACTAGAGGCCTCTTTATTCCCATTCTTGATTCCTGTCCCAGGAGTTGCGCCACCCCTTTTTTGGAGATTTTTCATTTCTTCCTTGCACCTGGCCATAACATCATTATTCTATGGTCATCCTGAGAAAACATTTCCTCAGTTCTCTTATCCTCATCCTCAAGGGGAAACCATTCCCATTCAACCATCATCATTTCATGTAGTAGCACACAATGGTCTTTTGCATATGGAACACCATAAACAACCATGGCCCTCTACAAGTTCGGGGCCAGCTAACCATCATAAATTTTGGGGTCCCGTAGAGGGATCCAAATCGGATCCTCCACATGAGCTCTAGGCAAACCCTCCACACAACTAGCACCAAACTCTTCAGAAAGTGATCCTAGCACAACCCCCATGTTGGTTCTCTCTGTGTCTCCACACCCAGTGAGCATCAGGGGGAAGTGCACCAACTAGGGCGTTGCACCCCAAGACGCCAAGTCTGCTCCTCTACCAAGATCATCTCCTTCCCATCCGAGAATAGTTACCACTCATCCCCAGCTCTCATATCCAGCTCAGCTGCATCCACCTACACTGGCTCACCTGCTATCATAGTAGTATCACCTACCATCTCAGCCGAAGATAAGTCCTGAAACCAATTTTGTAGAGTCACAACATTCACATTTTCTGCTACTACTAGAACCCCCACTGGTCTTCCTATATTCCATAAACTCTCCTTCCACAGACAACGTTAGGGGGGCATCCAGGTGTTCATACCCATGACCTGTTTCATGCACAATAGCCTTCCCCTTCTCCAAATCTCTCCCTGATAAATCACCACATCCAAAAACCTCATCCGCACAAGACTGAGATCTCCCTTCAACCATGAGCACTGATTCAGTGACTGCATCTCTTGATTCACAAACATTCACAGCCAAACATAAACTAAAACCCCCCAAGTCAATCAATGCTACTTCGCAAATGCTCCCATTCATCAGGTCTGTCTTGAGAGGAATAGAGACTACAGGAACCGATGGTTGGGAGGGCAAAGGCCTGATCACCCCCTTGACCCCCTTCGCCTCCACCAGAGTTCAGTTCCTCTCACTAGAACTCAAATAATCCAGGTTTAAATCATTCCTACTAGGGTCATCACATCAGAGAAATTGATCATTATGCCCAATGTTCCAATAGATGGAACATAAGATTGGCCACGATTAAAAAATTAATGGATTCTTTTAGTAGAGCTTTTCTCCACAACAATCTAGACAGCATCCACCAGTTCCTTTGAAGAATCAACCTTAAAGAAGGCCCTTGGGGTAACAGGGTTACATAGGGACCTAGTAATCCTATCCACACAGAGGAACCTCCCCACCAGATTCCAATGCATTGAAATAATAGAGAAATGTTGGAAGGGAAGGGGAAGTTCAAGAAATATAACCCAAGTCGCAACCATCAGGGAGTTACGCTTCAGGTGAATGTTGAAACACCACCGAAAGAGGGAGAAGAGAGCACCATTACAACTTAGAGGTGCTGTTGTTTCGATCTGTTTCACCTTCGAGGAGATATGGAGGACCGACATGCCTGACTGTCACTCTCACGGATGGTTGAGCCCTGCTCGATTGCAAATTTCAGGTACACCAGTCTTTGTTTTGAAATGACCAACAGTTCCATATCCAATGATACGTGGACCTTCTTTCCAATGGAAGGCTTCTGCTAGGTGGTTTGGCCAGCGATGCTTAAGAAATCACATAGGTCGAGAGGATGGGAAGTCGGGCTCATCGCACCCTTTTGGGGGGAATTATTGCATGTTCTGAGACCCTCTTATAGATTTAAGATGTATTCATATGTTCGCGAATCTTTTGTTTATACACCAACATAGAATCCACAGATTTCTCTTAGTTGGAAATGGTCAGCTGAACACAGGGGTTCAGAATCATTTATTCCCAAATTTTACCATCTCTCTTTGGATTAATGATCCTGAGGAGTCTGGACTCACTGAAGCGACACTAGGATTGGTGCGGTGAACCAACAAGAAGATAGTCAGATCGACCGTTTGTTGGTCTTGAACCTCAGGGAGGATACCTACGTACCCTGTCTAGGAGTCAGGGATAAAATTCCACATAGTTCGAATAGGAGTGTCATAGAACCGACATGAATGTGGACCCGGGGGTCTCATGGTGGTCGAGCTTCACCCTCATGGAGGCTTCCTACGTACCCAGCATAGGAAGCAGGGACCAAAGTCCACGTAGTTCGCAACGGCTTAGGGATTACGCTCTGAGGCAGCCCATATGAGTGGATTGGGTCTTACACTATAAGGAGGCCCATATGAGTGGATTGGGGCTTACACTCTGAGGAGGCGCATAGGAGTGGAATGGGGATTACACTCTGAAGAGTCCCATTGGAGTGTATTGGGTCTTATACTCTGAGGAGGACCAGAGGTGTTGATTGGGTATTACAATTGGAGGAGGCCCACCGGAGTGGATTGGGGCTTGCACTATGAGGAGGCCCATAGGAGAGGATTGGGGCTTACACTCTGAGGAGGCTCTTAGGAGGATGTCATGGTCGATTATTACTCTAAGCCCACGTGAGTCAAACTCGATGTGAGAAACAAGAGGCAGAAAATACCAGAGGATCACGTCGTGAAACGTACGCCCATAAGAAATGGAGTGGGGAATAAGTGTGGAGTGCCACATAAGGTTGGGGTTACTCCTAGGTGGATTCCCAGGTGCGACAAAGAGAATAGGGAGAGGGAAAGGGGTGATCTTATGCCCATCTCCTCTCTTGCAGTGCATGAGGGCTTCCTTCTGATGGGTATTTTACTAACCCCAAGGAGCCCTTAACAAGTGGAGGGGCAGAAAGGGGACTCCCGAGCTCAGACACCACATTATCATGGGAGTGTGAACCCAGGAATTCTTTGGGAATCTGCTCAGGAGTCGGGGAAACCCCTTCCCCTCTACTTACCGAGGGTATGTGAACTCAAAATGGCACACTAATGTGCCTGAGGGTTACACCGCGTGGATCTCGTGGCTCTGGTGGAGGCCTCGGCTCATGTCCGATGAATAGGCCAATGAGGGAGTCATAGGGGATCAGGCTGGATTGGAAGGATTTTATCCAGCTCGTGGAACAGGAACTCCAAAGGATTTGGCAATCCACACAGGGGTATGGGTGGTGGTGCCATTCATGTAGGGAAGTGCCATGCATATGGAGATGTCATCCATGAACCATGGTGGTCTGCAGACTGAGAGGCCATCCGTGAACCAGGAGGGTCCGCAGACTGATTGGCATCCCATGAACTAGGGGGGTTCGTGGCTTCGGGTTCATCCCACGCACAAAGTTGGTACATAGAGGGTTCCATGCGAGCAGCGGTGGCCAAGGTTGGCGTCGGTCGGGGGTTCGTCGGTCGAGGATTGACCTATGTAGGAGGGTGCTACGCGGTGCAGAAGATCAGAAAAGAGGTATAAACACCCTGGTCCGCGGGAAGTGCATCCGCAGAGGGGCTATGGTTCGCGGTCATCTCCTTTTATGTTATTTTAGGTTCGTGGTTCACCAAATTATTATGTGTTTTTGGTTCCTTATTAGTTAGTTCCTAGGTTTATACGTGCTATGGTTCACTAACTGGAACTTTGCTATTTTTGAAATCCTAAGCCTTCCTTCAAAATCCTTCCACCCGAATCTGATCGATCTCCTATGAATCCCCATCCGAATACTCTGAGTCCGACCTCCTCTTTTTCCTCTTCCTTCCCCCTTGGTATCCTTTTATAGAGTGGGGAAAGAGATGTATCTGTGGTCACACAACACCTTTTTCGGAGGCCCATGAATGAAAACCCAGTTTACGGCTGACATGGTCAATCCGCAACTCACAGTGGGCACTGGGCGCTTCTCTCCCCCGCGAACTAAATGAGGGGAGTGCTTCACGGCCGCGGAGGGTTCTGCCTCCATTTTGCGAATGACAGCGGAGGCGGTTTGGGTCGGCTGACATGAATTGCGGCTGGGGTGGTTCATGTTGGTGAACCAGATTGGCGCATGCCCTACTTCGCACTTGCAGAGGATCTCCACCTCCAGTTCGCGAACTACTACTATCCGCGGAGGAAGGAAACTTCGAGGAACCAGTTGTGCGTTGTTAACATTAGGCCGGTCCATGGAACGGTTTGTCCTTCGCCATCCTTGAGTATTCTCCAAATTTTCCCCAATCCTTTGAGGGGGAATTAGTTAGAATCTCCCATGAGTTAAAAAGGGATCATCATTCTCCTTTTAGGATTTTTTCAGGACCTTACAAATGCCCCCCATCAGAATGGGGTCCCATCAGAATGAAGAGGAGACCATTCTGATGCAGAGTGGTCCTGAAACTCGGATGGGTTGCTGAAAGGAAGTGGACCCATTAGGGGACCACTATAATAAATAGGGGGGCCCTTCATTTGGCTTTTACTAGATTCTTTCTGAAATTAGTGTTCTCTCGATTTTCCGACTACGCGTGCTCATTCCTTCGCGAAACGCTTCGTCTGCGAACCGGTTGCTACTTTCGAAAACCCTTTCTCGTTCATGCCATTATTCATCCACATGCCAACATCCAAGAAGTGAAATAACATTTTTATTTAATTAATTAAAAAGTAAGTCACGACGGGCCACATAAGAACTCAAATCGTGGTTTTGGTGCTTCACGATTTTGGTGCTCCGCGGACTAAAATCTTCTTCACATTAAAAATTTATGAGTCTTCCGAACTTAACCACTTAAATTCAGGATTGAAATTTCGTGGAGCATCCAAGTACGTGGTTTTTTGGACAATGCTCCTTGGGCCAGAGTGTCACGAACTACTTTCATGAAGTGTTGGTCCACGGGATATAGGCATCGTGAACCATCTTTCGAGGCCTCCTTGCAGATTTTGATATGAAGGATCCTCAAGTGATCCTCAGCCATATATATTTGGTATTTTTGACTGAAAGAATTTTCTTATTCCGGACTAACCAGTTGTTGGATTTCGTTTCAAAGGGAGAAAATATGGTTCCACCTCATTATGAACCTAGACCTGCGGCCGAGCCTCTCCCAATTGGTTCAGGGAGACGTCCAGCTATGGTTCGTAGAGCTGAGAGCATCAAAGAGGACCCATGTTGATCCATTACTCCCGATGATAGTGTTCTGAAAAACTTTATCCCTCCTGATATCCTGGATTATTCATTGTAAAATCGCATTCCACATTGTGGATTAGATCTTACAGATGACATCCCTATTCCCCCTACCTTCTCAGGTATTCCCTCTCCTTTCTTGGAGGTGTCACCAAAGTGCATTCAGGAGAACCTGACCCCATTGCGGGAGATAACCTCTGATTTTGATCTGAAGGACACATTCATTTTGAGAGGCTCTGTTTGGACCCAAAGTGATCAATGCTCTCAAGGCCTTTCTCAAGAAGATATCTCCAATAATTACACCTCCATTATCAACCTTTCTCGAGTGGATCCTAATGCGGGTTGGATTCCTAGATGGGATCTTCGATCTGGGGGGCTCTTCTCAAATGACTGGGCCTGGGCCTTCTGGGTCCATCATCAATGCCGAGAGTCTTCCAAGTCACAGGAAGCAGTCAATTTGTACACCGCAGTGTGGTTTTCCCAATTTTCTATTTACCCACCATCCATGATCCAGCCTGACCTGCTCAGCCACTGGTGTTCAAGCACCAATATCTTCCACCTTGACCACAGAGAAGTTGGTATAATTTTGTGGGACATGCACCCATTAGGGGGGCTTTTAATCATTGGTGAGATGTATGAAGAGTTTCTACCCATCCCTGAAGCGTGGGACAATGTCAAACAAGTTCCTTCATTGGCAAGGGATCTGCTGGTTATGGCAGAGCGATCACTGGGTCAGGCATTGCATGCCCGCTCTGTTATTACATATAGCACCTGGATAGGGTTATTTCTGGACACCACTGGTCCTGTGCCAAAGATCAAGTGCCCCAGGACTCGTCCTTCTCAACATTCATGAACCATCCCAAGTTCCTACTGGGCGGTTCTAGAGGCGGGTGACTACCTTTCATGGGGTTTTGAGGTGCACCCCGGTGTGCCTCCCCTGCTGCGGCTGACAGGTATGTTTATATGTTTTTGAGTGGGTGGCTATTCCCATCTCGGGACATCAATCCTGGCATCAGGGCCTACACACTGATGATGTTAGTTGAGCTGGAAGAGGGATGCCTGGTGAATTTGGCCATGCCCACATTGGCTCGTATTTATGAACTATTGGGTCACATGCAGAAGGGAGGGTCACCCTTCCGTCTGAGTGGCCCATTTCAATTTTCGTACATCTGGGTAGTGGATAATTGTTGCTGTTATGAGTATCATCACAACATTCCCATCCCATTTCCTACCTTTCATCATACCCTACTGGATATAGCTAGAGTTCTCTTGAAGTCCCTCAGTTTTGGTGATTTCCTTGAGCGTCTGAGTGACTTCTCCCAGTTTGCCTTCACTCCCTACCCCAACCCTTCTGGCGTCGTAGTTGAAAACCGCTAGGGGAGCCTGGAGGAGCGTTCTTACATGATCTCTCTACGAGACATATTTCTATCTTCGCGGATTGATGAGGTTTCCCTGTGCGAGCAGTATGTCCCGTATTGTTTTTCTCGCCGGTTTGGGGGCATGCAAGTCCAAGTTTCCCTTCCCACTCCTCAGGCTCAAGGACTGCACTCGACCATACTTCATCAATGGTGGTTGATGCTGACACGAGAGGGATCTGACATAAGCATTCCCCTACCTGCCATGGGGGCGGCTTCTGACCATTACTTGGAGTATGCAAAAACGTGGGTAAAACACTATCCCGATGGGATCCTTGGGAAGGTTGTCTAGAAGGTTCCCAAATCAGGAGGTACTGCGGCTGTTGCGTCCACCACACCATCCTCATCAGCTCTGAGGGAAGACCGACTGATGGCTCGTCGATCAAAGCGACTCAGGGGATTTTCCTCTACTAGCCCTATGGTGGCCGAAGTTTAGGCGGGTTCATCCATTTTGGACATGGATGAGGAAGACCCTGTGGTTTCGAGTCCTAGCGAGACAATCCCAAAAGTTTTTTTCAGTCGATACCGGGATTAGAAACGTGATCCCCATGCCTGAACTGGGG
The DNA here is from genome assembly GCA_963277665.1 of Viscum album. Lineage (NCBI taxonomy): Eukaryota > Viridiplantae > Streptophyta > Magnoliopsida > Santalales > Viscaceae > Viscum > Viscum album. The sequence goes on from OY728120.1 coordinate 2,120,098,212, forward strand.
TTAGAGGCTCTAGACTTTCTAGCTTCAGAACCAACTTCTAAGGATCACATGTCTGCACTGGATGCAATACTAGACTTCGTTTCCGTGCTACCGGGCGAGGACACCAAAGATCCTCGTGCCATAGTAGACCACCGAGAAGTGCAGAGGTGGGACTAGCCTTGAATTTGAGAGATTGTTGCCGAAACTCCTCTTGATGAGATGGAAACTAAAATTTAATCCCTCTGAAAACTCTTCATAGGCTTGGGGTCACGTGGCTTTGACTATTGGTAGTATCATCTTCTCTCTTGTCAGGTTGTTATGGCCCATGACGAAGATGTCGCTAGTGAATGAAAACATTCTCATCTCGCTGCTTCTCATTGCAGGACCCGAGCCTTGTAGGAGACCATGAGGAAGCTTCATCAGATAGTAACACAGGAGGTGAGATCTCGAGATCAGGAGACCGCCATGTCCGCTAAACTGCATGAATGTGAGACTCGAGCATCGATGCTGCGGAATCGGTTTTTGACTCTAACTGGTCACCTTGAAGCCACCAGAAAAGGGATCAATGATTTCCATGTGTCAGTGAATCATACCCGTTCGGTGGACAAAGTTGAGGCCAAGGAGAAAGCTATGTTGGAGCAGACTTGCGATAACCTTCACCAGTCAGTTGCTAATCAGACGAAGAGAGAAATCCAGACTCTTTTGTAACTGTTAGAGCCATTCCTGGATACTCTGTTCTATCTCTTCTGTTGCTGTGAGGGAGATGCCCCAGCTTGTGGACGCCCTCCTCTTTTGTTAAAAAAAATACAATCTACGTTGATTTCTTCTCTTTTTTTTAAATTTGGTTATTACTAGAGAAATTTTTTCATGAGTAACAACCTACTGAATCAGAACTAACCATAATTTAGGAAAATGATAACAAGATCTAATTTTTTTCCAGGACCATGGGATCTAGCAAGCATAGTTTGACCATTACTGGGGTATTCTATAGAATCCCCACAAATTTTTTTATTTTCTTGTTAATGCCCTGATTTTTCCTGGGCCCATTTGGTGTTGACCCAATGGGTATAGCCCGGCTTTTTCTTAGGTTTCCCTTTTCGGGTTTTCGGCCTAACAAGATTTATGCCTCTTTTTGCGAGCGGTTTAAAGTCCCGCTGACAATACTATCATTACTGATGTTTTAGGTCAAACATATTTGACCAGACATGGTGGGTCGGGGGGCCCAATGGGGTTTGGTTGATTTAAAGATGTCTCAATACCCTTCAGACACTTGTGGGGGGACATGTTTAAATTTTAACGACATGCAAGGCATGTCTCAAGGCATGGGAGTTGTGTCGGCATACAGAGGTAGGAAGAGCATTTCCTAAGGAGATCTTGCCATTGGTAAGCGGGCCAGGGGTGATCAATTTGCAGAGATGCTGAGGGAATGGTATGTATAGTCATCAAAAGGTTTCCATAATTCAATGACTGTCCATTTCTGATGGCCCGGGGACTTCACGGAAGTCTGACTCATGTAAATCACCATGGGTGGCTTGTAAAATTATGAAAACCACCATGGGTGGCTCAGAAGGGGAAAGTGACATCTGAAAGGGTTTTGGGAACATCCATACTAATCAGGAGTGTGGTCAGGAGACCACATCCCTACACATTTAGTTAACGTAAGGGATGGTTGAAGCTTGATGCAGTTTAAAGTCATGTAGCTGGGACATCATTTAAAATGGAACAACTTCTCATGGTTCTCATTAATCTTGTCAAAGACGTTCTTCCATATTCAGGTAGGATTGTGAAAGAGATTGGTAAACTGTAGCTCATAGGTTTTCTGAATCTCGAGCTAGACATGGGGTCTCAGAGGCCAAGATGTGTACGGAGAGAAGCATTTCCCAAGGATATCTTTCCTTTTGTAGACATGCCAGGGGCGATCAATATGTAGAGTCGTAGAGGGCATGGTATGCATATTCATGAAAAGGTTTCCTTAGGTCAATTAATTTATTCCCCCAATAGCCAAGAAACATTAAGGAAGTTGAGATTTGGGACCACTAGGGGTGGATTATGAGAGTTAGGCTTTTTTAGTACAGAGGATGGTTTATGATGAGAGGATTCCTAGATACGGGAAAAAAAATCTAGACTATACTTCCCAAGAATGGGTGAAGTAATCCATTCTCACATGGGTGTAAGACGGTGGCTTGTGCAGGTTTGACTTATGCATTGAAGGACAGAGAAATCCTATGTTCCTTACTGAACCCATTACAGGTTTGACCGTGCAGTTTAACATCATACAGTAAGGACGGGGAGCATTATTAAAGGTTGTTGTGCAGTTTAACGTTATGCAGTAAGGACGAAGGGCATTTTTCTTTCCTTTTCCAAGGTTGTGCAGTTTAACATTGTGAAGAAAGGACGGTTGAGCATTATTAAACCACTAAAAATGATTGTTCTTGGAGGCATTCCCCTGGATGTTTAATGCTTGGTCTTTACAGCCTCATGCCAAGCGGCCGAGATATTCTCTATGCCGTTTGATGTCATGTAGCAAGGACGTAGTTAAAAAGGCCTCTCTTGATTAGAATGTAACTGGGCCTGAGTATCCTGGCATGTCCAAGACATGGAGGGGAGTTGATGGTGTAAATCATGGTTACGAGGATTCTTGGATCAGGAGAGATGATATGGGGGCTCTGAGGCCGGTAAGCGTACAAAACTAGGAAGAGAACCGCATGTGTAAATATTTCCTTTGGTAGATGGGCCAAGGGATATCAATATGTGAGCCATGGAGGGCATGGTATGCATAGTCCTGAAAAGGTGTCCATGGGTCGATAACTTTCCACTTCCGATGGCCGTGAGTGGTTACGAGGATCTGCAATTATCCGGGCCATGAAGTCTGTCATCAGGTAAGGAAATATCTAGACATGTCGAGGATATTTTTCCCTGGTTGTTGTTAAAGCTTAAATATTATCCCACGCTGATTTATCTTGCCCACAGGGGTGCGCCTTCACTCCTATACATTTAACATCATGCGGTAAGGACGAAGTACTCCTAGTTTAGCGGTCATGAAGATCAGACCATCAGGAGACTATTACTACAGTCTCTTGAAGGATAACTAAGTTAACATGGTCAGATATTCTCTGAACAGGGTGGGGGAGAAAGTTTGTAAACTGAACTCTGAGGTTTCCCGGATCAGGAAGAATGGTATGAGGGCTTTGGGGCAGGTAGGCGTACAGAGCTAGGAAGAGTGTCGCCCGAGGAAATCTTGCCTTTGGTAGATGGGCTAGGGGCTATCAATATGCAGAGCCGCTGAGGGAATGGTATGCATATTCCTGCAAAGGTGTCTCCGGGTCAATGACATTCCACTTCTGATGGACATGAATGATTATGAAAATCTGAGAGTGCTCACAGCTCAGATTTCGGCATATGGGGGATAATGGTGTCCAAATATACAAGAAACATTTCTTCCGCAATTTCCCAGTGAGTCAAAGTATCATGGAACTGGCATAATGTTCATGGAAGCAGGTCTCTATGTGAACCAATAGCGGATACATAGGCTAACTGAGTAGGGATACCCTGGCAACACTTGGATGTGAAGAGGTGATGAACTTGTAAACCACTGCTCCATCAATTTTGGATCGGGAGACATGATACGGGGGCCCAGAGGCCGGTAAGAATACAGAGCTAGGAGAAGTATTGCCCGAGGAAATATTTCCTTTGGTATAGGATCAAGGGGCTATCAATATGAAGAGTCGCTGAGGGCATGGTATGCATAGTCATGCAAAGGTGTCTCCGGGTCGATGAGTTTCTACTTATGATGGCCATGAATGGTTATGAAGATCCATAATTGTCCGGGTTGTGGAGTCTGATGTATGGAGGGGATACATCCAAATGTGCAAGGAGTATCTCCATCTCGTTTCTCCATGTGTCTTGGGTGTGTTGTGATGAAGTCCATGTAGTTTAACATCATGTGGTGAGGACAAAGTCTGTGCAGTATAACGTCATGCGGTATGGATGAAGAATACACCCCGTGCAAGTCTGGTCCATACACGGGGGAAGGGGGTATTTTTTGAGGTGGCTAGGCCAGGGTGTGGAACTCTGGTGTGACTACGTATCCTGCGAGGGCAGGAATCAAGCCTCTCATAGTTCTATGAAAGATGAAACACCCCATGCAGGCCTGGTCCGTACCGGGGGAAAGGGGTATTTTTTTAGATGTGGCTAGGCCAGGATAGGGAATATCGGCATCTATACGTTTCCTACAAGGGCAGGAATCAAGCCTCACATAGTTCTCTGAAATCCGTGCAGTTTAACGTCATGCGGTGGGGATGAGGTATACACCCCATGCAGGTCTGGTCCGTACATGGGGGAAAGGTAATTTTTAAAATTATTTTCATTTGGGAGTGGCTAGGCCAAGATAGTGGATCCCAGCATCGCTACATATCATGGGAGGGCAGGAATCAAGCCGCACATAGTTCTCTGCAAGAGTGATACACCCCGTGCAGGGATGGTCCATACATGAGGAGAAGGGGGTATTTTTAACTTTCATTATCCATGTAGTTTAGCGTTGTGAGGAGAGGACACCAAAAAGATACACCCCGTGCAGGTGTTGCCCATGCATGGGGGAAATGAGCATTTTTTTTCATCTAGAAGTGGCTGGGCTAGGATCAGAATCCTGGTGTCGCTACGTGTCCTGCGAGGGAAGGAATCAAGCCACACTTAGTTCTATGAACGATGATACACCTCGTTCAGGTCTGGTCCATAGATGGGGGGAAGAGGGCATTTTTTAAAAAAATATCATTTCTGTGCAGTTTAACGTCATGCGGGGAGGATGAAATACTCTTAGTTTAAGGTCATAAAGTTTGGACCGTTGGGTTCATGGCAGTTTAACGTCATGCAGCTCAGAAGAAGAGTTCACCCTATCTAGGAGCCGTGGTAAGGACGAGATATTCATGGACTCTATGTGAAATACTTCTTCAGGAATCTCGCATTGGTAGGAGCCGTGGTGAATTTCACATCCATGGAGATCAATGCATATGCTTTGTTGGAGTAGACCTTGTGTACAACATACGGTCCCTCCCACTTGGTATCCAGCATTGGAGGCTTCTTTCCAGGTAGCATTGGGTTCCAGAGGACCAACACCAATTCTCCTTCCACGAAAGACCGGAGATGAACCCTTTTGATGAAGGCTTGTGCGATTCGGTTCTTGTACACTACCAGATGGTTTAAAGTGTGCAACTACTTCTCATCTAGCTATTCCAATTCACATAGCCACATTTCTGTTTGCTTATCATTGGATAAATTATCACAAATGGCAACATAGATCAAGTGTAATTGGAGTTCAATGGGCATGAATGCTTCTGTTCTATATACTAATGAGTACGGAGTAGCTCGAGTAGCAGTGTGATTTGTGGTTCGATAAGCCCACAACGCATGAAGGTGTTTATCTGGCCATAACTTCTTATCTTTGTCCACCATTTTATAGAGAATTTCAGACAGGGTCTTTTTGAAATCCTCTATCTGTCCATTGGTCGCTGCATCGTAGTGGGATGAGTGGTTATCCTTGATACCATACTCGTGGTATAGTTTCTCCAATTCTGCCAAGCAGAAGTTGGTGCCATTTTCCGTTAGTATGGTATGAGGGACACCAAATTTGGTGATGATATTGGTCTTCACAAAGCTAACAATATTTCTTTCCCCTACTTCCTTGAGGGGTATGGCTTCTTCCCATTTGGAAAATAAGTGGGTTTCTGTGAGGATATACTTCAGCTGTTTGGCCATGGAGGGAGGATATGGTCCCACACCGTCCATCCCCCAAACGACAAATGGCTAGGATACTTGGATTGATGAAGTAACTCTGGGGGTTGGTGTATAAAGTTGGTATGAATTTGGCATGAGTGGCATTTTTCAGTAAAACGCTTGTAGTCTCATGCCACTGCGGGCTAGTAGTACCCAAGCCTTCAAACCTGATGGGAAAGCTTGGTCCCCAGTTGATGTGCTCCACATGCTCCGACATGTACTTCATTCATTACGGAAGCGGTTTGTTCTCCATCAATGCATATGAGGAGCATTCCATTGAGGCCTTGTTTTTAGAGGACCTCTTGCTGACCCACGCCCCCATATAGGATAAAGTTGATTTCCCTCCTCCATATTTTCTCTCATTTAGCCCTGTCTGATGGAATTTCTCCCCATTGAAAGTAGTTTTCTATTGGGGTCATCCAGTTCGTGGCATCCTCGTATGGCCCTGGGACAGGACTGACTTTGTGGATTTCTTCCCTCTTAGCTTGAACAAACGACGTTACCATTCGATGGTGAGCAATACAGATAACTGTTTCATCCCAGTCTGGGTCAGCTAGGGCTGTGGCCACGCTGGCTAATGCATCAGCCTGAGCATTCTAAGACCAGGGAATATAGATCAATGTTGGTTCTGTGGAGAACTCAGCCATTAACCCTCAGACATGGTCAAACAAGGGGATCCTCTCCTCCTTTTTAATAGCATAGTCACCATTGACTTTCATGATGACCAGCTCCGAGTCACCTTTTACCTTAAGGTATTGCACTTATTTCTGGAGTGCGAGCTCCAGGCCTGCAATGAGATATTGATATTCTGCTTCGTTGTTTGTACATCCCTCTGGCAGGAGGAAGGAATATGGAAATCCTTCCTTTTTAGGGGACACGAGTATTATACCCAAACCAACTTTTTTGAATCTGGTATCCTCCATCCTCTTCCCGGTTGGGCTTTGGGATGCGCTGTTGAAGTACATTTCCCATGCTGGGAACTCCTCTTGAACCGAGAAGTTGTCTTCATTAGCTAGCTCGATGCCTGGTGCAGTGGTCCCTGTCGAAGGGTGATCTGCCAGAAAGTATGCTAATGTCTGGACCTTGATGGATTTCTGAGGGATGAACCGGATGTTGAACTGTTGCAGAATAACCTCCCATCAGGATAGGCATTCTGTTAACATCGGGCGACTGAGGATGTACATGAGCGGGTTACTCCTCGAGATCAAATGGACTTCATGATGCTACAGATAATGTCACAATTTTGGAACTACAAAGTCCAAGGCCAAATAGCTCTTCTCAATATTTTAGTATCGAGTCTCAGCATTAATCATGGTTCGAATGTGGTGATAGAGACTGTTTTCATTACCGGTGTCATTATTTTGTGTGAGGAAGGCTCCTAGTGGCCGTTCTAGGGCCATCACGTATAGCATGAGAGGTCTTCCTTCAACCGGGGGCATGAGCACCGGTGGGATTAAGAGGTACTTATTCAAGTTTTTGAACGCCTCTTGGGAATCATCCGTCCATTGGTACGTGACCCCCTTCTTCATTAACCGGGTGAAGGTTAAACACTTGCCTTCCAGGTTGGCTATGAACCACCTAATATATTCCAGGTGTCCTTTGAATCCCCTACACTCAATGTGATTTTAGGGAGGTGGTAATCCAAGTATATCCTTTGTCTTCTCAGGGTCGACATCAATGCCATGATGGAATACGACGAAGCCAAGGAATTTTTCTGAGGTAACCCCAAAGGTGCATTTCAAGGGGTTCATCTTTAAGCTGTGCTATTGGAGTTCATTGAAGATGGACTCAAGGTCTGATAGGTGATCCGAGCACCGTCTGGACTTGACCACCAGTTCATCCACGTAACATTAAATGAATTTCCCTGGGGATGGTTTAAAGATCCGATGCATGGCATGCTGATATGTGGCGCCGGCATTCTTGAGACCAAAGGACATGACCCTGTAACAAAATACCACTTGAGGGGCCTTAAATGCAGTGGCTTATTCATCTTATCAGGCCATACTGATTTGGTTATAGCCGGAATAGCCTTCCATGAAGGATATAGCCTCATACCCTTCCGTTGCATCGTTTAACAACTCTGTGATTGGTAACGGGAAGTCATCTTTTGGGAAATGCCGATTGAGATCTCTGAAATCGATGCAGACGTGGATTTTCCCATTCTTTTTCTTGACAGGGATGATATTGGTCAACCATATGGGGTATTGGACCTCCCAAATTAAGCCTTCTTTAATGATCTTATCGACTTCGGCCTCTATCTTGGCAGCATGTGAGGGGTGTGTTCTTATGGCGGCCTGTTTATAGCCTCAGTGGTCTTCTGGAAGACCTAGGTGGTGTGTTTCCAGTTCGAGATTGAGTCTCTGAATTTCCGTGTAGTTCCAGGAAAAAACATCCCAATGTTGCTTCAGGAAAGAGGTATACACCTCGTGCTCCACAGGAGACATGGCTGCACTAATGAGATTGGGCCTCAGGTCTTCCTCGGTACCCTGGTTTATTTCCCTGAGCTCATCCACAGTGGTGGAGATACCTTCCTCAAATGTGGGAGGTGCATCCCTGAGATCTTCCTCCTATTCTTATCCCAAATTCTCATCTACTTGGTCCAACGAGGAGAGAGATCCTGACACGAGCTATTGGGAGTCTGGAGTCGAGGTGTCATGGGCGTCCTTACTCGAGTTTTTGTACCTATTTTGAGGGTCAGTGGACGTTCCCACATTGTCACACTCGGTCGTTATGGATGAAGTCATGAGGACATCCGAGTGCGTGTCCGATCATGAAATCCTAATCTCAACGTGGTTGATGGCAATGAAATATTATCCTCCAAGCTACCTGAGGGGGTCATTAGGAACCATTTCCAGGCCATTTGGAGCGGGGATCCAGTCGACACCATCATCCAAAGGATTCTTTTTTATTTTGCTCATAGAACCCGACATCAATGTAATGTGAATCAGAGTGCTCTAAAGGGGCCTTGTCGGCATGCAATATTCCACTTTTTCCATTGACACAGTACCTGATACATTGGTGGTAGGATGAAGGAATGACCATGTGCTTATAGAGCCACAACCTTCCTAGTAGGGAATTGAATGTTGTGCTCTTCTGGACCACGAGGAATTCCGTGTAGGCTACCAGGTCACCAAAATGGGATCATAGATTAATTTTTCCCATTGGCTTCTATTCATTCCTACCATAACCCAACAGAGTTTTGGCTGAGGGAATTAGATCATCCTCATTGTAGCCTAACTTGTGGAGTGTTCATAGGAGAAGGAGGATAACTCTAGAGCCATTGTCTATAAAGAATTTCTGGATCTCAATATCATTCAGGGTGCCGAACACATATAGGGGTCTGATGTGTCCTTGCATGATGGAATCTTCATCCTGGCCGGTGAAGGAAATAACCACATCGCATTCAGCTGGGCCAGTCTCCATCTGGTAAATCTCGGCGGTAGCTACCATGGCTTGAATCTTCTGGGGGATGATCAAAGATTTTATAAGGGCCTCCCTAAGGTCAGTCGGCAAACTCAGGGCATCCAGGATCGACATCTCGGCTAGTACCGATGCCAGCTTCTTAAGGATATTGTATTTCTACTCCAGCGGATGACGCTTCTTTGTTGGCGGGAGATTTTTAGTGGGTGTTTTGGGGGATGGAGCATTTGATGAGGAGGGACCAACCGTGGTCAGATGTCGATGGTGTGCCCGCGTTTTGAGTACTTGTCCCGGCCGGTCTATTTGTCCGCATAAGGCGGCCAGACACTTGCTCCTCCACTGGTGGGTATCACAAAACAACAGGGCCAGAGTGGCTACTTGTGGATGCGGAGGGGAATTATTTATCCTGCTGAGTCCATTGAAGGGATCTCCCACAGGTTTCTGTGATATTAACTTTTTGGTCAGGGGTCCAACTGTAGGGTTGGTTTCAGCTGCGGCTGCACCTCCCCTGGTATCCCCTACCTCTACGATTCCTCATCCCGGCTCCTCGTGTAGGGAACTCAGGATTGTAACCATACCCTTCGTCAGGGAATGACTCCATAAGATGGATGCCATTAATAGAACCAAATATTGGCTCTTCATCCTCTGATAGGTCAAACTGGTCAGTTGTGCCTAATGGTGTCGTTTGGTGGGTCGGTGCCTGTGGCACCAAATTGAAGGGAATATAATCTGCAAGGGTTGGGACTAACTTTGGCCCCATTGTGGACTTCTCCCCTTGCGATTGTTTCTTCCTTCTTTGATTACGCACAGATGACCAGCTCGTGGAGGACTGTGAGGTCGATGCTGTCAGATGTGCGGCGTCAGGTGCTTTTGGTGGAAATACTGGCTTCCATAGCTGAGCTCGGAGTATTCCATGGCTCAGTTGATAGTTTTCTGAGTCAACCAGTCATCGAATTTATGCCCCTACTTGCTGGTGACTTTTTTCCACCCCTCTTCTTTTTCGGAGCCGGTGGTAGAGTTACATGCCACATGTGCTGAGGGTGGTCCTAGCTTGACCTGTCAAGAGTCTACCATCCTCTCCAAGAGGTCTTTGAAGAAGAATAATTCCCAGATATTGTGCCCCAACATTCTATGGAAGGTGAAGAAATATAGCCTATCCTCGCGGCCGACTTCTTCATGTTTCCTCGGCTCCGGGAGGTGGAGCAGGTTTCAATTCATGGCGGTAATGAACTAGCCACAGACTTGATTGTCTCAGAACAAGTATACTTTTTGTCTCCGTTCCTCAAACTGGTTCTGATTCGATCCTCTCTGATCGTCCCACATAGGTGGATGCGGCCGCTGATATGCAGGAGGCCCTTGTCGATTTGGTAGAGGCCTGAGCGGTGGAACGGGCCCAAGGGCCGGTTTGAGAGTGACAGTAGATGCTTAATCTCTAGGGGATCTTTTCGCAGGAGCCTTCAAGACTATTCAGGACTTCGAATTAGTCTGCTGCAGGGATTCCTTAATCCTCTTGGCAATGGCCAGGAGATGGCAGAATCCAGTGGTGCATTCCACTGGTATAAAAGGTGTTCGCAACTCATCTCTAAGATTATCAAAGAATATGGCTAGCATCTCATCTTGAGGCATTGTCCTGTTCAGGGAATAGGTCAGACCTTTCCATATGGTGATGAAATCTAAGACCCTCTCATTCTCACTCTGCTTTCTGTTCATGAGGTCGCTAACTATTGTCTTAGGCAACGTTGAGATGAAGTGGAACATGAACTGCTGTCGAAGGTCCTCCCAGCTCTTTATTGACTGGGCTAGGAGACTCATGTACCAGATGAAGGTAGATCCTTGTAAGGTCCGTACGAAGAATCTTAGTTTCATTGCCTCTGGTTGTTCCAGAGTTCCCATCATAGGATCGCAATAGGATGAATAGTGCATCAAATGCTGATCTTGATCACCTAACCCATTGAAAATAGGGAATACATGGCTCCCAAAATTGGGTGGAGGTGGTGTGTTGGTCACCCAATCTAGGTAGGGTTTCTTCTCTGGCTGTATCAGAGCGCGTCGACCTTCCATCACTTCCAATCGAGCTGTTAGTGCCTCGATGGTGTTGGTGAGACCCTGGAGTACATCTTGTTGTTCCCGGTCCTGGGCAGGTGTAGCCCGAGGCATTTCCTGAGGATCTGGATTGGCCGGCACCAAGGGTGAATATTCCGTTCGGGGCACCCATGGAGGGTTTGGGCGTACTTGCACTGGTTTCCACCTAAGTGGAGGTAAATTTTGGTATTCATCATCCACATTTAGGTAGTTGGATGGACCAGGCGCCTCATTGGGCAGGAGCCATGACCGGGCTTCGTTTGCAGGGGCAAGACATAGACTTTGAGGTGCACTTGATAGGGGTGCATGATGTGTCTCCTCTTGGGACACACTTTCAATAAGGCGGTTCCTCTGAACTAGCTCGGCGATAAGCCACCTCAATTCACTCATCTCCTCTTCCTGTCGATCGAATCTCTCATCGAGTGTGAGTGGCTCATTTTTGTCGAGAGAAGGAGGCGAGTTAAGTGTAACCAGTCCTTTATTCTTATCCTTATTGGAAGCTAGTTGGGTAGGCAGAGGAGGGTTTCCTAGAAGGACAACCATATTTAGGGCGACCCTCTGTTTCCGGGTGTGCACACCTGGTGGTTCGTTGTGAGTCATAGCCTAACCGGAACCGTCGTCTCCCGATCCATCCAGATTTTCATTTTCCCCAATGTCACCCATGGGGTTATCCTCTATGTCATTGATGAATACATATCGCAGGGTGGAGGGGACATCATCTTCCAAGTAGGAAGAGGGTCTCCCATGTCTTCTATTGGCCTTCCCTTTCATGACCTAGGATTGCCTTCGGACTTCATGACGAAGGGTGACGTGAAGAGTTCTTTGATGCGACCTTAATGTGTGCCTTCCTCTCATAGGGGATGATGATTCAAATGATGGGATAGTATGGTAAAATCCTCTTCTAACTATCCTCCCTAAACGATAGAATATTGATTCATGTGGTGGAGGTTGTTGTTGAGGGGGTAATAATGCCCCCAGCCCTGAGGACTGGGGTTGGCTCCCTTCCTTGGACGTTGAGTCTCTTCCCGTTTTTATTGGTCTTATGGGGGAATTTGTTGTTAAAAATTCCCCCAGCCCTGTAGGCTGGGGTTAACCCTGGATGGTGGTAGTGGATGCTGCTATCGCGACCTGCCTGATTATGCATGCCCCAATTTGGGGGTGAACCGGACATGGCACCAAATTCACCTGTGAATCAATCCCTTCTAGGGAGGCAGGTGATGACCGTTGATTGGACCCTCTTAGGTGAGAGGCATGTTGTATGATCTTAGGGCCATGATTCAGGAGTTCTTGAATGGCTTGTTCCCACAGGGCCTAACGCTTCTGTGAATTACTTAAGGCCTGACTCTTTTGGGTGTGTTTCCTTTCCTGAACCGGGGGACCACTCGATTGTCGTCATGACGTGATGACTTTTCAAGACACCATGCCGAATTGGTTCTTCTGGTCTAGGAGTGGAGTGAAATTAAGAGCTCCGTTTTCCCCCCATCCCATAATATGGACTCCCTTTGGAGCGTCACCGATGAGGCAACACAGTTGGTGCAGTCCGCGGAGGCAGGCTATCTCCATGATTCCTTTACGTCTCTCGGGGTGCTATTGTCATGAAGAAGGAAGGGACTCCAGGTCGATGTGACGTAGGAGGTATCCTATTGTCTTGACATGGTCTACATACCCTTCATAGGGTAGGAAGATTGATTTCAGTTGGCAGAGGGTCGTCCATATATTGGAGCAGATGTATGCACGCATTCTTCCAACAACTCTCTGAGTATGTCGAACTAAGAGGCGGTAGTGGTCCAAAACTTGACTGGTATATCATTTCTGGCCAGTCATTTCCTCATGTGAAAAATGTCATCATACCCCTCCTCCATTGATTCCTCTACTTGGTCAGCCCAACTAAGTTGCTCAATTATAGTGTGGTCAGAGGCAGTGGGACCGATAGGTATTGAATCATCATGTGGGCGATTCCGAGGTGGTTCAGAAGATGAATGCAGCCCTGGACCGTCTCCTGGACGAAGAAGGGAATTATAGGTGACTAACTAGGAATCTTACATGCTTGATCCCATCCTTCTGAGTGCCTCAGCATATGAGGGCTATTCTATGCTTGATTCGGCAGGGGGATGAACTTCCTATCGATATGATATGTCATCTCGAGGAGGACCTACACAACGGTAGCCGTAAGGGAGAGGACTACCATTACTACTTGATGCTCCACTGCATAGAGGACTTTTACAGTGCACACCCCAGGGGAGACCTCCAAGACCTGTCACAGCAACAGGAGGACCTTCTGGCTGCGTTGCATCGTTACAGGGAGGGCCTTTGCAACAACTTCCATCATGGTGAGGATGACCATCATGGATTGACGTTCGATGCACATCCTGGGGAGGACCTTCAGGACACACTATGACAAGGGGAGGACCTTCTTGTTTCTTAGGGCCATTACGGTGAGGACCTTTACAATGGGGGTCGTGGTGGTGAGGACTACCATCACAGCTACAGTAATGGTGAGGACTACAACTATAGCTACCTTAGGGAGAATATCTATGGGATACACCCTGGGGAGGGCCTCCATAATGTACCACAATGAGGGGAGGGACTTCTCATTGCTTGATGTCTCTACGGGGAGGACCTCTCTTATCAGGGTGGCGAGGACTAACAATGTGATCTGATGCCCGGCTGCGCGGAGTGTCATTGCAACGTAACCCTTGGGGAGGACCATCAGGGCCGGCCACGACAAGGGGAGGGAATTCTTGTCATGATAGGACTTCACAACGGGGAGGGCCTCTACAGTTGCATCTTTGATAGAGAGGACTACTGTACTAATCTGTGGTCCCACTGCACAGAGAGTGATTGCAGTGTATACCCCAGGGAGGACCTTCAGTGTGGACCGCAGAAAGTGGAGGACCTTATTGTTGCTCGATCTTCTTGTCACAAGGAGGGTTTCCGTGACTCGAATCAAAAGAGGATCTCTCGTGATTGATAATTATATGCCAGTGGGGGAGGACCCCACGGGTGCTCTAGGGAGGACCTTCAGAGCTATTGGTAGCAACATTGCGGGGAGGACCTTCTCAACTTCTACTTCCACTCCCATAATATGGTAATGAGTGGTCAGGGTTCTGAGCCTGAGATGTGTGCTTAGCGGCGTTCGGAACCCCAGCTTCTAGAAGAGAGGAGTCATGAACCTGCCCTTTATTTTCCAATTGCCTTTGGCGCATTCAGGGAGATTTCTTGTGGGTAGCCAGGACTGTCTACTGTTGAAAATGGCCTTCACCTTTGGGTTCCTGTCTAATTGGGTCCTGTGATGTTGTTGGGATATGCCGACAAACATCCTGACTTTTAGCAATGATATATTCATGCTCTAGAGCATCCACCATGATGGAAAAGTGTCCCCCAGTTGAAATGAGTGAAGTTTCTCAATCCGGTTTCCCTTGCATCATGGAATATGGCCGACGACCCTCCTGGGCAGAAGAAGAGATGTAGATTTGCTTTGAGGAGGCTATCTCATCTCTTAGATGAGTCGCCCCAATTGGGGAGACGGGATCACGTGCCTGAGTCCTTGCTATTTCTGCGGATGGAATTACATTCTGGAAAGTCTGCAAGATATGATCTGGGATTGATACCTACTCCTCCATCATTGCCAAGATATGTAGATAGACATCTTTGTCTAGAATGGGTATGAAATCCCATTCTGGTATCGAAGTAGGAATATCCTGCTCCGGTCCTCCGGTGGTCAGTGGGAACTGACAATTATCCTATGTTGGGGTAGGTGAACTAATCTTCCCCTATACTGGGATATGCCAGTTTATCTCTCCATTTTCCACCACATTGGGGTGGTGGACTTTACATACATTCACAGGGAGATGGCCCTGCATTTTTTGGCTTCCCACCATATCGAGTTGATGACATTTGTTGGCGGGGAGACGGGCCCACCTATGAGTTTCCGCCACATATGGGTGGCGGGATTTATTGATCGCCACCATGACAGGATGGTAGGTGTCAAGAGGTCCTAATAGGAGCTGGTCCTGCAGAAATTGGGTCGCCACCGCGTCAACCTGGTGGGATTCACGACCCTGGGCAGGGATCGGTGTCTGTCGGGTATGTGCCGTCCTGCATGAGCGACGAGCTTGATGGAGCTCGGCAAGGATGCTCTCCGGCTCGTATGATGCCGCCATGTCAGGATGGCGGGCTCGGGAGGAGCGAACAGGTGTAGGTGCCTGTTCATGGTACGCATCCATGGATGGGCACCATAGCTCCTCCTTAGGGACCCGGGTGATGAACAGTCCCTGATTGTACGTCTGCTTCCCTCGTCGGGCAGTTCGAGGGGCCAGATCTCGGGGAGCGTGGGCCTGAATCATGGAGAGACATCCTCCTCGGCGCGAGGATGTTGGGTCGCGGTGTGACCACGATGACGCCTTCCGGTGGGGGCCATGGAGAAGAACCCCCGTTCGGCAGGGATGAAGTCTTCAATGTCGACCTCATCTTCCTCCCAAAGATAAGGGAGGTACGCATTGTCCCGTTCTGAGGATAGACTCCCGAAACGGTTTGAGACCGCAATAGGGGACGTCTGGATATGCTTATATGGCTGCTGTTGGGCAGGCGACTAATAAATCTTGATGGATTTGCGGGCGTGCATGGCCACCTCCACCATCGGTAGAGTACAGTTCATGTGGTACTCTCGGATCAGCGCGTCCGAGAACCAGCGATGAAGATGCTGGGTGGGTGACGGGGTCCTCCGTAGGTGAGGATGTCCAGTCCATGCATTATTGGAAGCACGTGCTTGTG
The DNA here is from genome assembly GCA_963277665.1 of Viscum album. NCBI lineage: Eukaryota > Viridiplantae > Streptophyta > Magnoliopsida > Santalales > Viscaceae > Viscum > Viscum album. Next base: position 2,120,114,235 of record OY728120.1, read on the forward strand.
AGTTCCTTGGTGATACCATTGGATCAATGGGAGTCCTGAAGGTACATGTAAAAAATTTCAACAAATACAAATAACAAACCCGTCAAAGCAGCATCTCATGATCCCATGCGTAACTAATGACCTTCCTTGGACCTATATGAGAGTATAAGGTGGAACAAGATGAGATTATGTTAAATCTATCATGTTTGGTTAAAGATTCACATCGGGTTCACCATTTTTTTTCGATCTGTTTCCCCATCGAGGTTATATGGAGGACCAACACGCCCATCTGTCGATCTCACGGATGGATGTGCCCCGATCGATTGCTAAAGTTGGATACACCAGTCTTCATTTTGAAATTCCCAATGGTTCCATATCCAATGATACGTGGATTTTCATTCCAAAGGTAGGAGTCCTCTAGGTGGTTTGGCCTGCGAAGCTTAAGAACTCACATTGGTCAAGAGGATGGAAGGTCTGGCTCATCGCACCCTTTTAGGGGGAATTATTGCCTGTTCTGGGACTCTCCTATATATTTAAGACATATTCAAATGTTCGGGAATATTTGTTTTATACCCAAACATAGTATCCACAGATTTCTCCTGGTTGGAAATAGTTAGTTGAACTTAGGGGTTCAGAATCATTTTTGCCCGAGGTTTACCATCCCTCGTTGGATTAATGACCCCGAGGAGTCTGAACTCACTAAGGCGGCACTGGGAGTGGTGTGGTGAACCGGAGTGAAGATAGTCGGATCGACCGATTGTTGGGCTTGGACCTCAAAGAGGCTTTCTACATACCCTGTCTAGGAGGCAGGGATCAAAGTCAATGTAGTTCCAATAGGACTGTCGGAGAACTAACATGAATGTGGACCCGGGGGTCTGATGGTGGTTAGGCTTGAACCTCTTAGAGGCTTCCTACGTACCCAGCCTAGGAGGTAGGGATCAAATTCCACATAGTTCACAACGGCTTGGGGATTATGCTTTGAGGCAGCCTATAGGAGTGGATCATGGCTTACTCTCCGAGGAGGCCCATAGGAGTGGATTGGGGCATAAACTCTGAGGAGGCCCATAGGAGTGGATTGGGGCATAAACTCTGAGGAGGCCCATAGGAGTGGATTCGGGCATACAATCTGAGGAGGCCCATTAGTGTGGATTGGGGATTACACTATGTGGAGGCCCATAGGAGTGGATTGGGGCTTACACACTAAGGAGGTCCATAGGATTGGATTGGGGCTTACACTCTGAGTAGGACCATAGGAGTGGATTGGTTCTTACACTCTAAGGAGGACCATTGGAGGATGTCATGGTTGATGCTTACTCTAAGCCCACGTGAGTCATGTTCGATGTGAGAAACAAGAGGCAGAAAAAACTAGACGATCACGTCGCGAATGGTGCGCCCGTGAGGAATGGAGTGGGGCTTATGCGCGGAGTGGCCCATAATGTCAGGGCTTAATCCAAGGTGGATTCCCAAGCATGACAAAGCGCAGCGGGTGAGGGAAAGGGGTTTCTCCTATGCCCATCTCATCTCTTGTTGTACATGAGGGCTACCTTCTGATGGGTATTTTACTACCCCTGAAGATCCCTTAACAAGTGGAGGGGCCGAAAGGGGACTCCCGAGCTCAGACTCCACATTACCGTGGGAATGTGAACCCAAGAATGCTTAGGGAATCTGCTCAGAGGTTGGGGAAACCCTTTCTCTTCTACTTACCGTGGGTATGTGAACTCAAAATGGCGAGATGATGCGCCTGATGGTTACACCACGTGGATCCAGTGGCTCTGGTGGAGGCTCGGCTTGGGGCCGATGAATAGGCCAATGAGGGAGTCGTGGGGGATCAGGCCAGATGGGAAGGATTTTATCCAGCTCATGGAATGGGAACTTCGAAGGATTTGGCGAGCCACACAGGGGTATGGGTGGTGGCGCCCTTCGTGTAGAGAAGTGCCATGCAGATGGAGAAGCCATCCGCAAACCAGAGTGGTCCGTAGACTGAGAGGCCATCCATGAACTAGGAGGGTCCGCAGACTGATTGGAATCCCGTGAACCAGGGGGGTTCACAACTTCGGGTTCAGCCCGCGTACAAAGTTGTACGCGGAGGGTTCCACATGATCAACAGCGGCCAAGGTTGGCACTGGTTTGGGGTTCATCTGTTGAGGCTTATCCCATGTAAGAGGGTGCTACGCAGTGTGGATAATCGAAAAAGAGTAATAAAAACCCTAGTCTGTGGGAAGTGCATCCGTGGAGGGGATATGGTTCATGGTCTTATCCTTTTATGTTATTTTATGTTCGTGGTTCACCAAATTATTATGCGTTTTTGGTTCCTTATTAGTTCGTTCCCCGGTTTATACCTACTCTGGTTCGGGAACTGAAACTTTGATGTTTGTGAAATCCTAAGACTTCCTTTGATATCCTTCCACCCGAATCTGATCGATCTCCTCTGAATCCCCTTCTGAATCCTCCGAGTCTGGCCTCCTCTTTTTTTTTCTCTTCTGTCCCCCTCAGTCTCCTTTTATAGAGTGGGGAAAGAGATGTATCTGTGGTCACATGACACCTTTTGCGGAGGCCCATGACAGAAAACCTGGTTTATGGCTGACTTGGTCAATCCGTGACTCGCAGTGGACACTGAGCGCTTCTCTCCCCCGCAAACCGAAAGAGGGGAGTGCTTTGCGGCTGTGGAGTGTTCCGCCTCCATTTCCTGAACGACAGTGGAGGCGGTTTGGGACGGCTAACATGGCTCACAGCTGGGGCGGTTCATGATGGTGAAACGGATTGGCGCCCGCCCTGCTTCGTGCCCACGGAGGATCTCCGCCCTCATTTTGCGAACGACGACGGTCGGCTGAGGAAGGATGCTTCGCGGAACCGGTCGTGCGTTGTTAACATTAGGACGGTCCGCAGACCTGTTCATCCTTCGACATCCTTGAGTATACTCCACATTTTCCCCAATCTTTTGAGGGGGAATTGGGTAGAATCTCCCATGAGTTAAAAGGGGATCATCATTCTCCTTTGCGGATTTTTTCAAGACCCTACAACTGTGGACCAAGCAAGGATCATGACTTCCTCAAACGCAAAGTTAATCATGATGTGATAGTCGTCAACCAGACCCAATGTCACACGATCCTATATATTCCAAAGTTTAGAGAAAAACCTGTCAAAAGTGTCCATTGGGGGCTCCACTTCAGGAACCTTGCACCCAGAGTGAAACAGTGAAGATCTGAAGCTTCATTGAACTCCTGAAGCAAAAGGGGGAGCCGTGGCCAACCTTCAAAGATCATCGGATCCTTCGTACAAAGCACAGTTTATGGAATGAAGTGTATCAAATTAGGGGATGAGAAAGGAGAGAAAGAGAAGTCCTCAGAGGAGGACCCTCCCCCATAGAGAGGAAGAGAGGCACTTGGGCCGCCATCATCTTCAACTTGGGAGGGAAGGGAATCTGCCATCACGTGGGAGCCGAGCCTCCATCCTAAGGATTTATTAATGGTTTTCTTATTTTCTTATTTTTTATTTTTAGGAAATTTTTTGGCCTCATTAGGTTTTAATAGATTTATTTTGGTTTTTAGGGATTTTTATATATTTTTAGGATTTTTAGGCTTTTATGTTTTTTTAGTTTTTATGGTTTTACGGGTTTTATAGTTTTTTGTATTTTTTAATGTTTTTCGGTGTTTAAAGTGATTTTTACAGTTTTAGTATTTTTAGGGTTTTATGTTGTTTTAGGGTTACTATGGTTTTTATAGGATTTATGTTTTTTGTTTTTTAGGGGTTTTTAGGCTTTTTTAGTGTTTTTAGATTTTTTAGCATTTTTAGATTTTTAGGGGTTTTAGGTGTTTTTAGGTTTTTATGTTTTTATGAGGGTTTTAGGTGTTCTTATATTTTTAATGATTTTTAAGGCCTTTGGTATTTTTATGTTTTTAGGGTTTTTCTGGAATTTGATGGTTTTAGGGTCTTTTAGGGTTTTTTGAACGTTTTATGTTTTTTTGGGGTTCTACGGTTTTTATGTTTTTTAGTGTTTTAAGTATTTTTTGTGTTTTTAATTTTTTTTTGGGTTTAATCTACTTTAGTACTTTTTGGGGGGTTTATAGTTTTAAGGGGTTTTACGGGGTTTTATGGTTTTTAGGGGATTTTATGATTTTTAGGGGTTTATGGGTTTTAGGGCCTTTTATGATTTTTATTATTTTTATGTTAGTTTGGGTGTTTATGTGTTTTTTTATTTTTGAGGTTTCCTTGTTGGTTTTCAGGTATTTTAGGTTTTTATGTTTGTTTGGGATTTTTAGGGATTTTAGTATTTTTTGGGTTTTAGGGTTTTGAGGAATTTAGTGGGTTTTTATGGTTTTTATGAATTTTCTGGATTTTAGGTTTTTTAGCATTTTTTGGTTTTAGCGGATTTAATATATTTAGGGTTTTTGGAGTTTTTAGACTATTATGGGTTTTTAGGGGTTTATAAGGTTTTTATGTTTCTAGATTTTTATTATTGGTTTTTTTGGTATTATGGGGTTTTATGGTTTTAGGGATTTTTAATTTTTTGAGGATTTTGAGGATTTTTTTGGGTTTTAGGGATTTTGAGGGGGGGGGGGGTGGTTATTTTGGTTTTTGGTTGTATTTAGGTTTTTATAGTTTTTAATATATTATGGGGTTTAAAGTTTTTTGGTTTTTAAAGGTTTTTTATGGTTTTTTCTATTTTTTGGGTTTTTTACATAATTAGTGATATTTAGGGCTTTTAATGATTTTTATGGTTTTTTGTGGTTTTAGGGATTTTAAGGGATTTTATGGGTTATAGGGGGTTTATGATTTTTTTATGTTTTAATTGATTTTTAAAGATTTTATATATTTTTTTGGGTAGTTAGTGTTTTATGGATTTTGAGGGTTTGAGGGTTTTTAGAGTATTTTTGGAATTTTTTGGCTATTTAGGTTTTTTTAGTTTTTTATATTTTTCAGTTTTTAATGTTTTTAGGGGATAAATGGATTTTTATTTTTTTAGTGTTTTTAAGGTTTTATGGTTTGTTAGGGTTTCATAATGTTTTAGGCATTTATGGTCTCTAATGGGTTTTAGGGGTTTTAAAATTTTCAAGTTTTTAGGGGTTTAAGTGCTTTTAGGATTTTCATGTTTTCTTAGGGTTTTTTAGGTTTTAAGGGTTTTTTATGTTTTTAGGAAATTTATTGGGTTTTTATAATTTTTATGGTTTTTTTTTGTTTTGGGATTTCTGGGGTTTTAAGTGTTTTTATTATTTTTTGGTTTTTTAACATTTTTAGGGGTTTAAATTTTTTTTAGGGTTTTTATGTTTTATTTGGTGATTTCATTATTTTTCAGGTTTTTTACAATTTTAAGGATTTTTAGGGTTCTTTATGATTTTTATTGTTTTTAGTGTTTTATGGGAAATTGATGGTTTGTAGTGGTTTTTTGGTTTTTTTTTTGGATTTTAGGGTTCTTTATTAATTTCTGAGGGGTTTAAATTTTTTTTTAATGTTTTTTAACATTTATATGGCATTAAAGACTTTTTGGAGTAATAAGTGGAATTTAGGGGTTTATGGGTTTTTAGGGTCTTAATGTTTTAAGGGGTTTTATGGTGTTTAGGGGTTTTTATGTTTTCTAGGGCTTGTTAGGGTATTTAGATTGTTTTTATTTTTATCGGGTTTTAGTATTTTTGGGTTTAATGGTTTTCATATGGGTTTTCATGTTTTTATGGGTTTTTCATTTTTAGGTATTTTAGTTATTTTTTCTGTATTTTTAGGTTTTTTGGGTTTTTTCGGGATTTTGGGGAGTTTTAGAGTTTTATGAGTTTTGGGGTATTAGGGTTTTTAGTGTTTTTTTTGTTTTTAAGAGTTTTAAATTTTTTTAGGTTTTTAATTTTTTCATTAGGTATTTTCAAGGTTGTAAGGATTTTTGATGTTTTTAGTGGATTTGAGGGATTTTTTAGGAATTTAATGGGTTTTATGGTTTTTAGAGATTTTGAGTGTTTTTAATGTTTCTTAGGGTTTTTAACATTTTTATTTTTAGGGGTTTCAATTGTTTTTATGTTTTTAAGTTTTTTATAGTGTTTTTAGGTTATTTATGTTTTTATGTTTTTTTATTATTTTTTAGGATATTTATGATTTTTAATGTTTTTTGGGATTTTGAATGTTATTAGTGTTTTAGGGTTTTTAGTGGTTTATTGGGAATCTATTGGGGTTTTTGGGTTTTTTTTAGTATTTTTATAGTTTTCTAGAGTTTTTTAATGTTTTTAGGGGTTTCATGGTTTTTTAGATTTTTTATTTTTTAGTAGGTTTTTGGTTTTTATGGTTTTTAAGGTTTTGAGGGGAATCCTGGGTTCTAAGGGTTTTTAGATTTTTTATGGTATTTTTAGGGTATTTATAATTTTTTGATTTTTTGGGGGGTTTTAAGTGTTTTTAGGTTACTATGGTTTTCATCTGTGGTTTTAGGGTTTTAGGGTTTCTTATGTTTTCAAATTTTTAGCAATTTTTAGGATTTTTAATGGTTTCTAGGGATTTTGGGGGTGTTTAGGTGTTTTAGGGGGTTTATGTGTTTTTTTTGTTTTTAGGTTTTTGGGGGTTTTAGGTGTTTTAGGTTTTTAATATTTTCTTATAGATTTTTAGGATTCTTACTTTTTAGGGATATTTAGTGATATTTAGGATTTTTATGAGTTTTAGGATTTTATGGTTTTAGGGAATTTGTGGTTTCTATGGGTATTTTAGGTATTTTGGTTTTTTTGGTTTTTTAGGTATTTTTTAGTTTTTTTTATTTTATATGTTTTTTAGATTTTTTAATGCATGTAGGGGTTTAAAGGGTCATTAGATTTTATAGTAGTTTTTAGGGTTTTTATGGGTTTTTTCTATTTTCGAAGGTTTTTGTGGGGTTTTAAGGTATTTTATGTATTTAATATTTTTTATGTTTTTGGGGTTCTAAGTGATTCTAGGATTTTATGGATTTCGTAGGGTTTTTTATTGTTATTTAAAAAATTACATTTTTGGGGTATTTAGGGACTTTTATGGTTTTTTTGGTTTTTTGGGGTTTTTAGGGATTTTGAGGGTTTTTTTGTTTTTTAGGGTTTGAATTTTATTTGGGTTTTAAGGTTTTCTTAGGAGTTTTCAGGGATTTAGGAGTTTTTATTTTTTTTCATGATTTCAGGGATTTATACATTTTTATGGGTTTTATGGGTTTTAGGGATTTTGATAAGTTTTTGGGATTTGAGGGGTTTATGGTTTTTTGGGGTTTAGCGTTCTTTGGGGGGGTTTGGGGGGTTTTAATATTTTTTAGCGTTTTTAAATATCGTTATGGGTTTAAAGGGATTTTAAAGTTATGAAAAGTTTTTAGGGTATTCATGGGTTCTTTTTTTTAGGGCATTATGGGTTTTATGGTTTTTAAGGGTTTTTAGGGTTTTTAGGGTCTTTTTTGGGTTTTTTAGAATTTTTAGTTTTTTAGGATTTAATTTTTTTTAGGTTTTTAAGGTTTTCTTAGGGGTTTTCATGGTTATTATGGGATTTTATGGTTTTTTAAGATTGTATTGAAATTTTCGTATTTTTATTTGATTTATGGATTTTGAGGTTTATTTAGGTTTTTGGTTTTTTAGTGTTTTTAGGGTTTTTATGTTTTTTATGGATTTTAATTTTTTTTGGGTTTTTCTGGTTTTCTTAGGGTTTTTCATGGTTTTTAGGTTTTTTTTATATTTTTAAGGACTTTATGGACTTTTAGGATTTTTATGGTTTTTAGGGGTTTTGGAATTTAAATAGGTTTTAATATTTTTAGGGTTTTTATCATTTTTCATGTCTTATTGTGATTTATGGGCTTAAATGTTTTAAATGTTTTTTAAAAAATTTAGGGGTTTAAAGGCTCAGAGAGTTTTTAGAGTTTTTATTATTTTTTGGAATTTTTGTATCTTTTAGGGTATTTTACATGTTTAGGTTTTTTAGGAGTTTTAAGTGGTTTTATATTTTTATGATTTTCTTATGGTTCTTCTGGGTTTTCAGGATTTTAAGGTTTTTTGGGAATTTTAGTGTTCTTAATATTTGTATGTGGCTTTAAGATTTTTATGGTTTTTTAAATTTTTAATGTTTTTAACCTTTTTAGGTTTTAGGGGTTTAAAATGTTTTTTTTTTGTTTTTCCAAACTTTTTATTGGTTTTTCGGGTTTTTTATGTTTTTATGGATTTTTATGGATTTTTTTTTGTTTTTAGGGTTTTATAGATTTTTGAATGCTTTATAGTTTTTTAGATTTTACGGTATTTATGTGTTTTTTTCAGTTTTTTGATTTTTTTGAGTTTTTATGAGTTTCAAGTATTTTTAATGTTTTTAAAATTTTTAGGTGTTTAAAGGGTATTTAGGATTTTGTTTTATTTATTATTGTTATAGGGTTTTAGGTTTTTAAAGGTTTTATGGACTTTTGGTGTTTTTAGCGTTTTTGATTCTTTTATTGGTTTTAAATGTTTTTTGGTTTTTATGTTTTTCTTAGGGTATTCAGGGTTTTTCGGTTTTTTACTATTATATGGATTTTTAGGTATTTTTAGGTTTTATAGATTTTTTATGTTTTTTAGTGTTTTTAGGTTTTTTAGGTTTTTTAGGGGTTTTAAATGTTTTGTGATTTTGAGGGTTTCTTAATGTTTTTCATATGTTATATTGATTTTTACATTTTTTGGGGATTTTTAGGGTCTATTTAGAATTTCATTGTTTTTTTTGTATTTTTTGAAATTTTGTGGATTTTTTGGGTTTTTATTTTATTTTATTGCATTTTTATGATTTTTTAGTGTTTTCTAATAGTTTTAGGGGTTTAAACTGTTTTTATAGTTTTTAGTGGTTATTTGGGTTTTTATTTGTTTTTAAAGCATTTTATGGTTTTTAGGGGTTCTTATGGTTTTTATAGGTTCTGTGATTTTAGGGTCTTTAGTACATTTTTTGTTTTTCGGGGTTATTTAGTGTTTTTAGTTTTTTATGTTTTTGTTTTGGTTTTTTAGGGTTTTATGGATTTTTTACATTTGTTGGATTTTTTGTGATTTTTTCATATTTTTATGGATGTTGTGATTCATAGTGATTTCGAGGGTTTCAGGGTTTTTGGGGGTTTTATGGTTTTTTTACATATTTAGGGGTTTGATGATTTTTCAGATTTGTAAGGTTTTATTTGGGTTTTCAGGGTTTTTACGGTTTTTTTAAATTTTTATGGAATTTTAGGACTTTTTTTGTATTTTTTAGGTTTTAAATAATTTTGTTATTTTTTGGTGTTTTTTTAGTGATTTTAGGTTTTTATGGTTTTTTTGGGTTTTTTGGGTTTTTAGGGGGGTTTTAGAGGCTTTAGGATTTTTTAGTTTGTTAGGTGTTTTATGGTCTTTTAGAGTTATTGATGTTTTTTGGGGTTTAAAGGGTTTATAATTTTTTTAGTGGTTTTAGGGTTTTTAAAGTTTTTTAGGGGATTTATGTTTTTATATATTTTTAATCTTTTATGGGTTTTTAGTGTTCTTATTGATTTTAGGTGCTTTAATTTCTTTTATGTTTCTAATGTTTTCCTAGGGGTATTTATTGTTTTCTAGGATTTTTTGTATTTTTTAGGATTTTTTAGGAATTTTATTTTCATATGGGTTTTAGGGATTTTGAGGGGTCTTTAGGATTTTGGGGGTTTTAGATTTTTTTTATGTTTTTAGGGGTTTTATGTAATTTTGGATTTTTAATGTTTTCTTAAGGGTTTTCAAGGTTTTATGGTATTTTTATTTTTATGGGTTTTTATTACTTTTAAGGATTTTTATGGGTTGTTAAGATTTTTAGTGATTTTGAGGGTTTTTAGGATTTAAAGGGTTTTCATGGTTTTTTTTGGGGATGTATAATTTCATTTTTAGGGGTTTAAATTGTTTTTTGTTTTTTTAACATATATAGAGTTTTGAAATGTTTTTAGAGTATTTTAGGGTTTATGTTTTTATGGGTTTTGGGGATTTTATATTTTTTGTGTTTTTCATGGTTTTTAGGGGTTTTAGGGGTTTTAGAATCTATTTAGGGTTTTTTGAGTTTTTAGACTTTTTTGGGTTTTTAGGGGTTTATAGGGTTTTTATGTTTCTATATTTTTATTATTGGTTTTTTTGGGTATTATGGGGTTTTATGGTTTTAGGTATTTTTAATTTTTTTTGAGGATTTTTAGGATTTTTTTGGGTTTTAGGGATTTTAAGGGGGGGTTGGTTATTTTGGGTTTTGGTTGTTTTTAGGTTTTTGTAGTTTTTAATATATTATGGGGTTTAATGTTTTTTGGTTTTTAACGGTTTTTTATGGTTTTTTCTATTTTTTGGGTTTTTTACATATTTAGTGATATTTAGGGCTTTTAATGATTTGTATGGTTTTTTGTGGTTTTAGCGATTTTAAAAGTTTTTATGGGTTATAGGGGGTTTATGATTTTTTTATGTTTTAATTTATTTTTAAATATTTTTTAGTATTTTTATGGGTATTTAGTGTTTTATGGATTTTGAGGGTTTGAGGTTTTTTAGAGTATTTTTGGAATTTTTTGGGTTTTTAGGTTTTTTTAGTTTTTTATATTTTTCAGTTTTTAATGTTTTTAGGGGATAACGGGATTTTTATTTTTTTAGTGGTTTTAAGGATTTTCTGGTTTATTAGGGTTTCATGATGTTTTAGGCATTTATGGTCTCTAATGGGTTTTAGGGGTTTTAAATTTTTCTAGTTTTTAGGGGTTTAAGTGCTTTTAGGATTTTCATGTTTTCCTAGGGTTTTTTAGGTTTTAAGGGGTTTTTATGTTTTTACGAAATTTATTGGGTTTTTATAATTTTTATGGTTTTTTTGGTTTTGGGATTTCTGGGGTTTTAAGTGTTTTTATTATTTTTTGGTTTTTTAACATTTTTAGGGGTTTAAAATATTTTTAGGGTTTTTATGTTTTATTTGGAGATTTCATTGTTTTTCGTGTTTTTTACAATTTTAAGGATTTTTAGGGTTTTTATTATATTTATTGTTTTTAGGGTTTTAAGGGAATTTGATGCTTTGTAGGGGTTTTTTGGTTTCTTTTGGATTTTAGGGTTCTTTATTAATTTCATAGGTGTTTAAACTTTTTTTAATGTTTTTTAACATTTATATGGAATTAAAGAATTTTTGGAGTAATAAGTGGAATTTAGGGGTTTATGGGTTTTTAGGGTCTTAATATTTTAAGGGGTTTTATGGTGTTTAGGGGTTTTTATGTTTTCTAGGGTTTGTTAGGGTATTTAGATTGTTTTTATTTTTATTGGGTTTTAGTATTTTGGGGTTTAATGTTTTTCATATGGGTTTTCATGTTTTTATGGGTTTTTCATTTTTAGGTATTTTAGTAATATTTTTTTTGTATTTTTAGGTTTTTTGGGGTTTTTCGGGATTTTGGGGAGTTTTAGAGTTTTATGAGTTTTGGGGTATTTGGGTTTTTAGTGTTTTTTTTGTTTTTAAGAGTTTTAAATGTTTTTATGATTTAATGATTTTCTTAGTAATTTTTTGTGTTTTTATGGGATTTTATGTTTTGAGGGATATTTAGGGGGTTTTAGGATTTTTATGGTTATTTTTGGGGTTTTATGGATTTTGAGGTTTTTTTAGGGTTTTTTGGTTTTTTGGGTTATTGGGTTTTTTAGAGTTTAGTAGGTTTTTTGGGGTTTTACGAATTTTATAGTTTTTATGGGGTGTTTAGGTTTTTAAGGTGTTCTTATGGTTTTTAGGGGTTTAATGATTTTTGGCATTTTATTGGATTTTTAAATATCTTTTATGGTTTTTGGGATTTTGGGTATTTAGGGAGTTTTTTGGGTTTTAGGGGTTTAGGGGTTTAGGGGTTTTTGGTTTTTTGTGTTTTTAGGTTTTTAGGGGTTTTAATTGTTTTTACGTTTCTAAGAGATTCTTAGGGTTTTTCAATGACTTTGGGATTTTTACATTTTTAAGGATTATTGGGATCCTTTTGGATTTATGTGGGTTTTAGGATTTTTAGGTATTCTGAAATATTTTAGTTTTTTGTGGTTTTTGGTAATTTTAGACTTATTTGGGTGTTTATTGTTTTATATATTTTTATGGTTATAATATTTTTTTGAGTTTTTTTAACATTTTTTGGGGTTTAAAATGTTTTTATAGTTTTAGTGCTTTCGGGTTTTTTAAGGTATTTTAGGGTTTTTAAGGTTTTGGGGTTTAATGGATTATACAGGTTGTTAGGATTTTCATTTTCTAATTAGCATTTTTAACATTTTTATAACTTTTTTATGTTTTTATAGGTTTATGTGTTTTTATTTTTATACGGTTATGAGGGTTTTTTCATTGTTTTTATATTTTTTGGGATTTTTTAGTATTATTATGGGTTTTTAGGTTTTTTTATGGATTTTGATGTGTTTTAGGGCATTTATTTGTATTAGGTTTATTAGGGTTTTAAAGTGTTTTAGGCTTTTAGGGGTTTTAATTATTATGAGGTTGTAATTTTTTCTTTTGTTTTTTCCAAGATTTTAGTGTTTTTCTATGTTTATAGAGATTTTAGGATTTTTTATTATTTTTATTGCTTTAGTGATTTTAGCGATTTTTAGGGTTTTTATTGTTTTTAGGGTTTTCAAAGTTTTATAGTTTTTTTGTTTTTTTGGGTTATTGATTTTAGTGATTTATGGTTTCTAGATTTTTTGGAGTTCTTTAGCAATTTTTGGGGGTTTAAAGGGTTTTTATATTTTTTGCGAGGTGTTTATGGGTTTTTAGGGTTTAAATGTTTTCATGGGTTTTATGGTTTTTAGTGATTTTATGGTCTTTTAGGGAATTTCAGTGTTTTTTGGGTTTATAGATTTTTAGTTGTTTTCAATGATATTTTATTTTTAAGGTTTCCTTATGGGCTTTCAGGTATAGAGTGTTTCATTACGTTTTTAGGGAATTATATGGATTTTCTAGTTTTGTTATAGTTTTTTTGGGTTTTTAGGGATTTAGAGAGATTTTTGGATTTTTTAGGGTTTGGGGGTTTTACATGGATTTTATAGTTTTTCGGACATTAGGATTTTTTTAGTGTTTTTAGGTTTTTAATTTTTACTAGGGGTTTTCATAGGTTTTAGGGGTTTTTATTTTTTAGGGATTTTTTATGACTTTTTTCGATTTTTATGTTTTTTCGGGACTTTGTGGTTACTTTGGGGTTTTTATGGCTTTTAGGTTTTTAGGGGTTTTGGGGGGTTTTAAATAGTTTTTTTTAGTATTTATGGATTTTAATTTTTTTGGCTTTTAAACGCTTTTGGGGTTTAAATGGTTTTTAGAGTATTTATGGTGTTTTATAGTTTTCTTGGCCTTTTATTTTTTTTAAGGATTTTTTGATATTTTATGGGTTTCAGGGTTTTTAGGGGTTTTATATGTTTTAGGCCCTTTAGGGGTTTTTTACTGTTTTTAATATTTTTTTGTTTTTTTGTGTTAAATGTTTAGTGGTTTTTAATGTTTTATTTGGGGTTTTTAGGGTTTTTACAATTTTGGTATTTTAAGGGGTTTTTTTTGTGTTTTGATGGGTTCTAAGGTTTTCATGGAATTTGAGGGTTTTTAGGGTTTTTATGGTTTGGGGGTAGTGTTGAGTTTTTAGTGTTTTTAAGGATTTTGAGAGTTTGTTAAAATTTTATGGTTTTAATAATTTTTTATGTTTTTCATTATTTTTAGGGGTTTTAAGGGAATGTTGTATTTTTTTAGGATTTTTGAGGGTTTATGGGGTTTTGGGGTTTTGGGTTTTTACGGTATCTAGGGTTGTAGAATTTTTTAGGGGGTCTAAGAGTTTTTTTAAGGATTTCTTAGGGGTTTTCAGGGACTTTAGGGATTTTTGTGTTTTTTTTCAATATTTAGGGATTTTTTAGAATTTTATGGTTATTTGGGTTTTTAGTAACATTGAGGGGTTTTAGGGTTTTTAGGAATTTTTAAATTTTTAGGTTTTTTTACGGGTTTTAATTTTTTTAGGTTTTAAATGTTTTTTAGAGATTTTTAGTGTTTTAAGCATTTTTATGTGTTAGGGATTCTTATGTCTTTTCTTGGATTTTATGGGTTTTAGGGTTTTTAGGGGTTTTAGGGATTTTAAATTTTTATTGTTTTTAGGGTTTTTAGGGATTTTAGTTTTTACTGGGGTTTTAGGTGGTTTTTTGTTTTTAGGGTTTTCAAGGTTATTAGATATTTTTAAAAAAAACAGATTATAAAGGGTATTAGAGTTCTTAGTGGGTTTTTAGGTTCTTATGGTTTTTTTTGGGGGGGGGGTTATGTTTTTTTGTGTTTTTATGTTTTTATGGGGTTTTAGGGTCTTTTATGGTTTTTAGGGTTTTAGGGGTTTTTATGTTTTTAGGGGTTTTAAACGATTTTTGGTGTTTATGTTTTTATACTGGTTTTCCAAGGTACTTTATATTTCTAGGGAATGTTTGTATTTTTAGGGTTTTTATGGTGTTTAAGGATTTTGAGGGTTTTTGGGTTCTTATTCTTTTTATCATTTCTGGTAAGCTATTAGGGTTTTTATGTTTTTATGGTTTTCTTAGGTGTTTTCAAGGTTTTAGGGTTTTTTCAGTTATTTGGGATTTTAGGGCCTTTTTGAATTTTTATGGTTTTTAGTGATTTATATTTTATTGAGTGTTTTATGGTTTTTTTATATTTTTGGAGTTTTTATGGATCCTTGGGTTTTGGGGTAGTTATGTTTTGAGTTTTTAGTGTTTTTATGGTTATTTAGAATTTTTTTTAGCATTTTTAGGGATTTTAGGATTTTTATTGTTTTTATTAGTTTTTAGTGTTTCATGGGGTTTTAGGAGGGGTTACGATTTTATGGGTATATTGGATGTTAGGTTTTTTAGAAATTTTAAGTGTTTTTATGGTTTTAAGGCCTTTTTATGATTTTTTTGGATTTTTAGTGATTGTAGCATTTTTAGTTTTTCAGGGGTTTTAAGTATTGTTATATTTTTATTGTTTTCATAGGGTTTTTATGGTTTGTTTGGTTTTTGTGTATTTTTAGAGTTTTTAATGATTTTTACAATTTTCATATTTTTTATTTATTTTTTGGCGTTTTCAGCTATTTAGGGGTTTTTGGTGCTTTTTTCATTTTAGGGGTTTTTAGTGTATTTAGATTTTTAAGGTTATCTTTGGGGTTTTTTCATGATTTTTGGTGGTTTTTCAAATTTCTAGGTATTTTTTATTACTTTTTAATGATTTTTTTGGTTATTTTGGATTTTTAGCATTTTTATTGTTTCAGTAGTTTTAGGGGGGGTTGGTTTTTGGGGTTTGTTGGTTTTTTTGAGTTTTTAGGGGTTTATTTTTTTCATAATTTTTAAACATTTTTATGTGTTTAAATAGTTTTTATAGTTTTTAATGGATTTTAGGTTTTCTATAGGGTTTTATCGTATTTATTAATTTTCGGGTTTTTAGTGGTTTAGTGTCCTTTTGATGTTTTTATGGTTTTATGATTTTTAATTTTTTAGGGGATTTAAGTGTTATTAGTTTTTTAAGGTTTCCTTAGTGTTTAAATGACTTTTTTGGGTTTGTATTTTTTATGGATTTTTCGGGATTTGGTAGATTTTTTAATGGATTTTATGGATTTTAGTGATTTTCAGGATTTGTAGGGTTTTTAGGGTTTTTAGCATTTTTTAGTTATTTTATGTCTTTTAAGAGATTTTATTTTTATGAGGTTCTCTGAGTAGTTTTCATGGTTTTTATTGAATTTTATGTTTTTTTGGTTTTTTTGGTTTTTAGGTATTTAGGTGATTTTAGGGTTTTAGGGATTTTGATAGTTTTATGGTTTTTATGGTTTTTATGGGTTTTTAGGAATTTATGGTTTTTTAGGATTTGAGGGTTTTATAAATTTTCAAGGGCATAATGGATTTTTATATTTTTTAGAGTTTTTAAGTGTTTTAGGGGTTTTATTGTTTTTTAGTTTTTTTTCGGTTTTTAATTATTTTTTGGTTTTTAGGGATTTTAGGGGTTTTATGGGATTTTATGGGTTTTATCATTTTTTAGGCTTTGGGGTGGTTTTATTTTTTTTTGGTTTTTAGTATTTTTTTATCATTTTTCTGGGTTTTTATGTTTCAAAAATTTTTATGTGTTTTTAGGATTTTTATGGATTTTAGGGTTTTTATGGTTTTTAGGAATTTGGAGGTATTTAACGGTTTTTTTGGGTTTTTGGGGTATTTTTTATTTTTTGGGATCTTATTGTCATTAAAATTTTTAGGGGTATCAAATATTTTTAGGTTTTTAATGTTATCTTAGGAGGTTTTTAGGTGTTATATGGGTTTTGTGTTTTTAGAGGTTTTTTTGGATTTTTATGGTTTTTTTTTGTTTTTAGGGGGGTTGAGTTTCTTTCATTTTTATTGGTTTTTTGGAGTTTTTAAAATTTTTAGCGGGGAAAAGTGTTTATATGTTTTTAATGGGTTAAAAGCGTTTTATGGGTATTTTTGGTTTTTTTAATCTTTTTAGGGTTTTATGGTTTTTGTGAACTTTTAGTGTTTTTTGTCTTTTTAGGTTTTTTGGGATTTTTTTGGTTTCTTAGGCGTGTAATGTTTTTAGATCATTAATGTTTTCTTAGGTTTTTTCATGTTTTTTATGTTTATTGTGCTTCAGTGTTTTTATTGGTTTTTAGTGATTTTGAGGTGTTTTTATTATTTTTAGAGATTTTTAGGGTTTTTAGTGGTTTTATGGTTTTTAGGATTTTTATCTTTCTTTAGGGGTTTAAAGTATTTCAGTTTTTAAAGTTTTCCTAGGGGTTTTTAGGGTTTTTAGTGTTTTTCTATTAATATTATTTTTTTTATTTTTAGGGTTTTTTTCAGGTTTTTAGGCATATCAAAGGGGTTTTAGTAGTTTTACGGTTTTTTGGTTTTTTGGGTTTTTAGGGGTTTCTTTGAGATTTTAGGGTTTTTAGGTGTTCAGTGATTCTTAAGATTCTTAGGGGTTTAAATGGTTTTTTAGTTTTTAGGGGTTTTTGTGGGTTTTAAGGGTTTTTTGGATTTTTAAGGTTTTAGGGTTTTTTTTATTATTTTTATGGGTTTTACAGTTTTAAGGTTTTAATCATTTTTTATGTTTTTAAGGTTATTAAGTGTTTTTATGTTTTTAACGTTATTTTACAGTTTTTAGGTTTTTAGGTTTTTTAGGTTTTTTTTATGTTTCTATGGGTTTTGAATCCTTTTTAGTAGTTTTTCCCTTTTAGAGTTTTTAGGGTTTTTAGTGTTTTTAGTATTTTATGGGTTTCATGTATTTTAATGGATTTTAGGGGATTTTATAGTTTTTAGGGTTTATCTGGTCTTTTTAGGTTTTATGGGGTTTTTAGAAATTTTTAGTTTCTTGGGGGTTTGATGTGTTTATTGTACATGGAGGTTCCCATAGAGATTTTCAAGGTTTTTAGAGTTTTTTACATTTTTAGGGATTTTAAGGGATTTTTTTGGATTTTTATGGATTCAAATGGTTTTTATGGATTTTGAGGGGTTTTTTGTTTTTTTATGTTTATAGTAATTTTTTCAGGGTTTTATAGTTTTTTTTCATTTTTTCGTGTTTTAATATTTTTATGTTTTAATGGTTTTCTTAAGGTTATTTAATGGTTTTATGATTTTTTTTACATTTTTAAGGATATATATATAAGGTTTTTTTGTTTTTTATGGTGTCTATGGTTTTGTATGGTTTTGGGGGGTTTCGAGGGGTTTTGGGGTTCTTAGGGGTTTTTTTGCATTTTTTGGTTTTTACCGTATTTTTTAGTTTTTTAAGGTTTTAAGGTTCTTAGATATTTTTATCATTCTTGGGGTTTAATGGGTTTTTAATTTTTAGTGGTGTTTTAGTGTTTTCATTGGTTTTATAGTTTTTAGTGTTTTTATGGTTTTAGGTATTATTAGGTTTGTAGTGTCTATTTGGGTTCTTTAGGGGTTTAAACATTTTTTCTTTTTAGGGTTTTTAATTGTTTTGACTTTTAAGGTTATCTTATGGTTTTTTGGGGTTATACATTTTTTTGTATTTTTATGGGTTTTATTGGTTTTTATGGTTTTTAAGGATTTTTATGTCTTTTGGGGGCTTTAGGGTTTTAGCATTTTAAGGATTTTAAGGGTTTAAATTTTCCAATATCTTAATGGTTTTCTTAGGGGTTTTCTGTTTTTTATGGTTTTTTACATATTTGGGTATTTTTTAAATTTTTTATGGGTTTTAGGGTTTTTTGAGATTTTGAGTGTTTTTATGGTTTTTTATTATTTTGGGTTTTTGGGTTTTTATGATTTTAAGGATTTTTGGGGGGTTTTAAGGTTTTTTTGAGTATTTTGGTGTTTTAAGGGGTTATGGAGTTTTAATGCTATTATGGGTTTCAAAGGGTTTTAATTGTTTTTAGGGTTTTTATGGTTTTTTAGGGTTTTTAGGTTTTTTTGAAGATTTTAGGGGATTATGGTTTTTATGGTCATTAGGCTTTTAAGATTTTTCACGTTTTTTTAGTTTTTTTACTAGTTTAAAGTGATTTTAGGTTTTTATGGTTTTCTTAAAAGTTTTCAGGATTTTAGGGTTTTATGTTATAATTGATTTTTTTTTGGTTTTTATGGTTTTTATGAATTTTGAGGTTTTTTGGGTTTTTAGGGATTTTAGGGTTTTTTGGTTTTTTGAGTTTTTAGGTTTTGGGGGTTTCAAGAGTTTTATGGTTTTTACAGTTTTATTAGGGGTTTTTAAGGTTTTTATGTTTTATAATTTTTTTTGGTATTTTAATGATTTTATTAGGTATTCAGAGATGTAGAGGGTTTTAGGGGTTTTTTGGTTTTTTGTGTTTAAGAGTTTTATTATGGTATTTACGGATTTTATAAATTTTTAGCTATTTTAGGGGTTTGAAGGGGTTTATATTTTTTAGTTGGTTTTAGGGGTTTTATGGGGTTTTATGTGTTTTATGATTTTTATTGGTTTTATAGTTTTAGGTTTTTTTTGTTTTTAGGGTCATTTTTTGGGGTTTTAGGGTTTTTAGCATTTTTTAGTTTTTAGAGATTTTAGGTGTTTTTAGGTTTTTATTGTTTTCATAGGGGTTTTAAAGTGTTTTTTGGATTTTTTTGATTTTAGAGATTTTAGGGATTTATTATTATTTAATTTTTTCTAGGTTTTTTGTGATTTAGAGAGATTTTAGCAATTTTAGGGCTTTAGGGTTTTTTTGGGTTTTAAACATTTTTTAGGCTTTGAGGGTTTTAAGTGTTTTAGTTTTTATTCTTTTATTTTTGTTTTTCAGGGTTTTTTGTGTTTTTATGTTTTTTTATATTTTTATAGATTTGTTTTGATTTTGAAGGTTTTTTAGTTTTTAGAGGTGTTACGGTTTTTTTTCTTTTTTGGGGTTTTAAGTTTTTTAGGTTTTATGGTTTTTATCTATTTTTAAAATTTTTAGGGGTTTAAAGGATTTCTATAGTTTTTAGTGGGTTTTTAGGGTTTTATGTGTTTTAGGGTTTTTAAGGTATTTAAGGGTTTTTATGGTTTTAAAGGGTTTTAGGGGTTTTATTGCCTTTTTTTGGTTTTTATGGTTTTTAACATTGTATTGTTTTTAGTGGTTTAAAGTTTTTTTTGGTTTTTAAGGGTCTCTTAGGGATTTTAAGGGTTTTTAGGGGGTTTTTTTTTGTATTTTAGGGATTTTAAATTTTTTTATGGTTTTTAAAAATTTTGACTAATTTTTTTAGTTTTTAAGGTTTTATAATTTTTTTTGTTTTTTAAGGGTTTTAACTGTTTTTTGTTTTTAAGTTTTTCTAATGGGTTTTTATTATTTATAGTGGTAATTATTTTTGAGTGATTTTGGAGATTTGTAATGTTATTTATGGTTTTAGTGTTTTTTAGGAATTTTGTTAGTTCTAGGGGTTTTTATGGTTTTTGTGTTTTTAGGGTTTTTAGGGTTTTTAGTGTTTTAGGTTTTTAAGGTATTCATAGTGGTTTTCGGGGTTTTTATAATTTTTTATATTTTTAGTATTTTATTGAATTTTTATAGTTTTTTTATGGTTTTTATATTTTTTATGATTATAAAGGTTTTTTCTGTTTTTTGGGGTTTTAGGGTTTTTACGGTTTTTTTGGTGTTTAGGGAATTTTTATATTTAGGGTTTTTACGGTTTATAGAGTTTTTAACATTGGATCGGTTTAATGGTTTTTATAGTTTTTAGTGTATTTTTATGTTTTTATTGGTTTTTAGGGCTTTTATGGTTTTTCGGGTTTTTAGGGTTTTTAGGGTCTTTTAGGGTTTTTAGGGTTTTAATTGTTTTTAGGTTTTTGAGGTTTTGTTATGTGTTTCAAGGTTTTTGTGGTATTTTTTTATGTTTCTAAGAATTATTATCGTTTTTTTGGATTTTTATGGGTTTTTAGGTATTTTAAGTGTTTTATGGTTTTTTGGGGATTTATTGTTTTTAGGCGTTTAGGGGTTTTAAGTATTTTTAGGTTTTTAAGTTTTTCTTAATATTTTTAGCGTTTTTATTTTTTCCGGTTTTTTCAGGGATTTCATTGTATTTTTATGATTTTTAGCTTTTTTTAGAGATTTTATGCTATTAGTGGTTTTTACGATTTTTTTTTCATTTTTAGAGTTTTTTCTATTTTTTTGGGTATTTCGGGTTTTAAGAGTTTTTTAACATTTTTTAGGGTTTAAAGTGAATTTATTTATTTTTTCATGTTTTTTAGTGTTATTATGGGTTTTAGTGTTTTTGAACGTTTTTACAGGGTTTTTAAGGGGTTTTATGGTTTTATGGTCTTTTGGTGTTTTTTAGGGTTTTTAACTTTTTTTTGTTTTTATCGGGGTTTTCATGGATTTTAGAGGGTTTATCCTTTTAATGGGTTTTTATCAATTTTTTACAATTTTTAGTATCTTTTGGGTTTTTTTGGGTTTTTATAGATTTTGATGATTTTTTCAGGTTTTTTGTGTGTTTCGGGTTTCTAGTGTTTTTAGGTTTTTACCGGTTTTTGTTTTTTTAGATTTTTATGACTTTTTAAGGATTTTTGTATTTTTAGGTTTTTTATGTTTATAGATTTTTTTAGGTCATTTTAGGATATTTGTGGTTTTTAGGGATTTGAGGGTTTTGGGTGTTTTTTAGGTGTTTAGGATTTTATGGATTTTTAGATTTTGAGGGTTTTTTTGTTTTTGGGGATTTTAATTTTTTTATATTTTTTATCATATTAGGAATTTAAACGGTTTTTAGTGTATTTTTAGGTTTAAAGGGTTTTTATGAGTTGTAGGGTTTTGTCAGATATTCAGGGTGGTTTACTGTTTTTAGGGGTTTTGGGTTTTTGGGTTCTTTTAGGGTTTCTAATGGTTTTTTTAGTTTTTTAGTTGTTTTATGTGTTTTAAGATTCTAAGGTTCTCTTAGGGGTTTTCTAGGTATTTGGATTTTTTTTGGTATTTTTAGGGATTTTTGGGATTTTTTTGGATTTTATAGTTTTTAGGGATTTTGATGGGTTTTAATGGGTTTTATGGTTTTTATGGGTTTGAATTATTTTTAGGGTTTTATGGTTTTCTAATGGGATTTCAGGGTTTCAGGGGGTTTTATGTTTTTAAGGATTATTTGGGATTATTTACGATTTTTATGGTTTTTTGGGGGTTGTAGGGATTTTGAGGGTTATTAGTATTTTTATGGTGTTTAGTGGTTTTTTGGGTTTTTAGGGGTTTTATGGTTTTTTTTAGTTTCTTAGGGTTTATGGTTTTTTACAGTTGTTAACGTTTTTAGGGATTTAAAGGGATTTGGAGTTTTTTGTTTCTTTTTATGGTTTTTTTGATTTTAAATTTTTTGTGGGTTTTATGATTTTTTTTATTTTTAGGGCTGAATGCTCTTTTTAGGGTGTTTTTAGGGTTTTTAAAATGTTTAGGATGTTTAGGGTATTTAAGTGTTTTTTTATTTATGGTTTTGTTAGGGGACTTCATGGTTTTAGGGGTTTTTACATGTTTATAGAATTTTAGTACTTTTGAATATTTTATAGTTTTAGGGTTTTTATTTTTTTAGAATTTTTAGGGTTATTCAATGTTTTTAAGTATTTTTAGGATTCTATTGTTTTCTTAGGGTTTTTAGGGGTTCAAATGGTTTTACAATTTTAGCGGGTTTTTAGGGGTTTTATGGGTTTTTATTGTTTTTAATGTTTTTAGTGGTTTTTATTGGTTTTTATGGGTTTTTTTGGGTTTTAGTGTATTTTAGGGTTTTTATCATTTTTAGGTTTTTAGTGTTTTTAAGTGTTTTTAGGTTTTTATGGTTTCATATGGGGGTTTCAACATTTTATGGGATTTTTAAAATTTTAGGGTTTTTAAACATTTTTATGGTTTTTAGAGATTTTAATGGTTTTACTTTCTTTAGGGTTTTTTACATTATCAATTTTTTGGGGGTTTTATGTATTTTTTGGTTTTTATGGTTTTTAGAGGTTTATTATGATTTTGAAGCGATTTTGAGGTTTTTTACATTTTGAGATATTTTTAGGGATATTTAAGATTTTTATGGTTTTTATGGATTTTGAGGTATTTAGGATTTTTTGGATTTTTTGGGGTTTATGGATTTTTTTGGGGTTTTAGGGGATTTTATTATAATTTTGGGTTTTTGTGGTTCTTTATAGTTTTTAATGTTTTTAGGTGTTCAAAGTGTTTTTTAGAGTTTTTTGTTTTTTATAGGGGTTTTGTGGTTTTTAAGGGGTTTTAAGGATTTTAGGGTCTTTTAATAATTTTTGGGATTTTGTAATTTTTTTATTGTTTTTAAGGTTTTATTTCTTATTATGTTATTAAGTTTTTCTTAGGTTTTTTCAATGCTTTTGGAGGTTTTTGTATTTTTAGGGTTTTATGTATTTTCAAGGATTTTTATGGTGTTTTAGGGTTTTTTTGGTATTTTAGGGGGCTTTCGAGTTTTTTAGGGTTCTTAGGGGTTTTTTAGGGTTTTTAGCATTTCTTAGGTTTTTATGGGTTTTAAGTGTTTTTAGGTTTTTAAGGATTTCATAGTGGTTTTTTGATTTTTAGAGTTTTTAGGATTTTAAGGATTTTATGGACATTGAGGTTTTTATTATTTTAAGGATTTTTAGTATTTTGAGGGGTATTATGGATTTTTGGCTTTTTGGGGTTTTGGGGTTTTTTGGTTTTTTAGTGTTTTTTCAGTTTTTAGGTTTTCAAGGTTTTTAGAGTTTTTTAATATTTTTAGTGTTTAATGGGTTTTTAGTGTTTTTAGTGGCTTTTATGGTTTTATGGGCTTTAGGGAAAATTAAGGGCTTTAGAGGATTTTATTGTTCTTTAGCAGTTTCAGGGTCATTAGGGACTTTTTAGGGTTTTATCATTTTTAGGTATTTTATAGGTTTTATGGGTTTTTTTGACATTTAAGGTTTTTATTTGGGTTTTTTTTGGGTTTTAGGGATATTTATATTTTTATGTATTTTTATGATTTTTTTCTTTTGGTTTTTAGGGTTTTTTTTACTATTTATAGGGATATTTTATTATTTCTTTCAATTTTTTTTTATTTTTAGGGGATTTTGTGATTTTGTGGGATTTTTGGGGTTTTGGGGTCTTAAGGTTTTTTTTGAGTTTTTTAGGGTTTTTAATATTTTTGGTGTTTTTAAAATTTTAGGGGTCTAAAGGGTTTCTTTTGTTTATAGTCTTTTTTGGTTTTAATTTTTATAAGGTTTTATAAGTTTTTAGGGGTTTTAGGGTTTTGTTGCATTTCATAGGTTTTTAGGTGTTTTAAGTGTTTTTTAGGTTTTTATGGGTTCTTATGATATTTGGGGTTTTTAAGTGTTTTTGAGCGGTTTTAAGGGTTTTTACATTTTTTTGGACTTTTAGGGATTTATTAATATTTTTATGGGGTTTTAGGGTTTTTATGGATTTTGAGGGTTTTAGGATATTTTAGGGATTTGAGCGTTTTTAGGATTTTTTAGGGGTTTTAGGTTTTTTAGGTCATAATGACTTCTTATGGGGTTTTAGGAATTTTTACACCCTTATGGGTTTTTAGGGATTTGAGCGTTTCTAGGATTTTTTAAGGGTTTTACATTTTTTAGGTCTTAATGACTTCTTATGGGGTTCTAGGATTTTTTACACCCTTATGGGTTTTTAGAGAATTTTTAGGATTTTAATGGTATTTAGCGGTTTTCAGGGTTTAATGGATATTTAATGTTTTTTTGGTCTTTATTTTTTTAAGGGTTTTTGTATTTTTAGGGTTTTTTTGAGTTTTTTTCCTTTTATTGTTTTTATAGTTTTTTATCAATTTTAGGTTTTTAAAGTGTTTTTTGAGTTTTTATAGGTTTTATATGGTTTTTATGGGTTTTAGGGTTTTATGGTTTTATTGATTTTATGGTTTTTAGGTTTTTTAGTGTTTTTATTGGTTTTATGGATGTTAGTGTTTTGTAGGTTTTTTTGGGTTTTATGTGTTTTTATGTTTTTATAGCTTACTTAGGTTTTTTTATGGATTTTTGGTTCTTTTACATTTTTATGGATTTCAGCCATTTTTGGTTTTTTATGGGTTTTTAGTGATTTTTGGGATTTTTGGGGTTTTCATGTTTTTTATGGTTTTCATAGTACTTAGAGTTTTTTAATGTTTTAAAGGGTTTAAAGGGTTTTATGGGGTTTTAGTGTTTTTAAAGGTATTTTTTGGCTGTTATGGTTTTTAGGCTTTTTGTGGTTTTTATAGTTTTGGTTTTTTATGTTTTTAGGGGTATTAACTATTTTTAGGTTTCTTAGAGTTTTTTTAAATAGTGGATTAAAGAGTTTTTTTGTGTTTTAGTGAGTTTTTAGTATTTTTATGGGGTTTCGGGGATTTTTAGGGTTTTTTTGGGTTTTTTGGGTTTTTATGTTTTTTTCAGATATTTATTATCTTTTAAGGTTTCTTTTGGGTTTTAACTGTTTTTAAATATTTAAGGTTTTAGGGGTATTTAGTGTTTTAGGGGTTTTTAGATGTTTAAGGATTTTATGTATTTTTATATTTTTTGTGTTTTTTATGGTTTTATTGGGTTTATGTTTTTTTATGATTTTTATTGTTTTTAGAGTTTGTATAGTTTTTTGGGTTTTTGAGGGTTTAGGGTTTTATGGATTTTTTGGGGTCTTAAGGTTTTTTTATGTTTTTTTGGGTTTTAACGATTTTTAGTGTATTTTTAAAAAATATAGGTGTTTAAAGGGTTTTTAGAGTTTTTAGTGTGTTTTAAGGTGTTTTGTGGCTTATTATGGTTTTTAATATTTTCAGGGTTTTATGGGATTTAGGGTTTTTTTTTGGGTTTTTAGGGTCTTTTCGGGTTTTTTTGGGTTTTTATAGCATTTATGGTTTTTTAGGAGTTTTATCTATTTTTTGGCTTCTAAGGTTATTTTATGGTTTATTAGGGTTTTTAGAGGATTTTGTTTTTTTGGTATTTTCAGGTATTTTAGTATTTTTATTGTTTTTTAGTGTTTTTAGGATTTTTAAGGTTTTTTATGGATTTTAGTATTTTTATAGTTTTTTGGGGTTTTAGTGCTTTTTATGGTATTAGGGGTATCAAGCATTTGATGATATTTTCCATATTTTCTTATGGTTTTTCATGTTTCTATGGTTGTTTATATTTTTAGGGATTTTTTGGATTTTGTTTATGATTTCTAGGGTTTTTAGGGGTTTTTATGTTTTTTTGGTTTTTTATGGTTTTAACGTGTTTTTATGGTTGTAACAGTTTTTTTGGGGTTATTTCCATCTGTTTCCCTCTAGGGAGATGGAGGACCAATGCGCCCGACTGCAGATCTTATGGATGGAAGGGCCCCGCTCGATTGCTAAAGTCGGGTACATCGGTCTTCGTTTCGAAACGCCCAACGATTCCATGTCAACGATACGTGGACCTACATTCCAAAGGCAGGTGACCGCTGGGTGGTTTGGCCAGCGATGCTTAGCTAATCACATTGGTCGAGAGGATGGTAAGTCGGGCACATCACACCCTTTTGGGGGGAAATTATTGCCTGTTCCGGGACTCTCGTATAGATTTAAGACGTATTCATATGTTCGTGAATCTTTTGTTTATACCCAATCATAGTATCCACTGATTTATCCTGGTTGGCAATGGTTAGCTGAACGCAGGGATTCAGAATCATTTATGCTCGAGGATTACAATCCCTCATTGGGTTAATGACCTCGAGGAGTCTAGACTCACTGAGGCGGCACAAGGAGCGACGTGGTGAGCTGACGTGAGGATAGTCGGATCGACCGGTTGTTGGGCTTGAACCTCAGGGAGGCTTCTTATGTACCCTGCTTAGGAGGCAGAGATCAATGTCCACGTAGTTCGAATGTACAGTTTATCGTCGTGCGGGACGAAGGCAAACCGATGAGAAGGTTGTTGGAACAACTAGGTGGTGGGCTTGAACATATTGGAGGCATCCTACGTACCCTACTTAGGAGGCATGGATCAAAGTCCATGTAGTTCGCATAGGCTTGGGGATTACGCTCTGAGGCAGCCCAGAGTAATGGATTGGGTATAACACTCTGAGGAGGCCCAGAGGAAGATTTCATGGTCGATGCCTACTCTAAGCCAACGTGAGTCATGCTCGGTGTGAGAAACAAGAGGCAGCAAGGACCAGACGATCACGTCGTGAATGGTGCGTCCGCGAGAAGTGGAGTGGGGCTTACACATGGAGCGGCCCATAATGATATATTGGGGCTTACACTCTGAGGAGGCCCAGGCGACAAAGCGCAGCGGGAGAGGGAAAGAGGGTGCTCCTATTCCCATCTCCTCTCTTGAAGTGCGTGAGGGCTTCCTTCTAATGGGTATTTTACTACCCCCGAGGATCCCTTAACATGTGGAGGGTCAGAAAGGGGATTCCCGAGCTCAGGCTCCAAATTACCATGGGAATGTGAACCTAGAATGCTTTGAGGAACCTGCTCAAGGGATGGGGAAACCCCTTCCCCTCTACTTACCAAGGGTTTGTGAACTCAAAATGGAACACTGATGCACCTAAGGGTTATACTGCGGGGATCTGGTGGCTCTGGTGGAGGCCTCGGCTTGGGGCTGATGAATAGGCCAATGAGCGAGTCGTGGAGGATCGGGCTAGATTGGAAGGATTTTATCTGGCCCGGGAATGGGAACGCTGTAGGCTCTAATGGACCACACGTTGAAGGAGTGGTGGCGCCCTTCACCTAGGAAGGTGCTACGTGGCTAGAGAAGCCGTCTGCGAACCGGGGTGGTCCGCAGATTGAGGGGCATCCCGCGAACCATGGTGGATTGTGGCTCCGGGTTCGGCCTGTGTACCAGGGGGGTACGTGGAGGGGTCTACACGAGCAGTGGGGGCCAAGGGTGGCACCGATCAGGGGTTCTTCGGTTGAGGCTTCGCCGGTGTAGGAGGGTGCTACACGGTGCAGCGGATCGGAAAAGACGTATAAACGCCCTGGTCCATGGGGAGTGCATCCGTGGTGGGGCTATGGTTCGCAGTCTTCTCTTTTTTATGTTATTTTATGTTCGCGGTTCCCCAAATTATTATGCATTTTTGGTTTCTTATTAGTTCGTTCCCAGGTTTATACCTTCTCTCATTCGCGAACGGGAACTTCCCTATTTCTGAAATCCTAATCCTTCCATTGAAATCCTTCCCCTGAATCTGATCGCTCTTCTCATAATTCTCTTCCTCCGCCTTCAAATTTTCCGAATCCGAATCCCTTTTCCCTTCCCCCTCAGTATCCGTTTATAGAGTGGGGAAAGAGATGTATCTTTGGCCACGTGGAACCTTTTGCGGAGGCCCATGACTGAAAACCCATTTTACGGCTGACATGGTCAATCCCCGATTCACGGTGGGTACTGAGCGCTTCTCCCCCCCTCGGGAACCAAACTCAGGGAGTGCTTCGTGGCTACGGAGGGTTCCACCTCCATTTCACGAACAACATCGGATGCGGCTTGAATCGGTCGACGTGGTCCACGGTTGGGGCCGTTCATGATGGTGAATAGGATTGGCGCCCATCCTGCCACGTGACAGTGGAGGATCTCTGCCTCCATTTCACGAATGACGATGGTTCGCGGAGGGGGTGCCTCGTAGAGGCTAGCCGCATCACGTTTTCATGGGACCGGTCCACTGACCGGTCCTTCTTGTGTCCCTTCTTTTAATTTCCTCCATTAATTTCCCCAATTATTTTGGGGGATTTGGGTAGAATCTCCATTGAGGATTTTTCAAGACCCTACAAATGCCCCCCATCGGAATGGGGTCCGATCGGAACGAAGAGGTGGCCGTTCTGATGCAGAGTGGTCCTGAAAATGAGATAGTTTGCGGTAGAGAGGTGGACCCGGTAGGGGACCATGCCTATAAATAAGGGGGGAACTTCATTTTTCCTTTACTGGATTCTTCGCGAAACCAGAGCTCCATCGCCTCCGCGTTCTCATTCCTTTGCAAAGTGCTTCATCTGCGAACCGTCTGTGACATCCTCGAACCATTCCCCCATCACGGGCGCCTTCAGCCGCGAAAACATTTCCGAACCATGAACCATTACTCTAAATTAATTAAAAAGTAAGTCATGACGGGCTGAGGAGGAACTCGCTGTATGATGTAGATGGTCCGTGAACTGAAATCCTAAAAAATTTCTTAGTCATCCAAACATAACCACATAAATTCGGGATTGAAATTCCACGGAGCAACCTGGTTTGCGTTTTTCTTTCCAACTCTCTACGGGCCACAGTGTAGCGAATGACTTTCGCGAAGTTTTGGTCCGCGTGATGCATTCATCACGAACTAGGCCTTCTTGAAGGCTTCTTGACGCCTTTGCTGTACAGTCGATATTTTTTTCCAAATTTATTATTCTAGACTAACCATTTTCCTGGACTTCATAATGCAGGGAGTAAATATGGTTCCCCCTTGCCCTGCGCCTAGGCCTGCTGTCGAGCCCCTCTCAATTGGTGATCAACTCCTAAGGGACATGTCCAGCTCTACTCAGGATGGAATCTGCCACTCCCCACTATCTTCCTTTCTTTCCAGCCAGCTTTCCAAGTCACACTGGGAGTACTCTTTTTCTAACAGCCTTCTTGCCTATGGGTTCAGTTTTCTATCTAATACCTTTATTCTGGTACCATCCCGTGACAACAATCCTGAGACATGGATATGTACTTCCACTATCCCTAAATTTGTGATACCTGTCAGCGGGCGGCCTGCCCCGAGAGATACAACTATTGGGTCTATGTTAAACCACCTTCCAGTATCTCTGACAGGAGAACAACATCAACAGGAAGGAACATTTCACTGCTACCGGAGCATTGCCCGCAATGCTAGGGTAAGCGACGAACAAGGATAGACAGCGAATCAGAACCTCTGGCCGGGAGTAGCATTTATGTCCCTGGATTGGGGGTGTCCCTTCTGGGTTCGCCAGAGCTGTGCAGAGTTCGAGGTAGAATTGCAAGCCATAGGCCTATAAGAGGCTACCTTGGTGTACCAAACCAATACCTACCAGCCTCAAGCCCTTGCCAAGCATTTTATGACTCGTTGGATCCCGGACACCAACACCTTCCATCTGGTCCATGGGGAGGTGGGCATCAGTATTTGGGATGTATTTCAGATTTCAGGGGTCCCCATTGTTGGGGCTATGTATGACAAATTCATGCCTCCTCCTTCTGTGTGGGATGATGAAGGGAGAACCCCTCCCTTGGTGAAGCGGCTCGTTGATATGGCCCAGGAACATTCGAAGGCAACATCTCCAAAAAAACTTGTCCCTGGTCATGAGGAGAATCAAAAGGATACGTCTCCAAGACAACTTGTTATGTATCGAGACTGGATCAAGGATTTTTCCAAATAGTTCCATTCTGTATCTCTTCCACATAGGCCCACGACGTTCCCTACAATGGAGTCCCGAAAGTAGAAGGGCAACTATTGGATGAACTTGGAGAAAGGCCAGTTCAACGATTGGGGCCGGGAGCTGGTCCCGGATGTCGATTGGCTTCTCCATCTGGTGGAATTTCTGGCCATGTTTTTGAGCGACTGGCTATTGCCTTTACGTGATTCTAGCAGCATACGGGTCTCTACCTTTTTCATGGAAGCCCAATTGGCCACCAACAACTTTATCAACTTAGTTGTCCCAGTAGTGGCCAAGATTTACCAGTTTCTCGGTAATATTACTGATGGGAGCTGGCCAAACCGAGAGGCCGGCCATTTTTAGATTCTCTGGGGATGTCTAGGCATACACATCAAGAATTGATACACCTTCATCAAACCTCTCCAGATTCCCAGCGCCACCTTATGGCCATACTTGAAACTGACCAACGGGTTTATGCCGGAAGAGTGGGCGTCCCAAGAGAAGGATAATCAACAGACAGTCCAGAACATGCATCTGCTATGGAGTCAAATCTCGTGTTATGATCATTTCAATTTCCATCCAATTTCTTCCCCAACTAGTTCCATCACAAATACCATAACAGAGGAGTTTAGCAAGTGGGGATACCTCTTTTCCCTATAAGAGGTCATTCTTTTAGCTCGTATTAGCGGGGAACTGATCTGTGAGGGGTATGCGCCTTGCTAATTTGAGTGTCAATTTGGCTACGTCCAGGCACTGTGTCCTCCTACACACAATGGTTCCCATGAGAATCATCATTTAATAGTGTCCAGGAAATAGTGGTTAATGTTTACCTAGAAGTATACCGGTTGCGAGGTTATGACTCCCACGCATGTAGACTCCACGCCCTTCTTGTCCAAGAATTATAATGAAACATGGGTACAATCGTACCAAAATGGCCAGCTAGGGATGTTGGTGCCTACCATTTCAAGTCCTAAGCCATCAAAGGAAAAGAGGAAGCAAAAGGGTGATGGTGCTTCAACCAGGTCGAGCAAAGTCCTTCGCCAACTTACTAGTCCCGTTCTTCCAGGGAAGATCTTAACAGATAGAGGTGTATCCTCTCATGCCCTTGAGGTTTCCTGAAGGGGGGTGGTTATTCCTGCAGATGCTGCCTTTATGAAGACCTGGGGTCAATGGGATGGATTCAAAGGTCGATACTCCTTTTGTATCTAGTACCCCTGTTCTTTTTGGCAGTATATATAGGAATCAAAAGTGGCTTTTGACGGGCTGGGCTACATATCTTCCCCTGTTGACATCCTTTTTGTTGTGGACCCAGAGCGGGTCAATCAGTATCTCCAGGATCTCGAAGCATATATTTACGTGAACCAGGGCTATGTAGTATTAACCCACCAAGTACAGGCCATGCTGCATCCGGTGACTGATGAGGAGGGGGAAGGAAGTGACCACTCTTCTGGGGGTGATGATTTTGATGATCTCCCGGTCATGGATGAAGCAATGGAATTCCCCTCCCTACCTGAGAGGTCCTGTCCACCGGTAGTCCCATAGAGTTCTAAGGAGGGGGTGAGATTCAGAACACAAACATGACCGTCATCGCCCCTACTATCCCCTGCCACTGCTCGACCCTCTCAGCCTAATCCTTCCAGGCTATCTGTTCCTATTACAGCCGCATTCCCAGATGCATGGAGGATTTTGGATGACCCGAGGGCCCGAGGCTCAGATGAAGAGGTTTGGGCATCACTCCAAACAAGCCCTCTCAAGATTCTTGGTATTGGGGTTATCTTTTCTCCACCTCACCTACAGTGAGAAGAGGATTTGAGTGACATAGTCGCGTCATTGAAGGAGATGGACGCATATGTGCACTCACTCCAAAATCGGCCCTATGGGACCACCCAGGTGTCCATGATGATTAGACATCCTGAATTGTCCAACCATGATGAAGTGGTTGCTATGTCGCCCATTCCGGCTTTCTTCCCCCTTTATTGTGGATCTATGGTTTCACCCATTTTGTGATGGGTGCCGAAGAATCCCAGGGGGAAATTCCCTCTCCGGAGTATACTCCCCATGGTACCGTAGCAGGTGAGCATGCACTTTTTCCCACAGGGGTCATCGAGGAGGGGTCCCCTGGCGCAGCTGATCTTATGGAAGCGACCATTGCAGACCCAGCTAGGGTCTTCCCTCCTCCAGCTCCTCCATGAATTCTAGGCAAAATGTACCCTAGGGAGATCCAGAGACGACGATAGGTGTTCCATTTATCAAAATGTCTCATACAAGGGACGCCGAGTAATCATGACTTCCCGTTTTCCTCATTTCTAAATTTCATATTCTGACTCTGCTAGTCATTAGTTTTTTTGGCGTATGGTGCAAGGCCACCTAGTGATCTGAATGTTGCTACCCAAGTATTCATACCTTCTGCCTCCTTGCCATCTGCGGATTCTCCTATAGCCACAACTGGGTGCGAAGAAATGGAAGGCCCTTCTGGAAGGGCCAGTGATATGGATGCTTAACTCCCACCTTCATTAGTCAGAGATACATCAGGGAAGGAACTGCTGGTATTAGAGATTCTTGCTGATCAAACAACCATTTCTATCATGGAGAAAAATGGGGTGCCTGTGACATATGAGGGGCCTCTAGATCCGATGGGGCAAACCACATGAGACCCAATGGATCCCATAGTAATGGTGGAAGAGCCTTCCATTAGTCCAGTTGATAGAAACCCGTAGAGGGGCATTATCCTATTTACCAGGGGAGTATTTCCCTGAGCTTGGTCTCCATAGGTGACCACATGGGGATGGCATTGGAAGCTACTAGCCTCGGGCATGGCCTTAGGTCTTGGACCCCTCTGGGGGCTCCCCAGACTCCCTTGCCTCTTGAAGATGTGGCATATTCTTTAAGAGGCTGTCATAGCAGTGCAGAGCATGAGGATGCCAACGCCTTGACGATTAGGAATATGTTTCCCGATCTCTTTACACTGACTCCGTTTTCTACCCTTTTCTATTTAGGGGTGCTTATCTGTCTTATTGACACTCGAGCTTCAGGACCACAAACATTGGCACTGACGATTGTGTCGTCAGATCCCAAAGTGCCTGTGACGACAACTGTCGTTGATGATGATACTGCGGTTCCCGAGTTTGTGGGTGAATCCGCATCAGGTCTTTACTTGGTGATGTTTATCCCTAAGTATGTGTCCTCATCGGGGAGTGATTCCGATCTCGATCAATAGGTCCTTTCCAGTATTCGGCCTGCTCTCCAAAGGTCTTGGGAGAAAATTTGGAGACTGATTTCTCAGATGCCCCAAGCCGAGATTCCGTCCAGATTACTGAAGCTGTGCAATCTATTTATGTTGCAAGGATTTGACGAATTTGACTATCATGGTGTTTATGACATAGTCAAGCAGGTGGTTTCGAATCTCACCTTTTTGCTGCCCAATCTGAAGCCTAACTTTCCGCAACCCGACAACTTTTCTTAACTGAGGATCATGATCACGTCGGGGTAGTTGTGAGGCTCCAGGGAGAAGTTATTGAGAAGCGTTATCACCTGAAAGTAATGAGGAATGAGATATAGTGGCTACAGTATGAAGAGGCCAATGTTTCCACCATAATTGAAGAAGGGGAGCGGCGGATGGGGGAGGAAATGAGGGCAAGCACAAAGGCGTCCCATGAGGCAGAAGAGTTGCGGGCTGGTGCAGAATCTGAAACGGCCTTACTGAAGAATCTCTCTCAAACAATTGAGGATTCTCACCAGCGCCTGATACAACTTTGTTAATCCACCCAAAACCTCCTGTAATAACCTTTCACGCTAGAAGAGGCTCGGGGTTGTGGATGCCCTTCTTACAAGCTTTTCTATGGAATGACGAAATGTCTTTCCTAAGTGCTCTTGTCGTCTTCTCCTATGATAGAAATTATCTGGCATGATTTCTGCATATGTTAATTCTCTAAACACAGAATAATCCGAGTCCATGACTATGTATAAAAATAAAACGACCTCTAACATTTCCCTGGACCATGGGATCCAGCGAGCATAGTTTGACTATTGCTGAGGTTTGTTGAAAAGCCCCACAAACTTTTTGTCTTTTCTTGTTAATGCCCTAATTTTTCCTGGGCACATCTAGTGTGGACCCAGTAGGTATGGCCCAACTTTTTCTTAGGTCACCATTTTTGTGTTTTCGGCCTAACAGGTTTTAAGCCTATTTTTTTTCGAGCGGTTTGAAGTCCCGCTGACAAGACCATCATTACTGATGTCTTCGGCCGAAAAGCTTTGTCCAGACATGGTGGGGTGAGGGACCCAATGGGGTTCAGTTGATTAAAAGATGTCTCAATACTCTTCAGACGCACGTGGGGGGAAACATTTTTAAATTTGAACAACATGCAGAGCATGCCTCAAGGCATGGAAGCCGCATCGGCATACATAGGTAGGAAGAGCATTGCCTAAGGAAAACTTGCCTTTGGTAGATGGGCCAGGGGTGATCAATATGCAGAGCCGCTGAGGGAATGGTATGCATAGTCATACAGAGGTGTCCTTAAGTCAATGAATATCCATTTCTGATGGCCAATGCACTTCATGGAAGTCCAGCTCATGGAAACCACGATGGGTGGCTTGGAAAACTATGAAAACCACCAGGGGTGGCTCAGAAGGGGAATGTGACATCTGAAAGGGTTTTGTGAACATCTGTACTAATTAAGAGAGTGGTCAGGAGACAACTTCCCTATGAATTTAGTTAGCGTAAGGGATGGTTGAATCTTGGTGCAGTTTAAAGTCATGCAGCTGGGATATCAATTAAAATGGAATGACTTCTCCGGGTTCTCAGTAATCTTGTCAGAGATGTTCCACCTTATTCAGGTAGGATTGTGAAAGAGGTTATTAAACTGTAGCTCAGAGGGTGTCCGAATCCCGGGATAGACATGGGGGCTCAGAGGCCAAGAGGCATACAGAGAGAAGTATTTCCTAAGGAAATCTTTCATTTGGTAGACGGGCAGGGGTGATCAATATGCAGAGCCACTGAGGGCTTGGTATGCATAGTCATGCAATGGTGACCATAGGTCAATGATTGTATTTCCACGATAGCCAGGAAACTTCGGGGAAGCTAAAATTTGGGACCACTAGGGGTGGTTTATGAGAGTTTAGATTTTTTTTGTGTACAAAGTATGGTTTATGATGAGAGGGTTCCTGGATATGGGAGAAACATCTAGACTAAACTTCTCAAGAATGGGTGAAGTAATCCCTTCTCACACGTGTGTGAGATGGTGACTTGTGCAGGTCTGACCTGTGCACTGAAGGACAGAGAAAGTCTCTGTTCCTTACTGAACCCATGAGAGGTTTGACCGTACAGTTTAACGTCATGCGGTAAGGATGAGAAGCATTATTAAAGGATGTGGTGCAGTTTAACGTCATGCAGCAAGGACAACTTCCATGCAGTTTAATGTCATGCCGTAAGGACGAGGGGCATTTTTCTTTCCTTTGCCCATGTTGTGAAATTTAACGTCATGCAGCAAGGATGATTGACCGTGCAGTTTAATGTTGTGCGGTAAGGACAAAGGGAATTATTAAACAAGTGAAAATTATTGTTGTTGGAGGTATTCCCTAGGATGTTTAATGCTTGGTCTTTCTAGCCTTATGCCAAGTGGCCAAGATGTGCTCCGTGTCATTTGACTTCATTTGGTAGGAACATAGTTAAAAAGGGTGCTCTGGATTAGAATGTAACTGGGCCTGAGTATCCTGGTATGTCCAAGAAATGGAGGGGGTTGATGGTGTAAATCATGGTTCTGGGGCTTCTTGGATCAAGAGAGATGTCATGGAGGCTCTGAGGCTGATAAGCGTACGGATCTAGGAATAGTGTCTCCCAAGGAAATCATGACTTTGGTAGACGGACCATAGGCTATCAACATGCAGAGCCGCTGAGGGAATGGTATGAATAGTCATGAAAAGGTGTCCACGATTCGATAACTTTCCACTTCTGATGGTCATGAGTGGTTATGAAGATCCTTGATTTTCTGGGCCACGAAGTCTGTCATATGGTAAGGAAATATCTGGGCATGTCAGGGATATTCATCCCTTGTTGCTGTTAAAGCATAGAGAGCTCCCTGTGCTGATTTATTTTGTGCTTGGGGGTGTGACTTTACTCTGTGCA
This sequence comes from Viscum album, assembly GCA_963277665.1. Lineage (NCBI taxonomy): Eukaryota > Viridiplantae > Streptophyta > Magnoliopsida > Santalales > Viscaceae > Viscum > Viscum album. Next base: position 2,120,149,890 of record OY728120.1, read on the forward strand.
ATTTTATCGTCGTGCGGTAAGGACGATGTACTCCTAGTTTAGCTGTCATAGAGCTCGGACCATTGGGTGACTATTACTGTAGTCAGTCGAAGGTTAACTCAGTTAACATGTTCTCATAAACTTAGAACAAGGTGCGGGACGAAGGTTGTAAACTGCAACTTTGAGTTTTCCTAGATCAGGAGGTGTGGCGTGGAGGCTCTGAGGCCGATAAGTGTACGGAGCTAGGAAGAGTACCGCCCAAGAAAATATTTTCTTTGATGGATGAGCTAGGGGTTATCATTATACAGAGCTGCTGAGGGCATGATATGCATAGTCTTACAAAGGTGTCCCCATGTCAATAACTTTCCACTTCCGATGGCCATGAATTATTATAAAAATCTGAGATTGCTCACAGTGCAGAGTTCGACATGTGGGGATAATGGTGTCCGAGTATACAAGAAACATCTTCACTGCAATTTTTCGTTGAGTCAAAGTAGCTTAGTCTTGGCTTGATGTTCGTTGATGCGGGTCACCATGTGAACCACCGGAAGACACATAGGCTAGATAGATAAGGGTACCCTGGCAACATTTGGATGTGAAAAGGGGAATGAACTTGTAAACCACTGCTCTATAATATTTTGGATCGGGAGATGAGATACGGGGGCTCTGAGACCGGTGGGCATACGGAGCTAGGAAGAGTGTCGCCCGAGGAAATCTTGACTTTGGTAGAAGGGCCAAGGGCTATCAATATGCAGAGCCCCTGAGGGAATGATATGCATAGTCATGCAAAGGTGTCCGCAGGTCGATGAATTTCCACTTCTGATGGCCATGACTGGTTATGAAAATCCACAATTATCTGGGTCGTGGAGTATGATGTATGGAGAGGATGCATCCAAATGTGCCAAGAGTATCTCCATCTCATTTAGCCATGCATCTTGGGTGAGTCGCGATGAAGTCCGTGCAATTTAACGTGATGTGGTGAGGACGAAGTATACGCCCCATGCAGGTCTGGTCTGTACACGGAGAAGAGGGGGATTTTTTTTTAAATCTTGCTATCCGTGCAATTTTACATTGTGCGGTAAGGATGAGGAGTACACCCTGTGCCTGTCTGGGACATACATGGGGGGAAAGGGAATTTTTATCTTTTATTCAGGGGCTAGGCCAGGACGGGGAACCCTGGCATCACTACGTATCATGCAAGGGTAGGAATCAAGCCGCACATAGTTCTCTGAAATAAGTACACCCCGTGCAGGTCTGGTCCATACACGGGGGGAGAAGGGAATTGTTAAAACTTCTCGTCTGTGAAGTTTAACATCATGCAGAGAGGACTAGGGATACACCTCGTGCAGGTCTGGTCCATACACGGGGGTAAGAAGGCATTTTTAACTTTTATTTGGGAGTGGTTGGGCCAGGATAGGGGATCCTGGAATCGCTATGTATCCTTCAAGGGCAGAAATCAAGATGCACGTAGTTCTCTGCAAATGTGATACACCCCGTGTAGGTCTGGTCCGTACATGTGGGAAAGGGGGCATTATTGAAACTTTTTGTCCGTGTTGTTTAACGTTTTGTGGTGAGGATGAGTGATATTATTAGACTCCATGCAGTTTAATTTCATTTAGTGAAGATGTAATACTCTTATTTTAAGGTCATAGAGTTTGGACCATTGGGTTCTTGGTAGTTTAATGTCATTCAACTCGGATGCTGAGTACACCTCGTTTTTTTTCTGTCCGTGCAGTTTATCATCATGCAGTAAGGACGAAATCCATACAGTTTAACATCATGTGGTTAGGACGAGGGGTATTATTAGACTCCATGATTTTTAACGCAATGCGGTGAGGACGTAATACTCCTAGTTTAAGGTCATAGAGTCTGGAATATTGGGTTCTTAGTAGTTTAATCTCATGCAGCTCAGACGAGGTATACACCTTTAGTTATCATGAGAAATACTTTTGCAGGGATCTCGCATTTGTAGGAGCCGTGGTGAATTTACCATCCGTGGAGATCAGGCTATATGCTCCGTTGGAGTAGACCTTGTGTACAACATACGGTCCCTCCCATTTGGGCTCCAACTTTGGAGGTTTCTTGCCGGGTATCATTGGGGTTCAGAGGACCAACATTAATTCTCCTTCCAATAAAGACCAAAGGAGAACCTTTTTGTTGAAGGATCGTGCGATCAGATTCTGGTATACTTTCAGATGGTGCAAGGTGTTCAACCTCTTCTCGTCTTGCTATTAAAATTCACCTAGAAACTCTTATGACTGCTCATCATCGGATAATTGATCACAAAGGGCAACACGGAGCGAGGGAAGTTGGAGTTCAATGGGTAGGACTGCCTCTATGCCGTACACCAAAGAGTACGGGTTAGCCCGAGTAGCTGTGCAGATTATGGTTCGATAAGCCCACAATGCTTGGAGGAGTTTATCCGACCATGAATTCTTGTCTGTGTCCACCATTTTCTGGAAAATATTAGAAAATGTCTTGTTGAAATCCTCTATTTGTCAGTTGGCCACTGCATGATAGCAAGATGAGTGGTTAGCCTTGATACCATATTCGCGGTATAGTTTCTCCACTTCGGTAGAGTAGAAGTTGGTGACGTTGTCCGTCATTATGGTATGAGGGACACCAAATCTGGTGATTATGTTGGTCTTCAAAAAGATTACAATATTTCTTTCCTCGATATCCTTGAGGGTATGGCTTCTGCCTATTTGGAAAAGAAGTCGGTTTCTGTGAGGATATACTTCAATTGTTTGGCCGTGGCGGGAGGATATGGTCCCACGACGTCCATACCACATATGAAAAACAACCAGGAGTACTTGGCTTGATGAAGTAACTCCGGGGGTTGGTGTATGAATTTTGAATGAATCTGACATGAGTGGCATCTCGCGGTAAAACGCTCGCAGTCTCGTGCCACTGTGGGCCAGTAGTACCCAAGCCTTCGAACCTGATGGGAATGCTTGGTCCCCGGTTGATGTGCTCCACACTCTTCGGCATGTACTTCATTCATTATTGCAGTGGTTTATTCTCCATAAATTCATTTGAAGATCACTCCATCATGGACTCATTTGTATAGGACCTCTTACTGACCCACACCACCATATAAGACAAAGTTGATTTCCCTTCTCTGTGTTTTCTCTCGTTCAGCCCTATCTGATGGAAGTTCTCCCTGTCGAAGGTAGATTTCAATGGGGGTCATCCAGCCATTGGCAGGAGCATATGGCTCGAGGACAGGACTGACTTCGTGAATTTCTTTCGTCTTGGTCTGAAAAAATGACAATACCATTCTACGGTGAGAAATACTTATAACTGTTTCGTCCCGGTCCGGGTCAGCTAGGGTTGTGGCCGCATTGGCTAATGCATCAGCCTGAGCATTCCAAGACCGGGGAATATAGGTCAATGATGGTTCTATGGAGAACTCAGCTATTAACCCTCAGACATGGCCAAATAGGGGGATTGGATCCTCCTTTTTAATAGCATAGTCACCATTGACTTTCTTGATAACTATCTCTAAGTCACCTTTTACCTTAAGGTGACGTACTTGTGCCTGGAGTGCGAGCTCCAGGCCTGCAATGAGGGCTTGATATTTCCCTTCATTGTTTTTACATCCCTCTTATAGGAGGAAGGAATATGGAAAGACTTCCTTTTCTAGGGACACAAGTATTATGCCCAAACCCACATTGTTGAATCTGAGATCCTCCATCCTCTTCCCGGATGGGCTTCGGGATGCGCCATCGAAGTACATTTCCCATGCTGGGTGATCCTCTTGAACCGAGAAGATGTCTTCATCAGGTAGCTCGGAGTCCGGTGCAGGGGTCCCTATCGAAGGGTGCTCTTCCAGAAAGTCTACTAATGTCTGGCCCATGATGGCTCTCTAAGGCACAGACCAGATTTGAAACTATTGCAGGATGAACTCCCATTAGGATAGGCGTCCGGTTAGCATTGGGTGGCTGAGGATGTACTTGAGCGGGTTACTCTGCGAGATCAAATGGACCTCATGATGCTGTAGATAATGTCGCAGCTTTTGAACTGTGATGACCAAGGCCAAACAGTTCTTCTCGATAATTGAGTATTGAGTCTCAGCATCAATCATGGTTCAAATGAGGTAAAAATGACTTTTTTCACTACAGTCGTCATTATTTTGTGCGAGGAAGGCTACCAGTGACCGTTCTAGGTCCGTCATGTATAGAATGAGAGGTCTTCCTTCAACCGGGGGAATGAGCACCGATGGGCTTAAGAGGCACTTCATCATGTTGTTAAAATCCTATTGGCAGTCATCCGCCCATTAGTACGTGACCCCATTCTTCATCAACCTGGTGAAGGGCAAACATTTTCCTGCCAGGTTGGCTATGAACCGCATAATATAGGCTAGGTGTTCTTGGAATCCCCTCAACTCAGTGAGATTTCAGGGAGGTGGTAAATCAAGGATAGCCTTCATCTTCTCAAGGTCAACTTCGATGCAACGATGGCATATGGAGAAGCCAAGAAATTTCCTAGATCGGTGAAGGAAATCATCACATTGCATTCATCCGGGCCAGTCTCTGTCCGGTAAATCTTGGTGGCAGCTACCTTGGCTGGAAACTCCTGGGGGCTGGTCAAAGATTCTATAAGAACCTTCCTGAGGTCAGCTAACAAACTCAGGGCATCCAGAATCGACAGCTTGGATGGTACCGATGCCAGCTGCTTAAGGATATCATATTTCTGCTCCAACAGACGACGCTTCTCCGCTGACGAGAGAGTTTTGGTGGGTTCTTTGGGGGCTGGAGCATTTGGCGAGGATGGAACGGATGCAGGGTTGGATGTCGATGGTGTTCCCGCATTTTGGGGACTCGGTCCAGCTAGTCTGTTTTTTCGCGTTAGGAGGCCAGACACTTGCTCCTCCCCTGGTGGGTATCGCGGAACAACAGGGCCAGTGGCTGCTTGTGGAGGTGGAGGGGCATTATTTATCTTGGTTATTCCGTTGAAGGGCTCTCCCATGAGTTTCCGCAATATTAACGGTTTGGGACGGGTTCCAACCATAGGGTTGGTTTTGGTAGCGGCTGCACCACCCCTGGAATCCCCTACCTATGCAGTTCCTCCTCCCGGTTCCCCGTGCAGGGAACTCGGGTTCATGACCATACCCTTCGTCAGGGAATGACTCCATAAGATGGATGATGTTAAGGGAACCAAATATTGGTTCTTCATCCTCTGACAGGTCAACTTGGTCGGTCGTCCCTGATGGTGTCGTTTGGTGGGTTGGTGCCTGTGGCACCAAATTCGAAGGCATATAAACTTCTAGGGTCGGGACGAACTTTGGACCTGTTGTGGATTGCTCCTCTTGTGATTGTTTCTTCTTTCTATTCCGCCTGGATGACCGACTCGTAGAGGATTGTGAGGCCGATTCTATCGGCTGTGCAATGTCAAGGGCTGTCAGTGGCAACACTGGCTGCCATAGCTGAGCTCGGAGTATGCCATGGGCTCGATTGATAGTATTCTGAGTCATCCAATCATCGAATTTCTGCCCCCTCTTGCTGCTGACTTTCTACCACCCCTTCCTCTTTGTTGGAGTCGGTGGTAGAGATACATTCCACATGTGTTGGGGGTGGTCACAGATCGACCTGTCCGGAGTGTACCATCCTCTGCAGGAGGTCTTTGAAGAAGAAGCATTCTCGGATATTGTGCCCCAACATTCTATGGTAGGGGAAGTAATTTGGCCTATCCTCGCGGCCAACTTCTTCCGGTTTCCTTGGCTCTAGGAGGCAGAGCAGGTTGCAATTCATGGCGTCAATGAAGTAGCTGAGAACTTGATCATCTCGGAATGAGTATAATTTTTTTCTTCGTTCCTCAAACTGGTTCAGCTTCTATCTTCTCTGATTGTCCCATTTAGGCGTAGGCGGCCGCTGATATGCATGGGGCCGTTGATGATTTGGTGGAGTCCTGAGCGGTGGAGCGGGAACAGGGGCCGGCTGGAGTGTGACAGTGGACACTTCAGCTCTATGGGATCTTTTCGTAGAAGCCTATGAGGCTATTCGGGACTTCGAATTAGTCCACTGCAGGGAAACCTCAATTATCTGGGCAATGGCCGAGATATGGAAGAAGCCAGTGGTGAACTCCACTGGTATGATTAGTGTTTGCAGCTCATCTCTAAGATTATTGATGCATATGGCTAGCATCTCATCTTGATCCATTGGTTTGTTCAGAAAATTGGTCAGATCTTTCCATCTGGCAATGAAATCTGAGACCCTCTCATTATCCCTATGATTGTAGTTCATGAGGTCGATGAATGTTGTTTTAGGCAACGTCGAGCTGATGTGGAATAGGAACTGCTGCCGAAGGACCTCCCAGATCATTATTGACTGGGCCTATAGACTCGTGTACTAGACGAAGGCGGATCCTTGCAGGGTCCGTACGAAGCACCTGATTTTCATTGCTTCTTTCTATTCCAGAGTTCCCATCATAGGGTCTCAATAGGATGCGTAGTGCATCAAATGTTGTCTCGGATCACATGACCCATTTAAAATAGGGAATACAGGGCTCCCAAAATTGGGTGGAGGTGGTGTGTTGGTCACCCAATCTAGGTAGGGTTTTCGCTCTGTATGTATCAGAGTGCGTCGACCTTCCATCGCATCCAATCAAGTTATTAGTGCCTCGATGGTGTTGGTGAGACCCTGGTTTACATCCTGTTGGCCCCAGTCCTGGGCTGGTGTAGCCCGAGGCATTGCCTGAGGATCCAGATTGTCCAGCACCAAGGGTGCATATTCATTTCGGGGCACCCTCATAGGGTTCATGCATATATTCTCTAGTTTCTGCCAAAGTGTAGGGAAATCTTGGTATTCATCATCCACATTTAGGTAGTTGGACGAACCAGGCACCTCATTGGGAAAAATCCCTGATCGTGATTCATTTTCCAAAGCAAGACTTAGCTTTTGAGGTGAACTTACTGGGAGTGCATGATGTGGATCCTCCTGGTATGCACATTCAATAAGGCAATTCCTCTAGAGTATCTCAACGTTAAGCCTCCTTAATTCTTTCATCTCCTCTTCCCATAGAGCGAATCTCTCTTCGAGAATGAGTGGCTAATTTTTGTAGAGAAAAGGAGGTGAGTTAAGGGTAACCATTCCCTTATTCTTATCCTTATTGGAAGCTCGCTGGGTAGGCAGAGGAAGGTTGGTTAGAAGGATGACCATATTTAGGGCGGCCCTCTTGTTTTGGGTGTGCACACCTGAGGGTTCTTTGTGAGTCACAATCTGACCGGAACCTTCGTCTCCCGATCCATCCAGATTTTCATTTTCCCCAGTGTCAACTGTGGGGTTAGCCTCTATGGAATTGATGAATGCATATCACAGGGTGGAGGGGACTCCATCTTCCAAATGGGAAGATGATCTCCGGCGTCTTCAGCTGGCCTTCCCTTACATGACCTGGGACTACCTTCATACTTCTTGACTAAGGGTGATGCAGAGAGTTCTTTGATGAAACCTTACGGTGCACCTTCCTCTTAGAGAGGAGGATGATTCCAATGATGGGATAGGATGGGGACCTCCTCTTCTGATTGTCCTACCAAGATGAGAGAATACTGATTCTTGTGGAGGAGGTTGTTGTTGAGGGTGTAATAATGACCCCATCCCTGAGGGATGGGGTTGGATCCATTCCTTGGATGTTGATTCTCCTCCCATTTTTATTGGTATTACAGGGGCATTTGTTTTTAAAAATGCCCCCAGCCCTGCAGGCTGGGGTTGACCCTAGATTGTCGTAGTGGCTGCTGCTATCGCGACCTGCCTGATCTCGTGTGCCCCCATTTGGGGGTGAACCAGATTTGGTGCCGAATTCACTTGTGCATCTCTCCCTTCTAGGGAGGCAGGAAAAGATTGCTGATTGGCCTCCCTTAGTCGAGAGGCTTGTTGTATTCTCTCGGTGGCCTGATTGAGGAGTTCTTGAATGGCTTGTTCCCACCGGGCCTGATGCTTCTGGGACTTACTCAAGGCTTGACTCTGTCGAGTGTATTTTCTTTCCTGAAAAAGGGGATCACTCTATTACCGTATTGACGTGATGACGTTGCAAGACACTATGCTGAACGGGTTCTTCTGGGTGGGGAGCGGAGTGAAATTCAAGGCTTCATGTTCCCCCCATCCCCTGATATGGACTCCCATTGGAGCGTCACCGATGAGGCGGCGCAGTCGGTGTAGTGTACGGAGGTAGGCTATCTCCATGTTTCCTTTACGTCTCTCGGGGCATTGTCGCCACGCCGTAGGAAGGGCCTCCAGGTCGATGTGACACAGGAGGTGTCCTATCGTCTTGACATGGTCTACATACCCTTAATTGGGCAGGAAGCTTGATTTCAGTCGGCGAAGGGTCATCCCTATATTATGGCGGATTTCGTGCATCCATTCTTCTGAAAACACTCAGGGTATGTCGAACTAAGAGGTGGCTGTGGGCCAAAACAAGACTGGTATATCATTTTTGGCCAGTCATTTCTTTATGTGCAACATGTCGGCATACTCCTCCGCTAGTGATTCCTCTACCTGGTCAGCCCAACTGAAGCGCTCACTATTAGTGTGATCAGAGGCAGTGGGATCGGTAGGTATTGAATTGTCATGTGGGCGATTCTGAGGTGGTTGAGAGGATGAACACGGCCCTATACCGTCTCCTGATCGAATGAGGGCGTTGTTAGCGACAAGATGGGAATATGACATGCGCGATCCCGTCCTTCTGAGTGCCTCATCATACGAGGGATTTTCTATTCATGATTTGTCATGGGGAGGACCTTCCTGTCGATATGATATGCCATTGCGGGGAGGACATTGCTATGGAAGCCGTAATGGTGAGGACTACCATTATTGCTTGGTGCTTTACTACATAGAGGACTTTTGTATTGCACGCCCTAGGGATGACCTCTAAGGCATGTCGCAGCATGGGGAGGATCTTCTGGCTGTGTAGCATCGCCACAGGGAGGGCCTTCGTAACAACTGCAATCATGGTGAGGATGACCATCATGGATTGATGTTTGATGTGCATCCTAGGGAGGACCGTCAGGAAACACTGCGACAAGTGGAGGACCTTATTGTCTCTTGGGGCCAATGCGGGGAGGACCTTCGCAATAGAGGTCGTGGTAGCGAGGACTACCATCACAGCTGCGGTAATAGTGAGGAATACCATTACAGCTGCCGTAGGGAGAATATATGTGGGATACACCCTGGGGGGGCCTCCATAATGTACTACAATGAAGGGAGGGAATTATCGTTGCTTGCCGTCTCTACGGGGAGGACCTTCGTTATCAGGGTGGCGAGGACTACCACCAAGATCTGATGCCCGACTGTGCAGAGTGTCGTTGCAATGTAACCCCTGGGGAGGACCTTTAGGGTAGGCCACAACAAGAGGAGGGCCTTCCTTTCGTGATGAGACGTCACTATGGGGAGGGCCTTCATAGTTGTGACTATGATTGTGAGGACTACTATCGCAATCTGTGGTCCCATTGCATGGAGAGTGTTTACAGCGTATACCCCGGAGAGGACCTTCAGGGTGGACCGCAACAAGTGTAGGACCTTATTACTGCTCGATCTTCTGGCCACGTGGATGGTTTCCGTGTCTTGCATCAAAAGAGGAGCTCTCATGATCGATCGTTATATGCCCGCGGTGGAGGCCCCCATGGGTGCTCTGTGGTGGACCTTCAGAGCTGCTGGTAGCAACATTGCGGGGAGGAAATTCACAAATTCTACTGCCTCTCCCATAATATGGTAATGGGCGGGCAGGGTTCTGAGTCTTTTTCATGTGTTTAGTGTAATTGGTAACCCCAACTTCTAGTAGAGCAGAGTCATGAACCTGCCCTTTATTTTCCGGATGCCTTCGGCGCGTTCCGGGTGCTTTCTTGTGGGTAGCCGGGACCGTCTCCTGTTGATAACGGACTTCACCTTCGGGTCCCTTGCTAATTGGGTCTCATGATGCAACTGGGATACGCCGACGAACATCTTGAATTTTAGTAGGGATATATGCATGCTCTAGAGCATCCACCGTGATGGACGTGTGTCCCGTAGTTGGAACGAGTGAAGCTGCTTGATCTGGTATCCCTTTTGTCATGGAATATGGTCGGAGACCCTCCTGGGAAGAAGAAGGGATGCTGATTTGCTCCGAGGTGACTATCTCGTCTCTTAGATGAGTCTACTCAATTTTGGATATGGGCTCATAGGCCCGGGTCCTTGCTATTGCCGCCGATGCAATTACATTTTGGAAAGTCTGCAAGATATGATCTGGGATCGATACCTGCTCCTCCATCATTTCCAGGATATGTAGAGAGAAATATTTGGATGGAACGGGTATGAAGGCCCATTCTGGTATCAGAGTAGGAATATCCTACTCCGATCCTCCAGTGGTCAGTGGGTACCAAAAATTCTCTTGTTTCGGGGTAGGTGAACGAATCTTCCCCTGTACTAGGATACACCAGTTTATCTCTCTGTTTGCTGCCACATCAGGGTGTCATACTTTACTTGCATCTACAGGGAGATGGCCCTGCATATATTGGATTCCCACCGTATCAAGTCGGTGGCCTTTGTTGGCAGGGAGACATGCCCGCCTATGAGTTTCCACCACATCTGGGTGGTGGGCTTTACTGATCGCCACCATGTCAGGATGGCAGGCATCAGAAGCATCTGCTAGGAGCTGGTCCTGCAGGAGCTGGGTCACCACCACGTCAAGCTGGTGGGATTCACGACCCTAGGAAGGGAGTGGTGCCTGCCAAGTTAATGACATCCTACATGAGCGACAGGCTTGATGGGGCTCGGCAGGGATGTGCGCCGGCTCGTATGACGCCGCCATTTCTGGATGGCGGGCTCGGGAAGAGCGAACAGGTGTAGGTGCCTGTTGGTGGTACGTCTCTGCGGATGGGCAGTGGAGCTCCTCCTCAGGGACCAGGGTGATGACCGGTCCCTGATTGTACGTCTACCGCCCTTGTCGGGCGGTCCGAGGGGCTGGAGCTCAGGGAGCGTGGGCCTGAATCCTTAGGGAGACATCCTCCTCAGCGCGAGGATGTTGAATCACATCGTGACCACGATGATGCCTTCTGGTGGGGACCTTGGAGCGGAACCCCCGTTCGGCAGGGATGAAGACCTCAACGCCGACCTCATCCACCTCCCTAAGCTAAGGGAGGTATGCATTTTCTCGTTCCAGTGACAGACTATTGAAACGATTCGAGACTGCAACTGGGGCAGTCTAGATCTGCCTTTGTGGCCGCTACTGGGCCGGCGACCAGCATGTTCTGGAAGACTGGAGGGTGTGCATGGCAGCCTCCACTGTTGGGAGAGTACCATTCATGTGGTACTCTCGGATAAACGCATCTAAGACCCAGTGTTGAAGATTCAGGGTGGGTGACGAGGTCCTCTGTAGGTGAGGTTGTCCGGTCCTTGAATTTTTTGAAGTGCGCATTTGTGAGTTCCTTTGCAATGCCATTGGATAAAAGGGAGTTCTGAAGGTACCTGTAAAACATTTTAACAAATACAAACAGAAAACCCATCAAAGTTTCATCTCATGATCCCATGCGTAATTAATGACATTTCCTGGCCCACCTTGAGAGTATAAGGGGGAACTGGCTGAGATTAGGTTAAATCTGTCATGTATGGTTAGAGATTCATGTTGGGTTCCCCATTTTTTGTTTGGATCTATTTCCCTCTGGGGAGATGGAGGACCAATGCACCCGACTACTGATCTTATTAATGGCAGGGCCCCACTCAATTTCTAAAGATGGGTACACTGGTCTTCATTTCGGAACACCCAACTATTCCATATCCAACAATACATGGACCTACTTTCCAAAGGCAGGAATCCACTGGGTGGTTTGGCCAACGATGCTTAGGAACTCACATTGGTCAAGAGGATGGGAAGTTGGGCACATGACACCCTTTTGTGGGGAAATTATTTCCTTTCCTGGGACTCTCTTATAGATTTAAGACGTATTCATATGTTTGCGAATCTTTGGTTTATACCCAAACATAGTATCCATGGTTTTTTTCCGATTGGAAATGGACAGCTGAACGCAAGGATTCAGAATCATTTACTCCTATGTTTTACCATCCCTCCTTAGGTTAATGGCCCCGAGGAGTCTGGACTCACTGAGGCAGCACAAGGAGCGGCGCAGTGAGCCGATGTGAGGATAGTCGGATCGACTGGTTGTTGGGCTTGAACCTCGGGGAGGCTTCCTACGTACCCTGCTTAGGAGGCAAGGATCAAAGTCCATGTAGTTTGAATGTAAAATTTATCGTCGTGCAGGACGAAGGCGAACTGATGTGAAGGTTTTTGGAACAACCAGGTGGTGGGATTGAACCTCTTGGAGGCTTCCTACGTACCCTATGTAGGAGGTAGGGATCAAATTCCACATAGTCTGTATAGGCTTGGGGCTTACGCTCTGAGGCATCCTAGAGTAATGGATTGGGGCTTACACTCTGAGGAGGACCATAGGAGTATGTCTTGGTCGATACCTACTCTAAGCCTAGGTGAGTCATTCTCGGTGTGAGAAACAAGAGGCAGCAAGGACTAGACGATCACATCACGAGAGGTGCGTCCGTGAGAAGTGGAGTGGGGCTTATACATGAAGCGGCCCATAATGATAGATTGGGGATTACACTCTGAGGAGGCCCAGGCGACAAAGCGCAGAGGGAGAGGGAAAGGAGGTGCTCCTGTTCCCATCTGCTCTCTTGTAGTACATGAGGGCTTCCTTCTGATGGGTATTTTACTACCCCCAAGGAGCACTTAACAAGTGGAGGGGAAGAAAGAAGATTTCCGGGCTCAGACACCACATTACTGTGGGAATGTGAACCTAGGAATGCTTCGTGAACCTGCTCAAGGTTTGGGGCAACCCCTTCGCCTCTAATTACCGTGGGTATGTGAAATCAAAATGGAGCGCTGATGCGCCTGAGGGTTACACCACGCAGATCTTGTGTAGGCATAGGCTCGGGGCCAATGAATAGGCCAATGAGGGATTCACAGAGGATCAGGCCGGATTGGAAGGATTTTATCTGGCCTAGAGAATGGGAACTCAGAAGGCTCTGATGGACCACATGTATGAAGGAGTGATGGCACCCTTCATGTAGGAAGGTGCTACGCGGTTGGAGAAGATGTCCGTGAACTGGGGTGGTTCGCTGACTGAGGGGCATCCCGCGAACCAGGGTGGTTCGCGGTCTGGCGAGCATCCCGCGAACCAGGGTGGTTCGCGGTCTGGCGAGAATCCTGCGAACTAGGGTGGTTCTCGGCTTCAGGTTCGGCCCGTGTACCAGGGGGTATGTGGATGGGTCCACACGAGCAGCAGTGGCCAAGGGCGGTGCCAATCGAGGGTTCTTCGGTCGAGGCTTCGCTCGCGTAAGAGGGTTCTACGTGGTGTGGTGGATCAGAAAAGAGGCATAAACACCTTGGTCTGTGGGTAGTGCATTCATGGAGGGGCTATGGTTCACAATCTTCTATTTTTTATGTTATTTTAAGATCATGGTTCACCAAATTATTATGATTTTATGGTTCCTTATTAGTTCATTCCCAGGTTTATACCTACTCTGGTTCGCGAACGGGAACTTCACTATTTGTGAAATCCTAAGCCTTACTTCAAAATCCTTCCCCCGAATCTGATCGCTCTTCTATGAATTCTCTTCCTCCACCTTCGAATTGTCTGAATCCTAATCCCTTTTCCCTTCCCCCTTGATCTCCTTTTATAGAGTGGGGAAAGAGATGTATCTGTGGCCACGTGACACCTTTTGCGGAGTCCCATGACTGAAAACCCAGTTTATGGCTGACTTGGTCAATCCCCAATTTGGAGTGGGTACTGAGTGCTTCTCCCCCCCTCGCAAACCGAACTCAGGGAGTGCTTCGTGGCCGTGGAGGTTTCCGCCTCCATTCCGCGAATGACAGTGGATGCGGCTTGAACTGGTCGACGTGGTCCGTGGTTGGGGCGATTCATGATGGTGAACCGGATTGGTGCACATCCTTCCTTGCGACCACGGAGGATCTCCGCCTCCATTTTGTGAACGACGATGGTTCACGGAGGGGGTTCCTCGCGGAGCCTGGCCGCATCATGTTTTCATGGGACCGGTCCGCGGACCAGTCCTTCATGTGTCCCTTCTTTGAATTTCCACCATTTTTTTCCCTAATTCTTTTGAGGGATTTGGGTAGAATCTACATTGCGGATTTTTCAGGACCCTACAAGGGTTTTTATGAATTTTCTAATTTTCTTGAGTTTTCTTATGTTTTTATGTTTTTTATAGTTAGAAAATGTTTTTTGGTGTATGTAGGGTTTTTAGATTTTTTAATTATGTTTTAGGATTTTTATAGATATTTATTCTTTTTTAAAAAATTTAGGGGATTTTATGGGTTTTATTTGTTTTTAGGTTTTTAGGGTCTTTTTGGGGTCTTTTGGTTTGTAGTGTTTATTAGGTTTTCAGGTTTTCAGGGGATTTAATTGTTTTTAGTTTTTCAATGATATCTTAGGACTTTCTATGGGTTTTCATGGTTTTTTACGTTTTCAGATATTTTTATGGATTTTATAGTATTCTTATGGTTTTTGGGGGTTTTTATGGTTTCAGGGTTTTATAAATATTTAGTTATTTTGGGGGATTTTATAGGATTTTTATGTTTTTAGGGATTTTGATGGTTCTTGGGTATTATATTTTTTTAGTTTTTTAGGGGTTTTAGGTTTTTTTAGGATTTGAGGTTTTCTTGGTGTTTCCCAGTGTTTTTAGGGTTTTTTTACATTTTTAGGGATTTTTAGGGATTTTTTAGGTTTTTTGTGGTTTTTAGGGTTTTTAGGGATTTTTAGGGGGTTTATGTATTTTTTTTGTTTTGGGGATTTAAGGGTTTGTAGGGTATTTTGTTTTTTAGTTGTTTTCATGGTTTTTGGGTTTTTAGGTTTTCCTTATAGATTTTTATGTTTCTTAGGGGTTTCTACTTTTTGGGCATTTTTTGGGATTTTTTATGATTTTATGGGTTATAAAGGTTTTTAGTGATTTTGATTGTTTTTTGGGTTTTTAGGGTTCCTAGTGTTCTAACAGTTTATTTGGGTTGTTAGGTTTTTTTTGAGATTTTTTGGGTTTTAAGGTTTTTATAGTTTAATGTTTTTTGCGGTTTAAAGGGTTTTTAGAGTTTTATTGGTATTTTAGTGTTTTTATGGGGTTTTAGGGTTTTTTAATTTTTAAGGGGTTTTAGTGGTATTAGGGTTTTTAGAATCTTTTTTGGGTTTTTATCTTTTTTTAGAATTATAGGGGTTTTAATTATTTTTATGATTTTAAGGTTTTCTTTTGGATTTTCACTTATTTATGGGAATGTAAAATTTTAAGTATATTTTAAGTATTTTATAGGTTTTTAGGCTTTTTTAGGGAGTTTGAGGTGTTTTTAGTGGTTTTAGGGTTTTTAGGTTTTTTTCCAATTTTTTTAGGTTTTTAGGTATTTTATGTGTTTTCAGGTTTTTAAGGTTTTCTTATATTTTTTTAGTGATTTTAAGGTATTTAATGTTTTTAGGTATTTTTATGGATTCTTTAGGCTTTTTATAGTTTTCATATTTTTAGGGATCTATGGGTTGTTAGGTTTTTTTTTGGTTTTATGGGTTTTATGGGTGTTTTGAGGTTTTGGGTTTTTTAGTTTTTTATAGGATTTAAGGTTTTTGTAGATTTTCAAACATTTTATGGGTTAAAAAGTTTTTGCTGTTTTTAGTGAATTTTTATGTTTTTAGTGGGGTTTTTGTGTTTTTATGGTTTTTGGAGTTTTATGGTTTTAGGGGTTTTATGGTTTTCAGTGTCTTTAGGCTATTTTAGTGTTTTGATATTTTTTTTGGTATTTTGGGGATTTTATGTGCTTTTAGGTTTTTAAGGTTTTCCTAGGTTTTTTCATTGGTTTTATGGTTTTTTATATTTTTTGGGATCATTAGGTAATTTTTTTTATTTTTGGGGGTTTTTAGGGATTTTAGGTATTTTTAGGGTTATTAGGTTTGTTGGAGGGGGGGGGGGGGTTGGGGATTTCTTATAGTTCTTCAAGTTTTAGGTTTCATTGGGTTCTTAGTGTTTCTTTGGTTTTTAGGGGATTTAGTTTTTTTAGGTTTTTATGGTTTTCATAGTGTTTTTCAGGGGTGTTAGGTTTTTTTATTCTTTTATTTTTTTTGGGGATTTCTTAATATTTTTATGGTTTTCAGTGTTTTTATAGATTTTGAGGGGTTTTTTTGTATTTTTGTGGTTTTAAGGTTTTAATAATTTCTTTTTGGGTTTTAGGGTTTTTTAGAGTTTTTATGTATTTTTAAGGGTTTTTCGGGTTTTTTAACAATTTTTGGGTTTAAAGGTTTTTAGAATTTTTAGTGGGTTTTTAGGGTTTTTATGGGTCTTTAGGGTTATTTAAGGTTTATATAGGTTCTTATGTTTTCTCGGTGTTTTGGGGTATTTTATGGTTTTTGGTGAATTTTAGGATTTTTAGGACATTAAAGTGTTTAGTTATTTTTAATGTTTTCTTATATTTTTCAGGATTTTTAGAGTTTATTACTTTTTGGGGTTCCTTATGAATTTTTTTATGATTTTTTTGATTTTTGTGGAGTGTAAGGGATTTTGAGGTATTAGGATTTTTTTAGGGATGTTGTTGGTTTTTATTGTTTTTTATATTTTTTAGCATTTTATAGGTTTTTAAGGAATTTGATGTATATTTTGATATTTAGTGTTTTTTATGGATTTTAGGGTTTTTTAGTGTATTTAGATTTTTTTAGGGATTTTAAGGGATTTTTGGGTTTTTTATGTTTTTATGGATTTTTAGAGATTTTTATGATTTTTTTGGTTTTAGGGTTATAATGGATTTTGACATTTTTTAGCTGTTTTAGGTGTTGTAGGGTTTTTTTGATTTTCATAATGATTTCTAGTTTTTTGGTTTTCTTTAACATTTTTAGTGTTTAGAAGGGTTTTTGAATTTTTAGTGGGTTCTTAGGTTTTTATGGGTTTTTGGGGTTTTTAATGGTTTTCAGGGTTTTTTGTTTCTTTGGGGTTTTTAGAGTTTGAGGGATTTTTAGGGGTTTTACGGTTTTTATCATGCTTTAGGGGTTTTAAGTGTTTTTTCTTTTTTTATGGTCTTCTTAGGTATTTTCATGGTTTTTATGGTTTTTTGAGATTTTTATGGATTTTTTGGGTTTTTGTGGGTTTTAGGGTTTTAGGGTTTTTAGAATTTTTATGTTTTTAGGGATTTAAAGTGTTTTTATGTTCCAATGGTTTATTAGGGGTTTTCATTGTTTTTATGTTTTGTTACATTTTTAGGTATTTTATGTATTTTTAAGGATTTTTTTAGTTCTTTTAGGTTTTTAGTGATTTATAGGGTTTTTATGTTTTGGGGATTTATGGGTTTGATAGGATTTTTTAGTTTTTATGGTTTTCTATGTGTTTTTGGTTTTAATGGTTTTGTATAGTTTTTTTTAAATTTTAGGTGATTAATTCGTTTTTTAGTTTATAGTGATTTTTTGGGTTTTTTTGGGTATTTATATTTTTTTGGGGTTTTATGGGGTTTATGTTTTTTATGGTTTTTGGGTTCTTTTAGTATTTTTTAGTGTTTTTAGTGATTTTTAGTTTATTTTAACTATTTTTAGGATTTTATGGTTTTCAAAGGGAAAAATAGAAGTAGGACGATGCTATTGTCGGCCCCACAAAATTTATTAGAAAAAATAAAATTCAATCAAGGGATGGGAAAGGTCAATCAACACACACCCAAAAAACCCTAGACACCCCCAAAAATCCCAAAAATCCCCCACGAAACCCAAAAGGCATACAAAAACCAATAATAGAAGAAATTTAAAACCATATCCATCAGCACCTCTTGGCCAATCATCAACCAACATCCCACACCCTAGTTTCCCTCATCCATCGTCACCTTACCAAGTAGATCCACTACAAGGAACACAGAACCATCAACATCAAAATCATAAACATCACCTTCATCGCGTCCCAGCTATGCAAAAACCATCACCCAACAACTCAAATTCTAGAAAACATCACCTTATAACTAGTCAGCTTCCATCATTTCACACCTAATACCACAACCAGAAACACTTGTCCACAAGCACCCACGACTAGAAACAATCTGCTGCACCCATATCTGTTTTTTTAAACCGATAACCAAACAATCCCTCCAACAACCCAGTAATCCCCCATTATGGCTAGACTGTGCCCAACACCTCGCAACCAAACCAATATATATCACCAGCAACGACTCAAAATCAAACCAACAACAACTCAGGAATCCATAGTCCATCATAAAAACTAGAACACAACATAACTTAAACATACCTTCATCAATAGAATAAAACCATGATGAGGCTAAGGAACCATAAACACAAACCTACATCTTCTGTGAAAAACAATGACAAAATAGATCTGAAATCCCACACAAGAGAACCAAGAATGCCACCACCAATCCACCGTAACACCCTCCACTTCTACCATATCCCATCGTGAAGATAGAAGAGCCAGAAAACCCCTCCAAGACATAGATCTAGAATTAGATGTGAGGATTTCATCACTGATGACCGAGAAATTATTCCACACATCCACCAAAACTAGTCATTCCTGCCAATGAGAAATCCGATATGCCAGAAGGAAACCCCAATGCTGTCCCTTTCACAAGGAGTTTTATGAAGACACCACATAGCTGACGACCAAGAAATCTAGACCGTTGCACCACACCTCCACCAAAACCAGTCACTCCTGCCACCGAGATAGCCAATCTACAGGAAGTAAACCATAAAGTAGGCATTTTCAAAAGGAATCTAACGAAGAAGAGCATGACACATGAAGCCTGAGCCCTTGCCACCACAAAAAATGACCACCACCCCGACTCAGCCACGATTCCCACTACAAGGAGTATAGGAGGCTAAAAACATATGGAAGAAGTAGTATATTAGTGAAGAAAAGCATCCATATCCAGAATAAATCCCTAGAGAACGTAGCGCCGAGAGAGCGACCCTAGGGGAGTGCATCGGTATTCATTCCCTTTCATTTATGGTTTTATTAGAGGTTTTCATTTTTTTTTGTTTTTTTATATTTTTATGTATTTTTTTGGGAATTTTTATGTTTTTAGGGTCGTTTATGGTTTCTAGGTATTTTTCGGGGTTTTAGGGGAATTTTGGGAGTTTAAGGCATTTTTATGTCATTTGTAGGTCTTTTTTAGGATTTTTATTTTTTAGGGTTTTTAGAGATTTTTAGGGGTTTTATGGATTATTATGGGTTTAAAGGATATATGGGTTTTAGGGTTTTTTATCTTTTAGAGTTTTTAAGGTTTGTATAGTTTTTTAACATTTTTAGGGGTTTAGAGTGATTTTGAGTTTTTAGTGGTTTTATGGTTTTATGGGTTATTAGGTTTTTAGAGTATTAAGTGGTTTTTATATTTTTAATGATTTGTTTGGTATTTTCTAAAATATTGTGTCTTTTAGGGTTTTTTGGGACTATTTGGGTTATTAGGAATTTTTAGTGTTTTAATGGTTTTTGGGGATTTAGGAATTTTTAGTTTTTTAGGGTTCTAGGTTTTTTTACAATTCTTGAACATGTTTATTGGTTTAAACAGATTTTAGAGTAACTGTTAGTTTTTTGGGTTTTAAGGGGTTTTTAGGGACTTTATTGTTTTATAGTTCTTATGGGTTTTAAGGGTTATTTGGGATTTTGTGTATTTTATTTTATTAAGGATTTTAATTATTGCTGGGTTTTTATGGTTTTCTTTTTTAGGATTTTTTTTGTGTTTTTTAATTTTTAGTTATTTTTATGAATTTTCAGAATTTTTTCTGTTTTAAGATTTTTAGGGATTTTCAGCTTTTTAGAGTTTTTAATGACTATTTGGGTTTTTCGTTTTTTTGTAGGTTTTAATTTTTATAATGATTTTATGGTTTTCTTATGATTTTTTAGGTTTTAGTGTTTTTTACATTATTAGGTCTGTTCAATGATTTTCTAGGATTATTATGTTTTTTAGGGTTTTTTGGATTTTGTATGTTATTATGGTTTTTATTTATTTATCGTCTTTTTGAGTATTTTTTTTGTGTTTTTATCGTTTTAGGGTTTTTTAGTGTTTTTTAAAATTTTTATGGTTTTAAAGGGTTTTTATATTTTTTATTCCATTTTTATATTTTAAAGGGGTTTTGTGGTTTTTATGGATTTTAGGGGGTTTTAGGATTTTTAAGGACTTTTTTGGGTTTTTAGGATTTTTAGGATTTTTTATTTTTTAGTGGTTTTAAGAGTTATTTGGTTTTTAAGGTTTTCTTAGTGTTTTCTGGGTGTTTAGGTTTGTAGTTTTTTATGAATTATTTAGGTTTTTAGGGTTTTTAGGGTTTTTAGGGGGTTTCTATAATTTTTTATCAATTTTTATGATTTTTAGGTGTTTAACATGTTTTAGGTTTTTAATATTTTCTTAAGAAATTTGACAGTTTTTATGGGTTTTTATGTTTTTAGGGATTTTTTGGGTTTTTTCTATTTATATTGATTTTATGGTTTATAGGAAATTTGAGGGGTTTTAGGGTTTTTAGTTGATTTATTGTTTTTCCGGAATTTAGGGTTTTTTAAGTATTGTATGGTTTTTATGTTTTTAGTGTTTCTAATATTTTTAGTGGTTTAAAGGTCTTTTAGTGTTTTTAGGGTTTTTATGGTTTTTTTATTATTTTTAATGTTATAGGGGGTTTATGGTTTTTATTGTATTTTAGGTTTTTAAGTTTTTTAGCATTTTTTAGGGTTTCTAAAGGTTTTATGTATTTTTTTATGGTTATCTTAGAATTTGTAGGGTTTTTTACGTTTTTATAAATTTTTACGCCTTTTCAAGATTTTAATATTTTTTATGTGTTTTAGGGAATTGGTTGTTTTTTAGGGTTTCTAGTGTTTTTAGGGGATTTAGTATTTTTTTTGTTTTGTTTTTTGTTTTAATTGTTTTTAGATTTTTTGGGATTTCTCACACTTTTTAGTGGTTTTAGGTTTTTTAGGTTCTGGTTTTTTACAGATTTCATAGTATTTTAATGTTTTCGTAGTGTTTTTAGGGATTTTAAGGGTTTTTAGCATTTTTATAGTATTTATTGTGTTATTATGGTTTTCATGTTTTTTTAGATTTTCTGGTTTTTAGGGTTTTTTAGAGTTTTCTTTCATTTTAGGGGTTTCAATGGTTTTGAGAGTTCTTTGAAGGTTTTTAGGGTTTTTATGGGTTTTAAAGGTTTTTTTATGGTTTTTATAGATTTTAATGTTTTTATTTTTTTTGGATTTTTAGTATTTTTTAATAGTTTTAATAGTTTTAGGTTTTTTATGGGACTTTAGTGTGTTCAGGTTTGTAATTATTTTTAGTATTTTTTACAGTTTTAGTGATTTTTAGGGATTTTCTTTGGGTTTTTTGTATTTTTAACATTTTTTTATATTTTGAGGGGTTTTGGCTTTTATGGATTTTAGGGGTAATATTTTATTATTTTTTAGGGGTTTATTTGAGTTGTTTAATGTTTAATGTTTTTTTATATATTTTTAACAATTGTAGGGGTTTAAAGGTTTTTTAGAGTTTTTACTAGTTTTTCTTGTTGTTATGGGTTTTAAGGCTTTTAGGGGTTTTATGGTTTTTAGGGGTTTTATTGTTTTTAGGGACTTTAGAATTTTAGGGTTTTTTATCTTTTTTATGATTTTCAAGTGTTTTTAGGATTTTATGTTTTTCATAAGGTTTTTTTATATTTTTAGGGTTATTAATTTTTTGGGATTTTTAGTGATATTTTAGTATTTTTATGGGTTTTCTGGTTTTTAGAGAGTAAGAGGGGATTCAGAGTTTTTGAGGAATTTTTGGTTTTTAGATATTTCTTGGTTTTTTGGGTATTATGTTTTTTAGGTTTTTAATGATTTCTTAGGTATTTTCAGGGTAATTACGGTTTTATACATTTTTTTTTATTTTTAGGTATTTTTTAAATTTTTATTGGGTTTTAGAGTGTTTATTTATTTTCACTAGTTTAAGGTTTCTAGTTTTTTTGGGTTGATATGGTATTTTGTGTATTTTTGAGGTATTTTTGTTTTTTTTGGGATTTAGGTTTTTTTAGGTTTATAATTTTTTTTAATATTTTATTGGGGTTTAAAGAGATTTTAATTTTTAAGTTGTTATTTTGGGTTTTTATAAGTTTTACGGTTTATAATACATTTTGAGGTTTTATGGTTTTTAGTGTTTTAGCGTGTTTGTGGGTTTTGATAGTTTTTATCATTTTTATGTTTTTTAAGTGTTTTTTTTGCTTTTAGGTTTGTAATGTTTACATAGGGATTTTAAGGATTTTTAGTGTTTTTTACGTTTTTATAGACTTTTTGGGATTCTTTAGGTTTTTTTAATATTTTTAGGATTTAAGAGTAATTTAGTTTTTTCTGGTTTTTTAGGGTTTTTAGTGTATTTTAGTTTTTTAAGAGTTTTAATTGTTTTTCAGTTTTTAAGGATTTCATTGAAGTTTTCATGGCTTTTAGGTTTTTTTCTATTTTGTGATTTTTTATGATTTTCTAGTTTTTTATGCTTTTAGGTTTTTTGAGGGTTTATAAGGTTTTTAGGGTTTTTTTTTATTTTTTGGGGATTTATGGTTTTTTTAATTTTTTGTGGGTTTAATGGATTCTTGTACTTTTTAACATTTTTAGGGGTTTAGGTGTTTTTTTGAGTTTTTAGTTATTTTTTAGGTTTTTTATGTGTGTTTTTGGTTTTTAATGTTTTAGGGGTTTTAGGGTTTTTAGGATATTTTTGGTTTGAAAGGGATTTTTAGGTTTTTTATCCTTTTTTGGGTTTTAAGTTGTTTTATATGTTTTTAAATTTTTAAGGTTTCCTTCTAGTTTTTAGGGGTTTTAACTTTTTATATTTTTAGGGAATTTTAGAACTTTTTATAATTTTTAGGGAATTTTATGATTTTCGTGATTTTTAGGATTTTATGGATTTTTACGGTATTTAGGGTATTTAGGGTATATAAAGATTCCTGGATTGTTTGGGTATTAGGGTTTTTGAGTTTTTTAGTGTCTTAGAGTATTTTAATATTTTTATTGTTTTATAGGGTTCTATAGTTTTAGTGGATTTTAGTGTTTTTAAGTGTTTTTAGGTTTTTTATGGTTTTAAGGGCATTTCATGGTTTTTAGGGGTATCTAGGGTTTCTAGGGTCTTTTAGGTTTTTTAGGGATTTTGATGGGTTTTTGGGGTTTTTAGGGTTTTTATCATTTTTATGGTTTTTAGGGTTTTAAGGGTTTTTATTTATTTTTTCGTTTTTAGGCATTCTTAGGGGATTTCAGGTTTTAGGGTTTTTATGTTTTTAGTGTTTTTTAGGGATTTTTAGGGTTTTATCATTTTTATGGTTTTTTTTGATTTAGAGGGTTTGAGGTTTTTTAGGTTTTTGGGTTTTTATGTTTTTTTGGGTTTCAGGGTTTTTTTTGATTTATTTAGAGTTTTTAAGGATTTTTGGTTTTTAAAGAGTTTTTAGTGTTTTTAGTGGTTTTTAATGATTCTATGGGTTTTTAGTTTTTTAAAGTTTCTAGGGATTTTCAGGTTATTTGGGTGTTTAGGGTTTTTTAGGGTTTTATGTTTTTTATAGTTTTTAGTATTTTTCAGGGTTTTAGTGGGTTTTAGTGTATTTTGGTTTTTAAGGGTTTCTTAGGGTTTTTAGGGTTTTTAGTGTTTTTTCCATTTTCAGGGATCTTTCAGGATTTTTAGGAATTTATGTGTTTTTGGTTTTTCGGGTATTTTAATGGTTCTTTATGGGTTTACGCTTTATTGTGTTTTTATCTGTTTTAGGGGTTTTCTTTTGAGTTTTTAGGGTTTTTATGGTTTTTTGGGTTCCTTGTAATTTTTAGGTGTTTAAAGGGTCTTTAGACTTTTAATTTGTTTTTTGGTTTTTCACTGGGTTTTGGGTTCTTTTAAGGTTTTAGGGGTTTTATAATTTTGAGGGAATTCTATGGTTTTTAGAGGTTTTTAGAGTTTTAAGTGTTTTTAGGTTTTTATTGGTTTTTAGTGTTTTTGTCAATTTTTATTTTGTTCTGTTATAATGTATTTTTAGTGATTTTTTATGATTTTTTGGTTTTTAGGGATTTGGAGGGGTTTTGGGGATTTTTGGGTTTTAGGATTTTTAGGTTTTTTTATTTTTTAGGATTTCTAAGTGCTTTTTGGTTATTAATGTTTTATTTTGGGGGTTTTTTGGGTTTTTTTAGGGTTTTTATGTTTTTAGGGGATTTTAGGGCATTTTTAGAGTGTTTTGGTTTTTTGGGTTTTTTGTGTTTTTGAGGGTTTTAGGGATTTTCAGGTTTTTTTGGTCTTTTAATGTATTTTATGATTTTTTGCATTTGTAGATTTTTAGGGACTTTAAATATTTTTCTATTTTAATGGTTTATTTGGAATGTTTAGGATTTTTTATGTTTTATTCATTTTTAGGGATTTTTAGTCATTTTTTAATATTTCTATTACTTTTTTGGACTTTTTTTTGAAATTTGCGGGATTTTGGGTTTTTTTCTTTTTAGGGATTTTACGAGTTTTGTGGGTTTTTATGATTTTTTTATTGTCTTGGAACATTTTTAGGGGTAAATGGTTTTTAGATTTTTTTAGTGGGTTTTTAGTGGTTTTATTGGTTTTATGAGTTTTTTATGTTTTTAGTGGTTTTATTATTTTTAGGGTCTTTTTGTTTTTAGGATTTTTAGGGTTTTAGGTCCTCCTAAGGATTTTTAGGATTTATCTATTTTTATGTATTTTAGGGATTTTGAGGGGGTTTATTCTTTTATAAGGGTTTTATGGTTTTTAGTTTCCTTCTTGGTTTTTAGGGGTTTTATATTTTTTTACGGTTTTCATAGGGGTTTTCAAGGTTTTCATGGGTCTTTACTTTTATGTTATTTTTAGGTATTTTTCAGTATTTTGGTTGTTTTTAGTTTTTCACCGTGTTTGTGGGTTTTTTGGATTTTATTGAGTTTTTATGGGTTTTTAAGTTTTTTAGAGTTTTTACCATTTATAGGGGTTTTAAGTGCCTTTATAGTTTTTACTTATTTTTTAGAATTTTATGTTTTTTTTGGTTTTTATGGATTTTGAGAGTTTTTAAGGTCTTTAAGAATTTTCAGGTTTTTATGATTTTATTATGTTTTTGTGTTTTCTTATATTTTTAGTGTTTTAAAGGATTTATATATTTTTTTAAAAAAAATTAAATGTTTAAATCTTTTTTTGAGTTTTTAGTGGTTTTAGGGTTTTTATGTGTTTTTAGGTATTTTATGGTTTTTATGGGTTTTATGGTTTTTGCTATTTAGGGATGTTATGGTTTTTAGAATTTTTATTTCTTTTTAAGTGGTATTAAGTGTTTTTAGGTTTTTATGGTTTTAGTAGCATTTTTTGGGTTTTATGGGTTTTTACATTTTTATAGATTTTTAGGGATTTTTTATGATTATTATGGGATTTTAGGGGATTTATGAATTTAAGGATTTTAAGGGTTTTGGTATTTTTATGTTTTTATCGTTTTTTGGTTTTGGGGGGTTTAAAGTGTATTTAGTTTTTTATGGTTTTCATAGGATTTTTTTAGGATTTAATATTTTTTGACTTCTTTAGGGATTTTGGGGACCTTTTAGGATTTTATGGATTTTTTTTGGGGTTTTAGGGGATTTTTTTTTTGATTTTTTTAGGGTTTCAAGTTTTTAGATTCTTTAATGTTTATAGAGGTTTAGAGGGGTTTTATAATTTTTAATGGTTTTTAGGGTTTTTATGGATTTTTCTCATTTTAAGGGGTTTAAACATTTTTAGGTAATTAGGGTATTCATAAAGGGTTTCATGTTTTTATGGTTTTTATGTTTTTAGAAATTTTTAGGGATTTATTAGGATTTTTAGGTTTTTTATTGTTTTTTGGGTTGTTAGAGGTTTTTATGTTTCATAGTATTTTAATTTATTTAGAGTTTTTAAATGTTTTTATGGGATTATAATGAATTAGATTTTTTAGTAGTTTTTAGGGTTAAGGGGTTTTAATGTTTTTAGGGGGTTTGTGGTTTTTAGGGGTTTTAGCAATTTTTTTTTGTTTTTAGGGTGTATTGGTTTTCATAGGTTTTTATGGTCATCATAGTGTTTTCAGGGCATTTAGGGTTTTTATGTTTTTATGGATTTTGGGTTATTTTTTAGTATTTTTATGGGTTTTAGTGGTCTTTTGTGATTTTGAGGGTTTTTAGCAATTTTTTAGGTTTTTATGGGTTTAATTGTTTTTAGTTTTTTAGGTTTTTCTTAGGGGGGGGTACAAGGTTTTGTGGTTTTTTTCATTTTAGGTATTTTTATGGATTTTTAATGATTTTTATGGTATTTATGGGTTTTAGGGATTTTGAGGATTTTAGGGATTTTTTTGTTTTTTTTATTTTTAAGAGTTTTTTGAGTTTTTATTGTTATTATGGTTTTAAAGAGTGATTAATCATTTTTAGGGATTTAAGGGTTCTTTATATAGTTTATGCATTTATAGATGTTTTTTGGGATTTTTGGGTTTTTTTAATGTTTTTGGGGTATTAAGTTCCTTTCAAGGATTATTATGGGTTTTTGAATTTTTATATTTTTATGGATCATATGTGTTTTTATGTTTTCAATTTTTTCTTTGGGTATTAAGGGTTTAAGGGCTTTTTAGTTTTTAAGGCTTTTACGGTTCTTTTGGATTAGTAGTGCTTTTAGGGTTTTTTTGGGTTTTTGAGGATTCTTATGTTTTTTACGTTTTTTAGATTCTTAGTAATTTTATGTGTCTTTTAGTGTTTAAGGGTTTGTTTTTATTTTTCATTGGTTTGAGGGGTTTTTATGTTTATACAGAATTCTAGGAATTTTTTATGATTTTTATGGGTTTTAAGGTTTTCATGGATTTTGATGTTTTATGGGTTTTTAGAGTTCTTATGGGTTTTTCAGTTTTTGAGGTTTTTTTTTACTTTTTTAAGGTTTTTATTTTTTAATGGTTTTTAGATTTTTGAAAAAAATTTAAACATTTAAAGGGTTTTTAATTTTTTTAGTGGGTTTTTATGAGTTTTATATGTATTTATGGGGTTTTTATTTTTTAGTGGTTTTATGGGTTTTATAGGCTTTGGGTCTTTCAGGGTTTTCATCATTTTTAGGGTTTTTATGTTTTAAGGGTTTATTTGTATTAATCCAGGTTTTATTTTTTTTTCGTATTTTATCTATTTCAGGTATTTTTTTAGTATTTTTATGGTTTTTTGTTATATTGAGGGTTTTTAGGTTTTTTAGTGTTTTTTGGTACTTTAGTTTTTTTTGGGTTTTTAGGGGTTTATTTATTTATGTTTTTAAGTATTTATTAGGTTTTTTAGAATTAATTTTTCTGGTAGTTTTATTAATTTTTTGTATTTTTTATGTATTTTTTTGATTTTATGATTTTTTTGAGTTTTTTTTTGTGTTTTTAGTTTTTTAGAGTTTTTAAACATTTTTATGCGTTTAATGGATCGTTAGAGTTTTTAGTTTGGTAGGGTTTTATTGGGTTTTACGTGTTTTAGGAGTTTAATGGTTTTTAGGAAATTTGGGGTCTTTTCAGTTTTTTATAGTTTTTATCATTTTTAGGTTTTTACGGTTTTTATCTATATTTAGGTTTTTAATGTTTTCTTAAGTATTTTTAGAGGTTTTCGGAATTTTCATATTTTGGGGATGTTTTTTCATTTTTATGGGTTTTAGGGGTTTTAGTGATTATGAGTGGCTTGGGGTTTTTTAGGGGTTTTAGGTTTTTCTATGGTTTTTAGCATTTTAATGTTTTTTAGTCATTTTAACTACTTTAGATTTTTAAAGGTTTCAAAGGGGTTTTCAGTTATTTAGGGTTTTGACTTTTATAGGGATTTTTTTGGTTTTTTAAGGATTTTTTTTACAATTTTATGGATTTTGATGGGTTTATTTGTTTTTTTGGTTTATATGGATTGTATTATTTTTTTTGATTTTAGGGTTTTTTTATTTTATTAGGGGTTTTAAGGGTTTATTGACTTTACTTATTTTTAGGAATTTAAATTTTTTATAGTTTTTAGTGGGTTTTTTGGTTTGTTATGGGTTTTAAGGGATTTTAATATTTTAAGGGTTTTTATGGATTTGTGGGGTTTTTTGGGTTTTATGGTCTTTTTACGGGTTTTAGTGTATTTATATTTTTACAGGGTTTAGAGGTTCTTATGGTTTTATGGTTTTCTTAAGGTTCTTAATGGAATTTAATTTTTTTACATTCTTAGGCATTTTTATGGATTTTTATTGTTTTTATGAATTTTAAAGTTTTGTATGGATTTTGAGGGTTTTTTAGGGGTTTGTAGGGGTTTTATAGTTTTTTGGGTTTCCATCAGTATTTAGGTATTTAGTGGTTTTAAGTTCTTTTATGTTTTTAATATTTTCTTTGGGTTTTTAGAGTTTTTCTGGGTTTTTATGTTTTTTTTTGGGTTTTAGGGATCCTTTTAAAAAGATTAGATTTTTATGGTATTTAGGGATATTGAAGGGTTTTAGGGTTTTTTTTTCAATTTATAGGTTTCTTGGGGTTTTAATTGATATTATGTTTTATGTTTTTCATAGTGATTTTCAAAGTTTTTATAGATATTTAGGGATTTTTTTGTATTTTTATTGTTTGTATGGTTTTTTCTTATTTTAGGGATTTGTGGGGATTAATGGTTTTTATGTTATTTAAGGTTCTTATTGGTTTTTTGGGTATTTTATGGGTTTTTTAGATTTTTTTGTTTTAATTGTTTTTAGAGTTTCTTGATGATTTTAGAGGTTTAATGGGACTTTATAGTTTTAGTGGTTTTTAGGGTGGTAATGGAGCTTTAAGGGGTTTTATGTTTTTTTGGTTTTCTGGGTTTTTAGGGTTATTAGGGTATTTTAGAGTTTTTTTTATTTTAAGGGTTCTTTAGGTATTTTTGGGGTTTTATGTGTTTTTAGGTTTTAAAGGTTTTCTTAGTCGTTTTATGGGTTATTAAGATTTTTTATGATTTTAGTGAATTTCATGGATTTTTTAGGATTTTTATTATTTTTTAGAATTTTTAAATATTTTATGGGTTTTAGGGTTTTTAGGGGTTTTTGTGTTTTTTATGTTTTTATGTATTTTTATGGATTTTTAGGATTTTTAGGGTTTCTAGGGTTTTTAGGGATAATTATGGTTTTTAGGGTTTTGGGGGTTTTTTGGTTTTTTGGGGGTTTATGGATTTTAGTGTTTTTTACATTTTTATGTATTTATAGGGTTTTATGGGTCTTGGGGATTTTTAATGTTTTTGGGATATTTATGGTTTTAGGGTCATTTTTCGGTTTTAGGGTTTTTTATTGTTTTAATGTTTTTATGGGTTTTAGTTTTTGTAGGGTTTTATGGTTTTCATTGGGGGTTTTATGTGTTTAGGAGTTTTATGTTTTTAGGGATTTATATGGTGTTTTTATGACTTTATTGTTTTTTAGTTTCTTATGGATTTTGAGGGGTTTTAGTGTTTCTTATGGGTTTTATGGTTATTAGGGGTTTAACATTTTTTCAGTATTTTACGGTTTTTTGCATTTTTTTGTATTTTTAGAGCTTTAATGATTATTATGGTTTTTTCGGGTTTTTGGTATTTTTAGGGTTTTTACATTTTTTTTGTTTTTAATGTTTTTAGGAGTTTTTTAAGGGTTTTACAGTTTCTAGGGTTTTTAATGTTTTTATGGTTTTAAAGGGTTTTTGGTGTTTTTAGTTTTTTTATGGTTTCTGTGGGTTTTATAATTTTTATGAATTTTAGAGGTTTTATTTTTTAGGGTTTTTTTATGTTTTTTTAGGTTTTTTAGTATTTTTATAGGTTTTAATAATTTGTAGTCTTTTATTATCTTCTTAGGTTTTTTAGGGTTTAGGGTTTTTATAGATTGATTGATTTTATGTAATCATCCCTTCAGTTATGCCTTTTTAGTATATATAGTGTTTCGATGAGGGTTGGGAGTGTATGCAAAATTTTTGGTATTTTTTGAGTATTTTTTAAAGGATCATGGTTGGTGAATAGTTAGTGAAAACCATGTAGGTCCTACATGATACCAAGGACAATGATACAAGGGCTAAAGGGAAGGCCCACCGGTAGGTGCACAACTTTTCAAAACCATGTGCCCCCTAAGAGAAACAAGTCTAAGTGAGACAGTGATCTTTTACTTGGTTGGCACTGGATTTTTCAAATAATGTGGGATAATTTTGTGAGGTCCACCTTGAGAAAGTGGATGGCACATGGTTAGTGTAAGGTATTCTTTATCGTGTAACTGAGCATGTACGGTTTAAAACTAAGATAAAAAAGTGGGTCGAGGTCGGTATTAGCCTTTAACCACTCTTATTATCACCATTTCAACCCTAACTCAAAAATTCTTCCTCAAAAAGGTTTTATAGGATTCTCCCATTGATTCTATGGTGA
Organism: Viscum album; assembly: GCA_963277665.1. Classification (NCBI taxonomy): domain Eukaryota; kingdom Viridiplantae; phylum Streptophyta; class Magnoliopsida; order Santalales; family Viscaceae; genus Viscum; species Viscum album. The sequence goes on from OY728120.1 coordinate 2,120,180,138, forward strand.
TATGAAGGATTATATTAATGCATTGAAGCCAGATTACCTTCGTAAGTCATTGTATATTGTAGTTTTTGGTGGGTTTTTATTAGATTTATTCTCTCTCTCTCTCTCTCTCGATATTTCTTAGATATAGTATGATTTTGATAGACGTAAGGTTGTTGATTCCAATCATGGTTAGATTTCGCCTTTTTGTTTATAGGAGAAGAGATCTAAGAACTCCTTTTGTAGATTCAACCCATTTTCATTGGTGTTTTAGTATCGTTCATCATTTTCTCCATAAATCTCAAGGCAGGTGGATTCACTCTCGACCCCTATTATTGGAACTTGAAGGCTTAGTTTGATATTGATAGTTTTGATTAAAATTATATGTGAAATTTTTGTGAATTTATTTTTTATAACCTTTTTTGGTGATGGTTTATAGAGTTGTGTAAATTGGATGTTTTGTGGAAAGTGAAACTATTAACATGATTTTAAAATGATGGCTTTAAAATGGTTGTTTGGTCTCGATGCATGGATAAGTTTTGTCAACAATATTTTGGTTTTATTTAAATGTTTTGTATTAATGGTTTTCAATAAAAGTACGATTTTATTTAAATGGTTGTATTGGTTGTTTTGGAATTGGTTTTTTTGGCATAATGGTTTGGTATGTTCATGTGTCTTTGGGACAGATAAGGGTATGAGGTTTACTCAATCATTAGTGAGATGGATAAGTATATAAACTTTTCTCGGTCAAAAAGGTTCATTAAGTGACATCATACTGAAAAGATGAATCAACACTCATTACTATAGGGTGGTTTTTGGGTTCATTCATGGTTAAATGTATAGATATACATAATAGAACAAATTATTCCAAAACGGAACTTGTGAAATGGTTTTAAATAATTGTTTGGTTGCTTATTTTGGAAACTATTTTATCATGGAAAACTATTTTCTTATTGAATTATGTTTATTGTTGTAAATTTTTTTCAATTATTTTATAAAAACTATTTTTTATAAATCCACTAACATCTTTTATCCTAGTGGCGTGAGCAGGGAAGTAATTTTGGGAAAGCCTACTGATTTTTATTACACACCAATGCATTAGAACATTGTTACTTATGTAGATATTTTTTATCAAGACATAAGCAAAAGTAAAGTATCAAAATTTTCTAGTGGTGATTCATGATAAACAGACTATTTTGTGGATTTGGATCATGGTTCATGCTGGGAGTTGTGGATTCGTGTCTTAGAGTCTTTGAACTTTTGTTGGTTTGGTCTTCTGCTGTTTAATTTGATGTTTTTAGTCTTCCACTGCATAATTTTATTATAGTTTGGCATTAATATATTTGGTATTATTTTGAGTTATTTTATAATATTATCATGCATCATGTATTGGTTACATGTTATTGTATGTCTGGTTGGGTTGTTATATCTCCAAATGGAAAAGCATACTTCATCTGTTAATGAAACCATTGAAATTTATTTCCATCCTTTGGTGCCTTAGGGATATTACATAAGGCCATGTAATTTCCTCCTGCCTTCTCAATTCAATAAGTAGGGGAGGGATGATAAAAGTTATATTATCCTGGTCCTTACATGTATCTTTGTGGAAAAATTCTTATCATCTTATTTAGTCCATGAATAACAAGTGGACATTAGTTCTCTCAGTCTTGGAGTTGAAATTCATTCTGATTTATTCCTCAAGTTGAGATGGTAGAAAGGAGTAGGATTGTCAGGACATGAACTATATAGCATTAAAAGATGTAGATAACCTTTTATGCTGAACACCAATTGACCAGTGAGTTAGTTACATAATTTTTTAGGAGACACTTATATGATTTGAAATCTCATTGCCATGGGTTTATCCAATGCGACTACCATGACATGCATTGTAGAAATGACTTCCCACTAGGATTTCATATTTCATTTTGAGTAATGATATGTGATTTTTTTACAAAACTATTGATTTTTGAAAATTGTTAAAGTTGTTTTCAAATGTGATATTTTGAAAAGGAATGAAATGGTCATTTTGAAAATGGTTTTATTTTCAAAAATATGGTGAAATTTTCAAAAATGGTTGAATATTGAAATGTTTAATTTTTGAAGGAAATGTTATGATAATATGATGTGGCATAATTTTAAATTTTTAAGCCTTCAGTTACTAGAGATTTAGACATAATGAATTTTTTATGTTTCTAGAAAATAGAAATTGGTAAGAGTTATAGGATCTAACCAGATGAAGATATTGAAAATGTGGTTACACCTAAGCTAAAGGTGAACTAAAAGCTATTTAAGAGTATTTTCCTAGAATTACAGGTTTTGGATAGAGGGAACATGATGGTGTTCTATTTCCTTAGAACACCAATAGATATGAAAGTAAGTATGGTGATGTATATACTAGAGGATATTGCATTCCAATGGTGGAATTTATCCTTTTATTCTAAATTAGACAAGGCATTTCATGGGAAGATTTTGAAGAATTGTTCAATAAAAAATTCTGTCCTCACATGTTCAGAATCACTAGAATAATGGAATTACTCATCTTGAAGAAAGAAAATATTTATTTCATGGAGTATGCGACTAAATTCATGAATTTAGTGTGAATTGCAACTGAATTTGATGTTAGTGTTTCCTTGATGGTACACATTATTAATTCGGGGTTGAGGATGGAGATTCTCTCAAAGATTAGTATGATTAGTATTATTGATTATATAAACATGGTCAATAGAGTGACTATGGAAGAAAGGGATATCTCAATATATATTACTGGAGTAAGTATGTTGATGTTTATGGGAAATTTTGGTAACTAAAATGTAGGGAGAAAGTGGAATAGGGACACCACTTTCCAAGGCAGAGGGATGGTTCAATATCAGATGGAAGGATCAGTAAATCTTCCTCCACAACCAAAAAGGTATGCCTTGATGTTATCAATGTGGTTCGTACGTCCACATGAAGATAAAATGTAAATTACAAAATAGAAAATTAAAAAATTTCAATTATATGGGACATATTCAATCCTATTGTCACAATGCTCCGAGGTTAGGTGTTTGGGACACTTTTCAGGAGTCGTAGACATCGTTAGATTTGATGAGATGAGGGAAGAAGAATAATTCTCATCGACAGAATAGAGTTATCCATGATGATTCAAGTAATACCATGACACTTCATCAAGGGAAATATTAACAAGGTACTAAGGAACAAAGATTCACGAGGAAGAAATTCCATGGAGCAGAGATGGTGATTGTGGATGATTAGTCAAGACTATCGATGATGAGAGGAATGATTCTTTTTAATTCCACCCATGAACAATATTTGATTGATATTGTTGAAATAAATTAATTTATTTCTTCACATTATATTTTTTTTGATGGGTTTAAAAGTTTACATGATTCCATATATTTGTAAACATCAAAATCCTTTTGGTCAAAGAAAATATTGAGCCATTATGTGAGATCATGTTTTATAACTATTGATGTAGGTTAGATAATATGTTATTTAACTTTTCATGAGATTTATATCTATTATATAATCCTAGGTATGGATTTGATGACAACGTTCAAGGCACACTCCAACTGTTATACCAGAAAGGTTAGTTTTACAACTAAATATCGCATCAAGCATATCTTTCGAGGAGAAAAGAGTGGAAAGGCAGATGAAATGGGATAGTTGTATTGAGTAGATGGAAATATCTCATACCATTTGGTGCAATTGAATTTGGAATTTATGTAATAGATCAATAAAAATAGCTTTCAAATAGTTTTGGATTAGTTTCTAGATGTTTTCCTAAGAATTTATTAGGGTTTCCACCTATAAAGAAGTAGAGTTTATGATTGATCTATTTTTGTGGACTAGGTCTATTTCCATTCCTTCTTATTAGATATATCCAACAAAATTAAGGGAGTTGAAAGTGAATCTAGAAGATCTAGAAATAAAAGGGTTCATTCATCCTAACTAATCTCCATGGGTATCACCAATATTGTTTGTGAAAAATGAATATAGAAATATAAGGTTGTGTGTGGGTTGTCATAAACTTAACCAAGATACAATAATGAATCAGTATCCATATCCACTCATTGATGATCAATTCCACCAATTAAGGGCAACCCAGTAGTTCACCAAAAATGTCTTGGGATTAAAATATCATCAATTACGGGTTTGAGAGGATAATATTCCAAAGAAATCCTTCCAAAGTATATATGGGAATTATGAATATATGGTAATTCATTTAATTCATACAAATACACTAGAAGTATTTATGGAATTAATGAATTAGGTATTTTAGAGGAATATGTATTCTCTTATAGTTTTATTTGTGCATGAAACATTGTTGTATACAAGGAAAATAGTAGAGAATGAGAAAGACTTGGAAACAGTGTTGGGAATATTAATGGATCATAAATTGTTTAAAAAACTATCAATGTTTGAATTTTGGATACAATAGTTATGTTTCTTAGGTCACATAATATCTAAAAATGTTCTTTCTATGGATCCAAAAATATAGCAGTTGTTTTCTCTTGGAAACCACAAAATAATGTATTTGAGATATGTACTTTCCTTGGTCTATATGGTTTTTACCAATTCTTGGTTCATTATTTTTCATGACTAGATTCTCAAATGAAACATTTAAATGGAATAATGTTCCATATCAAGGGGATGATAAATGTCAGATGTTTTTACAAGAGCTTAATGTTCACCTAACATTAGAAACAATCTTGATTATTCCTATATCAGGGTAAGGGTATATGGTGTATTATGATGCTTTGGAATTAGGGTTGTTTGCTGTTCTCATTAAAGGAGATCATGGTGTTTCATATGGCTCAAGACAGTTGCTGTTACATGGGATGAATCACCAAACACATGATTTAGATTTAGTTGTCATATTCCACTCTTTGAAAACATGGAATCATTATCACTTTGGAGAGAAATTTACTATGTTTACATATCATAAGAAATTGAAACATATTTTCACACAAAGCTACATGGAACTAATAAAAATAATTTAGATAGAGTATCTCCAAATATTTGAGTATTAATTTATGTATACATAGAGAAAAGGAAATATGGGTGAAGATGCATTAAAAATAAATTTGTATTCTCAATTGGAAAAAAGGCATTAGACCAATGGAAGTTGTTGTCGATCATCAATGAAATGCACATGGAATGTAAAGTCCAAGGTGATGATGTGTCTTACTTTATAGTTACATTATTTCTTAATTTGGTAATAATGGTAAAAGAGGAAGATACATCGAATGTGGAATATAGAGATATGAGTTAAAAAATCAATTCTAGGGAGACCATTAAGGGATGGAAGCTAGATAAGATTGTAGTGTTGTGGTTCAGAAAATAGATGGTCGTGACTATGGATTTTTAGGCATAATTTCTTCTTGCATACCACCATTCAAGATAGGTTTTTCATCCAGGAATACAAAATATGTATAAGTTGTTGAAATAATAATTTTGGGTGGCCGGTATGAAAATGAAGGTGGATGCGTTTTTTTAGATTCTTTACATGTCCATAGGTTAAAGAAAAGAAAAATCAACCATCATATATATTGTAATATTTACCTATTACTGTTTGGAAATGGGAGAAGATAACTATGCATTTTGAAATAGGTCCCCCAAGAACGGTTCAGAAAATGATTCCATTTGGATGATAGTGGATCAACTCACAAAGTCAGCCCATTTCATCCATATTCACGAATATCATATAATGGATGTCTTTCCAAAAATCTATTTTTGAGAAGTGGTAATGATAAATGGAATTATAGTTTCGATAGTTTCAGGAAAAGATTTGAGGATTACATATCATTTATATAAATCCTTATAGAAATCCATTGGGACTCAGTTGACCATGAGTATGACATATCATCCAAAGATGGATGGGAAATCTAAAAGGATTATACAAGAATTAGAATGAATGTTGTGATATTATGTAGTAGATCATGGTGGCTTATATGACGATAAAATATCATTAGTGGATTTATCATATAACAACAACTGTCATGCCTCGATAAAAATGTATCCTTTTAATGTATTGTATGGGCTTCAGTATCGTTTACCACTTTGATGGTTGGAAATAGGTGAGACTTCACTGGTTTGGCCCATCCATTTCCATGAAACTATGGAGAAGATTCATGTGATTAGGAAATAGATTAATATTTCTCAAAGTCATCAAAAATCGATAGTGGATAATCGTCGATGATTGTTTTCTGTTGAGGTGAGAGATCATGTGTTCTTGAGGATATCTAAAAGGCTTGGAAATAATTATTTTGGGAAGCTGTAAAAGTTATCTCCTAAATTCATAGGACCTTCTGAGATACTTGAATTGGTTGTTGAGGTTCCACATCAGCAGGAATTTTCACCATGGTTCATTAGGATGCACAATGTGTTTCATGAATCTCATTTCAAAATGTATCAGCCCGATCCTAACCATGTGATTCAATGGGATCATGCTAACCTATATCCACATGCTTCATTGGTTCATGTGGTAGTGTGAATTTTTGATAGGTAAGTGAATGAATAGCATGGGAAATCATTGGTCTGGTGAAAGTTTTGTGGAAACATGTTTAGATTCAAGAAAAGACATGGGAACATGAGGAGGAAATGAAAGAGCATTGTCCAGGTCTCTTTTAGGGAAATTTTGGTTTTCAACATTCCATGGATGGAAAGGCCAATGGTGGTGAGACTTTATTTCCAATAATTTCAATTAAGAAACTCTTCATTTATTCCTTTTAAGTATATAATGTTTTTGTGTGATTTTTGGGAGGGTTTGGAAAACTTTTTTCATGTTTTTTTGGGGATTTTATAATGATGCATGGTTAGTGAAAATCGTGAAACACCTATAGGAAACCATGCACACTGAGATAAGGGAAAAAGGGAAGGAAAATGGTTTGTAAAAAACATGTGGTTTCCTCGGAGACACTATGCTAGTTGAGATACTATGACTTGGCATAGTTGGAACATAATTTTTCAAACCGTGTGGGCCAACTGTGTAAGGTACTCCTTTTGGAAGTATCTGGAACACGGTTAGACTATGGTCTTTCTGAACATGCGACTAACTAGGTATGATTTAAAAACAAGATCCAAAAAACTGTATATGTGTTGGGATTAGCCTTCGACCACTATTTTTCCCCATTTCAGCCCTAACTCTAAAATTATTCTTCTCAATGGTTTTATATACTTATCCTCTAAATCCAGAGGTGATATACAGGCATCACTTCATGAGTTCAAGCATAATTCCCTTGGTAACTCGCCATTTAATGTTATTTTTAGTGGTTTATCTTATATCTAACTATCTATTTCTCTATATCAATTTATTAGATCTAGTATACTATAGAGAGATATAAGGTTTTTTATGCCAATCATGGTTATAATTGGCCTTTTTTTATAGGGGAAGATATATAATGTGGTTTTTGGGGGATTTAACTCATTTTAATTGATGTTTTAGTTTCATTATTCATTTTCACCATAAATCCTAAGGTAGGTGGCATCACTCTTGACTCTTATTATTAAAACATGAATGAATAGTTTTAAATTGATTGTTTTGATAGAAATTGGATGGGAATTTTTTGTGAATATCTTATTGAAAACCCTCTTTGGAGATGGTTTATAGAGTTGTGTAAATTGGGAATTTTTGAGGAAAATGAAATTGGTAACTTTATTTTAATATTTACATTTTAAAATTGTTGTTTGGTCTCAATTCAAGGAAAAATGTTTTTAAAAAAATGATAGATTTATTGAAATGGTTTTTTTGAAAGCTTTTAAAAAAATGGTTTTATTGAAATGGTTGGATTGGTTGTTTTGGAATTTGTTTTTTTTTCATAATGGTTGTGTGTGATAATGTGCATTCATGACAGATAAGGGTATTATGTTTCCCCAATTATTAGTGGGATGGATATGGGTATGGACTTTCCACCATCAAAATAGTTAACTATGTGATGGCTTAGTGAAAGGATGACCCACCACTCTTGGGTACAGGGAGGTATGTGGTTTCATACATTGTTGAATATGTGGATATGTGGAATGGAATGGATTATACCAAGATGGAAGTTGTGATTTTTTAAAGCATTGTTTCGTTTCTTTTCATGGAAACTATCACACAGTGGAAAAATATTTTGGTGTTGATGGTCGAATATGTGGATATGTGGAATGAAATGGATTATACCAAGATGAAAGTTGTGATTTTTTAATGCATTGTTTGGTTGCTTTTCATGGAAACTATCACACAGTGAAAAAATATTTTGGTGTTGTATTTCATGGGTTGTTATTAAATATTTTCAATTAATTTATATAAACTGTTTTATATAAATTTTCTAACGTCTTCTATCTAAGTGGCATGAGTTGGGAACTCATTTGGGGAAATACTACTTAGTATAATTAACCACCCCTACTTTGGATCATTGGTGCTTTTACAGATATTGATTATCGAGACGTAAGAAAAGTTAATGTATCACACTTTTCTAGTGGATATTTTTGATACTTATATTGTTTTAGGGAGTTAGAGAATAGAGCACAATGGAAGTTGTGGATTCATGTATTTGAGTATTCAAACTTTTTTGGTTTGGTAAAGACTCATAATTTCAATATAAATTCTTTTTTAAATATATGGAATTATTTTGAGGCCATGAAATTCGACGCCATGTGATTATGAGGTCCAGAGAGCCCGAAACGTAATTTTGACCATTTTTAAGGTATGTTCAGTAAACATGTGAGCGGGATTTTCTATCTTTTCAATCGGTTCTCAGATAAAAATTCTGAGAGCACCCTTTAACTCACATCATTGGGATTTTCTTAAAAATGATTTAACTATGGCCGACAATGGCCGAGTAAAAAAGTTATTTTTCAGACTTTTTGAGAATAATAATAAAATAATTTAGAAGAATTATTTTATTTCTTTCTCGATGTTGAGTGGAAGACGACGACGCAGTAGTGTAGGGATGAGGCGACAATGAGGTACATTAATGGAGGGTCATTAATGGATTGTTTGAAACCACAATGTTTTTATCTTAATGACTAATTAATTGTCGCTCATTAAATATGTCTAATTTAATTAGAATAATTAATGGGTGCAGCATTGTGGTGCTTTTTGTTTTCTTTTAATAATCCAACGTGTGGAGTTTGGGAACTAAACATCGATGATTCTATAATGAAACTCTGGTGAATCTCTTCGATAACAAAGAACGAAGAATGCCAGAGGATCATCATCGTCTTTGATTCACCTCAAAGAAAGGAGCCAAAAGTGACGAAGTTGATGTGTTGGACTCCCAAGGATGAATGATTGTGCATCAAACGTCAAAGAGGTTGGGGTTTTATATGATTTTTATGTTCATCCCATTCTTTTCTAGAAATGACAAATGTGAATCATCCCATGAATAAGTTGACCCACGCTTCATGCGTTTACGCGGGAGGGTAACACTATTAGATATTTCTTTATTTGGGATTAAGGTTATTCTTATATGATCAAAAAAAATCCCTGAGCCCGCCCTTGATTACTAACCTCTAATGCAGAGGTCTTGGGCCGACATGAATAAGGCCTGGGCACCTCTTCTTGGGCGTTGGTGGTGGACACATTCTCAAAATTATGGAAAGGGTGATTTAAGGCCTTTGTAGTATATGAGCTGAACTCTGGAGAACATAGACACAGACGGTGTGAAGAATGGACCACCTGTGTGAATCTGGTGGTCTGCTGAATGATCTCCTAGTAGGCAGGGGCCGGTGGTGGCATTAGCCGCATGTGGCGGTGGTGGATGCACATGCCAGAAGCGTGCCGATTAGTAGGACGGAGGGCCGCTGACCATGATGTTGGCTGGGTGGAGTGTTGCACGGTTGCGTCTGAAGACTGTGATCATCATGTCATGGTAGTAGAGGGTGTGGCGCCAGGCGAGGCACAGTGGGAAGGGGTGGCCTACAATAGCGCCACCCAACTAGCTGGAGTATTCGTGGTCCGTCAACTACGGCTAGATGTGGAGGTCCTGCAACGTCCAATGGAGAAGAGTGGGCTGAATGTGACAGGACGCTGCATCACAGCTCGACGGTGCACCACTTTCCACTCCAGCAGCTGTTCCCCAGCTGGCGGGCCGAGCCCCCAGTGGGTCAGACCCATAATGATAGGTCAGTCTGGACTAAACAGGATCGTCATGCGACCCGGCAGGTAGGACCCTCAACTAGACTAGGCCAGGTCAAACGATGCCCATTGGGCTTTCCAATTAGCTAGACTAGAACGAACTGATCCAAACCCAAAGCGGATCAGGTCAAGTCAGTTGATATTAAAGCGGGGTATGAGGGAACCCCAAGCCGAATTGGTCGGGTCAGTCCGACAGGGTCGGACTGGGCCCTGTCGCAGCTGGTCCCCTAGTTACTAAAATTCTTGTAACTTGCAAATTGTGTGTCTGATTGACGATCCATTTACAGTGTTGGTACCCTCTTGATGAGGCATATATTTTTGGGATTTTATTTGGTGACATTCATGGAAGTTTAGATGTGACGAAGGGATTGAGGAGCGTTTCTCATAGGCACACTATTTACTGAACCCTGCAGTTTCCCAAGACCTAAGGACTGCTAACTTTCAACTTTGAATGACTCGAACATGGCACAATGGGAAGAAATACTCTATGACATTGCAGGCCCACGGTGGGAAGCACTTCTCTATGACTTTTCATGCTCATGGTATGCGACGAGGAGGAGTACCTCAGTTGGCCAAGATTAGTGGGAATCACTTCTCTATGACTTTGTAGGCCCACAATACATGGTGGGGAGGTGATCCTATGTAATACAAGGTTAGTGGGAAGCACTTCTTCATGACTTATGATGCTACTGTTACTATCCTAAAATATACCTGGTGTGAGCTCTCTTGTGTTTTGTGATTTACTTTGAATAATTGTTATGTGTTATTTCCTTTTTGATTTGGGGTCCCTATTGAGTATTGTGATACTCACCCCTACATGGGATTCATTTGCATGTATTGTGTATGGTGAAGATGACCAATGTTTCGATAGGGGTGTTATGGGAGATAGGACTGACGGGCACTAAAATAGTGGATTTGGTGGCCTAGGACCTGGCGGAGCCTAGTAGGACCAGGCAGATAGGACATACTACTTCATCTTTCAGTAGATTCACTACTCTCATGATCATGTGGTTGTTTTATGTGGATGGCCATCAGAGTTTCCTTTTTGTACTTTCTTTTTTCAGTTCTTTATTGTGATGGTATTTCATCACACTTACTTTCAGTTTTACTTGCGTTCAGCTTTGTTTTAGTGGTACTTGTTTCCTCCTTTCAATGTATTGGGATGTTGTTGGGTGTGTGTGTGCATACAGTTACTCAGAAAAATTGCTCCCACTTACAGGTTAACGCCTTCAGTGCTGGTCGCTATCCCCTAGACATCAGGAGGCAGGCTTGGGAAGTCATGACACAAGACCTGGGGGACAGGTCATGACAAAGTGGTATCAGAGGTCGATCGTACCTAAAACCATAATCAAGATTCTATGATTTGATTTGGGGAAAAAGTATTAAGTATTTCGAGTCTAACTTTTAGATTTAGGGAGTTGAGTTTTGGTGAAGCGACTGACATATCCATACACTAGGACCTTAAGTTCTGTTTTTTGGATCTATATATGAAAACACTGGTTTCATAAGTGTATCCCTATGTTCTTTGGAATAAATTCCATCTCACCAGGTATAACGTTTTGATCGTGGTACATCATGATCTATTTTAGGATACCTCCACATGGACGACTAGTAAGGATCATAATACGAGGTCGTAAGGATAGCCCTCCTAGCGACGAGGTGTCTATTCAGGGACCAGTCCTGGTGATGTCCCGACTGGGTGGTGCACCCGGGCTACCACCACCTGATGGTCACCATCTACTACCGACGGTTCCAGAAGAGGACATTCATAGGCTCGGTTCCCTAAATTAGTTTCAGAGATTGAGACCTCCCAAGTTCAGGGGAGAGACGGATACTCAGGTCACTCACGACTTGTTAGAGGCTGTGGTGTAGGTCTTTCTCCTAGTGAGTACACCACCTAACCTGGTGGAGATCTTGGAAGTGAGCCTTCATCAGGGCTTAGTAGGGAGATATTGGAGTTTGAACACCAAGACACATGATGAGGCGACCCATACCCAGGTAGACTTCAAGCATCTTTTCCCAGGGGAGTTTTTCCCTGTGACTTTTCTCTCTATGAACATTCATGAGATGATTCACCTTTAGTAGGGCAATGTGATTGTAGATGAGTACTCAATGAGTTTCTGCAAGCAATCTCACTAATTCAGAGACAGGGTGTGAGACCCTTTCTTAAGGGCCATATCCGTTGATAAGAGACTCCGACAAGAGATCTGTGCATCAATGTTGTCTCTTAGAATCCCTACCCGGGTAGGGGTTTTGGAGAGATCCCTTATAGTAGATAGATTCTTGGAAGAGTAGACTCCCAGTTGTAGAGATTCCAGAAAACCCCAGGTGTCAGAGTCTTTGGCAGGTAAAAGACAATAGACGTGAGAGCCCAAGAAGGTTAGGCCATTCATGGGATGACCCAAGGAATAAGGGTCGGTAGTGCAAGGCTCCTAGACTAAAGGGAGTCATCTGGGCACCAGGTATTTCTATTTTTGTGGCGAGTAGGGACACATGGATCATGAATGCCTAACCCGCCACATAGATGACCAATAGATGGTTGAGGGAATGTCGAGACAGTGGTAGCGGTTTGAGTGAGGAGGTCTGTAGGGCGACAGAAATGGCAGGGGAGCATGATGAGAAGCCAGCAATGGGTTATGGTTCAAGATGTTACCAGCATCACCCTCAGGTGGTCCACCCCAACCTCAGGGAGAATGAGTACAAGGGCGATCACAACTTTAGTCCGCAATGTCTTATGACCATGACCCTCCAGATATGATCCGAGGTACAATATATGTCTTCTCCACCCTATCTATATTACATATAGAAACAAGCTGTAGTCACTTATTCCATGACATGACTCTAGTTCATATCTCGGAGATTCCGATGGAGCCATTGGATCGATACTTATAACTAGAGACTCTTACATGAGGGGATTCGACATCCACACACTGGTGCCAATAGTGTGAGATTACTCTATGAGGAGAGATCATTGGCTGCCATCTATTAGTAGCGACGTCGAGGCCTTATGAAACCATCTTAGGTACGAACTGTTTATCTATAGTCCATGCTCATATCAACTATTTTAGGCATACATTTTCGTATGTCTGAAGAGATGGGACCGATTTTTCCATCACCGATGAGAAGGAAACCCATGCAGCATAGGATGGACTTTCTCGGAGGAGGGTGCAACCGATCACACACTAGTTGGTTAACCTCAAACTCGGTGTAGTTGATAAGAGGAGTATGAGATTTCCTTTAGTGGTGGGAATGTATGAGTATTTTTTCCTTAAGGATGTTACGAGAGTACCTCCTCACAGTGAGGTAGAATTTTTCATCAACCTATACCCATAGAAAACACTGATATCCACATTGGCATATCCGATGTCTCCCAGAGAGCTTCATGAGCCGAGGGTATAGCTAGAGTAATTATAAGAGAAGGGGATCGTAAGGCCCAATGATTAACCATGGGCATCCCCAGTGCTATTTTCAAAGAAGGAATATGGGAGTTTGAGGTTGTTTGTGGACTTTCGATTCCTGAACCAGGTGACTGTGAAGAACAAGTATACATTGCCATGAATTGTTGACCTCTTCAACAAGATGAAGGGAGTGAAGTAGTTATCAAAGATAGACCTCAAATCAGACTATTACTAGTTTTGGTGATGGGATGAGGATGTACCCAAGACATCCTTCAGGTGATAGTACGACCACTATGAGTATTTGGTGATGAATTTCGGCATGACCGACACCACATTAGAGTTTATGGGCCTCTTGAACAGGATATTCCATCCTTATCTTGGCCAGTTAATCATGGTATTCATTGATGACATCTTGGTATACTTAATGTCAGAGGAGGATCATTCTACAAACCTGCAGATGGTCATGAATACACATTGAGAGAACTAGATTTATGGTATGCTCTCAAAGTGTTAGTTTTGGATTTGGGAAGTCCACTTTCTGGGACATTTCATCTCTGAGGCTGGAGTTGCAGTAGATCCAACGATGATTGAGGTATTAATTTCTTGGGAGCCATCCCAGGAGTGTGACTGAGGTGCAGAGATTCATGGGCTTGGATGGTTAATATCAGAGGCTCGTACCCAAATTTAACAAGGTAGCATCACCCTTATCAAAATTGACACGAAAAAAAAACCTTCATGTGGACGGAGAAATGCCAACATAGTGTTCAAGAGATGAGTTAGAGACTGACTAGTGCCCCCATCTTGAGACTACCAGAGGAGAGAATTGGGTATGTAGTTTATTACGATGCATCAGGGACTGGACTAGGTTGTATCTTGATGCAGGAGAGGGTAATGATCACCTATAGATCAAGATAGTTCATACAACATGAGTAGAACTATATGACCAATGACTTGGAGTTAGCAGCAGTGGTCTTTTACTAGAATATGTAGCGGCACTACTTGATGGGTGAAAGATGTATAGTTTACTCTGACCATGAGAGGCTCAGGTATATCTTCTCTCAAGAGGACCTAAACCAGAGATAGTGGTGATGGATAGAGTTTCTCTAGGACTATGAATTTTAGATAGTCTATAATTTTGGAAAGTGGAATGTGATGGAAGACATGCTTAGTAGGAGGACCGGGCTTCAGTTACTGAATAATGAGACAAAGCAGCTATTTTCAATGTAGATATCCTTCATGGATGATGGTGAAGCTACTTACCTATAGTCAATGACTATTACTCCCCCACTCTTACATTGAGTTAGGGAGGCACAACTAGTAGATGTTGACTGAAAGGCCCGACATGTTCATTTATCCTTAGGCCGGGCTCCAGATGGATTTACAATAGGTGGGGAGCACATCATCATTTTTAGAGGTATCACAGTAGTACTAGTGGCATTGAGAGAGGAGGTGTTGAGGGAGTTCCATATGTCCCCTTTGGCAGTACATCATGGAGTGGAGAAAATATACCTGGACCACCGATATCAGTACTGGTGGCTGGCAGTGAATAAAATGGTGGCCGATATCATTTCACGATGCATCACTTGCCAGTACGTGAAGGCCGGGGATTAGGTTTCAGCAGTCTTGGCCAAGCCACTTGAGGTACTAGAGTGTAAATGGGACAATATCACGACAGACATTGTGACGAGGTCACCCCATACGTCCCGAGGCCCTGATTCTATTTGGGTAATCATCGAACGACTAACCATGTTGGCTCAATTCCTACCCATCTGGGATTAGGGACTAGTATAGGGATTGTGATACATCTACATCTAATAGATAGTGCAGTTTCACTGGGTTACTTCAATGATCTTCTCAGATTGTCATGCCTGTTTTACATCCCGATTGTGGAAGGGATTATAGGAGGTGTTCAGGACATAGCTGCATTTGAGCATATATTTTCATTCCCAAACAGATGTTCAGATAGAGTGGACTGTACAAAACCTGGAGAAAATGCTTCGTGCTTGTGTACTTGAATTTGGTCACAGTTGGGAGGACCGCATTCCCCTAGTAGAGTTATCATACAACAATAACTATCACTCCCCCATCAGCATGGAGTTTTTTGAGGCCTTGTATGGGTGGCCTTGAAAATGACACATATGCTGGACAGACCAAGGTGAGTTGGCACTTATGGTTCCAAAGTTGGTACGAGCTACTAGAAAGATGGTGCAGATTACCCAAGAGAAGGTGAGGATTTCACAGAGCTGGAAAAAGTCTTATGGTGATAATAGATAGAGACCCTTGTAATTTGGGGAGGGAGATCATTTTTTCCTGTGGGTCTCACCCCATCAAGGATTGTAGAGAGTTGGAAGGGGCAGCAAGCTATCTATGAGGTTCATCAGACCTTTTTAGATCCTGAGTAGAATTGGAAAAGGGGCATACTGCCTAGCTCTTCCCCCAAAGATGCACTGGGTGCATGATGTTTTCCATGTGTCACAGTAGAGGAAGTATGTGCATGATCCATCACATGTCATCAAATGGTAAATCTACACATTGACGATGGGGAGATGCTTGCAGAGTTCTTGGTAGAGATAGAGGATCAATAGGGGAAGGTCTTATGCGCACAGTTGATTCCTCTAGTGTGTGTTCAGTGGAATCAAGCGAATATCCGAGAGAGAACATGGGTGCGGGAGGTGCATATTCAAGCTCAGTACCCCTATCTGTTTGATTAGTTTTGTTTTGGAATTAGGGGATGCAAATCACTAAGGTGGGGAGAATGTAAATTCTCAAAATTTTTGTGTGATTTTCTTTGTTATATGGAATTATTTTGAGACTGAACAATTTTACGGCATGTGATTCTGTGGTCCAGAGAGCCTGGAATGACATTCTAATCATTTTTCAAGGTACGTTCAGTAAATTTACGAGTGAGATTTTTATCTTTTCAACATGTGCTTAAATTAACAATCGGAGGGCACCATTGAACACATAGTGCTGATATTTGCGGAGAAATGACTTATCTTTTTCCAAAAAGGGCCGAGTGGAATGTTTATTTTTCAGAATTTAAAAAAATTATAACAAAATAATTTAGATGAATTATTATATTTCTTTCTCACCATTGAGTGGAAAATGATGACACTCTGGTGCAGTGACGTGGAAAGGACCATGCACATTAATGGATGGTCATTAATGGATCATTTGAAATAGTGATGTTGTTATCTTAATGACTCATTAAATGTGGAAAATTAAATATGGCTAATTTAATGAACATCATTCATGGGTGTTGCATCTCTGTGCTTTTATTTTCTTTTAATAATCCACTGTATGGCGTTTGGGAAATAAACATTGAGTATTATCTAATTAAACTCGGGCGAATCTATTCTCCAACGATGAAATACAAACACCGAAGGATCTTCATCATCGTAGACCCATCTCCAAGAGAGGATCCATAAGTTATGACGTCGAAGCCATGGACTCTCAAGGAAGAATTCTTTGTCATCAAACATCAAATAGGTAGGGTTTTTATATGATTTATCTGTTCTTATTAGTTATTTTCTAGAAATGAAGAATACAGATCAGCCCACAAATGGGTTGGCCCACGTTTTGTGCATTTATGCAGGAAGGTAATACTCTGGGGGATTTCTTTAATGTTTTAGGGGTATAAAGGGTTGCCAAAATTTTTAGTGGGGTTTTGGGGTTTATTAGTATTTAGGGTTTTTAAATTTTTAGTGGTTTTACGGAATTTCTTTTAGTGTCTTCTAGTGTTTTTAGCATTTTTTATGTTTCTATGGATTTTAAGTGTTTCAAGGTATTTAAGGTTTTGTTAGGGATTTCCGGGTTTTTAGAGTTTTTAGTGATTTTTATAGTTATTTGGGATTTTAGGGATTTTGATGATTTTTAGGTTAATTATGTTTTTATGTTTTTTAGGGTTTTTTTAGATTTAATTTTTTATGGGTTTATAATGATTTTAATCTTTTTAGAGGTCATTAGTATTTTTAGATTTTTAGTGGGTTTTAGTGTTTTATGGGTTTCATTGATTTTAGGGGATTTTAGTTTTTGTGGTTTTTAGTGTTTTTGGTTTTTTTTCATTTTTTCGGGGTTTTATGTGTTTTTACATTTTATGGTTTTTTTGTTTTCATGGATTTTGGGGTTATCTTGTTTTTAGGGATTCTTATGATGTTTTTAGGAATTTTATGGATTTTATGGTCTTTTGGGATTTTTCAGGTTTTTAATGTATTTTTGGGATTAATGGGGGTTGTAGAATTTTTTTTTATTTTTATGGGATTTAATAATTTTCAGTTTTTAAGGTTTTCTTATAGATTTTCATGTTTTTAGGTGTTTTTGGTTTTCATGGATTTTTATGGATTTTTAAAATTTTAATGGTTTTTTGAGTTTTATGAATTTTTTAGGGCTTTTAAGGCGATTTAGAGATGTTTTTATGTTTTTAGTGGTTTTAAGGGTTTTTATGGATTTTTTTGTGTTCTTGGGTTTCTATGGTTTTTATGGTATTTTTAGGTTTCAATGGATTTTTTTGGGTTTTTTGGTTTTTTGAGTTTATTATATTTTAAGGGGTTTTACTGGTTTTGGTTTTTATGTTTCTGTTAGGGTATTTCTAGGTTTTAATGGTTTTTAGGTTTTTAGGTATTTTTTGGTCTTTTGTAGGATTTTTATGTTCTTTTGGGGTTTTACGGTTTAGGAATATTTTTGGGTTTCATAGGGTTTTTATAATTTTTAGGTTTTGAAGGTTTTTAAGTTTTTTTTGTTTTATAAGGTATTTTTTGGGGTTTTATGTTCTTTAGCCTTTTTTACATATTTAGGGATTTTTAGGAATTTTTTATTATATTTATGGTTTTAGTGTTTATTGGGATTTTGACAATTTTATGTTTTTATGGTTTTTTGTTTGTTTAGGGGTTTAATTTTTTTAGATATTTTAAACTTTTTTAGATGTTTAATATGTTTTTATTGTTTTTAGTGATATTTAGTGTTATTATAGTTTTTAGTTTTTTTTTGAATATTAGGGTTTTTATAGTTTATATTAGCCATTAGGGGTTTTAGGGTCATTTTTGGGGTTTTATAGGTTTTATGATTTTTTAGGTTTTTAGGGTTTTATGTGTTTTTAGGTTCTTTAGGTTTTCATATTTTTTTTATGATTTTTATGGTTTTTACATTTTTAGGGATTTGAAGGTATTTTTAGGATTTTTTGTGTTTTTATTGGGGTTTTTGTGGGGTTTTTGTGTTTCTTATATGTTTTCTAGTTTTTTGAGTTTTTTATTTTTTAGGGGTGCAATAAGTTTTTATAGTTTTCATTGGATTTTTGGGTTTCATGGGTTTTAAGTGTTTTTAATTGTTATTATGGAGTTTTATAGTCTTTATGGGTTCTATGGTATTTGGGATTTTAATATTTTTATGTTTTTTAGGGTGACTAATTGTTATAAAAATATTAATGTATTCTTAGTGGTTTTATGCATTTTATTGGTTTTTTTTACAGATTTAGGGATTTTTAGGGATTTTAGGATTTTTATAGTTTTTAGGGATTTTATGGATTTTTAGGGAATTTATTTTTTTTAGGATCTTTGTGTTTTTATCAATTTTTATGTTTTTAGGGGGTTTAATTTCATTTATGTTTATAAAGATTTTTTTTTTATTTTTTTTATGTTTTTAGGGATTTTTTCATTTTTAGGATTTTTTATGATTTTTATGGGGTTTTAGGGATTTTTTTTGGATTTTAGTGGTTTTAGGGGTTTAGGGGTTTTATGGTTTTATTGAGATTTTGTGGGTCTTTTTTAATTTTTTTGGGTTTTAATGGGTTATTAAAGTTTTTAAAGTTTTGAGTTTTTTAATGGGTTATTAGTGGTTTAATTGGTTTTTAGTACTTTTATACATTCTTATGGTATTTATAGTTTTTGGGGTTTTATGGTTTTATGTTTTTTAGGGTTTTTAGGGATTTTAGAGTATTTAGGTTTTAGAAAAGGTTTATGTGTTTTAAGTTTTTAAGGTTTTTTATGGTTTTTTATGTTTATAGGTACTTTTAAGGATTTCTATGATATTTCTTTTTTTCTGGGTTTTTAGAGATTTTAAGTGATTTAAGGGACATTTGGGGTTTTAGGGTTATTTTGTGTTTTAGAATTTTTTAGGGTTTTTTATGGATTTTATGTTTTTTTTTATGTTTTAAGGTTTTTATTGGGCAAGGAAGATGCGAGGGTCAGGCTATTCCCAACCCCCCAAAATTTATTATGAAGGAAAAAGACACAGTAGACAAATTAAGGTTTTCATTGGGTTTTCAGCATTTTTCGGTTATTTATTTATTTTTTGGGGGGTTATAGTATTTTTATTGTTTTCAAGGTTTTTACATATTTTGTGGGTTTTAGGTTTTTCAGGATATTTAATGTTTTTAGGGGTTTTGGGGTTTAATTGTTGTTTTGGGGTTTCTAGGGGTTTAAACGGTTTTTTTGTTTGTGGTTTTTAGGGGTTTTATGGGGTTTTGGTGTTTTGAATGTTTTTGGGGGGTATTTATGGTTTTTTGGGTTTCTTTGTGTTATTTTTGTTTTTTGGGTATTTTTTTATTATTTTTGTAATGATGTTCTTAGGAGTTTTTCGCATTTTAGGACTTTTTCATGTTTTTTGAGAATTTGTTGTTTTTTAGGGTATTTAGGGGTTTTAGGAATTTTTAGGTGTTTTAGGGTTTTTTTGGTATTTTAACATTTTTTAGGATTTTGGGGGTTTTATGTTTTTTATGGTTTTATGGTATTTGTAAGGTTTTTTCAATGATTACGGGTATTTTAGGTTTTAAGTATTTTTATGTATTTTATATAAATTTTAGGATATTTTGGGGTTTTTGGGATTTTTAGAGATTTAATTGCTTTTTAAGGATTTTATGGTTTTTTTTGGAGTTTTGTGGTTTTTTAGTGTTTTTAGGGCTTTAATGGGGTTTTAATGTTTTTATTGTTTTTTTGGGTTTTAATGGGGTTTTTATATTTTTTAGTGATTTTCTTGGTTTTTATGGGGTTTTAGGCTTTTTAAAGGTTTTTTAGTATTTTATTTATTTTAGGGTTTTTCGTGTTTTAGTGTTTTTAGGGTTTTAGGGGTTTTAAGTGTTTTTTGGTTTTTTTTAGGGTTTTTGAAAATTTTTAAATTTTTATGGGTTTTTAGGTTTATTAAGTTTTTTGAGGGGTTTTACTAGTTTTTTTTGGGTTTTTAGTGTTTTTAAGGGTTTTATAAATTTTTATGTTTTTATAGGTTTTATGTGTTTTTAGGTTTTTAAGGTTTTATTCATGTTTTTTAGAGTTTTATGGGTTTTAAATTTTTATTAATTATATAGTTTTAAAGGATTTATGTGATTTTGAGTATATTTACGGGTTTTTTGGTTTTTAGGGGTTTTAGAAGGTTTTTGTTTTTGTAGGATTTTAAGTGTTTTTAATTTAAGGATTTTTATGGATTTTCATGTTTTTAAGGTTTTTTACATTTTTTGGATTTTCTGTATTTTTAAGGATTTTTATGTTTTTTAGTTTTTTTAGTGTTGTTGAGAAGTTTTAGGGGTTTTTGAGTTTTATAGTTTTGTGGGATTTGGGGTTTTTTAAATTTTTAGGGTTTGAATATTTATTGAGGTTATTAGGGGGTTAAATGGATTATAGAATTTTTGAGGTTTTATTTGTTTCTTATGTTTTTTGGGCTATTGATGTTTTTAGGAGTTTTATTGTTTTTAGAGTTTTTAGGGTTTTTATCATTTTTTTTGGTTTTTAGGGGTTTTATGTTTTTTTTTTCGTTTTTATGGTTTTCTTACGGGTTTGAAGGGGTTTGCGGTGTTTTATTTTTTTGGGTATTATTGGGAAATTTTTTTTATTTTTAGTGTTTTTAGGGGTTTTAACGTTTTTATTGTATTTATGGATTTTATGGTTTTTTTCGATTTCAAGGGTTTTTTGAAATTTTTAATTTTTTTAAGCGTTTTTAGATTTTTTTTTAAATTTTATTAGTGGCCTAAATGTTTTTTTAGAGTTTTTAGTAGTTTTAGGGTTTTTATGGGTTTCCTACGGTTTTTATGTTTTTATGAAGATTATTAGATTTAAGGGTTTTTGGGTTTTAGGTCCATTTATTATTTTTAGTGTTTTTTGGGGTTTTATGTGGTTTTAATTGTATTTGGTTCTTAGTGTTTTGTTATTTTTTAGGGTTTTTAGGTGATCATAATTTTCAGGGTTTGTGGTATTTTTTTTATTTTTATGGTATTTTGCGTTTTTAGGGATATTGAGGGGTTTTATGGATTTTAGGGGTTTAAAGAGTTTTTATGTTTTCATCTTTCTTAGGGTTTTAGGGGTTTTAATTTATTTTATGTTTTTAAGTTTTTCTTAGTGGTTTTCAATATTTTTAGTGTTTTTTAAATTTTTTGATATTTTCTTGATTTTTTGGATTTTTATGGTATTTAGGTGTTTTAATGATTTTTTGGTTTTTTCATATTTTTATTTGAGTTTTGATGATTTTTATGGTTTGTTATAGTTTTATGTTTTTATGCATTTAATAAAGTTTTAGAGTATTTAGTGTTTTAGGGTTTTAGGGATTTTTAGGGGCTTTATCATTTTTAGGGGTTTTATGGGTTTTAGGTTTTCTTACGGTTTTACATGTTTTAATATTTTTATGGTTTTAAGTGTTTTTAATGATTTTAAGGGTTTCTTATTGTTTTTCACAGTTTTGATGGGTTTTTATATTATTTAATATTTTCAGGGATTTTTTTTTCTTTTTTGTGTTTTTAGTTTTATTAAAAACTCTAACGATTTTTTCGGGTTTTAGGATTTTTTCCATTTTAATAGTTTTAAGGTATTTTATAGATTTTTATATTTTTTAAGGGTTGAAATTGTTTTTATTGTTTGTAGTGGTTTTGCATGGTTTTTGGAGTTTTAATGGGTTTAAGGTGTTTTAAGTGTTTTTAGGGTTTTAAGGTTTTGTTAAGGTTTTTCTAGGATTTCACTATTTTTTATCTTTTTAGGGATTTGTAGGAATGTTTTTCGATTTTATGGTCTTTAGGGTTTTATGTATTTTTAGGGTTTTTAGTGTTTTTAGGGTTTTATGGTATATTTGGGTTTTATTTTTTCTGAGTTTTTAGGGTTTTAAGGGTTTTTATAGTTTTTAATGTATTTAGGGGTTTAAAGGGTTTTTGAGTTTTTAGTGGTTTTTATTTTTTTAGGGACTTTTAATGGTTTTTGTGATTTTTATGGGTTTTTGGTGTTTTTAGGGTTTTAGGGTGTTTTGGGTTTATGGTGTTTTTTGTTTTTTAGGGGATTTAAGTGGTTTTAGGTGTTTAATGTTTTGTTAGTTTTTTCATAGTTTTTAGTGTTTTTTATTATTTTATGTATATTTATAATTTTTTGGGTTTTTAGGGGTTTTAGTGATTTTGAATGTTTTAGGGTTGTTAGGGTTTTATTATTTTTAGCATTTTTAGGATTTTACATGTTTTATGTGTTTTGAGGGTTTTCATAGGGGTTTTCATGGTTTTCATGATTTTATACATTTTAAGGAATTTTTGGGTTTTTAAGGATATTTTGGTTTTCATAAAATTTGAGGGTTTTAGGGTTTTAAGGGCTTTAGTGTTTTATGGGTTTTATTGAGTTTTTATTGGTTTTATTGATTTTTATGGTTTTTAATTGTTTTTTGTGTTATTAATGTTTTAAGGGGTTTAAATGGTTTTTAGTGTTTTTAGTGGTCTTTTAGGGATTTTATGGGTTTTGGGGTTTTATATATTTTTAGGTATTTTTATAGTTTTTTGGGTTTTTAGAGTTTTCTAGGTGTTTTATATTTTTTAGCATTTTTTCTCTTTTAAGGGATTTTAAGTGTTTTGGGTTTATAAATTTTTCTTAGGGATTTACATGTTTGAGGGTTTCTACATTTTTAGTTATTATTGTGATTTTTTATGATTTTTATGTGCTTTTTAGGATTTATTGGTTTTTATGGTTTTAGGGATTTTATGGGTTTTTATGGCGGTTTTTTGGTTTAAGAGGTTTTTTAGTGTTTTTAGAATTTAGGTCATTTATAGAATTTTTAACTTTTTTAAGGGTACAATGGGTTTTTAGAGTTTTACTAGTTTTATGGGGTTTTTATGGGTTTTTAATGTTTTGAGGGGTTTTCTTTGTTTTTAGTGGTTTTAAGTGTTTTTAGTGTCTTTTATGGTTTTTAGGGATTTTAGAATTTTTAGGGGTTTTAATTGGTTTTCAATTTTTAAGGTTCTATAGGGGTTTAAGTGGTTTTCATGTATTTATGTTTTTTTATTTTTAGTGATTTTTATTGATTTTTAGTATTTTTGTGGGTTTTAGTGTTTTTAGGGATTTTGAAGGGTTTTTGGGTTTTTAGGGTTTTCAGCATTTTTAGGTTTTTTAGTGGTTTGAAATGTATTTAGGGTTTTTATGAATTTTAGGGATTTTTTGGTTCATTATGTTTTTATATATTTTTAAATATTTTTTTTGGATTGTTAGGATTTCTAGGTTTTTTAATGATTTTGAGGGATTTTACGGTATTTTGGAATTTGTTTTGATTTAGGGGGTTTTTATATTTTTTAGGGTGATTAAGGGTTTCTAGATTTTTATAAATTTTTTGGGATTTAATGATTTTTTAGATTTTTTAGTTGTTTTTTGGTGTCAATGGGTTTTCAAATTTATTATAGTTAAGAGGGGTTTTTTATTTTTAGGAATTTTAGGTTTTAACATTATTTTGGTTTTTAGGGGTTTATTTTATTTTTAGTTTTTTAAGGTTTTGATGGGTTTTCCAGGTTTTTATTGTTTATAGAATATTTTAAAACTTTATTTTTTAAGAATTTTTTTTGTATTTTATCATTATTGAGTCTTTAGGTACTTTGAGGTTTTTTAGTGTTCTATAGTTTTTAGGGGTTTTAATTACTTTTATATATTTACCGTTTTCTTATGGGTTTCTGGGTTATTACTATTTTTTATATTTTTTGTGATTGTTAAATATATTTTGGATTTTTCTAGTTTTTTAGTGTTTTATGGTTTTTAGGTATTTAAGGGTCTTTACAGTTTATAGGGTTTATGGTTTTTTGTAGTTTTAGGGGTTTTTTTAGATTTTCAGTGTTTGTGGTTTTTTATATTTTTTTAATATTTTGTTTTTTAGGGTTTTTAGATTTTTAGTGGTTTTAGGGTTTTTTGGATAATTATAGGGGTATCAGGTTTTTTTGGATTTTTTTGGATTTTGGATTTTTTTTGTTTTTAGGGTTTTTGTATTTTTAGGTTTTTAGGAGTTTTAAGTGAATTTTTTGTTTCAATATTTTCTTAGGGGTTTCAAGTTTTTTTGGGGTTTTCATATTTTTTTGGGATATTTAGGGAATTTAGGTTTTTTGGTTATTATAGGTTTTAGGGATTTTGAAGGTTTTTAGTGGGTTTTAGGGTTTTAGGGTTTTTAGGGATTTTAGGGGTTTTATGTGTTTTAGTGTTTTAAGTATTTCATTGGGGATTCCTAGGTTTTATGGGTTTTCACATTTTTAGGGATTTTTATATATTGATTATTATTTTTATGGGTTTGTTGGGTATTTTCGAATTTGGAGGGGATTTATGTTTTTTAGGGTTTTAGTTTTTAATGTTTTTTTGGGTTTTTTAGGGATTTTTGAGTTTTTTTGGTGTTTAATGGATTTTTAGAGTTTTTAACATTTTAGGAATTATATGGGTTTTAATTGTAAAAAGTGGATTTTAGGGTTTTATGGGGTTTTATGTTTTAATGATTTTTTGGAGGTTTATGGGTTTTAGGGGATTTAGGGGTTTCATCATTTTTAGGGTTTTAAGGGTTTAAGTGTTATTTTTTTTATGTTTATCTTAGGGGTTTTCAAGAATTTTTGTTTTTTACGGGTTTTTAGTGCTTTATGGTTTATTTGGGATCTTAGGGATTTTTGGAATATTCTATGGGTTTTATGGTTTTTTATAATTTTTAATTTTTCTAGGGATTTAGAGAGTTTTGGAGTTTTAGTTGTTTTTAGGTTTTTTAATTGTTAAATGAGTTTTATAGTTTTCAAGGTCTGTAGGGTTTTCTATCATTTTTAGGTTTTTTAATTATTTTAAATTTTTTTAGGTTTTTATGGTTTCCTTATTGGTTTTTAGGGTTTTTATGGGTTTTTTCATTTTTATATATTTTTAGTTATTTTTAGGATTTTAATAATTTTTAAGGTTTTTATAGATTTTGAGGGTTCATAGGATTTTTTCGAATTTTTAGGGGTTTTTAGTTTTTTTAGAATTTTTAGGTATTTTAGGGGTTTCAAGTGTTTTTAGGTTTTTAGAATTTTTTAAGGGTTTTCTGGGGTTTTAGGGTTTTCCATGTTTCTAGTGATTTTAGGGAGTTTTTAGGATTTTTTTTGGATTTTGAGGGTTTTTTGAATTTTTAGGATTTTAGGGGTTTATTGCTTCATTTTTGGTTTTATGGTTTTTAGAGTATTTATGTTTCTATAATATTAAAGGGATTTTTAGAGTCCTTAGTGGGGTTTTAGGGTTTTTGTGTGTTTTAGTGTTTTTATGGTTTTTATGGGTTTTGTGGTTTTTAGGTTTCTTTAGGGTTTTTATATTTTAATAGTGTTTTTACTGTTTTTTGGATTTTATGATTTTCTTGGTTTTTAGTGTTTTTAGGTTTTTAGGTTTTCTTAGTGGTTTTCAGGGTTTTGAGGGATCTTTATATTTTTCAATATATTAATTGTTTTTATGATTTTTATGGATGTTTAGGGTTTTAGGGATTTAGATGGGTTTTAGGGGTTTTTTTATTTTAGAATCTTTTTTATTGTTAGGGTTTTTAGTGTTTCTATGTTTTTAATGTTTTCATAGGGAATTTAAAGATTTTTATATTTTTAGGTATATTAGGTATTTTTAGTATTTTTGAGGATTTTAGTATTTTTTAGGGTATTAAAGGGTTTTGAGGTTATTTTGGTTATTATGTGTTTCTTAGTTGTTTAGTTTTTTAGGGTTTTTAGGGTTTTTTTAGTTTTTTAGGGTTTGAATGCATTTTATTTTTTTATGATTTTAGGGGTTTAAGGGGGTTGTTGAGTTTTTAGTTTCATTTCATTGGTTTTTTGGATTTTTTAGGGTATTTAAGGGTTTTTGTGGTTTTTAGTGTTTATTGGGCTCTTAGGGCTTTTAACATTTTTAGGTTTTTAGGGGTTTTAACTTATGTTAGGCTCTTAAGGTTTTCATATCGTGTTTCAGGGTTTTTAGGGGTTTTCACAATTTTATAGGATTTTTATGGATTTTTTTATTATTTTTACGAGTTTCACGGAATTTAGGGGTTTTATGGTATTTTTGGGTGTTAATAAATTTTTAGGTCTTTTAATCGTTTTATTTGTTTTTAGGTTTTAAGGATTTCTTTGGGGTTTTCTGGGTTTTTAGTGTTTTTTATCTGGTTTTGGGGTTTTTATGGTATTAGATTTTTAGTGGTTTTAGGGTTTTTAATGTTTTAGGGGTTTTTTAGATTTTAGGGTTTTTAGGGTTTAAGGTTAGGGTTTTTCAGGATTTTGAGGTGATTGAGTGTTTTTTATATTTTTAAGGTTTTCTTGAGGGTATTTATGAGTTTTTACATTTTTATGATTTTTTACATCAATTTAAGAGTTTTATGGATTTTCAGGGATTTTGAAGTCTTTTAGTGGGTTTTAGGGGTTTGAAATTCTTTAATTTTTTTTATGTACTCTTAGAGAATTTATGGGATTTTTGGGTTTTTAGGTTTTTTGGAATTTTTTATGATTTTTGGGTTTCTTAGTGTTTTTAGGTTTTTTAGGTTTTCAGAGATTTTATGTTTTTTTGTGTTTTATGGTTTTTAATTTTTTAGGGGTTTTTATGTTTTTAATGTATTTTATGTTTTAAGTTGGTTTAATTATTTTTATAATTTTTTAGTATTTTTAGGTTTTAATTGTTTTTCAGTGTTTTTTTTGGATATTATGGGGTTTTATACTTTTTAGGTTTTTTATGGATTTTTTTGGTTTTTAGCATTTTTTATAATTTTTAGGAAATTTAATTTTTTTTAAAAATTTTTAGTGTTTTTAGAGTGATTTTCAAGGTTTTGTGGTTTTTATTTTTTTAGTGATATTTATGGATTTCTATTGTATTTGTGGATTTTTTTTTGGGTTTTTAGGGATTTTTTGGGGTTTTATGGTTAATTGATTTTTTGGTGTTTTTAGGCTTTTAGGGTAAGTGATTCTAGGTTTTTAATGATCACTTAGGGTTTTAGAGGGGGTTAATGTTTTTTATCTTCTTAGCGATTTTTATAATTTTTTTTGAATTTTATAGGTTTTAAAGGTTTTTTTGGTTTTTGAGGGATATTAGGTGTTTTAGGGTTTTTATTAATTTTTCGGGGTTTCAGTATTTTTTTTTTGAGTTTTTAGGGTTTTTTTTGGTTTTATATATTTTTGAAAATTTTGGGGTTAAAAGTTATTTTAGAGTTCTTAGTGTTTTAGGGTTTTTATGGGGATTTCTAATTTTTAGGGTTTTCTAGTGGTTTATGGGTTTTAGGTTTTTACCGTTTATAGAGTTTTTTTGGTTTTTTTGGGGTTTAAGTGTTTTTAGGTTTTTAATTTTTTATTAGAGTGTTTCAATGTTTTTTGGGGTTTTTACATTTTTATTTCTTTTTATAGCTTTTTAGGATTTTTAGTATTTTTATGGTTTTTTGGATTTTTAGGGGTTTTGTGGTTTTTGTAGTTTTATATTGATTATCGAGTTATTATGGATTTTTATGGGTTTTCATGGTTTTTAGGGGTTTTTATTATGTTTATGGAATTTTAGTGTTTTAAAGGATTTTTTGGGTTTCTAGTATTTCTTATGTTTTTTGGGGGTTTTATGTTTTTTAGTATCTTAAGGTATTCTAAGGACTTTTCAGTGTTTTTAGTTATTTCTAGGTTTTTTATATTTTGATGTGTTTTTAGGGTTTTTAGGGATTTTGAGTGTTTTTAGTATTTTTAGGATTTTTATAGTTTTGTATGTTTTTATAGTATTTATATTTATTTATGTTTTCTATGGTTTTCATTTGGTTTTTAGGGTTTTAATGTGTTTTTATATTTTTAGGCATTTCGTTGGATTTTTTTCTCTTTTTAGGGTTTTTTGAGATTTTATGAGTATTTTTATATTTTTGGGGTTTTCTAGTTTTTTTAGTTTTTAGGGTGTTTAAAGTTATTTACAGTTTTTAATATTTTTACAAGTTTAAAGGGTATTTGGTGTTTTCAGTGTACTTTGAGGAGTTTAAGGTTTTTTAGGTTTTTAGGGGTTTTTTGTTTTTTATGGTTTTTTGGGTTTGTTAGTTTTTTAGTGTTTTTATCATTTTTATGGATTTTTGTTGTCTTAAGTGTTTTTATCTTTTTAATCATTTCTTTCGTTTTTTCAGGGATTTAAGGTTTTTTACTTTTTTAGCGGTTGTTTAGTATTTTTATTATATTTTGTGATTTTAGGGATTTTAAGGATTTTAAGGGGTTTTTTGGTTTTTTGGGTTTTTAGATTTTTTAGATTTTTATAGGTTTTAAATATTATTAGGTTGTTAAATTTTTCATTGGTTTTTTAGCATTTTAAGTGTTTTTGAGGGTTTTTAGTATGTTTTGTGTTTTTATGGGTTTTGGGGTTTTTAGGGTTTCTTTGTGTTTTTTATGAATTTTATGGTTTTCTAAATCTTTTTAATATTTTTAGGGTTTTAAAGGGTTTTTATAGTTTTAGTGGGTATTTATGGTATTTATGGGTTTTTATTTTGTTTTATGGTTTTAGGGGGTTTTATGGATATTAGAGTTTCTACAATTTGAGGGAATTTTATGGTTTTAGTGTTTTTAATGTTTATTATCATTTTTAAGTGTTTTTATGTTTTTTAGGGTTTTTTGGGTTTCTTAGGTTTTAGGAATTTTTATGGATTTTTTAGGATTTTATGGGTTTTAGGTTTTTTAAGGATATTGATGGTTTATGGATTTTTATGGTTTTTAGGGATTTTAAGGGTCTTATGTGTTTTTTTTATTTTTAATGTTTAATAGGAGGTTTAAAGGTATTTTGGGTTTTTTATGTTTTTATTGATATTTTCTTCATTTTATAATTTCTTTTTGGGTTTTTTGTGTTTTTAGGGATTTTTGGGGTTTTAGTTTTTTTTTGTATTTTGTGTTTGGTGTTTTTTCAGAGTTTTTTATTGATTTTACGGGATTAAAGGGGTTTTTTAGTTTTTAGTGGTTTCTTAGGGGTTTTATGGGGTTTTCATGCATTATGGTTTTTGGGGTTTTTGGGAGTTTATTCTTTTTAGGGTTTGTTTTGTCTTTGATGTTTTTTGTAGTTTTTTTTGTTTCGAAGGTTTTCATAGGATTTTTCATCATTTTTGGGAGGTTTTACATTTTTAGGTTTTCTACATCATTTTTAAGATTTTATTATTTTTATGGGGTTTTAGGGATTTTGAGGGGGAGTTAGAGTTTTTATTTTTGTTTCTATTTTTAGAGTTTTTTGAGTTTCTTATGGTTTTTATGGTTTTTTGGAGTTTTTTTATCATTTTTTGGGGTTTACCGGGTTTTATAGTTTTTAGTTGTTTTTAGAGTTTTTATGAATTTTTATGGGGTTTTATGATTTTTAAGGATTTTTTACGGCTTTAAGGGTTTTTACGGTCTTTTAGGGGTTTAAGATTTTTTTGGGGGTTTAAAGTTTTTTTTTGTTTTTTAAGGTTTTTTATGGTTTGTAGGATTTTTATGTATTTTTTAGAATTTCAATAGTTTTTAGGGTTGTTAGGGACTTTGAGGATATTTAGTGGGTTTAAGGTTTTTATTGTTTTTGGGATACATTGGGATTTGTTGAGTTTTTTTTGATTTCCTTGGAGTTTTTAGATTTTTTATTCTTTTTAAGGATTTAATGGGGTTTTAGTGTTTTTTGTGGATTTATGTTGGTTTTAATGGGTTTTATAGGTTGTAAAGTTTTTGGGAATTTTATGGATTTTAGGGATTTTAGGGTGTTATGGCTTATACTGTTTTTATATTTTTTATGTTTTCTGGGGTTTTAAGTTTGTTTTTATGTTCTTATGGTTTTTATATGAGGTTTTTTGGTTTTTAGGGATTTTAGGACTTTTTTATAATTTTTATGAGTTTTTAGTGGTTTATAGATCTTTAGGGTTTTGGGATTTTTATTGTTTTTATGGGTTTTTATTATGATTTTAGGGGTTTATGGTGTTTTTAGATATTTTTTACATTTTTAGGTGGTTTAAGGGTTTTATAGTTTTTATTATTTTTTATGTGTTTTATGGGTTTCACAGGATCTATAGTTTTTAGGGATTTTAGGTTCCTTTAGAGGTTTTAGTTTGTTTACGTTTTTGGGGGTTTAATGTGTTTTTATATATTTATGTTTTTCTTATGGGTTATTAGGTGTTAAAAATTGTATTGATTTTATGGATTTTTTAGGTCTTTTTTCGGGGTTTTAGTGTTTGTATAGATTTTTTATGGTTTTGTTAGTTTTTCATTTTTTTCGGGTTGTGTAGCATCTTAAAGGTTTTCAAGGATTTAATGTTTTTTGGGGATTTTATGGGTTTATTGTGTGTTTTAAGGTTTTAAACGGATTTTATTATTTTAAGGATTTTAAAGAGTTTTTAGGATTTTTATAATTTTAAGGAATTGGGGCGGGGGGGGGGGGGGGGTTAGGGATTTTTTAGGGTTTTTGGATTTTTTTTGGGTTTTAGGGGATTTTTGAGTCATTTGGGTTTTTAAGGGATTTAAGTGTTTTCAGTGTTTTTTATTATTTTTAGGGGTTTAAAAGTGTTTTTGAGATTTTAGTGGGTTTTCAGGGTTGGTATTGTTTTTGAGGATTTTAAATTATTTTAGGGGTTTTATTATTTTTAGGGTTTTATGGTATTTGGGGTTTTTGGGGTCATTTAGGGTTTTTAGTAATTTAAAGTTTTTTTTGGGTTTTTATGTTTTTATTATATTTTTTCAAGGTTTTTGGGTTTTTTATGTCATTTTGTCTTTTGAGATATTTAAGGTTTTTTTAGGATTTTTTTGGTTTTATGGATTTTGAGGGTTTGGGGTTGTTGGGGTTTTAGGGATTTAGGGATTTTTTTGTAGTTTTTATCATTTTATCATTTTTGGGGGTTTAAATGTCTTTAGGATATAGTTTATTTCTTAGGTTATTTAGGGGTTTTATGGTTTTTAGATTCATAGGGATTTTAGGATTTGTTTTTTTATTTTATGGTTGGTTTTTGTTTTCAGGTGGACTGTTTTTAGTTTTTTAGGATTTGTTGGAATTTTAGAGTTTTGTTATCATTAATCATTGTTTAATGGGTTTTTAGAGTTCTTAAAGGATTTTATGTGTTTTTAGGGTTCTATGGTTTATATGGGTTTATAGTTTTAGGGGGTTTTGGGTTTTAGGGTTTTTATGGTATTTTAGTGTTTTTATGGTATTTTAGTCTTTTTAGCGTTTTAATGTTTTTAATAGTTTTTTGTGTTTTTGCGTTAGAGTTTTTATTGGGTTTTGGGTTTTTTATTTTATTTTTTTGGATTTTTTGGATTTTTTGGGAATTTTTGGTTTCTATGGTATTTAGGGATTTGAGGGTTCTTATGCGTTTTTTCAATTTTTATGGTTTTTCTGGGTTTTTTTGCAAGTTTTATGTTTTTAGCAGTTTTAAGTGTTTTGAGGTTTTAAGGTTTTATTAATATTTTTAAGTGGTTTTAGGGTTATTTATGTTTTTATGTATTTTTTAGTATTTTTATGTTGTTTAGGTTTTTAGAGATTTTGAGGGGGTTTAGGGATTTTTGTTTTTTTATGGATTTTTTTGGGTGTTGTGTTTTCTTTGAATTTTTTATGGCTTTTATCATTTTTACAGTTTTTTAACTTTTTCAGGGGCTTGAAGGTTTTTTACATTTTAGTGAGTTTTAGGGTTTAATGTGTTTTAATGGGTTTTCTAGTTTTTTGGGGTATTATAGTTTTTAGGGGTTTTTTAGTTTTTCAGGGGTTTTAGATTTTTTTTTGTTTTTTGTGGTTTTATATGTTTTTATATTTTTATGGTTTTCTTAATGTTTTTCATGGTATTTACAGTATTTTATATTTCAAGGGCTTTTATATTTTATTTTATTTTAGTGATTTTTATGATTTTTTTGAGTTTTTTAGGATTTAATGGTTTTTATGGTTTTAGGGAATTTGTGGGTTTTTATGGGGGGTTTTGTAGTTCAAGATGTTTTTTAGTGTTTTCAGAATTTAGTGGTTTTAGAGAATTTTTTACTTTTTTAAGGGTACAATGGGTTTTCATAGTTTTACTAGTTTTATGGGTTTTTAATTATTTCAAGGGTTTTCTTTGTTTTTAGTGGGTTTAAGGGTTTTTAGTGTCTTTTAACGTTTGTAGGGATTTTAGAGATTTTAGGGGTTTTAATTGGTTTTCATTTTTTAAGGTTTTCAAAGAGGTTTAAGGGGTTTTCAGGTATGTATTGTTTTTTATTTTTAGTGATTTTTATTGATTTTCAGTATTTTTAGGGGTTTTAGTGTTTTTAGGGATTTTGAGGGGTTTTTTGGTTTTTTAGTGTTTTTAGAATTTTTATGTTTTCTAGGGGTTTGAAGTGTATTTATGCTTTTTATGAATTTTATGGATTTTTCTGTTCTTTATGTTTTTATATATTTTTAATTATTTTTTAGTATTTTTTATGATGTCTAGGTTTTTTAGGGAATTGGAGGGATTTTATGGTATTTTTGATTTTTTTTGGTTTTAGGGGTTTTTTATGTTTTTAGGGTGATTAAGGGTTTTTAGATTTTTATAAACTTTTTTGGTATTTAATGATTTTTTAGAATTTTTAGTTGTTTTTCTGTGCTAAGGGGTTTTCAAATTTATTATCGTTAAGAGGGTTTTCTTATTTTTAGGATATTTTGGTTTTAACATTTTTTGGGTTTTAGGGGTTCATTTCATTTTTAGTTTTTTAAGGTTTTTACGGGTTTTCCAGGTTTTTAGTTTTTTTAGAATATTTTAAAAATTTATATTTTTTAGTTTTTTTATTTTATCATTATTGAGTCTTTAGGTATTTTTAAGGTTTTTAGTGTTCTATAGTTTTTAGGGGTTTTAGGTTTTTAGGGGTTTTAATTATTTTTATATTTTTAAGGTTTCTTATGAGTTTCACAATTATTACTATTTTTTATGTTTTATGTGATTGTTAAATATTTTTTGGATTTCTCTAGTTTTTTAGAGTTTTATGATTTTTTAGGTATTTTAGGGTCTTTACAGTTTATAGGGTTTAATGGTTTTTTGTAGTTTTAGGGTTTTTTTAGATTTTCAATGTTGGTGGTTTTTAGAGTTTTTTAATATTTTTTTAGGGTTTTTAGATTTTTAGTGGTTTTAGGGTTTTATGGATAATTATAAGAGTTTCGGGTTTTTTGGGATTTTTTGGGTTTTTGGGTTTTTTTTGTGTGTTTTTAGTGTTTTTTTCATTTCTAGGTTTTTAGGGGTTTTAATTGATTTTTTTGTTTTAATAATTTCATTGGGGTGTCAGGGTTTTTTGGGGATTTCATATTTTTTGGGATATTCAGTTTTTTTGGTTATTATAGGTTTTAGGGATTTTTAAGGTTTTTAGTGGGTTTTACAGTTTTTGGGTTTTTAGGGTTTTTAGGGTTTTTATGTGTTTTAATGTTTTAAGTATTTCTTTGGGGTTCCCAAGTTATTATGGGTTTTCACATTTTTAGGGATTTTTAGATATTGTTTATTATTTTTATGGGTTTGTTTGGTATTTATGAATTTTGAGGGAATTTATGTTTTTAGGGTTTTAGTTATTAATTGTTTTTTTTTGGTTTTTAGGGATTTTTGAGTTTTTGGGTGTTTAATTCGTTTTTAGTGTTTTTAAAATGTTAAGAGTTATATGGGTTTTAAGAGTACATAGTGGATTTTAGGGTTTTATCCCGTTTTATGTTTTAATGGTTTTTTTTAGAGGTTTATCGGTTTTAGGGGATTTAGGGGTGTCATCATTTATAGGGTTTTAAGGGTTTAAGTGATATTATTTTATTATGTTTATCTTAGGGGTTTTCAAGATTTTTTTTTTTGTTTTAGGGGTTTTTAGTGCTTTATGGTTTATTTGGGATCATAAGGATTTTTGGATTTTTATATGGTTTTTATGTTTTTTTATAATATTTAGTTTTTCTAGGGATTTAGAGGGTTTTGGAGTTTTAGTTATTTTTAGGGTTTTAAATTAATTAATGAGTTTTATAGTTTTCTAGGTCTATAGGGCTTCTATCATTTTTAGGTTTTTACGGTTCCTTATTAGTTTTCGGGGTTTTTATGGTTTTTTAAATTTTTATGGGTTTTTACATTTTTATGTATTTTTATTTATTTTTAGGATTTTAATAATTGTTTAGGGTTTTATAGATTTTGAGGGTTCTTAGGAATTTTTTAGCAATTTTATGGGTTTTTAGGTTTTATAGCATTTTTAGGTATTTTAGGGGTTTAAAGTGTTTTTAGGTTTTTAGGGTTTTCTTAAGGGTTTTCTGGGGTTTTAGGGTTTTCCATTTTTTAGTGCTTTTAAGGAGTTTTTAGGATTTTTTAGGATCTTGAGGGTTTTTTGAATTTTTAGGATTTTAGGGGTTTATTGCATCTTTTTGGGTTTTATGATTTTTATGGGTTTTGTGGTTTTTAGGTTTCTTAAGGGTTTTTAGATTTTTATAGTGTTTTTAGTGTTTTTAGGTTTTTACGGTTTTATGGGTTTTTAGTGTTTGAAGGTTTTTTAGGTTTTCTTAGTGGTTTTCAAGGTTTTTAGGGATTGTTATATTTTTAAATATTTTTATTGTTTTTATAATCTTTATTGATGTTTGTGTTGTAGGGATTATGATGGGTTTCAGGGGGTTTTCGGGTAATAGGGTTTTTTTTTTATTTTAGAATATTTTTTATTCTTAGGGGTTTCTAGTGTTTCTATATTTTTAATGTTTTCATAGAAAATTTCAAGAATTTTATTTTTTTAGGTTTTTTTGGTATTTTTTAGGATTTTTTGGGCTTTTGGAATTTATTAGGGTATTAGAGGGTTATGAGGTTATTTGGGTTATTATGGGGTTTTTAGTGGTTTAGTTTTTTAGGGTTTTTTTGGTTTTTTTAGTATTTTTAGGGTTTGAATGCATTATATATTTTTTAAGATTTTAGGGGTTTAAGGGGGTTTTTGAGTTTTTAGTTTCATTTCATTGGTTTTTAGGATTTTTTAGTGGATTTAATGGTTTTTTTGGGTTTTAGGGTTCATAGGGCTCTTAGGGATTTTAAGGTTTTTAGGTTTTCAGGGTTTTTAGGGGTTTTCACAATTTTATAGGACTTTTAGTGATTTATTATTATTTTTATGGTTTTTACAAGTTTTAGGGATTTGAGGTTTTTTATGGTATTTTTGGGTTTTAATTAATTTTTAGGTGTTTTAATCATTTTAAGTGTTTTTAGTTTTTAAGGTTTTCTTTGGGGTTTTCTGGGTTTTAAGTGTTTTTTATCGTTTTTTTGGGTTTATATGGTATTAGATTTTTTAGTGGTTTTAGGGATTTTAATTATTTAAGGGGTTTTCAGGATTTTATGGATTTTAGGGTTTAGGGTTTTTAGGGTTTTTCAGGTTTTTGAGGGGATTGAGTGTTTTTTATATTTTTAAGGGTTTCTTATAGATTTTGAGGGTACTTATAGGTTTTTACATTTTTAGGATTTTTTACATCAATTTATGATTTTTATAGATTTTTAGGGATTTGGAATTCTTTAATGGGGTTTTAGGGGTTTTTAATGCCTTTATGTTTTTGAGTTTCTCTTATGGTTTTTATGGTTTTTTTGGTTTTTTAGGTTTTTAGGTATTTTTCATGATATTAGAGTTTCTTGCAGTTTTTAGGGTTTTTAGGTTATATAGGGTTTTAGGGATTTCATGTTTTTTTGGGTTTTAAGGTTTTTAATTTTTTAGGGGTTTTAATGTTTTTAATGATTTTTATGTTTTAAGTTGGTTTAATTTTTTTTAGAATTTTTAGATGTTTTATGTTTTTATGGTTTTTAGTGTTTTTATGGATTTTATGGGGTTTTATGCTTTTTAGGGTTTCTAGGGATTTTTTTTTGTGTTTTTTTGATTTTTTATATTTCTCAGGAAAATTAATTTTTTTTATATTTTTAGGGTTTTATTAGTGGTTTTCAAGGTTTTGTGGTTTTTATGTTTTTAGTGATATTTATGGAGTTTTAGTGAATTTGTGGATTTTTTTGGGATTTTATGGATTTAGCGGGGTTTTAGGGTTAATTGATTTTTTTGGTGTTTTTAGGCTTTTAGGGTAAGTGATTTTATGTTTTTAATTATCTCTTAGAATTATAGAGGGGTTTTATGTTTTTTTATCTTCTTAGGGATTTTTATATTTTTTTATGAATTTTATAGGTTTTAAAGTTTTTATGGATTTTGTGGGGTTTTAGGTGTTTTAGGGTTTTTATTATTTTTTCAGGGTTTCAGGATTTTTCATTTTAGTTTTTTGGGGTTTTTTTGGTTTTATAATTCTTTTAAAATTTTGGGGTTAAAAGTTATTTTAATGTTCTTAGTGGTTTTAGGGTTTTTATGGGGGTTTCTAGTTTTTATGGTTTTCCTGTGGTTTATGGGTTTTAGGTTTTTACCATTTTTAGAGTTTTTTTTTGGTTTTTTTGGGGTTTAAGTGTTTTTAGGTTTTTAATATTTTATTACGGAGTTTAAATGTTTTTTAGGGTTTTTACATTTTTATGCCCTTTTATGGATTTTTATGTTTTTTAGGATTTTTATGGTTTTTAGGATATTTATGGGTTTTAAGGTTTTTGTAGTTTTATATTGTTTATCGTGTTTTTATGGATTTTTATGGGTTTTCATGGTCTTTAGGTGCTTTTATTATTTTTAGGGCATTTTGGTGTTGTAAAGGATTTTTTGGGTTTCTGGTGTTTCTTATGTTTTTTCGGGGGTTTTATGTTTTTTAGTATCTTAAGGATTCTGAGGTCTTTTCAGTGTTTTTAGTTATTTCTATGTTTTTTTAATATTTCGATGTGTTTTTAGGTTTTTTAGGGATTTTGAGTAGTTGTAGTATTTTTAGGTTTTTTATAGTTTTGTATGTTTTTATATTATTTATATTTATTTAGGTTTCTATGGTTTTCTTTTGTTTTTTAGGGTTTTATAGTGTTTTTATATTTTAGGTATTTCATTGGATTTTTGTTCTTTTTAGGATTTTTTGAGATTTTATGAGTTTTTTGGATATTTTGTGGTTTTCTGGTTTTTTTAGTTTTTAGGGAGATTAATATTATTTACAATTTTTAATATTTTTACGGGTTTAATGGTTTTTTGGAGTTTTTAGTGTACTTTGAGGAGTTTAAGGGTTTTTAGGTTTTTAGGGGTTTTGTGTTTTTTTTGGTTTGTTGGGTTAGTTTTTTTAGATTTTTTATCATTTGTATTTATTTTTTTTTCTTAAGTGTTTTTATCATTTTAATCATTTGTTTGGGTTTTTAAGGGATTTTGGGGTTCTTACTTATTTAGTGGGTGTTAAGTATTTTTATTAATTTTTGTGTTTTAGGGATTTTACGGTTTTTAGGGGTTTTAGGGTGTTTAGATTACTTATATTTTTGTAGGTTTTAAATATTATTAGGTTGTTAAATTTTTCTTTGGGTTTTTATCATTTTATGTGTTTTATAGGGTTTTTAGTATGTTTTGTGTTTTTATGGGTTTTGGGGTTTTTAGGTTTTGTTTTTGTTTTTTATGAATTTTATGGTTTTTTAAATATTTTTAATGTTTTTCTGGTTTTAAAGGGTTTTTATTGTTTTAGTGGGTATTTATAGTTGTTATGGGTTTTGATTTTGTTTTATGGATTTAAGGGGTTTTATGGATTTTAGAGTTTTTATAGATTGATTGCATTTTAGGGTTTTGGTGTTTTTGATGTTTTTTTTCATTTTTAAGTGTTTTTATGTTTTTATGAGGGTTTTTTGGGTTTCTTAGGTTTAAGGAATTTTTATGGATTTTTTAGGATTTTATGGGTTTTTAGGTTTTTTAGGGATATTGATGGTTTACGGATTTTTATGGTTTTTAGGGATTTTAGGGGTCTTATGTGTTTTTTGGTTTTTAATGTTTAATAGGATGTTTAAAGGTATTTTTTGTTTTCTATGTTTTTATTGATATTTTCTTCATTTTATAATTTTTTTTGGGTTTTTAGGGGTTTTATGGTTTTTTTAGGGTTTTAGATTTTTTTTATTTAAGGTTTTATGGTTTTTCAGAGTTTTTTTAATGATTTTAAGGAATTAAAGGGGTTTTTTAGTTTTTAGTGGTTTTTAGGGGATTTATCAGGTTTTCACCTATTATGGTTTTACGGGTTTATGGGAGTTTATTCTTTTTAGGGTTTGTTAGGTCTTTGGTGTTTTTTATAGTTTTTTATGTTTTGACAGTTTTCTTAGGATTTTTCATGATTTGGGGGGGGGGGGTTGACATTTTTAGGTTTTTTAAATAATTTTTAGGATTTTATTATTTTTAAGGGGTTTTAGGGATATTGAGGGGAGGGGGTTAGAGTTTTTATTGTTGTTTCTATTTTTTTTTATTTTTTGAGTTTCTTAGATTTTTTATGGTTTTTTGGAGTTTTTTATCATTTTTTTGGGTTTACATAGTCTCATTGTTTTTAGTTGTTTTTAGAGTTTTTTTGAATTTTTATGGGGTTTTATGATTTTTAAGGCTTGTTATGGCTTTTTGGGTTTTTATGGTCTTTTAGGGGTTTAAGAATTTTTTCGGGGTTTAATGTTTTTTATGGTTTTTAAGGCATTTGTATGGTATGTTGGTTTTTTATGTTTTTTAGGATTTCAATAGTTTTTAGGGTTGTTAGGGACTTTGAGGATTTTTAGTGGTTTTATGGTTTTTATTTTTTTGGGCTTCATTGGGATTTCTTGAGTTTTTTTGATTTCTATGGAGTTTTTATGTTTTTTAATCTTTTTAAGGATTTAATGGGTTTTTAGTGTTTTTAGTGGATTTACATGGGTTTTATGGGGTTTTATAGGTTTTATGGTTTTCAGGATTTTTATGGATTTTATGGATTTTATGGATTTTAGGGTGTTATAGTTTATACTATTTTTATAGTTTTTATGTTTTTAGGGGTTTTAAGTTTTTTTATGTTTTTAGGGTTTTATTATGGGGTTTTTATGGTTTTTTAGGGATTTTAGGAATTTTTATAATTTTTATGAGTTTTTAGTGGTTTCTGCATCTTTAGGGTTTTAGGGGTTTTATAGTTTTTAGGGGTTTTTATGATTTTATGTGTTTTACAGTGTTTTTAGATATTTTTAACATTTTTAGGTGGTTTAACGGTTTTATAGTTTTTATTAGTTATTATGGGTTTTATGAGTTTTACGGGTTCTATGTTTTTTAGGGATTTTAGGTTACTTTAGGGGTTTTAGTTTTTTTACGTTTTTGGGGGTTTAACGTGTTTTTATATTTTTATGTTTTTCTTATAAGTTTTTAGGTGTTTAAAATTTTTATTTATTTTATGGAATTTTTAGGTCTTTTTTTATGATTTTAGGGTTTTTATAAATTATCTTCGCTTGGTTAGTTTTTCGTGTTTTCGGGTTGTTTAGCATCTTATAGGTTTTCAGGGATTTAATGTTTTTTGGGGATTTTATGGGTTTATTTTGGGTTTTATTGTTTTAAAGGGGTTTTATGATTTTAAGGATTTTACAGAGTTTTTTAGATTTGTATATCTTTTAGTAATTAGGGGTGGGGTAGGGATTTTTTATGGTTTGGGGATTTTTTTTGGGTTTTAGGGGATTTTTGTTCATTTGGGATTTTAAGAGATTTAACGGTTTTTAGTGTTTTTTATTATTTTTAGGGGTTTAAAGGTGTTTTTGAGATTTTAGTGGGTTTTCAGGGTTGGTAATGGTTTTAGGGATTTTTTAATGATTTTGGGGGTTTTATTGTTTTTAGGGTTTTAGGGGTTTTAGTGTTTTTAGGTTGTTTAGGAATTTAATGTTTATTTTTTGTTTTTTAGATTTTCAAGGTGTTTTTTTGGGTTTTTATGGGGTTTTAGGATTTTTTGGATCTTTAGGGATTTTATAGGAATTTTAGTGTTTGTAGGGGTTTTAGGGATTTTTAGTGGTATAGGGTTTTATGGTTTTTATTTAGGGGGGTATGGTATTTAGTTTTTTGGATTTATAAGGTTTCATATAGTTTTTTATGTCTTATGGGTTTAAAGGGTTTTTTTAGTTTTCAGTAGTTTTTAGGTCTTTTGGGGAACTAAGGTTTTCCCATGATTTAGGGTTTTTATGGTTTTAAGGGTGTTGTTGGGGTTTTTTGGGTTTTTTGGGACCTTTAGTGTTTTTAGTAATTTAAGGATTTTTTGGGTTTTTATGTTTTTCTTATATTTTTTCGGGTTTTTTTGGTTTTTTATGTTTTTAGGTCTTTTGAGATT
Organism: Viscum album; assembly: GCA_963277665.1. Taxonomy (NCBI): domain Eukaryota; kingdom Viridiplantae; phylum Streptophyta; class Magnoliopsida; order Santalales; family Viscaceae; genus Viscum; species Viscum album. The sequence goes on from OY728120.1 coordinate 2,120,220,901, forward strand.
TTTTATGATTTTTATGATTTTTTGGTTTTATGGATTTTGTGGGTTTGGGGTTATTGTGGTTTGAGGGATTTAGGTATTTTTTGTAGTTTTTATCATTTTATCATTTTAGGGGGTTTAAATGTATTTTGGTTTTTTTTGATTTCTAAGGGTTTTTAGGGGTTTTATGGTTTTTACGTCTTTAGAGATTTTAGAATTTGTTTTTGTATTTTATGGTTTGTTTTTGTTTTTAGGTGGTTTGTTTTTTAGTTTATTAGGATTTGTTGGAATTTTAGAGTTTTGTTAACATTTTTCATGGTTTAAAGGGTTTTTAGAGTTTTTAGAGGGTTTTATGTGTTTTTAGGGTTCTATGATTTTTATGGGTTTATAGTTTTTAGGGTTTTTTTGGGTTTCAGGTTTTTTATGGTATTTTAGAGTTTTTAGTGTTTTTCAGGCTTTTTAGCATTTTAATGTTTTTAGTAGTTTAAGTGTTTTTGCGTTAGATTTTTTTTGGGGGTTTTTGGTTTTTTATTTTTTTTTGGATTTTTTCAGATTTTTTTTGGGAATTTTCTATTTCTATGGTTTTTAGGGATTTTAGGGTTCTTATGTGTTTTTTCAATTTTTAGGGATTTTCTAGGTTTTTTGAAAGTTTTATGTTTTTAACAGTTTTAAGTGTTATGAGGTTTTATGGTTTTCTTAAGAGTTTTAAGTGGTTTTAGGGTTATTTATGTTTTTAGGTATTTTTTAGTATTTTTATGTTTTTTAGGTTTTTAGAGATTTTGAGCGGCTTTAGGGATTTCTGTTGTTTTATGGATTTTTTTGGGTGTTGTGTTTTCTTTGAATTTTTTAAGGCTTTTAACATTTTTAGATTTTTTTTTATCTTTTTCAGGGGCTTGATGGTTTTTTACATTTTTATTGAGTTTTAGGGTTTAAGGTGTTTTTATGGTTTTTATAGTTTTTTGGGGTATTATAGTTTTTAGGGGTTTTTTAGTTTTTCAGGGTTTTTAGAATTTTTTTGTTTTTATTAGTTTTATATGTTTTTAGTCATTTATGGTTTTGTTAAGTTGTTTCATGGTTTTTACAGTATTTTATATTTTAAGTGTTTTTAGGATTTTTTTGGTTTTTTTGTGTTTTTTGGTTTTTAGTGTTTTTTTGAGTTTTTATGGTTTTATGGTTATTACAGCTTTTTAGTGTTTTTCAAGGGTTAAATGTTTTTATGTAGTTATTTTATTTATAGTGTTTTTGGGGGTTTTACTATTTTTATTATTTTATAGGTATTTACATTTTTAGGGATTTTTATGGTTTTTAGGGTCTTTAATTATTTCTAGTAATTGTAGGTTTTTAAGGATTTCGTGTTTTTTAGATTTTTAAAATCTTCCTTGGGGTTTTTGGGGATTTTATGAGTTCTCACATATTAGGGATTTTTATTTCTTTTATATTATTTCTCTGGGATTTAGTGGATTTTAGGATTTTGAGGTTATTTAGTAGTTTTTATGGTTATTAGGGTTTTTTTTTGTATTTTTTAGATTTTTAGCAGATTTAAGAGTTTTAATGTTTTTAATGATTTATTAGGGATTTTTAGGGTCTTTAGGGGTTTTATGTTTTTCATGATTTTAGGGAATTTGTAGGTTTTTTATGGTTTTAATGTGTTTTTGGATTTTTCAAATTTTCAAGTGTTTTTATGCTTTTGGGGGGTTTTACGGTTTTTTTGAGTTTTTAGGGTTTTTTGGTTTTTTGTATTTTTATAAAAAAATTATTGTTTTAAATGGTTTTTATATATTTAAGTGGGTTCTTAGGGTGTTCATGGTTTTTTGGGTTTTTAATGATTTTATGGGTTATTATTGTTTAATTTTTTATGGTTTTTTTGGTTTTTTAGAATTTTTTATGTTTTTAGGGGTTTCAATTATTTTTTGGGTTTGAAGGTTTTTATTTGGGTTTTAGTGGTTTTTGGGGTTTTTATATTTTTATGGATTTTTATGTTGTTTAGATTTTTTACGGATTTTGAGGATTTTCAGGGTTTTAGGGTTTTTATAGTTTTTAAGGTTCTGTGGGTTTTTATAACTTTTATGGTTTTAGGATCTTTGTGTTTTTATCATTTTTTTAGGTTTTTAGGGGTTTAATTTCATTTACGTTTTCAAAGTATGAAATGTTTTTTAGTGTTTTTTATGTTTTTAGGGATTGTTAGGGAATTTTCAGGATTTTTAGGGGGTTTAGGGTTTTTAGGGATTTTGATGGGTTTTAGGGGTTTTTAGGGTTTCATTGTTTATTTGGGTTTTTAGGATAGTATGTGTTTTTTGGGGTTTTAAGGTTTTAGGATTTTTTTATTAAGTTTAGAGGTTTGAAGAGTTTTTAGGTTTTTAGTGGGTTTTTGTGGTTTTTATTGGGTTTTATGGTTTTTTGGATTTTTAGGGTTTTAGAGTTTTAAGGGGTTTTAAAATTTTTTATTTTTTGGGGGTTTTATGTGTTTTCAGTTATTTAAGGATTTATTATGGACTTTTATGGGTTTTAGGGGTTTTTACATTTTAAAGTATTTTTATGATTTTTATAGGGTTTTTGGGATTTTTCCGAATTGTAGTGGTTTAGGGGTTTAGGTGTTTTGTAGATTTATTGGGATTTTATGAGTTTTTTACTTTTTCTAGGGTTTTAATGGGTTTTTAAAGTTTTTAATGGTTTTAGGGGTTTAAAGGGTTTCTAGAGGTTTTATTGGTTTTTAGTACTTTTATACATTCTTAAGGAATTTATGGTTTTTGGGTATTAAGGTTTTATATTTTTTTAGGGTTAATGGGGATTTCGGTGTTTTTTAGGTTTTGGAGGGGGTTTAAGTGTTTTTAGGTTTTAAGGGTTTCTTTTGGGTTTTTAGGGTTTTTATGATTTTTTATGTTTATAGGGACTTTTGGGATTTCTATTATATTTATTATTTTTGGGTTTTTTTATGGATTTTAAGTAATTTTAGGTTCTTTTGGGGTTTGAGGATTATTTTGTGTTTTAGCCTTTTATCGTTTTTATGGATTTTATGTTTTTTTATGATTTAATGCTTTGATAGGATTTTTCATCATTTTATGTTTTTTAACATTTGGGGGTAATATTATTTTTATGGGTTTTAGTGTTTTTAGGAATTTTTAGGGTTTATTTATTTCTGGGAAATTTATGATTTTTAGGGTTTTGGGGGTTTTAGTGATGTTTTGGTGATTTTAGTGGATTAAAGTGTTATTATAGTTCTTAGTGGGTTTTCAAGGTTTTATGCGTTTTTAGGTGTTCTGAAGGTTTTTAGTGGTTTCTATGGTTTTAGGGTTTTAGGGTTTTTAGGGTTTCTTTGTTTTTTTGTGTATTTTGATTTTTTAGGGTTTTTATATTTTTTATATCTTTTTATTTTTAATGGTTTTCTTAGGATTTTTTCGGGTTTTGGGACTCTTTATGTTTTTAGAGATTTAGTGTTTTTTTGCGTTTTTAGGGTTTTAAGGGATTTCTAGGTGTTTATTGGGTTTTTTTGGTGTTTTAGCATTTTTAGTTTTTTTGGGGTTTTATGTATTTTTGGTTTTAAGGTATTTATAAGGTTTTTTCAATTATTTTTGAAATTTTAGTTTTTTTGGTTTTTTTAATTAATTTAAATAATTTTTTGGGTTTTTAAGGGATTTTGTGTTTTTGAGAGATTTAATTGGTTTTCAGGGATTTCATGATTTTTTTGAGTTTTGGTGTTTTTAGAGTTTTTAGGGCTTTAATGTGGTTTTAATGTGGTTTTAATGTTTTTAGAGTTTTAAAGGGGTTTTATGGGGTTTTATGAATTTTTAATGTTTTTAGTATTTTATGGGTTTTAGGGTTTTTAGGGTTTTAGTGTTTTATTGGTTTTTATGTGTTTTATGTTTTTTTGGGGTTTTATGGTTTTATTAGGGATTTCAATTTTTTTAAATTTTTATTGTTTTTTTGGTTTATGAGGTTTTTGAGAGGTCTTAGGGGATATTAAGGGTATTTAGTGTTTTTACGGGTTTTAGAATTTTTTTAAGGGTTTTAAGTGTTTTAGGTTTTTAAGGTTTTATTCATATTTTTAAGGTTTTAGTGGTTTCAAATTTTTATTAATTTAATGGTTTTAATGTTTTTGCATGATTCTGAGGATATTTAAGATTATTAAGGTTTCTAGGGTTTTTAAAAGGTTTATGTTTTTGTAGGATTTTATTTATTTTTAAGTTCTTACGGTTTTTAGGGATTTTCAAGGTTTTATGGTTTTTTATATTTTTTTGGTTTTTAAGGATTTTTAAAGATTTTTATTTTTTTAGGGTCTTTAGCGATGTTGAGGGGTGTTTGGGTTTTTTATTAATTTATTTTTTTTATGGGTTTTCGGGTTTTTCGGGTTTTTTTAATTTTTAGGTTTTGAAGATTTATTAAGGTTATTAGGGGTTTAAATGGTTTATAGAATTTTTGGTGGTTTTTTTGTTTCTTTTATTTTTTAGGGGTATTGACGTCTTTAGGTGATTTATTATTTTTAGAGTTTTCAGGGTTTTTTGGGTTTTTAGTATTTTTAGGGGTTTTATGTTCTTTCAGGTTTTATGGTTTTATTATGGGTTTTAAGGGGTATTCTGTGTTTTATTTTTTGGGTATTTTTGTTATTTTGGGTTTTTTTTTTATTTTTAGGTTTTTATGGGTTTTTAGGGTATTTAGTGTTTTTATGGATTTTATCTTTTTTTTTATTTCAAGGGTTTTTTTAACGTCTTAGTGTTTTTAAGTGTTTTTAGAGTTTACTAATGTTTTTAGTGGGATAAATGGTTTTTCAGGTTTTTAGTAGTTTTAGAGTTTTTATGGGTTTCTTCGTGTTTTTATGTTTTTAGGATTTTTAATCAAATTTACGATTTTAGGGTTTTAGGGCCTTTTATTATTTTTATTGTTTTTTTGGGTTTTAAGGGGTTTTAATTGTTATTTAGTTCTTAATGCTTTCTTATTTTTTAGGGTTTTTAGCGGATCATATTTTTTGGGATTTTAGGTTTTTTTTTGAAATTTTATGGTATTTTGGATTTTTAGGGATTTTGAGGGGTGTTAGGGTTTTTAATGATTTCAATTTTCTTAGGGTTTTTAGGGGATTTAATTTATTTTATGTTTTTACGTTTTCTTTGGGTTTTAATGTATTATTAGTGTATTTTATATTTTCTGGGTTTTTTATGGATTTTTTTAATTTTTATGGTATTTAAGGGTTTTATTGATTTTGTGGATTTTTAGGATTTTTTTTAGTTAGGATTATTTTTATGATTTTGTATAGTTTTTATTGTGTTGATGCATTTAATTGAGTTTTAGAGTTTTTAGTGTTTTAGGGTTTTATGAATTTTTAGGGGTTGTATGATTTTTAAGGGTTTTGTGGGTTTTAGCTTTTCTTATGGTTTTACATGTTTTTATGTTTTTATGGTTTTTAGGTGTTGTTATGATTTTATGATTTTCTTATAGTACTTCACTGTTTAGATGTTTTTTTATGTTTTTTATATTTTTAGGGATTTTTTTGGATTTTATGGGTCTTTAGTGGTATTACAAACACCAAGGTTTTCTTTGGAATTTTTGTATTTTTCAATTTTAATAGATTTAATGTATATTATAATTTTTTAGAAATTTTAGGGGTTTACATTGTTTTTATAGTTTGTATTGGTTTTTAGGGTTTTTAGGGTTTTTATTGTTTTCCAGTGGTTTTTAGGATATTTATTATTTTTAGGAGATTTATGGTTTTTAAAGTTTTTATGGTTTTTAAGGGTTTTAAGTGTTTTTAGGGTTTAAAGGTTTTATTTGGTTTTTTCTAGGTATTTAATTTTTTTTTATGTTTATAGGTATTTCTTGGAATTTTTTAGGATTTTATGGTTTTAAGGTTTTTAATGATTTCGAGGGTTTTTAGTGTTTTTAGGGTATTTATAGTATATCTGGATTTTATATTTTCTGAGTTTTTAGGGTTCTAATGGATTTAGAGTTTTTAATGTATTTTGGGGTTTAAAGGGTTTTTGAGTTTTTAGTGGTTTTAGGGTTTTTTAATGTTTTTTGTGATTTTTATGGTTTTTTTGGTGTTTTAAGGGTTTTAGGGTCTTTTAGGGTTTATAGTGTTTTTTTTTCTTTTTTGGTGATTTAAGTGGTTTTAGGATTTTAATATTTTATTAGTTTTTTCACAGTTTTTAGTGTTTTATATGATTTTATGTATTTTAAGGATTTTTATGGGTTTTAGGTTTTTTAGTGATTTTGACGGATTTGAGGGGTGATAGGGTTTTTATGATTTTTAGAATTTTTAGGATTTTACAAGTTTTATGAGTTCTGATGGGTTTCCTAAGGGTTTTCATGGTTTTCATGGTTTTTTACATTTTAAGGATTTTTATGGATATTTTGGTTATTAATAGATTTTTTGGGTTTTAGGGTTTAGGGGTTTTTGTGTTTCTTCAGGGTTTTATTGAGTTTTTAGGATTTTTAATTTTTTTGTGTTTTTAATGTTTTAAGGATGTTTAAATGGGTTTTAGTGCTTTTAGTGGTCATTTAGGGATTTTATGGGTTTTAATGTTTTTTAGGTATTTGTATGGTTTGTTGGGTTTTTAGTGTTTTTAGGTGTTTTATGTTTTTAGCATTTTTTTTGGTTTTAGGTATTTTAATTGTTTTGGGGTTTATAAATTTTTCTTAAGGATTTATAAGTTCAAAGGTTTTTACTTTTTTAGGTAATTTACTGATTTTTGAATGGTTTTAGAGGGTTTTTTAGGATTTCAGGGTTTTTTTGTTTTAGGGATTTAATGGGTTTTTGTGGGGTTTTGGGGTTTAAGAGTTTTTTTAGTTTTTTCAAAATTTAAGGGTTTTTAGAGAATTTTTATATTTTTTAATGGTATAATGGGTTTTTAGATTTTTAGTGGTTTTATGGGGTTTTGAGGTTTTCAGGGGGTTTATGGTTTTTAGTTCTTTTAAAGGATTTTGGTGTCTTTTAGGGTTTTTAGGGATTTAGAGTTTTTATGGTTTTTAATTGGTTTTCAGTTTTTCAGGTTTTCTTAGAAGATTTAGGGGATTTCAGGTTATTACATTTTTTATTTTTAGATATTTTTAGTGATTTTAATTATTTTTAGATGTTTTAGGTTTTTTAGGGATTTTGATGGGTTGTTGGGTTTTTAGGGTTTTTAGAATTTTAAGGTTTATTAGGGGTTTGATGTGTATTTAGGGTTTTAATGATTTTTAATTATATTTCGGTTCTTTATTTTTTTAGAGATTTTTAAGGATTTTTTTAGGATTTTTTGGATTTCAAGTGTTTTTAAGAAATTTGAGGGAATTTTGGGTTTTTTGGATTATTTGGGGTTTGGGGGTTTTTTATGTTTTTTATGGTGTTTAAGAGTTTTTAGATTTTTATAATGTTTTTTGTGATTTAAGGATTTGTTTGGGTTTTTAGTGGTTTTTTTGGGTGTTAAGGGGTTTTTTAATTTATTATTGTTATTTTGGGTTTAGTGTTTTTATGGTGTTTTTATTTTTTTTTGTGTTTGATGTTTTTTAGAGTTTTTTACTATTTTATGGTTTTTAGTGTTTTTAGTATTTTTAGTGGCTTTCGAGTTTTATGGATTAATACAGGGGTTTCAGGTTTTTAGGGATTCATTTTGGTTTTTTTTGGTTTTTTGGTTTTTTTGGTTTTTAGGGTTTTCTCATTTTAGGGTTTTTTGGGGTTTTAAGTGAAATTTTGGTTTTAATATTTTCTTTGAGTTTATCAGGGTTTTTTAGGGTTTTTTTATTTTTTTTGGGAATTTTTATGGATATTTAAGGGTTTTATTATTTTTAATTGGTTTTAGGGATTTTAATGGTTTTTGTGGGTTTTATGGTTTTAGGGTTTTTAGTGTTTTTTGGGGTTTTATGTGTTTTAGGGTTTTATATCTTTCTTTGGATTTCCATAGGTTTTATGGTTTTTCACATTTTAAGTATTTTTTGTTATTTTTTATAATTTTTAGTGGTTTAGGGTTTTTATGGATGTGTAGGGGTTTTATGTTTTTAGGATTTTAGTTTTTTATGGTTTTTGGGGTTTTTAGGGATTTTAGAGTTTTTTGGTGTTTAATGGTTTGTAGAGTTTTTATAATTTTAGGGGGTATTGGGATTTTAAGAGTACATAGTGGGTTTTAGGGAATTTTGGATTTTCATCATTTTTAAATTTTTAGGGGTGTATGTGTTTTTATTTTTTTATGTTTTTCTTAGGGGTTTTATGAATTTTTGGGTTTTAGGGGTTTTTAGTGATTTTTGGTTTATTTGGGATTTGATGGTTTTTTAGGATTTTCTATAGTTTTTTAGGATTACCTATGGATTTTAAGGTTTTTTTATAGTTTTTAAATTTTCTAGGGATTTATAGGGGTTTGGATATTTAGTTTTTATGGTTTTTAATGGTTTATCGAGTTATATAATTTTTAAGGTCTTTTGGGGTTTATAAAATTTTTCGGTTTTTAGGTATTTTATTTGATTTTTGGTTTTTATGGTCTTCTTATTGGTTCTCAAGGATTTTATGGGTTTTTACATTTTTATGTATTTTTAGTTATTTTTAGGATTTTAATTTTTTTAATGTTTTAGGGAATTTAGGGGTTCTTAGGATTTTTTAGTATTTTTAGGGGTTTTTTGGTTTTTTAGCATTTTTAGATATTTTTTGGTTTTAAAGTGTTTTTAGGTTTTTAAGGTTTTCTTAAGGGGTATATGGGGTTTTAGGGTTTTCCATGTTTTTAGTGATTTTATGGAGTTTGTTGGATTTTTATGGATTTTGATGGTTTTTAGGGTTTATAGGATTTTTAGGATTTTAAGGGTTCACTGTTTCTTTTGGCGATTTATGGTTTTTTAGAGTTTTTAATATTCTATCATTATAAAGGATTTTTTGTGTCTTAATGGGTTTTTATGTTATTTGTGCGTTTTATTGTTTTTATGGTTTTTATGGGTTTTGTGGTTTTTAGTTTTTTTCAGGGTTTTTAGATTTTTATAGTGTTTTTAGTGTTTATAGGTTTTAAGTGTTTTTCTGAGTTTTTAGTGTTTTAAGTTTTTTTAGGTTTTTATAGTGGTTTTTAGGGTTTTTATGGATTATTATATTTTTAAATTTTTTTTATTGTATTTAAAATTTTTATAGATGTTTAGTTTTTTAGGGATTTTGATGGGTTTTAGGGGGTTTTAGGGTTTTAGGGTTTTTTTGTTTATTTTAGCATCTTTTTTATTCTTAGGGGTTTTGAGTGTTTCTATGTTTTTAATGTTTTCTTAGTTTTTTCCATATTTTTATGTTTTTAGGTATTTTTACGCATTTTTTCGGATTTTTTGGGCTTTTAGAATTTTTTAGGGTATTTGAGGGTTTTGGAGTTATTTGGGTTATTAGAGGTATTTTAGTTGTTTAGTTTTTTTGGGTTTTTCAGTTTTTAAGGGTTTAAAGGTATTTTATATTTTTTAAGATTTTAGGGGTTTAATGGGGTTGTAGAGTCTTTGGTTTCATTTCATTGGTTTTTACGATTTTTTGGGGTTATAAGGGTTTTTATGGTTTTTAGGATTTATAGGGTTCTTAGGGTTTTTAACATTTTTAGCTTTTAGGGGTTTTAACTTATATTAGGCTCTTTGAGTATTAGTTGGGTTTTTTCGGTTTTTTAGGGGTTTTTTCCCCATTTTTAAGGATTTGTGGGGATTTTTAATTTTTTTACGGTTTTTACGAGTTATAGGTATTTGAGGGGTTGTATGGTTTTTTTGGGGGTTTTAATAAATTTTTAAGTCTTTTTAGTGTTTTTAGTGTTTTTAGGTTTTAAGGATTTCTTTGGGGTTTTTGGGTTTTTAGAGTTTATTTATCAATTTTTAGGGTTTTAATATTTTTAGATTTTTTAGAGGTTTTAGGGTACTTTAATGTTTTTAGGGTTTTTTTGGATTTTAGGGTTTTTAGGGTTTTTTATGGTTTTAAGGTTTTTAGTGTTTTTTAGGTTTTTTTGGGGTTTAAGTGTTTTACTATTTTTAATGTTTTATTATCCATTTTTAAGGTTTTTTATGGATTTTTACATTTTTAGGATTTTTTAGGTCATTTTTAAATTTTTATGGATTATTAGTGATTTGAAGTCTTTTAGGGGGTTTAGGGTTTTTTAATATCTTTATGTTTTTGGGTTTTCTTATGGGTTTTATGTGTTTTATGGTTTTTAGGTTTTTAAGTATTTTTAGATATTTTTATGATTTTAGGGTTTCATAGTGTTTTTAGGGTTTTTAGGGATTTTTCGGGTTTTAGGGGTTTTATATTTTTTGGGTTTTTAGGTTTTTTTTAATTTTTAGGGATTTTAAAGTTTTTAATGTTTATATTTGGTTTAATTATTTTTACAATTTTGTAGTTGTTTTATGTTTTTATGGGTTTTTAGTTTTTTATGGATTTATGGGTTTTTATGATTTTTAGGTTTTTAGTGATTTTTTGTGTTTTCAGTATTTTTTATGTTTTTTTGGAATTTTAAGTGTTTTTAGGTTTTTTAGGTTTTCATATGGGTTTTTAAGGTTTTTTTGTTTTAATTTTTTTAGTTATTAATATGGATTTTAAGTGTATTTGTGGAATTTTTTGGTTTTTAATGATTTTGAAGGGTTTTGGGTTAATTGATTTTTTTTTTGCATTTTTAAGCTTTTAGGGTAAGTGATTTAAGGTTTTTAACGATCTCTTATGGTATAGTGGGGTTTTATGGGTTTTTTTATCTTCTTAAGGATTTTTAAGGATTTTTTATGAATTTTATCAGTTATAAAGCTTTTATGAATTTTGAGGGGTTTTAGGTGATTTACAGTTTTAGGGTTTTTATTATTTTTTCCGGGTTTTAGGATTTTTTTGAGTTTTTACGGGTTTTATGGGTTTTAGAGTTTTTTAATGTTTTTGGGGTTAAAAGGGATTTTAGTGATCTTGGTGGTTTTAGGGTTTTTATGGGGGTTTCGGGTTTTATGGTTTCCAGTGGTTTCTGGGTTTTAGGTATTTAACATTTTTAGAGTTTTTTAGATTTTTTTGGGGTTTAAGAGTTTTTCAGATTTTAATTTCTTATTAGGGGGTTTCAATGTTTTTTGGGATTTTTCAATTTTTAGCTCTTTATATTGATTTTTTGGATTTTTATGGTTTTTAGGGATTTTTAAGAATTTTATCGGTTTTAGGGTTTTAATAGTTTTATATTGTTTTTAGGATTTTTATGGATTTTTAGGGGTTTTCATGGTTTTTAGCGGTTTTTATGGTTTTTAGGGCATTTTAATGTTTTAATGTTTTTTTGGGTTTATAGTGTTTTTTATGTTTTTTGGAGTTTTATTTTTTTTATATTTTAAGGTATTCTAAGGTCTTTTAAGTATTTTTAGTCATTTTTAGGTTATTTTAATATTTATATGCATTTTTAGGGTTTTTATGGTTTTTAAAGGTTTTAGTATTTTTAGGTTTTTAATATTTTTTTTGGTTTTTAGAGTTTTTATGTTTATTTAGGATTATATTTTTTTCTTAGGGTTTTTAGAGGTTTAAAGAGTTTTTAAGTTGTTAGGTATTTATTTAGATTTTTATTCTTTTTAGGTTTTTTCGATATTTTATGATTTTTAGGATATTTAGTGGTTTTTATGTTTCATGAGTTTTTTAGGGTATTTACATTTATTTGTAGTTTTTAATATTATTACGCGTTTAAAGGGTTATTGGATTTTTTAGAGGGTTTTATTTGTTTTTATGGTTTTATGGTTTTTATGGGTTTTTGGTTTTTAGGTGTTTTTACCGTATTTTAGGGTTTTTAGGGTATTTTAGGTTATTATCGTTTTAACATTTTTAGAAGTTTAATGTTTTTTGGGTTAAGGGTTTTCATGGGTTTTTCGGTGTTTTATGTTTTTTTTTGGATTTTTAACTATTTTGTGGGAATATTCGGTTTCTATGGTTTTTAGGGATTTGAGGGATCTAATGTGTATTTTAAATTTTTAGGGATTTTTAAGGTTTTAAGCAAGTTTTAGGATTTCACAGTTTTAAGTGTTCTGAGGTTTTATGGATTTCTTAAGTGTTTTAAGTGGTTTTAGGGTTATTTATGTTTTTAGGTATTTTTAGGTATTTTATAGTATTTTTTTGTTTTTTTTGTTTTTTAGATATTTTTAGGGGTTTTAGGAATTTTTGTTGTTTTATGGATATTTTGGGTGTAGTTCTTTCTTTGAATTTCTTTAACAATTTTAACATTTTTAGAGTATTTTTAACTTTGTCAGGGGCTTGATGGGATTTTACATTTTTAATGAGTTTTATGGTTTTATGTGATTTTAATGTTTTTATAGTTTTTTGGGGTATTTTATTTTTTTGGGTTATTTTTGTTTTTCTGAGTATTTAATTTTTTTTAGTTTTTAGTGGTTTTACGTGTTTTTAGGTTTCTATGGTTTTTTAAGGCTTTTTAATGTTTTTAATATATTTTATATTTCGAGTATTTTTAGGATTTTTATGTTTTTTCTGTTTTTGGGTACTTAGTGTTTTTTTTGGTTTTTAGGGTTTTTATGGTGTTTACAGTTTTTTAATGTTTTTAGTGGTTTGAAGGGTTTTTATAGTTCTTTTATTTTTAGGGTTTTTAGGGTGTTCTACTATTATTAAGTTTTTATTGGTATTTATGGATTTGAGGGATTTTTATGGTTTTCAGGGCCTTTAATTGTTTTTAGTATTTTTAGGTTTTTAGGATTATTTGTTATTTAGTTATTTAAAATCCTCCTAGGGGTTTTTTGGGTTTTTATGGGTCTTGACATGTTAGGTATTTTTATTTATTTTATAGTATTTCTATGGGTTTCACCAGTTTTTGGGATTTTGAGTTTATTTAGTGGTTTTTAAGGTTTTTAGGGTCATTAGGGGTTTTTGTATTTTTTAGATATGTAGCATTTTTAAGTGTTATATTGTTTTTAATAATTTATTAGGGGTTTTTATGTTATTTATGGGTTGTTATGTTTTTCAGGATTTTATGGATATTTTATTTTTTTATGGTTTTTAGGTGTTTTTGGGTTTTCAATGATTTGAGTTTTTTTATGATTTTGGGGGGTTTTACTGTTTTTTTAGATTTTAAGGGTCTTAATGATTATTTTATTTTCAAAAAAATATTATTTGAAAGTGGTTTGATAGATTACAGTGGGTTCTTAGGGTGTTCATGGGTTTTAGGTTTTTTAATGATTTTATGGGTTATTATGGTTTTATAATTTTTTATGGTTTTTAGGGTTTTTAGCATTTTTTATGTTTTTGGAGTTTCAATTATTTTTTGGTTATTAATGTTTAATTATGGATTTAGGGTTTCTTTGGGTTTTTTATAAGTTTAGGGATTTTATGGATTTTTAGGATTTGTATGGTTTTGGGGGTTTTTAGGGATTTTGAGGTTTTTAGGGTTTTTATGGTTTTAAGGTTCTATGGGGTTTTACAACTTTGGGGGGGGGGGGGGTTAAGGGGTTTTTAAGGTTTCTTAGAGTTTTATTAATATTTCTAGGTGATTAAATGGTTTTTAGAGTTCTTAGTTGTTTTGGGTTTTTTATTGGTTTTAAGGGGTTTATCATTTTTCGGGGTTTTATGGTTATTAATGTTTTTAGGTGATTTTGGGTTTTTTAGTTTACATGTTTTTATTAGTCTTTATGTATTTGTATATTTTCAATGTTTTATTAGGGTTTTAGGGTTTTTAGTTTTTAATTCTTATAGGAATTTTAGGGATTTTTAGTATTTTTATGGTTTATAGTGTTTTTATGGATTTTGAGGGTCTTAAATGTTTTTAGTGTTTTTTTGGGATTTTTAGGGGTTCAGAGGGGTTTTAGAGACATTAGTGGGTTATTTAGGGTTTTAAATGTTTTTATGGTTTTTATGGGTTTTATTGTTTTTATTGTTTTTAGAGTTTTCAAGGTTTTTATGGGTTTTTTGGATTTTTGGGGTTTTTAGTGTTTTTATACATTTAGCGTTTTCTTAGATATTTTCATGGTTTTTAGGGTTTTGTTGATTTTAATCGGTTTTAGGGATTTTTATGAATTTGATGTTTTTTAGGGATTTTAGGGATTTAGAGGGTTTTGGTGGTTTTATGATTTTTTGGATTTTTATCATTTTTATAATTTTAGAGGTTTTATATGTTTTAATTGTTTTCTTTGGGGATTTTAAGTGTTTTATTGGTTTTTAATATTTTTTTTTATTTTTATGAATTTATTGGATTATTATGTAATTTAGTGTTTTAGGGATTTTGGTGGTATTTAAAGTTCTTTAGGGATTCTAGGGGTTATATGTTTTATTGGGATTTTTTTTAGCTTTTTACGGTTTTGATGATTTTCTATAGTTTTTTTATTTTTAAAGTAGTTTTAATTTTATTTTGAGTTTTAGTGGGGTTTATGGGTTTTCATGGGTTTTCATGGTTTTTAGCGGTTTTTGTTGTTTTTATTTTTTTAATTGTTTTCAGCGTGTTTAGGTTTTTAGGGGATTTATGTGTTTTAGTTTTTTATGGTTTTAATAGGGGTTTTCATGGTTTTTATAGTTCTTATGTTTTCTATGGTTTTATGGATTTTTTAGTATTTTTATGTTTTTTAGGGGTTTTAGTGTATTTTGGGATTTTATGGTTTTTTGGGTTTTCTTATGTTTTTTAGAGTTATTAAGGAATTTAAAGTTTTTTTAACATTTTTAAGGGCATAAAGGGTTTTTTTTTGTTTTTAGTTATTTTTAGGCTTTTAATAGGTTTTTAAGGGTTTTCTGGATTTTTGGGGTTTTAGGGTCTTTTAGTGTTTTTAGCATTTTTATGGTTTTATGTTTTTCTTAGTGTTTTTCAGAGTTTTTAGGTTTTTTATGTTTTTAGCGATTTTTAGTTTATTTTTATATTTTTTATGATTTTTAGGGTTTTTGAGTTTCTTTTCGGTTTTTAGTTTTTTTTGGGATTTTTTGGGTTTTTATAATTTTTTGGTTTTATAGGGGGTTTATGTGTATTTAAAACATATTATTTTGTTTGGTTTTTTCATTGTTTTTGTGGTTTTTATGTTTTTAAGGATATGTAGTGATTTTGAGGGTTGTAAGAGTTTTTATTGTATTTTTTTAGTCTTATTTTATGTTTTTAGGGGTGTAAAGGGTTTTTAGAGTTTTCTAAACATTTTTCGCGGTTTAAAGAGTTTTTACAGCTTTTAGTGGTTTTAGGGTTTTTACAAGTTTTATGGTTTTATGGATTTCTACGATCTTTGTTTTTTTTAAGGGATTGTAGGGGTTTTAGGGTCTATTATTGTTTTTATTGTTTCTTAGGTTTTTTGGGGGTGGTAAAAGGCTTTATATTTTTAGGTTTTCATAGGTTTTTAGGGGGATTTGTTTTACATTTATAAGTATTTTTTATGGTTTTTAGGGTTTTTTGGGGTTTTAGGGTTTTATGGGTTTTATTGTTTTAAGGTTTTAGGGGTTTTAAGTGTTTTTAGGTTTTTTAACGTTTTCATATGATTTTTCAAAGGTATTTTGGGGTTTTACATTTTTATGGAATTTTATGTATTTTTTAGGTTTTTTATTGTTTTTTGGGTTTACAGTGTTTCAAGGGTTTTATGGGCTTTCGGGGTTTTCAGAATTTTAATTTTTTTAGGTTTTAGGTTTATGCTTTTGAGTTTTTAGTGTTTCATGAGTTTTTAGACTATTTAAATGTTTTTAGGGATTTAAAGGATTTTTGGAGTTTTTAGTGGTTTGGGGGGTATATGTTATTTTTAGGGTTTTTAATTTTTATAGGGGTTTTTAGTAGTTTTTCATTGTTTTTTGGGTTTTATTATTTTACATTTTACTACAGGGTTTTCAGGGTTTTCGTTTTTTATGTTTTTTTGGATTCTTTGTATTATTATCGTTTTTAGGTTTTTAAGGGATTTTGAGGGGTTTAGGGTTTTTATGGGTTTTACAGTTTTTATGGGTTTAGCATTTTATATATGTCAGGGGAATTAAGTTCTGGTATAGTATTATATGGAGTTTTCCAAAATTTTATGGTTTTCTACATTTTTAGGAATTTTTATGGTTTTAGTGGATTTTTATGGATTTTAGTGATTTTGATTGGTTTTAGTATTTTTTAGGGTTTTAGGGGTTTTATGGTTATTTGGGATTTTAACAATTTTTTCTGTTTTTTTGGTGTTTTAAGGGGTTTTTGAGTTTTTTTATTGTTTTATAGGGTTTAAATGGTTTTTTATAGTTTTTTGTGTTCTGTTAGGGGATTTAAAGATTTTAAGGTATTTTTGGGTTTTTATGGGTTTTTGGGTTTTTGGGATTTTAGGGTTTTTTAGGGTTTTTATCATTTTAGGGCAAGGAAGGCTCGGGTCCAGGCTATTCCTGGGACCCCCAAAAATTTTATTAAAGAAAAGACATAGACACTGAAGACAAGGGAGGGGAGGGATCCACCGATCCCCACCCAAAATCCCTTACGACCTCAGCCCAAAGGCTACAGAAAGAGAGGAAGAAAAGAAAAAGCAAAACAAACAAGTCAAAAGGATCAAATGGAAAAGATCAAAAGGGTATCAGTCAACATCCCCACCAAAATCCTCCAACTCCGCACCTCGAAACCCCATGCCCACACCAAAGTCATCACCTACATCAGCAAAACTGAAATCTGACTCAACACCCATGTCCGTTGTGTCCCATCCATATTCAAAATCCTCTTCCATGCCAAGGCTGGATAGCAGCTTCATCCTAGCCTTCTCTTGCTCTGCAGAAGTTGAAAGTTGCTCTCACTTATTCACTATTAGATTAGTTCTTACAGCTCATGAAGAGGCCCTAGTTTCCATGGGACGTGGGAGAGCAAAGTAATCCTTCCTCCGCCTTCGTCTCGGAGGGGTAGAAGTGGATTCAGCTGCAACACCCACCTTCACACAAGCGACACCATCACTGAACGATGTTGCCTTCCCTTTCTTACAGTCTGTCCCAGGAGTTTCAACACCTATTTTCACCTTTGTCCTGGCCATAGGAGCATTTAACCAGCGATCAGCCTCAGAGAACCTCTCCCCGAGACTCTCAGCTTCATCCTCAAGCGAGAACATTTCTCGTTCAACCCACACCATCTCATGCAGCTGCACACAAAAAGCTTCAGCAGAGGGAACACCATGAAGGACCATAGCCCTCTCCAGGTCCATGTCACCAGCATCACTAGTATTTCCCGGCATACTGGGAGGATCCTCAGCACCTCTTGTGCTGTCAGAGGGAGGAGATAACCCAGGCCCCATGCCAGGTCCCACCATTCCTGGACATCCAGACAGAACCAGAGGGGCATCACTTCAGTTCATGTGTGACCCCATGGGGATCTAGGTTTCTGAATCCAGCATAGACCTTTCCTCAGCTGAAGACAGGCTCCACTCATCTCCAGTCCTCGTGCCCTGAGCAACCACTGCCTCCTTCACGACATTTGCCACCCGCACATCCTCCCCGGCAGGCTCAGCCAAGACTGCAACCTTCAAGCCAGCTATATCATCTCGTTCTAGATCTAGAGCACAGGCCTCCTCTACATTTTCTTCCCCGACGCCCATCACCGTAGCTTTCCCTAAATCTGTCTGCCTCCTAGGGGAGTCACCATACCCGTGGACACCATTAGAAGAAGCCCGGTTGTCCCTCTCAGCTAGCATCACTTCCTCCTCATCAGCATTCCCCGAAACACCAGAACCTCTAGTCAGACTCACAACGAAACCACACGAATCCATCAGGGCCACCTCTAAGTCACTTCCATCCAGAAAAGTAGACGAGCAGGGAAAATCAGCATTCATAGGTTGGGGGAGCCACCCCCTTTTTCCCCTTCACCTCCACCAGAGGGAGGGTAATCTCACCAGAAGACATCTGATCCAGAGAACCACCACCCCTGAAAGTGCCAGAGCATCCTCCAGATTGATCACTATGCCCAAAACTCCAAAAAGATGAGCATAAAACCAGCCATTTCTCAAAGATGATAGGATGCCTCCACCTAAGTTCTTCCCCCACTGCAATCCAGACAGCATCCACAGGAGACTTCGAAGAATCGATTTCATCAAAATCCATTGGGGCAACCGGATGACAAATGGCTCTAGTCCTACTATCCACACATAGGAACCTCCCCACCAAATTCCCAAGCATCGAGATAATAGAGGTATTTTTAAAGGGAAGGGGAAGCTCAGGAAATCTCACCCAGGTAGCAGCAATCAGGGAACTATGCTTTAGATGAAAATCAAAGCTCCACCTAAAGAGGGAGAAGCGAGCGCCATTGCATGACCGAGGAGCGACTTACCAGAATAAAACCAGGTCTTCCTCCATGGAAAATTGAATCATTATGTGGGATCTATCGATCAATCCCACAATCTCCCAAGCACTAAGATTCTAGAAAGCCGAAACGAACCTATCGAAAGTGGAAACTGGGGGTCGCCGCATCGGGAAGCTTGCAACCAGAGTCAAGCAGTGCAGGTCTGAAGCTTGGGTAAACTCCCGAAGCGAGAGTGGAAGCTACAGACAACCTTCGAAAAACTCCGAAACCTTCGGTCAGAGCACCGTTCTAGGGAAAGAGGGTAACGAGTAAGAAGAGGAGAGCAATGAGATTTCCTCCTAGAGAGGATCCTTCCCTGTAGAGAGGGGGGAGGTGCTTCATTTTCCATCTTCATCAATTTATCATTTTAGGGTTTTTAAGTGCCTTTAGGATTTTAATTATTTCATAGGTATTTTCAATGTTTTAGGTGTTTTTAATTTTTTTTGATCATTTTATGTATTTGTTACGAATTCTATTTGTTTCTTGATTTTTAAGGATTTTTAGGGATGGTATGGGGTTTTTTGGTTTGTATGGGTTTTTTTGGTTTTTGGGGAATTAGTGTTTTTTATATTCCTATGTAATATAAGGATTTTTAGATCGTTTCTCTATTTTCGGTATTTAATGAGTTTTTATAGTTTTTAATTATTTATAGTGTTTTTAGTTTTTTTACGGTTTTTGGGTTTTCAGTGTATTTTAGGATTCAATGATTTTTATGTTTTTATGGGTTTTGAGTGTTTTAGATATTTATTATTTTCTTTGGGGTTTTCTAGGGATTTAGGGTTTTTTACATGTTTCAGTATTATTGGGTATTTTTATAAGTTTTATGGGTTTTTTGGGGATTTAGGTTTTTTTAGGGAGTTTATTGATTTTAGAGTTTTTCAGGATTTTGATCAATTTTTAGGTTTTTATGGGTTTTATTTTTTTTGGTTTTTATGGTTTTTATGGTTTTTAATGGTTTTTAGTGTTTTTTAAATTTTTTATTTTTAGTGGAATTTATTTTTTGGAGGGTATTGGGGATTTATAATGATTTTTGGTTTTTTTATTCCTTTTAGGATTTCTATGAATTTTCTTAGGATTTTAGAGATTTTAGGTTTTTATGGTTTTTTATAGTTTTAAATGTTTTTAAGGGACTAAATGTTTTTTTTATAGTTTTTAGTGAATTTTGTGCTTTTTAATGTTTTTATAGTTTTTTAAGGTTTTATTGGTTTTTATGATTTATAGTGTTTTTAGGTTTGTATATATTTTTAGGGACTTTTTATAATTTTTATGGTGTTTTGAGTCTTTAGTAATTTCGATGGTTTTTAGGGGATTCATGGTTTTTAGGGTTTTTGGTTTTTTAGAGGTTTTATGTGTTTTTAGGTTTTTAATCTTTTCATAGGGGTTTTAAGGTTTTTAGGATGTTTTTTATTGATTTTTAAGGATTTTTTAGGTTCTTATGGTTTCTTAGGGGTCTTATGATTTTTTGGGTATTAAAGTGGTTTTAGGGTTTTATAGGGGTTTTTGGACTATTATGCCCTTTTTAAAGGGTATTTGAGGTTTTTTGAGAGTGTTGATGCTTGTAGGGTTTTAGAGAGGTTTTAGGTTTTTCAGTTTTTTCAAAGGATTTTATGGGATTTAGGGAGGTTTTCAGGTTTTAAGGAGTTTTGTGGTTTTAAGGGGTTTTAATTTTTTTAGGGGTTTTTCAATTTTTATGTTTTTATTGTTTTCAAGTGTTTTTTAGATTTGAAAGGTTTTCATAGGATTTTTTGGGGTTTTTATTTCATTTTTACCTTTATACGCATTTTTATGGTTCTTATGGTTTATAGGGGTTTATGTTATTTTTATTTTTCAAAGGATTTGTAGGGAGATTAACTAGTATTTTGGGATTTTATCATTTTTAATGTTTTTAGTGAATATTTTGGATTTTAATTATATTTTGTGTTTTTAGGATTTTGAGGGGTGTTAGGGTTTTTGGGGTTTTTGGGGTTTTAAGGGTTTTATAATTTTTGGGGTCTTAAATGTTTTTTTATATTTTTAGGGGTTTTAAGGTTTATTTGAGTTTTTCTTAACATTTTATGGGTATAAAAGCGTTATTTAGATTTCTTGGTCCTTTTAGGGTATTTATTGGTTTTATATTTTTTATAGGTTTTAAGGGGGTTTATGGTTATTAGGGATATTTAGGATTTTTACTGTGTTTCATTTTTATTCTTTTAAGCGTTTTTACATTTTTAAGATCTTCTTAAGGATTTATCATTTTAATGGGTTTTAGTGTGGTTTAGTATTTTTAGTGTTTTTTAGTTTTTATGGGTTTTATGTATTTTAGGGTATACAAGTTATCTTAGGTTTTTTCAAGGTATTAAGGGTTTTTATGATTTTACTGATATTTAGAGATTTTTTAGGAAATTTATTGGTTTTAGTGTTCTAAGGATTTTGATGGTTTTTTTTGGATTTTTTAGGGTTTTAGCATTTTTTGGGGTTTTAAGTGTTTTTAGGTTTTTATGATTTTCTTATGGGTGTTCAGGGTCTTTTGTGTTTTTTTCATTTTTTATAATTTTTATGGAATTTTTAGGTTGTTTATGGGTATTAGGAAAAGAATTCTTGAGGCCAAGCATGCCTAGACCCCAAACATTATTTGAAAATAATGACAAAAAATGTTAAAAGGAGGGTTTAAAACATGGGTGTGTAGAACACCATTCATATCATCGTCTGCGTAGGGAACACAAAAAGGTGACATGGCAAAGGACCATAATGAACTACCATCCTCAATTTCCTTTTTAGAGAGTGTATCTACCACCATACTCACATCCCAATAGGAATGTGTGACATTCAAAGTAATATTCTAGGTTAAGCTGAGACATTCAATCCATTGTGGTTGGAGTCTCCATGGAAGTTTCTGGGATTTTTACTTGAGGGAATCTAGAACAAGAATAGAGTCAGATTCAAGCCATAACAACTTCCACCTAAATTGAGACGTAAAAATGTTCCCCAATATTATTTTCCAAACCTCATATACATATGCACACCCACTTCCCCTAATGTAATAATGGAATCCCTTCAAAAAGACTCTATAGGTACAAAAGACGACACCACACCCCGAGGGGACGAGTGCACCCAAGGCCACACCGTCTATGTTGACCTTGAACCATGATGTAATCGGGGGGATCTAGTGGATGAATTTTAAAGCCTGTGGCTTTTTACACCTGCAAGAGACTCTAATAAATTATAATATAATAATATCCTTGATGTCATTCACCATCTATCTTGGTTGTAAAAGAGATGATACATGTATATCTATATACAATTTAACATTACCACCATGTAAAGCGAAATTCATGTGGTTGAAGGCCACCGAATTTCGAGCAGTCCAAATCTAGGGGGCCTTAGTAGTTGCACCTAAAAAAAGAAAGTTATGAACTTGTTCGCTGCACTATGTATTCACCATACAATTAATCAGATCAAATTCTGACCTATATTTTTTGCGGAAAAAAAAATCAACTACAAGAAAACCCATATTTCAGTATCAAACCTACAGTGAAGTAAAGTGTTATGTATATTCTGCTCATACTAAAGGCAGTTATAGAAGTTGGATTCAAGGTTCGAATCATTTTTCATCAGTTTCTCTTGAGTAGGCATTATGTTCCTTGAATGTTTCCATAGTAGGTGACTTGTAGGTGAAATGAAAGAGGCTTAAAATTTTAGCAGCCAAAGTTGGGGGACAATGCCTTGTGAAAATTTGAGTTTTCTAGGGTTTTTAATGGGTTTTAGAGTTTTTAATATTTTTTGTACTTAATGATATTTATAGTTTTTATTCAAATTTCAGAGTTTTATGGGGTTATATGGTTTTTAGGGTTTTTTCTGTTTTATGGAGTTTAAGGGTTTTTTTCCATTTTAGGTATTTTAGTATTTTTATGTTTTTTTAGTTTTTTAAGGATTTCAATGTAGTTTTTGGCTTTTTAAGCGTTTTTACATTTTTTGAGAATTTTTGGGCTTTTAATGATTTTTATGGGTTTTTAGGTTTTTAGGGATTTCTAAGGTTTTAATGGGTTTAAAGGATTTTTATCATTTGTAAGGGATTAAAGGAAATTTAGATTTTTTTTTTGATTTTTTAGGGTTTTATGGGTTTCTAAGGATTTTAGGGGTTTGATGGTTTTTAGGGTTTTTTTTGGGTTTTTGGGTGTTTGGTTATTTTAGGGTTTTTATATTATATATATTTTTAGAGGTTTTAAGTGTTTTATTGGTTTTTATGGTTTTACATGGGTATTTTATATTTTCAGGTATTTTTTTGGGATTTTTAGGGTTTCTTGGGGTTTTAGGGTCTTGAGGTATTTTGAGGGTTTTTGGGTTTTTATGGGTTTTATGTTATTTTATAATTTTCTAGGGGTTTTATGTTTTTTTGGTTATTATGGTTTTCTTAGATATTTTCAAGAATTTTTGGGTGATTTGACATTTTTCGAGATTTTTAGGGATTTTTTTATGTTTTTATTGTTTATTAGGGTATTCATATATTTTGAAGGTTTTGTGGATTTTAAGGGGTTTTGGGGGGGGGGGGTTAGGGGTTTCGTGGATTTTTAGGGTTTTCCGGTTTCTTATCATTTCTTAACGGTTTAGGGTTTAAAAGGACCTTTAGTGTTTTTAGTGGTTTAGGGTTTTATGGGTTTTAATTTTTTTAAGGGTTTTAAGTGTTTTAGGGTTTTTATGGTTTTTAGAATTTTTAGGTTTTTATGGGTTTAGATTTTTTTAGGTATTTAATATTTTATATGTTTTTTTGGGATTTGAGGGTTTTTTAGTATTTTAGAGTTTTTGTATGATTTTTATTGTTTTTTAAGTATTTTAAGGTTTTTATGGTTTTTCTGGTTGTTAGTGTTTTTACAGTTTTATGGTTTTAGGGGAGTTTTACGAGTTATTTTCAAATTATTACAGGTTTTATGGTTTTTTAGTTTATAATGTTTTGAGGGGATTAAAGGTTTTTTATATATTTTTGTGGTTTGAGGGGTTTTATTAATTTTATGGGTTGTTAATGTTTTTAGGGGGTTTTAGGGTTTTTATAGTTTTCAATGATTGTTAGTATTTTTATGGTTTTTATTGGTTTTATGGTTTTTTAAATTTTTAGGTTTTCATTGGGTTTTTAGGGCTTTTTATATTTTTAGATATTTTTAGGTATTTTTATATGTTTTATGGTTTTAGGGATTTTGAGTATTTTTTGGGTTTGTTAGGTTGTTTTGGATTTTATGGTTTTTAGGGATTTTTTTATGTTTTTAGTGGTTTTAGTGATTTTCAATGTTTTCAAGATTTACAACATTTTTATATTTTTAGTGGGTTTTTAAGGTTTTATGAGTTTTAGTCGTTTTAAGGGTTTTAGGTTATTTTATGGTTTTTTAGGTGCATTTATGGTATTTGTGTTTTTAGGGGTCTATGTGTTTTTTGGTTTTATGGTTTTTAGGGGTTTTTAGGATTTATGGTTATTTTTTTTAGCGTTTTTAGGATTTTTATGGTTTTTATGTATTTTGAGGGTTTTATTAGTTTTTATGGGTTTTACAGGTTTTTATGTTTTTAGTGGTTTTTGGGGTTTTCGGGTTTTTTATCTTTCAGAACTTTTAAAATGGTTTCTGTTTTTAAGTGGGTTTTAGGGTTTTTAGGGGATTTTTGGGGGTTTTATGTGTTTTACTAGTTTTTACGGCTTTTAGAATTTTTTGAGTTTTTAGCATTTTTAGTTTTTTTTAAATTGTTTTTAGGATTTTATGGTTTTCCATAGGTTTTTTGGGTTTTTATGGTTTTTTATGTTTTTACATATTTATAGGTCTTTTTTAAAATTATTATGTGTTTTTAGGATTCTTGGGGATTTTGATGGTTTTAAGTGTTTAGGGGGGATAGTGATTATTATTATTATTTGTGGTTTTTTAGGGTTTTTACGTGGTTTTTTGTATTAAATGTTTTCTTTGGGTTTGATGTGGATCATGGCACACATGGGAATCAAGGGGTTGGTGGTGAACTTAATGAGGAGGGAAGAATGCGCATGACTACAGAAGAGCTATTTGGAGGTATTTGTAGCTCAATCATAAGGGCGCATACCATGAGAACGAAGGAGGCCTTAAATGGGTTAATCATGGAATTCCAAGGGGTAGAATAATAAACATTCTTAGGGGAAGCATATGGTCCTATATTTACATAAATTAAGTGCCAAAAATTGCTTTAAAGACCTGTCACATGGTGTGCTATGAATATCTATCCCACCCCACTATAGATTCTTCAATGTCAAAAGTGGTGGGCTAGTTGTATTTTCATTACAAAATTGTTTTCTACCCATACCTTAATGTCCTGGACAAGTAGATTTTTTTTCAAAAGCATCATTTTAACTTTTTGACTTGTTGAAACAAGGTGTTAGACTTTTGTAGCACTCTTTAGCTATAAATAGACACCCCTTGTACTCTTTGACCATCATGAATGAAGGTAATATTGTTATTATGAGCTTTTATTGCAACCTTTATCTTATTAAGTAATTATTGACTTATCAAGATATTGTTCATACTTATTGGTGTCTTGTCGCCAGAGTTCTTGGAGACAAGTTCTCTTTGGGTTCTACCTTGACTAAATCACTCATTTAAAACTTTTTTGTATCATTTATAGCAATTCCCACTTGTTTTCTTTTGGATATATGAATAATCAAAATGAGAATATTGAATAAGGTTCCTTGGACACTTCATTGAAGTTATTGGATCACATATCATTTGGTATCAGAGCCCAATAATAAGACATTTGGTTCAACATTTTTATCCCTTCTTCTTTCTTCTTTTCTCATTGAATCAGGTCAATATCAGTTCTAGTGAATATTTTTCTTCACATATGTAAATCATTTGTCAATTATTTTTTACTTACAATTTATCAATACTACAGTTTAAAATATCATTATTTTTCTCCATCTAGAATCATTAAAATAAATCTATAAATAATGATATATGGTGGGTTCAAATTTTATGATGGTTTATTAAATTTTAAAAACTTGCATGTTGAACCCCTTATTTCATGTCACTAAAAAGTTATTTATTTATGTATATAAAACGACTTGGTTTTGTTTTTGAAGGTTTAAAGGATATTTGGAAAGTTTTAATGATTTTTTGTAGGTTTGTTGTTTGAGAATCGTTCGTATAAACCATGAAACACCTCTTGGAAATTTTAAAACTCAAATTGTGGACACTAAAGAGGCACATGGGTTGTAAAAACTATGTGGATGCCCAGTAGAAATCATGAAATGATTGATAGTGGGGTATTGAATAGTTTTCACATGTTTTGATTAACCATGTGACCCAATCAGCTGAGGTGTGTTAGGAGGCATTGTCTCATGTACAGTTTTCCAAACCATGCCCCCTAACTATGCAACATGGAAAAAAGGACCTGAAAGTAATTGATATAATAATATTTAACTCCCAAACCACCAATTATTTCCTGAAACATTTTATAACAATTATTAATCTTCCCCCGATACAGTGGAGACAATTCATTGCAATTTGGGAGAGATCTGAGGAAAATCAAATGTACTGGAGACCCAGATATATCAGTAAGTGGTTGTTCTTCCTCATTTTCCTTACATCTATTCTCCTTCCATCATTGTGAATCCTTAATCTTGTTTTTTGGGGATATATCCATGTTTTGTGATGTCAATATTTATGGGATATGATTATTTTTATTTAAAGTAATGGCATCTATGTGGGAATCATGATTATTTAAGCTAGTTTTTTAAATTGGTTGCACCTTTACTTATTTTCTCTTATGTTTGAGAGGTAGGTGGATTCTATTTCAAATCCTCTTGATTATAAATTGAAGTACAGATTTAAATTTGAATCACATTATTGATTGGTTTTGTAAAAATCACAGTGTGATTTTATGGAATTCTCATTTGAATTATGGTTTAGGAAATCATGGGAATTGGATAGATTTTTTAAAAAACATTATTTACTATTTTAAAATTGTTATTTTAAAATTATGGTTGTTTGAATCATGTAAAAAAAATTTGAAAATTATTTTATAGAAATGGGTTGATACGATTTGGGAATAATGGTTCGGAATGAGTTGAATGGGATGGATAATGGTCGTGATGTACCACCATCAAAGCGATGGAGTGTGGACGTGAAGTTCCACCATCAATGGTAACACCAAGCTTGAGTGTGTGTTTGTGTTTAGGATGTTATTTGACATGTAAATATTTATTCAAAATCATAAATGGATAAATTGTAAAAATATTTTTTATATTTTCATGAAAAACGATTATGTTAGTTATTGATGTATTCCTTAAAAAATGGTTATGAAGGATTATTTGATGGTTTTCCTTGGAAAAATGATTTGGTTAGATATAAACTCATTTAAATTGTCTTTAAACTATTTTATATAAATGCTCTAACATATTCAATCCAAGTGGAGTGAGTTGGAATGTCATTAGGTAAATCCTAATGAGTTTTATACTCTCCCCTACTTGGTCACTATTGTACATTGGTAGATGTTATATATTGAAACACAAGTAAATTCATGGTATCCAAATTATTTACTTATACTTATTGATAACCTGGGTTAGAAATATGTATTTGGATGTTGGAGTTGATTCTGAGTTTATATTGGTGTCTTTGGAATCTTTTTTATATTGTTATTATTTGGCTCCATTGGTTAAGTCACATTGATTCTTCTTGTACACTTATATTGTATTTTTCTTTAGTCTTGTATTGGATTACAATTTCAAATGAATTCATCATTAATAATATTTTTTATTATGGTTATCATTGGTTTGGTTATTTTATCTTAAAATGGAAAACCATCCCCCATATTTTTTGGGGACCTTTTTATTTATTTTTATAATTTAGTGTATTGGGGATGTCACCAATAGACTAGTTTCTCCCCTATTAATTCTCAAAAAAATGAGGAGGGGTATGATGTTACAAATGGTATCATCTGGTTTTGTCATCGAATTTGAAATAATGTTGTTCTATCTCTTAGGATTTTAGTAAGAAGATAAGATTTTCAGAAAATGAAATGTAAAACAAGAAAAAGTGTAGTTAACCTCTTTATGTTGAAACTCAAGTTACCAGGGAGTTTAGTTCATGACTGTTTTGAGACACTTCAAGTGGTTCCTCCATATCATCGTGGGTTTAGCAGATGTGAAGATCATGACATTCATTGATATATATATTAATTTAAACTAAGAGTGCATAATTAATTTTGAGTAATGATTTATGAATCCATTAAAAATTTAGATTTTTGGAAATAGTTTTAAATTGTTTTATTTTGAAAAGAATGGTGGAATTTTAAAAAATGGTTTGAAAGTGATTTTTTTTAATTTTGGAAATACTTATTGTAAAAAATGTGATGTGGTAAATTTTAAATTTCAAAGACTATAGTTTAATAAGAGGGATACTAAATGGAGTTTTCTTTTGGTTATAGAGAACATCATCAGGTAGAAACCATGAAAACCAACCGGAGAAGGTTGCTAAGAATGTGGTTTCAATTGAACCATGGCAGAACAAAAAATCTTTTTAGAGTTTTGTATTGGAAATTTACTTCATGGATAGAGGGGACAGAAATAATCAACCAAGGTAATTCAATCATTCAGTTCAATTCTGAAAGCAAAATCCACTCATCTATTAGGGTGATTCAGAACAAAAAAAAAGTAGATTCATGGATAAATAGGATGAATCGAATCTTCAATTTCCATATCATAATAGATAATCTGATGCTGAAGTTCGGAATGTATCTGCTGGAAGATATTGTTTTATAGAGGTAGGATTTAACAATTCTGGATAAATTAGACCATGGCATGACGTGGGAAGAGCTTGAATAATTTTTTAACCTTCAATTCTATCTTCATTCTATCTAGATTTCAAGATCAATAACATTCATTAGTTTAAAGCATGAGTTCATAATATTGATAGAGTATGTGGATAAATTTATTAATTTATTTCACTTTTCATCAAAACTTATTGCTTGTGAACCCTTTAAGTCACACATTATTGAATTGTGGTTGATACTAGAGATTCTATCAAAATATTTCGTGCTTGGATATCATTGTATACAAAGATTGTAAATAGATAAATGGGAGCTAAAAGGGATATATCATGAAATATAGTTTGAGGAATCATGTTAATACCAATGAGAACTAGTGTGAACTCTAATTCTGAGAATAAGTTGAAGAGGGACACATATTTCCAATGTGGTGGTATGACTCAAAATCAGAAGACAAGATCAGTGAATCGTTCTAATAAAACAAAGGGTTCACTCGATTTTTTTAAATATGTTTCTATCGATCACATAATGTGATATTGTATAACATAACCTAGATCATGTCACAATTTCAGTAATAAGGTAAATATACAAGATTATTGTTATAGTGCTCCAAGGTAGTGTGTTAGGGACACATATCATGATTAAAAGTCATTGTACACTTCAATAGGACAAGTGTAGATGGATATTTCCCATCAACAAACTCAATCAATCCATGAGGATTCTAGGAATACCATGAATCCTCAACCAAGGTAATATGAATTGGGTAATAAAAAGAATTTTGTTTGAATAAAAAATTGTATGGAACTGAGAAAGTGATCATGGATGATCAATTGGGGCCCTTAATGGTGAGTGGTATGATTCTGTTGAATGACACCCTTATTAAAGATTTTTTTGATACAGGTGCATCACATTAGTTTATTTATTCCCTTTTTGTTGATCTTTTGGGTCTTGATGTTGATATGATTCCCTATATTATGAAACATCTAACTCCTATTGAAAAAAATGTTGATCCTTTGTGTGAAAATCATTTTCTATAACAATCAATGTGGTTGAATTGATTTTGGACTTATCTTGGCATAAGATCGATTTATAGGAATTAATATTGGGTATGGATTGGTTGAAATTTTCAATTATCACATCGATTATTTTACCTAAAGGGTTTTTTTTACAACTGATGATGGCATGGAGAATCATTTTGGAGGAAATCATAATGTAAAGGAAAGTGGATTAGGATTTTTTGGCTCTAAAAATTGGAACTATCTCATACCAATTTTTAGCCATGACCTTGTAATATATGGATGTGATCGATAATATAGGGTTTACAACAATTCCGGATTAGTTCCCTAATTTTTTCTTGATAATTTATCTGGGATTCCACCCATGAGAGAAGTTTGGTTTTTGATTGATCATTTACCAGGGACTAGTCCTATCTCACTTTCATCTTAATGGATGGAACCAATTGAATTATTTTAATTGTAATTCTAGTTGCAATAGTTGGAAGGAAAAGGGTTCATTTGGCCTAGTATGTGTCTGTGGGAAGCATCGATTCTTATTTTTTCTTGAAAAAGATGGATGGAACACCTAGGATTTGTGTGGATTTTCATAAGATAAATCAAGTTAGGATGAAAAATCAGTATCATATTCCATACATTTATGGACTATTGCAAAATAGAGGGGCTCCAAATGGTTCTCTAAAATTGAATTTCATTTGGGATACCACCAACTAAGGGATTGAAAGGTGGATTCATTAAAGACAGCTTTTGACTGTAGATACGACAATTATGAGTTTATGGTTTTTCCTTTCGGTCTTAATAATTCACTATATGTACTTATGGATTTGATAAATATTATATTTCAAAGGAATATAGATTATTTTTTGGTTGTATTTTGGGATGAAATATTTGTGTATTCTAGGAAAAAGGTTGAGCATGAGAAACTGTTGGAGATAGTGTAGGGTATTTTGTGGGATTGTCTTGTACAAAAAAACACTAAATGTGTATTTTTTGGATAAAATAGGTAACATTACATGCCCATGTTGTCATTAAAAATTCATTTCTATGGATCTATAGAAGGTATAGTTTGTGATCTATTGAAAACCACCAAATAAATCCTTTGTGATATGTAGTTTCCCTGTCCTGGCTTGCCATTGTCAACATTGTTTTCTTGAATTTTTATGACTAGATTAACCAATGAAAGAATCTACAAGGAAAATTGTTACAATCAAATAGAATGATCAATGTTAAAAGTATTTTTGAGAGCTTAAAGTTTACCATACATCAGCATAGATCATGATATTTCCAGAATCAATACATGGTTATGTGGTGGGTTGTGATGCTTTGGGATCTAGTTGGGGGTGAATAATAATGAAAAGAGATCATGTTGTTTCTTATGGATCATGGAAGTTAATGTTTCATGAGAATAACTTCCCAAAAAATGATTTTTAATTAGCTTCTCTAGTATATTCATTGAAAACATGGAATCATTATCTTTTTGGTGAGGAAATAATGATTTTTAAAAATCATAAGAGCATGAAATACATTTTCTTAAAAGTAGATTTGAATATGATATAAATAATATGGATGATGTATCTTCAAATGTTTGAATTTAAATGATGTATACACCGTATAAAGGAAAATATATGGATGATGTATTAAGAATAAGTTGATATATTCAGTCGGTGAAAGGGGATTTAGATCAATGGAATCTAATTTCAGTGTTTTCCAACATGAAATTAAATTATGATGATCTTGGTTGAGTTGTTGTTTTATATTTAGTTTCATTTGTTCCCAATTGGGTAGAGAAGGATAAAGAGGAATAAAAATCAGATTTTGAATGTGTTTCTATGAGGTTAAAACACAATAGTAGGGGGAACTTTAAGGGAAGGAATATTGATAGAAGACCAGTGTTTTGGTATCATGATCATATGGTTGTACCTTTATTTTTTCAGTAAATACACATTTATTATTATCACCATTCAATATGGGATGTTCATTTAGGAATAAAAAATATGTATATAGAACTAAAAGAAAATTTTTTATGTAATGGCATGAAAATAAAGGTAGATGAGTTTTTTTTATATTTCTAAACTATCAGTAGATTAATGTAGAGAACCAACAAGAAAAGGGTATTCTATAGTCTTTACTGAATCTTGTGTGGAAATAGAAGGAAATACCTATGTATTTTTTAACAGGTATACCAAGGATGGTTGGGAAACATAATTCAATGTGGGTGATAGTGGATGAACTAAAAATTCGATCCATCTCATCTATATTCTTTAACCCATTTTTTCGAAGGAATTATCAAAAATATATATTCAATAAGTATTATTGCGTCATGGTGTTCCAACCTCAATTATTACTAATAGAGCCCCCGGGTTTATCTATACTTTTTGAAAATATTTACAGTGATCCCTTGTGACTATGTTGACTCTGAGAACAAAGTGTCATCCTCAAATGGATCGACAATCCAAAAGGAAAATCAAAATATTGGAGGTAGTGGGTAGGGATTTAATAATGGATTTTAGTGTCTCATGGGATAAGAACACACCATTAATTTATTTCACATAGAACAAAAGTCATCATACCTCAATATAAATGGATCCTTTTGAAGCATTTTATGTGTGTAATTTCCATTCTATACATTATTGGGTACAAACAAGTGATACTTCCCTAGTTGAACCAAGCCTTGCACAAGAGACAAAAGAGAAGACTCAGTTAATCATAAAGTGGATAGTGATGGCACAAATTCATCAAAAATAATATGATGATAATTATCAATAATAATTTTCATTTGAGATGAGTTATCATGTGTTCCTGTTAATCTATTCAAGGATTCAACATCATTTTTTGTGAAGAAGGACATGTTATCTCCTCCAAACATAGGTCCTTTTGAGATAATTGAAAGAGTGGGTGAGGTGGAATATCATTTGGATTCTCCACCAAGGATTTTTTACTGTATAATGGGTTTCAGGTGTCTCAATTAAATATGTATTAACTTGACCCAAACCATGTGATTTGATTGGATCACATTAACCTAGATTCATATGATATATTGGTTTATGAGATGGTATAGATAATGGATTGGAAAGGGAATGTCTTTAATGGGAATAGAATAATTCTAGAGTTAGTTTTAAAGAAAGAAGTTCAGATTCAAGAGGAACCATGGGATCAAAAAACGGAAATGATAGATTAATGCTCATAACACTTTGGGACAAATCTAGTTTTCTACTTTTCAGGTATGTAAGGACCAATTGTGGGTCAATGTATCACCCCCGATTTATGGTTCTTGACTCATTATTTATTTATTTTGACTATATAAATTGAATAGGATATGTTTTAGGAGGTTTTGAGGAGCATTGAAATGTTTTTTGGCTTTTATGTAGGTACAAGGTTTGTGAATTGTTAGTATAAACCTTTAAAGACCTCTAGAAAACTATGCAATAAAAACAACGGATATTGGAAAGGTGGCTGGTTAGGCACGTGGTTTTTTCAAAACATGCCAATTCTGAATATAAATCATGTTATACAGGATAGTGTGGTATAACAAAGTTGGCTCATTGTTTCTCTAACCATGTGATTAATCCATTATAGGTGTGTTTTGAGGAAGTGGTTCATGAACAATTAGGGCATGGTTTTCTTAACCTTGCACCCTAACCATGCATCATGTAAAATTAAATTCAAATATAGGGAATCTTATTTAATTTACCTCATAAAACACATTTTCACCCAAAAAAGTACATGACACGAATTCCTTTTCCTTTTAATGTGGTGGATACAATTCCTTTCGATCCGTGAGACATTCCTATGGGAATCCAAGTGCTTTGGGGAACTAGAGTTGTTAGTAAGTGCTCATTCTTCACCATTTTCCTTAGATTTATTCTCCCTCTATCCTTTGGTATCATGTATCTAGATCTTTGGGGATAGATAAATGTTTTTTGATATCGATATTTATAGGATATTATTCATTTTATTGAAGGGAGTGATATATAATTTGTAATCTTGAAGATTTGTACTGTTTTTTTAATGATTTTGTGGTTTACTAATCTTCAACTATTTTTGAGAGGTAGGTGGATTCTATATCAACTCTTTTTTATTAGAACATGTAGTAATGATAAAAAATTGATCTAATTTCAGGATTTTTTAAATAAAATCATTGTGTGATATGATAGAATTATAATTTTATTTATGGTTTTGGAAATTATGGGAATTGGATTGACTATGGGGAAAAAGTTGTTCATTAATTTAAAATGGAGAATATTAAATTTTTGTTGGTTAATGAAAGTAAAGTATTTTTTGAAATGATATTATTGAAATGGGTTTATATTATTTGGGAGTAACGATTAGGAATGAGTATAATGTGGTGGATAATGGTCGTGAAGTACCACCATTAATGGGACATACTATGGATGTGATGTTCAACCTTTAATGGTAAGAGAAAGCTTGCGTGTGTGTTTATGTTGAGTATGTGTGTGTAGAAAGAATTTTTTATGAAAAATCATTAATCGATAAATGGTTAAATTATTTTTTGACGTTCCTTAAAAAATTAATGTGTTAGTTTTTGATTTATTCCTTGAATTTTTTTTTGAGGACTTATTTGAATTTTTCCCTTTGGGAAATTTTTTTGGCTAGATATAAACTACTTAGAATTGTTTTTAAAATATTTTATATAAATGTGTTAAATGTTCATTTCATGTGGCATGAGTTCAGAAGTAATTTGGGACATGCCACTAATTATTATAATCTAGCCTTGATTAGGAATTATGGTTCATTTACATATTTTATTTATCAAGACACAGATAAAGGAAAGGTATCTCATTTATTTAGAGATTCTTCTTGATACAATAGGCTGGGAAGTGGATTTTGAGTGTGGATCAGATTGGGAGTTTTTGTTTGTTTCATTTGTGTCCTTTGGTTTGGTTAGCATTTGGTTCCATTGGTTATATCATATTTAATCCAACTGTACTATGATATTACATTTTGTTTTAGTCTTGCATTAGAATTCATTTTGGTACTCATACATCATTATGATGTTTAGTGGTTATAGTTATCATTGGTTTGGTCATTTTTTTTCTTATAATGTAAAATCATACCCAAATTTTTATGATGCCTTTGAAATATATTTCCATCCTATAGTACCATGGGGATATCACCTAAGGCCTAATAGCTCCCCCATCACTTCTCAATCCAATAAAGAGGGGTGAGATGTTATAGTTAAACTATCACTTTTATTCCATTTATTTTATCAAATTATTTATTATCAAAAATTTATAAATTGAAAATTCATATTGTTTCTACTATATTTATTCATAGAAATATCTTAAAAAACTATGGGTAAAAAAATATAGCATCTTGAGTCCTGCATCCATTTATTATTATTCTTCACCTACAATCTTCGCCTTCCTATAACAGTGTGGAGGGAAAAATGAGTTTATTTTCAGGAAAAAGAGAGATAAAGAGATATTTATACTTGATTGAAACTCTAATAATTTTTAAAAGGTAAATTTTTTTTGCAACCAGATCTCTTGAAACATCAATAAATTCTTGTTTTGTGACTTTATTATATTTATATAGTGATCTGGAAAGGATGTTTTGGAAATGAGCTACATTTGATCAAGGTGGTGTGGTATGAAAAAACCTTCTAAAAGGGAGATCGATGGGTAAAATTACAAACATTAAAAAATAGAAGTGGGACCATTCCATATCATTGAGAATATAGATGATAAGGCCTATAAGATTGAGTTACCTATCAGATATGGAAAAGTTAGTGAAACCTTTAATGTTTCTAATAGTTATCCCTTTGAATTTTCAGATTCGAGGATGGATCCTTTTCAAGAAGGAGGTGATGATGAAGATCAAGAAATACATGGGAATCATGTGGTTGAATATAGAAATGTTATGGTGTGTGAAATTCACATGATTTCATAAGACACATTGTGATGAGTTGGTGGTCCATTTACAGGTGACCATACCCTGAGAATGAAGGGTGCCTAAATGGGTTACTCATGGAATTCTAAGGGGAGGCCAAATACCCATTCATAGGAGAAGAATATGGGCCTATATTTATAATAATTAAGGCCCAAAAATGATTTTAAATACCATTCCCATGGTATAATATGAAATTTAAAGCCCACCCACCATAGAATCTTCAACGCCAAAAGTGATGGGATAATTGTCTTTTGTTTCAATATGGGTGTGCTACTTTTCCCTCAAAGTCGTGGGAATCTCCAAAAATTGTCAAAATCGTCATTTAGGATTTTTTTAGTTGTGTAAAATAGTTGTTATACATTTTTATTAATATTTTTATATAAATAGTCACCCCTTATACTATTTGAACATCATGAATGAAGGTAATGTTAATATAGTATGTTTTTCTTGAATCCAATATGTTCTTACTTAATTATTGACATATCAAAGTATTGGAAATCCTTTGTGGAATCTTTATTCTAATTTTCATGGAGAAATTATCTCCAATTGTTCTAACTTAACCAAATCTAAATTTTTATCCTTATTCCAAAAATTTATATCACTTCTCACTAGTTTTCTTGTGCAGATCTCGGTGCTTAGCAAGCAAACATTGAAAAAGGTCCCTTGGACACATCCTAGTTGGTTTGGGATTATTTATCAAGGTTTTTAGTGGTTTAATTGTTTTCATGTTTTTAGGTATTTTTGGGCCTTTTAGGATTTTTATGGATTTAGGGTTTTTAGCTATTTTGAGGGTTTTTCTGGTTTTTTGGGAATTCAGGGATTTTTATGGTTTTTTTTATTTTTAGGGTTTTTTTAGTTTTAAAACATTTTATTGGTTTTAAAAGTTTTTTTGAAATTTTACTGGTTTTTTACAGTTTTATAGATTTTTAGTGGTTTTCAAGGTTTTAGGTTTTTTATGGATTTTATTTTTCAGGGTTTTTAGTTTTTTAGTGTTTTTAGGTGTTCTATGTGTTTTTAGTAATTTAAGGGTTTCAATGATGTTTTAGGGTTTTTAAATTTATTGGGATAAATAGGTATTTTTTATGATTCTTATTGTTTTTAGGGCTTTTAGAAAATTTGGGGGGGGGGGGTTTCCTAGTTTTAAGGGTATTTATGTATTTCTTTTTAGTTTTTAGGGGGTTTTTTGAGTTTTTTACGGCTATTAGGGTATTTAGGGTTTTTATAGTTTTTTACGATTAAGAGATTATAGTGATTTTGATTTTTTAGTGGGTTTTTAAGGTTTTATGGTTTTTAGGGATTTCAGTGGACTTTATACTTTTTGGAGAATTTAAGTGTTTTAGGTTTTTTTATGGGTTTTTGGATTTTTTAGGTTGTTTAACGGTTTTAAATATTTTTATGTTTTAAAGGTTTTATTTAGGTTTTTAGGGACTTTTAGGATTTTTTATGTTTTTAGATTATTTTAGTGACTTTTAGGATTTATTTGCTTTCATGGTTTTTAGGGATTTTGCAGGTTTTTTGGGGTTTTAGAGTTTTATATGTTTTTTGTGTTTTTTGAGTTTTTATTATTTTTATAGGGTTTTTTTAATTATAAAATTTTTAGGGGGGTACACATTTTTTTAAGTTTTAGTGGTTTTTATGGTTTTATGGGGTTTTCGGGTTTTTATGGTTTTATGGGGTTTTATGGGTTTAGATGTTTTAAGGTCATTTAGGTTTTTAGAATTTTTTATATTTTTAGGTGTTTCATGTGTTTTTAGGTTTTTAAATTTTTATTATGTATTTTTATGTTTTCATGTATCTTTATGAATTTTTTATGATTTTTATTATTTTTAAGAATTTTACGGTTTTAGATATTGATATGGGTTTTAGAAATTTTTTGGTTTTTATGGGTCTTATGTTTTTTAGGTATTTAATTATTTTTAGGATTTTTGATGGTTTTTAGGGCTTTGTTGATTTTTGTTTTTTTTAATTCTTTTAATTTTTTTTATGGGTTTTATGGTTTTATGTGATTTTGAGTGTTTTTAGGGTCTTTATGGTTTATTTGGGTTTTAGGGTTTTTTTTGAGTTTTTAGGGGTATAAAGGGTTTTAGATTATATAGTGGGTTTTAAGGTTTTTATGGGATTTTTTGTGTTTGAGGGTTTTTATAGTTTTGGGGTTATAGGGTTTTTTAGAGTTTTTTGGGTTTTAAGCATTTTTAGATTTTATTAGGGTTTTATGTTTTTTATGTTTTACGGTTTTCTTAGGGGTTTCAAGCTGTTTTAGTGTTTTTATTTTTTTATGGTTTTTTGTCGACAATTTTTGGATTTTCCTGGCTTTTTAGAGTTTTTAGCGATGTTGAGGGTTTTAATGATTTTTATGTTTTTTATGTTTTTTGGGATTTTAGGGTTTTTGAGTTTTCTTGGGGTTTTAAGGTTCTTTAGAGATTTTTAAAGTCTTTAGTTGTTTAAAGGGTTTTTATATTTTTAGTGGGTTTTATTTTTTTTATTTTATTTTAATGTTTTTAATGATTTTATGTGTTTTTACAATTTTCTGGAGGGGTTTAGAGTCTTTTTTGTTTTTTTGGGTTTTTAGCAAAATTAGATTATTAGGGTTATTTTTTAAGGTTTTTAATGTTTTATTTTGTGATTTCATGATTTTCATGTTTTTATGAATTTTTAGGGATTTTAATGAGTTTTCAATGTTTTTATATATTTTGAGTGGTTTAAGGGGTTTTTTTTTGGGTTTTCAGTGTTTTTTAGGTTTTTTGGGGTTTTATGTGTTTTTAGGTTTTAAAGGATTTCTTAGGGGTATTCAATGGTTTTAGGGGTTTTTACATTTTTAGGGATTTATTGGAATTTTTATATGATTTTTATAGTTTAATAGTGTTTTTATGAATTTTTGAGTGGGTTTTTTGGGTTTTAGGTTTTTTAATGGATTTTTTGGATTTTAGGGGTTTTTTAGTTTTTTGTTTTTAAATATATTTTTTTTTAATGTTTTTAGGGGTTTAAATGGTTTTTTTAATTTTATTAGTTTTTAGGGTTTCTATTGTTTTTATGATTATTAGGGGTTATCATTGTTGTAGGGTTTTTAGTGTTTTATCATTTTTATGTTTTTAGGGGGTTTAAGTGTTTTTAGGTTTTTAATGTTTTTATGGGTTTTCATATTTTTTTATATTTTTAGGAATTTTTTGGATTTTTTAGATTTTTTATTGTTTTTAGGGTTTTATAGATTTTGAGGGTTTTTTTTATTTTTAGGGTTTTTCGGGTTTCATGTGTTTTTAGAGTTTTTTTAAAGATTTTATGTGTTTAAAGGAATTTAGAGTTTTTAGATTTATTTAATGTTTTGATGGATTTTTTTAAGGTTTTGATAGGTTTTTTTTTGTTTTTGGGGATTTTAGGTTGTTTTAGTATTTTTAGTGTTTTCAGGATTTTATGGTTTTCTGGAGGGTTTTATGGTTTTCATAAAGGGTTTCAAGGTTTTAGGGATATTTATGTATTTTGATATTCTTATTTTTTTTTATTTTTATGGTTTATTGGGTTTTTGTGATTTTAAGTGGTGGTTTTAAGGTTTATTGATTTTTTGGGGGTGTTATTATTTTTAGTTTTTTTAATGTGTTTATGGTATTTAAGTGTTTTAATGGGTTTAGTGACATTATGGTGTTTAGTGGTTTTTGTTTTTTTAGAGTTTTGAGAGGTTTTATGGCTTTTAGGGGTTTATATGTTTTTTATGGTATTTAATTTTTTTAGATGTTTTAAGTGTTTTTTGGTTTTTAGTGTCCTCTTAGGGGTTTTCATGATATTTAACATTTTTATGGATTTTTTAGGTTTTTATGATTTTTAATGGTTTTTAGCGTTTTTATGGATTCTGAGGGTACTTTTTTAGGTTTCAGGGACTTGATGTCTTTTTTGGGTTTTAGGGTCTTTTAGTGTTTATGGTTTTTTTGTTTTTAAGAGTGATTTTTTTTCTTCATTTTTAGCAGAAAAGGGGTTTTATATTTAGTTAATGGTTTTTTTTTTGGTTTTAGATGTTCTTAAGGGTTTTAAGGTTTTCATAGGTTTTATGAATTTTAGGTGTTTTACGATCCTTAAGATTTATTGGGGTTTTAACATTTTTAGTTTTTTGTTGTTTTATGTTTTTTTAGGGTTTTTATGTTTTTGTTATGGTGTCTCATGATTTTTAGGGTTTCTTACATGTTCATAAAATTTTAATATTTTTTGTCATTTTAATAGTTTTTTATGGTTCATAGGGTTTGTAGGGTTTATTGGGCTTTTGGGATTTTAGGGATTTTAGGGTATTTAGCGTATTTATGTTTTTATATATTTTAAGTGTTTTTAGGTTTTTATGATTTTTATTATTTTTATAAGTTTTAGGGGGTTTTAAATTTTAATGTATTTTAGGGAATTTTAAGGATTTTTAGGGTTTTTATGATATTTTGGGATTTTGATGATTTTTTTGCTTTTTAATGGATTTTTTTGGGGGGTTTTAGGGTTTTTTCAGGTTTTAAGAGTTTTATCCTTTTTAGTGTTTTTAAACATATTTAGGTGTATAAAGGTCTTTTAAGTGTTTTAGTCGATTTTTAGGGATTTTAGGGTTTTCAAGGTTTTTTGGTTCTTTTTTTCTAGAATTTTTTGGATTTTTTGGTGTTTTAAGTGTCTTAATATTTTTATGGATTTTTATGGGTTTTCAGGGTTTTTTACATTTATATGTATTTTTATGGATTTTTTGGATTTTAGGGGTTTTTTGGGGTTTTGTGAATTTGAGTGTTTTAGGGTTTTGGGGGGATTGATGATTTTTTTTGTTTTTAGGGTTTTAATGTGCTTTTAGGATATTTATATTTTTTAATGTTTTGTAACATTTTTAATGGTTTAAGGGGTTTTTATATATTTTGACTGGTATTTATGGTTTTTATTTATGTTGGGGTTTTAATGACTTTTAGAAGGTTTTATGGTTTTTAGGGTATTAATGGGTTTTTTTGAGTTTTTAGAATTTTTTTTGGTTTATAGGTGTCTAAAGAATTTTTATGTTTTTATGGTTTTCTTAGGGGTTTTATGGGTTATACAAGTATTTATATTTTTTTTGGGATTTTGAGGGTTTTTAGTATTTCAATGTTTTCTTGGTTTTTAGGGAATTTTTAGATTTTTTATGTTTTAAGGTTTTTAGAGATTTTTAAAATATTTTGGGGGTTGAAAGGTTTTTTATAATTTTAGTGGGTTTTATTATTTTTATTGGGTTTTAGGGTTTTTATGTCTTTCTGTGTTTTTTATTATTTTTATGGTTTTTAACATTTTAGGGATTTCTTGGGTTTTAGGTTTTTTTATGTTTTTTACTGTTTTTATGGTTTTTAGAGTTATTTATCATTTTTCATCATTTAATGTGTTTTTAGGGTTTTTAGTGGGTTATAGGGGTTTTATGGGTTTTAGGGTTTTTATTGTTTTTGGGGTTTTATTGGTTTTTTGGTTTTTTGGTTTGTTGGGATTTTGTTGGTTTTTGGGGTATTTTATGATTGTTGGGATTTTTTGAGTTTTTTAGTGTTTTTAAGGATTTTTATAAATTTTTTATAGCGATTTTGTGTTTTCAGTGCATTTTTATGATTTAATGTGTTTCTTGGGGTTTACAAGGTTTTAAGGTGTTTTATGGGTTTTATGGGTTTTCATCATTTTTAGGTTTTTTATAGGGCTTTCAGTATTTTTGGTTTCTATGGTTTTATTAGTGGTTTTTATGGTTTTTAGGGTTTGTTTACTTCTTTAGATATTTTTAAGGATTTTAATTATTTTTATGGGTTTTATGGTTTTTAAGGATTTTGTGGGTTTTGGGGGTTTTATGGTTTTACTGAGTTTTTAGTGTTTATATGATTTTTATTGACGTTTTAGGTTTTTTTGAGTTTTTAGGAGTCTTAAGGTTTTTAGAGTTTTATTTTACATTTTTAGTGTTTTGATGAACTGTAAGTGTTTTTAGTTATTTTAGGGGCTCTAGGTGTTTTTAGGGTCTTTTAAAATTTCTAGGGTTTTTGGGTTTTTAGGGGTTTTAATGTTTTTTTAATGTCTATAACCTTTTTTTGTTTTTGGGGGTTTTATGTTGTTTGTGGTTTTCTAGGATTTCTTAGGGCTTTTTATGGTAGTTATAGATTTACATTTGTTGGGATTTTTTGAGGGGTTTTAGAATTTTTTTAGTTTTTAAGTGTTTTTGGAATTTTGAAGGGTTTTAGGATTTTAATGTTTCTTATGATTTTTGGGGTTTTAACGGTTTTTATATATTTTTATGGTTTTTATGGGTTTTGTAATTTTTTAATGGTTTGGAGGGTTTAAAGGGTATTCATATTTTTTAAGTGTTTGTTAGGGTTTTTAATGGGTTATAGGGTTTGTTAAAGTTTTTATTAATTTTTATGGTTTTTTGTGTTTTTAATTTTTTAGGGTTTTTAATTGTTTTTTGGTTTATTGGTTTTCATAGGGGTTGTCAGGGTTTTTATGTATTTATGTATTCTAGGATGTTTTAGGATATTATGTTTTATTATAGTTTTAGGGATTTTATGGTTTTAAGGCTTTTTCATGTTTTTTTTGTTTTTTAGGTTTTTTGGTTTTTTTGTGTTTCTTAGGGTTTTATTTTTTATATATACTTTTTTGAAAAATATTTGGGTTTAAAGGGTCTTTATAAATTTTAATGGTGTTTTAATGTTTTTATGGTTTTAAGGTTCTGGTGGTTTTATGGATTTTTGGGTTTTTAGGGGATTTAGCATTTTTTAGGTTTTTAGCCGTTTTAAGTGTTTTGGTGTTTTTAACATATTTTTAAAGTTTTCATGGTTTTAAGAGTATTTACATTTTTAGGGATTTATAAATATTTTTGATGATTTTTATAGTTTTTATGTGTTTTAGGTATTTTGAATGTTTTTAGGGTATTTTAGGGGTCTTTTATTTTTAGGGGTTTTCGGGTTTATATGGTTTTTATGGTTTTCAAAATTTTTTAAACAATTTTTAGGGTTTAAGGGATTTATAATGTTTTTAGTGGGTTTTAAGTTTTATATGGGTTGTATGGTTATTATGATTTTTAGTGTTATTTTTGGTTTCTATAGTTTTTAGAGTTTTTTACGGTTTTTAGGATTTTTACAATTTTTAGTTTTTTTAGGAGTTTTAATTTTGTTTTGGTTTCTAATGTATTCATTAGGGTTTTTAGTATTTTATCATTTTTACTATTTTGGAGAATTTAAGTGATACATTTTTTTTATTTTTTATGGTTTTATGGTTTTTGGGATTTTTTGGGGTGTTAGGGTTTTATGTTTTTTTGTATTTTATGGGGTTTTAGGGTTTTTAGGGTTTTTGAGGATTTTTATGGGTTTTAGGGTGTTTTCTTGGGTGTTACGGGTTTTTAAATTTATATAGGGTTTTTAATATTGTTATGAGGTTTTTATTGATTTGAAGGGTTTAATGGGTTATTAGAATTTTTAGTTAGTTTTTATGTTTTTATGGGTTTTGCGTTTTTTTAATGTTTTTAGTGGTCTTTATGGTTTTTATGGTTTTTTTATTTTTTTAAGTGTTTTTATGATTATTTGGGGAACTACATGTTTTAGGTATTTATGTTTTTCTTGGGGGTTTTATATGTTTTTATGATATTTTATATTTTAAGGGATTTTTCGTGTTTTTATAGTTTTTAGGGTGTTTCTGATATTTTTGGGGGTTGTGGGTTTTTTATGGATTTTAGTGTTTCTTTTGATTTTTTGGTTTTTG
This sequence comes from Viscum album, assembly GCA_963277665.1. Lineage (NCBI taxonomy): Eukaryota > Viridiplantae > Streptophyta > Magnoliopsida > Santalales > Viscaceae > Viscum > Viscum album. The sequence continues at coordinate 2,120,263,373 of OY728120.1, forward strand.
GAGTTTTTATGGGGATTATAGTTTTTTAGTTTTTTTAACATTGTTAGTGGTTTAATGTGTTTTTATAGGTTTTTTTTGTTTTCATTATTTGTATGGGATTTAGTGTTTTTAATTTTTTAGGGGCTATTTTGGTTTTAGGGGTTTTAGTGTTTTTATGGTTTTTAGGGTTTTAACGTCTTTTTCATTTTTAGGGGTTTTAATGTGTTTTTATGTTTTTCATATTTTCATGTGGTTTTTTAGGGATTCAATGATTTTTAATGTTTTTTAGTATCATTAAGGATTTTTTTAGGATTTTTATGGTTTTTAGGGATTTTGGGCGTTTTAAGTGTTTTATTTGGGTTTTCTAGGATTTTTTGTTGTTTTTTGAGCATCTAAGGGTTTTTAGAGTCTTTAAAATTTTTAGAGGTTTAAATAGTTTTTATATTTTTTAGTGGTTTTAGTATTTTATGGGTTTTTACGAGTTTTATGGATTTTCATGTTTTTACGGGGTTTACGTTTTTTTCTACATTTTTTCGGTTTTAGGGGGTTTAAGTGTTTTTAGGTTATTATGGGTTTCCAAATTTTTAGGATTTTTTGTTTTAGGGATATTATGTATTTTTTATGATTTTATTGTTTTTACTGCATTAAGGTATTGGAGGTTTATTCTGGTTTACTATAGTTTTAGTGTTTTTAATTTTTTTTGGGTTTTAGTGTTTTTGTTTTTGAGTTTTTTAACTGTTGTAAATTTTGTTATAGTTATTTAATTTTTTAGTGGTTTAATTTTTTTATATTTTTACTGGGTACTTATGGTTTTTATGGGGTTTTAGGATATTTAATGTTTTTAGGGGGATTTATGGTTTTAATTGTTTTTTTGGATTTTTCAGTTTTTTGTGGTTTTAGATTTTTTTTGTTTTTATGTGGTTTAAGAGATTTTAGGTTTTTGGGGTTTTTATAGGTGTTTTCATTGTTTTATGGTATTTTATGATTTTTTTTATTTTTAAGTATTTTATTTATTTTTTTATTTTTTATATTTTTTAGGATTCTGTGGGATTTTAGAGTTATTTCCAGTTTTTTGAGTTTTTATTTTCTTATGGTTTTTAGGGATTTTTTTAGTTTTTGGGGTTTTTATGGACTTAGAAATTTTTTAAGTATTTTAGAGAAATAAAGGGTGTTTATATTTTTAGTGAGTTTAGGGTTTTTTCTGTTGTAAGTGTTTTAAGGGTTTTATTGATGTTTTAAGGTTTTTGGGGATTTAGGGTATTTTATGGATTTTATCATTTTTGGGGTTTTAGGGGTTTTAAGTGTTTTTAGGTTTTCATAGGGGTTTTTATTGATTTATAATTTTTTACATTTTTAGGGAATTTTATTGGTTTTTAATACTTTAGTGGTTTATTGGGTATTTAGGGATTTTGAGGGTTTTATTTTTTAATACATTTTCAGGGTTTTCAATGTTTAATAGTTTTATATAATTTTTATGAGTTTAAAGGGTTTTGCAGTTTTTAGTAGTTTTTATGGTTTTAATGGGTTTTTATGTTTTTTTGGTTTTTATGGTTTTTTTGGGTTTTTTTCATTTTAAGTGTTTTTATGGGATTTAATTATTTTTAGGATTTTAAGGTATTCTAATGGTTTTTTTACGGTTCATAGGGTATTTTATGTTTTTAATGATATTTTGGTATTTTAGGAATTTTATGGGTTTCTTGCGATACTAATTCTTATATGTTTTTTTCTAATTTTTAGGCTTTTTATTGTTTTTTGATTTATAATTTTTTAAATGTCATTTAAATTTTTTAGACATTTCTAAGGGTTTAAATTCTTATTAGTGTTTTTGTTATGTTTTATGGATTTTTGGAGTTTTTATAGTTTTTATAAGTTTTTAGGGTTTATGGTTTTAAGGATTTTTAGGGATTTTTTGGGATTTTTAGGCCTTTAGGGTTTTCAGAAATTTTTGTTTTTACAGGTTTACAGTGTCTTTACGTTTTCAATGTTATCATATGGGTTTTCAGGGTTTTAGGGGTTTTTATGTTTTAGGAATTTGTAGGGCTTTTTTTGGATTTTTATTTTTTTTTGGGTTATAGTGATTTTGAGAGTTTTTTGTGTTTTTAGTGATTTTAGGTTAATTATAATTTTTCAGTTTTTAGGGGTTTTATTTTTTTAGGTTTTTATGGATTTCTTAGGGTTGTTTAGGGTTTTTAGGGGTTTTAGCATTTTTAGGGATTTTAGGGATTTTTTATTTTTTTTATTTTTGGGGTTTCTATGGATTTTTAGAGGTTTTAGATTTTTATAGGGTTTTAGAGTTTTTTGGTTTTTTGGTTTTTTGTATTTTTGGTGTTTTATGGTTTTTTTTAGATTTTAGGGATTTATGGTTTTTAGAGTTTTTATCTTTTTTTGGGACATAAAGTGTTTTTATATATTTTAGTGGTTTTTATATGTTTTGGTGGTTTTTAAATGTTATTGGGATATTATGGTTTTTATTGTTTATATGAGATTTTATGGTTTTTAGGATATTTAGAATTTTTTAGATTCTTTAGGGGATTAAAGTGTTTTTATGTATTTAATGTTTTCATTGGGGTTTTTAGTGGTTTTGAGGGTTTTTATGGTTTTTATGTTATTTTTTGGGGGGGTTTAGGGGAATTTTTAAGTGTTTAGGGGTTTTAAGGTCTGTAAGGTTTTCAAAAGATTTAAGGCGTTTAAATTGTTTTTAGAGTATTTATTGGGGTTTTAGAGATATTATGGGGTTTTACAGTTTTTATGGTTTTAAGGGTTTATATAATTTTAGGTAGATTTAAGGTTTTTAGGGTATCATATAGTATTATTGTTCTTAATGTTTTTTGGTTTTTAGGGGTTTAAGTGTTTTTTTTGTTTTTAAGGGTTTCTAGGGTTTTTTAGGGTGTTAGGGGTTTCTATGTTTTTTGGGATTTTTTGGATTTTAATGGTTTTTAGGGTTTTAGGGATTTAGAGGGTCTTAGGGTTCTTAAGGTTCATTAGGGTTTGAAACGTTTTTAGGTTTTTAGGGGATTTAAGTGTTTTTAGGGTTTTAATCATTTCTAAGGGGTTTTTAGGGATCATAGGGGTTTTTTTGTTTTTTGAGATTTTAGTGCAATTTTAGTATATTTTTTTCTTTATATGGTTTTTAGGTATTTTTATGGTTTTTAGGGTTTCTTGGGTTTTTACAGTTTTTTAATAGTTTTTTTTTGGGTTTTTTGGGGTTTCTAATGGTTTTTAGAGTTTTTGTAACATTTTTAGGGGATTAAAGGGGTTTATTGATTTTTTGTAGTTTTTAAGATTTATAGGGTTTTTATGGATTTTAGGGAATTTTTTGTATATTACGGTTTTAGTGGTTTTAGTGTTTTACATGATTGGGGTTTTATGTGTTTTTACATTTTTAAGGTTTTCATAGGGTTTTTCATGGGTTTCGGTTTTATGTATGATTTTAGGTATTTTTAGGGATTTTTAGAATTTTATGGTCTTTTATAGTTTTAAGGTATTTTTTAGTGGTTTTTTAGGTTATCTGGTTTTCTGGGTTTTTCGGTTTTTTATTATTTTTAGGGTTTTATGGCTTTTTATATTTTTATGACATTTTTAGTGGTTTAATGTATTTTTATGGTTTTTAGTGTGTTTTGGGGTTTGACAATTAGTATGGTTTTTGGGCTTTTTTTGTTTTTTGTTTTTTGGTTTTTTGGGACTTTTTAGGGGTGTTTAGGATAGTAATATTTTTTATGATTTATAGGTGTATTATGGGTTTCTAGTTTTTAAGATTCTCTTATAGTTTTTCCTTCTTTTTTGGGTTTTTAGGTTTTTAAGGGTTTTCGGGGGATTTTTAGAGTTTTTATGGTTTTTAGGGTTTTCAGTGATTTTGTGGGTTTTTAGTTTTTTCTTGTTTTTTGGTGTTTTTAGTATTTTTCAAAATTTTATCGGTTTTAGTGGTTTTTAGGGTTTTTAGGTTCCTAATTTTTTCTTAGGGTTTTTATTTTTTTAGCTTTTTTAGTTTGTAGGGATTTTTATGGGTTTTAGGTTTTTTTTGGGATTTTGACTATTATTTTTTTTTTTGGTTTTTATGTTTTTTGGGTTTTTAGGTATTTTTTGGGTATTTTTGGGTTCTTATTGTTTTTAATGATTTTAATTGTTTAATGGTTTTTCATATTTTTTAGAAAATTTTTAGGGTTTTTAGGAGTTTTAGGTTCTTTAATGGTATTTAGGGGTTTTTTTAATTATTTGCGATTTTAATGTTTATAGAGTTTTAATATTTTTTAGTTTTTAAGGGGATGATGTGATTTTATGGTTTTCTTATAGTTTTTGAGGTTTTTTAGGATTTTTTATTATTTTTAAGGATTTTTAGGGCATTTTTGGATTTTTATGGTTTTCAGGGGTTTTAGCACTTTTTAGGGTTTTTAAGGGGTTTAAGTGTTATTGATTTTTAATGTGTTGTTAATTTTCTTAGTGCTTTTATGGTTTATTTTTATTAGGTATTTTTTGGGTTTTTAAATTTTTTAATTGATGTTAGGAATTTTTATGGGTTTTAAGGTTTTAGGGTTTTAGGGTTTTCTGCGTTTTTAGGTTTTTTATAAGTTTTATTTTTTAGGATTTTTAAGTGTTTAATTTGGGTGTTCAGGTTTTTAGGAGTTTTTATGTTTTAATGGATTTTTTGATATTTTTTTGGTTTTTTATGGTTTTTAGGGTTTAATGATTTTGAGGGGATTTAGAAATTTTTCGGTTTTTATTGTTTTTTTACTTTTTAATGGTTTTAAATTTTTTCGAGTATTTAAGTTTTTTTATGTTCTAAAGTGTTTTTAGTGTTTTAGTTGATATTTATGGATTTTTAATGTTTTTAGGGTTTTTAGATTTTTATGGGGATTTATTGTTTTTAGTGGTTTTTAGGGCTTTAGGGTCTCTTTACTTTATTAGGGAGTTTAGTGTTTTTATGTTTTTAGGGGGTTTTAAATTTTTTCAGGATTTAATGATTCATTAAGAGTTTTCAATGGATTTTATATTTTTTATGTTTTATTGTTTGTTATTGGGATTTTTCAGATTATTCTAGGTTTTTATGTTTTTTTGAGATTTTTAGGGTTTCTTAATGTTTTAGGGGTGTTCGGGGTTTCTTGGTTATTTTGGTTTTTAGGTGTTTTATGAATTTTTAGGTTTTTAATGTTTTATTTGTTTTTTTCATGGATTTTTTGGTTTTTTAATTTTTATATATTTTTAGGGATTTTATAGGATTCATGTGGTTTTTAGGGGTTTTAAGAATTTTGGGGGTTTTAGGGGTTTATAGGGTTTTAAGGGTTTTTTTGGATTTTATAATTTTTAGAGCTTTTATGGGTGTAATGTTTTTTAGATTTTTTCAACATTCTTAAAAGTTGAAAGAGTTTCTATTGTTTTTAGTGGGGTTTTAGGGTATTTTGTTTTTTATTTTTGAAGGTTTTTAGGGGTTTTGGGTTTTTAGAGGTTTTGTGGAATTTTTAGGGGTTTTAGGGTATTTTTGTTTTTATATGGTTTTTAGGAATTTCAATGTATTAAGGTTTTAAGGTTTTCAAATTTGTTTTCTATGTTTTAGGGTTTTTTATGTTTTAGAAATTTTTATTTCTTTTATGATTTTAATGGTTTTTTGGTATTTTATGGATTTTTAGTGGTTTTAGAATTTTTAGGGTTTTAGTGCTTATAATGTTTTTTTTTATTTTAGGGGTTTAAAGTGTTTTAGGATATTATGGTTTTCTTAAGATATTTCAAGTTTTTAGGTTTTTTTCCATTTTCTTGTGTTTTTTGGTCTTCTTATGGGTTTTTATTTGGTTTTTAGGTTTTTAGGGATTTTTTGGGTTTTCAGGGGATTAAAGATATATTTGGGGTTTTATGGGGTTTGTTGGATGTTAAGGTTTTTTAAGTATTTTAGGCCTTTTAACATTTTTAGTGTTTTTTATCATTTTTAGGGGTTTAAATGGTTTTTAGATTTATCTGTTGTTTTTAGGGTTTCTGTGGGGATTTAGTTTTTTTAAGAATTTTAGGGTTTTTTTGTTTTTAGTGGTTTTAGAGTTTTATTGTGTTTTTAGTGGTTTTAGGGTTTTATTGTTTTTATGGTTTTGGGTTTTTATGTGTTTTTCAGTTTTTATAGTTTTCATTATATTTTTTTGGTTTTTTGGGTTTTAGGGTTTGTTTTCAGTTTAGGGATTTTTAGGGATTATTGTGAATTTTTAAGGGGTTTTATGGTTTTAATATATTTTGATGTGTTTTTGGGTGTTTTGGGTTTTTATGGATTTTAGTGTTTTTATGGTTTTTTGGGTTTTTAGTGTTTATTTTGTTTTTAGGGATTTTGGTATATTTTAGAGGTTTTTAACATTTTTAGTATTTTAGAGTTTCTTATCATCATTAGGATTTTAGATTTTTTAGTGGGGTGTATGGTTTATAGGCATTTTTGTGTTTTATAATGATTTAATGGATTTTAATGAATTTTAGGGGGTTTTAAGCTTGTAAGGGTTTTCAAGGTTTTTATAGTTTTTAGAATTTTTAGTTTTTAGGTGTTTTATGTGCTTTAATGTTTTTATGGTTTTCTTATGATTTTTAGGTTTTTTGGGATTTATATTTTTTTCTAGGATTTTAAGGTGTTTTTAGGATTTTAATGGAATTTTTATTTTTTAGGGGTTTTGAATGTTTTGTGGTTTTTGGAATTTTGAGGTTTTATGATTTTTAGGGTTTTTAGTAGGTTTTTTGAGTTTTTTATCGTTTCAGTCGGTGTTTAGACTATTTCATCATTTTTAGGGCTTTAAAGGGTTTTTAGAATTAGTAGTTGTTTTTTCATTTTTATGGTTTTTAGGGTTTTAATGGTTTTTAGTGTTTCTTTTGAATTTTATGAGTTTTTACATTTTTTATGGTCTTTTAGGGTATTTATCATTTTCTGGTTTATTATGAGTTTGAATATTTATAGTTTTTAAGTATTTCTTAGGGGGGGGGGGCTTTTGTGTAATTTAGGGTTTTTATTCTTTTTAGTGTTTTTTGGGTTTTTAGTGATTTTTGCTGATTTTGGGGTTTTAAATGATTTTAGGGTTTTATGTTTTTCAAAGGTATTTTTAGGATTTCTCTGGTATTTAAATTCTTTAGGATTTCTATATACTTTTTAGGATTTTTCTAGATTTTTATGGGTTTTAAGGATATTTATGATATTTAGAGGGTTTTTTTGTTTTTATGTTTTTTTACTTTTTTAGGGATTTAATGTTTTTTATAGTTTTAGTTGTTTTTTATTATTTTTATCAACTTTTATGTTTTTATGGTTTTATATGTTTTTATGGTTTTAAGTGTTAGTTGGTATTTTTATGTTTTTTAGAATTTTTTATATTTTTAGGGGTTTAAGTGTTTATAGGCTTTTAAGGTTTTCATCGGTTTATTATAAAATTATCTATTTTTATGTACTTTATTAGATAATAATTGTTTTTACGGATTTGAGGGTGTTTATAGTTTTTAAGGATTTCAAGGGTTTTATGGTTTTTTGGGGTTTAGGTGGTTTTATGTGTTCTTTTGGGCTTTAAGGGTTTTTATAATTTTTGAACATTTTTAGGTGTTCAAAGTGTTTTTAATGTTTTCAGTAACTTTTAGGTGTTTTTTGGTTTAAAATTTTTTAGGTATTTTTATGGTTTTAGTGTTTTTAGGGTTTTTAATGTTTTTTCAGGTTTTAATAGGTTTTTGTAGCGTTTTGTGGTTTTAACAGATTTTTGTGGTTTTTAAAATTTTAAAGAGTTTCATGTGTTTTTTGAGTTTTTACTAGTATTTTAGGGTTTTTTTGGGGTTTTATTGTTTTTAATGTTTCAATGGGTTTTTTGGTTTAGAGAGGTTTTTACGGTTTAAGGAACTTTTAGGGTGTCCTTTGGGTTTTTATCATTTTTATGGTTTTTAGGGTTTTTAGGTGTTTTAAATTTTTATGGTTTTCCTAGGGGTTTCAACGTTTTAGGGTTTTTAGTGATTTTTAGGGATTTTTATAGTTTTTCTAGATTTTACATGTTTTGAGGGTTTTTTAGGGTTTTTGGGTGTTTTATATTTTTTAGAATTTTTTATACATTTTATGGATATTACGTGTTTTTAAAATTTTATGGTTATATTAGGTTTTTCTTTGGGTTTTAATGTTTTTTATGTTTTAAAATAATTTTAGTTATTTTTAGGGTTTTTATGGTTTTTATGCTTTTAAGGATTTTAAAAGTTTCTAGGGTTTTTTGGTTTTTGGTTTTTTTTGGATTTTTCTGGTTCTTGGATTTTTTTCAGTTTTTTGTGGTCTTAAGGTATTTTATATTTTTCTAAAAAATTTAAATGTTTAAAGCATTTTTATATTTGTTAGTTGTTTATTATAGTTTTTAAGGGTTCTTAGGGTTTTTAGAGGTTTTACATTCTTTAGGGGTTTTATGAATTTTTTGGTTTTTAAGGTTTTCTTAGGTGTTTTAGGGATTGATATGTTTTAATTATTTTTTAGATTTCTTTTTGGATTTTGAGTGTTTTCAGGGGTTTTATAGTTTTTTTTGGGCGGATTAGGGGTTTTCTTGAGTTTTTAGGTTTTTACGGTTTCTAATGTTCTTAAGGGTTTTAATGATTTTTATTATTTTTAGTGGGGTTTAGTGTTTCTATTGATTTTAATGGTTTTAAAGAATTTTAGGGGCTTTTATGGTTTTTAGGGTCTTTAGTGCCCCTTATGGTTTTTTGGTGTTTTAGCATTTTATGTTTTTAACGATTTTATGCATCTTTAGGTTTTAAATGTTTTCTTAGGGTCTTTCATTGGTTTTGGAATTTTTTCATTTTTATGGATTGATAGTTATTTTTTGTTATTTTTATTATTTTTAGGGTTTTTAGATATTTTGAGTGTATTTAGGTATTTATAGGGTTTTTAGTGATTTTAGGGTTTTTATGGGTATTATGTACATTTAAAATTTTAATGATTTTATAGGATTTGTATTGGTTTTTGTGTGTTTTAATGTTTTTAGAAATTTTCAGGCCATTTTAATTATTTATAGTGTTTTTAGGTTTTCAGGGATTTTGAGGGATTTTTTATTTGTATGGGTTTTTGGGTTTCAGGATGTTTATTTAGTTTTTGGGGTTTCTATGGGTACTTAGGTGTTTTATCTTTTTTTTATTTTAATGTTTTTTAATGATTTTATAGGTTTTTTGGTTTTTTATAGGTTTTTATGGTTTTAATTTTATTTGGGTATCGTTTGTTTTTATTGTTTTTTGGGGTTTTAGGGGTGTATAATTTTTTGGGTTATTTAAAGGTTTCTATATTTTTGAAGTTTTAAAGGTTTTATTAGGGAATTTTTTGGGTTTTAGTGTCTTTTATATTTTTAGGGATTTTTCATAATTTTTGGGATTTTTAGGATTTAGTGTTTTTAAGGATTTTGAGTGTTTTAGGGTTTCTAGTGACTTTAGTTTTTGTAGAGGTGTTATGTATTTTTAGGATATTAGGGTTTTCTTAGTGGATTTCTGGGTTTTTAGGGTATTTTTTAAAAAATTATAGGGATTGTTTTTGATTTTTTATGTTTTTTATAGTTTTATATATTTTTTGGATTTGATGATTTTTAGCATTCTTACAGGGTTGAGTTTGTTTAATTCTTTTGGGGTTCAGGGTTTTTTAAGTTGTTTATGGGTTTATAATTTTTTGATTTTTTTCAATATTTTTATAAGTTCAAAGTTTTATTAGTTTTTAATGGTTTTATGGGTTTTATGGGTCTAAGTTTTTTTAAGGGTTTAAGGCATTTTATGGTTTTAGGGTGGTTAGGATTTTTTATGGTTTTAGAATTTTTTGGGTTATTAGAGGTTGTTACTGTTTTCATAATTTTAAGAATTTCTTAATGGTTTTTAGGTATTTTAGTGTTTTACGGTTTTTTATGTTTTTATGGGTTCTTGGGATATTTTTGTGATTTTTATGATTTTTAGGGTTTTTATAGGGTTTTGGGATTTTGAGGATTTTATGTGTTTTTAGGAATATTTTAATTTTTATGGGTTTTATTGTTTTTCTTGCGTTAAGGGGATTTGTTTTTTTTTGTATTCCAGGTTTTCTTATGGGTTTTCAATGTTTTAGGGTTTTATGTATCTAGGTATTTTTATGTATTTTTATGATTTTTATAAGATTTTTTTTATGGTTTTTGTGTTTTTATAGAGGTTTTAGGGTATTTTTTAGTTTTTTTTTGTTTTAAAGGTTTTTTAGAGTTTGTTAAATTTTTTGGGTTTAATGGTTTTTAGTTTTTTAGTGATTTTTAGGGTTTTTATGGGTTTATATTGTGTTTTATGTTTTTTGTGCTTTTTATGATTTTAAGGGTTTTACTTATTTTAGGGGTTTTAGAATTTTAGGTTTTTTAGCAGTTTAAGGGTTCTAGTTTTTTATTGTTTTCTTAGGATTTTTTAGGGTTTTCAAAATGTTTTATGTTTTTATGGATTTTAAGGCCTTTTGTATTTATATTTTCCTTAGGGTTTTAGGGATTTTGATGGTGTTTTGGGTTTTTAAATATTTGTATGGATTTTATGTTTTTTATGTGGGTTAGGATTTTTTAGGGTTTTTATCTTTTCTAGAGTTTTTTAATATTTTTAGGGTCTTCAATGGGTTTTAGAGATTTTAGGGAGTTTTTAGTGTTTTTGGTTTTTATTGTTTTTTTGTAATTTTACGGTATTTCTAGTTTTTAGGGGTTCATAGAGATTTATTGTATTTTTAGGGGTTATAGGATATCTTCTGTTTTTATGTTTTTATGTGTTTACTCAGATTTTTCGTGGTTTTTGGGATTTTTACGTTTTTAGGGATTTTTAGGGATTTTAATATTTTTATATATATTTAGTGTTTTTAGGTATTTTGAGGGTTTTTATAGATATTTTGGGGTTTTAGTTTTCTTCTTTTTTTGTGTTTTACTGGTTCTTATTATTTTTGGGATTTTGATGTTTTTAGGGTTATTATGGTTTTTAGAATTTTTTAGGTTTTTAGGGGTTTTATTAGTTTTTTGGTTTTTAAGGTTTTATTATGTTTTTTACTGGTTAAGTGTTTTTAGGATTTTAGTGTTTTTTTGGGATTTTTTAGTTATTTTATAGATTTATTATTTTTTACGGTTTTTATGTTTTTTATTGTTTTAATCATTATTCTGGTTTTTATTGGTTTTTTGTAGATTTTCAAATTTTTCTTATGGATTTTGAAGATTTTTAAGGTATTTACAATTTAGTGATTTTTAGGGTATTTTGAGAATTTTTATTATTTTAGGGTTTCAGGGATTTTGTGGGTTTTATATTATTTTTAATATTTATATTTTGGGAGTTTAGGGTTTTTTTGGTCTATAACAGATTTCTAATGTTCTTGGAGATAAAAAGTGTTTCAGAATTTTGTAAGATTTTTTTGGTTTTTGTGGGTTTTATGGTTTTTAAATATTTTATGATTTTTTTTATTTTAGGGTTTATGGATTTTTTAGGGGTTTTATGTTTTTTTATGTTTTTACGGTTTTCCTAGGGGTTTTCAAGGTTTTTACTATTGTTTAGATTTTTAGGATTTTTAGGGATTTTTAGTATTTTTATGGTTTTTAGGGTTTTATGGATTTTGAGTGGTTTTAGGGTTTTTATGGTATCTATGGTTTTTTTAATTTTATTTTTTTTGATTTATTTAGGGTTTTACTGGTTATTTGAGTGTTTTTAGGTTTCATGGTGTTTAATGTATTTTTATAGTTTTAGTGGGTTTTTAGTAATTTTATTTGTTGTTGGGGGTGATTATGGAATTTAGGATTTTTTATATTTTAGAGGTTTAATGGTTTTTAGGGGTTTTGAGGGGTTTTATGCTCTTTTAGGGTTTTTATGGTTTTTATCATTTTTATCATTTTTAGGTGATTTAAGTGTTTTTATGTTTTTATGTTTTTAAGGTTTTGTTTTGGTTATTCATAGTTTTTATAGTTTTTTTTATCTTTTTTAGTATTTTTTGGGATTATTATGATTTTTATGGGTTTTTGAGGCTTTAGTTATTTTGAGAGTTTTTAGGGGTTTTAGGGGCTTTAGGGGCTTTAAGGTTTTTATGTTCTTATGGATTCATAGCATTTTTAGGTTTGAAGGTTTGTAGGGTCCTGAAAATTCTGGAAGGGGGAAATCCGATTACCCCAAAACATGGAAGAGGACCGAACCGGTCCGCGCACCGGCTCCTAAAAATAGTATGCGGCCGGTTTGGCGAACCGCCCTCCCGCTGACGCTGTCGTCCGCAAAACGGAGGCGGATATCCTTCTCGGGCGCGAAGCACGACGAGCACCAAGCCGTTCCACCTCCGCAAGCCACACCCTCCACGAACTGATGTCGTTCGCGGGATAGAGGTGGAGTGGTGCACAACCGTAGATCATTTCCGCAAAACTCAGTTCCATAAATGTTGATTGACCGAGTCATCCGTGGATAGGGATTCCCACATGGGCTTCCGCAAAGGCCGTGTGCCCATCTTATTCATAGCTCTATAAATTGTCACCGAGGGGCACAAAAAAGAACTAAGAAAGGACTGGTGAAAACATGTGGGAAGACGCTGGATAAATCGCTCTGCAGCCATCCGCGGACCACATATCATCCACGGATGAACTCTTCCTCATAGAGGAGAAACCAGTCAGCGAACCACATGCGGACAACTCCCCCGCCGCCAGACCGTAGTGTCCATCTACTTCACGGATGACCATCTCCTTCACGGATGGCCATCCCTGCCGCGAACCATTGTCGTTCGCGAAATGGAGGCAGAACACCTCCGCGGGCGCGAAGTAGGACGGGCGCCAGCCCCTTTGCAGACACCCTTCGTGGATGTCCATATCATACGTGAACAACATCCTTCGCGGACAGTCTCCTCCACGGAAATCATCCTTCGTGGAAAACATCCTTCGCGGACTTCCATCTCCTCCGTGGACAGCTCCTCTACAGACACCCTTTTCGGACAACTAAACAGTGAACCACATGCGGCCAGTCCTTCGCGGATAGCTCCTCCACGGCCGATCCCTCGCGGCCGGCACCTCGCAGCCAGCTCCTTCGCAGCCAGCCCCATACGGAAAACCCCATGCACTCGCCAATCCATACCACGGGGCCTGCGCCCCCGCACCCCTTCTTGGGTTCAATGCCAGGCTGTTGTCCCGGCCCTCCAAGCCGGTCCCTTTGCTACCATCCCTAACTCCCATGAAAAATGGACAGTCGCACCACAATCTTTTTGGCCCAGGATGTCGGGATTCTCCATTACACCCTTGTTCCGCCCCAACATATGTCCTATAAATTCCATGATTCGAGCTACTCCTCATAACTATAATTTAACCCCCATTTCCTAGCTCCTTTTTATAGGTTCATCCAGAAAGGGATGCCCTTGTGTATGTCCCACACCAACCATTACTAGGTATCTCATACCTAGTCGTCCTGACCACATGAAGTTAAACTTTATGGCCCTCGTCCTGACCACATGACGTTAAATTGTATGGCCATCATCCTGACCACATGATGTTAAACTGTATGGCCCTCATCCTGACCACATGATGTTAAACTGTATGGAAACAGTCCTCTCTACATGACTATAAACTGTAGAATTCCCTCTTATTCGATAATTTGATGCCTCTTGCACCATGCAAGAGATGTCTAATGCCATGATGATAGTGGCTTAATTTCAAGAGTGTTGGGATCCATTCAAACATTCCATCACTCCACCCCATGCTTTGCATGTCCTTCATTCGGATCTTCATACACTTCTATGTCTTAAGTGACCCCCTAACGGCCTGGTCCCATGCCGCCTCGGCTCACCTACCATCTTGGGCCAACACCCCTGATGACTTTGGACAACACTTTGAGATAGATCCTGTGTTTATAATATGGTCAGTAGTCAACCCTCATTTGTTTGTCCCCATTTCTGGATAAAATGATTGGAATGCTGTGTTTCAAACATGGTCAACAGTTATCCTCCATCACCATGCCACCCTCATTGTGTTCTGAATGTCCGGCGTGTAATTCACAATTTTCATCTCCCTTTGTTTGGACTGATTCCAACGCCCTTGGTGTTATCCCATTTGTGAACTTGCGCATAGGCGTTGGCCCCAATTATATTCCTCAACCCACCAATGGGTTTGGATTCCCTCATAACCAGACATGAGAAAGACACCACGGACATCCATCTTGGAGTAAGCCCTGACCTTCTGGGCCTCCTCAGAGTGTAAGCCCCAATTCATCGCCCCGGGCATCCATCTTGGAGTAAGCCCCAACCTTCCAGGCGTCCATCTCAGAGTAAGCCTTGACCTTCTAGGCCTCCTCATAGTGTAAGCTCCAATTCATCGCCATGGGCTGCCTTCATGCGTAAGCCCCACTCCGCTTCTCACGGACTCACCTTTCGTGACGTGATCATCTGGTCCCTGCTGCCTCTTGTTTCTCACACCGAGCATGACTCACGTGGGCATAGAGTAAGCATCGACAGTGACATCCTCTTATGGGATTCCCTAGAGCATAGGTCCCAAGCCTAAGTGAACTATGAGGACTTTGATCCATGCCAAAGCATGGTACATAGGAAGACTCCATGAGGTTCAAGCCCACCAGTCGGTTGTTTCTTCACGTCGAGTTCCACCCTCGTCCAGCAAGATGTTAAACTGTATAAGCGAACTATGGGGACTTTAATCCATGCCAATGTATGGTACGTAGGAAGCCTCCACGAGGTTCAATCCCACCACTTGTTCATTTATTCACATCGAGTTCCACCCTTGTCCAGCATGACGTTAAACTGTATAAGAGAACTACAGAGACTTTGATCCATGCCTCCTGGATAGGGTACGTAGGAGGCCTCCATGAGGTTCAAGACCACCACCCATCGGACCACCTGGTCTCTCTTCACGTTGGTTCCCCGATACCTATCCGAACTACGTGGACTTTGATCACTGCCTCCTATGCAGGGTACATAAGTAGCCTCCCTGAGGTTCAAGCCCAACAGCCGGTCGATTCGACCATCTCCATGTCATTTCACTACGCCACTCCTAGTGCCTCCTCAAGCGAGTTCCAGCCCTTCGGGGTTATTAATCCAATGAGGGATGGTAAACCATTGGAATAAATGATTCTGAACCCCTGTGTCCAGTTGACCATTGCCCACCAAGGTTAAATCCGTTGATACTATGTTTGGGTATAAACCAAAGATCCGTGAACATATGAATACGTCTTAAATCTATAAGAGAGTCCCAAAACATGCAATAATTTCCCCCCAAAAAGGGTGCGATGAGCCGGACTTCCCATCCTCTCGACTAATGTGAGTTCTTAAGAGTCGTAGGTTATACCATCTGGCGAAGGCCTACCGTTGGAAAGCAGGTCCATCAATCATTGGATATGAAGCCGTTGGGCTTTTCATGGCCGAAAACCAGAACGAAACAAGGTTTTCTTATCATCATTCTGGTTTTTAGATTTTTTTACATTTTTAGGTATTTTTAGGTATTTTTATGGATTTTTTAGGATTTTAATGATTTTAGGGGTTTTAGGGATCTTGAGGGTTTTAATGGGGATTTTTTTTGGTTTTTTGTGGTTTTTTACTTATTTATGGGTACTAATTTTATTTATATTTTTATCGTTTTTAGGGGTTTAATGTGTTTTAGTGTTTTTATGGTTTTATGGGTTTTATCAGTTTTATGGTTTTTAAGTTTTTTTTGGTAATTATGGGTATAAGGGTTTTTTGGGTCTTTTGGGTTTGTATCATTATTTTGGATTTTTAGGGGTTATAATAATTTTGATACTTTTATGTTTATCTTAGCATTTTTTTGGTTTTTATGTGTTCTTATGTTTTTAGGGACTTATATGGATTTTTATGGGTTTTTATAGTTTTAAGGGATTTAGTGTTTATTATATTTTTTAGTTGTGTTATGTGTTTTATGGTTTTCACGTTTTTTGGAATTTTCTTCAAGTTTTTATGGTTTTTACGTTTTTAAGGGGTTTTAGTGCTTTATAGTACTTTATTGGTCATTAATTTTTTTAGATATATTGTTGGTTTTTTTGGTATTATTTTTTTAGGGGATTTTATCATTTTTAAGGGGTTTGGGGTTTAATGATTATTTAGGTTTTTATGGTTTGGTTATAGTTTTCAGGGTATTTATGGGTTTTTATGTTTTTAGGATTTGTTTTCATTTTTTCAGGATTTTAATTTTTTTAGGGTTTTATGGTTTCGATGGTTTTAGGATTTTTAGGGGCTTTATTGTTTATTTAGTTATTTTAGGTTTTATGGTTTTTCTGTAGTTTCATATGGCATTATGGTTTTTAAATTTTTTTAACAATTTTTGGCCTTTAAATGGTTTAGTTGTTTTTTAAAATTTTATGGGTATTTATGGGTTTTAATATTTTTATTTGTTTTATGGGTTTTAGGGTTTTGGGCATATTTTGGGTATTTATAGTTTTATCATTTTTTAGGTTTTTAGCATTTAAGTGTTTTTAGGGTTTTAATGGTTTCTTGTTGGTTTTCATGGTTTTTTGGGGATTTTACAATTTTTGGGATTTTAAGGGATTTCGTATGATTTATATTGGTTTTAGGTATTTTAGGGGTTTTAGGGGGTTTTAGGGTTTTCGGTGTTTTTAAATTATTTTCAATTTTTTGGGTTTTTTTTACTATTTAGGAGTATTTCATTTTTTAGTGTTTTTAAAGATTTTAGGGGTATAAAGGGTTTTAAATGTTTTTAGTAATTTTCTTGGGTTTTTTTGGAATCAGTTTTTCTTATTGTTTTTATGTTTTTTATGGTTTTTATTGTTTTTATGGGTTTTTATGTTTTTTAGGGGTTTTATTTGTTGTTAAGGTTTTCTGGTTTTATTTGGGGTTTTAAGGAATTTTTTATTTTTATGAGTTTTTAGGGAATTTTTAGGATTTCTATAGTGTTTATGGTTTTTATTGATTTTGACGGTGCTTTATGGGTTTTGTTGTTTCTCTTGGGTTTTTTAGTTGTTTAATGTTTATAGGGTTTTTAGTTTCTTTAAACATTTTTAGGGGTTAAAGGTTTTTTAGTGTTTTGTTGGGTTATTATTGGCTTTTAGGGTATTTTGGGTTTTTATTTGTTTAGGGGTTTTATGTTTTAAAGGGGTTTTAGGGTCTCTTAGGGTCTTTTTAGTTTTTAGCGCTTTATAGGTTTTTAGGGGTTATATGTGTATTTTGGTTTTTTATTGTCTTGTTAGGGTTTTTCTGGGATTTCAGGGTTTTTTTTGTTTTATGTATTTTATGGATTTTTATGATTTTTAAGATTTTATGGATTCTGAAGGTTTTGATGGTTTTTAGGGATTTTAGGTTTTAATGGGTATTTAGGTTTTATTGCATTTTTTATGTTTTTATGGAATTAAGGTTTTTTATGTTGTTACAGTTTTCATAGGAGTTTCTAGGTTTTTTTAGGTATTTTTTTTGTGATTTTGTTTTTGGGATTCTATGGGTTTAAAAGGATGTTATGGATTTTGAGGGTTATTAGTGTTTTTAGGGGTTTTTAGTGTTTTCAATATTTTGGAAGTTTTAGGTGTTTTAGGTGTTATTAATTTTTTAGTTTTTCTTATGGGTTTTCACGGGTTTTGGGGTTTTTTATGTTATTAGGTATTTTTAGGGATTTTATTGTATTATTATTATTCTTCAAGTTTTTTGGAGATTTTGATGGTTTTTAGGGTATTTTGGTGGTTTCTTGTGTTTTTATGGGGTTTTAGCTTTTGTGGTTTTTGGTGTTTTAAGTGTTTTTAGGGTTTTATGGATTTCTTATTGTTTTTTGGGGGTTTTAGGTATTAATATGTTTTTAATGATTTGATAGATATTTTTTGGCTTTTATGTTTTTAGTAGTTTTATGGATTTTGAGGCTTTTCAGGTATTTTTAGGGATTTTTAGGGGTTTATGGGTTTTTTATTTTTATAGGGGTTTTAATATTTTTTGGTTTTAAAGGTTTTTGTTTGGTATTTTTTAGGATTTTTATCATTTTTTACGGTTTTAGGGATTTTTTGGGTATTTAGGGTTTTTGGGAGTTTATGTGTTCTTTATGGTTTTTAACATTTTAAATGTTTTTGGTGTTTTATGTGTAATATTAGGGTTTCTTTATGAATTTTAATTTTTTTAGATTTTTTTTTTATTTTTAGTGATTTTTTTTGGATTTTTATGATTTTTATGATTTTTATGGTTTTTAAGACATTAAAGATTCTATGGGGTTTTTTCTGGGTTTTTTTGGGGGGGGGGGGTTTGGTTTTTTCATTTTTTTGTGTTTTTTTTATTATTTTAGAATTTCTATTGTTTTTAGAGTTTTTAACCTTTTTTGGGCGGTTAATGTTTTTAGAGGTTTTAGTGTGTTTTTAGGGGTTTTATGTGTTTTTACCAATTTTAATGTCTTTAGGGATTTTATGGTTTTCATGGTTTTTATCATTTTTAGGGTTTTTGAATTTTTTGAATTTTTAGGGGTCTAAAGTGTTTTTTATGGTTTTCATATTATTGTTTAGGTTTTTTAGTACTTATTAGTTTTTTGGATATTTTGGGCTTGTTTAGGATTTTTATGGTTTTTAAGGATTTTATGGTTTTTAGTGATTTTGGAAGATTTTATGGTTTATTTTATTTAGGGTTATTTTTTAATTTTAAGGATTTTTATGTCTTTTATATTTTTATCATTTTAGGGTTTTAAATGGTTTTAGAGTTTTTAGTGGGTTTTTAGTGTTTTATTTTCTTTTCAGGTTTTAATGTTTTTTAGGGATTTTTATGGTTTAAAGGGGTTTTTAGATTTTTTTCTGGTAGTTTTAGTGTTTTAAGAGTTTTTTATTTTTTATGTTTTTCATGCGGCGCATGATGGGGTCGTGGGGGAGAAACGTGGATGACCCGAAGTTTGATTAAAGAAGATTGGACTCCGCTTAATCACTCATATTGGGTGCACCGTTTTCACCTCGAAACGCCCAAAAGTTCCATATCCACCAATACATGGACCTGATTTCCAAAGGTAGGCGTTCGTTGGGTGTTTTGACTAGCGATGCTTAAGAACTCACATTGGTCGAGAGGATGGGAAGACGGGCTCATCACACCCTTTTTGGGGGAATTATTGCTTGTTTCGGGACTCTCTTATAGATTTAAGACATATTCATATGTTCGCGAATCATTGGTTTACACCCAAGCATAGTATCCATGGATTTCTCCTGGTTGGAAATGGTCAGCTGGATGTAGGGGATCAGAATCATTTATGCTTGAGGTTTACAATCCCTCGTTGGATTAATAACCCCGAGGAGTCTGGACTCACTGAGATGACACTAGTTTAATTCCTCGTAACCAGGCACACTGGAGTTTATTTTCATTTAGGGAGGAAAGATTACGACATGGGCATTTGGATCGAACTCACGATAAGGGATTCCTATGTATCCTCATGAGAGGAATCCGAATCGACGTAGTTCGGTTTGGTATGGGGCTTACACTCCAGTCTACCCAGGGTTGATGCGGTGAACCGACGTGAAGATAGTGGGATTGACCGGTTGTTGGACTTGAACCTCAGGGAGGCTTCCTACGTACCCTGCCTAGGAGACAGGGATCAACGTTCTCGTAGTTCTCATGGGAGTGTCGGATAGCCAACGTGAATGTAGACCCGGGGGTCTGATGGTGATCGGGCTTGAACCTCATGGAGGCTTCCTACGTATCCCTGTGGTGGGGAATCAAAGTCTGTATAGTTTGGATGGGAGTGTCGGGGAACCGACATGAATGTGGACCCAGGGGTCCGATGGTGATCAGGCTTGAACCTCTTGGAGGCTTCCTACGTATCCATTTGGTGGGGAATCAATGTCCACATAGTTCGGATGAGGATGGGGCTTACGCTCTGAGGCAGCCCAAGAGAGGATTCCATGGTCGACGCTTACTCAAAGCCCACGTGAGTCATGCTTGGGATGAGAAACAAGAGGCAGCATGGACCAGACGATCACGTCGCGAAGGGTGCGTCTGTGGGAAGTGGAGTGGGGCTTACATATGGAGTAGCCCAAAAAGTCAGGGATTACTCGAGATGGATACCCATGGAGACAAAGCGCAACGGGAGAGGGACTTGGCCCCAAAGAAGAACAAAGCATCACCCTTCCCCACTACGCGTTTCCTTGGCCATGGTCGTGGGGAAGTACGGAGGTGCTTGGGGGTTCCTTCTACTGGGTAGTCCACCACACCCCGGGGAGGGGAGAAGTGCCCCGGTCCTAACTATTGGATGGGCAGAAAGGGGACTTCCGGGCATGGACTCCGCATAACCGTGGGAATGTGATCCCAGAAATGTTTTGGTAATCCTCTCAAGGGTCGGAGAAATCCCATTGCCCTCTCTTACCGTGGATATGTGAACTCAAAGAATCGTGTTGATGCGCCTGAAGGTTACATCACACGGGTCTGGTGTCTTGGGTAGTGGCCTTGGCTCGAGGCCGATGAATGGGCCAATGAGGGGATTTCATTGGATCAAGCCTGATTTGAAGGACTTTATATGGCTCGGGGAATGGGAACATCGAAGGATCTGGCGGGCCACACAGGTGTATGAGTGGTGGCTCCATTCAAGTAGGGAGGTGCTACGTGGCTGGAGAGGTCATCTGTGAACCAGGGTGGTCCGCGGACTGATGGTCATTCCCCGAACCAGGGAGGTTCGTGGCTTCAGGTTCGTCCCACGTACCAGGTTGGTACGGGGAGGGGTCCATGTGAGCAGCGGTGGCCGAGGGCGACGCCGATCGGGGGTTCATCGGTTGGGGATTCAGCCGCGTAGGAGGGTGCTACGCGGTGCGACGGATCGAAAAGGGGCATAAAATACCTGGTCTGCGGGGAGTGCATCCGCAGTGGGGCCATGGTTCACGATCTTCTTTTCTTTGTTATTTTAAGATCGCAGTTCATCAAGTTGTTATGCGTTTTCGTTTCCTTATTAATTCACTTCCAACATCATACATGTTTTGGTTCGCGAACTGGAACTTCGCTGTTTGCAAAATCCTAAGCTCCCTCTTTCGAAATCCTTCCACAAAAAACTGATCGATCTCCAATTCCCCCCCCTCCCTCTCAAAATTCCTCCCTCTTCCCCCTCGATCTCCTTTTATAGAGTGGGGAATGAGATGTATATATGGTCATGCGGCACCTTTTGCGGAGACCCATTACCGGAAAACTAGTTTACGGATGACTTGATCAATCCACAATCTGTAGGGGGAATTGAATGTATCTCCCCCATGAAACAAACTAGCTCGGGGAGTGATTCGCGACCGCACAGGGTTCCGCCTCCATTCCGCGAATGACAGCGGATATGGTCTGTGCCAGTCGATGCAGTCTGCTACTGGGGTGGTTCGTTTCGGTGAACCGTGTTTGCGCCCGTCCTGCTTCGCGCCCATGAAGGGATCCCGCCTCCATTTCACAAACGACAGTGGTCCACGCAGGAGGCGGACTGCTGAACCGGCTGCGTACCATCACTGTTGGACTGGTACGCGGACCGGTTGGTCCTTTGATGATTTCTTGGGTGCTCTTCATATTTTTTCTCAATTTTTTTGAGGGAGATTGGGTAGAATCAGACCCCATGAATTAAGGGGATTATCATTCTCCTTTGCAGATTTTTCAGGACCCTACAAATTCCACTGATTGGAATGGGGTCCGATCAGAATGAAGAGGAGGCCATTCTGATGTAGAGTTGTCCTGAATCATGGATGGTTAGCGATAAGTTATTGGACCTAGTAGGGGACCATGCCTATAAATACAGGGGCGCTTCCTTTTTCCTTTTACCGGATTCATCGCGAAACTGGAGCTTTCTTGCTTTTTGTCTCTGTGTGCTTGTTCCTTCTCGAAACACCTCGTTCGCGAACTAGCTTCCACTTCCGCGAACCATTCCTCATTCATGGTCTCCTTCGCCCGTGGACGAATCTCCCAGCCGTGAACTAACACTTTTAATTAATTAAAAAGTAATTCACGACAGGCCATGTAGGAACTCGGTCCGTGGTTTTGATGGTCTGCGGTTTGAAACCTTCTAGACATTTAAAATTACTTAAGTCTTCTGAACCTAATTATTTAATTCTGGTATTAAGATTCTACGGAGCAACCTGGTTTGCAGGTTTCTGGCCAATGCTCCTTGGGCCAGAGTTCTACATACCTCTTTCGCATAGGGTTGGTTCGCGGGATGCAGTCATCGTGAACCACATTTTGAGGCAAGTTTGCAGACCTCGTCATGAGGGCTTCTTGACTGCTTTGCCATATTATTGGTATTTTTTTCCAGTTTTTATTATTCTAGACTAACCATTTTCTTGTTTTTATAATGAAGGGTGAAAATATGGTTCTCCCTCACCCCGTACCCAGGCCTATTATCGAGCCTCTCTCAATTGGCGTTCAACGCCTAAAGGATGGGGTTAAATCTGTTAAGGATGGAATCTGCCGCTCCCCACTGTACACCTTCCTTGCTGATCGGCTCTCCGAGTCATAGTGGGAGTACCCCTTTTCCAACAGCCTTCCTGCCTACGGGTTTAGTTTACTGTTCGATACGCCGATTCTTATACCATCTTGTGACAACAATCCTGCAGCCTGGATATTTACTGGCACTATCCCTCGATCTGTGATATCCTCCAGAGGGTGGCCTTCCGTAAGGGATACAGTTTCCAGATCTGTGTTGAATCACCTTCTTGTGTCCCCAACAGGGGAACAATGTTAGCTGGACGGGAAAATTCATTGTTACCGGTGCAATGCCCGCAATTCTATGGTAATTAACTAGCATGGCTGGCCAGCAGATCGGGACCATAGGCATGGAGGGGCATTTAAGTCATTGGATTGGGGGTGGCCCTTATGGGTTCGCCAGAGCTATGTAGAGTTTGAATAAGAATTGTGAGCCGTGGGCTTATATGAAGCTGTCTGGGTGTCCCAAACCTATACCCATCAGCCTCAAGACCTCGCCAGGAAACTTATGAGCCATTGGAGTCCGGACACCAAAAAATTACATCTTTTTCATGGTGAGTTGGGTGTTAGTCTTTGGGACGTCTTCCAGATTTCTGGGGTCCCCATCGTTGGGGGTATGTATGACGAATTCCTGCCTCCCTTTCTGTGTGGAACAACGAAGAGATACATCCCCCCTTGGTGAAGCAGCTTATTGACCAGGCCCAGAAGCATTCAAAGGATATATCTCCGAAACAGCTTGTACCATATCGTGAATGGGTCTATGATTTTTCTAGAGAGAGAATGTCTATGGATCTCCCACACAGGTCCACGACCTACCCTATGATGGAGTCTCGAAGGCAGAGGGGTAGCTACAGGCTGATCCTCGAGGAAGGCCAGTTCAATGACTTGTGCTGGGAGCTTGTCCAGGGCGTCGATCGGCTGCTCCGTCTGGAGGCGTTTCTGGAAATTTTATTGAGAGGTTGGTTATTGCCCGTACGCGATACTAGTGGCGTGCGGGTCTCCACTTTTTTCATGTCAGCGCAGCTGGCTACTGACAACATCATCAACATGGTCGTCCCGGTATTGGCCAGAATTTATCGGTTGCATAGCAATATTATCAATGGGAGTTTGCCAAACTGGGTAGTCGGCCCTTTTCAAATTCTCTAGGGATGGTTGGGAGCGCATATCAAGAGCTGATACACTTTCATCAACCCTCTTCTGATTATGGGCACCACATTCAATCCATACTTGAAAATGACCAGAGAGGTCATGCCAGAAGAGTGGGTGACCCAAGAGAAGGATAGACAACAAATGGTTCATAATATGCATCCGCTGTCGAGTCTGATCTTGAGTAATAAAAACTTCAATTTCCGACCATATCCCTCCCCAATTGGTGCAATTAGGAACACCATATCAGAGGATCTTAGCAAGCGGGGCTACCTCTTTTCCCTCCAAGAGGGCATTCTGATGGCTCGTATTGGTGGGGAACTGATCTGTGAGGGGTACACGCCCTGCCGATTCGGACATCAATTTGGCTGCGTCCGGGCACTTTGTCCTCCCGCACTCAATGGTGCCCGTGAGAACCACCATTTAATGGTGGCCAGGAAATAGTGGTAAATGTTTACTTGTGAATATAATGGGTGGGTGGTTATGACACCCGCGCTTGCAGACTCCATGCCTTTCATGTCCAAGAACTATACCAACTCCTGGGTGCAGTTATACCCGAATGGCCTGCTAGGGCTGTGGGTCCCACTATCTCATGTCCTAAGACATCGAAGGGAAAGATGATGCAAAAGGGGGATAGTGCTTCAACCAAGCTGGGCAAGGTTCTTTGCAACCCTGTCAGTCCCGTGCTTCCGGGAATGATTTTAACGGACAAAGGTGTATCCTCTCATTCCCTCAAAGATGCCTATAAAGAGTTGGTTATTCCCGCAGATGATGCCTTCTCGATGGCCTGGGGTCTATGGGACGAATTCAAAGGTTGATCATCCTTTCCCAGCCAGTACCCCAATTCTTTGTGGCAGTATCTCTAGGAATCAGAAGTGTCATTCGATGGGCTGGGCTACATATCTGCTCATGTTGACATTATTTATGATGCGGACCCGAAGAGGGCCAAGCGGTATCTCCGGGACCTCGAGGATTACGTTCATGCATGCCGGGGTTATGCGATGTTAACTCGTCAAGTCCAGGCCATGTTGCAATTAGTGACTGATGAGGAGGAGGAAGAGAGTAATCACTCTTTAGGGGGCAGTGATCTCGGTGGTTCCCCCACTGCGTATGAGGCAATGGAATTCCCCCCTTGTCCTTGAGACCACACCCACAGCTAGCTCCAGAGAGTTCCAGGGTGGCGGCGAGATCCAGAAAACAAACACGTCCATTGGCGCCCCCACTATCCCATACTGCTGCCCGACCCTCTTAGGTCGATCCCCCTGGCTAGCCGGTCCTGTTACAGCCACATTTCCGGATTCTTGGAGGATTTGGGATAACCAGAGGTCCAGTGGCTCGGATGAAGAGGTTTGGGCGTTACTCCAAACAGGCCATCTCAAGATCCCGAGTATTAGGACGATCTTCACTCCACCCCATTTGCTGATGGAAGAGGATCTGGAAAAAATAGTCGCCTCATTGAAGGAGATGGATGCATATGTTCATTCACTCCGGAACTGGCTTTATGGGTCTACCTGGGTGTCCATGATGATAAGACATCTTGAATCGTATGATCCCGAAGAAGAGGGTGTCATGTTCGTCCATTCCGGATTTTCTTCTCCTTTACTGTGAAGGTTCTAAAGTTTCTTCCCTTTATGTAGGGTGATGAGGAATTCCAAGGGGAAATTCCTTCCGCGGAGTATACTCCCTGTGGTACCTCCATAGGTGAACACGCGCCTTCGACCACGGGGGTCATTGAGGGGGGGGGGGGTCTCCTGGCATAGCTGAGCTCATGGAAGCGACCATTACAATCCCAACTAGGGTCTTTCCTCCTCCAACTCCTCTCATCATTCTAAGTGAAGAACTGTCCCCTGGGCAGATCTAGAGACGTCAGCAGGCATCCCGTTTATCAGACTGGCTCAAACATGGGACGTCGGGTAATCATGACATCCCGTTTCCTCGATTTCTAGCTCGTATATTCTGATTCTTCCTGTTATTAACTGTTTTGGCGCATGGTGTAGGGCCACTCGGAGACTTGGTCATGGCTACCCAAGCGATAGTACCTTATGCCCCCTTATCACTTAAGGGATCGCCTACAACCACACCTGAGAATTAGGAAATGGCGGGCCCTGTTGAAGGGGCTAGTGATATGGATGCTTTACTCATGCCTTCCTCAATCAGAGATATGTCAGAGGAGGAATAGTTGGAAGTCGAGACTCCTACTGACCATACGTCATTTATAATTATAGGGGAGGATGGGGTGCCCATGCCTACCGAAGAGGCCCCAAATCTGACAGGGCCAGTTTCCTCAGACCCAATGGATCCCGTGATGATGGAGGATGAGCTTGCCATCAGGCCAGTTGTTAGAAACCTATAGCGGGCCATTATTTTGTTCACCGGGGGAGTAATTTCCCCGTGATTGATCTCCGTAGCCGATCGCTTGGGGACAACTTTGGGAACTTCTAGCCTTGGATATGGGCTTAGGTCCTAGACACCCTTGGGGGTTCCCATGACTCCCATGCCTCTCGAAGATGTAGCATCTTCCTCGACTTGTCGTGGCGGTGTAGAGCTTGAGGATACCGACGCCTTGATGATCAGGGGTATGTTTCTCAATCTCTCGACAGTGACTTTTTATCCTTCAATTTTCTAATTAGGGATACTTATCTGTCTTATAGACTCTTGGGCTTTAGGACCACAACCTTTGGCGTTGGCCATTGTACCGTTGGATCCGATCATGCCTCTGACCACAACCACCGAGGGCAAAGTTATCACGGTTCCAGAATTTGCGGGTGAAGCTGAATCGAGTCCCACCTTGGTGAAATTCATCCAGGAATAAGTATCTTCATTCGGGAGTGACTCCGAGCCTGATCACCATGTCCTTTACAGTGTTCGACCTACTCGCCAAAGAGATTGGGAGAAAATTTGGGAACTGATTTCTCAAACGCCCTTGGCCGAGATGCCGACCAAATTACCAAAGCTACGCAATCTGTTTATGCTGCTGGGATTTGAAGGCTTTGACTACCATGATATTTATGATATAGTCAAGTAGGTGGCTGCTAACTGGGAAAGACTGGGCGGTTTCGAATCTCGTCATTCTGGTGCTCAATCTGAATCCTACCTTTCCGCGACCCGATAGCATTGCCTAATAGAGGCTCATGATCATGTCGGGGTAGTTGCAAGACTCCAAGGAGAAGTCATTGAGAAGCGTTCCTGACTCGAGGTGCTGAGGAATGACATACATCGGTTGCAGCAGGAAGAGACTAATGTCTCCGCCATAATTGAAGAAGGGGAGCAGTAGATGGAGGAGGAGATGAGGGAGATCTCAAAGGCGGCCCAGGAGGTGGAAGCGTTGAGGGCTGGTGCAGAAGCTAAGATAGCCTTACTATAGAATCAATGTCAAGCGATCATGGATTCTCATCATCACCTGATACAACTTTTTGAATTCGCTGAAAACCTATTTTACTAAGCATTCATCCCAGAGGAGGCTCCGAATTGGGGATTCCCTTCGTACCAACATTGTTATTGAACAAAGAAATGTTTTTACTCAGCTCTCTTGTTTTCTTCTCCTATGACATGAATTATCTGGCGTGATTGATATATTTTTTAATTCACCAAACAAATAATAATCAGAGTTCAGGACAATTGATAAAATAAAAAATAAAATAAAAACTAGTTCTTACTTTTGCCTGAATCATGGGATCCAACGAGCATAGTTTGACTATTGCTTGGGTTTTGTAGGAAAACCCCACAAACATTTGGTCTTTTCTTTTAATAAACTAATTTTTCCTTGTCCCATTTGGTGTGGACCTAGTGGGTATGGCCCCACTTTTTCTTAGGTCTCCCTTTTCAGGTTTTCGTCATAACATGATTTGCGCCTCTTTTGGTGAGCAGTTTAAGGTCCCGCCGACAAGACTATCATTTCTGATGTTTTAGGTTGACAACCTTTGACCAGATATGGTGGAGAGGGGGCCCCAATGGGGTTTGATTGATTAAAATATGTCTCAATATCCTTCATATGCATGTGGGGGGAACATGTTTAGATTCAAGCAACATGCAGGGAATGTCTCAATGTAGGGGAGTCGTATCGGCATACAGAGGTAGGAAGAGCATTGCCTAAGGAAATATTTCATTTTGGTAGACAGGCCAGGGGCGATTAATATGCAAAGGTGCTAAGGGAATGTCATGCATAGTTGTGAAAAGGTGTCCTTAAGTCAATGACTCCCCATTTCTGATGGCCATAGGACTTCATGGAAGTCCGTCTTATGGAAACCACCATGGGTGCCTTGGAGAATTATGTAAACCACCATGGGTGGCTCAGATAGGGTGTGTGACATATGAAAGTGTTTGAGAACATCTATATCAATCAGGAGTGTGGACTTAGGGTCCCTTTACTACGCATTTATCTAGCATAAAGGATGGTTGGAGCTTGGCATAGTTTAAAGTCATGCAGCTGGGTCATTATCTAAAATGGAACAACTTCTCCTGGTTCTCAGTAATCGAGTCAGAGACGTTCCCCCATACTCAGAAAGGGTCATGAAAGAGGCCGGTAAACTGTATCTCAGAGGTTTTTCGAATCCTGGGATAGACATGGTGGCTCAAGGTCCAAGAGGCGTATGGAGATAAGCATTGCCTAAGTAAATCATGCCTTTGGTAGGCGATCCAGGGGCGATCAATATGCAGATATATTGAGGGCATGGTATGCATAGTCATGCAATGGTGTATTTAGGTTAATGATTTCATTCTCCTGATGGCCGGGAAACTTTAAGGAAGTTTGTTTTTCAGGACCACCATGGGTGGTTTATGAGAGTTCGGATTTTTTTGAGTACATAGTATGGTTTAAGAGGAGAGGGTACCTAGATACAAGAGAAACATCTCGGCCAAATTTCCCGAGAATAGGTGAATTCATCCCTTCTCATGCTGGTGTGAGACGGTGGTTTGTGAAGGTCTGACCCATGCACTGAGGGACCGAGAAAAGCCTTTGTTCCTTACTGAACACATGACTGGTTTGACCATGCAGTTTAACATCATGCGGCAAGGGCGACTTCTGTGCAGTTTAACATCATGCTGTAAAAAAGAGGAGCATTATTAAAGGATCTTGTGCAGTTTAACGTCATGCAGCAAGGATGGGGGAATTTTTAAACCAGTGAAAATGCTTGTAGTTGGAGGCATTTCCCTGGATGTTTAATTCTTGGTCTTTGCAGCTTTATGCCAAGCTGCTAAAATGTTCCATGCAGTTTAACGTCATGCGGTAAGGACGTAGTTGCAAAGGCCTCTCTTGATCAGAATGTAACCGGGCTTGAACATCTCGGAATGCCCAAGACGTTGAGAGGGGTTTATTGGTATAAATCATTGTTCTAGGGTTTCTTGGATCAGGAGAAATGATATGGGGGCTCTAAGGCCGGTAAGCGTATAGAGCTCGGAAGAGTATCACCTAAGGAAATCTTGCCCTTGGTAGACAGTCAAGGGGATATCAATATGTAGAGCCGCTGAGGGCATGGTATGAATAGTCATGCAACAGTGTCCACGGTTCGATAACATTCCAATTCCGATGGCCGTGAATTGTTATGATGATCCGCGATTGTCCAGGCCACGAAGTTTGTCAATTGTTAAGAAAATATCTAGACATGTCGGGCATATTCGACCTTGGTTGCTGTTAAACCTTAGAGAGCTCCCTGCGCTGATTTATATTGCACGTGGGGGTGTGCCTTAACTCCATTCATTTTAACGCCGTGTAGTAAAGAAGAAGTACTCCTAGATTAGCGGTTATAGATCTCAGACCATTAGGTGACTATTGTTGTAGTCAATAGAAGGATAACTGAGTTACCATGCTTTGATATACTCTGAATAGGGTGGGGGATGGATGTTGTAAATTGTAACTCTGAGGTTTCCCGGATCAGGAGATGTGGTGTGGGGTCTCTGAGGCCGGTAATCGTACAGATCTAGGAAGGGTACCGCCCGATAAAATCATGCCTTTGGTAGACAGGACGAGGGATATCAATATGCAGAGCCGTTGAGGGCATGGTATTCATAGTCGTGAAAAGGTGTCCCTGGGTCGATGACTTTCCACTCCGATGGCCATGAATGATTATGAAAATATGAGATTTCTCAAAGTATAGATTTCGGTATGCGGGGATAATGGGGTCCTAGCATATAAGAAACATCTTCACTGCAATTATCCGTTGAGTCAAAGTGGCCTAGCTCTGGCTTGTTGTTCATAGATGCAGGTCGTCATGTGAACCACGGGCAGATACATTGGCTAACCGGGTAGGGATACCTTGGCAACGTTTGTATGTGATAAGGGGGGACGAACTTGTAAACCACTGCACCATAAATTCCTGGATCATGAGTTATGATATGGGGGCTTTGAGGCCGATAAGCATGCCGAGCTAGGAAGAGTGTAGCCAGAGGAAATCCTGCCTTTGGTAGACAGGCCAAGGGATATCGATATGCAATGTCGTTGAGGGAATGGTATTCATAGACATGAAATGGTGTCCATAGTTCGATAACATTCCACTTCCGATGGCCTTGAATGGTTATGAAGATCCATAATTATCTAGGTCGTGGATTCTAATGTATGGAGAGGATGCACTAAAATGCTCAAGGAGTATTTCCATCTCATTTCACCACATATCTTGGGTGGGTCGCGATGAAGTCCATGCAGTTTTAACATCGTGCGGTGAAGACGAAGTCTGTGCAGTTTTAACGTCCTACAGTGAGGACGAAGTCCATGCAGTTTTATCATCGTGCGCTGAGGATGATGTCTGTGAAGTTTTAACGTCATTTGGTGAGGACATAGTCAGTGTAGTTTTATCTTCGTGAAGTGAGGATGAAATCCATATAGTTTTAACGTCGTGCAGTGAGGACGAAAAATACACCCCATGCAGATCTGGTCCGTAGACGGGGGAAGAGGGAATTTTTTTTAAAAATCTTCATTCGGGAATGGCTTGGCCATGATGGGAAACACCGACGTTACTATGCATCCTACAAGTTCAGGGATCAAGCCACGCGTAGTTCCCCGAAGGAGGTACACCCCGCCCAGGGTTAGTCCGTACATGGGGGAAAAGGGAATTTTTTTCTTTTATTTGGGGACGGTTGAGCTAGGGTGAGGGAACCTGGCGTCACTACATATCCTGCAAGGGCTGGAATCAAGCCTCATTTAGTTCTCTGTATTCTGATCAGTTTAACATCGTGCGGTGAGGACGAAGAATACACCCCATGTAGGGCTGGTCCGTACACGGGGGGAGAGAGCATTTTTTTTAATGTCTGGGACAGGTTGGGGAATGCTGGCGTCACTACGTATCCCGCGAGGACATGAATCAATCCTCACGTAGTTATTTTAGGGAGTACACCCCATGCGGGTCTGGTCCATATAGGAAAGGTGGTATTTTTGGATTCATTTGAGGTGCTTGGGCCGGGGTGTGGAATTCTGGCGTCACTACGTATCCTGTAAGGGAAGGAATCAAGACGTATGCAGTTCTATGAAGGATAATATACCCCGTGCAGGTTTAGTCCATTCATGGGGGGAGAAGGGGCATTTTTTTCTTTTATCTTTATCAGTGCAGTTTAACATTGTGCGATAAGGATGAGGAATACACCCTGTGAAGGGCAGGTCCATACACTGGGGGAGAGGGCATTTTTACCTTTTATTTGGGGATGGATGGGCGAGGATGGGGAACCCTGGAATCGCTACATATCCTGCAAAGGCAGGAACCTAGCCGTACGTAGTTATATGAATGAATTACACACTGTGCAGGGCTGGTCAACACACGGGGGAAGGAGACATTTTTTTTAACATTATTACATTTGGGAGTGGCTATGCCAGGATAGGGGATCCCAACGTCACTACGCATCCTGCGAAGGTAGGAATCAAGCTGTATGTAGTTCACATTGGAGTACTCCCCATGCAGTTCTGGTCCATACACGAGGGAAAGGGTCATTTTTAAATATTCTTGTCCGTGCAGTTTAACGTCGTGCAGTAAGGATGAGGGATACACCCCAAGAAAGTCTGGTCTATATACAGGGGAATGTGCATTTTTAACATTTACTTGGGGGTGGCTGGGCAAGGATGGGAAACCTTGGAGTTTCTATGTATCCTGCGAGGGCAAGAATCAAGCCATACCTAGTTCTTTGAAATCCGTGCAGTCTAACGTCGTGCGGTGAGGACAAAATACTATTAGTTTAAAGGCATAGAGTTTGTACTATTGGTTTCTTGGCATTTTAACGTCATGCATCTCAAATGATAACTACTTATATTTATGTCAGTGAGGATGAAATACTCTTAGTTTAGGGCCATAGAGGTTGGACCGTTGGGTGCATGGTAGTTTAACATCCTGCAGCTCATACAATAACTGCTTTTGATTTCTATGCGAAATAGTTCTTCAGGAATCTCGCATTTATAGGAGCGTTGGTGAATTGCCCGTCCATGGAGATCAGTGCATATTATCCATTGGATTAGACCTTTTATATAACATACGGTCCCTCCCACTTGGGCTATAGAATTGGAGGTTTCTTTCTGGGTATCATTGGGGTCCGGA
The DNA here is from genome assembly GCA_963277665.1 of Viscum album. Lineage (NCBI taxonomy): Eukaryota > Viridiplantae > Streptophyta > Magnoliopsida > Santalales > Viscaceae > Viscum > Viscum album. Next base: position 2,120,295,299 of record OY728120.1, read on the forward strand.
GGCCCAATACCAAATCTCTTTCCAAGAAAGGCAGAAGACAAACCTTTTTATTGAAGGCTCGTGCAATCTAGTTCTGATATACTTACAGACAGTGAAAAGTGTTAATTCAATTATCGTTTAGCTGCTCCAATTCACCTAGATTCTTTTCTGATTAATCTTCATTGTATAATTGATCACAAACGGCAACGCGGAGTGTGGGTAATTGGAGCTCAAGTGGCAGGACTACTTCTGTTCCGTATACTAATGAGTTCGGAGTAGCCCGAGTAGCGCTGCAGATTGTGGTTAGGTAAGCCCACAATGCATGGAGGAGTTTATCGGGCCATGAATTCTTGTCTTCGTCAACCATTTTTTGGATAATGTTGGACTGGGTCTTATTGAAAGCCTTTATCTATCCATTGGTCGCTGCATGATAGTGGGATGAGTGGTTAGCCTTGATACCATATTCTAGGTATAGTTTCTCCAATTCCGCAGAGAAGAAGTTGGTGCTATTATCTGTTAGTATGGTATGAGGGACACCAAATCTTGTGCTGATTTTGGTTTTCACAAAGTTGACAATGCCTCTGGCCCCAAATTCCATAAGGGATATAGCTTTTTCCCATTTGGAAAAGAAGTCGGTTGCATGAGGATATACTTTAGATGTTTGGTTGTGGTGGGAGGATATGGCCCCACAATGTCCATTCCCCATATGGAAAATTGCCAGGAGTACTTTTCCTGATGAAGTAACTCCAGGGTGTGGTCTATGAAGTTGGCATGAATTTGGCACGAGTGGCATTTTGTGGTAAAGCGCTCACAATCTCGTACCACTACAGGCCAATATTACCAAAATCTTTGAACCTGATGGGAAAGCTTGGACCCTGTATAATGTTCCCCACATACTCCAGCATACACCTCAGTCATGACGACATCAGTTTCTTCTCCATCAATGCATCTGAGGAGAATTCTGACGAGGAATCATTTTTAGAGGACCTCTTGCTGACCCGCGCCACCATATTGGAAAAAGTTGATTTCCCTCCTCCATATTTTCTCTCATTCAGCCTTGTCTGATGGAAGTTCTCCCAGTTGAAGGTAGTATGAAATGGGGCTCATTTAGCCAGTGGTGGGAGCATATGGTTCTAAGAAAGGACTAAATTCATAGATTTCTTTAGTCTTAGCTTGAAAAAATGGCAAGACCATTCGACGATGAGCAGTGCCGATAACTGTTTCATCCTGGTCTGGGTCAGCTAGGGCTATGGCCGAATTAGCTAATGCGTCGGCCTCGGCATTCTGAGATAGGGGAATATAGGTCAATGCTCATTCTGTGGATAATTCCACCATTAACCCTCGGATATGGTCAAACAAAATAATCAGCTCCTCCTTTTTAACAGCATAGTCACCATTGACTTGCTTGATGGAATGTTCTGAGTCACCTTTTACCTTAAGGTGCTGTACTTGTGCCTGGAGTGCGAGCTCTAGGCCTGAAATGATGGCTTGATACTCCACTTCATTGATTGTACATCCTTCTAACAACAGGAAGGAATATCGAAAGACTGCCTTTTCTGAGGACAAGAGTGTTATCCCCAAACCCACCTTGTTGTATTTGGGATCTTCCATCATCTTCCCAGTTGGGATTTGGGATGCACCGTTTAACTACATTTCCCATGTTGGGAACTCCTCCTGAACTGAGAAGATGTCTTCATCATGTAGATCGGTGTCCGGTGCGGTGGTCCATGTTGAAGGGTGCTCCACCAGAAAATCTTATAATGCCTATCCTTTGATGGATTTCTGAGGCACAAACAGGATGTAAAACTGTTGTAGTATGACTTCCCATCGGGAAAGGTGCCTGATCAGCATTGGGCGGCTGAGAATGAACATGAGCAGGTTACTACGCGAGACCAAATGATATTCATGATGCTGTAGATAATGTCGCAACTTTTGAACTGTAAAGTCCAAGTCCAAACAACTCTTATCTATGTTTGACTATTGAGTCTCAACATCAATCATGGTTTAGCTAAGGTAATAGAGACTTTTTTCACTGCTGGCGTCGTTATTTTGTGCGAGGAAGGCTCCCAGTGACCACTCTAGGGCCATCACATATAGTATGAGAGGTCTTCCTTCAATCGGTGTCATGAGCACTGGTGGGCTTAATAGATACTTATTTAGGCTATCGAACGCCTCTTGGTAGTCATCTGTCCATTGGTACATTCCTCCCATCTTCATTAACCTGGTAAAGAGAAAACATTTTCCCGCCAGGTTGGCTATCAACCACCTGATGTAGGCTAGGTGTCCTTGGAATTCTCTCAACTCGGTGAGACTACGGGGGGGGGGGGGGGGGGGGCTGGCAGGCCAAGGATAGCCTCTGTCTTTTCATGGTCGACTTCGATGCCATGATGGTGTACAGAGAAGCCGAGGAATTTCCCTGAGGTAACCCCGAAGGTGCATTACAAGGGGTTTATCTTAAGACTATGTTGTCGAAGTTTGTTGAAGACGGTCCAAAAGTCTGACATGTGATCTGAGCGCTGTTTGTAATTAACCACCAAGTCATCCACGTAGCATTCAATGAATCTCCCCAGGAATGGGTTAAAGATATGATACATGGCACAATGATATGCGGTGCCAGCATTCTTGAGACCTAAGGGAATGACCCTGTAATAGAATATTTTTTGAGGGGATCTGAAGGCAGTGGCTTCTTCGTCTTCTCGGGCCATCCTGATTTGATTATACCCATAATAGTTGGCCATGAAGGATAGATCCTCATACCCAACCATTGCATCGATTAATAACTCGGTGATCGGGACCGAGAAATCATCTTCTGGGAAATGTAGATTGAGATATCTGAAATCAATGCAGACGTGGATTTTCCCATTCTTCTTCTTGACGGGGACAATGTTGTCCAACCATATGGGGTACTGGACCTCCCTAATGAGTCCTAATTTAATGATCTTATCGACTTCAGCCTCTTTTTTGATAACATGTGAGGGGTGTGTCTTTCTGGAAGCCAGTTTATTGTCCTAGTGGTCTTCTGTCAGACTCAGGTGATGCATCGCCACGTCAGGATCGAGTCTCAGCATTTCTTTCTAATTCTTGGCAAAGACATCCTGGCATTGCTTCAGGAAAGAGGTATATACCTCATGCTCCTCGGGGTACATGACTACACTAACAGGAATGGGCCTCGAGTCTTCCTTGGTACCAAGGTTTATTTCCCTGATCTCTTCAACCGTGGTGGAGATACCTTCCCCAAATGCGGGAGGTGCATCCCTAGGATCTTCCTCCTCTTCTTCTCCCAAATCCTCATCTTATTGATCCAGTGAGGGGAGAGCTCCCAACACGGGTTCTTGGGTGTCTGGAGGCAAGGCGTTTTGGGTGTCCTCACCCAACTATTCGCCCCCAAATTGAGGGTTGGCGGATGTTCCTGCAATGTCATGCTCGGCCGTTATGGCTGAATTCATGAGGACAACTGAATGTCTGTCCGAACATGAACCCCTGCTCTCAACATGGTTGATGGGAAGTACGTAGTCTCTGCCAAGATATATGAGGGGGTCTTCAGGAACCATTTCCAGACCATTTGGTTTTTGGATCCAGTTAATATCATCAAGAAAAGTCTTCTTTTTCTATTTCTCATAAAACCCGGGGTCAATGTAGTGTGACTCGGAGAGCTCTAAAGGGGCCTTGTTAGCGTGCAATGTCCCACTTTTCCCATTGAAGCAATACTTAATACACTAGTGGTAGGATGACGGAATGACCATGTGCTTATGGATCCATGGCTTTCCCAGCAGGGCATTGAATGTTGTGTTCTGTCGGACCACCATGAATTCCAAGTAGGCCACAAGGTCGCCAAAATGTGTCTTTAGATTAATTTTTCCCATTGGATTCTATTCAATCTTGACGTAACTTAACAGAGTTGTGCCTGAGGGTACTATGACATTTTCATTATATCCTATCCTACATAGTGTCCATAGGGGAAGGAGGTTAACTCTAGAGCGTTTGTCAATAAAGACTTTACAGATCTCAACATCATTTAGTGTTACAGACACATATAGTGGTTTGATGTGTCCTTGCGTGATGGCATCTTCATCCTGATCGGTGAAGGAAATCACCGCATTGCATTCAGCCAAGCTAGTCTCCATCAGGTAAATCTCGGCAGCAGATACCTCATATTGAAACTCCTGGGGGCTGAGCAAGGCTTCTATATGTTCCTATCTGAGGTTTGCTGACAAACTCAGAGCATCCTAGATTGACGGTTTGGCTAGTACCAACGCCAGCTGCTTAAGGATGTCATATTTCTATTCCAACAGCCGATGCTTCTCCGTTAGTGGGGTATTTTTAGTGGGAATCTTGGGAGATGGAATATAAGACGAGGAGGGACCATCCGTGGGGTTGGATGTCAATGGTGTCCCCACATTTTGGGGATTCGTCCCGGCCAGTCTGTTTGTGCGCACTAGGCGGATAGACACTTGTTCCTCCTTTGATGGGTACTACAGAATGACGGGGGCAGAGTGGCCACTTGTGGAGGTGGAGGGGTATTCATTCTCATGTTGAGTCAGTTTAAGGGCTCTCCCATGGGATTCCGTGATATTGACGGTTTGGGCCGAGGTCCAACTGTATGGTTGATTTCAGCCTCAACTATGCCTCCCCTGATATCCCCTGCCTCTGTGAGCCCCCTCCTAGCCCTTTGTGTTTGGAACATGGTTTCATAACCATACCCTTCGTCAGGGAATGATTCCATAAAATGTATGATGTTGATGGAAAAAAATTGTTTCCTCATCCACTAAAAATTCAACCCGGTCGATTTTCCTTGATGGTCTCATTTGTTGGGTCGGTGCCCATAGCGCCATGTTTGGGGGCATAAAATTTGACAGTGTCGGGGCTAACTTCAGACATGGTGAGGACTTCTCATCTTGCGGTTGTCTCCTCCCTTATCGATTACGCCTAGATGACCAGCTCATAGAGGGTTGTGAGGCCGATACTGTTGGCTGTACGACATCAGGGGCTGTTAGCAGCAACACCAGCTACTGTAGTTGAGCTCGGAGTATGCCCTGGGCTCGATTGATTGTCTTCCGAGTCATCCAGTTATCAAACATCTTCCCCATTTTTATGGTGACTTCGTGCCACCCCTCCCCTTTGTTGGAGTCAGTGGTAGAAATATATGTCACATATGATGGGGGTGGTCCCAGCTCGACCTGCCCAGAGTCAACCATCCTTTACAGGAGGTCTTTGAAGAGGAAGCATTCCCGAATATTGTGCCCCAACATCCGATGGTAGGTACAGTAGTCTGGCCTGGCATCGTGGCCGACTTCATTGGGTTTCCTCGGCTCCGGGAGGAGGATCAAGTTGCAATTCATGGTGTCGATGATGTAGCCTCTAACTTGGTACTCTCGGAACGAGTATACTCTCGGTCTTCGTTCCTCAAATTGTTTCCTCTTCAATTCTATTTGATCGTCCCTCTTGGGTGGAGGCAGCTGCTGATATACAGGGGGCCCTTAACGATTTGGTGGAGGCCTGAGCAGTGGAGTAGGCACATGGGCTGGATTAAGTGTGACAGAGGATGCTTCATCTCTAACTGCTCTCTTTGTGGGAGCCAACGAGGCTATTCAGGACTTCAAATTGGTCCGCTGCAGGGAGTCCTCAATTCCCTGTGCAATGGCCGAGAAATGGCAGAAACCAGTGGTGCACTCCACTAGTATGATCATTGTTCGCTGGTCATCTCGAAGATTATAGATGCATATGGCAAGCAACTCGTCTTGAGGAATTGGCATGTTCAGAGAGTAGGTCATACCTTTTTATCTAGTGATGAAATCTGAGACCCTCTCATTATCCCTCTGCTTGAAGTTCATGAGGCCACTGACCATTGTTTTAGGCAACATTGAGCTGAAGTGGAACCGGAACTACTGCCGAAGGTCTTCCCAACTTTTTATTAAGTAGGATGGCAGACTCGTATACCAGAAAAAGGAGGATCCTTGCAAGGTCCTTACAAAGAATCCGAGTTTCACTGCTTCTTGTTGTCCCAGAGTTCCCATCTTAGGGTCACAATAAGATGCGTAGTGCATCAAAAGCTGTTCCAGATCACCTAATCCATTGAAACTAGGGAATAAAGGGATCCCAAAAATGGGTGGAGGTGGGGTGTTTCTCAACCAATCCGAGTAGGGCTTCCTCTCGGGCTGTATCGGAGCGCGTCGACCTTCCATTGCTTCCAATCTAGTTTTTAGTGCCTCGATGGTGTTGGTGAGACCCTGTTTTACATCCTGTTGGGCCTGGTCTAGGGAAGTTGTAGCCCGAGGTATTTCTTGAGGATCCATCTCGGTTGGAACTAGGGGTGTATGTGCCATTTGTGACACCTTCGGAGGGTTCAGACATACTCTCTCTAGTTGCTTACTGAGTGGAGGAAAGTCTTGGTATTCATCCGGATCCACATTTAGGTAGTTGGTTGTGTCATACGCCTCATTTGGCGGCGCAAAACTGGGTCTTTGAGGTGTACTTACCAGGAGTGCATGATGTGTCTCCTCTTGGGATGCGCTTTCAATAAGATGGTTCCTCTGTTGTAGCTCGGCGTTAAGATTCCTCAATTCTTTCATTTCCTCTTCCTGTCGAGTGAACCTCTCTTCGAGCGTGAGTGGCTCATTTTTACTGAGAGAAGGAGGTGGGTTAAGGGTAACCAGTACTTTGTTCTTATCCATATTGGAAGCTCATAGGGTCAGTGGAGGACGGATAGCTGAAGTGGCATTCATATTAAGAGGAGCCCTTTGGTTCTGTGTGTGCATAACTAGTGGTTTGTTGTGAGTCACAGCCTGACCGGAACAATCGTCTCCCGATCCATCCGGATTTGCATCATATTCAATGTTACCCGTGGGGTTAACCTCTATGGCATTGATGGAGGAATATCGTGGGGTGGAGAATATGTCATCTTCCAAATAGTAAGAGGATATCCTGCATCTTTTACTAGTCATCCCTCTTCTGTCCCGGGATTACTTTCGGGATCCTTGAAGAAGGGTGACACGGATATTTCTTTGATGTGAACTTACAGTACGCCCCCCTCTTGAAGGGGATGATGATTCAAATGACGGGATAGGGCGGGGACCTCCTCTTCTGACTGTCCTCCCTAGACGAGAGAATTCTGATTCTCGTGGGGGAGGTTATTGTTGAGGACGTAAAAATTTTTCCAGCCCTGAGGGATGGGGTTGGATCTGTTCCTTGGATGTTGAGTCTCTTCCCGTTTTTATTGGTCTTACGGGGGCATTTTTTGTTAAAAATGCCCCCAGTCCTATAGACTGGGGTTGACCCTAGATTGTAGCAGTTGTTGCTGTTATCGCTACCTGCCTGATCTTGCGTGCCCCCATTCGGGGGTGAACTGGGTTTGGTGTCGAGTTCTTCTGTGAATAAACCCCTTCTGGGGAGGCAGGGAATGACCGCTGATTCGCCTCTCAGAGGCAATAGTCCTACTGTATGCTCTTAGTGGCCTGATTCAAGAGTTCTTTAATGGCTTGTTCCCATCGGGCCTGATGCTTCTGGGACTCATGGCCTGACTCTGTTGGGCATGTCGTCTCTCCTGAATAGGGACCCCACTTGATTGCAGTCTTGATGTGATGATGTTGTAAGACACCATGTCGAATGGGTTCTTCTGGGTGGGGAGCGGAGTGAAATGCAGAGCTCCATGTTCCACCTATCCCCTGATATGGACTCTCGTCAGAGCGTCACTGATGAGGCACCGCAACTGGTGCATCGCATGATGTAAGGCTATCTCCATGTTTCCTTTATGACTCTCGAGTCGCTGTTTCCATGCCAAAGGAAGAGCTTCCAGGTCTATGTGACACAGGAGGTCACCTATTGTCTATACATGGTCTACATACCCATTGTAGGGTAGGAATCTTTATTTCATCCAGCGTAGGGTTGTCCATATATTATAGCGGATGTCGTGCATGCATTATTCTGATAGATCTCTGGGTATGTCGAATTGAGAGGTGGTCATGGGCCAAAACATAACTGGTATATCATCCCTGGCCAGTCATTTCCTCAGGTGCAACATGTCGGCATACTTCTCCGCTAGTGATTCCTCTACCTGGTCAGCCTAACTGAGATGCTCACTGATAGTGTGGTGGGAGGCAGTGGGACCGGTAGGTATCTAATTATCATGTTTGCGATTCTGAGGTTGTTCAGAAGATGAATGTGGCCCTGGAATTTCTCCCGATTGAAGAAGGGTGTCGTTGGTGACTATCTTGGAATCCGACATGCTTGATCTCATCCTTCTGAGTTCCAAGGAGTACAAGGGCTTTTATGTGCTTGATTCGGTAGGGGGAGGCCCTTCCTGTCGATATGATACATCATCGCAGGGAGGACCTTCGCAATGGTGGCCGAAATGGAAAGGACTACAATTACGACTTTACGCCTTACTGCATAGAGGACTTTTGTAGTGCATACCCTAGGGAGGACCTCCACGACGTTTCACAGCAAGGGGAGGAACTTCTAGCTATGTAGCATTGTTACGGGGAGGGCCTTCACAACAACTACCATCATGGTGAGGATGACCATCCTGGTTTGACGTTTGATGTGAATCCTGGGGAGGACCATAAAGTCACACTATGATAAGGGGAGGACCTTCTTGTTATTTGGGGCCACTACGGTGAGGAATTTCGCAATGGCGGCCATGGTGGTGAGGACTACCATCACAGCTACTGCAATGGAGAGGTCTACCATTACGGCTGCCGCAGGGAGAATATATGCAGGGTACACCCTGTGGAGGGCCTTTAGAATGCACCGCAATGAGGGGAGGGCCTTCTTGTGGCTTGACGTCTCGGCGGGGAGGACCTCCATTATCAGGGTGGCGAGGACTACCATTGTGATCTGATGCCCGACTATGCAGAGTGTCGTTGAAACGTAACCCTAGGGGAGGACCTTCAGGGCAGGCGACGACAAGGGGATGGCTTTCTTGTCGTGATGAGACGTCAATGCGGGGAGGACCTCCGCAGTTGCGACTATGATAGTGAGGACTACTATCAGAATTTATGGTCACACTGCATGGAGAGTGTTTGCAGTTTATACCCTGGGGAGGACCTTCAGGGTGGATCGCAGTAAGTGGAGGGCCTTCATGCTGCTCTGTCTTCTCGTCACGCAGAGGGAAACCGTGACTCGCATCAAAATAGGATCTCCTGTGATCAATCGTTATATTCCTGTAGGGGAGGCCCTCGCGGGTGCTCTGGGGAGGACCTTCAAAGCTGCTAGTAGCAACTTTGCGGGGATGAACTTCGTAAATGCTACTGCCAGTCCAATAATATGGTAATGGGTGGGCAGGGTTCTGAGCCTTCGATATGTTCTTAGCGGCATCGGGAACACCAGCTTCCAGTAGAGGGGAGTCATGGACCCACTTTTTATTTTCCGACTGCCTTCGGTGCGTTTGGGGTGCTTTCTTGCAGGCAGCAGGGACCATATACTATTGTCAACGACCTTCACCTTTGGGTCCCTATCTAATTGGGTCATGTGATGCTTCCAGGATATGCCGACAAACATCTTGAATTTTATCAATAATATATGCCTACTCTGGATCATCCACCGTGAGGGATGGGTGTCCCCCAGTTGGAATAAGTGAAGTTTCTCGATCCGGTTGCCCTTGGGTCACGTAATATAGCCGGCGACCCTCCTGGGTGGAAGCAGTGATGCAGATATGTTCCGAGGCATCAATCTCATCTCTTAGATGAGTCGCCTTAATTGGGGAGATGGTATAATGGGCCTGAGTCCTTGCTGTTGTCGCTGATTCAATTACATTCTCGTAAGTTTGTAAGATATGATCTAGGATCGATACCTACTCCTCCATCATTTCCAGGATATGCAGAGAGACATATTTGGCTAGAATGGGTATGAAGGCCCATTCCAGTATCAGTGTAGGATTATACTGCTCCGGTCCTCCGGTGGTCAGTGGGTACTGAAAATTATCCTATGTCAGGGTAGGTGAACGAATCTTCCCCTAGGCCGGGATATGCCAGTTGATCTCTTCGTTTTCCACCACATCGGAATGGTGGAATTTACTTGCATCCGCAGGGAGTTGTCCATTCATATGATGGTTTCCCACTGTATCGAGTCGGTGGCCTTTGTTGGTAGGGATATGTGCCCGCCTATTAATTTCCTCCACATCTGGATGGCGGGCTTTGTTGGTCTCCACCATGTCGGGATGGTAGGTGTCAAGAGAATCTTCTAGGAGCTGGTCCTATAGGTGCTGGGTCGCCACTATGTCGGGTTGGTGGGATTCACGACCCTGGGCAGGGAGAGGTTCCTGCCGGGTAGGTGCCATCCTATGAGAGCGATGGGCTTGATGGAGCTCGGCGGGGATGCGCATTAGCTCGTATGATGCATCCATTTCTGGATGGTGGGATTTGGAGGAGCAAACAAGTGTATGTGAATGTTCATGATACGTCTCTATTACTGGGTAGCAGATCTCCTCTTCAGGGAAAAGGGTGATGACTGGTCCTTAGTTGTACATTTTCCGCCCTCATCGGGCGGTTCGAGGGGACAAAGCTTCGGGAGTGTGGGCCTGGATCCTTGGGGCGACATCCTCCTTATCGTGAGGATATTGAGTCACAGCGTGACCGCGATGAAGTCTTCTGGTGGGGAACTTGGAGAAAAACCCATGTTCAGCGGTGATGAAGTCTTCAGCATCGACCTCATCTGCCTCCCTAAGATAAGGGAGGTACACGTTGTCTTGTTCCGGGGATAGACTCCCAACACAGTTTGAGATGGCAATAGGAGCCGTCTGGATCTGCCTTCGTGGCCGCTGCTGGGTAGGCGACCAGCGGGTCTTGGTGAATTGGAGGGTGTTCATGGCCGCCTCCACCGTCATGGGAGTACTGTTCATGTGGTACTCTCGAATCAATGCATCTGAGACACAGCGTTGAAGACGCTGGGTGGGTGATGGGGTCCTCCATTGGTGATGATGTCCGTTCTTTGCGTTGTTGGAAGCACGCGCCTGTGAGTTCCTTCGTGATGCCATGGGATCAAAGGGAGATCTGAGTGGTACCTGAAAAAATATTTTAACAAATACAAACAGAAAATCTGTCAAAGCAGCATCTCAGGACCCCATGCGTAATTAATTACCTTGATAGGCCCTCCGTGTGAGTATAATGGGGGAATTGTGAGGGATTAGGTTAAATCTTTCATGCTTAGTTAAATATACACATCGGGTTCACCATTTGTTTTCTTGCGGTGCACGACGGGGTCGTGGGGGAGAAATTTGCGCAGCCCAACGGTTGATTAGAGAAGATTAGACTCTGCTTAGTCACTCATATTGGGTGCACATTTTTCTCCTCGAAATTCCCAATGGTTCCATATCAAGCAATACGTGGACCTGCTTTCCAAAGGCAGGCATTCGTTGGGGGGTTTGACCAGCGATGCTTAAGAACTCACATTGGTCGAGAGGATGGGACGTCAGGCTCATCACACCCTATTTGGGGGGAATTACTGCCTGTTCTGGGACTCTCTTATTGATTTATGATGTATTCATATGTTCTTGAATATTTGGTTTATATCCAAGCATAGTATCCACATATTACTCTTAGTTGGAAATGGTCAGCTGGATGCAGGGGTTTATAATCATTTATACCCGAGGATTACCATCCCTCGTTGGATTAATGACCCCGAGGAGTCTGGACACACCGAGACGGAACTAGTTCAAAGCCTCGTTACCGGTCACTCTGGAGTTTATTGTCATCCAGGGAGGATAGATAATGACTTGAGTGTTTGGATCAAACACGTGATACATGCTTCCTACATATCCTCATGAGAGGAATCAGAATCCACATAGTTCGGTTTGTTATGGGGCTTACACTCTAGACTTCCCAGGGTTGGTGCGGTGAACCGACGTGAAGATAGTCGGATCAACCGGTTGTTGGGCTTGAACCTTGGGGAGAATTCTTATATACCCTCACTAGGAGACAAGGATCAAAGTCCCCGTAGTTTTCATGGGAGTGTCGGAGAGCCGAAGTGAATGTGGATCCGGGGGTCCGATGGTGATCAGGCTTGTACCTCTTGGAGGATTTCTATGTATCCCTGTAGAAGGGAACCAAAGTCCATGTTGTTCGGATGGGAGTGTCAGGGAACCGACATGAATGTGGACCTGGGGGCCCGATGGTGATCAGGTTTGAACCTCTTCGAGGCTTCCTACGTATCCCTATGGTGGGGAATCAATGTCCACGTAGTTCGGATGAGGATGGGGCTTACACTCTGAGGCAGACCAAGAGAGGATTCCATGGTCGATGATTACTGTATGCCCAAATGAATCATGATCAGTGTGAGAAACAAGAGGCAGTAGGGACCAGACGATCACATCTCGAACGGTGCGTCCATGGGAAGTGGAGTGGGGCTTATGCATGGAGCATCCCAAAAAGTCAGGGCTTTCTCCGAGATGGATGACCATGGTGACAAAGCAGAGCGGGAGAGGGACTTGGCCCCAAAGAAGGACAGATCAACACCCTTACCCACTATGCCCTTCCATGGCCTTGGCCTTGGGGATGTACGGAGGTGCATGGGGGCTTCCTTCAGATGGGTAGTCCACCACGCCCCGGGGGAGGGGCAAAGTTCCCCAGTCCTAACAAGTGGAGGGGAAGAAAGGGGACTCTCGGGCTTGGAATCCGCATTACCATGGGAATGTGTACCCCGGAATGGTTTGAGAATCCGCTCAAGGGCCAGAGCAACCCCTTCTCCCTCGCTTACCGTGGGTATGTGAACTCAAAGCGGCACGCTGATGCGCCTGAAGGTTACATCACATGGGTGCAATGGATCTAGTGGAGGCCTCAGCTCGAGGCTGATGAATGGATCAATGAAGGGGTTGTGGATGATCAAGCCGAATTGGAAAGATTTTATCTGGATCGGGGAATGGGAACTTCGAAGGATCTGGAAGGCCACACAATTGTATGAGTGGTGGCGCCCTTCACGTAGGGATGTGCTACGCAGCTGGAGAGGCCATCAGTAAACCAGGGCGGTCCGCAGACTGATGGGCATTCCACGAACCATGTGGTTTGTGGCTTCGGGTTCAACCCGTGTACCAGGATGGTACATGGAGGGGTCCATGCGAGCAGTGGTGGCCGAGGGCAATGCCGGTCGGGGGTTCTTTAGTCGGGGATTTTCCTACGTAGGAGGGTGCTACATGGTGCGACCGATCGATAAAGGGGCATAAACTCCCTAGTCTACAGTGAGTGCATCTGCAGAGGGGCCATGGTCAACGGTATTCTTTTATTTGTTATTTTAAGTTAGCAGTTCACCAAGTTGTTAAGCATTTTCAGTTCCATATTAATTCGCTTCCAACATCATACCTATTCTGGTTCGCGAACTACAACTTTGCTGTTTGCGAAATAATAAGTTCCTTCCTCCAAAATCCTTCCACCGGAATCTGATTGATCTCCAATTTCCCCCCTCTCTAAATTCCTCCATCTTCCCCCTCAATCTCCTTTTATAGAGTGGGGAAAGAGATGTATATGTGGTCATATGAAACCTTTTTCGAAGTCCCATGACCGGAAACCCAGTTTACGGATGACTTGGCCAATCTGAAACCCACGGGGGGCATTGAACGCATCTCCCCCCAGAACCAAAATAGCTCGGGGAGTGCTTCGTAGCCGCGTAGGGTTCCGCCTCCATTCCTAGAAAGACAGCGGATGCAGTCCAGGCTGGTCGATGTGGTCCACTACTGGGGCGGTTCATGTCAGTGAACCGGGTTGGTGCCCGTCCTTCTTCACGCCTGCGAAGGGCTCCCACCTCCATTCCGTGAATGATAGTGGTCCACAGAGGAGGCGAACTATTGAACCAGCCGTGTACCATCAATGTTAGACTAGTACGCGGACCGGTCAGTCCTTTTTTGATTTCTTGGGTGCTCTTCATATTTTTTCTCAATTACTTTAAGGGAGATTGGGTACAATCCCCCCTTGAATTAAGAGGATTATCTTTCTCCTTTGCGGATTTTTCAGGACCCTACAATGTTTTCACGGATTTAATTATTTTTAGGTTTTTAATGTTTTCGTAGGTGTTTCAAGGGTTTTTATGGTTTTAGTGAATTTTGTGCCATTTTAGTATTGCTTTTTTTTAGGGATTTTTAGGGTTTTTAGGAATTTTTTGGATTTTTAGGTGTCTTTATGTTTTTGATCATTTTTAGGAATTTTAATGGTTTTAAGGGTTTTTAGTTTTTATGTTTTTCCTAAGGATATTTTGGTTTTTTATCATTTTTCAATTTTGGGGAATTGTTTTTATGGTTTTTAGTGTTTTTGGGATTTTGAGGGTTTTATGAGTTTTAGGGGTTTTAAGGTTTTTATGTATTTTTTGTTTATAGTAGTATTTAGTGTTTTTGTGGTTTAAATGATTTTTAGAGTTTTCTAATATTTTTAGTTTTTTAATTGTATTTTATAGTTTTATAGGTTTTATTGGATTTTTGGGTTTTTAGTTTTTAGGGGTTTTATGATTTTTAGGGGTTTTTAACTTTTAGTTTTTTTGCGATTTATAGGGGTTTTAAGTGTTTTTTTATGTTATTCTTTTGGGTTTTCAAGGTGTGTAGGGATTTTAGGTTTTTTGCAGTATTATGTGTTATTAGGTTTTTGAGGCTTTCTTAGGGGGATTAAGGTTTTTTTAGATTTTTAATGATTTTTTTTGATTTTTATGGGTTTTTATGTTTTTTGGGATTATGTGGGTTTTGAGGATTTATATGGTATTTGTGTTTTTTGGAATTTTTATATTTTTTACAATTATTAATGTATTTATAGTTTTAATGGTTTTAGGGGTTTATAGGGTTTATATTGTTTTAGCGATTTTTGGGTGTTTTATGGTTTTTAGGGTCTTTATGTTTTTAGGGTTTTATGGTTTTAGGGGTTTTATGTACATTTAGGTTTTTTTTTGTTTTTTGGTTTTTAGGGGTTATAATTGTTTTTAGGATTTTAGGGTGTTATTATGGGTTTTCAAGGTTATTAGTTTTTTTACATTTTTATGGTTTTTATGTATTTTTAGGATTTTAATCATTTTTAGGGTCTTTAGTGATTTTGATTGTTTTGAGGGATTTAGGGGTTTTAATCATTTTTAGGTTTTTAGGGTCTTCATTGTTTTTAGTGTTTTAATTTTTTCTTTGGGGGTTTTAGGGTATTTTAAATTTTCTGGGATTTTTAGTTATTTTGTATGATATTTTTTGGTCTTTAGGATTTTAGTTATTTTGAGGCTATTTAAGGGTTTTAGGAAATTTATTCTTTTTATGGTTTTTAGGGATTTAGGGGTTTTTGGGAGTTTTTAGTGATTATAAGGTTTATTTGAGTTTTTAAATGGTTTTATAGGTTTTAATTTTTTAGAGGTTTTAGTGTTTTTATGGGTTTTTAGGGTTTTTAATGTTTTTAGTGGTTCTATGGTTTTTAGTGTTTGTTAGGGTAATTAAATTTTTGTAATTTTTTTTGGAGGTTTTAAGAGTTTTAGGTTTTTACAATTTTATTAGGGGTTTTCAAGGTTTAAGGGTTTTTTATATTTTTAGGTATTTATAGGGATTTTTGGATTTTTAGGTGTTTTAAATATTTTATGGGTATTTTGGATTTTTTAGGGTTTGATGGGGTTTAAATGTTTTTTGTGGGTTCATGAGTTTTTTTGGGGTTTAAAGGGTATTAATTTTTTTTTAAAAATTTTTAGGGATTTAAATAGGTTTTAAATTTTTATTGTATTTTTAGGATTTTTATTATTTTATGGGTTTATGGATTTTATATATTTGTAGTGTTTTTAGGGTCTTCCTGGGTATTTTTAATTTTTTTGGTTTTTAGGGATTTAATGTGTTTTTATGTTTTTAATGATTTCTTTTGGTTTTTCATGGATTTTTATGTTTTTATGTTTTATATATTTTTATGAATTATTTACGATTTTTATGGGTTTTATGGATTTCGATGATATTTAGGGGTTTTAGTGTATTAAGGGTGTTTATGTTTTTAACATTTTTAGGGATTTTAAATTTTCTTACATTTTAATGGTTTTATAAGGTGGTTTTAGGTCTTTTAGGGGTTTTTATGTTTTTATGGATTTTTGGGCTTATTAATAATGTCTTTTTTTTTGGATTTTTCATTATTTTTAGGGTTTTAGTATTTTTATGTTTTTAGGAGGTTTTACAGTTTTTAGCATTTTTGGGATTTTTGAGGTTTTTACTGTGTATAGTTTTTCAACGATTTCTTAGGGGTTTTCAGGTTTTTTGGTTTTTTTACATTTCTAGTTATTTGATGTGATTTTTTTAAGATTTTTAGGTTTTTAGGGTTTTTAGTTATTTTGAGGGGGTTTTAGGTTTTTTAGTGTTTTTTGGTCTTTTTCTATTTTTTTAAATTTCAGCGGTTTTATGTGTTTTAGGATTTTATGTGATTCCTAAGGATTTTTAGGATTTTTATGATTTTTAATGTTTTAATGCTTTTTATTTTTTTGTGTTTTAAGTTGTTTTTGGTTTTCAATGATTTGTTAGGGTGTTTCTTCATTTTTTGGCATTTTTGTTTTTTTTTGGAATTTTTGGGATTTTCAGGATTTTATGTTCTTTAGGGTGTTAGGGTATTCTTTGTTTTAGGGGTATTAATTGTTCTTGGTTTTTTTTATTTTCTTTTGGATTTTTAGGGTGCCAATGTTTTTATGTATTTTTAGGGATTTTTTGATTTATATGTTTTTTGGGTTTTATTTTTTTTAATTTTTATGTGCTTTGACTTTTTAGAGTTTTTTAATGTTTTAGGGGCTTAAGTGGTATTATATACTTATGAGGGTTTTAAGTTATTTTTGGGTATTAGTGGATTTTTTTGTTTTAAGAGGTTTTATGGTTTTTTATGTTTTTTGGTGTTTTAGCATTTTTAGGTTTTTAGGGGTTTTATGTGTTTTTATGTTTTTAATTTTTTTCATAGGGTCTTTCAGGGTTTTGACTGTTTTTTATATTTTTAGTGATTTTCACGGATTTTTTTAGGAATTATATGTCTTTAAGGGGTTTTAATTATTTTGATGTTTTTTGGGATTTTTAGGGATTTGAACATTTTTTAGGGTTTAAAAATATAGTAGGTTTTTATTGGGTTTTACGGTTTTTTAGGGTTTAGGGTTGTTAGTGTCTTTTAAGGTTTTTGTGTTTTTTAGGTTTTTAGGGCAAGGAAGATGTAGAGGTTAGGCTATTCCTGACCCCCCCCAAATTCATTAGATTAAAAGATGCAGCAGAATAGACACAACAGACAAGGGAGGGGCGAGGTCAAACAACCCACACCCAAAAAAACCCTGGACAACCCCACAAAACCCAAGAGTACCCGAAAAACCCAAAAGACATGAAAAACAAAAAACAGAAAAGGCAGAAACGAACTATCATATCCAACAACATCTCTCAACTATATAGTAGGGAATATCATTCAACACCAATTTTGACAACTGTCACCTCCTTACAAAGAACATCAATCACCAGCATCATAGAACCACCAACATGAAAATCAAAGGTCTCACCTTCACTATTTCACCATGAAGCAGCAACTTCCATTCATCTTCCGAAAATTCATGCCTAGTAGAACTTCCAGAAATTCATGTGTTTTTACATTTTAATGGTTTTATTAGGGTTTTTCATGTTTTTATTTTTTTTATGTTTTAGGGATTTGGAATAATTTTAATGGGTTTTTAATGATTCTGGGTATTTTGAGGATTTTAGGGGTTCAGGGATTTTAGTATTTTTAGTTATCTTATGTTTTTTTAGCTTTTTAAGAATTTATTATGGTATTTCATGGGGTTTATGGTTTTTAGGTTTTTAGATATTTTTGGGCTTTTTATGATTTTTATGGTTTTTAGGATTTTTTGTGATTTTGAGGATTTTTAGGGTTTTTAGTGTTTTTTCAGTTTTTTGAGTTTTTTAGAATTTTTTAGTCCTTTATATTTTTCTAATGTTTTCAGGGTTTTGAATGGTTTTAGAGTTTTTAGTAGGGTTTAGGGTTTTTATGGGTTATATTGTTTTTATGGTTTTAGGGGGGTTGTATTTATGGGTATTTAATGTTTTAGGAACTTTTAGGGTTTTTAGGGTTATTATAGTTTTAATGCCTTTAAGGGTTTTAACTGTTATTTGGTTTTTAATGTTTTCCAATGGTGTTTCAGGATTTTTAGGTATTTTTACATTTTTTTGGATTTTTCGGGCTTTTTTAGGATTTTTATGGTTTCTAGGGTTTTTATAGATTTTTAGGTTTTTATGGTTTTTATGGTATTCAATGTTTTTAGTGTTTTCAGGTTGTTATGGTTTTTTGGGTTTTTTATTGTTTCTAGGATTTTAAGGTTTTCTTTGTATTTTTAAGTGTTTTAGGATTTTTTATCATTTTATAGACATTTAAATAATTTTGGGAATTTTTATGGAATTTTGGGTTTTTAAAGATTTTGAGGATTTTTATGTTTTTTTGGGTATTGAAGATTTTTTATGTTTTTAGTTTTTTAATTATTTTTTTGATTTTATTAAATAGTTTTAGTTATTTAAAGGGTTTTTAGAGTTTTTAGTGGTTTTTTTGGATTCAATATTTTTATGGGATTTTTTGTTATTTGGGTTTTACATTTTTTAATGTCTTTTTACGGTTTAAGGGTTTTTAGTGATTTTAAGTGTTCTTAGGTTTATAGGGATATATTTATTTTTTTCTAGGATTCTAAGGTTTTTAATTTTTTTTGGTTTTTTAGATAATTTTTTGATTTTATCGGTTTTTAGGATTTTTTGGGATTTTGATGGTTTTTAGGGGTTTTGAGAGTTTTTATGGGTTTCAGAGGTTTTAGTTTTTTTATGTTTTTAGGGGATATAAAGTTATATTAATGTTTTTATTGGATTTTTTCAATAATTTTTACATTTTTATGAATTTTTAAGCTTTTTTAGATGTTTTATGGTTTACAGAGTTAATATAGATTTTGAGTGTTTTTTGGGTTGTGTTTTGTTTTTTTTTATTTTTTTGGATTTTAGAATTTTATATTTTTAGGGGTATTATGTTTTGTTGGGATTAAAGGTTTTCTCAGGGTTTTTCAATGTTGTGGTGATTTTAACATTTTTAGGGAATTTATATACCTTTTATGATTTTATTGGGTTTTAGAGTTGTTAGGGATTTTAGTTTTTTCAGGGTTTTTTGTGTTTTTATTGGTTTTTTTGCAGTATTAGGGTTTTTTGAGTTTTGGGGTTTTAATTTTTTTAGGGTTTTGTAATTGTTTTATAAGTTTAAGGGGTTTTTAGAGTTTTTAGTGGTTTTTAGGGTTTTATGGGTTTTTATATTCTGTATGGTTTTAGGTGTTTTTATTATTTTTTTGGTTTTTTGGGTTTTTTGGGATCCTTTAGGTTTTCATATTTTTCTTTTTTCAATGGTTTTACATTTTTTAAGTTATTTAAGGTTTTCCTAAGGGGTTTTTTTCATTTTCATGGGATGTTACATTTTTAGTGTTTTTAGCGTTTTTAGGATTTTATTGGTTTTTATGGTTTGAGGGATTTTGATGGCTTTATGTTTTATATGTTTTTTTGGTTTTTAGATGTTTTTAAAGGTTTTTTTGGATTTTAGGGTTTTTAGGCTTTCATGGGTTTTTTAGGTTTTTAGGGTCCTTTATGTTTTTTTTGGGTTTTTGGGTTTTAGGGGTTCTAAGTGTTATTTGGTTTTTACGGTTTTCTTATGGATTTTCAAGGGTTTTTTTGTTTTTAGGTATATTTCCATTTTAAGGGTTTTTTTCATTTTTTGTGTTTTTTTACAGTTTTTAGGGGTTTTGAGGATTTTTTGTGGTTTTATGGTTTTTTGATTTTTTATCATTTTTATGTTTTTTGGGGTCTTAAGAGTTTTCAGGATTTAATGGTTTTCTTAGGATTCTTAAGAGTTTTTAGGTTTTTTATGATTTTGGGGATTTTATAATATTTTATGAATATTTTAGTTTTTTAGGATTTTTTGGGATTTTTACGGTTTGGAGAGTTTAGGGATTTTATGGGTTTTTTGGGGTGCTAGTTTTTATTTGTTTTTTTAGAGTTTTCACTATTTTTTGGAGTTTTTAATATTTTTAGGCTTCTAAAGGAGATTTAGAGTTTTTAGTGGAGTTTAAGGGGATTTATTGGATTTTGGGGGACTTAACGTTTTTAGGGGTTTTATGGTTTTTATGGATTTTAGGGCTTTAGGATTTTTAGTGATTTTATCATTTTTTCTGATTTTTAGGAGGTTTAAGTGATTTTCTTTAATTAATTATTTCATAGAGGGTTTTTTTGGGATTTTTAGGTTTTTATGTTTTTATGGAATTTTAGGGATTATTTTTGAATTTTTAAGGGTCTATAGGGATCATAGGTATTTTTAGAATTTTTCATTTTTTTTATAAATTTTGAGGATCTTTAGTATTTCTTAGGATTATTTAAGGTTTGTTAACTTGTTTTGAGGTTTTTATATCTTTTATGGATTTTTTTTTATTTTCAGATTTTTAGGGATCTGGATGTGGTTTAGTGTTTAAAGGGGTTCTATATATTTTAACGTTTTTTGGGGTTTTTTGTATTTTTTTTTGTTTTTTATAATTTTTAGAGGTTTTAATGTTTTAGGGGTATAAATGTTTTTAGAGTTTTTAGTGGATTGGGGATATTCTGGGTTTTCTGGTTTTTAAAAGTTTTTAGGGGTTTCATGGATTATAGGGATCTTAGGGTTATAGGGTTTATAGTGTTTTTATGTTTTTAGTGGGTTTTATGTGTATTTAGGTTTATAAGGGTTTCATAGGTGATTTCAACGTTTTTTTATAGGTTTTACCTTTTTTGGGATTTTTATGGTTTTGGGGGATTTTGAGTGTTTTTTAGGTTTTTGGGGTATTTGGACTTTTTATGGTTTTTATCCCATTTTAGATTTGTTATAGGGTTTATGTGTTTTTTGGTTTTTGAGGTTTTCTTTGGGGTTTTCACGGTTTTTAGGGTTTTTAGGTTGTTAGGGTTTTTAGGGATTTTTATTTTTTTCATGTTTTTAGTGTTTTTACGGTTCCTAATGGCTTTTAGGGGTTTTTTGGTTTTATAGTGTTTTATGCTTTTTTGGGTTTAAGGGGGGTTTTTTAGTTGTAATTGTTTTATACAATTATAATATTTTTAAGGTTTATAGGGTTTTTTTAGTATTAGGGTTTTAGGGGTTTTTATAGTATTTACTGGTTTTAGGTGTTTTATGGTATTAAGGTTTTCATATTTTTAGGGGATTCTCTAGGTTTTAGGGTTTTTTGGGTTTTATGGTTTTTAGGGTGTTTAGATTTTTCCATGTTTTAGGTATTTTAATTTTTTTTTCTATTTTTATGTTTCTCTTAGGGGTTTCAGGGTTTTTTGGGGTCATTTACGTTTTTAGGTATTTTAATTTTTTTATTGGGTTTTTTCGGTTTTAATTATTTTCAGGGATATTGTGTGTTTTTAAAGTTTTAGGTTTTTTTCAATTTTATGGTTTTTAGTGGTGTTATGTGCGTTTCATTTTTTATGGTCTCCATAAGTGTTTTCAAGGTTTGTTGGTGATTTTATGTTTTTAGGGTTTTAGGGTTTTTTTGATTTTTATTGTTTTTATGTTATTTAATTATTTTGGGGGTTTTTTGGGTTTTTATGTTTTTCTGGGGTTTTTGGTCATTTAGAGTATTTTAGGGATTTAAATGTTTTTTTAGAAATTTGTAAAAATATTAGGTGTTTAAAGGGTTTTTAGATTTTTTATTGGTTTTGGGGTTTTTATGGGTTTTTCGATTTTTAACGTATTTATAGGTTTTTTGGGTATTAAACATTTTAAGGTTTTATATGTGTATACATTTTCAATTTTTTTAGGGAATTTCAGGTTTTTTAATTTTTTTTACATTTTTATGGATTTTTAGGACTTTTATGGTTTTGATTATTTTTTACGGTTTTTATGGATTTTGAGGGTTTTTAGAGGTTTTAGGTTGTTTCGGTTTTTAGTTTTTTTAGTTTTTATGGTTTTTAAGTGTATATAGGTTTTAATGATTTCTTAGGCATTTTATGTATTTATTAATTATTATGATTTGACATATTTTTAGAACTTTTTACAGTTCGTTTTTTGGTTTTTATGGATTCTAAGGGTTTTTACGGGTTTTCAGGGTTTTAATGGTGTTTGGGATTTAGCATTTTCTTTTAGTTTTAGGGGTTTCAATTTTTTTTTAATTTTTTCAATGTTTTAAGGTTTTTAAAATATTTTTAGAGATTTTAGTGGTTTAGTATTTTTAGGCTTTTTAGGGTTCTCTTGTTTTTAGTCTTTTAGGGATTTTTAGGGGTTTTATGTTTTTTATATATTTTTAGGGTTATTCAGAGTTTTTAGTGTATTTATATTTTTAGGGGTTTTAAGTGTTTTTAGGTTTTTAACATTTTCTAGGGTTTTACTGATTTTAGGATTTTAATGTTTACATAGGGTTTTAATGTGTTTTTGGGTTTTTTTACATTTTATGGAATTCAAATTAACATTTGGTATTTTTATGGTTTTTTTGGGTTTTTTGGTATTTTGAGGGTTTTTATGTTTTTAGGGTTCGTTTAGATTTTTAGTATTTTAATGGTTTTTTATATTTAATAAAATTGTTTTAGAGGTTTAATTGGGTTTTAGAGATTTCAGTGGTTTTTATTGTTTCAATACTTTTAAGGGATATTTTTGTGTGCTTTATAATTTTTAATGTCTTTTTAGGGTTTTTAGGGTTTTAGAATTTAAGGGGGTTTTGTGGTTTTATGAGTTATTAGTTTTTTACGGGTTTATTTATCTTTTTATTGGATTCTTGTGTTTTTAAAAGTTTAGGGTTTTTTAGATAATTTATTGATTTAAAGGGGTTTTAGGAAATTTTTCAGATTTTGATGGTTTTTAAGGGTTTTTATAGTTTTTAAAGTTTTTAGGGGTTTTAGTGTTTTTTAGATTTTTAGTGGTTATAAGGGTTTTATGGTTTTCATAGCAGTTTTCATGAATTTTTACATTTTATGGAATTTTATGCTTTTTATATGTTTTATTGCTTTTAGGGTTCAAATGGATTTTGTTTTTTTTGGGGGGTTTTTGGTTTTTTTGAAATAATTTTTGGGGTTTTTAGTATTTCATGTTTTTTATGGGAATTATGTTTTTAGGGTTTTAAGGTTTTGTCACGGGGTTTCCTGATTTGTAGTGGTTTTTAGATTTTAAGGGATTTCAAGACTTTTTAGAATTTTATGGGTTTTAGAGTCATCATAGTTTTTAGTGTTTTTAGTGTTTTTTGGGTTTTTAGTGTTTTTATGTTTTTTTTTCGATTTTAAGGGTTTATTTAGTTTTTAGGGTTTTAATGTATTTAGAGTGTTTTAACATTTTTAATTGCTTTAAGGTATTTTTAATGTTTTTAGTGGTTTTTAGGGTTTTATGGGGTTTTATGGATTGTATGAGCTTTCGGGGTTTTTATCATTTTTTGGTTTTTAGGGTTTTTAGGGTTCCTTTGTGTTTCTAACATTTTTTAGTTTTTAGTAGTTTTAAGTTAATTTAGGTTTTTAATGTTTTCTTTGCGGTGTTTCTGAGATTTTAGAGGATTTTACATTTTTAGGGTTTTTAGTTTTTTTAGGATTTTTATGGGTTTTTAGGGTTTGAGGGATTTTGAAGGTTTTTTGGGTTTTATGGTTTTTAATTATTTTTGGTTTTTAGATGATTTTAGGGATTTGATGGTTTTTTAGGTTTTTTTACAGTTTTTATGGGGTGTTAAATTTTTTAGTGTTATTAAAGTTTTTAGCATTTTTTGGGTTTTAGGGGTTCTATTTATTATTTGGATTATATGTTTTTCATAGGGATTTTCAGGGTTTTATTAATTTATTTATATATGCATTTTTAGGGGTTTTATACGATTTTTATTGTTTTTTACAGTTTTTAAGAAATTTGAGGATTTTTAAGGTTTTTAATGTTTTTAGATTTCTTATCATTTTTTGGTTTTTATGGGTTTCAAAATTTTTTAGGATTCTATGGTTTTCTTAGGATTTTTTTTGGATTTTTTATGGTTTTTTAGGTTTTTGGGTAATTTAGGGAATTTTATGAATATTTTAGTTTTTTAGGTTTCTTAGAGATTTTGATGGTTTTGATGGTTTTAGGGATTTTATGGGTATTATTGGGTTTCTAGTTTTTTAGTGTTTTCACATTTTTAGGACTTTTTAACACATTAAGTCTTCTAAAGGTGTTTTAGAGATTTTAGTGGATTTTTAATGTTATTATGGGATTTTAGGGGATTTAATGTTTTTAGGGGTTTTATAGATTTTACGGTTTTTAGGGTTTTAGGTTTTTAGGAATTTTATAATTTATTCATGTTTTTAGGGGGTTTAAGTGAATTTATTTTTTAATGCTTACTTTTGGGTTTTCTAGGATTTTAGGGGATTTAATGTTTTAGGGGTTTTATAGATTTTAGGGTTTTTAGGGTTTTAGGTTTTTAGGAATTTTATAATTTATTCATGTTTTTAGGGGGTTTAAGTGATTTTATTTTTTAATGCTTGCTTTTGGGTTTTCTAGGATTTTTTGTTTTTTATGTTTTTATGGAATTTTAGGGATTTTTTTTGGATTTGATGGGTTTATAGGGTTTTTTAGGATTTTTAGGACTTTTTGAATTATTAATGATTTTTTTTGGTTTTTAGGTTTTCCTAAGAAGTTTCTAGGTTTTTTAACAGTTTTTTAAATTTTTTGGGCTTTTATGGATTTTTTTTGATTTTATGGTTTTTAGGGATCTTGAGGGGGTTAGTGTGTGGGGTGGGGGTAGTGGTTTTAGTGTTTCTATATTTTTTACATTTTTAGTGGGGTTTTTCTTCTTATTTTTAGGGTTTTTAGAGTTTTTAACGTTTTTCGGGTTTTAAAGGTTTTAAGTGTTTTTAGTGGTTTTAGGGTTTTTATGGATTTTTTGGTTTTTAATATTTTTAGGGGTTTTCATGGGTTTTAGAGTTCATAGGGATTTTGGGTTTATATCTTTTTTAGGTTTTGGGGGGTTTTTAATTAGTTTTAGGTTCTTAAGGTTTTCCTAGGGGTTTTTAGGGTTTTATGGCATTTTTATAATTTTATTAATTTTTTGGTTTTAAGGAATATTATGATTTTATGGGTTTTGATTGATTTATAAGGTTTTTAGGGTATTTTGATTTTTACGGGTTTTTATCACATTTTAGAGTTTTTATAGGGTTTAAGTTTTTTTAGGTTTTTGGGGTTTTCTTTTGGGTTTTCAGGGTTTTTAGGGTTTTTTAGGTTGTTAGGGATTTTTAGGGATTTTTAGGTTTTTTAAGGTTTTTAGTGTTTTTAGGGTTCTTGATGGTTCTATGGGTATTTTGGTTTTATTGTGATTTTATGGTATTTTTGGGTTTAAGGGTGTTTTTTTGAGTTTAAAGGGTTTTATAGCATTTAAAAAAATTAGGGGTTTTTTGGGGTTTATGGTATTTGGTTTGTAGGGGTTTTTAGAGTTTCTTATTTGTTTATATAGTTTTATGGTATTAGGGTTTTCATATTTTTAGGGTGGTTTTTAGGTTTTATGGTTGTTACATTTTTAAGGTTTTTACGGTGTTTAAGGTTTTCCATATTTTTAGGGGTTTTAAAATTTTTTAGGATTTTTATGCTTTTCTTAGGGTTTTTATGTGTTTTTCGGGGTCATTTAATTTTTTTTTGGGATTTTATGATTTTATGAATTTTAATCCATTTTTTTGGGTTTTTATGGATTTTATGGTTTTTATGGTTTTTATGGTTTTTTTATTTTTATTTTTTAGGATATATAATTATTTTGAGGGTTTTTTTTCTGTTTTTATGTTTTTTATTGATTTGTTGGAATTTTTGGACATTAATAATTTTTAGTGCTTTAAAGGGTTTTTAGAGTTTTGTAACATTTTTAGTGGTTTAAAGGGTCTTTATTGGTTTTATTGATTTTGGTGTTTTATGTATTTTTATAATTTTTTTATGTTTTTTGAGTTTTTATGGTTTTAAGGGGTTTTTTGGGTTTTTGGTTTTTTATGGTCTTTTATAGGTTTTTAGGTTTTAAATTTTTTTTATGGTTTTATATGTCTTTATGTTTAATGGTTTTCTTAGGGTAATTCATTTTTTTTTGTGTTTTTTTACATTTTTAGGGTTTTTTATTTCTATTTAGATTTTATTTATTTTTAGGGTTTTTATGGATTATGAGTTTTTTTAGGGGTTTAAGGATTTTTTTTGGTTTTTAGTTTTTTTTTTGTTTTTATGGGGTTTAAGTGTTTATAGGTTTTATGTTTTTATTAGGCTTTTTATATGTTTATGATTTAGTGGTTTAGGGATTCAGAGGGTTTTTAGTTTTTTTTGAGGGTTTTAATGGTGTTTGGGGGTATAGCATTTTCTTTGAGTTTTAGGGGTTTCAATGGTTTTTTTATAGTTTTTGATGTTTTTATGGGTTAAAATATTTTTTAGAGTTTTTAGTATCCTTTGGGTTTTTAGGGTTTTCATGTTTTTAGGGATTTATGGGATTTTATGATTTTTATGTGTTTTAGGGTTTTATGTATTTTTCCAGTTTTTAGTGATTTTAGATTTATAGTAGTTTTATGTGTTTTTAGGTTTTGTAGGCTTTCTTAAGGTGTTTTAGCGATTTTTACATTTTTAAATATTTTTTATGAATTTTATGGGTAGTTATGTTTTTTGGGATTATGAGGGTTTTTTGGATATATATTGTTTTTTAAGTTTTTAGTTTTTTGTAAATTTTTACTATTATTACGGTTTTTAGAGTTTTAATAAATTTAGGGTTTTATAGGTTTTATATTGTTTTACCGTTTTTTGGGGTTTTTATGGGTTTTTAAGGTCATTATGTTTTTAGAGGTTTTATTGTTTTTGGGGATTTATGGATTTTTGGTTCTTTTAGTGTTTTTCTTGTGTTTTTAGGTTTTTAGGGGTTATAAGTGTTTTTAGGATTTTAAGGTTTTATTATGGGTTTTCAGGGTTTTTAGTTTTTTTACAATTTTCCAGTTTTTAGGTATTTTTATTATTTTTATCAGTTTTTTGGTTTTTTAGTGATTTTGAGTGTTCTGAGAGTTTTACGGGTTTTTATCATTTTATGGTTTTTTAGTGTTTTTAGTGTATTAATGTTTTCTTTTGGGTTTTTATAGTTTTAGGGCTTTGAAATTATTTGGGGATTTTTTGTTCTTTTATAGGATATTTCTTGGTTTTTAGGGTTTTAGTGACTTTGATAGTATTTAGGGGCTTTTAGGGAATTTAGGTTTTTTATGGTTTTTGGGGGTGTGTGGGGTTTTTTTTGAGTTTTTAGTGTTTATAAGATCTATTAGAGTTTTTTAACATTTATATGGGATTAAATTGTTTTATAATTTTTAGTGGTATTGCGTTTTTATTCGTTTTTATGGTATTTAATGTTATTAGTGGTTCTATGGTTTTTAGTGATTGTTAGGTTATTTATATTTTTTATGGTTTTTAGATGTTTTAAGTGTTTTATGTTTTTACAGTTTTGTTAGGGGTTTTCGATGTTTTTAGGTTTTTTCATGTTTTTACATATTTTTTGGAATTTTTTGGAATATAGGGTTTTTTGGGGATTTAATGATTTTAAGGGTATTTAGGATTTTTTAGGTGTTTAAGGGGGTTTTAGGTTTTTTGTGGGTTATTTAGTTTTTTTGGGTTTTAAAGTTTTTTTAGAGTTTTTCAACACTTTAAGGGATTTAAAAGTGTTTTAGTGGATTTGTTTGGGGCTTTATTATTTTAGGGGTTTATAAATTTTAGGGATTTTTAGTGTTTTTAGGGTCTTTATTGGTATTTTTCATTTTTTTTGTATTTTAGGGTTTTAAAGTGTTTCAATGTTTTTAAGGTTTTTTTAGATTTTTATTTGATTTTTACGTGTTTATGTTTTAGGCATTTTTCTGGTTTATTTATGATTTTTATCATTTTTATTGATTTTGAAGGTTTTTAGTGGTATTAGTGTTTTAAGGTTTTTTTATGTTTTTAGTCTATTTTGGGGTTTTAAATGTTTTTATGTTTTAAATGTTTTCTAAGTGGTTTATAGGGTTTTTAAGGTTTTCATGTTTTTAGGGATTGTAGGGATTTTAAATATTTTCTGGGATTTTTGGGTTTTTTTGATATTTTTTGGCTTTTAGGATTTTTTATGTTTTTAGGTATTTTTTAAATGTTTTTTGAAATTTTTTATTTTTAGGGGTTTTAAGTGTGCTTAGTTTTTCAATGTTTTCTTAGGGGTTTTCGGGATTTTTAGGTTTCATTAACTTTATAGTGATTTGGAGTGATTTGTAATGTTTTTTAGGGTTTGAAGGTTTTTAGTGATTTTGAGATGTTTTTAGGTTTTCTAGAGTTTTTTTTGGGTCTTTTGTGTTTTTTCAGGTTTTGGGGGTTTTATGTGTTTTGGGTTTTTATTGTTTTCTTTGTGTTTTTAGGATATTTTGGATTTTTATTATTTTTATTGTTTTAGGTTTATTTGGGGTTTTAATTATTTTTAGGGATTCAATGATTTCTCAGGGGGTGTTAGTGTTTTTTGAGGTTTATTTTGATTTTTTATATTTTTATGGATCATTAGGTTTTTTATGGTCTTTAGGGGTTTAGGGGTTTCTATGTTTTTAGGGATTTTACATATTTTTTGTTTTAATGATTTTATTATGGATTTTTATGGTTTTTATGTTTTTATGTATTTTTAGGGATTTTCTGATTTAAATGGGGTTTAGTGTTTTACTTTTTAGTTTTAAGGGGATTTACGTTTTTATAGTTTTTAAACATTTTAAGGGTTTATGTGATTTTTTAGTCATTCGTGAGGTTTTAGGTATTTTAAGCAGTTTAGGGTTTTTATGGTCTTTTATGGTTTTTTTGGGTTTTTATGTTTTTTAGGGGTTTAGTATTTTTATGTTTTTAAGTGTTTAACGTGTTTCTATGTTTTTAATATTTCTTAGGGTCTTTCAATGTTTTTATGGTTTTTTGATTTTTTTATTGATTTTCAGGGATTTTTTAGAAATTTTATGGTTTTAGGGGTTTTAGGTATTTTAATGGTTTTGAGTTATTTCTAGACTTTTGAACATTTTTGGGGTTTAAAAGGATTTTAGATTATTTAGTGGGGTTTTAGGGTTTTTAGGTTCGTAGGGGTTTTACGTGTTTTTATTTTTTTTAGTTTTTTATTACAGTCTTTTATGATTTTAACGGTTTTTTTATATTTTTAGTGATTTTCATGGATTTTTTAGAAATTTTATGGTTTTAGGGGTTTTGGTATTTTGATTGTTTTTAGGGATTTTTAGAGCATTTAACGTTTTTGAGGTTTAAAAGGATTTTAGAATTTTTAGTGTGGTTTTGGGGTTTTTATTGGGGTTTAGAGGTATTTAGGTTTTTATTGGATTTTTGGGAGGATTTCATGGTTTTTAGGGTCTTTTATGTTTTTTTGTTCTTTTATGTTTTTAGGGGTTTCCAATGTTTCATGTTTAAAGGTTTTCATAGATTTTTTCATGATTTTTATTTATTTTTATTTTTTAGGTATTTTTTATGAATTTTATGGGTTTTTAATTTTTTTAGGTATTTTGAGGTGATTTAGGGGTTTTAGGGATTTTATCATTTTTAGGTGTCTTAAGATTTTTTAGGTTAGTATGAATTTATTAGAGGTTTTCATGGGATTTAGAGTTTTTTATGTTTTTAGGGATTTCAAGGATTTTAGGTATTTTTATTGTTTTTTATGGTTTTAGGGATTTTTAGGATTTTTAGGATATTTATGGTTTTTTGGTTTTTTTAGTTTTTTAGAATTTTTTCGGTTTTAGTGTTTTTTAATGTTATAAGGGTTTTGGAGGGTTCAAGAGTTGGTAGTAGGGGTTATCTTTTTATGGGTCATATAGTTTTTATGTTTTTAGGGGGGTTTGTTTTTTGAGGTTTTTAATTTTTTAGGATCGTTTAGGGTTCTATGGTTTTTAGTGTCTTTATGATTTCTAGGGTTTTAACTGTAATTTTGTTTTTAGGGTTTTCCTAGGGTGTTTTAGGGTTTGTATGGTATTTACATTTTTTGGGATTTTTATGGATTTTTTAGGATTTTTATGGTTTTTAGGGTATTTAGAGATTTTGAGGTTTTTAAGGTTTTTATGATTTTTAGAGCTTTAGTGTTTTTATCATTTATAACCTTTTTAGTGGTTTTAAGTGTTTTTTGTTTTTTTTGTTTTCATAGGGTTTTTAGTGTTTTTATGTGGTTTTAATTTTTTTAGGATTTTTAGGTATACATTATGATTTTCATGGGTTTTTGGGGTCATTATGGGTTTAAATATTTTTTATAGTTTTGTTAACATTTTTAGGGTTTTAAAGGGGTTTAATAGTTTTTAGTGGTTTTTAGGGTATTGATTGGTTTTAGTATTTTTAATGTTTTATGGTTTTTTATGATTTTTATGATTTTTTGTTTTTTAGGGTTTTTAGCGTTTTTTGTCTTTAAATGGATTTTATGCATTTTTAGGTTTTAATCATTTCTTAGGGGTTTTTAGGGTTTTTAATGAATTTAGGAATTTTTGGGATTATTTAGGTTTTTTATGTTTTTTTGTGTATTTAGGGATTTTGAGCATTTTTGGGGGTTTTTTTTGTTTTTGGTGGTTTTTTGGTTTTTTAGCATTTTTGGGATTCTAGGGGTTTTATGTTCTTTTTGGTTTTTACTATTTTCAAAGGGGTTTCCAATATTTTTAGGGGTTATTATGATTTTTTGTGTTTTTAGTGTTATTTTATATTTATATGGTTTTAAAGGTTTTTTGGGATTTTGAGGGTTTTTTGATTTCTTAGTCTTTTTTGGGATTTAATGGGTTTTTTGGGTTTTCATTTATTTTTAGGGTTTACAGTTTTTTGAAACATTTTTAGCTGTTTAAAAGGGGTTTATAGTTATTATTTTTTTGTTTTTATTGATTTACTGTTTTTAGTGTTTTTAAGGTTTTTAGGGATTTTTATATAGTTTTTAGTGTTTTTGGTGTTTTTATAGTTTTTAGTGTCTTTACTGTTCTTAGTGTTTTTGGAGTATTTTATTTTTTTAGGTGTTTCAAGTGTTTTCCGGTTTGTGAGTTTTTCTTAAGGATTTTAGGGCATGTTGGTTTTTTTATTTTTATGGATATGTTTAGGTGTTTGATAATTTTTATGATTTTTAGGGGTTTTAGGGATTTTTCAGGATTTATGAATTTTATTGGGTTTTAGGGTTTTTTATTTTTAGGGGTTTTATGTTTTTTTAGAGGGTTGTAACATTTTTAGGGGTTTATAAGTTCATTAGAGTTTTTATTGATTTTTTAAGGTTTTAATGGGTGTTTTGGTGGGTTTTGAGGTTTTTTTGGTGTTTTTATGGTTTCCACCGGTTTTGGGTGTTTAGTATCTATTTTGAGTTTTTAGGGTTTTAAATGTTTTTTATGTTTGTTAAGGATTTTTGTGTTTTTATGTTTTTAGGTTTTTCTTAATGTTTTTTCGGGGTTTTTATGATTTTTAATATATGTTGGGATATTTAGTTATTTTTTAAGATATTTATGGTTTTTATATTTTCTAGATATTTTGAATCATTTAGGGGTTTGTAGGGGTTTTATCATATTGAGGTTATTAGGGGATATACTTATTTTTAGGTTTTTTAGGGTTTTCCTAGGGATTTCCTAGGTATTTGGGTTTTTAATTTTTTTTTGGATTTTGATATATATTTATGATTTTTATGTGTTTTTAGTATTTTAGGATGTTTATGGGATTTTATAGTTTTAAGATATTTTATTATTTTTATGGTCTTTTATGGTTTTTATAATTTTTACATTTTTAGGGATTTTAATTCTTTTTAGGTTATTAATGTTTTCCTTGGTTTTTTCAGGTTTTTAGGGTTTTAACATTTTTAATGATTTTAGGGATTTTTAGGGTTTCTATCAATTTTCGAGGTGTTTAGGGATTTTTTGGGGTTTTTGGTTTTTAGGGTTTTAGGGATTTATGAGGATTATGGGGTTTTAAGGGGGGTTAGTTTTTTTTGTTTTAAGGGTATATTCAGTGTTTTCAATGTTTTAGGGTTTTAAAGGATTTTTATTGTTTTTAGTGGGGTTTTTTGTGTTTTTATTAGATTTTAGGAATTTTTTAGGTTTTATGGGTTGTAATTGTGTTTATGTGATATTCATGTGTTTTTATTTTTTATCATTTTGTAGGTTTTTAGGTGTTTTTATGTTTTTATGTTCACATTATGTGTTTTGGGGTTTTTATCATTTTTTTGGGATTTTAGGGTGATTTATGTTTTTCATATTTCTTTGGAGTTTTTGTGATTTGAGGTTTTTTAGGAATTTTTAGATTTTTAGGTTTTCATGGTTTTCCTTAGGGTTTTATGATTTTTTTTGGTTTTAGGTTTTCATGGTTTTTTTAGATTTATTAACAATTTAAGGGTTTAATGGGGTTTTATTGTTTTTAGCAGTATTTTGGGATTTATTTGTTTTTATTTTTATGGTTTTTTGGGGTTTTATTTCTCTGGGTTGTGGAATAGGGTTATCATTTTTATGATATTTTAAGGATTTATTAGTTTTAACATTTTTTAGGTTTCTTGGGGTCTAAAGTATTTTTATTTTTTTTTATGGTTTTCTTAATGTATTTATGTAGTTTTTATGGTTCTTCAATTTTTTGTGATTTTAGTTTTTTTAGTATTTCTATAATTTCTAGGGTTTTTAGAAAATTTGAATGTTTTTTTGGGTTTTTATGGATTTTGAGGTTTTTTCAGAGTTTTTAGCAAATTTATATTTTTAGGGGTTTTAGGTGTTTTTAGGTTTTTAACGTTTTCTAGGGTTTTAAGTGTTTTTTGGATCTTAAGGTTTTCTTAGGGGTTGTATGTGTTTTGGGGTTTTTTAAATTTTATTGACATTTAAATAATTCTTTTTATTTTTATGGATTTTTTGTGTTTTTAGGGATTTGAAGGTTTTTTTGTTTTCTTTTGGGTTTTTAGGGGTTTCAATATTTTTAGGTGATTTTTATTTTTTTGAGTTTTTAAACATTTTATTGTCTTTTAGGGTTTCTAGGGTTCTAGGGATTATGAGTTTTAAGTGGTTTTAAGTTTTCTTAGGTTTTTAGGGTTTTATTTATGTTTTTCTAGAAATCTAGGGTTTTTAAATTTTTTGGGTTTCTAGATTATTTTATGTTTTTATGGGTTTCAAGGAATTTTTTAGAATTTGTTGGTTTTTAGGGGTTTTTAGAGCTTTATGGTTATTAGGGGTTTTAGTTTTAATTAGGTTTTTAGGGGAGGGTTTTTCACAGTTTTCATAGGGGTTTTCAGGAATTTTTACTTTTTTATGGATTTGTAATCTTTTTTAGACGTTTTATGGTTTTTAGGGTTTATATAGATTCTGAGTGTTTTTTTGGTTATTTTTTGTTGTTTGGAATTTTTTATAGATTTTTATAATTTTATGTGTTTTATCGGTATTATGCTTTTTAGGGTTTTGATGTTTTCTTAGTGGTTTTCAAGATTAGTAGTGGTTTTTAAATTTTTATTGATACTTTGTACTTTTAGGAATTTGATTGGTTTTAGGGTTTTTAGTGTTTTTAGGGATTTTTTATAAATTTTATGCTTTTATGGTTTTTTGGGATTTTGAGGGGTTTTATTAGTTTTAGTGTTTTTATAATTTTTTGGGGATTTTAAATTTTTTTGAGTTTCAATGGTTTTAAATATTTTTATTTTTTAAACATTTTTAGGGGCTTAAAGGGTTTTTAGAGTTTTTAGGGGGTTTTTAGTGTTTTTAGTGTTTGTAGTGTTTAAAATGGTTTTTATGGTTTTTAGGGGTTTATGGTTTTTATTGTTTTTAGGGCCTTCTTAGGGGGTTTTAGGTTTTTTCCATTTTGGTGGTTTTTAGTAGTTTTTAGTGTTTAATGGTTTTTAATGATTTGTTAGGGTTTTTCTATTTTTTCTAGTTTTTAGTGTTTAAAAAATTTTGAAGGGTCATTTAGGATATTTATGATTTTAGGGTTTTTAGGGATTTTGAGTGTTATAGGGGTGTTTGGGGTTTTTTTTCATTTTTAGGATTTATATGGGTTTTAGTGTTCATTGGTTTTTATGATTTTCATATGATTTCTTAGGGATTTTAAGGTTTTTTGATGTTTTAGGTTTTTTAGGGAATTTATATGATTTTAATGGTTTTTATGCCTTTAGGGGTTTTTAAATTTTTTATTTGTTTTTTGGTTTTTTGGGGTTTTATGGTTTTTCTAGTGTTTTAGTGTTTTTTTGAGATTTTTAGGGGTTTTAGTTTTTTTAGGGTTTTTAAAAAAATTTGGAGTTTAAATTATTTTTAGAGTTTTAGTTCTTTTTAGGTGTTTAAAGGTGTATTATTGTTTTTTAGGTGTGTTTATGGATTTTAGGATTTATAAGGGGATTTAGTGTTATTAGGTTTTTTAGGTTTTTTAGTGTTTTTATGTTTTTAATGGATTCTTTTGGTTATTCAGGTTTTTAGTGTTTTTACATGTTTAGGGATTTTTGGGATTTTTAATATTTTGATAGTTTTTAGGGATTTTGATGGGTTTTATGTTTTTTCTAGTTTTTAGAGTTTCTAACAGTTTTAGGTTTTTATGATATTTGGAGTTTTTTGTTTTTTAAGGTTTTCTTTGGATTTTCAAATTTTTATGTGTTTTTAGGGATTTCAGAAGGGTTTTATGGGTTCTAGGGGTTTTATGGGATTCATGGGGTTTTTGGGGATTTTTTTTAGTTTTTTAGGTTTTTAAGGTATTCATAGTTTTGTATCGTTTTTAGGGTATTAAAAGGGATTTTTAGAGATTTTTTTACTTATTTAGGCATTTTATGATTTTGTAAAATTTTAATGGATTTTAGGATTTTTATGGTTTTTATGGTATTTAGGATTGTTTGTTTTTAGGGGGTTTAAGTGTTTTTAGGTTTTTAATGTTTTCATTGGGGTTTTATGGGGTTTTAGGTTTTTAAAAAAAATTAGAGCTTTTTTAGGCCTTTTAGGGATTATATGTTCTTTTATGGTTTTTAGGTATTTTGATGGTTTTTAGGTGTTTTATTGTTTTATGGGGTTTGAAGGCTTTGAAGGGTTTTTTTATTATTTGTTTGGGTTTTAAAGGCCTTTTAGAGTTTTTTTACATTTTTAGGGGGTTAATTTGTATTATATTTTTTAGTAGTTATCGGTTGTTTTTTTGGGTTTTGGGTTTGGAAGAAATTTTAGGATTTTTATGTTTTTTAGGTGGTTTTAGTATTCTTAAGGTCTTTAGGGTTTTTAGAATTTTTAGGTTATTTTTGGGTTTACTTTTTAAGGGTTTTTAGGTTTTTTTAGAGGTTTTATGATTTTTTGGGTTTTTTAAAATTTTTAGAAAGTTATTAGGGATTTTACGAATTTTTATGGGTTTTAATGTTTTTGAAATTTGGTGTTATTTTAGGTGATTGAGTTTTTTGGTTTTTTTGGTTTTGATGTTTTTTATGTTTTTAGGGCTTTTATGTGATTTTTAGGGTTTTCTTATTGTTTTTATGGTATTTTATTGTTCTATATGTATTTACGTATTTTTAGTGCCTTTTTAGGATTTTAATGGACCTTTTGGGTTTTTTGGAATTTTGAGGGTTTTTAAGGGATTTTAGTGTTTTAGGAGTTTTAAAGCCTTTTTTTGTTTTTAGAGGTGTTTTTTAGTTTTTAAGGATTTTTAATGTTTTTAGAGTTTATTTTATCATTTTTAGAGTTTTAATGGGTTTTCAATGTTTTTTGTTGTTTTAAATCTTTTATTAGGTTTTATAGTTTTTAGGTTTTTTATTTTATTTCCTGTTTTTTATGTTTTTCATGTTTTTTTGATTTTTGAAGAGTTTTATGTGATTTTAGGTTTCTAAGGGTCTTTGGGGTTTTTTATGTATTTCAAATTTTTAGGGATTTTTACTATTTTCAATGTATTAAGTGTTTAAATGTTTTTATTATTTTTAGAATTTTATATGGTTTTAGGGGATTTATGTATTTTTATTTATTTATGGGTTTCTTAATATTTTCCGGGTTTTTAACATTTTTTACGTTTTTAGATATTATTCAGTTTTTAGGATGTTTTTGGGTTTTTATGGTTTTGACAATTTCTAGGGATTTTGGGATTTAAGGGTTTTTGAGTTTTTTGTATGGTTTTTAATGTTTTTTAGTTTTTAACATTTATATGGGTTTAAAGGTTTTTTATATTTTTTAGTGGTTTTTAGGGATTTAAGGGTCATTGAGTTTTTTTATGGGTTTTAATGTTTTTAGTGTTTTAAACATTTTATGGGTTTAAAGGGTATTTATAGTTTTTGTGGGTTTTAGGGGTTTTATGGGTTTTTAGGGTTTTTATGGGTTTTTTGGGTTTTTTGGTTTTTTTGGGGGTTTTGGTTTTTTAGTGTTTTGAATGTTTTTATCTTTTTATGGTTCTTAGGGGTTGTTTAGTGTTTTTAGGGTTTTAAGTATTCTCTAGGGATTTTTGGGTTTTTTTGGGTTTTTTACATTTTTACTGATTTAAATCGAATTTTTAAGACTCTATGGGTTTTTTATGGTTTTTATGGATTTTCATGGTTTCTGGGGTTTTAAGGGTTTTAGGGTTTTTAGGGTTTTTTTTTGTTTTTTGGGGGTTTTGAGGTTTTTATCAATTTTAAGGTTTTTTATAGTCTTCTAGCGTTTTAAGGGGTTTAAATGATTTTTATAGTTTTTAGTTATTTTTTGTGTTTTTATGGGTTTTTAGGGTTTTTATGGCTTTTGGTATTTTATAAGGTTTTTGGGTTTTTTGGGATTTTAGGGTATTTTAGGGTTTTTATAATTTTTTTGGTGTTTTTAGGGTTTTGGGGGTTTTGAGGTTTTAAATGTTTTATTAGTGGTTTTCAAGGTTTTTTGAACTATTTTTATGTTTTTAATTATTTTTACGGGTGTTTGTATATTATGGGATTTAGGGTTTTTGATGTTTTTTTAGGTTTTTAGGGGTTTTATGTATTTTTAAATTTAATGGTTTTCTTATAATTTTTCAGGGTATTGAGGGTTATTTTTATTTTTAGGGATTTTAGGGATTTTTAATGATTTTATGGTTTTTTCTAGGTTTTTTGGATTTAGGGTTTTTTGTATTTTTATGGGTTTTATGGGGTTTTATGGGTTTTTAGGTTTTAGGATTTCTGTTGTGTTTTAAGTGTTTTTAATGTTTTTTTAATGTTTTTATGATTTTAGGGGTTTAAAGGGATTTTATAGTTTTATTAGCCTTTATGTTTTTTTTGATATTTTTAGATTTTTTAAATGTTATTAAGGATTTTTATGGTTTTTAGGGTGTTATGGAATTTTTAGGGGTTTTATCATTTTTAGTGTTTTAATGATTTTAATATTATTTAGGATTTTTAGGTTCTCTTAGGTGTTTTTAGGGGTTTCTTGGTTTTTTATATTTTATGGAAATTTTAAAAATATTTTAGTATTGTTATTTTTTTTAGGTTTTTAAGGGATTTTGAGGGTTCTTATAGGGTTTTAATTGTTTTTAGGGTTTTTTTGTTACTTTGGGTTTTTAGAGTTTTTTAGTTTTTTAGGGGTTTAAAGGGGTTTTATAACATTGTGTGAAGGATTTAGGGTTTTATTAGTATTTTCAAATTTTTATGGGTTTTTATTGGTTTCAAGGGTATGATATTTTTTATTGTTTTATGGGGTTTTATGGGTTTTTGGTTTTTTATGTTTTGATGAATTTTTAGTAATTTTATGGTTTTTTGGGTGTTTAGGGATTTTTATGGTATTTGATTTTCAGTGTTTTCAAGGTCTTTAACATTTTTATGAGTTTTAAGTACTATTATGTTTTACGGTTTTCATAGGGGGTTACAATTTTTTTTATCGTTTTTAGTTTTTTTTATAATTTTAGGGCCTTTTTGGAATTTTAGGACTTTTAGGGTTTTTAAGGATTTTGATTGGTTTTCGGGTTTTTTGGGTTTTAGGGAATTTTTTAGTTTTTTGTGTAATTAACATTCACAGGCTTTTAAAGGGGTTTTAGAGTTTTTAGTTGATTTTAGGGTTTTTTGGGTTATTAGGATATTATGGTTTTTATGGTTTTGGGGGGTTTTATATTTTTAGGGGATTTTTCGGTTTTTAGGGTCCAATAGGTTTTTTATGTTTTTATGTCTTTTTACTGTTTTTAGTTTTTAAAAATTATTGTACGTCTTTTCTGGGTTTTTTGGGTTTTTTTATGTTTTATGTATTATCAATGTTTTTTATGATATTGATGTGTTTTTATTGTTTTTTGACACTTTGAGGGGTTTTAATGTTTTTTTCCAATTTTTGGGGTTATTGAATTTTTTTAGTATTTTAAAGGGTTTATATATATATTTTTTTAAAATTTTATGGTTTTAAAGGTTTTTAATAGTTTTTAGTTGTTTTTTTGTTTGTATGGGTTTATAGGGGTTTTAATGGTTTCTAGGGGCTTTCGTGGTTTTTAGGTTTTTTTTTGGTTTTTTGGATGTTTTGTGGGGTTTAGTAGTTTTTAGGGTTTTTAGGGATTGATTTTTTTAGGGTTTTAGGTGTTCTTATGTCTTGTCATGGTGTTTTGGTTTTTTAGGTTTTTAGGGGTTTTAGGGATATTTTTTGATTTTTATGGTTTTCTGTGATTTTATGGATTTTGAGGGTCTTTAGGGGTTTTTAGCTTTAAAGGGTTTTAGTATTTTTAAGGTTTTTAGGGGTTTTATGTGTTTTTATTTATTTTATTTTTTTCTTATAGATATTCCAAATTTAAGGGTTTTTTATCTTTTGATATATTTTTACGTATTTATTTGAATTTTATGGTTTTTAATTTTTTTAAGTTTTTTGATGGTATTAGGGTTTTTGTTTTGGTTTTTAAGGTATTATGGTTTTTAGGTATAAGGGTTTTGTTTTGAGTTTTTTAGGGTTTTATTATTTTTATATTTTTTAACATTTTAGGGGTTTAAATAATTATAATTTTTTAGTTGGTTTTAGAGTGTTAATGGTGTATTAGGGGTTTTAATATTTTATAGATTGTGTTGTTTTATAGTTTATTGGGTTTTTATGGGTTTTAGGGTTTATATATTTTTTAGGTTTTTTAGGGGTCTTATTTGTTTTTAGGTTATTAATATTTTCTTAGGGGTTCTCTAGGGTTTTAGTGTTTTCCATGTTTTTAGGGACTTTTAAGATTTTTTTTGGATTTTTATGGGTTTTTAATGATTTTTATTATTTTTATAGTTTTTAGGGTTTTTTGTGTTTTTGGGTTTTTTGTAGGGTTTAAGGTGTTTTTTAGGTTTTTGAGGTTTTCATATGGTTTTTAGGGTTTTAATGGTTTTTTCGTCTTTAGGTATTCGTATGGATTTTTTTTTTGTTTTTTAGGTTTTTAGTGTTTTGAGGGGTTTTCAAGATTTTTTTGGGTATTTTTGTTTTTTTCGGTTTGTTAGTGGTTTTTAATGTTTTTTTGATTTTAAGGTTTTTAGAGTTTCTATAATTTTAGGGGTATAAAGAGTTTTTATAGTTTTTGGTGGTTTTTACAGTTTTCATAAGTTTGGGGGGGGGGTATTTTTAAGGTTTTTAGGTACTTTATGGTTGAGGGGTTTTTATGGTTTTTAGGTTTTTAGCATGTTTTAGGTTTTAGGGGTTTGAATTTTTTTTATGTTTTTAATATTTTCTTAGGGGTTTTAGGGGTTTTACATTTTTTGGGATTTTTAGTAATTTTTTATTATTTTTCAGATTTTTTTGAGTTTTTAAGGATCTGGAAGGGTTTTAAGGTTTTAGGGTTTTAAATGTTTTTATGGTTCATTGGGATTTTTTAGTTTTACACAGAAAAGTAAGTGTAGGGCCAGGATTGTCCTAACCCCCCAAATATATAAGAAAGAAATACATTGAAATAAGGGAGGGTTAGAATCAAACAACCCATACCCAAAGATAGTCCCAAAAGAGAAAACAAAGATTGAAACTACATATCAAAAGGGTCAACCTCTCTAGTATCCCCATAAGGGACTCAGTCATCACCATATTATGAAGACGCATCTGACTATGCCATCTCCCACTCCTTCATAGCTATCCTGGAATTTTCCATATCAACAGTAAGCTTGGTATATATGCCCCTAAGCTTCTACTACTCTGGAGACTTAAAGGCCTTGGAGGAGGCTCTAGTGGCAATTGCCTTGGGTACAACAGAGTAACTCCTTCTTGGCCTTCTCCACCATAGAGAAGGGGAGAGTGATGCATAGTCCACCTTCTTGCCTTGCAGCATGCCATCAGCAATCAACGCCCTATTCTTGGGGGTACCATACTTCCCATTCTCAACAACACCAAAATCAATCCCATATGTTTGGCTACCATATCTGGGTGTACTGATAACCTTCAAATTCCTATTTTAGGGGCATGAATTCCGGCCAACAGAACCAAGGTTACCCATCAAAGCCTTCTCCGAACTTATTTGAGTTATTTTAGCATTTAGTATGGCATCACGATCCGCAAAGATCTTATCAAGCCTTGCTATTTTATCATCATCAACCTAAACAATGTGCACGTACTGCTTCAGATATGACTCCTATAGGTTTCCCATTTTATGATTCTCAAATGATATGTCTATGAAGTACAACATTATCTTTTTTAAAAACTAAACTCTTGGGGGAAGGGTCTCGTATAGAACAAGAGAAAGGATATGATGATCTTCAGTCCTACTGCACAGAATTTTAGGTAGGTTATCGTGATCCGCAAAATATTGAAAGACTTTATCTTGTGTGTCCCCAATCCCAATAACAGTAGTCCCCACTACTTGCTTCGGCACTTGTTCAGTAGGAGGTAAAGGATGCTCCACCACTGTTATCCCTATTCCTTCACTGAAGGAGAGTGGATGCTCCCCCTGAAGATCAACATAGATTATGGTGTCATCCTTTGCTGTTTCAGCCTTCATCACTTCCTGGTCCTTCATCTCATGACTCATCCCCACCTTGTCCATAGAGTCCACTGCATCCAACCCCACAAAATGGTTGGAAGTTGAAACAACAGCAACAGATGAGTTTTGTATCCTCTCATCCCTAGCAACTTTATCTTGTACCTCTCATTAAACATTCATCTCCCACCTTTCCTTCCCAACAAACACAATTTCCACAGGTCCAAGCTCCCTAATAAAAATGGAATTTCCGGCCGTAGCCTACCTTTTCTATGGTAAATCATTTTCCACCACCCCACCCTCATCTGGAGCCTCACCCCCTATCATGTTGGAGGAAGGGATGTCACCTGCATGTCCTAAGTCACTCCTCGAGCAATTGAAAAATTCATTTACCTTAGCCTATGAATGGTTCCCCATAACAGCCTTCCTTGAGGAGAATCCCTCTCCTTCCACCCCAACATCACTCTTTGCACCGGAAAAGCATCCTTCATAATTCTCAGCCTTTCCTCAAAATTGTATGCCATCCCCAACCTTAGAGGGTGAGCACTATGGTCAGTCCATGCTATAACACACTCACTTCCCCTGAACCAATAATCACATTTTCCATGACCATGTGTTAAGAAAGAATCAAAGTAGCTCACACATGAATCGAACACCACATGTTTCTTCCATCATACATCCTCTCCAATGGCAATCCAAACAAAATTAACTTTCTCTTTTGAAATGTCAACTTCATCCCAGTCCCTGGGGGAAACCAGTTGAAAAAGAGACCCACTTCTACTATCCATGCACAGGAACTATCCAACAATATTCCCCAAAATTGATATAATAGGGATATTTTAAAGGGGGGATAATGTTCAAGAAAACTCACCTAAATTTCCACCATCAGAGAATCACGATGCAAATGGATGTCATAGATCTACCCAAAGTGGGAAAATCTGGCACCATCGCATTTTCAAGGATC
The DNA here is from genome assembly GCA_963277665.1 of Viscum album. Lineage (NCBI taxonomy): Eukaryota > Viridiplantae > Streptophyta > Magnoliopsida > Santalales > Viscaceae > Viscum > Viscum album. The sequence continues at coordinate 2,120,336,888 of OY728120.1, forward strand.
CATAGACCAAGCCTGAATGAGATCGTCCTCAGATGAAAAATGAATCATAATGTGGCAGGCATCAATAAGACAAAAAATATCATGATCCTTAAGACCCCATTGTTCAAACATGAACCTATCAAAAACATCAATCACGGGAACCAATTCAAAAACCAAGAAACCAGGGTCAACCTATGCAGATCAAAATGCATGTTTAATGTTTTTTAGAGTTTTTAGTTATTTATATAGTTTTTGGGTGTTTAGGGGTTTTACGTTTTCTTGTGTTTTAATTGGCTTTAGGGGTTTTAAGGCCTTTAAGGGTTTTTTTTATTTTTGGGTTTGCAAGTTTTTAAGTGTTTTTAGGTTTTCTTATGGTTTTTCAGGGTTTAATGTTTTTTCGTTTTTTTGGGAATTTTTTACAATTTTTTTGTGTTTTAGGGATTTTAGAGAATTTGAGGGTTTTAGAGTCATTAGGGTTTCGTGGGTTTTGATAAATTTTTTTATGTTTTTAGGGGTTTTCTGTATTTCTAATATTTTCTTATGGTTTGAGGGTTTTTAGGGTTTTAAAATCATTAAGGTTTTTTGGTATTTTTAATATTCTTATAGTTTTTATAGTTTTTATGGTTTTTAGGGATTTTTCTAAAATTTTCTTATGGTTTGAGGGTTTTTAGTGTTTTAAAATCATTAAAGTTTTTTGGTATTTTTAATATTTTTAATATTTTTATAGTTTTTATGGTTTTTTGGGATTTTAGGGGTTTTAGGGGTGTAGGGGTTTTATGGTTGTTTTTTCACTTTATGGGTTTTTTGATTTTTTAGGTTTTTTGGGTTTTTAGAGTTTTAATTTTAGCAGAGGTTTAACATGTTTTTAGTTTTTTTAGTGGTTTTCTTGGAGTTTTATGGGATTTTATGGGTTTCATGAGTTTTATGGTTTTTAGGGTTTTTAACGATTTTATCATTTTTTAGATTTTTAGGGGTTTTATGGATTTTATTTTCTCACGGTTTTCTTATGATTTTTCAGGATTTTTGGGTTTTTACGTTTTTAGGGATTTTTAGATATTTTTTACGATTTTTATTATTTTAATAATTTTTTGGGTATTTGAGGGGTTTTAGGTTTTATTATTGGTTTAAGGGGGTTTTTGGTTTTTTATGGTTTTCATGAGTCGTTAAGGGTTTAATGGTTTTTCAGTGTTTTTAAAATTTTAGGGTTTTAAATTTGTTTTTCTATTTTTAGTGTGTTTTTAGAGTTTCTATGTTTTTACGGGGGTTTTATTATTTTTAAGGGTTTTTTTTGGGATTTTACGGTCTTTTAGAGTTTTTAGAATTTTTCGGTTTTGAGATGTTTAATGTTGTTTGAGGTTTTAAAGGTTTTATTATGGCTGTTTAGGGATTTTATGGTATTTATATTTTCATTAATTTTTTTTCTACTTTTGGATTTTTATGGTTTTAGGTTTTTAAGTATTTTGGGGGGTTTTAGGGTTTTTAGGACTTCTATGGTTTTTATAGTCATTAGTGTTTCATAGTTTTTAATGGGTTTTAATTATATTTAGGTTATTAAAATTTTCATAGGGGTTGTTGGGTTTCTAAAATTTTAATATATTTCTAGGAATTTTATGATTTTTATTGTTTTTAGCATCTTTAGGGATTTTGGGGGATTATAGAGGTTTTAGGGGTTTTAATTGTTTTTAGATATTTTAATTTTTAGGGGTTTTAATGGGTTTTAGAGTTTTAGGTTGTTTTTTCGGATTTCTGGGGTTTTTAGTGTTTAAATGCGGTTCTGATGTTTTTATGAGTTTTTTTTGGATCTTCTTTGGATTTTGGTGTTTTTAGATTTTTTTAGTATATTTAAATGTGTTTAGGTTTATCAGGGGTTTTTAAAATTTTAAGGGTCATTAAGGGTTTTTATAGTTTTCAATTTTTTGGGTGGGATTTAAGTGTTTTAAGGGGGATTTTGGGGGTTTTGTGGTCTTTTAGGGTTTTAGCATTTTTATGTTTTTATTGTTTTTTAGTTTTTTCATATGGGTTTTTGGTATTTTTAGGGTTTTCTATATTTTATGTATTTTCAGTGATTTTTAGGATTTTTTTGGGTTTTTTGGGTTTCTAAGAATTTTTAGTGTTTTTTAGTTTTTTTGGGTTTTTATGGTTTTTTTTGATTTTTTGTGTTTTTTTGGGGTTTTAGAGTCTTTATGGGTCAAATGGTTTGTAAAGATTATAGTGGGGTTTTATGGGTTTTAGGGGTTTTTTTTGGGTTTTATGGGGTTTTATGGGGTTTTATGGTTTAGATGGTTTTAGGATCTTTTGGGGTTATAACATTTTTTATATTTTTAGGGTTTTTATGTCTTTTTATGATTTTTATTTTTTCTTTTGGATTTTTAGTGTTTTTAATTATTTTTTAAAAATTTATTTATTTTTATTCATTCTAGTGTTTAATGGATTTTGTGTGTGTGTGTGGGGGGGGGGGGTTGGGTTTTTATCATTTTTATGATTTTTAGGAATCATAATTGTTTTTAGGGTTTTAGGTTTTTCTTATGGGATTTTATGGTTTTTATTGTTTTCGCCTTTTTGGGATTTGTTCAGGTTTTTATTATTTTTATTTTTTTCTCTGGGGTTTAGGTATGTTGAGGCATTTAGGGTTATTATATTTTACATTATTTTTTATTGATTTTTCAAAATCTTAGTTTTTTATGATTTTTAGAGTTTTTTAACATTTTTAGTGGTTTAATGGGTTTTAAACGTTTTTACTTAGATTTAGATTTTTTATTTGTTAGGATTCTTCATGGTTTTTTGGGGTTTTTCGGGTTTTTATGGTCTTTTTTGGTTTTTAGGATTTTTTTAATTTTTTGGTTTTTAAGGGATGTTAAGTGATTTTATTCTTTTTATTTTTTCATAGAATTTTTAAATACTTTTTTTGGTTTTTTTAATATTTTTAGAAATTTGGGTGAATTTTTTTGTTTTTAGTTTTTTTTGGGTTTTTATGGATTTTGAGGGGGTTTTAGTTTTTCAGTATGTTGAGGTGTTTAGGGTTATTTTATTTTTCATTGGTTTATATTATTTATTTTTAATTTTTACTTTTTTTATGATTTTTTAGAGTTTTTTTATCATTTTTAGGGTTTTAATTGGTTTTAATCGTTTTTACTTAGTTTTGGATTTTTAAATGCTTCTAGGTTTCCTTAGTTTTTTTTGGTTTTTAGGGATTTTAATTTTTTACTAGTTTTGAGGGTTTTTTGAGATTTTTATGGGGTTTGGGGGTTATTCTGGAATTTGAGGAGATTAAGGGTTTTTATTTGTTTTTAGGTTTTTATGGTCATTTTAAAATTTAATGGGGTTTAAAGGTTTGTTTGAGTTTTTTACTATTATATGGTTTTAAATGGGTTTTTGAGTTTTTAGTGGCATTTAGGGATTTTATGGGTTTTTATAGTTTTTAAGGTTTTCATGTGTTTTTAATGTTTTTTATGATATTTCGGGTGTTAAGGGTATTTTTAGGGTTTATAGAGTTTTTAAGTTTTCTAGGGGATTTAAGTGTTTTTATATTTTTAAGCATTTATTAGGGTTCTCAATGGTTTAAGGTATTTTTCATTTTTAGGGATTTGAAGGGAATTATAATATCTTAATGGGTTTTAAGGTTTATAGATATTTTGAAGGTTTTTTTTGCTTTTATGTTTTTAAGGGATTATGGTTTTCATGGTTTTTAGTATTTTTAGGGGTTTTTTGGGTTTTATGTGTTTTGATATTTTAAGGTTTTATATAGGGGTTTTTAGGTTTTTAAGGGTATTTTGGTTTTTACTATTTTTTTAGTGATATTTAGGTTTTTTATGGGTCTTTATGGTTTTAGGGATTTGAACTATTTTTATGTGTTTTAAGCATTTTTATGATTCTTTGGATTTTTTGGGTTTTTTAGGTTTTAAGGGGATTTTTTTTTTAAAGTATGCGTAGCGATTTTCATGTTTTTTCTGGTTTTTTATTTTTTTTATGGATTTAAGGGTCTTTTAGGGTTTTTTATTTATTTATAATGGGTTTGTGGATTTTTAGTTTTTTTAGATTTTTCAAGTTTTATTGTTTTTTGGGGGGTTTAGTGATTTTTTCAGTTTTTAGTTGTTTAAAGTGGTTTTAATTTTTTTTAATTTTTATGGATTTAAAGGGTTTTTAGAGTTTTAGTGGGGTTTTAGGGATTTATTGGTTTCTATGGTTTTTATGTATTTTTATGGTTTTTATGGTTTTCAGATAATTTTAGTGTTGTCTTAGGGTTTTTATTATTTTTAGGGGTTTTAGAAGTTTTAAGTGTTTTTAGGCATTTATGGTTTTCATATGGGTTTTAAGAGGTTTAAGGGTTTTTAATATGTTTTTGTAATTTTTTAAATTTTTAATTAATTTATGTTTTTAGTGTTTTAGGGAATTTAAAGGTTTTTAGGGGTTTTAGGTTATTTAGGGTTTCTATATTTATCGTTGGTTATTTGGTTTTTTAGGTGTTTTAAGAGTTTTCAAAGGTTTTCTTTGGGATTTTCACTATGTTTAGGGGTTTCTATGTTTATGAGGAATTTTAGGTGGTTTTTAAAATTTTATATATTTTAGGGTTTTTAGTTATTTTTAGGGGTTTTATGTATTTTTAAGTTTTTTATAATTATTATGGTTTTTGTGGTTTTCATGTTTTTTTGTGGGTTTTGGGTTTTTAATTTTTTTGGGTGTTTTTTAACATTTTTTAGGGGTTAAAGGGTTTGCATAGTTTTTAGTTAATTTTAAGGTTTTTGCATGTTTTAAAGGTATTAATAGTTTTGGGGTACTATTACTTTATTTTAGGTTTTTTAGATATTTTTATTTTTATATGGGTTTTATGTGTTTTAAAATTTTTACAGATTTCATAGGGGATTTCAAGGTTTGTAGGGTTTCTTCATTTTAATTGATATTTAGTTTTTTAGGATTTTTATAGGGTTATAAGGTTTCTTTTTGGATTTTTAGTATTATTTGGGTTTTTTAGGGTTTGATAGGTTTTTATTGTATTTAGTTTCTTATAATCTGTTTGGGTTTTAGGGTATTTTATTTCTTTTTTTGTTTTTATATTTCTAATGTTTTATTACACTTTTTCAAGGTTTATGATTTTTTATGTTTTAAACAAATTTCATGGATTTTTACTGAATTTTATGTTTATTATTGGTTTAAGTATTTTTTTTGTATTTGTTGGGTTTTATGATTTTTATGCATATTTTGTGTTTTCGGGGGTTTTAGGTTTTATTTTGAGTTTTTAGGGTATTTACGGTTGTTAGATATTTTTAATGATTTTAGGGGTTTAAATGGGTTTTAGGGTTTTTTAGTGTTGTTAGGGTCTTTTAGGTGTTTTATTGTTTTTAGATTTTAGGGGTTTTAGGTTACTATAGTTTTGTAAGATTTTCTTGGGGATTTTGTGGAATTTTTGGGTTTTTATATTTTTAGTGTTTTTAGGGATTTTTAGGAATTTTTATGAATTTTCATGGTTTTTGGATTTTCAGGGTTTTATGGTTTTTTTTGTTTTAGGGGTTTTTGGGTTTTACCATTTTTAGGTTTTTTAGGGTTATGAATTATTTTTAGGTTATAACAGTTTTCTTAAGGGTTTGAAGGCTTTTATGTGTTTTAAATTTTTAGTTCTTTTAGTTATTTTTTATGGTTTTTATGGTTTTTTATGGTTTTTTGGGATTTTGTGGTTTTTGAGGGTTGTTTAGGTGTTGTGGTTTTTTTGGGTTTTAAGGTTATTTTGATTTGTAGGGCTTTAATGTTTTTAGTGTTTTAAATCTTTTAGGTGTTTAAAGTGTTTTTTGATTTTTTTGTGTGTTTTAGTGTTTTTATGTGTTTTTATGGATTTTATGGGTTTTAGGGGGTTTTATGGTATTTATGGGTTTTAGGTTATTTTTTAGAGTTTTTATGGGTTTTAGTGTCTTTAATTTTTTTTTGGCGGATTTAGTTTTTTTAGGTTTTTATGGTTTTCTTAGGGGTTTTAATTTTTTGGTTTATGTTTCTTTGAGTGTTTTAGAGGTTTTTTCAATTTTTTGGATTTTAGGCCTTTTAAATGTTTTTATGTTTTTATGGTTTTCTTGGGGGTTTCTAGGTTTTTATTATTTTTTACATTATAAGGGATCATTCTTGAATTTTTAGGTTTTTTGATTTTTTATTGCATTTAGTGATTTTGAAGGGCTTTTGGGGTTTTTTGGTCTCTATGGTTTTTTTGAGTTTTTTAGGGGTTTTAATGTTTTTAGAGTTCTTAACACTTTTGGGGGTTAATGGATTATTTTAATGTTTTAGTGGTTCTTATGGGTTTTTTGGGTTTTTAATTTTTTGAGTAGTTTTTAGGGTTTAATGTTTTTTTAGTGTTTTATGGCCTTTTACGACTTTTAAAGTTTTTAGTGTTTTAATGTTTTATGGGTTTAAACTATTAGTTGTTTTTTTTTGTTTTCTTAGTTTTTTTTGGGTTTTTAGTGTTTTTTATGTTTTTTCAGATTTTTAGGGGATCTTTTAGGATTTATATGGTTTTTAGGATCTTTATGGATTTTTTAGAGTTTTTAGGTTTTTATGAATTTTTGTTTTTTTTGGGTTTTCTTATAGTTTTATAGGTTTTTTTAGTTTTTTTTAAATTTTTAGGGATTTTTATCCATTTTTTTTGGATTTTAAAGGGTTTTTTTCATTGTATTTAGTGTTTTATGTTTTTAATTCTTTTTTTATGGTTTTTTAGTGTTATTAGGATTTTAGGTATTTTGATGATTTTTATGGTTTTATATAGTTTTTAACATTTTTTATGTTTTTAAGGGTTTTAGGTATTTCTATGTCTTATGGTTTTAATAGGGTTTTTTTTATGAATTTAGGGTTTTTATGTGTTTATGGAAAATTTATGATTTTTTGGTTTTTAGGGTTTTATTTCATCATAGACATTTTGGGGATTTATGTTTTTTATGGGTTTTTTTGTGTTTTAGGGTGTTTTTATTTTTATAGATTTTTAAAAAATTTATATATTTTAATGTTTTTAGTGGATTAAAGGGGTTTTAGAGTTTTTATTGGTTTTCATAGTTTTTATGTGATTTTAGGGGTTTTAATTTTATTAGGGATGTTATGGTTTTTAGGGCGTTTAAAACTCCTAAAAGACTTAAAATGCTAAGAAACCAAAAATAATGAAAACCCTCAAAACCCATAAAACCCCTAAATAACATAATTAGACTAAAAATACCTGAAAATCCCAAAAAACATAGAAAATCCTAGAAACATTGAATCTACTTAATAAAAACATAAAACCCTAAAAAACATAATCCCCCAAAAAAGTTAAAAAGTTCTAAATATCATAAAACACTAAAAGAACATAAAAACCCTAAACCCCCCCAAAAAATCATAAAGACCCATAAAACCCATAAAACCCCTAAACACCCACAAAAACACTAAATTTCATAAAATGATAAAACCCTATATGAATCATAAAACCAATTAAAATAAATAACGCATAAAACCCTGAAAATCAATACGCTTTCTAAAAACCATAAAAACAACAAAAACGTAAAAATACATAAAAATTTTTAAACACCATAAAAACTGAGAATAAAAAGACTAAGAGAACCTTAAAAACTAAAAAAATAAATAAATGCCCTAAAAACCTGAAAACAAAAAAACCTAAAAACCCAAAAAACATAAAAAACCATCGAAACCCATTAATACTCTATAAAACCCCAAAAAACATAAAAAAGCCATAAAATCCCTAAAAATGTAAAAACACCTAAAACCATGGAAACTGCTAAGAAGACCTTTTAAATCTAAAAACCCAACCCCCCCCCCCCCCCACTCTAAAAAATAAAAAAACACTAAAAAACCCCTAAAAACCCTAATAAACATATAATCCCCTTAAAACCAAAAAACCCATAAACATAGAATCACAACTAAAAAACTAAAACCACTATAAACACGTAAATACATTAAAAAAAACAAAAAAAAACATAGAAACCTAAGATAAGTAAAATCACAAAAAATATCTAAAAACCAAAAAAAATGATGAATGTCCTAGAAAGGCCCTAAAAATACCTCAAAACCAAAAAACCCCCTAAAATCATATGAAAAATTCAAAAACAATAAAATAAAAAATACACTTTAAAAACTAAAAATGGTAAAAACACTAAAAATCCAAAAAACTATTAGCCCCATAAAAACCGTTAAATGCCAAAAATCAACTAAAAACCCTAAAAACCACTTAAATCCCTAAAAACCAATAAATACTAAAAAAGCATATAAAAACCCTAAATTTCTAAAAACTATAAAACCCATTAAAGCACCTAAAATGTTCAAAAAGTCCCTACAACCCAAAAAAACCATAAACACCTTAAAAATTTTTAAAACCCTCAAAATCACAAAAAAACCCTAAAACCATAAATATCCAAAAATATCCATTATAATCCATAAAAACATAAAATACTTTAAAACCCTTAATAATCCATAAGAAAACAATAAAATCCTAAAAATAATTAAGACACATAAAACCTAAAATTGCACAAAACACTAAGAAATCATGAAACCCTAAAAATCTCTAAAAACCCAATAAAAACAATCAAAAACAGAAAAATCCCTAAAAATAAAAATAACTTAAAATCCCCCTAAAATCCAAAAAAACCAAATTAAACCTCAAAAAAAAAACACCTAATACCCAAAAAACACTTAAACCCAATGAAAACCTAAAAACACTAAAAACCCTAAAAACCCTGAAAGACTCTACAAACCATAAAAACACATAAAACCCCATAAACCACATAAAACCCCTAAAAATGCTAAGAAATTATAAAAAACCTCAAAACCCTAAAGACTTGAAACCCAATAAAACCCTAAAACCATAACAATCACATAATAACCCTTAAACACTAAAAACTATAAAAACCCATTATACCATTAAAACATAAAAAGAATCTAAATACTCAACAAAACCCCCAAAATAGTAAAAAACCATGAAAAACATAAAAGACATAATAAACCTAAAATCCCTAAAAATCCTTAAAAACCCTAAATATCAATACAATTATAAAAAACCCTAAATATCATGAAAACCCTTAAGAAAACCAGATAGATGAGAAGATGGCACCGCTCTCCCCTAGTTTCTCCCTCTCGACGCTGCGCTTTCCAGGGTTTCCTCCCCGAATCTTCCATGGTGGCTTCAATCTGGCGTTCTTCTGCTCCTCTTCAGTCGTCTCCCTCTCGACTGCTCTCCCTTGGTGGGAGATCTGGGATTCGGTCGAGGTGAGGAATTTCATCTATGGCGGCAAGGTCTGGGGTTTCGTTCAGGCATATCCATTCTCTGGCGAGCTTTGGTGTCGCTCTGAGCTGCGTGATGGATGATGGTGGTTACATTGGGATCTGGGTCGATCTGCTGGTGGTGCTCTTGGTCCGATGACATGCATGTTCAGATCTACTGGTCAATGAAATGCGTTGAAGCTTCAGGTTTGGCCTTCTGGACCCTTGGACTTGTCTATTTTTCTCGCTGTTGACATGCGGCGGCTCAAGCGATGCTAGGATCTGGATGTTTTGCTGGTCTACAGTTTGTCGGGGTACCAAATTAGTTCCTTGCTCCCCTGTATTATGATGATAATCTTTGTCGGAGCCGGCTTCTTGCGGATAATCTTGTTTTGTTCTCATTCTGCTGCGATTTGATTTTGGTCTTTTCTTTACTATGGTGCAAAATTATTTTTTTGGTCCCGAGATGCTGGTTTTGTTTGCTGACGGTGATACGAGGTGCTGCATTTTGGTCGTGCTTTGCAGACTTTGTGTTGATGGAAGGGCCCTTTAGGATACGGTTCTTCACCCTTGGCTATTCTGCTGGGTGCGCTATGATGGAATGTTTCTTCTTTTCTCACTGAGATGAATTTCAGATGATGTTTTTGTTACTAGTGTTGGTGATTCTGTTCTGCTGGAAATTGACATGTTTCAATTTTGGTTTCTGTTATGCTGTTTTGTTGCTTGTGTAGTTATGATTCTATGTGGATGTTGGCTTGTGGTTCTGTTGTGTGGTGCTGGATGTTTTTCTTCATTTGGGTGCTGCAGGTTTGTTTCTGTGTGCGCTACTGGGTGTGATTTGCTGAAGGCTGACTGGTTTGAAGTTGATTGTTGCTGCTGGTGCTGGGTAAGGGGTGTTGCTTCACCCCTATGTGACGAAGGTGATATTTCTGACTATGATGTTGATGGTTCTATGAAGATTAGATGGGAACTGCGGAAGGTATGTGGCTCTATGATTCTGGTTTCCAGTTGCTGGTGGTTGTTTGGCTGGGAGGTGCTGAATGCTAGTTTTTTTGAGTTTGGATGCTGGTCGTTTGTTAGTTGTGAGCTTCTGGATGATGGTTGATGCTGGATGATGGTGGTGGCTGCTTGGTCATGTGTGTTTTCTACTCTCTTGTTTTTCTTTTTTCCCTTTTTTTGCGTGTGTTGTAAGGGGTTTTCGGGTGTGGGTTGTTTGACCCCTCCCCTCCCTTGTCTGTTGTGTCTCTTTTTTCCTTACTAATAAATTGGGGGGGGGGGGGGGTCAGGAATAGCCCCACCCTCAAATCATTCTTTCCCTAAGAAAACCTTAAAAGACAACCTAAAGCCCCTAAAAACCAAAAAACACTAAAAACCATAAAAAATTATAAAAACCCTAAAAACCCATAAAATTCCAACTAATCCCTAAATATCATTAAAAAATAAAAACCCTAAAAACCCTAAAAACCCTAACAAAAACATAAAAATTGAAAAACACTTAAAACCCATAAAAACAAAAAAAAATTATATAAAACCCTAAAACAACCTAAAACCCCTAAAAATCATAGAACCCCTAAAAAACATAAATCCCACAAAAAAACACATTAAACCCCTAAAAATCGAAAATCTAGATGTTTTTTGAACCCCAAAAAATAATAAAAAATCTAAAAAACCATAAAATCTCTAAAAATTCAAAAAATCCTTGAAAACCCAAAATAAAATAAAAATAAAAAAATTATAAAAATCACACAAAATAACTAAATACATAAAAATCCTAAAATCCCTAAAAAACCTCAATAAAAAATTAAAAATTAATAAACACTTAAACCCCATAAAAACAAAAAAATTCTAAAAATTTAAAACACCCTAAAAACCCAAAAGATCCCCAGAATCCCTAACAACCCTAAAAACCAATAAAAATAAAAAAAGATCTAAAAATTCCTAAGAATAAAATGAACCATAAAATAATAAGAAAACATTAACAATCTAAAACACTTTAAACCCCCAAAAAACTAGAAAACCCTAGATAACTAAAAACCCTGAAAACCCAAAAATCCCCTAAAAACCATAAAAACCCTGACATCCTAACAAACCCTTAAAACCACAGAAAAACCAAAAAACCCACTAAAAACACTAAAAACCATTTCAACCCCTAAAATTTTAAAAAAACTAAAAAAATAAAAATCCTTAATAATACAAAAAAACCTAAAAAATCTAAATACTGATAAAACCCATAAAAACCATAAAAATATTCAAATTCCCTAAAAATCATGAAAACAAAATCCATAAAATGCATAAAAATTTCCAAATTAGTAAAAAACCACTAAAACCCCAATGAAAATAAAAAAAACCATTAAAATCCATAAAACACTAATACCCATAAAAAACCTATAAAATCCAAAAAAATACCTAAAAACAAAAAAAAACCCTAAAACAAAAAAAACCTCTAATAAAACATTAAATATCAAAAAACAATTATAACCCCTAATAATATAATAATGGTAAAAACACTAAAAATCTTGAAAACCCACAAGAAAACCATGAAAACCAAAAAAACACTAAAACCCCAAAAAATGCAAAAAACCAAAAAACAACCTAAAACACCTAACGCCCCAGTTCCTTAAAAACCTAAACTCCATAAAAATATTAACAAATATCTTAATATACAGAAAATCCTTAAAAACTATGAAATCCTTGAGAAACCCTTTGAAAACCTTTAAACCCAAAAAACACTTAAAACCCCTAAAAACAAAAAATATTCTAAAAACCCTTAAAGTCTCTAAAAATCCCTAAAAACCGTAAAACCCCTTAAAACATAAATAACACTAAAACACATAAGAACCTGAAAATATAAGAATCATATAAAACCGTTTAAATCCATAAAAACATTGAAAAAATATAAAACCATCAAACCTAAAAAAAATGCAGAAAGCACAAAAAACTACTAAACCATAAAAATCCTAAAAACCATAAAAATACACAAAATCCCTAAAAACTATAAACAGATTAAAAATTGTAAAAAACCCTAAGCAACACTAAAAATAAAAAAATCCCTAAAAACCAAGAAAAACCCAAATAATACATTAAAACATTAAAGCACTTTAAATCCCTAAAGACCCTAAAAACACTAAAAACCTAAAAACCCCTTAAACACCTAAAACCCAAAAACCTCTCAAAATTATGAAAATTCAAAAAATTATAAAAGATTAATAATTCCTATAATTTTTTCAATGAAAACTAAAACCACAATAAACCATAAGAAAATAAAAAAACAGAAAACACATAAAACCCTTAAAAAATCTAAAAATTCTAAAAATAAAAAACCACCCCTAAAACCCCAAAAAACCAAAAAACCCAAAAAACATTAAAGAAATTAAAAATCTATAACAACCCAATAACCCCATTAAAAACCCTAATACCCTTTAAATCCTTTAAAAATTTTAAAAGCTCTACGAACCCTTAAAACCCAAAAGAAACTTAGAAAAAAAAAGTCAAAAAAACTATAAATACATAAAAAAATTAAAGAAATTAAAAATCTATAACAACCCTACAACCCCATGAAAAACCCTAATACAATTTAAAACCCTTTAAATATTTATAAACTCTTATATCCATTAAGAAATAAAAGAAACTCAAAAAATACAAAATTGTCAAAAAACTAAAAATAACTAAAAACCCTAAAATCACTGAAAACAATAAAAAACCTAAAAGAGTACTACAAATCCCTAAAAACATAAAAACCCATAAAAAACATGAAATTCCCTATGAAATCTTTAACATCCTAGAAATACTTAAAACCTGTGAAGACCTATAAATGGTAAAAACCAACAAGGATCGTGAAACCCAAAACACCCCTAAAACTCATAAAAACCCTAAAAACCTTAAAACACCAAAAAACCCCAAAAAACCCCTAAAATCCAACTAAAAACTCAAAAAAAACCCTTTAAACACCTAAAAATGTTTAAAAACTATAAAACCCATAAAACCCATAATAATTACAAGAATCCTAAAAACCCAAAACTATAAAAACACTAAAACCCCTCAAAATACTAAAAATGGTAAAAACCATAAAAATCTATAAAAATACAAAAAAATCCCAATACATGTAAAAACCTTAAAATCTGTGAAAATCTCTTAGAAAACCATAAGCCCTAAAAAACTCTTAAACCACTTTAAAACCATAAAAATAATATAATTCCATAAAAATCCTAAAAACCAATAAAAATACATAAAATTTAAAAACCTTGAAAATCCTAAAGAAAACCTTAAAACCCTAAAAACACTAACACCCCCGAAATAACCTAAAAAGGAAAAATATCACAGAAAGATCCTAAAAACATAAAAAAACCCCTAAAACCCCTAAAAACCATTAAGAACCATAAAACCATAAAACTCCCTAAAAATTTAATACCTTTAAACACCTAAAAATGTTAATAAACTAAAAAACATTAAAACCCCGAAAAAATCAATAAAATCAAAATGATCATAACACACATATATGCCCTATAAAACAAATAACCCTCAAAATCACTAAACCCCTAAAAACTATTAAAATCCTAAAAAATTCATAAAATCCCTAAAAACATAAAAAACCCCAAAATCCTTGAAATAATCCAAGAAAAACATAAAAACATAAAAACACACAAAACCCTTAATAAACCTAAATAAATGAAAAAAAATCCCTAAAGAAACATTAAACCTCGAAATCCCAAAAATAATCCTAGAAACCATAAATAACCTTGAAAATACAAAAAAATCCCTAAAATCCCCAAGAAAACCTTAAAAACTAAAAACACTTAAAGCCCCAAGAAACCCTAAAAACGTAAAATCCCTAAAATGATAAATACATATGAAACACCTAAAATTACACTAAAAACAATAAAATCCTTTAATCCTATAAAATGTTTGATAAATTAAATAAACCCTAAAACCCCAAAAAACCATAAACCCATAAAAAACCATAAAACCCTTCAAAATCCCTAAACACCCTAAACAACCTAAAAATCCTAAAAAATCCCAACGAATACCTAAAAACATGAAAACCCTAAAAAACATAATAGTCCCTTTCAAAACCTTATAAATCTAAAAACACTTAAAACCCCTAAAACCTAAAAAGCTAGAAACCTTAAAAATCTATAAAAACAAAAAAAACCTCTACAAATATGAAAATCCTAAAAACCAAAAGACCATAAATTCCAAAAAACCACTAAAAATGGTAAAAACACCTTAAAACCATAAAAATTATAAAACCCAAAAACACTAAAAATCGATAAAAAATCTAAAAACCCTTTAAACCCCTAATTTTTTTTAAAAACTCTAAAAACCAATAGAAACACTAAAAACTCAATGAAAAATCCCAATGACCCCTATGAACCCCTAGAAACCCTCAAAATCCCTAAAAACCATAAAAATGAAATAAAATCCATAAAAAGACAAAAAAACCGAAAAACATGAAAACCCAAATTTTTTTGTAAACAACATAGAAAACCATAAAAAATTAATAACACAAAAAAATCCCTAAAAACCTAAATAACATAAAAAACCCTAAAACCACTTAAAACCCTAAAACCCCCTTAAAAACATTTAAAACCATAACACCCTTAAAAACATAATAAAAATCCAGAAATATTTCATAAAATACATATAAATTTTAAAAACCCAAAAACCTAGAAAAAAACTAAGAAAACCTAAAATTATTCAATACCCCTAAAAGCCCAATTGAATCGAAAACCCATAAATACAATAAAACCCCATAAAACCCCTCGAAACATAAAAACACATAAAAACCATAAAAATACCCCTAACCCTTAAAAACCCTAAAACCCTTAAAACCCTTAAAATCCCTAAAAACCCTAAAAACCATAAAAATATCATAAAAATACCAAAAATATAAAAAAATAAAAAAACCCAAAATTCATGAACACCCCTTTCAAAACCATATAAACCTAAAAATTAAAAAAAATACCTCTAAAAAATTTAGAAATATGAAAACCCTAAAATCCTTAAAAAACCCTAAAACCCTCAAAATCCCCAAAAAACCCTAAAAATCTCAAAAATCACTAAAAATATCTAAAAATGGAAAAAACCTAAAAAACAATGAAAACCAAAAAGAAAAACATAAAAACATGAAAACACTTGAAACCTATAAAAATATAAAAATGATAAAACCCCTAAAAGAAAAAAAATTATAAAACCCCTTAAAAATGATACAACCCCTAAAAACCATAAAACCCCAAAAAACCAAAAAAAAACAAATTTAAACTAAAAGACCCTATTATATACCTATAATGTTAAAAACCCATAAAAAACATAAGACCCTAAATACCATAAAACTATAAAATGCTAAAAAAACCAAAAACCCCTTATAAAACCTCAAAATCCATAATAACCAGAAAAATCGTAAAATATACCTAAATATCTATTTATGAAAAAACCCTAAAACACCAGAAAAAACCAAATAAAACCATAAAAACCTACAAAAACGAAAAACAACTAAAATCTATGAAACACCAAAATCCTTAAAATCCCCTAAAACCCTAAAAATACCGAAAACCCCTAAAAAAATCTAAAAACCATAAAACCCATAAAATGCATAAAAAACCCCAAAAATCCTTATAAACATAAAACATCCTAAAAACATGAAAACCTATTTGAAAACCATAAAAACCTTTAAAAAAAATTTAAACCCCTAAAAACCCTAAAAATGTTTAAAACCCTAAAATACCCTAAAACCCTTAAAAACATAAACACCCATAAAAGTATTAAACCCTTTTAAAACCACTGAAACTCTAAAACCACTTTAAACCCCTAGAAATTATAAAAAAACATTCAGAAGCGATAAAATCCAATAAAACAAAAAAAAAACTAACCCCCTACCCCAACTAGAAAACCCTAATACTCTAAATACCTAAAAACCCTCAAAATCCCTAAAAACACTAAAATGAAAACAAATCCTACAAAATCTCTAAAAATCCATAAAAAAGTAAATAACCCCTAAACCCTAAATAACCTTAAGAAAACATTAATTACCGAAAAACACATAAAACCCAAAAAACCAAAAAAATTGAAAAAACCCTAAAAGATATTAAAAAAATTAAAACCCTCCACATCCTTAAAAACTATAAAAACCATTAAATTCTAATATTTTTTTTAAAATCAATAAAAACCCCTAAAACCTAAAAAACCCACAGGAAAACCTTAAAAAACCAAAAACAGATAAAATCCCTAAAAACCTAAAAACAGTAAAACCAATAAAACCTGAAAAAATAATAAAAACTATAAAACCCCTTTGAAGTCCTAAAAATATTAAAAGAATATAAAAACCAATAAATCCCCCAAAAACTGAAAAAACCCCTAAAAAGAAAAAATCCTATAAAATCCCAAAAATTCATCAAAATCCCTAAAACTGCTAAATACTATAAAAATCCAAAAAAATCCCTAAAATTTTCAAGAAAAATAAAAAAACCAAAAATCCATAAAAACCCTTAATAAGACCATAAAAACCAAGAATCACTTAATACCCGGAAAAAATTAAATATGCTAAAAACCCTTAAAACCCTAAGACCCTCAAATCCGTCAAAATATTTAAAAATAGAAAAAATTCAAAGAAAAATCCTACAAATACCTTAAATGTAAAAAACCCGTAAAAAACTAGAAAATCCATATGAAAATCTTAAAAAACCAAAAAACTAATAAACCCCCTAAAAACCTAAAAAATTCTAAAATCCCTTAAAGAGCACAAAAAATCATAAATACCTGAATAACTATAAAAAAAGAAAAAGCCATGAAAACCATAATAACACATAAAAACCCCAAAAATCACTAAAAGCTCTAAAAAACCATAATACACTAAAATACTCATAATCCAAAATAATCCACTAAAAACACGATAAACCCTATAAATCATCAAAATCCCTAAAAATCCAAAAAGAATGTAAAATTGTAAAAATGCACCAAAAATTTCAAATAATGTAAAACCCCTAAAACACAAAAAACCATAAGAATCCCATAAAAACCTTAGAATAATTAAAACCCATAAAAACAAAAAAATGAAAAAAACCGTAAAACCCCTAAAAACCTTAAAAATCCTGAAAATTTTAATAACCCTTCAAAACATAAAACCCCAAATAAAACCATAAAAACCTTAAAACACATAAAACCACTAAAAACCATTAAATATTAAAAATTATAAAAATACCAAAAACCCCTGATAGCAATAAAAACCCTAAAACCCATAAAAACACTAAAATCCCACTAATAGAAAATTCCAAAAAAATTAAAAAAAACACAAAAAACCATAAAACACCTAAGAACAGAAAAAATAAAAAAAACCAAAAAACCCAATAATAACCTTAAAAGTCCCTTAAACCCTAGAAATATCTAAAAACACTAAAAATTCATTAAAAGCCCTAAAAATGACTAAAACCATAAAAACCACCAAAACCTAGAAAACCTAATTAAAAAATTAAAAACCTAAAACACTAAAACCCATAAAAACCTAAAAACGTGAAAACCCTCTAATAAATCACATAAAATCCAAAAAATACCTAAAAATTCTTCAAAATATAAAAAATACTAAAAACCCTGAAAGTCTCTTAGAAATTATCAGAACCATAAAAACACATAAGACCCCTAAAAACCAATAAAACCCAAAAAATCCATAAAACACATAAAAACCATTAAAATCCCGAAAAAACCATAAGAATCCCTAAAAAATTAAAAAAACCCAAAACCAAAAATCACTAAAAAAACCCTTAGAAACCCAAAAACACTGAATACCCCTAAAAACCTAAAAACACTAAAAACCCTAGGAGACCCAACAAACTCAAAAAAATTATAAAACCATCAAACCCGTAGAAACCTTAAAACCCCTAAAAACTATAGAACCCCCAAAAATAGACTAAAATCACAAAAAACAAGTTAAACCCCTTAAAATATTGAAAAAAAACTGACAACCAAAAAAACACAAAAAAACCGCTTTAAAATTACCAAAACCCCATAAAACCATAAAACCCGCTACAAACCCTTAAAATCCAAAAATCATTAAAAATTACAAAAAGACCCAAAATACGTAAAAACCACTAAAAACACTAGAAACATAAAAAAACCTTACATACCTATGAACAATTATAACCCCTAAAAAAGTAAAAAATGATAAAAACAATAAAACCCCTAAAATCCCCAAAAAAAGCCATAAAACCCTCTAAATCTCTAACGACGCTAAAAACCCAAAAAAAATCATTAAAAATCCCTAAAAATTCATAAAGACGAAATAACCAATAAAACCCAGAAAAAAACACTAAGACAACCTTCAAAACCTAAAAATAATTAAAACCAATAGAAACCTAAAAAAATTTTAAAATACAAAAACTAAAAAACCTATGAAAACAATAAAACTTCCAAAAAACCATATAAACCCCTAAAAATCCACAAAACCCCTAAAACCCCTGGAAAACTCAAAGACCCTAAAAATGTTTAAAAACTCTAGAACGCTATAAAAACGATAAAAAATAAAATCAAACCATAAAATCAAAAAACAATAAAAAAACTAAAAACCCTCAAAAACCATAAAAACTCAAAATCAATAATGACCCTAAAAACCCATAAAAATCATAAAAATTCAAAACATAAAAAAACATAAAAATCTTGAAAACCCTTAAAACACTTAAAAAACCAAAAAACCTAAAAAACATAAGACACCTAAAAACCTAAAAATTCTAAAAACCCTAAATTACCTAAAAACACAGAAACAATTAATATTCTTAAAAACTCTAAAAACTATAAAAAACCTAACAAAATCCTAAAAATACCTAAAAACATAAAAAAATTAATATACCCTGAAAACCACATAAGAAAACCTAAAAAACACATAAAACCCCTAAAAACCTAAAAATCTAGAAACCTTAAAAATCTATAAAAACCAAAAAAAACCTCTAAAAATATGAAAATCCTAAAAACCAAAATACCATAAATTCCGAAAACCACTAAAAATGAGAAAAACACCTAAAAATCATAAAAATTATAAAACCCCCCAAAACACTAAAAATCAATAAAAATCTAAAAACCCTTTAAACCCCTAATTTTTTTAAAAAATCTAAAAACCAATAAAAAACTAAAAACACAAAGAATAATCCCTAAGACCCTTATGAACCCCTAGAAACCTTCAAAATCTCTAAAAACCCAAAAAATGAAATAAAATCCTTAAAAAGACAAAAAACCCCAAAAACATAAAAACCCTAAAACCCCCTTAAAACCCTTTATAACCATAAAACCATTAAAACACAATAAAAATCAATAAATATTTCATAAAATACATAGAAATTTTAAAAACCCAACAACCTAGAAAAAAACCGAGAAAACCAAAAATTATTCAAGACCCCTAAAAACCCAGTTGAATAGAAAACCCATAAATACCCTAAAACCCCATAAAAACCCTAGAATCATAAAAACACAAAAAAAACCATAAAACCCCCTAAAACCTAACAAAAATCCTAAAAACCCCGAAAACTCTTATAACCCTTTAATCCTTTAAATTTTTTTAAAAATATATAAAACCATAAAAATTTTAATAAACTCAAAAAAACTAAAACCCATAAAAACCCTAAAACCCTAAAAACACATAAAATCAATAAAAACCCTAAAAACCATAAAATTATGATAAAAAATCCCTAAAATATAAAAAAACATAAAAAAACCAAAAAATCATGAACACCCCTTTAAAAACCTTAAAAACCTAGAAATTAAAAAATACCTCTAAAAACATAAGAAATATGAAAACCCTAAAATCCATAAAAAACCCTAAAACCCCACAAAATACCCAAAATACCCAATAAACCCTAAAAATCTCAAAAATACCTAAAAATATCAAAAAATGGAAAAACCCATAAAAACGATGAAAACCACAAAGAAAACCTTAATAACATGAAAACACTTAAAAACCATAAAAATATAAAAATGATAAAACCCCTAAAAGGAAAAAAATTCTAAAACCCATTAAAATTGATACAACCCCTAAAAACCATAAAAACCCGAAAAACCCCAAAAACCAACGTTAAACTCAAAAACCCTATTATATACCTATAATGTCAAAAACCCATTAAAAACATAATACCCTAAACACCATAAAACTATAAAATGCTAAAAAAATAAAAAACCCCTTATAAAACCTCAAAAACCATAATAACCTGAAAAATTCTAAAATATCCCAAAATATCTATTTATGAAAAAACCCTAAAACCCTGGAAAAAACCAAATATAACCATAAAAACCTACAAAAATGAAAAAAAACCTAAAATCTATGAAACACCAAAATCCATAAAATCCCTTAAAACCCTAAAAATACCCAAAACCCCTAAAAATATCAAAAAACCATAAAACCCAAAAAAGCCTAAAAAACCCAAAAAATCATTAAAAACATAAAACACCTTAAAAACCTGAAAATATATTTTAAAACCATAAAAACCTAAAAAAATTAAAAACCACTAAAAACCCTAAAAATGTTTAAAACCCTTAAATACCCAAAAACCCTTAAAAACATAAACACCCATAAAAATATTAAAACCCCATTAAAACCACTAAAACTATAAAAACACTTTAAACCCCTAGAAATTATAAAAAACATTATGAAGCCATAAAATCCAATGAAACAAAAAAACCCTACCCCAACCAGAAGACCCTAAAACTCTAAATACCTAAAAACCCTCAAATCCCTAAAAACACTAAAATGCAAGCAAATCCTAAAAAATCTCTAAAAATCCATAAAAAGGTAAAGAACCCCTAAACCCTGAATAACCTTAAGAAAACATTAATTACCAAAAAACACATAAAACCCAAAAAACAAAAAAATGGAATAAAATAAAAACCCCTAAAATCAATTAAAACAATTAAAAACCTCCACATACATAAAAACTATAAAAACCATTAAATTCATAAAAATGTTTTAAAAATCAATAAAAACCCCTAAAACCTAAAAAACCCACAGAAAACCCTAAAAAACATAAAACAGATAAAATCCCTAAAAACATAAGAACCCTAAAAACCAATAAAACCCTAAAAACAATAAAAAATCTAAAACCCCTTTGAAACCCTAAAAATATTTAAATAATATAAAAACCATTAAATCCATTAAAAACTCAAAAAACCCCTAAAAATGAAAAAATCCAAAAAATCCCAAAAATCCTCAAAATCCTCAAAATCCCTAAAACCCCTAAATACCATAGAAATACTACAAATTCCCTAAAATTTTCAAGATAAATAAAAACACCAAAAATCCATAAAAACCCTTAATATGTCCTTAAAAACCAAGAATCACTTAATACCCATAAAAAATTAAATATGCTAAAACCCTAAAAACCCTAAAACCCTCAAATCCGTCAAAATCTTTAACAACACAAAAAATTAAAAAAAAATTCCTAAAAATACCTTAAATGTCAAAAAACCCTAAAAAACATGAAAACCCATATTAAAACCATAAAAAACCAAAAAACACTTAAACCCCCTAAAAACCTAAAAAAATTCTAAAATCCCTTAAAGACAATAAAAAATCTAAAATACCCTAAAAATATAAAAACAGAAAATTCAATGAAAACCATAAAAACTCATAAAAAACCCAAAAAATCACTAAAAACTCTAAAAAACCATAAAAACCTAAAACACTGAAATTCCAAAATAATCCACTAAAAAAATGATAAACCCTATAAATCATCAAAATCCCTAAAAATCCCAAAATAATTTGAAATTGTAAAACGGCAATAAAAATTTCAAATAATGTAAAAACCCCTAAAACTCAAACAACCCTAAGAAACCCATAAAAACCTAAGAATAATTAAACCCATAAAAACTAAAAAAACAAAAAAAACCCCTAATACCTATAAAAACCCATAAAAACATCAAATCCTATAAACCCATAAAAATCAATAAAAGCCCTCAAAATCCATAAAAATTTAATAACCCTTAAAAACTGAAAACCCCAAATAAAACCTTAAAAACCTTAAAACATATAAAACCACTAAAAACCATTAAAATATTAAAAATCATAAAAATACCAAAAACCCCTGATAGAAATAAAACCCCCTAAAACCCATAAAAACACTAAAATCCCACTAAAAGAAAATTCCTAAAAATTTAAAAAAACACAAAAAACCGTAAAACACCTAATAACCCAAAAAATACCAAAAAAACCAAAAAAACCAATAAAAACCTTAAAAATCCCTTAAACCCTAGAAATATCTAAAAACACTAGAAATCCATTAAAAGCCCCAAAAATCACTAAAAACATAAAACCCCCAAAACCTAGAAAACCCTAAGAAAGAAATTAAAAACCTAAAAACGTTAAATCCCTCCAATAAATCACATAAAACCCTAAAAATAACTAAAAATTATTCAAAATGTAAAAAATACTAAAAACCTTGAAAGTCCCTTAGAAATTATCCGAACCATAAAAACACATAAGACCCCTAAAAACAAAAAATACTCACAACCATAAAAACCCATAAAACCCACAAAATCCATAAAACCCATAAAAACCATTAAAATCCTAAAAGAACCATAAGAATCCCTATAAAATAAAAAAACCCAAAACCAAAAATCCCTAAAAAACCCTTAAAAACCCAAAACACTTAAAACCCCAAAAAACCAAAAAACACTAAAAACATTAGGAGACCCCACAAACTCAAAAAACTTATAAAACCATAAAACCCTAGAAACCTTAAAACCCCTAAAAACTATAGAACCCCCAAAAACAGACTAAAATCACCAAAAACAAATTAAACTCCTAAAAATATTAAAAAAATAAAAACCCTAAAAACAAAAAAAACCCCACTAAAATCACCAAACCCCCATAAAACCCGCTATAAACCCTTAACATCCAAAAAACAATAAAAATTACAAAAAGACACAAAATATGTAAAAACCCCTAAAAACTCTAGAAACCTAAGAAAACCTTACATACCTAAGAACACTTATAACCACTAAAAACCTAAAAAAAGGATAAAAACCATAAAATCCCAAATAACCCTAAAACCCTCTATATCCCTAATGACACTAAAAACCCAAAAAATCATAAAACAAATCCCTAAAAATTCATAAAGAAGAAATAACCAATAAAACCCAGAAAAAATAATAAGAAAACCTTCAAAATCTAAAAATAATTAAAACCCATAGAAACCTAAAAAATGTTTAAAATATAAAAACTCAAAAACCTATGAAAACCATAAATCTTCCAAAAAACCATATATACCCCTAAAAATACACAAAACCCCTTAAACCAACAGAAAACTCAAAGACCCTAAAAATGATTAAAAACTCTAAAACACTATAAAAATGATAAAAAATAAAAATAAACCATACAATAAAAAAACAATAAAAAAAACTAAAAACCCTCAAAAACCGTAAAAACTCAAAATCCTTAAAGACCCTATAAACCCATAAAAATCCAAAAAAATAAAAAAAATAATAAAGATAAAAATCCTAAAAACCGTAAAAACGCTTATTAACCCATAAAAACCTAAAAAACATAAAACACCTAAAAACCTAAAAATTCTAAAAACCCTAAATTCCCTAAAAACAAAAAAACCATTAAAATTCTTAAAAACCCTAAAAACTATAAAAGCCCTAATAAAATCATAAAAATACCTAAAAACATAAGAACACTTAAATACCCGGAAAACACCATAAGAAAACCTAAAAACATTAAAACCCCATAAGAACAGAAAATAACCTAAAACCCCAAAAAAGACTCTAAAACCCAAAAAAAACATAAAATAATCCTTTAAACATTTAAAAATGTTAAAAACTATAAAAAAAATAAAACCCTAAAAAAATAAAAAACAATAAAAACCAAAATATCCATAAAAAACATAAACCCCTAAGAAACTCTAAAATTCCTAAAAACCAATAAAAATCCTAAAATTCACTAAATTTTCTTAAAAACATAAGAAACCCTAATAAAACCACAAAAACATAAAATCCCTTAAAGCCCTAAATGCCACCTAAAATATAAAAACCCTAAAAACCCTAAAACCCCTAAAATTCCTTAAATTACCTCAAAATCCCTAAAACTAGAAAAAACAAAAAAAAATCCTTAAAAATCCTTAAAAATACCTAAAAATGTAAAAAACCTTAAAAACCGTGAAACCCCTAAGAATACTATAAAAAACATATCAGCCCATAAAACTCCTAAAAATAAAAAACCCCTAAAAACACTAAAAGACCCCAAAAATACCTTGAATCTCTAAAAATAAAAATAACCATAAATCCCCTAAAAACATTAAAAGACCATAAAACTCCATTAAAACATGAAAAATCCCCTCAACCCCAAAAAATCCTTAAAACCCTAAAAAATCACAAAAACCAAAAAAAACCTAAAAATAATTAAAAATGTAAAAAACGATAAATATCCTGAACCCCCCCCCCAAAAAAAAAACCTTAAAACCTTAAAACAAATAAAACCCTTAAAACTAAAAAAACCTAAAAAATGATAAAAACACCAAAAGAAACAAAAAATCCCTAAATTTTTCAAGACCCCAATAAAACTAAAAAACATAAAAACCCAAAACCCCTAATAACCCTAAAACCCTAAAACCCATTTAACCCCCACAAAATGTTGAAAATTCCTAAAAAAACCCTATAACCCAAAAAACCTTAAAAAAACAATAAAAACAATAAAAACCCTAAAACCCATAAAAATCCTCAAAATCCAAAAAAAAACTAAAAAAACCTATAACAATATTAAAATCCCCTAAAAATCCCTAAAAACATAAAAACCATTGAAAAATCCTTAGAAAATATTAAAAAGACTTTCAACCCCTAAAAAACATAAAAACCATCAATACCCATAAATACCCTAAACCCCTCAAAGACTCTAAAAACCATTTAATCCTCTAAAACATTTAAAAAAAATCTAAAACCACAAAAAAATCAAAAAACCAATAAAACTCTTAAAAACCCTAAAAGCCCTAAAAACCATGGAAATGCCTTATAACCCAATAAAAAAATAAAAATCCTAAAAATAACTAAAAATAAATAAAAACAATGAAAACCCATAAGAAATACATAAAAACCTAAAAACACATAAAATTCCTAAAACCCAAAACCCCCCCAAAATATAAATAGATCATAAAAACAATGAAAACACCTAAAACCCATATTAATTACTAAAAACATTTAAAAAACTAAACACCATTAAAATCCTAAAAAACCACAAAAAATATAAGAACCCTTTAATCCCATATAAATGTAAAAACCCCGAGAAAATCCTTATCATCACTAAAAATCACAATCCAAACCCTAAAAATCCAGAACACCCAAAACACCCAAAAAACCCAAAAAACCATAAAACCCTCAAAATCCATAAAAACCATAAAACCCGGAAATACCTAAAAACACCGAAAAATACCTAAAATTGAATGATCCCCTAAAAACCCTGAAAACCCCCAATAAAACGTTAAAAACCTAAAAACATCTGAAACCCCTAAAAAGACTAAAAACTAAAGAAACCGTAAAACCCCTAAAAAATCATAAAAACCTAAAAACCCTCAAAATCTCTAAAACAACTAAAAACTATAAAAATGAAAAAAATACCTAAAATTTTATAAAACCGTAAATAACTTCAAATCCCCAATGAAAACATTAACCCCTATGGGAAATTAATCCCAAAAAACATAAAAGTGAGAAAATCCTAAAACCCAAAAATATCAATAAAAACCCCTTAAAATCCCTAAAACAACAAAAAAAATTTAATAACCCTTAAGAAGGATAAAAAACTCTAAAGACCAAAAAAACCCTAAAAGGTAAAAAAAAACCCTCCACTCCTAAAAACATTAAAACTATAAAAAGTCTCAAAATCCCTAAATCCATAAAAACCATAAAAATAAATATAAATTCCTAAAATCTATATAAAATAAAAAACCATAAAAAACCCTTAAAACCCCTAGGATGATCTGAAAACCCTAAAAACACTTAAAACTACTAACAGAGCTAAAAATGATAAAAACCCTAAAAGACAATAAAAACCTAGAAACCCCTAAAAACATAATGATCCCCCAAAACAATAAAATCTTAAAATCCTATAAAAACCCTAAAGCCACTAAAAATAATAAAAACCCATTTATACCCTAAAAAATGTTTTAAAAAACTCTAAAACCCCATTAAAAAACTATATACATAAAAAAAAGTAAAAAAAAATGAAAAAACAGAGAATCCCCTCAAAATCCCTAAAATCCCTAAAAAAATAAAATCATTAAAAACTGAAAAGTAAATAAACATACATATAAACATATTGAACCCTAATAACCCTAAAAACCATCATAAAACCACAAACCTAAAAATACGTAAAACCCCTAAAAACCTAAAAGATTCTAAAAACCATAAAACACCATTAAAATCCTAAAACCTTGAAAATCCAAGAAAACCATAGAAACTTTAAAAATACTAAAAATTTCTAAAAATACCCAAAATGTAAAGACCCTTAAAGTCCATAAATACAACTAAGAAAACCTTAAAAAACTAAATACACTTAAAACCCTAAAAAATGATAAATCCCATAAAATACTCTAAAACCCAAAAATCGTAAAAACCCACTAAAAACTCTAAATCCCATTTAATGACATAAAATGCTAGAGAAGTTTAAAAACCATAAAACCCATTAAAATAGAAAAAAATCCTAATCCCCATAAAAATTAAGAACCACAGAACACTAGAAACCCCCAAAAAACCAAAAAACCCATAAAAACCTAAAAAATACCTTATAATCCCAAAAAATGTAAAAAGAGAACCTTAAAAACATAAAAACTATTAAATCCCATAAAAACATAAAAAACATATCCCTCAAAAGTTAAATCCACAAAATCTCTTTAACCTTTAAAAACCAAAAAATTCCTCAAAAATCCAAAAAATCCCTAAAATCATAGGAAAACCTAGAAATTATGAAAAACCTTAAAACCCTAAAAACACCTCGAACCCCTAAAAACATAAAATACCTAGAAACCCTTAAGCCTTAAAAACCATAAACACAAAAAAATACATTAAACCCCTAAAACCCTTAAAACCCCAATAAAAATACTAAACCACTTGAAATCACAAAAAATGATAGAAAAAAATCTTAAAATCATTAAAATCCCTAAAAACAAAAAAAACTTAAAAATACAAA
The DNA here is from genome assembly GCA_963277665.1 of Viscum album. Taxonomy (NCBI): domain Eukaryota; kingdom Viridiplantae; phylum Streptophyta; class Magnoliopsida; order Santalales; family Viscaceae; genus Viscum; species Viscum album. The sequence continues at coordinate 2,120,364,222 of OY728120.1, forward strand.
AAATAATAAAAATCCTAAAAACCCAAAAAATCATAAAAATTCCCAAAAATTTATATAAATATAATAAAATCTAAAAACAATTAATAACCCAAAGAAAAACCTATAACGAATAAATCATAAATCAACAAAAAAACAAAAAAATGTTAAACCCCCAAAAAACTATAAAACCCCTAAAATCCATAAAAACCATTAAAACCCCCCCAAACCCATCAAAACATAAAACCCATAAAAAACTAAAAAACACTAGAAAATCTAAAAAATATTTAAACTAATAAAATGTTAAAAGCATTAAAAACCCTTAAATCCCCAAAAAACTCAAAAAAACACCTAAAAACCAGAAACCAAAAACCCAAAAAACTCAAAAAACCATCAAAATCATTAAAACCCGTAAATACCATAAATTTTAAAAAAATACATTAAATTTATAGAAAAATAAAAAAGAATAAATTTACTAGAAAACCCTATGAAAACATTAAAAACCTAAAAATACTTAAAACCACTAATAACTTAAAAATGATTAAAACCCTAAAAACACTTCAAACCATAAACACTATAAAAAACCCTAAAACCACATAAAAAAGCCTAAAAACACTAAAAAAATAAAAAACCTTTAAACCCCAAAAAACTTTGAAAAACTCTAAAAAACATAAATATTAAAATAACCCAATCAACCAAAATACCCATCAAACATTAAAAAACAATAATCCCCCCAAAATACCTATAAACCATTTAATATTTAAAAATAAAAAAAAACCCATAAAAATACCATAAACACCCTAAACCCCAATAAGAAAACCATACAACCTTAAAACAATTAAAACCCTAAAATTCCAAAAAACGCAAAAAACAATAAAAAATTGAAAATCCTTAATAAACCTAAGAAACCAAAAAAACCTACAAAATCCTAAAAATATATAAAAATTATAAAACCCCATTAAATAGAAAAATAAGGTAAAAAACTAAAAAATAACATTAAAAACTATAAAACACTAAAAAATGACCATAAAAATATGAAAAAACATAAATACCGTAAAACACTAAAAACCCTCAAATTCCCTAAAAACCTGGAAAATAATAAAAATATTTAAAACACCTAAAAATAAAAAAAGATTTAAAAAATACTTAAAACCATGAAAACCTATATGAAAACATTAAAAACGTAATAACTCTTCAAAAAAGTAAAAAAATAATAACACTAAATCCCCTTGAAATCCTTAAAAACCATAAAACCGCAAAACCCCCCTTTAAACACCTAAAAAACCATAAAACCCCTAAAAATCACTATAAAGTCTGAAACCCTTAACAAAAAACATTTAAAGAATCAAAAAAACATTAAAATACTATAAAACTAAAAAAATCTAAAGCCCAAAAAACGATTTAAACCATAAAACCAAAAAAACCCTAAAATCCCAAAAAATCCCCAAATATCCTTAAAAAATAAATATCATAAAAAAGCTCTAAAAATAACAAAAAACATAAAAACCAATAAAAACATTGAAAAAACCAATGATAACCTAAAGTACCTAAATACACTTAAAAACACTAAAAATAGAAACACCTCTGAAAACCCTAAAAACCCAAAAACACTAAAAATAACTAAAAAACCCTCAAAATAAATAAAAATCCTATAAAACGATAAAAATCATAAAAACTCTATTATATCCATAAAAACATAAAATAACCATGGAACCCCTAGGAAAACCATAAAAACTAAAAACACTAAAACCCCTAAAAATCCAAAAAATCCAAAAAGTCCCAAAAAATATAAAAACCCTGAGACCCCATAAAAATAATAAAACCCACGAAAACCTCAAAAACCCTTGAAACCCATAAAACCCCACTAATACCTCTAAAAAACATTTTACCCCCTGAAAAATTAAAAAAATATAAACACCACAAAAACATTAAAAATCTCCAAAATCCCCAAAATCCCCAAAAACCATAAAACTACTAAAAACCCAAAACCCCTCAAAATCACAAAAACCCCTTCAATCCATAAAAAAATAGAATTCCAAAAAATCGGCAAAAAATAAAAACATTTAAAACCCTAATAAAACCTTATTAACCAAGAAACAATTAAAACCCCTAGAAACCAGGAAAATAAAAAAACCCAAAAACCCTAAAAACCCTAAATTACCCTTAAACCACTAAAAATTCCAAAAAACCCATAAAAATCCAAAAAAGGGTATAAAAATCCTCGAAAACATAAAACCCCCCAAAAACTAAAAAACCCTTATTAAAATAAAAAAAACCAAAAAACACTTAAACCCTATAAAAACGATAAAACCCCTAAAGAACCTAAAACCCTAAAAACATGAAAAACATTAAAGCCCCCTAAAAAACCAAAATATCCATAAAAACTTTGAAAATCCCTAAAACTCGTCAAAATCCCTAAAAATCATAAAAATTATAAAATACTAAAAACCCAAAATATTCCTAATTACGTAAAAATCATAAAAACCTGATGAAAATATTTAAATTCATAAAACACTTAAAACCCCAAAAACTGAAAAAACTCTTACACCCCAAAAAATCCTGAAACCCAAAAAAAACCATCAAAATCCCTAAAATCCCTAAAATACCTAAAAATCCATTGAAATCCTAAAATCACTAAATATACCTAAAAATGTGGAAACCCATAAAGCTCTTGAAATCCCATAACAAAAAAATTAAAACCTGAAAAAATGTAAAATTACTAAAAACCTAAAAAATGATAAAATCCCTAATTGACTGCAAAACCCCAAAAACACTAAAAACAATAAAAACCCACAAAACAGTAACCATAAAAACTATAAAATCAAAAAAGCTATCTACAAAGTATAAAAATAATTTATAGTACTAAAAATGATAAAATATCTTAAAACTCATAGAATCCCTAAAAACATAGAAAAAAACACAGCAAGCCCAGAAAAAACAAAAAAAAAGTTAAAACCTCAAAAAACCCTCCAAATATATAAAAACCAGTAAAAAGTATAAAAATATTTTAAACCCATCAAAATCCAAAAAAAACATAAAAACCCAAAAAACCTTAAAAATCCATAAAAAAACACTTAAACCCCCTAAAATGCCTAAAAATTATAACAACCCTCAACTTCCCTTAAACCCAATAAAATCATAAAAAAGTCCTAAAAATTCCTAAAAAATATAAAAAAACCCAAAAATCATGATGAACCGTAAGAAATTCTCATAAACCTAACAATAATTAAGACCCTTAAAACCTAAAAAAAGGATAAAACCCCTTAGAAACCCTAAAAACCAAAAAGACCCACAAAAAACCCTAAACATACTAAAGACCAATAAAAATTACAAAAGAAATCTAAAAATCCCGAAAAAATTTAAAAAATTACTAAAAACTGGAAGATCCATAACAATGACATTAAACCAAAAAACACATAAACCCCTAAAAACCTAAAAACAATCAAAACAATAGAATACATAAAAACCCATAGACCATTAAAACCCTAACAATATTAAAAACAATAAAACCTATAAATACACTAAAAACCAACTAAAACTCTAAAACCCTTTAATCACCAACAGTTTTAAAAAATCTAAAAATACATAGAAACACAAAATAAACTCGATAAAACCAGAAAATACCATTAACCAATAAATATAAAAAAACATAAAAAATAATCAAAATTGCTAAAACCCTGAAAAATAATAAAAATCCTCAAAAATCCCAAAAACACATAAATACATAAAAACCCCAAAAATCCCAGAAACCCCCTAGAAAACCTTAAAAACCAAAAAACACTTACAACCCATAAAAACCATAAAAAGGATAAAAATACCTAAATATATCTAAGTACACTAAAAACCCCAAAAATCCTCAAAAACCAAAAAAATTATTAAAAATGTAAAACACCATAAAAACCTAAAAAATATTAAGAAAACCTTTAAAACCAAAAACACTTAAAACTCACAAAAACCTAAAAACATTTAAAACCCTAAAAGTCCCTAAACCCCTAAAACCACCTAAAATATATAAATCCCCTATAAACTATAAAATCCCTAAAAACCCTAGAACCACTAAAACCTATAAAAACCTATTAAAACCAAAAAATGTTAAATAACTCTAAAAACCCATAAAACCTAAAAAAATAAAAAATCTCTAAAACCATAAAACCTAAAAACACTAAAAACCCTAAAACACCCTCAAAACACTCAAAATACTTAAATAACCTAAGAACTCATAAAAATCCTAAAAACCCCAAAAATAAATAAAACTTAAAATCCCTAAAAAACCATAAGAAAATCTAAAAACCCTAAAAAATGTAAATCCCCTAAAAACCTGAAAACACTAAAAACACAAAAAATCCTAAAATCTCAAAAAATGAAACCCTCAAAATCCTTAAAAACCCTAAAACCCATAAAATACTAAATATACCTTCAAAATTCATAAAAACATAAAAATTCCCTTAAAAACCTGAAAACCCACAAAGAAAACCTTCAAAACCTAAAAAACACTTCAAACCCCCAAAAACCTACAAAAATATAAAACCCCTAAATGACCCTAAAATCCATAAATACCCTAAAAACAGCTAAAACCATAAAACCCTCTAAAATCAAAAAACCCTAAAACCTATAAAACACTAATAACCCAAAAAAATCTATAATAATCCTTTTAACCCCAAAAAATAAAAAATTAAAAAAAAACATAAAACAACAAAAAACTAAAAAACCCATAAAAAACCAAAATAATAATAAATGTAATAAACCTATATTGAATTATAAAACCAAACAAAATATGGAAAAATCTTAAAAAACAATAAAAATCCTAAAAATTCCATAAAAATCCCTAATAACGTAAAAACCCCTAAAACCCCTAAAAACACTAAAGTACCTAAGAAATCTTAAAAAACAAAAAAACTCTTAAATCCCCTAAAAACATAAAAACCCCCTAACACAGAAACACCCCTTTAAAACCTTAAAAACACCCAAAATCACTAAACCCCCTTAAAACTAAAAAATCCTTAAAATATCTAAAAATCTTGAAAAACATAAAAAACACTCCAAAGCAGGAAAACCGCTAAGAAAACATTATAAATCCTTAAAATACCCTTCCCCTAATGATTTTTATTTCTATCTCTTCCACCCCCATCAGGAGATATGATGGTGGATCTAGGGGATGTCCTTAAGCTTCACTTTTTCAATCCCCCATGAGCCCATGCTCCCATGTATTTCTTCTCCCCACCCTCCATCTCTCTCTCCATATTGTGTCCTTCATGTGATGTAAGCTATATATATGTTGTTAAAATAACCTAAAAAATCCCAAAAAATAAATAAAAACATAAAAACCCTAAAAAATAGGAAAACCCTTATGAAAACCTCAAAAACATAATATCACATAAAACCCCTAATTACCAAAAAAACCAAAAATGTTAAAACTCCAAAAGACCATAAAACCCATAAAACCATAAAAACCTAAAAATAATAAAAAAGAATAAAAACCCATAAAAACCCTAAAACAACTAAAAAAACTAAAACCCTTTAACCCATAATAATGATAAAAACGCCGAAAACCATTAAACCCCCGAAAAAACAATAAAACCCATAATGCCCCTAAAACCCCTAAAAACCCATAAAATCAGTCAAAATCCAAAAAAAACCCCAAAATCCATAATAATACTAAAAAAACCCCAAAATTACCACATACAATATAAACCCCAAAAATCCAGAAAACCCCTATGAAAAATTTAAAAACACTTTAAGCTCCTAAAACCCATAAAAGACCCTAAATACCTAAAAACCCCTAAAAAATTAAAAATATATAAAAACACATAAATACCCTAAAACCATTTAAGAACTATAAAACCCCTCTAAAACCCAAAAATATTAAAAATATATAAAAATCCTTAACACCCCTGAAAACTAAAAAAACCATAAAATCATGAAAAACCAAAAAAAATTCTAAAACTCCTAAAAACCCAAAAAACCATCCAAATCCCATAAAACCCTAAAAACAGATAAAAATCCAAAAAACCAATAAAACGCATGAAAAAACCTTAGAAAAACCTTAAAAAAATAAAAATACTTGAATCCCCTAAAACCTAAAAACTGATAAAAACCCATGAAGATCATAAAAATAATCAAAACACCTTAAAATAATCAAAACCATAAAAACCTTTAAAACCCCAATACATAGATAAAAACCCTAAAAACCTCTATGATTTGTTACAACCCTTTAAAAAAATATTATCATTTATAAACACTAACAATAAATAAAACACTAAAAAAAATACCATAAAAACAAAAAATAATAATAATAACCCTAAAACACTCAAAATGCCTAAAAACCAAAAAAAACCATAAAAATATAAAATAGACCAAAAAACCCCAAATATTTTAAAAACCCCTAAAAACCATTAAACACCCTAAGATAACCATAAAATCATAAAAACAATTTAAACCCCTAAAAACACTAAAGACTCAAGAAACTGTAAAAACAACTAAAAACCATAAAATACCTCAAAGTCCCTAAATCCCCTAAAAAATGAAAATCCTAAAAACAAATAAAAATTTAAAAAAACATAAAAAATATAAAAAAAAATAATAAAACCTTGCAACATAAAATAAATTAAAACAAAAAAACCTAGAAATGCTAAAAACACAAAAAACCGTAAAAACCCAAAAAATCATGAAAACCCCTAAAATCCAAAAAACCCTCTAAAATCCTATAAAAAACTAAAAAATAGAGACTATAATAACACTTTAAACCTTTAAAAACGTTAAAAACTCTAAAAAACAAAAAATTAACAAAAAATATTAAAAAAACCATAAAACCCAAAAAAACATAAAATCCTTAAAAACCATATGAAGCCTCAAAATCCATAAAACCATAAAAAGACATAGAAATACCTAAACCCCCTAAAATGTTAAAAAACCTAAAAACCATGAAAACCGCTATGAAAACCATAAAAACCAAAATACAATTAATACACCTAACAACACTAAAAAAATGCTAAAACCCTAAAAGACCCTAAAATAATTAACCCCCCCCCCCAAAACCATAATAGCCCTAAAAAATATAAATACCTCTAAACCCCCTAAAAAATTATGAAATAAATGAAAAATATAAAAACCCTTTTTATCCCTAAAAATGATAAAATCTATAAAAAACCATAAAAACCAATATACTCAAAAAAACCTAAAAACCAAAAAACCCCTAAAAATCCCCAATAACCCTAAAATCATAAAAAAACTAAAAAGGACCTAAAAATAAATAAACACGTATAGAAGCCTCATTAAATATTAAAAACATTAGAATAATTATATCCCCTAAAAACCTAAAAGAACCAAAGAACCTTAAAACACCCTTATAACATATAAACCACAAACCCTGAAAATCCCAAAAAACCTAAAAATTCTATAAATACATAATATGTCCAAAAATACCCAAAAAATAAAAACACCTAGGAAAAGTGATCTCCAAAAGATTTATATCCCACTAAGTAAAGATATATTTGTGGATTTTGTGGTCAGTGTATACCACAAAGGGATCTCCCAACAAATAGTGTCTCTAACAGCAAAAGGCATGCACAACCGCTGCGAGCTCGAGGTCATGTGTTGGATAATTCTGTTAAAGAGGCTTTAACTTATGAGAACCATACACAACGACTCACTCATCCTGCATCAAGACAGCTCCAAGCCCAATACCTAACGCATCGCAAAAGATCGTATAAGCTCTTCCTGGATCTGGCAAGATCAGTATCGGTGTTGAAGATAGCCTTCCATTAAGTTCTTGAAAAGCTACTTCACAAGGTTCTGTACAATCTAATCTCAACCCCTTTTTGGTCAAATCTGTAAGCGGTGCTTCTATTCATGAAATGTCCTGAATGAACCGCCTATAATATCCAGCAAGTCCCAAGAAACTCCTGATATCAAAGATGTTCTTGGGCTGCTCCTAAGAAACTACATCACTCACCTTCTCAGGTTCAACTGAAACTCTAGACTCAGAAATAATGTGACCCAGGAAGTGTACCTCATCTATCCAAAAGTGGCATTTACTGAACATAGAATAATGCTGACGCTCTCTTAGTGTTTTCAGCACGATCTCAATATGGGTTGCATGGTCATGCCTCGAGCTTGAATAGACTAAGATATCATCCACAAATACAACCATAAAATAATTAAGGTAAGGGTGAAAAATCTGATTCATAAGATCCATAAACACTGCAGGTGCATTCGTAAGCCCAAACGACAAGACTAGGTACTCAGAGAGACCATACCTACTCCTGAACGCCATAGGAGGTACATCTGAAGTCCTCACATGCACCTGGTGATTGACAGACCACTAATCTATCTTTGAAAACACCTTCTCTCCTCGGAACTGATCGAAGAGGTCATCAATTCAAGGTAAAGATTTCGGATTCTTAATAGTCATCTGATTTAACTTACGACAATCCACGTAAAGACGAAGGGTACCATCTTCCTTCTTGGAAAAGAGAACTAGTGATCCCCAAGGAGAAGTACTAGGATGTATAAGGTCTTTTTCTTCTAGGTCCTACAGCTGAATTTTATGCTCCATAAGTTCCTTAGGTTCCATCCTATAAGGAGGAATGGTCACTGGTGATTCTCCTTGTACAAGCTCAATAGTAAACTCCACCTATTGCAATGGAGGTAGACAAGAGAAATCATTAGGAAAGACATTAATTAAATACTCCACCATGGGAGGATAAGCAGAGGGTTGTAACCCATGGTCATTAAGACAAAAACTGGCAACTTGTGTCGTGACACCGCCTACTCTCTGGTGTTTCGGTCCTTCTCGTGTCACACTAAGATACCGTTATCCCTTATGCATATACGTGTTGGCTTCTGGTGACGTAAATTCTACCCTACGATGATAGCAGTCAATCTGGGCTCTATAGGGAACTAACCAATCCATCCTGACTATTACATCAAAACCTGACATATCCAAAACATACAGGTTCCAAACGAAAAGGTAACCGCCCACCTCGAGGGGAAAATTCTGAATATGATGAATTCCCTATGAACGGATACCTAAGGGGGTATCTAACGTGATTATGTCATGATACGAATCAACTTTGAGGCCCAAACCTCTAATAATCGCCTCCGATATAAAAGAGTGAGAAGCACATGTGTCATACAAAGCAGATACTAACGTAGAGGAAACTAGAATCGTACCTTGTATAGTAGATGGTCCGGCGTACTTCACCTGCGGCGTAGGCTCAACTGAATACAACTGGCTGGCACCACGACCCTGAGTCAGAGTCTCGCAACCTTGAGTAGACCAGCCCTGCTGGCACTGAGATTCATTCACCTGATTACCTCTACCTCGACTGCCGCCACGGCCTGATCGGCCGGCGGTATTCCGACCACCTAAATGGCGTGATCCTGCTGATCCAGCACTAGATTGTGGAGTAGGTACATATCCCTTCTCACTGGGCCTTGGGGGAAAAGTCTCGTAGAAACAGTGGAGATGACCCAACCTACCACAACCTCTACACTCCATTGGATTTCACCTACACTACCTCATCATATGTCCCGACACCCCACATTGGTGACCGATAGGAGTACCTCTTGAGAAAAGGTTTTGACCACCACTAACACTACGAGAGTCCTCAAAATTTCGCTTCATCCTATAAGCAGATCCACTGGAACCCTTTGGTGTCTAACCGCCCTGGTTCACACTATCCACTTCTCTTAAATTCCTCTATGTGATCAAAGCCTATTTGACGATCTCTGAAACAGTCACCAGTCTCAACAAATTAACCTACGACCTGATGGCATAACACATCCCATCCTCAAAATGCCTAGCGACCATGAGATCATCAGCAGTTGGTGTAGGAGAAAAACGCTGTAACTCAGGGAAATAAGACGAATATTCCATAACAGTCATGGTCCCTTACTGCAGATTCATAAAGTCCCTAGCTTTGTCAGCCCTCAATGTCTGGGGAATGAAGTAATCAAAGAAGACGGTCTGGAAATCTGCCCAGATCATATCTCTCTGCTTTCCCGACAAGAAATTGACATCCCACCACCTCTTGGCTGAACCACGTAGAATATAAGCTGTGAGCTTGACCCTCTGCTCTAGAGGAATCTTAAGGAGCTCGAAGATTGTCAGAATAGCTTCCAACCAGGACTCCACAGCAAGTGTTCTTCCATCTCCCATAAATGTAGGAGGATGCTGCGAGTAAAACTCGTGGGTCAACTCTACCATACTCAGGGAAGGTCACACTCCACCTTGCATACACTTCATCATATACAAGAATCTCTCAAGGAACTAGGTATCGATGCCCATCTCAGGAATAGAAAGAAGACCCACATGTGTCTCGATAGGAAGATCAACTGGTGGCTCGGGGCCTGCCACCTCAAGAACGTGATCGTCACCGCCTTTAGCACGCACGACTCGAGGAAGTCCCAGAGGCATAGTTCTATAATGCCAAACGAATGTCTCAAAAGAAGAAAACAACAAATTAATGGTTGAACTCTAGAAGCTAGGACATGTACTAAGCCTTCCTACCCCAAATATCACATATCCACACCCATAGGAATTCTTAATAAAACCTGCAATTGCTCATATTTAACTTAATCTAGTGACATGGTATTTCCAAGCCCATAAGGTCAGATACTCCTCATGAACTGAAAGATGAAACACACTTGGATTTAATTTCTCATTTACTTGTGCTAATCAAGTGTTTTTATTTCCTTGGAAAATTATTGGTTTATTTTTAATGTCATTTTCCGATTCATAATGGCCCATAAACCTTACAAACCAATGAGTGAAACCCACTAAAACCACATCATTCCTCAATTCACAACCTACAAGATGGGTTAGCATAGCTCCACACATATTAACAAGGCATGTAAATAAAAAACAAGCAATGATTTTTGGAAATTTAAACGCGTCATGGCAAGATGCATGGCCTAATCATATTGTGCCTATCATGATGCCTGTTTTAATGCATAACCCTCATTTCATCTGGTCGAACCCTGAAATCCAAATTCCAACATTGAAAATATCAATAACATCACCAAACATGCGAAGCAACCAACAGTGAAACTGTATCAATAGTAAATAGGAGAATCAACAACAACATAAAATAGTAAACTTGGCCCATACCCTGTACACGGGTTCGCGACGCCCAAGAACATCTCATAGCCGAGTCCCTATGTTTTCCCAGTCTCCATGTTTATCATTTCCAAATAGTAAGGCAAGAAAGAAATAAACCCTCCGATACCACTTTGGACGTCCCAGACCCGGCTGCACCTCAACCCAAGCCCCAATCCCGGTTGGCCACATGACCCCTGGCTCGTCTCCCCATAGGCTAGGGGCTGCCGACTAGCAGCGTGGGTGTAATGGTAAATCAGTGTGGAGATTGTACCCCCATGTCAGAGTACACAGGAGTATAGTAGAAAAGTAATAGAAAAAGCGGAAGCACAACCAATGGATAAACAATAGAAAAAGTGAAACATACAGACCAACTAAGAGAAAATGGAAAAAGCCTGATAAATATACAAAATCCACATAGGCAGCGTCTGATAAAAAAAGGATGCATGGGATACTGATACAATGGGAATAAATAGAATTCTTACTGTACAGTAACACAAAAAGAAAAAAAAAGTAGTCCACAAACATCTCTAGCCAAGCTCGGTCCTCTGCTCTGGAACTCCAGTAAGAACATACATGTATCAACAACCTGAAGCTAGGCTTTTCCCCTACTAGTACCTGCAATAGTAAAGTCTACACGGGTGCCGAGGAGGCAACCCATGAAGGGTGTGAGACAAGTCTCTGTAGGCCACCACCAACAATGTGTACATGTATTCCAAATAGGTGTTCACAAAATAAATAGTGTGTAGTAAACTATAGGTATGTAATTAAAAGAAATAAACAACCCTCTTGCTCAGGTTCCAGAAGGACACATGTCGGGTCTACCTGCTTCAGCTCATGGCTGGGATTCTGAACAATCACCAGTGGTATAAGTACATAGATATAGGTTATCACTGGCATGAGGTAAACATGCATCTCGTCCATGCTTCTCACATACGTAAATTCATCACTGGCCCGAGGTATAAATGCCTCTCATCCATAAGCACTATAGCAGGCATGGAGAAGAATGCCTCCCACCCGTAAAGGTTGTTTAGACACTAGTTATGAAATATTCCCATTCAATTACACTAAGATTCATCTGGAATAGCAATAATTCTTCCCGCCCACATAGGGAGATTCATCTGGCACAGGGTAAGAATGCTTCCCGCCCACACATGGAGATTCATCTGGCATGGGGTAAGAATGACTCTCACCCATACATGGGTTATCAAATGGTTGTCAACATAGCAAGGCATGACCATTCACATCACAATATATAAGGCAAACCATATTATATTCTATCAAATTAACAAAGCATGGCAATTCCATATTTAAATACCACATAATCACATCTCAAGGAAAACATACCTTTCAATCCATTCAAGGGGTTTAGCCTATCTCTTCCTAGCCACCCTCTAACCATGTCATCTAATTTTCCTAACATGGAAAATTCCCTTTTAGGACATGTCGTTATGTTTCAAAGGTGAAATGTGACAAATCTCAAGGAATATCACCTATGGTTGACCACTCCCAGTCCACACCAAATCTAAACACACTAACAAGGTTAGATTCATCAATCTCATGCCACACAGGTCATTTTTAAAATGGGCGGTTAATAAAAATAAAGGGTTTGGAAAATGTCAAACCACGACACAATGATAATAACTCCAAAAGGAGAAAACCCAAAATGGAAACCACATGACCACCTACCTTAGAGCTGTAGACATATGCTCACTTTATATCGACCTTAGATTCATAGTAGGATGGATGATATTTGAGTTCCAGTCCAATGCTATGGAAATAGGGCATATGAGCCTGCATCAAAATAGAGAAATGAAAACCAAGATTCAGCGAGGAAATAAGCTTAAATTTGGTAAGCCTTACCTTGTCCTTTCTAATGCTTCGATCAGATCAAGAATCGAGTGCCGAACGAAGAAGAAACCAAGAAAAGAGAGGGAGAGAGTTCTGGATCTCAAAAGAGGGATCCCCTCCATTTTGTCCGCGGGAAGGAGGACGAGAGAAGACTTTTGTGTTTTAAAACAAGTAAAGGGAATATGGTAATTTCACGCAGGATAGGGCCACACAGTTTAGGTTCACGTTTTACCAAACCGTGCACAAACCGTGTACACCTCACTGCCTCCCAACTAAGGGCCGCACGTTTTAGGTGCACGGTTTAGGCGCACGGTTTACCCAAACCGTGCACATCCCGTGCACACCTCCCTGCCTCCAGACCAAAGGCTGCACGATTTATCCCAAACCGTGTGCAGACCGTGCGCAAGCCATGCACCCCTATCTGAAATTCTATTTCTCAAATTCCCAGTCTCCGAACAAACCCCGAACACTCCTCGGACCATTTTTAGGACTTTAAACACATTAAACTAGATTAAAGGAGAGATTCGAAAGAAAACTAATGACCTGTACCATTTCCAAAGAGTCGGGTCATTACAAATAATTTGATAAGTAATTAATTAATCAAGAACTTAAAGGTTTAAAAAAATCTTACATAATAACATTACCTTCATTCATGATGTTCAAAGAGTACAAAGGGTGGAAATTAATAGCCAAAGAATGATATACAAGTATAACACCTAGTTTCCACAATTCAAAAAACTTTAATGATTATTTTTATAAATTTGAAACATGATTATGAAATTTAGGGACTAGTAGAACATCATTTTTTAATGTAAAGACAACTATCCCACCAATTTCAACATTAAATATACCACGGTGGGGAGGGCTTGGAATTTGTAGCACACTATGGGATGGGTATTTAAAAGAATGTTTGGGAATTAATTAATATAAATATTTTCCCAGAAGAATCCTCTAAGAAAGGGTATTAATCTTGCTCTTGGAATTTAAATATTAACCCATTTATGGCCTCTTTAATTCTCTTAGTTTACTCCCTTATAATTGGGCCACCAACTACTCATAATGGGTCTTGTGAAATCATTTTCATTATACCCTCCTCATCAATCCCTTAGTCAATCCATCAAAACCCATGTGTTCCACGATCCTAATCAAATCATAATAAAACCATAAAACCATAAAAACACTTAAAACCCTAAAAACATCAAAAACAATAAAAAAACTACAACCCATCAAAATCACAAAAAAACCATAAAACCCATAAAATCCTTTAAATCCCCTAAAAACCCTAAAATCTAAGAAACACTAAAACCCTAATAAAACCATAAAACCCTAATAAACATAAAACACCTAAAAACCAAAAAGAACTAAAAACCCCCCAAAACCCTAAAAATCATAAAACCATAAAAATCCATAAAACCCATAGAATCCAATAGAAACTATAATATCCCTCCCAACTCCTAAAAATGTTTAAAAAAATTAAAAACCTTAATTCCCTAAAAAACTAAAAGAGCACCCAATAAACCCTAAAATCACTAAAAACCTAGATGACCCTCATAATCCATAAAACCATAAAATTATAAAAGGCCCTAAAAATACACAAAATTGTAAAAAAACACAAAACCCTTAAAAATCTAAATGAAACCTAAAAAACCTAACAAATCATAAAATAACAAAAAAAAATAAAAAATACTAAAAACCATAAAAACCCTAAACACCATAAAATCCCCTAAAACCAGTAAAACCCATAAAAACCAATAAAATCCCCAAAACCCACTAAAATATAATAAATCATTAAACACCTAAAATTTTTACAAAACAATAAATAACCTTAAAAGCTAAAAAATCACAAAAAATCCCTAAAAACTCCGAAAACCCAAAATACAAAAAAAATTCCAAAAAAATCAAAAAACCCTAAACTCACCAGAAACCCTAAAAATCCTTAAAAACACTAAAAAACATTAAAATCTTAAAATTCAATAAAATTCCATAAAATCATAAAAAAACCATGAAACACCAAAGGAAATCTTAAAAACATAAAAAACACTAAAAACCCCTAAAATCCACGAAAATTCTAAAAAACCCTAAAAAACCTAAAAACCCTTAAATATCATAAAAAACCTAAAACCCCTAAAAAAGTAATAACCCCCTAACAATCCAAAAAAACTATAAAACCCACTAAAACTCAATAAATCATTTAAACCCCTAAAATTGATAAAAGAACTCTAGAATCCATAATGACCCTAAAAACACAAAAAACCCCTAAAACCCAAAAAATTTCAAAAACCCTAAAAACCATAAAACACATAAAAACCACCAAAACCCTAAAACCCAAAAAAAATCCCAAAAAATCCCTCAAAATATAAAATCCCTAAATATCCTAAAAGTAACTTTGAAAACATAGAAAATTAAACACACTTAAAACCCAAAAAAAATCCCTAAAAACTATAAAACCACCTATAATCATAAGATTAGGGAATTGAATCCCTTATATATGTGTTAATGGGTTTTCCATCCATTTTACTATTATGATACTGAGAACAACATCACTTATATATGTGATACTGGTCATGAAGTCCCCTTTGCTACTGTGATACTAGGAATGGTGTCCCTTATATTAATGTGATATTGGTCCTGGAATCCATTACATATGTGATACTAAGAATTTCATCCCTTTATAATATTTCAAATTTATTCTCATAGATACTGAAGCAGGTATTGTCAACCTAGATTCCATTCAGGAACCAAAGATGAACCATTTATAATTGTTATTACTACTTTACATTATTATATCTTCACACTTCCATGTTATACTCATAAAAATGATATTAATAGATTTATTTGGTGGTGGCCTACTAAGATTTATCTCTCACCCTTCAGGGATAGCTATGGTACCTGGGAAGATTAAATTCTTGCAGATTTAGATAAGGGGAAGCGCCCTCTTACAGATGTATGACTTCTAGAATGAAATCAGACATAGCTAGTAGCAAATGACCAGGATTGATATCAGGAAACTTGGACTGTTTTTTCAATTTTTGTACCTTTTTTATAGTACTACTATTTTCTGGTTGTATCCATTTATTACTACATTAAGGATACATTCCATGAATTATCATCACTTTTATATATTATTCTGTTATTAGTTGATTACTATTACTTGGTTGTTTATATCTACTTCTGTTTTGTCATTTGTTTATAAATTCATCCTCTATTATTTTTTAATTAAATATACAATATGTTACATTATGGTAATGAGGTCCTATTCTCCCAATAGAGAGATTCTAGGACATCGCTTATAGTCCACGAACTCTGGCATTTTGGGAGATATTCTTGAGTTCATGTGGCCCATTGGGCTCGAGGCACAATTGACTGGTTAACAAATCTAGGACATAATAATGTGGCATTAGAGATTATATTTTCTCTCATTAATATTTTTTAGGAAATAGAATAGATATTAGGAATGTGACCTTGTTTGGAAATATGTTGTGCATGGGCGTAGCTAACCCATGTACAATGAAAATTCAAATTGTCTCAAATTGAAATTTCTATTTACTTCTTTTTGCTTATTACAGTTGAATCGATTCCACCATTGGGTGATGTAATTGAATTATTATATTATTATTGATTAAATTATTAATTATATTTCATCCTTGTCCAGGTTAGATAATGGAAATAAATCATTGGTCATGTATCATATTACGCACCTTGTAGGAAATTCTTATGCCATGAATATTCCATTCCATATAGGAGCATTGTGTTATTTTTATTGGATGTGATTTGCATGAGTGTCTTGACCATTTTAAATATAATTGTTAAATGGAAAATGATTACTATAGGGTATTTAAATTATTTAGTTGATAATTACCATTTATGCGATAACCTAATAGCATTTTCCATCATAGGCTATAGTAGACACCCTACACCACCAACTATGGAACATTGAGTTATAGACCATTGGTCGCATAGACTGAAACATGTTATTGTATGAACTCACTAGATTTCATATTTCAGTTTATAAGGTGTATGGGGCCTCATGTGTGTAAGTGGTGAACCATTTGGTTTATCCATTTAACAAAAAATTAATGTAAAAATATATAAATTAAATAAAATAGAAATTAAAAAACATGGAGCTTGACATAGTACTATTAATAGTAGTGGGAAGTAGGTAGCATCTTAGTTGTTCCCAAAAAAATTTATATCACCCAAACATAACTACATGAGCCAAAAGATGGGCGAGAATATTACATAGAAAGTACTTGTACATGTTCTATTTCATTATATGTGGTTTTTTCCATTATCAAATCTTATCTCAGGCATGTATTTGGTGATTTTAGACTAATTCCACCATGATGTGTACCACTAGTATGCTAGGTGGGTAGTGACGACCATGATCAAAGTTAGTGTTCCATGACCCACTAGTTATACCTCTTGTAGTGCCTCATGTGGAACCTATTATTATACCCATCTTGGTCGATGATTCATGATTTCTAGGATACTTTATATAACTTATGAAAACCATATAAGCATCTCTGCACTCAGCCCTTCTATGGGACAGTTGACTTAGGAGTTCTATTAGCAACATCCATCCACATTTTCAGTGGAAAAAGGACCACAAGCTACATATTTATGGCTTAAGATGATCATGTGTATATTTTATCATCTAGAGACACCTCCTAAGGGAATAGTGCAACTCTATACTTATATAATGAGTGGATACGATAAACACTGGTGGGATATAGTGAATTAGGATGGTCTCTATCAAGAAGCGATGTAGAGGTAATTCCATTTGATCTTATACAATTATTTCTTTCTTTAGAATCTGAGGGATGAGTGTGTCTGAAAATTCATGAACCATCAGTAGGGTTCAATGCAATTCATGGACTATTTGACTCATTTTATAGAGCTTTGGTGCTTCACATCTATCAATAGTGCTAATGAAATAGAAAAAAGAGACGATTTGAGGATGGTCTCAGGCATCTTATTTATTATTATGTAAATGTCTGCTAGTTTAATACCATGTTTTATATTTTGAAAAAGGTCCCAATAACCTAATAGAAGCTAAGGGAACCTATTGGTGTGAGCTGAGGCAGTTCAGATCCCAGGCAAAGTACTAGTTCTTCTTGCAGCCAAAAGAGACTCTTTGAGTCTGCGTGCATGAGCGGTGGAAGCTAGTTGACACCCACATATAGATATATGGTATTTCAATAGTGTGGGAAGCTTTGGAATAAGATGCCCCAATGTCCAAGAGACCCCATCGAGTGTCAAGGCTACCACATATTGGGAAATATTTCTAGTTTCTATAGGAACTTACTATCTGTTTGGAGTAAAAGAGGATCTATAATGTATCCTGTATTTGGATAAGTTTTAGTGTACCTCACAAAGAAGGTTTATGGAGTACTAATAGTCATAAAAGTATAGGATGAGGTCATGTTCATGGTATCCAGACATTGGATTTTCAGTGGCAATGGGGCAGAAATTCTCCTGGTAGTTAGGTTATTGAACATGGCCATGGATCAAGCCATATCTATTCAGTGTAGCCTATGCAAGAAGTGCAGGATTTTCGGCTATCTATAGTTTGTGATAATTTTTTAGTTGCCTATATTATCATTTCTTCTTTATTTGATACAACTGTGTCACATTCTTTCATATATGTGCCTTTTGTGGAGTGTCTCAAACTTTATATTGAGTAATATTGTGGCGTAATGAAGCTAGACACATATTTGGCTATATGATCTGAGAGAATACCCCAATGTAAGGACTATCCTATTGAGGTAGGAATATACAGTTTCTTTTGGAAACTCTTCATCCTTAATTTTACAGTATTTGATGTCATTCTCGGAATGGACTGGTTGGTTCCTTATCATGCCTATGTGGATTATTATCACTAGAGGGTTTCATTTACATCACCGGATGGTTGTATGTAAATTTAAAAAGGTATGTGGTATGTCTAGGATGGTAGATCCGGAGTAGAGAAACATCGTCTATGTGGTGTGAACTCAAAAATTTCTTTCCTTTATATGAGTGATCAGGGACTACATCAGATTTATTTCCCTCCTATAGTCAATCGATTAAGGTATTTATTCCCCGATGACTTTTCTGGAATACCTCCTAAGAGAGAGGTAGAATTTAGTATTGAGAATGTTCTTAGAGCTTCACCAATATCCATTCAGCCTTACCAGATGGCTACTATTCAGTTGCATGATATCAAGAGGGAGTTATAATATTTAGAAGAAATGGGATTCATAGTGTCCAATACTTCTCCCTAGTTTTCACCCATCCTTTTCACCAAGAAGTCAAACATAACCCTCCAGATATTCATGTATAACTAGAAGTTGAAAATGGAAAAAGTAAAAAAAAACATTATGCATTACCTCTCATAGATGATATTTTTGACCATCTTAGAGGAGTGAGGATTTTCTCAATGATTGACAAGAGATTGGGCTATCTTCTAGTTTGAATTAGACATTCATATATTCCATGTACAAAATTTAATAGTGGGTAAGAATTATATGAGTATCTTGTAATGTTTCTGGCTCTTATTAATGTGCCTTCCATCATCATGGATTTGATAACCATGGTTTTCCATCCTAATCTAGATTAATTTTTCGTGGAATTCATATATGAAATATTGGTGTATTCTCATTCTCAGAAACACCATGCCCCTCATCATGAGATCATTTTGAAAACACTGATCGAATACTAGATATATGATAGGCTTGGTAAATATCACTTCTGGATTGAAAAGGTTCATTTCCTGGGTCATATTATCTCATAGGAGGAGTTTTAATTGACCTAGAGAATGTGAGAGATGTGGTTACCAAGGAGCATACTAAGAACATCATTGAAATACAATTTTCGTGGGGTTATTTGGTTACTATAGGAATTTTATATTGTACTTTATATGATTAGAATCCCCACTTAGGGGCTTGACTACGAAGGGTGTGAATTTTATGTGGTCTAAATCATATGAGATAGCCTTTTAGGAGTTAAAAAGAATACTGACTTCAACATTGATCCCGATTCTTCCTGAGTCATGAAGAAGTTATACAGTATATTGTGACATATTAGGTATCGATCTAGGAGTACTTTTAATGTAGGAAGATAGAGTCATTTCATATAGATTTCGGGAGTTGAGGCATCATGGGTGGAATTACCGGAAACATGATAACATGTTAGTAGCTATAGTATACACCTTGTGCAGTTAATGGAATTACATAGTAAATATTAGGAAGTTATGATGGGTTGAACATCTATAGTACTTTGACTTTGATCTAACCTATACACCAGGTATAGGAAATTATGTTGTTGATTCTCTATGTCGGAGGAGTCAAAAACAAGATGTTTGGGAAGCCAGTAGTGAATGGAAGCATAAGGATCTATTTTATGAGATGAACATTGAAGTGTAGGACCATCACGCATAGTCTGTTATCAAATCTATATCAATGACCTCATCACTTATCGATAATGTGTATATGAGTAAGTTTTTAGAACATGAGGAATTGGTCCTATGAGAGAGTGTTTCTGGTGATGAACTGCCACTGGATTTGACTATTGATAAAGAAAATATCTTATGTACACATGGGAATATTTGGGTTCCCATGGATATGATAGAGGATTTGATGCATGATTTTCATTCTTCTTAGTGGGTTGTTTACACGATAATCTCTAAGATGAATCGTGACAAGAACTGACAGAATTGGTGTCTAAGGATAATGTGTCAAATAAAAGGTTTATCATCTGTTGTTTGACTTTTCAGTAGGTGAGGGAGGAGCACTGGGGTCCTACATTATTTATATATCTATTACCTATCTCGGAATGGAAATGGGAAGAAGTTTCCATGGAATTTTTTGTCTTCTTACTATGGTCTTTTAGAAGTAGCAACATTAAATGGGTATTCATTGACCGAATGATGAAGGTAGTAAGCTTTATTTATATGTTGGAGACTTTTTTAGTTGATGATATGGGAATATTATATGTATGTGACATTGTCAGACTACATGGGGTCCCACATACTATTGTTTCAATTTGGGATTCTCATTTAACATTGAGGTTCAGGAAGTGGTTGCATAAGGAAATGGGTACGCAATTTCATTTGATCATAACCTTTCACCCTTATAACGATGGTCATTCAGAACAAACCATATAGGTGTTGGAGGACATTCTCTATGAATGTGTCCTTGATTTATGCGGTTCATAGAAGAAGCATATCCCTCTCATCGAGTTATCCTACCATAATAATTATCATGAAATAATTAATATGGATCCTTATGAGGCCCTATATAAAAGTCCATTCCATTCACCTATGTGCTGGTTATAGTCTAGAGAGGCAGTTCCACTAGATCCTCATCTCGATCATGAGGCTTCAAATCAGGGTTATCTGATTGGGAAGAAGATTTCTACTGCTCAGTCTAGACCGAAATCATTTGCTGGTCACTATTGATGAACTGTAGGGATTGAGGTCGGGGAAGTGTATTCTTTCATGCATCAAAAAAAATTAGGCATATATTAATAAAGAGGTAAGGGAAGTTTTTTCTACACATTGTTGATCCTTTTGAGATTCTGGTGAGTCGAAAGGGTATCCTATCAGTTATTATTACCTCATAGGTACCATTCCATGCATGACATACTCCATGTTTCACAACTTCTATGATATCCTGATAACTACCTTGTAGATTTGATCCTAAGTACATTGAGCTTAATGTCGATGCTTCTTTTGTGGAGTATCCTATATGTATCATTGATCCTAGTATGAAGGCCATTAAAGGCTGGAATTTCCCTTTAGTATGGCTGTTTTTTGTAGTACAATTGTTAATAGGATGATACATGGGAACGGGAGACCGACGTACATGCTAATTGGTCGATGTTATTCTAGGATGAAGTTTTTTCTCCCTTGGAAGGTGAAATCAGGGATGAGTTACTTTGAAGGGGGGAAGACAACAAGATTTCATATTTTATCTCAGGTGTGGCTAATTTAAATTTTTCTCCAATTCGTTATTATAGACCTAATATATATTCCTAATGAGGGTTTTAGGGCATTAGGAGTGTGTAGGTCTTGTTTAGAGCTCAGAACCACAACCGGTGTACAAACCAATCAGCCGTATGGTTAGTACAAACCACAAAACCAACCTGAATTGTATCTCCTAACTATGCAGGAATGGATAGTGATGTGAAGTAGGGTTCATGGTTTTCTCAAACTATGTGCTAAGGTCTACACACCCATAAAAAATTGCATACATTTTAGTTGAGGGTTTTTTTCATCGATGTCACAAAGATTCTCAAATTGTGTGGCCTAACCATGTTGGTTCCCCCTTAGCACAAAAAAAGTTCATGGTTTACACATTTTTTGGCGAGCCGTGTAGCCTAACTGTGTGACCCCTATTTTTGGGAAAATTTTCCAAAACCGTCTTAATGAAATGCTTTAACTCTTACTTATTTCTATTTCCTTTCTAGAAGCAATCTAGAGCTCCTATCTTCTATTTTGAGATCCCTCTTTTCTTTTTGATAGGATTGATCCATTTTTTCATCTAGAGTCAAATTAGAGCTCAATTTATCTCTTTGTATTTGTTTCACTATGATCTTAATTCCTTTTTAGTTTTCCTTCCATTAACTTCTCCTTGATAAATTCATTGAGGTGTAGGATCATAGACCCTATTTTCAGGGAGCTGGTACATTATTAAGATCACTTAAAATACAACTGATATAAAGGATGATATTGGATTAGGAAATACATATGAGCATGTGGTAGATAGTCAATAAATTAATCCTTAAGTTTTGATGTATTATTACTTGATCCATTATGCCAAATGCATGTTTCATTGTGCGATGCATCTAAATTGCACCTAACATAAATTGGATTCCTTGTTTAGAACCTAATTATCTTATTAGACCCTTGGATATTGATTACTAAAGATAGAGCTTCCCCATTTGGTGTTCCATATTACATTCCTAATGGGTTTAATAAGGATATGTCCAACACACCTATTTGATTGTTTGGTCTCTCATATGGATTGTGATATCATAAATGAAATGGATGCATGTAGTGTTATACAATGTATAATGATATTATAAATAATTTAATTTTATAATATTTAGTTATAAGCCAAATTCATCTAATTTTATTAAACAATGGTTACACCATTATTCATATTAAATGATAATGTGAAATGTATTATCCCTGGGCTCATATTAAAGCCAACAATTAATTATAATGAATGAGAATGAAGACCCTTATTCATGTCTATTATAAATTGTCTTGTATACGATTTTTCTTAATAAAAAATTGGTCTGGTGACCCACACTAATTAAGATGAACTTTCATGATGGCACTATATATCATTAAATTGGTATAGGGACCCGTATATGAATGTGACACTATACGGGAATTACATCCCTTGTAATACTCTATAGGCATGGAATCCCTTGTGATATAATATGGGAATGTATTCCCATATAATGATACTAAGCATGGTGACCCTATATGTGTTACCGAGCATGGAGTCCCTTATATATGTGGTATAGGTCAATGCATTGCCTATACTATTCTGATAAAGGACATGGAATAACTTATATATGTGATACTAGGCATGACATACCCAATAATCATGAGATACTAGGCATGGAGTCCATTATATAAATTGGATACATGGAATGGATTCCCATACAAATTTTTACCGAGAATTAGACCCCTTGATACTATTACTGAGTTATTCCAGCACGGGATGAAGAAGGTAGTTTTAACATGGTTTCTACTCAGGAAGTAGAGATGAACTATTTACAATTGTTATTACTGATTTACATTATTATTTATTAACACTTCCATGCTATACAAATAGACTGGATATTTATAGATGCCATTGGTGGTGGCCTACTTGGATTTATGTCACACCATGTCCGAGCCACCTATAGCACTTAGGCATGTTACATTCTTATAGGTGAATATAAGGGGAAGTGTTCTCTTACAAATTCATGACGCCTGGAATGACTTGGAAGATGACCGAGTTGTAGCTGAGGATGCTAGGCTAGATTTTCCCCTTTTTGTACATATTTTTATAGAACTACATCCTATTGGTTGTATCCATGTTTTCCTACTTTATAGATACATGACATACAATATTAAGACTTTGTAATTTGATTTAGTTATCAACTAATTACAAATTATTGGTTGTTTATATCTTCCTCTATTGTGACATCTATTTATATATATATATGCTTCTGCTATAATTTTTTATTACATATTCACTGTTTTCCACTCTAGTAATGAGGTAACAATCTCCCCATACATGCACCCTACACCCTTGCTGTTAGTCTAATGCCTCTGGTTTTTGGGGAGATATGCTTGAGGCCATGTGTCCCATTGGGCTTCTGGCACTTTTGAGTTTCATTCAGGTTTATGACATCACAAAATCCATAGTATAAGATTCCCAGTGAAACCTTAATTCATTTAATATCCCCTCACCTTCACAATCATGTAAAGAATATCCTCCATATCAAAATAGCGTTGCATGCCCATTATGTCCCGGATGTCATAGTTGAGTCTATTCACAAACCTTGTAATTATGGAATCTTTCTCCTCATCAATATTGTCTTGAATCCTAATAATCTCCACATCTTTATGATACTCCTCAAAACTGATATCTCCTTGTTTTAAAACCCAAGACTTGTGGAACAAACCACAATAACAGTGATTCAAAATCAACCACATATGCATTACCACTTTCATCACCTCCCATGTTCGGATGGGTCTTTCTCCACTAAGTCTTCAACTCACTTGTTTTTGATCCCACCATATACTAGGATAGTAAGTTAATTAATTGACTGCTAACTTCAAATTATTTTCCTTCAAATAGTTCTGACAATGAAAAAATGTTATACCATTCATTCCCATTACAAATATGTTTCAGGAAAATTCTAACCTTGGAATGTAGGGATCATAAACATTACTTTTTTACAATATTTGGTTTCCCTCCATGGTTTTTTCTTTCTCTGAATTGGGGACTCCAAAAAATCTGATAACTGATACACTTATCTAATGAAATTCTTCATGAATTTTTATCTATATTTGGAACGAGATTTCAAATCATCAAACCTCACATTCAAAATTTGGAATTGTTCTTGTAAAGGCCTCATAAACCACTTATTTTCCATTTCATTACTATTACTCACATGTTCAATTTAGGAATCTAGTAATAAAATTTCATGAAAAAGTAATCTGTACCTCACACACCTTCTCACATGTTTAGGATAAAAAATATTATGTTCCCACATGTTTTACATGAATTTGTCTTTTTTAACAAAATTTAACACTCTCTCATGTTACCACTCAACTTTCTTCATATATCATTCTCTCCCAATTCCAAAAAATCTAATGGATCATGGGAATTTTGAAATCCTTTACTATATTTAAAATATAAAATTAAAAATGGAATCAAGAAGTAAATGTGGGAATGGGAAGATAATAGATGAAGAAAAATGATAAATGGGCATAAGAATAAAGATGTGGCAATTTTTTTGAGCAATTTTTTTGGATCTTTTTTGAAGAAATACAGTATCAACAAGATAAATTTTCAATATTTAATTATAGGATAATAAATAATTTCAAACATCAAATGGAATCAAAGTGAGAGTTGTGCTATAACATACCGCCCTCCTCATTGTCTTGAGAAGTGATAGGTGAGATACTAGGTGTTAAGTGACATCCCCATGATCCCAAAAGTAGGAAATAAATTACCAGGGCCTCATAAACTGTTGAAGGACAGTTTTCTTTTTTAATATAAAATGGAAAAAACACCAATGATATCTATAAAAATATAACTTAATAATTATGAATGAGTATTAAAATGAAATATAATACAAGAGTAAATCAAAATACAATATTAGAGTACAATTAGAATCAATGTGACATAACCAATGGAACCAAATGATAAAACATCCAAAAATGACCAAAGGAACCTGAATAAAACTCCCAATATTCTCCATGATAAAAATAAAAAATAATACCCCAAGGAATCAATAATCATCACTAATGAACTGGGATACCTTTTTATTACCTGTGTCTCAATATATAACATCTGAAAATGCACTATAGTCCCCTTGTAGGAGGTGAGTTTAAATCTTGGTAGGATTTCCCCAATTACATATCAACTCATTACACTAGTATTTAACATGTTATAAATTATATTAATTTTTTAAAAATAATTTTTATTAGTTTATATCTAACCAAAACAGTTTTCCATTAATAACAGTCAAAGAAGACTTGATTTTTTTAATGGAATACATCAACAAATGACACCATCATTAATCAAGGAAATCAATAAAGATTTTAACCATGTATCAATTTATGATTTGGAATAAAAATTTCTATTTCCCCACTCATAACCAACATCAAAACACACATAGGATTGGTGTTACAATGGACAGTTGAACTTTATATCCATAGTTCATTACTTTAATAGTTGTACTTCATGACCATTATCCATCCCATTCAATTCATTCCAAACTACTATTACAAAATCATATCAATCCATTTCAATAAAATAATTTCAAAAAATGATTTAAATTTATCAACCAAACATAAATTTAAAATCCCAATTCTAAAATTTAAAAAACGGTTTTCCAAAAAACAATCCAATACCAATGATTTCCAAAACCATAATTCAAACACGAATTCCATCAAATCACACAATGATTTTCCAGAACATTTTATGCAAGTAAATCAATTTTAAATCAAGACATCAATTTATAATGAAGATTATTTGAGATAGAAGACACATACATATCAAACATAGGTGAAAATGAAGAATATCTAAACAAATTTAACAAATCAGATTAAATTTTCAAGATTCAAACTTTGATATCATCCCCTTCTATCAGAAAAATAATATCCCATAAAGACTAACATAACACTACACGAATGCATCCTCAATAAACTAGTTCCATGCTTTGAAAATATTCAATGAAAATAGATATAAGTAAAAGAATGAATAATGAGAACTTGATGATGAATCCATATTTCCAATGCCCTTGGATTTTCCTATGAATAACTCCTAGATCAAAAGGAATTGCCTATACCACATTGAGATGAAGAGGAATTTTTGTTATGGATTGTTTAAAGGAAAATGGGTCATTTATCATGTATATCATATAAGATTCAATATTTTCAGATCTAATTTTCCATGGTGCATGGTTAGGGAACATAGTAAGGAAAATCATGCACTAATAAAGAGTGAGCCAATGCCTCTAAACACACATCGCATGGTTGAATTGCATGATTAGAAAAAACATACACTAACAATTTTATACACCACTATCCATTATTTCATAGTTTGTATAAGCAATCTACATAGTTTGGACAAACTATGCTTATAACCGTTCACCTCCCCAATATCCACTATTTCAACTGCATAGTTTCTTGGAGGTTTTTCATGGTTTCTTATCACCGTTAACAATATATTAAACTCTATAAAATCCTAGAAAACATGCGAAAATTCCTATAAAACTCTTGCAAATTATGACAATAACTTTTAATACATAAAATAATTAAATTAAGTATTAATTACCAAAAACTATTGGTGCTAAATTATACCCATTATTGGTTAACACATCCCTAGAAAGTAGAAAACTATAGTTTTTTGTTAAGAGTTATGGAAATTACTTAATAATTTCCTTTTCATGCTCCCTTGTTTCATCCTAAATATGACCGTGTTTCTATAAAAACTCCAATAGACCAATTCTTTTCCCATGAAATACATTCTATTACTTATATATAATCTATACTAGCTTATTAACCACAATAACATTAAGATCTAGGTCAATGTGATCCCATCAAAACACATGGTCTGGGTCAGTTTGATAATTCATCAATTGAGATACATGAAACAAATTATTACCTAAAATAAACCTTGGGTATAACTTATATTCCACATTACTTACACATTCAAGTATCACAAAAGGGCCTCTATATTAGGGATATAACATACCCTTATTCCAAAAATGATGATTAACAAGCCTTGGACAGATTCTCAAGAACACTTGATCACACTCCTCTAATAAAAACAACCATTGATGATTATCTGCATATAATTTCTAATGACTATATACTATCTCCATCATCTTGTCTTCAAAAACCACATTTTGGAATTTTGTCTTAAAAATTATGATCCCACAAGATTCCTAACACTATCAAAAAGTGTTTCTCATCCGAACCATTTTCTTAGAATTCACTAGTATTTCTTCCACAAATAGAACTAAAAAATCCGGATACCATTGAAATATATGATTCATCACTTCCATAAATACATCTAGTGGATTTGTAGGACCAAAAGGAATAACCACATATCTGTAATTTCCATATCTACTTTCAAAAGATGTATTCATATTATCCTCCTTCTAAATACACAGTCGGTGATATCGTAAATGCAATTAAATTTTAGAGAACCACTAGGCTCCCCTCAATTGATCAAACATTTCAAAAATTCTTGGAAGAGGATACTAATTATTTATCTTATCTGGATTAGGCTTATGATAATCTAAAAAAATTATTTAAGTTCCATCCAACTTTTTAAAAAAAAATAATTGGTGTTTCCCATGGATATGTACTAGAAAAAATGAACCCTTTTATTTCCAAATCTTTAAATTGGACATTAAATTCCAATAATTCTTTCAGTTCAGTATGATAATATGAAAGTGAGATAGGACTGGTACCTAGTAAGAGATCGATCGTAAACTCTACATATATTATGAGTAGAAAATAAGAGGAATTATTAGGAAAAACATTAGGAAATAGATCAAAAATTGTTAAAGAACAACTATTCTGGATGTGATCTATAGATTCCAAGGTCATGTCTTCCAATTTATATGAGATAGTTCTAATTTATGGAGCCAAAAATCCTACTTCAATTTCATTTATATTATGTTTTTCTCTAAATAGATTCTAAACACCATAATTAGTTGTAAAAACAAACCATCGGGTATTATATTCGATGTGAAATTTGAACATTTTCCACCAATTCATACCCAATATTAAGTCATAAATATCCATATAAATCATAAAATCCCCAAACAAATCCATAGCCATCCATTTTTATATAACATCCTTTTAACACAATGGCTCGACATTATTTTTTTCCCTGAGGAGTTTGATGTTTCGAAACAAATGGAATCTTGTCAACCTGAAAAACAAAAAGAACAACAACAAGAGAAGAAATAAATGAATGTGGAATTCTTGTATCAATCAAAGCTTACATAATGGTATCATCCAAAATAATCATACCTCTCACAATTTAAGGAATTGATTGATCATCCATGATCACCTTCCAATCCTTCAAAAATTTATTACAAGATATTATTTTCTATTTGTTACCCATGTTCATATTTCCCTAGTTGAGGAGTAGTGGTTTTTTTAGAATCACTATGGATTTCTCAGGTTAGCTGATGAGATCTATTCTGATTCAAATGTCTCTTTAAAGTATACATTTCCTGAAAATCATGAGATGTGTCCCTAGAACACGACCTCATAGAACTAGAATAATAATTATAAATATGTAACTTCTTATTGTAATTTTGACAAGCTGTAGGTGGTTCTTTATAATCTCACTTTACGTTATCAAGATAAACACATTAAACACAATCAGATGTACCCATTGGTTTAGGAGTAAAACTCATTGATCCTACCCTTTGATATGGATTCATACCACCACCATGGAAATAGGTGTCCCTCTTCCTCTTATTCATAGAATTAGAATCCCCACTAGTCCCAATAGGTATAAAACATGCTTCCTCCATCCATATTTCTTGATACACTCGTTTCTTCCACTGTTTCTCTATTAACCATCTATGTATAATCAGATATAAAAATACCAATAATATTTGATAAAATATTTGACCTCAGTCCTGATAAAAAATTAATCCATAAAGAACTCACTTATTAAAACTTTAGTTGCAAATAAGTCTAAGTTCATAAATTTATATGCATACTCTGTCATTGTGAGGTTATATTTCATCAAAATAAAGAAGTATGTTGTTCTTTAAATATGGAATGTAATAGGATAGAATTGTTTGTTAAATAATTATTCAAAATATTCCCAAATAATTCATTGTTATAATTTATCCTAAACTACCTAATCCAACCACTATCATGCAAGATATTCCAGCATGTATGTTTCCAACTTCAGTTTCAGCTTAGCAAGTGTTCCATGTCAATCAAAGATTTGATTCATCTTATTTAGCCACACTTCTTCTTTTTTAGGTTCTGAATCACCCAAAAATATGTGTGGATTCATCTTTTGGAACTGAACCAAATGATAGAATTTCCGTAGTTTACTGTTTTTATTACATATATCCATGACATTAAATTCCTAGAAAATTATCTGAATGAACTGTTGGTTCACCCATGGATCATGTGAAACCACATTCTCACCAGCCTCCTCTGGTTGATTTCCATGACTCCAACCCAGTCCCCTTCATTATAACCAAAATAAAACATCATTTGCTCTCACTCTCTATGAATTGAAGGATTATAAATTAAAAATTCACAACATCACAAATATCCCAACAAGTCTCTACAAAATTCATCAATTTTAAAGTTCAAATCATTTTTTAAAATTCCACCATGATTTTGAACATCAAACGAGTTTAAACTATTTTAAAAAATAATCACATTTTCATAAAAACATAAATCATTACTGAAAATGTATTTTTAACTGTTAATGTGAATTCATTTATAACAAATTATGTCATACTCTTCTCATTGGTTAAACTCATGATGATGGGGTGAAATCTCCTAGAAGTGTATCAAAACACCCATCTACTCAACTCCCTGGTAACTTAAGATTTATCATAAAGAGGTTATCTACTCCTTTTTATGATTTAAATTTCTTGTTCCAAAAATCATATCTACTTGCTACCATCCCAAGAGATATACTAGTACAATTTCAATGTCAATGATCAAAAAACCTAATACCATTCTTAACATCTTTCCCTTCATTATCTTGAAATGTTATGGGGGCTACTAGGCCTTATGTGACATCCCAATGACACCAAAGGATAGAAATAAATGAAAAGGGCCTCATAAATATTTAGGAGATGATATTAACTTTTAATATAATATGAAAAAACCAATGATAACCATAATTAACAAACTTCATAATGATGCATGAGTACAAAAATTCAATCCAATATAGGACTAAACCAAATGTAAATGTCATATTACATGTGGAATGAATGTGACATAACCAATGGGACAAAATGATAACAAAACCAAAAGACACAAAAGAACACAAAATAGACTCCAAATACACTCTAAGATCAAAATCATCATTCCCAAACCAAGGTATCAAGAATCATTACTAAAGAACTAGGACACCATTCCA
Organism: Viscum album; assembly: GCA_963277665.1. Classification (NCBI taxonomy): domain Eukaryota; kingdom Viridiplantae; phylum Streptophyta; class Magnoliopsida; order Santalales; family Viscaceae; genus Viscum; species Viscum album. Next base: position 2,120,395,506 of record OY728120.1, read on the forward strand.
TTACCTGTGTCTCAATATATTACATCTGGAAATGCACCATAGTTCCCATGAATGAGGGTGGGTATAAAAATATGCAAGATTTACCCAATTACATACAAACTCATGCAACTATTAATATTCATTTTAGAATATTTTTATAAAATAGTTTAAATCAATTTATGAATTTTATATCCCAACAAAATAGTTTTCCAAGGAAAATAATGAAACAATACTTCAAAACAACTTTTTTCATAGAATACATAAACAACTAACACAATAATTTTTCAAAGAACATAAAAAATATTTTAAACCATTTATAAATTTATGGTTTGGCTTCAAAAGTTCCTTTTATACACACATCCTCAACAAAAACACGCACACAAAATCTTCGTGTTACCACTGAAGGTGGAAGTTCACATCCCTTCCCTTTGATGGTGGTACATCACCACCATTATGCATCCCATTAATCTCAATCCCAACTATTATGAAAAAATAATATAAACCTATTTCAATAAAAAAATTTCAACAAATAATTTACTTAAATCAAAAAAACATGATTTCAAAATCACTTTATTAAAATTTTAAACCATGTTTTTCCAAATATCCATCCAATTTTTGTGATTTCAAAAAACACATATCAAATAACAATTCTATAAAATCACACCATTAATTTCAAAAAAACATCAATAAATTAAATAAATATTAAATGAATTATTAATTATTTTATCAAATGGAGTCAAGATAGAAACCACCTACCTATAAATATTAATTTAAAACCTAGAATGACATAACAAATTTAATATACCATCTTCAATGTTCAAGATTATAATAGAGATTTCATTCCCTTTAATCAAAAAAATAATTCCCCATCAAGAATGGAATCACAGAACATGGATATATCAACAAAAAAACTAGATCCATGATTCCAATAGTTGTAAGGATACGAGATATAATGAAAGTGATAATGAACTAGAACTTACTGATGAATCTGGGTCTCCAACGCCATTGAATTTTCTTGAGAATCACACTCGGTTTGAATGGAATTTCCACTACTACATTCGGAGGAAGTGGAGTTCATGTTAAGTCATATTTAGGAAAAAAATATTGTCTTAGGAGGTAAATATTATTTGATCAACAATTTTTCGATTTAATTTTCCATAGTGCATACTTAGAGCGCATGGGTAGGAAAACCGTGTGCTAACCATGCATGAGACACTAGCTCTAAACACACTATATATGGTTGGATCACATGGTTATAAAATCACACACCACCCATTATATACCCCAATGTACAACATTTCACAATTTATTCTAGACATGTGCATTATTTGGACAAACTATGCACCTAACTGTATGCCTCCTCAGTGTCCATTTTTTAGTTGCACATTTTCCTGGAGGTGTTGCATGGTTTCTACTAACCATTATCAAACCAGTAACCTATAGAAACGTCTAAAAAACATTACATAGCTCCAATAAACTTACAAAAACATAAACCAATAATTTTATATAGATAAAATATATAAATAAAGGTTAAACTAACTGAATCCATGGGTGCCACATGCATTGTTTTAAAATATCATAATTCATCACAAAATAAGAACCTAATGTTTCTCAAGATTTATATCTTTTATTTTAATGATTCTAGGTTGAGATGAAATATGAGTTTCTAAACTATTGTTTTGATATAATGTAATTCAAAATTGATGAATAAATTATTTCCATAGCTGATGAACAAAAATGGAACATAATTGATGTCAGCCCGATTCAAATAGAAATAAAGATAAAAGAAGGGAAAAAATGATGAACCATATTTTATAAAATTGGGCTCAAATACCAAATGATACATGATCCAAGACTCAATCAGTAGTTTCATAGGAACCATGTTCAATTTTCACATGTTGAGCACCTAGATATCCATAAGAAAACAAGTGATAAGGGCTATAAATGGTGGAAATATGGAAGAAAGAAGAGATTTTGTCAAGTTAGAACATAAAGAGAATGTGTATAAAATAAATCTTTCTACAAGACTCCTAAAAGGATGAACAATCCTTTGATAAGTTACTAATTAATCAATAATAAAAAGTATGAAAGAAAAACCCACAATAAAAATATCACCTTCATTTATGACAATCAAAGAGTACAAGGGGTGTCTATTTATATCCAAAGAGTGATACAGAAGACTAACACCTAGTTTCCACAAGTCAAAAAATTTAAATGATTCTTTTAACAAACTTTTACCATTCCCATGACATTAAGGACATTTATAACACCCTTTTGAAATGTAAATGCAACTACCCAACTACTTTTGACTTTGAAGATTCCATAGTGTCCAGGGCTTGAAAATCATAAAACACCATGTGATGCATCTTTAAAAGAATTGTTTGGCCTTAACTAATGTAAATATTGGGCCATATGATTCCCCAAATCAAGGGTATTGGGTTTACCATTGTAATTCCATGATTAACCATTTAAGGCCACATTCGTTCTCTTGGTCTTCTCCCTTGTCATTGGGCCACAAAATCTTTGCAATAGGTCGTGTGAAATAAAGCACATTCCAACCACCACATCATGTTTGTCTTCAACCCCACAATGTTCCATGATCTTCATCAAACCTTAATAAAACCATAAGGCAAAAAAACTCTAAAAAACCTATATGCGCTAAAAATCCTAAAAATCCTAATGTCCCATAAAAAATATCAAAATCCCTAAAATCCCTAAAAATCCCTAAAATCCCAAATAACATAAAACCCCTAAAATCACTAAAACCCCTAATGAAACCTTAAAAACATATAAAACATAAAACCCTTAAAAATATAAAAAACCCTAAAACCCTAAAAAAATCCAAAACCACCTAAAAATCCATAAAACCACAAAAAATCAAAAACCAATCCTAAAAAATAACTAAAAATCACTAAAAATGTAAGAAACCCAAAAAAACCCTAAAAACTCCTAAGAAAACCTGAAAACCTAAAAACACTTATAACACATAAGAAACCTAAAAAACACTAAAAGTCGTAAAAGACTCTAAAAACCCCTAAAAACCCTACAAACTATAAATCCCTAAAAACCCATGGAAACCCCAAAATACATATAAAAACCATAAAAACAATAAAACCTCTAAAATCCCTTTAGACCTCTAATTTTTTTTAAAACTCTAAAAACCCATTAATACCCAAAAAACACTAACAACCCTTGAAAACCAAAAAAACCAAAAAAACCCTATAACCCATGAAAACCCTAAAAATTTCTAATAAACACAAAAAAACCCATAAAAATCCCTAAAATTCCCTAAAAACGTAAAAAATATAAAAACATTGATAACCCCTAAGAAAACTGTAAAACCCTAAAAACAAATAAAAGCCCGGAAAACCAAAAAAACGATCAAATCCCTAAAACCCCTCAAAAACCCTAAAAACCCATAAAAATACTAAAATATCCCCCAAAATCCCTCAATGATAAAACCCCAAAAAATCGTAATATGTCCAAAGAAAACCATGAAAACAAAAAAAGACTTAAACCCCCAATAAAACCAAAAAATTGCTAAAAACACTAAAGACCCTAAAACCCATAAAAAACATAAAACACTTAAAACCATAAATATACCTAAAAAACCATTAAAACCCTAAAAAATTAAAACCTCTAAAAAAATTTAAACACCTAAAACATAAAAAAATTAAAAACCAAAAAAACCTAAAAACTCAAAAAAACCCCCTAATCCCCAAAAAAAATCATAAATCACTTAAAACCCCGAAAACCCTCAACATCCCTAAAACCCTAAAAAACCATAAATATCCTAAAAATACATTAAAATGTAAAACCCCCTAATAACACATAAAAATCATGGGAAACCCTTATAATCGGAAAAAACACATTAAACCCCTAAAAAACCTAAAAATGATAAATACTCTACAAAATCTTAAAAAACTGTAAAAAAACTAAAAACCATAAAACCCCTACAAAACATTAAAACCCCTAAAATAGAAAAACAATATATAATACAACTATTAACTCTAAAAAAACTTTAAAATCCTAAAACCGACAAAAAAACTCTATAAACCTTAAAACCCCTTAAAGTATGAAAAACCCCTAAAAACCTATAAAAATCCGTAGAGACAATAAAAATCCTAAGACCCCCCGAATCCATAAAAACCATAACACAAATTAAAATAATAAAAAACATTAAAAATACTTAAAATGTAAAACCCCTAAAAACACTAAAAACCCCAAGAGAACGATAAAATCTTAAAAAACGTAAAAACCCTAATAAATTGTAAAACAATAAAAACCCTAAAAATCCAAAAAAACCCGAAAACAGCTAAAAATCCCTATAAACACTAAACCCCATTAAAATCCTAAATAATCCCATAATATCACGAAAAATGTAGAACCCCTAAAAACTCTGACAAAACAATGAAAACATTAAAAATCGTAAAACCCTAAAACCCACTAAAAAACAAAAAAACCCAAAACGCCCTAAAAACCACCAATAACTCTAAAAAAACTTTAAACGCCTAATAAAGATAATAAATCTAAAAATAATAAAAACCTATAAAAAATTGAAAAACCCATATAACCCAAAAAAACATAAGAACACCAAAAAACACAAAACCTGTCAAAATCCATAAAACTCAAAATAACCATAAAAATCCTAAAAAGGCCCTATTTTTTAAAAAACAGAAGAAACCAAAAATATCATGAAAACCATTATGAAAAACCTAAAAACTAAAAAACACATAAAAACCCTAAATATATAAAAACCCTAAAAAACCCTAAAACCTAAAACAGCACAAATAACTACAAAGACCATAAAAACCCTTAAAACCCATAAAATCCAAAAAAGTACTAAAAACCATAAAAATATAAAAAACCCCCAAACCCCCTAGAAACCATAAGAAAACATTAAAACCTTAAAAACACATAAAACCCATAAAAAAATAAAAAAATGCTAAAAAACCAAAAAACCCCTACACAACACAAAACCCCTTAATAACCATAAAAACCCATAAAAACACAAAACCAATAAAAATTATAAATACCCATTATATCTATAAAAACATTAGGAACACTAAAAAACAATAAACACCCTAGAAAACTCACGAAAATCCAAAAACCAAAAAAACACAAAACCCTAACAACCATAAAAACCATAAAAATCATAAATATCCATAAAAATCTGTAAAAACATAAAAAACATAAAAACCCCTAAAAACACAATACCACCCAAAAGACCTTTGAAAAGTAAAATAAAAAAACCCTGATAACATAGGAAGTGCTGAAAATCCTAAAAAACCAAAAAATCAAAAATTCCAAAAAACCATGAAAAAAATAAATATCATAAAAAACAGAAAGAAGATTAAAAACCATAAAACCCTTAAAATTTTATGAAGATATTAAAAAACAAAATACACTTAAATTATATTAAAAACATTAAACATGCTAACAACTCTAAAAAACCCTAAAAACCGTAAAAACCCCAGATCCATAAAAACCTAGAAAACCATAATAACCTTAAAACCCACTAAAAACTCTTAAACCCCATTTAACCCCTAAAATTATAAAACAACTGAAAAAATTTAAAATCCCTAAAAAACTAAAAAGTTTATTTAAAAACACAAAAAAAACCATGAAAACACAAAAAAATTGTAAAACCCCTAAAACCCTCAAAAGCTAAAAAAACCCATTGAACCCTAAAACCCTTAAAACCCTAAAGGAAACCTTAAAAATAAAAAACACATAAACTCCTTAAAATCTTAAAATTTTTAAAAACCACAAAACCCTCTAAATACCTAAAAACCATGAATTCCAATAAAAATTCTAAAAGATTCGTGAATATACCTAAAGAAATAAAGACCATAAAAACCATTAAAAACCAAAAGAAAACCATAAAAACATAAAAACCCATAAAATCTATAGAAAATATAAAAAATGATAAAGACCATAAAAACATTAAAACCCCCTAAAACCCTCAAAACCAATAAAAAATTGAAAACCCCATAAAAACTCCAAACAACAACTAAAAACCCTAAAAACATTTAATCCCCTAAAAATGTAAAAAAAAATCTAAAAAATCATAAGAACTCATAAAAACCAAAGAAGCTCTAAAACCAAAAAAAACTAAAACCATCAAAAAACATAAAAACAATAAAAAACCTAAAAAGACACCCCCAATCAAAACCTTTAAAAACACTAGGAAAAACGTAAAAACCAAATAACACTTAAAATCCTTAACAAATCATAAAAAAAATCATAAAAACCCAAAAAACCTCAAAAAACATTAAAATAACTAAAAACCAATCAAAACTCTAAAAACCACAAAAAATATTAAGCCCTTTAAACCCTTAAAAACATAAAAAAATTATAAACCTAACTACTCCTAAATTCCAAAAAAAATAAAAATGCTAAAAACATTAAAAAATGATAAAAAAATAAAAACCCTAAAAACAATTAAAACTATAATAACCTTAAAGACACTAAAAATCCTAAATTACCCTAAACACCATTAAAAACACAAAAAACCCTTTAAAATCCTAAACACATTTACAAAATCTGAAAAACCCTAAAAACATTAAAAACCCTAAAACACCTTAAAACCCATAAAAACCATAAAAATCATAGAATAAACCCTAAAAACCCGAAAAATGTCAAAAAATCATAAAACCCTGTAAACCCCTAATAATGCCTTAAATTCTAAAAACAATTAAAACCCAGAAAACATATAAAACCCTAAAAACCCTAAATAATCCCTAAATCCCAAAAAACCCCAAACACCTGAATGTCCCAAAAAATATAACAAAATACATAAAAACTATGAAAACCCATATTAAAACCTTAAAAATCTGAAAACATTGAAAAACACTAAAACCCCAAAAAACCATAAAGACCATAGAAGACTGTAAAAACCATATAAACTTTAAAAACCATGAAAACATTAAACAAATCCTAAAACGAAATAAAAACCCAAATACCACTAAAACTGTAAAACCCATTCAATCCCCTAAAAACATCAAATTATCTAAATACAATAAAAAGATTAAAAATACAAAAAAACCCTAAAACCCCAAAAAACTCCCAATACCCCTTAAAATCCATAAATACCAAAACCATCCCAAATATCCTATAAATAATTAATTTTCCCTAAAAACATAAAACCCTAAAAATAATGAAAACCCTAATAAAGCCTCAAAAAACCAGACAGAATTAAAACTGCTAAAAAACCTAAAAATGCTAAAAATCATTAAAAAACTAAAACCCTAAAAAACATAAAACCCCTAAAACCCTTAAAACCCCTAAAAGCCTTAAAATCCCAAAAAACAAAAAAAAAACAAACTAAAAATATAAATCCATTTAATCCTATAAAAAACAACAATAACTCAAAAATTCATTAAAACACATAAAAACTCAAAAACCCCCTAACTCCATAGAAACCATAAGAACTTTAAATCCCTAAAACTCTCCAAATACCTAAAAACCCTAAAAACCCTAAAACCCTTTAAAAACATAAAAATCCCAAATATCCCTAAAAATGATAAAACCACTAAAACCATGAAAATCCCGGAGAAAACCATACATCTGTAAAAACACATAAAATCCCTAAAAACCAAAATATGCTAAAAACCATAAAAGACCCTAAAAAATTGGGGTGCAGGTTGTTTGACCCCTCACCTCCCTTTTTTGCTGCGTCTTTTTTTCATAATAAAATTTCAGGGGGTCGAAAATAGCCAGATCCTCACATCTTTCTTGACCTAAAAACCACTAAAACATCTGAAACCCATTGAAACCCCTAATACGTTACTAAAAATACTTAAAACCAATAAAACAAAAAAAACCATAAAAACCCAAAAAAAAACCTAAAACCCCCAAAACCAATTAAAACCCTAAAAATAGAAAAAACTGAATAATCCCTAAAAACCCTCAATAACCCAAAAATCCATTAAACCAATAAAAATAATAATAAATCCTTAAAATTATAAAAAATAGAAGAACCCTAAAAACCGTGAAAATTCATATAGAACACTTAAAAACACTTAATACCCCTAAAAAGGAAAAAAATCTAAAAACCCAAAAAACTGTAAAAACAAAAAAAACAAAAAATCCCTCAAATCCCTAAATTCTATAAAAACAATTAAATCCATACAAAAGCCCTAAAATTCCCTAAAAACATAAAAAAACCAAAAACAAAGAAATACCCTAAGAAAACCTTAAAAACCTAAAAACACAAAAACCCCTAAAAACCAAAAAATATAAAAACCCAAAAAAAACATAAACACCCCAAAAAACCATTAAAACGTCTAAAAATCATAAAAATTACTGAAATCCCATACACCCATAAAAACCACTAAAAAATCTAAAACCATTTTAAGCCTCTAAACATGTTAACAAACTCTAAAAAACCTAAAAACTCATAAAAACACAAAAACACCTAAAAACAGAACAAAACTAATAAAACCCTAAAAATCATCTAAATTCCAAAACACCTAAAAATCCATGATAATCTTAAAAAATCCTTAAAAATTCCTTAAAATATAAAAACATTAACATTGTGAAAACCCTTAAGAAAACCACAAAAAACAGAAAACATTTAAAACCCCTAAAATACCCTAAAAATCAAAAAACCATAAACCCCCAAAAATTTTCAAAATCCATAAAACCATTAAAATCTACAAAAATTATAAAAACCCTCAAAATCCCTAAAAATTTAAAAACCCCTAAAACTCATGAAAACCCATAAAAATACTTAAGAACCTAAAAAACCTAAAACCAATGAAAAACCTAAAAAACACTAAAATACCTTAGAAGGACCTAAAAACCCTAAAACCACATAAAAACCCTATAAACATAAAAAACAAAAAATCCCAAAAAACTATAAAATGTCACTAAAAACTCTAAAACCATTTAAACCCTAAAAAACTTTAATAACTCTGAAAACGTAAGAACCCTAAAAACTAATAAAAAACACTAAAGCCCAAAAAAATCCCGAAAACACAAAAATAAAATAAAAACCATAAGAACAAATAATACCCTAAACACCATCAAAATCCATCAAAACAATAAAAATCATTCAATTCCTAAAAAATCACAAAATTCCACAAAAAAGATAAAAACCACTAAAAACACTGAAAAACTCTAAGAAACACGTAAAATCCTAAAAACACTTAAAACCCTTAATAACCTAAATAATGATAAATCCCTAAAAAACGTACAAAACCAATACCCCTAAAGACCATAAAAAACCATAAAATCTTTAAAACCCCTAAATACCAAAAAAAATACAAAAACGACTAAAAACTATAAATCACTTCAAAACTGAAAAAAACAAAAACACTAAAAATAATAAAAATACTAAATATCCTAGAAAACCATAAAAACACTAAAAAATGTAACCCCAATCTATAAAAAAGATGATTCCTTTTTTAGTTTTTTCTTCGTGAGGTTCCTTGGGCCCCTATCCATGTAATGGTTTGAATGAATTTCACAAGTTTTCTCTGGCCTCTTTTTATGGGGTTGGTCATTTTAGATTCTTAGTTTTCCCAGGCCTATTTTCATTTTTGTTGTTGGCATCGACCTTTAGGACATTTGGATTCACCCATAGTGTGATTATGTTGTTCTTACCATCCTTCCCTTTTTTATATATTACATTCCATTTTCCTTGAAAAAAACACTAAAAACTAAAAAATCCATAAAAACCCTAAAACCCCTCAAAATCCCAAAAAAACCCTAAAACATATAAAATCCTAAAAATCCCTAAAAACATAAATCTACCTAAAAACATTGAAACTGGATAACAAAACTATAAAAACCCTAAAACACTAAAAACACATATAAAACCCCAAAATCCTTGAAAACACTAAGAAATCGTAAAACCACTAAATTCCTATAAAAACCATTAACAACCAAAAAACCTACTATAAACTATAAAAACCATTTAATTCCTAAAAACATTAAAAAATATAAAAAACCTTAAGATCCATAAAAACCCAAAAAACCCAAAAATCTCATATAAACCCAAAAAACACTAAAACCCCTAAAGACCATAAAACCCTCAAAATCCCTGAAAACCATAAAACCATAAAAATCAATTTTAAAAAACATAAAACCCCTATTAAAGAAAATAAAAAACCTATAAACCATTTGAAAATCTTAAAAACATAAAAAAAACATAAAACCCCTAAAAACCTAAAAATACTAAAAACCTGAAAGGCTTTAAAACTCTAAAAACCATAAAAATCCATAATATCCCTAAAACCCATAAAAATCATATAGAATCACAAAAATTCCCCAAAAACCGAAAAACCCAAAAAACCCCAAATCACCATAGAAAATATAGAAACACAAAAAAACATAAAACCCCAAAAAATATATAAAACTCAAAAATCCATAAAAACCATAAAAAAACCATAAACACATCTAAAACCCTAAAAAAATTAAAACCCCTAAAATACTAAAAAAGTTAATAACTATAAAACAATAAAAGATCTTAAAATAATTAAAAACTACTATAAGCCCTAAACCTCTAAAAACATTATAATACCATAACAAACATAAAAACCCTAAAAAACTATAAAACCCTAAAAACCACTAAAATAATTAATAACCCTTTAAAACCCTACAAATGTTTAAAAACAATATATAACCTTAAAAAATCAAAAAAATAAAAAATCCCAAAAAACAAAAAATCCAATAAAATCCCACAAACCCATAAAAACCTAAAAACCTCTTCAACCCTCAAAATCTATAAAACTCTAAATATCCATCGAAAACCTAAAAATCCCTAAAAATCCCAAAAATGTACAAAATCCTAAAAAACCTGAATAAACCTAAGAAACCCTAAAAAACCTAAAAACACTTAAACACCATAATACCTAAAAATGGTAAAAACCCTTAAAATCCCCAAAACCCTCAATATCACTAAAAACCATAAAAATCTAAAAAATCCTAAAAACACCATAAATAACCCTAATATTTAAAAAGACCTGAAAACAAAATACCTAGAAATAATAACAATATAAATAAATACCTAAAAACCTAAAAAAGCACAAAAAACAATAAAAAAACAAACCAAACTTTAAAATCCTATAAATAATTAAAATACCTAAATAACCTATAAAACAAAAAACACCCTCCAAACCTTAAAAACCTAAAAGGCCCCATAAAAAAAATCCCTTAAAATCCATGAAAACATAAAAACCCTTAAAACCTCTAAATAACCCTAAGAAATCATTGTAAACAAAAAACACTTAAAACCATGAAAACCTAAAAAAAATTAAAAAAACTAAAAAAATATAAATAGACTATAAAAACTCAAAAACCCCAAAAAACAATAAAAACAATAAAAGACTAAAACCACTGAAAACTATAAAAACCAACTAAACCCCTAAAAACATTATAGAACTCTAAAAACATTAAATACCCAAAAATAAAAAAAAACATAAAATCCTAAAAGCCTTAAAATTTCATTAAAATGTAAAAAATATTAAAAACCCCTAAGGAACCCATAAAAATCTAAAAAACCGCATAAAACCTAAAAAAATTAGAAAACCATAAAGACCATAAAAAACCCAGAAAACCCATTAAACCCATAAAAATCCCTAAAAACTCTAAAAACTCATCAAATTGAAAAAATCATAAAAATCCCAAAAAAACAGACCCTTAATGACCATGAAAAGGTCTAAGAAATACATAAAAACCTAAAATCTCTTTAAACCATTAGAAAACCTAAATAATTTAAAAACCATAAATCCCATAAAAGACTCCAAAAACCCTAAAAACACCTAAAACCATAAAATCCCTAGAAACATTAAAAATTCTAAAAGCATAAAAACCCTAAAAACACACTAAACCCTAAAAATCTAAAAAACATTAAAAACCATAAAACCAATAAAATTTTAAAAATACCCTAATAACTTATAGAAACCCTAAACCCCTAAAAAGACCTAATTACCACTCAGATCCTTAAAAACATAAAAAAATGATTAAAAATACTAAAAAAATATCTAAAATCTACAGAAATGAAAGAAACTCTATAATCCTTGAAAACTAGAAAGAAAAACTGAAACCCAAAAAACATAAAAACCCATAAAAACCCAAAAAAATCCTTAAAATCCTTAAAAAAATTAAAACCCATAATAACACATAAAATCTCTAAAAACCCTAAAACCATGAGAATCAATGAATTCAATAAAACTCCCTAAAAACGTAAAAAATAATAAAACCCTTTAAAAAACCTAAGAAAATCGTAAAAACCTTAAAAAACATAAAACACCTATAAAACTAAAAAATGTAAAAAACCTTAAATACCCTAAATACCCTAAAATCCATAAAAAACCTAAAACACCATAAAACCCCGAAAACCCCGAAAACCCCTAAAACACATAAAAAATTATAAATACCCATAAAAACCATGAAAACCCTCTAAAAACTCCGAAAACACTTTACATCCCTAAAAATCTAAAAAATCATTAAAACCGAAAAAAAACTAAAAAAACAAAAAAACTACAGAGAACCATAAAACCCTAAAAACCTACAAAAACCCTGAAAACACTGAGATACCAAAAAAATGAAAAAATAATTAAAAATCCCAAAAAACATAAAAACAAAAAAACACTAAAAATTCATATGAATGACTTAAAACCCAAAAAAAAAACTTTATACCCCCAAAAAAGTTTAAAAAAACATATAAACCTTAAAAACCCTAAATCCCAAAAAACCCTCGAAATCCTTAAAATCCATAAAAACTGTAAAAATCATAATCCTCTAAAAATTAGTAAAAATTAAAAATACCCTAAAAACCATGAAAAATCTATGAAACACTTAAAACCCTAAAAACACTGAAAACCCCTAAAAACATAAAAAACACTAAAAAACATAAAACCCTCAGAAAGACCCTAAAACCCCAAAAGACACTAAAAAGAAAAAAAAACATAAAAAACCATAAACACCATAAAAACAACTAAAACTATTAAATCCCTTTGTTCCCTAAAAAACATTTAAAAAATCTAAAAAACCTAAATATCAAGAAAACTAAAAAAAACTAAAACCCCAAAAAACCCTAAAACAACTAAAAACCCTCCAAAAACATATCATCAATAAAAAAACATACAAATCATAAAAAAAACCCTAAAAATACATAAAGAAATTATTTTTGTAAAAAAACCTAAAAATGTTAATAAAACCATAAAATAAAATAAAACTCTTAAAACCCCTACAACATAAAATTTCTAAAAAACCTAAAAACACTAAAACACTCAAAATCCCTAAAAACCCTAAAAACCATAACAATCTTAAAAAATACCTAAAAACCCCAAAAACTAAAAAAACATGAGAAACCATGAAAACCCTAAAGAAAACCTTAAAAACCTAAAACACCCAAAACCCGTAAATCCTATAAAATGATAAAACCCCCAAAACCCTATAAAAACGCCAAACCCCCTAAATATCCCTAAAAACCTTAAAATTCCCCAAAATACTAAAAAATAAAAAAAACCCAATAAATAATAAAAACCCACTAAAAATACATCAAAACATTTAAACCCTTCAAAATGTTTAAAACTCTAAAAAAAATAAAAAAACCCTAAAAATAAAAAAAATTAAAATACCCAAAAAAACCATAAAACCATTAAAACCCCAAAAACCCTCAAAATTCATATAAACAATAGAAATAAAAAAAATCCCTCAAAATACCAAAAACTATAAAAACACCAAAAACACAGAAAACCAATAAGGTAACCATAAAAACTAAAAACCACTTAAAACCCCTAAAAACCTAAAAAATCCAAATACCCTAAAAAAAGAAAAACCGCTAGAAAACTTTAAAACCCCTCAGGATCCCTAAAATCCATAAAAACAATAAAAATCATAAAAAATACATAAAATACCTAAATACATAATAAACCTAAAAAATCTTAAAAACCCCATAGAAAAGCTTAAAATCCAAAAATCACTTAAAACCCCTAAGTAGCAAAAAAAGATAAGAATCTGAAAAACCCTAAATCCCCTAAATGTCCTAAAACCACCCTATAAACCATAAAAACCATAAAAACCTTAAAACACCTAAAATCCCAATAAACCCACTAAAAACTATAAAACCTTTTAAACCCCTAAAAACATTAAAAACTCTAAAATCTATAAAACCTTAAAAAACTCCAAAAAACCCTAAATACTAAAAAATACCATAAAACATTAAAAACCATAAAAATCTCTAAAATCTCTCAAAATATCTAAAAACCCAAAAAAATCAAAGAACATTTGTAGATACCCTTAAAAAACTAAAAACCCTATGAACTCTTCAAAACCTAATAAATCCTTAAAACCCCAAAAATTTGTAAATCCATTAAAATAACAAAAAATGATATAACCCCCCAAACCCCTAACAACTTTCAAAATACCTAAAAACCATAAAAACCCATAAAAATCAAAAAAACCCTAAAATCACTAAATACATAAACACCCCTAAAACCACAGAAATGCCTAAGAATGCGATAGAAACCAAAAAACATAAACCCCTGAAAACTAAAATATGCTAAAAGACCTAAAAGACCTTCAAAACCTTAAAACCTCTAAAACCATTAAAACCTTAAAAACCCCCTAAAACCCAATAAAATCCCTTAAAATAACTAAAAACTATAAAAATATGTATAACCACTAAAAAAAATTAAAATCTATAAAAAATCATAAAAACAACAAAGAGATCAGAAAAAACTAAACCTTAAGAAAACCCATAAAACCCTAACAACCTAAAAAATTCTAAAAACACTCAAGATACCTAAAAGTTCTAAAAACCATTTAAATCCTACAAAAATCAAAACAATTCCCTAAAAAGATAAAAACCATGAAAAATACTAAGAAAACATTAAAAAATAAACACATTTAAAACCCCTAAATACCTCAAAATGCCAAAACCCCCGAAACTCCAAACAACCAAAATACCCCTAAAACCCTTTAAAACCAAAAAATTCCAAGAAACCCCTAAAAACCCACTAAAAACTCTAAAAACCCATTAAATCCCTAAAAATTTAAACAATCTATAAAACCTTAAACAACCAAAAAAATTCAAAAAACCCTAAAAACCCTAAAATCCCAAAAAATCCTAAAAAACTCAAAACACCCTCAAATCCCTAGAAGGAGTATAAAACAACGAAAATCCTAAAAATGGTCGAAAAAATTCCTAAAATGTAAAAACCCTTAAATCCCCTAAAAAAACCCCTATGAAAACCATAAAAAAATACACTTAAGACGCATAAAAAAAACCTGAGAACCCTAAATCCCTAAAAACCTAAAAACATTAAAAAACAAAAAACCCCTAAAAATATAAAAAACCCTGAAAATAAATAATTCCTAAATAATTCCTAAATAACCCTAAAAAATTAAAAACATAAAACCCTTAAAAACCCCTAAGAATACCCTAAAAACCTAAAAGTAGTTAAATCGCCAAAAAAATCTAAATTTTTTTAAAAAATACAAAATCCCTAAATAGACCCTAAAAACCATAAATCCACTAAAAACCATAAAATCCATAGACACCGTAAAAACCCTAAACCCCATAAAAGCCTAAAATCCCAATAAAACCACTAAATACATATTAAAAACATAAAAACATTAACAACACTAAAACCCATCAAAACCCTTAAAAAATAAAAATACCCATAAAAAACCTAAAAGCCTTAAAACCTATAGAAACTTGAAAAATACTTAAATAACTGAAAACTCCAAAAAACCCTAAAAAGCCTTAAAAATCCAAAAAAGCATAAAAACCCTATGACCCATAAAAACCCCAATGAAAACCATAAAAATCTAAAAACACTTAAAATCCCAAAAAATTCTAGAAACCCTAGAAAAGGCATAACAATTCCATAAATATCTAAAAACAATAAAAATCAATAAAAACCCTAAAGACATAAAAATTAATAAAAACCCTGAAAACCCCTAAAAACCCCTAATAAAACTTTAAAACAATAAAAAAACATTAAATCCCTAAAAAATAAAATATTTTAAAACTCCTAAAAGACAATAAAAATACTAAAACACATAAAAACCATAATAAACCATAAAACGTTAAAACCCCTCAAACCCCATAAAAATATAAAAAAACCCATAACACTCAAAAAACCCATTCATCCTCTAAAAATGTTTAAAAAACTCCAAAAATCTAAAAAACCAAATAAAACTTAACACAAGACCCTAAAACCCAAAAAATATAAAAACCCTTAAAACCAAAGAAAACCCTAAAAATGCTCAAAAGCCATTGAAAACCTAAAAAACCAAAAAAAAATCCATAAAATCTCTAAAAATGCAAAAGACAATAAAACCCCGGGAAACCCCTAAGAAAACCTAAAATCCTAAAAACTCTAAAAATACCAAAAAATGCTAAAACCCTTAAAAACCCGAAAACCCTAAACAACCCTAAAAACCATCCAAACCTGAAAACCCACAAATCCCCTAAAAACCTAAAAATTATAAAACCCCAAAAAAGACAATAAATACCATATGAACACCTAAAAACATAAAAAACACCTATGAACTTTAAGAAACACAAAATACACATAAAACCCCCAGAAACCCACTAAATACACTAAATACCCCCCTTAAACCCCTATAAATTTTAAAAACACTAAAAAACCAGAAGACCCGTAAAAACAAAATACCCTAAAATCCCAAAAAACAAAAACCCCTAAGAACACTAAAATCCCAAATGCCCCTAAAAATCCACCCAAAACTCTAAAAACAAAAAAAAATCCTAATAAATCACTAAAATCCATAAAAAAGGAAAAAAATGCAAATAACCTTGTAAAATATTAAGAAATCACTAAAAACATAAAAACAATTAAAATAGCTAAAACCCAAAAAATGATAAAACCCTAAAAAATGATAAAATCTTTGAAGACCCCAAAACCCCTCAAAATCCCTAAAAATCTAAAAAAAATCCTAAAAACACCTAAAAATCCAAATATCCCTTGAAAAAACCAAAAAAACATTTAAAACAGAAATCTAATTTAAACACCTAAAAAACATGCTAAAAACACTATAAACACAAAAAGAACCTACAAAACCTAAAAACATGTAAAAATAAAATACCCTTTAAAACATTTAAAAAGCCTAAAAAACTAGAAAACCCCAAAAAACCTATAAAAACTCCATAAATACTATTATGCCATAAAAATTTAAAAGCCTCAAAAAACCATAGAATACCTAAAACCCCTAAAAAATCCTCAAACCATAGCCATGAAGCCTACGCATTCTAATGGGACCTATGATCAGTTTTTTTTAAGTGACATCGTAGATTGATCCTTTGTGGCAGGAAGACCTTCTAGACATCAACTGTGGATCGGGGTCAAGCTTGAAGATCTGGGGGCTTCCGTAATTTGTTCAAAAACATCGAGGGCTACAATAGTGGATAGGGTATCATACCCAGGATCTTGTCCCTCCGATGGTTGTTGGTCCCTTTTGGTTTGTTGCCTGTGGTTTCAATTTCTTCTCCAATGATGATATAGTATGTTGCCTCTCATATAGTGTTGATCCTGCGGTGTTTCTTAATTTATGGTGCGTAGGTGCCTCGTGGCTTCAACATCCTTCTACTTAGTGGGTACATGCTTAATATGAAATTTTGGATTGTTTTGATGGTGGTTTGGTATGTTGGATGGGCTGTGAATTTGGTTAGAGGTATTTGGTTTGAATTTTTGGTTTTGATGGCTCTCGTTTTTTCAACTTTTTTTTTTGTTGTTGTTGCGGCATTTTCCCTGTTCCAATGTGAGAGATTGGTTGTTTCTTACTACTCGTTTATGAGGTCTGAATGGATTTTCTGGTTTTCAAAAACAATGGTGATGGCTACTGCTTTCTTCTAGGCCAGTATGTAATGAAGCTGTTGGTTCTGCGCATGGGCTCTGGTGGCCCTGTGCTATTGGTTGTACTTATAGGTGTGGTATGATGGATGCATGCATTGTTGTTTCTGTTTTTTCGTTTGAATGGGTGATGTTGGGTGGAAGTTGGTGGTTTTGGATTGTATTTTTCTTGCAAGTGATCGTTTCTGGATGCTGAGATACTATTTACTGGCTGCCACTTTCCTTGAAGACATGAGGTGGTTGGAGATGGAATATTATTATGGTTGTGATGATTAGAATGGGTGGTGCGAGTTTACAGAAATGAATCGGGGTGCTGGGAGATGTTTGGTGATTGAAGGAGGTGCTGCTTGTTTGAAAATGAGGTGCTGGATCCATGTTGATGTATGACTAGGATGTGATAAAGCTACTGTTTATGAATTTAGTTCTTGTGGTAATGTGTTTCTGGTGGTGGATATGCTTGGAATGAAGGTGATAAATGATGGGAAATATACTGTGGGATTCTAGTTGCTGGTTGGCTGAGAGATGCTAATGGGGGTGATTCTATTTTTCTGCTTTGTTTTCTTTTGTGTCTCTTTTGGGTTCTTTGCAGACTTTTGGGTTTTGTGGGGGTGTCAAGGGTTTTTGGGTGTGGGTTAATTGACCCTTCCCCTCCCTTATCTATAGTGCCTTTTTTCTAATAAACGTTGGGGTGTGAGGAATAGCTTGGCCTTGCACCTTCCTTGCCCAAAAATACCCCAAAACTCTTAAAACCATGAAAACCCTAAATAACTTAAAACCCCTCAAAATCACTAAAACCCCCAAAATCTATAAAAACTCCTTAAAATCCCTAAAAATCCCTAAAAAATCAAAAAAATCAAAAATCCCCTAAAATTCCATAAGAAAACCTTAAAAAACTGAAAAAACATAAAACCCCCAAAATTCCAAAAAAAATCTAAAAACCATAAAACCCAAAAACGACCCTAGAAACATAAAACCCCCAAAAAACCATAAAAGAACCTAAATTCCAAAAAACCCATAAAAAACCTAAAAAACATATAAAATATCAAAAAACCATTGAATCCCCTGATGAAATTAAAAACTCTAAAAACCATAAAATTTAAAAAAAAACCCTAAAACACAGAAACAACCATAAAAACAAAAAAAATCATAAAACAATTATATATCATCTAAATCCCTAAAAACCCTAAAAAGCATAAAAATATTAAAAAATCTCAAAAAATCCCTTAAAAAGTAAAAAAAATCATAAATTCAGAAACGCTTATGAAATCATTAAAAGCCTACAAAAAAGATAAACCCCTTATTAATGCAAAAAGCCTAAACAATGGAAAAAAAATATCAAAATCCCAAAAAACCATAATAACCATAAAGATCCTAAAAAATCCCAAAAAAATCGATAAAATTTAAATAACAATTAAAACCCTAAAAACTCTTAAAAACATCTAAAAACTAAAAAAAACATAAACCCCCAAAAAAACAAAAAAAATGCTAGAATCCCTAAAAACAATAAAAAGACCAAAAAAACTAAAAACCCCTAAAACCCATAAAATACCCTAAAACTCATAAAAACTCTAAAAAACAATAAAAACTCCAAAATCACATTAAACCCCTAAAATTTTAATAAACACTAAAAAACCTTCAAATGTTAAAAAACTCAAAAAAAAGACTAAAAACCAAAATACCCCTAAAACCTTAAAAACCCAGAAAACCCCTCAAAATCAATAAAATGATAATAAAATAAAAAATCCAAAAAAATCCATTAAATACCTAAAAATAGAAAACACTAAAAAAACCATAACCCATTAGAAAACCATAAAATCTTAAAAACACATAATCCCCCTAAAAACCATAAAAATTCCCAAAACCCTAAAAACCATAAACCCCTTAAAATCCATAAAAACCCTAAAACCAATAAAAATACTAAAAAAAATAAAATCCCTAAAAAGGTAAAAAACCCTAAAAACCGTAATAACAATAACAAACCCCCAAAACATAAATACACGAAAGCCTTAAAAACCTAAAAAATGAAAAAAAAACCCTAAAAATCCTACAAAGCTAAAAACGAACCAAAAAATCCTAAAATTCCATAAAAAATTTTACAACCTTAAAACCACATTAAAACCATAAAAACATTAAATATAATAAAAAATATTTAAATTCCTAGAAACGTTAAAAATAGTAAAATGCTTAAAAATCGTAAAAAATCAAAAAAATACCATACAAAATCAAAACAGACCTAAAACCCAAATATCCCTCAAAATCAGCAAACCCTAAAGACAATGAAAATCCAAAAAATAATATAAAAATCTATAAAATTAAAAAATAACCCAAATTTCAAAAAAAACATAAAGAAATACATTAAGAACCTAAATAAATTTAAACCAATAAAAACGAAAAAAATACTAAAACATTATAAATATCTAATAAACCTGAGAACTCCTAAAGACCTTCAAAATAAATAATGTTACTAAAAACCCTTAAAATTAAAAAAATCCCTAAAAATCCCTAAAACATAAAAAATGTTAAAACCCCTTAAACATTAAAAAATCCATTAAAACATAAAAACTCTTAAAAACCTAAAAATTATATAAAATAAAAAAAATCCAAAAAATCCTTAAAGATCTTAAAAACCATTAAACATAAAAAACCCATAAAATCCCATAAAAACCTAAAAAACCCAAGAAACCCAAAAAAACCATAAAACCCCCCTAAAACTCTAAAAACCGTTAAACCCCAAAAAATTATAAAAAACTCTAAAAACCCATAAAACCATATAAACCCTATAAACCATAAAATAATAAAAATTCACGAAAAATATAAAAAACCCTAAGAAAACCTTAAAAACCTAAAAAAAATTAAAACCCCAATGATCCTAAAAACCCCAAAAATTCCTTCAAATCCATAAAACCCAAAAAAATCCCAAAAACCCATAAAATACCGTAATGATCCTAAAAAATGAAAAAAAATCCCCAAAAACATTATAAATACTAAAAAACCAAAGAAATATTTAAAAACCTAAACACACATAAAACATCTAAAATACCTAAAAACACTAAAAACACCAAAAACCAAAAAATTCACTAAAAATCATTAAAAATTATAAAACACCTAATAACCTTGAAACACCTTAAAAACCAAGAAAACAAAAACAAAATAAAAAATATAATAACCCTTTAAATCCCTAAAAATGTTAAAAAAATAAAAAATCTTTACACCCTAAGGAACCTGATTTACATGAAGGATTTCTACAGCTCTAGCTATCAATGGTAGAGTTCAACGAGGCCTCTATCTATTATAGGCTAAACTTGGTAGCTCAATTCTTGAACTGGCGACCTCCGGTGGATGTTTTTAATAGATTCGTGCGTGAACAATGGGACCTCCAAGATCGTTCTACGTTAGGTCTTGTTGATAGTAGTCACATCTCGATTAACTTTGCGTCGGAGGATGATCTAGTTCATGCCTGGTTCGCCAATCCAAGAAGATGAAATGGTGCCCATTTCTCCCTTTCTCAGTGACGCTTTGATCTACATTTGAATCGTGACTCACCGATGGTGGCATCTTGAGTTAGATTTCCAGAACTACCACTTCATTTTTAAAATTTATCCAATATTTCTAGGTTGGGTAATCTGGTGGGACAGTTCTTATGTGTGTAAAGTAGAACTAGGGCCCTTTGTCACCCGATAGCCCCAGGATCCTTTATTAAGATTGATGCATCTAAACGACGACTTGATTTTGTTTTTATTGCTGTTGTTATGGAGCATCGATGGAAACAACCTACGATTTTTGAGTCATGGACAGATTTCGTCTCCTTATATAGGAATCTGGAACATATTGTTTGGGATTATTGGGGTAGCGGTAGGAAATGTGGTGTTTTGAATTGAGCACAAGATGTTGCTGGTGAAGGAAAGCAAAATTGAGGCATGGTGCAGGAGGTTGTGCACATAGATCCTCAACTCTTGAATTTGGATCAGGTTGAGTCTCGTGAAGGGGGTCATGCTCAGGTAGGGATGTATGCTTAAGAGGTCGCAACAGCTATTTGGAGAAGGAATTAATGGTCTGGTGCTGATGGGGAGGCAGCTGAATTTGGTCTTGGTTCTGGATCGTTGAGCCTGAAGATTATCAGGGCTGGTCTTCTGTTTGTACTAGGTGGCCATGGGTCTGTAGTAGGTGATCACAGTTTAGGGAAAAAGGTTGTTCAGCGCCAACTGGAGCCCTAGGTGAGTGATATTTTCAAGAGATTGAGGAGTGTCTTGAAGATTTCAGATTCGGGAAGTTATTTATGCCAGGAGGTTGTTGTTGGTTCTATTTCCTCTGATAGTATAATAAAGCAGAGGCATGGATTCATTCCAACGTTAAATCAATTTGAAGGGATGGAGATTGAGGAGGACATGCAAGGGTCTCCATTGGTTAATTTTGGGAGTATAAGGTCTGTTGTGAGTGAGTTGCAGGCCATCACTGCTGGTCATGATGGAGGGAGTGTGGGCCAGATTTCTAGTGAAGCCGATCTAATGTTGGACACCATTGGGCACTCAGATGGTGCTATTGAGCAGGAGAAAAGGGGGTTGCATGTGCTTGTTCACAATTATGATGGGTTTTTTGTAGATGAGGAAAAATTAAGAAAGCTTCATATGGAGGGGGAAAGGGTCTTTTATTACTGATGTTGGGAGTGGAAGGTTTGTTGTACAGGTGCTGAGTGGGGTGTAGGTCGTTGATGCTAGGTGTGGTGGAGGGATGGTGGCACAAAATGATAGTAAAGTCGAGCTGATGTTGGACATTAGTGGGCACTCAGTTGGCCCTGGTGAGCAGAATCAATGGGCTATGCAGGGCATTGTGCAGAAAGAGCCTTCTTGCCAGGGGGAGTAAGAAAGCTACCTAGGGAGGAGGGGCAACTGCAGATGGCCCTGGTTGGTGTGGTTTCCCCTCCCTATCTGGGAACTGAGGAACCTACATTTGTGGTTCCTAGGGTGTCACAGTTTGGGGTTCTAGTTGAATATTCCCTAAATCAGGAAACCTCTTTCATCCCTGATCAAGATCTTTTCTAGGTGGATGATATATGGATGAATCAAATGTGTCCATGATCATTAAGGGGAGGGCCTTTCTAGAGGTGTCCATTCTATATGGGAAGGAAAACAAGCCTGTATGGGTCTATTTAGATCCCCTAAAAAGGAAGCCTAGGAAGGTCTATTCTAATTTGCCAAAGATAGGGTCTATGAGAGCCTCTTGCAAAGCTAAGGAAGTTGCCTCTCACAGGGGAGGTCGGCCTGTCAAGGTGCAACAGAATGTGGAGTAGCAACATCTCAGAGAGTACTACACTTCCTTCCTAGAGCAATATGAATCATCTAAATGGGAGTTGGTGGAGTCAGATGCTTTCTCTGGTTACGGTGTTTATGGGGACCTATATGGGGATGGACACGTTGATTTGTAGTTCCTGCTACTTTCTGTTATGCTTTTCGGGTCTTTTGGGGTTTTGGTGTCTTGGGGGTCCAGGGTTTTTTTGGTCTGTATTTTTTGACCCCACCCCGCCCTTATCTACTTTTCATTTCATTTAATAAATTTTGAGGGGCCAGGAATAGCCTGGCCTCGCACCTTCCTTGCCCTATAAACCATTACAATTATAAAAAATGAAAATCCATAAAACCATAAAAAACAGTAAAAACCCTAATAACACCTAATGAAACCTTAAAAACTTGTAAACATTTAAAACACCAAAAAACATGATTTTTTTTGAAAACCCATAAAAACACTAAAATGCTGAAAATCCATAAAACCCATAAAAACCATAAAATATTTCAAACCTCAAAAAATCCCTAAAAACATAAAAAACACGAAAACCCCTAAAAACCTTACAAAGAACATAAAAACCTAAAAAACCTAAAACCCATAAAAACCATAAAACACTAAGAAACCTAAAACCCTAAAAGACACTAAATACCCCTGAAAACCATAAAGCCAATAAAAATATTATAAACACTAAATCCCCCAAAAAACTACTGAAAACATTAAACCCCTATAAACCCCTATAAACCCCCAAACATGTTTAAAATCTAGAAAACCCCAAAAAAAACCCTAAAAACCTGAAAAACCCTCAAAATCCCAAAAACACCTAAAAACAATAAAAATCCATAAATATCCATAAATATATTTTGAAATGTAAGAAACCTAAATAAAACCATAAAACCTAAAAACACTCAAAACCACTTAAAACATAAAAAACACTAAAAACCCTAAAATAATAAAAATCCTCTAAAACCTCTAAAAACCATAAAAACCCCAAAAAACTTAATAACATTAAAAACCATAAAAAACCCTAAACCCAATAAAAAAAACAAAAAAAAATCCTAGAAATCCTTAATTTCTATAAAATCCATAAAAACCCATAAAAATCGTAAAATGACCCTAGAATTCCATAAAAAAATTAAATACCCAAGAAACCTTGAAAACTCCTATTAAAACCATACAATCCTAAAAACATGTAAAAACCAAAAAACCCCAAAAATCCTAAAACCCTGAAGATCTCAAAATATTATAATAATACTAAAATGTCCCTAAAAACTCTAAAATGTAAAAAATAGTAAAATTCCCAAACCCCCACCCCAGAAATCCTTAGAAACATAAAAATAATAAAACCCCTAAAACCTAAAAAAACTAAAAAACCTAAAAATAACCTAAAGCCCCAAAAAACCATAAAACCCCAAAAAACCATAAAAACCATAAAACACCATGAATAACCCAAAATGAATAAAATTAAAAACAATTTAAAGATATAAAATATGAAATAATATAAAAACTATAAAACAACTAAAAACTAAAAATAACCCTAAAAACCAAAAAAAATTATAAAACTCTAAACCCTCAAAATCCCAAAAAACATAAAAAACATAAAACTAAAATATACCCCTAAAAATACATAAAAATCTAAAAACCCCCTAAAACACAAAACCCCATAAGAAAACCCAAAAAACAAAAACACTTAAAACACCTAAAACCCCAATAAAATTCTATAAACCTAAAAACCCAAAAAAGACCATAAAACCCCAAAAAATTGATATAACCATAAAAAACATAAAAACCATTAAGACCTGAAAAACCTATAAAAACCCCAAAACCACTAAAATCACTAAATACCCATTAAACCCTTAACATTGTTAAAAAACTCTAAAAGCAATAAAAATCCTAAATCCTAAAAAATATAAAAACCCTAAAAATCCTTAAAAATTCATAAAATTTCCTAAAAACATAAAAATACCTACATAATTTTGGAAAAAAATATAAGAAAAACGTAAAAAATTCAAAATAATTAAATCCCCTAAAATCTTAATAAACGCTAAAAACTCTAAAACACATAAAAACCCTCAAATCCCTCAAAATCATAAAAATATGAGAACATACCTAAATATAAAAAAAACATAAAAACTACTAAAAAATAGAAAACCCCTATGAAAATATTAAAAACTTAAATAAAAATTAAACCCCTAAAAAAATAAACTAATGTCAAGAAACCCTAAAAACCCTATGAAAATCATTAAAACCCCTAAATACCATAAAAATCACAAAAAAACAAAAAAAACATTAAAAACCCATATAGACCCTAAAATCCATTAAAAACTCTAAAACCCCTTTAAAACTCTAAAAACCTTAAAAACTCTAAATATACTAAAAAACTCAATAAAAAACCATATAACCCAAAAAGCCCAAAAAATCATAAAATGTCCTACAAATCTATAAAAACGTAAAACCCCTAAAAATTCTGAAAGCCCCCAAACTAAAACTTAATAACCTAAAAACATGTAGATCCCCTAAAAACCTAAATACACTGAAAACTATAAAAATCCTTAAAAACCAGAAAAACCCTAAAACCATCAATGTTAATAAAATCCAAAAAATCATGAAAAATCCATAAAATCCCTATAATTTTAAAAAAAATATAAAAAACCATAAAAACCCTTAGAAAACCAAAAAAAATAAAAAAAAACATAAAATCCCTAATGACCTAAAAACACTAAAAACCATAAAATACCCTAAACCCCTAAGAACAACTAAAACCCAAATAAATCCCCAAATACACTAAAAAACCAAAAAACCCTAGCAAATAACTAATTTTTTAAAAAAAACATTAAACACCAAATAAAGTTTAAAAAAAATATAAAAGCCATTAAATCCATAAAAAAAAGAAACCCTAATAAACCCAAAAAAATTAGTACCCCTAAAAATAATTAAAAAACCAAAAACCCGTGGAAATCCTTAAAATACTAAAAACACTAAAAAACCTAAGAATGCTAAAAACTATAAAACCCTAAAAAACCCCAAACCCGTCAAAATTACTAACTTCCCTAAAAACCATAAAATCGTAAAAATTCACTAAAAACCAAAAAAAGCCACTAAATTCTCTAAAACCCCTTTATACAACTAAAATCATTAAGAAATCTAAAAAACCATAAATCCTTGAAAACAAAAAAACCCGTAAAACTAAAAAAAATACAAACCCTAAATCCGTAAAAACTCACAAAATACTCTAAAAACTCTTTAAAGAGCTAAAAACATTAAAAATATTAAAAAACCATTTAAAACCCTAAAAAGTCAAAAAAAAACCCATAAAAAATACAATGAATCCCAAAACACCACTAAAACCCCAAAAGAACCTTCTAATTGGTAAAAATTAACGGAAAGCCTAAAGAATTTCTTAAAATCACAAAAAATATAAAAAAAATAAAAATGTAGAAACACCCTATGAAAATATTAAAAACCTAAAATCAATTAAAACCCCACAAAAAACCTAAAAACGATAAATACCCTAAAAATATCTATGACCCAAAAAACTATTAAAATACCCAATAATAATGAAGATCCTTAAAAAAGTCATAAAAACCATAAAAATGTAAAAACTCTTAAATCCTTGAAAACCCCTAAGAAAAAAATTAAAAACCAAAAAAACGCATAAAACCCCTAAAAACATAAAAACCTATAAAAACATTAAAAGTCTATAAAATTATTCTAAAACCTCTAAATCCCCTAAAAATCATAAAAACCAATAAAAACTTAAAAAACTAAAAACCCATAAAAACCATGAGAACCGACATAAAACTCTGAAAACCCATTAAACCCTATAAATAATTAGAAACACTAAAAAGTATTAAAAACCCTAAAAAATCAAAAACACCTAAAAAAACCATAAAACCAATAAAACTTTGCAATATCCATAAAACCCCAAAAAGAAACATAATTCCTATAAAGTGCTAATAGTCCTTAAAACGTAAAAAACCTGAAAATCCATAATGTAACCTTAAAAACATTAAAACACTTACACCCCATAAAAAAACTTAAATGATAAAATCTATAAAAACCCTTAAAACCCCTCAAAATACCTAAAAACAAAAAAGACCATAAAATCCTAAAAAAAACCCCTAAAAACCATGAAAACCCCTAATAAATCCCTAAAAACCATTAAACCCTAAAAACCCCTTAAAAGCAAAAAAATGCTAAAAACCATAAAATACCCCAAACACCCCAAATTCCATAAAACCCATAGGAACCTAAAAAACCCCAAAAAACCCTTAAAACACTAAAAAAACTAAAACCATTTAAACCCCTAAAATGTTAAAAACCCAAACAAACCTTCAAACACAAAAAACTCAAAAAACACTAATAATCAAAAATAACCAAGACACGCAAAAAAACCCTAAACCGCATCATAATCCCTAAATAATAAAACCATAAGAATCCCTGAAAATCTATAAAAATTTATGAAAACCATAAAAACCAAAAATAATCCTAAGAAAACCGTAAATACCAAAAAATAATCAAAACCCATAAATACCTACAAATGCTAAAACCGAAAATATCCCTGAAAACCCATAAAAACCCATAAAAACTACTAAAAAATATAAAGATATTTTAAAACCCTAGGATTTTTTAGGGTCTTAAAACCCATAAAATCCATAAAAGGATCATAAACCCCCCCTAAAACTCCAAAAAACCGGTCAAAATTTCAAAAGACCTAAACTCTGTAAAAATCATAAAAATCATTGAAATTGATTAAAATCATAAAAAACTAAAAAACTAGAAAAAACTGAAGAAAATTGTAATAACCTTGAAACAATCAAAACCCCAAAACCTTAAAAATGCTAAAAAACCCTAAAATTCCTAAAAACCCTAATCCCCTCTAAATTCCTAAAAACCATCAAACATAGAAAATCCTAAAATTACCTAAACATTCATACATATGTAAAAAATATAAAAACACTAAAACACCAAACAAAAACTTAAAAACATAAAAAACCTAAATCCCATAAAAATTCTAAAAATTCTAAAAACCATAGAATACCCTAATACCACCCAAAAACCCAAAAAACATAAAACTCTCAAAAAATCCATAAAACATTAAAAAACCCTAAAAATCTTGAAAAACCCTAATAAAACCTTGAAAACCTAAAAAACCTAAAATCTACAGAAATCCTAAAAATAATAAGAACCCAAAAACCATAAATAACCATAAAAACCAATAAAAACCTTAAAACCACATAAAACCCTAAAACCCAACTAACAACTCTAACAACCCTAAAACCCCTATAAACCCCCCTTCAAATTCAATAAAAAACCTAAAAACAATAAATATCCTTAAAAAGCACTAAAAATACTTTAAAAATTAATAAAACCCCAAAAAACATAAAAACCCTAAGGAAAACATTATAAAACTATTAAAATCCCTAAAAACCTAAAGATTCTATAAACCCTAAAAAACCATAAAACCACTAAAACCCCCTAAAAACACTCAAAATCCATAAAAATCCTAATACTCCATAAAATCTTCAAAAACTCCTAAAAATTACTAAAAATATAAAAAACTCAATGAAAACCATAAAAACCTAAAAACTCATTAAAACCCTAAAAACCTAAAATTGATAAAAACCACAAAACCCTAAATATCGTAAAACCCAATAAAAACCTCAAAAACCCTAAACACTAATAAAAACCCAAAAATCCAACTAAATAATCTAAAAACACTTTAGGAACCTAATAACATTTTAAAACCCTAAAACACTTATAAATCTTAAAACAAAAAAAATACTGAAAATAAAAGAAATCCATAAACCCCTAAAGACCCTAAAACCCCTCTAAATCCCTAAAAACTCAAAAAACATTAAATTTTTTAGAAATCCATAAAAATCCATAAAACGTAAAGAACCCTAAAAATATGGAAACCACAAAGAAAACCATAAAACCTAAAACTATTAAAACCCCTAAACCCGTAAAAAGGATTTAAATCCTAAAAATACCGAAAAACCCTAAAAACATATCAAAAACCCTAAAAACCAAAAAACTATAGAAAACTATAAATACCATAAAAATAAATAAAAATGTAAAACCCCTAAAAATAAAAAATACCTATAAGAAAAGAAAAAAAACCTAAAAACACTAAAACCCCTCAAAAATATAAAAAACCCTAAAACCACTTAAAGACCCTGAAACCTAAAAACCATAAAAACCATAAAGCCCATAAAATTTTTCAAGAACTCTAAAAACCTATAAAAAAAATAAAACCCAGTAAAACTATAAAAATCATTTAAACATCTTCAGAAGTTAAAATAACTCAAAAGACCCTTAAAAGGCCTGAAAAATTCAAAAGAAACATAAAAACAAATAAAAAATAAACCCTAAAACCCCTCAAAATCATAAGGAAACTTGAAAACCATTAAGAAAAAAAATCAAAAACCTAAAAACAATTAAAACCACTAACAAACATAAAGGATGCTAATTACCTAAAAATACTTAAACACCCAAAAACACCTCAACATCCCTAGAAACCCTTTAAAACCATAAACATCCAAAAAATCCATAAAAATCCTAATAAACATTAAAATGCCTAAAACCCTAAGAACCCATATAAAACCATAAAAACAATAAAATGCATAGCCCCCTTAGAACCTAAAAAATTCTAAAACCCTAAAAAACATTAAAACTCTAAAAACAAAAAAATTAATCCAATCACTAAAAATATTAATGAGAAAAGCAATCCCAAAAAGTCCTAAAAATACCTAAAAACATAAAAACCCTAAAATCCCTGAAATACCCAAGAAAACATTATAACCCAAAAAACACTAAAGACCCAGTAAAAACCTAAAAACATAAAAACCCTAAAAACACTAAGTGGACCTAAAAAACTAAAAACCCTTAAAACCCATTATAACCCTCAAAATCTAAAAAAATACCTAAAAACCATAAAAACCATAAAAACCGCTAAAAACTAAAGACACCCATTAAACACCTAAAAATGTTAAAAACTCTATAAATATTAAAAATCATTAAAAACTCAAAAAAAACCCTAAAACCCCAAATAATACCAAAACCCCCTAAAAATCACAAAAATCCCTAAAAACAAAAAAACCCAGAAATATAATAAAGACCACAAAAATCCATAAAAACATAAAAAAACCATAAAATCCTTTGGAAACCATAAAAATGTAAAAACTATTAAAACCCCTAAAAACCTAAAAAATACATACAACCCTAAAAACCCTAAAACCCATAAAACCCCCAAAATCATCAAAACCCAAAAACACTTTAAAATCCACTAGAATTACTAAAAAACACTAAATTTTATAAGAACTCTTTAAACCCATAATATTTTAAAAAACAATAAAAACACTAAAAACACTAAAAAATAAAAAACCCTAAAACCCAATAAAAACCTTAAATCCCTAAAAAACTTAAATCCCATCATAATACCTAAAAACCTAAAAAACTATAAAAACAGTAAAAAACCCCCTAAATGTTTCTAAAGCCATAAAAAAACTAAAACCCCAGAAAACACTAGTAAAACATTTAAAAACTATTATCCCATAAAAACCTAATAAATGTTAAAAAACTAAAACCAGAAAACCCCTAAAAACTATATACCCCCTCACAATCCCTAAAACCCCTACAAATTTATAAAAATACAAAAACCCCGAAAAATCTCTAAAAATGTAAAAATCCCTAAAAACACTGAAAACATAAAATAATACCATATAGAAATAAAAACAATTTAAACCCCTAAAAACTCCAATAAATGATTAAAATAATAAAAACCCTAAAAAGTCACTAAAACCCTAAAAACCCCTGAAAAACATAAAATTCCAAAAAAACATAAAAAACACTAAAAACATTAAAAACAATTAAAAATTCTAAAAACCCTTTAAACCCATAAAAACATTAAAAAATAAAAAATTCCATAAATACCATAAAAACCGAAAAATCCAAGAAACCCAATAAAATAATGAAAACAAAAAAAACCTTAAAAACCCTAAAATCCCTCAAAATCCCAAAAAACCCCTAAAAATAATAAAAATCCTAAAAGGCCTAAAAATCCAAAAAATGTAAAAAACCCAAAAACCATGAAAACCCATAACAAAAAATAAAAAACGTAAAAACCCATTAATCCCTTAAAAATAAATAACTACAAACCATAAAAAACCTAAAAATTCATAACAACCCTAAAAACTAAAAAAACCATTAAAACCATAGTAACCCCTAAAAATGCCTAAAAACCCTAAAATCTCTAAAAACTCTAAAAAACATTTACTCCGTCTAAATGTGTTAAAAAAATTTAAACCCCCAAAAACACTAAATAATTCAATAAAATCCTAAAAACGGAAAAAACCCCTAATAACCAAAATAACAATAAAAACCCTATAACCCCTAAAAACCTCAAAATCCCTTGAAACCCTAAAAATTCATAAAAATCCAAAAATGGCCCTAAAAACCTTAAAAACATAAAACATATATAAAAACCCTAAAAGGCCTTTGAAAACCTTAAAAACCATAAAACACTTAAAACACCTAAAGTTCTAAAAAACACTAAGAACCTTGAAAACCTAAAAAACCATAAAAACCACAAATACCCTCAAAATAACTAAAAAACATATAAATAATAAAATTCCAAAAAAAATCTATAAAAGCATAAAAAACCCCTTAAAACCCTCAAAATCTCTAATAAAACAATTTAAACCAAAAAAACACTTAAAACCTTGAAAACCGATAAAAACCCTAAAACACCATAGAGGACCCCAAAACCCTAAAATACTAAATACCATAAAACCCTGAAAAAAATTTAAAAACCTAAAACCCAATAAATCCCTTATAAAACCACAAAAAGACAGTAAAAATATTTTTAACTAGTAAAATGTTAATAAAACTCTAAATAACCTTTAATATCATAAAAAACTAGAAAAAACTGAAAACCCATGAAAACCACAAGAAACCCTAAAAACCCATAAAACCCTAAAGACCACTATAAAACTCTAAAAACCCTTTAAACCACTAAATATGATTACCAAACTCTACAAAACCTTTAAAACCCTAAAAACTCAAAAAAGTACCTAAAATCTAGAAAACCATAGACACCCCAAAAACACAAAAAATACAAAAAATCTCTAACGACCCATAATAACCATAAAAATCCAAAATACCCATAAAAACCACTAAAAAATAAAAAAACCTAAAACCCAGATCAAAACAACAGAAACAAAAAAAAACATAAAACCCCTAAAAACCTAAAAAATATTAAAAACCATAAAAAAACCCAAAACCCTCAAAATCATTAAAAAGCATAGAAATCCTAAAAAATACATAAAAACATAAAAACCCTAAGAAAACCTTAAAATCTAAATGCACATAAAACCCCTAAAAATATAAAAATGCTAAAAAACATAAAAAAACCTAAAAAACCTTCAAACCCCTAAAAATATTAAAAACCCTAAAATCCATAAAACCCCCTACAATCACGTAAAACCCCTAATAACCTCTAAAAACATTAAAACCCCTTTAAACACAAATAAACACTTAAAAACACTTAATTAAATTAAAAAACTAAAAAATCAAAAAATAATCACAAAAACCCAAAATACCATTATAACCAAAAAACCCAAAACCCCCTACAAACCTAAAAATACCCCAAACCTTAAAACCCATTATAATACAAAATAATCAATAAAAACAATAAAATCATAAAATACCCAAAACCTCTTAAAAAGAGCTAAGAAATCCTAAAACCCAAAAATACACTTGAAACCCATAAAATGCATAAAAATGATAAAAACACTAAAAATAATAAAATCCCAAAACACAAAAAACCCCTACACGCCTAAAAACCTTAAAACCATTAAATCCGTAAAAACCACTAAAAAATCTAAAAACCCTAAAAACCCATAAAAATGAAAAAAACTATAAAACCCCTTAAACCATAAATAACTAAAAAACACCAAAAACCATAAAACCCCAAAAAATATCAAAACCCTTAAATCCCTTAAAATAGTAAAATTCCTAAAAAATCATCAAAGATTCGAAAAAATGTAAAAGACCAAAAAACCCTAAAAACCACAAGAAAAACTATGAAACCTAAAAACACTTAAAAATACTAAAAACCAAAAACCCTAAAAATGCTAGAACAATTAAAATCCATGAATCCCCAAAAACGCATTATAAATCTCAATGTCCCTATACCTTAAAACCATAAAAGGCTAAAAATCCATTAAAATTTAAAAACCAGGAAAAATCCTAAGAAAACCATAAAAACAATAAACCCTAAAAACCTAAAATGCTAAAATCCATAAGAAACCCTAAGAAGACCCTAAAAACCCACAAAAAACTCTACAACCCCTTTAAACTTATAAAAACATTTAAAAACAATAAAAAATCGTAAAAACCCTAAAAACATTAAAAAACATAAAAATAGAAAAAATACCATTAAAACCATAAAACCAACCCAAAAGCCCCTATAAATCCCAAAAGAAACCCTAAAAGCATAAAAATCCAAAAAATCCATAAAACCATAAAAACACATAAAACCCTAAGAAAACCATAGAAACCAAAAGAATCATAAAACACCAAAATCATAAAAATTGAATAATCCATAGAAACCCTAAAACCCGTAAAAAATGTTAAAAAATTAAAAAAAAATCCTAATAATACTTATAAACCCTAAAATCCACTAAATACACTAAAATCCATTTTGAACCCTAGAAACATTACGAAACACTAAAAACCCATAAAACCCCTAAAAACATCAGAAACCTGAAAAACACAAAACAAAACCGTAAAACCCCTAATGACACTCAAAATCATTAAAAACCTTGAATACCCACAAAAATTATAATGAAAATAATAAAATCCCTAAAATTATAATGAAAATCCTAAAAACCTATAAAAACCCGCTGAAAACCTTAAAACCATAAAAACACTAAAACCCCAAAAATGTTAGAATCCCTAAAAACCTAGAAACCCGAAACCCCCCTAAAATTCCATAAAATCCCTAAAAACCCTAAAAACATAAAAATACTAAAATATTTTTATAATCCTAATAAATGTAAATAACCCTAAAACCACAAAAATCCCTAGGTGAACCTTACAAACATAAAAACATTTAAAACCCCAAAAACCACAAAAAATATAAAAACATTTAAAATCCAAAAGACCCCAAAAAAACCAAAAAACCCTAAAAACTCAAAAGACAGTATAAATCCTAAAAAAGACCGCAGTATCCCAAAAACATAGAAAACTTATAAATAACCTATAAATACCTTCGAAAAACTAGGAATCCTAAAAATAATTAAATACCATTAAAAAAAATATAATTCTAAAATCACTAAAACCCTAAAATACGCTAAAAATCCATAAAAATCCTAAAAACACCTAAAACATAAAAAAACCTAAAACCCCCATATAACCCCTAAAAACCACTAAAAATTCTATAAACCCTTTCAGCACTCAAAATTGTTAAAAATCTAAAAAACCTTTAAAACCCTCAAAACTCAAAAAAACCCAAAAAATCTATAAAAATAAAAAATCCCAAAAATCCCTCAAAATCCTAAAAACCCTAAATACCATAATATTCCTAAAATTCTCTAAAAATTCCAAAAAATGTAAAAACCCTTGTAACCATGAAAAAACCTAATAAATCCTTAAAATCCTAAAAATACCTAAAACCACTAAAACAAAAAAAATATTGCTAAAAACAAGAAAAATCCTAAAACCCACAAAAAAATATAAAATAGCTAAAAACCATAAAAACACTAAAACCCATAAAAACCCTAACAATAACTAATAATACAAAAAACCATTTTAACCCCTTAAAATGTTAAAAAAATCCCTAAAATCCCTTAAAAAATAAAAAACAAATATAACCCTTAAAAATCCCTAAAACCCCTCAAAACCCCTCAAAACCCATAAATATCCTCAAAAATACCTAAACCAACCTGAAAAAAATATAAAACCCCTAAAACCCTTAAGAAACCCTTAAAATCCCGAAAACACATGAACCCCTAAAAACTTGAAATGTGTATAAAATCCCTGAAAACCCATAAACACCATCAAAATCGCAAAAAAAAAATGAAAAACCCATAAAAAATTTGAAGAAATCACTAAAAATTCTATAATAATAAAAAACTATGAAAACCTTGAAAACCCCTAAGAAAATCTTAAAAACATAAAAACACTTAAAAATCATAAAAAACTACAAAAAACCTAAACCCCCTAAAACCATAAAAGGACCCCAAAAGACCTGAAGACCATAAACACCACTAAAAACCATAAATCCCCTAGAAAAGTAAAAACACAAAAAAATCAATAAAAACCATAAACCACTAAAACTATAACACCCCATTAAACCTATGAAAATGTAAAAAAACACCAAAAACATTAAAAACCTAAAGAACACATGAAAAACCTTAAAAACAATAAAAACCATAAAACCCTAAAAAACCAATATACCCTAAAAAAATATGAATACCAACAAAACCATAATAATCCGAAAAAATCCCAATTATCCCAAACACATAAAACACCCCACAAAATCTAAAAACCAATAAGAAAAACTTAAAGACCTAAAAACAATTAAAACCCATAAGAAACGAAAAAACTCTAAAAATACCCAAAAAATTATTAAAACCCAAAAATCCCTAAAAAAATAAAAATCCCCCAGAAACCATAAAAGCATTAAAAACTGATAAAGACCATAAAACCCACTAAAACTCTAAAAAATCAATTACTCCCAAAAAACATTGAAAACTATAAAAACCCATAAAACCATAAAAAAATGAAAAAAACATAACATCCCAAAAAAATAAATCCCCAAATAGTCTTTGGTTTCCTCTTCCCTTGAGTGGAGGTGGTGGGTACTAGAAATTTGTTATGGTGGCATTGATTGGATTTGGTGCTGCTGTTTGCTGCGATGGAAGCGGGATACTGGGCGAGGTTTGGTGATTGAAAGAGGAGCTGGTTGTCTGGAAATGAGGTGCTTGATCATGGTTGTTGTATGTCTAGGATGTGATGGAGATACTATTTAGGGTTCTAGTTTTGGTGACTCTGTGTAACTGGGGGTTGTTCTAAATGGTGGGGAGGCGTTGGAGACTGGAGATAGTGATGTGGGATGCTGGTTGTTGGATGCTACTCATCTAAGAACTGATGGTGGCTGGATGTTGGGTTACTGGTTATGGGCTGCCCCTATCCTTGAAGTTGTTGCTGATGGTTTTGATGCTACTGGATAATGATTGATGTTTGGATGGGAGGTGATGTTGGGGACAATTTGGTTTTTATGCTTTGTCTGTCTTTGTGAGTTTTTTCTTTTTTTGATTTTTCTTTTTCTGGGGTATTTTGCATCTTGGGGTGTAAAGAGTTTTTGGGTGCGGGTTGATTGACCCCTCCAATCCTTTTTCTGCTGCCTCTTTTTATCATAATAAATTTGGAGGGGGTCGGCAATTTTCTGGCCTTACACCTCTTCTACCCCTAACAACCCATGAAATCCTAAAAACCACTAGAACTATAAAAACCCTCTAAACGCTAAAATTATTAAAAGTCTAAAAAACCATAAACACCCTAAAAACTAGAAAAAAACCATAGAAACCCAAAACCAATAAAAACTCTATTTGCACTAAACCCCCTCAAAATACCAAAAAAACCAAATACCCCCTAATAATCACAAAAATATCCTAAAAATCCCTAAATGATTAAAAACCCCTAAAAACCCTGAAAATCCAAAGAAAATCTTAAAAAACTCAAAATAATTAAAACCCCTAATCCCCTAATTATGAAAAAATCCGTAAAATACCCAAAAAACCCAAAACACCTAAAAACTATTAAGCCCATAAACCCCTAAATACCCATAAAACCCTTAAAAACCAATAAAAACTCTACAAATCATTTAATCCCCTAAAAATGTTCAAAACCCTAAAAATCCTTAAAACCATAAAAAATCAAAAACCCCTAAAACCCAAAAAAACCTCAATAATCCTAAAACCCCAAAACACCATCAAAATACCTAAATATTCTAAAAACTACTAAAAATATTAAAAGAGCCTTAAAAATAACTAAAAATGTAAAAACCCAAAATACAATTAAAACCATTAATAAAACCATTAAAACCAAAAAAATAAAACCTTAAAACATATAAAAAACACAAAAAATCATAAAAAGCATAAAAAACCTAAAAAATACTAAAAATTCTTAAAATCTTTAAAAACCTGAAATATCATAAAAATCCTAAAAAATAGCTAATAACATAAAAACCCCCAAAAAACTTGAAATTCACTCAGAAAACAATAAAAACCTAAAAACACTTAAAACCCATAAAAACCTAAAAAATGTAAAAAACACTAAAAACCATAAATACATATAAAAACCTAAAAACCCTAAAAAATCATAACAACTATAAAAACCCTAAATACCATCAAACCATAAAACACTAAAAACATAAAAATACTCAAAAGCCTCAAAATCTTTTAAAACACTAAAAAAATAAAAAAACTAAAAAATTCATTAAAATCACTAAAAACGTAATAATCTTGAAAATACTAAAAACCCAAAGAAAAAATTAAAATCCTAAAGACACATAAAATGCTAGAAAAAACAATAAAATCCTAAAAGGCCAAAAATTGATTAATACCCTAAAAACACTCAAAATCCCAAAAAAAACTCAAAACACTATAAACATCCTAAAAATCCCCAAGAACATAAAAACCCTTTAGAACCTCAAAACCCTATGAAATCCATAAAAACCTAAAAACATTTAAAACCTCTAAAAACCTAAAAATTTTATAAGCCGAAAAAACCCAAAAGAACATAAAACTCTATAAAACTAATAAAACCACTAAAACCCAAAAAAACACCTAAAAACCTTGAAAAACTATAAAAACTATAAATCTGTTTAATCAAAAAGGTTAAAAACTCTAAAAACCTCAAAATCCCTGAAAAGAAATCAAACATTATTTAAAACAAAAAAAAAAACATAAAAAACCTTTAAACCCCTAAAACCTTAAAATTTCCGAAAAATTATAAAAACCATAAAAATTTGAAAGAGGCTATGAAAATCCTTAAAAACATGAAAACCCCTATGAAATCCATAAAAACTAAAAAATACTTAAAACCCCCTAAAAACCAAAAAAACACTAAAACCCCTAAAAATCCTAAAACCCCCTAAATGCCTTTAAAAAACAAAAAAACAAAAAATACCATATAAATTAAAAATACACTGAAAATTATAAAACCCCTTTAAACACCTAAATTGATTAAAAAAATTAATAATCAATAAAACCAAATAAAACTAAAAAAACCCTAAAACCCCACAAAATCCAAATGCCCTAAAACCCTAAAAACAGAAAAAACACCCAAAATCCATAAAAACACTACAAAATATATATCTTAAAAAATCTATAAAAATGAAAAAGAATAACCAATAATAAAAAAACTTAAAACGCCTAAAAAAACCTTAAATCCTAAAAACAATTAAAACCCCTAAAATCCTATAAAACATTGAATACCCTAAAATTACTAAAAACCCCTAAAACCCACACAATCCCTACAAACCCCTAAAATGATAAAAAAACCCTAAAACCCCTAAAAACATAAAACCCCTAAAACCATGAAAACTCCCTAACAAAACATTAAAAACCTAAAAACACTTGAAGCCACTATAAACTAAAAAAGGCTAAAACCCCTAAAACCCAAAAGGACCTGAAAAACTACTAAAACTCATTAGAATGCCTAAAAACATTTAAACCCCCAAGAAAACAAATAAAACCACTAAAACCCTAATTAAAACTCTAAAATCCCTTTTGACCCCTCAAAATGTTAAAAATATATAAAAATCCTTAAAATAAATAAAAAAAACTCAATAAGAACCCCAAAAAACCCTAAAAAAATCCAAATATGCCCCCTAAAACACTAAAAACCCTCAAAATGTCTACAAAGAATATAAATCCAAAAAATGTGTGAAAATTCTCCAAAAACATATAAACTTCTAAAAAACCTGAAAACCCAAGGAAACCCAAAAATTCTAAAAACACTTAAAACTACTAAAAATAAAAAAAAAAAGATAAAACCCCTGAAAACCATTAAAACATAAAAAGACTAAAAGTCCCTATAAACCCTAAAAACAAAAATAAAAACATAAAATCCCTATAAATCCCTTAAAATGTAAAAACCCTAAAAACCCTAAGAAAACCTTGAAAATAAAAAAACACTAATAACCCCTGAAAAGATAAATACCTCAAAAAACCCAGAAAACTATAAAAACAATCAAAATACCAAAACCCCCTAAAAAATAAAAATCCTAAAAAATCCAAAAAATTACCTAACAAAATAAAAATCCCAAAAACCCTCTAAGAAAATCATGAAAGCCTAAAAAAATAAAATTGCCTCAAGAACAAAAAAGTGTTACCAACCCTACAAAAACAAAAATGATAGTAAACCCAATAAAAACACCCTAAAACCATAAAAAAATAAAACCAAAAAACCCAGAAAACACCTAAAACTATAAAAACCCTTTAAACTCATAATTACATTAAAAAACTATAAAAACCATTAAAACCCAAAAAAACCCTTAAACCCCCAAAATACTATAAAATCCCAACAAGCACTAAAATCTCCAAAAACCACAAAAATCACTACAAACCATAACAAACCATAAAAATCCTAGAAAGGCCCTAAAAATTCCTAAAAATATAAAAAACCATCAAACCTTGAAAACCCCAAATAAAATTTTAAAATTTTAAAAACACTAAAAATCCCTCAATACCTAATAAAATATAATAACCCCTAAAATACCGTAAAACCAACATTAAAAAACAGTAAAACCCAAAAATACTAAAACACATATAAATTATAAAAAAAATAACTAAAAACTATTAACCCCATTTAAACCCCTAAAAAGTTAAAAAACTCTAAAAAAAATTAAATCCCTAAAAACTAGGAAACCAAAAAAAGCCATGTAATCATAAAAACCCTCAGACCCCTAATAAACTCTAAAAACCATCAAAATTCCTAAAATTACCAAAAATAATTAAAATAAGACAAAATCCATAAAAAACCTAAAATTATAAAAAACCCAAAAAACCTTGAAAACCCAATGAAAACCATAAATCCACAAAAATAATAAAACCCTAAAACCTACAAAATTCTAAAACCCCAAAAAAACATAGAGCACCTAAAATTCCTCAAAACACCCCAAAATCCCTGAAAACATAAAAATAATTAAATTTCTAAAAAATCCCTAAAATCCCTAAAAAAGTAAGAAAACATTAAAATACTAAAAACACTTAAAACCACAAAAAACTAAAAAATTATAAAACACCTAAAACTCTAAAAACCCATAGAACCCTTAAAACCAATAAAATAAAAAATGTAAAAAAATACTAAAAATATTAAAAACTTAAACCACTAAAACTCAGAAAAATCATTTAGACGGCTAAAAACATTAAAATACTCTAAAAATTCTTAAAAACTAAAAAACTAAAAAAAACCCAAAAAATCATAAAATCTAAAAAAACCAAAAAAACAAAAAACATACCATAAAATCCATAAAATTCCTAAAACCCCTAAAAATCCATAAATACCTTAAAAACCAAAAAATTAATAAAAAGTCCCTAAAATATCTAAAAAACCCCATAAATCCTAATAAACCATAAGAAATCCTTAAAAAGAAAAAATAATTTTTATCCCCTTAATAACCTAAAAACATAAAAAAAAACATAAAACCCATCAGAGTGCCTATAAACCTTAAGAAACATAAAAAAACATAAAAATTCACTAAAAATACCTTAAAAGATAAAAAAACCCTCAAACCATGAAAATCCCTAAGAAAACCTTAAAATACTGAAAACACTTAACACCCCTAAAAATATAAAAAATGCTAAAACTCTAAAAATCCCTAAATCCCTAAAATACTCAAAATCAGTAAAATAAATAAAAATCACCAAAATCCTAAAAAATCTCTAAAAATCCCCAAGAATGTATAAAACCCTAAAACTCCTAAGAAAACCTTAAAAACCTAAAAAAATAAGGCCCCTAAATATCAAAAAAAATATAGAAACCGTAAATAATACCTAAAAGTCCTTTGAACCCCTAAAACTACTTAAAAACCATAAAACCACTAAATTGTTAAAAACCCATAAAACACCATTAAAACCCTAGAAAACAACTAAATATTCTAAAAAACCATTAAACTTATAAAAATGATAAAAAATATAAAAAAAATTAAAACCATAAAATCCTCAAAAAAAATAGAAACACAAAAAATATAAAAATCCTAAACCCCTAAAAACCCCTAAACATCCCCAAATTCCCTAAAAACCTAAAAAACCATAAAAATCCTAAAATGGTCCTAGAAATCCATAAATACATAAAACACCAAAAAAACCATGAAAACCCATAAGAAATCCATAAAAACCTAATAATGCATTAAACCCCTAAAAACCTAAAAATGCTAAAAACCCTAAAAACCCATAATAAGACCCTAAAAACCCTTAAAAGCTTAAAACACCAAAAAAATTAAAACCCTATAAAAATCATTAAAATTATACAAACCAATTAAAAACTCTAAAAACCCTTTAAAACCCTAAAAATGTTAAAAAAATTTAAAAAATATTAAATCCATAAAAACTGAAAAAAAATCACTAAAACCCCATAACCATAGAAACTATAAAATCCCTAAAAAATCTAAAAACCCTAAAAAATAACTTAAACAACAAAAACCCCTAAAATTATTAAAATACCTAAAAATCCTAAAAATGTAAAAACCCCTAAAAACCATGAAAACCCCTTTTATAACCATAAAAAACAAAAAACCACATAAATCCCCTAAAAACATACAAAACACTAAAAACCCTAAAACACTAAAAATCCCTAAAAATCCTAAAAACCCATAAAAATCCTAAAAATTCCCAAAAAAAAACACTACAAATATCAAAAACCCCTAAAACTGTGAAATACCCCTAAGAAAACATTAAATCCCAAAAATAATTAAAACCCCAAAAAACCAAAAAAATACAAAAAATCCTAAAAACCCCTAAAATACCTGAAAATTCAAATGAAGCCCTAAAAAACTTTAAAACACTAAAAATAAATAAAACCCATATAACCACACTAAAACCCGTAAAACCCCTTTAAACCCAAAAAAATCATTAAAAACTATAAAAAAACACAAAACCCCTTAAAATTTAAAAAACACACCCAAAAACCCAAAAACCCAATAAGATCCCTAAAACCCGAAAAGCCAATAAGATCTATAAAAACAAAAAAACACTCAAAATCCCAAAAACCAATAAAAATCCTAAAAAATCACTAAAAAATCTAAAAAAGTTAAAATCAGTAAGACCCTAATAAATCTTGAAAAACAAAAAAACACTTAAAACCCCTAAAAACCCAAAAAATTAAGAATATTAAAAAAACCCCTTAAAATAATAAAAAAAACCACAAAAAATCCCTAAAACCCAAAAAAATAAATAAAATCCCTAAAAACCCATAACCACTAAAAATCATGAAAAACCCTAAGAATACCTTAAAACCTTAAATACCCTTAAAACACTAAAAAAACTAAAAAACACTAAAAATAAAAAAAAATACTTAAAAACACAAAAAACCATAAAATACCTAGAAAACATAACAATACCTAAAAACCCATAAAAAAATAAAAACCACTAAAGACTATAAACACCCTTAAACCCATAAAAACATTCATAAACATTAAAAAAATTTAAAACCCTAAAAAACTCAACAACCCTAAAAATCCAAATAACCCTAAAATCCCTAAAACCCCAAAAAACCCCAAAAAACCCTCAAAATCTCTAAGAACACTAAAAACCTTAAACATCATAAAAAACCTTAAAATATCCTAAAAACAAAAAAATCCTAACAACCATAAAATCCCCTATGAAAACCATAAAAAACTAAAAACACATAAAACCCATAAAAACCTAAAAACTATAAAAACATTTAAAACCCCTAAAAATCGTAAAACCCCCTAAAATACCACTAAAAATTCTAAAAACCCTTGAAACCCCTGAAAACATTAAAAAATAAAAAAACACCTTAAAAACCTAAAAAACTCATATAAAACCTTAAACCCCAACAAAATCGTGAAAACCCCAAAAAGCCATAAAATACCCTCAGTATCCTTAAAATCTCTAAAAACCATAAATATTCTAAAAAATACAAAAAATTCCCTAAAAACATAAAAAACCCTGAAAGACCCTAATAAAACCTTAAAAATATGAAAATAATTAAAACCCATAAAAAAAATTGATAAAAACCTAAAAAACCCATAAAAATTAAAAGAACCCTAAAACACCTCAAAATCACAAAAAGCCCAAAAAACCAAAAAAAATCCATAAAAATCCATAAAATTTTTAAAACCCCTATGAACTATAAAGTCCCCTAAAAATAAAAAAACCATAAAACACCTAAAACCCTAAAAACCCATAAAAACACTAATTCCCCTAAAAATCAATTAAAACACTAAAAAAATGAAGCGTAAAAAACTAAAAAAATCCATAAAAACCAAAACAACTAGAAAAACTTATAAAAACCATAAAAAACCCTATAACCCCTAAAATCATCAAAATCTATAATAATCCTAAAACCCATATAAATGTTTAAAATCAATAAAAATCCCAAAAAATGAGAGAAAACTAAAATCCATGAAAAACATTAAGAAACCCTTAAAGGCCTAAAAACTATTAACATCCCTAAAAAATAAACAATGCTAAAA
Organism: Viscum album; assembly: GCA_963277665.1. Taxonomy (NCBI): domain Eukaryota; kingdom Viridiplantae; phylum Streptophyta; class Magnoliopsida; order Santalales; family Viscaceae; genus Viscum; species Viscum album. The sequence goes on from OY728120.1 coordinate 2,120,439,324, forward strand.
ATGCTAAAAGACAAAAAACCCAAAATAATTAAAAACATTTAAACCCATAAAAACCCAAAAAACCTTAATAAGAAGTAAAATAAATAAAAACCCTGTAAATCCCTAAAACATTTAAAAAAATAAAAACCCATAAAACCCATAACAAATAAAAAACCCCTCAAAACCCAAAAAAAATCCTAAAAACCCTAAAAACCCTAAAAATCTCTAAAAATCCCTAAACACCATAAAAACACATTAAAATAATAAAAAAGCCCTAAAAACCATAAAATGTAAATTGAAAATAAAACCTGTAAAAACTCCGAAAACCTTAAAAACCAAAAATCCCTAAAATCCCCTCAAAAACAAAAAAAACTCTTAAAACCAAAAAATCCAAAAAATCCCAAAAAACCCCAAAAAAACCATCAAAATCCCAAAAAACCAAAAATAATAATAAGAATAACTAAAAATGTGAACACCCCTAAAAAATAAATACCCCTAAAAACCAAAAAAACCCAAAACCCTATAAAACGCCAAAAAATCTTTAAAAAATCTAAAACAATTTCTATCCCATAAAATCCTAAAAAAACCTAAACACCCCCTAAAAAGCTAAAAAAATTAAAAAAACCACTAAAAACCCAAAAAATCGAATAACCCTATAACATTAAAAATACCCTATAACCCCTCAAAATCTAAATAAATCCCTAAAAATTAAAAAACAAAAAATCCATAAAAAATAAAAATCAAAAAAATTCCATAAAAAGCCAAAAAATGTAAAAAAATCACAAAAACCCAAAAAACACCTAAGAAATCTTTGAGAACATAAATAATCATTAAACCCCTAAAAACATAAAAAATCTAAAACCCTAAAAATCCCAAAAAACCATAAAAATCCTAAATTCCATAAAAACCCTAAAACCATAAAAAACATAAAAACCACAAAAAACCTCTAAAAACTCGGAAAATAATTAAATCCTCTAAAAATGTTACAATCTATGAAAACCTTTAAAAACCGTTACATCTAAAAAACCCTAAAAACACAAAACATCTATAAAAAGTCATAAATATTATAATAAGGAATAAAAATCCTAAATAAGCCCAAAAAATCTCAAGAAATGTTAAAAAAATTTAAAAACTCAAAAAAACCCCTAAGAGCGCCTTAAAAAAACACAAAACCCCTAAAAACATAAAAAATACTAAAAAAACCTACAAAACCCAAAAACCCCAAAAAACATTAAAACAATAAAACACAAAAAAAATTAAAAACACTAAAGATCCATAAAATCCCAAAAAACCCCTAAAACCTTAAAAACCCATCAAACCCATAAAAACATTAAAAATAAAAAAACGTAAAACGAAAAAACAATAAAACCATAAATCTCCTAAAAAAACTAAGAATCTAAAAATTCTATAAAAACTAAAAAATACCTAAAAACATTAAAACCCTTAAAAACCATGAAAACAACTAAGAAAACCTTAGAACAGAAAAGCCACATAAAACCCCTAAAAACATTAAAATGATAAAAAACATAAAAACCATAAAAATATTCTAAAAATTCAAAAAATCCTCAAAATACATATAAAACAGAAATAGCATAAAAATACTAAAAAAACCCTAAAAAATCCTGAAAAGTTAAAACCCCAACAATCCCTGAAACCATAAATAAAACTTGAAAACCCAAAAAATACATGAAACCCTTCCTAAACCTAAAAACACTAATAGCTCTAAAAGACCATAAAAACCACTAAAAACCATAAAAACCGCCCAAAACATTTAAAACTTTTAAGTAACCACAAAAAACCAAAAATCACTAAAAACTATAATATCCATTTAAACCCCTAAAAACATTAAAAAATCTAAATAACTTGAAAACACTAAAAAATAAAAAAAACCCTAAAACCCCAAAAAAACATGGAAAACCTAAAAACCAACAAAACACTTAGAAACCCACCCATATCTATAAAAACGTAAAAAATATGAAAATAATTAAAACCCCTAAGAAAACATTGAATACTTTTAAACATGTATGACACTTCAAAAACCCAAAAATGTGAAAAACCCTAAATAGTCTCAACACACCCTAATAACCACTATAAATAACTAAAAACAAAAAAACACTTAAAAAACTTAACAAAACATAGGAAACCATAAAAAAATAAAAAATATTAAATCCCTTAAAAACCATAAAGTGATTAAAAACCTGAAAGACGCAAAAAAACCTAAAAAAATCCTAAAAATCATAAAACCCCAAAAACCATAATATCCTTAAAAACCCATAAAACCCATAAAACTACAAAAAGCTCAAAATAACATAAAACACATAAAAACATGAAAAATGTATAAAAACATTAAAAATATTAAATACCCTAGAACTAAAACCCCCTAAAAACCAAAGAAATACATAAAATCCTTAAAACACTAAAACACCCTGAAACCCTTTTAAATCCGTAAAAATACCAAAAATCCTAGAAAATCCACAAAAATACCTGAAAATTTGAAAACTCCTAAAAATCATGAAAACTTATAAGAAAACCATAAACCCTAAGTACACCAAAAACACCAAAAACATAAAAACTCAAAAAACCCAAAAAACATAGAAGATCCCTAAAACACCTCGAAATCCATAAATAACATAGATATAAAATAATCATTAAAATCCATAAAAATATCTAAAAATGTAGTAAAGAATAAAATACTTAAAATACATAAGGAAAAAATTACTAAAAACTTATAAAACCCCTAAAAACCTACAAAAAACAAAAAAATACAAAAAGACCCTAAAACCCCTAAAAACCCCTAAATATCATTAAACCCCTAAAAACCTTACAAACAACTAAAACCCCAAAAATCCTAAAAACCTACTAAAATTCATTAAAAAACTAGAAATATTTAAAACACTAAAATCCCTTAAAACTCTAAGAAAACCCCCTAAAATCCAGAAAACCAATAAAAACCCCAAAAAACCAAAATACCATAAAAACCATCAAAATACCTAAAACCATAATACACAATAAAAATTATAAAAATACCTCAATTCACTAAAAATGTATAAAAACAAAAAAAAGTCCCTGAAAACCCCTAAAAATCAAAAAACATAAAAACACATAAACCCCTAAAAAACAAAAAAAATGAAAAAAAACCTGAAACACTAAAAAAAATAATACCCCTAAAAACATAAAAATCCCAAAAAACCCTAAAACCCACTAAAAACTCTTATATTTTTTGAAACCCGTAAAAATGATATAAGAAAATCTAAAACCCCTTAAATCCCCTAAAAACTCAAAAATCCCTAAATACCTAAAGAAACAATAAAACCCCCAAAAAAACTAACGAAAACTAAAAGTACTCAATATTCCTAAACCCCACAAAAACATGAAAAAATCAAAAAAATCCCTAATAGATAAAAACCATTGAAAACCCCTTATAAAACATTAAAACCCTAAAAAAACTTAAATTGCATTAAAATTTTACAATTCTAGAAACCCTAATGAATCCTATACCCCAAAAAAACCCTAAAATTCATCAAAATACCTAATACATAAGAAAACCAAAAAAAATGCTTAAAAATCCATAAAAATATAAAAAACTCAAAATACCCCGAAAAATTGTAAGAAAAAAAATAAAAACCTAAAGACATAAAACCCTTAAAAACCCTAAAACACTAAAAAACCTAAAGACCATTAAAACCGTAAAACCAGTATAAAATATAAAAAACCCTAAAAACTATAAAATAACATAAAAACCCATAATAACACTAAAGTACTCTAAAAACATTAAAACCCCATTCAATCTAAAAAAAATCGTAAAAACCATAAGACCGAAAAACACTAAAAACAATTAAACTAATTTAAACCCCTAAACACATAAGGATCATAAAAATTCCTAAAATTCACTAAAACCATTGAAACCCCCAAAAATCCTCAAAGCGATAAGAAAACCTTAAGAGCCTAAAAACACTTAAAACCCCTAAATACCTTAAAGAATTCTAAAAACCATAAAATCACTAAATAACCATAAAACTATAAACACCCAAAAAATACAAAACCCCATTAAAACCCATAAAAACTATAAAAACTAATAAAACTCTAGAAACCCATTATCCCCTAAAAGCATTAAAAACTATAAAATACTGTGAAAACACTAAAATCTAAAAAAACTTAAAACCCCCAAAAACCAATAAAATACAATCCCCACTAAAAATCCCTAAATCTATAAGAAACAACAAAAATCCTATAAATCCCTAAAAATAATTACAAACATCAAACCCATAAAACCCTTGAAAACCCCTAAGAAATCCAAAAAAATATAAATATAATTAAAAATACTAAAACGCTAAAAATGATAACAACCCTAAAATCCATAAAAAAATATAAAAACCTAAACCACCATAAAGACATTAATAGTTCATTAAACCCCTAAAACATTAAAAAATAGAAAAACAAAAATAAAAAAACTGAAAAAAACTAAAAAATAAAATAAAACCCCATGAAAACAAAAAAACCCCAAAATCCTTAAATACCCTCAAAATCACTAAAAATGTAAAAAAACATTATAATCCTAAAAAATCTCTAAAAATCTATAAAAACCTAAAAACCCAAAAACTCCGAAAAAAATCACTGATTTTTTATGTAAGACCCACTAGGAAGTGTCATAAGAACCTTGTTAAACGTGCACATGTTAAAAACCTAGAGTTACACACAAAAAATCAAGTGAGAAGGGATATAAATGCAGGAAATAAGGTTGAAATCCGATAATTAGTCAAGGTATAACCCATAGATAACATGTCACTTGGATCTCTAGCCATAAGATTTCATAAAGGATGACCAATCAATTGACAAGTCAATAAGTAAAGAAGACCACAATGGTTGAAATCAAAACTCATCATAGTAATGTTAACATCATTCCTAAAGATCAAATAGAATAAGGGGGTTCCTATTTTTATCCAAAGCGTGATAAAAAAGTCTTACGACTAGTTTCCACAATTCAAAACCCTAAATGATTACTTTGATAATTCTCTCACAAGCTCATGACTTTAAGGTATATGTAGAACACCCTTTGGGAAGGTAAATAAAACTATCCCACCACATTTTACTTGGATGATTCCATTGTAGGGTAGTCTTGAAATTTATATCATGCTATGGAATAGGTCTAAAAGGTGTGTTTGGTCCTTTATTAATTTAAATGTTGGCCCTGATGCTTCTTTTATGAATGGGTATTGGGACTCCCCTTTTAATTCCATGATTAACCCATTTATGCCATCCTTAATTATCTTGGTCTAATACCTTATAATTTGGCCACCATTTACTCACAATAAGGAATATTGAAATCATACACATTCCACCCTCCTCATCTTGTCCCCCTTCATACCCTCAATGCCCATGTGTTCCATGATCCTCATTATACCATCCCTCCTCAAAAGGATTCATCATTGAGTACCAAAATTCAAAGGGAGAATTATCGACAACAATAAAGGTGACAAAAAAAATTTCCTTATAGGTCTGGTAACTATATCTTATTGGAATTATCATTGATCTTCTCTAAATCATGTAATGGTACATCAAATTATTGAAGTTATTTTGACATTAAATTCTCTAGGAACCTCCATTTTAGCATGGTTTTCCAAAACAAACCACCATGATGAAATGTATCTCATTTCAAACACATACTTTCTTGATCATCATATTCTTCTAATAAAGACACAGAAAAGTAGTCATTGGTCGGTTAAGAGAGTTAGTTGTAAAAAAATATCCATTTTATAGAAGTATAAGAGTTTACCACCCATATAAATATCTTTTTATCTAAAATATTCATTAAAATAAACTCATCATTCCCTCAATAATCATGTTTTCACTATTATATTCACTCTTGTTTTCAAATATTTTAATTCCCTCATTTCTTTAGATGTCACTTATCACTCCTTTTTTACTTCAAATTTTTCCATTCTCTATAATTGTTATCTCATTTATTTTTCTCTATTATCATAATATCTATAAATTTAAACATGATATTAATAATATTTCCATAGCCTAAATGGTTTAATAAAAATCATCTTCCTATTGTACTCACAATAATAGTGGTTTGTGTATCCATCATGTGGGAATCTCTTATAAAATTTTAATGGCCTTCCCAATAGGATATGACTAGCATTCATGGGAGGAACATCATATATCTCCTTTTATTCGTACATCCAAATATAAAATGAAATTATTTATTTCTTTTAAAATTTAAAATCCCCACAATTATGTATTTATATAAATCTCTAAGGCGTCGGATGATTGGTCATAGCTAAAACCAATTTATCAACCTTCAATCCATATTATACATTTCTGAAACTACCCTCACCAATGAGTATACTACATAAATTATCTTTGGCATGGAATATAGTATAAAAATTTCCTCCCTTTTCAATTTAACATTTTATCCTTCAGGTTGAGCATACAAAACAAGCCATTCCAGAAGAATTTCTCTGTTTACAAGGATCTTTATTTCCACATCTTAATACTCCTAAATTGGTGGAATTTCATCTTCTCTTTATCTAGCACTAATAACATCTCCATCATCCAAAATAATCATGGTCCTCTTAATTGGGAATCTTGAGGAAAAATTTCCAAGAGCTTAACATTTAAAACATTTGACATCATGTGATTTGGAAACAACATTACTCTCCATTTTATTATTGGATTCTAAAAAGAATGTTTTTTATTTGGTTAAATCCTTTGAATCTATTTTTTGTTACCTTACATGTTCTTGTGGCATTGAATCCTTGAACATGAATGAATATTTATAATCCTTACCATAATATGTAAGTCACATCCTTATGGTCTTTACTAGCCTCTCCTCTTTAGTAGGCATGTGAAAAAGATCTTCCGTATCCAAATAGTTGTTCATGTCCACTATTTCTCGAATTTCATGGTTGAGGACGTTTAAAAACCTTTACATTGTATCCCATTTATCCTCATCAATATTTTACTGAACCATGATGATATGCATATATTTATTATACTCCTCAATAATCATAGCTAATTATTTCAAACCCTTCACCTTGATGAACAAATCATGATAATAGTGGCTAGAAATAAACCACTTATCAACTACAACATTCATCTCCTCACAAGTGCATATTGATCATTATCCACATTATTGTTGACTCACTTGTAGTTGTTGCCACAAAATACTATCATAGTTAGGTAATTCCATAGCAAGCCACATCACCTTATTTTCTTACTAAAAGTTCTCACAAGAACAAAAATGCTCTACCTTTCGTTCCTATTCCATGTATGTTTCGGGATCATTATTACCTTATAATGAAGGTATCATAAACTTTAATCCTCAAATATCATTTTTTTCCTCCATGGTGTTTTATTTGACTGAATCTGTGAATCATGAAAATTAGGTAACTCCCCCTCTTCATAAATGATCCTCCACCTTAGTTGTGCTCTCGAATTGGATGGCGATTAAAATTCATCCATCATCTCATTAAACCTTTAGAATTATTATTGTACAACCCTCATGACCAACATAATGTCAGTTTCATTTGTGTTACTCACCTCCTCAATTTAATAATACTACAAGAAAATTTTAATAGAACGTAATATATACCTCACACAATCCCTCACATGTTTACACTCGAAAATATTATGTTACCCCCTGTTACACTAAAATTTTGATTTTTTAACAAAAAGTAACTCTCCTACCATTTAGAGATCAATATTTTTTCTATATACTTCTTATCCAATTCTGAAAAAAATGTAAAGGATTTTTTGGAGTGTGGAAATCCCAAACTATTATTCCAAGATAAAATTCAAGATGTGTTCATGAGAAAAATCTGTGAAGGGAAAGATTGTGAGGAAGAAAATTGATAAATAAACAAAGGACTCAAGATGTTGCAGTATTTTTAGCCTTAATTTTGTTTTTAATTTTTGGGAATTTTTTTTAATAAATAATGTAGCAATATAGTGAATTTTAAATACGAAAATTTAATACAATAAAATATCTAAAACAACAAATAGAATCAAAATGAGAGTTTCATGGTTTTAAAATTGCAGAATTGATAAAAAACATATAAACCCACTATAACTCATGATTAAAAGATGTGATTTTAATGATTCAAGATGGAAAATAAATATGATTTTTTCAACTAAAAAATTGGTAAAAGTTTCATAAAAAATGACGATGAAATGATTTATATAGGTGAATAAAAAAATGGAAAAGAATTGATGTTGGCCTGATTCAAAGAGAAAAGATGATGGAAGAATGGATAAAAAATAACGAACAATGTTTCTTGCAATTTGGATCTGATACCAAATGATACGCAGTCCAAGACCCACTACGATGTGTAATAGAAACCTTATTCTTAATTTTTGTGTTGAGAACCCGGTTCTTCATAAGAAAACAAGTGAGAAGGGCTATAAATTGTGTAAATTATAATGAAATAAGAGAGTTGGTAATGGCTGAACCCAAAGGGAACTAGTCTCTAAGAACTCTAGCCAAGATACACAAAAAATGATGACCAATCATTTGATAAGTCAATAATTATGAAAGAATGCATATGTATCATGAAAAACACACCATAATAACATTATCTTCATCTTTGATGTTCAACGATTATAGGGGGAATTTATATCCAAAGAGTGATACAAAAGTCTAACACCTTTTTCCAACAAGTTAAAAATAAGAAATGATGATTTTAAAAATTTTGGACATTTCCAAGACATTAAGGGATCGGTAGCACACCCTTTAGGAAGGAAAAGACAATTATCCCACCACTTTTTACTTAAATATTCCATAGTGGGGTAAGATTGACATTCATAGAACCCCATGGGATGGGTCTTTAAAGTAATGTTTGGGCCTTAATAAAAATAAATATAGGTCTAGATTCTTCTCAGAAGTAGGGGTATGGGAACCCCACATAAAATTCCATGATTATACCATTTGTGTCCTCTTTATTCTATTGGATTTCTCCTTTATCAACGGGTCACCAAATCCTCGTAATGGGTGTAATGAAATCACATGAATTACTCCCTCCATCTTAAGTCCTCCTTCAACCCCTAAATTCCCATGTGTTACATGATCCTCATCAAGATCTATGAAAACATTAATAATATAAAACTATTTAAAACCCCAAAAAATATAAAAATTTGAAAAACCAAAAAAATCCAAAACCCTTAAAATCCCTAAAACCCTAAAACCATTAAAATACTAAAAAAGAGTAAAAATCCCTAAAAACATAAAAAAATTCTAAAACCCTTGAAAAACCCTAGGAAAACCATAAAAACATAAAAAAACTAAAAAACCATAGAAACACATAAAACCCCCAAAAAAATTAAAACCCTAAAACCCCTAAAGACACTAAAAAATATAAATACAATAAAGACCCTAAAAGCCACTAAAAACTATAAAAACCCTTTAAACCCATAAATATGTTAAAAAATCTACAAAGCCACTAAAACCGTAAAAAACTCAGAAAAAAGCACTAAAAAACAAAAAACAATGAAAAAAACCAAAAAACCAAAAAAAACCTTCAAAATCCCTAAAAATCCTAAAAACATAAAAAACCTAAAAATCCCTAAAAATACCTAAAAATGTAAAACCCATAAAACCCCCAAAACCCTATAAAATCCAGAAAAATCTAAAATCACATAAGCCCCTAAAAACCTAAAAAATGAAAAAAACAAAAAAACAAAAAACACCTAAAAACCCATAAACCCCCTAACACCATAAAAACCATAGAAACCCATAAAAACCTAAAAAAAGTAAAAATTCGAAAAACCCCATTAAAACCAAATAACTAAAAAACTATACAAAGCATTAAAACCCCTAAAAAGACAACAAACCCTAGAAACCCAAAGAAATCTTAAAACCCCTAAAAATATAAAAACCCTAAAAACATTATAAACCCTCCAAATATATGAAATTCCAAAAGACCAAAAATATCCTAAAAGATCCCTAGAAACACTAAAAACCTAAAAAACCATAAAAAACATAAAAACCCCTAAAAATCCATAAAAAAATAAAAACATGATAAACCCCTAAATATCAAAAAACACTAAAAACCCTAGAATCCCTAAAAACCACAAAACCCTAAATACCAAAAAAACCAAAAAAACCATAAACATCACTAAAAAACCGTAAAACCACTTGAAACTCTAGAAATCATTAAACCCATAATGGAAAAAAAACTCTAAAAACCATAAAACAACAACAAATTCCATAATCCACCAAAAAACCAGAAAATCATTAAAAACCACATAAAACCAAAAAAATCGCTAAAAACAAAAAAACCATAAAAATCCATGAAAATAAAAACAAAAAATCCTGAATATAATTAAAACCATAACCAAACCATAACAACCTAAAAACACTTAAAACCCCTAACAACCAAAAAATGCTACAAACCCTAAAAACCATAAACACCTTAAAATAAAAAAATCTAAAATAGCATAAAAATCCTAAAACCCTATATAAACTATAAAAACCCATTAAACCCATAACAATGATAACAAACACTAAAAATCCATAAAACCCCTAAAAAAACAAGAAAATCCTAAAAACCTAAAAAAAATAAGAAAACCATAAAAGACCCTTAAAACCGTAGAAAACCTCCAAAATCCAAAAAATTCTATGAACATATATATAATGAAAAAACCCTAAAAATATCAAAAAAATAAAATAAAAACCCTAAATATTCATAAGAAAACCTTAAAAACATTAAAACACATAAAGCCACTAAAACCCCACAAACACTAAAAATCCTAAAATAACATAAATCCCCTCAAAACCCAAATCCTCAAAATCCATAAAAACATAAAGAACCATAAAAATCCATTAAAAGCATTTTAAACCCCTAAAAATTTAAAAACCCCTAAAAACCATTATAAAACCTTGAAAGCTAAAAAACATTAAAATCCCTAAAATACCTAAAAACATGAAAAACCCTAAAATCCCCTAAAATCCCAAATATCCATGAACCCCTAAAAACTTTAACACCCCCCAAAAAAACTAAAGCCCACTAAAAACTATAAAATTCCATTATACCCCTAAAAACATTGATAAAATTCCAAACACTTAAAAATAATAAAAAACCCAAAAGACCCTTAAAAACCAAAAAAAAAATAAAACGATAAAAACCCAAAATTATTCAAAAATCCAACCCCCCCTTCCAAAATCCCAAAAAGTTCCTAAAACTCTATAAAATCCCAAAAACGACAACAAAATATTACAACCCAAAAAAACGCTAAAAAATATTAAAAACCTAAAAAACAAAAAACCTCTAAAAACAATAAAACGATAATAACCAAAGAAATCCTAAAAACCATAAAAACCCTCAAAATCCAAGAAATCCCTAAAACTAATAAAAATTGTAAAGAATCCCTAAAAATCCTAAAAAATATAAAAAACCCTAAAAATCCTGAAAAAACTATGAAAACATTAAAAATCTAAAAATTATTTAAATCCCTAAAAACCTAAAAAACTTTAAATACCTAAAAATCCCTAAAAATCTTAAAAATTATAAAAACCATAAAATCCATTAAAATTATTAAAAACCATAAAACCCAATCATCCCAAAAAAATCCTAAATCTCACTAAAAACTCAAAAACCCTATTAAAAACCAAAAAATGCTACAAAATCTAAAATCATAAAATCCAAAAAAAAAACTAACAAAACCCCAAAATCTCCAAAATACACATAAAAACCATAAAAACATAAAGAACACTAAAAATATAAAGAAACTATATATCCTAAAATCCCTAAAAACCATAAAAATTTGGAAAATTTCATAAAATACCAAAAAAATTCAAAAAAACAATGAAACCATGAAAACCACCCAAGAAACCCTTAAAAAACAAAAAATACATAAATCTCCTAAAAACCCAAATAATATTAAAAACCCTAAAAAAACCCAATAAACCATCAAAATCACTACTAACCATAAAACACATAAAAATAATAAAATTCCGTAAAAATCACTCAAAACATAAAAAAATATAAATACCTTAAAAAAACTCTATAAAAACTGTAAATCCCTAGTTACATTTAAAACCCTAAAAACCAAAAAACCCAAAAAACCATAAAAACAACAAAAAATCTAAAAACCATTTAAAACCCTAAAACGTTAAAGACCTTAAATACCCAAAAAAACTATTAAAACTCCCTAAAAACCAAAAAAACGCATAAAACCCTAAAAACCATTAACACCTGAAAACCCCTAAAAACCCAAAAAATCCCTAAAATCATAAAATTCCTAAATATCCTTAAAAAAATAAATACCAAAAAAACCATGAAACCCCCTAGGAAAAAAATTAAAAAATAAAAAAACCATAAGACCATAAAAACATAAAAAACCCTTCAAATTACAATAAATCCTATGACCAAAAAAACCCCAAAAAACCATCAAAAACCCTAAAAACCCTAAAAAACCAAAATACCATCTAACAATCCCTAAAAATCCGTAAAAATGTAAAAACACCTAAAATCCCTAAAAACCCTATGAAAACCTAAAACCCCTCAAAAAAACATAAAATTCCTAAAAAATATATAAAAGTGTAAAACCCATAAAATCTCTAAAACAAATGAAAACCCTAAAAATCCCTAAAATCCCCATAACCCATAAAAATCACAAAAACCTTAAAAATCCCAAAAAACCATAATAAACCATAAAAACCCAAAAAAATCATAAGAAACCCTTATAAATAAAGAAACCTAAGAATCCCAAAAAAATCACCAAAACCCCAATAGACCCTAAAACTCTAAAAACCCCAAAATACTATAAAACCATAAAAAATCTTAAATCCCTAGAATCCCATAAAACCCTAAAAGTCAATAAAAATAGTAAAACCACTTTAAACCCATAAAAATGATAAAAAACTAAAAAACAATAAAAATCATTAAAACCCTATAAAACCGCAAAAATTATAAAACACTAAAAACCTTAAAACCATAAAAATCATAAAAACATTAAAAATCCCTAAAAATCCCAAAAATCTTAAAAAACATTAAAACCAATTAAATATCTGTTAAACACCCTAAAAATGTTTAAAAACACTACATAAAATTAAAAACCCTAAAAAAATCCATGAAAACAAAAAATCCCTAAAACCACTCAAATTTTTTAAAAACCTTAAAAACCATAAAAATGCAAAAAACCCATAAAATTCCCTAAAACAAAAAAACCCAAAAAACATGAAATCCCGTAATAAAACTGTAAATGCCTAAAAAACATAAAACCCCTAAAATATAAAAATGCTAAAACCTTTTAAAATCACTAAAAACCATAAACCCATAAATACCCCTAAATCTAACTAAAAACTACCAAACCATTTAAAAACGTAAAATCATTAAAAATTCAAAAAAAATCAAAAAACCATAATCCCAAAAAAAAACACAAAAACAAAACAAAACACTAAAAAACCTTAAAACCACTCCAAATTGATAAAAACCCAAACTAACCATAAAAATGCTAAAAATCCCTAAAAAAACCTCAAAACCAAAAAACACTAATAACATTTAAAACCCCTAAGAAAACATTAAAAATTTAAAAACACTAAAACCCTTAAAAACCTAAAAAAGATGAAGCCCTAAGAAACCCTAAAAACATAAAAAATCATAAAAAATAAAAAAGTCCTAAATCCACATACAACCCCTAAAAGTGATTAAAATATCTAAAACCCCTTTCAAACCATAAATATTTGAAAATACCCTCAAAACCCATAAAAACATTAAAATGATCAAAAAACAAAAAAATTCCAAAAAACCATAACAACCCTAAAACTATAGAAAATGTTAAATTTTTATTAATTCTTAAAAACCAATACAACAATAAAAATGCTAAGTTGCACTAAATATCCCAAAAAACATAAAAATCTATAAAAATATAGAGAAGGAAAAAAACAATCAATGCCTTAAAAAATTTAGACCATAAAAACAAAAAACAAAATTAAAAACCCAAAAAACCTAAAAAAATCCCAAAACTCCAAAAAAACATAATAACTCTTACAAACAACAAAAAAACCTAAAAACCCATAAAACCCTAAAACCCTATAAAACTATAAAACCCATAAAAATGTTAAAATCACTAAAAACCATTAAAACAATAAAAAATTATTAAAACTCTAAATACAAAAAAAAACAAATAAATCCTAAAACCACTAAAAATCTGTAAACCCCCTTCCCCCAAACACAAAAAACTAGAAAAATATAAAAAATCCTTAAAGTTACCTAAAAATGTATAAAACTATAAATCCAAAGATAAACCCCATGAAAAGCGTAATAACCTAAATAAAACAAAAAGAATCTAGAGACAAAAAACCTATAAAAAATCTTAAAACCCTATGGACCGTAACAACCAAAAAACCATAAACCCCTAAACCCATTAAAACCCCATAAAAACACATAATCACCTTAAAAAACTACTAAGAGCTCTAAAGACCCTTTTAACCCCTGAAATCAATATAACATATACATAACCTTTAAAACCCTAAAAAACTCAAAAATCCCTAAAACCCAAAAAACCATAATACCCTAAAAAACCTAAAAACATAAGACTCATAAAAATATCTAAAAACCTTAAACCCCTAAAAATCATAAAAATTCCATAAAACCCCTAAAATCGTAAAAAACCTAAAATCATAAAAAACCCCTATGAAAACCTTTAAAACAAAAAAAAACTCTTAAAACCCAAAAAAACTAAAAAACATAAAAACCCTAAAATCCATAAAATAAATAAAACCTCAGTACCCCTAAAAACTGTAAATCAAACAAAAAAATCATGAAACCCTTCAAACCTGTAAAAACATTAGAAACTCTATAAACCCATAAAAACTATAAAGAATACCAAAAAATCCCTGAAAAATATAAAAACCTTTAATCCAATAAAAATTGAAAACCATTAAAAAACCTAAGAAACACTAAAAAATATAAAACCCTTTAATCCCATAATTTATTAAGAAAACCCTAAAAACCATACAAACAAAAAAATATTAGAAAAATAGTAAAACCCCAAAAAAACCATAGAACACTAAAAATTCTAAAACACCCTATACCACTAAAAAACCTTAAAAATCCTAAAAAATAGAAAATAATTCATATATATATGTAAAAAAACATAAATCCATAAAATCCCATAAAATCATACAAAACTAAAATCAATTTAGACACTAAAAATCATTAAAAACACTAAAAACTAAAAAATCAGCTAATAACCAATACCCACCCAAAAAACATAAAAACCCTGAAACCCCTAAAACCCTAAACCCACAAAAAACAATAAAAACCCATTAAACAACTAAAAATATTAAAAACTAAATATCACCTTAAAACACCTAAAAATCGTAAAAACTCAAAAAAACCCCCAAAAAATCAATAGGAACCTTAAAAACCCAAAAAACCTTTAAAATCCCTAAAATCCCATAGAACCATAAAACATTAAAAATCACAAAAAATGTAAAAAAACCCTAAAATACCCTAATAAAACCACACAAACCAGAAAAATCATAAAACCCACAAAAAAATCTAAAAATTCTATAAACAGTAAAATTTATAAATAAACCCTAAATTCCATAAAACCATAGGACTCTAAAAACCCATAAAACCCATAAAAACACTAAAAATAAACAAAAACTCTAAAAACCCATCAATCCACAAAAAAAAATAAAAATTATGAAATCCCAAAACAACCTTAAAAACTCAATACCCCTAAAACGCCAATGCAATCATGAAAACCATAAAATCCCTCAAAATAACAAAAAAATCCATAAAAAACATAGATATCCATAAAACCCATTGAAATTAATAAATGTAAAAAACTAATAAAACCATGAAAACTCCTAAAACAATTAAAAACTAAAGAACACCTAAATCCTCTAAAACCCTAAAAAATACTAAAAATGATAAAACCCATAATACCTTAAAAATCATAAAACCCATAAATCCTCTTAAAATATTAAAAACCCCAAAGACAAACAAAATACTTAAAACCAAACTGAAAATAAAAAATCTATTTAACTCCCTAAAAAAATAAAAAATAAAAAATACCAAAATCACATAAAACCCTACAAAAAACAAAATTTCCATAAAACCATCAAATTCCATAAACACCCTAAAAAGCCATGAAAATCCTAAGAAATATCTAAAAATATCTAAAAACATAAAAACCCAGAAATACCCTATGAAAAACAAAAAACCAAAAAACACTAAATCCCCTAAATACCAAAAAAACCAAAACCAACTAAAAACACAAAAACCCCAAAAACCATAAAACCCATAAAAATAAAACAACACTAAACCCCATTAAACCCCCTAAAAACCACTAAAAAACTAACAATACATTAAAACCTCACAATTTATAAAAGTTCTAAAAATCATTAAAAACCATAAAAATTCAAAAAACCATAAAACACAAAAACCCAATAAAACCCAAAAAACTATTAAAGTCACTGAAAACACTAAAGAATAACTTCAAAACAATAAATCAATTTAAACCCCTAAAAACCAAAAAATTCTAAAAACCCTTAATACCCTAAAAACCATAAGAACCCTAAAATCCATAAAAACCGTAAACTCCATAAAAACCCAACAACCACTAAAAAAACTAAAATCCCTTTAAACCCCTTAAAAAGCTAATAAATAGTAAAATACCTTAAAACCAAAAAAATAAATAAAAAATTGAAATCCAAAAAAAACCATACATACCCTATATACACCCAAAATCCATAAAAAATCCATAAAAATACATAAAAATCTAAAAATAAAAAATAAAGACCACTTAGATCATTTAAAAATCCTATGAAGAACTTTAAATCCTAAATACAAATAAATCCCAAAATCCTCAAATAATGCTAAAAACATAAAACCCCCGAAAAACCATAAATCCCATAAACCCCCTAAAAACTTAAAAACTCATAAAAACCCATAAGACCCTAAAATAATTTAAAACTCTAAATACCCATTAGACCCCTAAAAAATTAAAAACTATAAAAACCCATTAGAACACTAGAAAACTCAAAAAACACATAAAACCCAATAAAACCATAAAAACCCTAATTACACTAAAAAAACCCTAACCCCCCCCCCAAATCCCAAAAAATCTAAAAACACATAAATGTTGTAAAAATCCTTAAAAGTACCAATAAACTTAAAAACACAAAAAACAATGAAAATACCTAGGAAAAACATAAAAACATAAAAAAACATAAAATCCCAAATAAACATGAAAAACACTAAAAACCCTGACAGTCCACAAAACCCCTAAAACCCTAAATACCACATAAACCAATAAAAACATTAAATCCCACAAAAATCCATACAAAATTAAAAGATCACTAAAACTCTAAAAAACCTTAACAGCAATAAAAATAAAATAAAAATCAACAAAACCTTAAAACCCTATAAAAACTCAAAAAACCCTAAAAACAAAAAAAAACCTAAAAGGAATAAAATCCCCTAAACCCCTCAAAATCTCTAAAAAATAACAACCCTAATAAAACCAAAACCCCCCCTAAAAATACCCCAAAAAATTAAAATCTTTGCTAACCCTAAGAAAACCAAAAAAACCCAATACAAACTAAAAACTCAAAAAAACATAAAAAATGTTAAAAACCCTAAAAATTATATAAAACCCAAAAACCCCAAAAACCCGTAAAAAACTAAAAATACCTATAAACCCAAAAAACCCCAAAAAACCACAAAAAAACTAAAAACCATTTAATCCCAAAAAAATTTCTATAAAACATTAAAACCTCAAAGAATACCTAAAAATCCAATATAACATAAATCCCCTAAAAACCCAACAAAATCCTAAAAACACCTAAAAACCATAAAAATATTTAAAAATCCATTAAAATCTCAAAAAGTAAAAAACCATAAAACCTCTGAAACACCCTAAGAAAACATTTAAAACCTAAAAAAACTAAAAAAACCTAAATACTGTAAGAACTCTAAATACAATTAAAATGATAAAACCCTAAAATCCCCCAAATGCCAAAAAACTGTAAATTCACTAAAAACATAAAAACCCTTAAGAACCCTGAAATCTCTAAGAAATACATAAAAACATAAACACCTTAATAATCCTAAAAACCAAAAAACACTAAAATACCTAAAAATACTAAAAAACCTAAATTCTATAAAAACCACTCAAAATTATAAAAACAACTAGATACCTTAAAAATCTTAAAAACCCAGAAATCACTAAAAACAATGAAAACCCATTAAACCCCTAAATATTTAAAAAATGTAAAATACATAAAAAGGCATAAAATTAAAAAAACCTATAAAAACCATAAAACCCATAACCCAAAAAAATCATTTAAACCCCATAAAATGAATAAAACCACAAGAAATGAGAAAAATTCTAAAAATCCATAAAATTTAAAAAACATAAAAAATCCCGAACATCCCCACAAAATCCTTAAAATCCCAAATACACTTAAACACCCCTAAAACCTTCAAAACCCAAAAAAAACTATAAAAACCTTATAAGACACTAAAAACTATAAAAACCCTTTAATCCTCCAAAAATTTAAAAAACTCTAAAAAACCAAAAAGAAAATGAAAAAAATTAAAAACCCCCTACAAACCAAAAATATCCAAAAATTCACTAAAATTGATTAAAAAACCCTACTAAACCTATGAATCATTCAAAAACAATGATAAACATAAAAATCCAAAAAAATAACAAAAAATATCTAAGTGTAAAAAACACTAAAAACCTAAAAATCCCCTAATAAAACATTAAAAACATAAAAATAATTAACACCCCCAAAAAACCTAAAAACACAAAAACCCGAAAAAACCCTAAAATATCCTAGAAAAACTAAAAACCCCTGAAATAAAAAAACTACAAAATAAACCTAAAACCCTATAAAAAATTAAAAATTTTAAAACCACTAAAAATAATAAAACACATTAATCCACAAAAATTTTTAAAAATTATAAATTACGATAAAACCCCTTAAAAAACCAAAAAACCCTAAAAACCAAAAAAACCCTAAAATCTGTAAAATCTGCCAAAACACCTAAAACACCAAAAAATAATAAAAATACATAAAAATACCAAAAAATACATAAAAATCAATAAAAACATAATAAACTTAAAACCCCATAAAACCCTAATTAAACGTCCAAAACAAAAAAAAACCACTAAAACCTCAAAAATTCAAGAAACCCAAAAAACCCATTAAAGATAATTAAAACCCTCAAAATCCATAATGAAATTAAGAAACTATAAAAATCCTAAAAACTATTAAAAAACAATAAAACATAAAGAACTTTAAAACCCATAAAAACTCTAAAACCCTTTTGAAAACCTTAAAAATATAAAAACACTTTACACCCCTAAAAACACATGAAACCATAAAAACTCAAAATCCCCTAAAACCCCGAAAGAATTATGAAAAACCTAAAACCCATTAAAATACCAGAAACCCTATAAATACCCAAAATAACCTTTAAATCCACTGAATCTTCAAAAATGTAAAACGAACTCCAAAAAACCATGAAAAAACCAAAAAAAATAAAATCTAAAGAACACATAAAACCCCTAAAAACACTAAAAAATTCTAGAAATCCTAAAACCTAATACTCTAGAAATCCTAACACCCATTAAAATCCATTTAAAATATTAAAAACTGTAGAGACCAATAAAATACTTAAAACAACACTAAAAATTCCAAAATCCATATAACTCCCTAAAAACATTAAAAATAATAAATACCTAATAACCATAAAAAAACATAAAACCCCCAAAAATATTAAAACACTAAAAACCCTAAAAAACCCAAAATCACACTAAAACCATCAAAATCAATAAAAACCCTAAAAATCCATAACAATCCTAAGAAATAAAAAAAATATCTAAAAACAAAACAAACCATAAAAACCCAGAAAATCCCTACGAAAAACAAGAAAATCCTACAAACATTGAATCCCTTAAAAACCATAAAACCCAAATACAACAAAAAACCAAAAAGCCATAAAAATCCTAAAAGTAAAAATACACTAAAACCAATTAAACTCCCTAAAAATCTCTAAAACGATAAAAATACTTTGAAACCTCCAAAATGATAAAAGTTCCAAAAAAATCATAAAAAACCATAAAAAACTCAAAAAATAATAAAAACAAAAATGTCCCATAAAACCCATAAAAATAATAATACACAAAAAAATCAATAAATATCACAAAAATCATTAAAATCCAAAAAAATACCTAAAAATCCATAAAAACATAAAAATCCAAAAAGCCCAAACACCCCTAAGAATACCGTAAAAGTAAAAAATTAAAATTATAACCCCTAAAAAACTAAAAATTCTAAAAACCCTTAATACACTAAAAACCATAAGAACCCTGAAAACCATAAAAACACTAATACCCCAAAAAACCCAAAAAACCACTAAAAACTCTAAAAATATATTAAACCCCTAAAAAAGTTATAAAATAGTAAAATACCTTAAAACCTCAAAAAAACTCCAATACCAAAAAAACTATACAAACCCTAAGGACACCCAAAATCCCAAAAAAATAATAAATCCATAAAAATATTAAAAAATATTTAAAGATACAAAAATTAAAAATTAAAAATACATAAAACCATTTAAAATTCGTAACAAGAACATTGAAAACTAAAAATACATAAATCCAAAATACCCAAAACAATTCTAGAAAACATAGAACCCCCAAAAAACCATAAATCCCATAAAACCCCCTAAAAAAGTAAATGAGATGGTGCTCCAGTTGCTCCGCTCCCACTATGGCGCTCTTGCCGCTTCCTCGTTGGCTTGAAAATGATAGAATGGTTGCACCCTGGCCTCTCCCCTCTGCAGGGGAGGGACCAGTTCTGCCCTATATTAATGAATGAATCTCTCATTTCTCAGACCCTGATTCTCTTCTTGCTTTCCCACTGATTGATATCTACCCTTAAGGTGTCGGGCTTGTACTAAGGGCTTCCGAAGCTCCCACTGTCAACTATGGAGTTCACCAAGGCCTCTTCCCTCTATATTCTGACCCTGGTGGCCATGTTTTTGAACTATCAACCCCTGGTTGATGTTTTTGATAGGTTTTTGTTCGATCATTAGGATCTATTGGATCATGCCACTATGAGTCTCGTTGATTCCAGTCACATTTGGATTCGGTTCTCATCGAAGGATGACCTTATCCAGGCCTAGTATTCATCTCCCCGTAGGTGCGATGCTGCTCGCTTCTCCCTTTTTCGGTGGAATTATGAATTCCATTTGAACTGTGACTCCCCTCTGATGGCAATTTGGAAAAGGTTCCTTGAACTCCCCCTTCCCATACAAAACATGTACATTATTTCTATGCTGGGGAATATGGTTGTGTGGTTTCTGTGCGTGGATAGTCAAACCAGGGCCCATTGTCACCCAGTTTCCCAGAGGGTTTGTGTTGAATTTTATGTCTCAAAATAACCAGTTGAATTTTTATGGATTGAAATGGGTAATGAGCATCGATGGAAGTAGCCGGTGGTTTTCAAATCGGGGGAGAATTACTGGATCTCGTGCTTTTCTCTTGGTTATTTGAAAAGGGATTGTAGACGCAGGGATGGTGTGGTGGCTATATTTGGAAAGGAGACCATCTCCACGATGGTTAGCACAATAGGGGAAATGGAGGAAAGGAATGGAGCCCCTAGGGATCCTCTACTAGATGTTCATAGAAATGAAAAGATGGAGGATGAGGGCTCATCCCCCCAGATTTCTGCTGGGGACCCTGTATATGTCAAGAGAATATTTACATGAGTGAAGGGTGATTTGGGCTTGGGGGAGATGCCTCTTCTGAAATGCAACTTCCCTAGCTCCACCAGGAATGACATCTCCCATTTCAGAAGAGGCATCTCCCCCAAGCCCAAATCACCCTTCACTCATGTAAATATTCTCTTGACAGATACAGGGTCCCCAGCAGAAATTCGGGGGGATGAGCCCTCATCCTCCATCTTTTCATTTCTATGAACATCTAGTAGAGGATCCCTAGGGGCTCCATTCCTTTCCTCCATGTCCCCTATTGTGATAACCATCGTTGTGGCCATGTGCTGGCGTTATTCTCAAATCAGTTCTTTGGTAAAAATCATCTGGACTCTATGGGTACTGAAGAAAGGGGTCCGTGGAGGTCGGTGCTACAAGAGGTGGATGCTGTTGATGTTCTCCAGGATGCAGACCTGGCTTCCCATATTTTTTGTTCTTGGGCCTTGGGTGTGGAACATCCCCTCCCCACTATGCCCCCTCAGAAGCATGTGCTGCTGGACTTTATTGTGCTTGGATTTTGTCTAAATAATGCCCATTTTCCGATGGAATCCCTGGGCAACCCTCTTGCTGATAAGTGGAACAATGAGATGCCTGACAAGAACTCATCTCTTTTTATGTTCGAGAAGCTACCTCCCAATGTTGAATTGTCTGACCCGATTATGCTGGATTCTTCGAAAATACCGATTGAGCAGCATATTTATGATATCTTTCACAAGATGGATCTATAGCCGGTGATCTTCCTCGGGGATGAGAATGATGAACACATATTATTTGGTGAAATCCGTGGGGACCGTGATGATCTCATGTATGCCAGCTTGAATAGGATCAAGAAGGTGTAGTAGAAGAATGGTCTCTTAGATTCATCTGGTGGTAAGCAGAAGAGAAGGCCACGGTCTGACCCAGAATGTAGAAAATAGGGAGACATGGTTGCGCCTGACGCCTCTTCTCATAGGAGGAGCAAGATGAAGAGTGACCCTCCAATGAAACAGAGGGATAAGAAGGACTATTCCTCCCTGCCTTGGCCAATGGCTAATAGGTATTCTTCCAAGTCCAGCAAAGGTAAAGGGAACGCTCATGGTAGGGAGGATCAGGCTATCATTGTGAAACCAGATGTGGAACTCAGGAAGCACTGTGCAGCCTTTCTCAAGCAATATGAATCCTGAAAATAGGAGTCGGTGGACTTAGATGCTTCCTCAGGCTATGGTGCTGATGGAGATCCCTTTGGGGATGATGATTTTGTTTCGTAGTTGTCTCTCCTTTTGCTTCTTGGGTTTTTGGAACTTTTTTGTGGGGTATCCAGGGCTTTGGGTGTGGGTTGTTTGACGCTGCCCCTCCCTTTTATGTTGCTTTTTTTCTCTTCTTTATATATCTGGGGGTCAGGGATATCCTGTCCTCGCACTTTCCATGCCCTAAAACATTAAAAATTCTTAAAACCCATAACATCATAAAATCAACAAAAACTCATAAAACCCATTAAACCCCCAAAATATTTAAAACTATAAAAAAACATTAAAACACGAAAAATATTAAATAACCCAAAAAACCAAAAACAACCATAAAAACCTATTTTCCCTAAAATGTCGTACCCCCCCCCAATCCCAAAAAACCAAAAAACCAATAAATGTCCCAAAAATCCTTAAAATTAGAAATGTACTTAAAAACACAAAAAACATGAAATAACTAATAAACCCTTAAAACATAAAAAACATAAAATCCCAAAAAACCTAAAAAATGTTGAAAACCCCAATAAACCATAAAACCCCTAAAACCCTAAATAATACAGAAACCCCTAAAAACATTAAAACCCACAAAACCCATACAAATCTAAATAATCACTAAAACCCTAAAACCTTTACACCCGTAAAAATATAAAACAAAATTCAAAAAAAACCTTAAAACCCTAAAAAAGCTAAAAAAACCCAAAAACCTAAAAAAATATAAAAACCCTAAAAATAATAAAATCGCCTCAAACACTTTAAAATCCATAAAAAATTAGAACCCCTAAAAATCCTAAAAACCCCATAAAAATCCCAAAAAAATTAATTTCTTGATAACCCTAAGAAAACCAAAAACACCCAAAAAACACTAAAAACTCTAAAAAACATATAATATTAAAGAAACCCTAAAAACCATAAAAACCAAAAGAACCCCATAAAACCATAAAAACCCAAAATATCCCTAAAAACCCAAAAAACCACCCAGAAAACTAAAAACCCTTTAATCACTAAAAACAATAAAAAAATCTAGAAAACATTAAAACCTCTATAAAATTTAAAAAATCCCTCAAAACCAAATATACCAAAAATCCCTAAAACCCATATAACCCCATCAATATCTTATAATCACTAAAAACCATAAAAATATTTAAAAATCTGTAAAATTCTCAAAAAATTGTAAAAATACAAAAAACCACAGAAAAACTCTATGGAGAGCTTTAAAACCAAAAAATAATAAAAAACCCAAAAACCATAAGAACTCCAAAAACAATTAAAATGATAAAACCCTAAAAAACCTCAAAATCCCTAAAACCCAAAAATTCTGAAAAAACATTAAAACCCCTAACTACACTGTAATCTATTACAAAAACATATAATCCTAAAACCCATAAAATTCTAAAAACCTAATAATCCTAAATCCCTAAAACCCTAAAAAACCTAAATCCCATAAAACCCCCCAAAATTATAAAAACCCCTAGATACCTTAAAAATCCTAAAAATCCTTAAACCACTAAAAACATTGAAAACCCATTAAACACCAAAAAATACTAAAAAATATAAATATCCCAAAAAACCTAAAAAACTAAAAAAACCGCCAATAACCATAAAACCTGAACACCCCAAAAAAGCATTTTAAACCCTTAAAATGCATAAAACAACAAAAAATTATAAAAATCCATAAAAATTCATAAAAAAATAAAAAACCCCTAAAAATTCTTTACACCCCAACAAAATCTTTAAAATTCCGAATACACTTAAAACCACAAAAACCTAAAAATGAAAAGTCTCAAAAAAATTATTAAATCCCTGAAAACCTAAATACTATAAACACACATAAAACCTTCAAAAACACTAAAAACCGTTAAAAACCTTAAAAGATACTAAAAACTCTACAAACCCTTTAATCCCCAAAAAATTTAAAAAAATAAAAAAATCCTAATGAAATAAGAAAACTCAAAAAACCACTAAATAATCATAAATTCCATGAAACACCTAAAAATTACAAAAAAAACATACTAAACCTATAAATCCTTCAAAAACCTTCATAACCATAAAAATACTAAAATATCCCTAAAAACATCTTAGTGAAAAAAACACTAAAAAACCTAATAACACCCTAATAAAACATTAAATACATAAAAACAATTAAAACCCGAAAAAACCTAAAAACACAAAAACCCAAAATACCCTAAAATTTCATAAAAAAACTAATTACCCCTCAAATCATAAATCCAAAAAAACCTAAAAACCCTATAATCAAATATAAATTGTAAAACCATTAAAAAATCATACAACAAATTAATCCCCAAAAAATATTAAAAATTAAAAATTATGACCAAACCCTAAAAATTCAAAATACCCTAAAAACTGTAAAATCTTTCAAAATCCCTAAAACCCGAAAAAATAATAAAAAACCTTACAAATACCTAAAAATCCCTAAAAACCAATAAAAACAAAAAAAACATAAAACCCCATAAAAACCCAAATAAAACCATGAAAACATAAAAACACATAAAACCATTATAACCTCAAAAATGATAAAAATACTAAAAACCCATAAGAGTCCTTAAAACACCTCAAAATACACAATTAAATGAAGAAACTATAAAAATCCAAAACACCCATAAAAAACCAAAAAACATTATAAACCCTAAAACCCCTAAAAACCCTAAAACCCTTAAGAAAATATTAAAAATCTAAAAAATAACATTACACCCCTAAATAACCATAAAAACCATAAAAACTAAAAATCCCCTAAAACCACAAATGAATCATGAAAACCATAAAAACCCTAAAAACACCAAAAAACCCAAAAAAAACCCCTAAATATCCTTAAAATCCATCAAAATCCCTAAAAACATATAAAAACTCCCGAAAACCATGTAAACCCCTAAAAATTACAATGTAAAGAACACTTAAAATTGATAAAAACCCTAAAAAATACAAAAAATCCTAAAACACCAAATAAACTAAAAATCCTAAAACCCATAAAATCCCCTTAAAATTTTTAAAACCCTAAAGACCAATAAAATACTTAAAACCACACTAAAAAATGAAAAATTTATATAAATCCCTAAAAAAATTAAAAATACTAAATACATTAAAACCATTAAAAACCATAAAACCCACAAAAAATATAAAAAAACTGAAAATCCTACAAAACACTAAATCACACTAACACCATCAAAATCCATAAACACTCTAAAAAATCTATAATAATCCTAAGAAATACCTAAAAATATCATAAAACATAACAATCCATAAATACCTATAAATCCCCTAAGAAAAACAAAACAAAAATCCTAAAAACATTGAACCCCTTAAAAACCAAAAAACTGAAAAACAACTAAAAACGAAAAAACCCCAAAAACATTGAAACCCCTAGAAAACACTAAAACCCATTAAAACACCTAAAACCACTAAAAATACAAAAAATATATTAAAACATCAAAAATGAAAAAAGATCCAAAATGTTAATAAAACCATAAAAAAACTCAAAAAACCCATAAAAACACAAAAAACCAATAAAACCCATAAAAATCCTAAAACACCCAATAATATTGAAATATAAAAAAAATCCATAAATTACTATAAAATACATAAAAATCCATAAAAAGATAAAAAATCCTAAAAGCCCTGAAAACCCCAAAAAACAATTTAAAAACAAAAGAAACAATTAAAAACCCTAAAAACCTAAAAACCCTAAAAACCCTTAACATCCTAAATACAATAAGAACCCTAAAAACCATAAAAACCCTAAACCCCATAAAAACCCTAAAACCACTAAAAACACTAAAAATATTTTAAACCACCTAAAATGTTACAAAATAGTAAAATACCTTAAAACCTCAAAACTCAAAAAAAAACATAAATCCCAATAAACTATACAAACCCTAAAAACTCCCAAAATCCCAAAAAAAAAATCCATAAAAATATTAAAAAATCCATAAAAATCCAAAAATAAAAAATAAAAACATTTATAACTGTTGAAAAATCCTAATATGAACATTAAAACCTAAAAGAACATAAATTTCGAAAACACATAACAATGCTAAAAAACATATAACCCCCGAAAATACATAAATCCCATAAAACCTCCTAAGACCATAAAAAATATTAAAAACCCATAACACCATAAAATCAATAAAAACTCCAAAAACCCATTAGACCACTAAAAATTAATAACTATAAAAAACCATTAAAACTCAAAAAAATCTAAAAACCAAAAACAACCATGAAAACCTAATTACCCTAAAAAACCATACGCCCCCCAAATACCAAAAAACCTAAAAACACATAAATGTTCTAAAACACCTCAAAGGTCCAGGTATACTTAAAAACCCTAAAAACCATGACAATTCCAAAGAAAACCTTATGAAAATAAAAAAACATAAAACCCCAAAAAACCTAAAAACCCTGAAAAATGCTAAACGCCTAAACAAACCATAATACCCCTAAAACCCTAAATACAATAGAAACCCCTAAAAATATTAAAACCCACTAAAACCTTACAAAACTGAAAATTCACTAAAATCCAAAAAACATTTACACCCCTAAAAATATAAAACTAATTAAAAAAAACCATAAAACACTAAAATAACTCAAAAAATCCTAAAAACCCAAAAAAATCCCTAAAAACAATAAAATCCCCTCAATCTCCTCAAAATACCTAAAAAATAAAAACCCTTAAAAAATAAAAACCCCCCAAAAACTCCCAAAAAAATTTACTACTTGATAACCCTAAGAAAACAAATAATACACAAAAAACACTAAAAACTCTAAAAAATATAAAATATTCAAAAAACCCTAAAAACTCTAAAAACCATAAAAACCAAAAAAACCAATAAAAACATAAAACCCTAAAAATACATAAAAACACACAAAAACACCCAAAAAACTAAAAACCCTTTAATACCTAAAAACATTAAAAACTATAGAAATCATTATAACCTTAAAAAAATAAAGAAAATCCATTGAAACCCAATATAACCTAAAATACCTAAATGACCTAAAACCCAATCAATATCCTAAAACCCGCTAAAACCAATTAAATTATTTAAAAAAATGCTAAAATTATTGAAAAATGTAAAAATCCACAAATCCACAGAAAAACCCTAAGAAGAACATTAAAACCTAAAAAATATAAAACACATAAAAACAATAAGAACTCTAAAAACAATTAAAATTATAAAACCATAAAACACCTTAAAATCCCTAAAACCCCTAAAATTCCCTAAAAACATAAAAACCCACAAGAACACTAAAATATCTTTGAAAAACATATAATCCTATAACCCTTAAAAATCCTAAAAACCTAAAAAAAACTAAAATCCCTAAAACCCAAAAAAACCTAAATCCCATAAAACCCCCCAAAATTATAAAAACCCTTGATACCTTAAAAGGCCTAAAATCCCTGAATCCATTAAGAACATTCAAAACGCATTAATCTTCTAAAAAGGTTAAAAAATCCAAAATACAAAAAAACCTAAAAAACTAAAATCCCTCTAAATCCCATAAAACATAAAAACCCTAAAAAAGCATTTACGCCCCTTAAAATGCAAAAAACAAAAAAAAAACAATAAAAATTATAAAAACATAAAAAAACTAAAACCCCTAAAAAACCTAAAGACAGAAAAACCCGAAAAACCATAAAATACAATAAAATACTAAAAACCCCTCAAATCATAAAACCATAAAAAACATAAAACCCCTATAAACAAAAAAACCATTAAAACCACTAAAAAATCATAAAACACATTAATCCCCGAAAAATATTAAAAACTATAAATTACAATAAAACCCTTAAAATTAAGAAACCCTAAAAACAAAAAATACCCGAAAAACAGTAAAATCCATCAAAATAGCTAAAAACCCTAAAAAGAATAAAAATCTTTACAAATCCCTAAAATTCCCTAAAAATCAATAAAAACATAAAAAACTAAAATCCCAATAAAAAACCTAAAAATCATTTAATAGATAAACTCACTTAAAAACCTTAATAACCTTAAAAATGCTAAAAACCCTAAAAACCCATAAATGATCATAAAACCCCTCAAAATCCCTAATGAAATGATGAAACTATAAAAATCCTAAAAACCGTAAAAACCATAAAACATAAAAGACCATAAAACCCCTAAAAACCCTAAAACACTTAAGAAAACCTTAAAAATCTAAAAATACTTTAAACCCCTAAAAACCCATAAAAACCTTATTAACTAAAATACCCTAAAATCCCAAAAGAATCAGGAAAACCATAAAAACCCTCAAAATACTAAAAAACCCATTAAAACCATTGATATCCTTAAAATCCATCGAAATCCATAAAAATGTAAAAAAACATCTAAAAACAATGAAAACCCATAAAAAATTAAATACTAAAGAACACTTGAAACCCCAAAAAACCCTAAAAAATGCTAAAAATCCCAAAACCCCTAATACCCTAAAAAATCCTAAAACCCATAATATCACCTTAAAATATTAAAAACCCTAAAGACCAGTAAAATACATAAAACCACACTAAAAAGCAAAAAACCATTTAACTCTATAAAATCATTAAAAATACTAAATACCATAAAACCATAAAAAACATAAAAAACCATAAAACCCCCAAAAAATATAAAAACACAAAAAACACTCCAAAACCCTAAATCACCCTAACACCATCAAAATCCATAAAAAGCCTAAAAATACATAATAATACTGAAAAATACCTAAAAATTATCTAAAAACATAACAAACCATTAAAACCTAGAAAACCCCCATGAAAAACAAAAAAAATCTTAAAAACACTGAATCCCTTAAAACCCAAAAAACAAAAAAAACAACAACTAAAAACCGAAAACCCCAAAAACCATAAAACCCCAAAAAATAAAATACACAAATATCCATTAATTCCCCTAAAAAAACTAAAATCACTAAAAATACTTTAAAACCTCAAAAATGATAAAATTTATAAAAATCATTAATTACCATAAAAAAATTAAAAAAATGCTAAAAACGCTTAATACCCTAAAAACCTGAAAGATCCGGAAAACCTTAAAAACCCTAAACCCCATAAAAAACCTAAAACAACTAAATATTATAAGATACACTTTAAAACCCTTAAAAATTCAAAAAATATAAAAATATATTAAAACCACAAAACTCAAAAACAAACTTAAATAGAAAAGAATGATAAAAACCTTTAAATCACTCAAAACCCACAAAAAAGAAAAAACCCATAAAAATCTTAAAAATCCATAAAAATAAAAAAATGAAAGATAAAAACCCTTAAAATAATTGAAAAATCCTAAGAATAACTTTAAAACCTAAAAAAACATAAATCATGAAAACCCAAAATAATGCTTGAAAATAAAAAACCCCCGAAAAAACATAAATCCCATAAACCCCATAAAACCTAAAAAAAATTTAAAAACCCATAACACCCTAAAATCAATAAAAACTCTAAAAACACATTAATCCCCTAAAAATTTTAAAACAATAAAGAACCATTAAAACTCCAAAAACCCTAAATACCAAAAACAACCATAAAACCCCTAATTAATGTAAAAAACCCTATCCCCCCCCCAAATCCCTAAAAACGTAAAAACACGTAAATGTATTAAAAACATTAAATGTAACAATATACATAAAAACCATAAAAACCATGAAAAACCCTATGAAAACATTAAAAACATAAAAAATATAAAATCTAAAAAAACCTGAAAATGCTAAAAACCCTAGCAAAACATAAAATCCCAAAAACCATAAATACCACAGAAACCCCTAAAATCAATAAAACCCACAAAACAATTAAACATTTAAAAATAACTAAAACATAAATAACCTTTACACAACTAAAAATATATAATATTTCAAAAAAACATTTTAACCAAAAAAAAATCAAAAAACACTAAAAACCCAAACAAATATAAAATCCCTAAAAACAAAAAATCCCCTCAAACCTCTCAAAATCCATTAAAAATAAAATCCACTAAAAAACCAAAAAAACTCACTAAAAATAACAAAAGAAATTAAAATCCTTGATAACCCTAAGAAAACAAGAAACCCAAAGAAGACTAAAAACTCTAAAAAACCATAAAAACAAAAAAAACCCATAAAAACCCAAAAAACCCAAAAAATCCCAAATAACCACACAAAACACTAAAATCCCATTAGTCCCAAAAAACCTTAAAAACTATAGAAAAAATTAAAACCTCTAAAAAATAAATAAATCCCTCAAAACACAATATACCATAAAAAACCTAAAACCCCAAAAAAACCATAAAAATCCTAAAGTTCCCAAAAAACATAAAACTATTTTAAAATCCCCGAAATTATAAAAAAATGTAAAAATACCTAAAACCATAGAAAAACCATAAGAAAACATTTAAACCCTAAAAAAACAAAAAACCTAAATCCCATAATAACCCTAAAAACAATTAAAATGATAAAACCCTAAAAACCCTCAAAATCCCAAAAAACCCCAAAATTACCTATAAAAATAAAAAACCTCTAAGAACCCTGAAATAACTTAGAAAAAAATAAAAAACCTAAAACCCTTAGAAATCTTAAAAACCAAAAATCACTAAAATCCCAAAAACCCCAAAAAAACCAAAATCCCATAAACACCCCTCAAAATTATAAAAACCACCAGATACCTTAAAAAGACTAAAAACCCTAAAACTACTAAAATCTATGTAAACCCATTAAACCCCTAAAAAGGTGAGAAAATATAAAATACATAAAAAACATAAAAAACCTAAAAAACCTCTAAAACCATAAAACCTAAAATCCAAAAAAAACATTTAAACCCCTTAAAATGCATAAAACCACATAAAACAAGAAATATTCTAAAAATCCATAAAAACGTAAAAAAAGAAAAAAAATCCTGAACACCCCTACGGAATCCTTAAAATCCTAAATACACATAAAATCTCAAAACCTAAAAATGAAGAAACACTAAAAATCCTTAAATCCCTAAAACCCCAAAAAACCATAATCACCCCTAAAACCTTCAAAAACCATATGAACCTTTAAAAACCTTAAAATCCACTAAAAACTATAAAAACCATTTAATCCCCAAATTGTTTTAAAAACTATAAAAATCCTTAAATACATAGAAAAACTCCAAATACAACTAATAACTAAAAAATCCATAAAAATCCTAAAATGATAAAAAAACCTTACTAAACATATAAATCCTTCAAAAACCACGATAACCATAAAAATAAAAAAAATAATTACAAATATCAAAGATCAAGAAACACTAAGAAACCTAAAAAAACCCGAATAAAACATCAAAAACATAAAAACACATAAAACCCCTATAATGCTAAAAACACAAAAACCCGAAAATCCCTAAAATACCCTAAAAACTAAAAAACCCTCAAATCATAAAACCAAAAAACCAAAAAACCTATAAAAAAATAAAAACTGTAAAACCACTAAAAACTCAAAAAACACATTAATCTATTAAAAATATTAAAAACTATAAATTACCATAAACCCCTAAACAATCAAAAAACCCTAAAAATCAAAAAACTCCTTAAAAACATAAAATATATCAATATCCCTAAAACACTAAAAAATGATAAAAATCCATACAAATCCCTAAAAATGTCTAAAATCAATAAAACCAAAAAAACGTAAAACCCAATAAAATCCCTAATAAATCCTTGAAATCCAAAAAACACTTAAAACTATAAAAAATCTCAAAAATTATAAATGCCCTAAGAACCATAAAAATACTATAAAACCCCTAAAAATCTATAATGAAATGAAGAGACTATAAATATACTAAATACCCATAAAAAACCTAAAAACATAAAATACCCTAAAACCCCTAAAAACCCTATAACCCTTAAGAAAACCTTAAAAATATAAAAAGACTTCAAACCCCAAAAAATAAAAAAAACATAAAATCATAAAATACCCTAATACCCCTAAAAACCCTAAAAATCGATAAAGCCACATAAAAACATAAAAACCCAAAAAATCAAAAATACCATAAAAACCACTAAAAACACTTCAAAAACATAAAACCCCTAAAAACAATAAAAACATTAAAAACATTAAAAACCCTCAAAAATCTTAAAAATCATAAAAAATAAATATAGTTTAAAAACCTAAAATACATCAAAAACGAAAAAATACATAAATGTCTATAAAACCCCAAAAATCCCATCAAAAAAACCCCCACCCCCAAAAAATCATAATAAAACCATAATAATCCATAAAAAACTAAAAACCCACTAAAAAGTCTAAAAATCCTTTAAAACCCTAAAACTTATAAAATAACTACAAACCTCTTTTAAAACCCTAATAAATTGAAAAATAAATCCTAATAACCACAAAAAACAATAGAAGCTGTCAAACCCCAAAAAACTAACAAAACCCCATAAAATCTATAAAAATAGGTAAATATGTAAAAATAACAGAAAACACTAAAAACATTCTAACCTAAAAACTAATAAAACCCATAAAAACCTGAAAATGCTAATAACACTAAAAATTATAGAAAAAACTGAAATCACTAAATCCCTAAAACCCAAAAGCCAAAGAACCTTAAAAATCCATAAAATCACTAATAAAAACTATAAACTCTAAAAACCCTTTAAATTACAATATCATAAAAAAGGCTAAAAATCCTAAGAAACCATAAAATCTCATAAAACAATAGAACCCTAAAACACCACAAAAATAATAAAATAAAACCCCTAAAAACCATATTAACACTAAAAATCCTACAAATACATAATACCATAAATATCATTAAAATCCATTACAATCAATAAAAATGAAATATTTTTTATAAAAACCTGAAAACCACTAAGAAAATCATAAAAAATAAAAAAAACATAAAACACATAAAACCCCTAAAAATGTTGAAAAACATAAATCACATAAAACCCTAAAAATATAAAAAACATAAAATCCCAAAAAATCATGAAAAATAATAAAAAACATTAAATTACCAAAAATTCCAGGGAACATCAAAAAAGCATATAACTCCATAAGAACATTAAAAATGCTAAATACCATAAAAACCCTAAAAATATCGAAAATACACTTAATCCTTAAAAAACCATTGAACACTAAAAATTCTATAGAAACCCTATAACCCCATGAAAACCAGAAAAATCAATAAACCCCATATAAATACATAATAATTCAATAAAATCCCTAAAAAACTGAAAAAATGTAAAAAACCCAAAAAAAAAACAAAAATACTAAAACCCCCTAAAACCATAAATCAACAATAAAAACACATAATTCCCCTAAAACCCACTAAAAACATTTGAAATTCTTTAAAACATAGAATCGTTAAAAAAAATTAAAAACCCTAAAAAATTCAAAAAACCCAAAAAACTATAAAAACCCCTTAAACCCTAATATCCTTCAAAATCACTAAAAAATAAATATCCTTTAAAATACTATAAAATCCATAAAAATCCACAAAATTTTTAGAAATATAAAAAACCATGAAAACCCACTAAGAACTCCTTAAAAACTATTAAAACCCCTAAAACCCTAAAAACGCTAATAACCAAAAATACCATAAAAACCCTAAAAATCATAATAACCCGAAACCCCATAAAAACCATAAAAACAACTAATAATTCTAAAAACAATTTAAACCCCTAAAAATGTTAAAAAACTATAAAATACCTCAAAATGATAAAAAAACGTAAAAATCCAAAAAACAATAAAAACCCTAAAAACACCAAAAATACCTAAAAACGATACAATCTATAAAAATATTTTAAAATCCACAAAAGCTCAAAAAACATAAAAACCCATAAATACCTTGAACGACATAGGAAGTACATTAAAAGATAAAAACACATAAAACCCCTAAAACCTAAACAATTCTAAAAACCAAAAAAACCCTATACAACCGTAAAACCCCAAAAACCTCTACGAACATTAAATACCCTAAAACCACATAAAACCCTAAAATTACTATAAACTCTAAAAACCCTTAAAACCCTAAAATATTTAAAAACACTAAAAATACCTTAAAACACTAAAAAACTAAAAAAATCACCACAAAACCAAAAAAATTCAATAAAAACCCTAAATGACCTAAAAATCCTGAAAACCCCCAAAATCCAAAAAAACCTAAAAACACATTAAAAACCTAAAAATCACTAAAAATCCAAAAAATACATAAAAAATATAAAAACTCAGAAAATCCCTAATAAATCCATCAAAATATATAAACACATATATCCTTAAAAACCTAAAAAAATTGAAATCCCTAAAAACTATAAAATCCCATGAAAACCCTAGAATCCATTGAAGCTCGTAAAAACCTTAAAACCCCATAAAAATCTATAAAATCACTAAAAATATAAAAAACCATTACAACCCTAAAAACATAAGAAAAACTAGAAAACATATAACCCTACAAAATGAAAAACAACCTATGAACATAAAAAAACCCTAAAAATAATTAAACCCCATAAAACACCTAAAAAACACAAAAAAAACATAAAACCCATAAAAATGTTAAAAAATCCAAAAAAATACCAACAAATAAAAAATATATATTTAAATCCTTGAAACCCCTAATAAAACAAAAAATCCCTAAAAACACAATTAACACCAAAAAAACATAAAAATGGGTAGAACCCCTAAAAACTCTGAAAACCATAAAACCCCCTAAAAACATTAAAACCAAAAAAACCCATATAACCCAAAAAACAAAAAAAATAATAAAAATACTTTAATCCCACAAAAATGATAACTACTCTAGAAAACATTAAAACCCCTAAGAAATCAAAATAAAATCCTAGAAACCAAATACACCATAAAAACCTGAAATTCATAAAAACCCATCAGAATCCCAAAAGACCCTAAAAACCATAGTGAAAAATATTAAAAAATATTATCAAACTATTAAAAACATAATACCCCAAAAAATCCCTAAAACACCTAAAGGATAGGAAAACCCCTCTGAGATGGAGGTCTTGACATCTTGGATCCATCGTGATGACTACTTCACATCCCTCCCATGTTGAAGAAGATGGTGGTTGAAGTGCCTCACCCCCACTCGGCATGGGATGGTCCTCCCTATAAGGACCACTCCTTTACTCCTTTCTCGTCTCCTGACTTGCTTCCCTCTTTCCCACTGACGGTGCTTTTCTCAAAGGTTCTGAAGCTTGTTAAGGGTCGACCGTAGCTGCCTATTTCACTCCAGGAGTTCATCAAATCCTCATAACTTCATCGTATGACTCTTGTTGTGAGGTTCCCGAAGTGGCGCCCTTATTGGAAACATTCGACATGTTTTTATGAGCTTTGGAATCTTAATGATCGTGCAATGGTAGGTCTGGTTGAAGCCTAACACATCATGAATTGCCTCTCATCTGAGGAGGATATGATTCTTTCATAGTTCGCAGCATATCGAAGCTGTAATTGCATACACTTCTCCCTCTTCTACTAGAGCGTTGACTTTCATCTTAAGTGCAACACCCCGAAGGTTGTGACTTGGGTTAGGTTTCTTGAACATCTCCACCCGTTTCAAAATTTCTCTATAATTTCAATACTGGGTAATCTGGTGGGGAGGTACCTCTGTGTGGATATCAGGATGTGGTCCCTTTTCCATTCTATTTCCCCAAGGTCCTTCATTGAGGCTGATGCTTCAAAGGATCTGGTGGATTCTATTTGGATTGTTGTGGGGGAGAAAATTCATTGGATGAAACTATTGATTTTTGAATCATGGCTTGATTTCTATTCATCATGTTTAAAATTTGGGCATAATTTTTTAACAGGCGGGTGTGCTGCCTCTAGTAGGAGTGGACAAATCTGGCTCAGTTTGGGCCTTGTGAGAGAAAATGGAATTTGATGGAAGCATAGGAGGTTTGGGGAGCGACTGAGGCTTTGTTCGTTCATCCAATGGTTGATGGTAGATTTGATCGGCTCAAGACACATTTGATGATTGGGTGTGATTTGGAGGTGTAAATGGTTTATTCTAGTGGCTTTAGTTTAAATTTGGCTAGGAATGTGTTTGGATCGGGAGCAGTTGACACTGAGATGGTGCGCACAGTCGAAGGGAGGAACCTGATTTGTTTAGCTGAGAATTTTGGAATTGGTGATCTCTTAGTCAGAGGGAAAGAGTAGGACATGGTGGCTGAGTAGGTAGTCTGGACTGGGCGTGGCCATCAGGAGCGCCCGTTGATGAAATACTTGGGAGGAGTGGTTATGGACTAGAGGAAGGGTAGTGGGGGAGCTAGCAGTAGCCTGTTGCTTGATGTGAATGATGTCACTCTGTAAAATAGGTTTTAGGACTTAGCCTCGGCTGAGGCGCTTAGTGATGATGTTGTACTGGGGGAGAGCCTGAGTAGGGGGAGGTGGTTGGGCTAGAGATGAGAGTTGGAGATGGGCGGGAGATGCTAATGGTTGGGCAGTATATGATCTTGGAAGTGGAGAAAACACCTCATCTGGAAGAGGGATTCCCTAGCTGGATCATATACCCCTTGGTGTTGTCCACTAGTAGTGGTGACGTGTAGAGGGTTGACATGGGGGCTGTGATAGGTTCCCTGGATGATACGACTAGCACAAATCATGTGGAGGGTTTCTCTGGACATCCTTCGTCAGAGTACAATTCTGGAACTGCTTATGTGGAGGACATGGATGGGCTCCCTCTAGAGGAGTCCAAAACAGATGAACGTGGGTTGGCCCCAGACTTGCAGAAGGCCATGGTTTTTTATGGTGTCCCATCTGTTGAAGACCACTATGTTCTTCTCCATGACATGATAGTGGTTCAATGTACATGGTTTCCCCTAGAGGGTGATGCTAAAAGAAATCATGAGAGGTTTGCTGAGAATACCTGCAGGATAAATGCTTTTATGAACAGGTTCAAGGAGAAAAGAAAAAATCATCAAATATGGATGGAGCATATCCTAGGACAGGAAGCATGGATGATAAAAAGGGGCCTAAAGTGCGTATAGTGATGTAGTTTTACATGAGAAGGTAGTTTATGAGTATGGTTTCATCTTAGACAAAAAAAATGAGGAAGTAGAAGGATTACTCCACATTTCCATGACCCACGGCAACCCATGCCACCTCCATGGTAGCCAAGATGAAACATAAAGTTAACAAACGGGAGCGGCCTCCGCGTAATGCAGAGCATGAGATGTCTAGTGATAAACTCTTAGATATACTCAAATTATAGGTGAAATATGATTCATAATGGGACTCTATGGATGTAGGAGTTGACTCGAACGTTTGCTTTTCTGACATGGATGCCTTTCTTGGTGCAAGTATTGGACCTTTTAGTGAAAATATGGTTGACATTGTCGATGACATTGACTAACTTGTTGTCTTTTGTGTTTCTGGTATTTTTTGGAGTTTGGGTTTTGGGTAGTGTTGGGGATTCCGGTGTGGGTTGTATGGACCCACCCCTCTTTTTGTGTTGTGGCGTCTCCTATTTCTGTATACAATTTGGTAGACTAAGATTAGTTTGGCCCCACATCTTCCTTTCCCAAACAACCATAAAAATATCAAACAATCCCTACATGTCTCAAAAAATGTAAAAAACCCTAAAACCTTATAAAAACACTATGAAAACATTAAAACCCAAAAATCAATTCAAAAACCAAAAAACCTATAGAAATCTAAAAAATAATAAAACCTAAAACCCCAGGAACCCTCAAAATCCATAAAAACTCAAAAACCCATAAATATCCTAAAAACCCCCCAAAAAACACTAAAATCAAAAAACCCCTAAAACTATGAAATCATTAAAAAAACTTAACACTATAATAACACTTAATACTCCTCAAAACCTAAAAACACTAATACCCAAAAACCCAATAAAATACCATAAATTCCATAAAACCCCCTAAAAACTATAAAACCCCACGAAACCTTAAAAACCATAAAACGCCATAAAAACGTAAACTACTAAAACCTCTAAAAACCAATTCAACCCCTAAAAAAGATAAAAAACACTAAAATACTTTAAAACAAAAAAAACTCAAACAAATTTTAAAAAAAAAGCAGCATCAATCCCAAAAAAACAAAAAACCCCCAAAACCCCTTAAAATCCCTAAAACCACTAAAATCTAGATAAATCCTAAAATCCATAAAAGTAAATAAAATTGTTAAAACCACTAAAAACCCTAATAAAACTATTAAAGTATAAATTCAATTTAATCCCCTAAAAATAAAAACCCCTCAAAAACACTTAAAATCATTAAATCCATAAAACCCCCTAAAACATTCAAAAAACTCTAAAAATCGAAATAAATTTTAAAAACCAACAAAAACTCTAAAAACCCTTTAAAACCCAAATAATATTATAAAACACTAAAAACACATTAAAACTCAAAAAAACCCCTAAAATCCCAAAAAATCCTTAAAAATCCAAAAAAATATAATAATTCCTACAAACCCTCTAAATCCTTTAAAACCCCAAAAACAATAATAATCCTAAAAAATAACTAAAAATATTTAAAAGTGTAAAAAACAATAAAAACCATAAAACCTTAAGAAAACATAAAAACACATAAAACCATTAAAAACCTAAAATACACTGAAAACACTAAATCCCCAAAATTCCCTAAAACCCCTCAAAATTCCTAAAAACCCTAAACTCTATAAAAATCATAAGAAAACCTAAAAGCATAAAAACCCCAAGAAACAAAAAAAAACCCATAAAAACCCTTAAAACCCCTAAGAAAACCAAAAAACTCCACAAACCCCTAAGAACCAAAAAATGATAAAAACACAAAAATGCCTAAAAAACCTAAAAACCCCTAAATCCATAAAACCACAAAAACCACAAAAACCCTAAAAACAAATAAAAGCATTAAAACCACTAATAAATCATAAAACACTCTAATCTCTAAAGATGATTAAAATTAAAAAAATCCTTAAAATCCATAAAAACACAAAAATACCCTAAGACTAAAAAAGACCCTAAAAGCCGAAAAATCGGTCAAAATCCTTATAAACTCTAAAAAGAAAAAATATATTAAAAATTCAATGAAAATCCCTAAAAATCCCTAAAAATGTAAGAAACCCTAAACACCCATAAAACCCTAATAATATATTGAAATATAATAACCACATAAAAACATAAAAATCCTTAAAAGGGCTACAAACCATAAAAACCCGACAAAGACCGTTAACCCCCTAAAAATCCAAAAAAACTAAAACCCCTAAAGACCCTAAAAAATAAAAAAACCCAAAAAACCAAAAAACAACCTCCAACCCCTAGTAAAATCGTTAAAAATCTAAAAACACATAAAACCCCAAAAAACAAAATAAATTTTTAAAAACATAAAAAACCCAAAACCCCTAAGAAAACCTAAAAAACATAAATTCCCATAAAAACATAAAAACCCCAAAGAAACCCATAAAAAACATAAAACCCAATAAAAACAATAAAACCCCTTTATAACCATAAAAACATTTAAAACCCATAAAAACCCTAAATATCCCAAAAACCCCCAAAAAAACTAAAA
The DNA here is from genome assembly GCA_963277665.1 of Viscum album. Taxonomy (NCBI): domain Eukaryota; kingdom Viridiplantae; phylum Streptophyta; class Magnoliopsida; order Santalales; family Viscaceae; genus Viscum; species Viscum album. Next base: position 2,120,479,716 of record OY728120.1, read on the forward strand.
ATCCAAAAAAAATATCTAGAACCTCTAAAATCATAAAAAATCTTGAAAACAACAAAGAAAACCCAAAAAATCAAAAATAAATAACAAAAAAAACATAAAACCCTTAAAAATATTAAAAACACTAAAACCCTCAAAACCACTAAATGACCCAAAAAACCTTTAAAAATATTAAAATCTATAAAATACGTAAAAACCATAATATCCTAAAAATATAAAAAATCCAAAAAAAGTGAAAAATCCTAGGAAAACCACAAAAACCTAAAAAAACATAAAACCCCTAAATCCCAAAAAATGATAAAAACTCTAAAGACCCTAAAACCTTGAAAACCCCTAAAAACTATAAAACACCTAATAACATAAAATCCCCTAAAACGCATAAAAACCCAAAACCAACTATAAACACTAAAACCATTTAGACATAAAAAATGTTAAAAACATTAAAACCCATAGAAATCATAAAAACTTAAAAAATCCAAAAAATCACAGAAAGTTAAAAACAAACCCTAAATACCCTAAAACCCTCAAAATCCCTAAAAACCCAATAAACATTAAAAATCCTAAATAAGACCTTAAATCACTAAAAATTTAAAAAACACTAATGTCCCTAAAAACCTCTGAAAATATTTGAAACCTATAAACAATTAGAAATCCAAAAGAATCTAAAATTCATCAAAATAAAAAACCCCGGAAACCCTATAAAATCATAACAACTTTGAAAAACAATAAAAACCTAAAACCAATAATAACTCTAAAAAACACTAAATCCACTAAAAACCATTTACACACCTAAAAATGATAAAAAAAACTCTAAATCATATAAACCCTTAAAACTAAAAAAAACCCTAAAAACCATAAAATCGTTAAAAAAAATCCAAATCTATTAAAACCCTTAAACCCATAAAAATCATAAAAATCCCTAAAAACCATAAAAAAACCTAACACAAATAAAAAACCATGAAATACCCAAAGAAACCATTAAAACCCTAAAATCACATAAAACCCATAAAATGTTCAAAACCCTAAAAACTCTAAAACCCCCTAAAATCCCTTAAAATCCCCAAACACCGTAAAACTCATAAAAATCCAAAAAGGCCCTAAAATCCATAAATACATTAAAAACCCCTAAAATCTTGAATAACCCAAAGAAAACCATCAAAAACTAAAAACACTTTAAACCTGTAAACCATAAAAACCATAAAACCCATAAAATACCATAAAAACATAAAATCTCTAAAACCACAAAATACCCATTAAACTACTAAAAATGATAAAAAACACTAAAAACCCAAAAAATTCATTAAATATAAAAAATACCCTAAAAACAAAAAGCAACCATAAAAATATTAAATAGCTTAAAATACCTAAAATCTTTCAAAATCCCTAAAACATATAAAAACCATTAAAAATATGACAAAACCCTATAAAAATCCATAAAAAAGAAAGAAACCCAGTAAATCATGAAAATCCCTAAGCTAACCGTAAAAACCTAAATACATATAAAAGCCCTAAAAACCCCCAAAACAAAAAAAAACCAATAAAACCCCTAAAAACAGAAAAACCATAAAATCCTTAAACCCTTTTCAATCCTAAAAACAAATAAAATCCATAAAAATTACTAAAAACTCCAAAAAAACCTCTTTAAACCTCAAAAAAATATTAAAAAAATATAAAAAACCTTGAAATAACAGAAAATCTCAAAAAAAATAAAAAAATTATAAATACCATAAAACCCATAAAAAACCCTAAAACTCCTAAAAATCCCTAAAACCATAATTTCCATAAAACAAAAAAAGGACTTTGAAATAGCTAAAAACATATCAAAAACCTAAAACCCTAAAACACTAAGGAAAAATAAAAACTGAAAAAACCTTTGAAACCTTGAAATCCCTAAAACCCCAAAAAACCTCCAAAAACATAAAAGTTCATACAAACCACTAAAAAATAAAAAACCTTTTAATCCCATAATAATGAAAAAAATATCAAAATACATTTAAATCCCAAAAAACAGAAACACTTAAACCAAAAAAAAGAAATAAAACCCCCAAAACTCCCAAAAAACAATCCTCTTAAAATCCATAAAACCCTAAAAACCATAAAAATGATTAAAATCCTTTAAAATTCAAACATATTTGAAGACAATAAAATATATAAAAAGTCCTAAAAAGAACTTGAAAGTCTAAAAACACATAAAATCAAGAAAAAACTGAACAACACTAAATTCACAAAAAACCCCTAAAACCCTAAAAACATAAAACCTTTAAAAACCACTAAATCTCTAAAAACCCATTAAATCGCTAAAAACATTAAAAACTCTAAAAAATATTTAAAACCCTAAAAAGCATAAAAACCAAAAATAACTAAAGAAACATAGAAAACATTGAAACCCTAATAAACCATAAATCCCCACAAATTCCCTAAAAACCCTAAAACCAAATAAATATCCTAAACCGGACCTCAAAATCCATTAAATGTTAAAAACCCCTAAGAAAACCTTAAAACCTAAAATCAAAAAACCCCTTAAAAATTAAGAAACACAAAAAAACACTAAAAACCCAAACCCCCCTAAAAATCACAAAAACCATAAAACACCTAAAAAGTATAAAACTCCTAAAAACCATAGAAACACAAAAAACTCTAAAATTCCATTAAAACCCAAAAAATTTTGAATCCTAAAAACTAAATAACCCATAAAAACAAAAAAAACTAGAAAAACCCATAAAAACAATAAAAAACCCAACAACCCCAAAAATCCTCAAAATCCCTAATAACCCTAAATCCCATATAAATGCTTAAAATACATAAAAATACTCAAAAATGAGAGAAACCTAAAATCCATGAAAAACATTTAGAAACCATAAAAACCTAAAAACTCTTAAAATTCCTAAAAAAAATAAATAGTACTAAAAAAACTGAAAAAAATAAAACTAAAACAATTAAAACCCTTTAAACCCCTAAAACCCCATAAAAACCCTAATAAGAACTAAAATTTATAAAAATAATTTAAATCCCTAAAACATAAAAAAACTAAAAACCCATAAAACCCATAAAAAATAAAAAAAAACCCCTCAAAACCCAAAAAAATATGAAAATCCTAAAACCGCTAAAATTCCTAAAAATACCTAAATACCCTAAAAACTCATAAAAATTCTAAAAAATCCCTAAAAATCCCTAAAAACATAAAATGAAAATAAAACCTATAATAACTCCATGAAAACCATAAAAACACAAAATCTCTAAAACCTCCTAAAAAACAAAAAAAAACTATAAAATCCCAACGAAACCCAAAAAATTACTGAAAATACATAAAAATGTAAAAAACCCAAAAAAACCCTGAAAACCAATAGGAAAACTATAAGATCCTAAAAAACTCTTAAAAACCCTAAAAAATGAACATGCTAAAACCATAAAACAACCTAAACCAAAAAAAATAAAAAAAACCCCTAAAAACCATAAAAACCCAAAAATACCTGAAAATTCTAAAAAATAATTAAAAACTCTTAAAATTTTTCAAACCCCTAAAAACATCAAAAACATAAACACCTCATAAAAACCTAAAAAATATAATAAACTAGTAAAACACCCAAAAAATCAAATAAACCTAAAACCTTAAAAATACACTAGAACCCCACATAATCCCAAAAACTACTAAAAAATAAAATTCGAAATAAATCCAAAAGAAATTTGAAAAATGTAAAAACACTCAAAAAACCCAAAAAAACCTATGAAAACCTTATGAAAATAAATAATAATTGAACCCCTAAAAACTTGAAAAATCTCAAAACCATAAAAAATCACTAAAAACACTAAAACCCCTAAAAACCGTAAACCATAAAAACCCTAAAACACAAAAAACCTCAAAAAACTCTGAAAATAGTTTAATCACCTAACAATATTAAATACTAAAAAAACCCTAAAAACCGTAACATCAAAAAAACACAAAAAACCCAAAAAAAATCCATATAATCATAAAAACTATAATTAGGAATAAAAATACTAAATAAGCCCTTAAAATCCCGAGAAATGTAAAAATCATAAAAACTAAAAAACCCCTAAGAAAACCATAATAAATTTGAAAAATTAAAACCCTAAAAGCCAAAAAAATATTAAAAACCCTACAAAACCCATCAAACACATAAAAAAATAAAACAATAAAACACAAAAATACCATTAAAAACCGTAAGGACCCATAAAACCCATAAAATCCACTAAAACACTAAAATACCTTTAAGCCCAAAAAATGTTCAAAATAAAAAAAAATCCTTAAAACTAAAAAACCATAAAACCTTAAATCCCCTACAAACTATAAAAATACCTAAAAATACCTAGAAACATAAAAACCACTAAACACCAGGAAAAACTAAAGAAAACCTTAGAAAACTAAAACCACTTAAAATCCCTAAAAACATTAAAATACTAAAAACCCTAAAACCCATAAAAAGAATCACAAAGCCCCAAAACCCGCATAATACATATTAAACCGAAATACCAAAAGAATACTAATGAAACCCTATAAAGATATAAAAAGGTGAAACCCCTATAAACCCTGAAACCATAAATAAAACTTGAAAACCCAAAAAGCACATAAAACCCTTCATAAACCTAGAAACACTAATAACTCTAAAAGACCATAAAAACCACTAAAAACCATAAAACCCCCCAAATCCTTAAAAATATGTAAAAACCATAAAAACCCTAAAATCACTAAAAACATTAATATCCATTTAAACCCCTAAAACATTAAAAAATCTAAATAAATTTAAAACCATAAAAATTCAAAAAAAATCGTAACCCCCCCCCCCAAAAAACATGAAAATCCTAAAAACCAACAAAACACTTAGAACCCCCCTAAAAAGACAAAAAACATAAAAAATATTAAAATAATGAATATACCTAAGAAAAATTTGAATACTTTAAAACATGTATGACAATTAAAAAACATTAAACTACTAAAACCCCAAAATAGTCTCTAAACACCCTAATAACCCCTAAAATTAACTAAAAACATAAAAACGCCTAAAAACCATAAAAACCCATAGGAAAACAATAAAAAAACCTTAAATAGCATAAAATCCATTAAAAATATTAAAAACCTAAAAGACCATAAAAAACCTAAAAACTCATAAAAATCATAAAACACAAAAAACAATAAAAAACCCTAAAAACCCATAAAAATCATAAAACCACAAAAATCTAAAAACATATTTAAACACATAAAAATGTTAAAAAACTATGAAATCATTAAAATCATTAAAAACCATAGAACTAAAAAACCCTACAACCCCAAAAAACATAAAACCCTTAAAAACACTAAAACACCCCGAATCCCCTCAAAATCCCTAAAAATCCTAAAAATCCTAGAAAATCCATAAAAATCCCTGAAAATGTAAAAACCCATAAAAACATGAAAACTTATAAGAAAAAAATAAAACTATAAATACACAAAAAACACTAAAAACCTAAAAACAATAAAAACCCTAAAAATAGAAAATCCAAAAAACCCCTTGAAATCCATAAATAAAATAGAAACTAAAAAATCCTTAAAATCCATAAAAATATCTAAAAGTTGTATTAAATATTTTAAACCCATAAAATTTTATAAGAAAAAATGACTAAAAACACAAAAAACCCATCAAAACCATATGAAAAAAATTAAAAGACAAAAAGAACTAAAAACCCTAAAAACCTCTTAATACCATAAAAACCCTAAGAACCTTACAAACCACTAAAAACCCCAAAATCCTAAAAATCCACTAATATCCATTAAACAACAAGAACCGTTAAAAAACACTAAAATCCCTTAAAACCCTAAAAAATAAAAAAACCCCAAAACCCAAAAAAACCATAAAACCCCCAAAAAACCAAAAAACTAAAAAAACCATCAAAATACCTAAAAACATAATACACTATAAAAATTGTAAAATTACCTCAACTCCTTAAAATTATTAGAAACTCAAAAAACCCCTGAATACCCTTAAAAATCATAAAACTAAAAAAACCCTTAAACCACTAAAAAACAAAAAATTGATAAAAAACCAAAAACACAAAAAAAATCGTAAAACACCTTAAAGCATAAAAATCCCAAAAAACACTAAAAAACACTAAAAACTCTTAAAGTTGTTGAAACACCTAAAAGTGTTCTTAGAAAATCTAAAACCCCATAAAACCATAAAAAAATAAAAATACCCTAAATACCTAAAGAACCCATAAACACCCAAAATTTCTAACAAAACCTAAATGCCATCAAAATTCAAAAAAACCCCACAAAAATCCAAAAAATCCTAAAAATCCCTAATAGATAAAAACCATTAAACCCCCTTAGAAAACCTTAAAAACCTAAAAAAATTAAATCGCATAAAAATATTAAAATTCTAGAAACCCTTAAGTATTTTAGACCCCTAAGACCCCAAAAATTCGTCAAAATCCCTAAAACCCTTCAAAACCAAAAAATAGCTTCAAAAATACATAAAAATGTAAAAAACTCTAAATACCCTGAAAAATCATATGAAAAAAATAAAAACCTAAAACACATAAATTCCATAAATTCCATAAAAACACTAAAAACACTAAAGACCATTCAAACAATAAAACCCGTGAAAACTATAAAAACCCTAAAACATTAAAATAACTAAATCCCCATAAAATACCTAAAGTACCCTAAAACTCTAAACCCACATTAAATTCCTAAAAATAATAGAAATAATAATAAAATCAAAAGACCCTAAAAACCATTAAAATAATTTAATCCCCTAAACAGATAAGGATCCTAAAAATGCCAAAATATCACTAAAAACATAGAAAACCCCAAAATCCAAAAAAACCTAAGAAAATCGTAAGGATCAAAAAACACTTAAAACCCCTAAAAACCATAAAAAATTAAAAAACCATAAATTCACTAAATATCCTTAAAACTATAAACCCCCAAAAAACAATAAAACACCGTAAAAACCCTTTCAAAACCATAAAAACATTAAAAATCCGCAAAACCCAAAAAAACTCATAAAACACTTTAAAGACCAAAAATATGCATAAAACCCAAAAAACCATCAAAACCTGAAAACCTCTAAAAACTCCAAAAACCCTAAAAAAAATAAAAACCCTAAAAATCATTAAAAAATAAACACCCTAAAAAACATGAAAACCCCTATGAAAAAATTCAAAAAATAAAAAAACATAAAATCCCTAAAAACCTAAAAACCCAACAAATACCAATAAATCCTAGGGCCCTAAAACCCAATAAAACCATCAAAAAATCTAACAAACCAAAAAACTACCTTAGAAGCCCTAAACATCCATAAAAATATAAAAACCCATAAGAACCCTAAAAACCCCAATGAAACCAAAAACCCCTCAAAGCACATAAAATTCATAGAATACCAATAAAAGGGGAAAACCTGTAAAATCTATGAAAAAAATAAAAACCCTCAAAATCCCTAAAATCCCAAAATCATTAAAAATACTAAAAAGCCTAAAAATCCAAAAAATAATAATAAACCATAAAAATCCTGAAATATCATAAAAACCAATAAAAACTATAAAACCCCATTAAGCCTATAATTTTTTTATAACAACTCAAAAAAAAAACCTTAAAACCCTAAAAACATAAAAAACACCAAAAACTGAAAAAACATAAAAACCCTAAAAACCCTCAAAAACCCTAAATCTCTAAAAAATATAAAAATAGTAAAAATACCTAAAAACCATAATTTTTTTAACAATATAGGATGTACCATAAAAAACCAAAGAATACCCTAAAAACCTAAATAAATATAAAATCCATAAAACCACAAAAAAACGATAAAAACATTAAAAACTCATAAATACAAAAAAACCCTCCAAATCCATAAAAAACATAAAACCCTAAAAATATTAATAAATCCCTAAAAATCCAAAAAAGTGTAAAAAATCCAAAAACCATTAAAAACCCTAAGAAAACCTTAAAACCAAAATACAAATAAATCCCTTAAAATCTTAAAAATGCAAAAAACCCCCCAATAAACCAAAAAACCATTATAAAACTAGAAAACATGAAAATTATAAAAACCCATAAAAACCTAAAAACAAATAAATCAATAAAAACCATATTAACGTATGAAATTAATAAAAACTATAAAAACCCATTAAAACTCAAAGAAACCCCAAATAACCTCAAAAAACTATAAAAACCCTAAAAACCGGAAAACCCATAAAAATACTATAATCCCCAAAACCCTAAAATCCCTAAAAACAATAAATACCCAAAAAGTGATAAAAATAAATACAATCCTAAAAACCCTAAAAACCTTGAAATCTTAAACGAAAACCATAAAAACATTAAAACAATTAAAACCACTAAAAACATAAAAACTGCTAAAAACCTTAAAAAATTAATAACCACAAAATCCCTAAAAACACCAAGAATCATATAAATCCTAAAAATCGATTAAAAACTATAAAAACATAAAAAAACATCTCTGAAAAATAATAAGAAAATTCTTTCAACTAAAAAACACTTAATACCCCTAAAAAATTCTAAAACCCCTTAAAACCCATAGCAACCCATGAAACACCTAAATCCATAAAAAATCCTAGAACATAATAAAAACCATGAAAACCTACTCAATACTCTAAAAACACTAAAATCCTCAAAAAATATTTAAAACTATAAACAACTATAACACCCTAAAAAATAAAAACTAAAAACATAAAAACTGAAAACATTAAAACCCATAAAAACCTAAAAACTCTAAAAAACCTAAAACCCTACAATCCCTTCAAATTCCTATAAACCCTAAAATAAAAAAAAATCCTACAAATACCTATAAATCCCAAGATACATTAAAAAACTAATAAAAATTAAAGAAAACATTAAAATCCGAAAAACCCTAAAAACTATAAATACCCTTAAAACCATAAAACCATAAAAACTCCTAAAAACCAAAAAACAACTATAAAAATATTAAATCCATTTAAACCCCTAAAATCTTTAAAAACTATAGAAACCTTAAAAATCCAAAAAAATCAAATATAACCTAAAAACACCAAACATCCTAAAATTCCAAAAAACCAAAAAACCATCATAAACCCTAAAATCCTAAAACCCATAAAAATCTATAAAATACATAAAAACATAAAAAGCGGTGAAAATATAAAAAACCAAAGAAACCATGAAATACCCTATGTAATCCATACAACCCAAAAAACTATTAAACCCCTTAAAAACCTAAAAAATGCTGAAAACAAAAATAAACCCCACAAAATCTAAATTCCTCTAAATCTATAAAAACATTGAAAAACAAAAAAAAAATCCCTAAAAAACTAAAAACCCAAAAACTAATAAGTCCTTAAATACCCTAAAAACACATATAAAAACTATAAAAACTGAAAAATAATTTAAACACCTAAAAACCTTGAAAATATAAAAACCCAAAAAAGAATAAACCCTAATAACTATAAAAATACATAAAAACATAAAAATCCAAAAAAAACACAAAAAACTCTAAAGAATATTTAAACCCAAAAAACCATTAAAACCCTATAAGAACAATAAATAACCAAAAAACTCAAAAAACACAAAACACATAAAACCCAAAACCCTAAAAACCATCAAATCCATTTAAACCCCTAAGACTCTAAAACACTAAAACTAAAAAAGAAACCTTAAAATACCTAAAATCATTAAAACCATAAAACCCTTGAAAACCCCTAGTAAGACCTTAAAAAACAAAAAATAGTTAAAACCCATGAAAACACTAAAATTTATTAAAACCCCTAAAAATTGTAAAAACAATAAGAATCCCTAAAACCCTCAGAATTCCAAATACCCCAAAAACACATAAAAATCTAAAATATCGATTAAAATACATAAAAAAATAGAATGCCCTAAAACCCTAAAAACCAATAGGAAAACCTTAAAAACTGTAAAAAACATAATACCTCTAAAAACCTAAGAAACGCTAAATATCCAAAAAATCCCAAAAACCCCTAAAATAAATAAATCCCCCAAGATAATTAGATGGCAACTCTTCTCTCTCGTGATGGAGAATCACCACCCCCATTAAAATATTGAAGACAATGATCAATTTTTTACCTCTCCCTCTCCCTCTGTGGGGGAGGGGCCTCTGCTGGTTCTTGAAGATGAGTGTCTTTTTATTCAAATCTCAGATCCTAATCAGCTCCCCCATTTTCCATAGGTTGTGATTTGTCCCATGGTACCTGATTTACATGAAGGATGACTACAGCTCCAGCTATCGATGGTAGAGTTCAATGAGGGATCTTCCCTATATAGACTGACCCTATTCACTCAATTCCATATCTCGAGAACTCCGGTGGATGTTTTTGACAGATTATTTTTTGAACAATGGGACCTCTAAGATTGTGTTACAGAAGGTCTTGTTGATAGTAGCCAGATCTTGATTCACGTTGTGTCAGAGGAGGATTTGGTTCATGCTTGGTCTGTGGCTCCACGAAGATGAAATAGATCCCATTTCCCCCTTTCCTAGTGGATCTTTGATCTGTATTTGAACCGTGACTCACTGATGGGGGCATCTAGAGTTAGATTTCTGGAACTACCCCTTCAATTTCAAAATTTCTTCATTATTTCCATTTTAGGGAATCTTGTTGGAAGGTTCTTTTGTGTGGATAGTAGAACTAGGGCCCTTTGACAACCAGTAACCCTAAGGGACTTTATTGAGATTGATGCATCTAAAGTAATGTTTTATTTTGTTTGGATTTTTGTTGGTGAGGAGCATTGCTGGAAAAAAAACTATGATTTTTGAGTTGTGGAACGATTTATGTACCTCCTTTCAGAATCTGGGACATAGTATTTGGGCTTGCAGGTGTGATGGAAGAAAATGTGGGGTCATGAACCATGCCAAAGAGGTGGTTAGTGGGGGGAACCTGGATCGGGGTGAGGTGTAGAAGGATGTGCACAGAAATCCTCAACTATTGAATTTGGTTTAGGTAGAGTATAGTGAAGGGTTTTTGTCTTGGGTGGGGTTGAATACTAAAGAGTTTGTTGGGGCTATTTAAAGCGGGCATGAAAGGATATGTGCAGAGGGTGTGTTATTTGCAAATGGTCTAGGTTCTATACCACTGAGCCGGAAGATTGTGCGATCTTGTCTTCTTATTGTGTTGGGGGGGGGGAATGGGTTTGCAGTAGTTGATCACAGTTCAGGGAAAGTGTTTGTTCAATGCCAACCATATCCCAAGGTGAGTGATGTTTTCAAAATATTGAAGTGAGACTTGATGCTTTTGGATGCTGGAAGTTCCTTATATATATAGGTTTTCACTGGTGGGATGTCTATTTCCTCGGATAGAAGTATGAAGCAAGGGTAGGAAACTATTCCAAGATTCAATCACATTGAAGTGATTGATCTTGAGGATGATGTGAAAGGGTCTGCGATTATTGATGTTGGGAGTGTGAATTATGTTGTACAAGAGAGTTTGGTGCAGGCCGTCACTGCTGGGTGCGATGGAGGGAGTGTGGATCAGAATGATAGTGAAGCTGAGATACTGTTGGACACCACTGGACACATGGATTGTGCTAGAGAGAAATAGAAAAGGGAGTTGCAGGTTCTTACTCATAATATTGATGGGATTGTGGTGGATGAGTGGAATGTTAGCAAGCTACCTAGGAATGAGGGGCAAGGGTCTCCAACTATATATGCTGGGAGTGAGATGTTTTCTAGAAACTTGTTGAGTGAGGAATGGGTATTCATTATTGGGTGTGGTGGAGGGAGTGTTATCCATAATGCTAGTGAAGTCGAGCCAACATAGGACATCATTGGGCACTCAGATGGTGCTGATGAGCAGGATCAAAGGGTGATGTGGGGGATTGTTCACTATAGTTATGGGATGGTTGAGGATGAGCCCTCTTTCCCGGGGTAAGTAAGCAAGATGCCAAGGGAGGAGTGAAAAATGAAGCTGGACCTTGCTGGTGTGGTGTCCCCTGCTTGTCTGGCTATTGAGAAACCTACCCTGGTGGTTCCTAACGTGCCGCAGTGTAGGGTTTTTGCTGCATTTTTCCTAATTCAGGAAGCCTCCTTCATCCTTGATCAAGATTTTTTCTAGGAGGATGGTAGAAGGATGAATAGGAAATATGGATTTGATCATTAAAGAATGGGCATTTACTGTGGTGAGCATTTATTATGGGAAGGAAAAAACCTACAGGGGTCTCTTAAGATCCTCTAAAGAGGAAACTAGGGAAGGAATATTTTACTTTGTTAAATAGAGTGTTCATGAGAGCCTCTTACAAAGCTATGAATGTTCCCCCTGAAAAGGGAAGTTGGTCCATTAAGGCACAACTAAATTTGGAGCAGCAACATCTAAGAGATCATTACACTGCCTTCCTAAAGCAATATGAATCATCTGAATGTGAGTCGGTGTAGTTTGATGCTTCTTCTAGTTATGGTGTTGATGGAGACCCATATGTGGATAGAGACGTTTGTTTGTAGTTCCTACTTCATTCTCTATTACATTTCAGGTCTTTTGGGTTTTTTTTGTCTTGGGGTGCCAGGGTTTTCCAGTGTGGGTAGTTTGGACCCACCCTACCTTTGTCTACTTTGCTTTTCCTTTAATGAATTTTTGGAGGCCAGGAATAGCCTGGTCTCGCATCTTCCTTGCCCTAAAAATACCAAAAAGCCTCAAAACCCCGAAAACATTAAAAATACTAAATAATGATCAAAAATCTAAAAATTTCTTTATACACATAAATTTTATAAAAAAATATAAAAAAACTCCAAAACCCCAAAATAGCTCAATAAACCCCAAAAAATCCTAAAAAAAATGAAAAAACTAAAACCCTAAAAATTGTAAGAAAATAAAAAAACCATAAAAATACCAAAGAACCCAAAAAATCCATAAAATCCTAAAGCACTCTAAATTCCCAGAAAACATCTAAGGAATCCATAAAAAACAAAAAAAATCCAAAAAAACCATAAAATTATAACAATCCTAAGAGGCCTTAAAAAACCCTAAAAAACCTTGAGACCCCTTATATTTCCAAAAACACTAAAGGACATAAAAATCCTAAAAGACCCCTAAAAATCATTAAAAATAGAAAATCCATATAACCCCTTAAAATTCCTAAGAAATCCCTAAAAATGGAAAAACAATTTAAACCACTAAAACCCTAAAAAACTGAAAACTATAAAAACTATAAATACTATAAAACCCCTAAAACACTTAAAAACATTAAAGACCCCAAAATAAACATAAAAAACTTTTAAAAACATTATAAATATTAAAAATATAAAAATACCTAAAACCATTAAAAAATCAAAAAATCCTAAAAAATTTATAAAAAAACCCTAAAAACCCTTAAACCCATAAAAACAAAAATATCACTAAAAAGCCCTAAAAATGAAAAAATAATTAAAACCCTTAAGAAAAAAATAAAATCGTCAAAATAATTAAAACCCTTAAAAACCTGAAACCCCTAAAACCCCACAAAACCCTAAAAATCCCTAATACCCTAAAAACCCTAAAAATCATAGAAATTCTAAAAAATACAGAAACACATAAGTAAACCAAAAACACCTAAAAATGATAAAGAAAAAACTAAATTCCTTAAAATACTTAAAACCCCCAAAAAAGATAAAAATTGAAAAACCCCTAAAAACCCAAAAAACCCAAAATACCAAAAAACCCATAAAAACCTTAAAAAATCATAAAACCCATTAAATCCCCAAAGCACTAAAAATTATAAAAAACCAGAAAACCCAAAAAAATTAAAAATATCTATATAATTTAAAACTCAAAAAAACAAAAAAAAACCCTAAGACCTGAGAAAACTAAAAAACACCAAAATCCCTAAAAACCATAAACCCTAAAACAACTAAAACCATAAAAATCTAAAAAAATCCCTAAAATGTAAAAAACCTACAAGACATTGAAAATCCTAAGAATTCCTTAATATTCTAAAGACACTAAAAACCTTAAAACCCTTAAAAAATTCTAAAAATCCCACAACCACAAAATTACCTATAAAACATTAAACCCCAAGAAAATCCCTAAAACTGCTAAGAATCAATTTTTATTAAATTTCCAAAAAACACATAAAAATGTAAAAAAACCTAAAAACCCTAAAAACCCCTATGAAAATAAAAAAACTATAAACAATTAATACCCCTAAAATGTTAAATCCCTAAAACCACAAAACCCTAAAAATGATAAAAAACACATAAAACCATAAAACCATAAAACACCTAAAAACCATGAACCACAAAACTCTAAAAACCATTTAAACCATTAAAATATTTTGAATCTTTTAAAAACATTAAAAACCCAAAAAACCCTAAAACCCCATAAAGACACTCAAAGCCAGTATAAAACCTAAACACCCATAAAAACTATTAAATATCCCTTAAAATACCTATAAACCCTAAACAACAATATGAAAACCTTAGAAACCAAAAAAAATTATGACCCCTAGAAATCCAAAAAAATGATAAAAAAACTAAAACCCTTAAAAACTCTCATATTACCTAAAAAATCTAAAAGACAATAAAATTCTAAAAAAACAAAATATACCTAAAAATTTAAAAAATACTAAAAACCTTGAAAACCCTTATGAAAAACATATAAACCTAAAAATACATAAAACCCTTAAAGGCATAAAAAAGATAAAACCTTATAAACCACTAAAACCATAAGAACCATAAAACACCAAAAAACCATAATAACCCTAAAACCCATTAAAACACTAAAAATGAAACAAAAAACTCTAAAAACCCCTCAACACCATAAAATATTCAATAACTCTAAAAAACTTAAAAACACATAAAAATCAACAACCCATAAAAACCAAAGAAAACCATAAAAACCATAATGCCCTAAAAACCCAGAAAAACAAAAAACCCCTAATAACCCTAAAAACCATAATAATACAAAAATCCCTAAACCCCTAAGAAAACCATAAAACCCTAAAAAGAATTAATTCCAATGTAAAACTAAAAAAATAAAAACCAGAAAATAATTTAATCCCTCAAAATCCAAAAAAACCCAAAAAACCATAAAATTCTTAAAAAACATGAAAAATGTAAAAAGCCTAAAAATCCTAAAAAACCTAAGACAACAAAAAAACATATCTCAAAACCATAAAAACATCTAAAAACCCTAAAACCCCATAAAACCCATAAAACCCCAAAAGAACCTATAAACCCATAAAACAACTAGAAACAATATAAACTCATTAAACCCCTAAAACACTAAAAACTATAAAAACTATAAAATCCCTAAAAATTTTAAAACCCTAAAAAACCTAAAAAACCATAAAACCCCTAAAACCCGTATAAATACTCAAAACAACTAGAAAATCAATATACCCCAAGAAATCTGAAAAACACAAAAATATCCTTCAATAAGGGGGAAAACATAAAAAACCTGAAATACTCTTAGAAATCCATAAAAAATTTAATATAATTAAAAGCATTAAAACACAAAAAACCTAAAAATTCTAAAAATCCTAAAAACTCTAAACATCCTAATAACCTAAAATCCATCAAAATCCATAAAAAACCTAAAAATTATAAAAATATTAAAAAACACATAAAAATCCCAAAAAACATAAAAAACACTAAATACCCTAAAAACCTCTAAGAAAACAATAGAAACCATAAAGCACATAAAACCCATTGAAACCTAATAAATTTTTAAAACATTAGATAACCGAAAAAACTGAAAAAACCATGTAAACCCAAAAAAACCAAAATCACCCCAAAAATCATAAAAACTCCAAAACACTTAGAAACTATAAAAATATGTAAAATCCTTTTAAACCCCCACAAATTAAAATGAATCTATAATCCTTAAACACCTAAAAACTCAAAAAATACCCTATAACCAAAAATCCATAAAACCCCCAATAAATGTAAGAAACCCTAAAACACATCAAAATACCTACAAACAATAATAATAATAAAAATTCCATAAATATCGATAAAAAAGTTGAAAATCCAAAAAAACTTGAAAACCCATAAGAAAACCATAAAAATCTGAAAACACTTAAATCCCCCAAAACCAAGAAAATGATAAAAACCCTATATACATTAAAATGATGAACACACCTAAAACCCTTAAAAATTCCAAAAAAAAACTAAAAAACAATATACACCATAAAAAATCCCTTGAAATCCTTAAATACATAAAAAACAATAAAATCCATGAAATGAAATTTGAAAACATTAAAAACCTAAAGACACGTGAAACCCCTAAAATATCTAAAAACAAAATAAAAACCCAAAAAGACCATAAAAACCCTTGAACCCCTAAAACCCCTAAAAATCCAAAAAACCATAAAATACCCTAAAACACCATAAAACCCCTAAGATAGAACTAAATATGCAAAAGACCATTAAACCCATAAAATCATTAAAAACATAAATAAACCTAAAAACCCGATAAAACTATAAAAAGCTCAAAAAACCCAAAAAACTACAAAAAACCCGAAAAACCCTAAAAAACCAAAAACCCTCAAAATCCTAAAGACACCTAAAAACCCTAAAACCCATTAAAATCCTAAAAAATACATAAAACCCTGAAAACATAAAATCCCATAAATACTATAAAATACCATAAGAAACCCTTAAAAACCCGAAAACACTAAAAAGTCCTTTCAACCCTTAAAAACTCTAAAAACCATAAACACCATAAAAACCCAAAACACACAAAAACCCTCAAAAACCACAAAAAAAATCAATTAAAATAATATATTCCTAAAAATTCCCTTAAAATTCGTAAAAACGTAAATAATTAAAAAACCCAAACAAAACCCTAAGAACATAAAAACAATTTAAACCCCTATATACCAAAAACGCAAAAAACATTCTAAAACACTATAAAACCCAATAAAACCCTAAACCCCATAAATACCATTAATACTAACTAAAAACACTAAAAACACTTTAGAGCCTTTAAAACATTATAAAATAAACCAATAAATGTAATGATAATAAAATATAAAAAACCCTAAAACCGTAAAAATCATAAAATTCTAAAACCCCTAAAAACCCCTTAAACCCCTAAAAATATAAAAAGTCAATAAAAATATTAATAAATACCTAATAATCCAAAAACCCATAGAAACCAAAATAAACCCTTAAAAACCAAAAAACAATTAAATCCCCTAAAAAAACCAAAAAACATCAAAGGGACTCAAAATCCAAAAAAATGTAAAAAAGAACTAAAACCCATGGAAAAAACTAAGAAAACTGTCAAAAGATAACATCACAAAAAATCCCTAAATACCTATAAACCCAAAAAATTCCGAAGTAACCGTAAAACCCCTAAAACTATAAAACCCCTAAAAATATTAAAAACCCATAAAACCATATAAGGGGAAAAAACAATCTAAAAACACTTTAACATTCTAAAAACCTTAAATAAATATAAAAAACCTTAAAATCCCCAAAAAACTCAAAACAAAAATAAAAACACAAAACAAATAAATGCACAAAACCCCAAAAACCCCTCAATAACTCTCAAAAACCATAAAAACATAAAAATACTAATAAATCCCTAAAAACACCTAAAAACGTAAAAACCATAAAACACCTTAAAAACACTAGGAAACCATAAAACACCCAAAACTCCTAGAAACATAAAAACCTACAATGTCCCTAAATACCATAAAAACCATAATAATTATAAATAATCCCCAAATATCCCAAAAACATAAACCCATAAAACGCATGAAAATCCTAAGAAAACCATAAAAACCTGAATGGATAAAAACCCCAAAAAACAAAAAAAAAATGTCTAAAATAAATAAAAAACCTAAAAACCTAAAACCTATAAAAACCTATAAGACCCTTAAACTCCCCTAAAAACCCTAAAAACCAACAAAAACTCAAAAACCCCATATAAATCACTACAAAGGATTAAAAACTCTAAGAGCCATAAAACATGTAAAAAAATAAAAAAACCCCTAAACCCCAAAAAAACCATTAAAACTCTAAAAGCACTATAATCTGTCATAAACCTAAAAAAACTCAAGAAAATATAAAAATCTTACAAATCCATAAAAAATAACAAACCTAAAACCCATAAGAAGATTTTAAAATACTAAAAACTCATCAAACCACTGAAAACCCATAAAAAATACTAAAACCCCAAAAAACAAACTAACACCACTAAACCCCCATGAAATCCCTAAAAACCCTAAAAGAATATCTATTATCATAATTCCCTAAAAATCTTGAACACATAAAAAACCCTAAAATCCTTAAAAGGCCCTATGAAAATGTTAAACAACCATAAAACACTTAGAACTACTAAAAACCTAAAAACCCAAAAAAACCCAAAAAACACCAAAAACATTAAAAATCATAAAACCCTCAAATAAAAACATAAATCCCACTAAAACTCAAAAACCCTTGAAACCCCTTAAATTGATAGAAAATTATAAAAAATTATAAAATCCCTAAAAACATAAAAAACCCTAAAACCCAAAATATTATAAAATTGCTAAAAAACCGAAAAGCAATAAGACCCCTCAAAATCTATAAAAACACTAAAAAACAAAAAAAATCCAAAAGTATACCTAAAAGTTGCTAAAAATGTAAAACACCCTAGAAACCTTAAAAACACCAAATAGAAAATTAAAAACTGAAAAGACATAAAACCATTAAAAACCATAAAATGTTTAAAACACAACAAAACGAAAAAACCCAAAAAAATAAATAAAACTATTCAAATCCCTAAAAACCCAAAACATTAAAAAAAAGACCTAAAAATTCCTAAAAACATAAAAAAAATCTTCCAAACAAAAACACCAAATAAAATAATAACAACCTAAAAATTCAAAAAACCACTATAAATTCTAAAAAATGCAAAAAACCTGAAAAACTATAAAAAAAATAAACCCCCAAAAAAATTATAGAAACTAAAAACTAAAAAAATCATAAAACCAACTGAAAACACTGAAAACACATTAAACCCCTAAAAAGTATAAAAACCCTAAGAAACATAATAGACAATAAAATACCAAAAACTCCTAAAACACCATGAAGACCATTAAACAATGAATCAATAAAAAATAAAACCCTCAAAAACCCTAAAATCCCAAAACAATTACATAAATCATTAAAGACATAAATCCCTAAAAATTTAAAAAACCCTAAAACCATGAAAAACCTAAATAAACACATAAAAAGTTAAAACACATAATAACACTAAATGTCAAAAAAAAATCTAAAAATCCTAAAAACCCTAACAGTCTTAAAAACCAAAAATCATTAAAAAAATTAAAATCCAGAAAAATCCAGAAAAATCAATTAAAATACTTAAAAATACCTAAAATCCAAAAGAATGTAAAAAAACATAAAAACCATGACGAAACATAGGTAAAACCTAAAAAACATAAAACAGTAAAAGATGCTAAATACCTAAAATGATAATTACCATAAAAACCCTATGAAACTGTAAAAATTATAAAAACCCCCTACAAAACATAAGATATCACTAAAAACTCTAAAATACCTATAAAATCATAAAAATGTTAAAATTTTATAAAAACCATTGAAACCCTTATAAACTCAATAGAAACAGTAAAAACTCAAAAACCATTAAAACTCAAAACCCCCTTAAGAGCCCAAAAAAACCCAAAAACACCATTAAAATCCTAAATACGCTAAAAATAACTAAAAACAAAAAACAACATAAAAATAGATAACCAATAAGAATACTATAAAGTCCAAGAAAAAATTAAAAGGGAAAAAAAATTTAAATAATAAAAACATAAAAACACCCTACAAACCACAAAAAACCCTAAAACCCCAAAAATATCTAAAAAACCCTGATGCCATAAATTCAAAAAGAAGCCATAAAAATTCCTAGAATTTTAGAAAACCCTAAAACCACTAATTGTTTTTTGAAAATATCAATAACCAAAAAACAAATCAAACCCCTAAAAACTGAAAGATGAAAAACTTCTAAAAAGCCTTAAAAACCCTAAAAATGCTAAAAACCCTAAAAACCCTAAAATCCATAAAACATATGAAATCCATTGAAAACCAAAAATACCCATAGATGCCCTAATAATAACTAAAATTGTAAAAAATATTTAAACATCTTTTTTTTAATTAACTAAAAAACTAAAAAATTCAAACAAAACCACTAAAAAGACAAATAACCATAAAAATAGAAAAAGTACTCTTAACCACTATAAAAACTAAAACCCTAAAAAATATAGATCTTAAAATATTCCAAAAAAAATGATTTTTTTACCTTAAAAAAAGTAAAAAATAGAAACATAAAAACACCAAACCCACTATAAAAACTAAGATCACTATAACCCCAAAAAACCCAAAAACCCTAAAGAAATAAAAACCCTAATAAAACAATAATATACTAAAAATACCTAATAATACCTAATAATGTAGAAAACTATATAAACCAGGAAAACCTTAAGAAAATATTAAAACCCTAAAAAAACATAAAACCCATAGTACCTAAAAAACTCTAAAAACCAAAAAAATTAAATCTCAAAAAACTCATAAAAATGATAAAACCCCCCAAAACCATAAAAACATTAGAAACCCCTAAAAACCCCTCACAACCATGTAAAAACTTTAAAACCCCTTAAAACCCCAAAATATGTTAAAGAACTCTAGAAAATAATAAAAATCCTAAAAAAAATAACACCCCCCCCCCAATAAAAACCCTAAAAACAAAGAACCCCTTAAGAACATAAAAACCCAAAATACAACAAAAACACTAAAAATACATAAAAATACATAAAAATCCATAAAAAGGTAAAAACTGATTGTTTTTAAAATCCCTATGAAAATATTATAAAGAGAAAAACACTTCAAATCACTAATAACCAAAAAAACAAAAACCCCAAAATACCCTAAAACCTCTTAAAACTCTCAGAACCCTTAAAACCATAAAAATTACAAAAATCCTAAAAATACAAAAAAATTCCCTAAAAATATAAACAATTCTTAAAATAATGAAAAACCAAAAGAACATATTAAAAACTAAAAAACACCTAAAATCCCTAGAAACCTAAAAATCACTAAAAACACTAACAAACCATAAAACCCTTAAAAACAATTAAAAACAGAAAACACTTTAAAACCTTAAAACCCCTAAAAAGCTATAAAAAATAAAACACTAAAAACCCTTAAAACCCCTAATACTTTTAACAAAAAATAATAAACAAATAATCCACTAAAAAATAAAGTAAACCTCAAAACCCCAAAAAAATAATAATCATACTATAAATGCTAAAAACCCAAAAAACCATTGAAAGAACCCAAAACAAGTAAATCTCATAAAAACCCAAATAAATACCGAAATCCCTAAAAAAAGTAAAACCATTTAATACATAAAAATCCTCAGAAATCTATAAAAACCTTAAAACACTAAAAAAACACTACAACCACAAAAATTCTAAAACCAATGAAAGAATATCTTTTATTATAATTCCCTAAAAATCACGAAAACTTAAAAAACCCCTAAAATCCTTAAAAAGCCCTATGAAAATGTTAAACAACCAAAAAACACTTAGAACTACTAAAAACCTAAAAACCCAAAAAACCCAAAAAACCCCAAAAACATTAAAAATCATAAAACCCTCAAATAAAAACATAAATCCCACTAAAACTCAAAAACCCTTGAAACCCCTTAAATTGATAGAAAATTATAATTATTTATAAAATCCCTAAAAACATAAAAAACTCAAAAACCCAAAATATTAAAAAAATGCTAAAAAACTTAAAAGCAATAAGACCCCTCAAAATCTATAAAAACACTAAAAAACATAAAAATCCTAAACTATACCTAAAAGTTGCTAAAAATGTAAAACACCCTAGAATCCTTAAAAACACCAAATAGAAAATTAAAAACTGAAAACACATAAAACCATTTAAAAGCACAAAATTTTAAAAACCCAAGAAAACGATAAAAACCAAAAAATAAAGAAAACTATTCAATTCCATAAAAACCCAAAACATTAAAAAAAGACCTAAAAATTCCTAAAAACATAAAAAAATCTTCCAACCATAAAACCCAAATAAAATAATAACAACCTAAAAAATCATAAAACCACTATAAATTCTAAAAAATGCAAAAAACCTGAAAAACTATAAAAAAAATAAAACCCCTAAAAAATTATAGGCACTAAACACTAAAAAAATCATAAAACCAACTGAAAACACTGAAAACACATTAAACCCCTAAAAAGTATAAAACCCCTAAGAAACATAATAGACAATAAAATTCAAAAAACTCCTAAAACTCCAGGAAAACCATAAAACAATGAATCAATAAAAAATAAAACCCACAGAAACCATAAAATCCCAAAACAATTACATAAAACAATAAAGATATAAATCCCTAAAAATTTAAAAAACCCTAAAACCATGAAAAACCTAAATAAACACATAAAAAGTTAAAACACATAAGAACACTAAATGTCAAAAAAAATCTAAAAAACCTAATAACCCAAACAATCTTAAAAACCAAAAATCATTAAAAAAATTAAAATCCAGAAAATTCCAGAAAAAAGAATTAAAATACTTAAAAATACCTAAAATACAAAAGAATGAAAAAAAACATAAAAACCATGATGAAACATAGGAAAAACATAAAAAACATAAAACAGTAAAATCTGCTAAATACATAAAATTATAATTACCATAAAATCCCTAAGAAACTGTAAAAACTATAAAACCCCCTACAAAACATAAGATATCACTAAAAACTCTAAAATACCTATAAAATCATAAAAATGTTAAAATTTTATAAAAACCATTGAAACCTGTAAAAACTCAAAAGAAACAGTAAGAACTCAAAAACCATTAAAACTCAAAAACCCCTTAAGATCCCAAAAACCCTAAAAAAACCCAAAACGCCATTAAAATCCTAAATACCCTAAAAATGACTAAAAATAGAAAAACAACATAAAAATAGATAACCAATAAGAATACCATAAATTCCAATAAACAATTAAAAGGGAAAAAATTTAAATAATAAAAAACATAAAAACACCCTACAAACCACAAAAAACCCTAAAACCCAAAAAAATATCTAAAAAACCATAATGCCATAAATTCAAAAAGAAGCCAAAAAATTCCTAGAATTTTAGAAAACCCTAAAACCACTATTTTTTTGAAAATATCAAAAACCAACAAACAAATCAAACCCCTAAAAACTGAAAGATGAAAAACTTCTAAAAAGCCTTAAAAACCCTAAAAATGCTAAAAACCCTAAAAACCCTAAAATCCATAAAACATATGAAAACCCTTGAAAACAAAAAATACCCATAGATGCCCTAATAACAACTAAAATTGTAAAAAACATTAAAGCATCTTTTTTTTAATTAACTAAAAAACTAAAAAAATCAAACAAAACCACAAAAAACACAAATAACCATAAAAATAGAAAAAGTACTCTTAACCCCTATAAAAACTAAAACCATAAAAAATATAGATCTTAAAATATTACAAAAAAATCGATTTTTTAACCCTAAAAAAAGTAAAAAATAGAACCATAAAAACACCAAACCCACTATAAAACCTAAAATCACTATAACCCCAAAAAACCCAAAAACCCAAAAACCCTAAAGAAATAAAAACCCTAATAAAACAATAATATACTAAAAATACCTAAAATACCTAATAATGTAGAAAACTATATAAACCAGGAAAACCTTAAGAAAATATTAAAACCCTAAAAAAACATAAAACCCCTAGTACCTAAAAAACTTTAAAAACCAAAAAATTAAATCTCAAAAAACTCATAAAAACGATAAAACTCCCCAAAACCATAAAAACATTAGAAACCCCTAAAAACCCCTCACAACCATGTAAAAACATTAAAACCCCTTAAAACCCCAAAAAATGTTAAAGAACTCTAGAAAATAATAAAAATCCTAAAAAACAATAACCCCCCCCCCAAATAAAACCCCTAAAAACAAAGATCCTCTTAGGAACATAAAAACCCAAAATACAACAAAAATACTAAAAATACATAAAAATGTAAAAACTGATTTTTTTTTAAAATCCCTATGAAAATCTTAAAAACAGAAAAACACTTCAAATCACTAAAAACCAAAAAAATAAAAACCCCATAATACCCAAAAACCTCTTAAAACTCTCATAACCCTTAACCCCTTAAAAAATACTAAAAATCCTAAAAATACAAAAAAAATCCCTAAAAATATAAAAAATTCTAGAAATAATGAAAAACCAAAAGAACATATTAAAAACTAAAAAACACCTAAAATCCCTAAAAACCTAAAAATCACTAAAAACACTAAAAAACCATAAAACCCTTAAAAAAATTAAACATAGAAAACACTTTAAAACCTTAAAACCCCTAAAAAGCTATAAAATATAAAACACTAAAAACCCTTAAAACCCCTAAAACTTTTAACAAAAAATAATAAACATATAATCCACTAAAAAAATAAAGAAAACCTCAAAACCCCAAAAAATAAAAAAAAAACTATAAATGTTAAAAACCCAAAAAACCATTGAAAGAACCCAAAACAAGTAAATCTCATAAAAACCCAAATATTTACCGAAATCCCTAAAAAAAGTAAAACCATTAAAACCATAAAAATCCTCATAAATGTATAAAAACCTTAAAACACTAAAAAACCCTACAACCACAAAAAATTCTCAAACCAATAAAAAACCCTTATAGTCCACTCAAAATCACAAAAAAACCCGAAAACCCCTAAAATATAAAAAAGCTTTAAAATACCTAAAATAAAAAACCCTTAAACCCTGAAAAATATAAGATAATCTTAATAAAATAAAAACACATTAAACCACTAAAAACCCTAAAAAACTCTAAAAACCCAAAGAAATAAAAAAAAACCCAAAAACCCCCTAAAAATGTTAAAACCCCCAAAAAACATTTGAAAAATCTAAAAATCCATCAAACACCTAAGATTGATAAAAACAACAAATAAAACCTAAAAACCGTAAAAAAACCTAGAAACCCTAGAAACCCTAAAAACATTAAAAACCCTAAATAAAAATAAGTATCCTAAAAGCCCCAAGAAATACCTAAAACTGAAAAAACCTTAAATACTTAAAAATATTATAAATACATTAAAAACTTAAAAATAATTAAACCACTAAAATCCTAAAAACGAAACAATCCCCAAACCCCGTAAGACCCTAAAACCCCTTAAATCTATAAAATCCCAGGAAAACCCATAAAACACAAAAAACACCAAAAAATTATAAAAAATAAAAACTTGTAAATGTCCTAAAAACACTAAGAAAACGTTATATCATGGAAACCACTTAAAACCCCATACAAAACTAAAAAAATGAAAAAACCATTAAAAAATCATAAAATGTTCTAAGAGTATCGAAAAAAGTAAAAATCCAGCAAAACCCTAAAAACCCCTAAAAACATAGAGACCTAAAATCAATTAATATCCATAAATATAATAAAAAACTATTAAACTAAATAAACTGTAAAACATAAAAAACCCAAAAAACCTTAAAATCTATAAAACCCTAAAAATGAAATATACAATAAAAAATCCCTAAAAATCTCTAAAAAGGTAAAAACCCCTAAAATTACTCAAAACCCCTTTGGAAACCCTAATGTCCCAAAAATAGCTAAAATCATTAAGAAACCTAAAAAAGTCAAAAAACTATAAAAAACATAAAAACCCCCAAATAACCTAAAGACCATAAACCCCCCAATAACATTACAGTTCCCTTAAAAACCAATAAAAACCCTAAAACCACTAAAAACACTAAAACACCTTTAAACAAATAAAATTAAAAAACAATATAAAACCATTTATAAACCAAACTACTAAAAAAACCCATAAAAAACCATAAAACACCTAAAAACATTAAAACCCCCAAATCCATCAAAATCCATAAAAACCAAAACAAATCCTACAAAATCCCTGAAAATACGTAAAAATGTAAAAATAAAAAAAACCCCTCGAAGACCAAAAAAAATTCCTTAAAACATAAAAACACTTTAAACACATAAAAACGTAAAGAAATTGTTAAAAACCATAAATACCCTAAAAATACTAAAAACACCTCAAAACCCTAAAAATCACTAAAAATCCTAAATCCCATTAAAATATTTATAAATCCTTTAAAATCACTAAAAATATTAAAAGAAAAACCCCCCCAAAACCCCTATGAAAAATTTAAAAAACTAAAAAACACATAAAACTACTAAAAAATTTAAAACCCTAAATACCCAAAAAACACTAAAAACCACTAAGAACCATAAAAAACACTAAAAATACATAAAAACCCTAAAACCCACTGAACGTCTAAAAACACATTGAACCCATAAAATAATTTAGAACACTAAAAAACTTTTAGACCCTACAAAATTAGAATCCCTAAAACTAAAAAACCATAAGAAACCTAAAAATATTATGTACTATAAAACTCCCAAAATACCCTAAGAAACATAACCATTAGAAAAAAGTACAAAATATCCAGAAAATTTTTAAAAACATTTAAAACCCTAAAAATACAAGGATAACTTCAAAAACAATAAAAAACACTTTCAACTTTAAACACATGTAAATAATGTAAAAAATTATAAAACCCCTAAAAACTCTACGAATAGAAAAATATCATTAAAAACATAAAAACCCTAAAAAATATGATCCTAAAAAATCCATAACAATAAAAAAAATAAAAATCCTCGAAAAACCTTAGAAACCTAAAAACACATCAAACCCATAAAAACTAGAAAATGATAAAAATATTAAAAGAAAATAAAGGTTAAAAAAACTCAAAAACCCACAACAACTTAGAAACCCTAAAACCCAAATAACTATAAAAACCATAGAACCCAAAAACCCCCTAAAAACCCCATAAAACACCTAAAAATAAAAAAAATCCTAAAAACAATAAAAATCTTAGAAAACCAAAAAATATTCAAATAACTATAAAAACCCTACACTAAAGGAAAAAAGACCATTTTTTGCAGGTTTGTTTTGGAAATGGCAGCGTTTTAAACCACCACTATATGGTTCTGCAGTGGTTTTTGGAAACCACTACTAAAGTGTATGTTGGAATACAAGAGGGGTGGTTTCCAAGATTTAGAGGTGGTTTATGGGAACTATCATAGTGGGTTCATTTCAGGGTGGTTTTAATGTTTTTAGCGGTGATTATAACTACTGCGAAAAAAACCAGTTTTTCCAGGTGAAAATGTTGGTTAAACTATTAAAACTACCGCAATATAATAAAGTATGATTAAAACTATTTAGTATCATTTAAAACCACCTCTAAAAAATATAAGTTTCCCCAGGGAAAACTACCACTAAAACCATGAAAATCATCGTGATATAATAAAGGAATACAAAAATTGTTTTGCGGCAGTTTTAAGCACAACTAAATTATTGTCTGTAGCGGCAGTTTCAACCGCTGTGCATAGAATGATACCATAATTGTAGCAGTGGTTAAAACCCCCGCTAAATATATTATATTTATTTGGTGTGGCTAAAACCACTGCTAAAGATAGATTTACCAAAAAAATGCAACTGATACAGCAGGCCCATTACCAATGCCCTGAAAAAACCATTCCAATAGATATAACATATAACACATCATAACCACAACACATCACAACCACTGATCTCAAAAAAATCACTCTTGAATATAATGAATAACAAGACACCATCAAAACCACCCAAAAAAGAGGGTAATTACCATCATAATGAACTCATTAATATAATAGAAAGATAATAAATGAGTAATGGGGAAAGTTAGGGCAACCATGAATCAAATTAATTCAATCTAAATGATCCAATAAGATCCAAGTGGTTTGGAACACCGAGGGACGTGACAAGAGAAGGGGAGGATGAGTAAGGGTCAATTAATAATTGAGGGAAATTCTAAAATTCAAAACAAGGAGGTAATAAAACACTTATTTATATGTGAATCACACTAGATGCTACCAAAACAAAATTAATATCCAAAACTCGTGTGGTGGGTTTGGTAAAAGTTTGATCTAGATCCATCATTGTAATTTTATGTTTTTTACCATTTTAAAATGGAAGTTGGCCTCCCAAAAATCACAGAACATGGATTGTTCTAAGCCATAGTGGTTCTTATATATTCTTCCATGTATAGAATCCATTACCTAGTTCCTATTTCCCAGCCATTTTACCCTCACCATGCTCAAGGCTACAATGTAGTGAGCTTTGGTTTCCTATTTTGGACAGGTGGTCCATTGATATTCCATTCCCACCCAAGGTAATTTCAAGATTCTCATGGTGAATAGTAAAACAACAAGGACAACATGCATAACACCATGTTATCCTTGAGTCATGGTTATATATCCCATTTTAAACTAGAGTGTGCGTGACATAAAACATCCTCCTTCAAATCTAAACATGTAATTACATAAGCTGTGGCAGCCTTTAAAAGTCTAAAACACCACCTCAAACCTCAAAATCACCAAAACAGTCTTCCTAAACATCCCCAAGACTTGATAATGCACAAATAAAAGTTTATAAAAGGTATGTACCATTACACTCATTCTATTTATTTCGGTTTCCCTGTTATTTCTTTATTCTATTCCATGGTGATCATATATTCAACAAAATTATATGAACTATGAGTGGATTGATTCCTATTTTTCTGGGTCGCATAGTGATTCCTATATCTCCTATCTCAATCCAAACCAAAAAACCAATATCAAATACCCCACATTTTCTTAGTGACTGAGTTTTTTCATTCACAATGGTTTTCCTTCCATATAGTTGGCATCAAGACAAGTTCATTTCTTTTTAAAAATCTGTTTAAACTACCTTAAAAATCATATAATATGGTATTTTTCATATGATCTTAAACTATAGATTATTTTTGTCATTTTCCCATGATGTAAAACTAAGTGATTCATGGTCCATATTCTATGACTTGAAAGTTCTTAGAGAAGCCTACCTAGTATGACATGTCTTCCTCTACATATTATCCTAATCTACATAAGGATCCTTAGTATATGGTTCTTTATCCATAAACAAATGTTATGAAAAAAATGACTCTTACCCTAATAAAGAGCCTAATATCCATAGGGGTATTATATAGAAACTATATTTGGATTTATTTATGATGTTTCAGTATATGTAATGATTTTGGGATCTCCGATAATATGCCTTGGTGAAAATTATAATCACACAGGTTATACCTTAAAGGATAGGCACTTAATCGTTCACTTAAATTTATTTATTACTTTATAACATAATGGTTCCCATAAATCTCATCCTTCTCCTCCTATACGAGAGTCTAATATTTATAGAGTACCTTTTCCATGAACTATTAATTAATAGATTCCTGTTACTATTAGATATGTTTTTGCTCATTCATCCATTGGTAAAAAACTTAATAAATTTTTGAAAAATGAATCATAAAACATAATTCATGATAAAAAATTATCATAATTTGCGGTACATACCATACTCAATAAATCAATACATAAAAGGAAACATCTGAAATAAATAAATTACACAATAGAAAACATGAGAAATCAAGAAAGTGTTTGGTCATTAAATTTTTTGGTGGAAACTATGTTCCAGACATGATATATACACAAACTAAATTTTACCATATTTTTCCAAAATACTAACAAAACAACTAATCACAATATGATGATGAACAAATCTTGTCACCCCCTCCACCTCCATCTCTATTTATAGCTACCACCTGAAAGAACATTATATTGATAATTGAATACTGTTGTATATTTACATTTAATCTTAAAACTAATAAATGTTTTTAACCAAAATGATTTTCAATTTTTGTTATTTAACTGCTCACAACTAGTCATTGCAATACCAATGGGGGTAGATTTGGTCATCTTCTGATATGAATCCATCAATTCCTTCTACAAAGAGGATATCTTAGCCCCTTGGTCGTGAACTATGTTTTGTAGAGAAACAATCTCTCTCTGAGTCTTTCGGGAAATGCACTGACTATAACCAGGAATAGATGAAGCTACAATCCCTAATGGTCTACCAAAGACCTTATATGGTATGTGTCCCAAAACCATCCTTCACACTCTACCATGATACTCCTTCACAAGGACATTAACAACTGGGCCATCCGGAGAGACAGAGTATGACTGCTCAAGATTAGCATCCCACAGTTCTTTAATTTTTTCTAATAAATAAAATAGCATTCATATTTTAAGAAATATATATTAACATAATAACAACTGATAATATGTTTTGATAATGGAAAATGAATTCATACCCCAACTTCTTTGGCAGGCTCACTAACAATATTTCCATCAGATTTTTGATGAACATTCAACCACACTTCTCTTCGGGATGCTTCGTGCCCTAAACCTTGTGACTGTATTAAACAAAAATAAATCAACAATTTAATATTTTTAAAAAATAATACTATCTTATAAATATTTAAACCAATGAATAGATTACCATAGCAGGTCGACTTCTAGAAAAACTCTTTGATCCCATGGTGTGAGGGATAACCTGCTTATCCCGTTACGATGCATTCTTTATTGAAAGATCCTAAAATAAATAAAATTAAATTTAATAGTAATGTATTCAATATCATATCATATTCATATACATTTTTATATGTAAAATGAGATTATTATTGTAATATATATTTAAATACCATCTTCTTATCGTCATGATGTCTGTCAATAAAAACAATACACTGCTCTTAGGGTACACCATAAAGTATCTTGTCGTACATCTGTTGGGAAGTCAATGAAGTATCATTGATATATCCCCACTATCTCTATTTAATGTCTTTCATTTTCTTTAAAGATTTTCAGTGTCCACTTTTGTGATATCACTTCAGAAACCATAAAATGGAAAAACATTTATACACAATAATTTCATTTTGAAAATATTAATAACATGAAGTTCAATTAAACCATAATGTATTAAAATTATTTTTATTTGGAAATCGAAAACTTCATTTTTTCCAACATGCAGACATATGTCTCCAATCATTATATGAAATAGGAAGGGAAAATGACTCCATGGCTAGATGCCCTAAAATCTATCCATGTAATCCTACGATTTCATCCGTAGGGACCCCATATGAATCAAATAAGATAACTATATTATCTCAGGTCATATTCCATACATCTGAACTTTTTATATTTTTTTCCACAGTTTCATTTTTTCCATCTTCGATGAACAAAAAATTAGTATAAAAAAAGATCAATAAATTTATTAATATTAAAATTTGTACCTATAACAGTCACCCTCTAGTATCCCTACTAAGAACATAATGTGGAAGTCCACCCCCCCACTGTTGAGGCTCCTAAAGCGGGAGGAAACGACTGAGTTACTGAAGGGCTACTCATAGAGGGCGTGAGAGATGCTGCAGGGGGAGATTGTGCAGGGGGAAGGAAGATAGTGGCTCTAATGTCGTAGAGAGGGAGACCTATTGATCATCACATGTCTTAGTGGTTAATGAAATAGTATATCGCTTCCTCCTTGGAATTCTTATCATTTAATCAAATAAAATTAATTTCAGAACATATATTTAAAAAAATTGCAGAAAAAAATTAAAATATGTAACAGATGAATAACACTATCAATCAAAATATACATAATAATGATAATGAATATTAATAAAATTAAAGCACATACCTATTAATAAATAGGAAAAGATATTCATATATACTAGTTTAAAAAATAAGTAAATATGTTAATGATTTGTAAAAATTTTAGGATTGGATCTAATAAAATTTTCAAAGATAATATTTTCCAATAGCCCATAGTGGTTATCAGGTAGAAATAATTAGATATTGGAATATAACATCTAATAAAATTGAATGATCCCAAAAACAAGTCATAAGAAATGAGTGGAAATCACCATAAAATTTATGATAGTCAATGAATATAAATTTTTATGATGAAACTCATCATGTATAATGGATAGATCTATAGTCTTATTAAATAGTGGTTTGTTTTTATAATGGCCTCCGTCAAGTCTATGCACTAGAACTAGGAAGTGATATCACCAAATTACTACAAAAAACTCAATAACACACTTCATAGAAAATAAAACCAAATAGAAAATAAATAGTAATTTTGTTCGTATAATTCCATAAATCTAGGGGAGAATAATAAAATCATTTTTATTATAAAAGATACAAGAAAATACCAAACTCATCACTCACATCCAATATATTATAATGTATAAAAAAATTAATCTAGAAACTTACAGTATTTAGAAAAATATTGCATATAAACTAATTTGGACGGAGGAATTTGATAAACTATTCTGGATGGGAAAATAATCACAAATAGGACTATAGATATTTAAATCCTTTATATAAACAATTTAGATTAAAACCCATAATTAATTACAGTAAATGGTTGATATGGAGTTAGAGGTAAGGATATTAAACCAAGGAATATAAGAGATAATGGTATAAGATGAAAAAACCACCTCAATGATACATTATCTTATGTAAGAAAAAAAGTACATGTGGTGTAGTGATGGTGACCGGGATACATAAATAGTACTAGGATAGAGAACTACATGACCTCATTTTATCCTCTCGATCAAAAATGTTTAGAGAATATCATTGGGGTTCTAAGAAGACCAGTGGGATTTGGTTTACCCAATTTTATTAATAAACATAAATACAAGAAAACTAATATTATCCAAATAGAGTGAATTCCATGTGATTAGTATTTACAAATCATATAAATGTCAATAGAATAAAATGGTCCCTAATATATAAGGATAAATGAAAAAATCCACCTCCCATCTTCATTTACAACCCTAAATGGAACATGAGTCATAAAAAAATCAAACATGCTTAGAAAAACCAGTTCATCTAAACTTGTACTTGTTCCTATAGGTACCCAAAAAATAGACCATGAAATTTCATGTCCCCCCTATGTGTATATGCTTGGTGTGAGCATATAATACCCAATAATAAATGAGCTAGTTTCTAAATTATATGGAATATACTTACATATGTTCCTTATATCAATATAAATATTTATATATATTTTTATAAAAATGACTTTACAAATTGTTATCAATAAAAACATGGAAGTATCAGATAATAGAAAACTTCATAAAATAGAATCAATTATAAAAAGTAAATCCCTATAATTGGATGTTCTATACCTAACATAATTTATTTATTCCTAGACTTGGATTTGAGACATTAGGTCATAGAATTCATGATTCCATTCCCATTGATCTAAGATCAAAGCAATACTTATCATGGTTCAGTCATGAAAAAATCCTTGTATTTTTGAAAGAGGAAGGTTTATATAAGAATCAAGGAACTATCAACACATGAATTTAGTGATAGGTGAAAGGGGTATACAAAATTCAAGTCATTGTGATCCCATTACATTCATCAATCTTCATATAATACAAACAAACACACAAGTTATACAATATAAAAACACCCCTTCTAAAAAACTAATTATTTTTCAAGACAATATCCATGATCAAGGTAGAATTATTATTTATACTAATAAACATGCTTGGTATAAAAATGTTAAAAAAATCTCAACATATCAATGTAATAGTCATGCTTAAGAAATAATTCCATTATAACGATTCTTATTCTCAACAAAACAAAAGGTAAATATTCTTGAATATGATACATTAACTATAATATCAATAAAACATAATTCCATGTCACAAATGATCACAACAAAAAATTTGAATAAATAATTAATATTATATTATGGAATCCATACAGGTATAAAAATATCAAGCCAAACAAAAATCTGGTTATAAGTATACATTCTCTTCAAGCTACTCTAAATACCAATTAAAATAGTTATAAATTCTTGGATGTGGAATAATTCATGGTTCACTAAAATATATCCAAAAAGGATATTGAGTTATCATGGGAAGTAAAAATTTTGAACTAGTAAAATACTACCTAAGATCAAATATGGTATTTTTCATAACCAATCTAATAAACTTCCTCTAAAATGGGCAAGGGGGAGAGGCGCGACCAGGCGGTGCAGCGGTAGGGCGGTGAGGGTTTTGAGGGTCGCAAGGGGGGGTTCTTATAGGGGTCAGCGAGATAAGGGGAGTTGTGGGGGGGGGGGGGGGATTGTCGGGGTTGAAAAAAAAAACGTTTTAGCAGTGGTATAGTAAACAACTGCTAAAAAATTGCTGCAAATAGATATTAATGTTGTAGTGATAAAACACCCAAAAAACCTTAAAAAACATAAACCACATTAAGACACTAGAAAACATAAATTTCCAAAAAAACGTAAAATACACTAAAACCCTTACAACCATAAAAACCATAAAACCCCTGAAACACCTCGAAAAACCATAAAAACAAATAAAAAACATAAAAACCAAAAACTAATTTAAATTCCCTTTAGACTCCTAAAAAAGTTAATGAACTTTAAAAAACCATAAAAACCCAACCAAATAAAAAAGTAAAATAATAATAATAATAATAAAACAAAAAAGAAAACACTAAAATTCCATAAAAACCATAAAACCATATAAAATCCTAAAAATTTCTAAAAATCCCAAAAAAAATTAAAAGGCCCTTAAAACCCTGAAAACCCCTAATAAATCCTTCAAAACCTAAAAGCATTCAAAACCCATAAAAACTATAAAAATGTTAAAAACTCTAAAACCCCCTTAAACATCTCAAAAGACCTAAAACCCTAAAATCCACTAAAAATCATTAAAATCCCTAAAAATACATAAAAACCCTAATAAACTGTTAAAACATGAAAATATCTTCAAACCCCTAAAAAACAAAAAATATAAAAAACCCAAAACCATAAAATCTGTTCAAAATCTCAAAACATTGAAACCATAAAATCCCTATAAACCCTAAAATCCATAAAATCAAATAAACCAAAAAAACCCTAAAAATTTAAAAACACCTTTAAACCCACAAAAAAAATTAAAAGTACTAAAAACCACTGAAACCCTAGAAACTCATAAAAAACGTAAAATTAAAAAAACCCTAGAACCCCAAAAACACTATAAATACATAAAATCCTTCAAAATCCAAAAAAACCCCTAGAAACATAAAAAACTAAAAACCCCTGAAAGCACATAATAATGACTTAAAACCCTAAAACACTTAAAACCACTAAAAACGTAAAAATTGATATAACCCCAAAAAAATACAAAATTCACTAAAACCCTTAAATCCCATAAAACTACATAATGTCCATAAAAACCCAATTAAAATATATAAAACCACTTAAACCCCAAAAACCATAAAAATCCACAAAATCCCTATAACCCATAAAAACATAAAAAATTCACTAACATTTATAAAACCACTTTTAACCCTTAAAAACCTCAAAACTCTAAAAACCATCAGGAACCATAAAATACACAACACTAAAAACCTAGAAAACTCATAAAAACCCTAAAACCCATAAAAATCCCTAAGACCAATAAAAATCTATAGAATGCTAAAAACACCTAAAAATCCTAATAAATAATTAAAAATCACTAAAAGTACAAAAAAACAAAAAATCTACGAAAAATACTAATAAGAAAATAAAAACCTAAATACATTTAAAATCCCTAAAAACTTAAAAATAATAAAAAACTGTAAAACCCTATAAACCATTAAAAACCTAAATACTAAAAAACCCTAATCTATAAAAACACTAAGAACCCATAAAAATTTTAAACCAAAAAAATATAATAACTCTTTAAACCCCTAAAAATATTATAAAAAATAAAAACACATAAAACCCTAAAAATTTCAAAAACCTAATAACAAAAAAACCACTTAAAACCATGAAAAACAAAAAAACCATAAAAATAACCAAAAAACATAAAAACCCCTAAAAAGTCAAAAAAAACCTTATTAAAAATACAAAAACATACAAAAACCCCTGAAAACCTAAAACACTAAAATCCAAAACCCAAAGAGAACCTTTAAAAACCATAAAACACCTAAAAACCATCAAAAACCCAAAAACACTAAAAACTTAATAAAAACTATAAAACCATTTGAACCCCTATAAATGTTGAAAACTATAAAAAAGTTTAAACCCCTAAAAGACACAAAACACATTAAAAGCAATAAAAACCCTAAACACCCAAAACCCTAAAAGCCCCCACAAAATCCCTAAAACCCCTGAAAATCCTAAAAACCCTAAAAACACCTAAACTCCCAAAAAATTTTAAAAACCCTAAAAACCCTATGAAAATATTAAATACCTAAAAGCACTTAAATACCCTAGAAAACCAAAAAATAATAAAGACAAAAAAACATTTAAACCTCGTAAAACTCTCTAGATCCCAATAAACCCTAAAACCCCTGAAAACCATAAGAAAACCATAGAAACATTAAAACACTTAGAACCCCAAAAAACATTAAAAAGTAACAATTGTAAAAAAACCTAAAAACCATAAAACCCTAATACCCAAAAAAAATATTAAAACCCATAAATACAAAAAAACGAAAGGCACACTAAAATCTACAATAACCTATCAAACCCTTAAAAATGTTAAAAAACTATACACACCCTTAAAACCAAAAAAAAATCAAAAATACCCTACAACCCAAAAAACCCAAAAAACCCATAAAAACCCTAAAACCAATCAAAATCCTTAAAACCCCTAAAAATGAATAAAAATACAACAAATTCCCTAAAAATACCTAAAAAAACAAAATCCTAAAACCCCAGGAAAGCCGTATGAAAACCTTGAATTCTCAAGATCAATAAAAAACCCTAAAAACCTTTAAAAATTTAAGAAACATAAAAAACCAAACAAGCTCTAAAAACAATCAAAATCCTTAAATTTCATAAAATTACATCAAATAATAAAAAATTCCATAAAAATACATAAAACATAAAAAACCCTAAAGACCCTAAAAAATCCAATGAAATCATTAAAACCTATAAAAACATGAGAAGAATAAAATACAAAACTATGCTAAAATCCCTAAAAGTCTTTAGAACCCCAAATGCCCCTAAAAACAAAAAAACTCTAAAACCATTTTAAAACTCAAAAAACCCCTTAAAAACATTAAAACTCACTTAAAACTCAACAACCCCTTTAATCCACTAAAACATTACAATCTCTAAAAAACTGAAAAAAAAATCATTAAGACCCCTAAATACTCAAAAAACAAAAAACCAATAAATTCACTAAAAATCATAAAAACCACAAAATCCAAAAGATTCATTAGAAGTACCTAAAAACATAAAAACACTAAAGACCTAAAAAAATATGAAAACCTTCAAAACACAAAAACACATAAAACGCTTTAAATCTAAAACCCACTAAAAACCATAGAAACCTCTCAAAGAACATAACACCCTAAAACCAAAAAAAATCATAAAAAAATATATAAAATATCTATAAAAATGATAAAAATGTAACTACGCTGAAAACCCATAGGAAATATTTAAATTCATAAAAAATATTAAAACCCCAAAATAAAAAAATACCAAAAAAACCCTAATAACTCTAAAAACAATAAAAACCTCAGAATCCCTAAAACCCAAAAAATAAAAAATGTAAAAATCCCAAAAAATCCTTGAAGAAAAATGAAAACCCTAAAAACCATTAAAACCCATAAGAATACCTTAAAACCTAAAAACAAATAAACCCATAGAAAGCAAAAAATGATTAAAAAACCTAAAAGTTCCTAAAAACCCTAAAACACCTAAAAACAATAAACACCCAGAAAGACCTAGAAAACCCTAAAAACACTCAAATATCTAAAACAAAATAAAAATATAAAAACCTTTTGAACCCCTAAAATCATTAATACTTTTAAAATACCATAAAACCCATAAATTTTTAAAAAAAACCACAAAACCCATAAAAACAGTAAACCCTAAAAACCATAAAAACTTTAAAACCCGTCAAAATCCCTAAAAACCATAAAGACCCATCAAATCATAAAATATCCATAAAATTACCAAAAAATGAAAAAGACCCTCAATACATTGAAACCCAAACAAAACCATAAAAACCTAAAAAACATAAAACACATAAAACACCTAAACACCCCTAAAAACCATAAAATAATAA
This sequence comes from Viscum album, assembly GCA_963277665.1. Taxonomy (NCBI): domain Eukaryota; kingdom Viridiplantae; phylum Streptophyta; class Magnoliopsida; order Santalales; family Viscaceae; genus Viscum; species Viscum album. Next base: position 2,120,517,662 of record OY728120.1, read on the forward strand.
AATAATAAAATCCCTAAAACCATAAGAACCCTAAAAAACCAATAAACCATAACCTTAAAATCCAATAAAATACATAAAAATCCATTAATATACCTAAAAATTTAAAACCACAAAAAAACTTTAAAATCACATGAAATACATACAAACTTAAAAAAACATAAAACCCCTAAATTTCCTAGAAAAACTAAGAACTCTAAAAACATATAAACTCTTAAAATAAAAAAAATCCAAAAAACATAAAATCATTAAATTTTCATAAAAATATATAAAATAATAAAAACCCCTATGAAAACTATAAAATTGTAAAAACACGTGAAACACCTAAAAACCCTTTGAAACCCAAAAATCCATAAAATCCACAAAAAACATAAAAACCCATTGAAATGCTTAAAAACCCTAAAACCCTACTATAATCTCTAAAAACAATTTTAAACCCCAAAAACATTGAAAAACTCCAAAAATCCATTAAAACCCAAAAAAAATCAAAAAACCCCTAAAATTGAAAAACCCATAAAAAACCTTAAACTCTAAAAATCCTCAAAATACCAAAAACCCCTAAACACCGTAAAATTATTAAAACCCCCTAAAAATACATAAAATTGTAAAAAATCATAAAACCCTAAACCACTAAGAAAATCTTAAAAAAGTAAATATATTTAAAACCACTAAAATCCTAAAAATCTATAAAACAACTAAAAAAACCCAAATGCACTAAAGCCCTTCAAAATCCATAAAACCCCTAAACCTTTTATAAATCATATAAAATCACTAAAAATCCTTCAAAAAGTAATGCCCTAAAAACCATGAAAAACTATAAGAGAGCCTAAAAAACCAAAAAACACTTAAAAATTTAAAAACCATAAAAAACCCCCAAAAAGACCCTTCAAACCCTAAAACTCCTAAAAACTGTAAAAACCCCTAAATTCTTAAGAACCCTAAAAACCTTAAATTATATATAAATCCCACTAAAAACACCAAAAAACCATTAAAACCATAAAATTTTAAAAAATTTAAAAACTATGAAAACCGCTAAAAACTCAAAAACCCTAAACCCAAAAAAACCTTTAAAACAAAAAAACCCTTGAAACCATAAACCCTTAAAAATCCCAAAAAAACTATTAAATTCCACTAAAATCTTAAAAATACATAAATTTCACTGAAAACATAAAATCCCACACAAAAAAATAAAAACCCTAAGAAAACCTTAAATACCTAAAAACACTAAAAACCTCTAGAAAACCTAATACTGCTAAAAATTATAAAAAACCCCTCTATAAACCCTTAATAACCCTATGTACACTCCAGATCACAAATAAACCAAAAAACCAAAAAAATAATACAAAAGAAATTAAAATATCTAAAAATGAAAAAACACTAAAAACCATGAAAACCCTATGAAAACCATAACAACCTAAAACCACTTAAAACCCCAAAAAAACAAAAAAAAATGATAAAAACCCAAAAAGACCCTAAAACCCCTAAGTACCCATAATACCCATAAAATTTCATAAAAACATGAAATCTCTAAAATCACATAAAAAACCCAATAAACACACTAAAAATCTATGAACCCTTTAAACACCTAAAAATGATAAAAAAAATCCAAAAATCCAAAAAATCCTAAAACTCCAAACCCACCCACCCCCCCCCGAACACCCCCTAAAAACACTCAAGATCCCTAAAAACTCTAAAAACATATAAAAATCCTAAAAATACCTAAAACCCAAAATTTTTGTAAAATCCATAAAAATCATGAAAAACAAAAATAAAACATCAATGACGAAAATACACAAAATACCCCTAAAAACATAAAAAAATACAGTAAATACCCTAAAAACTCAAAGAACCATAAAAACGCCAAAAACCTTAAAAAAATTAGACCCCATAAAATCTTTAAAAAATAAAAAAGTAGAGAAAACCCTCAAAATACAGAGAACACCTAAAAACATAAAAAACCAAAAATTCCAAAAATTCCTTAAAAATGCAAAAAACAGTAAACCCCAAAAGAAACCCTAAAATCCTAAAAAATCCCAAACAATCCCAAAAAATCCCAAAAAATGTAAAAAACCATAAACCCCTTAAAAAACATAGAAAACAATTAGAAACTAAAAATCATTAAAACCCTAAAAACATTAAATAATTAAAAAACCTAAAAACAACTAAATACCATAAAAACCGAAAAAATCGTAAAAGCCTACAAATCACAATAAATCAAAAATAATAATAAAAATACTAAAATAGCTTTACAAATCAATAAATAATTAAAAACCCTAAACTATAAAAAACCTTAAGAAACCCTTCAAAACCTAAGAACACTTAAAACCACTAAAAACATAAAAAATCTAAAAACCCTAAACACCCTAGAAACCCAAAAACCATAAAATCAATAAAAACCGATAAAACCGGTAAACAAATAAAAACTCTAAAAACCAGAAAACCCTAAAAACATAAAAACCCATCAAAACAATAAAAACACAAAACTATAGAAAACACTAAAACCCTCAAAATCCCCAAAACCCTAAAAATCGAAAAAATCCTAAAAAATAAAACACCATAAAAACATAAAAAAATCGAAGAAACCATGAGACCCTCAATGAAAACATTAAAATCCTAAAAACATTTAAGACCCCTAAACCCCCAAAAAATGATAATAACCCTAAAAACCAAAAAACCCATAAAAATTTTAAAAACCATCTAAATAATAAAAACCCCATTATAAAACCTCCAAATGAAAAAAACCATAGAAGCACTAAAAACTTTTAGAAAATTGTAAAAAAACTGAAAAGACATATAAAACCTAAATACCCTAAACCCATAAACCCCTAAAACACAATAATCCAAAAAAACACCTAGTACACACAAAACCAAAAAACCACAAGGGACTAAAAAACCAATTAAACCCATAAAAACATTAAGAAAACTAAAATAAAAATAACTGAAAACTAAAAAACCCCTCAAAACTAGAAATAATATACAAATAAACCATAAAAATTCCTAAAATACCTAAAAATACGTAAAAATATTGAAAACTATAAAAGAAATATAAATCACTAATAATAACTAAAAACATAAAAACATTAAAAACATTAAATATCGCTAAGAATCCCTTCAAAAATTAAAAGCGCTTAAATCCCCTATGATCCTAAAAATGATGAAAACCCTAAAAACCCTAAAAACCACCTAAAACCCCTCAAAATCCCTAAAAACCCAAGAAAATATTTAATTCTTAAAAAATATATAACATTACCTACAAACATAAAAAACATTAAAACCCCTGAGAAACACGAAGAAACCCATAAAAACTAAAAAAACACTTAAAACATCTAAAAACATAAAATCCATTAAAACCCTAAAGACAGTAAAATCCCTAAGTCCCCTAAAACATTAATAATTCATAAAAACCATTAAAACCCTAAAAACCCATTAAAACACCCAAAACACTTACAATTGAAAAACATTTTAAACTATTAAAAAAGATAATAAACTCTAATAGACCTCAACAACCATAAAAATACAAAAATTTCCTAAAAACACAAAACATAATAAAAATCTTAAAAACCTAAAAAACCTAAAAACCAAAAGAAACCTCCAAATCCCCAAAAATCCAAAAAACTATAGAAAATATAAATAATCCCTTAAAATAATTAATAACATTAAAACATATAAGAACCTGAAATCTAATAAGAAAACATTAAAATCCTAAAAACACTTCAAACCCATAAAACCTAAAATTTACAAAAACCCCTAAAAACCATAAAAAATTAATAACTCATTAAAACCCTAAAAAAATAAAGAATTCTAAAAAACTATCAAAACCCATAAAAACAATAAAAAACTATAAAAAATAGAAAAACAAAAAACCCAAAAAACCCCAAAAAACCCTAAAAATCATTTAAACTTAAAAAACCCCTAAAAACCATATTAAAGCAAATAAACCCTAAAAACCAAAAATACACAAATCCTAATAATCCCAAAAAATAAAAAAAACCTAAAAACCCAGTAAACCCCTAATAAATCCCTAAAAACTAAAACAACAAAAAAACACTTAAAAACCTAAAAATTCTAAAAACCCAAAAAAATACTCAAACTCCATAAAAACACGAAAAGCATAAAAACCATAAAAAATATCTAAACTTCACTAAAAACATAAAAAGGCGAAAAAAATAATAAACCATAAGAAAACCATAAAAAACCTAATAACACATAGAAATGCTAAAAACAAAAAATTGATAAAAATAGTAAAAACCCATAAACCCGCATAAAAACCAAAAAAACCCACTAAAAATTCAAAGAACCCTAAAATTTAATAAAACCACTAAAATGACTCAAAATCCATGAAAATTGGATTATTCAATACAAATCATGAAAACCATTAAAATATATTAAAAATTAACCCCCCCCCCCACAAAACCCTAAAACCCTAAGAAACCATTAAAAACCAAAAAAATAGTTAAACCCCCAAAAAAAACCAAAAACTATAATCACCAAAAAAAAAACCTAAAAAATCCAAAAACCCGTAAAAACCATAAAAGCAATTGAAAAACATAACAAACTATAAAACCCAAATATACCATTAAAACCACTAAAAATATAAAAAAACTAGAAACCCCTAAAAACATTAAAAAACTCTAAATAATCTAAAAAACCCAAGAAACTAAAAATATCCTAAAAATCCCAACCCCCCACCCCTAAAAACCATAAAAACCATATATCCCATAATAACCCTAAATACCCCTAAAACCCCAAAAAAACCATAACATCCTAATAATACCCTAAAAATATGTAATAACATAAAAACATAAAACCTTTGAAAACCCCTAATAAATATATAAAATCATAAAAACACTTAATATGCCCAAAACCTAAATATGATTAATACTCTAATTTTTTTAAGCACTCAAAATCCATAAAAACCCTAAAAACTGTAAAAAATTAAAAAAATATAAAAAACCTTAAGAACGTACATATTAACAAAACACCGTATAAAACCCAAGGTAAACCGTATAAAAATAAAAGCACATTAAACCCCCCAAAAAATAAATAACCCTAAAACCCATAAAAATCCTAAAAACATTATAAACCATACAATCGCCTCAAATCCTTAAAACCCTAAAAACCAATAAGAACAATAAGAACCACAAAAAACTATAAAATCTTTTTAAACTGCTAAAAAGTTAGAATCTATAAAACAACTAAAAAATCATAAAACCCTAATAAATTAATAAAACACCTAAAATCTCTATAACTTATAAAAATCATAAAATTTCTAAAAAATCCCTAAAAATTAAAAGCGCTTAAAACCCCTATGATCCTAAAAATGATGAAAACCCTAAAAACCCTAAAAACCACATAAAACCCCTCAAATCCCTAAAAACCTAGAAAATTTTTAATTCCTAAAAAATATATAACATTACCTACAAACATAAAAAAAATTAAAACCCTTGAGAAACATGAAGAAACCCATAAAAACTAAAAAAACACTTAAAACATCTAAAAACATAAAATCCATTAAAACCCTAAAGACAGTAAAATCCCTAAGACCCCTAAAACATTAATAATTTTTTCAATCCATTAAAACCCTACAAACCCATTAAAACACCCAAAACACTTAAAATTGAAAAAACATTTAAACTATTAAAAAAGATAATAAAATCTAATAGACCTCAACAACTATAAAAATACATAAATTTCCTAAATACACAAAACATAATAAAAATCATAAAAACTTAAAAAACCTAAAAACCAAAAGAACCCTCTAAATCCCCAAAAATCCAAAAAACTATAGAAAATATAAATAATCCCTTAAAATAATTAATAACATTAAAACATATAAAAACCTGAAATCTAATAAGAAAACATTAAAAACCTAAAAACACTTCAAACCCATAAAACCTAAAAATTACAAAAACCCCTAAAAACCTTAAAAAATTTAAAACTCATTAAAACCCTAAAAAAATATATAATTATAAAAAACTATCTAAACCCATAAAAACAATAAAAAACTATAAAAAATAGAAAAACAAAAAACCCAAAAAAACCCAAAAAAACCCTAAAAATCGTTTAAACCCAAAAAACCCCTAAAAACCATAATAAAGAAAATAAACCCTAAAAACAAAAAATACACAAATCCTAATAATCCCTAAAAATAAAAAAACCTAAAAACACAGTAAACCCCTAATAAATCCTTAAAAATCTAAAAAAACAAAAAAACACTTAAAAACATAAAAATGCTAATAACCCAAAAAATACTCAAACTCCATAAAAACACGAAAATCATAAAAACCATAAATAATATCTAAACATCACTAAAAACATAAAAAGACAAAAAAACTAATAAACCATAAGAAAAACATAAAAAACCTAAAAACACATAAAAATGCTAAAAACAAAAAAAATGATAAAAATAGTAAAAACCCCTAACCCCCCAAAAAACCAAAAAAAACCCACTAAAATTTTAAAAAACCCTAAAATCCAATAAAACAGCAAAAATGAATCAAAATCCATGAAAATCAGATTATCCAATAAAAATCATGAAAACCATGAAAATATATTAAAAATTAACCCCCCCACCAAACCCTAAAACCCTAAGAAAGCATTAAAAATCAAAAAAAAATAGTTAAACCCCCGAAAAAAACCAAAAACTATAAACACCATAAAAAACCTAAAAAATCCAACAACCCCTAAAAACCATAAAAGCGATTGAAAAACATAACAAGAAATAAAACCCAAATATACCTTTTAAAACCACTAAAAATATAAAAACACTAGAAACCCTTAAAAACATTAAAAAAACTCTAAATAATCTAAAAAACCCAAGAAACTAAAAATATCCTAAAAATCCCAACCCCCACCCGTAAAAAACATAAAAACCATAAATCCCATAATAACCCTAAATACCCCTAAAACCCCAAAAAAATATAAAATCCTAAAAATACCCTAAAAATATGTAAGAACATAAAAACCTAAAACCTTTGAAAACCCCTAATAAATATATAAAATCATAATAAAACTTAATATGCCTAAAAACTAAATATGATTAATACTCTAATTTTTTTTAAAACACTCAAAATCCATAAAAACCGTAAAAACTGTAAAATTAAAAAAATATAAAAAACCCTAAGAACATAAATATAAAAAAAACACCGTATAAAACCCAAGGTAATCCTTATAAAAATAAAATCACATTGACCCCCCCAAAAAATATATAACCCTAAAAACCGTAAAAACCCTAAAAAATTTATAAACCATACAAATGCCTCAAATACTTAAAACCCAAAAAACCAATAAGAACAATAAAAACCACTAAAAACTATAAAATCCTTTTAAACTGCTAAAAAGTTAGAATCTATAAAACACCTAAAAAATCATAAAACCCTAATAAATTAATAAAACCCCTAAAATCTCAATAACCTATAAATATCATAAAAATTCTAAAAAATCCCTAAAAATCAATAAAAATGTATAAACCCATAAAAACCTCAAAAAACCCTAAGAAGCTTGTAAAAACTTAAAAAACATAAAAACTCTAAAAACCTAAAAGTTTCTAATAACCACAAAACCCTATAACCCCAAAAAACCAAAAGATTCCTAAAAACCTTAAAAACCCTAAAATCATAAAAATCTTTTAAATCCCTTTAATCCCCTAAAAACCTTAAAAACTGTAAAAACATAAGACCCACTAAAAACACAAAAAAACAATAAAAAACTAAACACCCAAAAATCCCATAAATCCCTAAAAACCCTAAAAAAACATAAAATATAAAAAATCCCTAAAAATCCCTAAATACATAAAAACCCTAAAACCCTAAAAATACTAAAAAACCCTTAAAAACCAAAAAACCCCTAAACCCTCTAACAACTAAAAAACCATATAAACCCACAAACCCTTAAACCCTCAAAATCCCAAATAACCCAAAACCCCCACCTAAATCCCTGAAAATCCAAAAAATTCACTAAAAACGTAAGAACCCTTGAAAACCACCTAAGAAAACCTTAAATACCTAAAAACAAATAAAACCAGAAAAACCTAATAGGCAATTAAAACCATAAATACTATAATTTGGGTAGAGCTGGAATTGGATTGAATCAGGCTCAATGCTCGCAGTGAGCATCCTCAAGACCAAATCTGGGATAGTCCCATGGCAGCTGATACCACAATGGATCAAATGACTCAATCTCGCTCAGACCCTTTGCATATTTGTCACAGATGCCTACAAGGAGGTCAACTTGCTAGAAGATACTCTTTCTAAAAAGGAAATTGGGTATCAGACCACGATGTGGTCTTTTGGTGCCATGTCCTTTTGTTTTCCTTTTTTGGACTCTGATATGAAGGGTGACTTGCACAACCAGTCTTGAAAATCCTCCATGTAACCAATTTTTTTCATTCTTTAATAATTTTTTAGGGGATAGGCCTGCTTAGCCCCACACCATATTCACCTAAATCCTTAGAAACATAAACCCCCCCTGAAAAAAATTAAAAAATCCATAATCCCTAAAAACCCATTAAAACTCTAAATATACATAAGACCTATAATAACATTAAAAAACACAAAAAAACCTAGATGTCTCAAAAGAACCCTAATAATCACAAAAAACCTTAAATACCATAAAAATTTTAAAACCCTCAAAATCCTTAAATACCAAAAAAACACTAAAAATAATAAAGATCCCTAAAAACATAAAAATCCTTAAAACAGATAGAAAACCTACAAACCCTTAAAACACTAGAAACCCCGAAACCCCCTAATATCCCAAAAATACCTAAAACCCCTAAAACACCATAAAAATCCTAAAAAATCCTTAAAAATACCTAAAAACAAATAAAAACCTAAAAATCTAAAAATCCTTAAGAAAACCTTACAAACCTAAAAAAACATAAAACCCCTTACAAAACTAAAAAAACAAAAAACCTTAAATACCCAAAAGGCCAACCTGTAGAAATAAAAAAACCCTAAAAACATTAAAAACCTCTAAAACCATAAAACCATAAAACCCCCTTAAAACATTGAAAACTCTTCAAACGCCTAAAAATTTCAAAAAAAAACTCTCAAGAACCATAAATTCCATAAAAAACTGATAAAAACATAAACACCATAAAACACCATAAAACATTCAAAAAACCAAAAATACCTAAACATAATAAAACTATATAAATGATAAATCCCTAATAATCCCTAAAAACATAAAAAAAACATAATCAACCAGAAAACCGATGAAAATACCATAAATACAGAAAAATAGAAAACCCCTACAAAAACTAAAAAAATCTAAAAAATTGAAAAAACCCATAATACCCCTCGAAATAAATGAAAACCCTAAAACCATAAATAAACTAACAATTCCCAAAATGTAACAAAACTAAAAAACTTGAAAACCCCTAAGAAAACCTTAAAACCCTAATAATACTAGAAACACTAAAATATTTATAAAAACTCAAAGAGACCCTAAAATTCCTAAAAATACCCAAAAACTGTAACCCCCCTAAAAACCATACAACCTAAGACACATAAAAACTGAAAAACTCACCAAAAACTCTAAAACCCTTCTGAACTCCTACAAATGATAAAAAATCTAAATCAACATAAAATTTCAAAATATTCAACAAAAACCTATAACCCCCCAAAAAACAAAAAAAAATCACAAAATTCCTAAAATTCTCTAACAACACTAAAAACCATAAAAAAATATGAAAACCCATAAATTTCTTAGTAACATGAAAAACCCTTAAAACCCCTTAGGGAACATTAAGTCCAAAAAAATTAAAAAACCACAATAACATAAAAAATTCTAAAACCCTAAAAACAATAGAAACCCCACAAATCTAAAAACACAAAAAAAACCTAAAAAATATAAAACCCCCACAAACTTAAAAACCTAATGAATCAATAAAATTCAAAATATCTATTTAAACAAAAAAAATAAACTCTAAAAAACATAAATAACCATAAATAACATAATAAACACTAAAATTCCCTTGAAACATAAAAACCCTAAAACCATGAAAAAAATAGAAAAAACCCTCAAAACCTAAAAAAACGTAAATCCTCCAAAAAAAAACTTAAAAACTTAAAATCCATTAAAAGAACCTAAAAAAACCAAAAAACCATAAATCCACTAAATCCTTTAAATACCATAAAAACCCATAAAAACCCTAATAAACTACTAAAACTCTAAAAATCCTTTAAACCCCCAAAAATGGTAAAAATATATGAATCCTTAAAACCCTAAATTACTCAAAAAAACACCCTAAAACCCTAAGTAACGACAAAACCCTAAAAAGCCTCAACATCCATATAAACCACAAAAAACCCTTAAAATCCTATAAAATCCAAAAAATCCATAAAACATGAAAAATCATCAGAACCATAAATAATCCTAAGAAAACCAAAAAAAAACCTATATATGCACAAAACCCCTAAAATAGAAAAAAATAAAAGAACAAACAAATCTTAAAATTCCAACAAACCCAAAAAACCCTCAAAAACCCTGAAACCCTACATTTTTTATAAATGTCCTAAAATCATTTGTAATATAAAAACCTCTAAAAAACATTAAAACCCCGTTGAAAATATTAAATATTTAATGGCACTTAATAACCCTAAAAACCTAAAAATGTGAAAAACCCTCGGAGGGAGATAATGCTATGCGTAGGAAAACCAGATATGGTAGCTTTTCTCTAAAGCTTGACATCTCCAACGCTTTTGACACAATTAGATGGAGTTTCATCTTTGATATCCTTGGAAAATATGGTTTCTCTGACAATTTTATCAAGATTATAAAATCTATCCTAGAGAGTGCAAGAATGTCTATCATGATAAATGGATCTCCAAAAGGTTTCTTTCGCTGCTCTTGTGGAGTCCGGCATGGGGACCTCCTATCAGGACATCTTTTTTCCATTGCTGAGGATTATTTAAGTCGTTGTCTTATTGGCTTGGTTAACTACAGCTTCTTCACACCTCTTAATGCAAGTAGGGATCTTCATGTACCATCTCACCTGCTCTATGCTCATGATATCATTATTTTTGGGGAGTCAAACCGTACAACACTTATTTCAATAAAGATGTTATTCCGGCATTATGAGGAGGTAGCAGGGAAATCTATTAGCTGGAGAAAATCATTCATCATCTTTGGAAAAGGAATCATCAATGCTATGATGATAAGATATTACCATCTTATGGGTGTGAATAGGAGTTCATTTCCATTTACGTACCTCGAGGTTCCTCTCTTTTGGGGTAAGCCAAGATGTTCTCACTTTGAATCGATTGCGGCAAGAGCCATCAACCAAATTTCCCGGTGGAAAGGGAAATCTCTTTCACAAGAAGGAATGGTTTGTCTGATCAATTCAGTTTTAATTCCCATGCTGGTGCATGCCTTCTTGATTTACAGGTGGCCGTTCAGTTTGCTTAAGAAAATGAAAGAGAAAATCAGAAACTTCATGTGGACGAGATGCATCAATGAAAGGAAGATTGTCTCAGTGGCCTGGAAAAAGTGTACTGAACCAATTGACATGGGAAGCCTTGGTATCAAGGTCTTAAGGAAGTTCAATGAGTCACTCCTGGGTAACTTTTTCTGGAATCTGATCAATTCTAAAAATGAGGTCCTGGATTTCCTCAATGATCAGTTTGTTTGCAGGCTGATGAATGAATCCACTAGTTATTCTCTCTCTTCGGTTTGGCCCCCCATCAAGACAAAATACCATGATATTATCTCTAATTCAAATTGGATTGTCTCGAACCAATCAAGTCTGAACTGCTGGACTAGTACTTGGTTGGACACTCCACTAAATACAATACTTCAGCTGCCGGACAACATGAAAAATATGAAAATTTTAGAGTTTTTACAGAATTTTGACAACATGGCTGGCATGCTTCTGAGCATGATCGCCATGGAAATAAAGAGATATAAATTTTTCAATGTTGATGCTTTAGTGTGGAAACCTGATCGGTGTGGTCTTCTTGATACCAAAGGGTTATATCGGCATAAATGTGAGCAGAGATCCTCTGTTCCAGCGTGGCTTTCCAAATTTAGGAAGCCGTTTATTCTTCCTTCAAGGCAGATTTTGCAATGGAAAATATGGAAAGGAAGACTGCCTCTATATGGGGCGCTAAAACTGGCCGGATGGCAGATTGTTTCAGGATGTAACATTTTCTTGCGGGCGGAAGAAACTAGTAATCATCTTTTCATACACTGCAGTATGGCTTCTGATCATTGGCTTTATATTCAGGATGTCTTTGGAATTCATCTTAATTTGAGTAGGCAACGGGAGCTAGTGATTCTTCTCGTTACGGTAACTGAGGTTGGCCTAAGCTCACAACTTCACAATATTCTCCTATCAGCTGTGGAGGCACTGCTCTCCTATGTTTGGTTTTCCAGAAATGTGGTGGCACATATGAATAAAATAGGTTCTTTCCATGAAGGGGTGGTGAGCATTCACAGGGCTATCTATGCGGTGGGAAGTATCCAGAGTGTGGAGATGAATAATGATATGAACGACTTCATGTTCTTGTGCAGAATTGGAATTCCACGGAGATGTAGAAGACCGAAGATGTAGAAATTTATTTGGTGGATCCCTCCGATAGTAGGCTATATCAAGGTCAACGTTGATGGCGCTGCCATGGGTGCGCCGAGTCCTTCAGGATGTGGCGGGGTCTTTCGTACCTCTCAGGGCTTTGTAAAAGAATGATTTTACCACTTCCTTGGGAGTGGTACCGCATATGAGGCAGAACTTTGGGCCATCATAATGGCGATTCAATATGAAACCCATTTCAGATGGAATAAGCTCGGGATTGAATCTGATTAATCAGTGGCGGTGGAGGCCTTCAGGAAGCAGTCACGACTTGTACCATAAAGATTCCTCCAACACTTGGTTGAGTGCCTTGATGCTGCCAAGACTCTAACCCTAAGCATCTCACATGCATATAGGGAGGAAAACTGGGTTGCAGATGCTCTTTCCAAGATATCGATTGATGAATGGACTTCAGTATGGTCTTTCAGGACTCCAGACTTCGGTTTGTCTTCACTTGACTCAGACATGAAGGGGATGACCCACACTAGGATATGCAAGCCTCCTTTGTAATTCTTTGTACTTTACTTTTATGTTCATTAATAAATCATGGGATCAGCTTTACCTGATCCCACACCTTTTCTGCCCTAAAAACCAATAAAAACTCTAAAAATCATTTAAATCAATAAAGATGATCAAATACTCGAAAAACACTTAGAAACTCCAAAACATAACAATCCCGATAAAAATCAAATAAAACTATGAAAACCCTAAAAACACTAAAATACTCCAGAAATCCACAAAATACCTAAAACCTATAAAACATAAAAATTTGAGATATCCCTAAAAATTCTAAGAACGTAAAAATCACAAAAAACATAGAAAAAACTAAGAAAACCATAAAAACCATAAAACACTTTAGACCCAAAAAACCCTAAAAATGTTAAGAATGATAAAAAACTGAAACCCCAAAATCCATAAAACCCCAAAAAACCATAAAAACCTAAAAATCTCTTAAAAGTATAAAAACACATGAAAATTTAACAAACCAATTAAACCCATAAAAATATTAAAAAATTCAAAAACATTACCCTAAATACACAAACAACCCATAAAAAATACATAAAAACCCTGTAAAATTACAAAAAAATCGATAAAAATGTAGAAACCCTAAAAACCATGAAATCCCCTATAAAAGACATAAAAAAATAAAAAATTGTAAAACAACCAAAAAACCAAAAATAAATTAAAATCCATAAAATCCGTTATACCCCTAAAACCCACAAAATCCTAAAAATATCTAAAAACACAAAAAAAATCATAAAAATCCTAAATAATCCACAAATCCCAAAAAATAAAAGGACCCTAAAAACATTGAACCCCCTTATGAAAAATTTTCAAAACTCAAAACACTTAAAAGCCCGAAAATCTTTTGTATGCTAAAAACCCATAAAACACTAAAAAGTACCTAAAACCCTAAAGTCCCCTTGAACCCCTAAAAACCATAATAACCATACAAACCCTAAATACCCATAAAAACCCTTAAAACACGCTAAAAACACAAAAAAACACTTTAAATCCTAAAAATCTCAAAAAACCCTAAAAATCCCAAAAACCCATAAAATCGTACACTCCCTGAAGCCCCCTAAAATCAATGAAAATCCCTAAAACCCCAAAATATAGAAAAATCCAAAAAAATCACAAATAATACCTAAAATCATAAAAAAGCATAAAACCTAGAAAACCCATAAAAAACCATAACAATCTAAAAACATGTAAAACCTATAAAAACATAAAAAATATATAACCCCTTAAAAACACTAAACCCCTAAAAATCCAAAAATTCTCAAAAACCTCTAAAAATATTAAAAATTAGAAAAAAAAATCCAAAAAACCCCTAAACCCATATAAAGCCCTAAAAACCCTAAAAATCAATCAAATACTATAAAAAATAAAATCACGTAAAACAAAAAAAGACCCAAAAAATTTTAAAAACCCTAACAAAATAAAAAATACCCAAAACCCCCAAAAAACCATAAAAACCCCTTAAAATTCTAAAAATCCTTTTTTACCCATAAAAACCCTAAAACCGCTAAAATATATAGAAACCCTTCAAACCCCTGAAAACATCAAGAACTACAAAACCGTAAAAAAACCCTAAAAACTATAACAAACCATAAAACCCCAAAAAAACTATAAAGACCATAAAACCCTTCAAAATCCCTTAAAATTATAAAATCCATAAAAATTACTAAAAAATACCTAAAAATCCCTAAAAACATAAAAACCCTAAAACCAGGATATCCCCTAAGAAAAAATTAAAATCCTAAAACACCGTAAACCCCAAATAATTCTAAAAATACTAAAACCCTAAAACCTTAAAAACCGTTAAAACCCTCAGAATCCCTAAAAACCAAAAAAAACCCACCAAAATCCTAAAAAATCCTAAATATTCATATAAATGTAAAAAACCCTAAAAACATTGAAAACCCATAATTATCCCTTAAAAAGAGAAAAAATAATAAACCCCCCTAAAGCATAAAAACCGCAAAAACCCATAAAACCATAAAGGACCCTAAAACCAATAAAAATCACTTAATAAAATAAAAAATGATAAAAATCCTTTAACCAATAAAATATCTTTAAAACTATAATCCCCTAAAAATTTAAAAGGACTCTAAAAAATATTAAAAATCCTAAAAATTCAAAAAATTACTAAAATCCCAAATTAACCATAAAAACCCTAAAAACCCCAAACACACTATAACCCAAAAACTCCCTAAAACCCCTACAAACCCCAATATTCCTAAATGTCCCTAAAAACATAAAACCCTAAAACCACTAAAAATCTATATGAAAACCTGAAAATTGAAAAAACACTTAAATCCATAAAATACTAAAAAGAAAAAAAACTATAAAACCCCTCAAAACTCCTAAAATTGATAAAAAATCTAAATCAACAAAAAATCTCAAAATATTCAACAAAACCATAAAACCTGTGAAAAAGAAAAAAAACCTAAAACCACTAAACCCCAAAAAAATATACAAACCCATAAATTTCTTAATAACTTAAAAAACCCTAAAAACCCTAAAAACCCATTAGAGAACCTTAAATCCCAAAAAATTAAAAAACCTAAAAAACCTAAAAAATGCTAAGACCCTAAAAACAATAGAAACACCAGAAAACTAAAAAAATACAAAACCTAAAAAACATATAACCCCTAAAAATCAAAAAACCTAAAGAATCAAAAAAATTCAAAAAATCTATTAAACCACATATAATTTTAAAACTCTAAAAAACATAAAAAACAATAAAAACAAAATAAACCCAAAACCCCCGAAAACCATAAAAACCCTAAAAACATTACAAACCTTAAAAACCCTAAAAATCCCTAAAACCATAGAAATACATAAAATCCATAAAAATCACTAAAAATATAAAATAATCTAAAAAGTTTGTAAAAAACTAAGAAAAAAAAATATAATAATACTTGAAACTCAGAAAATCCTAAAAATATAAGAAAAACCTCAAATTCCCCAAAACCCTACAGAACTAAAAAAATTCCATGGAAACATAAAAACCCTAAAACCATGATAAACATTATGAAAACCCTATAACCTAAGAAACCCTTATATCCCTCAAAAAACTAAACACACTAAAAAAATTTAAATCCCATAAAAGAACCAAAAACCTCCAAAACCAAAAAAACCACATATCCACTAAAAAATTTAAATACCATAAAAACCCATAAAACCCATAATAATCCACTAAATCTCTTAAAATCCATTAAACACCCAAAAATGAAAAAAATCTATGAATCCCTAAAACCATAAAATACACAAAAAACACCCTAAAACCCTAAGTAACCATAAAACCCTAAAAATCCTCAAAAACCATATATATCATAAAAAACACTAAAAATCCTATAAAATCACAAAAAATCCCTCAAACAAGGAAAACCCTCTAAACCATAAAAAAAATATTAAGAAAAGATAAAAAATCTAAATACACACAAAAATCTTAAAATAGAAAAAAAATAAAAGCACAAAAAATTATTAATGTACTAATAAACCCAAAAAACTCTCGAAATCCCTGAAACCCTCTGTTTTTTTATAAAAGTCATAAAATCCTTAATAATATAAAAACTATAAAAAAATTAAAACCCCAATGAAAATATTAAAAATTTAAAGGCACTTAATACCCCTAAAAACCTAAAAATGGGAAAACACATAAATGACACTATTACCTAAAAACCATAAAAATCCATAAAATCAATAAAAACCCTAAAACCCTATAAAACCACTAAAACCAATAAAAACTCTAAAAACAATTTAAACCAATAAATACGTTAAAAACTCTAAAACCCCTTAAAATCCCCAAAAACATAAAAAACCCTATAAAAAATCCAATAAAACTATGAAAACCCTAAAAACACTAAAATACCTAAAACCCATAAAAACAAAAAAATATAAAAAGGCCCTAAAAATCCTAAATACATTAAAATTGAAAAAAACTCGAAAAACTATAAGAAAACCATAAATACCTTAAAACACATAATACCCAAAAAACATAAAAATGCTAAGAACCATAAAAACCTAAAACCCTAAATAAAACCTAAAAAATCATAAAAACAAAAAAAACCCATAAAAACATAAAAATACATAAAAAAAACTATTAATCCCACAAAACATTAAAAAATTATAAAAACAAAACCCTAAAACACAAGAAACCCCTAAAACTAAACAAAATCCATAAAAATCCTATAAAATCACTAAAAATCGATAAAAATGTAAAAACACTAAAAATCATAGAATTTTCTATGAAAGACATAAAAAACTCAAAAAATGTAGAACTACCAAAAAAACATAAAAGACTTTAAAATCCATAAATCCCATTATACCCCTAAAACCCCCAAACCCTCAAAATCTGTAAAATCACTAATAAATCAAAAAAATCCTAAAAAATCCATAAGTTCTAAAAAAGTAAAATACCCTAAAAACATTGAACCCCCCTATTAAATGTTTTCCAAACTCAATAAAATTAAAACGCCTAAAAGTCATTGTACGCTACAACACCATAATAACACTAAAAAGAACCTGAAAAATCTAAAGCCCCAAGAACCACTAAAACCCATACAAACCATAAAAACCCTAAATACCCATAAAATCCCTAAAACCCCACTAAAAACACTAAAAATACTTTAAACCCAAAATGGTAAAAATTCAATAAACCATTAAACCCCTAAAAATCTCAAAATACCATGAAAATCCCCAAAACCCATAAAAGCCCTAAACTTCCTAAAACCCCCTAAAATCATTGACAATCCCTAAGAAAACCATAACAAACTAAACACATGTAAAATCCATAAAAACATAAAAACAATAGAACCCCTTAAAAACACTAAAACCCCTAAAAATCCTAAAAATCTCTAAAACCTCTAACAAATTATAAAAATTATAAAAATTATAAAAATCCAAAAAATCACTAAAACCATATAAAGCACTAAAAACCATAAAAACCAAGCAAATAACTTAAAATCTAAAATCAATTAAACCCACTAAAGACCCAAAAAAATTTCTAAAAACCCTAACAAATTCAAAAATACACAAAAATCCCAAAAAACCATAAAAACCCCTTAAAATGCTAAAATCCCTATTAACCCATAAAAACCATAAATACCAATAAAATATATAAAAACCCTTCAAACCCATAAAAACATTAAAAACGACAAAAAAACAATGAAAACCCCTAAAAACTCAAAAAAACCATGTAAAACCCTAAAAAATCAAACCCCCCCCCTAAAAACCCAAAAAAAACTATAAATACCATAAAACCCTTCAAAATCCCTAAAAGTATAAAATCCCTAAAAAATACTAAAAAATACCAAAAAATATGTAAAAACACAAAAAACCATAAAACCATGATATCCCCTAAGAAAAAATTAAAATAATAAAACACGGGAAACTCCAAAAAATGCTAAAAACACTAAAAACACTAAAAAACAAAAAACCCTAAAAACAGTTAAACCCCTCAGAATCCCTAAAAACAATAAAAACCCACAAATTCCCAAAAAATCCTAAATATTCATAAAAATTTAATAAACCATAAATACATTTAAAAACATAAGAATACATTAAAAAGAGAAAAAACAAATAGACCCCCCTAAAACATAAAAACCCCTAAAAACCCATAAAACCATAAATGACCCTAAAACCAATAAAAATTTATAAAAAGCATAAAAACCCCTAAATACCATTTAACCAATAAAATAACTTAAAACATAAAATCCCTTAAAAATGTTAAAGGACTCTAAAAAATATTAAACCCATAAAAATTCAAAAAATACGAAATACCCAAATTAACCATAAAAACACTAAAAACCATAAACACATTTTAACGGTAAAAATCCCTAAAACCCCTAAAAACCATTATATTCCAAAAAAACCCTAAAAACATAAATCCCTAAAACCCCTAAAAACCCATATGAAAACATTAAAATTGAAAAAACACATAAATCCATAAAAAACTAAAAAGACAAAAAACCCTAAAACCCTAAAAACACAAAAACAGAAAACCAAAAACCATAAAAACCTTAAAACCCATAAAAGGCCAAGAAACCAACTATAAAAATTTAAAAAACACTTTAACCCTAAATTAATTTAATAATATTGAAACCAATTGAAAAACTAATAAACACGTGGAAACCCTAGAAATACATAAATAACAAAAAAACCATAGGTAACCTAAAAACCTTAAATTCCATAAAATCTAAAAATACAATAAAATACCAAAAAACCCAAAAAATTCCTAAAACATATAAAACTGTAAAAACTAAATAAAACCTAAAAAACTAAAATACAACTAAAACCCTATTAAAAACATAAAAAATAATAAAATCCTAAAATCCCTAAAATCCCCAAACATCCCACAGACCATAAAAATCATAAAAAATACCTAAAAACAACTAAAAATGAAAATACCATAAAAACATTAAATATCCAAAAGAAAACCTTAAAAACTAAAAATAATTAAATCCCCTAACAACATAAAAAACACTAAAAATCATAAAAGACTCTAAAAACTCTAAAAACATAGAAAAAACCTTGAAAACAATAAAACCCTAAATACCCTAAAACCCTGTGAAAAATCTAAACCCCCCTATTGCCTTTAAAATGATAAAACCTCTAATGAACCATAAAACCCTTTTAAAAATAAAATAACCCCTAACCCCCCCCCCCCAAAAAAAAACCATAGAAACCCTAAAAAACAACAAAATCCCTAAAAACAATTTAAAACCTAAAATGGTCATAAAATCCCCAAATTTATAAAAAACCCTAAAAACCCTAAGAAACCCATAAACCCAACAAAACAATATCTAAAACCCTAATGACCTAAAAACAATTAAGACCCCAATAACTCTAAAAACAGTTAAAATCCGAAAACCCCTTGAAAATAGATAAAAATCCAAAAAATCCCAAAAAAATTATGAAATCCTAAAAAACACGAAAACCCCTGATAACCCCTAAGAAAACATTTAAAACCCAAAACAATTAAAACACTAGAAAACATAAAAAATAAAATAAACAATAAAAGTCCCTAGAAATAGTAAACACCGTTAAAAACAATAAAAATCCCAAAAACCATAAATACCCTAAAAATCCATAAAAACCATAAAACACCACAGAAACACTAAAATAAATTTAAACCCTAAAAGCATTCATTAACTATAAAAACCCATTTAAACCCCAAAAAAATATAAAAAAACCAAAACCCGTGAAAAACAATACAAACCCTAGATAGTATTACTACCATCAATATCCCTAAAACCCTAAGAAACTATAAAAATAAAAAAAATCATTAAAAATACTTATAAACATAAGAAACAATAAAAACCATTAAAAACCTAGAAAACCATAAATACCTAAACACACTTAAACCCCTAAAAACATAAAATGGTATAAAACCTAAAAAACATAATCCCTAAAAACCCAAAAAACCCATAAAAACAATAAAACCCCTAAAAACCCAATCCCACAAAAAACTCAAAAACACCCTTTAATCTCAAAAAATGGATGAAAATCATTAAAAATATTTAAAACCCTAAACAACTAAAAAAACCTGCTAAATCTACAAAAAAATAAAAAAAAACCCTTAAACCCATAAAAACTCTAAAATCCTTCAAAGTCCCTAAAAACCTAAAAATCCGTAAAAATCCATAAAATATATAAAAATACATACCAATATAAATCATTCTAAAAACCCTTAAAAATCATAAAAAAGTATTAAAACCCTAAAAATTCATAAAACACCTAAAAACCTAAAAATTATAAAAACACTAAAAAAACTAAAAACCCTAAAACCTCCAAACCCAAAAAACCATAAAAAACTATATAAATTCGAAAAAATCATTAAAAATGTAAATGCAAGAAAAAACATAAAAACACCAAAGAAAACCAGAAAAACATAAAAAAACTCAAAACCCCTAAGAAACCTAGAAAATAATAAACACCCCAAATCCCCCAAAACTCTAAAAACTATAAAACCCCTAAAAATGAAATGAAACCATAAAAACCAATAAAAAAACAAAAAATTCCACTCAAATATCTAAAAGCACATTAAAGAGATAAAAACTTTTAACTACTCTAAAACCCCTAATAACCCTAAAAGACTAAAAAAATATAAAACCCAGGGAACTATTAAAACATTAAAATCCATAAAAAATACAAAACCCCTCAAAATCCTAAAGAAATCTAAAAACCAAAAAAATTCCAAATAACCTACAAATCCATAATAATGTAAAAACACTAAAAATCATGACAACTCCTAGGAAGACCTTAACAACATAAAAACACTTAAAATCACTAAAAACCTAAACAATTTCAAAACTCCTAAAAACCCCTTAAACCCTTAAAACCCCTAAAAATCCTAAAAAAATTAAAAATCATAAAAATTCCTAAAATCCGTTAAAACATAAAAAACCGTAAAAACCATTAAATCCTTAAGAAAACTATAAATACTTTAAAAAACATAAAACCCCGAAAAAGATTAAAATCCATAAAATCCCTAAAAAACTAAAAAAAAATCCATAAAATCCTAAACCCTCTAAAACCATAAAAAAACATAAAAAATCATAAATCCCTAAATACCAAAAAAAACAATAAAACCACATTAAAACATAAACATGATAAAATTATAAAATACCTTAAAACCCCTAAAAATTAAAAAAACCCGTAAAAAATCATAAAACCCATAAAAACCCTAAAACCCCACAAAATCCATAAAACCATAAATATAAAAATAACCCTAAAAATCCATAAAAATAAATAAACATAACAAACCCAAAAAACAGTTAATAAAACCATAAAAACCTAAAAACACATGAAATCCCAAGCAACCAAAAAATAATAATACCTATAAAAATATTAAAACAAACAAAAACCATAAAACCCCCAAAACCATAAAAAACATAAAGACACTAAAAAAGAAATATAAAATTAAACACCCATTTGATTATCTAAAAACCATTTAAACCCCTAAAAACATTAAAAAATATTTAAAACCTTAAAATAATTAAAATCTCAAAAAAACATAAAACCCAAAACCACCATTAACCCTCAAAAACCCTAAAAATGAGAAAAACCACAACAAACCCCACATAATTCCTAAAAAACCCTAGAACCATAAAAACATAAAAAACACTCAAAATACCTAATACCGAAAGAATCCAAACAACTGTGGAAAACCTTTAGAAAACCTTAAAATGATAAGAATGATTAAAACTCCCAAAAAAATAATAAAATGTCAAAATCACTAATAACCCTAAATGACCTAGAATCACTAAAAATCATTAAGACCACAAAATTCCTAAAAAACATAAAAAAAATCAATAAAACCTAAAAACCAATAATTACTATAAAACCCCTTCAAACATGTACAAATGATAAAAACAAAAGGAATATCAAAACCCTTAAACCTATAAAAAATTAGAAAACAAAACAAACAAAAAATTGCCTTAAAAACCTAAAAATAATTTTAAACGTAAAAATACTTAATTTCCATAAAAAAATTAAAAAAACGTCAAATCCCTAAATCCCACTGAAAACCTAAAAAACAAAAAACACTTAAAATCTATAAAAAACTAAAAACCCTAAAACCCTCAAGATCCCGAAAAAACCCTAAAAACTATAAAAATACAGTAAATATGTAAAAATATTTAAAAACTTAAAAACCCATAAAAACTAGGAAAACCGTCATAAAAAATTGAAAACATGAAAAAAATTGAATCCCCTAAAAATCATAAAAACCACTAATACCCATAAAACCCCTAATACCCACTAACAACTCTAAAAACCCTTAAAATCCCTAAAAATGAAAAAACCAAAAAACCTTGAAAACACCAAAGAAAAACGTAATAAACTAAAAACACTAAAACCCCTAAAAACATAAAAATGCTAAAAACCGTAAAATTCTTAAAACCCCCTAAACCCCTCAAATTCACTAGAAAATAAAAATATAAAAATACTTATAAAACACTTAAAATCCTTTAAAAAACTAAAAACCCCAAAAACCGTTAAAACCCCAAAGAAAACCATAAAAACATAAAAATAATTAAAACCCTTAAAAACCTAAAAATGAAAAAAAAACATTAATTTTTTTAAAAAGATACTAAAACCCAACGAACAACTAAAAATCATAAAATTCCTTAAAATCGTAAAAATCTAAAAACCCTATAAAAATATTAAAACCCTTAAACCCGTAGAAACAATAAGAAACAATAAAAACCCATAAATCCCCTATGAAATCTAAAATAAAAAAACCTTATAAATACTAAAAACCCTAAAACATCTAAATCCAATGAAACACCTAAAAACCATTAAAAACCAAAAAATCCAAAAAATCCCAAAAAAATCACTTATATTGTAGAAACCCTAAAAACCTAAAGTGACACTTAAATACATAAAAACATAAAAATCATAAAAAATTTAAAATCCTCTAAAAACCTCAAAACCTATAAACCTTAACCCCCCTAAAAGCAGTAAAAATCCTAAAACCCCATAAAAACCATAAAACCCACTAAAAAATATAAACCATTCCAAACCATAAATACATTTAAAAACTCTAAAAATTTTCAAAAACACAAAAAAACTCAAAAATACCCTAAAAACACAAACAAACCGTAAAACACCTGAAATCCATAAAAACCTAAATCCCCTCAAAATCCCTAAAAACCATATGAACCAAAATATTATGAAAAACCCTAAAAATCCATAAAAACATAAAAAAACCCAAAAAAACAAAAGAAATCCTCAGAAAACCTTAAATAACCAAAGTCACTTAAAACCTCATGAAAATCCAAAATAACAAAAAAATACCAAAAACAGTAAAAAATTATTAAAAACCCTCAAATTCCATAAAAAACATAAAATCACATAAAAATACCTAAATATCATTTCTAATGAAAAAAACAATAAAAATTAAAAAATTATAAAATCCTAGAAAACCATAAAACCCATAAAACTCCAAAACCCCTATAACCAATTAATACCCCAAAACATCTAAAACTATAAATCCCCATTAAACACCTCAAAACATTAAATAATCTTAAAACCTTAATCATCAAAAAAACCCCTTAGATCTAAAAATACCATAATTCCCTTAAATTGACTTAGAACATGAAAACCCTAAAACCCTCAATATCACTAAAAACACTACAAATGAAAAAAAATCTAGAGAAATCCCAAAAAATCATTGAAAAAATATAAAACCATAAAACCCCCAATGAAAACCTTAAAAACCTAAAACACTTAAAACCCCGAAAAACCTAAAAACATAGAAAACACTAAAAAGCCCTAAAATCCCACAAAATCTAAAAACTGTAAATATATCGAAAAATAAGAAAACCTTATCCAACTTAAAACACTTAAAACCCCTAAAATACCAAAATGCACTGGACCTCCTTAAGAACCCTAAAAACCAAAAATCCATAAAACCCACTAAATCCATAAAACCCATAAAATCTATATTAACCTTAGAAACCTACTAAAAACAGAAAAAACATATTTTAGACCTCTAAAAAGTCAAAAAACATAAAAACCCATAAAACATTAAAAACCTTTTAAAAAACCTAAAAACCACTAAAAACCCTAAAACCATAAATATACTAAAAACAAGTAAAATTCCTTAAAAACATAAAATTTCTAAATATATTGAAAACCCCTACGAAAAACTTTTAAATTCGAAAAATACTTAATACTCCTAAAACCATAAAAAATGATAAAATCCAAAACTATAAATAAAAACCATAAAAAAACACAACATCCATAAAAACCTTTAAAACCACATAAAAACCTAAAAACCCACAAAAAATTTAAAAACCCTTGAAATACCTCAAAAATATAAAAATAATAAAACCCTAAAATATCATAAAAATTCAAGAAAGCTAAAAAAACTAAAAATAATCAAAAAACGTATAAAAACAAAAAAAAGCTACAAAACAAAAACCCAAAAAATAATAAAAATCCTAAAAAAGTTCAAAGAATCCCAAAAATGTAAAATATTCTACAAACCTGTAAAACCCCAAAAAATACCTTAAAACCAAAAAAACATAAATAACATAAAAATTATAAATCACCTAAAAACCCTAAAAACCATTAAAACTGTAAAAATAAAAAATCACCTAAAAACAATAAAAAATCCTAACAACCCATGAATAACTTATATCCATTAAATACGCTAAAACCCCTTTAAAAAACTAAAAACATTTAAGAATATAAAAAACTTTTAAAAACCTAAAAATTAAAAAAACCTTAAAACCCAAAACAACAAAAAAACCCCCACAAAATCAATACAAACAATAAAAACTCAAAAAAAAATCACGACAGCCCCTCAAAATCTCTAAACACCTAAAAACCCTAACTAAACCTTAAATCCCTAAAAAGATATAAAATTCCTAAAAACCTAAAAAAGTTAAAAACCCTAAAAACTCTAAAAACCCTAAAACCATATAACCCCTAAACCCCATAAATGAAAACCCTAAAATACATAAAACCTCAAAAACCACTAAAAACTCCAAATAAACATTAAATCCCTAAATTTTTTAAAAACTCTAAAAGTACATTAAAAAACAGAAGACAAAAAACCCATAATAACCCAAAAACCCAATAAAAACCCTAAAAAAATCTAAATGCCCCTAAAAACTCTAAAAACCTCAAAAAACACTAAAACCAATAAAATTAATAAAAAATACATACAAATCCCTAAAATTTTAAAAACCCTAAAATCCCCAAAAAATTCTAACAAATCAATAAAAAATAAAAAATACATAAAAATCCCTAAAAACCTAAAAATTTAGAAACTCTATAAAACCCTAAAATCTCTCAAAATCCCTAGAAACCCTAAATAACTATAAAAATAAAAAAAATAACTAAAAATGAATGAAAACATAAAGAAACAAAAAAAACCATTAAAACCCCAAAGAAAACCATAAAAAATCTTAAAACACTTCAAACCCCTCAAACCCAGAAAAAAATCCAAAACCCCCCAAAAAACCCTAAAATCCTTAAAACCGTAAAAACCCCTAAAACCCAATAAAACATAAAAACCAATAATATATCCAATAACCCATTAAACCCAAAAAAAATTAAAAACTCTAAAAACCAATTAATACCAAAAAAACCATAAAAAACCTAAAACCCCACAAAATCCCCTATAACCATAAAAACTATAAAATCGAAAAAAATCCATATATTACTAGAAAATGTTAAAAACTATAAATCCCTATAAAACCCCTATAAAAACCAAAAAACTCATTAAAAAAGTAAAAAAAAACTTAAAACCCAAAAAAACCCTAAAAACCATTAAAATCCCTATAAACACTAAAATCAATAAAAATCATAAAAATACCAAATAACAATAAAAAATTTAAATACCCAAAAAAATTTAAAATATTATAATCACTTAAAACACCTAAAGAACATAAAATTTACAAAAACACCAATTGAAAAAGATAAAAACGTTAAAAAGATTAAACAAACCTAAAAAATCTACAAAAATAAAATATTAAAAAAATCCATAAAAACCCTAATAATCCTAAAACCCCTCAAAATCCGACAAAACCGTAAAAACCATAAAAATCCTAATAAATCAATATAAATCGCTAAAAACCTAAAATCCTCGAAAAACCCCGAAAACCCCTAAGAAAACCATAAACACCTAAAAAATTAAAACCCCTAATTAAATAAAAATGTTAGAAACCATTAAAAAACCCTAAAATCCTAAAAACACCGTAAAACTATTGAAATCCCTAAAAATCGTTAAAATAATAAAAAAAATCCCTAAAAATTACATAAAAGGTAAAAACCCCTAATAACAAGGAAAAATCCTAATAGAACACTAACTACTTAAGAACACTTAAAACACGAAAAAACCTAAATAACACTAAAAATGCTAAAAAACTATAAGACCATAAAAACCTTTAAAGCCCTAAAAACCATAAAATATTTAAAAACCCTAAAACGAAATTAAAAATCAATAAAACCGTAAATATACACTAAAAAATAAGAACACCCTTTAAACCCCTAAAAACATTAATATCTCTATAAAATTTTAAAAACAATTAAAAACTAAAAAACCCCCAAAACCCAAAAAACCATAAAAATTCAAAAAACCCTAAAACCACTAAACCCATAAAAATCCATAAAACCTTTAAAACCTAAATATCATATAAAATCCCTAAATTTCCCTGAAAACATTAAATATCCTAAAACCGTGAAAAAATCTAAGAAAACCATTAATACATAAAAACAATTAAAACCGTTAAAACCCTAAAAATGTTGAAAACCTCAAAATACAAAAAAATCCAAAAAAACCCATAAAAACCATTAAAAACTCTAAAACCCCATTAAATGCCTAATAATATTAAAAAACTATAAAAAACCTTTTAAACCCGAAATAATAAAAAAATCCCTAAAAACACAAACAACAAAAAACCCTAACCCCCCCAAACCATAAAATTCGTCAAAATGACTAAAACCCTACATGACCATAAAAATAAAAAAATATCACAAAAAATTACAAAAAAATTAATTTTTTTTTAGAAAACCCTAAAAACCCAAAGAAAACAAAAAAAAAACCTAAAAACACTTAAACCCTAAAAACATAAAAAATAAACAAAACCCAAAATTCCCAAAAAAAACCCTCAAAATACCTAAGAACCCAAAAAACCATATAAAACCTAAAAATTCGCAAAAAATTCCTAAAAATGTAAAAAACCAAAATAACACAAAAAACCCTAATAAAAACCTAAAAACCAAAAAAACTACAAACCTAAATATGTAAATAAACTCAAAAATAACACTAAAAAACCAATAAACCCTTAAAACCCTTAAAACCCTAAAAACCACAACCCCTAAAAACAAAAAAAATACACCTATAACAAATAAAAATATAAAAACCCACATAAAACATGAACATCCACTGAAAACTATAAAAACATTAAGACACTATAAAAAACATTAAACCCCTTGAAAACTAACAAAATCATAAGACCCAAAAAAACTATAAAACCCTAATAATACCTAAAACCCTAATAACATAAAAATCCATAAAACCATAAAAAGAAAAATATCTATTAAAATCCCTAAAAATCGATAAAAAGGTAAAAAAACCTTAAAACCCCTGAAAAACCGAAATAATTCCATAAAACCTAAAAACACTTAAAACCCTTTAAAACCTACAAAAATAAAAACCCAAAAAAACCATAAAACCCCTAAAATTTTAAAAACATTTGAAACCCACAAAACCCAAATAAAGCTACTAAAAACTATAAAATTGTTTTAAACCATTAAAAACATTAAAAATCCTTAACACCCCTAAAATCTAATAAAAACACCAAAAACCCCAAAAACCCAAAAAACCCAAAAAACCTTAAAGATAGTAAAAGCCGTCAAAAATTTTAAAACCCATAAAGCATAAAAATCCTAAAAAGGGATACAAATCCTTAAAACGTAAAAACCCATAAAACCCTTAAAAATATAAGTAATCCTTAAAAACATAAAAACACATAAACCGCTACAGACCATAAAAATATTAAAAACCCTAAATATGATAAAAAACTTAAAAAAACTCTAAAATGGCTTAAAACCCATAAAACCACTAAAAAATAAGAAACACTAAAAACCAATAAAACATTAAAAACACAAAAAACTATAAAATCCATTTAAACCCCTAAAAAGGATAAAAATCTCTAAAAACCCTAAAAATCCAAGGAAACGCTAAAAATCCTATAAAATCATTAGAATTAAAAAAAACATAAGAAAACTTTAAAAACCAAAAATCCACAACAAAACCATAAAAACCTAAACATGCATAAATCTCCTAAAAATGAAATATCATTAAACTCTAAAAAACGTGAAAAACCTTGAAAACCCTAAAACCCCTAAAACAATGAAAAACTCTATAAACCCTTTAAACACTTGAAAAATATGAAAAATCTAAAAACACATAAAACCAATATTTTTTGAAACCCCATAAAAACATAGAAAAATATGAAACACCCCTAAACACCCTAAAATCCGTCAAAATCCGAAAAACCCTAAAAGCCATATAAATCCTAAAAAATAACTAAAATTTTGAAACACCCTAAAAACCATAAAAAATACTAATAAAACCATAAATACCATAAAAACCATAAAAACCTATAAAAACTTAAAACACAAAAAATCCTAAAAATATAAAAATCCTTAAAATTGTAAAGAACATAACAACCACTAGAAACACTCAAATTCCCCAAAATGAAAAAACTCCGTAAAAATCCTAAAAACCCCTAAAAATCCCATAAAATGCTAAAATGACTTCCAAAAGAAAAAATATCCATGAAAAAGAACATAAAAAAAGTAAAAAAACACTAAAACCAACAAAATTCATAAAAGACCCTAAATAACTAAAATACACTAGAAACAATAAACCCCTAAGAACCGTAAAATCCCAAAAAACCCATAAAAACATAAAACACTAAAAAATATAAAAACCCTTTAAACCCCTTAAAACTGTAGATACTATAAAAAACATTAAAACGCTAAAAGACAAAAGAAAACCATAAAAATCTCTAAATAACATTAAGAATCCAAAAAAACCCCTCAAAATCCCCAAAAATCCAAAAAACCCTTAAAAATATGAACACATCCTTAAAAATACCAAAAAAACATAAAAAACATAAAAACCATGAAAAACACATAATAAATCCCTAAAAATATAAAAACACTTAAAGAACATAAAAACCTAAAAATTTATAAAAAAAAGAAAAAATAAATCTTAAAACCCCCATAAACTCTAAAACCATAAAACCCAAGAAAAACCATAAAAAATTAAAAAAACAATAAAAACACTAAAAATCACAAAAAAATATTAACAACCCTTTAAACCCCTAACAACTTTAAATAATATAAAAGCATTAATTAACTTGAAAAACTAAAAAATACAATAGAAAACGAAAAACAAATAATTATTTATCCTCAAAAAAACATATAATCCACAAAAAATATTTAAATGCATAAAAACATAAAAACCATTAAAACCCCTAAAAAATTAAAGCCCCCTAAAATCCATCAAAGTCCCTAAAAACTATAAAAACAAAGAAATACTAAAAAACCCTTAAAATATCTAAAAACATACAAAAATGTAATAACCATAAAAAACCCTACAAACGTAAAAACACATAAAACATCGAAAAACCTAAAAAACGCAACAAATCAAAAAAACCCAAAAAACCAAAAAACCACTAAAAACCATTAAAAAATAACCCCCCTAAAAACCCATAAAAACACTAAAAACAACTACAATCACTAATAACCAATTATTTTCCTAATATATTAAAAACTCCAAAAAATCCATAAAAAACTAAAAAACACAAAAACCCTTAAAAACTCAAAAAACCCCAAAAATCCCTCAAAAACCCTGAAACACATAAAAACCATAAAAACCCTAAAAATAATATAAGTATTCTCAAAAAACAAAGAAACCAATAAAACCCCTAAAATAACAAATGAACACTATAAAAACCTAAAAACACATAAATCCGCTACAAAACCTAAAAATGCTAAAAAACCCAAAACCCCTAAAACCCTAAAACCCCTCCAAATTTATTAATGCTTTAAAAAACCATAATAATCCTAAAAAAATTGATAAAAATCACACAAAATGTAAAATAACCTAACAACCCCGAAATCCCCTAAGAAAACTTTAAAACATAAAACACTTAAAACCCCTAAAAACACTAAGTACCACTAAAACCTCTAAAACCCCTAAAATCCTAAAATCCATAAAACCCCTAAAAACCAAGAAAAATCATAAAACCCCACTAAAAACTCTAAAAACACTCTAAACCCCTAAAAACATTAATAAACTCGAAAAAACAAAAAAAAATAAAAAAACATAAAAACCTAAAAACTAAAAAAACCATAAAACACTAAAAACCCATAAAACACTAAAATCCCTCAAATATAAAAAAACCATAAAAAACACGAAAAATACATAGTAACTTAAAACCCCTAAAATCCATAAAAAACCATAAGTAAACCGTAAAAAGAAAAAAACACATAAAACCCCTAAAAATGCAAAAATACCCTAAAAAGTCCTAAAATACCCTAAAACCCCTCCAAATAACTAAAACCATAAAAAACATAACAATACTAAAAGATCCATAAAAATATCTAGAAAAATAAAAAATCCTCAAAACCCTAAAAACATAAGAAAACAATAAAAACCTAAAACCCTTAGAACCCCTAAAAACCAAAAAATAGTAAAACTACTAATAGACCATAAGGACCCACAATATCTTGAAAACCACAAAAAATGATAAAAGCCATTAAACCACTAAAAACAATTAAAAACTCTATATGTGATAAAAAATGATAAACTCAAGAAAAACACTAATAACATAATATAACCATAAAACCCCAAAACCCTTAAAACCCAAAACCACTCAAATTTCCTTAAATTTTAAAATTCTTAAAAATGTTCTAAAATCATTCAAAACATAAAAATACCTAAATAACCTTAAAACCCAATGAAATCCTTAAAAACCTAAAAACACTTATTATCCCTAAAAACCCAAAAATACTAAAATCCCAACAAAAATCCTAAACCCATAAAAACCCTAAAATTTTAAAAATAAATTAAAAACCCAAAAAAATATAAAATATAGAAACCTTTTAAAATCCTAAAAAAATAAAAGATCCCCCTCTGAAAACATAAAATCTGTAAAAAATCAAATAAAATTCTAAACCCATCCTAATTCATAATAAACCTAAATCCAAAAAATAAAAAAACCCCAAAATTTCCTAAAAATGTACGAAACAGTAAAAATCACATAAAATAATAAGAAACCCCTAAAAATATAAAAAAGTTTAAACTATTAAAAAACCTAAACTGCTAAAAATACCAAAAACCTAAATATCCTAAAAATCACTAAAACCCTAAAAACCATTAAAATCTTAAAAAATCCTAACAAACTTAAAAAACCCTAAAACACTTAATATACCAAAAAACTCATAAACCACAAGTCCCCTAAATACCATAAAAATGATATTAACCCATAAAGTCCTTAAAAACCTAAAAAACCATTAAATCAAAAAACACTCGATTATCCTTGAAAACATAAAAATCCTAAAAACCCTAAAACCCCTGTGGAAAATTCTAAAAACAAAAAAAACATAACAAACCAAAAAAATCCAAGACATAAAAACCCTTTGAAAAATAAAACCCCTAAAAAATCTAAAATAACCCAAAATCCCGAAAAATGCAAAAACCCATAAAATCCCTAAAAATCCCTACAACCAATAAAAACATAAAAACACTAAAAACCATGAAAATCCCTGATAAATCCTTAAATTTTAAAAACACTTAAAACCTTTAAAAAAACATAAAAAATGTAAAACCCCTAAATCAACCAAAAACACTCTAAAAACCATGAAACACCTAAATTCCAGAAAACACATCAAACTGTAAAAACCCATAAAACCCTAAAAACTAATAAAAACAATAAAATACCTAAAAACCTTTAAAGGTGTTAAAAACACTAAAAACCCTTAAATCCCTTAAAAATATATAAAAAACCTAAAACACCAAAATACCCATAATACCATAAAACCATAATAACCTTAAAAACCAAAAAAAATCATAAAAAACATAAAAAACATAAAAAATCCCTAAAAATCCATGAAAATGAAAAAAAACGAAAAACATTGAAAACCCTAATGAAAACATTATAAAACCTAAAAACAAATAATCCTCTTAAAATACTTTAAAATGTCTAGAAACCCTCAAATTACCTAAAATACCTAAAAACCCTACAACCCTAAAAGCCCCTGAAAACATAAATCCTCATGAAACCGCATAAAACCCTTAAAAATCACTAAAATTCCATAAAAATGTAAAACCCCTGAATACCCAAAAGAAAACCCAGAAATAATAAAAAAATTAAAACACCTAAAAAACATTAAAATTCTAAAACCATAAAAAGATCATAAAACCCCTTAAATCCCATTAAAGCATCTCAAAACCTGAAAACTAAAAACCCATAAAACCCTAAAAGCTACTGAAAACACAAAAAAAACATTATACCCCTAAAAAAGTTATAAAAACTCTAAAAACCCATAAATACCCTAAAAATAAAAAAAACTCTAAAACCAAAAAAACATTAAAAACCCTAAAACCCTAAAAATACCTAAAAACCATAAAATATGTAAATCAACTAAGAAAAAATGAAAATCTAAAAAAACCCTAAAAATCCCTAAAAACAGAAAAACCCCTAAACCCCTTGAAACCACTCTAAATCCCAAAAAACCTAAAAACAATAAAAATCTTAAAAAAGCCCTAAAAATCCCTAAAAATGATAAAAATAATAAACCCTAGAAAAAACATAATAAAACCAAAAAAACCTAAAAAAATAAACCCCTAAATTATATAAAAATGATAAGACCCCTAAAACCCATAAAAGACAGTAAAACCTATAAAAACCCCTAATACCAATAAGAACCGCAAAAACCTTAAAATACATAAAAACCCATAGAACACTAAAATTCTCTAAAAACTCTAAAAACACATAAAATCACTAAAAACATTTAAAAACACTAAAACCCATAAAACCCTAAAAACCAAAAAAATCAAAAAAAAACCATAAAACCCTTAAAAAACTAAAGAACCTTGAAATAACTAAAAACACTAAAAACCATAAAAATAATAGAAAACCCCAAAGTCCATAAAAATATAAAAACCCTTGAAAACTCTAAAAAATCACAAGAAACACTTAAAAATCTAAAAACACTTTAAACCCCTAAAAATATAATAATATCTAATATCATTAAAACCCTAAAAGACCATAAAACCTTAAATCCCCCAAAAACCATAAAAACCCTAAAAACCATTAAAAACCATAAAAACCATAAAAACCCATAAAAACCCTAAAACCACTAAAAACTCTAAAATTCCATTAAAGCCAAAAAAAATTTATAAACTCCAATAATTCGTAGAACTCCTAAGAAATCAAAAAAACAGAAAAACCCACATAATCCCTAAAAATAATAAATAACAAAAAAATCTAAATATTAGCTAAAAATCCATGAAATTATAAAAACCCCAAAAACCCCAAATAATCCCTAAGAAAACCATAAAATCGAAAAAACAATAAAAACCAAAAAACATGAAAATACCTAAAAACCTATAAAATCCTAAAACCCCTCAAAATCCATTAAAACAATAACAATTATAAAATAATCTAAAAATAAAAAAAAATCAAAATACCCCATAAAACGAAAAAAGCCCAAAGAAAACCTTGAAAACCTAAAAAACCTAAAAACCTTAAACCCCTAAAACCCAAAAATGATAAAAACCATAAAACCATTAAAAAGTCCCTAAAAACCCCTAAAACCCATAAAAACCTAGAAAACCATTAAAACCTCTAAAATAAATAATAACTATATAACCCTTTAAAAACTATAAAATTCCCTTAAACCCATAAAAAAATTAAAAAATATAAAAAATCATAAAAAACCTAAAAAACAAAAAAAAATCCCTAAAAATCCAAAAACCCAAAAAACTCCCTAAAAATCCAAATAGTCATTAACGCTAAAAACCCTAAATAACATAATAAACCATTAAAATCATAAATAACCATAATGATCCATAGATATTTAAAAACACTAAAACCCCATAAAAACACTAATAAATCCATAAAACCCTAAAACAAATAAAACCATTAAAACACTAAAACCCTAAAACCCTATAAATCCCTAAGAACTCTAAAAAACCTAAAAATTCTTAAAATTTGTTAAAAATCCATAAAACAGTAATCTTTTATGAATCGTTAAACCCCTAATGAATTCATTAAAACCCTAAGAAACATAAAACTCCAAAAAAAACCTAAAAACACTAAAACACCTAAAAAGACCCTAAAACCCAAACCCCATAACAACCATAAAAACCAAAAAAAATATATTTAATAACCATTAAAAACCATAAAAATAAAAAAATCAATAAATAATCTAAAATCCATTAAAAATATAAAAATATTAATAAACTCTATAAAACCATAAAAACCCAAAAAATCTCAAAAATCCATTAAATGAAAAAAAATCTTAAAAACCAAAAAACAATCATTATCCTTAAAAACCCTAATAACCAAAGAAAAAAAAGAATCCCTAAAAATTCCAAAAAATGTTAATAACCAAAATACTCATGAAAAACACTAAGAAAACCTTAGAAACCTTAAAACTCTTAAATCCTATAAAAAAATCACTAAAAACACTTAAAACCGTAAAAACCATAAAACCCTAAAACTTCCAAAAACAAACAAAACATTAATGTCCTAAAAAGCCCTAAAAATCACTAAAATCATAAATGCACTAAAACACCTGAAAACTAAAATAAAACCATAAAAACCTAAAAACAATTAAAACCCCTAAAAAATTTAAAACTGTAAAATGGATAAAAACAAAAAAAAGTTGTAAAACACCAAAACCCTCTAAAAACCCTAAAAACCAATAAAAACATTACAAATCCCTAAAAAACATAAAAAAACCTGATATAAAAAAGTATTTTTAGAACCCTAAAAATGTTAAAAGCCAATAAAAACATTAAACCTGTAAAATCTCAAAAAGCTCTAAAACCCAAAAAAAACTAATCCCAAAAAAATAATAAAAACACTAAAAATACCTAAAAACCCTAAAAAGAACAAAAATAATAATAAATCCCTTAAAATCCATAATAACATAAAAATCCCTAAAAACCCTTAAAACATTACAAAAACCATAACAACATAAATACAATTAAAACCCCTAAGAAACATTAAAAAACCCCAAAACCCCTTGAAAAACCTCAAACCCATAAATTCCCTAAAAACCTAAAAACCCATAAAACCCACTAAAAACTCTTAAATACCATTAAACCTCTAAAAATTTTCAAAACTATAATAATTCATAAATCCACTAAAAACAAACAAAACTAAAATCCCAAAAAAAATCATTAAAATCCTTGAACCCCTAAAAACCCTAAAACCCTCAAAATACATAAAACCCCCAAAAAGATTAAAAATTATACGTTGCCATAAATGTCTTGAAAAACTCAAAATAACAGAAAATATAAAAAAACCCCTATGAAAACATCAAAAACCTAAAAAAATTAAAAACACCTCAATATTCCAAAAAACCCAAAAAATGTTAAAAACCTCAATAACCCATTAAGCACCAAAATATTCCAAAAAAACCATAAAAACAAGAAAAAACCATAAAAATAACTACAAAATCCTCACATCATAAAAGAACCAAAAACAATAAAAACCCTAAAAAACCATAGAAACCTAAAAACACCAAAAGCCCCTAAAAATGCTAAAAACCCTAAAAACCCAAAAAAGACCACAAATACACTAATACCATAAAAAAAATATCAAAAAAAATTGAAAACTCTAAAAACTATACAACCCTAAAAACCATTAATACTCTAAAAATCTTTTAAACCCATAAAAACGTTTAAAAAAAATTAAAAAAACACCAACACCTAAAAACAAAAACAAAAAACTAATAACCAAAAAACCCATAAAATACCCTAAAACCACTCAAAATCCCTAAAAACCCAAAAACCCCTTAAACCACATTAAATTTCAATAAATAAATAAAATCTTTAAAACCCAAAAAACATATAGAATCACTAAAAAAAGCATAAGAATACTTAAAACACATAAAACCCCCAAAACCCTAAAAATGTTAAAATAATTAAAACCTAAAAATACCAAAAAAAAACACTAAAAACCACAAATTTCATAAAATTTAAATAAAAAAATATGAAAACATAAAAAATCCTAAAAATCAAGAAAATACATAATAAAAACATATGATCCTAAAAACATAAAACCAATAGAAGTCTCAAAATTTATAAAAAACTAAAAGACCCTAAAAATCCAATAAACGCCTAAAAAATATAAAACCCCCAAAACCCTTAAAACACCTTAAAACCTCTTAAAGCCCAAAAATCCAAAAAACACTATAAAACCCATTTAAACCCCTAAAATCATTAAAAATCTAAAAAATAATTTAAACCCTTGAAATATCAAAAACCCACAAATCTTAAAAAACCATAAAAACCCTCAAAATCCATAAATACACTGAAAAAATAAAAAGCCTCCAAAGCCTTAAAAATCCTGAAAAACCCTAATACCCACTAAAACCCCTCAAAGTCACTAAAACCCCTCAAAGTCACTAAAAACCTTAAAACTGATCAAAATACTAAAAAAACCCTAAAAATCTATGAAAACACAAAAATCCCCTAATACCCTAAAAACCCTTAGTAAACCATAAAAACCTAAAAACCCTAAAAACCATAATAACCACCAAAATCCCTAAAAAATCTAAATACCCATAAAAATACCAAAACAAATCAAAAATCCCTTAAAATGTAAATATCAAAAAAAACAAGAAAATCCCTAAGAAAACATTAAAAAACTAAAAACACTAAAAGCCCATAAAAAACCATAAATACTAAAAACATAAAAAACATAAAATATGACCCTAGAGACCCTAAAAATCATAAAACCCCATAAGACCCTATGAACCTAATAAAATCTCATAAAACATTTTGAATCCTAAAAAATGATAAAAAATCAAAAAATCTTTTAAACCACTAAAAACTCAAAAAGAACTCTAAATCCCCCAAAACCATAAAAACCCTAAAAACCATAAAAGTAATAAAAGTCCCAAAGAATGCCTAAATTATTAAAAACCCTAAAACCCCAAAATTCTTCTATGAAAATAATAAAATCCTAAAAACACTTATAACCCTTACAAACCAAAAAAATATGAAAAACCCTAAAAACCCACTAATAACTCTAATAACACATTAAACCCCTAAAAACTATAAAAATAACTCTAAAATCCCAAAAAATCCTAAATAACTCAAGAAAACAATAAAAAACCAATACATCCCCAAAAAACCTAAAAACTCATAAAACTCTAAAATCTTCAAAATCCATAAAAACCACAAAACCCAAAAAAAAATCCAAAAAATTCCCAAATATTACTTAAAACATAAAACCCATTAAAAATGCTAAAAATGATAATAACACCCTAAAAACCTAAATACACTATAAACCCCTAAAAACAGAAGAAAAAAAAAATAAAATCAATAAAAACCCTAAAACCCACAAAAACATGTTTTTTTATTAGTAGGATGAGATCTCACTGATAAAAGAAAGACCTATTTATTAATAAAAAACCTTACACAAGTCTGAAGGTACAAAGATTACATTGAACCCTCTTAAAAATAAGAAGAAGATCACCCATCACTTGATCATCCCAATGATAAGAAACCTCATTCTCACCTTTGTTAGCACGACCATTCGCCAACAAATTTTCCTCTCTATAAGTATGTGTAAAAAAACGATCCTTTGAAAAAAGAAGGTCTAAACATCTGATCCAACGATTTTTTAGCTACCACGAAAGGTGAAAGAACCTATCTGAATGGTAAGGACAACAGATGTAGAGTCACATTCAAGCCAGATCTTATTCCACCCCCTTTGCCTAGATTGATCAATTGCAATAATAACCCCAATAATTTTATCTTAGAGAGTAGATACATTGCCACATGAACCATAAAGGAACCCAAGAACACCACCTTGATGGTCCCTGAAAACCACACCAAAACCTGAAGGACCCAGATTCCCTCATGAAGCACCATCTGAATTGATTTTAATCCATCCCGGAAATGGGGCCGGCCAAAAGACATCGAACAGCATGGGTGGAGAGGAAAAAATACCCTTGACCCTAACCCGATTGAGGACTGAGATATCATGAATAGAATTAAAAGAAAACTTACCTCGTGGGAGTCTCACCTCATGTACAGCAGTGAGAATACAAGATATAGGAAGTCCATCACGAAAGGTATGAGACTCATGCACATCTTTATTTCATGAAGTCTATATGATGTGCAACAATTCATGCGTAGCAACTTGAATGAGGATCAAGAGTTGTGGCAAGAGGTTCAGCTCCGCCCAGCTCCTAATGAAATCAAAAATTGAGCAAGCTCTTGGAAAATGAACTTCAAACATGTCATAAACTTC
The DNA here is from genome assembly GCA_963277665.1 of Viscum album. Taxonomy (NCBI): domain Eukaryota; kingdom Viridiplantae; phylum Streptophyta; class Magnoliopsida; order Santalales; family Viscaceae; genus Viscum; species Viscum album. Next base: position 2,120,556,767 of record OY728120.1, read on the forward strand.
ATTCCACATTGTTGAAGCCGCTATACAACTTAGAAAGAGATGATCGATATCCTACCTGTGCTGATGGCATAATACACACTTGGAACAGAGAGATATTCTACAAGATTGAAGATAATTATCAATTAGAATTTTCTTATGTGCAAGTCTCCAAAAAAAGGTGGAATGAAAAGGTTTCAAGAAGCATTTATGAAAACTACCCATCCACTTGTAGTCAAAATTACTGTTTACATCCTTCTTATAGATCTCATTGGATGAATGTAATCCATTTAAAGCTGGCTCCCAAGCCCAAAAATCTCCTTTAGAGGAGAATAAATACTTCTCAACAATGGAGATAATATGAATTGGAATATTTTCCGTGCATCCAAGCTGATCCATGATTGATAAATCCATATCCAGATTTGTCCCATCCCCAAGAACACGATCTTTGAAGTGATGTGCAGCACAATAACATTTCCATAATTTTAGGGATGACTCCCTAGAGACCATCCACCATAAATCACCATCAATTTTGGAGAACATATTCTTCAATGCATCCCACATTGAGGAGTTAAGGATATTTAAATTTTCAGATTTGAATTTATGCATGAATCTATCTCTAATGAATCCTAAAGCTTCAGAGTGAATATTGATGAGCCTCCAAATAAACCCCACCTGCAATGAATCATTAAATAATCCGAGGTTTTTTATGCAAAGGCCCCCTTCCTTATAAGGCTTGAAAATATTATTCCATGCATCTGTTGCAAGCCTCTTGTCCATGATTCTTCCACTCCAAATGAAATTCTTCGTGGAGAAATTGATGCTTTTAAGTAAATCATTGATCCATTTGTACACCATGAAAGAGTACACAAATTTAGAAATAATTATTTACTTTACAAGACACACCCTGCCGGCTATGGATAATGATTTTCCTTTCCTAGAGGAGAGTTTCCTTTTAATAATGCTAAAATTTATATAAAAATGACATACCTTTGGCCTTCCTCAGAACATGGGTACACTGAGGTAAGTGAAGGGGAGGTCCCCTTTCCAAATTCCCAAATCTTTAGTGATTTCATTTTTCCTATAAGGAAAAAACTTCCTTCCCAAGAAGACAAAAGATTTTCTCCAGCTAATCTCTTTACCAGAAACCCTCTCATAATAAAAAAGAGATCTCTTTATGTTTTTTATGTTTCCCTAGTCCCCTTGAGTGAAAAGGATAATTTCATAAGCATATAAAAGGTGTGTTGGGGAAACAGGCCCTCTCCCAGCATGAATTGCCTTCAACTATCCCATATTAGCCCTGATGGAAGGAAACCTTCTGAAATAATCCTTAGCTATCAAAAAAATGACTGCTGATAGAGGATCCCCCTACCTAACCCCTCTAAAACAATCAAAGTTTCCTTCTAGAGATCCATTAATGAGAACTGAGATATGAGCAGAAATCAATATAGATTTAACTCATTTGATAAAAACATCCTCAAAACCATACATGATGAGAATCATGCATATAATGCCCCAATATATTTTATAAAAATCATTCCTAACATCCAACTTGAGGGCAATGTTTCCACATCTAATGGTACTTTTAAGAAGATTGAAGCATTCTGAAGCAGTCATTAGGAAATCTTGAATTGTTCTCCCTTTAAAGAATCCAAACTAATTAGGAGATACAATCTTTCCAGAAACAAGAGAAATACTATTAGCCAGAATTCTGTAGATTATTTTTTAGATTTTATTAAACAGAGTGATATTCCTAAGTAAATTTATTTAATTGGAATTCTCCACCTATGGGATCAAGGAATGAAATTGGTAATTCTGACCATTGGGAAGAGGTAAACCTCTAAAAAAGTTTATGACAAGCCTCTAAACTTCTGCAAGAATAACATCCCAAAACAATTGAAAGAATAAGTTACCAAGTCCATCTGGGTCAGGGGAACTATCCAGTTTGAGATTAAAAAATCCTCTTTATTATCTGGTTCAAGAGTAACAATAGTAATGATGCCATTATCCTCCTGATTCACAAGCTTTGGAATTATATCATCCACATGATCAGTGGTGGTTGATGATGCATTGAAAAGATAACTGAAGTATGATATGACATGCTCGGAAAGATCCCTTCTGTTATCAATAATCATATCCCCATTTTTGATCAAGGAAAGAGGCTTAGATACTTTCCTGATTTTCTTTAAGCAATTGAAGACATTTTTGTTCTTGGCTCCATCCTTTAGCCATTTTACCTTGATGGAGTCGCTTTTCAAGGAATATTTTAAGTCAAGGAGTTTGTTAAACATGAGGGTAAACAAATATTATTCATGAAACCCCTCAGATAATTAATTATTAGTGTTGAAATCCTGAACATTATGAAAAGAAGCTTCGAGATTAAATACATCCGTATCGAGAAAGTTGAAGCAACTCTTGCTCCAAAGTATCAGATTCCTTTTAAGGATTTACAACTTTTTGATACAAGAAAAGGAATCGTTATTTAAATTCACCAAATTCCAAGTGCTTTGAACAATTACCTTGAATCATGGATGAGTGATCCATTCCTTATTGAATCTAAATGGAAGATCAGGCTTGGTTTCCCTTTCAGCAATATCTATCATTGCTGGATGTTGATCTGAATTGAGCTTGGATAGGGTAGAGCATGATATGGATCCATAAGTGTCCATTAAAGCCTCATTAATGAAATCCCTGTCAATTTTACTAGAAATAAAACTATTAAGATGATTTCTGTACCAGGTATATTTAGCTCCAACCATATTGACCTCAAACAAAGAATTTTTATCAATGCATGCCCTAAATTCCATAGAGGAAATGGAGTTATTTGCAGCCCCCATTTTCTCATCTAGATTTAAAATTTCATTGAAGTCCCCCAAAATGTTCCTTGGGAATGAAATTCCAGAATTGAGAACACCTATGTCTGCACATAGGTTCCTAGGATTTGATACCAATTACGGGGATAAATAAATATTCTATTAAAGTGATAACCAAGGTAGCTGATAGAATAAGTGACATATTGATCACCATTAGTTACCATAGAGATACTGTCCGGACAGAAGTTAGTAATCACCCATACACTTTTAATATTAGTTGAACACTTGTTGGTGTCAATGAGGTGAAAACCCATCCACTCAAAGATGGCGATATAGGAGGAAAATATTTTTTTAGGTTTATCAAGGCCAATGATAACTGAATTATGTTTCTAGATAAAAAATCAGATTGATATAATGGTCTCTTTATTTCCCAGACCATGGAAATTCCATAAGAAAATCTTTATTTGAAACTAAAACTGAGGTTATGACCCCTTTTCCCTCATGTCTTTATCAATGGTCGTCCAACCTTCTTTTTAGGAATAGAGGATCTTTGTAATAGATCACTAATATCGTCTGTTCTAGTCATTTCCTCCTTGCTCTTACTCTTTAGTCTTGTATTGACTAGTTCTTTCTAACTATCATGTAATGTAATTATGCTTGAATCATCATCCTTATTTTTACAACCTTCTTGTCTTATGCATCCAAATTTCAATCAATTTGGAGCTACGGGCTCCAAATAAAAATATTAAAAACTCATATAAACCATAAAACCAATGCAACCTATAAAATATCTCCAAACCCATAAAAATTTTAAAAACACTAAAAACCCTTAAAATTCATAAAAACTCAAAAAAAAAATTAAGACCCAAAAAATAAAAAAACCTAAATCCCCTCAAAATCCATAAAAATTATAAAAATTATCAAAATCCTAAAAATCATTAAAATTAACTAAAAATGAAAAAACACCACCAAAACCATAAAAAACCCTAAGAAAAACATTAAAACCAAAAAAACATAAGAACGCCAAATCCTAAAAACCACTAAAAATATTAAAAACACTAAAAACCCAAAAGCTGTAAGAACCCTGTTCTTATTTTTGAGGTACGAGTATCTTCTTTTCCCTTTCCCTTAAGTGCTTTTTGAGAAAATAAGTAAAATGAAGAAAAATACGAGATTTTGTGGGCACACACCATCTCCTTTTCTACACGCCATGTACTTAGCCCGTGTGGGACAAGTACACAGGGCGTGTAGGCCTGTCAGTGATGAAGGTTGTGAAAAATGACTATAAGTTGTGTACTTAGTATTTACAAACTATATAATCAGTCGGCAGGTGAATAGTATGGTGGTGGAGTTAGCTATCAGTGGAGTGACAATACATGCCATGTAATTAGGAATACACGTTGTGTACTCATGTAGACGGATGAACAATGTCGTGGTAGAAGGAAGCTTCTAGAGGAAAAATTTAAAAATGAAAATTAAACACCTTGTACTTGAGTGTACACACCGTGTAGTTTGTTTTTTTTTCACTTAAAATGGGCAGTAGCATCAACATTTGGCAGAGGAGGCAGTGTGTTCATTTGGAGCGTGGGAGAGATGGCCAAACCATGGAAGATCTCCCGACCGCACACTGGGAACCCGATTCCTACGCTGTCGATCTCCTTTGAACCACACATGTAAGCTCTTCTTTCTCCTAGATCCTTTCTTACCAATTCATTCCAGAAGTAAACTTATTTGAGGATGAAGGTGGGAACATTTATCCCAGATCTACGTCGTTCACAAATGATTCGGGAGGTGTCGTTCGTGTATATTGATCTCGGGCGATCAAGTTAGGTGTTTTGGTGTTCATTCCAACTATTGGGTTTATTTTTTTTGTACCATTGTGCTACGAACCCATGTTTGGCGTATCATATGGCTGAGACCTTTGCATATAAGATATCTAGAATTTTATAGATAATATAATGATAAATTAAAACTACTGTTTGGGATCACCGCTTGGATCTAGGGCCACCCTGGGGGTGTGTTCCTCTGTTTATCTATTTAGCCTAGATACCCAAGGATATACAATGATTATTACCTATTTAATGTTTTATTGAGAGTAAATTTGTTATAAAATTTCTTGTTATACATTGGGCTCAGCCTGGTTACTTGTGCCTGAGGACAATGTTTTACTTTAGCCTGAGGGCATAGTTCTGATTAGCCTGAGGGTGGGGATATATTAGCCAGAGGGATTGGTTATATTAGCGTGAGGGCGTGGTTATATTTTGTCTGAGGGCATGGTTATATCAGCCTGAGGAAAATGTGATATTTATCCTGAGGGCATGGTGATATTTAGCCTGAGGGACTGGTGATATTTAGCCTGAGGGCATGACTATATTAGCCTGAGGGCATGGTTAATTTTAGCCTTAGGGTAGGGTTCTGATTAGCCTAAGGGCATGGTTATGATTAGCTCAAAATTAAATTATGTTATATTTTTAAAAGAATATTAAAATGTAATTGTAACTGGTGGTGATAGTTACTTGAGTACTTACTAGTTTACTGCATTTTATTTTTTCACACTGTTGTTGCACATTTTCACTAACAGTTGGGCACGGGCCTTTGGTGGTTACCTAATGTGATTTATTTCACACACCCTTTTTGGGTCATGTATTCATCCCAAAAAGACTACATTGTTGTAGGTTTAGATAGGGGAAAGGGTCCCTATTTAGGTACAAGATCACTGTAGAGGAGTAGGAGAGCATGAGACCGAGCTTAGGCTTGCGATGCTGCTGAGTTCTTGCTGCACTATTCTATTTTTTTTGCTATACTTGTACCTTCAATTGTATTATATTGTATTGAAGTGTATCCATTTTTGGATTATTTCATAGAAATAGTGACATGTTTCCTTATTATGTATAACTGTTGGTTATATTTTACTACAGTTGTTCGTTTCTAGTTCATATTTCTTACTGCTTCCGCTGTTGTATGTTGTATTAATTTTATACTTCGCTACACTTTGACAATTGAGGGGATAGTTTTCCCACTATTAGATTTGGGCCCTCATTGCTAGTCGGTAGCCTCTGGCATTTGGGGAAATGCGCTTGAGCTCATTTGACCAACCGAGTTCAGGCACCGGTGGTGTGTGTTCACGATTTGGGATGTTACAAAGTGGTATCAAAGGAATTATTTTCTGTTGACTTACTATTTGGAGCCTATAGCCAGGGATAGGATGGGAAATAGGTACTGGGTAATAAGTTTTGCCCAGCAGTAGCTAACATGTGTACAGGAAAAATCCAAACTATCTTGTTAATTTCAATTTTTTTTGATTTTGTAAATTTGATAGTTGATTTGATTTTCACCATTGGGTGATTCACATGTCGCATTCTATTTATATTTTATAAAAGGGTTCTATTTAGTTGCCGCCCGATGAGATGATGGTATGCATCTCATGCATCATTTAGGCACATGCTATAAATCACATGTCATGCATAGTTTCAATGCCATGTATGTGGATTAGAATTTTCATGTTGTTGTGATAGATGTTGTTCTAGTAAATTCATGTTGTTGTGATAGATTCCTGGATAAAATACTTACTATTTGATAGGGTATTGTTGTGTGAGATTTTTATTGAATGAACGCCAAACCTTCATTTCTGGTGAGTATGGCCCCTCAATAACCGTAATTTGGTGGATCATGGACAACTTTACTTTGTTATTACATGTATAAGATTTAAAGCTTTGATTATGGGGGAGTATGGGCCCTCAAAGATCAGAATTTGGCATTTATGTGTTTGTTTCAACATTTTTATGGGTTTCGGAGTAGTTTCTGAGCCTTGAGGTCTGGACAACCTAGAATACACGTCATGTAGTTTTGATTACATGCCGTTTAATCTTCTATTCTGGATGAAATGGAAAAAATTATGTACACGTTGTGTACCATACGTACATGTTGTGTAGTTTCTGACTATGTCATAGGCTATGTAGGAAAAAGCACAAGATAGGGAAAACTCTAGGGGTACACGCCGTGTACTGGTTGTACACGTCGTGTCCTGTGGACCCTGCGTCTTCCTGTTTAACTAACAACACGGATGAAGGAAATATTTATTTATACATTCTAGGTCGATGATGAACACGCCGCGTAGTTTCACCTGGGGATCCGACCGTGTAACTAACAAACACAGGTCAGTGTTACCTCTTCTTGGACATGTCGTGTACCTGTGGGACATGCCGTGTAGTCTTGACCAATGAGAGACCATGTGGACTTGGCCATGTGGCTGGTAAGTCGAAGTGTTGTACACACCGTGTGCGGGTGTAACATGGTGTGTAGTGTCAGCTGAGTAGCTGATCGTGTCTCTAACAACACGGTCAGTTGGAATTCAAGGCTTACATGTTGTGTCTATCTGGAACACGCCATGTAGTATGAGCTATGTACCTGGCCATTTTTGCGGACAACACTGGTCAATGAGGCTCATTTAGTACACTCCATGTAGAACATATACACATCGTGTAGCCTCATTCAAAAGAGAGTTGTGTGGTGTAGCCGTGTAGAAGGACTTGGGCAGGGAAGAAGGATTCAAGTACACACTGTGTAGTCAGAAATACACGTCGTGTATTTGGGGTGCTACATGGCCAGTTTAAGCTGGAGTACATGCCCATGTGGATGGCTTGTGAAAACATGTTGTTTAGTATTTATTCATGCTGTGTAGTAATGTTTTGTAACTCTTTAATTCCTTCTTTCTCTTGTTCCCTTCATGGTCACCTAGTTTACAGTCTTTGATAATTGTGATCTAAAGTGTGCATTTAACCTTGTAGGGTCATGCCACCGAGATGACCACCAGTTGATCTCCAAGAGGGAGGAAACAATTATAGTCCTAAGATGGTAGGCCATGGGATACGAGTGGATCCTCCAGCTGTGCCAGATGATGCACTAGTCGTTATACTGGGCACAGGTGTGAATGCGTAGTTCCGTGAAGGCTTTATGCGGTTCATGCTAAACTTCCAGAGAGTACCACTGATTGCCACATCTATGGCAGAGCTCACATGTATATTCCAGCTATAGCATCAGCCTACATTTTCAGGGGATGGGGGACCACAGTCTGTAGAGTCATGGCTGGATTCAATGCAGACTATTTTTGAGCATTTGGAGATTCCTCCTAGGTGGAGAGTCATGCTCGCTACATAAATGATACGCGATTCTACCTAGAGGTAGTAGGATGTTACCACCCAGTCTGGGCATCACCAAGAGATGGCGTGGAATGATTTTCATACAGCCTTCTATGAATTCTTCTTCCTGGATATGCTGAGGGAATATCGAGCTCGAGAGTTCATGAATCTACCGCAGGGCGCCATGACATTGATGGACTATTCTTCCCGCTTCACGGAGAATCAGTGTTTTTCACATGTTCTGGTTGAATATGAGGGGTTGAGGGCTCGACGCTTTGAGGATGGTCTTTGATGGGGAATCTGAGTGCTGGTTAATGTTTTCAGGTTGCCTATAGTACATGATATTGTGAACATGGTACTAATTTATGATCAGAACCTACGAAAAGGTAATGGTGTGGGATAGGGCGGTTTGACACTAGTTTCTAGTGCAATATCCATATGCAAGAGGTATAGGCAACCATATTTCTCTCATGGTGGTAGTACTAGCCATAGGAACTCTTCAGTTGGCCCGATAATGTGCTACTAGTGTGGTAGAGAGGTTCACAAGAGACCTCTGTGTCCCCGTGGCCCAGTGGAGTGCCAAGAATGTGGCCAGATGAGTCATCTACAGCATTTCAGTAGGGTGTTTGTGCCAGTGGCTAGTTAGAGGGGTTTTTTGCAGACTCCGTGTGTAGGAGAAGGACTTTCAGCTTCTTACCAGTTAGTAAATTGGAATGTATCAAGGCGTGTAGCCCAAGATGGTGGTCATGGAAGTGGTAGACAGACACCAGGATCTCAAAGGTAGTAGGGTGGGTCAGCTTAGGTTAGCCAGGCTGTGTAGCAGGGCTGCGGTACTGGGATGGCATTTGAAGTGTAATAGACCCAACAGGAGCAGGATCCCAGACCTTCCACTGTCAGAGGTACTATTCTAGTTGCTTCTATTTTATCATTTGCATTTTTTGATATTGGTGATACACATAGTATTATATCTATGGTCATTGTGTAGAACCGTAGGCTCTGTGTTTCTTCTTCTTCTTCTGATATCATGACGCCAGGTACACTGTTGGGAGTGAGGACAGCAGGTGTGTGTCAGTTCAAGGAGTTCCCCCTTTAGGTTGGTGGGTGTCACTTTCTATGGGGCCTCTATTTCTTAGAGATGACATCTTATGATGTCATTCTCGGGATGGACTGGTTAGTTCCCTTTCAAGTCTTTGTAGGCTTCTATAATTTTAGGGTGAGTTTCACTTCACTAGAGGGTGGAGAGCTCCTATACGAGGTTGAATGGGACGTCCAAGAGAGCTGACCTGGACCAGAGAAACATGGGTGAGGTGGAGTCACAACCCAGATTGCGAGTTTATATCTGGATGATCAGGGAACTTGTCAAAATTATTTCCCTTCATTGGTTGATCATATTATGGATGTATTCCCTGACGAATTTTTAGGCCTACCTCCAGAGCGTGAGGTCAATTTCACTATTAAGCTCGTGCTAGGAGCAGCACTAGTGTATATTCCACCATATAGGATAGCTACACCTGAGTTAGAAGATCTCAAAATGCTGTTAGAGTAGTTTCAGTCAAAGGGTTTCATCCAACCCAATACTTCTCCTTGGGGTTTGTCAGTCCTTTTTGCGAAGAAGATGTATGGTACCTTTCGAATTCGTGTGGACTATCGGAAGCTAAACCAATTGATGGTCAAGAACTAATATCCCCTACTGAGATTTGATGACCTTTTTGATAAACTTTGAGGAGCACAAGTGTTCTCAAAGATTGACTTGTGATCCGGATATCATCAGTTGCACGTGAGACCATCGTACATACCACTTACAGCCTTTCAGAGAAGATATGGTCTCTATGAGTACATGGTTATCCCGTTTTCACTAAAAAACGCGCCATCAGTTTTCATGGATCTGTTGAATCATGTGTTCCACCCATATCTGGATTCTTTCATGGTAGTCTTCATGGATGAAATCTTGGTGTACTCTCACACCCAACATGACCATGCCACCCATCTTGAGATCATACTGATTACATTGAGGGAGCATATGCTATATGATAAGCTCTCAACGTGCCACTTTTGGATGGACCAGATTCACTTCTTATGTCATATTATCTCAGAGGTAGGAGTTGTGGTAGAGCTAGAGAAGGTGAGAGCTATAGTTTCCTGGGAGCAGCCTAACAACATGTTGGAGATATAGAGTTTCTTGGTGATTTCTGGTTACTATATAATTTATATACATTACTTCTCCTTCTTAGAAGCGCTGTTGACGGGTTTGAATAAAAAGGGTGCGAATTTCATTTCGTCCGTTGTTTGTGAGACAACCTTTCAGGATCTGAAGGGAAGGTTGACATTAGCACCAGTTCTGATTCTTCCAAAGCAGGGGAAGAGCTATACAGTTTACTGTGATGCATCGGGTATTGGGCTGGGAAAAGTGTTGATGCAGGGCGATTGAGTTGTTGCATACGGGTCTCGGCAGTTGAGGCCACATGAGAGGAATTACCTGACACATGATCTTTAGTCGTCAACAGCTGTTCATGTGTTGCGTTGTTAGAGACATTATCTCTTTGGAGAGCACTTTGTAGTATTTACCGACCACAAAAGTCTCAAATACATCTTTAATCAGCGTGACTTGAATCTGAGACAACGAAGGTGGGTTGAATACCATCAGTTCTTCAACTTTGAGCTTTCCCATACACTTGGTAAGGGAAAGGCAGCAGTTGATGCATTGAGTAGATAGACTCAGACACAGGCAGTGCAGGAGGCCAGTGGTGAGTGGCAGCTTATAGCCTTGTTCCCTGAGATGCATTTAGAGGTGCATGATAGTCAGGGGAAAAACTATCTTTCATCCTTAGCTATGACTTCTACCATTCTGGATAGAGTGAGGATGTGAAATCTATTAGACTCAGAAGGCCTAGTTCTATAAGAGTCGATTGAATGTGAGGACCCTTCTCCTAGATGGACGATATGCGATGATGAGGTACTGCATTTCCATGGATGAGTGTGGGTTCCAGGGGATATACACGAGGAGTTGATGCGGGAGTTTCATGCTTCAATTTGGGTAGTTCATCCTGAAGTTACCAAAATGTACGGTGAATTGAGACGTCAGTATTGGTGGCCGAGTATGAAGAGGGAGATAGATGTGTTTTTTACTAGATGTTCTACCTATCTGTAGGTGAAGGAGGGGCTTTAGAGGCCACCTAAACTGTTACAAGAATTACCCATTCTGGAGTGGAAATGAGATGATGTCGCGAAGGTCTTCGTGACCGGGTTGACGATGTCACCTCGAGGCAATGATGTCATGTGGATTTTTGTGGACAGACTTACGAAGGTAGCTCACTTTTTGCCGATGAAGGAGACCAATGGTGTCGATGAGCTAGGGAAGTTGTATATCCAAGGGATAATACGTCTTCATGGGGTTCCTCATTCTATTGTTTCATATTTGGATTCCCACTTTACATCTAATTTTTGGCAGAGTATTCAGAGGGAACTGGGAACATAGGTGCTTCTGGGTATTGCTTACCACCCTCAAACCGATGGCCAATCAAAGCGTACGATACATGTGCTAGAGGACATGTTGCGTGCATGCGTCCTAGACATTTGAGGATATTGGGAGAAGAATATACCCCTGGTTGAGTTTTCTTATAATTATAGTTTTCAGGAAACTATTGAGATGGCACATTAAGAAGCATTATATGGTAGGTCATGATGATCACCTTTATGCTGGATAGAGGTAGGTGGGGCAGCTTTACTGGGACCCATCTCATTCAGGAGACTTCTGGGTAGGTCTAGTTGATTCAGAATCGGATGGTTACTACACAGTCACATCAGAAATCTTATGTTGATATCAATAGATGAACCTTAGAGTTCATTGTCGGGATTAGGTTTTATTGTGTGTGTCACTAAGCTGGGGACACAGGCGAATCAGTAGACAAGGTAAACATTCTCCGAGGTATGTGGGGCTGTTTGATATTCTGGAATGAACGGCTGCAGTTACCATAGTGGTATCGGGCCATGCACGGTGTCTTCCATGTATCTCAGATGTGCTACTATCATTCAGACATGTCTCACGTTTTTCATCCTGAGGTGGTTGAGCTTCAGGTCGATGCATCCTTTGAGGAGCCTCTGATTCGTATTGTTGATAGGAGCACGAAGGTTCTCCGAGGCCGGTCAGTTCCTCTTATTTGGGTACTATGACAGCATGGTCGAGTGCAGGATGAAACCTGGGAGTGGGAGACCGACATACGTGCTCGATGGCCAGATTTGTTCATAGCTGTGTCTCCACCACCCACAGAAGGGCAATTCAGGGACTAATTTCTTTAAGGGGGGGATGTTTTTAAGAACCAAGTTCTTATTTTTGAGGTAAGGGTTTCTTCTTTTCTATTTCCCAAAGTGTGTTTTGAGAAAATAACGAAAATACAGAAAATCGCAAATTTTGTGGGTACACGCCGTATAATTTTCCACACGACATGTACTTTCTCCGTCAGGGATGAGTACACCGGGCGTGTAGTCCTGTTGGCGATGAAGGGTGTAAAAACTGATTGCACACCGTGTACATAGTATTTACACTCCGCGTATTCCGGAATATACGTCATGTACTCATGTCAACCGATGAACAGTGCCATGGTGGAAAGAAGCTATCAGAGGAACAATTTATAAAATGAATAGTACACACCATGAACTTGAGTGTACACTCTATGTCGTTTGTTTTTTTCACTTAAAAAGGCAGTAGCCTCCTCATTTGGTAGAGGAGGCAGTGGGTTCATTCGGAGCATGTGAGAGATGATTGTACCTTGGACGATCTCCCGACCACACACCGGGAACCCGATTCCTATGTCGTCGATCTCCTTTGAACCGCACGGTTAAGCTCTTCCTTCTCCTAGAACATTTCTTGAAAATTCTTTCCCGAAGTAATGTTATTTGTGGTGGAATGTGGGAACGTTTATCCCAGATCTACGTTGTTCAATGTCAATTTGGGAGGTGTCATTCGCGTATATCGATCAGGGGTGATCGAGGTAGGTGGTCTGGTGTTTATTCAAAATGTTGGGTTGATTTTTGTGTACCATTGTTCTAAGAACCCATGTTTTGGGTATCGTATGGTTGAGGCCTTTTCTGATAAGATATCTAAAATTGTATAGATAATCTAATGATAAATTAAAAATGTTGTTTGGGATCACTTCTTAGATCCAGGGCCACCGTGGGGGTACGTTCCTCTGTTAAGCCATTTGGCCTGGGTACCCGATGGTATACCATGATTATTACCTATTTAATGTTTTCTTGGGAGGAAATTTGGTATAAATTTTCTTGTTATGAATTGGGATCGTCCTGGTTACTTTCACCTGAGGGCAGTGTTTTACTTTATCCTAAGGGCATGGTTCTGATTTGCCTGAGGGTGTGGTTATATTAGCCAGAGGGCATGGTTATATTAGCATAAGGGCGTGGTTATATTTATCATGAGGGAATGGTTATATTAGCCTAAGGGAAAGGTGATATTTAGCCAGAGTTCAGGATGATATTTATCCTGAGGGAATGGTGGTATTCCGCCTAAGGGCATGACTATATTAGCCTGAAACCATTGTTACATTTAGCCTGAGGGTAGGGTTTTGATTATCCTGAGGCCATGGTTCTGATTAGCCCAGAATTAAATTCTGTTAAATTGTAAAAAGAATATTAAAATGGAAATGTAACTAGTGGTGTTAGTTACTTGAGTACTTACTATTTTTTTGTATTTAATTATTTGAAACTGTTGTTGTACATTTTCACGGATGGTTGGGCACAAGCATTTGGTGGTTGGCTGCAGGGATTATATTTCTCACACCCTTTTGGGTCATGTATTATGCTCAAATAAACTAAATTTCTATAGGTGTTGATAGGGGAAAGTGTCCCTATACATGTATATGATCTTTGCAGAGGAGTAGGAGAGCATGGGACCGAGCTTAGGCTTGTGATGCTGCTGAGTTCCTATTTCGTTGTTCTGTTTTGTTTTGTTGTACTTGTACCTTGAGTTGTATTGTATTGTATTGCAATGTATCCTATTTTGGCTACTTTCATAGAAATAGTGACATGATGAATTATTAAATATAACTATTGGATATCTTTTACTGTAGTTGTTCATTTATAGTTCATATTGTTTACTGCTTCTACTGTTTTATGTTGTGTCTCTTTTCCATTGCGCTACCCTTTGACAAGTGAGGGCATAGTTTCCCCACTATCAGACCTGGGCCCTTGCTTATAGTTGGTAGCCTCTGGCATTTGGGGAAATGTACTTGAGGTCCTGTGACCTACCGGGTTCAGGGCACCAGTGGTATGGGTTCCAGATCTCAGATGTTACAAAAGCCCACTAAAACCCTAAAAACCATAAAAACATAAAAAACCATAAAACACATAAATACCATTAAAAATTATCAAAACCCATATTCTTAGAAAAATGTTAAAAAATCTAAATATCATTATAAACCTAAAAAAATAAAAAAAACCTGTAGAATCCCATTAAAAACCAACAAAAACATTAAAAACCATAAATACCATAAAAATATTAAAAATGGCATAAAAATAAAAAAATTTAAACATCCATTAAAACCCAGAAAAAACATTAAGAAAACATTAAAAACCTAAACATATTTTAAATCCCTAAAAACCCTATGAATTGATAAACCCCAAAAAAAACTATAAAAACCCTTAAAACCATAAAAATACTTAAAACCCTAAAAGACTTATAAATTCTAAAAACCCCATAAAAATACCTAAAAATGTAAAAACACTTAAACCGCAGAAAACACAAAGAAAACCATAAACACCTAAAACAAATTTAATCCCCTAAAAACCAAAAAACACTAAAAACCCTAAAACAAATAAAACCCTAAAATTCCTTAAAACATTAAAAAAACTATAAAACACTAAAAAACTCTAAAACCCCCTAAATATGTAAAAAAATAGTAAAAACTCTTAAAAACCTTATTAAAACCTTAAAAAATAAAAATCACATAAAAACGCTCAAAACAAAAAATTAATAAAAACCCAAAAAACCATAAAGGACCCTAAAACCACTAAAACCATAAAATCATGTAAAATACATAAAAAATATAAAATCCATAAAATAGTAAAAATCCATTAAAATCTCTAAAACCCTTTAAACTACTAAAACATTAAAAAACTCTTAAAAATGTAAAAACTCCAAAAATTAAAAAAGAATCCTAAAACCCCAAAAAACCAAAAAGGCCCCAATAACTCTAAAACCCTAAAAATCCGTAAAAACACAAAAATTAACAAAAAAATCTAAAAAATCTCATTAAATCGCTGAAAACATAAAAAATCATAAAAAACATTGAAAACCCCTAAGAAAAATTTTAATGAAAATAATACCTAAAACCCCTAAAAACCTTAAAAATGTTTAAACCCCAATGAAACCTACAACATTAAAAACCATAAACACATAAAAGTAATTATACTCCCTAACAACCCCATAAAACCCTAAAAACCAATAAAAACCCTAAAAAACACTTTAAAACCTAAAACATGTTAAACAATTCAAAAAAGCTAAAAAAATATAAACTCAAACCCCCGAGAAACCCAAAACAACACCATAAAATCCTTAAAACCCCTCAAAATCCCTAAAAACAAGAAAAAAAATTAAAATATGAATAATTCCCAATAAAATATTGAAATCATAGAAAACTAATATAATCCCTAAAAACCATAATAATATAAAAGCACTCAAAACCCCTAAAACACAAATGTAGATGGCGGCTATGCTATCCTGTGATGGTGATTCGCCTCTCTCACGGAAAGCTTGAAGATAATTATGATTCCTATACCTTGTCATCCCCCCTTCATGGGGGAGGGGCCCCTGCTAGTTCATGATGATGAGCATTCAATTGTCCAGTTCTCAGTTCCCAATTTGCTTCCCCATTTTCCTCGGGTTGAGATTTGCCCAATGTTTTCTGATATGTATGAAGGATGTCCGCAGCTCCGGTTATCGATGACAGAGTTCCATGAGGCCTCTACCCTGCATAGGCTGACCTTGGTTGCCTTTTTCATGAATTGGAGACCTTCGGTGGATGTTTTCGATATATTTGTGTTTGAACATTGGGATATCCATGATCGTGACATTGTAGGACTTGCGGATTGCAAGAACATATTGATTCACTTTAAGTCAGAGGAGGATATTATTCATGCCTGGTCTACTGCTCTGAGAAGATGTAGTGGTGCCTGTTTTGCTATTTCCCAATGGAGAATTGATCTGCATGTGAACCATGACTCACTGATGGTGGCATATTAGGTAAGATTTCCAGAACATCCCCTCCCCTTTTAAAATTTCTAAATTATTTCTATGTTGGGAAATATGGTGGAATGATTTTTATGTGTGGAATGTAGAATGAAGGCCATTTTCCACCCTGTTTCCCCAACGGTCTTTATTGAGATTGATAAATTGAAAAAACCAAATGATTTTGTTTGGATTGCTGTTGATGAGGAGATTAGGTGGAAGCAACCTGTGATTTTTGACTCGAGTCCTGAGTTTGGATCCTCCTATTGGAAACTGGGAATTAGTGATCGGTCTTGTAGGTGTGACAATAGGAATTATGGTGCTTTTCATCATGCGCAAAAGGGGGTTGCAGAAGGGTGGCACAATCGGGGGGAGGTGCAAGAGGCTATGCACACAGACCCTCTTCTCTTGAATGTGGTTCAGGCTGAGCCTGGTGAATAGGGTTAGCTTCGGGTGGGGGTGCATGTTATGGAGGATGCATCGACTATTTCAAGCGGCCATGAAAGGACTCTCACTAAAGGGGTGGCTTCTGAATTTGGTCCCTGTTCTGGATCACTGAACACGATGATTGTGGGGGCTGATCATCCGGATGCGTTGGGGGGGCATGGGTCTGTTGACCAAGGATTTGGGTGAATGGATGTTTAGTGCCATCCAGAGCCCAAGGTGAGTGATATCTTTAAGAAACTAAGGAGATAATTGCAGCTTTTGGATGATGGATGTTTTGCAAGCAGGGAGGTTACTTCTGGTGGGATGCATATTTCCACTGATAATAGTATGATGAGGAGGATGGATGCCTTTCCAACTTTTAATCATATTCAAGTGCTGGATGCTGAGGAGGAGGTGCAAGGGTCTCCATTTTCCAACGCTGGCAGTGCGAGGCGTGCTGTACAAGGGAGTGAGGTGAAGGTCGTTGATGCTGGGAATGACCGAGGGAGTGTGGACCCAAGTGCTAATGAAGACATGATAATGTTGGATACCACTAGGCACTTGGATGGTGTGGTTGAGGAATAGATAAGGGACCTACAGGTGATTATTCAACACTATGATGATGATTTTGTGGATGAGGATAAAGTAAGAAAGACAAATGGGGACGAGGGGCTCAGGTATCTGGTTGATGATGCTGGGAATGCGAGGTTGGATACACAAATACTGAGGGAGGTACATGCCATTGCTGATAGGCAGGGTGGAGGGAGTGTGGCCCTGAATGATGGTGTGACCACACCGATGCTGGACTTCACGGGGAACTCGGTTGGGTATGGTGAGCAAGGGAAAAGGGTGATGTAGGGGCTTGTGAAGAATATTAGTGAGACTATGCCAGGATCGTTGGATGAGACCAGAGGGGTTGCATCCTTGGTGGCTAATGGAGTACTTTCATCCCAACCTGTTGGTGCTTAGATAGAGGTGGTAGTAGCTGCACCTGGCGATGTTGCTGAGCAGAGGGTGTTAGAGGCTGTTGAACAAGGGGGAATGTTGGCGATTGGGGTGGCATCCAGGGAGGGGGAGGGAGCTGAGAAGGGTGTTCTTCCTGACCAGGGAGATGCCGCTGCAAAGGAGAAGGTGATGAGGCCGGTCCTGGAGGCACACGAGGGGAATCTTGCAGTCACAACTAGATGTATGGGCTTGTATGAGTTGGAGCTATAGAATCTCCAGGGGGATTAAAGGAAGCTACCGATAGAGGAGAGGAATATCAGTTTGACGAATCGGGAGGAACTGGAACCTGTGGATCCATCTGTGACACAGGGTGGGGTCCTTTGCTCCCATAATCAGGAAGCCTCCATCATACGGGACCAAGATTTCTTCTAGGAGGATCGTAGAAGGATGACACAAATTATGAATATTATCCACAAAGAGAAGGCCTGGTTTGAGGTGTCCATTCTAGATGGGAAGGAAAACAAGCCTGTCGGGGTCTCTTTAGATCCCCGAAAGAGGAATCCAAGGAAGGACTATTCAACTATTCCTAAGACTGTGTCCACGAGAGCCTCTTGTAATTCTAATAAGGCTTCCTTTGGCAGGGGATGTGTCCCTGTCAAGGCACAGCTGAATGTGGAGAAACAACGTCTCAGAGAGTATTACACTGCCTTTCTAAAGCAATATGACTCATCTGACTGGGATTCGGTGGAGTCAGATGCTTCCTCTTGTTATGGTGCTGATGGATACTATAATGGAACTGGAAACATGGATTTATAACTCATCCTGTTGTGTTTATATTTGTGTGTTTTTTTCTTTTTTCTTTTTCCTTTTTTGGGTCTTTTATTGTAAAGGGTTTTTGGGTGTGGGTTGATTGACCACTCCCATCCCTTGTATGTTGTTTCTTTTTTTTCATAATTAATTCTGAGGGGGTCAGGAATATCTAGGCCTCACACCTCTTGTGCCCTAAAAACCCTAAAAACTAATAAAACCCTAGAAACACTATAACCCTAAACCCCTCGAAATCCCAAAACCCTATAAAATAATAAAAATTCCAAAATTTTAAAAAAAACCACTAAAACCCAAATAACTCTAAGAAAAATATAAATACCTAAAGACACTTGAAACCCCTAAAAAATCCAGAAACACTAAAAATCCTAAAAAGCATAAAAAACCCTAAAAACCATAAAATACCCAAAAAACATTAAAAGCCCCCAAAAAACCTTAAAACCCAAAAAACCTATGAAAACTCTTAAATCCCTTTAAACCCCTAAAAACAAAAAAAAACTCTAACAAACCATAGAAACCCTAAAAAATCATTAAAACCCTAATCGATATCAAAGTCCCTATAGACCCTAAAAACCATAAAAATCCTAAAAAAGTCCTAAAATACCTAAAAATGGAAAAACCCTGAAAAAACCCTATGAAAACCTTAAAATCCTAAATACACTTAAACCCCCTAGAAAACCTATAAAACTCAAAAAACCTATAAATCATGAAAGACCCTAAAAACCCTAAAACACCTAAAACCATTAAAAACACATAAAACCCATAAATACCCTAAAACCCCATAAAAACCCTTAAAAAGAAAAAAAAATCAAAAAACATGTTAGACAACTAAAAATATTAAAAAACACTAAAAACCTGAAAACCCCAAAAAATAACAAGAACCCTAAAAACAAAAAATCCCCAAAAAAACCACTAAAAACCCTAAAATCCATTAAAATAATAAAAAAACATAGAAATACATAAAAATATTGAAACGCAAAAAACATAAGAAAACATTAAAAACCTAAAAAATTATAAAATCCCTAAATAACCACAAAAATGATAAAACCCAACAAAAGTTGAAAACCCAAAAACCCATCAAAATCCCTGAAACCTAGAACCATAAATATTTTAAAAACACACTAAAATCTCTGAAAACTCCAAAACCCCTAAAACACCAAAAATCAATAAAAACAATAAAAACCCTAGAATCCTCAAAATCCCTCAAAAACCAAAAAAAGAAAAATTCCAAAAATTCCATAAAATACCTTAAAATCATAAAAAACATAAAATCCATAAGTAAACAATAAAAATCTGACAACACTTAAAAAACCAAAAAACCCTAAAAAAACCCAAAACCCCCTAAAAACCCACAAAACCCGAAAACCCCACAAAACCCAAAAAACCATAAAATTCCTAAAAAGTGGTATGAATCCCTAAAAACCTAATGATTCCCCAAAAAACCATTAAAATACTGATCAAAACCCTTAAAAACCTAAAAACAATTAAATCCCCTAAAGACCATAAATCCCTAATATCGTAAAAAACCTGAAAACCCCATAAAAACTATAAAAAATTCAAAAAATAAATACTTTTAAAACCCCTAAAAATATTAAAAACACTAAAAACCCACAAAAACATTAACAACATAAAAAAAATTAAACCCCCTAACAACCATAAAACCCTAAAGTTCCTAAAAACCCTATAAATCCTAGAAATCTATAAAAACTGAAAAAATAATAAATTCTAAAAACCCCTAAAAATAATTAAAAATCTAAAAAATCCTAGAAACCCTAAAAAAATTAAATCTTGAAAAAACATAAAACCCCTAAAAACACTAAAAATGAAAAAAAACACAAAAATCTCTAAAAATCTGAAATCCTTTAACAACAATAAAATACATAAAAATGTAAAAGACAATAAAATCCATAAAAACCCAAAAAACACTAAAACCTCTCTAACCCCTAAAATCATCAAAACTCTAAAAAACCATATAACCCCTAAAAACTGATAAAGAACACCTAAAAATCTAGAATACACCCAAAACCATAAAAATAATTAAAAATGATAAAAATACATAAAAATAATAAATAATATCTAAATATCCATGAAAATGTAAAAAACTCAAAAAATCCCAAAAACCTCTAAGAAAACCATAAAAAGTAAAAAACACTTAAAACCCCTAAAATCATAGAAAATGAGAAAACCCTAAAAACACTTAAATTCGATAAAAACACTAAACCCCCAAAAAACTAGAAGACCCATAAAACCCCCAAAACCCTAATAACCCATTGAAACCGTAAAACCAACTAAGAACGATAAAAACACTTTAATCCCCTATAAATGTTAAAAAAACTCTATAACCCTAAAACCCTATAAAAAAATCTCTAAAACCCATAAGAACCCTAAAAAACAATAAATTTCCTCAAAATAACTGAAAACACTAAAACTATAAAAATACTAATAATTCCCTAGAAATGCATGAAAACATAAAAAAATTCTGAAAACTATAAAAACCCATATGAAACCCCATAGGAAAACCTTAAAAAACAAAAACAATTAAAAAAAATCTAAAAAACAAAAAAAACAAAAAATCATAAAACCCCTAGAACAACAAAATTACCCTAAAGGGCCTAAAATTCCCTAAAATTACTAAAATCCATTAAAATCCAATGAATCCCTAAAATTCCCTAAAAACGTAAAATACCCTAAAAACCCTGAAAACCCCTAAGAAAACATTTAAAACCCAAAAAACTTTAAACCACTAAAAACCTAAAAATTGATAATAACCATAAAAAATCTAAAAGACCCTAAAAACCCTAAAACCACTAAATACCATACAAACCTGTAAAAACCATAAAAATCCAAAAACCAATAAAAATCATAAAACCACTAAAACTAAAAAAACAATTTAGACCCCTAAAAATGTTACAAAACATTTAAGAATTTTAAAACCCTAACAAACTTTAAAACCTATAAAACCCAAAAAACATATAACACTAAAAACCCAAAATACCCTCAATATCCCTAGATCCCTAAAAAACGATAAAATATTAAGAATCCCTAAAAATTTCTAAAAATTTTAAAACCACTAAAAACCCAAGAGGAAAACATAAAAACATAAAAACAAAAAACCCCTGAATACCAAAACCTCTAAAAACAATAAACACCCCTAAAACCATAAAAACTATAAAAATAATAAAAAATCTAAAACCATAAAAAATCCTAAAACCGCCTAAAAAAATTAAAAACACCTTAGGCACCTAAAAATGTTGAAAATTATAAAAACCCTTAAACCCCTAAAAAATTAATAAAGAAACCAAAAACCCCAAAAACCCATAAAATCCCTAAAACACAAAAATCCATAAAAATCATAAAAATTACCTAAAAATATACAAAATTAAAAAAACTGAAAAACAACTGGAAAACCCTAAGAAACCCATAAAAACCTAAAAAAATGTCAAATCCCTAAAAATGATAAAACCCTACAAATATTTGAAAAACCTTAAAACCCTCAAAATCAATACAAAATCTAAATCCAATAAAATCATAAAAAATCCCTAAAAACATAAAAACTAATAAAATCCGAGAAACCAAAAAAACTCAATAAATCCCAAAAATATATTAAAAACCTGAAAACATGTAAAACCATCATACCCCCTAAAAACCCTAATATATCATAAATAACCTTAAAAATCCCTAAAAATCCTTAAAAACGTAAAAATAACTAAAACTATACAAACCCTAAGAAAAAAAATATATCATATAATCACTTAACAACCATATAAATGATTAAAAATGTAAAAACCTAATGACCACCAAAATAAAAAATACCAATAATAACCATAAGAAACACTAATAACCAATAAAAACCCCAATAACCCCTAAAAACTATATTAACACTTAAAACCCAACAAAAAATTAAATAACACCAAAAACCTATTAAAACAAAAACAAAACTAAAAAGCCCTAAAAATCCAAAAAACAATAATCACACATAAAACAAAAAACACTTAAATCCAAAAAATCCCTACAACCAATTAAAATACAAAGAAATACCTAATAATCTAGAAAAATTTTAAAAACCCCTAAATACACCGAAGATACCTAGGAAAACCAAAAAAACCAAAAATAAATTAAAATTACAAAAAACCTAAAATCTGATAAAACCCCTAAAACCCTAAAAACCACAAACCCTAAAAATCCATAAAAAACATAAAAACCTATAAAAATCAAAAAAAATACCTAAAAACCCTGCAAACCTAAAAAAACCTAAAAAAACCTAAGAAAACATTAAAAATCTAAAAATATTTAAAAACCCTAAAACCCTAAAAACTATAAATAACCCAACAAATATCCTAAAACTCAAAAAACCATAAAAACTAAAAACTCCCTTAAAACAACATAAATAATTAAAAACATATAAAAACACTAAAAACAACTAAAAAATATAAAGACCCTTTAAATGTCAAAGAAATATGAAAAACCATAAAAACCCTAAAAAACTCAAAAACCCCTAAAATCCAAAAAATCCTTTAATTCTCTAAAACCCTCAAATTCCCTAAAAACACTAAAAACTGTAAAAATCAGAAAAAACTCATAAAAATACATAAAAATGTAAAAAACCCTAAAAACCCTGAAAACATGACAGCCCCTTAGAAAACCATGAATACCCACAAACACTTCAATCCTACAAAAACCTAATATTTATGAAACCCCAAAAAACCTGAAAATCCTAAATACCATAGAAACCATAAAACCCCATAAAAAAATTAAAAACCATAAAAATCACTAAAAACTATATTAATAATTTAAACCCCTGAAAATGTTTCGAAACTCAAAAAACCTAATATACTTAAAAAAACCCTTAAAACTCAAAAAAACCTGAAAAACTAAAATAAAAATCCTAAAACCATAAAAATACATATGAAACCGAAAAAGATAATTAAATTCTTAAAATTACATAAAACTCATTAAAATCCATAAACCCAAATAAACCCTAAGAAAACCATAAAAACATAAAAACACTCAAAACCCTAAAACTCTAAAAAACACCAAAAACCCCTAAAAACTCCAAAAATCCAAAAAACCATCGAAACCATAAAAAATACAAAAAATCCGTCAAAAACCTAAAAACAATAAAATGTATAAAAACTATTTAAACTCATTATTTTTTTAAAAGTTTAAAATCCCTTTAAACCCCTAAAAACTCAAACCCCCTCCCCCTGCAAAAAAACCCAACAAATCTCAAACCCCTAAGCATCCTAAAAAACAAAAACAAATCCTAAAGAGCAATAAAATTAAAAAAAATCCATAATAATAAATAAAAAAACCATAAAAATACAGAAAAATTCTATGAAAACCTTAAAACCTAAAAATATTCAAAATCCCATAAAAACCTAAAAATGTCAAAAATCCTCAAAAATCCTAAAATTATCTAAAAAAAATACCTCAAAAACCTTGGGAACCATACAAATTCAAATATATATATATTTATCCTTAAAAACATAAAAATACTAGAAACAATGAAAACCCCTATGAAAACATTAAAAACATAAAAACAATTAAAACACTTAAAAACCTAAAAATAATAAAATAACAACAAACCCAAAAACGATCTTAAAACAATAATAAAAACCTAAAATCAATAAAATCCCTGAAAAACATTAAAAAACCTAAAAACCCATAAAACCCCTAAAAACTTATAAAAATATAAAAACACATCTACCCCCAAAAATGTTAAACAAAACTAAAAAACATTAAAATCCCTAAAAACTAAAAAATACAAAAAATACCAAAAATCCCATATAAACCTTAAAAACCATAAAACCCCTAAAAATCTCAAAATAAATAAACACAATTGAAACTATAAACTGTTAATAATCCCTAAAAATCCCAAAGAACATTATAAAAACCATGAAAAATTTTAAAAAACCATAGAAAAAATTAGAAACCAAAACATGCTTAAACCCCCTAAAAACCTACAAATGCTAAAAAGATTAAAAACCCCTAAAACCCAAAAAACCCCTCAAAATACCTAAAAACCCTAATAACAATAACATACTAAAAACACATTAAAATAATTAAAATGCAAACTCAACTGAAAACCCTAAAATCCAATAACAAAAACATAAAACACTTAAAACCCCTATAAACAAAAAAATGCTAAAAATACTAAAACCCCTAAACCCCTAAAAACAATAAAAATCACTAAAAACATTTTAAAACGTAAAAATAAAAAATAATTAAATAAATAAACCTTAAAAGATAAAAATTAATAAAACCCAGAAAAACCGTAGGATAGACTTTAAAAAACTATGAACACAAAAAACCCATAAAAACCTTTAAAACCCTAAAAACCAAAAAAACCTAATAACCTATTTAAATCTCTAAAAACTGTTTAAACCCCTAAAGACCTTAAAAACTCTAAAAACCATAATCACCCAAAAAATATAAAAAACATAAAAACCTAAAATACAAAAATAACACTAAAAACCATTTAAAACCCAAAAAACCCTGAAAGTCCCCCAAAACCCTAAAAACAATAAAAAACATAAAAAACATAGAAAAAAATAAAAATATAAAAACCCATAAAAATATTGAAGACCCCCAAGAATACCATTTAAAACAGAAAACAATTCAAAAACATAAAAACCCTAAAGGCATTAATACCCATAAAACCCATAAAACCCTAAAACAATAAAAACCTTTAAAACCCCTAAAAATTCATTGAAATAAAAACACTCAAGAGAGAGATGGAGCCTCCTACACTCTGTCATGATGGTCATCACCCTCTGATTCTAGCTTGATGACAATGACGACATTCATTTCTCTCCCCCTCCATGGGGGAGGGACCTGTGTGGATTCTCAATGATGATCACACCTCTATCCTATTCTCATCTCCCGACATTCTGCCTCTATTCCAATGAATCGAGTTTTTTCAAAAGGTTACAAATATTTTTGGAGGTCACCTGCATCCTCCAATTTCAATCCTTGAGTTTAATGAATCCTCCATGTTCCATCACTTGACACTGGTTGCTAGATTTTTTATGTGTGTCCCCCAGTGGATGTTTTTATAGGTTTTTTCAGCATTGGGATCTTTAGGACCGTGGAACGGTGGGTGTCGCTGATAGTGATCATATTGTGATTTTATTTGAATCTAGGGAGGATATTATTCAGACCTGTAATATGAAACCTCCAAGATGAAATGGTACCCATTTCGCCTTTTTTCAGTGGAGTTTGGATATTCATCTGAACCGGGAGTCTTAGATGTTCATGACTTGGGTCAGATTTCCTGAACATCACATCACATTCAAAAATATGTCTTTTAGTTAAAAGTTAGGTAATATGGTGGTAAGGCTCTTATGTTTAGATATCTGGACAAGGGTACTATGCCACCCCGTTTCTATAATTGATTTTGTTTAAATTGATGCTTCTAAGGAACCAGTTGACTTTGTGTGGCTTGTTATTGGTGAGGAGCTCTGGTGGGTTTTGAGTTTTGGGTCGACTTCTATTATACATGTTGGAAACTAGGGCATATTTTTCATGCTTCTAGGTATAGTGCCAAGGATTGTGGTGGCATAAATCTAGACTATGTAGGGTATGGTGTAGGAAGTCAGGCCATGGTGGAGGTGCAGGAGGTGGTAGTGCTGAAAGAACCAAATCTTACACCTCCCTAACCAATGGTTGGTGCTGTATTAGAGTTTATGAAAAGGGATTTGAATGTGGGGTGTGATAAGGGGGTGCTAGTATTGGATTCATGTGGAATGGTCCTAGAGTTTGAGAGGAGTTTTGGTACTGAGGGATGGGATTTTGTAGAAGTGATGCACTATGATGATGGTGAGGATCTGAGAAACAATAGTGGGAATGTAGGTAGTGGTGATTTGCAGGGGGGAGATGACCTGGGAGAAGTAGCATAGCAGGGGGAGATGGATGTGTTTGGACATAAGAGAAGCCTATGTGACCCTAAGTCTTGCATGGGTCTTGAGAAAAAGTAGTGGGAAGGCTTGTAGGAGCCATTTGTCGGTCATAGATGGTGTCTCCTTGAGCTATATGTTTGGGTATGGTCTCTTTTGAGTCAGCTGGTGGATATGTGGCACCGAGGGTGGGGGTGGATCTACAGGGGGAGGAGGTTTGTCCCAAGCATGAGCAGTTATTGGCTGAGAAGCAGGCCTTTGTGTTGTGATGAGGGACCCCCGGATCAGAGTGTGGATGAAACTTTTTTGAAAATCAATGGGTGTGGTGGCAATGAGAGGAATGGCGTGTGGGCTTTTCTAGTAATTCATGATGAAGAGGTAGGCACAGTTTTAAATGAGGACACGACAGGACACTCGTGTCCTAGGACAAATGGCACCATTGGTTAAGGAGGTATGGATCCAAACTTATAGTTGGCCATGGTTATACATGAAGGGGACTCTAATGGCGAGGACCAGTGTGTGATCCTACACAACCTGGACCTGGTGGAATATCCAAGGGTCTTTATTGAGGATAAGGATAAAATTTTAGGGGAATTTTTTTCAAACGATGAATGCAGGTTAAATGCCAAATAACCCAGTTCAAGAGGGAAAGAGCTATGCTTGGGGATGCCTATACAAAGGGGGATGGAAATAATGCGGTAGGGTCAACATCAGGGGATATATTTTATGGGTCCATTAGAAATAAGGGGGCCTCAAGAGTGGAAATAGAAAGTATCTTATTTGGGAAGGAATCTCATGGAGATAGTTCTGCATCACCCCTAAAGAAAAGAAATCAAAGGAGGGATTATTCTACTATGACCAGACCCTTGAAAACCCAATCTTCTTCAAAGGCAGCCAAAATGAATGTTAAAGTCAACAAGAAGGAGTGGCCTCCACACATCTCAGAGCAAGAAATACTCAAGTAGAAGTAACTAGTGCTCTTCATACTTCACGAGTATTTTGAGTCCGGTTGAGAATCTATGGACACGGGGGGGGGGACTCTGACTTCTCCTTTCCTGATGCGGCTTCGGGCTGTGGTGTGGATGGTGATCCATACAGTGCTATGCCTATCTATGAATTTGGTGCTGATGTTGACTAACCTGTTTCCCTTTAGTTCTTTTTTTTGGGGGTTTACAATTTTTTTTTGTTTCTTGGGCTGTTTGGGGATTTTGGGTGTGGGTCGTTTGACCCCACCCCTCCCTTATTTGTGTTGTTTCGTTTTATAATTAATTTTAGGGGGCCAGGGATATCCTAGTACTGCACCTTCCTTTCCCTAATAATTCATAAAACCCCAAAACCACTTAAAACTATAAAAATCATTTAATCCCCTAAAAACTTAAAAAGACTCTAAAAAATGTAATACCATAAAAAACTCAGAAAACCACAAAAAACACAAAAATGATAAAAATTATAAAAACCTTAATAAACTAAAAACCCTAAAAATATCAAAATCCCTAAAAACCATAAAACCTATGAAAACATAAAAACAATAAAATTTCATAAAACATTAAAAACCATAAAAATGGAAAAAAAACATATGAGAAACTAAAAAACATAAAACACCTTAAAAAATAAAACATTCTAAAATCCATAAAACCCCCCAAAAACTGTAAACAATATCTAAAATCCATAAAACACCTAAAAGCAATAATAATGATAAAAAAACTAAAAATATCTGAGTACATAAAAACTCCAAAACCCCGAAAAACCCTAATGAAAACATTAAAAACCAAAAAACACTTAAAAACCCTAAGAAATAAAAAATGCTAAAAACTCTAAAACAACCTAGACACTCCCAAAACTCCTAAAAACTAAAAAAACCCATAAAAAAATTTAAAACCATAAAAACCTTAAAAACCATTAAAAACTCAAAAAACTATTTAAACAACAAAAAACATTAAAAAAACTAAAAAACATAAAAACCTAAAATAACTCAAAAGCACTAAAAAACCAGGAAAACTAATTAAAACCCAAAAAACACTAAAAACTCAAAAACCCATAAAAACCCTAAAAGATCCCAGAAAATAAAAAATATATATAAAACATAAAAACACTAAAATCCCCTAAGGGAACGTAAAAAATGTTTAAACATAAAAAAACCTTAAAAACCAAAAAAATGTTAAAATCCTATAAAAGCATAAATACAATTAAAACTCCTAAATATCATAGAAACACTAAAAACCCAAAACTAACCCAATACCCCAAAAAAACTCGAAAAATAATTAAATCTCCAAAAATGAAAAAATATATTCGAAACATTAAAAACCCTAGTGAGCTCAAAAAATGCCTTAACCCCCCAATCCACTAAATACCCAAAAAACCCAAAAAACCCAAAAAATCATAAAAATACATCAAAACATAAAAAACATTAAAAACCCAGAAAATATTGAAGAAATGCTTAAGAAACTATAAATATTTAAAACTCCTAAAAAACATAAAAAACACTAAAACCCTAAAAACCATCAAATTTCCTAAAAACAATAAAAACGAAAACAATCAAAAAAATCCCTAAAAACCATAAAAATATGAAAAACTATAAAAACATAGAAATCGATTAGAAAACCGTAAAAACTAAAAAACTCAAAAAAACCATAAAAATCATAAAAAAGGCTGAGAACCCTAAAAACCACTAAAAACCCGCTGAGTCACTAAAACACTAAAAGCAATAAAAATCCTAAATGACCTAAAAACAACTAAAAACATAAAAACCCCTAAACCCCTAATAAATCCATAAAAACTAAAAATTCTTAAAACCCTAAAGAACATAAAAATTTTTAAATCCCCCAAAACCATAAAAACATTTAAAATCCCAAAAATACCAAAAAAACCAAAATACAATTAAAATCCCTAAAAACTCTAAAAACCATGGAACTCCAAAAAACCCATATAATCATTAAAAAGGTAAAAATAACAAAAAACCTTGAAAAAACCAGAATAAAACCTCAAACACATAAAAACACTAAAAATCCTTTAAAAAATAAAAAAACTAGACACCCTAAAATTCCCGAAGACCTTAAAGATCCTACAAACCCCTTAAAACCATAAAACACCCCTAAAAATCCATAAAAACCCTAAACACTCACTAAAAAAAATAAACAACTTTTAAATCCCTAAAAACATTAAAAAATCTAAATAATAATCAAAACCCTAAAAACCCTAGAAAACCCCTAAAACCCAAAAAAAAACCATAAACCCCCAAAAACCCATAGGAATACTAAAAACTACATAAAAATCCCAAAAAAATTAAAAAACCTAAAAAAATAGTAATGTAACCTTAAATACTTATAAATTCTTAAAACCCCTAAAAAATAAAAAAGATAAAAACCCATAAAACCCGAAAACCCATAAAACCCCAAAATACCCTAAAACAATAAAAACAAATAAAAACTCTAAAAACCACTTAAAGGTATAAAGACCCATTAAACCCCAAAAAAATTGTAAAAAGCATTAAAAATCCATAAAAATCCTAAAAATTGAAAAAAAACCCAAAACCACAAATAACCATAAAACCATGAAAACCTCAAAAAACCCTCCAAATCCCTAAAACCACTAAAAAACGTTAAAAAATAAAAAATTCCATATAAAAACCTAAAAACATAAAATACCCAAAATAACATGAACAATGATAAGAAAACCATCAAAACATAAAAACACATAAAACCCCAAAAAACCTAAAAATGCTAAAAATTCTATAAACCCCAAAAACCCTAAAAACATTAAACCCACTAAAAATCCCTATAAACCCTAAAAACCATAGAAATCCTAAAAATCATTAAAAATCTTTAATAATGTAAAAAATCCAAAAAACGAACCTCAAAAACCTAAACACACATAATACCCCTATAACCCCTAAAAATGATAAAAACATAACAAAAAACCCTACAACATTAAAACCCCTAAAAACATAAAAAACATAATAACCATAAATAACCTAAATAATCCTAAACAACTCTAAATATTCTTAAAATCCCATCAAAACCATAAAACCCTATAATTGGTTAAACCCTTAAAATCCCTAAAAACCCTAAAAAACATAAAAATCATACAAAATCCTCAAAAATCACTAAAAATACTAAAAATACTTAGAAAACCATAAAACCGAAAAGCACTTAAACCCCATAATACCTTTAAATCATTAAAATCCTAACTAACCCTAAAAACCATAAAAAACATAAAAAACCTAAAAACCCCTAAAAAATCAAACCCAATAAAAACAAGAAAAAAATTTTAAAAACCAAAAAATGATTAAAAATTTTAAAAATTTTGAAACCCTAAAAAATAAAAAATAAACCCCAGAAAACACTATAAAACCCTAAAACCCATAAAACAACACAAAATACGTAAAACACCTAAAAACCCATAAAATCCCAAAAAAATGTAAAAAACCAAAATCCCAGAAACCCCATTAGAAAACCTAAAAACCTAAAAAACAATTAAAAACACAAAAATTAAAAAAAATGCTAATATCCCAAAACCCATAAAACCACTAAAAAGATTTAAATACCCTTAAAACACATAAAAATTCAAAACTAACTAAAAAATAGAAAAATCCTATAAACCTTAAAATTTTTAAAAAACTATAAAAGCTGCTAAAACCTTACACATCGAAAAAATATATAAAACCAAAATAAAACAATAAAATCACTAAAAATGATAAAAACTGTAAAAAACCCTCAAATTCTATAAAACCCCTAACAACCAAAAAAATCCTAAAAAGTCCTTAAATTCCCTAAAAGCAAAAAAATCCCATAAAACCACTAAAAATCAATAAGAAAAGTTAAAAAATTAATAAAGTAAATAATCCCATAGAAAACCAAAAAACAATAAAAACACTAAAATCCCCAAAACATCCTTGAAAACCCTCAAATTCTCTAAAACTTTTAAAACCCTTAAAAATCATTAAAAATCACTAAAAATGCCTAAAATATAAATAAAACTAAAATATTGAAAAATATATATGAAAACCTTATAAATATAAAATCACCAAAAACTAGTAAAAACCTAAAAAATTACAAAAATCCTAAAACCCCTAGAAATCTGTAAAAGGACACTAAACCCCTAAAAGCACCTACAACCAATAAAACCCCTAAAACCTATAAAAATCACTAAAACACTATAATTTCTTAAAAACCTCACTAAAATCTCTAAAAACAAATTAAACCCAAAAAAAATATTAAAAATTTTATAAACCAAAAAAACCACCAAAATAACCTAAAAACTCTGAAAAAACTAAAACCCTAAAAACCCAAAAAAATCATAAAAAACGAGAAACACATAAAAAAATCCCAGCAAACAAATGATAAACCCTTAAAAACCATAAAAAAATTAATACCCCTAAAAACAAAAAATTCCCTAGAACCCTCAAACAACTAAATATCATAAAAACCCCTAAAAACATTAAATTTTCTAAAACCAAAAAAACATAAAACATTTATAAATCTCAAAACCCTTTAAACCCATAAAAATGATAAAAAATCTAAAACCCAAAAATCATATATATATAATCTCTAAAAAACAAAACAACCATAAAAATCCCTAAAATACCATAAAACCCCATCAAATAATAAACAACATTAAAATCTTGAAAAACGTAAAAAACCATTGAATCACAAAAAATCCTAAGACAACTTTAAAAACCAAAAAACCCTCAAAACACCCCAAAAATTCCAAAAAACACCCTAAATACCTAAATACCCCCTAAAACCCCTAAATTGCAAAAAAACCTAAAAACCCCCTAAAAACCAAAAAATATCCATAAAACCCCTCAAAATCACAAAATCCCAATAAAAATCTCTAAAACTCATAAAAATATGTAAAAAAATAATAACCCCTGAAATGAATAAAAAAATTAAAAATCTCAAAACACTTATAACCCATAAAACGTACTAAAAATCCTACAAAACCATAAAAAGACACCCAAATCCTAAAACACATAAAAACTATAAATACACCAAAAAACATTAAAATTACCTAAAAACCAAAAATCCCTAAAAATAAACTAAAACCCTAAAAATAATATTAAACCCTAAAAATGATAAAAAAAACTCTTAAAATTTTAAAACCCCTAATAAACTAAAAAAATACTAAAAACCCAAAACACCATAGAACCCCTAAAAATCAAATAAACACTAAAAAAACCAAAAATCCCTAAAAAGAAAAAGAAATGTTAAAAAGAAAAAAAATCCATAAAAATTAATAAACCCTAAAAACCCCGATGAAAACGATAAAACATAATAAAAAAATAAAACCCCTAAAAACCAAAAAAAAATAAAACCCTATAAAACCTCAAAACATCCTAAGAACATTAAAAACCATCCAAACCACATAAAAACCCACACTAATACAAAACCTAAAATCCCTTTAAATACATAAAATGGTAATAAATCTAAAGAACAATTAAAACACTAAAAATTTCAAAAAACAACCCTAAACCCCCTAAAAATGTAAAGAACAATTCAAAACCTAAAACCCCTAAAAATCCTTAAAAAATATTAAAAAGTATAATAATCCTAAAAATAGTACAAATTCTGAAAACACATAAAAACCCTAAAGACCATGAAATCACTATGAAAACCTTAAAAACCTAAAAATAATTAAAACCCATAAAAACATTAAAATGCAAAAAAAAAAACTAAAAAAAACTAGGAACCATAACAATTTAAAAACAATAAAATCCCCTATAATCATTAAAAACCTCTAACAATGATAAAAAAACATTAAAAA
Organism: Viscum album; assembly: GCA_963277665.1. Taxonomy (NCBI): domain Eukaryota; kingdom Viridiplantae; phylum Streptophyta; class Magnoliopsida; order Santalales; family Viscaceae; genus Viscum; species Viscum album. The sequence continues at coordinate 2,120,589,783 of OY728120.1, forward strand.
CTCTAAAAAACATTAAACCACTTAAAATGTTAAAAAACACTAAAAATCCATAAAATTATTTAAAATAAAAAAAACTAAATAAATAAAAAACATATGATCCTTAAAATCCATATAACCCCTTAAAACATTCAAAATCACCTTAACATGTAAAACAATTGAAATTCTAAAATTCCTAAAAATCCCTGAAAACATAAAAACCAAAAAACCCAAAAAAAACACTAATAAAACCTGAAAACACTAAAACTACTAAAACTAATGATAATTATAAAAATTTTAAAACCCTGAAAACCATAAAAACACTAAAACCCCAATATAATGTAAAACCAATAAAAATTCTAAAGACTATTTAAACCCATAAAAACACTAAAGAACTCTAAAAATCGTAAAAATGATTAAAAACTAAAAAACCCCTAAAAAACCAAAAAAACCAAAAATAACCCATAAAAACATTAAAAGCCTAAAAAACTATAAAACCCCTAAAAATACATAAAAACCCCAACAACAATAAAAATCCTTAAAAAGACTGAAAAAGAACTGAAAATGTAAATAATCCTAAAAACCTTAAGAAAATATTAAAAACCAAAAAAAGAATTATAACCCATAACCCCTACTAAAACCATAAAATCCCTAAAAACCCTAAAATCCCTTGAAAACTATAAAAATGTAAAAAAATCTCTATGAATTTTTAAAAACCATAAAAAACTCATATAACCATAAAAACCCCCAATACGATTAAAACCATAAAAACTGTAAAAACATCAAAATTCCTAAAATGTCTACTAACGATAAAAATCCTTAAAAAGACATCAAAATCCTTAAAAAGTTAAAAACCTAAAAAAACTATGACACGTACTATGAAAACAATAAAAAATCAATTTAAACCCCTAAAACCTAAAAATGGAAAAATCCCAATAACCATTAAAACACTAAAAATGATAAGACCCCCATAATAACCTTTAAAAACCATAAAAACCATAAAAACCCTTACGAACCATAAAAATCAATTAATTATATAAAAACACAAAACACTACAACACCCATTTATACCCCTAAAAATGAAAATAATCAAAAAAAACCCTTATAACAAAAAAACCAAAAAAAACTAAGAAAACACTCAAAACACTAAAAAACTTAAAATCCCAAAATACCTTTTGAAATTATGAAAATCCAAAAAAATATCCCTGAAAACATAAAAAACCCTATGAAAATCTAAAAACCTAAAAACCCTTAATTTCCATAAAACCCTAAAAAACCAAAATGACTCTTAAAACCCAAAAACACCAAGAAACAATAAAAACACATAAACACATAAAAACACAAAAAACCATAATGACACTAAAAACCACAAAAAACTCTAAAAACCCTTTAAACCACTAAAAATGTATTTCAAGTCTAAAAAACCTAAAAACCCTATAAAAACTCAAAAAACCCTTAAACACCAAAATAACCATAAAACCCTAAAACCATAAAATCCCAAAAATCCTTAAAACCCTAAAAAACATAAATATCCATAAAAACCCAAAAAATACATAAAAAATAGAAAACACTAAAAACACAGAAAACCCCTTTGAAAACTTTAAACCCTAAAAACACATAAAACCCCATAAAATGAAAAAAAAACCTAAATACCCAAAAAAATGAATACCATAAGACACCTAAATCCATAAAAACCAATAAAACCCTAAAACCCACTAAAAACTATAAAAACCCTTGTAATCACAAAAAAAATGTTAAAAAAAATCTACAAAACCATAAAACCCGTAAAAAAGACTAAAAACCATTAAATCATGGAAAAAGAAAAATAATACTAAAAAACCACAAAAACCATTAAAAACTCCAAAATATCAAGAAAACCATAAAACCCAAAATAAAACCTTCCCAATCTATAAAAACCCCTAAAAACAAAAAATTCCATAGAAATTAAAAAAATCCCAAAAAATCCCTAAAAACATAAAAAACCCTAAAACATTGAAAACCCCTAAAAACATTAAAAACCTCAAAACACGTAAAACCCCTAAAAACTAAAATATTCCAAAAAATCATAAAATCACAAAAAACAAAAAACCACTACAAACCCTAAAAACCCTAAAACACATAAAAACCCAAAAACCCCACTAAAAACACTAAAACCCCTTTAAACCCCAAAAAACATAAAAACCTTTAAATACCTCAAAACACTAAAAAAAAAATAAAACCTAAAAACCCAAAAAATTCATAAAACCATTAAAACCCTTAAAAAAATTAAAACCCTGAAAATCTAAAAAAACTGTATAACCATAAAAATCCAAAAAAAGATCCCAAAATTACAAAAAACATAAAAAATGTAAAAAAAATAAAATCCCAATGAAAACCTTAAAAACATAAAAACAATTAAAATCCCTAGAAACCTAAAAATCCCTAAAAACCTAAAAACTTATAAAAATATAAAAAACCATAAAAATAAAAAATTCCCTTAAAACCATAAAAATGTAAAAATAATTTAAAAAACATAAAAAATCCCAAAAAATGTATGAAATCCTGAAACCCATAAAACCCCAAATAAACCATAAAATACTAAATACACTTAAACCCTTAAAACATAAAATTTCTTAAAAACCATAATAAACCCTAAAAACACAAAAAACCTTAAAACCACTAAATAAATAAAAAAGCCTAAAATTTCATAACAACCCTAAAACAATTAAAAACACTAGAAACCCTTTAAACCCCTAAAATGTTAAAAAAACTATAAAACCCATCAAAACCCCTAAAATATAAAAATTCCTTAAAAACCCAATAAAAAACTATAAAAACCCTAAAACCATATAAAACCCTAAAAACCCTAAAACCTATAACAAATTTTAAAATCACTGAAAATCCATAAAACATATAAAACTCTAAAAACCATGAAAATCATAAGAATACCTAACAAACCAAAAAACAGGAAAACCCATAAAAATCCTAAAAACACTAAAACCCCTAAAATAACCACAAATACCATAAAAACTATAAAAACCTAAAAAAATACAAACATAAAAACACTTTAAAAAGCCATAAAAACTCTAAAACCATTTGAAAACTCTAAGAACACTTTCAACACCTAAAATGTTAAAAACTATAAAAAAAAGATAATAAAGACCCCTAAAACCAAAAAACCCATAAAAAACCCAAAACCCTAATAATCATTAATGTTTATAAGACCCTAGAAAAAATTAAAAATTCTTGAAAAGTCCTAAAAATCATAAAAAATTTATAATCCCCTAAACAACCTAAAAAACCCTATGAAAACCATAGAAACATAGAAACACGTAAACCCCTAAAACCAAAAAAAAAATATTAAATTCCGAAATTGGTAAAATCCCTAATAACCATAAAACCCTCCATAATTATAAAAACACTAAAAAACATTAACAACGTTAAAAAAACTATAAACCATAAAAATATTGAAAAACTCTAAATAACATAAAACCATTAAAAACACAAAAAAAACCACTGAAACCCCAAAAAAGCCCCGTAAACCCTAAAAACACTAAAAACCCTAAAATCCTAAAAATACCCAAACCCCTAAAGACCATAAAAATGTAAAAATACATAAAAATATCATGAAATGTAGAAAACCCCAAAAATACTAAACAGTCCTATGAAAACGTTGTAACACATAAGAACCCTAAAATCCTAAAAAACACTAAAACCACTAAACCCCTAAAAAGCATTTAAATCATAAAACCATAAAACCCCAAAATTCCATAAAAACCCTAAAACCTTAAATACACACTAAAATCCATCAAAACCCTTTAAACCACTAAAAATGTTAAAAACTGTAAAAAAAATTAAAACCCTTAAAACTCAAAAAAAAACACTTAAATCCTAAAAAATCCAAAAAACACCAAAACAATAAAAACCCATAATATACCTAAAAACTATAAATACAATAAAAATAGTAAAAAATACCAAAAATATATATAAACATAAAAATCCATAAAACCCCTGAAAACACCAATGAAAACATTAAAAAAACTAAAAACACTTAAAACCTCTAAAAACCATAAAATTCTAAAACCCGTAAAAACCCAAAAAAATATTAAAAACCATAAAACCCAGGAAAACCATAAAAATCCAAAAAAATAGATAAAAACCCTAAAAAACTTCAATATCTAACACCCCTTTTATCCCCTAAAAATATTAGGAAAAAAAAAATACCTTAAATCCATAAAATACTCAAAAAAAACACAAAATACCATAAAACCCTAAAGACCCAAAAAAATCCCTAAAAACTATAAAAATCCATAAAAATTATAAAAATACATTAAATTTTAAAAAACAATAAAACTATAAAAAACATAAGAAATCCTTATAATCCAAAAAAAACTTAAAACCCCTAAAAATCAAAAAATGCAAAAACCCCTAAAAGACACATAAAACACTAAAACCCCCAAAAAATATTTTAACGCCATAAAGACACTAAAAATACTTTAAAACCAATTTTTTTTAAAAAAAACTACAAAATATAAAAACCCATAAAAACTAAAAAAACTAAAAATAGAAAAAACCATAATAACCCGAAATACTCTAAAAACCCTAAAAATCACTATTTACCCTAGAAACACATAAAATACTTAAAAAGGCATAAAATCAATAAATATTTTAAAATTCTGGAAAAATGAAAGACAAACATAAAAACATATAAAAAATTGAAACACCTAAAACATAAAAACTGCTAAAAAATATAAAATCCCGTAAAAACACTAAAGAACTCTAAAAACCCTTAAAACCTTTAAAAATCCAAGAAACCCTAATAACTAACAAAATATAAATATCATTTAATCCCATAAAACATTAAAGAACTCTAAAAATAATTAAAACACTAAAAACTCAAAAAATACCTAAAACCCAAAAAACCCTAAAAACACCTATACACTCTCAAAATCCTTAAAAAACAAAAAAACACTAAAATTTATAAAATCCCTAAAAATGAAAAAATGCCTAAATAACCCTAAAAACACTAAAAAACCAAAAAAATAAGAAAACCCTTAGATCCACTAAAACATCCAAACACTGTAAAAATCCAAAAAACCATAAAATCCCCCCAAATTACCCAAAACCCTAGAAAAATAGAAAACCTGAAAACCCATAAAAATACATGTAATGTAAAAAACACTAGAAAAAAACTAAGTCAACTATAACAACCTAAAAACATATAAAACTCCTAAAAAATACAATATGTTATAACCGCCCACACAAAAAATAACATAAATATCCAAAAACAACCTAAATACCATAAAATCCCATAAATCACTTAAAACCTTAAGAAATATAAAAAACCACTGAAACTCGAAAAAACCCCTTTAATCATTAAGAAATTTAAAATAATCTAAAAACCATAAACCCCTGAAAACTCAAAAATTACCTAAATCCCCCAAAAAAATAAAAAACCAAAATCACTAAACAACGCTAAATCCTAAAAATCCTTTAAAACTATAAAAACAATAAAAATTCAAGAAAAATTATAAAAATCCAAAAAAACAAAAAAAAACTATAAAAACCTTCAAAGCCACTTCAAAAACCATAAAATTATAAAAACACTTTAAAACCCAGAAAAATATAAAAAAAGATGAAAACCCTAATAACCCATAAAAACCCTCACACCGTAAAAACCATAAAATCTATACAATCCATAAAAATCCAAAAAAAACATAATAACTCTAAAAACAACTAAAAACTCTAAAACCCAATAAAACCATAGAACATTAAAAATTATAAAAAAAATGAAAAACCTAAAAATTAAAAAACCCCTAACAACCCAAAAAACCATAAAAAGATAGAAAACTATAAAACCCTCAAATCCCTAAAAACCTGAAAAAACCTAAAAATTTTAAAAAATTTATGAAAATCTCTAAAAATGTAATGAAATTGCATACCCTTAAGAAAAACATAAAAACATAAAATCACATAAAACCCCTAAAAATACAAAAAATGATAAAAACCCTTAGTACCATAAAAACTATAAAACCCTATGAAACACTAATAACCCCTCAAAATTCTTTAAAACCCAAAATACCCATAAATAAATACTAAAATAGCTCTAAGAATCTGAATAAACATAAAAACAATGAAAACCCTGAAAAAACCTTAAAAACTTAAAAAAATATAAAACACCTAAAGAAGCTAAAACAAATAAAACCCCAAAATATTGTAAAACATTAAAAATGATAGATACCACTAAATTACTTAAAAAGTGATAAAAATATTAAACACCCATAAAAACCCTAAGACCCACTAAAAACCATAAAAACCCATCAAACCACTATAAATTTTAAAAAACACTAAAAACCCATAAAAATGAAAAAATTTCAAAAAACCATAAAAACACAAAAAAAGTAAAATACCTACAACCATAAAAAACCTAAACCCCTAAAAATCCCTAAAAACCCAGAAAACCATAAAAATCCAAAAAGATCATAAAATCTTTAAAATCATAAATCCCCTAAAACACCTGAAAATTATGAAAAATCCTAAAATCCAAGAAAAACATAAAACCCCTAAAAACCGAATAAACATTAAAACCCATAAATACCCAAACAAACTAAAATCCAAAGAAAACAAAAATCCCCTAAAAATTAAAAATATCCTAAAATCCCATAAAAACACTAAAAACCCAAAAAAACTCCAAAAACCTTTTAAACCCAAAAAAATATTAAAAAACACTAACAATCCTAAAAAACCCTAAATAAATACCCAAAAACCCAAAACCCCCCTAAAACCCCAAAAAATTATCAAAATACCTAAAAATTCTAAAACAAAAAAATATCTAAAAAATCACCAAAAATGCAAAAAAATGTAGAAACCCTAAAACCCACAAGACGACCATAAAAGCCTAAATACCGTAAAATCAATTAAACTCTAAAAATTTAAGAATACGAAAACCACTAAAACCACTAAAACACTAAAAACCATAAAATTCCCTAAAAAATGCAAAAACTAAAAACCCATAAATGCTCTAAAATCTACAAAAAAGTACCCCTTTAAACCCCTAAAAACATTTTGAAAAATCTAAAAACAATAAAACCCTAAAAACACCAAAAAAAACCCTAAAAACCCTCAAAATTCCTAAAAACCCTAAAAATCAATAAAATTCCAAATTCCCTAAAAATCAATAAAAATGTAAAGAACATAAAACCCCTAAAACCCCCTAAGGAAACCATAAAGGCCTAAAAACATAAAACCCAAAAAACCTAAAAAACCTAAAACCCCTAAACCCTATAAAACCATAAAACCTCAAATTTCACAAAAAACATAAAAACCCATCAAAATCTGAATAAAATCCCTAAAAATCCATAAAAATCCTAAAAACCCTAAAATCCATGAAAACCCCTAAGAGAAACATAAAAATATAAAAACACATAAAAACCCTGAAAACCTATAAAAACTCAAATAACAAATAAAAACCCTAAAACCACCAAAAAATATCAAAATACATTAAACCCCTTAAAAATTAATAATTAAAAAAACCTCAAAATCCATAAAAATTAGAAACCCATAAAACCCAAAAAACCAAAAAACCAAAAAACTGTCAAAATCCCTAAAACCCTAGAAAACCATAAAAAAATAATACCTAAAATTTAAAAAACCTTAAAAATCCATAGAAATCATAAAAAATATGAAAACACTTAAAACCCAAAAAACATAAAATCCCTAAATAAATTAAAACCATTAAAAACCCTAAAAACATGAAAACATAAAAATACCTAAAAACCATAAAAACCTTAAAAAGAAATAAAAACCATAAAAACCAACTAAAAACTCTTAAAACCCAATAAACACCTAAAAATTATAGAAAAATATAAAAACATGAAAAACCTCTAAAAACTCAAAAATAACCCTAAACCAAAAAAACTATGGAAATTATAAAACCCCTCAAAATCCCAAAAAAAACTTAAAACTATTAAAAATCCAAAAAGGACCTAAAATTGCTAAAAAAATAAATCGTTAAGAACCATGAAAAAACATAAAAGCCCATAAAAACCTAAAAACACATAAAACCCAAACAAAATATAAATTCCATAAAATCCCAAAAAAATCCAAAAAAATCCTAAAAACCCTTCATGTTATTAAAAATACTACCAAAACCCTAAAAATCCTAATAACCCATTATATCCTTAAAAACATAAAACCCTGAAAACCACTAATAAAATATCAAAACCCAAAAAACACTTAAAACCCCAAAAAACATAAAAATTCGTAGAGACCTAAAAAATCTACAAAGACCCTAAAGCCCCTAAAAAACAAAACCCCTAAACCGTTAAAATGTTAAAAACCGTAAAAACCATAAAAACCATAAAAATCAACTAAAAACTATAAAACCAATTAAACCCCTAAAAAAATAAAAAATTAAAAAAAACAATAAAACCCACAAAAACAGAAATAAATCCCTCAAACCCCAAAAAACATAAAAACCATGAAAACCATAAAAACCAAAAAAACCATCAAAATCCCTAAAAGCACTAAAAAATTATAAATCACAAAAAATCCTTAAAATACATAAAAACATAAAAACCCTCAAAACCCTCAAAAACCTTAAAAGTACCTTAAGAACATAGAAACAATTAAAACCCCTAAACCCCCATAAAAACACCAAAAACCCTAAATACCCATAAAAACCCAAAAAACCCATAAATACCCATAATAACCATAAAAACACCTAAAACCCCATAAAACCATAAAAATCACCTAAACTGTAAAACCACTAAAAACAAAATAAAATTTTAAAAACTCTAAAAAACACTAAATACCATAGAAAACCCATACAAAACCAGAAAAACCCAAAAAACCCAAAAAACCCAAAAAACCATCAAAATCCCGAAACACCATAAAATACATACAAATCGAAAAAAATTGCCAATATTAATAAAAATTAAAAGACTAAAAAAAATATGAAAACTCAAATAAAACCTTAACATTTTTATAACACATAAATCCCCAAAAAACATAAAAAAACTAAATCCCTAGAAACCCCTAAAAATCATATAAGTAAGAAAAGACCCAAAAAAACTAAAATAAACCCTGAAATCCCATAATACCCCTAAAACAATTTTTAGCACTAAAATCCTTTAAACCCCAAAAACATTAAATACTCTAAAAACCATAAAACTTTAAAAAACTAAAAAAAACCCAAATAATTAAAAAAACCTATAACATCCCTAAAACTTCTAAAACCCCATAAAATCCTATGAAACAATAAAATCCCTAAAACATAAAAAATCCCAAAATCCTTGAAAACCCATATGAAAATATTAAAAACATAAAAACAATTGAATCCCCTAAAATATTTAAAAAAGGTTAAATCCCTAAAAATCCCCAAACACCTCAATATCCCTAAAACCATAAAAATCCATAAAAATATTAAAAATGGCTTAAAAATCCAAAAAAAAATAAAAAACCATGAAACCATGAAAAACCCCAATAAACCCTTCAAAAACTAAAAATAATTTAAACTCATAAAAAACCTAAAATACACTTAAAGTCCAAAAAACCAAGGTAACCATAAAAACCATAAAAACCACATAACCCCTAAAACCATCAAAAACCTAAAAACCTGTGAAACCTCTAAAAACCAATATAAACTATCAGACACCTTTGAAACCAAAAAAAATATTTAAAAAATCTAGAAAAACTCAAAACCCAAAAAAAATCACAAAACACCAAACAGACAAAAAATAATAAAAAACCTAAGACACATAAAAACCGTAAAGCACATCAAAATCCCTAGGATCCCTAAAAACCTATAATATCATAATAAAACCCTCAAAATTTCTAAGAATATAAAAAATCCTAAAAACCCCTGAATTTCAATAAGAAAAAAAATTCCTTAAAAACACTTAAAATCCTTTAAAAAATATAAAACACTAAAAACCCTAAAAACCCTAAAACCCATAAAACTCAAAAAAATCCCTAAAAAACTAAAAATGTAGAGATCCTTAAAAATCTTAAAAACCCATAAGAAACCCTTAAAAACATATAAACACATCTAACCCATATAAAACCTAAAAAACCCTAAAACCCTTTAAAAACCTTAAAAGACCCTAAGAACATAAAAAACATAATCCCGAAATCCCACTAAGAACTCAAAAAACTCCTTTATCCTCAATAAACTATAAAAAACTTTAAAACACTAAAAAACTCAAAATAAAGAATAGAAAAAAACAGAAACACCTTAAAAAATCTAAAAACACTCGAACTCCCAAAAAACCCAAAAAACTATAAAAATCTTAAAAATCAACAAAAATAACTAAAACATAAATAACACTAAAATTATTAAAAGATCATAGGAATACAATAAAAACATAAAAATAATTAAAACACCCCTAAAAACCTAAAAAACCCAAAAACTATAAAAACCATTAAATCCCCAAAACCATAAAAACCCATAAAACCCTAAAAACCACTAAAAACCCTTAAACTCATAAAAATGTTGAAGATTCCAAAAAATTATAAAAACCCAACAAAACTCAAGAAAACCTAAAAACCCCAAAACCCCAAAAACCCTAAAAAATTAAAACTGTAAAAACCCTCAAAATCCTTAATTACCTAAAAATAATAAATATCTAGAAAACCCCTAAAATACCTAAAAATATAAAAACCCCTAAAAACTCTAAAAATCTCTAAGAATAATATAAAAACCTAAAATTACTTAAAAACCTAAAATCGTAAAAACCCTAAAAACCATAAAACCGTAAAACCCAAAAAAACACTTAAAACCATTAAAATCCCTAAAACTCCTAAAATCCATAAAAATACCAAGAAATACCCAAAATTATCTATCAATGAAAAATCAGAAAAAAACCCCTAAAAATCCTAATAAAATCTTAAAATCCAAAAAACACTTGAAACCTGTAATACACCAAAAAAAGGTTAAAACCCCTAAAAGACCCAAAAAACCCCAAAACCCATTAAAATAAGAAACCGTAAAAACCATAAAAGACCCTAAAACCTATAAAAATCATAGAAACCACTATAAACTCTAAAAATCCTTTAAACACCTAAAAATATTAAAAAACACTAAAAAAACATAAAACCCCAAAAAAGCTCTAAAAAACCTAAAAATTTATTAAAACCCTAAAGACCCTAAAACCCCTAAAGACCATAAAAACCATTCAAAACCATACAACCCATTAAAATACCTAAATATCCATAAAAAACCTATAAATCACTAAAAACTACTAAACTATTTAAACCCCTAAAAACATTATAAAACACTAAGAACCCTTAAAAACCAAATTAAATATCAAAAAAACCAAAATAATCCAAAATAATTAAAAAAAACCTAAAAACCCTCAATATTCCAAAAAATATAAAAACCCATAAAAACCTAAAAGGTCCTAAATATCCCAAAATATGTAAAAAACCCAAAACAACCCCAGAAATACCCAAAGAAATAATTGAAACCTAAATACAAAAAAAAACACTAAAAACAAAAAACAATAATAACCATAAAACTCACTAAAAAATTAATAACTAAAAAACCCCAAAAAACATTTTGAAAACATTAAAAACCCATAAAACCATTAAAACTAAGAAAAAAACGAAAAACCCTTTAAACACATACGAATGGTTAAAAAACTATAAAAAACATTAAAAACCCTAAAATCTCAAAAATATTGTAAAACCCAACAAAAATCCTAAAACCCCTAAAATCCCTAAAAAACATAAATATCCAAAAAAAAGTACTAAAATTTCCTAAAGTATAAAAACCATAAAAAACACTGAAACCTGATAAGAAATCCATAAATACATAATGACCCTTTTTAACCCCACAAAATGTAAAAAACTAAAACCCCTAAAACCACTAAAACCCCGGAAAAACCCAAAAAACCCACTATAAACTGTAAAAAAATTTAAACTCCTAAAAATGTTAAAAAAAAACTAAAAACCATAAAACCCTAAAAAATCCAAAAAATTCCTAAATCCCCATAGAAAAACACGAAATCCTTAAAATCCTAAAATAGTAAAATATCCTCAAAATCCACAAAAACCCTAAAAACCAATAAAATCCCTAAAAATTTTAGAAACCCAAAAACCCCTTAAAATATTTAAGAAACCCTTAAAAATTAAACTTAACACCCCTAAATAACCTAAAAATTCTAAAAGACTTAAAATCCGTAAAAGCCCTCAAATTCCATAAAAACACCAAAAACACTTTAAAATCCTCAAAAATAGTAAAAATCCTAAAAAACATAAAAAAACCCCTAAATGCCCTTAGAAATTCTTATAATAATAAAACCCGTAAAACCCTAAATATGCTAAAAACCCAAAACACTAAAAATAGCATAAAATCCCCTAAAATCCAAAAAACCACTAAAAACCATAAAACCCATAAAACCATTAAAAATTTACAAACCATTTAAACCCCTACAGTAGTTAAAAACTCAAAAAGCCATTGAAACCCAAGAAAACATAAAAATACCCCAAACCCCTAAAAACCCTAAAACTAAAAAATCCCCAAAACCCATAAACATTCAAACAAACCTAAATAACATCAAAATCACTAAAAACCTTAATCACAAAAAAAAATACCTAAAAATACCAAAAAATATAAAAAACCCTAAAAACCCTGAAAAACCCTATGAAATGATTAAAAACATTAAAAAACCTAAACTCCATAAAAAATAAAAATGGCTAAAAATCCTAATCCCCCTAAAAACCATAAAAACCCTAAAAACATAAGAATCCCTAAAAACATTAAAAACCCCCAAAACCAAATAAGTCCCCTAAAACCACTAAAAACTATAAAAACCCTTTAATTCTAGAAATTTTTTATAAAACTCTATAAAACCAGAAAATCCATTAAATTAAAAAAATCTCTAAAATCGAAAAGACTATGAAAAACCTAAAACCCCTAAAAATCCAAAAAAACCTCAAAATCCCTAAAATCTCTAAAAACCATAAAAATCAATAAAATTTCCCTAAAAAAACCAAAAAATGATAAAAACTCTAAAACCCTAAAAACAGTAAAATCCCCAAAAACCATAAACACCATAAATTGTTAAAAATTACTAAAAACCATAAAAACCAATAAGAAAACCATACATAAATTAAAAAACTTAAACCCCTAAAAAAATGTAAAAAACATAAAAAATCCTAAAAGATACTTAAATCCCAAAAACCATAAAAACCCCAAAAACAATAAAACACCTAAAGACCCTAAAAACCCATAAAAGTAACTAAAAACTATAAAATCCCTCTAAAACCCTAAAAATGTTAAAAAAACTCTAAAAACCACAATATTCTAAAAACTCAAATAAAACATTAAAAGCCAAAACAAAATCCCTCAAAATACATAATAACCCTAAAACCCCTTAAATTCATAAAAGATACTGAAAACCATAAAAACATAAAAACTCATGGAAATCCCTATAAAAACCATAAAAACCTAAAAACACATGAAACCACTAAAAAATATAAAAAATGCTAAAAACTGTAAAACCGATTAAAACCCTAAAACACATAAAAACCATAAAAACATTAAAAACCCATCAACACCCTATAAATCACTAAAGATTCTAAAAACCCTTTAAACCCCTAAAAATTATAAACTCTAAAAAAACATAAGTATCATAAAAGACTATAAAAACTAAAAACCATAAAATCCCAAAAAAACCAAAAACCCCCCAAAGCCCTAAAAACCCTAAAATCCCTAAAAATCCAAAAAAACTAATAAAAATACAAAAAATCCATAAAAATACAAAAAATTTTAAAAAACCATAAAAAAATGAAAACCCTTAAAAAACCTAAAAAACCTAAAAAAACCTATAACCCCTATAAACTAAATTTTTTTAAAAACCCTAAAAACCATAAAAACCCCTGAAACCCCTTAGAAATCTAAAAAACCCATAAAACACTAAATCCTACTAAAAAAATAAAACCCTATGATCCCCTAAAGGCATTAGGAAACACTAAAAACCATTAAAATCCTAAAAACACAAAAAACCCCCTAAAACCCCCAAAAAAACAACAAATACCCAGAGAACCATAAAAACACATAAATATTCTCAAAATTCCAAAAAACCCTAGAAAACCATAAAAATCCAAACAAAAATCCCTGAAAATCCCTAAAAATTTAAAAAAACCTAAAAATATTGAAAACCCCTAAGAAAAACTCAAAAACCTAAAAACACTTAAAACCACTGAAATACCTAAAAAATCTAAAATACCTAAATACTCAAAAAACACTAAAAACCATAAAAACCATAAAACCCATAAAAATCTTAAAAACCCCTAAAATTCATAATAACCATAAATAATAACTAAAAAACCCCTTTAACCCACTAAAAATATTAAAAAATATAAAAAAACACACCTATAAAACTAAAAAAACAAAAAATGAAAAAAAACATAAAAATCCTAAAAACCTAAAACCCTAAAACCCTAAAAACCATAAAAATCCAAAAAATACCTTAAATAAGAAAAAAAAATAAAACCTCTAATAACATTAAAATCCCTGTGAAGACCATAAAAACCTAAAAATAGTTAAAATCCAAAAAAAACATAAAATGACTAAAAAATATAAAAAACCTAAAGCCCATAAAACCCATAAACCCCCAAAACACCCAAACAACCAAAAATACCCTAAAATGAATTAAAATATACAAATAAATTGATCCTAAAAAAAACATAAAAACTCTAAAAAACCATAAATATTCTAAAAACTCAAAAAAACCCAAAAATCCTAAAAATATCCATAAAAATCCTAAAAACCCAAAAAAACTGAAAACCTATCAAATTCCCTAAAAACCCTAAAAACAATAAAAACCATTAAAACCCTAAAAAACATAAAAAAATAAAAAATCATATAACCCCTATGAACAGTAAGAATATATTAAAAACCTAAAAACACATAAAAACCCTAATGACCTAAAAACACTAAAACCCCCTAAAAACTATAAAAACCCCAAAAAACCCAAAAACCACAAAAAAAATTAAAATACTATAAAACCCATAAATTACTTAAAAACCAATAACAACTCTAAATTCCCTTTAAACCCCTACACTCATTAAAAAAATCATAAAAACCTTAAAACCCAAAAAACTCAAAATAAAACACAAAAACTTTAAAAATTCATAAAAACCCAAATAAACCTCAAAATATCGAAACACCCTAAATACAATAAAAATAATAAAAAAGTAATAAAAATACCTAAAAAGGTAAAAAAAAATCCCATAAACCCTGAAAAACCATAAGAAAATATTAAAATCTAAAGAACACATAGAACCCTAAAAGACCTAAAAAACACTAAAAACCATAAAACCCTAAAAACCCATAAAAATTCTAAAAACATAAATTCCCCTAAAAATTATAAAAACCTTAAAAACCAGATAAACCACTAAAAAATAATTGAAAAATCTAAAAACCCTTTAATCCCCAAAAAACATAAAAAACCTATAAAAACCCTTAAAACCCTAAAAACTAAAAAGAAACGTAAAACCCAAAACAACCTATAAAACACTAAAATCCATAAAAATCATAAAACCCCTAAAAATTTATAATACCCTAAAAAACCAATAAAATCCTAAAAATCCCTAAAAATACCTAAAAATATAAAAATCCCTAAAAACTCTAAAAAAATAATAAAAACCTAAAAATTATTATAATCCCTTAAAAACCTAAAAAATGTAAAAAACCCTAAAAAACTACAAATAATAAAAACCCTAAACACATAAAATCACAAAAAACACTTAAAACCCATTAAAAACTAAAACCACTTCAATCCCCTAAAAATGTTAAAAACTCAAAAAACCATAAAAACTCTAAAAAATTAAAATCCCAAAACCCAATAAAACATAAAACCTAAAAAACCAAAAAAAAAACACCTAAGCCTTAAAAATCCCTAAAAACCCTAAAAAACAATGAAAATCCTAAATAATTGGAAAAAATACATAATGACATAAAAACCCCTTAAATCCCTAAAACCCCTATGAAAAAATTAAAAACCTAAAAACACATAAAACCCCTAAGAAAATGAAAAATTATAAAAACCCTTAAAAAAACATAAAAAACCTATAAAACTGAAAACCCCCTAAAAACCTTAAAAAACAAAAAAACAATTAAAACCCTATAAACAAACTAAAAACTATAAAACCCCTTTAAAAACCCAAAAATATTCAAAACCTCTAAAACCCTTAATAACCCAAAAATCTGAAAAAAAAACACTAAAATCTAAAAACCCCTAAAAACCATAAAAAACCTTAGAACCCATAAAAATCCTCAAATACCTAAAAAACATAAATCCCATAAATATCCTAAAAAATCAGAAACCCTAAAAACACTGAATACCCTTGCTACATGATCCAAGACCCGCTAGGAAGTGTCGTAGGAACCCAGTTCAACATTCACGTGTTGAGCACCTGAATTTTCATAGAAAGACAAGTTATAAGGGATCTAAATGTGAAATTAAGGAATAAATGACATGGTTTTATCAATTAAGAATCCAGAGAGAAATTTTCATTAATAACTCTAGCCAAAAAAATCCACAAAGGGTTAATAATCCTTTGATAAGTCCTGAATTAATCCAGAACAAAAAGGTTGCAAGAAAAACTCACTATAAAAACATTACCACAATTCATGAGGATCGAAGATTATAAATGGGAGGTTATTTATCGCTAAAGAGTGACTCAAAAGTGTAACAATTAGTTTCCCATCGTCAAAAATCCTAAATTATGAATTTTAAAATTTGGGCACATGAATTTACTTTAATGGACAAGTAGCACACCCTTTTGTAATGCAATGACCACCAGCCCACCACATTTTACCATTATGATTCCATGGTGGAGTGGGCTTAAAATTCACCACCCACCATGGAATGGGTCCTTAAAATAATATTTTGGACTTAATTAATTTAAATAAAGGTTCATTTTCTTCCCATAAGAAATGGTAGTGGGACTCCCCTTGGAATTCCAAGAATAACCCATTAAAGTCATCCTTATTTATCTTTGTATTCTCCCTTGTCTTTGTTCAACCAATTCAACCAAAAGGGTCTTATGAAATCATGAAAATTCTTCTCTCCTTATCAAGTAAACCTCCAACCCCTTGATTCCCATGTGTTCCTTAATCCTTATAATCACCTCCCTCCTCGAAAGGATTCATCCTCAAATATGGAATGTAAATGGAAGAAAGATCAGAAACATTAAAGGTGAAACTAACAATTCCATAAATATGAGGTAACTAAATATCATAAGCCTTATCATTGATATTCCCTAATAAATGAAATGTTGCATCTTCTCATGGATAATGTTTTTATTTTTTTTGCTCTAGAAGCCAACCTTTTATTAGGTTTTTCCATATCAAACTACCTAGATCCAATGTAGCTCATTTCTAACACATTAGTTCACAATAAAAATATTCTTGTAATAAAGACACAACATAAGAAGTCATTTATGGTTTAAGAGAGTTAGTGGTAAAACATTATCCATTTCATAGAAGCATGAGAGTTTCAACCCTCTCTAAATCTACAATTATCCTATTTTCTTGAAAATATTCTCACTTTTCCCTCCACACTCTTGTTTTTACTATTATTTTTCTTCTTATTTAAATTTATTTTATTTCCCTATTTTCTTATATGCCACTCATCACTAATTTTTCACTCTTTATTTTTATATTCTCTCTATTTTTTCACTATTTTATTTTTCCCTATTTTATTTTTCTCCCTCATCATAATATCTCTCAATCCTCAGTTAGACTATATTATCTTGAAATTTTCTCAATGATATAAGTATAACCTTCCTCTCATTGTATTCAAAATAATAGTAGTTGTTGTATCAATCATGTGTGACACTCCTATAAAATTTCCAATTCCATCTAATCAATATATGACTAGCATGCATGTGAACAACATCACATATCAACTTGTCTTCATACTTTTGAATAGAAAATGGGTGTTGGGTATTCTTAGTCACATTAACATCACCACTACTATTTAACCATTAAAATATACAATTTCATGTATTCTTGTTCGTATCTAAACCAAATTTATCAAACATAAAACCACTTATTACGTTATAGAAACTACCACAATTAGTGACCATATTATATACCATATCTTTGATGAAGCATATAGTATGAAAAATGTGGTACCTTTTCTCATGATCATGTTATCCTTTGTGTTTAGAACTCACATCATGGATTTCCACAATAATTTCTCCATGAATAGGGATCTATATTTATACATCCAAACACTCCTAATGTGGTGGAATATCATCTTTTCTTGAGAAATCACTAAGAATATCTATATCATACAAAATAATCACGGTTCTATTATGAGGTAATTATGAGGAAAAATTTACAAATACATGACATTTAAAACAATTGATATCACATGATTTGGAAAAAATATTACCCTCTATTTTACCTTTGGATTCCAGAAATAATGGTTTTGGTTCAGTGACCACCTCTGAATCCATTTTTATTCCCTTACATATTCTTTTGGTTTGGAATCCTTGAACTAGAAATAATATTTATAATCCTTACCATAATATATAGGGTGCATCCTTCTTTCCTTTACATTCTCTCTACTTTAGTATCCATGTGAACAAGATTCTCCATATCCAAATAGTGGTGCATGTCAACTATTTCCGGAATGTCATGGATGTGGTCTTTCATAAACCATTACATGGTAGCCCCTCTATCATCATCAATATTTTCCTAAATCATGATGATGGGTATCTCTTTTTGAATCATTTAAACACTCTTAAATCATTCTTTGAAAACATAAAAATTTATGATCAAATCATTATAATAGTATCTAGAAATAAACCGTTTACACATTACCACTTTCATATCCTCCCATGTGCAGATGGGTCTTTCAACACATTGTTTTCAACACACTTATAGTTGGTCCCACCAAATACTAGCATAGTTGGTGAATTAAAAAACCACTAATTTCACCTTATTATCCTATGAATATTTCTCCCAAAAAAATCATTCTCTAACTTTTTTTCCCATTCCAAGTATGTTTCGGTATCATTATTTCCATGGAATGAAGGGATCATTAACATTACAGCTCCAATAAAATCGGTTATATTCCATGTTTGTTTATTTCATTAAATTTGAAACTCAGGAAAATCAGAGAACTCCTACTTATCTTCAATTTCCCTCCTCTATGGTCGTTCTCTATAATTATAAGGGGATTTTAATTCATCCATTCTCACAAAAAAATTTGGAATTCATCTTTTACAACACCCATGATCAACTAAATGTCATTTCAATAGTGTTACTCACCACTTCCATTTAGGAATACTTCATGAAAATTTGTAGTGAATTAAATATAGACCTCACACACTCCATCACATGTTTACACTAAAAAATATTATATTAACTCATGTTTCACTCAATTACGAGTTTTTAACATAATGTGAAACTCTTTCCTTTTACATATAAAGTTTCTTCCTATATGTTTCTTACCCAATTAAAAAATATCTAAAAGAATCAATGGAGTGTGGAAATCCCAAACTTGAATTCAATGTTAAAATTAAAAATTTATTTAAGAGGAAAATGTGGGAAGGGGAAGATAATGGATGATGAAAATGATAAATGGGTGTAGGGGACATGATGTTACGATTTTTTTAACCTTTATTTTTTAATTTTTTTTCTCTTATTATGGAATAAATGCAATAGAAACTAGATGAATTTTAAATATGTAAATTTATTAGAAACAATAATTTTAAACATCAAATTGAATTAGTGTGAGTGTTTTGTTGTACCATAATGTCCATACTCATTGTATTGAGAAGTGATGGGGGACCTACTAGAAATTAGGTGACATCCCTAGGACGACAAAGGATGTAAATAAATGCAAAGGACCTCATAAATAGTAGCATGATGATTTTATCTTTTAACATAAAATTGAAAATCGTATTATAACCATAAAAACCAAAATTTTTAATTATTCATGATTATCAAAATGAACGATAATATGATACTAAAAAAATACAATATAAGAGTACAAGAAGAATAAATGTGACATAACCAATGGTACCAAATAAAAACAAAACCTAAAAACCCAATGACACCATAAAACAACTCCAAATTTTCTATAAGATCCACATCCACATTTCCAACCAATGGTTTCAAGAAGTTTCATTAATGAACCAGGATACCTTACCTCTACCAGTTTCTTAACATATAACATCTACAAACGCGCTGTAGTTCCCTTTTTTGGGGTGAGTATACAACTCGGTAGGATTTCCCCAATGACTTCCCAACTCACTCCACTAGGATTAAACATGTTATAAAATTTATATAAACCAGTTTAAATATAATTTAAAACTATTTTTATCCAACTAAAATATTTTTACATGGAAAACAATAAAATAATCCGTAAAAACGTTTTTAAATAAATACATCAACAAATAACACAATAATTTTTCAAGGGACACCAATAATACTTTTAACCATTTATCAATTTATGATTTGGTATAAATATTTCCATTTATAAACACATCCTAAAAAATAATCACACAATCTTGGTGTTACTATTAATGGTGGAACATCACATCCATACTTTGGCCCTTTGGTGGTAGTACTTCACAACCATTATCCATCCCATTCAACTAATGACCAACTATTTTTCCAAAATCATATCTGCCCATTTCAATAAAATAATTTCAACAAATACTTTACTTTCAATAATTAACCTGAATTTTAGAATCACTATTTTAAGATTTTAAAAGGCAGTTTTATAAAAATCCATCTAATTGAAATGATTTCCAAAAACCAAAATTCAAACTAGAGTTCTAAAAAATCACACCATGATATTAAAAAAATTCAACAAAATAAATAAATATGAAATCAATCCTTCACATTATAATCAATTGGAGTCGAGAGAGAAGACACCTACATATTAAACTTATGTGTAAATGAACAAAAACAAAACATATTTAAAAAAACATCTTAAATCATCAACATTACAACTTATATATCACTAAATTAGATCAAAATAATCACATACCACCATGATTAACATCACAAAACATGGATATATGTCCAAATGAACTAGATCCTTGATTCCCAAAGAGGGAAGAAGAAGAGATCTAAAGAAACTATTGATGAACGATAACCTACCAGAGAATCTAGGTCTCTAAAATGCATAGATTCACCTAGTAATCACTCTATGATCGAAAGGAATTTTATATAACCCCTTCTGAGAAAGAGTAGTTCATTTCATGACCTCTTTAGAAAAAAAGTGGCAGTTTTGGAGATAAATATGATTGGATCCATAATTTTCAGATCTAATATTCCATGGTGAAAAATTAGGGATCACATTTAGTAAATCCATTCACAATCCAATACCTCCCAACATGACTATCCTGGTTGAATCACATAGTTATAGAAACCATTCTCCAAACATTTTAAACACTACTTTCCAACATCACACAGTTTCTACTGGGAATCTACATGGTTTGGAAAAATTGTGCAAGTAACTATGCACCTCCCTAGTGTCCATTGTTTCAATTTTATGGTTTCTTGAAGGGTTTAATAGTTTTAACTAACCATGATCAAACTGTGTACCTCTAAAAATCCTAAAAAACATGTCGATTCTATTATTATCTTCCTAAAACATAACCCACAAATTTTATATACCTAAAATATATAAATAAAGAATCAAGTACCAATTACTGATGAGGATAAATTATTCCCACCATTATACTTTCCATCCTCAATAATTAGAAAACAAGAGTATTCCTAGAAGAGTCCTGGCTATTACTCCATCATTTCCTTTTTAAACTCTTAATTTTCATCCCAAATTTGAATTTGTTACCATAAAAGCTACACTAGATTGATAATTTTCCCATTTAATAGTTTTTCATTCATATCTATAATCTATACCTACTCATGAACCACTATAGAAATCAAGTCCAGGTCATTGTGATCCCATCGAATCACATGGTCAAGGATAGTTTTATAATTTCTCAATTGAGATACTTGAAACACATTATGTAACGAACATATACTTGGTGGAAAATACAACCAATATTCCCCCTAAATAACCTATTAAAGTATCTTAAAATGTCTTATTTATTGAGGAAATAACATGACGTACATCCCAAAATAAAAATTCACAAGGCCTAGGGATATTATCAAGAACACATGATCACACACCTAAAATGAAAACAACCATTAAAGATGATCCACATATGATTTATAACAACTCTATTCCAAATCCATAATATTTCTGATTAAATGAATCATATCCATTCTCTCTTGCCAAAGGATTGTTCTAACTAGTTAAGTCTCACTTGTTTTCTCCCAAAAAATAACTTAATGTAAAGGACACAGATAAAATTCCTAAAAGGAGCCATATGTATCGATTCCTAATTTTTTTTGTTGTACAATAAATCCACTATGAGTATGTGATCCTCCCATGAGCCATTAAAATCCAATACACAATCCCTTAGAATTTCTTCCAATGTTTGGTTCATTCTTTTTGAATTTCAATCCATTTAATAATAATACCCATTGATCATAGTCAACTGAGTCTCATATGATTGTTGTAATGTTTTCAAAAGACAAGACATAAACCTTCAGTCTCAATCATATACAATCGAGAGTGGAAGACAATGCTGCTTTAGAAATTCTTAGATGTTTATTTTTCATAAGTCCTCGACCTTATTATATTATCGAATATGGATTAAATGGAATGAATTTGTGAGTTTATTCACAATCATCCATATGGAATCATTTTTATAAAACCTCCTTGGTATACTTATAAAAAAAAAAAATTTATCAACTCCCATTTCTACATGGGAATCGGTTTAGAATATAGCATACCCGCTTGTTGTTGGTTCTCTTCCATAACCTGATGATAGGTGATAAATTTCAAACCACAATCATTAACCTTTCCTATCATACCATCCAATAAAAAGTGTGATTTCATTTTCGTATAAATAATTTTTATTCTACGATGCTAAACTAATCTCAAATGGAGATAATCATGAAGGAGTTGTTCCTAAAAATACAAAGGTATGGAAATTTTATCTTGAAACAAAAAAAATAGATTTTATATTAAACCTATATCCCTTAATGGCCTCCCCACCATTATGTTTTGATTTCAGAACAACACATTAAAAAGTGGATTTCTATGCCTATTAAACCTTATCTATTGAATCGGGAACAAAAGAAATAAGAATGAAAATAGAAACACTACCCGAATCTCCAAAATCCAATTGTATGTGAAAAATCATCAACAATATTAAATATTGATCTGAATAATCTTTTTACAACTAACTACATGAATTTATTCTTAATGCCTATTCCACAATTTCCCCTTTACCTGATGAATGCATTATACTAAATACAAACATTGGAAGATAATCCATCCACATTTTTTGTGACAAATTCAAATATTTATTTGAGAAAATGTGTTTCAAGTTATTATAATCAGTAAACACATTGAATTTATCACTAAAAGATAATAATGCTAGGAATTAAATGCATAGACCACACTTAATAGTTCCAAATTGTGTGTTGAGTAGTTCTTCTCAATAAACTGTAATTGTCATGATCCATAACAATAACCTAACCTCTATTCATGAGAACACACCCCAACCAAGATCACAAATAATTGAAATAAACCACATATCGTTGTCCAGATTCTATAAATATCATGATCATTACTCCTATAATGTGAATTTTATTCTCTTGAAAAAACATTTGATATTGATCGTTCCATTGGAATTGAACAATTTTCTTTGTCAAAGATGTCATTGGTGAATCTAGTCATTAAAAGTAAAAAAGGATGTCAGTAATTATCATCTAGGATAAGGAAACTATCTGTCTCAAATAAAATATTTATTAGTTTCCATGAAATTATATTTTCAATATTTTATATATCCAAAAAACACCAGTTTTATAGATAACATTCCCATGGAAAGTTACCAATTATATTCAAAAATCACACTTTGAAAGGATGTCATATACACAATGTTCCTCCAAGATACCCAACAATATTTCCAAATATTGATCATGGTCAAACATTTTCCTTGAATACACTAGTATGTCATCAAAAAATAACACCACAAAATAATCAAAATATCATTCTAATAGATGATTCATTAATGCCATAAATATAACTAGTTCATTTTTAACACCGAATGGAATGACCACATACTCATAATTACAATATCTACTTCTGAATGATCCATTAATTATATCCTCCTTTTGAACCTATTGTTAGTGTTATCATATACACAAGTAAATATTAGGGAACCGCTAAGATCCACTCAAATGATAAAAGAGTCATCAATGCATGAAAGTGGATACAGATTACTTACCATAACTTGATTAATCATACGATAATCAAACCAAAGTATAAGAATTCCATCAACATTTTTTAAAAATAGATCTTTTGTTCCCCACAATAATGTACTCAGCTAAATAAACCCCTTTCCTTCCAACTCCTCCAACTAGAATTTCAATTCCCATATTTTTTTGATGTCATCCAATAAGACGAAAGTTATATACGAGTGGTCCCTTATAAGATATTAATCTTGTACTCTACTTATCTTGTGGTTGTAATCATTGGGAAATTATCCATAAAACATATGGAAAATGGTCAATTTTTTTTGGAAATACACTATTCTCGATCTCATCCATAGATTCCATGGTTAAGGTCACCAAATGGTATGAGATATTTCTAACTACTAGTTCTAAAAATCCAGTGACACTTGCCTTTAAATTATGATTTCCTCAAAAGAGATGCTTGATTCCATCATCAATTCTAAAACTAACCCATTAGGTATAATAATTGATATGATATTTTAGAATTTTCATCCAATACATACCTATTATTAAGTCATTTAAATCCATATCAAGCACATAGAAGTCCCAAATCACGTCAGTCCCATTGTTAGTTATTGAACATTTTTTATCAAAAAAGGGTCATTATTCTTTTTTACAGAGGAATTTGAAGTCTAATAATAGAAGGAGTCATCTCAACATGAAATCCCAAAAGTTCAATAACACGATAAGAAAAAAATTAATGTGACTCACCCATATCAAACTAAACATTCATAAGGATAGCTTTCACCCAAATCATAAATCGCATCATCAATGATCTTGATTTATCATCTATGATCACTAGCTTAGCTCCATAAAATTTCTACTTTCTGATATTTTATAATTGTTTAATTGTTGATATTTCAATGGCTGTGGATTCATGGTATTCCTAGAGTCTCCAAAAATTACCTAGGATTTCATATGAGATCCATTCCGCTGCACTAATCCTGCAGAATCAAATTATGTCTGAGAAGCATGAGATGTGTCCCTATAAACTATCCTCAGAGCACTTGGAAAATTAAATGGTAGATGTCCCATTATATTATAATTATGGAATTATATTGGTGATGATTACAATATCTCATTATGTGATTGAGAGAACCATATTTAAAACAATTGGGTGTACCCTTTTGGTTAGGAGGAAGATTCACTGATCTCGCCATATGATTCTGAATCATACCACCATCTTTAAAATAAGTGTCCCTATTCCAGTTATTCCCGACATTATAGTTTTCACTAGTTACCATAGGTATTAATATGCTTCCTCCAAGCATATTTAATGAGATATAATTTTCTAACACTATTTCTTTATTAACAATCCTTTTGTAATCTGATATAAAAATCATATAAAACATTAATAAATTATCTATCCTCTACCCTAATTCAAAAATGTGTTCCATAAATGATGAAATTTTAGCATCATTGAGTGAAAATAATGAAAAATTAATAAATTTATCTTCACAGTTTATCATTGTTAGGTTAAAATTTTCAAAATAAATAAATGTGTCTTTTTTGCAATCAAGAATGTATTATGAGAGACTTATTTTATAAAAAATTACTCTAAATATTACAATGTTAGGACTTGGTCCAATTTATCCAAAACTTCTAAATCACACAACTAGTATACAAGATCTTATTTCATGTATATTTCCAAATTCATATTCATCTAAACTAGTGTGCCATGGAAATTGAAGATTTGATTTATCCAATTGTGCAACACCTCTACCTTTTCTGGTTTTGAGTCGTACCAAAACATGGGAGGATTCCTCTTTTGGAACTAAGCTGAATGATACATTTAACGTTGTTTGAGATTTATGTTCCCTATATCCCTGACTTGAAATTCCTGGAAAATACTCTGTACCAGTTGTTGGCTGACATGTGGCTTAGGTGAAAGTAGATTCTCAACATCCTGTTCTCGTTGGTTTCTATAGCACATATCAAGTGTAATTATCTATAAAAAAATAAAAATTAATTTAGTCTCACTATATAGAAACTTAAGGGTTATAAATTTAAAATTTCTACATCACACATATCCTAATAAGGATTTCAAAAATTTAATAATTTGATCTTTTAAACCATTAATTAAAATTACACAATGCCTTTGAAAATAAAACTATTTTAAACAATTTCCAAAAATAAATACTTTTCACTAAATCTTAAATCAATAATAAAAATGAATTATGTGCTCTTAAAAGGAATTAATTTCTATGAATGAATGTCAAGATCTTCTCATATGCTAACCCCATAACGATGAGGTAAGAATTCCTATAACTGTCTCAAAAAACCCATATACCCAACTCCCAAGTAAATTGAGTTTAAGAATAAAGCAGATAGCTATTCCTTTTTAGGATTTATGTTTAATGTTATGAAAATTCTATCTCTTTATTACCATCCCAATATGAATACTAATATGATTTTAAATTCAAGGACCAAACAAGATGATACCATTTGTAGCACCCAACCCTCCTCATTAGCTTGGGAAGTTATGGGGTAGATATAAGGACTTCGGTAAAATCTCCATGACACATAAGTTAGGTAATAAATTCCAAGATCCTCATAAAAAATTGGGTGATGATTGTAACTTTTGGATAAAAATACCAAACCAATGATATCTATAAAAATCAAACATCATATTGATGCATGAGTACCAAAATGAAATACAATACTTGACTAAACCAAAAGACAATATCCGAGTTCAAGACGAAGAAATGCGACATATACAATTGTACCAAATGATAATGAAACAAAAATAATTCAAGGAAACTAAAAAAAAACTCCCAATATGCTATATTCTATCCATACACATGCATAAACCAAGGTATTAAAAAGCATCACTAAAGAAATTGGGTGCCTTTACATTACTTGTGTCTTGATATATAACATCTGTAAACACACCATAGTTACCAAGAACGGGTGCGTTAAAAACTCCATAGTGTTCCTTCACGAAATTCCAAACAAAATCCACTAGGATTGACCGTGTTAGTACATTTATATTAAATTGTTACAAAAAAATTAATGAATTTCATATCCAAAAAATATAGTTTTCCTAAGAAAACAATCAAACCAGCCTTTAAAACCATTATTTTTTAAGGAATACAACAAAAAATAGCAATATAATTATTAAGGGAACATATATATTTTAACCATTAATCAATTTATGATTTTTTATAAAATTTTCATTTACCACACACATTCTCAAAAAACACACACACACAAGCTTGGTGTTAGAATTGATGGTGTAACTTCACATCTATACTCCTACCCTTTGATGGTGGTACTTACCAATAATGATCCATCCCATTCAACTCAATCCCAACCATTATGAACAAATCATATCAACCCATTTCTATAGATTCATATAAATAAATTAATTATATTAAAAAACCTACAATAATTATAAAGGAACCAATTTAAAATTATAAACAATGATTTTCAAAAAATCCATCAAATACCCATGATTTCCAAAACCATAATAAAAATGAGAATTCCATCAAATCACACCATGATTTTTTACAAAAAAAATCATTAAATTAAATTAATTCGAAATCCATCCTTCAAGTTCTAATCGATAGGAAATAATATTGAATAGACCTACCTATCAATATTATAAGAAAATGAATAACAATAAAACAACGTTAACAAACCAAATAAAATATTAAAGATTCTAATATAGATCAAAAAAATTTAAATCAAAACAATCATATCCCATCATGATTAAAATCAAAAAACATGGATATATCCCCAAGGAACTAGATCCATGATTCCAAAAGTTATAAGTAGAAGAGATATGAGGAAAATGATTAAGAAAAAGCACTTACCAATGAATTTATGTTCCAACAAACTTGGATTCACCTATGAATTTCTCTAAGAATGAAAGGAATTGTCTACAATACCTTAGAATCAAGTGGAAAAAATTTAAGTGAAAATATGTGGATTAATAGGTAAATAAGATTTGATCCAAAATTTTCAGATCTAATTTTCCCTTTTTCATGGTTAGGGAACATTGTTAGGAAATCCATGCATTGTAAACGAGCCACTACCTCTAAACATAACACACATGGTTGGATAACATGGTTAGACAAACCATGGAACAAACATGATATACAAGATAACCATCATTGAAATATTTATATTGGCCATATTAATGGTTTTTCCAAACAATGTGCCTCCCTATGGTCTACAATTTTATTTGCATAGTTTTCTAGATGTGTTTCACTATTTCTAATAACTATTCTCAAACCATTAATGTCCATAAAAGCTAAAAATATGAAGATACTTATCAACTCACAAAAAATATCCCAAATTTTGTATATTAGTAAAATATATAAATTAATGGTCATGTAAGTGAAACCATGTGTGTTAAATGCATGATTTTAAAATTGCAGAATTTATCGCATAATTTGATCTCGTTGTACGTTATATTTTATAGATTTTATTTTCAATGATTCATTATGGAGAAGAAATATGTGCTTATCAACTATAGTATTTATATAGAATATATAATAAATTAAGAATTAATGTTGTCTTTTGGTGAAGAAAAAATAGAATGAATTTATATTGGCCTGATTTAAAGAGAATATAAGATGGAAGAAAGGGTAGAAAATGACGAACGTGGTTTATTGAAATTGGCCTCTGATACAAATTGACACACTATCAAATATCCTATAGGAAGTGTCTTAGAAATATTTTTCAATGATCAAATGTTGACCACATAGATCTCTGCATGAAAACAAGTGAGAAAGGCTATAAATGGTGGAAATAAAGAAGAATGGATAGAGTGGTGAAGCTTGAAACCAAAGGCAAATTTTCTCTATGAAATATAGCCACAAGATGAAAAAATGGATTACAAATCCTTTTATATGTCAATAATTATGAAATAAAATAATGGTTTGAAGAAAACCCCACCATAATAACATTGTCTTCATTCCTGATTTTTAAATAATTCAAGGGGGTTTCTATTTATATATGACGAGTGATAAAAAATTCTAACACCTAGTTTACACAAGTAAAAAATCCAAATTGATGATTTTGAAATTTTTTGAACATGGTAATGACTTCAAGGGACAAGTATCACACCCTTTGTGAATGTAAATACAACTATACCACCACTTTATACATCGAATATTCCCTGGTGGGGTGGGCTGGAATTTTTAGTACAACATGGTATGGGTCATTAAAATCATGTTTGGGCCTTAATTAAGTTAAATATAGGCTATAATGATTACCCTAAGAACAGGTATTAGGACAACCCATGGAATTCCATGATTAACACATTTAAGTCCTCCTTCATTCTCTTGGTCTTCTCCCTTGTCATTAGGCCACCGACTCCTCACAATGGGTCTTAGGAAATCATGTCAATTCCACATTCATCATAATTTCCACCTACCACCCCTAGATTCCCATGTGATCTATGATCCTCATCAATACAAATAAAAACCATAAAAACCCCAAAAAACCAAAAAATGATAAAAATATTAAAAATCTATAAACCCTTAAAAATACCCGAAACCCTAAAAATCATAATGATCCTAAAAATAAAAAAAATCCAAAAAAAACGTGAAAAACCCTAAAACATTGAATACTAGAAGAAAACCATTAAACCTAAAAATAGTAAAACTCTCCCAAAATACCTAAAAATTCTAAAAATCCCAAAAAACCATAAAACCCCTAAAAACCCTAAAATTCCAAAAGAAACCCAAAAAACCCACAAAAAACCCTAAAAAACAGTACATGTATAAAATTGTTACAAAAATCTAAAAAGCAACAAAATCCCTAAAAAACACGAAAAACACTAGAAACCCCAAAAAACACAAAAAAACTAATTATCCCTAAAACCCATCAAAATACCTAAAAATAAAAAAAATCCTAAAATTCCATAAAAATACCAAAAAAAACCTAAAAACCCTAAAAACACAGAAAACCATAAAAAACTATAAACACTTAAAAGTCCTAAGAAACCTAAAAATGTTAAAAACTCTAAAACCTCTAAAACCCTAAAAATCTTAAAATCACCTTGGAACTATAAAAACCCTAAATCACATAAAACCCCTAAAACAATAAAAACACTAATAACACATTAACCCACAAACAATGTTAAAAACACTTAAAATATTTAAACTAATAAAAACATAGAAAATCCCTAAACAAAAAAAAACAAAAAAAACCCTAAAAACACTAAACAACCCCAAAACCCCTCAAAATCATTAAAAATATAGAAATTCATAAAATCCCCAAAAAAGACATGAAAACCCCTAAAAATGTAAAACACCTTAAAACCTTGAAAAACCCTATAAATTTCTTAAAAACCAATAAAGAGTTAAAACCCCTATAAAACATTAAAACTCTAAAAAAACTAAAACACCTTAAAACCCTAAAAAACCTAAAACCGTAAAAACCCTACAATCCTTAAAACCCTTAGAAACCCAGAAAAATCCTAAAACACAATAAAATAAAAAAACCCTTTAGACCCCTAAAAAAAGTTAAAAACTCTTTACACCACTAAAAACTCTAAAATACTAAAAAAAACATTAAAACCCAAAACCTTAAAATACATAGAACCCCTAAAAATCACAAAAACCCTTAAATTCGCAAAAAAACATAAAATCCTAAAAAAGAACAAAAAATCGCTATAAATGAAATCCCCCTAAAACTCTAGAAACTTCTAAGAATACCGTAAAAAACCTAAAAACACATAAAACCCCTAAAAACTAAAAAAACACTAAAAACCCAAAAGCCCCTAAAAACTATAAGAACCCAACAAACAATAACAAACCTAAATCCCAATAAATAAACTAAAAAACCACTAAAAACTATAAAAATACTTTAAACCCCTAAAATGTTAAAAAACTATTATACCCCTAAAAACCATAGGAAAATTGAAACCATAAAAAAACATTAAAAAATGATTAAACCATAAAAACACTAAAAACCATAAAACCCTTAACCATCCCAAAAACCCATTAAAATCCTAATAAATACCTAAAAATTTTAAAACCCAAAAAACCCAAAAAACCCCAAAGAGAACCATAAAAACCTAACAACACGTAATACCCCTAAAAACCTAAAAATACTATAAATAAAAAAGGGTCCTAAATAACCATAAAAATCCGAAACAAGCTCAAAAATTTCTAAAATTTGAAAACACCCTAAAACCCATGAAAACCACAATGAAAATCCTAAAAACAAAAAACAATTAAATACCTTAAAACCTAATAGTGATAAAAACCACAATACCCTAAACCCCATAAGATCCATAAAACCCCATAAAAACCATAAAACCCATAAAAACAAAGAAAAGACCCCAAAGCACTAAAAACTCTAAAAACCCTTTTAACCCATAAAAACCATTAAAACCATTAAAAACCTAAAAAGTAAAAAAAAAAACTCCTAAAAACCCCAAAAACCATAGAAAACCCTCAAATTCACTAAAAACCATAAAAACCATTAAAATTATTAAAAAGTTAAAAAACCATAAAATCCCTAA
The DNA here is from genome assembly GCA_963277665.1 of Viscum album. NCBI lineage: Eukaryota > Viridiplantae > Streptophyta > Magnoliopsida > Santalales > Viscaceae > Viscum > Viscum album. The sequence continues at coordinate 2,120,621,567 of OY728120.1, forward strand.
AAGCCATTAAAACCCCTTAAATCCATAAAAACCCTAAAATCCCTAAAAACACATAAAATACCTACAAACCAATAAAAACTCAAAAAATTGTTTAAACCATAATGTACATTGAAAATTCTAAAAACCATAAAAAATATTAAAAACTCTAAAAAATACCTTAAAACCCAAAAAATCATAAAAACCCTATAGAACCCTAAAACCCCACAGAAAATAGAAAAACCCCTAAAAACTCATAAAAACCTAAAACCCCAAAATATCCCTAAGAATATTAAGAATACTTCAAAAAATAAAAAACCCTAAAACCCTAAAAACCCAACAACACTTAAAACCACTAAAAACCTAAAAATTTATAAAATATCTATAAATCCAAAAATCTCGAAAAATGATAAAAATTCTAAAAATCCCTCAAAACCAAAAAAACCTATTAAAATACAAAAAATATACTAAATATCCCTTTAAAATTAAAAACCCTAAACCATTAAAAACACTAAGGAAACCAAAAAAAACTAAAAACACATAAAACTCCTAAATAGCTAAATAAATTCAAAAAAGCCTAAAAACCGCTTGAAACCCTAAAATCCCTAAAACTCCTAAAAACCATAAAAACCATATAAACCCATAAAACCCTAAAAAACAATAAAAAACACTAAAACCATTTAAACTCCAAAAAGTTTAAAATATATAAAAACATTAAAAAACCATAAAAACTCAAAAAACCCCTTCAATGTAAAAAAACCCTAAACCCCTAAAAACCCTATTAACAATAAAATAATTAGAAACCCTAAAAACCCCTAAAAATAATAAATACAATAAAACCCCCTAAACCCTTAAAAACCCAAAACCCATAAAAAACCCTAAACCCCTAAAAAACACTATTAACAATAAAAAAATTAGAAACCCTAAAAACCCCTAAAAATCATAAATACCATAAAACCCCCTAAACCCTTAAAAAAACCCAAAACCCATAAAAACACTTAAATATCCATGCAGTTTTAACATAAGGTGGTAAGGGTGAAGATGATATGATGTGGAAAAGAAATAAATATTGTAACTAGAATAGGGATAAGACCCAAGTGTCCTTATTATTCTTGCTGAATTAAAGAATCAAGTCATACATAATTATTATAACATTAACTAAGTTGGTTTGATTCTTATACAAGGAATAAAGGTTTTATTATCATGGTTGGGCCCATGATTAGAGATCAAGGAATCTTTATGTATCTCAAATAGATGATAATCAAGCCATATTTAGTTCTTTAAACAATAATTACTCACGCCAATCGAGTTTGACATGAAGAATGGGGGATTTTGACACGATCTGATAGAACAGTAAATCTTAAGACATAAAATGGTATAAGGAACAAATCATATATCATATGGAAACAGTCTGTAAAGATCTGATTTATATAGTAGAGGAGAAAAGAAAATAAGATGATTTTGTAATTATGTATGGGCCCAAAATTTGAGATTTAGGCATCTCTACTTATCTCATTGAAAATGAAAACAAATCCAAATGTAGTTCTGGAAATAAGGTCTCTATGAAGATATAACTCTGACATAGAATGGAGGGGGAATCACATTATACTAAGGATTAGAGATTATTTCAATGATATTTTCTTATGGAACATTCTAACATAAAATAGAGAAGACATTACTTTTATAGTTTAATGTCATGCAACAAGGAAAAATGATGTAATGAAAATTAACGTCATGTGACAAGGATAAATATGGTACACATTTTAAGGGCATGAAGCATGGACGCTTATGGTTGTTGTGCAGTTTAATGTATTGCAACTTGGAAATTGTACTATTCAGTTTTTAGTCTTGCAGCAAGGACATGAGGGTTGCACAGTTAAATATATTATAGTGAGGATGACTTTTACCACTACACAAAGTATTTCTTTAAGAATCTCACATTGGTTGGAGTTGTAATATTCTCTCTTTCCATTGATATTATGGCATGATCTCCATTTGAATAGACCATATGTATGGAATAAGTTCCTTCCCAATTTTTCTCAAGCTTTATATGTTTCTTCTGGGGTATCATTGGAGTCCTAAGGACCAATACCAATTCTCCTTGAAGAAATGATCGGATCCAAACTATCTTCTTAATATATCATGGTATTATATTCTGATAGGCTTTTGAATGATGTAAAGTATGCAATCTTTTCTTGTCTAATCGTTCCAGCTCATTGAACCATTTCTAAAACCTCTCATCAGTAGGGAACTAATCATAGATTGAAACTATGAGTAAAGGAAAATACATTTCAATTAGAAAAATTTCTTTGGTTCCATATACCAATGAATAAGGAGTAGCTCGGGTGGTTGTACGAGTAGTTGTATAATAATCCCATACAACATTCAAATGTCAATCAAGACATGATTTCTTATCTTTATCCACCATATTTTGGAGTATATTTGAGAGAGTATTTTTTAAGGCCTCTAGCTGTCCACTGGCCAACACATGATAGCGAGATGAATAGTTGGGTTTGATATTATGCACATGATATAAATTATTTACCTAAATTGAACAAAAATTGATGTCATTGTCTATCAATATAGTATGAGGGACACTAAATCTAGTGATGATGTTGGTTTTGAAAAAACTAAAAATTCTTTTGGCTTCGACTTATTTGAGAGGTATTGCCTCGGCCCATTATGAAAAGAAGTATGTAGTGGTAAGGATATACTAGAACTACTTAGCTATAGCTGGGAGATAAGGCCCTACTACATCCATTACCCATGTGGAAAATGTCCAAGAGTATTTAGTTGTATGTAGAAACTCTAGGGGTTGATGAATGAAGTTGGAATGCACTTGGCAGGGATGATATTTCTTAGGGAAATTGTTTCAGTCCTGTGACATTGAAGGCCAAAAGTATCCAACCCTTTAGATCTGGTTAAAGAGTCTATACCCTCACTGTTGGGCACCACAAGTTCCTGAATGTACTTCTTTCATGACAACTGCAATCTCTTATCTATCAATACACATGACGAGTATTCCATCAAAGCCTCCCTTTTAGAAGATCATTTGGTGGTATTGACTTTCATAATGAGTAAAATTGGATGCTCATAACTGGATCGGTTATTTTTCAGCCCAATTCAGTAGAAGTACTCAAATATATTCCATTATGGATGTTCTCCATCCCATTATATGAACATATGTATCAGAAATAGGGCTAATTTCTTTAATTTACTCTATTCTAGTTTATAAAAAAGGTGAGACAACACAATAATGGGCTATGCTAATGACTGTCTCATCTTAATTTCGAATAGCCAAGGTTGTAGAAACAATAACCAGTACATCTACTTGGGAAATTTGTGATTGTGGGACATAAGACAATGTCGTCTATGAGAAAAATTCATCCATTAACCATCTCATGTAATCACCCAAAGGGATTAACTCTTATTTTCAGATAGAATATTCTCCATTGATTTTCTTGATTACCAATTATGAATCACCTTTTAACTTCATGTGATTGATTTTCACCTAAAGTACCAATTCCTAATAGGAAATGAGAGCTTTATACTCCGCCTCATTACTGGTTCCACCTTCTGATAATAGGAAGGAATAAGGCAATACTACCTTTTCTGGGGAGATAAGGAAAATTCTGAACCCAACTTTATTATGATTATGGTTTTCTATTATCATCATTGTATGAATTCTAAAAGCACCATTAATGTACATTTCCCATGTTTGGGAAATATCTTGAATAGACGTGACCTCTTCATTAGGAAGTTCAATATTTAATGATGTATCTTCTGTAGATGGATGCTCAGCAAGGAAGTCATCCAGATCTTGGCCTTTTATAGACTTTTTAGGCTCAAACTGGATAAAACTATAGAAAAATAACTTCCCATTGTGCAAGACGCATTGTATGCATAGGAAGACCAAGTTTAAATTTGAGTTGGTTATTGTGAGAAAAAAATTGGGCCTCATGATGTTGTAGGTAGTGCCTCAATTTCTAAACTACAAAGATTAATGCTAGGCAGAACTTTTCAATACTTGAATATCAATTTTATGTAGCAAGCATAATTCGAATGAGATAGTAAAAGTTGTTTTCATTCCCAACATCATTATTTTGAGCAAGGAAGGCACCCAGTGATCACTGTAAAGCTCTCTCATAAAGAATAAGAGGCATTCCTTCAACAGGTGGCATTAATACTATTGGACTCAAGAGATATTTCGTGTGGGTATCAAATGCTTTTTCACAATCTTTAGTCCATTGGTAGGTGACTCCCTTCTTCATTAATGTGGTGAAGGGTAAACACTTTCCTTACAAATCGGAGATAATGTTCTGAATGTATTCCAAGTGTCCTTGGGGCCCTCTTAATTCATTCAAATTTCATGGAGGTTACATAGCAAGGATTGATTTTTTTTTCTCAGGATCAACTTTGATACCACGATGGTATACAACAAAGTCATGAAAGATTCCTCAGGTTACCCCGAATGCACATTTCAAGGGGTTAGTCTTTAAATTTTGTTGACGAAGTTTGTGTAATATGGTCTCTAAATCAGCCAATTGACTGGAACATTGTCTGGATTTGACTACCAAATCGTCCACGTAATATTTATCAAATTTCCCTTAGAAGGGTTTGAAGATATGGTGCATGGAACGTTGGAATGTTGTTCCTGCATTCTTTAAACCAATGGGCATTACACGATAGGAAAAACCAACATTGAGGGGATCTAAAGGCTATATATTATTTATCTTATGGGCACATACGGATTTTATTATACCCAAAGTATCCATCCATGAAGGAAAGATATTTAGATCCAGTCATTGCATAAATTAAAATCTCTATAATCAGAACTGAAAAATCATCTTTATGACAATACTAATTAAGATCTATGAAATCAATGCAAAATCTAATTTTCCATTCCGTCTTTTTCACTTGTACAATGTTGTTTGGACATTTTGGATATTGTAATTCCCTAACAATGTTATCCTTTATAATCTTATCATATTCAACATCTATTTTAGAGGCATGAGTTGGGTGTGTTCTTCTTGCTACTTTCTAGAATCCACAATGTTCTTCTGGTAAACACAAATGATGGGTGGATCCATGAAGAATAATTCCTAGAATTTCTATATAATTCCAAAAATATATATCTCGGTGTTGCTTTATAAATGAATTATACACATCTTGATCTTCATAGGTTATGGCCGCACTAATTAGAGTGGTGCGTGTATCTTCTTCCGTACCCAGATTTATTTTTCCGAGATCATCCATTATGGTAGAGACACCTTCCACAAGTGTTGGAGGAGCATCCCCAAGATCATCCTTTTCTAATTCATTGCATGTTACCTATTCTATTTCCACTTTCATTGTAGATGACGAGGAAAAACTCCAATAGTTAGAGGGGGAGTAAGTATTTTAACATCCTGAAGAAGAGACCACCATATCTGACCCTACTAATGATGAAGTGTGTTCATGTTGTAACAAAGATGATATGATGGATTAATATTCAACAACTTTTTCTTCCTCTATCATTTCTAAAATTTCTTCTACTCTGATTGATGAAGTAGATGCTTGTTTTAGTTCAGCAGATGAAATGAAAACATCTCCATTTAGAATTCCAACTATACTGGGTGAATCACTAATCTCTCCCATGTTGTCAAGCTCAGTTGCCACAATTGAAATTATGAAAGTTATTGGATGACATTTTGGATTTTTTTTATCCTTCCAATTTGATTGATTGGTAGAACATAATCTATACTGAAATTTATGAATGGATTTGCTGGGATCATTTACAATCAACTTGGAGCATTAACTTTGGTTATTTCTTTTTTCATAGACATTGTTACTTTTTTGTGATAAAACTCTTCCACAATGTATTGATATTAATTAGTTTTGAATGGAGACTTGTCACCACACAATGTTATGATTTGACCATTGAAACAATAATTAATACTTTGGTGGTATAAAGATGGTATGGCAGCATGTTGATGCAATCAAGGCCTTCCAAGTAGAATATTGAAGGCTATAACCGGACAAACAACCATGAAAACTGAATTAGAGACAGGATCTCTAAACTGAGTTCTGAGTGTAATATCACCCAAAGGTTCTTGTTCATTCTGGTCATATCCTAGCAACATTAATGTTGAAAGAGATAATTCAGATTCAGTTAGGCCCAATCAATGAAGTGTAAAAATAGGAATGAGTTTGACTCTGGAGCCATTATCAATGAAGGATCGTCGGATTTCTACATCGTTGAATTTTCTAGATGAATATAAGGGTTTCATATGTCTATGTACAACATCATATTCATCTTAAACTGTAAATGATATGAATGCATGACATTCTATAGGATCATTCTCTAAAAGGTAAACCTCAACATCAACTACATCAGTTTAAAAATCAAGAGGAGTTGAAATATCATCAATGAGTTCTTCTCGAAGATCTTTTGATTGATTCAAAGCATCCATAATTGATAACTTGGAAGGTAATTGGGCCAATTGTTTCAAGAAATTATACTTTTGGTCCAAAGGCTTGTGTTTTCCAGAATGAAGATGTTGTTTTGAAGGTTTTTGGAAGTTGATGCTTCTAATGTAGATGTACCCTGTGTCAGAGTATAAGCTGGAAATACTCCTTGATTTGGAAGATTAGGCTGAATAGGTCTATTCACTTACTGAGATGAAGATTGTGTGACTTTTAATGAGCCATCCAAAATAATCTTTTCAGAACCAAAACTGTCTTGCATTGAAGAAACTCCTAGTCCTTGTTGAGCCCGTAGAAGGGATCTTCCTTTAGATTCTACTGCAAATATGGTTTGAGCAGGGGTATAGTTAAAATCAGGGTTTCTAGAATTCTCACATCTTCCCCTCTCTCCTCGACCCTGACCTCTTCCTCTAGTTCCCCAATTTGGTATAAGGAATTTCAACTCATTATAATGAAAATCACTATTGGTATAAGGATCCATTAAATGGATAATGTTGATAGAACCAAAGACCAATTCTTCATCTAATAGAGATTATTTCTGACAGGTTAATTCTGATTGTGCCATTTGGCGGGGCAGTGCTCATGCTTTTGAAACAGACTGCATGAATTATTCCAGGGTCAAGGACAACATTGGTATTAATGTGAAATCATATTCTATTGACTGTTATTTTTCCTTATGATCACTTAACTTCTTTGAGGATTTCCCTTTTGATGACGGTGGTTTTTTTGTGATAGGAGTGGCAGAAGATACAATCAGTTCTTTCCACTATGTTTGTAAAATGGAATGAGTTTATTTGATTGTTTTCCTGATCATCTAGTCATTATATTTCTGAAAATTTTTACTTTTGACTTCCTGTAATTCGACTTCTTCCTCTGGATCAGTAGAGGTAACACATGATACTTGAGCTGACAAAATTTTCAGTTTCACTTCTCCAGAATCTACCATCTTTTGCAAGAGGTCCTTAAAAACAAAACATTCTTGTATGGGATTCCCTAAAATTTTGTGAAAGGGACAATAATTTCTAAGATCGTAATATCCTTCTTTTTTTGGTTTCTTCAGCCTTGGTCAGATCACCGAATTGTTTTCCAGAGATGTTATAAAGTAACCATGAACTTGTTCACTCCGAAGAGAATAAAATTTGTTCTTTAATTCCTCAAATAGTTTCTACCTTTTTATCTTTTTGATCATCTTGACGAGGTAGTCATTCATGTTGATGCTTAGGAGGTTGATCCCTTCGATATGATGAAGGTCTGGAAGTAGAAGAAGCCACAGGTGAATTCTTGAGTGTAATTGTAGAAGCTTATCCATTTCCTACCCTCCTCCTCGATGTTGATGGAATTACATGAGATTTAGCCTTATTTTATATAATAGAGTCATCTATCTATTGACCGATTGAAGTAAGGTCTTGAAACTCACCTGTGTATTTCACAGGGATCAATGGCGTGCATACCTCATCACAAATATTTTCTACACAAATAGGTTGCAATTCTTCTTGAGGGAGTGCTAGACGTAAGGAATATGTTAATCCTTTCCATCACACAATGAAATATAAAAATCATTCATTATCCCACTGTTTACAATTGGTAAGATAAAAAACTATAATCTTTGGTAGCATTCACCTAAATTAAAGATGTAATTTATTATGGAGATCTTCCCATATAGTAATTGATCGAGATTGTAAACTTATATACTAGACAAAAGCTGGTCCCTCTAATGACTACACAAAACACCTAGACTTTAATGCTTCTTGTTGTTGAGGAGCTACCATCATGGGATCACAATGAGAAAAAAAATTTGTTATGTTTTGTCCCAGATCTCCCGAACTATTATATATTGGGAATGTGGTATTCAAAAAATTTGGTGGGGGAGGAATTGCATCCACCCATTCCAGGTAATCTCTCCTCTCCAGCCAACCTGGTGCACATCATTCCCACATAGCTTCCAATTGAGTCGTTAATGTCTCAATGGTGTTTATGATAATTTTCGGAATATTTGAATGAGCTCAAACTTGTGTAGGTATAGCAACTGGAGCTTGAGATGGTGCAACGACCGACAAAACCACTAATCGTGGTGCTGATATTTTCCTTGAATAACCCATGGCAACATGCCTATCAGGATATGTCTGATCCATCCTTGATTGTATACCCAGTGGAGGGAATTCATTATCCACATTTTTAGTTACTGAAAATTCCCTTTGCTGAGGAGCTCCTACCAGATTTTCAAGTTGAGGACCTACCTGAGGAGTACGTCTAGCAGAAATGTTTCTTTGATGTTACTATGTATTGAGTTTTTTCAACTCCTTCATTTCTTCTTCTTGTCGTGAAAATCATTCTTCAATATAAAATAGTTGACTTTCTACAGTGGAAAATTGTGATGCAATATGACATTTTCCATTCCCCTTTTTAGATTCCTTTCGAATGGGTGGAAGTTGGTTATTTGAAGGCATACCTAGATTTTGGGTAAGCCTCTAATTTCGGGTATGCACACCATCTTCATTGGCCACAGGGTGTACAATATTATGGTCAAGAAATTCATCTTATGATTCCCTTGAACTGGACTCATTTTCTAGTGTATCTTCTGCAGTGGTGTTAATGACATTCAATGACCCATAATGCATCGATCGCATTCTGTCAGTATTTTAGTAAGATTGTATCCCTCCGTTTCTTCCATCAGACTCTATTCTCCAATAAGATGAATTCCCTGGAACTATTTAGCAGACAGTAACCTGAAGGGAATTCTCAGATAGTTCAGTTGTATGCACTCCTTATGGATTCATGCATAATCTGTAGAAAGCCAACTTCCGTTGAGGAGAGGATTCCATATGTGAAAAATCCCCTAGCCCTGCAGGCTGGGGCTGTTCTTGTTCGTATTCATAAAATCATTGAACTTTGTTTCATGAATTTGAAGGTTTATTTAAATGATCCCCCATACTTGCAAGCTGGTGTGATTCTTGAACTAATATGGCTGAAATTCTAAAAACCTTAAAAACCCTAAAGAGTCTCTGAAAACCCTAAATCCCCATAAAAACCATAAAACCACCTAAAATCCTAAAATGGACAAAACCCATAGAAACCTAATAATCCACTACAAACTCTAAAAACACATTAAAACCCATACAAATTTTAAACAACTCTAAAATAACATATAACCCTAAAAAACCCATTAAACCATTAAACCCCTAAAGACCCTAAAAACACTCAAGATACCTAAAACCACTAAAAACCATAAAAATCATAAAAAATCCATAAAATCCCAAAAACAAAAAAAAAATCATAAAAAACCTAAAAACCCCTAACAAAACCTAAAAACCATTATATACATAAAAACTCTAAAAACCAAAAATTTTATTGATCATTAAAAAATACCCTAAAATACTTAAAATTAAGAAAACCCCCAAAAATATTATATCCCCCTAAAACCCAAAAAATCACTAAAAATTATAAAAAAACGTTAAACCTCTAAAAATGTTTAAAAAACATTAATAATCCATAAAAAGTCAAAAAACTCAAAAAATCCTAAAAGAAACATAGAGAACCTTAAAACCATTAAAAAATAGAAATCCCTTCAAATCCCTCAAATCCCTAAAATCCAAAAAAATCCAAAAAAACACTAGAAATCCATAAGAATGTAACAGAACCTAAAAAACATGAAAACCGATAAGAAAATCAAAAAAACTAAAAAACACTTAAAACCCAAAAAATATATGAAAATATTAAAACCCCTAAAAACTATTAAACCCCTAAAAACTATTAAACCCCTAATAACATAAAAAACCAAAAATATCCATAAAAACAAAAAACCTAACTAAAAACTAAAAAAACTATTAAAAAGATAAAAGCATTGAAAAATAATAAAACATTAAAAACCCTTAAAAACTCAAAAAACTCTAGAACCCATAAAACCCTAAAAGACCTTTAAAAACCGTAAAAATACTCAAAATCATTAAAACCCCTAAAAACCATAAAAATCATAAAAAATAAATAAAACCCCCTGAAAATGTAAAAACCCTACAACCCTAAAAACACGTAAGGAATACATAAAAACCTAAAACACATAAATCCACTAAATATTCTTAAAACACTAAAAACAATAAAACCCCTATAAAACCCTCAAAATCATAGGAACACCAAATATGCTTTAAAACCCTAAAACCCATAAAACCCAAAAAACAAATAAAAATTCTATGAACCCTTTAAGACACAAAAAATATTAATAAATCTGTAAAAAAACTTTAAGCCATAAAAATAATGTTGAAACGCCAAAAAACCAAAAAACCCTTAAATATCTAAAAACCATAAAATCCCTCAAAAACCCTAACAATCCTAAAAAGCCTAAAAATAATACAGAATTCCAAAAACCTCTAGAAATTTTAAAAACTCTAAAAACACTGAAAACCCTAGGAAAACCATAAAAACCTAAAAACACTTAAATCCCCTAAAAACCCAAAAAATGAAAAAACCATAAAACCCAAAAATCCACAAAAAACATTAAAAACCCTAAAAAATACATAAAAACCCCAAACCCTTAAAATTATAAGAACCCTTTAATCCCCTTAAAATTATAAAAACTCTAAAAACCATAAAACCACTAACAAATTGTGAAAAAACTATAAAACCAAAAAAACACCAAAAAACCCTAATTTACCTCAAAGTACCTAAAATACATAAAAATCCATAAAAGTTACTAAAAATATATATAACCATTAAACACATTAAATCCCCTCATAAAAATGTAAAAACAGATAAACACCTCAAACCCCAAAAAATCAATAAATGCTTAAAACCATAAAAAAACTCTAAAAAGACCCTAAATTCCTAAAACAAAATATATACATAAAATCCATAAAACAATAAACACTCAAAAAAACTCTTTAATCTCCTAAAAATATTAAAAAAGATCATAAAACCCTTAAAACCGCAAAAAACTATTAAAACCCTAAAAACCTAAAAACACTTAAATATCCCTAAAAACACTAAAAACAGATAAAAATCATAAAAAAAATTTAATAATAAAAAAAGGTAAAAAACACTAAAAAATCTAAAAAATCATAAGAAACCCATAAAAAACTAAAAATTTATAAAACCCTTAAAAAATAAAAAAATATTAAAAGCCTTAAAACCCCTAAAAAACATAATACCCATAATACCCCCAATGTCCCTTAAAATCATTTAAACAAATAAATACCCTTATAAAACTAGAATTTCTAATATCCATGTAAACATCTAAAAACATTAAAAACTCTAAAACCCCTCCAAACCGTAAACAACTAAAAAAACCCAAAAAAACAATAAAAACCGAAAAAACACTAAACACTATCAAATTCTCTAAACACAATAAAAACAAATTAAAATACTAAAACCCCCATTTAAATCCCTAAAAACATAAAAAACCTAAAACCATTAAAATCCTAAATAAAACCATGAAAACCAAAAAACAATTTAAACCACTAAAAACCTAAAGAATACTAAAAATAATAAAAAACTCTAAAACCCAAAAAACCCTAAAGACAACTAAGAACCATAAAAACTAAAAACCCATAAAACCCTAAAAAACTCTAAGAAACCTAAAACCCTTATAACCCTTAAATCCCCTAAAAAAACTAAAAACCCATAAAATTCCGAAAAAATCCCTAAAATCCAAAAAAAATTAAAATACCCAAAACCATGAAAACCCCTAAGAAAAATCTAAACCCCTAAAATACTAGAGACATTAAAAACCATAAAAATCCTAAAAATTATCTAAAACCCCTAATGACCTTAAAACCCCTAAAAATATAAAAAATCATAAAATCACCATAAAATCAACTAAAAAATCTAAAAATCCCATTAACCCATTACTACATTAAAAACTATAAAAATAATAAAACCCCTAAATTATTCAAAATAAACCATAAAACCCAAAAATTCCATCCAAACCATAATAACACTCAATATCCCAACAAACCCCAAAACCAATAAAAATCCTTACTAACCCTAAAAACTATAAAAATCCTAAATAACCCACAGACACCACTAAATGATTAAATTCTCTAAAACCCAAAAAATCCACTAAGAAAACCATAGGAACCTAAAAACACTATAGAAACCAAAAAAACCTTAAAACACTTTAAACCACAAAACCCCTAACATCCCATAAAATCCTTAAACACATTAAAAACCCATAAAACCCATAAAACCGCTTAAAACTATAAAGACCCTTTAAACCAATAAAAACATTAAAAAACTCTAAAAACCGTTTAAAACATTACAAAAACCCCGAAAATCCCAATAAACCCAAAAAAAACATAAAACCCACAAGAACAATAAAAATCCCTAAAAACCCTAAAAACCATAAGAATCTTTAAAAATCCCTAAAAACCCTAAAAATATAAAACAAACTCTACATCCTTGAAAACCCCTAAGAGAACCCTAAAAACCTAAAAACACATTAAACCCCAAAAATATTAAAAAAAGATAAAACCCTTAAACCCTTAAAAACCCTATAAAGCATAAAATCCCTAAAAACACTCACAAACCATAAAAACCAATTAAACCCCTAATGACTCCTGACAGATCTAAAACCCCTTTAAACCCCTAAATTTTTTCAAAAACTCTAAAACACATAAAAACACTACAAAATCAAAAGGCCCCTAATCACAGAAATTAGAAAAAACCAAAATCCCTAAAAACCAAAAAAAAACCCCTCAAATTCACCAGAAACCCTAAACCCCACTAAAATCCTAAAAAGCCCTAAAAATATAATAACATAAAACCCTTAGAAATCCCTGAAAACCTAATGAAAGCTTTAAAAACCTAAAAACTCTTTAAACACCTACAAACATAAAAATCCTTTAAAACCCCCAAATCTATAAAAACCGTTATACCCCTAAAAGCCTATAAAACCCCAAAATACACTAAATTCTCAAAAACCCTTTAGAGCCCAAAAAAGTGATAAAAATACACAAAAAACCAAAAACACCAAAAAAACTATGAAAACACTAAAAAACCCAAAAAAGCATGAAATCACTAAAAACCTTAACAATCCCCAAAAACCAAAAAAATGCAAAAACCATAAAATCCTATTAAAATAAAAAACACAAAACACATAAAAAAACAAAAAATTTGAAACCTCCAAGTAAATAATAAAAACCCAAAAACAATTAAAATCCCTAAAGAACTAAAAAATTCTAAAACCCAAAAAAACTAAAAAAACAAAAAAAAAACCCATAAAAATTTTCAAAATCCCTAAAAAACCAAAAAACCTAAAATACTTATATAGCCTTAAAAATCCATTAAAACAGTAAACCCCCAAAACACTAAAAGAACCAAGATACCTTAAAACGTTAAAACACTTAATACCTATAAACATGAAAAAAACCATAAAACCCCAAAAAAATCCCTGAATCCCAAAAAAACATTCAAAGCTAAAAAACTATAAAAATCAATAAAACCCAAAAAAGAACTAAAAACTATAAATTCCATTTAAACTACTAAAAACATTAAAAAAACATTAAAAATTTATTTAAAACCATAGAAACTCAGATAAACCTAAACCCCCCAAAAATCATAAAACCCCTATAAACCCTAAAAACCCTAAAACCCCAAAAATCCCTAAAAAACCTAAACCCATAAAAATTGTAAAAGTCATAACAATCCATGAAAAAAGTAAAAAACCCTAAGACCCCTAGAAACCCATAGGAAAACCCTAAAAATCTAAAAATACTTTAAAAAAAGACCCTAAAAAATATTAAAACCCAAAAACCCCTAAACTATAAAGAAATAAAATAAAGCCCCACAATACCTTAAAACTCATTTAAAGAGCCACAAAAAAACTAAAATATATAGAAACCCTTTTACCCCCTAAAAACGTTAAGAAAACTTCAATAAAAATAAACTCCATAAATAATCAAAAAAAACCCCATTATCCTAAAAAATCATTAAAATGGAAAGACCCCAAAAAACCCTAAAACCTGTAAAAATACCTAAAACCCCTAAATTTCCATAAACAAATAAAAATACCTAACAATCCCTAAAAATGTAAAAAACAAAAAAAATCATAAAAAAACTAGTAAAACATTAAAAATCCTAACCCCCCCAACCCTACGAATGATAAGACCCTAAACCACTAAAAACTCATAAAACCTTAAACCCCCTAAAAATCATTAAAACCAATAAAACCCCATAAATCCCGTAAAAATTAAAACCTCTAAAACCAATTTAAAACCACAAAAAATGTTAGAAACCACTAATAACCGTTTAATACTATAAAATAGATAAATGTCCTAAAATCCAAAAAACCCATAAGACACATAGAATCCCAAGAGAAAATTATAAATACTGAAATATCCTAATGTTTTGTGCAGGAATGTATTTTTTTAATAATTTTATTCAAACTCAATTTATTTTGATTAATGAAATGATTTAAGGAGTTTGGGAAATTCCTGGGGTGTTTTGGGGGTTTGGGGATTGGTAAATGAGGAAAAAGGGCTATGCTATACTGATAGAAATGTGGGGGAACATTTACTAGTAACTTTTCACCTAAACCATGCGACCAGCAGAAGGGGGTGCATAGTTAACAAAACCATGTATGATACCACAAGGAAACCATACTACCTTGTTCACCCCTTAGATAATGGTGACTGCACAGGCTCCACACGTTTTTTCAAATTTTGTGAGTGGCCAGCCAAACTATGTGCCTTGGTTCCCTCTTAGAAATAGGGAGATGGATGATTGGGGCATGTTTTGTCCAATCTTGTGGCTAAAATGTTCACCACATAAAAAGTGGGAGATTTCCATTTTTCCCTCTGGGGATTAAATGTTTCTTCACTAATTTTTCACCCAATTCGACCCCCACTAGTTTGGGTGACAAACTAGTTTTCCCTTCTCATATGTGGGTAATTATCCCTTGATTATTGGGAATTTTGAGTGCCATTTATTGGGAATCAATGATTCAATTAAGACTTTGACTCAATTTCCTTCTATTTTATGTAAGATGCTTTGTGTGTGGTTTCATCTCCATCAAAAATCCTAAAACCCTCACTTTTCTAGGAGATTTTAATTTAGGGATTTAATTGGTGTTTGAGTTATAATAAAGGGATAATGTTAATAAAGAGTTCATCATTGGACATGAGTAGGGGGTCTTAAAGCTTTTACGATAGTCTAGATGTGTTATTTTTGTATGCAGTTGTGCTAAATATCTTCCTTGAAGCATTTAATGACTTGGATTAAGAAAATTTATTCAGTCTTAACTATAGGAGATATCCCTTCCAGGACCTTTTTGGGTTTGTCATTGAAGTGTGACTGAACCTAGGGATACCCACAGCGTATAATGAACCCTTTTTATTGGTTAAAAAATTAGTAAATATAATTATGTGATGAAATGAGTTGTAAAAGTGTAAATGGTTAAGTGGGAATAGTTAATGTGTCAATTTAAAAGGTGATAAGTTAGAATTTGTAAAATTATTATGAGGTTTTGAAATGTATTAAATGGTTTGTTTAAGGGCTTATCCTGATAATAGATTCATTATCAGAGAAATTATATTTGAAGGTGGGTAATTATTTGAATAGAGGTGTCTACATCAAGTAGATTTTAAAATTATTTTTCATAAGATACTCAAATGATGACTTAAATGAGGGTGTTTTCCCTTTTATGAAAATGGTTCATTGGTTGTTTTGAATGATGGAAGTTGAAATTTTTCCCTTGGAGAATGTTTGAGTTCTTTTCAAAGAGGAATACCCTTATTTCGAAGTGTGGATTCAAAATGAATTTAAATGAGTAATTTAATTTTTTTGATATCATTGAATTGTGAAATAAAGTTGATATTAATTGTTGTCTAGTGGATAATAAGCATAATTTATTATTTTTCATAGTGGTATATGTGCCAACGGGTTGTGCATTATATGTGGGGTATGGATAATTATTTTTGATCGTAAATGATAAATGTGTTTAATGGTTATGGTTTGTGTTTGTTAAAATGTGTTATGGTTGAAGAATAATGTGAAAATTTCTTAAAAGTCTATGGGTATTGACTTGTGGTTATATTCCCATGGGTCAGGTTGGACTGAGGATCTAAACCCCACACCAATAGGGTAATGGTTAGGGAGTCAGACAGAGTCTATATGCTCCTAACAGTTTTATTTGATGGTACTACATGGACTGAGGATCCATGGGGGTGTTGGGTAATTTATGGTTAGTATTTTAGACTGAGGCTCTTTTTTCCCAACATATGGACATGGTGTGTCATAGGATGTCAGACTGAGGCTCTTTTCTTCCCAAACACATGGGAATGGATTCATTACTAAGTTGAAGATTCATGGTATGTTAATAAGTATTATTTAGTAAATATTGAGAAGATTAAAAGTTTATGACCCATTTTGGTTATTACTTAGGAACAAATTATGAATAGATTGAGTTTTTTTTGGTTGGATGACTTTATATAAAATAAATGAGAAAAATGATATTAAATATTGTTTAAATGTGAAAATATTTCTAAGATTCATTTTTTATATATTGTATTTGATTATCTTTCATACACTATTGTATTGATTGGTTATTTATTTAGAAAAAAAATTTGGTGGCCTAATGAGTTGTAATCGCACAATACTCACATCTCTATGGGACTTGGGTACCCAAAAATAAGATAATTTTCTTCTGGCATAGGTTTAGGACATGGACCTGGTTTTTGGTTTTACATTGAATTATGGGTTGGAGAATGGGAGCTCATGACAGGGTTGGGTCTTGGGTCCACATATGAGATCATTTTGTAGTTTTTGTTTTGGGATTTTAATTGTCTGATTTCCAAACATGAAGTGTACTCATCATATTGTATATAATGTGTTAGTTGGTTAATTATTAGACTTTGTTATTTGTTATCCATTTATGGTTCATATTGGTTCTTTTACCTGTTGATACTTTTTTGATGTGGTATTACTCTAAGAAGAAGGAATATCCTCCCTAACGTGTTCCTCAAGACCCTTTCTACTATAATGTATCCTCTAGAATATGGGGAGGTTCTCCTAAGGCCATGTGATGACCAAACTCAAGGCACCAGATATAGTGGATACTAGGTTAGGGACTTTACAATGTGGTATCAGAGTTGGTCTCTTTTGTCATCCTATTTGGGAATGGTAGATAGGAGACTAGGATCTTGTTGGCACTTGGTGTTGAGATTGTACATGGGTTCCTGTAGCCCAATATATGAGTGAAAATCCAAGTTTCCTAGGGTGGGAATGAATCATATTTTATGATTTCATGATTAGATGACAATTCCACCTTGAGTGTTTCACTTGATTTTGATTTTAATAATTTAGTAGGTTTTATCTCTTGGACTGGTATAGAAGATAGAGCATGTGAGTTCATGCATCAAGCTATGCACATAAGATTTATAGGTCATTTTTATATTTCCTCTGATGGATATCCCTTGTGATTTTGATATTCCCAGAGGGCATCCTTTATTCACTATGGGTCCATGCAAATTTATTTTAATAAAAACTCAACTATGGTACTAAATTAATTAAAATGTTTATTAGCATCAGGTTGAGATCATTCCATAGGGATGGTGAAATTAGTTTCGTTAGGTTTTCAAAAATATTTAATTTTAATATATTGAATAAATAGGTGATAAATTATGGGTTTTGGTTTATTTGACTAGAGAAAAAAGATGAAACCAAAGTAGTTTTACTTGTATGTGATTGGATTTGAAATGTTATTTGAGGTTTTGTAATATATAGATTTAGGTGAAATTGGATTTTAGAAAATATATTGATTCAATATTGGTTCCAGAGTTGAGATGTGGAATATCTAATGGTCACAGTATCCCATCCTCAATGTGGAAATACCATATTTCCCGTGGTCAGATAATTGAGGGTTTTTTCTAATCATGTTTATCTCGATACCATGTCTAAAACCGATTTCCCCTAATGTTAAAAATGGTCATTACTTCTTTTTGTTTTTTAGTTATGCAATTTTAATGTTCCTTTTATATTCAAATATCAATGATGATGATAAAAACAAAGTGAGGGATTCAATTTTTAATATAAAATTGGATTAAACAAAATACATGAATAAAAAAAATGAAATAAATCTAATGAACCATCCCCCTTCAATTATATTACCCTAGAACAAGGTGTGTTTACCCCTCATCCATGTGACGAGAGAATAAATGCAAGTGAGAAAATAAAATGAAATCATAAACAAAAGGGATATGAACTCGGGGAGGGCCCTGAACAATGAAGCTTCTTTCTCGAGGCATTGGTTTCTAGATTCAAATTCCACCAACAACTATATCCCATCCCTTCTTTTATAGGATCCATATGGGCTTCGATATTAATAAATATCATAATCATCTGGTCCATAGGCAGTACAGGGAGGGTCCCCTATAATAGATTTAGTCAAAAATCAATGATATGTTAAATCTAGGTGTTGAAATCACATCCCATTATTTTACATGACACATAAGGTATTTCATTTTTGTGGAATTTATATCAACAATGTCTTCATATTATCTTTTCATTTTTAAAATTTAGGACATGTATTTTATTACATGGCATGTAACTGACTTTCACATCATGTATCTTTCACAACTTGTCCTGGTGGTGCTAATTCTTATGATGAAGTTAAGACATGTAAATGAATTACACATCATGTAATCATTCTTCTCAAATTTTCTATATCTGATTCGGGTTCAAAAAACTATTACATGCCACTTCACTACACTCATGGGGCAGAGTTTCTTTTAACTCCAAATTTTGCCTCTTTTCATTTCTTTCTCAATTATTCATTGCTTCCTGCCATAAATCATAAAACAAGTCAATCCTTTACAAAATAGTAAATATTATTTATTTAAATACAATCAATATAGATTAAAATTCCTTAAAATAAGTTCATGAAATATATTCAACATCTTCATATACTGGTAGAGTACATTACTTCTTGTGAATTCTGTCTGTTTGTCTTTCCATGAAATCATTGATAACGAATATGTTTTGAGGTGTGAATTTAAATAATCTTGGAATTTTTAAATTTTAGGTTTATAAAAGGGTTTTTAAAATTTTAAATTCATGGGTTTTTAAAATGGATAATTTCGAATCTGAAACCATAGAATTTAAAGGTTAATGTTTAATTAACAAGATAGATGAAAAAAAGATGGAAACTATTGGGAAATTGGGAATGGGTATCCCTATTATTGTGAACAGACCCTATGTGTGGGTGGTTTGGGTAGTGAGATTGCCCTTGTTTGAGACCTAATTTTTTAACTATTAGGATTTATTGAGACTTGATGTAATAAAATTGGGTTTTTATTTATTGTAACCTCATAAGGTCCATGCCTCTTGGGTTATGTGATACTGTCCGATAATGTGGGTGTGGTAACCCTTGTGTATTGTGATCTTGAATGATGTTTTTGGACCCTAAAGTGGGTGTTTGACTTGTAGTGACGATTTATGTGCACGTGTATCCTTGGATTGAACCCTAGGGTTAATTGGTTCTTTGTTGGGTTATACACGGTATGTTATAGATTCATGGAATGAGTGCTTTACAAGAGTAGTGAATTCTTTGAGGTATGGCGTGTATGTCTTAGAGATATATCTGGTGATCTTTTATTTATGTTACTCTAATTTAGGGAGTTGGTATAGTTTAAATATTTATGTGACCTATGAGAGAGATTTATCATGGTTTCTAGAGACTTAATTTTTGTATGGAATAGATATATGTTTTGGACCTTGGTTGTGACAAGTAGAGAGCGACTCATAGTGTGGGTTTGGACTAAAAGGATTAGTGAAAATTTTTAATGGTTTTGGAGATTCTACTCAAGTTGTAGCTATGAGTCAACAGTCTCGGAAAATTGAGTGAAGCCTTAGGGGAGGTTAGTATAACATTGCAGGTGCCTTCTAATTTGAAGCATGATAGATTTCTTCAAAAGTTGAATTGATTCATGGTTGGTCATATTTATTGTTTTTGTAAACATTCATAGTTCTTTCTGGGTCCCACCTCAGTGAAGCACTTGAGGGAATATGTTTGGTGGTAAATGTTGTTGGGAAGGACATAATAATTTGGAGACTTGAGCCTATGGTTTTGATGTTGTATGATGTGAAAAACAATGTTGATTTCGGATGAACAAGGAAAGTTCATCCAAAGAGTGTATGAGTACATTTATTATGGAAGTAACACCCATGGTGAGGGTGGTTATGTGGTTGGGCTTTTTTGTATGAAGGGTTTGGTTTTTGGGTGAGAACACTGAGAATGACTTGATTCCAATAAATCTAATAAACCTAGAGGAATGGTTATATGAGTAATATGGAGTTTGGGACAATCATCGGTGATATAGGACTCATGTGATCTATAGATGGTTTTAGTGTATAGTTGTAGGAATGTTTGATACCTCAAGAGATTTGATGAGGTATAGATTTGGGAATGTTATTGGAAGGCATGATACCATTTGGGATGTGATAATAGGTGGGTCAGGGAAAAGTGCCTACCATTTTCTATGTTACTAATGTGGGAAGCTTGGTTATTCAAGAGGTCATTTGGGTTTTGATCAGTGTGATGGATTTCTATGTTTCTTTTTTTAATTGTTGGGGTTGTGTGGGAATGATTTGATACGTTTGGAAGCAATACTTACATAGGAAATGATGGCTCATGACTTCTTGGTAGAGAGTCATCAAATGGTTGTCAATTTAGTTAGAAATCCATTTTAGTTGTGATGCAGCAGTGTTGATGAGATGTGGCCGATAGGGAAACCCTAGCCTTTCTCCTGGTTAAGGTGTCTCTATGGTAGGAGCTGATAGTGGTGATGGATAGTCTGTGGTGACATTATTCGATGAATTATTTTCATATTTTTGGATAGTGACGATCATGAAAAATATCTTGACACCATCTAAGGTATACTAAAATAGATCTACATTTATTCCAAGCTAACTATATGTGATTTAAATTGAAATGAAACCTCTTAGAGGATACACTCATTGAGAGATGTATGTGATGTTGGATGGTGGGAAGTGCACCATCGACCCATTATGGGTGAGGTCCTTGGGATGGACTGAATATTAAAAACATTCATGGGTTTTGTTATAGAAATATGGGAATTGGTAGTGGTTGGTGATTTTTTATTATTCTAGGAAAATATAGATATCCAAATCCGTGTTTTTCGGTTCATCTCATGATAAAAGTGCGAGTACTGGTGGATGAAATTCCGTGAGTAAAATGGTGAAAACAACACTAATAAGGCATGGAATGGTACCTAAGTCATAGATGTGTGGAGTATGATATGGATTCGATGTGGTGGTATCTATATTCCAACAATAATCCTATAAGATACACATTTGGTTCCCTTTTGGAAGGGTAGGTGGGCCATGGATGTGGTGGTCAATCGAGACAAGTGGTGGATTCAGGTTTTGGTTGATTCTAATGGAAAATCCTAGTGTAGGTGAGGCATTCGAGAGGGTTGGTGGGTGACAAAGGGGTTGGAAATAGTTTTCAGATAAGCTAATTTTATGATAATAAAGTTTCACCAAAGGATTGGACTGGACTTTGGTGGGTACGAGTAGATGGTGGTTGACTTCCATAATTGATAATGTGACAGGTCTAGGTTGAGGGGAAACATGAAAACAGTGGAAGTTGGGTGAAAATGGAGTGAGTAAGTCATAATGGGTCGACTTAGTTGGGTAAAAAGGGAATGGATGTGGTGGGATGTATGCCACCTTTACTTAATATTATAATTATAAGTGTGTCCTAGTATTGGTAATGGGTTTTGAGGAATAACCAAGTAGTACTTCATTGAGATATGAAAGATGAAAGTGTGGCCAAATTTGATATTTTTTATGTCAAGGTTGAATGCCCATCTGGAATGAAGTTATCATGGATGCGAGGGTGTGGAAACTTTGGAAATGAATCATGTATGTTGTGGAACCTGAGCAGAGGTCCGGGTGGTATTTTCAACAGTGGTGGTTCCAACCTCCAAAAGGTATTTGTGATGACCTAAAACACGAGGTGGGGCCAACCATAAAGGTTATGTTGTTGGTTTATGATGTGGCTAGTGTTTCAGGTAGGATGGAATAAGGTAAGAGACATTTGGTGTTTCAATTTTGGTGATGGGAGAAGTATTAGGTTTTGACTTGTTGAGTGCATTAATATGAATTTTATGCTTGGGTTAACCTTCGGATGTATGGATATGAAATGAGGTCATGGGAATTGAGTTAATGACTAATTTAGGTTGGGGTATTGTATTTGGGAATGTTTTGTGTTCTTCGTGATATTCCAATAATGGGGTAAGATTAATTTTGGGAAAACATATATGAGATAGTGTGACATGATTTGGGACATGAGTTGTGTAGATGATTGGACCAAGGGTGCTCCGATTAGATCTCCCAGGGTAGTGTAGTTCATTAGAGTTATACATTTGTGAAGTGGTTTAGTGATGACACACATAATTTTTTCTTATGTTTGACGTTGGTTATGAAGAGTTTTAGGTGCATTCATCCTTTTATTAGCATTAGGTTCGTGATGGAGGATCACCATTTGTAGTTCATTGGAGTAGGACGATTTCTTTTTCATGAGTGATGTGATTATTTGGCCATTCATGGGAGGAAACGTTGGAGATGAATGATTTTTTGGTGGGCCCCATGGCCTGACCTTTTACTCTTGAGGACCTGGTGTTTTATGTGTAGTACGACTTGTGGATGATCTATTTTAAGTTGGGTGGTTATAAGATCCTCACCATTAATGAAGGTACATACAATTTTACAATTTTATTAAACACAATTTTTTTATTAATGAATGGTTTGGGTGTACGCGAAATTTTGGGGATGTTATGGTGGTTTATGTCATGGTAAAGGAGGAAAAGAGGCCAATCTATACTGAGAGCACGGTTCGCACAAGGATAGTAGTAACTGTGAACCTTAAGAATGCGGCCTATAAAAGGAGGATCATAGTTATGGAAATGTGCGGGATACCTCCTGGAAATCATGTGGCCGAGTTCCACCCTAGGACAGTGGAGAGCACATGGGCTCTTAATGGTTTATCAAACTGTGGGGATGGCCATCCAGAAAATTAATTCTAGTTCCCTCTTGTATAGAGATAGATGGACGACTGGCACACAATTTGGCCAACCATGTGGCTAAACCTTATACCACATACAAAGTAAGAAATTACCATTTTTACATTTTTATTTAATGTTTCTTCTGCAAATTTTCATACCGTTCGACCCCCTCCATCTTGGGTTATGATCCAGGATCCCCTTCCTAATCATTGTGTGATTCAACCTCAATTCATGGCCATTTGGAGTGTATTTTATTGTGAATCTATTCTCTAGTTAGGTCTTTGACATTTCGTCCTTCCATTTTATATAATAGGCTTGGGGGTGTTTTATTCTCCTTCCATAACCGTAAAACAATCACACTTAGTGTAGATTATATGTTGGGTATTTCATGGGTGTTTGAGTTCAAATCAATGGTGAAGATTAATCTTTTATTCATCTTAGGAAATGAGTTAAGTTGTATTAAATACTTCTCACATATTTTGTATGTGTTATATGTGTATGTAGTTGTGAAAATCTGATTCCTTATTGTGTTTTACGTCTTTGGTTATGGAATGTTATTGGGGCCTCTGTTAGAGGTTTTAAAACCTTTTGGGACCCCGTTGGGTTAGTTGGTGAGATGAGACTGAACCTAGGGATACCCATGGGGTATGTCGAACCCTTGTGTATGGTAAATAAATTGATAGATATTGATACTAGGGAATTATTTTAGAAGATTAGTTTTAAATGTATAATTGGGTATGTGTGAATGGTTAATGGTTTAATTGAAATGGTTATAAGTTTGATTTTTCCAAATGTGTAGGAGGTTTTGAAATGATTTAAATGGTCTGTTTTGGGGCTTGACCAGATTATATATTTATTGAAGTTAAATGATATTTGAAAGTGGGTAATGCTTTAAAAGGGAGGTGTTAACAACAAATTGATTTAAAAATGGGTTTTTATAAGAGATTTAAAATGATGATTGAAATGAGGATCTGGCTCCCATTTTGTGAAAATGGTTTAATGGTTGTTTTGAAGGTTGGAAATGGAAATGAAATACTTGGGTCATGTTTTAGTTCTTTTCAAAGTGGAAAACCCATTTTTTAAAGGGTTTATTCCAGGTAAGTTTAAATGAGTAATTTAAATTGAGTGATATCATTGAATTATGAAATGAAGTTGATGTTAATTGTTTTTTAGTGGATAATATATAAAAAGGGGGTGTTTGGAATACTGGTATATGCGGTAATCGGTTATTCTTTGTAATTAGGTTATGTATAGTGAGTTATGATAGTAAATGATACATATTTTTTATGTTTATTATTTATGTTTGATAAAATGTGTTATTGTTAAACAATCATGTGAACATGCCTTTGTGGTATGTGTTGTATTGACTTGAGGTTTTATTCCCATGGATTTGGTTGGACAGAGGCTCTAAACCCCACCCCTGTAATGCATCAGTTAGGGAGTCGAAATGAGGCTCAATGACCCTAACAGTTAAATTTGATGAGACTACCTAGACTGTGGCTCCACAGTGAGTGTTATGTAATGCATGGTTGGGATATCGGACAAAGGCTCTAAGCTTCACAACATATGGAAATGGTGGGATTTGGGATGTCATACTGTGTCTATATTCTTCCAAAACACATGGTCATGACATGATTATCGGTATGAGGCTCTGAGTTATCTTAATAATTTAGGTTTAGTGAATGTTTAGATGATTAAAAGTATACAATACTCTTCAGGTTATGGATTAGGCTCCTTGTATGACTAGAGATAATTTTTATTGATTGCATTGAACTATGGAACGTAAAGGATAATAAGTTTATCAATGATTGTTTAAATGTGAACATATTTCAATTATAACTTATTTATTTATTTTATTTTATTATGTTGCATAAATTTTTGTATAGACTAGTTAATGATTTAGACAATATTTGTTTTGGCATACTGAGTTGTACTCACACACTGATCAGGTCACCATGGCACTTGGGTACCCAAGCATAAGCTACTTGTTTTTTGATATATGTTCAGTTCATTGAACTGATTTTTGGTTATGCATAGGATGACGGGTTAGAGCATGGGAGGTAAGGAACTAGTCGGGGTTTGGTTCTCTGTTTGGGATATTTTTGTAGTTTTGGTTTGGGGATTTTAATTGTAGGACTTCCTAACATGTAGTGGACTCATCATATTGTATAGCATGTGTTACTTGGTTTCTTCTGGAAATTTTTCATGTGTTGTTCCTTTATGGTGCAGATTGGTTCTTTTATATGTTTATATTATTTCTTCTACAATATTAGTTTTAAAAGAAAGTATATTCTCTACAATGTATTCCCCAAGACCCACACTGCTAGTCGGAAGCCTCCAGCATATGGGGAGGAATTCATGAGGACATGTGATGAACTGACATGGGGAAACTGATATATTGGATTTCGGTTCAAGGACGTTACAAAAATTATAAAAAACCAAAAGACCCTGAAACCCCTAAAACCCATAAAAATAATAAAAACTGCTAAAACCCAAAAAAACCAAAAAACCCATAAAAACCATAAAACCATTATTAATTATACAAAAAACATTACACCCCTAAAAAAGTTTAAAATCTCTAAAAAACAATTAAATCCTTCAAATACTAAAAAACCTAAAACTAAAAAATCCATAAATACCCTAAAAACAGTAACAGCCCTAAAAACCCTCAAATCCATTAAATCACTAAAATCCCTAAAAAAGAGAAAAATACCTAAAGATCCCTAAAAATCCAAAACTACTCTAATAAATAATTTAAAAAATAAAATACACTTAAAGCCCCTAAAAATCTAAAAATTTCTAAAACCCCTCAAAACCATTAAGACCCTAAAACCCATAAAAACTCCAAAAAAAATAATAAATTATAAAAAAACATAAATCCCTAAAAACCACTGAAATCTATAAACCCTTCTAAATACCTAAAAATGATAAAAAAAACTCCAAAGCTCTTTTAAACCCCTAAAAACTAAAAAACCCCTAAAAATAAAAAAAATATTAAATCCCTAAAAACCCTTAAACACCCTAAAAATCTGAAAAACAACTAAAAACAAATAAAAATACTAATAAAGACCTAAAAATACCATAAAGAATAAAAAACATTAAAAATTAAAAGAAACTCGAAGAAACCCCTAAAAACCTGAAACTCTTAAAACCTCTAAAGACCTAAAAAACGCTAAAAACCATAAAACCCCAAAAAATCCAAAAAAATAATAAAAACACATAAACCATTAAAACCCCTTAAAAGTTTATAAAAACCATAAACCCAATAAAAACTCTAAGAAGTGATTAAACTCTTAAAGAGTTAGAAAAAATTTAAAAGACCTTAAAAACACTAAAAATAATAAAACTACAAATCATAAAAATAAAAAACCCCAAAAAAACCCTCAAGATCCCTAATACCCCTAAAACCCCACAAAATTTGTAATAAATTCCTAATAATCCCAACAAATATAAAAAACCCTAAATCTATGAAAACACCTAAGAGAACTATAAAAATATAAAAAAACCTAAAAGCTCAAAAAACATAATAAACCCTTAAAGTCTCTAAAAACCACTAAAATCATAAAAACCAAATAAAAACTATAAAACCCATTTATACCACTAAAAAATAAAAAAAAAATTACTTTAAGCATCTAAATTATCAAAAAAAACCAAAAAACCCCCTGAAAATTCAAAAAACACTTAATAAACCCTAAAATCCCTCAAAATGCCTGAAAAAACCTAAAACCATGCCAATCCTAGAAAATCCATAAAATATTTAAAAATATAAAAAACCCTAAAATCCTGGAAACCCCCTAAGAAAACTATAAAAAACTAAAAACACTAAAAACACTAAAACCCCCAAAAAAACAATAAAAACCTTAAAAGGCACAAAAAACATAAAACCCCTAAAACACTAAAAACCATAATACCACTAAAATCACTAAAAACCATAAAACTCAAAAAAATATAAAAACACCCAAAAAATTCCGAAAACAAAAAAATACCATGAAAAACCCAAAGAAAACCTCAAAAGAATAAAAACACAAAAAACCCATAAAAACCTAACAAAAATAAGTAAATACCCCTAAAAACACTAAAAACCCTAAAACCCATAAAAAATCATTTACACCCTAAAGGCCCACTAAAAACACTAAAAACCATTTAAACTCCTAAAAATGTTTAAAAACTATGAATACCTAAAAACTAAAAAACGAACCCTAAAAACCCCAAGAAACCATAAAACCCCCCAAAACACTTACAACCCTCAAAATCCCTAAAAACCCTAAAACCCATAAAAATAATAAAATGTCCAAAAAATAAATAAATACCACAATATAACACCATTAAAACCCCTAAGAAAATCTAAAATACCTAAAAACAATTAAAATCCACAAAATATAAAAAAAATCTAAAAACCATAAAACCCCTAAAAACCCTAAAGACCCTTAAAACCATAAAAAAGACTAAAACCCATTAAAACCCATAAACCCTTAAAACCACTAAAACCCCTAAAGAACCATTTAAAAACATGAAATAACATGAAAAACACTAAAAACCCTTAAAATCAAAAAAAATCAAAAAAATCCCTAAAAACATAAAAACACATAAAAGCACAAAATACCCTAAAAACACTTTAAAATCCTAAAAACCCTCAAAATCCCTAAAAACCATACAAAAAATATAATTTATAAAAATTCCCTAAAAACATCTTAAAATATAAAAAACATAAAAACATTGAAAAATCCCAAATTAAATCTTAAAAAACCAAAAATACATAAATCCACTAAAACCCTAAAAAATGTTAAAAACCCTATAATTCAAAAAAACTAAAAAACCCCTAAAAACGTTTAAGAAACCTAAAATCCATAAAAACCCTAAAAACCACGAAAACCCTAAATACCCTCAAAATACCTAAAAATCCTAAAAATACATAAATATTATAAAAATCCCAAAAAATTCCTTAAAAATAAAAGACACTAAAATCAATGAAAAATCCTATGAAAACCGTAAAAACCTACAAACCAATAAAACCCCTAATAAACCGAAAACTCTTAAAACCTCCTAGAACCCTAAAATACCATAAAACCCTAAAAACCCTAAAACCCATAAAAACCTTAAAATACTCTAAAACCTATACAACCCTTAAAAATTACGTATAACTATAAAAACCTATTAATCCCCTAAAATAATAATAAAAATAAAAATAAAAATACCATAAAACTCATAAAAACCACAAAAAAACCATAAAAATATTCAAAACACTAAAACCATTCAAAATCAATAAAACCCATAAGAACTCTAAAAATAATAAAAAAATCCCAAAAATCCCTAAAAACATAAAAAACATTAAAACGCCAGAAAACCCTAAGAAAACATTAAAAACCTAAAAAACATAAAACCATAAAAATATTAATAATTATAAAAACATAATAATCGAAAATACCCCAAAAACCTATAAACCGAAAAAACCAAAACCCCAAAAAACCATAAAACCATAAGAACCCTAAAACCCCTAAATCCCTATCAGGCTACCATTAAAAACCCTAAAAACCATAGAAATACTAAATAAACCCTGAAATTACTAAAAACATTAAAAACACTGAAAACCCCAAAGAAAACCATAGAATCCTAAAATTAATTAAATCCTATATTAACAAAAAAATATGATAAAACCCTATAAAATTCTAAAAACCCTAAAACCCCTAAAAACAAAAAGAACCTAAAAACAATTAATAACCTTAGAAACCCATAAAACCCACAAAAAACTCTAAACCCCCTTTAAAACACTAAAAATGTTAAAAACAATAAAAGATCGTTAAACCACTAAAAACTCAAAAATATTCCTAAAACCCCAAAAAACCATAAAAATACTAAAATTACTCAAAATCCCTAAAAAAATAAAAACAATAAAAACCTAAGAATTCTTAAAAATCTATAAAAATGTAAAAAAACCAAAAAACACAAAAAACGTATATGGAAACCTTAAAAACATAAAATCATTTATAACCCCCAAAACCCTAAAAATTTTAAATCATTAAAAACCCCTAAAACCCCGAAAACCCCCAAAATCCCTAATAACATAAAACCCAAAAAAAATCTAAAAAACACTGAAAATTTTCAGACAACATAAAAACCCTAAAAACATTGAAAACCCATATGAAACTATTGAAACCCTAAAAACAATAAAAAAACATAAAAACTACAAAATAATAAAAACAATAAAAAACACTAATCCCCCCCCCCCAAAAAAATAACCTTCGAAATTGATTAAAAAACACAAAACCATAAAAATCTTAAAAAAGATGGAAAAAGCCCTAAAAATATAAAAACTCCAAAAACCCTGAAAACCCCTTAGAAAACCAAAATAACCTAAAAACACATTATACCATTAAAAAATGAATATAAAAAACCAAGAAACACATAAAAATACCCAAAAACCCCCTAAAAACCATAAAATCCTTAAAATGTTATAAAAAATCTATAAACCCTCAAATCCCATAACATCCTAAAAGTAAACATGAAAATAAAAATGACCATTAAAAACCAAGAAATCCCTAAAACTAGAAAAAAATTAAAAATCCAAAAAATCCCTTAAAATCTCTAAAACTGTAAAAAATCCTAAAAACCCAAATCAAATGTCAAAAAGGTAAGAACACTTTAAACCCCTAAATATCGTAAAAACGCTCAAAACTCAAAAAACCATCATAATCCCAAAGAGACCATGAAGAATATGAAATAACCCTAAAAACATTAAAACCCCCTAAAATCCCTGAAAACCCCTTTTAAAACCATAAAATCCTAAAATCATTTAAAACCCCTAAAAATAAAAAAAAAATCTTAAAAATCCTTTAACATTAAAAGACCACAATTACTCTAAAAAACCCTAAAACCCATAAAAAATATAAAAACCATAAAAAATAATAAAATCCCATAATAATTACTAGAAACACTAAAAACCATATATACCGAGTCAAATATTTAAAAACTCTAAATCAATATAAAAAAAGAAAAATCTTAAAAACCCTAAAACACAAAAAACCAAAAATACCACTAAAAACCCAAAAACCATGAAAACCAAAAATCCATAAAAACGTTAAAAACCATAAAAATCCTAAAAAATTCCTTAAATTGTAAAAACATAAAAAACATTGAAATAACCTATAGAATACTTAAAAGCGTAAGACACTTAAATCCACTAAAAACTAAAAAAAGCTAAAAACCCAAAAATCCATAAATACCCTAAAAAATATAAACCCCCAAATACCATTAAATAATGTAAAAACATATAAAAATCCTAAAATGACTCAAAGCTATTAAAAACCATTAAAACCCTGAAAACATAAAATAAATGCTAAAAACCTTAAAAACACTAAAAAACTCAAAAAACACTAAAATTCAAAAAACCCAAGATACCATAAAACCCCAAAATACATAAAAAACATATAAATCATAAAAATCCATAAAAACCTAAGAAAAAAACCCTAAACCTCATGAAAGACCCTATTAAGTACTTAAAAATAAAAAAACAATAAAAATGCCTAAAAACATAAAAAAAAATAAAAACCCTAAAATCCCCTTAAAACTATTGAAACTCTAAAAGCCCTTTAAACTCCTTTAAAGTTGAAAAACACTAATGAAGCTTATGAAACCTTAAAAACTCATAAAAAATGATAAACCCCCTAGAAATCCTAAATACCTAAATCCACCCAAAACCTTACAACTCTCAAAATCCCTAAAATCCCTTAAAACAAAAAAATCTTAAAAAATGACTAAAAACTGAAAAACATAAAGAAAACTAAAAACCATGTAAAAAACTAAGTAAACCTTAATTCCTATAGAAAATTAAAACCTGCAAAACATATAAAAAATTAAAAATTGTAAAGATCATAAAAACCCTAGAAATCATAAAACTATAAAAGTAACAAAAAACCTTAAAACTCTAATAAAAACCCTATAAATCACTAAAATATAAAAATCCACTAATCAATTAAAATATTAAAAACACTAAAACCCTTAAAAATCCTAAAAAACTAAAAAACACCTAAAACCCAAAAACCCATAAACACCCCAAAGACAAAAAAACCATAAAACCCCAAAAATCCCTAAAATAATATTAAAACTTGAACAATTCTAAAAAATCACAAATAATCCCTCAAAATGTAAAAAAAACTCAAAAACCCCTAAAAATCCGAAATATAACATTAAAAATTTAAAAACATTCAATACCCATAAAAAAATTACAAATCTAAAAACCATAAAAACACTTAAAAATCATAAAAAACCAAAAAACCATTAATACCCATAAAAACCATAAAAACCCTAAAACCCATAAAATCCATAAAACCACTAAAAACTATAAAACCCATATAGACCCCTAAATTAGTAATGTACACTAAAAAGATTTAAAATCCCAAAAAACTCAAAAAACCCTAAAAACAAAAGATAATAAAAAACCGTAAAAACACTCAAAATCCATAAGAACCAATACAAATATTCAAAAAAACATAAATATTCCTAAATATTTAAAAACCCATTAAATACTAAAAAATCCCATAAAATTCTAAAAAATATAAAAAACCCAAAAAACACTGAAACTACATAAATATGTAAAAATATAATAAACCCAAAAATTCACTGAAACTCCCTAAACTGTTAAAAAAGATTAAAAATACATAAAAATCCATAAAAACTCTAAGAACCCATAAAAAATAAAAAAAACCTTAAAACATCTAAAAATAACTTAATCCACTCAAAAATCCAAAATCACTTAAAAACTATAAAATCCTAAAAATCCCTAAAAACCCGAAAAACATAAATACGCCAAAAAATCATAAGAAAACCTTAAAAACCTAAAAAAATAAAACCCCTAAAAACCTAGAATTGTAAAAACCCTAAAGTGGAAAAAAAACAAAAAAAATTAGTAAAACCCTTAAAATAACTAAAAACCCTAAATAATATAAATCCTCAAAAGCCCTAAAAATCCCAATTTACATAAAAAACACTAAAAATCCGTAAGAGAACCTTAAAAACCAAAAAAAACTAATACCCAAAAAACCCTCAAATACGGTAAAAAAATAAGACCCTAAAGACACTAGAACCCCCTAAAAACATTAAGACCCATAAAACCATAAAAATCATAATCCTAAAAAACCATAAAAACCTACTAAAAACTCCACAAACCCGTTAAACTAATAAAAAAATAAAAAAAAAATCATAAAACCCTTAAAACGCAAAAAACGCCTAAAATTGAAAACCCCCTAAAAACCCTGAGAAATGTTCAAAATCCAAAAAAACCTTAAAAACCATAAAAACCCTGAAAAACAATAAAAATACCAAAAAACATAAAAAATACTAAAAATCCTAAAAATAATAAAAAATATTTATTATATGTAAAACACTTAAAACCTAAAAAAACATTAAAAATTATAAAACCCCTAAAAACAATAAAAACCAAAAATCCAAAAACCCCTAAGAGACCATAAAAATATAAAAAAACTTCGAATAAATCATAAATCCATTTAAACCCTTAAAAATTTTGAAACTCTAGAAAACCATTAAAACACTTAAAAACTCAAAAAACCCAAAAAACCAAAAAACATAACACCCAAAAAAACCTAAATACCCTCAAGATCCCTAAAAACACTAAAAAAGAGTAAAAATAATAAAAACCCATAAAATATATACAAATGTAAAACCCCCTAAAAACAGATAATCCCAAAGAAATCTTTAAAACCCAAAATACACTTAAAGAACCAAAAAACATTAAGAAAACATTAATTTAAAACCCTTAATTCTTAATAAGTATATAAAAACTGTGAAAAACAAAAAAATAATCCTTAGAAAACCTAAAATCTCGAAAAACATAAAAACCCCTAAAAACAAGGAAAATCCATAAGAAATCCATAAAACCTTATAAATACATTAAACCCCTCAAAACATAAAAAATACTAAAAACCCAAAAAGGGACAAATCCCCTAAATACCTAAAAGGCCCTAAAACATTAAAAAATCTAAAGACCCATAAAAACACGAAAACCCACGCAAACATTAAAAACCAATTAAATCTATAAATGAATTATAAAATATTAGAAACCATTTAAAACCATAAAAAACTCAAAACAACAAAAAAACCTAAAAAACCATAAACCATTAAAAACCCTAAAAATACACGAAAAATCATCAAAATCCTAAAAAAACTCAAACAAGCCCTTAAAAATTGAGAAAACCCATAAAAATCAATGAAATTGTATAAAACCCTAAAACCCGTTAAAACACTAAGAAAGTTTTAAAACCCTAAAAACACTTAAAACTAATAAAAACCCAAAAATTTTAAAATCCCTAAAAATATCCAAAAACCCTAATAACCCTTTAAAACCATAAATACCACTAAAAACATAAAAACACCTAGAAACCAATAAAAAACAATAACAACACTAAAAACCAATAAAAACGGTAAAAACCCTTTAAATCTTAAAAATTATTAAAATTCTCTAAAAAAAACCCGAAAAAACTCAAAAACCTTGGAAAACATAAAAATCAATATAATGCTAATGAAAATTAAAAACATCAAAATCACAAACAACACTAAAAACCCTAAAAACCCCTAAAACCCCTTGAAAACACTGAAAAAACCTTAGAATATCACAACTCCTCAAAAAATTTAAAACACCTAAAAACCCAATAGACCATAAAACACTAAAAACCCTGAATACACCTAAAAACACAAAAAATAATAAAACCCCCAAAACCATAAACCCCTAAATACCAATAAAAACATTATAAACCACTAAAAACTCTAAAAACCCTATAAACCCCTAAAAATTATAAAAAACTATAAAAACCTAAACACCCCAAAAATTTTCATGAAAACCCAAATACCCAAAAAACCCAATAAAAACCATAAAACCCCCAAAAAAATCTCCAAATCCCTGAAACCCTAAAAAAATATAAGAATCCTAAACAATACCTAAAGTTACTAAAAACATAACAACCCTAAAAACCCTAAAAACCTCAAAGAAAAACATAAAAACATAAAAACTCTTTAAACCCTAAAAAACCTAACTAATCGAAAATCCCAATAAAACCATAAAAAATTAAAATCCCTTGAGACCATAAAAAACCCTAAAACATAAATACCCGTAAAATCCCAAACAACCCTAAAACCCACTAAAAAAACCAAAAACAATTTAGCACCTAAAGACATCAAAAAACTCTAAAAAATTGTAAATCACCTAAAAACTCAGAAAAACCTAAAATCCCCAAAATAATAATAACCATAAAAAAGAAAAAACTAAAAAAAACTAAAAATTCAGAAAATCCTAAAAAATTATATAAAACCTTAAAAATATAAAAACATGAAAAACCTTGAAAACCCCTAATAAAACCATCAGAACCTAAAAACA
Source organism: Viscum album (assembly GCA_963277665.1). Taxonomy (NCBI): domain Eukaryota; kingdom Viridiplantae; phylum Streptophyta; class Magnoliopsida; order Santalales; family Viscaceae; genus Viscum; species Viscum album. Next base: position 2,120,656,403 of record OY728120.1, read on the forward strand.
CTTAAACCCCCTAAAAAATAAAAAACGCTAATACGCAACAAAACTCTAAAAAAACTATACCACTAAAAATCTTAAAAACCAATAAAATCATTAAAAAACCCTAAAACCCCATAAAAACCCTAAAACACCCATAAACTCCAAAAACCCTTTAAATAGATAAAATTGTTAAAAAACTCTAAAAATATTTAAAACCACTAAAAATAAAAAAAACCCTAAAACACACAAAATACATTAAAACCTTGAAAACAATATAAAACCCCAAAACCCCTCAGAATCCCTTAAAACTGATAAAACCAATAATATCATTAAAAACCCTTAAAAATAAATAAAAACATTGAAAACCTAAAAAACCCAAACAACCCTAAGAAAACTAAAAAAACTAAAAAAACCTAAAAACCCTAAAAAATTCTAAAAACCCTAAAAACCTAAAACCCTCTAAAAACACTAAATATAACTAAAAACACTAAATACCAAAAAATATAAAAAATCATTAAAAATCCATAAAATAATAAAAATACATAAATTCCCCGAAAACCCCTATGAAAACCCTAAAAAACTAAAAACACCAAACCCCCTAAAAACAAAAAAACCTAATAGTACCTAAATGAACCTAAAAACATAAAACCCATAAAACCTAAAAAACACTAAAGAAAGAAAATTCACTAAAACCCCACAGAAAACTATAAACCCCTTTAAACCCCAAAAAGTGTTATCATCTATAAAAACCCAAAAAACACTAAAACTAAACAATCCCTAAAATCCCAAAAAAAACCTAAAAACCCTAAACAACCTAAAACCCCTACAAATTCCTAAAAAAACTAAAAATAAAAATAAAACTAACAAATCTATCAAAATCCCAACGAAGATAAAAACCCTAAAATTCTAAAAAATTCTAATGAAAACCTAAAAAACCTAAAAGCACCTAAAACAACTAAAAATCAAAAAATGATAAAAACCTATCAAAAATAAAAAAAACTAATATCCCAAAAATAATAAAACCCCTAAAACCCACTAAAAACTATAAATCCCCTTAAACCCTTAAAAATGATAAAAACTATAAAAAAAATTAAAACCCTAAAAAACAATAACAACACATAAAACTCAAAAAAACCATAAAAATCCTAAAAATCCTCAAAATACATTAAAAACATAAAAACATTGAAAAACCTAAAATTCCATAAAAATAAAAAAATACTAAAAATCATGAAACAAAATTAGAAAATCTTAAAATTCCAAAACCGCTAAAATCATAAAAAACCCTAGAAACCATAAAACCACTAAAAATTTTCAAAATCCTTAAAAAGGTTCAAACCTAAAAATATATCATAAAAATCCATAAAAAAACATAAAATGTTAAAAACCATCAAAACCTTAAAAATCCCTAAGAAACCCATAAATACCTAAAAACACTGATAACCCCTACAGCACTAAAAAATATCTAAAACCCCTAAAAATGCTAAAAACACTAAGAACATAAAAAACCCAAAATCCCTAAAACCCCCAAAACAATAAAAATACTGAAAATCCTAGAAATCCAAAACAAATCCATGAAAATATAAAAACCCTTAAAAATATTGAAATCCCCTATGAAAACTAAAAAAACCAGGAAAGACTTAAAACCCTTAAAACCCAAAATGCTAAAAAAACGCTAAAAACACTGAAAATCCTAAAATCCCTAAAAAACATAGAAGCCCTAAAATGTTAAATATTTTATAAATCATAAATACCCTAAAAACTAGTAAAAAACTGAAAACCCAAAATAAACATAAAAACAAAAAATATATAAAAACCCTAAAAGTCCCTAAAACCCCCAAAAATCATAAATATACCAAAACCCCTAAAAACTAATCAAAACATAATAAACAATAAAAACCCATAAAAATAGTATGAAAACCATAAAAACCAAAAAAAACATAAACCACATAAAATCCGAAAATTTCTCAACAATCATAAAAACCTAAAACCCCAAAAATCTATAAAATCCTGAACAAACAAAAAACAAATCCTAAAAAATACATAAATATCACCCAAAAACGTAAAAAACCCTAAAAAGCCTAAAAAATCCAATAAAAATACAAACCAAAAAATATTTGAAACACCTAAAAATCTAAAAAATTAGAAAATCCCCTAAAAACCATAAACACCTATAGAATCGAAAAAAAACACACAAACCCCATAAAAACCCTAAAACCCCATAAAATCCCTAAAACAAAAAAAAAACTAAAACATGTTTATACAACAAAAACATTAAAAATCTCCAAAAACCAAAAGAAAATCCTAAAAACCAAAAAAACTTAAAACCCGAAAAAACATAAAAAATTATGGAAACCCTAAAAACCATAAATACCCTAAAACCCTAAAGATGATAAAACCCATAAAAATTGTAATAAATCCTAAAAACATATCAAAAATTAAAAAAAAAAGAACTCTAAAACCCCTTTAAATGCATTAAAATGTTAAGAAACTCTAAAAACCTAACAAATCAACAAAATACTAAAATACCAATAAACCCCTAAAACCTTCAAAAACCCACCCCCCCCCCCAAATCACTAATACAATAGAAACCCATTAAAATCATTAAAAGCACCAAAAATTCATGTAATCGAAACATAACCTTAAAACCCTAAAAAAACATAAAAACCATAAAGCATTTAAAAAAGAGAAAAAGATTAAAAAAATGCTAAAAACTATAAAAACCTAAAACACTAAAAATAAAAGAAACCAAAAAATATATATAAAACCCAACAAACCCCTAAAATGTTAAAAAACTCATAAAATCAAAAAAACTCCTATAAAAAGTCAAAAAAATCAAAAATTAATAAAAAATATAAAACCATAAAACCCCACAAAACCCCAAAATTTCCTAAAAAATATAAATCCTGAAAAATCCTTAAAAATTAGTCAGAATGTAATAAATCCTAATACCAGTGAAAACCACTAAGAAAATAATAAAACCAATAGACACCCTTAAATTCTTAAAACCCCAAAAACACTAAATCCCCAAAAAAACTCCTAAGAAATCTGAACCTATAAAACCATAAACACACCATTAATTCATTAAAAATTATATAAACCACTAAAACAACAAAAAACTCTAAATACCTTAAAAACCATAAAAACTCAAAAAAGAACCCTAAAAACCCTAAAAATATATAAAAACTATAAAACCCCCTACAAATTACAACAATTAAAAAAACCCTAAAAACACTAAAAACCCCTAAGAAATCTTTAAAAAACAAAAAACACATAAAACCCCTAAAAATAATGAAAAATGATAAAACCTCTATAAACACTAAAAATCATATATACCCCTAATATTTATGAAACCCAAAAATCCCATAAAAACCACAGGATAGATCAAAACACTAAATAACCTTAAACAACAAAAATCATAAAAAAAATCCAAAAAACCAAAAAACCCACAAAAAAATAAAAACCCCCTAAAACCAAAAAACCAAAAAACCCAAAAAAACCCTCAAATCCCTCAAATCATAAAAAATATAACATTGTGATAAAATTTCGCTAAAATTCCCAAAAAAACATATAAAACCTTTTAAACATCAAAAAACCAAACAAAACCATAAAAATATAATCACACATAAAACCCCTAAAAACCTAAAATAGGCTAGAAACCCTAAAATCCCCATAATCCCTCAAAATCCATAGAAACCCAAAAAACATAAAATACCTAAAAAACATCTCAAAATCCCTAAACTCATAAACAACCCTAAAAAAATTGAAAACCCTATTGAAAATCATAAAAACATAAAAACATTTAAAAGCCCAATAAGCCAACAATTTCTAAAACCTATAAAAACTTGAAAATGACCCTAAAAATTCTTAAACCCCTAAAACCGTAAAAAACCATAAAACCCCATAAACCCTTAAAAACCCACTAAAACCCTTAAAACAATTTAAACCCCTAAAAATTATAAAACTCAAATAAAACTTATAACACATAAAAAAATAAAAAAACCCCAAAAAACCATAATAACCCAAATAAATACCAAAAAATCCCCAAAATATATAAAGATACAAAAAACTATAAAACCCTAAAAATACCTTAAAATCCCTCAAAACCTAAAAAAACATAAAACCGTAAGAAAACATTAAAAATATATAAAAACATAAAACTCCTACTAACTTTTTAAATGCTAAAATCCTTAAAACCATAAAACCCATAAAACCCCAAAAACCTTAAAAATCGTAAAATCCCCTAAAACTATAAAACACTACTAAAATTCTAAAAAACATTTAAACCTGTAAATTTTTTTTAAAAAATAAAAACCTTAAAACCCTAAAAACAAATAAATACCTGAAAACAAAAAAAAACTATAAAACCCCTAAAACTCTCCAAATCCCTAAAAACCATAAAAAACCATAAAAATATTTAAAAACCCCTAAAACTCCCTAAAAACATAAAACCCCTAAAACACTAAAAACAAATAATAAAACATTTAAAATCTAAATAAACAGAAACCCATAAATAATATAAAAAAAATGAATCCTTAAAAACCCAAAAACTCCTAAAAACATCAGACTACCTAAAAACCATAAAACCCATATATATTCTAAAAAATAACAGAAAACACTAAAAATGGGAAAACCCTAAAAGACCATAAAAACCATAAAATCCGAAAAACACTTAAAACACATAAAAACAAAAAAAACAATTAAACCCCCACAAAACATAAAAATATAAAAAATACCATAACAACCCTAAAAACACTAAACACTCAAAAAACCCTATAATCCCCAAAAAAAAATTAAAAAACTCTATATACTCCTAAAACCAAAAGAAACTCAAAAAACCCTAAAACCCAAAAAACCCCTAAAAACCTAAAACCCCTAAAACCTCTAAAACCCCTTAAAACCCCTAAAACCAAAAAATTTCTAAATAGTCCCTAAAAATAAATACCAATATAAAAATCCAGAAAAACCCCAATGAAAAACTTAAAAAAACACATAAAACCCCTAAAAATTCAAAATGACTTGTAAAATACATATCATCTATAGAACCCCTAAAACCCCTTAAAATAAATAATACACTTTAAACCCCTTAATAACATAAAAAACCGCAAACTCCCACTAAAAATATATAATCCCATTAAACCCCTAAAAAATTTAAAAACATTAAAAAACACTAAAACCCATTTAATCCCCCAAAATATCAAAAAACCCATAAAACCCCATAAAAACTCTAAAATGCCTAAAAACCCTAAAAATCACTAAAAAACCATAAAAAATATAAAAATCATTAAAAATCCCTAAAAACCCATGAAAATGTAAAAACCCCTAAAGCCCCTGAGAACCCCAGGGAAACCTAGAAAACATTAAAACACATAAACCCTTAAGAAACGTAAAAACACTAAAACCTTAAAAATCCTAAAAAAAATTAAAAATCCCAAAAATCCTTAAAAAATAAAAACATAAAAAAATGATAAAAACACTAAATACCCTAAAACCCCACAAAAATACTTAAACCCCTAAAATGATAAAAATACGTAAAATGCCTAAAATTTTCTTAAAAATTCAAAAAACTAGAAAACGTCAATAACCCCTATAAAAGCATTAAAACTCTAAAAACACTTTAAAAAAATAAAGACCAAATCCCTAAAAGACCCAAAATACCCTAAAACACCTAAAAACAAAAAAAACTCTTAAAATCCATAAATATCCCAAAAATCTAAAAGCTCCCACTAAAACACCCAAAAATAGTAAAACCCTACAAAAATTAATAAAACTCAAAAAATCTATAAAATACCAAAAAACTCAAACAACCCTAAAAATATAAAAAACCTAAAACCCTAAAAACCCCTAATAAATCCATAAAAACCAATTAAAATTAAAACCATGAATATCCTAAATATGGTAAATACCCTAAAACCCCTAATAAAACCCAAAAATTCCTAGAACCCCAAATAACCATAAAAACGCAATAAAACCTTAAAAATAATATATGCCCATAAACCCTATTTAAATCCACTAAAACATTAAATACCCTTTAAACCCTAATTTTTTTTAAAAAACTCTAATAAACCAAAAAAAATAAATTATTAAAAAAACCCTAACACCCAAAATACCATAAATCCCAAAAAAATAAATAAAGCCTAAAAAACATCAAAATCCCATAAAACCCTAAAAAAATTATAAAGTCCCTAAAAACCATGAAAAAAACATAAATTACAGAAAACACTTAAAACACCTAAAAAATGCTAAAAAACCCTAAAAATCAATTAAATCCCTAAAATTTATTAAATTTTCCTAAAAATTCAAAAAAAAAACCTTTAATAACCATGAAAACACCTATTAACATCTTCATAACCAAAAAAATTAAAATCTCTAAAAAATATAAACATGTTAAATACCCTAAAAACCTAAAAATCCCTAAAAACCTCAAAATATCTAAAAACATAAAAATCATAAAAAAATTGTTAAAATTACTAAAAACATAAAAACACTAAGAAAACCATAATAATATGAAAACACATAAAACCCCTAAAAACATAAAAAACCCAAAAAAAACTTAAACCCCATGAAAAACTTATGAACCATAAAAACCCATAAAAATAGTAAAACCCCCAAAACCCTAAAACTCCCTAAATATCTAAAAAACCATAAAACTCTCAGAATCCCTAAAAACCCAAAAAGCATATTAAACTCCCCAATAATTCATAATAGTCTAAAGAAACTAAAAACTGTGAAAACCCCAATGGATATAATAAAAACCTAAAACCCCTTTAAACACCTTAAAAACCTAAAAAATGCTAAAAACCATAAAAACCCTAAAATGAACCGAAAAACACTAAATCCACATAAAAACCATAAGAACACCTAAAACACTTTAAAACACTAAACCCCCACCAAAAAATCTAAACACCCTTTATAACGCTAAAATGTTAAAAACTCTAAAAATCTAAGAGCCTAAAAATATTAAAAAATAATAAAGAAAAAAAGCTTAAAAACCCTAGAAGCTCTAAAATCCCTCAAAATCCCTAAATATTCTGAAACACCCTAAAATCATAAAAATTCCCTAAATTCTCAAAAAATGAAAAAATATTAAAAACATTGAAAACCCATTAAAAACCATAAAAATAAAAAAAAATACATAAAACCAATTAAAACCTAAAAAATTCTCAAAACACTAAAAACCCTAAAAAAAAATTAAACCCCACAAAAATCCCTAAAACCACTAATATCTAGAAAAATCCTTAAAATCCTCAATATCGCTAAATTGTAAAAAAAAACCAAAAAACAATGAAAAATCCAGTGAGAAACAAAAAAACCTAAAAACACTAAAAACTACAAAAATCCTCAAAATGATAAAAAAACTAAAAACCCTAAAACAACACTAAAATCCCTAAATACGATAAAACCCCAAAAACTCTTAAAATCCCTAAATACCCATAAAAACTCTGAAATCCCACAAAAATAATAAAAACGCTAAAAACTATCAAACCACTTTAAACATATAAAAAATTAGTAAACATAGAAAAACATAAAACACTAACAAACACACACAAAAAAACCCTAAAACCCAAAAAACCAAAAATAAATTGTAAAAAACCCAAAAAAATACCTAAAAACCTAACAACCATGAAACTACTAAAATCCCTAAATATCCCTAAAATTGTAAAAATCCATAAAACTATAAAAACAAAAAATAAAACCATAAAAATCTAAAAAACATGCATCATTTTAAAAACATAAAAATGGAAAGAAACCCTATATGATCCAAAATAACCTAAAACACCTAAAATAGATAAAAATACCAAAATCCATTAAAAACCCTAACACCCAATACAAACCCAAAAAATATATAATTACTCTAAAAACTCTATAAACACATAAAAATGTTAAAAACTATAAAAACATTTAAAACCCTAAAAACCCACAAAATCCCTAAAACCCCAAAAATTAATAAAAATCCTAAATAGCCCTAAAAATATCAAAATATGTAATACACCACAAAAACCCTGAAAACCCAATGAAAATCGTAAAAGAAAATAAAATTTAAGACCCCTAAAAAAACTAACCCTCAAAATCATTAAAACCCATAATATATATAATAATCCTTAAAAAAGATGAAAATAATTATACTGTAAAAAACCCAAACCCCCTTAATATTCATAAGAAAACCTTAAAACCGAAAATAACATAAAACCCTTAAAAACCCAAAAAATATTAAAAACCAAAAAAGATCCTGAAAAGTATAAAAACCATTAGAAACCCATAAAATCCCTAAAACCTCTAGAATAGTTAAAAACCATTAAACTCCAAAAAATGTTACGAAACTCTAAAAAATCATAAAAACACTAAATTACCTAAACAATCCTAAAACATCCAAAAAAACCTAAAAACCAAAATGAATCATCATAATCCATAAATACCCTAAAAACTATAAAAATACTAAAAATCCATAAAAATGAATGGAAACATAAAAACCCGTAATACCATTGAAAAACTCTAATAAAACATTAAAAACCAAAAAACACTTAAAACTCCCAAAAACGTAAAAATGTTAAAATCCAAAACCCCATAAACCCCTCAAAATCTTTAAAGACACAAAAAAACTATAAAAATCCTAATAAAATCCCCAGAAGCCCCTAAAAAACTTAAATACATTAATAACCCTGAAAATTACTAAGAACCCCATAAAATCCTATATATAGTTAAAACCCATTAAAACCTAAAAAATTATAAAAACCCTAGAATTACCATAAAAATAATAATACCCCATAAAAAAATAAAACCCATAAAAACATTTAAAATCGTCAATCCCCATAAAACCCATAAAACATCTAAAGTTCTAAAAACACTTTAAACCCCAAAAAATACTAAAAAATTATAAAAACACAAAAAACTCAAAAAATCCCTAGAAACCAAAAAATTCAAAAATGCCATAAAACCCCTAAAAGCCTAAAAATTCTATAAAAACCCTAAATCCCATAAAAATTCAAAAACATCTCTAAAAATTAATAAAAACGTAAGAAAACCGAACACCTTGAAAACACTTAAGAAACCATAACAATAAAAAACAATTAAAGCCTCTAAGAACCTAAAAATGTTTAAAATACTAAAATTCTTAAAATACCTAAAAACCCTAAAAACACTAAAAATTCATAAAAACCTTAAAATAAAAAATCCCAAAAAAATCCATAAAAATAAAAAAAATTTAAAAAACCAAAAAACCCTAAAAAATCAAAAACCATAAAACAATTAATATCTCGAAAAATGTTACAAACCCTAAAACGCTATAAATTTCATAAAAATACACATAGAATTTTAAGAATACTTCAAACCAAAAAATGCTAAACCTAAAAAAATCCATAAAAACCTATTAACTCAAAAACAACTTTAAAACCACAAAACCACATGAAACTATAAAACCAAATAAAACTATAAAAGCCCTATAAATACTTACGAACAAAAAATTTATAAAAATATTAAAATACCATAAAAATACCTAAAAACACAAAAATACTACAGATATAAAAACCCTAAGAATCATTAAAACCCTACAAACATTAAAAACCCCTGAAAACCAAAAAACACTAAATATCCAAAAAAATTCTAAAATAACTAAAAATTCAATTAACCCTCAAAATCACTAACAAAACAAACAAACATAAAAATAAAAAAATCCTTAAAGTCCCTAAAATTTTTTATAAACCTTATAACTACGAAAAACTCTAAGAAAACAATAAAAATATAAAAAGAAATAAAACCACTAAAACATTAAAATGCTAAAAACAACTAAAACCCCTAAAAAAATATACCTAGAAACCCATAAAAATTCTCGAAACACCTTTAAATAACCAAAATATTAAAAAACATGAAATCCAAAAGAAATAGTCAGCGGCCTACATTTGACTGAATTTCCAGGATAAAAACATGAAATCCTAGAAGAAAAATTTAATAACATAAAAACACTTGAAACCCCTTAAAAACCAAAAACAATTCAAAAAACCCTAAAAACCCAAAAAATTCCTAAAAACCCTAAAAAACCATAAAACACTGAAAAATCCATAAAACCCCAAAACACCGAATAACCAAAAAACTCAATAAAAATTTAAAAAAGAACTAAAAACTCTGAAACCATTTAATCCCCTAAAAATGTAAAAAACTCAAAAAACATTAAAACCCCTAAAAACTAAAGGAATACATGATCAACTCAAAAAACAATAAAATATATAAAAACCAAAAAAACCATAAAAATCCCTAAAACCATAAAAATCCATAAAAACCTTCAAACACATAAAAATTTATAAAATAATTTGAAATACCTAGAATGTAAAAATTATATATATGCTGAAAACCCCTAAGAAAACCTTAATCAACTAAAAAGGAATAAAACCCATAAAAATTATAAAAAATGATAAAATCGCAAAAACCCCTAAAATAGCAAAAACATAAAAACCATCAAAATACCAGAAAACCGTAAGGATGATAAAAATTAAAAAAATCCAACAAACCCCTAAAATCAATAAAATCGTTAAAAACCCTATGAAAAGCATTAAAACCTAAATATAAAAAACCCCCTAAAATCTTAAAGAACACAAAACCCACCAAAACCCATAAAAACATAAACCCCTAAAAGTCTATAAAATCCCACAAAACACTAAAAACTATAAATACCCTTAAAACCCTAAAAAAATTATAAAAAATATAAAAACCCTTAAAAAATAAAAAAAAATTAAAAACCCCAAAAACCTAAAAACAATAAAAACCAAAAAAACCATCAAAATCAACAAAAACACCAAAAACACTAAAAACCTAAAACCACAAGAAAAAACTAAAAAATAACTAAAAATACCAAAAAATGTAAACCCCTAAACTCTAAAACCCCTAAAAAACATTAATAAACTAAAATCGCATAAAAATCCTAAAAAACCTAAAAAAACACTAAGAACACTAAAAAAATAAAAATCATAAAATGAAATCAGAACCCCCAAAACCATTAAACCCTATAAAATCCTAAAAATAACATAAAAACCCAAAAAACATAAAAACCCCTAAAATCCTAAAAATACCAATGAAAACCATAAAAACCTAAACCACAAAAAACACGTATAAACATAAAAATTGATAGAATCCCAAAAAACTAAAAAACCCAAATCAACACTCAAAATCCATAAAACCATAAAAACCATAAAATTGTTTAAATATTCCTAAAAATTTAAAAATTCCCCAAAACCAAAAAACCTTACAGAATCCTTTAAAACATAGAAGTCATAAATTTCTTAAAAAACTAAAAATGATAAAAAAATCTAAAAAACCACTACAACCCGTAAAAACCCAAAATACCCATAAAACCACTAAATTTTTTAGAAAATATTAACCGCTAAAACCATTTAAAAACTAAAAAACCATTAAAACCCCTAAAAAGCAAAAAAAATTCTTGAAACCCTAAAAACCATAAACACCCCAAAAATAGTAAAAACAAAAAATTCTATAAAATATAAAAAAATAGAAATCCCAATAAATATATTTCAATACTAAAATAAAAAACCCATAAAACCCTAAAAAACCTAAGAAAACATTAAAAATCTAAAGTCACTAAAAAACCCTAAAAACCCAAACCCCTTAAAAACCCAAAAACCAAAAACCCCTTAAACCCCTCAAAATCACTAAAATAAAAAAACCCATAAAAACCCATAAAAATCCTTTAGAACATAAGAAACCACTGAAACCCCAAACACCCCTTGGAAAACATGAAGAAAATAAAAAACATAAAACCCCAAAACTAACCAATAATGATAAAGCCATAAAATAGACTAAAATCGATAAAACACCTAAAAATAATATAATTCCTAAAAACATAAAAACCCCTAAAAACCCATAAAAACCTAAAATCCACTAAAAACTGTACAAACCCATCAAACCCCAAAAAATTAAAAAAAAAATCTAAAAAACCTATCCAAACCTAAAAAACCAAAAAAATTTGAAAACCCAACATAATCCAACAAACCCTTAAACCCCAAAACCCATCAAAATCCCTTAAACCGTAAAAATTCATAAATAACATAAAATCCACAAAATAGTAAAAACGCATTATAACCCCTAAGAAAACCATAAAACGAATAAATAGTTAAAAGCCCTAAAACTAAAAAAACACTAGAAACCCGTACACCATAAAAAACCATAAAACCCCTCAAAATTCCTAAAAACTCTAAAACCCCATAAAAGACCTAAAAATATAAAAACACATAAAAACCCTAGAAACAATGAAAACCCTAATGAAAACCTTGAAAAACTAAAAACACCTCAAACAACCCAAAAACCTAAAAATGATAAAATCTATAAAAACATTGTAAACACCTGAAATGTTAAAAACCAAAAAACATAAAAACTCAAAAAAGAAACCATAAAACCCCAAAAAACAATAAAAATTCTAAAACCCCAAAAATCCCTAAATACACTCAAAATAAAATAAAAACCATAAAACCATAAAAATAAAAAAAAACCATAAAATCCTAAAAGGGGTTAAAAAATATATACAACAAAAATTCATTAGAAAACCATAAAACCATAAAAACACTTAGATCCCCTAAGAAACCTACAATCCTTAAAATCCTTAAAAAACCAAAAGATCCATAATAACCCGAAAAACATAAAAAACAATTAAAATATCTATCAATTAAAAAACCCCTAAATACCATAAAACCCCTAAGAAATCCATAAAAACCAAAAACAATTAAAATTCCTAAAAACCCTATAATATGATGAAAACCCAGAATGTCTCTAAAAACTGTAAAAGTACATAAACCCATAAAAACCTTAAAATAACTAAAAATCCCTAAAACCCCATAGAATCCATGAAAAATGACTAAATCCCTAAAAACCCTTGAAACCCTTAAAATTGTAAAACACTAAAAACATTAAAACTCCCTAAAAACTGAAAAAACCTTAATCCCCCAAAAGAACAATAAAAATTGTAAACACTCATAAAACTCTAATCCTATAATATCCATTAAAACCTAAAAACCATAAAAATAAAAAAAAAATACATTAAAACATAAAAACCCATGAAAACCTTAAAACCCCAAAGAAATAGCTGAAAACATTACAACACTTAAACTCCCTAAAAAAATAAAAAAGTACAAAAAACATTGAAATGACCCAAAAACCCAAAAACCCATAAAAACCCCTAAAACCATAAAACAAACTAACTCAAAAAAACCCATTAAACCCATAATGTCCTTAAAAATATCGTAAAATCCTAGAAAACCATAATGATAATAAGAAATCCCTAAAAATACCTAAATATGTAAAAACCCATAAAACCCCAAAAATTCCCTAATAAAACCATAAAAACCTGAAAACACTTAAAAATAAATTAAAATGTAAAATAAGCTAAAATCCCAAAAAAACCCAAAAAACACAAAAAACAATAAAAATAATAAAACACCCTAATGACATGAAAAAACCCTAAAATCCAATAAAAACCCTAAATAGCGACTAAAAACTATGAGAAAAATATAAACAACTAAAACATTAATAACAAAAAAACCATTAAAAAAATAGTAATGCTGAAAACCCAACAAAACCAAAAAAAATATAAAACCTAAAACCCTAAAAACCCTAAAACCCATCAAAATGGATAAAAAACACAAATTCAAAAAAATCCTAAAATCCCTCAAAATAATTAAAAACAAAAATAACCCCAAACCCCTATAAACCACAAAAAAAAAATTAGAAAAAACCTTTTAAATCATAAAATTCCGAAAAACTATATAAATAATATACAAACCCAAGAAAACCCTAAAACACCTAAAATCCATCAAAACCCCTAAAACATTAAAAACCCTAAAACCCAAAAAAAAACATTAAAACCCAAGAAACCAATATAATCTCTAATAACCCTTCAAGACCTATATAAAAGTTAAAAAACCTCTAAAATCATAGGAAACAAAAAAACTAACAAAACACAAAACACCCCAAAAACCATAAAACATAAAAAACTCAATATCCATAAAAAACATAAAAAACCATAAAAAATCCAAAATCCCCTAAAAATAAAAAAAATACACTAAACACCATAAAAACCCTTAAAAACCATATAAAACCCTTAAAACCATATAAAAACCATAAAAACGTACAAAAATTTAAAACCAAAAAAACCCTAAAAATGATAGAAACCCGAAAAGACCTTCAAAATTTTAGAAAAACCATAAAAACATTAAAAATCCTAAAATTCAATAAAAATACCCTAAAATTTAAAAAACACTAAAAAAATTAAAACCATAAAGAAAATAATAATAACTATAAACATTTTTATCCCCTAAAAACATAAAAAAATGATAAAATTACTAGAATTCCTTGAATCATTAAAAACTATTAAAACCCTAAAAACCGTAAATACCATAAAAACGGATAAAACTCTTAAAACCCCACTAAAAAATCTAAAAACCTTTTAATCCCCTAAAAACATAAAAAATTTAAAACAACCATATAACCAAAAAAATAAATAAAACAACTATAAATCCAAAAAAAACATAAAACCCCAAAAAAAACCAAAAAATCCTCAAAATCCTTCAAAACACTAAAAACCAAAGTATCATAAAAAATCCCTAAAATCCCTAAAAACATAGAAAACATAAAAACCCTGAAAGTCCTTAATAAATAACTACAAACCTAAATAATAACAAAAACCTCAAAAACCTAAAACCCTAAAACTTATAAAATACCAAAAAACCGTAAAACCCCTAAAACCACTACCAAACAAGAGAACACAAAAACATTAAAAACCATAAAATCCTAAAAATCCACTAAATATCTAAAAACCCTTTAAACTCCTAAAACTATTTAAAACCTCTAAAAATCATAAAACACTAAAAATTAATAAAACATAAAATACTAGAAAACCCTAAAACCCCTCAAAATCCCTAAAAACCATAAAACTCAAAAAATCTGTAAAAATACAAAAATGTAAAAACCCTAAAAACAATAAAACCATGAGAAAAACATAAAATCCAAAAAAACACATGAAACGACTAAATGACTTAAAATGCTAAAAAAACTAAAAAAACATCAAAGACCAAAAATCCCTCAAAATCCTAAAAACCCTAAAACAGCATAAAATCAGAAAAAATCCCAAAAACCCATTAAAACATAAAAAACCCTTTAAAATCTGAAAACCCATAAGAAAACCTTTAAAAACTATAACAATCAATAAACCTAAAATCCTAAAAATTCTAAAAACACTAAAAGACTATAGAAACCCAAAAAGCCCAAAAATATATAAAACTCCCCTAAATCCCCTAAATCCTTAAACCCACTAAAACATCAAAAACTCTATAAACCCCCAAAAAATGATACAAAACTCTCAAAAACCTTACAAACCCAAAAAAACTCAAAAAACCATACATCCAAAAAAAATCAATTAAACCATAAAACACTCAAAGACCATTAAATATCTCAATATCCCCAAAAACAAAAAAGCATGACAATCCCCAAAACCCCATAAAATCCCTAAAAATATAAAAAACCAAAATGAAAATGAAAAAACACATAAAACCACTAAACAAAAAAAAATTATAAATACCTAAATTCCTTTAAATACTCAAAAAACCTTAATATCCCTCACAATATTTAAAACCACTAAAAACAATAAAATTCCTAAAAAATCCATAAAAATAAATTAAATGAAAAAACCATAAAAACCATGAAAATAGTAAGAAATCCTATGAATCCAAGAAATAATTCAAACCAATAAAAAACCTAAAAACACAAAAAACACTAAACCTCTAAAACCCCTAAAAACCCTAAAACCCTTTAAAATAATAAAACCCCCTAAAATGAATAAAACCCTAAGAACCCACTAAATCAGCTAAAAACTAATTAAAACACTAGAAATTTCAATAAATTATAAAAAAAATTAAAACCCAAATAAACAAAAAAAAACCTATAAATACTCAAAACCACTAAAACTCCTAGAAAATAACAAAATTGAAAAACATTACTGCAAATACCTAAAAATGAAAACCCCAAAAACACATGAAAATTAATAGGATAACATTAAAAAAACAAAAAACACTTAAACCCCATAAAAACATAAAAATGTTAAAAACAATGAAACCCCTAAAGAGTATATTAAAATCTAAAAAATATCTAAAAACCAAAAAACCACCTAAAACATAGACAAACCCAAACACCCAATAAAAAAACCCACTAAAAACTCAAAACCCCCTTTAAACTACAAAAAATATTTAAAAAATCTAAAATATATTTAAAATCCCAATAAAACCAAATAACCCATAAAACCCAACCCTACATTGAATACCAGAAAAGGTAAAAACACTTAAACCCCTTAAAACCCAAAAATCACTAAAAACTCAAAAACTGTAAAACCCATAGAACCCATAAAACCCATAAAAAAATATTAAAATAAAAAACACATAAAATCCCTAAAACCCACTAAATACCCTAAAAATAAATTAAACGCCTAAAATCATAAAAAACTATAAAAGACCCAAAAATCCCAAAAAAAACACAAACAACCAAAACAACCCTAAAAACCCCAAAAACCCCAAAAACCCCACACAATCCCTAAAAAACCTGTTAAACATTCTAAATATTCCATTAAAACCCCAAAAGGTAAAAACCACTAAAATAATGAAAACATCAAAGAGAACATTAACAAATAAAGTCTTAAAACCCCTAAAACCTTAAAATGCTAAATCTGTAAAAAAAATCTAAAAACCCTAAAAACACTACAAACCCTCAAAATCCATAAAAACCTAAAAACCATTAAAACCCCATAAAATTCCTAAAAAAATTTAAAATTAAAAACTTCTAAAAACCCAGAAGACACCTAACATGACGAAAAAAACATAGAAACACCTAAAAACCTTAAAAAACTAAAAAATGCTAAAAAACCTAAATACCAAAACACCCACTAAAAACCTTAAAAATAACAAAAAAACCCATAAAAACCATAAAACACCACTACAAACTCAAACCATTTGAAACCAAAATACATTAAAAACTCTAAAAACCTTTATAAACCCTAAAAACTAAAAAAACATAATACCCATTAAAGCCATAAATACTATAAAACCCTGAAAACGATGAAAATCTCTAAAAACTCTATAAACCATAAAAATTCCAAAAAATCCCTTAAAATTCATAAGAATGTTAGAAAGCCTAAAAACCCTGAAAAAACTCTAAAGAAAACATAAAATCCAAAAACCATTAAAAACCATTAAAATCCAAAAAAATGTAAAAAATCATAACACCCCCTAAAACATATAGAAATCATAAATCCACTAAAACCCCTAAAAATTCATAAAATACTGAAAACCATAAAAATCATAAAAATCCATAAAAATATCTAGAAACATAAAAACACAAAAACACTGAATTTACCAATGAATACATTAAAACCCTATAAACACTTATAACCCTAAAAACTAAAAATTCTAAAAACCATAAAAACCATAAAAACTCTAATCCCCTCAAATAACACATAAAAATCATAAAAACCCCTAAAACCCCTAAATCCCACTAAAACTCCATTAAGTATTTAAACCACTGAAAACCTGAAAAAACATGAAAAAACATAAAATCCCTAAAATGAAAAAAAACCCTAAAAACCATAAAAACTATAATATCACTATAATCCTACAACCCATTAATATAAAAAAACCAAAAAACCGATAATAATCGTAAAAATTGCTAAACCGCCAAAAAAACGTAAAATACCCCAAACCCCCTAAAACCAATATAAAAATCGTAAAATAAAAAAAACATAAAACCATTAAAAATTCCTATAAACCATAAAAATCCTAAAATTACCAAAGAATCCAATAAATAATAAAATTAAAAAAAAGAACTAAAATCCATAAAACATAAAAATCTCTAAAAAACATGAATACCTTTAATAAAAACTAAAAACCTAAAAGAAAATGGAAACCCCTAAAAATACTAAAAACTCGAAAAACCCAAAAATTCTTTAAAGGCACTAAAAGGACATAAAAACCATATAAAACCCTAAACCCCTTAAAAACCTAAAAACCCAAAAAACCAAAAAAATCACTAAAAACAATAAAAATTCATTAAACGCCTAAATATGTTAATTTTTTAAAAAACATATAACTCCATTAAACCCAAAAAATACCTAAAAACCTAAAAAGACCATAAAGACACTAAAAAAATTAAAAACTATAAAATACCTAAAAAACTCAATATCCCTAAAACCCCAAAAAATAATAATAATCCAAATGAACCATGTAAGAATTCCATAAAACATAAAAACCTCTAAATACCCTGAAAAATCATAAGAATCTCAAAATAAACTAAAAACATTTAAAACCCCTAAAACCATTAAAACTATAGAAACAATAAAAACACTATAAACCAAAAACCCCCTAAAAACTATAAACCCCATAAAAACATAAAGAGGACAAAAAATAGACAAAAACATAAAAAACCTTAAAACATTGAAAACCCTTAAAAACCATAAATCAATTAAAACCCATAAAAACTTAAAAATGTTAAGAACTCTAAAAGACCCTAAAACCCCATAAAACCATTATAACCTTATAAACACCTAGTAACTCATAAAATACATAAAATAATAAAAACCCTACAACCCTACAAACCCCTAAAAATGTAAAAAAAAAATAAAAACCCATAAAAACCCTTAAAACCCCAAAAATACAAAAAAATCCAAAAACCACATGAAAATCTTAAAAATACTAAAAATTACTAAAAACATAAAAAAATTAAAAACATGAAAACACTTACATAAACCATAAAATTAAAAAAAATACTTAAATCCCCTAGAAATATAAAAAATCTTAAAACACTTAAAATTTTAAAGACCCTAAAAATAGAAAAAAAACCCACAAAATCAATAATACCAAAAAAACCATAAAAATACTCAAAATCCCTAAAAATATATTCAAATGAAAAAATACAAAAAAACCCAAAAAAACCTAAAATAATAAAAACCAAAAAACACATAAATCCGTAGAAAAACATAAAAACATTAAAACCCCTAAAACTACGAAAAAACATAAAAACTATTAAACCCCAAAAGACCCACTAAAAAAACAAAAAACCCATTAAAAAACTAAAAACATTAAAAACTCTAAAAACCATTAAACCATAAAAACACAAATAAATCTCTAATGTATAAAAAAACATAGAACCCAAAAAACCATAAAAACCCCAAAACCCCCAAAAGACTTAAAAATCCAAAAAATCACCAATATAATATAAAATGTAAAAAACCCTAAACGATGAGAAAAGCATAAGAAATCCTTATAAACCTAAAAACACTAATGACCCAAAAAACTAACTAATGATAAAAACACAAGTATCTCTAAACAATTCCAAAATCCTAAAAAACCATAAAAACAATAAATATCCTAACAAAGCCCAAAAAATCTGTAAAAACATGAAAAACCCTAAAAACTATGAAACCCCTTAATAATCCCATAAAAATCTAAAACATCTTAAAACACATAAAAATGCCACAAACCAAAAAAACCCTAAAAGGATACTAAAACCTAACTCTCCCTAAAAACCATAAAACCCCTAAAATTCTAATAAACCATATAAACCCATAAAAAGTCCAAATAACTTAGTAAAAACCAAAAATGTATAAACCACAAAAAACGTTAAACCCCTTCAAAATCCCAAAAATCCCAAATACCATAGAAATCATAAAAATTCACTAAAAATACCTAGAAATCTAAAAAAACCCTAAAAACCACTAAGAAAATAATCAAAACATAAAAAAACCCAATACCCCTAAAAAATCTATAAATATAAAAACACTAAAAACCATTAAAACCGTAGAGTCCCTAAAAAACCTCAAATCCCTAAAACACTAAAACCATAAATATTCAAAAAAATCCCTAAAGTGTAAAAAACTTAAAAAACCCAAAAATCACAAAGAAGAACATAAAACACTAAAAACACAAAAAAAACCCTAAAAAGCCTAAAAACACAAAAATCACTAATTGACCCTTAAATCCCCTAAAACCAATTAAACTCCCTAAAGACATTAAAACCCCCAAAACACCTAAAACCCTAAAAACAATAAAACTCTAATGAAATTTACACCCCTAAAATGTTAAAAACACGGATGCCCTTAAAACAACTAAAAACTCAAAAAACCCCTAAAAATAAAAAAACCATAATCCCCTAAAAACCTTAAAAACCCTAAAAATCATCAAAAACCATAAAACCAAAAAAAACATAAAGAATAACTAAAAAACCAAAAAAATCATAAAAAACCCCTAAGAACATTGACAACACCTAAAAAATCCTAAAAACCTAAAAATGCATAAAACCCCTAAAAACCTAAAAATTATAAAACCCCTAAAACCCCCAAAAACCTAAAAAATCCGTAAAACCCCTCAAAACCCCCAAAATCCTAAAACCATAAAAATCATAAAAAATTCCATAAAATCCCAAAAAATCTAAAAAACATCAAAATTATTGAAAAACCTAAGAATAGCTTAAAAAACTAAAAACACATATGCCCCTTATAACCCAAAAACACTAAAAACCATAAAAGACACTAAAAATACTCAAAATCACTAAAAAACATTAAAACCAATAAATAACATAAATACCCATAAATAAAGAAAAACCATGAAACACCTAAAACTCCAAAAACCCCCAAAACACCCAAAACCCCTTTAAACCACTAAATATTTTAAAAAATATAAAAAACCAAAAAAACCGTAAACACTAAAAAAACCCCAAAAACCCCAAAAAATATAAAATTCCCTAAAACCTTAAAAATTCACAAAAATTCAACAAAAACCATTAAAACCCTAAAACCCATAAAAATATTAAAACCCTAATAATACCAAAAAAATAACAATCCCAAAAAACCCTAAAAACCCCTAATAAAACCATAAAACCCTAAAAAATAGTGAAAACAATTAACCTCCTAAAAAATGATAAAATCCCTAAAAGACACTAAACACCTTGATAGACCCTAAAAACACTAAAACCACATAAAAACCTAAAAACCCCTAAAAAACCTTAAAAACCTAAAATACCACTAAAATTATATTAACCATTAAAACCACATAAAGACATTAAAATATCTAAAAAACATTAAACCCCATAAAAACTCCCTAAAAACCTAAAATCCTAAAGTACATTAAAACTGGGAAAATCCATAAAACCCCTAAAAACATGAAAATACAAAAAAACCCTAACACCATAAAAATACAAATGAATTCATAAAAATTACTGAAACTGTTAAAAACCATGAAAAATAATAAGAAAATTGTAAAATCATAAAAACACATCAAACCCACAAAAACCTAAAATACACAAAATACTTTAAAACCCACTAAAATCTGTAAAAATCCCTAAACCCCCAAAAAATCCATCAATTCCCTAAAAACCATAAAAATACCTAAAAACATAAAAAACTAAAAGCCCTGAAACCCCCTAAGAAAACCATAAATCCCTATAAACACATAAAACCACAAAAAACTATAAACGCCAAAAACCCTAAAAACCATAAACCCCCTAAATACCACAAAAATAATTAAAACCCCAAAACCCCAATAAAACCCCAATAATCCCTACAAAACTCTAGAACCCCTTTCAACCCGCGAAAACACAAAAAACTAAAAAAACATAAAAACAATAAAAACTCAAAAAACTTCCTAAAACAGTGAAAGCTATAATAATCCTAAAACCCGAAAAACCTTCAAAAATCCCAAAAAACATAAAGACCATAATAATCATAAAAATTGCTAAATATACCTAAAAATGTGAAATGCTATAAAACACACTAAAACCATTAGAAAACATAAAAAACTAAAAAAAGATAAATACCCTAAAATCCACAAAAACTATAAAATCCCTCAAAATCCATAAAAATATTAAAAATAACAATACTACTAAAAAAACTAAAATCCATAAAACCATAAAAATACCAAAAAACCTTTAATACCCCGAATAAAACCCAAAATCACTTGAAACCACTAAAAATTATAAAGACAGTAAAAATCATAAAAGACCCTAAAGAATTTAAAGGGCCATAAAGACTATAAAAAC
This sequence comes from Viscum album, assembly GCA_963277665.1. Lineage (NCBI taxonomy): Eukaryota > Viridiplantae > Streptophyta > Magnoliopsida > Santalales > Viscaceae > Viscum > Viscum album. Next base: position 2,120,678,444 of record OY728120.1, read on the forward strand.
TCCTAAAACCCCCAAAAACCTAAATATCCCCAAACCCCTAAAAATAACTATAAACTCTAAAACCCTTTAAACCCCAAAAATGTTATAAAAGATCTTTTAAAAACATAAAACCCCCAAAAAAATCAATAAAAACCTAAATGGACCATAAAAACACTAAAACCCCTAAAAACCCAAAGATACCTAAAACCATAGAAATCCCTAAAAACCATAAAAACCATAAATATAAAAAAACTACCCATTAAATAACCTAACCCTAAAAACCCTAAAAACCATGAGAAACCCCTATGAAGTCCATAATACCCTAAAATTTTTAAAACCCCTAAAACCCTAAAAATGATAAAAAACCATAGGAACCCTAGAAAAACTAAAACCCTTAAAATCAAATAAATCCATAAAACCATAAAAAGCCCAAAAAAACCTAAAAAAACATTTAAAACATTAATCCCTTAAAAATCCTTAAAACCCTAAAAACACGTAAACCCCCGAAAAACCCATAAAATGATAAAAACACTAAATTACCCTAAAAACACCAAAAACCCCTAAAAACCAAAATAACCCTAGAAACCCTTATAAAACCCTAAAATCCCTAAGAACCAAAAAAAATTATACAGCCCCACATAGCCCTAAAAATGTTAATAATAATAAAAATCTATACAAAACCCTAAAAATATAAAAAAAACCCCTATAATGCGAAAAAACCAATAATAACCATAAAACCCCTAAAATCACTAAAAAATCGTAAAACCTCAAGAAAATCATAAAAATCCTAAAAATCCCTAAAAAATAAAAATCATAAAAAACCAGAAAACCCTTAAAAAGTCCTTAAATTTCTAAAAACACTTAAATCCCCTCAATATGTTAAAAAGATAAAAACCCTAAACCCCTAAAAGGCCTTAAAACCAAAAAATACACATAAAAATATCTAAAACCCCTAAATCCCCTAAAAATACAAAATATCCCTAAAAATCACAGAAAATGAAAAAACCCATAAAAACCTAAAATAACCATAAAACCATAAAAAACATAAATCCCCCAATAATCTTAAAATACTAAAACCCCTAAAACCCCCATAAACCATAAAAACACTCAAATCCCTAACAACACACAAAAGAATATAAAACCCCATTAAGCAACAATTTTTTTAAAAACCTCTAATAGTCCTTTAATCCCTTAAAAACTCATATAAATCCCTAAAAACACAAAAAATGATTATAACCCAAAAAACCCTATAATCCCCAAAAGACCATAAAATCCATAAAAATCCTAAAAATCCTAAAAAGTACATAAAATGTAAAAAACTCTAAAATCCTGAGAAACATATTTTAAAACCATAAAAAACTAATCACACTAACCCCCCTCCCACACACAAACACTAAGAAAACCTAACAAATTCTAAATACCCAAAAAACCCAAAAAACCCTCAAATTCTAGAAAACCCCAAAAAGCATAAAATCTTAACCACACCATAAATATTTGAAAACCACGAAATACCCTAAAAACCCCCTAATAAAACCATAAACACCTAAAGACCCCATAAAACACTTAAATACACCAAAAACCCTAAAAACCCTAAAAGGATCTTAAAAACCCAAACACCCAAAAAAACTATAAAACCCCTAAAATTATTATAAACCCTAACAACCCATAAAACTCCTAAAAACATAGAGAAAAACCAAAAAATGCTAAAACCCAGAAAACACTAAACCACCTCAAAATCCCAAAAAACCAAAAAACCATAAAAACCTAAAAATTCCTAGAAAATACCTAAGAACATAAAAATTCAAAAAACAAGAAAAAAACCCTATGAATGTTATCAAAGAATAAAAAATATTAAAACCCATAAAAACCTTAAAACCCTAAAAAACTAAAAACTATAAAAACCATTGAAAACCTTAAAGCCCCAAAAAATCTCTTAAAACCCATAATCTATATATATCCTAAAAATCCATAAAAAAATAAAAAACCCCTAAAAACCATCATAACACTAAGAAAAACAATAAAACAATAAAAACTCTTAAAAACCCTAAAAACACTAAAAACACTAAAAACACTAATAGACACTAAAAATGCATAATAATGATTGAACTCCGTAGATAAATTCAAATCCCTAAAAACACCAAATACCCAATAAACCACTAAAAATCAAGAAAAAATTTAAACACTTAAAGAAGTTTAAAAAATCTAAAAACATTAAATTCCCATTAAAACTAAAAGAACCCTAAAAATATAAAAATCATAAAACAGTAAAAACAATAAAATAACCCAAGAAATCTTAAAAAACCCTAAAAATCCTATAAACAATAAATATATTTTAGAAAAACTAAAAAACTCAAATCATATAAAGAACATTAAGAACTCTATAAACCCAAAAGAAAATCATAAATCCTTAAAAACAAATAAAACCCCTAAAAATATAAAATATGCCAGAACCCCTAAAAACCCCTACAAACCCAAGATAATCCCTAAGACCCCTCCAAATCCCAAAAAACCACAAAAATATTTAAAAATCCCTAAAAATCCCAAAAAACATTAAAAACCAAAAAAATCCTAAAATCCTTAGTAAATCCTTAAATCTTTAATAAAACATAAGCCCCATAAAAACCTAAAAACACTAAAAATCATAAAGGATAATAAAATTTTCAAAAATCACTAAAAACCATAAAATTATTTAAAAAACATAAATACCCATAAAACCATAAAAACCCTAAAACCCTAAAACCCTTAAAACCAAAAAAACCAAAAAAATCCATTAAAAACACTTAAAACATTAAAAAAATCTAAAAACCCATAAAATACTAAAAAAAAATTAAAAATTAAAAATAACCCTAAACACCCAAAAATACTAAAAACCCTAACTATCCCTAAAAACCATAAAATTCCTAAAAACACTAAAAACTATAAAAATCTAAAAAACTCCAAAAAACCCATGAATATTTAAAAACTTTAGAAACCCTAAAAACCATTACGAAAATGTTAAATATCTAAAAACACATAAAACACCTAAAAACATAAAAATGGTGAAAAAACTAAATACCCCCAAAATAAAAAAGAATCCATAAAAACCCTTACGAATCTAAAAAAATCCAAAAAAATTCCTAAAAACATAAAATATCCTAAAACCTATATAGATCCAAATCAAAACCATAAAAATTTAAAAATAATATGAACACCTAAAAACCTAAAAAATGTTAAAAACCCTATAACCCCATAAAAACTAAAAACTCATAAAACCATAATAAACTATAAAAATCCATAAAAAACTAAGACTGAATAAAAACACTAAATACTCAAATATCATTTAAACCGCTAAAATCATTGAAAACACTAAAAATCCTTAAAACCCAAAAAAACCACAAAAAACTGCAAAAAAACCCTAATAACATGAAACTCCCTAGAAATACTAAAAACATAAAATCATAAAGAGGACCTAAAAAATCAAAAAAACCTGAAAACCTTGAAAATTATATAAGAAAACATTAAAATCCCCAAAACACATAAAACCCCTAAAAACCTAACAAACTATAAAAACCTAAAAGATCTAAAAACCCTACCCCCTCCCCCTCAAACTCACTAAGAAATAAAAAAATCCTAAAAATTCCTAAAAATCCAGAAAATTACTTAAATATGTAAAAAATCCAATAACCCTAGAAAACCCCAAAGAAAATCTTAAAGACCAAACAAAACATAAAAACCCCAATAAACATAAAAGTGATAAAAACCAAAAAAATTACTTAAAGGTCCCTAGAAGCCCCAAAACCCCAAAAAACCATATATCCCATAAAACCCTAAAACACTAACAACTCTAATGCCCCATTAAACAATTAAAAACATTTAAAAAACCCCAAAAATTTTAAAACCAGTAAGAAACTAAAAAACCACGTAAAACAAAAAAAATCATAAAACCTTGAAAACCCTAAAAGACCCTAAAACCAATCAAAACCCCTAAAACCACAAAAAAATACATAAAACCCAAAAACACAGGAAATCCCTACAAGATAATAAAATCATTAAAAACCCTTTAATCCACTAAAGTTTTAAAAAACTCTAAAAACCATAGAAACCATAAAATCTCAAAAAACCCCTAAAATCCCAAAAAAAACATAAAATCAAAAAACCACTAAAAACCCTAAAAATCCCTAAAAACTCAAAAAAACCCTAAAAACACATTAAAATCCTAAAAACCCCAAGAAATCTAAAAAATTTATTGAACACTAAAAACCCTAAATCCTCCAATTAAAAGGATAAGATCCTAAAGACGCTTAAAAACAGTAAAAGCATTAAAAGTCTCAAACACATAAAATGGACTAAAAACTCAAAAAACACCTATCAACCTTTAACACAAAAAAAAACCTAAAAACAACAAAAAACTAAAAAAATCCATTTAAACCAATAAAATCATTAAACACCCTAAAAATATTAATTCCACTAAAACCCCAAAAACACCCTAAAACCCTGGAAACCCATAAAACCAATAAAAAGCCTAAAACCCCTCAAATTCAATAAAAAAATAAAATAAAAAATTCTTTAAAATTCTCTACAAATTAAAAAACTATAAAAACCTTAAAAATCCTATGAATATAATAAAAACATAAAAACACATAGAACCCCTAAAATAACAAAATTTCTAAAAACCTTAAAAATCCCTAAAAATACCCTAAAAACTAAAAAACCGTAAAAATATAAAAAAACATAAAAACCATAAAAAATGATAAAATCTCACTTAAAACACTAAAAACCATTTAAACCCCTATAAACATGAAAAAACTTAAATAACATAAATCCCTAAAAATTATAAAACACAAAACCCCAAAAAATTAATAAAAACCATAATGACCCTAAAACCCCAAAACCCTTCAAAATCCCTTAACACACTAAAAACCATAGAAATATTAAATAATACATAAAATCACTAAAAACATTAAAAACACTGAAACCCCCAAATAAAACGCTAAAAAATATAAACCCCTATTAAAACACTAAAAATGTTAAAAACAATAAAAGGATGTTAAACCCCTAAAAATCAGAAAATCCCTAAAAACCCAAAAAACCATAAAATTACTAAAACAGCTCAAAATCGATGTAAACCAAAAAAACTATAAAAACCCAAAAATTCTTAAAACTCAATCAAAATGTAAAAAAACCTAAAAACACAAATAACCTATTGGAAAACCTTAAAAACTAAAAAATCACATAGAACCCTAAAACACTAAAATTTTTAAACCCTTACAATACCCTAAAACACATAAAACCCCCAATATAACTAAATATATAAAACCCAAACAAAATCCAAAAAACCCGCTAAAAATTTCAAAAAATATAAAAACCCTAAAAACATTGAGAACCTATAAGAAACTATTAAAACCCTAAAAACAATGAAAACCCCTTAAAAACTAAAAAATTATAAAAATCATAAAAAACACTAAAACGCCCAAAAAACCATCAAAATCGCTAAATATACTAAAAATCATAAAACCCTAAAAAAGAATAAAAAATCCCTAAATATATAAAATACCCAAAAACCTTGAAAACCTCTTAGAAAACCATAATAACTTAAAAACACATAAAACCATTAAAAATGAATATAAAAAACCCAAAAAACACATAAAAATACCAAAAAAACACATAAAAACCATATAATCCAAAAAAAGGTTATAAAAAATCTAAAAACCCTTCAATCCCATAAAAACCTAAATATAATACTAAAAATAAAAAAGACCATTAAAAACCGAAAAATCCCTAAAAACTGGAAAAAATGAAAAATCATAAAAATCCCTAAAAATCTCTAAAATTGTAAAAAACCCTAAAACCCCAAATTAAATGTCAATAAGCTAAGAAAACTTTAAACCCCTAAAAATCATAAAATTGCTCAAAACCCAAAAAACCCTCATAATCCCAAAAAAACCATAAGAAATTTTAAATAACCATAAAAACATAAAAACCACATAAAATCTCTAAAATCCCCTATAAAAACCATAAAATCCTAAAAACATTTAAAACCCCAAAAAACAAAAAAATGTAAAAAATCCTAAAACAATAAAAAGACCCTAAAACACTAAAAACCCCTAAAACCAATAAAAAGCTAAAAACCATAAAAAAAATAAAAAGCCATAAAAATTACTCAAAACACTAAAAACCATTTATACACATAAAAACATTTAAAAACACTAAGTCCATATAAAAACAAAAAAACTGAAAAAACCCTAAAACCCTAAAACCCAAAAAACCGTTAAAACCCCCAAAACCATGAAAACCAAAAATCCCTAAAAATGTTAAAAACCATAAAATTCCTATAAAATTCCTAAAATTGTAAAAACATAAAAAACCCTAAAATACCCTATAGAATACCTAAAAGTGTAAAACACTTAAATCCCCTAGAAAACAAAAACAATTGCTGAAAAACCCAAAAAACCATAAACACCATAAAAATCATAAATACCTAAAAACCATTAAATATTGTAAAAACATTTAAAAATCCTAAAATGACTCAAATCTATAAAAAACTCTTAAAACCCTAAAAACATAAAATAAATGCTAAAAACCTTAAAAACAATAAAAACTCAAAATAACATTAAAAACAAAAGAACCCAAAAAACCCAATATACCAAAAAAGTACCCAAATCCTTAATAACCAAAAAAGCATATAAATCATAATAAATACATAAAAATACCTAAGAACAGAAAAAACCTAAAACCCCTAAAATCCCCTATGAAAATCTTAAAAAACAAAAAACAATAAAATTTCCTAAAAATATAAAAATTTATAAAAACCCTAAATGCCCCTAAAAACATTTAAAACTCAAAAACCCCTTCAAACTCGAAAAAAGTTGAAAAACATTAATTAATATTATGAAACCAAAAAATCATCAAAAATACTAAATTCCCAAGGAACCGTAAATACCCAAATACCCCAAAAACCCTATAACTCTCATAATCCCTAAAATCCATTAATACAAAAGAATCCTGAAAATCCGTAAAAACTAAAAAAACATAAAAAAAATTAAAAACCATGAAAACCAATAAAAACAGTTATTTCTTATAGAAAATTAAAACCCCTAAAAATGTATAAAACATTAAAAACCATAAAAATATTAAAAACCCTAAAAATCATAAAACAATACCAGACATAAAAAACCTTAAAACCCCCAAAAAACCTATAAACAACTAAAAACACTAAAAACACTTTAATCCAATAAAACATTAAAAACTATAAAACCCTTAAAAATACTAAGAAAATAAAAAAACACATAAAACCCAAAATCCCTTAACCACCCCAAAGCCTAAAAGAACCATAAAATCACAAAAATCCTAAAAAAACCTAAAAACATAAAAAAATTCTAAAAAATAAAAAATAATCCCTAAAAATGTAAAAAAACTCAAAACCCCTAAAAACTCGTAATATAACATTAGAAATATAAAAATACTCAATACCCATAAAAACCTAACAAAGCTAAAAACCATAAAACACCTTAAAATTTATAAAAACAAAATACCCATAAATACCCATAATAAAAATAAAAACCCTAAAACCAATAAAATCCATAAAAACCAATAAAAACATTAAAAACCCTTTAAACACCTAAAATGATACAAAAATCTAAAAATCTATAAAATTTCCAAAAAACTCAAAAAACCCTAAAAAAAGATAATAAAAACCATATAAACACTCAAAATCCATAAAAACCTATAAAAATATGGAAAATACTTAAATATTCCTAAATATTTAAAATAACATTCAAGACCACAAAATCCCTAAAAATACTAAAAAATATAAAATTTCCAAAAACACTGAAACTACCAAAAATGTAAAAATATAAAAAACCTAAAAAAACAATGAAACTCCTTAAAACGTAATAAAACATAAAAAATAAATCAAAATCCTAAAAAACTCTAAGAACCTCTAAAAACTCAGAAGATATATAAAAACCCTAAAAACCTTAAAAACCCTAAATCCCCTCAAAATTCCAAATTCCCTAAAAATCTATAAAATCCTAAAAATCTACAAAAATACCAAAAAATACATAAATACCCCAGAAAATAGAATGACAACATTGAAAACCTAAGTAAATAAACCCCTAAAATCCTAACGACATTAAAAACATAAAAAATTATAAAACCCCTAAAAATTAGTACAACCCTTGAAATAACTAAATACCCTAAAAAATCCTATAAAAGCCTTAAAAATCCCAAAAAACATAAAAAAAACAGAAAACTACGAAGATCCCTAAGAAAAAAACAAAAAAAAACACTGAAACCCAAATAAACCTTAAAAACAATAAAAAAAAGGAAACCCTAAATTCCCTAAAAAAGAAGACCCTAAATACCCTAAAACAGACTAAAAACTCCATAAACCCTTTAAACCACTAAAAAACTGACTAAAAACTCAATAAAACATTAAAACCACTTAAAAAAGAAAACTAAAATAACATAAAAACCCAAAATATAAAAACCATAAAAAACCTAAAAAATAAAATCCATAAAAAAACCTAAAAACCCTTAAAAAGACCTTAAATTTCTTAAAACACTTAAATCCCCTCAATATATTAAAAAGATAATAACTCTAAACCCATAAAAGACCTTAATACCAAAAAATACACATAAAATATCTAAAACCCCTAAAACCCCTAAAAAATACAAAATATCCCTAAAAATCACAGAAAATGAAAAAACCGATAAAACCCAAAAATAACCATAAAACCATAAAAAACTTAAATCCCCCAATAATGTTAAAATAGTAAAACCCATAAAACCCCCAAAACCATTAAAACAATCAAACCCCTAACAACAATCAAAAGCATCTAAAACCCCATTAAGTAGAATTTTTTTTTGAAAACCTCTAATAGTCCTTTAAACCCTTAAAAACTCAAATAAATCCCTAAAAACAAAAAAAAGGAATAAAACCCAAAAAAATCCCAATAATCTCCAAAAGATCATAAAAGCCATAAAAATACAAAAAAATCATCAAAAATTACATAAAATGTAAAAACTCTAAAAACCATAGAATCCTATTATAAAACCATAAAAAACCTAAACACACTAACCCCCCTCCCACACACAAACACTAAAAAAACCAAACAAATTCTAAATACCCAAAAAACACAAAAAACCCTCAAAGTCAAGAAAACCCCAAAAAACATAAAATCATAAGCACACCATAAAAATTTGAAAACCACGAAAAACCCTGAAAAACCCTGAAATACCCCTAAGAAAACCATAAACACCTAAAGGCCCCATAAAACACTTAAATACACAAAAAACCCAAAAAACCCTCAAAGGAGCCTAAAAACCTGAACACCCCCTAAAAACTATAAAAGCCCTAAAATTATTATAAACCCTAACAACCCAAAAAACTCTTAAAACATAGAGAAACCCAAAAAAAATATAAAACCCACAAAACACTAAACCACCACAAAATCCAAAAAAACCAAAAAACCATAAAAACATAAAAATTCCCTAAAATTACCTAAATACATAAAAACACAAAAAACCAGAAAAAACCCCTATGAATGTTATCAAAGAATATCAAATATTAAAACCCATAAAAACATTACAACCCTAAAAAACTAAAAACTCTAAAAAACCTAGAAAACCTTAAAGCCACAAAAAATATCTTAAAACCCATAATCTATATATATCGTAAAAATCCCTAAAAAATAAAAAACCCCTAAAAACTGTCATAACACCAAGAAAACAAAAAACAATAAAAACTCTTAAAAACCCTAAAAACTCTAAAAACACTAAAAACACTAATAGACACTAACAATGCATAATAATGATTGAACTCCGTAGATAAATTCAAATCCCTAAAAACACAAAATACCCTAACAACCACTAAAAAATCAAGAAAAACATTTAACCCTTTGAGAAGTTTAAAAAATCTAAAAACTTTAAATTCCCATTAAAACTAAAAGAACCCTAAAAATATAAAAACATAAAACAGTAAAAATTGTAAAAAAACCCAAGAAATCTTCAAAACCTTTAAAAACCCTAAAAACAAAAAATATATTTAAGAAAAACGAAAAAACTCAAATCATATAAAGAACATTATGAACTCTAAAACCCCAAAGAAAATCATAAATCCTTAAAAACATATAAAACCCATAAAAATCTAAAATATGCTAGAACCCCTAAAAACCCCTACAAACCCAAGATAATCCCTAAGACCCCTCCAAATCCCAAAAAACCATAAAAATATTTTAAATTCCCTAAAAAACCAAAAAACATTAAAAACCATAAAATTCATTACATCCCTAGTAAAACCTTAAATCTCTAAAAACACATAAGCCCCATAAAAACCGAAAAACACTAAAAATCATAAAGGATAATAAAATTTTCAAAAATCACCAAAAACCATAAAATTATTTAAAAAACATAAATACCCGTAAAACCATAAAAACCCTAAAACCCTAAAACCCTTAAAACCAAAAAAACCAAAAAAATCCATATAAAACACTTAAAACGATAAAAAATCTAAAAAACCATAAAATAAAAAAAACACTAAAAACTAAAAATAACCCTAAAAAACAAAAAAAACTAAAAACCATAACTATCCCTAAAAACCATAAAAATCCTAAAAAACACTAAAAACTCTAAAAATATAAAAAATTCCACAAAACCCTTGAAAACATAAAAAATTTAGAAACCCTAAAAACCCTTACGAAAATGTTAAATATCTAAGAACACATAAAACACTTAAAAAACATAAAAAATGGTGAAAACCCAAAATACCCCAAAATCCAAAAGAAACCCTAAAAACCCTTATGAATCCAAAAATTCCCTAAAAATTCCTAAAAACATAAAATATCCTAAAACCTATATAAATCCCAATCAAACCCATAAAAATTTAAAAATAATATGAACACCTAAAAACATAAAAAATGTTTAAAACAATATATCCCCATAAAAATTAAAAACCCCATAAAACCATAATAAACTATAAAAATCCATAAAAACACTAAGACTAGATAAAAACACTAAAAACTCTCAAATCATTTAAACCCCTAAAATCATTAAAAACACTAAAAATATATAAAACCCAAAAAATAAAAAAAAAACCACAAAAAACAGCAAAAAAATAAAACCCTAAGAACATGAAGCACCCTAGAAATACTAAAAACATAAAAAAAATAAAGAGGACCAAAAAAATCAAATAAAACCTGAAAACCCTGAAAAATATATAAGAAAACATTAAAATCCCCAAAACACATATAACCCCTAAAAACCTAACAAACTATAAAAACCTAAAAGATCTAAAAACCCTTCCCCCTCCCCCTCGAACTCACTAAGAACTCAAAAAATCCTAAAAATTCCTAAAAAACCAAAAAATTACCTAAATATGTAAAAAATCCAAAAACCATAGAAAACCCATAAGAAAACCTTAAAAACCAAACAAAACATAAAAACCCCAATAAACCTAAAAGTGATAAAAACCAAAAAAAATTACTTAACGGTCCCTAAAAGCCCAAAAAACCCCCAAAAAAACCATATATCCGATAAAACCCTAAAACACTAACAACTCTAAAGCCCCATTAAACAATTAAAAACATTTAAAAAACCCCAAAAATATTAAAAACAGTAAGAAACTAAAAAACCCCTTAAAACAAAAAAACACATAAAACCTTGAAAACCCTAAAAGACCCTAAAACCCATCAAAACCCCTAAAACCACAAAAAATACATAAAAATAATAAAAAGGCCCAAAACATCATTAAATATGATAAAGACCTAAAATGTATAAAAACCCATTAAAATCCTTAAAAACCTAATAACACCTTAATACACTCAAAACCTAAAAATGATCAAAATCATAAAACCATACAACCCGAAAAACCCGAAAATCCCAAAAATTTATAAAAACCTGTAAAAATTTTAAAACCCTAAAACACATAAAACCCCTACATGATAATAAAAATCTTTAAAAACCCGTTAATCCCCAAAAATGATAAAAAAAGACACTAAAACCCATCGAAACCGTAAAATATCAAAATACCCATAAAATCCAAAAAAACCATAAAAACAAAAAACCACAAAAACCCTTAAAATCCCAAAAAACTAAAAAAACCCTAAAAACACATTAAAATCCTAACAACCCCAAGAAATCTAATTTTTTTGGAACACTAAAAACCCTAAATCCTCCAATTAAAAGGATATGAACCTAAAGACGCTTAAAAACACTAAAAGCATTAAAAGTCTCAAACACCTAAAAGGACTAAAAACTCAAAAAAACACCTAACAACCTTTAACACAAGAAAACATAAAAACAACAAAAAACTAAAAAATCCATTTAATCCAATAAAAATATTAAACACCCTAAAAATATTAAATCCAATAAAAACTCAAAAAACACCCCAAAACCCCCGAAACCCATAAAACCAATAAAAAGCCTAAAACCCCTAAAATTCTATAAAAAATAAAATAAAAAATTCCTAAAAATTCCCTAAAAAGTAAAAAACCCAAAAAAAACTGTAAAAATCCAATGAATACAATAAAAACATAAAAACACATACAACGCCTAAAATAAAAAAATTTCTAAAATCCTTAAAAATCCCTAAAAAGACCCGAAAAACTAAAAAAATGTAAAAATATAAAAAAAAACATAAAAACCATAAAAAATGCTAAAATCTCACTTAAAATACTAAAAACCATTTAAACCACTAAAAACATTAAAAAAATCTAAAAACATAAAACCCTAAAAATTAAAAAACACAAAACCCCAACAAAATAATAAAAACCATAATGACCCTAAAACCCCAAAAACCATTCAAAATCCCTAAACACACTAAAACCATAGAAATATTAATTAATACCTAAAATCACTAAAAACAATAAAAATACTGAAACCCCCAAACAAAACGCTAAAAAATCTAAACCCCTATTAAAAAACTAAAAATGTTAGTAGAAAAGGATGTTAAATGCATAAATATCAAAAAATCCCTAAAAACCCAAAAAACCATAAAAATACTAAAATAGCTCAAAATCCCTGAAAACCAAAAAATACTATAAAAACTGAAAAATTCTTAAAACTCAATCAAAATGTAAAAAAACCGAATGACACAAATAACATATAGGAAAACCTAAAAAACAAAAAAAAATCACTTAGAACCCTAAAACACTAAAAATTATAAACCCTTACAAAACCCTAAAACACCTAAAACCCCCAATATCACTAAAAACATAAAACCCAAACCAAATCCTAAAAACCCGCTAAAAGTTTTAAAAAATATAAAAACCCTAAAATCATTTAAAACCTATAAGAAACTATTAAAACCCTAAAAACAATGAAACCCCCATAAAAACTAAACAATTATAAAAATCATAAAGAAAACTAAAACACCCAAAAAACCATCAAAATCGCTAAAAATCATAAAAATCATAAAACCCTAATAAAAAGAAAAAATCCCTAAAAATCTAAAATTCCCAAAATCCTTGAAAACTGCTTATAAACCCATAATAACATAAAAACACATAAAACCATTAAATTGAATATAAAAAACGCAAAAAACACATAAAAATACCTAAAAACACATAAAAACCATACAATCCAAAAAAAGGTTACAAAAAATCTAAAAACCCTTCAATCCCATAAAAACCTAAAAATAATCTTGAAAATAAAAAAGACCATTAAAACCTGAGAAATCCCTAAAAACTAGAAAAAAATGAAAAATCATAAAAATCCCTAAATATCTCTAAAATTTTAAAAAACCCCAAAACCCCAAATTATATTTCAATAAGCTAAGAACACTTTAAACCCCTAAAAATCATAAAATTTCTGAAAACCCTAAAAACCCTCATAATCCCAAAAAAACCATAAAAATATTAAATAACCATAAAAACATAAAAATACATAAAATCTCTAAAACCCCCCTATAAAAACCATAAAATTCTAAAAACATTTAGAAACCCTAAAAACAAAAAAAATGTAAAAAATCCTAAAACATTAAAAAGACCCTAAAAACACTAAAACCCCCTAAAACCCATAAAAAGCTAAATACCTTTAAAATAATAAAAATCCATAAAAATTACTCGAAACACTAAAAAACATTTATACCCTAAAAACATTTTAAAACTCTAAGTCCATATAAAAATAAAAAAATCTAAAAAACCATAAAACCCAAAAACCCTAAAAAAATCTAAAACCCCCAAAACCTTGAAAACCAAAAATCCTTAAAAATGTTAAAAACCATAAATATCCTATAAAATTCCTAAAATTGTAAAAACATAAAAAACCCTAAAATACCCTATAGAATACTTAAAAGTGAAAAACACTTAAATCCCCTAAAAAACAAAAACAATTGGTGAAAAACCCAAAAAACCATAAACACCATAAAAATCATAAATAACTAAAATCCATTTAATATTGTAAAAACCTTTAAAAATCCTAAAATGGTCAAATCTATAAAAAACTCTTAAAACCATAAAATAATAAAATAAATGCTAAAAACCATAAAAACACTAAAAACTCAAAAAAAAACACTAAAAACAAAAGAACCCAAAAAAACCCAATATACCAAAAAACCCACATCCTTAATAAACAAAAAAGCATATATATCATAATAATTACATAAAAATACCTAAGAACATAAAAAACCCTAAAACCCCTAAAATCCCCTATGAAATTTTTAAAAGCTAAAAAACAATGAAATTTCATAAAAACCTAAAAAATTATAAAGACCCTAAATGCCCCTAAAAACATTTACAACTCTAAAACCCCTTTAAAATCCTAAAAAGTTGAAAACACAAATTAAGATTATGAAACTAAACAAATCATCAAAAATACTAAATTCTCAAGAAAATGTAAAGACCCAAATACCCCAAAAAACGCTAAAACTCTCATAATCCCAAATATCCCTTAATACAAAAGAATCCTCAAAATCCGTAAAAACTGAAAAAACATAAAAAAAACTGAAAACCATGAAAACCAATAAAAAAAGTTATTTATTATGGATAATTAAAACCCCTAAAAATGTATAAAACATTAAAAACCATAAAAATATTAAAAACCCTAAAACTCATAAAACTATACAAGCCACACAAAAGCTTAAAACCCCCAAAAAACATATAAACCACTAAAACCACTAAAAATCCTTCAATCCATTAAAACAATAAAAACTATAAAACCCTTAAAAATCCTAAAAAACTAAAATACACATAAAACCCAGAAACCCTTTAACACCCCAAAGCCTAAAAGAACCATAAAATACCAAAAATCCTAAAAAACCTAAAAAGCATAAAAAATTATAAAAGATAAATAATAATCCCTAAAAATGTAAAAAAACTCAAAAACCCCTGAAAACTCGTAATATAACATTAAAAATATAAAAATACTCAATACCCATAAAAACCTAACAAAGCTAAAAACCATAAAACAACTTAAAATTTATAAAAACAAAAACCCATAAATACCCATAATAAAAATAAAAACCCTAAAACCATTAAAATCCATAAAAACCACTAAAAACATTAAATCCACTTTAAACACATAAAATGATAAAAAACTCTAAAAATCCATAAAATTCCGAAAAAAAACTCAAGAAACCCTAAAAAAGATAATAAAAAACCCAATAAACACTCAAAATCCCTAAAAACCAATAAAAAAAATATGGAAAATACTTAAATATTCCTAAATATTTAAAAAAACATTCAAGACCACAAAATCCCTAAAAATACTAAAAAATAAGAAATTTCCAAAAACAATGAAACTATAAAAAAATGTAAAAATATAAAAAACCTAAAAAAATAATGAAACTCCTTAAAACGTAATAAAACATAAAAAATAAATAAAAATCCTAAAAAACTCTAAGAACCTATAAAAACTCAAAAGATATATAAAAACCCTAAAACCCTTAAAAACCCTAAAGCCCCTCAAAATTCCAAATTCCCGGAAAAACTATAAAATCCTAAAAATCTCTAAAAATTCCAAAAAAAATGTAAATACCCTAGAAAATAGAATGAAAACATTGAAAACCTAAAAAAATAAATCCTCAAAAAACCTAACAACATTAAAAACATAAAAAATTATAAAACCCCTAAAAAATAGAACAAACCTTGAAATAACTAAATACCCTAAAAAATAAAAATCCTATAAAAGCCTTAAAAATCTCAAAAAACATAAAAAAACAAAAAACTTTGAAGATCCCTAAGAAAAATAAAAAAATAAAAAAAAACAGAAACCCAAATACACCTTAAAAACATTAAAAAAAGGAAACCCTAAATTCCTTAAAAAAGAAGACCCTAAATACCATAAAATAGACTAAAAACCTCATAAACCCTTTAAACCACTAAAAAACTGACTAAAAACTCAATAAAACTTCTATACAACAAAAAAAGAAAACTAAAATAACATAAAAACCCAAAAAATAAAAACCATAAAAAACCTAAAAAATAAAATCCATAAAAAACCTAAAAACCCTTAAAAAGACCTTAAATTTCTAGAAACACTTAAATACCCTCAATATATTAAAAAGATAAAACCCTAAACCCCTAGAAGACCTTAAAACCAAAAAATACACATAAAAATATCTGAAACCCCTAAAACCCCTAAAAATACAAAATATCCCTAAATATCGCAGAAAATTAAAAAACCCATAAAACCCTAAAATAACCATAAAACTATAAAAACACTTAAATACCCCAATAATGTTAAAATACTAAAACCCCTAAAACCCCCCATAAACCATAAAACAATCAAACCCCTAACAACACACAAAAGAATCTAAAACCCCCATAAGGAGCAATTTTTTTTAAAAAACCTCTAATTGTCCTTTTAACCCTTAAAAACACAAATAAATTCCTAAAAACACAAAAAAGGAATAAAACCAAAAAAAACCCTATAATCCCCAAAATACCATAAAAGTCATAAAAATCCAAAATATCATCAAAATGTACATAAAATGTAAAAAACTCTAAAAACCTGAGAAACCTATTATTAATCCATAAAAACCAAAACACACTAACCCCCCCCCCCCCTCCCTCACACAAACACTAAAAAAACCTTACAAATTATAAATACCCAAAAAACCCAAAAAAACCTCAACGTCTAGAAACCCCCAAAAAGAATAAAATATTAACCACACCATAAAAATTTAAAAAAAAAGAAAAACCCAGAAAAACCCCTAAGAAAACAATAAACACTTAAGACCCCATAAAACACTTAAATACACCAGAAACCCTAAAAACACTAAAAGGATCCTAAAAACCCGAACACCCCCAAAAAAATATAAAACCCCTAAAATTATTATAAACCCTAACAACCCATAAAACTCCTTAAAACATAGAGAAAACCCAAAAAATGCTAAAACCTGCAAAACACTAAACCACCTCAAAATCCCAAAAAACCAAAAAAACCATAAAAACTTAAAAATTCCCCCAAAATACCTAAATACATAAAAACAAAAAAAACCCGAAAAAACCCCTATGAATGTTATCAAAGAATAAAAAATATTAAAACCCATAAAAATATTAAAACCCTAAAAAACTAAAAACTCTAAAAACCCTAGAAAACCTTAAAGCCCCAAAAAATCTCTTCAAACCCACAATCTATATATATCCTAAAAATAATTAAAAAAAATAAAAAACCCCTAAAAACATTCATAACACTAAGAAAAACAGAAAAAATAAAAACTATTAAAAACCCTAAAAACACTAAAATCACTAAAAACACTAATAGCCACTAAAAATGCATAATAATTATTGAACTCCGTAGATAAATTCAAATCCCTAAAAACACAAAATACCCTAAAAACCACTAAAAATCAAGAAAACGATTAAACCCTTAGAAAAGTTTAAAAAATCTAAAAACATTAAATTCCCATTAAAACTAAAAGAACCCTAAAAATATAAAAAACATAAAACAGTAAAAACTGTAAAAAAAACCCAAGAAATCTTCATAAACCCTAAAAACCCTAAAAACCATAAATATATTTAAGAAAAAATAAAAAACTCAAATCATATAAAGAACATTATGAACTCTAAATACCCCAAATAAAATCATAAATCCTGAAAAACATATAAAACACATAAAAATATAAAATATGCTAAAACCCCAAAAAACCCCTACAAACCCAAGATAACCCCTAAGACCCCTCCAAATCCCAAAAAACCATAAAAATATTTAAAAATCCCTAAGAAACCCAAAAAAATTTAATAACCATAAAATTACTAAAATCCCCAGTAAAAACATCAATCTCCAAAAACACATAAGCCCCATAAAAATCTAAAAACACTAAAAATCATAAAGGATAATAAAATTTTCGAAAATCACTAAAAACCATAAAATTATTTAAAAAATATAAATACTCGTAAAACCATAAAAACCCTAAAACCCTAGAACCCTTAAAACCAAAAAATAATCCATATAAAACACTTAAAACGATAAAAAATTTAAAAACCCATAAAATACTAAAAAAACACTAAAAACTAAAAATAACCCTAAACACCCAAAAAAACTAAAAACCCTAACTATCCCTAAAAACCATCAAAATCCTAAAAAACACTAAAAACTATAAAAATCTAAAAAATTCCACAAAACCTCTGAAAACATAAAAACTTTAGAAACCCTAAAAACCCTTACGAAAATGTTAAATATCTAAAAACACATAAAACACCTAAAAAACATAAAAAATGGTGAAAACCCTAAATACCCCCAAAATCCAAAAGAAACCATAAAAAGCCTTATGAATCCAAAAAATCCCCCAAAATTCCTAATAAAAATAAAATATCCTAAAACCTATATAAATCCCAATCAAAACCATAAAAATTTAAAAAGAATATGAACACCTAAAAACACAAAAAATGTTAAAAACCCAATAACCCCATAACAACTAAGAACCCCATAAAACCATAATAAACTATAAAAATCCATATAAACCCTCAGACTGGATAAAAACACTAAAAATTCACAAATCATTTAAACCCCTAAAATCATTAAAAACACTAAAAATCCTTAATACCCAAAAAATAAAAAAAACCACAAAAAACAGCAAAAAAATAAAACCCTAAGAACATGAAACTCCCTAGAAATACTAAAAACATAAAAACATAAAGAGGACCAAAAAAATCAAAAAACAACCTGAAAACCCTGAAAAATATATAAGAAAACATTAAAATCCCCAAAACACGTAAAACCCCTAAAAACCTAACAAACTATAAAAACCTAAAATATCAAAAAACCCTACCCCCTCCCCCTCGAACTCGCTAAGAACAGAAAAAATCCTAAAAATTCCTAAAAATCCAGAAAATTACCTAAATATGTAAAAAATACAAAAACCCTAGAAAACCACTAAGAAAACCTTAAAGACCAAACAAAACATAAAAACCCCAATAAACCTAAAAGTGATAAAAACCAAAAAAATTATTTAAGGTCCCTAAAAGCCCCAAAACCCCAAAAACCATATATCCCATAATACCCTAAAACACTAACAACTCTAAATCCCCATTAAACAATTAAATAAATTTAAAAACCCCAAAAATATTAAACCTGTAAGAAACTAAAAAAAACCCTTAAAACAAAAAAACACATAAAACCTTGAAAACCCTAAAAGACACTAAAACCCATAAAAACCCCTAAAACCACAAAAAATACATAAAAATAATAAAAAGGCCCAAAAATTCCTTTAAAATGATAAAGACCTAAAATGTATAAAAAACCCATAAAAATCCTTAAAAACCTAAAAACACCTAAATCATCTCAAAACCTAAAAATGATCAAAATCATAAAACCATACAACCCGAAAAACCATAAAATCCCAAAAATTTATAAAAACCTCTAAAAAATATAAAACCTTAAAACACATAAAACCCCTACATGATAATAAAAATATTTAAAAACCCTTTAATCCCCTAAAATTATAAAAAACACTAAAAACAATAGAAACCGTAAAATCTCAAAATACCCATAAAATCTAAAAAACCCATAAAAACAAAAATCCACTAAAAACCCTTAAAATCCATAAAAACTAAAAAAAACCTAAAAACACATTAAAATCCTAACAACCCCAAGAAATCTAATTTTTTTTTTGGAACACTAAAAACCCTAAATACTCCAATTAAAAGGATAAGAACCTAAAGAAGCTTAAAAACACTAAAATCATTAAAAGTCTCAAACACCTAAAAGGACTAAAAACTCAAAAAACACCTAACAACCTTTAACACAAAAAAACAAAAAAACAACAAAAAACTAAAAAGTCCATTTAAACCAATAAAAATATTAAACAATCTAAAAATATTAAATCCACTAAAAACACAAAAAACACCCAAAAACCCCAAAAACCCATAAAACCAATAAAAAGCCTAAAACCCCTCAAATTCCCTAAAAATTAAAATAAAAAATTCCAAAAAATTCCTTAAAAAGTAAAAAACACAAAAACCTTAAAAATCCTATGTATACAATAAAAACATAAAAACACATAGAACCCCTGAAATAACAAAATTGCTAAAAACCATAAAAATCCCTAAAAAGACCCTAAAAACTAAAAACCGTAAAAATATAAAAAAACATAAAAACCATAAAAAATGATAAAATCTCACTTAAAACACTAAAAACCATTTATACACCTAAAAACATTAAAAAACTCTAAAAACATAAAACCCTAAAAATTTAAAAACACAAAACCCCAAAAAAATAATAAAAACCATAATGACCCTAAAACCCCAAAAACCATTCAAAATCCCTAAACACACTAAAGACCATAAAAATATTAAATAATACCTAAAATCACTAAAAACATAAAAAACACTGAAACCCCCAAACAAAATGCTAAAAAATATAAACCCCCATTAAAACAATAAAAATGTTAAAAACTATAAAAGGATGTTAAACCCCTAAAAATCAGAAAATCCCTAAAAACCCAAAAAACCATAAAAATACTAAAACAACTCAAAATCCCTGAAAACCAAAAAAACTATAAAAACCCAAACATTCATAAAACTCAATCAAAATGTAAAAAAACCGAAACACACAATTAACCTATAGGAAAACCTTAAAAACACAAAAAAATCACTTAGAACCCTAAAACACTAAAAAATTTAAACCCTTACAAAACCCTAAAACACCTAAAACCCCCAATATCACAAAAAACATAAAACCCAAACAAAATCCTAAAAAGCCGCTAAAAATTTCAAAAAATATAAAAAACCTAAAAACATTGAAAACCTATAAGAAACTATTAAAACCCTAAAAACAATGAAAACCCAATAAAAACTAAAAAATTCTAAAAAACATAAAAAACACTAAAACGCCCAAGAAACCTTCAAAATCGCTAAAAATCCTAAAAATCATAAAACACTAAAAAAGAAGCAAAAATCCCTAAAAATATAAAATTCCCAAAAACATTGAAAACCCCTTATAAAACCATAATAACCTAAAACACATAAAACAATTAAATATGAATATAAAAAACCCAAAAAACACAGAAAAATACCAAAAAAACACATAAAAACCATATAATCAAAAAAAAAGGTTATAAAAAATCTAAAAACCCTTCAATCCCATAAAAACCTAAAAATAATCTTGAAAATAAAAAAGACCATTGAAAACCAAGAAATCCCTAAAAACTAAAAAAAAAGTGAAAAATCATAAAAATCCCTAAAAATATCTAAAATTGTAAAAAACCCTAAAACGCCAAATTAAATGTCAATAAGCTAAGAACACTTTAAACCCCTAAAAATCAAAAAATTGCTCACAACCCTAAAAACCCTCAGAATCCCAAAAAAACCATAAAAAATATTAAATAACCATAAAACATAAAAACCACATAAAATCTCTAAAACCCCCTATAAAAACCATAAAATCCTAAAAACATTTAAAAACCCTAATAACAAAAAAATGTAAAAAATCCTAAAACATTAAAAATACCCTTAAAACACTGAAACCCCCTAAAACCCATAAAAAGCTAAAAAAATTTAAAATAATAAAAATACATAAAAATTACTCGAAACACTAAAAACTAGTTATACCCTAAAAACATTTAAAAACACTATGTCCATATAAAAACAAAAAAATCCAAAAAACCCTAAAACCCAAAAAACCTCTAAAACCCCCAAAACCTTGAAAACCAAAAATCCATAAAAATGTAAAAAACCATAAAATTCCTTTAAAATTATTAAAATTGTAAAAACATAAAAAACCCTAAAAACCCTATAGAATACTTAAAAGTGTAAAACACTTAAATCCCCTAAAAAACAAAAACAATTACTGAAAAACCCAAAAAACCATAAACACCATAAAAATCATAAATACCTAAATACCATTAAATATTGTAAAAAACTTTAAAAATCCTAAAATTACTCAAATCTATAAAAAAACTCTTAAAACACTAAAAACAAAAAATAAATGCTAAAAACTTTGAAAACAATAAAAATCAATAAAAAAACAAAAACAAAAGAACCCAAAAAACCCCAATATACCAAAAAAACCCAAATCCTTAATAACCAAAATAGAATATAAATCATAATAAATACATAAAAATACCTAAGAACATAAAAAAACCTGAAACCCCTAAAATCCCCTATGAAATTCATAAAAACCAAAAAACAATGAAATTTCCTAAAAACCTAAAAAATTATAAAAGCCCTAAATGCCCCCAAAAACATTTAAAACTCTAAAACCCCTTTAAACTCCTAAAAAGTTGAAAAACACTAATTAAGATTATGAAACCAAACAAATCATCAAAAATAATAAATTCTCAAGAAACTGTAAAGAACCAAATACCCCAAAAAACTATAAAATTCTCATAATCCTTAAAATCCATTAATACAAAAGAATCCTCAAAATCCGTAAAAACTGAAAAAACATAAAAATAACTAAAAACCATGAAAACCAATAAAAAAATTTATTTCTTATAGATAATTAAAACCCATAAAATGTATAAAACATTAAAAACCATAAAAATATTAAAAACCCTAAAAATAATAAAACTATATAAGCCACAAAAATCCTTAAAACCACCAAAAAACCTATAAACCACTAAAAACACTAAAAATACTTTAATCCATTAAAACATTAAAAACTATAAAAAACATAAAAATCCTAAAAAACTAAAAAAAACATAAAACCCAAAAACCCTTAAACACCTCAAAGCCTAAAGAACCATAAAATCCAAAATATCCTAAAAAAACCTAAAAAACATAAAAAAAATTTAAATATAAAAAATAATCCCCAAAAATGTAAAAAAACTCAAAACCCCTAAAAACTCGTAATATAAAATTAAAAATATAAAAACACTCAATACCGATAAAAACCTAACAATGAAAAAAACCATAAAACACCTTAAAATATATAAAAACAAAAAACCCATAAATACCCATAATAAAAATAAAAACCCTAATACCAATAAAATACATAAAAACCACTAAAAACATTAAAACCCCTTTAAAAACTTAAATGATACAAAACTCTAAAAATCCATAAAATTCCCAAAAAACTCAAAAACCCCTAAAAAGATAATAAAAACCGTATAAACACTCAAAATCCCTAAAAACCAATAAAAAAATATGGAAAATCCTTAAATATTCCTAAATATTTAAAAAACATTCAAGACCACAAAATCCCTAAAAATACTAAAAAATATAAAATTTCCAAAAACACTGAAACTACAAAAAAATGTAAAAATATAAAAAACCTAAAAAAACAATGAAACTCCTTAAAACGTAAAAAAAGATAAAAAATAAATAAAAATCCTAAAAAACTCTAATAACCTCTAAAAACTCAAAAGATATATAAGATCCCAAAAACCCTTAAAAACCCCAAAGCCCCTCAAAATTCCAAATTCGCAGAAAAACAATAAAATCTTAAAAATCTCTAAAAATACCAAAAAAACATAAATACCCCAGAAAATATAATGAAAACATTGAAAACCTAAAAAAATTAATCCCCTAAAAACCTAACAACATTAAAAACATAAAAAATTTGGAAACCCCTAAAAAATAGTTAACCCTTAAAATAACTAAATATCCTAAAAAATAAAAATCCTATAAAAGACATAAAAATGCCAGAAAACATAAAAAACAAAATAACTATGATGATCCCTAAGAAAAATAAAAAAACAAAAAAACACTGAAACCCAAATAAACCTTAAAAACAATAAAAAAATGGAACCCTAAATTACCTAAAAAAGAAGACCCTAAATACCCCTAACAGACTAAAAACTAGATAAACCCTTTAAACCACTAAAATACTTACTAAAAACTCCATAAAACCTTTAAACCACTAAAAAAATAAAACTAAAATAATATAAAAACCCAAAAAAATTCAAAAACTACCTCGAATTAAAAAACCCCTATAACCCCAAGAAACTTTCAAAATCCTAAAAAACACTAAAACCATAAAAATTCTGAAAAACATTAAAATTACCAAAAAACATAAAAAAACATAAAAGGCTAAATATTCCTAAGAAATATTTAGAATACTAAAAAAATTAAAACCCATGAAAAACCTAAAAAATTATAAAAACACTAAAAACCATAAAAACCAAAAAACCAAAAAACACTAAATGCGCATAAAAATACTTAATAACGTCTAATAACTCTTAAATTCATTTAAATCCCTAAAAAATTAGAAACATTATAAAAGCATTAAAACACAAGAAAAATCAAAAAACCTAAAAAAAACAAACACCCATAACACTATACAAAACTTAAATACCCTCAAGATCCCTAAAAATGGTAAAAAATCATAAAAATGATAAAAACCCATAAAATATCTACAAATGTAAAACCCCCTAAAAACTAAAAAACCCAAATAAAACCTTAAAAACTTAAAAACAATAAAATCACCTAAATACATTAATAAGCCAAATAATCTAAATCCCTTAATGCCTAAAAAATCCCTAAAAACTATCAAAACCAAAAAAAATCCTAAGAACCCCTAAAATCCTGAAAAACATAAAAGCCCCTAAAATAGGTAAAATCCATAAAAAAATCCATAAAACCCTATAAATACTTTAAACCCCTAAAAACTAAAAACAACAAAAACCCAAAAAGGTCCAAAACCCCAAAATACAAAAAAGACCCTAAATCATTAAAAAACCTAAAACCCATGAAAACACTAAAACCCTGCAATCTTTAAAACCCCATTTAATCTATAAAATAATTAAAATATATAAGAAACCATTAAAACCTTAAAAAAACTCAAAGGAACACTAAAAACTCAAAATATCATAAATCAAAATTGAATGTCACGCCATCGGCTGGGGAAAAAAGGAATTTCGTCGAGGTTGTAAAATCGGATGCTTCATTCTCCATTTCTGGTATTGAAGCTCCTTTGCATGGGAGGATCATAAGAAAGGGGAGGACTGCTCATGTCACGGTAGATAGAGAGGCTGTAGAAGAACGTGTCAATCTATGTCGTTATTCTATTATTGCATGGGTTTCGGTCCCCAAGGATGAGCGCCTCTGGATGTTCTCTGATCTTGTGAAGCGCATTTCTGATATGTGGTGCTTTTCGGATTAGATAATGATATCCATGGGGCACAGGTTTTATCACCTAGTTTTTCCCTCAGATTAATTGAAGAGGAGAGCATGGAGATATGGTTCTCTCACCCTCAAGCCGAGATTGCTTCGCATACAACAATGGGACCAGAATTTTGATCCATCTAATGTGAATAATACTTGTGCACAGGTATGGATTCGAATTTACATGCTGAACTGGTTGTACTGGCATCCCAGGATTTTATGGGATATCGCGTCGGAAGTTGGGTTTCCTATTCTAATTGACAGAGAAATGGATAATCTGAGGTTTGGTTACTACGTGAGAGTGCTGGTGGAAATCGATTTGGCTAGCACCCCTGTTGAAGAGGTTGTTTTAACCACCATTGATGACACCCTCACCTTGGAGATACAATATGAAAGGAGTCCCAGCTTTTTCAATCTATGCAATATCATAGGTCATATGACAACGGACTGTAGAAGGAACAAGGCCTGTAGCTTTTGTAAAACCACAGGTCATGTTTAGGTTAACTGTCAAAAGAGAAAGGTCAAATCAAAATTTCTGTGGAATTGGCACCTACAATAAGCTCCCTGCCTGGGAGAATTTCAGGCCCCATGGAGGCCGAGGGTTCTGGATCCCGTGACACTAAGGAGGATCCTATAGTCCAGGTTTCTGAATCCCCTACTGCTACTGATGGAGCTAACTTATCCCCTGTGGAGGCTGGAGATGTGGGAAATCGTGTAATCGAATGTAGTAACTTGTTGGCTGCTCCCTTAATGGAGGAAGGGGATGTTGAGCCTATATCTGGCTTTGAGGACATGGTACCTCATGCTGCCTCTGGTGTCGTGCTAACTGATGATAAGGGTGCTAAGGAGGCCGGTGTTCTACTGGCAGTTGGATCTCCTTCCCCTACTATTTCTGGAGGAATTGTTCCATATCTAATTAATTCCCCTGTCACACCTTTGGATAGGGAAACTGAGGAGCCATGTTAGCTAGATCCACACTCAGACATCGTAGATTCAAGTAACGCGTTGTCATCTGCTAAAACTCCTCAGGATACACTGACCCCTATTACGAGTCTAGCATTGGAGAAACCATTACATGCTCCGGGAGTTGCAGAGGCTGATGGATTCACGACAGTTACCTCAATGAAATGTGCGAAGAGGAACCCCGAAGGTCAAACCATGCAGGAAGGAATGCGCTCATTGAACACTTTATCTCCGCTGTCAGGTACGTTTAGGGTTGATGACTCAGATCAGGAACAAGAACAACATGAAGATGATAGGGCAAACTTGGTTATTGAATTCAAGCCTAGGAAGAGACCGGCTAGAAGACCACCCAAGAAAAATGGTGGAAAGGTACACCATTAGGATCAATGAAGATTCTATATGGTAATTAAAGAGGACTTGGGAATTCCCCAATGACCTCCGCTCTTAGATATTTTATCTCTCATTATAAACCAGGGCTGATTGCAATTTCCGAGCCCAAGGTTGAGTTTAGTAAATGGAAAGGCTTCAGTTGGATTTCCATTCACTACTCTCTGGTGGCGCATAATGGTGATTCCAATGGAGGTGAATAATTATGGATCCTTAGCCACCAGGGTGTTCAAATTCTTTTTGTAGAAGTATGTCCTCAAATTATAACCATATTAGCGAGTTTTTATGGGCTTGAAGCTTGTTTCTCCTTCGTTTATGCATCCTGTTATTACATCAGAAGACGGGAGCTGTGGGGGGGTCTGGAAAGAATCAACCATCAAGTGGATTGTCACTAAATTGTGGTGGGGGACTTTAATATAGTCCTATGGAATGAGGAGAAAATTGGTCCTCATTTCATTCGAGCTGCTACAGATGAATTCTCATGTTGCATTGATTCCTTCAATTTGACAGAGATCTAAATTGCTGGGGATAAATTTACATGGGGAAGGTTCACTAGAAATGGGTTTCAAGCTAGTAAGTTCGACAGATGTTTTCTTTGAATAAATGATAATCAGGTGCCTGTGGAAATTACAGGGCACACCCTTCCAAAGTATCACTTAGACTATAACCCATTGATGATTAAATTTCAATATGGTCCGGCAAGGTCATCCCCTCTACCCATCAAGTTTAATAACGCATGGCTCACAATTCCTGGGTGCAGGGAAGCTGTCATTAGTGGCTGGAGTCATAATACCCAAGGCAACTCCTTTTTTAATGTGATCTCTAGATTAAAAAGTGTCAAATAAAAGCTGAGATAATGGAGCAGGAATTCATTTTTCAAATTGGACGATGAAATTAATGAGGTGGAATCTGATTTTACTCATTGCCAACTTTTGAACCAGCAGCAGCATGAGCCTTCGAGGGGGGAATTGTGGCTTACCTCAAAACTGGATGATCTTCTTCAGTTAAAAGATAGGTTGATAAGAAATCAGTTCAATGTGACATGGATCAAAGAAGGAGATAAGAACCCAAAATACATTCACTATCTTCAGAAGGTGAAAAAGGTAAAGAATGTTTTTAGTGTTGTGCGGGTAAATGGAGCCCTCTTTACGGAAGAGCCTGATATAGCTATTGTAGTGGTGGATTATTTACAGGATCTATATACAGAAACTTTAACATCGCGGACCTGCCAGCTTTTAAATTCCATTGAACAGTGTATCAATGAGCAGTAGAACATGTATCTGGCTGCTATTCCCTCTGATGATGAGATCAGGAATGCTCTATTTTCACTAAACATGGACTGTGCAGTGGGTCCTAATGGTTTCAACAATAATTTCTTTATGTTTTTCTGGGATATTTTGCATGTTGAGGTATCCTCTAAGATAAAGTATTTCTTCAGGACTGCATCTATACCACATGGGGCTAACTCCAATTTCCATACCTTGCTTCCGAAGTTGGAGAATGTGATTGACATCAAAGATTTTCGCCCAGTTTCACTTGGGAAAACTATCCCGAAGGTCATCAGTAAAACCATTGTTATCGGGCTTTCAAAGATCCTCAACAATATTGTTACTCCAAATCAGTTTGGATTTGTTGCAGGAAGAAATATTAAAATTTGTTTATACATTTCCACGGAGGGAGTTAATGTTATGCATAGGAAAACCAGATATGGCAGCTTTGCTCTAAAGCTTGAAATCTCCAAAGCTTTTGACACAATTAGATGGAGTTTCATCTTTGATATCCTTGGAAAATATGGTTTCTCTGGAAATTTCCTCAGGATTATAAAATCTATCCTGGAGAGTGCAAGAATGTCTGTCATGATAAATGGATCCCCAAAAGGTTTCTTTCGCAGCTCTCATGGAGTTCGGCAAGGGGACCC
This sequence comes from Viscum album, assembly GCA_963277665.1. Lineage (NCBI taxonomy): Eukaryota > Viridiplantae > Streptophyta > Magnoliopsida > Santalales > Viscaceae > Viscum > Viscum album. Next base: position 2,120,707,154 of record OY728120.1, read on the forward strand.
TCTATCAGGTCTTCTTTATTCCATTGCAGTGGATTATTTAAGCCGTTTTCTTATTGGATTGGTTAATTACATTCAAAAAAAGATATTCTGTCATTATGAGGAGGTTGCAGAGAAATATATTAGCTGGAGGAAATCATTCATCATATTTGGAAAAGGAATCTCCAATTCTTGGAAGATACGATATTCCCATCTTATGGGTGTGAAGAGGAGTTCATTACCATTTACGTACCTCGGGGTTCCTCTCTTTTGGGGAAAGCCAAGATGTTCTCATTTTGAATCGATTGCAGCAAGAGCCATCAACCAACTTGCTCGGTGGAAAGGGAAATCTCTGTCACAAGCAGGAAGGGTTTGTCTGATCAATTAAGTTTTAATACCCACGCTGGTGCATACCTTCTCGATTTACAGGTGGCCTGTCAGTCTGCTTAAGAAAATGCATGAGAAGATCAGGAACATCATGTGGACGAGATGTATCAATGAAAGGAATCTTGTAATAGTGGCCTGGAAAAAGTGTACTGAACCAATTGATATGGGTGTAATTGGTATCAAGGACATGAGGAAGTTCAATGAGTCACTACTGGGTAACTTTGTCCGGAATCTGATCAATTCTGGAAATGAAGGCCTATATTTACTAAATGATAGGTTTGTTTGCAGGCTGATGAATGAATCTGCTGGTTATTCTCTCTCTTCGGTTTGGACCTTCATCAAGGCAGCATACCATGATATTATCTTCAATTCAAGGTGGATTTTCTTTATGCAATCCAGCCTGAACTTATGGACCGGTATTTGGTTGGACAATCCGCTAAATACAATACTCTAGCCACCAGACAGCATGAAGAATATGCAAATTTCTGAGTTTTTGTAGAATTTTGAAAACATGGCTTGCATGCTTCTGAGCAAGATAGCAATGGAAATAAAGAGATACAAATTTTTCAATGTTGATGCTTTAGTGTGGAAACCTGATCAGTGCGGAATTCTTGATACCAAAGGATTATATCGGCACAAATGTGAGCATAACTCCTCTGTTCCAGCATGGCTTTCCAAATTTAGAAATTCATTTATTCCTCCTTCAAGGCAGATTTTCCTATGGAAAATATAGAAAGGAAGACTGCCTCTACATGGAGCGCTAAACCTGGCCGGATGGTAGATCGTTTCAGGCTGTAACATTTGCTTGCGGGCAGAGGAAACTAGTAGTCATCTTTTCATACACTACAGTATGGATTTTGAGCTATGGCTTTATATTCAGGATGTCTTTGGAATTCATCTTAATTTGAGTAGGCAACAGGAGCTGGAGATTCTTCTTGGTGCGGTAACTGAGGTCGGTCTAAGCTCATAGCTTCACAATATGTTTCTGGAAGCGGTGACGACACTACTCTCCTATATTTGGTTTTCCAGAAATGCGGTGGCACATCGGAATGAAACAGGTTCTTTCCATGAAGGGGTGGTAAGCATTCCCATGGCTATCCATGCGGCGGAAGGTATCCAGGATTGGGAGATGAAAAATGATATGAATGACTTACTTGTCTTGTCTTGCGCAGAATTGGAATTCCAGTGAGATGCAGAAGACCGAAGATGTTGAAATTTATTAGGTGGATCCCTCTGATTGCAGGTTATATCAAGGTCAACATTGATGGTACTACCATGGGTGCGCCGAGTCCTTCAGGATGTGGCGGGGTATTTCGTACCTCTCGAGGCTTTGTAGAAGGATGCTTTTACCACTTCCTTGGGAGCGGTACTGCGTATGAGGCAGAATATTGGGCCATCATAAAAGCGATTCAATATGCAACCCATTTCAGATGGAATAAGGTCTGGATTGAATCTGATTCATCATTGGCGGTGGAAGCCTTCAGGAAGCAGTCACAACTTCTACCATGGCGGCTTCTCCAGTACTGGGTTGAGTGCCTCGATGCTGCCAAGACGCTTACCTTGAGCACTTCACATGCATATGGGGAGGCAAACTGGGTTGCATATGCTCTTTCCAAGAGATCGATTGATGAAGGAACATTGGTATGGTCTTTCAGGACTCCAGGCTTCTGTTTGTCTTCAGTTGACTCAGACATGAAGGGGACGACCCACACTAGGATATGTAATCCTCCTTTGTAATGCTTTTTATTTTACTTTTATTTTCTTTAATAAATCATGGGATCATCTATGTCTGACCCCATACCTTTTCTGCCAAAAAAACCAAAAAACCCTAATAGCCCCTAAAAACAATAAATACCACTAAAAACCTAAAAACCCATAGAAACCAATAGAAAAAAATAACAACGCTAAAAACCACTAATAACTATAAAAACCCTTTAAATCCTAATAAATTATTTGAAATCTCTAAAAACAATAAAACCCCAAAAAAACACCAAAACCCTAGAAAGCATAAAAATCAGTATTATGGTAAAAAACATTAAAAACATCAAAATAACCTACAACCCTAAACCCCCCTAAAACCACTAAGAACTCTAAAAAATCCTATGAAAACTATAATACCTAATAAAATTTAAAACCTCTAAAAAACATATTAAACATAAAACACTAAAAACCTTAAATACACAAAAAAACTTAAAATTAATAAAACCCCTTAAACCATAAAACCCCTAAATACCAATAAAAACATTAAAACCCACAGAAAAAAACAAAAACCCTTTAAATCCATAAAAACGATAAAAAACTCTAAAAACCTAAATAACCCAAAAAAATCATAAAATCCCAAAAAACCAAAAAACCCAATAAAAACCATAAAACCCCTAAAAACCGCCCAAATCCTGGAAACCCTAAAAAATATAAAAATCCTAAACCATTTCTAAAATCACTAAAAAACATAACAACAATAGAGACCCTAAAAACCTCAATGAAAAACACGAAAACCTAAAAACAATTAAAACACTAAAACCCCTAAATATTCAAAAAACACAATAAAACCATAAAAAACCTTAAATCATTTGAGAACATAAATACCCAAAAACCTTAAAAACCCTAAAATATCAAATAACCCTAAAACCCACTAAAATTTCCAAAAACAATTTAAGCAACTAAAAACATCAATAAACTCAAAAATACGATAAAACCCCAAAAAAATCAGAAAACCCTAAAAGCCCAAAAACATTAAAAACTATAAAAAAGTAAAAATCCGTAAAAAAATAAGAATTCATAAAATACTAAAAACACTAAAAGTCCCTAAAAATTAAAAACCTAAAAACCCCTAAAAACCCGTAAGAAATCCCTCAGAACCTAAAAAAACTTATACCCCCTAAAAATAAAAAATGCTAATACCCAAATACCCTAAAAACCTAAACCAAAAAAAATATAAAACACAAAAATATTTAAAAAACCATAAAACCCCATAAAACCCTTAAAAGCACTAGAAACTCTAAAAACCCTTTAAATAGATAAAAGTTTTAAAAAACTCTAAATGTCCTTAAAACCATTAAAAATCAAAAAACCCTAAAACCCCTACAACTCCTAAAAAACATCAAATACCAAAAAAACCTTAATAAACCCTAAAACCCCATAAAACTCTAAAACCCACTAAAAAATTTAATAACCCTTTATACCACAAAAAATCTTAAAAAAAACCAAAAAACCCCTCAAAACTCATAAAACCCCTAAAATAAAAAATACCATAAATCCCTAAAAACGCTAAAAACCCTAAAACTATCATAATACCTAAAAAACCTAAAAACATTTCAAATCATAAATAATAACTAAAATATCTCAAAATTTAAAAAACCAAAAAACCCTCCAACCCCTTAAGAAAATAAAATAAAATAATAAACACATAAAATCGCCAAAATCCTAAAAAAATGATGAAACCCTAAAAATAAAATAAATTCTAAAACACCATAAATACTTTTAAACACTAAAAATCCATAGACCCCAAAAAAATCCAAAAACTCAAAAAACACTATAAAGACAAAAAAACCATAAAGGGCTCTAAAAACCTTTAAAAAACAAAAAACATAAAAAAACCCTGTAAAACCCCAAAAATCCATAAAAACCATAAACCATAAAAAAAATAAAAAACTTCTAAACCCATATACGACATAGATTACCATAAAACCCAAAACAATTCCATAAAAATTCCTAAAAATGTAAAAAACTAAAAAAAACAAAAATGTAACCCCTAAAAAACATTAAAATCCCTAAAAAAATTAAAACCCCTAAGAATATAAAAAACGCTAATTTCCTAAAAAACTACTAAAACCCCTAAAAACTCATAAAAATCCTCCAAATACATAAAAACCCAAAAAATAATAAAAATCCAAAAAATAACTAAAATTTCAAAAACAAAAAACAAAAAATTGTGAAAAACACTAAGAAAACCATAAAGACAAAAAAACATAAAACCCTAAAAAAACATAAAAAGTGATAAAAAACCTAAAAACCATAAAAAACATAAAAACATTTAAACACATTAATAAAACCCTAAAAACCTACAAAACTATAAAACCCACTAAAAACTCTAAAAACACTTTAAACCGTTAAAACACTAAAAAGTATAGAAAACCTTCAAAACTATATAAAACACTAAAACCCATTACAATCCAAAAAAACATAAAATCCAAAAAAATCCTAAAAATTACATAAAATCCCTAAATGTGTAAACAACCCAAAAACCAAGGAAACCCCTTAAGAAACCATAAAAAACTATAAACACTTAAAACTCCTAAAAAAAAGTTAAAACCCCAAAAAACCAAAAAACTGTAAAAACTCCTAAAAACCTTACAAGACCCTTAAAACCCCATTAAAACCCTAAAACCTAGTAAACACCCTTTAAACCCATAAATAAATTAAAATCTCTAAATGTTCTACAAAACCTAAAAAAACTCAAAAATCCGTAACAAAAAAATCAACCATAAAGTCCTTAAAACCCTAAAATCCCCAAATCCCCTTAAAACCCCTAAAACCATAAAAAACAATGAAAAACAGAAAAAATAGTAAATAGCATAAAAACCCAAAAATCCTAAAAATCCTAAGAAATCATTAAAAACCTTAAATCACTAAAAATCCCTAAAATCCTAAAATACCTAAAAACCCCAAAACCCAAAAAGCTTTAAAACCCTCAAAATCATTAAAACCCCTAAAACCATAAAAAAATTAAAAATCCATAAAAATCCATAAAAATGTAAAAAAACCCTAAAACTCCATAAAATTCCTATGAAAATTATAAAAACCTAAAAACACATAAAACCACTAAAATTACTAAAAACACATTAAACCGTAAAAATTGTAAAAAGCCTAAAACCCTAAAAACACATACAAACATTAAAACCCTAAAGCCCTTGAAACCCCTAATAACAACTAAAATCAATAAAAACACCATGAACCCCTTAAAACAATAAAAAACTCAAAAAAAAAAACCGTAAAACCCTAAAAAATAAAAAAAATTCTTAAAACACAAAAAACCAATAAAAACCCTAAATAATATAAAAACCATCAAAACCCACAATATCACTAGATCAGTTAACCCCAAAAACTTGTAAAAATCAGTTACAATCACTATAAACATAAAAACATTAAAATCCTTAAAACACCCCAAATAAAACCTAAAAGCCTAAAAATAGATAAAACCCATAAAAACCTGAAAAAATCCCCCAAAACCCTAATAACCCTAAAAACCAAAAAAACCCCACAAAATATTCTAAAAACCCTAAAACAATAATTTTTTAAAAAAAGTCAATAAATATCTAAAAATTTAAAAACTATAGAAACCCAAAAAAACTCTAATAAAACCTTAAGGACTTAAAAAACATAAAACTCCTAAAAACCTAAAAAATTATAAAAAAAATAAAACCCTAAAAATCCCTAAATGTTCTAAAACCATAATTACCCCTAAAAGGTTAAAAAACTGAAAAATCACAACAAAATCTATAAACTCACATAGAAACTCTAAAAATCCATTAAATACCTAAAAACATTAAAAAAAATTAACAATACATAAACCCCTAAAAATAAGAAAAACACTGTAAAACCCCCCAAAAAAACAAAAAACCCTCAAAACCAAAAAAAACAAAAAAATTACTTCAAAATACTAAAAAACCGTAAAAATACTAAAAAACACTAAAATCCATAAAAACATAAAAAACAAAAAATAATCTTAAAACCCCAAAGAAAACCAATAAAAACAACATATAGTTAAACACCAAGAAACCCAATAAATGAAAAACATCTTGAAAAATAAAGAAATCCCTAGTACCCATAGAAACCCTCAAAATATCTAAAAACCAAAAAACCATAAAAATTCTATAAATCCCTAAAAATATATAAAAATGTAAAAACCACTAAAACCCAGAAACAAACCTAAGGAAAATAAAAATAACAAAAAATACTCAAAACCCCTAAAAATGTTAAAACACCTAAAAATTCATAAAAATGATAAAACACATAAAAAACATTAAAAACATAACAATTCTAAAAAAAACTAAAAAAACATTAAAAACTATAAACAGCATTTAAACCCCATAAATTTCTAAAAAACTCTAAAAACCCTTGAAAATCATAAAAAATCAAAAAACCCAAAAACCAAAAAAATCCCTAAAAACCATTTAAACCAAAAAACACCATAGAGCCTCAAAAACCAAAAAAAATACTAAAAACAATTATAATCCTAAAATTACTTAAAATAAAAAAAATCCTAAAACCATGAAAACCCCCTACGAAAACCTAGAAACCTGAAAAACACCAAAACCCTATAAAACACAAAAATAATTGAAAACCCTAAAAACCCTAAAATCTAAAAAAACTGAAACCCCTTAAAATTCATAAAAACCATAGAAGCTATAAAAATCCTAACCAAACCCTAAAACCCCTCTAATGTGAAAAACCATAAATTCCATAAAAAATCTTAATAAATGCATAAAAACCTAAAAACACTTAGAACCCTGAAGGACCATAAAATCCCCAAAATCCCTAAAAACCATATAAACCAATAAACCATAAAATTTCCTAAAACCCAATTAAAACCATAAAACATACTAAATACTATAAAAACCTATTAAATCTATATGAATGTCAAAAAAGTCTAAGAAACCATATAAACCCTAAAAAGATTAAAAATCCATAAAAACCCAAAAAAACATAAACACCCTAAAACCATAAAAAAAACCTAAGAGAATCAAAATCCATAATGTTCCTAAAATAAATAAAATTCATAAAAATCTCTAAAATACCTAAAAATATAAAAACCCTAAAATCCTCAAAAATGCCTAAGAAAACCTTAAATACTATAAAACACATAAAACCCCAAAAAACTAAAAAATGGTAAAACACCTAATAACCATAAAACACCTAGAACTATAAAAACCCTAAAACAACAATAACCCTAAAAAAACAGAAAAACTCTAAAAACCACTAAAATGGTTAAAAACTATTAAAAATTGTTAAAAACACTAAAACTCATAAAAACCCTAAAAACCAAAAAAATCACGATATCTCTAAAAACCCAAAAATCCATCAAAATCCCTGAAAATCCCTAAAAACAATAAAAACAATTAAAAATATAAAAATACCAAAAGATATAATTTTTTCTAAAATAACTCAAAAACTGTGAAAGTCCCTATTAAATCCATAAAAACCTAAAAACCATATAACCACTAAAAATCATAAAAATTCAATAATCCCTTAAATCCAAAAGAAATCCCATAACCCCCTAAAGATCATAAATCCTCTAAAAACCTTAAAAACCCCATAAAAACCCTACAACCCAATTAAAAACTTAAAAAACCCTTTTAACTCATAAAAACATTAAAAACTCTAAAAATATTTAGAACCTAAAAAAATGATAAAAATGCTAAAACCCCAAAAACCATAGACCCAAAAAATAGTCCTAAAAAATTCCTAAATTAAAAAATATATTAAAGAACCAAAAAACCCTAAGTAACCCCTAAAAACCTTATAACAATTAAAACCCATACAAATCAACTAAAATACTAAATCCCATAAATGCAAAAAACCCTAAAAAACAGTAAATTCCTTCAAAATCCATAAAAAATCATAAAACCTTAAAAATAATAAAATTCAAAACGAATACATAAAGATAACTAAAAAACCCTAAAACCCCGAAAAAACCAAAGAAAACCGTAAAAACTTAAATACACAAAACCCCTAAAATCTAAAAATTCTAAATCTCAAGAAAATCCTAAAAACCTAAAACACCATAATACCCCCTAAAAACCATAGAACCCCTAAAAATACAAAAAACTCAGATAAACAATAAAAACTATAAACATATTTAAACCCTTAAAAATGAAAAAAAAACTCAACAAAACATTTAAACCAAAAAAACTAAACAATATCCTAAAAATCGCTAAAACTCTCAAAACCACCCAAAACCCTAAAAATCTTTAAAACCCATAAAAATCATAAAAAATAATGAAAAACCCATAAAAATATAAAATACCCTAAAGAGACATAAAATCCATAAGAAACCCTTTAAATCTTTTAATACACTTATAACTCATACAAATCATGAAAACACTAAACACCTAAAAATAATAAAAATGTTGTAAAAATCCATAAAAATGTAAAAAACACTAAAAACGCTGAAATCCGTTAAGAAAACCATAAAAACATAAAATCACAAAATAATAATGAGAAAAATAAAAACCCCTACGAACCCTACAAACCCTAAAAACAATAAAAAACCTAAAAACCATAAAATCATTAAAAATGCAAAAAAACTATAAAACCCCATAAAAACACAAAATACCCTTTAAAACCCTAAAATTTATAAAAACCATTAAAACCCTAAAAAGTCAATAAACCCTAAAAACTAAAAAAACAAGAATCCCTAAAAAGAAAAAAACCCAAAACCCCAAAAAATCCCTAAAAAACCTCAAAACCATAAAAATCCTAAAAGGGCCCCAAATATCACAAACAACTTAAAAATTCTGAAAAACCATAAGGAATGATTAAAAACATATAAACCCCATAACTGATAAAAACCCTGAAATATTCTAAAAGCACAAAAAAACCTAAATCCCACAAATTCCCTAAGAACCCTAAAAACATAAAAATCCTAAAAAATACATAAAATATAAAATACCTCTAAAAATACTAAAACCCATAACAAAATCTTAAAAAGATAAAAACACATAACACCCCTTAAAACCTACAAAATGCTAAAACACTAAAACCCCAAAATATCCATGAAAACAAGAAAATCCTAATAGAAACATTAAAAACCCTTTAGAATATTAAAAAACCTAAATAATCAAAAAAACTTTTAAAACCTAATAAAACCATAAAACCCTTAAAACACTAAAAACCCTAAAACCCCTTAAAATCCAAAAATACCCCAAAAACCCCTATAAATATCATAAAAACCCTGTAAATCCATAAAAACATAAGACCCCCATAAAACCCTAAATACCATTATGTAAATCCTAAAAAGGTAAAAGCACTAAAAGCCCCTAAAAACCCAAAAAACACTATAAACCCTAAAAATACCTAAAAACCCTAATGCCTAAAAAACCCTAAAAACCATTGAAACCACTAAAAATCCAAAAAATAACCCAAAAACCCACTAAAAACACCAAAAACTCATTACTACCCTAACAACATAAAAAACTCGGAAAACCATAAAATCCCTAAATACATTAAAAACCCCATAAAAACAATAAAAAACTCTAAAACCCTAAAAACCCATAAAAACTCTTAAAATCCATAAATGCTTAAAAACCCCATAAAAATAAAAATTACATAAAATTCCATTAAAATATTAAAAAACTATAAAACAGCCTTAAAACCCCAATGAAAACCTAAAAAAACTAAAACATATAAAACCCTAAAAACCTAAAAATGCTAAAAACCCTAAAATCCATCAAAATACAAAATTACATAAAAATCAATAAAAAACCTAAAAAAATACCTATAAATCCATTAAATACCGAAACCATTAAAACCACAAGAGTGAACCCTAGAAACCTAAAAACTCTTAAAAACCCTAGAATCAATAAAGACCATAAAAGACCATAAAACCATAAACCCCCTAAAAACAATGAAAACCCCTAAAACCTTTATAAAAAATAAAAACCAATAAAACCCTAAAAATCGACTAAAAAATCAAAAAAACTTTTAAAACCATAAAAATGTTAAAAACTATAATAAACCTTAAAACCCTTAAAAACCCAAAAATCACTAAAAATAAAAAAACCCTAAAAACTCTCAAAATCCCTCAAAATGTTAAAACCCCTAGAAACCCAAAAAACCTATGAAAACATTAAAAAACTAAAAATACAAAAACCCCTAAAAACAAGAAAACACTAAATAACCTAAAAACCCTAAAAACATAAAAACCATTAAAAAACCATGAATCCCCTAAAAACGAATGAAGAAAACCATTAAAGGAGAATGTCGCCGCTCTCGCCTGGGCTCCTCCCGACATCACGATTTCCAGCATCTTCTCACAGAGGATTCGTCTCCCGGTCTGTTCGTGATGAGGATTGGCTTGTCAGTTGCGGCTTACTTTGGCGTGCGGTGTTGATCCTCGACGGCGGAGGATTTTGGAGGCTCATAGCGGCATCGGGATCTGGTGGTTTCCTCGACATCAAAGGTTCTGCTTCTGATTTTCCTTCAAGCCTAGCGGCGCTGGATGCGTGGACAGCAGATCTTGTTCTTGCGGTCAAAGGCTTCCTCGGGCTTCCTCTTCTCAGATCTGTGTGGTCGAGGGGGTCTGGAATGGGAGGCGTTGACTTGCCTTGGTTTCAGAGGATCTGAAATCTGCTCTGCAAAAGAAGACCCAGGGTTTTCCGGCTTCAGTTTTCTTACAGATTAGTGAAGGATGGTGGGCCACGTCGACGGGATGTTGTGAGGTGGTCAGATCTTGGTTTCGTTCTAGAAATGGCATGTCTGCTTCTATGCTTGGGTCTGGTTTTCCAGATCTGAGTCTGGGAGGTTTTTGCTGGATCTCATGGCATTTTGACGGTTTCTAGGGGCTGCGAAAAGTGAACGTACAGGTTCGTGCTTCTGTTTCCTTAGTTTCACCTTTGATTTATGCTACTGATGAGTTTTTGGACAAGATGAGTTGCGTCCTGGTTGCTATGGTGGAATGTGGTCTTTTGAGCTATTGATGGTTTGGTTGTGAGTTGTTTCTGAAGTTGGATTTGAGGCAAGTTGAGATGGAGGTTGATGGCTGTGGCATTGGTTTGGTTTTGAATAGCGATGGGCGCAGGATTTTTGTTCTGGTGAGTGTGCTGGATGCTGTTTGGTGTGCTGCTGGTTGCTGTTTTTCAGGAGGATGTGGAGCTGCTGATGGCTGCTGGGGCTGGTTGGTTTTGATGTGTTGTGGCTGCTGTATTGCTGTGATGATTGGATGTGGTGTTGTTGGATGCTGGAATGCGCTGGATGATGGATGTTGTGATTCTGGATGTGTGGACGCTGCTTGGCTGTGCTGTTTGGTTTTGGTGTTGGATGCTGGTGTTGGCTGGACAAGATTTGTGGACTCTGCTGTTGTGTTTTGTTTTGTGTCTGTTTCTCTGTTTTGTTTTCTGTTTTGATTTTTTTTGTTTTTTTTGTTTTTTTGGTCTTTTTCTGTGAAGGTTTTTTGGGTGTGGGTCGTTTGACCCCTCCCCTCCCTTGTCTGCAGGCTTTGTGTCTTTTCTTTTAATAAATTTTGGGGGGTGCCAGGAATAGCCTGGACCCAAGCCTTCCTTTTCCCCTAAAAACCAATAAAAACTATAAAAACCACTAAAAACTCTAAAAAACATATAAACCAAAAAAAATGTTAAAAAACATTAAAACCCATAAAATCTTTAAAAAACACCAAAACCCCTGAAAACAAAAAACCCACAAAACCCTTAAAAACTATAAAAAACCTTAAAAAATGTAAAAACTCAAAAAAAAACTCATAAAAATCCATAAAATCCCTAAAACATAAAAAAATCCCAAACATCTTGAAAACCCATAACAAAATAAAAAAACTAAAAATAATTAAAACCCATAAAAACCCAAGAAATGATAACTACCCTAAGACCCTCAATATCACTAAAACCCTAAAACCCATTAAAATTTTAAATATCCCTAGAAATACCAAAAAAACATTAGAAACATGAAAACACCAGAAAACCCATAAGAAAAAAATAAAAAAAACACTTCAAATCCAAAAAATGATAAAAACCCTAAAAACCCAAAAAACCTAAAAAGTTTGTAAGCCCTAAAAAACAATAAAAAACCCCAAAAAAAAACAAAAAACTATAAAAATCCATTACACCCCAAAAAATGTTAAAAGAATATAAAAACCCTAAATAACCCTAAAAACTCAAAAATACCCCGGAAAATCCAAACAAATGCATAAACACCAAAAACCCCTAAAAACCAAAAAACCCCTAAAAATCCCTAAAACCCCTAAAAACAAAAAATATCCTAAAAAACCCATAAAAATACATAAACTTATAAAAACCCTTGGAAAACGTCATGAAACCCATAAAAATGTAAAAAAAATAAAACCCCTAAAAATCCAAAAAATACAAAAAACCCAAAAACCCCAAAATACCCTCAACACCCATAAAACCCTTAAACCCATTGACAATAATAAAAAATCCCTAAAATCACTGAAAACATTTAAACCACTAAAACCCAGAAAACCCTAAAAACCGTAAAATCCTAAAACAGAAAAACACCCCAAAAGCCTAAAAATTCTAGAAACCAAAAAATCCCTAAAACCCCAAATAACCACAAAAAACCCAAAATACCTTAAAACCCTAAAAACCATAAAAAAACCAAAACCATTTAAAAAATTAAAAAACACCTTTTAACCCCTAAAAACATTAAAAACTCTAAAAATCCTTTAAAAAAATAAAGAATCAAAAAACCCAAAAACCCAAAAAAACCATAAAATCCCTAACAAGCCTAAAAGAACATAAAAACCCCACAAAACCCCTAAAACCGCTAAAAACATAAAAATCATAAAAATACCTTAATACCCTAAAAACATAAAAAACATAAAATCCTTTGTATTTCAATGAAAACTAAAATCACTATAAAAATCTAAAAATCATAAAATCCAAAAAAACCCCTAAAACCCTCATAATCCCTCCAAATCATTTATTTCATTTTATGAATAACCCACTTTAAAGATTAGTTTGAAACTAACAATACAAGATACCAAATGCCAAATTTTAAAAACCACAATGATTAATTACATACAAGATTCAAAATAAACACCAAAACATCAAAATTCACCCAAAAAATCAAATTCATACACATCATTCAATACACACAAATGTCAACACCTGGGGTTGTGATCTACCATGATTCATGCTCTATGAATCATAACCATGATTTTCAATCAACCCATCATCATAATAAACAACACTAAAAATAGAAATCCATCAGAGTAGATCTTCATCACCATTGGAAAAATTTATGACCCACAAAATATGTATGGGGAATCTCCCCTGAACATGGAAATTAAACATATGATAACGAGTAACAAACAAAATCAACATCACATGGCACATTGACTGCTTGGAATGATATTGATTATTCTAACTCACCTCCCAATACATGTTAAAAACTATCATTGAAATCCCACTGGGAAGACAGTGGAGGAATCATGGAGAAAAATTAGAGTAGGAACAGAAGTCACTAGTGCAGAAAACATTTTTTACGTCGGTTTTTAGGCGACGTTAATACAGACAATGTTATAAATAACGTTTTTTACGTCGGTTATTTAAAACCCGACGTAACATCCCTAACATCACGGTGTTTATCACGTCGGTTCATTAATAACCGACGTGAAAAATGATGGGGGGTGGGGATTTATAATGGCGGTTATTATATAACCGCCGTGATAAACCGCGGGTGGGGGGGGGGGGGGGTTTAGCATGTCGGTTATATAATAACTGATGTGATAAATATGCGGGGGGGGGGGGTTATCACGTCGGTTATTTGTAAACTGACGTGATAAAACGCCTAGGATATCGTTTATCACGTCGGTTATGACATAACCGACGTGATTAACCCTTCCCCGGGCCTATTATCACGTCGGTTTCTTAAATAACCGACGTGATAAAAAGGCCTGGGAAACATTTTAGCATGTCGGTTATCCAATAACCGACGGGGTAAATCGATTCCCAGGCCTTTTAGCACGTCGGTTATATTAAGAACCGACGTGATAAAAGTCCCGGGAACGGTTTAGCACCTCGGTTCTCGAAAAAACCAACGTGATAAACCCCTACCGATTTATTTACCACGTCGGTTATAAAATAACCGACGTGAAAGCGATATATATATTTTTTAAAATAATTGCACTACTCTCACCAAAAAGCAACCAGAAACCAAACAACAAAAATAACCATGCCAGCCCTCCCCCCAAGCCCCAACTGAACCCCACCTCATCTATACCCACCTAACAACCTGGCCAGCCCTCCCCCACCACATTGGAGCCCCACCACAACCCTTGGACACCCCCCACCCCTTGGACAGCACCCCCGACCCTCATTTACACCCCCACGACCCCTAGTACAGCCTCAAACACCCATTGGACACCCCTCCCATATCCCTTGGACACCCCCCGCCCCTTGGACCACCCCCACCCATTGGACAGCCCCCCACCCTCATTTACACCCCCAAGACCCCTAGTACAGCCTCAAACACCCATTGGACACCCCCCACACCTTGACAGCCCTCCCAGACCCCTTGGACACCCCCCCGACCCCTGGACACCCCCCCGAGCCCTTGGACAGCCCCAAACATCCCTTGGACACCCCTCCATATCCCTTGGACACCCCCAACCCCTTGGACACCCCCCCACCCCTTGGACAGCCCCCCACCCTCATTTACACCCAATCGGCCCTTGGACAGAACTCCCAGACACCTTGGACACCACTCCCCATATCCCTTGGACACCCCCCACCCCTTGGACACCCCACCCCCTTCGACAGCCCCCCCCCCCCCCCCCCCCACCCTCATTTACACCCCCCGAACACTAGGACAGCCCCAAACACCCCCTGGACACCCCTCCCATATCCCTTGGACACCCCCACACCTTGGACACCCCCACCCCTTGGACAGCCCCCCCACCCCCTGGACACCCCCCCGACCCCTTGGAAACCCCCCCCGAACCCTTGGAAACCCCCCCCCCCCATCCCCTTGGACAGCCCCAAACACCCCTTGGACACCCCTCCTATATCCCTTGGACACCCCCCCCCACCACTTGGACACCCCCCCACCCCTTGGACAGCCCCCCCCCCCCCACCCTCATTTACACCCAACCGACCCCTTGGACAGCCCCAAACACACCTTGGACACCCCTCCCATATCCTTGGACACCCCCCCACCCCTTGGACACCCCCCACCCTCACTTACACCCCCGACCCCTAGGACAGCCCCAAACACACCTTGGAAACCCCTCCCATATCCCTTGGACACCCCCCAAACACCCACCCACCCCCTTGGAACCTCTCCCCCATACCCAAAATCCAGACTAGAAAAAACCATCAACAGTAGACCAAAACAAGAAGTAGAGAAAAATTAAACATTCACTTATATAACATTCAAAACTTACACTGTCAACTTCAAAAAAACTAAATCCAACCTAAACGACTACGAAATACACAATTACATTGACAATATTCAAATTACATTTTACATTACAAACAACTAAAAGTCAATCAAACCTGTAAAATAATTTGACCACTCCACTTTTAAGTGTTTGATATCTTCAGTAGTAAAGGGTTGAGGGTCATCAAAAAAGCTACAAAGGAAAGGATAGTAGTCAACGTGTATAATGAATAAATCAAATGAAATATTATGAGAAGAGGAAATCTTACCAGGTCAAAACTCAGAACTGTCCCAGTTGTTATTATTTCATACATAAATCTTAACATGTAATATCCGCATTCGATGATTCCTTGTTGCTCATGACATTTCTGTTTGAATGAGTGTAAATTCAATATATTATTTTTATGTAATAAATCAAAATGTACAAATTATAAATGGATATTTACCTTCGAATGAACATATTTGATCTTGAAATTCCTTTTCTTTGCGCTTTTTCGAAAGTGGACCTATGCCCTGTTAGAAAATAATACGAATGGTGTAAATTTAAAATTCATTATAATATATAAAACTATTGTGAAATTGAAACTTATGTTTCCAATATATTTTTAAAACTTTCTCGCACATCATCATGGAGAGAGCATATCCAATAAAGTGCTTTCTCCCTAGGGCAAAAAAACCCCTAACATCCAATGATCCTTGATAAAAGGAAATTTAACGTTAGTGGTTTTTTATGTTAAAAGATAATAACTCCTTGAGAGGGATGTGTTTCATACCTCTCACAAAAAGCATCATCCGACACTGTGTTATTACATTCTTTTCAAATCTATCAACAATATAAATCATTATTTGTTCCTCATCAAATGCACATGCTTCAGGGGAAATCAATTGTGGGTCCCACGAATCCATATACATCTGTCAGCTCATTCCTCTCACAAATTTTATACATATACCTAATACAAAGCAGACATAAGTATACATTTTTAATAAATATAACGCAAGGAAAAGGTGTTAAGACTTACATGATAAAAATTTGCACCACGTTGATTCCCAACTTATCTCCCAGTGACAAACTCCATGATATCAGTTTTCATAATCCCCACACTTAGTTCACGTCCACAGACATGAGCTTCCATTGTAAAGTCATAATGATCCGCCTACAAATTTGAATATCTTGACAATTTGTCAAGACTGCTAGTATCTGCATCTGATGTCATAGCTATCTGTCTTTGTTGTTGTCTATACAGTATTTCTTTACCTTTGAAGTATTCCTGTAAAAATAAATTGAAAAATATATTAGTTTTCAAATGATAAAACATTAATAAAAATATAAAATAAAAGATATAACATCCATACCTCTATGGTAATGAGTCGAAGAAGTCTGGATGGCCAAAGTAAAAAATGGCCGATACTATGTCCGACTGTCGTCACCTCATCTGTAGGTAATGGTATCCGAGCTGATCTATCTATAATATCCTGTACAGTGACCCTCTGATTCTCTACCTCTAACTGTTGATGATGAAATGTATCTCCTATACAATATACCATCCCATATGAAACTATATGATGTTGAGGATCATCAACATACAACTCACAATAAGTAGGTAGCTGCGGCGGAGGAGGAGGATCAAAAATGGGGTCCGCAGGTAGAGGTGGGGGAGTGGGAGCTACTGGGAGAGGTGGAGTGGGAGCTGCACCCTGAAATTGTCTTTGCAAGTCTGCAAACATAAACTACACCGATGGTCTAATATTGTCCTCCACTGTCGCATTAATATTATGGACTTCATCCACCAAGGATTCTATTTTTTTTATAAACTCCCTCAACGTTAGAAGTTGAGGAACGTGGCAACACTTTTCTTACTGATACACCTGCCCGGATATCCTCTTACACGGCCAGGATGTTCGGGCTTTCCCAATGCCACAGATAAATATCTTCCCTCCCAGATGGTGTAAATGTCCCCTGTGAACTCTGCTCCTCAAGAGAGTCCTATAATAATTAATTGAACATTTCTATAATGATTGGAAATATATGACGAAAATAGTAAACTTAAATAAATAAAATAGATATCTTACAATCCTCTCAACTACGAGTCTCGATTCTTCCGAAAGATATTGTCCTTTTTTCCCCTTCCGAGATCTTTTCCATTTCTCATGTCTAGATGGAGGGGATGGAGGGGCCACCTCTCCAGAGCTTGAAGACTCATCTCTTAGTTGTTGAAATTTTTCTGCCATCATTTGTTCTTCCAATAATGCATACCCTCCCTGAGATAAACTATGAGGGTATACATTTTTATATTGAATCTCTTGATGAGCTTTCCTTGTTTGCTGTAAATTAAGAATAAGTAATCATTAACAAAACAATAATAAGATCATTTATATAAGAAAGCTTATAAAAGTTTACATTGCCCTTACCAAAAATGATTCTTTTCTTCTACTTTCAAAAAATTGTCTCCATGTGTCTTCATCTATAAAAGGATATATACGACATGGATTCTCACAACTCCTATGACCATAAATGAAATCAGATGAGAGGGTTGATTTGAAATCCCTCCATCTCCTAGCAGCCAACGATAAGCATTTCTTCCTGACTCCTCCAGTGTCAGGAATATCAAATGTCATCTGATAAAAAAGAGGTTAAAAATATTATATATACTAGAAACATTAAAAGAAAATTCAAACAATAGCAAAAGATCTTACCAAAATGGTCTCCCACAGCTGAGAAATTATCTCCTTATCCACACTTCTCCAATCATCATAGAGAATGCTTACTTTGCTCTTAGCCTGAGTTGCTACAAAACCCTTAAAATCTTTGGCATTTGGACCTCTAGGAAGATCATCATCATCAAACTCCACGACTATCCTCTCCTCCTTCGTACGGGAAAGTGATAATTTTGGTGAACATGTGCACCCATGCTTACCAACCTTTGAACTCTTTTTCGTAATAGAAGCATGTGAATGTTCCTCCCCAGATGTATGACCAATATGCTCATCTCCAGAATCATGTGTCTGATCAACTGATTGATCTGTCATTTTCCTTCAAATCAAAAAAACAAACATTAGTTCACAAATATACAAATTCAAATATTGTAATACTACTTAATCAGAAAATAGAAAAGTGTACTAAATTACATAATAGTAAACATTGGTAATATGGTAAGCATGTTAAACAATGATAAACATGGTAAACACAGTCTGTTGTACCCCTCTCTCTTGGATTTTAATGATCACAATCACTATTATTATGTTCTAACTTGTTTTCAAGTGTTTTTGTTGATAGGAAAAAGGTTGCCAAGGATTTGGCCCAAGAAAGCTGAAAAGTGGACTCACTGAGTCCACCGGTCAGCCGGTGTGAGCTCACCGGCCCGCCGGAGGACCCAGGCAGTGGACTTGCCCACTGCCTGGTGTCACCGGCCGGCCGCTGGATCACCACCGGGCCGGCCGGTGGACCAGACAGAGAGCCTTCCTCTCGGTCTGGACCACCGGCCGGCCGTTGGCTCATCACCGGCCGGCCGGTGGACCAGACAGAGCTTTGCTGTCTGGACCACCGGCCGACCGGTGATCCACAATCGGCCAGCCGGTGCACCCAGGACTTCTCCTCATTACGGTTTTTATTGTTTTATCATTTTGGTTTGATACATGTTTTAATAAGTAAAAAATTTACAATATCTAACATTATATGAAAAAACTAAATGTAAACAAGAAATAAACATGTGTTACCTGTAATTTTAGGAATGTACTGTTGGATTGTTTTCCCAAATTCCTTCGTCGTGATCGTTCCTTATGGCACAAACCATGTCTTCAACATACTCATCCTTATGTTCTGTTAATCTTTCCATGGAAGTAGGGATATCACATAAATCAGCATCTTCATCAAATTCATCCTCACCAACATATTGTTTTTTCCCTTGTAAAACAACATCCCACTGCATATATGATTGATCTACTACATAGAAAATTTGTTTGGCATGTGTTGCCATTATAAAAGAATCAGCTGTGTCTTCCAATCTATTCAGATTAACAAGTTTCATTCCAAATTCATCGTGTCTGACACTGTTGTTACCGATAAACCATTTACAGTTAAAAACAGGAACTTTAATTTTAAAGTAATCAGCCTCCCATATGTCTTCAATCACTCCATAATATGCACTTGATGCCGAAATTGGGTTTCTGTCCTTAGCACTCGAAAAATGCATTGCTTCTGCAAACACCAATACACCACTATTCTGAACTGCATTTCTGTTGTCCTGAGCTTTCGTATGAAATGTATAGCCATTAATGTCATAATCGGACCATGTTATCACATTTAAAGATGGACCACCCACTATCCATTTTAATGTCTCTGATACATCTGATCTACCAAGCAAGGTCTTTTTAAACCATGGCAAAAAAGTTTTGTTGTGCTCATTCAAAATCAACATTTCTTTCTTCTCTAGACAGCCCCCCGACCCCTCTAGAAAGCACCCCCAACCCTCCTGGACACAACCCCCCACCCCCGACCTGCTTGGACACCCCCCTGGACACCCCCAACCCTCTGGACAGCCCCCCCCACCCCTCCTAAACACCACCCCCACCCCTACCCCCTTGGACACCCCCTGGACACCCCCCAACACCCACCCACACCCTTGGACAACCCCCCACACCCACCCACCCCCTTGTAAACCCCCCTGGACACCCCCCGACCCCTCTGGACAGCCCCCCACCCCTCCTGGACACCACCCCCCACCCCCTACCCCCTTGGACACCCCCCTGGACATCCCCCAACCCTCTGGGCAGCCCCCCCACCCACCCGGACAACCCCAAATACCCTCTAGAGAGGCCTCCACCCACTTGGACAGCCCCCCACACCCATCCACCCCCTTGGACACCCCCCTGGACACCCCACGGACCCCTCTGGACAGGCCGCCACCCCCTTGGACAGCCCCCCACACCCACTCATCCCCTTGGACACCACCCTGGACACCCCCCGACCCCTCTGGACAGCCCCCGAACCCTCTAGAAAGCACCCCCACCCCTCCTGGACACAACCCCCCAACCCGACCTGCTTGGACACCCCCCTAGACACCCCCAACCCTCTGGACAGCCCCCCGCCCCACCCCTCCTAAACACCACCCCCACCCCCTACCCCCTTGGACACCCCCCTGGACACCCCCCAACACCCACCCACACCCTTGGACAGCCCCCCACACTCACCCACCCCCTTGTAAACCCCCTGGACACCCCCCGACCCCTCTGGACAGCCCCCCGCCCCTCCTGGACACCACCCCCACCCCCTACCCCCTTGAACACCCCCCTAGACATCCCCCAACCCTCTGGACAGCCCCCCCACCCACCCGGACAACCCCAAATACCCTCTGGAGAGGCCGCCACCCACTTGGACAGCCCCCCACACCCATCCAACCCCTTGGACACCCCCTGGACACCCCACCGACCCCTATGGACAGGACGCCACCCCCTTGGATAGCCCCCCACACCCACCCATCCCCTTGGACACCACCCTGGACACCCCCAGACCCCTCTGGACAGCCCCTGACCCCTCTAGAAAGCTCCCCCACCCCTCCTGGACACAACCCCCCACCCCCAACCTACTTGGACACCCCCTGGACACCCCCAACCCTCTGGATAGCCCCCGCACCCCTCCTAAACACCACCCCTACCCCCTACCCCATTGGACACCCCCCTGGACACCCACCCACACCCACCCACACCCTTGGACATCCCCCCACACCCACCCACCCCCTTGTAAACCCCCCTGGACACCCCCCGACCCCTCTGGACAGCCCCCCACCCCTCCTGGACACCACCCCCCACACCCTACCCCCTTGGACACCCCCCTGGACACCCCCAACCCTCTTGATAGCCCTCCCACCCCCCTGGAATCACTGAAAATTTACCATAACAAGAAGTTGGGCCATTCAAAGAATGTTTTTAGGTGTGGAGGAAGAACTGAGTTTCAATAGATAGAGAAGGAACTCGACATTAGGTTGTCTATTCCAAGTGTGGATTTGAAGGAGTTAATGTTTGTTCAGTGACCCAAGAGATTGAATCAGAAATTCAGATGTTGTGCCATTTTCTCATGATGAGGATGAATAATTGGTGGGGTTTGACTTTTAAATGGAGAGCTTAGCAGACCATCATATTTTCTATAGATCAGTAAAGGATGTTAGCATCGAACATAAGGCTTAAGGGATTCTTTCAGATCCAAATATGTATGTTGATGGATGCAATGGATCTAGTAGAGGTTCTAGAAAGAATGGTGGTTTTCTTTGTTTAGGATAAGTAGTGAAGAAAAAACTAGTTAATTTTTTACTTGCTGAAAAGAGGGTATCTATAATTTTTAACATGCCGAGGGGAAATCTGGCGAGTCCTCCTCGTGAAACTTTGTTTGCTGGGGGTGAAAATGGTGATGTGATCCCAAATCCATGCACCTATGCCATGGTTGTGTGTGAATAAAGTAGTAACAACTGTAAAAGGGCAACCCATCCAAATGGACATGCCCCAACCCTCTCGGGGATTTATAGAAAACGATGAAAAATTAGTTAAATCATAAAATTAGTCAATATTGCAAGTCTAACTAATAGATCTAAGGATGATAAATAAGATTATGGTGCCAAAACGAGTTAAAAGGGTTCGCAATCGAAGAATCTTAGCTAGTTTCAACAAAAAAATCACAACACATATATATATACTATCCGCGAAAAAAAACGAATGAGTGGGAGGTTTACCTGAGTGCTGTGAGTTTAGATGATTGATCCGAGGAGATTAAATATGAGAAACGATGATCGCAAAATGAATCTAAACCAACGAAATGGACGAGCCGATTCGGGTTTACGCGCGAGAGAGACGAGTCGCGACTGTCGAAGGTAAACTCGCGAATGACAATCCACGGGTATGGGTAAATTTTTAAATGAGTTATCACGTCTGTTATTCAATAACCGACGTTATAATTTTTTTAAAAACATTTATAACGTCGGTTATTCAATAACCGACGTAAAAACCTCCCTCCGATTCTTTTTTTACGTCGGTTATTTTATAACCGACGTTATAAAGGGCTCAAAATCCGCGTTTTTTACGTCGGTTATTCCATAACCGACGTCAAAAACATCTGCAGATTCTTTTTTTACGTCGGTTATTTTATAACCGACGTAAAAATGCCTTCAAAAACCGCGTTTTTTACGTCGGTTATTGAATAACCGACGTAATAACTCGTACATATGTCGATTTGTTACATCGGTTATTGAATAACCGACTTAACAAACACCCCCCGCTTCTGTTTTTTACGGCGGTTAATGTATAACCGACGTCAAAAACGAAGCCGCGCGATTAATAACGTCGGTTATAAAAATAACCGACGTTAAAGGTGTACCGAACATAGGTTTTTACGTCGGTTATTAAATAACCGACGTAAGAAACCTCGTTTTACATATTATGACGTCGGTTTTATATAACCGACGTAAAAAATGGGGACGTAAAAAACGTTTTCTGCACTAGTGAGTCATCGAGGAGAAACAAATACACCAAAAAAATTTGATGTCATAGGGGATAAAAACCATGAGCAAATCCCTAAATTCACATCTTTGAACATCAATCACAACTAAAAAACACTACCCTTGTTGAAAAATCATCAGCAAAAATAAAGACCCAAATTGCATCCAACAATGTGGGTTAAAAACACTAGATCCCCCTAAAAGTCATAAAACAATAAAACACCCAAAAACCCAAATACCCAAAAACCATTAACCAATAAAAACATCAAAATTCCTAAAACCCTAAAAACCATAAAAGCATAAAAATCCCATAAAATACCTAAAAATGAAAAAACCATAAAAACAATAAAATCCATGAAAACCCAAAGAAAACCATAAAAACCTAAAATATCTTAAAACCCATAAAGACAAAAATATACTAAAAATGATTAAACCCCCAAAACCCCTAAAACCAAAAAACTGGTAAAATCCTAAAACCTCATATACCCCTATAAACCCACTAAAATTTGTAAAAACCCTTCAAATACCCAAAAAATTTAAATAACTATAAAAACCCCTTGAAACGCTAAAAACCTATAAATAATTAAAACAAAAAACCATAAAAAC
This sequence comes from Viscum album, assembly GCA_963277665.1. Taxonomy (NCBI): domain Eukaryota; kingdom Viridiplantae; phylum Streptophyta; class Magnoliopsida; order Santalales; family Viscaceae; genus Viscum; species Viscum album. Next base: position 2,120,730,733 of record OY728120.1, read on the forward strand.
AAAAAAACCTAAAAATACCAAGAAATGTAAGAAACCTAGAAAGCCATAAAAATCCCAAATCAAACCTTTAAAACCTAAAAAACTTAAAAACCCTACAAAACATAATTACCATAAATACCACCAAAAACATTAAAAACCTAAAATACCAAAAAACCCATAAAAATTACTAAAAACACTAAAAACCATTTAAATCCTTAAAAAAGTTAAAAAACCTAAAAAGCATAAAATCTAAAAACTTAAAAAAAACCCCCAAAACCCCAAAAAACCATAATCCATAGGAAATATAAAAAACTAATACCCTCAAAATCCCTAAAAACCCAATAACCCATAAAAATCATAAAAAACCTAAATATTCCAAAAAAAATTAAAAAATCTAATACCCTGAAAAATCCGAAGGCAATCATAAAAACTAAATACACAAAAAACCCCCAAAAAACCTAAAAATTGCTAAAATTTCAAAACACCACTAAAAATTATAAAACCCTAAGAACCATTATAATTCCAAAACCCACTATAAACCACTAAAAATCCAAAAATCCATTCAGACCTAAAATAAGTAAAAAAACTATAAAAAATCTTAAAAATAATAAGAAAACTCAAAAAACTCTAAAGCCCCCCAAAAAACAAAAAAACCCTAAAACACCCAATGAAATTCAAAAGACTGAAACCCTTAGAATCCCTAAATCCATAAACATCCTAAAAATACCTAAAAACATTAATACATCAAAACACTGAAAATTTTACAAAAACCTAAGAAAAATAAAAAAAATAAAAACACTTAAAACCACTAAAAGATCTAAAAATGTTAAAAGTCGTTAGAACCCTGAAAAAACCGTAAAACCCCTAAAAACTAAAAAACCTTAAATCTATAAAAAAACAAATAAAATCCTAAAAACCGTATATTTTTTTAAAAAAATTAAACTCTGAAAACCCATGATAAAACCGTATAAAACCAAAACACTTAAACAAAATAAAAAACCTAAAAATGCTAAAAACCCTAAAAATCCATAAAATACTAAGAACCATAAAATCCAAAAAAACTTTAAAAACCATAATTACCCATAAAACCCCACATTTCCAAAAAAAAACTTTTAAACACATAATTTTTTTAAACTCAAAAATCCATTAAAAACACTAAAAACTCAAAAAATCCATAAAATAGAAACAAACCATAAAACACTAAAAACCCTAATAAACATTAAGTCGTCAAAAAAATCATAGAAAACCTAAAACCCAATTAAAATACAAAAACATCGATTTAATCACGAAAAAAATTAAAAACCTTAAAACCCAAAAAAACCTTAAAAACCTAATGAAATCTTGTAACCACTAAAACCCCTTTAAAAACATAAAAACCCTCAAAACCCTGAAAATCCTGAAAATCCTTATTAAAATAAAAAACCGAAAAAATCCCTAAAACCCTATAAAATAACAAAATCTAAGAATTCTATAAACACCTAATAAATCTTTAAAAACCTAAAACCATCATACCCCTAAAAACCCAAAAAACCCAAAACCCCAAAAAATTATAATCACTATTCAAATCCCTAATAACCCTAGGAAATCATAAAAATTATAACATATCCCAAAAATACCGAGAAACATGAAACACAATAAAAACCTTGAAAATTCCTATGAAAATATTAAAGAAATTAAAATACATTATACCCCTAAAATACATAAAAGCCACTAAAAACCAAAAAAACACCTATAAACCTATAAACCCAAAAACCCTTAAAACATTAAAAAAATCAAAAACCCCATAAAACCCTTAAAACCCACTCTAAATTCTAAAAAACCTTTTCCCCCCTAAAAATTTTATAAACACTAAAAAATCATGAAAATATCAAAAACACATTAAAAATCAAAAAAACCTATAAAAACATTACAACCCCTAAATAACCCTAAAAGCCTTAAAAATACCTATAACTCTTAAAAACCCTAAATATATTATATAATCTCTAAAATCCATTAAAATTTAAAAAACCATGAAAACCATAATAAAACCTCAAAAACTAAAAGACATATGAAACCCCTAAGAACATAAAAAAAGATTAAAAAACCTAAAACCGAAAAAATAATCATAAAGAACCCCAAATACTCCCAAAAAACCTAAATCACTAAAAACCATAAAAATATTAAAATACAATAAAATTACTAAAAAACCTAAAAACCCTGAAAACCCCTAAGAAAACATCAAACCACTAAAATGCATTAAAACACTTAAAACCCAAAAAATTACTTAAAAACTGAATATTCACTTAAAACCATAAAACCCCATTAGACCATAAAACCCCCTATAAATATTGTATGACCATAAAAACCCATAAAACCCCTAAAACATCACTAAAAACACTAAAAAACCATTAAACCCATAAAAATGATAAAAAAACACTAAAAATCTTAAAACCCCTAAATAACTCACGAAAACCGCTAAAACCCAAAGAAAAATAAAAAATAAAAAACCCTAAAAACCAAAATAAACTCTAAAAACCATATAATTACTAAAAAAAGAAAAAAACCCCTTAAAACGTAAAAAAATAAAACACTTAAAAACCCTTAAGAAAATATTAAAATCTAAAAAAACATAAAACCACTAAAAATATAAAAAACTCCTAAAAAACTAAAATCCTAAAAACACTAAACAACATAAAACCCCTAAATTATTTAAAAATCCTAAAAACCCATAAAAACCGCTAAAACCCACTAAAAATATGAAAACTATCTAAACCACTAAAAACATTAAAACTTTAAAAAACCATACAAACACTAAAAAACGAAAAAAAATTATACCCTAAACAAACACAAACACCCCTTAAAACCATAAAGCACCCAAAAAAACTAAAATACAAAAAATAATACTAAAAAATTTATTAAAATCAATAAGAATATAATAAAATTTAAATCATTGAAAACCCAAAAGAAAACATTCAAACCATAAATCCAAAAAAACATCTAAAAACCTGAAAACACTAAAACCCCCAAAATACATGTAATCCATAAAACTGCTAAAAAATATCTCAAAACTCGTAAAATTCATAAAATACAGAAAGAACTGTGAAAAACCTTAAAAACCATGAAAACCCCAATAAAAATTAAAAAAAACATAAAAACCCTTAAACCAGACACCCTGTGGAACATCAGGTGGATGTTCCACTCCCCATTTGTGAAAGGATGAGTTGTGAGGAGGTGGAGAAAAATCCTTTACCTATTTTCAATCATCTTCAGGAGCAGGGAGACGTGCAAGTTGGTGATGCTGGGAATGGGGACAAGCTAGTTAATGGCTTTCAGTCTGAGGTATATGAAGATCAGGAGGACGTGTCTGTAATTTCAATAATTAGGAAGACTGTAGAGAAGTAGGACTTGATCCTTGATATGGTTTTGTATGAGACCTTATCCTCGTGTGATGATCTGTCCGAAAAGATAATGTTGGACTGTCTGGAAATCGCATTTCAGAAGCATCAAAAGGACATCTTGTATGATCCAGATCTGAAACAGGATGTGCATTTTTTTTGGGCTGGTGATGATGAAGCTACAGGTTTAGTGGAAATCATTTTGTAACCTGATGACATGATTAATGCTAATATGGCTCGAATAAGGAGGGATAAGGCTCTGATTGTTGACCCTAGTTCTACTCTCTTGGATTTGTTCCCCCGGATGAGGAAGATGAGGTCTAACAATAAAAATACTCCCATACATGGAAGGTAGAAAGGTGGGGTTTACCTGGTTTATATTGGACATGGGAAGGACGGTAATTCTAACAATAGGGCGGTGAGTGGTGATGGCATGTGTCAAGGCAAGAAGGTTGAGCTTGGAGGTATTTCCCCTTCCCCAATGAAGAGGATCCCTGGGAGGGGTTTTCCTACTCTTCCCAGGACAATTGCTACTAGATCCTCCTCTGAGGCCCTAATGTCTGTAGAGTAGCAGAGGCTTAGGGGCATATATACCAATATTTCTTTTGAAATGGATTGTTCTAGGGAGGCTACTTCGGAGTGGGAGATGGTAGAGTCGGATGTGTCTTCTGGATATGGTGCTGATGGAGACCCCTATCAAGATGTTGGGGAGGTTGATCCTTTTGATATGTAGTAACTTTTGGGTTTGGTTTATTTCACCCAACACCTTCCTTGACTCTTTTTTATATATACATTTTGGGGTACCATGATTAGCCAGGTCTTGCGCCTTATTTTCCCTAAAAATGATAAAAATAATAAAAATTAAATAATATTCCTAATAATGTAAAAACCCCTAAAAACCCTAAAAAACAAAATACATTAAAAAATTAAAACAATTAAAACCCCAAAAACCAAAAAAAAATATATACTAAAACCCATAAAGACCCTAAAAACCATGAAATCCCCTAAAACCCATAAAACCCCAAAAAAATTAAAACCCCAAAAAATCCAAAAAAATCCAAATAACCACTAAAAACTATAAAAACGTTTTATACCCCCAAATAATGTTTACAAACACTAAATACCTTAAAACCCTTAAAAACCCTAGAAAAACCTCAACCCCCAAAATCCCTAAAAACCCTAAAAACTAAAAAAAATTAAAAAATCCCCAAAATCCCAAAAATGTTGAACACCAAAAAAACCAAAAATAAACCTAAGAGAACCTTAAAAATCTAAATTCACATAAAACCACTATAAATATAAAAATAACTAAAAACCTAAAAACCCAAAATACCCAAAAAAACCAAAAAAACCTAAAAAACATTAAGAACCATTAAAAACAAAAAACCCTAGGAACAATTAAATCACCTTAGAAAACATTAAAAACCTAAAAAACGTAAAACCACTAAAAATATGAAAATTCCAAAACACCGTATAAACCATAAAAGACCATAAAACCCATAAAAACCATATAACCCGCGAAAAACCTTATAAGTCCCAAAAACCAAATAAAAAACTACGAACCCATTAAAACCATAAAAATGTTAAAAAACACTACAGATTCCCTAAAAAGGTAAAAAACATAAAAACACTAGGAAAACCAAAAAAAAATATAAATATTTAAAACCCTTAAACACATAAAAAACACTAATCACCACAAAAAACATAAAAATCATGAATAGACTTAAAATCCCTAAAACCCCCAAAACCAATAAAAAATAAAAAATCACTAAAAATACCAAAAAATATAAAAAATCCTAAAACCCTATGAAAAACATAAAACCGTAAAAACACTTGAAACCACTAAAAATCATATAAGCCCTCAAAATACCATAAAAACCCCAAATAATCCCCTAAATACCATAAAAATCCCCAAAATATTTTGAAACCATTATAACCCCTAAAAACCCACTAAAAATATAAAACCCTTTAATCCCCCAAAAATGATAAAAATATTTAAACCCATTTAAAACTAAAAAACCCAAAAATCCAAAAAAATCATTAAAATGCTAAAAACCATAAAAACCCATAAAAAGAAAAAACCCATAATTCCCTAAAATCGTAAAAATCTTAAAATCTTAAAAAATCATTAAAATAACTAAAAACCAAAAAAGAACCTAGAACCCCTGAAATCCACAAAGAAAACCTTAATAATACTTCAAACGCCTAAAACCCAAAAATACGTTAAAAACCTCTAAAATACCTAAAAATCCTAAAAACCATAAATATTCATTAAATGCCTTAAAACCCCAAGAACCGCATAAAAACACTAAAAACCCACTAGAAACTACGAAAAACCATTTAACCCCAAAAATCTTAAATAAAATATAAAAAACATTAATATCCCTAAAAACTAAAAAACCCTAATAACCCAAAAATACCATAAAAATAAAAATAACCATTAAATCCACTAAAACCCCTCAAAATCTGTAAAAATCCTAAAAGTCATGAAATTCCTAAAAAACCATAAAATTAAAAAAATCATAAAACCCCCTAAAACCCCTAAAACACTATCAAAACCTTAAAAACCTAAAAACATATAAAAAAACTAAAAAATTTAAAAAACCATGAGAATCCATTAAACCATAAAAACCTTAAGAATCCAAAAATATCTTAAATAAAGATAAATGATAAAAACCAAAAAAAATGTTGAAAACTCCAACAAAACCATAAAAACCTAAAAAAAATAAATCAAATAAAAATATAAAAACACTATAAACCCTAAATGACGATAAAAAACTAAGAGCAGTAAAAACCATAAAACCCATAAAAGCTTAAAAACCCATAAAACCCCATAAAACACTAAAAACCCAATAAAAACTAAAAAACCCATATAAACCCATAATAATTTAAAAAACTATTCAAAACCATAAAACCCCAAAAAAATTAAATTAAACAATAAGAAAATATAATAACCCATAAAAATCCATCTCCCCTCAAAAACACTAAAAACCATAAAAATCGATAAAAAACCCAAAGAATTCCAAAAATCCCTAAAAATGTAAACCCCCCAAAAAACAAGAAAATATCTAATGAATCCTTAAAAAACTAAAAAAAATTAAACACCTAAGAACAATAAAACCATAAAAATAAATAAAGCTATTAAAACCCCTAAATATCATGAAACCACTAAAAATGTTTAAAACTCCTAAAACCCCATAAAAACCCAAAAAATTCCCTAAAAACAATAAAACTCTTTAAACCCATAAAATTGTAAAATAAAAAAATCTAACAAAACACCAAAAAATTCAAAAAAAAACCAAATCCCAAAAAAACAATAATTACTCTAATACAATAACAACCCTTAGAATCTATAAAAACCATAAAAACCATAAAAAATCTAAAAAATCCCAAAAAAATTCCAAAAACTTTTAAAGCCACTAAAAATTAAAAACACACATGAGAAAATACTAAAAGCCTAAAAACATGCAGATCCCATAAAACAAAATAAACTTAAAAAACCCAAAAAAATCCTAAAACCCCAAAAAACCCTCAAAATCCCTAAAACCCCCAAAACCCCATAAGATTACTAAAAAACCCTAAAACCCACGAAAAAATAAAAACCCCTAAAACCCTGAAAACCACAAAGAATACCTTAAAACCTTAAAACATGTAAAACCCTTGAAGCCTAAAATATGGTAAAACTCTTAAAAACCCTAAAATGACCCAAATACCCTAAAAATCAATGAAAACCATAAAAACCCTGAAAATCAGAAAACCTCTAAAACCCAATGAAAATCCTAAAACCCACTAAAATCATTAAAAAACCTTTTAACCCCTAAAATGTTAAAAAACTATAAAAACTCATAAAAACCTATAGAACTCAAAAAACACAAAAAAAATAATAATCAATAAAAACCCAGAAAAATTATAAAACCCCTATAAATCCCTAAAAATTATAAAAACCCATGTAAATCCAAGAAAATCCCAAAAAAATTCTAAAAACATAAAAACCCTAAAACCCTGAAAACCCCTATGAAAAAAAATCATTCCTATAAACTCTTAAAACTAGAAAAACCAAAAAACACTGAAACCCCAAAACACAAAAAAATATAAAAACCCCTCAAAATTATTAGAAACCCTAACAAACCATAAAAATACTAAAAAATACCATGAAATTATTCAACATCTAAAAAATTCTAAAACCTCTAAAAAATCTAATAAAAAATTACAAACCTAAAAACACTTCAAACCCGTAAAAACCTAACAAACACTACAAACCCAAAAAACTATAAAAAACCTAGAAAACCTAACAACCCTAAAATCCTAAAAACCTAAAAGTCCTAAAAATTCGTAGAAATAATAAACATATAAAAACCCATAATAAACATGAAAAACATTATGAAAGCCATAAAAACCTATAAACACGTAAAACCCCTAAAACCTGACAGACACAAAAAAAACCCTAAAAACCCATAAAAGATCATAAAACCCTTTAATATCCCTAAAACCATAAAAACCCAATGAAACCATAAAATACCATAAATACCCTAAAAATATAATAAAAACTTTTAAAACCCTATAAACCCTTAAAAACATTAAAAACCACTATAAAGTATAAAAAACTAAAATTACAAAAAAATAACTTAAAACCCCAAAAAAACTGTAAAACCCATAAAAACTCTAGAAACTAGAAAATTCCCATATAAACATTATAAAGCATTAAAAATCCTAAGAATCCCAAAAAATGTAAAAATTCATAAAATCCTTGAAAATCCCTTCAAAAACATAAAAAAATAAAAAAACATAAAACCCCCAAAAGACCTAACAACGCTAACAACCAAAAAAAATCCTAAAAACCCTCAAAACACCTAAAAACACTAAAGAAATTACAATTCAAATAATCCCCTAAAATCCTGAAAAACATAAAATCCTGAAAAACATAAAATCCCTGAAAACACCAAGAAAACCTTAAAAAACTAAAAACACTTAAAACTCCTAAAAAACCAAAAAATGCTAAAAACCCTAAAACCCCAAAAAGTCCTTAAAACACAAAAAATCCCTAAATACCAAAAAACCAATAAAAATCATTAAAAAACATAAATACCATAAAAATATAAAAAACCCAAAAAACCATGAAACACCCTAAGAAAACCATAAAAACATAAAAAACCTAAAACCCATAAAAACCTTAGAACCCCTCAAAATCCCTAAAAATTATAAAAACCCTTATAAATAAAAAAACATAAAATTGTAAAAACACTAAAAACCATAGGAAAAAATTTAAATCCATAAAATTATATAAGACTCCTAAAACCCCTAAAAAATGCTAAAAACATTAAACACTATAAAAAGACCCTAAAAACCCCTAAAACCCATAACAACCCCTAAAACCCCTTCAAATCCCTAAAACCCATAAAACCCTAAAAACATAAAACAAAAATAAACTCATTAAACACCTAAAATCATTTAAAACTATAAAATACCATAGAACCCACAATGCAAAAAACCATAAATACAATAAAAACCATAAAAACCATAAAAACCATAAAAACCATAAAAAACCAATAAATCACTAAAACCCCTAAAATCCATAAAATCCTAAAAATCCCTAAAATTATATAAAAATATAAGAAAACTAAAAACCATGAAAAAACTCTAATAAAACCTCGAAAAACCTAAATGCACTCTGAACCCCTAAAAACCTAAAATACACTACAAACATTAAAAATCCTAAAATCCTTAAAAACAGTCAAAATCAATAAAACCCCTAAAAACAATAAAATCATAAAAACCCTTAAAAACCCAAAAAATTATAAACAGACATTAAAACCTTGAAAGTACCTAAGAAAATCATGAGAACATAAAAACACCTAAAACCCCAAAACCCTAAAAACACTAAAACCCCTAAAACCATAAAAAGGCCATAAAACCCCGAAATACCATAAAACCCAAAAAACACTTTAAAAGGCAAAAAATGCTAGAAAAACCTAAAAACCAGAAAAAAATCTATAATACCGCTTTAGACCCCCAAAAACAATAAAAATAATAAAAACCAGTAAAATCCTAAAAATTCAAAAATCCCCTAAAAACAAAAAATCCTAAGAAATCCTTAAAATTCCCTAGAATTATAAAAAACCTAAAAACATAGAAACACCCTAAGAAAAAATTTATAAACATAAAAACAAATAAAACCCCTAAAAACACTAAAAACCCTAAAAACCCTAATACCCTATTTCCCTAAAAACCCTCTAAATCCCCAAAAACCATAAAAATAATAAAAATCCCTAAAAATCAATTTGTATGTTAAAAACCTAAAAGCCCTCAAAATTCCAAGAATCAATTAAAAACGTGAAAAAACTAACAACCCCTAAAGAACAAAAAAATTCAAAAACACTCAAAACCCCTAAAAATACCCTAAAACCCCAAAAAACCATAAGAACCACTAAATCATTAAAATATTTAAGAGCCCATAAAACCCTAAAAATCACTAATAATTCTTAAAACAATTCAAACCATTAATAACTTTACAAATTATAAAAAACATAGTACACTAATAAATTCAAAAAAAAACCCCCTAAAACAATAAAAACCCACAAAATCCCTAAAACCCCTAAAAACTAAAAAATCCTAAAAAACATCTAAAAATACCTAAATATAAAAAAATCCATAAAAACCCTGAAAACCACTAAAAATCTAAAAACACATAAAACTCATAAAAACCTAAAAAACTAAAAAAACATAAAACCCCAAAACCCTAAAAATTTTAAAAAGCCTCAATATTCTTAAAAACCATAAAATCCTAAAAATCCTTAAATATACCGAAAAACATTAAGACCCTTGAAATTATAAAAACACCTAAGAAAACATTAATACAATAAAAACACTTAAAACCCCTAAGAAATCTAAAAAATGCTAAAATCCCTAAAAATACTAAATGTCTCTTAAACCCATACAAACCACGAAAACCCAGAAAAACATTAAAACCCCTAAAAACCCATTCTATTCCTAAAACCCCACAAAAAACACTAAAAACATTTAATCCCTAAATGTTGATAGAAAAATGTGAAACCCTTAAGAACCCTAAAAACAAAAAAAACCCTACAACCTGAAAAAGTAACCAAAAAATTAATAAAACCACAAATCCTCTCAAAATCCCTAAAAACCCTAAAATCCAAACAAATCCTAAAAAAGTCTAAAAACCGTAAAAACTTAATAAACACCAAAAACCCTGAAAACCCCTAATAAAACTTAAAAACATAAAAACACATAAAACCCCTAAAAACCTATAAAATTATTCAAATAAAAAACCCTAAAAACCTTCAAAATACCTAAAACCCCAAAAAAAACAAAAAAAATCCTATTAATCACCAAAAAGTTAAAAAAACACAAAAAACGTGGAAAACCCCTAAGAAACAATTAAAACCACATAAAACCTCAATAAATCCTAAAACCCCCAAACACCCTAAAAACCCTAAATTAGACCTAAAAACCCTCACACCGATAAAAATCCCTAAAAAACATAAATTCCCTAAAAACACATACAAACGGTAAAAACCCTTCATACCAATATAAACGTTAAAAAATCTAAAATGACGTAAAACTTGTAAAAAATTAAAATGAAACCCTAAAACCATAAAAATATTTTTTAATCTAAAAAACGAAAAAAATACAAAATTACCAAAAAATAACAAAAAACATAAAAACCCCAAAAAACCCTGAAAACCCCTATGAAAAAGGTTAAACCCTAAAAACACTTAAAACCCATAAAAAACCTAAAAACCCCTAAAATGAAAAAATCGTCTAAAACCCATAAAAACCTAAAAATTAACACATCAAGCTTCCACGGTACGCTTTTCTTTGAATAATACAGTAGCATGTGTTGTATGCAGCCTCGAGTTCTAACACACCACAACCAAGAAAACTAGCCGTTATGAATAGTAATACGCACTTTTTGAAATTTTATAAATTTTATCTCTCAAAATTGACTTCATTTTTGGATTCATAATTTCGAAATTAGGCTAGGGTGAAATTTTTGAACTTTTCGGATAACATTTATATTTTGATGAATAGTGAAAATTACTAAATTTTAATTAAAAAAACTTTTTTAATCGAAATAATTAATAATGGTAAATTATGAATTTGAGTGGTTTTAAAGTATATTTAGAATATATTTTTACCATTTAATACAAATTTGGTCATTGGACATAATTTCACAATTAAAATGGACATTAACAAGTGTCAATCTTTTGATAGTTATTATTTCTTAAAAACACGCATTTTGTTTTAACAACGAGAATTAATTTTAAATTAATTTATACCACTTCTGTGTTTTGAATTTGGAAAAATGTATTCCATATTTGGAATAAGTATTTACAAATAGTGTAAATATATAACTTTCATTTTTAGACATTTTGAATAATTACTTCGGTAAATATTTTATTTACCATGGTTAAAGGGTAAATCCGGTAAATAAGGGTACAAAATTATATTATTATTATAATAAATTACCATAAAACGTTTCCTAAACTTATTGGTTGATACATATCCGACCATGGGCATCTTTGGGTTCATTTCGGGACCCCATGGATCCACTTGTAAGTGATAAGGACACATTATATTAATTAAGTTAAAATAAATACATAAATGACATAAGCATATATCTTTTAGGAAAACAATTTTTACATAAGGTTATATATGTTGGATTTTTTATTATAAATATTCATTAGAAATATAAAACTATTTCCTACATAATGATATTTTATATATATGTTTTAGATGTTAAATATTATAATTTATTTATGACACAATGGTGATACACTAAATACCTAATTAATGAAATATTAAAATAATTAATAATATAAATACCCAAATAAATATAATTTGAAACTTTTAATGATTTAAACAAATTTTATAGGTTAATATGACATGTTAGTATTGATTTAATTAAATTTTTTCTTAGTAATCATGCTGTTATGATTTTCAAAAAAATCAAATACCAAATAGTGTCAAAATTGACATAAAAAAGTTTTTTTAAAAAACTATTATATTATTAATTGATATTAAATTCCTAAAAATCTAAGGATCGGCCAAATGACTTGTACCATGATATTTGTATCATTAATGGACCACTTGGGGGTCTCTTTGAAGTATATAGTTAGTTTATTAACTATATAATATAAAAATACAAAGTGACATGGTAAGTGTCAAACTAATTAAGCAAGAGTTCAAACTAAAATATAAGGTTAATATAATGACCCAAACCTATCTAAATTCTATTGGATGGTTGTTTTACGACCCATAACCACCTTAAAATTTTAATAATATACTTTGGATCCATTAGAAACCTAATATGAATTTATTATAAAATAATATTTCTAGCTTTTCCAAAGGTGCCCCTCACCCCTCTTATAAAAGGGCACTCCCCCTTCTCACTAATTCAAACATTAAAAGCCTTATGGTGTGGCCAAAACCTACCCAAATACTCTCTCAACTTCCCAAAATTCAACCTATAGGCCTTATTTTCATCATAAATCCAACTTATGGAGCCCTTTTGATCAAATCAAAAGGAAGACCCCGAAGAAGATGTAATGTTTTCACCACCCCTTTTCAAGTTCATTTCTTCTTCAACTTCTTCATTATTTGTTAATACAATTATAAAATAATAAATCCAGTGTCTCCTATATACTGTGATATTATTATAAATATGGTACTTCCATATTCAGTATTCTATCGATCCTTTGAATGACATGTCACCATACGTGCGTATGTACGGCTTACCGTCTCCACGTCGTGGTGTAATTGTTATTCAATATATTATTATTTGGATGGGTATAATAATGATTTGTAATTCATGTAAATAATAAGAATAACATGATAATTATTCTTTATATATGATATACCATCCAATTATATATTATTTTAATATCAAAATAATGATATTGTCGCTCGTGCGAACATACAGACTACCGTCTCCATGAACGTGATGAGATTAATTCACCATCGTATCCATTAAAGAATTATTTTCATTTCATGGTTCAAAATAATGTTTAAATACTTAATATCATTATTGACCTGAATATGATACAACATATCCCAAACAAACACAGCTTATTTAAATGAAATCGTGTAAGTTATCACCCAAAACGACGATAATAATATGATTTTATTAACAAAGCAATGTTAAAAGATCATATATGATATCATATTAATATAAATGATTATTGTATAATTCAATAACAATAATTTCCGCATTTTACAGGAGGATAAACTACCGTAAACCAAGGAAAATTATTAGGTAAGGGTTATTTCACAATCTCTTTATTATCCGAGGTTGTTTATACGTAATTATCTACTAGGACGTCTTTATCATCCACTTCCATGTTTCATAAAATTTATTTCAATTTTTTTTAATATTTACTAGAATATGGGTTAAAGTCATTTATACCCTTGTTTGACTTTTTATAAGAGGTTTATAAAGGAATCATTCCGTCATTTTCCAAACAAGGTCATTTTTTAACCTTTTTGACAGAATTAAGGTCAGAATGTTTTTCTAACTTATACCGTGGGTGCAGCTTTTTTACGCCATTAAAAAATCGTTTAATCTTCCCTTAAAGGCTTATAAGAATATTTTCAAAGTAAATTTTTTATTTTATAATTATGTGACTTTTAAATGATTTCAAAAAAAGAGATATTTCTCTCAAATAGTTTTGATTTCATCTATGTCAACATCATTTGATGGATTTTAAGCTTATTTGAGGTTGATTTATTATGATACAAAACTTTCATATTGTATTGAAGTTTTTGTGATTTGTTTGACTATGGATGTGTTATTTTTATACCATTCATGGTTTTTGGAGAAAGTATTGACATTTCGTATGCTATATTTAATAGGAATGTTTATGTTATGTTTAAACCTGTTCATATGAGGAATGCATTGGACTTAATAAGTGACGAGTGGAGCCCGATATAACACCTAGATGCATCGGTAGGTCTCATGAGACAAACTAGTGTCTTGGCACAAGGCCTTGACAAAATCTTATTTGTAGTCTTGGCACGAGGCCTTGGCTCTGTGGTTATAATAGTCTGGCATTATGCATTCCATCATTATGAAAGTGGTTATTGGTATTGAATATATTTTGTGAGTTTTACAAACAATACTTCCCTGTCTGGATACGAGCAGGTAGAGGCGGATCTAGCACAGATGTACCTAGGGGTAAAACCTGAAAACACCGCTTTGAGCTTGACTCGAACGAGAACTGGTGCACGACAATGGCCTTGCTGCACTCTTGGTTACGACACTCCCGGGGGATATGCTTAGGATAACTCTCATTTTCATTAAAAAACAATATGAAGGGTTTATGAGTATATACATCCCTAAAGAAAATATTTTTATGATTATGGATTATATCCATAAATAGTTCAATTTATGTTAAGTGTTTTACAAGTATGGAATTATGTATTTTGATTCATAAACTGATCTAGTTTATACCATTGTTTAGAAATGGTGCCTAGTAGATGAAATGGAAACTGTATCAATTCACGTACTCCATGTAGGGATTGCCCTCCTACTCAAGATAATTATACTGGATCTAGTGATGAAACTGGTGTTGATCAACTAATCACCATACTGGGACAACTCACTCAGGTTATGAATAATAACCTTACCCGTATGGAGCAACCTGATCTACAACATGGAGGATCAATGTTAGATCACTTCATGAGGAAATAAACACCAACATTCAATGGGAGTAAAAATCCATTAGTAGCTGAGCAATGGATAAGTTCCCTTGAGAAAATATTTCAGGCTTTGGGGAGTAGTAAAAGGGAAAAAGTTGTCATAAAAGTTTATCGCCTCACTGGAGATGCTGATCAATGGTGGTCATTGATTCAAAACACGAAGGAAGATGCTGATGTATAAAATATGGAATGTAGGGAGTTCTAAGAGCTTTTCATAGAAAAATAATTTCCTTATGACCATTGAGTAGAAATGGAAAGACAATTTCTGAGTCTGAGACAAAAGGAGGATGAGAATGTTACAAAGTATGAGGCTAACTCTACGAGGTTAGAAAGGTATTGATGGAGATTATATACATCACCCAATAAGTAAGGATGATCATTTAATTGAATGGTTGAAACTGTTTCTCCATCGAGCATTATTCTCATAATCCTTCTCATCGTATGAAGTCATTGTCTCGTGTGATATCAAGACAGAAAAGGAATTCTCTAAGTCTTATGACTTTAAATCCAAGAAAGAGAAGAAGAGATCTTCCGATCAATCTGGGAATGGAAATAAGTGGATGAAGGGAAAGGTTGAATATCCATCCTGTGGTTAATGTGGGAAGAAACACCCTGGTACTTGCTTAAAAGGAATGGGATTCTGTTACAAGTGTGGTTAAAAATGCCACCAAGCTCGTGATTTCAAGGGGAAGAAGGAAGCTACCGATGTCCAATGATACAATTTCAGGGAGATGGGACATTATGAAAATTAATGTCCTAAGCTCCAGGGAAACATACCTTATAAAAGGCCAAGGGATCAATTCCAAGCTTATGTTATCACTACTGCTGAGGTAGAAGCTCCGAAAGACGTGGTGGCAGGTAATTTAATGGTTTCCTCAAGTTTAGAAAATGCATTATTTGATTCTAGATCATCTCATTGTTTCATATCTTCCTGGTTTGCTAAGAAAATTAGATATTTCCAATTTGATTTAACAAAGGATTTGTCAGTTAAAACTCTTATGGGAAGTATCATTGCAAAAATGTTTTGTGAATCAGTCCCCATTAGAGCACATAAATGTTCTTTATCTGCTGATCTCATTGTCATACCTATGGTGGAGTTTGATATAATCCTCCTTATGGATTGTCCTTCAAACCACAATGCAAAAAATTATTGTAAGAAGAAGGAGGTTACTATTTTTGATGATGATGATAAGGAACACCTTATCTTTAGATAGGAATCACCACCACCTAATTCTTATCTAGATCCACCCCCATTAGCTCAACTAAATTCAATTATTGGGGAGGAAGAGAATGAAATGATTGTGGGTGAGGAAAGGAATGTTAAAATAGAGGATGTACCTATTGTGAAAGAATATGTGGATGTGTTTCCGGATGATTTACCTGGACATCCTCCAGAATGAGAAGTTGAGTTTTCCATTGATTTAATTCCTGGATCAAGGCATATCGAAGACACCTTATAGAATGGCCACTGTGGAATTAGTCGAACTAAATAATCAACTATAATAATTGAGTAATAAGGGATTTATTCGACCTAGTGTTTCTCCATGGGGATCCCATGTCCTCTTTGTTAAGAATAAAGATGGATCTATGAGGTTATATATCGACTACAGGGAAATAAATGCTATGACAATAAAGAACAAGTATCCCCTACCTCGCATTGATGATTTATTTGACCAACTGCATGGAGATCAATAATTTTCAAAGATTGACCTTCGATCTGGATACCATCAGTAGTGTGTGAAGAAGGAAGACATTCCGAAGATAGCATTTCGAACAAGGTACGGGCATTATGAGTTTACGGTAATGCATTTTGGATTGACTAATGCACCGTCTGTATTCATGGATCTAATGAATAGAGTTTTCAAGGAATATATTGATTAATTTGTGATGGTATTTATTGATGATATCATGGTATTATCCAAAAGCTACGATGATCATGAAAATCACTTGTGCATTATCATGAAGATTCTAAGAAGACATGAATTATATGGGATGTTCAGCAAGTGTGAATTCTAGATTCCGGAGATTTCTTTTCTTGGCCATATTGTCTCTAAATATGGAATATCTGTTGATCATTCTAAAATCAAGGCAATCCAATAATGGCCAACACCTACGACTATAACTAAGGTTCGCTGTTTTATTAGTTTAGTAGGTTATTATTGATGTTTTGTCGAGAATTTTTCCCAACTGGCTAACCCATTAACAAAGCTCACACGTAAGGGGGTTAATTTTTTTTGGACAAAAGAGTGTGAAGAATATTTTGAAGAACTGAAGAGACGATTAGTCAATGATCCTATATTGACTCTACCATTGGGGAATGATGGGTTTTTTATTTATAGTGATGTATTGAAGAAAGGACTTGGGTGTGTCCTGATGCATAATGATAGGGTTATATCCTATGCATCACGACAGTTGAAAATTCATGAGTAAAACTATCCTACTCATAATCTTGAGTTAGCAGTTGTGATCTTTACTTTGAAGATATGGAGACACTACCTCTATGGTGAAAAATGTGAGATTTATACTGATCACAATAGTTTCAAGTGTATTTTTTCACAAAAAAAACTCAACATGAGGCAAATGAGATGGTTGGAACTACTCAGGGATTATGATTGCATGATACACAACCACCCGGGGAAAGAAAATAAGGTGGCAGATGCTTTGAGAAGAAAAGATCATGAAGTTTCGATCATGATGAGAATTGAAAGGTTTCCTATTTTCATGGATCTAGTAAAGATTGATATGGGAATTACCATGGATGGAGAAACATCAATGATTTTTCAATTGGTTTCCAAACCATCATTACTAGAAAGGATAAAGAGTTCTCAGACTGGTGATGAAGAGTTTCAAAAGAAGATTAAAGCTGTGAATGATGGGAGATTGAATGAATTTGGGTATGAAGATGGAATTTTGAAATTTGGGAAGAGAATTTGTGTTCCCAATATACCTGATCTAAAAAGGGAATTGTTGGACGATGCTCATAGTTCCAATTTCTCTATACACCCTGGGAGCATCAAAATGTATAGATACTTGAAGAAAAATTTTTGGTGGGACAACATGGAGAGAAATATTTCTGATCTTGTGTCAAGATATATGGTTTTCCGACAAGTGAAATTTGGAAGGCAACACCCTGGAGGAGTCATGAATCCTCTTCCCATACCGGAGTAGAAATGGGACAATATTACAATGGACTTTGTCATGGGGCTACCAAAGTCTCCTAGAAGGAACGATGCAATATGGGTTATTATTGATCGTCTTACCAATTCAGCACATTTTCTTTCTATAAGAGAATATCTACCACTGGAACATCTAGAAAGACTATATATTAATGAAGTTGTGAGACTTCATGGATTACCCATATCGATTTTTTCTGATCGTGATCCCCATTTTACTTCAAGATTCTGGAAGTGTCTTCAGAAGCCCTTGGATACTGAACTTCATTTGAGCACTGCTTACCACCCTCAAACCGATGGACAATCGGAACGGACTATTCAAACCTTAGAAGACATGTTGAGATCTTTCTCACTTTACTTTTAGGGTATGTGGGATCAATATTCACCTCTAGTAGAATTTTCCTATAACAATAGCTTCCATTAAAGTATTCGGATGGCACCATATAAAGCGTTATATGAAAAGATATGTCACACACCAACCTGTTGGGATGACGTTGGAGAAAGAAAACTTGTAGGCCTAGAACTGGTGGAAGAAACGATGAAAAAGGTGAAGGTAATCCAAAACCACATCAAAGTAGCACAAAGTAGGCAGAAGAGCTATGCTAACAACCGAAGAAACGATTTGGAATTTCATGTGGGAAATGAAGTTTTCTTGAAGGTATCTCCATGGAAGGGAGTTATACGTTTTGGAAAAAAAGGTAAATTGAGTCCCAGGTACATCGGACCTTTTGAAATTCTAGAACTAATTGGGGTTGTAGCTTACCGTTTGGCAATGCTACCAAATGTCTTCGTAGTTCATGATGTGTTCCATGTATCACTGTTAAGAAAATACATGCCTGACCCAATGCATGTACTCATATATGAGGAATTAGAACTGGAACCCGATCTCTCTTACTGCGAAGAACCCGTCAGGATTCATGATATGAGAGAACAAGTGGTGAGAAACCAGACGACTTTTCTTGTAAAAGTTCTATGGAGAAACCATAAAATGAAAGAGGCAATGTGGGAACCCAAGGAACTTATGATGAATAATCACCCGAGTCTTTTTATGTAGTAATATTATAGAAATTTCGAGGATGAAATTATTTAAAGGAGGGGAGAATGTAACACCCCAAGCTTCCATGGTACACTTCTCTTTGAATAATACAGTAGCATGTGTTGTGCGCAACCTCTAGTTCTAACACACCATAACCAATCAAACTAGCCATTATGAATAGTAATACCCACTTTTTGAAATTTTATAAATTTTATCTCTCAAAATTGACTTCATTTTTGGATTTGGAATATCTAAATTAGCATAGGGAGAAATTTTGTAACTTTTCGGATAACATTTATATTTTGATGAATAGTGAACATTACTAAATTTTAATTAAAAACAACTTCTTTAATTGAAATAATTAACAGTGATAAATTATGAATTTGAGTGGTTTTAAATTATATTTAGAATATATTTTTACCATTTAATACAATTTTGTTCATTGGACATAATTTCACAGTTAAACCGGACACAAAAAAGTGTCAATATTTTGATAGTTATTATCTCTTAAAAACACGCTTTTTGTTTTAACAACGGGAATTAATTTTAAATTAATATCTGCCACTTCTGTGTTTTGAATAAGAAAAAATGGATTCCAATTTTGGAATTAGGATGTCCAAATTGTGTAAATAGGTAACTTTCATTTTTAGACATTTTGAAAAATTACTTCGGTAAATATTTTATTTACCATGATTAAAAGGTAAATCCTTTAAATAAAGGTAAAAAATAATATTATAATAATAATAAATTAACCTAAAACGTGTCCAAACCTTATTGGTTGATACATGTCTGACCATGGGCATTTTTGGGTCTATTTTGGGACCCCATGGATCCACTTGTAAGTGATAAGGACGCATTATATTAATTAAGTTAAAATAAATACAAAAATGACATAAGAATATATCTTTTAGAAAAAAAATTAACATAGGGTTATATATGTTTTATTTTATATTATAAATATTCATTAGAACTACATAATGGTATTTTATTTATAAATTTTAGATATTAAATAATTTAATATAT
This sequence comes from Viscum album, assembly GCA_963277665.1. NCBI lineage: Eukaryota > Viridiplantae > Streptophyta > Magnoliopsida > Santalales > Viscaceae > Viscum > Viscum album. The sequence continues at coordinate 2,120,751,036 of OY728120.1, forward strand.
ATATGACACAATGGTGATGCAGTAATTACCTAATTATTGAAATATTAAAATAATTGATAATATAAATAGCCAAATAAATATAATTTGAGACTTTTAATGAATTTCAAAAATTTTACAGGTGACTATGACATGTTAGGATATATTTAATTATCCTTTTTATAAGTAATCATGCTGTTATGATTTTTACCAAAATCAAATACCAAATAGTGTCAAAATTGACATAAAAGTGTTTTTAAAACAAATATTATATTATTAATTGATATTAAATTCCTAAAAATCTATGGATCAGACAAAGGAATTCTATCATGATATTTGTATCATTAATGGACCACTTTGGGGGTCAATTGGATGTATATAGTATGTTAATTAACTATATAATATAAAAATACAAAGTGACATGGTAAGTGTCAAACTATTTAACAAAGAGTTAAAACTAAAAGATAAGGTTAATATAATGACCCAAACCTGTCTAAATACAATTGGTTGAGTGGTTTTAGACCCATACCCACCTTAACATTTAAATAATACACTTTTTAGCCATTAGAAACTGAATATGAATTTATTATAAAATAATATTTCTAGCTTCTCTAAAGGTGCCCCTCACCCTTCTAATAAAAGGGAACTCCCCCTTCTCACTAATTTACACATTCAAAGCCTTTTGGCATGGCCAAACCCTGAACAAATACTATCTAAACTTCCCTAACTTCAACCTAGAGGCCTTATTTTGATCAGAAAGCCAACCTATGGAGTCCTTTTGGTTAAATCAAAAGGAAGACCCCGAAGAATAGGTAATGTTTTCACCACCCTTTTTAAAGTTCATTTCTTATTCAACATTTTCTTTCTTTGTTATTCACATTCTAAAATAATAAATACAGTATCTCCTATATAATATAATATTATTATAAATATGGTACAACCATAGTTAGTATTCTATCCAACCTTTGAATGATATGTCACCATACGTGCAAACGTACGGCTTACCGTCTCCACATCGTGGTGTAATTCTAATTCAATATATTATTATTTCGATGGGTATAATAATGATGTGTAATTCATTTAAATAATAAATATATCATGATAATGATTCTGTATATATTATATACCATCCAATTATATATTATTTTAAAATTAAAATAATGATATTGTCGCTTGTGCATACGTACGGACTACCGTCTCCACGAACGCGATGGGATTCATTCACCATTGTATCCATTCAAGAAAGATATTAATCTGATGGTTATAAATAATGTTTAAAGACTTAATATCAATCTGTACATGAATATGATACAACATATCCATAACAGACACGGCTTATATAAAAGAATATGAGTATGTTAACACCCAAAAGGACGATAATACTAAGATTTTATTAACAATGAAATGTTAAAATATAATATATGATATCATATTAATATATATGATTATTGTATAATTCAATAACAATTATTTCACCATTATACAAGAGTTTAACCTACCATCAACCAAGGAAAATTACATGGTAAGGTTTATTTCACAATCTCTTCATTATCTGAGGTTGTTTATACGTAATTATCTACTGGGACCTCTTTTTCATCCACATCCATGTTTCTTAAAAATGTATTTCAAAACATTTTTTTTACTATTTACTAGAATATGGGATAAAGTAATTTATCCCCTTGTTTGACTTTTTATAAGAGGTTTATAAAAGAATCTTTCTGTTGTTTTCCAAACAAGGTCCTTGTTTAAACTTTTTGACAGAATTAAGGTAAGAATGTTTTTTTAACTTATACGGCGGGTGCTTCTATTTTCTGCCATTCTAAAATCGTCGAAGCTTCCCTTACAAGCTTATAATAATATTTTCAAATTAAATGTTTTATTTTATAATTTTGTGACTTTTAAATGATTTCAAAAAAAAGAGAGATATTTCTCTCAAATAGTTTTGATTTCATCTATGTCAACATCCTTTGATGGATTTTAAGCTTATTTGAAGTTGATTTATTATGATACAAAACTTCCATATTGTATTTAATTTTTCGTGATATGTTTGACTGTGGATGTGTTATTTTTATAGCATTCATGGTTTATGGAGAAAGTTTTGACATTTTGTATGCTAGTTTTAATATGAAGGTTTATGTTATGTTTAGACCTGTTCATATGAGGAATGCATTAGACTTATGAAGTGAAGGGTGGATCCTTCTATAGATCTTTGATGTATCAGTAGGTCTCATGAGACAAACTAATGTCTTGGAACTAGGCCTTGAAAAAATCTTATTTGTATTCTTGGCACGAGGCCCTGGCTATGTGGTCATGATTGTCTGGCATTATGCATTCCATCATTATGAAAGTGGTTGTTAATATTTCATGTGACTATACGACTAGTAGAATATCCATGTGAATAAGTATATGGAATTATTTCATTTTATTTCTTCCATATTATTCTGAAGTTAATGTTTTAAAAGGCTTTTGTTTTAGTTATACGTTGTCTTAAATGTTTATTCTTATTTATGACAGTTTCCACTATATTGGTATCATTACTGGTCATTTGAGCTCACCCCTTTCTGTGTTTTTTTCCCAGGATGTGAAGAAGTAATTTTTGAATGACTTTCAGTGATAATATGAGGGGATATGAGTATAGACTATGTAGACTATCTTGTTTAAGTTTTCATTTTTAGGATGTAATGTAATAATTATGAATATATCTAGTGTTTCCAAAGCTACTAAACTAATATTTCTTTCGAGATTTGATCATTCTCGTGATCATGCCAATGTTATGTAATAATGCACCAAACCTGGGTAACTGGGGTGGGGGCATTACAGTTGGTATCAGAGTAAGTTTAGTACAAACCTTGGAAGCTAGATTTTGATAAACTCTGATTAGAGCACATAGATTTAAGATGGACTTTGAGGATTATTATAGAATAACTTCCTAGAATTTTGGTATTGTAGAGATTTTGTGAGTTTTCTGAATAATAAATCCCTGTCTGGATACGAGCAGGTAGAGGCGGCTCTGGCACAGATGTACCTAGGGGTAAAACCCGAAAAAACCTCTTGGAGCTAGACTTGAACGGGAACTGGTGCACGACAACGGTCCTTGCAGAACTCTTGGTTACAATACTCCCAGGGGACATGCTTAGGATAACCCTGATTTTCATTAAAAATCATTATGAAGGGTTTATGATTATATAAGTCCTCAAAGAAAACATTTTTATGATTATGGATTATATCACTAAATAGTTCAATTTATGTTAAGTATTTTACAAGTATGGAATTATGTATCTTGATTCATAAACATATCTATTTTATGCCATTATTTAGAAATGGAGCCTAGTGGAAGAAATGGAAATGGTATCAATGCATGTACTCCATGTAGGGATTTCCCTCCTACTCAAGATAAATATAGTGGAGTTGGTAATGCAACTGGTGCTGATAAACTAATCACCATACTAGGACAACACACTCAGGTTATGAATAATAACTTTACCTGTATGGAGCACCCTGATCCACAACATGGAGGATCAATGTTATACCGCTTCATGAGGAAAAAACCACCAACATTCAATGGGAGTACAAATCCATTTTTAGGTGAGAAATGGATAAGTTCCCTAGAGAAAATATTTTTGGCTTTGAGGAGTAGTGAAGCGGAAAAAGTTGTCATCGTATTTTATCGCCTCACTGGAGATGCTGATCAATAGTGGTCATTGATTCAAAACATGAAGGAAGATGATGAAGTTTCAAATATGGAATGGAGGGAGTTAAAAGAGCTTTTCATAGAAAAATTCTTTCCTTGTGACCATCGAACAGATATTGAAAGACAATTTCAGAGTCTGAGACAAAATGAGGATGAGAATGTCACAAAGTATGAGGCTAACTTTAAGAGGTTAGCAAGGTATTCTATAGATTATATACGTAACCCAATAAGTAATATTGATCATTTATTTTATGGTTTAAAACCGTTTCTCCATCGATCATTAGTCTCACAATCCTTCTCATCATATGAATACATTGTCTCATGTGCTATCAAGACAGAAAGGAAATTTTCTAAGTCTTATGACTTTAAAGAAAAGGAAGAGAAAAAGAGATCTACTGATCAATATGGGAATGGAAATAAGGGGAATTAAGGAAAGGTTGAATATCCATCCTGTGGTAAATGTGGGAAGAAACAACTTGGTACTTGCTTAAAAGGAATTGGAGTCTATTAAAAGTGTGGTGAAAAAGGCCACAAAGCACATGATTGCAAAGGAAAGAAGGAAGGTACAGATTTCCAATGCTAAAATTGCTGGGAGATGGGACATTATGGAAATGAATGTCTTAATATCTAGGGGAACTTACCTAAAAAAAGTCCAAGGGATCAAGGACAAGCTTATGCTATCACTACTGCTGAGGTGGAATCTCTGAAAGACGTGGTGGTAGGTAATTTAATGGTTTCCTCAAGTTTAGCAAAAGCATTATTTGATTCTAGATCATCGCATTGTTTCATATCTTCCCATTTTTCTAAGAAAATTAAATATTACCAATTTGATTTTACAAAGGAGTTGTTAGTTAAAACTCCTAAGGGATGTATCATTGCAACAATGTTTTGTGAATCAGTCCCCATTAGAGCACATAAATGTTCTTTATCCGCTGATCTCATCGTCATACCTATGGTTGATTTTGATATAATCCTCAGTATGGATTGGCTTTCAAAACACGATGCAAAAATTTATTGTAAGAAGAAGGAGGTTACTATTTTTGATGATGATGATATGGAACACCTTATCTTTAGAGCGGAATCATCACCACCTAATTCTTATCTAGATCCACCCCGAGTAGTTCAACTATATTCAATTATTGTGGAGGAAGAGAATTAAATGACTGTGGGTGAGGAAAGGAATGTTAAAATAGAGGTTGTACCTATTGTGAATGAATATGTAGATGTGTTTCGAGAAGATTTACCTAGACATCCTCCAGAATGAGAAGTTGAGTTTTCCATTGATTTAATTCTTGGATCAAGGAATATCGAAGACACCTTATTGAATGGCCACTATGGAATTAGTTGAACTAAATAAACAAAAAGAAGAATTGAGTAATAAGGGATTTATTCGACCTAGTGTTTCTCCATGGGGAGTCGCTGTCCTTTTTGTTAAGAAGAAAGATGGATCTATGAGGTTATGTATCGATTACTGGGAAATCAATGCTATAACAATAAAGAACAAGTATCCCCTACCTCGCATTGATGATTTATTTGACCAACTACATGGAGCTCATTAATTTTAAAATATTGACATTCGAACTGGATACCATCAGTTGTGTGTGAAAAGGAAGACATTCCGAAGACAGCATTTCGAACCAGGTACGGGCATTACGAGTTTACGGTAATGCCTTTTGGATTGAATAATGAACCCTCTGTATTCATGCATCTAATTAATAGTGTTTTCATGGAATATATCAATGAAATTGTGGTGGTATTTATTGATGATATCTTGGTATACTCCAAAATCTACGAAGATCAAGAAAATCACTTGCGCATTATCCTGAAGACTCTGAGAAGACATGAATTATATGGGAAGTTTAGCAAGTGTGAATTCTGGATTCAAGAGATTTATTTTCTTGGCCATATTGTCTCTAAAGATGGAATCTATGTTGATCCTTCTAAAACCATGGAAATCCAAGAATTTCCAGCACCTACGAGTATAACTGAGGTACACAGTTTTATTGGTTTACCAAGTTATTATCGACGTTTCGTCCAGAATTTTTCCTGATTGTCTAACCCATTAACAAAGCTCACACATAAGGGGGTTAAATTTGTTTGGACAAAAGAGTGTGAAGAATGTTTTGAAGAACTTAAGAAAATATTAGTCAATGATCTTATATTGACTCAACCATCGGAGAATGATGGGTTCGTTATTTATAGTGATGCATCGAAGAAAGGACTTGGTTGTGTCCTTATGAAGAATGATAGGGTTATTGTCTATGCATCACGATAGTTGAAAATTCATGAGAAAAACTGTCCTACTCATGATTTCGAATTAGCAGCTATGATCTTTGCTTTGAAGATATGTAGATACTACCTCTATGGTGAAAAATGTGAGATTTATACTGATCACAAGAGTTTGAAGTATATTTTCTCACAAAAAGAACTCAACATGAGTCAAAGAAGATGACTTTAACAACTTAATGATTATGATTGCACGATACACTACCACCCGGGGAAGGCAAATAAGGTGGTAAGTGCTTTGAGTAGAAAAGTTCATGGAGTTTTGAAAATGATGAGAATTGAAAGGGATCCAATTTTCATGGATCTAGTGAAGATGGATATGATAATTACCATGGAAGGTGAAACCTCAATGCCTTTTCAAATGGTTTCCAATCCAACTTTACTAGAAAGGATAAAGAGTTCTCAGGCTGGTGATGAAGAGTTTCAAAAGAAGATTAATGCTGTGAATGATAGGAGATTGAATGACTTTGGGTATGAAGATGGAATTTTGAAATTTGGGAAGAGACTTTGTGTTCCCAATATACCTGATCTAAAAAGAGAATTTTTGGATGATGATCATAGTTCCAATTTCTCTATACACCCTAGGAGCACCAAAATGTATAGATACTTGAAGGAACATTTTTTTTGGGACAACATGAAGAGAGATATTGTTGATTTTGTGTCAAGATGTATTGTTTGCCAAAAAGTAATATCTCGAAGGAAACAGCCTGGAGGTTTCATGAAACCTCTTCCCATACCGTTGTGGAAATGGGAAAATATTACGATGGAATTTGTAATGGGGATACCAAAGACTCCTAGAAGGAGCGATGCAATATGGGTTATTGTTGATCGTATTACCAAGTCAGCACATTTTCTTGCTATTAGATAAGATCTACCATTGGAACGTCTAGAATGACTATATATTAATGAAGTTGTGAGACTTCATGGAGCACCCCTATCGATTGTTTCTGATCGTGATCCCCGTTTAACTTCATGATTCTGGAAGAGTCTTCAGAAGGCCTTGGATACTGAACTTTATTTGAGAACTGCTTACCACACTCAAACAGATGGAAAATCGGAACAGATTATTCAAACCCTAGAAGACATGTTTAGATCTTTCTCACTTGACTTTCAGGGTATATGGGATCAATATTTACCTCTGGAAGAATTTTCCATTAACAATAGCTTCCATTCAAATATTTGGATGGCACCATATGAAGCGTTATCTGAAAAGGGATGTCGCACACCAACCTGTTGGGATGACATTGGCGAAAGAAAACTTGTAGGCCCAGAACTAGTGGATGAAACGATGGAAAATGTGAAGGTAAAACCGGACATGAACAAGTGTCAATAATTTGATAGTTATTATCTCTTAAAGACACGCTTTTTGTTTTAACAACGGAAATTAATTTTAAATTAATTTCTGACACTTCTGTGTTTTGAATATGGAAAAATGGATTCCATATTTGGAATCAGGATGTCCAAATTGTGTAAATAGGTAACATTCATTTTTAGACATTTTAAAAAATTAATTCGGTAAATATTTTATTTACCATGGTTAAAAGGTAAATCCAGTAAATAAGGGTAAAAAATAATATTATAATAATAATAAATTAACCTAAAATGTGTCATAACCTTATTGGTTGATACATGTCTGACCATGGGCATTTTTGGGTCGATTTTGGGACCCCATGGTTCCACTTGTAAGTGATAAGGACACTTTATATTAATTAAGATAAAATAAATACAAAAATGAGATAAGAATATATCTTTGAGAAAAAAAATTTAACATAGGGTTATATATGTTTTATTTTCGATTATAAATATTAATTATAACTACATAATGGTATTTTATTTATAATTTTTAGACATTAAATAATTTAATTTATTTATGACACAATGGTGATTTAGTAATTACCTAATTAATGAAATATTAAAATAATTGATAATATAAATACCCAAATAAATATAATTTGATACTTTTATTTAATTACACGAATTTTATAGGTTAATATGACATGTTAGGATTGATTTAATTAACTTTTTGTGAAGTAATCATGCTTTTATGATTTTCATAAAAATTAAATACCAAATAGTGTCAAAATTGACATAAAAGAGTTTTTAAAACAAATATTATATTATTAATTGATATTAAATTCCACAAAATCTAAGGTTCGGTCAAAGGACTTTTATCATGATATGTGTATCATTAATGGAACACTTGGGGGTCGCTTGGATGTATATAGTATGTTTATTAACTATATAATATAAAAATACAAAGTGGCATGGTAAGTGTCAAACTAATTAACCAAGAGATAAAACTAAATGATAAGGTTAATATAATGTCCCAGACCTATCTAAACTATATTGGTTGAGTGGTTTTCGACCCATCCCCACCTTAACCTTTAAATAATCCACTTTTGATCCATTAGAAACTGAATATGAATTTATTATAAAATAATATTTCTAGCTTTTGCAAAGGTGCCCCTCACCCCTCTTATAAAAGGGCACTCCCCCTTCTCACTAATTCACACATTCAAAGCCATTTTTCATGGAAAAACCATGGCCAAATACTCTATCAACTTCCATAACTTCAACCTAGAGGCCTTATATTGATCAGATATCTAACCTAAGGGGCCCTTTTGATCATATTAAATGGAAGACCCCGAAGAAGAGGTAATGTTTTCACCACCCCTTTTCAAGATCATTTCTTCTTCAAATTATTCTTTCCTTATTATTCCCATTCTAAAATAATAAATCCAGTATCTCCTATATACTTTTATATTATTATAAATATGGTACAACCATATTCAGTATTCTATCGATCCTTTGAATGACATGTCACCAAACGTGTGTACGTACGGCTTACCGTCTCCACATCGTGGTGTAATTGTTATTCAAAATATTATTATTTGGATGGGTATAATAATGATGTGTAATTCATGTAAATAATAAATAAAACATGATAATTATTCTGTATATATGATATACCATCCAATTATATATTATTATAATATCAAAAGAATGATATTGTCACTCGTGCGTACGTACGGACTACCTTCTCCACGAACGCGATGTGATTCATTCACCATCGTATCCATTCAAGAATGATTTTCATTTGATGGTTAAAAATAATGTTTAAAGACTTAATAATATTCTGGACATGAATATGATACAACATATCCATAACAAACATGGCTTATATAAAAGAAAATGAGTAAGTTAACACCGAAAATGACGATAACACTAAGACTTTATTAACAAAGCAATGTAAAAAGATAATATATGATATCATATTAATATATATGATTATTGTATAATTAAATAACAATTATTTCACCATTATATAATAGTTTAACCTACCATCAACCAAGGAAAAGTACAAGTAATGGTTATTTAACAATCTCTTCATTATCTGAGGTTGTTTATACGTAATTATCTACTGGGACCTCTTTATCATCCACATCCATGTTTCTTAAAAATGTATTTCAAACCATTTTTTTTACTATTTACTAGAATATGCGTTAAAGTAATTTATACCCTTTTTTAAATTTTTATAAGAGGATTATAATGTAATCCTTCCATATTTTTCCAAACAAGGTCCTTTTTTAACATTTTCGACAGAATTAAGGTAAAAATGTTTTTTTAACTTATACGGAGGGTGCAACTACTTTCCACAATTATAAAATTGTCAAAGCTTCCCTTACAAGAATATAAAAATATTTTCAAAGTAAATGTTTTATTTGATAATTATGTGTCTTTTAAATGATTTAAAAAAAGAGATATTTCTATCAAATAGTTTTGATTTCATCTATGTCAACATCCTTTGATGGATTTTAAGCTTATTTGTTGTTGATTTATTATGATACAAAACTTTTATATTGTATTGAAGTTTTTGTGATATGTTTGACTGTAGATGTGTTATTTTTATACCATTCATGGTTTATGGAGAAAGTATTGACATTTCGTATGCTAGTTTTAATACGAATGTTTATTTTATATTTAAACCTGTTCATATGAGGAATGCATTGGACTTAATATGTGAAAGGGGGAGCCTGCTATAGCTCCTCGATGAATTGGTAGGTCTTATGAGACAAACTAGTGTCTTGGAACAAGGCCTTGATAAAATCGTATTTGTAGTCTTGGCACGAGGCATTGGCTATGTGTTTATGACAGTCTGGAATTATGCATTCCATCATTATGAAAGTGGTTATTGATATTTCATGTGATTATTGGACTAGTAGAATATCCATGTGAATAAATATATGGAATTATTTCATTTTATTTCTTCCATATTATACTGAAGTTCATATTTTAGAAGAATTCTGTTTTATTTATACATTGCCTTAAATGTTTATTCTTATTTATGAATGTTTCCGCTATATTGTTATCCTTTCTGGGCATTTGAGCTCACCCCTTTCTAGGTTTTATTTTTCCAAGATGTGAAGAAGTAATTTATGAATGACCTGGAGGGATAATTTGAAGGGATATGAGTGTGGAATATGGAAACTATATTATTGTAGTTTTCATTTTTATAATGTAATGTAATACTTATGAATATATCTAGTGTTTCCAAGGCTACTAAACTAATCGGTCTTTCGAGAATTGATCTTTCTTGTGATCATGACAATGTTATGTAATAATGCACCGACTCTAGGTAACTGGGGTCATGGAGTTACATAAAACCCCATAAAAACCGCACTAAAAACTATAAAACCCTATTAAACCCAAAAAATGATATAAAAAAACAAAAAAAAATTAAAACACCTAAAAAAACTCCAAAAAAATCCAACAAAATATAAATACCCCAAAACCTCTATAAACCCTCAAAATACTTAAAAACCCATAAAGACAATAAAAATACTAAAAAATACTGAAATTCCTTAAAATTTAAAAAATCCTAAAAACCCTGAGAAACCCTAAGATAACCTAAAAACCTTAAAAACACTTAAGAATCCTAAAACCAAAAAAAATAGTGAAAACACCAAAAAACACCAAACAACCATAAAAACCCTACAAGCCACAAAATCACTAAAAACCTTAAACACCCTAGACCCATGAAAACCAGAAAATCCACTAAAAATGTTAAGAACTCTAAACCACCATAAAAGCATTAAAACTTTAAAAACAAGTTAAAACCCTAAAAAACCATAACATAAATATCATAAAAATTCTCAATATATCTAAAATAATAAAACCAATATAATTCAAAAAATATCCATAAATATCCCTAAAAATATAAAATCTCATACAATCCTGATAAACCCTAAGAAAACCATAAATCTGAAAAGACACATAAAACCACTAAAATCCTAAAAAATGATAAAACCCATGAAAACCACTAAAATGACAATAAAAACCACAAAATAAAAATAAAACCACTAAAATAATAAAAAACCCTAAGACCCCATAAAAATCCAATAACCTCGAAAAACTCTAAAAACTCTTTTGACCAAATTGTTTTTAAAAAAACTCTAAAAGACTATTAAAACCTGAAAAAACTAAAAAAAAGCACATGTCCCAAAAAATTAAAAAACCCTAAAAACACTCAAAATACCTAAAAACCCTAAACCTCATAAAAACCTAAATATCCCTAAATATCCCTAAAAACATAGAGGCCCTAGTAAACAATGAAGAAAAATAAGAAAACATTCAAACCTAAACAAATTTAAAACCCCTAAAAAACCTAAAAAATTCCTAAAAAACCTAAAAACCATACAAACCCATAAAAAATTAAAAAACCATATAACCCCATAAATACCCTAAAAATTACTTAAAACTCTAAAATCCCATTAAACCCTATGAAACAATAAAAACTCTAAAAACCCATAAAAACTGTAAAAAAATTAAAAAAACCATAAAAAAATTTCCTTGAAACCCAAAATATACTCAAAAACATAAAATTTGTCAAAATACATAAAACCCCTAAAACCAATAAATATCCTAAAAAGGCCCAAGAAATTCCACAAAATGAAAAAACCCTAAAAACACTTATTTCCTGGTGGAAATGTTTACACCCTATTGATTTATTGTAGGGGGGTTGAGCATTGATCAATCATTCATGTTAGGATCACTATCTCTAGATGGTTTCTAATGGGTTTTGTTCATGGAATCAGAAACACCCAAAGATTACCTTATTCGAGATGTTTCATGAAGCTTCTTTCCAAAGGTAGAAAATTGTTATGGAATACTCCAACAATGCATAGAGAATAACATTGGTAGATAAGATGGGAGGTCGGGCTCATCACACCCTTTTAAGGGGAATTTTTTCACACTCTTGAAATCTCTTATAGATTTAACACATATTCACAAATTCTTTATTGAATCCCAAGTATAACTCGGGATTCCATGTATTAACAATTAATTGTTAGTATGTTTTGATTATATAATCATCTATATATATATGAGGTTCTCTGTCGATGGGGATATTTGTATGTATATGAGGTTCTATATCAATGTTACCCTTTTGTATATGGTCTATAGATTCTTTAGTCGTTTATTATTATGATGTTTCTTTTAAGCCACACAGTGGGGTGCTTTAGAATTTATTTTCATCTAGGTAGATGGTAGTTATTTTGATATCGATATTGAGACCATGATATCGTATTCCTATGTAACCTTGTCAAAGGAATCATAACCCATATAGTTCAGTTCCACTTAATTGGACACATCATGCCATTTATGGTCATGCTATGAGGACCAAATTGTGATGTTTAACGTCATGTGACTTGGACGTATAGGAGTAATATTACTATCCAAGGGTTGGTGTGGGAATAATTCAAAATAATATAAACGAATATGGTCAGATTTTTTCATCCTAGGATGGTTAAGACTCTACTAGGAATGTGTCCCATTGAATATTTTGGTGAATTTGGGGTTTTGGGTTTGGACCTCAGAGAGGATTCCCATGTATACCACATGTACAAGAATAAAATCCTATATATTTCAATGAAATCAATGATCCATGCATATGGAGGTTATCTAATTGGTTTTCTATGAGGCTAATACGACACTTTAAGTGGATATGACATGGTTTTGTGTCTTACACCATGTTGGAGGCCCATGTGTCTAGAACTAGGAGGATTGTTTTGACTCATGGTTATTTATAGGATTAGTCGGGATTACACATAGTCAGATTCCATTTGTTGTGATGAGGATTGTAGGGGACTATACCAAATAGGAGCCCCCCCCCCCCCCCAAGATGGATGCATGGACTTGAGGACCCACACCCATAGAGGCCCTCTAAAGGATGAGGAGAGGAAGATCCAAAAATGGACTCTCTATCGATACATCCATTTAACCATGTGAAAGTCATTGTCACAACCTGACTCAATGGGACTCGAGCTACAACTACCCCAATTATTCCTTTGTACTCCACATGCTGAAGATAAGTGTTGAAATTCATATCTAACCTGGGAGGAATTTTCCTAATGTACCTGTACACACACACCTAACCATATCATTAGAGATGTGAAGAGGAATATTAATAAAAATGTGAAATGACTAGAATATAAATATGCATATGAAAACCCACTAGGGTGTACAAGAGTATGACAATGAAAAATAAATGTAAATGGGAAAAATACACACCCAACCAGAGATATTTCCTAACCGAAAAAAATAAAAGGTAGAAGTGTTGAGAGAGCCTAGCTCCTGATCTTGTAACTCAGACCATTGAATATGGTCCAAAGCACCATGTATCCATAACCTCCTCTATAGTCATCGTAGACCTTTCTGTAATCTATATAAGGAATGATACAAGACGGAAAATCCCATATAGGGGTGATTATATACATACCATGTAAGATTCCCCAAAAGCAAAAGGGGGAGCAGAAAGAGACATGATGAGAATAGATAGACAAACACTAGACAGGTCAACCCATAGCAAGTGAGTAAACTGAATCCAGAAACCTGGATATGGATAAATATATTCTAAAACTAAATAAATCAAAATGAGAGATCAAGGGATATCAATATCTTATTATAACCCATAAATATAGTTTCATTAGTTCCACAAGTCCATCAATGATGCACAATATCTCATACATCTTCCCAGCAGAAAATATCCAAGTCAAGCCTCACCTAGCCACTATGCCACACAGTCAAGAGGACACAATATCTAGATATAGGACCCATACCCAGGTACAATAGTGGCATGAAACTCAAGATATAGCTAGAGGACCCTTTCCTTATCCTAGAAGGAGGGTGCCACTCACGTAAATCGTAGAGGACCCAAGCCTAGCCCATTTGGAGGGTTCCACTATAGTAGTTGATGACCCATACGCTAATACTGCATGAGGGTGCCACTTGAATAGTAGATAGAGGATCCATTCCCACCCCATCTATAGTCTTCATCTATTGTAGTCACGGACCAAGACCCTAACTCTGCTGGAGGGTAAAACAAGGATAGTAGATAGTGGACACATGCTCATCCTAGCTGGAGGGTTCCACTCTCTCAGTCAATAAACCATACCTTGTGTCAATAGGAGGGTTCAAATTGGTGGATTGGTAGAGGAAACATTCCATATCCATATTTGATGGTGGTACTATGAATGTAAATAGTGTACCCATTCCATGTCATGAAAGAGGGTTCCACTCTACCGATTGGTAGAGGACCCATGCACATCCCAGCTAGAGGGTGCTAGTCTAAATCCCATGGTGATCCTACCTTATCACTACCATCATAAAAAATTTACTGAATAAGAATCATGCCAGAAACACCTCAAATTATATCTCAAAATACACCATGCAGGCCTCCATCATGTTCTATTTGGAAGAAAACATAAAATAGAAAACTCACGGGCCAATATTCGAGGCCATGAAAAGGAGATACGTGAGGTAGAAGTTTCTTCAAATGGAACGAAGGGGTACAGGGTGTGTGAGGGGAACCACATGACATGTGGTACCACTCCATATCCTGTTATTTTCCATTTTAGTTCATGGAATTAATCCCATGTATGGATACATGACATATAATGAATCAACACGGTATGTCTGAGCCACTAGAGGTACTACCCGTGCTCCCTATCCATGTATTTATAGGCTGACAGTGTCCATGTACTTCGACACATGGCATGTGCCTGGTTGTTCCCATGCCCATATACTCCATTATTACATGATGAGTTACCAGTACATGGTTCACATGACATGTGGGAGTCCCACATGGCATGTGACACTTATAATCTCATGATACCCTTTCCTCCAAAGCCAAGGCCCAACACACAATGTGTTCTTCAGACTACACGTCATTTAGTCACTTTTTCCATAGAATCATAGATACATTCAACTTATACCTAATCTATTTATATTTTTTTGGTTCTTTCATCCATGCCACCGAAAAATGGTGGATCCTTCCATGGTTCTTCATTTCCAACCATTCAATGGGTGGAAATAGGATTCCCATTTGTTCATTAGGCTTATGTACCCATCGTTCATCTCTCGCATCAAATTACATTATCGATTTGGAATCTGATAAAAACAATTCACCTAAAACCTATAAATCATCCCACACCCATACTCGATCATTGATCCATTCATCTCATGTGAAACTATCATGAATATATGGATCTGAGTTGTCTTAGTCCTACCCTACAATTCTTAATCCCATCCCCATTGTCCAATGTTGACAAGAATTAATAAATAAGGGATAAATGCATAATAAATAGAGGAAAAATGAAATTTTTCCAATTTTCCATGGCCAATGGATACAAAATGGAAGGGTCAGAAAAATGAATAAAGAAATTATTATCAATACAAGGGCTCCTGTAATGGATAAAAAAGAACACATATTGAGAAGTAATATGATCCTACTCAATAAATTTAATCAAATAGAGGAAAAAACCACAAATTGAAAATTAATATATGGATATTGGATCATTCATCAATGAAGAATAAACTCACTAATGATTGATAGGGTTTATTCAGTACATTACTTCTCAATATGCCCTATTCCAGAGTCTCATCGTCCTTGAATTTTGATTTTCCAATGGATTATAAGAAGAATTTCCCTCAGTGATCCCAAGGATATATGGATTAACGAAGTAAAATCACCATAAAAAATTTATTTATATAGAATCCAAATTAGTTCAACTAATTTATTTCTTAAATTAATTATTTAATTAACCCACTGAATCCACCAAAAACTACTAATTTTATCTAATAATCCCACACTGACCTATTTTAGTTAACTCCTAGGGTAAACATCATTTTATAGACTCAATCAGGGTCTCAAATTTATGCTTCAATATTCCATTTAAGATTTATCTCATATTCTTTAAGAAATAGTGCACACATAATATAAAATATATTTAATATTTTTAAAAAATTAATTATGAGAACATCCGGCCTCATAATCACACACCATCTCAGCACCGAGATCTAAAAATATATGTGGAAATTTTTAAAATTAATACAAGGAAAAAAGGGTCCCAAATTTAATCCCTCCTTCCTGATTTTCATCACCAAAAGGAATAACTAAAAAATCTCAAGATACTAACCCACACATCTAGCTCTACCTCTCTTAGGAGCTCTATTTCTTTCACTTGTGCTTCCACAATACATGATCTAAAGGAATTAGTTTTCCATATAGGGTCCTCTTCTATCGATAATTTTTTGCACCAAGTTCTCTATAAAAGTGGATCAATCCCCAATGTTCAGTTCTCTCAAGTCCATAACATGTGTGGGTTCATGGACGTATCTCCTCAGCTATGACCCATGGAAGACGGAGTTCACATGCTTCATCTTTGGGGGTTGGGAAAGGTTGTAAGAATCCTATCCAACCCTCTACAAGATCTCAAATGGAATGATGAACCTTGGAGATAGATTGACTTCTAGATACATCTCCATAATCCTTTTGGTGGATAGACTCTTAGGAAAATGTGGTATCCCTCCACAAACTTCATGGGATTACGGTATCAATCTATATAATATTTATGCCTAATAGGGGATGTCCTCATCCACACACGAATGATCTAGACCTTCTCTTTCATCACCTGCACCATCTCTAGACCCAGAAGACATGCCTTGCTGATCACTGTCTAGCACAAGGGTGACCTATAGGGTCATCAGTATAGGACCTCAAAATGTTTCATGCCAATATTACAGTTGTATCTATTGTTGTATGAAAACTCTTTCAAGGGAAAGTGATCCTCTTAGCTCCATCCAATGTCTCACATGGAATCCCTTAGCATATCATCCAACACCTAGATTGGGTGTTTGGTCTACCCATCTGTCTAGCGGTGAAAGGATGTACTAATCCTCGTATAGATCCTAAATGAATTTGTAGGACTATCCACAACTGTGATGTGAAATATGCAGAACTTTTGGGAAAAATCATCGAGGGAACCCCATTAAGGTCAATAATATATCATAGGTACAACTTCCCAAAACTCTACACCAAACTCAACTCCCAAATATCAAGGAAGTGTGTTGACTTATTGAGTTTGTGAACTATCACCCAGATCGAAAAATGGACATTCTCTTTCCATAAAATACCTATCACAAATTCCATTGATAGGTCATCCCATTTCCACTTCGGGATCTCTAGGGGGTACAAAAATCCTTTTGGAACATGGTGCTCAACCTTCACCAGCTAATAGGTGAGGAACTGAGAGGAAAAATCATGCACACTCAGTCTCAGTCCAACCCATGAAAACTGCCACTAAAGGCATCTATACATATTCCCCACACTGGTATGTATATCCAAAAGAGATGTGTTGAAATCATGCATCACCTCCTCTCGAATCGTGACTAGGACCACCGTCCTTCCCTAGAAAAGGATGATATGATTCACTCATTTATGAAACCCATTAGATGAATCTCTTGAGGATATAGGGTCATGAAAGACCTCAGATTCAATGTATTTTTTATAATTCTCTCCCACTCGCTAAAGGAGAAGATGATTTAACACCGTCTACTTGGAGAAAATTATCACCCTCCTTTACAACCATGGTTAGCTTCAACGAAGCCAACTACTCATATTCCTCATTCACCAAAAAATCCTTTGACTTAATTTTGTGGGAATATGCTACCACATTTCCCTTCCATGGAATATAGATTATCTCAAAGTCATAATCATTGCTTTCTCAGGTTCAAGTACCTCTATGTGAAGACATACCTGAGACTCTGATGTTTTTCGTAAACCACAAAGCACTCTCCCAGATGATAGTGCCTCCACTTCCTCAGGGAAAATACTATTGATCCCAACACTATGTTGTGAATTACGTAGTTTTTCTCTTGGGGTCTCAACATCCTTGAACTGTATGTGAAAACAACCTGGAGATGCATCAACATATAGCTGATCCTAGATCTTGATGCATTGTAATACATTATGTACTCCACACCCTTTGGTAGTCTCAACATAGGATTACTTGTCTGCCTTAGCCTCTAATCATCAAAGGATATCTTGCACTACCTAGTCTAGCTAAAGGGATCTTATTCCCATGTCATGGAAGTCAAAAGGGATGAAATCATAGACAATTATTCCATAATCCTCTGGTAGTACCCCACCAAGACCAGAAAACTCCACACATCTGATACACTTTTTGGTGGATCCCAAGAAATAACGACATCAATCTTCTCTAGGTCTATAGCTAAACTATGGTATGAAATGACATGGATCATAAAATGAACCTCATGAATCCTAACTGGTACTTGTATATCTAAAAATAAAGCTGGTGATCCCAAAGAATATCTAGTAAAATCATGAAGTGTTATGCATGATCCTACTCTAATGAAAATTATATGAATATGTCTTGAAAGAAGGAAGCCAGAAACTGATCCACGTATGGTTGGAACATCCAGTTCATCAAAACCATAAACATGGTAGGGGAATTCATCATACCAATAGGGAATCAATCAGAACTCATAGTGTCTATAGCGACATCAGAATGAAAAATTTAGAATATCCACCTCGCAAACTCACAAATGGTGGTAGCATGACTAGATATCAATCTTAAATTATCACCTCCTTCATTACAACTGGTCAAAGAGTCATCAACCCTCAGTAAGGGGTAATTATTCTTTATAGTATCATGGTATAAGTGATCATAATCCAAAAAAATATGAATTATCTCATCTTCCTTTTTCATGAACAATGGAGCTTCACAGGGGGGACACATTGGGCTAAATGAAAACCTTTTCTGGAATATCCTCCAACTACAACTACACATCTCGAAGCTCAGTAGAAGCCATTCGATATGCTGTAGAATATATTAGAAGGGTCTCGAGATGAATGTCGATGTAAAAATCAATCTCCCTCCTCGAAGGTAGTATTGGAACATCCTCAAGGAATACATCCATTAAATAATCCATGACTAAAGGAATACATATTACTAAAGAGTATGCTACACCAAAGGCTATACTCACCAACTTTTGGGTGGTGGGATACCACATACTAATTGCAAAGCTCACTCATCCATCCATGATATCTATCTCTCCCATAAAAGAGAATATTGTCCAATTAGTGTGAAGGCGTGTGAATCATATCTGATGAAAATAAATCCTATCTCAGAAAATGGAAAAGAAATTCATACCTAACGTGAAGTGATCAGGTTCTATTATAATGACCAAAATGTCCAAATTTCACCTCTCTCCATGAAGTGATAGCTCGAACTACAAAGAAATAAAAGATATAGAAGATGCAATCCTTTGAAGAATCTCAAGATGAATATTTTAGGCTAAAGCCTCTACTAGGATCTACAAATATCACACCAAGAGTATATAGATAATGTAATAAATCATAAATATGTCTACTATTATTGAGAAAACTGTAGAATAAACACATACCGTACCTCAATCATCTCATGTGTCATTAGGTCGTAAGCATCGAAAAACTAAATCTCTTGGTGGCCCCGCCTTCCTGCTTTGTCAGACTGATGTAGTCCACTTGGTTTTGGTAGAAGTATATCATAGCATCTTCCACCTCCCATATCTCCTTCTTATAGATCTCCACCTACTCCTATACCATCCCCGCCTCCTTTGGGGCCTCCTTGCCCTCTCCCAGGAGATTCCAGATCACAGTGTTACCTATGTCATGGTTGTTTCTCTAGTTATCTTCATGTTTCCTCAACACTTCTATTTAGGGATTCATGAACCATGTGATCTCACCCATCACAAATATATCATCACCCCTTTCAGGGCTACCCTGGTCCTTTATGATGCCACTGACAATGTGCTCGAACCTGATTCTAAGAAGATCTCTTGTGTCGAGAAACTTTTGATTGACATCTGTTATCTGATCTAGATGAATATTTTCTATAAGGCCTAGTGACAACTAAAAAAACTTGTAATCCATATGAAAGGAAACTCTATATCACTAATTCCCACTCCAACACCCCATCATAGGTGGGAATTCTATGGGATACCACGCTGGCATGGATATCTCTATAGAGTCCCAGCTCAAACATCCATGCTCAGAAGTATCAATCATAGATCATGTCATGGGAGTACCATGTAAAGACTATGAACCTCATGAAATACTCATATACTATGATCAATATCCTTTGTATCTCTAGAAGCTCCTAAATCTGAATCGAGCACAAGCAAGAGGGGTAGTACTCTTCACGGAACAACAGTTTGATGTTGGGCCACGATAGTGTCGACTCATCACACATTTGGTTAAAAAGTCTCCACAAACACCTAGTCAATCCATATAATAGGATATTTTCCAACGAAACCACCTATTAACTTAGTGTTCATATAAGATTGAAAATTTGAACCACCAACTCTATCCATTCCTCTGATTATTGGGGATCTAGCTTTCCCCATATCCCCAATGAACTTTAGTGATAGAAGTCATATAGTGTGATTTGACTTCACACATCAACATTCTATCATGCTGGTATGATCTACTACTAAATAGGTGTGTGTTATTCTACCTATCCACATAGAAGAAGGATCTCATGGGATGTACCCTGAACTAGGGATTTATCACTCACTAGATAATCATAACTATCTGGAACTGGTAACCTGGCTGGCTGTCATCGGGGATCCATCCTAAAAATTTAATCAAGACATACGTCAATAAGATGATCATATATATAAAATATATGGATATGAATCAAGAAGGTTAGTTAAAGACTCGATAATATATGATGCATATACCATGGATCCCTATAACCAACATCTCATTATGCTGAGTCGACAAGCAGGTACAAAAGATCCTAATGAATGGATACATTGTCCACCTCACTAACACAAGATTCCCTGGTCTGAAATCTACAATCGAAACACTTCAATACCTTTTCCCTCAATCCCAACCAAATAATCACAAGGGAACTACTTCAAACATTACCCCAAGGATTGAACCACCTTCGATACCAATATGTTTGGACCCAACCCAATAGGGCTCGAGCTGTAACTACCCTAATCCCACTCCATAGGCTAGGGTTGGGCAACAATCATTGAAAGGAATATCTAACAGGGGAGGAATTTGACTAATGTCCATATACACACTCACCTAACCATTTAAATTAATAAGTACGGAGGAATAATAATAAAAATGTATAATATCTAGAATATATCCATGCATATAAAAAACCTATATTGTGTACAACAGTACCATAGTGAAAAATAAATTTAAAGGGGAAAAATAAACACAATACTAGAAATATGTCTCAACCAGAAAAAATAGATGTAAAAGTGATGAGAGAGACCAACTCCTAATCTCGAAGTTCATACCACTATACGAGGTCCAATGCACCAGGTATCCCTTAGATCCTCTGTAGTCACCATCGACCTGTCTGTTTTTTCATAATACATGACACCTGTAGTAAAAAACCATGTAGTTTTGAGTATATACATACCTAATAATAAACCCTATAAGATGATAGGGGAGTAGTAAAATAAACAATAGAAATAGATAGATAGAAAATATACATCTCAACCTATAGAATGAGAGTAAACATAATCAAATAATATAGATAGTGATATATATATATATATATATATTATAAAACAAAAAAAACCGATATGAGATAGAATATGATTTCTATCTCAAAACCTATCCCAAGAAAAGAGTGATATTAGTTCTATAAGTCCATCAATGATTCCCAACATCTCACGCTTATGCTTAGAAGAAAACGTCCCAGTCAATCCACAACTCTACACTCTACTGCACAGTCGAGGGGCCACACTCTCTAGATAGAGGACCCATGACCTAGTAAAATATGAGGTTTACACACAGTAGATATATATATTACTCATTCCGTCTCATGGAATGAGGTTTCAACTCAAGTAAACTATAGAGGACCCACACCCATCCCACCTAGAGGGTTCCATAATAGTTGTCAAGGATCCCTACCCTAATACAGCAGAGGGGTGCCACTCAGATGAAAGATAGAGGACCCGTGACCAGAACTTATAGAGGGTCCCACTCTAATAGTTGAGGTCCCAAACCTTGACTCCATTAGAGGGTAACACATAGATATATGATAGAGGACCCATGCCCAGCCTGGTTGGAGGGTTCCACTCTCATAGGTGAGGACCAAAAATCTTACTCCCTAGGAGGGTGAAACTTGGTGGATAGGTAGAGAAAGAATGACCTATTCCGGTTGGAGAGTTACACTATAAAAGTAGATAGAGGACCCATTCCATAAGCCGTAGTAATGTTCCACTCTATATATACATAGAGGACCCATGCCCAACCCAGTTGGAGGGTGCCACTCTAAATCCCCTGATGATCCTATCTGATCATAACCATAATCGAGAGTCACCTAAATATGTGTCACACCTGAAAAATATTTTGTTTTATCATAGAAGACAATATAGAGGCCTCCATATTGTTCTATGTAGAAAAACACTGATGATATGTTACTCACATTCCAAAATCTGAGTCAAAATGAATGAGATACAAGAGGTTGAAATTTCCTAAAAACGAAGGGTTACATAGCCTATGAGGGGACTCAAAAGGAATGTGGTCCAACTCCATCACCTATCCTATTCATTTCATTACATTTCCCATCAATCATGTAGGACTACAGATAGTGTAAATAGTCTATATGGTGTGTTCAAGTCACCATGGATCATTCCTGGGATCCCTAGTCATATCCTTTTTGGATAGTCATTTCCATGTACTATGACAGTCAATGTGTGCTTGGATATTCCTATGTCGATGTAATACCAGAGTTCACACTAGGTCATTATCATAAGGGTTATATGGTATACAGGGGTCCCACACATCATGTTACAATTATAATCTTGCTAAACTCTAGGCACTGCTGTCAAGTCCCTACATGTTGTGTGGTCTTAAGAATACATGAAGTGTAGTCATATTTTTCATAGAATCTCATATCCATTTTGAAGATCCTATATTTGTTTCCATTTCATTATATCATTCATCCATGAAACCTGAAAACTGTGTTTCTTTCCTATTTTCATCATTTCTATCCATCCAATGGCTAAAAATCGGTTTCCCATTTGTTCGTTCAACTTCATCACACATCATGCATATTTAGTTTCCCATAATTTATTATTTATATTCATATAAATAACGCATCCAACTAAAACCCACAAATCTCCCCACATCCATCCTCTTTGAATAATCCATTCATGGAATGTGAAAACAACACAAAACTGGGGGGTCTGATCGGGCTCAGTCCCACGTAGCAATGTCGAATCACAACCCCGTGGTCCAAGGATGGATAACATTAATAGAAAAGGGCGAAATTTACAAGAAATAGAGGTGAAATTAGAATTGTTAAATCATTCTTATATAAGGGATATAAAATCAGGGTGCTGTAGTGAGAAAAATGAAAAACAAATATTTTCAATACATTGGTGAATGTAAAGGCTCAAATAGATTGTAGATCAAGAAGTAATATGATCTTGGTAAATCAATTTAATAAATAAGAGAATAATCCATGGACAGATGTTTCCAACCTAGTGATTATATCATTTATCATCAAAGAAATCACTCAAAATGATTTAGAGGGGTTGTTTCATTCGATGTGTCTTGACCTGCCTCGGTCTATAGTTTCATCGTTGTCATATTTCGATTTTCCAATGGAGGAGAGGAAAAATGTCTCTCGGTGATCCAAGGGTTATGCGGATAACCCTAGTAAAATCAACATAATGGTTTATTTATATAGAATCCAGACCAGGTTAATTAATTTATAAATTAAATTAATTATTTAATTAAACCACAAAATTCCCCTCCAATGGAATATTTTATATGAATGCCCCACATTGATCTATTTTGGGTTGCACATAGGAAAACAATCATGTTTCAGACTCAATTTTGGTTTATTATTTCTCATATGATATTTTTTTAATCATTTTCTAAATTTTATTTAAGAAAAAATGCACCCATAATATAAATTATATTTAATATTTTTATAAAATTAATTTTGAACAAATCGGGCCCTAGAATTGCATGGTGCCTAAATTCCTGGCTCAATATATATATATATATATATATATATATGTTTCTGATTCTTTTTTTAGTGACTAATTCTTTACATGTTAATGTGAGATGGTATTCCTTGTTACACCGCATTCCCACTTTTCAAAGGTATGTGGATTTCATCACATTCATGGGTGATGCATGATCCTTGATCAAATTTGTGTGATGGGATATCGGTTCCTTATTTCATGGATTACTCCAAGGAGATCATTACCAAGTTTAGGTATCCATCATATTTTTTTTGTTCGTGAAACTCATTCCTGATTCCACCTCTTTGTGGACGCCGATTAATTATTCTACTTCTATCCGGAAAATACGAAGGGTCTTGATAGAGGAGAAACCTTAGGTTAGGATAATAGTCACATTGGGAATAAAATTCATGTTAGGATGCTGGAAACATTAGTCACCTGTATCCATCCTCATAGGATGACATATCATGGCATGAAACCTAATGAATTTTGTGTCCATCATAAGGTATAAAATTCCAAAGTCATATATTCGAAGGCTTTCACATAAGGAATCCAATGATGAGTATGAGGTAGCTAAATAAGTTGAGTCACAAGTATAACATCTTGCGATGATATAATTATACTGATCCAAACACCCCATAGAGGTAGATCAAGGGTTAATGTTTTGGGGAGGGAACACCATGAATGTTTACGTGATGGATGGATAAGAACTCCATTAGAGGTGAACCCACGACTTGTGTCTCATAATGGGAAATTTATGAACATTATGGTTGATCTGATGGCCCTATGAGAGTGGAATAGAGTGGAGAACCCCAAGGAGGGCGACACCAAGGGTTACTGTTGATAGGGATTGATCCTTAATGTGGCTTCCAACATACCCTGTTAAGAATATAGGGATCAAAATCCACATAGTTCAATGAGATGGTGTGGGTCTTACGCACGTGAGTTTCCCTTCACAAGAGGATCTCTATTGGTTAAATTTTGTGCAGATTGTGCATGGATGATGCCCTGACGTTTCTATAAGTAGTGATGATGTCGATGGAGTGGAATGATCTTACCAGGAGGTGTTGTCCTGGGGAAAATAAAGATGGATGCAGATGAAGTGGAATGACCTTATCAGGATATAGTGTCCTGGGGAAAATCATGATGGATGTGTATGATGGTATTAGACCTTAGAATGGATTCTTACATATCCTAGATGATTATGAATCAAATCCCATGTAGTTGAAAAGAGGGAATTTGGAATACCCCTAAAGAGGAGGCCCATCTAGTTGGGACTTATGCTTGGAAGCTACCTATTTGGTCGAAAGAGATAGGACATATACTGTGGAGGATTCCTATAGGTGTAGATGGATGGGTGCATAAATAAACACACCCCATGGATCCTATCCGTTGTGTGGGACAAGTACGGGGAACATTTGACCAAAGGAATGCATAATCGAATGGGAGACACATTGATGTGTCTCCTTCCATGGTTGTTCAAGTAGAAAGGCTTCAGTGGATGATTCAATATGATCCCCTCAAGTAAGGGATTTATTGGAAGAGGAGACCATCCATCAGTGGCTTGAATGGTGTATTAGAAGGTTGCACATGTAGTTCAGGGATGGGTGAACAGAAGGTTCTTCATGTATGTTTGACCTGGGAGGATCTAGAAGTTATTCACACATGGTAAGAATGAATGAACTGGAGATGCCTTTGGTGATGGAAAACCTCGGCAACAAGAGTTGGGATAAGACATGCTCTATGCACCAAGGGTTTCCTCGGGTGCCCTTGTAAGGGTCTCACGTAGGTCCTTGGTCAGGGAAGGGACCATTGTGCTGGTTCTTGTCAACTAGGGGAGTCGTCCTCAAATAGGGGTCTTGTATTTCAGACCCGGTAGGGAATTTTATCCCACAATACCCCTTATATCCCTCTTCTCGTTGGTTTTGGAGATCTACATGAATGTTTTAGAGGTCCTAGGGGAAGGTTTTACATGATCATAAATATGATGTTTCTTCATATTTTATAGTTCCTAAAATGTGGAGCCCTAGGGTCCTATTTATAGGAAAAAGTGGGACCCTAAGAAATGTATGTTTCTTATAAAGGAACCTTGAACAAGTGTCCCATGTAAGTTCTTCATGCATGGGTGGATTCCCGTTTTGGACCGCATAGGTAGGGAATGTGTGAGGATCTTGGAACATAGGTCTGGTGCACGCAAGCCAATTTGGGAGATTTCCCTTGATCCTTCTTAGGGATCTTCATCTCTTTATTTAAAGAGGTATTTATATTTCAATATTTTTATCCCCATGTTATAAAAATAGTTTAAAAAAATCCCCCCTTAGGATTATATCTGATTGGAAGAAGAGGGTATAGTCCAAATGAAGTGGTAGGAAAAGATTTGTTGGATCGTAGTGGTATTCGTCATAGGTCATCTATAGAGGTTAGCAACAAAGTTATAGTACATAGGTCAACCATATATATATATATATATATGTGTGTGTGTGTGTGACCTACCAATGAATTATTCCTTTTAATTTTAATTTCTTCTACCCACATCATAGAGGTCATCCATTTTATCTTTCCATGATTCTCATTCATGAAAGCCTTCTAGAGGATCACTTCT
Organism: Viscum album; assembly: GCA_963277665.1. Taxonomy (NCBI): domain Eukaryota; kingdom Viridiplantae; phylum Streptophyta; class Magnoliopsida; order Santalales; family Viscaceae; genus Viscum; species Viscum album. The sequence goes on from OY728120.1 coordinate 2,120,777,939, forward strand.
CTCAATCACTAGGTATGACTTTTTCAACACATCATGGAACCCCGAGCAACTGACTTTCCAAAGGCCACTTGGGTGAGTGACCTATTATATTCACATATGAGAGGCCCTCCCCTTTAAATTTTTTTTAAATTTTATGACACCAATATTTTTAATTTAATGAAAATATCAAAGTTTACTTTCATACAACCAATGGATTCTCTAATGGATTACTATGAACAAGATGTTTCATGTGTTTCAGACATGATCAAAACTGTCTGGCTAGACTACTATGATATGTGTGACTCCACCATCAGAGATATAGTGAAGAATCTGAAGCAATACCAATGTGAGTACCCATGAAGTAATTATTTACCACCCTAAGACCATGGGATTCTAAGATACACATTCATCCCAAAGATCTAGAGTTACCTACAGAAGTCCTAGTTCATGGAACATACCAATTTTCCTATATAAAACAACTCTAATAAGGGTTTATTCATCATGTAAGGAATGGGTCCTATATCCTGTGTCATGAAACATAGCTTGTGATCCCTCTATCTAAAGCCTTATACTCAAGAATAAAAGACACACTAATAGATTCAACCTTCCAATCTTCTAAGTTAGACCAATAAAAAGGATGGAAAGAGGATTAAGACTTCTGATCTAGAGGGGGATTAAGGCCTGAATGGATGTGGTCATACTAGGTGTGTGAAACCTTTTTAGTTTTTAGGCCTGCAATTCAAAATGTCAGCATTTGTGAGGTATTTTGGTTGCTGTAGACATATTTTTACAAAAACCTAGGAAAAATCCTTGAACTACAGAGCCATTGGATCCCTCAAACAAATTCTTTCCATACGATGCATGCTGAATCTGACATTATCCTATGGGATATTTATAAAATCTATAGATCCCCTATACGTGGTAAATGTATAATTAGTTTATCCAACTGAAGGTGAAGTGGGATGATTCCGAATGTACACTGGCCTTGGCCTACGGTCTATTGAAGATGGATCAAAAAATTAAGAAGGGAGACCCCTATGTGAGGGGAAAATTCATTTTGATGCATAGATGAAGGTCTTCCTGAAGCCAAAAGGATATGGTATTACTTTCAAGTTCCCAATGGAATTATCTACCTTAGAGAACCAGAGAATTATTGGTAGATTTTGGTATACCTTGGATCAAGGACAATATCCTCGGTTGGGAAAAAAATTTATGCCTAAGGTTTCTATGAGGATCCACTAGCCATATTTCTTACAATGTGTCTAAGAACATACCTGATGCCAGTCTATAAATCTAATGATGGCTTGAGACTTAGGAAATTTTTATAGCATCCAAAATAGAATAAGGGAGAAACATAGGGTTGGATTCCCCTATTCTAATGAAGATCAACTAGTGTTTATTTCATGTTTACACCAGGAAGCCACCATTACAAATTTCAGGGAAATTTTAAGTACTCTATGGATGGATAGTAGCACACATCAGTTTGTAAGATTTACTAAATGTATTTCAGGTTCCTAAAGGCCAATTTGTCCCATTCATTCTTGATGTTTTAGATATCTATCCTTTATCCCTAAAGAAAGAAAAAACAATGATAATTATAAACATATGAGAATATTTCAAATTCTTTCCATATGGTGATCTTCTTAATAGAACATTCTTAGAAAATGGAAAAGATGACGACGATATGAGGTCGAATATGAATACATTTAGAGATAGCGAATTGGAAACTCATACTAACAGTGAAATCATATGTGAGGAATATGATCCATATTGATTTTTCCTCTAATTAAAGTGTTTTAAATATCCAGGTTTATTTCCCCATATGCACTTTTGACTTGAGAAACACCATATGGTGTCTTGAAAATTTTAGATCTAGATAGCCTTGGAGGTATCCCCAATTTGAATCAAACTACATCCATCAAGTGCATCGATCTGGATGAAATATAGGTATGCTAGTACATGGATTTATTCATACCCATATGGGGTGTTAAATAAACTATTTCATCATGTCATGGCTATGATGACTTTTTGTTATGGTAAGAAAACTGGGAAGGTTTATCCAAAGGGTGAGGATACTCGAAGCTTAAAAGTATTCAAAGCGATCACAGGTATGGTCCAGGGAGAATGTCAGTGTTAAGACCATATAATTTGAGAAAAGATGGTATAGCCATCATAGTTGGGAGGATACATGAGCTCCAGCCACCTAAGATCATGTGAGAGTAGAGAGGCTTGAAAGGTCTTCAAAGATAATAGACTCCAGGTCATACTTATAGTCGGATACATTAGCATCAGAGTATGTAGGGAATTTTTTCATTCAATCCTTGAAGGGTATAACCAATTTAATCAAAGATATGTGGATATTTATCTTGTTTGGAATGATATCATAGATCTTAGAGATATTCCTTCACTCTTTAAATTTCACCATGACATCAACTTTTCTGAGGTGGGGAAATAAATATGGGAGTTGGAGATACTGATATATGTGACTGATGATTAGATTTCGACCACTAAGTGGGTATTCAATATGCCATACTGAGTTACTATTGAGGTGATATTTGGTTGATCTCAAGAGGAATGGTATAAATACATCTACATTAGTGAGGTATCTCTCTCATTTCCCTTTTTTCATCCATCATCCACCATCATTAACTTTGAGGGGATTTATCCTGAAGTCAGAAGGAGGATGAGAGGAACCACTAAGGGTGGTACTCGAGTTACCAAAATATGGGCCTATGGGAACCCCCATAATTGTGGGTTTTGAGTCTCACAATTCCTAAGAATTGACTTCACGTCATAGGATGATGATTTAGGTGATGGAGGGATGGCCTTCTCAACTTAAACCTTTAGTACCCACAACTGAGAGGACAAAAAGGGAAAACTATTCATATAATGAAATTAAATGAAATAGGGAGAATTAGTCAGTTAGGTTTATGCACCATGATAAACCTTTTCTCTGTCACTTAATCACATGACTCTCTTGACATGCCCATTTGAATATGCTTTCCTTTTTTAGGATCTTCTTCAATTTCAACCCTTAAGGGATCTGGGATTGATCCTTTGAGAGCTTAGGGGATCATCTAAAATGAGGCATAGATTCATATTTCCCTTTAATAGATGAAGTGAAATAGACAGAGCTGCATCTTATCCTATTATTGTAGTGAGGGAGGAGGGTCCTTGTAATGTCATATGCATATCATAAGGTGTCATGCATCGATCTCTGAATTTATTTCCTCAGGACATTTCATATCCATTTTCTATAATAGAGGACCTTATATATGTCAATACGGGTAATGTTTCCATTCTATATGGGGGTAATAAGGACCTCCAATAGGCCAATAAAAATGTCAGTATTGATCCTAACTCCATTGGGTTCAAATAAGTTGTGCTTGTTGGGGGACCAGTATACAAAATTAATGAACGATCCAATTTTGGACTTGATACCCTCACCTTAGATACCACTACTGATGAGAGGATGCTATCAGGTACGAGGGATTATATAATGAACTAATTAATATTTATAATCCTTTGAAAAAATTTAATATCCTCATGACTTTAGATGAGTTTTGGTACTTTGATAGTTTATTAGATGGAAGTAAGTTTTCTCTTTCTTTAAATTTAACAGGCATTCAACCACCTTACATTTGAAGTAATATATCTAAGATTGACTTGTGTAACATTTTTTGTAGAAATCATTACCAAAGAAATTCAAGAACAAGGATTCCAAGTCCTCCCTACTCCTATTTCTAAGGGATAAATAGTTGAGTTCCTTGAAGTGAGATATTCTTGATAACCCTCCATCATAGTTTCTTAAAAAAACTCAAGTGAACATTACTTTCCAAGAGACGACCACCAAAAACATCAAGAATAGGGAATTTATTGGGTAATCAATTGTAGTTATCAATCTAACAATTGGTGGGTTTTTCCAACTGCTCTAGTGGTTTCACTTCCTTTTTTTTGTTAACTCCCAAATGTTAATGTGGAATATCCTCTACTGTCCAATGCTAGTGACTTCAATGGGTGAGTTTGGGAGGGGATCTTCCATGCCCATTCATCCAAAATGGAAAGTGGGTATTAAAATATTTTAGAGGGAGCATAGTAGTATTATTCCTTATGTATGCTAATCCTATAATACATTTCTCCCTCTGAAAGTGGGTCAATGTCAGACTTGGATACATAAGAATCCCTTTTCACCACACGCCGTATTTTTGGGATGGGCATCTAAAAGATAATCTATAAGATTCATCTTAAAGATCTTCCCTCACAACATCACTAACTTCGACTCATGTTTGGCCAGAGTGAATATGGAGGATTTGATTATAGTACAATCCATTGTGCAGTGAAGTAAATAATTTGGCATTGGGAGGATGAACAAAGATCACCGAAAATAGAGGCACATCTAGCATGCCCAGTTATAAGGTCTCAGAGCTACCATACCCCAAGTTGAGCTCTTCCATACTATGGAGGTGGAGTATTATCAACATCAAATTAATGATAAATCACTCCAAATTTCATAATTTTAATAAGATTTAAATTTACCAAAGGAAGAGATAATAAAAATACAATGACACTTGATGGGGTCCCTAGAACAAAGAAGATATTTAGTTGATGTGGAGCAGGAGAAGATCCATAATACAAAGGAGGCTATTACTACACAGTTTGAAGGGTTTCAGAAAACTAGGGAAAATTCTTGGGTCATAGTCCAACAACTCAAATCCTGTATTTTTAAGAACTTGTAAAACATTGAGGAATGTTTCTAACATCTGGATGTTCCTTCCCTTTTTAGAAAATTAATTAAAAGTATTTTTTCCATGATCTATTCTAGATTTGTCATCTATATTATAATCATAATATAATATTTAATATAAAACAATTTATTGAATTCCATTTTTTATAATTTCAGTGATAGTGGGGAGGGAGTGCTCTAATTTTTCATAGCTCTTTGGACCAAGAAAGCATAGTTTTTTTGTTGCTAGTGTCATTTGGAAAACCCTAAAAACATTGTGTCTTTTTTGTGTCTTATCGCTAATGACTACCTATATCTAAAATGAGGATGAATTAGTGGCTGAGAGGTGGATTTTTCTATGGAATCACTTTTTATATTCCTAACCTAACAATTTTTATGCTTTTTACGTTTCATTTCATGATTTTTTTCCCAAACCGTGTGGAATAAAGTTTTAGCGAACGGAGACTCAACAGTTATCTAGGGTTCCCTTTGAGGGTTTTCAACTAGGTGAGTGATGTGTCTCTTTTTGGAGGTTGTTTAGATCATTTCAAGACGAACTAATTTGATTGTTTTTTTAGGTCAAATAGCTTTGATCTTGAGTTTTTTAATGATGACCCAAACATGGATTGTTGTCTGAGAGTGTTTTGAAATTCATTAGACACACAAATGGGGATTTCATGTAATGATTTTATGATTCCCCTATCACTAAAATGATATAAGAAATTTATGTGAGGAATGGTTTAGACCATGTTTGAATCAATGTTTCCTGTATGATATTATACTCACTTATGGGAATAGTGGAGGTCTCTCCTATGGATGAATGTATTGCGGGTTGAAACCCCCTTTTGTGGGAAACATTATGTAAAAAAAAATTAGGTAATATTAATACATTTTCCAAAAAAATATCCTCTGACTAAAATGACATTTTTTGGGCAGCTTATGAAAATAATATTGGGGTTTATTGTTGTATAGTCACACAAAGGATTACTTAATATTCTAAAATTATATTTTCTATGGACGAAGAATGATTACAAATATTAATATATCTCAATACCACAAATGGAATGTTTTTTGGAATGAGGGGAACATATATGTTAGAACTGGACATGAATGGGGAATACAATCCAATACAAATTTTGTATATGTAAAGGTGGGGACATTCTGTTTCGAAAATAATCTTAAAAGGGAGGGGTACAAGAAGAAGTCCAGAACCTCCTACCGAGACCAGGGTTGTGTCTAGGAATGAAGGAACACAAATATATTTTTCTTTTATGGAATTGGATCCTTGAATATAGGATCAATATATGTGAAACTAGGTGTATTTATGGAATGAGCATCAATTTATATAAAATTATTTTGGGTGATGTAGTAGATAACCAACATCAATAGAAATGCTCCTTCGCAGAATGGGTTGAAGAATCATATAGTTTAATGTTATACAACCATGACATGGTATGTGATGTTTAACATCATATTAAAATGAAATTTAGTGATATAATGTATGTTTTCTTATATTTAACTGAAGGATTCGTATTTATCCATTCCGAAATGATCTGACTGAGAACGTTCCACCATCTTCAGGTATGAAGGTGGGTTGTAAGCTGTAATCTAATGGGGTTTAGATTTGAAAGGTGATATGGGAAAAATATTAAAGGAGTCACAATGTACCACATACAAATAATGAGTTCCATCATAATTTATTTGAGCCATACAAATATAGAGGTGGTCTCTCTTGGGGATGAATGTGTCACTATTTCACAAACCCTTTTTTCGTTGACTTTATAAAAAAAGGGGAATATTAATGTATAATAAAATATTGGCATCCTCTGACATATAGGAAATTTTGGTGGGTGAATTTATGAAAATCCAAAACGGGAATATTATTTCATAGTAAAATAATGGAATCCTTGGGAAGTGGACATTCTATTTCTAGTGGATGAAGAATGTTTATGGAGATTCGAATTTCCCTAGGCAAAAAATTCTGTTTGTGTAAGGAATATGACTAATTTATGGAAGGGAGTTTCATGTCAAAATCACTTATTAATGGAGAGGAATGTTTCATACACTGTTCTGACCCATACGTAAGGAAGGTTATTTTTTTCATTGTGGTTGGCCATAAGATATTTGATCCAGGAATTGCTATGTATCTTGTCAAAGTGAGAATCAAGAAATATTTATTTTTAGAATTAAATTCCCCAAAAATGATGTAATTCTTGTGTGTAGAATGGTATTTTACCATTATTATGGCTGGCCCAATACATAGGATCTGGGAATCACTACATGTCTCATAAAAGAGAAAATAAATCCATATGTAGTTCTTTGAAACCATACAGTTTAATGTCTTGCTTCCAGGATAAACTACGCAGTTTAACGTCATAAAACAAGGATGGGGGAGAATTTTATCACCAAGTAAGTGGGATTTAAACCGTGTAGTTTTAAATCAGAAGAAACTTGTAGTTTAATGTCATGAAACCCAAATGATATATTTCCTTCTAGTTTTTGGTCATATGACTACAACAATGGTATTATGGAAATGATGGGTAATATGAGGACAACCAAGACAAGGATGTTCCAGCATACTTCATATACAAGGGATGAAATTTTATATCATGATCTTGGTGATTCTCAAATCTAGAGAAGTTACATGGTTAAATCATGCATGGAATTGTCATGGACCATGCTCAAATAGTTGGTTCCTACATGTTGTTGTTTGGGATTATTGAGATATATGGGGATTCTATCAAGGAAAAATGTGTTGCTGGTTAAAAAACCCTTTTTCTGGGAGATATTATTGAAATTCCAATTAGGGAATGTTACTTTATAGTAAAGTAGGGACATCCACTGACTAACCGACTCTTTTGGTGGGAAAATTTATAAAAAAACAATGATGTGTTAATACATAGTCAGAAAAAGGAATCCTCAGCTATCAAACATTCCATTACTGATATCTAAAGGAATTTTATGAATATATAACAAATTGACCAAGATTTGTAGTATGATGCATGGAAGTACTATGTCCAAACACAAAGGAAGAATTTGGACCAAAATTTTCTATTGATCATGGAGTCCCCTGTATAGATATAACTCTTATGTGGGAGGGAAAATTTTTTTTTCCCTGATAGACTTCTGAATGAGGGAACCCAAATTAAGATATCAGGAATTAATCTTTGTTTGTATACCAGTGATGGGGAATTCTTATTTACCCCATGGGTGAGCCTAGGACATGATGTCTAGGAGTCAATAAATATCACATTAATTTGATAATCAAACCACACATAGTTCTTAAAAGGAGGCATAGTGGGATACCAACACCGAGGTATTTTATTCGTTCAATTACCGACCATAATTTGAATCAATTTAATGTCATGAAACAAGGGAATAAACCATGTTGTTTTATGTAATGCGGTAAGGAAATTTTGGTGATACTTTTATATTCTTTCATCCAGGACCACATTAACCCTTTCATGAATTGATATGCCTTGATCATGCATGGAATCCTTTTCCAAAACACATAAGCCAGTGTGAGCTATGCTCAGTGTGAGAATCAAGAAGTAGTAAAGTTTTCTTTTAGAACATAGAGGCTATCAGAGAAAAGTATTGGGTATTTTTTATATTTTTGTGGTTGTAATATGATATATAATTCTAGAATATTTGTGTATATCATAAAAATTATAATGAATCCATACATAGATCTATAAATACATAATGCTGAATGAGAGGAATAAAAACTATAAAGCTTAACATCATGTTGTAATAAAATAGGTGATTCAACATGAATAATGGATATTGCAGCTGGACCCTAGACTGGAGATTTAGAAAACAATATATATCATATAAGGGTAGTAATCATGACACATGTAGTTCTTGAATTGGTTCCCCCCATTACTCTGGTTTAGATGTGAGAAAAATGGGAATGTTTTTTTTAATAAAAAATGGTCCAAAGACATAAGGTATTCCCATCACTATGTATCCCATATAATTGAGAATAAATCCATATGTAGTTCTAAATTGTGGTGTGGTAGGAGACTGACAGAAAGAGTAGTGATCCATTTAAACAAAGATAAAAATACTATATAGTTTTACGTCATGAAACAAGGATATAAAAACTGAATATTTATGTCATACGGTAAGGATATTGTTATACAATTTAATGTATTGTGATTTGGATGTTCTTCAATATAGTTTAGTTTCTTACAAATCATAATTTGCTGTTTTTTTAGTTTTAGGTATTATGAGTAGGAAGATATGGTGTTCCTTTTAAGGTTTTTTATCAAGGACAATGATGTTATAAAATTTTATGTCGTGTAGCTAGGATGAAGGTAACCATATTGTTTAGCTTCATGTGTCAGGGATTTTGGTGTCATGTAGTTTTATTTCATATGAAGAGGATGAGGGACCATGTAGTTTTATATCATGGGGTGATGATGTGTATGTACTACAATTTAGTGTTATGTGGAAAGGACATCAGTGTCATGCATGTTTACATCATAAAACAAGGATGAGGTACTATTCTATTTTACCTCATGTGGTGAGGATGTGTATGTCATATAGTTTATCGTCATGTGACTGGAGCGAAGATGTTATGTAGTTTAACATCATGCAGCATAGACGTGTGGATTCTATATTAGAAAAATTATTTATTAATAAATCTTTCATTGATAGGGGTTGTGACAATATCTCCATCCATTGAAATCAACGAATATTATCCATTATTGTGGACCATGTGTGTGGAATAAGGTCCTTCAAAATTTGTCTCAGGAATTGGAGGTTTCTTATATGGTATCATTAAAGTCCCAAGGAACAGTACAAATTCTCCTTGGAGGAAGGGGCATAGGAATAATTTCTTATTAAAATCCCATGATGACCTATTCTATTGGACTTTTAACTGATGAATGGTATGCAATTGTTTTTCATCAAATCGCGCCAATTCATCCAAACATTTTTGGAATTTATTTTATATGGATATATGATCACATATGTAAATTCAGAGTGAGGGAAATTGGTCATCAATGGGTAATACTTCATCTGTATTTTATACTATGAAATATAAGGTTTTTGGATTGGTGGTCTGAGTTGCAGTCTGGTAAGTCCATAAGGTATGAATGATTTTTTCATTAAAATACATTTTTTCCTTATCCACAATATTTATGATTATTTTTTATAGGGTCATGTTGAAGGACTCTATATTGACATTAGTAAATTGATGATAGAGGGAGGTACAGTGAGATTTGATATTATACTCCTGATATAGCTTCTCTAACTCAACAGAAAAAAAATTGTTTCCATTGTCTGTTAGCATTATATATGGGACACCAAATATGGTAATGATGTTTTCATTCATGAATCTAATAATTATTTTGGTCCTTACTTATCTATGTGGTATTTCCCCATCCCACATTGAGAAGAATTCTATAGAAGTAAGGATATCCTTGAACTGCTGGATTGTATCTAGGGGATACAGTCCTACGACATCCACTACCCATATGAAGAGTGGCCAGTGTGTAATTGTCTATGTGATGCAACACTGAGGTTTTATGGATGATGTTTCCATGAACCTATAAGTAATGTCATTTCATGGTGAATTTTGTGTAATCCTGCATCATTAAAGGAAAAAATTATCCTAACCTCTATATTTGACGAGAAGTCCTAAACCCTTAGTAGTTGGAACATCAGACTCCCATGTGTACTTATTTAATGATATTGAGTGTCTCTTATCCATAAATTCTACTAATAATTAATCCATCAAATCCTCTTTATAGGGGACTTTCTGGTGATCTGGTCCATCAAATAGAGTCAAAATTTTCTCTCCTCATCATGATTTCCCTTTTCTAGCTTAATCTGATATGAGAACATGATTTTTAAGGTATTTCATATTGGGAATCATCCAACAAGTTGTTGGAACTTCAGTTCCAAAGAAGAAATTAATCTCATTTATTTTCCCCATGTGGATAAAAAAGGTTACACTATTTAGAATTGTGAAATATTAATGATTATTTCATCCCGATCTGGATCTCCCAATGTTGAGGATGCATTTTCCAATGCATCTTCTTGGGGTTTTAGTGATTTTGGAATGTGATTAAATGTTGGATCTGAGGGAAACTCTTCCATTAACCCCAAAATGTAGTCAATAAATGGGATTAACTTCTCTTTTCTAATGGCATATTCCACATTGACCTACTTGATTACAATCTCTAAATCACCATCCACTTCCATATGGTCCACTATAACTCGAATTTCCAGTTGTAGACCTATAATGAGGTCCTAATACTCTACCTCATTGTTTGTGAAAACATATCATAATTGGAAGTCATAAATTAGTACTACCTTTTCTAGAGATATAATCATGACTCCCAACTCAGTTTGTTGATCTTTAGGTCATCCATTCCCTTCCATGATATGATTTTTGAGGCTCCATAAAAATACATTTACCATGTATGGGGTTCATCATGAATAGATATTACATATTCATCAGGTAAATCATTATTATACAATGTTGTTTCAATAGGTGTATGTTCTACAAGGAAGTATTCTAAAGACTATCCTTTCAACTATTTCTAAGGAACAAAATGATTGTCGAACAATTTAAATATCACTGGACACCATGCCAAATTTCCAGTCTACATAGGACAGATGAGGATTTATTTGAGTTGGTTGTGGAAAGCGACCAAATAGACCTTATAGTGTTTAAGTATATGAATATTAACACTGAGAATCTATTCGTGATATTTAAATAATGAGTATTGGTGTGAAGCATAGTTTTACTGAGATAATAACATCTATTTTCATTCTTGATGTCATTAATTTGTATGAGGAAAGAACCCGATGACTTTTCCAAGGATATCACATATAAAATAAGTTGTTTCCCTTCAATAGGTGTCATAAACACTAGTGTAATAATGATATATTTTTTGAGACTATTTTATTCTTCTTGAAAACCATCGGTCATTTAATATGTGACCCAATTTTTCATTAACTCGATGAAGGGAAAACAATTTCTTGAGATGATTGTTATAAAGCACAGAATGTTGTAAATGTATCCCTATAATACTCTCAATTATTTATGGTTTCATGGAGGTGAAATATTAACAATATACATGGTATTATTAGGTTTAAATTCAATTCCTCTTTGGAGTATGAAAAAGAAAAGGAACTTTCCTGAATTCACCCTAAAATCGCATTTCAAGGGATTCATTTTCAGGATATGCTGCAACAGTTTGTTGAAGATGGTCTCATGATCAAAAGGGTTATCAGAATTTTGTAAATATTTAATGAACAAATAATAAATGTGACATTAAAAAAATTTCCGTTTGAAAGGATGAAGATGTTATTCATAGTTCAGTGGTATTTGGCGCTGACATTCTTCAATCCAAATGGAATTACTCAAAAACTGAAAACCCCCATAGGTGACTTGAAGGAGGCGTATTCTTCATCTTATGGGTCTATTGAGAATTAGTTATACCCTAAATATCCATCCATGAAGTGAACGTCCTAATATCCATCCATTAAATCAATCTGTAGTTCCTTTATTGGGATGGATAAGTCATCATTCAGAAAGTTCCAGTTGAGATCTATGAAATTGATTCATACCCTAATTTTCCCTTTCTTTTTCTTTATCAAGAATCTGTTGGCTATCGATTTCATATAATGAAATTCCTTAATGAAATAGGCTCTAATAAAATTATCAACATCTGCCTAAATTTTAGTAGTGTTAGTTGGGTGCATCCTTCTAGCTTCTTGTTTGTATCCCCGATAGTTTTCTAGTAAGATGAGGTGATGAGTGTCCACCTCAAGATCATGACCTATAATTTATTTTAATTTCTAGGAAAAAACTTCCCTATGTTACTTAAAAAAGTTTTTATATACCTCTTGTTCCTCAAAATACATGGACGCACTGATCAATATTGGTTGTGGGTCTTCCTATTTACCAAGATATATTTTTCTGATCTTTTCAATGGATGTAGAGACGTCTTCCTCAAATGTTGGAGGTGAATCCCTGAGGTATTATTCCAATTATTCCACCTTGTACCCTTCATATCACACCTAAGAAATTTCCTAAGGGGAATGTACTGATTCAAAAAAATTCTTGATGTTAGGGGAGGAGTCAATAGTTTGACATCTGAGAGATGAAGAAACTTCTTTTGAATCGAATAATGATGTGGGGTCTCTTTGAGGCTCTGGAGGAGAGACGAGATGTAAAGAATGAGTATATTTACTATCTATTGGTGACTTGAAAATGAATTAAAATTCAACTGATGATGTAGGGAGTCACTGAAGCACAATTGATGGAATGATATCATTTTCATCTGAACCACTACTATTGTCTGGAGAGTTGATGAATTCTTCATTGATATTTGTATCAGTGGTATCAACTAATATCATGAAATTCATTGAAAATGTGCATGAATTTGGTCCCATGGCTTAAATATGATTTATGGACATCACATAATCTTTATTGATCTACTTGAAGGGATTTATTGCAGTCATTTTTAAACCATTCAGAGTATTGATTAGAGAATCATCATCAATGGCTACTTCCCTCCCCTATAGTAGAATTCTACATAGTTATATTCTATTTTTTGAGATTTTAATAGGCTTTTACCACCATAAAACATCCCAATTTAACCATTAATTCAATACTAGAGACATTTTTGGGTGCGGATGTAACCACATTATTCCCATAAAAACATTGAAGGGCATATTTTTCCAAACTATTAGAAATACAGATACATATATGAGGACCCTAAATTGGGTCTTGATATTGATTCATCTGAGACTATTTTTCTCACTCTTGTTGTAACCCTATAGAATTATATCCAAAGGGAAAAAGTGTTCCTTATTGTAACCAAATTGAAGAAGTTTTTGGATAGGAATTAGGTTTCCCCCAGATCTATTTTCAATGAAATCCCATTAGATATCAAAATCATTTAACACATTAGAAACATACAAGGTTATTATATGTTCTTGTATAATAACATCTTGTACTTTCTATTTGAAATAGATGGCCATGTAAAATTCTTTAGGATCAATCTCTTTATGATATACTTTGTATTAGAAACCTTAACTCCACAGTCATGATGGCACAACAAGGACTCTATGAGCACTTCATGATGGTCTTTTGACAAACTAAGAGTATCCAAAATTGATAGTTCAGTTGGAACCAGGGCCAGTTTCTTTATAATATCATACTTATGAGGTATAGATATGGACCTTCCATCATGAGGATTCTCTATTGCTAGCACATTAGGGGGCGATGTACTTGATGTGTTCAGATCATCCCTTGGAAGAAGAGCTGAAGGATTTCGTGTCATTTTCTGGTTAGGCTGAGTAGGTCTACCTACACATCGAGGATGATCAGGTATTTGCATCCCCCAAGTTGATATTACAGTATAATTAAGTCAAGGAGACTCCCAAAATTGGTGGGTGACACATTCCTGCTCCTACTGTTCCCATTGGAGGTCTCTCCCATGAGTTTCAATGACATAAATAGTTCGAATCGGCCCATGGTTGGAAGGCTTATTTCTTCTGTGGGTTCTTCTTCCCCTATATACTCATATCAGGTGACCACTTCCTCTAATTCTCCAATTATAAGTATGGAATTTCGGTTTATGTCCATATTCATCATTCAGGAAAGGATCCATGAAGTGAATGAAATTAATGGAACTCGATATTAACTCCTTATCAAATGAGGATTCTATCTTCTGGTCCAACAGTAAGGGTACCATTTTAAGGGGAGGAACCTATTCTATTAGGATCTAAGGAAATAACTATTAGGGAGTCATGAAAAATTTTATCTTGATATAGTTTTAACATATTTTATTTTTTCCTTCCCTTCTGGTCATGTTTATTTTTAGAATACTATCCTTTAGAAGGCTATAGTGTCGATGGAGTCTGTTGTGTCATAGTAGAAGTAGCTGGGGGAATAATTGGTTACTTGAAATATGCTAGGATAATTTCATGAGTCAGGTTTATGTTCATTCCAACCATCCAATCATTGAAATTATATTTACATGATATTTTAACTTCCTTCCATTCACTCTCCGCTATGGATTGGCTGAAAAATCACACGCTACTTGTGTGGGTAGTTTCCTTATCTTCCCTTTCCCAAAGTCCACATTTTTTTGTAGGATGTCTATAAAATCAATGAATTCTTGTATTGAATTCCCCAAAGTCTGGTGGAAGGGAAAATAGTTTTGGAGGTCTTCAAGACCATATTATTCAGTCCTCATGTGCTTCAAAAACATGAACAAGTTATTCTCCAGATTTGAGATGATGTAGCCAGGGATGTGGTCATATCATAAAGAATAAACTTTGTTTTTGATATCCTCAAACTATTTTAACCTTTTCTAATTTTTCTCATCCCAACAAGGTAGTATTTGTTATAGACACTTTTGAGGGGGAGTTTTATGATAAGGCAAGGGATTTAGAGCTAGAGAGGGTGTACGGGTTGGCTTAAGTGTGACAATGGTAGCCTATGCTTTCCCAGTTATCTTCCCCTAAGTTTATGGAACAATATAGGACATAGGCTTGATTTGTGAGATGGGGTCTTCTTATATTTGATAAATTGAAGCAATATATTGAAACATTATTGTATATTTAATAGGGATGAATAGTGTGTGAAACTCATTGTGAAGATTCTCTATGAAGATGGAAAATGAATCTACTTTAGGAAGTTTTTTTGATTAGGGAGTATGTTCTCCCATTATACCAAGAAATGAAATTTGAGACCATATCATTATCCCATAGTTTTCAGTTGAGAGGTCTAGGACCATTTTATTATACTGCATTGTGCTTAATTAGAAGAGAAACTTTCAGTAATGATCATCCCATCCTATAATTGACCAAGATAGAAAACTGGTGCTCCATACAAATGATTGTACCTATAGTGTTTGTGCGAAGCACATGAAATTAACTACTTTTTTTGTGTAGGGGTCCCCATCATGGGATCACAAGAGTACATGAAAGGAATAAAATTATAGTCTACATCTCCTGATCCATTGAATATTAGAAATGTAGGGTTCCCAAAATTGTGTGGGGGAAGGTTCCGATCTACCCATTCTGGGTAAGGCTTATTTTTTAGTTGTACCTTAACACACCTATCATATATAACTTCCAATAAATAAATAAATAAGTGACTCAAGGGTATTGATTACCCCTTGAGAAATGTTTGGTTGTGTAAGATATTGAATAGGGGAAGAAACAGGCAGGGCCAACTGTTGGGGATCTGTTGAAATCTATCCTAGTAACCTATTGGGGAAGGTCAATGAGAATTTTCATGTCCCTGATTTAGTTGTGAACCCAGTGGAGGGTACTTCTTATCAACTTCCACGAGATCCAAATATATTGTTTTTCATAACTCCATGTTGAGTGGATGTTGCGACTCCATTTCAATTATGGGTAAGAAGCCTATTTGTTGTGGAATTCCATTTGGAAGTGTGATATGAGGTCTTCTTGTAGATCATATTAGGGATGGATGTTTCCTCAGAGTATTTCTACGTTGATTTTCTCAACTCCTTCATTTATTCCTCTTGTCCATTAGAACTTTCCTCTAGTGAGAGGAGTTAAACCACATTGGAAGGTGGGTTAGGTACTTCCTTTCCTTTAAAATTGTCCATATACAATTCTCATCAATGATGATCCTCTAGAAAATTTAAATAATTTCTTGAATTCAAAGTGAGCCTCTGGTTTTGAGTACACACACCTCCTTCAGTCATCTAAGTGTGAACCATATTATCAACCAAATGTTTATCCCCATACTCATCTATAATGTCCTCATGTTCTATAGTTTATACATGGGTGGTGTTAATATTATTTGTTAAATCAAAACCAATTATAGGAATTTCAGCATCACCTTTGATAGATTAATTTTTTTTATGTCTTCCATGAGGCATCGTACTTCCTTCTGTTATTACGTTTGGGATTTTCTGATGAAGCTTATTCCTAATGGAATATCTTGAAAATTTTATCATGGATTTCCAAGTGAGGACACTGGGTCACAACATAGGAGGATTTGGAAAGATCTATTTTGTGGTGTTCCCCCTAATCAAGAGAAGAATATCTTCTACCGAATAGTAGGTTGTTGAGGTTTGAAAGCCACCATCCCTAGAGGCTGGGTCTATTACTACTCCAAATTCATAACCTTTAGATTATGTTTTTCTGACCATGAATGTTGGGGTAAAAATCTCCATTCCTGTGGGATGGAATTTCTCTTGGACTACTATATCTTCTACGATTTGGGAGTTATTAATAATTTTATAGAGTTGTGTCTGAATTGGGGTTGGATACATGGTGTGACCTACACCTTCACTACATCCTACCGAAGAAATTTGTGACATTTGTGCTATATGATGGTTGAATTACTATATGATGGATGCTTTCTCAATATTTTCATATTTATAATGTAGAAGTCATTATATGGATATCTCTATCATGGCTCAATGTTTCCAAGATTCGGTTAGGGATGGGTTTTGTTGAGCGAACTATCTATCATAGGCCGATTCCATTTGTTGAAGCTGGCATGATTCTATGATATTGCATGATGTCACCTTTGGTGGGATTTACTAATAAGGGAGATAAGTTAGGTGAAACACCCCATGCTCACCCCATCTTATTGGTTTTTATGTTTTTAGGCATTTTGATGGTTTTTGGATTTTTAGGTTTTTTATCATATTATGGGTATTTATGTGTTTTTGAGTTTTTTTTGGGTTTTTAATGTTTTATAAAAAATTTATGTGTTTAATTTTTTTTTATAGATTTTATTGTTTTTATGGTTTTTATGGTTTTTTATGTTTTTTTAATGTTTTTAGGGGTTTTTACAGTTTCAGTGTTTATAGGATTTTTAGGATTTTATAGTTTTAAGGGGTTTTTAGTGATTTATTTTTTTCATAGAATATTTATGGGTTTTTATGGTTTTTATTTTTTAATGTATTTTACTTATTTTTTTTACTTTTTTATAATTTCATGTGGTTTTAGATATTTCATAGGTTTTTAGGGTTTTATAGTTTTTTTGGAGTTTTAGGGGGTTTTGAGTTTTTAGGGTTTTAAATGTTTTTTGATTTTTAATGATATTAGGGATTTAAAGGGGTTTTAGAGTTTTTAGTGGGTTTTAGGTTTTTTTTGGGTTTTTAGGGTTATTTTATAGTTTATTGATTTTTGATGGGTTTTTATCATTTTTATCATTATTTATGTTTTTACGGGTTTTAAGAGTTTTAAGGCATTGAAGGATTTCATATGGACTTTCATTTGGTTTATGATATCTGTTATTTTTTGGTATTTTATGTATATTTATGGTTGT
This sequence comes from Viscum album, assembly GCA_963277665.1. Taxonomy (NCBI): domain Eukaryota; kingdom Viridiplantae; phylum Streptophyta; class Magnoliopsida; order Santalales; family Viscaceae; genus Viscum; species Viscum album. Next base: position 2,120,795,932 of record OY728120.1, read on the forward strand.
CTTGGGATATTAGTAATTTTTAAGGGGTTTAGGGGTTTTATGGTATTTTTGGTATTTTAGATTATTTTTTGATTTTTTTGGGGTTTTAAGAATTTTTTTGAGTTTTTTTACATTTTTAGGGGTATAAAGGTTTTTATAATTTTTAGTGGGTTTTATGGGTTTTATGGGTTATTAGGGTTTTTAACATTTTATGGGGGTTTTATGGTTTTTAGGGGGTTTAGGGAATTTTTATGGTTTTTACGGTTTTTAGCATTTTAGGGTTTTTAAGTGTTTTTAAGTATTTAAGGTTTTCTTAGGGGGTTTCAAGGTTTTTAGAAGATTTTATCGATTTTTATATTTTATGGATTTTATGATATTTGGAATTTTGAGTGTTTTTATAGTTTTTATGGCTTTTTGGATGGGAGGGGGGGGGGGTTTAGGGTGTTTTGAGTTTTTAAGATTTTTAATGTTTTAAGAGTTTGTAACATTTATAGATTTTTACAGGGGTTTTAGAGATTTTAATGGTTTTTAGGGTTTTATGAATTTTAGTGTTTTTTAGGGGTTTTATAGTTTATATGATTTTTAGGTGTTTTAGGGATTTTAGGGTTTTTAGCATTTTTAGGTTTTTAGGTGTTTTAAGAGTATTTTTTTGTTTTTATGGTTTTCATAATGGTTTTTAGGGTTTTAGTGGTTTTTAGGTTTTTATGGAATTTAAAGTATTTCATTGTATTTTTATAGTATTAATGGATCTTTGGGATTTTCGGGTTATTAGTGTTTTTTTGGGTTTTATGGTCTTTTGGGATTTTAGGGTTTTTTTAGTTTTCAATAATTTATAATGTTTTTTTTAAAAAATTAACTTTTTTTAGGGTTAAAATGGGTTTTATAGTTTTTGTGGTTTTTAAAATCATTATGGGTTTTTAGGGGTTTTAAAGGTTTTTAGGGTTTTTATAGTTTTTAGGGATCTGAAGGGTTTATAGCATTTTTACGTTTTTAGGGATTTTAGTTATTCTTAGGTATTTAAGGTTTTATTAAGGGTTTTCAAAGATTTTAATGGTTTTTAGTGTTTTAGATATTTTTAGGCCTTTTTTATTTTACATTTTTTAGGGTTTTAGGGATTTTGTGGGGTTTTAAGGTTTTCTATATTTTTATGGATTTTTTGGGTTTTAATGTTTTTTTGAGTTTTATAGGGTTTTAATGATTTTTAGAGGTTTTAATGTATTTAGGGGTTTAAGGGGATTTTGTAGTTTTTGGTGGGATTTTAGGGATTTTGGGAATTTTAGGGGTTTTAAGGGTTTTATGTGTTTTTATGGGGGTTTTTAGGGTCCTTTCAACGTTTTTTAGGGATTTTAGAAATTTTTTTGTTTTATGGATTTTAATATTTTTAGGGTTTTATGGTTCTCTTAGGGTTTTCAAGGGGTTTAAAGGGTTTTAGAGTTTTTTACATTTTTGGGACATTTTGGGATTTTTTAGGATTCTTAGGGTTTTTATGGTTTTTATGGATTTTGAGGGTTTTTACGGTATACTTGTTTTTTTGCTTGTTAGAGTTTTTTTTTTTGTTTTTAGGGGTTTAAAGGCATTCATAGTTTTAAATTTTATTTGGATTAAATTTATTCTAGACTTTTTATTTTTTTTTAGTGACTTCATGGGTTTTTATGGTTTTTTTTGGTTTTTTGGGTTTTTTAATATTTTAAGTGTTTTTTGCTTTTTTTATATTTCTTAAGGGTTTTAAGTGCTTTTATGTTCATATGATTTTATTAGGGTTTTTAGGGGTTTTTGGATTTTTATGATTTAATTATTTTTAGGTATTTTTTAATATTTTAATGGTTTTTTAGGTTTTTAGATTTTATTTAAGGTTTTAGGGTTTTAGGGTATTTATGGATTTGTTTGGTTTATAGGGTTTTTTTAGGTTTTTTAATCTTTTGGGCGATTAAATTGTTTTTAGAGTTTTTAGTTTTTTAAGTTTTTTATAGGTTTTTAGGGGTTTTAAGGATTTTAGGAGATTTTATGGATTTTAGTGGGTGTTGGTGTGTTTTGGGTTTTTAGGGATTTTAGGATTTCCAACATTTTTTTGGTTCTTTAGTGGTTTTAAGTGTTTTTTTTGTGTTTATGGATTTCCAAAAAATTTCAAGGTTTATAGGGATTTTACATTTTCCAGGATTTTTAATGCCTTTTTGGATTTTTCATGGTTTTTAGTGTTTAATGGATTTTTGCGGTTTTTAGGGGTTTTAGTGTTTTTTATCCTTTTTAGGTTTTTTGTGGTTGTAAGTGTTTTTAGTATTTTAAGGTTTTCTTTGGGGTTTTTGGATTTTTTTAATTTTTTAGAGATTTTTAGTTTCTTTTTAGTATTGTTATAATTTTTAGGGTGTTTATGGATTTTGATGGATTTTGGTTTTTTAGGGTTGTTATGGTTTTTTTGGGTTTTTAGGTTTTTTTAGTTTTTAGGGTGTTAAGGTTTTTTAGATTTTTTAATGTTTTTTGGGTTTTTAGAGTTTTTTTGGTTTGTAGTGGTTAATATATTTTGAGTTTTTATAAATATTTTTGGGGTTTTATATTTTTAAGGGTTTTAGAATTTTTAGGGTTTATATTTATTTTGTTTTTTAGGGGTTTTAAATGTTTTTTGGTTTTTATGTATTTCTTTGGGGTTTTCAAGGGTGTTAGCATTTTTTTACATTTTTTGGGATTTTTGGGATGTTTTTTATTTTTAATGGTTTTTAGGGTTTTTACTGATTTTGAGGGTTTTTAGGTTTTTAGGGGTTTAAGGGGGTTTTTAAGGGTTTCAATTTTTTTAGTTTTTTAGGAATTTTCATTGTATTTTCACGTTTTTATGGGTTTTAAGGTTTTTATTGATTTTGACGGGTTTTAGGGGTTTTTTGGGTTTTTAAGGGTTTTTTTATTTTTTATTTTTTACGGGTTTCAAGGCTTTTTAGAGTTCTTAGTGGGTTTTTGGGTTTTTGGGTTTTTATGGGTTTAAAGGGTGTTTAAATATTTTTAGGGTTTTTTTGGGGTTTTAGGGACATTTTAGTGTCTTTTAGAGTTTGTAACACTTTTAGGTTTTTGGGGGTTTATATGTATCCAGGTTTTTTAGGTTTTCTTGGGGGTTTTATGGTTATTACATTTTTATGGTTTTTAGTGTTTTTTAATATTTTTATTGATTTTTATGTTTTGTATGAATTTTTTTGTTTATTTATGGGTATTTGGATTTTTAAGGTTTTTAGAGGTTTTTAGGTTTTAGTTGTTTTAATTTGTTTTTTGGTTTTTAAGGTTTTCTAAGGGGGGTAAATGGGTTTTATGATTTTTTTCATTTTAAGGGATTTTTGGGGATTCTTAATAGTTTTTCACTATTTTAAGGGTTTTAGGTATTTTGGGGTGGGGGGTGGGGGTAGGTTTATTAGGCTTGTTTTGTTTTTTTTGTTTTTATGTTTTTTTGACTTTTTTGGGGGTTTTATGTTTTTTTAGTTTTTGTAATTATTATTTGTTTTAAGTATTTTTTGACTTTTAGATGTTTTTTAGAATTTCTATGCACTTTTATGGATTTTTAATGTTTTTTTTGGGTTTTATTTTTAAGGGGTTTTTTATTGTTTTACAGTTTTTAATATTTTTATGAATTTTAAGGGGTTGTTAGGGTTTTTAACAGTTTTAGGGATTTTTATGGCATTTTTAGGATTTTATGGGTTTTTATGGGTTTTCAAGATTTTGATGGTTTTTGGTGGGTTTAATGTTTTTTGAGTCTTTTTTTGGGGTTTTAAGGTCTTTTGAGTTTTCGATGTTTTCAAGGGCATTTATATAACTTTTAGTTCTTAGTGGTTTTTAGGGTTTTTATGGTTTTTGAGGGGTTTCATGGGTTTTTATGGTTCTTAAGTTCTTTAAGGGTTTTTATTGATTTTTTTAGTTTGTATAAGTTGTAATTATTTTTAGGGTTTTAAGGTTTTCTTAGGTTTTTTATGGTTTTTAGGTTTTTATTTTTTTAGGGACTTTTAAGGATTTTTTAGGATTTTTATGGGTTTTTTTGTTTTTAGGGATTATTAGGGTCTTATGGTTTTTAGGGTTTTTTCTGTGTTTTCATGTTTTTTTGTATTTGGGGATTTAAATGTTTTTTAGAGTTTTTTAAACATTCTTAGGGTTTTAAAATTTTTAGTGGTTTTAGGGTTTTTTTGGGTTTTTATGTATTTTAATGTTTTATGGGATTTCAGGGGTTTTTTGGTGGTTTAGGGATTTTAGGTTCTTTAGGGTTTTTAGGATTTTTAGGGATTTTTTGTTTTTTAATGGATTTATGTGTTTTTAGGTTTTAAGGGAATCTTCTGGAATTTAATGGTTTTTTGGTTTTTTCCATTTATTGGGATTTTTAGGTTTTTATTTTTATTTTTATTGTATTTTATGATTTTTATTGATTTTGAGGTTTTTAATGGTTTTTAGCATTTTTAGGTTTTTATGGGTTTAAAGTGTTTTTAGGTCATTAAGGTTTTTTTACAGTTTTTTATGTTTTTAGGTTTTTTATATATTTTGGATTTTTTTGTATTTCTTAAGGTTTTTATGGGTTTTAGGGATTTTGATGGGTTTTAGGATTTTTATGTTTTTTGGATTTTTAAGTATTTTGTGGATTTTTTTAGATTTTTAATGTTTTTAGATTTTTTTTAATAATATTTAGGGGTTTAATGGGTGTTAATGTTTTTTTAGGTTTTGAGGGTTTTATAGATTTTTAGGGTTTTAAATATTTTTAGGAATTTTATGGTTTTAGTGGTTTTTACGGTTTTTAGGGAATTTTTATGTTTTTTTTTGTTTTAATCAATTTTTATGGGTTTTTTATCATTTTAAGTGTTTTAAGGTTTTATGTTTTCCATCAGGGTTTTGAAGGTTTTTATATTTTTTTTGCATTTGTATACAGTTTTAAAAAAATTAAGGATTTTATGGCTTTTTTGGGGTTTTTTGGTATCTTGTTGTTTTTATGGTTTTTAGGTCTTTTAGTGTTTAGGGGTTTTACTGTTTTTAGGTTTTAGGGTTTTTAAGTGTTATTAGGTTTTTAAGGTATTATAAGGATTTTCGGGGTTGTTAGGCTTTTTTATGTTCTATGATTTTTCAGGATATATATGGTTTTTATGGTTTTTAGGGATTTTGAGGGGATTTAGGGTTTTTATGGTTTTAATGGATTTAATGGTTTTTATGGATTTTAGGGAATTTTATAATTATTTAGTTTTCCTAATGTCTTTAGAATTTTTTACATTTTTGAAGTTTAATGGGTTTTGAGAGTTTCAATTGGTTTCATGAATTTATGGGGTTTTAGGGATTTTTTTATGTCTTTTAGGGTTTGTAGGGTTTTTTTGGATTTTTATCATTTTTAGGTTTTAGGGGTTTAATGTGTTTTTTAGGTTTTTATGGTTTTCTTTTTTTTCTTGGTTTTTTGATTATTTACATTTTTAGGTATTTTAGGGATTTTCCCCATGATTAATATGGTTTTTTGGGGTTTTAGTGTTTTTAGAGTTTTTTTTTGTATTTTTATGGTGTTTTAGAGTTTTTTATGGTTTTAGGGGTTTAAAGGGGTTTTAGAGTTTTTAGTGATTTTTTGGGGTTTTATGGGGTCTTCGGGGGTTTTAATGGTTTTTTGGGGTTTTATGTTTTATAGGTGTTTTAGTGTTTTTCGAGGTCTTATAGGGTGTTTTTAGTGGTTTTAGTGTTTTGTATATTTTTAGGGGTTTAATGAATTTTTAGGTTATTAATTTTTTCTTATGTTTTTCAGGTTTTTTGTTTTCATGGATTTTTTGGACATTCCATGATATTTATGGATTTTAGGGTTTTTATGTATTTTTAGGATTTTTAGGGGTGTTAAGGTTTTTAGGTGTTTTATGTGTTTTAAGGTTTTTAAGCTTTCGTAGGGGTTTTCAGGGTTTTCTTCGGTATTTATGTTTTTACAAATTTTTAGGTATTTTTATGGATTTTCAAGATTTTTAAGGTATTTTTGAGTGTTTTTGGTGGTTTTCAGAAATCAAGGGGATTTTGGGTTTTTGTTGAGTTTTCAGTTTTTTTGGAGTTTTTATATTTTTTTAGCGGGTTTTTATGGTTGTATGATTTTTTAAAGATTTTTAAGGATTTAGGGGATTTTATGGTTTTATGGTTTTATGGTTTTTAGGGTTTTAAAATGGTTATTTTTTTGGGTTTTATGTGTTTTTAGGTTTTTATGTTTTTCTGAGTTGTTTTTAGGGGTTTTAGGTATTTTTTTGGATTTTATAGGATTTTTATAGTTTTTATGGTTTTTAGATATTTTTAGGGGTTTTAAGGGTCTTATGTTTCTTATTCTTTTGTTTTTATTAATTTTTTTGGGTTTTAAATTTTTTTAGAGATTTTATCATTTTTAGGGGATTAGAGGTGTTTTAGTGTTTTTAGTGGATTTTTTATTTTTTGGGTTTTTAGGGTTGCTTAATTTTTTAGGCGTTTTTATGGTATTTAGGATTTTAGTGTTTTTATAGGTTTTTAGGATTTTATAGGTTTTTAGGGGTGTCAAGTGTTTTTAGGTTTTTAAAGTTTTCTTAGGGGTTTTTTGGGTTTATAGGGGTTTTATGTTTTTAGGTATTTTGAGGGATTTCTTTGGATTTTATGGTTTTTAGATATTTTTAGGGTTTTTAGGTGTTTTTATTGTTTTACGATTTTAAATTTTTTGTTACATTTATGTTTATTAGAGGTTTTAAGTGTTTATGATTTTAGAGTTTTCTTAGGTTTTTTAATGTTTTTATGGGTTTTTTACATTTTTAGTATTTTTAGGGACTTTTAGGGTTTTCATGGTTTTTAGGGTTTTTAAGGTTTTCGGGGGTTTTCAGGTTTTAAGGGTTTTTATTGTTTTTTGGGATTTTAGGATTTTTCTAGTTTTTATGGTTGTTATGTTTTTTTAGAATTTTTTAAAATTTACATGGGTTTATTGGGTTTTAGATTTTTTGGTGGTTTTTAGGGTTCTGTAAGGGGTTTAAGGGTTTTTATGGGTTTTATCATTTTTGGGGTATTTTAGAGTTTTTAGTATTTTTTAGGTTTTTAGTTGTTTTAAGTATTTTTTTAGTTTTTTGGTAAGGAAAAAAGTAGTGGTGTAAACATCAAAGCGAAGATGAATTACAATAGGCCATGAAAAGGTGGAATGATGGTTAACCTAAGAACCCAAAGTCACCACCCAACCAAACCAAGCCATGAGCACCAATAAAAGTTCTCATGAAAGACCAAGATACCAAGAAAACATGTGACCCCATGTTGTATAACCAAAAATAAAATATATGGAGAGGGTCACCTCCAACCTGGCACATTACCACACCCACCAATGAAGCAACAAAGAAACCAGTAGCAAGGACACAATCATCGCATGAAGAAAGCACAAAGATAGTAAAGACCGCACACACTAGCAAAAGAAATAAGGGAAGGAGGGAGTAATAACAAGATACCACAAGACATTCCATACTCTAAGAGAGTCGGACAACATCACGGTCAACCACAACCAATGGTATATGGGAACACTGAACACCAAAAAGAGATGGGGTGAATCTCCCTGGCCAGTAGCACCTGAGCACTACATAGGAACCACCTTAGAACTCATAGAAAGTACCCAAACCAGCACTCAAGAACCCAGTAAACAAGAGCTCAAAGAGAAACAAAGACACCCAAAAGGATGAAGTCATCCACAATGCCAGAAAAACTCAGATCATGCAAAAACCAAAACCACACACACTCCACCACCAACCAAAACCACCCAAAGCACTCATGCACACCCACACTCATGCAACACCTATAAAGAATGCTCCACCCAAATCCAAAAAAAAAAAGAAGTATTAATAAAATAAACTGACCGCCCTCTCCCAAACCATTCGCCCCTGACCACCAATAAGCAACAACTATCACACTCCATCTTATCCTAGCCTGCACCACACCAAGACAAAAAAAACATACAACCAACACCTGCACCATGAAATAAAAAATAACACCTCCCTAAAACCGACCAATACTTCCCACCAAACCTAGAAATGGACAACCCATGAAAAGAAGCCTACAAACTAGATCATACCCTCCGATTAGAAACCTTACCAAACCACTCCCAAACCATCTAGATCCACGTCTAAAACTATCCAACTCAACTCCTCTATCCATAAACACCAATGCAACACTATAAACTACGGACCACACCAGCCCCAATATGGACACCAACCAATGAAAATGGCATCACCAAGAAGCTAATGAAAATGAAGGAGACTAGGCCTGATATCCTCTATGACCCACCAATCCATGAGAACACAGGTAATTAGACAAACCCACAATCTACTAGACAAATTCTCAAAACAATACCACTCGCATCATCACCAACCAAGATCCAAAAACCATCCACAAGATACAACTACAAACCACCTACCCGGAGAAACCCAACCATACCAAAAAATTTGAAACCATCCAAAAATAGCCTATAATGAAACATTGTAGAATATTGTTTCCCACCCTATGAAAAACAATGAAAATAGAGGAAGCCTCACAATAATATTCCTACACCAAACATTATGCAAGTGAAACCCACTCCAATTGAGACAACATCTAGAACTAGTGTATCCAAGGAGGTAGCATGAATCTAAAACCACCCATGCCAAAGCAGAAAAACACCCATCCCGGGCTTGACCACAAAAATATTCACTGAACCCGACCTACAATGATAACCCATCCAAATACAAACACGAATAGAACCAATAAATCACTGAACACTACCCCACAACAAACCAAAAACTCAACTCCATGCTGATCCAAACTAGCCTTCTATTTGCCTCGACCAGCAAGAAGCCGAAGGCAAGATAACCACCGATAATGGATTCCAACAACCAGAAAAAGTATCACATCAACTAAACCACCCACATAGCCCTTTCATCCTATATAAGACCAAAAAACAGCAACACCATCACTTCCAGCCAACAACCCCAACACCACCAATGAAATGATACATTAAATAGGATGAATTACCAAGAAGAAGAGAGGCCATTCATAAGAACTATCTTCTTCACACACCACACAACCACCCCCATCCACCTCTAAACACAAGAAATAGCAGACAATGACCTCATGATTCTAGAAACCTCTATCAGAAAAAAGGATGACACAAAATCATATTGCACTAGATCCAAGAAAATACATATACATATAAATAAAATCTAAACAAAATGCAATATCGTATCCCCCCATGCCGGCATCACCCCATAAAAAAACTCTAGTCCAATAGAAATTACCCTCACCCAAGGCCTAAAAACAAGTAGCCAGTGCTCTCCTGACCCTACAACACCACAACCTAGCCACAATAAGCCCCCTGATATAAGAAAAAACCCAATATATAACTAAATAACAGTAAATAAAACCCATAATACATATATAATTCAACCAACAAGGAGAATCCCATCCACAATCAAGAATCCCAACCACCATCCACAAAACAAATAGCCAGCTGGAACCCAGCCCAACCCAACCCACAACAAAATCATCAACCATCCCTAAGAAAATAACATAAAAGGTTCCATCTTTTAACCAACACATGAATAACCTTATATGTTGTCAAATATTTGAAATAATATAGAATGGATCGAATAGTCATCTCACAGTTCCTCGAAATGAAGTTACCACAATGAGAGGAGGAACCATGTAACTGAGAATTCCTCTCCTTACAAATAAAATAAAATAAACTTACCATCCAAATCCTTCCCAAATCACTTATCAAATAATCCTCATAAAATAAGAAATCTCACCAATCTAAAATGATTGAAAAATAATAATAAAATTATTCAATATGAAATGGTCATTATAAGGAATTCCAAATATTCCTAGATAGCTAATTGTAAAAGAAATGATATCAATGTTCTGAAAATCTAGTTCCCAAAAAAATGATTTAGAAAATAAAAACCCCTTTTCTGAAACCTATCCTGGGTGGATTTATGATAAAGGGTTTCAATAAATATAAATGATGGAAATCCTATCTAGGGAGAAATTATTCCAAGCCAAAGAACTCAAAGGAACCATAGAAAATTTCTTCTTAATACCATCCCAATTGATTGGAAGGGAGGACCCCTCCTTGTCACTATAGATAGTCATATCACAATCTCATATATTCTCATGATAATATTTTATATATTTATTGATGTCCTAAAGATAATAAGAAACAATAATTAATGGATTCCACAAACCATTAGGGAAAATTTCTGAAACTAAGGAAAACATTGAAAACTGCAAATCATAGATTATAATATCATCAACAAAGGAGAATATAGGTCCTCAAGGGATAAAAATATAAAACCATATGTAAATAAAAGAACCATTACCTATGAAAAAGTAATGATGGTCGTAAAGAATATCTTAAATCCCTAACACTTTCCTCTATGTCCTTGAGAGATTCCATGGGAATTTGGCCACTCAAAATTGGGAGTGACCTAGTGGGAAAATGTGAGCCTAGTAAACCGAAACTAAAGAAAAATAATGATTTTGAAGATCAGAAAAAAATTTAACCTTGGAAGAATTATTTTAGTTCCCAACACACATAATAATTAAGCATACCTCCACTTTAGTCATAGTAATCAAGTCCCACAACACTATAGCCCCAGAATTAATATGAGAAGGGTCATTCCAAAGAAATTTACATAGCCTGGATTCAATTTAATTTACCAAATTCAATGGAACCATGAATTGGGTGAACTAATAATCTCTCATACTAAATAAAAATGACTGAAAAAGTAGTAAGTAGCCATCAAAGGAAATAATTTTTTTTGTACAATAATTAATAATTCTAAAAATACCCTACTTCAAAACCATAACATTCATTCATATAATCTTGGAAGTAATAAGGGGTACCCCAAGGTATCAAATACGAAGGGATGCTCCCCTTATACACATAGTGTCCTAAACACTATCATGGACATCAAAAGAAATACTAGCCGAGAACATCAGGGATTTCAAAAAAATAACAGTCAATATAGAAAAGGAAGAGAATAAATTATTGGAATGTTTCGAGACTAAGATAGAATCTAGATTTAAGAATGATAGAAATACAATATAATCTTAAAAAAATATGGTAGTTGTAAGTTTTACAAAAATTCTGAATAAACTTGAAGGATATTTAAGAATACATAAGAGACTCAAGAATGAGATAAAATACCTCCATTAAAATCAAAGAATCTAAAGGAGATATAGGATCCCATTTACTCAACCCTATCTTACAAGGATAATAACTTTTCAAACAACCATTTATATTCATAGATAATATTGGGGAAGAGGCACATCTTTTGATCCAGTAGGAGAACCTGGCTAAAAACCCACAAAGGTCCAAATAATCCCAAATAAAGGCCAATACGATATAATAAAAATACATGAATTAATCAATATTGGACGCACATCAAGGAACCCAAAAATCTAAATGATTACCCCATATAAAATACTCATTAATCAAAATTTTATTAGAGATATGCCTTCAATGAATAAAAGATTATTGGGACTTTTTGATTCCGGTAGGGGGAATGAAACTCAATCTGACTTCTCATATCATAGAAATAAACTTGTAAATAGTGTTGTAGTAGGATATAGTCTTGAAATTAGTAAGATAAGAGGAATTTATCATCATAATAATAAATAAATAATCAAAAAATTATATTCTTTCAATAACATCCCATTCCTAAAAAAATAAAACTACATTATTCACATCTGGGATAACCACAAACTATGGCTTATTTAAGAAGAAACCATTAAATTCATCCAGACATAGAGATTAAGTGGTATGATGGGAATGTAAGTCCATATGGACTAACATTGACTTAAAAAACATGTCCATCATGTCACTCTCAACAATATCAATGGAGTGAATAATGAAATGAATCTATAATTTATCTCTCAAGATAAGTATTAGAATGGGGAATCAAATCAAGGATTGTAAGAAGTCCATAGTCTCACTAATAATAATTCATATATCAGTAATAATAGAACCAAAATCTCTGTGATAAGTAACAACATGAAATAATTACATCTATCTTTAACTGAGTTAAAAAATAAAAAAAGAATCTAGGTATCCCATATTAATCAATTGGAACCTTCTCTTAAGCTTTTCCGAGAGAGTTTCCTTCATCATCGGGCCCTTCAATATATCATTAAAACAAAATTCTTATGAATAATAGCTTTAGAGGGACCATTATAGACAAATATATATTGACACTCCGATAAGTCATCCACGATGGATGAAATATTAGAATTATTTTAGTTAGTAACTTGAGCATGAAAATAATAAAGATTCCTTTTAACCATATTATGATTCTTATAAACTTGAAACATTTTACAACCCATAATACCAACATTCCATGTTGCAAAACTGAAGTAATAAACCCATCATAATTATCTGAATGATTAAAAAATTTAATGGAAAATATCTAGATTGTAGAACTTCACTAGAACAGATAAATATGGGATTTTCGTCAGAAAAAACAAATGGAATTAAATCAGCACAAGAAGTCAGAATCTTGGATAGCCAAGTAGAATTACCAACTACTCTATCTAGATTCCTCAAATTACAAAACACCCACTTCCTCTAAGAGAACATCAACCCAAAAAAATGAATTTTGAGAAAAATAGAGTTCATAATACCTGAGTTTCAATCCCCTATCAATCAATTATAGTATAAAAAATCCCCATATCTATCCTCAATAAACCCCAATACATTAAAATCCATATGAAAAATATAAGAATCTGAATTGCTAGATGTTGCAGAGAATACCAATTCTTCCCAAAGTATTCTATGGTTTACAATGCAATTAGATCCAAAAATGATGGAGATAACACACAAAAATTCCACCTTAACATCACTAAAATTACATTCAATATGTTGGGATGATTCAAACTAAGCTTCCACAAACAAAAACCTTTTATTCCATAAAAATAGAATATATTAATAATGGGAAGAATATAGGTTCATGAAGTAGCTCTAACCGTGAAAAATTCACATCATATTAGCATCCAAATTATTCTTCATAACATTGGTTTCCATAAGCCCCAAACATTCCAATTTTTTAGAAAAAATGAGATTGCCAACCTCTATTTGTTTACCAGGGGTATGAAGATCCGTAACATTCCAAAAACCAAAATAAAAAATTTGGAATAAAGGGAGGTTCAAAACTATCCATCTTGGGTCGAATCTTGATTAGATCCCTATTAGTTTCACATTCTTCCACCGTAACTAGTTTATCCATATTAGGATTATCACATAAGATAGAAGATGTGGGACTAAACTAATCAAGGGGTCCCATACATGTAGAAGAAGACACACTATCAACATCACCTGGAGTCTGAAGAGAATGACATCTAAAATGCTCAGTCACGGGCATTGAATCCTCAATTCTGTCAAAATCATTGGAAAATGGACTGGAAGTGACTTGAGGAATATATCCATAACTCTCAGACCTAGGCATTGAATACTCCTATTTATTAGAAACCTTTGGCACAACTAGACTGGCAGAGGTGTCACAAAATTTAACACCTGAATTAAATTTAACAACCAGACCCAGTTCCCCTTCTGTAACTAACTCCCAATAGGGAAGTGGTTAAATAGAGGTGTATGTTAAACAATTTACTTTATGAAAATAAACTACGAATAATAAATAAAAGATTTGGGATTTGGGATGGATTAATCCTTCATGGGAATTGTAAGCTTCTTAGCTAAAGAATCTGAAAAAACACTAAAGAAGAACCTGAATACCTAGCATAAGGATTTAAAAATATACCAGAAGTAGAAACTTGACTAGGATATGGAATCTTCTTCCCAGGAACCCAATGAGAACACAAACCTTCTCACTATGAGGTGTCAACTCTAAGTGGCTCCTTATTCTAACAAACTAGTTTTTTTGGATTAACCTTGGTAAAACCCATAATAGAATTTTTATCAAGCATCTTTATACATTGATTAAAATGGTTCTTATATATTTTAATGAAGTTATTTGTTTTAGGTACCCAAATTTACTCAAATTTAATGAAGGTGGAAGAGTGGAAATTGATGTCCACAACATTTTCTCTAGAAGGTCCCAATCAGATGATATTTCACCACAAATGTGAGAAAAATTTATCTTATTAATAACAATTGTGAATTTATCTTAAAAATAGTCTTCCCAGCTGCATTGGAAATGTAGATAAGGACTTCATTTCACCAGTCTTCAAAAAAAAATTCCAAAATTTCAACCAAACTGGAAAATCATAGAAGGATTCATCTACAAGGGAAATACCTAGATGCCACAACATGAGGTTCATCAATCAACCTTCATAGAACCAAATACCACTCGAAAAAATCTCAATGAGGACATAGATTGGTAGAAAACTAAAGAAGTAAAAGAATTATTCATTTTGAAACATCTTGTTCAGGTCCTTCCCCACAAAGTAGAGGTGATTCTTGATATTAATGAGAACGACAACTTCTTATCCCTGAAATATCCAACCAAGGTCTCTTCCACCTATATGCTCCCTTCTAAAGAACCAAAAGTGGAAAATGAACCTTTATATTTTTCTCCATGTACAATGGTGTATGGAAAACAAATACATGGAGTTAACTTCTATAGAAGAAACAAATACATCCTCTTCAATATCATCATGAGAAACACTTCCCTATGAAGAATACCCAGGAGAACCACTATCCTTAGAACCTATAGTACCCCCAGTGTTAGAAATAAATTGGAACAGAACAACCAAATCTAACATAGATATCCCAATATCAACCCCAATCGAATGATATTTTTCCACACTACCTGTGTTTCAATTGAAGGGGATGGTATGCTCTATACCATTTCTAGAGAGGCATCCCTACCTACAACAACCCCAATCAACAAATCTGAGCGATCCTTATCCTTTGATGCCAAAAAAAACAAATGACCTCTGATAGGGAAAGAAACACCTATGGATTATTGCATATGGAGTCTTCCTTCATTATAGATTATTCCTTGACCCTAACAGAGAGGACCACAACTATCACACCTTTTGAAACCATCCCCAACTGGAACAGAAACCACATCTAAGACTACAACATCCCTACTCAAGAGAGCCCGTGTTGACCTTCTCAAATTGGTAAGACATCAAGGTTCTAAAAAATACTCACTCCAAAGATACTAAAACATCGAATCCAATATTATGATTAGAAACCCGAGAAGCCTCTCACCACTGCCATAACTGCATGACCAATCCATCACGAGGGAATGAGATGAGCCTGACCAAGGATACAACCATTATGTTTTTATGGTTTTAAGCTTTTATTTTTGGTTTTAAGAGTTTTAGTTTTTTTATGTTTTAGGTATATTTATGGTTTTTGACAGTTCTTGTGGTATTTTAGGGGTTTTTTCAGATATTTAATGGGTTTTATGGTTTTTATGGATATTATGGTTTTTTAAATGTTCTAGTTTTTTTTTTGTTTTTAGGGTTTTTATAGTTTCTACTATTTTTAGGTGTCTGAACAGTTTTTTAATGTTTTTAGTCTGTTTTTATGGGTTTTAGGTTTTTTATGGTTTTAGGGGTATTTATGGTATTTATGGTTTTTACTGGTTTTTAGGGTTTTTATGGTGATTGTATTTTTAGAGGTTTTATGTGTTTTTATGTTTTTATGGATTTCTAAGAGATTTTTTGGATTTTTAGTGTTTTTATGTTGATAGTGATTTTTATGGATTTTTAGGATTTTTATGGGTTTTTAGGGAATTTGACGGTTTTTATTGTTTTTCAGAACATTTTGGGT
This sequence comes from Viscum album, assembly GCA_963277665.1. NCBI lineage: Eukaryota > Viridiplantae > Streptophyta > Magnoliopsida > Santalales > Viscaceae > Viscum > Viscum album. Next base: position 2,120,811,638 of record OY728120.1, read on the forward strand.
TTTTATCATTTTTAGGTTTTTAGGGGTTTTTAGTGTTTTTAGATTTTTAGGTTTCCTTATTGGTGTCTATTTGTATTAATTTTTTTTCATTTTTAGGTAATTTTAGGGTTTTTTTTAATATTTTTATGGTTTTTATGGTTTTTAGTGGTTTTGAGGGGTTTTATGGTTTTCATGGTTCCTTGGGTTTATATGGGTGTTTTTAAAAATTAGGGTTTTAATGATTTTTTATATTTTTACATTTTTTGGAATTTAAAGGGGTTTATGTGTTTTTAGTGGTTTTTATGGTTTTTAAGTGTCTTAAGGTCTATTAATATCCTTTATAGTTTTTAGAATTTTTGGTTTTTAGGGGTTTTAAGTGATTTTTGGTTTTTAAGTATTTATTTGGGGTTATAATAAGTTTTATTGGTTTTTACAGGTTTAGCGATTGATAGGGTTTTTTAGTATTCTTATTGTTTTTATGGTTTTTAGGGATATTGGGGGGTTAAGCATTTTTTTAGTTTTTTTTTGTTTTTTAGTGATTTTTGGTTTTTAATGTTTTGTTAGGCCTTTTAGGGTTTTATGGGGTTTTCCATTTTTATGTATTTTAGGGTCATTTTTTTATTTTAAAGGTTTTTAGTGTTTGGGGGATTTTGGGTGTTTTAGGGTTTTAGGATTTGTATGGTTTTTTGATATTTTAGGGTATTTTAATATTTAATGATTTATAAGGTTTTTAGTCTTTTTATGTTTTTAAGTGTTTAATGAGATTTTATATATTTTTTATTGTCTTTAGGGTTTTTAGGGTTTTTAATGGTTTTTATGGGATTTTATTTTTGTGGTGTTTTAATGATTTTTAGGGTCCTTTTATGTTTTTGAGGGATTTTAGGGTTTTTCTGTTTCTAGGGGTTTAAATTATTTTTTAGTGTTTAATTTGTTTATAAGGTTTTTAGGGTTTTTACATTTTTAATGATTTTTGGGATTATTTTTGATTTTTATGGGTCTTAGGGTATTTTGGGATTTTTAGTGGTTTTGGTAATTATGGTTTCAATAGTTATTTTTTTAGGTTTTTTTTATTTTTTAGAGGTTTTTTGTTTTTCTATAGATTTTTTACCATTTTATTCTTTTAAATGTATTTTATAGTTTTTGGTGGTTTTGGGTTTTTATGTATTTTAGGGTGTTTATATTTTTAGGGGTTTTTGGATTTTTAGGTAATTTTATAGGTTTTTTTAGTGTTTTTAACTTTTTATGGATTTTATGATTTTTAAGTGTTTTTAGGTATTTATAGTTTTCTTAGGAGATTTAGGGGTTTTTATAGTTTGAGGAATTTTTAGGTATTTTATGAATTTTTATGGTTTTTAGGGTTTTTCCGGATTTTTTATGGGTTTTAGTGGTTTTATTGTTTTCAGTTTTATATATTTTTTGGGTGATTTATGTTTTATTTGAAGGTTTTATTAGGGATTTTAAATTATTTTAGGTTTTTTACATTTTTATGGATTTTTGGAGATTATTGTGGATATTTATGGGTTTTAGTGTTATGTGGGATGTTGAGGTTTTTATTGGATTTATGGTTTTCTTGGTTTATTGGGGTTTTGGTAATTTTTGTGTTATTAAGTGTTTCTATAGTTTTTATGATTTTTTTAATGTTGTATGGTTTTAAATGGTTTTTCGTGGTTTTAGTGGGTTTTAGGGTTCTAGGGATTTTTAGGGTTTTTATGATTTTTAGTGTTATTAAGGCGTTTAAGTTTTTTTTTGGTTTTTTGTTGTTTTATCTATTTATGGTTTGTAAGGTTTTCTTAATGTTTTTTTATTTTAGTGTTTTTTATGTTCTAGGTATTTTTATGCATTTTTAGGATTTATTTGTGTTTTTTTGGATTTTTTGGGGGTTTAGGATTTTTTTTAAGAGTTTTAGGGATTTTGTGGTTTTAGGGATTTTGTGGGGTTTTTGGGTTTTTTTGGATTTTTAGCATTTTAATATTTTTTTGGATATTAAGTGTTTTTTGTTTTTTATGATTTCTTAGGTTTTTAAATGTTTGTAGGGATTTATATTGCCATTGTAATTTTTGGGGGGTTTTAAGTATTTTTATGGTTTTCTAGGATTTTGCGAAGTTTTAGGGTTTTTTAGGGTTTTAGGTGTTTTTTGGGATTTCCTGTGTTTTTTAGATTTTTAATGTTTTTTGTATTTTCCATTTTTATGGGTTTTATGGTTTTTTGAGTTCAATGTTGGATTTTATGGGATAATGCATTTTAATAATATTTTATGGTTCTAAGGGGTTTTATTTGATTTAGGGTTTTTAATGTAATTTATGGCCTTTTAGGGATTTTAGGATTTTTTTAGTTTTTTTGGGGGTATTAAGTGGTTTTATGAATTTAATGTTTTCAAAGGGTTTTTTAGTGTTCTAAGTGTTTTTTATGTTTTTATGTATTTTTAATAATTTTTGTGGTGTTTAGAGACATTAGGGGATTATACGTTTTTATGGTTTTTAGGGTTTTTATGGGTTTTTCGGGTTTTTATCATTCTGTACGTTTTAGGGGTTTTAATTTTTTTTTTATGTTTTTATGGTATTCTTATGGGTTTTAGGTTTTTAGGGTTTTAAATTTTTTAGGAATTTTAGGGGATTTTTAGTATTTTAATAGTTTTTGGGGTTTTTAAGGATTTTAAAGGTTTTTAGTGGTTTTTTGGGTTTTTTGAGGCATTCTAGATTTTTTTTGATTTTAATGTTTTATCTTTTTAGGGATTTAATTTTTTTTACATTTTTTATTTTTTAGGGTTTTTAATTGTTTTAGATTTTTTAGTTGTTTTTCATAATTTTTATGTGTTTTTTAATGTTTTTATGTGTTTTATGGGATTTATGGATTTTTATGGTTTTTAGGTGTTTTAGCATTTTTTAGCAGAATTAATATTTTTAAGGATTTATTAGTGGTGTTAAAGGTTTTTAGAGTTGTTTTTGTTTTTAGGTATTTTATGGCCTTTTACTATTTTCTTGGTTTTTACAGGTTCAATGGATTTTGAGGGTTTTTAGGGTTTTTTAGGGTTTGTCAGGTATTTAGGATTTTATTGGGTTTTTAGAGTTTGTTGAAAATATTATGGTTTTATGGTTATTATTGTTTTTAACAGTTTTAGTAGTTTAAAGTGTTTTTAGAGATTGTAGTAGGTTTCGAGGGTTTTTATCGAGATTTAGTGTTTTAGGGCTCATAGGGGTTTTAGGGATTTTAGTGTATTCTGGGGTTTTGAGGTATGATTAGGGTTTTTTGGGTATAAATTTTTTAGGTTATTTGGGTGTTATATGTTTTATTAGAGTTTTAAGGATTATTTATGGGTTTTCAAGGTTTTTATGGGGTTTTACATTCTTAATGATTTTTAGGTCCTTTTTAGAATTTTTATGGAGTTTTAGGGTTTATAGGGATTTTTATTTATTGATTGGTTTTATAGGGTTTCTTATGGGCCTTTGAATTTTTTAGGTCTTTAGGGGGTTTATGAGTTTTAAATGATTTAAGGTTTTCATACGGGTTTTCAAGGTATTTAGGTGGTTTTATGTTTTTATGTATTTTTAGGAATTTTGAGGATTTTTATGTTTTTAGGGTTTATAGAGACATCATGAGTTTTTAAGGGGTTCATGGGGTTTTTTTGGTAGTTTTTAGGTTTTTATCTGTTTATGGGGTATTTAGGTTTTTGAAGTTTTCTTTGGGTATTTTAGGTTTTTATGTATTTTTGTATTTTTATGGATTATTATTATTTTTATGGTTATTTCGGTTTCTAGGGATTTTGATGTTGTTTTCGATTTTTATGGATTTTATGGATTCTTTTTGTTTTTATGGGTTTTTTAGTTTTTAGGGATTTTAGGGTTTTTATGGGATTTTTTTATTTTTATAGTTTTTTAGGGTTTTAATGTTTTTTGAGTTTTTTTAACATTATTAGGGGTCTAAAGGGTTTTTATAGATTTCAGTGGGTCTTAGGGGCTTTATTATTTTTAATTTTTTTGGGGTTTTTATGGTTTTTAGGGGATTTACAGTATTTTTAGGGGTTTTATTAATTTAAGGGGTTTAATGTGTCTTTAGGATTTTAATGTTTTGTTAATGGTTTTGTGGGTTTTAGGGTTTTTTATGTTTTTAGGGATTTTCAGGATTTTTTTTATCATTTTAATGTGTTTTTTGGTTTTAGGGGTTTTTTGGGTTTTTAGGGTTTCAGGGTTTTTTATAGTTTTAACAGTATGTAGGCATTTTTGAGATTTTATGTTTTTTAGGGTTTTAAGGTTAAAATAATGGTTTTCATGGTTTTTAGGGGTTTTTACATTCTTATGTATTTTTATGGTTACTTTACGAATTTAATTATATTTTAGGGTTTTTCGGGATTTTTATAGTTTTTAGGATTTTTAGGGTCTTAGGGTTTTTAGGGGGTTTATGGTTTTTTTCAGGTTTTAGTATTTCTTGTGTTTTTAGGGGTTTTATTACTTTTATAATTTTTTATGTTTTTTGGTGTCTAATAGTTTTTTATAATTTTAATGGGTTTTTAGAATTTCTTTGGGGTTTAGTTCTTTTTATGGTTTTTAGTTGTTTTATGGGTTTTATGGTTTTTAGGTTATTTTTTATTATTTTTGGGGTCTTTACCAATTTTTTGGGTTTGGAGGGGTAGTAATAATTATTATTATTTTTTTGGTTTTTATCTTTTTTCAGGATTTTAACGGTTTTTTACATTTTTTGAGTTTTTATGTCCTTTTTTAAAAAAATTTGGTTTTTTGGGTTTTTAGTGATTTTGATGGGTTTTGCGGTTTTTAGGGTTTGTAGGGATTCTATGGAGTTTTTCTAGGGGGTTTAGAGTTTTTTTTGTTTTTATGAGTTTTTAAGGATTTTTATTATTTTCAAGCATTTTTCTAATTTTAAAGGGTTTTAGAGTTTTAGTGGGTTTGTAGTGTTTTTGTTGGGGTTTGGGGTTTTTTATGCTTTTAAGGGTTTTATGGTTTTTATGAGTTTTAAGAACTTTTATGTTTTTTAGGGTTTCAAGTGTTTTTTTTGTTTTTAGTGGTTTTAAATGTTTTAGTGTTTTAAATGTTTTAGGGCGAGGAAGGCTTGGGGCTAGGAAAAAGTGGACCACGCAAATTTAAACACAAATAGATGTACAAACAGAGTGCTACAAGGGGGGATTACATAACCGGGTGTGCACCTCACACTTCAAATCAGACACAACAAAGGAGGAGCAGGGAGGTGTGGCAACAAAGGACCACAAAGAACAATGTTCCACAATAGCCTGCTTGGAGAGAGCATCCGCAACCGCATTGGCCTCCCGGTAGACATTTGTCACAGTGAGATGCAGCCTTTGGCACATGGAAAGGCAGTCCATCCACGGGGTAAGGAGTCTCTAGGGGATGCACCTGGATCTACTTTTAAGAGCATTCACAGGAAGCATGGAGTCAGACTCAAGCCACATAAATCCACCTGAACAAGACAAAATACTCAATCGCCTTTATAATGGCCCATAACTCAGCTTCAAGAGCACACCCATCACCGATAAAGTGTTGAAAACATCCCTTGACAAAACCCCAATGAGTGTGGAAGACTCCACCACACCCAGCAGGGCCCGAGGCACCAAGGGCCGCACCATCCACATTGACCTTGATCTAGGAGGGGAGTGGAGGAATCCAGTGAATAAACCTGGGGACCATGGGGTTTTTTTCCCTACCAGATACACCATGCAATCGAAGGATGATCAGTTCACGGATGTCATTCATCATATGTCCTGCCTGAATCTGAGAGGCCGCATAAATAGCCCTGTGAATCGGCCACAACCCCAACATGAAAGGAGAGTCGTTTCTTACTAGAGGCAACCACATTCCGAGCGGTCCAAATAAAGGATATGGTGGCTACAACCGCAGCCAGCAAACAATTGCGGACCTTCTCACTGTAATCCCAGTTAGACAGGTCCACTAGGAGCTCAAAAAAATTCTTGTCAAGGCTAGCTGGGAACCCAAAAGTCTACTGCAAATAACCCCAAAGATCAGTGATGAATCTGCTCTACAGGAAGGTGTGCTGGACATTTTTATCCACACCAAGGAAAAGGAAACATACAAAGGCAAGGTTGAGACCCGCTCGCTGCAATTGACTCTGCATGGGCAAACAATTTTTCTAGATTTTCTAGATAAGAAGGTGATTTGTAGGGAGAATGAAATTCCTCTTGAACTTAGGTAGCCAGGTCAGTGGAGGGGATCCCCTGGCACAATTGTACCGATAGTATTCCTTACTAGTGAGTCGCCCAACCAGATTGGACTTCCAGACCAGGATATCAGAATGTATGAAGTGATATCACTGGATTTGGAGTAAGACAGCAGGCGGGAGGGCCTCGAATTGTTCCATCCTCAGGATGAACTCCGCAATAGACAGTCGCTTCAATCCAGGAGGAGGGATGATGAAATATTGTAGGGGCCTGTCCAGCCAGGGTGTAGACCAAGAATTCAAGGATGAGTTCTTGGAGACAAGCCATTTAAAATAGGGACAATGGCCTTGTATGAGGCCCGAATTTCTGTCCAAACAGAGGAGGGGAAATACCCTTCATATCCATCATAGATCTTGAGCACAAATATTTCCAGAGTGAAATAAAATCTCGGAGCCATAGGACTTAGCAGCCCCCATGTATACTTAGCAGGGAGGGAATCGTAGTAGCGTATGAGGTCTTTGATACCAAGCCCATCAAAATCAATTGGCTTGGTACATTCCTTCCAGGCAACGGTGACCAGTTTCCTTTGAGTTATGCACCTCGTCCAGGAAAAATTCCTGATCTTTTCCTACAGGTCCTTAATGAGATTAACTAGCCACCTGTAAATGGAGAAAGCATAAGTGAACATAGAGGTAATCAACGAGTTGATAAGGCAGACCCTGCCAGTATGCGAGAGGGACTCCCATTTTCATTTCCCCAGCTGTTGAGTGATTTTAGAGGCAATGTTCTGAAGGTTACACCGCTTGACATGTTCCCAAAATATGGGAATACCTAGGTAGTCTAAAGGTAACGACCCTCTCTTTACACCAAGGGACATGGAAATGGAGATCCACCAGGACCGTTAAATCCCCTCCCCAATGACAATCAAATACATACTTCAGCTGATGGATTTTCCTACAACATGTTCATAATGATGGAAAATCTTCTGAATGGAATCAAGAGTAAGTTTATCGGCCTGCCCAAATAGGAGAATATCACCTCCATACAGAAGATGTGATGGCACATGAAGGTCCCTCCCTCCCTGGATAGGACTGAAGAGGCCATCCCGACAAAGATCTATGATGCACCTGCTAAGGTAGTCTTCAGCGATCGCAAAAAGGATTCCTGAAAGAGGATCATCCTCTCTGACTCCACAGGATCAGGGGAAAAACCCCTCAGGGGATCCATTTAGAAGAATAGAGGCCCATCGACTGCTAAGAATGGACATGATGATCCTAATAAAATTACTCGAGAAGCAATACTTAGTCAGGACCTGAGAAATACATCACCACTTGATAGTGTCAAAAGCCTTGGTAATGTCAACCTTTAGTGAAAAGTTTCCATTCTGGGATGGCATTCACATGAAGTTGATGCTTTCTGAGGCTGTGAACAGGCAGTCCTGGATGCTCCTACCCGAGACAAACCCAAACTGCTAAGGGGTGAGGATATCCCCCAGGAACATCCAAAGTCGCGAATAAACTTCTTGGGCCTCCCCACATGGTTCTTCTTAGGTGAAGGATCAACCTCAGCAGCCCGGTATTTGAGTCCAAGATCATCAGGAGGTTGAGAACTAGCCTCATGTGATGATGTTAGATGAGCCAGCTTGGAGGACCCATCTGCCTCCTCATCATTCTACTCGACCTGATCAGTCCAGAAACTACCGTTGAGAGGGGTAAATGTGTTAGTAAGACAGAGAGGCGTCAGTGAGGATCTTTAACTGTGTCTCGTCATGCATCCCTGCTATGGGACATAGCAAAAAAACAATTACCAGACAAAACTGGGTGATCCAGGGGTGTGAAGACCTTCTCAGGCCCAGAAGGGACAGGGGACCCTACAGATCCACTACCTACAATGGGGGGGGGGACAGCTCCTGACAATAGGGAATGTCTGCCACCAGAGATGGATCAGGAATGGGCTGGCCAGGCTCAGCCATAACCTGACCAGCAATAGGCACAGATGATTGACCAGGCTCAATCAAGACTATCTGCAAACTGGGAGCGGCGACAACAGAGTCCGTGACTACCAATCATTCATATAAGGATTTGGACCTAGAGGCAACTCCCTATAAGTGGGAGGGGGTCTCTTGACAGAGGGTGTCATCAGAATCCAACACCCTCCTTGGTGAAGGCAGTTCCACATGACACCGAGCTGCCTTAGAGACATGCTAGGATGGAGTAGGTGCCTGAGCCTTCACCCCCGCTCCAGCATCTAGCATCCTGGTACATGACTCAGAATAGTGTCCTTTAATATTCCACTTGGAACACACTTTCAAGCAACAACAATCAGAGATTAGATGGCCAAAGAGATGATAGTGAAGGAAAAACCAGGGTTTTTGCTCATAAAGGATCTCCAGCTTGAAACTACCTTCATCAGTGTTGATAACAACTTCTTCAATCAAAGTGGAGGCCAAATCCACCTAAAAAAGAACACGGGGAAAATTCCAGTAGGGGTTTTCAATTTTAGAGGGTTTTTATATGTTTTTTGGGATTTTTAAGTTTATTAGTTATTTTAACGGGTTAGTTGGGGGGGGGGGGTGGTAGGGTTTTAGGGTTTTAGGATATCTATAGATACTATGGATATTTTTTTATTTTTATGGTTTTTAGGCTTTTTTGGGAATTTTAGGTTTTTTGTTTTCTATGGTATTAAACTTTTTTGGGGTTCCAGGTATTTTTTGAGTTTTTTTTTCTAGTTTTAGAGTTTTTTAACATTTAATGGGTTTAGAGGGGTTTTATATTTTTTATTTGTTTTAGTGATTTTATGGGATTTAGGGGATTTATGGTTTTTTCTAGTTTTAGGGTTTTTAGGGTCCTTTAAGGGTTTTAGGGTTTTGAACATTTTAGGTTTTTATGGGATTAATGTGTTTTTATTTTTTTAAGTTTTTTATGGTTATTTAGTGTTTTTATGTATTATTACATATTTAGGGATTTTTTTTGAATTTTATAAGATTTTTATGGGTTTTATGATTTTTAGGGATTTTGAATAGATTTTATGGGTTTCTAGGGTTTTTATTATCTTTAGAATTTTTTTATGATTTCAGGGGTTTTAAATGATTTTAGTTTTTATAGTTTTGTTTGGGGTTTTCCTGATTTTAGGCTATTTTTACATTTTTTTAATTTTAATATATTTTTAGGTATTTTATTGTCTGTATGATTTTTAGGGATTTAAAGGGGGTTTAGTGCTCAAAGTGTTTTTGTGTTTTTTTTTTGTTTTTATGTTTATTGTTTTTAAGGGTTTTTAACTTTTTTATGGTTTTTATAAAATTTTCTATGTTTAAATGGATTTTAGATTTTTGGGTGGGGTTTTAGTGTTTTTTAATTTATTTTGTTTTTTATGGTTTTAACATGTTTTGTGTTTTTAGGTTTTAATGGGTTTTTAGGGTTTTTAGGTTTTTAATGTCATCATTGTGGTTTTATTTGTTTTTAGGGTTTTTTACATTTTTATGAATTTTAAAAATTGTTTGGTATTTTTATGTTTTTAGGGTTTTCAAGGATTTTGAGGGGTTTTTGGGTTTTTGGGGTTTTTAGGGTTTTAATTGTTTTTATGTTTTTGAGGGGTTATAAGTGTTTAATCATTTTCATGTTTTTCTTAGGGGTTTCCATGGTTTTTAGGGTTTGTAATTTTTTCGGGTTTTTAGCGATTTTTTAGGATGTTTAATTTTTTTTAGAGTTTTTAGAGATTGTTAGGGATTTTAGAGAGTTTTAGGGGGTTTTTTTATATTTTTTATTGTGTTTTTTATGGTTTTTTAGTTTATTTAATGTTACTACCATTTTTTGGATTTATAGGAGTTTTAGAATTTCTATTGGATTTTTAGTATTTTTTAGGGTTTTAATGTTTTTAAGGGGTTTATGGTTTTATGAGTTTTTTGGTTTTTTGGTTTTTTATGTTTTATTGTGTTTTTATGGTTTTTATTGGTTTTAAGTGTTTTTATGTTTTCTTATTGGTTTTCAAGGTATGGGGGGGTTTATATTTTTAAGTATTTTTTTGAGATTTTTTAGGATATTTATTGTATTTACTAATTTTTGGGATTTTGAATGTTTTTAGGGGTGTTTAGTATTTTTAGTGTTTTTTGGGTTTTTGGGGTTTTGGGTACCTTTTGGTTTTTAAGGTTTTTATAGTGTTTTTAGTGTTTTCTTGGTGTTTTTATGATTATAAGGATTTTGAGGACTTTTGGAAATTTTATGGTTTTTTGGATTCTATGGATTTTTAGGGTTTTAGGTTTTTTAGTGTTTTAGTATTTTTATTTTTTCTTTGGAATTTTAGGGTTTTTTGAGTTTTTATTAGGTGTATGGATTTTTAGAGTTTTTCTAAAACTTTTAGGGTTATAATGGGCGGAAATTTTAGTGTTTCTTAGTGTTTTTATGGGTTTCATGTCTTTTTATGTTTTTAGGGGTTTTTATATAATTTTAGGGGATTTTAGAGCTTTAGTGTCTTAGATATTTTTATGATTTTAGCGTTTTTTGGATTTTTGGGTTTTAAAGTGTTTTTTAGGTTTTTAATGTTTTCACAGTTTTTAATTTTTTTTGGGTTTTTTTTATGGATTTTGAGTTTTTAGGGAACCATATTTAATTTTATGGGTTTTAGTGTTTTTTTAGAATTTTGAGGGGTTTTAGGGTATTTAGTGGTGCTTAGTTTTTTTTCATTTTTTAGATTTTTAAGGGTTTAATGTTTTTTAATGGTTTATGTAGGGGTTTTTAGTGTTATAAGGGGTTTATTTACGTTTTAGGGATTTTTATTGTTTTTTAGGATTTATATTATTTTATGGGTTTTAGGATTTTGATTGTTTAAGTGGTTTATGGGTTTTTATGGGGTTTTTTGCGGTTTTAGGATTTTTTTCTAGCTGTTACGGTCCTTAATATTTTTTGTATTTATAAACAATAATAGGGGTTTTTGGATTTTTTTATTGTTTTTGGAGAGTTTTTAGAGTATTTTTTTGATTTTAGTGGATTCTGTGATTCTTATGGATTTTTTTGGTTTTTAGGGTTTTATGTAATTTTCAAGAATTTTTTTGGAAATTTAGGGGTTTTTGTTTATTTTGGGTTTTAGTGGTTTTATGTGTTTTAAATGTTTTAAGGATTTCTTTATTTTTTTCAAGGATTAAGGTTATTTTATAATTTTAGGGATTTTTAGGGGGTTTTATGATTTAAATTCTTTTATAGGATTTTGTGGTGTTTTATATGTTCTTAGGGTTTTTAATGTTTTTGTAGTTTTTATAATTTTTTTTGGTTTTCATGGGTTTTAATTGTTTTTAAATTTTTAATGATTTCTTAGGGGTTTTAGGGGTATTTTTTGTTTTTATGTTTTTAGGGATGTTAGGGATTTTTTATGATATTTTGGGTTTTAGGGTTTTTAATGATTGTGAGTGTTTTTGGGTTTTTTTTTGGGATTTTATGGTACTTTTGGTTTTAAGGACTTTTTAGATTTATTGGGAGTTTTTAATGGTTTTAGTGTTTTTACCGTTTTTTGGGTTTTAATGGGTTTTTAGAGGTTGTAGTTCTTTTAGGAATTTTTACATGTTTTTAATGTTTTTAATGTTTTATGGTTTTTATGTTTTTTAATGTGTATATGGTTTTATGGTTTTTAGGTATTTTACGTTTCTCTATGTATTTTTAGTTTTCCTTATGGTTTTCACGGTTTTTTAGGTTTTTAGTTATTTTATGGTATTTTTTATGATTTCTGGTTTTTATAGTTTTTAGGTGTTTTGAGGGGTTTATGATTTTTTTTTGTTTTTTATAATTTTTTGTACTTTTTCGTTTATAATATTTTTTAAGGTTTTATAGTGTTTTTTAGGGTTTTGGGATTTTTTATATTTTTAGAAATTTTAGGGATTTTAAGTATTTTTATTATTTTTATACTTTTCAGTGATTTTGAGGGGTTTTAGTCGTTTTTAGGGTTTCTAGTGGTTTTATTGTTTATTTTGGTTTTTTTATTTTTAGGGGTTTAAATTTTTTTTAGAGTTTTTAATGTTTTTATGGTTTTAGGTGGTTTTTAGTGTTATTAGTGGTTCTTAAGGTCTATATTGGGCTTTAGGGGTTTTTATGGTTTTAGAAGTTTAATAATTTTAAGGGATTTTATTTTTTTACGGTATTTTAGGGGTTTTTAGGTTTTTTAGAATTTTATTATGGTTTTTAGTGATATGAAATGTTTTTAGGATTTAAGGTTATCTTAGGGGTTTTCAAGGTATTATACAAGTATATCAATTTTTGTGGTTTTTTTCAGTTTTTTTAGTATTACTGGTTTATAGAGATTTGGAGGATTTTTGGTTTTTTTTTTTTTGATTTTTTAGGGGTTTTAGCGTTTTTTAGGGGTTTAGGTTTTTTTGGAGTTTTAGGTTTTTAAATTTTTCTTATGGGTTTTCTGGGTTTTAGGTTTTCTTAGGATTTAGGTATATTAATGGATTTTTAGGACTTCTGTGGGTTTTTTGTGTTTTTAGGGTTTTAGGTATTTTAAGGTTTGTTAGGGTTTTTTAGGATTTTGTTGTCTTTTGGGGATTTTGGATTTTTATATATTTTTTGAATTTTTTACATGTTTTATTGTTTTTTGGTGCTTTTAATGTTTTTATTACATTAAATGGTTTTTAGAGTTTTTTAGGTTTTTTATGGGTTTGCTGTTTTTTATGGTTTTTTGGGGTTTTTATGAATTTTTGGGGTTTTGGTTCATTTTAGGGTTTTTATGGTTTTTAGTGGTTTTGGGTTTTTAGGTTTTTTTAAATTAAGTTATTTTCTGGGAATTTTTAGGTTTTTAATGGTTTTGGGGTTTTAGGGATTTTGAATGTTTTGAGTGTTTTTAAGGGGTTTAAGGGGTTTTATATTTTTCTTAGGTTTTTAGGGATTTCATGTGTTTTTAGGTTTTTAAGGATTTCATAGAGTTATAAAGGTTTTTATGGGTTTTTAAGATTTTTATGGGTTTTTTTAGAGTTTTTAAGAATGTCGAGGGTTTTCATGATTTTTAGATCTTTAAGGGTTTTTGGGTATTTTAACGTATTTAGGTTTTTTTGGGGGTTTTAGGGGTTTTAGGTTTTTTCGGTTTTATGAGGTTTTTAGGATTTTAGGGGTTTCAATGTTTGTAGGTATTTTTAGGGATTTTTTAGAATTTTTATGGGTTGGGGTATATGGATTTTGAGGTTTTTATGGTTTTTATTAATTTTAGATATTATTTTGGTTTTATGAGTTTTTATTGAGTTATGTTTGTTTTATGGTTTCTTGAATATTTTTAACTTGTTTGGGGGGTTAACGACCTTTTAGGGTTTTTAGTGGGTTTTAGTGGTTTTATAGGGTTTTTGGGTATAAAATGTTTTTATGGGTTTTTAATATTTTTAAATTATTTTTAGTTTTTTTATTTTTTATGTTTTTTATGATTTTATGAATTTTCAGTGATTTTTTATGATTTTTATGGTTTTATAGTTCTTAGGGTTTTTGTGTCTTTTTTTGATTTTTTAGGTTTTTAGGTATTTTTATGAGTTCTTAGTGGTTTATGGTTTTTAGAGTCCTTCAAAATGATAGGGTTTTAATTGATTTTTAGATCTGGTAGTGGGGTTCTATCGGATTTTATGGTTTTTATGTTTTTAAGGGTTTTATGGTTTTTATGTTTTTAGGGGTTTTATGGTTTTTATGTATTTTTACGGGTTTAAGGGTCTTTTAGGGTTTGTAGTGTTTTTATATTTTTATGAGTTTTACTTTGTTTAATGTTAGTAAGTTTCTCTTATTTATTTTCAACATTTTTAGGGGGTTTTACATTTATAGTTATTTTCATGGATTTTTTTGGATTTTCATGGGGTTTTATTGTTTAAAGGTATTTTATGGGGGTTTAAGGGTTTTCAGGTTTTAATGTTATTTTTGTTTTTAGGTTTTTCATGTGTTTTATGTTTTTTTGAATTTTAATGCAATTTTTATGGTTTTTTAAGGTTTTTTAGGGGTTTTTTGTTTTTAGGAATATTTTGGGATTTTTTTTGGATTTTTATGGATTTTGGGTTTTTTAGGGTTCTTTTGGTTTTTAGGGATTTTTTGGGTTTTGGGATTTTTTTATTTTTTTGGATTTTAAGTATTTTTTGGAGTTTTGTACAATTTTACGGTTTAAAAGGATTTTTTTTGTGTTTTTAGAGCTATTTAGTGTATTTATTGCTTTTAATGGTTTGTAACAAATTTTATAGGGTTTTATTGTTTTATTAGTTATTAGGGTCCTTTAGGGGTTTTTCAGTTTTTTTTGCATTTTTAGGTTTGTATGGGATTTAATTGTTTTAGTGTATTAAGGACTTCTTAGTAGTTTTCTAGGTTTTTATGGGTTTTTACCTTTTTAGTTTTTTTAAATTATTTTTTAAATTTTTATGGTTTTAGGGTTTTTTAGGATTTTGAGGTCTTTTAGTGTATTTTATGGTTTTAGGGTGTTTTATGCTTTTTATTATTTGTTAGGTTTTTTGGGGGATTTTTTTAGGTAATTAATTTTTATATAGTTTTTTGGGGTTTTAGGGGTATTTACAGTTTTAGGGATTTTTATGTATTTTATAGAATTTTTATGGTTTTTATGGTTTTTTGGGATTTAGATGGGTTTTTGGGTTTTTTGTGTTTTTTTATTTTTTTTAGTTTTTTTTGATATTTAAGCATTTTAAGGGTTTTTAGAGTTTTTTTAACTTTTTTAGGGGTTTAAATGGTATTTATATTTTTTAGTGTTTTTTTGGGTTTTTAGGTTTTCAGGGATGTAAATGTTTTTAGTGGTTTGATGGCTTTTATGGATTTATGTGGTTTTAGGGATTTTTAGGGGTTTTAGGTTTTTTAGTGTTTATAAGTGTTTTAATGTTTTTTAGGCTTTCAGAGTTTATTTTTCCTGGATTTTACTATTTTTTATGTATTTAGAAATTTTTAGGGTTTTGAAGATGTTTTTCTATGGATATTTTTTCGGTTTTTAGGGTTTTTTGGGGTTTTAATGTAATTTCTGGCCTTTGGAATTTTTTTTTGATAATTTAGGGGTTTTAAGTGTTTTTAGTGTTTTTAATGTTTTTTGGGTTTTAAATGATTTTAAGTGTTTTTGGTGATTTTTAGGGTTTATATGGGTTCTTAGGGTTTTTTTAGGTTTATTGGGTTTTATGGTTTTTACTGATTTTAGGGATTAAGGATTTTTTATGATTTCAATGATTTTAGGTTTTTTTCGGATTTTAAAGGAGTTTTAGGGTTTCAGTGTTTTTAGGGTTTTTATTTTATTTAATGGTTTTATGGGTTTTTATATTTTCTTATCATTTTTACGTTTTTTAGAACTATAAAAGTGTTAAGGGCTTAAATAGTTTTTATTGTTTTTGGTGGTTTTTAGGTTTTTTTGCTATGTGGTTTTTTATTTTTTTAAGTTGTTTTATGGTCTTAGTGGTTTTTATGTTTTTTAGTGTTTTAGGGTTTTTAGGGGTATTTTCATTTTTTAGGTTTTTATGGGTTTTAACTCTTTTCACTATTTTATGGTTTTTGTGAGGTCCTTTTGGTATTATAGAATTTTATACGTTTTAAGGATTTTGAGGGATATTTTAGTATTTTTGCGGTTTTTTGGTGTTTTAGGGATTTTGGGGGTTTAAGGGTTTTAATGGTTTAGGGTTTTTTTACATTTTTAGTAGTTTTAAGTGTATTTAGGTTGTTAAGGATTTCATTTGGTGTTTCTTGGTATTTGGGGATTTTGAATTTTTTTTATATGTTTTAGGTTTCTTTAGGATTTTTATAGTTTTTAGGATTTTTAGGGATTTTGAGCTATTTTAGGGTTTTTAGATTTTTTTTATGGTTTTTAGTTATTTTGAGGATTTTATATTTCGTAAGAGTTTTTAACGTTTCTAGAAGTTTAAGGATTTTTTAATTTTTTAGTGGTTTTTTGGGGTTTTTTGTTTTTATAGTATTTTTGAGTTTAATAGTTTATATGTGGTTTTTGGTGTTTTTATATTTTTTAGTGTTTTTAGTTTTTTTGGGGTTTTAATTTTTTTTAGTTTTTTAAGGTTTTCTTATGTTTTCATTGTTTTTAGGGTTATGTTATTTTCTGGGTATTTTTTTTAACATTTTTAGGATTTTTATGTACTTTTGTGTTTTTCGTGATTTTGAGGATGTTTTGGGGTTTTTAGGGGTTTTAGGGTTTTTACAGATTTTAGGGGTTTTTAGTTTTTTATTATTTTTTAATGTTTTTAGTTTATTGAGGAATTATTTGGGTTTTTCTTATATTTTAGTTTTTTATGTTTTTAAGGATTTTATGGCATTATTATTATTTTTATTGATTTTGAGGATTTTTAACGATATTTGGTGTTATTAGTGTTTGATAATTTTTATGGGTTTTTAGGGTTTTTAGCATTTTTAGGGTTTTAGGGGATTTATATTTTTAGGGTTTATAGGATTTCATAGGGGGTGTCAATGTTTTTCAGTTTTTTCCATATTTTGAAGGGGTTTAGTGTTTTAATGTTTTTTTTTGGAGGTATTATGGTTTTTTGGGATTTTAGGGTATTAAGTTTTTTTTAGTTTTTTCAAAAAAAAATTAGGGTTTTAAAGGATTTTTATATTTATTTGTGGGGTTTTAAGGTTTTTTTGTTTTTTGGGTTGTGAAGGATTTTAGGGGGTTTTATTGTAATTTGGTTTCTTGTGGTCTTTATTGTTTTATTACATTTTCTATGTTTTTTGGGGTTTTAAACATTTTAGGTTTTGGTAGGGTTTTTCTATTTTTTTAGGGGTTATATGTTTTAAATGCATTTTTAGGGATTTTTATGATATTATTTGGTTTTTAGGTTTTTTAGGTATTATGGTGGTTTTGGGGGTTTTTGGGGTTTTAGGGTTGTTTAGGGTTTTTATGTTATTTCGATTTTTTTGGATTTTACGTGTTTTAGTGTTTTATAGGTATCTTTGATTATTTATGGTTTTTACATTTTTAGGTATTTTTAGGTAGTTTTTGGATTTTAATGGTATTTTTATGTTTTTATGGTATTTTTATTGTGTTTTATTGTTTATAGGTGTTTTAAATTTTTTGGGGATTTTAATGTTTTTTATGGTTTTTTTCGATTATAGGGATTTGGGGTTTTTAGGGATTTAGGGTATTTACCATTTTAAGATTTTAGGGATTTTAAGTGATTTCATGTTTTAATGGGTTTCTTCATGTTTTTTTTGAACGGTTTTGGTTTTTTATTTTTTTAGGTATTTTTAGTGTTTTTTTAAGATTTTAACATATTTTTTATTGTTTTTATGGATTTTCAGGGGGGTCTAGGTTGTTTTTTTTTTTGGTTTTTGGATTATTTTTATTTTTTCAGCGCAACGAAGATGCGAGGGTCGGGCTATTCCCCACCCCCTTATTTATTAGAAATAAAAAAAGAGACACAGTAGACAAGGGAGGGGAGGGATCAAACAACCCACACCCAAAAACCATTTACAACCCACACCATAATAAGAAAAAATCAAAACAAGAAAAAACACCCAAAACCAAAAAATGGATAAAACCCAAATGACCCCCACATCACCTAGCCAAACAAAAACCCGCATTATTTCAAAGAAAACACCTTCAGCCCCTCCCATCCAAGCATCAACCAGCCCCCTGCATCATTGTCTCTAGCCTCCATCACCTCCTCTCCAATTCTAACCACCGCCAACATCACAGAACCAACGCCAGAGTCATAAATAGAAGATTTATCATACCCAAACCATACATTAACCAACATCCAGCACCCCATTTTCAGACAACCAGCTCCTCTTTCAAACAAACAACTCCCAGCAGCCCGCTTCCACCTCAGCAACCAGCATCACCAATTCCTCTCAACCCCACCATAACAAAATTATAGTACCCACCACCTCCAGTCCTCGAGGGAAACTGAATTCTTGAGGATCAACGTCCATCAACTCAAGATTCAGACAAAAAATTACCAGCAAATCATGAAAAAACCAACAACTAGTAGGGAAACTCATACAATATCTCAAAAAACAACAACCATCTCCTCCTGGCCAGGTGAGCTCCAGCAACTCACCATATCCAGATGCACAAAACCACTAGCATCCATTCTTAAACCCATTCCGCACAATCCGGAACTCCTTATACTCATAATTTATCAACAATAGCAACTCACAACCGAACCAGCCAAAAATTAAAAACCTACAACCCAGAAAAACAAAAGGTGTGCAGCACAAAAAGACCAGACCTTCTAGAATTTTAGTGTTTTTTTATTTTAGGGGTTTTAAGTATTTTTATGTTTATAAATGTTTATCAGGTGTATTCCTAGTTTCTAAGGGTTCCTATGTTTTTAGTGAATTAATGGTTTTTATAGTATTTCTTTGGTGTTATATAGTATTTAGAGATTTTGAGGTTCTTTATAGGTATTTATGGTTTCTAGTGGTTATTTGGGTTTGTATAATTTTTTATTTTTTTATTGGTTTTAAGTTTTTTAAGTTTTTAATACTTTATTATGGATTTAATGGTTTTACCTTTTTAGGGATTTATAGTATTTTTTAGTATTTTTAGGGGTTTTAGGGTTTTTATGGTTTATAAGGGGATTTAGGTTTTGTTTATTGTTTTTAGAGATTTTTATTTTTAGGGGTTTTGCGGATTTATAGTTTTTGGTGTTTAAAGTGGTTAAATAGTTTTTGTGGTTTTAGGGTTTTAGGGTTTTTATGGTTTTTAGGGGGATTTAGGGTTTTCAGGTCTTTTTAGGTATTCAATGTTTTTATTTTATAGTGGATTTAATTGTTATAGGTTTTTAAGTTTTTCTTATAGTTTCTTTCTTGTATTTATGGTTTTCTTTGTTTTAAGGGGTTTTTAGGGATTTTTAAAATTTTTATAGGTTTTTATAGTTTTATGGATTTTGAGGGGTTTTAGAATTTTTTTATGTTTTTAGAGATTTTATGTGTATTTAGGGTTCTCTGGTTTTATTTGAGTTTTACATTTTTTCCAATTTTAGGGTTGTAGGGATTTGTAGTCTTTTTTCGTTTTTATGGATATTTGGGATTTTCAGGATTTTTTTTCATTCTTGGGTTTTATGGTTTTTTTTGTTTTTTTGGATTTAAGGATTTTTAGCGTTTCTAGGACTTTTTGAGTTTTTTATAATATTTAGGGTTTTAAAAGGTTTTACATTTTTAATGGATTTTAGGGGTTTTGAAGATTTTTATGGTTTTTATGTTTTTATGATTTTATGATTTTTAGTGGTTTTAGGGCCTTTTAGGGTTTTTAGAATTTTTTATGTTTTTTAGGTTATGGTTTTCTTAGTGGTTTTTTGGGTTTTTTTGTTTTATGGAATTTTTAAGGAATTTTCATTATTTTTATGGTTTTTATGGTTTCTCCCAATTTTGATTATTTTTAGGGGTTTCAATGTTTTTTAGGGGTTCTAGTGTTTGTTTATATTTTTGGGGAATTTAATTTTTTCAGGTGTTAAACATTTATAAGGGGGTTTTTAGGGTTTGTCATCTTCAGAGATTTTTTTGTGGGTATTGGATATTTCAGGTTTTTTATGTTTTTGGGGGATTATAATGGTTTTTAGGTTTTTATGGTTTTTAGGGCTTAATTGTTTCTTTAGTTTTTAGTGTTTTTTTAGTTTTTTGGGGGTTATAAAGTGATTTTTAAATTTTTAGGGGTCAAAAGAATATTTAATTTTTTTTGTCAGCTTTTGGGTTTTTATGGGTTTTGGGATTTTTATGATATTTAGGGGTTTTTGGTAGTTAGGATATATTGTGTTTTTAGGGTTTTGTTGGTTTTTTTTATTTCAGGTTTTTATGGGTTTTAGTATTTTTTTAGGGTTTTTAGGGGTTTTATGAGTTTTTAGGTTCTTAATGTTTTCATAGGGTTTTTCAGTTTTTTTATGAATTTTTTTTTTTAAGGATTTTTAATGATTTTTAAGATTTTTATAGGTTTTAGGGTTTTATGTTATTTTGGGGGACATTTTTTATTTTTTTTGGGGTTTAGCGTTTGTATGGTTTTTGGTGTATTTTATTTTTTTAGTGTATATAAGTGTTTTTAGATTTTTTAATCATTTTTTGGGTTTAGGTGTTTTTATAGTTTTTAGTCATATTAGTGTTTTTGTGCTTTTTGTATTTTTTTAATTATTTATGGCATTTTATGTTTATTAATTAGTTTTTAGGGTGTTAGTGTATTTTTGGGTTATTATGCTTTTTTGGGGTGTTAGGTTTTTTTAGTCATTTTAAGTGTTTTTAGGATTTTATTATTCTCTTAGGTGGTTTTAGGTGTTTTATGGTTTTATTATGTTTTTAGGGATTTTGAGAATTTTTATGGATTTTTATGTTTTTTAGTGATTTGATGGATTTTGGAAGACATTATTCTTCTAGGGATTAAGATATTTTTATGCTTTTGGGCGTTTTAAGTGTTTTAGGATTTTATGTTTTTCTTAGGGTATTTCGTGGTTTTATATGATTTTATGTTTTTAGTGATTTTAGTTATTTTTAGGGGTTTTAAGGGTTTTAATGTATTTTGTGGGTTTTAGGTATATTTAGGGGTTTTTTGGGTTTGGGTTTTTTTAGGATTTTATGTTTTTTGTTTTTTTAATGTTTTTATGGTTTTAAATGGTCTATAGTGTTTTTAATGATATTTAGGGTTTTTATGGGGTTTTATGTTTTTATAAGGTTTTTGGGGACTTAGGGTTTTTGGGGACATTCAGGGGTTTTAGTGGCTTATAGTGTTTTTTGTGTTTTTAGCTTTCTTAAAAGTTTAAAGAGTTTTTTGGTTTTTAAGGTTCTCTAATGGGTTTTTATTATTTTTAGGGTTCTTATCATTTTTAGCGATTTTTAGGATGTTTATGGGTTTTAGAGATTTTGAGGCTTTTAGGGTTTTTATGGGGTTTTAGGGTTCTTAGCCTTTTTTAGGTTTTTTGGAGTTTTATATGTTTTTTTTGGTTTTAACGTTTTCTTTGAGTTTTTTGGGGGTTTTACAATGTTTGTGAATTTTTGGGTTTTTTTGAGTTTTATCGGTTTTAAGGGTATTTAGGTATTTTGAGGTGTTTAATGGTTTTGAGGTGTTTAATGGTTTTTGGGGTTTTTGGGGTCTTCAAGTGTTTTAGTGTTTTTTAGATTTTTAGGGGTTTACTGAATTTTTTTTCATTTTAAGGTATTTTATAGTTTTTCAGGGTTTTTAGTTCTTTTTTATTGTTTTAAGGATTTTATGGCTTTAAAATTTTTTAGTTTTTTAGGGGGATTATGTTTGTTTAGGTTTGAAGGCTTTGTTTGTGGTTTCTTAGGGGTTCTTGGGAAATTTTACATTTTTTTGGTGTTTTTAATGATTCTTAATGTTATTTTTTTATTTTCGTGGTTTTTGTTATTTTAGGGTATTTTGGCCTCTGTTTAGTTTGAGGGTGTTTTTATTTTGGTAGGATTTTTAGGGATTTTATGGTTTTTAATAGTTTTTTAACATATTTAGGATTTAAAAGTTTTTTATATTTTACGTTTTTTAGTGTTTATATGTTTTTATGGGTTTTTTAGGGATTCTTAGGGTATTTTTAATTTTTAGGCTTTTTAGGGACTTTTAGGGATTTTATTGTTTTTAGGTTTTTTGGGGTTTTACCTGTTTTGGGTTTTTATGGTTTTCTTATAGGGTTTCTAGGTTTTTTGGGGTTTTCTACTTTTTATAAATTTTAGGGACTTTTAGCATTTTTATGGTTTTAGGGATTTTGAGGGTTTTATGGTTTTTTATGTTTTTTTGGGATTTTTTAGTATTTTTAGGGTTTTAGTGATGTGAAATGTTTTTATGTTCTTATGTTTTACTTAGGGTGGTTTATGGTTTATAGTGTTTATTACATTCTTTGGTACTTTTTTTTTGGATTTTTAGGATTTTAATGGTTTCAGGGTTTTTAGTGATTTTGGGTGTTTGTAAGATTTTTTATGTTTTTAGGGATTTAATAGTTTTTTGGGGTTTTATGGTTTTTTATGTTTTTAGGGTTTTTAATGTTGTTATATTATTTTAATGTTTTAGGGGTTTAAATGGTTTTTAGATTTTCTAGTTGTTTTAGGGTTTTTATGGGTTTTTATTGGTTTTTATGGTTTTTTGGATTTTTTTGGGTTTATGAGTTCTTAGGGTTTTTATATTTTTTATGTTCTATGGGGTTTAAACAGTTTTTATATTATTCTATATTTCTTAGGTTTTTAGGTTTTAGCTTTTTTTATACATTTATAGGGATTTTAGTTCTTTCTTAGAATTTTATATTTTTATGGTTATTAGGGATTTTGAGGGTTTTTAGGGTTTTTAGGGTTTTATTTTTTTAGGTTTTTATGGGATTTGATTGTCTTAAGGTTTTTAATGTTTTATTGGGGTTGGAAGGGTTTTATGATTCTTTACATTTTAAGGATTTTTTTGGTATTTTTATAGTTTTAAACGGTTTTAGAGATTTTGAGGGGTTTAAAGGTTTTTAATGGGTTTTTAGGGTTTTGTGGTTGTTTTTTTAGGTTTCTAATTTTTTAGAGTCTTTAATGTTTTTAGGGGTTTAATGGGGTGTCAGATGTTTTCATGGGGTTTAGGGATTTTATGGGGTTTTACTGTTTTTATGGGTTCTAATGGGATTTTTGGTGTTTTTAGGGGAATTATGGTATTTTCAGGTTTTTAGGTTTTTAATTGTTTAGAGTTTTAAGGCTTTATTAGGGACTTATAGGGTTTTTTTAATTTTTTAGTGATTTTTAATATTTTTTGGGTTTTTGCATCTTTATTTATTTTGAATTTGTTTTGGGTTTTTAGGTTTTTAATGTTTTTAGGGGTTTTAGTGTTTATTTTGTTTTTAGATGTTTTATGTGTTTTTAGGTTTTTAAGGACTTCTTTGGGTTTTTAGGGTTATTAGATTATTCTTTGTTTTTAGGTATTTTTAAGGATATTTTATGTGTTTTAGGGTTTTTATAGTTTTTAGGGAAAGGAAGATGCAGAGGTCAGGTTATTCCCAACTCCCCCAAATTTATTAGAAAATAATAAGACGCAACAGACAAGGGAGGAGAGGGGTCAAACAACCCACACCCAAAACCCTTTACAAACCCAAACCGAAGGACCCCAAAAAAAGAAATACAAAGTAAGAAAAAGACACAAAAGACCAGACAGAATAGCTTCCTTAGCACCTCCAGCCAACCCGCACCAGTAACCAACAACACCATTACAACAAGTGCAGACATTCACCCCCAACAAAAACATGCCAAATCACCATCCAGCCAACCAATACCAGAATCCAGCACAAAACCAGCCATACCAGCAGCCAACAGCACCAAAACCAGCCAGTACAACCCTTCAACACCAACCAGTACAGCCCTTCAACATCAGCAGCAACACACCAAAGCATCAACACCACAACCAAAAGCCGACATCATCACCTCCATGCACATAGCAGCCCACAACCAACAACCAGTTACACAATATACAGAACTCATCCACAACAGCAAACACTGACAACATCGAAAATCAGCCCCCAAAACCAGTAGCAACCAATAGAAAACAGGAACAAAAAGCCTCGCCCCTCCATGCTGCCAGAACCAGTCCCGAGCACACAGAAGCATTCTTGATCTGACGAAGAACTGAGGTGAAACTGGGCTGTAACTTCGAAGATGGATGACAAGGCATCTTGCACACGAAGGTCCAACATCGAGATCACCACAACTACAACTGGAGACCGGCGTGACACCAACGAAACTGGCAGCGAGATCTGAGGACAGGGGATCACCAATACAGTCACCGAGGACATCGAGCCCGACCAGGCTCCCAAGGCCCTCACAAGATCCTAGATCCGAAATGGGGAACGACCGCAAGAAATCATCTCAGGACCAGATCACGCAGAAATGACATGAGCCAAAGCCGCAGCAAGATCCCGAAGCCAGGGGAGGTGAGGTCAACGATGTGCGAACCGGATCCAGCATCATGTGATCTAAAGCCGAGGCCAAATCACAAATCACGGGGCCAGTCCACACTGATCAGTCAACCATCGGTGCCAAACAAGGACTATTCATCTGTCGTTGAGGCCAGACCGCACCGGAGGGGGAAGGGGGGATGATCTGGGAGGATCCCTAGTGGTGCAAGAGGAAGATGAGCTACCACTCTGAAGCCTCATCATTATCTTTTTAGGGGTTTTGAGGGTTTATAGGGTTATTTAGGATTTTTTTGGGTTTTTTGGGTTTTTTTCAATTCTTAGGGGATTTTGGGGTTTTATGATTTTTTTTTTGGTTTTCTTATGGGTATTTAGGGCTGATAGGGTTTTTTTGACATTTTTAGTGGTTTGAAGGATTTTAAAATTTTTTAGTGGTTTTAAAAGGTTTAAAGGTTTTGGGGGTTTTTAAGGTGTCTAGTATTTTTAGGGGGTTTTCAAGGTATTTAGAATTTTTTGGTTTTTTTGGGTTTTATGGGTTTTTATATTTTCAATGATTTATTATTGATTTTATGTGTTATTCAATGTTATTATATATTTTTTGAGAATTTTTTGGAATTTTATTATTTTTAGGGTTTTTTGGTTTTTTATTGTTTCTTTTTGTTTTTCTGTCTTTATTTTGAATTTTTCATGGTTTTTAGTGTGTTAAGAGTTTTTTTAACATTTTTTCTGTTTAAAGGGTCTTAGAGTTTTTCATGGATTTTCAGGGTTTTCTTGGTTTTTATGGTATTTATGGGTTTTATGTTTTTCAATGGATATTAGGGTTTTTAGGGTCTCTTAGGGATTTATTTTTGAATTTTTAGCCTTTTAGGTTTGAAAGTGGTTTAAGTGCTTCTCGGTTCTTATGGTTTTCTTTGGGTTTTTCTACATTTTAGTTTTTTTTTGTTTTTCAAGATATTTAGGGCATTTTTAGGATTTTTATAGTTTTTTAGGGTTTTAGGGGATCTGAGGGTTTTACGGTTTTTAGTGTTTTTAGGGAATAATAGTTTTTAAAATTTTTAGGTGTTTATGGGTTTTATGTGTTTTTAGATTTTTATGGGTTTCTTATGGTATTTTAATGTTTTTTTTGGTGTTTAACAATTTTAATGATTCTTTGGGATTTTTTAGTATTTTCATTTGTTTTAATGGATTCCAAGAGTTTTTAGGGGCTCTAGGTATTTTATAGTATTTTTGGGGTTTTAGGGTTTTGTCTATGTTTTTAGGGTTTTAATGGTTTTTAGAGTTTTCTGACATTTTTTGGGGTTAAAATCATTTTTTGAGTTTTTAGTGGGTTTTAGGGTTTCTATGGGGTTTATATTTTTTTATGGTTTTTAATTTTATTTGGGGTTTTAGGGTCTTTTTGTGGGGGGTTATGCATTTTAGTATTTTAGGGTTTTTAGGTGTTTTTTTTTGTTTTTATTTTTTTTATTATGGTTTGGGGGGGTTGTTATTATAATTTTTAGGGATTTAGGGGTTTTTAATCACGTTTTTAGAGTTTTGGAGTGTTTTTATGGTTTTATAGGGTTTATGAGTTTTTTAAATTTAGGGGTGTTTAATTTTTTTTTTTGTGTTTTCAGGGTTTTAAAATTTTCTTTCGAGTTTTTAGCATTTTTTAGGGGTTTAAAGGGTTTTTAGTGTTTTGGGTTTTTTAGGGTTTTTATGGGTTTTTAGGGTTTTTTGAGTTTTTTAGGGTTTTATGATTTTTAGGATTTTTTTATGGTTTTTATATTTTTAATGTTTTTAGGTTATTAGGGGTTTTTAGTGCTTTATAAGTTTTTATCATTTTATTGGGGGTTTTCTGGGTTTTCTGGGTTTGTTAATTTTTTTTGTATTTTAAGGAATTTAACTGAATTTTTATGTTTTTCTACATATTTTGGGATATTTTAGGGTTTTAGGTGGTTTTAGGGTTCTAAGGGTTTTTTGGTATTTCATTGTTTTTTTAGATTTTCATGGGTTTAATGTTTTTTATGACTTTTAACATTTTATGGGTTTAATGGGTTTTTAGTGATTTTGGTGTTTTCTGGTTTTAATTGGTTTTTAAGGTCTTTTATGGAATTTGTATTATTTTATGGTTTTTAGGGGGTTTTAGTATTTTTATTGTCTTTATGGGTTTTATGTGTTTTTAGTTTTTTATGTTTTTCTTAGAGTTTTTTCTTAGTTTTGTGGGTTTTTAACATTTTAAGATTTTTTTTGGATTTTTATGGTTTTTTAGGATTTTTAGTGTTTTAGGGTTTTCATGATTTTTTTTTATTTTTAGGGGTTTTTTAGATTTTTGGGTATTTAATGTTTTTATATTTTTTAATTTTTGTAAGGTTTTATAGGGTTTTTAGTGTTGGTAGTGGTTTTTAGGGTTTTTATCGGGTTTTGGATTTTTTTTATTTTTAGAGGTTTTACGATTATTAATATTATATATGGTTTTTATCATTTTTAAAAATTTTAGTTGTTTAATGTTTTTTAGGTTATCACTGTTTTGTTAATGTTTTTCAAAGGTATTATGGTTTTTTTTCATTTTTTGGATTTTTAGGTATTTATTAGGATTATTATGGTTGTTGGGGTTTCATGTGATTTGGAGGGTTTCAAAAAAAGTTAGGGGTTTTTGGGTTTTTATGGTGTTTTGGGGGTTTTGCGTTTTTTAAGTTCTCTAGCATTTTAGGTTTCTTGATTTGTTTATTTTTTTTTAGGGGTTTAAAAGGGTTATATAGTTTTTAGTGAATTTTTGGGTTTTTAAATTTTTTTATGGTCTTAAGGTTTTTTATAGTTTTTAGGGGTTTATAGTTTTTAGGGTTCTTTATGGGTTTTATCATGTTTAGGTTTTTTAGAGGGTTTATGTGTTTTACGGTTTTAAGGTTTTCTTAAGAGTTTTTTGATTTTTTACATTTTTAGGGATTTTTATGATTTTTTTGGATTTTTATGGTTTTTGGTATGTTTGGTAATTTTTAGGATTTTTTTTTGGGTTTTAGGGTTTATTAGGGTTTTTAGTGTTTTCAGGTTTTTAGGGGTTTAAAATTTTTTTAGGTTTCTTACTTTTTATTAGGGGATTTATGGTTTTAATGGGTTTTTACAATTTTAGGTATTTTATCGATTTTTTTGGATTTTTATTGATTTTGGGCTTTTTAGGGATTTTATGGATTTTGAGAGTTTAGGGGCTTTCCAATTATTATTGGTTTAATGATTTTTTAGTGTTTTTTGTATTTTTTTAGGTATTTTATTATTTTATATAGTTTTTAATGTTTTTAGGGGATGCAAGTGTTTCTATAGTTTTTAGTGGGTTTGTAGGGTCTTTACAGATTTTATAGTTTTTATTATTTTTAAGGGATTCATATTTTTTAGGGTTTTATGGGTTTTTAGTGTTTCTTAGGGTATTTAATTTTTTTTGTTTTTTAGGTGTTTTTTGTGTGTTTTTATTTTTTAATGGTTTTCTTAGGTGTTTTCAGGGTTTTTAGGGGTTTTATTTTAATAAGGATATTTAGTGATTTTTAGGGTTTTATGGTTTTCAAGTATTTTGAGTGTATTTATGTTTATTAGGGTCTTTAGGTTTTTCCAGCATTTTTGGTTTTTTTTATTTTTATGGGATTTATGTATTTTTATGATTTTTAAGGTTTTCTTACTATTTTAAAGGGTTTAAGTGGGTTTTTTACATTTTTAGTTACTTTTTTATTTCTATAATTTTATGTTATTTGTGGTTTTTAGGGTTGTTTTCACGTTTTTATGGTTTCTTAGGGTTTTTAGGGATTTTATAGTTTTTTAGGATTTTAAATTTTTTTCAGTTTATTAGTTATCAAAGGTTCTTGATAATTTATTGACATTTTTAGAGGTTTAAAACATTTTTAGAGTCATTATTGGATATTTAAGTGTTTTTTTTGGGTTTTTGAAGTTTTTGGGGTTTTTTGTTTTCATGATTTTAGGTTTTTGGTGTTTTTTTGGAATATTATTGTTTTTAGGTATTTTAGTGGTTTTATGTGTTATTTATGTTTTTAAGGTTTTTTTAAGGATATTAGGGTTTGTTGGGGGATTATTATTTATGTTTTTATGGGATTTTTAATTAATGTATGTTTTTGGGGTATTAGGGATTTATAGGGGTTTTAAATGTTTTATGGTTTTTATGGGTTTTTTGGGTTTTTAGGGGTGTTTGAGTTTTGAAGGATTTTAAGGGTTTTTAGTGTTTTTAACATATTTAGGGCTTTAAATGGTTTTTATAGTTTTAGTTGTTTTATTGTTTTATGTTTTTAATGTTTTCAAATGTGTTTTGTTGGTTTTATGGTTTTTAGGGGGTATAGGATTTTAGAGCCTTTTAGGTTTTTTAATGTTTTAGGGGCATCTGAGTTTTTAGCTTTTAAAGGTGTTCTTTGGGGTTTTTACTGGTTTTAGGATTTTTAGGATTTTCATAAAGGTCAAGGAATTTTTAGTATTTTTATGATTTTTTTTGGGGTTTTAGGTTTTTAGGGTTCATAGAGTAATTTTCATTTTTGAGTGCTTTTATGATTTTTTTGTGGTTTTTCGTGTTTTAAGTTTTGTTAGATTTTCTTAGTGGTTATCTGGGAATTTAGGGTTTTTACATTTTTAGTGATTTTTAGTTCTTTATTGGAATTTATATAATTTTTTTAGATATTATGACTGTTTTTCAGGTTTTTTGTGTTTTCATGGTTTTCATGGGTTTTTTGGGTTTTTATGGTTATTTAAGTTTTTAGGGTCATAAATGTTTTCAGAGTTTTGATAATATTTTATGGGTTTAAGGGGTTTTATAGTTTTTTTGTGGGTTTTTTATTCTTTTTATGAGTATTTAGGGATTTAATATTTTTCAGAGGGTTTTATGGATTTAAGGTTTTTAATATTTTTCTGGTGTTTATTACTTTTTAGGTTTTTAGGTGTTTTAAGTGTTTTTATGTTATTATGGTTCTCGTAGTTTTCTTTTGGGACTTTGGTGTTTTTCATGTTTTTCGAGAATTTAAGGATTTTTTTGGATTTTAATGATTATTTGAAGTATTATGGATATTGAGGGGTTTCCTAGTGTTTAAGGGTTTTATCAATTTTATAGTTTTATGGGGTTTTAGTGTTTTTACATTTTAAATTTTTTTCTACGGTTTTTTTGTGTTTTATTTTATTTTATTTTCTTAGTTTTTTTCAATCATTTTTTTCAATTTTAAGGGTTTTTATGGTTTTTTGGGTTCTTAAGGTTTTTTGGGTTTTTATTGGTTATTGAGTGTTTTGGGTTTTTAGGGATTCTAATATTTTTTAAATGTTTTTAAGTATTTAAATGGATTTTAGAGTATTTTTAGGGTTTTTATGTTTTCTAGTGTTTTAGGGATTTAGGGTTTTTAGTTTTTTTAGGGATTTTTAGTTTTTTTAGGTTTTTAAGGCTTACATTGGGTTTTTTCTAGGTTTTTGGGTTTTTATGTTTTATGAATTTTAATTGATTATGTAGGATTTTTATTGGATTTTAGATCTTTTATTGATTTTTAGGGTTTTAGGGGTTTTAGGTTATTTAGAGTTTTTATGGTTTCTGAGGTTTTCAGGTTTTTTTGAGTTTTATTGGTTTAATGTTTTTTAGAGTTTTTAAAAATTTATAGTTTTAACGGGTTTTAAGAGCTTTAGTAGTTTGTAGTGGTGTCATGGGGTTGTAGGGATTTTTATTATTTTTAGGTATTTTATTTATAGGATCTTTTGGGTTTTATATTTATTTTTATGGGTTTTATGTGTCGTTAGGTTTCTAGTATTTTCATTATTTTTTCATGGTTTTTAGGGTTTAAGGGATTTTTGGAGTTTTTTGTGTTTTTAGTGTTTTTAACATTTTTAGGGTTTTTATTGTTTCTTTTTGTTTTTCTAGGTTTTATGTGCTTTAAGGTTTATATGGTTTTATTATGTTTTTTAGGTTTTTTAGATTTTATAGGTTTTAGTTATTTTTAAGGCTTTTGGGTTTTTTATGTTTTTTGGGTTTTTATAGTTTTGAGGGTTTTGAGGATTTTTATGTTTTTATCGCCTCTTAGGGTTTTGGTGTTCTTTGGTTTCTGGGGGTTTTATGGTTTTTTATTTTTATATAATGCTTTTAGGGGTCTAAAGGGTTTTAGAGTTTTCATATTTTTATGGGTTTTGGGTTATTAATGTTTTATGGGGTTAGTGGTTTTTATGGGTTTAAAGAGTTTTTTTTGGGTATTTAGTGTATTTTTTGTTTTTAAGGGGTTTTAAGTGTTTTTATATTTTATATATTTTTTAATTTTATTGTGGTCATAATGTGTTTTTTGATTTTTTAAGTGGGGTTGTTGGGTTTTTATGGATTTTTAGGGTTTTAAGGTACTTAGAGGTCATTATGGGTTTTATAGTTTTTAGTGTTTTTAAGATTTTTATCATTTTTTTGGTTTTTAGGAGTTTAAAGTATTTTTTTTTTGTTTTTAAGGTTTTCTAATGGGTTTTTAGTGTTTTAGGTTTTTCTAAGGTTTTTTGGATTTTATGGATTTTTAAGATTTTAAATCCTTTTAATGTTTTTATGAATTCTGATGATTTTTTGGGTTTTTTGGTTTTTTGAGTTGTTATCATTATTTGGTTTTTAGTGGATTTAAGTGTTTTAAGGTTATTAATGTTATCTTAGGTTTTCAGGGTTTTATCTTTTTTATGGATTTACCGAATTTTTTGTTATTTTTATTGGTTTTTAAGGAATTTAGAAAATTTCAAGGGTTTTAGTGTTTTTAGGAGCTTATGGGGTTTTTTTTGGTTTTTTGGTTTTTTGAATTGTTATTTTAGTTTCTAAGGATTTTATGGGTTATCAAAAAATTTATCATTTTTAGGGGTTTAAAGTGTTTTTTGTGTTTTTTGTGGGATTTGAGGATTGTATAGGGGTTTTTCCTTTTTGATGGTTTTAGGGGATTAATGGTTTTTAGGGTTTTTAGGACTTTTTAGGAGGTTTTAGAGTTTTTATCAGTTTTTTGGATTATTAGGGGTTTTAAGTGTATTTAGGTTTTAATGGTTTTCTTAGGTTTGTTATTTATTTATTACGATTTTTGTGATTTTGTGGATTTTTTTTGGATTTTTAGGATTTTTTGTCTTTATGGAATTTCAAAAATTTAGGAGTTTTTTTTGCTTCGGGTATTATGTATTTTAGTGTAGTTTAAATTTTTTGGTATTTTATGTGATTTTAGTTTTTTATGGTTTTATAAGGGGTTTTCCAATATTTTAGGGTATTTTAGGTTTTTAGTAAGATTTAGATATTTTTATGATTTTTATGGTTTTAGGTTTTTAGGAATTTGTGGGTTTTTAGGATTTTTAGGGTTTTTATGTTTTTTATGTTTTTTTTTCAATTTTATGGTTTTTTTATTTTTTCATGGTTCTTAAATATTTTATTTTATTTTTACAATTTATTGGTTTTAAAGAGTTTTACAGTTTTTAGTGATTTTTTAGTGTTTTTATGTGATTTTAAGGGTTTTAAGGAATTTATGTATTTTTATACCTTTAATGTTTTCTTAGTTGTTTTCAAGGTTTTTAGTGTTTTTTATATTTTTAGGGAATTTAGTGTGTTTTAAAGAATTTATGGATTTTTAGGTTTTTATGTATTTTGAGGGTTTTTTTGGATTTTTGGGGTGTTGGGGATTTTTTTGGTTTTTTTGGATATTAGGGGTTTTTAGGGTTTTAATGGTTGTTAATGTTTTTACGGTTTTAATGGGTATTTAGATTTTTTTAGTGGTTTTATGGTTTTTTGTGTATTTTGGGTTTTTAAACAATTCAGGGGTTTTATGGTTTTAGTGGGGATTAGTATTTTTAGGGTCTTTTAGGTGTTTTAGCATTTCTTAGGGGTTTTAAGTGTATTTATTTTTTAAGGATTTATTCGGAGTTTTTAGTTCTTTTGTGCGTTTAAAAATTTTAGGGATTTTTGGGGAATTTATGATTTATATATATTTTTGAGTTTTTAAGGATTTTTTAGGATTAAAGGGCTTTTAGTGTTTTTTTGTTTTTAGGGGTTTTAGAACATTTAGGTTTTTAGGTTTTTAATTTTTTGTATGTTTATAATGTTTTCATAGGGGTTTTCTTGGTTTTATGGTTTTTTTAAAAGTTTAAGTATTTTTTGGATTTTTAAGTTTCTAAGGTGTTTATGGATTTTTAATTTTTTTGGGTTCTTTATGTTTTTTTGGATTTTTTTGGTTTTTTTTAGTTTTTTAGATTTTTTTTCAGCTTTTAGGGTTTTAAAGAGTTTATAACGTTATTATGGTTTTAAAGGGTCTTTTTAGTTTTTAATTGTTTTAAGGGTTTTAATGAGGTTTTCATAATGTTAAATTTTTAAGGGTTTTATGGTTTTTATGAATTTTAGGGGCTTTTACATTTTTTAGGGTTTTTCTCTTTTTTTTTTGTTTTTTAGGGGTTTTAATTTTTTTAGTTTTTAAGGTTTTCATAGGATGTGTCAAGGATTTTTGGGTTTTATATATATATAGGGATTTGAAGGATTTTTTTTGTTTTTTATAGTTATTTGGGTTTTATGGATTTTTAAGGATTTTTATACATTTTTTGGTTTTTTGAATTTTGGGGTTTTTTTTTGGGATTTTAGGGGTTTCAATGGTTTTTATTTTTTTTAATAATTTGAGGGATTTCAAGGGATTTTAGTATATTTAATCATTTTATGGTTTTTATTTTTTTAGTGTTTTTTAATTTTTCGGGGGATTTTATGGTTTTCAGTTGTTTGAAGTGTTTTTCGGTTTTTAAGGTTTTATTAGGGTTCTCATAGTTGATAGATTTTTTTTTAATTTTAGCGTTGTATTAGTATTTTTATTGGTTTTTTGGAATTTTATAGATTTTGAGGGTTTCTATTTTTTTAATGTTTTTATGGTTTTTAGTGTTTTTAGGGTTTTCATAGGTTTTTTGTTTTTTTAGGTTTTTATGCTATCCTTAATGGATTTTGGGTTATTTATGTTTTCAAGGATTTTTATGTCTTTTTTAGGATTTTTATTTTTTTTATGGTTTTTATGGATTTGGAGTGTTTTTAAGTGTTTTTAGGGGATTTTTGGTTTTTAGGATTATTTTTGGTTTTTATGGGTTTTAATGATTCTTAGAGTTTTTTAATGTTTCTAGGGGTTTAAAGGGTATTTAATATTTTTCACGTTTTTAGTGGGTTATTAGTGTTTTTTTTGAATTTTTAGTTTTATATGGTTTTCATAGGTTTTTACGTTTTTTCGGTTTATTATGGTTTTTATGGTATTAAGGATTTTAGAGATTTTTTTAATTTTCAAAGGTGTTAATTGTTTTTAGGTTTTTAATTTTTTTATTAGGTTGTTTTTGTTTTTTATGGGTTTTTATGTTTTCAGGGTTATTTTTTGATTTTTTGGTTTTTTTTTGTTTTTAGGGCTTTCAAATGCTGTTACTGTTTTATGATTTATAGATATTTCTATGGTTTTTACCATTTTAGTTTATAAAGTGTTTTAAGTGTTCTTATGGTTATATGGATTCATAGGGGTTTCATGGTTTTTTACATTTTTAGTGATTTTAAGGTATTTCTTTTGGGTTTTTATGTTTTTATGGATTTTTTGGCTATTGATGGTTTTTAGTGTTTTGCGTTTTAATGGGCTTTTTAAGGTGTTTTTTTGGGGTTTTATTTTTATATATTTTTTGGGTTTTTAAGGTATTTTATATTTTTATAATGTTGAAGGGGTTTAAAGGGTTTTTAGATTTTTTAGTGGGTTTTGGGATTTTAGGGGATATTAGTGATTTTTAAGGTTTTCAGGGGCATATATAGTTTTTACGATTTTTAGGTTTTTTAGAGTTTTTAGGTTATTTATGGGTTTTAAGTGTTTTTAAGTTTTTATTATTTTCTTAGGGGTTTTCAGGATTTTAGGGGTTTTTATGTTAATAGGTATTTTTTGAATCATTAAGGATTCATATGGGTTTTTAGGATTTTTAGGGTTTTAAGGCTTTTTAGGGTTTTTTGGATTTTTAAGGATTTAGTATTTTAATAATTATTATTTTTTAAGGGGTTTACGTTTTATTTTTTTATTATTTTCTTATCATTTTTAGGGGCGTTTATTTCATTGGTTTTAAGTCTATAATTAATTTTTAGGGTTTTTACGGTTTTAGGGTTTTTTTATTTTTTGGGGGTTTTGTACATTTAGTGCTTTAGAGATATTTATGTGTTTAAAGGGTTTTTATAGCTTTGTAATGTTTTTGTGTGTTTAATTGGGTTTTATAGTTTTTTGTTTTTTACAAGTTTTTAGGTTTTTAGGATTTTTATGGTTTTTATTGTTTTTAGGGTCTTTAAGTTGTTTGGGGTTTTTACTATTTTTTTCGATTTTCAAGTGATTGATATGTTTTTCTGTGTTTGATGGTTTCTTACGCATTCTCGGTGTTTTCTTTGTTTTCTGGGATTTTAAATTATTTCTAATGATTTTTCTGGGGATTTAGATTTTTACGGATTCTGGGGGGTTGTCCAGAATTTTAGTGTTTTTACACTTCTAGGGTTTTTAGTGTTTTTTAGGATTTAAATGGTATTTTGGGGTTTTATGTTTTTTATGGTTTTTTTGTTCTAATGGTTTTTTTGGGTTTTAAGGTTTTTTTTGGGTTTTTATGGTTTTTTGATTTTGTTAACATTTTTAGTATTATCATGGTTTTTTATAATTTAAAGTGGGTTTTAGGGGTTTTATGGGGTTAACAGGTTTTTTTAATGTTTTTAGGGGTTTTTATGGATTTTAGTGGGTTATAGAGTTTCTATGGTCTTCGTGGATATTTTATTTATTAGGTTTGTAAGTGTTTTATGTGTTTTTAGGTTTTTTAGGTTTTTTAGAGTTTTCTGTGCATTAGGGTATTTTTTACATTTCTAGGTGTTTTAGGGTTTTATGGATTTTTATTATATTTATGGGTTTGAGGGATTTTGACTTTCTTTAGGGACTTTGATAGTTTTATGGTTTTTAATTTTTTTGGGGTATTAGGTTTTTATAGGGATATAAGTGATTTTTGGATTTTATGTTTTTCTTAGGATTTCAGGGATTTAGGTTTTTATAGGATTTTTTGGTTTATTGATTTTTTAGGGTTTTTAGGGTTTTGAGGGTTATAGGTATTTATGTTTTTTATTTTTTTGGTGTTTTTGTGTTTTTAGGGAATAAATGTTTTTTAGAGTTTTTAATGTTTTAGGGGTTTAAATGCCATCTAATATTTTAAGTGGTTTTTAGGGTTTTCCTGGGGATTTTTCTTTCTTTTGATGCTTTTAAGTGTTTTTATGGTTTTTTGGATTTTTTGGGTTTTTAGGTTTTTAGGGACTTAAGTGGTTTTTCAGGTTTTCATTATTTGTTAGTATTTATGGGATTAAAAATTTAATGTTTTTTTAGTTTCCCTTACGGGTTTGCATGGTTTTTTTTTGTTTTCGGTCTTTTTTGGTATTTTTTAATATATTTATGGGATTTTGGGCTTTTAGATATATTTAGTGTTTTCAATGGTTTTTAAGGATAAGCATTCATTAGGTTTCTTGTGGTTTATTATGTTTTTGTTTTTTAAAATATAATAGGGTTTTTATGTGTTTTTTAAAAACAAATTATGTTTTCAAGATTTTTAAGGTATTTTTAATACTTTAATTTTTATTTAAGGTTTTAGTGGATTTTTATATTTTCACAGGTTTTAGGATTTTTTTTTTGGTTTTTTTGGTTTGGTTGGGTTTTTAGAGTTTTTTAGGGATTTTATGCATTTAAAAATTTTTATTGTATTATGTGTTTTAAAGAGATTTTAGAGTTTGTAGAGGGTTTAATAATTTTTACGGGGTTTTATAGGTTCTTGAGATTTTATAGGATTTGATTTTTTATGGTTTTTGGATTTTTTTTATGGTTTAGGGGTTTTATGTTTCTTTGGTTTTTTAAGGTTTTCATAATGTTTTTAGTGTTTTATTGCATTTTAAATTTTTAGGTATTGTTAGGTATTTCTTAGTAATTTTATATATTTAATGGATTTTATGGTTTTGATGAATTTTAAGGGTTCTTATGGTTTTTAGTGGTTTTTTGATATTTTTTATTTTATGGGTTTTTTAGTTTTTAGAGTTTTTGATATTTTATAGATATTGTAATATTTTCAATGTTTTAAAGGCTGTTTAAGTGTTTTTAGTGATTTATTTACGTTTTTATGTGTTTTTAAAGTATTTTAAGTTTTTAGGATTTTTATTGTATTGAAGGTATTTATAATTTTTTGGGGTTTTAGAATTTTTTTTGGGTTTTTAGGGATTTTAACTATTTATAAGATTTTATGGTGTTCGTAGGATTTTTAGGTTTTTTTGGGTTATTTATATTTTTTGGAATTTTTAGGCTTTTTATGTATTTTTATTCTTTTTAGGGTTATTAGTGATTTTGAGGGATTTGAGATGTTTTTAGGGGATTAGGGTCTTTTAGGGTTTATATCGTTTTTTTTTGTTTTTAGGGGGTTTAAGTGTTTTTTTTTTCATTTTTTTCTTTTGGTGTTTTAGTTTTTTTTCACTTTTGTTTTTTTTTCAATTTTAAGGGATTTTAAGGAATTTTATGGTTTATCATGGTTTTTAGGGTATTAGGGTTTGACTGGTTTTTTGGTTTTTTTGGTGTATTTGGGTATTCATGAGTATTTACTATTTTTAAGGGGTTTTAGAGTTTTTAATGTTTTGAGTGGTTAAAGGGTTTTTAGAGTTCCTTGTAGCTTTTTGTGCTTTTATGGGTTTTTATGGTTTTTATGGTTTTCAGGTTTTTTTAGTTTTTTTTTTGGTTTTTGGGGATTTATTGTTTTATCTGGGTTTATCATTATTTTGGTTTTTATGGATTTTATGCATTTTTACGTTTTATGGTTTTTAAAGGGTTTTTAGGGTTTTAGGGTTTTTTATGTTTTTAGTGATTTTAGGGAATTTTTAATATTTTTATGATTTTTGGGTTTTTGTTATTTTGATAGTTTTTTATGTTTTTAGGGATTTAGGGTTTTAATGATTTTTAAGGATTTAGTTTTTTTTGTTTTTTTAGTTTGTTAATATTTTTTAAAATTTTTAAAAATTATAGGGGTTTAAAGAGTTTTTATATATTTTTTGTAGTTTGAGAGTTTTATGGGTTTAGGTTTTTTTACAGAGATATAGGTTTTTATGTTTTTTAGAAGATTTTTAGGTTCATTTACGGTTTTTAGCATTTTATGTGTTTTTCCTGGTATTAATTATTTTTAGGGTTTTGAGTTTTTCTTATGGGTTTTCCGAGTTATAGGGGTTTTTACATTTTTAGGAAATATTTAGGAATTGTTGGGTTTTTTATGGGTTTTTTGTTTGTTGGAGGTTTTTTTGTGGTTTTTAGGGTTTTTAGGAGTTTTAATGGTTTTTTATGTATTTAAAATTTTTTATGTTTTTTTAGGGTTTTATATGTTTTCAGGTTTTAGGTTTTTCTTTAGGGTCTTCAATGTTTTTAGGGTTTTCCCAATTTCATAGATTTTTTATGATTTTTAAGGTTTTTATATTTTTTTTTGGGTTTTATGTAATTAATATTTTTATGGTTTTCTTTGACGGTTTTAGGGTGTTTATCAATTTTTTATGTTTTTGGGTTTTTTTATTGATTTTTTAGAGATTTTTGGGGTTTTTAATATTTTTTTAGCATTTTTAGTTTTTTTAGGGATCATAACTGTTTTTAGGTTATTTAGGTTTTCTTAGGGTTTTTGAGGGTTTTGGGGGCTTTTTTACAGTTTTAGGGATTTTTTAGGATTTTTTAGGATTATTATTTTTTTTATGGGTCTTAATTATTTTAACGGTGTTTATGGTCTTTTAGGGTTGTTATATGTTTAATGTTTTTTTGGTTCTTTAGGAGTTTTTTATTTTTTAGTGTTTTTTATGTTTTTATTGTTTTTTTATGTTTGTATAGTTTCTAATGTTTTCAGGGGTTCAAAATGTTATATAGTTTTAGTGTGTTTTTTTTGGTTTTTATGGGTTTTAAGGGTATTTTTTTGGTTTTTTTGGTTTTTTTATTTTTTGTATTTTAGGGATTTTAGCGGTTTTTAGAGTTTTTATCATTTTTGATGTTTTAGGGGTTTTTAGACTTTTTTATGGTTTTAAGGGTTTTTTATTGTTTTTCTATATTTTTAGTTTTTTTAAAATTTTTGGGTATTTGTTTTTGGATTTTTTTAGGGGTTTTATGGTTTTTAGGGTTTTTATAGATTTTGAGGGTTTTGGTGTATTTAAGGTTTGTTTTTTTATGTTTTTTAGAGGAATTGAGTGCTTTTTGGGCTTTAATGTTTTTAATTATTTTTAGGGTTTTAGTTTTTTTAGGTTTTTAGGGATTTTTTTGGATAATATTTATTTTTTGGGGTTTTCCTGTTCTTTTTTTTGCAATTTTGAGGGGATATTCGGGGTTTTTTGGATCTTTAGTTGTTTTATGAATTTTTGGGTTTTTAGATGTATTTTAGGTTGATTATGGTTTTTAAGGTTTTTATATTTGTTTATCCTTTTTAGGGGTTTAAAGGGGTTTCATGTTTCTAGGTCAGTTTTTATGATTTTTAATGGTTTTAAAGGTATTTACTGGTTTTTTGGTTTCTAGGGTTTTTAGGGATTTTTAGGGGTTCTAAATTCATTTAGGGTTTTTATAATTTTGTATGTTTTTAGGGGTTTTAAAATTTTTTAGGTTTTCAACGTTTTGTTTGGGTTTCTTGGGTTATTTAGGTTTTTAGGATTTATAGGGGTTTTAAGTGTTTTAGGATTTTAAGGTTATCATGGGGTTTTTTAGGGGTTTTAATATTTTTTGGTATTTTTAGGTTTTTTAATAATTATTATGGGTTTTAGGGTTCTTTGGTATTTTAATGGATTTTTTGCGTTTTTTTGGTTTTTAGGGTTTTATCACTTGTTTAGGGGTTTTAAGGTTATATAGATATTTTTAATATTGTTAGGGGTTTATGTGTTTTATAAATTTTTAGCCATTTTTAGGATTTTATGGTTTTTTTTGTATTTTTTGGAGGTCTTATGGTTTTAGTTTTATAGTGTTATTAGTGTTTTCATGGTTTTTAGAGTTTTTTGTGTTTTAGGGGTTTCAATTGTTATTAGGATTTTGAGTATTTCATTAGGTTTTTAGTGTTTTTTGGGTTTTTATATTTTAATGGGATTTTTAGGTCTGTCTTAGGATATTTATGAAAATTTTGGATTTTAGGGATTTTGAAGGATTTTAGTGTGATATAGAGTTTTTAGGTTTTTATGGTTCTTTTGTTTTTTAGTCTTTTTTTGTGTTTTTTTTATTTTTAAATTTTTAAGAGTTTTTTATCTTTTTTTTTGTTTTGAAGTGATTTTAGTGATTTTAGTGGATTATTAGGTTTTTATGGTATTTAATTTTTTTTTATGTTTTAGGATTTTCATAGGTTTTTCTGGGTTTTGTGGATTTTTAGAGGGTTTTAGGATTTTTATGGGTTTTAGGGGTTCAAGATATTTTGAGGTGTTAATTTTTTTTAAGGTACTTATGGTCTTTCATGGATTTTAGGGAGGTTACGTTTCTTGGGGTTTTATTGTTTTTTATATTTTTTATTGTCTTTAGGGGTTTAATGGTTTTTATTGTTTTTATGGGGATTAATAGTTTTTATGTTTTTCAAGGGTTTTTATATTTTTAGGGTCTTATGGTTTCTAGAGATTTTAGGGTACTTAGAATTTTTAGGATTTTATGGACATTAGGTGTTTTTATGGTTTTATGGTTTTCTATGAGTTATTCATGGTTTTAGTGTTTTTATGCTTTTTTGAATTTTTTTTATTATTAGGATTTTTATGGTCTTTTAGGGGTTTTAGGGATATTGAGGGTTTTTACGGTTTTCGGGTTTTAAGGGATTTTGTGGTTTTTTGGTTTTGTGGGTTTTTGGTTTTTTTTAGTTTTTTGTGTGTTTTGTTTGGTTTTAAAGATTTTAATAGTTTTTAAGGATTTTAAGGGTTTAATAGGTTTTTAATGTTTTAGTGGTTTTATGGTTTTATGGTTTTCCTTGTTTCCTTAATTTTTTATTGGGTTTTATGTTTTTTATGGTTTTTATGGGGTTTTAGAGTTTTTAGGGTTTTAAGCTTTTTTAGAAATTTAGGGGTTCTAATTATTCTAACATTTTAAGGTTTTATTTTGGGATTTTAGTTTTTGTTTCTGTTCTTTATGTATTTGAGTATTTTAGATATTTTTATGGTTTTTATGGATTTTTAGGGGTTTAAGGGATTAAAGGGTTTTTTGGGTTTTTGGGGGTTTTCATTATTTTTTCATATTTTTAGGTTTTTAACGATTTTTAGAGTTTTTATAATTTTTAAGGGTTCAAAGGATTTATATATATTGGGTGGTTTATTGGGTATTTATGGTTTTTTAGTGTTTTAATAGTTCTTAGGGGTTTATGGTTTTTAGGTTTTTTAGCATTTTTATGCTTTTAGGGGTTATAAGTGTTTTTTTGTTTATAATGTTTTAAAAGGGATTTTCATGTTTGTTATGGTTTTTTTTTTGTTTTTTTGGGATTTTTTGGGTATTTTTATGATTTTTATGTTGGTTAGGGTTTTTAGGGATGTTGATTGTTTTTAGGGGTTTTGGGTTTTTTTGAGTTTTTTTGGTTTCTGGAGTTTTTTTATTGGTATTAGATTTTTTTTAAACATTTTTACGTGTTTTATGGGTTGTTAGGATCTTTAGTGGTTTTATGGGTTTTTAGTGTTTTTTATGGTTTTTAGTTCTTGTTATGGTTTCTCAGGTTTTCTTGTTTTTATGGTTTTTTTTTTCAATTTTTAGGTTTTTAGGGGTTTTACGGGTTTATATGATTTTCAAGTCTTCATATATGTTTTCCCGATTTTTAGGGGTTTTTTGTTTTTATGGATGTTTTTGGATTCTTATAATTTTTAGGGTTTTATGTTTTTTTGGGATTTTGGGATTTTTTGGGGTTTTACGTTTTCTTATAGTTTATAGGGGTTTTTTTATTATTTGGGCTTTAAAGGATTCTTAATATTTTTAACTTTTTTAGTTCTCTAAATTTTTGTTAGATTTTTTATTTTTTCTAGGGATTTTATGGGTTTTCGGGTTTTAATGTTTGTAGGGATTTTATGGTTTTTTAGGGTTATTATGTTTTTAGGGTTTATAAATGTTTTTTTATATTTTTAAGTGTTTTAGGGGAAAGGAAGATGCAAGGGTCGGGCTATTCCCAGCCCCAGCAAATTTATTAGCAAGAAAAAAGGAGACACAACAGAAAAGGGAGGGGAGAGGTCGAACAACCCACACCCAAAAACCCCTTACAACCCACGCCAAAAAAGAGAAACAAAGAAAGAAAAAGACTCAAAAACAGACACAAAGCAGCATCATCACGTCAGATCCAGCTAGAGCCAGCATCCAGCATCACCACATCCAATCATCCCAGCAACAGAGCAGCAGCAACACATCCAATCCAACCATCCCCAGAAACCAACAACACCAAGTCCGACATCACAGCCAAACACAACCAGCATCATCAAACCACGACACAAGCACCGCAACCAAGTGCAGCCATCATCACCATCCAACAAACAACAACCAACAACTAGCAGCACAACATCAAACTCATCCACAGCAGCAGAAAAAACAAAAAAACCACACATCATCCAGCAATCATCAGCAGCCAGCAACTCATAGACAATCAATGGCCCACATCCAATCTCACAAGGTCCAGCACATAGTACCTTATCACCATGATGTTCCCTCTCTAGCAGCATAGAACCAATAGCATCAATAGAACAAGATTCAACATCACTCAACAGAACCAAAAGCCAGTATCCACATCAAAACCAAAACAGAAGCCAAAACGCAGCACCTAACCTGCCCTCCAACAACAACTTGGGAAGAAACTAGCAACTCGAAAACAAGCCAAAGTTCAGCAGAAACATAAACTCAATACCAAGACATCCACCAGTTAAGACCATGTGGACCAGCATATTAAAGAGAACACAACACAGTGTGCCCATACCTTCGTCAACAGCAAGATCGAAGAACAAGAAAGCAGAACCAGAAGACCAAACCTGCTTCCTCGACCTATTCATCCACCATGACCCTTTGAGAAGCCTGAGAAGACAGAAAGACCATCCTCGGGTCCTAAAAAGAAGCGCAGAACAGAGCACAGAGCCATAAACACTAGCGTGAAAAAGACGCAAATCCCGTCAAACCCGCTTATCACCAAGGCGAAGCCAGAACTCCCCCTGACAAAACCACAAGAGTGTCATGCCGCACTAGAGTTCCATCGGGCCGAACACAACTCTGTCCATTCGATGAAGCATCCATCGCGCCTGCGTTGACTTCGCCATCAACCTCTTCGACTTCGTCCAAATCACTAGAAAGGCACCACCACTACCTCCAAGGAGCGAATACTCCAGATCTAGCAAAGCGAATCCAAATCGAAGCAAAAAACCAGACCAAGCCTTCACCACTGCAACCTGAAACAACCCACCAGATCTCAGCACCTTCAACCATCTACCTCGATAACCACCATCGTGCTAGGGGAGAACGCCTCTCGAACAACAATCCATCCTCATCGCAAATCCTAAAGAGGTGGTTTAGGGATTTTGGGGGGGTTTAGAGATTCTGAGACTTTATAGGGGTTTATAGTTTAATTGTGGTTTCATGGTTTTAAGGGATATTTTTACGTTTTTTTGTGAAATATAGTGATTTTAAGGATTATTAAGGGTTTTAGGGTTTTAATAGTTTTTAGGTGTTTTAGGGTTTTTAAGGTTTTTATGCATTGTTTGAGTTATTAGAAGAATTTTAGATTTTTAGGGACGTAATGGTTTTTAACATTTTTATGTGCCTAAATGGGTTTTATAGATGGTAGTTTTATTTATGACTGTTATGGGTGTTTTGAGTTTTTTATGATTTTTAGGGGTTTATGGTGTTTATATATTCTTTGAATTTGAAGAACATTAAGGGGTTTTATTGTTTTTTAGGTTTTTTGGGGGTGTTTATGTGTTTTTAGGTACTAATGGTTTTCCAAGGGAATTTTATTGTTTTAGGTATTTTTAAATTTTTATATATTTTTAGTGCTTCTTTTATATTTTAATGGATTTTGATGGTTTTTAGGGTTATTGAGGGTTTTTATGGTTTATAGGGTTTCCATGGATTTTTGATTTTTTAGTTTTTTAGGGGGTTTTAGGGTTTTAATGTGATTTAAGGGTTTTCAGGGTATCAAGAATATTAACATTTTTTTGGTATTTTTTGGGCTCCTTTAGTATTTTTATGATTTTTAGGATTTTTACGGAATTCGATGAGTTTTTAGGGTTTTTGGTATTTTTAGTGTTTTATAGATTTTAGGGTTATTTGGGTTTTTAGGGTTTTTTTTGATTTTATGGTTTTTAGTATTTTTTAAGTGGATTTTATTGATTTTATGGATTTTCAAGATTTTTATGGTATTCTATGGTTTTTAGGGGTTTTGACGGGTTTTAGGGTTCTAATGATTTTTATAGTTTTTATTTTAGTGTTTTTTTTTGTTTTTTGGGTTTTAAAGGGTTTTTAGAGTTTTTGAATGTTTTTATTGGTTTAAAGGGTTTTTAGTTTTTTTTTTTATTTTTAGTGGATCAAATTGATTTTTGGTTTTTAGGTGTTTTAAAATTTTCAATGTTTTTACAGTTGTCTTAGAGATTTTCAATTTTTTTAGGGACTTTATGTTTTGAAGGATTTTTAGGATTTTTTATGGTTTTAGGGATTTTACGTGGTTGGGGGCGGGGTTTAAGGTTTTGGGGGGTTTTATATTTCTTTAGTTTTTTTGCATTTTTTAGGTTTTTTTGGAATTTTATGTGTTTTTAGTGTTTTAATGTTATATTAGGGTTTTTTTTAGTTTTTTTTATTTTTTTCATTTTTAGTTATTTTAACGGATTTTTTAGGGTTTTAATGGTTTTTTGGGTTTTTAGGGTTTTTAGGGAATTTAAGGGTTTTTAGTGTTTTTAGGTTTTTTAGGGTTTTTTTGGGTTTTTTCATTTTTTGGTGTTTTTTGGATTTTAAAATTTTTAAAATCTTTTGGGATTTAATATTTTTTATAGATTGTAGTGTGTTTTAGTAGTTTTATAATTTTTATTATTTTATTTAATTTTATGGGTTTTTTGGTTTTTAGGGTTTTAGTGTTTTTTAGCATTGCTATCATTTTTTAGGTTTTTATTGGTTCTAATATTTGTTTTTGTTTTTAATGTTTTCATAGTGTGTTTAGGTTTTTTTTGTGTCTTTTACATTTTTATGGACTTTAGGGTTTTTTTTGAATTTTCATGGGTTTTATGTATTTTTTTGGATTTTGAGGGTCTTAGGGATTTTTAGGGGGGTTTAGGCATTTACGGTTTTTTGGGAGTTTTAAGGTTTACTAGGGTTTTTATATTTTTTAGGGGTTTAAGGTGTTTTATGTGTTTTTGGTTTGTAAATATTTTATTAGGTTTTTATGGTTTTTTAATTTTTTTTATTTTTAGTGCTATTTATTATTTTTATTGTTTTTAGGATTTTTTGGTATTTTGAATGTTTTTAGGGATTTTTAGGTCGTTTATGGTTTTTATGTTTTTTTGTGGATTTTAGTGTTTTTTATGTTTATTATGGTTCATTATTTTTTCATGAGTTTTTTGAAATTTTAAAAGTTTAAAGGTTGTTTCAAGTTTTTGGTGCATTTTTTAGGTTTTTATGGGTTATTTATGTTTTTAATATTTTTAAAGGATTGTAGGATTTTTAGGATTTTTACTGATATTTTAGTTTTTTAGTGTTTTTAGAATTTTTTATATTTTTCAGGAGTTTAAATTTTTTTCATTTTATTATTGTTTTATTATTGTTTTTCACGGGTTTTAATGTTTTTCAGATTTATATGGATTTTAGATCTTTTTAT
Organism: Viscum album; assembly: GCA_963277665.1. Lineage (NCBI taxonomy): Eukaryota > Viridiplantae > Streptophyta > Magnoliopsida > Santalales > Viscaceae > Viscum > Viscum album. The sequence continues at coordinate 2,120,856,328 of OY728120.1, forward strand.
TATTTGTATTGTTCGTTTTTATTTTCATGGATTTTGAGGGGGATAGGGTTTTATAGGGTTTACAGGGTTTTTATGGTCATTATGAGTTGTTTTGAGTTCTTATTTTATTTAGTTTTTTTTAACATATTTTGGGGTTAAATGGGTTTTAAGATTTTTGTATTAGATTTTTAGGGTTTTTATGGGTTTTACAATTTCTTTTGTCTTTAGGGTGTTTATGGTAATAAGAAGTTTTATGGTTTAAGCATTTTTTATGTTTTTTAGGTGTGTTAATTTTTTTTTGGATTTTATGGTTTGATTTGGGTTTTTCCGATATTTTAGTGGTTTTTACATTTTTTGGGATTTTTTGGGATTTTTATAATTCTTATCTTTTTTTTTGTTTTTATGGTTTTTTGTGTTTTTCTGGTTCATGTAATTTTTATAGTGTATATATTTTTTAGAGTTTTTCAACATTTTTGGTGTTTAATGGGTTTTTATAGGTTTAATGGTTTTTTATGGTTTCATGGGGTTTTCTGGTTATTTATATTTTTGTCTTTTTTTAGGGTTTTTAGAAGTTTTAGGGTTTTTAGGGTTTTGATCATTTTTAGGGTTTTAGGGGTTTTAATTGTCTTTAGGTTAGTATGGTTTTTGTAGAGGTTTTTAAGGTTTTTAAGGATTTTTTTTGTTTTTCGATATTTTTAGTGGTTTTTTGGAATTTTATGTTCTTTAGGTGTTTTATATAATTGGTTATTTTTATGGATTTTATGTTTTTTAGTTTTATGGTGTTTTAAGGGTTTTTAGATTTTTTTAGTTTTTATGGGTTTTAATTGTTTTTAGGTTTTTAATTTTTTCTTATTGTTTTATAATATTTTAGAGTTTTTATGATTTAACGGATTTATAGATATTTTTTAGGTTTTTATGGGTTTTTAACTTCTTTAAGTATTTTGAGTGATTTTAGGATTTTAGGGGGTTGTTTAGGGTTTTTAGGTATTTTTAATTTTTTTTATTTTTGTTGGTTTTTAGATTTTTTTTATGTTTTTAGGTTTTAAAGGTATTTTATAGTTTTTAGTAGTTATTTGGGTTTTTTTAGGTTTTTAGAGAATTTATGGATTTTTTAAGGGTTTTTATTGGTTTTAGGGTATTTAATGTTTTTAGTGTTTTTTATTGTTTTTATCTTTTTTTAAGGTTTTCTAGGGGTTTTAATTGTATTTAGTTTTTATGTTTTTATTAGGGTTTATATTGTTTTCTTATGTTTTTTAGGGTTTTATGGGTTTATATGTTATTAGGTATTTTTAGGGATTTTTATGATTTTTATGGTTTTTAGGAATTTTGTGGGTTTTAGGGGGTTTAGGGTATTTAGTTTTTTGGGTTTTGTTTTGAGTTATTATCATTTTTTTGAGTTTTTAATGTTTTTATGCATTTATATGGATCATATATTTTTTAGTGGTTTTTATGGTTTTTAAGTTTTTTCCGTTTTTAAGGACATTAGCAGTTTTTGGGTTCTTAGGTGTTTTTAGGGGTTGTAATTTATTTTATAGTTTTTTGCATTTTTTATGATTTTTGGGGTTTTAACTATTTTTAGGTTTTTAAGGTTTTGATAGCGTTTTTCATTACCTAAGGAGTTTTTTATTTTTTTTATGTATTCTTATGGATTTTTACTATTTTTTTGTATTTTTAAGGATTATGAGGGGTTTTAGGTGTTTAAGTATTTTTTTTTTGTTTTTAGAGTTTATTAGGTTTTTAATGGTGTCGATTGTTTTTAAAATTTTAAGGTTTTCTTAGGTTTTTACATAGTTTTAAGGTTTTTATCAATTTTAATGATCTTTAGGGATATTTTTTGGATTTTTTTAGGATTTTTATGGTTTTTAGGGACATTGAGGGTTTTATGATTTTTAGGGTTTTTTAGGGTTTATAGGTTTTTTGGTTATGTTTTCGATATTTAGGGTTTTTTAGCTTTCCTGGGGCTTTTTGTTTTTTTAGTTTCATAAACTTTTTAGGGGTTTAAAGGGTTTTTCAAGTGTTTTTAGTCGTTTAATGGGTTTATGGGTTTTATTGGGATTTCTGGTTTTTATGGTTTTATAGTTTTTTAGGGATTTTTAATATTTTTAGCATTTTTTAGGGTTTTTAGGGGTTTTAAGTGTTTTTAGGATTTTAAGGTTTTATTATAATTTTATTTTGTATTTAGGTTTTCTTACATTTTTATGGATATTATGTCATTTTTTATGAATTTTATGGGTCTTTAGGGTTTTCAGGGATTGGGGGTAATAGGGGTTTTGCGTTTTTTTTATTTTTTGGTTTTAGGGGTTTTTTGAGTTTTTTTGGGTTTATATGATTTTTTAGTTTTTAATATTTTGAGGGGTTTCAAGGGTTTTGGATTTTTTATTGGATTTATAGGTTTTCTTGGATATTTTAGATTTTTAAAAAAAATTATGGGTTTTTTGGGTTTTTTGGTTTTTATGCATTTTGAGGGTTTTTAGGTTTTTTTCAATTTTTGGATTTTAGGTGTATTATTTATTTTTTAGTTTTTTAAGGTTTTGATAGGTTTTTTATGGTTCTAAGTGTTTTTTTACATTTTTATGAATATTTGGGTATTTTTTGGATTTTTTTTATTTTTTAGGGATTTTAAATATTTTAAAGGTTGTTGGGTTATTTAGGGGTTTTATGTTTTTTTTATTTAGGTTTTTTTAGTTTTTAGAGTTTTTAGAGTTTTAAGAGTTTTTATAATTTTATTACATTTTTAGTGGTTTAAAGGGTTTTTAGAGTTTTTAGTGGTTTTATAGGTGTTTTAGGAGTTTATACATTTGTTTTGGTTTTTAGGGGTTTTATGGTTTTTAGGGTGTTTAGCCTTTCATAGGGTTTTATGTTTTTTAGTGATTTTGGGTTATTTAGGAAAATTAACTATTATTAGGTTTTTAAGGTATTCTTAGGAGTTTTTAGTGTTTTTTGGTTTTTTACTTTTTTAGCGATTATTAGGCTTTTTAAGGATTTTTATGGTTTTTAGATCTTTTAGGAATACTGGGAGATTGTTGGGTTGTTTGGGGTTTTCATGGTTTCAGTGGGTTTACTTTCTTTTTTGGATTTTCTTGTGTATTTTACGGTTTCAATGTTTTATAGAGTCTTTTAATGTTTTTAGGGGTTTTATGGTTTTTAGGGGGTTTCAAGGGATTTAAGGGATTTTATGGGATTTATGGTTTTTTAGGTTCTTTTGTTTTTTTGTTTTTTTGGTTTTAATATTTTTTTATATTTTTAGTGGTTCTAAGTGTTTTTTGATTTTTAAGGTCTTCTTAGGTGTTTTCATGGTTTTTAGGTTGCTTTATGTTTTTAGTTATTTTTAGGTTTTTTGATATTTTTATGGGGTTTAGGGATTTTATGGATTTTAGGGGGTTGTGGGAATTTTAGGGTTTTTTGGTTTTTAGTGTTATTAGTATTTTTTATGATTTTTAGGTGTTTTAAGTGTTTTTTTTTGTTTTTGATGATTTCATATATTTTTTCAATGGTTTTAGTTTTTTTGGTTTTTAGCGATATTGAAGGATTTTAGGTTTTTTATGGGGTTTTGGGGGGTTTTAGGGTTTTTAGGTTTATTAGTGGTATTTAGGTTTTTAGAGTTTTTTAATGTTTTTAAGGGTTTAAAGGAATTTTACTATTATTAGTGGTTATTAGGGTATTTATAAGGTTTTAGGGTTTTTAAGGTTTTTTTGGGTTTTTATAGTTTTAGGGATTTTAGGTTTTTTAGAGTATTAAGGGTTTCTATCATTTTTTAGAATTTTGGGTTTTAAGTGGATTTAATTTTTTACGGTTTTCATATAGTTTTTCAAGGTATTTAATTTTTTAGTTATTTTTAGGAGATTTTTAATAATTTTATTATTTTTATGGTTTTTATGGATTTTGAGGGTTTTTAGAGTTTATAGGGTTTTAGAGTTTTTTTGGTTTTTTTGGATTTTATGGGTTTTTTTTAGGGATTTTCATATTTTTTGAATTTTTTAAAATTTTTAGGCATTTAAATGGTTCTTATTGTTTTTAGTTATTTTTAAGTTTTTTTTGGAATTTTATATTTTTTTAATGTCATTAGGTGATTTAATGGTTTTTAGGGGTGTTTGGGTTTTTTGGGCCAATTTGTGTTTTTAGCATTTTTTTTTATTTGTAGTTGTTTTAAGTGTTTTTAGTTTATTAAGGTTTTATTAGGGTTTGTGAAGGGTTATAGGGTTTTTTTTTAAAAAGAATTGGAATTTTTAGGGATTTTACAGATTTCTATGGTATTTCGGTTTTTATTGGATTTTGAGGGTTTTATGGTTTTAAGGGATTCTTGGTTAATAAGCATTTTTTGGAGATTTTAAGTTTTTTATGGTTTTTACTATTTTATTAGGCATTTTAATAGATTTTATGACATTTTAGGTTTTTAAGTATTTATATGGATTTTTTTATTATTATTATTTTTAGTTATTTTTCATGTTTTAAGGATTTTAGGGTTTGTATGGTTTCTATAGTTTTTTTGGTTTTTATATTTTTTTATTTTTTTAGGGGTTTTAAGTTTTTTTTTTAAAATAATTTATAAATTTAAAGGGGGATTAATGTTTTTATTTGTTTTTTGGGTTATTTGTGTTTTTTCAAGATTTTTATCATTTTTAGTTTTTTAGGTGTGTTAAGTATTTTTAGGTTTATATGGTTTTCTTAGGTTTTTTTCTTGGATTTATGGGATGTTTAAATTTTTTAGGATTTTTACTAATATTTTATAATTTTTATGGGCTATTAGGTTTTAAGGAATTTTTGGGGTTTTAGGGTTTTTTTGTTTTTTTGTTTTTTTGTTTTTTTTTTGTTATTAGGGGTTTTTTTTAGTTTTTAGGATTTTAACATTGTTTGAGTTTATTAAAAAATTTAGGAGTTTCAAGGGGTGTTTGAGTTTTTTTGTGTATTTTTCGGGTTTTTTTAGTTTATAAAAACAATTGGGTTGTATTTAGTTTTATGGTTATTTTGTATTTTTAGGGGTTTTAGGGTTTTTTTGTTTTTAGTTTTTTAGCGGTTTTAAGTGTTTTTAGGATTTTATGGTTTTATTATGGGTTTTTGGGGTCTTTTGGGTTTTTTACATTTTTATGGATCTTCATGGATTTTTTTAGTTTATTAAGGGGATTCAAGGTTTTTAAGAACTTTGAGGGTTTCATGTTCTTTCATAGTTTTTAAGTTTTTTAGATTTCCTTAATGTTATTAGGGGTTTACCGGGTTTTTAGAGTTTTTAGTGGTTCTAGGGGTTTTTAATTTTTTATGATTTTTATGGTTTTTATTGTTTTGATGGTTTTAATTGTTTTTATTGTTTTTAGGTTTCCAAGGTTTTTATAAGGTTTTTAGGGGTATCAATGTTTTTAGGGTTTTTATGGAATTTGATTGTTTTTTTATGTTTTTATTAGGGGTATTCTGGGTTTTAGGGTTTTTTCATTTAAAGTTATTTTTAGTATTTTTTATGATTTAATGGTTTTTAGTTCCTTTAAGGATGTTCATGGTTATTTTGGTTTTTTGGTTTTTAGGGTTTTTTATAGTTCTTTTGGGTTTTAGGGTTTTATAAGTTTTTTATGGATTTTATGGTTTTATATATTTTGTTATGATTGTGGTATTAAATTATATTTAGACTTTTTAGTGGGGTTTTATTTTTTTATGGGTTTCTAGGGGTTTGATGGTTTTTAGGGGTTTTAAATTTTTTAGAGTTATTAGGATATTTATTGTTTTTAGTTTTTTGGATGGTTTAAGTGTTTTTAGGATTTTATGGTTTTCTTTGTCATTTTCAGGGTGTTTAGTGTTTATAGTATTTCTTATAATTTTAGTGATGTTTTGGGTTTTTAGGATATTTTTTGTGTTTTAGGTATTTTATGTATTTTTAGGGGTTTAGGGTTTTTAGGGGTTTTAAGTGTATTTATAAATTTTTATATTTTTTGAGGTTTCATGTTACTTCATGTTGATATAGTTTTCTGAGGGGTGTTCATGGTTTTAAGGTATTTTTTGGTTTCTATTGATTTTTATGGTTTCTTTGGTTTTTTATTCTTTTGGGGTTTTAATGGATTTTGGGGGGTTTAGGGTTTTTAGGGTTTTCATGGTTATTTGGGGTTTTAGGATTTTTTTGAGTTTTTAGGGTTTTTTAATGTTTTTATAGATTTAAATAATTTTATTGGTTTAAAGGGGTTTTAGAGTTTTTAGTGGGGTTTTAATGTATTTCTCAGTTTTATATGATTTATATTTATTTTTTTATATTTTCACTTTATCAGGGGGGGTTTATCATTTTTGTGTTTTTTATGGGTTTTCAGGGGTTTTAGAGATTTTTGGAGTTACTTTTTTTTAATGTTTTTTAGAGTTTCTGAAACTTTTAGGGGTTTAAAGAGTTTTTAGAGTTTTTAATGGGTTTTAGGGTTTTTTATGTTTTTTGGTTTTTCATGGTTTTAGGGTTTGGGGGGGTTGAGTGGTTTTAGCATTTAGGTTTTTAGGGGTTTTAATCATTTTTATGTTTTTATGGTTTTCTTAGGGATTTTTATGTTTTTAGGGATTTAATGTTTTAAATATTTTTAGGGATTTAGGGGTTTTAGGTATTTTATGGTTTTTAAGTGATTTTGGTTTTTAGGTTTTTTAACATTTTTATTGTTTTTAGGGGTTTTAAGTGTTTTTTAAATTTTTAATGGTTTTTAGGGTTTTTCAAGGTTCAAGTGGTTTTTCTATTTTTAAGTATTTTTAGAGATTCTATGGTATTTTAATGTATTTGAGGGGTTATATGGACTTTGAGGGTTTTGGGGGTTTCTAGGGGTTATTAATAATTTTATGTATTTTTTGAGTTTTTATGTTTTTAGGGATTTTATGTAATTTTTATTATTTTTATGTATTTTTATATTTTTTTAGGGATTTGAGGGTTATAGGGGTTTTTAGGCGTTTTAGGGGTTTTTTAGGGTTTTCATGGTTTAAATTTTTTTATCTTTTTTAGGCGTTCAAATGCTATTAGTGTTTTTAGGTGATTTAGTTTTTTATGTACTTTCTTAGTTCTTATGGTTTTTAAGGGGTTTATGGTTGTTCGGGGCTTTAGGGTTTTAGGGTCCTTATAGAGATTTTATGGTTTTTTATGGTTTTTAGGGGTTTAAATTGTTTTTTATATTTTTATGGTTTTCTTATAGATATTTCGTATTTTTGGTTTTTTAATGTTTTTAGTGTTTTTTATGGATTTCTAGGGTTTTTAGGGTTTTTAGGGATTTTAAGGGGTTTTTAGGTTTTCTTTGTTTTTTTTTGGGTTTTTATCATTTTTTAAACTTTTGGGGTTTTCATGTGTTTTTAGGTTATCTTATGTATTTTCATAATTTCTAGGTATTTTTATATTTTAATTTATTTTTAGTGCCTTATTATGTTTTTATGTTTTTTAGGGTTTTAGGGATTTTAGGGTATTAATGTTTTTGGGGGTTTTTTTGGTTTTTTGGGTTTTAGGACCTTTTATTGAGTTTTTAGGGTTTTCAAGAATTTCTATTATTTTTTAACATTTTTTGGGGTTTAAAGGGTTTTTATATTTTTTAGAGTTTTTTAGGGATTTTATGAGTTTTCAGGGTTTTTTAATGTTTTTCGGTATATTTATGGTTTTAGGGTTTAAAGAGTTCACAGATTTTTTTTTTGATTTTAGGGGTTTTTAGTGTTTTGATGCTTTTATGGTTTTATTAGTATTTTCTGGGATTTATGGTATTTTTTCATTTTAAGGGATATTTAGGGTATTTTTTATTTTTTATTTTTAGGGTTTTTAGTTATTTTTAGGATTTTTAGGGTTTTTAATGTTTCTATATTTTATTATTTTTTAGGGTTTTCTATATTTTTTATATTTTTTATGGTTTTTAGATTATTTTAAATAGAATAATTTAGTTTAGAGGGTTTATAGTGGTTTTTATTGATTTATGGGTTTTAGGATTTTTTTATGTTTTAGGTGATTTGTGGTTTTTATTGGTGTTAGGGTTATTTAGGGTATTATGGTTTTTTGATTTTTTTGGCTTTTAGAATTTTATGTTTTTTTAGTTTTGTATGTTTTTCTGAGGGGTTTTCATATTTTATGTTTTTTATATCATTATGGATTTGTAGGGATTATTTATAAATTTTACTATTTTATAGTATTTTTTTTGTGATTTTGAGGGTGTTTATGGTTTTTACAGTTTTTAGAGTTTTTAGGGATTATTTGTGTTTTTAGGGTTTTTTTTCTTTTAGAGTTTTAATATATTTTTTTATCATTTTTAGTTTTTTAAAGGTTTTTCAGACTTTTTTTTTGTTTTTTAATGTATTTTGTTTTTTTTAAGTTTTTGGCGGTTTATTAGATTCTAGTGTTTTAAGGGCATAAAAGGGCATTTAGATATTTCTATTTTTATTTGGGGGTTTTAAGAGTTTTTAGGTTTTTAATGATTTCTTAGGGTTTTTACTACAATTAGGGATTTTTATATTTTTAGGGATTTTTTGGTTTTTTTAGGATTTTTATGGTTTTTGGTGTTTTTTGGGATTTTGAGGGTTTCTAGGGTTTTTTAATGTTTTTTTAAATAATTACGGGTATAAATGGTTTTAAGAGTTTTTAGTGGTTTTAAAGATTTTATCGTTTTTTATTATTTTAATGTTTTTCAGGGTTTTTGATGGTTTATTGTTTTTACGGATTTTTTGGTTTTCTGGGGAGTTTAAGTGTTTTTAAATTTTTATGATTTTCTTAGGGGTTTTCAAAGTTTTTATGTTCTTTATGATTTTCTGGAATTTTAGTGTTTTAATGATTTTTATGGTTTTTAGAGTTTTTTGGAATTTTGTGTATTCTTAGGGTTTTTAGGGTTATTTCGGGTTTATGTTTTTTGGGTTTCTACGGGTTTTTTGGGGGTTTTAGGTTTTAATGTTATTTCTATTTTTTATCATTTTTGGGGTTTTAAAGTGTTTTTAGATATCTTATAGGGTTTTATGGTATTCATGCTTTTTAGGGTTTCAATGGTTTTTAGCTGGTTTTATAATATTTTGGGGGTTTTAGGTATTTTATGGTCTTTTATGGTTCTTAGGTATTTTAGGGTTTTTAGTGTTTTTTGGTTTTTAGGGGTTTTAAGTGTTTTTAGGTTTTAATGGTTTTCATAGGGTTTTTTAAGGTTTTTATCTTTTTTAATTTTTTAGTATTTTTTGTTCTTTTTTAGAATTTTTATGGAATATTTTGGAATTTGGTGGTTTTAGAAAGTTTAGTGGTTTATGGTTTTTAGGATTTGTAGGGTTTTTTGGTTTTTTGGGGTCTTATGTGATTTTTGGTTTTTAAGGTTTTATTGTGGTTTTTGAGGCCTTTTAGTTTTTTTTTGTTTTTAGGGGGTTTTTTAAAGGGTTTATAGACTTTTTTGGGTTATTAGGGTTTTTAAGTGGTTTTATGGTTTTTTTTCATTTTTAAGGGTTTTATGGTTTTAGTGGTTTTTGGTCTTTTAGGATTTTTTTTAGTATAAATTATTTTAGGTTCTTTTTTTGTTTTTAGTGTTCTTAGTGTTTTTAGGATTTTTAGTGGTTTTAAATGTTTTTAGGTTTTTATAGTTTTCTTAGATATTTTCAGGTTTTAGGGTTTTTTACATTTTTAGTAATTTTTATGTATTTTCTAGTATTTTTATGATTTTTTTTATTTTTAGATAATTTGAGTCATTTTTGGGGTTTTTTGTTTCTTATGTTTTCTAAGGGTTTTAAGGGTTTTTAGGTTTTTAAGGTATTATTACGTGTTTATAGATTTTTTGTATTTTCTACATTTTTATGGATTTTTAGTAATTTTATTGGATTTTATGGTTTTTTTAGGTTTTTATGGATTTTCATTGTTTATAGGATTTTTTTTGGGTATATTGTATATTTTTTGGTTTTTTTGTGTTTAAGTTGTCTTGAGTTTTATGGTTATATGTATTTCAGAGTTTTTAACCTTTTAGGTGTTTAAAGTGTTTTAAATTTTCTAGTGGTTTTTAGGGATTATATGGGATTGTGGGGTTTTAAACATATTAGGGGGTTTTATAGTTTTTAGGGGGTTTATGGTTTCGATGGTCCAATAGCATTTATTATTTTTTTAGAACTTTTAAATAGTTTAGATTTTTATGTTTTTCATAGTATTAATCAAGGTTTTAGGGGTTTTTATGTTTTTCAGGATTTTTCAGGTTTTTTATGTTATTATGGGTTTTAGGGGTTTTTTAGGAATTTTATGGTTTTCAAGGTTTTTGGGGTTTTAGGTTTTTAGTTTTTTTATTCTTTAATGTTTTATAGGGGGTTTAAGTGATGTTATATTTCTAAGGTTTCCTTAGGTGTTTTAATGGGTTTTTATGTTTTTAGGGGTTTTGGGGATATTTTAGAATTCTTATTATTTTTAGAGTTATTAGTGTTTTTATGGTTTTTAGGGTATTTAGGATTTTAGGTTTTTTATGGTTTTTATGGGTTTTGGGGGGTTTTTCTAGTTTTTAGGTTTTTTAAGGTTAAGTAGAGTTTTTTACTGTTTTTATGTTTATAATGAGATTTTAGTGTTTTTATTGGTTTTTAGGAATTTTATGGGTCTTTTATTTTTTTTAATGTTCTTATGGTTCTTATGGTTTTTTTGGGGTTTTAGGGGTTTTTATGGGTTTTTAGAATTTGTAGTGTGTTTTATATTTTAAGAGATTTTTTGTGTTTATATGTTTTTAGGATTTTCTTAAAAAAAATTCAAAGTTATTAGCATTTTTATGTTTTTAGGGATTTTTTCGCATTTTTTAAGTTTTTTTAGTATTTATTAGGATTTTTATGGGTATTTCTGTTTTTATGGAATTTTGTGGGGGTTTATAGTTTTTAGGGTTTTAGGATTTTTTTGGGGGTTATGAGTTTTTTTGGATTTTTTTTGAGTTTTAAGGGGTTTTTAGGTTTCTGATATTTTTATATGGTTATTAGTGATCTAAAGATGTTTTAGTGATTTGGTTATTTTTAGGGTTGTTATGTTGTTTTGGTTTTTTATATTTTTATTGGATTTTGTGTTTTTAGGGTTTTTTATGTTTTTTTATGGTTTTTAGAATTTTTTTGGATTTTAGGGGTTTTACGTGTTGATAGGGTTTAAAATTTATCTTATGGTTTTTAGGGTTTTTAATTTCATAGGATTTTTAGGGACTTTTCTTATTATTTTTACGGTTTTTTTGGTTTTTATTGATTTTTTTGGGTTTTCTGGTTTTTTTAGTTTTTTAGGTTTTTTATTGTGTTTTTTGTCTTCAGGATTTTTTGTGTTTATTTTATTGTTTTAAATATTATCAATGTTTTTTTGGGGTTTAATTGGGTTTTAGAGTTTTCTTTTTTTTTATGTTTTATAATGGCGTTTTAAGGATATTAAGTTTTTTGTGGTTCGCAGGGGTTTTAGTTTTTCAAGGATTTTAGGGGTTTTAGAGATTTTAGATTGTTAGGGGTTTTATCTGTTTTTAGATTATTAAGGGTTTATTGTGGGTTTTTAGAGTTTTTATGGGGTTTTTTACATTTTTACGGATATTTAGGGTATTTGAAGATTTTTATGGGTTTTTAGGTTTTGGGGAATTTGAGGGTTTTTTGGGTTTTTTTGGTTTATTGGGTTTTTACAGTTTTTTTAGGTTTCTTATGTTTTTTAGAGTTTTTATTACAGTTTTATGTGTTTAAAGGATTTTAATTATTTTAAGTGGTTTTTATATTTTTTATTAGTTTTTATGTTTTGAAGAATTTTAAGGGAATTTATTGTTTTTAGGTTTTTGAGCACAGTTTAGTGTTTTTAGTGTTTTATGTTTTTAAGAGATTTAAGCGTTTTTGGTTTTTGAGATTTTATTAGCCTTTTTTGGGTTTTTTGTGTTTTTTACTTTTTTAAGTATTTTTCGAATTTTATGGTTTCTTGGGTTTTTAGCGAATTTGAGGGGTTTTATGGTTTTTACAGTTTTTTTGGGGTTTTATGGTTTTTTTAGTTTTTAGTTTTTCTTGAGTTATTTATGGTTCTTAATGATTTTAGAGTCTTTTATAGTTATATGGGTATATAAGTTTTTTGTTTTTTAGTTTTTTTAGGGTTCTTAAGGTACATTTGGGTTTTTATGCTTTTAGGTGTTTTGGGTTTTTAGGGTTTTTATCATTTTTAATGTTTTTAGGGGTTTTATGTGTTTTTTAAATTTTCAATGTTTTTTAGGTTTTTTCAGGGTTCTAGGGTTTTTAATGTTTTTATATATTTTTAGGGATTTTATGGTATTTTTATGTTTTTTAGGGGTTATATGGACTTTGGGGGTTTGTGGGGGGGGGGGTTTCTGGGGGTTATTAGCAATTTTATGTATTTTTTGAGTTTTTATGTTTTTAGGGATTTTATGTATTTTTTTTAATTTTATGTATTTTCATATTTTTTTAAGGATTTTGAGGGTTATAAGGAGTTTTTAGGGATGTTAGGGTTTTCTTGTTTTTTTAGGGTTTTTTTATTTTTTAGGGTTCTCATGGTTTTAATATTTTTTTTATCATTTTTTGGGGTTCAAATGCTATTAGTGTTTTTCGGGGTTTTAGATTTATATGTACTTTCATAGTTTTTATGGTTTTTAAGGGGTTTATGGTTTTTCGAGGCTTTAGGGTTTTAGGGTCCTTTTATAGATATTATGGTTTTTTATGGGTTTTACGGGTTTAAATTGTTTTTAATATTTTTATTTTTTTCTTATGGGTTTTTCGGATTTTAGGTTTTTTTTATGTTTTTAGTGTTTTTAAGGATTTCAAGGGTTTTTAGGGTTATTAGGGATTTTAAGGGGTTTTTTGGTTTTTATTGTTTTTTTAGGGTATTTAGAGTTTTTTATACTTTTGGGGTTTTCATGTGTTTTTAGGTTATCATAGGTATTTTTATAATTTCTAGGTATTTTTATATTTTAATGTATGCTTAGGGCCTTCTTCTGTTTTTATGGTTTTTAGGGATTTTTGGGATTTTTGGTTATTAATGGTTTTGGGGTCTTTTTTGATTTTTGGGTTTTAGGTCCTTTTTTGAGTTTTTAGGGTTTTCAATATTTTCTATGATTTGTTAACATTTTTAGGGGTTTAAATGGATTTTTATAGTTTTTAGTGGTTTTTAGGGATTTTATGCGTTTTCAGGCATTTTTATGGTTTTTAGAGATAATTATGGTTTTTAGGGTTTAAAGAGATAATAGAATTTATTTAGTTTTTAGGGGTTTTTAGTGTTTTCATGTTTTTTTGGTTTTCATAGTGTTTTTTGGGATTTATGGTATTTTTTCATTTTATGGGATCTTTAGGGCATTTATTTTTTTAGGGTTTTTTGTTATTTTGAGGATTTTTAGGGTTTTTATGGTTTCTATTTTTTATTCGTTTTTAGGGTTTTATATATTTTTTATTATTATTATGGTTTTTAGATTCTTTTTAATAAAATTATTTAGTATAGAGGGTTTATAGTGGTTTTTATTGTTTTATCGGTTTTAGTATTTTTTTAAGTTTTAGGTGATTTATGGTTTTTATTGGTTTTAGGGTTATTTAGGGTATTATGTTTTTTAATTTTTTTTGTTTTTAGAAGTTTATGTTTTTTTAGATTTGTATATTTTTCTTAGGGGTTTTCATATTTTTATGTTTTTTATATCTTTATGGATTTGTAGGGATTATTTATAAACTTTACTATTTTTAGGATTTTTTGGGATTTTCAGGGTGTTTATGGTTTTTACAGTTTTTAGAGTTTTTACAGTTTATTTGTGTTTTTAGGGTTTTTTTGGCTTTTAGGGTTTTAATATTTTTTTTTATCATTTTTAGTTTTTTAATAGTTTTTTAGAATTTTTTGTTGTTTTTTAATGTTTGTTTGTTTTTTTATGGTTTTGGGGGTTTATTAGGTTCTAGGGTTTTGAGGGTTTAAAAGGGTTTTTATAGATTTCTATTTATATTTGGGGTTTTTAAGAGATTTTAGGTTTTTAATGTTTTCTTAGGGTTTTTACTGTTATTAGGGATTTTTATATTTTTAGTTATTTTTTAGCCATTATTAGGATTTTTATGGTTTTTGGTGTTTTTTGGGATTTTGAGGGTTTTAGGGTTTTAATGTTTTTAGGGGGTTTAGTTGTTTTTTTTATGGTTTTGAAGGTTTTTTAATGTTTTTTTAAAATAAGTATTGGTATAAATGGTTTTAAGAGTTTTTAGTGGTTTTAATGTTTTTATCGTTTTTTATTATTTTAATGTTTTTCAGGGTTTTTGGTGGTTTATAGTTTTTAGGGATTTTTTGGTTTTTTGGGGAGTTTAAGTGTTTTTACATTTTTATGATTTTCTTAGTGGTTTTCATTGTTTTTATGTTCTTTATGATTTTTCGGAATTTCAGTGTTTTTAAGGATTTTTATGGTTTTTAGAGTTTTATTTGGAATTTTGTGTATTTTTAGGTGTTTTAGGGTTATTTTGGGTTTTAGTTTTTTTTTGTTTTTAGGGTTTTTTGGGTTTTTTAGGGTTTTATTGTTATTTCTAGTTTTTTTTTAATTTTTTTGGGGTTTAAAGGGTTTTTAGATATCTTAGAGGGTTTTATGGTTTTCATGCCTTTTAGGGATTCAATAGTTTTTAGGTGGTTTTATATTTTTTCGGGGGTTTTAGGTATTTTATCGTCTTTTGTGTTTCTTAGGTATATTAGGGTTTTTAATGTTTTTTGGTTTTTAGGGGTTTTATGTGTTTTTAGGTTTTAATGGTTTTATTAGGGTTTTTAAGGTTTTTATGGTTTTTAATTTTTTTGTATTTTTTTGTTCTTTTTTATAATTTTGATGGATTTTTTTAGAATTTGAAGGTTTTTAGAATGTGTAGTGGTTTTATGGTTTTTAGGATTTGTAGTGTTTTTTTTGTTTTTAGGGGTCTTATGTGATTTTTCGGTTTTATGGCTTTCTTGTGTTGTTTGAGGGCTTTCAGTTTTTTTAGTTTTTAGGGGTTTTTTTTAAATTTTCTGAATTTTAAAGGGTTTTTAGCCTTTTTTGGGTAATTTGAATTTTTAAGTGGTTTTATGGTTTTTTTAGTTTTTTGTGGTTTTATGGTTTTAGTGGTTTATGGTCTTATAGGATCTTTTTTTGTATTGATTATTTTAGGGCCTTTTCGGTTTTTTAGTGTTTTTCGTGTTTTTAGGATTTTTAGTGGTTTTAAATGTTTTTAGGATTTTATAGTTTTCATAGATATTTTCTTGTTTTTAGGTTTTTTTACATTTTTAGTAATTTTTATGTATTATCTAGGATTTTTATTCTTTTTTTCCTTTTAGGGAATTTGAGTCGCTTTAGGGGTTTTTTGTTTCTTATTTTTTTGGGATTTTAGTACTTTTTAGGTTTTTAGCGGATTTTAGTTTTTTTGGATATTAAGGGTTTCATAGGTTTTTTCAGGGGTTTTAGGGATTTTTAAGTATTTAGGTATTTTGGGGGCATTTTTGGATTTTTATGGATTCTTAGAATTTTATGGATTTTGTGGGCTTTATGGGTTCTTATGGTTTCTATATGTTTCATTGGTTATTGGGTTTTAATGTTTTAAAGGGTTGTTATATTTTTTAGTGTTTTAGGTTTTTTATTGGATTTTAGGGTTTTTAATGGTTTTTAGCTGTTTTATGGTTTTAGGGGTTTTAGGGGTTTTAGGGTTTTTAGGGTCTTTTCTAATATACAGAATTTTTATGTTTTTTTAGGGTATCTAGGGTTTTAGCACTTTTTAATAGTTTAAGTGGTTTTAAATATTTTTCGGTTTTTTAGGATTTCTTAGGATTTTTCAAGGTTTTTGGTTTTTATATTTTTTGGGATTTTTATGGAATTTTTATGATTTTAAGTGTTTTTTACTATTTTTTCGAAATTTTAGGTTTTTTAGTGGTTTTAGGTTTTTAGAATTTTTCGGGTTTTTAGAATATTTTAGTTTATTATGTGATTAAATTGTTTTAAGGATTTTAATGTTTTCTTAGGGTTTTTCTAGGTTTTTCGGTTTTTATACGTATTTATGGAATTTTAAAACCTCTTTATGATTTTATGGAATTTAGTATTTTTAGGGATTTTGAGGGGTTTTAGGGGTTTAAAGGTTTTTATTTGTTTTATTTGGGGGGGTTTGAGGGGTTTTCTTATCTTTTTTAGGGTTTTTATGGTTTTTTTAGATTTTTTAAACATTTTTAAGGTATTAAAAGGTTATTTGAGTTTTTATTGATTTTAGGGTATTTCTGTGTTTTAGTTTCTTTTTAATATTCATTGGGGTTTTATGGATTTAGGTGTTTTAGGGTTTATAATAACTTTTAGGGGTTTTATCTTTTGTTTTTGATTTTTAGGGGGTTTATGTGTTTTAGGGTTTTTAGGGTTTTTAATGTTTTTATGGTTTTAGGGTTTTTAGGTTTTTAGGTTGTTTTACTATTTTTTAGGATTTTTAGTGCTTTTTGGATTTTAGGGTATTTATGATTATTATGATTCTTTTAATTTTTTTATGGTTTTCTGAGTTTTTTTTTTAAATTTTAATGGAATTGGAGTTTGTTTACATTTCAAGGGGATTAATGGGGTTTTAGGTTTTTTTTTTGTTTTTTAGGTTTTTATAGATTTTTAAAGGTTTTTTATGGTTTTATGGGTGTTTATGGTTTTTAGGGGTTTCAGGGGTTTTGGGATTTTTAGGGTCTTTTAGTGTTTTTGGAATATTTATATTTTTTTGGGGTTTGACGTTTTTTATATGTTTATAACTGTTTCATAGGGGTTTTAGGGCGTTTTACATTTTTAGGTATTTTTTTAAAAATTTGTAATTTGTTTGGTATTTTATGGTTTTTTAGGGTTGTATGGTTACCGAAAAGGAAGATACGAGGTTCATGCAGTTCTCGACCCCCCTAAATTTATAATGAAAAAAGACGCGGCAGACAAGGGATGGGATGGGTCAAACGGCCCGCACCCAAAAACCCTTAACGACTCCAAAAAAGAAAGATCAAGAAGAAAAAACAGAAAATGTCCACAAGAAAAGACACCCACAAAAGAGTGCATCTGTCAACATCACCACTGAAGTCATCCAACTCCACACCGTGGCAACCGAAGCTCACACCCAGGTCAACTCCCACACCAGTAAAGCATAAGTCTGATTCAACACCTGTATCCATAGAATCCCATCACGACTCATACTCCTCATGAATTCTGATGATCAAAAAAGCTTCTCTCTGGCCCTCTTCTGCTCTGCAGTTTGTGATGTCCTCTCCCGCGAGTTGACTTTGAGATTTAACTTGGCCTTCTTGGAGGTGGTCCGGGTCACCATAGGTCGCGGGAGGGCAGAGTAATCCTTCTGCATCCAATGCTTTAGTAGAGCAGAGATAGAACCATCCTCATGCACTACTTCCTCACAAATTACTCCATCACTAGCTGCAATTGAGACCTTTTTGCGCCCTTTTTTTTCTGGCTGGCCCAAAAATTTTAGTACCCCCTTCTAAAAACATATTTTTCATCCTTCGACCTGGCCATAACAGCATTTATCCTGCAGTCATCCTCCGGAAACCTCTCTCCGAGTCTCCTTGCTTCTTCCTCAAGGGGAAACATTTCCCATTCAACCATCATCATATCATGCAATAGCACACAATGATATTCAGTAGATGGGGCACCAAAAACAACAATGGATCATTGCAGGTTTAGGGTCATATCGCCTGAAATTATAGTGAGTCGTGGTGGAGAAAATCTTTTCGGGTCCACACTAGGAGCACATGAAAGGTCCTCCACTCCACTGGTCCCTTCATAAAAAGGAGGTGATCCTGCCTCCAAGAGAGTATTCCCCACATCATCACACCCCAAAAGCACCAGGGGGGAATCACGCCAATCAGTGCGTCGCACCCTAGGACTCCAGGACTTCCCTTCTATCGCAAATCTCTCCTTCTCAGCCAAAGACATTTCCCACTCATCCCCAGCTCGCACACCTTGGGCATCCATATCCCCATGCGCAAGCTCACCAACTAACACATCATCATTTGCCTTCTTAGCCGAGGCTAAATCCTGAAACCTATTATGAAGAGCCATAGCATACCCCTATGGAAGTCTTCTACTACTAGCACTCGCACTGCCTCAGCAACGACAGCTCCTGGAAAACAAGAATCTCTAGCCATACTAATTCAAAAACCACCTGATTCCATCAAAGTAACTTCCAGATCAGTCCCAGGCATATGGTCGATCAAACGAGAAACTAAAACAACTATAGGATGGGGCAAGGTCTCGATAACCCTCTTGGCTCCCTTCGCCTCTACCAGAGTGTGAGTGGTCTCCCCAGAACTCATCTGAACCAGATATGAACCAATCCTATCAGAGAAAACACATCCGCAAAACTGAGCATTATTCCCAAAGCTCCAATAGTTTTAACAGAAAACTGGCCATGACTCAAAAATGACTGGTTACCTCCACTGATGCTCCTCCCCTATAGCAATCCATACAGCATCCACTAGATCTTTTGAAGCATAAACCTCAACAAATACCCTTGGAGAAATAGGGTGTCAAAGGGCCCTAGTCCTATTATCCACACAGAGGATCTTCCCCACCAGATTTCAAAGCATCAAAAGAATATAGAAATTCGAAAATGGAAGGGGGAGTTTATTAAATCTAACCCATGTCGCAACCATCGGAGAGTCCTTATTTAGATGATAGTCAAAGATCAACTGAAAAAGAGAGAAGTGAGCGCCATTACATATCAGAGGAGCCTCTGACCAGGCCAGAACCAGATCCTCCTCAGACGCAAAGCAAATCATGATGTGGGACCGATCGACCAGACCCACCGTCGTGCAATCCCTAAGCTTCCAAAAAGAAGATACAAACCTGTCAAAAGAGGTCACCAGGGGACGCCTCATCGGGTTCCTTGCAACTAGATTCAGGAGGTGCATATTCGAGGCTTCATTGAACTCTCGAATCGATATGGGAAGCTACGGACAACCATCAAAGAGCTCGGGAACCTTTAGACAAAGCACCGTTTTCAAGAAAGAGGGCAGAAAATCAGGGGAAAAGAATGCCAAGGAAGGGAAGTCCTCAGAGGGACGGTCCTCTCCCACAGAGGTGGGGGGGTAGGGTTTTTAGGGATTCTGTGGGGTTTTAGGGTTTTTATGGTTTATTGGGTTTTTTAGGTTTTTTTATGATATTCAGTTTTTTATAGTTCTTTAATGGGCCTAAAGGGATTTTTATAAATATTATTGAGTTTTTAGGGCCTTATGATTTTGTTGGGTTTTTAATGTTTTTAGTTTTTTTGGGGTTTTAGGGTGTAACATCCCGACTCATGATCCACTAAACGGTGCGCCGAGCTGGTGGGTTAGATGGTCTCAAGAACACTTCCTCATACACTAGAGGTCGCCGACTCATTGCAAGTGTCTATGGAGGAAAAGTAGTGAGACTATACCTGCATGATCATAGTGTAGTAAAAAAGTATAACAAAAACAACCAATAGCAGAAGCAATAATACCAAGCAGTAATAGTAGAAGATAACATCCAAACTATATAAATTAATAAGTCCAAAGGATGAGTCATATAAAATATTATAATCCTATATTTTCTCTATAAAAATGGTTTCAAACACATGGATTCAAACATCCAATAGAATAAAAGTATCTAAAGTACAGAAGACCAAAAAATACTATCTTTGGATAACATCACAAGCATATATCAGTCATTTTATCACCTCATCCTAATAAATGAGTAAATAAAGAATCATAAAGAAGGATCTTTCCCTGATCCCAAACATTATCCTTGAAGTCTTTCTGGGTACCCAAGGGCTGCATGAATATGGTGTGAGATAACACTGAGTCAGCCACCATAAATGGTGTTTATAACAAGTCAAGTTGGTGTATATTAATTAAATCGGTGTGAAATATATAACCGATATAATGTGATAAATGCATAACAGAAACTATCATTCAAGTTTAGAATAATCAGGAACCCATAACAAGGTCCAACTATAACCAAGAAACCATAAATATGGGATTTCAATTAAGCATTGAAAAACCATCGACATTGACCTATGCCATTTATTAAAGTTTCAAACACCACGGGCCATATCCAAGGAGTATAAATTTTAATGGAATCATGTTCAGCCTATACCGAGTAATCCAGTGTCAGGACTACATGGTCTGGATCCAAGGTCCATAACCAAGGAATCCCATCGAGTTCATGATGTGCATCCATAGCATAGTCAACAAAGACTTTGGTGGACCCCAATGTGTTGAAATGTCCAAGGTGGTACATGAAATCCATATCCTAAGAGTATAAATGTCATAGAAATCCAAAGAAATCTGGATCCATGGAGTAGAAATATACATGGCATCAAAGCTAGTCGAATCCAAGGAGTATAAATTTCCAAGTAATTCAAAATATAAAATAATTTATTAATAATTTCATAACCCATTTCACATTTCCATTCAACCCATTAAATAATTTTAACAAAATCTAATCACATGGAAAAGGTGGAATAAAACCCTCTCCTAATATCTCATTTAAGTCAACAAGTCTCCCTCTACCAATGATGATATCACACACACCCAACGGAGCGGTATATTATAGGGAAGATACTCAAGCACAACTCACATGTGGTTTGGATTGAGGGAAATGAACTCCAACTATACAATGGTACTATGTGTGAAACCTAATCAGGTTCCAAAAAATTAATCAATGAATTTAATAAATTTAAGACTAATTACTAGAAAGCACTACTTGTGGAACAATGAAAACTATACATAAAACAACCAAAAGGGAAAATTTATAGGACACCTACCATATACCCAGGGTAGAACAGTCATCCAATATTGTCTCCTCACTTGGCCCCAATTGTAATCGAATTAAAGAATATATGAATTCCCTAAAAATAGGTAATAAGTGATCACACAAAAATAGTGTTGTCGATAGAAAGTAAAATGAGGAAACGAGCCTAAGGAGTGAAGTAATTACCTATGTCTATCCAACGATATGATTATAAGTTGAATAAAATGTTGGGTGATGAAACAACATCAAATCCTAGGTTTAGGATTCTAATGAGCTTCTCTTAGAGCTCCTGCATGAGAGAGTGGGATGATTCTATAAAAAATTATGCCCTACCTCTTATTTTAAAAACTGACCTCACTCATTTACAGGACGCTTAAATTCATTACATGTTGGTTATTCTCTAGAATTACCTCATGGAGAATGATCATTACATGACATGAATTGACCTACCCATTCCATTACAGTTTGTGTAATGAATACACGCCAAGTATTCTATGCACACACCATGTAATTAGATTTTTGGATTCATTAAACACCTATCAAAAACCATGTAATATCTTTGAATTTATGCATAATTTTTTAATAATATGGAATTATTTTGAGACTACACCCTTTGACGACATGTGATTTCGATGCCTGATGAGACCAGAACCGAATTTTGAACATTTTAAAGGTATGTTCAGTAAATGTGCGAGTGGTTTTTCCTAGATTTTGAACCGGTGCTTAGATGCAGAATCTAAGGGCACAATTAAACTCAGAATATCAATACTCACCTAGAAAGGACATTACTTTAGCCAGTAAGGGATGAACGAAAATGTTAATTTTTAGACAATTCATGAAAAAAAATAACACAAAAAGTTATTTTATTTCTTTTCTCACTGACAAGTGGCGACACAAAGATGCTATGTTACATTGATGAGACAATGATGAGGCAAATTAATGGAGCTCATTAATGGCTTGTTAACATGCAGCGTAATGACGTGATGTCCCAATGTAACAGAAATGTTGTGACGTGTTTTCTTTTTAATAGTATACGCATTGGTGGAACGAGGATTAAAAAATGAGTATATTTTGATGAACACTCGATGGATTTCCTCCCCAATGAAGAATGATTAATGCTGGTGGGACATTATTGACAACTACGTACCTATATGAATTAAAAATTCCATCGACCTATTGGACCCACAGGGATTAAGTGCTATGGCAATGAATGTCAATGAGGTAGGGGTACTGAATTATTTAATTTTTCCCTATTCTATTTCTAAACGGCAGACACGGATTAACCCACAAACAGGTTAATCATTGGATCATGCATGCTTGCAGAAGGGTGTTGTTCTCGAGTCTTTCCCAATTCAGGATTGAATTAAACTTTTCTTCATAGAACATCAATCCCCAATCCCCCCGTGTCTCTAAATTTATAACGCGGAGGGCGTGGGACGATACGAACAAGGCTCGAGCCCCTCCACTATTTGTTCATTATGACCAAATTATCAAGTGGATGGAAAGACGGAATAGAGGCCACTGCAATGATGGTGACATCACCTGAAGGGTATAGGCATAGACAGCATAGCGAACAGACCACTACAACCCATATAGTGGTATGCTGAAAAACCTGTTGGTGTGCTAGTGGCGGCATAGACACCAGAGGGTGGTGCACAATTATGGTACGTTGCAGTGACCCAAAAAGTCACATTAGTGGCCATCCCACAAGGAGGAGGTTGCAGCCTTTGGCCGTGCTGTAGCTGGAGGGTGTCATTGGCTTCTGAGCTGACATCTGGCAGTGAGCCTTTGTAGTGCAATGCCGCATCACATGCAGAGGAGTCATAGTCAATCAACCGCAGTTGGGTAATGAACCTACAAATGACCCATGGGGTAGGAGGTGCCATAAGTATCTATCAACCATGTCCCATCTGGACCTGGTAGGATGTGGGACAATCCTGCGCACTTTGGGCTTGGCCAGAGGAGATCGAGTCACTAGGAAACCTGGCGAGCTGGACCCTCGGCCAAAATTGGTCGGGTCTAGTAAGGCCCATTGAGCCGGGCCCACTGGCCTGGTGGGATCGAACATACCCTTACCCGAACCAAGTCAGGTCGGGTCAGTTGAATCAGACCTGGGAATGTGGGACTCCTGGGCCGGGTTGGTCGGGTCGGTATGACTAGTCAGATGAGGCTTGGACGCAACAGGCCCCTAGATATTGAAAAGTCAATAACTCATATAACGGGTGTATGATTGAGGTGAAGTTTTTGGCAAGAATAACATTGTGACAAGGAAGTCCTTATGATATACTCTATGGGAGTTTTGGTGGGGGTTGGCATAAGACCAGGTTGGATCGGACTCGAATCCAACCTGGACCCTTTTAGTAAAATGCCTATATCATATAGTTGGGTGTCTGTTCGACACGCCATATGTTGCATTGGAACCCTTACAATGATATGGTACTTTGGGTTATTCTATTTGGGACTTTGTGGTGGTTGAGGTATGGCCGATGGCTCAAAATACTATTTTGATCCTTAGTGGCATGATATTCGATCTATAACCATTTGGATCCTTAGTGTCTTGGTAGTAGAGAAATATCTATTTGGGTCCTTATGGGCCTGACAGATGGGCAGCAACGCTGTGGATTCTTAGTGTCCTGGCAGTCAAGAAAATTACGTGTGGATCCTTTGTGGCCAGAAAGATGAGTACTGATTCATCAGGGACGAGTCCCTCAATAGTACGAAATGTTCATCACTATAGATGATGAAAATTCCTCCTATTTTTCAGATTAAACATGGTGTGAGTTATCCATACTTTGGGGTCTTACTTTGTGTTCTTACATCATGGCCTTACTTGGTGGTTATTCTTTGCGGTTGCTTTGTGGTATTTCTCTTTAGTGGACTGAGGTCCCCTTTTGAGTATTGTGTTACCCATCCCTGCATGGTCTTCTCTCATATTTGTTGTGTCTTTTGATGAAAAGAGGCATTTCAACGGTGGAAATGGTGGCCTAGGACCATGTGGGGACCAGTGAGTTTAGGCATATAGGGAATACTCCCACATCTTCTGGTTGCTACACTACCCTTACCATCAGGTGGATTTCTCAACAGTTAGCTTGTTCATAGATTTTACTTGTACTTTTCATTTTTTAGTTGTCTTTTGTTGGGTTTATATTCTGGACAACTTGTTTTCAGTTTTTCTTATACTCAGAACTTGTTTCAGCATACTTTTTTCCCCTACCAGTTAGTGGGATGTGTTTGGGAATGGGTGTGTTCATGCCTATAAGTACTTAGAAAAATTCCTCCCACTTGTAGGTTGATTCCTTCAGTGCTAGTCGCCAACCCCTGGTCTTCAGGAGGTAGTCTTGGGGTACGTCCCAACATGAGCCCCAGGGGACGGGATGTGACAAAGTGGTATCAATGTTGGTCGGTTCTACCTCTGAGACCGAGGGTCTGTTGTTTTTGTTTTGGGAAAATATAATTAAATTTTGTGAGTCTGACTTTCAAATTCGGGGAGTCTGATGTTGTTGCGGAGACCGAAATATCCACACACTAGGACTTAAAATTCTATTTTTCAGCTCAATGAATAAAAAAACTGGTTGAAAAAGTGTCTCATTACATTATTTTTGTATAAGAGTCATCTCACCATGTAATATCTATTGATCGTGGCCCATTGTGATATGTTTCAGGATTCTTCTACGAGGATGAACAGCCAGGATTCTGATATGTGTTTAGGAGGAAAACCCCAAGTGACAAGGCATCCATTCAGTGACCAGTTCTTGAGATGAACCCACTAGGTGTTGCACCAGTGCTACCACCACCCATTGGCCAGCATCTACTATCGATGGTACCAGCTATATAAGTGATCAATGTTAGTTTATTTCATGAGTTTTAGTGATAGAGACCTCCCAGGTTTAGGGGAGAGATAGATCCTCAGGTCACTGAGGATTGGTTGGAGGTGGTGACACAGGTCTATTGCTTAGTGAGGAAACTGCATGAATAGATGGTGATCTTACCTACGAGCCTTCTTCAGGGATCTTCAAGGAGATGGTGGATTATGATGATTCAGATGCATGATGAGGTAACCTTCACCTCGATGAACTTTGAACAACTTTTTTGGGAGGAGTTCTTCCCCACAACATTGCACTCAATGTGCATTTAGGATCTCCTTCACATTCAGCAGGACTGAGGGAGACAGAAGAGGAGCAGGGTGTGATACTTATGCAGAGGGTAGGGACACATTTCTCATGAATTCATGAATTGTCGTGAAGATGACAAGAAGTTGGTCGAGGTACCATTGAGACGGAGGTAGAGGTTAGACCGAGGAGGTCCTCATGGTGGTAGGCGTGGAAAAGGAGAAGGCTGAGTAGCAGGAGGTAGGCGACAGTTCAAGGTACTACTTCCACCACCTTCATGTGGTCCACCCCAACCTTAGGGTGTCGGCAGACAGGGGCGAGCTCAGCTTTGGTCAGTTAAGGCTTATGACCACAGTGCTCCTGAGTATATTTGAGGTACGATCTGTGTCTTCTCCACCCTATATGAAGTTATTATTGACACAGGTACCAGTCACTCTTTCCCTTCAATGACTCTGTTCGGAGCTCGCAAATTCTGGTGTATCCATTAACTCGATCCTTACATCTAGATACTCCTATGGGATGATATTTCATGATTACGCAATGGTGTCAGAAGTGTGAGATTACTGTAGGAGGCAAGAGATTCAACTATGATATCTTAGTAGCAGCATCGAGGCCATATAGTGTCATCTTGGGTATGGATTGGTTATCTGAAGTCCATTATCAGATCGACTATTTTAGGCACAATATGTGGTGTTTCTATGAGGATGAGACTAGGTTTTCCTTCACTGGTGAGAAGGAAACCCTTGTAGTATAGGATGTAATTTCTTTGAGGAGGATGCGGCTTATCACTCACCTGCAAGCTATCCACTCCCTCGATGTAGTGGATGATAGGATTCCAAGATTTCCTATAGTGTTGGATGATTATGAGGATGTTTTTCTTGAGGATATTCCAGGACTACCTCCTCGTAGAGAGGTATACTTTTTCATTGTCATGTACCCACGAAGGACACTGATATCCACATAGGCATATCAGATGATTGTCTCAGAAATTCAAAAGATGAGGGTACAACTAGAGGACTTGTAATAGAAGGGGTTCGAAAGACCTAGAATTTCCCCTTGGGCAGAAAAGGTGTTGTTTTCTAAGAAGGAAGAAAGGATCTTGAGGCTATGCGTAGACTTCCGGTGCCTGAACCCGGTGACTGTAAAGAACAAGTATTCACTACCAAGGATTGATTACCTATTCGATTAGTTGAAGGGAGTGATGTGGTTCTCGAAGATAGACCTCATATCATGTAATCCCCAACCCCGGGTATGGGATGAGGACCTAACTAAGATAGCCTTCATGTGCCTATATAGACACTACGAGTTCTTGGTGATTCCATTTGGCATGACCAATTCCACAATAGTGTTCATGGGACTCATGAATAGGAACTTATAGCCTAACCGTGGTCGTTTTTTGGTAGTATTCATTGATGACATCTTGGTGTACTCAGCATTGGAGGAGGTGCATGTTACACACCATCAGATTTTCCTAGATATGCTCTAATAGAACCAGTTTTATGGTAAGACCATGTTGTGCCAGTTCTATATTTGGGAGTTCCACATTCTAGGACATGTCATCTCGGAGGTTGGAGTTGCAGTAGATCCAGTGATGATAGAGGAAGTGCTTTCATGGGAGCCTCCCAGAAGTGTAATTGAGGTAAAATGTTTCTTTGTGTTGGCTAGTTACTTTCAGTGGCCTGTGCCTAACTTTCCCAAAGTGGAAGTACCCTTATCGGCATTAGTATAGAAGGGGCAGTCCTTTTTGTGGATGGAGAGATGCCAGTAGAGTTTTCACAAGCAAAGGAGGAGACTGAAAAGTGCCCCCATCTTGAGACTACCTGAGGAGGCCATTGGGTTTGTAGTTTTCTGTGACCCATCTGGGACCGGTCTAGGTAGTGTCTGGATGCAGGAGTGAGTAGTGGTTGCCTACAGCTAATAGAATTTGAGGAATCATGATCAGAACTACGCGACCCATGATATGGAGTTAGAAACAGTGGTCTTTGCATTGAAGATGTGGTGGGACTACTTGATGGGTGAGCATCTTACAGTCTACTCCAATCATAGGTTTTCAGGTATATCTTCTCCCATAAGGAACTGAAAATGAGACAGTGGTGATGGATAGAGTTCCTCCTAGACTATAACTTTGACAAAATCTATACTTCTTGGAAGAGGAACATGGTAGAATATGCACTTAGTAGGAGGATCAGTTTGCAGCTATAAAGGGAGGTGACATAGTAGCTAGCCGCGATGCTGATATCCTTCATGGATGATGATGGAGCATCTTACCTTTAGTTGATGACTGTTACTCTGCCACTCTTATAGTGAGTTATGGAGGAACATCTAAAGAATGTTGACTGCAAGGCACGATGTGCTTAGTTATCCTCAAGACATGTTGTTGATGGATTTAGGATAGGTGGGGAGTGCATCATCCTTTTCAAAGGGAACACCATAGTACCAGTGGAATTATGGGAGGATTTGATGAGGGAGTTCCATACATCCCCCTTGTCGGTACATCCTAGAGTAGAAAAGATGTACCAGGACCTCCGATATTAGTACTAGTGGCCCAGAATGAAGAAAGTAGTGGTTGAGATCATCTTGCGATGCCTCACATTTCATAAAGTGAAGGTCGAGCATCATGTTCAAGTAGGTTTGGCTCGACCACTTGAGTTACCAGTGTGGAAGTGGGACGATATCTCAACGGACTTCGTGGAAGAGTTACCACATACATCCAGAGGTCATGATACTATCTCGGTGATCATTGACTGGCATACCAAGTCGGATCACTTCCTACCCATCCTGGAGTAGGGAATGGTAGAGGGATTAGGATGCCTCTACGTCCAATAGATAGTGCATCATCACAGGGTTCCATTGACGATCATCTTAAAACATGATGCATAATTTACATCCCAGTTGTGGAAGATATTATAGGAGGCATTCGGGACTCAGCTGCGCTTGAGCACAACTTTTCATCCCCAGATGGATGGATAGACATAGCAGACCATATATATCTTGAAGGACATGCTTTGTGCTTACATCCAAGATTTTGGTCATAGTTGCGAGGACCACCATCCACTAGCGGAGTTTGCATACAACAATAGTTATCACTCAACCATTGGAATGGCACTATTCGAGGCTTTATACCGATGGCTTTGCAGATCACCCATATGCTAGACAGACCCAGGGGAATCGACACACATGGGTCCAGAGTTGGTATGGTCTACCACTAAGAAGGTATAGATCATCTAGGATTGGATGATAACTTCATAGAGTAGTCAGAAGTCTTATTCCCATAAGATATGAATACCATTGGAGTTTGAGGAGGGAGACCATGTTTTCCTTTGGGTCTCACCCTGATGAGGATTGTGGAGATTTTTCCAGGGCGAAAAGTTATCTCTGAGGTTCATTGGACCTTTAAAGATCCTGAGTACAGTTGGAATGGTGGAGTACCACCTGGCTCATCCACCATGGATGCACCGAGTGCACGATGTTTTCCACATGTCACATCTTAAGAGATATGTGCATGATCTATCACGCGTCATCGGTTGGGACAAGCTGGAAATTGACGATGAGGGGAAATTTTTGGAGTTCCTGGTGGAGATAGAGGATTGATAGGATTGTGTCCTATGTGGGCATTAGATTCCTCTAGTGCACGTTTGATGGCAGCATGGGAACCTCCAGGAGAGCACTTGGGAGCAAGAGGCTCATATTCATGCTCAGTACCCCAATTTGTTTGATTACCCATTATTTTTTATTTCATGGACCTAAATACCTATTGTGGGGAAAATTTAACATCTCCAAATTTTTATGTATTTTTTTTAATTATATGGTATTATTTCGAGGCTGCATGCTCTGAAAACATGTGATTTCGAGGTCCAGTAATCCCAGAATGGAATTTTGGACATTTTTAAGGTACATTTAGTAAACGTGAGAGCTAGTTTTCCTAACCTTTGAACCAGTGCTCAGATTGAAAATACAAGGGTACTGTTTAACTCAAAATTCATGGATTCGGCTAGAAGGGACATAACTTCGGCTGACAATTATTGAATGAAAATGTTTATTTTCGGACATTTTTAGAAAAATAATAAAATAACCAAAAAATTATTTTATTTAATTTCTCTTCAATGATTGATGACATGATGATGCTATAGTGTAGTGATAAGGTAGCGATGAGGCGCATTAGTGGAGCTCATTAATGTATCATTAACACATAGCGTAATTACATGATGTCTCAACATAATATAAATGTTGTGACATGTTTTATTTTTAATAGTTGATGTGTTGGTGGAACAAGGATTAAACTGTGAGGATTCTCTGATGAACCTATAATGTATTTCCGCCCATTAATGAATGAAGAACTCCGGTGGGATGTCATTGAATCCAACATACCTCAAAGAATGAAGAATTACATTGAACTCTTGGACCCTCAGGGATGAAGCACTATGGAAACGAATGACAACGAGGTAGGGTATTGAATTATTTAATGTTTCTATGTTCTTTTTCTAAACGATGGATGTGGATCAACCCTCAAACATGTAAATCTTCGGATCATGCATTCTTGAGGAATGGTGTCATTATTTGGTATGTCTATATTTGGGATTGAATTAATATTTTTTTGATAGAACATCAATCCCCATGCCTCCCTATGTCCTTAAATTACTAACGCAGGGGGACCAGGACGACACGAACAAGGCAAGAGCCCCTCTGCATGTGTGTCCTTCATGACCAAATTATCAAGGGGACAGCAAGGCAAAATCAAGGCCACCTTAGGAAGGGGGACATCCCCTATAGGCCATAGGCATAGGCATAATGGAGAAAGGACAACAAAAGTGCGTATGGTGGTCCGTCGAACACCCTACCAGTGCACCAATGACGGCGCCGACACCGGAGGGTGGCACACCACGACGGTATGACGCAAAAACCTGGACAGCGGCAACGGTGGTTGTCCCAAGAGGAAGAGGTCTTGGCCTTTGGCTAGGGTGTACCAAGAGGGGGTTTCCGACCTCTAAGCTGGTGGCTGGTGGTGATCCGACGTAGCGTTGTACCGCATTGCATGCAGAGGATCTGCGATCAACCTACTACAGCAGGGAATGGACCCATGGATGACCAATGGGGAAAGAGGTATTAGACATGGATCATAGCTGTGTCCCGTCTAGACTGGGTAGGAGGTGGGCTGGACCCCACACCAGCGGGCCGGGATGGACAAGACCAGGTCGTCGCGTGACCCGGCGGGCTGGACCCTAGGCCATACTGGCACATGTTCAGTGATGTCCACTGGCCAGGTCAGAAAAAAAATACCCTAACTGGAACCAGGTGGGGTTGGGTCACTTGAATTAAACTGGGGTACGTGAGACCCCCAGGTTGGGTTGGTCAGGTCGGTCCAGCGGGTCACACTAGGCCTAGATGCAATCATCCCTTGGATAGTGAAACGTCAATAACTCATAGACCAGTTGTGAGATTAACGTACCATCTATGGCATGAGGACCCCTGAAACGAGTTGGTCTATCTAAAATTCTCTATGGTAGTTTTATAGGGGGTTGGATTATGGCCGGATTGTATTGGACTTGAATCCAACTAGACCGTTTTTACTAAAAGTCCCATATCTTACCGACCAAGCATTTGTTTGATGCATTGTCTAATGTGTTGGATCCCTAATTATGAGGCAATCCATTGTGTTATTCTATGTGGGATATTTATGGAATTTGATGTATGAATGATGGCTCAGGAATCCGTGTGGATCGTTAGTGGCCCAACAGAGGAACAGTATCCATGTGGATCCTTAGTGGCTCAGGTGATGAGCAGGAGTCGTGTAGATCCTTAGTGACCCAGCAGGCGAGCAGCAGCCATGTGGATCCTTAGTGGCTCCGAATATGAGAAATAATTCATTAGGGATGGGTCCCTTAACCATACGAAATATTTATCAATATATTTGATAAACCTTCCTCGTATTCTTTTGATTTTACATAGTGTGAGTTTTTCATACATAGTGGTCTTACATTGTGGCTTTAATTTGTGGCCCTACATGGTGGATTTTCATTTTGGTTTCTTTTTTTTATTTCTCCTTAGTGGACTGGGGTCCCCATCTAAGTATTATGTTACTCACTCCTACATGGACTTTTCCCACACATGTTGTGTCTTTAGAAAAGCATGGATGTTTCAATGGTGGAGTTGGTGGCCTAAGACCAGGTGGGGCCCTGTGAGTTCAGGTAGACAGGGCATACTCCCACAACTTCCAGTAGCTACCCTACTCTTACCATCAGGTGGGGTTCTCAACATCTGGCTTATTTAAAGATTTTACTTGTACTCTTTAGTTTTTAGCTGTCTTTTGTTTGGTTTGTATTCTGGCCTACTTTATTTTTGTTATACATTTACTCGGTACTAGTTTCAATATAATTTTTTCCCATTCCAGTTTGTGGTACATGGTTGGGTGTGTGTGTGTGTGTGTGTGTGTGTATATAGGTACTCAGGAAAATGTCACCCACTTGTAGGTTGAAGCCTTTGGTTCTAATCACTAACCCAAATCCATTAGGAGTAGGTCATGGGGGTATGTCATGGCACATGCCCTATGGGATGGATCATGACAAACCAACCAAGGTCAGCCCTAAAATAGTCAACCAAGTTGGCCCGTGATAAGGACGTATAGGTGTTCCCAATCATCCCAGGCTTGAAAGTAGTGTCCAACATCAAGAATACTTAGTTGAGAATGATTTAGTCCATGAACCACAAATAAATAAATAAATAAATAAAATAGGATTATTAATACAAAAGAAACATTATAAAAGAAATAAAATTTAACATACCTTCATGTTAGCTCACTGGTCACTAGCAACCATTGATCCAAAATTGCTCCATGAAGACTAAGTTCGAGTTGGAAGAAACACCAGAATCTAAAAAAAAGATAGAGATATATGCATGAGTATTAAAACTCAATAGGCATGCATAACTAAACTATTCTCTTTTCATTAATATTAAAAATAAAACCAATCCATTATAGTTTGAATATATCAATTAAAAAAATTGGTTTTTATTATATTTCAAAATAAGTAATGGTGTATAGATTCTGATAAATATTTTTTCCTCTTTTACCTTGGAATCCTTTTTTATAGGGGAAATAATTTTTACAAAAAACAATTTACAAAAAGGATCATTAATAAAAGTAATAATTTCATTAGGTTCTACACAATAGTGGAAAGTAATACATGTTTTTCTTTATATCTGAAATGAATAAAAAACTAGAAAAAATCATTTACTAAAGTAGTACCATAGAAATATAGGGGATGATGATAGTAAGAACCATGAGAATTACCTAGTAAACTATTTTATTTTGATTCATAGTATCCTCATACTCTTAGTGATTGACCATGGAAAGGAAGGTATGTCCTCCTTCTCAAACTAAATAATCCACACCACCATTATTTTGTTAGTTTTGTAATATAATTGTACTAGGGAGACTGAGTATCGTCCCTAAAGACTCACCTAGAATACTAGAACTAGTATTCCCACTAAGATACATAGTATTCCCATGTGACATACCGAAATGGAGGTCATTTTTTACCAATATATCACATACATACATTTCAAATACTTTTACTAAAACACACCATAAACTACCTCACCTCTGAACACCGTTTTTAAGCATAGCCCATATACCTTTCCAAAATTCACAAAAAATCACAATATTCATTATCATCATACTTTACATGTCACAGATTAAGCACACATCACATTTCAAATATGATGGTTATGTATTAAAAAAATATTTTCATTACCATAAAACAATTTAAGGTTATAATCAGGCCATATCACTTTAAAATTGAGAAATTATTTTCATTTGGAAAAAAAATTATTATTTAAAATTAACTACTTCTCTAAAAAGATATAAAACATGCCTAAAAAAGAACCTATATTAGAAGATTAGGTAAAACAGGGGTAGTGAGGGAAAAAAATTCCAAGATTTCAAATCCTCTTTTCATAGCCTATAATTTTCATATAATGGAAAAAAAATAAAACAATCAAGCAATCATGGAATTCAAATTAATGGTCTGGGCATAGATATCTTACCTCAAATCAAATTTTTTTTGTATGATATAAATATAAAGCCACCCCAAAAGGGCCTCATAAGAAAAGAGACCCTCCTTTTATTCTTACATTCATATACACATAAATATATATCACTAGCTGCAATGTAGATATCCCCCTTTCCATGATGGAATATATACAATGAATGTATATGTATATATATATATATATGCTTTACCAATAAATATTGGTGTAAGTATCCTTCACAAACCACTATCCAAATTACACTAGAAAAATACAAAGAAATCAAAAATTACTAAAGTCAAAATTTAAAATTATATGAAATTGAAGAATGAAACATAAGATACCAGAAACCTATGGTGAATTGACTACCTTCAATGTATGTTTCTAGAATCGGTCCCCACAGGACCTATGGACCCTAGATATCAAGGAGAAACAAGGGAAATACCCAAGGGGTAGGGTTTGGACTAAATAACATGTACTGACATGGATAAAATAATACCAAGAAAAAGGGAATAATAAGGAAATATAATGAGATAAGATACACTCCATAGTTGATCACACCCAAAATCAAAAACAGAATCATTGACCGAAGGGAGGAGGAGGAGGAGGTTGTGCATGTGAGGGATCTGTCAGGGGTGTTTCGTCAAGGAAGAGATGGTGGGGGATTCACATATGGATAGGGGTGGAGTAGACCAATTATATTTTTTCATAATAATAATAATACTATTATTTTTATTTTAAAAATATCTTTTTTTATTTTTAAAGGATGGACATTGTGCATGGCTGTAAAAACAGTTCTCTAAATATGCACCCCTCACTAGGCCCCTAGATCACCATGAAGAGACATTCCAAATGGTTTGGAATACCATTACCCATCCCTGATATTTGACTTCTTTAAAAACTGTAGATAGATCACATAGGTTGCACACAATTTCTAATAACTTTTTTAAAACCAATATCCTATTTTAAAAACTGAAAATATTAAAATCTAAACATAGACATGCCCAAATCCCACAAGATAAGATAAAATTAATTAAATCTTAAAAATCATTAATATTTCAGGGTTTGGGTTTAACAATTCTCCCCACCATGACACTTTCTACCCCTAGAATGACCCTATATACATAACTAACTGAGACACAAACAATCCAATACACAAAATGAATCCCTTCCCAATGAAGGAACAGGAACTAAAAACCCCATCTCCACCCAAACATGAAACTTTGAGATCCAAAAGAAGCTTCCAAGACAATCCTCAATGAACCAATTCTTCATCTAAATATATCACGGATGATGTGAAAGGTCTTGAACTGGAAAACGAAGGGGTGAAGGCTAAGGGACTCATATATCCAAACATAACATTATAAAATGGATGAAAATCAGCCCCTAAAATAGTTATCTAGAAGATAAAAGCATTGTTATATGTTTGGGATCTACATGAGTTGTCATCAAATTATCTACAATCGATGATATACAAATAAACATGATCAGGTTCAGGTAGGGTGGTAACAAGAATTTTCCACATGATGAATGCTATTAAGACCATGTTTTTTGAGATATCATCCTATAGTGGCCTCCCCACCATATCACATCTCTAGAAAAATATCTATTTCCCAAAATAAAAACAACTCAAAAATATAAACAAAATAAATAACACTAGTGATACCTCTTAACACCCCGAATAACACATGATCACTTTATGAGAAAAAATCTACGAGACCCATAGTGCACCTCCCCATCACTCTGGAACATACTGTCATGGATGAACCCACAAGACAAGGGGTCCCTAATAAATGTGACTAAAAGTAAACACTATAAAAAATAATGAATTATAATTTCCATAAGATTTAATCAAAATACACTAGTCCAAAATATAAACCATTCCAAAATAAATCCACCAAAACAAATAAAGGGGGTTACAAAATAGACAACCCTAGGAAGGGAAAACCCAAATGAATTATTATCTGATGTTGGAGATAAAATGTTGGGTCTACATTTTATCCCACACCATAAAATTTCCCGACTGAGTGAAAATATTCACTCTATGATATGTGGATAGATCCCTGATGTCATGAAGTATCTCCTATCCTACATGTGGGAACTAATAACATTTGACTTTGGATTACTCTCTTGAAATCAGATCTTACAAAACCTTTACATGGAAACACCTACAACAATCCTTTAGAGGATTATGTAAAATAGATGAACGTTCCCAAATATAGTACATTAGATGAAAATAAGTGGGTGGTTTGATGAATGAGAAGCATGCACAAATGAATTGAAACCCCCCGCCATAGGTTTCTTCAGTTCACACTCCTCATCGGATGTGGAACCCTTCATAAACATATTGGGAATCTAGACTGTCAACTAACACAAACATCTCTATACAAACCAAATCATCTAAGGACACCTTATAGAAAAATTCCCAAATTGAAATTTTCTAGAAAAGATAAAAATATCCTTAATATATAGACGAAGACCCTACACAAAGAGAGGATATTTAAAATAATCATTCGATGATAACTCTGAAGAAAAGAAACTAGATTATTCAAATATGGTAAATGCAACCCTTCATTGTCTATTGGCCTAGATGAAAACCTGTGAGATTTAATATCCTTCAACCTCTAATGATCATCGATGACCATGAAAATAAATAGGCAGCAGACAAAAATAACATGACTCCCCCACTCCACTGAGAGTGTGGACAAAACCAACAACCGGAAGAAACTCCATATAAACCATCAGGGCCTTTATGGGAAGCATATGATAAATAATATAAAAAAATCAACCAATTCAATATAAAATAATGTCTCAACCAGAACTCATCGTAGTTAACAAATCTACCCAAAACGATAATTCAAAAAACAAACACCACACAACGAAACCAAATTCTTCTTTTTGAAACCATAACTTTCATTCTGAATTGAAACCCATTTTCCACTTTAATATCTGGTGAACATCAAAACCCATTTTAAAATCCAATTAACATATCAATTACTATTATAATAAAATCATTCCAACTCAAAAAATCATTAAAACATCGAAATCCCCCTTAAAAATTCCCACCAAGCAAAACATGCTAAAATTTCTTACAATTACCAATGGTATTCCATGAATCCCTGCACATACACTTTTCCATGATATCTCAAGAACAAATCCACACATACCAATAAATAACCACCCACTACATAAATACATACATGTGATAATATATATGAATACAATGGGACAAATAGAAAAATCTCTTTCCAATCCTCTCTTTAAAATGTTTCCAATAAATTTTCAATAACACCCATTATAATTTCAAAACAAACCCAAATTCTAATGAAACACCAATCCCACTTTTTAGAAAATGTTCCAATATCCCAAATTTATTTCCAAATTTATTCCCATTTTCAAAGAAATCCCTTTAAATTTAAAATATTGAAAAGTTTCATTATTAAAATCCTATTTTTGACAAACCAATCAGAATTTTTACAAAACCAAACATCATTTTTAATCAAAATAAAATCATGCCCAAAGAATCATTTAAAATACCAAAAAAGAATAAATGTAACCCCATACATGAAAAAAAATCCAACAATCTCATTGTAACAACCGATACACATGGCTTGGCCGCACGGTTGTGTCAATAGGGTGAGCACATCGAAGGTCATCATAGGCAGTTTCATGGTTTATGCATTATTTTCCTGGCCGTGAATAAAAAATATGCACCCTTTGAATCCCTACCATAATAACCACCTAATCCAAAAAGCTGACCAAAAATAGTTAAAAAATATTCAATAACCTTGAATATACCTAAGGGACAATCTTGGATTTTGAGACGCAACCATCCTAGACTACCTTTGCAATTTAAGAATCCTTCTAGATATGTGGTGATTAAGCACCAACCCACAACTAAATAACTTTCCAAAAATACTAGATCCTATTTAGCATAAATCCATAAATAACAATGTCTCATTCATATGATACCATTTTTTCATGAACCGACCTAGCTCAACCTCGAACCGGTTACCCAAGATGGCATGTAATAATTTCCAAGGGGAATTCATGATCCTCAAATGCTAGAAACTACTGTTGGGAATCCAAAATACTCAGTTGTAAAAAATTTATCCCATGTAGAACTATTAAATAAATAAATAAATAAATAATAGAACTAGTAAAACTAAAATAACATGAAAAAATAAATAAAATTTAATACACCTCCATGTGACCTCATAGGTCACCATCAACCATTGAACCCATGTTGCTCCATTAAGACTAAGTACGAGAAGGATCAATCACCAGAAGATAAAAAGGATAGAGCTATGTGTGTGAGTATAAATACTCAGTATTCAAGAACAAGTAAACAATTCCCTATGCATTACCTTTAAAATCAAAACCAAATAATGCTATTTTGGAAGAATAAATAAACAAAAATATGTTTTTTACCAGTTTCAGAATAATTAGTAAGCTAGAGCTTCTAAAAAACATTTCTTTTCTTTTACCTTAAAAATATTTTCAAGAGGGGAATTAATTTTTCCATAAACCCATTTATATAAAGAAGTATGTAGTAAATGAAGAATTTAATTAGGTGTTACAAAATAGTGGAAAGTAAAACATGTTTTTCATTATTTATGAAATTAAAGGAAAACTAAGAATAATGTTTTTATTAAATAATTACCATAGAAAAATATGGGCAAATCATTACAATTACCATGGGAAATCCCAAAAATACTAGGTTATTTGGGGTCCTTGGATCCTCATACTCTCAGTGATTGACCATGGACACAAAGGTTTGATCTTATTATCGATCCAACCAATTCTCACCACTATGGTTTAGTTAGTGTTGTAACCTAATCCTTCTAGGGTGATCGGGCCTCAGCCCTTCCGACTCACGTGGTGTACTAGACCCAATCTTCCTACCAAGATTCCTAGGATTACAATGTTCCATACCTAAATGGAGGTGATTCGTTATCAATCTATCATATATATATATATATTTCACATACATTCAATAAAAACCACCATCAACTATCCCAGCTCTAAAATCCCCTTTTTATAAAAACCAATTTTACATTTCTAAAAATCAAAACAAATCACAATATTCAGTACCATTGTACAATACATGTCACGCATTTAACACACATCACATTTAAAATATGAGGGTCCTATTTTAAAAGGTGGTTTTCATTTCTATAAAACAAATGATGGTGCCAACAAGGCCTAATAACTTCAAAATTGAGAAATTATTTTAATTTGGAAATATAATTAAGCATTATAAATGAACTTCTATTCAAAATAATTTACAAAAAATTCATAAAAAAGGGTAACCTATATTGGAATCCCTGGTAAAACATGGATAGTGAGTGAAAATTAATTTCCACAAATTAATATCCACTTATAATAGCATATAAATTTCATATAATGGTAAAAACATAGTGTTAAAACAACCAAGAAATCACAGGATTCAAATTAAAATTATGGGAAAAATATTTCCTACATCAAAACATGTTGTTTTTATGATAGCAATTAAAAACCACCCCAAAAGTGCCACAGAAGAAAAGCGACCCTCCTTTTATATCTACACACATATTAATTTATATATATACCCATTGATGAGTAGTAGATATTACCCTCTCTATTAGGAAGTATATAAAAATAAGTTATATAAATTCCTTACCCATGTATATGGGTGTAAGTCGCCTTCATGAATGGCAGTCCAATCCAAACTAGAAAAGTACCTAAAACTCAAAAAATATAAAATCTCAAATTAAAAAATGTGAAAAACTGAATAATAGAACAAAACTGAACCAAACCCCAGGGGGAATCCCCTACCATCAATGGCCATGGCTAGAATTGGTC
Source organism: Viscum album (assembly GCA_963277665.1). NCBI lineage: Eukaryota > Viridiplantae > Streptophyta > Magnoliopsida > Santalales > Viscaceae > Viscum > Viscum album. Next base: position 2,120,894,906 of record OY728120.1, read on the forward strand.
CCCATGGGACCCAATGACCCAAAAAACAAAGGAGAAATAAGTGAAATACGCAAAAATGGGGGTTAGGTTTCATACAAAATGATACGTACCACAATGGAGAAAATAAAACCAAGAAACCGAGATATATATGGAAGGATAAGTGGAGGTGAAACTCATTTGATATTATCACACCAAAATTTGAGGTAGAAACGGTGACCGAATGGAATGGGAGGGGGGGTTGTGCACTTGGGGGAGCCCTCTCACGTATCCAATTGAGTGAGAGAAGGAGGGTGGGGGTTATTATAATGTATATGGGGGTGTGGGAGACCCATTTGAGTGTTTAATAATAATAATATTATTATTTATCTTAATGTTAATAATAATAATAATAATAATTATTATTATTATTATTAAAACATTTTTTAATGTTCAACAACTACTCATGATTTGACCGTACTATTGAACACACTATGTGCCAACCATATTCCCCTCAATGGAACTCTAGAGAACCATATATGGGATGGCCATATGGGTTGGAAAAATTTACAGCAACTATGTGATTTGTCTTTCTAAAAAAATAGATAGATCTCCTGGGTTGCACATGGTTTCTATTACTTATGTTCCCACCGTGCACCTATCGTAAAAACTCAAAATTTTAAAATATAAACGTGGATCGGTCTGAAACAGAAAGGAGGAAAAAAATAAATATTTAAAATAATAAATGTGATAAGGATAGGTTGTGACACCCATGATTCCTTGTTTCAAAAACACCCAACCACCCCATAAGCTCTGCTTGAGTGTCTATACCAAAAAATGAACATAAAAAATGGTTTAACCAAAAAAAAGTTTTTTGTTAATCAAATTGGGGTCTAAAAATATCCCCATTAAAGAAAATTTTTCCCAAACATCCTTTACAAGTGTGTTTAAGAATTGTCTATGAATAACTCTGGCCACTGGTCATGTACATCAGCCTATCTCTCCCAAGTCTTGTCCAGTACATGGCCTTGCTATCATAACACCCATACTAGAGGGACATGACAACCACATAGTGACTTCATGATATGATCAATAATATTTAGAGATGATACTCTAATAATGAATCAACCTACATATCAACTTCTTCAAGATGAATAATGTTAGACATTTCTAAGTGATAATGGTCCAACTGAGACACATAGAAGATGTTGTGTATTGAACAATACCTCTAAGGTAACAAAAACCGATAGGTTGTCATTTAAACTCTCTCCAAAATCATGAATGGTTTGAAATGTCATGGTGAAAGATTACCCTATCTCAAAATCCATCTATTCCCCATCCATAAGGATACATGAAAAATGGCTTAATCCCCTACCTCGAACTCTAGTGGTCATCAATATCAATCAACGTATGATTTCTGTCTAGAGTGTGTAGACTCGATCCACATTTAGATTAACTAGAACTAATATATTTTCTCCTAAATGGGATGATTTCTATCTAATTCTACATTTCCTACCTCTAACAGGCATAGAGGTGTTAGGAATAAACTATAGTAAAAATCCACATAAGGTTCCATCTATATAGTCTCCTGATTGTTGTTATTGTAGGAGAACTCAAACAGGGGTATCTTCCTCTCCCAAGATCCTCCAAAATGATGTAAACATGCCCATAGAATGTACTCTATAACTTCTATGGTATGCTCTAACAGTCTATCTAACTGAGGGTGGCATTCCATGCTCAAAAGAAACTATATACCCAACACCCTATGTAAACCTTACAAAGACTAATATGTGAACCTGGAATCCATTAATGATACAATGGAATGAGGAAACACATGAATTAACATAATATCATATATGTAAAGTCTCCCAAGATAATCTACTAAGAAAGAATAATTGATAGATAGAAATGGGAGAACTTCATTAGACTATCCACAATGATCCATATGACGTTACTACCATAAGGTGAACTCAAAAATCCAATTATAAAATACATCACAAAATCATCCCATTTAAACTTAGGAATGGAAAACTATTGTAAAATCCTATTTGTTCACTGGTGTCCTGCCTTTACCTATTGAATGGTTGAACAACTCATAGAAATATTGATGACCTCTCACTTCCTCCTCAGTCACTAATACTGATGACATAAGTCTCGATACATATTGGTGACATCATGTTGAACTTCCCATGTTGAGACATGAAATTTTTAGATTATCTCCTCACATATGATTTCAACATTGAAAACATGACCATGAGTACATATAATTTCATCCTCAAAGACTTCAGGTCTCCACCTTCCACACTCTCTTATTGGACCAATTACCTTAGAATCTAATAGATACCCCATCCTCACCATATCCATAAGATTGTACATGACTATAAAGTATGATAGAAATGTATATACAAAACTATATTTCACCTTCATTTCCATAAATGGAAAAAAGGACATGATATTCCACTCACTATTGGCCTCCTGGTCCTCTAATGTTTGAGTATTTCTAATGAGATAATCTACTTATACATTTAATTTACCATGCATTTTTTCTTGGTAAAAATAAAAGGGATAATATATACTTAAGTATTTTTCAGTCAATACACACAATAAAATTCTCTCTAGTCTAGTTTTGCCATTAATAATTAAAAGCATGAACAAATGAAGCTATATAGAGATCATGTGTTTGGTAATTCCAATCATGAGGTCTCAAATGGAGAGAACTATAGGACACGATTAGATCACCATATACAAGGATAAGTCCTAGCTCGATACCTGATGCATTACAGTAAACTATATAACTTCTATTAGGAATTGATAAAATTAGAATTACTGATCCATTAAAAATTCCCTTAAGATCATGAAAATCCTTTTCACACTCTCCAGACCATACAAATTTAGCACCTTTCTTTATCAATCCGATGATAGACATGGGCCAAATTGAAAATTCTTGGATAAATCACGTAAAACAACAATACAATCACAAGATACTACATATATCAAATACATTCCATGAATTATCACATGAAACCACAACACTCTCCTTCTCTATATCCATAAACAGTCATGTCTATGAGATGATGTGACATAGAATGTGAACGTCATCTATCTTGAACTAACATTTTGTGACATTTACATACAAATGTTTCTCACTATGTGTATTTAGAATGATGTCAATGTGTTTGGAATGATCATGTTTAGTATTATTGAACAACCATATTTTTAACAAAAACCCACCATGAACGAATCCATTTTTTTTGAAAAAACAGATTCATCAAGTCCATGAAATCTACTAGTGGATTCATAAAACCAAATGGCATAACCAGATACTCATAAAGGTAATACCTGATACAGAACATTGTACAATGTAATTTGGTTTTCATGACATGAACCTAGGGATAACCTGACCTCAATAAATTTTATAGAAAACCAACACTCCTCAGATCTGGTAGAAAAGATCATATATCTTCAAAAAGGGATAGCAGTTCTTAATCATCAACTAGTTCAATTTCTAGAAATCTACACTTATCCTGAGGGTTCTTTCCAAATTTTTTGAAAAAAGAAATGGGGAACCCTAGGGATAAGTTCTATGTAATATAAAACCCTTTATATCCAATTCCTCAAGATGTATTTTGAACCCCTACAACTTAATAGCATCCATCCTATAAGGAGGTATGGATACCGATGCAGATCTTAGAACTAGCAAGATAGGGAACTCCACCTCTATCTCTGGAGGTAAACCAGAAAATTTATCCAGGAAAACATCCCTATCATAATCAAACACTTGAGGGAAGTCCCAAAAATGTGTTCTTTGATTATCCAAATATATTCCACCAGTCTTGTCTGTCACACTCTCCAGCCCACAATGATCTGGTCCAGCTCAACCAACTGTTCATCCCATTCATCTTTGTGATAAAAATCCCTAGCCTCTGGGGATATAATGGTCACCCTTTGGCAATATAAATTGGAATAACCATGATATAGGGGTAACTATTCATTCCCAATAATGAAGTAAAACCCTATCATATCTAGGAAAAAGAGGTCCCATATAGAGCGACACCCACTTACTTAAAGGGGAGACTCCCTGCACTAGCGTACACTATTTGATCTGATCACCAACATAGTATCTAGTGTCATAACGCAATAATAAAAATGAACACTGAGCCCATGTATCTCTAAAAAATTCACATATATTAAAGAATCTGAAGAACCTATTTAAAAATATTAGATACTATATTAGAGGCTACTATGATCATACCTCCCATCATAGATGGACCGGTTCCCTTTTCCTCAGCTATTAGCACTTTATAAAATATCTAGCATGAACTGTGGTCCCATGTAGAAACCTGACTTCCCAAAGAAGGAACAATTTACTATCGAGGTACAATTGGTGTATAGATACCCTATCTATGACCACCCCCTACACCTTAACGATTGGTAGTACTCCAACTTCTGAGTTTAATTTGGAATTGTAAATCCTGATCCGGAACCAGGAGTAAGAGTTTACCCCCATTCGTGGACTACCAGAAGAAAGGTCCTAAAAACCCATATATATTGCCCATGCTAATTTATAAATGGTATTTTATTGGGTCTCAATCAAAATGGATCTTCATATGTCCCCATCTCCTACACTGATGATAGAAGGAATAACTATCGACACTCATACTATAGCATGCATTCCGCTCATGAGAAGTCTTGAAATTCCATTTCCTACAACCTAAAATGGAACCACTGGGTATTGGATCTTCACTACCCTTATCTAGGCCCCCAACATCAGTCTGGTTATGTTTAATAACTATTTCCTGATTTAATGTATCAGTTAATGTAGGCAACCAAAACACATTGACATGTGATCGAACACCATGTTTCAGACCTTCCTCTAAGCGTATCTCCCTAGACGCTCATTATCCTGATGGATTGGTGCAAAAAACTGAAGATCTATAAATACTTTTTAATAGTCCATAATTTTCATCACACCCTTCTCCAGACACATAAAATCACTCACCCACTCAACTTTTAATGTCGTAGGAATTAAGTAGTCATAAAACGTAGATTCCAAATTCCTCCAAACCATATCCTGAAGCATATCAACTTTGTTCAAAAAATTCCACCATTGCATAACTTCTCCCCAAATAATGTAGGTCACGAGATTCACTCTTCCATAAGATGGTGTTTCTATACACTCTAATATGAAAAACAGTCTTAGTTTATAGCTCAACAGCATGTGGACCACCATCCATAGAGAAAGTTTGGATGCTGATAATATTGGAAAAAATGTGTCATCTCTACCATAGATGAGGAAGACTACAAGGCTCCCTGAATGGCCTATATAAAGCATTGGAACCCTCACAAAATTGTGAATCAACACTCGTTTGCAGAAAAAATGGAGGTGCCTCTTGTGGAACTACAAGAAGTCTTATCAATGGCCTAGGGCCCACCACCTCTAGAGAATGGTCATCACCACCCTCCTTGTGTAATGATCCAAATTTTTATAAATGGTGAAACTAATTTGTTATTTGATTGAAATCCTTTGTTTTATCTTTTTAAAATTTCTCTATTCCCTACGGAAGGTTTCAAGAGTGTATGGGTCCTCTTCAGATCTTAGAGCTCCTAGAATTGGACAAGCGGAGTATGTCGCACAATTAGCACACTATTAATACTGATTGTGTGACTCAACCGTATAGGGAACTCAGTGGGAAGTAGGAGGCCTCATAGTTTCTCTAAAACTATGGGATACATGGATCATTCCCATGCAAGATATAATATGCATGGAATATAGGATTTTTTTACTGATTGCAGGTGATTAGAAAAACCATGTGCCTAGCATGTGCATCCTCCCTCTTTAGGTAGTGGAGGCAACACAATTTGAACCTAGTTTGTGCAACCATGTGGACAAACCATATGAACCCTATTTTTAATGGAAAATGAACGTTTTTTACTTAAATTATTTTAAAAGCATCAACTCTTTATTTATTTACCTCCTCTAGAAGATGTTCACCCATCCTCTCCTTTGATAGAGCTCTCCCTTTTGCTAATATAGTGATTGAGATAACTCCCTCATCTGGACTCCAAAAGGATCTCTGATGGATGAATTGGATTCCCTATAGTAACCTTTCAACTCCTATTTTGTCCTATCTACATTTATCTTCCCATCTCTTTCACTATTTTGGTGTGATATTATTTACCCTATTTTCTCGGCGTTGTTCAATTTCTCTATTTTCATCCATTCTAATTAAAATATGAAGCTCATATTGGAAAATGGGTCATATATTACCTAATATATGTGGTCTAGCATTTTCCCCATAAATTCTGGATTTTTCATTGCTTCATCATTTTCCCACATGCCGGCTATTATCACACATCAACATAAAATGTTTTCTTCAATTTAAAATCAATTGAGGTTTGTTTTTATACTATCGTGGACCCTTTCTAAGTGATAAGAGGACATCGATATCTTTGATTTACACCCCTTTGGGTGTGCCAAATTATATTCCCTCAATATATTTAATTTTTTAAATGACCAAATATCAAATATGTGTTTGGAGTTCCTTGGAAATGAAATTCCCTTATTTTATATAATTAACTAGTTGACCAAATAACCTTCTATGTGCTTGTAATGACCATGGAAATTAATTTTCTTTCTTAATTAATTAAATAGGTTAATATTAATGTATGATAATGGAGGGAAAGGCTATGACACGTGATGAATGCTTTTATATATTTGGGTTATATGAATTGTGACTCCCTTGGTTATATTGGGGCTTGAAGATTATGATTATTAAGAGGAGATCCCTCGAGTAATTATTATTATAATGAGTATTCTGTTATTATGGGATGATAAATAATGTTTTAGGGACATGATGAGCATGAAGTTTCAGGCTCCCTTACATCGGGTGATGAGCATGACATCTATCACTATTATACTTTTATTTGGGTGATGGGAATGATGTTCCACATTCCTCCATATTAGGTTTTGGCAATGATGACTCACACTACTATCTTGAATGACCAGAAAGATATATCACATTCATTATAAGATCATGGAAATATAACCTTTGATTGAGCCTATTCTCTTATTAGAATAGTTATGGATTTCTATGTTAGGCCTTGGGTATATCTAGAACATAGTATTCATGTATATGCCTACTTATTTCCTTATATACTTAGTAAATATACATGTATATAGTATATAACTATACATAAATTATTACATACATATATATATTTTTACTAAAAAGAATCAATCCAACCTATCATGAAGCAGGTGAAGTCCTTCAAGTTTTCTATGGTAACCAAATCCAAATATTATTTATTTATTCATCATTTTTTATTATTATCTGTTATACCTACACACTATAATTTCTATCTACATTAGATGGATAATTTCAAGTCACCTTTGGTGGAGGATTATTGAGCTTATCTCACACCCTACTCAGGATACCTTTGGTACTCGAGTAGAACTCAGGTTTATAGTTATGGATAAGAGAAAGAATCCTACTATAGATGCTTGATCTATTTTAATTATAGCATAGAGCATATGAGTAGTGGACTAAGCATATTCTGGTGATTCTAGTGGAGTCTTCCATTGTCCTTTTTGTATTTTTATAAAGCATGAGGTATAATATTGTCCCATGTATCCCCCTTTCCCAATTTTTTATATATAATCATGACATGATATCATTTTATATGACTCATACTATGGTATTTATATAATTATTATGGTTTTATATTGTTTACACTTCCACAGTTGATTAATTTATTTGATTCCATTGTTTTATCTGTTGTTTATTGCTTATTCTATTGTTTGTTGATTTATTATATATATTGTTCCACTCTATTATGAAGGTATATTCTCCCCACTATACAACCCTAGACAATAACTATTATTCAGTATCCTCTGGAATAAGGGGAGGTGCACTTGAGGCCATGTGACCCACTGCATCGGGGTCCAGGTTAAGTGGACTCTTGTTCAGGATATTACAAAGTCAAATCAGGGCAGATTTTTTCCTTTTTTTAGTTTTTTAGGTATTAAAAAGAAGACTAGGATATAATAGAACTTGTTAATGATCCATTTCCTTGGATAATCTAACCCACAAAAACTAGAATCCGAATTTACCTGGGACTGGTTTTAGTTTTTCTAATTTTTTCTGATTACAATTGATATGATTTCACTATTTGGTGATGCACATCCTTTGTGGTATTATTATAGTTGGTTTAATTGATATGTAATTCATATTACTTTTCCTATTAGGTCATGGGAATAACATCTCATGAATCATTATAGGAACATTGGAAAAATATTCCATGCTTTTTTCTATACCACATCTACTTTCAGCAAGTATTTCTTATTGCACATAATTAGTGTCTGCATTATGATATGTTGAGATGTTACAAAATTTCTTATAGGGAAAATGTAATTGAATTAATTAAATATCCAAAATCAATATAAATAGTGTTTTCACACATAAAATGTAGATGAAACCTTAATTATCCAATTATACCATATGTTGTGTTTTTGACCTATGAGTTCTGTGGACCTATTACATCTTGCTATCAGATGTAAGGGTATAGTTTTAGTTATATGGAATGCCAATTTAAATTTATAAGGAGTATAAATTTTTAAAAAATTTATTCAAGATGAATCTAATTGGAAAATTATATATATATATAAATATCAAGAAATCAATGAAATTTAGACTTTTAAATAAAATGGTTACCACTAAATGGAGATTCCAATTTCAATGGAAATGGTGTTTTCCTCTATAACATGAAATTGAAATTCTATATACCAGAAAACATATCATTTTATACGTGACCAAGAACTAAACCTGACCATAGTAGTGGGTAGTTTGGAGTTTATCTTACAGTCTTATAGCTAGATATGGTCTTTCCTACTCACCTAGACCTGGATTTAGGAGCAGGTAGAGAAGTTTGATATTTTTATAGTAAGGTTGTGTACCTATCCTAACTATTTATTTTAAAACTTTTCAACTATTAAATTCTTTCTTAAGGCATGAGTTTGGCCTTCTAAAATCAAGCCACCACGACATCCTTGAGTCATACACCAAAAAGGTGGGGACGACTATCCACCAGAGGTTTTGGGCCCTAGCCTGAGATTGATACCTCTTGGAGTTCCAACAATGGAATCACAGGTTATTCTTGATATGGGCACTGATGCCCAATTTCGATAGTTATTTCCTTGTATTATGTAGTCAGTGATAGGTGTTGCTCGACCTACCCTAAATATGGCATAATTGACTTGGGAGTTTCTGAAGCAGCATCCTCCCACTGTCATGGGGGATGGAAGTCCACTTGTTGAGGAGTCATGGATTGAGGACATAAATTCTATTTCTGAGAATATAGATTTTCATATAGAGTATATGGTCACACTTACTTCCTATATGATATGTGTTTTTTCCAAACAATTGAGGGATGTCATTACCTAGGCAGATCGACATCAAGATGTGATATATATGGACATCCAGATGGTCTTCTATGGATACTTATTTCCACATAAATTTATGGATATCCATGATAGAGATATTGTGAACATACTACAAGGATCCATGAATTTAATGTAATTTTATACTTTTTTTTACTTAGCTGCAATGGTTTGAACCATCTTTATCTACTGATGATATTATGACTGTGAGGTGATTCTTGGATGGGTTTGAATATTATAACTAATTTAAATTCAATGTGTTTTGGTTTATTAATATTTCTGATATAGTCAATCATGTCATCAATAATAAGAGAAATATTAGGGAAGCTGATGGTGGGAACTAGGGAAAATCAACTCCTAGATCTTGCAGTGGTTCTTCTAACAGACAAAAGAGACACTTTGAGGTTTCTCATTGGTCTGGTAGCAGTTATGGAGTTTGTAGTTATAAGTTCTTGTTACATTACTAGTCTGGGAAACTAGGACACAAAAACCTCATGGTATTTGAGATCTAGATGATTGTTGAGGTTGTGGTAGGATTCCACATATCCAGTGCATCAATATAACTTTTCCACCAGTTCCAAGAGATAGGGGATCTATACATACACCATTTTATGAAGCAGGGCTATTAGTATCTCTATAGGAAGGAATCTAGAATACAATTGACCACTTAGGATGAGGATGCGATCGAGGTAGATATAATCAAAATTAATACATGAAACACCAATAGATTTCCCATCCTCACGGAATTCATGATATGAATCAGGGCCATGGTAGGGGCTAATTACATGAGGTGAAGCCTAGGATGGAGGTGAAGAGAACTAATACATATACTATTTGAGGTACTATTTTAGTAAATTATACTTTAGTATCTAATTTATTTGACATAGGATCTCCACACTCTTTTATATCTAAAGGAATTATTGATATTCTAGTCCTTGAAATTGATTACTTTTGTGGTGTGGTGACACTCAATACCATTTTAGGTATCTGATCAGAAATGTTCACTGGTGAAATAATTTTCCCATTGAGATAGGCATATTTCACTTCATATGGAATCTTTTCATCTTCGACATTACATGGTTTTATGTATTTATCCTAATATACTTGTTAGTTATTTATCAATCTCATATTGACTACTATCCTCAAAGGATGTTGTTTACATCACCAAAGGGAGATAGAGATATCCACAAGAGAGAATGGGATGTTCATGTATCTAGATCAGGATCTGAGAATTAGGGATGAGGCCGTGTGAAAACCCATATTTCAAGTATTTTCATGGATGATAAAATGTTAGGATCTTCTTTTTTCCCTCCTATAGTGGGTCATTTCAGGTATTTCTTCCCTGATGAATTTTTTATGCAACCACTAGTGAGAGAGTTAGAATTTACAATTCAACTAGTTTATGGAGTGGCACCATTGTCCATTCCTCCTTATAGGTTGAAACCTATATAACTTCTGGAGATCAATAAACTATTAGAGGATCTAGAGGCTAAAGGCTTTATAAACCTCAGTACTTCTCCATGGGGTTCGATGGTCCCTTCTTCCATGAAGTTGGATGGTACCCTTAATACGTTCATGGATTACCAATGGTTGAACTGGCTTACAGTTAAGAACAAGTATCCACTACCATGAATATATGTCCTCTATGATCATATCCAAGGAAAGATGGTGTTTTAAAAGATTGATTTGAGGGAAAACTATCATCATGATCAAGTAAGGTCACCAGACATACCTCATATAGATTTTTTTCATAGGTATGATCTTTATGAGAACCTAGTAATTTCATTTGGTCTCACAAACACACCTGTGGTTTTTATAGATCAAATGAATATGGTTTTCTACCCATATCAAGATTTATTTATGGTAGTCTATATCGTTGAAATTTTATTGTATTGTTGATTTCAACACGACCATGAAAAAATATTGATACCGTGATTAATATACTAGGAGAGAATCAAATTTCTTCTAAACTCTTCAAATTCCTCCTTTTGATCGACATATTCCACTTCCTGAGTCAAATTATATTATAGTCATGAGTTTTAGTAGACCCATAGAATTTGAGAGGTGTAGTTTCCTAGGATCATACTATTTTTTTGAGATTTGAAGTTTCTTGTGTCTATATGGGTATTACATATTCTTCATATAGGATTTATCATTCCTAGAAACACCTCTTACAGGATTGACTAAAACTTGTGTGAAATCATTATGCGTGGAAGCATGTGAAGCATCCTTTCAATAATTGAAATGATGATTCACTTCAGCACCAATCCTAATTATTTCAACGATTGAAATAAGTAAGATAATATTCTATGAGGCATCAGGTATAATTTGTGGAGTCGTTCTAATCTATGACGAGTGAGTCGCGGTGTACGAGTCTTACCAATTAAGGATTCATGAGTAAAATTACCCCACATATGACCTCAATCATGTTGTCATAGTTCAAAATTTTCACTATTAGAGACATTATATATTTTGGGAGTATTTCTTGGTACTCAGAGATCACAAAAGCCTCTCTTATATCGTTACATAGTGTGATCTGTGGTTCAAGTAGTCAAAATGAATATATTACCTACAATCATTCAATTTTGAGGCTACCTACAAACCTGAGAAAGATAAAGTTATAACTAATGCTATGAAATAAAATAATCAAACATAGGCAGTTTATGAGTCCAGTGGTGAGTGGTATCTTGTGGAATTATTTTCATAGATTCACATTGAAGTTCAAGATGATCATGGGAATAATATCCTTACATCCTTAGTAGTGACATCTACCCTTCTGGAGAGGGTTGGAATTCTGCAACTCTAAAATCTCAAGGGCTTAAGTCCTAATGGAAATAATCTTAGATGTTGATTGTTATTATAGATAGACCATGGATGAGGATGAGATTTTAAGAATTCAGTGGAATATATAGGTCCTAAAATACATTATAGAGGAGATGATGAAAGAATTTCATGCCTAGGTTTGGACGGTACATCTCAGTGTCACAAAGATGTATCAAGACTTATGTCTCTAGTATTAGTGGTATTCTATGAAATGGGATACATCTAATTTTATCAATCAGTGTTCCACCTTCCAATAGGTGAAAGAATAATATCAAAGGACAAAATGAAATTTACAGTTGTTTTCCATCATAGATTGTAAATGAAATACTGTCAACATTGAATTTGTGCTAGGTTAACCTAGATTGACTCGTGGAAACAATATAGTTTGGGTAGTTGTTTATAATTTGATGAAGGTGACACATTTATTACCTCTTCAAGATACCTTTTGGGGAGATGACATAGGGAGGATATATGTTAGGGTGGTCATACCTCTTCATGGAGCTCCTCATTCTATCATATTTGATAGGGACACTCGCTTGACATTTCAATTTTTATAGGGGTTATATAAGGCCTATATTACACAAGTTATTTTTAGCAAGACCTATCAACCATATAATAACCGATATATAAAGTTTATGAATCATCTGTTGGAGGATATTTCTGTTCACATGTCCTTAACATCAGTGGGATACAAGGGTAAATAAATACCCCTTATTGATTTATCTTATAATAAAAATTTTCAAGATACCATTCAAATGAATCCTTATGAATAATTATATGGTAGGCCTTTATGATCACATTTTTTATGGCTAAAGGAAGGTGAGGAAGCTTTTCTTGGACCACTTCTCATTCAGGAGACTTCAGACAAGGTCCAATTGACTAGAAAGAACATATTGATAGCTCATTCTAAATACCATTCTTATACCAATAGATGCTGACATCCACTTGTGTTCAAGGTTAGAGACCGGTGTTTCTGGATATTTTCATCTAGTTTGGTCCATCAATGTATTTTGAGGTAAGGTAGGATTTCTCCTGGATTATTTGGACCTTTTGAGGTTCTGAAGTGTATAAAAGAAGTGGATTATAAAAAATCACATCCTTATAGATATTGGTCTATGAATGATGTATTTTACAGATATCAACTTCACTGGTACTAACCACAATAGATACATGTTTTCCACCCTAATGAGTTTCATTTAGAAATAGATGCCTTTTTTTGAAGAGTATCGAGTGCATATTATGAATCGGAGTGTAAAGAATCTCTAGGTAGGTCACTTTCTTTATTATGAGTGCTATGGTAGAACAACTACGTATATGATGTGAAATGGGATTAGGAAGCTTATATATGATCCCACTGGATATATATTTTCTTAGAAGTTCCCTATTTACCCCCAAAAGGACAACTTAAGGATGAGTTTATTTAATGAGGGGAGGTTTTAATGACCTTTACTTTTTCTCAACAGTAAAACTCATTTTATTCAATTCTAATCCATTGTTTTATCTTTGAAAACATTCTCTGTTGCCTTAGGAATGTTTAGGGAGAATTTTGGGATTGTTACGATCAAGGATATCTTATACTTCGATAGGCAGAGTGGGTTGTATAGTTATCAAATGGGTAGTACTAACTATGCGACTTAACTGTATGGGGAACTCAGTAGGTACAATGAGGTAGCATGATTTTTCTATAATCATGTGAGCCATGTAACATCTCCTTGAAATATTTATAGGTTTGGGATTGAGAATTGTTTCATGGCTTGTGCACAGTTAGACAAACCGTGCACCTAACCCACATTGGGTCCCTCCTTAGACGGTGGAGGAATCATTGTTTTTAAGAAGAATTCCCAACCATGAGGCCAAAACATGTTTCCACTCTTTTGATGGGGGAGATGGTTCTTTTTATATTAAATTATTTTTAAACCCTCGTCACTTAATTATTTTACTCCTCGAGTGGATGTGCACCCCTCTTTTCCTCCTATGGAGCTCTCCCTTTACCTAACCTAGGGATTGGGAAAACTCCATAATCTAGACTCCAAATGGATCATCATCATAATCATGGGATCAATGATTGTATGCTCTTGAATCCTATTACTTCTTATCTAATTTTATCTCCATATCTTCTGTTATTTTTTTGTGAGATCATTTTACCTGTTTTAGGGCATTGGTCTATTTCTCTATTTTCTACCATTTTAATTCAAATATGATGCTTATATTGGAATAGGAGTCATTTAAGGCCCTTAAGTAGGAATTATAGTGTTTCCCTTAAATTCATGAGGATTTCATAGATTCTTAATTGTGCTTCCCTCCGACCATTTACACGTGTTATATTAAAATGCATTATTCCTTTTTTAAATCAATTGAATCATGTTATTATAATTTTGTGGACCATTTATAAGTGTTTAGTGGATGTAAAAATCATATATTTCCTCCACTTTGGGTGTACCAAATGAAATTAACTCCTTATATCTAAAAATTTAAATGACCAAACATCATATATGTGTTCTTATTTCCTGGTAAGTTGAATTTTTCTATTTTATGTAATTGAATCGTTTACCGAAGCACCGTCTATGTGTTTTGATAGACCATGGAATAGAATTAACATGATTAATTAATTAAATGGATAAATAAAAATGAATGATAATGTTGTGAATGCCACACCATGTGATGTATGATTTTATGTATATGGGTCAAATGAATTTTGACGCACTTGGTTGTATTAGTGATTGATGATTATAATGATTAAGAGGTGATCCCTTAAGTAATTATTATTTTTATTATGAGTATTTGGCTATTATGGGATGATGAACAACGCATAAGGGTCATGTTGATCATGACCATTCACAATCCCTTACATCAGGTGAGGAGTAAGATGCCTCTCACTATTATAATTTTATTAGGGAGATAAGAATGGAATTCCACATTACTTAGTATTGGGTATCCAACATGAAGAGTTACCCCACTATCTCAATTGATGGGAAGGATGACTCACATTAATTATGAGATCATGGAAATGTAAACTTTTCTTGAGCCAATTAGCTAATTAGACTAGTTATGGACACCTGTATTACGCACTGGGTCCAGATAGCACCTAGTATCTATGTATATACCTACTTATATCCTAATATACTTAGTGAATATACATTTATATATTATATAACTATATATATATTATAGAATATATATATATATTTACTGACCAGACTCATTCCAGCCTATGCCGAAGCAGGTGAAGTCTGCAAGGTGTCCAATAGGAACATGAGTTGACTATTATTTATTTTTTGAGCTTGTTTTATTATTATTTTTTATACACACACACACTTCTATTTCTTTATTAACTAGATGGTTTTTTTATAAACATCATTGTTGGAGGCCGACTGAGTTTATCTCACATCCCACTTGGGCCACCTTTGGTACCTGAGTGCACCTAATGTCTGCAGGCATGGATAAGGGAAAGCACTATGATATAGATATTTTAATATTTTTACTTATAGCATAGATAATGGGAGATGGGGGCTATGAATATTCCTGTGATGCTTATGGTGGCATATTTTGAAATTTTTGTATAACATGTTGTTTATTCAGGTCCCATATATCTTTTGTTTCCCCCTTTTTGTATCATCATGACATGAAATCATTATATATGAATCGGCCTATGGGGATTTGATTATTATTAGCATTTCATGATTTTTTATGCTTCAATTTTGATTATTTTATAGGATTACATTGTTCTATATGTTTTTTATTTAATCCTCTCTTGTCTGTTGATTTATTATATCCATTGTGACAATATAATACGAGGGTATAGTATCCCCATTGAACTACCCTAGACCCTCACTATGAGTCAGCAGCCTCTGGAATACGAGGAGGCATGATTGAGGCCATTTTACCCATCGGATTGGGGCCCCAATTAATTTCACTCTTCATGAGGATGTTGCAATTGGAGAATGACTTGAGAATGTCGTGGTTGCATGTCTCTAAAAATTCCAAGTGCACGCCACATAAAATAAGAGATAAGGACAAGATAACAAATATAATCATAGGATAGTTCGATGCCTTCCTATAAAAATTCCACACCCCTATTCCTACTAAAAAATCTTGGAATGGGTAAAAGGAACAATTCTAAGGAACACTAGAGACACTGCCTACATCCCACTCTCAAATCCTGGTCTGGGTCAAGTTCTCTATTTCAAAAATTATTTTCATTTATGTTCATATTTATATTACTATTGTCCTTAAATTTTTAAATTAAATAGATCACAATTTCTAATGAATAAGGGACCATACACCATGTAAATTGAAATGTAGTGTCCATTTAATCCCAACAATAACACATTCCAACCCATGCGACCAATCTTCCTTGGATAAACATGCCATAATTAACTGATTAAGGTGTGTACATTATCATATGAATGAAAATACTATTATGTCAATACATGAACCTTACATACCAATTATGTTTCTCAATACCCTTAAACAAAATTAAAAAAATTAGATTTATATCACACCAGGTGCACAGATTAAAGGTCACTCAGTCAAGAAATGCATCCTATATGTCATGGAATGATGTATGGAATGTGATTTCCCGACATGACCAAAATGATGCATAAGATGGAATGCCCTCATCTCATCAGTCCATGGTAAAATCCATAATCATAATGAATATCAAACACTAATTTTGTTATCCAACAATGAAGTCAAATAAATAGTAATGAAATAACACATAATAATATTTCCCATTCAGGAATCTTGGTAATTACCTCCAAAGTGGGTTAGTTACTCCCATACAAGGATTATAACCATGTACTGATACATTCCTAATCTCTTGTATATTGTCTCAAAATAGTTTTTTATGAAAATTAAGACATCTCTAATAACACATTGTAACATCCCGGCTAATGATCCACTAAATGGGGACCCAATTCAGTGAGTCACATGGTCTCAATCACGCATCCTCATGTGATAGAAGTTGCAACTAGGGATGAGGGTTTATGGTGGAATCGTGGGGTTACTATACCCTCATAATTAAAGTGTATCACAATGGTATAACGACCAATATCAATTGTTAAATCAATAATACTAAGAAGTTATGATATAAGATAATATCTAGATAGTATCAATAAACATGGCCAAAAGTTGTGTCATATACAATATGATGAAAAAGTTGTGTCTCTATAAAAAAATGGTAGAAAATAAATTAAAATATTCATCCAATACAATATAAGTATTAAAAGTAAAAAAATTAAACAATAATTATCACTAGATAGAATCATGAGAATAGCTTGTTATTTTTCTTCCCCACTTTTAAGAAATGAGAAAATCAAGAATCATGAAGCAGAAACATTTCGTGGTCAATCCCTATATCCATGAAGTCTATTTGGGCACCAAATGACAACCTAAATAGGGTGTGAGATAACACTTATTATGCCACCAAAAATGGTGTCTATAACATGTCTATTCTATGTATATAACCTAAATTAGGGTGTAATATATATCATATATAATATGATGAATTCAAAAGTTAAATTGTCTAACATATCAATAATAATCAAGAACCATAAAAATGGTCAAAAATAATCATGAAACCGTAAACATAATCTATCTATAAAGGATGGTAAAACTATCCACAATGGCCTATGCTATGTAATAAAGTGTCAAAACCCATGGGATGGATATAAGGAGTAGAAATATCCATGAAATCAACTTCATCCTATGCCAGGTAATCTAGTATTAGGTTTATATGGGCTGGATCCAAGGTCTAGGAGAAAGGTATCCCCTAGAGTCCAAGGAGTTCATCTATAAGAGAGTTGGTAAAGACATGGCTGGATCCCAGGGATTATAAATTTCCAAGGCGGTCCAAGAAAGTTAGATCCTATAAGTAGAAATATCCTAGGCATCTAAAGTAATCTAGATCCATGGAGTATAAATGTATATGGCATCAAAGTGAGCTGAATATAAGGAGTATAAATTTACAAGTCATTGAAATAGACAAACAATAATTTCATTATCGATTTCACATTTATGTTCAAACCATTAAACCATTTTAACAACATATAATCACTTGGAAAAGGAGGCATAAAACCCTATCCAAATATCTCATTCAATTCAAAATGGATCCCACAATCAAATGTGATCTCACACACATTCAATAGGGAAGTATATCATAGAGAAGATACTAAAAAAAACTCACTAGTGGTTTGGGTTGAGGTGAACAACCTCCAACTATATAATGGTACTAAGTGGGAAACCTAATCAGGTTCCAAAATTTTTTTCAAGTAATTAAATCAAGTTAATAGCAATGCCCAAAAATTCAAGTGTACAAAACAAAAACAAAACTATCTATGAAACCACCAAACTTTTAGGGAAAAGGTATAAAATACCTACTATATACACATTATAGAAAAATCATCCAATATTAGAACCTAATGTGGAACTAATCAGATGAAAATAGAAGAATGTATGGACACCCTAAAAATATTGCATATGTCCTCGCACCAAACTAGTACTGTCGATAGAATGGAAAATGATGAAACAACCTTATTGAGTGAAACACTTACTAATGGATATACAACTAGATTACCAAAAGTCTAATCAGAGGTCGGATTAATAAATGACATCAAATTATAGGACTATGCCTTAAAGGATATTCTAACGGAGCTCATTCCTAATAGAGAGGATGAATTTCAAAAAAAAATTAATCCACACCTCATATATTAAAAACTATACCTAGGTATTTACATGACATGTAAATGTCTTAAACATCTTATAATACATGAGAGTTACCTTTTAGAGAAATCTCATTAAACACCATGAATTTACCTTCCTAGGGAATTTCAAATTGTTTAAATAAAATATGATATATATTTCAAGGGAACACAATGTACTTGTCCTACAAGTTTCCTTCATCCCTCTGCTTCCATATTTCAACAACATACAAATAGCCTACAAGATCATCTCTAGGGTCTATGCCAAAAATATAACTTAAACAAGGTTTTTAACTAAAAACAAAAAGGATATACCCCTCATATAAAATTTATGTTCTTACTTAGGGTTTTTATGATTTTATTCATTTTTAAGGGTTTTAGAAATTTTTAGGTTTTAGGGGTATAAGTGTTTTTAGGGTTTTCAGGATTTCATAGGGGATTTTAGAGGTTTTAGTGGTTTTTACATTCAAATGAATTTTTATGGATTTTTTGGATTCTTACGGTTTTAGGGGTTTTAGGATTTTGTGGGTTTTTAGGGGTTTATAGTGTTTTTCGGTTTGTAGTGGTTTTACGCGTTTTTAGGTTTTTTGGGTTTTCTTAGAGCATTAAGAGTTTTTACATTTTTAGGGATTCTTAGAGATTTTGGGGGATTTTTTGGATTTTTATGGGTTTTAGGGTTTTTAAATATTTTTAGGGGATTCGGGTACTTTTATAATTTTTATGGTTTTTAGGGTTATTTAGGATTTTTGGGGTTTTTTTATTTTTGACGGTTTTAAATATTTTTAGAGTTTTTACCATTTTTAGGGGTTTGAAGGGGTTTAGAGATTTTATTTTTTTCCCCTATGTTTTTATGGGTTTCAGGGTTTTTTTGTGGGTTTTAAGGGGTATTATGGTTTTTAGGGTCTTTTAGCGGTTTAAGGCCTTTTAGGATTTTTTAGGGTTTTTAGTGTTTTTAGATTTTTAGGGGTTTTATGTGTTTTTAGGGTTTTAAGGTTTTATTAGGGGTTTTCATGGTTTTTAGGGTTTTATAAATTTTTAAGGATTTGAAGGGATTTTTTTTGGATTTTTCTTCTTTTTTTGGTGTTTTAGGGATTTTGGGAGTTTTTAGTGTTTTTAGGGGTTTTAGGGTATTTAGGGTTATAGTGTTTTTATTTTTTATGGGTTTTAAGTGATTTTAGTTTTTTATGATTTTATTTTATGGGTTTTTATATTTTTATGTAATTTTAGGGATTTTATGGATTTTTTTTTGGATTTTAGGGTCTAAGGGATTATGATTGGTTTTAGGGTTTTTAAGAGTTCTATGGTTTTTAAGGTTTTCATTTTGAGTTTTGTAGGATTTTTAATGTTTTTTCCATTTTTAATATGTATATATACGTTTAAATTATTTTATTGTTTTTAGTAGTTTTTTATGTTTTTATAGGTATTTATGGTTTTATGGGGTTTTATGGTTTTTAGGGGTTCAGTTATGTTAGGGTTTTTATAGGGTATTAAGGTTTTTGGCATTTGTTTATTTTACAATGGTTTAAGGTTTCAGATTTTTTATGGTTTTTTATGTTTTATGGTTTTTTATATTATGGGTTTTAGGCACTTTAGGGATTTTGATGGATTTTATTTTTTTTAGGGATTTGTGGTGGTTTTAGGATTTTTAGCACATTTTAGGTTTTTAGTTTTATTATTTGTTCTTATGTTTTTGTGGTTTTCATAAGGATTTTAGGGTTTTTATGGGTTTTCACATTTTTATGGATTTTAATGCTTTTTAGGATTTTATGTGTTTTTTTTTGTTTTTAGGTGTTTTTTTGGTTTATTAAGGTTTTAGGGTAATTAGGATTTTTGGGGTTTTAAGGTTTTTATGAATTATTTTGTGGAATAAGGGTTTTTTTAGTTTTTCAAATATTTTAATGGTTTAAAGGGATTGTAGTTTTTAGGTGGTTTTTTGATTTTTTAGGTTTTTTATGGTTTTCGGGGTTTTTTGGTGTTATAGGTGTTTTAGTGTCTTTTTAGGGATATTTAGTATTTTTATTCCTTTTGAGGTTTTTAGGGGGTTTATATGTTTTTAGGCATTTAGTTTTTTAGGTGTTTTCATTATTTGTTGCATTTTTTACATTATTTGGGATTTTTAGGGTTTTAAATAATTTTTATGTGTTTTATGGTTTTTAGGTTATTTTTTGGGGTTTTTGGGGTTCTTTGCGGTTTTAGTTGTTTTTGGATTTAGTTTTTTTAGGGTTTTTAGGTATTGTAAGTGTTTTTTCGATTTTTTATGTTTCTTAGGGGTCTTCATGGATTTTGAGGTTTTTTTACATTTTTAGGGATTTTAAAATATTTTTAAGTATTTGGTGGGGTTTATGGGTTTTAGGGAATTTAAGGGTTTTTTTGGATTTTTAATGTGTTTTAGGGTGTTTTTATAATTTTATAGATGTGTTAGGGGTTTAAATGGGTTTTATAGTTTTTAGTGGGTTTCAAGGGGATTTATGAATTTTTAGGTTTTTTAAGGTTTTTAGGGGTTTTATAATTTTTCGGCCTTTTATGGGTTGTAGGGTTTTTATTTTTTTTAATTTCTTTATGGTTTTATGTATTTTTTTTGATTTTTATGGTTTTTTACGAGTTTTTATGTTGTTTTAGGTATTTTTACTTTTTTTAGTTAATTCTAGGGATTATTATGTGGTTTTAGGGTTTTTAGGGCAAGGAAGATGCGATGGTCAGGCTATTCTAAACCCCCTAAAAATTTATTACAGAGAAAAAAAGATGCAGAAAACAAGGGAGGGGAGGGGTCAAACGACCCGCACCCAAAAACCCTTTACATAGAGACACCGATGAACCGCAAAAAAGAAAAACCAAAATCACACAAAACCGAACAAATAAAAAAACTAAAATGTCCCCAACATCATCACCTAGGTGATCAGCAACCAGAATCCATCAACATTAAACCATCAGCAACAAATTCAACAACCCAACTTCACAGAACATTTCCACCTCACAGCAAAACACCATCCAACACCAAGCATGAGCAACTTTTGTCACATCCCATCCAAGTAGAAGCCATCACCAAGCAACATAAGAACCGGAAGCCACACCTCCTATATGTAATGATTCCCAACCAAACCAACAACAACAAAGAAGACCATAGTCTAACATAGCATCCAGAACGCAACAAAGTAAAGGGAGCCCACCATCACCCGACATCGCTACATCCCCCATAGCAGATCCATCATCTAGCACAAGAAGCATCTCACAACCAAGCCAACCAAACACCTAACCAAAAGGACCACTTTGGTACTCCAGAAAAGCACAGACCAACAAATTATCCCAATCGTAGAACACCTTAAACCATCCAGCATCAACATCATGAAGCAAAAACAATGCCAAGGAACCAGGTAAATAGACCTGCATCTTCAGAACACACCTTTGACCGGAAGATCAGAGAGCCCGCACCACGCCGATAAAAAGGCTTCCAAAACCAGCATCCTCTATCGCAATGCCAAACATCCACCAAATCACTCCAAATCTCAGATCTGCAAGAAGCCTCTTCACCGAAGACTAAGAGAACTAAAGAATCAATCCGCTCCTCCACTGAAAACAGACACCGCAGAATCCAGACCCCCAAAAGGAAGCCACCGAAGAAGACCAACCTCCCACCGTCGATGATCCCCAGTTCGCCAATGAGGCCCTCGCCACCCTTGAACGGCCATTGCAACCTTTTACGATGAGGTCCTTGACCCCGTTGACCCATCTTCGAACACTTTATAATTATAATCTCGACCCTGATTCATGGATGAAAACCACCTTCGACCAAAGATCAAAACCCGACTAGGATCCTCTCAAGGATCTGAAGCTGGAGCCGTGAACACAAAAATTCAGGGAAGTCGAGGCCACCAAATTTATGCAACCACCACCATAGTGGAACGGAAGAGAGCATCCTATCACTAAAAACCAGAATGCCCAGAAACTAGACCGAATCCTGGAATAGAATACAGGAGAAAACCTAAAAGAGGCGTCGAATGAGGGAGAGAGCTGGGAGAGTGCGCCGCCATCCTTCTTAGGGGTCATATGTTTTTTAGGGTTTTTAGGTATTTGAGGGTTTTTTGGGATATTATTCATTTTATTGTTTTTCATGTTTTTTGAAATTTTTATGTTTTTAAGGGTTTTAAGTGTTTTTTTAGTTTTTAATGTTTTATTATGGGTTTTTAGTTTTTTAGGGTTTTTATGGTTTTGGGTATTTTTATGTAGTGTTTTTTTATTATTTTTATGGTTTTTAGGAATTTGGAGGGTTTTTATATTTTTAGGGTTTTAGGGTTTTTACGGTTTTTTATGTTTTAGTGATTTCTTTGATTTTTAGGGTTTTTATGAGTTTTAGTGCTTTTCAAGTTTTTTGGGGTTTATAGGGGTTCAGAGTTTTCAGTTTATTTTATTTTTTATGGGTATTATGTTTTTAATGGTTTTGGGAGGTTAAATCGTTTTTAGATTTTTAAATTTTTTTATGGGATTTACCATTTCAAGGTTTTTAGCGGTCTTAAATGTTTTCAATTTTTTAATGTTTTCATTGTTTTTAGGGGATTTAATGGATTTTAATTTTTAGGGAATTGAATGGATTTTTTATTTTTGTGGTCTTTTAGGGTATTTAGGGATTTTGTGGGATTTTGTGGTTTTTAGGGTTTTTAGCAGCTTTTTGGATTTCTATTTTTTTTGGTTTTATGGGTTTTAATTATTTTATGGTTTTTATGGTTTTCTTCGGGGGTTTCAAGGTTTTTACGCTTTTTTATGCCTTTATTAATTTTTAGGGATTTTATTGGAACTTTGTTGTTTTGAAGGTTTTTAGTGATTTAGATAGGTTTTAGGGTTTCTATGGTTTTAATTGGGTGAAAGTTTTTTTTAGTTTTTTAAAAGTTTAATTATTTTTATATTTTTTAGTGTTTCTAACATTATTAGTTGTTAAAATGGTTTTTAGAGTATTTAGTTCTTTTTAGGTGTTTTTGGGGTTTTTATGGTTTTAATGGGTTTTAAGGTATTTTACTGTTTTTAGCATTTCTAATGTTTTAGGATTATTAGGGGTTTTAAGTGTTTTTATGAATTTAAGGATTTATTATGGTTTTTAGTGTTTTTAGAGTTTTTATTGCCTTTTCTATTTTTAGGTATTTTTAGGACTTTTTTAATATTTAATGGTTCTTAGGGATTTTGGGGGTTATTAGTGTCTTGGGTTTTTATTGTTTTTCTTAGGGTTTTAGTGTTTTTTAAATGTAGTGGAATTTTTAGTGATTTTTTAGGATTTTTAAGGGTTTTTTGAGTTTTTATTGTTTTCAGGGGTTTAAAGGGTGTTTAGGGTTTATAGTGATTTTTAGGTTTTTTTGGGGGTTTTATGGTTTTTAATGATTTAATGAGTTTCTATTGTAATTATGGGTTTTTAGGGTTCTTAGGGTATTTTTTAGGGTTTTAGAATTTTTATATTATTTTCAGGATTTGTGTAATTTATGTTTTTCCTAGGATTTTTCAGGGTTTTTTACGTTTTTTGGGATTTAGGGATTTTAAGGATTTCTATGTGTTTTTAGGGGGTTTAGATATTTTTATGGTTTTTAAGGTTTTCATAATTTTTAGGCTTTGAGTTGTTTTAAGGGTTTTTTTGGGTTTTATGGTTTTATTAGGATTTTTCAAGGTTATTAGGGTGTTTTAAAGATATATATATTTTTAGGGATTTTTAGGATTTTTCTAGTTTTTTTGGGTTTTAGGGTTTTTGATATTTTTTTATTGTTTTTAGGGTTTTGATGTTTTTTTGGGTTATAGTGTTTCTTTAGAATCTAATGTATTTTTAGTGGTTTAATGTGGTTGTATATTTTTTAGTACTTTGAGAGTTTTTTTTTTGGGTTTTTGGGTTTTTTATGTTTTTAGGGGTTCAATGGTTTTTAGGGTTTTTAGTTTATAGGGGTTTTGTGTTTTTTTTGGTTTTTAAGGTTTTCTAAGCGCTTTTTAGGATTTTTAGTGTTTTTATGTTTTTTGGAATTTTTAATTATTTATTATTATATTAATGGGTTTTTAGGGTTTTTAGGGATCTTTAGGGGTTTTGAAATTTAATGGATTTTGGGGTTTTATGTTTTTTGGGGATTTTATGGTTTTTTTGGATTTTAAGGTGTTTAAAGGGTTTTTTTTGGTTTTTTGAGTTTTCTTGGATTTTATGGGTTTTAATTGATTTTATTTTTTTATGGATTTGTAGGGTATTTTATTTTTTTAGGGATTTCAAGTAATTTTTTGTATTTTTATTTTTTTTAGAATTTTTATGGATTTTAGGGGGTTTTTGATTTTTATTTTGTTTATGGTTTTTTTAGTTTTTAGGACTTTTATTGAGTTTTTAGGGGTTTTATGTTTTTTTATATTTTTAATTTTTTAGGGGATTATAGGGATTTTAGCGTTTTTGGATAGTTTTGGGAATCTTATGTATATTTTAGGATTTTATGTTTTTACGGCAGTTTGTTGAGTTAAAGGTGTTTTGGGTATTTTTTGAGTTTTTAGGATTTTTTAAATTTTTAGGTTTTTAGGTGTTTTTATTGTTTTTTGGTTTTTAAAGGTTTCTTAAGAGGTTTAGGGTATTTATGGGTTTTTACATTTTCAGGTATATTTAGGTATTTTTTTTAATTTTATGGTTTTTTGTGATTTTGAGGGTTTTTAGTGTTTTTCGGTGATTAAAGTTTTGTTGGTTTAGGGGGTTTATTCATTTTTAATTTTTTGGGGTTTTCTTTGGATTTTTAGGGGTTTTTAGTGTTTTTTATTGTTTTTTATATTGTAGGGTATTTTATGAATTTAATGGATTTTAGGGATTCTAGGGATTTTGATTGTTTTAGGGGGTATTAGAGATTCTAATAGGTTTTGGAAATATTTTTATTTTTATGGTGTTTAAGTGGTTTTTTTGTTTTTATGGTTTATTATGAGTTGTCAATGTTTTTAGGGTTTTTAAGTTTTTATGGATTTTAAGGGATTTTTCAGAATTTTTATGGGGTTTTGGGGTTTTAGGGATTTTGAGGGTTTTTATAGTTGTATGGTTTCTTTAAATTTTAGGTTTTTTAGAAGTCATAGGGTTTTAATATTTCTTGTGTTTTTATAAAAATTGGGGTTTCAAGTGTTATTTGATTTTTTTTGTTTCTAGGGTTTTAATGAGTTTTTAGGGTTTTTAGGTTTTTAGGGGTTTCTATGGTTAATATGAGATTTAGTGTTTTTATGATATTTGTAGGGTTTTTAGGGTTTTTTAGCGTTTTGTGGGTTTGTTTGGATTTTTTTTTATGTTTCAAGGTTTTTTAATGGGATTATAGTGTTTCTAGGGTTTTCTTATCTTAGAATGTTCAAGTGTTTTAATGGATTTTTATGGTTTTTATGGTTTTTTGGAATTTTAGTGTTTTTAGGGTTTTTATAGTCTATATAGTTTTTTAGGATCTTTAGGGGTTTATGTTTTTTAATGGTTTTAATATTATCTTTGTGGTTTTCATGGGTTTTAGGGTTTTTATGTTTTAGGTAGTTTTTAGGTATTTATGGGTTTTACTATTTTTATAGATTTTGAGGCTTTTATGGTTTTTTAAGGATTTTAGGATTTTATTGTTTTTTGGGTTTTCTATGGTTTTAATGTTTTTTTGCTGTTTATCATATTTCGGGTTCTAAAGGGTTTTTAGTTTTTAGCGGGTTTTTATAGTTTTTTTGGGATTTTAGTGTATTCTTTAATTTTTTTTGTGCTTTTATGATTTTATGGGGTTTGATAGGTTGTTAGTATTTTTAGGGTTTGTATAGTTATTGAGTTTGTTAAGAGTTTTATGTTTTTTAAGGTTTTAAAGGATTTCTTAGGGTTTTTACGGTTTTTAGGTTTTAGGTATTTTTAGATCTTCTATATTAGGGTTTTTTGAGATTTTTAGGGTTTTAGGGGATTATAGGTTGTTTATGGTTTTTAGTGGGTTTTTAAATTTTTTAGAAATTTTAGATTTTTTGGTGTTTTATTTTATTTAGGATATTAAGGTTTTCTTAAGAGTTTTTATGGTTTTCTACATTTTTAAGTATTTTGAGGGATTTTTAGATTTTTATGGGTTTTAGGAGTCTTAGAGATTTTTAGGGCTTTTAGAAGTATTAGGGAATTTAGAGATTTTATTGTTTTTTGGGTTTTTAGGTTTTTTGAGTTTTTAGGGTTTTAAGGTTTTTTATAGTTATTAAGGGTTTAATGGGTTTTGAGAGTTTTTAGTATTTTTACTATTTTTGTGGGGTTTTTATTGTTTTATAGGATTTTCAGTTTTTAGGGGTTTTAGTATCTTTTAGTGTTTTAGGGTTTTTAGGAGTATTTAGATTTTTAGGGTTTTAAGAGTTTTAGGTTTTTAACATTTTGTTAGGGATTTCCATGGGTTTTTGGTTAATTTATGTTTTAGTGATTTTGTGAATATTTTTGGATTTTATAATATTTTAGGGTCTTTAGGGATTTTCATGTGTATTATTTGTTTTTAGGTTTTGTTTTGGTTTTTATAATTATTACATTTTTTCAGTGTAATTTTTTATTGGGTTTTAAGTTTTCTTTTATGGTTTTTGGGTTTTCAAGGTATTTTATGTTTTGAGGAATTTTGAAGGCTTTTTAGGATTTTATGGGTATTAAGGGTATTAATTTATTTTGAGGGATTTTATGTATTTTATTATTTAAGGGGGGTGGGGGTTAGTTTTTTTATATTTTATGGTTCTTCATATTTTTTTTTACATTTTTTGTTGTATAAAAGATATTTTGAGTTTTTAGTGGTTTTTAGGGTTTTTATGGGGTTTTAGGGGGTTTTATGTCTTGGGGGTCTTATGGTTTTTTTTTATTTTAAGGTCTTTTTATAGGTTTTAGAATTTATTATGTTTTTAGTATTTTTAGGTGGTTTTAGGTTTTTATGTGTTTTATAGGTTTTTTGGGTTTTTATGTTTTTAATGATTTTTTGAGATCTTTTAGGATTTTTATGGTTTTTAATTGGTTTTAGGGATTCTGAGGGGTTTTTAGCATTTTTAGGTTCTTAAGGGGTTTTATGTTTTCTTTTTTTCATATTTTATTAAGATATTTCAAGGAATTTATGGTTTTTATTTATTAGGGTTATTTAGGGATTTTTAGGATTTTTATTGATTATTTTGTTATTTAGGATTTTCAGGGATTTTAGTGTTTGTATGTTTTTTTTGGTTTTTTTTGAGAATTTTATGGTATTTAAGGTGTTTAATAATTTTTTAATGTTTTATATGGTTTAAATTGTTTTTAGAGTTTTAATTAGTTTTTAGGTTTTTTATTGGATTTTAGTTTTTAATGGGATTTGGTGTTTTTTATGAGTTTTAATAGTTTTCTAGGATTATAGGGTCTTTTTAGTGTTTTTAGTTTTTTCAGTGTATTTAAATTTTTTATGGTATTTATGTGTTTTTAGGTTTTTAACTCTTTACTAGGTGTTTTCAGGGAATTTATGCTTCTTACATTTTTTGTGATTTTAGAGGATTTTCATGAATTTTATGGGTTTTTTGGGTTTTGATGTATTTTGAGGGGTTTTAGTTTTTTCTTATAATATTTAGGGTTTTTATGGGTTATGGTGTTTTTAACGGTTTTTTAATTTTATGTGTTTTGAGGTTTTTAAGGATTTCATAGGGTTTTTTTTTGTTTTAAGGGTTTTTTTGTTTTTAGGTATATTTTATAATTTTTTTGGTTTTAATGGTTTTTAGTTAATTGTATTATTTTAGGGTATTTTGGTTTTTCAGAGTTTTTTTGGTTTTTAAGCATTTTATGTGATTTCGTGTTTTTATGGTCTTCTAAGTGTTTCTAGGGTTTTTTACATTTTTATAGACTTTTAGTTCTTTTTATCGTTTTTATGGATTTTATATATTTTGTGTGTTTTTTTTTATTTTAGGGTTTTAGGTTTTTTTTTCTTTTCTTTGTTTTTAAGGGTTTTAGGATTTTTTTAGAGTTCTTCATCTTTTTTCGGGGTTTTAGTGTTTTCATTGGTTTATGGGTTTTTATGAGTTATTATGGTTTTTTATTTTTTTTATGGGTTTTTATGTTTTTTTAGGTGTTTTAGGTTTTTTAGGGATTTTCTGCAAATTAAGAGTTTTTAGGTATTAAATATTTTATTAGGGATTTCTGGGTTTTTAGGGTTTTTTATGTTTTTAGGGATTTTTAGGGATTTTTTTGGGTTTTTATTGGATTTTATGGATTTTTTTATTTTGAGGTCTTCTAGGATTTTCTTGGTTTTCAAGGTTTTAAACATCTTTTAGGTTTTTAGGAGTTTTAGGTGTTTTTAGGTTTTTAATGTTTTCTAATGATTTTTAGAGATTATAGGGATATTAATATTTTTAGGTATTTTTAGGGCCATTTTCAAATATTTATTGGTTTTTAGGGTCTTTAGGGATTTTGATGGATTTTAGGGTTTTTACGGTTTTTAGGGTTATTAAATTTTTTTGGGGGTTTTTATTTTTCATGGATTTTTTTGGTTTTTCGATTTTTTTAACATTTTCATAGGCTTAATTGATTTTTTAATGTTTTAGTGGGTTTTATTGATAGTAATGATTTGGTGTTTTTATGGTTATTATGTGTATTTTGGGGTTTTAGGTTTTCTTTCTTTTTTTAGTTTTTAGGTCTTTTTAGTTATTTTATTTTCTATGTTTTTGTGTAGGGGTTTTAGGATTTTTTTGTGTCTTTATGTTTTTAGGGATATTTAGAGATTTTTAAGGGTTCATAGTTTTTTATGTTTTTTTGGGTTTTTTAGGTTTTTTAGATTTTTAGGGGTATTATGGGGTTTTGGGTTTTTATTGTTTTTTAGGTTTTATGGTTTTTAGTGGTTTAATGTGTTTGACGTTTTCTTATGTATTTTCATGGTTTTTAGGGTTTTTTTATTTTTGTATGTATTTTCTTGTCTTTTTTATGATTTTTATGGTTTTAGTGATTTTATGGATTTTTATTGTATTTAGGTTTTTTTGTTTTTATGGTTTTTTGGGTTTTTAGTGATTTTATAGTTTTTATGTTTTTAAAGGGGTTTTATATTTTTTAAACATTTTTTAGTTTTTTAAAAGGGTTTTATATTTTTTAGTGGGTTTTAGGGGTTTATGGTGGTTTCAAAAAATTTAGGGGATTTTGGGATATTAGGTTCATTTTATTGTTTTAGCTTTTTTAGTTTTTTAGGGGTTTAGGTGTTTTAGGTTTTTATGGTTTTATTAGGGTTTTTAGAGTTTTAAGGGTTTTTTATGTTCTTAGGTGTTTTATGGGTTTTTAGTATTTTTATATTTTTAGGGGTTTTTAGGGATTTTGAGGGTTTTAGTGATTTTTTGTGGTTTAAGGTTTTATGTGTCTTTAGGTTTTTAGGGATCTTATGTGTCTTTAAGTTTTTGAAGTTTTATTTGGTATTTTCAATATTTTTACGGTTTTTTTACATTTCTGAGATTTTAGGGATTTTTTAGGATTTTTATGATTCATAGGGGTCTTTAGGGATTTGAGGGTTTTAGGGGTTTTAGGGGGTTTTTAGTCATATTCAGGTTGTAATGATTTTTTTTGTTTTTAGGGTTGTTAATGTTTTTATATATTTTTTAATATTTTTATGGGTCTGAAGGGTTTTTAGAGTTTTTATCATTTTTATGGTTTTTTTTGGTTTTAGGGTTTTTAATCATTTTATGGGTCTTAAGGGGTTTTATGGTTTTTAGGGTCTTTTATGAATTTTATTGTTGTTAATTTTTTTTTTTAAATTTTTTGTTTTTTTAGTGTTTTTAGGTTTTTAATTATTTCTTAGTGTTTTTAATTTTTTTTGGACTTTTTACATTTTTTGGGATTTTTAGGCTATTTTTGGATTATTTTGGGTTTCTATGCTTATAGGGATTTTCAGAGTTTTTAAGCTTTTTAGAGTTTTTTTAGGTTTTAAGGGATTTAAGTGTTTTTTGGTTTTTAAGGTTTTATTAGGGTTTTCAGTGTTTTTAGGGGTTCTTAAGATTTTAGGGATTTTGTGGCTTATTAGTATTTTTTGGGTTTTTAGGATTTTATATTTCTTTATAGTTTTTTGGGTTTTAATGGTTTTGGGGTTTTAGGTTTTTTAAAGGGTTTTATGTGTTTTTAGGGATTTTCATGGTTTTTAGGATCTTTTTAGGGTTTTTAGGGGTTTTAGATTTTTTAGGTTTTTAAGGGTTTTAATTTTTTTAAAATCTTACGGCTTTTTTTTGGAGTTTTAGGGGTTTTAGTTTTTTTTATGTTTTGAGAATTTTTTGAGCTATTTTATAATTTTAATAATTTTTAGGGTTTTAGTGATTTCGAGGGTTTTTTGGTTTTTATGGGTTTAAGGGTTTTAAGATTATTTAAGTTCTAAATGTTTTTAGAGCTATTTAAGGTTTTTAGGGGTTCTTATTTTTCATGGTATTTTTAGGGATTTTAAGGGTTTTTTGGGGTTTTTAGGTATATTGACGATTTGTATGGTTTTTTGAGCATTAGTGGTATTTCTTAAATTTTTTAATATTTTTAACGGGTTTTAGAAATTTTAAATGTTTTTGTGATTTAAATAGTTTTTATACCTTTTTGTGGTTTTGGGATTTAAGGGGTTTTAGGTTTTTTATGAGATTTAGGAATTTTTATTGTGTTTTGGTTATTTGTAGTTTTATAGTTTTTTAAGGGTTCTGTCATTTTTTAGGGTTGTAAGGGATTTAAGTGTTTCTAGTATTTTTAGGATTTCTTAGGGATTTTTAAGGTTTTTATGAGTTTTTTACATTTTAATTGATTTTTGGGTTTTTTAGGATTTTTATTGTTTTTAGGGTTTTTATGTATTTTGAGGATTTTTATGGTTTTTAGAATCATTTATGTTTTTAAGGTTTTTAATTTTTTCTATGGATTTAATACTTTCTTATGTTTTTAGGGGGTTATGGGTTTTTACATTTGTAGGGATATTTAGTATTTTTATGGGTTTTTAGTGGTTTTAATTATTTTTTGGGTTTTTATGGTTTTAAAGGTGTTTATGGTTTTTTGGTATTTAGGGTTTTTTTTATGTTTTTGGGATATTAAGGTTTTTTGAGTTTTTTAATGTTTTTAGGGGTTTAAAGGGATTTTAATGTATTTGGTGTTTTTATGGTTTTTAGTTTTTTATGGGTTTTTGGGGTATTTATGAATTTTAGGGGTTTTAGGGTTTTTAGGCTCTTTTATGGTTTTAAGAGATTTTATGTTTTAAAGGGTTGTATGTTTTTTGGGGTGTTAATGTTTTCTTGGGGGTTTTATGGGTTTTCCGATTTTTTTAAAAACATATGGAAATTTTAGTATTTTTAGAATATTTATGGGTTTTAAGGGGTTTTAGGTATTTTGAGGGATTTTTGAGTTTTTAATGATTTTTGGATTTTTATCATGTTTAATTTTTTTGGTTATTAAGTGATTTTTGGTTTTCAATTTTTCATAGGGTTTTTAGGTTTTTTAATGTTTTTAGGGTTTTTGGGCCATTCTGTAATTTTATGGTTTTTATGGTATTTAAAAAATTTGAAGGATTTTATATGTTTTTTTCTGGGGTTTTAGGGTTTGTTTTGAGTTTTTAAGGATTATAATGTTTTTCAATATTAATTTATTTAGAGCTTTAATGAATTTTTAGGGCTTTTAGTGGTTTTATATGGTTTTATGGATTTGGGGGGGGGGGTGGGTTTACTATTTTAGGGGTTTTATAGTTTTTAGGGTTTTATGGTCTTTATTGGTTGTTTAAGGTTTTTAATGTTTTTAATGTTTTTTATGTTTTTAGGGGAGGTATGTGTTATTAGGTTTTTAAGGGTTTCTTTGGGTTTTTAGGTTTTTTTATTTTTTAGGTTTTTAGGGATTTTTAGGTGAAGAAGGCTTATGATCAGGCATGCCCGGTCCCCCAAATTTATTAATAAAATAAATGTGTGGAGAAAAAACAATGAAAAAAGACAATTAAATCACATCCAAAGAACTAAATACAAAAAAAAAATCATCACCATATCCAAAATCAGAGACTACACCAGCATCAACCGACTCCCATTCAGATTGAGAGTTTTATTGATTGATAAATTTGATGTACTTCTCCTTGATCCTCAACTGCTCTGATGTAAGGAGCTCTCTGGAAGAGTGCTTGGTGGCCTTCCCCCATATGTGATCAACATCCATCCATCTTGAAGCCTTAGAAGATGAACTGGTAGGCACATTGTTTGGAATGTTGGATCAATCGTTCATCGACCTTCCCTTTGGTGGATCAGTGGTAACACCCTCACTATCATTACCCTTTTTCCACCATTCTTGATGATGTCACTGAAAGAGGCTTTGTCACATCTCTTGGGAGTGCTACTATCATTCTCTATATCAACACCAAATTCATTCCCCAACCTATTAGAGGTATGTAAAGAACCATACAGTTTCTAAAACTCCTCTGGACAATTGGTTTCCTACATACTAGTGCAATGATCTCCTTCTTTCGTATTAGTGTCCACCAAGGACAAGTAATGAAGATTCTATCTATCAGCTTGATGATCGAAACCTACCTCATTATAATCAATTTCATTGGTTTTGTTAGTTGCACATAGTTGCATACAAATAATATGTTCTGGTTGAAATAATATAGGCATTCTCACGGGGAATATGCCCTTCTGGAGTATCCAACTCCTGTCAAGTACATTGTTCCCCATAACTCAACTAATCAAAATCCAAACCTTCAAACATGATAAAAATTGGGATATTTATTCACGTCTACAAACAGATTATATAATTGACCTTCCTTATTAGACCTTCTATGATGATTTTTCCCTCATCTAAATTCCCCACATTTGCAACTGGGATAACCTCCAAATCAGGAGGACTCATTCTGAAAAATGGATCCTCATCCCCACTCGTGACTACAATCTCCCTATCCATGTTTCCATCTCTCTATTACACAACATCTTTTCAATTTCTTGTTGTACTTTTCTTCTGTAAATTAGCATTCCATCTCAACCAGGAAAAGTTGATACTCACCTTTGGATTTGTGAATAGATGGGCTACATCTTACAGAGGAATGGAAACCCCTAATTAATCTCAAGTCATCCTTTCAACCATTGAATGTTTATCCTGTAAATCCTCCAAGATTATTCTTCTATGAACTAACTCACTTGATATTTTCACATCCTTCAAAAATGAAACTAAATCAATCACCCATAATTCATTCTCTCATGAACCTTGATCCGGCCTCCTCACCTACAGCTTTCCATTTCATGTCCCATTTTATTACATTAATAGAAAAAACTTATACACGATTCCATGTTGACTGGATATCTATAACAGAATTCTTTCCCAAAATAGATCCATACAAAATAAATCTATTTTCGCGAGACATCAATTTCAACACAAAACATGGGTGAAATCGGGTGACAGGTCGATCTAGTTTTGCAATCTCAGTAAAGAAATAATTCTCCCATGTTTCCTAGAATCCAAATGATAGAGGGATTTTTGGATGGGAGAGGGAGTTCCAAGAATCTGACCCAGATGGCTATCGAGGGAGAGTCCCTCTTCTTGTGAAAATCATAATTTCATAGAGAAGGAAGAACCTATGTCTGTTGAATGTAAGAGGTGTCAAAGACCAAGATTTAATCATATTCTCTTTCATGGTGAAGACGATCATGATATGACAACTATCTAGGGTCCCCACCATCGCTCGATCTTATATAATCTACAATCCAAAAACAAAACTATCAAAATCATCTACTGAGGGGATTCGATTCTTGAATATCACAATCAATGTACATCAAAGAAGAGAATAAGTATCATTGAATTGTGAAAGAGAATGGGGAAGCAGCAGAATCCCTTGGAAAAGCCCATTCATCTTTGGTCAGATCGAGATTCTGAGAAATGATGGGAGAAAATCAGGATTCAAGAAGGCAATGATGTGATTACGAACTCCCTCATGGGACGAAATTTTCACCTACCCCGGGGCTAGGGGGGAGAGGGAGGGGTGAAGCTGCTTCCAACATCAAGGGATCTGGGATTACCCATTATAGAACACTTATATTTAATTATTTTGTAATTTTAGGGATTTTTTTTTATTTTTTATGTTTTTTCTATTTTAAGGGATTTTATAGGTTTCAAGGGATTTTATGGTTTTTAGTGATTTTTTGGATTTGAAGGAGTTTATGTGTTTCCATAATTTTTTGTTTTTTAGTGTTTTAGGTCTTTTGGCCTTTTCATTTTTAGGTATTTATATGCCAAAATTTCAAATTTTTAGGGTTCTTATAGTTTTATGGTATTTTGAGGTTTTTATGGTTTTGTGGGTTTGTGTTTTTTGGGGGGTTTTAGTGTTTTTTATGTTTTTATGGGGTTTAGGTTTTTTTATATTTTTACAGTTTCATTAGGGTTTTTAGGGTTTTTAAAAATTTTCGGGATGTTTTAGGATTCTTTGGATTTTTTTGGTTTTTAGGGGGTTTAGGGATTATGAGGGATTTTAGTGGTTTTCAAGGTTTTTTGGGTTTTTTGGTTTTTTGGGTTTGTATGAATTTTTTAGTTTTTTGGGGTTTTATATTTCTTTTATGTTTTCCCTCTTTCATAGGAGTTGAATTGGTTTTTAGATTTTATAGTATTTTTATGGATTTTATGTGTTTTTATGTTTCATAAGGTTATAAGCGGTTTTTATAGTTTTATAGTGTTTTAATGAATTTAGGTTCTTTAGTGATTTTTAGGGTTTTAGAGTTTTTATATTTTTAGGGGTTTTGAGTCTTTTTAGTTTTTTAAAGTTTATTAAGGTTTTTCATTGGTTTTAGAGGTTTTTAAGTATTTAGGGGTTTTTAAGGATGTTTTCAGTTTTTATGGTTTTTAGGGTATTTAGGGATTTAGTGGGGTTAAGGTTATTTAAGGGTTTTAAAAAATTAGGGTTTTCAGGGTATTGTATTTTTTTAGTTTTCTTAATGTTTTCTTATGTTTTCTGAATTTTTTTATAGGATTTTTTATGATTTTTAGGGATTTTAGGGTTCTTATTATTTTTAATGCAATTTCGGGATATTGTGGGTTCTTAGGGTTTTTAGGGGTTTTATGATTTTTTTTAGAATTGTTTAGTATTTTTAGGTATTTTAGTTATTTTTAGGGGTTTTAGTTATTTTTATTTTTTCATATTTTCCATAGTGCTTTTTGGGGGTTTTTATGTTTTTAGGGATTTTAGAGAATTATTTATGACTTTTATGGTCATTTAGGGTTTTTAATGATTTTGAGGGGGGGGTCTAGGGTTTTTAGGGGTTTTATAATTTTAATGGTTTTTGGTTTTTTAGGGTTTTTCTGAGTTTTATGGGTTTCAAGGGTTTTAGTGTTTTTGAATGAATTTAGAGCTTTAGAGTGTTTTTAGAGGTTTTGGTGCTTTTTAGGGTTTTTATGGGTTTTTATGGATTTTAAATGTTTTTAGGGGTTTTTTGGTTTTTTGGTTTTAGAGGTTTGATGGTCATTTTAGTTTTTTTTATAATTTTTTAGGGTTTTAGACTTTTTATTATTTTATGGGATTTTATGTGTTTTTAGTTTATAATGTTTTTATGGGTTTTTATGGTATTAGATGGTTTTATGAATCTTGGGGTTTTAGGGATTTGGAAGGATTTTGTTTTGGGCTTTATGGGTTTTTTAGGGATTTTGATGGACTTTTAGGAATTTTAGTTATTTAGGGTTTTTTTGGTTTTTAAGGATTTTTATGGGTATTATGTGTTTTTAGGTTTTTAAGGTTTCTTTAGGAGCTTTCAATTTTTTTAAGGTTTTTTATGTATTTTGGTATTTTTAGGGATTTCAAAGAATTATTATGGTTTTTAGGGTTTTTTGGTGTTTTTAGGGTTTTTAGGGTTTCTATGGTTTTTGAGGGTATTAGGGTTCTTTTTTGGTGTTTTTAGGGGTTTTATAGTGTTTTAGAGTTATTTAATGATTTTTGGGGTTTAAAGGGTTTTTAGTGATTTTAGTGGATTTAAGGTTTTTATGGGGTTTTTGGGTTCTTTAAGGTTATTATGGATTTTCCGGTTTTTTAGGGTTTTTAGGGGTTTTATATTTTTTTAGGATTTTAGGGGTGTTATGTGTTTTGAGGTTTCTACGGTTTTATTAGGGGTTTTTATGGTTTCTAGGGTTTTTTCATTTTTAGGTATTTTGATGATTTTTATAGTTTTGTGGGTTTTTATGGGTTTTAGGGATTTTAATGGATTTTATGGATTTTTTAATTTTTTTTGGTTTTTCAGGGTTTTATTTTTTTTTTATGTATTTCAGGCCTTTATATTGGTTTTCATGGTTTTTATAATTTTTTACTTTTTTGTGTTATTTATGTATTTTTAGTGGGTTTAGGTGTTTTAGGGTCCTTAGGGGTTTTAGTCTTTTTTTGTTTTAGAAGTTTTTATATTTTTAGAGGTTTTAAGTGTATTTAGAGTTTTGTGTATTTTTAGTTGTTTACAGAGTTTTTAATGATTTTAGTGTGATTTTAGGGATTTTATGTGTTTTTATGGATTTTTATGGTTTTTAAGGCTTTAATGGTTTTTAGGGAAGAAGAGATGTGAGGACAGTCTATTCCCGACCCCCCTAAAATTTATTAATAAGAAAAAGGATGCAATAGACAGATGAGGGGCAGGGTCAATCGACCCATACCCAAAAAAAGCCTCAAAAGGAAAAGAAAGAGCAAGAACAAGACTAAAGGAGATAAGAAAGCATAAAAGAACAAGGAAAAACCCCAGCACAGGGTCTACCATCCTTCCCCACCATCATCATCATAGTCCGCACCAGGGGGTCTCCCTCGACACCATAACCGGTGGCCGCATCGGTGTCTCCTGACTCCCATTCAGAAGAGTCATATTACATCAAGAAGTTGGTGTAATACTCTCTCAACTTCCCCTGCTCCACATTTAGATGCTTCTTAGTAGGCTGCCCCACCTTGCCATAGGAGTTCTTTGATGATTTTCTGGAAGCCCTCATAGATACCATTCTCGGAAAGGAAGATTAGTCCTTCCTTGGCCTCTTTACTTTCGGGACTGCAGTGTCAACATCCCCATGTTTTTCCTAGACTGGGATAATTGTGTCCTCCTAATTGAGAAAACAAGAAGTGTGAGGTGCAATCCTCTCCCTAGACAAGCCCCCTGCAATGTTTTCTTTCCCAAAAGTGAAAAAATATCCAAGTAGGGACTTGTCCTTCAAAATCTTTCCCATGTTAGATTTCATCCTAGAATCATCATCAGATCCACAACCCCAAAACATCAAAAACTTGGGTTTCATTCTATCATACAATAGAGAAATATGAACAGGTACATTCATCACATTAGGGTCCTCCAAAGACATGTCTTTCAGAACCAATAATTTGGAGTTCCCATCCTCATTGTCCCTAATCACCCCATCTTCACAGAATTTAGCATCAAGTGACCCAAAGGGGATCAGGGCCTCTGATGCATCCACTGTGATTGGAACTAGTTCATGGGAGTCAGGAGCATTCATCGAAGACCTAGTGAAGACACCCCCATTACCCGTATCCTGGGCAACAAGCACGCCAGTCTCGGTCCCCAGATTAGCCCTCAGCCTAGTGAACACCTCGCTAAACTTTGGCTCAGGTGGCTGATGGCAGGTAGTCTTCAACAGGATTTCCCTTCCCTTGACTTTCTCTAGATGTACAAATCCATCCGCTTCAAGAATGAACTTTATAGGGAGTTGTGAGGCATTCCCATTCATCATAACATTCCCAACCTCAAGACCATCCCTGGCAGCTTGTCGCAGAGGCAGAGTCATCACATCCGTCTGTTTACCAGTAACACATCTAGCTAAGGGAACCTGCACATAAGCCAAAAATCATTCCACACTTTCCAAAATGAGGCCTCCTTCACCACCACCCTACTGATCATGCTCCAACACATCAGATACAAAGGCATTAAAATTATTTCTTAAGGGAAGTGTGATCCCCGTGGTCACAGCCGAAGGGCCCTCTACCCTACCTCCCTTCATTAGTGAAGATTGGACCTCTTGGTGACCCTCACCATATAGTTCCACCAAGCCAATCACCCTCAGTGAATCCGTAGCTGTAGGGACGCGTGCACCAGACACATCCGCCTGCTCAGCATCCATCAAACAGATGTTGCTACCACCTCGAGCCTCCACACCATCAATTTCGGGAATAGAGGATAGAGATTGACTACTCTTAAAAGGAGTGCTACTATCCACATCATCCATAGGAGGATGCTGCATAGACTGGGAGTGCACACACTAATGATCAGACATAACCATATTCCCTTTCCGACCCTTATACCTACATTCCACCTTATCATTCCCCAAGAAAATATAGGTTTCACAGAAATAAACCAAAGATTCATACACCACTGGCTTCGTATACCGAATCTCCTCACCGACAGAGATCCACTAAAAATCAAGCGGCTTCTTTGAGACATCGACCTCAATACATGCCCTTAAAGCGACTGGGTGATAGACTGCATTCGTATGCTTATCCATGGATAAGAACCACCCAACAAGGTTCCCCATTATACACAAAATAGAAGGATTTTGAAAAGGTAAAGGAAGATTAGGGAAGCAAACCCAAAGAGCCATAGAAGTGGAGTCACACTTCAAGTGAATATCAATGCTCCATCGAAAATAAATAATATGAATCCATTGTAAGAACAATGTGCTGAGGACCAAGCTTGAATCAGATCTTCTTCAGAAGAAACATAGATCATAATATGGTGACTATCCATAATCCCTACCGTTGATTGATCTTGGAGGCCCCAAGATCCAAAAATGAATCTATCAAACTCAAAAACCAATGGTTGGACATTGAGGAATCTCGAGATCAGTGTTTATTTAAGGAGGTGGGAGGCCTCATAGAACTCCGATAGAGAGAGGGAGAGCTAAATACATCCCATAAATAGATCAGGAACCCTAGGAAGGGTCTGAATCCAAGGAAATGGGGGAAGGTTATCTGGAGAGGAGAAGGGGGTGAAGCCAATAGACGAAGGAAAAGAGAGACCACCCTTCCCCACTAGAAGGGGAGGGGCAGAGATGACTACCATTGGTGCATCGCCTAGGGTAGAATCCCACCGCATACCTTGGGCCAGAGGCCATTTCCCTGCTAGAGAAAACCCATCTCTTTCATCCCGTCTTAGGATTTTTAGGGGTTTTAGGGTTTTTTTGATTTTTTAGGGTTTTTATTGATTTTTGAGTTTTTGGACATCATTAGGGGTTTAAATGGTATTTAGAGTTTTTTGTAGGTTTTTAATCATTTTGTGGGTTTTTTGGATTTTTTATGTTTTTATTGGTTTTTATGGTTTTAGGGGTTTTCTGGCTTTTTGCAATTTTAAGGGGTTTTAGGGCTTTTAGGTGTTTTATGACTTTATGTCTTCCTTAGTGTTTTTCTATGGGTTCATGGTTTTTTTCTGTTTTTAGGAAATTTTTTATTTTTTAAGATTTTTATGGGTTATTATGTATTTTGAGGGGCTTTAAGGGGTTTTTGGGTTTTATGGTTTATTAGGTTTTTTCGGTTATTTTATTTTTTAGGTTATTTAACGTGTTTAGAGGTTTCTTATCATATCTACTATTTTAAATGGGTTTTCGAGTTTTTAGTTGTTTAATGGGTTTTATGGGTTTCTACGGTCATTTATATATTTTAGAGGTTTTTTGGTTTTTAGGATTTTTAATTGATTTTAGGCCTTTAAGGTTTTCCTAAGCTTTTTTAGTGTTTTCATATTTTTTACAATTTTTTGGATTTTTATTTTTTATGATTTTTGGTGTTTTATGGATTTTGTGGGGTTTTATGGGTTTTTAGTGACTTTATGGGATTGATAATTATTTTTTTTTCAAGGTGTTCATAATTTTTTTCAGTGTTTTTAAGGTTTTTTTATTTTTTGTTATTTTTTTTATTTTTTAGTATATTATGGGATTTTTAGGATTTATGGATTTTATGGTATTCAGGTTTTTGGGGTTTTTTTGGTTTTTTAGGTTGTAGGGTTTTTTTAGTGTATTAATTTTTTTTATAATTTCTAACGTTTTAAGGGATTTAAATGGGTTTTGAGTTTTTAGTGGTCTTTATGGGTTTTAAGGTTTTGGTATTTTTTATGGTTTTATGGGGTTTTTAGGGTTTTTAGGGTCTTTTTAAAATTTTATGGTTTTAGCATTTTTATCAAATTAGGGGTCTAAAGTATCATTATGTTTTTTGGTTTTACTAGTGTTCCTTATGATTTTTAAAAGTCTTCATGTTTTTAAAGATTTATAGGTATTTATAGGATTATAATGGGTTTTTAGTGTTTTAGGTGTTTTTCAGTGTTTTTAGGGAAATTTAAGGTTTTAAGGATTTTATCTTTTTTATGTTTTTAATGGTTTTGATTGTTTGTAGTATTTTTTGGTTTTTGGGGTTTTTATGGAATTTGAGGGGTTTTAGGGTTTTAGGGTATTTAGGTGTTTTAGGGGTTTAGGGGTTTTCGGCTTCTTTGAGATTTTATAGTTTTTACAGTTTTAAGAGTTTTTTTATTTTTATATCAAATTGAAGGGTTTTTTGTGTTTTTTGTGGGGTTTTATTATTTTAGATGGGTTTTAGGGATTTTAAAGATTATAGAGATTTTTATGGTTTTTAGGGGATTTTAGGGTTTTGATTTCATTTTAGGTTTTTTAGCATTTTTATGTCTTTTTGGGTTTTTAATGTTTTTAGGGTTTTAAGGTTTTCTCAGATCATTTCTACGTTTTTAGGGGGTAGTATGTTTTCAAGGAATTTTTGGGGGGGTTTCGGATTTTTTTGGGTTTTTATGGGTTTTAAATATTTTTAGGTTTGTTTGGAATTTTTATGTTTTTTGGGATTTTAGGGTTTTCTAGGTTTTTAGGGGGTTTAGGTATTTTCATGTATTTTAAGGTTTTTATTCATTTATTCAACTTTTTTAGTGTTTTGTTTTCTTTTCTAGGATTTTTAGTACATTTTTTTGATTTTTATGATTTTTAGAGTTTTTAGGGATTTTGATTGTTTTGGGGGTTGTATGGGTTGCAGTGTTTTTATTATTATTTTCCGATTTAGGGTATTTTGTGAGTATTTAGGGGTTTAAAGTTTTGTTTAGTTTTTAAACAATTTTAGGGGTTTAAAGGGGTTATAATGTTTTTAGTGGGTTTTAGGATTTCTATGGGTGTTATGGTTTTTAGGAGTTTTATTGTATTTTGGGTTTTTTTAGGGTTTTATGGAATTTTATTGTATTTAAGGTTTTTAGTGTTATTTAGGTTTTCAGGTTTTTAAGTATTTTTTGGTTTTTAATATTTTTTTGGGGTTTCTAGTATTTTAGGTTTTTTTATTTTTTTTGTAATTTTAGCACCTTTTAGTATTTTTATTGTTTTTATGGGTTTTGGGGGATATTGAGGGGTTTTAGTGTTTTATGATTTTTAGGGGATATTAGGGTCCTTCTCATTTTTAGGTTTTTTGTGGTTTTGAAGTATTTTTAGTTTTTTAACATTTTCTTTGGGTTTTAAGAGTTTTTTTATTTCTTGGGAATTTTACGGAGTATAGGATTTTTATTATTTTTTAGGGTTTTTAGGGATTTTGATGGTTTTTTGGGGTTTTAGTGTTTTTATGGGTTTTAAGTGTATTTATGTTTTTATGTTTTTTGTATTTTGTTAGATGTTTTAAAGGTATTTAGGTTTTTTTACATTTTAGGAATCTTTAGGGATATTTACGATTTTATGGGTTTTTAGGATTTTAAGGAATTTGAGGGGTTTTAGGTCTTTCAGCATTTTCCTTTTTGTTTTTGGTTTTGTGTATTTTTTTGGAATTTTTTAGGGATTTATAGTTTTTAGAGTTTTTTAATATTTTTATTGGTTTGAAGGTGTTTTACAGTTTTTAAATTTTTTTTAGGGTTTTATGTGTTTTATGGTTTTCATGTATTTTAGGGGTTTTATGGACTTTAGGATTTTTATAAAATTTTAGGGTTTTATCATTTTTATTGTTTTTAAATGTTTTTACGTGTTTTAGATTATTCAGGTTTTCTTATGATTTTTAGGGGTTTTAATGGTTGTTACATCTGAAGATTTTTTTTGTCTTTTGAGGTTTTTTTAGGGGTTTTGGGATCCGGAGGTGGTTTAGGGTATTTTAGTGTATTTTAGTGTTTTTATCATTTTTAGGTTTTTAGGGTTTTTATTTTTTTAAGTAATTGTAAGGGATTTTCAATGTTTTAGGTTTTTCATGTATTAGAGAATTTTAGGTATTTTTTAGAATTTTTTTTGGTTTCTGGGTATTTGTAAAGTATTTTTTGTTTTTTATGGGATTTATGATTTTATAGTTTTTAGTGTTTTAATTTGTTTTTGATTTATTAAATTTTTTTAGTGGTTTAAGGGGTTTTTAGTGTTTTTAGTGGTATTTATCAGTTTTTAGCGATTTGTAATGTTTTTTGGGATTTTTAAGGATTTTAGTGTTATTATATTTTATAATGTATGTTTATGGTTTTTAGGGATTTTAGTATTTTTTATGATTTAATGGGTTTTAAGTGTTTTTTGGATTTTATGGATTTCTTTTGGGTTTTCATGATTTTTAGGGTTTTTTACATTTTTCTAGATTATTAGAAACTATTTAGGAATTTAATGTTTTCTGGGTTTTTAGGGATATTTAGGGTTTTGAATGTTTTTTATGATTTTTATTCATTTTAGGAGTTTGTAGTTTTTTACGGTTTTCTTGGGGTTTTTTTGGTTTTTAAATTTTTTTTTAATTTTTTTGTGCTTTTTACTATTTTAATGGGTTTTTGTGTATTGAGGGATTTTGAGGGTTTTAGGGGTTTATGTTTTTAGTATTTTATGATCTTTCTATTTTTAGGGGTTTTTACATTTTTTTAAATTTTTATAGAGTTTCAATTTTTCAAGTATTTTAAGGGGTTTAATGGGTTTTAGAGGTTTTTTGGTTTTTAGGTATTTTACATGTTTTTTGGGATTTTTATGTTTTTAGGGGATTATAGTTTTAGGCATTTTAGGGGTCTTATTGTCATTTTAGGGTTTCATAGGGTTTTTAGCTATTTTCAGGTTTTTTAGGGGTATTATGTATTTTTATATAGTTAAG
This sequence comes from Viscum album, assembly GCA_963277665.1. Taxonomy (NCBI): domain Eukaryota; kingdom Viridiplantae; phylum Streptophyta; class Magnoliopsida; order Santalales; family Viscaceae; genus Viscum; species Viscum album. The sequence goes on from OY728120.1 coordinate 2,120,938,753, forward strand.
GTTTACTTAAAGTTTTTCATGGGTTTTATGGATTTTTACAATTTTAAGGATTTTGGTGAAAATTTTTGGGATTTTAGTGACTTTTTTAGGATTTTTATGGGTTTTAGGGTTTTTAAGGATTTTTATGGTTTTACTAGTTTTAGGGTTTTTAGAGCTTTTTAGTGCTCTTTGGTTTGTTGTGGTTTTATGTGTTTTTATGTTTTTACGGTTTTATTTGGTTTTTTGGGGTTTTTTTCATTTTTATGGATGTTTATGGATTTTTAAGATTTTTAGGATTTTTAGGGGTTTTAGGGATTCTGAGGGGTTTGGGGATTTTGGGATTTTCAGCATTTATAGGTTTCATAATGTTCTCTGTGTTTTTAGGTTTTTATGTTTTTCATAGTGTTTTACTTAAGTCAATTTAGGGTTTCAGGGTTTTTACCTTTTTAGTTATTTTAGGGCCTTTTTGGATTTTTATTGGTTTTTATGGGATTAAGTGATTTTGAGGGGGTGTAGGGGTTTTAGAGTTTTTATGGGTTTTTTGGTATTTAGGGATTTCCTATGTTTATAGGATTTTTATGGGTTTCAAGTGGTTTTTAATATTTGTAGGGTTATCATGGTTTTTAATAGTTTATAGTGGTATTTAGGGGTTTTAGGGGTTTTTATGGTTTTTAGGGGGTTTTTTCCTTTTATGGATTTTATTTTTTAGCGCTTTTTTGGTTTCTTGAGGTTTTAATCAATTTTTGGTTTTTATGGTTTTCTTAGGGGTTTTCATCATTTTTATGTTTTTTTATATTTTTAGGGATTTTTGGGATTTTTGGTATTGTTATAGGGTTTTATGGATTTTTTGGATTTTTTGGATTTTTAGGTTTTTTAGGGTTTTAGTAATTTTAGGTTTTTAGCGGTTTTATGTGATTTTATGGTTTTATGGTTTCATAGGTTTTTTTAATTTTTTTAGGTTCTTTATGTTTTTAGGGAATTTTTGTTGTTTTTAGGATTTTTATCAGTTTATAGGGTTTTAATGGATCTTGTGGGTTTTAGAGTTTTTTTCATTTTAATGGTGTTTATGGTTTCTTGTGGGTTTTCAGATTTTTTTTTATTTTTAGGGGTTTTATGGTTTTTTATTGTATTGTAAGGTTTTCAGGGTTTAAATTTTTTTTTATTTTTAGTTGTTTTGTTTGATTTTATGGGGTTTATGGGTTCTATGGTTTTAATGGGTTTTATGATTTTTAGGGGTTTGGGGTTTTTAGGGTTTTATGGGTTTTAGGGACTTTTTAGGGGGTTTTATGTTTTGTAATAATTTTTAGTTTTTTAGGAGTTAAACAATTCTTGTAGGATTTAAGGTTTTCTTATAATTATTTAGTGTTTTTAGGGGTTTTTATGTTTTTAGGGATTTTTATTATTTTAAAAAATTTAGGTTTTATTCATGTGTATAGGGATTTTTTGGGATTTTAGGGGTTTTAGCGGCCTTATCATTATTAGGGGTTACAAAATTATATATATTCTTTAGGGGTTTTAATTTTTTTAATGTGTTTATAGATTTCTTTTTGGTTTAAAGGGGTTTTTTAGTTTTTAGGTATTTTTGGTCTTTTTTATATTTGTTATTTATTTGTAGGGATTTTGAGTGTGTTTGGATTGTTATGGTTTTTTTTGAGTTTTTAGGGTTTTAATGTTGTTTAGATTTTAATGGGTTTTTATAGTTTTTAGCGGTTTATGGTTTTTTTGGGTTTTATGGTTTTTTATGTTCTATAAATGGTTTTATGGTTTTAGGGGTTTTTAATATTTTAGGGTGTTTTAGGATTCATTAGTGTTTTTATCATTCTTTAGGTTTTTTTGGGGTTTTAATTATTCATAGGTATCTATGGCTTTTTTAGCAATTCTATGGGTTTTAGGGGGTTTTTACATTTGTAGTTTGTTTGAGAGATTATTTAGGTTTTTTATGGTTTTTATTTGTTTTTGGGATTTTTATGGTTATATGGTTTTTAGGGTTTTAGGTTTTTTAGATTTTTTATTGTTCTTTAGGTTTTTCGGTGTTTTAAGTGTTAATAGGTTTTTAAATTTTTCATAGGGGTTTTTCAATGTTTTTAGGGTTCTTTATTTTTTTAGGAATTTATAGGGAATTTAGGGTTTTTTATTTTTTTTTGGATTTTTGAGGGGTTTTAGGGTTTTAAATTTCATTAGGGTTTCTATAGTTTTTTGTGTTTTGGGGTTTTTAGATTGAAATTGTTTTTAAGGGTTTTAGAGTTTTTAACTTATTTAGGGGTTTAAAGGGTTTTCAGTGTTTTTAGTAGGTTTTAGTGGGTTTTAGAGTTTTTGTGGTGTTTTATGGGGTTTAAGGGATTTTATGGTTGTTTATGTGTTTTAGGGTTTTAAGGTATTCTTAGGGTATTTAGCAATTTTTAGGGTTTTTTGTGTTTTTTGTTTCTTAATATTTTCATAGTGGTTTGCATGGTTTTTAGGGTTTCTAAATTTTTAGGAATTTTAAATTAAATTTTGGATTTTATGGATTTATTTTATTTTTAGTGATTTGGAGGGTTTTTTTATTTTGTGGGTTTTATGGTGTTCTTATCATTTTTTAGGTTTTACTGGTGTTAATTAATTATAGAATTTTGTGGTATTGTTTGGGGTTTTTAGGGATTTTAGGGGTGTCTATATTTTTAGAGATTTTTGGGATTTCTTAGGATTTTAATAGGCTTTTATGGTATTTTGGGATATTGAAGGTTCTTAGGGTTTCAGGTTTTTATAGTGTTTTGGGGTTTTATGTTTTTTTTTGAGTTTTTACTCTTTTAATGATATTTTAGATATTTTTTACATTTTAAGGGGATTAAAGGATTTTGAGTGGGTTTTTATTGTTTTGATGGGTTTTTACCATTATAAGGTTCTTTTCGAAATTTAATGGCATTTTATGGGTTTTTACAATTTTAAGGTTATTTAGGGGGGTTTATGTGTTTTTAGGGATTTAATATTTTCTTAGGGGTCTTCAGGGGTCTTAGGGATTTAAAATATTTAGTGATTTTTACAGCTTTATTTGGAGTTTTGTGGGTTTTTCATATTTTTAGGGAGTTTGAGGGTTTTTGGTTTTTTAGAGATTTAGTGTTTTTAATGTTTTTAACCTTTTAGGTCATTGGGGATTTAAAATGTTTTATAGGTTTTGTAAGAACCCATATCTTATTTTAATATACGCATTTCCTTTTTCTTGAGTTTTTGAGAAAATGGTGTTTCTGGAAATTTTTGAAGTACACGCCGTGTACTTTCTAAGTACAATTCGTGTACTCTTTTCCCGATCGAAGCCGTGTGCTGGCCATGTCTGGGCCACACACACGGTGTGTAAGGGTGAGGTAGAGGTCGTTTAAAGAGGAGTGTGGAAAACTAGAGTACACACTGCGTATTTTCTTTTTTTCACTAAATGCACTAGGGTCGCGCCTGACAGACAGAACTTGCTTCTTCTTCAGGATCGTTGTCTAAGAGTGACCCGTACGACTGAAAATCTTCCCCAAGCCCCCATGCCTCCATCTGATCTCCATTCCAGCCATCATTGATTTTGTTGTGATCACCTCGGTAACCTGTCACTTCTGCTTTAACAATGTTCCATGATTCCTCCTCATTTTTAGGTTATTGTGGATTGAGCGTTTTGTGCGTTTTATTAGATCTATGTCATTATGAGGAGAATTAGGCATCGTGGTTCAATTATATTGATCCACTAGCATCAAGGTTTGTGGTTTGTGCCTTTCTGTAGAAAGTCTTCGAGTATTTTGTGCAAATTCAACCAATACCCTTGAACGGGGTATTGCATGTTTCCTGTTCTACCCCTTTTTTTCCTGCTAAGCTTGATTCCATGAGTAGAAGTAAATGCTTGTAAATTTTGGATATGTTATACTATGATCATGTGCTTTGACTTACATGTTTTTATTATTAGGAATTTCCAGTTTCCATGCCTAGTTGTAGGATAGTGGAATTGTTATAATGTTATGTTGTTGAGCAGTAGAATGACAACCAAGTAGTTATCGAGGTTTACTTGGGTGATACTCGCATGATAAGCATGTTAATTTTACAATGGACTGTGAGAACCTAGTGTTGTAAACCATAGAGAGAATGGTCGTAAGGGTTATACATAGTGTCTTTCAATACGATGCGAGACAACAGGGGGAATTGACGATGAGTACATCCCCATAGAGTCTGTAGTTCCTCGACGTGGGCCACAGGGGGGAATGAGACGTTGAGTGCTTCCCCAGAGAGCCTTTAACCTGATACGAGACTATAGGGGGAATTGATGGTGATTGATTCATCAGAAAGTCTACTCATAGCTGAACCAGAGGGGTGAGACTGTGTGTTCCTCCTAGAGGGTTGCTAGTACTTTTATGTTGAACCATAGGGGTTAGGTTGTGAGAGCTACCCAGAGGGTTACCTGTTTTCATCTTGTTTCTGGTTGTTTACTTGTGCACTTTGTATGTTAAAACTTTGGATTATAGCTGTTGTGTGATTTTCTGTTTATTGCTTCCAGCACTCTTACATTCCTTGTATTCATTGTCTGTTAGGCACAAATATTTGGGTGATTTCCTACTGGGATTATATCTCACACTCTGTTTGGTCCATGCTTTTGGGCCCAAGCAGACTATGTTGTGGCATGTATAGATAAGGGCAATCACCCTTATACTTCTGGTTGTTTATTGTTTAGGAGTTGGAGAGCATGATATCAAGTTTAGGCTTGTGATGATGTGGAGTTTCTCATATGTTTTTCTTATGGATTTCGCTTCAGTACTTGTGTTTAGTTGTATTTCAGCACGTTGTTGTGTTTGATGCTTTCCTTAGATACTTGTACCTACTGCATCATTATCTTCATAGCTATATATTTATTCCTCCGCTTTTTGGTTACAGTTATGTATGTTTTTAATGATTCCTCTATTGATTGTTGTTTTCCTTTCTTGTATACCTGACCAAATGAGGGCATAGTTTTCCCAATAACTTACCAAGGCCCTCGCTGCTAGTCGGCAGCCTCTGGCGTTTGGGGAAACACGCTTGAGGTCATGTCGTGAACCGGGTACGGGGCACCAGTGGGGGGGGGGGCTCTGGATTCGAGTCATTACTGGTTTCTTGGTTATCTTAGGAGTTTTCTGGGGTTTTAGGTTTTTATGTTTTTTTGGGACTTTTATAGATTTTTATGTTTCTTTTGTATTTTGACGGGTTTTGGGTTTTTTCTGTTTTTAGGGTATTAATGCTTTTTTGGGGATTTATATATTTTTGACTTTTCTTGGATTTTAATTTTTTTTAGAGTATTTAATTATTTCATGGGGTTAAAGTGTTTTTACATCTTGTAATGGTTTTTTTGATTTTTAGGGTTTTCAGGGTTTTAACTCGTTTTTATGGGTTTAAGAGTTTGTTGTGATTTTATTATTGTTTTATTATTTTTATGGTTTTAGCAGTTTTTAGGTTCATTCGGGGTTTATGTGTATTTAGGATTTTATGGATTTCTAGTGTTTTTATGGTTTTATGGTTTTCTATTTTCAGTTTTTGGTATTTTTATTTTTTTAGGATTTTTATGGTTTCTAGGGATTTTATGTATTTTGGGGATTTTTTAGGGTAATTAGGGGTTTCATGGTTTTATTGGGTTTTTTATTTTTTAGGATTTTTAGGGTTTTTATTTGATTTTATGATTTTATGGTTTTGATAGGGTATTTTAGGGGTTTTAGGGTTGAAATGTTTTATTTTATTTTTAGTGATTTTTTTTATTTTTATGGTATTTAGGTTTTTAGGGATTTTGGGGTATTATAGTGTTTTTATGATTTTTATAGTTTTTAGTGGTTTACAATTTTTTAGTTGTTTTAGGGGTTTTTTTAAGTTATTATGGTATTTTTAGGGTTTTCTGGGTTTTTAGTGTTTTAAATGTTTTTAGGGATTCTCACTGATTTTAAAGGATTTATATAGTTTTAAAGAATTTTTGGTATTTTTAGGGGTTTTTAGGGTTTTAGGGATTTATTTATTTTGGGTTTTAGGGTTTTAAATGTTTGTAGAAATTTTTTTAGATTTTTTAGTGGTTTAAAAGGTTTTATTATTTTTTAGTGGTTTTAGGGTGTTTTTCAATTTTTTGGGTCTTAAATGTTTTAGTAGTTTTTATGGTTTTTATGGGTTTTAAGGTCCTTTTGGGTTTTTATGGTTTTAATTTTATTCTGGTTTTTAGGGGCTTAAGTATTTTTAGGTTTTATTTGTTTATTAGGGGGTTTTTAAAAAAATTAGGGATATATAGGGATTTATTAAAATTTTTAGGGGTTTTAGGTATTTTATAGATTTTTAGGGGTTTTAGGGTTTTTATGGATTCTATGGGTTTATAGTATTTTTTCAGTTTTTGGGAATTTAAGGGTTTTTAGATATTTTTAACATTTTATGGGGCTCAAAGGTGTTTTTGGGGTTTTTTGGATTTTTAAGGTTTTTAAGGGCTTTCATTTTTCTTGCGTTTTAGGGTTAAAAATACTTTTTAGGTTTTTTGGGTTTTATGTGTTATTAGGTTTTTAAGACATTCTTTTGGGTTTTCAAGGATTTTGGGATTTTTTTTGGTTTTATGAAGTTTTAATTATTTTGGGATTTTTATGAGTTTTTACGATTTTTATAGATTTTGTGGATTTAAAGGGTTTTTATAGTTTTATGTTTCTTTGGGTTTTTAGCATTTTTATGATTTTTAGGGGTTTTAGAAATTTTTGTGCTTATAGGGATTTTATTTGTTTTTATGTTTTTAATGTTTTTTAGGAGTTCTCATGGGATTTTAGGGTTTTATTTAATTTTTACTGATTTTTTAGGATATTTATCGTATTTTTGGTTTTACGACTTTTGATGGGTCTTGGGATTTTTGGCTTTTAATAGTATTTTTTTATGGTTTTTTGGTATTTTGAGTTATTATTGTTTTTATTTTTTTTAATATATTTTGAACTATTTTAAGGTTTTAATTGGTTTTTAGTGCTTTTTTGTTGTATTTAATGGTTTTATGGGTTTTTATAGGTTTTTATGGTTTTTAAGGGTTATATTGGGTTTTATAGTTTTTAGGTGTTTTAGGGGTTTTATGGTCTTTTAGTGTTTTTAGTTTTTTAGCTATTTTTAGGTTTTTAGGGGTTTCATGAGTTTTTAGGGATTTATGGTTTTCTTAGTATTTTTTTATGTTTTTCGAGATTTTTAATTATTTTTTGAATTTTAGGGAATTTTTTAGATTTTTATGGTTTTTAAGGTTTTACTGATTTTGAGGGTTTTATCATTTTTTTGGGTTTTTAGAATTTTCTCATTTTTTATGGTTTCTAGGGGATTTATGTATTTTTTATGTTTTTATTGTTTCCTTTGGGTTTTTTAGGATTATAGTTAAATTACATTTGTTGGGATTCATAGGGATTTTTTTAATATTTTTATGGTTTTTAAGGACTTTAAGGGTTTTTAGGTTTTTTATAGTTTTTATCATTTTTAGTGGTTTTAGGAGTTTTATGATTTTTATGTTTTTTAATATTTTCTAATGGGTTTTCTATGTTTTTAGTGTTTTTATTTTTTTGGGACTTTTAGTAAATTTTAAGGTTTTTTTTGGATTTTAGGGATTTTGAGGGTTTTAGGTTTTTTTGGGTTTTAGGGTGGTTATATTTTTTGGGGGTTTTAGTGTATTTATATTTTCAGTGTTTTAATGTTTTTATAGTTTTTTACCATTTTGGGGGTTTAAATGATTTTTATTGGTATTTAGTGTTTTTATAGGTTTTTAGTGTTTTAACAATTTTTGGGGGCTTTATGGTCTTTAGGTATTTTTAGGTTTTTGGGGATCTTATAATTTTTAGGTTTTTAGGGGTCTAATGTTTTTATAGATTTTGTGAGTTTCTTATGGATTTTCAGAGTTTTAGGTGTTTTATGTTTTTAGGTATTTTTTGGTCTTTCTGAGTAATTTAATTATCTTTTATGGGTATTACATATTTTGAGGATATTTCTTGGGTTTTAGGGTTTTAATTGTTTTTTCTACTATTTTAGATTTATGGGGTTTTAAATATTTTTAGTCTTTAATGGTTTTCTTTTATGTTTCTCATGTTTATTGGGGTTTTTGTGGTTTTAGGAATTTTTTAGTGTTTATTAATATTTTTGAGGTTTTTAGTGTTCTTATAAATTTTGATGGTTGTTTGGTTTTAAGGGTTTATAGGGTTTTTTTTTGTTTTTAGGTTTTTAGGTTTTCTTGGATATTATTAACTTTTTTAGGGGTATCAGTGGTTCTTAGAGTTGTATTATTATTTTTTATTTTTGATGAATTTTTAGTTTTTAAGAAATTTAGTGGGTTTTTAGGGGTTATAGGGGTTTTAGGGTGTTTTCAGGTCTTTTAGGAATTTTTAGGGATTGTATTGTTTTCTATGTTTTATTATAGATTTTATGTGTTTTTAGTTTTTAGGTTAATTTTGGAATGGAAAGCACAAGGTGGTGTGAAACAACCCACACAAAAATACCTTGGACCCCCCAAGACACAAAAACCCCCCCAAAGACCCGCAAAGTGGAAAAAAAGAAACATGAACTAAAAATCAGAGTCTCCATTCCTATAAGGGTCCCCATCAACACCATAACTATAGGAAGTATCCGACTCCACCAACTCCCATTCATATGATTCATATTTCCTGAGGAAGGTAGTGTAATGCTCTCTGAAATTTTACTACTCCACATTACGTTGTGCCTTGACCGACAGACCTCCACTGCCAGAAACAATCTCCTTAGATTTACAAGAGGCTCGTGTGGGCACTGTCTTTGTAAAAGTAGAATTTTTATTCCTCAGCTTCCTCTTTCGGGGATTGAAAGAGACCACTAAAGATTTTTTTTCCTTCACAAGATGAATGTACTCCTCTAGAAAGGCCCTCTCAGTAATGATCATACCGATTTTTTATTCATCCTTCTTATATCCTCATAGAACAGGTCTTGATAAAGGTTGAAGAAGGCTTCCTGGTTTAGGGAACAATTAGTAAGGACCCCACACTATAGCAATATAGGAACCACCAGGGCAGGTTCCTCGAGAGCCAGATAAAAAGTGGGCACCACACTACCCAACACCAGTTGTATGCCCTTATCCTCTTTCATAGAAGGACAAAACACATCACCAATTGTGTTATCGACATGAAATTTAGGTATAATAAAAGTCAATTGCCCCTCCTCCCAAGGAAGCTTTCTTATATTCCCTAAGAAAGAAGGCTCATTCTCAACAATCCCATCACTATTGTGCATAAAAACCTACAATGCCCTTTTCTCTTGCTCACCAGCACCATCTGAGTGCCCAATGGTGTACAACATTAGCTTGACATCATTGTAATTTTTGGAACGCAATCCCTCTACCATACCTATCCCATGCCCCATCCTAATTATCACATCTAAGGTCCAATGAAGCCTCACTAATCGTCTAGCCTTCCTCAGCCCCTGCACCATCACCATGAGTCTTAATCAAGGGTTGCTTTAACACATCACGTCCATGTCTATCATAACTAAACAAAGGCACCATTTGTGTTGAGGGACCCTTTTCATCAACTATGTCACCAGGCCTAGTAGAAAAATGCACAACCCCCGAGTTACACAAGCCTCCTGGTCTAGGCAACACCACAACACCGAAGACCAAGTCCTCTTGCAATCCTTTAGATTCCCCTTCATAAACTACACTCTCAAGACAAGATGAATCTTTTAACCCATGTATTTTACTAAAAAAACATCACAAAAAATCTCTCCTCCCCCCCCCCCCCCCGCATTATACTCTGTTTTCCCAACTTCATCCATCGAAACCATGTTATTAGCTACCTCCCCTTGTTCCTCCTCCACCCCTACTCTTCTACATCCCCTTTTTCATTATGATCGCCCTCCGAATCCATAAAACCAAGCCAATCAAACCTGTTACATAAGGGAGAACCACCCAAATCATGAACCTCCATACTTCCATCATTCTCACTATTAAGGTTCATGGCCTCCTGGCACTCAACCACCCCTCCCAAGAAAACAACATCCCCCAGATTCTCAACAAACTGCACCACCCTCTCACAAACACCATAACTCTAGAAACCATTCCAAGGAGCCTCCATGTCCAATGCACCTAAGGTTGACTCCATCACCAAACCCTGTGCAATATCCTCCCCCTGCCACTACAGTGAAACAATCCTGCTGCACAATGAAACACCACCTGAATCATGAAACTTCATTCTTTCAACTTGCCCAACTGAAGCATGTTCTCCAAATATTCAAACATCCCACTTCCCGTATAATTATTCACTCCTCAGCCTAATTGATGGTAGCCCATCCTCCTTCTATGCTGCCCCCTCTTGAGTCTGTACATCCAAAACCTCAGCAATATCATTGAATCCTATGTTTGACCTAAGGATCCTCACACCATCCTCAATCTCCATTACTCCATTATCACTTACTCACCCTAGATCCCAATTCAATCTCTCATACACCATAGAGCCCTTCGGACCAACTGATTTTTGCATCATTGTTTTCAGCAAAGGATTCCCTATCACAACATTACCATTCTCATCCACTATCACTAGCTGATCAACTGCCCCAACCACCCCATGATCCCCCTCCATAGCTCCGTTGTTGCTACCCCTCGTCTGCAAGCAGTGCTAGAATGTCCTAGTAACTTAAAAATAGAACAAAATTAGAAAAAAGACTCAAACACCACCAGCTGTTTGTAACAAAAATCTTTTACCATAGTAATATACACAAAGTCAATCATACGACATGAAAAATTCAGTTCAACACAGACTGGGGGAAATTGGGTGGCATATCGCTTGAGTCCGGCTATCCAAACACCAATACCAACCCACAAGATTCCCTAATATACATATAATTAATGGAATCTAAAATAGAAGAGGGAGTTTTGAGAACCTAATCCATGAAGAAATAGGCAACGAGTCCCTGTTCATGTGCTGGCCAAAGCTCCACATGAAGAGAAAGAATCTGACTCCATTGAAGCTTCAAGTGGTCGTGGACCAAGCATCGATCAAATCATCCTCCATTGAAAACCAAATCATAAAGTGGCAGCCATCCAGTAACCCTATCGCCACCAAATATTGAATATTTAAAGTTCCAAATATAAATATGTCAAAAGACTCCACCGAGGGTTGGTGCTTCATGAACTAGGCAACAAGGTCAATCTATGAATCACAGAGGCCACATGAAACTCTGAGTTTGATAAAGATAATTTAGTGTAGTCTTCATATAAATTAGGAACATTCGGGAAAAGATCAACTCAAGGGAAAGGGGAAAAAAGATCAGGAACCATATGTGGGATGAAAACCAAATCCTGATCACCATCAAGCAAAAATCCCTCCCACACAGGTGGGGGAGAAAGGTTCATCTTCAGCGCCGTTAAAGAGTTGTCGCGAGAGTAAGGATCACTGTAGGCCTCTTATGAGGTTTTTATGGGTTTTTAGGTTTTTTTACAATTTAGGGATGTTTAGATCCTTGTTATAATTTTAATGTATTTTAAGGATTTTTAGGGATTTTGATGGTTTTTATGATTTTTAAGGTTTTTAGTGTTTTTTTTCATTTTTAGGTTTTTAGGGTTTTATGTGTCTTTAGGTTTTTATGGTTTTCATTGTGTTTTTTCAATTTTTTTAGGATTGTTTTTTATATTTGTTGTTTTAAGGTGTTGTTTTTGATTTTTATGTTTATAGGGGGTTTTAGGGGTTTTTTGGAATTTTAGGTTTTAGGGTTTTATGGTTATTTTGGTTTTTATGTTTTTTATTCGTTTTATGGGTTTAAATGTTATATAGAGTTTTTTATATTTTTATTGGTTTAATGGGTTTTAGAGTTTTTAGTGGTTTTTATGGGTTTTAGGGGGTTTTAATGCTTATATGAATTTTATTGTGTTAAAAGGGATTTTGGGTTTTTTGGATTTTTTATGATTTTTAGATATTTTAGGGGGTTTATGTGTATTTAGGTTTTATGTTTTTTTTTGGATTTTAGGGTTTTTATAGTTTTTATGTTTTTGGGTATTTCTTGAGTTTTTTATGATTTTTTTAGGATTTTTAGGGATTTTTTTAGATTTTTTTTGCGTTTTTAGTGTTTTTAGGGTTTTCAAAGGGGATTTCAATGTTTCAGGGTTAATTAGGTTTTTTTTGGATTTTTTGGGCTTCTTAGTATTTTGATGGGTTTTAGGGTTTTTGGTATTTTTATAGATTTTGGGGTTTCTTTGTGTTTTGTAATTTTTTTGTTTTTAGGAGTTTATTGTTTTTTTAGGTTTTAAGGTTTTCTTAGGGGTTTTCTTTAGTCTTTTACATTATAAGGGTTTTTAGTAATTTTTAGGATTTTTATTTGTTTTAGAGTTTTTATGGAATTTTTGGAGTTTTATGGTATTTAGAAATTTTTAGTTTTTCATGGGTTGTTTTTTAGGGTTTTAATGTTTTTAGGGATTTTGGGGTTTTTTTTACATTTAAATGATTTTTTATAATTTTAATGGTTTTTTGGGTTTAGGGATTTTTATGGTTTTGATATATTTTTAGGGGTTTTATGTTTTTTTCTTATAGGTTTATTTGGGATTTTAAGGGATTTTTTATTTTATATATTTTTTGACAATTTTAGGGTTTTATTTTTTATTTATTTTTAGTGGGTTTTTTGGTTTTTTGGGTTTTTAGGGTTTTGGGGTTTTTTGATTTTTTAGGAAATTTTGGTCCATTTTAGTGTTTTTAACATTTTTAGGGGTTTTTAATGTTTTTTGGTATTATAATTTATTAAATTTTCAGGGATTTTTAATGATTTTCAGTTTTTTTGTAATTTTACTTTTTTAGAGATTTTGAACATTTTTAGTGGTTTTCGGGATTTTAAGTGGTTTTAAAGTTTTATGTTATTTTTATTTTTATGTTTTATTGGTTTTTAATGTTTTCGTATGATCTTTAATGGGTTTTATAGATTTTATGTTCTTAAGGATTTTTATGTATTTTTTAAAACATTTTTTTGCCTTTTTGTGTGTTTATAGATTTAGAGTGGTTTAGGATTTTTTAGGGATTTTAGGGTTTTTATAGTTTCATTGGGGTTTTAAGGGTTTTTTGTGTTTTTAGGGGTTTTATGTTTTTTAGAGTTTTTAAAAATATTAAGGTGTTTATATTTTTTTAGTGTTTTTAGTTGGTTTTATGATTTTTATGGGTTTTGTTGATTTTTTACAGTTTTAGGGTTTTTAGGGATTTTATCCGGTTTTATGGTTTTTAGGGTCCTTTTTGGGTTTTTAGTTTTTATGGGATTTTAGGGGTTTTAAGTGTTTTACTATTTTAAGGATTTATTATCGGTTTTATTCGTTTTTAAGGTTTTTTATTTTTTAGGGATTTTTTGGGCTCTTTTAGGATTTTAGGACTTTTTTGGTTTTTATATATTTTGAGGGATTTAGGGTTTTTTAGTGTTTTTTCATTTTTAGGTTCTTAGAGGTCTAATGTGTTTTTTATGTTTTTATGGTTTTCTTAGGGGTTTCCATGGTTTTAAGGGTTATTTTTATTTATTTAGGATGTTTAGGTATTTTTAGGATTTTTATGCTTTTAATGGATTTTAGTTATTTTGATGATTTTTAGGGTTTTTTTATAGTTTTTGGGGGATTTTAGGTTTTATATTATTTTTATGTTTTTATTGGTTTTGTTTTTTTATGTTATTAATGTTTTCGTATAGTTTTTTTCAGTGTTTTTGTGTTTTTTATGTTTTTATCAATTTATAGATATTTTTAGTATTTTAATTGGTTTTCAGGGTTATTAGGGTTTTTTATGGTTTAAGTTTTTTTATTTTTTTGGTTATTTAGGGGTTTTTAAGGTTTTATAGAGTTTTTTAACATTTTAGGGGTTGAATGGGTTTTATATTTTTTATTCATTTTTTTATTTAATGGGTATTTTTAATTTTTATGGGTTTATGGGTTTTTAGGTTTTTAGGGTCAGTTCAGAGTATTTTTGGGTTTTTAGAATTTTTATCTTTTTAGTAGTTTTAAGTGTTTTAGTTTTTTAGGGTTTTAATTGGTGTTTTCAGAGTTTTCATGGATTTTATTGTTTTAAGGGATTTTACGGCCTTTATAGGTTTCTTATGGTTTTTAGTGTTTTTAGGGATTTTGATGGTGTTAGGTTTTTTATGGTTTTATGGTTTCTAGTGTTTTTGAGATTTTTAGGGGTTGTAATTATTTTTAGCATTTTAATGTTTTATTTGTTTTTTTCATTGTTTTTAGGATATTTATGTTTTAATTTTTTTTGGATTATTTATTATTCTTATGGTTTTTAGGGTTTTTAGTGATTTGAGGTTTCTATTGGGGGTTTTTGGTGTTTATGGTTTTTAGAGAATTTTTAATGTTATTTGGGTCTAAAATATTTAAATATTTTTATTGGGGACATCAGGATTTTCTTTGTTTGAAAGGGTTTTAGGGGATTTTATTGTATTTAGGGTTTTATGTTATTTAGAATTTTTTATCTTTTTTAGGGGTTTTACTGTTTTTTCATTTTTAGGTTTTCATAGTTTTTTTCAAAGAATTTAGGGGTATTTTCCATTTATGGTATTTTAGTGCATTTTTATCATTTTTATGGTTTTTTTGGTTTTTGGAATTTTGCATGGTTTTATGGGGTTTTAGGTTTTTTTTCTATTTTTATGTTTTTAAGTGTTTTATGTGTTTTTTGGTATTATGGTATATTTTGGTAATTTCATGTTTTGGGGGAATTTTTAACAATTTAATGATTTTTAGGGATTTTTGCTGTTTTTTAGGTTTTTTGGATTTTAAGTACCTTATGGGTTTTATGGGTTTTAGTGGGTTTTAGGGGTTTTAAGGACTTTTATGTTTTTTTTTATATAAAAAAGTTGGTTTTTAGGGGTTTAATGTGTTTTTTCTTTGTAAGGTTTTTAAGGGTTTTCAGGATTTTTAGAGGTTTTACCTTTTTAGGATTTTTAGTATTTTTATTGTGTTTTAGTGTTTTTTGGGATTTTTAGTGTTTTTAGGTTGTTGGGGTTTTTAGGGTTTCTATTATTTTTATTTTTTTAGGGTTTTTAATTGTTTTTAGGGTTTTATAGTTTTCATTGGGGTTTTTACTTTTTTAGGGGGGTTTAGGATTTTTTGTGGATTTTTAGGTTTTTATGGATTTTTTTTTGGTTTTTAGAGTTTTTTACATTATTTAGGGTTTTTAGTGTTTTGTTGGTTTATTTGGGGGTTTAAGTGTTTTTTGGGTTTTAAGGATTTGTTAGGGGTTTTTAGGTTTTTTAGGGGTTTTTATGTTTTTAGTGATTTTTAGGGATTTTAATGGTTTTCTGCGGTTTGTCATTGTTTGTAAGGATTTAAATGGTTTTTATTATATTTATGGTGTTTTGGGGTTTTAGTTATTCTTGAAATTTTTAGGTTTTTTATGGATTATAACGATTTTTCAATTTTAGGGGTTTAAAGGGTGTTTGGTGTTTTGAGTGAATTTTTTACAGGTTTTTAGGATTTTTTTGTTTTTAGAGGATTTTATGGGGTTTTTGGGGTTTTTGGGTTTTTAGGGTCTTTTAGGGTATGATTTTTTTTAGTGTTTTTAGTTTTTTGGGGTTTTATGTTTTTATGTTTCTATGTTTTTATTTCGAGTTTCAAGTTATTTTGGGGTTTTTATGATTTTATGGATTTTGTAGGATTTTGTAGGATTTTTTTTTCTTTTTTTGGGTTTATTTGGGATTTTCAGAATTTTAGGGTTTATGGTTTTTTTTGTATTTTTAGCAATTTATTGTTTTTAGGGGTTTTAAGTTTTTTTAAGTTTTTAATTTATTATTTGTGGTTTTTAAGGTTTTTAGGGTTATTTACTTTTTAGTTATATTAGGAGGTTTTTTTAGTATTTTTATTGTTTTAGTGTTTTTTGGGATTTTGATGGGTTTATGGGTTTTTAGGGTTTTTTTGATTTTTTGGTTTTTTAGGGGTTTTAGGTTTTTTTAATTTTTTTGAACAACTTTAGAAGTGTCATGGTATTTTAGCGTTTTATTGGTTTTTAGTGTTTTTCTGGTTTTTA
Organism: Viscum album; assembly: GCA_963277665.1. Taxonomy (NCBI): domain Eukaryota; kingdom Viridiplantae; phylum Streptophyta; class Magnoliopsida; order Santalales; family Viscaceae; genus Viscum; species Viscum album. The sequence goes on from OY728120.1 coordinate 2,120,954,685, forward strand.
ATGTGTTTACGGTATTTTAGTGTTATTTTGTTTTTAGGGAATTTTTAGTTTTTAGAGGATTTTTATAATTTTTTAATTTTAAGGGTTTTATGTGATTTTAGGTTTTTAAGGGTTTCATAGGGATTTTCTGAATTTTTATGGTTTTTTATGTTTTTAAGGATTTTTAGGATTTTTGGATATTTATTATTTAGAAGGGTTTTAGGGATTTAGTGGTGTTTTAGGGTTTGTTTATGGTTTTTAGAGTTTTTAAGTTTTTTTTTCATTTTTTAAGTCTTTAGGTGTTTTTAGTTTTTTTAGGTTATTAGGGTATTCTTCTTGGTTTTCAAGGCTTTTAGGGATTTAATGGTTATAGTTATTTAACGGGTTTATTAGGATATTTTATAGTTTTTTGTGGTTTTGGGGATTTTTAGGATTTTTAGGGTTTTTAGGATGTAGGGGTTTTATGTGTTACTAGGTTTTCTCAAGGATTTTTATATTTTAGGGATTTTAAGTATTTTTATTGTGTTTTAGGGTTCTTATAGATTTAGAGGGTTTTTAGGGTTTTTTTAGTTTTTTTTTGTTTTTATGATTTTTTCCATTTTTAGGGTTTTAAGGTTTTTAGAGTTTTTTTAACATTTTTAGTGGTTTAAAGGGTTTATAGATATTTTTGGGATTTTTGGGTTTTTATGTTTTTTAGGTTTTTAAGGGTTTTGGGGTTTTTTTGTTTTTAGGGGATTTTTGGATATTTCATGCCATTTTATGGGGTTTTAGGGTTTTTATAATCTTTTATATTTTTCTATGGTTTTATGATTTTTTTGTTATATGGTTTCTTAAAGAATTTTCAGTGTTTTTAGGGTTGTAGGATTTAGTTTTTTAGTTATTTTTTAATATTTTTTTGGGTTTTTATGTTTTTATAGTTTTTAAGGGCTTTTAGGTATTTAGATATTTAAGTGGTTATATAGTCATTTAGGGTTTTTGGATTTTAAAGAGTTTTTAGGTTTTTCAGGTTTCCTTTAGGATTTTCTTGAATTGTTTTTTTACAGATGTTGGATTTTTTAAGAATAATTATGATATTTATTTTTTATGGGTATTTAGGATTGTGTGGGTTTTTAGGGTATTTAAGGGGCTTTAGGTTCGTTTTCTTTTTATAGGGTTTTAGTTTTTTTAATTATATTTAGGTTTTTATAGTGTTCATATGTTTTTTTGGGATTTTAGTTTTTTATGTTTTTAGGTATTTTAATGGATTTTTTATGATATTTATGTTTTTCATGGGTTTTAGCGATTTTTTAATTTTTAGGGTTTTTATGATTTTTAAAGTTTTTTAACTTTTTTATGGGATTTCATGTTTTTTTATATTTTTAGTGGTTTTAATGTTTTTATGGGTTTTAGGGTTTAAGGGTTTTTTAAAAAATTTAGTGGTTTTTTTATTTTTTGGTTTTTAGGGTTTTTAGTGTCTTTTGAATGTTATACCATTCTTTAGCTTTTTAGGAGTTTTACGAATTTTTATGTTTTTAAAAGATTTTATGGGGTTTTAAATGATTTATTTTTTTTATTTTTTTATGTATTTGAAAGCTTTTTTAATGAATTTTTTGTTATTTTTTTATATTTTTATAGATTCGGAGGGTTTTAGAGTTTTTAAGGTTTTTTGGGGTTTTGGCAATTTTTAGAATTTTTAGTGATTTTAAGTGATTTTTGGTATTTACGGTTTTTCTAGGGATTTTTAGAGGTTTTTACATCTTTTTTATTTTTATTTATTTTTTATGATATAGAGTTTTTATCAGTTTTATGGATTTTGAGGTGTTTTTTTTTGGGTTTTTAGAGTTTTTAGCGTTTTTAGGTTTTTAGGATTTTTATGTGTTTTTAGTCTTTTAAATTTTTATTATGGGGTTTTCATGGTTTTTAGAGGGTTTTTATGTTTTTAGGGAAGTTTATGATTTTTAAGATATTTACGCATTGTTAGTGGTTTTAGGGATTTTGAGTGGTTTAGGGGTTTTAGGGGTTTTATGTTTTTTTCTATTTTAGGGGTTTTTTTGAGTATTTACGTTTTTAATGTTTTGTAGAATTTATTCAACATTTTTAGGGGCTTAATGGGGTTTTAGTGTTGTTAGAGGGTTATATAGGTTTCTAGCGGGTTTATAGTTTTTAGGGGCTTTTATGGTTTTTTGAGGATTTTGGGGGTTGGGGTCTTTTAGGGTTTTTAGCATTTTCAGGTTTTTTATGGGTTTCAAGTATTTTTATGTTTTAATGTTTTTTGGGTGTTTCCTTGGGTTTTTTAAATGTTGAGTAATTTTAGGGCCTTTTAGGATTTTTATGGTTTTAGGGTTTTTTTGGATAATGATGGTTTATTAGGGATTTTAGGATTTTTTCCATTTTACATGGGTTTTAGGGGGTTTAATTATTTTTTAGGTTTTTAAATTTTTCTAAGGTTTTATAGGGATTTTAATATTATTATATATTTTTTTGGGAATTTTAGGATTTTATGTTTTTTGTGGCATTTAGAGTTATGGAGATATTTTAGGGGTTTTATGGTTATTTTGGGGTTTAGGTTCTTTTAGTGTTTTGTGTTTTAATGGTTTTTTATTCTTTTATCATTATTCGGTGATTGAAGGGTTTTTAGAATTTTTATTTGTTTTAGTGTTTTTAAGGGTTTTAGGGTTTTTAAAGGTTTTAGGGGATTTATGGTTCTCATGGGTTTTAGGATCTTTTAAGGATTTAAGGGTTTTAAGCTTTTTGGGTTTTCTTTTTATAGATTTATAAATATTTGTAGGTGTTTTCAGTGTATCTAATTTTTTTATGATTTTAGTATTTTTTAGTGGTTTTAGGATTTTTTTTGGTTTTTAGGATTTTTTGGGATTTGGGAGTTTTAATTGTTTTTATCATTTTTTATTTTTAGGATTTTTTGTAAATTTATTTATTAATTGTTTTCTTAAGGTTTTTAGGGTTTTTAGGGTTTTTTATATTTTTAGGGATTTTCATAATTTTTAGGATTTTATTATTTTTAGGGGTTTTTGGGATTTGTTTTGGGTTTTTAGGGTTTTCAGGTTTTTTATTGTTTATGGGGGATTTAGGTTTTTTTAGTTTTTTCGGGTTCTTATTTTTTTTATTTTTTAGCATTTTAAAGGGATTTTAGTGTCTTTAGTTGGTTTTACAATTTTTATGGTTTTTTTAAATTTTAGATATTTTATTGTTTTAGGGGGTTTTAGGGTATAGAATATTTTTAAGGTTTTATATGGTTTTAATATTTTTATATGTTTTTATGGGTTTTAACCAATTTTATAATTTATTTTTTTCTTAGTTTTTTTGGGGTTTTAGGGTTTTTTAAATTTTTAGGGATTTCTCTGGATTTTTTATGATTTTATGGTTTTTAGTGTTTTTGGGGTTTTGGGGTTTTTATAGATTTTTTATCATTATTAGGGGTTTTAAGTGTATTTTGGTTTTATGGTTTTCTTAGGGAGTTTTAGGGATTTTAGGGTATTCCAGTTTTTGATATTTTAGCACTTCTTTATGATTTTTATGGGTTTTAATGATTTTTGGGATATTGTGATTTTTAGTGTATATAATGATTTTTTTTGTTTTATGTATTTTTTTTGAGTTTTTAGAGGTTTTAATGCGTTTGAGATTTTTTTTATGTTTTTAGGGGTTTAAAGTGTTTTAGAGGTTTTAGTGGTTTCCTAGGGTTTTTATGTGTTTTAGGGTATTTTATGGTTTTTAGGCAATTTTATGGTTTTTATGGTTATTTAGGTATTTTTATGGTTTTTGGTTTTTTATGTTTCATGGGGTATTATGTTTTTTTACATTTTTAAGGTTACCATAGTGTTTTTAGGATATAGATGTGTTTTATGTTTTTAGGGATTTTTATGGGTTTTTAGGAATATTTAGGGTTTTATTGTTTTTAGGATATCTATGATTTTTTTGAATATTAGGGGTTTTTTTTGAATTTTTTGGGTTTTATGGTTTTTTATATTTTTTTATCATTACTAAGGGTTTAAAAGGTTTTTAGTTTTTTAGGGGTCTTATGGATTTTATGGGGTTTTAGGGTTCTTATGGGTTTAAGGGGGGTCTTAGCTTTTTAGTGTTAATTTAGTGTTTAAGTGTTGTAATCATATTTTAAAAGTTTTAGGGCCTATTATTGTTTTAGGTTTTTATAGTTTTATTTAGGGTTTTTATATCATTTATAGATTTTAAGTTTTGAGGGTTTTTTTAGGAACATTAGAATTTTTATGGATTTGAGGGATTTAGAGGGTTTGGGTGCGCTTTGGTGTTTTTAGGTGTTTTAGATTTTTTTTTCATTTGGGGTTTTAAGTGTTTTTTTCTTTTTATGGTTTTCTTAGAGGTTTTTAGGTGTTTTTATAGGTTTAAGGTTTTCGAGGGGTTTATGGTGTTTTATAGCTTTTATGTATTTTTAGGGTTTAAGGTTTTTATGGTTTTTTTGTATTTTTTGGGTTTTTAGGGGTTTTTTAGTTTTTAGGGGGTTTCTGGTTTTTTATTATTTTTAATGTTTTTAGGTTATTAAAGGGTTTTTAGATTTTTAGTGGTTCTTTAGTTTTTTATTGGTTTTTCAATATTTATTGTTTTTTATTATTTTTAGGTGTTTTGGGGGTTTTAGGATCTTTTGTAGGGTTTTTAGGGTTTTTTTTGTTTTTTTTTGTGTTTTTTCGGGTTTTATGTGTTTTTATGTTTTTAAGAATTCTTTAAGGGTTTTTAGGTTTTGATGTTTTTTTACATTTTGGGTATTTTAGGTATTTTAGGAATTTTATGGGTTTTAGGGTTTTTTTTATTTAAAGGGATTTTTGGGGTTTTATGGTTTCTTGGATTTCTAGGTTTTTAGAGTTTTTAGGAGATTTAAGTGTTTTTTGTTTTTTAGTTTTTTTAGGTATACTTAGTGTTTTATGGGTTTTATTGTTTTTCAATTTTTAAGGATTTTTATGATTTTTATGATTTTTATGGCCTTATGGGTTTTCAGTGATTTTGAGGGATTTTTCTGTTTCTTATGGTTTTTGAGGATTTTATAGTTTTTTAATTTTTATGGTTTTTATGGTTTTTTATAGTTTTTAATGTTTTTTGGGGTTTAAATAGTTTTAAGTATTTTTGTTGTTTTAAGGTTTTTATATGTGTTTACGGTTTTAATGTTTTTTGTGTTTTTATGGTTTTTATTGGGTTTTAGGGTTGTAGGGTTTTTAGTGGTTTTTAGGGTTTTTAGTGTTCCATAGTTTTTTAGGGGTTTTAAGCGTTTCTATGTTTTAGGTGTTTTCTATGGGGTTTTAGGGGTTTTAGGGGGTTTTACATTATTAGGAATTATTAGTGCTTTTTAGGATATTTATAATTTTTGGGGTTTAAAAGGATTTTGGGGGTTTTATAGTTTTGAAGGGGTGTAGGGGTTTCTTGAATGTTTTTGGCTTTTTAGTTTTTTTTAGCATTTTTAGATTTTTTAAATTTTATTATGGTTTTATTGGGTTTTATGGTTTTTTATGTTTTTAGGGATTGTAAGGTATTTTTTGGATTTTTATATGTTTTAAGATTTTTAACGATTATGAATGTTTTGAGGGTATTTGGAGGATTTTAGGAATTTTATGGGTTGTTAGAGTTTTTACCATTTTTAGGGGTGTTAAAGGTGTTTTTACAGTTTTTAGTGGATTTTAAGGTTTTTATTGAATTTTGGGGATTTTAGGTTTTTAGGTGTTTTTTTATTTTTAGGGGGTTTTCAGGTTTTTAGAGTATTTTTCAAGGTTTTATCTTTTTTTCGGTTTTAGGGGTTTTAAGTGTTTTAGGATTTAAGGTTTTCTTATGTGTTTTGAGAGAATTTTCATTTCTTTACATTTTTTGGGATTTTTAAAATTTTTATCGTTTTATGGCTTTTTAGGGATTTTGATGTTCTTTATTTTTTTTGGGTATTTAAAATTTTTAGGTCTTCAAGGGTTTTAATAATTATTTTTGGTTTTATGGGTTTCTTAAGGTTTCAGGGCTTTTGGGTTATTTTGTTTTTAGGGATTATTAGGGATTATTAGTTTTTTAAGGTTATTAAGGTTTTTATTGTTTTTTCAGTTTTTAGGATGTTTTTGTGCTTTCTATGGTTGTTAATGTTTTTTGTATTTTTTTACATTTTTAGGGGATTAAATGATATCTCAAATTTTTTGTTTTATTTTAGGTTTGTATGGGTTTTTAGGGTTATTAGGTTTATATGTGTTTTTAAGGGTTTTAGGGGACTTTTGGGTTTTTATGGACTTTTTGGGTTTTTGGGGTTTTCTAGTTATTCATATTTGATAACAGATTTAAATTTTTTTATGTTTTAATGGTTTTCATAGGTTTTTCATGGGTTTTAGATTTTGTTTTCTAGTTTTTCATCATTTTTATGTTTTTATATCTTTTAGTGTTTTTATTGATTTTGAAGGTTTTTACAATTTTTTAAGGTTTTTAACATTTTTAGGGTTTTTATGTTTTTAGGGATTGTTCTGGATTTTTAAGGAATTTTTTTGTTGTTTAGGGATTGTATGAAATTTGACGTTTTTAGGGTGTTTAGTGTTTTTTAGATTTTTAAAGCATTTATTTATTGTTATGATTTTAATATTTTCTTATGGTTTTCATGGTTTTTATGGGTTTTTACATTTTTTTTGGATTTTAAGGGCCATTTTATGGTTTAATTGCTTTTAGGGTTTTTGGTTATTTTTAGAGGGTTTATGGTTTTTAATATTTTTTCGTTTTATTATTTGGGGTTTTATGTTTTTTTGGGTTTTTAATGTTTTCTTATCATTTTTCTACATTTTAGGGTTTTGAATATTTTTAGGGTTTTATAAATTCCTTGAAATTTTATGGTTTTTTGGGATTTAGTGATTTTGAGGGATTTATGCATTTTTAGGGGTTTTAGGGTATTTCTGGTTTTTGGGGTTTAGGGTTTGTTTGGGCTCTTTAGGGGTTTCAAGGGTTTTTAGAGTTTTTAAGGTTGTGAGGGATTTAAAGGGTTTTTAGAGATTTTTATGGTTTTTAATGATTTTACGGGTTTTTGAGTTATTAATGTTTTTTTATTTTTAAGGGTTTTAATGGTTTTAGGATATTTTTATGGTGTTTAGGATTTTTTGGGTTTTTAGGTTTTTATTGGTTTTATTTGTGTTCAGGTTTGTATGGTTTTCATAGAGTTTCTCATTGTTTTTTGGGGTTTTTTATGATTTTAGGGATTTTTAGGGATTTTTAGGTTTTTTATTGTATTTACGATTTTAAATATTTGAGGTGTTCTAGTGTTTTGTTGGGGGGTTTTAGGAGTTTTTGTGTTTTTAATGTTTTTAGGTTTTAGGGGTTTTAGTGTTATTTTTTCAGTTTTAACGTTTTCATTGGGTTTTTCTTGGGTTTTCGAGATTTGTGTTTTAGGGATATTCACGATTTCTTATGTTTTTAAAGGTTTAAGGGTTTTTAGGGACTTTGTGGGTTATTAGGACTTTTACGATTTTTATGGTTTTTTGGGGTTTTTTGGGTTTTTGTGGTTTTTTGGGGTTTTTAATGTGTTTAGGCGTTTAAAGTGTCTTTAGAGTTTTTATTCATTTTTAGGTTTTTATTGGCTTTTTTTGGGTTTTAAATTTTGTAAGAGTTTATAGATTTTTTGGTTTTTATGAATTTTTAGAATTTTAAGTGTTTTTTTATTTAAGGGACTTTTAGGGGGTTTTAGGATTTTTATTGTTTTTAGGTTTTTTAGGTATTTGATGTTTTTTATGGGTTTTGTGGTTTTTATGGTTTTATTGGGTTTTCGGGTTTTTATGGTTTTTAGCATTCTTAACATTTTTTGGAATTTTAATGTTTTTTGAGTTTGAAAGGGTTTTCAAATTTTTTAGTGTTTTAGGGTTATTAAGGTGTTAAATTGTTTTTAGGGTTTTTTACGGTTTAAGGTGTTTTATTATGTTTTTGGGTTTTTAGGGTTTCTAGGGGTTTTATCATTTTTTAATTTTTTTATAGATTTTAAGTGTTTTTAGGTTTTAAAGGTATCTTATGATTTTTTTTATTTTTTAATGTTTTTTTTAGTTTTTCATATTTTTAGGGATTTTTTTCAAAAAATATTGGTTATTAATGTTTGTCAGGTTTCTTGTGGTTTTCAGGGTTTTTAGCATTATTATAGTTTTCATGGGTTTTTATGGTTTTATCATTTTTAGGATTTCAGGGGTTTTAAGTGTTTTCATGTTTTAAAATATTTCTTAGGGATTTTCAGGGTCATATGGATTTTTATGTTTTTTTCGGGATTTTAGCTGTTTTATAAGATTGTTATGGTTTTGTAGTGTTTTCAGGGATTTTGTTGTATTTATGGAATTTGTTGTTTTTGGGGTTTTTTTGTTTTTTTTATGGTATTTATAATTTTTTGGGGTTTTTAACGTTTTAGGGTTTAAAGGGTTTATAGATATTTTAGGGGATTTTAGGTGTTTTATGGGGTTTTAGGTCATTTATGGGTTTTTACTGTTTTTAAGATTTTTTTCCTATTGAAGTGTTTTTATTTATTTTTAGGCTTTTTTAAGGATTTTCAGGGGGTTTTTAGGATTTTATGGTTTTTCTTTTTTTATGGTTTTTATGGATTTTTTGGATATTTATTTCTTTTTTGGGGTTTTATGACTTTTGAGTATTTTATGGTTTTGAGGATTTTTAGTGTTTTAGGGTATTTATTGGTTTTTAGGTTTTTTAGGGTTTTAAATGGTTTTAAAGTTTTAAATGTTTTCTTTTGGGCTTTTAGGATTTTTAGGATGTTTATATTTTTTGGGATTTTCAGGGTATTTTAAAATTTTTAAGGATTTTAGTGTTTTAGAGATTTTGATTGTTTTTAGCGTTTTCTAGAGTTTTTAGAGTTTTTAGTGGGGTTTTATGGGGGTTTTGGGGTTGTAGTTCTTATATATTTTTTTATGTTTTTATGGTTTTTAGGGGCTTTAAGGGATTTTATGGTCTATTTAATGTTTTATATGTGTTTTCATGGATTTTAGGGTTTCGTAAATTTTATATATTTTTAGAGATTTTTAGGATTTTTATATTTTTCATGGTTTTAGGGATTTTGGAAGTTTCAGTTATTTTTAAGGGGTTTTAGGGTTTTATATTTTTATGTTTTGTTTACGGGTTTAAATTTTATTAATTCTATAAGGATTTATTAGGGGGTTTCAATGTTTTTTTTTGGGTTTTTTATGTTTTTTAGAATTTTTGTGTATTTTTATGAATTTATATGGTATTAAATGGTTTTAAGGGATTTTGAACGTTTTTAGCATATTAGAGTTTTTAGTGACTTTATAGTTTTTAGTGATTTTTTTTGATTATTTAGTGATTTAAGGTTTTTTATAGTGTTTAACATTTTTAGAGTTCTAAATGGGTTTTAGAGATTTTGTGGGTTTTAGGGTTTTTTATGGGGTTTTAGGGGTTTTATAGTTTTCATGGATTAATTTTTTGAGGTATTTTTCGGGAGTTTTGGGTTTTTAGAGTTTTTAGGTTTTTAAGGAATTTAAGTGATTTTCGATTTTTAAGGTTTTCTTTGGGGTGTTGATGTTTTTAGGGTTTTTTAAACATATTTTGGTATTTTTAGGTATTTTTTAGTTTTAATGTTTTTAAGGGAAAGAAAGGTAAGAGGCCAGACTATTTCTGGCTCCCCCAAATGTAATAAAAAGAGAAAACTATAATATAAAAGGGAGGGGATGGGTCAAAAGACTCACACCCTAAACCCCGACAACCCCCACAAAAACAAAAGTCCAAAAATCCCAAGAAGCAAAAGGAGAGATAACTACAGAATGAAATCACCATCCCCAAAGGGGGCCCTATCAGCGCCATAGCCTGAGGACTTATCCGAATCCACAGAATCCCATTCAGAAGACTCATATTGCATGAGAAAAGCTTCACAATACTTCCTGAGTTTCACATCTGGCATCACTTTGGTAGCCCGGTATTCCCTTCCATGTGAACCTCTATTACCTTTGATGGCCATAGAGGAGGCCCTAGTGGCTACTGGCTAAGGCAGGGAGGAATAGTCCCTCCTAGCCCTCTGTTTCACTGGTCGGTCACTCGTCATCTTGACCTTCGTGTGAGGAGTGACAGTAGGCACGACCATGTCACCTTTTTTCCTTCATTTAGGATTTGACCACGACCTTCTTTTCTGAATACTACCAGAGGAGTCAGAGAGGCTCATCTTCTCCTGTTCCCTCTTGATCCTGTTTAAGCTGGCATACATGAGGTCATCACGGTCCCTCAGGATTTCTCCTAGTCGTATGTGTTCGACATTCTCATCCCCAAGAAAGATCACCGGCTGGAGGTCCAGCTTATGGAAGATGTCATATATATGATGCTCAAGTAGGGTTTAAGAAAAGTCCAACATAATATGTTTTTAGAGTTTTTTGTGTTTTGAGGGTTTTTATGGGTTTTACGTTTCTATTGGTTTTACGGTTTTTTAATATTTTTTAATATTTTTTAGGTTGCTTATGTTTTTATAGATTTTTATGGATTTTTAAAATTTTAATGGTTATTAGGGTTATTAGTGATTTTGTGGGTTTTACGGTTTTTAGGGTTTTTAGCATTTATTTGTTTTCATGGTTTTCTAAGGGGGTTTAATATTTTTTTAGGATTTTTAATTCTCTTTAGTGATTTTATGATTGGGGGGTTAGTGGTTTCTTTAGTTTTTAGGGTTTTTTGGGTTTTTTTGTATTTTAAATTTTTTGGGGATTAAAATGTTTTGGTATTTTTTTGTAGTTTTTTCATCTTTAATGTTTTTAATAGTGTTTATGATTATTTTGTGATTTATTGGTTTTATGGATTTTAATGGTATCATTTGGGTTTTAAGGGTTTTTATATTTTTTTTGGTTTTAGGGTTTTAACTGATTTTAGGTTTTTATGATTTTTTAGGGTTTTTTAGAATTTTAGGGTTTTTTCTGTTTTTTAGGGATAAATTGGGATTTTTAGGATTTTTATTTTTTAGGTTATTTATGAATAATGATTGGTTTTAGGGTTTTTATTATTTCTAGGGATTTTAGAATTTTTTCCATATGTTTTAACATTTTTTATGTTTTTTGTGTTTTTAGGGATTTATTTAGGATTTTATGTGTTTTAGTGTTTTAGTGTTTTAGTGTTTTAGTGTTTTCATGTTTTTATATGGTTTTTTTCTTTTAGGATATTTTTTGAGTTTTTTATATTTTTATATTTTTTATTGTTTTTTATTTTTTTACTATTTAAAAAATATTTTTAGAGTTTTTAGTGGGTATTTTGTTTTTTATGAGTTTTTAGGGATTTATAGGTTTTTAAAGATTTTTATTATTTTAGGGGTTTTGATTTTTTAGGGTGGTTTAGGGTTATAGGTTTTTTTGATTTTTATGGTTTTAGGGTTTTTATTTGTTTTTTGGTTTATAAGGCTTTCTTTGGTGTTTTGTAAGTTTTTTCCAATTTTTTACATTTTTATTGATTTGTAGGGTCTTTTAAGGATTTCTTTTGTGTTTTAATTGTTTTATGGATTTTGAGTGGATTTTTTTTGGATTTCATTTTTGAAAGTTTTTTTGTTTATAAGGGTTTTAGGGGTTTCAAGTGTTTTTAGGATTTTATGGTATTCATAGGGTTTATCATGTTTTTAAGGTACTTATGTTTTTTGGGATTTCTAGTGATTTTTAAAATTATACTCTTTTTAGGATTTTTAGGTGCATTAAGTGGTTCTAGGGGGTTAGAGTACTAATGTGTTTTTTTTGTTTTTTTGGAATTTTTTAGTTTTAAAAGGTTCAATGGTTTTTTACAATTTATTAATGTTTTAGGGAATTAAATGTTTTTTAGAGTTATTCATGGTTTTAAAAGGGTTTTTAGGGTTTAGGATTTTAGGTGTTTGAGGGTGTTTTAGGGTTCTTAGGGGTTTACCATTTTTAGGTTTTAAATTGGTTTTATGTTTTTGGGTTTTAAGGTTTTCATAGGGTTTTATGTTTTTTTATTTATTTTTTGTATTTTTTAGCTTTTACGGGTTTTTAGTGATTTTGAGGGGTTGTATAGTTTTTAGGGTTTTATGCTATTTTTGGTGTATTTGGATTTTTTTAACTATTTAGGGATTTTATGGTTTTTCTGAGTTTTTTACGTTTTTGGGGTTTTATTAGGATTTTATTGTTTTATTTGGTTTTATGGGTTTTTAACGGTTTTTAAGATTATTATTGGTTTTTTTTGTTTTTAAGGTTTTTAGGGCCTTTCATGGTTTTTAGGGGTTTGAGTATTTTTATGTTTTCTTATGGGTTTTATTTGTATTTAAATTATTCTTAAGGGTTTTAGGTTTTTTAAGTTTTCATGTATTTTCTTGATTTTTTAATAATTCTATAGGATTTTTATTTTTAGGGTTTATAGGTTTTTTAGGTGTTTAGGGGTTTTATGGTTTTTATGTTTTTATTGTTTTTTATGGGGTTTTCAGGGTTTTTATTTTTTTATGTTTTTAGGTATTTTTTGTTACATTTTAGGATCTGTCGGTTTTTAGGGTTTTTAGGGTTTTTAAGGATTCATAATGCTTTTATGGTTTTTATGCTTTATATTATTTTTATGCTTTTTTGGGGTTTGTGGTGGTTTTTTTAGTTATTATATGTTTTATGGGTTTTATATTTTTTAAACATTTTTGGGGGTTTAAAGGGTTTTTATTGTTTGCATTTGTTTATGGGTTTTATGTTCTTTAGGTTTTTTATATTTTTTAGAGTTTGTTATTATTTTAAAGGGTTTTTAGGGTTTTTAGGCTATTTTTAGGGGTTTTAGGGCTTTTAGGGTTTTGAGGTTATTTATGGGTTTAACTATTTTTTGGATTTTAATGTTTTTTAGGGTGTTTTGGATTCTTATGGTTTTAGGATTTTTATGGCTTTTTAGTGTTTTAGGTTTAATATGGTTTTTAATTTTTTTAGGGTTTTTTTTACAGTTTTATGGTGTTTAATGATATTTTGTGGTTTTTAGGGGTTCTAGGAGTTTTATCATTTTTTTTGTTTTTTAGATATTTTAAGTGTTTTTGGTTTTAAAGGTTTCTTGTGCTTTTTTAGGTTTTTTATGGATTTTTAATTTTTTCATATTTTTGGGATTTTTTTAAAAAAAATTATTGGTTATTAAAGTTTTTCCGGTTTTTAGGGTTTTCAGGGTTTGTAGGATTCTTAGAGTTTTAGGGGGGTTTATGGTTTTATCATTTTTAGGTTTTTAAGGGTTTCAAGGGATTTAATGTTTTAAATGTTTTCTTATGGATTTTCAAATTTTTATGAGTTTTTTGGGATTTTTTGGTATTTATGGAATTTTTTTTGGGTTTTTTTATTTTTTTTATGGTTTTTATAATTTTTGGGTTTTTAACATTTTAGGGGTTTAAATTATTCCTAGATATTTTAGGGGTTTTATGGGTTCTTTATGGTTTTATGTCTTTAATGGTTTTTTTGGTGTTTTTGCATTTTTATGATTTTTAGCCTTTCGAAGTGTTTTTTTAGTTTAAGGATTTAGTAAGGGTTTTTAGGGAGTTTTGGGGTTTTCCGTTTTTCCGTTTTTTTGGGTTTTATGGATATTATGTGGATTTTGATGGATTTTTCGGATTTTAAGACTTTTGAGTCTTTTTAGGGATTTGACGGTTTTTATTGTTTTCAGGGGTTTTATGGCTTTTAGAATTTTTAGGGTTTTAAATTGTTTTTATTTTTTAATGTTTTCAATCGGGTTTTCAGAATTTCTAGGTCTTTTACATTTTTTGGGGATTTTAGGGTATTTTCTAATTTTTAAGTGTTTTAGTGTTTTTGGGATTTTGATTGTTTTTTTGGGTTTCTATATTTTTTAGAATTTTTAGTGGGGTTTTTTGGGTTTTTTGGGATTGGAGTGTTTTATAGTGTTTTATGTTTTTATGGTTTTTAGGGGTGCTAAGGAGTTTTAGGGTCTATTTAGGGTTTTTATCAGTTTTAGGATTTTTAGGGGTTTTAATTGTCTTTAGGGTTTTTAGGTTTTATAGGAATTGTCATAGATTTCATATTTTCTTAAATTTTTATATATTTTTATAAAAAATTTATGATTTTTTGGTTTTTTTGGGTTTTAGGGATTTTGGATGTTTCACCTATTTGAAAGGGTTTTAGAGTTTTACCTTTTTCTATTTTCTTTAGGGGTTTAATTTTTTTAAAATTTTTAAGGACTTATTAGTGGTTTCCAATAATTTTTTTGTTTTATATATTTTTTAGAATTTTTGGAGATTTTTATGTATTTTTATGGTTTTATTTGGTTTTAAGGTATTTTTACTGTTTTTAGGGTATTAGAGTTTTTAGTGACTTTAGAGTTTTCAGAGCTTTTTTTGATTTTTTAGTGACTTATGGTTTTTTATAGTTTTTAACATATTTAGGTGCTTAACGTTGTTTTAGAGATTTTTTGGTTTTTTAGGGTTTTTATCGGTTTTTAAATATTTTTATTTTTTCATGGTTAATGTTTTTCAAGGTATTTTTCTATATTTTTGTGTTTTTAGATTTTTTAGGTTTTTAGGGAATTTATGTTCTTTTCGATTTTTAAGGTTTTCTTATGGATGTTCAAGTCTTTATAATTTTTTACATATTCAGGTACATTTAGATTTGTTTATTATATTTAATGTTTTTAGGTTTTAATGGTATTTTAAGGGGTTTTAGGTTTCGTATGGATTTTATAGTTTTTCAGGATATCTATAATTTTTTATTTTTTACGGATTTTATGGTTTTTTATATTTTTTTTAAAAAATAATGGGTATGAAGGGTTTTTAGAATTATTAGTGATTTTAGGGGTTTTAGGTGTTTTATGTTTTTAAGGATATTTTTGTGTTTTATGGGTTTTTGGGGTTTTTGGGTATTTACATGTTTCATAGGGTTTTTAGTGTTTTGATGATTTTTATGGGTTTAAAGTTTTTGTTGGTTTTTATGGTTTTCTTATATTTTTTGGGATTTTTATGGTTTCTTATGTTTTTATAGATTTTTAAGGGTTTTTTGGATTTTTATGGTTATTAGGGTTATTAATGTTCTTGTGGGTTTTAGGGTTTTTATGGTTTTTAGCATTTTATGGTTTTTAGGGGTGTTTAGCATTTCATTGTTTTTTTGTTTTTCATAGGGGTTTTTAGGGTTTTTAGGGGTTTTAATATTATTTTGGATTTTTATTTATTTTTATTAATTTTATGGTTAGGGGGGTTAGTGGTTTCATTTGATTTTAGGGTTTTTATGGGTTTTAGGGTATTTTAAATTTTAAGTGGATTAAAATGTTTTTTTATTTTTTTGTTGTTTTTTTGTTTTTAATGATTTTAATTGTGTTTGCAATTTTTAGGTGATTTATTTGTTTTAGGGTTTCTATTGGTCTCATTAGTGTTTTTAGGGTTTTTATAATTTTTTAGGTTTCTAGTGTTTCCTGTTTTTTTTTTCAGTTTTTTTGATTTTTTAGGGATTTTTGGAATTTTATGGTTTTATGGTTTTTTGGGATTATTTAGATTTTTAGGATTCCTATTTTTAGGGAATTTATGAATTATGAGTGGTTTTATGGGTTTTTAGGGTTTTTAGTATTTCTAGGGTTTTTAGCATTTTTTTCTGATGGTTTTACTGTATTTATGTTTTTGGTATTTTAGGGATTTATTTAGGATTTTATGGGGTTTTAGTGTTTTTAGGTATTTCAGGTGCTTCTAGGGTTTTTTTTTGATTTTTTGATTTTTTGAGTTTTTTAGATTTTTAATGTTTTTAGAGTTTTTTATTTTTTTACTATTTTAAAAGGATTTTAGAGTTTTTAGTGGGTATTTAGGGCTTTATGGATTTTTAGGGTTTTTATAGGTCTTTATAGATTTTTATTATTTTAGTTGTTTTTTAGTTTTTAGGGTGTTTTGGGTTTTAGGTTTTTTTATTTTTTATCATTTTAGGGGTTATAATTTTTTTTGTTAAAAATGATTTATTTGTGGTTTTGTAGGTTTTTTCCCAATTTTATACATTTTATGGATTTTGGGGGCATTTTTATGATTTTTTAGGTTTTAATGGTTTTTATGGATTTTGATGGTTTTTTTGGTATTTTGGTTTTTTGGGATTTAGATTTTTCTGGTTTTTTAGTTTTTAAGGGTTTTTGGGGTTTCAAGTGTTTTTAGGTTTTAATGATATTCATAGGGTTTATCCGGGTATTAAGGTAATTATGTTTTTATGGATTTCTAGAGATTTTTAAATTTTTATTGGTTCTAAAATTTTTAGGGACATTTAGGGGATATGGGGGGTTGGGGTAGTAATTTGTTTTTGGTTTATTTTGGAATTTTTGAGATTTAAAAGGTTTTTAAATTTTTTAATAATTTCATAATGTTTTAGGGTATTAAATGAATTTTAGATTTAATCGTGGTATTAATGGGATTTTAGGGTTTATTTTTTATGGATTTTAGGGTGTTTAGGGTTCTTAGGGGTTCACCGTTTTTTGGTTTCTAAGGGGTTTTATGTTTTTAGGGTTTTATGGTTTTCATTGGGTTTTATGTTTTTTTTTAAGTTTTTATGGTTTTATGTACTTTTTTTTATTTTTATGCCTTTAATGTTTTTATTGATTTTTAGGGGTTTTATAGTTTTTAGGGTTTTATGGTATTTTTTGGTGTATTTGTTTTTTATAACTATTTAGGTATATTATGGTTTTTTTGAGTTTTTTTTACATTTTTATAGGTTTATTCGGTTTTTAATGTTTTAGTGGGTTTTATGGGTTTTAACAGTTTTTATGAGTTTTAGTGCTTTTTTGGTTGTTACGGTTTTTAGGGTCTTTCAACGTTTTTAGGGGTTTTAGAATTTTTAGGTTTTATTATGGGTTTTATCTGTATTTATATTATTCTTATGTGTTTTAGGTGTTTTTTTATTCTCATGTATTAACAAGATTTTTTTAATATTTCTATAGGTTTTTTAGTTTTATGGATTTTTAGGGTTTATAGGTTTATAGGTTTTTAGGGGTTTTATGTTTTTTTACGTTTTTATCTATTTCTATGGGGTTTTAAGGGTTTTTAGTTTTTTATAAATTTATGTATTTTTTGGGATATTTTAAGGTGTGTGGGTTTTAAGGGTTTTTAAGGATTCTAAATGTTTTATGGTTTTTATGGTTTAAATTGGTTTTATGTTATTTTGGGGGTTTGGGCGGGGGGGGGGGGGGGGTTTGAGTTTTTATATCTTATAAGATTTTTTATATTTTTTTAATATTTTTAGGGGTTTAAACTGCCATTTTTTTGTATTAGTTTTATAGGAATTTTCTTTTTTAAGGTTTTTTTGGTTTTTAGAGTTTTTTATTGTTTTAAACGGTTTTTTGGGTAATTTTAGGGGGTTTAGGGCTTTTAGGGTTTTGAGGTTTTTAGGGGTTTAGGTTTTTTTTGGAGTTTACAGTTTTTTAGGGTTGTTTAGGATTTTATGGTTTTTTATGGGTTTGGATATTTTTTAGACTTTTTAAATTTTTATGGGGTTTTAGCGTTTTATATGGATTTTTTAGGTTTTAGGGTTTTTTGGAATTTTTTGGGGTTTTAGATTTTTTTTCTATTAGGGGATTTAATTGATATTTTTACTTTATTGTTTTTACAGGGGTTTTAAAAAAATTTGTGGGTTTTTAAGTTTTTTGGGTTTTTTTTATTTTATATGTGTTTTATTTTGTAATGCTTTTATAGGTTTCGAGTGTTTGTGTATATTTTTAGGGTTTTATATTCTTTTTAGCGGTTTTAGGGTTTCTAATGTTTTTTAGGTTTTTAAGGGTTTTATTTTTTTAGATTTTTACTGTTTTCTTAGTGAATTATGTATTATTAGTGGTTTTTATGTTTTTTGGAGTTTTAGGGAATTTTTAGGTTTTTGTTTTGTTTTTTAGGTTTTTAGGGATTTTTTTGGTGATTTGGTGTTTTTATATATTTAAGGCCATATTAGGGGTTTTGATAATTTTTTACATTTTTAGGTAATTTTTTGGAATTTTCTAGGATTTTGAAATATTTTATGTGTTTTATGAATTTATAGGGTATTATGGGATTTAATGTATTTTGGGGGTTTTTGGGGTTTTTTGGGGTTTTAGAGGTTCCTTTTTCAGTTTTTAATGGTTTTTAGTTTCTAGTGTTTTTTAACATTTTGACGGGTTCAAAGTTTTTTTAGAATTTTTAATGGTTTTACGGTTTTTTAACTTTTATTTCCCTATGGGTTTTACGGTTTTTACGGTTGTTTAGGTTTGTATAATTTTTTGGGTTTTCAAGTGTTTTAAGGGTTTTTAGGTTTTTAAGGATTTCTTAAAGGTTTTCACGGTTTTAATGTCTCTTCTATTTTTATGGTTTTTTGGGTTTTTATGGTTTTTGGGTTTTTATGTTTTTAGGGGTTTTAGGGTTTTAGAGGGTTTTAGGATTTTTAGCGTATAAGGGATTAGGGGTTTTATGTGTAGTTAGGTTTTAAAGGCATTCTTAAGGTTTATCATTTTTTGTAGTTTTTTACAATTTTAGGTATTTTTAGGAATTTTTTAGGTATTTATGGTTTTTAGGGTTCTTAGTTTTTTTGAGGGGTTTTTGCTTTTTAGGGATACTAGGGTATTTAATGTTTTTTTTGGGTATTATTTTTTTTGGTTTTTGGGATTTCTGAGGGGTTTTCAGGGTTTTAAGGGGTTTTTACATTTTTTGGGATTATTGGGGTTTTTTAATGATTTTTATGGTATTTAGGGTCCTTTGGGATTTTAATTTATTTTTTGTTTTTTAGGGTTTTATGGATGTTTTTTAGTTTTATGGGTTTTTTTTGAGTTTTTAGGGTTCCAGTGGTTTAAATAGTTTTTTAATGTTTTTATGGGTATAAAACGAATATATAGTTTTTTGTGGTTTTTATGGTATTTTTTGTTTTTTGGGTTTTTAAATGTTTTTTTGGATTTTTTGTTGTTTCTAGGGTCTTTATGTGTCATATGGAATTTTTATGGTTTGAAGCATTTTGGTTTTTAAGTGGTTTTAACTATTTTTTGGTTTTAATATTTTCTTAGGCGTTTTTAGGGGCTTTAGGGATTTCTACATTTTAAGGATTTTCGTTCATTTTAAGAATTTTTATGGTTTTCAATGTCTTTAGGGATTTTGAGGGTGTTTATTGTTTTTTAGGATTTTAATTTTTTTTGGGTTTTTTGGGGGTTGAAGTGTTTTTTAGGTTTGTAATATTTGCATACCAATTTTCTGGGATTTGAGTGGTTTTTAAGTTTTTTTTATTTTAGGAAATATTAATTTTTTTACGGGTTTTTTGGGGTTTTAGGGATTTTTAAGGTTTTCGGGTCTTTAATATTTTAGGTGTTTTTTTTTTGTTTTTTGGGTGATTTCTTGGGTTTTTATTATTATTTTTGGATTTTACAGTTTTATGGTTTTAAAGTTTCTCAGGGGTTAAAGATCCTTTCATAGTTTTTTATAGGTTTTAGTATTGTTTAGTAATTTAGGGATTTATGTAATTTTTCATTTTTTAAGGATTTCTTAGGTTGTTTGGGGGTTTTATCGTTTTTTAAAATTTTAGGTTTTTTGAGGGATTTTTTTAGGATTTTTAGTGTTTTTAGGTTTTCATGAATTTTTTTTTTTTTTTGTTGGTTTTATGAATTTTTGATGTTTTACATGTTTTTCTTAAAGAAATTTGGTTTCTACGGATTCTTATATATTTTTAGTGTTGTTAGGGATTTAAAGGGTTTTTAGATTTTTAGTGGTTTTCTTAGGTCTTTTATGGTTTTTAGGGGACTTTTTGGGTTTTTAGAGTTATTTTAGGGTGTTTTTTGTTTTTAGATTTTTTTTGTTTTAGGTGTATTTAGTGATTTTTGGTTTTAACAGTTTTCTTATGGGTTTTAATAGTTTTTATGTATTTTTATGTTTTTAGTAATTTTAAAAGAGTTTTAGGATTTTTATTGTTTTTTTGGGTTTTTTAGGATTTTGATGTTTTAAGGGGTGTCAAGGGTTTTATTGATTATTTGGGGTTTTTATATTTTTAGGTTTTTTGAGTTTTAATGCGGGTTTTGTTTTTTATGGTATTCTTTGGGTATTTATTTTTATTTACGTGTTAATGGTTTTATATTATATCATTTTTGGGATTTTAGAGTATTTAATTTTAAAGGGGTTTAAAGTTTTTTTACAGTTATAGTGTATTTTGAGTAGTTTTATGGGTTTTAGAGGTTTTAATGATTTTATAGATTTTTATGTTTTTAATGGGTTCAAGGGTCTTTAGCAGCTTTTTGGTTTTTTATGGGGATTTTAATCATTTTTATGGTTCTGAATTTTTCTTTGGTGTTTTATGGTTTTTAGTGTTCTAATGTATTTTTTTTCAGTTTTACGTTTTTAATGGGTTTTTTGTGTTTCAAGGGAATTTGAGTGGTTTTATGGTTTCATAGGTGTTTTAGAGTTTTTAGGGGTTTTAAAAATTTTATGATTTTAGGTTTTTTAATTGTTTTTAGGTATTTCAGGTTTTCTTAGGGGTTTTATGGTTTTTATGGGTCTACTCATTATTTATAATTTTGATGGATTTTTATAAGATTTTAATGGTTTTTTATAGGTTTTGAGGGTTTTATGATTTTTTGTGTGTTTTGGGGTTTTAGGGGTTTTCATGTTTTTAATGGATATTTTGTGTTTTAGGGGTTTTAAGGTATTTCATAATTCATTTATCAATTTTTTATTAAAAGGATTTACAGTTCCTATTGAGTTTTTAGGGTTCTTGGGGTTTTTAGTTTTTTTTCTCGGTTTTTCGGGTTTTATCATTTTTATGGTTTTATGGATTTTAGGGTTTTTAATGCTTGTAGGTTTTCCAAGGGTTTTAAGATTAATTATGATTTTATGGTTTTCCTATGATTTTATTGGTTTTAGGATTTTTTTTTATGTTTTAAGGATTTTCATGGTTTTTATGATTATTTGGATTTTTATGGTTTATAGGTATTTTGATGGCTTTTTGGTTTTTTGGGTTTTTTTGGTTTTTAAAGGTTTATAGGTTTATTAAATTTTTTGTATTTTATGTGACTTAAGCTTATTTTGGGTAATAAGGAATTCTTATAGGTTTTCATGGTTTTTACAGTTTTTATGTTTTTGTGGATTTTTAGTGATTTTTAGGAAATTTTTTTTTAGAGATTTTAGGGGTTTTTTATAGTTTTTTGGTTTTTTGGGTTTTTAGTGTTTTTTCAGATTTTTAGGATTTTTAATGTATTTTAGAGTTTCTAATGTTTTTATAGTTTAAATTGTTTGAGGATTTATTCATGGGTTTTGGGTTTTTAGTTTTTTTATGGTTTATAAGGTGTTTAATGTTTTTATGGGTTTTTTCATTTTTAGGGTAATATTAGTGGTTTTTCCATTTTTCATGGTTTTTAGGGGTTTTATGTTTTTTAGTGTTTTTGGATTTTCTATGGGGTTTTGGGGGTTTTATAGATTTTATATATATAGGTATTTTCAGTGATTTTTTGGTTTTTAATTATTTTTAGGTTTTTAGTGATTATGAGGGTTATTAATGTTTTTATAGTTTTTAGGGTTTTCAGTTTTTTAGGAGTTTTAGGGTTTTTATGTTTCTTTAGGTTTTTATGTTTCTCATATGGTGTTTCATGGTTTTTTTCTTTACATTTAGGGATATTTTACGATTTTTTAGTTTTTAGGACTTTTTGGGTTCTTAGGGATTTTGGGTTTTTAATGTTTTTATGGATTTTTTGGTTTTTTGGGTACTTTGGGGTTTTTTGAGTTTTTTAGTGTTTCTATGTGTTATTTTTTGTTATTAACATTTTAGGTGTTTAAAGGGTTTTTAGTGTTTTTCCTGGTTTTTTAGGGCTTTTATGGAGTCTTTGGGTTTTTAGGGTTTTTAGGTTTTTCAGGTTTCTTAGGATTTTAAGATACTTTAGGTTTTCTAGATATTGTATGTTTTTTAGGTTATTAAGGATTTCTTATGGGGTTTCATGGTTTTTATGGTTTTTTACCTATTTGTGGATTTTCATAATTATATTATTTTTAGGCATTTTATGGATTTTGATTGTTTTAGGGGTTTCAATAAGGGATTTTTGTTTTTTTGGAGATTTTTGAATTTTTTTACAGGTTTTAAGGTGTTTTAGGTTTTTATGTTTTTAATTGGTTATATCATGGTTTTTATGATTCTTTACATTTTTTACTTTTTATGATTTTAATGTTTTTTAGTGTTTTAGTGATTTATTGGGTTTTTTTTTGGGTTTTCTGGGATCTTGATGGGTTTTTTATTGTTTTTAGGGTCTTATGGATTCTTGGGGGTTCTAGTCTGTTTCGTCAGTTGTTATTGTTATTAATGTTTTTATATTATTTTAATTAAATTGTTTTTAAAAAATTTTAATGGTTTTTACAGTTTTAATTGGTTTCAGGGGTTTTAAGGTTATTAGGGGTTTTAAGGTTTTTCGGGAATTTTTTTAGAGTTTCATGGCGTTTTTTTCTAGTTTTTAGGTGTTTTAAGTGTTTTTATGTTTTTAAGGTTTTCATAGGGGTTTTCAAGGATTTTTTAGAGTTTTCACGATTTAAAGAATTTAAAGGATTTTTTTTCATTTTTATTGATTTTTAGGGTTTTAGGGGCCTTGGGGGTTTTCATGGTATAATGGGGCTTTGAGGGGGGGGGGGGGGGGTTCTTGAGTTTTTTAAGAGTTCAAATGTTTTTAGAGTATTTTTAATCATTTTAGGTATTTTAAGGGGTTTTAGTTTTTTTAGTGGGTTTTATTGTTTTTATGTGGTTTTATGGTTTTTATGGTTATTATAGGTTTTTATTTTTTTTATGGTATTTAGGGGTTTTATGATTTTTTATTGTGTTTAGGGTTTCAAGCGTTTTTAGGTATTTTTTGTTTTTAAGTGTTTTTGTGTGTTTTATGGAATTTAGGAGAATTTTAGGGTGTTTTGGTTATTTTAGGGTTTTATTAGCTTTTTTATCATTTTTATGTTTTTTATGGGGTTTAGGTGATTTTAGGATTTTTTGGTTTTCTGGGTGTTTTTAGGGGTGTTTGGGGTATTCATGTTGTAAGGATTTTAAGGGATTTTTTAGGATTTTTATGCTTTTTTGGTTTTTAATGATTTCAAGAGTTTCTAGATATTTTATTGTTTTGAGTATTTTTTTTATGGGTTTTGAGTGTTTCTAGTATTTTATGGTTTTCTTTTGGTTTTTTCAGGGTTTTAAGGGGGTTTGTATGTTTTTAGAGATTTTTAGGATTTTTTTCTTTTTAAGGGATTTTAGGGATTTTGAGGGTTTTAGGATATTTATGGTTTTTTTGGTTTTTTGAAAATTTTAGGGGATTCGATCAATTTTAGTGTTCTTAAGGGGTTTTATGTTTTTTTAAACAATTTTGGAATTTAAAGGGTTTTTAGTGTTTTCATTAGTTTTTAAGGGTTTGTTGGGGTTGTAGGGTTTTCTGTGAATTTAGGGATTTTAGGGTTTTGGGGGGTTTCATGTCTATTAAGGGTCTTTGGGTTTTATTGGTTTTTATTGATTTTTTGTTTTAGGGTTTTTAACTTATTTATGTTTTTCAAAGCATTCTTAGAGTTTTCACGATATTTTTAAATTTTAATGTTTTTAGGGGTTTTTAGTATTTTTATGGGTTTTTAGTGTTAGGGATTTTCAAGGGTTATATGGGTTTTCAATAGTTTTAAGGTTCTATGTTATTTTGGGGGTTTTGGGTTTTTTTTGAGTTTTTTATGGGTTTCTAGGTTTTGAGTGTTTTACCTTTTCTAAGAGTGCAAAGGGTTTTTGTATTTTTAGTGGGGTTTTTGGGTTTTTGGGGTTTAAGGGGTTTTTAGGTAATTCAGTGTTTTTAGTGTTTTTATCATTTTTAGTGTTTTTAGTTTTTTAGCATTTTTAGTTTTTTAAGGGTTTTATGTAATTTTAGGTTTTTAAGGATTAATTATGATTTTTTTCACGGTTTTAGGATTTTTTTTCTTTTCTAGGAATTATTAGGAATTTTTTTAAGAATTTTCTAAAATTATAGGGTTTTTATGGTTGTTTGGGGGGTTTTTGATATTTTTTGGTTTTATAGTATTTAAATGTTTTTATATTTTTTTATTTGATTTATTTCTTTTAGGTTTTTAAGGTTTTTTAGGGTTTCTAGGGTTTTTATGGTTTATAAAATTTTAAGTATTTTTAGGGATTTATTAATATTTTTATCAGGTTTAAGGGATTTTGAGTGTTTTTAGGTGTTTTATCTGTTTTCATGTTTTTAGGTGTTTCAAAGGTGTTTTTGAGGGTTTGAGGGGTTTTTATGTACTTCGGGATTTTTAGGAATTTCTTGGGTTTTAGTGTTTTTATGGATTTTGACGGTTCTTAGGTTTTTAACGTATTTTTTAGTCTTTAGGGTTTTTTTAATTTTTTTAATGATATGAATGGTTTCAATATTTTTTTAACGTTCTTATCGGTTAAAATGTTTTTTAGAGTTTTTAGTGGTTTATTTTGTGTTTTTCTTTTGAGTTTTTAGGGTTTTCTAAGTTTTTAGGGGGTTTTGGGTATTTAGAGATTTTAGTGGATTTTATTTTTTTTACGTTTTTTTTTCATTTTTAGGGATTTTAAGTGTTTTTAGGTTTTTATGTATTTCTTAGGGTTTTTCATCATCTTTATGATTTTTTTCATTTTTTTGGATTTCTAGGTATTTTTTATGATTTTAATGGTTTTTTGTGTTTCTAGCGATTTTGAGTGGTTTTAGGGATTCTATGATTTTTTGGGATTTTATGGTATTTAGGGTTTTTAGTTTTCTTATATTTTTTGTGATGTTCTTAGGGGTTTAATGGATTTTTTGTGTTTTTTGAGATTTTTTGGTCAAAGAAGGTGCTGGCCAAGCGAAGAGCTTGGTGCCTCAATTTATAAAAAAGAAAAAGTACATAACATTACAGGGGGACTTGTACATTCAGGTGCGGGTAGTGCCCTTCATGTTAGAGTCTACATGAGATGTGAAAAAAGAAGGAGCAATGAATGACCACCGTGAGCAACATTCTTCAATAGCCATCTTTGAAAGAACATCAGCCACCATATTGACCTCCCTATATGCATGATTGCTCTTGAGACTCAGGTTCTTGGATAAGCTAAGGCATTCAATCCATTGGAGTAGGAGCCTCCATGGAACCTTCCTTGAGTTTTGGCGGAGAGCCTCCACCACAAGCATTGAATCAGATTCGATCCATAGATGAATCTACCCAAAATGATTTGCAAAATGAACAGCCTTGATAATAGCCGAGTTCTCTACCTCATAGGCGCAACCATTCCCAATGAAATGATAGAAAATACCTTTGATAAAACCTCAATAGGTACGGAAAACACCACCATGACCTGAAGGGTCTGGTGAGCCTGTTGTCGCACCATCAACATTAACTTTGATACATGACGGGATTGGTGGAGTCCATCTAATGTACTTCATCAACATTGGTTTTTTCACCTTCAAGGAACACCAAGAGTGCGGAGTGTAACAAGATCATTGAAGGATTTGTTCATCACACATGATTGAATACACCCAGACATTCGAACAGAACTGTGTATGGAAATAATACCCTCATGTGTGGAGCATGATTTATTCCGAAACATAGCAGAATTTCTCACAGCCCTTAGGAAGGCAATAATTGTTGCAGATGCAGCAAGAAGGAGATTGTGAAGCTGTTCACTGTAGCTGAAATCCGTAATATAGATCATCGTTTCGGAAAAGGATCCAGGGGGTAAATGGAGACCAAATACATCTGGAAAGTAATTCCATAGTCTATGCGCAAGATTGCAATCAACAAAGATGTGTTGTATACTTTCAGCACCTCGTAAACATATGTTGCAGGCGGAAACAATCTGCCATCCGGCTTTTTTCAGCTGACCATGCATAGGCAGCCTGTTTCTCCAAATATTTCAAAGAATAATGAAGTGTCTAGGGGGAATTAATTGACACTTATATTTTATAATCCATGAGGGGGGGGGGTCTAGGCCTTGTCGGCATTTGTGCTTGTAGAACACCCATGTAGTTAGATGACCAATCAGATTCCTCTTCTATATGACAGTATCAGAGTCAATGTAACTGTAACGATGAATCTGGGAGATGATGTGTGGTGGTAGGAGTCCATCCAGCTCCATCATCCTAGCGTTGAGATCATTGATAGACATATGTGGCAGACCCTGAGGTACCTGCATGATTTCATGTAGAGGACTATCAATCCACGGAGTGAGCCGATAGTTTAGATAGGAGTGACTTGAAACATCCCAAATAGATTGAGACATAATTTCCTGGTAAGAGGATTTAATTGTGGTCCAAACTGAGGAGAGCATGTACCCAGTGTAACCATTGCACAAGTGAGCAGTAAATCTTTCTTTAAGAAAATCCAGCTCACCTTCCTTGTGTACAAAGACGTTCCACATGAATTTGGCCAACAAGGCCACATTAAATATTTCATTTTTCGGTTTTTTATAGTTTTTTTGGGTATTAAAGGTGTTTTAAGTTTTTTTAATGTGTTTTTGGGTTTAATGGGTTTTTATAGTATTATGTGGTCTTCTATTGTTTTATGTATTTTAAGAGGATTTTATGGTTTTTATTGTTTTTTGGTTTTTTTTAACATTATTGAATTTTTTAGTGTTTTTATGTGTTTTTATGTTTTAGGGTTTTCTTAGGGGTTTTCATGGGTGTTAAGGATTTTTATGTATATTGGGATTTTAACATATTTTTAATATTTTTATGGGTTTTATGGGATTTATGTATATAGAGGGTTTTACAGTTTTTTAAGGATTGTAGTTTTTTTTTCTTTTAAGGGGTTTTAACAGTTTTTAGATTATTAAGGTTTGCATAGGGTTTCAGGGTTTTTAGGGATTTTTAAGGATTTTCTTCAAATTTTTATGGTATTTTAGATTTTTATGGATTTTGAGGATATTTTGGGGGTATTAAGGGTGTTAGGGTTTTAGGATTTTTTTGGGATTTAATGTTTTTATTACTTTTCTTAGGGTTTTATCGTTTTTAGAGTTTATTAACTCTTTTTTGGGATTAAAAGGTTTTATATATATTAGTGGTTTTCATTTAGAATATGAATTTTTATGATTTTTATGAATTTTTTGGTATTTTATACTATTTAAGGGTTTTATGATTTTTAGGGTCTTTTAGTGTTTTTATGTTTTTAATGGTTTTAGGAGTTTTAAGTGTTTCTAGGTTTTTAAGGTTTTCTAAGGAGTTTTCTTTGTTTTTATGGGGTTTTTATGTTTTTAGGGATTTTTGGAATATTTTATGTTTTCTTATAGTTTTTAGGGTCTTTTAGGATTTTATGGGTTTTATACGGTTTTTAGGGTTTTTTAGGTTTTTTGTTTTTTTATGGTTTTTAAAGTTTTTAAGTGTTTTTTATTTATAATTTTTTTCTAAAGGTTTTTATGCTTTTTAATGTTCGTTTATGTTTTATGTGATTTTAAGGATTCTTAGGATATATATATATGATTTTTAGGGGTCTTAGGTATTCTGAGGGAAGTTTGTGTTTTTATGGTCTTTTTGGTTTTAAGGGTTTTGTTTTTTATATTAATAGTGGTTTTAGAGTTTTTAAAATTTTTAGAGGATTTTTAAGTATTTAATTCATTTTTTAGTGTTTTTAAGATTTTTAGAGTTTTTATCAGTATTAGGGTTTTTTTTGTTTTTTATGTTTTTATGTTTCTAGTGTATTTATTTGTTTTAGTGTTTTTATTTTTTACTTTGGGGTTTTATGGTTTTTAGGGGTTTTTTACATTTTTAAGGATTTAATGATTTTCTTCTATTTTTATTATTTTAGTGATCTTAGGGATTTGGGGGGGGTTTAGTGTCTTTAGGTTTTTATGTTTTTGGGGGGTTTTGGGTGATTTTGGTTTTTTTTGTGTCTTTATGGTTTTTTTGAGTTTTTAATGTTTTTGGGGTTTCAAGCATTTTAATTTTTTTTTGGGTTTTTATGGGGTTTTAGGATTTTTAGGGGGTTTTGGATCTTTTAGGATTTTTAAAGGGTTTAGTGCTTCTAGTATTTTTTGGTTTTTTATGATTTTAAATTGTTTTTAGGGTTTCTAGGTTTTCTTAGGGTATTATGGTTATTTTAATTTTGGGTATTTTTAGGGATTTTTTCTAATTTTTATGGGTTATTTTCTTTATAGAGATTTTCAGGGTTCTTAAGGGGTTTAGGATTGTTTAAGGTTTTTAGTGGATCTCATGTTTTTTGGGACTCTATGTCTTGTTATATTATTATATTTTTCTTATGGTTTTTGATTTTTAAGGGGTTTTATGTTTTTTTATATTATTAGGGGTTTATATATTTTTTATGTGGGTTTTTGGTTTTTTGGGGTTTTTGGGTTTTAGTGTTTTCTTTTAATTTTTTTGTGTTTTAATGGTTTTTAGAGTTTTTAAATGGTTTTGGGGGATTAAACATTTTTTTATAGTTTTTAATGACTTATGGTTTTTGTGGCGTTTTAGGGATTAAGGGTTTTTAGGGTTTTTATATGTTTTTAGGTTTTGAAGGATTTTAAGTGTTTTGATATTTTTAATGTTTTTTAGGTTTTTAGGGTTTTTAGGTTTTCTTTAATTTTTAGTGATTTTAAGAGATTTTTTAGGCTTTTAATGTGTTTTATGGGTTTTAGGGGTTTTAGGGTTTTTAGGATTTTGGGGGTTTTTAGGGTTTTTAGGTGTTTTTAGGGCTTTTTCTTTCTTCTGGATTTATAGGGGTTGTTAGGGTTTTTTAAATTTTTATGTATTTTAAGGATTTTTTAGGTTTTTTATTTTGTTAAGGTTTTAGGGTATTTTTAGTGTTTTTATTGGGTTTTTTAGGTTTCTTGGGTTTTTGGTGTTCTAAGTTGTTTTTATCTCATTAGATTTTTTAGTGGTTTTTAGTTTTGTATGAATTTTATAGGGGTTTTATGGATTTTCATGGGTGTTATAGTTTTAATGGTTTTTGGTATTTTAGGGTTTTATGGGTTTTTAGTTTTTTTATGTTTTTAGGGGTTTTATGTGTTTTTAGGTTTTATTGCTTTCATTGGGTTTTAACATTTTTAGTATTTTTACATTTTTAGGGATTTTAGGGATTCCTTAGGATTTTATAAGTGTTTTAGTGATTTTAGGTTTTAAATGGGTTTTAGGGGTTTTATAGTCTATAGGGTTGTTATGGTTTTTTGTAGGGGGTTAGGGTTTTTTTATGGTTTAATGGGTTTTAGAGTATTTTAACACTTTTTGGGGTTTAAATGGATTTTTAGTCTCTAGTGGGTGTTAGAGTTTTGATGGGATTCTATGGTTTTTAGAGGGTTTTGGGATCCTTTTGGGTTTTTAGGGGATTTAGTTTTCTTACATATTTAGGGGTTCTAAGTGTTTTTAAAATTTTTATGGGTTTTTTAGATTTTTCATAATTTTTGAGTTTTAAAATCCACAAAAACATTAAAAACCATTAAAATTATAAAAAAGTCAAAAAATGCCTAAATTATAAAAAACCCTAAAGCCCTTGAAAACATGTAAGAATCCCATAAAACCTAAAAACATTTTAAACCACTATAAAATCTATAAAATTATAAAAACCCTAAAATGCCTCAAAAACCACCAAAAACTCTACAAACCCTTTTGAAAACTAAAATATTAAAAAACACTGAAAACTTTAAAACCCCAAAAAACTCAAAAACAACATTGAAATCCCAAAAAACCATAAATACCCAAAAATACCATAACACCCCTAAAAATCCATAGAAAACCTAAAAACCCTAAAAATCATAAAAAATCCTTAATATCTATTAAAGTGTAAAAACTCTAGAAATGCTGAAAACCACTATGAAAATGTTAATGTCCAAAAAACACATATAACCCCTAAAAATACTAAAAATTCTAATTTCCCCAAAACACTAAAAAACTCTAAAAACCATAAAAACCCATAAAAACAAAAAAAATCCAAAAAAATCCCTCAAAACCCAAAAAACCCACTAAAACTCTAAAAACCATTGAATCCTATAAAAACAGTAAAAACTAGAAAGACCCATAAACACCAAAAAAATCTCGAAAAAACCTAAAAAACCTAAAATCCCAATGAAATCGTTAAAATACTAAAAACAATTAAAAACCCTAAAACCTAAAAACAAAAAAACCATTTACCCCCTAAAACCCTAAAACCCCTAAAATCATCCAAAATCACTAAAAACCCTAAAACCCCTAAAAAATATAAATAATCAATAAAAATCACTAAAAATGTAAAAATAATCAAAAAAAAATTAAATCCCAATGAAATCCATAAAAACATATAAACCATAAACCCCACCAAACCTTAAAATACTGAAAACCTTAAATCCCCTAAAAATATCAAAAAAGGATCTAAAAACCAAAAACCCTTAAAAAGCATAAAAACCACCAAGCGCCTCTAAAAACAATAAAAACCTATAAAACCCCAAAACCCACTAAGATATATAATAACCATTTAACCTCAAAAAACGTTTAAAAGATCTAGAAAACATTTAAAATATATCAAAATCAACAAAGAATACCTAAAATCCGAAAAAACTATAAAAACACAAAACCCTAAATCCCCATAAAATCCATAAAAACCCTAAAAACCATAAAATTCCTAAAAATACCTAAAAAATTAAAAACATAAAAAAAACCCTATAAACATTGAAAACCCCTAAGAAAACCTAAAAAATATAAAACACTAAAAAACTCCAAAAAATGTAGAATATTGATAAAAACCCTTAAAACACAAAAAACCCTTAAAACCATCAAAAACCTAAAAAACAAAAAAATCCCTAAAATTCATAATAAATACGTAAAAATACCTAAAAATTTAAAAACCACTAAAAACCATCAAAATCCATAAAAAAAACAAAAAAATATAAAAACACATAAAACCCTTAAAATTGATAAAAGCCGAAAAACCATAAAAGACCCTAAAAACCAAAAAACACCCAAAAACCCGAAGAAATCATTATAACCCCTAAAAACCATAAAAAATACAAAAATAATAAAACCACTAAAACCCAATAAATTTTCAAAAATATATTTAATCCCTTAAAATATTAAAATTATGTAAAAACCATAATTCCCTGAAAACACAAAAAAACCCTAAAACCATAAAAACCTTAAAAACCCTAAAAATTATAAAAACCCTAAAAACCTCAATATCCATAAAAACCCTAAAAATATAAAAATACTAAAAAATCCCTAAAATTCCCAAAAAATGTAAAAACCCCTGAAAAAACTACATAGAATCAGTAAACCTAAAAACACATAAAACCATTAAAAACCTAAAAAAACTCTAAATTCCCTAAAACCATAAAACCCCTAAAGTCATAAAAATCCCTAAACCCCAAAAAACCTCTATAAATCTTCTAAAAATATAAAATCTCTTTAAACTCCTAAAATTATAAGAAACCCTAAAATCCTAAAACCACCTAAAAACTCAAAAAACCCCCTAAAGACCCAAAAACCGTAAAAACCCTAAAAATCCCTAAAATTATATAAAAACATAAATCCCTTAGAAAACGATATAATTTTTTAAAAACCTAAAAAACATAAAATAGAAAAAACCATAAAAACCATTAAAAACCATGAAAACCCCTAAAAACATAAAAACACAAAAAACTGATAAAAAACCTAAAACCCACTAAAAGTACAAAAACTCATTAAACCCATAAAAAAATTTAAAATTTCTAAAAAACATTTAAATCCTAAAAAACTAAAAGAACATAAATAAAAAATCGTAAAACCCCACCAAACACTTAAAATAACTACAAACCCTAAAACCATTAAAACCAAAACAAACCCTAAAGATCCACAAAAATACATAAAATCATAAAAAAACCCTAAAACAATGAAAACACCTAATAAATCCTTAAAACCCCTAAAAAAGTAAAATCTCTAAAAATTATAAAAACACTTAAAAAAATAAAAACCCCTGAAACCCATAAAACCAATTAATCCCAAAAAGCAACTAAAAACACTAAAAAACCATTAAACCCCTATAAATATTTAAAAAATAAATAAAACCTTTAATCCCCTAAAAAACTCTAAAACCCAGAAAATCTCTAAAACACCCAAAACCCTAAAACCACCAAAATCCCTAAAACCTATACAATCCATAAAAAACATAAAAAATACCTTAAATCAGTAAAAAAATAAAAACTCCAGAAAACCCAGAAAACCACTAATAAAACCTAAAAAACTAAAAACATTTAAATCTCTAAAATCCTTAAAAAGGTAAAAACCCATAAAACTCTTAAAACCCATAAATCCCATAAAACCCACTTAAAACCTTATGAACCCCTACAACCCTACTAAAAACTATAAAACCAAATTAAAACCCTAAAAACATTAAAAATCACTAAAAGTCCTTAAAACCCTAAAAAAATTAAAAACCCCCCAGACCAAAATATGCATAAAAGTCATAAAAATGTTAATAACCCAAAAACCACTCAAGTCACTAAAAAAATAAAAATCATAAAAAATTAAAAAATGTATTTAAAGACATAAAAGAAAGTAAAAACCCATTATAACCCTATCAAAACCATAAAAACCAAAAAACACTTAAGACCCTTAAAAACACTAAAAACCCTAAAATTCCCAAAAAAACCTTAAAAACATAAAAACCATAAAAACATATAAAACACCATAAAATCTATAAAACCCCATAAAATCTATAAAAACCCTTTGAACCCCAAAATTTTAAAAACACTTAAAGACCTTTAAAACCCTAAAAACTCAAAAAACCCCAAAAACCCAAAAACACCATAAAACCCATAAAAACACCAAACTCTATAATATTTTTTTAAAACACTAAAACCCATAAAAATACTAAAAATCCATAAAAATCTAGAAAAAACCCCTAAAAACCAGGAAAATCCTATGATAACCTTAAAAGCATGAAAACACTTAAACCCCTAAAAACCTAAAAACACTAAAACCATATAAAATGCCTAAAACCTTAAAAACACAAAAAAAACCCAAAAACCCACCCAAAACATTAAAAATCACATTAAACCACTAAAAATTTTAAAAAACCAATACAAAATTGGAATATCTAAATCCTCAAGAAACCCTAAAAAACTAAATAAACAAAAAATACCATAAAATACAAAAAACTCTATAAAAAATCAAAATCCCAAAAAAATCATAAAAACCCATAAAAATACTGAAAATGACTAAAAATATCTAAAAACAAGAAAACATTGAAACCCCTTAAGAAAACCTTAAATACCAAATACCACATTAAACCACTAAAACCCCAAAACGCTAAAAACTATAAGAAACCAAAAAAAACAATAAAAACCCTAAAACCCCTAAAAACCCCTAAATCCCATCAAAGCCTAAATCAAACATAAGAAAATAAAAACACATTAAACCCCTAATAAAATAAAAAAAATACAAAAAACTCTTAAATCCACCTAAAAACTCATAAAACTTATAAAAACCCAAATAAACCCATGAAATCCTCCAAAATCCCAAAAAAACTAAAAAAACCATAAAAAAAATTGAAAAGCCCTAAAAATGTAAAAATCCATAAAACCATGAAAACAATAAAAAAACCATAAGACCCTAAAACACTTAAAACTTAAAAACCTAAAAAAGAATAAAATCTATAAAAACTATCAAAACCCTAAAAAACATTAAAAACCCTAAAAACCCCAAACACCCAAAAAACCCTAAAAATACATAAAAACATAAAAACCCTATACCCTGAAAGACCCTAAGAAAACCGTAAAAACCAAGAACACAAAACCCCCCAAAACCCAAAAAATGATTAAAACCATAAAAACCCTACAACCCCTAACACCCTAAAAATCATAAAAAACCCTAAAATCCTAAAAACCCATAAAAACTAAAAAACCTACTAAATACTCTAAAAACCCTTCAAATCCCTTCAATTGTTAAATAATTTAAAAAAAATTAAACCCCTAAAACTCAATAAAACACCAAAAACCCTAAAAACCCAAAAATCTATAAAATACCAAACCTATCCCCCCTAAATTCATAAAAATACTAAATCAATAAAAATCCTAATGAATACCAAAAAATAAGAAATACATTGAAAACCCTAGAAACCATGAAAACCACTAAAAACCTTAAAAACATAAAAACACATCAAACCAAAAAAATCTAGAATAAGATTAAAACCATAAAAACACTGAAAAAGTAAAAAAAAAATATATAAATACTGTATAACACGTAAAACATGAAAACCCCAAATAACAAATAAAAACCCTAAAAACCCACTAAAATATCTGAAAACCTTTTAAAGTCAAAAAAATGTTAAAAAACTCTTATAAACAGTAAAACCCCAAAAAACTGAAAATATCGTAAAAATCCAAAAAAACACACAATCTAAAAACCCCTAAATACCCATAAAACCCCCCAAAACCCAAAAAAACAAATAATAAAAAAATACCCTAAAATCCCTAAAGATGTAAAAAAATCATTATTTCCCTGAAAAATCCTATGAAACAACTAAAAACCTAAAAAATAAAAATATAATAATAAACATAAAAATATTAAAAAATACTATTAAACCCCAAAAACAATAAAAACCCAAAAACCCATAAAATCCCCAAAAACACTTAAAACCCTGAAAACAAAAAAAACCCCTAAAAATGTAATGAAACCATAAAACCCTTTTAACCCTTAGAAATTATTAAAACACTATAAAAAATTTAAAACCCTTTAAAAATAAAAAAAATAATCCCAAAAAACCCCTAAAACACTAAAAACCCTAGTAACATTGAAATCAATAAAATTTAAAAAAACACTTAAATTTCAATAAAATATAAATCTAACTAAAAAATATTGAATAGTCCTAATAAAACCTTAAAAACCTCAAAACAGTTAAAACCCCTAAAAACAGAAAATTAATAGAAATCATAAAAAAATCCATAAAAACCCCAAAGGACCTTAAAAACACTTAAACCAAATAAAAATTCTAACAACCCACTAAAATAACAAAAACCCAATTGAACCCAAAAATATTGTTAAAAAAATATAAAAACCCTTAAAATCCAAAAACTCAGAAAACCTAAAAACATAAAAACCCTAAAAACACTAAAACACCTAAAAACCCATGAAAAATCCAAAAAAATCCCTAAAAACCCTAACAAATCCATAAAAAACCTAAAAAATACTTAATAATCCTTAAAAATAAATGAACCTCTAAAACCCCTAAAACCCTATGAAAACAATGAAACCTAAAAACACATAAAACCCCTAAAAAATAAAAAAGACTAAAAATCTTAAAACCCCATAAAAAACTCAAAAAACACTTTTAATCACTAAAACATTAAAACCCCATAAAAACCATAAAAACCCAAAGAAAACTCAAAAATTTCTAAAACTCTAAAAAACCAAAAAAAATAAAAAAACCCCCATAAAAAATAATATCTCTAAAAACTCAAAATTTATAAAAATCCATAAGAATCCATTAGATTTCCTAAAACATAAAAAATCCAAAATATCTAAAATTTCCAAATAAAACCATAAAAGCCTAAAAATACCTAAAATCCATAAAATCATAACAATGAAAAAACCCTAAAAACTCAAAAAACCCATAAATCACTAAAATCCCTAGAATATCCTAAAAATGTTCAAAAACACCATAAAACTCTAAAAACCACTTAATGTATAAAAACACTAAAAGTATAATATGTTAAATAAAAGAGAGGATGGAGGCTGAGCCTCCAGGATCCTCTCGCACTTGGGCTTTCTAGGGATGGTGTCTCCTCATGCGATGCTTCTTCTCCTACATGGAGGTGTCTTCCTTGTGGGTTTGGCTTCTTAGGCGTCGGCTTTAATAGCATTTTAGCTCCCTCATGTTGTGGTATGTTTCTTCTATCTCAGTGGTGCCCATACAGATTTTTTTATATGGTGTCAACACCAGATGAAGGTTTCAACCATAGAGGAGCGGTTCAGATCCAGCCTCTCCGGCATGTGACATTTTAGTTTCATGGAGGAGTGGGCCAGATCTAGACTTTCCTTCATGCGACTTTATAGATCCATGGTGGAGCTACTCAGATCTGGATTTCTTAGAGTTTGGCATTGCACTTCTATGGGGGAGTGGGCCAGATTTGGACGGTTTATTTATTGGCATCATGTTCTATGTGCGATTGATTTTCTTGGGTCTTTGGTCTTAGATTTCATCACTGGATGGTGTTTGAGGCGGCAAGGCATGGCTCTGGTGGTTCTAGAATCCGCATAAAGATCCATGGTTTTGGTTGCTTGGTTTGTCAGGTGAAGGAATATCTCTCGGGATTATCTAACAGTTCTCAATAGAGAAAAGAGGAGGGTTCGTGTGATTGGGTGTCCCACCTCTGGTTCATCCTTGTCTCATGAAGCTGATAATTATTTTTGCTGTGATATTGTTCCTTGGTCTGGTCTCTGTTCCACATAGCCGATGTATATTTTCTGCTTATTGGTTTTGGCTGGTTTGGTCATGAGTTACTGTGGGTACTGTATCTAAGGTTTGATGAAAGACATTAGGTTCTATCTGATGAAGAGATGCGATTACCGGTCTGCTACAGGGGCTGTATAGAGCTCTAAGGGGTGCGCAATGTTGTTTGTGGCCTTTTCCAATGTGAGAGATTTTTTGTGTGCCACCACCTTCTTATGAGGAGTGAAAGAAATTGAAGGTTGTCGGGAACTATGGGCTTGGATTCTGTTTGATTTTGGGCTGGCATGTGATGAATTTTTTGGTTTTGGGAATGGGCATTGGTGGCTCTGTGCTGTTTTTTGTACTTATAGGTGTTGTATTATTGAATTTTTCTCGATAAGAGGATCCCAATGCTGGAAACTAAGAAGCTGGATAATGGATATTGCTTGGATGGGTATGGTTGAAGAGGGTGATGGCTGTCGAAAACTGAGGTGATATAGTTTGGTTGATGCTTGGATGGAAAATAGTGAAGCTTATGTCTTTGACTTTGGTGTTGGTGGCTATGTGTTGTTGGTAGTTGTTTTGACTGGTGAGGAGGTGATAGAGGCTGGAGATAGTGATTTTGGAGGCTTATTGCTACTTAGATGGGATGTCTTGGAGGTGTTGATTCTGCTTTCTACTGGTTGTTTAGCTAGGATTTGCTGTTTGAGATGCTTCTGATTTTATTCTTTTTTTGGTATTTGTGTGTCATTTGGGTTTTCTGGGCGTCTCCATGGTTTTTAGGTGTGGGTTGATTGAACTCAACCCACTCTGTTTTGTTGTGTCTTTTCCCTAATAAATTTTGGGTGGCTAGGAATTGTCTGTCCTCGCAACTTCCTTGCCCTAAAATGTTCAAAAACTCTAAATATCCTAACAAATAAAAAGTCAAAATAACCCAAAAAGCCCAAAAAAACCATAAAACCCAAAAAACCATATAAATCATAAAAAAACCCAAAAATTCCAAAAAATTGTAAAAATCATAAATACCCTAAAAACCCATAAGAAAACCATAAACCCCTAAAATATCTTTAATCCCCTTAAAATAATAAAATAACGCTAAGAACCCTAAAACCCCCTAAAAACCCATAGGACCCTAAAAAACCATAAACATCCAAAAAAACATTAAAAACCCCTAAAAACCTATAAACCATTAAAAATCCATTAAAAACGCTGAAAAACCATTAAAATCCTAATAATGTTAAAAAAATATAAAAACATTTAAAACCCTAAAAACTCAAAAAACCCTAAAACCCCCCAACCACTAAAAACCAAAAAAACCCCCCAAATCACTCAAAATTCCTAAAAACCCTAAATCTATAAAAAAATTAAAAATTTCCTAAAAACATAAAAACCCTAAACACCTTTAAAAACCCTACCAAAACCTTAAAAACCGAAGAACATTTTAAAACTCTAAAAATCTTAAAAACCCTATAAACACTAAATACTACAAAAACATATAAGAACTGTTAAAATTCCATAAAAACTATAAAACCCACTAGAAATTATGAAAACCATTTATACCCCTAAAAATATTTATAAACTATATAATTCTTATAAAAAATAAAAAACTCAAAAATACCTAAACCCAAAAAAACCAAAAAACCCTAAAAACCAAAAAAACTCTGAAAACCTTAAAAACCCCTGAAACCCACAAAAATCCCTAAAAACCCAAAAAATTATAAATATCTAAAAGGCTTAAAATTCGCAGAAAATTTAAACACTAATAAAAACCATGAATGACACAAATAAAAACATAAAAAACTAAAAACACTTAAACCCCCAAAATACCAAAAAAAGCTAAAAACCATAAAACTCCTAAAGCATTTAAAACCCATAAAAACCTAAAACTACTAAAAACAATAAAAACCCCCTAAAACATAAATAATTAAAAGCCTCTAAAAAATCTTAATACCCCTAAAAACTCAAAAATGCCTCTAAAAACATGAAAAACCCATAAAAATCCTAAAACTATAAAAAACCCTAAAAGCACTCAAAATCTCTAAAAATGTAAAAAATCCTAAAAAAACTAAAAACTCCTAATAAAGCCTTAAAACATAAAAAAGTAAAACCCAAAATACCCTAAAATTGTAAAAACCATAAAACCCCCTAAAACCCTCAAAATCCCAAAAAACCATAAAATACATTAAAATAAAAAAACGTCCAAAAACCCTAAAAAGGAAAAAACCATAAAAACAACTATGAAAACAAAAAAACTAAAAACAATTATCAACCGTAAATACCAAAAAAATGTTAAAAAACCCTAAACACAAATAAAACCCATAAAAACACCTAAAACCATAAAACCCTAAAAACAGATAAAAGCCTTCAATAACTACTAAAAATCTAAAACCATTTTAAAACACTTGAAATGCTAAAAACACTAAAAATCGTAAGAACCCTAAAAAATTAAAAATACCCTAAATACCCAAAATACTAAAAAACACTAAAAACCTTAAACCCCCCAAACCCTCAAAATCCATATAAACCCAAAAACCCTAAAAATCCAAAAAAATCAAAAAAAAATTTAAATAAAATTAAAAACCATAAAAACACTAAAAAACACAAAGAAAACCATAAAATAATAAAAACACTTAAAACCCCTAAAAATATAATAACACTAAAAACCCAAAAAAAACCCTTAATCTCTTAAAAACCATAAAAAACCCATTTAAACCCTACAAACCGAGTGAAAACTCTAAAAATAATTTAAACCCATAAAAATATTAAGTACTCTAAAAAACCTTTAAAACCCTAAAAGTCTAAAAAACCGATGAAAACCCAAACAAACCCATAAAATCTTTAAAAACACTTAAAACCCCTCAAAACCTCTTAAAAATGCTAAAACCATAAAAATCATAAAAAATACCTAAGAACCCCTAAAAATGTAAAATCCCTAAAAACACTGAGAAACCCTAGGAAAACTATAAAAAAACACTTCAAATTCGTCCAAACCTAAAAAATACTAAAAACCATAATACCCAAAATACCAAAAAACCCCTAAAAATCCCAAAAATACCTGAAAAAAAACATCCTAAAAACCCTAAAAATAAAGATAAACATTAAAACCCATAAAAACCATGAAAACCCCTATGAAAAACATAAAAACCAAAAAATATTAAAAGCCCCTAAAAATGTAAAAGCACTAAAAACCCTAATAAACCCTAAAATACCCTAAAATACCCTAAAATACCCCAAAACCCCTAAAAACCATAAACACCCATAAAACTAAAATCCCCATAAATCCAATAAAATCCAATAAAATCAACTAAAAACTCTCAAAACAGGTTAAACCCCTACAAATATTATAAACTATAAAATAAATAAAAAACACTAAAAATCAAAAAAAAGCACCTAAAAAACCCAAAAAACACCAAAAACCCTAAAAATCATTTAACCCTAAAATCCATATACCCTTAAAAACCATAAAAATCTTTAAAAACCATAAAAATAAATAAAAACATCAAAAAACCAAGAACCTTGAAAAAACGCAAGAAAATGATAAAAATAATTAAAAGCTCTAAAACATTATAGAAACCATATAGATCCCTAAAAACCCATAATAACCATTAAAAACCCACAATAACCATTAAAACCCCATAAAACCATTAAAGACGTAAAACATAAAAACCCCACAAAACTCTAAAAAACATTTAAACCACTAAAAAAATTAAGAACCATAAAAACCTTAAAATAGTAAAAAAAAATACAAAAATGCCTAAAAAAATAAAAAAACACCTTCCCCACAAACCATGAAATCCTTAAAAACCATAAAAATCCAAAAAAAATCCTCAAAAATTCATAAAACACCAAAAAACATAATACCCCTCAAAATCCATCATAAAACATAAATACCCTAAAAAAATAAAACACCTAAATAAATAAACTATTATAAAAACCCCCAAAACCATAAATAATTTAAAACCACCCAAAACAGTTAAAACCCATAAAATCCCATAAACCACTAAAAATAAAAAAAACTATAAGAGACCTTTAAAATGATAAAAATGTTAAAAATTATAAAAAAATATAAAAACACAAAAAACCCAAAAAAAACCCCAAACCCCAAATGACCATAAAATCACTAAAAACCCTAAAACCCTAAAATTCACTAAAAACCCTAAAATAACTAAAGACCCTTAAATCCAAAAAATGAAAATACCCTAAACCCCTAAAAAACCATAAAAACCCATAAAAACCTAATAATATATAAAACACCTAAAAACATAAAATGATAAAAACCCTAAAAACCCAAAAACACTATTAAACCCAAAAAAATCCGTAAAACTCAAAAAAAACCATTAAAATCCTAAAAAATCACTAAAAATACCTAAAAGAAAAAAACTTATAAAAACCATAATAAAATTATAAAACCCTAAAGACACATAATCCCCCTAAAAACCAAAAATCGATAAATACCTTTAAATTACCTAAAACCCCTGAACCCCCCAAAAATCATAATAACCCCTAAAACATTAAAAAAACCTAAAACCAATAAAAATAAAAAAAATCACTAAAACTCTAAAAACCCTTCAAACCCATAAAAATGAAAAAACCATTAAAAACCATAAAAACACTAAAAAACAATAAAAACAATAAAACCCAAAAAAAAAGATTACAGACCCAAAAAACTCTCAAAACCCTCAAAATCCCTAAAAACCATAAAACTCCTAAAAGCCCTAAAAAAGACTGAAAAATATATAAACACATCATGGAACCTAAAAACATGAAAACACATAATAAAACATTAAAAACCTAAAAACACCTAAAACCTCTAATACCTAAAACATGATAAAACCCTAATAACCCTATATAACTTGCAACCCCCTTAAAAAAATAAAAATCCAAAAAATCATAAAAACCACTAAAAACATTATGAACCCTCTAGACCCCTAAAAATGATAAATAACTATAAAAACCCATAAAACCCTAAAAAATTCACAAAATCCACAATACACCAAAAAACCATAAAAACCCTAAAACCCCATTAAATAAAAAAACCCTAAAAACAAAAAATACAAAAAATACCTAAAATCCCTAAAAACCAAGAAATAATAAAATCCATGGAATACTCAATGAAAACCATAGTACTCTAAAAATAATCAAAACCCCTTAAAAAATTCTAAAACTCAAATAATCCCTAAAAACACTAAAAAACAATAAAACCCCTTAAAAAACATAAAAACCGCAAAACCCCATAAAAATTCTATAAACCACAAAAAATTATAAAACCGATTTAAACCCCTAAAAATGTTAGAAAACTCTTAAAACCCTAAAAAACCTAAATAACCCATAAAAATACTAAAACCCCAAAAAAGACAAAAAAACACTAAAAACTGTAAAACCCCTAAAACCCCTAAAAACAATAAAAACCCATAAAAATCATAAAATTCCAAAAACAATTACCCAAAAATCCCTAAAAAATCAAAAACCAAAAATAAACCCTTAAAAACCTAAGAGAAAAAATAAAAACTTAATGAAATTAAAACCAATAAAAACCTAAAAATCTAAAAACCTTAAAAACCAAAAAAACATGATAACACGAAGAATAACTAAAAACACTAAAAATCAATCAATAAAATCAATCAAATCACAAAAAACTAAAAACCCTTAAATACCATGAAAAGCCCTAAAATATATTAATAAACATAAAAACACATAAAACCCCTGAAAACATAAAAAATGATGAATCCCATAAAAACCAAAAAATAATAAAAATCATAAACCACCTAAAAACAATTAAAAACCCTAAAAGCCTACAAGAAACTGTTGGGTCCTGAAAATTACGAAGGGAGGAAATCCAATTACCCCAAGACTTGGGAAAGGACCAAACCGGTCTGTGTATCATCTCCCAGCAACAGTACGCGGCTAGTTCGGCGAACCGCCATTCCGCGGACCAGCATCGTCCGCGAAATGGAGGCGAGAACCCTGACGCAGAAATGAAGAAGAACAGACGCAAGGCCAGTCCACCACTGCAAACTGCGCCAACCGGCCCATGCCACGCGCACCGTCATTCGTGAAATGGGGGCAGAGCGCCCATGTGGCCGAAAACAGCTATCGTTCACGGAATAGAGGTGGAGTGGTGCCCAGCCGCGGAGAAATTCCACGGATCTCGATTCCAAATCTCTTAGTTGACGAAGTCATCTGCAGGTGGAGATTCATTCATGGGATTCCGCAAAAAGTGTTGTGGATCCACTGATACAGCCACCTTCATGACTCTATAAATTGACACCGAGGGGCACCAAAAAGGAAGAAGATAAATGACGGGTGAAAACCTGTGGGGAGACGCTGGAGAAATTTCTCCCAGTTGTAAAATTCCACGACCAGTCGTGGACCTCATATTGTCCGCGGATGAACTCTTCTGCATAGAGGAGAGACCAAACCGCGAACCACATGGGGCCATCTCCTTCGCGGATAGACCTTCCATAGCCACCCCCTCAGCAGACTAGTGTCGTCCTCAAAATGGAGGCGGTAATCCCTCCGCAGACGCGATGTAGGACGGGCGCCAGCTCCTCAACGGGAACCCTTCACGGACAACCAAAACGTGAACCACATGCGGATAGCGCTTCATGGCCATTTCCTTCGTGGAAATCCGATGCGGCCTGATCCCTCACGGCCAGCTCCCTCGCGGCCCACCTCCTCCATGGCCAGCTCATCCGCCGACACCCTTCACGGACCACCAAATATCGAACCCTTCGCAGATAGGTCATCCGCGGCCATTCTATCGCAGATAGCCCTATCGCGGACAGCTCCTTCACAGACAGCTCCTCTATGGTCCACCCTATGCAGAAAACCCCATGCACTCGCCGGTCCCTTCTCTACCATCACTGACCCCCATGAAAAATAGAGAGTCACATTGTGAAATTTTCAGGCTGGGTCAACATTACTTTAAATTACACCCTTGCGCCACCCCATCATCCATCCTATAAATTCCATGAGTCGAGCTACTCCTCATGACCATCCTATAACCCCATTACCTAGATCCTTTTTCTTGGTTCATCTTGAAAGGGTCGCCCTTGCGTAATCCCCGCACCAACCATTCATAGGTATCTCCTAACTAATCGTCCTGACCACATGACGTTAAACTATATGGCCCTCATCCTAACCACACGACGTTAAACTGTTTGGCCATCGTCGTGACCACAGGATGTTAAACTGTATGGCCATCGTTCTGACCACCCAATGCTAAACTGTATGGCCCTCGTCCTACCCATATGACGTTAAACTATATGGATAGAGTCCTATCTACATGACTTTAGACTGTAGTATTACCTATGTTCCAAAGGTAGGATGCCTCTTGCTCCAAACAAGAGATGCTTTATGCTCCAAACATAAGATGCCTAATGCCATGATCACAGTGGCGTACCTTCAAGATAATTGGAATCTATTCAAACATTCCATCACTCCACCTCACACGTTGTGTGTCCTTAATTCGGATCTTCATACACTTCCATGTCTGAAGGGGCCCCCTAACGGCCTGGTCCCATGCCACATCGACTCACCTACCATCCTGGGCCAACACCCTGGAGGACTTTTGACAACACTTTGTGTCAGGTCCTGTGTTTCGAACACGGTCCACAGTCGACCCTCATTTGTTTGTCCCCATTTCAGCCAGACGCGACATGGATGCTGTGTTTCAAACACGGTAAAAATTTATCCTCCATCTACATGCTACCCTCATTGCGTTCCAAATGTCGGGCATGTAATTCACACTTTTCATCTCCCTTTGTTTGGATTGATTCAAATTCCCTTGGCGTTATCCTGCTTGTGCACATGCACATAAGCATTGGACCCCATTATATTCATCAACCCACCAATGGGTTGGAATTCCCTCATGGCTGTACATGAGGAAGAAACCCAGGGCATCCACCTTCGAGTCAGCCCCGACCTTATGGGCCGCTTCATGCGTAATCCCCACTCCATTCCTCACGGGCGCACCTTTCACGAAGTGATCGTCTGGTCCTTTGTGCCTCTTGTTTCTCACACCGAGCATGACTCATGTGGGCTTAGAGTTAGCATCGACTATGACATCCTCCTATGGGCCTCCTCAGATTGTAAGCCCCAATCCATTACTCTAGACTGCCTCGGTGCGTAAGCCCCAATCCTATGCAAACTTCGAGGACTTTGATCCCTGCGTCCTAAGTAGGGTACGTAGGAAGTCTCCAAGTGGTTCAAGCCCGATCACCATCGGACCCCCGGGTCCATATTCACATTGGTTCTCTGACACTCCTATGTGAACTACGAGGAATTTGATCCCTGCAACCTAGGAAGGGTACGTAGGAAGCCTCCAAGGGGATCAAGCCCACCACCCGGTTGTTCCGACAACCTTCACGTCGGTTCGCCTTCGTCCCGCATGACGATAAACTGTACATTCAAACTACGTGGACTTTGATCCATGTCTCCTAGGTAGGGTACGTAGGAAGCATCCCTGAGGTTCAATCCTGAAAACTGGTCGATCCGATTATCCTCACGTCGGCTCATCGTGCTGCTCCTTGTGCCTCCTCAGTGAGTCCAGACTCCTCGGGGTCATTAACCCAATGAGTAATGGTAAACCTCAGGCGTAAATGATTCCAAATCCCTACATTCAGCTAACCATTGCCAACCAGTAAAAATCTGTGGATACTTTGTCTGGGTATAAACCAAATATTCGAAAACATATGAATACGTCTTAAATCTATAAGAGAGTCCCGGAACAGGCAATAACCCCCCCCCCCAAAGCGTATGATGAGCCCGACTTCCCATCCTCTCGACCAATGTGAGTTCCTATGTATCACTGGCAAAACCACCCAGCGGGCGCCTTCCCT
The DNA here is from genome assembly GCA_963277665.1 of Viscum album. Classification (NCBI taxonomy): domain Eukaryota; kingdom Viridiplantae; phylum Streptophyta; class Magnoliopsida; order Santalales; family Viscaceae; genus Viscum; species Viscum album. The sequence goes on from OY728120.1 coordinate 2,120,999,664, forward strand.
TGGAAAGAAGATCCACGTATCATTGGATATAGAACCGTTGGTCATTTCAAAACAAAGATCGATGTACCCGACTTTAGCAATCGAGCAGGGCTCATCCATCCGTAAGATCGACAATCGGGTGCGTTGGTCCTCCATCCCCCCAGAGAGAAACAGATCGAAACCGAATCCCTAAACACCAACTAAAAAAAATATAAATACCTTTTAATCCCAGAAAAATGATAAAACGAACTAAAAAACGTAAAACTCAAAAAAACCTCTTAACACCCAAAAAATCCATAAAAGCCTCCCCCCCCAAAGCCTCAAAATACTTAAAAAAATAGAAATCCATAAAAATCCAAAACAAAATTCAATAATCCATAAAACATAAATTACCCTAATGCCATGAAAAATCCCAATGAAATCCATAAAAATATGAAAACAGATAAAAATAATTAAGTCATAAAAACACTTAAAACCTTAAAACCCAAAAAATAAAAAAACCCCTAAAATCACAATAAATCCTTAAACCCCTAAAAAATATCTAATAATCTACAAAAACCCTAAAAATTGTGAAATAGACTATGAAAAAATGAAACCCTAAAAACATATAAAACCCCTAAAAAATAAAAAACCCCATAAAAACTGTAAAAAACCACTAAAAACCCTTTAAACCCCAAATAAAAATAAAACACTATAAACACTATAAAATCCCTAAAAAATAAAAAACCTTAAAAACCATGAAAACATATAAAACACATAAATACCCAAAAAAAGACATAAATTCCACTAAAGACACATAAAATCTCTAAAAATACTAAAAATCATTATAAATCATATAAACCCTAAAATTTTAATAAGAACTAAAAACATTATGAACCCTTAATAAATTATACAAATCTAAAAACACATAAAACCCTTAAACCATAAAAAACTCCAAAAACCCAAAAACCCCAAAAGACCCTAAAAACCATAAAACCACTAAAAACCTTACAAAACCCTAAAATTCCATAAAAACATAAAGAAAATAAAAACTCAAAAAACCGTTTAAACCAATAAAAAATTTGAAAACTCCAAAAAAACCATAAAACTCCTTAATACTCAAAGAAACCCCTAAACCCCAAAAAACTAAAAAACCCCTAAAAACCCTCAAAATTAATAAAACTTTTAAAAACCATAAAAATACTAAAAATTCCCAAAAAAATCCATAAAAACATAAAAACCATAAAAACCCTTTAAACCCCTATGAGAACAATAAAAACTAAAAACACATAAAACCCCAAAACGTAAAATATACTAAAAATAACAAACACGCTAAAAACCCTAAACCCCTAATAAACAATAAAAACCGTAAAAAAATCTAAAAAAATCCTTAAAACCAAAAAACATTAAAACTAATAAAAACTCAAATTTTATTTAAACTCCTAAAAATGATAAAATACTAGATAAATCATAAGACACATAAAAACCAAGAAAAAACACTAAAAACCAAGAAAACATAAAAAACCAAAAAAAATACCTTTGAATCCCTAATTACATAAAACCCCATAAAGCCCTAAAAAACCCATAATAATTCCATAAAAACCTAAAAAATCTAAAAACCCCAAAAAACCATAAAAACCCAAAGTAGCTCAAAATACCAAAAACACTAAAACTATAAAAATCTTATAAAATCCCTAAAAAAGTGGAATAAATAAAAACCCTAAAAACCTCAAAACCCCTAAGAAATTCTTGAAAACTAGAAAAAACATAAAAACCTTAAAAAATATACACTTTCTAAAAAAACCTTAAAGGCCCTAAAAACCCTAAAATCCCTAAAAACCAAAAAACCCATTATAACCCTTAAAATTCAAAGAACCAACTAAAACAATAAAACCCTTTAACCCCCTAAAAATTTTATAAAAATATAATAAACCTTAAATACCCTAAATAAAAAATTAGAAATTGTAATACACAAAAAATCCCCAAAACCCGAAAAACCAAAAAAAATCAAAATCCCTTAATACACTAAAAATTCTAAAAAAATACCTAAAAATACTTAAATACATAAATGACTATAAAAGACCAAAAAATAAAATAAATCCTTTAAACTGAAAATCACATAAAACCCCTACAAATAAAAAAAATATCCAAACCCTTTAAAGACCCTAATAACCCTAAATACATAAAAACCCAATAAACCAATAGAAACCCTAAAACCCATGAAATCCAAAAAAACCTAAAAACACATTAAATATCTTTTAAAACATTTAAACCCATAAAAATGTTAAAAAAATCCAAAAAATATAAAAATACAACAAAATATCCCTTAAAACCCAAAAAACCATAAAAACTCAAAAAACAATCAAAATACCTAAAAATCATAAAAAATCGAAAAGAATCCCTAAATTACCTAAAAATTTATGATACACCTAAAACCTGAAAACCCTTTAAATATTTAAAAACCAAAAAACTATTAAAACCTCTGAAAAAAAGGCTAAAACCCCTAAAAACAATAAAACCCCCCAAAAAACTGAAATCCCCCTAAAAAATATGAAACCCCTTTTAAACCGATAAAATAATAAAAACTCTAAAAACACATAAAATCCCTAAAGAACTCAAAAAAACCATAAAACCAAAAAATCCATAAAACTCCAAATCACCTTAAAACCCCTAAAAATATTTAAAAACCATAAAAACCCATAAAAATCAAAAAAATACCTAAAAACCCTAAATACCCAAAAAACCATAAAATGCATCAAAACCCTTAATAAAAACTTACAACTTCTAAAAACACTGAAAACCTAAAAATAAGTAATGCTAAAAATCCTAAGAAACCGTGAAAACCATAAAAACCCCCTGAAAACCATAAAAATCGTTAAAAACACTAAAAACCAACAATAATAATACTGATCCCTAAAAAACAGAAAATATTAAAACCCACAATAAACCATAAAATACCATAATAAATCCTAAAAAATCTAAAAACTATTAAATCTTCTAAAAAACTAAAAACACTAAAAACCCAAAAAACTTGAAAACCCCTAAAAAACTTAGAAACCATAAAACACATAAAACCATAAAACCCCTAAATACCCACAATACCCTAAATCCCACTAAAAATATTAAAACCCTTTAAACCCATATAAATGTTAAAAACAGTAAAAACCCTTTAAAACCCATAAAATCTATAAAACCCTAAAACCCAAAAAACCAAAAAACCCAAAAAACCCAAAAAACCTATAAATACCATCAAAATCCCAAAAACCCCAAAAGATTATAAAAATACGAAAAATTACTTCAAAATACGAAAAAATAGAAACACCCAAAACACGTTGAAAACCCATAAGAAAACATTAAAACATAAAAAACATAAAACCCCAAAAAACTAAAAAAGTGTTTAGAACTCTAAAAACACCCGAAGACCAAAAACCCCTAAAAAACCATACAATCCCTCAAAAAACCTAATATCCCATAAAATTCCTAAGAAATCCTTAAAAATCAACAAAAAAATAAAAATTCATTAAATACATGAAAAACCATAACAAAAAAAATTACAAACATAAAAACACTTAAACCCCTAAAAAGTTAAAAATAATAATGACCCTAAAAGACCATAAAACCCCTAAAATTCCCTAAAAACTCGACAACACCTAAAAACCATAAAAAACATAAAACCCTAAAATCAGACTAAAAAATTTAGAACCCCTTTAAAACCCTAATTTTTTTAAAAAAATATAAAAAAAATTAAAAACTTTAAAAACATAAAAAACCCTAAACCACAAAAAAAATATAAAACCCCTAAAACGCTAAATACTATAAAATCATAAAGAATATCTAAAAATACATAAAAAGATTAAAAAAACCCTAAAAAATCGAAACAACCATAGAAAACATTAAAACCCTAAAAGCACTTAAAACCTTTAGAAACCTTAAATTGCTTAAAACCTTACAAGATCATAAAAACCCTAAAACCACTAAAAGAACAAAAACCTGTAAGACCCTCAAAAACCTAAACATCTAAAAATGTTAAAAACACTTCACCTCCTAAAAAGATTAAAACTCTAAAAAACCATAAAAATCCTAAAAACTCAAAAAACCCTAAAAAATATAAAAACCCATAAAAACATTAAAACCCCAAAAGCCCCAAAAATCACTAAAACCCCCTAAAAGCCCTAAAAACCTAAAATTCCGTAAAATTCCCTAAAAAATAAAACTCTAAAATACCTGAAAAACTTTAATAAAACCATGAAACCCTAAAAACTCATAAAGCCTCTAAAAAACCTAAAAACGCTAAAAAACACTAGAAACTCTAAAAACACTAAAAACCCTAAAAATCCCTAAATACCGTAAAAACCTCTAGATAATAAAAAAATCCTAAAAACCATAAAAACACAAGAATCCAATAAAAATAATAAAACCCATTTAAACCCCTAAAAAAGCTAAAATCTCAAAAAAAACATTTACAACACTAAAAATTTCAAAACACCTTTAAAACCAAAAAACCATAAAAACCACTTAATCCACCAAAAATCCCAAAAATCCCAAAACCCTTAAAATCATTAAAATCCCTAAAAATCCCAAAAAACATAAAATCCCCTAAAATCATTAAAAATACCTTAAAACCTAAAATAACATTGAAAACCTGTAAAAACCCTAAAAATTCTAAAACCCATAAAAATCTAAAAACCCTTAATATACACTAAATACTCAAAAAACACCAAAAAAAATGAAAACCCATAAAAGTCCAAAAAATCTCAAAAAATCTCAAATAATGCAAAAAAGTCCAAAAAACCCTAAAAACACTAAGAAAACTTTAAAAACCTAAAAATGCTAAAAACACTAATAACCATAAATACTATTAAAATCCTAAAAACCCCTAAAACCATAAAACACCTAAAAACACTAAAAAAAATTTATAAACAATTAATGTTAAAAAACTCATAAAATAATAAAAAATCTAAAAACACAGAAAAACCTACAAAACCACTAAAAATCCCAAAAACCTCATTATAACCATCAAAATCACTAAAAACACTAAAATCCCATGAAAATACTTGAAAATTTTAAAAATCCCTATGAATGTCGAAACCCCTAAAATCACTAAACACCCCAAAGAAAATCTTAAAAAGCTAAACACTCTTAAAACCCCTAATAACATAAAAAATTATAAAATCATATAAAAACAAAAAAACCCTAAAAATCATAAAAACCTTTAAAAACATAAATCCTATAAACCCATAAAAACCAACTAAAAACTCTAAAAATACTTTAAATCCTAAATTTTTTAATAAACTATTAAAACCATGAAAACCCCTAAAAACAAAAAAGTCCCTCAAAACCCAAAAAAACAAAAAAAACCCAAAAAAACATAAAAATACGAAAAGTCCATAAATACCATAAAACAAATAAAAATCCTAAAAATTCCCTAAAATAAATAAAAATATTCAAAACCTTAAAACAATGAAAAAACAAAAAGAAAAAAATAAAAACCAAAAAAAACCTTAAGACCCATAAAACCCTAAAAATCAATAAAAATTCCAAAATACAACAAAAATACAAACAAATCCCAAAAAATACCCAAAAATGTAAAAAATCCTAAATACCATGAAAAAACCTAAGAAAACATTAAAAACCTAAAAACATGTAAAACATCTAAAAACCTAAAAAATGAAAAAAATCCTAAAACCACTAAAAACCCAAAAACCCAAAACCACCTTAAAACCCCTAAAAACCCCTAATCACTAATAAAAACCCTAAACAAAAGAACTCCAATATCCATTTATACCCCTTAAATGTTAAAAAATTCTCAAAAATATTAAAAACCTAAATACTCAATAAAACCTAAAAACCCAAAAAACCTAAAAACACTAAAAACCCTAAACCCCAGAAAATCCGTAAACATCAAAAAAACAATAAAAATCATTAAAAGTATTTAAAAATGTGAAAACCCCAGAAAACCCTAAAAACCCCTAAAAACAAAAAATCATAAGTAATTAAAAATGCTGAACACCATAAAACTACTAAAAACTCTAAAATAATAAAGTCCCCTTAAAACCCTAAAAACCCCCAAACCCCTAAAAACCATTAAAAACCCTAAAACCACATGAAAACCAAAAACTACCACAAAAAACTCTAAAACCCCTTTAAACATTTAAAACATTTAAAACTATAAAAAACATAAAAACCATAAATAACTCAAAACATACCTAGAAACACAAAAAACCCCAAATAAACCCTAAAACCCCTCCAAAACCCTAAAACCTTAAAAACCGTAAAAATCATACAAAATAATTAAAAATTCCTAAAAATAAAAAAAACACGGAAAACCTGAAAACCCATTTGAAAAACTATAAAACATAAAAAACAATTAAATCCCTAAAAACCTAAAAACTCTAAAAACCCTAAAATCCCTAAAAACCATAAAGTCCCCTAAAACCATAAAAAACACTAAAAAACCAAAAAAAACTCCAAAAGCACTAAAAATTATAAAAACACATGAAACCCATAAAACATTAAAAAACTATTAAAAGCATAAAAAATACAACTGCCCCCAAACCCCTCAAAATCCATAAAAACCCTCAAAATCATTAAAATCCTAAAAATACCTAAAAAGTAAAAAAACCACTAAATACCGATAGAAAACCAGATACATGATCTGAGACCCACTTTTAAGTTTCCTATGAACCTTGATCAACATTGGTATGTGGAGGACCTAGATCTCTGTAAGAAAATAAATTAGAAGTTCAATAAATGGTTGAAATAAGGAAGAAAGGATAGGGTTGGTATGGGTAGAACCCGAAGAGAACTTGTCTCTATGAACCCTGGAGACAAGAAGACAAAAATAATGTCATATACATTAATAAGAAAATGATTTATCAAGAACATAGTATTTTCAAGAAAAAACACCATAATAACATTACGTTCATTCTTGATGTTCAAAGAGTACAGGGTGGTGGCTATTTATATCCAAAGAGTGATACAAATGTATAACACCATGTTTCATCTTTTCAAAAATCATAAATTATGATTTTTGAAATTATGGAACATTCCCATGACATTAAGGTACTAGTAGAAAACCCTTTTGGAATGTAAATAAAACTATCCCACCACATTTGACTTTGAAAATTCCATGGAGGGGTGGGTTTGATATTCATAGAAAACTGTGGTATTTGTCTTTAAAAGCATTTTTTTCCTTAGTATTATATGAGTTTTCATTGATATTATCTACAACATAGAAGGGTCCATATCCTCATGGATGGAGTTTGTATTTTCATTTATCTAGGAACCTCCCTTTTAGCAAGTTTTTTCATACCAAACCTCATGGATCTATTAAAGCTCTTTCCTAACACTTCCTTGTTCAATCCACATATTCTTGTAATAAATACGCATCAAAAGAAGGATTTCATGGGTTAAGAGAGTTAATGGTAATGAATTCTCCCTTACATAGAAGCATTATAGTTTCCTAGCCTTATAAATCTATCTTTATCTTTATTTTTCATCAAAATAAACTCACTTTTCCCTCAACAACCTTGTTTTCACTCTTTTTTTCACTCTTGTTTAAACACTTTTATTTCATTTATTTCTTTAAATATCACTCATCACTCCTTTTTAACTCTTGTTTTTTAAATTCTCTCCAGTTTCTCTCTCTTTTATTTTTAATATTTTTATACCCTCTCTCAATCCTCACATTATCTTGATATTCTTGAAAAAATTTCAAGGGTGTAATTGTAAATGTTCTCCCATTGTACTCAAAAGAATAGAGGTTGGTGAATCCATCATGTGTGACACTCTTATCATGTTTCCAAGGAGGACCCAAAAAAATATTACTACCATACATGGTTATAACATCACATATCATCTGGTCCTCATACATCCCTATAGAAAATGGAACTTGTGATTTATTAGTCACTTAAACCTCCCCACTATTATTTAACAATTATAATCTATACAGTCTATGATTTAGATTCATAGCTAAACACAATTTATCATCCATAAAACCACTTTCTACATTTTTGAAACTACCCCCATTAGTGATATTACTAAATACCTTATTTTTTATGAGGCATATATTATGGAAACATTTCTCCCTTTTCCCTTTATTATGTTTTCCATAAGGTTGAGAACCGAAAGAACACCTTGACACCATAATTTATAAATATACAAGGCTCTCTATTTCTCCATCTATAGACTTCCCAAGTGGCCTAATTTCATCTTTTCTTTTTCTAACACTGAAAATATCTCCATCATCTAAAATTATAATTTTTATCTTATTTGGACATTGTGAGGAAAAATGTTTAAATAAATTACATTTATAAAATTTGATATAACATGTTTTAGAAACAAACAAACCTACTATTTTACTTTTGGAATATAAAAATAAAGATTTTTCTTTGGACTCCTACTTTGAATCCATTTTTTCGTTACACGTTCATGAAATTTGGAATCTTTAAACATGAATGATGAAATATAATTGTTACCATAATATTTTTGGTGAATACTTATTGACATTACATTCCCTTATACTTTAGTATCCATATGAAGAATATTATCCATATCGAAATAGTATTTGATGTACACTATGTCCAAAATGTCATGGTTGAGGTTATTTAGAAATATTTCCACGGTGGTCTCTTTATCTTCATCAATATTGGATCCAATCAAGATGATCTATATCACATTATGACACTTTTCAACACTCATAAATCCCTATCTCAATCCCTGCAACTTGAGGAAAAATAATGATAATAAATACTATGAATTAACATCTTACACATTACTACTTTCTTCTCCTCCCAAGTGTATATGGGTTTTTCTAAACATCTTTGTCGACTCACTTGTAGTTAGTACCACTGAATACTAAAATTGTTGGTGAATTAATAATCCACCAACATCACCTTATTTTCCTCTAAATAGTTCTCACAACCAAAAACATGTTGTACCATTCGTTCCAATTCAAAGTATTTTTTGAGATTATTTCTACCTTGTAATGAAGGGATCGAGAAATTTATTCCTCCAAGATTGTTTGTTTGCCTCTACTATGGTTTTTTTCTATGAATTGTTGACACATGAAAATCATAGAACCTATCCTTTTCATTATTGACTCTCCTCTATAGTGGTTCGTTATAATTTGACGGGGTTTACAATTCAATCATCTACACATTCATCCTTTAGAATTGTTCTTTTATAACTCTCATGAAATAAAAATTTCTATTTCATTGGTGTTACTCACCTTCATCATTTAAGAATCCTACAAGAAAATTTTAAGATAAAAGAATACGGACCTCACAAACTCCCTCATGTGTTTACACTAAAAAATCATTTGTTCCATTGTCTTTCCCTCAATTTTGTCTTTTTAAAAAAATGTAACACTCTTTCTTTGTACCACCCAACTTGATTCCTATAACATTCTTACCCAATTCCAAAAAATATAATGGATTTTTGGAGTGAGGAAATCATGAACTAGAATTCAAAGATAAAATTAAAAATGGATTTAATATGATAATGTGGGAAGGGGAATATTGTGGATGAATAAAAATTAAAAATAGATGTAGGGATAAAGTTGTTTTCAATTTTTTGATCCTTTATTTTTTTTGGAAACTTTTATTAAAAAATATAATACCATAAAGATGAATTTTCAATATATTAATGTAGAAGAATGAATAATTTTAAACATAAAATGAAATCAAAGTGAGAGTTGTTTTCTAACCTCCCACCCCTCATTATTGGTTTGACATGTGATGGGGTAGCTACTAATACTTAGGTTACATCCCTAAGAAAACAAAGGCAAACAATAAATAACAAGGGACTCATAAATCATTGGGGGATGATTTTATGTCTTCAGATAAAATAACCAACCCAATTATAACCATAACAGTCAAACTTCCTAATAATTCATGAGTACCTAAATTAAAAACCACAAAATACTAAAAAAAAATGACAACATCAATGTATAATTGAAATCAATGTGACATAATCAATAGAACTAAATGATAAAAAAATAAATTAAAACACCAAATACACCAACAAAAACTCTCAATACTCTCTAATCTCCAAATCTAAATGATCAAACTTAGGTATAAAAAAGCATCACTAAAGAACTAGGATATATTTTGTTTACCTCTGTCTCGATATATCACATCTAAAATGCATGATTGTTCCCAAGTTGTGGGTGAGTATAAATCTCAGTAGGATTTCCCCAATAACATCCGAACTCACACAACTAGGATTCAACATGTTATAATATTTATATAAAATAGTTTCAAAACAATTTAATGTATTTTATATTCAACCAAAATAAGTTTCCATTGAAAACTATTAAACATTACTTCAAAACAATTTTTTTTCAAGAAATACATTAACAAATAAAATAATCATTATTTAAGTAACATAAAAAATAGATTTTAAACATTTCTCAATTTATTATTTGGCATATAAATTTACATGCCAGCACTCATCCTCAATACAAACACACACAAAATCTTAGCCTTACCATAGATAGTGTAACTTCACATCCAAAATCTCTTCCAATGATTGTGGTAATTAATGACCATTATCCATCTCATTTGACTCATGCCCATCCATTATAACCAAATCATCTCAAACCATTTATATAAAATAATTTCAACAAATTATTTCCTTTCATTAACCAATCATAATTTTTAAATCACAATTTGAAAAATATAAACAACAGTTTTCAAAAAAGCTATCAAATTCCCATGATTTCCAAAACCACATTTCAAATGAGAATTATATAAAATCGCACCAATATATTCATAAAAAATAAAATAAAATAAATTTATTTGAATTAAATACATCAATTTATAATCAATAGGAGTTGAGAGAGAATCCACTTGCCTCTCAATCATAGGAGAAAATGATGAATTACACGACCACATTTACAAAACAACTTAAATCTTCAAGATTCAAATGTAGATATCATTCCATTAATTCAAAACAATCATATCCCATAAATATTGACATCAATAAACATGAATCTATCCCCAATGAACTAGATCCATGATTACAAAAGAGGGAATGATAATAGATCTGAGGAAAACTATGAATACCGAGCAGTTACAAATGAATCCAGCTCTCTAGTGCACTTGGATTCACATAGGAATCGCTCCCATATTAGAATAAATTGTATCCACTACCATGTAAGGAAGTGTAATTCAGGTTTTGACATGTCTTGGATAAAATTAGTGGTTTAAGAGGTAAATTAGATTAAATTCTTAATTTTCATATGTAATTTTCGACAGTGTATGGTTTGGGAGCATAGTTAGGAAAATCATTCACTAACCATACAAGATATACTACATCCAAACACATCCCATATGGCTTGATCACACAGATTTAAAAACTATGTGCCAATCATTATGTACCTTACCATCCATCATTCATGATTTCTTTTGGGAATATGTAGATTTTGGAAAAATTGTGTTCCTAACCTAGCTCCTCCCCTGTTTCCATTATTTTAGTTTCATAGTTTCTACTAACCATGATAAAAACATGCACCTCAATAATGTCCTCAAAAAACAAGGCAATTATCCTCCAAACCTCATAATAATTGACTTAATCATTAAATATACATAAAATAAATAAATAAATGTTCATGTACCAGAAATTGGGTGGTGATAAATTCTCCCCTCCATTGGTCTTTCTATCTCTACAATGTATAAAACCAAAGTTTTTCCAAAAGAGTTTTGTCCATTCCTCCATCATTTCCTTTTCATGATCCCAATATTCCTCTTGAATCTGACCATGTTTCCATAAAACCCACACTAGACCGATGCTTTCCCATGAATCTCTTCTCTTTCACATCTTTAATATATATTGATTCTTGTACAACTGAATCATTAAAATATAGGTCAATGTGATCCCATCTAATAATTTTGTCATGATTATGTTGATACTTCATTAAATATGATACATGATACACAAGATGCACTAAACTAAACCATGGTGGAAAATAAAACTGATATTCCACCTCAGCCACACATTCATGTATCACAAAAGAGCCTATGAAATCAAGGATATAACTTTTTGTTCTTACCAACACAATGAATCCCAAGAAATGGAGAGGTTCACATCAGCACAGGATAACACACCTCAAATAACTACAACTGTTGATGATGATCCATATATGATTTATGGTGACTCTATGTTATCTCTATCCTCTTTCTGATTAACAGAATCTTTTCGGTCATCTAGTACAAAAGTCTTGGTATAAACAGTGAAATAGCACATGTTCCCACAAAATAAAGTATATATCAATCAGGAAACTCATAAAATTATTAAAAAGGATCCATATGCATCGAGTCCTGCTGAATATTATTTAATGAGAACTCCACTAATGGTGTGTGCTCCTCCCATGAGAATACAAAATTCATTACACTATCCCTAATAATTTATTCCAATATTCAAATATCTTTTTAGGTTGGTACATCATTATAAGGTTGATAAAAAATCCTCATAGTCAATTTATTCACAAGGTATTTCTATAATGATTTCCAAAAATTAAATATAAACATGGGGTCTCTGTTAGATACAATAGAGACTAGAACACCATATCGCTTTACAACATCTCGAATAAAGTTTTTTTTAATTCCCCCATCGTATAATATTCATGATTTTGGATAAATGGGATGAATTTTGGAGTCAATATATTATCACCCATTTTTAATCATGTTTATAAACTATCCTTGGTAGAACATTAACATAATCCATTGTTATCTGCTCCCATTTCCACATGGGAATTTGTAAATATTACATTATATCCGATGGTCATTGGTTCTATTCCATAACCTGTTGATAGATTTGGAATATCAAAATAAACTTATTCAAATTTATTTTCATGTTATCCCGACAAATTTTATATTTTAGTGTGTTATGAATATTTTTTTTCAAGGATTAACATCTCATCTCGAATAGTGATATACATGATGGAGTGGTTCTTGGAAAGAAAGAGGTATGAACATTTGATATTGAAACCCAACAATGATGTTCTATCAAGATTCCAACCCTCAATGGTCTCCCCACAATTGAGTTTTTACCACATATAAACACATTAAGAATCAGATGTATGTGACATATTAACCATCCCTACCATATCAGGAACAAACGATTCTGGAAATAAAATAATAACACTACCTTGATTGTCACAATAAAGTGTAAATTTGAAATAAGTAACATTAGATACCATTGATCGAAAGCCTCTTTCACCAATGGACTATATGAATTTCTTCTTAATGAATTCACCAGAATGTTCCCTTTACCGAATGTATACATTATTTCTAGTTAAACATTTAATGATACTTTATCCATCTTTATTATCTCATACTCAAATCACTTTGTGAGAGAATGTGTTTCAAGATCTTTTAATTCTTAAACCACATGAATTTCTCACCAAAAAATAATGACACCAGATCATCAAGGAATGGACCAAAACAACTAATTCCAAATCATATTTTGGGTAGTTCTTATCATTCAATTGGATCATATAAGATCCATAAGACACAACATAATCTCTCTGTATAAGATCACACTCCATCCCAGATCCCCATGAATTTAAATACACCATATATCCTTATCCTGATTCTAGAAATATCAATATATGTGCTGATGTTATGATAAATTTAATATCATTAAAATAGTTTTTTACATTTATTGCAACATTGTTATAGAACACTTTTTCTTTCCCAATATATCATTGGTGAATATAATCATTAAAATTTATGAAGAAAACATCTATAATAACCATCCATGATAAGAAAAATTAATATCTCAAAGGCATTCTTTGGTAGTGTCTGATAGATCACAACCTCAATCTTTTATGGATCCACAAAAAAACTTTTTTAGAGATAACATGGATAAGGAAACATACCTATTGAATCCAAAAATCACACCTTAAAATCTTAACATACCGTCAATAATCCCACAAGATACCCACTACTATCACCAAGTGTTTATCATGCTCAACCATTATCCTAGAATACACAAGTATGTCATCAAAAAATATCACCACAAAATATTCAAGATACCTTCGAAATATCTAATTAATCAATTCTATAAGTACAACTGGTGAATTCGTAAGATTGAATGAAATAACAAAAAAACCCAAATTGCCCATATCTACTTTAAAAATTTATTCTCAGAATATCACCCATATGAGCCCACATATAGTGATATCCCGACCACAAGTTAGCTTTATAAAACCACAGTTCTCCCCACAATTGAATTAATTGGTCATAAATGTGTGGAATGCGATACATATTCTTTATCAGAACTTGAATAAGATTACGATAATCCACAAAAAGTATAATAGTTCCATCCAAGTTTCCACAAAAAGAACTAATGCTTGCCACATAGGCGTACTAAGCTGAATGATCCCTTTTCATTCTAACTCTACCAAAATCACTCTCAATTTCCTTAATTCTATTGGTTCCATTCAATAATATGAATGTGAGATTGAAACAGTCCCCAGTAAGATATAAATCATAAACTCTATTTCTATTATGGGTTAGAACCATGAGAAATTATCAGAAAAACATCATGAAACTAATAAATAATTGTTGTTAAAGCAGTATTCTTGTTCTTATTCACATATTACAAGGTAAAGGATGGAAAATGGTATGACATGGTTCCAACTAATGGTGACAACAATCTTTCTCCACCTGCGTACACATATTGATTTTCTCTAAAGAGATGCTAGACACCATCATCAGTTTTAAAACTAAGCCTTCAGGTATAATAGTCAATGTGACCTTTGGCCATTTTTACCAAATATATACCTGGGATTAAGTCATTGACATCCATCTTGGCATAGAGAAGTTCCAAATCAAGTCATATTCATAGATAGTTATAGAACATTATGCATAGAGGCTTGAAATTATTTTTGTCTAAGAGGATTTAAAAGTTTCAATCGTAGGTCATCATGTCAACATGAAGACAATAAAGATCCAAACATGATAATAAATAAATAAATTCAATGCAACCATATCAAACAAAGAGTTAATAATTTTATCATTCAAATGAATTGTACATCTAACTGTTGAATGTCTCGATGGATCAACCATGATTACATTATCATCTCTATAAAATCTCTCACTCATTTCACTTTTCTCTCTGTTACCCTATTCATATTTCCATAGTTCAGGATTCATGGTATTCCTAGAATCATCATGGCTTACTCATGTTTTCTAACAAGATAAATTCTTCTACATTTGTCATGTTGAATCATACGATAAAAGAGAAGTATGATATGTTTCCTTAGCACCTGAAATCATTGCATTATGACAATAATGCTATTTATGTCCCATATTATTGAAATTACAACATTCTCTAGGTGGTGTTTTCCAATATCTCTTTATTTTATGGAGAAAACATCATTAATAATAATTGTGTATACTCTTTGTATTAGGAGGAAGTTTCACTGATCCTGCAATCTAATTCTGAATCATACCAACACCTTGGACATTGGTTTCCCTCTTATTCTAATTCCTATAATTATAGTTCCCACTAGTTTCAATAGATATTAATATACATTCTCTAACCATATTTTTGGGGATATTCCTTTTTACCATTGTTTCCCTATTGACCATCTCTGTATAGTCTAATATTCAAAGCAAGAAAATCATTGAGTGAATCTCTAGCGTCAAACCCAATTCAAAAACACATTCCTTTAAAAACTCATTGTAGTAACTTAATTTGAAAAAAATACTAAATTCATAAATTTAGCTTCATACTCTATCACGGTGAGGTTCTATTTCATCAAAATCAAGATGTATCTTGTTCTTGCAATCTGAAAAGAATGAGGATATAATTGATTGTTAAAAAAAATTTCAACATTTTCTCATGTCATGACATCATCCAATTTTTACTGAACATCTAAATAAAACCACTATAATGAAAGATCATACAACATGTACATTTCTAACTTTAGTTTATCTCAGTTGGTGGGCCAAGGAACTCAAATATTCAATTCATAATATTTAGCCACACTTATTTTTTTATAGTTCTAAATCATGCAAAAATATGGGTAGATTTCGCTTTTGGAAAATAAATGAATGATTCATTTTCCATGGTTCATTATTTCAGTTCCCTTTATCAATGGCCTGAAATGATTATAAAATACTCTAAACCAATTCTTTCCCCTCCCATGGATCTCGTACAACTACATTCTCAGCATCCACTTCTGATTGGATTCTATGGTGCCTAACCAGTGTCATTCATTATAACCAAAAGAAAAAACTATTTAGTCTCAATCATTAGAACTGAAGGCTAGGAAATTTATAATTTTCCATATCACACATATCACACCATGGTTTTTCTTAATTCTACAATTTCCACTTTAGAACCATTTATGATAATTTCTCCTTGATTAGGAAAATAAAACCATTTTCAACAATTTTCTAGAATCAAATCATTTTCACAAAATCATAAATTATTACTCAAAATTCATTATATTCACTTATCGGGAATTCAATTCTATCAACTAATTTAATTCTCCTCCCATTGGATAAACACATGATAATGAGGTGATAACTCCTAAAGGTTTTTAAAAACACTAATGTACCCAACTCCTTGGTAATAACTTGAGATTCAATATAAAGTTGTTATCTATTCCTTTTTAATATTTACATTTCAGGATTCAACAATCTTATATCCTTTATACCATCCCAAGAGATAGACCAATTCAATTTAAATGTAAGGGATGGAACAAGCTGATATCATTTGTAACATCCCATCCCTCCTCATTGTCTTGATAAGTGATAGGGGAGAATCTAGGACTTAGGAAACATACCCAAGACACCAAAGGATGAAAATAAATTGCAAGGGCCTCATAAACCGTTCATAGATGATTTTATATTTTAAGATAAAATTAACAAACCGATAATATCAATAACAACCAAACATTATAATGATGAATGAGTACTAAAATGAAATACAGTACAAGACTCAACCAAAGACAATATCATAGTACAATATGAATCAATGAGACATAACCCATGGAAACAAGTGAAAACAAAAACAAAACCTACCAAATACACCAACAAAAACTCCCAATCTCTGCCAATCTCAAAATCCACATGCCCAACCCAAGGTATCAAGAAGCACCACTAATTAACAAGGATAATTTTTCTTTACCTGTGTCTCGATATATAACAGATGTTAATTCACCATAGTTCCCAAGCATGGGGTGAGTAAAAAAATCAATAGTATTTCCCCAAGGACTTCCAAAGTCACAACACTATGATTGAAAATGATATAAAAATTTTATAAAATAGTTTTAATAATTTTTAAAGATGTTTATATCGAACCAAAACATTTTTCTGATGAAAAAAATTAAATAAGACTTCATACCCATTTTTTCAAGGAATATATCATTAATTGATACAATCCTTTTTCAAGTTAAATAAAAAAGATTTAACCATTTATCCATTTATGATTTGGCATAAAAGCTTCCATGACCAAACACATACTAAACAAAATTACTCACAAAATCATGGTATCAGCAGTGACATTGGAACTTCACAACCATAATCCATCCCATTGATGGTGGTACTTCAGGACCACTATTCATCTCATTCAACTCATGACCAATATATATTCCAATATCCTATCAATCCATTTCCAAAAAAAATCAATAAATTCATTACTCATATAAACCAAACATAATTTTAAAATCACCATTTTAAAATTATAAACAACGGTTTTCCCAAAATCCACCCAATTCCAATGATTTCCAAAAACATAATTAAAATGAGAATAAAATTAAATAACACCCTGATTTTCACAAAAAATTTAAAATATTAGATAAATTTAAAATCATGACTTCAAGTTGTAATCAAGAGTAGTCGAGAGATAATCCACCTACTTCACAAACATAGGGGAAAATGAAGAAAAACACCACAAATTTAACAAACTGGCTTAAATCATCAAGATTCCAACAGACATCCCACTGCCTTCAATAAAAACAATCATATCCCATCAATTTTGACATAAAAAACATGGATATATCCCCAATGAACTAGATATATGATTCAAAAAGTGGGAAGAAGAATATATCTATGGAAAACAATGAAGAAATATAACTTACTGATAAATCTGGCTCTCCAACAGACATTAAATCTCTTAAGAATCTCTCTCAAATCAAAAAGAAATATCTCTGCCGACCTGTGAGGAAGAGGAATTCATGTCATCTTATTTTTATGGAAAGAAGAGAGTTTTAGGAGGTAAATAAGATTATATCTATTATTTTTTATCTAATTTTCCATGGTTTGCAGTTCGGGAGCACAATTACTCAGACCATGCAATAACCATGTTTGAGATACTACCTCCAAACACACCTCACACAATTAAGAAAACCATGAGACCACCATACAATACCCCACGGTAAAAAAATTCATGGTGTCTACTGAGAATCCATGAAGGTTTTCCAAAATGATTTCCAAACTGTGGGACTTTCTAGTTTCCACTATTTGAGTTGCACAGTTTCTTAGAGGTGTTTCATGGTTTCTACTAACCTTGCTCAAAACATAAACTATCATAAAATCCAAAAAAACATTCCAACCCTCCTCTAAACCTCCAAAAACTAAAACCAATTATTTTATATACATAAAATACAAAAAAAATCGTAAAGTACCAGAATATGGGGTACTATATGCATAGTTTTAATATTTTAGAATTCATCACAATATTTGAAACCACTGTATATCCTGATTTACAACTTTGATTTCAATTATTTCAAATGAATAAGAAATATTAACTTCTCAAATATGGGATTGATTAACTGTACATAAAAAATGAAGAATAAATAATGTCCATAGGTTAATAAAAAAGGACTATAAATGATGTCGCCCTAAATCAAAGTGAAAATATGATAGAATAAGGGATAAAAAAATATGAACCTCATATCTTGTAATTCGGATCGAATACCAAATGATATGTTATCCAAAACCCACTAGGAAGTCTCCCATGAATTTTGTTCAACATTCATGTGTTGAGCACCCATATCTCTATAAGGAAACAAGTGATGAGGTCTATAAATAGTGGAAATAAGGAAAAAAGGAGAGAGTTAGTCAAATTAGAACCTAAAGAGATTGTGTCTCTAATAACACTACAAACAATATTACAAAAAGGATTAAAAACAATTTGATATGTCAAGAAATAATCAAGAAGACAAAGGCTTCAATAAAAACTCACCAAAACAAACATTATGTTCATTCATGATGTTCAAAAAGTATCAGGGAGTGGATATTTATAGGTAAAGAGTGATACAATTGTCTAAAACCTAGTTTCCAAAATTTAAAAACCCTAAATGATGATTATGATAATTTTGGAACATTACCATGATTATAAGTGACAAATAGAACACCCCATTTAAATGTAAAACAAAATTTCACCCACTTTTGACTTTGATGATTTTGTGGTGAGTGGGGTTTAAATTCATAACATAAAATGGGTTGGGTCTTTAAAATCATGTTTGGACCTTAATAAAAGTAAATATAGGCATTAATTACTCCCCTAAGAAAGGGTATTGGGACTCCCCTTGTAATTACATGATTAAACCATTTAATTTCGTCTTCTCCCTTGTCATTGGGTCAACAAGTCCCCACAACAGGTCTTGTGCAATCGTGCACATTCCCCCCCCCCCTCATCTTGGTTGCCTTCAACCCATCAATTCCCATATGTTCCATGATCCTAATCAAACCCTATAAAGACCTTAAAAACCTAAAAACCCTAAAAACCCCAAAAAAACATTAATAATGATAAAACCCTGAAAAAACACTAAAAACACTAAAAATCAATAAAAACCCTAGAAACCCATAAAAATAAATAAAAACCCCTAAAAATCCCTAAATACACAAAAAACCAGAATAACAGAGAAAACCCCTAAGAAAACCATAAAAACATAAAAACAATTAAAACCCCTAAAAATTAAAAAACACTATAAACCATAAAACCACTAAAAACCGCAAAACCAAAAATAGTTAAAAAAACCATAACCCCATAAAAACCCTAAACCACAAAAATCATGAAAACCCATTAAACCCCAAGAAACACTAAAAACACTAAAAACCTTAAGAAACATAAAAAACACCAAAAACACTAAAAAATCTCAATATCCCTAAATACCATAATGATCCTAAAAGCCCTCCAAATTCATAAAAACATAAAAACCTCAAAAACCTAAAAACATGAAAAACCCATAAAACCAAAAAAGTCTAAAACCCCTAAAAACCCTCAAAATTACCAAAACACTAAAAACCATAATAATTCCTAAAAATACATAAAATAATATTAAACCCTAAAAACCATTAAAATGTCTAAGTAAATATTTAAACCCAAAAAACACTTAAAACTTCTAAAAACATAAAAACACTAAAATCAATAAAAAAACTCAAAAATCTATAATACCCATAAAACCATTAAAAACTATAAAATACATTTATATGCCTAAAATGTTAAAAACACTAAATTCCATAAAAACCCTAATAACTCAAAAAACATAAAACACAAAAAAACCCATAAACGCCCAAAAAACCAAAAAACCCCTCAAATTCGACTTTTTGTAAAACAAAAAAAATCATAAACAACCCTAAGAATCCCTAAAAACATAAAAAACCCAAAAAATCACAAAAAACCCTAAAAACTATAAAAACACTAAAACTCTTAAAACTTCTAAAATATAAAAAATGATAAAAACCCTAAAACCCTAAAAACCATAAACGCCCATGAAAATTAATAAAAACCTAAAAACGTATAAAAAATATAAAATTATAATAAGAAAACTAAAAACCCTCTAAAAGCCTTAAAACATTAGAAACTATAAATAACCATTAATCCCCTAAAAACTCATAAAAATCCAAAAAAAACAGAGAACCATAAAACCCCAAAAAATTATAAAAAACCTAAAACCCCTAAAAATCCCTAAAGAACCTAAAAACCCAAACAAACATAAGATTTTCTAAAAATCCTGATAAATATAAAACCCACTTAAAACAATAATAAAACCATAAAAACATTAAGAAACCCCAAACCCCTAAAACCTTAATGTCGCTAAAAACTCGAAATCCTAAAACCCCAATAAACCCCAAAACCCCCCTCAAATTCCCTAAACAACAAAAAAACATCAAAATCCTAAATCCTCCCTCAAAATCCATAAAACCCCTAAAACCATAAAAATTTGTAAGAATAACCCAAAAACATAAAACAATTAAAACCCCTAAAACCCCTAAAAAAATGAGAATGTGAAAACACAAAACCCCCCAAAACCACAAAACCCCAAAAAACTATAAATCCCCCAAAAAACACACTAAGAACTATAAAAACCCTTTAAACCCATAATTTTTTTAAAAAACATTAAAAAACCTAAAACCTAAAAATACCACAAAAATCCAAAAATTCAAAAAAACCCTATGAACCTTTAAAAACTCTAAAAACCCTCAAAATCCCTAAAAATCAAAAAACCCCATAAAATCCAAAAAATCCAAAATATCCCTAAAATTTTAAAAATCCTTAAACCCTTGAAAACCCAAAGAAAACATTATAAACCTAAAAACACATAAATGCCTAAAAACATAACAAATTCTAAAACCCTAAAACCCAAAAAAATCATAAATCCTCAAAAAACCATAAAAATCACTAAAACCCAGAAAACCCCTAAAATCTCACTAAAAATTATAAAATCACTTTGGTCCCATAGAATGTTTAAAAAATCTCAAGAAACCTAAAACCCTAAAAAACCCCAAAAAAATCATAAAAATCCTTTAAAACATCATAAAACCTAACAACCCTAAAAACATAAAAATAATAAAAATACCAATAAATCCCTGAAAATATAAAATACCATAAAAACTATATGAAACCTAAAGATAACCTTAAAAACCTTAAAAATATTAAACCATCCAAAATCATAAAAAATTATAAAACCCTTAAAACCATAAAAATCCAAAAAAATCCCTAAAAATATAATAAAACTAATAAAAATCCAAAAAATAGACCAAATAGTTTCAAAAATGTAAAAGAATGAAACCCTGAAAACCCCTAAGAAAACCTTAAAAATATAAAAACACTTAAAAACATTAAAACCCTAAAATTTATAAAACCCCTAAAAGAGTCTAAACAACCTAAAAACACCAAAAACCATACAATCCCCTCAAAACTAATAAAATCCCTAAAAACCCATAAAAACAAAAAAAAATCCCTAAAATCTCTAAAACCCTTTAAAACCATAAAATAATTATATATCTATAAAAACCATTAAAACTCGAGAAATCCAAGAAACCGTAAAACCCCAAAAAACCATTCAACCCCTAAAAAACCTAATAAACCCCCAAGAAATCCATAAAAATCCTTGAGAAGTCCAAATAACCTATGAAACCTTAAAAACCCTATAAAAACATGAAAACCTAAAAATAATTAAAACCCCTAAAAACCCAAAATATGCGAAAACCCTAAAAACCCCCAATACCCTAAAAACCATAAAATACAATAAAAACACATAAAACCCAATAAAAACAAAAAAAAACTACTAATAAATATTGAATATCTTTAAACCCCAAAAACATTAAAATCTCTAAAAACCTTGGAAACACAAAAAACTCTAATAAAACTCTAAAAAATCATAAAATCCCTAACACCACAAATAATCATAAAAACCTCCAAATCCCTAATAACCCTAAGATACATAAATATCATAAAATATACATAAAAACATAAAAACCCTAAAAACCTAAAACCACTAAAAAATCATAAAAAACAAAAAAAACATAAAACCCCTAGAAAACCTGAAAAGCGTTAAACCCCTAAAATCCTAAAAACCCAAAACACCATCAAAACACCTCAAAATTATAAAAATAAATAAAAATTAAAAACATTAATAGAAATCCCTAAAAATATAAAAACATAAAAAACCTGAAAAAACCCAATAAAACCTTACAAAACAAAAATCTCTTAAAACCACTACAAAACTAAAAAATGCTAAAACTTCTAAAAGAGCATAAAAAAACCTGAAATCCTTTAAAATACTAAACCCCTAAAAAATCACATGAAACTCTAAAATGGATTAAATCCCCTATATTTTTTAAAAAAAACTCTAAAAATCTTTAAAAACCCCAAAAACTCAAAAATATCACTAAAACCAGAAAATGAAAATAAAACCCCTAAAAACCCCAAACCACCTCAAAATCCATAAAAACCTCTAAAAATCCATAAAAAGATCTGAAAACCCCTAATATTACCATAAAATCCTAAATAGGTTAAAACTCCTACAAAACCTAAAAAAATCTATAACCACTATATAATCGTAAAACCCTAAAACCATAAAATTCCTTAAACACATTAAACCCCTAAAAATAAATAAATACCCAATAAACAACTAAAAACTCTAAAAAAAATTCTACCCTTAATTTTTTTTAGAAACTCTAAAATAGTTAAATACCATAAAAAACAAAAAAAATACCCATAAAAAACACTAAAACCATAAAAACCCATAAGAATCCCTAAGAATACAAAAAAACATAAAAACCATAAAATCATGAAAACCCCTAATGAAAACCATAAAAAATATAAAAACACCTAAACCCCATAAAAATCCTAAAAATTCTAAAATCACTAAACACCATAAAAACCCTATAAATCCTAAAAACCCTAGAAAACCATAAAAATCCTAAAAATCCCAAAAATACCTAAGACATTAGTACTCTAAAAACCCAAAAACCACTAAGAAAATGTTACAACCCAAAAAACATATAAAACCACTAAAATTTATAAAAATTATATAAATCATAAAAGTCCCTAAAACAACAAAAATCATAAAAACTGCTAAAATTGTAATAAAATTAATCCCATAAAAAACCAAAAACCACTGAAAATTCTAAAATTAATTTAATCAAATAAAAGAATAAAAAGTTATAAAAATCTTAAATCCCTAAAAACCCAATGAAACCATAAAAACAAATAAAACCCTAAGAATCTAAAACACAAAAAAAATCCCTAAAATCCATATAACCAATATGTATCCTAAAAATCCATAAATAGATAAAAACACTTAAAACGTGAAAAAATATTAAAACCCAAAAAAACTCTTAAAACCATTAAAACCCTTAAAATAATAGAAACCATAAAAACACTAAGAATCCTTAAAAAATTCCTAAACCCCCAAAAACCCCAAAAACCCTAAAAAAACTAAAAAACATAAAAACCTAGAATGCCTTAAAAATCCCTAAAACATAAAAATACTGAAAACCCTGCAAACCCGTAAGAAAAATTGAAAAAAATACGTAAAACCCACCAAAATCGATAAACTATTAAAACTCTGAAAAACCCTAAAAACCGTTAAAGACCATTAAAATCCCGTAAAATCATAAAAGAAAAATTAAAAAACCAAAAAGGACCTAAAATACCAAAAGAAAAAAATCCCTAAAGTCCCTAATAACCCCAAGGAAAAATTTAAAAACATAGAAACCCTTGAAACCTCTAAAAAGAGAAAAATGTTAAAACCCTAAAATACCCTAAACCCCTACAAACCATAAAAAAACCCAAACATTAAAAATCCATAAAACCCATAAAACCCTAAAAACACAATAAAAAACACTAAAAACCCTTTAAACACATAGAACATTAAAAAACTCTAAAAAACCATAAAACCCTAAAACTCAAAAAATCTTGAAAACCCTAAAGACACATTAAAAACCCTAAGCACTCTCAAAAAATATAAAAACCCTAAAAACCCGTAAAAATCCTAAAAATTCTATCAAGTAAAAAAATTAAAAACTCAAAACCTTGAAGAATACTAAGAAAACCTTTAACACCATTAAATAGTTAAAACCTCTAGAAAAAAATGATAAAACACCAAAAAATCAGTTAAACCCTTAAAAATACCTAAAACCATCCATGTCCCTTAAAACACTAAAACCCCTAAAAAATTAAATAGTCCCTAAAAATATGAAAAAACATAAAAACAATAAAACTATGAAATACTCTAATAAATCCATAAAAACCAAGAAACACATAAAACACCAAAAAACTAAAAATAACAAAAAAAACTCTAAAATAACATAAAATAACTAAAAACCCCTAAAATCCATAAAACCATAAATAAGTAAAAACCCTAAACCACAAAAAATCCCTAAAACAACTTAAAACTCTAAAAACCATATAAAACAATATAAACATAAAAAAAACTCAAAAAACCTTTATAATACTAAATAAAACCTTCAAAACCCCAAAAAACCATAAATACCCTAACACCACATAAATCCACCAAAATCTCTAAAAACCCAAAAAAATTAAAAAAACTAAAAGGCCTTAAAAATCCCTTAAAACCCTAAAACCCCCAAATAAATCCATAAAAACATAAAAACAGGTAAAACCCCTAAAAACCTAAAAACACTAAAAACAAAAAAATCATTAAATCCCAAAAAACCATATAAATATAAATACCCATAAAACCCAAAAACCACTACAACTATAAAAATCCTTTAAACCCCTAAAAAATTCAACAAACTCTACAATACCTTGAGAACATAAAAAGTAAAAAATCATAAAAACCTAAAATATACCATAAACCCCTAAATCCCAGGAACCCCCCAATGCCCCTCCAAATCCATAAAAACCCTAAAAACCATAGAAATAATAAAAAATCCATAAAAATACCTAGAAATTTAAAAAACCCTAAAACCCTGAAATCTCCTATTACAAATTTAAATACACAAAAACCCCTAAAATGAAAAAAAATCTAAAACCCCTAAAAACTATTAAACCATAAAACTCCCTAAAACCCTTGAAAATCCATTAAAAACTATATGAACCAAAAAAATCCTAAAAATACCTAAAATTATTATATATAAAAAACATACAAAAAAACATGAAAACCAAAAAACATAAAACACTTAAAACTCCTAAAAACCTGAAATTCTAAAACCCCTGAAAACCATCAAAATCCCAACAACCCATAAAACCCATTAAAATAACAAAAAAGTCATAAAAATCCCAAAAAAATTTTAAACCCTAAAAATCCAATAAAATCAAAATAATACCTTAAAAACCTAGAAACACTTAAAACACTTGAAGACCTAAAAACGTTGAATCTAAACACCCAGTGAAACAAAAAACCCCTAAAACCATTAAACCCCCTAAAACCCCATAAAACCACTATGAAAATATAAAAACACTTTAAACCCCAAAACATTAAAAAACATTAGATACTCTTAAAATCCCAAAAAAAACTCAAAAAAACCGGAAAACCTAAAACCCCAAAACCCCCCAAAACACTAAAAATCCTAAAAAACCCATAAAAATTTAAAAAGGCCACAAAAAATCCAAAAAATGAAAAAAAACCTGAAAAACATAAAACCCCAAAGAAAACCTTAATAACCTAAAAAAAATAATACCCCTAAAACATCAAAAAAAATCAAAAAACACTAAAAAACCTAAAAGCCCCTCAAAATCCATAAAAATCCTAAAAACCATAAAAACATAAAATTCACATAAAATCCCCAAAACACAAAGGAAACAAAAAAACCCTAAAAACACCTAATAAACTTTAAAAACCTAAAAACACATAAAACACATAAAACCAAAAAACCAAAAAACCAATAAATGACCCTAAAACCCTAAAACCCCTTAAAAAACATTCAAATCCCAAAAACTCATAAAAATCGTAAAACCCATAAAAACCCTAAAACCCACTAAAAAAAATTAAAACCCATTAAACCGCTAAAAGTATTACAAATCTAAAAAAATCCCTTAAAATCCTAAAAAACTCAAAAACCCAAAAAATCTGTAAAAACCATAAAAGCCTTAAAATTATTAAAAACAGTAAAAACAATATATATCCGCAAAAATCTAAAAAATGTATATACCCTAAAACACAGAAAACCCATAAGAATGTCTAAAAAACCAAAAAACACTTAAAACTCCTATGAACTCTAAAATTCTAAAAAACCTTAATGACCCTAAAATCCCTAAAAACTCATAAAAACCATAAAAACATCGTAAAGCATATAAAACCAGATAATCCCATAAAACATTTAAAACCACATAAAAAACTCTAAAAACCCTTTAAACCACTAAAAACTATATAATACACCAAAAAACGATAAGAACCCGAAAAACCAATAACCCCGAAACACCCAAACAACCATAAAAACCCTCAAAATGCATAAACACTCTAAAGATCATAAAACTCCTAAAAAACATTTAAATCCTTAAATATATAAAAACCCCTAAATCCCTAAAAAACTCAAATAAATCCTTGAAAACCTAAAAAAACATAAAACCTCTAAAAACCTAAAAACCCTAAACCCCTAAAAACCATAAAAACCATAAAACCCCTAAAACCATAAAAGCCCTAAAACCCATAAAATCCAAAATAACCACAAAAAATCCAAGAACCCTTTAAACCCCTGAAATGTTAAAAAACTCTAAAACTCCTTAAACCCCAAAAAAACACCAAACCCCAAAAAAATAAAAACTCTTAAAACCCCTAAATATCCTAAAACGCAAAAAAAAAATCCTTAAAATGCCCTAAAAATCCATAAAAATGTAAAAAACCTAAAACAACTAAAAACCCCTAAGAAATTCTTAAAAACTAAAAAACAAATAAAACACAGAAAAACCATAAAAATGATAGAAACATTAAGAAACCCCAAATCCTAAAAACCCTTAACCCCTTAAAATGCCTAAAGATTCTAAAAAATCATAAATATCATAAAAAATCCCTATAAATCCATAGAATCGTAAAACCCCCCAACAATCACAGAAAATCATTAAGAAAATATTAAAAGTCCTAAATAAAGTAAAACCTTTATACATCTTAAAAAAATTAAAAACCCAGAAAACCCCTAAAATCCCTAAAAATATTAAAACCATAGAACCCCTTAAAAACACATAGACCTAAAAACCCATAAAAACAATACAAAAAAAAAACAAATAATAATTAAACCCTTAAAAACATTAATAACCTTAAAAATCATAAAAACCCAATAAAACAAAAAAACAAAAATAAAATAAAATATCAATAAAACACAAAAAACACTAAAAAATTACCAAAAAAACCCAAAAAGTTAAATATAAAAAAATACCAAAAAATCTCTAAAAACATAAAAAATCCTACAAACCATGAAAAATTATAAGACAACCATAAAACCTAAAAACACTTAAAATGCCTAAAACCCAGAAAATTCAAAAAACTATAAAAACCCTAAAATCCCTAAAACCAAAAAGACCCCCAAACCCTAAAAATCACTAAAAATATATAAAAACCTATAACCACATAAAAATCAAAACAACCCTAAAAACAAGAAAACTATAAAACCCCCAGAACACATCAAAAACCCTAAAAATAATGAAAAACTATAAAATGAAAAAAAATCCCTAAAAAACCCTAAAAACATAAAACCCCTAAAAATGCAAAAAACACAAAAGAAAACCTGTAAACCTAAAAACATTAAAATCCCTTAAAACAAAAAAAAATTGTAAAAACCATAAAAGGCCCCTCAAATTCGGAAAAATAATAAAACCCCTAAAAACCTTAACAACCCTGAAGCCAATAGAAACCCTAAAACCACTAAAAACTCAATGAAAACCATGAAGAAAATATGGAAATCATAAAAACAATTAATACCCTAGAAAACCTAAAAAAACTCTAAAACCCTAAAACCCTTAGAAACCCAAAAACCCCTCAAAATCCATAAAATCCTAAAAACCCAAGGAAATTATAAGTAGCCATAAAAATCCCTAAAAACATAAAAAGTAAAAAAAAATAAGAAACCCTTAAAAAAATAAAAACACAAAAATACCCTAAAAACATAAATACAATAAAAACCCAAAAGTATCTAAATCCTCTAAACCCATTAAAAACAGTAAAACACATGAAAACCATAAAAAACATACGACAACATTAAACCCTAAATTCCACTAAAAACTCTAAAAATAATTTAAACCCATAGAAATAATAAAAACTCTAAATCACTATAAAAACCCTAAAAATAGAAACTACAACCCTAAAAATACCAAAACACCATAAAAACTCTAAATCCCATTCAAACCTTCAAAAACCCTAGAGTCTAACAAAATCCATAAAAATTACTAAGAATTCCCTAAAAATCATTAAAACATAAAAAACCATAAAGCCATGAAAACCCCTTATAAATCCATAAAACATTAAAACATTTAAAAACCATAAAATTTAAAAAAACAGTAAAACCCCTATAATCCCTAAAAACATTAAAAACCCATAAATCCTGTAAAACCATAAAAATACATAAAAACCCTAAACACCGACTAAAAATTATAAAACCCCTTTAAACCCCTAAAAACATTAAGAAACTCAAAAAACCTTAATACCATAAAATCCCTAAAAACCCCCCAAAAACCCAAAACCATCAAAATCCCTAAAAACTCTTAAACCAATAAAAATCCAAAAAAATCTCTAAAAATACCTAAAAAATTAAAAATCCCTAAAAACTCTAATATAACCTTAAAAATAAAAAAACATAAAACCCTTAAAAACCATTAAAAAATCTAAAACCCTAAAAAACTCCCAAAACCCCTTTAAATCCCTAGAACCCCTAGAAACCCAGAAAAATATAAATATGACTGAAAAATCCCTGAAAACATAAAAACCATTATAACCCTGAAAACCCCTAATAAACCCATAAAAAACTGCTAAAACCCCTAAAAACATAAAAACACTAATACCCCCAAAAGACCCTAAAAACCCTAAATATCCCAAAAAACCATAAAAACATTAAAAACCCATTAAGATACCTAAAAATCCATAAAAATCATAAAAAAAGAAAGATGTCTAAAAACCATTTAAACCCCTAAAAACGTAATAAATTTCTTAAAATCATTAAGCACCCTAAAAACTCAAAAACCCACCTAAAACCCAAAATACCATAAAACCCTAAAACCCCTAAAACCCCTAAAAACCCATAAAAATCCAAAAAATACCTAAAAAACCCTTATAACATAAACACCCATAAAACTGTAAAAACCAAATACGAAAACATTAAAAGGAAATAAACATTTAATACCCCTAAAATCTTAAAAAATGCTAAAAATCCTAAAAACCCTAAAAATCTTAAAAACCCTAAAAATCATAAAACCCCTAAAAACCATAAAAATGATTAAAAACGAAAAAATACCAAAAATAATCCAAAAACCATAAACCACTAAAAAATCTAAAAACCCTTTAATCCTTTAAATGATTAAAAACTCTAAAAACATTTAAAACCCTAAATACTAAGAAAATTAAATGACCTAAAAAACCTTTAACACTAAAAACCCTAAAAACCTATAAAAAGACAAAAAATTCAAAAACAGCCCTAAGTCCCTAAATATTTAAAAAATCATAACCCCCCCCCCCCAAAACCCATTATAACACTTAAAAACCTAAAAAAATTAAAACCACTGAAAAAGATAAAAACCATAAGACACTATAAAACATAAAAACCTTAAACACCTTCAATATCCCCTAAAACAGTAAAGATCCATAAAAATACTAAAAAATACATAAAAATCACTTAAAATAATAAAAAACCTGAAAACCCCTAAGAAAACCATAGAACACTAAAAACACTTAAAACCATAATAACCATAAAAAATTCAAAAAACTATAAAAACCCCGAAAATCCCAAAACCCCACTAAAAACCATAAAACCCTAAAAATGATAAAAACACTTAAAAACCTCTAAAAACTCCAAATACCCTTTAAACCGCTAAAATTTTCAAATAACTCTATAAACATTAAAAAAAATAAAACCCAAAAAACACCTAAAAACTATAAAAACTCTAAAACCCCTCAAAATCCCTAAAAACCGAATAAACCATAAAAATATTAAAAATCCCTAAAATTATTTAAAAAGGACAAACCCCAAAAAGCATAAAAACCCCTAAAAACACTTAAAACCTACAAAATTAAAACCCTTAAAAACTAAATATTTATTGACATGATAAAGAACCGTAAAAACCTAAAAACCATAATATCCACTATAAATCATAAAAATTATAAAACCCCATAAAAACTCTAAAACCCACAAAAACCACTTAAACCCTTAAAACCCCTAAAAATGTTAAAACCCCAAAAAACCATAAAAACCTAAAAAATAACACAAAAAAACATAAAAATAAAAAAAAAACCCTAGAAAACCCACTAACCCCCCAAGACCCCAAAAAACCATAATAACCATAAAACACTAAAAATACCTAAAAACATAAAAACCCAAAAAAATGTAAACTGAAAAGAAAACATTAAATTCCTACAAAAACATAAACCCTCTAAAAAACCTAAAAAATCTAAAAACCCCTATAAAACCAAAAAACAAAAAATCTCTTCAAAATCCCTAAATTCCATAAAAATAATAATGAACCCTAATAATCAATAATAACATTAAAACCCTAAAAACCCATATCAAACCCTTAAAAACCATAAGACACATAAAACCCAAAAAAATAAAAAACACTAAAAACCCTAAAAACACTATATACCATAGAAACACTAAAAACCATAAATCCCCTAAAAACAATAAAAACACATAAAACCCTTTAAACACATAAAAATGATAAAAACTCTAAAAAACATAGAAACAGTAAAAAACTATAAAAACACCTAAAACCTAAAACAACCATAAAATCCTAAAAAGCCTAAAAACCAACCCCCCCCCCCAATACCTAAAACCCATTAAAATAGAAAATTCCCTAAAACCCTAGAAACAAAAAAACCATAAAACACTAAAAATCCAAAAAAACCTTAAAAACTAAAATTGCTTAAAACCCCTAAAACCCATAAAACCCATTAAACCCATAAACCCTAAGAACCCATACAAACCTTAAAACCCACTAAATACTCTTAAAAACCTATAGACCCCCAAAAGGTTAAAAATACACTAAAAACATAAAAACCCTAAAAAACTCTAAAAACCCCCCAAAAACATAAAAAAACAAAAAACCATAAAAACAATAAAATTTAAAAATTACTAGAAAACCATAAAAATAGAAAAGATGTAATATCCTTAAAACATAAAATCCCTAAAAACACCAAGAAAACCCAAAGAAAACTATAAAAACCTAAAAACAATTAATATCCATAAAAACCTAAAAATTTTAAACACTAAAAACCATAAAACCCAATGAAACCCATACAACCCACAAAATCCTAAAAAATTATAAAAACCATAAGAATCCAAAAAAATCACTAAAAATTCAAAAAACTGTAAAAAATACTAAAATAATGATGAAAACATTAAAGACCCAAAAACAATAAAATCTCCTAAAATCTTAAAAATTATAAAAACCATAGAAACCCTAAAACCATAAAAACTCATTAAACCCATAAAAACACTAGAAACTGATAAGAACTGTAAAAAAATAAAAACTATAAAACCCTTTAACCCATAAAAATGTTTTGAATCTATAAAAAACCTTTAAAATCCTGAAAACTCAAAAAACCCTAAACATAAATAGTAAAAAATCCCTAAAACCAATAAAAACCCTATAACCCTCAAAATACCAAAAAAATCATAAAAAGCATAAAAATCCTAAAAATATAAAAAATCTTAATAAAACAATTAAAAAATATAAAACACTTAAAACCCTTAGAAACATTAAAAAATACTAGAAAACCTAAAAACCTAAAAACAATAAAACCTCTAAAAAATAAAATTACTAAATCCCATAAAACTCTAAAAATAACTAAAAAATTAAAACCTCATTAAAGCCCAAAAAGTATTAAAATTTAATAAAAAACATAAAAATCGTAAAAAAATTCCAAAGACTCCTAAAACGGAGATAAATACAAAAATCCTCAAAAACTGTAAAAACCCCCAAAATCCAAAAATCCCTAAAAACCATAAAAATACTAAAAAAATTCCAAAAAATTAAGAAACCCAAAAATCCTTCCAATACTCTATGAAAACCTTAAAAACCTCAAAACATTTAAAACACTAAAAAACCTAAAAAATATAAAAACCCTTAAAACCCCTAGAAGACCCTAAAAACATTCAAAGGCCATTAAAACCATAAAAGTAAAAAACAATCACTAAAATTACCTAAAATTTAAAAACCCTAAAAATACATAAGAAGGCATTTAAAAAAATAAAATTTTATACACCCCTAAAATCCTAAAAATATTCTAAAAAACACTAAAACCCACAAAAAATCATGAAAACCCTAAAAACCATAAAAAAACCTAAAAACCCTAAAAACTACTAAGAGATATAAAATCCCATTAAACCCCCCAAAACATTATAAATACTCTAAAAAAATTAAAAACCTAAAAAATTTAAAAAACCATAAAAATCTAACAAAACTATATAAACTCGATAAAACTGTAAAACCCCTCAAAATCTATAGAAACCCAAAAAAAACATAAAAATAAAAAAAACTTAAATACCAAAAATTTAAATACTCTAAAAACAAAAATAATCCCTAAGAAAACATTAAAAAACTAAAAACTCTTAAAACCCCTAAAAACATAAAAAATGCTAAAACCGTAAAAAAACATAAAGACCACTAATAGCCATAAAAACCACTAAACACATTATAGAATTCATAAAAACCATAAACCACCAAAAAATCTAAAAATCCATTAAACACCTAAAAACACTAAAAAACCCTAAAACCCTTTAAATTCCATATAAACTCAAAAAATACCCAAAAACTACAAAATCCAAAAAAAACCCTAATACCCCTAAAAACCCTACAAATCCTGTTAAATCCCAAAAAGTCCTTAAAAATGTAAAACCCATATGAAAAATAGAAACCAATAAAAAAATTGAAACCCCAAAAACCTAAAATAATAAGGACCCTAAAAACCCAAAAAACCCCTAAAATCCCTATAAGCCCTAAAACCCCTAAAATCCATAATAACCCATTGAATCCCTATTAACCCACATAAAACTCTAAAACCCGTAAAACCCATATAAACATTAAACAAACTCAGAAAATCAATAAAAACTCCAAAAACCATAAAAACCCTCAAAAACCTCAAAATCCCTAAAATCTATAAATCCCATAAAAATCCTAAAATGTTTTAAAAGATACTAAAATGTAAAATACAATAAAACCACTGAAAACCCATAATTCCTGATCCAAGAATAGCTTGGAAGTTTCATAGGAACCTTGTTCAATGTTCGACTGTTGATCAACTGGATCTCCTCAAGAAAACAAGTGAGAAGGGTTATAAATAGTTGAAATATGGAAGAAATGAGAGCATTGTTGAGGGTAGAACCCAAAGAAAAATTATCTCTAAAAAATAGAACCAAAAAACACAACAAAGGATATCCAATCATTTTGTACTTAATTAATTAAAAAATAACAGAATGCTTGTGAGAAAAAACTCACAATAATAACATTTCTTTAATTAATGATGTTAAAAGTGTAAAATTGTGGATATTTATAGCCAAAGAGTGATAAAAAATTATGAAAAATAGTTTCCATAATTAAAAAATTCGAAATGATTATTTTTACCATTTTCTAATATGCCCATGACTTTAAGGGACATGTAGAACGCTATTTTGGAATGTAAATGCAATTATCCCAGCACTTTTGACATTGATGATTCCATGGTGGGGTGGGATTGAAAATAGTATCACAGCATGGTATAGATCTTTAGAATCATTTGTGTGCCTTAATTTATGTATATATAGACCATGATGATTCCCCAATAAAATTTTATTGGTCCTCCCCTTGAAATTCTATGATTAAACCATTCAGGGCCCCCTTAAAACTCTTGGTCTTCTCCCTTGTCATTGGGCCACAAACTCCTCATAATAGGTCTGGGGAAATCACATACATTCCCCCATTCTCATTATGTCCACCATCAAACAGTTTATTCCCTTGTGTGACATGATCCTCAACATCCCCTACTTCCTAAAAAGGATTCATCCTCAAATCTCAAAATTCAATTAGAGAATTATCGATGACAATAATAGTGACACTAACATTTCCATAAATTGTGGGTAACTCAATATTTTAGTCATTATCATTGATATTATATAACACATGGAAAGGTCCAACTCCTCATGGATGAAGTTTTTATTTTCACTACATAGGGAACAACACTTTTAGTTGTTCTTTCCGTACCAAACCAGCTACATTAAATGTAGCTCATTTCCAACACATCCTTGCTCAATACCAATATTATCATAACAAATACACAACACAAGAAGCAATTTATGGGTTAAGAGATTTAGTGGTAAAAAATTATCCCTTTAATAAAATAATGAGGGTTTCCTCCACCTATAATTATTTATTTATCTCTATTTTTCATGAAAATAAAATCCCTTTTCCTTCAATAATGTTTTTCAATGTTATTTTCACTCTTTTTTTAAACTTTTTTCTTTCCATAATTTCTGTTCATTTCATTCATCACTGCTTTTTTGTCTTGATTTTTCCATTATCTCTATTTTTCTCAATTTCCTTTTTCTCTATTTTTGTAGTCTCTCTCAATCCTCACTTGGTCATGATAATACTGCAACAACATCAAGTGTGTATGTATAACCATCCTATTGTTGTACTCAAAGGATAATCTGTTGGTGTATCCATCATGTATGACCCTCCAATTCCATTTTTAAGGCCTTCCCAATAGGATATGATTAGTAAGAATGGGAACAACATTACATATCACCTTATCTTAATACATCCCAAAATAAAATACAACTTGTTCTTTCAAAATCACATTACCATCCCAATTATTATTTAACTATTACAATATATAAATCCTAGGATACTTGGTCATAGCTAAACCAAATTTATCATCCATCATAACACTTGTTATGTTTGTGAAACTACCCTATTCAGGGGTAATAATAAATACCATATCTTTAATGTGGCATCTAGTATGAAAAATGTTCATTCTTCTACTTGATTATGTTCTCATTCAGGTTTATCGCACCTAACACACATTTCCATAAAAATTTCTCTATATACTGAGTTCTTTATTCCCACATCCAAAACACTCTTCTTGTGGTGGAATTTGATCTATTCTTAAGCTACTACTAATAAAATCTCCATCATCCAAAATAATTATAGTCCTATTATTTCAGAAACGTGAAGAAAAATTTCTAAATGTATAACATTTAAATCATATCACATGATTTGGAAACAACCATACCCACCATTTTACCTTTGTA
Source organism: Viscum album (assembly GCA_963277665.1). Classification (NCBI taxonomy): domain Eukaryota; kingdom Viridiplantae; phylum Streptophyta; class Magnoliopsida; order Santalales; family Viscaceae; genus Viscum; species Viscum album. The sequence continues at coordinate 2,121,035,762 of OY728120.1, forward strand.
TTCTGGAATAATTGTTTTGTTACATCCTTTGAATACTTTTTGTGTTCCCTTAAATTTTATTTTGTTTTGGAGTAAATGGAAATTAAAGGTGATTTATAATCCTTACCATATGATTTTGGGTGCATACTTATTTCATTTACATTCCTCTTCACTTTAGTGGCCATGATAATAATAACTCCTATATTCAAATAGTGTGGTATGTCCACCGTGCACTGAATTTCATGGTTGAGGTTGTTCACAATCCTTCCCATGGTGGCCTCTTGCTCTTCATCATTATAGGTCTAAATCTTGATGATAACCATCACATTATGATCCTCCTCAACACTCATAGCTTCTTATTTCAAACCCTTCGATTTGATGAAAAAATCACAATAATAGTGGTTAGAAATAAACCTCTTACACATTACCACGTTTATATCCTCCCAAGTCTTGATGGGTATTTCTCAAAATTCCCTTCAACTCACTTATAAATGGTCACACCAAATACTAGCATAGTTGGTGAATTTAAAAGCCGCCAACTTCACCTTATTTTCCACTAAATAATTCTAACAACAAAAGCATGTTATACCTTTTTTTCCCACACCATGTATGTTTCGGGATCATTCTAACATTAGAATGAATGGATCCTCAACAATAATACTCCAAGATAATTTCTATTACTCCATGGTGGTTACATTATACAAAATGGTGACTGAGGAAAATCATTGAACTCCTCTTATTCTTCAACGAACCTCCTCCTTGGTGTATCCCTTGAATTGGAAGGGGATTTCAATTCATGCATCCTCGCATTCAACATTTGTAATTGTTATTGTAGATATACCATTAAAAACATAATGTTTTTTTCATTTGTGTTACTCACATTATCTATTTATGTATATTTTAAAAAATTAAATGGAAAAGAATATATACCTTACACAATTCATCATGTGTTTACATTCGAAAATATTATGTTCTCTTATACATCACTCATTTTTGGATTTTTTTTTTAAAATGTAACTCTCTTTACATTTACAACAAAACATTCATCCTATATCTTTCATACATAATAAAAACAATTCTAATTGTTCATTGGAGTTTTTAAATACCAAAATAGAATTAAAACATAAAATTAAAAATAGATTCAAGATGAAAATGTGGGTAGGAAAAGATAAAAGATTTTGGAAAATGATAAATGGATGAAAGAATCATGATTTTTCCTTTTTTATCCTTTAATTTTTTTATTTTAAGTATACTTTTTTCAATAATTGTAGTATAAAAAATTTGAATTTTAAAAATTTAAATAAAAGAGAATCCATAATTAGAAAAATCAAATGGAATCAAAGTGAGAGTTACGATGTAAAATCTTGCCACTCCTGATTGGATTGATAAGTGATCGGTGGTATTCTTGGACTTAAGTGACATCCCTAAGACACCAAAGGCTTGAAATAAATTCCAGGGGACTCAAAAATAGTTAGGGGTCAATTTTCCCTCTTAAGATAAAATGACCAATACAATGATAACTATAATAACCAAACTTCTTAATCATGCATTTCTACCAAAATTCTAGTTAATAAAATACTAATCCAAATGACAATATCAAATTAAAAGTGGAATCAATGTGACATAACTAATAGAACCAATGATAAAATAACCAAAAATACACCAAAAACAACTCCCAATATCTTCTATGATCTAAATCAATGTTCTCAACCCAGGGTATCTAGAATCCAAAATAATGAATTGGGATAAAATGCCTTTATATATGTCTCAATATATAACATCCATAAACAAGCCATAGTACCCAGTAAAGGGGTGAGTATAAAACTCATTAGGATTTAACCAATGACTTCCCACCTCATGACACTCGGATTAAAAATGTTTTAAAATTTATATAAAATATCTTCAAAGCAATTTAAACCAGTTTATATATAACCAAAATGGTTTTCCAATGAAAATAATAAAAACATCAAAACAATTTTTTTAAATGAAATGATCAAGAACTGACACAATCATTTTTCAAGGAACATAAAAAAATCATTTTAACCCTTTATCAATATATTATTTGGCCAAAAAATATCAATTTCAACACAAATCCTTAACAAAAACACACATACAAGCTTGGTGTAACCAATGACGGTGGAACATCATCCCCATACTCCATCATTTTGATAAAGGTACTTCATGACCATTATTCTTCCAATTAAACTCATGCCCAACCACTATACCCAAATCATATCTAACCATTTAAATGAAATAATTTCAAAACATAATTTACATTGATCAACCATCAATAATTTTAAAATAACTATTCTAAAATTATAAATATTGATTTTTCAAAAAAAATCTATTCAATTCCCAAGATTTCCAAAACCATAATTTGAAACAGAATCCAATAAAATCACATGGTTATTTTGAAAAAAATATATTCAATTAAATAAATTTGAAATAAATCAAGAAATTTCTAATTAAGAGGAGTCAAGATTGATTCCACCTACCTATAAAAAATATAAATAAACAAATAACATCACAAAAAATAAAACAAATCGACTGAAATATTCAAGATCCCAACTTATAACTCATTAAATTAAGTAAAAACAGTCATATCCAGTCAATATTGACATCACATAACATGGATATATCCCCATTGAACTATATCCATAATTCCAAAAAAGGGAAGGAGAATATATCTAAGGAAATTGAAGAAGAATGAGAACTTACTAATGAATTCGGGCCTCCAACACACTAGGATTTGCCTTGGAATCACCCCCGAATTGAAAGTAATTGTCTCCAAAACCTTGGGAGGAAGAGGAATTCATATTATGGCATGTTTAGGAGAGAAAATAGTTTTTTAGGTAGAAAAATAAAATAATTCGAAATTTTTTATCTAATTTTCCAATATGCATGGTCAGGGAGCACTATTAGGAAAACCATTCACTAATCATGCTTGAGCCACTTACTCCAAACACAACCCACATGATTAGATTGAATTATTAGAGAAACTATGATCCAACCATATCATACCCCAGTTTCTAGCATTCCATAGTTTCTACTGGATATTTGCATGGTTTGGTGAAACTGTGAACCTAATTGTGTACCTCCCTAGTGTCCATTGATTCCTTTTCATGGTTTACTACAAGTATTGAACTATTTTAACTCCCCATTCATGAATCATGTACCTTGGAAAACTCCTCAAAAACATGAAAAATCACATACAAACCCCCAAAACATAACCCAATAATTTTATATACTAAAAATACATAAATAAATATTCAGTTGTCTAAAACCGGTGGGTAAAACATTCTACGCACCCTTGGTATTTCTATCCCCAAAAAATAGAAAATAGGATTTTTTCTTAATTTTTTTCCATTGCCCCATCAATTGGTTCTCACAATCCAATTTTACCTCTTGAATTGTATTATGATTCTATAAAACCTACTCTAAAATAATTCATTACCCCATAAAGGCTTTCTATTACCTATCCAAAATCTATATGAAATCATGAACCACTATAGAATCTATCTCTAATTAATCATGATAACATTGAATTACATGGTCAAGGTGAGGTTGATACGTATTCAATTGAGATACATGTAACACATAATGCACTGAACTGGACCATTGTTGAAAAGAAAACGTATATTCCACCTCACCCACCCATTTAAGTATCTCAAAAAGATCCTTTGTATTGGGGAGATAAATTTCCTTACTTCCAAAAATATAATGCCTAGTCCTTGGAAATATTATTAAGAATACATTATCACTAACCTCAAAAAATCGGATTTCATTGATGATAGACATATGATTTCAGAGGACGATATTCTATCTCCACCATCTTTCTGATAGACTAAATAGTTTACATTATATATTGCAAAAGGCTTGGTCCAACCAGTTATGTCTCACCTATTTCTGTGCATAAATGTGTATAATGACAATGATACCCATACAATGATTCAAAATTACCCATATTTTTCATGTATTGATCACCTTTTTTGTACGATAATTCAGCTAATAGTATTATCTTCTCAAATGAGACACAACAATCCATCACACTAACCCTAATAATTTCCTCTAATGTTTAGATATTCATTTTGAATTGTCCATCCATTTGAGGATGATACATTTTTCTCATAATCAACTGAGTCCCAGGGGACTTCTATAAATATTTCCAAATTCAATATGATAACCTTTGGTCTCTATCATATAAAATCAAGACTAAAACACCCTTCTACTTTACGACATCTCAGATATATATTTTTCAAAATTTCTCCACCATATTGGATTCATGAACAGAGATAAAATGGCCCGACTTTATTATTTGATCCACTATCACCCATATAGAATCATGCTTTCAAATCATGTACGGTAGAACTGTTATAAAATTCATAATTATATGATCCCATTTCTACTTGGGAATTAGTAACGATTGCAGTATACATGCAGATCATTATTGATCTGCCTTAGCCTACTAATAGGTGAGGAATCTCCAAAAAATATCACCCTGCCATTATTTTAATGCTAACCCACCAAAATTTTTCATTGAACACCTTATAAATCTTTTTTCTTTTTGGATGAAAAAACCATATTGAATTTTTATAATCATGAAGGAGTTTTTTTGAAAATCCAATGGTATTACCATGATATCTCATAACCACAAAACTGATCTTATATCATGATTTCATACCACAATAGTCTCCAAACCATTTATTTTTTACCACATAATACTACATTCATAATTATATTTCAATATCTCTTTAACCATATCAAATAAATCATAAAAAATTAAAAAATAATGAAAAAACACTACTTCGATCTTCACAATCTAAGTGTATGTTTGAAGTCACTAACACTAGATTCCATTGATATGAAACCTCTTTCAAGAACACATTATGTGACTTTCTTCTTAATGAATCTACCATAGAGTTCCCTTTACCCAGTGCATACATTAATTGAAAGTTAAAAATTTAAAGGTACCACTTTAATAATATTTGTCTTAGATTCAAATATCTCTTATGCTAAAATGTGTTTCAAGATCTTATGATCCGCAAACACCATGAATTTCTCACCAAAAAGATAATGATGCCAGGTCATCAAAGCATAGAACTAAATTTCTAATTATATATCATGTATTGTGTAGTTAATATCATGTAATTGTAACATCCATTATCTATTGGCAAAAATATGATCCCTCTTTATGGGAACCTAGCCTAACCTAGATCCCAATGCTTGATAAACACCACATAGAAATGTTATAATTCTAAAAATATCAATATTAGTGATGATATAACATGAAATTTATTATATTGAAAAGACTTTTAACATTGATCATTCTATTATAAATGAATAATTTTACTTTTGAAAGATGTCATTGGTGAATCTAGTAATGAAATGTTGTGAAGAAAACATCGGTAAAAACCAGCCATGAAAAGGAAACTATATTTCCCAAAGGCATTTTTTGGTGATTTCTAATAGATCACAACATCCATATTTTTTTTGGATCTATAGAAACACCTTTATCAAAGAATAAGTTTCCAAGGAAATGTACATATTTATCAAAAAATAAGACTTTTAATGTTTGGAATATAGATGATGATCCCACAAGATACCTAACACTATCACCAAGTGTTGCTCCTGATCATGATTTTTTCTAGAATACACAAGTATTTTATCCAAAAATACTACCACAAAATAATCCAAAATACCTTTGAAATATCTGATTAATCAATTCTATAGATTCATTGGGTTCATTTGTGAGACTGAAAGGTATAAACTCATACTCTTAATGTCCATATCTACTTCTGAATGTTTTCTTTAAAATATCCTCCTTCTAAACCCACAGTTGGGGGTTTCCTGTATGAAATTAAATTTTAGGAAACCAATGGGATCCCATAAATTTATCAAACATGTCATCAATTCAAAGAAGAGGATACTGATTCCTTATCATAACATAAATAATCTTATAATAATCCACACAAAGTATAATTATTCTATGTTACTTTTTCACAAAACTATATGGTGCTACCCATTAAGATGTACTAGACCAAATGAACCTTTTTGTTTAAAACTCTTTCAATATGGCTTTCAATTCTCTTAATTATATTGGTTTCATCTTATAAGACAGAATTGAGATAGGTATGGTCCCTATTAAGAGATCAAATGTAAACTATACTTCTCTGGGGGGTGGAAACTTGGATAAATTATTAGGAATCATTAAAAAAGTAGTCAATAATTATTAGAAAGAATATATTCAAAATCTCATCCACTGATTTCAAAATCAAGGTTTCCAAAAGTAATGAGATATTTTCAACTGTTCCTGCCAATAATCCTACCCCACTTTCCTTTACATTCTGATTTCTTCGAAATACATGCTTGATGGCATCATCAGTTCTAAAACTAATTCTTCAGGTATATTAATCAATGTGATCATTGAACATTGTCAACCAATCCATACCCAGGACTAAGTCATATACATCTATTGTTAGCACAGAAAAGTCCCAAATCAATTCATCTACATAGATAGTTATAAAACATGATTTTCACACAATTTCTCGACATTATTTTTGATCTAGATGAGTTTGAATTTTAAAAATAGACGGAATCATCTCAACATTCCAACCTATGAGATCAACAGAACAAGAAAAAATAAACAAATGTGACACACCAATATAAAAAATTATTCATAGTGGTATAACTAAAAATAATCATACTTCTCACTATTGAAGGTTATGATTTATCATCCATGATCAGATACTCATCTCCACATAATTTCATACTCATTGCACTTTGCACTTTATTACCGAATTGAGATTTACCTGGGTGAGGAGTCGTGGTATTCCTAGATTCTCTATGCATTTATCTTGTTTTTTGATAAGAGATATTTTTTGCAGCCATATTTTTGAAGCATATAATTCCTAATAAGAATGAGATATGTACCTAGCACCTAACCTCATATAACTACCATAATAATTTTGTAGATATCCTATATTATTGTAATTTTGACACTCTCTAAATTTTTCATTAAAATAACACTTTATTTGATCAAGAGAAAAAATATTGAAAACATTCGGGTGTACCCTTTGGTTTTGGAGGAAGATTCACTGATATTGCTGTCTAATTCTGAGTCATACCACCACCATAGAATTAATTTTTCTTCTTCCTCTTATTCCCATCATTATAGTTCCCACCAGTTACTATAGGTATTAACATGACTCATCCATTTGTATTTCCTGATATATCGCATTCTTCCACTATTTATCTATTGTCTATATTTGTATAATATGCTATACAACCACTTTAAATAATTGAGAGAATATTTGGCCTTACCCCCGATTCAAAAATTCATACCTTCAAGGACACACTTTTAGAATCTTTGAGTGAAAAATAGACTAAATTCACAAATTTAACTACAAACACTATCATTGTGAGTTTATCTTGCATCAAAATGACTAATTATATTGTTATATTAATATGGAAAGTATGAGGGTATAATTTTTTGTTAAACATTTCTTAAAAATATTACCATATCATTCCTTTGTCAAATTTTTCCAGAACCATTAAATATCACCACTGGTGTGTTATATCTTATAGAACATATGTTTTCAAATACAGTTTCATCTCAACTAGTGTGCTAAGGAAATTATAGATTCCATTCAACCTTTTTAGCAACACTTATTCATTTTCCAGTTCCAAATCACCCAGAAATATTGGGGGAATCTGATTTTGGAACTGAATTAAATAATCTATTTTCCTTGTTTCAATATTTACATCTCATCTATCTATGTCCTGAAATTACAATACAATAATTTACAATAAATATTGCTTCACCCAAGGATCCATTGCACTTACATTCTTATTAGCCTCGTCAGGTTGGTTTCTATAGTGCATTCCCAGTGCTATTCCATATAACCAAAAGAAAACTCTACTTAGTCTCACTCCCTAACAATTCAAGTCTTAGAAATTTCAAATTTACTACATCACACATATCATAACAATGCCTCTCTAAATACAACAATTTCCACTTTAAATCCATTTTTAAAAATTCCACCATGATTTTGAAAATCAATTTTTTTTCAACTATTTTCAAAAATCAAAACTTTTTCACAAAATCATAAATCATTTCTAAAAATTAATTATGAACTATTAATATGAATTAATTTCATTAAATATATTTCACACTCTTATCATTAACTAAACCATTGATGATGAGGTGAAAACTCCTAGAAGTGTCTCAAAACACTCATGTACCCAACTCGGTTATAACTTGAGTTTCATTATAAAGAGGTTATCTATGCATTTTTATTTATTACATTTTAGGTTCTAAAAATACTATCTACATACAACCATTCTAAGAGACAGAAAAATATGATCTCAATGAAAAGGACTAAACCAAATGATGTAATTTTTAACATCTCACCCCTCCTCATGGTATTGAGAAGTGATAGGGGAGATACTAGCCCTTATATGACATCCCCAATATACTAAAGGAGGTAAATAAAGTCAAAGGGAATCATAAATAGTTGGGGGATGATTTTACCTTTTAATATTTAATGACCAAACAAATGATACCAATAAAAACCAAAACATCCTAATGATACATAAGTACCAATATGAAATCCAAAACAAGACTAAAAAAATAATAGCAATGTATAAGAGAAATAATTATGACATAACCAATGGAATGAATTGATAAAAAACGAAAAACCATGAAAGACTCTTGCAACAACTCCCAATATTCTCTAACATCAAAATCCATATACCCAACCGAAGGTATCAATAAGCATAAGTAAATAACTAGGATAAAATTCCATTACCTACATCTCGATATATAACATTTACAAATGCACCATGGTGCTGAAGATGGGGGTGAGTGTAAAACTCAGTAGGAATTCCCCAATGACTTCCCAACTCACACTGTTGGGATTGAATATGTTAGAAAATTTATATAAAATACATTGAAAAATTTTAAAGTAGTTTATATCCATCCAAAACAGTTTCCAATGAAAATAATCAAACAAGTCGTCGATACTATTTTTTCAAGAAATAAATCAACAAATAACATGATCATTTATCAAGTAACATAAAAGAATATTTTAACCATGTCTAAAAATATTATTTGGAAAATAATCCCATGTACACATAGATACTCAATAGAAAAACACACACACACACATAATTGGTGTTACCATTGATAATGGAACTTCACATCCATACTCCATCACTTTGATGGTGGTACTTAAGGAAAATTATCCATCCCACTTAACTAATTCCCAACCATTATTCCAAAATAATATCAACCAATTTCAACAGAATTATTTAATAAATAATTTACTTAAATCTTCTTACCATAATTTTAAAATAACCATTTTAACATTATTAAAAATGGTTTTCCAAAAATCCTTTTGATTCCCTTGATTTCCAAAACCATAATTCAGACGAGAATTTACTCAAATCACACCATTTATTTAAAAATATACAAGACATTAAATCAATTAAAAACCAAGATTTAATGTTCTACTAAACAGGTGTTCATAGAGAATACACCGACCTCTCAATCATAGTGAAAAATAGATAATTATACAACAATATTAACCAAGTGGCTAAATCATGAAGATTCCAACTTAACTCTTGTTCCTTTAAATCAATAAAAGCATATCCCATCAATATTAACATAAAAAACCATGGATCTATCCCAAAATAACTAGATCCATGATTTTAAAATTTTTAAGGAGAAGAGATCTAAGGAAAATGATGTAGAACAAGAACATACAGAAAATTCCATGTCTCAAATGCACTTGAATTCAACTTGGAATCACTCCCATATCAAAAGGATTTTCCACCACCATATTGGGAGGAAGAGGAATAAGTGTAATGGTATGTTTAGTAAAAAAACATGTGGTTTTGGAGGTGAATAGGATTAGATCTAAAAATTTTAGATCTAAGTCCAGGGTGCACGATTAGGGCGCACGATTAAGAAAACCGTGTGGTAACTGTGCATGAACCACTACCTCCAAACACACCAGGCATGGTTGGATCGCACATTTTGAAAAACCGTAAGCCAAGCATGCTATCCCCCACTATACAACATTTTAAATTTTCTACTATTCATCTGTATGATTTTGAAAAACTGTGTCCCAAACCATGCATGTCCCCAGTTTCCACTATTTCATTTTCACAGTTTCGTGGAGGTGTTTCACTATTTTCAACTAACCATGCTAAACTTTTGCACCTCCAGAAAATCCTATAAAAAGTTAAATCTCCAAGAAAACTTCAAAAACATAACCTAATAATTCTATATACTTTAAATACAATAAATAAATGGTCAACTACCTGAAACTAGGGGTTCAACATGTGTGGTTTTAAATTTGAAGAATACGTCACAAAATTTGAACTCGCTATATACCATGATTTATAACATTGATTTCAATGATTACTTATGGAAAATATAAAATGATATTATCAACTGGATGATTGATATATTTTATTTCAAAAATAATAGATAAATGAAGTCCTAGGGTGAAGAACAAAATGGACTAGAATTGATGTCGGCCCAATTCAAAGAGAATGGAATTTTGAAGATGGGATAAAAATGATGAGCCTAATTTTTGTAATTGTAATTTGATACCCAATTATATATGATCGAAGATCATATAGAAAGATTCCTAATAACCCTATTCAATGTTCGTGTGTTGAGAACCCAAATCTATATAAGAAAATAAGAGAGAAGGGATATAAATGGTGGAAATTAGGAAGAAAGGAGAGAGTTGGTCATGGTAGAACCAAAAGAGAATTTGTCTCTAATAACTCTAGAAAAAATATGCCACAAAATATGAACAATCCCTTGATAATTTAAGAATTTGGAATCAAAAAAATTGCAATCAAAATTCACCATAATAGCATTACCTTCATTTATGATTTTCAAATTGTACAAGGTGGGTAACTATTTATATCCAAATAGTGATATAAAATTCTCACACAAAGTTTCTATAAGATAAAAAAGCCTAAATGCTTATGTTGAAAATTATGGCACATTCCCATGACATCAAGGGACAAATAGAACACCCTATTGGGAAGTAAACACAAACAGCCCACCACTTTTGACATTGATGATTCCATAGTGGGATGGTCTTGAAATTCATATCACACCATGGGATGAGAATTTAAAAGCATATTTTGGTGTTAAGTAATGTCAATATATGCCTGAATAAATTCCCCTAAGAAAGTTTATTGGTATGGTCTTCTAATTCCCTGATTTACCCATTTATGGACACATTCATTCTCTTGGTCTGCACTCTTGTCATTGGGCCATAACTCCTCGCAACGGGCCCTTTGTGGTCATGTGCATTCCGCCCTCCTCCTCATGGTTTCCATCAACTCCTCGATCCCATATATTCCATGATACTCATAAATTGCTAATAAAACCATAAAAACCTAAAAACCATTGAAACCCCTAAAAGCCTAAAATTTTAAAACCCCAAAAAACCCTAAAAATCCAAAAAGACCTTATAACCCCTCAAAATACCAAAAAAAACCTTACAACCCATAAAAACACTAAAAAATCCTTAAGAAACCCTAATAACATAAAAAATGAAAAAATCTATGAAAATCATAAAAACATAAATAATCATAAAACCGCTATAAACGTAAAAATTCTAATATCCTTAAAAACTCAAACCCCATAAAACGTAAAAATACCCCAAAACTCCAAAAAACTATAAAAACCCTAAAAACCCTAAAAAATATCAATACCAATAAAACCATAAAAATTATAAAAACAATCCCTAATGATCCCTAAAAATATTCAAAACCCAATATTTTTTGAAAACCCATAAGATAAAAATAAATACATAAAAAAATTTAAAACCCCGAAAAACATAAAAAATGCTAAAATCCATTAAACACCAAAAACAACAAAAACACATAAACCCCAAAAAAACTTTAAACCCCTAAAAACCTATAAAACAGCAAAAGGAAGAGAAACAATAAAAATATTTTAAAACCCTAAAAATCTTAGAAACTATAAAAAACTTAAATCCCCTAAATAAATAAAAAACCCTTAAAACCATGAAAACCCAAAATTCTCTCAAAATCTGTAAAACCATAAAATCCCTAAAAACCCTAAAAACCATAAAGAAATAAAAAAATCCATAAAAATATCAAAAAACAGAAAGGCCCAAATAAACTGAAAAACCCCTATGAAAAAACATTAAAAACCAAAAAACACATAAAACCAATAAATACCCAAAAATGATAAATACCCAAAAAAACCAAAAACCCCAAAAACCCTTAAAATCCCTAAACCCCGGAAAAACCCTAAAAATCCTTAAAAATCCCAAAAATTTTAGAAAAACCTAAAAACATAAAAAACCCTAAGAACCATGAAAATCATTATGAAAACCATAAAACCTAAAAATCACTTAAAACGCCTAAAATCAAAAAAATCTAAAAAAATTAACAAGACCCTAAAGCACCATAAAATCCAAAAAACTGCTAAAAACATAAACCCCAAGAAAAAAAATAATTCTAAAAACCTATAAATACCCTAAAAACCACCACATTCATTGAAAACCCTTTAAACACGTAATTTTTTATAATCTCTAAAAAAACATTAGAACCCTTTAAAACTCAAAAACACCACTTAAAGACAAAAAAAATATAAAAAACCTAAAACCCAAGACCCCTAAAAACTAAAAAATCAATAACAACCCTAAAATGATATAAAAATCTTATAAATACCTAAAAATCCATAAAAATGTAAAAACCCCTAAAAACCCTGAAAAACATTAAGAAAAAAGTAAAATCCTAAACACACCTAAAAACTATAAAAATCCTAAAAGACATAAAAACATGTTAAAACAAAAAACTCTCAAAATACCTAAAACCAATAAAAATATTAAAAACCCCTAAAATCCCTAAAATCATTAAAACCCTAAAACCCGAAAAACCCCTAAGAAAATTTTAAAAACCTAAAAACACTTAAAACCGATAAATAACCTAAAAATTCTAATAACCCGAAAAACCAAAAAGAACATAAAACTCCAAAACCCATAAAACCATCAAACACTTTAAACCGCTTAAAACCACAAAACACTAAAAACTATTTAATCCCTGAAAAACATTAAAAACACTATGAACATTAAAAACCCCAAAAAATAAATAAAAAACATAAAAACGTAAAACCCCACAAAATACCTAAAAACCCTAAAAATCATAGAAAACATAAACCCCCTAAAACCCATAAAAACATAAAACCCCCAAAAAACCCCTAAAACTCTCTAACAAATCGTTAAAATCTTAAAAACACTTAAAACACCTAAAACCTAAAAACCCTAAATCCCTTTAAAAACACATAAAACACTAAATATCAATAAAAATCCAAAAAAACCCATAAAAATTCTTAAATATCAATAAAAATCCCTAAAAACATAAAAACCACCAAACCTTGAAAAGTCCTAATAAAACCTTAAATCTCTTAAAATTCATATAACCCCAAAATCCCTAAAAACACCGAAACCCTTGAAGTCCCTAAAAATATCCTAAAACCCATCAAAACTATAAAACCACCATAAAAATCATAAAACCCCATAAAATACTTAAAAGCAAATAATTTTTTTTAAAAAAAATTAAACCCTTAGAAATGTTAAAAAAGATCTTAAACTTCATAAAACCACTAAATAATAATAAAAACACACTAAAAACTAAAAAAACTGAAAAAAAAACCCATAACCCCTAAAAACTCATATAAATCCTAAAAATTAATAAAAATCTCAAAAAAATGTAAAAACCCAAAAAACCCCTCGAGAAACCCTAAGAAAACCTAAAAAACACTTTAAACACTTAAAACACTAAAAAACCTAAAAACACTAAAAAACCTTATAAAGTGTAAAAACACTCCAAATACCTAAAAACCTTAAAAATCATAAAAATAATAATCAATCCCTAAAAATCACTAAAAACATAAAATCCTCATAGAGCCCTAAAAACATATGTAATCTTTAAAATCCTATTAACACATAAAATCCATAAATACATAAAATAAGATAAAAACCCTAAAACCCCCACAAACCATAAAACTCCAAAAACATAAAAACCCCTAATTACCCAAAAAAAATCTAAAAAACACTAAAAATATTTTAAAACCATTTAAACCACAAAAAACATTTTAAAACACTGAAGAAATTAAAACCCCTATAAACTAAAAAAACCCTAAAACCCCAAAAAACCATAATAACACCAAAAAAACCTAGAAATAATAAAAATAAAAAAACCCCTAAAATTTAAAAAAATAAAATTGAAACCCCTAAAACCCCTAAAAACCAATAAGAAACCTTTAAAAACACTAAAAACACTTAAGACCCCAAAGATCACTATAAAATGGAAAACAATAAAAATCCTAAAAACCTTAAGACCCTAAAAACCCTCAAAATACCTAAATACTCCAAAACCCATAAAAATACTTATAAAGAAAAAAATACATCAACTATAAAAAACACTAAAACCTAAAAACCCCTATGAAATCCTTAAAAATAAAAAAAACATAAAACCCCAATAAAACTAAATATGATAAACACCCAAACAAACCCCAAAAATGTAACGCCCCAACCCTTGTTACCTAGAGTCGGTGCATTATTACATAACATTGGCATGATCATAAGAGATCAAGTCCTGAAAGACCAATCAGTTTAGTAGCCTTGTAAGTACTATATACATACATAAGTTTTACATTATATTATAAAATAAAAAAACATTGTGTATCCATTGAACACCCTCATATCCCTTAGACTATCCCTATAGGTGAATTTTAATATAATTCTTTGAATTCTAGGAAAAATAAAACATAAGAAAGGGGTGTGCTTAGATTCTCAGTAAGGCTAACAATATAGCAAAAACTATCATAAATATGAATAAACATTTAAGGCAATGTATAACAATAATAAAAGTCTTGTAAACTTAATCTTCAGTATAATATGGAAATGATAAAACAAATAATGTCATTTAATTATTCAGATTGATATTATACAAGCCTAATAATCACATGTAATATCAATAGCTAATCTCATAATGATGGAATGCATAATTCCAGACATCATAACCACATATTCAAGGACTCATGCCAAGACATCGAATAAAAAATATTGTGCAAGCCTTATTCAAAGACACTAGTTTGTCTCATGAGACCTATCGATGCATCGATGGGATATAGTGGACCCCATCCATCACTTATTACGTCCAATGCATTCCTCGTATGAAAAATATGAAACATAACATAAATATTCATATTAAACTAGCATACGAAATATTAGTACTTTAACCATAAATCGAGAATGACATAAAAATAGCACATCCATAGTCAATGATATCCTAAAACTATCAATAAAATGTGAAATATTGTATCATAATAAATCAACTTCAATTAAACATAAAATCCAATAATAGATTTTGAAATAGATGAAATCAGTATGAAAAACTATTTGAGAGAAATATCTCTTTCAACATTGAAATCATTTAACAATCGCATAATTTTAAATAAAAAAATTTATTTTGGAAATATTCTTATAATATTATAAGGGAAGCTTCTAATGTGTTATAATAGAATAAAATAGCTGCACTCGTTGTATATGTTAAAAAACATACTTAACTTAATTTGTTGAAAAGGTCATAAAGTACTTTGATTGGAAAATGATGGAATGATTCCTTTAAAAACAATTTATAAAAATTCAAACAAGGGTATAAATATCTTTAACCCATATTCTATAAAATTCTAAAAATATTATTAAATAAATTTTTATGAACCACTGATTTTGATGATAAAGAATTCCTAGTAGATACTTATGTATAAACAACCTCAGATAATAAAGAAATTGTAAAATAAACCCCTACCTTGTACTTTTATTTAGTCAAGGGTATGTTAACATCATTTATAATGGTTAAATAATTGTTATTAAATTATACAAGAACCACATAACAAAATATGAAATCATATATGATTCTCTAATATTTCTTTGTTAATAATATTTTAGTACTGTCATTATTTCAGGTGTTAACTGATTTGTTTTACTTTATATGTTTTTTATGTCAGTCATGTTTGTTAGGATAGGATGTATTTTATTCATATCTAGAATGATATTATGTTCTTAAAAAATATTTTTTAATCATAAAATGAAAATTATCTTGAATGGTTATGATGGGGAATGAAATCTTCTCATGTCGTGGAGACGGTAATCCGTACATACACACATGCGAAAATATCATTCTATTGATGGTGAAATGGTATGAAATTGGAAGTTATATTATATATATAGAATAACTAACATGTTAAATTTATTATTTAAATCAATTATACACATTATTATACACATATAAATAATTAAGTGTTGAATAACAAACTACACCATGACGTGGAGACGGTATGCTGTATGTATGCATGTATGGTGACATTGTCATTCATAGGATGGATAGAATAATGAATATAGTTGTACCATATTTATAATAACATCTCATTATGTGTAAGGTAATGGAGATATTATTTTATTATGGAATCCAAAAAGAAATAGGATGTTGAAGAAGAAAAGAACTTTGAAAGAGGTGATAAAATAATTACCTCTTCTTCAGGTGATTTCATTAGATTTGAACAAAAGGGATATTTAGGTTGGATTTTTGATAAAATAAGGCATATAGGTTGAATTGAGGGTATTTGGGAGGATATTTATGTATCTTTTGGGTGAGTTAAGTGGCCTTGTAGGTGTGAATTTAAGAGAAGGGGAAGTGCCCTTTTTAAAGAGAGGTGAGAGGCACTTTAGGAAAATGTTGAAATATTAATTTATTATAAAATTATTTTCGATTTCTAATAGATCCAAATAGATTTATTTAGATAATAAGGTTGGTATGCGTCGAAATAATCTCAACCAATATGTTTTAAACAAATTTAGGTTAACGTATTAACCTTATATTTTAGATTTAACTCTTCATCAAATATTTTACCTTTTACAATTTCTTATTGAATTTTATACTACATGATTAGTTAAGTCACTATAAAATGAAAATAGAACCTCAAGTGGTTAATTAATGACATATATAACATTATCTAATTCAATTGGAAGAACCATAGATTTTTATAACTATTAGATAATTTCATAAAATAATATTTTTTTAAAAAACTTTTATTTCTATTTTGACACTATTTCGTTTTTGGTTTTTGTGAATGTCATAACAAATTGATTACAAAGAAAAAAATACATTGAATAAACCCTAAAATGTAATATTTACCTATAAAATTCTTGGATGGAATCAAAAATATAAATTTACCTTTATTTTAATATTTATAATACAAATTTGTTTAATCATTCATTAATAAGGTAATTACTCTATCATCATTTTGTCATAAATAAATTTAATTATTTAATTTATAAAAATAAAAAATAAATTACCATGCTGTAGGAAATATTTTTAGATCTATAATTAATATTTATAGTTGAATTTATCTTATGTATAAATCTATATTAAAACTTGTATATTTATTAAAAATTGAATTTAACAATTTTAACTCATCTTTAAATAAAATATAATTATTCTCATAATCTAACCCAAATGGAACAAAAAGAATCTTATTTTTTTCATAAGGATTATTTTGGTCGAAAAAAACAAATCCAATAGAAATTTTACATGTGTTGGGGTAATTATATATTATTATAATATTATTTTTAACCTTTCATTAACATATTTAATTTTAATCATGGTAAATAAAATTCAAAATTTATTATTCACCAAAACATATTTCCATCCTATTGAGCCACATTTTACTTACTGATGACAACTGTGTATATTGTATTTCTTATATTCAATTCATTGTAGTGGTAAAATAACATTTTATACAAATTTAAAAATGTGCCTAGACGTTGGGAAAAAGACATTAAAAAGATCAATAAAATTCAATATATCTAATCATATTATGAAATTACTCCAATTAATTAAATTTTAATTATATATATATTATGTATCTATTTTTAAATTAAAATATATTTAAATTAATAATAATTATTTAAAAAAAGTTAGTATAAAACAATAACGCAGTATTTTTACTATTCGTCAAGAAATAAAATATTTCAGAAAAATACCAAAAATTCACACTATGCTAATTTTGATATTCTGAATACAAAAATGAATTCCATTTTGAATAATAAAATTTATAAAATTTAAAAAAGTGGGTTTTACTATTCATAAATGCTTTTCAAACGTAGTTTGAATTGTTGTGGTGTATAAGAACTCGGAGCTGTGTACAACACAAACTATTCTATTATTAAAAGGGAAGTGTACCATGGGAGATTGGGGTGTTAAAAAACCCTAAAAATCCTCAAAATAAATAAAAACTATAACCAACATAAAAATACAAAAAATTCTTTAAATCCTTAAAAACATAAAACACTAAAAACCTAGAAAAACTCTAATAAATCATAAAAAACATAGAACACTTAAAACTCCATCAAAACCTAAAAACATACAAACACAAAAAACCATTAAACCCCCAATAAGATCAAAAAACCCCATAAAACCCATAAAAATTCTGAAAACATAAAAAACCATAAAAAACCCTAAAAATAGAAAACTCCAAAACCCTTTAAAACTAAAAAAATGTTAAAAAAAACTGAAAACCAATAAAATCCTAAAAAATCTGAAAACCCCTAAAAATAAAAAAAACCCTAAAACCCATAAAAACCATAAAAAACTCAAAAAACCATGAAAATACTAAAAAAGACCCAAAATCCATAAAAACATAAAAAAACCCAAAAAACCCTGAAAAAAAATAAAAATGCTAAAAACAATAAAAAATTGTATACCCCTAAGAACCCTAAAAAAAAGCTGAACACACTCAAAATCGATAAAGCACCTAAAAATCCTAAAATGACCTAAAAATATAAAAACCTCTAGTAACACAGAAAAATCTTATGAAAATCTTAAACCCCTAAAAAACCTAACAAAAGCTAAATCACTAAAACCCATCAAAGTCCCTAAAAACCATAAAAAACATAAAAACCAAAAAACACCTAAAACACACAAAACCCCCTATAAAATACTTAATACTATAAAATACATTTAAAACCCTAAATATGTTAAAAATCCATAAAATATAAAATAACCTAAAAATCCAGAAAACCTAAAAATCCTAAAAACCCTCAAACCACTAGCAACCCCAAAAATCCATTAAAATCCTAAAAATATATAATAATCACTAAAAACATTAAAACACCTAAAAACATAAAGAACCCTAATAATATACGAAAAACATAAAAAACATAAAATCCAAAAAAAACCTAAAAAACACTAAAACATCTTTATAACAATTAAAACCCTAGAACCTTTAAAACCATAATACACATAATGACCATAATAACCCATAAAATCCATAAAACCCCTAAAAACCAACTAAAACCTTATTAACCATTTTAACACCTACAAATATCAAAAAACCCTTAAAACTCATAAAATTGTTAAAACCCATAAAAAACGAAAAAAATAAAAACTATAAAAATAATAAAACCCAATAAAATTTAAAAACCAATAAAAATCCATAAAAACCCTAAATATAACTAAAAATATAAAATCCTTTTAAACCCCTGAAAACTATAAAAAAATTCAATAAACCTTAAGTACCCAAAAAACCCCTAAAAGCCTAAATATCCCTAAAACCCATAAAAAATATTAAATATCCTAAAAATTCCCAACAAATATCTAAAAACATAAAAAACCCTAACAACATTGATAAACCATAAGAAAAATTTAGAAACATAAAAACACATAAAACCACTAAAAACCTAGAAAATTATAAAAACCCAAAAAACCCTAAAAAATTTTAAAACCCTAAAACCACTCAAAAACTCTAAAAATATAAAAACCATTAAAATCATAACTTTCCCTAAAAATTATAGAAAATATAAATACCCCTTATAATCCTTAAAATCCCTAAGAAAACATTAAAAACATAAAAACAAAAAAAACCACAAAAACCCAAAAAATGCTAAAAACCCTAAAAGACCATAAAACTATAAAACCCACAAAAAACCCTATACCAAAAATACCCCTGAAAACCGTAAAAACAACCCTATACCCCATAAAAACCCTGAAAATCCACTTAAAATATTAAAAACCATTTAAACCCTAAAAAGGATTAAAAAACTCTAAATCCAATTAAAACCCTAAAAACTAAAAAAACCCCTAAACCCCCCTAAAACCCCTTTAAAACCATAAAACCCCAAAAAACCTAAAACCCCCTCAAAATACCAAAAAATTAAAAAAAATATATGAAAAAACACCTAGAAACCCATAGGATAACCTTAAAAACATAAAAACCCTTAAAAATTGTAAAATTTAAAAAATTCCCAAAACCCTAGAAAACCCTAAAACTTATAAAACCCCCAAAAATGCTAAAAACCAAAAAAAATTGAAATACTAAAACAACTAAAACATTTAAAATTCAATTTAAACACCTAAAACCTTTATATACAATAAAAATCCTTATAAATCCTAAAAACTCAAAAAAAAACCTAAAACTGCAAAAAATTATAAAAATCCTAAATACCCTAAAACCCCCTAAAACCCTCAAACCCCTGAAAAAACCTCAATAACCCCTAAAAATCCTAAACAAGCCATAAAAATTCATAAAAAACAAAGAAAAACTTGAAAAATCCCAATGTAAACCACAAGAACCAAAAAATATTTAAAACCCCCCAAAAAATCTACAAACCCTAAAACCGTGAAAACCTTAAAACCCATTAAGCCCTCAAAATCCTGAAATACACTAAATATCCATAAAACCCTAAAAATCACTAAAAATAACAAAAATGAAAAAAATATCCTAAAAACACTATGAAAACCTTAAAAAACATGACACACATAAAACCTCTGGAAACATAAAAAACATTGAATCCCCTAAATGTCCTAAAAAACTCTAAAAACCATAACACCCCATAAAACATTAAAAACCCTAAAACCATTGAAAAAACATAAAACCCACCCAATGATCAAAACACACTTTAAACTCTTAAAAATTTTAAAAATATAAAAACCCCTTTGAAACTGAAAACAAAAAACAAAAAAACCCTAAAACCCCCTAAACACCCTAAAAACCCATAATCCTCTCAAAACGCCTAAAAACCTCAATATACATAAAACCCTTAAAACTCCAAAAAAATCCATAAAAATCTCTAAAATAATTAAAAACCCGGAATTACCCTATGAAATCTATAAAAACAAAAGACACTTTAAATCCCTAAAAACCTAAAAATCCAGAAACCCTGAAAACCCTATAATTTCTATAACCACAAAACCCATAAAAGTAAAATCTATAAAAACCCTAAAACCCCTAAAAACCACTAAAAACTATAAAAAACATTTAATCCCCTAAAATGTTAAGAAATCTAAAAAACCATAATACACATATAACATAAAAAACCCCTAAAATCCCAAAATACCAATAATCCTAAAAACACTAAAAACCTTAAAAATCCTAAAACCCCTAAAAATGATAAAAGTTGCAAAAATATCGAAACATCCCTAGAAAAATAAAAACTGTTATAAACCCTAAAATCCCCTATGAAAAACTAAAAAACTAAAAATTATTAAAATCTCAGAAAACCAAAAAACACTAAAAACAAAAAAACACGCAAAATCCCTAAAAAAATAAAATTCCATAAAAATACATAGAAATTTATAAACCCCTGACAAACTTGAAAAACCCAAAGCAAACTATAAAAATATAAAAAGTCTTAAAACCACAAAAAAAACTTATAAACACGAAAACCCATAAAAATAAAAAAACCCCAACGAACCATTAAAACCCATAAAACCCTAAAATCCCACCAAAACAATAAAAAAATTAAGACCAAAAAAATGTATAAAAACAATAAAAAATTAAAAGACTAAAAAATTCAAAAAATCCTAAAAACCAACTAAAACTATAAAAACCAAAAAAATGCTTACAATATAAAAACTCAAGAAAACAATGAAAATCCAAAATAAAACCATAATAACCTAAAAACAGTGAATACCCATAAAATCCTAAAAAGGATAAAACCCAAAAAAAACAAAAAACCCTCAAAAATAATAAAATCCCTAAAAAATCAAAAAAATGTCATAAAAAGCATTAAAAATCCAAAAGAACACAAAAAAATAAAACCCTGAATAACTCTAAGAAAACCATAAAAAGCTAAAAACACATAAAACCCCTAAATCCCCAAAGGTATATCAAAACCATAAAAGACCTTAAAAACCATAAAACCATTAAAAACTATCAAAACCCATAAAAATATAAAAAAATCCAAGAAACCATAAAAACCCTAAAAAATAAAAAATACTCTAAAACCCAACGAAACCATAAAACCCAAAAACACCTAAGAAAACCTTAAAAACATAAAAACACCTAAAACCCACAAAAAACTCAAAAGATAAATACCCAAAAAAACCCTAAAAATAAAACACCCCAACCCCTGTTACCCAATGTCGTTGCATTATTAGATAACATTGTCATGATCACAAGAGATCAAGTCCTAAAAGAACATTCAGTTTAGTAGCCTTGGAAGTACTAGATACATACATAAGTATTAAATTATATTTTAAAATAAAAAAACATTGTGTATCCATTGAACACACTCAAATCGCTTAGACTATCCCTATAGGTGAATTGTAATATACTTATTCGCATCCTGGGAAAAATAAAACATAATAAAGCCATGAACATAGATTCTCAGTAAGGATAAAAATATAGCGGAAACTATCATAAATAAGCATAAACATTTAAGGAAATGTATAAGACTAAAACATAGGTATTTTAAACTTAAACTTCTGTATAACATTGAAATGATAAATCAAATAATGTCATTTACTTATTCACATTGATATTCTACTAGTAGAATAATCACATGTAATATCAATATCTAATCTCATAATGATGGAATGCATAATTTCGGACATCATAACCACATAATAAAGGCCTCGTGCTAAGACATCAAATACACAATATTGTCCATGCCTTATTCCAAGACACTAGTTTGTCTAATGATTCCTATTGATGTATCGATGGGATATAGTGGACCCCACCAATCACATACTACGTCCAATGCATTTCTCATATGAAAAAGATGAAACATAACATAAACATTTGTATTAAACTAACATACGAAATATTAATACTTTAACCAAAAATAATGAATAAAATAAAAATATCACATCCATAGTCAATGATATTATAAAACTATCAATACAATATGGATTATTGTATCATAATAAATCAACTTCAATTAAACATAAAATCAAACAATAGATGTTGACATAGATTAAATGAATACGAAAAACTATTTGAGAGAAATATCACTTTCTACAATGATATCATTTAACAATCGCATAATTTTAAACAAAAAAATTAATTTTGAAAATATTCTTATAAGATTTCAAGGGATGCTTCAATTGTGGAATAATAGTGGAAAATAGTTGCACCTGTATAAAATGTTAAAAACATACTTATCTTAATTTTTTGAAAAGTTAATAATGTACCTAGTTTGGAAAATGATGGAATGATTCTTTTAAAATAAATTTATAAAAATTAAAACAAGGGTATAAATATCATTAAACCATAGTCTAGGAAATAGTAAAAATATTTTTAAATTAATTTTTATGAAACACTAATGTGGATGATAAGGAAGTCCTAGTAGATACTTGTGTATAAACAACCTCGGATAATAAAGAGATTGTAAAATTAACCCTAACCATGTACTTTTCCTTAGTCAAGGGTATGCTAACATCCACTATAGTGGTTAAATAATTGTTATTAAATTATACAAGAACCACATACCTAAATATGATATCATATATGATTCGCTAATATTACTTTGCTAATAATATTTTAGAACTATCATTGTTTCAGGTGTTAACTAATTTGTTTTACATTATATGTTTTGTTATGTAAGTCATGTTTGATAGGATAGGATGAATTTTATTCATATCAAGAATGATATTATGTTCTTAAACAGTACTTTTTAATAACAAAATGAAAATTATCTTGAATGGTTATGATGTGGAATGAAATCTTCTCGCGTCGTGGAGACGGTAAGTCATACATACACACATGTGAAACTATCATTCTATGGATGGTGAAATAGTATGAAATTGGTTGGTATATTATATATAAAGAATAATTAAGATGTTATATTTATTATTTACATCAATTATACACATTAATATACCCATCTAAATAATTATGTGTTGAATAACAAACTACCCCACGATGTGGAGATGGTAAGTCGCACATATGCTGGTATGGTGACTTTGTCATTCATAGGATGGATAGAATAATAAATATGGTTATAACATATTTATAATAAAATTTCATTGTGTATATGGTACTGGAGTTATTATTTTAATATGGAATCCAAATAGATAGAGGATGTAGAATAAGAAAAGAACTTTGAAAGATGTGATAAAATAATTACCTCTTCGTCAGGTGATTTCATTAGATTTGCACAAATGGGATCTTTAGGTTGGATTTCTCATCAAATTAAGGACTATAGGTTGAATTGAGGGTATTTGGGAGGATATTTGAGTAGGTTTTGGGTGAGGTAAATAGCTTTGTAGTTGTGAATTTAAGAGAAGGGGAAGTGCCCTTTTATAAGAGAGGCAAGGGGCACTTTTGGAAAATCCTGAAATATTAATATATTATTAAATTATTTTCAATTTATAATAGATCTAAATAGATTTATATAGATTATAAGTTGGGTGTGGGTAGAAATAATCTCAACCAATAGGTTTTAAAGAAGTTTAGGTCACCATATTAACCTTATATTTTAGATTTAACTCTTCATCAAATAGTTTAACTTTTACAATTTCTTCTTGAATTTTATACTACATGATTAATATAGTCACTATAAAATGAAAAGAGAACCTAAAGTGGTTAATTAATGACATATATAACATTATCTAAGTCAATTGGAATAACTTTATATTTTTAGAACTATTGTATAATTTAATAAAATAGTATTTGTTTTAAAAATTATTTATATCAATTTTAACACTATTTAGTTTTTGGTTTTTGTGAAAGTCATAACAACTTGATTACATAGAAAAAAATATGTTGAATAAACCCTAAAATTTAATATTTACCTATAAAATTATTGGATAGCATCATAAGGTTCAATTTACATTTATTTTAATATTTATAAGTCAAATTATTTTAATCATTCTTTAATATGGTAATTATTCTATCATCATTATTTTATAAATAAATTTAATTATTTAATGTATAAAAAAATTTAACATGATGTAGGAAATATTTTTAGATTTATAAGTAATATTTATATGTCAATTTATCTTATGTATAATTCTATATTAAAAATGGTATATTCATTAAAAATTGAATTTAACACTTTTAACTCATCTTTAAATAAAATATAATTAATGTCATAATCTAACCCAAATGGAACAATTATATTATTATAATATTATATTTTACCTTTAATTAACATATTTACTTTTAACTGTGGTAAATAAAATTCAAAATTTATTATTCACCAAAAAATATTTTCATCCTATTGAACCAAATTTTACTTACTGATTACAACCAAGTCTATCGTATTTCTTATATTCAATTCATAGAAGTGGTAAAATAACATTTTATACAGATTTAAAAATGTGCCTAGAAGTTGGGTAAAAGACTTTAAAAAGTTCAATAAAATTTAATATATCTAATCATATTATAAAATTACTCCAATGAATTAAATTTTACATATATTGATATTATGTATTTATTTTGACAATAAAATAAATTTAAATTAAAAAAATTATTTAATTAAAAAGTCAGTTTAAAACAATAACACGAAATTTTTACTATTTGTAAAAAATTGAAAGATTTCAGAAAAATATCAAAAAATCACACTAAGATAATTTTGCTATTCCGAATACAAAAATGAATTCCATTTTGAATAATAAAATTTATAAACTTCAAAAATCATGTTGTACTATACATAACTGCTTTCTAAACGACTTGTTTAAATGGTTCTGGTGTGCTAGAACTCGGAGCTACGTACAATGAAAGCTATTGTATTATTCAAAAAGAAGTGTACCATGGAATCATGGGGTGTTAAAATACCATAAAAATCCTCAAAATAAATAAAAACCATAACCGACATAAAAATCCTAAAAATTCCTAAAATCCCTAAAATCATGAAACCCCTAATAACCAAGAAAAACTCTAAAAAATCTTAAAAATCATAGAACACATAAAACTCCTACAAAACCTAAAAATATAAAAACACAAAAAACCATTAAACCCCCTTAAAGACCCAAAAAAACCATCAAAACCATAAAAATTCTGAAATCCTAAAAATCCATAAAAAACCCAAAAAATATAAAACTCCAAAAACCCTTTAAACCTAAAAAAGTATTAAAAATACTAAAAACCCTTAAAATCCTAAAAACCTGAAAACCCCTAAAAATCCAAAAAAACCCCTAAAACCCATAAAAACCATAATAAACTAAAAAAACCATGAAAATCTTAAAAAAGACACAAAATCTATAAAAACATAAAAAAAACCCAAAAAACCCTGGAAAAACATAAAAATGCTAAAAACACTAAACAATACATACACCTAAGAACCCTAAAAAAAGATGAACATAATCAAAATCAATAAAACCCCTAAAAACCTAAAAATCCTAAAATGACCTAAAAATATAAAAACCCCATGTAACCCAGAAAAATCCTAAGAAAGTCTTAAAACCCCTAAAAAACCTAACAAAAGCTAAATCCCTAAACCCCTCAAAGTCCCTAAAAACCCTAAAAACCTTAAAACCCATAAAACACGCAAAACCCCCAATTAAATACTTAATAATATAAAATCCCTTTAAAAACTTAAATATAGAAACGACTTTCTCGATCTGAGGAATCCTACGCAAATGACGGTGCATCAATCGGAGGTCTGTAGCTCATGTTTTGGGTGATTAACCGAAAAGGGTCGAAGAGGGGGGTCTGGGCCCGGTCCGACCCTGCCCAACCCGCCATGGGTCGGCCCGAAACGGGTCGACCTGACCCAGGTCTGGGTTCGGCCCAATAGGGTGCGGCCCGGCCCCGTGGCTATGGACCGGCTCGGTTGGCACGACCCGGCCTGGCAGGCACGGCCCGGCCCGGCTGGCGCAGCCCAGTTGGGTGTGGCTCGGCCTGCTGGCCGAGCGAAACGGGGGGCGCGACCCCCGGTTTCTCCGTAACGGCGGTGCCAGGCTGGCGTCACCCGGTCTCCCCGGAACCCGCTTGACGAGAATTTCGCTCCACCACCGCCCACGCAGGTGCTACAGCGGTCTTCCGACGGCGGTGTGCTAGGGCGCCATTGTCTCCAGGTAGCCGGTCGGCACCGACCGCCGCCCCCAGTCATGGGCACCACTACGCCAGCGACCGGTGCCGCTGTGATCTTCCACTGGCCACTGGAGTCATTCCGGTGGTCTGTTTTTCCCCCCTTCTACATCTGCGGCCCTCTTGGATTTTCCTCTACACTGAGACGACCTCAAAACGTCGTTTCCCTTCCGTTCACCCATCGCCAATAAATCCGCGCATCATGAAGGATATGTCAGTGGGTTCAGACTTGTTTGTCAGCCCGTACCCACCGCGTTAGAGGCTCAAACAATCACCCAACAAATAAGCGCCCATGTTGGAGGGTATAAATCATATATATAAAGTTATACAATATCCCTCTACCTCAAATCAAGGTGCATTTGTCGTTGATGGCGTTGATTCATTGACGTCAGGGTGCATCCAATGAGAAGGCATCGTTGTTGGCGAGCGATGTCTTCTCCTTCGACATGGGGGAAAAGGAAGGAATATGGCGTTCCTCGTAGGCATCGCCTCACGTTCTTGTCCCGGTTGAAGAAGTGGAAGAATAAGAAGTTGCTTCTCATTCTCTGAGACATGGAGTGTTCTTCTTCGTGGAATGATTTTCTCCAAAGAGTTCTTACCCAATCCTCTAAAAGATCCACCAACCCACAGAAATAATAGGCTCCCATTTTATTTAATTGTTGAAAAGATTTTTAAAATTCAAAATCTAGAATTAAATTAATTGAATAAGTTCCATTCATTAATTAGTGGGTTGGCATATTAAATGTGACGGGGAAGGTGAAGAGTTAATGGGGGTTCATGTTTGTTAAAGAGGATAGTTTAAGAGGTTAGGGATCGTGTGGGCCCCACCACCATTATCCTCCAATGAGAGGTTATTTGGGGTGTGGGACCCACATCCAACCCCTCTTTGGAGGAAATAACCACCATCAAATAAAAATTACGTGCACATAATTATTATTATTTTTTTAACAAATCTCCAAAAATTATCTTCTCCTCCCGAGAAAATGAAATTGTGGTAAAGGTATCCTTATGCGAATACTAGCGCTGCGATTTCTTCGATGTCCTCGGATTTCAATTTCGAGAACCGGTTCAAAAGATAGAAAAACCCGCACATATGTTTACTGAATGTACCTGAAAAAAACTTCAGAAATTGATTTTTGGCACACTGGGCCTTAGAATTTGGTGCTGTTAGAAACTACAGACTCCTAAAATTCCAAATAATTTAAGAAAAACATTTCCTTGAAATTTCTGGGTCTTATCAAAAACCATAAAAAACTAAGAACTATAAAAACCCTTTATATCCTTAAAAAGGTTCATGAACTCTAAAATCCATAAAAAACTCTAAAAACTCAAAATACCACTAAAAACCCAAAAAAAACTATAAATCCATAAAAACCTCCCAGAACACTCAACACCTTAAAAACCATAAAAATCCTAAAAATACCTAAAAATCGATAAAAATGTAAAAAACCCTAAAAACTGCAAAAAAACATTTAAAACCTAAAAACACATAAACACCCCAAAACCTAAAAAGCCCTAACAACCTAAAAACACTAAAACCCCTCAAAATCCCAAAAAACCCTAAAAACAATGAAAAACATAGAAATACCTAAAAATCCCTAGAATCATAAAAAACCCCAAAAAACATTAAAATCATTATGAAAACCTTAATATCATAAAAACATAAAACCCCCCAAAAACATAAAAATGCAACACTAAAAGACACTAAAACCCTATAAAATCCTCAAAAGACCAAAAACTCTAAAAAGGCATTACATACCTAAAATTTAAAAAAAACATTAAAAACCTTTAAACTCCTAAAAACAAAAAAAACCCTAAGACCCAAGAAACAATAAAAACCATAAAACTATAAAAACCTTTAAACTCCCTCAAAACCCAAAAAACTATAAAAATCATAGAAATCCTAAAAATCTATAAAACCCTAAAAGCATTAATAAACGCGAAAATCATTAAAAATTAAAAAAAACACATCAAATCCCTAAAAACTATAATTACCCTAAAAATCCTAAAAATGCTAAAAAATGATAAAAACCCTAAAAACCCAAAAACCACCCAATCCTTAAATCACCCTAAAGTGCCATAAACACCATAAAAATATCTAAATACTCTAAACCCCATTTAATCCCCAAAAAAATTAAAATCTCAATAAAACAATAAAAAATCACAAAACTCCCCAAATCCCTAAAACCCTTAAAAACATTAAAAATCCAAAAAATGCGTAACAAACCCTAAAAACCCTAAAAATTCATTAAAACCTAAAAAAAGTTACAAATCCTAAAAAGTCCCAAAAATCCATAATAACGTTAAAAAACCTAAACACCCTACAAACAATAAGAAATCTGTAAAACATAAAAATAATTAAAACCCCAAAAACCCCAAATAAATATAAAAACTCTAATAATAATAAAAATCCGAAAACCCTTAAAAACCATAAAAATCTCTAACAACCCTAAAACCCATAAAAATCTAACAAATATCCCTAAAATACATAAATATATAAAAAACCATGAACCATGAAAATCCCTAAGAAAACCTTTAAGCACAAAAAACAGTTAAAACCCTAAAAACCATAAACATCTAAAAGATATAAAAACCCTAAAAGATCAAAAAAATAAAAAAACTACTAAAACCATAAAAACCCTAAAACATTAAAAGACACAAAAACCCATAAAAACCATAAAAACCAACTACAAACTCTAACAACCCTTTCAAACCATAAAAATATTAAAACCTCTAAAAACTGTAAAAGCCCATGAAACCCAAAAAAACCAAATAAACATAAAAAACCTAAAAACTCATCATAATTTATAAAAACCCTAAAACAAAAAATACGTAGAAAGATTTAAAAATCCCCTGAAATATAAAAACTCTAATAACACTAAACTCCTCTATGAAAACAATAAAAACCCTAATGAAAACAATAAAAAACTAAAAAAACTAAAACCCCAAAAAAACCTAAACAGTAATAAAAACCCTAAAAACCATAAAAACCTGAAAACTGTAAAAACACTAAAAAAATTCAAAATTCCTAAAATCCCTCAAAAACCATAATAATTCTAAAAAAATCCCTAAAATTCCTAAAAACTTATTAAATCTTTAAAAACATAAAAACACTAAAAACACCGAAAAACCAAAAAAATAAAAAATCATTAAAACCATAAATGAACAAAAAAAACAATAAAACCCCTAAAAACAATAAAAACCCATAAAAAATTTTAACCCTATAAAAACCAATAAAACCCTAAAAATAATTAAAAAACTAAAATCCCTTTTACCCCTTAAAAATGTTATAAAACTATAAAAAACCAAAAAAACCACAAAAAACAAAAAAAATATCTACAACCCAAGATCCCAAAAATCCCAAAAAAAACTTAATAAAACCAAAAAAACCAAAAAAACCCCTAAATATCCTAAAAATATCTAAAAATAAATAAAAATATAAAAACCCTAAAAACCTTAAAAACAAAGAGAAAAACATAAAACCCCAAGGGAACCTTAAAAATGCTAAAACCCTTAAAAACCAACCCCCCCTCAAATCCCTAAAAACCCTAAAAAAACCTAAACAACCCAAAACATTGTAAAAACCCCTAATAACCGGAATAACCTTAAGAAAAACATAAACCATAAAGAAATATAAAATCCATAAAAATCTAAAAACCCTAAAGGCTCTAAAAACCCTAATCCACTAAAACCCTTAAAAATAACTGAAAACCAAAAAACCAAATACAAATCCAAAAAAGGCTAAAAACTCTAATACCCTTTAAATGGAAAATAATGTTAAAATCTCTAAAACCAATAAAATACCTAAAAATTAAAAAACCAAAAAAATCCCTAAAAACCATACAAATCATAAAACCCAAATATTCCTTAAAAACCATAAAACCCAAAAATTCCTTAAAACCCATAAAATCCATAAAAATTCAAAAAATCACCAAAGATCCCTAAAACATAAAAAATCCATAAAAATCCTAAAAAACCTTAAGAAAACCATAGAAACCTAAAGACACTTAAATCCCCTAAAAACCTAACAACACTAAAAACTCTAAAATACCCCAAAATCCAAAAAACCATAAAAACAATAAAAACACACAAAATTTCTAACAACCCAATAAATCCTTTAAAATCCTAAAAAGGGCACAAAAATCCATAAAAAACCCTAAAAACCATGAAAACCCCTAAGAAAACATTAAAAACCTAAAAATCCCTAAAACCCCCAAAAATTTAGAAACACTAAAAAACTGAAATCTCGTTCAAAATAACTTAAAACAACTAAAAATCTATAAATACTGAAAAATACCTAAGAATCCATATATCCCAAAAAATAACTAAAAACTCCAAAAAACTATTTAAATCCCTAAAAATGTTAACAAACTCCAAAAACAATAAAACTCTAAAAAACACACAAAAACCCTAAAACCCAAAAATTCGCTGAAAATAACTAAAAATGCTCAAAATAACTAAAAACACTAAAAATTATTAAATCCTTAAAAATTCCTAAATAATCATAAAAAAAATACCCTAAAACACTAAAAACATTTTAAAAAACCCTACAACACTAAAAACACTTAAAACCCCTAAAAACATAAAAACATGAAAACCCTAAATAATATAAAAACCATAAACCCACTCAAAAACGATAAATAACCTAAAACACAAGAAAAATACTTATAAACCCCAAAAATTCTTGAAAAATGTTGAAAATTCTAATGAACCCGAAAAATCCAAAGAAAACCTTAAAATAATAAAAACACATAAATGCTCTGAAAACTTCAAAACCCAAAAACCTAAATACTCTTTCATTACCCTAAAAACCCTAAAAACCTCTAAAACCACAAAACCCATAATACCCTAAAAATACACTAAAAACTATACAAATCCTTTAAACCCCTAAAAACATTAAAAACTCTAAAGAACCTTTAAACCCCTAAGAAATCCAAAAAAATCCAAATAATCCAAAAAACCAAAAAACACAAAAAAACCCTCAGAACCCTCAAAATCCCTAAAAACCATAATAATCCAAAAAAACCTTAATATAATTAAAAAATAAAAATCCTTAAAAACCATAAATACCCATAAGAAAACCATAAAAACCTAAAAACAATTAAAACCGCTAAAACCCTACAAAACACTACAAACCCTAACCCCCAAAAAAACTCTAAAACCTTTGAAAATCCATAAAACCCCTAAAAACCCATAAAATTCTTTAAAAGTCCCTAAAAACTCTAAAAATTTAAGAAACCTAATAACCATGAAAAACCAATTGAAAACCATAAAAACCTATAAACTCTTAAAACTCCTAAAAACCAAAAAATATTACAAACCAATTACGTCCCTAAAAGCCCCTAAGACCATAAAAACCCTAAAAACCTAAAAAAACTAAAAAAAATAAACCCCTAAAAAAACTAGAAAATATAAAAACCCTTTAAAACCAAAAAATTGGTAAAAACTCTAAAAAATATTAAACACCCTAAAAACAAAAAAATTCCCAAAAAACCCAAAAAACCCAAAAAACCAATCAAATAACCTACTAACCATAAAAACTCTAATAATTCTAAAAAAACATAAAGCAATAAAATGAAAAAAACCAAAAATATCTGAAAACCCCTAGGAAAAATTTAAAATCCTAAAAACACATAAACCCCTTAAAAAACTGAAATATGTTAAAAACCCAAATACCAAAAAAACCCAAAAAACATAAAAAACCTAAGAATCCTTATAAACCCTAAAAACCATAAAAATAATAAAATCCCTAAAAATCCTTAAAAAATATAAAAACCTCTAAAAACCTAAAAAACCGAAAAAATCCCCTAGAAATTCTAAAAATTCTAAAAAAATAAAAAAACAATAAAAGACCCTAAATTCCATAAAAAAAATCTTTTAAACCCCTAAAAATGATAAAAACTACAACAAACCCTAAACACCCTAGAAAACTAAAAAAAACCTAAAACACAATAAAACCCTAAAACCCCTCAAAATCCTTAAAACCCATTAAAGAATATACAACTTATAAAAAGCCCTAAAAATATCAAAAACACAAGATACACTAAAAACCCTAAAACCCCCTTCTAAAATCATAAATAACTATAAACACTTAAACCCCCCCCCAAACCTAAAAAAATGAAAAAAACCCTAAACCCCTAAAAACCTCTAGAAACTCTCAAAATCCCAAATAAACATAATAACCATTAAAATCCTAAAAAATCTCAAAAATCCCAAAAAAAAACATTAAAACCCTTAGTAGCCATAAAAAACACTATGAAAACATTAAAAAACCTAAAAACACATAAAACTGCTAAAACCTAATAAA
This sequence comes from Viscum album, assembly GCA_963277665.1. Taxonomy (NCBI): domain Eukaryota; kingdom Viridiplantae; phylum Streptophyta; class Magnoliopsida; order Santalales; family Viscaceae; genus Viscum; species Viscum album. The sequence continues at coordinate 2,121,069,424 of OY728120.1, forward strand.
CTCAAAATGAACATAAAAAATAAAATACACTAAAATCCTAAAACCCCAAAAATCTAGAAAACACCTAAAAATTTGAAAAACACTGAGAACCCGTAAAAACCTAAAAAAACCTCCAAAACCCCTTTAAAACCCTAAAAATCATAAAATACACTAAAAACCTTAAAACCCCTAAAAACATAATGACCCCCAAAACCCCCAAAAAAATCATAAAAATCATAAAAACCTACAAACCCCTAGAAACCCTTAAAAAACTATAATAAATATTTAAATATAAGGAAATAATTAAGATCCCTAAAACTCCTAAAAACACTAAAACCCTAAAAACATTAATAACCCTCAAAATCACTAAAACCCAGTAAATCCATAAAAATAATAAATAATCCCTATATATATCTAAAAACATAAAAAACTAAAAAACAATGAAAATACCAAATAAAACCATAAAATCCTAAAAACACATTAAACAACAAAAAACCAAAAAATGTTAAAAGCCCTAAAAACCTAAAAGACCCTAAAACCCCTAAAAACTGTAAACCCCTTAAAAACCATAAATTCCCTAATAACACATAAAAACCTAAATACCACTAAAATCTATAAATCCCCTTTAAATACCTAAAAATGTTAAAAAACACTAAAAAACCTATTAACCCAAAAACCCAAAAATTGTCACTAAAACCCCAAAAACCATAAAAAAATAAAAACCTAAAAAAACATCAAAATACCTAAGAACCAAAAAACATAACAATAATCAACAAAAATCCCTTAAATCACTAAAAATAATGGAACACCAAAAAAACATGAAAACCATAAAAAGCAAAAAAAAACAAAAAAATCCTTAAAAACAATAAAAGGTGAAAACGTAAAACCCATAAAACCCCTAAATATCCATAAAAAACCTCAACTCCCTAAAATCCATAAAACTAGTAAAAATCATTAGATGTCCCAAAAAACTCAAAAAAACATAAAAAAACTAAAAACATAACCCCCCCATAGAAATCCTTCAAAACAATAAAAAACATAAAACCCCTTTAAAACTAAATAATTCAAAAACACTAAAAACACTAAGGCACCATAAACCCACTTAATAACATAAATACCCCTATAAACCTTAAAAAACTCTAAACAAAAATAAAAACCACAAAAATAATAGAAAACTCTAAAACCCCTTTGAAACCATAATTTTTTTTAAAAAAAATACTATGAAAATCCATAAAAACATAAAAACATCCAAAATCACTAAAAAAATAAAAACCCAAAAAACTAAAGAACACCTCAAAATCCCTAAAATCCAAAAAAAACATAAAATTATTAAAAACAATTAAAATCCTTAACATCATAAAAACCCATCAAATCCCAAAAAATCATAAGAAAACTTGAAAACCTAAAAATACTTAAAATTCATAAAAACCAAAATATTCAAAAAATCACTAAAAAACTAAAAACCATAAAAACAATCAAAACCCCTAAAACCCTAAAAAATCATAAATATCCTAAAAATACAAAAAATTTGAAACCCCATAAAAACCATATGAAATCCTAAGAAAATCAAAAAAAGCTAAAAACACTGAAAACCCCTAAAACCCTAAATATTTTTAATACCCTAAATACTGTAGAATTCCCAAAACCCTAAAAAAATCCTAAAAACCATAAAATTCCATAAAAACCACAAAGAATCCCTAAAACCCCATTAAAAAAACTAAATATCCTTTAAACACATCAAAACCTCATAAAATACAAAAAATATTACAAACTCCAAAAACCAAAAAAACCCCATAAAAGCACATAAAAATTAATAAAATCCCTAAAAATACATCAAACCCTTAAACCCCCCCCCCAAATACCTAAAAACCATAAAAACATTAAAGTTATAAAAAATCCATAAAATCTCTAAAAATATAAAAATCCATAAAAACAATAAAAATGCCAAGGAAAACATAGAAAAGCGAAAATCAATTATAACCCCTAAAACCCCTTAAAATTCTAAAAACCCTACAAATGCTAGAAACCCTAAAAACCCTAAGAAAGTAAAAAACCCAAAAACACTTAAAAATGCCAAAAAACCTTTGAAAACCATAAAAAACCTGAAATTCCTTAAATACCAATAAAAATGTCAAAATACTAAAGAACCCTAAGAAAACCTTAAAACCCTAAAACATTTAAAACCCCTATTACCCAAAAAATAAAAAAAAACCTTAAGAACAATAAAAAACATCAATAAACATAAAAATATCCTAAAAACTTAAAAATACCTAAAAAACCGAAAAACACATAAAACCCTATAATATCATATAAAATAACTAAACCCACAAAAATCCTTTCAAACCCTTAAATTTTTCAAAAACCCTAAAACACTAAAAAACCAAAAAAAATTCAAAAAACCCCAAAAACACAAAAAACCATGAAACCCTAAAAAGTTAAAACCATGTAATGCACTAAAAACCATAAATACTATATAAATAATAAAACAACCTCAGGATTACATAAAATGTAAAAAAAATAGAAAACCTCGATAAAAAATAAGAAACCCTTAAAATTATGAAACCACTAACAACCCCTAAAAACCTAAAATCTCTAAAAACCCTAAAATCCCTAAAAACATCAAAATCACTAAAGACCCTAAAAACCATAAAAATAATAAAAATCCCTAAAAACATAAAAAACCTTAAAAAATGAAAAAAAACCTAAGATAACAATAACCTCCTAAAAAGCATTAAACCCCTAAAAACCTAAAAAATGATAAAACCCTGAAAGACCTTCAAAAGGACGTAAAGACCCCAAAAAACCATTATCACCTTAAAAACTAAAACCCCATAAAACTGTAAAAACCACTATAAACCGTAAAAAATAAATAAAAACCCTAAAACACTAAAAAACCCATAAAATAATAAAAACCATAAAACCCAGAAAAAACCATCAAAATCCCTAAAAACCAAAAAAACCTAAAAACACTAAAAATACGTAATGAAATAAAACCCTAAAAACCTTGAAAATACTTAATAAAACAAAAAAAACATAAAAACACTTAAAACCCCTAAAACCAAAAAAATGATAAAAACCCAAAAAAAAACTCAAAATCGCAAAAAAAACCAATGAAATTTAAAAGTTATAAAGGCCTTAAAAATCCATATAAACATAAAAAACAAAAAACACCCTAAAACCGATTAGAAACATATATTATCCTAAAGAAAATAAAATCCATAATTACCAAAAAATGATAAGACCCTAAAAACCCCAAAAAACACTAATAACCATAAACCCCCTGAAAACCATAAAAACCAAGAAAAACATTAGAAACCCCTAAAAACCCATTAAAACATAAAAATAAATAGAATCTATAATATCCATCTAAACTAAAAAAAATTTATAAAACACTAAAAAACCATAAATTCCCTAAAAAACTCAAAAAAATCATAATGATTAAAAAAACAATATAAACCTTAAAAACCCTCAAAATAACTAAAAACCCTAAAATTATTCAAATCCAAAAAGATCCCTAAAAACACCTTAAAAAATAAAAAACCGTAAAAACCCTATAAAACCTTAAGAAACCATTAAAACCTAAAAAAAATTAAAACCTATAAAAAATATAAGAAACACTAAAAACCTTAATTCCCATAAAACCCTAAAAACCATAAAAAACCTCCAAATTCATAAAAACCCTAAAATCCCATAAAACCATAAAAATATCCAAATATTTCTAAAAAACATAAAAAAACACTAAAAATATGAAAAAATGAAAACCAGATAAACGAAAAAACTCTTGAAACCCCTCAAAACTAAAAAACACCAAAAATCGTAAAAGACCCTAAAAACTCTAAAACATATAAAAACCATAAAAAAATAAGACCATAAAAACCCAATAAAAAACCCATAAAATCCATAAAACCACTAAAAACTCTAGAAACCCTTTAAACCCATAAATATATTAAAAATTACAAATCACATTAAAACCCCTAAAAACTCAACAAAACACAATAAAATCACAAAAAAACCACAAACCATAAAAACTCTGAATGCCCTCAAAATCCCTAAAAACCCTTAAAACCATTAAAATACTAAAAAATCCATAAAATCCTAAAAATGTAAAAATTCCTATAACCCTAAAAACCCCAAAGAAAACATTAGAAACATAAATACACTTAAAACCCCTAAAACATAAAAAATGCTAAAAACCCTAGAAAACCTTAAAAACCCAAAAAACCCAAAAAAAACCCTTCAAAATCACTAAAACCCTGAAAATCCATAAAAACAATAATATCCCTAAAAATACATAAATAAAATAAAAACTCTAATACGCTAAAATTCATAAGAAACTATAAAATCCCAAAAAAACAGTTAAAACCCCTAAAAACCATAAAACCCCCTGAAAAACTTAAAAACCCTAAAAATCTATAAAAACTAAACAAACCCACTAAAACACAATAAAAACTTTAAACCCCAAGACACATTAAAATCTCTTACAACCATAAAAATATTAAAAAAACTAAAAAATCCACTGAGAACCACAAGACCATAGTAACCATAAAAACATTCAAAATCATTTATAAACCTACAAAAAGATAAAAAAACAAAAAATGACATAAATATCCCTAAAAAAATTAAACACCTAAAAGCCCTGAAAATCCTATGATAACCATAAAAAACCTAAAATCACATTAAACACCTAAAACATTAAAAATGATAAAAACCATAAAAATTAAAAAACCTAAAAACCCCAAAAAACCATAAAACCCCTCTAAATCACAACAACCCAAAAAACTAGGAAAAACCTAAAAATCTATAAAATCATTAAAAACATAAGAAATCATAAAAACCCTTAACAGTCCTAAGTGTACTAAAAAACCATAAATCACTTAAATCTAATAAAATCATAAAAACGCTAAAATTCTTAAAGTCACTAAAAACCCTAAAACCCCGTAAAAATTAAAAACCATAAATTCAATAAAACCCACTAAACCCCGTAAAACCCTTAAAACCAATAAAAACTCTAAAAATACATTATAAAACTAAAAATTTTAGAAATCTCTAAAACAACTAAAAAACCCTAAAAACACAAGAAAACCGTAAAAACACAAATTAAACACTAAAACCCCCAAAAATCATAAAAACTATATAACCTTAAAAATTACCCAAAACCCAAGAAATCCCTAAAAATCTTAAAACCCTATCAAATCCAATAAAATCCATAAAAATCCTTAAAAATGTTAAAAAAATACAAAACATAAAACTCTAAAAATAATGAAACCCCTAAAACCATAAAATCCCCATAAAAACCTAAAACTGTTGCAGGGTCCTGAAAATTCCACAAGAGGGAAATCCAATTACCCCAAGACTTGGGCAAGGACTAAAACTTCCCACATACTGGATCCTAGAAATTGTACAAGGCTGGTTCTGTGAACCAAAATTCTACGGACCAGCGTCGTCCAAGAAACAGAGGTGGGAACCCCAATGTTGGCGTAGAGAAGAATGGACAAAAGGCTGGTCCGCCGCCTCAAACCGCGCCAACTGTCCCATGTCGCGCACAGACTCATTCGCGAAATGAAGGCGGAGCACCTATGCAGCTGCGGACAGCTATCATTCGCGGAATAGAGGTGAAGTGGTGCACAGTTGTGGAGCAATTATGTGGATCTCGGTTCGAAAGCTCCCAGTTGACCAAGTCATCCACAGGTGGGGATTCATTCATGGGCTTCTGCAGAGTGTGCCATGGGCCCATCAATACAGCCTCAATCGTGACTCTATAAATAGTCATCGAGGGGCACCAAAAATATGGGGGAGGGAGGACAGGTGAAAACCCGTCGGGAGATGCTAGAGAAATTTCTCCCAGTAATAAAGTCATGCGACCCTCCGTGGACCCCATATTGGTCATGGATGAACTCTTACGCATATTAGAAAATCCAAAATGAAAACCACATGTGGCCATTTCCCTTCGTGGATAGTCCCTCCGCGGCCAGCCCCTCCGTGGAACTTTGTAATTCGCGAAATGGAGGCATGAACCCCTCCGCAGACGTGAAATCGGACAGGAAGCCATCTCACCCATGGACACCCTTCGCGGACAACATCCACTGCGGCCTACTCATCCGCTGACATCCTTCTTGGACAGCTCCTTCGTGGACACCTCCTCTATGTCCAGCTCCTCCGCGGGCACCCTTCGCGGACTACCAACCCACGATCCACATGCGTCCAATCCTTCACAGATGACTCCTCTGTGGGCGTTCCCTCACGGGCAGCTCCTATGCAGCCCGCCAGAAGCGAAAAACCCCATTCACTTGCTGGTCTATACCGTGCGGGCTGTGCCCCCGCACCCCCGCTTGGACATAGTGTTGGGCTGTGTTCCTGGCCCTCCGGGACTATCCCTTCACAATCATCACTGATCCCGATGATCAAATTGGAGAGCCTCACGACAAAATTTTCAGGCCAGGTCAACAGTATTTTAGATTGCACCCTTGCACCGCCCCAACATCCGTCTTATAAATTCCATGAGTCGAGATACTCCTCATGAGACTTCTATAACCCCATTACCTAGCTCCTTTTGCTAGGTTCATTCAGAAAGGTCCACCCTTGCGTAAGTACCACACCAACCATTTCTTGGTATCTCCTACCTAGTCGTCCTGACCACATGACATTAAACTGTACAGCCCTCATCCCGACCACATGACGTTAAACTGTATGGCCCTCGTCCAATCCATATGACGTTAAAATATATGGAAACAGTCCTCTCTACTTGAATATAAACTGTAGAATTCCCTATCATTCAATAATTGGATGCCTCTTGATCTATTCAAGAGATACCTTATGCTCCGAACATAAGATGCCTAATACCATGATCACAGTGGCATACCTTCAAGAGCGTTGGAATCCATTCAAACATTCCATCACTCCACCTCACGCTTTGCGTGTCCTTCATTTGGATCTTCTTAAAATTCCATGTCTGAAGGGACCCTATAATGGCCTGGTCCCATGCCGCCTCGGCTCACCTACCGTCCTGGGCCAACACCCCGGAAGACTTTTGACAACACTTTGAGTCAGGTCCTGTGTTTCGAACACGGTCAGTAGTCGACCCTCATTTGATTGTCCCCATTTTAGGCTAACGCGATATGGATGCTGTGTTTCTAACACGGTCAACAGTTATCCTCCATCGCCATTCCACCCTCATTGTGTTTAGAATGATGGGCATGTAATTCACACATTTCATCTCCCTTTGTTTGGACTGATTCCAACGCCCTTGGCATTAACCCGTTTCTGCACTTGTGCATAGGTGTTGACCCCCAATATGTTCCTCAACCCAACAATGTTTTGGGATGCCCTCGTGGCCAGACATGAAGAATACAACTTATGGGCATCCACCATTGAGTAAGCCCCAACCTTATGGGTTATTCCATGCATAATCCCCACTCCATTCCTCACTAGTGCACCTTTCGCGACGTGATCGTCTGGTCCTTGCTGCCTCATGTTTCTCACACCGAGCATGACTCACATGGGCTTAGAGTAAGCATAGACAATTACATCCTCTTATGGGCCTCCTCAGAGTGTAGGCCCCAATCCGTTACTCTAGGCTGCCTTAGAGTATAAGCCCCAAGCCTATGCGAACTACGAGGACTTTGATCTCTGACTCCTAAGTAGGGTACGTAGGAAGCCTCCAAGTGGTTCAAGCTCGATCACCATCGGACCCCCGGGTCCACATTCACGTCTGTTCTCCGACGCTCCTATGTGAACTATGAGGACTTTGATCCCTGCCTCCTAGGCAGGGTACGTAGGAAGCCTCCATGAGGTTCAAGCCCACCACCCATTTGTTCTGAAAATCTTCACATCGGTTCGACTTTTTACTGCATGACGATATATTGTACATTCGAACTATGTGGACTTTGATCCCTGTCTCCTAGGCAGGGTACGTAGGAAGCCTCCCTGAGGTTCAATCCCAACAACCGGTCGATCCGACTATCTGAGTCGTGCCACTCCTTATGCCGCCTTAGTGATTATAGACTCCTCGTGGTCATTAACCCAATGAGGGATGGTAAACCTCAGGCATAAATGATTCTGAATCCCTGGGTTCAGATGACCATTTCCAACCCTGAAAAATCAGTGGATACTATGGTTGGGTATAAATCAAAGATTCCCGAACATATGAATACATCTTAAATCTATAAGATAGTCTCGGAACATGCAATAATTCCCCCACAAAGGGTGTGATGAGCCTGACTTCCTATCCTCTTGACCAATTTGAGTTCCTAAGCATCGCTGGCAAAACCACCCAGTGGACGCCTGCCTTTGGAAAGCAGGTCCACGTATCGTTGGATATGGAACCGTTGGGAATTTCAAAATGAATACCGGTGTACCAGAAATTAGCAATCGAGTGGTGCTTAGCCATCCATAAGATCGACAGTCAGGCGCATTGGTCCTCCATCTCCCCAGAGGGAAACAGATCGAAACAAAAAATGGTGAACCCGACGTGAATCTTTAACCTAAAATGACAGATTTAACCTAATCTCACCTTGATACCCTTTATACCCTCATGGAGGGCCAAGCAAGGTCATTAATTACGCATGGGATCATGAGATGTTGCTTGGATAGATTTGCTGTTTGTATTTGTTAAAATGTTTTACCGGTACCTTCAGAACTCCCTTCGATCCAGTGGCATCGCAAATGAACTCACAAGTGTGTGCTTCCAACAACGCAAGGACCAGACACCCTCACCTATGGAGAACCCCATCACCCACCTTGCATCTTCAATGCTGGGTCTCAGACACGCTGATCCGAGAGTAGCACCTGAACGGTACACTCCCAATGGTGGAGGCGGCCATGCACGCCATCCAATCTGCTAGAACTCGTCGGTCGCCTGCCCAGCAGCGGTTGTAATGGCAGATCCAGACAGCCCCAGTTGCTGTCTCCAACCATTTCAGGAGTCTGTCCCCAGAACGGGATAATGCGTACCTCCATTATCTTTGGGAGGCGGATGAGGTCGACGCTGAGGACTTCATCCCTGTCGAACGAGGGTTCCGCTCCAAGGCCCCTGCCGTAAGGCGTCATCATGGTCATCCTGCGACCCAACATCCTCGTTCTGAGGAGGATGTCTCCCTATGGATTTAGGACCACGCTCCCTAAGCTCTGTCCCCTCGGACCACTTGATGAGGGTGGAAGACGTACAATTAGGGACCGGTCATCCCTCTGGTCCTTGAGGTGGAGCTCCGCTGGCTAGCCATGGAGATGTACCAAAAACAGGAACCTACACCTATTCACTCCTCTCAAGCTTGCCATCCAGACATGGAAGCATCATACGAGCTAGAGTGAATCCCCGTCGAGCCCCATCAAGCCCGTCGCTCACGCAGGATGACACTAACCCGGCAGACACCTCTCCCAGCCCAAGGTCGTGAAGCCCACCAGCTTGACGCAGTGGTGACCCAATGCCTGTAGGTCCAGCTCCTAGCAGGACCTCTTGACACCTACCATCCTGGCATGGTGGCGATCAACAAAAACCGCCACCCAGTTGTGGAGGAAACTCATAGGCGGGCTCGTCTCCCCGCCAACAAAGGCCACTGACTCGATACGGTGGGAAACCAACAAATTTAGGGCTAGCTCCCTGTAGATTCAAGTAAAGTATACCACCCTGATGTGGTGGAAAACAGAGAGATAAATTGGTGTATCCCGGTACATGGGAATATTCGTTCACCTGGCCCGACACAAGAGAATTGTCAATACCCACTGACCACCAGTGGATCGGAGCAGGATATTCCTACTCTAATACAAGAATGGGACTTCATACCCATTCCAGACAAAGATGTCTCTCCACATATCCTGGAAATTATGGATGAGTAGGTATCAATCCCAGATCATATCTTACAGACTTACAAGAATGTAATTGCATCAGCTCCAACAGTAAGGACTTGGGCCCATGAGCCCGTCTCCCCAATTGAGGTGACTCATCTAAGAGACGAGATAGCCACCTCGTAGCATATCTACATCCCTTCTTCCACCGAGGAGGGTCACCGGCCATATTCAATGACACAAGGGTAGCCAGATCGAGCAGATTCACTTGTTCCAATTGGGGGACACCTGTCCATCATGGTGAATGCTCCAGAGCAGGCATATATCCCTGCTAAAAGTCAATATGTTTGTCGGCATTTCCTCGCAGCATCACAGGACCTAATTAGACAGGGAACCAAAGGTGAAGTCCATTTTCAATAGCAGACGGTCCTCACTGCCCGCAAGAGAGCACTCCGAACGTGCCGAAGGTAGCCGGAAAATAAAGAGCGGGTTCATGACTCTGCTCTACTGGAAGCTGGGGTTCCCAAAGCTACAAAGCACCCATAGAAGGATCAGAACCCTGCCTTCCCATTACCATATTATGGGAGTGGTAGTAGCAGTTGCGAAGGTCCTCCCCGCAATGTTGCTACCATCAGCTCTGAAGGTCCTCCTGAGGGCACCTGTGGGGGCTTCCCTTTTAGGCATATAACGATCGATCACGAGAGCTCCACTTTTGATGTGAGTCCCGGAAACCATCCACGTGACCAACAGATCGAGCAGTAAGAAGCTCCTCCACTTGCTGCGGTCCACCCTAAAGGTCCTCCCAATGGTATACACTGCAATCACTCTCCATGTAGTGGGACCACATATTGTTATAGTAGTCCACGCTATCATAGTCGCAACTGCAAAGGCCCTCCCTGCAGTGATGTCTCATCATGAGAAGAAGGACCTCCCCTTGTCGTGGCCTGCCCTAAAGGTCCTCCCCAGGGGTTACGTTGCAACAACACTCCGTGCAACCAGGAATCAGATCATGGTGGTAGTCCTCACCACCCTAATAATGGAGTTCCTCCCCGTAGAGACGTCAAGCAACTAGAAGGCCCTCCCCTCGTTACGTTACATTCTGGAGGCCCTCACCAGGGTGTATACAGCAGATATTCTATCTACGATAGCTATAATGTTTGTCATTGCCATTACCGCAACTGTGATGTTAGTCCTCACCACCACAGCCGCCATTACGTAGGTCCTCCCCGCATTGGACTCAAGCGACAAGAAGGTCCTCCCCTTGTTGCAGTGTGTCCTGAAGGTCCTCCCCAGGATGCACATCGAACGTCAATCCATGATGGTCATCCTCACCATGATGGAATTTGTTGCAAAGGCCCTCCCCGTAACGACGCTACGCAGCCAGAAGGTCCTCCCCTTTTTGTGACATTCCTTGGATGTCCTCCCCAGGGTGTGCACTGCAAAATTCCTCTATGGAGTGAAGCATCAAGAAGTAATGGTAGTCCTCACCATTACAGCTGCCATTGCGGAGGTCCTCCCTGTGATGAAATATCATATCGATAGGTAGGTCCTCTCCCTACCAAATCAAGCACAGAAAATCCCTCGTATGTCGAGGCTCTCAGAAGGATGGAATCGATCATGTCAGATTCCCAAATTTTCGCTAACGACGCCATTATTCGACCTGGAGATGGTCCAGGGCCACTTTCATCTTCTGAACCACCTCGGAATCTCCCACATGACAATTCAAAACCTACCGGTCCCACTGCTTCTGATCACACTAACAGTGAGCGCTTCAGTTGGGCTAACCATATAGAGGAATCACTGAAGGAGGAGTATGCCAACATGTTGCGCATGGGGAAACACCTGGCCAAGAAATGATATACTGGTCATGTTTTGGCCCACGACCACCTCTCAGTTCGACAAACCCAGAGATTTGTCAGAAGAATGTGTGTACGACATCCGCCATAATATATGGACGACCCTCCGCTGGCTGACATCATGTTTCCTACCCTATGAAAGTTATGTAGACCATGTCAGGATGATAGGAGACCTCCTGTGTCACATCGACCTGGGGGCCCTTCCTTCGGTGTGGCGACAACACCCCGAGAGACGTAAAGGAAACATGGAGATAGCCTGCCTCTGTGCACTGCATGAGATGTACTGCCTCATCGGTGATGCTCCAACGGGAGTCCATATCAGGGGATGGGGAGAACACATAGCTGTACATTTCACTCCGCTCCCCACCTAGAATAACTCGTTCAGCATGGTGTCTTGAAATTTCATCACGTCAAGACGACAATCGAGTGGTTCCCCTTTCCAGGAAAGAAAATGCACCCAACAGAGCCAGGCCTTGAGTAAGTCCCAGAAGCGGCAGGCCTAGTGGGAACAAGCAGTTCAAGAACTTCTGAATCAGGCCACCGAGAGCATACAACAAGCCTCTCTCCTAAGAGAGGCCAATCAACGAACATTTCCTACCTCCCCATAAGGGATTGATCCCCAGGTGAATTCGGCACCAAATCTGGTTCACCCCCGAATGGGGGCATGCGAGATGAGTCAGGTCACGATAGAAGCAGCCACAACTGCAATCTAGGGTCATCCCCAGCCTCAAGGATGGGGGCATTTTTAACAAAAAATGCCCCCGTAAGACCAATAAAAATGGGAGGAGACTCAATGTCCAGGGAACAGAGCCAAACCCAGCTCTCAGGGCTGGGGGAATTATTACACCCTCAACAACAACCTCCACCACGACAATCAATATTCTCTCATCTAGGGAGTACATTCAGAAGAGGAGGTTCACATCCTATCCCATAATTTGAATCATCATCCCCTCTAAGAGGAAGGTTCATCTTAAGGTCTCATCAAATAACTCTACGCGTCACCCTTCATCAAGAAGTCAGAAAGTAATCCCATGTCATGAAAGGGAAGGCTAGAAGAAGATGTGGGAGATCCTCTTCCAATTTAGAAGATGATGTCCCATCCACCCCGCAATATGCATTAATCAATTCCATAGAGGCTAACCCCATAGATGACACTGGGGAAAATGAAAATCTGGATGGATTGGGAGACGACGGTTCCGGTCAGGTTGTGACTCACAACAAACCCCCAGGTGTGCACACCCGGAACCAGAGGGAATCCCTAAATATGGTCGTCCTTGGGCCCAACACTCCTCCACCTACCCAGCGAGCTTCCAATAAGGATTAGAATAAGGGACCAGTTACCCTTACCCCTCCTTCTTCTCTCAACAAAAAATGAGACACACACACTCAAAGAGAGATTCGCTCGACGTGAAGATTAGATGAAAGAATTAAGGTGGCTTAACGCTGAGCTACTCTAGAGGAACCACCTTATTGAAAGTGCATCCTAGGAAGAGACACATCATGCACTCCCAGCAAATGCACCTCAAAGGATAAGGATTTCCCCGACAAACAAAGCATGGTCAGGGCTCTTGCCCAATGAGGCCCTTGGTCCATCCAACTACATTAATTTGGATGATGAATACTAACATTTCCCTCCACTTAGGAGGAATCTAGAGAAAGTATGCCCGAACCCTCTGAGTGTGCCCTGAACCGAATATGCACCCTTGATGCCGGCAAATCTAGATCCTCAGGAAATGCCTCGGGTTAAGCCTGCCCAGGACCGAGCCCAACAGGATGTAAAACAGGGTCTCACCAACACCATCGAGGCACTAACAGATCTATTGGAAGCGATGGAAGGTCAAAGCGCTACAATACAGCTCGAACGGAAACCCTACCCAGAATGGTTGACCAACACACCACCTCCACCCAATTTTGGGAGCCCTGTAATCCCTATTTTCAACAGGTCAGGCGATTCGGAATAGAATTTTATGCACTACGTATCCTATTGCGACCCTATGATAGGAGCTCTGGAACAACCCGAAGCAGTGAAACTCAGATTCTACGTACGAACCTTGCAAGGATCCACCTTCGTTTGGTACATGAGTCTGCCAGTCTAGTCAATAAAGAGCTGGGAGGACCTTCGGCAGTAGTTCATGTTCCACTTCAACTCGATGTTGCCTAAAACAACAGTTAGAGACCTCATGAACTGCAAGCAGAGGGAGAATGATAGGGTCTCAGATTTCATTTCCATATGGAATGGTCTGACCTATTCCCTGAATAGACCAATGCCTCAAGATGAGATTCTTTCCATATGCATCGATAATCTAAGAGATGAGTTGCGGACACCGATTATACCAGTGGAGTGAACCACTGTTTTCCGCTATCTCTCGGCCATTTCCCAGAGAATTGAGGACTCCCTACAGCGCACTAATTAGAAGTCCCGAATAGCCTCGTAGGCTCCTGCGAAAAGAGGCCCTGGAGCTAAAGCGTCCACTGTTACACTCAAGCTGGCCCTTGTGCCCGCTCCACCGCTCATGAATCCACCAAATTGTCAAGGGAATCCTGCATATCAGCGGCCTCATCCACCTAAATGGGACGATCAGAGAAGACCGAAGCAGAACCATTTTGAGGAATGAAGACAAAAAGTGTACTTGTTCCAAGATGATCAAGTCCGTGGCTACTTTATTACCACCATGAATTTCAATATTCTCCACCTTCTTAATCCAATGAAACATAAAGAAGTCGGTCGTGAGGATAGGATAGATTACTGGCCTTACCATAGAATTTTGGGGAATAATATCCAGGAATGATTCATCTTCAAAGATCTCCTGCAGAGGACGGTAGACTTCGGACAGGTCGAGCTAGGACCACCACCTGCACATGTGGCATGTATCTCTACCACCGACTCTGACAAAGAGGAGTGGTGGCAGAAAGTCACCAGAAAGTAGGGGCATAAATTCGATGACTGGATGACTCGGAAAACTATCAACCAGGCCCAGGGCATACTCCGAGCTCAGCTACGGCATCCAGTGTTGCCATCAACAACCCCTGACGCCGCACAACCGACAGTATCGGCCTCACAGTCCTCCACGAGTCGGTCATCCGAGAGTAATCAATGAAGGAAGAAACAATCGCAAGAGGATCAGTCTGCAATGGGACCAAAGTTAGTCCCGATCCTGGCAGATTATATTCCCTCGAATTTGGCACCACGGGCACCAACCCACCAAATGGTACCATCAGGGACAACCGACCAGGTAGACCTGTCAGAGGATGAAGAGCTAATCATTGGTTCTATTAACGTCATCCATCTTATGGAGTCATTTTTTGATGAAGGTTATAGATACAAACCCATGTTCCCTGTACGAGGAGTCGGGAGGTGGAATCGCAGAGGTAGGGGATACCAGGGGAGGCGCAGCCACGGCCGAAACCAACCCTACGATTGGACCCCAACCCAAACCGTTAATATTGCCATATCCCGTGGAAGAACCCTTCAATGGACTCAGTAGGAGAAAGAATTCATGTTCACATCCACAACCATCCACTCTGGCCCTGTTTTCCTTTGATACCCACCAGAGGAGGAGAAAGTGTCTGGCCTCCTAGTGCGCACAAAAAGACCGGCCAGGCCGAGTCCCCAAAATGCGGGAACACCATTAACATCCGACCCCATGGTCGGTCCCTCCTCATAAAATGCTACGTCCCCCAAATCACCCACTAAGACTCTCTCACCAACGAAGAAGCGTCGGCACTGGAGAAGAAATACGATATCCTTAAGCAGCTGGCATCGATACCAGCCAAGCTATCGATCCTGGATGCCCTGAGTTTGTCAGCACACCTCAGGGAGGCGCTTATAGAAGCTTTGATCATCCCCCAAGAGTTTCAATCTGAGGTAGTTTCCACTGAGATTTACCAGATGGAGACTGGCCCAGATAAATTCAATACAGTGATTTCCTTCACCGATCAGGATGAAGATTCCATCATGCAAGGACACATCAGAACACTATATGTGTCCGGCACGCTGAATGTTATTGAGATCCGGAAATTCATTATTGGAAGTGGCTCTAGGGATAACCTCCTGCCCCTACGAACACTCCGCAAGTTAGGATATAGTGAGGACGATATAATTCCCTCATCCACAAATCTATTGGGTTAGGATAGGAATGAACAGAATCCAATGGTACAAATTAAGCTAAGGACCCATTTTGGTGACTTGGTAGCCTACACAGAATTCCTAGTGGTTCGGAAGAGAACAACTTTCAATGCCCTACTGGGATGGCCATGGATCCATAAGCACATGGTTGTTCCTTCATCCTACCACCAATGTTTCAAGTACTGCGTCAATGGACAATGTGAAACATTGCATGCCGACAAGGCCCCTTTCATGCGCTCCGAGTCACATTACATTGACACCGGATTCTATGAGCAAAAGAAAAAGATGCCCTTGGTAAATGGTGTTGACTGGATCCCTACTCCAAATGGCTTAAAAATGGTTCCTGATGACCCCCTCAGGATTCTTGGCAGAGATTATGTCCTTCCCAATAACCACGTTGAGAGTAGGAGTTCGATTCCGGGCACACACTCAGATATCCTAATGACTTCATCCATAACGGACGAGTGTGAAAATGTGGGAACATCCACTGACCCAAAATATGGGGATGAAAACATGAGTAAGGACGACCACGACACCTCGACAACGGACTCCCAAGGCCTTGTGTCAGGATCTCTCTCCTCGTAGGACCAAGAAGATGAGGATTTGGGAGAAGAAGAAGAGGAAGATCTCAGGGATGCACCTCCAGCATTTGAGGAAGGTATCTCCACCACTATACACGAGCTCATGGAAATAAACATGGGTACCAAGGAAGACTCTAGGCCCACTCTCATTAGTGTATCCATGTCTCACGAGGAGCACGAGGTGTATACCTCTTTCCTGAAGGAACATCAGGATGTTTTTTCCTGGAACTACACGGAAATGCTGGGACTCGATCCCGAAGTGGAAACACACAACCTAGGTCTTTCAAAGGACCGCCGGGGCTATAAACAAGCCTCCAGAAGGAAGTACCCCTCACTTTCGGCCAAGATAGAGGATGAAGTCGATAATCTCATTAAAGAAGGCTTCATAAGGGAGGTAAAATACCCCATCTAGTTGGCCAATATCGTCCCTATCAAGAAAAAGAACGGGAAAATCCACATCTGCGTCGATTTCCAAGATCTCAATCGGAATTGCCCGAAATATGACTTTCCAGTCCCAATCACAGAGTTGTTAATCGATGCAACGGCTGGGTATGAGTCTATGTCTTTCATGGACGACTATAATGGCTATAACCAAGTTAGGATGGCTTGAGAATATGAAGAAGCCACTAAATTCAGGGCCCCTCAAGGGGTATTTTGTTACAGGGTCATGCCCTTTGGTCTCAAGAATGATGGAGACACATAACAGCGTGCCATGTATCGGATGTTTAAGCCATTCCTGAGAAAATTCATTGAATGTTACGTCGATTACCTGGTGGTCAAGTCCAGACAGTGCTCGGATCACCTGTCAGACCTCGAGACCGTCTTTAACAAACTCTGATAGCATAACTTGAAGATGAACCCCTTGAAATGTGCCTCTGGGGATACCTCAGGGGAATTCCTTGGTTTCTCCGTATGCCATTTTGGAAACAAAGTAGACCCTGAGAATAAAAAGGCTATCCTTGAATTACCACCTACCCAAAATCTCACTGAATTGAGGGGATTCCAAGGACACATGGCCTGTATTAGGTTGTTCATAACCATCCCGGCAGGAAAATGTATTCCCTTCACCAGGTTAATGAAGAACGGGGTCATGTTCTAATGGACAGATGACTGCCAAGAGGGGTTCGACAACATGGAGAAGTAACCCTTAATCCCACCGGTGCTCATGCCCCTGGTTGAAGGAAGAACTCTCATCCAATACATGACTGCCCTAGAACGGTCACTGGGGGCCTTCCTCGCACAAATGAATCATGTTGGCAGTGAAAACAGTCTCTATTACCTCAGTCGAACCATGATTGATGCTGAGACTCGATACTCAAATATCAAGAAGAGTTGTTTGGCGCTGGTCTTCGCAGTTCAAAAACTACAACATTATATGCAGCATCATGAAGTCCATTTGATCTCGCGGTGTAACCCACTCATGTACATCCTTAGTTGTCCAATGTTAACCGGATGCCTATCCCGATTTGCGATCATCCTGAAACAGTTTGACATCTGGTTCGCGCCTTAGAAAGACATCAAGGGCCAGACATTAGCAGACATTCTGGAAGAGCAGCCTTCGGTAGGGACCACTGCACCAGACACTGAGCTACCTGATGAGGACATATTCTCGGTTCAAGAGGAGTTCCCAGCATGGGAAATGTACTTCGACGACGCTACCCGAAGCCCAATTGGGAAGAGAATGGAGGATCCTAAATTCAATAATGTGGGTTTGGGGATAAAACTTGTGTCCCTAGAAAATGCAGTCTTTCCGTATTCATTCCTCTTATCAGAGGGATGTACAAACAATGAAGCGGAATATCATGTTCTCATTGCCGGCCTGGAGCTCGCACTCTAGGCACAAGTAGAGAACCTTAAGGTAAAAGGTGACTTGGAGCTGGTCATCAAGCAAGTCAATGGTGACTATGCCATTAAAAAGTAGGAGTTAATCCCCCTGTTTGACCATGTGCGATGGTTAATGGATAAGTTCTCCATAGAACCAACCTTGACCTATATTCCCCAGTCTCAGAATGCTCAGGTTGATGCATTATCCAACATGGCCACATCCCTAGCTGACTCAGACCGTTATGAAATGGTTATCAGTATTGCTCACTGCCAATTGGTATTGTTGTTCGTTCATGCTAAGATGGAAGAAATCCACGAAGTCAGTCCTGTCCCCAAGCCATATGCTCCTGCCACTGGCTGGATGACCCCCATAAAAACTACCTTCAACGGGGGGAACTTCCATCAGACATGGATGAACGAGATCAAATATGGATAAGGGCAATCAACATTGTCCTATATGGAGGCGTGAGTCAGAAAGAGGTCCTCTACAAATGATGCCTCAATGAAGTTCTCCTCAGATGCACTGATGGAAAAGAAACCACTGCCGAAATGAGTGATGTACATGCCAGAGCATGTGGAGCACATCCACCAGGGACCATCTTTCCCATCAGGTTCGAAGGCTAGGATACTACTGGCCTATAGTGGCACGAGACTGCGAGCATTTTACTACAAAATTCCACTCATTCCAGATTCATTCCAACTTAATACACCAACCCCCTGATTTACTTCATCAGGCCAAATACTCCAGGACATTTTCTGTCTGAGGGATGGACGTTGTGGGACCATATCCTCCCGTCATTTCTAAATAGCTGATGTACATCCTCATAGCAACCGACTTCTATTTTAAATAGGAAGAAGCCATACCCCTCAAGGAAGTCGGGTCGAGAAATATTGTCATCTTTGTGAAGACCAATATCATCACCAGATTTGGTGTCCCTCATACTATACTGACGAACAAAGGCACCAACTTCTGCTCTGCGGAATTGGAGAAACTATACTGCGAGTATGGTATCAAGGCTAGCCACTCATCCCGCTACCATGTAGTGGCCAAAGGATAGATAGAGGATTTCAATAAGAAATTGTCCAACATTCTCCAGAAGACGGTGGACAAAGATAAGAAGTCATGGCCAGATAAACTCCTTCATGTGTTGTGGGCTTATCGAACCACAATCTGCACCACTACTCGGGCCACTCCATACTCATTGGTGTATGAAACAGAAACAGTCCTTCCCATTGAGCTCCAACTACCCTCCCTCCGCATTTCCATTTGTGATCATTTGTCCAACGATGAGCAATCAGAAAAGTGACTAGGTGAATTGGAACAGCTAGAAGAGAAGTGGTTGCACACCTTGCACCATCTATAAGTATACCAGAACCGGATCACATGACCCTTCAACAAAAGGGTTTGTCTCCAGTCATTCATTGAAGGAGAAATGGTGTTGGTCTTCTAGAACCCAATGATACCTAGAAAGAATCGTCTGAAGCTGGAGCCCAAGTGGGAGGGACCGTATGTTGTACACAAGGTCTACTCCAACAATGAATACACCCAGATCTCCATGGATGGGCAGTTTACCAATGCTTCTACAAATGCGAGGTTCCCAATGAAATATTTCGCATAGAAACCAAAAGGAATACCTCGTCCTAACCGCATGATGTTAAACTGCATGGATTTCAGAGAACTAAGTGCGGCCTGATTCTTTCCCTTGCAAGATACGTAGCGACTCCGGGATTCCTTATCCTGGACCATCCACTCCCGAACAAAAGATAAAAATGCCCCCTCCCCCCATGTACGGACCAGACCTGCATGGAGTGTATCACATTTGCAGAGAACTGCGTACGGCTTGATTCCTACCCTCACAGGATATGTAGTGATTCCAGGGTTCCCCATCCTGGCCCATCCACTCTTGAAAAAAAGATAAAAATTCCCCCTTCCCCCTGTGTACTGACTAGACCTACACGGGGTGTATCACTTTTGCAGAGAACTACGTATATCTTGATTCCTTCCCTCGCAGGATACACAGCAATGCTGAGATAATCTATCCTAGCCCAACCACTCTCAATTGAAAATAATGTTAAAAATGCCCTTTCCCCTGTGTACGGGCCAGACCTGCACAGGGTGTATACTTCATCCTCACCGCATGACGTTAAACTGCACGGATTTCAGAGAACTACGTACGGCTTGATTCCTGCACTCGTAGGATACGTAGCGACGCTAGGGTTCCCCATCATGGCCCAGCCACTCCTGAAAAAAAATATAAAAATTCCCCTTTCCCTCTGTGTATGGACCAGACGTGCATGGGGTGTATAACGTTTGCATAAAACTACGTACGGCTTGATTTCTGCCCTCACATGATACGTAGCGACGCAGAGATCCTCTATCCTGGACCAGCCACTCCTAAATGAAAATAATGTTAAAAATTCCCTTTCCCCCATGTAGGGGCCAGACCTGCACAGGGTGTATACTTCTTCCTCACCGCATGACGTTAAAATGCATGGATTTCAGAGAACTATGTGCAGCTTGATTCTTGCCCTAGAAGGATTTGTAGTGACACCGAGATTCCTTATCCTAGCCCAGTCACTTCTAAAAAAGAATCCAATTTCTCCCGTGTACGGACCAGACCTGCACTGGGAGTATCATCTTTCAGTGAACTATGTGAGGCTTAAAGCCTTCTCTCGCAGGATACGTAGTGACGCCAGAATTCCACACCCTAACCTCGCCACCTCAAACAAAAAAAAATACCCCTGTCCCCCGTGTACGGACAAGAATTGCACGGGGTGTATTCTTCATCCTTACCGCACAAAGTTAAACTGCATGGATAATAATATTTAAAAATAATCCATTTCCCTTGTGTATGGACTAGACCTGCACGGGGTGTATTTTTCATCCTTAGCGCATGACGCTAAACTGCATGGACTTCGTCCTCGCCACATGATGTTAAACTGCGCGGACTTCGTCCTCTCCACATGAAATTAAATTGCATGAACTTCATCCTCACCACATGACGTTAAGCTGCATGGACTTCATCGCGACCCACCCAAGACACATGGAGAAATGATATGGAGATACTCCTAGCACATTTGG
Source organism: Viscum album (assembly GCA_963277665.1). Classification (NCBI taxonomy): domain Eukaryota; kingdom Viridiplantae; phylum Streptophyta; class Magnoliopsida; order Santalales; family Viscaceae; genus Viscum; species Viscum album. The sequence continues at coordinate 2,121,090,652 of OY728120.1, forward strand.
ATGCATGCTCTCCATATATCAGACTCCACAACCGAGACAATTATGGATCTTCATAACCACTCATGGCCATCGGAAGTGGAAAGTCACCATCCCATGGAAACCGTTTCATGAATATGCATATCATGCCCTTAGTGTCTCTACATATTGATAGCCCTAGGCTCATCTACCAAAGTCAATATTTCCTCCGACAATTCTTCTCCTAGATCCGTACGCGTACCGGCCTCCGAGCCCCCATGTCACATCTCCTGATACAAGAATTTATGGAGTAGTGGTTTACAAGTTCATTCCCCTTTCCACATCCAAGTGTTGCCAGGGTATCCCTACCTAGTTAGCCAATGTATCCGCTAGTGGTTCACATAGCGACATGCATCCATGAACATCAAGCCAGTGCTAGGCTACATTGACTCAACGGACAATTGCAGAAGAGATGTTTCTTGTATGCTTGGACACCATTATCCCCCATATACCGAACTCTAAGCTGTGAGCACTCTGGAATTTTCATAATCATTCATAGCCATCGGAAGTGGAAAGTCATCGACCTGGAGAAACCATTTCATGACTATGCATACCATGCCCTCAGCGGCTCTGCATATTGATCGCCCCTGGCCCATCTACCAAAGGCAATATTTCCTTGGGCGACACTCTTCCTAGCTTCGTACGCCTACCGGCCCCAGAGCCCTCATACCATACTTCCTGATCCGGGAAAACACAATGTGGATGTTTACGAACTTCATCCCCCTCCATGTTCCAAGTATATCAGATCATGTTGACCCGGTTATCCTTCGAGTGACTACGGAAATAGTCCCCCCATGGTCCGATCTCTATGACTGTTAATCTAGGAGTACTTTGTTCTTACTGCACTACGTTAAACAACATGGAGTGAAGGTACACCCCTGCGCACAGTGCAGGGCGCCCATTAAGCTTTAACAACAACCAGGGGCGAATATCCTCGACATGCCCAGACATTTCCTTACCCGAATGATAGACTTCGTGGCCCAGATAATTGCGGATCTTCATAACAACTCATGGCCATAGGAAGTGGAGATTAATGGACCCATGGAAACCTTTGCATGACTATTCATATCATTCCCTCAGTGGCTCTGAATATTGATAGCCTCTGGCCCATCTACCAAAGGCATGATTTCCACATGTGGCACTCTTCCTAGCTCTGTATGCTTACCAGCCTCAGAGCCCCCCATATCATCTCTCTTGATCCTAAAATCCCCGGAACCATGATTTAAACTATCAACCCCCCTCCACGTCTTTGAAATGCTAGGATAATCAGGCCTAGTTACATTTTGATCGAGAGCGGCCTATGAAAATATGTCCTTGCCGCATGACGTCAAACGACATGGAGCACGTCTCGGCCGCTTGGCGTAAGGCTAAAAATACCAATCATTAAACATTGAGAGGAATGCCTCCAACAAAAATTATTTTTCACTGGTTTAATAATTCTTATCTTCCTTAACACACGACATTAAACTGCACGGTCAATCATCCTTTCTTCATGACGTCAAACTACACAGCATTGGCAAATGAAAGAAAAAAATGCCCCTCATCCTCGCTGCATGATGTTAAACTGAACAACATCCGTTAATAATGCTCCTCATCCTTACCTAATGACTTTAAACTGCATGGTCAAACCTTTCAAAGGTTCAATAAGGAAAAAGGCTTTCTCTGTCCTTTAGTGCATGGGTCAGACCTGCACGGGTCACCATCTCACACCCACGTGAGAAGGGATTACTTCACCCATTCTCGGGAGGTTTAGTCTAGATGTTTCCCCCGTATCCAGGCACCCTCTCATCATAAACCATACTCTGTACTCAGAAAAAGATGAACTCTCATAAGCCACTCCTGGTGGTCCCAAACCTCAACTTCCTTGAAGTTTTTTGGCTATCGGGGGAATACAATCATTGACCTAAGGACACCTTTGTACCATTATGCATACCATTCCCTCAAGGTCTCTGCATATTGGTCCTCCCTGGCCCATCTACCAAAGACAATATTTCCTTAGGCAATGCTTCTCTACATACGCCTCTTGGCCTCTGAGCCCCCCATGACTATCCCTGGATTTGGAAACCCACTGAGCTACATTTTACCAACCTCTTTCACAATCCTACCTGAATATGGAGGAATTTAATTGAAATGATTACTGAGAACCAAGAGAAGTCGTTCCATTTGAAATGTTGTCTCTGCTGCACGACATTAAACTGCACCAATCTTTAACCATCTCTTACGCTGACTAAATGCGTAGGAAAGTGGTCTTCTGACCACACTTATGATTAGAAAAGATATTCCCAAAACACTTTCAGATGTCACATTCCCTTTCTGAGCCACCCCCGGTGGTTTTCATAATTTTCCAAGCCACCCAGGGTGGTTTCCATATCCCGTACTTCCATGAAGTCCCCGGGTCATCAGAAATGGACAGTCATTGACTTAAGGACACATTTGTAGGACTATGCATAACCTTCCCTTAGCATCTCTGCATATTTATCACCCATGGCCCATCTATCAAAGGTAATATCTCCTTAGGAAACGTTCATCCTACCTCTGTATGCCGACCCAACTCCCATGCCTTGAGACATTCCCTTCATGTCGTTCAAATTTAAATAGCCCCCCCCCCCCCCCCACGTGCGTCTGAAGAGTATTGAGACATATTCTAATCCGCTGAACCCCTTTGGGGCCCTCGCCCCACCATGTCTGGTCAAAGCTGTTGAATCGAAAACATCAGTAATGATAGTCTTGTCAGTGGGACTTTAAACTTCTCACAAAAAGAGGCGCAAATCCTGTTAGGCTGAAAACCCAAAAAATGGTGACCTAAGCAATATCCGAGCTATACCCACTAGGTCCACACCAAATGGGCCCAGGAAAAATCCAGGAATTGACAAGAAAAGACAAAAAGTTTGTGGGGATTTTCTACAAAACCCTAGAAATAGTCAAAGTGTGCTTGCTGAGTCCCTTGGATTAGGAAAAATTTAGACCATTGTCCAATCACTCATCGATTTTTAGGACCACTCTACATCGAAATAGCCTCTTTTTCATTCCGATCGGACCCCATTCCAATGGGGGCATTTGTAGGGTCCTGAAAATTCCGCAAGTGGGAAATCCAATTACCCCAAGACTTGGGGAAGGACCGAACAAGCCCGCATACCGGCTCCCAGCAACAGTATGTGGCCAGTGCGGCGAACCTCAATTCTAAGGACCAACGTCATTCGCAAAACAGAGGCGGGAACCTCGACGTGGGCGCGAAGCAGAACAGATGCAATGCCAGTCCACCGCCGCGAACTGCACCAACAAGCCCATACCACGCGCACTGTCATTCGCAAAATGCAGGCGGAGCGCCTATGCGGCTGTAGATTGCTGTCATTCGCAGAATAGAGGCTGAGTGGTGCACGGCCGTGGAGCAATTCTGCAGATCTCGGTTCCAAAGCTCCCAATTGACCAAGTCATCCCCAGGTGGGGATTCAATCATGGGCTTCCGCAGAAAGTGCCATGGGCCCATCGATATAGCCTTAATTGTGAAACTATAAATAGTCACCAAGGGGCACCAAAAATAGGGGGAGGGAGGACGGGTGAAAACCCATGGGGAGACATTGGAGAAATTTCTCCCAGCGATAAAGTTCTGCGACCATCTGCGGACCCCATATCGTTTATGGATGAACTCTTCCACGTAGAAGAAAAACAATACCATGAACCACATGCAAACATTTCCTTTCGCAGATAGTCCATCCATGGCCAACCCCTCCACGGAACATCTTCATTCACGAAATGGAGGCAGGAACCCCTCCGTGGACAAGAAGTCGGTCGGGCAGCCATCTCACCCACGAACACTCTTCGCGGACAACCTCCTTTGTGGCCTGCTCATCCGCAGACATCCTTTGTGGACAGCTCCTTCGCAGACACCTCCTCCACGACCAGCTCCTCCACGAGCACCCTTTGCGGATAACCGAACCGCGAACCACATGCGGCCAGTCCTTCACATATGGCTCCTCCCCTTTCGTTCCCTCACGGCCAACTCCTCACAACCAGCTCCTAGGAGGCCCACCCCAATAGAAAAACCCCATGCACTCACTGGTCCATACCACAGGGGCTAAACGCCAATACCCAGCCCGGGCCTAGTGCTGGGCTGTGGTCCCGGGCCTCCGGGCATGTCCCTTCGCTACCATCACTGACCCCGATGAAAAATTGGAGAGTCGCACCACGAGCTTTTCAGGCCAGGTCAACTGTATTTTACATTTCACCCTTGCAACGCCCCAACACCCATCTTATAAATTCCATGAGTCAAGCTACTCCTCATGTGACTTCTATAACCCCATTACCTTGCTCCTTTGGCTAGGTACATTCGTAAATGGCCGCCCTTGCATAAGTCCCACATGAACCATTGCTAGGTATCTCCAACCTAGTCGTCCTGACCAAATGACATTAAACCGTACGACCCTCGTCCCGACCACATGACGTTAAACTATACGGCCCTCGTCCAATCCATATGACGTTTAACTATATGGAAACAGTTCTCTCTACATGAATATAAACTGTAGCATTCCCTATCATTCAATTATTGGATGCCTCTTGCTTCATGCAAGAGATTCCTTATACTCCAAACATAAGATGCCTAATGTCGTGATCATAGTGGTGTACCTTCACGAGAATTGGAATCTATTAAAACATTACATCACTCCACCTCACGCTTTGCGTGTCCTTCATTAGGATCTTCATACAATTACATGTCCAAAGGGACCCCCTAATGACCTAGTCCCATGCCGCATCGGCTCACCTACCGTCCTGGGCCAACACCCAAGAAGACTTTTGACAAGACTTTGAGTCTGGACCAGTGTTTTGAACACGGTCATCAATCAACCCTCATTTGTTTGTCCCCATTTCAAGCTAACGCGATATGGACGCTGTGTTTCGAACATCTTAAACAGTTATCCTCCATCTCCATGCCACCCTCATTATGTTCTAAACATCGAGCCTGTAATTCACACTTTTCATCTCCCTTTGTTTGGACTAATTCCAACGCCCTTGAAGTTATCCCGTTTGTGCACTTGCGCATAGGCGTTGACCACCATTATGTTCCTCAACAAACCAATGGGTTGTGATGCCCTCATGGCCAGACTTGAGGAAGACACCTTATGGGCATCCACCTTGGAGTAAGCCCTGACATTATGGGCTGCTCCATGCCAATCCCCACTCCATTCCTCACGGGTGCACCTTTCACGAAGTGATGGTCTAGTCCTTACTGCATCTTTATTCTCACACCGAGCATGAATCACATGGGCTTAGAGTAAACATCGACAATGATATCCTTCTATGGCCTCCTCAGAGTGTAAGCCCTAATCCGTTACTCTGGGCTGCCTCAGAGCGTAATCCCCAAGCCTATGTGAACTATGAGGACATTGATCCATGCCTCCTAAGTAGGGTACATAGGAAGCCTCCAAGAAGTTCATGCTCGATCACCATCAGACCCCTGGGTCCACATTCACGTTGGTTCTCTGATGCTTCTATGCAAACTACGAGGACTTTGATCCCTACCTCCTAGAAAGGGTTTTTAGGAAGCCTCCAAGAGGTTCAAGCCCACCACCCGGTTGTTCCGACAATCTTCACGTCTGTTCGCCTTCGTCCTCCAGGACGATAAACTGTACATTCTAACTACATGGACTTTGATCCCTGTTTCCTAGGCAGGGTACGTAGGAAGCCTCCCTGAGGTTCAAGCCCAATAACCGGTCGATCTGACTATCTTCACGTCGGCTCACCGTGCCGCTCCTTGTGCTGCCTCAGTGAGTCCAGACTCCTCGGGGTCATTAACCCAATGTGGGATGGTAAACCTCAGGCATAAATGATTTTGAATCCCTGCGTTCACCTAACCATTTCCAACCATAAAAAATCTATGGATACTATGATTGGGTATAAACAAAATATTCACAAACATATGAATACGTCTTAAATCTTTAATAGTGTCCCGAAACATGCAATAATTCCCCCCCAAAAGGGTGTGATGAGCCCAACTTCCCATCCTCTAGACCAATGTGAGTTCCTATGCATCGCTAGCCAAACCACCCAGGGGACGCCTGCCTTCGGAAAGCAGGTCCACGTATCATTGGATATGGAACCATTGGGCGTTTCGAAACGAAGACCGGTGTACCCTACTTTAGTAATCGAGCGAGGCTCATCCATCCGTAAGATTGACAGTCGGGCACGTTGGTCCTCCATCTCCCCAGAGGGAAATGGATCAAAACAACTGCTAAATACACTATAACCCGTTAAACCCCTAAAAACATTAAAAACTCTAAAAAATATTTCCATCCATAAAAACCCAAAAAAAAAACCCCTAAAACCCAAATTAACCATAAAACCCCTAAAACTGCTATATACCTTCAAATTCGCTAAAACCCCTAAAAACATTAAAATCCTAAAAAATCCCTAAAAATTTGTAAAAATATATGAACTACTGAAAACCCAAAAAACCGATAAGAAAACCATAAAAAATAAAAACAATAAAAACCCAAAAAACATATGAAACCCTAACCCCCCCCCCCCCAATATCCTGAAAACCCTAAACACCAAAAAGATATAATCCCCAAAAATCCATGGAGAGGTAAAAAACACTAATAACAATAAAAATCCCTAAGAAAACTGTAAACAACTAAAAACACATAAAACACCAAAAAACCAAGAAAATTATAATAACCCTACATAACTATAAAAACCCTAAAAATAATTAAAACCCCTAGAAATGATTACAAACACTAAAAACCTATAAAACCAATAAAGGCAAAAAAATTATTAAAATACAATAAACCACTAAAAATAAACAAAACTACAAAAACTGTAAAATCCATAAAATATTCTATAAAACCCCAATCCCAAAAACCATAAAACCCTAAAAATCCTTATAAATCCCCAAAACCCCAACAATTCATAAAAATCCTAAAAAAATTTAAAATGTAAAAAACCCGAAAACCCTTGAAACACCCTAAGAAAACCTTAAAAACCTAAAAACACTTAAAATACCTAAAAACCTAAAAAGCTATAAACTATAGAAAACCTAAAAATCCAAAAGCACAAAAAAAATTAAAAATCTATAAAGACCCAAAATACAATAAATATACCAAAAAATCCCAAAAATCCCCAAATCCCTAAAAATGTAAAAAACCCTAAAAATCCATAAAACACTAAGATAACCATAGAAACCTAAAAACACTTAAACCCCTAAGAACATAAAAAATTATAAAACACTAAAAAAACTAAAAGACCCTAAAACCCCCTAAATCGTAAAAAAACTCCAAAAACCATAAAAACCATAATAATAATAAATTTTTTAAAAACATTTAAACCACTAAAAATTTAAAATACTCTGAAAACCTTAAAGAGAAAAAAAAATCAAAAAACACATAAAAACCCAAGAATCCCTAAAAATACTGACAATATAAAAATAATAACGAATACCTAAAGTCCATAAAATTTTAAAAAACCCAGAAAAATCCTAAGAAACCATAAAAACCTAGAGACACTTAAAAAAAATTTAAAAAAGAAAAAAATAATAAAAACCATAAAAATCCTAAAATCTTAAAACTTCTAATACCTTAAAAATCCATAAAAACCAAAAAACCCACTAAAAAAATCTAAAACCCCATTAAACAAAAAAACATTAAAAAACAAAATAACCTTAAAACCCTTAAAAAACAAAATAAAATCTGTGAAAACAAAAAAAGTACCTAAAAACGTTAAAACCACTAAACATCCTAAAATACTTAAAATCCTTAAAGGCCTTGAAAACCACATTAAAATCCTAAAAATTCCCTAAAAACATTTAAAAATTTAAAAAATCATAAAAAACCTAAAACCCCCTAAGAAAACGTTAAAATAATTAGAAAAATAAAAATGGTAAAAACATTAAAATTCCCAAAACCCATAAAAATAAAAAAACCTGTAAAAATATATAAAAAAGATGAAAACCATAAAAATCCATGTCAATACCTAAAAAGGTTAAAAAAACCCTAAACACCTTGAAAAAAATTATGAAACACTAAAAAATATAAAAAACAAATTTAAACCCCTAAACTCATAAAAACTATAAAGACCGAAAACCCCCAAAAAAACCTACAAAGTCTCTAAAAACCCTAAAAACCATAAAAACCCCTAAAATTTTTGAAAACCACTAAGAAAAAATTAAAAACCTAAAAAAATCATTAAAAACCCATAAAATGTTGGAAACCGTAAAAAACCTAAAAATACCCTACAAACCCTAAATCCCACTAAAAAAATTTGAACCTTTAAAAATATTAAAAAACCCAAAGCAACCATATAATTTTAAAAAACACTAAAATGCCAAAAACCCATTAAACCCATTACAATTTTAAAAAATTCTATGAATCCTTAAATAATATAAAAAAATACACCTAAAAACTCATAAAAACCATAAAACCCCAAAAAAAAACAACCAGATTCCCTAAACCCCCTAAAAATTTTAAATTTCCTAAAAAATCCCAAGAATTCCATAAACACAAAAAATATATAAAAACCATGAAAAAACCTAAGAAAATACTAAAATCCAAAAAACAATTAAAACCCTTAAAAACCTAAAAAACTATAAAAACACTAAAAAATTAAACCATAAAACCCTAAAAATACTAAAAACAAAAAAACCCCAAAATTACCTTAAAAACCCCTAAAAACCCAAAGAAACCTTAAAATTACTAAAAAATCAAAAATCATTTAATCCCATAATAACTTGAAAAACTCTAAAAAAACTTAGGTACACTAAAAAACTAAAATACCCCTTAAAACCCAAAAATTCACAAAACAAAAAAAAACTAAAATCACCAAAAACACATCAAAATAACTTAAAACACTAAAACCATAAAAATCCTAAAACCCAATAAAATCCCTAAATTAATAAAACACCATAAAACATTGAAAAAACCTTAAGAAAACCTGTAGAACTGAAAGCACATAAACCCCCTAAAACCATTAAAAAATAATAAATCCCTAAAAACACTAAAACCCTAAAAAACCAAAAAACCAAAAACCCTTAAAAATCCCTAAAATACTATAAAATCATAAAAATCAAAAAGAATCAATAAAAATCCCTAAAAGTTTTAAAACCCCTAAAATACCTAAGAATACATAAAAAACATAGAAACACAAGAAATTTCTAAAAAAACTAAAACACTGAAACACATAAATACCCCAAACACCCATAATAACCCTAAAAATCATAAAAATTACAAAAAACCATAATAACCATGCGAAATAAAAACCAACTCTAAAAACCCTTTAAACACAAAAATTGTTTAAAACTGTAAAAACCCATAAAAAATCTAAAAACCCTAAAACCCTCAAAATCCCTAAAAATACATAAAAATAATAAAAAACCAAAAAACCCCATAAAATACTTATATCATAGAAACCATAAAATACCTTAAAACCCAAATAAAACATAAAAAACATAACAACACTTAAAACACCTAAAAAACAAAAAAATTCTATAAACCATCGACCAATAAAAATCAGGAAACCCATAAAAATCCTCAGAAAAACCCAAAATCCCTAAAAATAATTAAAAAGGCCTAAAAATCCCAGAAAATTGTATAAAACCATAAAACCCTGAAATATTCTAAGAAAAAAATAAAAAACATAACATATTTAAAACCCATAAAAAACTAAAAAGAAATAAAACCCTAAAAACCCCAAAAACCCTCAAATCAGTACAACCACTAGAATATATTAAAACCCTTAATAACCATAAAAACCCTAAAACCCCTAAAACCCTAAATCCCACTAAAAACTCCAAAAATACATTAAACACATAAAAACATTAAAAAAATCTAAATATCCTTAAAACCCTATAAAATCAAAAAATCCCAACCACCATAAAACCCCTAAAACCCCTGAAAAGCCTAAAAATCATTGAAAATCCTAAAATACATATTAAACCTAAAAAATTACAAGATGGATCAAGTTTTGGGAAAAGAATTCCATGCTTTTTCATCAGTTACAAAGGGATAAGAACGCTAAAAATACCTGAAAACTGTTAAAAATAAAGGGTCATTTTTTAGCTCAGAGGTGGACATATCCAATGCGGTGGTGGGCTATTTTCATGAACTATATACTGATAATGATGAAGATTACTTCCTCCCTTGGATGGATTCCATTATACCTTGTGTTAATGAACAGAAAAATAGTGACTTAATGTGTGTTCCCTCAGAGTATAAAGTATGATCTACTCTATTCTCCCTCAATATGGAAAGTGCAGCGGGCCCGAATGGTTTCAGTGACATGTTCTTCATGTTTTATTGGGATATTATGCACATGGAAATCATGAATTATCTTTGGGATGTTTTCTATTCCAGATATTACCATCATGGTACTAATGCTAATTTCATTTCATTTATTCCAAACAAATAGAATGATCTTGATATTAGAGACTTGTAGCTGGTTTCCATTGGAAACACCATCCCTAAAATTATTATTATGTTTCTGGTTAAGAGAAATGAGCGACTTATGGGGGAACATATTTCCCCCAATTAATTTGGTTTTATCCCAGGGCAGAACATTCATAACTATTTATTCACAAACTCGAAGGGTATTAATATTATGAGGAAGTGCTCCAAAACTGGAATCTTCTCCTTGAAACTTGATATCTCTATGGCTTTTGATAACATCCAATGGAGCTTTATCTACCAAGTGATATATAAATATGTTTTCTTATACATTTTAATTATGTTGTTGGCTTCCATTACTAATAGTGCTAGAGTGTCAGTGCTTGTTAATGGTTCCCCGAAGGGGTTTTTCTCGTGCTCACGTGGAGTTAGGTAGGGAGACCATCTGTCTGGTATTCTCATTAGGGTTGCTGAATATTACATGAGTAGGTGTCTCATTAACCTCACACAGCATAGTCTTTTCAATTCATTTAAGGTAGGGAGGGAGCTTTGGGTGTCATCTCATCGTCTTTACTCTAATGACATCCTCCTCTTTGGGTAGGATGATAAGAAGACTTTTTCCTCAATTAGAATGATATTTCGTCATTATGATTGTGTGGAGGGTCAATCCATCGGTTGGAGCCAATCCTCCATATTTTTTGGGGAGAATTTCTCCCCATCTGGGAAGTTAAACATTGCTCTCTCGCTTAGTGTTAAGAGGGGATCACTCCCCTTTGATTATCTATGTGTCTCGATTTTTGGGGACTCATTAAGAGAAGCTATCTCGATAAAATGGAGAGAAGAATAATACTTCATCTTGCTAAATGGAAAGGCATGTTCCTATTGTATGATGTGAGAGTTTGTCACATCAACTCAATTATAAAATCTATATTCACATATGCCTTCTCCATCTGTAAGTGGCTAGTTAACCTCATTAATGGCCTATAGCAAATATTAGAGAAAAATTTTGGACAGGTTGTACCAGTGAACGAAAGCTGGTCTATGTGGCCATGAGAGATTTTACTAAGCCAACTAAGCAGGGTGGGCTTGGAATCAAGGACAGTAAGAGATTAAATGATGGCCTTCTTTCCAAATTCACTTGGGGCCATCCTGATTACAATGATGATGGCTAAGGATTTCGTCAGGAAAGGTTTACACAGAAACTATGTGATGGGTTCAATGGATATTTTACATCATTAGTTTGGTCATTTTTCCGTGGTTCTAACATGGGCATCATGAATAACTCAAAATGGATTGTTTCCAAGAAGTCGGATCTTAATGTATGGTCTTCCAAATGGATTAATAGGCCCACGTTGGACACTGTGGTCCCCACCATGGACTCAAGGGACATGTTGATTTCTTGATTCACTTGTAGACTCGGGCAGTTTGAGGTACTCCTTCCAGTTGACACTTTTAGGCAGAACTAGGAGTATACCTTTGTTGAGAAAGACCTGTTAATCTAGAAGCCCAATCATGTTGGGTAGCTAAATGTGAAAGATTTATACCGATGGAAGTGTCCACATGAACCTTATCCTCAATCTTGGATTTCAATATTTAGAAGAACTTTTTTACCTCAAGCTAACCACCTGCTACTCATGAAGCTCTGGAAGAATCGACTGCCGCTTCAAGGACAACTGCAGAGGGCTAGAAACAGCCTGAGATCAGTGTGCATCCTCTGTTTTGGAGCTGAAGAATCCATCCAGCACACTTTTCTACAATGCAGGTTTGCAGCGGCGCATTGGGAGTACCTTCAGATGTTGTTCGACTTTCCCCTATGCTTGGATAGGCCTCTTTTGGAGCTACTGGGCAGCTTGGTTAATTAGCCCTGCATTAGGAAGGTGTCCAGTCATTTTCTTGTTTCCATTTCTACCATTTTCTCCTACACTTGGAAAGCTTGAAATGATACTACTTTCAGAAGAAAATGGCACTCTTTCCATAGTGGTGTTGTTTTTCTACACATGGTGATTCATTTCACGTCTCATATCTAATCTGATTTGATGGAAAGCAATGTGGATGATCTTATCCTTTTGCGGTTTCTCAGGGTTGCTGGCAGGCCAAATAAACCACGTATTCTAAAGTCCATTCGTTGGATCCCCCTGATTTCTTTCTGGATAAAGGTCAACGTGGATGGTGTGGCACTAGGAGCACAAGGACCCTCAGGGTGTGGTTGGATATTCCGTACCCACCATGGCTTCGTCAAAGGATACATTCACCATTTCTTTGTGAATGGGTGTGCCCTTGAAGCTGAGCTTTGGGCCATGACAAAGTGATCAACATTGCTATGCAGTTTGGCTGCAGATCTCTCAGGCTTGAATCAGACTCGTCGCTTCTAGTGGAGGTCCTTATAAAAAAATCAAGGCGAGTCCCTTGTAGGATCCTTCCCTAATGGATGGAATGCCTCACTTCTTGTCAAAGGCTGAACCTCCATGTCACACATGCCAACCGGGAGGCAAGCTCAGCTGCGGATGCACTCTCTATGTAGGCGATTGTGGAGTGGAGTTCGATATGGTCACATGTTGCTACGACATGCTAGTTACGGTTTGTGGAGTCTTATATGAAGGGTGATATCTACACCCTGGTTTGAAATCCCCCATTGTAATTACTTCATGGTTTCCTTCTTTTCTTTATAAATTTTGGGGTACCAGGTTCACCCGGTCTCGATCCTTCTTTGCCCCAAACCATTAAAAACTATAAAGACCCCTAAATATTTTAAAAAACCCTATAAACCAATAAAAACCCTAAAACACACTAAAAACTATAAAAACCATAAAAATCATTAAAATAATAAAAATTCTAAAAAACAATTAAAACCATAAAATATTGAAAAATCCCCTAAAACCCCTGAAAACCCAGAAAACCCTAAAATCCCTAAATACTCCAAAAATCCCTAAATACCCTAAAACCATAAACTTCAAAAAAATCCTTAAAACCCCTAAAAATTTAAAAAAACCTAAAACCACCAAAAGACCCAAAGAAAAATATAAATACCTAAAAACATTTAAAACAACTAAAAACCCCCAAAAATAAAAAACCCTAAAAACCACAAATACACCTAAAACCATGAAAACCACTTAAAAACCATATAACCCCTAAAAAACTAAAAACTCTAAAAACACCTTAAACCCTTAAAAAAGTTCAAAATTCTAAAAAACCTTAAATCCATAAAATCTCAAAAGACCCCTAAAAACTTAAAAAACCATAATACCCAAAAAAAATCCTAAGAGACTCTAAAACCCCTCAAAATCATTTGAATCCCTCAAATCCGTAAAAACCATAAAATCCTAAAACATCCTTAAAGAACCCAAAATTACATGAAAACCCCTAATACAAAATTAAAAAACTAAACCAATTAAGACCCCTAAAAATATATAAAAAATGAAAAAGATGCTAAAATACTTTAAAACCCTACAAACCCTAAACCCCTCAAAATTCCAAAAAATTATAACAAACCCTAAAAATCCTAAAAAATCATTAAAAACCCCTAAAAACAAAAAAACACCCAAAACCCCAAAAAACATTAAAAACCCCTAAGAAAACAATAAAAAATCTAAAAACACATAAATAAACATAAACCCCTAAAAACAATAAAAACTCTAAAACCCTAAAAACCCTTCAATTTCTTAATAACCCTAAAATCACAAAAATATCCTCAAAAGACCTAAAATCCCAAAAAAAATATCAAAAACAATAAAAACCTTGAAAAACACTTGGAAAAACATGAAATACCTAAAATCACTATATACCCATAAAAACATAAAAATAGTGTAAAACAGAAAACCCCATAAAAAGACCCTTAAATCCAATAAATATAATAAAACACCCTTAAAATCTTAAAAACTAAAAAAACCAACAAACACTAGAAACCCACTAAATACTCTAAAAACCCCATAGACCAGTAATTATGTTTAAAAATTTTAAACACAATAAAAACCCTAATAACTAAAAAAATATAAATCCCCAAAAATACCTAAAAACATAAAAACCCCTCAAAATCCCTAAAAACCCTAAAAAGAATAAAAATCATAAAAATCCATAAAATTCCGGAAAAATGTAAAAAAACCTGAAAAATATGAAATCCCAAAAGAAAACCTTAAAACCTAAATACACTTAAATCCCCTAAAACCCTAGAAACCCTAAAGATTCCTAAAACCCATAAAAACCCTAAAACACCTCAATATCTCTAAAAACCGTAAAAATTATAAAAATCCTAAAAATGGATTATAAATCCATATAAATGTAAAAAATAACTCTAAAACCCCTAAAACCTCCTAATAAAACTGTAAAATCCTTAAAAGAGTTAAAACACTAAAAAACATAAAAAAATCTAAATCCTTAAAAATCCGAGAAAGACCCTACAAACCTAAAACCCCTAATACCATAAGTACCCCTAAAAAACATAAAACCCCCTAAAACCTCTAAAACCCCTAAAACCACAAAAAAACTATAAAAAACGTTTAAACTCTTAAAAATGTTAAAAAATCTATAAAACCCCTAAAAATACCAAAACAATCATAAAAAAAATAAAAAACATTAATAAACCTCAAAATACATAAAAACCCTAAAAACCCTAAGAAAGCCATCAAAAATGAAAAAAACTTTAAACCCTTTAAAACATAAAAAATGATAAAATTCCAAAAAATCTACAACCCTTAAAAACCAGAAAAACTCTAAAAAAACCCTAAAAACCTAATAACCATATAAATTATTGAAAATTACTAAAAATTACAAAAACCTAAAAACCCTAAAATCCATAAAAACTGTACGAAAATATTAAAAACCAAAAAACACTTAAATCCCCTAAAAATCATAAAAAACTAAAAAAACCATAAAAGAACCTAAAACTTCCAAAAACCCCTAAAAACCATAATAACCCTGAAAACATTAACACCCCTAACAACCTAAAAACCAATGAAAAGTAAAGAAACCATTTAAACATTAAAAAATGTTTAAAATATTTGAAAAACCAAGAAGTCCATAAAAAATCAAAAATCCCCAAACGCCCTCAAAATAATATGACCCTAAAACCCCTAAATATCCCGACAAAACCAAAAAAATAAAAAACATAAGAACCCTAAAAATCCCTAAAAATATACAATAAATAAAAACCCTAAAATCCCCTAGGAAAACCATAAAAACCAAAAAACACTTCAAACCCCTAAATACCTAAACACCTAAAAATAGATAAACCCCTAAAACCCCTTAAATCTCTAAACCCCTCAAAATATATAAATTCACTAAAAACCCTTAAAACCCTAAAAAATCACTAACATTCATGTAAACATAAAAGGCCATAAAAACCTAAAAACCCCTGTGAAAACCTAAAAAAATAAAAACACTTAGAACCCATAAAAGCCTAAAAAATGCTAAGTACCCTAAATAGACCGTAAAAACAAAAAACACCTAAAAACTAAAAATCCTATAAAAACTATTAAAATCCCTAAAACCCCAAAATAAACCTAAAAACACACTATATTCTCTAAAAAACATTTAAACCTTTGAAATGTTAAAAAATATAAAAAATCCTAAAAATCATAATTTCTTATAAAACTCCCCAAAACCAAAAAAAATCAAAGCCCTAAACACCCAAAAAACCTATAATACCCCTCAAAATATATAAAAATAGAAAAACACAAAAAAATTAAAATATCCACTAAAAATAACTAAAAATATAAAAACCCAAAAAAATCCTTGAAAACCCCTAAAAAGCGACAAAACCTAAAATTACATAAAACCCCAAAATACTAAAAATGATAAAATTTCTAAGAAACCCAAAAAACCAAAAAAATAAATAAAAATAACTAAAAAAATTGAAAATCCTTTAAACCCAATTAAAATTTAAAACCTTTTAAAACATTAAAGGCCATATGAAACTCAGAAATAACCCTAAAATCCCAAAAAACATTAAATCCCCTAAAAATCCCTAAAAATCCTAAAAACCAAAAGGATTCAAAAATATCCATAAAAACATAAAAACCATAAAATCCTTAAAACCCCTGAACAATCCTAAAAAAATTAAATACACTTAAAACACAAAAAACAAAAAAAAATGCAGATATCCCCAAAAAAACTAAAACCCTCAAAATCCCTAAAACCACTAAAAATCCAAAAAACATTTATAAATCCCTAAAATTAGCAAAAATTTCTTAAAAACCCTGAATACCCCTAGGAAAAACTACAAACCTAAAAACACTAAGAACACCCAAAAAACCATGAATATTCTAAAAACCATATAAATACCGTTAAACTAATACCCCCACAAACCATAAAACAACCTAAAAACATTAAAAATCCCCAAAACCCCACAAAACCCACTAAAAACTATAAAACCCATTTAATCCCCCAAAAATATTAATGTAATCTATAAACAATAAAATCCCTAAAAAATCATATAAAACAATAAAACCACAAAAACCATAAAAAATCCTTAAAAATCCCTAAAATCCCTAAAATTGTAAAAACCCCTAAAACCCAGAAAACCACTATGAAAAATAAAAAAACATAGAACAAATAAAACAACTAAAAACCTAAAAAATCTAAAAACACTAAAAATATAAAAAATATGAAAAACCAAAAAACCTGCAAAATCTCCCAAAAATTATAAAACTTATAATGAAGCAATGAATGCATAAAAATATAAAATCCCTTAAAAATCCTAAAACCCCTTAAGAAACCATTAAAACCATAGAAAAAACGTAATACCATGAAAACCAAAAATAAATGATGAAAAAATAAAAACTTAAAAGAGCATATATACCCTAAAAATCATAAAACTCCCAAATGCCTTAAAACCCAAAAAAACCAAAAAACCACTAAATACTCTAAAAACCCTTTAAACCCCTAAAAATATTAAAATAATCTATAAACCATAAAACCCTAAAAACACATGAAAAACTTCAAACAACAATAAAATCCAAAAAAATTCTGAAACTGATAAAAACCCATAAAAACCATAAAAATCCCAAGAACACCGAAAAACCATAAAAATCAAAAAATACACAATAAATACCTAAAAATATAAAAAACCATAAAGACCCTGAAAACACCTAAGAAAACCTTAAAAATCTAAAAACACATGAAACCCCTTAAAACCTACAAAACACTATAACCATAAAAATCCTCAAAAATCCATAGAATCCCGAAAAACCATAAAAATCCTAAAAAATCCTAAAAATAACTAAAAGATAAAAAAACCTAAAAACACTAAAAAACATAAAAAACACATAAAAACCTAAAAACCAGAAATCATTAAAAACACTAAAAACCCAAAAATTCCCAAAAAATATGAAAACCCTAAAATCCATAAAAACCTAAAAGGCACAAAAATTCAATAAAAATGTAAAAATCACTTAAAAAAATGAAAACCCCTAAGAAAACCTTACCCCCCCAGACCAAAAACCTAAAACACCTAAAAACATGAAAATTCTACAAACCCAAAAAATCAGACCCCTAAAAACTTTAAAGACACTCAGAACCCCGAAAAACACTAAAATCCAAAAAAATCCTAAATAAATCTAACAAATTTATAAAAATGCAAGAAATCCTAAAAATATGAAAACCCTTAAGAAAATCATAAAAACCTAAAATACATAAAAGAACTAAAAAATTTAAAACAATAAAACCCTAAAAAACTGAAAACCCCTAAAACCCCATAAAACATGAAAACCACTAAAAACTGTAAAAACCATTTATACCCCTAAAACTTTTACATAAATCTAACAAACCAAAAAAACACTAAAAAGCTAAAAAAACATTAAAATACCAAAAAAACCATAAAACACTAAACCCACAAAAAACCCTTAGAACCCACATAATCCTTAACAACCCTAAAAGCCATAAAAATACTAAAAAATCCCAAACAAATAACTAAAAAATAAAAAAAATAAAACCCCTAAAAACCCCTAAGAAAACATTAAAAACCTAAAAAAATTAAAAACCTAAAATCTTAAAAACAATTCAAACACCTAAAAACCAAAAAAAATGCTAGAAACCCTAAAAACCCCTAAAACCCTAAAAATCCCTCAAAATCATCCAAATAACTGAAAACTGTAAAAATCCTAAAAAATACTAAAAAACCTTAAGAATCCCTAAAAACATATAAATCCCTAAAATACCAAAGAACGCTAAGAATTAATAAAAAATAAAAAAATTAACACCCATAAAAAACCAAAAAAATGCAAAAAACCCTAAAAACTAAAAAAGAAAATAAGCACTCTAAAGCCCTCTAAAATAATAAAAATCCTAAAAACACAAAAACCCTAAAAACCCACTCAATACTATAAAACCTTTTATACCAATAAAAATATTAAAAAACACTAAAAGAATATAAAAACACAAATGACTAAGAAAACCCCTAAAACCCAAAAAGACCATAAAACCCATAAAAACCTAAAAACCCAAAAAATCCATATAATAACTAAAATACCTTAAAGTCCAAAAAAATCGATAAAAATCCCAAAAAACATAATACACCATAAAACCCATAAAATAATTTAAAACCCTAAAGACACTTAATACCACTAAAAATTGTAAAAATTGATAAAAACCCTAAAAATCATTAAAAACCCTAAAAATATAGAAATCCCGAGAATCTATAAAAATCAAAAAAAAAATACACAGAAGTTTATAAAAACATAAAGAATCATAAATACCCTAAAAAAATTAGAAAACCATTTAAAACCAAAAAACACTTAAAATTCCTAAAATTTGTAAAAATTTAAAACCCCCTAAAAACCCTGGTAAAATACTAAAAACACATAGAAAACATAAATCCTCCTAAAAACCCTAAAACTCCTAAAACACTAAAAACACATAAAAACACATAAAAACACATAAAAACACATAAAAACCATAACACCCCTTAAAAACTATAAAATCCCTAAAAACCCAAGAAAAAACTCCAAAACCCATTAAACCCCTAAAACCATTAAAAACACTAAAATCAATAAAACCCTAAACATTTCCATCACAGTAGACAAACGATGATTTTCTTCTCAACAAAAGAGGTAAATTGTCTTGTATCTGATCTACATTTTGATCTTTTTGTGAGGTTATCTTATCGTAGGCCATCACTAAAGTACTTTAGAAATTTACTTGAAATCCTTGGATTCTCGGGTTTTCATATCGGCCTCTTAAACACCTACAATTACATCTTTAATCTTTCCTCTGAGGATGATTAATATAGGTTATGGGTGAGACTATCATGTTTATTTGGGTGTTACTCTTTGAAAGTTATTATATGGACTCCAAATTTTGACCCCTATGCTAATCCCCGTAGGATTGGATTCCTTGTGCTACCACTACATCTGTTTAAGAAACCTACACAATTTCTGATCTCTATGCTCATTGGTAATCCATTGAAACTCAATTCGGAGATCAGGAGTCTCTCAAGGCCATCAGTTTCTAGGATCTGTGTTGATGTTAAATTTTCTCATAATCTTCCTTCTCAAATATAGATTTAAAATAATGATTTTGGATTCTTTTAAGAGGCTGTTTTTTAGAGACCACCTGAATACTGTCATTTATTCCTCAATATAGGACATGATTCAAAGGATTGTGGACATAAAATGACAATTCCTGAGTCCAATCAAGATATTTGGGTTCAAAATGAAAAGTAAGATGGGATTAATTCTAGAAAAATGTTTTATGTCAGCCAACTTGTGCTACGACCTAATGGAAAAACTCATGTGTGCAAGGTGGTAAATTTTGATCAGCGTTCTGAAGCCAAGGGATTTCCAAATCCCTTAATTACTTCATGTTCAATCATTGACCCACCTCCTTTGATGGAAGAGTAGGGAAAACAATTGGAATCACAACATGAACGAGCTAATGAGCAATGTGAGTTCACTGATTCTAGTGAGTACTCACATGACAATGATGGTCATCCCAATAAAATTGAGGAAATCAATTTATACTCAATGGCCAAGAAAGGAAAAAAACTACTGTTTATGTAGATTGATTCTTTACTCAAAATCCTAGAAAATACAAAAAACATAGATATTACTCTCACCTTGAAAGATCAATTATCACATGCTCCTTCGATGCCTCTATGAGTGAAATAAATGGAACCTCTAAATCTCAAACTGTGATGAATCACTCAACTGACGGGGATAAAATCTAGTCAAATGAAAAGGTGAATGAAGATATATAATATAAAATGGAAGAATGAGATGTAATATCTTACCAAAGACTTAGAAATAGAGAAATTCTTGCAGAGTGTTACCTTGAAATTAGAGGCAGAATGTTTAATAATAGGTTGGTGTAAGAGTCTGAACAAAATCCCTGATTTTATATGATCAGTCTGCATTGTTCTTTCAGTCTCTGTTCAAAGTTTTTCTGGATGATTTTATATTTTGATGCCCACAATGATCTAAATCGAGACAAGTTAAATTTTGATCAATGCCTCATACTGCTTCTTCTCTCAGAATTTCTTCTTGTTACTTTATGCACACAACCCTTTATTTCAATGTTCTGTATTCAACTAGCATTGGTAGTTGTTTTCTCTAGTATGATTAACTTTCATTTGTGTTTGTGACTACTGTATGAATTATGGATTCTTGGAATCTTGTGTTTTGGGTTCTGTAGTAAACATGGTTCTCTCTTAACTATTTTTTTGAACTGTTACATATGCTTTTGTTGGAAGATGATTTTGTACTGCTGGTCGACACCCACAACAGCTTTTGTATACAAAATTTTTCTGGTTTTATATTTTTAATGGTTGGTTTAGTGTCTCACTGAGTTCCTCATGTTTCATTTAAGCCTTTGGTCACAACTATATATCATCATGAGAGAAAAGGATCATGTTGATAAAGAAGAAAAGGTGTGCAACATCTCAGACGTACAACTCTAACCAGACATGGGATGAGCTTCCAATTTGACTCCTTCAACCTATCTAAAGTCTTTTGGGTCCTGTTTTAAAGATCTAATATCTGGTGAAGTGGAGGTTTTTTCCTCCCTTCAGACCAGATGGATTGGTGGAGTCCCCTTTGGACAGTGCTTCCCATGATTTTTCTAGATTTTCCTCAGTGTTTCTTCGTTTGTGATTCTCAAATTCTAAGCTGGTGTAAGTTCATTACACCTCATGTTTGTACTACTACTTTTATTTTTAATAAATTCCCTTGGGGCGTGAATTGGGTGACCAATTAATGTCACCACTTTTATTAAAAAACTAAAAACCATAAAACCCCTAAAAATCAGAAAAAAACCCCATAAAACCCCCCAAAATCATCAAAACCTAGAAAATCTAAAAACCCTCAAAATCCCTAAAACCGCAAAAAATATTAAAAATCCTAAAAAACCCTTAAAAATTTATAAAAACGTAAAAACCCCTAAACCCCATGAAAAACTATAAGGCAACCTTACAAATATAGAAACACTAAAACCCCTAAATACTAAAAAAACTAAAACCCTAAATACCCTAAACCCCTAAAAACCCCTAAAACCCATAAAAATCCCAAAAACCCTACAAAACCATAAAAACCATAAAAAATATCAAAAAATACCTAAAAACATAAATAAACCAAATAAACTTGTACACCAATAATAAAAAATTAAAATCCAAAAAACAATAAAAATCCCTAAAATTATGGAAAATGCTAAAAACCCTAAAAACTATTAAAAACCCTAGAAACCCATAAATCTCTAAAAACCACCAAACAATATTTAAAAAATCCAAACCTTAGAAACGAAAAAAAATCTCTAACAATATTAGAAACCATAAATTCCCCAAAAAACCCTTAAAAACCCAAAACAACATAAAAAGCCTAGAAAACCACAAAATCCATCTAAAAAATAAAAACCCATAAATAGTATTAAAAATCCATAAAAGTAACTAAAAATTTAAAAACCTCTAAAACAATAAAACACTTAAGAAAACCTTAAAAACCTAATGCACTTAAAACCATTAAAAATAAAAAAAACAATAAAAATCCCTAAATATCCTAAAAACCAAAAAAAGTTTTTAAAAAATCATAAAAATATTTAAAAACATAAAAACCCATGAAAAACCTGAAAACCCCTAAGAAAACCATAAAAACCTAGAAACACTTAAAACCCCTACATTGTATCAAAATACTAAAAACCCTAAAATGGAATGAAAACCCTAAAACCAAAAGAATCCCCAAAATTCCTTTAAAAACATAAAACTCAAAAAATCCTAAAAAATTCGTGAAAAACCCTGAAAACTCCTAAGAAAACCATAGAAACCTAAAAACACTTAAAACCCACAAAAACCTAAAACTCTAAAAACCCGAGAGGCCATGAACACTAAAACCCACTAAAAAAATAAAAACCCATGAAACTATAAAAACCCCAAAATCCATGTTAAACACTAATAACCCAATAAAACGATAAATACCATTTAAAGAAATAAAAATGTAAAAAACTCTAAAAAACATAAAAACCAAATAAAATCATCAAAACCCAAAAATAACAATAAAACACCTAAAAATAATAAAAACCATAAAACCCACAGAATCCCTTAAAAGCATAAAAATCCTAAAATATCTTAAAAATTCCTAAAATAACTAAAAACAATAAAAATACCATAAAACCCACTAAGAAAATATTTAAAACCAAAAAACACATAAAACCCTTAAAACATAAAAAATGCTAAAAACCATAAACACCTTAAACCCATAAAATCCATAAAAATCCCAAAAACTATAAAAAACCCAAAAACCCATAAAATCCTTAAAAAACTAATGACTCCAAAAACCGTTTAAATACATAAATATGGTAAAAACCCTCATAATCCCTAAAAACTCAAAAAACCCATGAAAAAGACAAAAAACCATAATAAACCCTAACCCCCCCCCCCAATATCTCTAAAAATGTAAAAACCAATAAAAATAAAATATTACATAAATATCCCTAAAATAATATTAAACCTAAAATCCTTGAAAACCCCAAAGAAAACCTTATAAACCTAAAAACACGTAAATACTCTAAAAATCCTAAATAAACTAAAATCCCTCTAAATTATAAAAACCCTAAAAATCCTAAAAATCCTCAAAAACACAAAAAAGGCATAAAAATAAAAGAAAATACCTAAAAATATCTTGAAACGTAAAAAACCCCTAAAAACTATGAAAAAACCTAAATTACTCAAAAAAACACAAAATACCCCCCCCCCCAAAAAAAAATAAAAACCCTATTAACCCTAAAAAACCCTAAAACCTATAAAAACATAAAGATACATATAAATGTAAAAAACCAATAAAACCTTGAAAACTACTAAAAATTCCTTAAAAACATAAAAACAAAAAACAGCCAAAAAACATAAAAATCCTAAAATCCTAAAAACACTTAAAATCCACAAATCCAAAAACCCACTAAAAACCTAAAAAAATGTACTAAAAACCATTAAATTCAACTAAACACTCTAAAAACCCTTTAAACCCCTAAAAATGTTTAAAAACTCCATAAACTGTAAAAACAATAAAACTATGAAGAATAAAACCCAAAAAAACACAAAAAACAAGAAAGCTCCTAAAAACACATAAAATCCCAGAATTTTTTAAAATCCCAATAAACCATAAATATCACAAAACATACATAAAAATCAATAAAAATGTAAAAACCCTAAATGACCAGAAAACTATTAAGAGTAAATTATAAATTTAAAGACATGTAAAACCCCAAAAAACTAAAAATGTTGAAACCCTAAAAACCCTGAATACTGTTAAAATCCCAAAAAACCATAAATACCCAAAAAATCCAAAAAATCACAAAAAATAACTACAAACATAAAAAATCCAAAAAACATTAAAAAAAATAAGAAAACCTTAAAATCCTGAAAACACATAAAATCCCTAAAATCCTAAAATTTCATGAAACCCTAAAATAACCATAAATCGTGTAGAAATCCTAAAAACCAAAAAACCCCAAAAAACATAAAACCCCAAAATACCCTTAAAAACTATTAAAACCCACTAAAAATATAAAAAACACTTAAACCACTAAATATGTTAGGAAAACTTTAAAAAACCTTAAAACAAATAAAAACTAAAAAACCCCTATAACCCAAAAAACCAAAAAACCCCTAAAATATGTCAAAATCCCAAAAACCCTAAAAAATCGCAAAAATTAAAAATTCCCTAAAAATACGTAAAAACGTAAAACACCTAAAAACCAGGAAAACCCCTAATAAAAAAAATTAATACCTAAAACCACTTAAGAAATCTAAAAATCAAAAAACACTAAATCCCCTAAAAACACTAGAAACTTTCAAAATTCTAAAATACCCATAAAACCCAAAAAAATCATTAAAACCCACTAAAAATCACAAAAATTGAAAAAAAAACCTATAAACCTTGAAAACCCCCAAGAAAACATTAAAAAACTAAAAACACTTAAAACCCCTGAAACCTAATAAATTCAAAAACCCATTTAAAACTCTTAAAAGACCCAAAAACACCTATATACCATTAAAACCCCTTAAAATCATAAAAACCATAAAAATATATAAAAACCCTAAAAAAATAATATTATTAAAAACACTTTAACCCCTAAAATGTTAAAAACCCAAAAACCCTTAAAACGCTAAAAACATAAAAAAACCCGTAAAAACACAAAAAATAGAACACATAAAACCCCATTAAATCCCTAAAAACCCTAAAAATCCCAAAATTCCATCAAATCCCTAAAAATAAAAAGGCCTAAAATCCCAAAAAACATAAAAAAAACATAAAAACCGTAACAAAACCTTTACACCCTAATAATAAATAAATCTCCTAAAAACCTAAGAAATAATAAAATCCCTAAAATCCCAAAAATCCTTAAAACCCCTCAAAATCCCTAAAATTTGAAAACCACAAAAATCTTAAAAGAGAAATAAAAATCCATACACACGTAAAACCCCTAAAAACCCAAAACCCTAAAAAATATAAAAAGATAAAAACAATAAAAAATTCTATGAAATTTTAAAATGTAAAACCCCCAAAATAAACTACGCCCCTTAAAACCCACTAAATACTATAGAACCCCTAAAAACCATTAAAATGCTAAAATCCCATAAAATCCATAAAATCCACTAAATTCTCTAAAAACAATTTAAACCCCTTAAAATGTTAAAAAAAATTAAAAATACTATAAACTCAAAAATCCCTAAAACCCCCAAAAAATAAAAAAAAATGTCACTAAAAACAAAAAAAAACCCTCAAAACCATAAAAACCGTAAAATCCTAAAAAGGTCCTAAAATCTTTAAAAATTTAAAAACCATAAAAAATATGAATATTCATAAGAACACATCAAAAAAATTAAAATACTTTAAACTCCCAAAAAAGGTAAAAAAAACAATAAAAACCCTAACCCCCTCCCCTAAAAACCCCCTCAAAACCCTCAAAATCCTTAAAAACCCCAAAACCATAATAATCCAAAAAATCCAAAAAATAATAAAAACCCAAAAAAACCATTCGAAACTCCTAAGAAAACCTTAAAAACCAAAAAAACACATAAAACCCTTAAAAACATCAAAACACTAAAAACCTAAAACCCTTAAAACCCACTCAAAACTCAAAAAACACATTAAACCCCTAAAAAGTATAAAATACTCTAAAAACCGTGAAAACCCTAAAAATCTAAAAAAATCATATAAACCTAAAAAACTACAAAAAAAACCCATAAAACATCAAAACACCTAAAACCCCAAAATACAATAAAATTACTAAAAATACCTAAAAATTCCTTAAAATATAAAAAACCCTAACACTCCTAAAAACCATAAGAAAAACCAAAAACCTTACAAAAATAAAATCCCTAAAACCTAAAAATGATAAAAACCCTAAAACCCTAAAACCCTAAAAAACACTAATAATCCTCAGAATCCCTAAATCCCCTAAAAATATTAAAAAACCAGAACATTATAGAAAAATACCATGAGTCATAAAAATTATTAAAACTATGAAAATCACAACGAAAAATATAAAAACCAAAAAACACATAAAACCCCTATAAACATAAAAAATACTAAAAACCATAAAAACCCTAAAAAGATCCTAAAATACCCTAAAAATGAAATAAACTGTAAACCTTAAAAACCCCTAAAAACTAATAAAACCCATAAAAACACAATAAAAACTCCAAATACCTTATAAACACATTAAAATATTAAAAAAATATACAAACAATAAAATCCCAAAAATTAAAAGAATCCTTAAAAATCCAAAAACCCCATAAAACATGAAAACATCTTAAAATCCCTAAATCTACTAAAAATCCCCAAAAACACAACAAATCCACAAAAATCCTATAAACTACATAAAAATCCCTAAATACATAAAAACTAAAAACCTTGAAAACCCCTTAGAAAACATTAAAAACATAAAATACATAATAGCTCTAAAAATCCGTAAAAAAGATAAAATCACAAAAACCAATAAAACATCCCTAAAAACACCTAAAAACAAAAATCTTCAGAAAACCACAAAAATCGCAAAAAACCCTAAAAACAAAAAAACTCTAAAAACCCTTTAAACCCCTAAAATGTTAAAACATTCTTAAAACCATAAGACCCTAAAAACTCAAAAAATCCCACAAGCCACAACAAAAACATTAAAACACTAAACACCCCTGAAGACCCTCAAAATCCCCAAAAACCCTACAATCAATAAAAAACCTAAAAAATCCTTAAACATCCCTAAAAACATAAAAAACGTAAAAATCCTGAAAACCCCTTAGAAATCCTTAAAAACCTAAAAATACGTAAAACCCATTAAAAACCGTAACATTCCTAAAACTTGTAAAAAACCATGAGTACCCTAAAAACCCTCAAAATTACAAAACTCTCTAAAAACTATAGAAATCCTTTAAAAGAACTAAATTCTATAAAACCATAGAAACCCCTAGAAACCCCTAAAACCCTAAGAAAACCATAAAAACCTAAAAACAATTGAATCCCCTAAAACCCTTAAAAATGATATAAACCTCTAAATATCCTAAAAATACCCTAAAACCCCTAAACCACATAAATCCATAACACCCCCTAAAAACATTTAAACCCCTAAAATGATTAAAAATCCAAAAAACCAACTAAAAACTCTGAAAACACTTTAATCCCCTAAAAATTGTACAAAACTATAAAAAACCATAAAACCCTAAAAACTAAAAAACCCCTAAACATTAAAAACCCATTAAACTCTAAAAATAATAAAAATCCCTAAAACCCATTGAAACCCATAAAAACCGTAGCAAATCCCAAAAAACACTAAAAACATAAAAATCCCTAAATATCCATAAAAATTCCTAATAACATAAAAATCCATAAAACCCTCAAAACCCTTATGAAAACCTTAAAATGAAAAAATAATTTTAAACCCTAAATAAGAAAATACCATAAAAACTCTAAAACACCTAAAACCCCAAAAAATACAAAAAAAACTCTCAAAATCCCTTTAAATAAAAAAATAATAAACATAATAAAATACCCAACTAATGCTAAAATAAATAATTAATCCTAAAAACCCTAAAAACCCTAGATAAAACCTTAAAAACCTAAAAATAATTATCCCCCTAAAGAACCTTAAAATTAATAAAAACCAGAAAAGTCCTTAAAAACCCAAAAAACACTAAAAACCTAAAACCCTATACTATCATAAAAACTAAAAACACTAAAACCCTTTCAACCACAAAAATTATTATGAAACATTAAAAAACATAAATACCCTTAAAACTAAAAGAACATCTACCCCCCCCCCCAAATATAAACCATAAAAAACCAAAAAAAAACACTGAAAATCACAAAAAACACTAAAACCATATAAATCATAAAAACACTAAAAACAAATAAAAACATAAAAACCACTAAAATCATAAGGAAACATTAAAAATATAAAAATAGTTAAAACCCCTAGAACATTAAAAATGCCAAAACCCTAATTTTTTTAAAAATCCCTAAAAATCCAATAAACCATAATAAACCCTAAAACCATAAAAAACTATAGAACCCCACTAAAATCCTACCCCCCTAAAACTATAAAAACCCTTTAAACACCTAAAAACATTCAAACACTAAAAACCCATAAAACCCCAAAATACTCCAAAATACCCTAAAACCCAAAAAACCCTTGAAACCCTAAAAACCCTAAAAACCCAAAAACCCCATAAAAATACTAATAAGTCGCTAAAAATACCTAAAATACCAAAATATATAAAATCCCCTATGGAAACCATAAAAACCTAAAAACATAAATACCTACATCCCAAAAACATAAAAAATCTAAAACCAGTAAAATCTCAAAAAACTGTAAAACCCCTTAAAATTCCTAAAAATAATAAAAATCCCAAAATCCCAAAAAAATACCAAAAAACATTAAAATGACTAAAATCCCTAAAAACCTATGGAAATTTTTAAATCAAAAAATACATAAAACTTCTAAAAATTCTAAAAACTAGAAAACACCACAAAAGGCCTAAAAACCCAAAAAATCCTAATAACAATAAAAACCCATAAAAACATTAAAAAATTAAAAACACATATAACCCTAAAACATAAAAAAAACTCTAAATGACATCATACCACATAAAATGTTAAAAAACTCAACAAAATATATTCAAACCCTAAAAAAGTTCCAAAAATCCTTAAAACCCCCTAAAAAACCATAAAACCCCTAAAATGATAAAAACCCTCATAATCCTTAAAAACCCAAAAAACAATAAATATCCAAAAACCCGTTAAAATCAATAAAAAACCCTAAATCCCCTAAAATCCATAAAAACATAAAAACAATAAAGCCACTAAAAAACCTAAAAAACACTATAACCCCTAAAACACTTAAAAAGAATAAAAACCATTAAAGGCCTTTAAAGACCCTAAAAATACTAAAAACCCAAAAACCACCAAAAATTATAAAACCTCTTTAAACCCCTATTATTTTAAAAAACATTAAATACTGTAATAACACAAAAAACTCAATAAACTCAATAAACCAGAAAAAACCCCTAACAACGCGAAAAATTCATAGAATCCTTAAAAACCCTAAAAACGATAAAAATAATAATAAATCCCTAAAATACCAAAAAAATAAAAAAAAATTAAAACCCTAAAATCAATAAGAAAAATCGTAAAAAACACAAATCATATAAAACCACTAAAAACAAAAAAAAACGATAAATCCCAAAAAACCCTAAAAGCAATAAAACCCTAAAAAACTAGAAAACTCTCAAAAAACAAAAACAAAATCCTAAAATGTAATCAAATACCTAAAAACAATACCCCAAACCCTAGATATGACATTAAAAACATAAAATCACCTTAAACCACTATAAAAGATAAAAAAATGATAAAAACCCTAAAGGAACCTAAAATTTCTAAATAACTCTAAAAACCATAAAACCCCCTAAAAACCATGAAAAAATCCTAAAAACCCATAAAAACACTAAAAACCACTAAAATATCTAATTTCTATTTAGACACATAAATTTTTTTAAAAAATCTAATCACCTTAAAACCCCTAAAATTATATAAAAACCTAAAACCCTCAAAAAACCATGAAAACCCCCTAAAACCCCAAAAAATCTATTTAAACCATAAAAACCCAAAAAATCCTATCATTTCCAAAAAATACCTCAAAATGTAAAAACCCAAAAAAACCCTAAGAAAAATGTAAACACCTAAAAATGTTAAAAACCCTAGTAACCAAAAAACCAAAAAACCTTAAACAACATAAACCCATAAAATCCCTAAAATTCCATTAAAAACACTAAAAAATATTTAACCCAAAAAAAGTTACCAAAATATGAAAACCATAAATCCTTAGAAACATAAAAAAATTCCTAGAAACCTAAAATAACCAAGATACACATAATTTGAAAAAAAATACCTAAATCCCCTAAAAATAAAAAAAAATCTTTAAAATCCCTAAAAATCCTAAAAAGCCTAAAAAACCCACAAAAACTGAAAACCCCTTAGAAAACCTTAATCACCTAAAAAGATAAAAACCCCTAAAAACCTAAAAATGTGAAAACCACTAAAAATTCCTAAAAGACCCTTAAGTCCCTAAAAACATCTGAAACCATAAAAACCCTAAAAACATAAAAAAACCCATAAAACATTAAAACCCCCTAAAACGCTAAAAATATTTTAAACCCCTAAAAATTTTAAAAACACTAAAAAACTCTAGAACCCTAAAAACTCAAACAAGCCAGTAAAAACCTAAAAACCCTCAAAATCTCTAAAAAATATAAAAACATAAAAATCCAAAAAAATACCTAAAAATTTATTAAAGAATAAAAACCCTACGAAATTGAAAAAACTAAATACACTAGAAACCATAAAACCCCTAAAAGCTATAAAAATCCAAAAATCCCTAAAAACCGAAAATCCCATAATATCCTAAAAGGTCCTTGAAATCCATAATATTTAAAAAAACACCAAAAATGATGAAAACCACTAAGAAAACCTTAAAAACCTAAACACACATAAATCCCATAAAAACCTATAAAATGAAAAAAAACCCCTAAAAAACTAAAAATATTCAAAATACCTAAACACTATAAAACCATAAAATTTCAAAAAATAAGTAAAAAATCAATAAAACATAAAAAACACTAAAAATCCAAAAATCCCAAAGAAAAAATTAAAAACCTAAAACACTGAAAACCCCTACAAACCCTAAAACCCCTAAAAACCATATAGAACACCAAAACCCCACTAAAAACTCTAAAAACCCTTTAAACCCTTACAATATTTAAAAACTCTAAAAAATTCAAACCCCCCCCCCCCCAATAATTCAAAAAACTCTAAAACTACGATAAACAATAATGACCCTAAAAACCCTAAACCCCTAAAAATATATAAAACCCTAAAAAATTTAAAAATACATAATAAGACATAAAAGACAATAAAAACATAAAAACCACTAAATACCCTAGAAAATCTTAAAAACCAAAAAAATCTTAAATCCCTAAAAAATAAAAAAAACATAAATATCCTAAAAAATACTAAAAAGTAATAAAGAATAAAAATCACAAAAAATACATAAAAACATAATACCCCAAAACCTTGAATACCCCTAAAAATACCTTAAAACCCTAAAAAGCATAACACAAAAAATACCTAAAAAACACTAAAAATCATAAAACACCCAAAACCCCAAAACATCCCTAATAACCATAAATAACCCTAAATCCTAAAAAATCAACTAGTGATTTAGAAAAACCATTAAAACATTGAATTTCATAAAAAAACACTAAAACCCATAAAAACCCAAAAAAACCCATTAATACCCTAAAAATAATAAAAACTATACAAACTATACAAACCCTAAAACACTAAAAAAACCCTAAACCCTCAAAATCTCAAAAAACCCAAAAAAATAAAAAAAATCCAAAAAATACCCTAAAACACTAAAAATGTAAAAAAACCCTACAACCATGAATCACCCTAAGAAAACAATAAAAACCTAAAAAACCTAAATCCCCAAAAACTCTTAAAAACCCTAAAATACTATAAACACTAAAAACACTGAAAACCCATATGAAAACCATAAAAATCTAAAAAAACATAGAACTCCTAAAAACTAAAAATGATAAAAACCGTAAAAACATCTAGAGCTCCTAAAAACACATACAAACATAAAACCCACTATAAATCCCAAAAACCCCAAAACCCATGAAAACCCTGAAAACCACTAAAAACTTCAAAAAATCATTAAATATCTAAAAATATTAAAAACACAAAAAACCTTTAAAAACTCAAAAAACCAAAAAACCCTAAAAAACCCCTCAAATCCATATAAACTATAAATTCGTTAAAAATCCAAAAAAGCAATAAAATTCCCTAAAACTGTAAAAATCCTTAAAAGCCATGAAGAAACCTAAAACCACTTAAAATACTAAAAACCTAAAAATAGTTAAAACCCCTAAAACCTAAGGAACACAAAAATTCCATGAAACCCTAAAAATACCAAAAAACATTGAAACCCATAAAAATTCTAAAATGACTGAAATTTCTCTAAAAATGTTAAAAACTTAAAAATCATGAAAAGCCATAAGAAAACATTAAAAAATGAAATCACTTAAAAAAAATAAACATAAAAATTCTTAAAAACATAAAAACCCCAAAACACCATAAAATCCATAAAACCACTAAAAACCTTAATAACTCTTAAAAAAATTAAAAAAACTAAAAACCCATAAAATTAATAAGAACCACTAACACCTATAAAAACCCTTCATACCCCTAAAAATGTTTAAAAACCGAAAACACCTTAAAACCAATTAAAAACCCAAAATACCCTAAAACCCTATAAAACCCATAAAACCCCTAAAAATAATTAAAAATCCTAAAAACCTTCATTATCCTTAAAAACTCTAAAAAACCATAAAAATACTAAAAACCTGATATATACTTTAAAGTTTAAAAAACCCTAAAACCCCTAAAACCCCTAAAAACCATAAAAACAAAAAAACATAAAACCCTAAAAACCTAAAATATGCTAAAAACACTAAAAACCCTAAAAACATATAAAACCCTAAATACCCTAAAACCATAAAAAACCAAAAAAATCCTTAAAAGACTTTAAAAACACAAAATATGCTAAAAACCCTAAAATACAATAATAAAACATCAAAAAACTAAAAAAACATAAAACCCCTAAAAACTAAAAATTGCTAAAAACCATAAAACCCCTAAAAAGACCCAAAAAACCTCTAAAAACATAAAACCCCCAAAACATTAAAAAACCCTAAAACCCCCTAAAACCCAAAAAAAACACTAAAAACTCTAAAAACCCATTAAACTCCAAAAAAAATTATAACCACTAAAGACCATAAAAAGATTAAAAATTAAAAAAACCCTAAGAACCCAAAAAACAAAACAAAAACCTTAAAAACATGCAAAATCCCCAAAATACATAAAAAACAAAAAAATATGAAAAATTCCCTTAAAAACATAAAAATGTAAAAAAACAATAAAAACACTTAAAAATACTATAAAAACCCTAAACACATAAATTCAAATCAAAAAACTAAAAGCATAAAAATGAAAAAAACCCGTAAAAACCCCAAATATCCCCAAACACCATAGAAATCAATAAAAACCTAAAAAAAATAAAAATATTAAAAAATTAATAAAAATACTGAAATCATAAAAAACACTGAAAACCCCTAAGAAACCCTTAAAAACATAAAACCACATAAAACACCTAAAAACCTACAGAATTTTAAAACCAATAAAAATACTAAAAGACATTAAAACCCGAAAAAACCCCTAAAAACATAAAAATTACTAAAAACCCTAAAATTCCAAAAAACTCCTAAAACCCAATGAAAAACTCAAAAAACTATTAAGCCCATAAAAACAGTAAAAACTCTAAAAACAAAAAAAAATCTAAAAATGTCAAAAAAACCCTAAAATCCAAAAAAATGCCCATAAAAACCTTGAAAACCCTAAAATAACCTAAAACCCCTTAAAATTCTTAAAAACCATAAAAACCATAAAAATCCTAAAAAAGACCAAGAAATTCCTAAAAATGTAAAAAAACCCAACAATCCTAGAAAAATACAATGAAAAATTATAAACCTAGAAACACTTAAACCCCCAAAAAACATAAAGAAACCCTAAAAACCCTAAAAACCCATAAAACACTCAAATTCTCAAAAAAACCCCTAAAAAAACAATAAAAATACCTAAAATCTATAGAAATTAAAAATCCAATAAAACCATTAAACCCCTAAAGACAATAAAACCACTAAAAACCTTAAAAACCACTGAAACCCATAAAACCCCTATTTTCACACTAAAACATTGAAAACCCTTTAAAAACCTAAAATTTTAATAGATATAAAATCCTTAAAAATCCTAAAAAAATAAAAACCCATAAAACCATTAAAACACTAAAAAATCTGAAAACATATCAAAATCATTAAAAATTATTAAAACCATAAAAACATAAAAAATCTCCAAAGTTACCCAAAATCATAAAAACCCATAAAACACTATAAAAAATTAATAAAAATATAATAATTAAAAACATCTGAAACCCATAAACACCTAAAAATTTCTAAAAACACAAAAAGAGCCCTAAAACCATCAAAATATCCAAAAAAATCTAAAAAATCCTTAAAACCCTAAAATCCCTCAAAATCTGGAAAACATATAAATCTATAAAAACATTGAAAACCCATAATAAAACAATGAAAACCTAAAAACACATAAAACCCCTAAAAACCAAAAAATCCAAAAAGTACCTAAAACCCCTAAAAATTCCCTAAAACACTAAAAATCCATAAAATCCTAAAACCCCTAAAACCCCATAAAACCCCCAAAAATCGACATAGAAATCAAAAACCCAATTAAACTATATAAATTTTTAAAAAACTCTAAAAAACCATAAATACCTCAAAGAACCCAAAAACCCTAAACACCCAAAAATATTCATAATAACCCTAAAAACCCTAAAAGCCATCAAAATCAATAAATTCCCTATGAGACCCAAAAAACCATAAAATCCCTAAATGTAACTATAACCATAAAGACACATATAAACCCTAAAAACCTCTAATAAAACATTAATAACCTAAAAACACATAAAACCCATAAAAACATAAAAATAATAGAACTCCTAAAAACCCTAAAAATACCCTAAAAACCATAAAACCCCTAAAATCCATAAAAACCCCTTAAAACCATAAAATACTCTAAATCCCATTAGAACCCTAAAACCACACTAAAAATTAAAAAAATCCTCTTTAAACCCCAAAAACCATTAAAATCCTCCAAAAACCCTTAAATACCCTAAAAACTCAAAAAATCCATAAATAATTGAAAAAAATAAATCACTGAAACCTTTATAAACCATAAAAATCCATCAAACAATAAATATCATAAAAAATTCCGTAAATCGCTAAAAATATAAAATCTCCAAAACCCCCTATGAATCCCATTAAATCATTAAAATAATTAAAACCCCAAAAACCAAAAATATTCTAAATACCCAAAAAACCCTAAACCCCCTAAAACCTTAAAAACTATGAAGACACCAAAAAAACATAAATCCCTTTAAACGACTAAAAACTATAAAAACCCATTAAACCCCTTAATTTTTAAAAAACATTAAAACCCATAAAACCATAAAAAGCTCCAAAAAACCATAATTACACAATTAATCCTTAAAAATCACAAGGCCCCTAAAAACTATAAATATTCCTAAAAAACTATAAACCATAAAATGCCAAAAATTCTGTAAAAATACCTAAAAACATAAAAAACCTAAAACCCTTATAAACCCTAAGAAATCCATAAAAACCAAAATCACTTAAAACCTATAAAAACTGAAAAATTATAAAAACCCTAAAAACCCCTAAAATACCCTAAAACCACTAAACCCCATAAAAACCCCTAAAACCTAAAAACATATAAAACCCCATAAAGACCCTAAAACCCCACTAAAACCTCTCAAAACCTGTTAAACCATTAAAAATATTAAAAACTCTAAAAAAGCAGAAAAAAATGAAGAAACTCCAAAAACCACAAAAAACCACAAAACCCCTAAAAATACAAAAAAAACATAAACCCCCAAAAAACAATGAAACCCATAAGAAAACCATAAAAACCTAAAACAATTAAACCCTATAAAAACATAATAAATTCTAAAAACCATAAAAACCCTTAATACCCTGAAAACACTAAAAAACTCCTAAAAACATAAAACCCCTAAACCCCAAGAAAAATCCTATAATACCACTAAAAATACTAAAAACCCATTAAACCCTTAAAAAATAAAAACACTAAAAACCTTAAAACACTTAAAACACAGAAAACCCTAAAATCCCACAAAACCCACAAAATAAAAAAATATAAAAACCCTAAAACACCTAAAACCCTTTAAAATCATATAAAATACAAAAAATAGATAAAATAATAAAAAACCTAAAACCCCTTATCTTCCCACAGAAATGTTGTATCCCTTGTGAATTATTGTGGGGATTTAAGATTTGTACAATCATACATGTCATGTTCACTATCTCCAAATGGTTTCCAATGGGTTTTGTTCATGGAACCAAAATCACCAAATATATCCCTTATTCGATATGTTTTCTAAAACTACTTTCCCAAGGTGGAATATTATAGTGTAATGGTATAAAAACGCTTAGGGACTTTCATAGGTTGAGTGAAAGGGAGGTCGGCTCATCACTCATTTTTGGGTGAAACTATTTTCTACTCCATGACTCTCTTATTTATTTAAGACTTATTTGTGAATAAATTATTAAATTCAAAGTATAAAAAAGGTATCCCTATATTAATAATCAATTATTAGAATGTATTGATTCTATAATCATGACTATGTATTTTAGTTTCTCCATCGATGTGGATATCTCTATGTATCTGAGGTTATATATCAATGTGACCCTTTTCTATGTGGAATAGAGATTTTTTAGTTGTTAATTATTATGATGATGGTTTTAAGAGACGTAATGGAGAGCTAAGAAAATTGTCACCATACATGGAGATTATAGTTGTTTTTATAATAGGATCAGACCCATGAGAAGGGATTCCTTTGTATCCTTATAAAAGGAATCATAACCCACATTGTTTAGTGCCACTTAATAGGATAGATCATACCTTTTAATATCATGTGAGAAGGACCAAACCATACAATTCATCATCTTGTTGAAGAGATGCCTAGGAAAATTATTCCCAACCAATGGTTGGTATGGGACATATTCTAAAGCAGCATAAGGAACTCAGATGGATGGTGGCCTCCTAGGTTGGGGAAGACCCTATTCGGAATGTGGCCCAGAGAAGATTAGTGTGAGTTTCGGGTTTTGGGTTTAGACCTCAGAAAGGTTTCCTACATATCCCACATGGATATGAATCAAAGCTCATGTAGTTTGATGACGTGAAAGAACCAATGATAATGTAGGCTCTCTTAAGGTTTTTCTCATATGGGAATGTGGACTATTTACAGGATATGGCATGGTTTTGGGGATTACACCTAAGAGGAATCCCATGTGTCTAGAACCCTGATGAAGGTTTTGCCTCATGGTGATCTATAAGTTTTCTCGATGATTACACTGAGGAGGATTACCTTAGTTGTGATGATTACTATATAATGTTAAACCAAATAAGAGGCTTGAAATTTTGATACATGGCTTGGAGGACCCATGTCTATGGTAGCCCTCTGAAGGAAGGTGAGAGGATGATCCATAAAAGGATTCTACATCGATACGTGTATTTAAGCATGAAGATTTCAGGATCATCAGTAGCCTCTATGCCCATGTGAGTCATGATAAATTGTGATAAATAATTGGAATTGTAAGATATGGAAGATATCAAGATCCTTATACTTTTAGAGGAAGAGGTTAGGGTTATCGGAGAAGAAGAAAGGTCATTGATGTGTATGTCTCCCTTC
Source organism: Viscum album (assembly GCA_963277665.1). Taxonomy (NCBI): domain Eukaryota; kingdom Viridiplantae; phylum Streptophyta; class Magnoliopsida; order Santalales; family Viscaceae; genus Viscum; species Viscum album. Next base: position 2,121,128,421 of record OY728120.1, read on the forward strand.
CTATTCTCATAACCCAAACAGTCACAACTGATAACTTGTCTAGCTATGGACCATAAAAAGGTATAGGGTATTAATATAGTATGGATTTCCTACTCCTATTTCTAATGTAATAGAGGATTATTAGTCACTAATCCACAAAAATGGTAAAACAATGTGTAGTCCCCACCCCCCTCATTGTTTGAAAGGGGAGGTCGCTAATCATAGAGACATGAAGGGAAGAACATCCTCACCCTCACATTTGAGACTGGGAGGACGCAAGAACTACTCCTAGGGTTGGATTCTTCTTGATCAAATGGATATATTACTACAATAACCATGAGGACCCAACCCATCAAGTGGGACAATTGTTGGAAAAATATTCCCATATGAATGCATAACCTATTGGGAGACACACTTGTGTGTGTCTCTTCATGGTTTCTCATGTTTTGAGGCATCAATATAGGCTTAAATTTATTACCCCTTAGATGAGGGATCTAATGGGAGATGATCCATTGAATTAGTGTCTTGAAATAAGGATTAGAAGATGGCTTGTGGTGGTCAGGGCTGGGTGAGAAGATGGTGCGTTGCTCAGGGTAGACCTGGGAGGAATTCGAAGTGATTTTCATGTGGTAGGCCTATGTGATAAGGAGATTTCATGGGTGATATAAAACATGGGAAAAATACATGGGTGAGGACATCCTCTAGGAACCTAGTGTTTCCTTAGGTGTCCTTGGAAGGGTCTCACATAGGTCCCAGGTTTGGTAAGGTATTTTCGCTTAAATGCTTATAAATTAGGAAGATGTACTCCTCCTGAAGGTGTATTAGGTTTTAGTCCATTGAGGGAATTTTATCAAATTATCACCCTTAGTTCCACCTTCTTACATGTTTTTTAGTGATACATGAAAGGTTTTGAGGTCCCATGTAAAGTTTTTGTGTGATCAGTGCTCTAAGGATTCTTCTAGGTTTCCAGTTATTAAAATATCGTTTCCCAAGATCCTATTTATAGTAAAAATGGGACCCTAGGTGAAGAAATATACACTCATAGGTGACTCACGTAGGGGTGGATACCCCTTCTAGTTTATGAATTTAGGTCCTAGATGATCTTCTTAGATCATTTTCCTATTGCACACATGCCGATTTGGGTGAATTATCTTGATCCTTCTTGGTTATATTCACCTATTTATATCATTAGGTATTTCACATTAAATATTTCCATCCCTAGGTAAAAAAGAGTTCAACCCCCCCCCCCCCCCAGGATTGGATCTGATTGGAAGAAGAGGGTCTAGTCCTGTGGTAGAGGGAGGAAAATATTATTACAGTCGTGCATGTATTCAACACAGTTCATCCACAAAGTTCATCTATTCAAGTATGGTGTTTAGGTAAACCACATATGACCACCTGGTGAAATATTTATTCCAATTTTTATTTCTTCTACTCACATTGTGATGTATTCCATGATGTATTTATGTAGTTTTTGTTCATCCAATATTTCCGAAGGACCTACTTCACAAAATAACTTCATATGAATTTTTTAACCCATCATAGAACATGATAAAGTGACCTACAGAAGGTCACTTGGATGAGTGACCAACATGAGTCACTTTTGTGAGTTACCTATATGAGTTACTAGGGTGAGTGGCCTACTCAATTCACTTATGTCAGCCCCCTCCAAAAAATTAAGAATTTTCTAACCCCAATATTTTGAAATTGTGGAAAATATAGATGTTTCATTATAGACCTCCAATATCTAATAAAATGGTTTCCCATGAACAAGGTGATTAATGTGTTTCAAACACGATTAAAAAAGTCAAGACACACTAAAATGATATATATAACTCCATACTCATAGACAAAGAAAAGCATCTAAATTAGTACCATTTTAAGTACCCACAAATTGACTATATACCACGCTATGACCATGGGCTTTTGGGAGATGAATTCACCCCTAAGATCTAGATTTACTTACCAAAATACCAGTTTTTGGAACTTACCAATTCTCATATTTCTAACATATCCTATAAGGTAATATTCATCAAGGTAGGATTGGTTCCTATCACAGGTTTCATGCACCACAACTTGTGTGCCTCATATATAAATCCATAAACCCTATAATCATATCCTCTCTACTAGGATTCAACCTTCTACACATCAAATATAGACCAATCACAATGATAGAAGGTGGTTTGGGACTTCTTATATAGAGGGGGAGTCAACCCTAAAAGAATGTTATAATACTATGTGTGACAAACCTTTAGATATTTTATAACCGAGTTTCAAAATTTTATCTTTTACGATGCATCTTGGGTGGCACGAACATATGTTTACACAAACCAGGAAATCAACACTGAACTACTGAGATGATGGAGCCCTCAGATGAATTATTTCCATCTAATGAAAGGTGAAGTCGACTTTAATGAGAAATATGATTACAAAATCATGAGAGAACCTATACATAGATAAATGTAAGATGATTTTTTCCCATTGAAGGTGATATGGGATGATTCCTAAAGGATGACTACCTTGGCCCCTGAGATATTGAAGATGGATTGTAAAATTAAGAACAAAGACCCCCGTCCATGGGGAAATATTTATTATGAAGCATGGATGAAAGCCCTCCTAGAGCTATAATGAGATTTTCCTACTTTCTAGTGCACAAGGGGATGCACTACATTAGAAAAGTGGATAATTCCATACAGTTTATGACATACCTTAGAGAAATTCTAGTATCACTAGTGGTGCTATAATGTGAAGCATGAGGTTTCTGTGAGGACCTTCCTAGCATTATTTATTGTAATGTGGTTATGTACCTCATACTTCTTATCCATAAATCCAATAGGGCGTTAGACCATAGAATTTTTTTATAAAATACAAACTTTACTAAGGTATCCACATAGGGTTGTATACTCATATTATGGAATATATCCAATAGTTTTGATTTAATGTGTTCATCAATAAGGACCATTTCAAATTTTAGGCCCATTTCAAGTTATTTAGAGATGGATAGTAGTAAAAATAATTTATTACATTGTGCTGAGCAGAGTCCATTTTCTTGAAGGCTGATTTCACCAATTAATTTTGGATATTATCAATATCCTACCTTCATCCCTGATGTCTGGTGAAGCCTTGAAGATTCTGAACATATCAGTATAGTTTAACTTCTTCCCATATGGTGATCCACCTACTAGGATGTTCACTAAAAATAGAAAATTGCATGATGATCTGAGGTTATATATAATTTCATTCATAAAAAACATATTGGTTGGTTGTATTGATATAGGGATTATATGTGAGGCCCATTATCCATATATATATATATATATTTACCCTCCAATTCAAGTTTCTGAAAGCACCAAGTGTATCGCCCTCATGCACATTCAACTTGTGAAACACCTGATGGTGTCTTGGTAATTTTAGATCCTGATGGCCTTGAAGGAATCCCAAATTTCAATCTTTTTACCTTCATAAGGTGAATTGATCGATCTAGAATATGGTTATTTCAGTGCTTTGATTTTTTTATACCCTGAAGGGGAGTTAAAAAGGTGTTCTTCGAGTCATGAATATGAAAAATTATGGTTGCGGAAAGCATGGAGGGATTATTTATCTTAAGGGTGTAAAATTAGGATGATTCAAATACTTCAAATATATTTTGGTCAAGGGCCACAGATTATGATAGAGTTGAGACCACAACTTTCAGTACAAGGAGGTCTAGTCATCACCATCGATAGGATACTTGAGATACAGTCACCAATGATCCTATGGGAGTATAGAGGTATGAAAAGGATTTAATGTAATAATATTTTGGCTCTTCCTCACAACGGGCTACATTAGCATCAGAGTATGTATTTCCTTTATATACTCAAGCCTTGAAGGGCATGAATCATGAACTTGATGACATGTGTGTATTTCTATATGCTGGCATGTGTATCTCAAAAGATTTGAGATATTCAAGAACCCTTTGATCTTCACCCTAAAATAATTTTTTTGATGGGGGAATTATATTTTGTAGATGAAGATGCCAATATATGAGACCAAAAATTAAGTCCGAACCACTATGAGGGTATCTGATATATAGGAACAAGTTACTATTGAGGAGATATCTAGTTCATATAAAGTAGAATGGGATGACTACATCGACATTAGAGAGCTATCACTATTTTTTTCTTTTCCTTTCCTCCTTCACCCACCATAATTTACTTTGAAGGTATTTATCCTATAGTTGTAAGGAGGAGAAGAAGAAGCACTACGGGCGGTGCTCAGGTCACTAAAATTTGGTCCCACAAGCACCCCCATCGGAGTGGGGGTTATGATTCCCAATTCCCTAAAACTATCATCAGGTTATAGGATGATGGTAAAGGAGCTGGAGGGAGGGTCTTATCAACTACCACCTCTAGTAACCATAACTCAGAGGACCAATACAAGCCCCTCACAATCTCAAAAAATTAAAAGAAATATGGAGAATAAGTTGTTCTTGGGTATGCACCATGATAAACCTTTTCTCTATCACTAAATCTCATGACTCTCATGAATTGTTTTTACCTTTATTTCATTTTTTAGGAATTTATTAACTTTAATCCCTTAAGGGGATTGAAATTGATCCTTCAAGGGATGATGGGGACATCCCTGATGAGGAATAGATTCATGCCGACGAATTCTTACCTTCGATAGAATAAGTGATGAGACATGAATCCACATAAACTCATATTACATTATAGAAGGAGGAGGGGACTGGTAATGTTAGATGCATCTCATAAGGTTTCATGCAATGGTATTTAACATTATTTCCTCATACATTTCAAATCCATCACCTATATTAGAGGAACATATAACATTCCTCAACGACTCTATTTCCATTCTAGAAGGGGATAATAGGGACATTAGATAGCTCGATGAAGGCGTCGATGTTGATCCTAAATACATACGAAAAGTTTATTCCTATTGAGTAGCCTGTGGGTAAAATTGACATCATATCCAATTTGGGCGTTGATGCATTAATGTTAGATACCCCTACTAGTGATGATTCTGTTAGATGTGAGGGATTATAAAATGAACTAATTATTAAACTAAAGTATCTTGAGGAAATGTTGAAAAGGTTAATATCCATGTATATTTAGAGATGTTCTAGAACTTTTATAGTTTATTGAATGGAAGTATGTTTTCTCTTTCTCATGTTTTCAATGGTATTAAACCTCATTAGATTTTATGTTGTACATAAGAGATTGAATTTTGTAAATTTTTCTATAGAAAACATTTACATTTAAATTCAGGCTCTAGGTGTCCAAGTTCATCCTACTCTAATTTTTGATGGAGCAACAACTGAGGGCCTAAACATAAGAGATTATTGAGATCCATTGATCTAGTTTTTTGAAAAAACTCAAGGGGTATTTCCTTACTAAAATACCCCCACTCAGAACATCAAGACTAGGGATGTAATAGAGGCATCAATTCCAACCATCGATCTAACAATGGGTGAGTGTTTCCAACTTTTCTAGTTGCTTCAATTCCATCTCTATCTATTAACTCCAAGATATTAATGAGTGGTGTATTCTATTATCTAATCCCAGTTACTTCGTCTACTGATCCAGATAGGGGAGATTCCCTGACCATTCATCCAACAATGGAAAGAAAAATTATTACTCATTCTAAGTTAGTAGACCCAAATTCTTTGTCAAGTATGTTAATCCCAGAATACATGTATCCCAACAAAATCAGTTTTGAGTCAGACATGGAGATAAAAGAAACCCTTTGCACCACATACCATATTGTCTGGCAGAACATCTAGAATATAGTATTTGAGATTCCTCTTAATGTCCTACCCTCAATACGTCTCCGAACTACACTCATGTCTGCCATGTTGCGATATGGAATATTTTATTACAACATGATCCATTGTGTTGTGATGTTATTGATTCAGCATTGGGAGGATGTAAAGAGATCGCCAAAAGATGAGGCATAATTATTAGGCTAGATTTAAGGGCTCATAACTGTAGTTTCCCAAGATGAGTTCATACATGCCAAGGAGGTGTAGGAGTATCAACATTTCATTTATGCTAAATCTCTCTAAATTGTGATCCTTCTATAAAAATTAAATATTGGGAGGTAAGATATAGTCCAAGTCCAATGATCCTTGATAGGTTCCACGGAACAAGGATGAGATTATTTTGTTGTCAGGTTGTAGAAGCTCAATAATTCTGAGGATTTCATTTCTACACAATTTCCTGAGTTTTAGAAAACTTCATACAATGACGAGGTCATTGTAAAAAAACTCAAAGTCTATATTGAGGATAACTTTTAAAAAAATCATAAAGGTTATAACTTGTGAATGTTCCTTCCATTTTTAGAATAAGAATGAAAATTATTTTTTCCAATCATAATTTCCAACATTCTCATCTTTATTATAATTATAATATAATTTTGAAAATGACTCAATTTATTGAATTCCATTGTGTTATAATTTCAATGATAGGTGTGAGGGAGCGATATAATTTTATCCTAGGTATTTTGACGTAGATATTTTAGTTTGACTATTTCTAGGTTCATATGGAAGACCCTAAAAACTTTGTTTCTATTTTCTCTCATTTCCCTATTACTTTCCTAAGTCTGATATAAAGAATACATAGTGGGTGAGACATGTATTTTTCTTAGGACTCCATTTTTAGGTATTTACCTAAAATATTTTCGGCCTTTTACTTTTAATTTATCAATATCTTCCTAAACCATGTGTATTTTAGGTCTAGAGAGTTGAGAATCGACTTTTATCTAGGGTTCTCTTTATGGGTTTTCAACCTGATGAGTATTAAGTATCTTTTTTAGGTAGTTTAGAGTGTATAATGTTAGACTATTGTGAATGTTGTTTTATGTTGATCAAATTGGACAATGGGTTTTTGGAATGATGACCCAAACAAGGCTTTGGGATGAGAGTGTTCCGAAATTATACATATTTGGGAATGGGGATTTGAAGTCCGGATTCTGTGATTCCTATATCTCAAACATTATAAGATAAAAGTATGTGATAAATGGCCACAAATCATGTTTAAAAAGATTTTTACATCATGATATTTTTAGGGATTATGGGAATAGTGGAGGCCTCTCCAAGGGATGAATGTGTCCCTGGTTAAAAACCTTTGTTTGGTGACTTTATAAAATCCATATGGGGAATATTACAACATAGTAAAACAATATAATCCTCTGACTAACAAAAAATTTTGGTGGGAAACTTATGAAAAGAAAAATCGGATGTATTATGATATGGTCATCCAATGTTGTCCTTAGGATGATGAAATTATATTGTTGATGGCTGATGAATGATTATAGAGATTCATATGTCTTGATATGATGAAGGGAATGTGTATGAGATTTAAGGGAACATATGTGTTAGCACTATCCATGAATGGGGAAGACACTCCTACCCAATATTGGTATGTGAAGGGTATAGTAAATTTTGTTTCGATCCTAAGAATGAGAGAGAGGGGTCCTAAAATATGTCTATAACATCTCACCCAAATCGGGGTTGTGTCCATGAATAGAGGGACACACTTGTTTTGGTTTTTGTGTATGTGTGGCCTATAATGGAGGATATAGGTGTCACTATGTGTCCTGATGTAATGAGAATCAATTCATATATAGTTATTTGGGGTTATGAATAAGATGAAAAAAATCAGGAGAAATGATCCTCTATTGCGAGGGTTGAACTATCGTGTAGTTTAATGTCATGAGACCAAGACATGGACTGTGAAATTAAACATCGTATGAAAAGGACATTGAGCAGTACAATTTAGGTACGAATGGGGAGTTTTAAGCAATAATTTGTGGGTTTTCGAATATGAAAGGTTATATGGTAAAAATATACATGTAATCACCACTAACCACATTCAAATAGAGGGTTAAAACACAACATTATTGAGTATTATGAAAATAGAGGTGGTCCCTCCTAGGGACGAATGTGTTACTGGTTGAAAACCCCTTTTCTGTGTTACATTATGCAAATCCAACTAGGACATATTACTACATATTCAAACTTTGAACTCCTCTAAAGGATAGGCCCTTTGGGTGGGTATCATTATGAAAATACAACTATGGAGTATTATTTAATAGTCGGACAAAGGCGTACTCGAGAATTTGACATTCTATTATCGATGGATAATGAATGTTTCTGGAGATTTTGATTTTCCCAAACATAGAATTTGGGTTGTGTAAGGAAAGTGCCTAAGATATGGAATGTAAATTTCATGTCAAATTCACTTAATAAGGGATATTAATGTTTCATATGTTTTTCTAACCTATACTCAAGGAAGAATAATTTTTTTCATAGTGGTTCATCCCAAGATACAGGATCATAGAATCACTATGTACCTCATCAATGTGAGAATAAATACATTTTTAGTTTTAGAATAAAACTCCACACACTGTTCTAATTCTTAAATGGAGGAAGAGATTTTTTTCATTATTATGGATGTGAATGAGACAAATTATTTTGGCATCAGTACATGTCTCATCAAAATTATATTCAATCCATACATAGTTATTTGAAACCATGTAGATTAAAGTCTTACTTCTAGGACATACCATGAAGTTTAATGTCATGTAATGAAGAAAATAGAGAATTTTAACATTGAATAAGTGGTATGTTGACCATTAAATTAGACATCATTTGGTAAAGAATGATTACACATTTTAATATCAAGTGAGAAAGATGATATGGTGCATTTTATTTTTAGGTAATATGATTGGGACCACATTATTATGGAAATGATGGGTAATATGAGTCCGATAGGACTAAGAATTTTGAATCATACATAAAACCGGAATGAAGAAATTGTAAACCATGATCATGGGGGTTCACGGATCAGGAGAACTAACATCTTTATTTCATGTATGGAATGAAAAAATACCATATTCAAATAGCGGGTTCCACTAGGACATTGTTGGTGATTTCAGATATAGAAGGGGATTATCTCAAAGAAAAATGTCTTGCTGGTTGGAAAACCCTTTTTGTGGGTGACCATAGGCAAAGAAAACTGGGGAGTAATGTGCCATAGTAAAACAATGATATCTTATGATTTGAAGGAAAATTTTGTGGGAGAATTTATAAAAAGACAACTAGGGTGTATTACTAAATATTCAGACAAAGGAATCAATATGTATGATATATTCTATTTCTGATAGCTAGAAGATGTTTTTGAAGATCCAAAATTTCTCAAGATTTGGAGTATGACATGTGGAAGTTATATGTATAAGAAAAAAGAAACGATTTATACTAGAATTGGCCATAGAATGTGGATTCCCCTTCATATATATGACTCATATGTGAGATGGGACATTTTTATTTCTTGGATGGACTCCTGAATGAGGGAACACAAATTAAGATCTCTTACATATATCATTGTTTGTATATAGAAGTGGGGGAATTATTATTTACCCCCTAGATGTGCCCAATACATGAGGTCAAGGAATCACTATATATCCCATTAAATTGAGATTAAAGCCACATGTAGTTCTTGGAAGGATTTGTGGTGGGATTCCATCACTGAGAATTATGATTCGCACAAGTATATAACAAAATATTACATACTTTTACATCATGAAACATGGATGTAAACAATGATGTTTTATGTCACGTGGTATTGAAATTTTGGTGTGCCTTTTAAGGTCTTTTAACTGGTACCATTTTAACCCTTTAATAAAATTATATTCCTTGATCATACAGGGAATCCATTTCCAAAACTACTGATACCATAAGATCTATGCTCGGTGCGAGAAAGAAGGAGTAGTAAAGGTTTCATTTACCACACAAAAGTGATTAGATGAAAAGACATGGGCATTTTGATCTTGTGGTGGATGGATTAGAATATAGGATACAAGAATCACTGTGTATCTATTCATAATTATAATCAATTCATATGTAGTTTTAGGAATCCTTGACTTAGAATGATTGGAATAATAACCATGCAGTTTAACATCATGCGATAAGGATGTTGGTGATTCGATGTGAATAATGTATATTTCAGCTGGACCAAGGACTGGAGATCTAGGCATCATTGTGTATCTTGTAATGATTGTAATAAAGCCACAAATAGTTCATGAATTATTTCCATGCATTAATCAGGTTTAGATTTAGGAAAAGGGGGAATTTTTTAGGAATGATAGCTTGGTCCAAGACATAATCTCTTAAAATCACTACATACATCATCAAAATGATAATAAATTCACACTATGTTTTGAATTGTGGTCTATTAGGAGACAAACACTAAGAGTTATGATCCATTTATCTATGGATCGAAATGTTATGTAATTTTACATCCTGAAATAAGGAAACAAACAATTCAGTTTTATGTTATGTGGTATGGATGTTTTAATACAGTTTAATGTCGTGTAACTGGGACATTAGGATATTTGGTTAAGAGTCGTACAAATCAGATAATGGTGTATTATAGTTTTAGGTTGTATAACATGATCCATATAGTGTGCCTTTTATAGTTATCCTCCTAGGACCAGTATGTTATATAGTATTATGTCATGCATCCTAGATGAAGGGAACCATTCAATTTAGAATCATATGGCAAGGACGTTGGTGGCATGCAGTTTTACATCATATGAAAAGAATGAAGGACCATGTGGTTTTAAGTCATGGGGAAATAATTTTTATTTCATAACGTTTAACATCATGTGGCAAGGATGTCAGTATCATATTTCTTTACATCATATGACAAGGTCGAGTGACCATGTAGTTTTATGTCATGTGGTGAGGATGTGTATGTCGTGCATTTTGTCATCATGTAACTAGGGAGAAGATTCAGTAGAGTTTTTCATCATGATGCATGGAGATGTGGATTATTTATATTAAAATATATTTCATGAAAGACATTTCGTTAGTAGAGTACGTGAAAAGATTACCATCTATCAAAATCAAAGAATAATATTCATTATAGTGTACCTTGTTTATATAATAAGGTCCCTCACACTTTGGCTCAATAGTTGGAGGTTTCAACCCAATTATCATCAGAGTCCTAAAGACCAGTACCAATTCATCTTGAAGGAACGAGCGAAATCAGACATTCTTGTTAAATTCCTTTGCAATCCGATTTTGGTGGACATTCATGTGATGTAAGGTACATGGCCTTTTCTCATCAAGTCATGACAATTTATCTAGCCATTTTTTGGATTTCTCATATGCTAATAGCGAATCATTGATGGAAATGTGGATTGAGGGTAATTGGAAATCAATGGGTAAGACTACCTCCATCTGATATACCAATTAATACATTGTTCTTTGAGTAGTGGTTCGAGTTATAGTCTAGTAAGTCCACAAGGAATTCAATATCTTGTTAGGAAAATACTTTTTATCCTTATCCACCATCTTTTAGTGTATGTTTCAAATGTTCTTGTTGAAGGCCTCTATCATTCCATTAGCATCTAGGTGAAAGAATAAGGAATGGATGGATTTGATATTTTACTTCTGATATAGCATCTTCCACTCAATAGAATGTAAATTGGTTCCATTTTCTATCAATATTGTATAGGGGAAACCAAATTCGGTTATTATGTTGACTTTTGATGAGTTTTATAATGATTTTTGTCCAAAATTATTTGAGGGGTAATTCCTTTACCCAATTGGAGAATAAGTTGGTATCAGTAAGGATGTACTAAAACTTCTTGGTAATAGCTTGGGGATTTGACAGTACAACATCAAATCCCCATACAATGAATTCCAGAGATTATTTGTGTGTGTGAAAAAACTCTGAGGGTTGATGGATGAAGTTTTTTTTCACCTAAAAGGAATTAAATTTATTGGATAATTTCATAAAATCCTACATTGTTAATGGCCAAAAGATTCTAAGCCTATATATTTTATGGGAAAGTCTAAACCATGATTTTTGGGAACCATAGGCTCTTTTGTGTACTTATTTCATGACAAAGAAAGTATCTTCTGTATCAATTCATATATGAAGAACTCCATCAATTCCCTTATTTGTTGAGTACCTTTTTTTTTATTTCGGCCATCATAGATAGTAATGTTTGTAACTCATTTTCATAATTTCTATTTTCTCACTCTGTCTAACAAGAGTACTCCATTTTGAAGGTAATATAAAATGGGAATCATCCAATTGAGTTTTGGACCTTCAGGTTAGTGGAAGGAGTTAATCTATTTTATTTCCACCAAGTTGAAATGAGTAAATGGTGATACTATTCGGTGATGTGTTGTGATAATAATTGTTTTTTCCTAGTGTAGATCTAGAAAACCCATGGATTCATTTTCCAAATCATCTTCTCTAGAATTTTTCAATCGAGGAACAAGATTTAATGTTTGATCCAAGGGAAATTATTCCTTGAAAAATTACATATAGTCAAGAAGGATTATTAGATCATCTTTTTTAATGGTATAATCCTTGTTGATATACATGATTACCGACTCTGAATCGCCTTTCATTTTTATGTGGTCCAATATTATTTTAAGTGCATGTTATAGCCCTATAATGAGGGTTTGATAATCCACCTCATTGTTTGTGCAACCTTAAGATAACAGTAAGGAGTAAGGTAGGGACACCTTTGATGAAGAGATAACATGACTCCCAACCTTAATTTTTTGAGCTCATGGTCTTCCATTATCTTCCCTATTCTGATTTTGGATGCACATTAAAAATAAATTTCCCATGTATGGGAGTAATGTTGAATAGAGAATACCTATTCATTAGGTAATTTAGTATTTGATGATGTTGTTTCTCTAGGTGGATGTTCTAAAAATAATTCTACCAAATCATGGACTTTCACCGCTTTCTGATACACAACTTGAATGTAAAATTGTTACAATATCGCGACCCACCATTCCAAATTTCCATTCAACATAGGACGACTGATGATATATTTGAGTGGGTTGTTGTGAGGGACCAAACGAAACTCATGGTGGAAAATATATTTCCTTAGCTTATAAAATATTCATATTAACACTAGAAATAACTTATTGATATTGGAAAAACAATTCTTGGTGTCAATAATGGTTCTACTAAGACAATTAAGGTTGATTTAATTCCCGATGTCATTCTTTTCATTGAGGAAAGAACCCAATGAACATTCAAAGGATGTTACACATATGACAAGTAGTTTCCCATCAATAAGAGGCATCACTACTGGTGGAATCAATAGATAAATCATCAAAATTTTGAATGATTCTTAAAATTCATTAGTCCACTTATATGTGAACCCCTATTTTATAAACCTCTTGAAGGGAAAAATTTATCGGATATGTTTTCTATAAATAACCAGATTTAGGTAAGGTTTCCATACATTCCTCTCAATGCTTTAAGGATTATATGAGGTGACATATTAGGTATATCTTTGGTCTTCTACGTTTCAACATTAATACCTTTATAGAATACGAAAAATAAAAGGATCTTTCTTGAAGTAACCCTGGAAGAACATTTCAAGGGATTCAACTTCAGGATATGTTGATGGAGTTTGTTGGAGACAATATAAAGATCAGACAATAGATCATAAGGTCTTTGATACTTAACCACAAAATCTTTGATTTATAAATCGACGTATTTACCTAGGAAGGGTTTGGAGATGCATTTTATGGAATTTATGTATGTGGCACTATCATTATTCAATCCAAATGGATTTACTCAATAGAAAATATCTCCTTGAGTGCCTGAAGATAGTGGATTCTTCATATTCATGGGAAATTAATATTTGGATATACCATGAATTTCCATCCTTTAAGAAAAGTCCTAATATCAATCCATATAAATAATCAATCTTTCTATGATTGGACCCATAATTATTCCTTTGGAATGTGCCAGTTGAGATCTATAAAATCAATGCATACCATGTTTTCATGGTAACACTAGGTGGTGAGTGGACACCTCAAGATCGAGAGCTAACATTTCATTGTAATTCCATGAAAACACATCCTGATTCCACTTCAAAAAGGAGGTATATAACTATTGTTCCTCAGAATACATGATCACACTAATCAATGTGGGTTGTGGGTACTTCTATGTACCTAGATCTATTTTCCTAAGAATGTCAATAGTGGTAGAGACCACTTCCTCAATTAATAAAGGGTAATCCTTATCATCCTTCTCTTATTCTCCATCCATCTCTTCCTCATCCACGTATTCATTTTTCTATGGGGAATGTCGGTGATAATGGAAATTTCTCAACATTAAGAGATGAGTCAATATTTTGACATATGGGAGATGGTGTAGCTTCTTCTGGCCTAACTGATTATGTGGGGTCTCTTTAAAGATATAGAGGATACAAAAGATCTATATAATGAGTATTTTCACTCTCTCTTAGTGACATGAAAACTACTTCCTATTAATGTGATGATGTAGGGAGTTTCTAAATCTTAGGAAATGGTATGATAGCTTTCCCATCTTAATTGTTGACACTGTCTAAAGAGTTTACATCTTTGTCAATGCTATTAGGCTGAGTGGACATGACTAATATCATGAAATTAACTGAACATATGCCTAAATTTTCACCCATTACTTAAATATGATTAATGAAAAGTACATAGTCTTCACTTATCTTCTGGAGAAATTGAATTGGTTCATTTATAGACGATTCAGTGGATTTAATTGAGATACTTCATCAGTATTGGGATATTTTCCTTCCCACTAGTTGAATAAAACATTGATGTATTTTGATTCACAAGATTTTAATGGAGATTTATCACCATGAAAGATCCAAATTTGACCATTAATGTAGTAATTGAGTCATTAGTGGTATGAAAATGAGATTTCCATATGCGGATATAATCAGATCCTTCCCAGAATAATGTTGAAGACCGTATCTTACCGAATTACCAGAAATTCTGAGTTGGATATGAGTTCCTCAAACTAGGTCTGAAGCTTGATTTTTATAAGAGTATTTTTCTTAATATTTTCATATCTCAATATCTTTAGAGTGGATGGGGAAAAGAGATCCTCAATGTAACCCAACTGAAAAAAACTGTATTGGAATGAGGTTGACTCATGATCCATTATCAATGAAATCCCATCAGATATCAATATTGTTTACCCTTCTAGAAACATACAAGGGTTTGATGTGTCCTTTTATAATGATTTCATAGTCTTTATTTATGAAAAAAATGATTTGGTATCTTTATATTAGATCAATCTCATTATTATATACTTCATTAGATAAACCCTAAGATTTAAACTCTATATGGATCAAAAACTCATCTATGATCGCTTCATAGAGGTCTTTATAAAAATTGAGAGTATCAAGAATTTACAACTTGTCTAAAACTAGGGACAATTTCATTAGAATATCATACTTATGATCTAGAGGACTTATCCTTCTAGAATGGGTCTTCTTTTTATAGACACTTTAGGGGATGAAGTATTTGATTTGTGTAGATTAGCTATTGAAACTTTAGTTGAAAGCATTCATGTCTTTTGTTGGTTAGGCCAAGTAGGTTTACCTGATCACTGAGGTAGATGAGGAAGTTGCGTCGCCCAGTCAATATTCCAAGACAATTAGGTTAGGGAGAATCTCTAAATTGGTGGGGGGGACATTCCCACTCTTTTTCACCTATTAGAGGGCTCTCCCATGAGTTTTTTCAACATAAACAGTCCGAACAGGGACATGATCAGAGTGTTGTTTTTTGTTGCGGCTGCATATTCCCCTATATCCTAGGATTTGGAGACCTATTCTTCTAATTCCCCAATAAGATTCAAGTAATTAGGTTTCATGTCTATATTCATCCTTATATAAAGTATCTATTTAGATAATTATGTCACTGGAACTGAAGATCAACTCCTTTTTTGATAAGGATTTTTCCCGGTGGGCGGACTCTGAGGGTACCGTTTGGCAGGGTCAGAACCGTTCTCATGGGATTTTAAGCATGAAGTTCAAGATAGTTAAATCAAAATTTGTAATTGGAATAGTATAATCATCATTTGTTTGTTTCCTTACATTAAGGATTTTTATTTTTTTATAATACTGGCCATTAGATGGATGTGGTGCCGCTATACTAGGTTGTTCTATAGAAGAAGTAGATGGTGTCATAGTTGTTTGATTCAACTGTGCTCATATAATAGATAGCCTAGATGATTTTTTAGAACCATATAATCTTAAAAAATATTCATACATTTTTTGTTAACTTATTTCCATTCACTCGCCCACTCTGGATTTAGTGGTTGAAACACATGTTACTTGCACATGTAGTTTACCATGCTTCTGATTCCCAGAGTCCATCATTTTTTGTAAGATGCCTTTGAAAATAAATCATTCAAGGATGTTGTGAAATAATATTAAACAGAGTGGTAAATAGTTTGGGATGTCTTTAATACCATAATGGTTAGGCCTCATGGGATTTAGAAACTCGATCAAGTTGTTCTCTAGATCTAAGAAGAAGTATCCACGGACTTGGTAATATTGAAAACAATAAAAATTATTCTTCAGCTCCACAAATTATTTTTGACTTTTCTTTTTTTCCCATCCCGAAGAGGAGGTAATTATTTATAATGCTCAGTAGGGGTAAGCACATGATATGGTGTGGGATTTCAATATGGGGAAGGTATAGGGGTTGGCTTAAGCATGATAGTGGTAGCAACTTTTTTACCAGTTCTCTTCCCCGAAGTTGGTGGAACTACTCCATAAATTTCCTTGGTTCATGAGATTAAGTCTTAAAATCATTGTGAAATTGATTAAGGATCCCAAAAACCTTCTATATATTTAAAAAGAATGAGTGGTGTTCACAACTCGTCATGATGATTCTCTGTGTAGATGGAGATCTTCTTGAAGAAGCTGTATGCATACGGAGTATGTTAACCCCCTATACCATTAAATGAAATATGAGGATCTATAATTAGCTAACTTTTTATAGTTTCGAATGTTTGATGACCATTTTATTCTATATCATTGAGATGAATTGGAAGAGAAACATCCATCAAAGATCTTCCCATTAGGAAATTGATTGAGCTGAAAAACTAGTTTACCACAAAAATGATAGTCCCTATAGTGTTTGCACGAAGCACCTGAGTTTCACTACATCATTTTGTACAGGGGACCCCATCATCAGATAAAAAAAACATGAAATGAATTATATTTTCTCAATACATTGACAATTGTAAATTTAGGGTTCCAAAAGTTTGGTGGGGGAGGGTTTGGATCAACTAATTCAAGGTAAAGCTTCTTTTTCAGATGTACTGGCACACACTGTACCTCTATAGATTCTAATCGCACCATTAGTTAAAAAATAGTATTAATGATCCATTAAATAATTTCTATTTAATAAAGAGATTGAACATGGGTAGAAAATGGTAAGTAAAACTATGGGGGATCTGCATGTATCTTCTATGGGTAAACAATAGGGGAAGGTCTGTGAGGATGAACCTGAACCTATTATGGTTGTGTACCCAATGGAGGGATCCATTGATCTACTACCAGGGGATAAAAATATATTTGTTATCTAAACCACATGTTTAGTGGATGTTGTGTATATATTTCAATTTTTTGGTATGAAGACTCTTTGTTGTGTAATGCTAGTTGGGAGCGTGAGATGAGGTTCTTCTTGAAGAACATATCTGGTAGGGATGTTTCATTAGAGTAGTTCTGCATTGAATTATCTCAACTCCATCATTTATTAGTCCATAGAAGTTATCCTCTCATCTAGTGTGAGGAGTTCACCCTCCTTCGGAGGTGGGTTAGGTACTTCATTTTCTTTATAAATTTCCTTATATGATGCTCATTGATGTGGAGGCACTCGAACATTAAAATGATCTCCCGAATTCATAGTGAACCTATTGTTCTGGGTACACACAGCACCTTAAATCATTTTAGTGTAGACCTTATTATTAATGGAAACATACTCCTACTACTATTTTGTATTATCCTCATGTTCTGTATCATCTATAGGGGGTTTTTCAACTAAATTCACTAATGCATAAAACATTGTGGAAATTTTATTAGATTCTTTGAGATATTTCTTTTATTTGTGTCTTCCCCAAGGCCTCATCCTTCCCTCTTCCGGTCCACTTGGTATTTTATGATGAAGGGTGATATGAAGTGATTCTTTAAAAAATTCTATCATGTGATATCCATGTTTGGACACAAGTTCATAGTTTAATATGATCTAGGAATATATTTTTTTTTGTTCCCCCTAATCAAGATAAAAATGAATTCTATTTAAGAAGAGGTTTTTAGGTAAAAATTCCCCTTCCTTGTGCGCTAAGCATGTTCCCATTCCATCTTCAATAAATTTTGTGCATATTTTTATGACCATTAAGGTTGTGGTAAAAAATCCCCCCTCCCTGTTGGTTGGGGTTTCTCCTAGACCTCAGTGGCTTCTTCTATTAGGGTATATTTCATAACTTTATTGAGTCGTGTTTGAAAATGAGCTCGATTCATGTAAAACCTACACCTAATTTACCTGCTACCAAAGACATTTGTGATATTTGAGACATTTACGCTAACTGATGGTTTCATTCTCCTAATAAGGAGAATTTATTGATATTTTCATATGTATGATGAAAATGTATTTCGATGGATTTCTCTCTCTTGGAGTGACAATTGAAATATTTAGTCACGAGTGGTTTTTATTATGTTCATCGGCAGTCAAAAACTGATTCCATTTATTGAAGCCATCCTAAAGCTATGACATTACATGATATCACCATTAGAGGTATTATCAAATTGGAGAGAGAAGTGATGTGAAAAACCCTATACTATCCCCATCATCTTATGTGAACACCAAATAGGATATTTTTGATCAACTAAAAAAATATTTGAACACATAAATTCATGAACATTGATGGAATCCTGGATGTTTTCACAATTTCCGGTGTCGTGCAGCCAGGAGAGAATCCAAGTCGATTTGAATGTGTATACCTTGTATTACCTTGATGTGGCTTTGATAATTGTCGTAAGATAATAATTTTTCTTTTATTTTATGAAGATTATTCCATACGTTGAGGTGGATTTTATGTGCATACTTTTATAGAAACGCCTATAGAATGTGGTATTGGGGAGTGGATGAAGGCCAAAACATGAATGGTATATTTTCCCTATCCAACTATCTCTGCATTTTGAACATTCCTTCTTAGTATTTTTCTAGAGGCCCCTTAACATGGTCTGACCAAAGTGAACATTTCACTATAGATTTATTATAAGCTTTAGTATCATCAATGACTTTTTTTCTATCACTTTAGATGGAAAGAAATCTAAGGGTGGTTTGGGGAATGACATTTGTCTTGGGATTTCGTTTCGCTGATAAAGAATGTCACGTGTCAATGATGATGCATTAGGCATGAATGGACACATTTTACCTATTGCCTCATAGTATAAGGGATCTCTCATCATTAAATTGACAAGGATGTGGATTTATATTCGATGTGAAACACTACGGTGGGGAGTACAATTTCAATGAATACCATCATGGGGAGGACTAAAATTATTTATTGACATCTGACTATAAAGATATTTTATACAATATATATATATATGGGAGGAACATTAAGGAGGATGAAAACAATGGAAGGACCTTTTTTCTATTTGACCTTCTTTCCATGTAAAGGGATTCTATGGCACTCATCAGGAGATGTGCTCCCACGATAAATCTGGTCATATAGCAAGCCTTCATGGTATGATGTCCGGGGAGGAACTCCAACTCTTTTTTAACTATTTCAATAATTTTTTAATGGAAAATTATTATCATGATCCACCAAAGGTAAACCCACGAGGGATTCAGGAACTCCACCATAATGTAGAGTGAGATTGATGTCTGACTCCTCATTTTACAATCAACTTTAGGGAGGCTTCTTTTTGGATTTCTTCTTGAGGATGATTGGTCCCGCATTCTATTAAATTAGTTTCCACATTTGGAAGCTTTTTTTTAGCTCTCGTATTACTATATGAATTTTCTAATAGGTCTCTAGATTATTAGCAGAGGATTCTTCTTTATATGTATTTGCAATTAGGGTAGACCTGTGACCACCAGTTGAAAAATGAGTGTGGTCCCAATCTGATTGTTGATATATCATTGGTAAGTTTGGACCATGACCCTCCGACATGGGAGTATATGTGCGTGTCTGCTCCTAAGTGATAGACTAATGAGTCACCCCCAATTACCAAGACTGATTTGTGTGTATGAACCTCTACCACTATCATTTCCATTATTATGTCCTAGAAAGTTATGATGTTGGCTAAAATTTTTGTCTACCCCTTCATTATTTTTAGGATTTTCTTGGTAAAATCAGTGGATGTAAATGGGGATATATGATCATTATATGGATGGAGAAAGGGTGTGTTACTACTCATATACTCTATTTATTGTTGATATATTCTAATTGTACTCAAGTAAGAGGGAAGAGGTGTGGTTATTCCCCTTATTT
Organism: Viscum album; assembly: GCA_963277665.1. Taxonomy (NCBI): domain Eukaryota; kingdom Viridiplantae; phylum Streptophyta; class Magnoliopsida; order Santalales; family Viscaceae; genus Viscum; species Viscum album. The sequence continues at coordinate 2,121,148,736 of OY728120.1, forward strand.
GTTGTTAGGGATTCCTAGCTGGATTATCTGATTGCTTCCGGATGAGACTATTGGAAGGCTTGATTGATGTATATGGGTGTGTATTCCTTCTCAAAGAGTTAAAATAAATTTTACTTATAGGATATTTGGGTGATGGAATGTATTTGTACCTATTTTCAATTTTATATCATATTTTGTTGGAGATCTTCCCGGTATGTTTCTAGATGAGTCTGTTGGTAGGCTTGATTGGTGTAGGCCTATGATTTTACCTACTAGATATTTTCCAAAAAATTTTGATTACTAGATTTTTTGGAGAGGACATTGGTGGAATATTTTTCCATATTGACTGGAAATTTCCCTCAGTGGGTCTCCATGAATTCTCGGGTCTTAGTTACCCTGTCCAGGATTCCAAGGATGGCACCTTCATCATGCTTAGGGTTCACTACAGTGGAACATTAGTAGTGATGACTATTCTAAGGATCCATTTAGAGGTAACCCCATGTATTATTTTTGAGTAAATTTTAGGCCACTTGATCATCCACCCTATGATAAGGGAAGAGATTGTTGTTCCATTCTAGTGATAATCTCTCTAAATGGTTGGAGATGAAAATTTGTACTATATTCTTCTGGACCCCCATTTTCCATTGGGTGGACGACTGGTGGGGATTCATGAAATAGAGGGCCTATCAAGATACCTATATGGTCGATATGATACCATTATGGTGGTAATCATGAACCAATTCATTTGAGACTCAACTTTGAAGGTGATGTTTTGGTGATAATGGCCTTTATTTAGTAAAGGTTCTTTCTGGAAAGGAAGATGAGGCATACATCTTCTTGCACTGTTGAGACACCATTGGATTTAAGGGAGTTCTGAGAAACAATTTCCGAAATATAGGTGACATAAAAAAAGGAAACACTATGAAAGAATCATAAGAATAAAAAAATCATGAACAATTGATTATTTTCAATCCATGTTTGGCTTTCTCTAATTTTCAAGAGTGTGAATGTGCCTGACATGTGGGAGAAATAATCATATTCATTACGGATTCTCGTCGGGTTCACCATTTTTATCTCCCATTAAAATGTTGGAGTCCTTGTGATTTATTGTGTGTTTTTAGGCTTTGTAGAATCATTCAATTCAGATTCACTATATTTGACTTGTTTCCAAGTAGTTTTTTAGGGAAACAGAAACAACTATCCATTCTATTATTTGAGATATTTCACAAACCTAATTTAGAAAAGAATGTGATTGATGGGAAATGGTCCAAAAATGATTAGGGACTCACATTTTTTGAGGGGATGGAAGTTTGGGATCATCACACCATTTTTGGGGAATAGTTTCCTACATCAAGAATCTCTTATAGATTTAAAACTTATTCTCAAATCCATAATTATATCCAAAGTATATATCAGGTTTACCTATATTAAAAATAAATTCTTATAATGAATTGATTCTGGAATCATCAATATATATATAAGGTTATCCATATATAGGGATATATATATATGTATATGAGGATCTCCATCAATGTTACCATTTTGTATGTGGACTAGAGAATATTTATTCGTTTGTTATTATGATGATGGTTTTAATCCACATAGTGGGGCCATATGTAATTTATCATCATTCAGGGAGATGGGAGTTGATTTAGGGATCCAAACCATGATATGGTATTCCTAAATTTCATTATGAAAAGAATAATAACCCATATAGTTTAGTTCCACTTAACAGAACACAACATACCTTTTAAGGTCATGTTACAAAAACTAAACCATGCAGTTTAATGTCATGCAGCATAGACATCTAGACGAAAGATAACTTGCCAAGGGTTGGTGTGAGACTTATACTAAATTAGAACAAGGAACCCAAAGGTACCATGGAGTCGTATTTTTGTGAATATCTAACTTGGAATGTCTCCCATAGAAGATTAGGGTGAATTTATATTTTTGGGATTGGACCTCAAAGAGGCTTCCTTTGTTTCCTACTTAGATGGAAACCAAATCCCACATAGCTCAATGAATTTATGGACCTGTGCCAATGAAGAATATTTAATTGTTAGTTTTTTGTGAAAATGTGTCCCTTTTAAATGATATTACATTGTTTTGGGGCTTACTCCTTGGAGTAGGAAAATGTTTCTAGAACCATGAAGAATGTTTTGACACATGGTGATTTAGAGGTTTGGTCTGGGATGTCACCTAATTGGATGCCCTTGGTTGGGATGAGGATGGTTAGGAATTATATCAAATTTGAGGCCCATAATATTTCTACATGGATTTTGGGACCCACACCAATAGAGGCCCTCTAATGTAAGGTGATAGGAAGATCTAAAAAACTATTCGCTACCAAGGCATACATCTGATTGGGAAGATTTCATGATCGTTTCTAACCTATAAACCCATGTGACTCATGATAATATTTGAGAAACAAGAAGAAGAATAAGAATATCTAAAAAATAACAAGATCCTTCTTCCACTAGTGGAAGAGGGTGGGGATTTCGGGAAAGAAGAACTGGCTTTGATGTGCCCATCCCCTTTCCCATTTTTTTAACCAGGATAGTCACATCTGAATACTCATCTCGCTATAACCCAAAAGAAAGGCCATGGAATTACTCTAAGAGGGATTCCCTGATCCATGTTCTAAAGGAAGAGAGGAGTATTAATTTCTAATACCCATTAAATGTAATGGAAATCATGATCCTCATCCCCTCCCCATCTGAAATAGGAGGCCCTTGGGCTTGTAGATGAGAAGGAGAGAACATCCTCACCCTCACATCTGAGACAAGCAAGTCCTTGGAACATACCCTAGGGTTGGGTTCCTCCTGAAAAAAGGGGTTAACAATGGAGAAAATCCTTAATACCCTAATTTTATGTTAATAAAAGTGATGTACACCTCTGATTAAAGGAAAACATAATTGAAAGTGAGATTCCATTGTGTGTGTCTCGCCATGGTTGTGTAAGTACAAAGGCTTCATTAGGGTCATAAATTTGGTTCCCCTTAGATGTGGGACCTAGAGGTAGAGGATACATTCATTTAGTGGCTTGAAATAGGTCTTATAATATGTCTCATATTTCTAATGGATGTGAAAGAACATGGTGCTTTGTGTAGTGTAGACCTAGGATGAACTAAAAGTGATTCTCATAGGGTAGGCCTTTCTGAGATGGAGATGCCTTGGGAAATGGACAGCCTGGGAAAGAACACCTGAGATATGCCTTTCACTAGGAACCAATGGTTTTATTAGGTTTCCCTAGAATTGTCTCATGCATGTCCCATGTGTGGGAAGGGACATTCACACTAGTCATTTTCAACTACGGAAGCGGGTCCTCACACATGTATCTTGTGTTTCAGACCATGGAGGGACTTTGATCCCACTATACCCATTAATTTCCCCTTCTATCAGGGTTTTGAGAGCTACCTAAATACTTTTGAGGACATGGGTGACGAGGTTGTGTGATCAAAACTCTAAAGATTCTTATGATTTTCCAGTTACTCAAATGAGGAGCGCCATAGTTCTATTTATAAACAAAAATGAGAACTTTGGTGAAGAAAGTTGCTTGTGTAGGTCCTACACACAGGTGTCCTGCACAGGTGCCTCACGCAGGGGTGAATGAACCTTATAGGCTGCATAGATAGGGCCTGCGTGTTCCAAATGGCATGAAGGCCAGGTGCACACTAGCTGATCTGAGTGAGTTCCCTTGATCCTTCTTGGGGATCATTAACTCTTTATTCCTTGAGGTATTTATTATTAAATGATTTCATCTTCATGTGAGAAAAAGGAATGTAAAAAGACCTTAAAAACCATAAGAAAACCTTAAATACATAAAAAACATAAAACCACTAAAAAAATAAAAAACCTAAAAAACCTAAAAACCCTAAAAACCCCCAAAATCACTGAAAACCCTAAAATCCATAAAAATCCCAAAAAATCCCAAAAAACATAAAAAACCCATGAAAACCATAAAAAACTCTATGAAAACATTAAAATCCTATGTAAACTTTAAACCCCTAAAAGCCTAAAAACGTTAAAAACATTGAAAAACCCTAAAAGACCATAATGACCCTAAAACCACAAAAACCCAGAAAAACCACAAAACCACTAAAAACATAAAAATCATTAAAAACCTATAAAAACACTAAAATTATAGAAACAATTTATACCCCTAAAAATGATAACAAACTTTAAAAAATCATTAAAACCCAAAAAACTCAAAAAAACATAAAACCCTAAAGAACCGTAAAAACCATAAAAACCCTAAAAGCCAAAAAAACCTAAAAATCCCAAATTCCCTAAAACCCCTAAAAATGATAAAAATAGTAAAAAAGGCCTATAATCCATAAAGATATAAAAAACAATCAATACCCAAATAAAACCTTAAAATTCAAAAAAATTTAAAACTCCTAAAAATGAAAAAACTCTAAAACAACCAAAAAAACCCAAAAAACCAATAAAAACCGCAAAATATATAAAAACTCTAAAAAACATAAAAATTATAAAAACGCCTAAATGTTACTAAAAAAATAACAAACCATAAAAACCCTGAAAACCCATGGAAAAAAATTTAAATCCTAAAAACAGTTTAAGCCAATAAAAACCTAAAAAATGATAAACCCCTGAAATCCCTTAAAAATCCATATAAAGTCTCTAAAACCACTACAAACCATAACAACAACTAAAAACCATAACAAAAAAACAACCCTAAAACACACTAAAAATCTAAAAACACTTCAACCCCCTATAAATAATTAAATAACTATAAAAACCCTTAAAACCACTAAAAAACTTAAAACCCCCCAAAATAAAAAAATAAAATCATAAAATCATAAAACCCCAAAAAACTCACAAAATCATGAAAAAACCAAAAAAAATACAAAAAAACCATAAAATTATTAAACAAATATAAACACCCCTAAATTCCTTGAAAACCCCAAAGAAAAAAATAAAAACCAAAAAACACTTAAAACACCTAAAAAACAATAAAAATAATAAAAACCCTAAAAAACCCAAAAAAAATCCTCAAACTCCCTAAAAACGCTAAAATACTAAACCCCTAAAAAAATTCTAGAGATCCCTAAAAACCTAAAATCCCTAAAAAACTATGAAAAAGATAATAAAACATTAAAAACCTAAAAAACACTTTAAAACCCTAAAAACAAAGAAAACGCTAAATACCTGTAAAGGCCATAAAAACCCCAACTCTCCTGGCTTCGGATTTGGCTCTCTCTCTTCTGGCTCAGGCTTGGGCAATGGTGACCCTGACTGTCCTGGATTTAGGATCCTTTTCTGGAATCAGACGGCATCAGATCATCTTATTTAGTGTCTTCCTTTCCGGATATGGGGGTTTTTGTGGCTTCAAGAGCTTGGCGTCGGGGGTGGCATTACTGATGTCCATTTTGGCATTCCCCCATCCTTGGGATCTCGTTGCAGATTCTGTGTGTTGGTCGCCTTATCTGGGTTGACAGTTGCAGGCTGTAGTTGGATCCTCCTAGACTTCGGGTTCTGGTTGCGGCCATGGAGTGGTGTTGTTCCCTTCTTAGCTTCTTCTCGGCCCGATTGTGGTTTTGGTGTGCTCTGGTCTACTCGGGTTCGGCTCTTTTGGCCTGGAGGGAGGAGACCCGGAGTCCAGCTTCTTTTCTGTTTTTCCTGCGCTACTGTTCTATTGATGTTTGTAATCTACTATTGTGTGTGTTCTTTGGTGGTGGCCGCTACTGGTTTTTGGCCGCCGACTACTGGAAGATGCCACTTATTTATGGGTACTGTTGTGATGGTGTTTGACTTGGGGCTGATGGAGGTTGATGGTTGTGAATTTACGGTGCTGATGTTGGGTTGATGAAATTGTTGAAGATGGTTTTGGTGTTGCAGGATGATTGTTTATACGGTTTTGGTGACGATGGATGCTTGTTGCTGATCGGTTGGGAGGTGATGTTAGGGACTTTTTTTCTGCTTTTTTTTGGTATGGTGTGCTTTTGGGTCTTTCTATTTGGGGTTGTGTGGGTTTGGGGTTGTAAAAGGTTTTTGGGTGTGGGTCGTTTGACTCTTCCCCTCCCTTATATGCAGTGTCATTTCTTTAATAAACTTTGTGGGGGGGGGGGGTTAGGAATAGCATGACCCTTGCGTCTTCCTTGCCCTAAAACCCCTAATCGCCCCAAAAAACCTTTAAAATCCTTAGAACACCATAAAAATCCAAATAATATATACGAAATAATCTAAAATTAATTAAACCACTAAAAACATTAAAAAACTCTAAAAGACCTTAAAATCATATAAAAACTAAAAAAATTATACCAACAAAAAAAATAAAAACTCTAAAAACCTTAAAAAACCCCAAATAATCCCAAAACAATTTAAAAACCAAAAAATCCTAAAAAATACCTGAAAATATAAAAAACCAACAAAACATGAAAAATCCATGGAAGACCATAAAACCATAAAAACACGAAAAAACCCTTAAAAATTTTAAAACACTGAAACCCTAAAAACCTTAAAAACCCTAAAATACTTCAAAATCCCAAAAGACCCTAAATTAAAATAAATTTTTTAAAATAGTCCTAAATATCCCTAAAATGTAAAAACCCTAAAAACCAAAGAGAAAACCCTAAAAACACAAAACACTTAAATCCACTAAAAACCTAAAAATGCTAAAATCCTAAAAATCCCTAAAAGACACTAAAAACCATAAAACCAATAAAAACATAAAAACACATAAAAACCTTTAAAACACTAAAAACCCATAAAGACCGTATAATCACTAAAAAATCTACAAACCCATCAAACCCATAAAATGTAAAAACATTATAAAAACCCATAAAAAACCCCCAAAACACTAAAAACAAAAATAACCATAAACACCATAAAACCACAAACCCCAAAACCCCTCAAAATCCAAAAAAACACTGAAAACACTATGAAACCATAAAAATCCTAAAACCCCTAAATATCCCCAAAAATGTAAAAAACCGCAAAGATCCTAAAACCCCAAAGAAATCCCTCAAAACAAAAAATACTTAAAACTCCTAAAAACCAAAAATACCCTAAAACCCTTTAAAACCTCCAAAAGCACTAAAATCTCTAAAAATCCTATAAACTACTAATATTTTTAGAAAAATCTAAAAATCATTAAAAGTCCTAAATAACTCAAAAAACCCAAAATCCCCAAAAAACCCCTAAAATCCCAAAAATTCTAAAACCCACAAAATCCCTAAAATCCCTAAAATCCCTAAAATCCCCAAATACCCTTAAAAATCCTAAAAATCCCAAAAAATTTCAAAAAAACCCTAAAATGTAAAAACCATAGAGACCACGAAAACCCCAAAGAAAACCTTAAAAACCTAAAAAAATGCCTAAAAACACTACAAAACGTTAAAAAACCAAAAAACCGAAAGAACCCAAAAAACCCCTCAAAATCCCTAAAATCCCTAAAAACCCTCAAAAACATAAAAATCATAAAATATCCATAAAAAACTATAAAAACATAAAAGCCTAAAAACCCCTATGAAACCCTTAAAAACCTAAAAATCCTTAAAACTCCTTAAAACTATAAAAATGTTAAAAACATAAAAAACCTTAAACCCTTAAGACCCCTAAAGACCATAAAATCCCCTAAAAACCTTTAAAACCCCTAAAACACTAAAAAATAGTAAAAACATTAACAACCCTTTAAATCCATAAAGTTTCTAAAAAACTCAAGAAAATTAAAAACCCTAAAAAATGTAAAAACCCTAAAATAAAAAAAACTATAAAAACCCTAAAACCTCCCGATTACCTAAAAACCCTGAAACATCCCAACTACCCAAACACCCTAAAATCCATAAAATCCAACGAAAGCTCTAAAAATTCCTTAAAAGGTAATAAAAAACAAATAAATCAAAAGAAAACCTTAAAAACAAAAAAACATAAAACACAAAAAAACGTAAAAAAATAGAAAAATCCCGAAAACCCCTAAAACCCTCAAAAACCCTAAAAACCCACAAAATCCATAAAAACATAGAAAACATAAATATCATTACAAGGTCTTTAAAATCGCTAAAAAAAATAAAATTTCATAAAAACCTTAAAAACATGTAAGAAAACCTAAAAAACCTCAAAATAATTCAAACCCATGAAAAAACTAAAAAACACTAAAAACCCTTAAAAACCATGAAACCCAAAAATCCCAATAAAAACCATAAAAATTCAAAAAACTCAAAAAACCCTAATACCCCATAAAAACCCAAAAACTGACTAAAAACTCTTCAAACCCTTCAAAATGAAAAAATGGTATAAACACTAAAAACCATTAAAAACACAAAAAAAACTCTAAAAACACTAAAAATTTAAAAAAGAAAAAAGAAAACCCCTAGAAACCCGAAAACCCATAAAAATACCCAAAAACTATAAAACCCCATAAAATACTAATTTTTTTTAAAAATACCAAGAAACATAATGAACCCTAAAAACCTGATAAAACCACTACGAAAACCATGAAAACATAGAATCACATAAATCCTTAAAATCCTAAATAATGCAAAAAACCCTAAAAACCCTAAAACCACTAAAAAACAGAAATCTGTAAAAACCCTAATAAACCATAAAATTCCTAAAATAGCCCTAAAATACCTAAAATGTAAAAAACAGTAAAAAACCATGAAAACCCCTAAGAGAAAATTGAAAATAAAAAAACATAAAAATCCCTAAAAATCCTAAAAAAATGTGAAAACCCCTCAATACCATAAAATAACCTTAAATTACTACAAACATAGAAACCCCTAAAAATAATTAAAACCCTAACACCATCAAAACCATAAAGACCCTATAAAAAATATAGAACCCCTTTAAACCCCTAAAAACATTAAAAACTCATCAAAACGTAAAATATACAAAATAAAAAACCCCTAAAACCCCAAAAAAACATAAACACCAAAAAACCCAAAAAACCATCAAAATCCATAATAACCCTAAAATCTATAAAACACCTAAAATCCCTACAATCCCTTAAAACACAGTAATCCATAAAACCTTGAAAAACTCAAAGAAACCCTTTAAAAAATTAATCACGTAAAGCCCCTAAATTACCTAAAAACGATAAAAACCACAAAAAACCAAGAAACCCCTAATGTTCCTAAAAACTAACAAACAGTACTAGAAAAATGACATTTGTGATGGCATATTTGGGATGAGCCCTTTGCGTGTAGAAAATAGTTCCTTCTAGAGGACTATTTGCGACGAGATTCTAATCCAATACCAAATACTATTAAGAATACATGTATTTTAAATGGGTGAATCAACCCATCACAAATACTATTGGTACACATTCCTGAAAAAAATGAGGGAATGGGTATTTTTGATGGTAACTAAGTCCCATATAAAATAACCTTGTTCATGTAAAATTAATTACGATGAGATCATTCACCCATCAAAAATAATCTATCAGAAGGTGAGTATTTTTTATTAGACCCGTCACAATTTTTTTAACTGCCTCCTCAATCATTTATTATGAGAACTATTTGTGATGGGATTCCCATTGAAAATACTCTCGTCACTACTAATCTAACCTATATATACCCCCATCCCTAAATTGTTTTCACTAAATTAACCAAATCACCTCTCCTTTCATTAATTATTCCTTCTTCTCCAAGTAGAAGTATATATATTTAAGGGGAAGGAAATGTGAAGTTTGCAGCGCACAAAAGCATCATTTTTTTGGTATTTATGTATGGTTTTAGATTTTTATTTTATTTATTTTATTTTTATTAGAAATTGATATTATTATTTTTTTGTAATTAGAATAAATTAGAGGTAATTATTTATAAATATAATAAATTATTTATAATTAAAAGTAATTATTTATATTTAGCAGTGGTTATTTAAAATTAGTAATTTTTAGTTTCAATTAGTACTAAGGTTTATAATTAAAAAGTAAATAGTTTTAATTTTTACTAATGTGTTATAATTAATGTTAACTAGTTATAATTAAGAGTAATTAGTAATTATTTAGTGAAATGAGTAAAAAAAGTTGTAGTTACGGTAATTAGTAAAAAATTGGGATAAATTAAAATAATTATTAAAAATTAGTGTTGATAAGTAAAACAATGTTATAAATTAAATAAAATTACTAATAATAAGTGAAGATTATTAGTAATTAGTAATAATTAGTGGAAATTAGTAATAATAATTGGTAATTAGAAAAACAAATTGCAGTAATTATTCAAAATTAGAGGTAATTAATAATAATTAAATATAATTAGTAATAAATAGAGGCAATTTGTATTAGTTAGCTATAATTAGTAAAAAATATAAATAAATCAATATTCTTTTTAAAAAAATAGAGGCAATTAGTAGAATTTATCAGTAATTAGTAATAATTATAAAAAATTTGATGAAATTGTTATAAACTAATAAAAATTAGTAATAAAAAGAGATAATTTGTAGTGATTAGTAACAATTTATAATAATTAGTAATAATCTTCAGTAATTAGTAATAATCGATGGAAATTAATTAACATTAAAGGTAATTAGTTATATTTAGGAGTAATTTTTAAAAATTGGCAATAATTAGTAAAAAATAAAGGTAATTAGTAAAAAATAGCGGTAATTAGTATCAATTAAAGCTAATTAGTAATAATTACTGGAAATTAGAGGTATTTATTAATAACTAGTACTAATTAGGAATAATTAGTAATAATTAATGATAATTACTAATAATTAGTCATAATTTGTAAGAATGAGTGGTAATTATTGATAATTAGTAAAATTTTGTGGTAATTAGTAAAAATTTGTGGTAATTAAAGGTAATTAGTTTTAATTAGTGGTAATTAGTAAAAATTAGTGGTAATTAGTAATAATCAGTAATAATTAGATGTAAATAGTAATAATTAGTAATAAGTAGTAATAATTAGTAATAAAATGGGTAAATTATTAATAATTAATAATAATTAGTTATAATTAGTAATAATTTGAAATAAATAGTAAAAATAGTTATATTGAGAAAGAATTTATAATAATTATTTGTAATTAGTAATAATTAGTAATTATTGTAAATAATTAGAAATAATTAGTAATAGTTAGTAACAATTTGTAGTAATTAGTAGTAATTTGTAGTAATTAGTAGTGATTAGTGGTAATTAGTTATAATTAGTAATTATTAGTTGCAATAAGTGGAAATGAGTAATAATTAAGGGTAAAATTGGATGGCTCCACATTCACCCGACCCCTCTCATTCTTGGGGGATCCTATCCTAGGGGTTCTTTGACCGTCTCGACATCAATGGGTCTTCACCTCTTCTCATTCTTAGACCTTCCTCATTTCTATTATCTTCTTCTATTTTGTTATTTAGTGTGCTATGGAGGCCCTCATCTAACCTATACTGCTTTTCCCTTATGATTATTTATGCCTATCCTAGTTATCACTAGGGTAGAGGTTTCAAATAGGATTTGAGTTTTGTGGTTCAGCAGAATATGGGTTTCCAGGTTATATCAGAGTCGGTTCACTTTTTATTGGAAAACATTTGGTCTTTTTCCTCTTCGACATTGACGGTGTTTAAATCCCTCAAGAGTTGAAATATCTGTTTTCACCTTGGGTTCTTCTACTGCTCTCCCAGTTGGATCTGTAATAGGGGAAACATCTACGTTTTGGGATGTGTGGCTTGGTGGCCTTTTGTGTTCCATGTGCGGGAGGAGTATTTTTTTATGGTGAAGAGGGTTTCTAGTTTTTCAGATCTCTTCGTGATTCTTCCACAAATATATCAATGAATGTTTGTGATATTTTCTATGATTTCATTCTGTTTAATGTTCGATCATTGGAAAATTCATTTGGGTATCTAGTTTCGGTGATATTACTTCCTGTTATGGTGTTGGATGTCAGTATGGAAGGAGATGACAAGTGTGAAGAGATGATGGTGTGGTTTTTGGGTATGATTTCATGGTGAGATGTTGATGTTATGACGTTGTCTGCAATGGTGTCGATAGTGTTTGATTTCCTCAACGTCGATGGTCTCAAGTTTCTTTCCATTATTCCTTGAAAAGCCCACTCTTTTCACTTCTTTGGATCTAGATTTCACCATTATCTACGAGGAGGAGCTATAAAATAACCTTTAAGGGTCTTGGGGATTTGAGTCTGAACAGGTAGCATAGGGATGTGGGACGTGACAATTATTCAAATGTCAAGAACAGTGTTTTGTTATGATCCTGTGAGATGACAACGACGGTTGGAGATGATGAGACTAAGGCTGAGGATGTGATGATAGCAATGAAGTGATCATGGGTTGGTTTCTTAGAAAGCACTATGACACGTAGTCCATATCTATTGGATGGTTTTTTGAATTTGAATTTTGAAAATCATCATAGTGTGGTTCTTGAATTCGGATGTGGGTGGGGATGTTTTATTTTCCGGTTGGTTTGTATCAGGTGAGGTTTGGTTAGGGTTCACACATACCCCTTAAAAATGTCATTACAAAATTCAAAAATATGGATTGTGAGTGAGTAAAAATAGTGGTAATTAGTTGTAAATAGTAAAAATTAGAACATTAGTAGTAATTACTGGTAATTAGTTATAATTGGAGGTAATTTGTGGTAATTTCTAATAATTAGTGGTAATTAGTGGATATTAGTAATAATTAGAGGTAATTTGTAATAATTAGTGGAAATTAGTAATAATTAGTGGTAATTAGTAATAATTAGCGGTAATTAGTAATAATTAGTAATAATTAGTATTAATTAGTAATAAATAGGAGTATTTAGTGGTAATTAGTAATAATTAGCAATAATTAGTGGTAATTTTTAAAAATTAGTGGTAATTAATGGTATTTAGTACAAATTAGTTATAATTAGCAGTAATTAGTGGCTGTTATTAATAATTAGTGTAAATTATAAATAATAAGTTGTAATTAGTAATAATTAGTAATAATTAGTGGTAATTAGTAATAATTAGTTGTAATTAGTAATACTAAGTGGTAATTAGTAATAATTAATTACAATTAATTGCAATTATGAAAAATTAGTTGCAATTAGTAAAAATTAGTGGTAATTATAAAAGCTAATGTTCATTAAAACAAATATTGGTAATTAGTGGTAATTTGTAAAAATTAGATGTAATTATGTGTAATTACTAAAAATTAGTAGCAATTGGTGGTAATTAGTGGTAATCAGTGGTAATTCGTTATAATTAGTTATAATTAGTGGTAATTATTAATAATTAGTGGCAATTAATAATAATTAGTAGTAATTAGTAATAATTAGTAATAATTAGTGGTAATTATTTATAATTAGTAATAATTAGTAGTAATTAGTAATAATTAGATATAAGTTGTAATAAATATTAATAATTAGTTGTAATTATTTAAAATTAGTTGTAATTATTAAAAATAGTTGTAATAAGTAAAAATTAGTTGAAATTCGTAAAAATTGGGGGTAATTATTGGTAATTATAATTAATTAAGAATAATTATTAATAATTATTTTTAATTAGAAAAAAATAGTAATAAATAAAATAAATTAGTCCAAAAACATTAGGTCATCGTTGGAAAAAATTCAGTTTCATCATCTGATAATTGTAAAATTTATATTTTAAATCATTTTAGAAATATTATGTTTTAATTAGTTAAAAATAGCTATAAACGAGTAAGAATTAATGCTATATAATTATAATTTTTTAATATTAGTTGTAATTAGAAAAAAATTAGTATAAATTACTGGTAATTAGTAATGATTAGTAGAAATAAAGATTAAATTACTATAATTAGTTAATAATATGGTTAACTATTAAAAATATGTGGTAATTTTAAAAAACAGTTGTAAATTGATAAAATTTATAATATTTACAAGTCAATGATAATTTTTTAATTTTATTCTCTTTTTTGGATTGTGATTTTCATATAACAAAATAATCATAAAAAACTTTCTTCTCTTTTTTCGAGCAATATGGAACAAGGAGGTTGATAATATTCTTTATTACATGATAACGATTGGATAAATCCTCATAGGAATCCAAACGGTTATGGTATAAATCATGTATATATTAAGAGTTTTAAAGGCTTTTTATCATTTTACCCATCAAAATAAGAATATGTTTCTAAAGGGAAAATTATGTGTCTATATAAGAAATGTTATCTGAGGAGGCTTGAGACATTTTACAATGTTTGGGGTCAACTATTTCATTTTTATTTTTTAAAAGATTATGTTTTTCGGTAAAAACTTGGTGCATGAAGTTATAGAGAAAACACTAATAATTTTCTTCTATATCCATCAAGGTTTCAAAAATGTATTACATGATGTGTCTACTCCATCTTTTCAAAAAACTAAAACTCAGGATGATATTGATTTAACTCCTGTGTTAGAACAATCCCAATTTTATGAGTTGTTGAGGTCTGATGATTATGTATTATATCCCGGTTATATGATAAGAAAATTTGAAGTTGTCACAAAATTTATGGACATTAAATCAGATAATAAAATGTCAAATAGATGTTTTGATCAGATGTTCTATTTAGTTAAAGCACAGTTAACTAAGGGAAATGAGTTTCCTATAGATTTTTATGAGAACAGGAGGCTAGTGCATAATTTGGTTCTTGGTTATCAGAAGAGTCAGGCATGTTCAAAAAATTTAATCTTATGGTGAAAATGAATCATGAGATAGTTGTCCTATCTTTTGACAATCGAGGTATAAATAGGCTTAATGAGGGAATTATGAATTGATTCCTATAAAACAGTTGATGTATTTCCCACTTACACCTACACTACAACATTTATTTACGTCTCAGAACTCAATGTCGTTGATTTCATGGCACAGAACCAAAATTTCAACCTGTAAAATCTTAAATTATTCTACAGATGGTGATTCATGGAAACATTTTGAAAATGTAAATCTATATTTTGGTTCATAATCTTGACATGTGTTATTGTATCTTTCTAATGATTGTTTATATCCAATTGGTTTGTATTGTAGTCAATATTCTTGTTGGAAAATCTTTATAACTCTGTAAAATTTACATCATTGAATATTGATGAATGAGCTATATATGTTTTGGACCTTATTAATTCCATGACATCCAAAAAATAGTATTGATGTTTATTTTAAGCCATTGATTGATGAGTTAAATTTATTGTGGAGTAATGGTTTCATTGCATATGTTGTTTTTGAGAAAAAAAATTTCTAATTGAAAGTTACATTCATGTGGACAATTAATAACTTCCCAGCATGTGGATTGTTATTTGGATGGAGTAAGCATTGTCCAAAATCATTCCCATATTCTATGAGAGACAATAAATCATTTTTCCCCTTCAATGGAAGAAAACCTTTTTTTCATCATTCATCATAGATTTCTTCCAACAGATCATCCTTTCTAGAGGAACAAAAATCATTTATGAAAACGTAAAGATGAAAGAAATCAACCTCTAACAATGATATCAAGTATTGAGTTTAAATATATTGTCTCTTCGTTACCACTAATTACCTTTGGACCAACTATAAAACATCAAAAAATAGATGGCTATGGGGAAGAATAAAATAGGTTTAAAAGGATCATTTTTGAGATACGCAATGTTGGTTTGATTTTTTGGTCCTCCATAGGTTGGATTTCAAGAATATTAAGAACAATTATCTTGGTAATATATTTGTTCAATTTTTGACATACTTGGTAAGGAAAATGAAAATGTAAAGGCATGATTAGATCATGCCCAAATTTGTTAGTGAACAAAACTTAAACAACTTGAAAATGTCAAATCACATAAGTTAATGAAGCAACAATTGGATTATACATTTTCTAAAGAAAATTATTTATTATATTGTCAATGGATTGAAAAGTTGAGGCTTCAGAATAGTTATGTTTCCAATTTGGAAAGATTTGTCATAAATGGTCATATTAATGGATAAAAAAGTCATGATTGTTATGTTATAATGGAAAGACTTATACTAATTATATTTAGATGTTTGTTGAATTATATGATTTGGGATGCGCTAATAGAAATATCATATTGTTTTAGAGACTTTTTTGGGGAAAAATTAGACTATGATGCACTAGGTAGACAACATGAAGTTGTTGCTTTCATTTTATGAAAATTGGAAACCATTTCCCTTTGAAAGCCTCAATGATTTATAAACGTTTTCTGATAAACATTTGAATGTAATATTTTTTTGAATATTTTTATCAATCCAAATATTTAAATTTAACTCTAGAGTGGTTTTTATATTGTTCTGAAGACTGTGTTTTTTATTATTTTATTATTTTATAATTATATTAATATTTTATTATTTTATTTATTATTTATATTATTTATAATAATAATTATTATTTTTATATTTTTATTATTTTGAATGTTGCGTTTTTTATTATTTAATTATTTAATTAATTAATAATTAATAATTTTATTTTAATTTTTTAATTTTTTATTATTTTAATTATATTTTAATTAATTTTGTTAGTTTTTATTACTTTTTTAATATTTTACCAATATTTTTTTGAATATTATTATTAATTTATTTAATTATTAATATATTTTTTTATTTCAATATGTTTTATTATAATGGGTAGTATCCTTGTCGCAAATTAGTATTTGCGACAGGCCCGTTCGAAAATAGTTTTTTAAAATCTCGGATTAATTATTTACGATGGGACCCCATCAGAAATGACCATTTTCATTGGGATCCAAACACAAATGACCCATCATAAATACAATAATTTCTAGTTGTGAAAATCCCTAAAAACCATAAAACCCCCAAAATTCTAAAAAATACGTAAAAATCCAAAAAAAGTAATGAACACTAAAAAAATAGAAAACCCCTAAGAAAACCATAGAAACTAAAAAACACTTAAATCCCCTAAATACGCTAACATTTTTAAAAACCCTAACACCCCCTAAAATATCCTAAATACCATAAAACCCCTAAAAACCATTAAACCCCCAAAAAACCCAAAAACCCCACAAAAACCCACAAAAACTCTACAACCACTTTTAAAATCTAGAAATGATAAAAAAACTCTAAATAAATTTAAAACTAAAAAATCCCTGAGATCCAAAAAAATTATAAAATCTATAAATAAACTAAAAACACTTAAAAACCATTAAAATCCAAAAGATCCCGAAAAACCATAAGAATCCTAGAAATCCCATAAAATTCCTAAAAACATAAAAAACATACAAAACATGAAACCCCCAAATAGAATAATATAAATCTGAAACCACTATAATTCCCTAAAAACCTACGTACACTAAAAAAACTAAAAACCCCAAAACCCAAAAAAACCTCAAAATCCCCCAAAACACTGAAATATTATAAATATCCTAAAAAATCCAAAAAATCACTAAAAAGTAAAAAACCCTAAATCCCTAGAAAGTCCCTAAGAAAACCTTAAAAAAATTAAAGAACTAAAAACCCCTAAAAACATAAAAAATGTCAAAACCCCTAAAACCCTAAAAAGTCCTTAAAAACCATAAAACCCCCTAAAACATAAAACACCTAAGAAACCATAAAATCCCTGAAAAATAACTAAAAATTATGATAACACTTTAAACCCATAAAAAATTTTAAAAAATTAAAAAAACCATATAATTCAAAAAAATATTAAAATACTCTAAAACCCCTCAAAACCCACGAAACACAAAAACCCCTAATAAACACTAAAACCACTCAAATTCCCTAAAAACCCTAAAAACATAAAAATCCTAAAAAATCCCTAAAATCCAAAAAACCCTAAAATACATAAAAAAAGACTAAGAATACATTAATAACCTAAATACACTAAAAACCCCTACAAAACCTAAAAACACTTAAAACCATAACAAATGCTAAAACCCCCTAAAAACCATAAAACCCCAATAATCCACAAAACCTAAAAAACCCATAAAACCGTTAAAGACCCACTATAAATGCTAAAAACCCATTAAAATCATAAAAAAGTAAAACATCTATAAAAACATGAAAACCCATAAAAAATAAAAAAACAAAACCGCCAAAAAAACAAGAAGACCCTAAAATCGTAAAAAAACCCCCCAAAGACCTCAAAATCCCTAAAAACCCTTAAACCCATATAAATCCTTATAAATCGCTAAAAATAACAAAAAATTATAAAAAACCCAAAAACAGAGAAAAACCCTACAAAAAAATAAAAACATCAAAAAAACATAAAACCCATAAAAACACTAAAACCCTTGATAACCCTATAATCACTAAAATCCACTAAACCTTTAAAAACGTTAAAAAAATCCTAAAACACCATGAAATACCAAAAAATTAAAAAAAATTAAAAAAACCCTTGAAACTCCTACAAATGTTAACACCACTAAAAAACCATAAAAACCTAACAAAAAGACCTTGATTGCCCCAAAAAACCATTAAAACCCAAAAAACCATAAAAAAACCCCAAAATACCCAATAACAAACAAACCATAAAAGTCCGAAAAATAACCTGAAAATATCTACAATGGTAAAAAAATCATAAACTCCCCAAAAACCTCAATGAAAACCTCAAAACCATAAAACACTTAAAATTTCTAAAAAATATAAAAAACTGACAAATATCTAAAATCACTAAAAAACCATAAAACCCCTCAAAATCCCCAATGTTGATGAAGTACATTAGATGGATTCCACCAATCCTGTCATGGATCAAATTTAATGTTGATGGTGTGGCAGCAGGCTCACCAGGCCCTTCAGGTCGTGGTGGTGTTTTCTCTACTTATCGAGGTTTTATCAAGGGTATTTTTTATCATTTCATTGGGAATGGATGCACCTGTGAGGCAGAGCATTGGGCTATTATCAAGTCTGTTCATTTTGAAATTCAATTTGGGTGGATTCATCTATGGATCGAATCTGATTCGATGCATGTGGTGGAGGCTCTCCGCCAAAACACAAGGAAGGTTCCATGGCGGCTCCTACCCCAATGTATTGAATGCCTTAGCTTATCCAAGAACCTGAATCTCAAGATCCGTCCTACATATAGAGAGGTCAATATGGTGGCTGATGTTCTTTCCAAGATGGTTATTGAAGAATGATGCTCACAGTGGTCATTCATTACTCATTATTTTTGCACGTCTCATGTAGACTCTGACATGAAGGGCACTACCCGCACCCGAATGTACAAGTCCCCCCTATAATGTTTTGTACTTTTCCTTTTTTATAAATTGAGGTGCCAAGAACTCCCCTTGGCCCGCACCTTCTTTTCCCTCAAAATCCCCAATGCCCCTAAAAAAAGTAAAAATCCTAAAAAAATCAATAAAAATCCCTATAAACGTAAAAAAATTTAAAAACCATTAAATAAGCAATGATAAACATAAGAACATAAAAACACATAAAACCCTTAAAAACCCTAAAAATACTAAAGACCTAAAATTCCATAAAAACCCCAAAAACACATAAAAACCAAAAACCCATAAAATCCTTAAAACCCCTAAAACACAAAGACAACCCTAAAGCCCTCCAAAAACAATAATAACCATTTAAACACCTAAAAACGTTAAAAGACTCAAAAAACCATAAAAACCATAAAAAAACTCCAAAAAAGACCCAAAAACCATATAAACCTAAAAAATATTAAAATCCCCTAATAACCCTCAAAATACCTAAAAACCATAAAAACCATAAAATTCATACAAAATATATAAAAACATAAAACACCCAAGAAAATTGAAAATCCCAAATGAAAACATAGAAACATAAAAAAATTATAACCAATTAAAAACCTATAAAAATCTACAAACCATAAAAAATATAAAAACTCTAAAAACCCAAAACCCCAAAAAACAACTAAAAACCATAAAACCCCATAAAATCATAAAAAATATAAAAAATAATTAAACCCCAAAAAATATTAAAAAACAACAAAAAACCAAGAATCCATAAAAACTCATACCCCCCCTAAAAACCCAAGAAAATGATAAAACCCCTAAAACTATAAAACCCTCAAGTGCCCTCAAAACCCTAAAACCCATTAAAGTCTTAGAAAATGCCTTAAACCCTTAATAACCTAAAAAACATAATACCCTAAAAACCTTAAGAAAATATAAAAAAACTTAAAAAAATTTAATCCCAAAAATAACAAAAAAAACTAACCACCCTAAAAAACCTAAAACCACTAAAATCCATAAAACCTTGAAAATATCTACAAACCCTAAAAACCCTAAATACCATAATAATATTTTAAAAACTCTACAGCCCCTAAAATCCTAAAAACCCATAAGAAAACCTTAAAACCCGAAAACTCTAAATACCTAAAAAACCTACTAAACACAAAAAACCTTATACCAAAAAACCTAAGACCCACCTTAAAATCATAAAAACCCCTGAAAACCTTAAAAAAACCCAAAAATATTAAAAACAAAAAATCCACTAAAAAAAATAAAATCCCATTGAACCCCAAAAAACACAAAAAAACTCTAAAAACATAAAACCCTAAAAAAATAAAACCCTAAAAACACATAATTAACCCATAAAGCATAAAAACCATAAAAATCCTAAAAAAGCACTAAAAATCACAAAAAATGTAAAAAACATGAAAAACCCTAAAAAATCATAAGAGATACATAAAAAATAAAAACACTTAAAACCCCTAAAAACCAAAAAATATACTAAAACCCCTAAAAACCCTAAGAGGCCCTAAAATCCCAAAACAAATAGTAAAATACATAAAACCCCAAAAAACCGTAAATACCCTAAAAACATAAAAATCATAAAAATCACTACAAATTATAGAAACCTGTTAAAACCCTAAAAACGATTAAAAAATTATATAAAACATTTAAACCGCAAAAATACAAAACACACAAAAACCAAAAAACCCTAATAAGCCTAAAATACCTAAAATACCTAAAATAAATAAAAGACAAAAAAATCGTAAAAAATGCCTAAAAACAAAAAAACATAAAAAACCATTAAAACCAGGAAAAACTGAACAAAAACCATAAATACATAAGAAAAACTAAAACCTCTAAAATCCATGGATTTCCCAAAAAAATCATTAAAAATGTATAAAACACATTAACCATAAAAACCATAACTATATATTAAAAACATAAATAACATCAATACCCAAAAAATCTATAAAACATGTAAAATCCTAAAAACCCTAAAAGACACAAAAAACCCAAAAAAACAATGAAAACCCCTAAAAACCTTAAAAACACTAAAACATTTTAAAAACCCAACAAATCAATACAATCTTTAAAAACCATTTACACCCCTAATAATGATAAAAAACTATAAAAACCTTCAAAACCCCCAAAAACTCTAAAAAACTCTTAAAAATATAATAAAATTTTAAAACCCTTAAAAAATAAAAAAAAATCATAAAACCCTAAAAATACATAAAATCCATAAAAACCATAAAAATACTTAAAAACCCTTATATATATATTAAATCCTAAAAAAATCTTAAGAACCCTGAAAATCCCAAAGAAAAACATAAAAACAGAAAAACGCTTAAAACACCTAAAAACCTAAAAATTGTTAAAAACCCTAAGGTGACCCAAAAACTCACTGAAAATCGTAACACCCCCAAAAAACCTTAAAATATTTAAAACCCATAAAAACCATAGAAATCATGAAATTCCCTAAAAACCATTTGATCCACCCAAAAGACAAAAAACTATAAGAAAATTAAAAAACCTAAAAATTTCAATAAAAAAAGAACCATATAAACCACAAAACAATAAATAACTGTAAACCCTCTCAAAATCATTAAAAACTCTAAAAACAATAAAAATAATAAAATGCTCTAAATATCCCTTAGAACATAAAATTCACTAAGACCTCTAAAACACCCTAAGGAAACCTAAAAATCCTTAAAACACTTAAAACTCCTAAAAAGCCAAAAATAAACTATAAAACCCTAAAAATATAAAACCCTAAAAACCATACAGCCCATAAAAATCATAAAAACACTAAATACCAATAAAACCCCTAAAACTGACTAAAGAATCTAAAAAATCTTTTAAATCCTAAAAAACATAAAAAATGATAGAAATCAAAAAACAGCCTAAATCCCCTAAAAACCCTAAAAACCCATAAGACCATTTAAAAATATAAAACCCCACAAAAACCCTAACAACCCACTAAATCTACAAAAATCCTTTAAATCCCTAAAAATGTTAAAAGGGTCTAAAAACCTCTAAACCCCTAAAAAACTCAAAAAAACACAAATCGAAAAAAACCCTAAAACCCCACAAAATCCATAAAACCTCTAAAAAACCAAAAAATACTAAAAAACACCTAAATCCATAAAAACCCCTAATAAAACCATAAAGACTAAAAAAAATTTTACAACCCATAAAAACCTAAAAACACAAAAGCATTTACAAACTTTAATACCCTAAAACCATAAAACCCCTAAATATTCAAATTCACTAAAAACCCATAAAAACACAAAAAAAAAACTACTATAAAACTCTAAAAACAATTTAAACCCCTAAAACATCATAAAAATCTACGAAACCATAAAATCCCAAAAAAACACCCCCCCCCCAAAACCCCTACAAACCATAAAAACCGTAAACCCCCTCATAAAAACCATAATCCCTTCAAAATACCTAGAAAACCTAAAAACCCATAAAAATTATAAAAAATAAAAAAGGCCATAAAATCCCCAAAAACCCCTAAGAAAACCATAAAAAATTAAAAATAATTAAATCCCCCAAAACTCCTAAAATCTAGTAAAATACCTAAAATCCCTAAAAACATTAAAAATCCCTAAAACCATAATCAACTATAAAATCCTAAAAAATCCCTAAAATCCATAAAAAGGTAAAAACCCCTGAAAACTTGGAAAGACCATAAGGAAAACATAAAAATCTAAAAAAAATTAAAACCCATAAAAATGAAAAAATTCTAAAAACCTAAAAGACCCTAAAACACAAAACACCCATAAAACCATAAAATGCATAAAATTAATAAACAACCCCTAAATACCCACAAAAAACTCAAAATACCCTTTAAACAACTAAAAATAATAAAAACTTCCAAAAATGATATAATCATAAAAAAATAAAATAACCCTGAAAACCCAAAAAAAACATAAATACCCAACCACCCCCTGAACTCTAAAAGCCTAAAATTTTATAAAACCTAAAAATCCCATAAAAACACTAAAAAATCCCAAAAAATCTCTAATTGCATAAAAGAACCTAAAAACCATAAAAACCCTTATTAAAAACATAAAAACCTAAAATCACATTATATCCCAAAAAAATTGATAAAACCCTAAAAATAGATAAAAACTATAAATCCCAGTTTCATTCTGGTTTTCAGCCACGAAACGCCCAACGACTCTGTATACAATGATTTATGGACCTGCTTTCTAGAGGCAGGCATTCACCGGATGGTCTAACCAGCAACTCTTATAAACTCACATTGGTCGAGAGGATGGGAAGTCTGGCTCATCGCACCCTTTTGGGGGGGGGGGAGGAATTATTGCTTATTCCGGGACTCTCTTATAGATTTAAGACATATTCATCTATTCTCGAATCTTTGGTTTATACCCAAACATTGTATCCATGGATTCAACCTTGGTGGAAAATAGTCACCTGTATGCAGGGGTTCGTAATCATTTATGCCCAAGGATTACCATCCCTCATTGGATTAATGACCCCGAAGGGTTGGAACTCTATTGAGGCAGCACTAGGAGTGGCATGTTGACCCGATGTGGAGATGATCAGATCGACCGGCCGTTGGGCTTGAACCTCAGGGAGGCTTCCTACGTACCCTGTCCAGGAAGCAGAGATCAAATTCCAAGTAGTTCACTTATACAGTTTAATGTCATGTTGGACGAGGGTGGAACTCGATGTGAAGAAACGACCGAGTGGTGGGCTTGAACCTCGTGGAGGCTTCTTACGTACCATGCTTTGGCATGGATCAAAGTCTTTGTAGTTCGCTTTGGCTTGGGGATTAGGATTTGGGGCAGCCCAGAATGATGGTTTGTGGATTACACTCTGAGGTGGCCCAGAAGGTGTTGGTAAACCGACGTGAAAGGGGTTCGGAATAACCCGGTGTTGGGCTTGAACCTCGGAAATGCTTCCTACGTACCCCGCCTAGGAAACAGGGATCAAAGTCCACGTAGTTCAGATAAGATTGGGGATTACACTCTGAGGATTCCCATAGGAGGATGTCATGGTCTATGCTTACTCTAATCCCATGTGAGTCATGCTCGGTGTGAGAAACAAGTGGTAGCAGGGACCAGAGGATCATGACGCGAAAGGTGCGTCCAAGAGAAGTGGAGTGGGGATTAAGCATGAAGGTGGCCCATGGTGATGAATTGGGGATTACACTCTGAGGAGTCCCAGAAGGTCGGGGATTACTTCGAGATGGACGCCCGGGGCGACAAATCCTAACGGGAGAGGTAACGGGGGTTCTCTTGTTCCCATCTCCTCTCTTATCCCTGGGGAGATACCCGAGGAAGTACTGAGGTGCATGGGGAAAGCTGCCTTTGGATGGGTATGCCGCCCCCTATCTGGGGGGGGGGGAGAAGTGCCCGACCGCCGAAGCGTGCAGTCCCTCATCCTAGCGAGTAGAG
Source organism: Viscum album (assembly GCA_963277665.1). Lineage (NCBI taxonomy): Eukaryota > Viridiplantae > Streptophyta > Magnoliopsida > Santalales > Viscaceae > Viscum > Viscum album. The sequence continues at coordinate 2,121,173,183 of OY728120.1, forward strand.
GCAGGAAGGGGGCTCTTGAGCACAGACCCCGCATTACCGTGGGAGTGTGAACCCATGCATGCTTCAGGAATATTTCCAAGGGTCGGGGAAGCCCCTTTTCCCATGATTACCATGGGTATGGGAAATAATAACGGCATACTGATGCACCTGAAAGTTACACCATGCGGATCTGGTGGCTCTGGCAGAGGCCTCAGCTCAGGGCTGATGAATAGGCCAATGAGGGAGTCGTTGAGGGCTTGGATAGATCAGAAGGATTTTACCTGGCTCTGGAAATGAGAACACCAAAGTATTCGGTGGGCCACCGAGAGGTATGGGTGGTGGCTCCCTTCATGTGGGGAAGTTCCATGCGGTTGGATAAGTTGTCCGCGAACCAGGGTGGTCCGTGACTTCAGGTTCAATCCGCAAACTAGGGTGGTTCGGAGATTCGGGTTCAATCTGCGAACCAGGGTGGTTCGCAGAGGGCTCCAGGAAGGTAGCGGCGGCCAAGGGCAGTGCTGATCGGAGGCTCGTCAGTTGGGTCTTCGCCCACGTAATAGGGTGATCCATGGTTTGATGGATGGGAAAAGAGGCAAAAACTTCCTGGTCTATGGGGAAGTCATCCACGGAGGGGGAATGGTTCACGATTCCCCTTTTTTTATTATTTAGGTTTTTGGATCACCAAATTATTATGTGTTTTCCAATTCCTTCTTAATTCATATACCTATTGTGGTTTGAGGGTGGGAATTTAACTGTTTTCGAAATCCGAAGCCTTCTTTCAACCGATCTCCTTCCTCCGAATCTGATTCCAGTTCTCCAATCATTTTCTTCTTTCCCCCTTGGTCTCCTTTTATAGAGTGGGGAAAGGAATGTATCTGTGGCCACATGGCACCTTTGGCGGAGTCCCATAACCAAATACCCAGTTCAAGATGACTTGGTCAATCTGCGATTCGTGGGGGGTATTATCACTCTCCTCCTTCACAAGGCGAACTCTGGGAATTCTCCGCGGCTGCGGAGGGTTCCACCTCCATTCCACGAACAACAGCGGGTGCGTCTTGAACCGGTCGATGCAGTCCATGGTTGGGGCGGTTCGTGAGAGGTAACCGGACTTGCGCCCAACCTGCCTTGCGACCGCGAAGCCTCTCCACCTCCTTTTCTCGAATGACAATGGTTCACAGAGGGGGTGCCTTGTGGTGCCTGGCCATGTTGCGCTTCCATGGACTGGTTCACAGAATGATCACTTTTGTGGCCCTTCTCTGATTATTTTCCCCCAATTCATTTGGGGGATTTGGGTAAAATTTCCTTTGTATATTTTTTAGGAACCTACAAATTCCCCCCATCGGAATGGGGTCTGATCGGAACGAAGAGGAGGCCATTCCAATGTATAGTGGTCTTGAAAATCAATTGGTGATTGGACAATGCTCTAAATTTTTCCTCAGCCAAGGGACTCAGCGACCACAGTCTGACTATTTCCAAGGTTTTATGGAAAACCCTACAAACATTTTGTCTTTTTTATTCTTTTAATTCCCTGATTTTTCTTGGGACCATTTAGCATAGACCCAGCGGGTATAACCGGGCTTTTTCTTAGGTCGCCCTTTTCTGTTTTTCCGCCTAACATGCTTTGTTCCTCTTTCTTTTGTGAGCGGTTTAGAGTCCCGCCATCAATACTATCATTATTGATGTTTTAGGTCGAATAGATTTGACAAAATATGGTGGGGAGAGGGCCCCAATGGGGTTCAAATGATTAAAATATGTCTTAATACCCTTAAGAAGCAAGTGGGGGGAAACATGTTTGAATTTGAGTGGCATGCGGGGCATGTCTCAAGGCACGAGAGTCATGTCAGCGTACAGAGGAAGGAAAAGCATTTCCTAAGGAAGTCTTGCCTTTGGCAGATGGGCCAGGGGCGATCAATATGCAGAGCCACATAGGGAATGGTATGCATGATCATGAAAAGGTTTCCTTAATTAAAATACCCATCCATTTATGATGGTCAGGGGACTTCATGGATGTCCGGCTTATGGGAATCACGATGGGTAGCATGGAAAATCATGAAAACCACTAGAGGTGGCTCAGTAGAGGTGTGTGACATCTAAAAGGGTTTTGGGAACATCCGTACTAATCAGAAGCGTGGTCCGGAGACCACCTCCATACACATTTAATTAGTGTAAAGCATGATTGAGGCTTGGCACATTTTAAAGTCATGCAGCTGGGACATCATCTGAAATGGAACGACTCCTCCTGGTTCTCAGTAATCTTGTCAAAAATGTCCCTCCGCATTCAGATTGGATCATGGAAGCAGTTGGTAATCTATATCTCAGAGGGTTTTTGAATCCCGTGATAGAAATGGGGGCTTCGAGGCTAAGAGGCGTACAGAGAGAAGCATTGCCCAAGGAAAACATTCCTTTGGTAGATGGTCCAGGGGAGATCAATATGCAGTGCCACTGAGGGCATGGTATGCATAGTCATACAATGTTTTTTTATGTCAAAGACTATCCACTTCCGGTAGCCGAGCAACTTCAGTGAAGTTGATATTTGGAAGCACCAGGGGTGGCTTATGAGGGTTCGGGTTTTTATGAGTACAGAGTATGGTCTATGATGAGAGTGTGCCTAAATATGGGGGAAATATCTAGACTAAAATTCCTGAGAATAGGTGAAGTAATTATTTCTCACACTGGTGTGAGGAGGTGGTTCGTGCAGGTCTGACCCGTGCACTGCAAGACAGAGAAAAAGACTCTGTTTCTTACAGAACCCGTGATGGGATCGACCGTGCAGTTTACCTTCATACGGCGAGGAAGGGTTCCATGCAGTTTAACGTCATGCAGTAAAGACAGGGATATCTTTAATGGGTTCTGTGCAGTTTAACGTCATGCGGCGAGGACGGGGGTCATTATTGCGAAGGCTTCTCTTCATCAGAATATAACTGGGCTTGAATACCTTAACATGCCCTAGACGTCGAAGGGGGGTTGGTGGTGTAAATAATGGTTCCATGGCTTCTTGGATCAGGAGAGGTAATATGGGGGCTCTGAGGCCGGTAAGCGTACGGATCTAGGAAGAGTTCCACCCAAGGAAATCTTGCCTTTGGTAGACGGGATAGGGGTGATAAATATGCAAATCCGCTGAGGGCATGGTATGCATAGTCATGAAAATGTGTCCATGGGTCGATAACTTTCCACTTCAGATGGCCATGAGTGGTCATGAGGATCTGTGATTGTTCGGGTCAAGAATAATGTCATTTGGTGGGGAAATATCCAGACATGTCAGGGATATTCTTCCCTTGGTGCTATTAAAGCTTAGAGATCCCCCCTACGCTGATTTATCTTGCTTGTAGAGGTGTGCCTTCGCTCCTCGCAGTTTAACTTCGTGTGGTGAGGAAGAAGTACTCCTAGTTTGTCGGTTATATAGCTCAGACCATTGGGGGACTATTTCTTTAGTCACTCGAAGGATAATTGGGTCAAGATGTTATGATATACATAGAACAAGGCAGGGGATGAAGGTCGTAAAATGCAACATTGATCTTTCTTGGATCAGGAGTCATGGTGTGGGGGCTCTGAGGCTGGTAAGCATATAGAGCTAGGAGAAGTACCGCCCAAAGAAATCATTCCTTCGATGGACGAGCCAAGGGCTATCATTATGTAGAGCCACTAAGGGCATGGTATGCATAGTCATATAAATGTGTCGTTGGGTCGATAACTTTCCACTTCCGATGGCCATGAATGATTATGAGAATCCGTGATTGCTCTCAGTGCAGTGTTCGGCATGTGGGGATAATGGTGTCTTGGTATATAGAAAACATCTTCACTACAATTGTCTGTTGAGTCAAAGTAGCCTAGTCCTGGCTTGATGTTTGTTGATGCAGGTCGCTATGTGAACAATTGACAAACACATAGGCTATCCGGCTAAGGATACCCTAGAAACAAATAGATTTGAAAAGGGGAATGAACTTTTAAACCACTTCGCCATAAACTTCTGGATCAAGAGGTATGGCATGTGGGCTCTGAGGTTGGTAAGCATACAGAGCCAGGAAGAGTGTCACCCGTGGAAATATTGCATTTGGTAGACGGGCCATGGGATATCAATATGCAGAGCTACTAAGGGCATGGTATGCATAGTCGTACAAAGGAGTCCACAGGTCAATGACTTTCCACATCTGATGTCCATGAGTGGTTATGAAGATCCATAATTATCCGGGTTGTGGAGTCTGATGTACGGAAAGGATATATCCAAATGTACAAGGGTTATCTCCATCTAGTATTGCCATGTGTCCTAGGTGTGTCGCGATGAAGTCCATGTAGTTTAACATCATGCGGTGAGGACAAACTCCATGCAGTTTAACGTCATGCAGTTAGGATGAAGGTGACCCGACGTGAAAGAAAAAGGGGGTCTGTGTAGTTTAACATCGTGTGGTGGGGACAAAATCCATGCAGTTTAACGCCATGTGGTAAGGATGAAGATTTACACCCTGTGACGGTATGGTCCGTACATGGGGGAAGGGTAATTTTTAACATCATTGTCTGTGCAGTTTAACGTCTTGCGGTAAGGACGAAGATATACACCCCGTGCCGGTCTGGTCCATACACGGTGGAAAGGAGGCATTCATAATTTTGAAGTCGCTGGGCCAGGGTGTGGAATTCTGGCGTCACTACGTATCCCACAAGGGTAGGAATCAATCCATACGTAGTTCTCTGTAAAGATGATACACCCCGTGCAGGTCTGGTCCGTACATGGGAGAAAGGGGACAATTTTTTTTGAAGTGGTGGGCCAGGATAGGGAATCCCGGCATCGCTACATATCCTGCGAGGGCAGGAATCCATCCATACGTAGTTATGTGAAATCCGTGTAGTTTAACATCATGCGGTGAGGATGGAGTCCATAATGTTTAATCATCATGTGATTAGGATGATGAGCACACCCCGTGGAGGTCATGTCCATACACAGGGGGAGGGGAATTCTTAATTCTTCTTCATCCGTACAGTTTATTGTCGCGCGTTAAGGATGAACTCCATGCAGTTTAACGTCATGCAGTGAGGAAGTGACTACACCCTGTGCATGTCTTGTCCGTACATGGGGGAATGGGTATTTTTATTTTTCTTTTTAAGGTGGTTGGGTCAAGGTGTGGAATTCTTGCGTCACCACATATCCTGTGAGGGCAGGAATCAAGCCATACATAGTTCTGTGGAAAGATGATACCCCCCCCCCCCCGTGCAGGTTTAGTCTATACATGGCGTAAAGGGAATTATTATTATTATTTTTTGAAGTGGATAGGCTAGGATAGGGAATCTCGGCATCGCAACGTTTCCAGTGAGGGCAAGAATCAAGTCGTACATTGTTCTGTGAAATCCGTGCAGTTTAACGTCATGCAGTGAGGACATGGTCCGTACAGTTTAACGTCTTGTGGTTAGGATGAGGAGGAATTATTATATTCCGTGCAGTTTAACAGCATGCGGTAAGGACGAGGTTCTTAGTAGTTTAATTTCATACAGCTCGGACGAAGAGTTCTCTGTCTCTACGCGAAATACTTCTTCAGGAATCTTACATTGGTAGGAGTCGTGGTGAATTGCCTGTCCATGGAGATTAGGGAATATTCTCCATTGGAGTAGACCTTGTGTATAGAATATGGTCCCTCCCACTTGGGCTCCAGTTTTGGAGTCTTTTTTTCAGGTATCAATGGGGTTTGGAAGACCAGCACTAATTATCCTTCCAAGAAAGACCGAAGGCGGACCTTTTTGTTGAAGGCTCATGCGATCCGGTTCTGGTATACTTCCAGGTGGGGAAGAGTGTGAAGCCACTTCTCATCCAACTATTCCAATTCACCTAACTTCTTTTCTGACTGCTCATCATTGGATAATCAATCACAGATGGAAACGCAGAGTGATGGAAGTTGGAGTTCAATGGGCAGGACCGCCTATGTTCCGTACACTAATGAGTACGGGTTAGATCGAGTAGTGGTGCCGACTGTGGTTCGATAAGCCCACAATGCATGGAAGAGTTTACCCAGCCATGACTTCTTGTATTTGTCCACCATTTTATGGAGGATGTTGGACATGGACTTGTTGAAATCTTCTATATGTCTGTTGGCCACTACATGGTAGTGGGATGAGTGGTTAGCCATGATACCATACTCGTGGTATAGCTTTTCCAACTCAGTAGAGCAGAAATTAGTGCCGTTATCCGTCAGTATAGTGTGACGGACACCAAATATGGTGATGATATTGGCCTTCACGAAGCTGACAACATTTCTTGCCCTGACATCCTTGAGGGGTATGGATTCTTCCCATTTAGAAAAGAAGTCGGTCACCATGAGGATATACTTCAGCTATTTGGCCATGGCCGGAGGATACGGTCCCACGACGTACATCCCCCAAACGGAAAATGACCAGGAGTACATAGATTGATGAAGTAACTCTGGGGGCTGGTGTATGAATCTGGCATGAATCTGGCATGAGTGGCATTTTGCGGTAAAACGCTCGTAGTCTCATGCCACTATGGGCCAGTAGTACCCAAGCCTTCGAACATGATGGGAATGCTTGGTCCCTAGTAGATGTGCTCCACATGCTCCTACATTTACTTTAGTCATGACGACAACAGTTTCTTATCCATCAATGCATCTGAGGAGAACTCCATCGAGGCCTCATTTGTAAAGGACCTCTTGTTGACATACGCCACCATACAAGACGAAATTGATTGCCAGTCTCTGTATTTTCTCTCGTTCAGCCCTGTCTGATGGAAGCTCTCCCCGTTGATGGTTGTCCATGATGGGGGTCATCCAGCCGGTAGTAGGAGAATATGAATCGGGGATAGGACTGACTTCGTGGATCGCTTCCATCTTAGCTTGAACAAATGGAAATACCATTCGACGGTGAGCAATGCTGATGACCGTTTCATCCCAATTCGGGTTTGCTAGGGTCATGGCTGCGTTGGCTAATGCATCAGCCTCAGCGTTCTGGGACCGTAGAATATAAGTCAATGTCAGTTTTATGGAGAACTCAGCCATTATCCCTTGGACATGGTCAAACATGGGGATCGGCTCCTCCATTTAAATAGCCTAGACACCATTAACTTACATGATGACCAGATCTGAGTCACCTTTTACCTTAAGGTGTTGTACTTGTGCATGGAGTGCGAGTTCTAGGCCTGCAATGTGGGCTTGATATTCCGCTTCATTGTTCGTACATCCCTATGACAGGAGGAAGGAATATGAAAAAATTGCCTTTTCTGGGGACATGAATATTATCCCCAGACCCACTTTGTTGAATCTGGGATCCTCCATCCTCATTTCGGTGGGGCTTCGGGATGCGCAGTCAAAGTACATTTCCCATGCTAGGACCTCCTCTTGAACGTAGAAGATATCATCATCAGGTAGTTTAGAGTCTGGTGCAGTGGTCCCTGTTGAAGGGTTCTCTGCCTGAAAGTTTCCTAATGCCTGTCCATTGATGGATTTTTGAGGCACGAACCGGATGTCGAACTGTTGCAGGATGACCGCCCATCGAGATAGGCATCCGGTTAGCATCGGGCGACTGATGATGTACTTGATCGGGTTACTCCACAAGATCAAATGGACCTCATGATGATGTAGATAACATCACAGCTTTTGAACCTCGAAGACCAAGTCCAGACATCTCTTCTCGATATTTGAGTATCGAGTCTCTACATCAATCATGGTTCGACTGAGGTAATAGAGACTGTTTTCGCTACAGGCATCGCTCTTTTATATGAGGAAGGCTCCCAATGACCGTTCTAGGGCCTTCACATATAGAATGAGAGGCCTACCTTCGACTGGGGGCATGAGAACCGATGGGCTTAAGAGAGACCTTTTCATGTTTTCGAACGCCTCTTGGCAGTCGTCCATCCATTGGTACGTGACCCCCATCTTCATCAACCTGGTAAAGGGAAATCATTTTCCTGCTAGGTTGGAAATAAACCGCCTAATATAGGACAGGTGTCCTTGGAATCCCCTCAGCTCAGTGAGATTTCGAGGGGGTGTCAGGCTCAGGATATGCTTCCTCTTCTCAGGGTCGACTTCGATGCGGCGATGGCATACGACGAAGCCCAGGAATTTCCCTGAGGTAACCCCAAAGGCGCATTTCAAGGGGTTCATCTTCAAGATATTATGTCGAATCTTGTTGAAGACAGTCTCAAGGTCCAACAAGTGATCCGAGCACTATCTGTAATTGACTACTAGGTCATCCATGCAACATTCAACGAATTTATCTAGTAACGGATTAAAGATCCGATGCATGGCATGCTGATACATGGTGCCAGCTTTCTGGAGACCAACGAGCATGACCCTGTAACAGAATAAACCTTGAGGGGCCCTGAAGGCAGTGTCTTATTTGTCTTCTCAGGCCATCTTGATTTGATTATATCCGGAATAGCCGTCCATGAAGGATAGAACCTCATACTCAGCCGTCGCATCAATTTAAAACTCGGTGATTGGAACTGGGAAGTCATCTTTCACACAATGCCAACTAAGGTCTCTGAAGTCAATGCAGACGTGGATTTTCCCGTTCTTTTTCTTGACAGGGATGATGTTGGCCAACCAGATGGGGTACTGGACCTCCCTGATGAAGCTTACTTTAATGAGCCTATCGACTTCAGCCTGTATCTTGGAAGCATGTGAGGGTTGTGTCCTTCTAGCGGCCTATTTGTAGCCCCGGTGGTCTTCTGGAAGACCCAGGTGATGTGTCGCTACCTCGAGATTGAGTCCTATAATTTCCATGTAATTCCATGCAATGACATCCCAATGTTGCCTTAGGAAGGAGGTATATACCTCGTGTTCCTCGGGAGACATGACCGCGCTAATGAGAGTGGGCCTCAAGTCTTCTTTGGTACCCAGGTTTATTTCCCTGAGCTCATCCACAGTGGTGGAGATACCCTCCTCAAATGCGGGAGGTGAATCTCTAAGATCTTCCCCCTCTTCTTCCCCCAAGTCCTCATCTTCTTGATCTAACGAGGAGAGAGTTTCCGATCTGAGCCTTCGATGGTTTGAGGGAGAGGCATCGTGGGCATCCCTACTTTAGTATGTGTCCCCAAATCGAGGGTTGGTAGACGTTCCTACATTTTCGTGCTCGGCCATCATGGCTGAAGTCATGAGGACGTCCGAATGTGTGTCCAGACTTGAACTCCCACTCTCAACAGAGTTGATAGGCAAGACATAATCTTTTCCAAGCTACCTGAGGGGGTCATCGGGGACCATTTACAGGCCATTCAGAGTGGGGATCCAGTCAATTACATTGATCAAATGCTTCTTCTTCTTTTTCTCATAGAACCTTGCGTCGATGTAATGTGACTCGGAGAGCTCGAAAGGGTCCTTGTTAGTGTACAACATCCCGCTTTGTCCAATGATGTAGTAGTTGATACACTGGTGGTAGGATGAAGGAACGACCATGTGCTTATGAAGCCATGACCATCCCAGTCGGGCATTGAATGTTGTGCTCTTCCGGACCACCAGGAATTCTGTGTAGGCTACCGGGTCACCAAATTGGGTTTTTAGCTTAATCTGTCCCATTGGATTCTGCTCACTCTTTTCATAACCTAACAAAGTTGTGGATGGGGTAATTAGATTGTCCTCACTGTAGCCCATCATATGGAGTGTCCGTAGGGGAAGGAGGTCAACTCTAGAGCCATTGTCTATAAAGACTTTTTGGATCTCAATACCATTCAGTGTGTCAAAAACATATAGCGGTCTGATGTGTCCTTGCAGGATGGAATATTCATCCTGATCGGTGAAAGAAATCACCTCATTGCATTCAGTCGGGCCAGTCTCCGCCCGGTAAATCTCAGCAGCGGATACCTCAGCTTGGAATTCATGGGGGCTAATAAAAGATTCTATAAGCGCCACCCAGAGGTCGGCTGATAGACTTAGGGCATCCAGGATTGACAACTTGGCTGGTACTGACGCCATCTGCTTAAGGATATAGTATTTTTTCTCCCGCGGCCGATGCTTCTCCATTGGTGGGAGAGTCTTGGCAGGTGCTTTGTGAGATGGAGCATTTGATGAGGAGGGACCATCTGTAGGGTCATATGTCGCTGGTGTTCCCGCATTCTGAGGACTTGACCTGGCCAGTCTGTTTGTGTGCACTAGGCGACCAGACACTTGCTCCTCCTCTGGTGGGTATCGCAGAACAACAGGGCCAGAGCGGCCACTTGTGGAAGTGTAGGGCCATTCCCTCTCCTGCTGAGTTCGTTGAAGGGCTCTCCCATGGGTTTCTACAATATTTACTGTCTGGGTTGGTGTCCAACCGTAGGGTTGGTTTCAGCCGCGGCTGTGTCTCCCCTGGTATCCCCTGCCTCTACGATTCCTCCTCCCAGCTCCTCGTGCAGGAAACACGGGTTCGTAATCATACCCTTCATCAGGGAATGATTCCATGAGATGGATGATGTTGAAATAACCAAAGATTGTCTGTTCATCCATGGACAGGTCATCCTGGTCGGTTGTCTCTGATGGTGAAGTTTGGTGGGTCGGTGCCCGTTGTGCCAAATTTGAGGGCAGGAAATCCGCCAGGGTTGGGACTAACTTTGGCCCCATCGCGGACTGCTCCTATTGTGATTGATTCCTCCTTCGGCTCTATCCAGATGACCGGATTGTGGAGGGCTGTGAGGCTGATGTTGTCTGCTCTGCGGCTCTAGGGGCTACTGGTGGAAACACCAGCTATTGTAGTTGAGCTCAGAGTATGCCCTGGGCTCGGTTGATAGTCTTGTGAGTCATCCAGTTGTCAAATTTCTTCCCCTGCTTTCTGGTGACATTCTACCACCCCTCCTCTTTATCGGAGTCGGTGGTAGAGATACATTCCACATGTTATTGGGGTGGTCCCAGATCAACTTTTCTGGAATGTACCATCCTCTATAGGATGTCATTGAAGATGAATCATTCTCGGATACTGTGCCCCAACATCCGATGGTAGGGGCAGTAATCTGGCATGTCATCGCAGCCGACTTCTTCAAGTTTCCTCAGCTCCAAGAGGCGGTGCAAGTTGCAGTTCATGGCGTCAATGAAGTATCCACGAACTTGATCGTCTCAGAATGAGTATACTTTTTGTCTTCGTTCCTCGAACTAGTTCTGCTTCGGTCCTCTCTGATCGTCCCGTTTAGGTGGGGGAGGCCACTGATATGCAGGGGTACCTTGACGATTTGGTGGAGGCCTAAGCGGTGGAGCGGGCACAGGGGCTGGCTTGAGTGTGACGGCGTATGCTTATGCTCTAGTAGCTCTCTTCACCGAAGCCTGCAAGGGTATTCGGGACTTTGAATTAGTCCACTGCTGGGAGTGCTGGATTCTATGGACAATAGCTGAGAGATGGAAGAATCCAGTGGTGCACTCCACAAGTATGAGCGGTGTTCACAGCTCATCTCTAAGATTATCGATGCATATGGCTAGCATCTCATCTTGAGTCATTGGGATGTTCAGAGAATAGGTCAGAACATTACATCTGGTGATGAAATCTGAGACCCTCTCGTTCTCCCTCTTCTTACAATTCATGAGATCGCTGACCGTTGTTTTAGGCAGCATTGAGCTGAAGTGGAATAGGAACTGCTGCCAGAGGTCCTCCCTGCTCTTTATCGACTGGGCCGGAAGACTCGTATACCAGACGAAGGTGGATCCTTCCAAGATTTGTATGAAGCATCTGATTTTCAATTCTTCTTGTTGTTCAAGATTCCCCATCATAGGGTTGCAATAGGACGCGTAGTGCATCAAATACTGCTCTGGATCACCGGATCCATTGAAGATGGGGAATACAGGGCTCCCAAAATTGGGTGGAGGTGGTGTTTTGGTCACCCAATCTGGGTAGGGTTTTCGCTCCGACTGTATCGGAGCACGTCGACCTTCCATCACTTCCAATCGAGCTGTTAGTGCCTCAATGGTATTGGTGAGTCCCTGGTTGACATCTCGTTGGGCCTGGTCTTGGGTAGGTGTAGCCCGAGGCATTACCTCAGGATCCGGATTGGCCGACACCAAGGGTGCATAATCCGTTCAGGGTACCCTCAGAGGGTTCGGGCGTACTTTCTCTGGTTGTCTCCCAAGTAGAGGGAAATCCTGGTATTGATCATCCACGTTTAGGTAGTTGGACAAACCAGACGCCTCATTGGGTAGGATCCCTGATCGTGCTTCATTTGTCGGGGCAAGCCTTAGCCTTTTAGGAGCACTTTCTGGGAGTGCATGACGTGGCTCTTCTTGGGACACACTTTCAATAAGGCAGTTCCTCTGGAGCAGCTCGGTGTTAAGCCGCCTCAATTCATTCATCTCTTCTTCCTGTCGAGTGAACCACTCTTAGAGCGTGAGTGGCTCGTTTTTATCAAGACAAGGGGACTGGTTAAGGGTAACTGTTCCTTTGTACTTGTTCTTGTTGGATGCTCGCAGGGTAGGTGGAGGGAGGTTAGCTGAAGGGGCGGCCATATTTAAAGCGGCCCTCTGGTTCTTGGTGTGCACACCTGGGGGTTCATTGTGATTCACAACCTGACCGTAACCATCGCCTACCGACCTGTCTGTATTTTCATTTTCTCCGGTGTCACCCGCGGGGTTAGCCTCTATGGTGTTGATGAACACATATTTTGGGGTTGAGGGGACGTCATCTTCCAAATAGGAAGAGGATCTCCCCCGTCTTCTACTGGCCTTCCCTTTCATGACCTGGGATTGCCTTCAGACCTCTTGGTTTAGGGTGACGCGGAGGGTTCTTTGATGCGACCTCACGGTGCGCCTTCCACTCATAGGGGATGATGATTCATATGACAGGATAGGACATGAACCTCCTCTTCTAGTTTTCCTCCCTAGATGAGAGAATGCTGATTCTCGTGGGGGAGGTTGTTGTTGAGAGGGTAATAATGCCCCTAACCCTGAGGGCTGGGGTTGAATCTGTTCCATGGATGTTGAGTCTCCTCCTGGTATTATTGGTCTTACGGGGTCATTTGTTGTTAAAAATTCCCCCAACCCTGCAGGCAGGGGTTGACCCTGGATTGCGGCAGTGGCTACGGCTATCGCGACTTGCTTGATCTCACATGCCCCCATCCGGTGGTGAACCGAATCTGGTGCTGAATTCACCTGTGGATTAGTACATTCTGGGGAGGCAGTCAGAGATCATTGATTGGCCTCTCTTAGACGAGAGGCCTGCTATATTCTCTCTGTGGCCTGATTCAGGAGTTTTTTAATGGCTCGTTTCTGCCAGGGCCAGACGCTTCTGGGACATACTCGAGGCCCGACTCTGATGGTTATGTTGTCTTTCCTGAACATGGGGTCCACCTGATTGCCGTCTTGATGTGACGATGTTACACGATACCATGCCGAACGGGTTTTTCTGGGCAGGGAGCGGAGTAAAATGAAGAGCTCTGTGTTCCCCCCATCCCCTGATATGGACTCCCGTCGGAGTGTCACTGATGAGGTGGTGTGGTTCATGTAGTGCATGGAGGCATGCTGCCTCCATATTCCCATTGCACCTCTTAGGGAGTTGTTGTCGCATCAAGGAAAGGGCCTCTAGGTCGATGCAATGCAGGAGGTCCCCTATCGTCTTGACGTGGTCTACAAACCCTTCATAGGGTAGGAAGCTTTTCTTCAGCCGGCAGAGGGTCATCCATATATTATGGCAGATTCCGTGCATGCATTCTTCCGAAAATTCCCTGGGTATGTCGTACTGAGAGGTGGACGTGGGCCAAAACATGACTATTATATCATTCATGGCCAGTCGTTTCCTTTGGTGAAGCATATCGGCATACTCCCCCGCCTGTGATTCTTCTACCTGGTCACCCCAGTTGAGGTGCTCACTGCTTGTGTAATCAGTGGGACCGGTAGGTGCTGAATCATTAGGTAAGAGATTACGAGGTGGTTCAAAAGATGAACGCAGCCCCAGACTATCTCTTGATTGAAGAAGGGCGTCGTTATTGACAATCTAGGAATATGACATGCTTGATTCCGTCCTTATGAGTTCCTCAGCATACGAGGTCTTTTCGGCTCTTGATTCGGCAGGAGGAGGACCTTCCTGTTGATATAATATGTCATCGCGGGGAGGACCTTTGCAATGACGGCTGTAATGGAGAGGACTACCATTACTACATGATGCATCACTGCATAGAGGACTTTTGCAGTGCACACCCAGGGGAAGACCTCCAAGGCGTGTTGCAGCAAGGGGATGCCCTTCTGGATGTGTAGCGTTGTTACGTGGAGGACCTTCCCAACAACTACTATTATGGTGAGGATGACCATCATGGCTTGACATTCGACGCACATCCTGGGGAGGACCTTCAGGACACGTCGCGACAAGGGGAGGACCTTCTTGTTGCTTGGGTCCATTGTGGGGAGGACCTTCGCAATGGCGGTCGTGGTGGCGAGGAGTACCATCACAGCTGCGGCAATGGCGAGGACTACCATAACTGCTGCCGCACGGAGAATATCTGTAGGATACATCTTTGGGAGGGCCTCCAGAATGTACTTCAATGAGGGGAGGACCTTCTCGTTGCTCGATATCTCTATGGGGAGGACCTCCATTATCAGGGTGGCGAGGAATACCACCGTGACCAGATGCCTGGATGCGTGGATTTTTGTTGCAGCGTAACCCCTGGGGAGGACCTTCAGGGCAGGCCACGACAAGGGGAGGACCAAGTTGTCATAATGAGACGTCACTACGGGGAGGGCCTCCATAGTTGCGACTATGATAGCGATGAATACCATCATAATCTGTGGTCCCACTATATGGATAGTGATTTTAGTGCATACCATGGGGAGGACCTTTAGGGTGGACCGCAGCAAGTAGAGGACCTTCTTGCTGCTCAATCTTCTGGTCATGTGGAGGGTTTGCATGACTCACAACAAGAGAGAGGATCTCTTGACTGATCGTTATATGCTCGTGGGGGAGGACCCCACGGGTGCTCTGGGGAGGACCTTCAGAGCTGCTGGTAGCGACATTACGGGGAGGATCTTCGCAACTGCTACTGCCACTCCCATAATATGGTAATGGGTGGGTAGGGTTTTGAGCCTTTGACGCGTGCTTAGCAGCGTTGGGAACCCCAGATTCAAGAAGAGCGGAGTCATGAACCCGCTCTTTATTTTTCCAGGTGCCTTCGGCGTGTTCGGGGCACTCCATTATGGGAAGCAGTGACCGTCTGCTATTGACAACGACCTTAACCTTTGGGTCCCCATCTAATTGGGTCTCGTGATGTTTTCGGGATACACCGACGAACATATTGACTTTTAGCAGGGATATATGCCTACTCTGGAGCATCCACCATGATGGACGGGTGTCCCCCATTTGGAACGAGTGAAGCTGCTCGATCCGGTTGCCCTTGCGTCAAGGAATATAGCCAGAGACCCTCCTGGGCTGAAGCAGGGATGCAGATCTGCTCCGAGGCGGCTATCTTGTCTCTTAGATGAGTCGCCTCAATTGGGGAGATGGGCTCACGGGCCCGAGTACTTGCTGTTGTCGTCGATGCAATCACATGCTGGAAAGTATGCAAGATATTATCTGGGATCGATACCTACTCCTCCAACATTTCCAGGATATGTTGAGAGACATATTGGGAAGGAACGGGTATAAAGGCCCATTCCAGTATCAAAGTAGGAATATCGTGCTCCGGTCCTCCAGTGGTCAGTGGGTAGTGACGATTCTCCTATGTCGGGGCAGGTGAACGAATCTGCCCCTATACGAGGATACGTCGGTTTCTCTCTCTGTTTTCCGCCATATCAGGGTGGCGGGCTTCACTTGCATCCATAGGGAGTTGTCTCTGCATATATTGACTTCCCACCGTATCGAGTCGGTGGACTTTTTTGGTGGGGAGACGTGCCCGCCTATGATTTAACGCCACAACTGGGTTGTGGGAATTGTTGATCGCCACCATATCAGGATGGCGGGCATCTAATGAAACTGCCAGGAGTTGGTCCTGCAGGTGCCGTGTCGCCACCATGTCAAGCTGGTGGGCTTCACGAACCTGGGCAGGGAGAGGTGCATGTCGGGTAAGTGTCATCCTACATGAGCGACGGGCTTGATGGGGCTTGGTGGGGATGTGTGCTGGCTCATATGATGCCGCCATGTCTGGATGGCGGGCTTTGGAGGAGCGAATAGGTGTAGTTACCTGTTTGTGGTATGTCTTTGTGGATCAGTAGCTGAGCTCCTCCTCAGGGACCTAGGGGATGACCGGTCCCCGATTGTACGTCTGCCACCCTCTTCAGGCGGTCCGAGGGGCCGGAGCTCGGGGAGTGTGGGCCTGAATCCTCGGGGAAACATCCTCCTCAGTACGAGGATGTTGAGTCGCGGCGTGACCATGATGACACCTTTCGGTGGGGGCCTTGGAGTGGAACCCCCATTCGAAAGGGATGAATTCCTCAATGTAGACCTCATCCACCTCCCTAAGATAAGGGAGGTACACATTGTCCCGTTCCAGGGATAGACTCCCGAAATGGTTGGAGATAGTGACGGGTTGTCTGGATCTGCCTTTGCGGTCGCTGCTGGGCAAGCAGCCGGCGAACCTAGATGGATTGGAGGGCGTGCATGGCTTCCTCCTCCATTGGGAGAGTACCGTTTGCGTGGTAATCTCGGATCAGCGTGTCTGAAACCCAGATTTTAAGACACTGGGGGGCTTACATGGTCTTTCGTTGTTGAGGAGTCTCATCCTTGCATTCTTGGAAACATGCGATTGTGAGTTCCTTTGTGATGACATTGGATCGAAGGGAGTTCTGAATGTAGTGCCTGCAAAATGTTTTAGAAAATACAAGCAGAAAACCCATCAAAGCATTATCTCATAATCCCATGAGTAATTAATGACCTTTCTCAGCACTCCTTTGGAGAAAAACAGGGAACTGGGTGAGATTAGGTTAAATCCGTCATGTTTGGTTAAATATTCATGTCGGGTTCACCATTTTTTGTTTCGTTCTGGTTTTCGGCCACGAAACTCCCAACGGCTCCGTATCCAATGATTGATGGACCTGCTTTCCAAAGGTAGGCGTTCACCGGATGGTCAAACCAGCGACTCTTAAGAACTCACATTGGTCGAGAGGATGGGATGTCGGGATCATCGCACCCTTTTTGGGGGGGAATTATTGCCTGTTTCAGGACTCTCTTATATATTTAAGATGTATTCATATGTTCGAGAAGCTTTGGTTTATACTCAAACATAGTATCCACTGATCCAACCTTGGTGGGAAACAGTCAACTGGATGCAGGGGTTTGAAATCATTTATGCTCAAGGTTTACCATCCCTCATTGGATTAATGTCCCCGAAGGGTTGGAACTCGATTGAGGCAGCACTAGGAGTGGCGTGGTGAAATGATGTGGAGATGATCGGATCGACCGACCGTTGGTCTTGAACCTCAGGGAGGCTTCCTACGTACCCTTTCTAGGAAGCAGGGATCAATGTCCACGTAGTTCGATTATACAGTTTAATGTCATGCTGGACGAGGGTGGATCTCGACTTGACGAAATGACCGAGTGGTGGACTTGAACCTCGTGGAGGCTTCCTACATACCATGCTTTGGCATGGATAAAATTCTCTGTAGTTCTCTTTGGCTTGGGGATTACACTCTGGGGTAGCCCTGAATGATGGGTTGGGGCTTACACTCTAAGGAGGCCCAGAAGGTGTTGGTAAACCGACATGAAAGGGGGTCGGAATGACCCATTGTTGGGCTTGAACCTTAGAGAGGCTTCCTACGTACCTCGCCTAAGAAATAGGGATCAAAGTCCACGTAGTTCAGATAAGATTGAGGCTTACACTCTGAGGATGCCCATAGGAGTATGTCATGGTCGATGCTTACTCTAAGCCCACGTGAGTCATTCTCGGTGTGAGAAACAAGAGGCAGTAAGGACCAGAGGATCACGCCGCGAAAGGTGCATCCGTGAGAAGTGTAGTGGGGCTTACGGATGAACGCGGCCAAGGGCGATGAATTAGGGCTTACACTCTGAGGAGGCCTAGAAGGTCAGGGCTTACTCCGAGATGGACACTCAGGGAGACAAACCCCAGGTGGAGAGGGAAAGGGGGTTCTCTTATTCCCATCTCCTCTCTTATTCCCCGGGGAGATACCCGGGGAAGTACTAAGGTGCATGGGGATGGCTTCCTTCTGATGGGTATGTCGCCCCCTATCTAGGGGGGAGAAGTGCCCGACCTCCAAAGCGTTCAGTCCCTCATCCTGGAAAGTAAAGGCAGGAAGGGGGATCTCCAGCTCAGACCTCGCATTACCGTGGGAATTTGAACCCAGGCATGCTTCGGGAATCCACCCAAGGGTCGGGGAAACCCATTTGCCCCTATTTACTGTGGGTATGTGAACTCAAAACGGCGCACTGATGTGCCTGAATGTTACACAATGTGGATCCGGTGTCTCTGGAGGAGGCCTTGGCTCATTGCCGATGAATAGGCCAATGAGGGAGATGGTGAGGACTTGGATGGATCAGAAGGATTTTACCTTTCTCTAGAAATGAGAACACCTAAGTATTTGGCAGGCCACCGAGAGGTATGGGTGGTGGAACCCTTCGCGTGTGTAAGTGCCATGTGGCTGGAGAAGCCGTCCACGAACCAGGGTGGTCCACAGATTCAGGTTTAATCCGGGAAACATGGTGGTTCGTGGCTTTGGGTTCAATCTGTGAACCAGGGTGGTTCACGGAGGGATTCAGGTGGGTAGCGGCGGCCATGGGCGGCACCGATCCGAGGGTCGTTGGCCGGGGCTTTGCCCACAGAGGAGGGTGCTCCATGGTACGACGGATGGGAAAGGAGGAATAAACTCCCTAGTCTGCGGGGAAGTCATCTGTGGAGGGGGTATGGTTTGTAGTTCTCCTTTTTTTATTATTTTGATTCGCGGTTCACCAAATTATTATGCGTTTTACAATTCCTTCTTAATTCATATACCTGTTGTGTTCGCTGGTGGGAATTTCACTATTTGTGAAATCTGATGCCTTCCTTCAACCGATATCCTTCCTCTGAATCAGATTCCAGTTCTCTGATCATTTTCTTCTTTCCCCCTTGGTCTTCTTTTATAGAGTGGGGAAAGGAATGTATCTGTGGAAACACAGTACCTTTTGCGGAGACCCATAACCAAATACTCGGTTCAAGATGACTTGGTCAATCTACGATTCGCGGTGGGTATTGATCACTCTCCTCCTTCACGAGGTGAACTCTGGGAAAGCTCTGCGGCTGCGGAGGGTTCCGCCTCCATTCCGTGAACGACAGCGGGTGCGGATTGAACCGGTCGATGAGGTCCGTGGTTAGGGCGGTTCGCGATGGCGAACCGGACTGGCGCCCATCCTGCCTCACGACCACAAAGCCTCTCCGCCTCCATTTCGCGAAAGACAATGGTTTGCGGAGGGGGTGCCTCGCGGTGCCTGGCCACGTTGTGCATCCATGGACCAGTTCGCGGACCAGTCCCTTTTGTGGCCCATCTCTGATTATTTTCCCCCAATTATTTTGGGGGATTTGGGTAAAATTTCTTTTGCATATTTTTCAGGACCCTACAATCCCTAAAAACCGTAAACTCGAAAAACATAAAACTCATTAAAATCCATAAAAACCCAAAAACCTCCATAAAAACCTAAAAAAACTTGAAACCCAAAAAATTAAAAAATTAAAACAACCATAAAATCCCCTAAAAACTCTAATAATCTATAAAACCCATAAAGCCTCAAAAAATCATTAAAATCTGATGACCCCATAAAGACCCTAAAAACCCACTAAAAAATATTTTGGCAAAAATACGTCAAGGTAACATTGAAGCATTTTTGTGTTGATTGTGCTTGTTGACAAAGAGGGTTTCCATTGTTTGTTGTGTTGTTCAAGATATATTGTTGATAATATATGTTGAAAATGAACCATGACAATGGGGGTTTTCCACGACGTGTTTGGATTTTTCACAAAGGGGTTGATGATGCCTATAAATAATAGGTAACCCCCTCATTTGAAGTAGCTCAACAAATAGAGGAAATTAGAGCTCTAAGTCATGTAATAATGGAGTTTCACAAAAAAATTGGAGTTGCGTGCAAGATAAAGAAGTTGTGCATAAAATTTAAGTTGTATTTATGAAGTATTTTTTCATGAAATCAGAAAACATGAACTCAAGGTGTAGTAAGGGTTGCGTGAAAGATTTGAATATTTCCCAGTACATCTGTGGTAAAGTGGCATTCATCAGCAGATGAATATGGGACATCAATAGAGAATCTACATACAATGGAGGATACATTCATTAGATATAATGAAGGGACCTACAAGTCTATAAATTATGAGTAGATCTTCTGAAGATGTAGTGATCACACTTTAGTTGAGAGAGTACTGAGCTTTAAAATTGTGATTGGTTGTAAACTAAGAGGGACAATGGGTCTGCTTGAAATGTAATAAATATAAGTGTTCTTTTAGAGGATTTGGTACATCAGTACATATATGTTGTATGATCCTTGGATGTAACCTAGTGATGGTGAACCATGTAAAATTGTTTTTTCCTATGTATGATCTCATTTCTAATTATATAGTGTTACATGATTAAGAGAGAATAAAGTTTTGTTTAATGATTAAACAAAACCAGAAGGGGTAGTTGT
Source organism: Viscum album (assembly GCA_963277665.1). Lineage (NCBI taxonomy): Eukaryota > Viridiplantae > Streptophyta > Magnoliopsida > Santalales > Viscaceae > Viscum > Viscum album. The sequence goes on from OY728120.1 coordinate 2,121,193,643, forward strand.
TTTTATCTATCACACACTGATTCACCCCCCTCTTAGAGTATTTGACCTAGTGGACCTAACAAACTCTAGTAACCCTTTAAACCCCTAAAACATTAAGAAACTTCAAAAAATCATAAACATCGTAAAAAAACTCAAAAAATCCATAAACCGCCAAAAAATCATGGAAACCCGATAGACCCTAAAACCCTTAAAAATCCTCATAAACCTTAAAAACACTTTTCAACCATAAAAATCCAAAAAATCCCTAAAGATCCATTAAAACGAAAAAAATCTAAAAACCCTGAAAACCCATAGAAAACCTTAAAAACCTAAAAACACTTAAAACCCAAAAAAAACAAAAAAATCAAAAAATTTCCAAAAGGCCCTAAGAACCTAAAAATACTTAATAACCATAAAACAAATAAAACCATAAAACCCCAAAAAAACTTAACAAATAAAAAAACCACAATGCCCCAAAAAAACACTGAAAACCCTAAACACCCAATTAAATACATAAAAATGTTTAAAAAAACCAAAAACATTAAAACCCCTAAAAAACTAAAATGAAAACCTAAAATATAAAACAAAATCAAAAAACCCATAAAAACAATAAAATATTAAAAAACCATAAAATCATATTTATCTTAAAATCACTAAAAACACCAAAAACCATAAAAAACCTAAAACAACCTTAAAAATCAAAGAAAAGTAAAAAAATCTGAAAACCTTAACTAACCCTATGAAATCCTAGAAATAATAAAAAATCATAAACCACTAAAGACCTAAAAAACTATAAAAATAAAAAAAACGCTAAAATCCTAAAAATCCTAAAATCCATCAAAATCCCTAAAAACAATATAACCCTAAAAAACATAAAAATCCTAAGAAATACCTAAAAATCCCAAAAAACATTAAAGCCACCAGATACTCTAAAAAACCATATGAAAACATTAAAAACCTAAAAATAGTTAAAACACCTAAAAACATAAATAACACTAAAAACCCTAAAGGACTCTAAAATCCTATAAACCAATAAAACCCCTAAAATCGCTGAAAAACATAATAAACATTAAAACAAATTAGATCCTTAAAAACCCCACTAAAAATTGTAAAAACCGGTTAATACCCTAAAAATGTTAAAAAACTAAAAAAATAAAAAAAACAACCCTGAAAACAAAAAATCCATAAACCCCCCAAAAAACCCAAAAAACCATCAGAATGCCTAAAAGTAGTAAAAACCCATAAAAATTATAGGAAATCTATAAGTATACATAAAAATGTAAAAACCCTAAATATACTTAGGAAAACATTTAAAAATTCAAAAAATACTTCAAACCCCAAATAACCATAAAAATGCTAAAAACCCTAAAAAACACATAATAGAACCAAAAGCCATAAAACCCCCTAAAACCATAAAAACCCTAAAATCCTTAGAAAACCCAAAAAACCATAAAAACGGTAAAATCCACTGAAACCTGTAAAAACTATTTAATCACCTAAAAACGTTAAAACACCCTAAATGATCTTAAAAACCCTTCAAAACTCAAAAAAACCCCTAAAAAACTAGAAACGAATGAAAACCCTAAAACTATGAAACCCCTAAAAACCATTAAAATCCTTAAAACATTAAAATATAAAAAAAATAAAAAACCCCGAAAAATCCCTAAATGGACTAAAAATGTACAAAAACTTTTAAAAAACATCAAACCCTATAAAAATTTTATAATTTTAAAAACACTTAAAACCCCTTAAAACCTATAAAATGATAAAAACCCTAAAAACCCCCAAACCATAAAAACCATAATAACGTATATAATCATAAAAACTAAAAAACCGTATAAAACACTTAAATTATAAAAACCCTTTAAAAAAATAAAAAGGAAAAAAAATTATAAGAAACAATGAAACCCTAAAATACATAAAAAAATAAAAACATAGAAATAACATAAAAAAATCAAAACCCTATAATTTCGCAAAACCCTTAAAATCTATAAATCTCAAAAATTCCTACAGAATCCCCAAAATCTTGAAACAAATTTAAATCCCTAAAAAACCTGAAAACCCCAATAAAACCATAATAACCTAAAAAAACTAAAAACCCTAAAAAACTTCAAAAATGATAAAACCCCCAAAACTCACACAAACCCAGAATCCCTAAAAACCAAAGAACACATAAAAATCCTAAAACCCAATAAAAACCCTAAAATCCCATTTAAAACTCTCGGACCCCTTTTTACCCCTAAAACATTAAAAAACTCTTAAAAACCTAAAAAACCATAAAAACTAAAAAATGCTAAAATCACCAAAAACCATAAAATCCTAAAAACAATATAATATAAAAAAACCCAACATCCATAAAACCTTTAAACCGTAAAAACCATAAAAAATCATCTAGAATCCATAAAATTCAATAAAACATAAAAAAACCTAAAACCCCTAAAAACCGTCAGAAAGCCATAAAAACCTAAAAACACATAAAACCCCAGGAAAACAAAAAAGTAATAGAAACCCAAAAATTCAATAAAACCATTAAATACCTAAAAATCCTAAACCCTTAAAACAGTTGAAATCCCCAAAATCCCATAAAACCCCTAAAATCCCTAAAAACTCTAATGACCCTTTAAATCCTTAAAAACATTAAAAAAACTCTAAGAATCCTTAAAACCCTTAAAACCCAGAAAACCCCTAAAAACCCAAAACCCCCCAAAAAAACCCCAAAAACCATAAAAAAAGTCTAAATACCCTCAAAATCCCCAAAAACCCTCAAAAATAATAAAAATCATAAAAAATCAAAAAAAATCCCTAAAACTATAAAAACCCCTAAAACCAAAAAGATCCCCACGACAACCATATAACCATAAAGTAGTTAAAACATCAAAAAGCCAAAAACTGCTAAGTACGCTTAAAGACATGAAAAATCCTAATGATCCAAAAATACATAAACCACTAAAAACCATAAAAATGAAAAATCCCATGAAAACCCTAAAACCCCACCAAAAAAGTGAAAACCCCCTTTAAAATCGTAAAAAAATTAAAAAACTATCAAAAGCCCTACAAACCCTAAAAAACTAAAAAAATATTAACACGTAAACAAATGATAAAAAATCTGAAAACCGTAGAATAACCATAAGAATCCTAAATATCAATAAAACCGCTAAATTCCATAAAAATTTTAAAACCCCTAAAAACCATAAAAACATTAAAAACACTAAAAACACTAAAAACAAATTAGAAAATCATAAAAACCAAAAAAACACTTAAAACCCCTAAAAAATTAAAAATTGATGAAAACACTAAAAACCCTAAAAACACTAAAAATGATAAAAACACTAAAAACACTAAAAACAAAAAAATCCCCCAAAAACTGTAAGAAAACTAAAATCCCATTAAAACCCTTAAAACCACAAAATCTATAGAAACCATTTAACCCCCCCCCCCCAAAATAAAAATCCCTAAAAACCTTAGAAACCTTAAAAAATCAAAAAAAACCTAATCTCCCCAAAAAAACAATAAAAACCATAAATCCCATCAAAATATCGAAAAACCCTAAACCCCATAGAAATCCAATAAAATCAATAAAAATTCCAAAAAACAGAAAAAACCATAAAAACCCTGACAATCATTAAGAAAATGGTAAATATAAAAACACTAAAAACCACTAAAAACATACAATGCCTAAAAAAGAGAAAAAAACTAAAAACCGAAAACACTAAAAAACCATAAAATAATTAAAAACCCTTAAACACCTCAAAACAAAAAAAAACTATTAGAAACCAAAACAAATCTTAAAAAAAATCCTAAAAACCATAAAATCCTAAAAATCCCAAAAACATAGCAAAACCTGAAGAAGACCTTAATAACGTAACAACACATAAACCACCCAAAAAATCAAAAAATGATAAAAAAAAATCCAAAACCATAAAAGACCCTAATACCCTAACGAAAATATAACCCCCCAAAAAATATAAAAAACCATAACACCCATAAAACCCTTAAATCACACTGAAAAATCAAAACCCATTTAACCCCTTAAAAATGATATAACTCCAAAAAATCTTAAAACCCAAAAATATCAAAAAAAAACATAAAACCCAAAAAACCCAAAAACCCAAAAAAACCCCTAAAAACCCTAATAAACATCCATAAACCTTCATACCCCCTAAAAAACCAAAAAAACCATAAAAATACCTAAAAATATTGAATAATGTAAACAATCATAAAAAAATGAAAAACCCTAATAAACATTTAAAATGTTAACAATCATAAAACCCCTGAAAATCCTAAAAATGATGGAAATCCTAAAAACCACTAAAAATGCTAAAACCCCTAAAAACCCTCAATTTCCCTAAAAACCATAAAAACATAAAAATCTGAAACCCCAAAAAATCCCTAAAAAATAAGAAATCAATAACCCAAAAAACAATAATATAACTTTAAAAACCTATAAACACATTAAACCCCCAAAAACCTAAAAAAACACAAAAACCCTAAAAAACCCCAAAATGACCAAATCCCCCTAAAAACAATAATACCCATAAAAACATAAAAAACTCAATAAACCATAAAAACCATAAAACCAACTAAAAACACTAAAAACCATTTAAACCACTATAAATTTGAAAATATCTAAAAACATCATAAAACCCTAAAAATAAAAAAACCAATAGAACCCTTCAAAATTATGAAAAAAATAAAAATCATAAAAAATCCCGAAATACATGAAAAAAACCCAAAACCATGAAAAACCCTAAGAACATCTTAAAATCCTAAAAAAATTTAATCCTTTAAGAACTTAACAATTCTAAAAAACCAAAATTACTCTAAAACCGTAAAAATATGAAAAACTATAAAAACTCTAAAAGTCATTAAAATATTCTAATGACCCATAGAATCCCAATAAATTCACGAAGAACTGAAAGAAACCCTGAAAAAATAATTTTTTTTAAAAAAAACTCTAAAATCCCTTAAAAAATAAAAAAATCAAAAACACCCTAAAACCCAAAAATCCATAAAACCCTTAAAACCCCTTAAACCCGTAAAAATTATCAAATTCCCTAAAAGATCTAAAAATACATAAAAAACATAAAAAATACCTAAAATACCTATAAATGGAAAAAACCATAAAAAATTTTGAAAACCCAAAGAAAACATTGAAAACATATAACAATTAAAAACCCTAAAAAACAAAGAAATTCTAAAACCCCAAAAAATCCCAAAAAAACAAAAAAAACCTAAAAATAAAAAAACTATAAAACCTTAAAAAAATAAAAAAAACTATTTAAAAAACTAAAAACATTAAAAAATATATAAATAACCAGAAAACACCAAATAACCCGAAAAACCAAAAAAAAATCCAAGAAACTCCATGAACCACCAATATCCCTAAAAAAAATAAATATACATAAAAAATTTTAAAAATCCATAAAAATAAAATAAATGTAAAAAACCTAAGAACACAAAAAAATCATAATAAAATCTTAAAAACCAAATAAAGTCAATACCCTCAAAAACCTAAAATTCCAAAAACCTAAAAAACCCCAAAACACCCTAGAATCCCTAGCCCCCTAAAGACCATAAAACCCATATAACTCATAAAACCCCAAAACACCTTCTAAATACTCTAAAACTCCTTTAAACCACAAATTTTTTTAAAAAATATAAAAACCATAAAAAACTATGAATACTAAAAAAATATGAAAACCCTAAAAACTATAAAATCCATAAAAACCACAAAAAAACTATAAAAATCATTCAAACCCTAAACCCCCCAAAAAATATGAAACAATAAAAACCATGAAAAAATACCATAAAACCATTAAATATTAATGAATCATAAAACCTATAATAATCCTAAAAATTATAAATACAAAAAATAGTTATATAAATAAAAAAATTAAAAACCCTCAACATGTAAAAAAACCCAAAAAAAATCTAAAAAAAACTAAAAAACCATAAAATAAAAAAACCCAAAAGCCCCTAAAAACCATAAAAAACATAATTACACCATAATGATGAAAAAACCCAAAAGCCCCAAAATACCATAAAACCACATAAAATCCCCAAAAACCTTAAAACTCCTTATATATCATTAATACTGTAAAATATCACTAAAAATCTAAAACCCATTTAAACCCCTAAACACATTATAACATACTAGAAATCCTTAAAAACCAGAAAAACTCAAAAAACCATAAAAACCATAGAAATCTAAAAAAACATTGAAAAACCCCAATATCAAAAAAAAAACACAAACACCCTTAAAACCACTAACCCCTTTAATATCCATCAAACCCATAAAAACTATAAGAAACCTAAAACAAATAAAAACCCATAAAATACTAAAAACACATAAAACCCCTTAAATTTCTAGAAATATGAAAACCTAAAAAATGTTAAAAACCCAAATGACCCCCAAAAACCACTCAAAATCCGATAAATCAAAAGAAATATAAAAAACCCCTAAAAATTATTAAAATCACAAACCCTAATAACACATAAAAACCTAAAAACCAATAAGAACTCGAAAAACAATTTAAAACTCTAAAATTTTTTAAATGACTCTATAAACCTATAAAAACTATAAAAACATAAACAATATCCATAAATCACCAAAAAACCCCTAAAAACTGAAAAACACTCAAAATACCAAAAAAATATTAAAATAATGAAATACCTAAAAGTTCCTACACACTAAAAAACACTTAAAAACCATGGAAACCAATAAGAAAACCTTAATAATTTAATCCCATTTTAGGTTTGAAGTACCACTACTCATGTTTGGTTGAGGGTATATGGGTTTAATTGGATACTTTAGCATCCTAAAATCTTCTATGATATTTCTCAGTCAGTAGGTATTCTAATTAAAATTGATAAAGAACTGGAAGTGGAATGATTCGTGTACATTTCCAGGTTCTTAGTGGAGGTATAATTGGGCTATGAAGTAGTTGACAAAGTAATTCTTGCAACTGGTGATGATATTATTGAATTGATGATTATGTATGAGAAGACCACAAAATTCTATAGGGACGGTCATGTTATCATTCATGATTCAACTAACTATATGTTCCACATAGTATGTTTCTTCTCTTCTAGGTTTGGACCGGATTAGAATAACTGCCTTAGGAAGTTTAAAGACTATGGTATTCGGGTTGCTCCTCATACGAACCTGCTTCCTGATATTAATGTTGGTTATAACCATGATGGTATTGTTGCTGAAAATATCAATCAGATGTAAGAAGGACAAGTTTTTATTATAGCTAATATAGAAAAGTAAATAGTTGAGGAGATGTTCGACCATCCAAGTGACTCATTATAAGCTAAAATCCTATATTATTCATGTAATATGAAATATTGGGATAATATCTTTTATAAAGAAGTTAATGTGAATAATGCTGATTGTTGTAGTAAAGACAAAAATGCTAACTCCTAAAGGGATCAAATGGCTCCTAACATTACAAGTAGTGAGAGTGAGATGATGACTGAACAGGTAACTGAAGAAGATATTAAGGAAAACGTTTATCAACAACAATCACATGAAGGGATTGCTATTACTTGTATTCGAAAGGGAAACAAATATTAGAATATGACTCTCTAGTGATCCTTAAATCAGGAAAACCAAGTCCAATGTACTTATATCTGATGTAAGTGCATACTCCCACTGATGAAAAATTTTCTTCCCCAAAGGATTGTTCTTGTGAAGGCTTATAAAACTCTTCTTTGAAACAAATTGTTGATGAAGAGGGCTTCCATCTTCTTTCCTACTAGATGAAAACGGCCATGTTTGCTTCTATAGTGGAGATTGATTCACCAAGCGAAGGTAAAACCTATCTATTTTTTCTGAAAATAATGTTGATTGTGATAATGACATACATAATGTCAATATTGGTACTTCCATTACGATTCATGGAGAACTCCTTGGATTAAAGGTAGTAGAAGGACCAATGGAAAGGGATTCCTCTAATAATAAATCAAAAGACCACTATGCTGATTGTTCGGATTCTGATAACATTGATGCTGAAACTCTACTTGAAATGTTGAGATATCTACCTTAAATTAATTGTAGAGGAAGTGGTTGGGGTGTGTACATGGAACAGTTGATGGGGGTATAATCCAGGAGTATGAAAGAAAACATGGGGAAAGGACAACGAAAAAAATTGGTTAGCTTTTTTTCTTTGGGAATTTTATGCTTGGTCTACTCGAACCCAACTTGGATTGTGCTATTACTTTGAATTTATCTTGATATTAGAGGATCTTCCTTCACACTTTCATTCTCACCCTAAAAACATAAAACTGCTAAAACCCAAGAAAGTCCCTAAAACACCAAAAACACATAAATCCAAAAAACACTTAAAAACATTAAAAAAACCCTTAAAAACCATAAAACCATATAAATCATTAAAAACTCCTTAAACCCCTAAAACGTTAAAAAACTCTAAAAACATTAAAAAACAAAAAATACTCAAAAAAACACTAAAACCTAAAAAACCATAAAAACCATAAAAATCCTAAAAACCCTAAAAACCCTAAAAACCATAAAATTTCCTAAAAACCCAAAAAATCCCAAAAAAACCAAAATATCTCTAAAAAATACTAAAAAATAAAAATAGATAAAAACGTGAGAAAACCTGATAAAACCATAAAATCTTAAAAACACATTAACCCCTAAAAACCTAAAAAATGTTAATAACCCTAAAAACCCTAAAACCCTCAAAATCACTAAAAACCCTAAAACCCAAAAATCCTAAAATATCCCAAAAAATCCATAGAAATGTAAAAACCCTAAAAAATATATAAAATCCTAAGAGTATATTAAAAATAATAACTTCAAAAAGAACTAAAAAACTCATAAAACCCTAAAAAATAATAAAACACTTAAAACCCAAAAAAATCCATAAAAACTCGACAAGCCCCCCAAAAAACCAAAAAACACTCAAAATCACATAAAACCCTAAAAAATTATAAAAATAAATAAAATACCTAAAAATCTATAAAAATGAAAAAAACCCTAAAAACCATGAATACCCCTAACAAAAACATAAAAACCTATAAAAATTAAAACCCATATAAAACCAAAAAAAACTCCTAAACCCATAAAAACACTGAAATCTCTCAAAATCCATAAAAACCCTAAATATCATAAAAAACACTAAAAATCCATAGAAATGTATAAAAACCTAAAGAAACTAAAAACCATAAGAAAAAATTAAAAATTAAAAAACACTTAAATCTATAAAAAATTTAAAAATCTCTAAAAACCCTAAAAGGTAATAAAAATCCTAAAAACCCCTAAACACCATAAGACTCCTAAAATCATAAAAATTTCTAAACAAACCCATAAAAACCATAAATCACACTATAAACTCGAAAAACACTTTTAACAATGAAAAATGTAAATAAAATATAAATATATTTAAAAACCTAAAAAACTAAAAAAAACCCAAAACCCAAAAAACCCAAAACCCAAAAACCCATAAAATCCATAAAACCATAAATTCCTAAAAAATACCTAAAAATCCCAAAAAATCTAAAAAATGCTAAAAACCATTAAAACCCTTAATAATTCCTTAATAATATAAAAAAATATAAAACCCATAAAAATATTAACATGCTAAAAACCCTAGAAAACCCAAAAAAAAACCTAAAAACTCAAGAAACCATAAATCGAGAAAAATCATAAAAAAACAATTGACCCCCAAAAACACCCTTAAAAAATAAAAACCCTTTTAATCCCCTGAAAATGTTAAAAAAAATAAAAAAAATCCTTAAAAAGCTATAAAAATAAAAAACCCTAAACCCCCAAAAAAATTAAAACACCATAAAAACCCCAAAACCCCCAAAACCATAAAATCTATAAAAACCATAAAAATAAAAAAAACTCCCTAAAATTCCTAAAAACGTAAAAGACACAAAAAACCTTAAAAACCCCAAAAATCCTAAAAACGGAAAACACTTAAAACCCATAAAACCATAAAAAAAATAAAAACCCTAAAAAAATTATAACCCTAAGAAACATAAAAACCTGAAAAACATTTAAACCATAAAAACACATAAAAAATCTAAAAACCACTAAAAATATAAATCCCATTTAAACCCCTAAACGAGTTAAAAAATTATAAAACCCATAAAACACTAAAACCTCAAAAGAAACCCTAAAACCCCCATAAAACCATGAATACCCTAAAAACCCTTAAATCAATGAAAATCCCTAAAAATCCTAAAATACAATAAAAATCAATAAAATCCATAAACTTTTTAAAAGCATAAAAACACTAAAAGCCTTGAAAACCCCTAAGAAAACCATAAAAACATAAAAAACTTAAAACCCTAAAATCATAAAAACAAAAGAGAAAAACCATAAATAAACATAAAATCCATAAAACCCTTCAAATCCCTAAAATCCATAAAATCCAAAAAATAATTAAAAATGCCTAGAAGTCCCTAAAGGCCAAAAAACAAAAAAACCTTAACAAACTCTATAAAATCATAGAAACTTAAAAACAGTTAAAACCCATTAAATGCAAAAAAATGTTGAAAACTGTAATAGCCCCTAAAATCACTAAAAACAATAAACCCTTAAAAACTTCAAAAACCCCAAAAATTATGTAAAACGCTCAAAATCCACAAGAACCCTGAAAATCCATTAAAATTCTAAAAACCATAAAATTCCCTAAAAAATAAAAAACCCTTAAAAAATCTATGAAACCAATAATAAATTAAAATAATTAAAACACCTAAAAACATAGAAACCTAAAAAACCTGAAAAACTTCTAAAAACCATAAAACCCTAAAACTAAAAAACCATAGAAATTGTAAAATTCATAAAAATATAAAAATAGTAAAAAATATTAAAAACCTAATGAAATTTAAAATCTCAGAAAATAATGAAATCCCTCAAAAAACTCAAAAAAACCCTTAGAACACAAAAAAACCCTTAAACACTGAAACCCTCAAAATCCTTAAAAATCAAAAAAACTACAAAAATCCTAAGAAATATCTAAAAATACCGAAAAATTAAAAAACATTTAAACCCCTTAAAACCCCTAAAAAAACCATAAATACCTAAAAATACATAAAACCCTAAATAACAATAAAACAATAAAAACCCTAAAATCCCTAAAAAATTTATAAATCCTCCAAATCCCTAAAAAGCCTAAAACGAATAAATTGTTAATAATACCAAAAAATCATTAAAAAAATATAAAACCCCTTAAAACCCTTATGTAAAAATAAAAAAAACACACTTAAATACCCTAAAAACCTAAAAACACAACAAACCCTAAAGAACACTAAAGACACTAAAAACATTAATAACCCCTAAAAATGTTAAAAAACCCTATAACCCATAACAATCACAGAAAACCATAAAAACTCTAAAAAACATTCAAACCCCTAAAAACATTATAAATCTCAATAAAACCATTTATAGAATTAAAAATTAAAAAACCCCTTAAAAATCTTGAAAACCCTAAAAATCCATAAAAACCATAAAACCATAAATATCCTAAAAAATTCTAAAAAATGCATAAAAATATAAAAAACATTAAAACCCCTGAAAGCCCATATAAAGCATTAAAAATTAATTTAAACACCTAAAATCATAAAAATGATTAAAACCCTAAAAAACAATACAACCCCCTCAAAATCACAAAAACTGCTAAAAACCCTAATGGTATTAAAATATCGCTAAAATCCATATACAAGAAAAAACCCTAAAAATCCTAAAAATCCTAAAAAACATTAAAACCTAAAAACACTTAAAACCCCTAAAAACAATTAAAAGTCTATAAAAACCTAAAACCCAAAAAAATAATAAAATACCATAAAACTTAAAATCCCCCGAAACCGATAAAATCTATCAAAAGCTGCAGAAGACACAAAAATCACTTTAAACCCATAAAAATGATAAAATATAAGAAAAACCGTAAAAAATTATGATACCAAAAAACACATAAAACCAAAAAAAATCAGAAAATCATAAAAACACTAAAACCCCTCCAAATCCCTAAATATCATAAAAACCCAAAAATGCCCTAAAAGGACCAAAAAATGCCTAAAAACGTAAAAACACATAAAACAATAAAAAACACTCTGGAAACCTTAAAAAAATTAAGACCTTTAAAAATAAAAAAAATGTTCAACCCCTAAAAAGATCCGAGAAACCCTAAAACCCCTAATAATAATAAATGACTAAAAAATAAAAAAAAACCTAAAAACAAATAAATCCCCAAAAAACCATTAAAAACTCGAAAACCCCTTTGATCCCCTAAGAATGTTAGAAACTGTAAAAAATATTAAAAAGACAAAAAAAAATCACAAAACCCGTAAAACATCCAAAATCCATAAAACCCTAAAAAACCAAAACAAAACCCCACAAAATCCATTAAAACCCTAAAAAATCCATAATAAACCAAAAAATCCCTAAAAATCGCTAAAAACATTAAAAATTATAAAACCCTTGAAAATCCCGATGAAAACCATTAAGACCTAAAAACACATAAAACCCTTAAAAAATTATAAAACACAAAAAAAACTGAATACCCTAAAAACTCAAAAAACCCTAAAAACCTAAAATCCCTAAAACCCCTAAAAACTGTAAAAATCTTAAAAACTACCCATAAATGTAAATAACCCAAAAACCCAAAAAACTCAAAGGAAAACCATAAAAACCTAAAAACACATTAAACCCTGAAAAACAAAAAAATGCCAAAACCACAAAAGACCATAAAAACCCATAAAAACCCATAAACCGCATAAACCCCCTAAAAAATTAAAAAACACTAAAACTAATAAAAACCCTAAAAACCAATAATGATGGAGAAACCCTTTAAAGCATCAAAATTTTTAAAACCATAAAAAACATAAAAACCATAAATCCCAAAAAAATTCAAAAAACCTAAAAACCCAAAAAACCATTAAATCCCTAAATCCCTAAAAAACACTAAAAATCCTTCAAATCCCTAAAAACCCTAGAAAACCCTAAAAATTCTAAAAAAACCCTAAAAAATAACTAAAAATGTGAAAACCCCCTAAAACCTGAAAACCCATAGAAAAACCATAAAAACCTAAAAACACATAAAACCCCTAAAAACTCTAAAACAACTAAAACCCTAAAAACCCTAAAAACCATAAAAACCCCTAAAAACAATAAAACCCATAAGAACCCATAAGAACCCTAAGACCACTTAAATATATAAAAATAATTTAAACAACAATTTTTTTAAAAACAATAAAATATTAAATAACCCTAATAACCCTCAAACCCAAAAAATCATAAAACCCTAAAAACCATTAAAATTCTGAAAAAACCAAATAAACCATAAAAAAATCCTAAAAACACCTAAAAATGTAAAAACCTCTAAAAACCCTAAAACACCTTCAGAAAACCTTAAAAAACTATAACACATAAAACTCATAACAACCAAAAAATCCCTAAAAAGACCCTACAACCCATAATAATAATTAAAATCCTTAAAAGAAAAAAAAAATCTCTAAACACCCATAAAAGCTCAAAAAATCACTAAAAACTCTAAAAACAATTTGATTGCCAAAAATCATTAAAAAAGAAAAAAACATTAAAACCCCTAAAATACAAAGATTAAAACCTAGGAACTAAGAAAATAAAACACTAAAAATGCTAAAAACCATAAAAAAACCTTAAACCCCTCAAAATCCAAAAAACCCTAAAAACAAAAAAATTACTAAAAAATCAATAAAAATCCTATAATACATAAAAACCATTAAAACCCCTTTATACCATAATAAATCTTTAAATACCTATAACACATAAACATTCCTAAAACCCTAAATAATTATAAAAACCCTAAAAGTTCCCTCTAAATACTCTAAAACCCCCAAAATCCAATAAAACCACTAAACAACCTAAAAAATATTTAAAACCCCTAGAACACATAAAAACCCTAAAAACCCACTAAAGTAATTAAAATTCTTTAAACCCCAAAAAATGATATAAAACTCAAAAAACTCCAAAAACCCAACAAAAATCATAAAACTTGAAAAACCCTACAAACCCTAAAAATCATTAAAAACACTAAAAGATTAAAAAAATCTATAAAAATCGCAAGAAATATAAAAAAATGTACAAAACCATAAAAACAGGAAAATACCTAATAAAAACATAAAAACAAAAAAACACTTTAAAACACTAAAAATGAAAATACGCTAAAAAAATACAAAAACCTTAAAAACCCATTAAATCCTAAAATACAAAAAAAACCATAAAAACCTCTCAAAACTATAAAATCATTGAAACATTATAATTACGATAAAAAAATAAAAACTATAAATCCATTTTAAACCCTAAAAACATTAAAAAACACAAAAACACAAAATCCTTAAAAACTCAAAAAAAAACCCTAAAAATAAAATAACCATAAAAACCTAAAAACTGTAAAAACACTAAAAAACCGTAAAATCACTAAGAACCCATAAAATATAAACAAAATACCCAAAAAATTCATAAAAATGTAAAATTACTCAAAAATCACTAAGAAAACCTTTGAACCCTAAAAGCAATTAAAAACCCTAAAAAACCTAAAAATGTTTAAAACCCCTAAAAACCTAAAAAATGATAAAAACATAAAAACCCCAAAACCCTACAAATACTAAAAAGTATAAAAACACATAAAACATTTAAAAACCTATAAAACCCTACAAAGGCTGAAAAAGAAATCTAAACATCCTTTAAAACCCTAAAGATGACAAAATCTCTAAAACCCTTAAAACCTAAAAAAGATCAATAAAATCCTAAAAACCCAAAAAATCTATAAACCCCTAAAACCATAAAAATCAATAAAAACCCTCAAAATACCGAACACCCCTAAAACATTAAAATTCCTATAGAAACCCTAAAAATAAGTAATAATGTGAAAAACCCTAAAAACCCAGAAAACCCTGAAGTAAACCTTAAAAAACTAAAAAAACCAAAACCCCTAAAACCTAAAAATGCTAAAAACCCAAAAAAACCCAAAAAAAACCTAAAAACCTATAAAATAATAAAAACCCTAAAACCATAGGAAAAAAATGAAGAAAACCTTAAAAACCACTATAACTATAAGAACCCATTATATCACTAAAAAAGTTAAAAAAAATTAAAAAACATAAAAGCCCTAAAAAAATCACTAAACACAAGAAACCATAAAAACCCGAAATATCCTAAAAACCCATAAAATCCCTAAAAATAATAAAAATAAGAAAAAATGCCTAAAAATATCAAAAAAAACATAAAAACTGAAAAATACCTTGGAAAAACTAAATTAAACCCTCAAAACATAAAAAAGGTTAAAGACCCTAAAAACCCTAAAAACCTAAAAACCATAAAAGCCTATATAAACCATAAAACCTCTAAAAACCATAAAAACCCAAAAAAATAAAAACTATAAAAACATTTAAAAACAATAGACCAATAAAAAACTAAAAAACATAGAAAACATTAAAACCCTAAAAAACACTAAACACTGTTAAAATAAAAAAGAACCCTAAAAACCCAAAGAAATCCCAAAAAACATAAAAAAACTGTAAAACCCCTAGGAAACAGAAGAAAACGTAAAATAAATTAAAACACCTAAAATTAAAAAAAACTCGAAAAATTCGAAAAACACTAAAAACCAAAAAAAAACTATATAATCCATAGAAACCCTAAAAACATTAAAAAAACATTAAAACCCATAAAAATATAAAAACTACTAAAAACACTAAAAACCCCTTTTAAACCCCTATAAACGTTAAAAACTACAAAAACACTTAAATCCCCTAAAAACTAAAAAAACCCCAAACCCCTAAAGGATAATAAAAAAACTAAAACCCCTAAAAAATAAAAAATCAATAAAACCTCTAAAAAACATAAATTTCCTAAAAAACCTTAAAATCCATAAAAATGTAAAACCCCATAAAAACCTTTAAAACCCCTATGAAAACCGTAAAAAAGGAAGAAAACATAAAACCCCTAAAAACCTAAAAATACTAAAAACCCTAATACCCCTAAAAATAACAACACACCAACAAGTCTATAAAAACCATAAATAATCCAAAAACCCCCAAAAATCCCTAAAAACTAAGAAAAACCATAAAAAACATTAAAAAACTAAAAATAAATAAAAATCATAACAACCTAAGAAATACTAAAAACCCTAAAATCAATAAATGACCCAAAAAAGACCATAAAATTCTAAAAAATCCCTAAAAACCAAAAAACACCCAAAAACCTAAAATAATCCTAAAATCCATGCAATCCCTAAAATCCCACTAAAAATTATAAATCGTCTTTAATCAACTAAAATATTGAAAACTAAATAAACCTTAAAAACTCTAAAATACTGAAAAACAGAAAATCCCAAAAAACCATTAAAACGGTAAAACCCTAAAATACCATAAAAACCCTCAAAATACCTAAATACCTTAAAATCAATAAAAAACCACCAAAAAACCTATAAAACCATAAAAACTAAAAAACACTAAAACCCCAAAAAACACTAAGAAAATTTAAAAATCCTAAAAATATACAACACACCTAAATATCCTATAAATTCCATAAAAATCCATAAAAATCCCTAAAAACCTAAAATCCCATAGAAACCATGAATAATTATATGACACCTACAAAAACATAAAAACAATTTAAACCAATAAAGCGCAATAAACACAAAAAATGAAAAAACCCTAAAACCCTAAAAATTCTAAAAAACCTAAAACCCATAAAAATTATAAAAATTCTCTACAAATCCCTATAAATGTAAAAAACCATAAAAACCATTAAAAATCCTAACAAAATATTAAAAACCTAAAAACTCTTAAAACCCCTAAAGACCCAAAAACACTAAAACACTATAGAAACCCTTTAAATACCATTAGAACACTAAAACCCCGAAAAATATAAAAATACCTAAATACATAAAAAACCCAAAAAACATTAAAAACCCTAAAACCCCACTAAAAACTACAAAGCCCCTTTAAATCCCTAAAATTTTTAAAAAATATAAACACATAGAAAACCAAAAAACTAAAAAAACCCTAAAACACCTGAAAATCCCTAAAAACACTTAAATCCATAAAAAATCCAAAAAATCTCAAAAAATCCCAGAATATTTTAAAAATTTAAAAAAACACAAAAAAATTATGAAAACTGTAGAAACGTAAAAATACTTAAACCCCCAAAAACCTTAAAAATAAAAAAACCCCTAAAAACCCTAAAACCCTAAAGTCTATAATAATCCCTAAAAACAATAAAAACACCAAATAACATAATTAAAACTCTTATAACAAATAAAAATTCTAAAAACCATTTTAACCCCTAAAAACGTTAAAAACTCAAAAAATCCATTAAAACACAAAAAAAAACTCAAAAAATCAAAAATCCAAAAAAAACCATAAAAACACTAAAACCCCTTAAAACACTAAAAGACCCCCCAAACCCATTAAAACCATAAAAATCATAAGAATACATAAAATTCGTAATAACATAAAAAACCCAAAAAACCCAAAAAACCCCTAATAATCCATAAGAATACCATAATAACATCAAACACCAAAAAACCCTAAAAATTATAAAAAACTCTAAAAACTCTAAAAAACTATAAATAACCCAAAACCCCAAAAATCCATAAAACCACTATAAACCCTAAAACCCTAAAAGTCCAAAAAACCTTAAAATTCCAAAAGATCATTAAAACCACTAAAATATCTAAAAACTATTCAAATCTCTAAAAACATTTGAAAACTCATAAAAATATTAAATCCCCTACAAAAAAACAACAAAACTCCCAAAAAAAATAGAAACCTAAAAACCCTAAAACCCCTCAAAATCCCTAAAACCCCTAAAAAACTAAAAAAACCCAAAATAGACCCAAAATCCCTAAAATCATAAAAAACAAAAAACCATAAAAATCCATAGGAAAACCATAAAAACCTAAAATAAGTTAAAATCCCTAATAATCTACGAAATGCTAAAAGTCTTAAAAATTTGTAAAACCCCAAAACCCATAAAAACATAAAAAAAATTAAAAACCCATAAAACCCCATAAAACCACTAAAAACTCCAAAAACACATTAGACCCCTAAATTTTTTAATAGACTCTAAAAATCTATTACACCCATAAAAAAATCAAAACACCCCAAATAACAAAAAAACCAAAAAAACCAAAAAAACCAAAAAAACCCCTCAAAACCCTATAGACCATAAAAATCCTAAAAACCCTAAAAATCCATACATATTAAAAACACATAAAACCTAAAAAAACAATAGAAAACCATAAAAACTCTAAAAACACTTAAAACCCCTAACATTTCTAAAAAAAACTTATAAGAATAAAAACCCTAAAACCCTAGAAACATTAAATTCCATAAAAACCCCTAAAAACATTAGAAACACTTAAAACTCATAAAATCCCAAAAAAATCACAAAAAAATATAATAACCTTTTAAACCCCTTAAAACATTAAAAACATTAAATAACCATAAAAACCTAAAAAACGAAAAAACCAAACAACATTAAAACCATGAAAACTCTAAATTCCCTAAAAAATCATAAAAACCCACAAAATCCCTAAAAAACTTAAAACTATAAAAAAATATCCATAAAAATCCCTGAAAATAAAATAAAATCAAGAATTATCCTATGAAAACCTTAAAATAATAAAAAAAACTTAAAACTCATAAAAACCAAAAAAATCCTAGATACCCTAAAAACAATAAAACCCTAAAAATCCCTAAAACCATAAAAATCCATGAAAACATAAAGCCCTAAAATCCCTAAAAATGTAAATACACTAAATATCCTAAAACCCCCTATAAAAAACAAAAAAACCATAAAAACCATAACACCTCAATAACCCTAAAAAACACTATAATTGTAAAAAACTATAAAAACCCATAAAACTCCTAAAAACCGTAAAACCCCTAAAAAACATAGAAAACTCCCATAGCCCATAAAACACTATAAAACAACTAAAAACACTATAATCCTTTTAAACCCTCAAAAATCATTAAAAAATCCTAAAAACCCAAAAATTGATAATAACCCAAAGAACCCTATATAATCCTAAAAACTCTCAAAACCATTAAAACCCTATAATATAAAATCCTAAAAAAATCCCTAATAATCCTCAAAATTGAAAAAACTAGACAATCATTGATAAATTTTACGATGACCTAAAAACCAAAATAAAAATTAAAACCCCTAAAAACCTAAAAGCACTAACAATTATTATAAACCCTAAAATCCTATAAACAAAAATAACCCTAACTACATTGAAAAACCTAAAAACAATAAAAATCCTAAAAACTCATAGAATCTTTAAAACCACTAAAACCTCTAAAGACCCCTAAATACAAAAAAACAAAAAACCTTTAAATCCATAAAAAAATAAATAAACCCATAAATCCCATAAAACCCAAATAATCTATGAAAACCCTAATAATAATAAATGTCCAAAATACCCTCAAAATACCTTAAAATTTGTAAAAAAATAAAAAATGATAAAAAACCTTAAAATTCCCTAAAAATTCTAAAACCCCTAAAATATCTACAAACCCATAAGAAAACCATAAATACCTAAAAACATATAAAATCCGTAAAAATTAAAAACTACTCAAAGCCATAAAAAAATCCTAAAACCCTAAAAACCATAACACCTGCTAAAATTATTTGAAAGAACTAAAACTCTAGAAAAAACATAAAAACAACACCCAAAATCTAAAATACCATTAAACCCCCAAATATATTAAAAAATAATTGAAATCTCAAAAATCATAAAAAATTCAAAAATCCCCTTAAAAGAAAAAAATCAACATAGAATCCCTGAAAACCCATAAAACCTTAAAAAACCAAAAAACCCTATAAATCCCTAAAAATTCTAAATAAGCCATAAAAATCCATAAAACAGAAAAAACCTAGAAACCCCTTAAAACACTAATAAAACCATAAAATCCTAAAATAATAAAACAACTAAAACCCAAAAAATGCTAAAAACCATAAAACCTCTAATACAATAAAAACCCCTAAAAATTGTCAATGTCTTGAAACCACTTAAAAATATGTAAAAATCCTAAAAATTCTCTAAAAATATCCAAATGTTTGTAAAACCTTAAAACCCTAGAACACCACTAAGAGAACCTTAAACAACTAAAAACACTAAAAACTGAACAAACCCAAAATACCCTAAATGAACATATAAATCGAAAAAACCATAAAAACTCCTAAGAAACAAAAACCATAAAACCCCACATAAAAATGAAAACACAAAAATCCATAAAAACCCTAAAAACCAATAAAAACATTAAAACCCATGAAACCCATAAAAAGTTAAAAAACTATAAAAATGATAAAAACTAGAATAAAAAATAACAAAAATCCTAAAACCTCAAAAAAACCCCAAACCCCCTAAAATCCCTAAAAACCGCTAAACCCCCCAAAATCCCTAAAAACCCTAAAAACCCACAAAATCAAAAAATTTATCTAAAAATCCTGAATAACATAAAAAACAATTAAATCAAAAAAACCATAAAAATCCTTAAAGAGACCTGCAATTTCCCAAAACACGAATAGAACCATAAAACCCTAGAAAAAACCTAAGAAAAACATAAAAACCTAAAAAAAGTTAAATCCCTTAAAAAACCTAAAAACACTAAAAATCAATAAAAGTCCCTTAAAACCTTAAAAACCCCAAAAACCATAAAACCCATATTTTTTAAAAAACCCTATAAAAACTCTAAAAACCCACTAATGACTCTAAAACCCCTTAAACCCCTAAATATGTTAAAAAACCCTAATAAACCATCAAACCCCTTAATAAAATCAAAAATACCATAAAAACCATAAAAACCCTGAAACTCCAAAAATGATAAAAACCATCAAAATCCTTAATGACCATAAAATTCATCAATATAATAAAAAACCCTATAAATACCTAAAAACATTAAAATCTCTAAAACCCTTGAAAACCCTTAATAAAACCTTAAAAACCAAAAAACACTAAATACCCTTAAAAATATAAAATGCTAATAACTATAAAGCCCCTTAAAACACTAAAAACCTGAGAACCTCTAAAAAGCATAAAAACCCTAAAAACCCTAAAAAATCTTAATCCATTAAGACCCTCAAATATTTTAAAATACTCAAAAATAGGTTTAAAATCCTAAAAAAAAACCCTAATATACAAAAAAACACAAAAAAACCTTAAAACCCCATTAAAAACATCATAATACCTAAAAACCATCAAAAACATATAAATATTAAAAACCCCGTAAAATTCCTAAAAGAAGAAAAAATCCTAAAAACCCTTAAAACCCATTAAAAACCTTAAAAACTGAAAAAAAACATAAAACGACTAAAATCCTAAATGTGGTAAAATACTTAAAAAATTCCCAAAACCCCTAAAAATCCATAAAAACCCTAAAAACACATAATAACCCTAAAAATACCTAAAAACTCTAAAAATGTAAACAAACACTAAAAACCCTCAGAAACCAAAAAACGCTAAAAAATAAAAAAACAAAAAAACCCATAAAATCCATAATAACCTTTAAAACCCAAAAAAACCAAAAAATCAAAAATACCAATTGAAACGTAAAAACACCTTAAACAAAAAAAATATTAAAAACTCAAAAAATACTTAAAACCTCTAAAAACAAAAAAAAACCTTTAAAACCCAAAATTACTTAAATCCCTAAAAACAGAAAAAAATACCACAATACCCCACAGAATCCCTAAGAACCAAAAAAGACAAAAAAAATCCAAAAAAATCCCTAAATATCCCGAAAAATCTAAAAAACAAAGAAAAAATTAAAACCCTTAAGAGAACCATAAAATCTAAAAACACCTAAAACCCATAGAACTAAAAAAATGGGAAAACCCTAAAAATACTATAAAACTCTAAACACCATAAAATCCAAAAATTCTCTAAAAACATTCAAAAACCCTACAAAACTAAACAACCACTAAAAACTCAAAAAACACTTTCAATCTCCGAAAATGTAAAAACCTCTAAAACCATAAAACCCATAAAAAACTCAAAACATCCCTAAAAACCAAAAGACATAAAATCCCATGAAGATCCAAAAAACCAAAATATTCCTCAAAATCCCTACAAACCCCAAAAAACTATAAAAAGTATAAAAACACCTAAAACACTAAAGCCGTAAAGAAAACCGTCAAAATCTATGAAACATTAAACCCTAAAAAACCTTAAAAAAACAAAAAACTTAAAAAATACTACAAATCCCTAAAATCCGACAAACCATAAAATCATTAAAAACCATAATAACCATAAAAACCCAAAAACTCACTAAAAACTCAAAAAATAATTTTAACCCCAATTTTTTTTTAAAAAAATCTAAAAACCCCTAAAAATCCTGAAAATATAAAATACGCCACAAAAAGCCCCGTAAAAACCCTCAAAATGTAAAAGACTCTAAAAACCCTGAAAACCCTGTTAGAATCATAAAAATATGAAAACACATAAAACCCCTAAAAACAACATCAATAAACATAAAAACCACTAGAACCCCTTAAAGACTAAAAACTATAAAATCCCATCAAAACCTAAAAAAACTGTAAAACCCCATAAATTTCTAAAAACTACTAAAAACCCTAAATACTGTATAAACCCCTAAAACATTCAAGAAAATAAAAAAACTAAAACCCCTAAAAACTCAAAAACAAAACCCTGAAACCCTAGTAAAATAAAATCCCCAAAACACCAAAACCCCAAAAAATCCCCCAAACCCTAAAAATCTCTAAAAAACCAAAATCCCACAAAAATAAAAAAACAATTCCTAAAAATCACTAAAACCTAAAAACCCTAAACACTTGAAAACCCATAAAACCCTAAAAAACCAAAAAAACATAAAACCCATAAAAATCTAAAAAATGATAAAAAAAACCTAAATAACAAACAATACCCATAAAACCCATAAAAAACATAAAATCCATAAGAACCTTTAATAACCCAAAAACACTATAGACCCCCAAAAGACCACTAAAACTCTAAAAAATCTTTAGGCACTAAAAAATGATGAAAAACTAAAAAACCTTAAAAAAAATACTCAAAAATAACCCATAAATCCCATATAAATAATTAAAACCAGAAAACCCCTAAATACCCTAAATCCCTAAGAATCCTTAAAAACAATAAAATCCCATAAATATCCTCAAAAATCCCTAAAAAACCTAAATATGTAAAAAAACTAAAAACCCTAAAAAACCTTAGGAAAACCTTAAAACCTAAATCCACTTAAAAACATAAAAACTTAAAAACTCTAAACCCCATAAAACCTAAAATGCATAAAAACCTCTAAAAATCACTAACAACCCTAAAAATGCATAAAATCCTTAAAAATCTAAAAAATATGAAAATTAAAAACCATAAAATTACTAAAAAACCTAATAAAACTATTAAAAACTAAATAAACTCAAAACCAATACAAATAGAAAAAATAAAAATACTATAAAGACCCTAGAAACCCCTAAAAACCATAAAATCACAAAAACCCATAAAAACCTTAAAAACACATAAAAACATAAAAAAATAAATCTCTAAAAACCCTTTAAACACCTAAATTTTTAAAAAAACTATTAATGAAAATAATAACCCTAAAATCTCAAAAAAAACACAAAAAACCTAAAAACCATAAGAAACATAAAAAACCTAAAAATCCATAATATCCATAAATAAAATATACAAGCCATAAAATTCCTATCAAAACCCACAAAATTAATAAAATAATAAAACCCCAAAAAACTGAAAAGAATATAAGAGACGTTAAAATTTTAAAAACACTTTAAACCCCCCAAAAACTAAAAAATGACAAAACCCCTAAAACCCATAAAAAACTAACCTTAAAACCATTATAACTTATAAATACCCCAAAACCCCATATTAAATCCCAAACCACTACAAACTCTAAAAACCATTTCAACCCCTATAATGTTAAAAAAACTAAAAAACTTAAATAACACAAAAAACCATAAAAACTTTAAAAATATAATAACTTCTACAAACCCTAAAAATCCCCAATATTGTAAAAACCCATTAAAATTATAAAAATCACTAAAAATACCTAAAAATGAAAGAACCATATGATCCATGAAAAAAAGTAAAAACACATAAAACCACTAAAAATGCTAAATCTCTAAAAAAATCTTAAAAACCTAAGAGAAAAACCTATGGAACTCAAGACTCCCGAGGATGCCGTGACGGTGCTGACTGCGGTGGTCCTTCCACCTCCCCCCGCAGGGGGGGATTTTCTGCCTAATGTCGATCGAAACATGGTCTTCATCCCCCAACCCCCTTACGCCTGATCTCCTTCCCACGTTCCCTCGCATTGAGATCTTTCCGAAGGTCCCTGATTTTTATAACGGCTACCCAGAACTATCGAATACAGTTTCTATGTTCCAAGAAGCTTCTTTTCCTCACAGCCTGAACATGGTTGCTCGGTTTGTGAATCTTCGACCCTCATTTTTCTCCTTTGATAGAATAATTTTTGATTTCTGGAATCTTCAAGATCGTGTAATTTTTATCTTGATGGATGGTCGTCATCTCATGATGCACTTCTCAATGGAGTAGGACATGATCTGCCCCTCGTCCTCATCCCTTCGAAGCTTCAATAGAATTATATTCTTCGTCTTCAGATGGAGATTTGATCTTCACATGAATAGTGACTCACCTATGGGTGCCACTTGGGTTAGGATTCTGGAGCTCCCACTCCCTTTACAAATTTTTGAAATCATATGTATGCTAGGGAACCTTGTGGGTCACTTCTTGTGCTCTGACATCAGAACTCAGGTTGTTTTCCATCTAGTTGCTCCATGGGATTTGCATGGAGGTGGATGCTTCCAAAGTGCTTGTTGACTTTGTTTGGATTGTAGTTCGTAGGAAATTCATGTACAAGAAACTTGTAATCTTTGATTCATCAGGGGTATTTTTCCCTTCTTGAAATATGATGGGTCATTTTAGTGCTGACTGAAGGCATGGTAGAAGAAGTAGAGAGGCTGTGGCACTGAATCATGGAGTTCCTAATTCAAGTTTTCCTATTCGGATTGACATGATTTTAGGGGAAAAGTGGTTTTTCCTTTTGAAGAGGTCCCCCAGAAGATGGAATTGAATCCTGCACCGAGTGTATCAGATGTTTTTTATAGGTTAAAGAGGGACCTTGGATTCATGGGTGACAAGATGTCAATAAAATATTTGGAAGGGGGAAATGATCTTTTTGTGCAGGGCAGCATGCATCAGACTCCCACTGGTGCTGCTTGTGAGGGGATGCAAAGTGACTGTAGGATGATTCAACCGCGGTGCAGGATGGGGCAGAGGAATTGGATTCCTTAGTGTCTACTGGAAATCCAGGAGTGCCTCTTGCTAGGAATGTGGGTGGGGTGGATAAGATTCAAGAAAAGAGTTATGTAAATGGGTAGGATGGCAGAAGGGTGGTACAATCGTTGGCTTCCCCCCCCCCTTGGGTAATAGGTTTTTGAGTCTCGATGTTTTATTTGAGGGTGTAGTTGTGGCAATTGAGGTTGTGCGTGAGCATGGGATGGGGGAGGAATAAGGGGAAGTGGCCAATCGAAAGGGTGGGACCCAGACTGCCGATCGAAATTTGCTGGAGGACCCCTTCCATGATTTGTGCTACTCCAGTTCTGGGATGGGTCTGTGGGCTTTTGTTGAAGGGGCTGCTGTGGTAGAATCTACTAGGGCGGCTGAGAATTCTAAGAATGTGAAGGTAGATACAGAGGGATGTTTGGCAGACCAGGGGATTACGACTAGGCTGGCTGGCACTACTGGGGGTGCCCTTGTAGAAGGGAAGGTGTATGAGTAGGTGGGAGCCTATTAGAGAGATGTGTCCCACTTATGTCAGGTTCTGGGGGAGGCGGCTAAGTAGGGGGTTGCATAGGCAAGGGGATATGGTGGAGTAATGTTCTGTAGTGATGGAGCGTTCCCCACATCATGGGTAGGGGCCTTTGGATTTGGTGATGAATTAATATGTTTTTACTGGTGAATATTTGCATGGGGATTTGGTTCGGTTTGCTGAAGAGCAGAGGGGATACTGAACATAGTGAGGTGATGAAGCCGGTTGTGGAGGTCTTCAAGTTTCCTAGGGAGGAGGGGAGATTGTAGCTGGCCCTGTCTAGTGTGGAGTCTCCCAAGGTGCCGTGTGGGGTGCTAGCTAACTGCTCCCTAAATCAGGAAGCCACCTTTATTCTTGATCATGTTTTATCTTGGGCGATGATTGATGGATAAATCATAAGATGGATATGATCAGTGATAAAAGGGCCCTTCTAGAGGTGGACATTCCATATGGGAAGGAAAGCAATTCTGCAAGGGTCTCTTTAGACCTATGAAATAGAAAGTCAAGGAAGGACTATTCCACTTTTCCAAAGACAGTGTCCACAAGAGCATCTTGAAAATCTAAGGAAGTTGCCTCTGGCAGGGGAGTCCAGTCTACCAAGGCATAGCTTAATGTGGAGAAGCCACATCTCCGAGATTACTACACAAGCTTTCTAATGAAATATGAATCATCTGAATGGGATTCAGTGGAGTTGGATGCCTCCTCTGGTTATGGTGTTGATGGAGACCATTATGGGGATGGAGACGTGGATTTTTAGTTCTTGTTTCTTTCTCTTCTCCTCTTTGGGCCTTTTGTGGTTTTAGTGTCTTGGGGGGTCCCGGATTTTGGGTGTAGTCTATTGGTCACCACCATACCCTCGTCTATCCTGTTATTCTTTTAATAAGTGATGGGGGGCCAGGAATACCCTGGCCTCGCACCTTCCTTGACTAAAAACCTTAAGAACCATAAAAAGCATAAAAAATCATAAAACTTTTAATATTCCTTAAAAATCCATGA
Organism: Viscum album; assembly: GCA_963277665.1. Classification (NCBI taxonomy): domain Eukaryota; kingdom Viridiplantae; phylum Streptophyta; class Magnoliopsida; order Santalales; family Viscaceae; genus Viscum; species Viscum album. The sequence goes on from OY728120.1 coordinate 2,121,220,469, forward strand.
AAATTATAAAAATCCTAGAAAACCTAGAAAAACCATAAGAAAACCATAGAAACATAAAATAAAATAAACCACTAAAAATATAAAAAACACGGTAAACCCCTAAAAAACCTAGAAACCATAAAAACAACTAAAAACATTAAATGAACCTAATAACTCAAAAAACCATGAAAACCCAGAAAAATATCTAAAAATGTTTTAAAAACCTAAAACAAATTAAAAACTATTATAAAAAATAAAACCCAAAAAACTCAAAATACCCCTTTAAAATAGAAAACCATAAAAAAAATATAAAAACCCTATATAACCCTCTAAATCCCTAATTCCCTAAAAACCATAAAAATTATAAAAAATACCAAAAAACCCTTGAAAACATAAAAACCTAGAAAAACATAATACACCTAAATTACTTAAAAACTATAAAAATACTAAAAAACCTAAATGACTCCATGCCCCTGAATAGTATAATAACCATAGAACATTAAAAACCCGAACACCCCCTAAAATCCATAGAAATCCCTAAGAACATTAAAAACCATTTAAATCCCTAAAAATGTTTAAAAACTCTAACAATCCTTAAAACCCTAAAAAAGTAAAAAGCCAAATAACCATACCAACATTAAAAACCCTCAAAATCACTAAAAAACATAAAACCCAAAAAAATCATAATAAATACCTAAAAATGTTAAAAACACTAAAAACCCTTAAAACCTCTAACAAAACCTTGAAACCTAAAAAGTAATTAAAACCCCTAGAAATCGCTAAAAACCCCCATAAAACACAGAAAAACATAAAACCCATAAAAGATGCAAGAAACATTAAAAAACCCCCGAAACCCTATAAAAACAATAAACATGTACTAAAAACACTAAAAGAAACTTAAACCCATTACACATTGAAAAAACTCTAAAAAACCATAAAAATTCAAAAAATTCAAAAAAAAACCAAATTTCCCAATAAAGATGAAAAATACCCAAATACCCTAAAAAACAAAAAACCCACCAAATCCCAAAAAACCCTAAAACACCAAAAAATCCAAAAAATACCTAAAAACTTAGAAAATAATAAAAACCAAAAAACCCCTAAGAAAAACATAATAATATATATAACCATGAAACCCCTAAAACCACAAGAAAATTCTAAAACCATTCAAAACACAAAATATATTAAAAACCAGAGAAACCATAATACCCCTAAAAACCTTCAAAACTATAAAAACCAATAAAAACATTAAAAACCACTAATAAATATAAAATTTTTTAATCAACTAAAAATGTTAATGACCATGAAAATTACTAAAAAGCCTTCAAATTCACCCCCAAACCATAAAAACATAAAAAACCCCAACCCCCCCCCCCAAATCCCCTAGAAGACTAAAACACCTTAAAATACAAAAAATTACTAAATGTCCCTAAAAATGTAAAAAACCCTAAGTACCGAAAGGACACTAAAAACCATAAAAACACCTAAAAGATTAAAAAAACCCTCAATATCGAAAAAAACAATAAAATTTTAAAATATTCATAAAAATCCATAAAATCCCCTAAAAATCTAAAACCCAAAAGATCATGAAAAACCTTATGAAAATGTTAAAATCATAAAACACTTTAATCCCTAAAATCATAAGAAATGATAGAAACACAAAAAACCCTAAAAGGCCATAAAACCCCAACAAACCATAAAAACCAATTAAAACCGTAAAAAACTAAAAACCGTAAAACCCCAAATACCCACTAAAACTCCAAAAAATACATAAAAACACTAAAAACCCTTAAAACCAAAAAATACCTCAAAGTATGTAAAAATATTAAACGCCACAAAACTAGTGATAATCATTAAGAAAACCATAATTTCAAAAAAAAAACCTAAAATTCCTTAAAACATAAAAAACCCAAATACCCAAAAAAATCGACCCCCCCAAATCCATAAAACCCAAATAAACCATAAAAAATCCAAAAAAAATTCAATATCTCAAAACATCTTAAAAATATGTACAAATCTGAAAAATTCTCTAAAAATACCTACAAGTTTGTAAAACCTTAAAAACCTAGAAAACCACTAAGAAACCTTAAACTAAAAACACTAAAAACACCTAAAAACTAAACAAACCCCAAATACTCTAAAAGACCCTATAAACCCAAAAAATCATAAAAACTCCTAAAAACAAAAGGCATAAAACCACCCAAAAATTGAAAACAAGAAAATCCATAAAAATCCTAAAAACCAATAAAAACATTAAAAAGCACGAAACCCATAAAAAAATTAAAAAACTATAAAAATGATAATAAACCTAAAAAACTAAAAAAATCCCTAAACCTATAAAAACTCAAAACCCTCTCAAATCCCTAAAAACCTCTAAATCCCCCAAAAATCCCTAAAAACCCTAACAAATATAAAATCCTAAAATTTTTCAAAAAATAATGAATAACATAAAAAAACTTAAATAAAAACAACCATAAAGATACTTAAATACCCCTAAAAAATTCCAAGACATGAAAGAACCCTAAAAACCCCTGAAAAACCAACGAAAAACATAAAAACCTAAAAATATTTAAACCCTTAAAAAACCTACAAACAATTAATATAATAAAATCCCCTCAAAATCGTAACAACCCCAAAACCATAAAACCCATATTTTTTTAAAAAATCCCCTATAAATACTATAAAATTAAACTAATGACTCTAAAACCCCTTTAAACCACTAAAAATGTTTAAAAAAACTCTAAAAAACCATCAAATCCCTTAATAATCTCAAACGAAAAACATAAAAACCCTAAACCCCATGACCCCCAAAACAATAAAAGCCATAAAAATCCTTAATAACATTAAAATTCATCAATATACTGAAAAAACCCTATAAATACGTAAAAACATGAAAATCCCTAAAAACTCTAAAAACCATTGAGAAAACCATAAAACCATAAAAACACTGAAAACCCTTAAAAATATAAAATGGTAATAACCATAAAACCCCATAAAACACTAAAAACCAAAAAAACACTAAAAACCATAACACCCATAAAGGCACAAAAAAATTCCTAATCCATTAAAACCCTTTAATTTTATTACAAACTCAAAAATACGTTTAAAATCCTTAAAAATAAAAAAAAATCCAAAAAAGCACTAAAATCCTTAGAAACCCATTAAAAACCACAAAATACCTAAAAACCATAAATCCCATTTAAATCGTAAAACCCCCCTAAAAATGCCAAAAACCATAAAAAATCCTAAAAAAGCATGATAACCCCTTAAAATCTAAAAAAATGAAAAAACATAAAACGAATAAAATCCTAAAAGAGGTAAAAACCCTAAATAATTCCCAAAACCCCTAAAAATCACAAAAAACAATAAAAACCCATAAATACCCTAAAAAATACCTAAAAACTCTAAAAATCTAAAAAATCCCTAAAAACCTAGAAAAACCGAAAAACCTCTAAAAAAATAAACAAACAAAAAACCCATTAAACCCATACTAACATTTAAAAACATAAAAAACCATTTAAAACCTAAAAACACCTTAAACACCTAAAAATATTGAAAATACTAAAAAACCTTAAATCCCCTAAGAAATAATAAAACCCTTAAAACCTAAAAATGCCAAAATCACTAAAAACCCAAAAAAACCACAATCTCTTCAGAATCCCTAAAAACCAATAAAAAAACATAAAAATTCAAAAAATTATCTAAATATCACCTAAAACATAAAAAACATAAAAAACATTAAAACCCACAAGAGAACATTAACATCCTTAGAACTCTTAAAACCCCTAAAACCAAGAAATGCTAAAACCCTAAAAAACCTAAAACACTCAAAACTCCACAAAATCCCAAAACCCCCTAAAAATATTTAAAAACCCTAAAAATCTAAACACCCACTAAAAACTCAAAAAACACATTAAACACCCAAAAATGTAAAAAACACTAAAAACCATAAAACCCATTAAAAACTTAAAAAAAACCCCTAAGACCCAAAAAACACAAAATCCCAAAAAGCCCAAAAAAAACCGTAAATCCCCCAAAATCCCTAAAATACCCAAAAAAACAATAAAAAGTATAAAAAGAACTAAAATCCAAAATCCATAAATAAAACCTTAAAAATATAAAAAAAAATAAACCCTAAAAACATAATTTTTTTTTAAAAAAAATCCCTAAATTCCCTAAAATCCCTAAAATCCCTAAAATCCTAAAAACCATAAAACCCCTAAAAACCATAAAAACCATAAAACCCATAAAACCCATAAAACTCACTAGAAAATCAATAAATCCTTTAAACACCAATTTTTTGAAAAAACTCTAAAAAACCCTAAAACCCCTGAAAATATAGAAAACTCCACTAAAATCCTCTAAAACCCCTCAAAATATAAAAAAATCTAAAAACCCTGAAAACCCTAAGAAAAAAAAATATTGAGACACATAAAACCCCTAAAAAACAACATCAATAACCTTCAAACACTCTAAATCCCCTTAAAACACTACAAACAATAAAATCCACTCAAAACCTAAAAAAATAGTAAAAACCCATAAAATCCTACAAACTAAAAAAACGCTAAGTATCATATAAACCCCTAAGACATTTGAAACTATAAAAAACATTAAAAACCCTAAAACTCAAAAAACCCCTAAAACCCTAATAAAATAAATTCCCAAAAACACCCAAACCCCCAAAAAATCCCCCAAAACCCTAAAAATCCCCAAAAAACCTAAAAACAATTAAAATTTAAAACAATTCCTAAAAATCAATAAAACCTAAAAAATACTAAACACTCGAAAACCCCTAAAACCCTAAAAAAGTAAAAAAATAAAACCTATAAAAATCTATAAAATGATAAAAACCCTAATTAATAATAAATACCCGTAAAACCCCTAACATCCATGAAAACACTAAGAACCTTTATAAACCCAATCAAAAAATAAACCCCCTAAAAACCAATAAAACTCTAAAATCTCTTTAGGCACCTAAAAATGATGAAAAAACAAAAAAAAACATAAAAAAACAAAAAACTCAAAAATAACCCCTAAATCCAATTAAAATAATTAAAACTAGAAAACCCCTAAATAACCTAATTCCCTCAAAAACCCTAAAAAACCCTAAAAGCCCATAAAAATCCTAAAAATCCCTACAAATACCTAAAAATGTTAAAAACACTAAAACCCCTAAAAAACATTAAGAAAACCTTGAAACCTAAAACCACTTAAAAACTTAAACAACTTACAAACTTAAAAAACTTAAAAACACTAAACCCCAAAATACCTAAAATGTATAAAAGCCCCTAAAAATCACTAAAACACCTTAAATTCCATAAAAATCTTAAAAAATCCAAAAAAAAATACAAAATTGAAAAACCATAAAAATCCTTAAAAACCTATGAAAACATTAATATACTAAATACACTCAAAATCACAAATAATTGAAAAATTATAAATCCCATAAAAGCCCTTAGAAACCCCTAAAAACCATAAAATATAGAAAAAAATTTAAAACCATAAAAATTTCATAAATACCATAAATCATTTAAACTCTAAAAACCCATTAAAATCCAAAAAATGTTAAAAAATATTAAATAAACTCAAAAATCCTAAAATCTCAAAAAAAAACCCAAAAACCTACAAACCTAAGGAACATAAAAAACCTAAAAATACATAATATCATTAAAAATATATAAAAAAATACAAATAAAACCCAAGAAATCAATAAAATCATAAAACCCAAAAAACCCAAAAAGACCATAATAGACTTTAAAAATTTAAAAACACTCAAAACCCCCCCAAAAACTAAAAAAATTCTAGAACCCCTAAAACCCCTTGAAAATTAACCATAAAACCCCTTAAAAATTTTAAATACCCCAAAACACCATAAAAAATCCAAACCCACTACAAACACTCAAAACCCTTTCAACCCTTATAATGTTAAAAAACTAGAAATCTTAAATAACATAAAAAACCATAAAAACAATAAAAAATATATTAAATTATAAAAACCCTAAAAATACCCTAAACTATAAAAACCCATAAAAATTATACAAATCACTAAAAATACCTAAAAATGAAAGAACCCTAGGATCCTTGAAAAAAATTTAAAAACACTTAAAACCCCTAAAAATGATAAATCTTTACAAAACCATAAAAATATAATAGAAAAACCATTGGACCTCAAGACTCCAGAGGATGTCGTGATGACGCTAGGGGTGGTGGTCCTTCCTCCTTCCCCGTAGGGGGAGGATTTACTACCTGATATCGGTTAGAACCGGGTATTCATACCTCCCCTTAAACCTGATCTCCTTACCTTATTCCCTCTCATTGAGATCCATATCAAAGGTCCCTGAACTATATAAGGTCTACCCACAATAGTCGATTTTGGTTTCATAGATCCAAGCAGATTCTTCTTTCCATAGCCTGACCCTAGTTTCTCGGTTTGTGAATTGTCGACCCTCTATGGTCTCATTTGACAGATTTATTTTTGATTCTTGGATTCTTAAAGATCGTGTGACTATTGGCTTGATGGATAGTCATCATCTCATGTTTCTCTTCTCGATGGAGGAGGACTTGATCTGTGCCTTTTCCTCTGCCTCTCGAAGATTCAATAGGATTAGATTCTTTCTCTTCAGATGGAGATTTGATCTTCATGTGAATCATGACTCACCGATGGTTTCCACTTCGGTTAGGTTTCTAAAACTCCCACTCCCTTTTCAAAATAAGGAAATCATTAGTATGATAGGGAACATTGTGGGTCACTTCTTGTGCTCTGACAGCAGAACTCATGCTATTTTCCATCCAGTTTCTCCACAGGCTTGCATGGAGGTGGATTCTTCCAAAGAGCTTGTTGACTTTGTTTGGATTTCCATTGTTAAGGAATTCTGGTACAATAAACATGTTATCATTGAATCAACGGTGGTATTTTTCTCTTCTCGCAAGAAGATGGGCCATTTTAGTGCTGACTGTAGGCATGGTAGAAGAAGTAGAGAGGTTGTGGCACTAAATCATGGAGTTCCTGATTTGGGTTTGCCAGTGCATATTGACATGCTTTCAGGGTATCAAGTGGTTGTGACTTTTGAAGAGGTCCCCCTGAATTCGACTTCAAAGCATGCACCGAGGGTCTCAATTGTTTTTGATTGGTTGAAGAAGGACATTTGATTCATGGGTGAAAAGGTTTCGAAGAACTTTTTGGAAGGGGTAGTGATCTTGTTGTGCTGGGAAACATGCATCAGACTCCCACTGGTGATGCTTGTGAGGGGGAGGTAAAGGGACAATAGGACGATTCAACCACTGTGTAGGCTGGGGTATTGGAATTGGATTCCTTAGTGTATGATGGACATCCATGAGTGCCTCTTGGTGGGAATGTGGGTGGGGTGGATAAGATGCACGAAAAGAGTCCTGTCAGTGAGTAGGATTGCAGAAGGGTGGTGCAATATTAGTCTTTCCCCCCTTGTGTAATAGATTTCGAGTCTCGAGGTTTTATCTGAGGGTGTGTCTATGGAAATGGAGGTTGTGTCTGAGCAGGGGATGGTGGAGGAACAAGGGGAAGTGGCCAATCTAGAGGGTGGGACCCAGACTGCCGATCGAAGTCTGCTGGAGGACCCCTTCCAGGTTCTATGCTACTCCAGTTCTGGGATGTGGCTGTGGGATTTTGATGAGGGGGATGCGGCGGTAGCATCTGATAGCGCGACTGAGAAGGATGATAATGGGAAGGTAGACATAGAGGGCAGTTTTGTTGATTATGGTCTTGCGGCCAGGCTGCCTGGTACTTCTGGGGGTGCGATTTTGGAAGGGAAGGTGCATGAGATGGAGGAGGGAGCTTATCAGAGAGATGTGGCCCACTTCAGTCAGGTGCTGGGGGAGGTGGCTAAGTAGGGGGTTGCATAGGCAAGGGGAGATGGCGGAGAAGTGTTCTGTGGTGATGGATAGTTTACCCGCAGCATGGGCAGGGGCCTTTGGCTTTGGTGGTGAATGAAGGGGTTTGTACTAGTGAATCTTTGCAGGGTGCTCTAGCATAGTTTGCTCATGAGTAGGGGGATACTGAACATAGGGAGGTGATGAATCCGGATGTGGTGGTCTGCAAGTTGCCTAGGGAAGAAGGGAGATTGTAGCTGGACCTGGCTAGTGTGGAGTCTCCAAGCATGCTGTGTGGGGCTCTTGCTGACCGCTCCCTAAATCAGGAATCCTCATTCATTCATGATTTAGTTTTCCCCAGCGGATGCTTGATGGATGAATCATAAGATGGATATGATCAGTGAGGAGAGGGCCTTGCTAGAGGTGGAAATTCAATATGGGAATGAAAACACTTCTGTAGGGGTCTCATTTGACCCCTGAAAGAGAAAGACGAGGAAGGAATATTCCAATTTTCCAAAGACAGTGTCCACTAGATCCTCATGAAAAGCTAAGGAAGTTTCCTCTGGTATGGGACACCGGTCTACCAAGGCGCAGCTTAATGTGGCGTAGCAACGTCTCAGATATTTCTACACATCCTTTCTAAATAAATATGAATCATCTGATTTGGAGTTGGTGGAGTTGAATGCCTCATCTAGTTATGGTGCTGATGGGGACCCTTATGGGGATGGAGATGATGATTTTCAGTTCCTCTTTCTTTCTCTTCTTCTCTTTGGCTCTTTTGGGGGTTTGGTGTCTTAGGGGTCCAATGTTATCGATGTGGGCTGTTGGGACCCACCGCACCCTTTTCTGTACTCCTTTTCTTTTAATAAATTTTTGGGGGCCAGGAATAGCCTGGCCCCACACCTTCCTTGCATAAAAACACTAAGAACACTAAAGACCATAAAAAAATCAGAAAACTATAAATTCCCTAAAAATCTATAAAAAAACATAAAAGTCCCTAAAAACTAAGAAAACCCATAAGAAAATCATAGAAACATAAAAACACTTAAACCAATAAAAATATAAAAAATGCGATAAAACCCTAAAAACCCTAAAAACCATAAAAACAACTAAAAACATTAAATAAACCTAATAACTCATAAAAACCCAGAAAACCCAGAAAATTATCTAATTTTTTTTAAAAACCTGAAAAAATTAAAAACTATTATAAAAAATAAATCCACAAAAAAACTCAAAAACCCCTTTGAAACAAAAAACCATAAAAAATATATAAACCATATAATACCCTCTAAATCTGCAATTCCCTAAAAACCATAAAAAACGTAAAAATACCAAAAACCCCCATGAAAACATAAAAACCCTAAAAACCTAAAAATCCCTTAGAAAACCATCAAATCCTAAAAAAACATAATATGACAAAATAACCTAAAAAGTATAAAAAAACTAAAAAAACTAAAAGACCCCAATTCCTTGAAAACTATTAAACCCATAGTACATTAAAAACCCTAAAACCCCATAAAATCTATAGAATACAATAAAAACATTACAAACCTTTTAAACTGATAAAAATTCTTAAAAAATCTAAAAAACCTTAAAACCCTTAAAAAATGTAAAAACCCAAATTACCATAAAAACGTTAAAAACCCTCAAAATCACTAAAAAACATAAATCCAAAAAAAATCAAAATAAATACCTAAAAATGTTAAAAACACTAAAAACCCTTAAAACCTCTAACAAAACCATAAACCCTAAAAAAAATTAAAACCACTAAAATATCGCAAAAAACCACTTAAAACATAGAAAAACCTAAAACCCATAAAAGATACTAGAAACCATAAAACCCATAAAAACCAAAAAAAACATTAAACACGTACTAAAAATTCTAAAACCCACCTAAACCCGTAAAAGTTTCAAAAAACTCAAAAAAAAACCTTAAAAAATAAAAAAAACTCAAAAAAACCAAAATTCCCCATAAAGATGAAAAATACCTAAAAACCCTAAAAACACAAAACCCTCGAAATACCTAAATACCCTTAAACACCAAAAAATCCAAAAAATACCTAAAACCAAAAAAATATAAAAAACCCAAAAACCCGTAAGAAAACATTAATAATATTTATAACCTTAAAACCCCTAAAAAATCCTAAAAACCCTTAAATCAAAATATATATAAAAAACCAGAGAAACCATAAATGCCCCGGAAAAACATAGAAACTAAAAAAACTCATAAAAACCCATAAAAAACATTAAAACCAACTAATATCTATAAAAAAATTAAAATTACAAAAAATGATAAAGACCATGAAAATTAATAAAAATCTTTTAAATTCACCCTTAAAAAAACCATAAAAACATAAAAAACCCTAACCCCCCTCAAATGCCATAAAAGACTAAAACCCCTTAAAATACAAAAAATATCTAAAAGTCCCTAAAAATGTAAAAAACCATAAAAACCTAAAAAGAATAAAAACCATAAAACCCCAAATAGATTAAAACCCCCTCAAAATCCATAAAAAACTTAATATTTGAAAATATCATTAAAAATCCATAAAACCCCAAAAATCGTAAATCCCAAATGATCATGAAAAACCTTAAGAAAATGTTAAAATCATAAAAACACTTAAATACCGTAAAAAGTTAAGAAATTATAAAAACCCAAAAGACCCAAAAAGACAATAAAAACCGAAAAAACCACAAAACCATTAAAATCCTATTAAAACCGTAAAATCCTAAAAACCATAAAAACCCTTAAACCCACTAAAATCCCAAAAAGTCCATAAAAACAATAAAAAACTCTTAAAACATAAAAATCCCTGAATGTCTGTAAAAATATAAATTGCCTCAAAATCTGGGATAATCCTTTAGAAAACCATAATTAAAAAAAACATAAAATTCCTTAAAACATAAAAAACCCAAATACCCTAAAAAATCTCAAAACCTCCCAAAATCCCTAAAACCCTAATAAACCATAAAAATTCATAAAAATCTCAAAACATTTATAAAAACCTAAACACCACTAAACCCCAAAGAAACCCTATGCAAACATTAAAAACCTAAATACACAAAAAACCCATTAAAATCTATAAACATTAAAAACCCCTAAAACAATAAAAACCCTAAAACCTAAAAAAAACCTAAAAACCCACTAAAACCATAAAACCCAATAAAAGCTCTAAAAAAACTTCAATCCTATAAAGGTATTAAAAAACAATAAAAAAACATTTTAAATTTCCAAAATACCCAAAATGTCAATAAAACCATAAAAACCAAAAATCCTTAAAAACCCTAAAAACCCTCAAAATCCCTAAAAACACTAAAATCCATAAAAATCCTAAAATAGACATAAAAATACTAAAAAATGAAAGAAAATTTTAAAACACTAAAAACCCAAAAGAAAACCATAAAAACCTATTAAAACATTAACCCCTTAAAAACCTAAAATATACTAAAAACCTAAAAACTATAAAAATGCTAAAGACACACAGAATCCCTAAAAATCAATAAAAACCCTAAAAATCATAAAAAATCCCTAAATATCCCTGAAGAGGGAAAAAACCCAAAAAACTCAAAAACCCTTAAGAAAATCATTAAAAAAAATAAAAACATAAATACACATAAAACCCCTATAAAACCTAAAAATGATAAAACCCCAAAAAACACTTAAAAACACACTAAAAACCATAAATACCACTAAAAACCTTAACAAATTCTAAAAACTATAAAACCCAAAAAAACCCTAAAAATACTAAAAAACCTTTACGCCCCTAAAAATGACAAAAATACAAACAACCATAAAACCCTAAAAAACTCAAAAAATACTAAATACCCTAAAAAACCCCCTAAAAACCCCAAAACCGTAAAAACACTAAAACCCAAAAAATACATAAAATCCATGAAAAGTAAAAAAAACTAAAATAATCTGAAGACCCCAAAAATAACCATTAGAATAAAGAATCACTTAAAACCCCTAAAAATATTAATCATGATAAAAACCCTAAAAATCCAATACCTAAAAATACCCTAAAACCCATAAACTCCCTAACATCCCAAAAAACCCATAAATTTTTAAAAAAATACCTAAAACCCATAAAACGTAAAAATACATAAAAAGTCTAATAAAACCTTAATAACCTAAAATTTCATAAAACCTATAAAAAACCTAAAAACACTAAAAACCTAAAAACCCTAAAAATACCCTAAAATCCAAAACACCCCTAAAATTCAAAAAAATGAGTAAAAAACATAATAACCATTAACCCCCATTAAATCATTAAAAACCATTAAAATAAAAAAACACATCAAACTCCTAAAAACATTTAAAAATGTCAAAAACCTTAAAAACCCTAAAAACTAAAAAAACCCAAAACCCATAAAAAACCTAAAAAACCTAAAAACCATAAAACCCAAAACATACCTAAAAACACTAAAAACCCATAAAAATTCTAAAAAATTCCTCAAATTTATAATAATTTAAAAACCCTAAAACACTAAAAACTGTTTTAAAACATAATAAGCCCAAAAAATATTTAAATGAATCAAAAACCCAAAACACTAAAAAACCCAACGAACTCTTCAAAACCTAAAAATACCTAAACCCTCGAAATCTATAAAAACCACAAATCCCATAAAAATTATAAAACCCCAAAAAAACCTAAAAGCAAAAAACCCCCAAAAAACCCTGAAAACCCATACGAAAACCTTAAAAAATAAATACACATTAAACCCCTTAAAACAAAAAAAAAAGGAAAAAGCATAAACCCCAACAACACCCTACAAACCATGAAAACCACTAAAAACCATAAATCCCCCTAAAAACATGAAAAGACACTAAAACCCACTTAAAACTCTAAAAACAACTAAAATCTCTAAAAACCATTTAAACCTCCAAAAATGTAAAAAACTCTAAAAACCCATAAAAAACCTAAAAAACTAAAAACCCCAAAAAACACAAAAATAATATAAAAACACTAAAAACCCTAAAACCCTCAAATCCCTCAAAACCCTCATAACCCTTAAAATTCCTAAAACCCCATAATCAATATAATTTTTTTAAAAAAACCATATAAATCACTAAAAAATTTAATGCCTCTAAAAATTCTGAAAAACCCTTAGAAAACCTTACAATCCAAAAAAACATAAAATACCGAAAAACCTAAAAACCCTAAACACCCTAAAAACCCAAAAAAAACAATAAATCATTAAATGCATACACCCCCAAATCTTAAAAATCTCTAAATCCCCATAATAAATCTAAAACAAAAAAACTATAAAACACTTTAAACGCATAAAATCATTAAAAAACATTGAGAAACCTTAGAAACCCTAGAAACTCAAAAAGACCCTACAAACCCAAAAGGCAATAAAAACCCTAAAAACTCTTAAATCCCTCAAAATACTTAAAAACAATAAAAATACTAAAATAACATTATAAATATTTAAAAATATAAAATCACTAAAAATAAAGAATAACACAAAGAAAACCATACAATCCTAAAAACAAAAAAAAATTGATAAATAACCTAAAAAACAAAAAAAAATACTAAATAACCCCAAAAGGATTAAGAAAGCCTAAAAGCCCCCAAATCCCTAAAACACCTAAAACCCATAAAAATCATAAAAAAGAACTAAAAATCAGTAGAAACATAAAAATCACTAAAAACTCATAAAACCACTAACAAAACCTTAAAACGCTAAAAACACATAAAACCCCTAAAATCCTAAAAACACAAAAAGGGAAACAAACCTAAAAGACCCTAAAACCATAAAAACACAAAAAAACCATAAAACCCCAAAAAACATTAAAAACCCTAAAAACCATGAAACCCCTAAAAACCACCCAAAAATGTAAAACCCCTTTAAACCACTAAAAATATTAAAATATCTAGAAAACATTAAAACACTTGAAATCAAAAAAACCCTAAAAACACGAAAAAAACCATAAAACCCTAAAAACCCCTCAAATCCCTCAACGTCCCTAAATTCCCTAAAAACTATAACAATCCTAAAAAATCACTAAAAGTAACAAAATGTAAAAAACCATAAAAATCATAAAAAAAACTAAAACATCAAAACTAGAAACACAAAAAAACCCCAAAATCTTAAAAATAAAAAACCCTATAAACGCCATGAAACCCTCAAAATCGATAAAAACAATAAAAATATAAATAACCAAAAAAAAACTAAAAACCCAAAAAATAAAAAACTCTAAAAACCCTAGAAAATCCTACAAAAACATTAAAAACATAAAAAATGTTAAAACTTGTAAAAATCTAAAAACGCTAAAAACCGTAAAAATCAATAAAAAGACCCTAAACCCCGAAAAATTCTAAAAACCATTATAAACACCTAAAAACATTAAAACCCCTAAATCCAATAAAAACCTTAAAATCCTACTAAAAACCGTAAAACCCCTTTGATTCCCTAAATTTTCTCAAAATAATGAAGATCTTTAAAACCAATAGAAAACCTAAAAACCCCTAAAACCCCAAAAAAACATTAAAACCCTAAAACCAAAAAAAAAACCAAAATTCTTAAAAAATCACAAAAAATATCTGAAAATGTAAAAAACCTAAAAGCTCAGAAAACATAAAAGAAAATTTAAAAAATATAAAACAATTAAAAACCCTTAAAATACAATAAACGGTAAAACCCCCAAAAACTATAAATACACTAAAACCCCTAAATACTATCAGAATCCCTAAATTCCCTAAAAACATAAAATGTAGAAAAATCCATAAAAATCCATAAAAACCTAAAAAACCATAAAACCCTTCAAAAAACCTAAGAAAACCTTAACATCCTAAAAATAATTAAATTCCAATAAAAACATTAAAAATACGAAAAACCTTAAAATTTTAAATAACCTAAAAAAATAAAAAACCCCTAAATTCCTCAAAGTATGCAAAAAACCATTACAACCCTAAAACCCCACTAAAACTCTAAAAACCATAAAACTTATAAAATGTTAAAAAAACTATAAAAACCATAAAATCTAAAAAACCTAAAAAAATATAAAAAAACATAGAAACACTAAAAACCATAAAAATCCTTTAATCCCCTCAAAATACATATAAAACCTAATAAACAATAAAATTCCTAAAATCCCTAAAAATTAATAAAAACTTGAAAAACATTAAAAACTATGAAAAACCCTAAGAAAACCATAAAAATCCAAAAACACATAAAATCCCTAAAAACCATAAAAATTTATAAAAACAAAAAAAAACACAAAAAACCATTAAAAACCTAAAAATTAATCAAAATCCAAGAAACACCAATAAAAAAATAAAAAGCCAAAAAATCCGTAAAAATGTAAAAAAACAATAAAAACAATGAAGACCCTAAGAAAACTTTAAAACCCTAAAAACAATAAAAACCCCTAAAACAAAATAAAACACTAAAAGCCCTAAAATCACATAAAAGACCCAAAAAAACCCAAAACCCAATTTATAACCATAAACCTCTCAAAAACATAGAACCTATAAAACCTGTAAAAACACTAAAATAGAACTAAAAACTCTAAAAACGCTTTAAACCCCTAAAAAATTAAAACAAATGTAAAATACCTTAAAAACCCTAAAAACTAAAAAAACCCAAATACAGTAAAAAACTATAGTAACCCTAAAAATCCTAAAAACACTAAAAATCCAAAAAATCCATAAAACAAAAAAATAGTAAAAACTATGAAACCCCTACGATTACCATAAAACCATAAAACCACTTAAAATCCTTAATCAAACTAAAAAATGTTTAAAGCGCAAAAAAAATCCTAAAAACCATAAAACCCCAAAAAAAATAATATAACCTTAAAACCCATAAAAACCATAAAAATCAGAAAAAACTATTAAAAAACACTATACATATAAAAAAATATTAAAAACTCATAAAATCCTTAAAAACCCAAAAAAACTCAAAAAAAACCCCTAAAATCCCAAATATAAACAAAAAACCCAAAATTCCTAAAAAACCATAAAAACCCTCAAAATCCCTAAAATCAATAAAAATAAAAAAAATTCACTGAAAATACATAAAAATGTAAAAAAACACTATAATCCTATTAAATAAATATGAAACCCATAAAAACATAAAAACACATTAAAACCTTAAAAACATAAAAAATGATAAAACCCTTTAAAACTGAAAAACCCTAAAACCAATAAAATCCCTCAGAATCTCAAAAACCCATAAAAACAATAACAATCCTAAAAAATACCTAAAAATATTAATAAATCCCTATTATTCCTTAAAACACAAAACCCTCTAAGAAACCCCAAAACCCATGAAGACCTAAAAACAATAAAAACCCTAAAACCCCTAAGAGACACTAAAAACTATAAAAACCCTAAAACTTATAAAAACTATAGAAACCTATAAAACATTAAATAATCCTAATGAACCATAAAAACTAATTAAAACCCAAAAAACTAATAAAAACATTAAAATCCCTTTAAACCCCTAAAACATTATGAAACTCAAAAAAAAATAAAAACCTAAAAATTAAAAAAACTGTAAAACCAATAAGAACAATAAATACATTAAATTATAAAAAACCCTTAAAATCCCTAACATCCCTAAAAACCAAAAAAAATTCTAAAAATACTAAAAAATCCCTAAAAACATAAAACCCCTTAAAACCATGAAACCCCCTAAGGATCCCTTAAAAGTCTAAAAAATATAAAATCCCCAAATTAATGATATTATTTTATTAAAATAAATAGATGAGAAAAACATACCAAGGAGGGAGAAAGTGAAGCAGACCAAGAGAATCTCCCCATAAAATGAGCATGCATTATGATGAAAGATATCCAGTAGAAAAAATATATAATGATACCCTCACTAGGGTCTTCTTTTCCTCCCAAGGTGTCCACTGCATTATTACCCTATCTCCATGTGTGGAAGACCTCAGTACCCAAATCTATGATCCTTCTCCACATTCTTGTTACATAGTATAGTTTTCAAGGAGGATTAGACATCCCATGAGAAAAATCAACCAAATTTTATGAATCAGATTCAACTTCCATGATGCTAATTTTGATAAATCTTCACATCATAAGAACAAAAAACATGGCACTAACCTCCACACCAATCGAGTTGCCTGAACCATAGAATGTGTTGTATGGAAAGAGCACATAACCCTTGGTATCACACACAAGTTCCCCACATCTCATAATTCCCTTCAAACATAACCCATAAACATTAATTTTGAGACCTATTCTTTGTGGATTCCAACGAAACCATGCCCTATTTTTTTGCTACATCTTATTTAAGCACTAAAACAAAACCAAATACTCCCCATTAGAAATGATATTCTTGGGTTCCAATAGAATGAATTTAATATGAACCTAAAAGAAAATATTTAACAATTGTGTACCTTATCTTTCCTTGTTTGGTAGCCCCATATAACAATGCACACCGTAGTAAATGAAATCATTTGAAAATTAGCCTCTAGCCCATTAAGATCGGTACCTTAGAACTGAGATTCAATGTAGTTCATGAAAGTTTCACCATTCCCAGAAATACCTATACCACGTTCAAGAATTTTCCAAATATATAAATCCATAAAAACCTAAAAACCAAAAAAGTCCCCAAAAATTATAAATACCCAAAAAACATGAAAGACCTTAAAAGCCCTAAAACCCCCAAAAACTCAAAACCCCCCCAAACCTTATTAACCCACTAAAACCCCATAAAACCCCTAAAACCAATTAAAAAATATAAAACCATTTAAAAAAAATAAACAATAACAAACACTAATAAACCATTAAATCCTTAAAAAAAACATATAACAAAAAAAACCATAAAACCCAAAAAACACGAAAACCCTTGAAAATCCATAAAATCCTTAAAAACCATAAAAATCCTAATAAATAGATAAAAATACCTAAAAACAAAAAAACCGTAAAATCCCGAAAAACCCCTAAGAAAACCACAAAAACCTAAAAACACATAAATCCCCTAAATAGATAAAAAAATTATAAAAACCCATAGAAAACCAAAAAAACCAAAAAAACCACGAAACCAAAAAAAATCACAAAAAACCCTAAAACCCATATAACCATAAAAGACCTAAAAATCCATAAAAATTTAAAAAAAACATAAAAAATACTAATAAGGGAATGAAAACATAAAAACACTTAAATACCTAAAAACCAAAAAAACACTAAAAACTCAAAAGACTATTGAAACCCTAAAAACTACTAAAAACCATAAAACCTAAAAACAATAAAACACATAATAAGCATAAAACACTAAAAAAATATAAAAAATAATTAAACACCTAATGATTTTAAAAAAATCTAAAAAACCATAGAATCTATAAAATTTAAAAAACATTGAAATCCCAAAAAACATTAAAAGCTTTAAAATTTATAAAACTCTAAAACCCAAAAAAATTCTTTTAAAACCCTAAAATCCCATAAAAATCATAAATATCCGAAAAAATACCTAAAACATAAAAATCCTAAAAACAATGAAAACCCCTAAGAAAAATTTTAAAAAATAAAAACACATAAAAACCCTAAAAACCGGGAAAATGGTAAAAACCAAAAAAAATAAAAATGCCTCAAACCTCTAAAAACCAAAAAAACTTGGAAAACCTTAAAAAACAAAAAACATACAAAAACATACAAAACCCTAAAACCCAATATAAAATCTAAAAACCATTAAAGACATAAAATGTCAAAAACTATAAAAAACCTTAAAACTCTAAAAAAATAAAACCAACCTATTACCCCAAAAAGTATAAAACGCAAAAAATCATAAACAACCTAAAAACCTAAAAAACATTAAATTTCGTGAAAACCCTAATAATCATAGAAACAACTAAAAATCACTAAAAACATAAATAACAACAAAAACCCATACCACCCCTAAGAAAACATAAAAAATAAAAACACTTAAAACCCTTAATAAACTAAAAAAATTAAACCACTAAAAATACCCCAAAACACACAAACCCACAAAATCCATAAACAAAAAAAATACTAAAAAATTCCTTAAAACCCTTAAATAATGAAAAAACCTTAAAACCCAAAACCATAAGAAAACCTTAAAAACCTAAAAACCTTAAAAACCACTAAATACATAGAAAATGGAAACACCCTTAAAACCACTTAAAATACCCTTTAATTCACTAAAAACAATAAAACCCTAAAACATTAAAAACCATAAAAACACATAATAACAATAAAAAACTAAAAGAAATACTATAAAACCCCTTTAAACCCCAAAAAACATTACAAAGCTCTAAAAAACCATTGAAACGATAAAGAACACTAAAAACCTAATAACAAAAAAACATAAAAACCTTAAAAATCATAAAATACACTAATAACCCAAAAAGTCACTAAAATCCCAAAAAACCATAAAAATCCTAAAAAATCCCTAAAAATCCACTAAAATCTAAAACCCCTAAGAACCCTGAAAAACAAAAATAAAACCTTTAAAACCTAAAAACACTCAAACACCCTAAAAAACTAAAAAATTATGAAAACACTAGAAAACATAAAAACCCTAATAACCATAAACCCCTATAAACCAAAAAAACATAAAACCCCATAAAACCCTAAAATCCAATCGAACTACAAAAACCCATTAATCCATTAAAATTTAAAAAACTCTAAAAAACCACAAAACCCTTAAAATCTCAACAAATATCTAAAAACTCCAAAATCAATAAACCCTAATGACCCTAAAAATACCTAAAAACACTCATATCACTAAAACCCCTAAAAAACTATAAAATAGCATAAAACCCATAAAAATTAAAAAACCGTGTAAAACAAAAAGAAAACCATAAAAACCTTGAAACACATAAACCCCATAAAAACTAAAAATTAAAAATAACCAAACACCACAAAAAAATTCTAAAAACCCCTTTAAC
The DNA here is from genome assembly GCA_963277665.1 of Viscum album. Lineage (NCBI taxonomy): Eukaryota > Viridiplantae > Streptophyta > Magnoliopsida > Santalales > Viscaceae > Viscum > Viscum album. Next base: position 2,121,240,174 of record OY728120.1, read on the forward strand.
CGGTCAAAATCTATAAATCAATAAAACCCCATAAAATACTAAATATGCCATAAAAATCCCTAAAAACATTAATACCCTAGAAACCCCAAAAACATTATGAAATATTATAAAAATAAAAACACATAAATCCCATATAAAACCTAAAATTGAAAAAACCCTAATGGATACTATTAACTATAAAAACAACTAAAAATTATAAAAACCACTAAAAACCTTAAAAACCCTAAAAATACATAATATTATAAAACGAATAAAAACTATAAAAAATCCTTAAACACCAAAAATTGTTTAAAAATGCTAAAAGTACCTAAAACCCTTAAAAAATAAAAAACCCCAAAAAACCCAAAAAACAAAAAACCCTAAACCCCTCAAAATCCATAAAAAATCTAAGAACACCCCAAAAAATAAATGCCATAAAAACATAAAAATATCTTAGAAACTCCAAAGAAAAACTTAAAAACTGAAACAACAATTAATACCCATAATAAATCTACAAACACTAAATACCCTAACCCCCACCTACCCATTACCCTCCAAATCACAAAAAAAACAACAAAAACAAAAAAACCATAAAAAATTCCATAAAACCATTAAAGGTAAAAAAACTAATAACCTAGAAAAATCCTTAGAAAAACAAGAAAAACTAAAAATAATAAAAAAACTAAAAAAACTAAAAACCCTAAATACTCGTAAATGACCCTAAAACCAGAAAACCCATAATAACCCTAAAAACATAAAAACCCAATAAAATACATAAAAACAAAAAAAAAATATAAAAATCCATTACACTGGTACAAATATTAAAAACTCAAATAAACATTAAAAAAATAAAATAAAAAACTACTTAAACCCCCCCCCCAAAAAAAACCCCAAAACTAAAAAACCATAAAAACTGTCAGAATACATAAAAACAAAAAAACCATAAAAATCCTAAAGAATCCATAAAAAACCTAAAAATATTAAACTACATAAAAACACATAAAAGTAATAATAATCCTTAAAACCCTGAAGACACTTAAAACCCCTAAAAACCTAAAAATTCAAATAAGAATAAAAATCCCTAATAACCCTATGTAGAGGATGGTGGATGAGTCTCCTGGTCTCCCTTCCCGATTCTCTTTACAGCTGCCCCCTTCCCACGATGTGCCCCTACCGATCCTTGGTAGCATTTTCAATCTCTAGGATTTATGGGTGCGGTCTCAGAAGATCATGTGGCTTGGATGCTGATGCTCTCATCGGTGAGGCATTGATATGCCCTGCCGGGTTCGTTCGGTCCCTTTTCGGTCAACAAAGAAGAGACTCTCAAAGCCTACTCCATATTTAGGGTTGTGCTGGTCTCTATAGTCTCATGATGGTGGAATAACGGTGTGTCGGGCATCCCAATATTTGGGTAGTGGCATGCTTGTCCCAGACATTAGATATGAGTGTCAGATCTGGGATCGGTCTTGGATGTTTGACTCCCTTGGTGTTTGGTGCTTCAGCTCTCGTCGATGGTGTGGCGAAACGACCCCGCGGGTTCAGATGGTCCTATATCGGTCATTAGAGAGGTGGATTGTTCCATATATTGGAGGGATCTATCTTTGTTTTTGTGATTGGTGGGTGCGGTTGGCTTTGCGACATCTTGGCGGTGGCATGCGCAGTCCTGCACTCGGACCCTTGCTTCTTGTTCTGAGTTGTGAAGGGGATTTGTGGTTCTTCTGGCTTCACAATTGGTTACATTGGATGTAGTGGAAGAAGGTGTAGACGACTCCATAGCCTCATTCACTACTCAGATTCAGGTGGATTTTGGGAAGTCAAGGCGAGGCTTTCAGTTCTGCTCATTGGCTGCTGGGGGCGCAGATGAGATTGGCTTGACATCGTTTTTTAAAGAAGATGCAGGTCTGAATTTCTAGATTTTGTGTTTCAGATCAGTTTCCTGCTGTTGTGGAAGGGCTCGTTATGTTATGTTGCACTATGGTATCCATGATGGACTGTGGTATTTTGTTTTGTGGCTGGGTCGGTTTTGATTCATTGCGGATGCTGGATGTTGGTTTTGTTGAGTGGAACTGAATGCTTCATTGGGTGCTTCAGTTGGAATTTGGGCATGGTTGATGGTTTCCCCTCAAGCTATCATTGAAGGGAACGTTAAGTGTTGTGTTATGGATGCTACATTGGAATGTGTTATTTTGTTTTTTAAATGGTATGGTTTTGATTCGATGTGGATGATAGTATTTGGTTCTGTTGAGTGGTGTTGGATGTTGTCCTGCCTTTGGGGGTTGCTGATGTGTTTATGGGTGTGCTACTATGTGTGAGTTGTGGAAAGATGATTGGATTGAAGGTGAGGGTTTCTGGAATCTATGTTTCTATTTTATGGATGATGCTTGGCTGGGAAGTGATGATTGATACTGGTGTTTGGTGAGGGTGGCTACTTCGCTGCGAGGTGGCGAATGTGAGACTTATGACTTTACTGTTGGTGGTTCAGTGATTATGGCGGTGGATATTCCTGGAAATGATTCTATGGTTGATGAAAATGGTTACGTGGGATGCTGGTTGTTGTTAGGCTCAGAGATGATGTTGGGAATGCCCTTGATTTTCTGCCTTTTGGGGTTTTTATGCCTTTTGGGTTTTTTGTTTTTCAGGGACTTTTGGGTTTTTTGGGGGTGTCCCGGGTTTTTGGGTGTGGGATGATTGACCCCTCCCCACCCTTGTATATGGTTTCTTTTTATAATAAATTTGGGGGGGGGGGGGGATAGCCTGGCCTCGAATATTCATTTCCTTAATAACCCTAAAAACCCTAAAACCACCCAAAATCCCTAAAAAAACTAAAAACCAGAAAATTTATAAACAAAGCCTTAATAATATCTAGAAATTTAAAAAACAAAAATACCCTAAAAACCCTATGTAAAAATTGAATACTTAAAAACCTAAAAAATCATAAAATCCAAAAAATTGAAAAAAAACCTAAAACCCCTAAAGTACCTAAAAACCCAAAAAGCAACTAAAAATATAAAAACACCTTAAACATCTAAAAATGATTAAAAACTCAAAAAACCAACAAAACACTAACAAACTCCAAAAACCCTAAAACCAAAAAATAAACATAAATATATAAGAAACCAAAAAACCAAAAATCCCCAAACACCATGAAAATCCCTGAAAACACTAAAAACATGAAAAACCATAACAATCCTTAAAAACTCTAAAAATCAAGAAAAATGTAGAAACCCCAAAAACGCTGAAAACCCCTAAGAATGACATAAAACAATATAATTCATAAAACCACTAAGAAACCAAAACACTGCTAAAAACCCAAAAAATCCTAAAAAAATCCCTAAAACCAAAAAATATATAAAAAAATCTAAAACCCCATAACACCTTAAAAACACTAAAAACCTAAAAAACTATTTAATCCCCTAAAAAAAATAGAAAATACCCTAAATAACATAAAATGAAAAAACCCAAACTCCATAAAAACACTAAAAACCCTAAAATCTCCCAAAATCCATGAAATCCCTAAAAGGTATAAAAATCCTAAAACATGCCAAAAAATAACTTATAATGAAAAAATACTAAAAACATTAAAATAAATAAGAAAACCATAAAAATATAAAAACACTTAAAAACACTAAAAAACATAAAAATGGTAAACACTTTAAAATTCCCTAAAATCCCCAAAAAAACCTAAAGTCCATCCAAATCCCTAAAAACACAAAAAACAATAAAATATCACAAAAAGTCTAAAAATCCCAAAAAATTAAAAAAACCATAAAACCTTAAAAACCATAAGAAAACCTAAGAAATCTAAAACATTATAAACCAATAAATATGATAAAAATCATAAAATACCATAAAATACCCTAAAACTACTAAAAAAAATATTAAAAAAACCTAAAAAACATACAAACCCTTAAACAAAAAAATCATAAAAATCCACTAAAAACTCTAAATACCCTTTAAACTCCTATAAATGTTAAAAATTATAAAAACCAAAAAAAACTAAAAAATCCCAAAAACCACCATTAACCATAAAACCCCAAAACCCTGAAAATAACCCAAAAAAACCCCAAAACCCATAAAAACCCTAGAAGCGCATAGAAATCCTAAAAATATCCTAAGGAATTCATAAAACAAAAAAACCCAATAAACTATGAAAACCAATAGGAAAACCTTAAAAACCTAAGAACACTCAAAACCCCTAATAACATAAAGAACCATAAAACACTAAAATATCTGAAAACTCATAATAAACCCTAAACACCTTAAAATAAATAAAACCCTTAAAAACGAAAAAAAATATTAAAAAATCCATAAAAATACCTAAAAATGTAAAAAATAAAAAAATACCTAAAAAACATAAGAAAACACTAAAAATCTAAATTTACAAAAAACACTTCAAACCCTATAAAACACTAAAAATCCAAATGACCACAAAACCCAAAAAAGAAATAAGAACTCTAAAACTCTTCAAACCACTAAAAACATTAAGAAATCTAAAAAAACATAAAAACCCTAAAAATAAAAAAACCTAAAAAACAATAAACAACAAAAAATGAATTAAATCCCTCCAAATCCCTAAAAGCACTAAAACATCATAAAAGCCTAAAAACCACTAAAAATACCTAAAATATTAAAAAACCATAGAACCATGAAAAACCTTAATAAAACCTTAAAACCCTAAAAACACTTAACTCTCATGAGAAACCTAAAAACCTAAAATCCCTATAAACCCTATAAACCTTAAAAACCTTCAAAATCTCTAAAACCACTAAAAGAAAATAAAAATTATAAAAAGCCCTAAAAATCCCTAAAAACAAAAACATCCTAAAAAAATATGAAAAACAATAAGAAAACCATAAAAACCTAAAAAAAGTTTACACCTAATTAACCAAAATACGCTAAAAAACCCTCAATGGCCCTAAAACCCATAAAACCATTACAACCCATAAATACCCTAAAAACCATAAAACATATTAAAAACCCATAAAACACTAAAAACCCATGAAAAATCTCTATAAAGAACTAAAATTGATAAAAAATCTCTAAAAAAATAAAATCCCTAAAAAATCAAAAACAAAACCTAAAAACCCAAAAAACCATAAAATCCCTAAATAGACTAAAAAACCATAAAATCCTCCAAATCCATAATAATAATAAAATTAATAAAAATCTCTAAAAACCCCTAAAATAATAAAAAAACCCTAAAACGATTAAAAACCCAAATGAAAACCATAAAAATCTAAAAACATGTAAAACCACTAATAAACCTAAAAACTGCTAAAAACCCAAAACACACTAAAAACCTAGAACCCATAAAACCTCATAAAGACATTTAAGACAACAAAGAACACAAAAATCCCATTTAATCCAATAAAGCATCCAAAAAATCAAAAAACCCATAAAACCCTAAAATCCCAAAAAATCCTCTAAAAACCCAAAAAACCAAAAAAAACTCCTAAAACACCTAAAAATCCAAAAAACCGTAAAAATCCCTAAAAATCCATAAAAATAAACAAAAAAATCCCTCAAACACATAAGAACTTATAATTCCCAAAATACCCATAAGAAACCCATAAAAACCTATAAACAATTAAAACCCATAACTAACTAAAAACGGTAAAAACTATAATATCCCTACAATACCCTAAAAATCTAAAGACCCCTCTAGACCATAAAACCCCTAGAAACATAAAAAACCAAAAACCCATAAAAACACAAAAAACCACTACAAATTCTAAAAACCCTTTAAACCCCTAAAAACATTAAAAAATTTAAAACCCCACAAACCTTAAAAACTCAAAAAAACCCAATAACCCCAAATCCCAAAAAAGCAATAAAAACTCTAATAACACTCAAAATCATGAAAAACCATAAAAACTATAAAAATAAAAGAAATCAGTAAAAATCCCAGAATTTTTAAAAAACCCTGAAATCCTCAAATAAAACATTAAAAACCAAAAACACTTAAAACTCCAAAAACCCTAAAAACCCTAAAACATGCTAAAACCCTTAAAACCCCTGAAAACCAAAAAACATAATAATAACCCAAAAAACCATAAAAACCCCTACAAACCAAAATAAACCCAAAAAATCAAATAAAAAGTCTAAAAACCCATAAAATTTGAAAAAACAATAAAAACATATAAAATCTCTAAAACCCTAAAAAACCATAAAAATACCTAAAAATACCAAAAAACATAAAAAACCTAAAAACTATAAAACCCCCTAAAGAAAATTTAAAAACCTAAAACACTTAAAACCCATAAAAAAATCAAAATGATAAAAACCATAAAAAACTCCAAAAAACCTAAAAACCATTAAAAACCGTCAATGTCCCTAAAAGCCCTAAACATGGATAAAATCCATAAAAACCCATAAAAATCAAAAAAAATCCTTAAAATTTCCTCAATAATTAGAAAACACATAAACCCCTGAAAAAATCTTAAGAAAACCCTATAAACCTGAAAACCCTTAAGACAACTAAAAAACTAGAAATGTTAATACCCTAAAAGACCCTATAAATCCTTAAAAATCATACAAACTGAAAACCCGTAAAACCACCTAAAATCCTAAAAATCAATAAACCAATTTAAACCTCTAAAAATGATAACCCTCCAAAAAACCCCGATATCCAAAAAAAACCCTTAAACACTCCAACGACCACTAAAAACACCAGAAAGTAATTAAAACGTGAAAAAAAACAAAACACCGAAAAAACCCTTAAAATCTTTAAGAACCCTACAAAATTAAAAACACAAAATATTCCTAAAATCATAGAAAATTTAAAAACCTATAAAAACCAAAAAATCCTATAGATATATGAAAAAACGAAAAAACAATTAAAACCCCTAAAAAATCTAAAAAATGATTACAACCCTAAAAAACCATAAAACCCAAAAAAACCCAAAAAACCCACGAAATCCATAAATACACTTAAAACCATAAATTTTATAAAAAATAAATAAAATTTTTAATAACATTAAAATACCTAAAACCCAAAATAAAACATTAAAATAGTAAAAACATTAAAACCCTAAGCACCTAAAACATGATGAAATCCAAAAAAAAACCAAAAAATTAAACAAAAAACACTATAACCTCTGAAAAAATAAAACTCCAAAAACCATAAAATACCCTAAAAACCCATAAAAACCTAAAAACCTGCCAAAAAAATTAAAAACCTTTTCAACCCCAAAAAAAGTTAAAAAACTCTAAAAACAATTAAAAATCATCAAAATATAAAAAACCCCTTTAATCCCAGAAAACAATAAAAAAATAAAAAAACCCAAAACATCATACCCACCAATATATCTAAAAACTATAAAACCCTTAAAAATTATAGAAAATCACTAAAAATCCCACAAAATTTAAAAAGCTATAAAACTCCCAAATAAATCTAAGAAAACCTTAAAAACCAACAAACATGTAAAGTCCATAAAGTCATAAAAACATTTATGAAATTAAAACCTTAAATCCCTAACACCTCTAAAAATCCATAAAATCCCTAAATACCCATAAAACAACTAAAATACCATGAAAGTCCAAAAAATCCCCAAAACATAAAAAATCATAAAAATCCTTAAAAATTCATAAAAATTTTAAAAAAAAACCTAGAAATTCTATGAAAACATTTAAAACCTAGTAGCACATAAAACCCCAAAAAATATAAAAACACTAAAAACCATAAAACCCCTAAAATTAGTCATTAAATCCAAACATCCATAAAAAACTTAAAAATAAATAAAACCATAAAAACCCCAAATACCACTAAAGACCCACTAAAAACTCTAAAACCTCATTAAATCACTAAAAACAATAAAAATTTTAAAAAAAGGAAAAACACTAAAACACAAAAAACACAAAGAAACCCCATAAAACATACAAACCATAAAAACCCTAAAAACGCCTCAAAACCAACAAAACCCCAAATACCCCAGAACACCATAAAATTAAAAAAAAAGACCTAAAACCCCATAAAAACCATAAAAAACCCTTAAAACCATGGAAACCTATAAGAAAATCTTAAAAACTGAAAAATACTTAAAACCCATTTTTTTTTTAAAAACCCCTAAATCCCTAGAAAACCCTAAAAAATCTATAAAACCTGAATGTACTTAACAGAACTAAAAACCGTAAAAAATGATAAAACCCTATAAAACCCAAATTAGATCCAAAAAACCCTAAAAACTAAAAAAAAATTAAACCTAGAAACCTTATAAAATCTTAATAACACATAAAATTTATAATGAAAACCAAAAACACAAAGGGCAATTTAAACCCTAAGAACATGAAACAACTCTAAAAACCTAAAAATCCCTAAAATCAGAAAAAACATGAAAACCATAGAACCCTAAAAATTGTTAAAACCCCTAAAACCATAAAAATCCTATAAATTTTCTAAAAATCCATAAATCATTAAAAATAATATAATACTTGAATGACCCTATGGAAACCTAAATTACCATAAACACTTAAAACATATAAAACCCTAAAAAATATAAACACCCTAAAATCTCCAAAGAACCATCAAAATACCTAAAAACCCTAAAATAAAATTCAAATCTCAAAAAATCCATAAAACATTATAGAAATATAAAATACATAAAAACCCTAAGAAAACCTCAAAACCATAAAAACTTAAAATCCATGAAAACCGAAATAACTATAAACCCCTAAAAACACAAAAATTCTAAATATACCTAATACCCTAAAAAATAAAAAACATAAAAACCCCAAAAACATAAAAACCATAAAGCACCTAAGAAAACCTTAATAATCAACAGACAATTAGAACCGCTAAATACCAATGAATTCTAAAAACACAAAAAGATCCTAAAAAACCTAAACCCCCTTAAAAACTATAAAAACCCCTACAAAGAATATAACATAATAAAAAACTCATAAACCCCAGAAACTCAAAAAAAAATTTATAACCCCTTTGAACCCCTAAAAAAGTTCAAAAAATATTAAAAACTAGATGATCAAAAAAACCCAAATTATTACTAATTAAAGCTATTAATTACTAATTATCACTAATTATTTCTAATTATAGAAAATTTTACCAATTACCACTAATTGTTATTAATTTCCTTTAATTATTGTTAATTACTGCTAATTATTACTAATAACTGCTAATTATTACAAATTACCACTAATTAATACTAATTACCACTAATTATTACTAATTACTTCTAATTATTACTAATTATATATAATTTTTACTAATTATCGCTAATTATTTCTACTTAAAGAGAATTATAACAAATTACCGCTAATTATTACTAATTATTACTAATTCCAAATAATTATTACCAAATACCAATAATTATTTATAATTACCACAAATTATTATTAATTACCACTAATTATAACAAATTACTCCTAATTAATATGATTTTTTACGAATTGCCACTAATTATTTCTATTTATTAGTAAATACTACTAAATATTAATAATTATTTATAATTTTTAAAAATTAGTAATATTTATTAATATTTATTACTAATTATTACTTATTATTACTAATTAGTACTAATTATTAGTAATTAACACAAATTATAACAAGTTACCGCTAATTATAAGTAATTACTGCAAATTAATACAAATTATTACAAATTACTGTTCATTATTACTAATTATTGCTAATTAATAATAATTAATAATAATTAATAATAACTAATGTTAATTATTACTAATTACATATATTTATTACTAATTACCGCTAATTATTACTAATTATCGCTTCTTATTACTAATTACATGTAATTATTACGAATTATTAGTAATTGCCACTAATTATTACTATTTGTTACTAATTATTACCATTTATTACTAATAATTACTAATTATTACTAATTATTACTAATTATTACTATTTGTTACTATTTACCTTTAATTATTACTAAATATTAATATTTATTAATATTTGCTTCAAATTATTACTAATTGTTACTAATTATTACTAATTACACTAATTATTATTAATTACAATTAATTATTACTATTTACTTCTAATTATTACTAATTATTGTGAATTATTAATAATTACCATGAATTATTACAAATTACCGCTAATTATTACTATTTACCACTAATAAATACTAATTACAGAAAATTGTTACTAATTATATAAATGTATTACAAGTTATTACTATTTGTTACAAATTATTACTATATGTTATTAACTATTATTATTTACTGCTAATTATTACTATTTACCATTAGTTATTACAAATTACCACTATTTATTTCTATTTATTTCTAACTAAAACTAATTATTACTAATTACCGCTAATTATTACTTATTACCACAAATTATAACTAATTACCACTAATTATTTCAAATTACCTCTTATTATTACTAATTATTGATACTGATTACTAATTACCGTTAATTATTACTATTTACCACTAATTTTTACTAATTACCTCTAATTATTAATATTAATTACTATTTATTAATATTTAATTCTCTTATTAACATTTTTTACTATTTATTAATATTTATTACTACTTATTACTATTTATTACTATTTATTTGTAATTACAACTAATTTTTATTAATTACCGCTAATTATTACTTATTACTTCTCCTTTTTACTAATTACTACTAATTATTACTAATTACTTAAAATTATTATTAATCGCCAATAATTATTACAAATTACAACTAATTATTTCTAATTATTACTAATTATTACTAATTATTACTATTTATTACCAATTATTACTATTTATTGCAATTTATTACTATTTACTTCTAATTATTATATTTAACGCTAATTATTACTAATTATCATAATTATTACTGATTACCACTAATTATTACTAATTATTACCATTTGTCACTAAAAATATCTATTTATCGCTAATTATTCTTATTTACCTCTAATTATTAATATTTTCAGCTAATTATTATTAATTATTACAAATTACTACTAATTATTACTATTTAGAACTATGTATTATTAATTATTACTATTTACTTTTATTTATTACTACTGATTACTAATTATTACTAAATATTACTTTATGTTACTATTTATTACTATTTATTACTAATTGTTACTAATTATTACTATTTACTATGTTTTACTAAAAACCAAAAAATTCTAAAACCCCAAAAAAACCATAAAACCTTAAAAATATGAAAGAAACCCTAAAACCCTTAAAAATCATAAAAACACTAAAAATGCCTAATGGTTAAAAACCCTAAATGACAAAAAACCCAAAAGAAAACATTAAAACCTAAAAACACATAAAACCACTAAAACCCCGTAAAAACCTAAAAAATACTAAATCCCTATCAACCATAATAAGATCCAAAAACTCCATGAAAACCATTAAAAAACCTAAAACTCATAAAAAAACCCAAACACCCAAAAAAACTATAAAACTCTTTAAACTCTTACAAACATTGAATAGCATTTAAAAATCTTAAAAACCGTAAACACTTAAAAAACCCTAAAACCAAATACAACCAAAAACCCTATAAAACCCAAAAATCCACAAAAATACACAAGATTAAAAACCCTAAAACCCTTGAAAAACCCAAAGAAAACAACACAATTCTAAAGACATGAAAACCACTAAAAAATTCAAATGAAAAAAATCATAAAAACTATAAAACCCTAAAAGACCCTAAAACACTCAATGACCATAAAAACCCAAAAAAAAACAGTTAAAATAAACTAAAAAATCTAAAATTACATAATACATGAAAAAAATAAAACACCTAAAAATCCTAATAAAATCATAGAAAATAAAAAACACATAAAACCATTAATAATCCTAAAATCCCATAAAACCCCAAAAAAACTAAAAACTCTAAAAACCTTTTAAAACCCAAAAAAGGTAAAAAATATAAAAAACCATGAAACACCTAAAAATATCAAAACCCCATAAAAATATAAAAATACAAAAAACATTAACACTCAAAAACCAATAAAATCCCTAAACCCCTACAAACCCATAAAAACACTAAAAAATCCCTAAAAATCACTATAATGTAAAAAACCCAGAAACCCTTTCAACTATAATAAAACCATATAAAAGGAAACACACTTAAAATAGCTAAAACCCTAAACACCTTAAAACCCATGAAATAGTAAAACCCTTAAAACCATAAAAATAACCAAAACCCTTAAAAACCATAAAAATAGTAAAAATTCCCTAAAAATACCCAGGAACATAAACATCCCTAAAAATATAGAAAAAACCCTACCAAAATGATAAAAAACTAAAAAAAACATAAAACCATTAAACACTAAAAACCCTAAAACACATAAAAACCATAAAACCCCTAACAACTTTAAAAAATAAAAAATAAAATCTTAAAAACATAAAAAAAAATTTAAAACAAAAAACCATAAAACCCCCTAAAACCCTAAACACCCTTAAAATCTCTAAAACCCCTAAAAATGATCAAAATCCAAAAAAATCCAAAAAATGTAAAAATTCCAAAAAACCCTAAAAAAAATCTAAAAATCTAAAAATCCATAAATCACTTAAACCCCATAAAAAAATAAAAAAATTCTAAAACACTAAAAATAATAAAAAAAAATCCCCTAAACCCTCCTAGAATACTAAAAACCCCTAAAAGCAATAAAATACCACAAATTTCCAATAAAAATCATTGAAATCAATAAAATCGTCAAAACGACTAAAAACCACTAATTAAAACACAATAACATAAGAATCCTAAGACTCTTAAAAATCCAGAAAAACCAAAAAAAACCATAAAAGCCTAAATACCATAAAACCTGAGAAAAACATTGAAATTCTCTAAAAACCCAAAAATGTCGTTTAAAAACTAAAAACTCAAGAAAACATTAAATCTATAAAATTGATAAAAACTCTATGGAAAATTTCAAACACTTAAAAAATTAACAAATATTTAATAAAAAACACTAAAAACCACTAAAAACTCATAAATATACTAAAAATCCAAAAAATTTAAATAACCCTAAAAACACATATGAAACCCTTAAGAACCTAAAAACAATTAAAACCAATAAAATTTATAAAACCCCCTAAATACCCTCAAAATAACAAAAAACCAAAAACCCAATAAAATCATAAAAATTCAATAAAAATCCCTAAAAATGTAAACAAACCTAAAAACCCTAAAAAATTGTAAGAAAAAATTGAGTCCAAAAAAATCAAAACTAGTAAAAAACCTAAAAACACTAAAATCCCCCCAAAACCCTAAAAGGTACTAAAACTAATAAAACCCCTAAAACATAAAACAACTAAAAAACCATAAAAACACTAAAACCAAACATACCCACTCAAAATCTATAAACCCTTTAAAACCGAAAAGGTGATTAATTTCATTAAAAAATCTAAAAAAACCAAAAAAACCAAAAAAAAATAATTAAAACCCTAATATCCCTCCAAATACCTAAAAATAATAAAACCATACAATCCTAAAAAATCTATATAAATCCCAAAAAAAATATAAAAAACCATAATAACCTTGATATTATCTATGAAAACTTTAATACCATCACTAAAAACCTAAAAACACTAAAAACCCAAAAAACCCAAAAAACCAAAAAACACAACAAAATAAATAAAATTCTTAAAATTCAATTAAATTCATAAAAATTTCAAAAATACCCTATAACAAAACAAAAAAAAGATAACCTAAAAGCATAATGAAAATTATAAAAACTAAAAAAAACATAAAACCCCTAAAAACATAAATATATGTAAAAATTTTAAAAAATCCAAAAACCCTTAAAAATCGTTAAAACCCCTAAAAAGATTAAAACCCCTAAAATACATAAAATCCATAAAAACCAATAATAACTCTAAAAACCATTAAAACCCTATAAAATTTATAAACTCAAAAAAACCTGAAAACCCTAAAAACTCAAAAACAATTCTGAAAAAAATCCCAAAAACCAGAAAATTGCCAAAACCCCTAAAAATCTATAAAACCCTAAAAATCAGTAAAAAAATTAAAAAGGATCAAAATATAAAACCCCTAAAATATCTAAAAATGATAAACCTAAAATCACTAAAACCACTAAGAAAACCTTAAAAACCTAGAAACAATTAATAACCCTAAAAACAGTAATCCTTAAAAATTATTAAAAATCCTAAGAACTATAAAATCCATAAAACCCACAAAAAGCCCTAAAAACATATAACCCAATAAAACCTCTAAAACACTTTAAACACTTAGAAACATTTAAAATATACAAAAACACTAGAAACCCAAAAAACCCAAAAAAGAACGAAAACCCCAAAAAAATGAACCCCCAAAACCATAAAAAACATTAAAACCCTCAAATTCCCTAAAAATAATAAAAATATCCAAAAAATACTTAAAAATCAATACAATTCATAAAATATAAAAAAATACTAATGACCCTTAAAACACTATTAAAAACATAAAAACATAAAAACACTTAAAATCCCTAAAACCTTAAAAACGCTAAAAACCCTAAAAAACCCTAAAACAACTAATAACAATAAATAATCTCGTAAAACATAAAATACCATCAAAATCCATAAAAATCCTAAAAATCCTTAAAAACCAAGAAAACCATAAAATCCTTGACAACACCTTGTAAAACATTAAAAATCTAAAAAAAACTTAAAATCCCTATCATACCTCAAAACACTTAAACCCCTAAAGAGCCCTTAAAATAACCTAAAACACCCCAAAACCTATAAACACCAAAAACCCCAAAAACCAAATAAAACACTATAACCCAGTAAAATCTCTAACAACCCTTTAAACCTCTAAAAATATTAAAAAATATAAAAAACATTAAAACCCCTAAAAACATTAAATAAACTCTAAAACCCCAAAATAACTTTAAAAACAAAAAAAAGTTCAAAATCCACAAAAACCACTAAAACAATTAACAATCCTAGAAAATACATCAAAATCCTAAAAAATTTAAAAAACACAAAAAATTTGAAAAAAATAAGAAAACCTTTAAAAAACACTCAACTCCCCTAAATATCCTAAAAATTACAAAAGCACTAAAAACCAAAAAAAATGCAAAACCCACTAAAAAATTACAAAAAATCCCTAAAATTCATAAAAATCATCAAACTCAAAATAAATCCATAAAAATATTAAAAAATGTAAAAAAAGTAAAATATTGAAAACCTTAAAAAACATAAAAAACTAAAAACACATAAATCCCCAAAAATCCTAAAAAAATATAAAAACCCTAAAAATATTAAAAAACCCTAATACACCTTAAAATCATAAAAAACCCCAAAAAAACCATTAAAAATCCTAAAAAACCTAAAAAATACAAAAAATTATAAAACCCTAAAACCCTAAAAAATGAAAAGAAAACCTTCATAATGTAAAAACACTTAAAAATTCAAAAAAAATGTAAAAATGGTAAATAGGCTAAAAAGACACTAAACCCCAAAACAACAAAACCCCCTTAAAACCCCTAAAACCCCATGAAAACATTAAAACCTATAAAAACACTAAAAACCCTTTAAACCACTAAAACACAAAAAATCACAAAAAAACATTAAAAATCACAAAAGCCCTAAAACTCAAAAAACCTAAAAACAATAAAAATCCTAAGAAAACCTAAAAACCCTCAAAATCCAAAAAACCTTATAAAACATAAATTCCTAAAAAATCCCTAAAATGTAAATAACCTTAAAATCCTGAAAATACTTAAGAAACACTTATGAATCTAAAAAAACACTAATAAAACCTACAAATTATAAACTCCCTAAAAACCATAAACCCTAAAAAACCCTAAAAACTATAAGCTCTCCAAAAATCCTTCAAAATCCCAAAAAAACTAAAATCATAAAAAACCTAGAAATATCTAAAATTCCCTAAAAATTTAAAAAATCATAAGAACCCAGAAAACACCAATTATAATTTTTAAAACATGAAACTACTTAATATCCTAAAACATAATAATTTCTAAAACCCCTAAA
Organism: Viscum album; assembly: GCA_963277665.1. Classification (NCBI taxonomy): domain Eukaryota; kingdom Viridiplantae; phylum Streptophyta; class Magnoliopsida; order Santalales; family Viscaceae; genus Viscum; species Viscum album. Next base: position 2,121,256,086 of record OY728120.1, read on the forward strand.
ATGGCCCAAAAACAAAAAACCACAAAATTACCTAAGAACTAAAAACACTTTAAACCTCTAAAAACAATATAAAACTCAAAAAAACATTAAAAACAATAAACACTAAAAACACATAAAACACAAAAAAAAACTATAACACTCTAAAAAATAGAATAAACCCTTAAAACCCATCAAAATCCCCAAAAACCTAAAAAACATAAAAACCTAAAATTTTAAAAAAAATAACAGAAAATGTTAAATACCCTAAAAAACCATTGGAAAACCGTAAAAATTTAAAAAAACTTAAAACCCCTAAATTCTAAAAACAATAAAATCCTAAAAAATCATAAAAACCATAAACCCCTCAAAATTCCTAAAAACCCAAAATCAATAAAAATACTAAAAATTACTAATAATTCCCTAATAAAGTAAAAATTACAAAACCCCTAAACACCCCAAATAAAACCATTAAAACCTAAAAACCCAAAATACCCATATAACCATAAAACCAATAAAACACTATAAACCCCTAAAAACCTTATAAACCAAAAAAAGTAAAAAGTTCCTTTAAACCCCTAAAACGTTTTAAAATATTTAAAAACCTCAAAAATACTAAAAACCCAAACAAAATCATAAAAAAATCAAAAAATACCCTAAAACCCCTAAAACATCTAATAAACCAAAAAATCACTAAAAACCCTTAAAACAATAAAAATCCTAATAATTTATAAAAATCACTAAAGATATAAAAAACCAAAAACCCATGAAAATCCATAATAAAACATTAAAGCTGTAAAACAAATAAAAACCCTAAAAACATAAAAATTATAAAACCCAAAAAAAAACCTAAAACCCAAAAAAACCCTAATAACTATCAAAATCCTTAAAACCTTAAAAACCATAAAACCATAAAAATCATAAAATCCCTAAAAACGTAAAAACCCCAAAAAATTGAAACCTCTAAAATACCCATAAATCATAAAAACACTTAAAACTCATAAATACCAAAAAAAAACCACATAATGGTCCTGATAAACCTCTAAAACACATTAAAAAATAAACTCAAAAAAACCCAAAAAACTTCTAACAGCTATAAAACCCTTCAATCCCCTAAAAATTTTAAAAACACTAAAATCCCATAAAAAATGAAAATTGAACCCCCCAACCATAGAATATCATAAAAACCTAAAAACTATAAAACCCTAAAACACCAAAAAATCATTAAAACCCTTATATAACCCCCGAAATCCCTTAAAATATTAATAGACTGTAAATATATAATAAAACCCCTAAAATTTTATGAAAATGAAAAAACCCTAAAAACCTAGAAAACCCCAAAGAAAACAACAAAATCCTTAAAAAACATAAAACCCCTAAAAAACCCAAAAAAATCTAAAACCCATAAAAGCCCATAAAAACCTTTAAAACCCTAAAACCCATTTAAAATCTAAAAAACAACTAAAAACTCTAAAAACCCTTTAAATTGGAAAAATGATAAAAAACTCAAAAAATCCTTAAAATCCATAAAAACTCAAAAAAACCCAAATACCCCTAAAAACATAAAACCCCATAAAACCTTAAAAACCCTAAATTTCCTCCAAATTACTAAACCCACTAAAAACCATAAAAATCTTAAAAATTTGATTAAAATATAAAAATACCATAAGACCCTAAAAACTCCGTAGAAAACCATAAAAACATAAAACACATAAAACACATAAAAATCATAAAAAATAGTAAAACCCCCAAATAACCCAAAATACCCAAAAAAACCCCTACAATCATAAAAATCATAAAAAAAACCCTAAAATCCAAAAAACCATAAAAAAAATAAAAATCCAAAAAATCCAATAGATTAATAAAAACATAAAAACATTATAAACCCCTAAAATCCTAAAAAATATAAAAAATATAAAATAAACATAAAACCATAAACCACTATAGAATAATTAAAACCCCCAAAATCCCATAAAACCCCAAAACCCAATGAACATAATAAAACCCATTTTAACTCATAAAAATGATAAAAAAACTCTAAAAAACCATTAAACCACTAAAACTAAAAATATACCAAAAAAGAAAAAAACCATAAAAACCCAAGAAACCCTAAAATTCACTAAAAACACTAAAAGATTAAATATCCGAAACATCCGAAAAATCCAAAGAAAACATAAAAACCCCTAAAACCTTTAAAAACGATACGAAAACCTTTACAAACTACAGACACATTAAATCTATAAAACCTGATAAATTATAGAATCCCTAAAAACCAAAAAGATACAAAAAATACAAAATACCATTAACAACCAATAAAACCCCTAAAAAAGTTAATTCCCATAGAAACCCAAAAACACACTAAATATTATTAGAACCCATTGCACCTTACAAAATGTTAAAAAATTAAAAAACCCTAAAGCTCTAAAATACTGAAAAAAACATATAATCTGAAAAACCCAAAAAATTCCTAAAACCACTATGAACCCTAAGAACCCTAAAATCCCTAAAAACCATAAAATTCATAAAAACTATAAAAAATAACAAAAAATCATAAATATATAAAAAACCCCTAAAAACATTAAAAAATACTATGAAAACTTAAAAAACATCAAAACACTTAAATCCACTAAAAACCAAAAAATTCTAAAACCCCAAAAAAACCATGAAACCTTAAAAATATGAAAGAAACCCTAAAACCCTTAAAAATAAAAAAAACACTAAAAATACCTAATTGGTAAAAACCCTAAATGACAAAAAACCCAAAAGAAAACATTAAAACCTAAAAACACATAGAACCACTAAAACCCTGTAAAAACCTAAAAAATACTAAATCCCTATCAACCCTAATAAGATCCAAAAACTCCATAAAAACCATTAAAAACCTAAAACTCATAAAAAAACCCAAACACCCAAAAAAACTATATAACCCTTTAAACTCTTACAAACATTTAATAGCATTTATAAATCTTAAAAACCGTAAACACTTAAAAAACCCTAAAACCAAAAACAACCAAAAACCCTATACAACCCAAAAATCCACAAATATACACAAGGTTAAAAACCCTAAAACCCTTGAAGAACCCAAAGAAAACAACACAATTATAAAGACATGAAAACCACTAAAAAATTAAAATGAAAAAAATCATAAAAAATCTAAAACCCTAAAAGACCCTAAAACACCCAATGACCATAAAAACCCAAAAAACAGTTAAAATATACTAAAAACTCTAAAATTACATAATACATGAAAAACAATAAAACACCTAAAAATCCTAATAAAATCATAGAAAATAAAAAACACATAAAACCATTAAAAATCCTAAAATCCCATAAAACCCCAAAAAAACTAAAAACTCTAAAAACCTTTTAAAACCCAAAAAAGGTAAAAAAAATTAAAAAACCATGAAACACCTAAAAATATCAAAACCCCATAAAAATATAAAAAAACAAAAAACATTAAAACTCCAAAACCAATAAAATCCCTAAACCCCTACAAACCCATAAAACCCTAAAAAATCCCTAAAAATCACTATAATGTAAAAAACCCAGAAACACTTTAAACTATAATAAACCCTTATAAAAGGAAACACACTTAAAATAGTTAAAACCCTAAACACCTTAAAACCCATTAAATAGTAAAACCCTTAAAACCATAAAAATAACCAAAACCCTTAAAAACCTTAAAAATAGTAAAAATTCCCTAAAACTACCCAAGAACATAAACATCCCTAAAAATACAGAAAAAGCCCTACCAAAATGATAAAAAACTAAAAAAACATAAAACCATTAAACACTAAAAACCCTAAAACACCTAAAAACCATAAAACCGCTAACAACTTTAAAAAATAAAAAATAAAATCTTAAAAACCATCTAAATAAATTAAAATCCCTTTAAACTCATAAAAATGTTAAAAACTATAAAAAACCCTATAAACCCTAAAAACTACAAAATCCCAAAAAACCCAAAAAAATCGTAAAACCCTATGAACAAAAAAACCTAAAATTTCCTAAACCACTACAAACATAAAAACCTAAAAAAATACCTTTAAATCTTCAAAAATATAAAATTCACAACAACCATAAAAACCATATGAAAACCTAAAACCCATAAAAACATTTTAAACCACTATAAAATATAAAAAACGTAAAAAACCATAAATAACCCTACAATCCCCAATAACCGTAGACTGTCAAAATCCCGAAAACCCAAAAAATGATAAAAATCATAAAAAAGACCTAAATTCCTAAAAAATTTAAAAAACCCTATGGAAACTATAATACCATAAAAACAATAAAACCCAAAAAATCCCTAGAAAACAAAATGATATCTTATAACTCTGAAAACCCCTAAAACACTTCAAAAACCCTAAATACCCAATAAACCCCTAAAAACTTAAAAACCCGAAAAAAAATCCCAAATCCGTTTAATCCCCTTAAAAGGTTAAATCCCTATAAAAACATTAAAAAAACAAAAAAAACCCTGAAAATAAATTAAAAACATCAAATTTTCTAAAAACCGTAAAAACCATTAAAATCATAAAAAATCCGAAAAAATACATGAAACATAAAGATCTCTAAAAACCTTGAAAACCTTTAAAAACCATACAAATATAAATAACCTAAAATCCATAAGGACCTACAAAATACCTAAAAACCCTATAACCCCTTAAAATGCATCAAAGTCCCTAAAATACATAGAAATATAAAACCACTAAAAAGTATGAAAATCCATATGATAATCATAAAAACATAAAAACATTTATAACCCCTTAAATCCTAATAAATGCTAAAAACCCATAAAAACCATAAAAAACCCAACCCCTGCCCCCCCCCCCATACATAAAAATAACTAAAAATCAGAAAAACCCTAAAAATCCATAAAACCCCCATAATCAATAAAAAATATAAAAAAACTCAAACCCCCTAATACATTAAAAAACACTAAAAACCATTAAAAACACCTAAAAACTAAAAAAACCCTAAAATCCAAAAATACCATAAAAACCTTCAATGGTAAAAAGTCCCTCAAAATCCCTTAAAACCATAAAATAATAAAAATTCTAAAGAACCCAAATAGTATGTAAAAATGTAAAAAACACTAAAAACCATGAAAACCCCTAGGAAAAAATTAAAAACCTAAAAAAACTTAGAACTCATCAAAAAACAAATGAACACTAAAACATAAAACCCTTAATAACCTTAAAAGCCCCAAAATCCTTAAAACCCCTAACAAATAATAAATATCTCAAAAAAACCAAAAAATTACATAAAAAGTAAAACCCTTAAACCCCAAGAAAACCCAAAACGAACCTTAAAAACCTGAAAACACTTAAAACCTATAAAAAACCTAAAAATTGATGAAAAAACTGACAAAAAATAAAACATAAAAACTTTAAAACACCTAAAAATCAGAAAAACCAAAATACCCATAAAAACATTAATACCACAAAAAACACTAAACCTCCTTAAAACCCCTAAAAATGTTAAAAACAATAAAAAACATTACAACCCCGAGAAAACAAAAAAAATACTAAAACCCCAAAAAAGCATAAAACTATAAAAATAATATAATCCTAAAACCCCTAAAAATATATAAAATCCATTGAAACTATAACAATCCTTAAAAATATCAAAAATATTCGAGAAATGAAAAAAAAAACAAAATCCCCTAAAAATCGAAAAGAAAACCTTAAAACCCTGAAAACATAAAACCCCTAAAAACCTAGAAATGATAAAAACCAAAAAAACCCTAAAACCCAAAAAGAATCATAAAAACCATAAATATACCTAAATACCTAAAAACCAATAAAATTCAAAAAATCCCTAAAAACTCTATACCAAAAAAACATTAAAACTCCAAAAACCAAATAAAAACCCTAAAAACCCACTAAAACTATGAAAATATATTAAACCCCTAAAAACATTAATGTTTCGCACTGTAATTGGGGATGAACTCATTTGTTTAAGGTTTAAACATTCCAATCATATTCTAATGTTTTTGTTCATAAAACTGGAAACATACAATTATTCTATATCCATTTGGACCTACATTCCAATGGTAGGTTCTTATTAGTTATGAACCAATGAGGCTTAAGAATTTGTACTGGTCGAAAGGGTGGGAGGTTGTACTCACCACACCTTTTGAGGCGAATTATTGTCTACTCTGGGAATCTCATTATAGATTTAAGTCATGTTCGTGAATCCTTATTAAAATACCAAGTATGAAAATGAGCTTTCCGTTAGATTTGAAAATCAATGATTAGTATGTAGGATGTTTAGAGAATCTTTTATATTTATTCGAAGATCTTCATCGATAGAGAATCATCTGTATTTGTTAGAGATCCATAGTCAATGGTATCATTCAACACATTATATAGAAATATCTTGGTCAATATGATAACCATACTGGTTTTAGAGCCACTCAGCGGGGCACTTGAAGTTTATTGTCATTCAGAAGGACATGGATTATTTATGAGTTGGGATCGTACCCGCAGATGAACTACCTACGAATACTTTGATTTAGAAAAGGAATCAAAACCTTTGTAGTTCGAGTAAAGAAGTATGATTTTTATGCATGATTTATGGCTCAAAGAAAGATTTCATAATTACTTTTACACTCTAACATCACGTGAGTCATGCTCGGTGTGAGAAACAATAGGTTTTGGTAAAACCAGACAATTGTGCCACGAAAGATGAAATCATAAAAAATAATGTGGGACTTAGGTATGTATGACTACCCAGATAGATGAGTATTGGGATTTACTTCAGAGAAGAAACATAGGAACAAGTTCCATAAAGGTATATCTACTTTATGTAGATTTGGATACATAACTTAGGGATTACTCCTAAGAAGGATTCCCAAATTACAGGGGACTTATGATTGGGTTTTACTCCTGAGAAGAACTCCCAAATAAAAAGTATATTAAGACAGATTAAGAGAAATTATGACTCGGGATTATTCCTGAGAAGGATTCCCAGGTTAAAAGGATTTGTGAACTGGGGCTTATTCCTGAGGAGGATGCCAAGGTTAAGGGAATTTGGAACTTGGGGCTTACTTCTGAGGAGGATGCCCTAAATTAGGGAACATGGGGCTTACTCCTGGAAAATGATGCCCAAAATTAAGGGAACTTGATGACTGGGGATTACTTCTGAAAAAGAGGCATAGGTTAAGGGACATGGGGCTTACTCCTAAGGAGGATGCCCAAATTAAAGAAATTAGGACTGCGGCTTTCTCCTGAGAAGGAGTCCTAGGTTAAGGGTCCTCGCATCTTAAAGGATGACGTTGAATGAATGAAATCTATATCCTTAGTGACATAAAGATATGTAAATCACTAGGTTTTAAGAGATGTTACACAGAATTCCTTTCAAATAAGGAAGCCAATAAAGGAACCATGCCAAAAATGGCTCTACAAATGGTTTTGAAGGCTATGTCTTGAAGAGGAGAGGTGGATTTGAATAAGTGAGGTGAATAGGTAGGAGGGTTACCCAAAAAGAAGTAGGCGTGCAGTTCCTGTTGGGGTGCGCAGGTACTGGTCGTGCATGTATACCTACACGACACATAGGTAACTGTTTGATGGTCAACCCATAGGTTAATACTTGGGAAAGGCTTGGCTCAAGCCCTTAGTATTATCCCTGAAGACTTTTAAATGAATGGCGCACATGTTATGTTGATGGAATAAGGAGGCGTACAGGTGTGTCCATTTCCTGGAAGAGTTAGACACTTAGGCTCGCATGTGTTGGTGAATTTCAACACTTTGTCCTTGTTCCCCCCCTTTAGATCTTCTGTTCTAGGAAAGAAATTACCTTAGAAGTGTTCGGAAGGTTTCGAGAAGAGACAAGGGCGTTGAGACCTCAAATCTGTGTTTTTGGATTTTTTTCTCTTCTAAATGGGGGGCCCACAAGGGATATTTATAGCCTGCTGAAGACCCCGGGCGAAAATCAAATAGGGTGTGCAAGTCACCTGTGCGACCACTATGTGGCACGCAAGAATACTTGGGCACCATGATGAAACTTGCATGACCTAAGTGAATACAAATAATCTTTCATGCCATTTCCAATTTTTGATGTTTCTTCAAAGGATGAATCAATTTGTTTTAAGGTATTTTACCTTTTCATTCATTAGACTCTGTGACGGAAAGGAGGGTCAACAATTAAAAAACTCTAAATCCCCTAAAACCACTAAAAAACTGTATAACCCTAAAGAACCATAAAAAACCTAAAACCCCTAATAACCCTAAACCCTAAAAATTCCAAGAAACCCTAAAAAATGAAAAAAAATCCATAAAAATTTCTAAAAATATAAAATCACAAAAAATTGCTAAAAACACCTAGAAAATCATAAAAACCTTAAAACATATAAAATCCATAAAAACCTAAAAATGATAAAAACCACAAAAAACCCTAAAACCCCATAAACCCCTCAAAATCCCAATAAAACCCACGAACATAGACAATCAAAAAAAGCACAAAAACCTAAAAAATGAAAAAAAAAACATTGAAAAATCCAAAAACACCAAAAAACCCAAAACCCCAAAAACCCAAAAAATCATTAAAAAATCCAAAAATCCAAAAATCCACTATAAACTCTAAAAATCCCTTTAAACACCTAAAAACAGTAATACTCTAAAAACCCTTTAAAACACTAAAACATAAAAAACATATAAACCCAAAAAAATACCCTAAATCCCCTAAAACCCTTAATACCATCAAAATCACAAAAACCCATATAACCTTAACAATCCAAAAAAATCCAACAAAATACAATTAAATTTAAAACCACATAAAAACCCTAAAAATCCTATATAACCGTTAAAAACCTAATAACACTTAAAACCCTGAAAAACCCTAAAAATGCTAAAAAGGCTCATAAAAACTAAAAAACGTAAAACCCATCAATTTCAAAAAAAACACCAAAATCCATAAAAAACCAAAAAATCCTTAAAATCCCTAAAATGTGAAAACCCATAAAATCCATGAAAACAAAAAGGAAAACCATACAACCCAAAAAACAGGTAAATCAACTAAAAATCCTAAAACAATTAAAAAACCCTAAAACTCCTAAAAATACCCTAAAACCATAAAACCCCCCAAAACCATGAATCCCCTAAAACCCATAAAAAACCTAAAACCCCCTAAAAACACATAAAAACCTTAAACCCACTAAAAACATAACACCCCTAAAAACCTAAAAAATGAAAAAACTCTAAAAAATCCTTATGAAAGCAAAAAACATTAAAACCCATAAAAATTCTAAAAATCCATAAAAATACATAAAAATGTAAAGAAACCCAAAAAAACCCTAAAAACACAATGAAAACCATAAAATATCTAAATAAACATAAAACACCTTAAAACCCCAATAACATTATACCCTAAATTACCTTAAAAACCCTAAAAACCTTTAAAAAAATAAACCCCCTAAAACCTTAAAAACCATAATAACACATATAATCCCCAAAATTGACTAAAAAATCTAAAACACCTTCAAACCCCAAAAAAGATAAAAAACTATAAAAAACAATAAAAACCTAAAAACAAAAAAAAAAACCCTAATAACCCAAAAAACCATAAAAACCTAAAAAATACAAAAAACCCTCAAAATCCTTGAAAAACATAAAACCCATAAAATCATCAGAAATACCTAAAATCCATAAAAAATATAAACAACTAAAAACTAAGAAAACCCCTATGAAAATATTAAAAACATAAAACTATAAAAACCCCTAAATAACCTAAAATGAAAAAACCCTAAATCCCTAAAAACCTAAAACCATAAAAACCATAAAAACACCTACAAAATTTTAAAAACCCTAAAAACCCATAATACCATAAAACCCTGCTAAATATCTAAAATCACTCTAAACACTTAACACCATTAAAACCTCTAAACATTCAACCACCCCCCTAAAATCCATAAAAACATAAAAACCCTCAAAATCTCTATAAATCATAAAAACTATAGGAATCCTAAATAATACATAAAAACCCAACAAACATAAAAATCCCTAAAACCCTGAAAACCCATAAGAAAACCAAAAAAACCAAAAAACATTTAAAACCCCAAATAAATTAAAAAAAAATTAAATACCCTTAAATCCATAAAATCCATAAAACCCTTCAAAATACCCAAAAACACAAATACGTTTATAAAAACTAAAAAACAACTAAAAATACGTAAAAAAAATACAAAACCCTATAAACATTGAGAACCCCAAAGAAAATCGTAAAAACCAAAAAGAACTTTAAACCCCTAAAAACATAAAAACACTGTAGATCCTAAAAACTCTTACATAATAAAAATTATAAAAAAACAGAAAACAATAAAATCCATAAAAAAAATAAAACCCTAAAATCCATTAAAACCCCTAAAAGAATTAAAAATATCTGACAATCCTTAAAAATCCAAAAAAATACAAATGCCTAAAAATCCATAAATCCCCAAAAATCCAGTTAAAATCCAAAAACAAATTCCTATTAATCACTAAAAATATAAATCCCCAAAAAACCCTAAGAAAAATATAAAATCATAAAAACACTAAAAATCACTAAAAACATAAAAACACTAAAGACCTAAAAAATATGAAACTGCTCAAAATCCCTATAAACCCAAAAAACCCATAAAAATAATAAACAACCAAAAACATCCCTTAAATATAAACATAATATAGAAACCCTGAAAAACCCTAGAAAACATTTAAAACATAAAAACACTTAAAACCACTAAAAACATAAAAATTTCCAAAAACCCTAAAAAGACACAAAACCCAACAAAAACCTCTAAAATCCATAAAAACAGAAAAATAGTAAATACCTAAAAATAAACAAAAACGAAAAAATTCAGAAAAATAATTTAAAAATCCCTTTAAACCAGCAATAATAAAAAACTCTAAAAACTCAAAAAACCCTAAAAACTCAAAAAAACACATAAAAACCCTCAAAAATCATAAATCATTAAATCCCCTAAAAACCATCAAAATAGATTAAATCCTAAAATCCTAAAAAATCATAAAAACCCATAAAAATCAATAAAAACATTAAAACCCCTAAAACCCCTTTGAAAATCATAAAAATATAAAACCACTTAAAACCTACAAACCCAAAACACCTAAAAACCATTAATATCCCGTATAAACCCATGAAATCCCTAAAAATATTAAAACCCCATAAAATATAAAATCCCTCTAAAATCCCATTAAAATGAAAAAACGCTGAAAACATGGAAAACACTAATAAAACGTTATAAAATTTTAAAAACAAAAAACCCATAAAAACACGAAAAAATATAAAAACCTGAAAAGGACCATAAATACCATAAAAACCCATAAAACCATAAAAACCCTAAAACCCATTTAAAAACTAAAAAGAACTAAATTCTCTAAAACCCCATTAAAACCATAAAAATGTTAAAAAAACTCTAAAAATCCTTAAAATCCATAATAACTCAAAAATACCCTAAAGATCGTAAAAACAAAAATCCCATTAAAACCATAAAATCCAAAATACCATCAAAATCCCAAAACCCACTAAAAACATAAGAAACCTGAAAACCATAAATCATAAAAAAAATCTATATTACACTAAAAACCCCTTAGCAAACCATTAAAACATAAAACACATAAAACACCTAAAAACCTAAAAATACTAAAAACCATAAATACCCCTAAATACACTAAAAACCCCTAAAACCATAAAAATCCTAAAAAATTCCTAAAATCCCTAAAATTAATAAAAACGTAAAAAATAATAAAAAACCTAAAAACCCAAAGAGAACATTAAAAACATAAAACATTTTAAAACCCTAAAAACTTAAATAGTCTAAAAACTGTAAAATAACCATAAAACCGTAAATCCCAAAAAAAATATTTAAACCCTCTAAAATAAACTAAAAAACCTAAAACCCACTGAAAATTCTATAATCCTTTTAAACCCCTAAAAATGTTAAACAAACAAAAAACCCATTAAACCCATAAAACTCAAAAAATCCCTAAATACAAAAAAAATATAAAAACCTAAGAAACCCAAAAAGTCTTTAAAAGACCTAAAAGCTTAAATATACATAAAATCATAAATATCCATAAAAACATAAAAACCCCTAAAAATTATCAAAAACACTAAAAAACATAAATCCTACAAACACATTAAAAACCCAAAAACCTCATAAATGTTAAAAACCATAAAATACCAAAAGATCCGTAAATACATAATACCCTTAAAAACCATAAAAACAACTAAAATTATAAAATCTCTTAAAAACCCTAAAACACACTGAAAACTATCAAAACCCATTAAACTCCCAAAATTTTAAAAAATTTAAAAAAACCTGAAAACTTTAAAAAACCCAAAAAACCCTATAATCCAAAAAAACTATAAAAATTATAAAAACTCTAAAACCACAAAATTCCTAAAAATATTTAAAACCCCTAAAACCAATTAAAATTATAAAAATACCAACTGATTCATAAAAAATTAAAAATCCCTAACAACATCGGAAAATACTAAGAAAAACTAAAAAACCTAAGAACAGATAAATACACTAAAACCCTAAAAATTCAAAAACCCCTAAAATCCCATAAAATACTCAAAATACAAAGAAATCCTAAAAATCCTAATAATCATAAATAACACTAAAACCCCTCGATCTTAAGAAACCCCTAAAAACATGAAAACCCCTAAAAACCATTAAAATCTAAAACCACTTCGAACCCCTAAAATACATTAAAAATCCTAAAACTCCTAAAAACACCAAACACCTCAAAAAAACTCTAAAACCCTTTAAAATTTTAAAAACATTTAAAAACATTTAAAAATATTAATAATCTTAAATGATGAAGAAAACTATAAAACCAAAAAAAAATCCTCGAAACCTTATAAAACATAAAAACCCCTAAAAATATTCACGGTATAAAACCCTAAAAACAAAAAAAAAACCCCTAAGAGAACCATAAAATCATAAAAACATTAAAACCCATAAAAAATTAAAATCCTAAAAATCCTAAAAATCTTATTACCCTCAAAGCCCCTAAAAACACAAAAAATCCATTAGAATAGAATAAAAACTCTAAAAAAATTTAATACATGAAAATCCTTAAAACCCCTAAAATTCCTAAAAAAACATAAAAACTAAAAAACACTTAAAACCATTAAATTCCCTAAAAATGACCAAAAATACCCTAAAAACCGTAAAACCCTTAAATACATGAAAACCATAAACCCCCTAAAAACCAATAAAAATCCTATATAACTATAAACTATAAAAATCCTTTAAACCCCACAAATGTAAAAAAACTATAAAAAACAATAAAACCCCTAAAAACCCAAAACCCCCTAAAACCCAAATAACAAAAAGAACCTAAAAACCCTAAAACACCTCAAAAACCTTAAAAACCCTAAAAACCCATAAAATTCCCCAAAACTCTCTAAAAACACTAAAATTAAAAACCCCAAAACCCTTGAAAACCCTAAGAAAATAATAAAACCCTAAACAAGATTAAAACCCCTTAAACCCTAAACCACATAAAACCCCTAAAATAGTAAAACCCTCAAATCCCTAAAAATACATAAAACCCGTAAAAACCTTAAGAAGCCTAAAAAGACATATCGGTTGAGCCTACCATGGTTGGGGTGCAGGTGGAAGATGATGCAAACGAGGATGATGTTTCTCAGAAAACCAGGTTTGGCGTGATGCCACGCTGGTCCTGTATGGGTTTCCTAGCGTGGGGGGACCTGGCAAGGGGCCTAGGTTATCATGCACCTCTGATGGCAGTGATCAGGACCTGCCTAGTGACCAGCTCTGATATGCTGGTGATACTGGTGGTCCTTCCATAGACCTGCAGAGGGCGATGATCCTTCATGGTGTTCCATCTGCTGAAGACTTTTGTGTGCAGCTCCATGAGATGGTATGGGTTGAAAGGGAAAGGTTTCCTCTTGAAGATGAGGCAAGGAGGCTTGGGGATAGGTTTTCTGAGATTGATCAACAGATAAATGCTGTTATGGTCACATCAAAGGAGAAAAAAATCAGCGGAGGTGCTGAAACTCTTGAGGCAGAAAGCAAGAAAGGCAAGTCACCACTAGCTGCTTGTGATGGAGGCAATGTAACAAAGATGTATGTTGCGGGAACCTCCTCTGCCCCATCAAGACGATGAAGGGGGAGGGATTACTCTGCCCTCCCACACCCAATGGCAACTAGGGCCTCCTCACGAGCTGTCAAACTGAATCTAAAGGTCAATAAGCGAGAGAAGCCTTATTTTTCTGCTGAGCAGGTAAAAGCAATGGAGAAGCTGTGGTCTAGACTTGGCATGCAAGATTATTTTGACCCTGGATGGGACTCAATGGACCAGGGTGATGAATCAGATTTTAGATTTGCTGACGATGGCGGCGCCTTTGGTGTTGGCATGGGGTTTCGTGATGCGGAGCTGGAGGATTTTGGCGGCGATGTTGACTGACCTACTCTATGTGTGACTTTCTATTGGACACTGCTTCTTTTTTGGTCTTTCTCTTTGTTTCTTTTTTTTCTTTCATTTTGTGGCCCTCGGGCTGAGGACGTTAGGGGTTTTGGGTGTGGATTGATTGATCCCTCCCCTCCCTTGTCTGCAGTGTTTGTATCCTTTATTTATAAATATTGGGGGGTTCCGGGAATAGCCTGGACCCGTGCCTTCTTTGCCTAAAAAGCCATAAAAATACTAAACAAACATAAAAACAGTGAAAAATCTAGAAAAACCCCTATGAAAATGATAAAACATAAGAAAAACATAAAACCCTAAAACCCCTAGAAACCCTAAAAATGTCTAAAAACCATAAAACCGCTAAAAACCTAAAAAATACTCCAAACCAATAAAAATAAAAAAAATAAATTACATGCACTAAAATCACATTAACCCACTAAAAATTCTAACAACTACAAAAAAACATTATAAACCCAAAAAAACACAAAAAAACCCCTCAAATACACAAGAAAACATTAAAACCCCAGAACCCCGACAACCCTATAAACAATAAAACACTAAAAATCCATATACCTCTAAAAACATAAAAAACTAAAAAATCATTAAAATCCCTAAAATGTGAAGAAAAAGGTGACCCTAGGAGAGATGGAGGCTTGGGCTCTCCTGGCGATTCTGCTCCCCTACGATGTTGATTCACCCTCGGGTTGAAGGCGATGGAAATCGAAGCTCCTCCCCCTATCTCTACGGGGGAGGATCATCTCCCTGATTATTTCTCATCGCTCTATTCTGCTGATCTATTACCCGCCTTCCCGCGAACGGTGCTTGGCCCAAAGGTTCCGGAGTTCTTCAATGTTTTCCCTCAGCTTCCTCTCTCATCTCGAGAGTTCACTGAGGCCGCGGATCTCCACCGATTGACTCTGGTTGCAAGCTTTCCGAGGCGGCGACCCCCGGTGGTCACCTTCGACTGGTTCGTTGTGGCTTCCTGGAATCTTAGGGATCGTGCGACTGTCGGTCTACTCGACAGCTCCAATATCATGGTTCGGTTTGCAACGGAGGATGATCTCATCCTTGCATGGTCAGCGGCTCCTCGGTCATGCAATGGTGATCGATTCTCCCTCTTTCGATGGAGCTTTGATTTTAATATGAAGAGAAGCTCCCCGATTGCTGCTACCTGGGTGCGTTTTCCTGAACTGCCACTCCCCTTTCAGAATTACTCAATTATTTCGATGCTTGGAAACATGGTGGGGCGATTCCTTTGTGTGGATAGTAGGACGAGGGCCCTCTGTCATCCGGTTGCTCCAAGGGATTTTGTTGAAATTGATGTGTCGAAACCCCCTGTGGACTCTGTCTGGATTGCTGTGGGAGAGGAGCTCAGATGGAGACAATCTGTTGTCTTCAAGCCATGGCCAGTCTTCTGCTCTTTGTGCTGGAGCTTCGGGCACCGTGACTGTTCTAGAATTTGTTCTGGCCCTTCTAGGGGTGGTGAATCTCTGTCTGCTGGTGGGAGCGGCCTCCCTCGGGTGGAGGTGAAGGGGACTATTGGGGAGGTTTCCCACTATGTGGCTACCGATGTGCCCTGCTTGTCTTCTATGTTGGCTGGTAATGGGTTAGAAATCTCTTTGATGGATTCGGGTGGCTTCTTTGGTGAGTCTGGAAGCAAGCGTCGGTGTCTTAGGGAATGCTGTTGAGGATGAAGTCACGCTCGCTGAGGGAGGAATTCATGGCTCTGCTGAAGGTGTTCACGGGTCTGGTGAAGATATTAGGAAGCAAAGTGAGATAGATAGGACAATTGCGATGGATTTATGGCCAGGAAATGTGGAAAATTCCTGCAAGGATCTGGGATGGGATGACACTACTGGCTTAAAGGTTGATGAGAATGCGGGTGGATCTACGCTAACGGATGAGGCTCCTGTGAATGTTTCTCAGGCTGCAGGTTCGGTTGAGCCTGCCATGGCTGGGGTGCGGGTGGAATATGATTCAAAGGAGGATGCTGTTTCTCAGAAAACCAGGTCTGGAGATGACTAGAGTTCATGCTCAGTTGAGGGAAAGCCCATACTGGATGGGGATATTGACTGGCGTGATGCCCCACTGGTCCTGCATGGGTATCCTAGCGTGGGGGGACCTGGCAAGGGGCCTGGGTTATCATGCACCTCTGACGGCAGTGCTGAGGACCTGCCTAGTGACTAGCTCCAATATGCTGGTGATGTTGGTGGTCCTCCCATGGACCTGCAGAGGGCGATGATCCTTCATGGTGTCCCATCTGCTGAAAACTTTTGTGTGCATCTTCATGAGATGGTATGGGTTTAAAGGGAAAGTTTCCCTGTTGAATATGAGGCAAGGAGGCTCGGGGAGAGGTTTGCTGAGGCTGATCAACGGATAAATGCTGCTATGGTCACATCAAGGGAGAAAAAAATCAGCGGAGGTGCTGAAACTCTTGAGGAAGAAAGCAAGAAAGGCAAGGCACCACTTGCCGCTAGTGATGGTGGCAATGGACCAAAGATGCCTGCTGCGGGAACCTCCTCGGCCACACCAAGACGAAGAAGGAGGAGGGATTACTCTTCCCTCCCACGCCCAATGGCAACTAGGGCCGCCTCACGAGCTGTCAAACTGAATCTAAAGTTTAATAAGCGAGAGAAGCCTTATTTTTCTGCTGAGCAGGTAAAAGCTATGGAGAAGCTGCGGTCCAGACTTGGCATGTAGGAAGATTTTGACCCGGGATGGGATTCAATGGACCAGGGTGATGAATCAGATTTTAGCTTTGCAGACGATGGCGGCGGCTTTGGTGATGGCATGGGGTTTCATGATGCGGAGCTGGAGGATTTTGGCGGCGATGTTGACTGACCTACTCTGTGTGTGATTTTCTTTTGGACACTGTTTCTTTTTTGTTCTTGCGCTTTGTTTCTTTTTTTCTTTCCTTTTGTGGCCCTCGGGCTGAGGTCGTAAGGGGTTTCGGGTGTGGATTGATTGATCCCTCCCCTCCCTTGTCTGCAGTGTTTGTATCCTTTGTTTATAAATTTTGGGGGGTTCCGGGAATAGCCTAAACCCGTGCCTTCTTTGCCCTAAAATGTGAAAACCCCTAAAATCCACGAAAACTGAAAAGAAAACCATAAAACCAAAAAAACATGTAAATCCACTAAAAATCCTAAAAAAATAAAAAACCCTAAAACTCCTAGAAATACTCTAAAAACCATAAAACCCAAAAAACAATGAATCCCCTAAAACCCGTAAAAAACCTAAAACTCCCTAAAAACACATAAAAACCATAAACCCACTAAAAACATAACACCCCAAAAAACCTAAAAAATGAAAAAATCTAAAAAATAATTATGAAACCAAAAAACATTAAAACCCATAAAAAATCTATAAATCCATTAAAATACATAAAAATGTAATGAAACCCAAAAAACTCTGAACACACAATGAAATCTATAAAAAATCTAAATAAACATAAAACACCTTAAAACCCCAATAACATTATACCCTAAATGAATTTAAAAACCCTAAACACCTTTAATAACAATAAACCCACGAAAACCTTTAAAACCATAATAACACATATAATCCCTAAAATTGACTACATAATCTAAAACCCCTTCAAACCCTAAAACAAGTTAAAAAACTATAAAAAAACAATAAAAACCTAAAAAACAAAAAAACCCATAATAACCAAAAAAACCATAATAACTTAAAAAATACAAAAAACCCTCAAAATAATTGAAAAAAATAAAACCCATAAAATCATCAGAAATAACTAAAATGCATTAAAAAATATAAACTACTAAAAACTAAGAAAACCCCTATGAAAATATTAAAACCATAAAAATATACAAAAACCCCCAAATAACCTAAAATGAAAAAAAACCCTAACATCTCTAAATCCCTAAAACCCTAAAACCCTACAAACCATAAAAAACACCTACAGAATTTTAAAAACCCTAAAAACACAAAATTCCCTAAAACCCTGCTAAATCTCTAAAATCCCTCTAAACACATAACACTGTTAAACCCCCTAAAAATTCAACCACCCCCCTAAAATCCATAAAAACCTAACACCCCTCAGCATCTCTAAAAATCATAAAAAAATATAGGATTCATAAATAATACATAAAAACCCAAGAAACATAAAAATCCCTAAAACCCTGAAAACCCATAAGAAAACCAAAAAAACCAAAAAAACACTTGAATCCCCAAAGAAATAAAAAACATTAAATACCCTTAAATCCCTAAACACCATAAAACCCTTCAAAATAACAAAAAACACAAATACCCTTATAAATACTAAAAACCACTAAAAATTCATAAAAATTTAAAAAACACTATAAACATTGAAAACCCTTAAGAAAACCATAAAAACCTAAAAGAACTTTAAATCCCTAAAAACATAAAAACACTAAAGATCCTAAAAATCCTTACACAATAAAAACTATAAAAAACACAAAAAACATTAAAATCCATAAAACAAATAAAACACTAAATTCCATTTTAACCCCTAAAAGTATAAAATATATCTGACAAACTTTAAAAATCCAAAAAAATTAAAACACCTGAAAATCCATAAATCCCCAAAAATCGGGTTAAAATCCCAAAAAATTCATATTAATCACTAAATATATAAATCCCCAAAAAACCCTAAGAAAACCTTAAAAACCTAAAAACACTAAAAATAACTAAATAACCTAAAAACACTAAAGACCTAAAAAATATAAAACTGCACAAAATCCCTATAAACCCAAAAAACCCATTAAAATAATAAACAACCAAAGACATCCCTAAAATATAATCATAACATAAAAACCCTAAAAAACCCTAGAAAACAATTAAAACATAAAAACACTTAAAACCACTAAAATCCTAAAAATTTCCAAAAACCATAAAAAGACACAAAACCCATAAAGAACCTCTAAAAACCATAAAAACAAAAAAATCCTAAAAACCTAAAAATAAACAAAAAACCAAAATAATCACAAAAATAATCTAAAATCCCTTTAAACATGCAAAATTAAAAAAACTCTAAAAACCATAAAAACCCTAAAAACTCAAAAAAAAAACATAAAAACCCTCAAAAATCATAAATCTTTAAATCCCCTAAAAACATCAAAATACATTAAATCATAAAATCCTCAAAAATCATAACAACCCCTAAAAATCAATAAAAACATTTAAACCCATTTGAAAAGCATAAAAATATAAAACCACTTAAAACCTACAACCCCAAAACCCCTAGAAACCATTAATACACCTTATAAACCCCAGAAATCCCTAAAAAAATTAAAACCCCCTAAAATATAAAATACCACTAAAATCCAATAAAAATGAAAAAAAGATGAAAACTAGAAAAACCCAAAGAAAAAGTTGTGAAATTTTTAAATAAAATACCCATAAAAACTGGATAAAATATATAAACCTGAAAAGGACCATAAAAACCATAAATCCCATAAAAACCATAAAAAACCAAAAACCCTTTTAAAAACTAAAAAGAACTAAATTCTCTAACACCCCTTTAAAACCATAAAAATGTTAAAAAACTATAAAAATCCTTAAAATCAATAAAAACTCAAAAATACCCAAATGATCGTAAAAAATCCCATTAAAACCATAAAAACAATAAATACCATAAAAATCCCAAAACCCACTAAAAACATCAGAATCCTGGAAACCATAAATCATAAAAAAACCCTTGTTACCCTGAAAACCCCTTAGAAAACCATTAAAACATAAAAAATATAAAACACTTAAAAACCCTAAAAACTACTAAAATCCCTAAATACCTCTAAGTACCTTAAAACCCCCTACAACCATAAGAATTCTAAAAAATTCCTAAAATCGTTTAAATCCATAAAAACATAAAAAAAACCTAAAAACCCAAAGAGAACACTAAAAACATAAAGCATTTTAAAACCCTAAACACCTAAATAATCTCCAAAAATTAAAATAACCATAAAACCCTAATCCCCTAAAAAATATTTATACCCCCTAGAATCCCCTAAAAACCCTAAAACCCACTAAAAATTCTATAATCCCTTTAAACCCCTAAAAATGTTAAAAACACTAAAAAACTATTAAACCCATAAAACTCAAAAAATATATAAATAAAAAATTATATAAAAACCTAAGAAATCAAAAAATTCTATAAAAGACCAACAAGATTAAATATACTAAAAATCCTAAATATCCCTAAAAACATAAAAACCCCTAAAAATTATCAAAAACACTAAAAACCGTAAAAACCTACAAACACATTAAAACCCTAAAAACCTCATAAATGTTAAAAACCATAAAAACCCACAAGATCCTAAAATCCAAAATACCCTTAAAAACCATAAAAACCACTAAAAATATAAAATCCCATAAAAACCCTAAAACACACAGAAAACTATTAAAACCCATTAAACTCCCAGAAAATGTAAATTTTTTTAAAAAAACCTAAAAACTCTAAAAACCCAAAATACCATAAAATACTTAAAACCCCTAAAACCAACAAAAAATATAAAAATACCAATTGATTCATAAATATGTAAAAATCCCTAAAAACAATGACAAATACTAAGAAAAACTAAAAAACCTAAGAACACATTAATCCACTAAAATCCTTAAAATTTTAAAACCTCTAAAATCGCATAAAACCCTCAAAAGCCAAAAAACCCTAAAAATCAGAAAAAACACTAAAACACCTCAATCTTAAGAAAACCCTAAAAAACTTGAAAACCCCGTAAGAAAACCAGAAAAATCTAAAAACACTTAGAACCCCTAAATCCATTAAAAATCCTAAAACTCATAAAAACACCAAACACCTCAAAAACACTCTAAAAACATTTAAACTATTAAAAACATTGAAAAACATTTAAAAATATTAAGAAACATAAACAATGAAAAAAAATATAAAACCCAAAAAAATCCTCAAAACCTTACAAAACCTAAAAACCCCTAAAAATATGCCCGGTAAAAAACCCTAAACCCCAAAAAATCCTAAGAGAACCTTAAAATCATAAAAACATTAAAACCCCTAAAAAACCTAAAATGCTAAATATCAAAAAAAATCTTAAAACCCTAAGAGACACTAAAAACACAAAAAATCCATTAAAATACAATAAAAACTCTATAAATTTTTAATACCTAAAAATCCTTTAAACGCCTAAAAATCCTAAAAAACATAAAAACCAAAAACACTTAAAACCATTAAATGCCCTAAAAATGACCAAAAATACAATAAAAACTGTAATACACCTAAAAACATGAAAGCCATACACCCCCTAAAAACCAATAAAAACCCTAAAAAACTAAAAACTCTAAGAACCCTTTAAACCCCAAAAAATGTAAAAAAACTATAAAAAACTATAAAACCCCTAAAAAAACAAATCCCCCTAAAATCATAAAAAACAAAAAGAACCTAAAAACTCTAAAACACCTCAATAACCTTGAAAACCCTAAAAACCCATAAAAATCCAAAAAACTCCCTAAAAACACTAAAATTAAAAATCCCAAAACCCTAGAAATCCCTAAGAAAATAATAAAACACTAAACAAGCTAAAAACCCCTCGAACCCTAAACCTCCTAAAAGCCCTAAAATAGTAAAAGCCTCAAAACCCTAAAAATACATAAACCCCGTAAAAACCCTAAGAAGCCTAAAAAGCCATAGAATTACCAAAAAAACATAAAAACCCAGAAAATTATTGAAAAACCCCCTATGAAAAATAAAAAACATAAGAAAAACATAAAAACATAAAACCCCTAGAAAACCTAAAAATGCCTAAAAACCATAAATCCCCTAACAACATAAAAAATACTCCAAACTAATAAAAATACTAAAAAAAATTAAACGCGCTGAAAGCCCATTAAACCACTTAAAATGATAAAAAATATAAAAAACTTTATAAACCCAAAAAACTCAAAAAAAACCCCTCAAATACCCAAGAAAATCTTAAAACCATAGAACCCCAATAACCTTAAAACACTAAAACACTAAAAATCCATATACATCTAAAAACATAAAAAACTAAAAAATCCCTATAAATCCATAAAAATTTAAAATCCATAATAACCATAAAAACATAAGATATTCAAAAAAACCTAAAAACTTATTAAACAACTATAAAACCTAAAAACCCTAAAACCCATAAATAACCCAACAAACCACAAAATTCCCAAAATAATTAGAATCCCCAAAAAATATAAAGTCCATAAAAATCACAAAAAGGTCCTAAAATCCTAAAGAAATGTAAAAACTACTACGGAATCTTAAAAAACATTAAAATTTTAAAACCTAAAAAATCTCTACAAACCCAAATGAGACAATAAAACTCTAAAAACCCCTAAAAACCATTAAAACGCTAAAAAACCCTTAAAAACTAAAAACCCTAAAAACCCAAAACACTCTAAAAGTAATTTAAACCATAAGATGTTAAAACCCTCTAATAATGTAAAAAAGAATATAATAACACAAATAACCCTAAAATCCCATTAAAACATTAAAATATCCTAAAAACATTGAAAACCTCTACTAAGACCTTAAAAACATAAAAAACCTAAAATCCTTAATGAACTAAAAAATCCCTAAAAACTCTAAAACCACATAAAAATGGTAAAAAACTTGTAAAATACCAAAAAAAGCAAAACATCTAAAATATATAAAAATCCCTTAGATAACCATAAAAACCTAAAAACATTTATAACCCATTAAATCATAACAAATTCTAAAAACCCAAACACCCCCTGAAAGGCCCCCAACCCCCTAAAAACTATAAAAACAACTAAAACCCATAAAAAAATAAAATTCAATAAAAACTCCATAAAAAATTATAAAAAAAAATTAAATCACCAAACATATTAAAGGAACTCTAAAACCCGTTAAAAATACCTCAAACTCTAAAAAACCCTAAATCCCAAAAATCCAAAAAAACCCTCAATGTCCAAAAATCCCTCAAAATCCATTGAAATAATTAAAATCATAAAAATCATAAAAATCCCAAAAAAATACCTAAAAATGTAGAAAACACTAAAAACCATGAAAACCCCTAGGAAAAAATTTAAAACCTAAAAACACATAAAACCCTCAATAACCTAAAAACACTAAAAACCATAAACACCCAATTAAAACCCAAAATACCCCTAAAACTAAAAAATTATTAAAACCCTCTAACAAATAATAAATATCTCAAAAAATCCTTCAAAATCCCTAAAAACATAAAAAACATTAAATCCCAGAATAACCCTATGAAAAACATAAAATCTTGAAAACACTTAAAACCTATAAAAACCCAAAAAAATAATAAAATTTCTTACAAACCTTAAATACAAATTACTATTAAACCCCTAAAACATAAAACCCAAAAAACAAATAAATACCCTAAAAATACAGAAAAACTCTAAAAACCATTAAAACCCCTAAAAATGTAAAAAAAACTAAAAACTTTGAAACCCCTAGAAAGAAAAATAAATACTAAAAACCTAAAAAACACATAAAAACTCTTAAAAAACTTAAATTCTAAAAAACCTAAAAATCTATAAAATCCATAAAACTATTAAAATTCTATAAAATACCAAAAAATGGTAAAAATGTAAAATACCCTAAAACCCCAGAAAACCCATATGAAAAACTTAAAACCATAAAACACTTAAAACCATTAAAAACCTAAAAAATTCTAAAAACCCGAAAACCCAAAAAGAAATCTAAAAAACCTCAAAATATCTAAACCCCTAAAAACTCATAAAAATCCAAAAAATCCATAAAACCCAGAAAAACCATAAAACATTAAAACTCATTAAAACCCTAATAACCCTCTAGAACTATAAAAAACCTTAAAACACCCTAAAAACATTACAAAACTCTAAAAACCCCTAAAACCCTAGAAAAAATACTGTAAATCCCTAAAAACAATAAAAACACAACAACCCCTAAAAACCTTAAAAACCATAAAATCCATAAAACCCTCAAAATTCCTAAAAACCATAACAAAATATAGAAATCCTTTGGTATACCTAAAAATATAGAAACCCATAAAACCCTTAAAAATACTAATAAAATAAAGAAAACAAAAACATATAAAATTCATAAAAACCTAATAACTTTAAAAACCCAAAAACCATACAAATCCTTAAACCACTGAAAATTAATAGAAACCCAAAAAACTCAAAAAATCATAAAAAGCTCAAAAAATCCTGAAAAACATAGAAAACACTAAAAACCATAAAAACATAATGAAAACCCTAAAAATCAAAAAAAAAACATAGAAACCCTAAAAACCATAAAATTTATAAAAACCTGAAAAAATGCTAAAACTCCTTAAAACCCTAAAATTCATAAAAACCTAAAAACCAAATAACACCTAAAAACCTAAAACCCCCTAAACATTAAATTAATCTTAAAACCTAAAAAAACCCAAAAACCTCTAAAAATGCTAAAAATCTGTTTAAACCCCAAAACACTGTAAAAAATATAAAAACCATAGAAACACAGAACATAAAAAAATAGAATCCCAAATAAATACAATAAATCCTATAAAACCCTAAAAACCCTAAAAATAATAAAAAACACATAAAAACATAAAAATCCGAAAAAAATTCCAATAAAATCAATTAAAACTTAAAACGCCAAAAAAACCCTAAAACCCCTATGTAATCCATATAAACCTAAAAACACACAAAACCCTAGAAAATATTAAATAATTCTAAAACCCCAAAAAGACACTAAAAACCCATAAAAATCATCAATTTACAAAAAATCCCAAAAATCCATTAAAACCCAAAAATCCATAAAAATTAAAAATCCTTAAAATCACTAAAATGTGAAAAACCCAAAAATCCATGAAAATAAAAAGGGAAAAAATTAGAACCCTAAAAACATGTAAATCCACTAAAAACCTTAGGAATTCTATATCCCTAATAAACCTTAAAAATTCCCTAAAAACATAAAACCCCCTAAATCCATGAAACCCCTAAAACACATAAAATTTCAAAAACCCCATAAATACCAATAAAAACCACAAAACCAAAAAATACATAAGATCCCTAAAAAACCGAAAAATAATGAAACAACACTAAAATTCCTTAGAACAAATAAAAAAATAAAAAACCCTAAAAATTCTATAAATCCATAAAAATATATAAAAACATAGAGAAACCCAAAAACCTATGATAACTCTATGAAAACCGTAAAAATATAAACACACAAAAAACAACTTAAAACCATAAAAATTATAAACTCCTAAAGACTCTAAAACCCTAAAAACTATAAAACCCCTTAAACCTTCAAAAAAACCTAGTAACACGTGTAAACACTAAAACTGACAAAAAAATGAAAACCCCTTTAAACCACCTAACACATTAAAAAACTCTAAATACAATAAAAACCTAAAAAATAAGAAACCCTAAAAACCAAAAAACCATAAAAACATTAAAAAATATAGAAAACCCTAATATTCAGTGAAAAACACAAAACCCATAAAATCATCATAAATTACTAAAATCCATAAAAATAGAAATATCACCAAAAACATGGAAAACAACTATGAAAATATTAAAAACATAAAAACATAAAACACACCTAAAGAACCTAAAATGATAAAAACCCTAAAACCCAAAAAACCATACAACACCTAAAAACACTAAAAACCGTAAAAACACAAAAAAACCCTAAAACTCTACTAAAACTAAAAAATATATCTAAACACATAACAACATTAAAAACCCTAAAAACTAAGAAAAACCCAAAAATCCATAAAAACCTAAAACCCCCAAAAATATATAAATATCCCAAAAACTATAAGAATCATTTAAAATACATAAAAACACTAAAAAGGTAAAAACCACTAAAAACCCATAAAACCACAATGAATTCCATAAAAACCTAAAATCAATTAAAACCCTTTAGAATTAAATAACATTAAATACCCTTAAAGTCCTAAAACCCTAAAACCCCTCAAAATACCCAAAACCACTAAAGAAAATATAAATACAAAAAAACCAAATAAATCGCTAAAAAAATAAAAAACCCTAGAAACATTGAAAAATCCTAACAAAACATTTAAAACCTAAAAGCACTTTATACCCCAAAAACATACAGAACCCTACTAACCCTAAAAAACAAAAATCTATAAAAAATAAAAAATAAATAAAACCCATAAAAATAAAACATTAAAATCCCTTTAAACCTCTAGAAATGTTTAAAATATCTAACAAAACCAAAAATAAAAAAAAAACTAAAATATTATATAAAACCATAAAACCCCTAATATCCCATTAAAATCCAATAATTTCCTACAAATCTCTAAAAATATAAAATCCCTAAAAACCCTAAAATCATTACAAACCATAAAAACATAAAATCACTAAAAAACATAAAAATGATAAAAGCCCCTAAAATCACTAAAAACTCTACAACTGCTCAAGAACCCTAAAATCCATTGAACACGTAAACAATATAAACAGTCAAAAAATACCTAAAATGTAAAAAATATTATAGAAACCATGAATCCCTTGAGAAAAAAATTTAAAACATAAAAACACTTAACACTCCTAAAAAGCTAAAAAATTCAAAAACCGAAAAAATACCCAAAAACCAAAAATCCTCTAAAACCCATAAAAACCATGAAAAATCATAAAAACCTAAAAATATCTCAAATCTCTAAAAATAAAAAATATAAAAAAACATTAAAACCCTTAAAACATTAAATCACTAAAAAACATCAAACCATTAAAAACAAAAAAAACCTAAAACAGTAAAAAAACAAAAATCCATAAACCCTTAAAAACCATCAAAATCCCCAAAACACTAAAACTCCTCAAAAATCACAAAACCCAAAAAAATAAACAAAAGCATAAAAACCACTAAAAACCCTAAACACCCCTATGAAAACAATAAAAATTTAAAAACACTAAAAAACTAAAAACCCTAAAACCCCCAAAAACCATTAAAACCCTTTGTAAACCCAAAATCCCTAAAAATATTAAAACCCCATAAAAATAAAAGAAAACCACGACAATTCCATAAAAATTAAAAACCATAAAAACCAAGAATAACCCAAAGAAAACCTTTAAAACCATAAAAACATAAAACCCCTGAAAACCCAAAAAAAACCCAAACTGTAAAAAGACCATAAAAACCATAAAAACCCATAAAAACCTAAGAAACCCTAATAGCCCATTTAAAAACTAAAAACACTAAAAAACTATGAAACAATTAAACACATAAAAATGTTAACAACTCGAAAAATCCTAAAAATCCATAAATACTAAAAAAATCTCTAAACCAATAAAAAACATAAAACCCCATAAAAACCTAAATACCCTAAATTCCATCAAAATCCCAAAACCCACTAAAATCCATAAAAATCCTAAAAAACATATAAATTTTTAAAAACCCATAAAACTCTAAAAACCCCTTAGAAAACCATAAAAACATAAAACAGATAAAACACCTACAAAACCTATGAAATGCTAAAACCCCTAAATACTGCTAAATACCCTAAAAATTAATTCTACCACAAAAATATTAAAAACACACTAAAATTCCTAAAAACATAAAAAACAATAAAAACCTTAAGAACCTAAGGATAAACATAAAAAATAAAAACATTTAAAACATTAAAAAACCAAAAAACTCTAAAAACTGTAAAAGAAACATAACACAGTAAACCCCTAAAAACAAATAAAACCCCTAAAATCGCATAAAAACCCTAAAACCCTCTAAAAATTATAAAACCACTATAAACACCTAAAAATGATTAAAAACTCTAAAATCCATTAAAACCATAAAACTGAATAAAAAATCCCTAAAAGCAAAAAAAGCGATAATAAACCTAGAAACACTAATATTCCCTAAACCCCTAATGATATTTAATATCCAAAATATCCTATAATCACTAAAAACCTTCAAAACAATTATGAAAACCTTACAAACCTAAAAACACATTAAAACCCAAAAAAACCTAATAAATATTAAAAACCACAAAAACCAGAAAAACCAAAAATCCAAAATACCCTAAAAAACCATTAAAACCCCTGAAAAACATAAAATCCCATATAAAACCAAAAACACACTTAAAACTATGGAAACCTATTAAACCCCAAAAAATGTTAAAAAATAAAAAAACATAAAACTCTAAAAAAGAAAAAAACCTATAATCCCAAAAACCCATAAAAATCCATAATCCTCTAAAAACCCCAATAACCTCAAAATCACTAAAACCCCTAAAACCCATAAAAAATATACAAAATTCCAAAAAAATAATAAAAATGTAAAAAAACCTAAAAACGTTGGAATGTACTATAAAAACCAGAAAAACATGACAACACTTAAATCCACTAAAAACCTCAAAATTCTAAAACCCCTAAAAACCATAAAACCCATAAAATCTAAAAAACCCCCAAAAAACCATAAAAAATCATAAAAAAACTAAAAATCCATAAATCTTTAAAAACCCAAAAAAAACCCCTATGAAAACCTTAAAAACCTAAAAACACATATAACCCCTAAAACCCCTTAAAGATTGAAAAATTCTATAACCTTTACAACCCTAATAATATAATAAACCCTTAAAATCCTTTTAAAAACTAAAACTCATAACTACCCCAATCACCACAAAAAAACTATAAAACCCTTGAAACTGCTAAAAATGTTGAAAAAAAATTAAGAATATTAAAATCCATAAACACTAAAAAATCCATAATACCCAAAAAATTATAAAAACCCTATAAAAACTAAAAAACCCAAAAATCCTGAAGGTAAAAATAACCTAAAATCCCTAAATTCCTCAAACACTAAAAATACTAAAACCCCTAAAACCATAAAGAGACCCTAAAACACTCAAAGAATAGAAAAACCCTAAAAACTAGTAAAATACAGTAAAAACATTAAAAATCATCAATACATGAAAAAAAACACAAAAAAAATCTAATTAAAATTTAAATACATAAAAAACATAAAACCTTTAAAACCCCTAAAACAAATAAAAATACCCTAAAACCATAAAAACCCTAAAAATGTGGTGACACTAAGGAAGGATGGATGTGCACTCCACTGGTGCTACCTCTCTATCAGCCCAACTTTTAGGGTTTCTAAATCCTCATAGTGGCCTCGAAATCAGATCTTCGCTCTTCCCCTCTTGTGATTGTGGGGGGTGTCCTCAGTGGTGGTGTGCTTCAGCGACTCACTTCAGATCTAAGGCGGCATGTGCTCTTCATCAATTTCGTGTTCTCTAAGCAGTGGTGTGACTTCCGATCTTCTCCCGGATGGCTTATTCAGGGAGTGGTCCCCCTAGATCGGTTGTCACATGGTGGCCTCGGTGTATTGCGGAAATGATCAGGCATTACAGAGTTTTGGCAGCATTCATGTGGTCTTGGTGGAGCTCTTGTAGTTCATGGTGGTGTTACCTGGGGTCGTGGCTTGGCGGATCTGGAAGTTGTTCTTACTCTCCTTGGGTGTCTTCCTACTTGTGGATGATGCTTGTGTGCGGAGAGACATGTCTTTGGTAGCTGTGGCGGCAAGGCGGGACATATCTGAGATCTTTTTTCCATGTCAGGACGAGCTGGTTTTCTAGTTGTAGTCATTTTCTGGTTTCTCTAGGTGTGGATCTAGTAGCGTCGGCGTGGTTCTCTAATTTTAGATCTCTGGTGGTGACTATGATGCAGGGTTGCGCTCTGGTATGGCTTCTTGCTCGAGTTGGTTCTTCAGATTCATAGTCGCCTCCCGCTATACCTGGTTTGCATTGATCTTTTTACGATCCGGTCCATCTGGTTTTCAAAGGTTTCTTTTCTGGATTTTCTGGATTAAAGTTTCTCCATTACAATTTTCTCTATTTTGTGGTTATGGCTAGATTGGATGATAACCAGTTCTAGTGCTGGTTCTTGAAATTGGGGCTCTGGATGATGTTGTTTGGTTTTGGAACTGACTGGTTTCTAGTTATCACTTATTGTAATCTGATCTTCTGGGCGTTGGTTAATTTTTATTGGACACTTAGTTGTTGGGTTATGGTTGCTTCTTGGCTGAGAACTATTGATGGAGACGTTAATAGCTTGACGCTGTGGAATGGGATGGTAACTACTGCTTGGATGAGTGGTGTTGAAGTGGGTTCCTATGAGGTGAAGGCACTGAATTCTAGGAAGCATGATGTAGGTATTGGTTGCTGCTTGGTAGTGTGATTAGAGCTACCGAATGCTGGAGTTGGATGAGAGGTGCTGAAGTTGCTGTTGTGTTTTGTCTTTTTTGTCTTTTTATTTCTTTTTTTTCCTTTGGGGATTGTTTTTTGGGTATAGGTCGATTGACTCTACCCCTCCCCGGTCTACAGCGTCCTCGGGGGGGGGGGGGGGGGGGGGGGCAGGAATAGCTTGGTTCCAGCATCTGCATTCACCCTAAAAACATGAAAACCATGAAAACCCCAAAAACCAATAAAAATCCTAAAACAAAAAAAAATCTAAAACCATTTAAACACCAAAAAATGTTAAAAACTAAAAAACCCATAAAAACCCTACAAAATTCAAAACTCCCTAAGAATCTATAAAACCAATAAAAACCCTAAAAACTCAAAAACCCTCAAAATCCCAAAACACCCTACAAACCCATAAAAATACTAAAAAATCTATAAAAATCACTAAAATGTAAAAAACACAGAAACACTAGAAAACCTTAAGGAATCCTTAAAAACCTAAACACATTTAAAACCCCTAAAATCCTAAACACTCTAAAACCCCTAAAGTAGTAAAACCCATAAAACACTAACAATACATAAAACCCATTAAAACATAAAAATACTAAAAATCACTTAAAATACCACAGAACATAAACACCCCTACAAAACCAAAAAAACACTAATAAAATGATAAAAACCAAAGAACAATTAAAACCTAGAAACCCAAAAATGCCAAAAAAACAATAAAAACACCTAAAGAAATTAAAAAAATTATAAACCCAATAAAAAACATAAAAACCTACAAAATACTATGAAAACCCATTAAACCCCTAAAAAATGTTAAAAACTATAAAAAACCATATAAACCCAAAAAAACATGAAAAACACATAAAACCACAAACCATAGAACCCTAAAAACCCTAAAACCCCTAAAAATCCCTAAACTCCTAAAAAAATAAAAAACCTAGAAAATCCATATAAATCCATAAAAATGTAAAATCAATAACAACCATGAAAAGAATAAGAAAACCTAAAAACCTAAAAACATTATAAACCACTATAAAACCTAAAAAATATAAAACCCATAAATAACCATACAAACCCAAAGAACCCCAAAACCATCAAAATCTTGAAAAACCTTAAAAACCATAAAAATCCTAAAAAGGTCCTAAAATCCTTAAAAACCTAAAAAACAATAAGAAAATTTTAAAAACCAAAAAACATTTAAACCCAAAAAATCCCTACAAACGAAAATGAGACCTTAAAACTCTAAAACCACTAAAACCCATTAAAACCCCTAAAAACCCATAAAAACCCAAAAAACTCACAAAAACGCTAAAATACATTTAAATCCCCCAAAAAGTTAAAAACCTATAAAAATGTTATGAAAATAAAAAACACAAAAAACCCTAAAAATCAATAAAAACATCAATCTTTCTAAAAACCCTAAAACCCATAAAAATAATAAAAAATCCCTAAAAACCCCTAAAAACATAAAAAAATCCTAAATAACTTGAAAACATATAAGAAAAACATAAAAACATAAAAACCATAAAATCCTTAATAACCTACAGAATCCCTAAAAACCCTAAAAACCCTTAAAATACTAAAAATACCTAAAATAAAAAACATGTAAAACCACTAATAAGTATAAAAATCCATAAGATAACCATAAAAAAACTAAAAACATTTAAATCCCCTTAAATCCTATGAAATGTTAAAAACCCATAAAACCCTTAAATACCCACCCCCCCCCCCCCCCCCATGAACACCATAAAAATATCTAAAAACAATAAAAAGAACCAGAAAAACAATAAAATAACATAACCACTATAAAATCTAAATAATAATTTAAACCCCAAAATACATTAAAAACTATAAAAACTATTAAAAACACTTAAAAAATAAAAAACCCCTAAACCATCGAAACCCATCAAGGTCCAAAAGTCCCTAAAAATTTATTAAAACCATAATATTCAAAAAAATCCTAAAAATCCCCAAAAATACCTAAAAATGTAAAAACACTAAAAACCATGAAAACCCGTAGGAATACATTAAAAACCTAAAAACACATAAAATCCCTCAAAAACCTAAAAATTAGAAAAATCATAAAACACCCTAAAAACCGTAAAACCATAAAACCAAAAAATACATAAAACCCCTTACAAAATAATATATATCCAAAAAATCCATAAAAATCCTTCAAAAGGTAAAAAAACCTTAAACCCCAGAAAACCCCTATGAAAACCTTAAAAACTGAAAAACATTTAAAACCTCAAAAAGACCAGAAAAATAATATAAACACTGACAAACCATAAAATCATAAAAACAATAAATCCCCTAAAAATCATAAAACCCAAAAACCCCATAAATTTGGGTTCCCTAAAACAACAAGAAACTCTAAAAACCCTTTAAACCCCAAAAAAATGTTAAAAAATACTAAAAAACCTTACACCCCCTATAAACTAAAAATAATAATAATACCCCAAAATACCAAAAAAACCCCTAAAAAGTAAAATCCTAAAATCCATCAAAATCTATAAAATCCAAATACTATAAAAATCCTAAAAAATCCAAAAAAAATCTAAAAACGTTAACAAACACTAAAACCACTGAAAACCCCTAAGAAAACCTTAAAACTCTAAAAACACATAAAACCCATAAAACATAAAAATCACTAAAAACCCTAAAAATCCTAAAACCCAGAAATAATCCTAAATAACCTCAAAATCCATAAACCCCCCAAAAAACAATAAAAATCCTAAAAATCCCACAAAACCCCATAAAACAAATAAAACATTATAACTCCTTAAAACCCATAAATACCCTTAAAACCCTCTAAAACTATAAAAGACTTTAAAACACCTAAAAAAAATTACAATACTCTTAAAACCCCTTAAATCCCTAGAAAAAATATTGTAAACCTCTAAAAACCATAAAACCCCTACGAAACCTTAAAGCCCTCAAAATTCCTAAAAACCCTAAAAATGATAAAAATACATAGAAATCCCTAAAAAATAAAAACAACAAAATCCTAAAAACACTACAAAAATTTTAAAAACTAGAAACATATAAATCCCAAAAAACCTTAAAACACTAAAAAACCTAAAAACCCTTAAACACCTCAAAATATCAAGAAACCCAAAAAACCAAAAAAAATTATAAAAATATCAAAAAATACTGAAAAAATATAAAACCCTAAAAACCCAATTAAATCCATAACAATAAAAAACATTAAACCCTTAAAGACCTAAAAATATATAAAAACCCTTAAAATGATAAAATTACATAAAAACCCAAAAAAAATATAAAAAACATAACAAAACCTAAAAACCTGAAAACCACTAAAAAGATTAAAAAATTCCTACAATCTAAAAAACCCCCAAAAGCCATTATAATCTCTAAAAAACCCATTATACCCTTTAAAATTGAAGAAACACTAAAAATCCATGAAGTCTCTAAAACATAAAAACAATATAAAACCAAAAAATACACTAAAATCCCTGAAACACAAAGATTTCTCACAATCACAAAAACCCATAAAACCCTACAAAACCAAAAAATACCATAAAATCAATAAAGTCATAAAACCCTTTAAAAACCCTAAAAACCCTAAGTAATCATTGATGACCTAAAAATACTTAAAACCCAAAAAAACCCTAAAAATGATAAAAACCGTAAAAACACAAAAAATCATAAAAACCATAAAACCCATCAAATTACAAAAAACCAAAAAAGGAATAAAAATCCAAAAAACCTTAAAATTCCTAAAATGTGAAAATCCCTAAAAATATGAAAACCAAAAAGAAATCCTTAAAACCCTAAAAAAATGTAAATCCACTTAAAACCTTAAAAATGATAAAACCCAAAAAATACACTAAAACCAATAAAACCCAAAAAAAACCAAGAAACCCCAAAATCCAATAAAACACATAAAACCCCATAAATACCCATAAAAACCATAAAGACCACAAAAAACATAAAACTCCAAAAAACCTATTAAATGATTAAAACTCTAAAAACCATATGAATGAAAAAAAACATTAAAACCCATAAAAATTATAAAAATCAATAAAAATAAAAAAACCTAAAGAAACCAAAAAACATTGAAAACAGTATGAAAACTTTAAAAATCTTAATACATATAAAAATCTCTAGAATCCAAAAAATGTTATACCCCAAAATACCCTAAAAACCCTAAGAACCCATAAAAACTACAGAACCCCTAAAAAATTAAAAAACCTAATAACACATATAAACCTTAAAACTGACTAAAAAATCAAAAAACCTTTTAAACCCCT
This sequence comes from Viscum album, assembly GCA_963277665.1. Lineage (NCBI taxonomy): Eukaryota > Viridiplantae > Streptophyta > Magnoliopsida > Santalales > Viscaceae > Viscum > Viscum album. Next base: position 2,121,290,925 of record OY728120.1, read on the forward strand.
AAAAATATTAAAAACTCTAAAAAACAACAAATCCCTAAAAAATAAAAAAAATACATAAAACCCAAAACCCATAAAAACCCTAAAACCCCCCCGAAAACCCCTCAAAATCCTTGAAAATGTAAAACCCATACAATCATCCGAAATAACTAAAATTCATAAAAACATAAAAACCTCTAAAAACAGAGAAACCTATAATAAAATCATAAAAACATAAAAACATAAAAACACTAAAGAACCTAAAACTATAAAAACCATAAAAAACCTAATCCCTAAAACCCTAAAAACCATAAAAACCCCTAAAAGCTTTTAAAAATTCATTAAAAACCATAAAAACCCTAAAACCCCACTAAAACTATAAAATACCTCTAAACACTAACTACATTAAAACCCCTAAAAAGTTAAAAAAAAAACCCCAAATTCCATAAAATCTTAAAACCCCTCAATATCTCTAAAAATCCTAAAAAATATAAGAATCCAAAAAAATACAAAAAACCCTAAAAATGTAAAAACCCCTAAAACCCAGAAAAACTATAAGAAAATCATAAAAATATAAAAACACTTAAAACTCCTAAGAAATAAAAAAACATTAAATACCATTAAATCCCTAAAACCCTTAAAACCACTCAAAATATCCAAAAACCCATATAAATACTGAAAACTCAATAAAAATCCCTAAAATAATATCCCTAGAAACTTTGAAAACCGCTAAGAGAACCTTAAAAACATAAAATCACTTTAAACCCTAGAAAACATAAAAAAAATAAAGATCTTAAAAAATATAAATCATTAAAAAATATAAAAACCACAAAAAAACATTAAAACCCCTAATAAATAAAACCCTTAAATCCCATTGAACCCCTAAAACCTTATAAATATCGAACAAACCTTAAAAATAAAAAAACTACAAAATTCCAAAAAAAATCTATAAAACACATAAAATCATATTAAAATCTTAAAAGAGTACTACAAATCACTAATATTATAAAACCATGAAAAAAATAAGAAGACTATAAAACCATAAAACACGTAAACCCCCTAGAATCCTAGAAGATGCTAAAACCCATGAAAAACTATGAAACCCCTAAAAACCATAAAAACCCTAAAAACCACAAATAAACTTTAACCCACTAAATAATATAAAATCTATTTAATACCCAAATAATGCTAAATACCCAAAACCCATAAAAATCTATAATACCTTAAAAACCCATAAAAATCATAAAAACCCTTTAAAATCTAAAAAAAATAGACAAACATAAAAACTTGGAAGAGACCAAAGAAAACAATAGAAACATGAATACACTTAAAAGGCCTAAATAAAAAAAATGCTAAAAACATTAAAAAATCTAGAAACCCAAAAAATCTCTAGGACCCTTAAAACTATAAAAATCTAAAAAAATATCTAAGATTCCCAAATAATATAAAAACACAAAAAAACCATGAATGAACATAATTAAACCTTAAAACAAAAAAAAACACATAAAATAAATTAGAACCTAAAAAATCAATAAAACACCTAAAAGTCCCTAAAATCCTTAAAACCCCTAAAAATCCCAAAAATTCCTAATAACCAAAAAACCCTAAAAACAATAAAACCCCTAAAACTGGCTAGAAACTCTAAAAACTCATTAATCCACAAAAAATGATAAAAAAAATATAAAAACTAGAAAACCCATAAAAACATTAAAAACCCCTAAAACCCAAAAAACACATTAAAATCCTAAAACCCCTAAAAACACTAAAAACACTCAAAATCCATAAAAACAATAAACAAACCTGAAAATTGCTAAAAATATCTAAAAATATAGAAACAAAAAAAACATGAAAGACCATAATAGAATCATAGAATCATAAAAACCATTAAAAACCATAAAAATCTCAAAATGATAAACAACCTAGAAGGCCCTTAAACCCCATAAAATCCTTAGAAACCCTAAACACTAATAGAAATAAAATATATAACAACAGTTTGAAACTATTGGTATAGGCATAAAGACCGTTGGTATACTATATACCAGTGGTTTTGCAAACCGTAGGATAGTAAGCCGTTGCAAAAGGCCTATACAAACAGTTTTCCTATAACCATTGGTATATGGCAATGTAACCATCAGTATTCCAACAGTTTTATAGAAACCATTGGTATATATTTATACCAATGGTTTATCAATTGTTGGTATAAATAGATTATATGTAGTTTACCATCGGTTTGAAACTGTTGTTATATAGTATTATAAACAGTTCCATCAAACCATTTGTAAATATATTCTGGAAATACAGTATGCCAATGGCTTTAAACCGTTGGTATAGTATATTACCAATGGTTTATTCAAAATTATGGTAATATTATTGTCCAAAAACAATTTACCAATGGTTTAAAACCATTGGAATAGTGTTTTTATAGAAAACAACACAGTAGCCACACATTCCCTCCACAACATACACCTGTATACATAGTTACAAACATCACTTAAAATAGAACAATTTTCACTTAAAATAGAACTAAAAAAACACATGTAATATCTCATAAAATATAGTAGACTCTTCCAACCATGACATGTACCACAACATAGTTTTCCCCATTTCAATATTCACTTGATAAACACTCTTCCAAATAAACCATTTTAATTTCTTTGTGGGATACATCTCATAATAGTGAGAGGATACCTAAATTTCAGAGAGCCCATCATAGTCAGAGTTACATACACCATTAACAAAATTAACAAATAATTGATAAGGTAGTTACAGCAAGTATACACATATAACAAGTATACCCACACACCATTAACACATAATTCATAATATAATTAAATACATAAAGAATTAAATTCAGAATTCAGGGGGTTGGGGGGCTATTCAGGGGTTTGGGGTGGCTTTCCAAGGGGGTATGGGTGTCTAGAGGGGGGGGGGTGTCCGGGGGGATGGGGTTGTCCGGGGGGGGGCTGTCCAGGGGGTGGGGGCTGTCAAGGGTGGGGGGGGTGTCCCTGGGGGTGTCTAGGGTGGGTCGGGTGGTGTCCAGGGGGGTGTCCAGTGGGTGGGTTGATCTTTAGGGGGTGGTGCAGGGGTTGAGGGGCTGTCCAAGGGGGTTGGGTGGGGTCCACGGGGGGAGGGGGGGCTGTGCAGGGGGTGGGGGCTGTCCAGGTGGGTGGGGTGGTCCATGGGGGTGGCAGGGCTATCCAAGGGGTCGGTGGTGTACATGGGGTGGGTGGGGCTGTCCATGGGGGTGGGGACTGTCCAGGGGGTCAGGAGTGTCCAGGGGTGGGTGGGGAAGTCTAGGGGGGTATGGGGTGTCCAGGGGTGGGCGGGCTATCCACGGGGGGTAGGGGTGTCCAGGGGGTGGGCAGGTTGTCCATGGGGGTGGTGGGTGGGAGGGAGGGGCGGCTGTCCATGGGGGGAGGGGTTGTCTAGGGGTGGTTGGGGTTGTCTAGGGGGTGGTATGGGATATCCACGGGGGTGGGAGGGGATGTCTAGGGGGTATGGTGTGTCCAGGGGTGGGGGCCTATCCACAATGGGAGGGGCTATCCAGGGGGTACGTGGGCTCTCCATAGGGGTGGCGGGGCTGTCCATGGGGGTATGGGGTGTCCGGGGGGGATGTGGGGGGGGGGGGGTGTTGATGGGGGTATTTAGGGGGGTTATCCAGGGTGGTGGGGGGGGGGGGGTTGTCTGGTTGGGTGGGGGACTGTTAAGGGTGGTGGGGCTATCCTTGGGGGTGTCCAGGGGGTGGGGTGTCTGGGGGGGATTGTCCATGGGGGTGTTTGGGGGGGTGGTGTCCAGGGTGGGGTGGTGTCTAGGGGGTGAGGTGGTGTCCAGGGGGTGGGGGTGTCCATGGGGTGGTTGTTTCCAGGGGGTGGGTGTGCTATCCAAGGGGGATGGTCGGGCTGTCCAGGGGTAGGGGGTTTTCAGGGGGTGGGCGCGCTATCCATGGGGGTGGGCGGGGTTGTCCAGTGGGTACGGGGTGTCTAGGGGGTAGGCGGGCTTCCATGGGGGAGGGCGGGCTGTCCACAGGTGTGGTTGGGTTGTCCAGAGTGTAGGGGTATCTAGGGGTGGGCGGGCTGTCCCGGGGGGGTGGGTGGGCTGGCCATAGAGGGTAGGGTCTCTAGGGAGGTGGGCGGGCTGTTCACAGGGGTGGGTGTTGTCCATGGGGAAGGGGGTGTCTAGGGGCGGGCCGACAATCCATGGGGGTGGTCGAGCTGTCTCGGGGTGTAGAGGGTATCCTGGGGGTGGGCAGGCAATCCACCAGGGTGGGCGGGGCTGTCCAGGGGTAACGAGGTGTCCAGGCGGTGGGGGGTGTCTTTGGGGTGGGCCGGCTATCCATGGGTTTGGACGGGCTGTCCATGTGGTAGGGGTGTCCTGGGGGTGGGCGGGCTGTCCACAAGTGTGGGAGAGGCTGTCCAGGGGGTGGGGGCTGTCCACATGGGGAGGGGCTATCCAAGGGGAGGGTGGGCTGTCCACAGGGGTGGGTGGGGCTGTCCAGGGGGGTACAGGGTGTCCAGGGGGGATGTCCACAGGGGGAGGGTGTGTCTAGGGGGTGGGAAGGCTGTCTACGGGGGTGGTCGAGCTGTCCAAAGGGGTAGAGAGTGTCCAGGGGGTGGATGGGGTTTTTTACATTTTTATAGTTTTTTAACATTTTTATGGGTAAGAGTGTTTTTAAATTTGTTAGTGGTTTTTAGGGTTTTTACGGGTTTTTAATGTTTTTAGGGGTTTTAGGACTTTTAGGTTTTTCAGTGGTTATTAGGTTTTTTATGGGTTTTAAGAGCTTGTAACTTTTTAATGTTTTCTTATGGGTTTTTAGTGTTTTTTGACATTTTTTACGTATTTAGGGATTATAAGGGATTTTATAGGGATTATATGGGTTTCTAGGGTTTTGGGGATTTTGTAGGTATTTAGTGTTTCATAGGGTTTTTAATTTATTTATTATTTTACGATTTTTATGGATTGTAGTGTTTTTTCAAAAATATAGGGGTTTAAAAGAGTTTTATAGTGTTTAGTTGGGATTTATGCTTTTTAAAGGGGGTTCGGGGGTATTTTGGTTTTTTGGGGTTTTCATGGGTTTTATAGGGTTTTATGGTTTTTATGGTTTTTAGTGTTTCTTATGTTCTTATGGGATTTAAGTGTTTTTATGTTTTTACCTATTATTAGGGGTTTACAATGTTTTTAGTTTTTTGATGTTTTTTGGTTTTTTTAGGGATTATTTAGGAGTTTTATTGTATATAGTGGTTTTTTGGATTTTGAGGGTTTTTTTGGTTTATTTGGTTTTTTGGGTATTAAGGGGTTATTTCATGTTTTTTATGGATTTTAGGGTTCTTTATATTTTTTAATGATTTTTATGTATTTGAAGGGTTTTAATACTTTATAGTGGTAATCAGGGTTTTTATGGTTTCTAATCTTCAAAAAGGATATTTATGGGGGTTTATGGGTTTTATGGGTATGAGGATTTTTTAGAGTTTTTAGTGTATTTAGGAGATTTATGTGTTTTTATGTTTTTGATGCATTCTTAGAGATTTTTAGGTTTTTCTGAATTTTTATGTTTTTATGGATTTTTAGTGATTTTAGGATTTTTATGGTTTTTAATATATTTTGGGAGTTTATGGTTTTAGGGTTCTTAGGGTTTTAGGGTTTTTATGGTTTTTTGGAGTTTTTTATGTTTTTTATGATTTTTAAGGTTTTTTAGATTTTTAACATTTTTAGTGGTTTATAGGTTATTAGTTGGTTTTATGGTTTTAATATGTTTTATATTTTTTTATGTTTTTAATGTTATCCTAGTGTTTTTCAGGGTTTTTTGGATTTTAAGGAATTTTTTATCTTTTTTAGTATTTTTATAGTTTTTATGGTTTTTTTCAGAATTTTGTGGTTTTCAAGGAATTTTTATATTTTTTAGTGTTTTCTATGTTTTTTTGGTTTTAAGTGTTATTAGTTTTTTGTGCTTTTCTTAGGCATTTTATTAGGTTTTAGGGGTTTTTTTGTTTTTTGGAATTTTATGCCTTTTTTAGTATTTTGATTATTTTAAGGGTTTTTATGGATTTTAAGGGTTCTTATGGTTTTTTGGTGTTTTAGGGATTTATTAATCATTAGGAATTTAAAAGAGTTTTTAAATTTTTTAATGTTTTTAGAATATTAACACGTTTTTAAAGTTTTAGTTGTTATTAGGGTTTTATGGGATTTACGGGTTTTAATGATCTTAGGGTTTTAATGGTTTTAATGAATTTTTTTATTTGTTTTTTAGGGTTTTATGTGTTTTTAGGTGTTTTTAAGGTGTTTATAGTTTTAATGTTTTTTAGGGTTTTTTCAGGGTTTTTACGTTTTTTATGTTTTCATTGATTGTTAAGGGTTTTTAGGATTTTTATGGTTGTTAGGGTTATTAGAGGTTATGATTTTTTTGTGAATTTCAGGTTTTCTAGGGTTTTAGGGTTTTTATGTTTTTTTGGGGCTGTAGGGTCCTGAAAAATCCACAAAGGAGATTTTACCCAAATTCCCCGAAGAATTGGGGCAAATAATCAAGGAAGGGACATAAAAAGGGTCGGTCTGCGAACCGGTCCATGGAAGCGCGACGCGGCTAGACACAGCGAGGCACCCCCTCCATGAACCATTGTCATTCGCAAAATGGAGGAGGGGAGCCTCTGCGGTCATGAATCAGGATTGGCGCCAGTCCGATTCATTGTCGTGAACCGCCCCAACCGCGGACCGCGTCAACCGGTTCAAGCTGCACCCGCTGTCATTCGCAGAATAGAGGTGGAACCCTCCGCAGCCGCGGAGCACTCTCTAAGTTCGCCTCACGGAGGGGAGAAGCATTTAATACCCACCGAGAATCGCGGATTGACCAAGTTAGCTGTGAATTTTGTTATGGGCCTCCTCAAAAGGTGTCGTGTGGCCACAGATACATTCCTTTCCCCACTCTACAAAAGGAGACCAAGGGGGAAATAAGAGAGGATCAGAGAACTGTAATCGGATTCGGAGGGATTAGAGATTCAGAATTAGAAGGAGGGCTTCAGATTTCGCAAACAGCAAAATTCCCATCTGCGAACCACAACAGGTATATGAATTAAGAAGGAATTAGAAAACACATAATAATTTGGTGAAGTGCGAACCTAAATAATCAAAAACGGAGAATCGGGAACCATACCCCCTCCGCGGATGACTTCCCTGCAGACCAGGGAGCTTATGCCTCTTTTCCCATCCGTCATACCGCGGAGCACCCTCCCCCATGGGTGACGCCCCGATCGACAAGCCACTGATCGATGCCACCCTTGGCCGCCGCTGCCCGCCTGGAACCCTCCGCGAACCACCCTAGTTCGCAGATTGAGACTGAAGTCGTGAAACACCCTGGTTCGCGGATTGAACCCAAAGTCGCGAACCACCCTGGTTCGCGGATTGAACCTAAAGTCGCGGACCACCCTGGTTCGTGGGATGCCAATCAGTCCGCGGACCACCCTGGTTCGCGGACGACTTCTCCAGCCGCATGCCACTTCCCCACGCGAAGGGTGCCACCACCCATACCTCTCAGTGGCTCGCCAAATACTTCAGTGTTCTCGTATCCAGAGCTAGGTAAAATCCCTCCAATCCAGCCAAGTCCTACGCGACTCCCTCATTGGCCTATTCATCAGCCCCAAGATGAGACCTCCGCCAGAGCAACCAGATCCACTTGGTGTAACATTCAGGTGCATCAGCACGCCGTTTTGAGTTCACATACCCACGGTAAACAGGGGAAAAGGGGTTTCCCTGACCCTTGGGATGATTCCGGAACCAAGCCTGTTTTTACATTCCCACAGTATTGCGGGGTCTGAGTCCCAGAGCCCCCTTCCTGCCTCTACTCTCCAGGATAGGGACTACACGCTTCGGCGGTCGGGCACTTCTCCCCCATAGAGAGGGGGCGACATACCCTTCCGAAGGCAGCCTCCCCCATGCACCTCGGTACTTCCCAGGGTATCTCCCCGGGAAATAAGCGAGGAGATGGGTATAGGAGAACCCCCTTTCCCTCTACCATTGGGCTTTGTCACTCTGGGCGTCCATATCGGAGTATTCCCCGACCTCATGGTCCTCCTGAGAGTGTAATCCCCAATTCATCGCCCTGGGCCGCCTTCATCTGTAAGCACCACTCTGCTTCTCACGGACGCACCTTTCACGACGTGATCCTATGGTCCCTACTGCCTCTTGTTTCTCACACCGAACATGACTCACGTGAGCTTAGAGTAAGCATCGAACATGACATCCTCCTATGGGCCTCCTCAGAGTGTAACCCCAATCCGTCATCCTGGGCTACCCCAGATCGTAGGCCCCACACTAAACGAACTATGGGGACCTTGATCCATGCCAAAGCATGGTACGTAGGAAGCCTCCACTATGTTCAATCCCACCACTCGGTCATTTCTTCATGTCGATTTCCACCCTCATCCAACAAGACATTAAACTGTATAAGTGAACTACGAGGACTTTGATCCCTGCGTCCTAGACAAGTTACGTAGGAAGACTCCCTGAGGTTCAAGGCCACCACCCATCGGACAACCTGGTCTCTCTTCATGTCGGTTCCCCGACACCTTAGCGAACTATGGGGACTTTGATCCATGCCAAAGCATGGTACGTAATAACCCTCCAAGGGGTTCAATCCCACCACTCGGTCGTTTCTTCACATCGGTTCACCGACACCTATCCGAACTACGTGGAATTTGATCCCTGCTTCCAAAGAAGGGTACGTAAAAATCCTCCCTGAGGTTCAAGCCCAATAGCCGATCGATCCGACCATCTCCACGTCAGTTCACTGCGCCACTCCTAGTGCCACCTCAAGTGAGTTACAGCCCTTCAGGGTCATTAATCCAATGAGGGATGGTAAACCTCGAGCATAAATGATTCTGAACCCCTATGTCCAGTTGACCATTGCCCACAAAGTTTAAATCCATGGATACTATGTTTGGATATAATCAAAAGATTCACAAACATATGAATATGTCTTAAATCTATAAGAGAGTCCGGGAACAGGCTATAATTCCCCCCCAAGAGGGTGCGATGAGCCCGACTAACCATCCTCTCGACCAATGTGAGTTCTTAAGAGTCGCCGGACAGACCATCCGGCGAACTCCTGCCTTTGTAAAGTAGGTCCATCAATCATTGGATACAGATCCATTGGCTGTTTTGTGGCCGAAAACCAGAACGAGACAAAAAATGTTGAACTCAACGTGAGTCATTAACCAAACGTGATAGATTTAACCTAATCTCACCCAGTGCCCCCTTATTCCCTAAAAGAGGTCCAAGAAAGGTAATTAATTACGCATGGGGTTATGAGATGCTTCTTTGATTGGTTTTCTGCTTCTTTTTTCTAAAATGTTTTGCAGGTACTTCTTTCATAACTCCCTTCGATCTAATGGCATCGCAAAGGAACTCACAAGTGTGCACTTCCAACGACGCAAAGACGAGACTTCCTCAACAATGGAGGACCCCATCACCAACCCATCATCTTCAACACTGAGTTTCAGACGCGCTGATCCAAGAGTACCATGCGAATGGTACTCTCCCAACGATGGAGGTGGCCATGCACTCCCTCCAATCCATCAAGACACATCGGCCGCCAGCCCAGCAGCGACCGCAAAGGCGGATCCAGATAGCCCCTGTCACTGTCTCCAACCATTTCGGGAGTCTATCCCCGGAACGGGAGAATGTGTACCTCCCTTATCTTAGGGAGGCAGATGAAGTTGATGTTGAGGACTTCATCCATATGGAATGGGGGATCCACTCTCAGGCCCCTGCCGAAAGGTGTCATCGTGGTCCCGCCGTGGCCCGACATCCTCGCATTGATGAGGTTGTCTCCCCGAGGATTCAGGCCCATGCTCCCCGAGCTCCAGCCCCTCAAACCACCCGATGAGGGCGGCATATGTACAATCGGGGACCGGTCATCATCCTTGTCCATGAGGAGGAGCTCCGCTGCCTAGTCACGGAGACGTACCATGAGCAAGAACCTACACCTGTTTGATCCTCCCGATCCCGTTATCAAGACATGGTGGCATCGTACGAGCTAGCGCTCATCCTCGCTGAGCTCCATCAAGCCCATCGCTCAAGCTGGACGGCACATACCAGGCATGCACCTCTCCCTTCCGAGGGTCGTGAAGCCCACCTGCTCGACATGGTGGAAACCCGGAACCTGCAGGACCATCTCCTGGTAGTTGCTTCAGACCCCCGCCATCCTGATATGGTGGCGATCAACAAAGCCCGCCACCCAGATGTGGTGGAAAATCATAGGCGGGAATGTCTCCCCGCCAACAAAGGCCACCGACTCGATATAGTGGGAAATGAATATATACAGGGCGAGCTCTCTGTGGATGCAAGTAAAGTCCACCACCCCAATGTGGTGGCAAACAGAGAGAGAAACTGATGTATCCCGGTATATGGGATGATTCGTTCACCTACCCCGATACAGGATAATTGTCAGTACCCACTGACCACTGGAGACTGGAGCAGGATATTCCTACTCTGATACTGGAATGGGCCTTCATACCCATTCCAGCCAAAGATTTCTATCTACATATCCTTTCAATGATTGAGGAGGAGGTATCAATCCCAGATCATATCTTGCAAACTTGACAGCATGTAATTGCATCGGCGACAACAGCAAGGACTCGGGTCCATGAGCTCGTCTCCCCAATTGAGGTGACTAATCTAATTGATGAGATAGATACCTTAGAGCAGATATGCATCACTAATTTAGCCCAGAGGGTCGCCGGCTATATTCCGCGATGCAAGGGCAACCGGATCGAGTAGCTTCACTCGTTCCAACTGGGGGACACCCGTCCATCATGGTGGATGCTCCAGAGTAGGCATATATCCCTGCAAAAAGTCAAGATGTCTGTCGGCGTATCTTGGAAATGTCACGGGACCCAATTAGATAGGGACCCAAAGGTGAAGGCTGTTGTCAATAGCAGACAGTCCCCACTTCCCGCAAAAGAGCGCCTCGAACACGCCGAAGGAATTCGTTAAATAAAGAGTGGGTTCATGACTACGCTCTTCTAGAAGCTGGGGTTTCTGATTCCGTTAAGCATGACACAAAGGTTCAAAACCCTACCCACCCATTACCATATTATGGGAGTGGCTGTAGCAGTTGTGAAGGTCCTCCCTGCAATTTTTCTACCAGCAGCTCTGAAGGTCCTCCCCAGAGCACCCGTGGGGACCTCCCCCGCAGACATATAACGATCGGTCATGAGAGATTCTCTCCTGATGCGAGTCACAGAAAACCTCCACGTGTCTAGAAGATCGAGCAGTGAGAAGGTCCTCCACTTTCTTCAGTCCACCCTGAAGGTCCTCCCCAGGGTATACGCTGCAATCACTCTCTATGTAGTGGGACCACAGATTATGATGGTAGTCCTCGCTGTCATAGTCACAACTAAGGAGGTCCTCCATGTAGTGACGTATCACCACAACAAGAAGGCCCTCCCCTTGTCGTGGTCTGCCCTGAATGTCCTCCCCAGGGGTTACGCTACCATGGAACTCCACTCAGCCAAGAATCAGGTCACGGTGGTAGCCCTCGCCACCCAGATAACGGAGGTCCTCCCCATAGAGACTTCAAATGACGAGAAGGCCCTCCCCTCATTGCTGTACATTCTGGAGGCCCTCCCCAGGATGTATCCCGCAGATATTCTCCCTGCGGTAGTAGTGATGGTAGTCCTCGCCATTACCACTGCTGTGATGGTAGTCCTCGCCACCACGACCGCCATTGCGAAGGTCCTCCCCCAAATGGCCCCAAGCAACAAGAAGGACCTCCCCTTGTCGCAGAGTGTCCTGAAGGTCCTCCCCAGGATGCGCGTCGAACGTCAAGCCAAGATGGTCATCCTCACCATTAAGGAAGTTGTTGTGAAGGTCCTCCCCATAACAACGCTACGTAGCCAGAAGGTCCTCCCCTTGCAGCAACATGCCTCACAGGCCCTCCCCAGGGTGTGCACTGCAAAAGTCCTCTATGCAGTGAAGCGTCAATCCATAATGGTAGTCCTCTCCATCACGACCGTCATTGCGACGGTCCTCCCCGAAATGTCATATTATATCGATAGGAAGGTCCTCCTCCTGCCGAGTGAAGCACCGAAAGGCCCTCGTACGTTGAGGCACTCAGAAGGACGAGATCGATCATTTCAGATTCCCATATTGTCACTAACGATTCCCTTCTTCAATCAGGAGACGGTTCGAGGCCGCAAACATCTTCTAAACCACCATTGAATCGCATACATAATGATTCAGCACCTACTAGTCCCACTGCCTCTGATCACACTAGCAGTGAGCTCCTCAGTTGGGCTGACCAAGTAGAAGAATCCCAGGTGGAGGAGTATGCCGATATGCTGCACCTGAGGAAAAGACTGGCCAAGAATGATATACCAGTTATGTTTTGGCCCACGAGCACCTCTCAGTTCGACATACCCAGAGAGTTGTCGGAAGAATGCATGCACGACATCCGCCATAATATATGGACCTCCCTCCGCCGGTTGAAGTCAAACTTCCTGCCCTATGACGGGTATGTAGACTACATCACGACGATAGGGGACCTCCTGAGTCACATAGAACTAGAGGCCCTTTCCTCGACGCGACAACAACACCCCGAGAGGCGCAAAGGAAACATGGAGATAGCCTGTCTCTGCACACTACATCAGCTGCGCCACATCATTAGTGACGCTCCAGTGGGAGTCCATATCTGGGGCTAGGGGGGGCACGGAGCTTTGAATTTCACTCCGCTCCCCGCCCAGAAGAACCCATTCAGTATGGTGTCTTGCAATGTCGTCACATCTAGACGACAATCAGGTGGACCCCCTGTTCAAGAGAGGCAACACACCCAACAAAGTCGGGCCTCGAGTAAGTCCCAGAACCTACAGGCCTGGCGGGAACGAGCCATTCAAAAAATCATAAATCAGGCCAATGAGAGCACACAGTAAGACTCTCTCCTAATAGAGGCCAATCAACTATCTCTTCCTGCCTCCCCAAAAGGGATTGATCCCTGGGTGAATTCGGCACCCGATCTGGTTCACCCCCGGATGGGGGCACGCGAGATTAGGCAGGTCGTGATAGCCGCAGTCACTACCGCAATCCAGGGTCAACCCCAGCCTGCAGGGATGGGGGCATTTTTAACAAAAAATTCCCCCGTAAGACCAATAAAACTGGGAAGAGACTCAACATCTAGGGAAAGGAGCCAACCCCAGCCCTCAGGGCAGGGGGAATTATTACCCCCTCTACAACAACCTCCCCCATGAGAGTCGGTATTCTCTCATCTAGGGAGTACAGTCAGAAGAGGATTTTCCCATCCTATCCCATCATATGAATCATCATCCCCTCTGAGAGGAAGGCGCACCGTGAGGTCACATCAAATAACCCTCTGCATCACCCTTTGTCAAGAGGTCCGAAGGCAATCCCAGGTCATGAAAGGGAAGGCCAATAGAAGACGCATGATATCCTCTTCCTATTTGGAAGATGACGTCCCCTCCACCCTCCAATATTTGTTCGTCAACGCCATATAGGCTAACCCCGTGGGTGACACCAAAGAAAATGCAAATCCAGACGGATCGGGAGACAATGGTTCTGGTCAGGCTGTGACTCACAATGAACCCCTAGGTGTGCACACCTGGAACCAAAGGGTCGCTTTAAATATGGCCTCCCCTTCAGCTAACCTCCCTCCACCCACCCTATGAGCTTCCATCAAGTACAACAACAAGGGAACATTTACCCTTAACCCATCCCCATCTCTCGTTAAAAAAGAGCCACTCACGCTCGAAGAGAGATTCGCTCGACAGGAAGAAGAGATGAAAGAATTGATGTGGCTTAACGTCGAGCTGCTCCAAAGGAACCGCCTTATTGAAAGTGTGTCCCAAGAAGAGCCACATCTTGCACTCCCAGCAAGTGAACCTCAAAGGCTAAGGCTTGCCCTGTCAAATGAACCACGATCTGGGCTACTGCCCAATGAGGCGCTTGGTTCGTCCAACTACCTAAAGGTGGATGATGAATACCCGTATTTCCCTCCACTTAGGAGACAACCGGAGCAAGTACGCCTGAACCCTCCGAGGGTACCCCGAATGGAATATGCACCCTTGGTTCCGGCCAATCCGGATCCCCAGGCAATGCCTCGGGCTACGCCTGTTCAGGACCAGGCCCAACAGGATTTCAACCAGGGACTCACCAATATCATCGAGGCACTAACAGCTCTATTGGAAGTGATGGAAGGTCGACGTGCTCCGATACAGCCAGAGCAGAAACCCTACCAAGATTGGGTGTACAACACACCACCTCCACCCAATTTTGGGTTCCCTGTATTCCCCATCTTCAATGGATCAGGCGATCCGAAGAAGAATTTAAAGCTCTATGCATCCTATTGCAATCCTATGATGGGGACTCCGGAACAACAAGAAGATGTGAAACTCAGATGCATCATGCGGACTTTTCGAGGATCTGCCTTCATCTGGTATACGATTCTGCCAGTACAGTCGATAAAGAGTTGGGAGGAACTCCAACAGTAGTTCTTGTTCCACTTCAGCTCAACGCTGCCTAAAAAAATGGTCAGCGATCTCATGAACTGCAAGAAAAGGGAGAATGAGAGGGTCTCAGATTTTATCGCTAGATAGAAAGGTCTGACCTATTCTCTGAACATGCCAATGTCTTAAGATGAGATTCTAGCCATATGCATCGATAATCTTAGAGATGAGCTGCGAACACCACTCATACCGGTGGAGTGCACCACTGGTTTCTCCCATCTCTCGGCCATTTCCCAGAGAATCGAGGACTCCCTGCAGTGGAAAAATTCAATGTCCCGAATACCTTCACAGGATCCTACTAAGATAGCTTCTAGAGTTGAAGTATCCGCTGTCACGCTCAAGCCGGCCACTGTGCTCGCTCCGCCACTCAGGCCTCCACCAAATCATCAAGGTCCCCCTGCATATCAGTGGCCGCTCCCGCCTAAACGGGATGATCAGAGAGGAACAAAGCGGAACTAGTTTGAGGAGCGGAGACAAAAAGTATACTCGTTCCGAGATGATCATGTTCGTGGCTACATCATTGCCGCCATGAACTGCAACTTGCTATGCCTCCTGGAGGCAAGGAAACCTAATGAAATCGGCCGCGATGACAGGCCAGATTATTGCCCCTACCATCGAATGTTGGGGCACAGTATCCGAGAATGCTTCGTCTTCAATGACCTCTTGCAGAAGATGGTAGATTCCGGACAAGTCGAGCTAGGTCCATCCCCAGCCCATGTGGCATGTATCTCTACTACCGACTCTGAAAAAGAGGAGGGGTGGCAGAAAGTCACCAGCAAGCAGGGGCAGAAATTTGACAACTGGATGACTCGGAAGACTATCAACCGAGCCCATGTCATACTCCGAGATCAACTACAGCAGCTGGTGATGCCACCAGCAACCCCTAGAGCCACAAAGCTGACCACATCGGCCTCACAACCCTCCAAAAGCCGGCCATCCAGACGGAGCCAAAGGAGGAAACAATCACAAGAGGAACAGTCCGCGACGGGGCACATGTTAGTCCAGACCCTGTCAGATTTCATGCCCTCGAATTTGGCACAATGGGAACTGACACACCAAACGACACCATTAGAGACGACCGACCCGGTTGACCTGTCAGAGGATGAAGAGCCAATCTTTGGTTCTATAAATGACATCCATCTCATGGAATCATTCCCTGACGAAGTTTATGATTACAAACCCGAGTTTCCTGCACGAGGAGCCGGGAGGAGGAATCGCAGAGGCAGGGGATACCAGGGGAGGTGCAGCCGTGGCCGAAACTAACCCTACAGTTGGACCTCGGCCCAGACCGTCGATACCACAGAAACCCATGGGAGAGCCCTTTAGTTCACTCAACAAGAGAGGGAGTGTCCCTCCACTTACACAAGTAGCCACTCTTGCCCTGTTGTTCTACGATACCCACTAGAGGAGGAGAAAGTGTCTGGTCGCCTAGGGCACACAAACAGACCAGACATGCCAAGTCTTCAAAACGTGGGAACACCATCGACATCTGACCCCCAGCTGGTCCCTCCCCATCAAATGCCCCAGCTCCCAGAGCACCCGCTAAGACTCTTCCACCAATGGAGAAGCGTCGACCGCTGGAGCAAAAATACGACATCCTTAAGCAGCTAGCATCAGTACCAGCCAAGTTGTCAATCCTGGATGCCCTGAGTTTGTCAGCCGAACTTAGGGAGGCTCTTATCAAAGTTTTTATCAGCCCCCAGGAATTCCAAGATGAGGTAGCTACCGCTGATATTTACCGGGCGGAGACTAGCTCGGCTGAATGCAATGCGGTGATTTCCTTCATCGATCAGGACGAAAATGCCATCATGAAAGGAAACATCAGACCACTATATGTGTCTGGCACACTGAATGGTATTGAGATCCAAAAATTCTTTATAGACAATGGATTTGTAGTTAACCTCCTTCCCCTATGGACACTCCGTATGTTGGGTTATAGTGAGGAAGATCTAATTCCCTCTTCCACAACTCTGTTGGGTTATGACAAGAGTGAGTAGAAAACAATGGGACAGATTAAGCTAAACACCTGTTTTGGTGACCTGGTAGCCTACGCAGAATTCCTAGTGGTCCAGCAGATCACGACATTCAATGCCCTGTTGGGAAGGCAATGGATCCATAAGCACATGGTCGTTCCTTCATCCTAACACGAGTGTATCAAGCACTGCATCAACGGACAAAGCGGGAATTTTCATGCCGACAAGGCCCCTTTAGAGCTCTCTAATTCACACTACATTGATGCCAGTTTCTATGAGAAAAAGAGGAAGAAGCCTTTGGTTGATGGCATCGACTGGATCCCCGCTCCAAATGGCCTGGAAATGGTCCCCAATGACCCCCTCAAGCAGCTCAGTAGAGATTATGTCCTGCCCATCAACCGTGTTGAGAGTAGGAGTTTAGGTCCGGACACGCATGTGGATGTCCTCATGACTTCAGCCATGATGGACGAGCACAAAAACGCGGGAATGCCTACCAACCCCTGATTTGGGAACAAATACTCAAGAAGGGATTCCCACGATGACTCTCCCTCATACCCTCAAAGGCTCATACCGGAAAATCTCTCCTTGTCAAATCAATAAGATGAGGACTTGGGAGAAGAAGAGCGGGAAGATCTCAGAGATGCACCTCCCACATTTGACGAGGGTATCTCCACCAATGTGGATGAGATCAAGGAAATAAACTTGGGTACCAAAGAAGACCTGAGGCCCACTCTCATTAGCGCAGCCATGTCTCCCGAGGAACACGAGGTATATACCTCCTTCCTAAGGCAACATTGAGAGGTATTTGGATGGAATTATACAGAAATTCCAGGACTCGACCCCGAGGTTGCAATGCATCACCTGGGTCTTCTAGAGGACCACCGAGGCTACAAGCAGGCCACTAGAAGGACACACCCCTCACATGCTACCAAGATAGAGGCTGAAGTCGATAAACTCATTAAAGAAGGCTTCATCAAGGAAGTCCAGTACCCCATTTGGTTGGCCATCATTGTGCCTGTCAATAAAAAGAATGGGCAAATCTATGTCTGCATTGACTTCAGAGACCTTAATCGGCATTTTCCGAAAGATGACTTCCTGGTTCCAATCACCAAGTTGTTAATTGATGTGACAACCAGGTATGAGGCTATATCCTTCATGGAAGAAGATTCCGGATACAATCAAATCAGGATGGCCTGAGAAGATGAAGAAGCCACTGCCTTCTGGGCCCATCAAGGGATATTTTGTTACAGGGTCATGCCCTTTGGTCTCAATAATGTTGGCGCCACGTATCAACATTCCATGCATCAGATCTTCAATATGTTCCTAGGGAAATTTGTTGAATATTATGTGCATGACTGAGTAGTCAAGTCCAGATAGCTCTTGGATCACCTGTCGGACCTTGAGACCATCTTCAACAAGCTCCGACAGCATAGCTTGAAGATGAACCCCTTGAAATGCGCCTTTGGGGTTACCTCAGGGATGTTCCTTGGCTTCGTTGTAAGCCATCGCGACATCGAATTCATCCCTGAGAAGACGAAGGCTATCCTAATCCTGCCACCCCCTCGAAATATCACTAAGATGAGGGGATTCCACGGACACCTAGCCAATATTATGCGGTTCATATCCAACCTGGCAGGAAAATGTTTTCCCTTCACCAGGTTGATGAAAAAGGGGGTCATGTACCAACGGACGAATGATTGCCAAGAGGCGTTCGACAACTTGAAGAAGTAACTCTTATTCCCACCAGTGCTCATGCCCCTGGTCGAAGGAAGGCCTCTCATTCTATATGTGATGGCCCTAGAACGGTCATTGGGAGCCTTACTCGCACATAAGAATGACACTGACAGCAAAAATAGTCTTTATTACCTCAGTCGAACCAGGATTGATGTTGAGACTCGATCCTCAAATATCGAGAAGAGTTGTCTGGCCTTGGTCTTCGCTGTTCAAAAGCTGCAAAATTACCTGCAGCATCATGAGGTCCATTTGATCTTGCGGAGTAACCCGATCAAGTACATCCTCAGTCACTCGATGCTAATCAGACGCCTATCCCGATGGGCAGTTATCCTGCAACAATTCGACATCTGGTTCGTGCCTCAAAAATCCATCAATGGTCAGGTGTTAGCAGACATTCTGGCAGAGCACCCTTCAATAGGGACCACTACACCGAACGTTGAACTACCTGATGGAGATATCGTCTCAGTTCAAGAGGAGGTCCCAGCATGGGAAATGTACTTTGACGGCGCGTCCCGAAGCCCCACTGGGAAGAGGATGGAGAATCCCAGATTCAACAATGTGGGTCTGGGGATAATACTCGTGTCCCCAGAAAAGGCAGTTTTTCCATATTCCTTCCTCCTATTAGAGGGATGTATGAACAATGATGTGGAATATCAAGCCCTCATTGCAGGCCTGGAGCTCGCACTCCATGCACAAGTACAACACCTTACGATAAGAGGTGACTCGGATCTGGTCATCAAGCAAGTCAACAATGATTATGCTATTAAAAAGGAGGAGTTGATCCCCCTATTTGACCATGTCCGAGGGCTAATGGCTGAGTTCTCCATATAACCGAAATTGACTTATATTCCCCAGTCCCAGAACGCTTAGGCTGATGCATTAGCCAACGCGGCCACAGCCCTAGCCAATCCTGACCGGGATGAAACAGTCATCAGCATTGCTCACCGTCGAGTGGTATTGCCATTTGTTCAAGCTAAGATAGAAGAGATCCACGAAGTCAGTCTTGTCCCCAAGCCATATGCTTCTTCTACCAGCTCGATGACCCCCATCACGATCTACCTTCAACAGGGAGAGCTTCCATCAGACAGGGCTGAATGAAATCAAATGTAGAGAAGGGCAATCAATTTTGTCCTATATGGTGGCACGGGTCAGCAAGAGGTCCTCTACAAACGAGGCCTCGATGGAGTGCTCCTCAGATGCATTGACGGAGAAGAAAAAGTTGTCGTCATGACTGAAGTACATGCAGGAGCATGTGGAGCACATCAACCAGGGACCAAGCTCTCCAATCAAGTTTGAAGACTTGGGTACTACTGGCCCACAGTTGCATGAGACTGTGAGCATTTTACCACAAAATGCCACTCATGGCAGATTCATACCAGCCTCATAAACCAGCCCCCAGAGTTACTTCATCAAGCTATGTACTCCTGGCTATTTGCCGTCTGGGGGATGGACGGCGTGGGACTGTATCCTCCCACCACAGCCATACAGCTGAAGTATATCCCCATGGCGACCAACATCTTTTCCAAATAGTCAGAAGCCATATCCCTCAAGGATGTCGGGGCAAGAAATGTTTTCAGCTTCATGAAGACCAATATCATCACCAGATTTGGTGTCCCTCACACTATACTGACGGACAATGGCACCAATTCATGCTCTGCTGAGTTGGAAAAGCTATACCATGAGTATGGTATCAAGGCTAACCACTCATCCCGCTACCCTGCAGAGGAAAACAGATAGATAGAAGCTTTCCACAAGACAATGTCCAACATCCTCTAGAAAATGGTGGACAAAGACAAGAAGTCATGTCCGGATAAACTCCTCCATGCATTGTGGGCATATCAAACCACAATCCACACGCTACTCGGTCTACCCCGTACTCATTGGTGTACGACACAGAGGCAGTCTTGCCCATTTAACTCAAACTTACCTCACTCCTTAATGCCATATGTGATCTATTATACGATGATGAGCAGTCAAAAAAGAGGTTAGGTGAATTGGAACAGCTAGACAAGAAGCGGTTGCACACTCTGCACCACCTGGAAGTGTGCCAAAACCGAATCGCACGAGCCTTCAGCAAAAAGGTCCGCCTCCATTCATTCAGGAATGGGGAATTAGTGCAGGTCCTCCGGACCCCAATGATACCCGACAAGAAGCCTGCAAAGCTGGAGACCAAGTGGGAGGGACCATATTTTATACATAAGGTCTACTCCAATAGAGCATATGCCCTGATCTCCATGGACGAGAAATTCACTACAGCTCCTACAAATGCGAGATTCTTGAAGAATTATTTTTCATAGAGACCAAGAGGTCACCACGTCCTCACTGCATGATGTTAAACTGCATGATGTTCGTCCTTACCGCATGATGATAAACTGCACAGATGGAAAAAAATGAGATGTACACATCATCCGAGCTGTATGACACTAAACTTCCAAGCACTTCGTCCTCACCATATGACGTTAAACTGCATGGAATCTAATAATTCCCCTTCATCCTAATCACAAGAAGTTAAACTGTATGGGCCTCGTTCTTACCGCATGACGTTAAACTGCACGAATTTCACAGAACTACATATGTCTTGATTCCTGCCCTCGAAGGATACATAGCAAAGCCAGGATTCCCTATCCTGGCCCAGCCACTTCAAAAAAAATGCCCTTTCCCCCATGTACAGAAAAGACCTTCACAGGGTGTGTCATCTTTACAGATAACTAGGTATGGATTGATTCCTTCCCTCGTAGGATACATAGTGACGCCAGAATTCCCAGTCTTGGCCCAGCAACTTCAAAAAAAAAGTTCCCATTCCCCCGTGTATGGACCAGACTAGCGTGGGGTGTATTCACGTCCTCACCGTATGACGTTAAACTGCATAGAGTTTGTCCTTACCGCATGATGATACACTTCACTGATGAAGAAGAATTAAGAATTCCCCTCCCCCCGTGTATGGACCAGACCTGCACGGGGTGTGCTCATCGTCCTAACCACAAGACGTTAAACTGTATGGACGTCGTCCTTACTGAATGGCGTTAAACTGCACGGATTTCACAGAACTACGTATGGCTTGATTCCTACCCTCGCAAGATACATAGTGACGCCAAGATTCCATATCCTGGCCCAACAACCTAAAAAAATGCCATTTCCCCTTGTATAGACCAGACCTCCATGGGGTGTATCATCTTTACAGAGAACTATGTATGGCTTGATTCAAGCCCTCATAGGATATGTAGTGACGCCAGAATTCCCAGTCTTGGCCCATCCACTTCAAAAAAGTTCCTTTTTCACCTGTGTATGGACCAGACCTGCACAGGGTGTACTTCTTGTCCTTACTTCACGACGTTAAACTACACAGACGAGGATGTTAAAAATTCCCCTTCCCCCGTGTACGGACCAGACCCGCACGAGGTGTATATCTTCATCCTTACTGCATGACATTAAACTGCAGGGAAGTTGTCCCCACCGCACAACATTAAACTGCGCAGACCCATATTTTTCATTCACATTAGGTCACCTTCTTCCTTACTGCATGACGTTAAACTGCATGGAGTTTATCCTCACCGCATGACATTAAACTACGCGGACTTCGTTGCGACCCACCCAGGACACATGGCGATACGAGATGGAGATACTCCTTGCACATTTGGATACATCCTTTATGTTCATCAGACTCCATGACCTGGATAATTATGGATCTTCATAACCACCCATGGCCATCAGAAGTGGAAAGTCATCGACCTGTGGACACCCTTGTACGACTATACATACCATGCCCTCAGCGGCTCTGCATATTGAGAGCCCCTGGCCCATCTACCAAAGGCAAGATTTCCACAGGAGACACTCTTCCTAGATCCATACGCTTACCGGCCTCAGAGCCCCCCTACCATATCTCTTGATCCAGAATTTTATGGCGAAGTGGTTTACAAGTTCATTCCCCTTTTCAAATTAGGGTGTTGATAGGGTTTCCCTATATGGATAGCCTGTGTGTCCTCCAGTGGTTCACATAGCGACCTGCATCAACAAACATCAAGCCAGGATGAGGCTACATTGAATCAACGAACAATTTTAGTGAAGATGTTTTCTGTATACCCGGACACCATTATCCCCACATGTCGAACTCTGCATAGGGAGAAATCACAGATTCTCATAATTATTCATGTCCATCGGAAGTGGAAAGTTATCAAACTGGGGACACCTTTGTACGACTATTCATACCATTCCATCAGCGGCTCTCCATAATTATAGCCCCTGGATCGTCCATTAAAGGAACGATTTCCTTAGGCGGTACTTCTCCTAGCTCCGTACGCCTACCGACCTCAGAGCCCCCACACCATACCTCCTGATCCGGGAATGCTCAAAGTTGCAGTTTATGACCTTCATCCCCCGCCCTGTTCTATGTATATCAGAACATGTTGACCTAGTTATCCTTCGAGTGACAGCAACAATAGTCACCCAATTGTCCGAGCTCTATGACCAATAAACTAGGAGTACTCCGTTCTCACCGCACAACGTTAAATTGCACGAAGTGAAGGTACACCCCCGCGAACAAGATAAATCAGTGCGGGGGCTCTTTAAGCTTTAACATCAACACGGGATGGATTTCCATGACATGCCTAGATATTTCCTCACCAGATGATAGACTTCATGTCCTAGAAAATCACGGATCCTCAAAACCACTCACGACCATCAGAAGTGTAAAGTTATTGAACCATGGACACATTTGTTTGACTATGCATACCATGCCCCCAGCGGCTCTTCATAATGATATCCCCTGGCTTGTCCATCAATGGTATGATTTATATGGGCGATGCTCTTCCTAGCTCCGTACGCTTACCGGCCTCAGAGCCCCTATATCACCTATCCTAATCCAAGAAGCCCTGGAACCATGATTTACACCAATCAACCCCCTTCCACGTCTGGGGAATTTTGAGTTATTCATGCCCATTTATATTCTGATGAAGTGCATCCTTCACAATAATGCCTTCATCCTCGCTGCATGACGTTAAACTGCATGGAAACCTTTAATGATATTCCTGTCTTTACCGCATGACGTTAAACTGCATGGAAGCTGTCATCACTGCCTGATGTTAAACTGCATAGCGACCTTAAATAAAATGCCCCTGTCCTCGCCGCATGATGTTAAACTGCACGACAGCCTTTAATAATGCTCCTCGTCCGTACCTCCTGATGTTAAACTGCACGGTCGAACCCATCACGGGTTCAGTAAGAAACAAAGGATTTTCTCTGTCTTGCAGTGCACGGGTAAGACCTGCACGAATCACCGCCTCACACTAGCATGAGAAATAATTACTTAAACTATTCTCAAGAATTTTAGTCTAGATATTTCCCCAGTATTTAGGCATGCTCTCATCATAATCCATACTATGTACTCAGAAAAAGGCCGAACTCTCATAATCCACCCCTAGTGGTCCCAAATCTCAACTTCCCTGAAGTTGCTCGGCTATCGGAAGTGGATAGTATTTGACTTAAGGACACTTTTGTATGACAATGCATACCATTCCCTCATTGGCTCTTCATATTGATCTCCCCTGGCCGGTCTACCAAAGGCATGTTTTCCTTGGGCAATGCTTCTCTCCGTACGCCTCTTGGCCTCTGAGCCCCCATTTCTATCCCGGGATTTGGAAACCCTCTGAGCTATATATTACCAACCTATTTCACAATCCTACCTGAATGCGGTGAAATGTCTTTGAAAATATTGCTGATATCTAGGTGAAGTCGTTCCATTTCAGATGATGTCCCAGATGCATGACTTTAAACTGCATCAAGCCTCAATCATCCTTTATGCTAAGTAAATGTGTAGGGAGGTGGTCTCCGGACCATGCTCCTGATTAGTACGGATGTTCCCAAAACCCTTTCAGATGTCACACTCCCCTTCTGAGCCACCCCTGGTGGTTTTCATTTCATTCCATGCCACCCATCGTGGTTTCCACAAGCCGGACATCCATGAAGTCCCCCTGGCCATAAGAAATGGACACTTCTTTGACTTAAGGACACCTTTCTATGACTATGCATACCCTGCCCTCAGCGACACTTCATATTGATTGCCCCTGGCCCATCTACCAAATGAAATTTTTCCTTAGGCAATGCTCTTCTTACCTCTGTACACCGGCATGGCTCCCATTCCCTGAGCTATGCCCTAAGACATTCCCTGCATGCCGCTCAAATTCAAACATGTTTTCCCCCAAGCGCATTTGAAGGGTATTAAGACATCTTTTAACCAGTTGACCCTCATTGGGGCCCTCTCCCCCCATATTTGGTCAAAGATGTTCGACCTAAAACATCAGTAATGATTGCCTTATCGGTGGGACTTTAACCGCTCATAGAAGAATGAGGCACAAATCCAGTTAGGCCAAAAACCCAAAAAGGGTGACCTAAGAAAAAGCTGGGTTATACCCACTAGGTCTATAATGAATGGGACCAGGAAAAATCCGGGCATTAAAAGAAGAAAAAGACAAAAAGTTTGTAGGTTTTTCTATAAAACCCTAGAAATAGTCAGACTATGCTTGCTGAGTCCCTTGGCTCAGGAAAACTTTAGACAATTTCCAATCACTCATCGATTTTCAGGACCACTCTTCATCGAAATGGCCTCTTCTTCATTCCGATCGGACCCCATTATGATGGGGGGCTTTTGTAGGGTCCTGAAAATTCTGCAAGGGGGAAATCCAATTACCCCAAAAAATGGAAAATTACTAAACCGGTCCACGCACCAGATCCCAGCATCAATACGTGGCTGGTTCATCAGGCCGCCCTTTCGCAGACACTGTCGTTCGTGAAATAAGGGCGGGGCACCTCCACGAGCGTGAACCAGGAAGACCGTCGATGAATCCAGGCCGGCCCACTACCACGAACTGTGCCAACCGGCCCACGCTGCGTGCACCATCGTTCGCGAAATGGTGGCGGAACGCCTATGCGGCCGCACGCGCCGTCGTCCTAGGAATAGAGGTGGATTGGTGTGCCGCCACGAAGCAATCCCACCACGACTCATCAAATATACCAGTTGAATGAGTCATCCGCGCATGGTAATTCTTTCATGGGATTCCGCAAAGGCCGTGTGACCATCCTATTCGCGGCTCTATAAATTGTCACCAAGGGGCACCAAAAATTGGAAGAAAAGACGGGTGAAAATCCGTGGGGTTGTGCTATAGAAATCGCTCTCCAGCCATCCGTGGACCGCATATCATCCACGGATAAACTCTTCCACGTATAGGAGAAACCATTATGCGAACCACATGTAGACAACTCCTTCGCGGACAACCCTTAGTGGCCATATCCTTCACGAACGACCATCTCATTCGGGGACGGCCATCTCTTCTGTGGACAAGTGTCATTTGAGAAATGGAGGCATAACACCTCCGCAGGAGCGATGTTGGACGGGCGCGAACCCCTTTGCAGCAACCCTTCATGGATGGCCATATCATCCATGGACAACCTCCTTCACGAACAGCCTCCTCTGCGGAAATCATCCATCACGGAAAGCATCCTTCGCAGACTTCCATCTCCTCCACGAACAGCTCCTCCATGGACACCCATCGAGGAGAACTAAACCGCGAAGCACATGCAAACAGTCCCTCGTGGACAGTCCTTCGTGGATAGCCCCTCTGCGGCTAGTCCCTCGCAGCTGGAACCTCGCAGCCAGCTCCTTCGCTGCCAGCCCCATGCGGAAACCCCATGCACTCATTGTTCCATATCGCAGAAGTTGCGCCCCCGCACCCCAGCTCGGGTTCACTGCAGGCCTCCGGTCTCAACCCTCTGGGCCGGTCCCTTCACTACCGTAACTGACCCCCATGAAAAATGGAGAGTCGCACCGCGAACATTTCGAGCCGGGTCAAAGGTATTTTCCATTGCACCCTTGTGCCACCCCAACATCCATCCTATAAATTCCATGAGTCGAGATACTCCTCATTACTCTCATTTAACCCCCATTTCCTAGCTCCTTTTGCTAGGTTCATCCAGAAAGGGTTGCCCTTGGGTAAGTCCCACACCAACCATTACTAGGTATCTCCTACTTAGTCATCCTGACCATATGATGTTAAACTGTATGGCCCTCATCGAATCCATATGACGTTAAACTATATGTAAATAGTCCTCTCTAAATGACTATAAACTATAGTTCTCCCTATGCTCCAAGCATAAGATGCCTTATGCCATGATTACAGTGGCATAATTTCAAGAGCATTGGAATCCATTCAAACATTCCATCACTCCACCCCACACTTTGTGTGTACTTAATTTGGATACTCATTTACTTCCATGTCTTAAGGGTCCCCCTAAAGGCCTAGTCCCATGCCGCATCGGCTCACCTACCGTCTTGGGGCAAGGCCCTGGAAGACTTTGGACAACACTATGAGATAGGTCCTATTTTTGGAACACGGTCAGCAGTCGACCCTCATTTGTTCATCCCCATTTCAGGCTTACGTGTTATGAATGCTGTGTTTTGAACATGGTCAACAGTTATCCTCCATCACCATTCCACCCTCATTGTGTTTCGAATGTTGGTCATGTGATTCAAACTTTTCATCTCCCTTTGTTCGAACTGATTCCAATGCCCTTGGTGTTATCCCACTTGTGCACTTGCGCATAAGTGTTGTCCCCCATTATATTCCACAACCCACCAATGGGTTGGGATGCTCTCATGGCCATACATGTTGAAGGAATAGGGGTGTCCATCTCAGAGTAAGCCCCAAACTCATGGGCCACATTAGAGTGTAAACCCCAATTCATCACCCTGGGCCGCCTTCATGCGTAAGCCCCACTTCGCTTCTCGTGGATGCACCTTTTTCAACATGATCCTCTGGTCCTTGCTGCCTCTTGTTTCTCACACTGAGCATGAATCACATGGGCTTAGAGTAAGCATCGATCATGACATCCTCTTATGGGCCTCCTCAGAGTGTAAGCCCCAATCTGTCATCCTGGCCTGCCCCAGAGCGTAAGCCCCACACTAAGCAAATTACGGGGACTTTAATCCATGCCAAAGCATGGTACGTAGGAAGCCTTCATGAGGATCAAGCCAACCACTCGTTCGTTTCTTCATGTCGAGTTCCACCCTCGTCCAGCATGATGTTAAACTGTATAAGCGAACTATGGGGACTTTGATCCATGCCAAATCATAGTACATAGGATTCCTCCACGAGGTTCAAGCCCACCACTCGGTCGTTTCTTCATGTCGTGTTACACCCTTGTCGAGTTTGATGTTAAATAGTATAATTGAACTACGATGACTTTGATCCCTACCTCCTAGACAGGGTACATAGGAAGCCTCCTTGAGGTTTAAGCCCACCACCCATTGGATCACCTGGTCTCTCTTCACATTGATTCCCTGACACCTATCCAAAATACATGGACATTGATCCCTGCTTCCTAAGCAGGGTACATATGAAGCCTCCCTGAGGTTCAAGCCCAACAGCCAGTCGATCCGACCATCTCCACGTCTGTTCACTACGCCACTCCTAGTGCCACCTCAAGTGAGTTCCTTCCCTTCAGGGTCATTAATCCAATGAGGGATGGTAATCCTCGGGCATAAATGATTCTGAACCCCTATGTCCAGTTGATTGTTTCCCACCAAGGTTAAATCCGTGGAAACTATGTTTGGGTATAAACCAAATATTCATGAACATATGAATACGTCTTAATTCTATAAGAGAGTCCTGGAACAGGAAATAATTTTCCCCCAAAATGGGTGCGATGAGCCCGACTTCCCATCCTCTCGACCAATGTGAGTTCATAAGTGTCACTGGTTAGAACATCCAGTGAACGCCTGCCTTTGGAAAGCAGGTCCATCAATCATTGGATATGGAGCCGTTGGGCATTTCATGGACAAAAACCAGAACGAGACAAGGGAGTTAGGGGTTTTTTGAGTTTTTGGTTTTAAAAGGTTTATATATATATTTTAATGTTTTTACGGGTTTGAGGGGGTTTTAGTGTTTTTAGTGGTTATTAGGGGTTTTATGTGTTTTTAGGGTTTTATAAGGTTTGTAGGGTTTTTTTTGGGATTTTAGTGGGTTTTTTGGTTTTAAGGTTTTGTAGGGTTTTTATCATTTTTTATGTTTTTAGTGGTTTTAACTCCTTTTAGTTTTTATGGTTTTCTAAGGGGGATTTAGTGTATTATGGTTTTTTATGTTTTAAAGAATATTTAGAGAATTTTTAATATTTTAATGGTCTTTATGGGTTTTAGTGATTTTAATGGATTGTTTTAGGGTTTTTTGTGTTTTAATATTTTTTGGGGGTATTAGGGCCTTTTTGGTTTTTTAGGGTTTTATGGTTTTTTATATTTTTTTATCATTTTTAGGGGTTTCAAGGGATTTTGTAGTTTTTAGTTGTTTTAAGGGGTTTATGCCTTTTCAGGGTTTTTAATGTTTTAGGGGAATTTATGGTTTGTATGGTTTTTAGGGGCATTATGTTCTTTTTGGGATTTTATATTTTTTTATAGTTTTTAGGGGTTTTTGGTTTTTTATGTTTTATTTTTTCCTTTAGGATATTAGGGTTTTTCAATTTTTAGGGAATTTTTATGGTTTTAATAGATTTTAGGTTTTTATTGATTTTGGGGGTTTTAAGAGTTTTAGTTTTTTAATACATTTAGTGTTTTTAGAATTTTTATGTTTTTATGGAATTTAATTGTTTTAAGATTTGTTTGTTTTTCATAACGGTGTTCAAGGTTTTTAGGGTTTTTTATGTTCATAGTTATTTTTAGTAATTTTTAGGATTTTTATGGTTTTTATGGTTTTAGGGATTTTTTAGGATTTTGGGGGTTTTCTTGGTTTTCTTGGGTTCTAACTATTTTTTGGGTTTTTGGGTTTTTTAGGGTTTTAAAGGTTTTTAGTGTTCTTAAATTTTTTGGGGTTTAAAGGGTTTTTGATTTTTAGTGGAATTATGGTTTTATTGTTTTTAGTGTTTTGATGGTCTTTATGGTTTTTTAGTTTTTATAGTGTTTTGTATTTATAGCGTGTTTAGGTTTTTATGAGTTTTAGGTGTTTTTAAATTTTAAATGATTGTGACGGTTTATCATGTTTTTAGGGTTTTTAACATTTTAGGGGTTTTATGGTTTTTTAGGATTTTTAGGGGTTTTAGGGGTTTTAGAAATTTTGAGGGTTGTTATGGTTTCTAGTGTTTTTTGAGTTTTATGGTGTTTTGGGTTTTTTGTGATAATTTTTAGTTTTTTATTGTTTTTATGTTTTTTTAGTTTTTTTCTTTTTTTGAGATTTAATGGGATTTTATTATTTTTAACGTTTTTAGGGACTTATGGGGATTTAGGTATTTAAAAGGGATTATGGGGTTTTATGGTTATTAGGGTTATTACGTTCTTTTAGGGGTTTTAGGGTATTATAGTTTGTTATGTAATTATGGTTTTTATGTTTTTCTGAGAGTTTAAAGTTTTTATATGGGTTTTTAGCGTTATTAGGTGATTTAATTTGTTTCGGGATTTTATTGGATTTTTAATATTTTTAGGGTTCCTTTGAGTATTTGTGGATTTTGAGTTTTTTAGGGGTTTTATGTTTTTTTAGATTTAGGGATTTTTTTTGATTTTTTAGGGTTTTTTTTGTTTTTAGGGTTTTTTAAGGTTTTTAGGGTTTTTACTAGCTTAAATGGTTTTCAGTGTTCTTAGTGGTTTTTTAGGGGTTTTATGGGGTTTTAGGGGTTTTATTGTTTTTACGTGTTTTTATTATTTTTAGGATTTAAATGGTTTTTTTAGGGTTTTATGGTTTTTACTATTTTTTTAGATTTTATTTTATGTGTTTTTTGTTTTTAAGGGTTCCTTAGGGTTTTTCATGGTTTTTAGATTTTAACGTTTTTGGGTATATTGGGGATTTTTAATATTTTTTTGGGGTTTTTGGGGTTTTTGGGATTTTGACAGATTATAGGTTTTTTTGTTATTTTGGGGTTTTAGGGTTTTTTGAGTTTTTTACAATTTATGTTTATTTAGAATATTTTGCAGTTTTTAGGGCTGTAAGTAGGTTTTAGTGTTTTTTTGGTGTTTAGGGTTTTTGGGTACCTCTATAGAATTTATCAATTTTATGTCTTTAATGGTTTTAAGGGTTTTTAGGTTTCTATGGATTTCTTATTTTTTTAGTGTTTTTAGTGTTTTGTACGTTTTTCAGAAATTTAGGTGTTTTTTAATTTTTATCAGCTTTAGGATTTTTATGTATTTTAGGGATTTCTTTTGATTTCTTTGGGGTTTTATGGTTTTGACTATTTTATATTTTTATATGTATTTTATGTTTTTTTAAAGGTTATTTAGTGTTTTTCAGTGCTATTAATGATTTTTTATGGTTTTTTAGGATTTTTATGCTTTTAAGGTTTTTATGGATATTTATGTTTTTAGTGTTTTTAGGGTCTTTAGGGTTTTTGAGGTTTTTGGGGTTTTTGGGGTTTTTAGGGTTCTTTGAGTTTTTTAAGGGTTTAAGGATTTCTAGTGATTTTAAACATTTTTAGGGTTTTAAATTGTTTTTTCATTTTTTGTGGTTTTTTTAGGGGTTAATGGTATTTTATGTTTTTTGAGTTTTATGGTTATAGGGGTTTTAGGGTTTTTAGGGGGTTTTTTTTTGATTTAAATGAAGTTTTTAGTATTTTTATCGAGTTATTTGGTTTGTAGGGACCGGACAGACCTTGGTGGTGGGATCAGAGTCCAGGGGTGTCATGAAGAGTTGACCCGATAGAGAAGGTTGCGCTCGAGAAAAGTCAGAGGCAGAGACGCCACTATGAAGGGTGGATCTCGTGGAGGTGGTTTTCGACCCTGAGAGAGAGGGTGGACCACGATGGTTTGTGACCGAGAGAGTGGGAGGACCATTGACACCAACGAAAAGTAAGGAGTGTTCCCTGAGGCCATGCTTGATAGCCAGTTAGTTGGAAGCAACTACAGACACATTGAAGGCCACGATCCTGCATGCATGAGGGCATGCATGGAATGGTTGTGGGAGAATGTCACAACCCAATTTGGGGGTCCTGTCCCACACCAGCAAGAACACCAAATCTGCGGTTCATCTGGTTAGTCCCTATTGAAGAGATGGGAGTTGCTCCGACAAAGAGGAGGATTGTGCATGTCATCCTTGACACCACTGGTTGGGAGTTGGGACCACTATCCTGATGAGTCCATGGTAGGACGAAACCAATGAACCTGACATATGAAGAGCTAGATGGCTGAACCCCTCCCACCTTGGAGGGTGTTGGGGTGCTGCACGGGGGAACTTCTGTGCTGAGATGCTCAGCCCGTGACAAGTGGTATATGAGGGAATGTGCCTCATGGTGTTGCGGAACGCTGCTGGATGGACCTTGGTGTTGGAAGTGGAGTCTTGTGGCGTCCTGTAGAGGTGACATGAAAGAGAAGGTCGCGCTTGCGAGATTTCTGATGCAGAGATGCCACTTTGATGGGCGGGTCTCGTGGAGGTGGTTTTCAACCCTGAGAGAGAGGGTGGACCACAGTGGTTTGCGCCTAGAAAGTGGGTGGGCCATTGATGCCAACGACAAGGAAGGAGCATCCCCTGAGACCAGGCTTGGTATCCTGTTAGTTGGAAGAAGTCATAGAGACACTGAAGGCCACAATCCTGCATCCACGAGGGCGTGCATGGAATGGTGGTGGGAGAATGTCATGACCAAATAATGGGGTCCTGTCCTATGCCAACAAGAAAATAAAAGTTGCGGTTTAGTCCCTATCTAAGAGATGGGAGTCGCCCCGAAAAAGAGAAGGATGGTGCGTGTCAACCTTGACACCACTGGTTGAGAGTTGGAGCCAATCTCTTGATGATTCCATGGCAGGATTAAACTAGTGAACCTCACATATGAAGAGATGGATGGCTGAACCCCGCCCACCTTAGAGGGGGTTGGGGGTGCGCACTGGTGAACTACTGTGCTGAGACGCTCAGCCATTGACAAGTGGGACCAGAATGCTGCCGGACAGAGCTTGATGGTGGGAGCGTGGTCCTGGGGTGTCTTGCAGAGGTGACATTATAGAGAATGCCGCGCTAGAGAGATGTCAGAGGCAGAGACACCACTATAAAGGGTGGGTCTTGTGGAGGTTTGTGGTTTTTTTAGGGGTTTTTTAGTTTCTTAGGGGTTTTAAGGATTTTTTGAGTTTTTCTATTTATATAATTTTTTGCGTATTTTGGGTTTTTAATGTTTTTATGGGATATAATGGTTTTTAATGTTTTTAGATATTTTAATGGGTTTTAGGCTTTTTTCAGGTCTTTCGAGTCGTTTATGGTTTTTTTTGTTATTTCAGATTTTAAGGTCTTAAGTTTTTTTTATTTTAAGGTTCTCTTTAGGTTTTTGTAGGTTTTTATAGGTTTTTCATTTTGAGGGATTTTCATAAATTTTTTATTATTAGGGATTTTAAGTGTTTAAAAGGATTTTCAGAGTTTTAGGGGTTTTATGGTGTTTTAGAATATTTAGATTTTTTTTTGTTTTTTAGGGTTTTAAGTGTTTTTTTGTTTTTAATGTTTTCTTATGGGTTTTTAGGGTTTGATTGTTTTTTTATTTTTCTATGTATTTTATGTAATTAATTAAGATTATTATATGTATTTAGGGTTTTCGAGGGTTTTTTGGATTTTTTATAGTTTTAATATTTAGGGGTTTAAAGGGGTTTTATATTTTTGGGTTAGTATGGTTTTAATGGGTTTTTAGGATTTTTATCATTTGTATGTTTTTAGGGGTTCTGAATTTTTTTATATTTTTATGATTTTCTTAGAGTTTTATGTTTTTTTATATTTTTTTGGGAAGTTAGTTTTTTTCTGTATTTTTTATGTTGTTATGGTTTTCAGAGGTTTTTGGGGGGTTTTTGAGTGATTTAGGGGTTTAATGGTTTTTAAAAGTTTATAAATATTTTAAAGGATTAAACGTCTATATATTTTTAGTGGGGTTTGAGGGATTTATGGGGTTTTAGAGGTTTTATGGTATTTATTTGTTTTTATGGTTTATCTTGGTTTTAAGGTTTTTATGGACATTTAGGGTTTTTAGGGGTTTTAATGTTTTTTAGGTTTTAGGGGATTTATTTTTTTTAGTTTTTATGGTTTTCATAAGAGTTTTGATGGTTTTGAGGGGTTTTTAAATTTTTAGTAATTTTTAGTGAATTACAGGGGTTTTATGGTTTTTAGGGTTTTTAGGTATTTTTTGGATTTTATTATTTTTTATTGTTTTTATGATTTTTTAGTTTTTTGGGTTTTAAAGATGTTTTTTGTTTTTAGGTGTTTAAGTTTTTCTTAGGGGTTTAATGGATTTTTTGAGTTTTTTCACATTTCTATGGGTTTAGGTGTTTTAATTTATTTATCTACTTTTATGGTTTGTCATGGTTTTAAGGTTTTTATGGTCTTATAGGGTTTTTAGGGGTTTTATGGTTTTTTAGGTTTTATAGGTTTTATGTGTTTCTAGGTTTTTAAGGTTTTCATAAGTGTTTTTAGGGTTTAGAGGGTTTTTTACATTTTTAAGAATTTTTAGTGGATTTTAGGGGTTTTATGGTTTTTAGGGTATTTAGGGATTTTTAAAATTTTATAATTTTTTATGGTTTTTTTTGATTTTTTTAGTTTCTTGGGTTTTAAGGGTGTTTTTTTGTTTTTTAACGGTTTTTAACAATTTTTAGGGGTTTAAATGTTTTTTTGAGTTTATTCAGATTTCTATAGGTTTTAAGGGGTTTTGTAGTTTTTAGTGGGGTCTTAGGGGTTTTAACAGTTTTAAGGTTTTTTAAAGATTTTTGGGGGTTTCATGGTTTTTAGGGGTTTTACAGTTTTGGAATTTTTAGGTTTTTAGGGGTTTTAAGTGTTTCTTTTATTTTTATGGTTTCCTATGAGTTTTTAGGGATTTTAAGGGTTTTTACACTTTTAGGGATTTTTATGGATTTTTAGGATTTTAATGGACTTTTTTTTGGGTTTTTAGGGATTGTGTGAGGTTTATGTGTTTTTTATTTTTTTCTAGGTTTTATGGTTTTTTGTGTTTTTAGGGTTTTTTTATGTTTTCAATGTTTATTAGTGTATTTAATTATTTTCATGGTATGCATATTTTTTTATAGTTTTTAGTTATTTTTAGGGTTTTAAATGTTTGAGGGTTTTTAGATTTTAAGGTTTTTTGGATTTTAGGGTTTTTAAGCGTTTTTAGGGTTTTAATGTTTTCTTATGGGGTTTCAAGGTTTTTAGGGTTTTTTACATTATTATAGATTCTTAGGTAATTTTTGGATATTTATTTATTTATTGTGTTTTTATAGATTTTTATGGTTTAGGGTTGTTAGGACTTTTAGGGTTTTAGCATTTTTTTTGGATTTTAGAGGTTTTATCTATTTTTAGGTTTTGAAGGTTTTGATATTGGTTTTCTATATTTTTATCGATTTTGGTTTTATGTATTTTATTTTTTAGGTATTGTGTGGGTTTTTATAGATTTTTGTTTTATGTGTTTTAGTTTTTAGTGTTTTAGTGTTTTTAGGGATTTGTAGGTATAATTAGTATTTTTATGTCATTAGGGTTTATAGTAATTTTGAGGGGTTTTAGGGTTTTTTAGAGGTTTAGTTTTTTATGGGTTTTTTGGGTTTTTATGGGATTGTTTTTTGAGTTTGGAGGGTTCTTAACGTTCTTTAATGTAAGTAGGTGTTTAAAGGGTTTTAGAGTTTTCAATTATTTCTTAGGATTTTTATGTGATTTTACGTTTTTTATGGTTACTATGGGCTTTATGGGTTTTTGGTCTTTTTCGGATTTTTAGGTTCTTTAAGGGATTTTAGCATTTTTTATGTTTTTCGGTGTTTTATTGGTTTCTATGTTTTCATTTGATTTTGTGGTTTTGTGGTTTTTTTTATTTTTTTAGGAATTTTATTGATTATTTGGATTTTTATGGTTTTAGGGTTTTTAGGGGATTTATGATTTTTAGGGAATTTGGGGTTTTAGTGTTTTTTATGTTTTTTTATTGATGAATATGTATTTAGGTTCATAATTTTTTCTTTTTTTTTTCTTGGGTTTTTATAGTTTTTTATATTTTTTTGATATTAAGTATTTTTCTAGGATTTTTATGAATTTTGGGGTTTTTAGGGTGTTTTAGGGTTTTAGGTTTTCAAGGGTTTAATGTTTTTAGTATTTTTTTTAATTTTTAGGGGTTTTTTAGTTGTTTAAGGTTTTTAATGTGTTTATATTTTCATGTGGATTTTAGGGATTTAATGGGTTTTTATATTTTTATTAGTTTTTAGCATTTTCATGGGTTTTATTGTTTTTAATGTTTTTAGAAGTTTTTGGGGTTTTATGGTTTTTATGATTTTTAGGTTTTTATGGGTTTTAGAGATTATTAGGTTTTTTGGGGTTTTATGTGTTTTTAGGATTTTCATTTATTCTTAAGAGTTTTCATGGTTTTTGGGGGTTTTTAGTTTTTTAGGGATATTTAGATATTTTTAATGATGTTTTGGTTTTTGTGTGTTTTTATGGATTTTTAGAGTTTTAACGTTTTTAGTGTATTTTTATTTTTTAGGGTATTTAAGATTTTTAAGGATTAATGGTTTTCTATTGTTTTTAATGTTTTTTGGATTTAGGGAGTCTTAGCGTTTTTATTGGGGTTGTATTATATTTATGGATTTCTAGTGTTTTTAGGTTTTTAGGGTTTTCTGTGGTTTTTAGGGGGCATTATGATCTTTTTAGGAAATTTAGTATTTTTAGTATTTATAAGGCTTTGAGTGTTTTTAGATTTTTGAGGATTTCCTAGGGGTTTTCATGTTTTTTGGTTTTTTGAGATTTTTAGAGATCTTATAGTATTTTTATAATTTTTACGGTTTTTAGGGAATTCATGGGTTTTAGGGTTTTTAGATATTTTTTTTGGGTTTAATGTTTTTAAGGTTCTTATTTTTTTCTTATGTATTTTTTGGTTTTTAGGATTTTTAATGTTTTAAAGAATTTTTAGGCCTTTTATATGCTTTTTATAGATATTTGTGATTTAGGTATTTTTTTTAAAAAAATTTAAGTGGTTTAATGTATTTAATTTTTTTTAACATTTTTAGATTTTTAAAGGATTATTATATATTTTAGTGATTTTTATGATTTTTTGGGGGTTTTGAATTTTTATGGTTTTTGGAATTGTTTGGTTTTTTTGGGTTCTTAGGATTTTCAGGGGGTTTGAGCATTTTTTTCGGTTTTTAGAGGTTTTTTAAATATTTTCATAGGGGTTTTCAACATTTTTATGATTTTCTATGTTTTAGGGATTTTGGGATTTTTGAGATTTTTATGGGTTTTTATGTGTTTTGGGGTTTTTTGTGGTTTTTGGGGATTTTTACGTTTTCTTGGATTATTATAGTTTTTGTGAGTTTTTTCAGGTTTTTATGATTTTTAGAGTTTTTAACTTTTTTAGTGTTTTAAACTACGTTTAGAGTTTTTTTTGTTTCTATGAGTTTTATGGTTTTTTTGGGTTTTATGATATTTGGGGTTTTATTGATTTTAGGGTTATTTGGGTGTTTTAGGTTCTTTTAGGGGTTTTATTGTTTTTAGTATCTTTGAGTTTTTATGGGTTTTACATTTTTTTGGTTTTTTAGGGGTTTTTTAAGTTTTCAGAATTTCTTACATTTTTAATTATTTTTAGAGATTTTTAGGATATTTATGGTGTTTTAGTGGTTTTTAGGATTGGGGGGTTTATGGTTTTTATGGTTTTTTGAGTTTTTAGGTTTTATTTTTAGTTTTTTAATTGTTTTTTAGTTTTTTAGGGGTTGTTAACATTTTAGGTTTTGCAACAATTAAGGGTTTAAATATTTTTTTTCTGGTTTTCAGTGTTTTTAAGAGTTTTAGCAGTTTTTAATGTTTATAGTGTTTTTATGTTTTTTTGGGGTTTGGTGTTTTTAGTATCTTTTAGGGGTTTTAGGGTTTTCAACATTTTCAGGTTTTAAGGGGTTTTATGTTTTTTTTTGATTTTCCCTTTTTATGAAGGTATTTCTAGTTTTTTATATTTTTTTTACATTTTAGGGATTTTTTCTGATTTTTAGGATATTTATAGTGTTATATTTTTTTTACGGATTTTGATAATTTTTAAGGTTTTGAGGTTTTGATGGGTTTTTTGGTATTATCTATTTTTTTATTTTTTCGCAGTTGAAATATTTTTACTGTCATTTAATGTTTTTACAGTTTTAAATTTGTTATGAATTTTTTAGGGGTTTATGGTTTTGAAGGATTTTAAGGTTTTTTGGTTTTTTATTATATTTTGGTGTTTTATTGTTTTTAGGGTCATCTTAGGGGTTTTATTATTTTTAGGCATTTTAGGGAAAGGTAGGTTCAGGGTCAAGATATTCCTGACCCCCCCCCCCCCCAATTATTAGAAAAGAAGACACAGTAGACAATGGAGGGGAAGGGTCAATCAACCCACACCCAAAAACCCTGGACAACCCACACAACCCAAGAGACCCCAGCAAGAAACAAAAAAGACAAACAAAACCAGAATAAAAGGAATGCAGCAACATCTCTTGCATCCAACAGCACAACTGAACATCAATCCAATCAGCAAAAAACATCATTCAGCAGATCAAAACCAACCAGCATCAACAACCATCACCAAGCACCAGCATCTGACACCCAACAGCTCCCATTCGGACGCAGTGAAGCATCAACCAAGCGAGCATCATACTGAAACAACACAACAGCTAGCAACTTTCCACCATATTTCATCACCAAACTGAGATCAGAAACTATCATCCAAAACACCAAACTGAGCATCCAAAGCCATCGCTTCTTAACACCACCTCCCTGCCAAGACGCTCCCATGACGCCGAGCAGGACCACCAACACCATCCCAAAACCACCACATGCGCCATCATACCGAACCAAGATGGGGTCCAATATGATGGGGAGCGAAGCAAGTGTATAGGAGGATGCATGAGTCAAGGGTAATGACAATGTTTGGAAGCCGCACTCCATCATCCAAAACCAACACCCACCTTGTAGATCATCAACACACCACACATCAGCAAACCCACCACAAGCCAGCCACCAGCAACACCAACCCATGTAGAACCAACCAAAGAACAACATACACAAGTAGTGACCAACAATCCTCATCAAAGCCAGTAGACATCTCTTTAAATCCCCAAAACCAGGAACAAAATCACCAGTATCACCAGATTCAATGTCATAATAATCACCACCTCCAATCCAACCAACTCCTGTCAAAAAGTAGGTCAAAATCCAAAAACTAGCACATCCTTTCACATCATCCCCAAAGATATCACATCTCAAAAACCAGAAAACAAGGCCTTCAGACCAAGAATTTTCTAGCATTCCATGCCTCGTAGCATAGATAGTAATGATACACCAGTTATCATAGCCAGAACCAAAAAACAACACCTAGAACTTCAGAGAAAGCTTGCACGACGACACCAAAAAACTCGTAACAAATATCACCAAAACCAGTCACCAGTACACACAGTAACTCATCTAGAAATCCACAACAAATAAACATGAGATCATGAACAGCTAGGGAATCCGAGAAAATCTAGCATTAAATGCATGAAGCGGTGAAGAAGCCGAGGGACCATACTGAACACGCACATGCATCTTCTTCACGAATCGAAGAATAGATCAGACCAAAACCACGAAAAAACCTTCTGCATCATGAGATCGAAACTCTGAGAAATGAAAAGAGGAATAACCACCATTGCCAACTGCCTTTGGTCTAGAGAACACTAATGGGGTTCGATGTCACCGAGATCTACCCCCACAATCCAGGGCTTTGAAAGGAGACGAAACCCCAATCGGCGCCGCTGATGAGGAAACGCGAAGCCGTGGAAGAAAAACATCAGCACTGAAGGACTCTTCATCGACCCATCACCGCCACAAGTTCCCCCCATAAGGCTGAGAGGGTTAGGGAAGAGATCTAACCCCGTCTTCCACAGGGGAGTCTGGAGGAAACCCTAGAAATCACGATGAGAGGGAGAGAACACAAAGAGAGTGCACTGCCATCTCTTTTCTGAGGGGTTTTAGGGATTTTGAGGGTTTTCTATGATTTTAGGGGTTTTAATTATTTTTTTTGTTTTTAAGGTTTTCTACAGGGTTTCCATGGTTTTTAGGGGTTTTATGTTTTTAGGTATTTTTAAGTATTTTAATGATTTTTATAGTTTTTTGGGTTTTAGGGATGTTGATGGTTTTTTGGGGTTTTATAGATTTTTTAATTTATTAGGGTTTTAGAATTTTTAGTGTTTTTAGGGATTTTAAGTTTTTTTTGGGTTTTATGGTTTTCGATTGGGGTTTTCAAGGTTGTTAGTTTTTTTTAAATTTTTAGGAATTTTAGTGCCTTTTTATGATTTTTATGGTTTATTAGGGTTTTAAGGATTTTGAGGGTTTCCAGTGATTTAGAGATTTTAGTGTTTTTATTAGTTCTTTGAGTTTTTAGGGTTTTTCTAAGACTTTTAGTGATTTTATGTATTTTAGGGTTTTTTGACGATTTTAGGGGTTTAAAGGATATTTAGATATTTTTCACATTTATAAGGGTGTAAATGGTTTTTATAGTTTTTGAATAATTTTAGTGTATTTATTGGTTTTTAGGGTTTTTTATGGTTTTTATTGTGTTTTTCGGGTTTTTCATATTTTTTACGATTTTTCTATTTTTTATAGTTTTTAATGTTTTTTTGGGTTTGAAATGTTTTTATATCATTTAGTGGTTTCTTCAGTTTTTATGGGTTTTTAGGGGTTTGGGGTCTCTTTTGGTTTTTTAGGGTTTTTAGAGTATTTATGTTTTTTTGGAATTTTAATTTTTTTAGGTTTTTATGTTTTTCTTAGGGGTTTTTAGGAGTTGTTGGATTTTTATGCTTTTATGTATTTTATGTATTTTATTGGTTATTATGGTTTTTAGTGTTTGGGGGTTTGTGATTTTTGAGTTTTATAGTTTTTAGAGTTATTAATGTTTTTAAAATTTCAAGGGGGTTATAGTGTTTTTAGGGTATTTTAAGGGTTTTTTTGGGTTTTAATATTTTTATGGTTTTAATTGTTTTTAGGTTATTTTGTATTGTTTTGGTTTTTAGGGGTTTAACATTCGGTAGGGTTTTATGGTATTATGTTTTTTAGTTTTTTTGGGCTTTCATATTTTTTTCTGGGTTTTTGCTGGTTTTTATGTTTTTTGGATTTTTATAGTCTTTTTATCATTATTTTGGTTTTTAGGGTTTTTACAGATTTTTAGGGTTTTTAGGGTTTTAGTGTTTTTAGGGGTTTTAGTGTTTTTTGGTTTTTAGTGGTTTTAGTTTTTAAATGCTTTCTTGTATTTTTTAAGGATTTCGACGTGTTTTTTTGTTTTTATTGTTTTTTAGTTATTTTATTAATATTAATAGTTTTTAGGGTTTTAGGCATTTTTAAGTTTTTTTGGGTTTTTAGGGATTTTGATGGGTTATATGGTTTTGGGGGTTTTTGGGTTTTTTTGGTTTTAGGTTTTATTTTGTATATTTTGTAATTTTTATGGTTTTTAGTGTTTTTAATGGTTGAGCGGTTTATAGAGTTTTTAGAGTTTTTATACTTTTTAACAGTATTTATGGTTTTAATGGGTTTTAGGGTTTTTTATGGTTTTTAGGGTTTTTATGTTTTTATGGGTTTTGGGTTTGTAGGTTCATTTAATGTTTTTATATTTTTTTAGGTTTTTAGTGGATTAATGTTTATTAACTTTTTTAAGGTTTTCAAAGTGTTTTCCAGGGGTTTTAGGATTTTTTACCTTTTTAGGAATCTTTTTTTGGGTTTTTTATGTTTTTTAGAGTTTTTATGGATTGTAAGGGGTTTTGGGATTTTTTAGGGCATTAACATTTTCTAGGTTTTAGGGGTTTTACGGGTTTTTAATTTTTAATAGTTTTCATAAGTGTTCTCAGGGGTTTAAGATCTTTTATGTTTTTATTTATTTTTACTGATGTTTTTGGATTTTTATGGTTTTTTGGGTTTTCTTGGAATTTTGATGTTTTTCAGGGCTTTTAGGGTA
The DNA here is from genome assembly GCA_963277665.1 of Viscum album. Classification (NCBI taxonomy): domain Eukaryota; kingdom Viridiplantae; phylum Streptophyta; class Magnoliopsida; order Santalales; family Viscaceae; genus Viscum; species Viscum album. Next base: position 2,121,331,996 of record OY728120.1, read on the forward strand.
TTGTTGGGTTTTAGGTGTTTTTTTGGAGTTTTTTAGAGATTTTAATTTTTTTAGTGTTATTAACATTTTTCTGTGTATAAATAGTTTTTATAATTTTAGTGGTTGTTTGGGTTTTTTTGGGCTTTTAAGGTTTTTATGGGTTATAGGGGGTTTTAGGGTACTTAGAGTTTTTATGGGTTTTTTCTGTTTTGATGTAATTTTTAGGGGGTTTTGGGGGGTATTTAGGATTTTTAGGGTCCTCTTCATGTTTTTAGGTTTCTTTTGGTTTTTTTTTGGTTTTTAGGGGTTTTAACTATTGTTATGTTTTTAATGTTTTCTTAGGGTTTTATGTTTTTTTATTTTTAGGCTATAAGTTTTTTCGGTAATTTAAGAAATTTTTAGGGCTTTTAGGGGTATTAGGGATATTGAGGGGTTTTGTGGTTTTTAGTGGTTCTATGGTTTTTTTGGTTTTTAGGGTTTTTTGGATATTTTTTATGATTTTGGAGGTATTTTTGAGTGTGATAACATTTTTTGGGTTTATATTGTTTTAGATTTGTTAGTGGTGTATGGTTTTTATGGGTTTTTAGGGTTTTTATTGTTTTAGGAGTTCTTATGGTTTTTATGGGTCTTTTAGATTTTTATTGTTTCTAGGGGATTTAAGTGTTTTTAGTTTTCATGGTTTCCAAAAATATTTTATAGGTTTTTATGGGGTTTTATATTTTAGGGATTTTTAGGTAATTTTAGGTATATTTAAGGATTTATATGGTTTTATTGTTTTTTGGTGTCTTAGGGTTTTATTAATCATTGGAAATTTAAAGGGTTTTTAAAATTTTTAATGTTTTTTGAGGATTAATGTGTTTTTAGAGTTTTTAGTTGTTATTAGGGTTTTATGGGATTTATGGGTTTTAATGATATTAATGTTTTTAAGGTTTTAAGGACTTTTTTTTGTTTTTTAGGGTTTTATGAGTTTTTTGGTGTTTTAAGGATTTAAGGGTTTTTATGTTTTTTAGGGTTTTTTAGGGTTTTTACAATTTTTAAGTTTTTTTGGGGGTAGGGGTATTTTTCATTTTTTGGTTTTAAAAGGCTTTTATATATTTTTTAATATTTTTACTGGTTTGAAGGGGTTTTAGTGTTTCTAGTGGTTATTAGGGGTTTTATGCGGTTTTAGGGTTTTATAAGGTTTGTTAGGGGTTTTTTGGTTTTTTTGGGTTTTTAGTGGGTTTTAAGGTTTTAAGGTTTTTTAGGCTTTTTATCATTTCTTATGTTTTTAGGGGTTTTAACTCTTTTATGTTTATAAGGTTTTATAAGGTGGTCTTAGGGTATTATGGGTTTTTACATTTTTAATAATTTTTAGGGAATTTTTAGGATTTTTATGGTCTTTATGGGTTTTAGTGATTTTTATGGATGTTTTTGGGGTTTTTTGTGTTTTGAGATTTTTTGGGGGTATTAGGGCCTTTTTTATTTTTTATGGTTTTATGGTTTTTTAGATTTTTTACCATTTTTAGGGGTTTCAATGGTTGTTATGGTTTTTAGTGGTTTTAAGGGGTTTATGGAATTTTAGGGTTTTTAATGTTTTAGGGGAATTTATGGTTTGTATGGTTTTTAGGGTAATTAGGTTCTTTTCGGGGTTTTATATTTTTTATATTTTTTTGTGGTTTCAGGTTTTTTAGGGTTTATGTTTTTCTTAAGGATGTTAGGGATTTTCAATTTTTAGGGAATTTTTGGGAATTTTTATGGTTTTAATGGTTTTTAGGTTTTTATTGATTTCGAGGGGTTTTATGAGTTTTAGTGTATTAAAAATTTTAGTGTTTTTAGCATTTTATGTTTTTATGGTATTTAATTGTTTTTAGTTTTTTATGGTTTTCATAATGGTGTTCAAGGATTTTATGTTTTTTTATGTTTATGGTGGTTTTTAGTAATTTTTAGGATTTTTATGGTTTTTAAGGTTTTAGGAATTTTTTGGTTTTTTTGGGTTTTCTTGGTTTTCTTTGGTTCTTACTATTGTTTGGGATTTTGGGTTTTTATAGGGTTTTAAAGGTTTTTAGTTTTGTTAAATTATTTTGGGGTTTAAAGGGTTTTTTTATATTTAGTGGAATTATAGTTTTATTATTTTTTAGGGTTTTAATGGTCTTTAGGGTTTTTTAGTTTTTATAGTTTTTAGGATTTTCATCGTTTTAGGGTTTGTAGGGGTTTTAAGTGTTTTAAAATTTTAAATGATTGTGATGGTTTATCATGTTTTTATGGTTTTTAACATTTTATGGGTTTTATGGTTTTTTAGGATTTTTAGGGGTTTTATGGGTTTTAGGAATTTTAAGGGTTGTTATGGTTTCTAGTTTTTTTTAGGTTTATGGTGTTTCGGGTTTTTAGTGACATTTTTTACTTTTTTAGGGTTTTTATGTTTTTTATAGTTTTTATCATTTTTAGGGATTTAATGGGATTTTATTATTTTTATCATTTTTAGGGACTCATGGGATTTTTGGGATTAAAAGGGATTATGGGTTTTTATGGTTTTTATGTTTTTTACGTTCTTTTAGGGGTTTAGGGATTTATATTTTGTTATGTTTTTAGGGTTTTTATGTTTTTATAGGAGTTTAAGGTTTTTATAAGATTTTTAGGGTTTTTAGGGGTTTTTATTTTTTTCAATATTTTAATATATTTTTATGATTTTTAGGGTTCCTTAGAGTATTTGTGGATTTTGAGTTTTTAGGAGTTTTAGGGTTTTTTTGGATTTAGGGATTTTTTTTATTTTTTAGGGTTTTTTTAGTTTTTAGGGTTTTTAGGGTTTTAATTGTTTTTACGGGATTAAATGGTTATTAGTGTTCTTAGTGGGTTTTTAGGTGTTTTTAGGGGTTTTATGGGGTTTTTGGGTTTTTATTGTTTTTATAGGTATTTATTATTTTTAGGATCTAAAAGGTTTTTTATGGTTTTATGTTTTTTACTATTTTTTTAGGTTTTAGGGTTTTTATGGCTTTTTTAAGGGTTCCTTTGGGTTTTTCATGGTTTTAAGATTTTAACTTTTTTTGGTATATTGGGTTTTTTTAATATTTTTTTTGGGTTTTTAGGGGTTTTTGGGATTTTGACAGATTTTAGGTTTTTTTGTTATTTTGGGTTTTTACGGTTTGTTGAGTTTTTTTACCATTTATGTTTATTTAGAATGTTTTGCAGTTTTTAGGGTTGTAAATAGTTCTAAGATTTTTTTTGGTGTTTAGGGTTTTTGGGTACCTCTATAGATTTTATAAATTTTATGTCATTAAGGGGTTTAAGTGTTTTAGGTTTTTATGGTTTTCTTTTGGTTTTTAGTGTTTTTAGTGTTTTGAACATTTTTCTGAAATTTAGGTTTTTTTAATTTTTATCAGTTTTATGGTTTTTAAGGGTTTTTAGGTGTTTTAGGGATTTCTTTTATTTTCTTTGGGGTTTTATGGTTTTGACTATTTTGTTTTTTTATATGGATTTTATGTTTTTTTTTAAGGTTATTTAGTGTTTTTAAGTGCTTTTACTGATTTTTAAATATTTTTAAATATTTTTATGCTTTTTTATAGGTTTTAATGGATTTTTATGTTTTTATTGTTTTTAGGGTCTTTAGGGTTTTTTTGGTTTTTTGGGTTTTTAGGGTTCTTTGAGTTTTTAGTGGTTTAAGGATTTCTAGTGTTTTTAAACATTTTTAGGGGTTTAAATTATTTTATCATTTTTAGTGTTTTTTTGGTTTTTAGTGGTTAATGGTAATTTATGTTTTTGGGAGTTTTATGGTTATAGGGTTTTTTAGGGTTATAGGGGGTTTGGGGGATTTTTATGATGTTTTTAGTATTTTTATCGAGTTTTATGGTTTGTAGGGACCAGACGGACCTTGGTGGTGGGAGCAGAGTCCAGGGGTGTCGTGCAGAGGTGACACGATAGAGAAGGTCACGCTCGAGAGAAGTCAGAGGCAGAGACGACACTATGAAGGGTGGGTCTCGTGGAGGTGGTTTTCGACCCTGAGAGAGAGGGTGGACCACAGTGGTTTGCGACCCAGAGAGTGGGTGGGACATTGATGCCAACGACAAGGAAAGAGTGTCCCCTAAGGCCATGCTTGGTATCCGGTTTGTTAGAAGATGTCGTGGACACATAGAAGGCCATGATCTTGCATGCACGAGGGCGTGAATGGAATGGTGGTGGGATAATGTCACGAATCAATCATGGGGGTCCTTTCCCACACCATCAAGAACAACAAAGATGCGGTTCGTCTGGTTAACCCCTATTGAAGAGATTGGAGTTGCCCCGACAAAGCGGAGGATCGTGAATGTCATCCTTGACACCACTGGTTTGGAATTGGAGCCACTCTCTTGGTTAGTCCATGGTAGGACGAAACCAGTGAACCTCACATATGAAGAGCTAGACAGCTGAACCCCGCCCACCTTGGAGGGGGTTAGGGAGCCGCACGGGGGAACTACTGTGCTGAGATGCTCAGCCCGTGACAAGTGATATATGAGGGAATGTGCCTTGTGGAGTTGCAGAACGCTGCCGGGCGGACCTTGGTGGTGGGAGCGAAGTCCTGGGTTTCATGCAGAGGTGACACAACAGAGAAGGTCACACTTTCCAGATGTCTGAGGTAGAGATGCCACTATGAAGGGAGGGTCTTGTGGAGGTGGTTTTAGACCCTAAGAGAGAGGGTGGACCACACTGGTTTGCACTGAGATAGTGGGTGGCCCATTGTTGCCAACGACAAGGAAGGAGCGTCCCCTGAGGCCATGCTTGGTAGCCGGTTAGTTGGAAGCAGTCACGAACACACTAAAGGCCCTGATCCTGCATCCATGAGGGTGTGCATGGAATGGTGGTGGGAGAATGTCATGACCCAATCTTGGGGGTCCTGTCCCACACCAACAAGAACATAAAAGCTACGGTTTATCTGGTTAGTCCATATCTAAGAGATGGGAGTCACCCCAACAAAGAGAAGGATGGTGTGTGTCAACCTTAACACCACTAGATGGGAGATGGTGCCAATCTCCTCATTAGTCCATGACAGGACAAAACCAGTGAATCTCACATATAAAGAGATGGATGGATAAACCCCACCTGCGTTGGAGGGGGTTGGGGTGCCGCACAGGCAAACTGTTGTGCATAGATGCTCAGCCCATGACAAGTGGGATTGGAATGCTGCCGGACAGAGCTTGGTGGTGGGAGTGGAGTCCGGGTGTGTCATGTAGAGTTGACATGATAGAAAAGGTCGCGCTTGAGAGAATTCAGAGGCAGAGACACCACTATGAATGGTGGGTCTCGTGGAGGTTTATGGTTTTTTTTTGGTTTTAGGGATTTTTTGAGTTTCATCGTGGTTTTATGGATTTTTAGAGTTTTTTTGCGTCTTTTGGGTTTTTAATGTTTCTTATGGGATATAACAGTTTTTAATTTTTTTAGGTATTTTTATGTTTTTTAGGCTTTTTTCGGGTCTTTCGGATCCTTTATGGTTTTTAGTGTTATTTCAGATTTTTTGGTCTTAAGTGTTTTTTTGTTTTAAGGTTTTCTTTCAGTTTTTGTAGGTTTTTATAGGTTTTACGTTTTGATGGATATTCATAATTATTTATTATTATTAGCGATTTTAACGGTTTAAATGGATATTGAGCGTTTTAGGGGTTTTTTGGTGTTTTATATTTTTTAGAATTTTTATTCTTTTTAAGGGTTTTAAGTGTTTTTTTGTTTTTAAGATTTTCTTATGGGTTTTTAGGGTTTGATTGGTTGTTTTATTTTTCTATGTATTTAAATTCATTAATTAGGATTATTAAATGTATTTAATGTTTTTGATGCTATTTTGGATTTTTTATAGTTTTAATATTTTAGGGTTTAAAGGGGTTTCATATTTTTTTGGTTTGTATGGTTTTAATGTGGTTTTAGTGTTTTTATCATTTTTATGTTTTTAGGGGTTCTAAATTTTTTTATGTTTTTATGGTTTTCTTAGGGTATTATGTTTTTTTTCATTTTTTGGGATTTTAGTGTTTTTCTTGATTTTTATGTTGTTATGGTTTTTAATGGGTTTTATGGTTTTCAGGGTTTTTAGAGTTTTTGATTCTTTTAGGGGTTTAATGGTTTTTAGATGTTTATAAATATTCTAAAGTATTAAATGTTTATATATTTTTATTGGGTTTTGATGTATTTATGTGGTTTTAGGTGTTTTAAGGTATATATATGTTTTATGGTTTATCATGGTTTTAAGGTTTTTATGTTCTTTAAGGTTATTTTGGGATTTTAATGTTTTTTAAGTTTTAGGGTATTTTTGTGTTTTTTGGTTTTTATGGTTTTCATAAGAGTTTTTAGGGTTTTGAGGGTTTTTTAAATTTTTAGGAACTTTTAGTGAATTTTACGGTTTTTATGGATTTTAGGGTATTTAGGGATTTTAAGGATTTTATTATTTTTTTTATGGTTTTGATGATTTTTTAGTTTTTTGGGTTTTAAGTATGTTTTTTCGTTTTTTTGGGTTTTAAAGATTTTTTAGGGGTTTAATGGTTTTTTGCGTTTTTTCACATTTCTATGGGTTTATGTGTTTTAAGTTATTTATCTATTTTTATGGTTTTTCATGGGTTTTGGGTTATTATGGCCTTTTGGGTTTTTAGGGGCTATAAGGATTTTTAGGTTTTATGGGTTTTATGTGTTTCTAGGTTTTTAAGGTTTTCATAAGAGTTTTTTGGGTTTTGAGGGTTTTTACTTTTTTAGGAATTTTTAGTGAATTTTAGGGGTGTTATGGTTTTTAGGGTATTTAGGGATTTTCAAATTTTTATTATTTTTTGTGGTTTTTTTGATTTTTTTATGTTTTTTGGGTTTTAAAGGTGTTTTACAGAGTTTTTAATGTTTTCAGTGGTTTAAATCTTTTTTTGAGTGTATTCACTTTTCTATGGGGTTTAAGGGGTTTTATAGTTTTTAGTGGGGTTTTTTGGGTTTTAACGGTTTTAAGGTTTTTTAAGGTTATTTGGGGGTTTCATGGTTATTAGGGGTTTTACAGTTTTGGAATTTTTAGGTTTTTAGGGGTTTTAAGTGTTTGTTTTATTTTTAAGGATTGTTATGGGTTTTCATGGAATTTAATGTTTTTTACATTTTTAGGGATTTTTATGGATATTTCGGATTTTAATGGTTGTTTTGGGGTTTTTAGGGATTGTGTGAGGTTTTAGTGTTTTTTATTTTTTCTATGTTTTATGGTTTTTTTGCATTTTTAGGGTTTTTTTAATGTTTTCAATGTTTTTTAGTGAATTTAATGATTTTGAGGGTATACATAATTTTTATAATTTTTATTCAATTTTACGGTTTTAAATGTTATAGGGTTTTAAGATTTTAAGATTTTAGGGATTTTAGGGTTTTTAAGCATTTTTTGGGTTTTAGTGTTTTCTTATGGGTTTTCACGGTTTTTAGGGTTTTTTTACATTTTTATATATTTTTTGTGAATTTTGGTATATTTATATATTTATTGGGTTTTTATAGATTTTGAGGGTTTTAGGGTTGTTAGGATTTTATGGGTTTTTACAATTTTTTTGTGTTTTTGGAGGTTTTATGTGTTTTTTGGTTTTGAAGGTTTTGATAGTGGTTTTCTAGATTTTTATAGAATTTGGTTTTATGTGTTTTAGTTTTTAGGGATTGTGTGGGTTTTTATAGATTTTGGTTTTATGTGTTTTAGTTTTTAGTGTTTTTGTATTTTTAAGTATTTGTAGGTATTTTTAGTATTTTTATGTCATTAGGGTTTATAGTAATTTTGAGGGGTTTTAGGGTTTTTTAGAGTTTTAGTTTTTTATGGGTATTTTGGGTTTTTAGGGAATTGTTTTATGTGTTTTGATGGTTTTTAATGTTTTTAATGTAAGTAGGTGTTTAAAGGGTTTTAGATTTTTCAATGATTTCTTAGGATTTTTATGTGATTTTACTTTTTTTATGGTTTCTATGGGCTTTATGGTTTTTTGGTGGTTTTAGGATTTTTATATTCTTTAAGGGTTTTTAGAGTTTTTTATGTTTTTAGGTGTTTTATGGGTTTTTATGTTTTCATATGATTTTTTGGTTTAGGTATTTTTTATTTTTTAGAAATTTTATTGTTTATTTGGATTTTTAGTGTTTTAGTGTTTCTATGGGATTTAAGATTTTTAGGGTTTAAGGGTTTTTTATGTTTTTAATGTTTTATAATTGATTAATATGTATTTAGGTTCATAAAGTTTTCTTTTTTTTCATGGGTTTCTATGGTTTTTTATATTTTTGGGGATATTAGGGATTTTTTTAGGATTTTTATGAATTTTGGGGATTTTAGGATGTTTGAGGGTTTTATATTTTCAAGTGTTGAATGTTTTTAGTATTTTCTTAGATTTTAGGGGTTTTTGAGTTGTTTAAGTTTTTTAATGTGTTTATATTTTCATGTGGCTTTTTGGGGTTTGATGGGTTTTTATATTTTTATTGTTTTTTTGGGTTTTCATGGGTTTTCTTGTTTTTAATGTTTTTAGGAGTTTTAGGTGTTTTATGGTTTTTATGATTTTTAGGTTTTTATGGGTTTTGGGGATTTTTCAGTTTTTTGTTTTTTGGGGTTTTATGTGTTTTTAGGATTTTCATTTATTCTTTGGATTTTTCGTGGTTTTTTTGGGGGTTTTAATTTTTTAGGGATATTTAGATATTTTTTAGGATTTTTTGTGTTTTGTGGGTTTTTAAGGATTTTCAGAGTTTTAAGGTTATTAGTGTATTTTTCTTTTTTAGGGCATTTAAGATTTTTAATGATTAATGGTTTTCTATTGTTTTTAATGTTTTTTTGGATTTAGGGGGTTTTAGCATTTTTATTAAGGTATTTCTATTTTTTTAGATTTTTTTACATTTTAGGGATTTTTTTGGATTTTTAGGATTTTTATGGTGTTTTAGTGTTTCTTGGCATTTTGATTATATTTAAGGTTTTCAAGTTTTGATGGTCTTTTGGGTATTTTATATTTTATATTTTTTCATAATTTTAATATTTTTAGAGTCATTTAATGTCTTTACAGTTCTAAATTTGTTATGAATTTTTTATGGGTTTATGGTTTTGAAGGATTTTAAGGTTCTTAGGTTTTTTATTATATTTTTGTGTTTTATTGTTTTTAGGGTCATCTTAGGGGTTTTATTATTTTTTTACGACTTTTAGGGAAAGGTAGTTTCAGGGTAAGGCTATTCCTGACCCCCCCCCCCCAAAAAAAAATTTATTAGAAAAGAAGACACAACAGACAAGGGAGGGGCAGGGTCAATCAACCCACACCCAAAAACCCTGGACAACCCACACAACCCAAGAGAACCCAGCCAGAAACCCAAACGACACAAAAAACCAGAAAAAAAGAAAATAAATAGCATCTCCATTATCCAACAGCACAACTGACCATCAATCCAATCAGTAGAAAACATCATCCAGCAGATCAAAACCAACCAGCATCAACAACCATCACCAAGCACCAACATCTCACACCCAACCGCTCCCATTTGAACGCAGTTGGGCGTCAACCAAGTGAGCATCATACTGAAAAAACACAGCAGCCAGCAGCTTTCCACCATATTTCATCACCGAACTGAGATCAGCTACCATCATCCAAAACACCAAACTGAGCTTCCCAAGCCATCGCCACTTAACACTATCGCCCAACCAAGACGCACCCTTGACGTCGAGCAGGACCACCAACACCATCCCAAAACCACCACATCCGCCATCATACCGAATAAAGATGGGGTCCAATATGATGGGGAGCGAAGCAAGAGCAGAGGAGGATGCACGGTCAAGGGGAATGACAAAGGTGGGAAGCCACACTCCATTATCCAAAACCAACACGCGCCTAGCTGATCATCAACACAATGCACATCAAAAAACCCACCACAAGCCAGACACTAGCAACACGAACCCAGGTAGAACCGACCAAAGAATAACACACACAAGTAGCGACCAATAATCCTCATCAAATCCAGAATCCATCTCTTTAAATCATAGAAACCAGGAACAGAATCACCAGTATCACCAAAATCAACATCATAATAATCACCGACTCCAATCCAACTAGCTCCTATAAAAAAGTAGGTCAAAATCTAACAACCAGGACATCCTAACCCATCAAATCCAAAGAGATCATAGCCCAAAAACCAGAAAACAAGGCCTTCGGACAAATAATTTTTCTGCATTTCATGCCTCGCAGCATAACTAGCATTGATTCAAAAGTTATCACAGCTAGAACCAAAACATATAAAATAGAACTTCAGAGCAACCTTGCACGACGACACCAAAAAACGCTTAACAAATCTCAGAAAAACCAGTAACCAGTACACATATTAACTCATAAACACAGCCACAACCAATAAACAAGAGATCATAAATAGCTAGGGAATCCGAGAAAATCTAGCATCAAAAGCAGGAAGCGGTGAAGAAGCCGAGGGACCATACTGAACACACACATACATCTTCTTCACGGATTGAGGAAAAGATTGGAACAGAACACCAAAAAAACCTTCTGCATTGCAAGATCGAAACTATGAGAAATTAAATGAGGAATAACCATTGTTTCCTACCACCTTTGGTCCAGAGAAGACTACTCAGGTTCGATGTCACCGAGATCTACCCCCACAATCCAGGGCTTCGAAAGGATCTGAAACCCCAATCAGTGTCGCTGCTGAAGAAACACAAAGCAATCGAAGAACAACATCAGCACTGAAGGACTCATCATCGACCCCACACCGCCACGAGTCCCCCCCACAAGGCCGAGAGAGTCGGGGAAGAGATCTATCCCCACCTTCCAAAGGGGAGTCTGTAGGAAACCCTAGAAATCACGACGAGATGGAGAGAACGCTAGGAGAGTGTGCCGCCATATCTTTTCTTAGAGGTTTTAGGGATTTTGTGGGTTTTCTATGTTTTTTAGGGGTTTTCATTATTTTTTGGTTTTTATGGTTTTCAACAGGGTTTCCATGGTTTTTAGGGTTTTTATGATTTTAGGGATTTTTAAGGATTTTAATGATTTTCAAATTTTTTGGGTTTTATGGATGTTGATGGTTTTTTTGGGGTTTTATGGATTTTTTAATTTTTTAGGGTTTTATCATTTTTAGTGTTTTTAAGGATTTTATGATTTTTATGGGTTTTAAGGTTATCCTTGGGGTTTTCAGGGTTGTTAGTTTTTTTATGTTTTTAGGAATTTTAGTGCATTTTTATGATTTTTATGGTTTATTAGGGTTTTAGGGATTTTTTGGGTTTCTAATGTTTTAGAGATTGTAGGGTTTTTATTGGTTCTTTGAGTTTTTAGGTTTTCTCTAAGACTTTTAGTGATTTTTTGGATTTTATGGTTTTTTGAAGTTTTTAGTGGTTTTAAGGATTTTAAGATATTTTTAACATTTATAAGGGAGTAAATGGTTTTTATAGTTTTGAATCATTTTAGGGTATTTATTGGTTTTTAGGGTTTTTATGGTTTTTATTGGGTGTTTTGGGTTTTTCATGTTTTTTACAATTTTTCTATTTTTTATTGTTTTTAATGTTTTTTCGGTTTGAAATGTTTTTATATCATTTAGTGGTGTATTTGGGTTTTATGGGTTTTTAGGGTTTTAATGTTTTTATGGGTTTTGGGTCTTTATGGGTTTTTGGGTTTTTAGATTATTTAGGTTTTTTTGGAATTTCAATTTTTTTTGTTTTTAAGTTTTTCTTAGGGGTTTTTAGGGGTTGTTGTATTTTTTATGCTTTTTTGTATTTTAAGTATTTTATTGGTTGATATTGTTTTTAGTGTGTGTGGGGGTGGGGGGATTTTTTGGTTTTATGGTTTGTAGTGTTTTTAATGGTTCTAAAATTTTAAAGGGGTTTTAGTTTTTTTGTGTATTTTTAGGGTTTTTTGGGTTTTAATATTTTTAGGGTTTTTATTGTTTTTAGGTTATTTTGTATTGTTTTGGTTTTTAGGGGTTTTGTCTTTTGGTGGGTATTTATGCTATTATATTTTTAGTTTTTTTGGGTTTTCATATGTTTTTTCAGGGCTTTAGCTGGTTTTTATGTATTTGGGATTTTTATAGTCTTTTTATCATTATTTTGGTTTTTAGGGTTTGTAAGTATTTTTAGGGTTTTTAGGGTTTTAGGGTTTTTAGGGTTTTTAGGGGTTTTATTGTTTTTTGGTTTTTAGGGGTTTTAGTTTTTAAATGATTTCTTATATTTTTTAAGGATTTAAACATGTTGTTTTGTTTTTATTTTTTAGTTATTTTTTTCAATATTTATTATTTTTAGGGTTTTTTGGGATTTTTATGGGTTTTAGGGTGTCTAGGGATTTTGACGGGTTATGTGGTTTTTAGGGGTTTTGGTTTTTTTTTGGTTTTAGGGTTTATTTTGTATATTTTTGAATTTTTATAGTTTTTAGTGTTTTTAATGCTTTGGAGTTTTAAAGAGTTTTTATAGTTTTTTAAATTTTTAATGGTTTTTATGGTTTGAATGGTTTTTAGGGGTTTTTTATGGTTTTTAGGGTTTTATGTTTTAACGGGTTTAGGGTTTGAAGACTCATTTAATGTTTTTAGATATTTTTAGTTTTTTAGTGGATTAAAGTTTTTTTTACTTTTTTAAGGTTTTCATAGTGGTTTCCATGGGTTTTAGGATCTTTTACCAATTTAGGGATCTTTTTCTAGGGTTTTTTAGGTTTTTTATAGTTTTTTTGAATTTTAAGTGGTTTTAGGATTTTTTTTATGGCATTAATATTTTCTAGGTTTTAGGGGTTTTATTTTTTAAGATTTTTCATAAGGGTTCTCAGGGGTTTATGGTTTTTTATGTTTTTAGTGATTTTTACTGTTTTTTAGGGTTTTTAACATTTGTCGGGGTTTAAATAGTTTTTTTAATTTTAGTGGTTGTTAGGGTTTTAATAAGTTTTTAGGGTTTTTATGGGTTATAGGGGGATTTAGGGTTTTTAGAGTTTTTATAGGTTTTTTTGGTTTTGATGTAAGTTTTAGGGGTTTTTTTTGTGTATTTAGGATTTTTAGGGTCCTTTTCATGTTTTTAGGTTTCTTTTGTTTTTTTTACGGGTTTTTACTATTGTTACGTTTTTAATATTTTCATAGGGTTTTAAGGTTTTTTTATTATTAGGTTTTAAGTATTTTAAGGGTTTTTCATATTTTTTTTATGTTTTTTAGGGTTTTTAGGGATATTGAGAGTTTTGTGGTTTTTAGTGATTCTATGGTTTTTTTGGTTTTTAGAATTTTTTATTGGTTTTGGAAGTTTTTTTAGTGTGTTAACATATTTTGGGATTATATTTTTTTATATTTGTTAGTGGTTTATGGTTTTTTGGGGTTTTTTGGGTTTTTATTGTTTTTAGGGGGTTTTATGGTTTTTAGGGGTCTACAAGATTTTTAGTGTTTTTAGGGGATTTAAGTGTTTTTAGTTTTCATGGTTTTTATAAGGATTTTCAAGGGTTTATGGGGTTTTACATTTTAGGGATTTTTAAGTATTTTTAAGGATATTAATTGATATATATTGTTTTTATAGTTTTTAGGCATTTTGACGCTTTTTAGAGTTTTGAAGGGGTTTTTATTTTTATTGGTGTTTTTAGGTTCTTTTAGAGCTTTTTAGGGGTATCAGAGATTTTTTGGTTTGTAGTGGTATTAAGTGTTTTCATTTTTATAGTTTTTTAGTGTTTTCATAGTCTTTATTTTTTTTATATTTTTTGGGAATTTGATGGATTTGTTAGTATTTTTATAGTTTTTAGGGTTTTAGGGATTTTAAGTGTATTTTGGATTTTTAGGATTTATTGGGTTTTTATCATTTTTATGTTTGCTAGGGATTTCTAGTGTTTTATAGTTTTGTGGGTTTCTTAGTGGTTTTATGGGGTTTTATGGTTTTTACATTTTTGGGGTTTTGGGGGTTTTTTAGGAATTTAATGGGTTTTTGGTGTTTAATGGGTTTTTGGTTTTTTTTTGTTCTTTCTAGGGTTTATAACATTTTTTGGGGTATTATGTGTTTTTAGGAATTTATGGATTTCCTAGGGGTTTTCAATGGATTTATGGGTTTTTGATTTTTGTGTATTTTTAGGGATTTTTTTTGCTTTTTATATTTTAAGGGTTTTATCTGATTTTAAGGGATTTGATAATTTTTAGGTATTTTTGGATTTTTTTAGGTCTTCAGGGTTTTAATGTTTTTTAGATTTTTTGGGGTTGTAAGTTTTTTTAGAGTTTTTTTTACCTTTTTAGGGGTTTATCAGGATTTTTGAGTTTTTAGTGGGGTTTTAGGATTGTTATGTGTTTTATGATTTTTAATGTTTTTGCGGTTTTTTATGGTTTTAATGTTTTTATGGTTATTGTAGCGTTTTTAGCGTTTTTAGGATGTTTAGAGTTTTAGGTTTTTAGGGTTTTATGTTATTTTAGGTGTTTATGTTTTTATTAGGGGTTTAATGGTTTTAAGGGGGTTTTAAATATTTAGGGATTTTTTAGGATTGTTATGAATTTTTAGGGTTTTTGAAGATTTTGAGGGTTTTTATGGTTTTAGCATTTTTATGCTTCTTATGAGTTTTAATAATTTTAAGGTGGTTATGGTTTACATTTTTCTAGGGTTTTTAGGACTTTTATGTTTTTATGTATTGTTAAGGATTTTTAGGATTGTTATGGTTTTTAGGGTTTTAGGGATTTTAACCATTTTAGGATTTTTATGTTTTTTCTAGGGTTCTAAGGTTTTTTTAATTTTATTCGTCTTTTTAAGGATTTTTGGAATTTTTTAACATTTTTAGGGGTTTAAATTTTTTAATTGTTTTAGTGGTGTTTTAATGTTCTTTTGGGTTTCTAAGTCATTAAAGGATTTAAGTGGTTTTTTTAGTGGTTTTTTAATTTTCAGTGTTTTTTACGGTTTTATCTTTTTATGGTTTTTAGGGGGTTTACATGTTATTAGGTTTTTGTGTTTTTCAAAGCGGTTTTAAGGGTTTTTTATTTTTTTTATGGATTTTTAGTTATATTTTCAAATTTTATGGATATTAGGTTTTTAGTGATATTGAGGTGTTTTAGGGTCGTTTATAAGTTTTATCGATTTTAGGTTTTTTGGTGTTTAAGTGTTTTTTGGTTTTTAAGGTATTCTTAATGTTTTCTGGTTTTTTTACATTTTTAGGGTTTTTACGGATTTTGAGGTTTTTTAGAGTTATATAATGTTTTTAGGGTTTTTTTAGGATTTTTTGGGTTTTTAGTGGTTTTTGGGTTTTTATGGTGTTTTAGGGTTTTTAGGGTTTTACGGGTTGTTTTGGTCATTAGGAGTTTTTAGGGTTTAGGGACTTTTTAAGGTTTTTAGATTTTATTTTATTTTTAGGGGTTTTAAGTGTATTTTGGTTTTTATGTTTTTCTTTGGGGTTTTATGGTTTTTACGTTTTTATAGATATTTAGTGGTATTTAGTGTTTTTATGGATTATTATGTATTTTAAGGGTTTCAGATTATTATTTTTTTAGTGTTTTTTGGATTTATTAGGGTTTTTAAGTGTTTTAAGTGTTTTTAGGTTTTTATGGTTTTCATAGGGGTTTTCATGGTTTTTTGGGAATTTTAGGTTTTTTTTATTTTAAGGATTTTTAGGCTGTTATAGTTTTTATGGTTTTTTGTAAATATGACTGTGTGTGTGTGTAGTTTTATGGATTTTTTGTGTTTATATGGGTTTTTATGTTTTAAAAACCCATAAAACCCCAAAAACTCATGAAAACCGCAAAAATCCAAAAAACCCCCAAAATATCCTAAAACCCCAAAACCCCCAAAAATGCTGAAAAACCATAAAAATCCTTTAAAAATCCATTAAATCATAAAAAATGTAAAAAACATAAAAACCATGGAATACCATAAGAAAATGAAAATAACATAAAAACAATTAAATCCCCTAAAAAACCTAAAAACACTAAAACCTAAAAAAGAACCCTAAAACAATAAAACCCATGAAACCCTTAAAACCCCACAAAACCCTTAAAACCCACTTAGAACTCTGAAAATCCTTTAAGACCCTAAAAATAATAATACTCAAAAAAACATTGAAATGCTAAATAATAAAAAAATTAAAAATACATATAAATACATAAAAACTTTCTAAATCCATAAAACCATAAACATATTAAAATAGCCCAAAATACCTAAAAACATAAAAACCCCATAAAACCCCTAATAAAACCTTAAAAACACATAATCCCACGAAACCCTTAAAATGATAAAATACTTAAAAAACTAAAAAACACTAAACCTTAAAAATCCCAAAATACCCAAAAAAAACCTTTAGAAGTCCTAAAAAAGACCTAAAAATCTCTAAAAATGTAAAAAACTAGAAAAACCATGAAAAATCATTTAACAACATTAAAAAATAAAAATAATTCAAAACTGAAAAAAACTAGAAATGTAAAAAACCAAAAAGCCCCTAAAAAGATCTTAAAACCTCTAAAACCATAAAAAACACTAAAAACCTTAAAAACTCTAAAAATAATAAAACCCCTAAAAACCACTAATTTGATAAATTCCATAAAAACAAGAAAAAACCATAAAAACCCAAAAAACACAAGAATACCCTAAAAATTGAAAAAAAATCAAAACAACCCTGAAAACTATCTAAATAGACAAAAAACCTAAAACCAAAAAATTCATAAAATTCTTTCAATATCCATAAAAATATAAAAACCACTTAAAACATTGAAAAAAATAAGAAAACCTTAAAAACATAAAAAAAATTAACCCCTAAAATCCCAAAAAATGCTAAAAACACTAAATACCACTAAAACCCTGAAAACTATAAAAACCCCTAAAACATTAAAAAACCCTAAAATCCATAACATCCATATACACCACTGAAAACTCAAAAAATGGTTTAAACCCCTAAAAAGTTAAAAAACACATAAAACCAATAAAAACATATAAAAAACAAAAAAGTCCTAAAACCCCTAATAAACACAAAACCCCTCAAAATCCCAAAAAAACTAAAAATCTCTAAAAATTTAAAAAATAATAAAAACCGTAAAAATCCCTAGGAAACCCTTAGAAACATAAAAATAATTAAAACCTCCAAAAATATAAAAAACTCTAAAACACCTAAAATACCCTAAAACCCTAAAACCCATCTAAATTTCAAAAACCCCTAAAACCCCAAAAAATTACTAAAAAATCCCTAAAAGTTCCTAAAAAATTAAAGACCCAAAAAATCCCAAAAAATCCCTTCGAAAACCCTAAAAACATATAAACACTTAAAAACCCAAAAAACATAAGAAAATTCCAAATACCTTAAATGGCCGTAAATCAACTAACAAACCTAAAAACCCCCAAAACCCCAAAATCCCATAAAAACACTAAAACCACTAAAAAATCTAACACCCCATCGAACCCCTAAATTTTTTTAAAAAACTATAAAATCCTAAACCCCCTAAAAATCCATAAAAAATGAAAAAACATAAAATCCCAAAAACCCTCAATATCCCAAAAAAACACTAAAGATAAAAACAATAATAAAATACCTAAAAATACCTATAAACCTAAAACCCCCTAAAACCCATGAAAGTATTAAGAATTCCTTAAAAACATAAAAACACTTAAATCATAAATAAAATTATAAATAAGAAACCCATAAAACCCTAAAAATCATAAATAACATTAAAAACATTAAATTCAAAAAAAACATGAAAAAAAACTAAAACCTATAAATTCACTAAAAATATAATAAAATCTCAAAAAAAACCTTTACACCCAAAAAATGATAAAAACACTAAAAAACCATAAAACCCTCAAATCTCAAAAAACCGAAAAAATCCCAAAAACCAATATAAGTATAAAACACAAAAAATTCCCAAAGCCTCAAAATCCCTAAAAACCCAAAAAAGCCTAAAACCCCTAAAAATCCAAAACAAACATAAAAATATGAAAATCCATGATAACCAGAAAGAAAATTTTAAATAATTTAAAACACTTTAATCACCTAAAAAACATTAAATTATATAAATCCTAAAACCCTTTAAAATCCCTAAAACCCTAAAAAAATATTATGTCCCATAAATACCTTAAAACCCTTAAAAATCAAAAAAACTAAAAAAACGCAAAAAACAATAAAAAACATTTAATCCCTTCAAAATTTTAAACAGCACTAAAATCATTATAAATAGTAAAAAACTAAAAAACCATCAAAACATAAAAAACCCATAAAACCCTAAAAACCCTCAAAATCTATAAAACCCCAAAACCCCATAATATCCTAAAAAGACCCAAAAAATCCCTGAAAATGTAAAACCCCATCAAACCTTGAAATCATAGAAACACATAAAACCCCCAAAATCCCTAAAAATGCAAAAATCCTAAAACCCCGAACAACAATAAAAACTCCTTAAAACCCTCAAAATCTCTAAAAACCCTAAAGACAATAAAAATATATGTAAATTATAAAAAAACCATAACAATACATATAAATTATTAAAAACCCTTTGAAAACCATTAAAACCTTAAAACACTTATAATTTATAAAAAATTAAAATGCTAAAAACCCTAAAAGACCCTTAAAACCCAAAAAATACCTAAAATCAATAAAACACCTAAAAACCTAAAAACCCCATAAAAACTCTAAAAATAAACTAAAAACTATAAAATCTATCTAAAACATAATAAATATTTTTAAAGCCTAAAAAATTAAAAACATAATAACTCAAAACATAGTAATACTAAAAAAACCCTAAAACCCTCAAAATTCCTAAAACCCATATGAAAAACATAAAAACCTAGAAATAGTTAAAACCCCTAAAAACCTAAAAATGTTAAAACCCTAAAAATCCAAAAAAATCATAAAACACCTAAACCCAGTAAAAAACCCCTAAAAGCATAAAAAATACAAAAACCCCTAAAAACTCTAAAACCCCAATAAAAATTATTAAACACCTTTAAACGCCCAATAATTTTATAAAACTCTTAAAAACCCTAAAAACCCCAAAAATCACAAAAAACCCCAAAAAACCCAAAAAACAATAAATACCCTAAATATATTCAAATTTAATAAAAGCGATGATAACCATAAAAATTCTAAAAAATTTATAAAGAACCTTAAAAATGTTAAAAACCCTAAAATCCAAGAAAACCCCACAGAAAACTTAAAAATAATATAATCAGTTAAAACCCCTAAAAACCAAAAAACATTAAATACCCTTAGAAACCCTAAAACCCTAAAAATTCCTAAAAAAACTAAACTATTAAAAATCCTAAAAATCACTAGACACTTAAAAATCCATAAAAACCCTAAAAACCCCTAACTGAAACATAAAAACCCATAATAACTTCAAATACCTAAAAATAAAAAGAACTCCAAAACACCAAAAAACCAAAAAAACCCCCTAAAAACTATAAAACCCAAAATCCCACTATGAACTATGAAAATAAATTAAACCTATAATTTTTTTAAAATCATCTAAAAAACATTAAATTTTTCTACAAACTCAATAAAACCTAAAACCCCAAAAAACTATAAAAACCTAAAAAACCATAAAAAGCATCAAAATCCCTAAAAACCCTTAAAACAATAAAAATAATAAAAAAATACCTCAAAAAAACAAAAAATGTAAAAGACCCTAAACCCCCTATGAAAACCATAAAAACCTAAAAAAGATAAAAACACTAAAAACCACAAAACACGTTAGAAACCCTAAACCCTAAAAACCATAAAACAACTAATAATGTAAAACCCTATTAAACCATAAATCATCACAAATAAGTCTAAAAATCATTTAATCCCCTAAAAACATTAAAAACCTTAAAACCCAAAAAAACTAAAAGAAAACCCAAAAACCCATAAAAACACTAAAACCCATAAAACCCATAAAAATTATCAAAATCCACAGAATCCCTAAAAACAAATAAAATTATAAAAAATCAATAAAATACCTAAAAACATAGAAACAATAAAAACCTTGAAAATACATAATAAAACCCAAAAAACATAAAACTCTTGAAATCTCAAAAATCCCTACAAAGCACCAAATCCCCCAAAAATCCTAAAAATCCTAAAAACCATAAAAACCATAAAAACAATAAAAATCATAATCCCATAAGAACCATAAAAACCCTAAAAACCCAAAAAAACCCATAAAATTCCCTAGAAAGTCTTGAAACACTTTAAACCCCTAAAACATTAAAAATACTAAAAACCCCATAAAACCCTAAAAACTAAAAAATCATAAATCTGAAGAAACCATAAAACCATAACAACCATAAAAACATTAATTACCCTCAAAATACCTAAAATCCCAAAAACCCTACAACCCATAAAAATCCTAAAAATTCCTCAAAATCCATATAATGTTAAAAATCCCCAGAAATGATTAAAAGAACTATGACAAACCAAAAAACACATAAAGCCACAAGAAAATGATAATGATCATATTAAATCCTAAAAACAATAAACCCCTTTAAACCATAAAAAACCCTAAATATCATATATACAATAAAACCCCATTACACATTAAAAACCTTAAAAAGACTTAAAAATCTTTAAAAACTCTATAAAACATTTATTTTAAAAAACAACCTTAAAACCCCTAAAATCTCTCTAATTACCTAAAAACCTAAAAAACCATAAAAATATTAAAAAATATCAAAATACCTAAAAACATAAACACCCCAAAAACCATATAAATCCTATGAAAACAAAAAAATCTAACTACATTATAAACCCCTAATAACCTAAAAATATTTAAAAAACTAAATAAATTTAAAAACCTTAAAGCTCTAAAAACAAAAAAATCCCTAAAAACAATAAAAACCCATAAAAACCCTAAAAACCACAAAACTCCCAAACCCTTCAAACCCCTAAAAACATTAACAACGCTAAAATCCTTAAAAACCTTAAAAACTCAAAAAACCCCTAACATAAAAAAATCCATAAAACCCCTAAAACCCTCTAAAACAATCAAAAAACTTAAAAATAATATAATCCCATAAAATTCTAAAAAATCAATAAAAATCCCTAAAAATATAAAAACCCTAAAAAACATGAAACCCCCAAAGAAAACCATAAAAATATTAAAACACTAAACACACATAAAAACAGAAAAAAAAATCTCGAAAAACCACAAAATCCCCTAAAAACGATATAATACCCAAAACCCCTAAAATCTCTAGAAAACATTTAAACACCAAATAATGTTAAAAAAATATATTAGGATATAGATGATAGGGAAGATTATTGTATTCATGTTTTTTCTGTTGTTTTCAAGTAAATATTAAAGAAGAAAAATCATGTTACTTTGTTTTTTGGGGAAAATCGAACTGACCATCATTTTCATAAACTCAGAATGGAAAAAAATCCGGAAAAAAGTTTTATCAAACAAAACATGGGTCCAGAATGAGATTTTGATCATATCGTGAAAGAGAATTGATTTCTTCATAGATCCAATATCAAAGATAATGATGCTTTTCTATTTTTTTATTTATCAGAAATCTTAATGTTGTATAGAAAACTACTGATTCAAACATTATAAAAGAAATGGGTATTTCCAATCATATTTGCATTTGGTTGGAAAGATAGAATTTTCTAGAATATAGAGAAGTTACAGTACTTTTCTTTATAAGTTAGATGATGCGAAATATGATCTTCAATTTATTCAATGTCATGAAGGAAGTCATGATAGAAGATGATGTTTTGGAGGAGTTGAAAGTTTGTGGAGCTGAAAATTTATGATTTCATCATATTTGTGTGTGAACATTATATTCATAATTATTTAGAAGCTGGTAAGTACTTTTGGAAATGTGACTGTATGAAGATACTAGATTTTATTCTGGAAAATGAATACGAAATAAAGTAATGATGTTGGGGGATGATACGAAAAGAAATATGAGTATTTAGTGCAACTCTAATACATCTTCAATTGGGTCAATAATGAAAGTAAAATTCTATTTTGTTTATATGTGGGATAGAAAAATCGGACTGACAAAATTCCTCTATTGTAATGATGAATAGTAATGGGAAAACGGAATGAAAAAATCAGAATCAGATTGAAGATTTTTTAGAAATACTAAAGGGAGCTGAAGTCAACAGATGATCTGAAATTCAAGGATGGTTGAAGAATTCAATGAAAGATCTGCATTTGAAGGGAAATTGAGTAGTCAAAGAATGATCCATATTTCAAGGGGAAATGAATGAGTTAAAAAATTATTCAAGATTAAACTATGATTGACGTTTCGAATGTTTTGGAAAAGGGGGAAAAAAATTCAAGATCTGGTATAAACCATCCTTGCGGACCTATAAATATGAGGAGAATACTTTTTGTATGGAGTGACATTATTTTTCATGAAATAGTTAATAGAATATCTATAATTTAAGAAGGTTGATGTTTCTACCTTGTTTTCTCTTAAAGAGGATTCTCAGAATGAATAATAAGAAGAAGATGGAGATTTTATTAAATTAGTTACCCTAATGGACTAGATAATCAATCTAGAAAAAACATACTGGTAAATCAGACATGGATTTTGAGATCAAAGAATAATATTTTCTGGATTGTTTCAGTTGTATTTGGACAAATTATTATATTCATATTGAGCAATGGGACTTGGGAATCAGAATAGTAAATTTGAATGAGTATCATTATGAAGTGGAAGATTTTCTTTCCATAATCTTAGTAAGAAAGTGAATAATTGGTTTGAAAGTTCATATTTTTTAAAGTTGACTAAGAAACACCAAAACATGTTTGTTAAAAAAATTACATTTCATTTAATGGTATTGAATAACATACACTATTATATTGTAATTAATGGTACATGAGTGTAATAACATATCATACTCATTGTATTAAACACCAAAGGACTGTTTTCAAGTGTATTGAGTAGTATTAGATTATTTGTTAACCTTACCAAGGACTAGCTCCTATTATTGAGTTGGAAACCTTATAAACTCTTATATTCTTATGGTTATTTGTTTGATTTGTTTTCAATAGAGAAAAAAATATTTTAATAAGAGGTGAAGGTAGCTTCTAAAGTAAGGAAACTTAAAATAAAATTATATTACTGATTTAACCCTCCCCCTCTTAGTTATATTTTATTCTTAGTTGGATAATCTCAATTGGTATTAGAGTTGAAGGTTCCTTTCATTTATTCATTGTGAATGTTTTAAAGATAAGATGAGATAGGGAATTAGAATTGTCTGAAAATTAAGTGTATTTCAATATTATATGGAAATATCTATCATATTTGGAAATATATAATGTTATATTATCTTATTTATCATGGGTATTATGTTATTGAAGCTACAATAGATAGATTTCGTTCTATTGGTGCTAATGTTCCCGCTTACACATGTCGATACAAAGAAGCATCAGAATAATGGAAGATCTAAAAATGATTTACTCTCATCACATTCTAAAAGTTAGTTTTTAAGAGAGAAAATATGTTTCCACTACCAATGGTATTTGTTGTAAGTTGGAAAGCATTTATGAAGGAATTAAAATAGCAAAGAAGAAGAGTTAAAAATATAAAGATCGAAGAATGAAGATCTCAAGATGGTTGAATACTAATATGTTTGTTACTTATTTATGAGGGTTAATTACATTGTCAACACTATCATATATCTGGTTGAAAATTTTTAATATTCTATAGTAGTTGAAAAAATCATTAGAATCATTCCTGATATGTTTGATGGTAATGTTTCTTCATTTGAAGATAGAGATCCCAAAACATTATATCTAGATGATTTGAATAGCACTCTCATTATATATTATATGATAAGGGTGAATGTTATGAACATAAAAATAAAATCAAATAGATAAATGTATTTCAATGTTGCACGGATTGAAAATTTTAATAATTTTCCTAATGAAGATGATGTTACTAACTCTGACTCAAAAAATGAGGTATGTAAACATATTAATTATATTTTATCCTTTTCTTATTAAAATTTGAGAAGAGGTAGAGTTAAATATATATGGATACATACCACTAAATATTTTGAATGTGGAGCTGTTGGAAACATAGTAGATATTTTTCTTAATGAAAGAAAGTAGAGGATATTGATGAATAAGAAAGAATGCCAAAAAGATCGTGGATGAAACAGGTTGATAAGGATAAATATTTTTCTAGTGGGAAAGAGAAAACGTTCTTAAAATATAAAAGAATCTGGTTTTTATCTAAAGATGACTATGGATAAGATAGTGAATATTAATGTATAAAATATTTTTATGTACCTAGAGAGAATACTTCTATTGCAGTAGTAATTAATGAATAATGCAAAAGTATCAATTATGTAGAAGAAATCCCCAATTAGAGTTTTATCTTAAAGAATAATTCAACTAAAGTATGGAGAACATTGGAAGGATTAGAAAATAAATCAAGAAGCTAAATAATGATAATTACTCATAAAAAAATAAATATGGGTTTTTGATTGGAAATTTAAAATGTTAGATGAAATTGGTAATTTGAAGAATTATCTTGAGAAAGAAAATAATCATAATGAACATGTGGAAGTAAATCCAAATTAAAAAAAAAGAATAATTGTTAGAACATGTCCAATAAATAAATTATAAATCTGAATAGATGGGTACTATTTTCAAAAAATATATATATGATGTTGGTGAAAGTTCTCGTAAGGAGGAACTCTGTGAAGGATAATGAAATGTTACTTTATATAATTGATAAGATAGATTTAATTGTTCATGAGAAGAAGAATCATGTGAAAGTGGTGTATGTGTAAAATACCACCAAAGTGGATAATTTATATGATTCTAAAAATCCCATTTCCATAAAGGTTTCTATGAAACCTAAATCAGAAAAAAAAAATCTATTACTTCCTATCCAGATAAGGATGAAAATAAATCTGAGCAGAATATGAATGTCTTGTTTGAAAACATAAAGGTAGGAGGTCAATAATGTAATGTTAAGAAGGTTTCTAAGAAACATACTCACAACACAGGTCAATATGAATGTTTTAGTGTAATATACTCTTTTTAGGGATACTTATAGTATTTTGGTGGATTAATACGTACAAAAAATATGTGTTCGTTCAACCTACTACATTTCTACTATTCCATAGGTTATGGAAGGAAAAGCTTTATGGGTATTCAATCCTCTCAAAATAATAAGTCTGAAAATAATTTCTAAAGAAACTAGATAAGGATGGTTTAAAAGCTAAAAATTAGCTTCCACCACTATATACTATTTTTGGAAGATATGAACCACTTGGACGTATTGCTAACGGTTGTATTTCTTTGTTAATAGAATAAAAAACATTCATAACAATTCTAAAAAGTCAAAGGTTAAGAATAAAAGATTTTTTTATTGAAATCTCATTAAAATCTATAAATGTAGAATGACCATGGATTCTTTATAGTGGGGTTTTTCTCATAATATAGTAGACTTAATGTTTTTGAATAATGTTAAATAATTCCAAGAACTAATGGTGTTTGAAATGGGGAATCTCTGAAAATAAAATGTGTTGTATCGTCATTAATTAGGAAGGAAAAGATGTAATCAAGGAAATATTTATATATTGACTGGTTGAAACACAACCGAATGAGTGTTTCTTATCATTGAGATGAGGGTAACGATTTTATCTTCAAAAAATATAGGATTTTTGTGAAGTGTTATGAATATAAAAATATAGTTTCAAGAGGCCAACACATAGAAGGAAACTTGTTCCATGTTGTTGAAATAAAAAATGTCTTATTCCTTGGGTATGGTGGCAGAAAATCATTTGTGGTATAAAAGGATGGGAGACTAGTTTCAAAGAAAAATGAGTAAGTTATTAAATGAGATGATGTCTTTGACGATCCTGATTTTTCAATAAGTATAGATTGGCATTTCACAATTTGTCATAATAGAAACATTTCTAACTCAGTGCATAAGAACATTGATATTTTTTAAAATAAATCCCTGGAACTTATTCATTTTTATATTTGTTGTCTAGTGAGAAAACAATAAACCAATATAGGTATGTACATTATCAATTTCATTGATGAATTTACTCACATTACATGCATTATGTCTATTAAATATAACTCAGATACATTGATGTTGTTAACAAGATTCATGAGGAAAGATGATAATGCATCTGAGTATTCGGTGAAGAAGTTGATAACTGATAATGATGGTGAATAAAAAATGAAAAATTTAAAAATTATAATGAGAAACATAGAATTTGGAATGATTTCAGTTCACCATACACACCTAAAAAAATTGGGGATGCTGTATGAAATAATAAATGTTTGGTGGAAATGGGAAGAACCATATTACATGAACATGGTATTTCTCATTACTATTAGAGGAATTCAATGATTACTGATATATATATACAAAAATGATGTTTATATAAACCATGTTTTGATATGACATCATATAAAATAATTCATGGAAAACTCCATGATTGAAACACTTACGAGTTTTGGGAGTTATTGACTTATAAATAATAAAGGTGGAAACCTTGAAAAGATTGAATAAAGAGGTGAAGATAAAATTATTATTGGCTATGCTCTAGAAGAATAATGATACATATGATTACACAAATAAAAATGGAGAATAGTTTATTCTATTTCAGTTAATGTTATATTAATTGATGAGGAAGATAAATATAATTTCTTGATAAGGAAGTTGAGAAGTATAAAGAAAGTACTTTTTAACAATTCTGAAAAGGATTAAGATAGTTGTAATCCTACTCAAGAAAAAGAATCAGAATCAGTTATGTCATGTTATGAAGATGAAACTAAAATAAATCTTCATAGGGTGAGGATTCTAATGGAGGCTGATAAAATTATTGGTGACCAATATCAGAATGTTCAATCAAGAAGATATTCCAAAATTGTTTCACATAAACCTTCATATTCAAAATTCATGTAGAAACATTTGAATAAATATTTTGATAATCTGGAATTGGTTTAGGAAATTAATGTGGATCCTGATTAGATAAAGAATAATGATACATAGGAAATCATAACAGGGACAGATAAAAAAATGTTATTGGTAAAAATTGTGTGTTCTCGAAGAATCTAAATGAATAAGGTGAAGTGATAATTAATAAAGCATGATTACTATGCAATGTTTACTCAAAAATTAAAGGTGTTGATTTCGATGATATTTTTCTATGGTGGAATGGTTTGAAACAATTCTAATCTTTCTTATTATTAATGTATAAAAAATGTAATAATTTTTTTCAAATGGATATGAAATCATATTTTTTGAATGGTGATCATGATGAAGAAGTTTACATTGAAAAACCTTGTGTCTTTTTTTCTAGGAAATTTGGAAGTTATGTGTGTTGGTTGAAGAAATACTTGTATTGGATAAAACATGATCTGATATAATGGTATTCCAAATTGGATGCTTGTTTAAGAAATATTAATTTTAAGAAAGGATGAGTTTATACCAATATTTACATTAACGGTATCAATGAGCTTTCCCACATAGTAATTGTTAAAGTTGATGACATTTAATTTATTGGGAATGATGAAAGATCTTGTAAAAGATTTGCAAAATAGATGAAAGAGTTGTTTTAAAAGTCTATAATGGGATATATGAAATACTTTCTTAGGTTAAAAATTTAACAAGAGATGAAATGAAATTTTTTTCTCATGATAATTACGCTACAGAACTTCTTAATAAGTTCACCATGGAAAATTAATAACTAGTTTCCACACCTATTTTAGTGGGAATCAAGTTTTTTAAAGATGTATATGGAAATGATGTTTATCAAAAAGAGTTCAAAATGACAAAGCTATATTTTTTATTTTTAACTTCCTAAATAACAAACATTGTTTTTGTAGTTACATTTTGTGTAATATTTTAGATTTCTCCTAGAGAATCACATTTTATTTACAGAAAACGAATTATCAGATATATCAAAGGAACAATAAATTTAAGAATCTGGTATAATAGATTATAAAGTATCTAATATTTTGGGTTGTCAAATACTGATTAGGTAGGAAATTTCAATAATAGAAGATACATATTTTGTGGAGTTTTCATTTGGGGTAAACTTTGAGTTAGTTGCATAAAAAGAAACAACATTCAACAACTCTTAGTATGACTGAATTTTAGTATGTTGCTTACACTAAATAAAAAAATCAATATATATGGATGAAGACTTAGTTAGAATATTTAGTTGTTGAAGTGAAGTTACCCTTGATCTTTGTTTGTGATAATAAAAGTGAAATCTACCGTATAAGGAATCCAGTATATAATTATTTTTCAGAACTTATTTTCATAAAGTACAACTTCATTAATGATCATGAGGAGAATAATGAGTTAAATATGGAGTGTTTTCATACATATGAACAAGTTGATGACATATACAAAATAACCTTTACTAAAGGAACCTTTTTATAAACTGAGGGTGAACAAGGTAATCGAACATCCTTCTAATCAAAGTTGTGGTATGATTTTTTCCCCTATCACATATTATCTATAGATAGTGTTGTCAAGGTGGAGAAATGTTTCATAAATCTATCCTTAAGATATCATGCATAAAGGTGAATTTGTGAATTAGTTGTGAATCCTTTATATAAATGTTTCAACTAATCTAACCATTTGTTTAAGTGTATATAGGAAACAAAAAATTAGCATTCTAGGATTTTTGAATAAGATGAAGAATGTTGAGGAAGAAAAATGAGAAATAAATGGTGAGGAAAAAAGATGAGTTCATGTTTCATGAGTCACTACATATGGACAACATGCTTTTGTTGTCAATGATTCTTTTCTTCAATAACGAGTTAGCTCATGAATGCTTAGAATTGTTGATATGTAATCTATTGATTGAGGTTACAAAGTTCAGTAATTTATGAATCTTGGTTGATAACATAATCCAATCTGGGGTATTTTTAAGACCATGATGATGGGAAATATTATCATATTCAGGTATTGCCTTTTGTTGTCAATGAAATAGCAAATAAGGAAAAATCAACTCACTTTGTTTTTTGGTTAAAATCAGACTAACCATGGTATTAAGAAAAATAGACCCACAATTCTCATTGAAATTCCATTAGAATATAATATTGTTTTATGGAAAAAAAATGTATATCAGACTCACGAGGTGTTTGGAATGAGGTTCTTATCATATTGGGTAAGAGAATAGGATTCTCCAAGGATATAATATCAAATATTATAATGATTTTATAATTTTTATTTGTCACAAATAATAATGTTTTCTAGAAAATATGTGATGCAAATATTTTATATTAAAGGGGAGTATTACCAGTATTATTGGAATTTGGATAGAAAGGCTATAGTTTCATGGAGATAGTAAAGTTACAATTAATTCCTTAATAAGTTAGATTATATTAATGTTGATCTTCAGTGTAATAAAATTATTTAATGTAGTCATGAAACCAGATGATGTTTTAGAGGAGAAGAATTTTTTTGGAGCCAAACATTTCATGTCTTATCATATTGGTGGGGTAATATTGTATTAATAATTTTTTAGAGGCTAGGAATGATTTTTGGGAATGTGAAAATACGAAGTTAGTGGTTTCCAATCTGACCTATGAAAAGGAAAAGTAGTATTGTTATTGGGGTGTGATACGAATAGAAATAATATTATTTGGTGTTACTCTGATATGTCTTCAATTGGGTCAAGAATGATAGATTAATTCTATTTTGTTTCTAAGTGGGTTAAAAATCGGGCTGACCTAATGACTTTATCATAATAAAGAATCATAATGGAAAAATAAGAATGAATAATTGGAATCAGATTGGTGATTTGATAGAAATATTGGAGGGATTTGAAGTCAAGAAAAGGAGTAAAATTCATGAAAGGATGATAAAGTCAAATAAAGATATAGATTTCAAGGGGAATTGAATAAGTCATAGAAAGATGTGGATTTCAATGGGAAATTGAATGAGTAAAATAATTATCTGATATTGAAGGAATATTTGAGTTTTGGGTTTTTTTGAAAAGTAGGAATACCTTTTAATGATCTATCTTAAACCATTCTTGAATGTCTATAAATATTAAGAGAATACATTGTGTATGATTTTACATTCATTTTCATTAAATATGAGAGATATGGGTTTTTATTTAAGCAAGAAGACATTTCAGGTCTTTTTTTGGTAAAAATGGTTTCTGGATAGTAGAGGAGGAGGATGAGGAAGATCACATTCATTTGGTAAACATATTGGGTTGGATAATAACTTCAGAAAAAATGGACTTGAAAAATGGACTTGGATTTTTGGACTGATGAAGATAAAATTTAGGATTATTTTAGTAGTATTCTGATGGGTATTATTTCCTTATTGGGTAATTACAGTTGGGAATTAGATTGGAAAATTGGAACAAGTATCATTATGAACACTACAATGTTCTTACCTACTTCTTGCTAAGAAAGTAAATAATCAATTTTAAGTATCATATTTCTGAAATTTTATCACAAATCACCATAACTTGTTTGTTATACAAATTTTATAACATTTTGTGCTACTTGAAGCACAGTCACTATTGTATTGATGACTGTGTTACCCAAGTGTAGTGGATTATCTTACTCGATGTATTCCATACATGAGGATTATTTTCTACTACTTTGTATGGTATTGGATTATTTTGGAATCATACCATAGACTAGATACTCATTGTGATTAGTGAACAATGTACATTATTGTGTTCTTGTGGTTATGTGTTTGAAATTTTCCAGTAGAGAAAACATATTTACTAGAGGAAAAGTTTTTTTTCTAAAATACGAAAAATTAAAAGAAAAAATATAAATGATTCACCCATCCCTTTCACAGTCAAACTCCAATCTTGGCTGGGTATTCTCAAACTATAAAAACCCTTTAAAATCTAAAAAAATAAAAAAAACTAAAAAAATAGAAAAAACTAGAAGACCCCTAAAATAAGTAAAAATACCAAAAACCCCTCAAATTTCCTTGAAAATCCTAACAAATTTTCAAAATCCTGAAAAATCCCTAAGAATCCTTAAAGACATAAAGACCCATAAGACCCTAAAACCCCCTTAAAACCTTAAAAACTCAAAAAAAAAATTAAAACTATAAGAAAAATAAAAACCATTAAAACTATAAATCCAATAATAAACCTAAATTAGCCAATGAAAACCCAATAAACCACAAAAAATATAAAACCCCTTTAAAATTTTAAAAATGTTAAAAATCTCAAAAAACATTAATAACTCTAAAAATTAAATAACCCCTAAAACCTAAAAAACCATAAAAATACTAAATACCCAACCAACTCTAAATAACATAAAAATCTATAGAAATCATAAAAACCCATAAAAATCCAAAAAATACACAAAATATAGAAAAATATAAAAAATCATTAAAACAAAGAAAACCCCTCAAATTATAAAACCTCTAAAATCCCTAAAAACAATAAAACCATAAAAAACACTGAAAACATAGAAACCCTAACATCCCATAAAAAACCAAATCAAACATCTAAAAACATTGAAAGAAATTTGATCCCATAAAAACATTAAAAAACTCTAAAAAACTGTAAATTCTCAAAAAACTAAAAAACAGCCATAAAAATTCCAAAAAAACATTAAAAACCTAAATTATATAAAAATGTAAAAACCATAAAAACCAAGAAACCCAATTATGAATTCTTAAATACCTAAAATCAATTAAAACCCTTAAAAACTAAAAAATTATAAAATCCATAAAAATAATAAAAACCATAAAATGCCCTCAAATTCACTAAAAACTCTAAAAACCCATAAAAATCCTGAAAAAATCATTAAAAATCCCAAAAATTCAAAACCCTAAAAGCTGTAAAAACCCTATGAAAACCATAAAAACCAAAAAAACACTTTAATCCCCTTAAAACAAAAAAACGATTATAACCCTAAAAACCATAAAAACAGTAAAAATCCTAAAAACCATAAAACCCCGCAAAAACAAAAAAAAACCTAAAAACTCATTAAACCCCTAAAAACCGATAAAAACTATAAAAACCCTTAAAAACACTAAATATGTTGAGAAAATATAAAAAGCCCAAAACCCATAAAAAATACCATAATAACCCTAAAAACCAATAAACCTCAAAAAACCCTCAATATCCCTAAAAAATCGATGTAAATCAATTAGAATTTCTAAAATCAACATAAACCTAAAAAACCATAAATCCCTAAGATAACCATAAAAACCTTAAAAAACTCAAAACCACTAAAAAACCTATAAAACGATAAAAACCCTAAAAACATTAACAACCCTATGACAACTAAAACCATAAACCGTTAGAATCATAGAAAATCTTAAAACGCATAAAAACCACTAAAAACTATAAAAACCATTTAAATCCATATAAATGTAAAAAGACTATAAAACCCTTGAAAAGCCAATAAAAATCCTATAAAACCACACAAAACCCTAAAAATACCCAAAATCCCCAAAATACCAGAAAATATTAAAAAAAACCCAAAAATCCCTAAAAATATAATAACCCCTAAAACCCCCTGAAAACCTCTATCACAACCTTAAAACCCTAAAAGAATGTTAAACCCTTAAAAAACCTAAAAATGATAAAACACATAAAAACCTATAATCCCCTTAAAAACCATAAAACCCATAAAAAAATAAAAACCCAATAAAAACTCTAAAATATATTTCAAAACATGCAATTTTAAAAAATATAAAAAACTATTAAACCCCTATACATCTCTTGAAAAAACTATAAAAACCCAAAAAAACTATAAAAACAAAAAAAATGAAAACCTTGAAATCCCTACAACCCTAAAAATATAATAATATCACTACAAAAGCCATAAAAATCCCAAAAAACAAAATAAACACTAAAACCGTGAAAATACATAAGAAAATCATAAAAACATAAAAACAATTAGATCTCCTAAAAACCGAAAAAACACTAAAAACCCTAAAAACACCCTTAAATCCTATAAAAATCGTAAAAACCCACTAAAAATCCAAAACCCTTTTAGACACTTAAAATTATTTAAAAATTCTAAAAAACGTAATACCCCTATAAATATCCATAAATACCCTAAAACACAAAAAAAATAGAAAAACCCTAAACCTTTAAAACACACTAAAAATCCTAATAATATGTAAAACCCTAAAACCACTTTAAAATCCTAAAAACATTAAAAAAAATCTAAAAACTAAGAATCACTATGAAACCAAAAATACCATAAAACCCAAAAAAATAATAAAAAATCCTTAAAACCCCTCAAAATCCCAAAAACCCTTAAAACATAATAAATTCTAAATGATCTATATAAATCACATAAAACATTAAACCCAAAAAAACCCTAAAAATGGTTAAGAAAACCATAAAACCCTAAAAACAATTAAATCACCTAAAAACCTAAACAATTTTAAAAATTCTAAATTCCCTAAAAACAATAAATACCCAAAAAAACCTTAAAAACTCTAAAAAAGGATCCTAAAACCCATAGAAAACTTTAAAAACTCATTTAACCCAAAAATGTTAAAAAAATATAAAACCTCATAACACTGCTATGAAATAAAAAACTCTAAAACACCCAAAAGACCAAAAAACACTAAAACACTAAAAAATTATTAAAACTGAACAACCATAAAAATATTTTAAAATCCATAAAAATCCTTAAAATTTTCAAACCCTAAAAACCCCAAAGAAACATAGGAAGACCCTAAATTCCAAAAAATACATAAAACCCCTAAAACCCAAAAAATGATAAAATCACAAATAACCATAAAAAATACTAAAACCATGAAACCGTAATGACCATGAAAAATCCAAATAACCATGAAAACCCCTAAAAACATACTAAAAACTCTAAAAACATTATAAACCCCAAAAAATATTATAAACACTAAAAAACCTTAAAAAACCAAAAAACTCAAAAAACCCTAAAAACCAAAAAAACAATAAAAACCCGAAAATCCCAAAATAATCCTAAAAACACACAAATCTGTAAAAACCCTAAAACCAAAAAAATCCATAAAATCCATAAAATGCACAAAAAACCCTAAAACCCCTTAGAAACCCTAAGAACCCCTTATAAACCAAAAAACATTTAAATCCCCTAAAAACATAAAAAATGATAAAATCACTAAAAACCCCAAAAACCCATTACAATTGAATCCCTAAAAACCTAAAGACTGGAGAAAACCATAAAATACCCTTAAAATCTTCAAAACCCCTAAAAACATAAAAAAACTCTAAATAAATAAAACCCCAAAAATTCCATAAACACCCTAAAACACACTAAAAAATATAAAACCCCTTTAAAATTTTAAAAATGTTAAAAACTATAAAATACCACAAACCCCAAAATACTCAACCCCCCTAAATACACAAAAAATGACCAAAAATACTAAAAAAAATAAACCCCCTCAGAATATATAAAAACCCTAAAACCCATAAAAATACTAAAAATCGATTAATATCCCAAAAACCCTAAATACCCCTGAGAAAACCAAAAAATCATAAAAACTCTAAAAACACCTAAAAATCCTAAAAAATGATAACACCCTAAACCCATTAAAACTATTAAAACCCATAAATACTGTAAAACCCCATAAAATCCCATAAAAACCATAACATCACTAAAAACAAAAAACAACTTTAAAAAAATAAAAAAAATTAATAAACTTCAAAACTATAAATAAACTCAAAAAACACTCAAACACAAAAAAATAGCATAAAAACCCTAAAACCCTCAAATTCCTTAAAAACTCTACAATCAATAAAAATCCTTAAAAGTCCCTAAAATCCCTAAAACATAAAAAACCCATAAAACCCTAAAAGAACTAAGATAAAATTTAAACCCTAAAAACCCATAAAACCCCTAAAAAGAAAAAAAGAAAAAACCCTAAAAGGCATAAATTCCCCAAAAATCCATGAAAAATACAGAAAGTATAAAAAACCTTAAGAATCCCAAAAAACCCCTAAAAACATAAAAAACAACAAATAATCTGAGAAACACCTATGAAAACATTAAAACAATAAAAACACATAAAAACACTACAAGACCTAAAATAGGATAGACACCCAAAAAGACCCTAAAACCATAAACCCCCCCCCCAAAAATAAAAACGCAAAACCCCAACAAACCATAAAATCTATTGAAAACTCTAAAAACCTTTAAACCCTTAAAAATGTTTAAAAACTAAAAAGACTTTAAAAATCGAAAAACCTTGAAAACACCTAAAAATACCAAAATACATTAAAACCAATAAAAATCATAAAAAGCCCAAAAAATAACTAAAATTAAAGAACACTAAAAAAACAAAGAAAATCATTAAGAAAACCTTAAAAATCTAAAAACACCTAAAACCACTAAAACATAAAAAACATTAAAACCCTTTAAAACCCATAAAAACCATGTTAATAGTAAAACTCTTTAAACCCCAAAAATCCATAAGAACCCTAAAAGTAATAAAAAACATAGAAAACCCATTAATCCCCTAACATGAAAAATAACTCTAAAAACATTATAACCCCGAGAAATGTCATAAAAACCCTATAAATAAATAAAAATAAAATCCAAAAAAACCCAGTAAAACCCCTCAAAATCAATAAAACATTAAAAATCCAAAATTTGCTCAAAAAAATACCAAAAACATAAAAACCCTTAAAATTCTTAGAAAACATTAAGAAAACAATAAAAACCAAAAAAAACATTTCAAACCACTAAAAAGCTAAATAATCCAAAACCAAAGAAATCCATAAAATCAATAAAACATTAAATACCATATACCCCCTAAAATCCATTCAAAACACTAAAATCTCATAAAACACTAAAACCACTAAAACTATAAAAACCATTTAAACATGAAAAAATGTTAAAAAAAATTAAAAAAACCTTAAATCCCATAAAAACTAAAAAAACCCTAAAAAACCCCTTAAAACCCATATAAATTTTGAAATCCCTCATAATCCCTAAAATCCATAAAAATACATTAAAATCCTAGAATCACTAAAAACATGTAAAAAATAAGAACCCATAAAACCCAAAAAAACCCTAAGAAACCCATAAAAATGTAAAAAATTTAAAACCCCTAAAAAACCTAAAAATACTAAAACCCTAAAAACCAAAAAATATAAAAATTCATAAAAACCCTAAAAACCAATAAAAATACTAAAAATACCTAAAAAACCAAAAACATAAAAAACAAAAGAAATATGAAAACCCATCTGAAAACGTTACAAACAAAAAAACAACAAAAACCACTAGACCACCAAAAACGCTAAAAATAAAAAAAACCATAAAACCCAAAAACCTATGAAAACAATAAACCACTTAAAAACCTAAGAATCCCTAAAAACCCATAACATGATTAAAACCACTAAAAACTCAAAAAACTATTCAAACCCCAAATTTTTTTAAAAAATTACTAAAAACCTTAAAAACTCTAAAAACTCTAAAAACTAAACAAAGCGCTTAAAATATCAAAAAAACATGAAACACTAAAGAATATAAAAACAATCAATATTCCTAATAACCCTAAAACCTCATTAATATTAAAAAAATCCCTAAAAATCCATAAAAAATTAAAACCCTGAATCCCTGAAAACAGTAAGAAAAAGATAAAAACCTAAAAAAATAACACTCATAAAACCCTAAAAATGAAAAAAAAACACAAAACCCTAAAACCCAGAAAACAAAAAAAGACAAAAAAAAACATAAAAATATTAAAACCACCAAAAAACCCATAGAATCTAAAAAACTGTAAAAATATTAAATTCCATATAATCCCTTAAAAATGAAAAAGACTCCAAAAATCTAGTGAACCCCTAAAACTCAAAAAAATTCTAAATCCTCAAAAAAATATCATAAACCTAAAAACTCCCAAAATCACTCAATACCCTAAAAACCCATTAAATCCATAAAAAACTAAAAATACCTATAAAAGTAAAAAACTCTTAAAGCACTCTGAAAAAATAAAAAACCTAAAAACATATGACAGTCCAAAAAAATGTAAAAATGCTAAAAACCCTAAAAAAAATTAAAACACTTAAAACCCATAAAAACTCTAAAATCCCATAAAAACCCTAAAACAAATAAAAATAAAAAAACCCCTTTAAACCCCCAAAAATATTAAAAACTCTTAAAATCCTTAAAACCCATACAAACTCAAAATCTCACTAATCCCTAAAAACAATAAAACCGCTAAAATCCCAAAAAACTATCAAAATCCTAAAAACCCTAAACCCACAAAAAATATCCAAAAATCCCAAAAAATCAATAAAAATTTAAAAACCTAGAAAACCCATAAGAAAACCTTAAAATCCTAAAAAAACCTACAACCCCAAAAACATTAAAACAAAAAATTCCCCCAAAACCCTAAAAACTATAAAAACCATAAAACCCTTAGAAACCACTAAAAACACCAAAACCTAGAAAAACCAAAAAAACCCCAATAAACCCAGAAAACCCATTAAACCCCTAAAAACATTACGAAACTATAAAACCCCTAAAACTCAAAAATACCATAGAAACCATGAAAACCAAGAAAACCTTAAATCCCCTACAAACCCCTCAAATTCCATAAAAAGCAAAAAAATACTAAAAATCCATAAATACATAAAATTAAAAAATCCTTAAAAACCCGTAATAAAACCTTAAAACCCTAAAAACCATTAAAAACCCTAAAAACCTTAAACACTAAAAATAACAAACCCCCTTCAGTCCATAAAAACTATAAAAACCCAAAAATTACTAAAAATCCCTAAAAACCAAAAAAACCACGAAAATTCTAAAAAATCTCTGAAAATCATAAAAACATAAAAAACCCTAAAACCCCTAAGAAAAGATTTAAAACTAAAAACACATAAAACCTACAGAAAGCCTAAAAATTTCAAAAAACCCTTAGAACCATAAAAACCCATAAAAACCTAAAATCACCAAAAACCCCCAAAATCCCCTAAAAAATATAAATACTCTTTAAACCCCTAAAAATAATAAAAAACTTTAAATACCTTTAAAACTCATAAAATCCCTAAAACCCCCAAAAGACAAAAGACACCCCCAATAACCCTCGAGTTTATTAATGCCCTTAAATCCTCATAAAAATCAAAAAAAATCCCCAAAAAGCCATAAAAAAGTAACAAACACCTAAAACCATTAAACCCCAAAGAAAAACATAAATCCTAACAACACATAAACCGCTAAAAACCATAAAAAAATGTTTAAACCCTTACAAACTGTAAACCCCTAAAAAACCCATAAACAACTAAATACCCTAAAAACTTATAAAAAACCCAAAAACACTAAAAACCATTTAAAATCCAAAAACTCTAAAAAAAATTAAAAATTGGAAAAAACACAAAAAACCAAAAAACCCTGAAAACCCAGAAACCCATAAAAACCCCTCAAAATTCCTCAAAACCCTAAAAATCCATAAAAATAATAAAAGTTCTAAAAAATGTAAAAAACCAAAAAAAATCTAAAAACCCATAGAATACTTTAAACACCTAAAAACTCTTAAAACCCCTAAAAAGCTAAAAAAGCTAAAAACCCTAAACACCCCAAAAACACTAAAAACACATTAAACCTATCAAAATACGTAAAAACCCTAAAACCCTCCAAATCCTAAAAAATCCCTAAAATCCATAAAACCATAAAATACCCTAATAACCCCTATGAAAACCATAAAAACCTAAATTTAAATGAAGGCCTTTAAAACCCTAAAAAATTCTAAAACACCTAAAAATCCATAAAAATACTAAAGAAGACTTAAAATGAAAAAATAAAAAAAACATAAAATCCATGAAAACCCCAAATAAAACATAAAAAAATAAAAAAAATTAAAACCCTAAGAACATTAAATATCTAAAAACACTCTAAATCCATAAAACACCATAGAACCATAAAACCCATAAAGACATTAAAAACTAGGAAAAATACAAAAACCTTAAAACCCAACTGTAAACTCTAAAATCCCTT
This sequence comes from Viscum album, assembly GCA_963277665.1. Lineage (NCBI taxonomy): Eukaryota > Viridiplantae > Streptophyta > Magnoliopsida > Santalales > Viscaceae > Viscum > Viscum album. Next base: position 2,121,370,693 of record OY728120.1, read on the forward strand.
CAATACACAAAAAATGATAAACATAAAAAAACATAAAATCCAAAAACACTCGATGAAAACCCACAAATCCCTAAAAATAATAAAATTGTAAGAACCCTAAAAATACCAAAAACCCGGGAAAACCATAAAAACCATAAAAATTATAAAAAAGATCTAAAAAATGAAAATGTAAGAAAAACCAAAACACTCTGAAAATCCATAAGAAAAAATTAAAATTCTAAAAACACAAGAAACCACTAAAAATCCAAAAAACGATAAAAACCCTAAAAGACCCCTAAAAACCATAAAAACCCATAAAACCATAAAAACCCCTAAAACCCAATAAAACCATAAAAACAACTTAATAGGACTAAAATTCATTAAGCCCTTAACAATGTTAAAAAATCTAAAAATCCTTTAAACCCCTAAAAACCCAAAAAATACCCCCAAAACCAATGAAACCCCAAAACCCTCCCAAAACCCTGAAAATTCCCATAAACCCTATAAACATAAAAAACCAAAAAAACATAAACCCCCTAGAAACCTAAAAACACTAGAATCCCTAAAAACCCCCAAAAATATTAAAAAAAATAAAACCCACAAGAAACCAATAAAACTCTAAAAACCCATAGATACCCTAAATATGAGAAAAACTGAAAAACACTTTTAAACCCCTATAATGTTTAAAAAAACTCAAACAAACCATAAAACCCCCAAAAACTCAAAAAACTATAAAACCCTAATAATATCATAAAAACCTTATAGACAATAAGAACCCTGAAAATCCGGAAAAATCCTAAAAAATGATGAAAAATCCCTAAAAATACCTGAAAACATATGTACCCCTGAAAACCCCTATGAAATACATAAAAAACTAAAAACTCTTAAAATGAATAAAATCCTATAAATCACAAAAACATAAAAAAGAGATAAAAACCATAAAACCCTTAAAAACTATACAAACCCTAAAATCACATTAAAACCCTAAAAACAAGCAAGAACTACAAAAAACCATTTAAACTCTTAAAAATATTAAAAATCATAAAAACCATTTAAACCCTTATAAACCCAGAAAACCCCTAAACTAGAAAATAAATAAAATCTTTAAAAATTCTAAAATCCTAAAAATCCATAAAAATATTAAAAAACCTTAAATATACAAAAAATTCACTAAAAAAATAAACACCATAAAAACTATGAAAATAAAAAGAAAACTATAAAACATTAAAAACATAAAAACATAAATCCCATAAAAACACTAAAAAACTATAAAACACTAAAGCCCAATAAAAATATAAAACCTCTTTAATCCCATAAAAACATAAAAAATCTCTAAAAACCCATTAAACCATAAAAACTCAATAAAAACCCTAGAAAATGAAAAAACCATAAAACCCTAAAAATCATTAAAGCCCATTAAAATCCATAAAATAACTAAAAACATTCAATATTCTAAAATTATATAAAAATCTCTACAAATGTAAAAAAACCATAACACCCTAAAACCCCTATGAAAACCATAAAAAAACTAAAAACACAAAAAACCCCTAAAAACCCTAGAAAATGCTAAAACCCTAAAACCTTAAAACCCACAAATAATATTAAAAACTCTAAAACCCATTAAATCGTAAAACCTATAAAAACTCTAAAACCCCTTGAAACCCCTAAAAATTCCAAATACTCTAAAAATCCTTAAAATCAGAGAAAAATCAAAAAATAAATTAAAATGCAAAAAACCATAAAAAACTTAATAACCATAAAAACCCTCAAAATTCCTAAAACCCCTAAACACCATAAAAATCGTAAAACCCCTAAAAATACCTAAAATAATAATAAACATTATGTTTCTAAAAATCCAAATCAAAACATTAAAAAAAACACACACTTTAGCCCCCCCAAAAAACCAAAAAATGCTAAAAAACCAAAAAATAGTTAAAATACCTAAAAACCCTTAAACCATAAAAATACTAAAAATTACATAAAAATCTCAAGAAGCATAAAAAACACTAAAAACCCATAAAAACAAAGAGAAAACCTAAAACACTTAAAACCCCTAAAAACCTAAAAATGTTAAAAACCAAAAAATCATAAAATGACACTAAATACCCTAAAACCCCCCAAAACAATAAAACATCTAAAAAATCAAAACCCTAAAACCCCATAAAAACCTTAAAAACCCATAAAAACCCTAAAACCCCATAAAAATAATAAAAAACTAATAAACTCTAAAAACCCTTAAAATCAATAAAAATTTAAAAAATCTCTACAACCCTAAAAACCATAAAAAAAGTAAAAAACCTAGAGAACCAAAAACCCAAAAATCCGTATAAATCCTAAAAACTAGTAAAAATTATAAAAAATCCCTATAATTCATTAAAAAAATAAAAATTCCTAAAAATAGTGAAAACCCTAAGAGAACTATAAAAACCTAAAATAAATTGAAACCCCTAAAAACCTAAAAAAGATAAAAACCATAAAACCCCTAAAAATACTAAAAACCATAAGTCCCATGAAAACCCCAAAAACAATAAAAACACATAAAACTTCTATGCACAAACTGAAAACTATAAGAACCCTTTAATCCCATAAAAATATTTATAAACTCTAGAAAACATTAAAACCATTAATAAACTCAAAAAACACAAAACCCCAACAAAAACATAAAATTTCTAAAACCCCTCAAAACCTTAAAAAATAAAAAAGTAAAAAATACATAAAAATACATAACCAAGTAAAAAATAAATTCAAACCCTAAATAACACTTGGAAAACCTTAAAACCTAAAAATCAGATCAAAACTTTTAAAACCTAAAAATTCTATAACCATAAAAACTCAAAAAACATAATAATCCCAATAAACATTAAAACCACATAAAAACCCTAAAAACCCACAAAAGACTCTAAAAACTCATTAAACCCCTTAAATTGATAAAAAAACATAAAACCCCCCAAAAAAATCATAAAATACCCCCCAAAAACCCCAAAAGAAACCAAAAAAACCTAAAAACCATGAAAAACCTTATAAACTCTCAAATCCCTAAAAACGCCAAAAAAATTATAAAAATCCACAAAAGACCAGAAATCCATAAAAATTTCAAAAACCCTAAAAACCATGAAAATCATATGAAATCCATAAAAACATTAAAAAACCTCAAACCCCTAAAAATATGAAAACCACTAGAATCCCTAAAAACACTACAAAACTTTAAACCCCATAAAAACCATAAAAAGCATAAAATCTCATAAAAAATTGTAAAAAAACACAGAAAACACAAAAATACATTTAAAAACATAAAATCATTAAAAACCACTAAAATACATTATAACCACTAAAAACCTAAAAAAGAATAAAACCACCAAAACAAATAAAAACCCTAAAACCCCCCAAAATCTATAAAAGATCTAAAAACCATAAAAATCATAAAATACACCTAAAATAAAAAATTCTTTAAATACCCTAACACCATGAAAGCCCATATGAAATCCTTAATAACTGAAAAACAATTAAAACCACTAAAAAGATAAAAAATTCTTAAAAACCTAGAAAGTTAAAAAAACCCTAAAAACCCTAAAACCAAAAAACTACTAAAAAACATAAAAAACCATAAAAACACTAAAAAAATAAAAATACCAAAACACTTTAATCCTCTAAAGTGATAAAAAATTAAAATATCATAATACCCTAAAAACACAAAAAAAAACGAAAACCCATATAAAACCATTAAAAACAAACAACCCCTTAGAAAATGTAAAATCATCAAAACCCTGAAAAACCCAAAAAACCATAAAATCCCAAAAATACCTAAAGTCCAAAAAATGTTAAAAATCCAAAAACACCGAAAAACACTAAAAATTATTTTAGATCTAATATCACATAAAACCTCTAAAAATAATATAAATTCTTAAAACCCAAAAAAACCTTAAAAATCATAAATACCCATAAAACCCATAAAACCCCTAAAATATCACAAAATGCCTAAAAACCAGAAAAAAATTCTAAAAAAATTTAAACCCCTAAATTTTTTAAAAATCACTAGAACCCACTAAAATCCCTAAAAATTAAAAAAACCTAAATCCCCCAAAAAACAAAAGAAAAACCTTAAATTCTTCAATACTATAAAAATCCAAAAAACCCAAAAAACCCTAAAAGCCATAGATATCCAAAAAACCTTAAAAACCAAAAAATTTAAAACACCATAAAACCCATATGGCCCCTAAGAAAACCATAAAAACATAAAACACATACAACATCAAAAAGCCAAAAAAAACAAATACCTTAGAAACCCTAAAAAAACCCACAAAACCTAAGAACCATAAAGCCCCTAAGACCTTAAAACATCCATACAAACTATAAATATCCATTAAATCTATAAAAAAACTTTAAAACACCAAAAATGATAAAAAAACATGAAAACCCCTTAATATCATAAAAACTCATAAAAAACCAAAAGCCATAAAATAACAAAAAAACCCTAAAACCTTAAAAACCCCTAAAGACACTCCAAAATCCCAAAATAAACCTCAAAATTAAAATACATAAAAAATACCTAAAATCATAAAAAACATAAAAACACCTAAATCCTAGAAAAAACACTAAGAAACCCTTAAAAAAATAAACCCCTTAAAAACCTAAAATGAAATAAACACTAAAACCCTAAAGACACTCAAAATCCTCAAAACCATAAAAACCCTAAAAACCATTAAAACACTAAAACACTATAAAACACAAAAAAACGAAAGATCCATTTAAACCCCTACAAAAATTAAACACAAAAAAACCCTTAAAACCACTTATATTTAAAAAACCCATAAACCATCAAAATACCTAAAAAATCTAAAAACAATAAAAATCATGAAAAATTCATAAAAACCCAACAATGTTAAAATATCGTAAAAACCCTAGAAAAAAATAAGAAATCCTTAATATCCTCAAAATAATTAAAACCCAAATAAACCTAAAAAATTCTAAAAACACTAAAATCCCATCTCTGAGCCCCTAAAAATACCAAAAACCTCTGTAAAACCATAAAAATCCAAAAAATCCATAAAATGTAAAAAACCTATAATCCATGAAAAACCAGAAGAAGTCCAAAAAACCTAAAAACACATAATTCCTCTAAAAATGTAAAAAAACTAATTCCCCTAAATACTATAAACCCCAAAAACCCCTAAAAACCAAAAAAAATCCTAATAACCAAAAAACCCCATAAAAACCACTAAAAATATAAAAAACGATTAAAGCCCTAAATTTTTTCGAAAACCATAAAAACCCTTAAAACCCATAATAAAATAAAAAAACCCAACCCCCCCCCCCCCAAAAAAAACATAAAATCCCTAATAAAGCCCTAAATCTCTCACAATCCCTAAAAACCGTAAAAACCAAAACAACTCTTAAAAATCACAAAAATTTTAAAAACCTTGAAAACCCTCAAACAATAAAAAACAACAAAAACCTACAAAAATATAAAACCCACAAAACAAAAAAGCCCTAAAAACCCTCATACACACTAAAAGCCTCTAAAATCCATACAAATTTCTAAAAACACAAAAAAACTAAAACCCAATATAATCCAAAAAAACTGCTAAAAATAAAAAAAGCCATTAAACCCCTAAAAATGATAAAAACAATTAAAAGCAATAAAAAGCAAAAAATTAAGAAAACCCAAAAACCCCTAAAAACACAACAAATTTTAATATCCCAAAAACCCCTAAAAACACTAAAATTCCTAAAATATATATAAACCCCTAAAAACCATAAAACAATAAAATCCATAAAAAACGTCAAACCCCTAAAACCATAAAAAAACACCATAAATCTAAAAAATATTTAAACCCCTAAAATTTAAAAAACTATAAAACCCCTAAAATTTTCAAAAAACCATAAAACCCCTAAAAGTTATAAAAGTCAATAAAAAACCCTAAAATTTTAAAAAATCCCAAAAATACAAAAAACAACATAAAAACCCTTAAAATCCACGAATACCCCTAAGAAATCATTGAAACTCAAAAAATCCTTAAAACCCCTAAAACTATTAAAACCCTAAAAACCCCAAAAATCATAAAAACTATAAAAACCATAAAACTCCAAAAAACCATAAAAAACCCCAAAACCCCCAAAACCCAATAAAAACTTAAAAAACCATTTAAACCTCTAAAAAAATTAAAAACACTAAAACCCCTTAAACCCTAAAAAATAAAAAAAACTATAATCCCCTAAAATCCATAACAATCCCTAAAAACCTAAAAATCTATAAAAATCATAAAAATAGATAAAATGCTACAAAATCACAAACAAATCACAAAAAAGTTAAAAAACCGAAAAACCCAAAAAAAACCCTATGAAAACCATAAAAACCTAAAAATACATTAAACCCCAAAAAATTGAAATAACCTTAAAACCCCTAAATACCATAAAAATCATAAAACCCCTAAACCCTAAAAAAGTATTTAACCCAATTAAACCCATAAACCATACAAAAAGCTCTAAAAACTCTATGAACCCCTAAAAAGATGAAAATCCAAAAAACAAACCGTAAAAAACTCCCAAAACCCCATAAAACCCCAAATAACCATAACAACAAAAAACCATAAAAACCCCTAAAACCCCTCAAAATCCCTAAAAACCATAAAAACCATAAAAATCCTAAAAATTCCTAAAAATTAAGAAACCTCTAAAAACCCTGAAAACTCCTATGAAAACCAAAAAAACCAAAAAACAATTAAAATCCATAAACCAAAAAATGCTAAAAACCCTAATACCCCCAAAAAACTTAAAAGCCATAAAATCCCCCCAACCATAAAAAACCCTTAATCCCCTAATAACCACTAAAAACTCTAAAAATAAATTAGACCGCTAAAAACATTAAAAAATATTAAAACACTTAAATACCCTACAAACTCAATTAAAACACCACCAACCCCCCCCCCCAAACCGTACAACTCTAAAAAGCATAAAAACCCCTAAAAACTTTGAAATCCATAAAATCCTATAAAAATTATAAAACCCCATAAAAATCCCTAAAAACATAAAAAAACAATAGGAAACATAAAAACCCCCAAGAAAACCCGAAAATCCTAAAAACCCTTAAAATCCACCCCCCCCCCCCCACTTGAAATCCCTAAAATACCTAAAAACCAATAGAAATCCTATAAAATCCCTAAAATTCCTTAAAAATGGAAAAATTACTAAAAACCAAGAATACCCTAAAATAATATTAAAAACCAAAAAAACAATTAAAACCCCTAAAAACCAAAAAAAACATTAAAACCCCAAAACCCCTAAAAACCATTGAAACCCATAAAAACACCTAAAACGTTGAAAACACAAAAAACCCAAAAACTATAAAAACTACTAAAAATATAGATACCCATTAAACACATAAAATTATTAGAAACTCTAAAAATCTTTTAACCCATAAAAAATAAGAAAAAACCAAAATCCCAAAAAACCAATAAAAACCCTAAAACAATAAAAACCCCTAAAAACCTAAAAACCATAAAATTATAAAAAATCCATAAAAATATTTAAATATTTTAAAACAATAAAAATAGTAAAAATACCCTATGAAAACCTCAAAAAACACTTAAGACCCATAAAACCTACGAAAGGTTAAAAACCCTAAAAACCCTTAAAACGCTAAAAACCAAAAGAAACATAAATACCTTAAAACAAATAATAACTCTAAAAACCAATAAAACTATCAAAATAACTTAAAATCATAAAAATTTGAAAAACTCTAAAAACATTAAAAACCCTAAAAACTCAGAAAAACCATAAACCCCCCCAAAAAATCATAAAAACACAAAAACCCAAAAAAACCGACAAAATCTCTACAAACCCTAAAACCCATACAAATACTAAAAAATATCTAAAAATCAGTAAAAACTAAAAAAACATCAAAATAATGAAAATCATAATAACCTAAAAACAAATAAAACACCAAAAAACATAAAAACACCCTAAATCCTCGAAAACCCCTCAAAATATCTAAAAATATAAAGACCATAAAAATCCCAAAAATGTAAAAAATCCATAAAAACATAAAAATAAAAAAAATAATTAAATTCACTAAGAAAACCTTAAAAAGAAAAAAACACTAAAAACCCCTATCAAAATGCTAAAAACCCTAAAGTCCCAAAAAATAATAAAAATGCCTAAATTTTTAAAAAATCCTACACCGAATAAAATTAATGAAAAAAACTAAAAACTAAAAAAAATTAAACCCCTAAAACATTAAAAATATATAAAAAATATAAAAACCCAAAAAACAATAAAACAAAAAAATCATAAAAAATTTAAAAACCATAAAAAATCCTAAACCCATAAATTTCTAAAAAAACTAAATACAAGAAAAATCCAAAAAAATCCTTAAAATCGCAAAAAAGCCAAAAATCTTATAAAAATTAAAAAGTACTAAAAAAACATTTAAACTAAAAACATTTAAAACCCTAAAAACATCAAAACACAAAAAAACACTAAAATCCATAAAAAACATAATAACTTTAAAAAACATAAAACTACTAAAAATATTAAAACCACTAAAAACCCATAAAAACCCATAAAACCACTAAAAACCCTGAAACCCTATTAAATTCCTAAAAACATTAAAAAACTCTACAACGACTTAAAACCCAAAAAAATCAGAAAAATCCTAAAAACCCCAAAAACCAAAAAACCCCAAAAAACCCAAAACCCTAAAAAACATAAAATAAAACCTCAAAAGTTCAAAAATATCTAAAAATGTAAAAAACAATAAAACCCTTGAGAACCCCTAAAAAATCCTTAAAAACATAAAAACACAAAAAACCCCTAAAAACCCAAAAAATTATAAATATCCTAACTCACCTAAAATACCCAAATTTCAAAAAAACATAGAAACCCCTACAAATAATAAAAACCCTAAAATTCCATAAAATTTATAAAAACCACTTCAAACTCTAAAAACTGTTAAAAACTCTAGAAATGTTATAAAAAACTAAAAAAATGAAAACCCTAAAAACTAATAACTGAAAATCCAATGAAAACCCTAAAATCATAAAAACCCTTAAAACCCTAAAAAGCCCTTATAGCCTGAAAACCCAAAAAATGGCTATAAAATACCTTAAAATCCCTAAAACATAACAAACCAAAAAAACCCTAAAAACCCATAGGAATGCCTTTAAAATATAATAACACATAAATCCCTAAAAACCCAAAAAATCTAAAACCTCTATAAAACCATGAAAAAAACTAAAAATCATAAATATTCATAAGAATCCTCAAATAACATAAAAACCCTAAAGAATCACTAATAACCATAAAAAATAAAATAAAACCAAAAAACATAGAAATATCCTAAGAAAACATTAAAATCCTAAAACCACTTAAAACACCTATAAACCTAAAAATGGTAAATGTGTAAATAGATCATAAAAACCTAAATCTCCTAAAAATAATAAAACATCTAAAACCTGTAAATAAACATATACCCCAAAATACCAACAAAAAAAGTAAAATACTTCTAAACCACATACAAACATTAGCAAACTCTAAAAACCTTAAAACCCTAAAAATAAGAAAATTCCCTAAAAACTCGTAAACCCCTAAAACCCCATAAAATCCACTATAAACACCAAAACCCCATTAAACCCCTAAAAATTTTAAATAAAAAATAGAAAAATTAAACAACTAAAAACACTAAAAACAACTATAAATACCAAAAAAACATAAATACCACAATGAATCTAAAAACAAAAAAACCCTCAAAATCCTTAAAACTCCAAAAACCCATAAAAATCTAAAATTCCCTAGAAATCCTGAAAAAATAAAATCCCTAAAAAACCTGAAAATATATAAGGAAACCTAAAGAACCCAAAAAACATAAAACCCCTAAAAACTCCTAAAAGACCTCAAAACGCTAAAAACCATAAAATGCTAAAAACCATAAAAACCATAAAAACTCTAAAAACATTAAAAATGATAAAACCAATAAAACCCCAAAAACTACAAGAAAACTATAAAACCCCTTTAATCCCTTAAAGTCATTATAAAACACTAAATCCATAAAATCTTAAAAAACTCAAAATCAATAAAACCCCAAAAAGGTCATAAAAACCTAAAAACCATAAAAATCCCTAAAACCCTAAAAAACCCATAAAAGTCTTATAAAAACAAAAAAATATGTAAAAATGTAAAAAAACATAATTCCACTCTGAAAGCATTAATATTATATGAACTCATAAAACCCTTAAAAATCTAAAATTGATATAAACCCTATAAATCCCTAGAAATCCCTAAAAGCCATCAATATCCATAAAAACAATAAAATCCATAAGAATCCTAAAAAAGTCCCAAAAATTCCTAATAACGTAAAAAATCCTAAAATCCATGAATACCCTAAGAAAACATTAAAACCCTAAAACGAAAAACCCCCCTAAAAGACCATAAATCCTTAAAAGACCATAAATCCATAAAAAACATAAAACCCACTAAAATCATAAATAACCCTAAAACCCATAAAACCATAAACAACAAAAAACCTCTAAACCCCATTTAAAACCCCAAAAACGTTAAAAAAACTTTAAAAATAATTTAAACACATAAAAATTCATAAAAAATATAAAAAATGATAAAATCCATAAATCTCCATAAAACCCCTCAAAATCCCAAAAATCTCTAAAAACCATAAAATCCATAAGAGTCCCTAAAAACATTAAAAAATCTAAAAACATGAAAAATCCTATGAAAAACATAAAAACAAAATCACACTTAAAATCACAAGAACCCTAAAAACTATAAAAACTATAAAACACTAAAACCCCATAATAGCCCTAAAAACCACACTAAAATCCCTTTAAACCCCTAATTTATTTAAAACACTAATAAAAACCTGAATACCACTAAAAACAAAATAACCAAAATATTCCCAAAAAACATAAAAACCATAAAAAACCCAAAACCCTAAATACCCTCAAAATCCCAAAAAACAATAAAATATTAAAAATTCCCTAAAATTCCTAAAAATATAAAAAACATAAAATCCCAAAGAAACCGTAAGAGAAACATAAACACAAAAATACATAAAACCCCTAAAATCAATAAAAATTATATAACCCTAAAAACCATTAAACCCCTAAAACCCCTAAAATTCATAAAACCCATAAAGTCCCTAAAACCCCAGAAAATACAAAATACACACTAAAAACTCCAAAACACACTTAAACCCCTAAATACGATAAAAACTTAAAAAACCATAAAAACCAAAAAACCCAAAAAACCCTAAAACTCATCAAAATCCCAAAAAACCCAAAAAACCACAAAAATCGTAAGAAATCCCCAAAATCCTTAAAAAGTTAAAAACCTAAAAACCCTACAATCCCCTAAGAAAATATTATCACCCTAAAAAATATAAAACCCCTTAAAACCTAAAAAACTATAAAAACCTCAAAATCCCTAAAAACTATAAAAAATATTAATAGTCCTAAAAACCATTGAAAATTTAAAAACCCTTAAAAACAATAAATACCTACTCACATAAACCAACACCTATTAGTATGTTTCATAGGAATATTTCTCAATGTTCACATGTTGAGAACCTAGATCTCCACAATAAAACATGTTATAATGTCAATAAATGGAGGAAATAAGGAAGGAATGAGAGATTTGGTCAAGGTAGAACCGAAACTAAACTTCTCTATATGCTCTCTATCCCCAAGATGCCATAAAGAATGACCAATCATTTGATACGTCAATTATTAATTAGGAACACAAAGGTTTCAAGAAATAATAATTATACTAATCTTACCATCATTCATGATGATCATAGAGTACAAGGGGGTGGAAATTTATAGACAAAGAGTGATACAAAAGTCCAACACCTTGTTTCCATAATTCAAAAAATCCTAAATTATGCTTCTAAAAATTTTAGAACATTCCCATGACCTTACGATACATGTATCGAACCCTTTTAGATAGTAAAGACAACTAGTCCACCACTTTTGACATAGAATATTCCAAGGGGGGTAGGATTGAAATTTCTAGCACACCCAGGGATAGGTCATCAAAATAATTTTAGGTGTTAGTTAGTGTAAATATACCTCCTAATTCTCCCCCCATGAAATAGTATTGGGCCTCCACTTGGAATTCCTTGATTAACCCATTTAAGGCCTCCTTCATTATCTTGGTCTGTTCCCTTGTCATTGGGCCACCAACTCTTCAGAATAGGTCTTGTGAAATCATGCTCATTCCACCCTCCTCGTAATTTCCTCCTCCAATCCCTCAATTCTCATGTGTTCCTTGATCCTCATAACCCCCTCCCTCCTTAAAAGGATTCATCCAAAACTCTAAAAATTTAAAGGGATAAATATCAACAACATTAAAGGTGATACTAATATTTCCATACCTGTCTGGTAACTCAATCTTGAAGACATTATCATTGATCTTATATAAGAAATGGAATGTTACATATCCTTGACAATGAATTTTTTATTTTCATTGCTCTAGGAACCCCCCTTTTAGATGTTTTTACCAGACCAACTCATTTAGATCAAATGACGCATGTTTCCAACACTTACTTGATCAATCACCATATTCTAGTAATAAATTCACAACACAATAAGGAATTGATAGGTTAAGAGAGTTTTTGGTAAAATATTATCCCTAAAATAGAAGAATGGGATTTTCCTCCTTCTATAAATCTCATTATATATCACCCTTTCATGAAAATAAACTCACTTTTCCCTCAATACAGTTATTTCTAATCTTATTTTCACTCTTGTTTTCAACACTTTTATTTCCCTCATTCCTTTTAATTTCACCCATCACTCCATTTTCACTATTGATTTTTATATAATATCTATTGTTTTTCTATATTTTCTTTTCCCCACTTTTCATAATCTCTCTCAATACTCACTTCATCTTGATATTAATATAGGATCCTTAAGAGTGTTAGTATAACCATCCTCCCACTGTCCTCAATGGAATAGTGGTTTGTGTATCCATTATTTGTGCCCTCATTTCAAAGGACCAAGTCATCCCAAAAAATATGAATATGATGATGGGAACAACATCACGTATCACATTGTCTTCATACTTCCTAATATAAAATGGAACTAGTTCTTTCTTAGTTACATTAACATCCCCACTATTATTTAACTATTATAATATATATGTCCTAGGATGCTTGGTCATATCTAAACCAAATTTATCAACTATAAAACCACTTGATACATTTGTAAAACTACCACCATTAATGATCATAATACATTACAAAGATTTTATGAGGCATCTAGTATGAAAAATGTGTTCCCCTTTCACTTTATCATGATCTCCAGTTGGTTAATCACTCAAATCACAGCTTTCCACATGATTTTATCCATATACGGGGATCTCTATTTCCACATACAAACACTCCTCTAGTGGTGGAATTTCATCGTCACTTAAGATTTCACTAAAAATATCTACATCATAAAAATTAATCATGGTCATCCTATTTGTGAATTGTGAGTAAAATGTCCAAATACATGACATTTAAAAATTTTCATATCATGTGATTTTGAAACAACATTATCCTTCTTTTTACCATTGGATTTTTCAAATAATAGTTTTAGTTTGGTTACATCCTTTGTATCCATTTTGTGTTCCCTTAAATGTCCTTTTGTTTTTTAATATTCAAAATTGAAAGAATATTCAGAATCCTTACCATAATATTAGGGATAAATCTTATTTCCTTTACTCCCCTCTAATCTTTTGTTTCCACGTGACGAAGATGCTCTATATCCAAATAGTGGTGCATGTCCACTATGTCCTGGATGTCTTGGTTGAGGCTGCTCACAAAACATTCCATGGTGGCCTCTATCTCCTAATCAATATTGGCCTGAATCATGATGATCTACATCTCTTTATGATACTCCTCAAAACATATATCTACTTGTTTCAATCCCTACAACTTGAGGAATAAAACACAATAATAGTGTCTATAAATAAACCTCTTACGCATTACAAATTTCATCTACTACCATGTAGGGATGATAAATTATCCACCTTTTCAATTACTCACATTTAGATAATCACACCAAATACAATAACATTTGGGAATTCTACCTCCAAAAACTTCACTTTATTTGCCTCCAAATATTTATTACAACCAAAAACATGATCTACCTTTCATTCCCATTATACGTATGTTTCAACATAATTCTTACATTGGAATGAAGGGTTACATAATTTAACACCTCTGTGATCATTGGTTTTCCAACATGGTGGTTTATTTCTCCAAATTGGTGACTGATGGAAATCTAGGAACTCCTCATATTCTTCATTGACCCTCTCCCTTAATGGTGCTCTATAATTGTAAGGGGATTGAAATTCATTCTATTACAACCACAATATACAACATCATGTATGTTTCATTTCAATTACTCACCTCCACCATTTAAGAATCCTCTATGTAAATTTAAAGAGAATGTAATGTGGACCTCACAAACTAACTCATGTGTTTACACTCTAAAATATCATGTTTTCTTTTGTTTAAATTAATAGTTAATTTTTAACAAAATGCAACACTCATGCATTTACCACTCATCTTTCATCATATAAATTTATTACCAAATTACAAAAAATAAAAATGACTTTTAGAGTGTGGAAACCCCAAACGGGAATTAAAATATACAAATAAAAATGGATTCATGGAAAAAATGTGGGAAGGGTAATATAGTAGATAAAAAAAATTATAATTGGATTTAGATTTCAAGATGTTGTAATTTTTTTAGCCTTTTATTTTTTTGGAACTTTTTTGTATAAATTAACTAGCAACAAGATGAATTTTAAATATGTAAATTCAGGATAATAAATAATTTAAAAGTTAAAATTCAATCAAGGTTAGAGTTTTGTTGTAACACCTAGCCTGTCCTAATTGGATAGAGAAGTTATGGGTGAGATACATGGCCTTAAGTGACATCTCCAATACACAAAAGGATGAAAATAAATTTATAGGTTCTCATAAGTAGTTGGGGATGATTTTTCATTTTATGATAAAATTTACAAACCAATGATAACAATATCAACTATAATTCTTAATGTTTTATGAGTACCAAATTAAATCCAAAACAAGAATAAACCACAAGACAATTTCAAAGTACAAGAAGAATCAATGTGACATAACCAATAGAAGAAAATGATAATGAAATAAAAAACACAAAATATATCAACAAAAACAATCAATCGACTCTAAGGTCCATATCCACATTCCTAACCCAAGGTATCAAAAAGAATCACTACAGAACTGGGATACCTTTCCCTTAATTGTGTCTCGATATAAAACATTTGAAAATTCACCATAGTTCCTAAGCATTGGGTGAGTATAAAAATCAATAGGATTTCCCCAATGACATCCCAACTCACACCAATATGATTTTTCATGTTAGAAAATTTATTTAAAATAGTTTAAAAACAATTTAATGAATTTTATATCCCGCCAAAATAGATTTCCATGGAAAAAATTCAAATAGGGCTTCAAAACAATTTTTTAAAATAATAAATCAACAACGAAAAAAACCATTTTTCAAGGAACATACACAAAGAATTTTACCATTTACCTTTTTATTTTTTGGTATAAATATTTATATGTCCACACACATCCTCAGTAGAAAAAAACACAAAAGCTTAGTGTTACCATTGATAGTGGAACTTCTTGTCCATACTCTTTCCCATTGATAGTGGTACTTCATGACCATTATCCCCCCCATTATACTCATTCCCAACATTTATAGACAAATCATATCAACAATTTCAATAAAATTATTTCAATTAAAGTATTTAAATAAATACATTAATTGAATCAACCAAACTTAATTTTAAAATCACCATTTAAAAATTATAAATAATGATTTCTCAAAAATCCATCCAATTCACATGATTTACAAAAAAATAAATCAAATGATAATTCCACAAAATCACAACATGATTAAAAAATAAATAAATTTTAAGTCAACACTTCAACTTCTAATCAAGATAAGTATAGAGAGAAACCACATAAAAACAAAATTAGGTGAAAATGAAGAATGATTCAACGAATTTAACCAATAAGCATAATTCCTCAATATTACAACTTAGATCTTATTCCGTTTAATCAAAAAAATAATTTCCTATAAATAATCACATGAAAAAACATGGATCTATCCCTAATGAACAAGATCCATAATTATAAAAGAGGAAATGATAAGATATCTAAGTAAAATGATGAATAAATAGCACTTACCAACAAATTTGGGTCTCCACACACTTTGATTCGATAGGGAATCACTCTTAGATTGAAAGGAATTGTAACAAATCCTATAGGAGGTAGAGGAATTCGTGTTATATTCTGTTGAGGGGGAAAATGATTTTTTTAGGGGGTAAATAGGATTAGATCCACAATTTTTGGATCTAATTTTCCACATTGTAAAGTTATGAAGCATGGCTAAGAAAATCTGGCACTAACTATTTCTGAACCACTAACTCCAAACACACCTTGTATAGTTTTATTTAATTGTTAGAAAAACAATGTTCCAACCATGATATACCCCACTATCAATTATTACATGGCCTCTAACTGGAATCTACATAGTTTGGCTAAATTGTGCACCTAATCGTGTCCCTCCCTAGTGTCCACTATTTCAATGGAATAGTTTCTGGTAGGTTTTTTACAGTTTCATTTTACTACGCTCAAACTATGAAAATATAGAAAAGAATCTAAAACATGTCAATTCTCGTCCAAACCACCTAAAAAATAATCCAATCAGTTTATATAATTAAAATACATAAACAAAGGTTCATGTAATAGAAACTAGGGGTGCTACGTTGTCCCTATAATTTCTATTTTGATCCCAAGAAAGTATAAGACCAGATTTTCCCGAGAATATTTATGGATATCGATTCATCATTTACTTATCATTCTACCATGTTTCCTCCAATATCATATCATTCGTATATAAAACTATCACTAGACCATTTCTTTTCCCATTAAATACTTTATCTTTCCTTTTCAAAAAAGGTATTGGCTCTTGAATCATTGTAGCATCCATATCTAGGTAAACCTGATCCCACTGAATCACATAGTCAATGTCGGGTTGATAACTCATTAATTTAGATACATGAAGTATATTATTAACTGAACTAAACCTTAGTGAAAAAGTCAACTGATATGACACCTCACCCACCCATTCAAGTATCTAAAAAGAGCATATGTATCAGAGAGATGACATGAATTTCATCCCAAAACAATGAAGCCTAAGACATGGATATATTCTCATGAACACATGATCAATCACGTCAAATGAAAATGATTTTCGATGATGATCTTCATATGATTTCAAATGAATTTGTGTTGTCTCTATCCTCTTTTTGATTAATTGAATCTTCTTCGTTATCTCTTCACAAGGATTGGTCCATCTAGTGAAATCTCACCTATTTCCATGCAAATATGTTTAGAACGATAAGGAATCCAATGAAATACTTCAAAAGGATCCACATTTTTTTATTCCTAATAACATTTATAGTATGAGAACTCTATTAATGGTATGTGTTCATCCCATGAGCCACCAAAATCCATTATATAGGCCAAAATAATGTCCTACAATGTTCGGATACTCCCTTAAATTCCTCCATCCATTTGAGGATGATAAAGCATGCTTATAGTCGACGAAGTCCCAAGGGATTGATGTAATGATTTCCAAAAATGAGACTCAATATTTGGGTCTCTATCATATATAATTAATACTGTAACACCATGCGACTTTAAAAATTCTTGGATATATATTTTTGAAAATTACTCCACTATATTGGATTCATGAATTGGGATGAGATGGGTAAATTTTGTGAGTCAATCCACTATAACAAATATGGAATAATGTTTTTTAACCATATTTGGTAGTCCTGTTATAAAATACAAAGTTATATTATTTTATATTCACATAGGAATCGATAAAGACTACAACATAACAGTTTGACATTTGTGATCTGGATTAACATGCTGATAGGTGATACATATCAAAAAAATTAAACCATCATTATTTTCATTCCAGTCAAGCCAAATTGTGATTTTAGTGACTAATACATATTTTGTATTATAGGATAAACTGCCCATCTTGAATAGTGATAATCATAATTGATTTTTCCCCGAAAATAAAAAGGTATGGCAATCCGATCTCAAATCCAAAAAAATGATCTTAGGTCAAAATATTATCCCTCCATGGTCTCCCAGCCATTGATTTTTTACCTCATAGAAACACATTTGGAATTAGATGTTTGTTCCTCTTTAAAATTTAATACCAAATATGGAATAAAAGTAAATGAAAAGAAAATATCAACACTATACCAATCATCATAATCCAAGTGATTACTAGAAATCAACGATATCATCTTCCACTGATCTGATGTCTCTTTTTTCCAACTGACAATATTATTTACTACTTAATACATCCTTTAAAAATTACCCTTTACTTGGTGTATAGATTAAGTCAAATTAAAACATTTGAATACACTTCATCCATCTTCATTGTCTGAGATTCAAATTGGTTTGTGAGGAAATTTGTTTCAAGCTATTATGGTCTATAAAAACCATGAACTTATATCAAAATGGATAATGATTTTAGGTCTTCAAATATTGGACCTAATAATATAATTACAAATAGTATTTTGGTTAGTTCTTCTAATGAGGGAATAATTTTCATGAGCCATAAGAAACAACATGATATATCTTCTTGAGAAAACACCCCAAACCAAATCCTAAATTTTCTCAATACACCAAATAGACGTATCATGATCTATAAGTAACAAGACATGTGCTGATGTAAGGTTAAATTTATTCTCTTGAAATGAATTTTGATATTTATTATTCTATTGGATTGAAACACTTTTCCTTATCATATATTTCATTAGTGAAGCAAGAAATGATAATTTATGTAACAAATGTTTTTTAATAAACATCTAGTCCAAGGAAACTATGTCTCTCAAAGACATTATTTGGTGGTTTCCAAGAGATCACATCCACTACTTTTTCTAGATCCACAAAAAACCTTATTTAGAGATAATAAGGAAAAGGAAACGTACCGATTATATCAAAAAATAACACTTTGAATGTTTTACATATATATGATGATCTAGAAAGATTCCAACTATTGTCTCTATGTGTTTCTCATGCTCATCCTTTTTCCTAGAGTATACCACTATTTCATCCACAAATACCACAACAAAATAATCTATATTCCTTTGATATATATGATTCCAAAATTCCATAAACATAGATGGTTCATTATTAAGACTAAAAGTCATAACCAAATAATGATAATGGCTATATATATTTTTTGAAATCCATATTTGGAATATAATCCTTCTGGAATGACATTTGGTGATATCCTATTTGTAAATAAACTTTAGAGAACCACGGGGCTCCCTAAAATTGGTAAAATAAGCCATCACTGTGGGGATGTAGATATTTGTTCCTTATCAAAACATTATTAAGATTAGGATAATACAAAAACGGTCTAAGAGTTCCATCGACCTTTTTAACAAAATGAACTAGTGCTTCCCATAGAGATGTTCTAAGCTGAATGAACCATTTACATTCCAACTATAATAATTGTACTTTAAATTCCATTAATTTTTTTGGCATTATATGATAATATGATTAAGAGATAGAACTCTCCCCTGGCAAGTGATCAATCTTAAACTATACATCTCTAATGGGTGGAAACCCTGAAGAAATATCTAAAAAAATCATGAAATTGATCAAAATTTATTAGAAAACCACTATTATTCATCTCATCCACATATTCCAAGGTCATGGATCCCAACTGGTATGAGATAATTTCAAATCCTGGTGCCAAAAATCCTACTCCACAATCCTTTACATTCGGTTTTTCTCTAAATATATTCTTGATGAAATAGTGAGCTGTAAAACTAACCCTTCACGTGTAATAGTCGATGTGAGATTTGAACATTATCAACCAATACATACCCAATATAATGTCATAGACATCAATCAGAAGCATAGAGAAGTCCAAAATAAAATCATCCCCATCAAAAGTTATAGAATTTGATTTGCACAAAAATTCTCAAAATTATTATTTCCAAGAGGATATTGATGTTTTAAAATAGAGGGCATCATCTCAACATCAAAACCAATAAGATTAAATACACGATAGAAAATAAAAGAATGAGATGCCCCCATGTAAAACATATATTACATAAGGGTAGAATTCAAAAGAATCATACCTATCACCGTTGAAGATCCTGATTGACAATCCTTGATCACTTTCTCAACTCTATAAAATTTCTTACATTAGGTGATTTTCACTTTATTAGCCCATTGAGATAGTCCTAGTTGAGGAGTCATGTTTTTTCTAGAATCATCAGTTATTTCATGGGTTTGTTTTTGAGTTCTATTCTCTTGCATTGGTCACATCAAAGAATATGATGCCTGAAA
This sequence comes from Viscum album, assembly GCA_963277665.1. Taxonomy (NCBI): domain Eukaryota; kingdom Viridiplantae; phylum Streptophyta; class Magnoliopsida; order Santalales; family Viscaceae; genus Viscum; species Viscum album. Next base: position 2,121,391,112 of record OY728120.1, read on the forward strand.
AGCATGTGATGTGTCCCTAGCACCTAACTTGTGAGCAGTATAAGAATAACTCTATAGATTTCCCTTCCTATTATAATTATTGCATGTTATAGGTGGTGTTTCACAATATAAATTTATCTTATTTAGGGAACCATTTTGAAAAAAATTGGGTGTACCGTTTTGTTAAGGTGGAATATTCACTAATCCCACCATCTAATTATGATTCATACAACCACCTTGGAAATTATTTTTCCACTACCTCTTATTCCTATAATTAGAGTTCCCACTAGATCCCATAGGTATTAACATTCTTCATCCAAAAATATTTCCTAAGATATACCTTTCTTCCATTACTTTTCTATTGATTGTATCATTATAATCTAATATAAAAAGCATAATTTTTTTGAGAGAATATCTAGACTCACCCTTTATTTAAAAATGTCTTCCATTAAGGATGTACTTGTCGCAACTTCTTGTGAAAAGTGGACTAAATTCATAAATTCAACCACATAAATTATCACTATGAAGTAATATTGATTCAAATGGAATACATATATTGTTCTTGTAATATGGAAAGTATAATGATATAGTTATTTTCTAAAAAAATTCTTAAAAAGCTTCACATTTCATGACTTGGTCCAATTTCTTCTGAACTGTGAAATCCCACCACTAACATACAAGATCTTCCTACATGAACGTTTTCTAATTGAGGTTCAACTCAACTAGTGAGCCAGGAAAATCAAATATATATTCAATTAATACTATTTAACAACACATTTTCTTTTCGTGGTGTGGAATCACTCTAAAATATTTGTGGATGTTGCTTTTGGAATTGAACTGAATGATCCACTTGCCTTAGTTCATTGTTTGTCTTCCTTCGGTCCATATCCTGAAATTCCTATACAATACTCTGAACCAACGATTGGTTTACACGTGGATCAGGTGCAACTACATTCTCTACATCTACTTCTAGTTGGTTTCTATGGTACCTACCCAGTGTCATTCTCTAAAACCAAAATAATACTCCATTTAGTCTCACTCTCTATCAAATGAAGACTTATCAATTTCAAATTCACCACATCACAAATATAACAATAGGTCTTTCCAAAATTCAACAATTTTCAATTTCAATCCCTTTTTGAAAATTCCACCATACTATTAAAAATCAATATATCTTAAACTATTTTAAAAAATCATCACTTTTTCACCGAATCATAAATCGTTACTCAAAATGACTTATATACTCTTAATAAGATTTCATTTATAACAATTCATGTCATTCTATCCTCCTCATAAAAACCCATGACGATGAGGAGAGAACTCATATAAGTTTCTCAAAACACTCTTGTACCAAACTCCCTAGTCACATGAGTTTCAATATAAAAGGGATAGATATGGATTTTAATGCTTTACATTTCTTGTTCCAACAATCCTATCTCCATTATACCATACTGAGAGATAAACCAATACAATTTCAAAGTCAAGGACTGAACATGATGATACAATTTTAAATTTCCCTCCCCTACTCATTGGCTTGAGAAGTGAACGGGGAGCTACTAGGCCTTAGGCGACATCCCTAAGACACCAAAGGCCGGAATTAAAGGCCAAGGGTCTCATAAAAAGTTATGGGATGATTTTACATTTTAAGATAAATGACCCATCAAATGATAACCATAACAAATTTTTTTAATGATGAATGAGTACCAAAATGAAATCAAATACAAGTCTAAACTAAAAGAAAATGTCCGAGTGCAGGCAGAATCAATGTGACATAACCAATAAGACAAATGGTAAAAAACCAAATAACACTAATGACACCAACAACAAATCCCAATCTGCTCCAATATCAAAATACACATTCCAAACCCAAGGTATCATGAAGAATTACTAATGTATTGTGATACCTTTCCTTTACCAGTGTATCGATATATTACATCTGCAAATTCAATGTAATTCCCAAGAAGGGGGTGAGAATAAAACTCAGAAGGATTACCCCACTTACTTTAAAAATAATTCCACAAGGATTCAACATGTTAGCACATTTAGATAAAATAGTTTTTTAAACAATTAAATCATTTTAAATCCAACCAAAACTTTTTTCCAATGAATACAATTAAACAAGATTTCAAACCCATTTTTTAGGGAATACATCAACTAATAACAAAATAATTTTTCAAGGAACGTCAATAAATATTCTAAACATTTCTAAATTTATGATTTGGAATAAAAGTTTCCATGTCCACACATATCCTCAACACAAACACACACAGAGAATTTATGTTACCATTGATAGTGGAACTTTATGTCCTTACTCATCCCTTTGATGGTGGTACTACACTAACATGATCCATCCCATTGAACTCATTCCCAACCATTATGACAAAATAATATAAATACATTTCAATAAAATAATTTCAAAAAATAATTTACTTCAATTAACCAACCATATTTTTAAAATCCTTATTTTAAAATTATAAACAGTGGTCTTCCAAAAACCAATCTAATTCCCATTATTTTCAAAACCATAATTCAAATGATAATTTCATCAAATCACACAATGACATTAGAAAAAGATTTCAATGAATTAAGTGAATTTGAAATAAATACTTCAATTTATAATCAATAAGAATTGAGAGAGAATCCACCTACCTACCAAACATTGGTTAAAATAACGAACGACATAACAAATTTTACAAATAGTCATAAATGATCAAGATTCTAACTTAGATCAAGTATGATTAAACCCAAAAACCGTTAAAAACACAAAAAAACCTAAATAAAATAAAAAATCTAAGTACTATTAAAATTGAAAAAACCTTAAAAATAACTAAAAAACATGAAAAAACCAATAAAACTCAAAACCAATAAAAAAACTAAAAAATTTGAAAAACCATAAAAACCATAATAAAACTAAAAACACGAAAAACCCTAAAATCCCTCAAAAACCCTACAAAACCAAAAAACCCATAAAATTAATAAAAACTCAAAAAAATCATTAAAAATGAATAAATCCCTAAAAACCCTAAAAACAACCAATAAACACATAAAAATATAAAAACAAAAAACCCCCCGTAAAATGTTAAAAACCTCCAAAAATCCCCAAAAAAACAAAACACCTAAAACCCATTAATGCCCATAAAACCTTAAAACACCTAAAAACCCATAAAACCCTAAATAACCAATAAAAACTCTAAAAAATATTTAAACCCCAAAATACATTAAAAAAAATCTAAATACCATAATACCGTATAAAACTAAAAAAACTGAAAAAAAAACCCAGAAAAACTCTAAAACCCCTCAAAATCCCTAAAAACATTAAAATCAATTAAAATACTATACAAACCCTAAAAATATCTAAAAACATAAAAAACACTAAAAAAACAAATGAACACATTAAAAACCTAAAAACATATAAAAACCCCCAAACACCCTAAAAAATCTAAAACCCTAAAAAACCCTAAAACATCTAAAAACACTAAAACCATCAAAATAAAAAAAACTATAATCCCTAAAAATCCTAAAAAATAAATAAGAATCAATAAAAATTATAAAATTTAAAAGCCAAGAAAAAACCTAAGAAAACCATTAAAACCTAAAATGTCTTAAAACACCTAAAACATAAAAAACTATAAAACCATAAAAATTTCTAAAACCAAAAAATCTCTAAAAACCATAAAAATACAATAAGAACCCAAAAACCCCAAAAAACCCTTTAAAACCCCAAAAACATTTAAAAACACTAAAAATAAAAAAACCCTAAAAACTAAAACTGCCTAAAAACCTAAAAAACCAAAAATACACCTAAAGCCCATTTAAACACATAAACACCCCCAAAATCTCTAGATACAATAAAAACCATAAAATGATAAAAAGTAGGAAAAAATACCAAAAATATTAAAAATCCCTAAAAATACTGAAAACCCCTTAGAAAACCTTAAAAACCTAAAAAAACTTAAAAACCCTAAAAAATAAAAATTATAAAAAAACATCAAAACCCTAAAATCCAAAAAAACTCCTAAAACCATAAAAATTCTTAAAACCCATGAAACCTCAAAAAACCCACTGAAATCTCCAAAACCCATTTAAAAACCTAATAGCATTTAAAAACTCTAAAAAAACCTTAAATACCTAAAAACTCCAAAAATACCCCAAAACAAAAAAAAGATAAAAACCATAACAACCATGAAAACCCCTAAAACCCTCAAAATATCTAAAAACCCTATGAGAATAAAAATCCTAAACAATCCCTTAAAATCCAAAAAACATAAAAACCCCTAAAAACCCTAAAATACTGTAAGAAATCCTTAAATCCTAAAAACACATAAAACTCCTAGATACCTAAAAATGTTAAAACACTAAAACCATAAAAATTCATAAAGACCTTATAAAATTTTAAAAACCATATGAACATTAAAAATCCACATTAAAACCATAAAAACATTAAAAACACTATAACACCTTCAAACACTTAAAAAAATTAAAAACTCTAAAAAACCATAAAACTTGAAAAAACTCAAAAGACCCTAAAAACCAATATGAATACTAAAACGTATCAAAATCCATAAAAAATTTAAGTCATTGAATTCCTAAAAATCCTTAAAGATAACTAAAAACATAAATAACCAATTAATAATTTAAAACCCATGATATCATATAAAAGACCTACTAGGTAGTGTCATAGGAATCTTGTTCAATGTTTGTGTGTTGAGAACCCATATCTCCATAAGAAAACAAATGATAAAGGTTATAAATGGTGGAAATAATAATGAAATGAGAGAGTCGTTCATGATAGAATCCAAAGAGAACTTATCATTAATAACATTGTCAAAAATACACAAAAAAATATGACCAATCTTGTGATAAGAAAAAAATTAAACAACTACCCAAAGGATGTAATAAAAACTCACCACAAAAACATTAACATCATTCAATATGTTCAAAGAGTAAAAGGGGTGGCTATTAATAACCGAATAGTGATAAAAAAATGTCTAACAACTTGTTTTGACATTTAAAAAAATCCTAAATGATCCTTTTGACCATTTTTCACATTCCAATAAATTTAATGGACAATTAAAACACCCTTTTGGAAAGTAGAGACAACTATCCCACCTATTTTGAATTTATCATTTCATAATGGGGTGGGATTGAAATTTTAAACAAACTATGGGATGGGTCTTTTAAATGTTGTATAGGATTTAATTAATGTAAATATAGGCCCACATGCTTCCCCAAAAAAATATTATTAGAAAAACTATTGGAATTAAATGATTAACCCATTTAATAAATCCTTCATTCTTGTGTTATTCACCCTTATCATTGGGTTATCAACTTCATTCAATCGGTCTTATGTAATCATGCACATTTCACACTCTTCATCAGGTCCACCTTCAACCCCTTAATTACCATGTGTTCCATGATCGTCATCATCCCCTCCCTCCTCAAAATGATTTATCCTCGAATGTAAAAATTCAAACCGAGAAAGATCTCCAATATTAAATGTGACATAAACATTTCCATACATTCCAGGTAACTAAATCTTGTAGGAATTATCATTTATCTTCTCTAAGACTTGGAATGGTCCACCCCTAATGGATGAAGTTTTTATTTTCATTACTCAATTAACCTACCTTTTAGAAGGTTTTTACCTACTAAACCAACTGGATGAAATGTATCTTGTTTATAACACTTCATTTCTCAATCAACATATTCTTGTAATAATGAAAAAACACCAAAAGTAATAGATGGGATGAGATAGTTACTGGTAATGAATTATCCATTTTATATAATCAAGAAATTTTCCTTCCATGTACATCTCTCAATATCTCTGTATTCCTAAAAATAAACTCACTTTTTCTTCAACACTATTGTTTTCACTCTTATTTTAACTCTTGTTGTCAACAATTTTATTTCCATCATTTCTTTTTATGTCACTCATCACACCTTTTTCAGTACTGGTTTTGGATTATCCCTCTTTCTATCTCTATTATATTACTCTCTTTTCATAATCTCTCTCAATACTCACATGGTATTGATAATATTAAAACAGCCTCACTAGTGTAAGTATAGTCATCCTCCTGTTTTACTCCACAGAAATACAGTTGGTATATCTATCAAGTGTGACACTTCTACCTAATTTCCAAGGCCTTCCCAAAAATATATGATTATAAATCATGGGAACACCATGACGTAACACCTTATCTTCATACTTATCAATAGAAAATGTTACTTTTTATTTATTAGTCACTTTAACATCACCACTATTATTTAACCATTATAATCTATAAGTCCTGGGATATTTGGTTATAGCTAAACCCAATTTATCCACCATCAAACCACTTGATATGTTTGTGAAACTACACCCATAAAAGATAATACTACATACCTTATCTTTGATGAGTCTTATAGTATAAAAAATGTTATCTGTTTCCTATTAATCATGTTCTTATTTAAGTTGTTAACTCAATGCATGCCTTTCCATAATCATTTATCTATATCTGGGGATCTTTATTTCCACATCTGAGCGCCTCTCAAGTGGTGGAAATTCATCTTCACTTGAGAAATAACTAAGACCAAATCCATAATCCAAAACAATCATTTTACCCTTATTTTTTTATTAGGAGGAAAAATGTCTAAATCCGTGACATTTAAAACACATCACCAGATTTGGAAATAACCATACCCTCAGTTTTAAATTTGGATTATGGAAATAATGGTTTTGGTTTGGTGGAGACCATTGAATATGTTTTGTGTTACCTTATATGTTCTTGTGTTTTTGAATCATTGAACTTGAAAGAAGATTTAAAATCATTACTATAATATGTAGTACATATACATATTTTCCTTCACTTTCCCCTTATCATTAGTATTCATGTGAATACGATACTCTATATCCAAATAGTGGTGTATGTCCACTATGTCCTGAATGTCATGGTTAAGGCCATTCACAAACCATTCAATGGTGGCCTCTAGATCCACATCAATATTTCCCTCGATCAAGATGATATGCATCTCTTTATAATGCTCATAAACACTCATAGCTCATTATTTTAAACCCTATAACTTGAGGAAAAATCATGATAATAGTAGATAGAAATAATCCAACTACCAATTACCATTTTCACATCCTTCCAAGTATATACGAGTCATTCTCCAAATTTTTATTGGCTCGCTTTTAGTTGGTACCAAAAAATACTAGAATAGTTTGTGAATTATAGAGCTTTGAACTTTATTTTATTTTCATCCAAATAATTATGAAAACCAAAAACATACTTTACCTTTTATTCTCATTCGAAGTATCTTCTAGGATCATTCTTATCTTGGAATGAGGGGGTCCTCAACTTTATTCCTCCATGATCATTGATTTTCCTCCATGGTGGTTGATTTATTTGAATTGGTGACTTAGGAAAATTAGAGAACTCCTCATCTTCTTAAATGACCCTTCTTATTGGTGGTGCTATAGAATTGGAAGGGGATTACTATTCATTTATCATCACATTAAACGTTTGGAATTGTTCTTATACAAACTCTTGAACAACCTAATTTATATATTATTTGTGTTAACCACCTCCTCCATTTAATAATATTGCATGCATATTTGAAGAGAATTGAATATATACCTCACATAGCCCTTCATGTGTCTACACTCAAAAATACTATGTTTTTTCGTGTTTCACTCAATTTTGCATTAAAAATATATATCTATTCTGATTTTCCACTAAACATTCTTCTGATGGGTTTTTACCCAATTATAAAGAATCTAAACCTTATTTGGCGGGTAGAAATCCTGGACTATTTTTCAAAGATATAATTCAAAATAGATTTAAGAGGAAAATTTGGGAAGGGGATGATATAAGGTAAAGAAAAATAAAAAATGGAAATAGGACAGAAGATATTTGTTTTCTTAGCCATTATTTTTTTATTTGGGGATATTTTTTGAATAGATTTATTAGAAACAAGATAAAATTTAAATATGTAATTTTTGGATAAGAATTAATTTCAAACATCAAATGGAATCAAAGTGAGAGTTGTTTTGTAACATCATGCCCCTCCTTATTGGCTTGAGATGTGATGGGGGAGCTACTAGGCCTTAGATGACATCTCCAAGACACCAACGACTAGAAATAAATTACAAGTTAATCATATATATTTTGGGGAAATTTTTTACCTTTTAAGATAAAATAACAGAAAAAAATGATAACCATAACAACCAAACATCATAATGATGCATAAGTAAAAAAATACAAGCCAATGCAAGACTAAACCACAAGACAATATTAGAGTAAAAGTGGGATCAATGCGAGCTAACCCATAGAATCATATGATAACAAAAAAATACACAAAAAGCTTCAATAAAAACTCCCAATCTGATATAAGATCCATTTACACATTACCAAACCATGGTATCGAGAGACATCACTAAATAATTGGGATACCTTTAATTTAACTATGTGTCAATTAAGAACATCTACAAATTCACCATAGTTCCCAAGAAGGGGGTGTGTATAAAGCTCGGTTAGATTTCCCCAATGACTTCCCAAATCAATCCACTATGATTTAAAATGTTGTAAACTTTATATAAAAAATCTTCAAAAAATTTAAATCAATTTATATAAGAAAATTGTTTTCAAATGAAAAAAAATAAACCAATCCTTCAAAAGCATTTTTTTCAAGAAAAACATAAAAAACTAACAAAATCATTTTCCAAGTAACATCAAAAAAAATTTATCCATTTCTAAATTTATGATTTTTCATAAATATTTCCATGTCCACACACATTATCAACACACATATAAAATAGCTTGATGTTACCATGGATGGTGGAACTACTTTCCCATACTCCATCCCTTTGAGGGTGGTACTTCATGAATATTACCCATCCCAATAATGTCATGCCCAATCGTTATGACCAATTAATATTAACCCATTTCAATAAAATAATTTCAAAAAATAATTTACATTCATAAACCAACCATAATTTTAAAATATCTATTTTAAAATTATAAACAATGATTTAAAAAAAATCATATTTGATTTCCAAAACCATAATTAAAAATAGAATTCCATCAAATCACAAAATGATTTTTAAAATAATTTCATTAAATTATATAAATTTGTTATCAATCCATAATGTTGTAATTATGATAAGTCAAGAGATAATCCACCTACTTCTTAAACATAGGAAGAAATATTGAATGACACCAAAACAATAACAAACTATATTAAATCTTACTTATTCTAACTTAGACCTCATTACCATTAACAAAAAAAATACCATAAATATTAACATCACACAACATGGATCTATCACTAATGAAAAAGATCCATGATTCCAAAATAGGGAAAGAGAATAGATATAAGGAAAATGTTGAAGAACGAGTGCTTATTGATGAATTTGGGTCTCCAATGCACATGGATTCACCAAGGATCACTCCCAGATTGAAAGTAATTATCTCCACCACCATGCTAGGAAGATGAATTTGATTTATGTACTATTTAGGGGGAAAAGTGTATCTTATTAAGTCAATAATATTAGATCTAGAATTTTCAAATATAATTTTCCACGATGCACAGTTGGGGCCCACGGTTAGGAACACCATGATCTAACTATTATTGAGCCATTGACTCCAAAAACAGCTCTTAGGATTAGCTTTCATGGTTATAAATAACATGCATGAAATGTGTTATACCCCACCATCCAGCATTGAACAGTTTTAATAGCCATCAACATGATTTTTAAAAATTTTTTGCCTATCTATGTTCCTCTCCAGTGTCTATTATTTCAGTTTCATGGTTTCCTAGAGGCATTGCACAGTTTCTACTAACTGTACTCAAACCGTGTAACACTATAAAATTCACAAAAGTTTTTAAAGATGATCTGAACCTTAGGAAACATAACCCAATCATTTTATATACTTAACATACATAAATTAAGAGTTTTTTTTACCTTAAACCGAGAGTGATAAATTATCCCCCTAAGTTGTATTTATTTAACCAAATTGTAAAATACAACAGTTATACTTGAAGTGTTCTTCTCATTCCTCTATCATTTCCTTTACATGATCCCATGTTTCCTCCTAAATATGGCCATGTTGGAATAATCTTGTATTAGACTGATAATTTTCCCATGAAAGACGTTCTCTTGCCTACCCATAATTTGAACCAGCTCATGAACCACCTTAGTATCCATATATAGGTAAAATTGATTACATTTAATCACATGGTCAGAGTCTGGTTGATACTTCTTCAATAGATATACATGAAAAACATTATGCACTAAACAAAACCTTGTTGTAAAATCAAACTGATGTGCCACATCACCCAAATATTCATGTATCTCATTTGGATTACGTATCGATGAGATAACTTTCTCTACTTCCCAAAATGATGATGTCCAAGCCTTAGAGAGTGTCCCATGAACACATGATCAATCACCTCAAATGAAAATGACCATTGGCGATGATCTACATATGATTTTTGATGGCTCTGTGCCATCTCCATCTTCTTCCTGAGTAACTGAATCTTTTTTATTGTCTCCTTCAAAAGGATTTCTCAAAATAGTAAAGCGACACTTGATTATACCTAGAAATGTGTATAATGATAAGGACACCAATAAAATGATTAAAAAGGATCCATAAGTATCAAGGAATGATAACCATTGTTGTGCGAGAACTCCAATAATTTTATTTTCTCCTCCCATAAGCCACCAAAATCCATTACACTATCCCAAAGCATGTCATCCAATTTTTGTATCATCCTTTAGGATTTTCCATCATTTTGAGGATGATACGCTCTGTTCATATTCAACTATGTCTCATGGGATTGATTTAAATATTTAAAAAAATATGATTCAATCCTAGGGTCTCTATCATATAAAATTGAGACTATAACATTGTGTCACATTACAGCTTCTCAAATATATATCTTTTAAAAGTAATTGGATTCAAAAATAAGGATGAAATTGATCGAATTTATAAACCAATCCACTATCACCCATTTGGAATCATGTTTCTAATCCATCTATGTTAGAACAATTAGACAATACATAGATATTGTCTCCCATTTCCACATCGGAATCAGAAAAGACTTTAGGATACATGCCTTTCGTTGGTTCCATTCCTTAACCTATAAATATTTGAGGCATCTCAAAACAATCTCAACCAAATTTATTTTCATGCCATTCACAAAAAAATTCCAATTCCTTACACTTCTTTTCAATTCGATGATGAAAAAACCATCTCTAATTGCTATAAGCCTAAAGAAGTTATTGCAGATAAGAAATAGGTATAACCATCTGATCTCAAAACAATAACACTGATCTAATGTCAATATTTCATCCCTCAATGGTCTCCCCACCATTAAATTTTGACATCATAGAAACACGTTCATAATCATATGTTTGTTCCTCTTTAACCTTCTCTACCGAATCATGAACAGATGAAAACAAAAATAAGACCACAACACTACATCGATCCTCACAATCCATGTGCATGTTGTCAATGATGGACATTAGATTCCATTGATCTGAACCCTCTTTCACCAATAAACTCAATGACTTTCTACGTAATGCATCTTCCATAGAGCTCCCTTTACCTAGTGTATTCATTAATTCCATGAAAAAAACTCTTAAAAAAATAAAAACACCAAAAAAACTCAAAAAACACTAAAACATGAAAAACCCATAAAACCATAAAAACTGTAAAGCCATTAACTCCCCTAAAAATCCCTAAAAATCCAAAAAAATAATAAAAATACTAAATGAAATAAAATTACCAAAAAAACATACAAAACAATAAAAACTCTAAAGACCCTTATGAAAACATAAAAAATGTTAAAAAAATAAATAAAAACCTATGAAACATAAAAATGCTAAAAATCCTAAAAGACCCTAAACACCATAAAAACCCTAAAACTCTTAAAACCCCAAAAAATCACTAGAAACTCTAAAACCCCTTTAAGCCCCTAAAAATCAAACAAAACTGAAAACCCCCTTTAAAACCCTAAAACACAAAAAAACCCTAATTCCTCAAAAAATATAAAAAATCTAAAAAACCTAAAATACTCAAAATCCATAGACCCACTAAAAAACAGAAAAATTCTAAAAATCCATAAAAACATAAAAAAAACAAACAACCTTGAAATCCCATAAGAAAACAATAAATCCTAAAAACACTTAAACCCCCTAAAAACATAAAAACACTAAAAATGTTAAAACCCCCAAACCCTAAAATCGATAAAAAAAATCAATTCCATAAAAACCCAAAAAACCTTAAAAATGCTACAAATCCCTAAAAATCCCATTAAAAATAAAAAAAACCCTGAAACCCCTTAAGAAAACCATAAAACCCTAAAAATAATTAAAACAAACAAAAAACAAAAAAAAATACTAAATATCCTAAAATACCTAAAAATGTATAAAAACCCCAATTAACATACATATCCCTAAAACATAAAAAACAATAAAAACTAAAAAACCCTTAAAAACCACTTAAAATACTAAAACCATTTAATCCACTAAAATAATTTAAAAAATACAAAAACCATAGTAACCATAAACACTCAAAAAGCTCCTGAATCCCCAAAAAAACATAAAACCACTAAAACCCATTAAAATCATCAAAATCCCTATAAACTAAAAAATCCATAAAAAACAAATCCCTTAAATAATAAAAACTATAGAAAACCCTAAAAAACACTAAAAAACATGAAAACCCCTAAGAAGAACATAAAAACATAATAACACTTCAAACCCAAAAAACCTAAAATTATGACAACCATAAAAAATCATAAACCCCCTAAAAACCATAAAACCATAAAACCCCCTAAAAGCCCTTAATACCCCATAAAAACCCTAAAACCCCACCAAATACTATAAAACCCGATTAAACCTATAGAAACGTTAAAAAAATTAAAAAATTAATAATCAAAAAATTGAAAATAACAATTAATATCCTAAAAAACTATAAAACCCCTAAATACCCTAAAACCCTAAAATCCCCCAAAACACTAAAAATCCATAAAAATCCTAAAAAAATACCTAAAATACCAAAAATAATAATAAAACCCAAAACTTGAAAACCCCTAAAACCATAAAAATATAAAAAAAACATAAAACTCAAAAAAACCTAATAATGTTCAAACCCCAAATACCTATAAAACCCCTTAAAACATAAAAAACCCAAAAATCCCATTAAAACAAAAAAACCACTAAAAACTCCAAAAACAATTTAAACACCTAAAAATGTTATAGAACATTGAAAATCCATAAAAAACATAAAGACTGAAAAATAAAAAACCCCCCAAAAGTAATAAAACCCCTAAAATCTCAAAAACAATCACAAATATGTCAAAATACTTTAATCCCTAAAGACCCATAAAAATCCAAAAAAAAAAACATAAAATCCTTATGTAACAACCCGGACCCGGCCAGCCACCCGAACAGTGCCAAACGAGTCAGGTGTCACTACCTTAGGCACACCTCCCCTAAATGCCAAAGGTTGCAGACTAGCAGTGAGGGTTTCAATAGGTATAGTGGGGAGGTTATACACTCTCAGAGGAAAAAAAATAGTACTAGTTCGAGTATAATACTAAAATGTGCAGCGGAAATTAATGACTCAGTAGACTCGAACCAGACCCGCAGAGCAGAAGCATATCCAATATCAATAAACCAGTGGAAACAAGATAGAATCAACAACAACATAAAGTAAACAGAACAACATGATGAAGAATACAAGAAACTACTACTATAACCAAACAAGGCATGCATCTAAAGCAAGTCATGCAGATCAATATATAATGGCTCCAATGTCTAATCAGCAGTATCTACAAAATAAAGTTATCATGATGATACTAAAAGGAAAAATTAAACAAAGTTACTCTAGCAAGGCATGACCTCAAGGTCCATATCAGTCTCCAAGCCAATAGCACTAAAGTCTAGCTCTTGAGGCTGACCCTCTACCTGCATGAAATTTCATAATGTCTACACGCGTCCTGAAGGGCCCGTGTAGGGTGTGAGACATGTCTCAGAAGGATACCACCCAAAGCTGCATACCAAATATAAGTGTTTCGGTAGAACTTCTTACATCAGAAAAATAGTAAACATTACAAATCCCAAATGTAAACAAAAACATCACTAGTGCACAATAGCCACCAGGAAGTGTCACCTGCATCGACCAACACCAGAATCTCTGGTCTGTAGCCCGGCACCTCATTCCACCTAACACCATGTGTCTCAAGTACCGACATACAAGAGGCACGCCCAACAATCGTAACCCATCTCGGAAGCTCAAATTTATCAGGGCACAACATCTGGAGAAACAACGATATCTGTCCTCAAATAATAACCGGAGGGACAACGATGTCTTCCCTCAAATAACGGCAAGCCTCTGCCCCCAACCTGACCACCTCAATGGTGTCTCCCGAAGGCTCCTCACCTCCCATGTGGCTTCCTATGGCAGGCACCCCCAAACCAAAAATACCCGACCACATCTACCAGGGGGCTCTACCCAGCGAGTGGTCGTACCAACTCATCTCGAAGTCTATCTATTTGAAAACTACTCAAAAGTACCCAGTGAGTGGTAATCACCTCAATAAGTTCCCAAGCCACAACATCTTCGACACCTCGTGTCCCTGCGAACCTGTTGCTCATGTCTGATGGCCTCTCCATCCATGTAACCCGGGCCAAGCCCAACCCGACAGTCCAACTGCCTCAACCGACGTCCATGACACCCAATCCCATTGTAGAAACCACCCAAAGTAACCCACGAAAAGCCCCAACCTATGATTCCCATCACTCAACAGTATATCCGAGGGACACCCAACACAACTCAACAGTTCAGAATTATCAATACCACACATTGCATAATTATACTCAGAAGCATCACTTTAAACAGGTAATTACTAAACAGTCAAATTTCACTAACTTGTGTTGTCCCATACCAGCACATAACTCACTCATAATATAATAATTAAACTAAACTGTTTAACTCAAGACATTTAATAAGCAGTCTAAACACAGCAGTTTAAACAATGGTCCAATTCATACGCATTTCGGCACCACCAGCTGAATTTCCCCAAATGAGAAACGACCTCTAACCCAGCCTTTCTCAATCACAACTGGGTCAGAGAAAACCTAGAGACATCCCACAAAGTAGATAATTAATTAAAAACAAATAAACAGGGTTTCGCTCAACACCCGACGTCGCGCTCGAAGGTCGCAACCCTCAAAAGTCTACGAAAACATGAAAAAAGGTAAGCACCGCCCACCTCGTACTTGTATGATGACACTCCTTTGATATCCGCCTCTGAATCAGTCTAAATTGTGGTAGATCTTCATTTCTGTCAAATCGCGGCAATTCTGGTCGGATGGAATCTGCGGGTAAACAGGGGAGGAATCAAGGATAAAGAAGGGTGAGTGAGGTTAGCCTCTTTGATGTGGTCCCGCAGCCACCAAATCATTGAAGAACGAACAATGTATGAAGAATATAGGAGGGATTGAGTTTGTCGGAGGTTTTTGGATGAGTTGTTGGTCCAGAGGAGAAGAAGAATGATGTTCCTAGAATAAGACGCGACAACATCTCGGATGCGCAAATAAAAAAAAGTACACAACATGTATTTTAAAAGTACATGTCGTGTTGATGGATATTCCATACTCCGACTTAAGAGGAGTCCATCACATGGCTTGGACCGTGTACACGGTCAACACACGACCAGGGACTCGGCCATTACATAGAACAAAGTTACACGACATGTCAAGGAAGAATACACACCATGTAGATTGAAATTTATACCTAGGCACCACACGACATGTACTAGTCCTTCCACGGTTAAGGGTACATAGCGTGTCCATAACTACACGCCATGTAGTAAGAAACTTCTACACGGTCATCACATAGCAAGTACTCGGTGAGCACACGACCAGTCACTCGCTTAACATCTACATGGCACGTACTGAAGGTACATGGCGTGTAGTTTGGAAATTTCCAGAAACTGCCCAAAACTCCAGTTTTCCCAGAAACCAGTAAAACATTTCAAGAAAAGTTGGGATTTTGAACCGTTCTAAAGAACAGTGTTCTTACAAACTCCCCACATTAACGTCGCTCATCCTTGAGCTACCGAACAAAACCTTGAGATGGAACCAAACATTCCCATCCCGGTTGAACAACTAAGACTACCCCAGTCCCAAGGTTCTGGTTAAATTTTTCATGGGCTCCCCACCGTAGGAATTTCCTACTCAGTCTAAACCCAAAACAAAGCTCAAAGAAATAAAAATAAAAAAGACAAGGTCCAACAACCTATTTCCCAGACCCATGGCCCTCCCGTGACTCATCGTCACCCCTGCACCTCCTCGGTGCTCACATGTCGCTTCCAACACACAACGTAACCCTCACCGCATTTGTGTCCACCTCCAAGAGGTCTTGCATCTCATAGATTCTCCAATCAATCCTGGTTCCTTGCACCTAGAGTAACCCGCATCCACGATGCCCCGATCCCCACGACACCTCACGTAACCAGCATCCTTTATTCTCTTGATGCCACACATCTCAAATTTATAAATAAAATATATAACACATATGAAATAATTCTAATCACAATAACTAGAATCTAGTAAGTCCACAAGTATCATGTGCAGCCCGTGCACTCAACCTGACATGCCTCAAGAGGCCATTCCAAAAGAAAGTAAGGAAAATCACGACCACACCTGCAGTGTAACTACCACCGTCGTCGGCTCACCAGCCTGCTCAATCCCTGGAAGCTCCATAGTGTGCACCTGGCCTGAAGCACGACTACCTGATGCATGACCTTCCTGCAGCGTTTCTCCAGTCACTGGCAACTGACCCATGAGATGGGTCCCACAATCTCGGTCACGTCCTCCTTGCACTGCGGAACCTCGACTAACTTCTCCTAGTACCGAACCTAAACCAACACCCGATGCCACAGTCTATCCCGGTCCCTGCCTGCCGGCTGTCTGAGAAGGATGCCTTCAAAACCTCTCTAGATGCCCGACCTGTCCACATGCCCGACACTCTTTCGGAGGCCTATTGAACTGAGCCCGAACATGTTCCAGATGTCCACACTGAAAGAAAACCACCGATGTACTGCCACGGGTGGTCTAGCTAAGTCCTTTGCCTGCCCGCCATGCTGGAACTCATCTCTCCCCCACTTCCTGCCGTTCAAACCATCACTTGAAGCTGTCACCCTGCCAATCTGAGTCCTATCCCCCAGGTTTCCCTCTACTATAAGTGCCTGGTTCACCACCTCAGAGAAAGAACCCAGCCTGAAGATGTTCACCTAGACCTGAATGGTGTGTCTTAAGCCATCCTCAATGTGCCTCACCCTAGTTGCATCATCGCTCACCATACTAGGTGCAAAACAAGACAACTCTATGAAGGTAGACGCATTGTCCATGGCGGACATATCTCCCTGCTGAAGACTCCAGAACTCCCGAGATCTCTCTACCCTTAGCATGTCTGGATAAAAGTGCTCGAAGAACCTATCCTCAATGTCCTTCCATGCTAGTCCCTCGTGCCTACGGGCCTGAACCTGTACGTACCACCAACGCATCGCCGGTCCTCTCACCATGTACGTCGCCAACTTGACCCTCTTCCCTAGAGGTGTCTCGAGCTACTCGAATATCATCTGCATACTCTCTGTCCAGTTGTCATCCACCTGCGGACCACCCTCACCCAGAAAAAACAGTGGGTGATGCGACTGGAACTTCCGTGTCAGATACGCCATAGAAGGCTTTGTACCCTGCGCGCCTCTGCCAATCCCCTGCAAGACATGCACAAGGATAGCTCGAAGCTACTCCTCAAGCAACGACACGAACGATGCCAAACATGGATATTGTCCTCTCTACACCGGATCCTAAACCTGCTCCTGTCCCTAAGCTTGTACTTGCGGCTCTTGCTCTACCTGTACCGAATTATGACCATGATCCTGCGGCATCGTATCATCTCCTGCCTAACGCTCCATCGAGTGGTAATGGAGTAACCCGCTCAATACCATAAATGGTCAGACACCCCCATATATATCTATAACAATATATTCTACACAGATAAGGAATATAGTAAAAGGAAGTTCATGCAACTACCCTTACCCCCCCCCCTCACCGCAACCCATACCCCACGGCATCCCGACCTCATGGCCTCCTTACCCGCCCCCAACAATGCCAAGTATCAAAAGTACCTTGGGCCAGGCCCGTCCTGAAAACTCACGTTGCCTCAAACTGACGACCAAGTTTCCCAATCCAGATAGTTACACTACCTCAGCCATAGTACCTTCCTGCTCTCATAAGAGCCAGACCCAAATATCCTGCAACATGCAATTCTCCAAAAACATAAAGCATGGTAATCCAAATTTGCACAACTAGCAATTCTATCATGAATTTCACCTATTCACATTTCAGAGCAGATAATTCATGACGATTGATTTTTTTACTCACATGGAATTATCAATTCACAAAGTGTACGTGTAGTTATGAAATTGAAATACCCTAAAATGTGCCTATCAAAATCCAAGAAAACAACCCTTGCCTTACCTGACAAGGTTTACATATCAAATTCAATAACATATCACAACAAGTGATCCACTGAGGTGGAAATCATATAAACCGTAATCTGAGAAAATCAAATATAAATTCCCACCCACAGAAACTAAATCCATCCCTCGTACATGGGGCTATAAGCACCCAAACCCAAGTTCAAAATCCAGTTCCAACAACCACCTATCTCTAGTATACCATATCCCAAATAGTAAAACCAGTAGAAATAAAAAAGAGAAGTCTCAAACTCATTAGTATCCAGCAAATCAATGCCAGTAAATCCTTGTCAAAAACTCCTCTGATACCACTTTTTAAAAACCCAGATCCGGCCAGCCACCCGAACAGTGCCAAACGGGTCGGGTGTCACTACCTTAGGCACACCTCCCCTGAATGCCAAAGGTTTCTGACTAGCAGCGAGGGTCTGAATAGTTATAGTAGGGAGGCTATACCCTCTCAGAGGAATAAAATGGTATTGGTCCGAGTATAATACTAAATTGTGCAATGGAAATAAATGACTCAGCAGACTCGAACCAGACATGCAGAGTGGAAGCATATCCAATATCAATAAACCAAAGGAAACAATATAGAAACAACAATAGCGAAAAGTAAACAGAACAACATGCTGAAGAATACAAGCAACTACTACTATAACCAAGCAAGGAATGCATCTAAAGCAAGTCATAGAGATCAATATATAACAGCGCAAATGGCTAACTAGTAGTAGCTACAAAATAAAGTCAGCATGCTGATACGAAAATGGAAAACTAAACAAAGTAACTCTAGCAAGGCACGACCTCAAGGTCCATACCAGTCTCCAAGCCAATAGTACTAAAGTCCAACTCCTGAGGCTGACCCTCTACATGCACAAAAATTCATAAAGTATACGTGCATCCCGAAGGCCCCATATATGGTGTGAGACAAGTCTCAGTAGGATACCACCCAGGGTTGCGTACCTAATATAAGTGTTTCGGCAGACATGCTTATATAAGAAAAATAATAAACAGTACAAAACCCAAAAGTAAACACAAACTTACCTGGTGCTCAGTAGACACTAAGAAGTGTCACCTACTTCGGCCAACACTGGAATCTCTGGTCTGTAGCCCGAAACCTTGTTCCAGCTAACACCATGTGTCTCAAGTACCGATGTCCCAAAGGCACGCCCAAAATTCGTAACCTAGCTCGGAAGCTCAATCTGCTCATGGAAAAACATCTGAAGGAACAACGATACTTGTCCTTAAATAATAACAGGAGGGACAACGATGTCTGTCCTCAAATAATGTCGACCCTCTGCCCCCAACCTGACCGCCACAATGCTATCTCCTGAAAGCTCCTCACCTCCAATGTGGCTTCCTATGGCAAGCACCGCCAAACCAAAAATACCTGACCACATATACCGGGGGCCTCTACCCAACGAGTGGCTGTACCACCTCATCCCGGAGTCTCTTTGCGTGCACACTACTCATAAGTACCCAGTGAGGGGTAATCACCTCAATATGATCCCAAGCCACAACATCTCCAACACCTCGTGTCCCTGCGAACCTGTCGCTCAAGTCTGATGGCCTTACCATCCAACTAACTCGGGTCAAGCCCAACCTGACAGTCCAACTGCCTCAACAGACATCCATGATGCCCAATCCCGTGGTAACAGCCACCCAATGTAACCCGAGCAAAGCCCCAACCTGTGATTCCCATCACTCAACAGTATATCCGGGACACACCCAACACAACTCAACAGTTCGACAATATCAATACCACACATTGCATAATTACACTCAAAAGCATCACTTTAAATAGGAAATTACTAAACAGTCAAGTTACATTAACTTGTGCGGTCCCATACCAGCTCCTAACTCATTCATAATTTAACAATTAAACAAAACAGTTTTACTCAATACATTCAATAAGCAGTCTAAACATGGCAGTTTAAACAATGGTCCAATTCATACACATTTCGGCACCCCGGTCGAATTTCCCCAAACGAGCAATGAACTCTATCCCGGCCTACCACAATCACAACAGGGTCATAGAATACCTAGAGGCATCCCACAAAGTAGATATTTAATTAAAAACTAATAAACAGGGTTTCACTTGACACCCGACGTCACTCCCGAAGGTCGCAACCCCCAAAAGTCTATGAAAACACGATAGAATGAATGCATTACCCAACTCATACTCGTATGATGACACTCCTTTGATATCAGCCTCTGAATCAGTCTAAATTATGGTAGATCTGCATTTCCATCAAATCCCGACAATTCGGTTTGGATGGAATCTACGGAGAAATAGGGGAGGAATCAAGGACGATGAAGGGTGTGTGGGGTTAGCCTCTTCAATGTGGTCCCGCATCCACCAACAGATCGAAGAACGAACAACGTATGAAGAATCTAGGAGGGTTTGAGTTCGTCGGAGGTTTTCGGATGACCTATTTGTCCAGAGGAGAAGAAGAAGGATGTTCTGGAAATAAGACGCGACGGCGTCTCGGATGTGCAAATAAAGAAAAGTACACGGCGTGTAGATGTATTTTCTGTACTTCGACTTAAGAGGAGTTCAGCACACAGCTTGGATCGTGTACACGATAAACACACGACCAGGGACTCGGCCATTACCCAGAATGAAGTTACACGGCGTGTCAAGGAAGACTACACGCCGTGTAGATAGAAATTTATACCTAGGCACCACAAGACATGTACTTGTCCTTGCACGGTTAAGGGTATATGGCGTGTCTAAAACTATACGCCGTGTAGTAAGCAACTTCTACACGGTCATCACACGACATGTACTCGGTGAGCACACGGCCGATCACTCACTTAACATCTGCATTGCGTGTACTGGAGGTACACAGCGTGTAGTCTGGAAATTTCAGAAAACTGCCCAAAACTCCAGTTTTCCATGAAACTAGTAAAAATTTTCAAACAGGGTCAGGATTTTGACCCGTTCTAAATACCCGGGTTCTTACAACTTATAATTGAAAAAAACAATAAAAGACGGATAAAATCTATGAAATTATTAAAAACGAAAAAACACATAGAACCCCTAAAAACCTAAAAACACTAAAAAATGTAATATTGCTAAAAACCCTAAAACCCTAAAAACCCATAAAAATAAAAAAATCCCAAAAATAACAAAAATCATAAAAAACCCTAAAACCCTATAATCCATAATAAAACCTTCAAAACCTAAAAACTCATCAAGCCCCTATAAAACCTAAAAAATGCTTAAACCCTAAAAACAGCACAAACCTCCTAAACACCCACTATAAACTCTAAAAACCATAAAACCCATAAAACCCTAAAACCCCATTATAAACTCTAAAATCACATTAAATGCTTAAACATGTTAAAAATCTCATCAAAACCCTAAAAAAGAAAAAAAAATCTACAAACCATAAAAACAACTAATAAAACCTACACTAATCCCCATAAAAACACTAAAAACCACTAAAAACTATAAAAGGAGGTTAAAACCCTAAAAACATTTAATTAATCTAGGAAACCTTAAAACACCTTAAAAATCTCAAATCATAAAAGACCATAACAACCATAAAAACACTAAACCCTCCAAAACCTAAAAAACCAAACCCTAATAAACTAAAAACCAATAAAACACCTAAAAACCCCTAAAAATTTAAAACCCCCCAAAAAACCCAGAAAACCCCAATGGAAAACCTAAAAATACAAAAACACTAAAAAACCATAAAATCCTAAAAATGATAAAAACCCTAACAACCCTAAACACCCTAAAAACCATAAAACCCCCTAAAACCCCTAAAACCATTAAAACTAATAAAAACCCATAAAACCCAAAACCCCCCCCCCCTAAGAACTCTAAAACCCTTTAAACCCCCAAAATATTAAAAACACAAAAAAATATATAAATAGTAAAAAACACTAAATAACCTAAAATGATAAATGACCTATAAAACCCTCAAAACTAAAAAAAACTAAAAACCTTTATAAACACTAAAATCCTAAAAAATCCAAAAAACCATAAAAAAATATAAAAACCATATAAAGATTGTAAAATTTTAAAAACACTAAAAAACGTAAATGCCCTCAAAATCGCTTAAAACCATAAAAATCCTAAAGATGCAATAAAATCCCAAAAAATGTAAAAAGTACTAAGAACTATAAAATTACTAAAAATAATAATAAAACCTTAAAAATTAAAAAACCCTTAACACCCCTAAATACCTTAAAACCAATAAATACCCTAAAAACCCTCAAAATTCCTAAAATAATAAAAAATGATAAAAACCATAAAAAACTAAAAAAGTCCCTAAAAATCACTAAAAACATAGAAAAAACAGAATACACTAAAAACTCTATGAAAGCCTTAAAAAGGGTGTTGTGATGCATTGATGTTGGTGTGGTTGTTCATGCGGTTTGGGTTATCCGCTTTCTTGGTCCACTGCTTGTGCTAAAGGCAGTGACACAGATTCTTGTGCTGCTTGGTTTCCAGTGGCCTGTACGAAATCATGGCGAGGTGTGGCTTTGCAGTAGCGATATGGGAATCCGTGATTCTTTGTGGCCTTTCCGACTCTGACGGATCTTGGGGACTGGTTTTCGATGACATGTTATTGGCCTTCAGATCTGCTCAGGGGATGCTGGAGGCACTGCGAAAGCTACAGGTTCGTATTCCTTGTTCCTATCTCTCGGATCTTCATCACGCTGTTGCTGAGGGGATCGCCAGGTTATCCTATATTTTGGTTGCTATGTTAGACTATGATCTTCTGTTTTTTGGTGGGTTTGGCTATGATTTGACGAGGATGCTGGTTCTTGGTTCGGCTGAGTGGTGTTGGATTCTACTTTGTGGTGGTGGATGGTTTGGCTATAAGTTTATGTTGGTTCTGGTTTCTGGTTCTGTTATGATGTGCTGTGTGCGGGCTATGCTTTGTGGTTTATGGGCTATTGGAAGGAGTGTATGTGCTACAAATTCATTCGTGTCTCGGATGCTGGCGATTCTACGCCCCTCGTTGTGCTGCTGGCTGCAAGTTGGTAGTTTTTTGGTTGTTTCTTGGCTGTGATGTGTTAAAGGTGCTATTTCTGTTTCTGTTACTGGTGGTTCTGTTCTGCTGAAGATGTATCTTTATAGTATGGTGGAGCTAGCTGATGATTCGATGTTGCTGGTGTGCTGGGTGATGGATGATTCTTGGATGGGATGTGATAAAGGGTGCTGGAGTTCGGTGATGCTTGCTGCTTCGTTGTGTGATAGTGAAGGTGGGATTTTGGACAATGGTGTTGGTGGTTTTGTGATGCTGGTGGTGGTTGTGCGTGGCCCATTGACCTCGAACTCTGGCTTCCCAGATGTCTATATTCTCTTTCTGAAGGTGTTTTGGCTTGGATCCTATGTTTCCCTATATTTTTCGGCATCATCGTTCGAAGATGTTGCGTCCAGGATCAAGTGGTTGTTGGTGGAATGGTTTGGGTGCACAAAACTGCCCCTTCTAGCCTTCCAACACTTTGTTCTCTCATGGAGTCTGGCCGATTCGGTGTAGATCTCAGTTTTCTATCGAAATTCATTTTTTCTAGTTTTGGCTTTGGAGGCTGACTTCATCTGGGCATGAGGTAAAGCCCCCTGATCCTTGGGGCATTATAATTTTAACCAGTCTCGATTGTCGATGGAGGTCCAAAACAGAAAGGATAGCCCTATGGAAGCAGTCTGGATCTGCCTCCCGGTATTACCGCTACAGTTCCAAAAATGGAGCCTTCCTCAGATCCATCGGCGATGCTCTTGTTGATTTCTTGTGCTTGGACGATCGTACCCAGAGATGTGCTGATACATCTGTGGCTCGCATTTGTGTTGAATTGGACCTGTACTCTCCTCCCCTAGGCTCCCTTATTTTGTGGGTGCAGGGATCAGTGTGTTGGAATCAGGACACTCTATAACTTCTCTTCCCCTGGTTTTGTTCACACTACATGATTTAGGGCCACTCCCTTTAGGTTTGTTGAATATATCATTCAAGAGGTCATCGGTGGCCTCCTCAAAAGGAGAAAAGAAATCCAGTTCAGCATAATAAGTTGTCTCCCTACCCCCCAGACGGCCCCAGAGCTTTATCTCGGTCCCTGGCTAGAGGATCGGTGGTTCCCCCTTATATCCATGGAGCAGGATCCTGTGAATTTCCTGGTTACTCTGATTGGGTGTGGTTCTTCTTCATACATGGATATTGTTACAAATGTTCACATGGTCCTGAATGTTCCATTAGTTGTTCTAGTCGGCCCCTTTTTTCAACTACCTTCTACTTCCTAATGTGCATGATAGTGTGAAGATCTTGTTGGGGAATTATAGGCCCCCAGGAGCTCTGCATATGCTTACGACCCCTTCTAGAAATCATGTCAATTTCCCAGAGGAGCAAGGGCATCTGGTCTCGGAGGGGCTATAACTTCCACTTATCCCCAACAATGATCAATTGCATAATCTCTCCCTAGATCTGAGAAGTCTTTCCAAGTCTCCTCTTCCTTTAGTCCCTGGTACACCATCCGGCACAATTGGAAGAGCAGGTTCAGACTTGGGAGCAATGCCTTCAGTGATCAGGTATGTTCCTCCCCTTCCCCTTTTCACATTGATAATATAAACACGGGAATATGTACAAGATCGAAATCCATGGTATGAAAGTACTGTCCTGTCTCCCATTTCACTGAGGCCAAGAGATTTTGGTCCAGTGCCAGGGAACACTTCTTTTAATGTTGCGTATTATCATATGGAATTCCTAAGGCCTAGGTGCCTGTGTTTAAGCAGAATTCATAGCCACTGAGATTGGTAACCGTAAGGCCTCTATTATTGAAATCCTTGAACATAAACAAAATCATTTGAGGATAGTTGAGTTTTCTCTAAGACTCAAGATGTAAGGATGCACTCATGATGATCCCACCAATAGTCACATTTGGATCTTCTGGCATAATATTACATCTTTGGAGGAGGTCCAAGATGGTGATCAATTCATCACCACCAAGGTGTCATAGGGAAATCATTTATTTTTTAATAATTTCATCTATGGGAGCTGTGATGCCAAAAAAAGGAAGTTTTTATGGCAGAAACATAATTCATTTGATCTAGGAAAATATCCATGGATTATTGGTGGAGATTTTAACATCATGGGTACAAAAGAGGAGAGGAAAGGTAGGGGTCCTTTCCTGAGGAATGCTAGCATGGACTTTGTCCTATTCATGGACGTCAAGGGTCTCATAGACCTCGGATACTCTGGCGATAACTTCATCTGGTGTAATAACCAAAGGGTAAACCGACATTCATGGAGTCTCCTTGATCTCTACATCGCCAAATTCCATGCCCTCCTCATGTTTGATAATACTAATGTAAAACATTTGGTGTGTGGAGTCTCGGACCACTCACCTCTACTGGTCTCATTGTCCTCGAGGCAGGAGACCCATGTCAGATTCATGTTTTTATCCACAATGGACCCTCCCTCTTGGTTACCAATAGTTGGTTAAAGAGATTTGGAAAGGTCTCTGGTAGGGGCGCACATGGATTGAATTTCATAAAAAACTAAGGTGACTTAAAGATATGCTCCAAGAATGGTCTATATTATTGCCCCCCATTGACAAGGACATGGAGGTGATGATGTATAACATCAACCACCTTGAGATAGTTCTAGAGGAGGTCTAGGATGATCAGGTGTTCGAGGAGCTGTCTAAAATGAAGGACTCCTTGGCTGACATGATTTTGAAGCAAGAAAGATTGGAAAGGGAGGAGGCACGAATCATGTGGCTGGGGGAGGGTGACAAAAATACAACCTTTTTTTCATGACTTCATTAAATAGAGGAGGAGGTTGGATACTCCCAAAATTTGACTCGATGATGTCTCCTATTCAGACAATATGGACACTGTGGGGGAACATGCCCATATGTTCTTCTCTGACCTACTGGTAGGCCCCAACCCATGCATGGGGCATCCGGGTACCCAGGAGGTAATGGTGATATTATGGACTTGATCCCTAACCAAGTTTCAGTGCAGAACAATGTGATGATAAGTGTTATTTCTGATGAGATAGAAATTTTTTAGGCTATGTTGATTCTTAACTCGGAGAGTGCGCCAGGTCATGATGGTTTCTGAGGATCGTTTTACCGGAGCTCCTGGGATGTGGTTAAAGATGATATAGTTGCACCGATACAAGATTTTTTCCGGGGTGGGTGTTTACTTATGGTCATGGCAGACACTACACTAGTGCTCATTCCCAAGATAAGAAATCCTACCTCCCTCATGCACTTTAGACCGGTGAGCATGTGCAATGTTCCAAACAAAATTCTAGCTAGCTTCATCAATTCAAGGATTGAAACTCAACTGCCTAGATGGGTCTCTCTCAAACAATATGGTTTTGTGAAGGGCACTACATCCAAGGGGTTATAGCCTTGGCCCAGGAGCTGGTTAGGGATTTTGATACTAAAACTCTTGGATCAAACATGGCTATTAAGCTGGACATGAGAAAATCATATGATCGTGTCGAGTGGAGCTTCATCAATATGGTGTTAGATGGTATAGGGTTCTCATCTCGGTCTACTGACCTTATTTTCAGGTGTTTCATCTCTTTGTGGTTGACGGTGTCTTTTGTGGGGAAGAATCATGGTTTTTTCATGGTGACATGAGGATTAAGGCATGGGGACCCCTTCTCATCGAGCATATTTATTCTCTCAAAGGATATTATGAGTCGGCTCATCAAGAGAAGTGTGCTAAGTGGAAATATTTTGTCGTACTGTAGGAAGATATGTTCTATCGCCATATATCATTTCATGTTTGCGGATGATACCATCATTTTCTGGAATGCTAACATTCATTCAGAGCATGGAATTAACTATGTATCGGAAGAATATTGTCACTATAGTGGGATAGTCATCAATAATGGGAAGAGAAACTTGTACATATCCAGAAGATGTAATGCCAGGAGTGTCTCTTCCCTATGCAGTTCGTTGGATATGCAAAGAGGGGAATTTCTGATGGACTACATGGGTGCTCCTATCTCCTCTGGAAGGCTTTGCATTCGGGATTTTGACGACATTGTCAGTAAGATGTTTGACCATGTTTGCAACTGGAAAAATCACTACCTATCCTTTGGAGGTCATGTTTCTTTGGAGAATAGTGTGCTCTTGGCTACCCCTGTCCACACTCTTTCTTCTATTTTTTTTACCGAAATGAGTCATTACTAATATTGATAAGATCATTGTCAGATTTATCTGGGATACTCTCGCAGAGGGAAAACAACATTGGGTGTCCTGGGGTAAGATGGAAAGACTGGTGGAGGAGGGTGGTATCAATGTTAGAAGCTTTTTTGACACTCTTTGATGCTTGCATGCTAAATTGTCATGGGATGTTCTGGGGGACCGTACGCTTTGGGGGAAGGCAATGGTGGGTAGAAGGAACGAGAGCTCTGATAGAGAAGGAAGGCATGGGTCCCCCTTTTTTTTCCATGATTCTCCCTCTCATTTAGGACCTCCAACCCCTTGCCCGCTGGATTATTGGGGAGGGTGCCATATAATCTTGGTACTAGAACTGGGCAGGCTCCATCATCGGCTTCTCGAGGTGTCCGACCACTAATATCTCCTTCGAGGTGTATCTTCATACTCCCTTAATTTTGGCTATTTTGGACAAGGACCAGAAGGATATTTTTGATCTCATTGATCCCAATGAAGAGGTTGATAGGTGCGTCTTCACCCGCATTCAGTTCGGGGGCCTTCTCCTCCAGGGATTTTAGGATGATTTGGACTTCTTAGAATCCTCCTAATTGCTTGAAAATCACAATGTGGGACAGGAAAATTCCTACAAAATACAACTTTCTCACCTGGAGGATAATGAACAATGCTAGGCCATCTGACGATAACGTCAAAAAGTGTGCTATCAGTATCACTTCGAGGTACTGCTGTTGTAAGGATCACCATGAGGAGAATGAAGAGCATATTTTCTTTGAAGGTAGATGGGAGAGAGTGGTCTGGAGTGCTTTCAGTGAGTTTTCTTGGGTTTTTGTTAGCAGTATGGTTGTTACTACCTTAATAGAGAGATAATTCCATGGTTTGGGTGATACTGGTCTGGTGAAGGTGGCTTGCGTGATCGTGGTTCACGTTGGTTGTTGGTGTCTCTAGCAGGCGAGAAATAAGTCACGATTTGAGGGAATCCAATCGACAGGTAGGTCCATCATTGCTATAACGCGGATCTTGCTGATGGACATGGTTATGTTATGTAGCGACTAACTCAATTCTCCATCCATTCGCGGGCTTCTCCCTCCCAATCCAGTGGCTCATCCGACCACTAACAGTCCGAGATCTTCATGGGTCCAATGGATTCCGCCCTCCGTGGGATTGAATCTTAAAACAGATGGTTCGTGCAGACCAGGGTTCATTTGAGGTGGTTTTGTTGTCCGTGACTCAGTAAGTGTAGTAATTCTGGCTTTCACCACTCACTTTGAAAGCGGTTTCTCTATCCAGGATAGGGCCAAGGCGTTGTTCACTTGATTATCACTCTGCTACCAGGCCAATATTGTCCTCTCTGAGGTGGAATTTGACTCCTTGATTTAGCGTAAGTCCTTGGGTTGCAAGTAACCTATTACATATTCAATATCATATGTCTCCATAAAATGAATTGGTATGCTAAATAGCAGTATCAAAGTCATCCATACATGGCGTGAGGGTATCCAAGTTGCAAACTACTTTGCATCATTAACCGGCTCCTGCCACGACATCTCTTGATTCTCGAAAGTGGATTGTCGTATGTCAGAGGGGGCTGATCTTGTTAGAGGGGATGCCCTTGGAATGCACTACTTTAGACCCCCTTAGGATCTTGTTTGGGATGGTTTGGCCAATGTTTCTTCCCATTATTATCCTTTCTTTTAATAAATAAATAAACAATGATGATGATGATTAAACACCCTAAAAAATAAAAAACCTAAAAAAATAAAAAACCTAAAAACCACTAAAAAGTCTAAAAACCCATTAAACCCCTAAAAACATTAAAAATTACTAAAACGCCTAAAAACTCAAAGAAACCCATAAATAACCATAAACCCCCCCATAACCATAAAAATAAAAAAATCCCTTCAAAAAAACCAGAGAAGGTTAAATGAGGAGAGGTTTGTTTAGGGTGATCGCCAGATAAACACTGCTATGGTCAGGTCAAAGGAGGAAAAAACTAGAGGAGGTGTTGAAACTCCAGGGTCAGAATGTAAGAAAGGGAAGGCACCATCGGCTGCCAGTGATGGTGTCACTTGTGCGAAGGCGGGTGCTGAAGCTGGATCCACTTCCTCCCCTCTGAGACGAAGACAGAGGACAGATTACTATGCCCTCCCACATCCCATGGAAACTAGGGCCTCTTCACGAGCTGTCAGACATAATCTAAGGATGAATAAGCAAGAGGGGCTTTCAATTTCCACAGAGAAAGAGAAGGCTAGGATGAAGATGCTATCCAGGCTTGGCATGCAAGGGAATTTTGAGTCTGGATGGGACTCAACAGACATGGGTACTGATTCAGATTTCAATTTTGCTGATGTGGGTGATGGCTTTAGTGTGGGCATGGGGTTTCGAGGTACGGAGCTGGAGAATTTTGGTGGCGATGTTGACTAATCCTCCCCTTGTGTGATCTCCCTCTTGGACTTTTTGACTTGTTTGTTTTTGCTTTTTGTTTTCTTCCTTTCTTTCTGTGGCGTTCGGGCTGAGGTCATAAGGGGTTTTGCGTGTGGATCGGTGAATCCCTCCCCTCCCTTGTCTGGAGTGTCTTTGTGTCTTTTCTATTAATAAATTTTGGGGGGTGCCAGGAAAAGCCTGGACCCGAGCCTTCCTTTACCTATGAAGACCTTAAAAACCATAATCACACTTAGAACCCGTAAATAAAATAAAAAATTCTAAATATTCTAAAAACTCTAAAAACCCCTCAAAACCGAGAGAATCTTAAAAAACCCTAAACCCCACACAAAAATCCTATAAACCCATAAAATCCCTAAAAACATAAAAATACCAAATAACATCAAAAAGCCATATGAAATCCATAAAAACCTAAAAGCACATAAATCCCCTATAAAAATCCTAATAACATTTAAAACCGTAAAAACAATAAAATGCAAAAAAAATCCTAAAACCCCACAAAACCCTAAAACACCACAAAACCCTAAAAACCCTATAACAGTAAAAATAAAAAACCCTAATAAAACCTAAATACATAAAAACCCCTAATAACCATAAAATCACTTTATAAATGATTAAAATACAAAAAATTTTATACCCTTAATTTTTTTTTAAAAAACTCTAAAAACATTAAAAACACTAAAAACTAAGAACCCATTAAAACCACAAAAAACCATAAAATCCCTAAAACCCTGAAAATACCTATAAACCCTGAAAATCAGTAATAACCCTAAAAAGTCATAAAAACCAAAAAAATCACTAAAAATCCATAAAACATATAAAAAACCAAAAAAACAATAAAAAACATAAAAACATAAAAACCCATAAATTTCAAAAAAACTAAAAAAATCTAAACTCCTAAAAACCCTACAACCATAAACACTATAAAACCATTTAAAACCCTAAAATCACATAAAAACCTCAAAAACCACTAACACTCAAGGAACCCTTTAAACCCAAAAAATGTTAAAATACTCTAAAAACCAATAAAAACACTACAAACTCAAAAAAATTACAAAAAATAAAAAAAACAAAATAACCATAAAAAACCAAAAAACCCTTCAAAACCCTAGAAACCTTATAAACCATAAAGATAATAAAAAAATATTAAAACAAACAATACTAAAAAACTGAAAACCCTAAAAAACCCAATCAAAACCTAAAAACACAAAAATCCAATAGAAATTAATAAATTTCTAATGACCTTAAAAAGGAATATTACACCAAAAAACACTTAAAATACCTAAAATAATAATAAACACTTAATATCCTAAAAAATCATTAAAAACAGTTAACCTTAAGAAAACCTAAAAACTTAAACACTTAAAACCATAAAACCCCTAAATTATAAAAACCCCTAAAACCACCAAAAACAGTAATGAAACTTGAAAATACAAAAGTTGTTAAAAATGATAATAACATTAAAACACCTCAAAAACTCCAAAAAAATCCAAAAAACCTAAATAACTCATAAATCAAAAAATACCTTAAAAACCCTAAAAACAGAAGAAACTCTCAAAATCCCTGTAAACCTAAAAAACTAAAAACATTCTAAAAATCCCTAAAAATACCTCAACATATAAAAAACCCAAAAAATATTGAAAGCACTGGGAAAATCATAAAATTTTATAAAAACTTAAAACCCCTAAACCCTAATAACGATAAAAACCCTAAAACCCTAAAACCTTAAAAATTTGTAAATTCCCAAAGAAACCATAAAAATCCAGAAAATACCATAAATCCTTAAAATTTTTAAAAACCCTAAAAACCCAGAAAACCCACAAGAAAATCGTAATACTCAAAATATAGTTAAAACACCTAAAAACCTAAAAAAATATAAAAACTCTAAAAGACACTAAAAACCATAAAAACCCCCAAAAAATATAAAAAAACAAAAAAACTTAAAAACCTAGAAATCCATAAAATCCCGTGAAACAATGAAAAACCCTAAAATCCATTTAACCACTAAAAATGTTTAAAAAACTTTAAAAATCCTTAACAACCCAAAAAAAACTCAAGAAACCCAAAAAACTGGAAAAAATCCAATTAAACCCTAAAAACCCTAAAAAACATTAAACCCCTCAAAATCCGTATGAATAATAAATCCCTAAAATGCACTAAAAATCACAACTAATGTAAAAAAATATACAAACCCTAAAAATGTTATGAAATTTTAAAAATCCTACAATCACTTTAAACCCCTAAAAAACCTAAAACACTGAAAACCATAAAACCCCTAAAAGGAAACTTAAAACCCTAAAAAACCCTATAACCCATAAAACATCTAAAAAACTTAATAACCCCTGAAACCCAATAAAAAACCTAAAATCGCACTAAAACCTCTTAACCCCTTTAAACCCATAAAATCATTAAATTCATTAAAACACTTAAAACCATAAAAAACTCAAAAAACCCTAAAAATCCAGAAAAACATAAAAACCCTAAAAACTCTCTTAATCCTTTAAACTACAAGAAACCATAAAAATCCAAAAAAATCTAAAATAATACCAAAGAATGTAATAAAATCTAAAAACCTTGAAAACACCTAAGAAATAGTTAAAAACTTACAAACACATAAAACCACCGAAAACCTTAAGAATACTAAATCCTCTTAAAAACATAGAAACCCTAAAAACCCTAAACACAAAAAAATCACTAAAAACCCAAAAAACCACAATATTTTTAAAAATTCCCTAAAAATACCAAAGGCATAAAAACCTGGAAAAACAGTAAGAAAAACTAAAAAACATGAAAACACGTAAAACCCCTAAAAACGCAAGAAACATTAAAAACACTAAAAGACCATGAAAGACTAAAAACCAATAAAACCCATAAAAACCTTAAAACCCCATAAAACACTAAAACCCACTACAAACTCTAAAACATTATAAACCCAAAAAAACCTTAAAAAATCTCTAAAACCACTTAAAACCGTAAAAACTGAAAAAATACCCTAAACCCCAAAAAACCATAAAGGAATATAATATCCTAATAACCCCTAAAACCCATCAAAATCCCTAAAAACCCAAAACCAAATAATATCCAAAAAATACCATAAAATCCCATAAAATCTAAAAACCTAAAAATGATGAAAAACCCTAATAAAACCTTAAAACAAAAAAATAAAATAAAACCCCTAAAATCCTAAAAACGCAAAAAAACCAAAAAACTCTAAAAACCATAAAAAACCATAATGACCCCGAAGACCGCTAAAAAAGTCTAAAAATCCATGAAATCCAAAAAACTGACTAAAAATTGATAAAAACCTTTAAACCCATGAAAATGTAAAAAACGCCAAAAACTTTAAAAAGCATAAAATATTAGAAAACAAAGCTAAAACACTAAAAACCAAAATGTCCCTAAAACCCAAAAATACTATAAAAAACCTAAAAATCCCTAAGTACCCTAAAAGTCTAAAAAATCACTTAAAATCAATAAATACCTAAAAAACCTCAAAACCTTGAAAAACCATAAAAAATCCATAAAAATATAAAAACCAGTAAAACCCCTTAATACCTAAAAATTCTAAAAACCCTAAAACACCTAAAAATCCTAAAATCAATAAATTCTAAAAAATCCAAAAAACCAATTCAAACATTAAAACCCTTAGAATCATAATATCCATTTAATCCCAAAAAATAAACGAACTCTGAAAAACTATAAAAACCCTTAAAACTAAAAAAAGTCCCCAAAACCCCAAAAATACCATGGACACCCAAATAAACCCCAAACTATCCCAAAACACCTCATAATTCTCAAACCCCATGAAAACTCATAAAAATCCTAAAAAATCCATAAAATCTAAAAAAAAATAAAAACCATAAAAATTATGATAAATTCTAAGAAATACTAAAAATATATAACACTTAAAACCCCTAAATACCTAAAAACTATAAAAACCCTAAATGACCAAAATCCCTATAAAACCCTAAAACCCCTCAAAATCCCTAAAATACCTAAAACCAATAAAAATTCAAAAAATGCCTAAAAATCCCTAAAAACATAAAAAACATAAAATATCTGAAAAATTCATATAAAACCTTAAAAACCTCAAACACATAAATCAACTAAAAAAATTAAAATTTAAAAACCCTAATACCTAAATACACTAAAACCCCTAAATACCATAACCCCCCCAAACCCACTAACATCTCAAATACCCAAAAAACTCAAAAAAAACCCAAAACCCCCAAAAAACCATAAAAGATCAAAAAACCCTCAAAACAAATAAAATTTATAAAATACTATAAAAACATAAAGAGGGAAAAAACCCTAAAACCCTCAAAATCCCTAAAAACCCCAACAAACAATAAAAACTATAAAATTCTCTGAAAATTTAAAAAAATATTAAAAACATGAAAAATCATAAGAAAAACAAAAAAAACAATAAAAACCCCTGAAAGAAAATAAAAATTCTAAAAACCGTAAAAAACACTCAAAATCAAAAAACCCCTAAAAATCATAAAAATTATAAAAATCCATAAAAATCAATAAAAATATAAAAAATACAAAAAACCATGAAACCCCTAAGAAAACATTAAAAAAATAAAAACCAAACAACTCTAGAAACCAAAAAAATGAAAACGCCACTAAAAACCCAAAATAGACCCTAATACCACAAAAAACCAACAAAAACCATAAAACCGCTACAAATCTTTTGAAACCCTAAAACTCATAAAAACCCTAAAAGCCCATTAAAACTCTAAAAACAATTAATTCCAAATAAATATTAAAAAACACTAAAAAATCTTACAACCCCTAAAAAAATCAATGAAACCCTAAAAACCAAAAAAACCTCAAAAACACTAAAACCCCAAAAAACTCTAAAACCCCTCAAAATCCCTAAAAAACATAAACAACTGTTGAAACCCTAAAAAGAACTAAAAGTCCCTAAAAACCTAAAAAATACTAAAAACCCTAAAAACCATGAAGAATCCCATAAAAACATAAATACACAAAAAACCCCTAAAAACCTAAAAACACTAAAAACTGCTAAAACCCCTTAAAACCCTCAAAACACCTAAAAACACTATGAAACCCTAAAACCCTAAGAAACCATAAAATCAATAAAAATTTTAAATCCCATGAAAAAACCCTAAGAAAAGCTCCAAAAAATAAAAATACATAGAACCTCTAAAAACATTAAAAGGCCATATATCACTAAAAACCATAAAACCCATAATCATCATAAAAAGCCCTAAAACCAACAAAACCACTAAACACTCTAAAAACCATTTTCCCCCTAAAACCCTTAAAAACTCTAAATAACCCTAATAACCCAAAAATAAAACCTTGAAAAACCCCAGAAAACCATATACCAATAAAACCCCTAAAAACTCTCAAAAATACATAAAAAACAATAAAAATACAAAAATACCTAAAAATCCCAAAAAAACATGAAAACCATATATACCAAGAAAACCCTATGGAAACCTTAAAACACTAAAAACACTTAAACCACCAAAAAATGATAAAAATGTAAAGCACCATAAAAACTTAAAATCCCCACAATCCATACAATCTAATAAGAACCTTAAAACCCCTAAAACCATTGAAACACATAAACCCCACTAAAAACTGTAAAAAATATTTAATCAAATAAAAATGTTAAAAAACTCTAAACACCATAAAAAAACTATAAACTACAAAAAAATATAAACACCCAAAAAACCATAAAACACTAAAAAGCCTAAAAACCCTCAAAATCCCAAAAAACACTAACAACTATAAAAATTATTTAAAAGACCTATAAATCCCTAAAAACATAATAACAAAAAAACATAAAACCCCTATGAAAACCTTAAATACAAGGAAATAAATAATACCCCTAAGAACCATAATAACCCCTAAAAACCCCAAAAATCATAAAATGACTATAAAATGCTAAAAACCCATAAATACATAAAAACCAAAACGACCACAAAACCCTAAAAATCAATAAAAACCGTACAAACAGTACAAACCCACTAAAAACACTAAAAATCCAATAATCCCCTAAAATCTCTAAAAAACCTTCTAAACAATAAAAATTTAAACAGAATCATGAATCAAAAAAATATCCCTAAAACCCGTCAAAATCTTAAAAACCCTTAAACTTAAAATACTAAATAAATCCCAACAAATGCAAAAAAACCATAAAACTAGGAAAACCCCTATGAAAACAATAAAGAAACATATAAAACTAAATTTTTTAAGAACTAGAAACCACTAAAGACACTTAAAATCATAAAAAACCATAAAACCCATCAAAATCCCAAAACCCCTTAAAAACCATAAAATTCTAAAAAATCCCTTAAATCCCTAAAAACATAAAAACCCCCAAACCCCTAGAAAACCGTAATAAAAGAAAAAAACCTAAAACACTAAAAACCCCAAAACAACCAAAAATAATATAGAAACCGTAAAATGGCACAAAAAACCCTAAAACCCGCAAAAACAATAAAAAACCCCAAATACCTTAAAACCCCATAAATCCACATAATAACATAACCCCCCCACCACAAAAAAACTCCATAAAACATTAAAACAACCAAAAATATTAAAAAATTCTAAAAACCTAAAACCCATAAAAACTCAAAAAAAATCAATAAAAAAATTATAATAAAACCTAAAAACCCAAAAAATACTCAAAATCCCTAAAACCCATAAAACTCATAAAAATTATTAAATTCTCTAAATATACCTAAAACATAAAAATCCCAAAAACTATGAAAAAAACCTAAGATAAACTTAAAAAGATAAAAATGATTAAACCCCCGAAAAATAAAAAACACTAAACCCCATAAAACCCTAAACACTTTGAAAATAGTAAAAACGCTCGAAATCCCTAAACCACTAAAAACCATAAAAAACTAAAAACCCCTAAAATCCCCGAAAAGAGTTTATAACCCTGAAAACCCTGAAACTCATAATTAAACCTAAAAACGGATAAAACCCCCCAAAAGCAAAAAAGGCTAAAAAAATAAAACCCTAAATACACCCAAAATACCTAAAAACCCATAAACACCATAAAAACAACTAAACCCTTTAAAAAACTAACAACCCATCAAAACCCAAACAACCCACAAAAGACTAAATATCTTTTAAAACCCTAAAAATTTAAAAAATATAAAACCCTAGAAAACTTAAAAACACTAAAACCCCAAAAAACAATAAAAACCATAAAACCCAAAAAAAACACTAAAACCCTACAAAATATCTAAAAATAGTAAAAACCAAAAAAATCCATAAATATTCATAAATCCTTTCAAAATATTATAACCACGGAAAATGAAAAGAAACTAATAAAAACCAATAAAAACTAATAAAATTAAAAGACATAAAAAACTAAAAACAATAAAAACCTAAAAACAAAAAAACACCGAAATACGCTAAAGCCCCTCAAAATTACTAAAAATACTAAAAAATATAAAAATCCATATAAACGCCTCAAATCCCTAAATCGGTAAAAAACACTAAAAAACCTGAAAACCCCTAAGAAACCCATTAAAATCTAAAAACTATTCAAACCCATAAAACAAAAAAAAAACACTAAAAACCCAAAAAATAACATAGAAACACTAAATACCCCTAAAAACCACAAAAACAGTTAAAAACATAAAAACATTAAAAACACATGAAAACTTTAAAAATCCACTAAAAACATTAAAATAAACTTATAAAACAAAAAAGGTTATAAACTATAAAATACATAAAAATACATTAAAACATAAAGAATCCCTAAAACCCCTAAAAACTACATGAATAATAAAAAAAATTATGACCCTTAGAATCCATAAAAAAATTTAATAACCCTAAAACCCATAAAAA
Source organism: Viscum album (assembly GCA_963277665.1). Lineage (NCBI taxonomy): Eukaryota > Viridiplantae > Streptophyta > Magnoliopsida > Santalales > Viscaceae > Viscum > Viscum album. The sequence goes on from OY728120.1 coordinate 2,121,429,053, forward strand.
TCCTATAAAATACCAAAAAATCCTTAAAAATTCAAAATCCCCTAATAACCCTAAAAACACTAAGAAAAATGTAAGAAACTAAAAACACATTAAACCCCTTAAAATACAAAAATTATAGAATCAATAAAAACTATAAAAACCATTAAAATCTCTAAAACCCCTAAAATCGATAAAAATCCTAAATAATCCCTAAAAATCACTAAGAATGTAAAAAACCCAATGAACCCTATGAAAAAAAATTCAAAACCAAAATCACATAACAACCATAATAACCTAATAATATTCTAAAAATCCTAAAAAATCAAAAAAGACACTAAAACCCATAAAACCCCCTAAAAAGAATAAAACCCCTAAAAACATAAAAACCAGTAAAAATATATAAAAACAATTTCAACCCCTAAAACATTAAAACATTAAAAAAACCATAAAAACCTATGAAAACATAAGAAACCCATTAAACCTCCAAAAAACCAAAAAATCCCGAAAAACTAAAAACCCTAAATCCCTTAAAATCCATAAAAACCCTAAAAACCCCAAAAATATTAAAAAATACGAAAAAATCACTAAATTCATAAAAAAACTAAAATGATGAAAAACCCTAATGAGACTTTAAAAATTAATAAAAATAAACCCCTAAAATTTTAAAAATTGATAACAACCCTCAAAATCCCAAAAAAACATAAAAATCGTGAATATCCTAAAAATCTCTAAAAATGTAAAAAAACGTATAAAACTATAAAAAACATAACAAAAACAAAAAAAATAAATGAAAATAAAACCCTTAAAACCTTAAAAATTCTAAAAACCATGAGAACCCTAAAAACCAATAAAAACCCTAAAACCCCACTAATACTCAAAAAATTGTTTAAATCCTTAAAAAAATTAAAAAAATCTAAAAACACTTAAAAACCATAAAAATCTACCAAAACCCCTAAAAACTCACAAATCACATCAAAACCCTAATATCCATCGAAGTCCTCAAAATCCCTAAAAACATGTATATCTATGAAAATTATAAAAATCCATAAAAACCCTAAAAATGAAAAAAACTATAAATACCCTGAAAACCACTAATAAATCCTTGAAAACATAAAAACACTTTAAGCCCTTAAAAACATTGAAAACAAAAAACCCTAAAAAATACCTAAAAATCCCTAAAATTAAAAAACTCCAAAAACCCTGAAAAATCGTAAAATAACCTTAAAAACATAAAAACACATTAAAACCCCTAAAAACATAAAAATTATAAAACCCCAAAGGACCCCAATATCCATAAAAATCATAAAAAACATAAAAACTCAAAAAACCCTAAAAAATCTAATAATACTTCATTCACATAAAAAAATTAAATAAACACAAAAAATAATTAATAACCTAATAAATAAAAAAATAAAAACCCCAAAAAAAATAAAAACCATAAAACCCCCTAGAAACCCTGAATAACACCTAAAAACACTAAAACCCCAAACATTCCTAAAAAATCACTTAAATATCTAAAATCATTATAATATCTAATCCCCTAAAAAGCCCAAAGAAAACAATAAAAACCTATGAAACATAAAAATACTATAACCCTAAAATGAAAAAAACCATAAAAACCACAAAATCCCTCAAGATCTGTAAAAACCTAAATAACGCTAAAAATCCTAAAAATCCCTAAAATCCATCAAAACATTAAAAACCCTTCAACCATGAAAACCCCTTAGAGAACATTAAAAAACTAAAAACACTAAAATCCCTCTAAAAACCAATAAATTGCTAAAAAACTGTAAAAACACCCTAAAGCACCAAAATACTATAAAAACTCTAAAAATATATAAAAACTATTAAAATATATAAAAAATAAAAAAAAATCCCTTGAAACTCATAAAAGTGATAAAATCTCTTAAAAATATTAAAACCCTAAAAAATAAAAAAAAACATTAAAACCCCAAGAAAACCATTGAAACCCTAAAACCCATCAAAAATCACAAAAAAACATAAAAACTATAAAAATCCAAAAAAAATCCTTAAATCAATAAAAATGTAAAAAATACTAAAAACCCAGAAAACCAGTGAGAAAAACATAAAAACCTAAAATAATATAAAACCACTAAAAACCTAAAAACCCTAAGTCACTAAAAGATCTTAAAATCCAGAAAACCCACAAAATCCAAAAAAACCACTAAAAACCAATAAAATCTTAAAAAAGGACATAAATATCTATAAAAACATTAAAACCCTAAAATCTGTGAAAACCCCTATGAAAACCGTAAAATCCCCAAAATTGTTAAAACCCCTAAAAACTAAAAAATGCTAAAAACCACTAAAAAGATGCTAAATACCAAAAAACCTTGAAAACCAATAAAACCATAAAAAACCCCAAAACCCATAAAACCCCAAATAACCACTGATAACTGTAAAAACGTTTAACCCCAAAAAATGTTAAAATCTCTAGAAACCAGTAAAGACCTAAATACACAAAAAATCCCAAAAAATCCCAAAAAAGAACAAGACAAACCCTAAGGGATGACACCTCCTCCACTCCCACGTGATGGTCGTTCTACTTCCCTTCCTGGATGAAGATGATGGTGACCTCAGTGTATCCCCCCCTGCGGGGGAGGGGCCTCCACTGGTTCTCAATGAGCATCACACTTTCGTTCCATTCTCATCTCCAGACTTACTGCCTCCTTTTCTGTGGGATGTGCTTTCACCGAAGATGCCATAACTTTTTGAATTTTTCCTGCATCTCTTTTTTTCAATCTAATAGTTCAATGAGGCCTATCCACTACATAGTCTGACTCTGATGGAAAGATTTTTGATGTGGTTCCCCTTGGTGGACATGTTTGACTGGTTTGATTTCGTGCATTGGGATCTCTAGGACTGCACAATAGTGGGTCTCATTGATAGTGATCATATCATGTTTTTCTTTGCATATGTAGAGGATCTTATTTTTCCTTGGTCTGCAGAACCCTAAAGCTGCAATGTTTCTCTCTTGTCTATCTCTCAGTATAATTTTTACCTTCAACATAAAAGAGACTCCCCCATGTTTTTGACATGGGATAGATTTCCCAAACTTCCCCTCCCATTTCCAAATATTTCTAATATTTAATTGTTAGGGAATCTTGTGGGATGTTTCTTTTGTGTGGATAGCCTGACTTGGGAACTATGTATCCCCATATCTCCAAGTAATTTTTTAGAAGTTGATGCTTATAAGGATCCAATGGATTTTGTGTGGATTGTTGTGGGTGAGGAGATCCGCTAGAAGAAATCATTGGTTTTTGAGTCATGGGTCGAAAACTAATATTATTGTTGGAAATTTGGGCTTAGTTACCAGGCTTGAGTTTTTGGTACCAAGGGGAAGAGTGGCGTGAATATGACTCAGGAAGTTTCTGGTGAGGGCAGTCAGAACGTGGTGGAGGTGCAGGAGGTCACGGGACTGCCCAATATATTTCCCACCCAGCCAACATTTGCAACAGTTTTTGAGTGACTAAAATAGATTTGAATGTTGGCCATGATATGTAAATAATAGTGGCAGCTTCAGGTGTAAAGGTACTGGAATTTGATAGTAATCATTGTGGAAATGGAAGGGATGGCGCAGAGTTGAAGCACAATGTTGAAGGTGTAGCTTTGAGTAGTAGTAGTGAGCAAGATGAAAGTAGTGATTTGAATGTGGGAAAAGAGCATGGGAATGTGGCTGAGCATGGGGACATGGATAGGTTTAGGAACAAAGAGATCCCCTTGATGCAGGCCTAATGATATGTTGTGGTGACCTGGAGAAAAGGCAGTGGGTAGGCTAGTAGTAGTCAGTTTCCCACTATGGATGGTGTCACTCTGAGTAATAGGTTTGAGGAGTTGGATTATGTTGAATCAGTTAGTGGTGATTTTGTGCAGTGGGGGGGGGGGGATCCGAGCATGGGGAAGTGGCTGAGTAGAAGGAGGTGGCTAGTAATGGGAAGGAGTGGATTATAGTTGGGAGATAAATGGTTATGGGTGGTAAGAAGACTCTTTTCTATGATGAGGGACCCACTGGTCGGAGAATGGATTACCCCTTGCTGATAACCCCTGGGTGTGGTGAAATTGGGAGGGCTGGACTGGGGATTTTTCTAGTGTATCATATGGAATATGTTGGCACATATCACGATGAGGAAATGGCTAGACTTTCACTGCCAGAGATTTATGGCAACAATGGTGAAGGAGTTATGGACCCAGATATGCATTTGGCCATGGTGGTCATGGAGACTCATCTGGTGAGGACCACTATGTGGCCCTGCATGATCTGATGGTGGTGGAAACGCTAAGGATCTGCATTTTGGATAAGGATAAAATATTAGGAGAGATATTTTATGAGGATTACCGTAGGATAAATGCCAATATGGACTAGTTTATGAGGGAAAGAACTAAGCACGATGATGCCTCTTAAAATGGGGATGGTGCATCATCTAGGCAAGTTTTCAACTTCTTACCAACAAAGTTCCAGAATAGGGATGGTGATAAAGGGGGCTCAATTGTGGTCAACGACAGTTTTCTATATGGGAAGGCAACTCATGCGGATGGTTTCACCTCTGCCCCTCAAGAAGGAGGCAGAGGAGGAATTATTCATCTCTCCCTTAACCCTTGATGATCTCGGTTTCCTCAAGGGAAGCTAAGCTAAAAATAAAAGCCAACAAGTGAGAGAAGCCTCTGTGCACCTCAGAGCTGTAGAGGCATAGGGAGAAGTACCTAGAACTTTTCACACTGTAGGAGGACTTTGATTCAGGATGGGAATCTATGGACATGAGGGTGGACTCAAACTTATGCTTTGCTGACGTGGCTGATGGATATGGTGCGGATGATGACACTTATTGTGTAGGCTTGGTTTATGAATTAGGAAGTTACATTGACTAACGTGTTTCCATTTTTTTGGGATCTTTTGGGGTTTTAGATTATATGGGGTGTTTTTGGGAATTTGGGTGTGGGTCATTTGATCCTAACCCTCCCTTTGTTTTCATTTATTTTTCTCTTCTTATACATTTTGGGGGGCCAGGGATAGCCTTGTCCTACAACATCCATGCCCAAAAAATTATAAAAACACAATAACCTTAAACCCCTGAAATATCTAAAACCCCTAAAACCAAATTAAACACTAAAAAATACATAAAACTCCCAAAAAACATAAAAAATCTATAAAAACAAGGAAAAAAAATTAAGTAACCCATAAAAAGATAAAAATACGTAAAACCCCTAAAAACCCAAAAAAAACTATAAAAAATAGAAAACCACTAAATAACCCTAAAAATATCCAAATCTCTAAAAACCTAAAAACTATAAAAATCATATAAAATGCCTAAAAATCCAAAAAAATTAATAAACTGAAAATCTAGAAAAACCCTAAGAAATCCCAAAAAGCCTAAAAAAACTTAAAACCCCTAAACCCCCTAAATAAAAAAAAATGATAAACACCCTAAAACAACTAGAACCCCTAAAACTATAAACCTCATAAAAACAATAAAACACTAAAAATACCACAAAACCTCAAAAAATCAAAAAAACATCTAAAAAATCATTAAACACCTGAAAATGATAAAAAAACACTAAAACCCTTTAAAACCATAAAAACGTGAAAAAATCCTAAAAACAAAAAAACAAAAAAAAACATAAAACAAAAACATCCCAAAAATAACAAAAAAACCCTAATAATCACTACGAAACCTATAAAACCTCAAAAATCCTAAAAGATCCTTAAAACCCGCAAAAACATAATAACCACTAAAAATCCTGAAAACCCTAAGAACCATTAAAAATCTAAAAACTTTTAAGACCCCGAAAAAACCTGAAAGAACAAAATCCCCCCAAATCCCCCAAAATAACTAAAATCCCTCAAAAACCATAAAAAACCTAAAACCCAAAAAAATACATAAAAATCCTAGAAATCCCTAAAAACATAAAAAACCCAAAAACCCTGAAACCCCTAAGAAACCCATAATTAGCTAAAATCACACAAACATCTTAAAAAACCTAAAATCACTATAAACCCTAAAAACCCTAAAAACACTAAAAATCCGAAAAAACACAAAATACCCATCAAAATGAACAAAATCCCTAAAATCCTTAAAAACATAAAAACCTTAAAAACCCTTATGAAATCTTTAAAAACCTAAAAACAATTAAAACCCCCCAAAACCTAAAAACACTAAAATCCCTAAAAAACCTGTGAATACAATAAAACCCATAAAAATCCTAAAAATCCCTAAAATCATTAAAAACCCTAAACCCCTAAATACTCTAAAAATATAAAAAAAATTAAAAACCCTAAATTTATAAAAAAATCACTAAAAACCCTTACATAGCCATAAATACTCTAAAAACATTCAAAATACTTAGGACCACTAGAAATAAATTAAATTTTAAAAAACCAAAAATCCCTAAAATGTAATGACCCTTAAAAACCCTGAAATCCCTTAAGAAAATATTAAAACCCAAAAACACTAAAACCCTAAAAAAACCAAAAAATAGAAAAAACATAAACCCGCAAAATTATTTAAATCTCTAAATACCATCAAAATCCAAAAAAAATTAATAAATACCCCTATAAATATAGAAACCGATAAAATCCTCAAAAATGATGACGAATATATAAATAAACTAAAAATACATAAAACCCCTAAAAAAAGAAAACATGAAAGACACAAAATTTCCATAAAAATACCCTTAAACCCCAAAAATTTTACTTTAAAACCTAAATACCATAAAAACCATAAAAACCCCTAAAAACCATAAAACCCTATAAAAATAAAAACCCAACAACCGCACTAAAAATTGTAAAACACCATTAAACCACTAAAACATTAAAAAAATATAAAAAACAGTCAAAACACTAAAAACTAAAAATTCACTAAAAACACAAAAAATAGAAAAATAACCATGAACACCCAATTAATTCTAAAATCCTTACCCCCTAAAAGTCCCTAGAACCCCTAAAAACCAGAAATATCCTAAAAAAGTTATAAAAAACCCTAAAAATGTAAAAAACCCAAAAAACCATGAAAACACGAAGAAAACCATGAAAACTAAAATCACTTTAAACCCCTAAAAATATTAAAGATGATAAAATAGAAAAAACCCCAAAATCCCAAAAAACTACTAAAAACCCTTAAAATCCCTAAAAATCCTAGAAAACATTAAAATCATAAACTATCCATAAACATCACTAAAAATGTAATAAAACATAATATCATTGATAACCCCTAAAACCATAAAATCTCGAAAATATCTAAAATCCCTAAAGCACCTAGAAACCATAAAACCTTAAAAATACCCTAAAACCCCCTAAAACCATAATGAACCCTAGAAACCCTAAAAACCCATAAAACCATAACAACCCGAAAAAAATCTAAACACCATAAACCTCTAATAATGTTAAAAAAACTCAAAAAAAAAACATAAAACCCTAAAAAATCAAAAAACATTAACGACATGAAAACTATTAAAACCTTAAAACCATAAAAATCCTTAAAATCCTTTGAAAATGACAAAACCGCTAAAAATCCCTATAATTGTAAAACAAACTAAAAACCGTAAAAACACATATGAAAATATTAAAATCCTAAAACACCTAAAACACCTAAAAACATTTAGACACTAATAATGCTAAAATCCCCCAAAAACCATAAAATCTTAAAATCTATAAGAGACCAATATGAACTCCTAAAAGTATGTAAACCCCTAAATTGTTAAAGAACTCTAAATACATCAAAAGACTAAAAAACTTAAAATACCATAAAATACATAAAAACCTAAAATACCCTATAAACCCTCAAACTCTCTATAATCCCTAAAAACCCATAAAAATCCTAAAAAATCCATAAAATTATCTAAAAATGTAAAAAACACTAAAAACACTAACAACCGAAAAGAAAACCTTAAGAACATAAAAGCACATAAAATCGCCAAAAATGTTTTTCTAAAAACCCTAACAATACAAAAAAAACACCCTTAAACCATAAATACCAAAAATACCCTAAAAACAAAAAATACCCAAAATCCCATAAATACCCTAAACCACTAAGAAACCTACAAAAACCATTAAACCACTAAAATATATAAAAAACTCTAAAAACCTTAAAAATATAAAACACTGAAAACACCTAAAAACATAAAAACACTTAAAACACCAAAAAACCCTAAAACCCTCAAAATCTCTAAATACAATAAAAACAAAAAAATAACACTAAATCCTTAAAAAATAAATAACAATATAAACCTCAAAAACCCATAACAATGCATTAAAAACCAAAAAACACATAAACCCCCTAAAAAACTAAATAATTATAAAACCCCTGCAAAACAGAATAAGATCCAACATACCAAAAAACCCTTAAAAACAATGAAACCCCCCCAAAAACATTAAAAGCCCTTACAACTAATATAACCCTAAAAAATAATTTAACTATAAAAAATATTTAAACCCCGACAAAGGTAAAAAAATCTAAAACCATAAAAAGCCTAAAAAATTCAAAAAATCCTATAACCCCATAAAAACCTTAATAACATAAAAAACACTAAAACTCTAAAAATCCCTAAAGCCCAAAAAACTAATATAATCATAAAAAATACCTATAAATACCTAGAGGAGAAAAATCATAAAAAATTAAAATCCCAAATAAAAAGATAAACACCTAAAAAGTTATAAAACCCCTAAAAATACTGAAAACTATAAAAATCTAAAAACCCTCAAAATCAATAAAAACCATAAATATGATAAACAACCTAAAAAATACTTCAATTCTCTAAAATTGTAAAATAATCTAAAAACTATGAAAACCCCTAAGAAAACATTAAAAATGATTAAACCCATAAAACAACACAAAATACCCTAAAACCCCTAAAAACCCCAAAAGTCTTAAATACGCCTAAAAACCCATAAAAACAATACAATACTTCTAAAACATTAAAAACCATTTAGATCCCTAAAATTATTAAAAAACACTAATAATATTAAATCCCTAAAAACTAAAAAAATCAAAAAACCGAAAAGCCCATAAAACAATAAAAATACTAAAAAACCCTAAAACCCGTAAAATCCATAAAAACACTAAAACCCCATAAAAATCCAAAAAAAATATCTAAAAATACCTAATCAAATAAAAAAATCCTGAAAAACAAAAAGAAAACCTTAAAAACATAAAAAAACATAAATTCCTAAAAACCAAAAAAATAAAAAAACACAAAAAAAGCCGTAATACCCTCAAAACACTAAAAACCCGTAAAAATCCTAAAAAATACATAAATATCCCAATAAATGTTTAAAACCCTAAGAACCTTGAAAATCCAAAATAAAACCCTAAAAACCTAAAAACAATTAAAACCCATACAAACCTAAAACACCCAAAACCCCCAAACCCCCCCCCCCTAAAAAGATCTTAAAACACTAAAAAACTTAAAAATTCTAAATTCCTTTAAAAGTATAAACACCTTAATAATCCTAAAAATTCATAAATAATGCAAAAAATCCACTAAAAATTGTGATAAACCTTTAAACCCCAAAAAACTATAAAAACTATAAAAACCATAAAAACCATAAAAACCATAAAAACCATAAAAACTCAATAAAAAACTAAAACACAAAAAAGCATAAAAATCCTAAAAAACCTAAAAAACTGAAGAAATCAGAAAAATCTTAAAAATACCTAAAAATACCTAAAAACATAAAAACGTTAAAATCCATAAAACCCCCCAAAGAAACCATTAAAAATCATAAAACACTTAAATCCCCTAAAAACCTAAAAATACCATAACCCCAAAAAATCATAAAATCCTTAACAACATACAAAAAACCTTAAAAATAAGAAAAGTCCTAAAAATCCTAATAATGTTTAACAACACTAAAATCCAAAGAAAACAAGATTAAATCCTTAAAACCTAAAAATAAATAAAAAACCTAAAAACTCTAAAACTGTAAAAAACACTTAAAGACACAAACAAAACCTAAAATCTCACAAAACCCATAAAACTACTATAAATGTTAAACACCCCTAAAAACATAAAACCCCTAATACCAAATAAAATAATATAAAAACCGTTTAAACCCATAAAAACATAAAAAAACAATAAAAACCTTAAAAATCCAAAATCCCAAAATACCCCTAAAAACATAAAAACCCTTTAACCCTAAATCCCCCAATATCCCTAAAACCCAAAAAACCGTAAAAATAATAAAAAAAAGACAAAAACCATAAAAATGTAAAAACCCAAAAAACCAACCCCCTAAGAATTCCACAAAACCTTTGAAAAATAAAAAAAATCCATAACAAATGCTTATAAAACTAAAAACCCCAAAAAATCATAAATAATAAAAAATCATAAAATCCCAAAAACGCATTGATACCATAAAAACCCATAAAACCCCATAAAAACACTTAAAATCATCAAAAACTCAAAATTCCATTTAAATTCATAAATTTTTTTAAAAACTATAAAAACCAATTAAAACCCCAAAAAACCAAAAAAACTCGAAAACCCATGAAAGCCATTGAAACCCATAAAACCCCTAAAAACCCTAAAACACCAAAAAATTACTAAAAATTCATAAATATCCCCAAAAAAATAGAAACACAAACATCCATGAAAATCCAAAAGAAAACCTTAAAAACCTATAACACTAAAAATCAATAAAGTCTCTAAAAATGCTAAAAATCCTAAAACCCCCCAAACCACTAAAAACCCTAAAAATACCTAAAGACCAAAAATACCAAAAAATACTAAAAAGTCCTAAAATCACTAAAAACATGTAAACACTTAAAAAAAATTAGGAAAAATACTAATAAAACCCTAAAATAAATTAAAACCCCTAAACCTGCTAACAATTTTAAAAAACCCTAAAAACCATAAAAAATAAAAAAAAACCTATACAACCCCTGAGAACCACTAAAAACATCAAAAATTCTTTAAACACATAAAATGTTTAAAGTCTCTAAAAAACCTGAAAGTCCCTAAAAAATTCAACATATCCCTAGAACCCGATAAACCCATAAAAACCTTTAAATCCTTTAAAACCCTCAAAATCCATAAAACCCCTAAGAAAATTAAAATTCTATAAATTCACTAAAAAAACATACAAACATAAAAACACAAAGAACATTGAAAACCCCTAAGAGAAATATAATAATTCAAGATCACTTAATACCCATAAAATCCTAAAAACACTAAAATCCCTTTAAACCACAGAAAAACACTAAAAAACCAATAAACCCACAAAATCCCTAAAAACCCTAAAGATCAATAAAAATCCGTAAAATCCCTATAATCTATAAAAATTTAAATCCCCTAAAACCCCTCAAAATCCATAATAAATCCTCCAAAACCTAAAATCAATAAAAATACCTAAAATCAAAAATGAAATATAAAATTCATAAAAATAATAAAAATACCCTAAAACCGTAAAATCCCATAAAAACCATTAAATCCACTAAAAATATTAAAAAACCAAAACCCCCATTAAAACCCTAAAAACTCACAAAAACAGTAAAACAACAAAAAACTATAAAAAACCCAAAAACCCATCAAAATCTATAAAAACCCTAAATCACATAAAAATCCTAAAAAGCCCAAAAAAGTCCCCAAAAATGTAAAAACCCCACAAAACCCTGAAAACCATAAAAATATAAAAAACCTTAAAACTTCTAAAAACTGCAAAAAACCCTAAAACCCTATTACTCCCACAACCCTAAAATCTCAAAAAACCCAAAAAATCACCAAAACCCTTAACAACCATTAAAATCTTTTAAAATACCTAAAATTACCTAAAAATGTAAAAACCCCTTAGCCACCATGAAAACCCCTAAGAAAACCATAAAACCCTAAGAAAATTAAAATTTCTAAAAAAACAAAAAGGCACTACAAAACCTAAAAACCCATAAAAATACCCTAAATAACCTAAAAACCCCTAAGACCACAAAACCCATAAAACTCAAGAAAACCACTAAAAAAACTTAAAACACTTTAAAACCATCCAAATTTCCAAAAACTTTAAAAACATATAAAACTTTAAAAAATTAAAAAACCCTAAAATTCAAAAAACCATAAAAACCTTAAAATCCAGAAATCCATTAAAACCCTAATAGTCATAAAATTCTATTAAAATCCCTAAAAAATTAATATACCCTACACCTAAAAAATACCTATGAAAACCAATGAAACCTAAAAACACATAAAACCCCAAGACAACTAAATACACTAAAAACCCTATAAAACCCATAAAAATAATTAAAATCCATAAAAACCTAAAAAGACATTAAAATCCTAAAAAATCCGTAAATATATACAGAATTGAAAAATTCTGTAACAGACATAAAAACTCTTTAGGGAATAATAAAAACAAAAAAAATATTAATCCCAGAAAAAATAAAAAAAACCTAAAACACTACAAGACCCTAAAAATCCAAAAAACCCCTAAAATCCATAAAAACCTTAATACCCCTTACACCCCATAAAAACCCTCAAACCCACAAAAATCTATAAAACTACTATAAACCCATAAAAAGAATAAAATACTCTAAGAACCCTTAAAAATCCTAAAAAACTTAAAAAAACCTAAACCCCCCCCCCCAAAAAAACACAAAAACCCAAAACCATAAAAATCCTTAAAATTATTAAAAATCCAAAAAAAAAACAAAAAAAAACTCAAAATCCTAAAAACCACTAAGAACAATTTAAAACCGTAGAAAACATAAAATCCATAAAAAACCTATAACATGCAAAAAAAACCCTAAAAACTGTAAAAACCAAAAACCCCTAAAAACACTAAATCACCAAAAACATAAAAAACAATAAAAAATATAAAAAACCTCTAAAAATCCAAACAAAGGTAAAAACCTTAAATACACAAAAAATCCTAAGAAAAACATAAAAACCTAAAACGCTTAAAACCAACAAAAAATATTGACACGCTAAAACCTAAAAAAAACCCAAAAGACCCAATAAACCCTAAACCCCTAAAACCCATAAAAATCGCTAAAAACCATAAAAACCATGAAAAATCGTAAAAAAACAAATATAACCTATGAAAAATCTAAAAACCTTTTAAACCCATAAGAATATTAAAAACTCTAAAATACTTAAAACACCTAAATAACACAAATAAAACCTAAAATCCCAAAATCAAATGAAAACCCTAAAACCCTTCAAAATACCCAAATACCTAAAAACCCATAAAAATCCTAAAAATGACCTAAAACTGATAAAACTTTATAAAATCCAAAAAAACTTTAAAAATCATAACATAACCTTAAAAAAATAAAAACATTTTAAACCTCTGAAACCTAAAATGAAAAAAAATCCTAAAAACACTAAAAAACATCAAAAACCCATAAAAATGTAAAAACCCTAAAAACACATCAAAACCCTAAAATAAATAAAAAATCTAAAAACACATTAAAACCCTAAAATATTAAAATAATCTAAAAACCATAAAACACCGAAAACTACTAATAACCCAAAACCTTATAAAAAACCTAAAACCCTTCAAAATCCTTAATTTCTCCGAAAACCCATAAAAATCATTTAAATCCCAAAAAATCTATAAAAATATAAGAACCTCCAAATCCTTAAGAAACCCATAATAAACAAAAAAACCTTATATCCCCTAAAAACCCTAAAAATCACTAAAATACAAAAAACCAAAAAACCATTAAAACCCCTAAAAACCTTAAAAACCAAGAAACCCATAAAAACTGAAAAAAATATTTAAAAACTCTAAAAACCTTTAAACCCCTAAGAAGTTAAATAAATCTAAAAACCCATTTAAATTAAAAAACATCCTAAAAACCGTGAAAATAATAAAAACCCAAAACAACATAAAAATTCCTAAAACAACTCAAAATACCTAAAAACATAAAAACTTATAAAAATTCTAAAAGGCCAAAAAATCTCAAAAAGCATAAAAACCCCTACATCCATTGAAAACCCCTAAAAACTTAAAATCATAAAACAAATAAAAACCCGAAAAACCCAAAAAATACAAAAAACTGAAAAAATACTTAAAACTCTCAAAATACCTAAAAGCCCTAAAAACCCATCAAAATCATTAAAATTCCCTAAAGGCATTTAATCACAGAAATCATGGAAAAAGTCCTAATAAAAAATTAAAAACCTAAAAACAAATAAACCACCTAAAAACATAAAAACATTAAAAAAACCGAAAACCCTTAAAATACCCTAAAACGATTAATATCAATAAAAACCCTTAAAACATTAAAAACCATAAAAATCCTAAAAATACTAAAAAAACACTAAAAACTCTAAAAACCCTTTAAATCCCTAAAAACTTTAAAACTCTAAAAAACATAACAACCCTAAAAAAATCAAGAATTACCTAAAGGACAAAAAAACATGAAAACCTTAAATCCCTGAATCCCCTCAAAATCCATAAAAACCTAAAAATCCATAACAATCATAAAAAAATGTTCAAAAATCCCTAAAAATGAAAAAACACAAAAACCTGGAAAACCCTATGAAAAAATTTAAACTCAAAAAACACTTAAAACCCCTATAAAATATAAAAACGATAAAACCCATAAAAATCACTAAAACCTTGGAAAACCCTAAAAATCATCAAAATTCCAAAAAGCTGTAAATAAGATAATTAACCAAAAAAATCACTAAACATAGAAAGAAACCCTAAAAACCATAAAAAACCTAAGAAAACCTTGATAACATAAAAACAATTAAAACCCCTAAAAACGTAAAAACTCTAAAATCTAAAAAATATTAAATGACCCAAAAACCACTAAAAACCTTAAAACCCAAAATAACAATCAAAAACCAATAAACCCCATAAAAACCCTAAAAACTATCAAATTCCCTAAAATCCCTAAAACCATTAAAATCCTAAAATCCCTGAAAATCCTTAAAATGTAAATATCCCTATAAACCCTAATAATACCCGAAATAAAATAAGGAAACATAAATCCCTAAAAAAACTTAAGAACCAAAAAACCCTCAAAGTCTTTAAAAAACAATAAAAACCCTAAGAAATACCTTAAAACAAATAAAAACATAAAAACACCTAAAACCGCTAAAATCCCTAAGAAAAAATTAAAAACAAAAAACACATAAGACCATTAAAACACGAAAAACTCTAAAGGACCCAAAAACCCTAAATATCCTAAAACCATAAAAACCCATAAAAACCATAAAACCCTAAAATCCATTAAAACCATTAAAAATCAATAAAAAAATCTAAAAACACTTTAATCCCTTGAATGCTTTAAAAAATTATAAAAAAATTAAAAACCCAAAAAACTCAAAAATCCCTAAAAATCCCAAGAAAACCATAAAACCATAAAACCCCTAAAAATCCTAAAACACCTCAATATCCCAAAAAATAATAAAAAACCCCTTAAAATCCTCTAAACACCCTAGAAATACATAAAAAATGAAAAAAGTCCTAAAAATGAAAAACCCAAAGATAACCTTAAAAATATAAAAAAAACATCTAATATATAAAAAGATAAAAACCCAAAAAAACCATAAAAACCATAAAACCCCACAAAATACAAAAAAACCTTAAAAACCAAAAAAATTATGAAAAATCCCTAAAAATATCTAAATGTGTAATATAATTTGAGAAATCATAAGAAAACCACAAAACACTAAAAAACCTAAAACCCATAAAAACCTAAAAAACGTTAAAAACACAAAAACCCCTAAAGAACACTAAAAACCATAAAACCATAAAACCCCCTAAATATCTTTAAAAATCTTTAAAAATCAATAAAAACCCTACAACCCCAAAAAAAACTCAAAAAACCCTTTAGACACCTAAAAATCATAAAAAACCATAAATCCTTAAAAAACAAAAAACCCCAAAACCCAAAAAAATGAAAAAAAAATCCCAAAAAACCATAAAAACTCTAAAACCTCACAATATCCTTAAAAACCATAAATACTAGAAAAATATTAAATAGGACGTAAATATAATTGACAACATTAAAAATCATAAAAAACTTTGAAAAATCCTATGAAAACATAAAAGAACAAAAAACGATTAAACCCCTTGAAAACCTGAAAATGAAAAAATCTCTAAATAACCAAAAAACCAAAAAAACCATAAAACCCTAAAAATATATAAAAACCCTACAACCCATAAAAACCTAAAAAATCATTAAAATCCCTAAAAACCCCTAAAAATGTTGAAAACGCCTAAGAAAACCATAAAAACCTAAAACACTTAAAACCCCTACAAACATAAAAACTCTATATCCCTTGAAACCCCTTAAAAGAACCTAAACACTTAAAACCCTTAAAACCCATAAATGATAAAACCCCAAAACCCCTAAAAATGATAAAAATGAACTAAAAATTCAAAAGAACATTTAAACCCCTAAAACATTAAAAACACTACAAAATAAAAAAAACCATAAAAACTCAAAAAAAAAAAACAAAAAAACCCAAATAAAACAACAAAGAACTAAAAAAATTAAAATACCTTAAAACCATCAAAATCTAGAAAAAAACCCTAACCCCCATAAAAATCCTAAAAATTCATAAAAACCCCTAAATACAATAAAAACAAAAAATACCCAGAAAACCCTTAAAGAAACATTAAAAACCTAAATATACTTAAAACCCCTAAATTTTAAAAAACTCAAAAATATTGAAAACCCTAATGCCCTCAAAATCCTTAAAAACCCAAAAAAACCCTAAAAATCATAAACAATAAAACAAATCCATAAAAATATAAAAAACCATAAAATCATATAATTGTTTTTGAAATCCTTAAAAACCAAAAAATACATAAAACCCATAAAAACCTAAAAAACAAAAAATGATAAAAAAACCCTAACAAGCTCCTAAAAATAGTAAAATCCCATAAATCCCATAAAATCAAATAAAAACCATAAAAAACATAAACAACCACTAAAAAATCTAAAAGCCCTTTAAACCAATAAAAATGATAAAAACACTAAAAACCATTAAAACCATTAAAAGTAAAAAAAAACACTAAAACCCCAAAAATAGTTATGAATCCTATAAAATACATAAAAATCCATAAAAACATTAAAAACCCTAAAAACACTGAAAAACCATAAGAAAAATTTAAAAATATAAATACAATTAAAACCCATAAAACTCTAAAAATTATAAAAACACTAAAAACAAAAAAACCATAAAAAATCAAATCACCAAAAAAACTCTTAAAACCATGAAACCCTTAAAAATATAAAAAACCTGAAAAATCACTAAAAATTATTTAAACCATTTTTAAAATCTAAAAATGTTCAAACCATTTAAAAACGTTTAAAACCATAAAAAATATAGAAAAACCATACATTGAGAAATCTAAAAATATTATAAAAACCCTAAAACCATCAAAATCCCTAAAAACGCTAAAACCATAAAATCCATAAAAACCCTAAAAATACAAAAAATTTCTAAAAATTTCAAAAAATGATCAAAAATGAAAGAATACACAATAAAAACCCTATTAATACAATAATAATTTAAAAATACCTTAGACCCAAAAACCAAAAATACAGAAAACCATAATAACCCATAAATTCATTAAAAATCCCTAAAAACAGCAATAACCATAAAATCCAAAAAAGAAATTAAAATCAATAAAAAGATAAAAATATCAAAAAACAATAAAAACCCCTATGAAAATCATAAAAACATAAAAACACTTAAAACCCCTAGAAAAAAACCATCTAAACCCAAAAAATCATAACAAGACATTAAAAACCCTAAATCCCTTAAAAATCATATATCCACCAAAAAAATGCTAGAATCCCAAAAAATATTTTGCAAACCCTAAAAACCCTAAAAACCATTTAAACCCCAAAAATGACAAAAAACAACTAAAAAAATATCAAAATCCTTTAAAAACCCCTAAAACCCCTAAAAAACATAAAACCCCTAAAAATCTAAACAAATACATAAAATCCATAAAAATGTAAAAACCCATAAAAACCAAATAACACCTAACAAAAAAATAAAATTTTAAAAAAACTTAAATGCCACAAAAACCAAAAATATGTTAAAACCCTTAAAAACACAATAAAACCCTAAAAACTATAAAAACCCTTAAAATCCATAAAAACCCATAAAATCATAAAAATGACCTAAAATTCAAAAAAAAAACCATAAAAACTACAAACACATAATTAAACCTAAAAACCATAAAAACACATAAAACCAATAAAAACCCTAAAAACACCAAAAACCCTAAAAATCCTAAAAGTCCATAAAACCCTAAAGACCTATAAAAACCATTAAACCCCCTAAAAACATTAAAAACCCTAAAACAAATAAAACCCAGAAAATCAAATAAAAACATTCAAACACTTTAAACCCCTAAAACATAAAAAATTATAAAAAAACATTGAACCCTAAAAAACTCACCAAACACTAAAACCCCCCAAAACCTTAAAAACCATACAGACACTCAAAATCGATAAAAAACCCTAAAATCACATAAATATCGAAAAAGACCCAAAATCCAAAAAAATTAAAAACCCTGAAAAACCTTTATAAAAACATAAAATCATACAATGTAAAAAAAAACTGAAAATCCAAAAATGCTAAAAACCATAAAAATCCTTAAAATCTAAAAAACTCAAAAAACATTCAAAATTCCTAAAAACCTAAAGATTTACAAAATACACAATAAATTCATAAAAATCCATAAAAATGTAAAAAATATATAAAATCAAAAGAAATCCATAAAAACACACTTAAAACACAGAATAAATCTTATAATACTAAAAATTCTAAAAAAACATAAAAATACCCTGAAACTATTAAACCCCAAAAAAACAAAAAATACCCATAGAAACCCTAGAAAACCCATAAAAATAATAAATACCCTTCAAAGCCTTTAAAATGTTAAAAATACTTAAAACCGATTTAAAATTCTAAAACCCCTAAAAAATCTCACATCAGTAAACCCTTAAAAATTATAAAAATCACAAAAAAACATAAAAATACCAAAAAATTTAAACAAACCATATCACTCTGAAAACACAATGAAAACCTTAAAAACCTAAAAATAATTAAAACACCAAAATATCTAAAAATTATAAAACCCTAAAAACCATTAACAAAGTTAAAAACCCTCGACATCCCTAAAAACCTCAAAAATAATAAAATCATAACAAATCCTTAAAAATCCCTGAAAACATAAAAAACCCTAAAACCCCTGAAAACACCTCAAACCTAAAAACCCCTGAAAAGTCTATGAACAAAAAACCCCCTAATAACCATTAAAGCATTAATATCTTTTGAAAATCATAAACCCTATAAAGACACTTAAACCCCAGTAAAAACACTAAAAATCCCTTTAATCCCCAAAAAACATTTAATCTCTAAAAAATATAAAAACCCCTAAAAACACAAAAAAACCCCTAAACCCCCAAAATATCCATAAAACCCCTAAAAACCCAAAAAAATATTAAATGTCCTAAAAAATATAAAAATCCATAAAAATATTAATAATGCAAAAACTATGGAAACCACTAAGAACACCATAAAAACCCAAAAAAATAAAACAATTAATAACATAAAAATGCTAACAATCCTAAAGAACGTGAAAAACCTAAAAGCTCTAAAGACCTCAAAATCCCAAAAAGAATAAATACAATAAAAACTATGAAAATACAAAAAAATTCATAAAAACAAAATAAAAAAATCATTTAAAAATTTAAATAAAACCCTAAAAACCAAAAAATATTTAAAACCCATAAAACATTAAAATACTAAAAACCCTAAAGAACCCCTCGAAAGACCCTAAAAATCATAAAAACCTTAAAATAAATAAAAACCCATTAACCACATAAAAACCCTACAAACCGTAAAAACCGTAACCAACCACTACAACTTTTGAAAACAAAAAAAATGTTAAAAAACATTAAAAATCTTTAAAAGCCATTTTAAAAAAAACCATAATAAACCTAAAAAACGCTAAAACCCCTAAAAATTCCTAAAAACCATTAAACCCATAAAAATATAAAAATTCCCTTAACATGACAGAAACTAATAAATCCCTAAAACTCTGATAAAACCTAATAAAACCTTAATAAGCCAAAAATAATTAAAACCCTTAAAAAGCAAAAATATACTAAAAAACATGAAAACATTAAAAACCATAAAACCCCAAAAAACTCCAAAACCCACTAAAACCAATAAAAAAACTAAAAAAAACCCCTTTAAAACTCTAATTTTATTTAAAAATGTGAAAAGACCTTAAAACCCTAAAACACAAAAAAAACATCTTAAAACCGCAAAAACGATAAAACCCTAAAAACCTTCAAATCCCTATAGAACCTAAAAACCCCATAAAAATAATAAAAAATCCACAAAAACACTAAAAATGTAAAAAACGTTGAAAAAACAAAAAAAAATAAAAAACTAAAAAAACATATAACCCAAAAAAACCAAAAAAACCCTTAGAGCCATAAAAACACAAAAACCATAAAAACCCATAAATCCCAAAAAAACCCCTAAGAACCATTAAAACCACAAATCCCACTAATAAATAAAAAAACCATTTAAAACTCCAAAAATGTAAATAACATTTATAAAATTAAATCCCTAAAAACGTAAAAAACCCCCTAAAACCCCAAAAAACCATAAAAACCCTAATCCATAAAAACCCTAAAACCCTACAAATTCATAATAACCTTTAAAACCATATAAATAATAAAAAATACATAAAATACCTCAAAACATAAGACACCCTAAAACCCTAAAAACCCATAAGAAAACATTAAAAACCTATAAACACGTAGAACCCCTAAAAACCCTAAAACACTAAAATCCCGAAAAACCATAAAACCCCTTAAATTCCCTAAAAACCCAAAAAACACAAAAACATATAAATATTTCTTAAAACTCCTAAAAAAAATTAACAAAACTAAAAAACTTGAACAAACCCTAAGAAAACATTAAATATCTGAAAACAATTAAAATGAGGAAAAAACATAAAAAACACTAAAATTCCTAAAAACCATAAATAGACCACAAAAACCATAATAACCATAATAACCCTTTAAACCATTAAAATGCTAAAAATACATAAAAACCCTAAAAACCAACTAAAAAGACCAAAAACAAATTAAAACAAAGAAATTAAAAAAAAACTCTAAACACCCATAGAACCATAAAAACTCAAGAAAAATCCAAAAGGCCCAAAAACACATGAAACCCATATAAGCTCTAAAAAATACTCAAGATCACCAAAACCCTAAAAAATATAAAGATCTGAATAAATTAATAAAAATCCCTTGATATGAATGAAATCCATAAAAACCATGAAAAATGTATAAAAAAATTAAAGATATAAAAAATAATTGTATCCCCTAAAAACCTAAAAAACTCTAAAACCCCACAAAATTAAAAATATCCCTAAACACCCATAAAATATCTCAAGTTTACAAAAACCATTAAAAATCCTAAATATTCCAAAAAAACATAAAAATGGAAAAAACCCCTAAAAATATTGAAAATTCCTAATAAAACAATAAAAACCTAAAAACACTTAAATCTCATAAAAACCTAAAAACAAAAAAAATCCTAAAAATCCTAAACAACCCTAAAAACCCCTAAAACCCAAAAAACCGTAACACATTAAGAACCCGTAAAACCAATAAAAACCCAAAAACTTCTAAAAAAATCTAAAAACCTTTTAAACCACTAATAATGTTGATAAACAATAAACCCATAAAACCCAAACAAACTCAAGAAACCCCCTAAAAACCAATTAAAAAAACCTTAACAACCCTAAATATTATCATAATAAAAAAATCCCTAAAAACTATTAAAATCCAAAAAAATCCATAAAATGTTAAAAGCCCAAATAACATATAATTAATGAGACCGTAAAAACAAAAAAAACACTTAACTCCCCTAAAAACATAAAAATGCTAAAAACCCCAAAAAATTCCTAAAAACACTAAAAAACAAAAACAACCGTAAAAAATCATTAAAAACTTAAAAAAAATAAAATACAAAAAAATTTAAAAATCTTTAAAACCCTAAAAACCCCTACAACCATGAAAATCCCGGTGAAAACCATAAAAACAAAGAAAGACTTAAACCCGTAAAACCCAAAAACCCTAAATGACTACAGAAACCTAAAAGCATAAAAACCATAAAACCCCATAAAAAACCTTAAAAACACAAAACCCAATAAAACTATTAAAAATCACTAAAAAATCTAAAACCCCTTTAAACACATAAGAATGATAAAAAGCTTTAAAAACAATAAAACCCCAAAAAACTCAAAAAACACTAAAAACCTAAATCCTTTAAAACCCTAAAAAACCTCAATATCCCTAAAACCCTAAAAACCATTAAAATAAAAAAAATCAAAAAAAGTCCCTAAAATCCTTAAAAAAACCAAAAAACCCAAAAAAAAAACCCTTAAACAAATAAAAAAAATTAATACCCCTAAAGATGATAAAATATCTAAAACACAAAAAACCCTGAAACCCTATTAAAATTCCTAAAAATCCCTAAAAATCAATGAAAATGTAAAAATAGTAAAAACACATAAAACATATAAGAAAACCATAAAAACCTAAAAACACTTAAAACCCATGAAGATGCTAAAAACCCTAAAATCCAGAAAAGACAATCAAAATCTGAAAAACCATAAAAATGACTAAAAAAATTTAAAATATCCTAAAAACCCTACATTCCCAATGAAAATATAAAAACCCTTGATAACCTTGAAAACATTATAAACTCTAAAAAACCATAAAACCCAAAAAAATTTAAAAAAAATAAAACCCCAAAAAACCATAAAACCCTAAAAATTATATAAAACCCAAAAAAACCTCAAAATCCCTAATACCCCAAAAAAATTATAAAAATCATAAAATATCTCTAAAAATCCATAAAAATTTAAAACCCCTAAAAAATTGAAAACACATAAGAAAACCATAAAAACCTAGAAAGACTTAAAACCCCTAAAAACCCTAAAAATTATCAAAACATAAAAAACAAAAAATCCCCCAAAATACTAAAAACACTAAAAACCCATTAAAATAATAAAAAGCTGTAAAAGTCATTAAAATTAAAAACCCTAAATACCATGGATACCCCTATGAACACCATAAAAACAAAAACCTATTAAACCCCCTAAAAACCTAAAAACACCAAAAAACCATAAAAAATCCCCTAAAAACAATAAAATACTAAAAACCTTAACACCCCTAAAACCAAACAAACCTGAAAATAAACTAAAAACTAGAAAACCGCTTTAAAAACCTAAAAACATTAAAAATCATAAAAAAAACCATAAAACCCCCAAAAAAATAAAAAACCCCAAAAAACCCAAAAAACCATAAAAACCCTAAAATCACTAAAACCCCTAAAAATCAAGGAAAATACAAAAAAACCATAAAAATATCTAAAATAATTAAAATTGCCTAAATATTTAAAGACCCTAAATACCCAAAAAAAAATCCTAAGAATACTTTAAAAACGTAAAAACATGTATAACCGATAAAAACCTAAAAATGATAAAAACATTAAAAACTATCAGAACTACTAAAAACCATAAAAATCCAAAAAAACCTAAAAATCCCTAAAAATATAATAAATCATAAAATATCTGAAACCCCTGATGAAGACCGTAAAAACCTCAAAATAAAAAAAATAACCCAGAAAAATATAAAAAACCCAAAAAAACTCTCAACAACAACAAAAAACTCAAAAAAACCCCTTTAAACACCTAAAAATGTTTAGAATCATTGAAACCCTTAAAAACTAAAAAAACTCCAAAAAATACCATAAAAACTAAGAAAACCATAAAACAATAAAAACTCAAAAAACACTAAAATCCATAAAAATTACCTAAAACCATAGAAATCCAAAATATCCCTAAAAATACCTAAAAACCAAAAAACCTTGAAAACCTTGAAATCCCCTACGAAAAAATTAGAAACCTAAAAATAATTAAAACAACAAAAAACCCTAAAAAATCAAAAAACACTAAAAATCCTAAAAGTCCTAAAAATTTTAAAAACCATAAAACCCAAAAAAACACAAAAACCCAAAAATAACCCCTAAAAATCACAAAAAATCATAGAAATCCATTAATCACGTGAATTTTTTTAAAAAAACTAAAAAATAATTAATACAATAATGAACTCCAAAACCCTAAAATACCAAAATAATCATTAAAACCATAAAAACATAAACCCCTCAAAATCCCAAATAACCCAAAAAAATAAAAAAAAATCCACTAAATTTCCTAAAAATCTCAAAAATACAGAAAAATCAAAAACTACCATGAAAACCCGTAACAAAACCATAATAACATAAAAACACTTAAAACCACTATAAATAATAAAATTCCTAAAACCATAAAAACTAAAACCCCTAAAATCCAAATAAATATTATAAAAACCTACAAATGCATAAAATTTTATAAAAACATAAAAACTCTAAAAACCCTAAAATAAAATAAAGAAACTTTATAAGATAAAAAAAATTAAACCCCTAAAACCCTAAAAAACATAAGACCATAAAATCCCAAAAAATAGTGTAAAACCCTAAGAACACTAAAATCCTAAGAAGCCCATATAAAACATAAAACCTAAAAACCCATTAAAACATTAAAAATTTTAAAAAAATAAAAACACTTCAATATCCAGAAAACCTGAAAACTCTAAAACCTATAAAATCCTAAAAGTTCCCTAAAAACCCTCAAACGTAAAAACCCCTAAAAACATGAAAAACCCTATGAATTCCTTAAAAACCAAAAAACACTCGAAACCCCAAAAAACATACAAAAAACTAAAAACACAAAAATATTAAATATATCCAAAAACCATAGAACCCCTAAATACCATAAAACCCCAAAAAACAATAAAAAACATAAAAAAAAGAAAACCAAAAAACAACTAAAAACTCTATAAACCCTTTAAGCCCCTTAAAACAATAAAAAACTTCAAAATATAAAAAATATTAAAAAACACTAAATCCTCAAAAAACCATGAAACTCTAAAACCCACAAAACTCTTAAAATAACTAAAACCCCTTAAGAACCATAAAAATCCTAAAAATCCCTAAAAATCCCTAAAAATGAATAAAACCCTAAAATCCATGAAAACCCATTGTCAAAACATAAAAACCAAAAATCTTTAAAACCCCTAAAAACTAAAAAAATGATAAAACCCTTGAAACCCTCCCAAAAAAATAAAAAAATACTTAAAATACACAAATCCGAAAAATGATCATAAAAATAAAAAAAAATCTATTTAAATCCCTATAAATTTAAAACCCATAATAATCGAGAGAACCTCTAAGAAAACCATAAAAACATAATATTAGTTAAAACGTATAAAAAACTAAGACACTCTAAAAATCCCAAAAACCATAAAAAGTCCCTAAAATTCCTAGAACCCTTAAAACCATAAACCCTAAAAACCTGAAAACCCTAAAAAACCATAAAAACACTAGAAAACCACTAAAAACACTAAAACTATTTAAACCCCTAAAAATTAAGAAAACTATAGAAGACATTTAAGAGCCTAAAAATCTCAAAAACCCCTAAAAATATGAAAACCCCCTAAAACCATTAAAAAAATGTTAAAAACTCCAAAACCCCCCTCAAATACCAAAAAAGACTAAAAACTATAAAAATAATAAATATCCTTAAATAATAAAAATCTAAAAAACAACCCTAACACCTAGAAAAACTCTAGAAAAACTAAAAAATATAAAATCACTTAAAACTGGAAAAACCAAAAAACACAAAAAACCATAAAAAACTCTAAAAACCCTAAAAAATCGTAAAATAATAAAAACCCGTATTAATCACCTAAAATGTAAAATATAAAAAAAAACCTACAAACCCCGATGAAAAACATCAAACCCTAAAATCACTGCAAACCCAAAAAAAACATAAAAACACTAAAAATCCAAAAATACCAAAAATACCTTAAAAACCCTTAAAAACCAAAGGAAACAACAAAACCATTAAAATCCTTAAGACCTCATAATAACCCTAGAACCACAATAAAAAAATCTAAAAAAAATTTTAACACCTAAAAACATTAAAAAACTCTTAAAAGCATTAAAACCCCTAAAAATTAAAACAAACTCAAAAAAACCTAAAAAAACAAAAAAAAACCCAAAAACCGTCAAAATCAGAAAAAACCCGAAAACAATAATATTACATAAAAATCCCTAAAAATACTTGAAACACTGAAAATACAATAAAAATCAAAAAAAAATAGCAAAAAATATCTAAAATAATTAAAAACCCTGAAAACAATTAAAAATACTAATAAAATCTTAAAAACGTAATAACATCAAAACCCATAAAAACTCATAAAAACCGAAAAAATGATAAAAATCCAAAAAACCCCAAAAGACCCATAAAAACACAAAAACCACTAAAAAAATAAAAACTCATAATAAAACCCAAAAAAATTAAACAACCACTGAATCCCTAATGACATTTTTACCCCTAAAAATTTTAAATACACTAAAAATCCTTAAAAACCCTAAAAAATAAAAAAAACCTTAAGATCCAAAAAAACTCATAAAAAACTTAAAAAACTAAAAACCCAAAACCTCCTAAAAACCCTAGAAACCTAAAAAACATAAAAAAATTCTAAAAATACCATTAACAAATCTAAAAGCTTATAAAACCCATTAAACCGTGGAAAAACCTAAAAAAAATCATAAAAACCTAAAAACTCTTAAATCCCTCAGAATCCTAAAAGATGTTAAAACCATAGAAAACCCAAAATCCCCTAAAACCCCAAAATTAACTAAAAACTCTAAAAAACATTAAACCCCTAAAAATGATAAGAAAAATTTAAAAATACTTAAAAACACTAAAAAAATCGAAAAACCTCCAAAAACTAATATATATATATATATATATGTATATATAATCCCAAAAAACCCTTCAAATCCCAAAATAACCCTAAAAACCATAAAAATCATACAAATGTATTAATAATCCCAAAAAATATTAAAAACACTAAAAACCCTAAAACCCCTCTAACAAATCCATAAAAATTTAAAAACACTTATAGCCCGTATAAACCAAAAAAACACAAAAAGCCCTAAATCACCCTAAAAACCCGGAAAACACTAAAACCCATAAAAACATAAAACCACTAAAATATATAAAAGCCTTTAAACCACTAAAAATATAAAAAACTCTTAAAAACCTTTAAAACCCTAAAAATCCCTAAATAATGTAAAAATCCCTAAAAACCGTAAAACACATAAGAATCCATAAAATTAACTAAAAGTCCCTAAAAACAAAAAAAACCCTAAAAACCTTGAAAACCCCTAAGACAACTGGGAAAAAACACATAATACCCCTAAAAACCATAAAAATGCTAAAACCTATAAAAACCTTAAAAACACAAAATCCCTAAAAACCGAAAGACCATTAAAATCCTAAAAAACCTAAAAACCCCTAAAAAACCAAAAAACCAGAAACAAACCACAATAACACTTTAAATACATAATTACACATAAAATGACTAAAAACCTAAAAATCCTAAAAACTCCCTAAAAAGGCAATAAAACTCCTAAAAACCCTAATAACCCTAAAAACCTTTAAAACCCTAAAACCCATTAAAATCATTACAACCCAAAAAAAGATTAAACCCCTTATAACCCCTAAAAACATTACAAAACTCTAAAAAACCTAAAAAACATAAAAATACTCTTGAAAATCCCTAAAGACCCCCCAAAACCCTAAAAACACTTATAAACTCTAAAATTAAAAAAAAATCCAAAAAACCTAAAAACCATTGAAATAAACAAGATATCTAAAAATAACTAAAAATGAAGAAATCCCGTAAAAACCAAAAAATGCTAAAACAATAAAAATCACTTAAAACTATGTAAGGCCTCAAATACCTAAAAACCCAACAAATATTAGAAATCCTAATTAATCCCTAAAAATACATAATAAACTAAAAAAAATTAGAAATCATCAAAAAATAAGAAAACCTTAAAACCCTAAAAGCGCTTATAACCCCTAAAAACCTAAAACCACATAAAAACCATAAAATTCCTAAAAACATTAAAAAACCATAAACCTCTAAAAACCTCAAAAAACCAAAAAAACTGTAAAAAACAATTAAACCCCTAAACAATTTTAAGAAATATAGAAATCCTATAAAACCCTAAAAACATAAAAAACCAATTCAAAACCTAAAACCCCACATAACAAAAAAAACCATAATACCTCAAAATACCTATTAATCATAGAAACTCATTAAAATACATAGAACCCTAAAAATACCTAAAATGTTAAACACCCCAATAAAATATAATAAAACCATTAAAACCTAAAAAAACTTCAAACCCCTAAAAACCTAAAACTTATAAATAGCCAAAAAATTATAAAAACCATAAAATCCCAAAAAATCAATAAAAACCAATAAAATTCCAAAAGAAACTAAAAATATCTAAAAATGTAAAAACCCAAAAAAACATTAAAACCCCTAAAGAAACCATAAAAACTAAAAAATACTTAGAACCCCTAAAACCCCTAAAGGACCCCAAAGAACTAAAAATCATAAAAACTATAAAAACTCCATAAACCTATAAAAACTCTAAAACCTATAAAAACCATTAAAAACAACTAAAAATTATAGAACCCTTTAAACCCCTGAAAACTTTTAAAACTCTAAAAAACCACAAAACCCTAAAAACATAAAAAACCCCTAAAACCCAAAAAAATGATAAAATACCTAAAAACCATAAAACCCCCTGAAAACCCTAAAACTTCTAAAAGACCCAAAAAATAATAAAAATCCAAGAAAAGAATAAAAATTCCCTAGAAATACCTAAAAACATATTAATCCCTAAAACCCCTAAAAACCCTTAGAAACCCATAAAAACCTAAAAACACTCAAAACCCCGAAAGATGAAAAAACTACTGAAAAAATAAAAGTACCCAAAAAACCAAAAAACCCCAAAACACCCTGAAAGCCCAAAAAACCCCTAGAAACACTAAAAACCAAAAAAGTACTAAAAATAACTAAAACCATAAAAATCAGTGAAAACTAGAAAAACCTCAAGAAAATTTTAAAACCCTAAAAAACTAAAAAAACATAAATAACAAAAAATACTAAAAACCATAAAACCCCAAAAATAAACTAAAACCCCTAAAAATAGTAAAAACCCCTAAAAATTAAAAAAACCTAAAGTCCCATAAAACTGTAAAATCCATAAAAACCACTAAAACTCTAAAAACTTATTAAAACCCTAAAAAGATAAAGAACTCTAAAACCCCCAAAAAACCTAAAAACTAAAAAATACCAAAAAAGTGAAAAACAAAAAACACTTAAAACCCCCCCAAAAAATATAAAACAATTAAAATCTCAAAAATCCCTAAAAACAATAAAACCATTAGAATCCATAAAAACTCTAAAACCAGAAAAAAAACATAAAAGATCATAAAATCCCTAAAAAAGTAAAATAAAAATTAAAAACCTGAAAAACCATTAGTTAACCTAAAAAACCAAAAAACACAAAAAATCCCTAAAAACCATTAAATGTGCTAAAACTCCTAAAATACCCAAGAATCCTTAAAACCCTTAAAAACCATAAAACCCATAAAACCAAAAAACACTCAAAACCCATAAAACCCATAAAACCCAACTAAAAACATTAGAACCACTTCAATCCTCTAAAATATTGAAAAATTATAAAAAATAAGAAAAACAATAAAAAACTAAAAAAACCATAAAATCCAAAAAAACATCAAGACCCTAAAACCCATCAAAATCTATAAAGCCCCCAAAAACCTATAAAAATCCTAAAAAATCTTTAAAATTCCAAAAAAAACTTAAAAAACTCAAAAACCCTGAAAACCCCTAAGGAAACCTTAAAAACCTCAAAAAACTTAAAACCCATCAAAACCGAAAAATGATAAGAACCCAAAAAAACCCAAAAATTCCAAAAATTCCTCAAAATCACTAAATATCTGAAAGAACCATAAAAACAAAAAAAAAACCCTAAAAATCAATAAGACATAAAGCCTGAAAAACCACTAAAAATCACTAAGAAAAC
Organism: Viscum album; assembly: GCA_963277665.1. NCBI lineage: Eukaryota > Viridiplantae > Streptophyta > Magnoliopsida > Santalales > Viscaceae > Viscum > Viscum album. Next base: position 2,121,459,071 of record OY728120.1, read on the forward strand.
CACAAAAACCTTAAAAGACATAAAACACCTAAAAACCTAAAAATTGCAAAAACCCTTAGAAACCCTAAATCCCAGAAAACCCTCAAAATCCTAATGAATCATATAAACCATTAAAATCTAAAAAAATCCCTAATATCATAAAAACACTAAAAACCCTGAAAAACCATAAGAAATCTTAAAAAATTAAAACATTTAAACCCTTTAAAAACCAAAATAATCTAAAAACACTAAAAACCATAAAATCATATAAAATTCATAAAAATCCCTAAAATATAGAAAATCCATAAACTTCCTAAAACCACTAAGAAAAATTTAAAAACCTAAAAAAAATTAAAACCCCAAAAAAACCAAAAAACCCAAAAATCACTAAAAACCCTTAAAAGACCCAAAAAACACGAAAACCCCCTTAAAACCATATAAAACTTGAAAACCCCATAAAAATAAAAATACCTGAAAGACTATAAAAACCATTTAAACTCCAAGATTAGTTAAAAACTCTAATAACCATAAAAACAATAAAATATCAAAAAACACAAAAAAGCCATAAAACCCATAAAAACTATAAAAGTCTCAAAATCTATTAAAACCCTAAAAACCATTAAAATCCAAAAATTGCCTTAAAAACCTTACGAACATAAAAACCAGAAAAAAACACTAAAAGACCCATGGAAAAATAAAAGAACCTAAAAAATACTAATGTCCTTAAAAACACAAAAAACACCAAAAACCCTAAAAATCCATAAAAACCCAAAAATACTCTAAAAATCCTGAAAACCCTAAAAACCCTAAAATACCTTAAAATACATAAAAACCCTAAAACCCTAAAACCCCACAAATATACCGAACAGTATCCCTAAAAATTCCTAAAAATGTAAAAAATCCTAAAACCCTTAAGGATACAATAAAAATAAAAAACACTAAAATCCCTTAAAAACCTAAAAAAATGCTAAATACATTTAAAAAACCATAAAAACCACAAAAAAACATAAAACCCATTAAAACCCCTAAAACCCTAAAACCCCATTAAAATACTAAAACCCCTTAAAACCCATAAAAATGTTAAAAAAATATAAAGAACATTTAAACCCTAAAAAAACACTGAATCCCCCCCTAAATCCCCAAAATCTTTAAAAACTAGAATATTCCAAAAAATCCATGGGAAATTAAAAAACCCTGATATCCATTAAAAAAAGTTACAAATCATAAAAACTAAAAAAATTCAAAACACAAAAAACATAAAAAACACTAAAACATATGAAAACCCTAAAAACCCCCTAAAAATCCCTAAAACCCTAAAAACCCTTAAAAATCCAAAAAATTCACCAAAAATACCAAAAAACCTAAAAAACCTCAAAACCATGAAAACCCCAAATAACACCTTAAAAACCCCAAAAACAATTTGAACCCCTAAAAACATAAATTCACTAAAAACTTAATAAAACCATAAAAGTCCTTAAAAACCTTAAAAACACAGAAAACATCAAAAAACACAAAAATTAGTAAAAACATAAATAACCTAAGATCCAAACAATTCCTAACACCCCACTAAAACTGTTAAAATATTTTATACCCAAGAAAGGTTAAAAGTTATAAAAAACTAAAACACCTAAGAACTATAAAAACCCTAAAAACCTCAAAATACATAAAACCCCTAAAACCATAAAAACCTAAAACATCCCAAAAATTCCCTAAAACATAAAAAAACCTAAAATCCTTGAAAGACCACAAGAAAACCTTAAAACCATAAAACATTAAAAACTCCTAAAATACACTAAAAACACTAAAAATCACTAAAAACCTTTAAAACCCTCAAAATCCTCAAAATATCTAAAATACCATAAAACCATAAAAATTATAAAACCATGAAAAACCATTATAAAAACATAAAATCATACAATGTAAAAAAACAACTAAAAATCCAAAAATGCTAAAAACCATAAAAATACTTAAAATCTAAAAAACTCAAAAAACATTCAAAATTCCTAAAAACCAAAAGATTTACAAAAAACATAATAAATTCATAAAAATCCATAAAAATGTAAAAAATATATAAAATCAAAAGAAATCAATAAAAACACACTTAAAACACAGAATAAATCTTATAATACTAAAAACGCTAAAAAACATAAAAATACCCTGAAACTATTGAACCCCAAAAAACAAAAAATAACCATAAAAACCCTAGAAAACCCATAAAAATAATAAATACCCTTTAAGGCCTTTAAAATGTTAAAAATCCTTAAAACCCATTTAAAATTATAAAAGCCCTAAAAAATCTTACATCAGTAAACCCTTAAAAATTATAAAAATCACAAAAAAACATAAAAATCCCAAAAATTTTACAAAAACCATATCACTCTGAAAACACAATGAAAACCTTAAAAACGTAAAAATAATTAAAACACCAAAATATCTAAAAATGATAAAACCCTAAAAACCATTAACAAAGTTAAAAACCCTCGACATCCCTAAAAACCTCAAAAAGAATAAAATCATAACCAATCCCTAAAAATCCCTGAAAACATAAAAAACCCTAAAACCCCTGAAAACACCTCAAACCTAAAAACCCCTGAAAAGTCTATGAACAAAAAACCCCCTAATAAACATTAAAGCATTAATATCTTTTGAAAATCATAAACTCTATAAAGACCCTTAAACCCCACTAAAAACTCTAAAAATCCCTTTAATCCCCAAAAAACATTTAATCTCTAAAAAATATAAAAACCCATAAAAACACAAAAAAAACCCCTAAACCCCCAAAATATCCATAAAACCCCTAAAAAACCAAAAAAATATTAAATGTCCGAAAAATATACAAATCCATAAAAATATTAATAATGCAAAAACTATGGAAACCACTAAGAACACCATAAAAACCTAAAAAAACAAAACAATTAATAACATAAAAATGCTAAAAATCCTAAAGAACGTGAAAAACCTAAAAGCTCTAAAAACCTCAAAATCCCAAAAGGAATAAATACAATAAAAACTATGAAAATACATAAAAATACATAAAAACAAAATAAAAAAATAATTTAAAAATTTAAATAAAACCCTAAAAACCAAAAAATATTTAAAACCCATAAAACATTAAAATACTAAAAACCCTAAAGAACCCCTCGAAAGACCCTAAAAATCATAAAACCCTTAAAATAAATAAAAACCCATTAACCACATAAAAACCCTACAAACCATAAAAACCCTAACCAACCACTACAACTTTTGAAAACTATAGAAATGTTAAAAAACTTTAAAAATCTTTAAAATCCATTTAAAAAAAAACCATAATAAACCTAAAAAACGCTAAAACCCCTCAAAATTCCTAAAAACCATTAAACCCATAAAAACATAAAAATTCCATTAACATGAAAAAAACTAATAAATCCCTAAAACTCTGATAAAACCTAATAAAACCTTAATAAGCCAAAATTAATTAAAACCCCTAAAAACCAAAAATATACTAAAAAACATGAAAACATTAAAAACCATAAAACCCCAAAAAACCCCCAAAACCCTACTAAAACCAATAAAAAAACTAAAAACTAAAAAACCCTTTAAAACTCTAATTTTTTTTAAAAAATGTGAAAAGACATTAAAACCCTAAAACACAAAAAACATCTTAAAACCGAAAAAACGATAAAACCCTAAAAACCTTCAAATCCCTATAGAACCTAAAAACCCCATAAAAATCATAAAAAAGCCACAAAAACACTAAAAATGTAAAAAACGTTGAAAAAACAAAAAAAACATTAAAAAACTAAAAAATCATATAACCCAAAAAACCATAAAAACCCTTAGAGCCATAAAAACACAAAAACCATAAAAACCCATAAATCCCAAAAAAACCCCTAAGAACCATTAAAACCAAAAATCCCACTAATAAATCAAAAAACCATTTAAAACTCTAAAAATGTAAAAAACATTTATAAAATTAAAACCCTAAAAACGTAACAAAACCTCCTAAAACCCCAAAAAACCATAAAAACCCTAATCCATAAAAACCATAAAACCCTACAAATTCATAATAACCTTTAAAACCATATAAATAATAAAAAATACATAAAATACCTCAAAACATAAGACACCCTAAAACCCTAAAAACCCATAAGAAAACTTTAAAAACCTATAAACACGTAGAACCCCTAAAAACCCTAAAACACTAAAATCCCGAAAAACCATAAAACCCCTCAAATTCCCTAAAAACCCAAAAAACCCATAAAAATATAAAATATTTCTTAAAACTCCTAAAAAAATTAACAAAACTAAAAAACTTGAACAAACCCTAAGAAAACATTAAATATCGGAAAACATTTGAAATGAGGAAAAAACATAAAAAACACTAAAATTCCTAAAAACCATAAATAGACCACAAAAACCATAATAACCATAAAAACCCTTTAAACCATTAAAATGCTAAAAATACCTAAAAACCCTAAAAACCAACTAAAAAGACCAAAAACAAATTAAAACAAAGAAATTAAAAAAAACTCTAAACACCCATAGAACCATAAAAACTCAAGAAAAATCCAAAAGGCCCAAAAACACATGAAACCCATATAAGCTATAAAAAATACTCAAGATCACCAAAACCCTAAAAAATATAAAGATCTGAATAAATTAATAAAAATCCCTTGATATGAATGAAAACCATAAAAACCATGAAAAATGTATAAAAAATTAAAGATATAAAAAATAATTTTATCCCCTAAAAACCTAAAAACTCTAAAACCCCACAAAATTAAAAATATCACTAAACACCCATAAGATATCTCAAGTTTACAAAAACCATTAAAAATACTAAATATTCCAAAAAAACATAAAAATGGAAAAAAAACCCCTAAAAAGATTGAAAAATCCTAATAAAACTATAAAAACCTAAAAACCTAAAAACACTTAAATCTCATAAAAACCTAAAAACACTAAAAATCCTAAAAATCCTAAACAACCCTAAAAACCCCTAAAACCCATAAAACCCTAACACATTAAGAACCCGTAAAACCAATAAAAACCCAAAAAATTCTAAAAAAATCTAAAAACCTTTTAAACCACTAATAATGTTGATAAACAATAAACCCATAAAACCCAAACAAACTCAAGAAACACCCTAAAAACCAATAAAACAAAAAAACCTTAACAACCCTAAATATTATCATAATAAAAAAATCCCTAAAAACCATTAAAATCCAAAAAAAATCCATAAAATGTTAAAAGCCCAAATAATCTATAATTAATGAGACTGTAAAAACAAAAAAACACTTAACTCCCCTAAAAACATAAAAATGCTAAAAACCCCAAAAAATTAAAAAAAAACACTAAAAACAAAAAAAAACCGTCAAAAATCATTAAAAACCTAAAAAAAATAAAATACAAAAAATTATAAAAATCCTTAAAACCCTAAAAACCCCTACAACCATGAAAGTCCCTGTGAAAACCATAAAAACAAAGAAACACTTAAACCCGTAAAACCCAAAAACCCTAAATGACTACAGAACCCTAAAACCATAAAAACCATAAAACCCCATAAAAAGCCTTAAAAACACAAAACCCAATAAAACTATTAAAAATCACTAAAAAATCTAAAACCCCTTTAAACACATAAGAATGATAAAAAACTTTAAAAACAATAAAACCCCAAAAAAACTCAAAAAACACTAAAAAAATAAATCCTTTAATACACTAAAAAACCTCAATATCCCTAGAACCCTAAAAACCATTAAAATAAAAAAAATCAAAAAAAGTCCCTAAAATCCTTAAAAAAACCAAAAAACCCAAAAAAAAACCCTTAAACAAATAAAAAAATTAATACCCTTAAAGATGATAAAATCTCTAAAACACAAAAAACCCTGAAACCCTATTAAAATTCCTAAAAAGCCCTAAAAATCAATGAAAATGTAAAAACACTAAAAACACATAAAACATATAAGAAAACCATAAAAACCTAAAAACACTTAAAACCCATGAAGTTGCTAAAAACCCTAAAATCCAGAAAAGACAATCAAAATCTGAAAAACCATAAAAACGACTAAAAAAATTTAAAATATCCTAAAAAACCTACATTCCCAATAAAAATATAAAAACCCTTGATAACCTTGAAAACATTAAAAACTCTAAAAAACCATAAAACCCTAAAAAATTTAAAAACCATAAAACCCCAAAAAACCATAAAACCCTAAAAATTATATAAAAACCAAAAAAACCTCAAAATCCCTAATACCCCAAAATAATTATAAAAATCATAAAATATCTCTAAAAATCCGTAAAAATGTAAAACCCCTAAAAATTTGAAAACACATAAGAAAACCATAAAAACCTAGAAACACATAAAACCCCTAAAAACCCTAAAAATTATCAAAACATAAAAAACAGAAAATCCCTCAAAATACTAAAAACACTAAAAACCCATTAAAATAATAAAAAGCTGTAAAAGTCATTAAAATTAAAAACCCTAAATACCATGGATACCCCTATGAAAAACATAAAAACAAAAACCTATTAAACCCCCTAAAAACCTAAAAACACCTAAAAACCATAAAAAATCCCCTAAAAACCATAAAATACTAAAAACCTTAACACCCCTAAAACCATAAAAACCTGAAAATAAACTAAAAACTAGAAAAACGCTTTAAAAACCTAAAAACATTAAAAATCATAAAAAAACCATAAAACCCCCCAAAAAATAAATAACCCCTAAAAACCCAAAAAACCATAAAAACCCTAAAATCACTAAAACCCCTAAAAATCAAGGAAAATACAAAAAACCCATAAAAATATCTAAAATCATTAGAATTGCCTAAATATTTTAAGACCCTAAATACCAAAAAAAAATCCTAAGAATACTTTAAAAAAGTAAAAACATGTATAACCGAAAAAAACCTAAAAATGATAAAAACATTAAAAACTATCAGAACTACTAAAAACCATAAAAATCCAAAAAACCCTAAAAATCCCTAAAAATATAATAAATCATAAAATATCTGAAACCCCTGATGAAGACCATAAAAACCTCAAAATAAAAAAAATAACCCATAAAAATAAAAATAAAAACCCAAAAAAACTCTCAACAACAACAAAAAACTCAAAAAACCCCCTTTAAACCCCTAAAAATGTTTAGAATCATTGAAACCCTTAAAAACTAAAAAAACTCCAAAAAATACCATAAAAACCTAAGAAAACCATAAAATAATAAAAACTCAAAAAAACACTAAAAACCATAAAAATTCCCTAAAACCATAGAAATCCAAAATATCTCTAAAAATACCTAAAAACCAAAAAAAACCTTGAAAACCTTGAAATCCCCTAAGAAAAAATTAGAAACCTAAACATAATTAAAACAACAAAAAACCCTAAAAAAATCAAAAAACACTAAAAATCCTAAAAGTCCTAAAAATTTTAAAAACCATAAAACCCAAAAAAACACAAAAAACCAAAAATAACCCCTAAAAATCACAAAAAATCATGGAAATCCATTAAACACAAGAATTTTTATAAAAAAACTAAAAAATAATTAAAACAACAATGAACTCCAAAACCCTAAAATACCAAAATAATCATTAAAACCATAAAAACATAAACCCCTCAAAATCCCAAAAACCCCAAAAAAATAAAAAAAATCCATTGAATTTCCTAAAAATCTAAAAAATACAGAAAAATCAAAAACTACCATGAAAACCCTTAACAAAACCATAATAACATAAAAAAACTTAAAACCACTATAAATAATAAAATTCCTAAAACCATAAAAACTAAAACCCCTAAAATCCAAATAAATATTATAAAAACCTACAAATGCATAAAATTTTATAAAAACATAAAAAACTCTAAAAACCCTAAAATATATTAAAGAAACTTTAAAAGATAAAAATAATTAAACCCCTAAAACCCTAAAAAACATAAGACCCTAAAATCCCAATAAATAAAGTAAAACCCTAAGAACACTAAAATCCTAAGAAACCCATATAAAACATAAAACCTAAAAACCCATAAAAACATTAAAAATTTTAAAAAATTAAAAACACTTCAAACCCCCGAAAACCTGAAACTCTAAAACCTATAAAATCCTAAAAGTTCCCTAAAAACCCTCAAACGTAAAAACCCCTAAAAACATGAAAAACCCTATGAAATCCTTAAAAACCAAAAAACACTAGAAACCCCAAAAAACATACAAAACACTAAAAACACAAAAAATATTAAATATATCCAAAAACCATAGAACCCCTAAATACCATAAAACCCCAAAAAACAATAAAAAAACATAAAAAAAAGAAAACCAAAAAACAACTAAAAACTCTATAAACCCTTTAAGCCCCTTAAAACAATAAAAAACTTCAAAATATAAAAAATATTAAAAAACACTAAATCCTCAAAAAACCATGAAACTCTAAAACCCTCAAAACCCTCAAAATAACTAAAACCCCTTAAGAACCATAAAAAGCCTAAAAATCCCTAAAAATCCCTAAAAATGAATAAAACCCTAAAATCCATGAAAACCCATTGTCAAAACATAAAAACCAAAAATCTTTAAAAGCCCTAAAAACCAAAAAAATGATAAAACCCTTAAAACCCTCCCAAAAAAATAAAAAAATTCTTAAAATACACAAATCTGAAAAATGATCATAAAAATAAAAAAAATCTATTTAAATCCCTATAAATTTAAAACCCCTAATAATCGAGAGAACCTCTAAGAAAACCATAAAAACATAATATTAGTTAAAACGTATAAAAAACTAAGACACTCTAAAAATCCCAAAAACCATAAAAAGTCCCTAAAATTCCTAGAACCCTTAAAACCATAAACCCTAAAAACATAAAAACCCTAAAAAACCATAAAAACACTAGAAAACCACTAAAAACACTAAAACTATTTAAACCCCTAAAATGTAAGAAAACTATAGAAGACATTTAATAGCCTAAAAATCTCAAAAACCCCTAAAAATATGAAAAACCCCTAAAACCATAAAAAACGTTAAAAACTCCAAAACCCCCCTCAAATACCAAAAAAGACTAAAAACTATAAAAATAATAAAAATCCTTTAATAATAAAAATCTAAAAAACAACCCTAACACCTAGAAAAACTCTAGAAAAACTAAAAAATATAAAATCACTTAAAACTGGAAAAACCAAAAAACACAAAAAACCAAAAAAAACTCTAAAAACCCTAAAAAATCGTAATATACCAAAAACTCATATTAGTCACCTAAAATGTAAAATATAAAAAAACCTAAAAACCCCGATTAAAAAAATCAAACCCTAAAATCACTGCAAACCCAAAAAAACCTAAAAACACTAAAAATCCTAAAATACCATAAATACCTTAAAACCCCTTAAAAACCAAAGGAAACAACAAAACCATTAAAATCCTTAAGACCTCATAATAACCCTAAAACCACACTAAAAAAATCTAAAAAACATTTTAACACCTAAAAGCATTAAAAAACTGTAAAAGCATTAAAACCCCTAAAAATTAAAACAAACTAAAAAAAACCTAAAAAAACAAAAAAAATCCAAAAACCGTCAAAATCATTAAAAACCTGAAAACAATAATATTACATAAAAATCCCTAAAAATACTTGAAACACTGAAAATACAATAAAAATAAAAAAAAACACAAAATCTCTAAAATCATTAAAAACCCTGAAAACAATTAAAAATACTAATAAAATCTTAAAAACGTAATAACATCAAAACACATAAAAACTCATAAAAACCGAAAAAATGATAAAAATCCAAAAAACCCCAAAAGACCCATAAAAACACAAAAACCACTAAAAAAAATAAAAACTCATAATAAAACCCAAAAACATTAAACAACCACTAAATCCCTAATGACATTTTAACCCCTAAAAATTTTAAATACACTAAAAATCCTTAAAAACCCTAAAAAATAAAAAAACCTTAAGATCCAAAAAAACTCATAAAACACTTAAAAACCTAAAAACCCAAAACCTCCTAAAAACCCTAGAAACCTAAAAACCATAAAAAATTCTAAAAATACCATTAACAAATCTAAAAACTTATAAAACCCATTAAACCCTGGAAAAACCTAAAAAAATCATAAAAACCTAAAAACTCTTAAATCCCTTAGAATCCTAAAAGATGTTAAAACCATAGAAAACCCAAAATCCCCTAAAACCCCAAAAATTAACTAAAAACTCTAAAAAACATTAAACCCCTAAAAATGATAAGAAAAATTTAAAAATACTTAAAAACACTAAAAAAATCGAAAAACCTCCAAAAACTAATAAATATATAAATATATATAATCCCTAAAAACCCTTCAAATCCCAAAATAACCCTGAAAACCATAAAATCCTCCAAATGCATTAATAATCCCAAAAAATATTAAAAACACTAAAAACCCTAAAACCCCTCTAACAAATCCATAAAAATTTAAAAACACTTATAGCCCGTATAAACCCAAAAAACAAAAAAAAGCCCTAAATCATCCTAAAAACCCTAAAAACACTAAAACCCATAAAAACATAAAACCACTAAAATATATAAAAGCCTTTAAACCACTAAAAATATAAAAAACTCTTAAAAACCTTTAAAACCCTAAAAATCCCTAAATAATGTAAAAATCCCTAAAAACCGTAAAACACATAAGAATCCATAAAATTAACTAAAAGTCCCTAAAAACGAAAAAAACCCTAAAAACATTGAAAACCCCTAAGACAACTAGAAAAAAACACATAATACCCCTAAATACCATAAAAACGCTAAAACCTATAAAAACCTTAAAAACACAAAATCCCTAAAAACCAAAATACCATAAAAATCCTAAAACTCTTAAAAAACCCTAAAAACCAAAAAACCATAAACAAACCACAATAACACTTTAAATACATAATTACACTTAAAATGCCTAAAAACCTAAAAATCCTAAAAACTCCCTAAAAAGGCAATAAAACTCCTAAAACCCCTAATAACCCTAAAAACCTTTAAAACCCTAAAACCCATTAAAATCATTACAACCCAAAAAAATATTAAACCCCTTATAACCCCTAAAAACATTACAAAACTCTAAAAAACCTAAAAAACATAAAAATACTCTTGAAAATCCCTAAAGACCCCCCAAAACCCTAAAAACACTAATAAACTCTAAAACTAAAAAAAAATCCAAAAAAACCTAAAAACCATTGAAATAAACAAGATATCTAAAAATAACTAAAAATGAAGAAATCCCGTAAAAACCAAAAAAATGCTAAAACCATAAAAATCACTAAAAACATTGTAAGGCCTCAAATACCTAAAAACCCAACAAATATTAGAAATCCTAATAAATCCCTAAAAATACATAATAAACTAAAAAAAATTAAAAATCGTCAAAAAATAAGAAAACGTTAAAACCCTAAAAGCACTTATAACCCCTAAAAACCTAAAACCACATAAAAACCATAAAATTCCTAAAAACATTAAAAAACAATAAACCCCTAAAAACCTCAAAAAACCAAAAAAACTGTAAAAATCAATTAAACCCCTAAATTTTTTTAAGAAATATAGAAATCCTATAAAACCCTAAAAACTTAAAAAACCAATTCAAAACCTAAAACCCCACAAAACAAAAAAAACCAAAATACCTGAAAATACCTAAAAATCATAGAAACTCATTAAAATACATAAAACCATAAAAATACCTAAAATGTTAAACACCCCAATAAAATATAATAAAACCATTAAAACCTAAAAAAACATCAAACCCCTAAAAACCTAAAAATTATAAATAGCCAAAAAATTATAAAAACAATAAAATCCCGAAAAATCAATAAAAACCAATAAAATTCCAAAAGAAACTAAAAATATCTAAAAATGTAAAAACCCAAAAAATCATTAAAACCCCTAAAGAAACCATAAAAACTAAAAAATACATAGAACCCCTAAAACCCCTAAAGGACCCCAAAGAACTAAAAATCATAAAAACTATAAAAACTCCATAAACCCATAAAAACTCTAAAACCTATAAAAACCATTAAAAACAACTAAAAATTATAGAACCCTTTAAACCCCTAAAAACTTTTAAAACTCTAAAAAACCATAAAACCCTAAAAACATAAAAAACCCCTAAAACCCAAAAAAATGATAAAATACCTAAAAACCATAAAACCCCCCTGAAAACCCTAAAAATTCTAAAAGACCCAAAAAATAATAAAAATCCAAGAAAAGAATAAAAATTCCATAGAAATACCTAAAAACATATTAAACCCTAAAACCCCTAAAAACCCTTAGAAACCCATAAAAACCTAAAAACACTCAAAACCCCAAAAGATGAAAAAACTACTGAAAAAATAAAAGTACCAAAAAACCCAAAAACCCCAAAACACCCTGAAAGCCCAAAAACCCCTAGAAACACTAAAAACCAAAAAAGTACTAAAAATAACTAAAACCATAAAAATCAGTGAAAACTAGAAAAAACTCAAGAAAATATTAAAACCCTAAAAAACTAAAAACACATAAATAACAAAAAATACTAAAAACCATAAAACCCCAAAAATAAACTAAAACCCCTAAAAATAGTAAAAACCCCTAAAAATTAAAAAAACCTAAAGTCCCATAAAACTGTAAAATCCATAAAAACCAATAAACTCTAAAAACTTATTAAAACCCTAAAAAGATAAAGAACTCTAAAACCCCCAAAAAACCTAAAAACTAAAAAATACCAAAAAAGTGAAAAACAAAAAACACTTAAAACCCCAAAAAACAAAAAAATATGAAAAAATTAAAATCTCAAAAATCCCTAAAAACAATAAAACCATTAGAATCCATAAAAACACTAAAACCAGAAAAAACACATAAAATATCATAAAATCCCTAAAAAAGTAAAATAAAAATTAAAAACCTGAAAACCCATTAGTTAACCTAAAAAACCAAAAAACACAAAAAATCCCTAAAAACCATTAAATGTGCTAAAACTCCTAAAATACCCAAGAATCCTTAAAACCATTAAAAACCATAAAACCCATAAAACAAAAAAACACTCAAAACCCATAAAACCAATAAAACCCAACTAAAAACATTAGAACCACTTCAATCCTCTAAAATATTGAAAAATTATAAAAAATAAGAAAAACAATAAAAAACTAAAAAACCCCTAAAATCCAAAAAAACATCAAGACCCCAAAAACCATCAAAATCTATAAAGCCCCTAAAAACCTATAAAAATCCGAAAAAATCCTTAAAATTCCAAAAAAAAAACTGAAAAAACTCAAAAACCATGAAAACCCCTAAGGAAACCTTAAAAACCTCAAAAAACATAAAACCCATCAAAACCTAAAAATGATAAGAACCCAGAAAAACCCAAAAAATCCAAAAATTCCTCAAAATCACTAAATATCTGAAAGAACCATAAAAACAAAAAAACCCCTAAAAATCACTAAGACATAAAGCCTAAAAAACCACTAAAATCACTAAGAAAACCACAAAAACCTTAAAAGACATAAAACACCTAAAAACCTAAAAATTGCAAAAACCCTTAGAAACCCTAAATCCCAGAAAACCCTCAAAATCCTAATGAATCATATAAACCATTAAAATCTAAAAAAATCCCTAATATCATAAAAACACTAAAAACCCTGAAAAACCGTAAGAAATCTTAAAAAATTAAAATATTTAAACCCTTTAAAAACCAAACAAATCTAAAAACACTAAAAACCATAAAATCATAAAAAATTCATAAAAATCCCTAAAATATAGAAAATCCATAAACGTCCTAAAACCACTAAGAAAAATTTAAAAACCTAAAAAAATTTAAAACCCCAAAAAAACCAAAAAACCCAAAAATCACTAAAAACCCCTAAAAGACCCAAAAAACACGAAAACCCCCTTAAAACCATATAAAACTTGAAAACCCCATAAAAATAAAAATACCTGAAAGACTATAAAAACCATTTAAACCCCAAGATTAGTTAAAAACTCTAATAACCATAAAAACAATAAAATATCAAAAAACACAAAAAAGCCATAAAACCCATAAAAACTATAAAAGTATCAAAATCTATTAAAACCCTAAAAACCATTAAAATCCAACAATTGCCTTAAAAACCCTACGAACATAAAAACCAGCAAGAAACACTAAAATACCCAAGGAAAAATAAAAGAACCTAAAAAAAACTAATGTCCTTAAAAACCCGAAAAACACCAAAAACCCGAAAAATCCATAAAAACAAAAAATACTCTAAAAATCCTGAAAACCCTAAAAACCCTAAAATACCTTAAAATACATAAAAACCCTAAAAACCATAAAAACCCACAAATATACAGAACAATATCCCTAAAAATCCCTAAAAATGTAAAAAATCATAAAACCCTTAAGGATACAATAAAAATAAAAAACACTAAAATCCCTTAAAAACCTAAAAAAATGCTAAATACTTTTAAAAAACCATAAAAACCACAAAAAAACATAAAACCCATTAAAACCCCTAAAACCCTAAAACCCCATTAAAATACTAAAACCCCTTAAAACCCATAAAAATGTTAAAAAAATATAAAGAACATTTAAACCCTAAAAAAACACTGAATCCCCCCATAAATCCCCAAAATCTTTAAAAACTAGAATATTCCAAAAAAATCCATGGGAAACTAAAAAACCCTGATATCCATTAAAAAACGTTACAAATCATAAAAACTAAAAAAATTCAAAACACAAAAAACATAAAAAACACTAAAACATATGAAAACCCTAAAAAACCCCTAAAAATCCCTAAAACCCTAAAAACCCTTAAAAATACAAAAAATTCACCAAAAATACCAAAAAACCTAAAAAACCTCAAAACCATGAAAACCCCAAATAACACCTTAAAAACCCCAAAAACAATTTGAACCCCTAAAAACATAAATTCACTAAAAACTTAATAAAACCATAAAAGACCTTAAAAACCTTACAAACACAGAAAACAGCAAAAAACACAAAAATTAGTAAAAACATAAATAACCTAAGATCCAAACAATTCCTAACACCCCACTAAAACTGTTAAAATATTTTATACCCAAGAAAGGTTAAAAGTTATAAAAAATTAAAACACCTAACAACTATAAAAACCCTAAAAACCTCAAAATACATAAAACCCCTAAAACCATAAAAACCTAAAACATCCCAAGAATTCCCTAAAACATAAAAAAACCTAAAATCCTTGAAAGACCACAAGAAAACCTTAAAACCATAAAACATTAAAAACTCCTAAAATACACTAAAAACACTAAAAATCACTAAAAACCTTTAAAACCCTCAAAATCCTCAAAATAACTAAAATACCATAAAACCATAAAAATTATAAAACCCAGAAAAACCTTTATAAAAACATAAAATCATACAATGTAAAAAAACAACTGAAAATCCAAAAATGCTAAAAACCATAAAAATCCTTAAAATCTAAAAAACTCAAAAAACGTTCAAAATTCCTAAAAACCTAAAGATTTAAAAAAACATAATAAATTCATAAAAATCCATAAAAATGTAAAAAATATATAAAATCAAAATAAATCCATAAAAACACACTTAAAACACAGAATAAATCTTATAATACTAAAAACGCTAAAAAAATATAAAAATACCCTGAAACTATTAAACCCCAAAAAACAAAAAATACCCATAAAAACCCTAGAAAACCCATAAAAATAATAAATACCCTTTAAAGCCTTTAAAATGTTAAAAATCCTTAAAACCCATTTAAAATTCTAAAACCCCTAAAAAAACTCACATCAGTAAACCCTTAAAAATTATAAAAATCACAAAAAAACATAAAAATCCCTAAAATTTTAAAAAAACCATATCACTCTGAAAACAAAATGAAAACCTTAAAAACGTAAAAATAATTAAAACACCAAAATATCTAAAAATGATAAAACCCTAAAAACCATTAACAAAGTTAAAAACCCTCGACATCCCTAAAAACCTCAAAAAGAATAAAATCATAACAAATCCCTAAAAATCCCTGAAAACATAAAAAACCCTAAAACCCCTGAAAACACCTCAAACCTAAAAATGTCACATACATAGATTATTTTAAATGCATTTTTATTTTAATTTCCATTAATTCTTTGTTTTGGGGGGTTTCCAAAGTTTTTATGGAGAATAGGTGAGTTTTCATGAATTGGGCCAAACCGTGAGCCCAATTCCAGATTTAAAAATAAATTTTGTTTCTTTTATAACATATTCATTTTTTAATATTTTTCACTCATTCAAACTCCTAATTGTACTCCCCTAATATATTAACACGAAAATTAAAATTTGGAGCATTTGGAAATCCATAACGAAGGTGTATATGGGTTTTTATTTAAGGGATTGGGCCTGCCCGAAAGCCCAATTCTAGTTTTAAAAATAAAATTTGATTAATTAATAACTTATTCATTTTTAAGGCTCATTCGGTGATTCCAAGCCCCAAACACGCCCCTTGAACCTAGACTCGCGTCCAATATACTCCCACCCTCTTTTCATCTCATTTGCATCGCGATTTATGTCGACAATTCTGAAGAACCCAAATTTCGGGCAGATTTATTAAGGTAATTTGTTTCCTTCATAACTCCTTCGATTCTTACTCTTTTTCCCCCATTCAAATTCCTAAATGATCTACCTATTCTTGTTCGAACCTCCCTTGAAGGGTTGAGTATTTTTGAAATCAGATACTGGTATTGTGGGGGACGATTTCTCCAAGATATTTTAAGTATGTTGTTCTCCTCCTTTCTTCTTTCAATTTGTTTAGGGTTACATCCAATTTACTTAGGGTTTCTTCCATTATCATTGAAGTTTCTTATGTACAGGAAGTAGGGTTTAAAATTTAAGGTTTTATATTCTGTTTTATGGTCTGAAATTCTGGTTTTAGGTCTGGTTTACCTTTCTTGAGGTGCGGCGGTGGTGCGTTTGAGTTTTCGCACAAAGGATTCAAGGGTTTCCTTGGTTTTGGTAGGTGATTCCATTGTGTATGAACTCTTTGTGAATTGGATACTGTTTTTATGGTATTTTCATGCTTATAAAATTTTATTATTTCTGAAAAATATAGTTTTAGTGGTGTTTTTATTTAAAATGAATCCTAAAGGCCAATTTCATGTGAAATTGGGGGGTTTTCATAGAAATGTTTTATTAGTTTAATTGGGGCTACCCTAAAAGTAACTAGTTGATTTTATTGAACTATAATAGGGATAAAAATACTATTTTTAATGATTGTACCTTGTGTTTTTTACTGAAAAATCTGGTTTTAATGGTGTTTGTGAACCGCATAAAATTCTAAGAGTTGTGTTGTGTAAAAATGGAGACTTTGCAATGATGTCGTTTCTTGAACCATATGGGGTTTCCCTAAAAATGATTTTGTGTTTTCACTGAAATGTAGTAGGATTACTTTTATGTTTTGGAAGATTAAATATGTGCACATAGTATTCAAGTGAGGTGTATAAGGAGTTTTGTGTCTGAAACACTACGAGATTTTGAGGAATTGTTTTATGAAAAATTTAAGTGTTTTGTTGCATGTTTTAAGTGGTATAAAATGTGATAGCTACTGTATTGGTTGTGTTTGACCATTAATGGTGTTTTATATGAAAATTTATTTATGATGCATGCTAGAATTGATTGAGCACAAAAGGGGAAGCCCGGGTACCTAGGTGGGGCGGACTTGTACTAGTACGGCTAGTGGACCGGATGGGTTTTGTCCCTGTTTCACCTATCATTTGGATAACGACAACTCTAACTAAACTATGTGGATGATTGTTGGGGACCACTATTATGGGTATGTTCCCTACTAGTGGATCGTGCATGAGAAAGGATTTTGCTATGATTACTTTACACTGAGGTACGAGGTACATAGGGCCCAAGACAACATAGTGCCTAGGGGTGTTCCCAATGTTGTTGCTCATTGGATTTGTAGTATTTACCCATGTCTTCAGGTGTGATTGGAAGTAAATTACAGTATCTAACAATTCTAATTTAATGTGTTAATATTCTGAAAATTTTGGATTGAAAACTATTTTCAATTAGAGGTTTCATTTCTTGAAATTTTAACACTACTTTTCCTTGCGTTTGAAAACTGCTTGCTTTTTCACATTGTATTTCTTACTCGTTGGAATCATTGGGTGGTATCCTACTGGGCTTAGGCTCACACCCTACTTACACCCCTTCGGTGTAAGTAGACTTGGTTATGTTTGATTCAGGTAAAGGAAAGGCTAAGGGTGATGGCGGTTCATGGTGTTAGTTCTCATTCTTGGTGCGGAGTTGTTGAGATAGCTTGGGGGCGATGACCCCTAGTCGTGTGGAGTCCTTGGGGCTGTCTTGATGCTATAATTATTTTTATTTGGACCACTTGTATTATCTTTAAACCAATGTACTCAGTTATGGTTTTTACTTAACTCTTATTTGGCTCCAAAATTTCAGATTTATATTATGGATTGTTTTTAATGTTTTATGGTTTCATACTCGGGTAAATCATTCCCAAACCTAAATTAATGATACCCAGGAACTTGTGCCAGCCCGTGGGGATAGGGAACGCCCTTCAGGTCATGTCACAGGCTGGGTTTGGTGTTGGTTTTGGCGGTGACCAGATTCGTTTCGTGACAAAATGGTATCAGAGGAGGTTCTCTCCTTGGGTCATGTTATTTGGGGAGGAGTCAACATAGTTTGGAGCTAGGATTTTTTTTGGGACTTGAAATTTCAGTCATGGGTAGTGTACCTGGACAGCACACCTCATGACGGGATTCAAGTAACCATGGGAAGTATGGATTTATCTATGTCTTTTGGTTTTATTGGTCTGATGATGATTAGGGGAAATGAAAAGAGAGTTGGGTTAATGGTCTCAGTAAGCTCACAGGGCCTGGCAAGCCATGTGGAGCTAGGGATATTCCCTATAACACTCTCAGTGACAGTGAAGTGATTGGAATATGGCCGCCAACCATATGTCCAAGTTACCCACTGAAACTAGTTTCCTCTTGCATTGTCTTGTGTTCTTTAGTTTTGAAATCTTGGAACTTTGGTTTTAAACTGACTTGGTTTTAAGAAGTGTAAAGTTTTTGTGAAATGATTTTAAAATAAATATGGAATGTTTTGATTTATGAAATGGTGGAACTGAATTTTTAGAATTGTTTTGAAATGGAAAATAGTATTCTTACACCTCTTTTGAAAGCCGGAACCGTATTGAAGTTTGTTTTCAAAAGTGTTTTGGATTAAATGAAGTTTTCTAGAATTTTTGTGTGGGGGTTGAAGATAGATTTTGGGTTTGGTGACTACTGAATAAAAAAAATTATGAACTTTTAGAACCTTGTCTTGAAATGAGAAGAGTTGAGTTCTTAATTAAATGGAGATTTATGAAATGGTGTTTTTTATGAAATTAGAAGTGTTTTGAAATGGGTGGAAATGTTTTGAAATGATTGTGAAAGGAATGAATATGTGTTTTTATTGAATTATGGATTCTTATATAAATGTTTGTGTCCTTATGAAATGTTTTGTAAGATGTGAATTGGGATTTTGATCTCATTGTTAGCAGTTTTGAGAAAAAGGTTGGGTTGGTTGACCATTTTGTTTTTGAAAAGTGGAAGGAAGTTTATTTGTACCCTTTGGTATTTCCATGAGTGACCAGATGCATGGGGTTATATGGGATGATGGATGGTTGATGGCATGACTGGATGAGTGCTGGGATGGATATGAGGAGGGTGCCCGGTGTGGCACAAAAACATGCATGTGTGAGGCCCATAGGGTACCATTGGTGGATACGCTTACTGCTAAACCGTTTGTTTTCAAAGAATTGGTTTTAAAGAAAAACATGATGTCTTGATGAATAGTTTGGTATGGTTTGTATTATGGGTTTTTGAAAATGTTGATGTTATGGGATTTTTTGAGTCCAAGAACCCCTTCTGTTTGAACTGTGTTTTGGGTTTGTGTTTGGTCGGTAAGCTGTGTTGCAGGGATGGTTAGTGGTCTCTTTTGAATTTTTTTTTGGGATGCCTTTACGGTGGTTCCCTTCATGTGTTTGGATCTGGTTTGTGGCATGTTTTGACCAATAGACCAGCTTGGTTGGGTCCTTGGGTTCTCTCATTGGATAAGGTACGCCCCCATTAAGGGTTAATGCACAACTGAAGTGCAACCCGTTTAGTTTTTCCATTGGAAAATCCTCTTGTTGATAAATATAAAGAATATTTTATCGTACTTTTTTATTGAGTCTACACCCATTCATTTCGCTGAATTTTGGATCCTCTTGTAGTGGGATAGTGCTTGTGGAAGGTTAAAAGGGACCTTAGTTTCTTAAGTTTCCTGATTCATCAAAGGTGGGAGTGTTCTTTCGTTGTTAGTATGGGTGAGTGTATTGATGGTGTCTAAGAGGGCCTCTGAGTTCTTTATAGTTTCTTTGAAGAAAGAGTTATTATTGAACCACCAATTTTGAGATTTCGGTCATGATAGGGTATTGTGTCCACTTTTTGGACTTATCTGTTGTTTAGGGACTTTGAATATGGTCCTGTTCCATGTATTGTTTCTATCAATCTCCAGGGTCATGTTCAGTGACGCATTGTGATGTTGTGTGCTCTTTTGACTATAAAGGTGAAGGTCACACAATCCTCTAAGGTTCTATGTTATGTTGGGATTATGTCTCCCTTGGGAAAACATCAAATCCTATATCTTAGAGGAATGTGTTTATATGTGTCTTTCCTTTCTGTTGTTTCTCACCCAAAGAAACAAATTGGGATGAGTGTGCATCTTCTGATCCCTTGTTTCAGTGAAATGACTATTTCTGGGTAAAGTGGGTTATGAAGTGTGTTATGTATTGATGAACCCATCGGTGTATGAGGTGTAGTTGTTTGTGGCACCGAAAGAAGAAGTTCCACATAGGGGTTTCAATAGCCTAACTGCATGGCCGAAGATGCTTCAATATTTTGAGCTCCAGCCATAGGTCCCGGAGAGAAGCTGGCACGTAGTTAGGGGAAACAGCAGTGTTGTTTAAACCCTTGTACAATTTCATATCCTCAGTGTGAAAGATAGAAAGTGTTTAAACCTATGGTTTCATCATCTTCCTTCTGTTGTTCTCGTTCGGTGGAAATAGGTAGAGGGCCTTGTACCCATGTCATCGCCAAATGTATTTCCCTCCCACGTTGGTTTCCATTGAGTCATTGGAGAATGGTTGGAAATTTGGCTAGAAAGTTTGAGCACACATTTTGTGCACGATTAGTAGTGACAGTGTGCTAGGAATCCACGTGGACAGAATGATCAGCATAGTTAGTGCACGGTTTCCCAAACCGTGCAGACTGACCCTACACCCTTCCCAAATCTTAAAAAAATGGGTCTTTCTGTGTCGGCCCATGCTGGTCAGTTAAGATGGTTGTTTTTTTTGTGGTGGGAAGACCCACTGTGGGTATCATGTATATTATTTTGTAAATTTCTAATTTATGTATACCCCTTGTACTAGGGAGTCTGTTTGGGCCTCCCCCTATTAGTGTCTTGATTCTGTCTCGGAAAAAAAAATTAAGTTGTCTCTTATGGTGGGGAGCCCATTTCTGTCTCTTCATACAAGTAACTCATATTTTTCTTTGGTTTTTTATGGGAAGTAGGTATTATCATTTGGAGATATCTAACTTCCTATATATTACTTTGGTAAACATTGATATTGGAGAGTGACCAATGGTTTAGTTATAGTAGGGAAAGTGTAACCTTGTTCGATGTTGTTGTTTATTTGGGTAAATTGATTGAGTATTGTTCTGATTGTGTTTGAGGAATTTTCATTTAGGATAAATCCTGAATGTGTTTGATTCTTTCTGGAATGTGGTGTAATTCATGTTTGTGAGAGTATTCCTTCCTTCATTGATCACTGGAGGTGTTATGGCCTTTGGGGGAGAAACCTGCCAAGAGAGAACCTCTTGGTTTCTCAGTTGAGTTTGGTTGTTGCTTTGGCCTTACTGTGACTTTCCGGGGCGGAAAGTTTTCATGGTGGGGATAATTTTCACATAGATAGCTTATTTTAAATGCATTTTTATTTTAATTTCCATTAATGCTTTGTTTTTGGGGGTTTCCAATGTTTTTATGGAGAATAGGTGAGTTTTAATGAATTGGGCCAAACCGTGAGCCCAATTCCAGATTTAAAAATAAATTTTGTTTCTTTTATAACTTATTCATTTTTTAATATTTTTCACTCATTACAACTCCTTAATGTCCTACCCTAATATATTAACACCAAAATTAAAATTTGGAGCCTTTGGAAATCCATAACCAAGGTGTATATGGGTTTTTATTTAAGGGATTGGGCCTGCCCGAAAGCCCAATTCCAGTTTTAAAAATAAAATTTGATTAATTAATAACTTATTCATTTTTTAGGCTTTTTAGGTGCTTCCAAGCCCCAAACACGCCCCTTGAACCCAGAATCGCGTCAAATATACTACCACCCTCGTTTCATCTCATTTTCATCGCGAGTTAGGTCGACAATTCTGAAGAACCCAAATTTCGGGCAGATTTATTAAGGTAATTTGTTTCCTTCATAACTCCTTCGATTCTTACTCTTTTTCCCCCATTCAAATTCCTAAATGATCTACCTATTCTTGTTCGAACCTCCCTTGAAGGTTTTAGTATTTTTGAAATCAGATACTGGTATTTTGGGGGGCGATTTCTCCAAGATATTTTAAGTATGTTGTTCTCCTCCTTTCTTCTTTCAATTTGTTTAGGGTTACATCCAATTTACTTAGGGTTTCTTCCATTATCATTGAGGTTTCTTATGTACAGGAAGTAGGGTTTAAAATTTAAGGTTTTATATTGTGTTTTATGGTCTGAAATTCTGGTTTTAGATCTGGTTTACCTTTCTTGAGGTGCGGCGGTGGTGCGTTTGAGTTTTCGCACAAAGGATTCAAGGGTTTTCTTGGTTTTGGTAGGTGATTCCATTGTGTATGAAATATTTGTGAATTGGATAATGTTTTTATGGTATTTTCATGCTTATTAAATTTTATTATTTCTGAAAAATATAGTTTTAGTGGTGTTTGTATTTAAAATGAATCCTAAAGGCCAATTTCATGTGAAATTGGGGGGTTTTCATAGAAATGTTTTATTAGTTTAATTGGGGTTACCCTAAAAGTAACTAGTTGATTTTATTGAACTATAATAGGGATAAAAATACTGTTTTTAATGATTGTATCTTGTGTTTTTTATTGAAAAATCTGGCTTTAATGGTGTTTGTAAACCACATGAAATTCTAAGAGTTGTGTTGTGTAAAAATGGAGACTTTGCAATGATGTCGTTTCTTGAACCATATGGGGTTGCCCTAAAAATGATTTTGTGTTTTCACTGAAATTTAGTAGGATTCCTTTTATGTTTTGGAAGCTTAAATATGTGCACATAGTATGCAAGTGAGGTGTATAAGGAGTTTTGTGTCTGAAACACTACGAGATTTTGAGGAATTGTTTTATGAAAAATTTAGGTGTTTTGTTGCATGTTTTAAGTGGTATAAAATGTGATAGATACTGTATTGGTTGTGTTTTACCATTAATGGTGTTTTATATGAAAATTTATTTATGATTCATGCTGGAATTGATTGAGCACAAAAGGGGAAGCCCGAGTACCTAGGTGGGGCGGACTTGTACTAGTACGGCTAGTGGACCGGATGGGTTTTGTCCCTGTTTCACCTAGCATTTGGATAACGAAAACTCTAACTAAACTATGTGGATGATTATTGGGGACCACTAGGTTATGGGTATGTTCCCTACTAGTGGATCGTGCACGAGAAATGAATTTTCTATGGTTACTTTACACTGAGGTACGAGGTACATAGGGCCCAAGACAACCTAGTGCCTAGGGGTGTTCCCAATG
Source organism: Viscum album (assembly GCA_963277665.1). Taxonomy (NCBI): domain Eukaryota; kingdom Viridiplantae; phylum Streptophyta; class Magnoliopsida; order Santalales; family Viscaceae; genus Viscum; species Viscum album. Next base: position 2,121,482,821 of record OY728120.1, read on the forward strand.
TTGTTGCTCATTGGATTTGTAGTATTTACCCATGTCTTTGGGTGTGATTGGAAGTAAATTACAGTATCTAACAATTATAATTTAATGTGTTAATATTCTGAAAATTTTGGATTGAAAACTATTTTCAATTAGAGGTTTCATTTCTTGAAATTTTAACACTACTTTTCCTTGCATTTGAAAACTGCTTGCTTTTTCACATTGTATTTCTTACTCGTTGGAATCATTGGGTGGTATCCTACTGGGCTTAGGCTCACACCCTACTTACACCCCTTGGGTGTAAGTAGACTTGGTTAGGTTTGATTCAGGTAAAGGAAAGGCTAAGGGTGATGGCGGTTCATGGTGTTAGTTCTCATTCTTGGTGCGGAGTTGTGGAGATAGCTTGGGGGCGATGACCACTAGTCGTGTGGAGTCCTTGGGGATGTATTGATTCTATAATTATTTTTATTTGGGCCACTTGTATTATCTTTAAACCAATGTACTCAGTTCTGGTTTTTACTTAACTCCTGTTTGGCTCAATAATTTCAGATTTATATTATGGATTGTTTTTAATGTTTTATGGTTTCATACTCGGGTAAATCGTTCCCAAACCTAAATTAATGATACCCGGGCACTTGTGCCAGCCCGTGGGGATAGGGAACGCCCTTCGGGTCATGTCACAGGCTGGGTTTGGGGCCGGTTTTGGCGGTTACCAGAATCGGTTCGTGACAAAAAACCCCTGAAAAGTCTATGAACAAAAAACCCCCTAATAACCATTAAAGCATTAATATCTTTTGAAAATCATAAACCCTATAAAGACCCTTAAACCCCACTAAAAACTCTAAAAATACCTTTAATCCCCAAAAAACATTTAATCTCTAAAAAATATAAAAACCCATAAAAACACAAAAAAAAACCCTAAACCCCCAAAATATCCATAAAACCCCTAAAAACCCCAAAAAATATTAAATTTCCTAAAAATATACAAATCCATAAAAATATTAATAATGCAAAAACTATGGAAACCACTAAGAACACCATAAAAACCTAGAAAAACAAAACAATTAATAACATAAAAATGCTAAAAATCCTAAAGAAAGTGAAAAACCTAAAAGCTCTAAAAACCTCAAAATCCCAAAAAGAAGAAATACAATAAAAACTATGAAAATACATAAAAATAAATAAAATAAAAATAAAAAAATCATTTAAAAATTTAAATAAAACCCTAAAAACCAAAAAATATTTAAAACCCATAAAACATTAAAATATTAAAAACCCTAAAGAACCCCTCAAAAGACCCTAAAAATCATAAAACCCTTAAAAGAAATAAAAATCCATTCACCACATAAAAACCCTACAAACCGTAAAAACCCTAACCAACCACTACAACTTTTGAAAACAATAGAAATGTTAAAAAACATTAAAAATCTTTAAAAGCCATTTAAAAAAAGAAACCATAATAAACCTAAAAAACGCTAAAACCCCTCAAAATTCCTAAAAACCATTAAACCCATAAAAACATAAAAATTCCATTAACATGAAAAAAACTAATAAATCCCTAAAACTCTGATAAAACCTAATAAAACCTTAATAAGCCAAAAATAATTAAAACCCCTAAAAATAAAAAATATACTAAAAAACATGAAAACATTAAAAACCATAAAACCCCAAAAAACCCCAAAAACCCACTAAAACCAATAAAAAAACTAAAAACTAAAAAACCCTTTAAAACTCTAAATTTTTTAAAAAAATGTGAAAAGACATTAAAACCCTAAAACACAAAAAAACATCTTAAAACCGCAAAAACAATAAAACCCTAAAAACCTTCAAATCCCTATAGAATCTAAAAACCCCATAAAAATCATAAAACAGCCACAAAAACACTAAAAATGTAAAAAACGTTGAAAAAACAAAAAGAAAACATTAAAAAACTAAAAAATCATATAACCCAAAAAACCATAAAAACCCTTAGAGCCATAAAAACACAAAAACCATAAAAACCCATAAATCCCAAAAAAACCCCTAAGAACCATTAAAACCAAAAATCCCACTAATAAATCAAAAAACCATTTAAAACTCTAAAAATGTAAATAACATTTATAAAATTAAAACCCTAAAAACGTAAAAAAACCCCTAAAACCCCCAAAAAACATAAAAACTCTAATCCATAAAAACCATAAAACCCTACAAATTCATAATAACCTTTAAAACCATATAAATAATAAAAAATACATAAAATACCTCAAAACATAAGACACCCTAAAACCCTAAAAACCCATAAGAAAACTTTAAAAACCTATAAACACGTAGAACCCCTAAAAACCCTAAAACACTAAAATCCTGAAAAACCATAAAACCCCTCAAATTCCCTAAAAACCCAAAAAACCCATAAAAATATAAAATATTTCTTAAAACTCCTAAAAAAATTAACAAAACTAAAAAACTTGAACAAACCCTAAGAAAACATTAAATATCGGAAAACACTTAAAATGAGGAAAAAACATAAAAAACACTAGAATTCCTAAAAACCATAAATAGACCACAAAAACCATAATAACCATAAAAACCCTTTAAACCATTAAAATGCTAAAAATACATAAAAACCCTAAAAACCAACTGAAAAGACCAAAAACAAATTAAAACAAAGAAATTAAAAAAACTCTAAACACCCATAGAACCATAAAAACTCAAGAAAAATCCAAAAGGCCCAAAAACACATGAAACCCATATAAGCTATAAAAAATACTCATGATCACGAAAACCCTAAAAAATATAAAGATCTGAATAAATTAATAAAAATCCCTTGATATGAATGAAAACCTTAAAAACCATGAAAAATGTATAAAAAATTAAAGATATAAAAAATAATTGTATCCCATAAAAACCTAAAAACTCTAAAACCCCACAAAATTAAAAATATCCCTAAACACCCATAAAATATATCAAGTTTACAAAAACCATTAAAAATCCTAAATATTCCAAAAAAACATAAAAATGGAAAAAAAACCCCTAAAAAGATTGATAAATCCTAATAAAACTATAAAAACCTAAAAACCTAAAAACACTTAAATCTCATAAAAACCTAAAAACACTAAAAATCCTAAAAATCCTAAACAACCCTAAAAACCCCTAAAACCCATAAAACACTAACACATTAAGAACCTGTAAAACCAATAAAAACCCAAAAAATTCTAAAAAAATCTAAAATCCTTTTAAACCACTAATAATGTTGATAAACAATAAACCCATAAAACCCAAACAAACTCAAGAAACACCCTAAAAACCAATAAAACAAAAAAACCTTAACAACCCTAAATATTATCATAATAAAAAAATCCCTAAAAACCATTAAAATCCAAAAAAATCCATAAAATGTTAAAATCCCAAATAATCTATAATTAATGAGACCGTAAAAACAAAAAAAAAACACTTAACTCCCCTAAAAACATAAAAATGCTAAAAACCCCAAAAAATTCCTAAAAACACTAAAAAACAAAAAAACCGTAAAAAATCATTAAAAACCAAAAAAAAATAAAATACAAAAAATTTTAAAAATCCTTAAAACCCTAAAAACCCCTACAACCATGAAAATCCCTGTGAAAACCATAAAAACAAAGAAACACTTAAACCTTTAAAACCCAAAAACCCTAAATGACTACAGAACCCTAAAACCATAAAAACCATAAAATCCCATAAAAAACCTTAAAAACACAAAACCTAATAAAACTATTAAAAATCAGTAAAAAATCTAAAACCCATTTAAACACATAAGAATGATAAAAAACTTTAAAAACAACAAAACCCCAAAAAAACTCAAAAAACACTAAAAACCTAAATCCTTTAAAACCCTAAAAAACCTCAATATCCCTAAAACCCTAAAAACCATTAAAATAAAAAAAAATCAAAAAAGTCCCTAAAATCCTTAAAAAAAACCAAAAAACCCAAAAAAAAAGAAAACCTTAAACAAATAAAAAAATTAATACCCCTAAAGATGATAAAATCTCTAAAACACAAAAAACCCTGAAACCCTATTAAAATTCCTAAAAATCCCTAAAAATCAATGAAAATGTAAAAACACTAAAAACACATTGAACATATAAGAAAACCATAAAAAACTAAAAACACTTAAAACCCATGAAGATGCTAAAAACCCTAAAATCCAGAAAAGACAATCAAAATCTGAAAAACCATAAAAACGACTAAAAAAATTTAAAATATCCTAAAAACCCTACATTCCCAATAAAAATATAAAAACCCTTGATAACCTTGAAAACATTAAAAACTCTAAAACCCATAAAACCCTAAAAAATTAAAAAACCATAAAACCCCAAAAAACCATAAAACCCTAAAAATTATATAAAACCCAAAAAAACCTCAAAATCCCTAATACCCCAAAAAAATTATAAAAATCATAAAATATCTCTAAAAATCCGTAAAAATGTAAAACCCCTAAAAAATTGAAAACACATAAGAAAACCATAAAATCCTAGAAACACTTAAAACCCCTAAAAACCCTAAAAATTATCAAAACATAAAAAACAGAAAATCCCTCAAAATACTAAAAACACTAAAAACCCATTAAAATAATAAAAAGCTGTAAAAGTCATTAAAATTAAAAACCCTAAATACCATATATACCCCTATGAAAACCATAAAAACAAAAACCTATTAAACCCCCTAAAAACCTAAAAACACCTAAAAACCAAAAAAAATCCCTTAAAAACCATAAAATACTAAAAACCTTAACACCCCTAAAACCATACAAACCTGAAAATAAACTAAAAACTAGAAAACCGCTTTAAAAACCTAAAAACATTAAAAATCATAAAAAAACAATAAAACCCCCCAAAAAATAAAAAACCCCTAAAAACCCAAAAAACCATAAAAACCCTAAAATCACTAAAACCCCTAAAAATTAAGGAAAATACAAAAAACCCATAAAAATATCTAAAATCATTAAAATTGCCTAAATATTTTAAGACCCTAAATACCAAAAAAAATCCTAAGAATACTTTAAAAACGTAAAAACATGTATAACCGATAAAAACCTAAAAATGATAAAAACATTAAAAACTATCAGAACTACTAAAAACCATAAAAATCCAAAAAAACCCTAAAAATCCCTAAAAATATAATAAATCATAAAATATCTGAAACCCCTGATGAAGACCATAAAAACCTCAAAATAAAAAAAATAACCCAGAAAAATAAAAAAAACCCAAAAAAACTCTCAAAAACAACAAAAAACTCAAAAAAACCCCTTTAAACCCCTAAAAATGTTTAGAATCATTGAAACCCTTAAAAACTAAAAAAACTCCAAAAAATACCATAAAAACCTAAGAAAACCATAAAACAAAAAAAACTCAAAAAACACTAAAAACCATAAAAATTACCTAAAACCATAGAAATCCAAAATATCCCTAAAAATACCTAAAAACCAAAAAACCTTGAAAACCTTGAAATCCCCTAAGAAAAAATTACAAACCTAAACATAATTAAAACAACAGAAAACCCTAAAAAAAATCAAAAAACACTAAAAATCCTAAAAGTCCTACAAATTTTAAAAACCATAAAACCCAAAAAAACACAAAAAACCAAAAATAACCCCTAAAAATCACAAAAAATCATAGAAATCCATTAAACACATGAATTTATATAAAAAAACTAAAAAATAATTAAAACAATAATGAACTCCAAAACCCTAAAATACCAAAATAATCATTAAAACCATAAAAACATAAACCCCTCAAAATCCCAAAAACCCCAAAAAAATAAAAAAAAATCCATTAAATTTCCTAAAAATCTCAAAAATACAGAAAAATCAAAAACTACCATGAAAACCCGTAACAAAACCATAATAACATAAAAACACTTAAAACCACTATAAATAATAAAATTCCTAAAACCATAAAAACTAAAACCCCTAAAATCCAAATAAATATTATAAAAACCTACAAATGCATAAAATTTTATAAAAACATAAAAACTCTAAAAACCCTAAAATAAATTAAAGAAACTTTATAAGATAAAAAAAATTAAACCCTAAAACCCTAAAAAACATAAGACCCTAAAATCCCAAAAAATAAAGTAAAACCCTAAGAAAACTAAAATCCTAAGAAACCCATATAAAACATAAAACCTAAAAACCCATAAAAACATTAAATATTTTAAAAAAATAAAAACACTTCAAACCCCAGAAAACATGAAAACTCTAAAACTTATAAAATCCTAAAAGTTCCCTAAAAACCCTCAAACATAAAAACCCCTAAAAACATAAAAAACCCTATGAAATCCTTAAAAACCAAAAAACACTCGAAACCCCAAAAAACATACAAAAAACTAAAAACACAAAAATATTAAATATATCCAAAAACCATAGAACCCCTAAATACCATAAAACCCCAAAAAACAATAAAAAAAAAAAGAAAACCAAAAAACAACTAAAAACTCTATAAACCCTTTAAGCCCCTTAAAACAATAAAAAACTTCAAAATATAAAAAATATTAAAAAACACTAAATCCTCAAAAAACCATGAAACTCTAAAACCCTCAAAACCCTCAAAATAACTAAAACCCCTTAAGAACCATAAAAAATCCTAAAAATCCCTAAAAATCCCTAAAAATGAATAAAACCCTAAAATCCATGAAAACCCATTGTCAAAACATAAAAACCAAAAATCTTTAAAACCCCTAAAAACTAAAAAAATGATAAAACCTTTAAAACCCTCCCAAAAAAATAAAAAAATACTTAAAATACACAAATCCGAAAAATGATCATAAAAATAAAAAAAATCTATTTAAATCCCTATAAATTTAAAACCCCTAATAATCGAGAGAACCTCTAAGAAAACCATAAAAACATAATATTAGTTAAAACGTATAAAAAACTAAGACACTCTAAAAATCCCAAAAACCATAAAAAGTCCCTAAAATTCCTAGAACCCTTAAAACCATAAACCCTAAAAACCTGAAAACCCTAAAAAACCATAAAAACACTAGAAAACCAATAAAAAGACTAAAACTATTTAAACCCCTAAAATGTAAGAAAACTATATAAGACATTTAAGGGCCTAAAAATCTCAAAAACCCCTAAAAATATGAAAACCCCTTAAAACCATTAAAAAAACGTTAAAAACTCCAAAACCCCCCTCAAATTCCAAAAAAGACTAAAAACTATAAAAATAATAAATATCCTTTAATAATAAAAATATAAAAAACAACCCTAATGCCTAGAAAAACTCTAGAAAAACTAAAAAATATAAAATCACTTAAAACTGGAAAAACCAAAAAACACAAAAAACCATAAAAAACTCTAAAAACCCTAAAAAATCGTAAAATACTAAAAACCCGTATTAATCACCTAAAATGTAAAATATAAAAAAAACCTAAAAACCCCGATGAAAAACATCAAACCCTAAAATCACTGCAAACCCAAAAAAAACATAAAAACACTAAAAATCCTAAAATACCATAAATACCTTAAAAACCCTTAAAAACCAAAGGAAAAAACAAAACCATTAAAATCCTTAAGACCTCATAATAACCCTAAAACCACACTAAAAAAATATAAAAAACATTTTAACACCTAAGAACATTAAAAAACTCTACAAAGCATTAAAACCCCTAAAAATTAAAACAAACTCAAAAAAAACCTAAAAAAACAAAAAAAACCCAAAAACCGTCAAAATCATTAAAAATCCGAAAACAATAATATTACATAAAAATCCCTAAAAATACTTGAAACACTGAAAATACAATAAAAATAAAAAAAAAACAAAACCAAAAAATCTCTAAAATCATTAAAAACCCTAAAAACAATTAAAAATACTAATAAAATCTTAAAAACGTAATAACATCAAAACCCATAAAAACTCATAAAAACCGAAAAAATGATAAAAATCCAAAAAACCCCAAAAGACCCATAAAAACACAAAAACCACTAAAAAAAATAAAAACTCATAATAAAACCCAAAAAATTAAACAACCACTAAATCCCTAATGACATTTTATCCCCTAAAAATTTTAAATACACTAAAAATCCTTAAAAACCCTAAAAAATAAAAAAAAAACTTAATATCCAAAAAACACATAAAACACTTAAAAACATAAAAACCCAAAACCTCCTAAAAATTCTAAAAATACCATTAACAAATCTAAAAACTTATAAAACCCATTAAACCCTGGAAAAACCTAAAAAAATCATAAAAACCTAAAAACTCTTAAATCCCTCAGAATCCTAAAAGATGTTAAAACCATAGAAAACCCAAAATCCCCAAAATCCCCAAAAATTAACTAAAAACTCTAAAAAACATTAAACCCCCAAAAATGATAAGAAAAATTTAAAAATACTTAAAAACACTAAAAAAATCGAAAAACCTCCAAAAACTAATATATATATATATATATATATATATAATCCCTAAAAACCCTTCAAATCCCAAAATAACCCTAAAAACCATAAAAATCCTACAAATGTATTAATAATCCCAAAAAATATTAAAAACACTAAAAACCCTAAAACCCCTCTAACAAATCCATAAAAATTTAAAAACACTTATAGCCCGTATAAACCCAAAAAACACAAAAATCCCTAAATCACCCTAAAAACCCTGAAAACACTAAAACCCATAAAAACATAAAACCACTAAAATATATAAAAGCCTTTAAACCACTAAAAATATAAAAAACTCTTAAAAACCTTTAAAACCCTAAAAATCCCTAAATAATGTAAAAATCCATAAAAACCGTAAAACACATAAGAATCCATAAAATTAACTAAAAGTCCCTAAAAACGAAAAAAACCCTAAAAACCTTGAAAACCCCTAAGACAACTAGAAAAAAAAACATAATACCCCTAAAAACCATAAAAACTCTAAAACCTATAAAAACCTTAAAAACACAAAATCCCTAAAAACCGAAATACCATAAAAATCCTAAAAAACCTAAAAACCCCTAAAAAACCAAAAAACCAGAAACAAACCACAATAACACTTTAAATACATAATTACACTTAAAAAGCCTAAAAACCTAAAAATCCTAAAAACTCCCTAAAAAGGCAATAAAACTCTTAAAAACCCTAATAACCCTAAAAACCTTTAAAACCCTAAAACCCATTAAAATCATTACAACCCAAAAAAATATTAAACCCCTTATAACCCCTAAAAACATTACAAAACTCTAAAAAACCTAAAAAACATAAAAATACTCTTGAAAATCCCTAAAGACCCCCGAAAACCCTAAAAACACTTATAAACTCTAAAATTAAAAAAAATCCAAAAAAACCTAAAACCCATTGAAATAAACAAGTTATCTAAAAATAACTAAAAATGAAGAAATCCCGTAAAAACCAAAAAATGCTAAAACCATAAAAATCACTTAAAACTATGTAAGGCCTCAAATACCTAAAAACCCAACAAATATTAGAAATCCTAATAAATCCCTAAAAATACATAATAAACTAAAAAAAATTAAAAATCATCAAAAAATAAGAAAACCTTAAAACCCTAAAAGCACTTATAACCCCTAAAAACCTAAAACCACATAAAAACCATAAAATTCCTAAAAACATTAAAAAACCATAAACCCCTAAAAACCTCAAAAAACCAAAAAAACTGTAAAAATCAATTAAACCCCTAAACAATATTAAGAAATATAGAAATCCTATAAAACCCTAAAAACATAAAAAACCAATTCAAAACCTAAAACCCCACATAACAAAAAAAAACCAAAATACCTCAAAATACCTAAAAATCATAGAAACTCATTAAAATACATAGAAACCTAAAAATACCTAAAATGTTAAAAACCCCTAGAAACACTAAAAACCAAAAAAGTACTAAAAATAACTAAAACCATAAAAATCAGTGAAAACTAGAAAAACCTCAAGAAAATATTAAAACCCTAAAAAACTAAAAACACATAAATAACAAAAAATACTAAAAACCATAAAACCCCAAAAATAAACTAAAACCCCTAAAAATAGTAAAAACCCCTAAAAATTAAAAAAAACCTAAAGTCCCATAAAACTGTAAAATACATAAAAACCACTAAAACTCTAAAAACTTATTAAAACCCTAAAAAGATAAAGAACTCTAAAACCCCCAAAAAAACTAAAAACTAAAAAATACAAAAAATGTGAAAAACAAAAAACACTTAAAACCCCAAAAAACAAAAAAAATATAAAACAATTAAAATCTCAAAAATACCTAAAAACAATAAAACCATTAGAATCCATAAAAACTCTAAAACCAGAAAAAACACATAAAAGATCATAAAATCCCTAAAAAAGTAAAATAAAAATTAAAAACCTGAAAACCCATTAGTTAACCTAAAAAACCAAAAAACACAAAAAATCCCTAAAAACCATTAAATGTGCTAAAACTCCTAAAATACCCAAGAATCCTTAAAACCCTTAAAAACCATAAAACCCATAAAACCAAAAAACACTCAAAACCAATAAAACCAATAAAACCCAACTAAAAACATTAGAACCACTTCAATCCTCTAAAATATTGAAAAATTATAAAAAATAAGAAAAACAATAAAAAACTAAAAAAACCCTAAAATACAAAAAAACATCAAGACCCTAAAACCCATCAAAATCTATAAAGCCCCTAAAAACCTATAAAAATCCTAAAAAATCCTTAAAATTCCAAAAAAAACTGAAAAAACTCAAAAACCATGAAAACCCCTAAGGAAACCTTAAAAACCTCAAAAAACATAAAACCCATCAAAACCTAAAAATGATAAGAACCTAGAAAAACCCAAAAAATCCAAAAATTCCTCAAAATCACTAAATATCTGAAAGAACCATAAAAACAAAAAAACCCTATAAATTACTAAGACATAAAGCCTGAAAAACCACTAAAAATCACAAACAAAACCACAAAAACCTTAAAAGACATAAAACACCTAAAAACCTAAAAATTGCAAAAAGCCTTAGAAACCCTAAATCCCAGAAAACCCTCAAAATCCTAATGAATCATATAAACCATTAAAATCTAAAAAAATCCCTAATATCATAAAAACACTAAAAACCCTGAAAAACCATAAGAAATCTTAAAAAATTAAAACATTTAAACCCTTTAAAAACCAAACAAATCTAAAAACACTAAAAACCATAAAATCATAAAAAATTCATAAAAATCCCTAAAATATAGAAAATCCATATACGTCCTAAAACCACTAAGAAAAATTTAAAAACCTAAAAAAATTTAAAACCCCAAAAAAACCAAAAAACCCAAAAATCACTAAAAACCCTTAAAAGACCCAAAAAACACGAAAACCCCCTTAAAACCATATAAAACTTGAAAACCCCATAAAAATAAAAATACCTGAAAGACTATAAAAACCATTCAAACCCCAAGATTAGTTAAAAACTCTAATAACCATAAAAACAATAAAATATCAAAAAACACAAAAAGCCATAAAACCCATAAAAACTATAAAAGTCTCAAAATCTATTAAAACCCTAAAAACCATTAAAATCCAAAAATTGCCTTAAAAACCCTACGAACATAAAAACCAGCAAAAAACACTAAAAGACCCAAGGAAAAATAAAAGAACCTAAAAAAATACTAATGTCCTTAAAAACCCGAAAAACACCAAAAACCCTAAAAATCCATAAAAACCAAAAATACTCTAAAAATCTTAAAAACCCTAAAAACCCTAAAATACCTTAAAATACATAAAAACCCTAAAACCCTAAAAACCCACAAATATACAGAACAGTATCCCTAAAAATCCCTAAAAATGTAAAAAATCCTAAAACCCTTAAGGATACAATAAAAATAAAAAACACTAAAATCCCTTAAAAACCTAAAAAAATGCTAAATACTTTTAAAAAACCATAAAAACCACAAAAAAACATAAAACCCATTAATACCCCTAAAACCCTAAAACCCCATTAAAATACTAAAACCCCTTAAAACCCATAAAAATGTTAAAAAAATATAAAGAACATTTAAACCCTAAAAAAACACTGAATCCCCCCCTAAATCCCCAAAATCTTTAAAAACTAGAATATTCCAAAAAAATCCATGCGGAATTAAAATACCCTGATATCCATTAAAAAACGTTACAAATCATAAAAACTAAAAAAATTCAAAACACAAAAAACATAAAAAACACTAAAACATATGAAAACCCTAAAAACCCCGTAAAAATCCCTAAAACCCTAAAAACCCTTAAAAATACAAAAAATTCACCAAAAATACCAAAAAACCTAAAAAACCTCAAAACCATGAAAACCCCAAATAATACCTTAAAAACCCCAAAAACTATTTGAACCCCTAAAAAAATAAATTCACTAAAAACTTAATAAAACCATAAAAGTCCTTAAAAACCTTAAAAACACAGAAAACAGCAAAAAACACAAAAATTAGTAAAAACATAAATAACCTAAGATCCAAACAATTCCTAAAACCCCACTAAAACTGTTAAAATATTTTATACCCAAGAAAGGTTAAATGTTATAAAAAATTAAGACACCTAAAAACTATAAAAACCCTAAAAACCTCAAAATACATAAAACCCCTAAAACCATAAAAACCTAAAACATCCCAAAAATTCCCTAAAACATAAAAAAACCTAAAATCCTTGAAAGACCACAAGAAAACCTTAAAACCATAAAACATTAAAAACTCCTAAAATACACTAAAAACACTAAAAATCACTAAAAACCTTTAAAACCCTTAAAATCCTGAAAGTAACTAAAATACCATAAAACCATAAAAATTATAAAACCCTGAAAAACCTTTATAAAAACATAAAATCATACAATGTAAAAAAACAACTGAAAATCCAAAAATTCTAAAAACCATAAAAATCCTTAAAATCTAAAAAACTCAAAAAACATTCAAAATTCCTAAAAACCTAAAGATTTACAAAAAACATAATAAATTCATAAAAATCCATAAAAATGTAAAAAATATATAAAATCAAAATAAATCCCTAAAAACACACTTAAAACACAGAATAAATCTTATAATACTAAAAACGCTAAAAAAACATAAAAATACCCTGAAACTATTAAACCCCAAAAAACAAAAAATACCCATAAAAACCCTAGAAAACCCATAAAAATAATAAATACCCTTTAAAGCCTTTAAAATGTTAAAATTCCTTAAAACCCATTTAAAATTCTAAAACCCCTAAAAAATCTCACATCAGTAAACCCTTAAAAATTAAAAAAATCACAAAAAAACATAAAAATCCTAAAATTTTTAAAAAAACCATATCACTCTGAAAACACAATGAAAACCTTAAAAACGTAAAAATAATTAAAATACCAAAATATCTAAAAATGATAAAACTCTAAAAACCATTAACAAAGTTAAAAACCCTCGACATCCCTAAAAACCTCAAAAAGAATAAAATCATAACAAATCCCTAAAAATCCCTGAAAACATAAAAAACCCTAAAACCCCTGAAAACACATCAAACCTAAAAACCCCTGAAAAGTCTATGAACAAAAACCCCCCTAATAACCATTAAAGCATTAATATATTTTGAAAATCATAAACCCTATAAAGACCCTTAAACCCCACTAAAAACTCTAAAAATCCCTTTAATCCCCAAAAAACATTTAATCTCTAAAAAATATAAAAACCCATAAAAACACAAAAAAACCCCTAAACCCCCAAAATATCCATAAAACCCCTAAAAACCCAAAAAAATATTAAATGTCCTAAAAATATACAAATCCATAAAAATATTAATAATGCAAAAACTACGGAAACAACTAAGAACACCATAAAAACCTAAAAAACAAAACAATTAATAACATAAAAATGCTAAAAATCCTAAAGAACGTGAAAAACCTAAAAGCTATAAAAACCTCAAAATCCCAAAAAGAAGAAATACAATAAAAACTATGAAAATACATAAAACTCCATAAAAAAAATAAAAAAATCATTTAAAAATTTAAATAAAACCCTAAAAACCAAAAAATATTTAAAACCCATAAAACATTAAAATACTAAAAACCCTAAAGAACCCCTCGAAAGACCCTAAAAATCATAAAACCCTTAAAAGAAATAAAAACCCATTAACTACATAAAAACCCTACAAACCGTAAAAACCCTAACCAACCACTACAACTTTTGAAAACAATAGAAATGTTAAAAAACTTTAAAAAACTTTAAAAGCCATTTTAAAAAAAACCATAATAAACCTAAAAAACGCTAAAACCCCTCAAAATTCCTAAAAGCCATTAAACCCATAAAAACATAAAAATTCCATTAACAGGAAAAAAAAAATAAATCACTAAAACTCTGATAAAACCTAATAAAACCTTAATAAGCCAAAAATAATTAAAACCCCTAAAAAGCAAAAATATAATAAAAAACATGAAAAAATTAAAAACCATAAAACCCCAAAAAACCCCCAAAACCCTACTAAAACCAATAAAAAAACTAAAAACTAAAAAACCCTTTAAAACTCTAATTTTTTTTAAAAAATGTGAAAAGACATTAAAACCCTAAAACACAAAAAAAAACATCTTAAAACCGCAAAAACGATAAATCCATAAAAACCTTCAAATCCCTATAGAACCTAAAAACCCCATAAAAATCATAAAAAAGCCACAAAAACATTAAAAATTTAAAAAACGTTGAAAAAACAAAAAAAACATTAAAAAACTAAAAAAATCATATAACCCAAAAAAACCATAAAAACCCTTAGATCCATAAAAACACAAAAACCATAAAAACCCATAAATCCCAAAAAACCCCTAAGAACCATTAAAACCATAAATCCCACTAATAAATCAAAAAACCATTTAAAACTCTAAAAATGTAAATAACATTTATAAAATTAAAACCCTAAAAACGTAAAAAAACCCCTAAAACCCCAAAAAACCATAAAAACCCTAATCCATAAAAACCATAAAACCCTACAAATTCATAATAACCTTTAAAACCATATAAATAATAAAAAATACATAAAATACCTCAAAACATAAGACACCCTAAAACCCTAAAAACCCATAAGAAAACTTTAAAAACCTATAAACACGTAGAACCCCTAAAAACCCTAAAACACTAAAATCCCGAAAAATCATAAAACCCCTCAAATTCCCTAAAAACCCAAAAAACCCATAAAAATATAAAATATTTCTTAAAACTCATAAAAAAATTAACAAAACTAAAAAACTTGAACAAACCCTAAGAAAACATTAAATATCGTAAAACACTTAAAATGAGGAAAAAACATAAAAAACACTAAAATTCCTAAAAACCATAAATAGACCACAAAAACCATAATAACCATAAACACCCTTTAAACCATTAAAATGCTAAAAATACATAAAAACCCTAAAAACCAACTAAAAAGACCAAAAACAAATTAAAACAAATAAATTAAAAAAAAACTCTAAACACTCATAGAACCATAAAAACTCATGAAAAATCCAAAATGCCCAAAAACACATGAAACCCATATAAGCTATAAAAAATACTCAAGATCACCAAAACCCTAAATAATATAAAGATCTAAATAAATTAATAAAAATCCCTTGATATGAAGGAAAACCATAAAAAACATGAAAAATGTATAAAAAATTAAAGATATAAAAAATAATTGTATCCCCTAAAAACCTAAAAACTCTAAAACCCCACAAAATTAAAAATATCCCTAAACACCCATAAAATATCTCAAGTTTACAAAAACCATTAAAAATCCTAAATATTCCAAAAAAACATAAAAATGAAAAAAAAACCCCTAAAAAGATTGAAAAATCCTAATAAAACTATAAAAACCTAAAAACCTAAAAACACTTAAATCTCATAAAAACCTAAAAACACTAAAAATCCTAAAAATCCTAAACAACCCTAAAAACCCCTAAAACCAATAAAACCCTAACACATTAAGAACCCGTAAAACCAATAAAAACCCAAAAAATTCTAAAAAAATCTAAAAACCTTTTAAACCACTATTAATGTTGATAAACAATAAACCCATAAAACCCAAACAAACTCAAGAAACACCCTAAAAACCAATAAAACAAAAAAACCTTAACAACCCTAAATATTATCATAATAGAAAAATACCTAAAAACCATTAAAATCCAAAAAAATCCATAAAATGTTAAAAGCCCAAATAATCTATAATTAATGAGACCGTAAAAAAACACTTAACTCCCCTAAAAACATAAAAATGCTAAAAACCCCAAAAAATTCCTAAAAACACTAAAAAACAAAAAAAATCGTCAAAAATCATTAAAAACCTAAAAAAAATAAAATACAAAAATTTTTAAAAATCCTTAAAACCCTAAAAACCCCTACAACCATGAAAATCCCTGTGAAAACCATAAAAACAAAGAAACCCTTAAACCCGTAAAACCCAAAAACCCTAAATGACTACAGAACCCTAAAACCATAAAAACCATAAAACCCCATAAAAAGCCTTAAAAACACAAAACCCAATAAAACTATTAAAAATCACTAAAAAATCTAAAACCCCTTTAAACACATAAGAATGATAAAAAACTTTAAAAACAATAAAACCCCAAAAAACTCAAAAAACACTAAAAACCTATATCCTTTAAAACCCTAAAAAACCTCAATATCCCTAAAACCCTAAAAACCATTAAAATAAAAAAATTCAAAAAAAGTCCCTAAAATCCTTAAAAAACCAAAAAAACCAAAAAAAAAGAAACCCTTAAACAAATAAAAAAATTAATACCCCTAAAGATGATAAAATCTCTAAAACACAAAAAACCCTGAAACCCTATTAAAATTCCTAAAAATCCCTAAAAATCAATGAAAATGTAAAAACACTAAAAACACATAAAACATATAAGAAAACCATAAAAACCTAAAAACACTTAAAACCCATGAAGATGATAAAAACCCTAAAATCCAGAAAAGACAATCAAAATCTGAAACCCCATAAAAACGACTAAAAAAATTTAAAATATCCTAAAAACCCTACATTCCCAATAAAAATATAAAAACCCTTGATAACCTTGAAAACATTATAAACTCTAAAAAACCATAAAACCCTAAAAAATTTAAAAACCATAAAACCCCAAAAAACCATAAATCCCAAAAAATTATATAAAACCCAAAAAAACCTCAAAATCCCTAATACCCCAAAAAAATTATAAAAATCATAAAATATCTCTAAAAATTCGTAAAAATGTAAAACCCCAAAAAATTGAAAACACATAAGAAAACCATAAAAACCTAGAAACACTTAAAACCCCTAAAAACCGTAAAAATTATCAAAACATAAAAAACAAAAAATCCCTCAAAATACTAAAAACACTAAAAACCCATTAAAAAAATAAAAAGCTGTAAAAGTCATTAAAATTAAAAACCCTAAATACCATGGATACCCCTATGAAAACCATAAAAACAAAAACCTATTAAAACCCTTAAAAACCTAAAAACACCTAAAAACCATAAAAAATCCCCTAAAAACCATAAAATACTAAAAACCTTAACACCCCTAAAACCATACAAACCTGAAAATAAACTAAAAACTAGAAAACCGCTTTAAAAACCTAAAAACATTAAAAATCATAAAAAACCATAAAACCCCCCAAAAAATAAAAAACCCCTAAAAACCCAAAAAACCATAAAAACCCTAAAATCACTAAAACCCCTAAAAATCAAGGAAAATACAAAAAACCCATAAAAATATCTAAAATCATTAAAATTGCTTAAATATTTTAAGACCCTAAATACCAAAAAAAATCCTAATAATACTTTAAAAAAGTAAAAACATGTATAACCGATAAAAACCTAAAAATGATAAAAACATTAAAAACTATCAGAACTACTAAAAACCATAAAAATCTAAAAAACCCTAAAAATCCCTAAAAATATAATAAATCATAAAATATCTGAAACCCCTGATGAAGACCATAAAAACCTCAAAATAAAAAAAATAACCCAGAAAAATAAAAATAAAAACCCAAAAAAACTCTCAACAACAACAAAAAACTCAGAAACACCCCTTTAAACCCCTAAAAATGTTTAGAATCATTGAAACCCTTAAAAACTAAAAAAACACCAAAAAATACCATAAAAACCTAAGAAAACCATAAATCAATAAAAACTCAAAAAACACTAAAAACCATAAAAATTCCCTAAAACCATAGAAATCCAAAATATCTCTAAAAATACCTAAAAACCAAAAAAAACCTTGAAAACCTTGAAATCCCATAAGAAAAAATTAGAAACCTAAACATAATTAAAACAACAAAAAACCCTAAAAAAAATCAAAAAACACTAAAAATCCTAAAAGTCCTAAAAATTTTAAAAACCATAAAACCCAAAAAAACACAAAAAACCAAAAATAACCCCTAAAAATCACAAAAAATCATAGAAATCCATTAAACACAAGAATTTTTATAAAAAAACTAAAAAATAATTAAAACAACAATGAACTCCAAAACCCTAAAATACCAAAATAATCATTAAAACCATAAAAACATAAACACCTCAAAATCCTAAAAACCCCAAAAAAATAAAAAAAAAATCCATTAAATTTCCTAAAAATCTCAAAAATACAGAAAAATCAAAAACTACCATGAAAACCCGTAACAAAACCATAATAACATAAAAACACTTAAAACCACTATAAATAATAAAATTCCTAAAACCATAAAAACTAAAACCCCTAAAATCCAAATAAATATTATAAAAACCTACAAATGCATAAAATTTTATAAAAACATAAAAAACTCTAAAAACCCTAAAATATATTAAAGAAACTTTAAAAGATAAAAATAATTAAAACCCTAAAACCCTAAAAAACATAAGACCCTAAAATCCCAATAAATAAAGTAAAACCCTAAGAACACTAAAATCCTAAGAAACCCATATAAAACATAAAACCTAAAAACCCATAAAAACATTAAAAATTTTAAAAAATTAAAAACACTTCAAACCCCAGAAAACCTGAAAACTCTAAAACCTATAAAATCCTAAAAGTTCCCTAAAAACCCTCAAACGTAAAAACCCCTAAAAACATGAAAAACCCTATGAAATCATTAAAAACCAAAAAACACTCGAAACCCCAAAAAACATACAAAACACTAAAAACACAAAAATATTAAATATATCCAAAAACCATAGAACCCCTAAATACCATAAAACCCCAAAAAACAATAAAAAACATAAAAAAAAGAAAACCAAAAAACAACTAAAAACTCTATAAACCCTTTAAGCCCCTTAAAACAATAATAAACTTCAAAATATAAAAATATTAAAAAACACTAAATCCTCAAAAAACCATGAAACTCTAAAACCCTCAAAACCCTCAAAATAACTAACACCCCTTAAGAACCATAAAAATCCTAAAAATCCCTAAAAATCCCTAAAAATGAATAAAACCATAAAATCCATGAAAAACCATTGTCAAAACATAAAAACCAAAAATCTTTAAAAGCCCTAAAAACTAAAAAAATGATAAAACCCTTAAAACCCTCCCAAAAAAATAAAAAAATTCTTAAAATACACAAATCCGAAAAATGATCATAAAAATAAAAAAACTCTATTTAAATCCCTATAAATTTAAAACCCCTAATAATCGAGAGAACCTCTAAGAAAACCATAAAAACATAATATTAGTTAAAACTTATAAAAAACTAAGACACACTAAAAATCCCAAAAACCATAAAATGTCCCTAAAATTCCTAGAACCCTTAAAACCATAAACCCTAAAAACCTGAAAACCCTAAAAAACCATAAAAACACTAGAAAACCACTAAAAACACTAAAATTATTTAAACCCCTAAAATGTAAGAAAACTATAGAAGACATTTAATAGCCTAAAAATCTCAAAACCCCTAAAAATATGAAAAACCCCTAAAACCATAAAAAACGTTAAAAACTCCAAAACCCCCCTCAAATACCAAAAAAGACTAAAAACTACAAAAATAATAAAAATCCTTTAATAATAAAAATCTAAAAAACAACCCTAACACCTAGAAAAACTCTAGAAAAACTAAAAAATATAAAATCACTTAAAACTGGAAAAACTAAAAAACACAAAAAACCATAAAAAACTCTAAAAACCCTAAAAAATCGTAAAATACCAAAAACCCGTATTAATCACCTAAAATGTAAAATATATAAAAACCTAAAAACCCTGATGAAAAACATCAAACCCTAAAATCACTGCAAACCCAAAAAAACCTAAAAACACTAAAAATCCTAAAATACCATAAATACCTTTAAACCCCTTAAAAACCAAAGGAAACAACAAAACCATTAAAATCCTTAAGACCTCATAATAACCCGAAAACCACACTAAAAAAATCTAAAAAACATTTTAACACCTAAAAACATTTAAAAACTCTAAAAATCATTAAAACCCCTAAAAATTAAAACAAACTCAAAAAAACCTAAAAAAACAAAAAAAATCCAAAAACCGTCAAAATCATTAAAAACCCGAAAACAATAATATTACATAAAAATTCCTAAAAATACTTGAAACACTGAAAATACAATAAAAATAAAAAAAAACACAAAATATCTAAAATCATTAAAAACCCTGAAAACAATTAAAAATACTAATAAAATCTTAAAAACGTAATAACATCAAAACCCATAAAAACTCATAAAAACCGAAAAAATGATAAAAATCCAAAAAACCCCAAAAGACCCATAAAAACACAAAAACCACTAAAAAAATAAAAACTCATAATAAAACCCAAAAAAATTAAACAACCACTAAATCCCTAATGACATTTTAACCCCTAAAAATTTTAAATACACTAAAAATCCTTAAAAACCCTAAAAAATTAAAAAAAAAACCTTAAGATCCAAAAAAAACTCATAAAACACTTAAAAACCTAAAAACCCAAAACCTCCTAAAAACCCTAGAAACCTAAAAACCATAAAAAATTCTAAAAATACCATTAACAAATCTAAAAACTTATAAAACCCATTAAACCCTGGAAAAACCTAAAAAAATCATAAAAACCTAAAAACTCTTAAATCCCTTAGAATCCTAAAAGATGTTAAAACCATAGAAAACCCAAAATCCCCTAAAACCCCAAAAATTAACTAAAAACTCTAAAAAACCTTAAACCCCTAAAAATGATAAGAAAAATTTAAAAATACTTAAAAACACTAAAAAAATCGAAAAACCTCCAAAAACTAATATATATAGATATATATATAATCCCTAAAAACCCTTCAAATCCCAAAATAACCCTGAAAACCATAAAAATCCTACAAATGCATTAATAATCCCAAAAAATATTAAAAACACTAAAAAACCTAAAACCCCTCTAACAAATCCATAAAAATTTAAAAACACTTATAGCCCGTATAAACCCAAAAAACACAAAAAGCCCTAAATCAGCCTAAAAACCCTAAAAACACTAAAACCCATAAAAACATAAAACCACTAAAATATATAAAAGCCTTTAAACCACTAAAAATATAAAAAACTCTTAAAAACCTTTAAAACCCTAAAAATCTCTAAATAATGTAAAAATCCCTAAAAACCGTAAAACACATAAGAATCCATAAAATTAACTAAAAGTCCCTAAAAACGAAAAAACCCTAAAAACATTGAAAACCCCTAAGACAACTAGAAAAAAACACATAATACCCCTAAAAACCATAAAAACGCTAAAACCTATAAAAACCTTAAAAACACAAAATCCCTTAAAACCAAAATACCATAAAAATCCTAAAAAACCTAAAAAACCCTAAAAACCAAAAAACCATAAACAAACCACAATAACACTTTAAATACATAATTACACTTAAAATGCCTAAAAACCTAAAAATCCTAAAAACTCCCTAAAAAGGCAATAAAACTCCTAAAAACCCTAATAACCCTAAAAACCTTTAAAACCCTAAAACCCATTAAAATCATTACAACCCAAAAAAATATTAAACCCCTTATAACCCCTAAAAACATTACAAAACTCTAAAAAACCTAAAAACATAAAAATACTCTTGAAAATCCCTAAAGACCCCCCAAAACCCTAAAAACACTTATAAACTCTAAAACTAAAAAAAAATCCAAAAAAACCTAAAAACCATTGAAATAAACAAGATATCTAAAAATAACTAAAAATGAAGAAATCCCGTAAAAACCAAAAAATGCTAAAACCATAAAAATCACTTAAAACTATGTAAGGCCTCAAATACCTAAAAACCCAACAAATATTAGAAATCCTAATAAATCCCTAAAAATACATAATAAACTAAAAAAAATTAAAAATTGTCAAAAAATAAGAAAACCTTAAAAACCTAAAAGCACTTATAACCCCTAAAAACCTAAAACCACATAAAAACCATAAAATTCCTAAAAACATTAAAAAACCATAACCCCCTAAAAACCTCAAAAAACCAAAAAAACTGTAAAAATCAATTAAACCCCTAAATTTTTTTAAGAAATATAGAAATCCTATAAAACCCTAAAAACTTAAAAAACCAATTAAAAACCTAAAACCCCACAAAACAAAAAAAACCAAAATACCTCAAAATACATAAAAATCATAGAAACTCATTAAAATACATAGAACCTTAAAAATACCTAAAATGTTAAACACCCCAATAAAATATAATAAAACCATTAAAACCTAAAAAAACATCAAACCCCTAAAAACCTAAAAATTATAAATACCCAAAAAATTATAAAAACCATAAAATCCCGAAAAATCAATAAAAACCAATAAAATTCCAATAGAAACTCAAAATATCTAAAAATGTAAAAACCCAAAAAATCATTAAATCCCCTAAAGAAACCATAAAAACTAAAAAATACATAGAACCCCGAAAACCCCTAAAGGACCCCAAAGAACTAAAAATCATAAAAACTATAAAAACTCCATAAACCCATAAAAACTCTAAAACCTATAAAAACCATTAAAAACAACTAAAAAATATAGAACCCTTAAAAACCCTAAAAACTATTAAAACTCTAAAAAACCATAAAACCCTAAAAACATAAAAAACCCCTAAAACCCAAAAAATGATAAAATACCTAAAAACCATAAAACCCCCTGAAAACCCTAAAACTTCTAAAATACCCAAAAAAATAATAAAAATCCAAGAAAATAATAAAAATTCCGTAGAAATACCTAAAAACATATTAAACCCTAAACCCCTAAAAACCCTTAGAAACCCATAAAAACCTAAAAACACTCAAAACCCCGAAAGATGATAAAACTAATGAAAAAATTAAAGTACCCAAAAAACCCTAAAACCCCAAAAAACCCTGAAAGCCCAAAAAACCCCTAAAAACACTAAAAACCAAAAAAGTACTAAAAATAACTAAAACCATAAAAATCAGTGAAAACTAGAAAAACCTCAAGAAAATATTAAAACCCTAAAAAACTAAAAACACATAAATAACAAAAAATACTAAAAACCATAAAACCCCAAAAATAAACTAAAACCCCTAAAAATAGTAAAAACCCCTAAAAATTAAAAAAACCTAAAGTCCCATAAAACTGTAAAATCCATAAAAACCACTAAAACTCTAAAAACTTATTAAAACCCTAAAAAGATAAAGAACTATAAAACTCCCAAAAAACCTAAAAACTAAAAAATACCAAAAACGTGAAAAACAAAAAACACTTAAAACCCCAAAAAACAAAAAAATATAAAACAATTAAAATCTCAAAAATCCCTAAAAACAATAAAACCATTAGAATCCATAAAAACTCTAAAACCAGAAAAAACACATAAAAGATCATAAAATCCCTAAAAATGTAAAATAAAAATTAAAAACCTGAAAACCCATTAGTTAACCTAAAAAACCATAAAACAAAAAAAATCCCTAAAAACCATTAAATGTGCTAAAACTCCTAAAATACACAAGAATCCTTAAACCCCTTAAAAACCATAAAACCCATAAAACCAAAAAACACTCAAAACCCTTAAAACCAATAAAACCCAACTAAAAACATTAGAACCACTTCAATCCTCTAAAATATTGAAAAATTATAAAAAATAAGAAAAACAATAAAAAACTAAAAAAATCCTAAAATCCAAAAAAACATCAAGACCCTAAAACCCATCAAAATATATAAAGCCCCTAAAAACCTATAAAAATCCTAAAAAATCCTTAAAATTCCAAAAAAAACTCAAAAAACTCAAAAACCATGAAAACCCCTAAGGAAACCTTAAAAACCTCAAAAAACATAAAACCCATCAAAACCTAAAAATGATATGAACCCAAAAAAACCCAAAAATTCCAAAAATTCCTCAAAATAACTAAATATCAGAAAGAACCATACAAAAAAACCCCTAAAAATCACTCAGACATAAAACCTGAAAAACCACAAAAAATCACTAAGAAAACCACAAAAACCTTAAAAGACATAAAACACCTAAAAACCTAAAAATTGCAAAAACCCTTAGAAACCCTAAATCCCAGAAAACCCTCAAAATCCTAATGAATCATATAAACCATTAAAATCTAAAAAAATCCCTAATATCATAAAAACACTAAAAACCCTGAAAAACCATAAGAAATCTTAAAAAATTAAAACATTTAAACCCTTTAAAAACCAAAAAAATCTAAAAACACTAAAACCATAAAATCATAAAAAATTCATAAAAATCCCTAAAATATAGAAAACCCATAAAAGTCCTAAAACCACTAAGAAAAATTTAAAACCCTAAAAAAATTTAAAACCCCAAAAAAACCAAAAAACCCAAAAATCACTAAAAAACCTTAAAAGACCCAAAAAACACGAAAACCCCCTTAAAACCATATAAAACTTGAAAACCCCATAAAAATAAAAATACCTGAAAGACTATAAAAACCATTTAAACCCCAAGATTAGTTAAAAACTCTAATAACCATAAAAACAATAAAATATCAAAAAACACAAAAAAGCCAGAAAACCCATAAAAACTATAAAAGTCTCATAATCTATTAAAACCCTAAAAACCATTATAATCCAAAAATTGCCTTAAAAACCCTACGAACATAAATACCAGCAGAAAACACTAAAAGACCCAAGGAAAAATAAAAGAACCTAAAAAAATACTAATGTCCTAAAAACCCGAAAAACACCAAAAACCCTAAAAATCCATAAAAACCAAAAATACTCTAAAAATCCTGAAAACCCTAAAAACCCTAAAATACCTTAAAATACATAAAACCCTAAAAACCCACAAATATATAGAACAGTATCCCTAAAAATCCCTAAAAATGTATAAAATCCTAAAACCCTAAAGAATACAATAAAAATAAAAAACACTAAAATCCCTTAAAAACCTAAAAAAATGCTAAATACTTTTAAAAAACCATAAAAACCACAAAAAAACATAAAACCCATTAAAACCCCTAAAACCGTAAAACACCATTAAAATACTAAAACCCCTTAAAACCCATAAAAATGTTAAAAAAATATAAAGTACATTTAAACCCTAAAAAAACACTGAATCCCCCCCCTAAATCCCAAAATCTTTAAAAACTAGAATATTCCAAAAAAATCCATGGGAAATTAAAAAACCCAGATATCCATTAAAAAAATTTACAAATCATAAAAACTAAAAAAATTCAAAACACAAAAAACATAAAAAACACTAAAACATATGAAAACCCTAAAAAACCCCTAAAAATCCCTAAAACCCTAAAAACCCTTAAAAATCCAAAAAATTCACCAAAAATACCAAAAAACCTAAAAAACCTCAAAACCATGAAAACCCCAAAGAACACCTTAAAAACCCCAAAAACAATTTGAACCCCTAAAAACATAAATTCACTAAAAACATAATAAAACCATAAAAGTCCCTAAAACCCTTAAAAACACAGAAAACAGCAAAAATCACAAAAATTAGTAAAAACATAAATAACCTAAGATCCAAAAAAATCCTAACACCCCACTAAAACTGTTAAAATATTTTATACCCAAGAAAGGTTAAAAGTTATAAAAAATTAACACCTAAAAACTATAAAAACCCTAAAAACCTCAAAATACATAAAACCCCTAAAACATTAAAAACCTAAAACATCCCAAAAATTCCCTAAAACATAAAAAAACCTAAAATCCTTTAAAGACCACAAGAAAACCTTAAAACCATAAAACATTAAAAACTCCTAAAATACACTAAAAACACTAAAAATCAATAAAAACCTTTAAAACCCTCAAAATCCTCAAAATAACTAAAATACTATAAAACCATAAAAATTATAACAAATATCTTAAAATACCTAAAAATATAAAATCTCTTAAAACCCTTGAATGTCCCTAAGAAAACTTTAAAAACCTCGAAAAAACTAAAAACCCAAAAAATATAAATATGATAATAACCCTAAATGACCCTAAAGCCCCTAAAATCCTCTAAAACCCTTAAAAACAAAAAATCCCAAAAAATCCCGTAAACCCTACAAGAACCAAAAATACCACTAAAAAACTCTAAAAACATTTTAATCACCTAAAAAAATTAAAAAATAATGTTTAAAACCCCTTAAAAGATCAAAATACCCCAAAAACCCTAATACCCTAAAACCCTTCAAATCCCTAAAAAAATTAAAACCCAAAAAATGAAATAAAATCCCAAAAAATAGCTAAAAAACCTAGATAACCCCTAAGAAAACCTTAAACTCATAAAAACAGTTAAAACCCTTAAAAACCTAAACAACACTAAAACCTCTAAAAACACTAAAACCCATTAATATCCTTAAAAATACATATAAATACATAAAAACATAAATACCATAAAAACCCTAAAACCCATGAGAAATACTTAAAAAAATAAAAAAAATTTAAACCCCCAAAAAAAATAAAAAAAAACTAAACCCCCTAATAATCCTAGAAAAACCATAAAAACCATAAAACCACATATAACTTATAAAAACCCTTAAAACCATACGAACACGGAAAACACTATAAAAACCAACTAAAAACTCTAAAAACCATTTAAACCCCTATATTTTCAAAGAACTATAAAAAAATAAAACAATAAAAAGATAATGAAACCTTAAAACCCCAAAACAACCCATAAAACTCCTAAAAACCCAAAAAAAATAAAAAACTCAAAAAACCTCAAATTCCTTAAAACCCAAAAAACATAAAAATCCTAAAAAAACCAAAATTCCTCAATACATAAAAACCCTAAAATAAATGAAGAGATCTAAGGAAACCATAAAAACCATTGAACAAATAAACCCCTAAATAACCTAAAAAATTCTCAAAATTATAAAACCCAAAACACCTTAAAAACCCTCAAACCCCTAAAAACGCTAAAATCTATAAAAATCATAAAAAAATCCCTGAAATTACTATAAACATAAAAACACCTAAAACCACTGAAACCCCCAATGAAAACCTTAAAAACATAAAATCCCTAAAAACCTAAAAAGTCTAAAAACACTAAAAACCCTAAAAGACCCTAAGACCATAACAAACCCTAAAACCCATAAAAATAAGAAAAAAACATAAAAACTATAAAAATATTTTAAACCAAATTAAAATTATGAAAACCATTTAATAACTAATTTTTTTAAAAAAAATATAAAAACCCTTAAAAATCCTAAAAGACTGGAAAAAATTCCATATACCCGCAAAAAAACCCATAAAAATACAAAAAACAAATCTATAAAATTCCCTATATACAATAAAACATCCTAACCATGAAATGATGTATGAAAACCTTAAAAATATTAAGACACATTAAATCCCTAAGAAAATAAAAAATTCTCAAATTAATAAAAACCCTAAAACCCTCATAATCTACAATACCCATAAAAATGCTATAAAATCCCTAAAAATACATACAAACATATAAAACCCTAAAAACCATGCAAATATCGAAGAAAACCTTAAATCCCAAAAACACTATTAAAATCCCTAAAAACATAAAAACCATAAAAACACTTAAAAATACCCCAAACCCAATAAAATCTATACAATCCCCTAAAAATATAAAAAAATTAAGACATAAAAAACCCACTAAAACATTAAAAACCCATTAAACCCCTAAAAACATTAAAAAAACTATAAAAACCCTTAAACCGACTAAAAACTCAAGAAATCGCTAAAAACATAAAAAATATTAAAATCAACAATTTACTTTAAAACCCTTAAGACCCTAAAAAACCCTAAAAAACCTAAAAACCATAAAAATCCTAATTGAGCACTAAAAATCCCAAAAATTGTAAAAACCCCCAAAAACCCCAAAAACCACTAAAAAAACCATAATAACATTAAAAAACATAAAACCCCTAAAAACCTAAAAATTATTAAAACCCTAAAACATAAAAAACAATTAAAACCCCTAAAACCCAAAGTCCACATGTCCATTCTCCTCCAAACTAGCTTTAAAGCTTTAGAAGACCTGTTATCCCTCCCGCTAACCGCCAGATGCTCTGGAAGCTCTAGAAAAACCATTTACCACATCATGGAAAACTGCAGAGGGCTAGACACAGCTTTTCATCAGTCTGCTTCCTCTATTTTGGAGATGAGGAATCTATCTAGCACACTTTTCTTCAATACAGGTTTGCAGTTGTGCTTTGGGAGCACCTGTAGATGTTGTTCGGCTTTCTCCAATGCTTGGACATGTCAATTTTTGAGCTACTGGGTAGCTGGGTTAATTGTCCATATAGTAGGAAGGTGTCCATTTTTTTTGTATTTTTCCATTGCTGCCATTGTCTCCTACACCTGGATAGCTCGAATTGCTACTTCTTTCGACAAAAAAATGGCTATCTTTCCATGGTGGTGTTATTTTTATCCACACGGTGATTCATGAGGCATCTCATATCCAATCTGATTTGATGGAAAACAATATCGATGATCTTATCCTTTTACAGCTGCTCGGTGTTTCTGGAAGGCCAAAGAAAACGAAATTTCAAAATTCTATTTGCTGGATCCACTTGATTTATTCCTGGATAAAGGTCAACATGGATGGTGTGGCACTCGGAACATTGGGACCCTCAGGGTGTGGAAGGATATTCCATACCCACCATGTCTTTTTCAAAGGATGCTTTCATATTTTCATTGGGAATGGGTGTTCCCCTAAAGATGAACATTGGGCCATGACAAAGGCGATCAACTTTACTGTACAGTTTGCTTGGAGCCCTCTCTGGCTTGAATCAGACTCTTCGCTTGTGGTGCAGGACCTTAAAACCAAATCAGGGGAAATTCCCTTGTAGAATCCTTCCCTAGTGGATGGAATGCTTCGCTTCTTGTCAAAGGATGAACCTTCATGTCACACATGCATACTGGGAGGCATAGTTGGTTGCGAATCTGCTATCTAAGTAAGTGATTGTGGAGCAGAGATTGATATGGTCTCCTGTTGCTACGGCGTGCAGCTTACGGTTTGTGGAGTCTGATATGAAGGGTGAGATCTACACCCTGGTTTTCAATACCCCCTTCTAACACTTTCTTGGTTACTTTCTTTTCCTTATAAATTTTCGGGGATAAGGGTCACCTGGTCTCGAGCATTCTTTTTCCCTAAAACCCTTAAAAAATATTAAAAAACATCAAAACACCTAAGATCCTTAAAACCCCTAAAATGCAATAAAAACTCTAAAACCCTTTTAAACCTATAAAAATTATATAAACCTATAAAAACCTTAAAATCCCTAAAAAATAATAAAAAATCATAAAAACCCATAAAAAACCTAAAAACCCTAAAACCCCTCAAAACCGTAAAAATCCCTAAAATCCCTAAAAACCCCTAAAAACTGAAAAAAGGATTAAAAATACCAAAAAACATAAAAAACCTAAAAAACACCTAGGAAAACCTTAAAACCTAAAAACACATAAAAATAAAAAAATACCAAAAATCCAAAAAAACCTTCAAAATCCAAAAAACCAAAAAACCCCCAAAACCAAAAAACCCATAAAAAACCCATAAAACCTCTAAAACCCACAAAAAAATGGAAAAACCGCTTTCCCCCCAAGAAACCTTTAAAAACCCAAAAAACCTTTAAACCGAAAAATTCAAACAAACCCCTAAAAACCTAAAAAACTGATAAAAACCATAAAAGCCCATGAAAACCCTCAAATCCCTAAAAACCCAGAAACCCCAAACAATTTAAGAAATAACTAAAAATATAAAATACTCAAAAAACTAGATAAGCCCTTAGAAAACCTTAAAAATCTGAAGACACCTAAAACACTTAAAAACAAAAAAATTCTAAAATACCTAGAAACCTCCAAAAAGACCATTAAAACCACTAAAAACTATGAAACCTTAAAATCTACAAAAAATGTAAAACCACTAAAAACTATCAAAAAACATTATACATTTAAAAATGATAAAAAAAAAACCAAAACCCACAAAAATGATAAAAACCCCAAAAACCCTAAAATCCCATATAACCCCTCAAAATCCCTAAAAATCATAAAAAGTGATAAAAATCCCTAAAAACATAAAAAATCCTAAAATCCATAGAAACCCTTAAAAACTAAAAAACCCTAAAAATTTCTAAAAACATTAATAACCATTAAAACCATAAAACCCCTAAAAACGTTAAAAACCCAAAAAATCCATAAACCCCCAAAACCACATGAAACTCTAAAATACTTTAAACCAATAAAAAAATTAAAAAACTATAAAATACATGAAACCGTATCAAACTCCAGAACACCAGATAAACCAAAAAAATTAAAACCCATAAAAACCCTAAAATCCCTCAAAATCCCTAAAAACCATAAAAAAACCTTAAAAAATAAAATATCCTTAAAATCCTAGAAAATGTAAAAAACCCTAAAACAATGAAGAATAATTAAAAACCTAATAAAACATAAAACCCCTAAAATTAAAAAAATGATAAAAATGATAAAACCCCATAAACCTAAAAAACCCTAACAATAATCAAAATCCCAAAACCCCCAAAAAACAATAAAAAAAATCATTACAAATCCATAAAAAATCTAAAAACCCCTAAGAACACAAAAAACCCTCAGAAAACCTTAAAAAAATAAAAGTGCATAAAACCCCTAAAACCCTAAAAACCCTAAAAACCCATAAAAAACCTAAAGCCACTTAAAAACTCCTAAAACCCATAAAACCCCTAAAACCATAAAAATGTTAAAACCCCAATAAAACCTAGAAAATCACTAAAAATATAAAACCCCTTTAAACCCTGAAAAATTATAAAAACATATAAAAACTATAAATCCCCTGAAAAACTAAAAAACCCTAAAAACCAAATAAACATAAAAAAAATCAGAAACCTTTAATCCCTAAAAATCAGTAATAACCCTTCAACCTATATAAATCCCATAAAATCCCTAAAAATATCTAAAGTTTTAAAAAACACTAAAAACTCTAAAAAACACTAACAAATCCTTAAAACCTAAAAAATACTTAAAACACCAAAAAATCATATAACTACTAATAGCCTAAAAAATCATAAAAATCTTAAAAACCCAAAAAAACCAAAAAAACCATAAAAATCCTAAAGTCTCTTTCAAACCTGGAAAACACCTGAAAACACAAAAAAGCATATCAATCCCTAAGAATTTTAAAAAACTCCCAAAAACTATAAACCATAAAAAACACATTAAACCCCAAACCCCAAAAAAACATAACACCCTAAAAACCATGAAATCCCCAAAAATCAATAAATTCACAAAAATACCACAAAAAGTATAAAAAATCCCTAAAAATTAATAAAAACATAAAAAACCGAAAATCCCCGATAAAGAATAAGAAATCCATAAAAACCTAAAACTCCTAAAACCCCCTAAAACTTGAAAACTCTTAAAAAACCCTTAAAACTCTAAAAATTCCATAAAACCCTCAAAAAATTTATAATAACCCTAAAACCCCATAAAAACACTAAAAACAAAAAAATGACTCAAACCCTTTTAAATGCGTAAAAATGTCAAAAAACTCTAAAAAACATAGAACCCCAAAAAACTAAAAAACCCATAAAATCCAAAAAAAACATGAAAACACTAAATACCCTAAAAAACTCAAAACCCCTAAAAATCCGTAAAAACCTTTAAAATCCCTAAAACCATAAAACCCTAAAAACCTTGAAATATCATAAGAAACCCTTAAAACCAAAAAGCACTTAAATCCCTAAAAATATTAAAAACCATAAAATCCCAAAAATCCCTAAAACCATAAAAACCCTTAAATCCATTAAAATCAAAAAAACCGAAAAAACCACTAAAAAAAATAAAACCATTTAAACCTTTAATACATAAAAACTATAAAAAAACCCAAAAACACAAAAAAACCCCTAAACCCCCAAAAACCATACAACCCTGAAAACCCTCAAAATCCCTAAATCCCATAAACCCCCAAAATTATTAAAAATCCCTAAAAATCCCTAAAAATGTATCAAACATTAAAAATACTTTTTTTCTATGGAAATATTCGAACCCTTATGATTGATTATGTGGTTTTAGGCTTTTTACAATCTTTAATGTTAGGTTCACTATCTAAAAATAGTTTACAATGGGTTTTGTTTGTGGAATCAGAAACACCCAAAGGTTCCATTATTTGAGATGTCTTGAGAACCTACATTCCAAAGGTATGATATTGTTTAGAAATGGTCTAACAACATTTAAGGACTTTTATTGGTAGAGAGGATGATATGTTGGGCTCATCACACCCTTTTGGGGGGAACTATTTCCTACTTTGTGGTTCTCTATTATATTTTAGAAATATTCTTGAATCCTTTATTAAATAGAAATTATAACTCATGTCACCCTATATTCACAATCTATTATTAGAATTTATTGATTCTAAAATCGTCTGTCTGTAAATTATATTCTTCGTCTATGGGGATATATATATGTATCTAAGGATCTCCATAAATATTACTCATTTATAAGCAAACATGATATTCTTTAGTTATTAATTGTTACGACTCTAGTTTTAATCCACGTAGTGGGGTGATCTATAATTTATCATGATCCAGGGAGATGAGACTTTTTTTCATTCTATGATTAGACCCATGAGATGCGATTCCAACATATCATTTTGAAATAAATCTGAATCCACGTAGTTTGGTTCCACATAAAGGGACACATCATACCTTTTAAGGTCATGTGACGAGGGCCAAACCTGGTAGTTTAACATTGTTCATCAAGGACGTCTAGAAAATTTATTCCTAGACAAGGGTTGGTGTGGGACTTATACCAAATAATCATAATTATCATAGAGGGAGTGTGACCTCTTGGGTTGTTTAAGACCCTATTAGGAACGTGGCATAGAAAATATTAGGGTGAATTTAGGGTTTTAGGTTTAGACCTCAAAGAGACATCCTACATATCACACTTATATGGGAATCAAAGCCCATGTAGATCAATGAATTCATGGACCCACACCTATGGATGCTCTAGGAATGTTTTTATCATAGGTAAATATTGTCCTTTTAGAGGATATGCTAAGGTTTTGGGGCTAACACCTAGGAGGAGGACCATGTGTCTGGAACTGTGAGGAAATTTTTGACTCGTGGTGATTTAGAGGTTTGTTCAGGGCTTAATCCTTGGAGGATTCCCTTTGTTGTTATGAATATGGTTGGGGATTATATCAAATAAATGGACCACAATATGGATACATGTTTTTTCAGACCCATGACTACGGAAACCCTCAAAAGGAAGGCAAGAGGAAGATCCATAAAAGGATTCTATATAGAGACATAAATCTAACCACATATATTTCATGATCTTCACTAACCTCTAACCCCATGAGATTCATGATACGATGATAAAAACATGGTGAATTAGATGATTTACTAAAAAAGATTATCCTTCTTCCACTGGTGGAAGGGTTGATGATAAGGGAGAATAAGATAGGGCATTGATGTGCCCATATCATTTCTCGTTTCTATAACCAGGATAGTCAGATATGACTTCTTGTTTCAATATGTCCTGTAATAAAGGATGGTGGATTAATCCATGAGGTATTACCTACTCCCAATTCCAAAGTAAGAGTGGAGGATTAGTCACTAATCATTGTAAAATGGGAAACAAAGCATGATCCCCACCCCCTCACTGTCTAAAATAGGTGGTCCCTAGCCTTAGAGATTATAAGGGGAGAACATACTCACCCTCACCTCTAAGACAGTGAAGTCCCTAGAACTACTACCATAATTTGGATCCTCATGACCGAAGGTATGAATAACTATACACACATTAAGTACCCTACTCATCGGGTGGGACAAGTTTGGGATATCTCTAACTAAAGGAATGCATAACCTAATTAGAGTCACATTGTTGTGTATCTTTTCATGCTTATATAATTCTAAAGGTTTTAGTGGAGGATTCAATTTGTCCCCCCTTATATGATGTATCTAGTGGAAGAGGATCCTTGTCATTAGTTTGTTGAAATGGGATTAGAATATGGCTTGTATTGGTCAAGGATGGGTGAATAGATGGTTATTCACACATTGTTGAACTTGGAGGAAATGGAAGTGAATCATGAAGGGTATGCTTTCCCAAGATGGAGATTACTTGGGTGATGGAGAACTGTGGGAAAAAAACATGGGTGAGGAATTTATCTAAGCACTAATGGCTTCCTATGGTGTCCTTGGAAGGGTCTCATTCAGGTCTCAGGTTTTGTATGGGACCTTCATGTTATTGCTTATAAACATAGGGAGGGGTCGTTGTGCATGTGTCGTAGGTTTCAAACCCCAGTGGGACTTTGATCCCATTATCCCCCTTAGTTACCCTTCTCTCAGTGTTTGGAGAGCTACCAGAATTGTTTTCAGGGCATTGGATGAGGTGAAGCATGACTAGATTTGAGGTTTCTTATTGTTTTTGAAATTTTTCAAATGATGATCCACATTATCCTATTTGGAGGCAAAAATCAGACCCAAGGTGAATGAAGTTTGTAAAATAGGTACCCCATGTCGGTTTCCCATTCATGTCCCTCATAAAGTGGTAGCTTTCCCTTCTATGCCACACATGTAGGGCCTGCATGAGCCTCTTAGTGAACATTCCTAGTGAACATAGGATGATTTTTTCAAGTACCCTTGATCCTTCGTAGGGATCTTCACCTCTTTATTTCTTGACGTATTTATCATTAAGGCCTTTCATCACCATGCGACTAAAAGGTGTGTCCAAAGAATCCACCCCTAATGATTAGATCTTTTTAGAAAAAGAGAATTTAGTTAGGAGGTGGAAGGAATAAATTATTTTTGAAGTCATGAATGTTTTGTTCACAAGTCATACATTGAGGTCAGTCATATAAGTCTGGAATATTGGTCAACTATATCTATAAATAGTGGTGTCCACCCAGTGAATTATTCCTTCTAATTTCTCATTATTATTCTCTCTTCACACGGGTCTTTCGTGTTATTTTTCTATGCTTGTAATTCATGAAATCATTTTGGAGGATCTCCATTGTGCAAGTCCTTAGTATGAAATTTTCAACCCATCATTGAATCCTGATTGAGTGACTAGAACATGGTCACTGAGGTGAGTGACCTACGCGAGTCACCTGGGTGAGTCACCTACCCGAGTCACTTTTGTGATTGACCTATGTGATTCACATACATTAGGCTCTCCCCTATCCCAAAATTTCATAATTTTTTGAAAAAAATATTTTGACATTAATGGGAATCTATATGTGTCATTTTAATAATCCAATTGGTGATCCAATGGATTCCCACAAATAAGATACAACACATGTTTCAAACAATCTAAAAACCTTTGGGCCAGACTACTATGATATCTTTGGATCTACCCTACAAGAGAAATAAAATCATCTAATGTAATACTGATGTGATTAATCATGAACCTATTTTATACCAATCTCTGTCCATTGACTTTTTGGAAACACATTCATCCTGATGATCTAGAGTTACCATCAAAATTTCTTGTTTTTGGAACATCCCAATTATACCATTACCAATTTCTCTTACAATGTCACATTCATTAAGGAAGGAATAGTTACTATCACTCATTTCATAGACCACAAATAGTGTTCCCAAGATATGAATCCTCACACCGAAAATTCAAAGCCTAATTTTTGTGAATTATCCTTCCATGCTTCCATGATAGACCAATCACAATGTTGGAAAGAGGATTTGGAATTCCTCACTAAATGGGATGTCAGGCCTGAATAGATGTGAGCATATCGGTTGAACCAAACCTATGAAAAGTTTAAGACGGAGCACCAAAATATCATCATTTTGATGGATTTTTGGGTGGAAAAGACATATGTTTAATGGAACCAAGACATAAACCCTCAACTACTGAGATAATGGAGCCCTCAGATGAATTAGTTCCATCTATCACATGGTGATGTTTTAATTAGCCTGTGGGAAGTTTAAAAAAAATCATAGGATCCCCCATAATTGGATAAATATTTTATGAGTATATCCTAGAGAAGGTGATGTGGGAGGATGTCGAATGGATGCCAACCTTAGTCCACGAGATGTTGAAGATGGATTTGAAAATTAATAATGGAGATTCCCATCCAAGGGGAAACATTCATTTTGAATAATGATCAAAGGCCTTCCTCTAGCCATAAGAAGAAGGTTCTACTTGCCAGTACCCAATGTAATTCACTACATTAGAGAAACAGAGAATTCCTAGTTGATTTTGGCATACCTTAGAGAAATGCATGTATCATCGACAGGTCTATAAAGTGATGCCTAAGGTTTTTTCAAGGACCCACCTGGATGACTCTAATGTAATGTGGCTAAACACCTACCTTCTACTGGTCCATGAATCTAATGGATGCATGAGGCAAGGTACATTTTTAATAGTATCCAAACTAGTTTAAGTGGCCACATTGGGTTAGATGTCCTTGGTCTAGAGAAGATATACTAATTTTTATTACATGTGCACAATGGGAAGCCCTCATATATAATTTAAATTCCACTTCATGTGATGGGTGTATGGAAAATAACACTTCTATTCATACACTATGCTGGGAGGATTTCAATTTCTTGAAGGCTGATTTCACTCATTCATTCAGGAAGTTTTCAGTATCTAGACTTTACCCCTAAAGCATGAAAAATCCATGATTATTGTAAAGAAATCAGGAGATTTAAAATTTATCACGTATAGTGATCCTCCTCCTAGGATGTTCACTGACAAAGGAAAAGCTGACGATGATTTGAATTCATATATTATTTCATTAAGAGATAATGTAATGGTGGATTTTATTGATAGTGAGTCAAAATGTGAGGACTATAATCCAAATTTATTTAACCACTAATTAAATTTTCTACAATAGTGAAGTTTCTCTCCCTCCATCCACATTCAAATTGAGAAATAGGTGATGAAAGCTTGAATTTTTTTGGATCTCAATGGCCTTAGAGGGATACCCAATGTCAATAAAGCTACCTTCGTCAGTTTCATCGATCAAGATGGAATATGGGTATGACAGGGAGTGGATTTCATCATACCCTGGGGTGATAAAAATTGAATTACTCATGTTGTGGATTTTATGACTGTTAGTTGTGGAAATCATGGAAGGAAGGTTTGGGCCAAGGGTGATGATGAAGAAGATTAAAATCCATCAAATAGATCTATATAAAGGTCCACAGAGAAGGTCAGAGTTAAGACCCCATATTTGGGAAAAGGATGTCTAGTAATCACTGTCATGAAGAGACTTGACCTCCAGTCACCTAAGATTTTGTGAGAGCATAGAGGCCTGAAAGGGCTTCAATGTCAAAATATGTTGAGTCTTCCTCATATTCGGTTTCATTATTACTAGAGTATTTATAGAATATTTCCATACAATATTTTCAAGGCATGAATCATGACCTAGATGGTATGTATGTATTTATCTAGGATTTCATGCATATCTTGGAGCATAGAGATATTCAAGAGTCCTCAGATATTTACCTTGAAATCAATTTTTCTAAAGTTGGGTAATATATTCAAGATCTATAGATAATGATATATAATACTAATGACCATATACCAATCCCAAAGAGGGTATCCAATGAACTAGACTGAGGTTTTATTAAGGAGATATCAAATCAGTCTAAAGAGGAATGGGATGACTATATCAATATTAGTGAGGTATCTCTCACTTTTAAATTTTCCTTTCCTCCCACATCCACCATCATTAAATTTGTGGGGATTTATCTTAGATTTGTAAGGATGAGATGAATAATAACCAAAGGTGGTTCTTGTGTCGACAAAATATCGGCCCACAGTCACCCCTGTCATAGTGGGGGTTCAGTCTCCCAAGTACTCAAAACTATATTCAGGTCATATGATGATGGTGAAGGAGATGGCAACAACTTATTCTAAACTTCAGTCTAAATTACACATAACTGAGATGAAAAACATGGTCCCCTAACCATATATATAAATGAAACAAAAGTGGTTTAAAATGTTTTTCAAGATTATGTTCCATGATAATCGTATTTTTTCCACATAATCTCATGACTCACCTAAAATAACCATTTTATTGCACTTTCCTTTTGTAGGATCTTCTTCACTATCCTTCCATAAGGGGTCTGAAATTGATAATTATAGTGCTAAGGTGGGAATCCTAGATGAGGAACATATTCATACCAATCAATCTATCCCTTTGAAATAATAATTGATGAGATATGAAGAGGCTTAGTCTCCCATTAACATAGATAGGGAGGAGGGACATGGTAATGTCAGATGCATCTCATATGAAATCATGCGTAGATCATTGACTTTATTTCCTCATGAACTATCTGATCTGTCACATATTCTATAGGACCTTGTAGAATTCAACACAAAAAATGTTTCTATTTTGGATGGGTTTGAAAGGAACCTTAGATTGTCTGATGAATTTATTGATGATGATCCTAACTTCATAGGGTTCAAATAGGTCATTCTTATCAAGAGACTGGTGTTTGAAATCGATGGTAATACCAATTTGGGTCCTGATCCACCCAACATAGATAACTTTACTGCTGAGGATGCTATAATATTTGAGGTATTATATATTAAAATAACATATCATGAGGAAAATTTTAAAAATGTTAATATCATCACCTCTTTGGAGGAGTTCTAGGACTTTGATTGGTTATTGGTTGAACAAGAGTTTTCTTATTCTTGAGTTTTCAAAGGTATTCAAGCTCTTTAAATTAGATGTATTATATCAAAGCTTGAATTTTGAATGTTTTTTATACCAAAAACATTGCCAAGGAAATTCATGACCAAGGAATCCATGCCCATCTTACTCCTATTTATGAGGGAGAAATTGCTAAGGTCCTTGACATAGGAGATTCCTATGATCCCTCCATCTATGTTTCTAAAAAATCGATGGGGTACATTCCCTTCAAGGAGACCCCCACTAAGAACATTGAGATTGAGGATGTCATATAAGAATAGATTAAATCTGTCGATCTAACAATGGGTGACTTTTTCCAACTTATCTAGTTATTTCACTTCTTTTTTTGTTAACTCCTTGATGTTAATGAGGGGGTTTTCTATTTTCCATTTCTAGTGAATTTAGTAATCTGTCCTAAAAGGGGAGCTTCAATGCCCACTTAGAAAACATTGGAAAGTGGAGATGACACAGTTTAGGAGGGAGCAAAGAAGGATTCCTCACTAAGTATGCTAATCCCAGAATACATTTCTCCCTCCAAAAGAGGTTTTGAGTCAGACATGAAGACACATGTCTCCCTTGGCACCATAAACCTTATTTTCTGACATGAAACACAGAAGATTGTATATTAGATGCCACTTAAAGACCTACCCTCACAACTTCTGTGACATACACTCATGTTTTTCATGTTGGGATATTGAATATTTGATTAACACATGATCCATTATGTGTTGAAATTAATCATTCAACAACAATAGGATGAGAAAATATCACAACAATTCGAGGAAAATATTTCCTCCGAGTTCAAAGATCTCACAATTATCATATTCTAATATGATCTCAGCTATTCCAAAGATGTGGAGGAGTTTCAAAATTGCGTTGATGATAAATATCTCCAAATGGTGGGCCTCCATTAACAATTAAATTTCATGAATGATGAGATAGTACAACTCCACTCATCCTTGATGGGGTCCTTAGAAAAAGTAATAGATTCTATTTTTATGGAGTAAGAGACTCTCCAAAATATTAATGAGTCCATTTCTACACAATTGGTCTGGTTTTAGAAAATTGTAGATAATGCTCAGGATGCAATCTAACAAATCCAAACCAGTGTTGATGATTTCTTGTAAAACATAGGACAAAGGATCTAGTATGTGTATGATCCTTCCATTTTTAAAACATTAATGAAACATATTTTTTTCTTATCATATGTTCTTTAATTACCATTTATATTTTAATGATAATGTAATATTAAAAATGACTCAATTGGGTGAATTCCATTGAGTTAAAATTGAAAAAATAGGAGTGAGGGAGTGATCTAATATTTTATTAGGTCTTTGGACCTACAGATCATAGTTTGACTATATCTATGGTCGTGTGGTAGACTCTAAAAACATTGTTTCATTATTTTTTCATCTCCCTAATTTTTTCCCATGTTTTATATGAACAAGAATTAAGGTACAAGGCTTTTATTTTTATTAGGCCTCCCTTTGAGGGAGTTTTACCTAAAATTTTTTGTGACTTTTACATTTTATTTATCAAATTTTTTCCCTAAACCATGTGGAGTATATGTCTAGCGAGTTGGGATGTAACTTTTATACAAATTTCCCTTTGATGGTTTTAAACCTATTGGGTATTGTGTAAATTTTTATTTGGAGTTTAATGTCTTGCATGCCAGACTAATGTGACTAGTGTTCCAGGTTGAAAACATTTAACCATGAGTTTTGGAATGATGAAAAAAACATGTAATGTGTTCTGAGAGTGCTATGAAATTATCTAGATATGAGAATAGAGATTTCATGTCATGATTTTTTGATTCTTGGATCTCAAACATGATATGAGACAATTATTTGGGTAATCTCCATGAACGAAATAAAAAACTGGGTTCATGAAAAATGCATTCCAGGCTTATGGGAATATTGGAGGTCTCTCATAGGGATGAATGTGGTTCTTGTTAAAAAAAACTTTTTTTGGTGACTTTATGAAAATAAAACTAGGTAATATTACCTCGTATTCAAAAAAAAACATCCTCTCACTGATATGATCTTTTTGTGGGTGACTTATTTAATAAAAATTAGGGCATATTACTAGATAGTCAAACAAAGGTTCCCTCAAGATGATGGAATTCTATTTTTAATGCCCAATGAAATATTATAGAGATTTTGATTTCTCAAGAACATGGAGAGAATGTGTATATGAATGAAAGGGAACATCTTTGTTAGCAATGGACATAAATGGGTAAGATGATAATATAAAAATTTGGTACTTTTAAATGGGGGTACATTCAGTTTTGATCATATTCTGGAAAGAGAGGGGTCTTGGAAGAATTCCGAAACCTCCATACAGGATTGGGGTTTTTTCCATGAATGGACGAACACACATTTTTTGTCTATTATAGAAGCATGGCCTAGAATGAAGTATCTATGCATCAATACATGTATTGATTCAATGATAATAATGTTATATGTAGTTATTTGGGGTGATGTGGTAGATGACAAACATTAGGGGAAAGGCTCCCCCTTAGCAATGGTTGAAGAATCGTGTGGTTAAATATCATGTGACTAAGAAATGGACTACATTTTATTAAAAGGTTTGGGCCGAATCATCATTTTATTATTCAATAAAAGAAAATACCTCTTCAAACAGTGTAGAGGGACACCCATTACAAATCCCGAAGGCCCAGTGGGCATGTAGCCCATTATATAGCCCATATGCCCAAATTTTTGGCCCAATGCCCATTCTATGAATAGTAACACCGACTCCTACAGTACCCTCCACTACTATAGTACCCTGTTGCCACTACAATGCCCTACCACCACTACATTACCCATTGATAAATAGTACCACCACTGCTACAGTACTGTTACAGTATCCTGCACCCAATGGTGATCTGACATAGAATGTTCCACCATCTTCAGGAGTGAAGGGGGAGGTTGTAAGGTGTAATATGGGGGGTTTATATATTTGAAAGGAGGTATATAAAAATATGAAATTAATAACCTTGGATAATATTCAAATAAAGGGTTCCAATATAATTTCATTGTGGATTAAAAGGATATAGGCGGTCTATGATGGGGAAGAATGTGTCACTGGTTGAAAATCCCTTTTTGTGGGTGACATTATGAAAATACAACTTTGGAGTATTATGTTACTATCAAACAACATAATCCTCTAAATGATAGATCCTTTTGGTGGGATACATTATGAAAATCCAAATAGGGTGTATTACATTATTTTCAATCCAATGTGTCCTCGGGAATCTAACAGTCTATTACAGATGGATGAAGACTGTTTCTGGAGATTCAGACTTCCCCAAACATACAGTTCAGTTTGTGTATGGAAAGTGGTTGGGTTTTTTAATTTTAATTTCATATAAAAATAAATTATTAATGTATAAGAATTTTTAATATGATGGTACAACCCATACACAAGGAAGATGATTTTTTTCATTGTGGTTGGGCCCAAGATATAGGATTCGGGCATCGCTGCATATCTCTTCTAAGTGAGAATCAATTTATACATAGTTTTAAAATTAAAATTCCCACAATAATAAAATTATTTTGTGTGTAATGGGATTATTTCATTATTATGGTTGGGATCGAGACATAGGATTCATGAGTCTCTATGTTTCTCATCAATGTGAGAATAAATCCATATATAGTTCATTGAAACCATGATGTCTAAAGTCTTACTGCAAGGACATACCATTAATTTTAACATCATGTAGTGAGGAATAGGGATAATTTTAATGTCAAATATGTTTGATTTCAACCATGTAGATTAATGTTATTTTTAAAATACGACTCTTTTAGTTTAATTTTGTGTGACCACTATAATATTGTGCCTTTTAGTTTTACTTCATATGACTAGGACCATTGTATTATAGAAACGATGGGTAATATGAGGCCTACTAGACAAAGGATACTCTAAAAGAATTCAAAATGTTAGGGAAGAAATTGTAAACCATGGTATTGGTGGTTCTCATATCAGGAGAAGTGACATGTGTAAAGCATTCATGAAATGACTATGGACCATTTTCAAATAGCGGGTTCCGGCTTGATGTCATTAGTGCATACAGAGATAGAAGAGGCTTCTCCTGAGAGTGAACCTATCACTAGTTGAAAACCCATTTTGGTGGTCTATATTATGAATATAAAACTTGTTCTTATTACTTAATAGTCAAAAAATGACATCCTATGACTGACATGACATTTTTAGTGGGAGACTTTATAAAAACCCAACTGGGGCATATTACTGGATAATCAGACCTAAGCATCCAATGGTATCAAAAATTCCATTGTCGGTAGATAAATTATGATTATGATGTTCTAAAATTTACCATCATTGGGAGCGTCATTTGTGGAAGAAATGTGGTCAATCACAAAGGAATCATTTGGACCGACATTAGCCATAGAGTGTGGAGTCCCCTGAATTGATCTGACTCATAGATGGGAGGGGACATTTCTATTTTTTGGATTGACTTCTGAATGCGAAAATCCAAATTAAGATCTCTTATATAGATATTTTCTTGTATACAGGAGAGTGAGAATTTTTCTTTTCCCCAAGGCTTGGACTAGGACATGAGTTATATGTGTCAATACATATCTCATTGAAATACAAATCATGACACATGGAGTTCATTAAAGGAGGTGTGGTGGGAGAACCAAAACAAGGCTTTGTGATCCACTCATGTATTGACTAAAATGTTATGTAGTACTATGTGGTGAAACAAGTATGTAAACCTGGTAGTTTTACATCATGTGGTTTGGAGGTTTTAGTTTCCTTTTAAGGCATTACAGCCAGGACCATATTAACCCTATCATGAACTAATATGCCTTGATCATCGATGAATTTTTTTCCATAACTCAAAATCCCACATGAGGTATGTATAGTCTGATAAATAAGGAGTGAGGTTTCTTTTACCACACCAAAGATATTAGAGAAAAGGACCTGGTAATTTTTATATTGTAGTGGCAAGACTAGGATATTGGATCTGGAAATCACTGTGTATCTAATTGAAAGTAGAATAAATCTATATGTAGTTCTAGGAATTCTTAATGTAAAATGAGTGGAATAATAACCATTCTATTTAATTTCATGTGAGAAGGACGTAGGTGATTCGACATGAAGAAGGGATATTGTGCACGGACCTAGGACTTTATATCTAGGCATGACTATGTATCCTATAATGATAGGAATAAAAACATACATAGTTAATGAATTAGTTCCACACAATAATTATGTATAGATGTAGGGAAAAGGGCGCTTTTTTATTATGGATAGGCCTAAGACAGAAGGTTTGGGGGTCACTACTTAACCCATCAAAATGAGAATTAGGACACATGTATTTATTAATTGAGGTGTGGTAGGAGACCAACACCAAGAGTAGTGATCCATTTACACACAGATTGAAACATTATATTGTTTTAGGTCATGAAACAAGGATATAAACCATGTAGTTTTACATCAAGTTGTATGAACATTTTCATAAAGTTTAAAATCTTGTGTCTTGGATGTTGGGATATGTAGTTTGCAGTCATACAACTAAATCTTTAGAATCTTGTAGTTTTAGGTTGTA
The DNA here is from genome assembly GCA_963277665.1 of Viscum album. Lineage (NCBI taxonomy): Eukaryota > Viridiplantae > Streptophyta > Magnoliopsida > Santalales > Viscaceae > Viscum > Viscum album. Next base: position 2,121,527,269 of record OY728120.1, read on the forward strand.
TCGAAAGGACTATCTAGTGCGCCTTTTAATGACATGTATCCAGAACCATGATGTTATTTAGCTTTACATCATGTAGCTTGGATGAAGGGAAATGTATAGTTTATCATCATATGAAAATGATTTTGGTGTCATGGATTTGTATATCATACAATATGAATGACGAATTGTGTAGTATTTCATCCTGTGGAAAGGACATGTATGTCATATATTTTAGCATCATGTGGAAAGGATGTTGGTGTCAAACAGTTAAACATCATATGAAAAGGATGATGGACCATGTAGTTTTACATCACATGGAGATGATATGTATGTTGTACAGTTTATCATCATATGACTAGGATGAAGATTCTATACAATTTAACATTATATAGCATTGACTTATGGAATCTTTATCATACCAAGTATTTCTAGAGAAACATTTCATTGGTAGGGGCTGTGAAAAGATCGCCAATCATAGAAAGTAAATAATAACCTCCATTAGTGTAGACCTTGTGTATGGAAGAAGGCCCCTCAAAATTTTCCTCAAGATTTGGAGGTTTCTTCCATGGTATCATCAGATTCCTAAGGATAATTATCAATTCCTTTAGTGGTATGACCAAAGGTAGACATTCTTGTTAAAATGTTGTGCTATTTGGTTTTTTAAGACATATAAGTGATGCAAGGAATGCATAATTTTCTCATAGAGTTTCTCTAATACATCCATACATTATTGGTATTTGTTTTAAATTTATATTTGAATGTATATGGAAATGAGGAGTGAGGAAAATTGATCTTCAATGGGTAAGGATACTTGTGTCCCGTATACAAGCTAATATAGGGTTTCTTAAGTGGTGATCTGGGTTGTATTTTGGTAATTCGACAACGCATAAAATATTTTTTCATGCCAAGAATTTGTATCTTTATCCATCAAAATCTATATTATGTCTGGTTGGGTATTTATTAAGGCCTTTATATTTTTATTATCCACTGCATGATAGTAGGTTGAATGGTTTGATTTGATATTGTTTTCTTAATATAGTTTCTCCAACTCAGCAGAAAAGAAATTGGTTTATTTTTCTATTAGTATTGTTTGAGGGACACCAAATCTGGTAATGATGTTGGATTTCATGAAGTTGATAATTATTTTAGTCCTGGATTATTTTATCGGTATTGTTATATCCCACTTGGAGAAGATTTCGGTAGTAGTAAGGATGTACTTGATCTTCTTGGTAAAAGTTGGGGGATACAACCCAACATCATACATTTCATATATGATGAATATCCATGAGAACTTGTCTATGTCCATCAACTATGAGGGTTGATGGATGAAGTTTACATGAACATGGAAGTAAATACATTCCTTGGTGAATTTTGTGTAATCTTGTGAATTAATGGCCAAAATTATAGAACCCTCTGTATTTGAGGGGAATGTTAGAACCATGACTGGTGGTCAATGCAGGAACCCATTTTCACTTCATCCATGGCATCAAAATTCAATTATCTATAAATGAATTTGATAAGGACCCAATCGAAGCATATTTAATAGAGGAAGTTCTGGTGATTTTTTTCATCATCGAGAGTAAATATGATCACTCATCATCATATTTTCTATTTTATGGATTTTTCTGATGATATAACTTAATTTTAAAGGTAGTACACAATAGAAATCGTCCAACTAGTTTTTATACCATTCAATTCAGTGAAGGATTTAATATTTTTGATGTACACCATGTTAACATTAGAAAAATGCGACCTCATTCGATGATACACAATTCTAAAAATTGTATCATCCTGATGTAGCTCTACCAAATTTATGGATATATTTTAAAATGATTCTACTTGGAGGTTTTTCAGTCATGGAATATTTTTGAACATTGGATCGGAGAAAAATTCTTCCATTAACCTTCATACATAGTCAATAATGTGGATTATGTCCTATTTTTTTATTGAATAACCCCCGTTGATTTAATTGATTATAAAATTTGAATCTCTTTTCACATTCATGTAGTCCACTGGTATTTAAAGTAATAGTTCCAGACCTGAAATGAGGTCTTTATAATCCACCTCATTTTTTGTTCATCCTACAGATAATAGGAAGGAGTAAGGTAAGACTGCGTTTGCAGGAGACATAAGCATGACTCCCTACCAAATATGTTTGAGCTTGTGGTTTTCTATTATCATCCATACTGGGCTTTTATATTATCCTTCAAAATACATTTCCCATGTCTGGGGGTCATCTTGAATAGAGAAATCTTATTAATTGGTCAATATTTTATTTTAAGATGTGGTTTCTATAGGTGGATGTTCTGCAAGGAAGTCTACCAAAGACATGAAATTCACCACTTTCTGAGAAATAAAATAAATTTCAAACTACATCAATATCACTTTCAACAATTCCAAATGAATAGTATACATAGGGTATCTAATGATTTTTTTATTTGGTTATTACAAGAGGCAAAATATATCTCATGGTGCTACAGGTATTAGCTCAGCTTCTAAACTGTGAAAATTAATTTTAGTAATCTCTTCTAAATATTTGAATAAAGATTCTCAATTTCAGGACTAGGTCAAATGGGGTAATAATGTATGTTTTCATTCATGGTTTCATTATTTTGTGCAAGGAAGTCACATTGTGATGATTCTAGGGATTTCACATACAAGATAACCATTTTCCATTCAATAAGAAGAATCAATATTGGGGGGACTCAATATATATTTCTTTCTATTGTCTAATTCCTACTCATATTCGTCATTCCACAGATATGTGACCCCCTCTTTCATCAACCTCATGAAGGGGAAACATATACATATGAGTTTTTCTATAATGAATAAAATTTAGGAAATGTTTCTATACAATACTCTCAAATAATTATGGTTTCAAGGAGGTGAAATATTAACGATAGACTTCTTTTTCACCAAGATGACTTCAATGCCTCGATGGCGTAAAATAAAGTTGAGGATATTTCTTGAAGTCACCCAAAATAACATTTCAATGGATTCATATTCATGATATACTAATGTAGTTTCTTGATGATGGTCTCAAGATCATCCAGGGGATCAAAAAAAGTTCAAGGCTTAACCAAAAAAATCATTGATGTTGTATTCAACAAATCTCCTCTAGAAGGTTTTGAAGATGGTATGGATGGCACATTGGTATGTGGCGTCGAATTTCTTCAAGCGGAATAGATTTACTAGATAGTAGATTTGTCCTTTCAGGATCCTTAATGAAGTGGCTTATTCATCTTCTGGGGCCATTAATATTTGGTTATTCTCTAAATAACCATCCTTGAAGGAATGGTATAGATATCCATACATATAGTAAATCTGTAGTTCCATGAATGGAATCATGATTTCCTCCTTTGAATAGTGTTAGTTAAGATCTATGAAATCAATTTATAACCTAATTTTACCATTCTTATTCATTAACAAGAATATTTTTGATACTAAACTTCCCAAATGAAATTATATATTATAATATTGTCAAATTTATCCTCAATTTTAGTACCCTGGGCCAGGGGTGTCCTTCTGGATGCTTGTTAGTAGACATGGTAGTATTATGGTAAGACAAATTGTTGAGTGGCCACCTTAGGATTGAGACTTGGTTTTTTCATTTTAATTACAATAAAATCACATCCTGATAATGATTCATAAAGTATGTATATATATCTTGTTCCTCAGAATACATGGGCACACTGATCAATGGGGATGTGGGTCCTCTTTTGTACCTAGGTCTATTTACCTAAGCTCATTAATGGTTGAAGAGACACCTTCCTCACATGCTGGAGGGGAATACCTAAGGCATTCCTCATATTTTTCTTTCTCCAGGTCTTTATATTCCAACTCTTCATTGTTTGGAGGGGAAAATCAGTGATAAATAGAATTTCTTAGACTTTAGAAAGAAGTCAATATTTTGACATCTGGAAGATGAAACAACTTCTTCTGGCCTGACTGATGATGTTGGAAAACTTTGATGCTCTATAGGGGATACAAGGGGTAGATAATGATTATATTTACTCACTCTTGTTGACCATAATGCTCCTTCATATTTATATGATGAAGTATCGATTCAATAAATCTCGAGTGATGCAATGATAGTGTTTTCATCTGAAAAACTATCACTATATGGAGAATTAAATACTTCTGTAGATCTATTGGGCTTAGTGGTCAGGATTAATATCATTAAATTAATTTAAAATGTGTCTAAATTTCGGCCTATTCCTTCAATATTATATATGGGAAGCACATAATCTTCACTGAAATACTTGATGGGTCTGACTGAGGTCATTTATAGACTGTTCAAGGCAATGACATGAGAAACATCATCAGTTAAGGTCTACTTCCCTCCCCTTTGGTATAATTTTTCATTGGTGTATTGTGATTTAAAAGATTCATATTGGGATTTATTAGCATGAACCATCCCAATTTTACCATTAATTATGTACTTGAGACATTGGTGTTATGTTGAGGGGATTTCTGTGTAATAATGTAATGAGGGCCTTTCCAACATAACATTGAAGGTATTATCTTTCCACATGAAAAAACTTTTAGAGTTGGATATTAGGTCCCTAAACTGAGTCCTAATCTTGATTTTGTTAAGAGGATTTTTCTCCCTCTTATCTTAACCTTGTAGCATTAGAGCGGTGTGTTACAAGTGGTCCTCACTGTTATATAACCGAAAAAGTGTTTAGAGTAGAATGAGGTTGAATATTGAGTCATTCTCAATGAAATACCATCAGATACCAACATCATTTATCCTTCTAGAAACATAATAGGGCCTTATTTTTCCCTCTAAAATGAATTCTCTATATTTCTATATGAATGAAATTATAGTGTGGCATTATGCAAGATCAATCTCTTTCTGATCTAATTCAGCAGTGGAAACCTTAGCTTAAAACTCTTGTGCGATCAAAAAAGTCTAAATTAGGGATTTATGGAGGTCTTTTTACAATATGAGAGTATCTAGAGTTGATATAATTTCCAAAACTAGGGACAATTAATAAAGAATTTTATAATTTTTAGCTAGTGTTCGGAGCCTTCTAGCATGTGACATCTCTTTTGTAGGCAGTTTAGGGTCAGAATTAATTGATGTGAGAAGATCATCACAAGAAAAAGGAGAAGAAGAAATTATAGTATTTTGGTGGTTAGGCTAATTAGGTCAACCTTATCACTAATGTTGATTAGGAAGTTAAATAAACCTAGTATATCTTATAGGATAATCAATTTAAGTTGACTCCCTACATTGTTGTGGGAACTTTCCTGCTCTTTCTCTGACTACTGGAGGGATATCCCATGAGTTTTTGTGGCATTGATAGTTTGAGAAGGGATATGACAAAAGTGTTCATTTTTTCTATGGATGCATCTTTCCCTATATCCTTGGATTTAGTGACCTTTTCATTTAATTCCCAAATCAGATGGAGTGAATTTAGTTTCTTGTACATATTCATCATCAGATAAAGGATCCATTAATTGAATGAAGTTAATGGAACTAGCGATTAAATCCACGTCAGATGAGTATTTCGTCTTGTGGGATGACTTTGAGGGTACCATTTGATAGGGTGACACCTGTACTATTGGAAATGTAGTCATGTAGTATAAGAGAGTCGAAAAAATATGTACATGTAATAGGTTTATCTTCCTATGTTTTATTCTTTCCATTCTGACCCTATCAGTTTTTAGAAGTCTAGCCGTTAGAGGACTGTGGTGCTGATAGAGTCAGTTATGCCATAACAGAAGTAGCTAGGGCCATAGTTGGTTTCTTCAACTATGATCATAGAATATCATTAGTCCTGTTGATTTGATTTCTGATCATCAAATCACTAAGAATATGCATAACATTTCTTTTAACTTCCTTCCATTCACTCTCCCCCTATATATTGATGAATGAAACACATGATACTTTCATGGCTCTTTTGACCATATTCACTCTCCCAAAGTCCACGATTTTTTCTGGATTTCAATGAAAATAAAAAATTAGTGTATTGTGTGGCCTAATGTTTGGTGTATGTGGAAATAGTTCAAGATATCTTTGAGACCATCATGTTCAATCCTCTTCGGCTTAAGCAACATGATCAAGTGGTTCTCTATTACGGAGATGATGTCACCAATGACTTGGTCTTCTCAAAAAGTATAAATGTTGTTCTTAATATCATAAACATATTTTTTTCATTTTCTATTTTTTCTCATCCCAAAAAGGTGGGTGTTGTTATGGATTCTCTGGAGGGGACTTCACAAGATATAGCGTGGCCTTTAGAGCTAGATCGAGTGTCGGGGTTTCCTTAAGAATTCAATAGGATGCCTCTAATTTCCATGTTTTTTTACCCTAAGTTGATGAAACTACTCCAGAATTCACTTTGATTCAGGATATTAAGTATTAAAATTATTATGAAATTGGGGAAAGATCCCAAAACCCTCGTGTATATTTAACCTGCATGAGCGATGTGTGCAACTCATCATGTAGATTATATATGCTGATGGAAAACAAATTTTCTAGAGGAATATACAGGATTAGGGAGTATATTAACTCCATAGACCATGTAATGAAATACTAGAAATTATCAATGTTCCATTTCATTGTTTGATAGGTAGAGGGCCATTTTCTTCTATTGCATTGAGATAAATTGGTAGAGAAACTTCCGATGATGATCTTCCCATCCTGTAATTGATCAAGCCAAATAATCGGTATACCAAACAATGTCTGGCACCTGTAGTGTTTTCACAATGTACCTGAGTTTCAAATATTCTTATTCTGTATTATTCTCCATAATTATATCAAAATAAGAAAAAAAAATGTGTCAAATAATACTGCATGTCCCCCGAGCCATTGAAAATTTGAAATGTAGGTTCCTATAATTTGGTGGGAGAGGGGTCAGATCAACCCCTTTGGGATAAGGCTTCTTTTCTGGCTATACAAGTGCATGCTTCTCATCCAAATCATTCAATTAATTTGTTTGTGACTCAAGGGTATTGAATAGGCCTTAAGGAATGTCTGGTTGAGTAGGAACTTGAATAGGGGAAACTACATGTAGGGCCCACTGTGGGGGATCTATTGGTATCTGCCACGGGTAACCTATTGGAGAAGGTTTGTGAGGATGTGACTAGAACTATCTGTTTGTGTACCAAATGGAGGGAACTCTCGATATGATATTATGGGATCCAAATATATTGGTTTTGTTAACCACATGTTGATTAGATGTTATAGCCCCATTTCATTTACAAGGATGAAGAATGTTTTTTGAGGTATACCGATTGGGAGTGCGAGAAGAGGTTATGTTTGTAGATCATACCAGGTAGGCTTGTTTCTTTAGAGTAGTTATGAAATTATTTTTCTCAACTCCTTCATTTATTCATCCTACTGACAAACCCATTACTCTAGTGTGATGAGTTCAACCTCCTCGTGATGTGGGTTGGGTACTTCCTTTCCTTCAACCTTTCCTTAGATGAATGTCATCAATGTGGAGGCACAAGAAAATTAAAAGGATTTCCCACATTCAAAGTGATCCTATGGTTCTGGGTATACATGAATCCTTTTTTAATTTTGTGTTTTGACTATAAGAAGAACTCAAACATCCTCATATTAATTCTATGTGTTGACCTTATGTTCTGCAGCGTCTTCAAGGGTGGTGTTAACAACATTCACTGATTCATTAAAAATTGTTGCAATTTCAGTATATTATTTGGGATATTTTTTTTGCATCCACTAAAAGTCTTTGTCCTTAAGTCTATTGGTCCTCTTGGGATTGTTTGATGAAGGGTGATTTGAAGGGAATCTCCAGAAAGTTTTTTCATTCACCATCCAAGTCAAGACACCAGGTCACATGATAGAAAGTGTGGGGATAATATATTTTTCGGCTTCCCCTCTAATAGAGATAAGACCAACTTCTATTGTACATGAGGATGTAGAGGTAAAAAATCCCCATGCCCTATGGGATGGGGTTGTTCCTTTTCCATCTTCACTACCTTTCAATCCTGTTTTTCCAACCTTGAATGTTTTCATAAAAAATTCTCCATCCCTATAGTTGGGTGTTTCTTCTGTTACACCATGTATTATGAAACTAGATTTGATTTCATAATTTTATTTACCCATGTTCAAACACGGGTTGGATGCATGGTGTGAGTTTCACCCTAGATACTTACTAATGAAGAAATTTGTGACATTTATAAAATTTTCACTATCTAATGGGTGGATTCCCTAAAATGGGATAATGACTCAATATTTTCAGATTTTTGATGAATAAGTATTATTAGGGATCACACTCTCCTAGATTAACCTTTTCATGATTCAGTCTGGAATGGTATTTTTTGAGTTCACCAGATGTCGCAGAATGATTTCTTTTGTTGAATCTAGACTGAAACTATGAGTTTTCACGATGTCAACATTGGTGATATTTGATGATTATGGATTTAAGTGAAGTTTAACACCACATTTTCACCCCATAATGTTTTGTGAACACTGAATGGGAAATTTTTATTATTTATCGTAAATATTTTAACATTTTGAGACATGTGTATTGAATGGATCCTTACTATTTTCCAAATCTCTGGTGACATTAAGTAGGGAGGGAATCCAAATATATTTTATAGTGTATCCCTTATATTACCTAAACATGGATTTGATACACAAAATAAAGAAATAATTTTTCTTATAGGTGATGAGGATTATTCTATACATTGAGGAATAATTCCGGAACCCAATTTTAATTAAATGCCTCTGGAATGTTCAATTGGGGAGTGGATAAAGGCTGAGACATGACTAGTATATTTTCCTTTTCCAAATATATTCTAATGTTAAACATGTTTTATTTTTATTCTTCTAGAGGTACCTTTACATGGTCCATCCAAATAGGATATATCCCTTCTACTTCATTGTAAATAGTAGTATTAGCAGTGACTATTTCATATGTCACATTAGAAGACAAGTGATCCAAGGGTGGTTCAGAGAATGACCCTTTCCTTGAGATTTCTTCTGTACATGAATGGATTTCACATATCAATGATGAGTTATCATGCATGACTAGCCTCATTTTAGTAATTTCCTTAATGTAGGAGGGCCTTCTCATTATTAAATCAACAAGGGGAGGACATTCTAATTGAAGTAAAATACTACTGTAGGGAGGAACATAGAAATGAATTCCATCATGGGGAGTACTACCATAATGAATTTACATTTGAATATAAGGAGATTTCTGGTAGTATATACCCTGGAGAAGGCTTTTAGTGTAGATGAATGCAAGTGGAGGACCTTCTTGTTGTTTGATCTTCTCTCTATGCAGAGGGATGTTGTGGTGTTCGTCAGAAGATGGACTCTCGAGGTCAATCTGGTCATGAAGCAACACTTAATGGTATGAATTTCAGGGAGGACCCCCAAAACTGTTTCTACTATTTCCATAATTGTTTAATAGAAAATTGGATCCTCAATTGAGGGATTCCGAAACTACATTGAGAAGTAGAGAGGGATTTCAGCCTATCTATTAATTTTCAAATTTATTTTGTTGATGCTTTTTTGGATGAATTCATTCATGTTATTGGGGAATCATTTTGGGAAAATTTGTTTTCACATTAGCAATCTAGTTTTAGTAGCTCCCATAATACTATCCAAATTTTCCAATATGTGCCTAAAATATTAGTAGGGGTTTTTTATTACCATGGAGTGTTCACCATGGTATACAGGTGATATATTATTGAAATAAGAGTGTGGTCCTGATTTTATTGTTAGTATATCATGGGGAATTTTGGCCGACAAACCTCAAGGATGAGAGAAGATGTGTGTGTCCGATCAGGTGTAATGTGACAATGAGTCACTACAATGAAGACTGCACTGAAATCCTACGTGGGTTCGGCAGTGATGAAGACCGTACTGAAATCCTCCGTGGGTTCGACGACAATGAAGACTGCACTGAAATCCTATGCGGGTTCGGCAGTGATGTAGACCACACTGAAATCCTTCGTGGGTTCGACGACAATGAATTCTGTTCTTGTATCCTACGTGGGTCTGGCAGTGTCTGACTCTATTCTTGCTATCCTATGTGGGTCTGGCGGAGTAGCTGGTCTGTATCCTACGTTTATCCAACAACTTATCTGGTTTAGTATCCTACGTGGGTCCCAGCTTAGATGAATTAGTGGCTATATCTGATCATCTCTATCACTGAAGAATTATACCAGTGTGAGATGAGTATTGACTTCAATCAATATATTTGATATGATTGACTTTATTTCCTATGTGGATTGGGTTGTGTCATCCTGTGTGGATTGGGTTGTACTCCTATGTGGACGTCATCGAACTTGGGCTCAGATGTTGGAGCCGAATGGGAATTGATGACTTAGGTATATGTATGGGCATATACCTAAGTAGTGTTGGTTGTTACTTCATGATTGTATCTTTCCTTTGTGGATTATCCTTTGAGAATTCTGGGAGACCTTCGGGGGTCTCAGGGTCCCTACTGAGTTGCGTATACTCACCCCTGCACGGGCTATGCCTGCACTACGTTGTGTTGGATACAGATGATGGACAACGCTGATTGTGGTTGAGGCTTGTGGAGCAAGTCGGTACCTAGAGGTGGACCACTGGGTGGGACGTACACAGAGCAGACACCTGGACCCAAGGAGCTTAAGAGGCTATCTGTACCCATCCTTCAGGTGGGACTTCCAGTGGACAGCTCGACGTTGCTGCAATGCTTTCAGCTATTGTACATTCATTCCAGTTGTACTTTACTTTCAGTTTGGGTTTGTATTCAGGCCCACTTAATTTTCCGCACTACTTTTGTACCCAGGTTTACTTAATGTTTAGTTCTACTTTCTTATTCTGTGGTGTTTTTTTACTTTATAAAGGCAATGCCTTCCCCTTTGTCGGAATTAATGCCTTGGTGCTAGTCACCAGCTCCTGGCCTATGGGAGGTGGGCTTGGGGTAGTCACATCACAGGTCTTGAGGACGGGTTGTGACACTGAAGTAGGGAGAAAGGCCCCTGGTCAAGCACCTGCTCCCTCCCAGCCTGGTCCTACTATGGTCAGAAGTCCTGTGGGGCATCCTTCATCAAATAGGGTGTCACTGGTTGATGACACATACTGCCAAGAGATTCCCCCACATTTGCAGGGAGTCACTTCTAGGTCAAACCCACCCCCCCGGCAGTTCGGCTGGCTGTCACTGCTACCTCAGAGCCTACTGCTGCCACCCCCAGCATGCAGGCAGTCATGGATGAGCCTGGAAAGACCTCATAGCCTACTTCCAGTTCGCAGGATGCCATAGATGAGCCTGACCAGACATCCACTCATTCTGGTCCTACCACGATGGTGAGCCCTACCTACTATCAGGGAGCACCCCCTCCCATGCAGGAGGTGGATGTTGGGATGGTCCTTCCCATGTCTATTTCTTTTCCTGGGCCTTCTTCCCTCCCTGGCCCTGAGAAGGACTTCCCACCTCTAGCCCTCCCATCACTAACTTATGATTCCTTTATGGATGTTCCCTCTAGCAAGGATGCATGGCGAAACATGGCTAAGAGTTCCTCCCCTGTGACAATTTGTCCCCTGAATAGGTTCACCCCTCTCAGTGGTAGCTTTTGGGCTGATGAGGCTGATAAACAAAATGATGAGGAGGCGGAAGGGTCTTCTAGACCGGCTGATAAGAACCTTCCACATGTGGTTGGCTCTGAACCTCTACATGACCCAGGACTCAAATACCGGATAGCTAAAGCCGATCCTTCCACTAAGAAGAACCATGTGGGAAGGACCCAAAGGAAGGTTAAAAGGAAAAAGTGAAGGAAATGCCTCTGAATGTTATCACCAGCCCTGTGAGAGGGGTGACACTTGTCTAATTTGATGCAGATCCTCTTCTAGAACCACCAGGGGATTGGGAATCCTCCCACTGCCTCAGCCCGTAGGCATTTCCTCATTTCACAGATGCCTATGATTGTCGAAATTGCTAAGCCAATGATCTCATTGGATTACTGGATGGGCTTCAACTGGGGTAACCTTGGTTACTCCTGTGTTTCCAAGACTGCTAATGAGAATTTTTTGGACATCTTATGGGTGCAAATAATGATGACATCCAGTTTATATCTGTGGAAATGAGTACCCATTCCATCACCTTGTCTGCTACATGAAACACTACCCCTCTTTTCCTACCCATTTTTTTATGCTTCTTGCTCATACATGAGGAGATGGGATCTATGGTAAATACTGATTAACATTAATGGTCTCATCGAGAATAACTGGATTGTGATTAGGGATTTCAACACTGTTTTGCGCCCAGATGAGAAGATGGGCTCCAACTTCTCTCACTCGGCTACTGAGGACTTCTCCGTCTGCCTAGATACTTATGATCTCATAGATGTTACTGTCTTTAGAGCCTGCTTCACTTGGTGGGAGATTCACTATTAATGGAAGGCAGGACAACAAGATGGATAAGTGCTTTTATAGGATCAATGATGGGAATACTCCCTTTGATGTCTCGGGCTTTATCCTCCCCAAATTTCACTCGGATAATAACCCCTAGATTGTTGAATGTTCCATGGGATCTCCAAGGTCATCACCCCTGCCTTTCAGGTTTAACAATGCCTAGATCACGGTCCTAGGATGTACGGAAATTGTCATCAATGGTTGGAATGAAGACCTACGAGGCGGTCACTACTATATGTTTGTCTATAGACTTAAAAAAATAAAATCCTCGATCAAGGAGTGGAGAAAGAACCGTTTCTCTGTTCTAGATGATGATATTCGGGCTGCTGAGCAACAACTCACCTTCCACTAGTGTTCTAATCTGCACTTGACCCTACCCTCTCAAGAAGTGTTTCAGCTCCACTCCAAGCTTGATGATCTTATGGATCTTAAAAAAAGCATTCCAAAAACCAGTTCAGTGTTAGATGGCTCAAAGATAGATACCGCAACTCGAAATTTTTCCATCAGTCCCACAGGGAGAAAAAGGTTAAAAAGTGTTTAAAAGAAGTTCTCATTTCAGGCTCTACTTTCACCTTCGAGGATGATATTTCCACTGTTATTATCAATCATTTCCAAGGGATTTACTCGGATGATGGTGGAGACTACACACTCCATTTGATGGATTTCATCCTTCTACCCTTTGAAGAGAAACAGAACAGGGATATAATGATTTCCCCCCTTGAAGAGGATGTTGGGGATGATTTTTTCTCTATGAAAATTGATAGGGAAACAAGAATGGATGGCTTCACTAACAAGATCATCATGTCTTACTGGGATATCATGCATGAGGGAATCACTAGCACTGTAAGGGAATTTTTTTTCTCAAGTGTGTTCCCACATGGATTCAACTCTAACTTCATTTCCTTGATTCCCAAAAGGGAAAATTCCATTAAAATTGTTGGATTTGGACCAGTGGCCATTGGGAACACTATTCCCAAAATCATCTGCAAGATTTTGGTCATATGAATAGAGAAATTTGTGGGGGAAATTATCACTCCAAATAAATTCGAGTTCATCGTGGGGAGGAACATCCAATAATTCCTTTTCACAGCCTCAGAGAGCATCAACATCATGTGGAGGTAGTCTAATCATGGCAAATTTTCACATAAGATTGACATCTCCAAGGCTTTCAACACTATTAAGTGGAGCTTCATCTCCTAGGTTCTCTCCATGTATGGATTCTCGAACATATTTATCAGGATGGTTATGTCCATATTAAGCAGTGCATGTCTCTCTGTCCTTATAAATGGATCTTACAAGGGGTTTTTCCATGGCTCCCACGGGGTGAGACAGGGTGACCCTCTCTCAAGAATTCTCCTTGCGATTATAGAAGATTAGTTGAGTAGGTGTCTTATTGACCTGTGTCAGGCTTGTCTGTTCAATAATATTAGGGTAGGGAGGGATCTCCATGTGTCGTCCCATCAATTTTATGTGGATGATCTTCTTATATTTGGGCAAGCTGACAAACAGACATTAGATTCCATCCGGATGATCTTCCAGAATTATAAAAATGAAGCGGGGATAACTATATGTTGGGGAATGTTTTTTATTATCTTTTGGGAGGGGGTCTCTTGGACCCATTAGATTTCCATTTCAAGGTCCCTTGGTGTTAAGAGAGGGTCACTCCATTTTTATTACCTGGGTGTTCCCATTTTTTGGGGACGAGTCATGCATTGTCACCTTAAGAGCATTGCCACTAGAATTACTCAACATCTGGCTAAATGGAAAGGGAAATGTCTTACGCAAGCCGAAAGGGTCTGTCTTTTCAACTCAGTGATTAGTTCTTTGTTCACAAATGCATTCTATATCTACAGATGGCTAGTTATCCTTCTTAAGGAACTGTAACAAAAGATCAGGATCTTCTCCAAGACGGGATACATACGCGAAACGAAACTGGTTACGGGGGCCTGGAAGTACTTCACCCAACCAATTGAGGTGGGAGGGCTTGGCATCAAAGACCTCAGATGATATAATGAGGATATCCTTTCTAAATTTACATGGGGGATACTTAATCCTAGAGTATGTGGCTTGTTATTTACTTGGGAACAATTTGTGCTTAAAATTTGCGATGAATATGTAGGTTACTTCCACTCTTCTGTTTGTCCAGTAATTCGTGATTCGTTCAAGGGTATTATTTTCCCACTTGAAATAGATCGTCTCAAATCACTCGGAACTAAATTCTTGGTCCACACCATGGATTGACAGGCCTCTACAAGAATGAATGATTCCCCCTACCAGCCTTAAGAGCCTGTCCATCGTGGCGTTCGTTCCTCGGCTGAAAGAGATTGAGGTGCTCCTCCCAACTGAAGCCTTTTTCCCAATCAAACGTTATTCCTTTGTTGACTTTGACATCTTGATTTGGAAACCCATCCGTGTTGGGTGACTAAATGATAAGGATTATTGTTGGAAAACATGTCATAAGGTATCCCCTCCCCCTGCATGGCTCTCCAAATTTAAGAGGAACTTCATCCCTCTAGCCAACCATCTCTTTCTTTGGAAAATCTAGAAGAATTGGCTGCCAAAGCAGAACCAATTGTAGAAATCTAGGCACAACCATCCCTCCATATGTCTCCTTAGCCTATGATCTGAAGAGAATATTCACCACACCTTCCTCTATCACAGATTTAGTGCAGTGCTTTGGGGTTACATAAAGCAGATTTTTGGGCTCCCATCTTTCCTGGACATGCCTCTCTTCGAGCTCCTACGCGACCTGTACAACCCAGATTACAGTGAACAGGTATGAAACCACCTAATGGTCACTGTTCCAGCCATGATCTCTTATATTTAGACCACCCGGAATGCGATTTCATTCAATAATAAGTGTATCTCAATTCATGGTGGTGTGGTGATGATTCAAAGGGTGGGCTATGCGGCTTCCCGCATTCAGACAGGCTCTATGGCGAATGATGTTAGCGAGCTTATTATTTTTCAGCTACTTGGCCTCTCCGGTAGGGCCAAAAATCCAATGGTTCCCATCTTTTTTAAATGGATACCTCCACTACCAAATTGAATTAAGGTTAATGTGGATGGTGCAGCCCTGGGTGCGCCAGGTCTTGCTAGGTGCGGTGGAGTTTTTCGCACCTATCAGGGCTTCGTCAAAGGATGTTTCCAGCGCTTCAATAGTGATGGGTGCACCCTTGAGGCTGAAATGTGGGCCATGATAAAGTCGATTAATTATGTTTTCATCTTCATATGGAGCTTCCTATGGATTGAATCTGAATCCATGCTTGTTGTGAATGACCATAAAAAATATCTAGGTCTGTTCCCTAGAGGATCCTCCCCCAATGGATGAAATGCCTCACCATTTGTCAAAGGATGAATCTTACTATGACACACGCATATCGATAGGAGAATGTGGTAGCATATTCTCTCTCTAAACATGCCATTTTGTAGAGGTGCTTGTTTTGGTCCATTGTTGCCATGATGTCCTCCTCTTTGCTGGTGGACTCTAACTTGTAGGGTTAGTTGCACAACCGGTTATGTAACCCTTCCTTATAGAACTCTGTTTTTTTTCATCTTGGTATAATATTTGGGGAGCTAAGTTAGCCTAGTCTCGAGCCTTCCTTGCCCTAAAAATCAAAAAATGTGGAAAACCCTAAAACCCTTTAACACCCTAAAACCCCTAAAAGTGATAAAAAAAACCTAAAACCCTATAAATGTAGAATCCCATAAAAACCCTAAACACCCTAAAACTACTAGAAGTCATAAAACCCCCTAAAAATCTTTAAAACCATGAAAACCTGACAGTTAATAAAAATACACATAAATATATAAAATCCTCTTAAACACCTAATAACGTTAAACAACTCTTAAACCCTTTAAAACCCAAAAAAACTCAAAAAACCATAGAAACAAAAAAATCCCATAGAAAGCCAAGAAAACCTAAAAACCCAAAAGACCCTAAAAACCCTAACCAACCCTAATAATCATAAAAAACCATAAAATATCTAAAAATGTAAAAACCATTTAAATCAATAGAAAAACCTAAGAAAAACATGAAAACGAAATATTATTTAAACCCCTAAAAACATGAAAATGGTAAAGACCCTTAAAAACCTTGAAAAATAAAGAACTGTAAAAACCCCAAACACCATGAAACAACATAAAAACTCATAAAAACTATAAAAATCACTAAAAAATCTAGAACCCTTTAAAATCTTAAAAATGTTAAAAAATATAAAAAAAATAAAACCCTAAAGGCCACTAAAATCATAAAAAACAATAAAACCCCTAAAACTCTAAAACCACTCAAAAAACAATGAAACCCCTAAAAATCATAAAAATTTGAAAAAATCTGAAAAAAGTAAAAAAAAACCCCCAAAAAATAACACTTAAAACCCACAAGAAAACCATAAAACCCTAAAAACATATAAAGAAAATATAAACATAAAAGAACAATGAAAAAACTAAAAACCTCTAAAACCCCTAAAAACCACACATCCCCTAAAATCCTTAATAAATCCTACAAACCCATAAAAACCACTAATAACAATTAAACCCATTAAATTCTAAAAATTATAAAAAAAGCTTAGAAATATTTAAACTCTTAAAAAACAAAAAAAAATCTCCAAACTCTGAAAAAACTATAAAAAACGAAAAAAACACTAAATAACTACAAAATTCCAAATAATCCCAAAAAACCATAAAATTCCAAAAAACACATTAAATCCCAAAATAGTTAAAAACCGTGAAAACCATGAAAACCCCTATGAAAACCATAAAAATTAAAAACAAATAAAAACCCTAAAATTAATATGATACACTAAAAACCCTAGACAACCACAACATCCAAAAAACTCATAAAAACCATAACACCCTAAAAATCGTAAAAATCATAAAATGGACCCCAAAAATCCATAAAAAACTGAAATAAAAATCCCCTGAAATAACCCTAACAAAACCATAAGAACCAAAAAACACTTAATAATATATAAAACCTAAAAAATCAAAAAACCCTATAAACACAAAAAAAATTCAAAATCCCTAAAAACTCGAAAAAACCCATAAAAATCATAAAAATTCAATAACAATCCCTAGAAAATAATAAACAGTAAAGACCCAAAAACACCTAAGAAGAGATTAAAATCCTAAAAACACTTAAAATACCAAATAACCATAAAAACTATCAAAAACCTTAAAAACAATAAAAAATCCAATAAACCCTAAGAATCATAAAAACCCAAAAACTATTTAAAACCCTCACAACCCATAAATACCATAAAACCTACTAAAATCTCTAAAACCCCATAGTACCCAAAAACATTAAAATCTTTAATAGAACATAAAAATACTAAAAAACCTTAATAAGAACCCTATGAACCCAAAAAACCATAAAAAACATAAAAACCCAAAAAACTGAAAAACCATAAATAAACTAAATAACCATAAAAATTCCTAAAGATGACCTAAAAATTTGTATGCACAAAAAAACCCCCAAAACCCCTAAAAACCATATGGAAACTTTAAAAACCATAAAACTTGTAAAACCCCAAAAACCAAGAAAATACAAAAAACCGTAAAAACCTAAGAACCCTAGAACACTAAAAATAATAAACCCTAAAAATATTTTGAACCCCTCCAATAAAAACCATAAAAACTCCAAACACCCTTTAATCCCATAAAATAATTGAAAACACAAAAAAACAATAAAACCCCTAAAAACAAATTGAAAACCAAAAACCCCAAAACTATAAAAACCATAAAATAGTAATAACCAAAAAAATAAACAATATCATGAAAAAACCCTAACAACCATAAAAATATAAAAAAACACCCAAAAATCCCAAAAAAGAAGAAACCCCTAAAAACCCTAAGAAAACCTTAATAACCATAAACAATTAAAAACCATAAAAAACATAAAAAAGTTCTAAAACCATAATAATGCCTACAAATCCTAATGAACCATAAAAATCCTAAAGAGACCATAAAATACCTAAAATCATAAAAACTCTAATGATCTTGAAAACCTCTTAGAAAATGTTAAAATCCCAAAAAATAAAAACCCTAAAAAATGCTAAAAATTATAAAAACCCAATAATATGTTAAAACCGCAAAACCCTATTAAAAACCATAAAAAAACCCAAAATCATAAAAAAATCTGAAATCCCCTAAAAAACTAAAAAATTACCAATAACCCAAAAAACCATAAAACTAATAAAACCCAAAAAGATACTAAAAACCATAAAACCCCTCAAATCCCTAAAAACCCAAAATACCCAAAAAAATCATAAAAAATACCTAAAAATGTTAAAACTCTAAATACCCTGAAAACCCCTATGAAAACCTCAAAAACAAAAATAAATCATAAAACCCCTAAAAACCTAAAAACATATAAAAACCAAAAAAAATATAAAATCAATAAACACCATAAAACCCCCCATTATCCCAAAAACCCCATAAAATTCCATAAAATTCCCTATAAATCCGAGAAATTTGAAACAACTCCAAAAACCCATAAACCCCCTAGAAAACCATAAAAACCAAAAATAACTTGAATCCCCTAGAAATCCCAAAAAAAGAAAAAAGCCCTAAAAACCTAAAATCCCATAAGAACCACTAACAACCCTAAACCCCTTTAATCCCCTAAAATGTTAAAAAATACTAAAAACATTGAAACCCTAAAAAAATCAATAAAACATAAAAAATAATAATGAACCATAAATCTCTAAAAACCCTAAAAACCCAAAAACCATTCAAAATCACTATAAACCATAAAAACTATAGAAATAACAAACAAATGAATAAAAATACCTAAAAATACTACCAAAACATTAAGAAAACCAAAAAAGCAATTAAATCCCCTAAAAACCTAAAAACACTAAATACAATAAAACCCCATATAAATATCGAAAACCCATTAAAACAATAAAAAAGATATACAAATACCTAAAATCCCAAGAAATATATAAAACCCCTAACACCAGGAAAATACCTAAAAAAATCAAAAAAAATCAAAAACCCTTAAAACCCATAAAAAATTAAACAACAATAAAAACAATAAAAATACCCTAAACACCTAAAACCCATAAAATCTTTCAAAACCCTACAAATCCACTCAAAATATGATATTTTACAGTTTTTATTGTTTTTTAGGGTTTTATAGAATTTTAATGTTTTATGGTTTTTAGGGCCTTTATGGGATTTTTAGAGGTTTTTTGTGGTTTCAGAGGTTTTTTGGGATTTTACAAATGTTTTAGTTCATTTTGGGGTATTTAGAGTTTTTATGGTCTTTATGGGTTTTTAGTAATTTTAGGGTCCTTTAGGGTTTTATGGTGTTTTTGAGTTCTTAAGGGGTTTTAGTGGTCTTTAGGGTGTTTTGTGTTTTTATGGGGGTTTACTGTCTTTATTGTGCTTAGGGATTTTAGAGAGTTTAGAGTCTTTTAGGGGTTTGGGGTATTTTATGGTCTTTTGGGGTTTTTGGGAATTTTAGGGTTTTTTTTGTTTTAGGGTCATATAGGGGTTTTAGGGTTTTTATGGTATTTTATGGTTTTTAGGGTTTAAGGGTGTTTTACTCTTTTAATGTTTTTTATGATAATTTTTTTTTATTTTTGGGTATTTTAGGGTTGTATAGGGTATTTTTTGGTTTTTTGGGTTTTTATGGTTTATAGGATTTTTAGGGTCTTAAGGGGTTGTAAGGGGTTTTATAGGTTTTTTGGGTCATTTAAGGCTTTTATGATATGGGTTGGTTAGTAGGTTTTCTTTGGGTTTTTAGGATTGTAGGTCATTTTTTTAATTTATCTTAATAATGTAATTGTTTTATTAATTTTTTCTTTCACCTAATCACAGATAAATGTATATTGCATGATAATAATGAATTAATTTTTAATTATTATTAATTTTTATTTATTTTATAATTTGTTTTTCACCAGATATAGTATCTATTAAGTCTAAATTCATATTTGGCCTCAAATAAACAATATATAATTAAGTTTATTAAATTTATATACATTAATAATTTTTTAATTATATATGTTTTTTATGAAATATACCTTTTATCACCGATAAACAAAGGGAGAGATAAAGGTTGGAATCATCAAAGATAAAGAAAAAGTGCAAATAAAGGGTGAATTTTGTGAAATATACTTTATGACATTTTGTGGGGTTCTGTGGGTTTTTGTGTATTTTGGGGGTTTTTTGGTTTTTTGGTTCATTTAAAAATTTTAGGAACTTTTAAAATTGGTGGTGAATTTTAAGGATTTTATGTGTTTTATGAATTTTAGGGTGTTTTAGGGGTTTTAGAGAATTAATTTTGTTTATAGTATTTATTTTATTTGAGGTTTTTTATAATATTGTAGGGATTTTAAGGGGTTTTGGGTTTTTTGGGACATTTAAGATTTTTGAGGTCCTTTGTGGGATTTTTTGGGTTCATTTGTTCTTTTATGGTTGGGGGGGGGGGTTATGGTCATTAAGGGATATTAGGGTCATTTAGGGGTTTTAGGGAATTTGGTGGTCTTTTGGGGTATTGGGGTTTTTAGAGACCTTTAGGGTTTTTATAGTGGTTTATGATCTTTGAGGGGTTTTTATTATTTTATTATACTGTTGTATTTTTAATGTCTTTTAGGTTTTTTAGTGTATTTATCATATTTTAGTGTTTTTAGAGTTGTTTCAACTATTTTGGGGGTTTAGGGTGTTTTAGTGTTTTTAGGTTATCTTAGAGCTTTAGGTGTTTTTAGGTGGATTTAGGATTTTAGGGTATTTATGTTCTTTTAGGGGTATCATGGGTTTTCTGTTTTTTAGTGTTTTTTTTGCAATTTATGGCATTTATTGTTTTTAGGGGTTTTTTTGTCTTTTAGGGTTATTTGAGGATTATAGGGCGTTTATGGGGGATTTAGAGTTTTTTTTGGGGGGGGGGGTTTCTTGGGTTTTTAGGAATTATTAGGTTTTTAGGGGTTTTATGGTTTTCAGGGGTTTTAGTCTTATTTTAATTTTCTTAAGGTTTTTCTTGGGTTTTTTTGTGTTTTTTGGGGTTATAAGGTTTTTAAAATTTTATTTTTTTGACGATTTTTTTGGTTTTTTCAGTTTTTAGGGGGTTTAGTGACTTTTTTGGTAGCAGAGTTTTTTAGTTTTTTGAGTTTTTAAGGGTTTTATAGTTTTTAGGGTTTTACTATTTTTAGGGTTTTGTGGGATTTTTTTAAATTTTTTGTGTTTTTAGGGGGTTTAATTTTTTTTTATGGTTTGGATGGGTTCAAGGGACTTTTAGGGGGGTTATTGATTTTAGGTTTTTTCAAGTTCATTAAGGTTTTAGGTGTTTCTATGTGATTTTAGTTATTTTATGGGGTTTTTATAGTTTTCTATGTGTTTTATGGATTTTTGGGTTTTAATGTTTTTTATAGTTTTCAGGGTTTTGAATGGGATTTAGTTTGCTTTTGGGTTTATAGGTATTAAGGAAATTTTTGGGTATTTTAGGGTTTTTTCAAGGGGTTTATGGTTTTTTGGGCCTTTTAGTAGGTTTTGATATTTTTTTTCTTTTTTGTAATTTACTACATTTTATGGGTTACTAGGATTTTAGGCGTTGTATGGGTTTTTAAGGGTTTAGGGTTTTTATGGGTTTTTCATTTTTTAGTTTTTACGTGGTTTTAGTGTTTTAGTAATTGTATTGATTTTTAGGTTTTTATTTTTTTATTTTTAGGGGTTTTTATATTTTTATGGATTTTATGGGTTTTTAGGGTTTGTAGGGTTTTTAAGGGTTTTATGGTTTTATGGGTTTTATGGGGTTTTGAGAGATTTTTTGGCTTCTAAGGGGTTTAGGGATTTTGTGGATTTACGGATTTTTATTAGATTTTAGGGTTTTTAGGGTATTTCATGTAATTTTAGATTTTATAAGGGTGTTGGGATTTTTATGGGTTTTTTGGATTTTTTTCGTTTTTTAGTGGATTAGTGGGGGTTTTAACTTTTTTATAGATTTTTTGTGTTTTAATTATGTTTCTAGGGCTTTTATAATTTTCTTATGGTTTAGGGGGTTTCATGGATTATAAGAGTTTATATATTTAAGGTTTTTAGGGGTTTCGAGTATTTAGATTTTAGGGTTTTTAGGGTGTTCAAAAAAATTTCAGGTCTTTTAGAATTTTATAGTGTTATTATTATATTTTTGGGGTTTTTAGTTTTTAGGGGTTCAGGTGATTTTAGGGGTTTGGGGTTTTTATGGTTTTTAGATTTTTTTTGGATTTTTATAGGGTTTTTGGGGTTTTGGGTTTTTAGGGTTTTATGGGTTTTACGTCTTTTTAGGGTTTTTAATGTTTTAGGGGATTTTGGGTTTTTAGGGGTTTTATGGTGTTTAGGGATTTAAGGGGTTTTCCAAGATTTTTAGGGAATTTAATTTTTTTAGTATATTTAATATTTTTTAGGTTTTTTGTGTTTTTTGTGTTTTTTTGGTGGTTTGAGGGTTTTTGGGGGAATTTTAGGGTTTCTACATTTTTTAGGGGATTTAATGTTTTTATAGTTTTGATGGGATGGGGGTGGGGGTTATGGTTTTTAGGTTTTTAGGTACTTCTTATTGTTTTTAGGGTTTTAGAGGTTTTAGTTTTTTTTATCTGTTTTCTTTGGGAATTTAAAGGGATTTTTGTATTTTTAATGGTTTGTATGAAGTCTTGGAGGGTACTGATGTTTTTACATTTTTATTTGATTTTAGTGGTTTATGTTTTTTTATGTTTTTCATTATTTTTATGCATTTTAATGTGTTTAATGGATTTTAAATCCTTTTAGGTCTTTTATTGTTTTTAGGTGGTTTTATATTTTTAGGGATATTTGTGGGATTTAGGATTTTTTTAGGTTTCACAGGTTTTTTGAATTTTGGGGTTTTTATTTTTTTAATATTTTTTTTGGATTTTAAGGTTGTCTTGGTTTTTTGTGGGCTTTAGTGATATTAAGGTGTTTTAGGTTTTTAAGGTTGTTTATGTGTTTTTAACGATTTAGGTTTTTTAGCTGTTTTTAGGGTCTTTATGGTTTTAAGGGATTCTTAGCATTTTTAGGGGTTTCTTTAGTGTTTTCAGGTTTTAATGGTTTAGTTGGGGTTTTTATTGATTTAATGTTTTTAGGAGATTTAGGGTTTTCTAGGGCTTTCTTAGGGTTTTAGGGTTCTTTTTGTGGGTTTTGGGGTTTCTTAGTGCATGTTTGTGTTTTTAGGGTTTTAATGGGTTTTTAGGGATTTTAGAGTCTTTAAATGTTTTCTTGGGTCTTTAAATCTTTTTGGGATATATTTAACTTTTTAGGTGTTTTGAGGTCTTTTAGTGTATTTTTATGGGTTTTAGCATCATTTTGGGGTTTTTAGGATCTTTAGGGTTTTTTGGAGGGTTTGAGGGGGCTAGGCTATCCGTGATTTATGTTTATTTAGGTGTTTTATGTTTCTTAGGGTATTTAATGGTTTTTAGTTTTCTTTAGTTTTTAAGGATCCTTTATGGGTTTTAAGATTTTTAGTTCCATTTAGGGATTTATGGGGTTTTGGGGTCCATTATGGTTTTTAGAGATTTAGGTTCATTTATGTTTTTTTTCTGTATTTTTATAGAGTTGTGTGGTTTTTAGTGCATTTTATGTGGTTTAGGATATATTATAGTCTTTTGGGACCTTTTATGTATTTATTTTATTTTAGGAAGTTCAGGGTTCTTAATGTCTTTTATGGTTTCAAGGTTCTATGATCTTATAGGGATTTAGAGGGTTCTAATGGTTTTTTTTTGTTTTCTGGGTTTATAGTTTTTTGGGGTATTTTGGGTTTTACATAGGGGTTTCATGGTCCTTTATATTTTTATGGGTTTAATGTTTTTTAAGAGTGTTATTTTTTTTAGGTTTTTAGGGTTTTAAGGGTGTTTCCGAGATTTTAAGTATTTTTCATGGTTTAATGGTTTTCTAGGGTTTTTAAGGGTTTCAATCGTAATTAATTTTTTGGTCTCTTAGATTTATTAGGGGTTTTATGGATTTTAAAGGTTTTTAGTTTTCAGAGTTTCTAATGTTTTAAATGTTTTTAGGGTTTTATAATGTTTTTATTGATTTATTGGGTTTAAAGGGTTTTTTTGGGTTTTATGGTTTTGATGTGTTTGATGTTTTTTTGGAATATTTAGTGGTTTTAAGGGTTTTAGAAAAATTTTATATTTTTATATATTTAGTTGTTTTAGGGTTTTTATGACTTTTAAGGATGTTTTAGTGTTTTAATGCTTCCACCAGTTTTAATAGTTTTTATGTGATTTTTTGGTTTTTAGTGTTTTTATAATTTTTTTTTATTATTTTAATGGTTATTTAGGGTTATTAGGGGTTTTATGGGGTTTTAGGATTATTTTAGAGGTTTTAGAAGTTTTAGTGTTGAATAGAGGTTTTCAGGATTAAAATATTTTTAGTATTTGAAGTTTTTTTAGGATGTTTAAGGTTTTTAATGATCTTTTATTTTTTTTATAGTGTTATTTAGGTTATTTTGGATGGGTTTTAAGGTTTTTATGGGGTTTTAGGGTTTTTATAATTTTTAAGATTTTTAGTGGTTTTATATTTTTTTCTGCCATTTAGTGTTTTAGAGAAATTTATGATATTAATTCATTTTAGGGATTTTAAGGTATTTTACAGTTATTATGATTTATAATTTATTTATGGGGTTTTAGGGTCTATAGGGAATTTTTGGGTTTTTCTGGGTTTTTATGATTTTTAAGGTTCCCAGGGGTTTTATGGTTTTTGAGATTTTCAATGGAGATTCATGATTTTTTGGGGGTACTCATTTGATTTTATGTTTATTTTAGAATATTAGGATTGTATGGGTTTTTAGGTATTTTAGGAGTTTTATTATTTTTATGGTATATAGGGAATTTTTATTTTTTAGGGGTTTTATTGTTTTATAGTTTTTATGGGTTTTAGGTTTTTTATAGTTTTTAGGGGTTTATGGGATTTGTAGGGTTTTAAAGCTGTTTAGGGTTTTTATGATTTTATGTTTTTAGGGTTTTATAGAGTTCTATTATTGGTTTTATGGTGTTTACGGTATTTTAATGTCTTTTATGGTATTTTTACGACCAGTTAGTGTCTTTATGGGGTTTTAGGCTTTTCGGGTCTTTTTGGGATTCAGTGTCTTCTAGTTATTCTAATGGGGTTTTAGAGTTTTTAGACATGTAGGGAATTTTAGGGGTTTATGGTTTTTATGTAATTCTTGATTTTTGTGGGATTTAGGGGTTTTAGGTGTTTTAGGGTGTCTTAGTGGGTTTTAGGGGTTTAAGAGGTTTTAGGGGTTTTTAGGATTTTATTTGTTTTTTTTGCGATTTTAGGGTTTTTAGGGTTTCTAAAGGTTTTTTTTTGTTTTAGAATTTTTATAATTTTAGGGTATCTATTGTTTTATAGTCTTTTATGGTTTTAGGTTTTTTAGATATTTTCATATTTTTTTTTGGGTTTTTATGATTATTAGGTGTTTAGGGTTTTTAAGGTTTTTAGTGTTTTTAGGAATTTATGATTTTATTGGGGTTTTGTGTTATTTACATGTTTTTATGTATTTATGGTTTTTTCATTTAATATTTTTTAGTGTTTTTAATGGTTTTAAGTGTTTTTTGGGTTTTCTTGGGTTTTTATGGTGATTTTAGGGTTTTTTGGTTTTTTTGGGTTTTAACGGTTTTAGGTATTTTTATAGTTTTTGAACGGGGTTTTGTTTTTTTTACAGTTTTAGGGTTTATGGGTTTATGATTTTAAGGTTTTTTTGGGTATTTTGGTTTTTCTAATTTTTAGAGGTTTTGGGTTTTTAGGGTTTTTAGGGGTTTTTTGGTTTTCTCGGTTTTTAGGGTGTGTATGGTTTTTAGGGACTTTAAGGATTTTCACAGGTTTATTTAGGGTCTTTTTGGGTTTTAAGGGTTTAGGTGGTTTTAGGGTCTTTTCGGGGATTTTTGAGGTTCTAGGTCTTTCAGTGTTTTTATAATTTTTTTTTCTTATTAAATTTTTTATGTTTTTAAGGGTTTAATGGATTTATGGGATTTTAGTGTATTCTGGGTTTTCTAGGGTTTATTAGGGTGTTTAAGGTTTTTAGGGCGTTTTAAGGGTTTTATATCCTTAGTTTTTTTTAGGATTTAATAGGATATTAAATTTTTGGGGTTTTAGGGTTTTTGAGGGGTTTTAGGGGTTTCTACGGTTTTCAAGGGGGGGTTTATGGTTTTTTTCTATTTTGGGGTTTTAGAATTTTTTAAGGATTTTTTTTGATTTTAGGTTTTTGGGTTTTAGGGGTTATTAGGGGGTTTTAGGTTTTTAGTGGTTTTAAAAGAATTTTTTTATTTTTTATAGGTTTTATATTTTAGGGTATTTTAAGGGTTTGGGGGGTTTTTTGACGTTTAATGGGTTTTTGTGATTTTAGGGTTTTTTTGTTTTTTAATGTTTTTTTGTGTTTTTATGGTTTTGGGGGATTTTTATGGTGTTTAGTTTTTTTAAGGGAATTTTATGGGTATTCATGTTTTTTAGGGTGTTAGGGTTTTATGGAATTTTGTTTTTATTTAGGGTTTCATGGGTTTTGGGGTTTCTTAATGTTTTAGGTGTTTTTATGATTTTCTTATAGTTTTAGATATTTTAGTTTTTTTGTGGCCATAGGTTTTTGGGGTTTGGGGGGATTTATGTTATTTTCAAGGTTTTTAAGGTTTTATGGTTTTACGTGTTATTAGGAGTTTTGTGAAATTTCATGGTTTTAGGGGATTCCTGGTTTTTTTGTTGTTTTAGAGTTTTAGGATTTTGAGGCTATTTTAGGGGTTTTACTATTTTATTGGTTCTATGGTTTTATGGGATATTATGTGTATTTTAGGAATTTATAGGGTTTTGGGTGTTCTAGTATTTTTATTGGTTTTATTTGGTTTTGGGGTTTTTAGGATATTTAGAGCCTCTTAAGGGGTTTTAAGGTTTTGTTGGGTTTTTTGGGTTTTCAATGATTTTGGCGTCTTTAAACATTTTTTGGGTTTTACGGTTTTAGCTGTGTTTTTTGTTTTTATGGTAATTTTCGGATATTATGTGGCTTTTTGGGTTTTAAAGGGATTTTAAGTGTTTTAGATGTTTTTAGGGTTTTTAGGGTTTTAATGGTATGTATTCTGTTTTATTGGTTTCAGGAAATTATGTTTTTTAGGGGTTTTATGGTTTTAGAATTGTTAGTGGTTTTAAGGATTCTATGTTTTAGGGTTTCTAGGGGTTTTTTAGTTATTAGGTTTTTTTCAGTGTTTTATGGGTTTTTTTGAATTTTTATTGTTTTTAATGTTTGGGGGGGGGGGTTAGGGTCACTAGGGGTTTTATGCTTTTAGGGATTTTATGTGTTTTTTAGGTTTTCTATGGATTTATATTGGTTTTCAGGATTTTTAATGTTTAATGGTTTTAGGATTTATTATAAGTCTTTAGGTTTTTAAGGCCTTATTGGGTTTTAGGCGTTTGGGGGTTGAGTTTTTATTTTTTTAGGGAGGTTTGTTTTATATTTTGGTTTATAGTGTTTTTGGGATTTTTAGGGGTTTTTGGGTTTTTAGGGTCTTAATGATTTTTTATTGTTTTGTATGTTTTATGGTGTTTTTTTGGTTTCAAGGATTTTTTTTAGAGTTTTAGGTCTATTTAGTGTTTTGGGGGTTATCTATGTTTTTAGGGTATTTTAATTTTTATAGGGTTGTTAGGTTTTTGTATCACTTTTTTAGTTTTAGAATTTTTAGGGGATATGGGGTCTCTTTGGGGATTTATGGTTTTTAGTGTGTTTTATGATTTTTTATATTTTTATGTCCTTTTGAGTTTTTTGGTTTTTTGGGAATCATTTAAGATTTTTAGGATTTTATGGTTTTTTATGGTTTTTATGGTTTTTAGGGCCATTTAGGGGTTTCTGGTTTTTTTCATTCTCTAAGGACTTTTAGGGTTTTTAGGTTTTTATGGATTTGGGGTTTTAGTGTTTTTTTCTTTTTTGGTTTTTAACGATTTTAGGGTATTATAGATTGTTTAGTTTTTAATGTTTTTAGGGGTTTAGGGTTTTTTAGGGTTTTGGGGTTTGGGGGCGGGGGGGGGGGGGGGTTAAATTTTTTAGTTCCTTTTGGGGTTTTAGGGTTTTAAAGGGTTTTAGGGTTTTAGGGTCTTTTAATGTATATTGGGTGTTAAGGGCCTTTTAGGATTTTTTGATTATTTTGGGTTTTAGTAATTTTTTTTATTTTTGGTGTCTTTTATGTTTTTATGGTTTTTAGTGTCATGTAGGGGGTGTTTGGGATTTTTACGTCTTGAATGGTTTATTTGTGGGTTTATGGTTATTATTGTTTTTAGGGGTTTTAGGGGCAAAGAAGGTGCGAGTCCATGCTATTCCTATCCTCCCAAAATTTATTAGAAAGAATACACTGTAGATAAGGGAGGGGAGGGATCAAATGAACCACACCCAAAACCCCAATCAACCCCCAAAAAACCCAAAAATAAAACCCAAAAAGAAAAAAACAAGTTAGTCAACATCATCACCAAAGTCAGAAAACAATGTTGCGCCATGAGGATAACCCTCTTCTCTATATCCATGAGTCATATAGTCAGAGTAGAAGTCAGAGATTTCCCATTTTTCCTTCGATTCCCATCCTAACTCAAAATCCTCATGATGTTTAAGGAGTGTTAGGAGCTCCTCCCTGTGTCTATCTTGCTTCGGGGTGTTCTGAGGCTCCTGTTTGTTAACTTTGACTTTGATTTTGACTTCCTTTGATCACAGCTGGTTAGCCATGGGTCTGTGTAGAGTGGAGTAATCATGCTTCATCCTCCTCTTCAAGGGGCTTAGGTTGAGGTTTTATGGTATTTTTGAGTCTTTTAGTTGTTTTAGGGTATTTTGGATAATTTAGGGGTTTTTGTTTTTTTGGGCACGTTAGAGTGGTTTAGTGTTTTTAGACTTCTTTAGGGGTTTTAAGGGTTTTTAGAGTCATTTAGGGGGTTTTAGGGTTTTAGGTTCCTTTAGGTTATTAAGGGTTTTTGGGCCCTTTATGGATTTTTTGGTATTTTTTCAGATCTAGTAGGTGTTTCATAGACCATTAGGGGTTTTTGACATCTTTTTGTTTTTAGGGAATTTTTTGGATTTTATGATTTTTATGGTCTTTTATGGGTTTAAGGGGTTTTTAGAATCTATTAGAGTTTTTATGGTTTATGGACCTTTATTATTTATAGTATTGTAGGTTAATTAGTGTTTTTTGGGGGGGTTTTGTGGTCTTTTAGGGTTTATTAGGGTATTTTAATGGGTTTTTAGGTTTTTAGTGTTATTTAGTTTTTTCATGTATTTATGGTTTTTAGAAGTTATTTTGTGTTTTTAATGGTTTTATGGCGTTTTTTGGTCTTTTAGGGGTTTTATGTTTTTTAGGGTCCTTTAGGGTTTTTATGGTCCTTTAGGGTTTTTAGTGTTGTTTTGGTTTTTAGGGTTTTCTATTGTTTTTATGGTTTTTGGTTTTCTATTTTTAGGGATTCAAAGTCTTGTTTTCAACTTATATGAAGATGTTAATTTACATATAACTGGTTTTATATAACCAAAGCTTTTATAAATATCTATTTCATTATACTAATTAGTCAATTATTAATTGATATATATTTTTTAATTAATATATAATCCATTTAGAGTAAATATTTTATATTTTAGTTATAAATGCATAGTTAGTATTATATAAACCATATTTTGTAAAATATATTATTTTTATATAAATATAAATTAATTTATATATTAATATATTATTTTTAACGACATAGATTTTTATTTTGAAATACACCATTTATTAGCGCTAGAAAAAAACAATGATAAAGGGGTATTTTGTTAGAACTAAAACAAATGTCATGGTATTGGGTTTTCTTTATGGTATATAACATTGTATGTTTTTTGGTGTTTTAGGGTTTTATTATGCTTTTTGGGTTTTTTATCCTTATATTTTTTTTGGGTTTTTACATAATTTTTTGGAATTTTAATTTTTTTGGGGGTTTTAGGGTCATTTTAGGTTTTTAGGTATTTTAGGAGTTTTCAGTGTTTTATGGGGTTTAGGTTCTTTTGGGTTATTTAGTATTTTTTTTTTGGTTAATTTAGGGGTTTAGGGTCTTTATGGGGTATAGGGTTTTAGTGTCCTTTAGGGGTTTTCAAATTCCTTCATGGTTTTCAAGGTTTTTAGGTCATTTTGGGATTTTAGTATTTTATCATTGTTTTGGATTTGTAAGGTTCCTTTTCGGTTTTAGGGAAATTTTTTGATTTTTAGGGTGTTTATGTTTTTTATGGTTTTTAGTTTCAAATATGTTTTTAGGTTTTTTTGAGTTTTTTTTGGTTTTTAGGGTCTTTTTAAGAACTTTTATGGTTTCGAAAGTCTTTTTGGGTTTTTAGGGGTTTTAAATTATTTTAGGGGTTTTTGTGTTTGGGGGTGTTTTATTATTTTTAATGGATTAGGGTCTTTTGTGTTTTTTGGGTCTATGTGGTCTTGTATGGTTTTTTTGGGTTTTTAGATTCATTTAGTGGGTTTGCCATTTTTTTGAATTTTTATTGTTTTAGGGCCCTTTTTTGTTTTAGAGTGTCCTTTGTAATTATTGGTTATAATGGTTTTCGTGGAATTTTAGTGTTTTTTCTGGATTTTTGGGTTTTTTGGTTTTTACGGTTTTTAGGATTTTTAGAGTTTTAGGGTTTTAAGTTTTTTAGGCTTATGTTATGATCTTTATGGTTTCTTTGTGTTTTTATAGGGCTTCATGGTTTTTATGTATTTTATGGGTTTTTTGGTTTTTTGGCTTGATTTATGGTTTTAAGTGTTTTTAGGGTTTTTTTAGGGTTTTCAGGTTTATAGGGTTTTTAGGGTTTTTTGGGGTTTTAAGTGTTTTTTGGAGGGTTTTATGGTTTTTACATTTTTTTAGGATTTTATGGGGTTTATTGGTTTTTAGGGTATTTGTAGGTTTTAGGTTTGTTTTAGAGGTTTTACAGTTTTTTTTGTTTTTATATTTTTATAGTATTTTGGGGATTTTTTATTATAACTATTTTTAGGGTCTTCTAGGGGTTTTATAGAGTTTTTAGGGTATTTTATGATTTTCCCTTTTTTTCAAAAACATTTAGTGGTTTACTGTTCTTATGGTATTTTGGGGTTTTAGGGTATCTTAAGGGGTTTTCGTGTTTTTAATGGGATTTTAGGATTTTAAGGGTTATTAGTAGTTTTATTGGGTATCAGGGGTATTAGGGGTTTTTTCTCATTGCTCGTGTTTTCAAGGGTTTTGGGGTTTTGGGGGATTTAATGGATTTTATAGGGTTATTTTTTATGCATTTAGTTTTTAGGGATTATATGGTTTTTAATATTTTTAAAGGGGATTTGGGGGATTAAATTTATTTTGGTATTTTCAGAGTTTGTAGGGATATTTAGAGATTTTATGGATTTTTATGTTTTTTAGTTTTTTGGAATTTTAAGTGTTTTTAGAGTTTTTAGTGGTTTTTACAGTTTTTAGATTATTTTAGTTGGTTTTGTTTTTTATTATATTTTTCAGTATTTAATGGTTTCGTAGGGGGTGTTGGGTTTTTTGGCATTTCTTTAAGGGTTTAAATTTTTTTTGGGTTTTAGATTTTTTTGGGCGTAAAGACTATTTTGGGTTATTTTTGGGTTTTAGAGTGTTCCGTAAATGATTTAGGGTTTTGGGGATTTTTAGGTTTTAATGGTTTTGGGGGTTTTAGGGTCTTCATGGGTTTTTAGGGTTATTAGTTTTTTTAGGGTTTTGAGGAGATATTAGAGATTTTAGGTTATTTGGAGGGTTTTAGGGAATTATAGGGTTTTTATAATGTTTTAGGGGATTTTAGTTTTTTTTGGGGGATTTTTATGGGAGTTTAGGGTTTTTGAGGGGTTTGGTGGTTTTGGGGGTTTAATGGATTTTTAAGGATTTTAAGGGTTTTATTTTTTAAGAGTTTTGTGGTTTTTAGTGTTTTAAGGGTCTCAATGGTTTTTAGTATTTTTAGGGTTTTGTTAGGGTATTTAGGGGTTTTATGGTATTTTTGGATTATCAGGTTTTTTTGTGATTTTTTGGGGGTTTCATGTTTTTTATTGTTTGTTAGGGATTATAGTACTTTTTAGGGTTTATTAGGATTATTAGGGTGTTTAAGAATTTTAAGGTTTTTTGGGGATTTTTTTTTTCATCGGTTATTATGGGTTTTATGATTATATTTTGGTTTAGGGATTATGTATGTGTTTTAATATTTTTAGGGTTTTATAGGGTTTTCAACTGTTTTTAGGGTTCTTATTGTTTTAGGGTTTCTTATGGGTTTTATAGTTTTTAAGTGGTTGTAGGTATATTGGGGTTTTATAGCTCTTAGGGATTTTGGGTTTCGATGGTATTCAACGCCTTTAGTGTTCTGGAGGATTTTTTGTTCTCTTATTGATTGTTAATGTTTTTTAGGTATTTTTATTGTTTTCAGGTATTTTGTGTGGTATTTGGGTTTTTATGATTTATTAATGTTTTTACGGGTTTATAGAGTTTTAGAGTTTTTATCTTTTATAATGTAATTAGGGTTTTATGGTGTTTTTTGGTTTATAGGGGTTTCAATATTTTTAGGGTTTTAGGGTTTTTAGGAGTATTACAGTTTCAAAAATGTTTTAGGGGGTTTTAGGTGTTTTAGGGGTTGTTAGGATTTTATTGTCTTTTTATGGTTTTTTGGGTTTTAATTTTTTTTAAAGTTTTTTAGGTTTTTTAGTTTTTTCGGGTTTTAAGTGGAATTTGGGGTTTTTAGGTGTTTTAATTAATTTTTGGTACTATTGTGTTTTAAAGGGTTTTTTTTGGTTTTTTGGGGGGATTTTTAGGGTTTTTAGGTTTTTAGGGGTTTTTACTTTTTAGGGTTTAAAATTGTTTTTATGGGTTTTAGGACTACATTAGGGGTTTTGGGATTTTATGTATTTTTTTGGGTTTTTTGATTTTTTACATATATTTGGGTTTTTAGGATTTTTGTTGGATTTGTAATTTTTAGAGTTTTTATGGTTTTCATTGGATTTTTTTTTGAATAATACAATTTTCATTTGGATTCTATGATCTGATATAGTTTTTAGGTTTTTATGGGGTTTAGGAGTTTTATGGGTTTTTTGGAAATTTTGTTGAATTTTGGATTTTTTCAGGCTTTTGGGAACATTTTAGGTTTTTTGATGTCTTAATGGGTTTTTAGGGTTTTTTTTTAAATTTAAGGTATTTTATGTTTTTTTTGGATTTTTAGGGTTTCATTGTTTTTTTGGGTGATTTTTAGACTATGTAGAGGTTTTATTGGGTTTTTTTGGGATTTTAGGGTATTTATGGTTTTTAGGTTCTTTTTGGGTTTTTGGATTATTAGTGTCATTTAGAAGGTTTTTAGTTATTTTTATGGTTTTTAAGTGTTTTAGGGTTTTTATTTTTTTAGGAATTTTGTTGTTATTAGTTTTTTTTAGGGGGATTATGGGTTTTTATATTTTTTTTTGAGGATTTAGAGTTTTTTATGATTTTTAGATATATTTATGGTGTTAGGGTGTTTTAGATGTTTTTGGGGGTTTTTATTGTTTTCTAGTTATTAGAGTGTTTTAGTGTTTTTCATGTTTTTATTTTTAAGAGGGTTTTAATGTTTTTATACTTTTAAGGTGTTTTAGGGATTTTATAGGGTTTCATGGTTTTTAGGGTTTGGGGGGGGGGGTTAGGGATATCTTGGCTTTATTTAGGGGTTTTATTCTATTAGAGTCTTATAGGGGTTTTAGGGGTTTTAGGGTTTTTTTTGAATATTTTATGGTGTTTGGGTTTTACAATTTTTATGGATTTTTTCTCTTTTTTATGGATTTTTTGTATTTTCAAGGAATTTGAAGTTTTTTAACGGTTTTTAGTTATTTTCGTGTATTTAGTGTTTTTCAGAGTTTTTAGGGATTTTTTTTGTTTTTAGTGTTTTTATGTATTTTAGGGATTTTAGGGTTTTTAGGGTTTTTAGGTTGTTAGGGATTTTAGTGTTTTTAATGTTTTAGGGGTTTAGAAGTTTTTATGCAGTTTTATTGTGTCAAGTGTTTCCTACTTTTTTGTAAATATTTTAGTGGGTTTAACGGTTATTTGGGGTTTTTAGGGATTTTAGGTTTTTAGGGTTTTAGGGGCTTTAAGCGTTTTGGGTTTTGTTATAGTTTTATTATTGTATTAGGGGTTTTAATATTTTTGTAGGGTTTCACCTGGGTTTTGGTGTTTTTAAATTTTTCTGGTGTTTAGGGTTTTATTAGAGTTCATTGGGTTGTTAGTGGTTTTATTGTTTTTAGGTTTTCTAGAGATTTTTGTGTTTTTAGAAATTTTGGGTATTTATATTTTTTTTGGGTTTTTAGTGTTTTGGTGGTTTTTAGGTTTTTTTAGGGTGTTTAGGGTTTTTATCTTTTTAGGATTTTTGTGTTTTTAGGGAATTTTATAGGCTTTAGGGTTTTTAGGTTTCTGACGGCATTTTAGTGTTTATTAAAAATTGTAGGGTTTCTAGGGTTTTAGGGTTGCCATGGTATTTTTTGGTTTTTAGGGTGTTTATGGGGTTTTATGGATATTTTAGGGTTTTATAATGTTTTTAGGTTCTTAAAGGGGTTTTACAGTTTTTATGGTTTTAACATTCTTTTATATAATTTTGGGTTTTTTATGGTTTTTAGCTTATTTAGGATTTTTAGGGGTTTTAAGGGATTCTACTAATTTTAGGGTATTTTAGGGTTTTTAGAGTTTTCATGGTTTTAGAGTTTTTTTTCTTTTTCTGATTTTATGTTTTTATGGTTTGTAGGTTTTTTTAGGGATTAAGTGTTTTAGGATATTTTGGGTTTTAGTGTTTTTTTTTCAAATTTTATCTTTTTCTTATTTTTAGGGGTTTTATTTGTTTTTATAGGTTTTAGGGGTTTTATGGTCTTTTATGGGTTTGGGGGGGGGGGTTTCAGGTTTTAAGGTTATTAGGGTCTTTTAATGTTTTTATAGTTTTTAGGGTTATTTATGTTTTTTGAGGTTTTTATGGGTTTTATAGTCTTTTAGAGCATTATATGTTTTTTTGGTTATTTTAAAAGTTTTTATGATCATTTAGGATTTTTAGGGATTTACGGTATTTTAGGATTTTTAGGGTCTTTTAGGGATTTAAGGGTCATATATGGGTTTTCTAGGTTTTTAAATGTCTTTACTGTTGTTAGGGTTTTTTTGTGGTTTTAAGGTTTTAATAATATTTTTGTTTTTTTATTATTTTTTGGGGATATGTGGATTTTAGGTTTTTTAAACATTTTAATGTTTTTATGGGGTTTCATGTTTTTTAGGTTTTTAATGTTTTCTATGGTATTTAAGGGTTTTTAGCGTCCTCTAATGTTTTCATCATTTTTGGTCCTTTTAGTGTTTTATGGTTTTAATGGGTTTTAGTGATGTTAGGGTCATCTAGGGATTTCATAGTGTTTTTTGGGTCATTTTTTGTTCATTAAGGGATATTTAGTTTTTAATGGTATTTATGGGGTTTATGATCTTTGTGGGTGTTTCTAGGGTTTTAGGATATTTAAAGGGGTTTTATGGTGTTTGAGGCTCATTCGATGTTTTATAGGTATTTATATGTATTTAGTATTTTTTTGATTTTTTTGGGATTTTTGTGTTTTTAGGGTTTTTAAGGATTTTCAGATCCTACGTGTTTTTTGGGGTTTTTGGGTTTTTTGAACCTTCATAGGGGTTTTATTGGATTTGAGGTTTTCTAAAGTTCATTAGGGGTTTTAGGGATTTTTTTTGGGGGGGGGGGGGTTAGTTTTTTAAAGATTTTTGTGTTTATTATGGGTTTTATTATTTCTATAGGGTTTTTAGGGTTTTAGGGTGGTATGTGGGTGTTTGTTTTTTATTATTTTTGTAGGTTATAGGGTTCTTAGGGTTATTTAGAGTTTCTATGCTTGTTTTATGGTTTTCAGGGATTTAGCATTTTTATGGGATTTTTGGGTTTTAGGGTATTTTCAATGTCTTTTAGGTTTTTTTGGCTTTTTAGTGCTTAAGGATTTTTAATAATATTTTAGGGTTTTAAAAGGGGTTGTAGTGTCATTTAAAATTTCTGGGGTTTTGGATCTTTTAAGGGTTTTCTGATATTTTTGGGTTTTTACTATGTTTTATGGATTTGTGATGTTTTTTTTGTATTTTTATAAATTTTTTAAGATTAGGGGTTTTAGGTATTTTTATGATTTTTGGGATTATATTATTTTTTTGTTTTCACGGTTTTTTTTGGTTTTTTGGCTATCTGATGGGAGTTTTGGGTTTTAATTTATTATGGTTTTCATGGGGTTTTAGGTTCTTTAGTGTTTTAGATTTTTTCAGATTTTTATGGGTTTTAGGGGGTTTATGGGACATTATTAACTTTTAGGATCCATTATGGGTGTTATTCAATTTTATGGTTTTATGGGGTTTTGGGGATTATTAGGGGTTTGGGGGTGTTTCATAGAGATTTTAATGGCATTAAAGTGTTTTTATCTTTTAATGGAATTAAGGTTTTTTTTTGGAATTTTAGAAGTTTATGGATTTTAGGGGGTTTGGAGTGTTTTGTGGGATTATAGAGTATTATGGGGTTTTTAGGGTTTTTAAGGGGTTTCAGGTTTTGTAGGTTTTGTAAGGTGTAGGGTTTTTTATGTTTTTCTTAATATTTTTAGGAGTTTATTAATTTTTCGATTTTTTGGAATTATAAGGTTCTTTTATGGTTTTATAGGGGTTTTGATTTGTCTTTTATGGTATTTAATGTCTTTTAGTTGGTTAGGGTCTTCTAATGATTTTTGTTTTTTTTGGTTTTTAGGTTAATTTAGTGTTTTTAGGTTCTTTTATGGTTTTTAGATTCATTTAGGGGTTTGGATGCTTTTATGTTTTTTGGGGGTTTTAGTATATTTGGGTTCCCTAGGTTTTTTATGTGTTTTTAGTGGTTTTTCAATATTAGGTTTTTTTTTGAGTTTTAAGTGGTTTTAGGGGTTTCTAAGATTTTTTTTGGGTTTTAGGGTTTTTTTGGTGTTTTTTAAATGTTCTGGGGATATATTATGTTTTTAGGGGTTTTGGGTTTTTTTCATATTTATAGGGGTTTAAAAAAAATGGGTTCATAGGGTTTTAAATGGTTTGATGATTTCTTTAGCTCTTTTTGGGTTTTCTAATGTTTTTAGGGTTTTAAGGGTTCTTAAGGTCTTTAAATGTTTAATATTTTTTATGGGAATTTTAACAATTTTAGGTTTCCATAGTGGTTTTAGGGTGATTTAGGGTATTTAGGATTTTTAAGGTGTTTTAGGGTTTTCAATGGATTTTTGGTTTGTCATACTGGTTTTAGGGGTTTATGGCCAATTTGTAGTTTTTTGTGTTTTTAGGGTCTTTTGGGGTTTTATGGTCCTTTAAGGTGTTTAGGGGTAATTAGGTCCCTTTATAATATTTTGGGGTTTTAGGGTCCCTTGGGGTTTCGTGGGGTTTTTTTGGTCCTCTAGGGTTTTTTACATTCCTTTATATTTTTTCATATTTTTTGGGTCCTTTAGGATTTTTAGGATTTCTAGGGTCTGTTATGGGTTTTAGGGGTTTTAAGGTCATTTAGGGTTTTTAAAATTAATTTGTATATTTATATTATTTTAAGGGTTTTAGGGTTTTAGTGTCTCATAATGGTTTTTATAGTTCTTAGGTTCTTTTAGAGTTTTTTTATTTTTAGATTCATTTAGGGTTTTTATACATTTTTAGGGGTTTAGAGGTTTCTTAGGTTTTAGTGTTTTAAGAGTTTTTAGGGTTTTTATGTTCTTTATGGATTTCATGGGTTTTAAGGTTTTAGTTGTTTTAGGGCTCTTTAGGTGGTTTTGGGTTTCTAAGTGTTTTCAGGGGAGGGGTTCATTGTTTTTAGATTTTTTAAGAGGATTTTTGTTTTTACAGTTTTCAGGGTAATTATCTGTTTTAGGGGTTCTAAGGGGTTTTTTCATAGACCAGTTGTAAATAATAACTAAACCACATGGAAAGAAAGCCCACAAGATAAGTCTTAGCTGGAAATTTGGGCCTAATATCATATTCCCAGTTTTCATACCCCTCATTCTCCAATGTTTTCCATAAAGTGTTGGGTGTGATTCTATTCACCACTATAGGATATCTTTTTGGACGCTTGAAAAAGGTTCCTTCCCATTTGTTCCTTAGGAATGTCTCATCCACACCATTGGATGAATATCCCCCTTAGGTGTGGTTCTTCCTCCCTAATATCATGAGCTATATTCAGCAACTCATGTACAAAAGCTGGCATCACGTCGGTATCATACCACTTCATGCTCGAAGGGATAAATTCCTTATACATATCATCAAGGATCATATCCATGAACATCTTATGATCATCCCACAAACAGAATCCAAATTATCCATGAATCATATGGAAAGAGTTTTTCTGTGGGCTCCACTGGATCATTATCTCTAGAATGAAATAGAAATTCCTATACACAGAAGTTATTCCCACCCAGATGACTTTGTATATGTTAACATCCTTCAATTTAGTAGTGAATTTTTCACCGGCTTGGAACTCCCAATACAACCAAAACTCTATTGGCATGACACCCATCCTTAGCGGAAGTCTCAATCCTTCCTCAAACTCTTTGACTGATCTATCTAGGAATCTTGAAGGATTTCTAAATAAAAATGTAGCTTTAGCTATACAATGTGTGGTTTCAAATCTAGTGTACATGGGTTGCGATGCATGAAATATTCTCTGGATGATGTCCCAACAATGATATATGAAACCATTCTAGAAATATGTGCAGTTATAAAATTCATGGGATATTGAAACAAAGAGAGTGGGATGAAGTTCTTTCAAGTTGGTGTGAGGACCTCGTACAGATGTCCATGACCATAAAGTGGTAGATAACCACTCTATGGAATGTCAAAATGATATTTATTTAAGGATCCTGTCAGATCAGGAAGGGTAGTATCACAAATGTCATAGTAATCAAGCCCTACATCTTTCATCATCTCCTCAACATTTTTATTATCTTTTTTATCCCAAAATGAAATATTAATGATTGATATGGAAACAGAAAATAAGTATCATGTTTTTTAGGAAAAGTTAATTTTAAATAATTAAGTGAAAATAAGAAAATTTAACAAAGGCCTGATCACATGCAAGTTCTTCACTCAGATGCCCCATGAATGTTCCTCGTACAGGGACATAAGTCATGGTCACCATGCAAGTTACTCACCCATGAATATGCACTGTGATGGTAGATACATAACATGTATTAATGAATGATTCCTTTAGTGAATGTTCTTCAGTAGTGTGTCTATACAGATGACTAGAATGGTGAGACCTACAAATTTATAGTCATTTGAGACATTCTTCTAAATGATAACCCTATTAATAGGTGAGGACAACACCTAGATGTCTGGTGTGTGTGACCAACCGATGCAATTAGATTAAAAGATTAATTTTTCATAAGACCAATGTTGATGACTTTCACTAGTTACCTCAATTATTCATCGATCATTTTCATCCTTTTACCTCAAGATAACACCCCCTCCCCTCTAATCAGATCCAATCCTGAGGGGTAAATTTGTTTGACACTCTATTTTATCACATTAATAAAAATTTATCAATGGGATATAACCTAAGAAGAATAGAATAAGATAATTTATGAATTAAAAGGATCACTTAATCCTCTCGAAGGACATTTCACCCAACTACCCTAAACACCATCGACACACAAGGTACCTATGGGGAACCCTGCATGAACTACCTATGCACGGCATCTACATGATATAACACCTTCAACCAAGATCCTATATTTTCTTATAAATATGACCTTGGGGTCTTCATTTGGGATGAGGGAGATTCATGAAGGCCAACCGACTCTCTGTTCTCCCTAGTTCTTCGCTCAATCCCTCCAAAAACATCTAGGTCCCTTTCTAAAACATGTAGAATAGGGAATTAAAGAGGGATAATGAAGATAAAATCCTACAAGGTTTTAAAATAAACAAAACCTTTTTCGAATCACTCTATCACTCCATAATTAATGAAGACAAGTGTGAGGTAACCATATCCAAATAAGTACTTATGTGAGTCACATCTAGGAACACCTATGGAGACCCTTAATATTTCGAGAAAGGTCTCACCCAAGTGTAGTCAGAAAAGTGGTTCATCTTCTAATTTGATACCAATTCTACCAGGCTTACCTACATAAAACAACCCTTGTGCAAGTCACTTTTGTACTCCATAACCTCCATCCTTTGTGAGTAACATTTATAGACCTCTTCCAATCCATTCATGGTAGGGACTATCCTATTTTGGCTCCTTCTTCTGAAAGGTACTAGGATGAATTTACCACCAAAGCCTCTTGACATACACAACCATGGAAAGTGTCACACTAGTGTGTCCCCCATTTAGGTGTGTATTCCTACAGTTAGAGGTTTCCCACACTCATCTGGTAGGCCAGTTGGTGTCTTTTTGGTTCACGTGAGTGGGTATTCTAATGGTCATGAGGACCCACACCCCATGGACATTGTCAAGGAGTTCATGATCTTAGGTACTAGGGTAAGGGCCAAGTTCTCCACCTCATGTCTTGGAAACCAAGAACTTCTAGTTCCTAGAAGAGTGGGTGAGGATTACACATTCTTTTCTATTATACATGGAATGAAATTCTCCACCCTCTTTATGGAGCCAAATTCAGGGCATCCCACTATGATTAATCAAATATCCTTTCTTGTATGAGGTTTTACTCTTACTCCTATATGCCCCCTAGCAACCACCCATGGTCTCACTTCCTTCTCCATACCCTAGACTAATTATTGAGTAATGTGACTAGAGGTAATTGTTGTATCCCCATCCTATTCCATCAGCGTAAGAGAGATCAATGGAAGAGGGAACACTCAAAGCCCCATCCCTCCCCCCAATATTACCTTTTCCCCTATCCACCTGTGGACAAAATAAGATTGTGTGGTTTGTCAGATCATCAAAATCCTCTTATTTCTCACACCGAGCATGAATCACGTGGGCTTAGACGTTAATGGTGATCATGAAATTCATATAATCCATTCCATATAGAACCACGAGAACTCTAATTCATGTTATAACTAGGATATGTAGGATTCCTACCTATGTCTTGAGCTTAATGAGAATATTTTTTTAGGAATAATTTCCAATAAAAATCCCAAAACACCAAAGGGAAACCTTATAGTAAATTGCCCAATTGGTTAAACTATGAGAACTCTAATTACTATTATGATCAGGATATATATGAAACCCAATTAGGGCTCAAGATCAATGGGATTCCTCCTTGGGAGTAAGCCCCAATCATAATTACGCTTAATTTAGGCATCCTACATAGAAGTAATCCCTAAAACAAGCCTCCAAATCACCATGAGGAAAAAACCCATCATGGTCCCTTTAACCGAGAATCCTGTATTTTAGTTAGCCCCAATCATTTCATCAAATAGTCAGGGCATACTTTTTAGGAGTAATCTCCAAATTAATCATATCAAAGGTCCATACTCACTTGTGATACAAACCATAGAGGGCCTCCATAGGCATAGGTCCTCATAACCAAACTATGTGGGATTTGATTCATATACAAATTGGATATGTTGGAATCCTCCCTTAGGTTCAAACCGAACAATATAATCAACCCTATTATCTCTAGGTCACATTCCCAATGGGGTCTAATGGAACCAAGAAATCCACATTCCTCTCAGGTTCCTTGGGCTACATTAGCATAAGACCCACACTAAACATTAACTATGAACCTTGCATCTAGACATCATTTCCACATGTTGACTAACTCTATGGTTGGTTCCTTATAACATGAACTTAAAATGTATTATGTCCCCCATTAATAGGCACCAAACTACATGAGTTCTTATTACTTATTCAATTATATATAGGAATCTCATTTATGGGTTTGATTCCTACATCAAAAGAGATTCCATCTTCGTAGATGAAAAAATAATCCAAAGTGCCCCACTTTGTGACTAGAAAACTAGAATAATCATAATCGTGACCAAAGACTATCTAATTTGTACATAAGGAGAAACCTTGATGGAGAACATCAGATACATATAGATGTCTCCATTAATGAAGATCTTGAGATACCTACAGATGATTCTATGTTCTGTACATTCTCATAATTGATTTTCAACTCAGGGATGACCCACATCATATATGGGAATTAATAAAGTATTCATGAATATGTCATAAATCTATAAGATATTCCTATAGTATTCAATAATTCCACCCAAAAGGGTGTGGTGAGTCTGACCTGTCATCCTCTCTACTAATGCGAGTTCTTAAGCATCATCAGTCAAACCTCCCGATGAGCACCTGCCTTTGGAAAGTAGATCCCCTAAGATACTAAACTGTTAGTTGATTCTGATTCCATGAACAAATATTTTAAAAATCAATCAATAATTTTGATTCCTAATAAGAACACAATTCCAAGGTAAACAAAGGGTTATAGTGGTTTTCAATGGTATTAGGATTTTTAAGGTGTTTAGGGTTTTTAGGTTTTTTATTGGTTTTAAAGGGTTTAAATGGTTTTGAGGTGTTTTAGAGTTTTTATGGTCCTTTAGTGCTTTAGGGTTTTTGGATTTTTAAAATTTTATGTTCATTTGGGATTTTAGGGTATCTAGAGAATTTTAGGGTTTTAGCAAATCTTAGGGTCCTTTAAGATTTTGGGGGTTTTAGTGTCATTTTGAGGTTTTAGGTGATTTAGATCCCCATAAGGGTTTTTAGGTTCTTATAATATTTTTAATGGTTTTTATCACTTTAGAGACTTTTAGGGGTTTGGGGGTTTTATTGTTTATAGGGGTTTTAGATTTTTAGGGTCCTTTATGGGTTTTAGGCTAATTTAGGGGGTTTTTGGTTTTTATGTTTTTATAGATTTAAATATTTTTAGTGTTTTTAGGTTAATTTATGGATTTTAGGTATTTTTAGTCTTTTATGGTCTCTAGGATTTTTTATATTTTAGGGGTTTTTGGTTGTTTTAATGTTTTTCATGGTTTTGTGTTTTTTTACAGTTTTAGAGGTTTTTAGGGATTATTTAAGTGTTTTGAGGTTTTAATGTTTTTTAGGGGGATTTATGGTTTTTTAGTTTCATATGGTGTTCTAATTATTAATGGGTTTTTATGTTTTAAGGGTTTTATAGTTTTAGGGATTTTTGAGTTTTTTGGGTTTTTAGGGTTTCTATTTTTTTAGGCGTTTTTTTTTATATTTTTTGTTTTTTGGTTTTTTGGGGGTTTTAGGGTTTCTATAGGTTTTACTCTGTTTAAGGGGTTTTAGGTTCCTTCATGGTTTTTATATGGTTTTTAGGTTGATGAAGGTTATTTATGTTTTTTGGGATATTTTAAGGTTTTTAGGGTTTTTAGGTATTCGAGGAGTTTTTCTAGGGTTGTAAGGTGTTTTAGGGTTTTTACGGTTTTTAGTGGTTTTAGGGGTTTATAGGGGGTTTTGGGTTTTAGGGGGTGTAATGATTTTAGGGGTGCTTATTGTTATTAAAGAATTTTA
Source organism: Viscum album (assembly GCA_963277665.1). NCBI lineage: Eukaryota > Viridiplantae > Streptophyta > Magnoliopsida > Santalales > Viscaceae > Viscum > Viscum album. The sequence continues at coordinate 2,121,571,014 of OY728120.1, forward strand.
GGGGTTATTTGGGTTGTCAGTTTTTCCAGGTTATTATATATTTTTAGAGTTTTCAGGGAACTATGGTGATTATGGGGGGGGGGGATAGGGTATTGCATTGTTTAGGGGTATTTAGTGTTTTTTAGGGTTTTTATGGATTTTTTTTGGGTTTTGTAGGGTTCTTAGGGTTTTTTCATGTTTTTTATTTTTTTCTTAGGTTTTTTATATTTTAATTAGTTTTTATGGTGTTAGGACTTCATTGGGATTTCAGGGGGTTTTAGGGTTTATAGATATATTTTGGATTTTTAGGTTCTTCTTGGGATTTTATATTTTTTTTATGGTTTTTAGGTGTTTAATGTTTTTTTGGGTTTTTAGGATTTTTTTGGGGGTTGGTTCGGGTTAGGGATTATTATTTAGGGTATAATGTTTATGGTGTTGGGTATAGGGTTTAGGGTGTAGGGTATAGGTTTTAGATTGCAGGGAATAGAGTTCATGGTGTATGGTTTGGGGTTTTAGGTGGACGTTATAACTTTTAGGGTGTACGGTTTATGGTTTAGGGTGTATGGTATTGGGTTCAGGGTGTAGGTTTGCGGTATACGGTTTAGGGTTTAGGGTGTAGTGTTTGGGGTTTAGGGTGTAGGATTTAGGGTATATAGTGCAGCGTATCTATTTTAATTTATATGATTAATGTTTTTGGGTGTAGGGTATAAGGTTTAGGGTGTAGGTTTTATGGTTTAGGGTGCGGGTATGGGTTTTAGGGTGGAGGGTTTTGGATTTAGGATGTTGTTTAGTAGATTTAGGGAGTATTTTTTAGGGTTTAGGTTATAGGGTATATGGTGTAGGGTGTCGGGTTTTGGGTATTGTGTGTATAGTATAATATTTAGGGATTATGTTTTAGGGCTTAGGGTTTAGGGTTTAGGGTTTAGGTTATAGGGTTTAGGGTGAAGGGTTTATGTTTTAGGGAATAGGGTTTATGGTTAGGGTTTAGGGTATAGGTTTTAGGGTGTAGGGTATGTGGTTTAGGGTTTACCGTATATGATTTTGTGTGTAGTGTTTAGGATTTAGGGTGTATTCTATAGGGATTGTGGTTTGGGGTTTAGTAGTCATTTTTTGTGGTATAGGGTATATGAATTATTTTCTAGGTTTTAGTGTTTATGGTGTATGGTATATGGTATAGGGTGCACTGTATATGGTTTTGGTTTTAGGGTTTTTAGGTTTAATGTGTAGGGTATAGGGTTTTGGGTGTTGGTTATAGGGTATAATTTGTAGGTTATTGGGATTTGGGTGTACGGTTTAAGGTTTAGTGTGTAGGGTATAATGTTTGGAGTGTAGGGTTTAACATTTTGGGAGCAATGTATAGGCATTCAGGTGAATGAATTATAGTGTAGGGTATAGGGTTTACGGTCTTGGTATGAGGGTTAACGGTGTAAAATATAGGGTTTATGGTGTATGGTTTATGGTATAGATTATAGGGTATTTTGATTAGGGTGTAGGGTTTTCGGTTTAGGGTGTAGGGTTTATGTTGTAGGGTATAGGGTTTAGGGTGTAGGGTTTATTCTGTAGGGTGTATGGTTTTGCATTTTGGGGAATTGTATAAGGTTTAGTTGTATAGAACAGTGCTTAGGGTGTAGGGTATAGGGTTTTTTGGGTTTTAGTGGTTTCATGGGATTTCAGGGGATTTTATGGGTTCTTAGGGGCTTGAATGATTTTTTTTGATTTTTAGGTTATTATAGGGTTTTTTGGTTTTTTTAGTTTTTTAGGTTTTTTTAGTTTTTAGTGTTTTTGGAGTTTTCGTGGATTTAATGATTTTAGGTATTTTTATTTTTCTCATGGGTTTTATGTGTGTTTATGGGGCTTTAGGGATTCATTGTTTTCTTGGATTTTAGGGAATTTAGGGTTTTTACCAGTTTTATATTTTTTAATGTTTTATGTTTCTTAAGGATTTTTATTGTTTTAGGTATTTTCTTAGGGTTTTATGTTTTTTTGCATTTTTTGGGGTTTTTAGGAATTTTCAGGGTTTTGAGGAGTTTATTAGTTTTTTTTTTGGGTTTTTAGTGGATCTATGGTTTTTATGGTTTTTCCGTGTTTAAGGGACCTTTACAGTTTTTATAGGGTTTTTAGAACCCTTTAAGAATTCTGGATTTTTAGGAACTTTTTGGGGCCTTAAGTGGTTTTAGGGTTTTTAAGGATTTTGAGTGTTTTTTAGTATTTAGGGTTTGTGGGTGTTTAAGGGACTTTTACGGTTTCTATAGGGTTTTTAGCACCCATTTGGGATTTGGGTTTTTAGGATCTTTTTGGGGCCTTAAGCGGCTTTAGGGTTATTAAGGATTTTGAGTGTTTTTTAGTATTTATGGTTTGTGGGTGTTTAAGGGTACTGTAGGTATTCTAATATTTTGTAGGGTTTATCGGGATTTTAAAGATTTTAAGGTATTTTAAGTCTTTTTTTTGTTTTCAATATTTTTTTTATCTTTTGGGGTATTTAGGGACTTTTAGGAGTTTTTATTTGAATTTTAGGGTTGTTAGGTGTTTTAAAATGCATTTGGTTTTTAGGGTTATTCAGTTTTTTGTTTATCTTTTATGGGGTTCTTTTAGCGTTGTACGGTTTTTTTAATGTTTTTATGTTTTCAGTGTTTTTCTAGTTTTATGTATTTTTATTGGTTTTATTGTTAAGTGGTTTAAGGTTTTTATAGGGTTTATGGTTTCTAGGGTTTATAGTGTTTTAGGGATTCTTAGGGATATTTAGTTCTTTTAATGATTTTTAGGGTTTTTAGGGTTTTTAAGGGTTTAGGGTTTTAAATGGTTGTAGGGGTTTTATGGGGTTTTAGGGGGTTTAGGGTGTTATTTTTCTCTTAGTTTTTTAGTGTTTTTAGGGGTTTCATGGGGTTTAGGATTATATTATGGTTTTCATGGTTTTTAGTGTTTTTAGGGGTTTTTCAATTTTTAGTTATTTGTAGGGTTTTTATAGGTTTTATGGTTTTTAGGGTTTTTAGGGGTTTAATGGGGTTTTTGGGGTTTTAAGGGGTTCTAGATTTTTTAGGTTTTTAGGGATTTAGTGTTTCATTAGGTGTTTAATGTGTTTTATGGTCCTTTAGGGTTTTTCGAGTCTTTTTTTGGCGGTCTCAAGGGTTTTAGTGTCTCATAGGATTTTTTGGGGGTTTAGGGTTTTTAGGGGATTAAAGGGGGTTTTTTGGGTTTTTGGGGTTTCAGAGTTTTTTAGAGTTATTAGAGTTTTAGGGATTTTTAGAGGGTTTAGGGTTTTTATGATTTTTAGGTTTTTTTTGATTTTAAGTTGTTTTTATGATTTTCTCGGGTTTCATATGTGTTTTGAGGTTTTTTATGATTTTTGGGATTTTTATATTATTGAGGGTTTTTTGGTTTTTTGGGTTTTTGAGAATTTAGGAGTTTTAATGGGTTTTATGTGTTTTAGGTGGTTCTTATGGATTTTCCGGGGGTTTAGGATATTTATGGGTCTAGAGGTTTGTATAATTTTTAGGGTTTTTGGGGTTTTAGGTATGATTTCATGTGTCTTATGGTCTTTTATGGGGATTTAAGTGGTTTTTCATATTTTTTGATATTTTATAGTTTTTTTAATTTTTAGCGATTTTAGGGTTTTTTATTGTTTTTTTTTGATTTTATGTTTTGAAGGTCTTTTAGGGGGTTTTGGGACATTAGGGGTTTTTACCATTTTTCGGGTCTATTAGATTTTTAGGGGTTTTGGGTGTCTTTTAAGGGGTTTAAAGTTTTTTTAGGTTTTTAGGGATTATGAAATTTTTGGAAATTTTGGGGTTATTTAAGGTTTCTATTTATTTTTATGGTTTTAGGGGTGTTTTAGGGGTTAATAGAATTTACGATGGGGGGGGGGGTTCTAGGGTTTATGGATTTTTTTTAAATTTTTTGGAGTTTTTATTGATTTAATGGGTTATAGGGGTTTTTTCGGATCTCTATGGGTTTTATGGGTTTTAATGTTTTTAGTGGTATTAGGTGTTTTTCGTTTTTTGTTGGTTTAAGGGTTTTTTGGGCTCTTAGGGGTTTTAGTTTTTTTGCGGGTTTTGGGTTTTTATTATAGTTTTCAGGTTTTTATGGGTTTTGGGGTTTTACTCATTTTAGGGTCTTCTTGGGTCGTTTTTTGTTTTTAGGTTTCTTTTGGGGTTTTTAGTGTCTTTTATTTGTTTATGGTTTTTAGATATTATGGTCTTTTTATATTAGTAGGGTTTTTTGGTATATTTGGGGTTTTCTAGTTATTTTAATGATTGTTTGGGATTTTTTTGGTCTTATGGTGTTATTTAAAACTTTTTAGTTTTTTAGGGACATATTGTTTTTAGGGACATTTATGGGTATTCAGATGTTTTACAATATTTTAGGTTTCTTAGGATTGATTAGTGTTTTTAGGGTTTTTAGGGTATTTTAGGTTTTTAGGTCTCTTTTGGTTTTTTGGGTTTTTAGATCCTTTTAGTCATTTTTAGTATTTCTTGGGCCCTTTTTGTTTTGTTTGAATCATTTAGGGGGTTTTAGGGGTTTTAGGATCTTTTACTATTTTGAATGAATTTTTAAGTACATTTTGTGTTATCATTGGTTTTTAGGGTCTATTAATTTTTAGGGTCCTTTAGTGGTTTTAGGAATTTGGGGGGGGATCCTTTAGAGTTTTTTAGGGTTTTTATGAATTTTATATTCCATTATGGTTTATGGGGTCTTTTAGGGAAGATTAGGGTTTTTTGGTTTTTTTGGGTGTTTTAGGTTTTTAGGTGTTTTTAGGGTCCTTTAGTAATTTTCTTGATTTTAGACTATTTTCCGTTTTTAGGGTCTTTTATAGTCTTTTAGGGTATTTTAGGGTTTCTAGTGTCTTTTGGGTATTCATGGTTTTTGGTTATATAAAAGTATATTAGGATTTTTATGGTATTTTAGGGTTTTAGGGTTTTATGATCTTTAATTTTTTTAGTGTTTTTTGGGTCTTTTGGCTATTTAGTGTTTTAGGGTCCATTATGGTTTTATTAGGTTTTTTGGAGTTTTTTAGGCTTTCGGGGTTTTCGGGTTATTAGGGGTTTTAGGGATTTTTTTCATCATTAACTGGGGTTTTTGGGAATTTTAAATGGGTTAAGGGGTGTTTGGGTTAATTTAAGGCTTTTATGGATTTTTAGAATTTTTTTGGTCTTTTAATGGGTTTTAGGGTTTGTAAGCGGTTTTATGTGGATTTAAAGGGGTTTAAGGGTATTTTTGTTTTATAGGGTTTTAAAATTTTTAGGGTTTTTACAATTATTAGGGGTTTTATGTTTTTTATTGTTTGAGGGTTTTTATTGTTTTCATGGAATTTCATGTTTTTTGGGTTTTTATGGGGTTTTTTGGGTTTTTAGGTTTTAAGGGGATTTTTGTTTTTAGGGTTTTAATGTTTTTTTGGGTTTTTAGTAATTTTTATTTGTTTTTAGGGATTTTTTGGGTTTTCAATGTTTTTAGGGGTTTTATAGGTTTTAGGAGTTTTAGTATTTTTAGGGGGTTCTGGTTTTTTGGATTTTGGTGATTGTAATAATGGTTTTAGGAGTTTTAAATTGATTTTAGGGGTTTTAAAGGGTTTTAGGATTTTCAAGGGTTTTAGGGTTTTTAGACTTATTGGTTTTTATTTTGTTTTTATGGGTATTATATATTTTTAGGGTTTTAGGGTTTTTATGGAATTTTCAGGTTTTTCAAGGTATTTAGGAATTTTTGGATTTTTAGGATGTTTAAAATTTTAAAGGGGATTAGGTTTTTAGGGGTTTTATATATTTTTGGCATTTTAGGGTTTTTAGGATGTTTATGTGGTTTATGGGACACTTTGGGCGTTCAAGGGATTATAATGTCTTTTATGGTACGTTAGGGGTTTAGGTTAATTAAGGATTTCTGTGGTGTTTAGAGTATTTTAGGGGATTTAGGGGTTTTTATGGGTTTAAGGGGTTTTTAGGGATTTAATGGTTTTTTAGGTTTTTATGGGTATTTTTGGTTATTATGTTTTTTAGTATTTTAACAAATTTTAAGTATTTTCCGAGGTAATTAGGTGTTTTATCATTTTAAGTTTAATTTTTTTAGGTTTTTAAGGTTTTAAGGGGGTTTGAGGGATTTTTAGGGGATTTTATAAATTTGGGGGTTTTAGAGTTTTTAGGGGGGTTTCAAGATTTCTTGGGTTTACGAGGGTAAGGGTTTGTAGGTATTTATATAATTTTATGGGGTTTAGTATTTTTTTAGCTGTTATTAGCGATTTTTTGGGATTTTAAATATTTTAATGGGGTTTTATGGCTTTTATGATTTTTTCGTGGATTTTTATGGTTTTTAGGGATTCTATGGGTTTTAGGGTTTTTTCTACTTTTTTGAGGTTCTGATGCCCCCAATTATTGTATACATTTTCACAAACTTTATTGAAAATAAGAACAAGTTTCTATAAATTACCTACTTGTTAGGGAACAAATACTTTGAATTTGGTGAACTTGTTCATTTTCTAGAGGTTTATAGCCAAATACACAAAACAGGTGAGACTGATCAAAATTTACAAACTACATGGCGTTTACCAATATACATGCCTTGAACATTCAGGCTAAGACACTGATTGACCCGTACAAGTACATTCCAAAGTAATCAGAATCTGGTACTGGTTGTGTGCACACTTTACATGACATGTGCACCCTTCTAGAAGCAGTTGGCGGATGAGAAGATGTCTACACTCCCATGTGGCTGGCTGAAGGGAACACGCTGTGTAGGAATTTATAAAAGCTGTTGGTGGCCAAAATATGAGACTACATGCTGTGTATAAAAGAGCTACATGATGTGTATAGTAACCTACCCAGCAGTGTTGTGTTCTAAGTCAAAGACGTTTTGTTCGGCCGCCTACCGGCAGAGAAAACAAAGGAAAATGCCCGTTGATAAAAGTACATTCCATGTATTGTTTCCACACACTGTGTAGTTATTTTTTCTATAAAAGGAGGCCTAGGCCTCTAGTTTAAGGGTATGGTGTGAGGGGAGAAATTGTGGAGAAATGGTTGAAGGACCGAAGGATAGAGGCTCTGCCACTGTACTACTTCCATTCTACCATCTACCAAAGAATCACTTCCTCCTCAAAGTTCCAGGCATGATCACATTAGGTATCAAGAGCTCTGTGTTTATCATTTTCTATACGTGTAACTAAATACCCAGTGTGTTGGGGTCATGTAAGATGATGAGTTGTAATTTTAATCAGATGTTATGAATGTGTTCATTCCTTTTAATCTATTCTTATTCTTCTTAAACAACTTTTTAATATCACTGAAAATTCAGAACCAGACCAAGAGAATATTTTTCAAGGATTCAAAAGAAGAATAACAAAAAATAATTTCATGACCATTGGATGTATTTGTCGACTCAAAATGGACTAATCCAAATAAAGAACTGTGAATCATAGATGACCGAACCATGGAGTTAGTTTTTTCAGCTCTAAATACAAGTTTACCGAACAAAGGAAACATTATTACAAATTGAAACCCATAGTGTTGGGTTATTATAAACAACACAACCTCATAAGAAATTTGATTTACTAAAAAACTTCTCATTAATCCATAAACCCAATGCACATCTCTCTTTATCTATATCAATATCAATTTTTCTATATTTACTTTTATTCTGTTATGTAATTTGATAAAAGAAACGTAAAACCAATTCCACTTTTTATCCAAACAACAACAATCGACTCTAAATTTAGAAAACATCATTAAAAAAATAGAAACTATGTTGAACAAGATAAAAATAACTTATTGTTCCCTATGGATCGACCCCTACCTGGTGATATACTTGTTAGGTTAAAAATAATTTGGGACACCGATTATATTCCTTCGGTTAAACGGCTCAAATTTTTTTGGCATCGTTGCCGGGTATAAGAAAAGTTACTTTTATTCTTTTTATAATTAAGTTTGTATCAAATTTTAGTGAAAATAAAAATAAAAAATTTACCAAAATATTTTTTCTAATCTCATTTCTTTTTATCTTTCTTTTTCCTTGTTTACGCTTGGTTTTTTTTGTGTTGTGCAGGTCATTAGGTGTATGAGGGGATACCTCAAACGTTTCAAGAACACTGAGTGATCAGGGTTTTCCCCGATTGACCCAGAGATTGAATGGAAACTCTTGAGGTGATAATGAGCACTAATGGCCGAGCATAACCAAAACACTCCATTATCACAAAAAAAGGACCGAAATACAGTAGTTTTCCAAGGAGCTAGACCACAATTAGACCCATATGACAACCAGAACTAGAAAGCTCCACTTTCTTCAAGATATGGATTGTAGCAGCTCCATCAATTCCAACCAGAGTAGATGCCATTTTTCGACAAAGTTCCGGGGTCGTACTATGCCCCTCAAGAACAACAATACATTCCAGATCCACTACCTCAGCAGCCACCTCTATGTCATACCCTCATAGAGTACAGCCTACCATCTATCCATGGAGTTGACACGGGAATTTTCCATCCACTGGTGCAGGACCAACACTTCGAGATCAAGCCTGCTATCATGTGGCTGATCTAGAGCACCGTTCAATTTAGCGGTTTTCCCAGAGAGGATCCCAATGCCCATATCTCTAATTTTCTAGAGTTCTGCGACACGTTCTGCTACCACATAATGTCCACAGATGCCGTTTTGCTTTGCCTCTTACCCTACTTTCTAAGGGATAAGGAAAAATACAGGATTAATGGTTTGCCACAAAGATATACCCTCTTCTAGGAGGAGCTGGATCAGGTGTTCCTATACAAATACTTCCCACCCTCAATGATGTTGACTTTATTCAATAAAATCCACAACTTCCAGCAGCATGTCACTGAGTCACTGTACGAATCATGGGAGCACTTCTCGGAGATGTTGCGAAAATTCCCACACCACAGACTTCCACATTGGATGTAGGTCCAAACCTTATATGGAGGATTGACAACGAATACAAAGTATATGGTGGACGCTACTGCCAGAGGTATGGTAAGGAGGAAATCCCTCGAAGAACATTTTGAACTATAGGAAGACATGTCTGCCAATAGCTTCCAATGGAATTCCAAGCAGGGTACATAGAAACGAGGTATGAATAACATTGATGTAACTATTATGCTTGCTTCCGAATTGGCCCAATGTCCAAAAATATTGATGCGCTAAATATGAAGGGAATTTCTCATGAACATGTGGAAAACCATCCGGCGTGTAGTGAATTTGGTGATAACCACATCATTGGAGAATTCCCAGGTTCTGCTGGATGTCCTTCAACAAGTGAGATTTGTTATATTGCCCAAAACCGAGGGCCAAACCAGTACCAACAGTACCAAAACCTGGCATGGTGTGATCAACAGAACACAGGATGGGGCCAACAATAGTAGAATCTTCTGCCCAGAGATTTCCTGGCTACAACTGGCCTTCATATCAGGACTAGTACCTAAGGTAATAATAGCCTCAATATGGCTCTTATCAATAACAAGGGTATCAGAACCCTCGTCCGCAGTAGCCACGACAACCACCACCTCAACCAGCTCAACAACCACTTCAACAAGACAACACCTCAAGGTAATAGGATCTCATAAACAAATTTATATCTACTACTGAGACCAGGTTTCAAAATTAGGAGGCTTCAATAAGAGTCATGGAAAACCAAATTGCACAGTTGGAAAACCAACTCTCAGGAAGGAAACCCGGTACAATGCAGGGTGGCACATGCCATCACGCTACTAAGTGGAAGGGAGATACCACAACAGCAACCAACACAACTAGGTATATCCACTACCCATGTTGATGGATAATTTATAGATATAGACCCCTCCTCATCCAAAATCCCACAGAAGGAGGCTTCACAGAATAATGGGAAGGAGGTTGTCAAACCCTTTGAGTCTGACTTACCCTTCCCAGATAGATTGAAGCAACGAAATCTAGACCACCAGTTTAGAAAATTCACGGATGTGTTTAAGAAGCTACACATAAATATACCTTATGAAGAGGCACTGATGTAGATGCCCACTTATGCCAAATTCGTGAAGGAAATACTCTCCAACATAAGAAAGATGGAGGATCTGGGCTCCATTTTCCTAACCAAGTAGTGTTTTTTAGTCGTCCAAAATTTGATTCCTCCCAAACTCCAAGATCGAGGTAGCTTTACTATTCTGTTTACTATTGGACCATGTGATTTTGGGGAGGCCCTCTATGACTTTGGGGCCATTGTGAACCCCATGCCCCCCGGAGTATTCAAAAATATAGGTCTCAACGATTTGAAGCCTACCCCAGTAGCCCTTCAACATGCTGACCGATCCATCTAATATCTAAAGGGGCTACTGTAAGACATGTTATTCATGGTGGGTCGACTCATCCTACAAGTAGATTTCATCATCCTTGACATGGAGGATGACCATAAGGATCCTCTCAAACTAGGAAGACCTTTCCTGGCCACTAGGAAGGTACTCATGAACATGCACCAGGGGGAGCTAATTTTCCAGGTAGGAGACAAGAGAGTCTCCTACAATGTCCTCAAGGATGTCAAGCATGCATCATTGTCTGATCATGAGGTATTTTATGCAATAACTACCATGGATGATCGCTTAGAGGATGATCTAGTATGTTCATTTATTTCTGATAACATTATCATTCCAGACATTCCAGTTGAAGAAGATCTAGAGGACCTCAATTTACTAGACGTCTTGGGTGACATGGTGGAAATGTTTTCCACCATACAGCTCAGGTAATATGAGGTAAGTATGTCGATCCAATGACCTAAAACAAAGATGCTTCCTAGGAGGCAACCCAGAAGATACACGCCGTCTACCACCTATATACACAGTGTGTACTTTATTCCTTTTCATTTATTTTATAACTATTATAAATATATAGTTTATCTAAGAAATAAATAGGGATGATGCAGGTGTTGATGGTAAGGTCACTGGAGTTTATATGAGCGATCACTGGTTCGAATCCTCCCGATATACCTTCATTATGGGGTTCCTCCTTTTTCTCTACGTGTTTTCTTACACGACATGTGTACTATTTTTCATATATATATATATATATGCATATAATAAATCCCATGGTGTGGATGGATCAGTTGGCCAGGATCGTAACTCGGCACCAAAAGACTCGGGTTTGAATCCTAACAACCGCCCCATTTCCATCATTTCTCCTTTTAATAAAACCAGAAGCTGTGTCTTTTGATATAAGTCATGTACACCATGTTTTCCTATTAAAACTAAAATGATTTTTCACGTATGGTAATTCATGCGGGTGAAGCTGGATGATTGGCAGAGTCCCGACCCTGTATCCAAAAGACCCGGGTTCGAACTTGGCTAATATCACTGCTTCATCCCTTTTTGTACAATTAAAAACCACACACCATGTATTTCCTTCTTCTAGTGTAGTATAGTCCATATATATTAAATATATATAAATAATAAATAGGATCAGTAGTACAACCTTTTCACCAGTGGTTTAGGGCTTCCATTCGGAATGGTCGATCGCCAGTTCGAACTTCACCGCACGCACCAGACCAAAGGTTGTAGTTTGCTTTTTTTAATTTTAAAACACACGATGTGTATTTTATGATACATTACATTTATAGTTTTATTTATTTATTTCTTAAAAAAATTATATATATATATATATTTTAATTATTTATATTGATTATTATATAGTTTACTATAATAATTATATATTTGTATATATATTTATTAATAAAAAAATTGAAATACATGGTGTGTAGTCTATAGTACACACCGTGTACCTTGGCTATATAAGCCGTAGACCACCCAGCTTCAGCCTGTGTCGTGCGGGCCCCCTCTCTCTCCTCGTTTCTTCCCCCGTACGACTCCCGGACCCTCATTTCTCAAATCCGTCGATTTTCGGTGTTTGGCTTCTAATTTCTGATGCATTTTGATCCTCTATCTAGGTACGCCCTTCTACACCCTCTATTTCATGTTATTATAAGCATTTAGGGTGATTTCTGTATAATCCAACCATTCTAGATTTCCAGATTCACATCCACGATATAAAAAACGCATGCCCTATACTTTTGTACATGGCCACACACTAGATGCTTTGCGATTTGAAAATACACGGTGTGTATGTTTGGTACACACCATGTACCATCCCCCATCGTGCCCGGGTATCATTTACACATGGACTCACAGAACATTTTCATGAACATGACATGTCTATTTGGTACATGACATGAAGACCTTTACCATTGTCCAGCCCGTGTGTAGCACCTCACATGGTCATTTTCCATTTGTTCTTGCAGAATATGTGGGGTACTTGCACACGGTGTGTCATGTGTTGTTATAACTACTGAAAGAGTGTTCGTGTCTTTTCTAATACACGACCAAGAACAATTTACAAGTACACAACATGTATGTTCAGTACACGCTGTGTATCCTTCCCTGGTTTATCCCCTGCTCCCTCGGTGTGTCTCTCCATAGAACACTAGATGGTAACCCGCTTTCACTAAACACCATGTTCTCTAGAACTACACAATGTGTACTTTTTATTTTTCTATTTTTCTCACATTTTCTTCTTTTCCATTTTATTTTCTTTTTCTTTTCTTTGGTTTTTATATTCTCTTTTAGGGTATGGTGGAATAGAGATCCTTCCCATGGGAAGCAGACCACCTCCACCATTAAGGGCGAGAAGTCCATTTATCATCGGATCTGACTCCAGCCTATGACAATACCCGATCCGAACTCTCCATTCTATCAACTACCTACATTTTCCATCCTTCCACCCCTCACTCCCTTATCTGAGGATGGTCTGGGTAGCATCAGACCTCCACTATCTTGCACTGAGCCTCCGAGCGCCATCATTCCTTCCCCACCAGCTGCCACTCCACTTGAGCTCCCATCATCCGTAGCTGGTCCTTCATCGACCGCCCCATCCAGTGAGCCTCCGTCTACTCCAGTCGATCCACCCCAAGAACCATCTCCCATTATAGCACCTCCACCTGGGCTAGGACCTTCAGGTGTTACCTACCCTTGTATGGTGTTCTCAATCACCGATATGTCACACGACAAAGTTTGGCGCTTCTCTCGCCGCCCGATTCCATTGAGTAGCCGCTATATGGATAGCAGCGTCCCATAGTAGATGGGAATCTAGGGAGAGTTGTATGATCTTCTCGGGCACACTCCCTAACTTTCTATATTCTAGGACCACACTCTTATTTTTCAGGATTTATTTTTGGAGTTTGCTTCTTCATACATGTTCGAAGGTGCCGAGTACCGGGAGACACCCAGTGTTGCAGTACCAGTGGTTCGGTTCCAGGTAGGCGGACATCACTTTTCTCTTACAATGACCGAGTTTGGTCGAGGGTGCGGTTTCTATCCTCATCCTGTCACCCCACCCCCTTTCTCCTCCATGACCCGACCCGATTGCTCTGAACTCATTGCTATGTGGCGGTAGATTGCTGGGCATGACCACTACTATACCCCTACCTCCTAGAAGAGTACCCTTATATCTGACACTATACATTGCTTCAGCCACCGGTGCTTCACCACCATTTTTTTCCCCTACATGAGGATATGGGGTCATGACCAGTCGTGACATGGATCTACTTACTGGTATCATCTGGCATGACTAACAGGACCTCCCTTAACTTGCCGCCTCCTATTTCCATGCCATGTTTACCGGTCGTTAGGGAAACCTGAACATTGGGTTTTATGCCACCTTCCTTGCCCACCATCTTGGGGTTTTTGTGAGTCCTCTTCCTCATGACGTATTAGGTTCCCCCAGTAGATGGAATATCTCATTGTTATTCGCATGGGATTGGTCTGGAAGTATGGAGTGTCAATGTAATTTCCCAGGCACGACCCCAACCACCTTCTTCTGACCTTCCTTCTTCTATTCCACCTACTTCCCCATACCACCACACCCTCAGTTAATCATACCTATTCCATCCACCTAGCTGTGAAGGAGCAGCGCTTGGTTCCTCTCGATCGACATCAGGACTGACTAGAGAAGATGTTGGGGAATCTTCTCAACCATCATGGTATTCCACTTACCCCACCGCATTCCCCTGCTTCGGCTCTGGGCCCCTCCTCTACTTCTCCACCGCTCTTTACTGCACTGGCCATAGATTGAGTTCTCCTATCCACGGTGGGCTCAACTGCTGCTACCACTGCTGCCACTACTGCTACCAGTCCAGGGAGTGATGTCGAACTTCCTATTCCGAGTCCAGCTCCTTTGGCTCCTACTTATACGACTTCTCTTCCGGGTGTAGATTCTGAGTCTCCAGTTTCCATGGCTCATGCTCCATCTCTTCTGGTTGTTTCGGGACCTGTTGATGTCTCTTTTGAGGCGACCCCCAAAACAGTTTTTAAACACAAGTTTTTCTTTATATATATATTTGTGATATATTGATCCTGTATATGTTGTGAATTCTTGCACTGTTTTCTCTTCACCTCTATCATAGGTACTCTGGCACGTTTTGGGCAACACTTTTCAACCACCCCCATCTTTCTCCACCTAGACACGAGGGGGTATTATTTTTTTCATTGTTTTCATTTCTTTCATGGTTGAATTATTTCCTTACATCCCCTCATTCTAGTCCACTATTGTGTCCCCACATTTCATCCTTCACTTTCAGGCTCTTGGTGGACCAAGAGCAGTATTAAGTATGGGATAGTATCTCTTGACTACCTTAGTCTTTTCCCTTATCATCATTCTAGGAAACATCATTATTACAAGATTTATTTTATAATGTGAAGAAATTTTGGTTAACATATTTTTAAATAATAAAGCTAAAAGTGGAATTTTTTTTAAAAGTTGCATGCTTATTTTGGTTCTTAAGTATTTTATAATGATTTTTGATGTAATTTAAATTAAAACTCGTAATCCTTGGATAATTACATCGATTATACTAATCAATTATATGCAAGTCACGACCAGATTGTCTCTTTATTTTTTTTCCACCCCTGAGAGTTATTCTAAACCCTTTGTCATATTCTTCCTAATACCCTATTTCTTGAGAGATTCTATGTATATACATAACTACTATAATTATAATGTTTTAATTTTGAAACATGAGGAAATTTTTAATTACATTAAAATGATTGACGTATTAGATTGTTTTAACCCCTTTATCCTGAGACCTACCCTACATATTATCTTCGTGAAGCCCCTCGGAACTGTGAATAGCCTTTATATGAAGCCATATTACAATCCTCTTTACCTTCCTACCCTAATTTTTTTTTGATTTTTCATGATTATTCCCCTTAGATCAAAATAAGGGATTGGAAACACATGGAATACTTTTGTGAATTGTAAAGAAATTAAGTATGGGGGAGAGCCTATTGATTATATGGGGAAAAAAGTGTTCGAAACCTCTATTTGTGGACATTATGATAGTTTCCCTTTAAAAAAAAATGATACAGACAAAGGGAACTTATACCGACTTGTTTTTTGTAAACCCTACCAACCCAAAAATGGTGGTGATGAATTTATTTGAAAATTCTTTTTGAGGACACTTTTACATTGGATCTTAACTTTGAATATCATGAATTGTTATTTAATGAATTTAGCCTACTTTTTCAACCCTCAGAGTTATTTATCACATCTTTACTTACCAAAATTTATCTATAGAAACATCTAATCCTTATTGAAAACCCCTCATGATTTCTGTTAATCAATTTTCTAAAGTAGAGAACTAGATTTCTTGCAAAACTATCGATAGAGTGTTTATATCTTTGATTGAGAAAAACGATTATTTAAAATTTCTTGAGTGTTGAAAATATTATTAGTGAGGTATATCATCAAGTGGCTTGCCTATTTTTGAAAGTTTGAAACATGTGTTAAAAGAGGATGACCGTAGTTAATTGATTTATATATGAGGAATGACTAGAATATCTCCTGAATTGAAACTGTTTTGTATCTTTTTGGAAGTTTCTCCTATTATTTATTACTTACTTTTATGATTAACTAAATTCCTTCCTTTTAAAATATAGACTCTATTAATTAGATGATGTTATTTTCTTGAGGGAAAGGAAATGACTAAGTATGGGGGAGTTTGATGCACCTGATTTGTGTATACATTTTTACATACTTTATTGAAAATAAGAACAAGTTTTCATCACTTACCTACAAAGTAGGAAAAAAATACTTTTATTTTGGTGAACTTTTTCATTTTGGGGAGGTTTATGGCCAAATACAAAAAACAGGGGAGACTGAGACTCAAACATAGATTGACCAGGAAAAGTACTTTCCCATGTAATCAAAATTTGTTACACATCGTGTGCACACATTACACAATGTGTACACCCTTCTAGAAGCTATTGGAAGATGAGAAGAAGTCTACACGCCCATGTGCCTGGCTAAAGGGAACACACCGTGTTTAACGTAAACACGCGGTGTAGAAATTTCTAGAAGCGTTTGGTGGATGAAAAATGATACTACACGCTGTTTATGGAAGTGTTACATGCTGTGTATAGCTACCTAATGGGAGGCACTGTGTTCGAAGTCAAAGACGTCATGTTAGGCCGCCTACCGGAGGATAAAACAAAGGAAAAAAGTGAATTGAAAAAAGTACACACTGTGTACTATTTCCACAAGCTGTGCAGTTATTTTTTCAATAAAAGTAGGGTTTGGCCTCCAGTTTATGGGAGTGGTGTGTGGGGTGAAATTGTGGATAAAGTAATGATGGACGGAAGGAGAGAGGCTCTTCCACCATACTACCGCCATTCTACCATCTACCGAAGAATCACTTCAACCCCAATGTTCCAAGAATGATCACATCTGGTATCAGGAGCTTTGTGTTTATCATTTTCTATATGTGTAACTAAATACCCAGTGTGTTGGGGTTGTAGAATATGATGAGTTGTAATATAAAATAGATGTTATGAATGTTTTTGTTCCTTTTAATCTCTTATTATTATTTTTAAACCACATTTTATTATGACTGAAAATTACG
The DNA here is from genome assembly GCA_963277665.1 of Viscum album. NCBI lineage: Eukaryota > Viridiplantae > Streptophyta > Magnoliopsida > Santalales > Viscaceae > Viscum > Viscum album. The sequence goes on from OY728120.1 coordinate 2,121,587,881, forward strand.
AACCAGGCCAAGGGCTTAATTTTCTGGGATTCAAAAGAATAATAACGGAAAATTATTTCATGACCATTGTAAGTATTCATCAACTCAAAATGGACTAATCCTAATAATGAACTATTAAGAACTAACTACCGGACCAAGGAGATAGTTTCTTTAGATCTAAATACAAGTTTACCAGACCAAGGAATCTTTATTACAAATTGAAACCCAGAGTGTTGGGTTATTTTGAACAACACAGCCTTATAAGCAATTTGATTTACTAAAAAAAATTTCATTTATACATAACCCAAAATCATGTATATCTTTATCTATATCAAATCAATTTTTTTCGTATTTACTTTTATTCTTTTAAGTAATTTGTTAAAATAAACTTAAATCCAATTGTTTTTAATCCAAACAAAAAAAAATAAACTCTGAATTCTGCAAACATCATTAAAATAGAAATACAATCTAAGTTAAACAAGATAAAAATAACTTCTTGTTCCCCATGGATCGACCCCTTACTGGTTCTATATTTGTTACAGTAAAAATAACTTAGGACACTAATAATATACCTTCAGTTAAATGACTCTCTAGGTTTTCAATTTTTTGTGGTTTTTGTGTTTAAATGGTTTCATAGTGTTTTTAGGGGTTTTATTGTTTTAGGATTTTTTTGGGTTTTTGGCATTTTATGTTTTCTTAGGTTTTTTTGGGTTTTAATGATGTTTTGAGTTTTTATGGTTTTTAGGGGTGTTAGAGGTTTTTAGAGAAATGCGGTTTTTTTTGTTTTTTTCTTTAAGGGATTTTTTTGATTTTCGTGGGGTTTTTAGGGGGGTTTGGGTTTTGATGGGTATTTAGGTTTTTTGTGTTGTCAAGGTTTTAGGGGATTTTGGGTTTTTAGTGGTTTAGTGTTTTTTGTAGTATTTAATGTTTTAAGGGTTTTTAGGTATTTATGGGGTTTTTGGGGTTTTTGGGGTTTTGAGCATATCTATCATTTTAGGGGGTTTTGGGTTTATAAGGGTTTTATAGGGTTTTTAGGGTTTATCAATGTTTTTAAATTTTTTTAATTATTTTCTTGGGATTTTAGGGTTTTATGTGTTTTAGTATTTTTTGTTTTTAATTGTTATTTAAATTTTTCTGTGGTATCTTATGGTTTTTATGAGTTTTTATGGACTTTTACGGGTTTTCAAGATCTTTTAATGTTCTTGTGGTTTTAGGACGTTTTTCTATGTTTTAGGGTTTTTATAATTTTATGTTCTTTTAGGGGATTAGGGGATTATTGGGTTTTTAAGGGTTATAAGTGTATTTTAGATTTATTAGTGAGTATTAGGGGTCTTCAGGGTTCTAGGGGTTTTATGGGTTTTATGTATTAAATTTTTTACTTTCTTTTAATTTTTTTAATTATTTTTGTGTTTTCAGTGTCATTTTGATTTTTTATGGTCCTTAATGTTTTTTTATATTTAGGGATCTTTAGGGTTTTTAGGGTTTTAATGGTTTAAAGGGATTAAGGATTTTTTGGATTCTATGGATTTTAATGTTTTCTATAGGTTTTTACGATTTTTCGGGATTTTAGGAATTTATAGGGTCTTAATTGTGTTAGTGTTTTTTGGTTCATTTAATGTTTCTGGGTTTTTATCTTCTTTTAGGGGGGTTTTAGTGTATTTTGGGTTTTTTGGGATTTGGGTCTTTTAGGGTTTTTTGGACTATTTAGGTGTTTAATATGTTTTTGAATCATTTAGATTCAATTATGAGGTTTTAAGGTTTTTATGCATTTTAGATTCTTTTAGGGTTGTAGGAACTTTTAGAGTTTTTTGGTTTTTTGGTTTCCTTTAGGGTTTTTTAGAGTTTGTAGGGTCTTGTTGGGTGTCAGAGTTTTTAGGGACGTTTAGGGTTTTAGTGTATTTTAATGTTTATAGGGTTTTTAGGGTGTTTTGGTGACTTTTAGAGTTTTAGGTGTTTTTTAGGCCTTATAGTGGTTTTAGGGGAATTTATAGTCTTTTGGGGTATTTTATAGCCTTTTATGGGTTTTCAGGGTCTTTTATGGATTCTATGGTTTTTGGGGGTTAAGGGTCATTTACGTTTTTTTGGGTTTTACGGTATTTTAGTGATTTTTTAATATTTTGTGGTATTTTTGGGTTTTAGTTTAATTTTGGTGTTTTATAGCAGTTTTAGTGATTTTATGAATTTTAGGATTTTTTATATTTTATATGGTTTTTACGGGTTTTATGGTTTTATGATTTTTTAAGATATTTAAGGTCCATTATGGTTTGTAGGATTTTAGGTGTTTTATGGTTTTTTTAGGGTTTTAGGGTTTTAGGGTATTATGGGTTTTTATGTGTTTTTAGTGTTTTAGGGTCTTTTTAGGTTTTTTATGGTTGTAGGGTCTATTAGTTTATTTTATGGATTTTATTGTCTTTTAGGGTTTTTAGGTTAATTTATGGTTTTTAGGGGTGTTGGGGTGTCGGTGTTTTTAGTTCTTTTTAGGTATGTTTAGTTTTTTAGGGTTTTGGGTCCTTTATTAATTAAGGTTCCTTTAATATATTTTCGATTTTTATTATCCTTTAGTGTTTTTAGAGATTTTAGAGTCTTTTAGGGGTTTTAGGGTCCTTCGGGGATTTAGGGGGATTTAGGGACTTTTATGGGGTATAGGATTTTTAGGGAATTTTAGGTCCCTTATGGGGGTTTTGTATCCTTTAGGGTTTTTAGTGTTCATTACGGTTTTCAAGTGTTTTAATACTTTTTAGGGGTTTTAATCTATTTTTTGGGTTTTTAGCATTATTAGGATTATTATGGTTTTTAGGGATTTTAAGGGTTTTAAGGATTTTTTGTGTTTTTAGGGTTTTATTAGTGTTTTATGGGGTTTTAGGGTATTATATTTTTAATGGTTTGTAGTTTTTAGGGTTCTTAGGGTTCTTAGGTTTTATGGGTTTTAAAGTGTTTATGATTTTCTGGTTTCTTAGGATTTTAGTGTTTTTTGGTTTTTTGGGGTTTATTGGTTAAATATGGGTTTTATGGTAGTTATATTTTTTTGGGTCTTAGGAATTTATGTGTTTTAGTGATTTTTGGGTTTTAGGGTTTTATGTGTTTTATGGGTATTAGGGTTTTTATTATTGTTTATGGCTTTTAGGGAAAAGAAGGATTGGGGCCAAGCATGCTTGGACCTCCAAAATTTATTAAAAAAGTAAAAACAAAGCATTAAAATGTGGGTTTTAAATCATGGGTGTGTAATTCACCCATCATATTAGAATCCATGAAGGGTGAGAAAAAATACTGAGTGATAGAGGACCACATTTACCTCCTTTACACAATTTTTGGTTTGGATAAGGCATCTGCCACTGAATTCACCTCCTTATAAGCATGTGTGACATTGAGTGCGAGAGTCTGGAAAATCCTAAGGCATTCAATCCATTGGGGGAGAAGTCTCCATGGAACTCTCCTAGAAATGTTCTTGAGTGCATCCACCTCATGCATTGAGTTGGATTCAATCCACAGTAGCTTCAACCCAAAATGGACCCCAAATTTGACCACCTTTATCATTGGCCAAATCTCAGCTTCATATGCACATCCACATCGAATAATGGGATAAAAGAAAACCTTCATAAATTCTCTATACATACAGAATAAGCCACCACACCATGAAGGGTCAAGTTATCCCAAGGTTGTACCATCCATATTTACCATGATCCATGATATAATTAATGGAATCCAATAAATAAAATTTAGAACCTAAAGTTTTTTAGTCCTACCTGAAACTCAAACCATACAGAAAATATTAATATCATGGACATCATTATCTATAGAACTTGTTTTTATGTGAGATGTCGCATTGAACACATTATGGATATTCACAACTCAACCATGAAAAGGTTGATGTTTCCTGTTGAAATCCACCTAATTTCAGATAGACCATACATAAGAGAAAACATAAACAATAAATGTGAATAGGATATTATGAATATACTCAATGCAATTCAGATCGGCAAGGCTACTTAGTAGGTCATGAAAAGGGACGTGAAGGCTGATGCGGAACCCAAATAAATTCTACAGGTATTTCCTAATCATAGATGAATGTTTAGATAGAATAAAGATGTTCTAAGTGGTCTCATTAGCCTGAAAGAAGAAATAACAAGTCGATTCCAAGAAATAACTAGCCTTATTCAACTGCTCGTGGATGGGCAGCCTCTTCTTCTAGAGTTTACGTAGAAACAAATGACGTGTTGGTGGAATAAAAGGTCTCTTGATTTTGAGAGCCATGTTGGGGGATCAGTGCCCGATGAAAATTTATTCTGGTAAAAATTCTTTTTATTAAGCTTCCCAATAAGGCTTAGGCTGTCAATGTCAACAAACATGTACCTCTGTATCTATAGGATGTTATTAGCTTGAAGGATCTGATCAAAATCATCAATTAATTAGGTGAAATAAGCAATAAACAGGTTCCTTAAATCAGGAGGAGGTTTCATAGATTCAAGCAGGGGACTTTCTAGGCAGGTAGTGGACCAAGCATTCAGGTTCGATTGTTTTGAGATGACCCATTTTGATTGAGATTTAATTTCCTTATATGAATACCTTATTGCAGACCAGATAGAAGAAGGTATATAACCTATGAAACCATTATAGAGTCTCTGTGTGAACCACTCATGAAGAAAATCAATACCATAATCATTTTGATTGAACAAAATTCAGGTGAACTTTCTATGTAGGGCATTATTAAATATCCTTAGGTCCGTAATGCCTAGCTAGAGGGTCCTACAAACATTTCAAAGGGAATTAAATACTCCTAGAAGACATTTCCAGAGGGAAGAAAACATTTCTATAGGTCCATCAATGAAAAGAGATACATGTTAAATTGTGAATTTTAGAATAAACTTAATGAAGTCAAAATTTTCAAGAGTTTTAGTGTACCATGTACCATTATTGGGAAAAGTTTGTGGGGCACATGAACTGTGAACCATCGGTATATAGATGGACCCACGTGGTGCTGGCCCATGGGGGGATGTCCAGAAAACCCAGGATGCCACAAACCATGTCATTGGAAAAATCGATCATAGAAATATCATCCGCATACCATCCTGATAACTAAGTAGTTTTCAAATGAAGCACACTGGCAGGGTTTCATGAACAACCTCTCGTGAACCACAACCTCCAAAAACACCGATTAATCAAGTATTCCATGGGTTGAGATATATCTTCATGGGCTTCCACAAATGGAGTTTCATGCCCACAGATATGATTTCCCAGCTCTCTATAAATGGATAAAATGTGGGATTAGAAGAAAAACAAGGGGAGATGGGTGGAAGGGAGCATAAAGGAGATCCTAGAGGCTTGAAGAGAGAATTAGGATATGAAGAAGCTTCTGAAATCAATTTTCAATCATCAATTAAGTGTGAAATGTGAACCACTTCTCCATAGGCATTACCAGACACGAACCATAAAAATAAGAATCATAATAATAATTGGTGAATCGTGAAACTAATTGGTTCCATCGCGTACCATAAATCCCTCAAGGATGAATTCCCCACGAACTAAAAACTCATGGGCCGTTCTTTAATATGGTGCTTCGCATAGTGCATCGCTTTGCTGATCAAACTCTGTGTTGTGTACTACATCAGTACATAGATGGAACCTAAAATGGCATGGCGAAACACATCCAGGGCTGCATACCACTATGGTACATGATGGTCCATACCCACATCCATGTACTGCTTTTGTATGCAGAAGAACCATCTACCTGTGTAGCATTATGATATGCGGGGATACCCCAACCCCATAATAGAAAATAGTACATGGAATGTGGTTTCCTCTAGTTTCCTTCCATCCAACTCCAGTCATAACCCTCTATCACCGTCCAGCCCTCTGTAGCTCCTCTAGGGACCAACCCACTAGCATCAGGCCAAAGCCTCCTATAAATACATAAGACCCATATGATTAGATCATCAGGATCACTAGAGCTCCTTTCAGAATCTACATAGCTAAGGTAAAGAAATTCATGATAGTTTTCCTCATAATTGTTTGTGCTCCAAAATTTCTCTAAGTATGCTTTCCCATGGTTACCCGAGTATCGACTTTGGGATGCCAAAGTGAACCTCCTCATTCGTGGGTTTAGGGGTAACCACTGGACATTCCCTTCAATGAGTACTAGTGACAAGTAATTAGGTCACCCTTTCCTACCCTTTGACTAGAGATTATGCTACTCCCCTTTCCTAGAACCCATATAAGGGCACTCCTCCTAAGTTAATCCCCTATCCTTTTGCGAGAGGTATCACTCTTCCCCAACTTCACCTCAACATAGGACATGTCTGGACTGATCACCAATATATTATCTCCCTGGATCTCAACATGAGTGAGGATTATATGCTTAAATCCGCCCTTTCCCTATCCCATCGGTCTCATTTCCACAGCCTCTTCCACCATCATTTTCCTCCTTTTCCATCAGCAGAGAGGAGAATATGTTCCCATATTGAATCATTCAAATCCTCTTATTTATCACACCTTGGTTAACTCACATGGTCTTAGAGGTCTGTAATGATACGACATTGGAAATACCGATAAACAAACTACGAGAATTCTAATTCCCTTTCCAACCAGGATACAAAGGATGTATTATTGAAGGCTCAATCTCAAAGGGGTTCCCTTCCAAATGGTTCACCCAATTATGCCCCCTGAAAATGGGCCTCCTCCCAGGTGTAAGCCCCAAGATAAAATACCTATGAGAACTATGATTCTTATTACAAATTGAAAATTTAGGATTCCCACATGAAGCCCTAATCTTAAAGGGGTTCCCATGAAAAAGGTTCACCCAATTATGCCCCCAAAAAATGGTCCACCTCCCAAGTTTAAGAAACAAGCTAAAAGAACTACTAGAACTCTAATTCCTTCAATAATTAGGATTCGTAGGATGCATGTCCAAGGCCCGAGCTCAAGAGACATTCTCCTCAGAAGTTGGTCCTGATAAAATGTTCCCCCAAATTTGAAAGTGCTTCCTCCTAGGTATAAGTCCTAATACTGAACTACATTGGATCTGATTCCTCTCTCTAGGATACGTAGTAAGCCCATCTTATGGATCCAAACCAAAAATCAAACCACCTTACGTATCTCCTGGATGACAATAAAATCTAGTGATCCTCATTCCATGGATTAAGACATCATTGCCTCCATAGAATCAAATCCATGAAAATCCTTTATGATTCTACCGCACAAGGGTAGCCCATTGACACACTCTTCAGGGTAGAATTGAGGATTCACAAACAAATTAACAATACATTCATCAATAAGAAAGTCCCAAAATAGGGAATAATTCCACCCAAAAGGGTTTGATGAGACTGACCTCCCATCCTCTCAACCAATGGAGTCCTTAAGTGTTGTTGGCCAAATAATCAACCAATGAGAACCTGCCTTGTGAAATGAGGTCCATGAATTACGGATACCAGGTACTTGGGTTTTTGTAGCTCCACAAATAAACTCATTAGAGACCAAATGAGAAAATCATATCATAAGAGGACCAATTGCACAAATACATAACCCCCTATAATCATTTTTTGGGACCATTTGGATGTGGTACCTCTTTTATAATGAAGAATGGACAAACTACCCATTTCCTATGGAGTCAATCCAATTACCACAAAAGGAAAATGATGCATTTTGGGACAAATTAAAAACTGTGACCATAAACACTCTACCATAACAAATGAGTGATGATTATCATCAGACCATTTTTCATACCCTGAAACACATCACCTTTGTTGAAACAAAAATTCCCACCTCGGTTCGAAACAAAAATGGTGAACCCAATGTGAATCCTCAAACAAGTTTGTCATTTCACCCCACTCAAGCCCCTTCACCTCATAAAAAGGAAGGTGTCTATGTCAAATTGTCAAATATGCATATGATAAATATATTCGATGTTGACATGGTTTTTTTGTCTCTATATATCAGATACATTTTTCAAGTTTCTAGAGAAATCTTCGATCCAAATAGAATCCCAAAAAACAATGAAGTCACACCCCTCAACGATCCCATAGGCTGTCGGGGCCTCAATAAAGAGTAGGACCACCTCTCCAACCCATCCCCTTCATTGTTGGTTATCCAACACATTGATTAAAGTGTACCACCAAATTGGTACTCTCCCTATTGTGGTGGTCGTAAGACAGACCCTCCAATCTACGAAATCTCGCCAGCCACCTCCTCGGTTGTGGTCGGTGCCCCAGCACAAGGCATCCTCTGTGTTCATCTCGAACTATTTTGGGAGTTTATCCATAGAACATGATAAATATTACCTTTCTTATCATAGGTAGGAAAATGAATCCTATGTTGATGACTACATCCCAGCTACACAGGGGTCTTACTCATGGGCCCATACTAAAGACTATCACTGCTAACCCCAGGAAACAATTTATCCTCGCTCTGAAGATGATCTCGTACTATGGGAACCTACTAAATTCCAGAGGATACAGGTCCCTCAATCCACCCACTGAGGGTGGTAACAATATAGTCAGGAACTTATCATCCCCCTGATTCCTGAGGATGAACTCTACCATAAAAACAGGACGACATTGAGTTGAAAAACATAAAACTCTTCCCCATCAACTCAATCCTACCACATAAATATGGTATCACAATACGAGCATGTTCACATTCCTTCCAGTGCACTCCGGTCTTACTGTGTAGACATAGCAGAAAATTAGCGGAAGATTTAAATATATGCTGATGCGCAAGAATATTGTAATCCAAATAGGACAACAACTAGCTACAGGAAATCACAAATACCTATAGATGTGCATCAATCCCAAAATCCAAACAAGGAATCAATCAAATATGAGTACTGTCAAATTCCTTTGGAAGCATACAAATCCCATGAGATAAATAAAACTGAAAGCGAGAAGATGCAATTTTCTGCTTGTAAATATTAAGCCCAGCAGTCAAATACCATGGAAACTGGATAAGACAACCATCGGAAGACTCATTCTTCTATATTAGTACATGTGAACTACTAGTATTCACTGGAAACCTATAGAGGACTAGAGTGTGCCCAATATCCTGTTTTGACATTGGAATGTTCCTTTTTACCAGTTCATACCAAAGATGTATCTCAACACATCATGGAAATGATAGAAGATCAGACATCGATTCCACACCATATCCTTCATACATGTTATGATATAATTGCATCAGCAAAAAAGGTGAGAAACCAAGACCACAACCCAATTCCCTCGAATGGAATTACTTTCCCATAAAATGGTTTGGTCACTCCGATGTAGTTTTGCATCCCTTATTCAATCCAGGAGGGTCGATGACAATATCCCACAATACACAGAGTACCGGATCGAGAAAAAATACCTATTCCAACTGGGGGATGCTGGTCCAATGTGATGGATACTCTAGGGAAAGAATATATATATCTAATAAAAATGATGATTTTATTCATCATATCTCAGTGGTATCATGGGAACCAACCACATAGGGACCCATATATGAATGCCATTACCAGTAGCATATGACGATGGTTACCAACAAAAGAGCACCCAAAAATGAAATGTGCCAAAAGAAACTAGAAAATGAAGAGAATATACATGATTATAATCTGCTGGAAGCTAATGTACCTGACTCCCTCGAGAATATATCATTAGAGTCCCAATATCCAATCAGTCCATTACCAAATTATTAAAGTGTCAGTAGCAGTTGTGAAGGCCCTTCCTGTAATGTTTCTACCAGCATCTCTGAATTTCCTCCCCAGAGCAGTCATGGGGGCATACTCTGTGGGCCAGGAATGATTGATCACAAGAGTCTATCTCCTGATGCCTGTCAGGATCTGCATCCCCTTGAACAAAATATCAGACAACAAGAGGGCCCTCTACTTACTATCATATGCCATGATGGTCCTCCATGGGGTATTTACTATAGATATGTTTCCCCCATTAGTCAAATTTAAATTCATGATGGTAGTCCTCTACCTGATGAAAACCCTTCCCTACCTACAATATAAATTGTTTTAAAGGCCCTACCAATAGCAACATCAAGCTATGAGTAGGTCCACCCCTCTTTACAGTATGTCTTGAAGGCCCTCCCCAGGATGTGCAATACAAAAATTCTCCCAGCAGGAAAATATCAAGTTGTGATAGTAGTCTTATCCATCATTGCAGTATTCGAGAAGGTCCTCCCCTAAGTGACCTCAAGAAGCAACAAGGTCCTCCCTTCACTATAGCCCACCCTGAATGTCCTCCATAGGTTATACCCCTTAGGGACACTCCCCATGGTCTGGCATTAAGATTCAATGGTAGCCCTCACCATTGTAGCACTAATTGTGAATGACCTCCCCGCAATAAAAATTCACACAAGAAAAAAGGTCCTCCCCTTTACGGGACAAATATGAGAAATCCCTCTGTTGATGATGTGCTTGGAAATATGGAGTCAAACATGTAAGAAACCCTGTCTATGATGAGTAATATATTTTCTCAACTAGAGGATGGTCCAAGGCCACACTCATCTTCCGAGACACCCCCCACGACACTCACATATCAATAAGGCTCCTACCAGCCCGACTGCTTGGAATGAAATCATTAATAAGTAGTTATGTTAGGTATATCCCTAGAGAAGTCCCTAGAAGATAAATAAAAAAATATGTTTCTTTTGATAATAAAATTATCTAAGTATGAAATACAAGTGATTTATTGGCCCATGAACACTTATCACTTAAACAAACCAATGGATTTGTTCGAGGAATGTATACATAACATTCACCTCAACATCTTGACAAATCTCTGCCAAATAAATGAAAAGATATCTCCCTATGAATTTTATGTAGACCATGTCAACATATTAGGAGAGATTCACCATCAAATAGATCTAGAATCCATCTTTCCTAAATGACTTCTTTGATCCAAAAGATGAAATAATGACCTTAAACTATCCTACATCCACGCGCTGCACAAGTTGTGTTGTCTCATTAGTGATGCCCCTTCTGGAGTTCTTATCCAGGGATATAGAAAACATGGAGCTCTACACTTCACCCCAAATCCCATCAAGAATACCTCATCGGAAATTTCATCTTTCAATGTAATTACCCAATCGAATAAATCAAATGAAATCCATGCTCAGGAATGTTGGAATGATCAATAAGAACCGGCCTTGAGTAAGCCTCAAAAGCGTCAAACTCAATGAGATCAAGCCGTCTAGAATCCTTTGAAATAGGAAACTAAGAAAATAAAATAGGATTCCCTTCAATGGAAATCCAACCAACAAGGAGTTCTCTTGACCTCGAAAATAAATAAATCCTATGCAAATCCATCACTATACTCGACTCTCACCCACACAAGAATGCATGAATGAAGAAGGTGGAAATAGAGGTATGTACTACCATAATACGGGTAAAGCCACATCCCGTGGGTTTGAGGTAATTTTAACTCAAAATACCCCTGTAAGAAAAAAAAATCCAGTCCATAGTGCATTAAAGGAATAATAGGACCAACCCCACCCCATAGGCTTGGGGTAATATTTACCTCAAATTCCCCCACATCGGACATCTATCTTCTCCTGTCATAGAAGAACGATGAGAAGATATGTCACCTTTTTAGTCCCATATCATGGTTTATACCCCCTAAGATGAATTTATATTGTGATGTCAGATTAGGGCTCCCTTTGGGTCTATCTGTTCCATGGAATTTGGAGAATACCATAGAATACAAGGAGAAAGTACAACAAAGGATGCAAAAAGCTCTCCTACCATTCGCCACTGGGTACACCACCCCCATTGTGATATTCATTATTGAATGTGGTGAATTTCAGTCCCATGAATCTCACAAGAAATGATACAAATGGATAGGATTCAAGAGAAGATTGTTCCCTCCCGAAGGAGTCCCACACTGAGCCTGATGGTGTGTAATCCTAAAATCAGAGAGCTGCCCTAAATTTGGTGCACCCTCAGCAAACCCATTACAACCTACCTCATGAATTCCCAAAAAGGAGATGAATAAATCTTAGGAAATCTATAACCCAACTCCTCCTTCCCCTAATAATATGTCCCTATTTCTCTATGAATGATTATCCAAATTGGATGAATAAATCAAAGAGCTCAGGTGAATCAATGCCAATATGCATTGAGGAAGCTATCATGTCAGTTGTGTTTATCAAGAGAAATTTTAACGGGTGTTCCCAGAGGATCTACCTCTTCCACATACACTCATCTAGATAAATGAAACTATGCTCGGATGCCAGTCCAATCTAGCATCGGGACCATCAGTCTACTTTAATGTGACATCGTAGGGACATAACGACTTCACTCTACTAGGAAGGTAGACAAAAATATATTTAGGCGAACCCAAAAATGATACCCAAGGATGGGTATCTACCCCAAAATCTAGTAGTGCAAGCACATCTAGTTTTCCCCCCACTGCACCCACCCAAGATCAAGTCCAGAAGAATATGCATCAAGGGATCATGAATACTGTCGATCAATGCACATCTCAACTAGAATCCATAGAAGGGTGGTTCACTACAATACAACTACAATGAAAATATTTACCTGATTGGGAGATCAATGTTCTGCCACCTCCACACTTCAAGAACCCTGTATTCCTAGGCTTCAATGGTTTAGTAGATAAGTAACAACATCTAATGCACTATGAATCTTACTATGACCCCATGATGGGCACCCCGGATTTACAAGAAGCTGTGGAACTCAGGTTATTCATGTGAACTCTATCGGGTTCAGCCTTCATGTGGTATACTAGTTTACCAGCTAACTCAATCACATGTTGGGATGACCTCCATTGAATTTTCTCTTCCAGTTTAGTTTGAAATTGCCTAATACAATAGTCAGTGATCTCATGAACTGTAAGTAGTGAGAGATCGAAAGAGTTTCAGAATTAATCTGTAGGTGGAATGGCCCGACCCACTCCTAGAGCCGGCCACTCCCCCAGGATGATATGACCTCTATGTTCATTGATAATCTCCATGATTAATTGTGGACACCATTCATCCCTGTCAATTAAAAAAGAGGATTTCGAGATTCCTCTACCATTTCCCAATGGACAGAATACTCCTTGTAGTGGACCAATCTCATGTCCTATGTGGCCCCATAGACCCTAGGTTAATGAATATGTAAACCTGAAGTGGATTCTATCAGACATAAGCTAGCCCCAGGGCTAGCTCCCATGGCAGGCCTCCCCCAAATCATGCAAGACCTCCTGGATGCCAACGAACACCCCCACCCAAGTAAGAGAAGTAAAGGGGTGACCAAAAAAGCAGATTTAGGAATGATGAAATAAAGTTTACTCATTCCGAGATGACCAATTCTATGGAAACTTATTGGACCCCATGAATTCCAACTTGCTCTGGCTACCAGAGGCAAATAGATCCAATGAAGTGGGTTTCAAAGAAAATCTAAATTATTTTCCCTACCAATAGATAATGGGACACACCATCTAGGATTCCTTCATCTTCATGGATCTCCTGCAAAAGATGGTGGATTCTATAAAAGTCATGTTAGGTTCAACACTGGAATATGTGGCATATGTCTCCACCATAGTCCCAAGAGATGAAGGGGAAAGGAACAAAATCACAAGAAAAAGGAGGAAAATTTTTATATTTGGATGAATTGGAAAATAGTCAACTAATATCAAGGCATCCTCTAGGCATAGTTAAAGCAAACAACTGTGCCCATAATAGTTCCTGATCCATCACAATTGTCAACCCCAGTCCCAAAATCCTCTAAGGGATGAGAATTATGAAATAAGGATAAAGTAGAAGAGCTTTGGTCAAATTCAAAACTATTCTTGACACTTTCTTACATTTTTCCAGTAGACTTGGAAGCCTGAGAATCGACCCACCAAATGGGACCACAAGCACCACCCCACAAAATCACACCATTAGAAGAAGATATACATACATAATTATTGTCACATGAAGAACTAATCTTTTGTTCTATTAATTGCATTCAATTGATGTACCCCTTATCTGATAAATACCATGGCCATGAACCCGAATTCCATGTGTCTAACTAGAGAGCCGGCGGAAGAGGCTGTTGAGGCTGAGGAATTCTAGGAAGGTGTGATTGTGGTAGGAGTCAAATACCTATACACACATCAACTCAAACCGTTAATGTTGCAGAAACTCGCAGAATGACCCTCCAATAGACACAATAGGAACTAGGGTGCTTCTCTACCCCTTCTGAAATAAATCTGATCCCCATCATCTTGGAGTATTAATCGAAGGAAGAGAATATATCTAATCTTTGAAGGTGTAAAGGCATACCCGTTTAGCTAAACATAGAAAGAAAAACATCACCATCTGCTGCTATCAAAGTTACAGGACCATCTACATCCAAATCTCAATCCCCTATGTTTCCAATGAAAGAGAATCCCCAAGCTGGGAAGTACCCACTTTAGAGAAGAAATATTATATTCTAAAGCAGCAAGACTCAATAATATCAAAGCTATCGATCCTGGATTTCTTGAGTCTGTCAGCAAACCTTATGGATGCACTCATTGAAGACTTAATATGTCCCCAGTAATTCATGGGTGATGTTGCTACTACCGACGTCTATCAGACATAGAGAAATACCAAAGAATTCCACACTGTCATCACCTTCATATGTCAGGATGAATACACCATCATGCAGGAAAACAGAAAACCCTTATATGTGTCTAGAATGATAATCGGCATTGATTTCTGGAAATTTTTCATCCACAATGGATATGGAGTTAACCTCCTCCCACTTCAAACACTTCACTGATTGGGTTATGAAGAGGAAATTCTTACACCCTAAACTACAACTATGTTGGGATATGAAAAAAGCGAGGAAGAGCCGTTGGGATGATTCAATGTTGAAACATGGCTTGGTGACCTCGTGTATGATTCAGAGTTTCTGGTAGTGTAGAAATGTATAGCCTCAAACATCCTGTTGGGGAGGCTCTGGATGCATCATTATGCTGTGATTCCCTCATCATACCTTCAGTTCCTCAAATATTTCACTAATTAAAAAATGGATATTACACATAGATAAATCCACATTTTCGATCCTGTGAGTCGCATTGCATCGATGTAGGGTTATATGAACTAAAAGAGAAGGAGTATTTGGAAATGAATGTTGGATGGTTCACCGCCCCAAATAGATTGGAAATGGATCCCAACAATCCCATCAAATAGCATGAGGAATAGTATGTATTACCCATCAACCAGGTTGAGTACATATGTTCAGGCTCACACACAGACTCAACCGTCTGAATGATTTCAATTATAACTAACAAGTCCATGGATGCTGAACTGTGTGCTAACCCCCATGATAATAGCGTGGGATAAAAAAAATGATCCCATCCCATAATTAGGGACCAAAAAACTTCCTTCCATACCCACTATGGAATAATATGATGTCCTATCACTAAAATAATGTGAGAAAACTCCTCCACCCCCATACCATCCTCTTCATAAAATTCCCCAGAGTCTTTCGGGGAAAAAGAGGTTGTTTCAGTTTCCATAAATCAGAGTTTCGATTCCTCTCCCAACACTGGAGAGTTAATCTCAAGAATCCTATCTCCATTAGAAGATGAAAAATATTATGTAGAGGAAGAATAATAATAATAAGATAAGAAGAATATCTCAAAGATTCCCTTACCGCATTCTTAGATGGAGTCTCCCACACGATCTATGAACTTAGGGAGATAAACCTAGGCACTGAAGATGACTCATGTCCCGCTATGAATAGTGTGGATATACCTTTCAAGGAGAAATAGTCATATAACTCCTTCCTAAAGATGAATAGTGATGGTTTTTCCTAGAACTACATTAAAATTTCAGGTCTCAATCCTAATGTCGCCACTCGTCACCTAGGCCAACCTAGAGACCATTATGGTAACAAACAAGCTTCCAGAAGGATCCACCTAATGCATGATTCCAAAATAGAGGCCAAAGTTGAAAAAATAATCAAATATAACTTCATTAAATAAGTAAAATATTTTGTCTTGATTGAAAAAAAACTCCTTGTCAAAAATAGGAATGGACATATCAGAGTTTTCATTGACTTTAGGAACCTCAATTGGTTCTGACTGAAATATAATTTCTCGATCCCAATCAATTAATAGATGATAATTTCAACCACCAGATATGAGGACCTCTCTTTCATGGATGGCTATTCTAGATACAACCATATCTGAATGGATCGATAAGATGAAGAAGCCACTACTTTTAGGGCCTAAGGGAGTATTCTTCTCTATGGTGATTCCATTTGGTGTGAAAAATGATGGTGCAAAATATCAGTGCACCATGCATCCTATTTTTAAGCCCTTCTTAGGATAATTCCTCAAGTCCTATATCGAAGACCTGGAGGTTATATCATGATAATGGTGAAACCACATGACAAATCATGAAGCTATTTTAAATAAAATATGGAGGCACAATGTAATGATTAATCCCAAAAAATGTGCTTTCATCATTACTTACGGGAAATTACATAGCTTCATCAGACACTATCGTGACATTGAATTAAAACCTAAGAATAAAAAATCTATCCTTTTCAGGTCATCACCTCAAAACCTCACTATGTTGATGGGTCTCAAGGGGAACCTGGCATACATTCAGTGCTTCATAGAAAACCTTGCTGGAATGTTTTTTCCTTTCACCAGCTTGATGATTAATGGGGTCACATACCAGTAGGATAATGAATTTCAAGAATCATTTGAAAATCCTAAAAGTTATATCCCAAGGAAACTGGTGCTGATTCATCTAGATTAGGGAAGACCACTCATCTTGTATTTAACCTCCTTCGAATGTTCGTTAGGCAGTTTCCTCACACAGATGAATGATTGTGGTAGAGAGAATAGTCTATTAGCTTATCCAAACAATGATGTATGCTGAGAGATGATATTAATGAATCTAAAAGAACTATCTATAACTAATATTTTTAGTTTATAAACTCATGAATTTCCATAAGAACCACAAGGTTCATCTGATCTCCCACTAGAACTTCCTCATGTATATCCTCAGACGTCCTATGATAACCACATGCCTATCATGGTGGTTAGTCATCATATAACTATTTTAAATATAGTACATCCCCAATAAATCCATCAAAGTACAAGAGTTATCAAATTTCTTGGTAGAGAACCCCTCTGAAGAAATAACCCCACTGTAAATAGAAATTTCTGATGAAGAAGTTTTCTCCACCCAAGAAGTCCCCCAGGCATGGGAAATGTACTTCGATAGTGCTTCCAGTAGCTCGTCTGGGAAAAGGATGGAGGATTCCAAGCATAAAAAATTAGAGAAGGGATTTGTACTCACATATCTAAAAAATACCATCTTGCCTTACTCATTCCTGCTTTCAAAGGGGTGCTCCAAAACTGAAGTAGAATACCATGACCTCATTGCAGGCCTAGAGCTGGAAGATCATGCATGAGCCGAAATCCTGGAGATAAATGGTAATTAAGATTTAGTCATCAAGTATGTCAATGGTGACTATTCCATTAAGAAATAAGTATTATTTATTTTGATGAACCATGTCTAAGAGTTTATGGAAAAATTCCGATAAAACCCCACACTGACTTACATACCCCGGTCAAAAAATGCTCAAGTTGATTCACTAGAAAATGCAACCACAACTCTGGTTGATCCAGACCAGGAAGAAATAGTCATCCACATTTCCCATTGTTGGATGGTATTTATATTCATTTGAAAAAATACATATAAAATCAATGAGATTAATCCCATTCATGAGCCTTAAGATTGCACCACTAGTTGGACGAATCCCATTAAAATTACCTCCAGAGGGGGGAACTCTAACCAGATAGGGCTGGAAGAGAACAGATCTGGAGGTGTGATGTCAATTTTAATTTTTACAATGGAACAAACATAGAAATTATTCTCTAAAATGAGGCCTTGATGTTTTCCTCCTTAGGTGCATCGATAGAGAAGAGACTGTTGCCATCATGAATGAAGTGCATGTCAGAACATGTAAAGCACACCAATCAATGGTCAATCTCTCCCATCAAATTTGAAGGCTTAGATACTATTGTCCCATTATGATATAAGATTATCCCACATTCATCAAGAAGTTTCATGCTTTCCAAGTTCATGCCAATTTCATTCACCAACTCTCGGAGCTACTCCACACAGTTAAGTAATCCCGACCATTTTCTGTATGGGGGATGGATGTTGTGGGACCATATCCTCCTCCCACAGTCAGACAATTCAAGTTCATTATCATAGTATCCACCTTATTTTCCACATGGGATAAAGTCATCCCCATAAAGAGGTCAAGGAAAAATCACTGTCAGATTTGGGAAATCCAACATCATTACTAGATTTTGTGTCCCTCAAACAATACTAACGATCAATGACACCAACTTCTTCTCTAACGATTTGGACAAGTTATACTGGGAATATTGTATCAAATCCATTCGTTCATCCCACTACCATGCATAATCCAATGGGTAGATAGATGTTTTCAAAACAAATATATCCAAATTATTATAGAAGATGGTAGACAAGGACAATAAATCATGTCCAGACAAGCTCCTCCATGATTTAAGGGATTACTAGACCACGAACTACACTACCACCCAGGAATACCTGTACTTACTAATATACAAGATAGAGGTTGTTTTACCCACAAAAGTTAATGTATCATCGCTCTATGTTTCCATTTTTGATCAATTGTCCATGGATGATAAATCTTAGAAATGATTTGATGAGTTGGAGTGACTGGATGAGAAAAGGATTCCCACATAGCACCATTTGGAACTCTACCAAATAGGATTGCATGAGCCTTCAACAAAAAGGGATCACCATAGGTCTTTTCTCGAATGAGATATGGTGTTGGTCCTTAGAACCCTGGTGATACTCTGGAATAAACCCCCAATGCATGATCTAAAGTTGGAGGGTCCATATTTCATACATAAGGTCTACTCTATTGGAGTGAATGACTTGATATCAGTGGATGGATAGCTCATCACAACTCCAACCAACTCAAGGTTTCTAAATAAATACTTCACATAATAGGGACACATAAATCATAGCTAAAAGGTGTAAAAATGTATAGCAACAAAAAATACATAGCTGTAGGACATAAAAATGCATAGAAAGATCTTTTTCCATACCAAAATACATTAAAATGCATGGTGGGTATAGTGTTCCAGCCAAAAATGTGTCATGATTAAGTCAAATCCATGAAAGGAAAATATTTCAATACCCTTCCCGTTTCTATGGATGTTTCATAATGACATATGAAGGATATTATAGAACTACATGTGTCTTGATTACAATTCATCAGTGGGTTACGTAGCGAGGCCTCGACCCTGGATCTTGGCCAAATCATCACATGAAGCAGAATTCCCCTTTATATCCGTTATCACTCTTTTCTATGAGGGAATTCATTGTTTCTCCTTGTTTATCACATCGAGTATGACTCAGGTGTTCTTAGGATCAATGGTAAGGTTTTATTTTTCATAAACAAATCATAGGGGAATATATAGAACCCGTACTCATATAGGATGCAACTGAAATTCCCCAACTCCTACGTCTGAGTTAGATCAGTACAGGAGCATGTAGTTTGGAAAACAACATATGGATAGATTCCTACCTTTGTAGGATACATAGTGTTTCCAAGATATAACATCTTGTCCCAGCAACCAATCAAATTAAAATTCCCTCTTATTTCCCTACACATGGACTAGACCGTTGTAGAGATCTTTTAGAACTATGTATGGCTTGATTCCTTCCCTTTCAGTGTACATATTGATGCTGGGATCATTTGTCCTCACCCAACCATCAGCACTAGAAAAAAATTCCCCCTCCATGTGTATGGACTGGACTTATATGGGGATTGGAATTTTCATAACTATGTATGTCTTGATTCCAAGATCAGTGGGATACGTAGTGATGCCCATATCCCAAGTCTTAGGCCCTAACTTAATATGGTTATAATTCATTTCAGTTCACCTTTTTTCCTTCCCATATGATGTTAAACTATCTGTAACCTACTAGAACTATGTATGGACTTATTCTTACCTCAGTGGGAAATGTAGTGATTCACGGATCTCATATACCAATTTAAACACCATTCAAAATGTATTCCCCTTTCCTCTGTATGGACCTGACCTTTAGAGGGAGGATATGTACAGAACTATTTGTGGTTTAATTCCTGCCCTTATAGGATACATAGTGACACCCTAACCCTTATTCTTGGTCCATCCACCATGACAAAACTTACACTTTTCCCTATATATGGGTTAGACTATTCCTGGTAAATACTTTCCAAAACTACGTATGGCTTGATTCCTGCCCTTGAAGGATACATAGTGATTCTCAGATCTTCCATCCTAGTCCATCTTCCAAAAAAAATATCCTTCCACTGTGTATAGGTCAGACTTGAATTGGGGAATCCATAAAAGGTCCTAATCGCATGAAATTAAACTATAAGGTTCCTCTAGAATCATGTGCATCCCGATTCATGATGTTACTAGATCCAGAACATGCCTCTAATTTTTCTACACAACCAATGCAATGAGGTGATGTAAATTCCATGTATGATTTCCACACCTAGAAGAAGTCAAAATATCTTGCTTCCCACTACATATGAGTCAGATCTATGTAGAAGCTTCCATACATCTAGTTAATCAAGGTCTATATATTTCTTATGTTCTTAGACACATCTTTCCCATTTTTCAAAATCCAAAATTCAGAAAATCATGGGTCCCCATAAACATTCATGGCCATTGGAGATGGAAGGCCCATGTCCTACGAACACCTTTGTTTGACTATGAAAATCATGCCCATGTGGCTCTACATATGTTACGTACAAAAGAGGATAGTTAACCAAAGGAAAATTCATCCTCGGGAGATTCTTTTCTGATTTCTGTACACCCAATGGCTTCCAAGTCGCATGTCATTCCTCCTGATTCATGTCCCCCCCGGATTATGGTTTACACCTTCTATCATCCCTCATTTCTATGGAATTCAATTATATCCCAAAAATTATTAACTCAAATCTATTTATGGTCACTGTGATAAGTTTTCTTTGCAACATGATGGTAAACTGTGATGCCAATTTCCTTACCACACGACACTGAACTACAATTCCAAAAGATTTATGGATACACCACATTAAACTGCACCACACAATGGCATTTATAAGATTCTTATCTTGGCTCAAACCCCTCAAAAAAATTCCCTTCCTTCCAGCACGTGGGCTAGACCTCCAAAAGGAATGTTCATGGGTAATTCTGCGTAATTCGGGTTTCCCCTGATAAATGTGTGGTAAAATCAAATCCTACGATCTGGACACAACCATAGAATGTATTGAAATGAACCCTTCTCTTCACATGAATTGATTCAAAGTAAAGAATCCTCAAACATGTCCTATTTATAGGGTAGCATAATGGTATTAATATTTCCCTTGTTTCATGATGGGATTACCCTACATCAACCCCACATGATGATAAATTGTGTGTAATTTGTCCTTGTTGTATGATGTTAGACTGACTACATTTTTCTAAGAATAAAATGCTCCCTTCCATTGATTATTACATTCTTAAGTGGTGACCCCAAATCCTTGTAATCCCATGATTCTCACACCATGTATTGTTGACATGAGCTTAGGGACCTCAGTAAGAGATCCACCATGACATCATAGAAAATCATTCTTGAAATTCGGTCTTAGAATCATGACCCTAAAAGGAATTTTATGGTTCCCTTCACCATAAGGAACCTTAGTACCTATCCATACGATGTTAAACTATATGGAACTACAATGATGGAACAGATGACACATTCAACTTATGATCCTGATCTATATAAGGGATTAGTTGATCCCGTAGGTGAATCACATCCCAGACGTTTATAATATATCCAAATACACTCCTACCAAAAAACAAACTCTGTTCTTTGAGTAATATTGGATCCACATAACCCTCCATTTCCATTAGATATGGAAGGTCAGTGTCTTGTAGACACCCTTGTTTGACTATGCACATCATTACCTGGTGTCTCTGTATATGTTTCCTAAAAAAAGACATCAATCAAAGGAAACATAATCCTTGGGATAGTACTCCAATTTCAAAGTATGCCTGATGGCTCATAAACCCCGTGGAATCCCTCCTGATTCAAGAACCCACAATGTCAGGGTTTACATTCTCTTCCCTACCCATGTCCAAGATATTTCAGAACATCCTAACCCAATTCACTTCTAGTCTATCCAGGGTTCTACAAAATAAATAATCCTCATCCATATGAAATATGTTGATCCACGTACAAAATAATTCCCCCATTTATTTCCAGTTTTCCCGGTAAAGTTTATCTAAATAAATTACCCATTTTATGTTTAGGTGAACCCTTTTCATTAGACATATTCCATGCCTAGAATGGTCCCAATACCCATAATCCTTCATGGAAATTGGAGAAGGAAGGATAATTTTTAGTGGACACCTTTGTTTGACTATTCGTATCAGGCCCCAGTGGCTCGACATATGTCATCTACGAAACGACCATCAACCAAAGGCCAAAATTCATCCTCAAGAGATTCCTTTCTAGTTTTTGTATGAGAAAATGAAATTTATGTCCTATCTCACTCCTTGGATTCAGAAACCCCCTGGATTATGACTTAAATAATCAACCCTTCCAATTTCCTAAGATGAAATGAATTTCTTGTTTAACTAGTGACTCATTTTATCTCTTTTTGGTTAGAGTAAAATGACCTCCCATAATAAGTTTCAAGTGTCCTGGTTGTATGACGTCAAACTATACCATTCACTGGATCTCCCTTATACACATGAAATTCATGTGTGATCAGTTGCCTATTTGAATATGATACAAATACCCCTAATACTTTTAGATATCATCCCTCAGATAGTCCATACACTGTGGTCCCCATCCTCAAACCAAATCCAATGTGTTATAAATCTCCCAGGCCATCAGAAATGGATGGCCAGTGTCTTGAGGACACCATTGTGTCACTATGAACATCATGCCTCGGTGGTTATTCATATGTCACCTCCAAAAGGACCATCATCCAAATGAAAATCCAGCCTCATGAGAGTCTTTTCCTACCCCTGTACACTTAAAATGGCTCCCAAGCCCCATATACCACCAATACTGACAATGTATAGGACATGAAAAATACCTTATTCATACTTAAGAGTTATTATGACATTCTCGGTTGATGAATCCTAAATTGAGGTCCATTCCCTATCAATTTTGGTGAAAAAAGATCAACCTAAAACATCAGTAATAAGTCTGATTGGCAAGACTAAACACCACCAACGAAAATGATGCAATACTCGCTAGAGTGATAACCCGCAAAGGGAAATCGTGGATAAAAGTCTAGTACTAGATTGTTAAACCTATACTATGTACAGTTTAGGAAAAAATGAGGTGCTATCAAATATTTAAAAGAGACATAATGTTTTTTGGGTTGAAAACATGCAAAGGGCGGCTTAAGGAAAAGTCCTATACCAAATTGTCATTGGAACAAATTAGGGAAATAATGAGAAAAGGCACAAAATTTCATGACGTTTTCCAAGTAACCCCATAAATTTTCAAACTACAGTCACTCAGTCCCTTGGTTCATGTAAAACATAGAGCCTGATTTGATTATTTCAATTTACCAGTTTTGAATCACAATTTAAAAATAATACTTGATCGAAATTATGGTCGACTGTGATTGATTGAAATTGTAGGAAAAAGAAAAAGGAGAGGAATTAGAGGGTTAAATAATTGCATTAGTTTAACAAAAATGTATGAACATCCCCAATTTGGAGTCTCTCCATGGTATCAACATAATGTGAGTACATCACTATTTGGGAAAATAATAGTGAGGCTCGACATGACCTTTCTTGAAAAATGACTAGCGAATGTCCTGGACCACCAAGGGTTTTCTTTAGAGTAGCTATCTATTTCTCCTCACCATCAACCATCGGGCGTATGTGTTTCATAACAGCTTTGAGGTCCTGGCCTTTTTGCGTGATATATTCATAGTCAGCACCCGAGGAAGCTAGTTCAGTCTTCAACCTAGCCATGTAAGCCTCACATTCCTGTATCTATTATGTTTGGATTACCATCAAGTCATGGGCCTTCACCTCCTCTGCCATAAGATAATCAATTTCCTTAAAAACATCTTGAAAGGTTGTTTCTTGATGATGTGAATAATTGAATCTAGAAAGGATGTCCTCATAAGAAGAGAGGTCTTCTTGCTCTATAAAATTGGGGTAAATAAGAAATTGTAGATTCCGATAATTGAAGCCACCTAAACCAAATTTGGATAATAAATTATGAATTTTTTCCTCTTCATCAGTGAAGTTATCCAAATGAGTTTCCATAGCAAGGGTGTATAACTCATGCCATGCCTACTTTATCACTGCTTGATGCCTCCTCGCGACACTAAGACCTTGGCACTCATCAAATACAATTAGTCTATAGATGAGAAGCATCATTGCGATAGTTGGAAGGGAATGAATAGAGTTTACCCAGGAAGCAGGGTCTCCCTTCATATAAATGGATCGACCCCTGGATCCAGACACGGGGGACTGGACGTGACTTTTGGGATATCTGGTGACACTCTTCTAGGACCATCCTCATTAGGGTTGTGAATGGTATCCACAGAGGGGGGTGGTATGAATCACTCCGTATCGAGATGGGCTGCATAAATGAATTCCCTCTTAGATGCATCTGACGGTGGATCAAGCATCTTCTCACCATTGGGAGTGGAATATATGGAATGGCTGTTGTGGTCAAGATAGGGTGATGGAAGATTAATGGAATTTAGACCCATCAAATTGGTCTTCCCAGAACCCTATCAAGGTAACAATCCACCCACATTTTGGTATACTCCAATGTTATAAAGGTGGATCCCATGTATTAGGTAAAATGACCTCTAGGGTAGCACCTCCCCACATCATTATAAGCCAAAATTGGTGAAACATTACAGTATGAGATTCTCCATTAAACTGAAGAGGGGGAAGAAGCATAGTCTGTTGAAGGAATATGAATTGACTAGCAAATTGGTAGGGGTGTATGGATCACAAAAAACCACTTGTTCTATACGAGCAATTAGCATCCTATCTCGAAGAGCGATGATATATGATTTATACTCTGAAGAACTTCCTCCATAACTCATTTCTAACCCATGAGGGGTAGGGTACATTGTAAAAGAAAAGAGAGAAATATTATTCAGTAACACAACTTCATAACTAATTCTTAAGGTCATAGGATGATCTATGGAAATGTTAAAAAGGGAGGGGTGAACGTTAGAATGAGGAACCCTTATAGTATGTTGATATTCATAATATGGAAAATGTTTTTATATCCACCCATATAAAAATTGAAAATGTGCATTGAGATGATGTGGATGTTTACCTTCTCGTATCTGCCCAAACAGCTCATAAAGTCAGGAAAGGGTAAGAGTGGCCATATAGATTGGTAGATCCCATACCAATGTAGCTACCATCATCATAGTACAAGATTTGACCTTAGTGTATACATCATGAGAAGGAATGTTCCATCCACTCAAAATCACGGTGAAGAATCCAACTAAAATAATATCATGTTGAATGTCTGATTGAATCTTGTTTCTATAGGTTGTGTGTCATACTGCTTCAAGGGTGGTGTAATATGACCCTGAAATTTATTGAGATTTTCATGTTGGAAGAGTCTAACTACATCAGGCCCATATCTTAGTCCCTTTCACCATTAGAAATAAACCAATCCAATTCTAAAATTGGATAAGGTAGAGAGATCATATGGGCTGACCATGAATCTCCTATTCTACAACCAGTAGGCTCCTGGCCAATGGTGACACCCTATTGGCATTATCCCAAGTAGTGGATGATGAAATGAACTCATCGTACATATTTCGAATAATTAGGAACCATATAATATATTATAATATGATCCCAGTCTCCACATGCGATAAGTCGAATGTATCGGTACTTTAGAACCTGCAGCTCAGCAGTACGATTAGAATTTCACCTAGAGAGAAAACTGCCAATTGGGAGACCCAAGCTTCCTGGTTCAAGTTCACTTCTTCCAACATATTTAGGGACTCAAAACTATTTTGATGTACCAAAAATTCCAAGGCCCATTCGTCGAAAAAGAATCCATAGGCTCACAGGTCCAATTTGGGGATCCACCAACCATTAGGGTTTTCTCAGTAAAGGTTGATAATAGATGGGTACTCCTGGGTGACTAGTCTCAAGGAATAGTTGCAACAACTACAATTTCTCTATGTCCACACCGAGCCTCTTAGAGTGAACAAATTATCTTGAATTGGAGTAGTTATTATTTCTCCTGTTGAAGAAATGATGGATCGATTATAACCTTGTGGGGATTCGAAGAGATTATAGGGAGTAAATGGTCTGCCAAAGCCAAAGGGACATCATTAGAATGACTGAAGCCATATAGCAGTTGCTGCATGGATAATGGGTAAGCTAGAAGCTCTGGAGTAATGAGGTCTTGTAAGGTACTATCCTGAGGAACAATATATGTTCGAAGATGGCCCTCTGTGTCCCCAATCATGGATTCTCTCATCCTGGTTGATTCTATCATGTTCTGTGGAGAATCCATTGTAGTATGTACAAAAATATCCAAAATAACACAAAAAAGTTAGTCTAATGAAAAAATTGTTGGCTAAAAGTCAAAAAATGGCCTAGTGACTTTTAAAGAGAGGGTCTGCATATGGGATCAATTTAATACTACTAGAAATGGTACACTGAATCTATTTACCATGTACTTAATTAGTACATGGAGTTCATTTTCCATGTCTGTTATTAGTATGTAGAAGGCCCATGAGGCATTGGCCTATGGAGAATTGGCCAGCAAACTATGTGGTTCATGGAATAAAGAAACCGCGAACTGAGGCCTCGAAATGAAAATGTTAAAAGTTTTTCAATTGAAATTTTATGTATGTTTAAAAAAAAATTAAAGTTCAGTTTTATAGTTTAATGTTCATTGTATGGAACATGCCAACTGTGTAGAAGTTTCCTACATGTGGTCTAGGCATATGTTCTAAATTACACAATACAGTTCATGGTTCGAAAATTTAGTTCTCAAGAAGAATAAATTCTGGGGAGTTCGGATTGAAAATCCTATAGATTGGTTCGTGAATATAGACTTCACAAAGGAGCCGGTACACAGACACAAAGGAAGTCTAGGAGAGGTTGAGAGCACTTTTCACTACAAGAAACAGTCAAACAAAAATGACTTGGGATGTTATAAATAGATGTGGTCCCCATACCGGACCTACCTATTCTACTGCAATCCACTTCAGTTCATGACCGCTTCGGCATCAGAATACACTCCTCTTAATTCCTCTTGGACCCCATTCTAATTTGGGAATTTATGTGGTCCTAAAAGCATCGAAATTGGAATTAAATACTCCCAGAACAACTTTTTAGAGGGAAGAAAACATTACTATAGGTACAACAAGGAAAATAGATGAAAATTGAATTCAAAATTTGAGAAGAAACATGAAGAAATAATATTTTTCAAGAGTTTTAGTGTACTGTGTACCGTTACCTACAAAGTTTCATGGGGAACATGAACTGTGAACCATCGGTACGTGGAAGGACCAGCGAGGTGCTGGACTGTGGGGCGATGTCCAGCAAACCCAGGATTCCACGAACTGTGTCCTAGTTGAAATCAAGCATATAAATTCCATCCGCCTACCATCCTGCGTACTAAGAAGTTCGAAAACGATGGAAGCTGGCTGGGTTCCATGAACTACCTCTCAAAAACCACAGTCTCCATAAACCCTAGTTTACCAAGACTTCTGTGGGTAGAGATATATCTTCACGGTCTTCCGAAAATGGTGCCAAATGCCCTGATATATGATTTCATTAGCACTATATAAAAGTATCACAACAGGAATTGAAATAAAAATGAGGGGAGATGGGTGGAGGATAGCATAAAGGAGATCCTAGAGTCTGGAAGAGAGAATTTGGATACAAATATGTTTCCAACTTCGATTTGAAATAATAAATAAAGTAAGAACTACAAACCACTTATACATAGGTTTAACCATCCACAAACTATAAAAATAAGTAACTTAATATTAATTGGTGATCCACAATCCTAATTGGTTCCAAAGGGAAACATAAATCCCTTGCAAATGAATTCCATGCAAACTGCAGGGTCCAAGACTCTTCCTCAATATGACACTCTGCAAAGTGCGTCACTTTGTTGATCGAACCCTACGCCGCGTAAAACATCAGTATGCAGATAAAACCTGGAGTGGTGCAGAAAACCACATCTAAGAACCCAAACCACATTGGTATGTTTTGGGCCATACCCATGTCTGCATACTAATTTGGTACATGGAAACCCCCTCTACCCACGTAGTGTTACGCTATGAAAGGTTTATCCCATCCCACATAAGAAAATAGTAAGTTGAATGGGGCATCTTTGGGTGTCCTTCCCTCCAACTTCAATCATTCCCCTCCATCACCACCCAACCCTCCATAGCTCTTCCATAAACCAGTCCATCGACATGAGGTCAAAGGATCCACCGAATCCACTAGACCCGTAAGATCAGATCCTCGGGTGCACCAACACACCTTTATGAATCTACATACCTAATGTAAGAAGAGTCATGAAGGTTGTCCCCACAATGTTTTAGACACCTGTAATGTCTCTAAGTCTACATTCCCAATGTAACCCAATGACCAAATTCAGGATTCCCACATGAACCTCCCCATTCTTGGGTTTATGGGTAACCACTGGCCCTTCCCTTTAATGAGTGCATATGACAAGAAATAAGGTCACTCTTTTCTTGCCATTTGACCAGGGATGATGCCCCTCCCCATTCCCAATACCCATATAAGGGCACTCCTCATGAGGTAATCCCTTATCCTTTTATAAGAGGTATCACTATTCACCATCTTCGTCTTAGCTTAGTATATGTTTGGGTAAGTCACCAAGATATGACCATCCTGGATATCAACATAGGCGAGGGTTTCATACATAAATCTCCCCTTTTCCCTATCCCGTCAATCTCGTATCTATGACCTCTTGAGTCATATTCATCCTTATTTTCCATCAGCAGAGTGGAGAATATGTTCCCTTATTGAATCTTTCACATCCCCTAGTTTCACACACTGATCATAACTCATGTGATCTTATAGGTCTATGGTGATAAGACATTGGAAAAAACCATAAACGAACTACATGAACATTGATTCCGATTCCAAAGAAGATAACTTGGATGCCTACTTGAAGGATCAAGGAAAAAGGGGTTCCCTTCCAAAAGTTTCACCTAATTATGCCACCAAAAAATGGGCCTCCTCCCAAGTGTAACCTCCAAGCTAAAAAAACTATGATAACTATGATTCTTGTTCCAACGAAGATACATAGGATGACTTCTTGAAGGAATGAGTTCAAATGGGTTCCCTTCCAAATGGTTCACCCAATTATGACCCCAACAAAAGGGCATCCACATAGGTGTAAGCCCTAATAAAAATGAACTAAGGGAACTCATATTCCCTCAATAATTGGTTTATATAGGATGTCTGTCCAAGGATTGAGCTAGATGGATTCTCTCCAAAGAATTCATTCCAGATAAAATGTTCACCCAAATTCAAAAGGGATTCCTCCTAGGTGTAAGTCTGGATAACCAAAATATGTGGGCTTTTATTCCTCTCTTGAGGATACATAGGAATCCAATACTATGGGTCTGACCCCAACATCAAACCACCTATTATCTCTCCTGGATGACGATATACTCCAAAACACCTCATTGCATGGTTTAAGTCCTAATTTCTCCCAAGCATCAAATCCATGCATATCCCTAATGATTTTTCAACTTAGGGGTAGACCATGGATACACTCTTTGGGGGTGAACCAAGGATTCATGAACATATGAACATGACACAAATCTATAATAGAGTCCTGGAAGAGGCTATAATTCCCCCCAAAGTGTGTGATGAGCCCGACCTCCCATCCTCTCGACCAATGGAGTCATTATGATTCATTGGACAAAAAATCATCCAAAGAGAGCCTTCCATTAGAATGTAGGTCCAAGAATCATGGATACAAGGGACTTTTGGTGTTTCTATATCAATGAATAAACCAGTTGGAGACCATAAAACAAAATAATATCTTAAAAGGACCGAATGCAAAAAATAATTAACCAATGAAATCACCTTCTAGGACCATTTGGATGTGGCACATCCTTCATAATGCAGAAGGGTTAAACTTCCCAATCCTCGCAGAGTCAATCAAATTCACTTTAAAGGATAACGATGGGGATTGGGCCAAAACAAATGGTGACATGAAACTCACTACCATAACAGATGAGGGCTAATTCCCATCAGATCATTTTTTATACCCCCAAATGCATCACTTTTGGTGGACACAAAAACACCCACCTCGGGTCAAAAAACCATCCGACATAGATCAATAGGCATATTATAGTATTTCCAAGCCACTAAAACCATATTACTTTCACTATTGCAGACTATACACACAAAGTTCATAAAATTGGCATGTTGGCTTTTAACAAGGCTATTCATCCATCAATAAATGGAGAATGCATGAACAAACATGGAAGTGATAATGGGGTTGACCAGAAAAATCCTTCCAGCCTAATATAAGCATTTTCCTTTCCATTTGGATAGCTTTTGAGTTATCTTTGTTGATATGATATCAAGGTAACAACCTTTGTACTTGCCTAGAAATAGTAGGGCACTGAGATATGTAAAGGGGAGTGAGCCTATTTTTACCCTATGTGACCTGGAAATGCGGAGTCATCTGGAGGATGAAACCCCAATACCATAAAAAATAAAGGATTTATTTTAGCTAATAGACTACCCAACAAAACTTTGATAACGATGAATGATCATACTAATTGAATATAAGTTTATCTTATTATCTTGGATAAAAATAATGATATCATTTACATAAATAATATGGGAGTAATCATGAGGGTCTCTCCCCACATTAGTCGGTTAAGACAAACTAGCCTGCATGAGGTCACTGATGCACCAGATCAGGTAATCCTCAGAAATCACAAATAGAAGACCCAAGAGTGGGTAACATTTCATAACTCCATGATAGAATTGAAATAACCATTTTCATGAGCCATTGATAAGGACAGAAACCCTGACATAAGTCAAAATAGTGATAGTCATTTTAACATAAATATTAGAGAAACCTTACATTCCATGAAAGTTGAAGATAAATATACAGTTAGTGGGGTCAAAGGCCTCAGAGATATCTAGAATTTAAAAAAAACTCTCATGCTTCTTTCCCTTCCATGTTATATTGGTGCCTTCTAAGGCTGTGAAGAGGTAGGTTTGATTAATCCTCCCCTAAATGACTCCGAATTGGTATGGGGTGATAAGATCCCATAAAATATTCCCCAACATTATGGCCAAAATTTCACTTATAATTTTGGGAATGGTGTTATCAATGGAAATGGGCCAAAAGTCCCCTATAACAATAATATTATCCCTCTTTGGGGTCAGAGCAATACAATTTTAAATAGCCCCATGAGGGATTAAACTATAGAGAAAAAATTCCCTAACTACATTGGTGACCTCCACACGCAGAATGTACCAATAGAACATGAAGAACTTGATGCTAAATCCATCCCGTTCAGATGCTCTGTCCATGTTTAAAGAGAACAGTGCAAATTTGACATCATCTTGGAAGGGGGAATCCGTTAAGACCTTCTTCTGGTGATCATAAAAGCAAGGAACGAATGATTCAGTTCACTGAATAGAATTCGAACAATCATCATTTTAACGAGACTTAAAATAATCCTCAACAACATTAGAGATACCATTCACTGAAGTGAAAGTGGAACCATTGATGTGAATGGAATTTATGTTTTTCTTTTCCCTCTTCGCCCAGTGTAGAAAATACATGAATTTGGATTTACTATCCTTGTATTTGAGACAACTAACATTAAATTGATTCTTTTAAAGCCTCTACATAATAGCCATGAGATCATCCATCTTGGAATGAAGTTGTTGGTCCTCCAGGGCAGGCATGTTTTTATACTGGTTAGTAATTTTGAAAAGGGAAATCTAAGATTCATTGGCCTTAATTTAATCATCAAATATGGAAAAAGAGTTCCAGCTCTAATCTTTTATTAGTCATTTGATACTCTTGAGCTTAGTGTTCACAATAAAATATGGGATGACTTAAAAGATGATATTCTGGCCATTAATAACCACTATCGTATATCCATGAATCATGATCCAAGCATTGTAAACATAAAGAACATAGGGGATGACCTTTTCATACCATACCCTAAGTCACCAACTATGGGATTATGATCCAAGTTGAACTTGGGAAGAATGAAACCAGTGATATTTGTAATGGAACTCCTATCAGTAATCATAAAAAAACCATTAAAGATTACTTTATTTCCATCCAATAATTGGGAACCTTCCCCATGTGAACGATTCCCCAACAATAGGTACCTCAGTGAGATTACATTGTTTCAAGAAGGAATATAAATCCTTTTTATTAGTATGAGATAAGTTATGATAAATCATATCATCTAGTCTCATAATTGTGTTGAGTCACTAAGAACAATTTAGTTTTGGAGAATAGTCTCATTTAATTGATTCAAATTCCTCCAGAGGTCCCTTCTGTAGCATACAAGCAGGATACATACCCAATGGATTGGGTTTTGGTGATATCCAGAAGGCGGATAGAGAGGGAGATCATTTATGAGCTCGCCTCATAAGAAAGAACATGGATTCCATCATGCTTCATAACCGATAAGGATTACAAATCACTATCATCCATGTTTTAAGAAAAAAGTGATTAACCAGGATTAGTCCATTTGAATCCCTTCTAATTTTCAGAATTCATCATGTGACCAATAATCAATATGAGAATTGTCATGTTAGAGAGAAGAAAATTTCGAAGGGCTATGACCATGGGAGACATCTCAATCCCTTAGATATTCCAAAACATGATCCTAATTAATAATGGGATGGGTTTAACTAGGAAGGTTTTGAGGATAATCTGAGGCCCTTCTCTTTTCCATTATTTCCTTTCTTCTTGGGTCTATCTAGAGGATTCATTGTGGGTGCGAAGTCAATGTACAACTCCCTTTGGCAAGGACTATCTTTGGATTTCTATATGCATTCAGGGCCACTAGATTGCCCCATCCAGTCCCCATTTTCTAGGGCCTGAGAATCCTCAACAACATCACTCCAAAAGACCCCAATATGTGGGATGAATTGATTCAATGTTCAAATAGTTTATTTGGAAGAATTATGTTTCCTCTTCATAGCCTTGTCTAAGGATACCACAATGAAGGAATCTGAGCTCAGATCAAGAACAAGTAATTTTTTTAGGGATGGCCACTTGTTTCATGGATTATCTTGGGTCCATTGGCATGACATTCATAGGATAAGGGGACCTTAGGTTGGACCGGTGATTTAGAATACATGCTAGGAGTATGGGTGTCGCCTCAACCAATTGTTAACTAGACATCCCAAGAACTACACAGGAAGGATTATTTCCCTCAGAATAGAGGGGTTCCTTTTCATCAATAGGAGGTAGAGAAACCTCATGCAATTGATGATTTGCATAAGAACCATCATTCCTGCTTCATCACCCATAGGGATTTATAGATTTCCATCGGGGAGAGAAAAATATTGTCCAGGATGGGCCTACTATATCTGAACCGAGCAAGCTATGAAAGCAATGGTAGGGTTGTGGGGATGTGTCCCAGTGGCCAGGTCTTGGTGCATCTTAGCAGATATTCTAGTAGTAGGATTTAATGGCTCCCCAGCATGATCAACAACACCTTGAAGAATGGGGGTGGGGTGTCCGAAACATTATTAAACCCGACACCCTATTTATCATTAAGACCAACAGATGATGAAACAGTATTGTAAATATTGTTGGTTTATATCCCCAATTTAGAAGTAATAACCACAACAGGGAACTACGTAGGATCAATAGATCCCTGCTTATTAGAGTGTTCACGGGTCCCCTTAGTTCCATTTGATACAATATGACAGGGAATAACGGCTACGTGGTGCTAGTGTTGAAGGGTTTGGAAAACTTCGAGTGTTCATACTCCTTTCCTTTACCACAATTATTCACGAAGTGGTTGGAAACATGCCCCTACAGGTTTCAGATAGTGAAAAACTACATTCTTCGGCACTACGAGATAAGGTGACCAATGAAATTTTAATTGTGACAAAACATGGGCCTCTTTTCATATTGAATATCCTGGATGAGGTTTTCTTTAATAGTAATAATTAAATCCTACCCCAATAGGATGATTTCCATATTCACTTCAACAAGGACCCTATAATAACATCCATTCCTTGGGATGCTTGTCCCCTTATCAAACCTGATAGGAAATCCAACTAAATATGAAATGTCCAAAAGGATCTGAGGATTCCAATAGAGCCTATTCAACTTGAAGATACAGATCCAAACCTACGTGAAGGTTTCTTTCACACAATAGGGATCAAAATTTTTTTCCCAATATTTAATTTATATATGTCTTGGATTGAGGTAAGCAATCTATAGCTCAAGGACCTCCTTCTCCAATCATCCAAGGGAAATACTTTGTGGTAGTATCCTCATCCCACAGATGTATTCTTCCATTTTCTAAACCCCCAAATTCCAGTAACTTGTTTGGTGAGATCACCATATTTCCAAATATTCTCCACTTTCAAGGTCAATAACCACACGATAAATTAAAATCAACATAATAATTTTCTCTCCTCCATTAACTCATGTTTTTCAGACACATGATCCACAAACCCTTTGCCGATCACACGAAAAGGAGAAGAATAACCAAAATTAGTGAAAGTAAGTGAAGATGTATACTACACCACCTCTACAAAATTCAATTTTGGGATGGATGTCATCAAAGCCTCATGAGAACCATCTGGCTTTGAAACACCAGATTTGAAATGATGAACGAGCTTCTTATGGCCAATCAACACCAACTAATTCAAGGTTATATCCTCGTATTTTCTATTAGGGGAATCCATATTTGGTGTTTCGTATGATACTCATGATATCCTGGTACCCATCCATTTATAGTCTTCCTTTAATGGGGTTTTAGGGTGTTTTGGGTTATATTTTTTAAGATTTTTAAAGGTCTTTTTTTGGATTTACGTTGTTTTATGATTTTGTGGATTTAAAAGTTTCTTAGGGAGTTTATGTGGTTTCTAGGTTTTATGATTTTTTTGGATTTTGGGTTTTATGGTCTTTTTGAGGTTTTAGGGTTTTTAAGGGTATTTAGGATTTTTGGGGGTTTTAAGGGTTTTTATGTGTTTTTTGTGATTTTTAGGTTTTTAGGGTTTTCTTGGGGGTTTCATGGACTTTCGTGGTTTCTAGGGTTTTTAATGGTTTTTAGGGGGTACAAGGTTCTCTAGGAATTTTTAAATAATATTATGTGTTTTGAGGGTTTTTAAGGCTATGATGGGTTTTTAGAGTTTCTAGGGATTTTGGTTTTTTAGGGTTTTAATGACTTTAATGGTTTCTAAGGGGATTTTTGCGTTTTAGGGTATTAATAAGTTTTTTTTGTGTTTTCATAAGTTTTTTTAGTATTTTTATGGTTTTTAGGGTTTTAGGGTTTTTAGTGTTGTTTTGCTTCTTAGTGTTTTTAGGGTTTTCATAATTTTTTAGGGTATTTATCATTTTTATGGTTTTCAGTTTGTTTTAGGATTTTAAATGTTTAGAGTTTAGTGTGTATGGTATAGGTTATGGGGTGTACTCTATAAGGAATAGGGTTTAGGGTGTAGGTTTTAAGGTTAAGGGTGTAGGGTTTACATTTTTCTGTATAGAGAATATGTTTCAGTGTGTAGGTATTAGTGTATATGGTGTAGGGTATAGGGTTTTGGGATTAATGTTTAAGGATTAGGGTGTTGGGAATAGGGTTTTCGTTGAAGGGTTTAGGGTTTAGGGTATTGGGTATACAGTTTATGGTGTATGGTTTATAGTTTTGGGTTTAGAGCTTTGGGTTTAGGGTGCAGGGTTTAGGGTTTATAGTGTATGTTATTGGTTATAGGGTGTATGATTTAGGGTTTATTGGTAGGGTATAGGTTTTATAGTGTTGGGTTTTGGTTTTTGGATGTGGGGTGATGGGTTTTGGGTTTTGGGTTTAGGGTGTAGGGTGTATGGTTTAGGGTGTAAGGTATAGGGTTTTGCGGTTAGGGATTAGGGATTAATGTGTATACAATATAGTTTGGGTGTGGGGTTTTAGGAGTATGGAGTAAGGTATAAGTATTGTGGTGTAGTATTTTGGGTTTGGGGTGCAGGGTATTTGGTTTAGGGTTTAGGGTATAGGGTTTTGGGTGTTGGGTTTATGGTAGAGGTAAATTGTTTTGGGTTTATGGTGTAGATTTTAGGTGTAAGTGTGTAGGGTATTTGGTATAGGGTTTATGGAGTAGGGTATAGTGTTTTCTGGTGTAGGGTATGGGGTTTAGGGTTTAGGGTTTAGGATTTATGACCTATGGTTTTGGGTTTAGTGTCCAGGGTCTTCGATTTAGTGTGTAGTGTATAGAGTTTAGGGTGTAGGGAATAGGGTTTATGGTGCAGGGTATAGGGGTTACTGTGTAGGGTACTCAGGTTATGGTGATTTGTGTCGGGTTTAGGTAATATTACATATGATTTAAGGTGTTGGTGATAGGGGTTAGGGTATATGGTTTATGGTTCAGGGTTTTGGGTTTAGAGTTTGAGGTATATGGTTTAGGGTTTATGGTGTAGAGTATAGGGTTTGGGTTTTTGGGTTTAGGGTGTAAGGTATAGGGTTTATGGTGTAGGGTTTAGGGTTTAGGGTTTTGGGTATGTGGTTTCAGGTATGGGTGTTAGGGTGTATGGTTTAGGGTTTTGGTATTTGTGTGTTGGTTATAGGGATTATGGTGAATGTTATAGGGTGTGGGGTACATCACATAAGGTTTGGGGTGTGGTGAATAGGGTTTATGGTGTAGGGTTTGGGGTTTAGGGTGGACAATATATGGTTTGAAAAGTAGTTTTCAAGGTTTAGGGTTGGGGGTATAGGGGTTAGGGTGTAGGGTATTGGGTACCAGGTTTAGAGTTTATAATTTATTGTTTAGGGTGTAGTGTTTAGGGTTTAGGGTGTAGGATATATAGTTTTTGGTCTAGGGTTTAGGGTTTAAGGAGTAGGGTATTGGGTTTAGGGAGTAGTGTATCTGTTTTTGGGTTTTGGATTTTAGGATTATATTATACGTTTTAGGGTTTAGTTTATATGTTTTAGGGTGTTGGGTTTACCATTTAGGGTGTAGGGTACATTTTTGTGTGTCTAGGGTTTAGGCTTTAAGGTGTAGGTTATAGGGTTTAGTATGTAGGGTTTCAGGTTTATGGTTTTGGGTTTAGGGTTTATTGTGTAGGGTTGATGGTTTATAGTATATGGTGTTGGGTATAATGTTTAGGGTTTAGGGTATATGTTTATGGGTGTATAGTATAGGGTTTTGGATACCGGGGTTAGGGTTCAGGGTATTAGGTTTGGGGTTATGAGTTTAGGGTTTAGTGTTTAGGGTATAGGTTTTAGGCTGTAGGGTTTGGAGTTTTTGGAGTAGGATTTAAGGCTTAAGGGTTAGGGTTTAGTGTGTAGGTTATATTTTATAGCGTATGGGGTTTAGTGTGTATGATATTAGGTGTAGGATTTTGGGTGTAGGGTGGAATGTATATGTTTTGGGGTGTAGGTTTTAGTTTTAAGGTGTTGGGTATAAGGTTGTGGGTGTATGGTTTAGGGTTTAATGTATAGGGTATAGGTTTTATGGTTTAGTTTATTGGGTTTTAGGGATAAGGTATAGGGGATTAGGGTTTTTAGGTTCATGTAATATTTATTATTGGATTTGGGTTTTTGGGGGGTGTTTTATGTTTTTTGGGGTTTATTTATGGATTTTTAGGGTTTCAAGGTATTCTTTGATTTTTTTTGGTTTGTAGGGATTTTTGGGTTTTTATGGGGTTTAGAGGTTTTTATGGCTTTTAGGATATTTGTGGTTTGGGGGGGGATATGGTTTAGTGTTTTTAGGGGTGAAGAAGGTGCATAGATAAGAATGCCTAGCCCTGCCAAATTTATTAATGAAAAAATGGTTAAAATGAGGGTTAGCAAGAGCGAGTTTGAAAATCACCATTCAAATCAGATTCTACTAGTGGTAAGAAAAAGGATGGGGAAACAAAGGACCACATTAAGCTCTGATCCTAAATTTTCTTTTTTATAAAGAGCATCCACCACCAAGTTTACCTCCCTATATACATGTGTGACACTTATACTAAGTGTATGAGAATGAGTAAGGTGTTAGATCCAATGTGGAAGAAGTCACCGTGGTACATTCCTAGATTTGTTCTTGAGGATTCTCCCCACAAGCATCGAATTTGTTTTAATACAAAGAGGACTCCACTCAAATTAGGCTACAAATTTAATAGCATTGATAACGACCAATAGCTCCACTTCATAATCACAACCATCAGTGATAAAATGGTAGTAGCAACGCTTCATAAAGACTATGTAGGTACGAAAGAATTCGCCTCACCCCGAAGGGCTAGGAGAACTTAATGTCTCACCATCCAAATTGACCTTTAACCAAGATGGGATCAGAGAAATCCATCGAATAAATTTAAAAACCTTTACCTTCCTGCCCCTTCCTGCCATACCAAGAGAATGCATTAAAATCAAATCATTAACATCATTTTCCATCACACCCATTTGATGATGGGATTCAGTCTGGATTGCATTTTGGATAGTCACAAATTCTAAATGAAATGAGAGAGGTTGGTAGTTTAATTCCAAATCATTTCAAGTGGAAAAAATATAGTGAGTCGTTGCTGCCACGACGGAAAGCAGTAGGATGTGATCCTGATCACTGCATTTTAGCTCCACCAGGCCATAGACAAACTTTCAAATATCCCCTTGCAAGATTCCCCATCAAGCCAAGGAATTTCCACCAGGTAACCCCAAATCTCATTAGAAAACATACATTGGAGGAAAACATGTTGGGTGACCTCCTCAGCCTTCCTGCAGAGAAAACACGTAGAGGCAATGCACCATCCATCCTTATTCAGCAGTTCTTGAGTAGAGAGCCTATTTCCCCAAACATTACACATTAGCATATAATGAGAATGTGGAATGAAAGGAATCTTGAACATTAGAAGCCAAGATGGGGAAATGGTGCGTTGAGAACATTTCATTCATTAATAATCAAGAGTACAAAACTGACCAACCATACATGGTTTCCAAATTAGGATGTCACTATCGATGAAAAATATTGTTGCATTAAAAAAACAATATGATAAAGTAGGCTCACCAGTAAATCATCACATTTCTGGACAAGTCCAACGATGGATAGATTCCTCCACTCATGGGGAGGAATCAAAATAGCAGTAAGAGGATGCTCAAGCTATGTGGTACTCCAGTAATTTATATTAGATTTCTTGGAAACAATCCATTTTTAAATAGGGATAATTTCCATGAATGAGGATCTAATAGCTAGCCCAAATGAGGATGATAAATACCCAGTGAATCCATCATAAAGACTTCAGGTGAACCTCTTAATGAGAAATTCCTAACCATCCCCCTTCGTGCTATGGAAACTCGAAGTGAACTTCCCAAGAAGGGCATCATTTAATCTTATAAGGTCTTTTATACCAATCCCATCCAAGTCAATGGGTTTTTTGAAATGCTTCTTGGACACCACAATAAAAATCCTTTCGTTGGTCGATCATGTCCTTAAAAAGTTCCTAATCCTCACATTTATGTTTTTAACAAGGCTGGGAGGCCATCGATAGATTGAAATAGAATGAAAAAACATAGAGGTAATTACCTAATTAATCAGAAAAACTCTACAGGCTTGGAGTAGACATTTTCCATTCCATTTTTCCAGCTGCTGCTACATGATTCTAGATGAAATACCCACAAAATAACTGCTTTTTTCCTTACCCCAAAAAATAGAGATGCCTAGATAGGTGAAGGGGGGTGAGACCCTCTTCAACAAGGTAGAGATGTCAATGTGATTCTTCCTATAATGAGAGACACCATTTCTAAATAGAATCAAATATTTTTGACAGCTTATGGAATTCCTAGAAATAGGCTCATAATTGAAAAAATCCCATGTAATGATGATAATGTTTTCCTATCAAATTTCCCTAATAGAAGAATATCATCTTCATATAGTAGGTGGTAGGGAACACAATGATCACACCCAGACTTAATTGGATAGTAAATCCTAGCATGTACTAGGTCAATAATGCATCTGATCATATAGTCTTCGACAATTACAAATTGAAATCTATAGTGCGGATCCCCTAGTTGAACACCACTGAAACATTGAAAGAAACCCTTTGGGGATCCATTTAGGAGGACAAAAATTCTAGAACTATTGTGGATGGTATCGATCATCTTGATGAAACCACTCTAGAAAAAAAACATGTCAATAAAATTGAATATATATCTCAATTTTAATGTTTTGTTTGTGTTCTAAGGGTTTTAGCGTTTTAAGGATTTTTTGAGTTTTTTCAGGTTTTTAGGTTTTTATGTTCTTTTCTGTTTTTATTGGGGTTTTTGGGTATTTCAGGGTTTGTAGGATCTTTCACTGTATTTAGGGTTATAGGTTGTTATGGGGATTATGTTTATAATTCTTTTAGGGCCTTTAGGGTCTTTATTTTTTATGGTATCTCAAAATTTTTATGGTTTTAGAGTCTCTTGGGGATTTTTAATGGGGAACATTTTTTAGGGGTTTTAGTGTTTTAAGGTATATTAGGGTTTTATGGCCCTTTAGGGGGTTTTGGGTTCCATTAGGTTTTTTAGGGTTTTGGGGGATCTTTTTGGAGTTTTAGAGTTCTTTAATGTCCTTTAGGTATTTTTAGTGTTTTAGGATCAATTAGGGTTTTGGGAATTTTAAGGCCTTGTAGGGTTTTTAGGTTACCTTAGGGGTTTTTAATGTCTTTATAGTGTTTTAAGGTATTTATTTTCCTTTATTATTTTTAGGATCTTTTGGATCTTTTTTATTTTTATGGTCCTTTTGAGAATTTTCAGGTTATTAGGGCCATTTAGTGTTTCTAGGTCACTTTATGGGTTTTCAGGTTTTTCATATCTTTTAGTGTTTTAAGGGTTTTTAGGTTCCTTTATGTTTTTATAGACTTTTAAGGGTTTTAGGGTATTTTATAGTCTTTTATGGAGTTTTAAGTGGTTTTATTTTCTTTTGGGGGTTTTTGGATTTTAGTGTCTTTTAGTGTTTTTTTGGTTTTTTATGTAATTTAGGATTTTTATGGTTTTAGGGTCATCTAGTGATTTTCCAATTTTTGGTCGTTTTAGGGTTTTAAGATTTACTAGGGGTTTTAGTGTTTTATTTTTTCAGTGGTTGTAATATTTTTATGGGTTTTATGGTTTTTAGTATTTTTATAGGTTTTTAGAGTTTTTTTGGAATTTTATGGTTTGTAAGGGTTATATGGTTTTTAAGAGTGTTTAGTGTTTTAGATGACATTAGGTTATTTTTGGGGTTTCAAAAGTATTCATTGTTTTTTAGGATTTTTTAAGGATTTGAGGTTTTTTTTGGTATTATGGTTTTTTTGAATTTTAGTGTTTTTAGGGGTTATAAGTTTTTTTTTGTAATTTTTAGATTATTTTTGGGTTTTATGGATTTTTAGGTTTTTGGGTTATTTAGGGGTTTTGGGTTTTTGAGGGTTTATTTTTTTTAGAGTTTTAGGGATTTTATTTTCTTTATGGAAGTTTTTAGGGTTTTATGTGTTTCTAGTGGTTTTAGGGTATTTTAGTGTTCTTAGGGTTTTTAGGGTTTTTAGGCGTTTAAGAATATATTAGTGTTTTTTTTGTTTTTATGGGTTTTTATGTTTTAATGTTTTTTTGGGGTTTTAAGATTTTTTAGGGTTTTCATAAAATTTTTAGGGGTTTTAGGTATTGTAGGATTTTTTGAGGTTTAAAGGGGGGTTTTAGGATTTAAGGTGTTTTTGAAGGATTTTATGGGTTATTAGATTTATTTTATGGTTTTAAATATTTTATAATATTTTTTAGGGTTTTTAGTGTTTTTGGGTTGTTTTTGAGTTTTTTAAAATTTTAAGGGATTTTTCCAGTTTTTAGGGTTTCATGGAATTACAAGGTTTTTAGAGTTTTTCAGGTTTTAGAGTTTTTAGGGTTTTTTAAGGTTTTATTGTATTTTGGTAGTTTAAATATTTTTTGGGTATTTTTGGGTTTTTATGATTTTTTAGGGAATCAAGGGGTTTTTAGGGTCATTGAGGGTTCTTAGGGTCTTTTAGGTTTTTATGGTTATTAGGGTCTCAGATTTATGGGTTTTAATGTTTTTTAGGGTTTAAGGATTTTATGGTATTTTTTAGTTTTATAGGGTTTTGCAGGTGTTTTTTTAGTTTTTTTGGATTTATATAGGTTTTCTCAAAACTTTTAGGGATTTTTGTGCATTATTATGGTTTTAGGGTTTTTAGGGTTTTAGGGTTTTTGGGACTTTATAATTTTTTTTCAATTTTTAGGTTACTTAGGGATTTTTGGATTTTTATGGTTCTTTATCTAGTTTAGGGTTTTAGGGAGTTAATGTTTTTATGGTTTTTAGGGTTTTTAAGGGTTTATGGTATTTTTAGGGGCTTTTGGGATTTTATGGTTTTTAGGGTTTTTAGGAATTTTATTGGGTTTTAGTGTTTTTAGGAAATTTTTAGGCGTTTTAGGGGTTTTAAAGGGGTTTTAGGGTTTTTAGGTATTTAAAGGGTTTTATTTGTTTATTGGACTCATCATGGGTTTTAGGGTATTTTTTGTTTTTAAATGTTAATAGGGGTTTTGGGGTTTTTTGGTGTTTTATAGGGGTTGTTTAATGTTTTATCATTTTAATCAATTTTTAGGGGTTTTTGTCCTTTTAAGGATTTTAGGGGTTTTGGTTTTTTGTTGTTTTTCATTTGTTTAATGGTTTTAGGACTTTTACGCGTTTTCACTGTCTTTTAGTTTTTTTAGAGTTTTTTTGTGTTTTATTTGTATTTAGGGCCTTTTTGTTTTTTATGGTTTTTATTATTTTTATGTTATTTTAGGGTTTTGGGGGCCTTTTACGGTTTTAGAGTCATTTATGGGTTTTGGGGGTTCATAACATCTTTTGATATTTGTAGGGAATTTTAGGGTTTTATAAGGTTTTTACAAAATTTTAGTGTTTTTTGGTTTTTTAGTGTTTCTATGGATTTTTGGGACCTTTGGAGTTTTAACGTTTTTTAGGGTTTTAAGGGTTTTTATGATATTCTAGGGTTTTTGGAGTTTTTTTATTTTTAGTCTGTTTATGTTTTTTTATTTTTTTTATGTTTATAGGTTTTAGGGGTTTGAAAGTTTCAATGCGTTTTTTTTATTTTAATATTTTTTGGGTTTCTTGAGGTTTTATTGTTTTTTGGGGCTTTGAAGGGTTTTTGTGGTTTTTAGGTTTTTGGTGGTTTCAACGTTTTTAGGGTATTTTATTGTTTTAGGTATTTTATGGTTGTTTTATTTTTTATTGGTTTTAGGGGTTTCTAAGGGTTTTAAAATTATTTAAAATCTTTACAGGGTTTTAGGTTCTTTTTTGTACATTTAGCGATTTTCAGGGCCTTTCGGGTTTTTAGGTTTTTATAGAGTCTTTTAAGGGTTTTAAGGTCTTTAGGGTTTTAATGGTTTTCTATGGCCTCTAAGATTTTTAGGGGATTTTATTACTGTTAATTGTTTTTAGTTTTTTATGGTTTTTTGATTTTTGGGTTTTTAGGGACATTTGATGTTTTAAGGGGTCTTAGGTTCTTTTTGGGGATTTCGGATTTTAGGGTCCTCTAGGTGATTTAGGGGTTTTTAACGGCGTTAAGGGGTTTTTTGGGTCCTTTAGTGTTTTCAAGATTTTAGGGACCTTTTTTCTTTTCGTGGGGATTTTTAGGTTCTTTTATTTTTTTATGTGTTTTAGGGTTATTTTGGGTTTTTATGGTTTTTATTGTCTTTTGGGGTTGTTAGGGTATTTTAAACTCATTTATTGTTTTTAGGTTTTTTATGGATTTCAGGAAATTTCAGGGGTTTTACGGTTTTAGGATGTTTTAGGGTTTTATTTTTTTATGGTTTTCACAGTTCTTTATTAAATTTTAGGACATTCTAATGCTTTTATGGGGTTTTATATATTTTTAGGGTTTTTATAATTTTTGGGGTTTTTTTTGGGTTTAAGGGACATATAGCGGTTTTTAGTGATTTTTAGTGATTTTAGTGGTTTTATTGTTTTTAATTATTTTAGGGTTTTTAATGAATTTTA
This sequence comes from Viscum album, assembly GCA_963277665.1. Classification (NCBI taxonomy): domain Eukaryota; kingdom Viridiplantae; phylum Streptophyta; class Magnoliopsida; order Santalales; family Viscaceae; genus Viscum; species Viscum album. Next base: position 2,121,632,034 of record OY728120.1, read on the forward strand.
GTGTTTTTAGGTTTTCAGGAGTTTTAGTGGATTTTATTTTTTGGGTTTTTTTAATTTTTTAGCATTTTATGGTTTTTGTTGTTGTTTTAGGGTTTTTATAGTGTAGGGGATAGGGTTTAGGGTGCAGGGTATAGGGTTCAGGGTATAAGGTTTAGGGTTTAGGGTGCAGGGTATAAGGTTTAGGGTGTTGGGTATAGTTTTTGGGGTGTAGGTTATATAGTATAGGGTGTAGGGTTTAAGGTTTAAGGATTAAGGTATAGGGTATAGAGTTTAGCATGTAGAGTGTAGAGATTATGTTACAGGATGTAGTATGAAGGGTTTCGGGTGTACAGTTAATGGTGTAGTGTGTAGGGTTTGGGGAGTAGTATTTAGGGTTTATGGTGTTGGGTATAGTGCCTATGGTGTGGGGTATATATTCTAGTGTGTTGGGTATAGGGGTTGAGGTTTATGGTAGATGGTATAGGGTTTACGTTTTAGGTTTTAGGGTACAATGTTTAGGGTGCAGGGTTTAGGGTTTACGGTTTATGGTTTAGGATGTAGGGTGTTTGTTATAGGGTTTAGTGTATACGGAGTAGGGTTTTGGGTCTAGTTCATAGGGTTTAGGGTTTTAATTTTGAGGGTATAGGGTTTATGTTGTTGTGTTTAGGGTTTATGGTATAGGTTATAGGGTATAGGGTTTTCTATTTTGTGTTTATGGTGTTGGGTATATGGTTTAAGGTAACGGGTACATGGCTTTGGGTATAGGGATCAGGGGTTTGGGTGTAGGTTGATTGGTTTAGGTTGTAGGGTTTTTGTTGTATGTTATAGGTTTTAGCGTATATGGTATATGGTTTTGGGTGTAGGGTATAGTGTTTCGGCTATAGGGTTTAATGTGAGGGGTATAGGGTTGTGGGTGTAGGGTTTAGAATGTAGGGTATATAGTTTAGGGAGTAGTCTGTAGGGTTTAGAGTGTTGGGTATAGGGTGTAGGGTGTAGGGTTTAAGGTTTAGGGTGTATAGTTTAGGGTATAGATTTGAGGGTATAGTGTATATTGTTTTGGGTGTATGTTTTGTGGATTATGGTGTAGGGTATATGGTATATGGTATACAGAATAGGGTTTAGGGTGTATGGTTAGGGTGTTGGGTTTTAGTTTTACACTGTTAGGTATTGGGTTTATGGTGTCGGGTTTTGGGAGTAAGGTATAGGGTTTTGGGTTTATGGTATAGAGTTTAGGGTGTAGGGTATAGGGTTCAGGGTACAAGCATTCAAGTTTAGGGTGAATGGTTTAGGGCATAAGTTGTAGAGTGTAGAGTTTAGGGTTTAGGGTGTGGATATAGAGTTTATTATTTTTCTAGGGCATTTTATGGTTTTTAATTCTTTTAGGGTATTAGTGTTTTATAGGATTTTTATTGTTTTTTTGGGTTTTGAGATTTTTTGTGGGGTTAAGGTTTTTTTTCATTTTTTATGGTTTAAGGTATTTTTATACATTTTGTGTTTTTGGGTATTTTATGGTTTTTCATGTATTTAGGGGTTGTTTGGGTTTTAGGGGATTAAGTGGTGTTTTAGGGGGTTTTAGGATTATATGTGTTTTATTGTTTTTAAGATGTTTTAGGGTTATTTTGATTTTTTATGGGTTTTGTTAGGATTATTAGGTTTTCTTAAGTTTGTTTTTGTGTTTTTAATATTTTTAGTGGTTTTTATGGATTTTAATATTTTTACAGTTTTTTGTTATTTTTAGGGGTTTAATGGTTTCAAGGGTTTTATTTGGATTTTTGGGCATTTTTTGGGTTTTACTATTTGTTATTTTTCATATGGTGTTTAGTTTCATTTACATTCTTTTAGTATTTTTATGGTTTTTAGGTTTTTTAGTTTTTTTTGAATTATTAGGGTTTTTTTATTTTTGGAGTTTTTAGGGTTGTTTAATGTGTTATATGGTTTTATGGTTTTTAAGGGGTTTTATGTTTTTATGGGTTTTTATGTTTTTAGGGTTTTAGTGGTTGGGTTTAGGGTGAAGGTTATAAGGATTAAGGTATAGAGTATTCTATCTTGGGTGTAGGGTATAACATTTAGGGTGTTGGGTATAATGTTTATGGTGTTGATTTTAGGGTTTCGGGTGTATGGTATAGTGTTTAGGGTTTATATCTAGGGTTTATGGGGTTGGGTACTAGTTTAAGGGTGTCAGCTTTAAGGTTTAGTTTGTTTAGTATAGCATTTAGGCCATACGGTTTAGGATTTAAGGTGTAGGGTATAGGGTTAAAGGTGTAGTGTTCCAGTTTTAGGGTGAAGGGTTTATGGTGTAGGGTATAGAGTTTAGGGTGTAGGGTGTAGGGTTTAGGGTACATGGTATTGGGGTTAGTAAATATGGTTTAGGGTTTTGGGTGGAGGGCATAGGGTTTAAGGTGCAAGGACTGGGTTTAGAGTGTTTACAGTTTAGGGTGTTGGGTATAGGGTATAAGGTGTAAGGTTTATGGTTTATGGTGTAGGATATAGGGTTTAGGTAGAGGGGATTAAGTTTTATGCTGTGGGCTATACCGTTTAGGGTGTATGATTTAGGTTTTAGGATGTTGGGAATAGTGTATAGGGTGTAGGGTTTATTGTTTAGGTAGTAGGGTGTAAGTTTTATAGAGTAGGGTTAAGGGTGTAGGGAATAGGGTTTAGGGTGCAGGGTTTAGGGTGTAGGGTTTTTGGTTTTGTGTGTTGGTTATATGGTTAAGGGAGTACAGTTTAGGGTTAAGGGTGTTGGGTATAGGGTTTAGAGTGTAGAGTCTATGGCTTAGGGTTTATGGTACAAGGTTTAGGTTGTAGGGTATAGGTTATGGGGGTAGGGATTGTGGATTAGCGTTTATTGTGTATGTTATTGGTTATAAGGTGAATGATATAGGGTTTAGTTATTATGCTAAAGGGTTCAGTGTGTACGTTTTAGGGTGTAAGTTATAGGATTTAGGGTGTAGGTTATAAGGTTTAGTGTGTAGGGTATAAGGGTTATGGTTCAGGGTTTGGAATTTTGGGTTTAGGGTATAGGGTTTATAGTGTAGGTTATATGGTTTAGGGAGTAATGTATAGGGTTTTGGGTGCTGGTTATAGAGTATAGGATGTAGGGTATTGGGTCTAGTGTGTGGGTTATTGTGCTTAGTGTGTATTGATTAAGGTTTTGGGTGTAGGGTATCAGGTTTGGGGTGTATGGTTTAGGGTTTAGTGTGTTTGTTAAAGGATTTGGGGGTCAGGTATGGGGATTAGAGTGTAGGGTTTAGGGTTTATGGTTTGGGAGTAGGTTTTGGGTTTTATGTTGTAAGGTATAGGGTTTAGGGTGTATGTTTTAGGGTGTTGGGTTTAAGTTTTATAGAGTAGAGAATATGATTGTGGGTGTTGTGTTACTATTCAAGGGTTTTTGCGGTAGGGTATAAATTTTTGGGTGTAGGGTTTTGTGTATATGTATTAGTTTATAAGGTTTAGGGTGGAGGGTTTTGGGTGTAGTGTATAGGGGGTAGGTTTTATGGTGTAGTGTATCGGGTTTGGTTTGTGGGTTTTATGGTGTAGGATATAGGGTATATGCCTCAAGGTATAGGGTTTTGGGTTGAGGGTGTGGGTGTAGGATTTATAGTGTAGATTTGGGTTTATGGTGAAGGGTTTTGGTTTTTATGTGTAGGGTTTTGGGTTTAGGATGTATGTTATAGGGTTTTGTGTGTAGGATTTAGGGTGAAGGGTATTGGGTATACTGTTTTAGTGATTTTATGGGGTTTTAGGTGTTTTAGGGGGTTTTATTATTTTAAAGGGATAATGTGTTTTTACGGTTTTAAGGATTTTATATCGGGATTAAGAGTTTTTTATTGTTTTTATTACTTGTTGGAATTTTTTGGGGTTTTAGGGGTTCTCGTTTTTTGGAGTTTTAAGGGAATTTCATCATTTTTATGGGTTTTGTCTTCTTTGGGGATTTTGGTATTTTTAGGATTTTAATGTTTTTTGGGATTCAAGGTTTTTTTAGGGTTTTGATGTTTTTTTTGGGTTGTAATGGATTTTAGGTGTTTAATGGTTTTTTGGTTTATAATGTTTCTTTGGGTTTTTTACTGTTTTAGAGTGTTTTTCGGACTTTTAGGGGTTTTAGGGTTGTTTTTGGTTTTTTAGTGTTAATAGTTTTGGGTGTAGTGTATATGGTTTATGGTGAAGGTTAGAGGATTTTTGGTGTGGGTATATGTTTTTGGGAATAGGGTGCACTAAAAAATGGTGCATAGTAAATGAAATTTATTGTCATATAATATATCTACTGGAAAAAATGATCTATTCTGACATATATTAATTTTATTGGTATTAATTTTAATTACGCAGACTTGTTTTTACCAACATATATATCTGTTGATATTCATCGCTCAATACTAAAAAATATTTTACCAATAGTAAAATCAATTTATCATTCATACGGATACCCACACTTTTTTTACTGAATCATCAATCTGTTATTAATAAGGACTATTACCAACAATTATTTATCCCTCGATAATTTTTTTGTTATAATAAACCAATCAACAACAATAATTATTATATTAATAAGCAGTCAAGAAAAACCAATTTTTTGTATATATTATTATTTTTAAATAAGATTCATTTTCCATTTTTTGAGATTGGTTAAAAATATATCATAAATTGAATGTGATTTCAAATTTTATTCAAATATCAATATTATATATCTTTATGTGTCATCACTTTAATAAATATTTATTTATTAATTATAAAAAATTACTTAGATCATTATGATATTTGATATATTTTTAAAATATTTTTATATACTCTCTCTATGCATCAAAATTTATTTTTTATATTTATATTTGAGAAACAAAATTAAATATAATCAAAATAAATTTGATAAATCAATTATTTAAATTTAATATGAAGGACTTTATATTTTGAATCGATGGATCCCAAGATTAGGGATGTATTTTCCCAAGACCTCTACTTCATCTCGAAGGAGATAGATTAACTGGAAGGGATCAATTCATCTCATATCATGGAGGATATTTTTGAAATATAACATTTTTGGAAGGCCATGAGGGTATTCCATGCATATATACCTCTGGTTCCTGGTGACGGTTCAACCTATACTTTATTTCCTAATTATTTATTTCAATTCATGTTTGATAGATTCTTCATTTTCATTGTAGATATCTGCTGTGGTTTTAAGTTTTTGTTGAGGTTGCTGTGGTGGATTATTTTCATAGTGGTGAAGCTTGGAGATGCATCATGGGGTCCTAGTGTTGCTAGATAGTGGCTTTGGTACCCCAAAAATAATGGATCCCGGTGCACTAAATGATTTGGTGTTTTGGATCTAACTGATGTTCTCTAGTGATCATCGATTTGTTTTCTCATTGCATATCTTTTATGTGGGACTATGTTTTCACTCAAAATGTTGGTGGTTATGGTGATTTTGTTTCTACTGTGTTAAATCAAAGTTCAAAGATACCCAATTTTTCTGATCTAGTTTCCTCATGGTCCTTTTTATATTTTTGAAGTGGGAAACAAATTTACTGAATAGAATTGATGTTTTCTTAATGATGCTAGTCTAACAAGAATCTAGTAATTATTGTGCATTGATTTCTGATGTGGACAATCAGAAATGATTCTTCAATAGTGGATAGTTTGGGAATCTCTTAATTAATGTGTATTTAGGGGTTCTAGGGGTTTTAGGGTTTTAATGGGATTTGCGTTTTTAGGATTGTCTTAAGATTTTTAGGATTTTTAGGTTTTAGTGTTTTCAGGGGGTTTTATTGATTTTTTGGACATTAGGTTTTTCATGGGTTTTATGGATTATATGGTTTTTATTGTTTATAGGGTTTATTGGGGATTTTAGAATTTTTTGGGCCTTTTAGGGGTTTCTAGTGTTTTTTCCATTTTTTTAGATTTTAGGTTCATTTGATGATATTTAGGGTTTTTCAATTCTTTTAAATATTAAGTGGGTTGTTAGGGGTTTTTTAGTTATTTTAGGGTGTTTTAGTGTTTTTTGGGGATTTAAGGTTTTTGGGGTTTTAGGGTCACTAAGGGGTTTTAGGGTCCATTATGTTTTCTTGCGGTTTTTGGTTTTTTTAAGAATTTTTTATTGGGGTTTTATTTTTTTAGGGTTTAATCATTTTAGGTTTATTAGGTTATTATGGGGTTTTAGGGGTTTTTTGGTTTTTTGGGTCTTTTAAGGTATTCAATAGTTTTTATGGTTTTTAATGGGTTTTAGGGTATTCTAAAATTTCTCGGGGGGTATTTAAGATTTTTTTGGGTTTTTTCGGGTTTATAATTGTTTTTGAGGTTTTTATGGTTTTTTGAGTGTTTAAGGATTTATTATGTGATTTTAGTGTTTTATGGTTTTTAGGGGTTCTTAAGGCCTTTTATGTTTTTAGCATCTTTTAGGATGGTTTAGTGTTTTTAGAGTGTATTTAGGGGTTTTAAGGTCTTTTAGAAGTTTTTGGGTGTTTTTGTGTCCTCTAGGGTGTTTTCCTTATATTTTAGGGTTTTGAGGTGATTTGAGGGTTTTCATAGGATTTTTAGGTTTTCCTTTGGGTTTTATGTGTTTTATTCATTTTATGGTTTTAGTGTTTTTTTCTTTTTAACAATTTTTTTCTTTTTATGGGTTTTAGTGTTTTTAGGGATTTAGGGGTTTTTTGGGGTTTTAGGGCATTTAGAGATTTTTAAGGTTATATAGGGGTTTTAAGGTTTTTTATTATTTTTGGGTGGTATTCAGATTTTCAAGGATTTTTTTTGGATTTTTAATCAGTTTTAAGGGTTTTTGGGTAATTTTATGGTTTTCAGGGTTTTAGGATTTTTTTGGGATTTATAGGGATTTTAGGGGTTTTTGGATGGTTTTTAGTGTTTTTAATAGTTTTTAGAATTTTAGTGATTTTAGGTTAGTAAGGTCTTTGGGGTTTAAATATATTTTTTGAGGTTTTCATTTTTTGGGGGGTGTTAAATGTTTTTAGGGGTTTTATGGTTTCTAGAGATTTTAGGATTTGTAGGGTTTCTAATGTTTTCTGGGTTTTACCGTTTCTCTTCAGTTTTTTTTAATTTTATGGATGTTAAGGGTTTTTTAGGTTTTTAGGATATAAGGGTTTTAAGTGGTGTTTTTGGTGTTTGTAGGGGTTTTTTGTTTATCATGGTTTTTTGGGTTTCCATGTATTGTGGTATTATGGTTTTTAGGGGTTTAGGGGTTTTATTGTCTTTTAAGGTATTGGGTTGTTATGGTTTTGTTTTGTTTAAGGGGTTTTTTGGGTTTTATGTTTTTTATGGTAATTTTTTGGGATTTTATATGTTTCAAGGGTTTAAGGGTTTTCTTGGTGTTTTGGAGTATTCTTACAGGATTTGGGGGGGGGGGTTATAGATTTATTGTTTTTAGGTTATTAGGGTGGCTTCAGTTATTTTAGATTTTTTTTTTGGATTTTAAAGGTCTTATAGGGGTTTTTTCAGTTTTAAGAGTTTATTTAATTTTTCTATGGGTTGTATGTTTTATTAGAGTTTCTAGGGGTTTAAAGGATTTTCATTGGGGGTTTTAGTAATTTTGAGGGTTTTAAAGGTCCTTGAGGGTTTTTTTTTCAGTTTTATTGTTTTTTAGTATTCTAGGGTTTTATTACATTTTAGGTTTTTATGGGATTTCTGGGTTTATTGTGGTTTATATTTTTTCTATGGGTTTATGGGTTTTAGGGTTTTAGTATTATTAGGTTTTTGGTGTTTTATTCCAAATTATAGGGTTATTTAGATTTTTTAGGGCTGTTTTAGGTTTGAGTGGTTTTATTATTATTTATGGGTCATTGGGTTTTTAGGGTGTTTAAGGGTCTTTAAGGTTCTTTTAGTGGTATATATGGTTCTTATGGTCAATTTGGGTTTTAGGGGTTTTAGGGCCTTTTAGTGTTTTATTGCGTTTTAGGGCCTTTTTTGTTCATAAGAGTTTTACGGTCTTCTATGGGTTTTTAGGTTTTTATTGTTTTTATAGTTCTTATGGGGTTTTTTGTGGGGTTTTAGGGTTTTTAAGAGTTTTAAGGTGTTTTATGGTTTTTACGGGTTTTGGGTTTTTTTCCCCTGTTTTTAGTGTTTTTATTATCGTTTTGGGTCTTTTAGAGATTTTATCATTTTGAGGGTTTAATGTTTTCTAGGGTTTTAAAGTATTTTTGTTGGTTTCTAGTGTTTCAAAATTAATTATGTGGTTCTAGGGTTTTAAAATATTTTTTGGGTTTTTGAGGGTTTTGTATGGGTTTTATTGTTTTTAGGGGTTTCTGGGGGTTTTAGGGGTTCTCATGGGTCTTAGGGTTTTAGGGATATTTTTTTGGTTTTTGTGGTGCCAAAATGGGTTTTAGAATTTTTAGGGGTTTTATAGTTTTTTCTTTTTTCAATGTGTTTTAGTGTTTCTTAGGTTCTTCTAGGGGTTTTTTATTTGTTTTTAAGTTCTTTTAATTGGTTTTAGGTTTTTTGGGTTTTATGGAATTTTACGGTCTTTAGGGTTGATAAGGTATTACATTTGTTTTATAGTTTTTAGTGATTTTCTTGGGGGGGAGCTTTAGGGGTTTTAGGGTTTTTAGGTTCATTTAGGGGGTTTAGAGATTTTTAGAGGGGGATTGGGGTTTTTGGTGTTTTGAGGGGTTTGGGGGTTTTAAATATATTTAGGTGTTTTTATTTTTTGTAGCTTTTATAGGTATTTTTATGTTTTGTTAATGGTTTTAGAGTTTTGGGGTATTTAGAGTTTTTAGTGTGTTTATGTTTTTAGGATTTCTTCATATTTTTTAGGATTTTAGGGTCCTCGAGGGGTTTTTATAGTTTTACATGGTATTTTATTTTTTGTTTGGGATTTAGTTTCTTTTGATATTTTTAGGGCCATTTAGGGGTTTCTGGTGGGATGGTGGGTAATTTTCTATTTTTAGAGATTTGTACAGTCATTTAGGGGTTTAGGGTTTTTTTTGGTATTTTATGTATTTTATAGTCCTCTAGGAGTTTTGGGGTTCCTTTAGGGGTTTTAGGGGTTTCTATGGTCCTTTACTCTGTTAGGTTTTTTAGGATTCTTTTGGGTTATTTGGGTTTTATGGTCCTTTATTGGTTATAGGGGGTTTAGGTTCCTTTTTTAGATCTTTATGGCCCTTTTTTGTTTTTAGGGGTTTTAATGTCCTCTATTAGTTCTTACATTTCCATTGATTTTTTTGGTCTTTTAGGGTTTTAGTGTCATTTAGTTTTTTTTGGGTTCTTAGGCTCTTTTAGTGTTTTGGGTTGTTTTAGTGTTTTTATGGTTTTTAGGGTGTTTTAGAATTTTTAGGGTTTTTATGGAATTTTCATTTTTTAGGTTTTTTTATTGTTTCAAGTGTTTATTGGTTTTTAGACTTTTTAAGGGGTTCTAGGATTTTTTGGGGGTTTTATATTTTTTTAGGGTTTTTGGTTTTTTAGGATTTTAGGGGTTTAAGGTACTTTTATAGATTTTAGGGTCCTTTAGGGGGTGTTTGGGGGGAGGGGTTATGAATTTTGTTTTTTAATCTTTTTAGGGGTTTTCATCGTTTTTAGGGTTTTTTGGGGTATTAATAATTTTATGGTCTTTAAGGGTTTTCAGGTTCATTATTTTTTTAGGGATTTTAGGGTTTTATAAGGTTTTTTTTTCATATTTCGGGTTTTTTATTTTTTAGGGTTTAAGAATTTTCATGGGTTTTAGGTTTTTTGTTTGTTATTAGCATATTTATAGTTTTTATGTTCTTAAAGGGTTTAGAGGGTTTTAGAATTTATTAGGGGTTTTTTTATTTTTATGGGTTTTATCCTTTGTATTGTTTTTATGGGTTTTAGTGGTTTTATAGTTTTCATGGTTTTTTTTTTGCATTTAGAGTTTTTAGGGCTTTTATGGGTTTCATGGGGTTATGGTTTTTAGGGGTTTTGTGTATTTTTAGGGTTTGGGGTATTATATTTTTTTTAGTGTTTTGGGGTTTTTAGGGTTTTCTCAGTTTTTTAGAGGTTTAGGGGTTTAAGATTATTTTAGGGTTTTTTGGAGTTTTCCGGGTTTTTATGGGTTTTTAGGGTTTTAGGATTATTTAGAGTTTTAGATATTTAGAGGATTTAGGGTTTTTATGCCTTTTGAGTTTTTTGGTTTTTAGGGGTTTTAAGGGTTTTTTGGATTATTTTTTATATTTATAGGGTTATTTGGTGTGGTGGGGGGGTTAGGGGATTTTAGTGATTTTTAGGGTTTTCAACGTCATAGAGTGTTTAGGGTTTTTAGGGGTTTTATGGCATTTTAGGATTCTTTTGGGTTTTTAGGAAATTTAAGGGTTTTGTGTTTTTAGAGACTTTTAGGTGTTTTTGGGGGAATTTTATTGCTTTTTTGTGTTATTATGGGTTTTAGGGTCATTTAGGGGTTTTATGGTTTTTGGTCCTTTTAGTGTTTTTACGATTTTTGAGGATTTTTAGTGTTTTAATAAATAATTTTGTGGTTTTTAGGTGTTTTAGGGGTTTTAGGGTTTTTAGTGTTTTCAGAGATTTAAATGGTTTTATAGTATTTAGGGGTTTATTGTTTTTAATGGTTTTATGGGTTTTAATTATTTTAGGGGTCTTATAGTTTTTATGGGTTTTTGGGTTTTTGGGTTTCTTATGGTTTTAGGGGTTTTAGTTTTTATGTTATTCTTGGTTTTAGAGTTTTTAAGGTTTTTTGGGTTTTTAATGTTTTTTGTGGTTTTAAAGATTTTTAGGAATTTTAGGGTTTTCAATGTTTTTTTGTTATTTAAGGGGTTTTGATATTTTAATTGGGTTATTTAGTTTTTTAGGGTTTGAAGAGTTTTAGGGGTTGTTTCATCTTTTTAGTGGATTAAATGGTATTTTTAGTTTGTTGGGTTTTAGCGGTTTTTAATGTTTTTAGGTTTATTAGGTGTTTTAGGGGTATTTAGGGTTTTAGTGGATTTAAGTGTTTTATTGGATTTTTATGAGTTTTTACGGGTTTTTTGGAATTTAATGGGGTTATCAGTGTTTTAGTGTATTTTAAGGGTTTTTTTCTTCAAGATATTTTTTTTTGGTTTTTAATATTTTAAGGTTTTATGAGTTTTAATGGGTTTTTATGTTTTAAGGGTTTTCATGTTCTTTAAGGTTTTTGGGGGTTTTAAACTATTTAGGGTTTCATTGGGGTTTTAGGGATTTTGGTATATTTTTGGGTTTTTAGGATTTTTATTTTTTATGGGTTTTAAATAGTTGATAGGGTTTTTATGGTTTTTAAGGGGTTTTTATGGTTATTAGGATTTCTAGGGGTTTTAATATTTTCATATTGTTCGACGGGGGTTTGTGGGATTTGTATAGTTTTTCAGTATTTCCAGGGTTTTAATTTTTTATAGGGTTTTAGGGTATTTTAGGGTTGTTTATGGTTTTAGAGATTTTTTGAGTTATAAAGGTGTTTCTAGATTTTATATTTTTATGTTTTTTATGGTTTCTTATTTTTTTTGGGTGTTTAAGGGATTTTAGAGTTTTTATAGGGTCATTTTAGGTTTTCTCATTTTTAGGGCTTTTTGAATTTTTAGTGTTTTTAGGGGTTTTAGGGGTTTAAAGGTATTTTTGGTGTTTTATGGATTTATGTGGTTTTTTGTCTTTTAATAGTTTTTAGGGGTTTTGGGGTGTTTAGGGTTTTTTAGGGTTACTTAGGGTTTTTATGGTTTTATAGTTTTTTAGGGTTTTCTGGGTTATCAGGGTATTTATGGTTTTTAGGAATTTTAGTGGTTTTTGAGTTTGGAGGGTTTTGGTGGGTATTATGGTTTATAAGGGTATTTAGGTTTTTATTATGTTTTTTAGGGTTATATAGGGTTTTTTATATTTAAGGGATTTCTAGGTTTTTACTTTTTTTTTTTGGAGTTTTAGGGTTTTTTGGGTATTTTTTGGGTTTAGCGGTTTTTAGGTGTTATTGTGGTTTGGGGTATTTTTAGGGGTTTTAGGTTTTTTGGGTCTTCAAAATTGTAGGGGTTATATGGGTTTTGGAGTTTTTAGGTTTTAAAGTTTTTAGGGTATTTTAGGATTTATTAGGTTTTTTGTGTTTAAAGAGTTTTTGGGTTTTTTTGTTTTCATGGGGTTGAGGGTTATTTAGGTTTTTAATGGTTTTTATGTCATATGGGTTTTGGGGTTATTTTAGGGTTTTTGCGTTTTTACGAGTTTTATGGTATTTTCAGGGTTTTTAGCATCTTTGTGGATTTTATGTGTGTTTAAGGATTTATTATGGTTTTCTAAGGGTGTATGTGGGGTTTTTAGCTTTTTATGGAGGGAGGGGGTTATGTTTTTTATGATTTTTTGGGGTTTTTTATTATTGATTAGGTTTTTAGGCCTTTTAGGCTTTTTGGGATTTTAAGGTTTTTAGGATTTTATTTTCTGTAAGGGGTTTAAGGTATTTAATTATTTGTATGATTGTTTTAGTGTTTTATATGGTTTTAGGGTATTTTAGTGTTCCATATGGGTTTTTGGGTCTTTAGGGGTTTTTTGGTTTTTAGAGTCTTTTAGTGATTTTTTTGGTTTTAATAGATTTAATCTTTTTTGGGTTTTTTCAGATTTTTGGGGTTTTAATTTTTTTCGGATTTTAGAATTTTTTTTTTAGTTTTTACAGTTTTATTGGTTTTAGGGGTATAGGTTTATTTAGGTTTTTATTGTTTTTGGGGTTTTTAGTGTTTTAGTGTTTTTATTGTTTTTAGGTATATTAGGGGTTTTCAAGGTGTTTATGTGTTTAGTGGGTTTATATTTTTTTGGTTTTTAGGGTATTTAGGGTATTTAGTGTTTCTTAGGGTCTTTATGTTTTTTTTACTTTTTTATGGTTTTTGGGGTTATTCTGTTTTTTGGGTGTGTTATTGGGTTTTCAGGTTTTGGGTGGGGGTTTAGTGTTCATATGAATTTTTAGGGTTTTTGGGTTTTTTGGGTTTTAATGGGTTTTATGGTTTTAGTGTTTTAAGGGTTTTTAGGGTATTTATGGACTCCATGGTTTTATTGTTTTTAGGTTATTTTTGGGAATTCAATGTTTATCATGGTTTTAATATACTTCTTATCATTTTATGGTTTTTATATTTTCAGGGTCTTTTGAGGTTTTATGGTTTTATGTATTTTTCTTGTTTTTATAGTCATTTAGGGTTTTTCGGTTTTGGGGTTTTTATGATTTTTATGGGGTTTAAATGTATTTAAGGGGTTATGAAGTCTTTATGGGTTTTTATGGATTTTGGGGCATGTTAGGGTTTTTAGGGGTTTTAGATTCATTTTTGAATTTAAGTGATTTTTTGGTCATTTAGGGGTTTTATGTGGTTTAGAGTGTTTATGTGTTTTAGAATTTTAGAATATTTTATGGGTTTTATGGTTTTTTTAATCATTATGGGTTTTAGGAGTTTTTTTTGTGTGATTTAGTGTTTTTATGGCCAAATAAATTTTTTGGGGGTTTTGGGTCCATTAGTAATTTTTATTGTTTGTTTTGGGGTTTTAATGATTTTTAGGGTTATTATGTTTCTTTTTCTTTTTTGTGTTTTAAGGTTTTTTGGGGTTTTAGGGATTTTAGTGTCTTTTAGTTATTTCACAGTTTTTAGTGTTTCTAGTGTTTTTGTGGTATTTTAATACTTTTATGGATTTTAGAGTCTTTTTGGTTTGGGTTTTAGGGATTTTTAGTAGTTTTAGGGTTTTTAGGTTTCATTAGTGGGTATTATGCGTTTTAAAGGATTTTTGGGATTCATGATGATTTTTGGGATTTTAAGGTTCTTAGTATCCTTTAAGAATTTAGGATCGTTTATGGTTCATTAGGGTATTTAGGGGGTTTTGGAGTTGTTTAAGGTTTTTTAGATTTTTTAGGGTAATTTAGGGGTTTTGTTATTGTTTGGGTCCATTAGGGTATTAGGAATATTTTGGGACATTTAGGGTGTTTAATAGTTTTTTAGCTTCATTTAGGGGTTTTTATTGCTTTTATAGTCTTTTATAGGTTTTAGAGTATTTTAGAGTATTTTAGGGTTTTTAGGGTCTTTTTGGTTTTCACGGTATTTAGGGCCTTTTAGAGTTTTTTAGGGTTTTAAGGGTCTGTTATTGTTTTATTGGATTGGTGTTCTTTTAAGGATTTTAAGGGCTTAGGGTATCCTTGGTGGTTTTAGGTTATTTTAGGGGTTTTTATAGTATTTTTGGGGATTTAGAGTTTTATATGGTTTATAGTTTTAAGGGGTTTTAAGGGTTTTCTAGGGTTTTAATGGTCTTTTAAAGTTTTCATATCTTATTTTTGACTAATATTAAGATGTCAATTGATTGATTAATTTCTTCCATATCAAAATTGTTTCTAAATATCTATTTCATGACACTATGGTTGGAATGTATTAAGTTTGAAATTGGATACTATTGTTAAGGTTATTTTTGGATTTTAATAAAAAAGACAACCAAGAGGTCGGGCGAGAACCAGTCGCGTCCCGCATGGCCTTGAGACTTGAACCTGCAACTGAACGGCGACAAAGGTGCATCACCAACCACTGGCCTACGTGATGTCCTGAATTGTATAATGTAGTTTCTTTTTTAAAATTTATGATATCTGAATTATAAATTCATTATTTTGGTACCCAATACGATTAAGATAAATAGAATATATATTTTTGAAATCATTTTGATTAAAAGATGAGTTTATGGTAGGAATTAGTTGAAGGATGAAATTCTTCTTTTCATGTATATATATATATATAATTTTTGTTCCTCTTATTCTATCGATAAATTAGCTCTTAAACTTTAGGGAAGGGATCTTAAAACCAAAAATGTGTTATCCTAATACCTTCTGTTTTGTTGAACCGATGATATTTTAAATCATCATAGATTGATGGATTTGAGACCCTTAATTTTTCACTTCATTGTGATTGATGACATCAATAAATCCCTATAAATATTTAAATTTTCCTCCAATTATGTGTCTATAATTTCCACCAATGTTCTCCTAATCGAGATCATAATTTGGTGGTGACCCTTTTGTTTCCCTTTCCCTCTTATTAACACTAAATTTTATTAACCCAATTTCCGATGTGGGGTTTTCACAATGGTATATTCTATTTTCAACATTTTATTTTTGAAGAACAATTTAAAATTGCGAGGAAAAAATTTATTGAAGGAGAGAAGAATTTTTAACAGCCCAAGATTTCATAGTATGTTATTTATTCAAAGTAATTCAATAACATCCACTACACGCAACCTCGAGTTCAAGTGCACACATCTTACCAAACTAGCCATTCAAAAGCGGTTAAGAATATTATTAACTGAATTTTGATCTTTCTATAATCCTTATAAGTTTAGAATCCATATTATGTGTTTCATAGATATAATGTAAGTAAAAATTCCTTTTCTGTCCGATAAAAGACGTATTTTTCAAAAAAATGCAATTTTACCGCCTTTTAATGGATAACCATTTTTAAATACAATATTTGAAACATTTATATATTAAATTTGACAAAATAAACTTCTTCTTTATAATCAAGACATAAGAAGTTAGTTTCAATAAATTTTTGGTGTTTTTATGATAACTTTCATATTTGGGAGAATAGTGAGAATACTATATTTTAACTGAAAATAACATTTTTAATAAAAATAATTTATAGTGTTCAATTATAAATTTTAATGGTTTGGAAGTATAATTAGATTATATTTTTACCATTTAATCCAATTTTGGTCATTGGATGTAATTTTACTTTGAAATTGGACATAGATAAGTTTCAATATTTTGATAGTTATTATTTCTTAAAAATATGCTTTTTGGTTTTGACAATAAGAAATAATTTTAAATCAATTACTGAAACTTATATGTTTTAAAAACTTTTTCAAATAGAATTAATTTTTTAATTCAGAATATAAACATTAGCTTAGGGTGAATTTTTGGTATTTTTATGAAAACATTCAATTTTTGATGAATAGTGAAAACACTACGTTATTGTTTAAAACAGACTTTTTTATTTAATCAATTAATTATTTTATTTATATTTGTATCAGGTCAAAATAAATACATAATACCTATATGTGTTCAATTTAATTCATTGGAGTCATTTTATAACAAGTTTAGATATATAAAAGTTTATCGAACTTTTTATCGTCTTTTACCAACCTTCAAGGAGAATTTGAAAAATTGCACAAAACATAATTTTACCACTTCAGTGAGTTGAATTTAAAAAATCCGAGACACATGGTTAACCTTAGTATGTAAAATTTGGTTCAATAATATGAAAATAATATTTTTGTGAATAGTTACTTTTGACATTACTTACCACAGTTAAAAGTAAATAAGGTATTTAAGGGTAAAAATGATATTATAATTACCTTAACACATGTCCTAATTCTATTAGATAAGTTTAATTCGACCCAAAAACCCTTATTCATAAATTATGACCCTTTAGGTCCACTTGGATTAGATTAGAACATTTCTTATTATTTAATTTAAAGAATAATTAAAAGTGTTAAATTCATGTTTTCATAACTAAAACATTTTTAATATAGGGTTATACATAAGATAAATTGGACTACAAATATTCATTAGAACTATAAAAATATTTCCTAAATAATGGTGTTTTATTTATAATTTTGAGACCTTATATAATTAATTTTATTTATGATTCCATGATGATTAAGTAATTACCTAATTAATTAAAGATTCAAATAATTGATAATATAAATATCAAAATTAATTTAATTTGAATCTTATGAAGTATTAAATTAATTTTATAGGATAATATGAAATTTTAGGGTTTATTAGAAAAAACAGTTTCGATGTGGTAAGGTTCTTATGACTTTCAAAAAAACAAAATACCAAATAGTGTCAAAATTGTCATAAATTAATTTTTAAAACAAATACTATATTATTGGTTGATATAATATTCCAAAAAATCTAAGGTTTAGCCAAAGTACATTAATAATATTATATATTCCCTTAATGAACCACTTGATGTTCTTTTGTATATTTATACTATGTTTATTAACTATATAGTGTAAGAATACAAGAAGACATGGAAAAGTTAAATTATTTAACTTAGTGTTAAATCTAAATGATATGGTTAAAATGGTAACATAAACCTGTCTAAAACCTATTGGTTGAGAGGATTTAAACCAATAATCACCTTATCTTCGAAATAAATCAATTAAGAGCCATTATTAATAGAATATGATTTTATTATAAAATAAGATTTCAATATTTTCCTATGGTGCCTCTCACCCCTCATATAAAAAGGCACTCCCCCTTCTCTAAAATTCACACCTTAAAAGTCATTTGGATCAGCCAAACCCTGCCCAAATATCCTCTAAACTCTCCTCCCTTCATCCTAGAGGCCATCCTTTATCCATAAAGCCAACCTAAGGATCCCTTTAGATCAATTCAAAAGGAAACACCCGAAGAATAGGTAAATATTTCATCCACTCTTTCAAGTTCTTTTATTCTTCCTCTTCTTCTTTCCATGTTGTTTCCATTATAAAATGATAACTCCAGTATAATCTATATAATGTGATGTTATTATAAATATGGTACAACCATATTCATTATTCTATCCATCCTTTGAATGAAATGTCACCATATGTGCATACGTACAACTTACAGTCTCCACTTCGTGGTGTAGTTTTCCATTCAACAATTCACTATTTTGTTGGATATAATAATGAGTATAATTGATCTAAATAATAAATATAACATGTTAATGATTCTTTATATTTGATATACTATCCAATATAATACAATTTCATCATTAATATAACGATATTTTAGATCGTGCGTACGTACAGATTACCGTCTCCACGACGCGATGAGATTCATTTCCACATTCACCATTCAACGATGATTATAAAAATACATATTATTAATAATTATGTAATATAATACATAATAATTATATGGGATATATATATGTATGTATGTATTTACATTCATCTCATTCACTTACTTCCATTCAATATGATTTGAAAACAGAAACAACGTTTATGCGTACGTACGACCTACCGTCTCCATAAACGGTGTTTTCCATTTCATATATCTATCTATTATAAAAATTTATATTCTAAATATATATGATATATGAAGAATTTTTATATGAAGGATGTATTTTAATCAATATCTAAATGAATCGATCAAGAATAATAAGTTAAAATGCTTATGAAAAATAAAGTGATTATTGCCCGAAATGTTAATTTAACATGGAACTCTTTAATAAATGGGTAGTATAAAGTCATAAATGAATCATGAATGATATAATAAATATGAATATAGTTATGGTATAATTTAATAACATACTATTGTAATTATACAGGAGTTTAAACGTACCCTCGTCCAAATGAAAAGTACAAGGTAAGGGTTAATTCTACATTCTCCTCATTATTCGAGGTTGTTTAAACGTAATTATCTACAGGGACCTCTTTATCATCCACATCCATGTTTTTTAAAATGTATTTCAAAACATTTTTACTATTTACTAGACAATATATGAATGTCATTTATACCCTTATTTTACCTTATATGTTTTTAAAGGAATTTTTCCATCATTTTCCAAACAAGGTACTTTTTAACCTTTTCGAAAAAATTAAGGTAAGAAAGTATTTTTTAACTTATACGGCAGGTGCGACTATTTTCTTCCATTATTACCTCATCTAATCGTCCTTCAAAAGATTATAAGAATATTTTCAAAATAAATTTTTTCTTAATAATTATAGGACTCTTAAATGATTTCAAAATAGAAAGAGATATTTCTCTTAAATAGTTTTCATTTCATCTATGTCAACATCCATTGATAAATTTTACACTTCTTTGAAGTTGGTTTAATATGATACAAATCATCCATATTTTATTTATGGTTTTGTGATATGTTTGACAGTGTATAAATTATTTTTATACCATTCACGGTTTATGGTTAAAGAATTGACATTATGTATGCTTGTTTTAATACGAATGTTTATGTTATATTTCAACCTCTTCATAAGAGGAATGTGTTGGACTTGAATGTTCCATGTTGGGGACCTGTAAAATTAAGCCCTCTGGGTTGGGGTCTGGTTATAGTGGACCCTCTTGGTTGGAGTCTGGTTAGAGAGGCTCTACGGGTGGGAGTTCGGTTACAGAGGATCTTGGGATTGTAGTCTAGTTACAGAGGCTCTCCGGGTTGGAGTCAGGTTACAGAGGATCTCCGGGTTGGAGTCTGGTTACAGAGGCTCTCCGGGTTGGGGTCCAGTTAGAGTTAGCTCCTAGTTCATGGCATGAGGCCATGACACATAAATTAAATTCCGGTACTATACATTAACTCATTATGAAACTAGTTATTACAAGTGATTATTCGACTAGTAGAATATCCATGTGCATGTTTATATGGTAATGTTTGATTTATTTTTTCCATATTATGTTAATGTTTATGTTTAAAAGACTATTGTTTTTATTTCACATCTTGCCTTAAATTTTTATACCTTCCACTAAATTATTTACTCTTACTAAGCATCTGAGCTCACCAATTTCTTATTTTTTATTTTCCAGGATCCCAAGAAGTGTTTTATGTTTGAGATACAGGGTTAATCCAAGGGTAAAATGGAATTCTCAAAGGATTTTGTTGTGTTGTATGTTAGAAAGTGTAATGTAACTTTCATGTATGTAATCTATTTTCCACGACAGTTAAAATTGTTGGTCATTCAGTACTTGATTCCTTGTAATCATGCCAATGTATTAAAATAATGCACCGACATTGGGAATCTAGGGTCGGGGTGTTACATTTTAGATTTTTTTTGGTTTTAGAGACTTTTTGGAATTTTTAAGTGTTTTTGGTATTTTTAGGAACATTATTGTTTTTGGGTATTTTTTGGCTTTTTAGGGGTTTTATAGTTTTAGGGGTTTTTTGGGGCTTTTTATCTTTCTTGGGTTTTTAGGGTTTTTAGGAAATTTGAGGGGTATTAGGGGTTTTTTATGTTTTTATGGTCTTCAATTGTTTTTAGGGTTTATAGTTTTTTTGTTTTTAGTGTTTTTAGTTGTGTTTTGAGTTTTTAGTACCTTTTACAGTCTTGTAGGGGATTTAATATTTTTTTTATTTTTTATGGTATTTTGGTCTTTATAAGGTTATTATGGGGTGTTTTAGTGTTTATTTGGTTTTTAGGGGATTATTAGTATTTTTGGGGTTTAGAGGGGTTTTTAGGTTTTTACAGGATTTTTTGGATGTTTTTTGGGATTTGTATGGTCTTAGGAGTTCTCATGGGTTGAATTATAGGCTTTTAATGTTTTATGATATTTAGGGTACTTTAAGGGGTGTTAGGGTTTAGGGATTCGTGTGTTTCAGTATTTTATTCAGGTATTATGGGTTTTTTTGATTTTTATGGGTTTTTTGGGATTTCAAAGGTTATTTCATGGTTTTATAGTTTCTTTGGTCTTTTAGTGTCTTTTAGAGGTTTTTTTGTTTTTTTGGTACTTTTAATGTATTTTGAGTTTCATGGTTTTTTCATGTCTTTTAGTTCTTTTTTTGGTTTTTAGTATTTTAAGAGTATTTTAGGGATTGAGGGGGGGGGGGGGGGTTGGGTTTGTTTTTTGGTTTTCAGTGTTTTGTGGTCATTTTGGGGTTTTTGGGTATTTTTGGGTTTTAAGGTTTTTTTATTTTATGGTTTTAGGGATTTTGATGGGGTTTTAGGAGTTTTTTTGAGATTTTATGGTTTTAGGATTTTTTGGAGTTTTTAGGGGTTTTGAGATTTGAAATTTTTTATTTATGTTTTAATAGTTTTTAAGGGTTTTTTTGGATTTTGTTTGGGATTTTATGGATTTTATTGTTTTTTATATTTTTAAGGTTATAATGGTTTTTAGGATATTCTTATCTATTTTTGGGTTTTCTAGGGTTACTAGTTTCCTTCATTTTTAGGGTCTTTTAATTTTTAATAGTTTTTTTGGTCTTTTAATGTTTTTAGGGTTTTTAAGGGGTTTAGGGTCTTTTAGGGGTTTTATGAAATTTTAAGGGTTTTACGATTTTAATATATTTTAGGGTTTTGAATGGTTTTTTGTGTTTTCTTTGGGGTTTTAGGGGTTTTATAGTCAATTAGGGGTTTCTGGGGGTTTTTTTGGTCTTTTTTGGTTTTACGATCATTTAGAGTTTTTATGGTTTACATGGTTCCTTTATAATTATTAGGGTTATTAGGGTCCTGTAGGGTTTCTAGGTATTTTTATGATGCTCTAGTGTTTTTAGGGGTTTATTACTTCACTTTAGAGGGTGTTCCCCCTTTTATGTTCATTTATTCCTTTTAGGGCTTCCTGGGTATTGTATGGTTTTTAGGTTTGTAAGGTCCTTTAGCAGTTTTTTGTTTATTTATTATATTATATACCCTTTTGACAGTGTTAGGGTTTTTTGTGAATTTTTAATTGTGTTAGTGTTCATAGGGTATTTTAAGAATTATTTGGTTTTTAGGTACTTTTGGGGGTTTAAAACATTATAGGATTTTAGGTGGTTTGTTTTATAAGGGTATTATAGTTTTTAGGTTTATAGTGTTTTTATGGTTTTACGAGTTTCATGTATTTTGGGGTTTTTTTTTCTGTTTTAGTTTAGGTGGTTTGGTTTATAAGGGTATTATAGTTTTTAGGTTTATAGGGTTTTTATGGTTTTAGGAGTTTCATGTTTTTGGGTTTTTAGTAGTTTTAGGGTCCTTTAGGGGGTTTTATGGGTTTTTGAGTTCTTTTGGGGGTTTAGGGGTTTTAAGGGGGTTTTCAAGGTTTCTAGATCTTTTAGAATGTTTTAGGTTTTTTAGGTTTTTAGTGTTATTATGCGTTTTTAGGGTTTTTAGGGTTTTTAGGTGTTTTTATTTCTAGGAGTTTATTATTGTTTTTAGAGTTTTCAGTGGTTATAGTGTTTTTTGGGTTTTAATGTTTTAAATATTTTTTTTTATTATTTTAGGTTTTTTGGATTTGTTTTTGTTTTTGGTATTTTTAGGTTTTTTTGGTGGGGGGTTGGTTTTTAGGGATTTAGGGATTTTTTTGATTCATAGGGGTTTTAGGGATTTTTATTACTTATTGGTTATTTTATAGGTATTAGTTTTTAGGGGTTTTTATGGATATTTAGGGTATTTTGTGTTTTCAGTGTTTTTTTGGGTTTTTTAGGGTTTTTGGCTTTTTAAGGATTTTTATGTTTTTAGGATTATTTTCATGTTTTTATTATTTTTAATCATTTTTATGGATTTTGGGTTTTTATGGGGTATTAGGGTTTTTGTAATTAATGTTTTTTTATTCTTTTAGTTTTATTGGTATTTTTTGGATGTTTAGGGGTTTTTTGGGATTTTAGTGTTTTTAGTGTTTTATTAATATTTTCTAGACATTTTAAGGTATTAGTGGTTTAGGGTATTTTAAGGGGATTCATGGTTTTTAGGGGGGTTTCTAGGATATTAGGTATTTCTAGGTCTTTTAAATAATTTTTAGGGATTTTAGGGTTTTCAAGGTGTTAAGAAGTTTTTTGGGTTTTAAGAAGTTTTCAGTATTTTTTGGACGTTTTTAGGCTATTTAGTATTTTTAGGTATTTTAAGTGTTTTTAGTGTTATCCAGTTTGTAAGGGGGTTTATGGGTTTTTAAGGATTTCACGGGGTTTTTGTTCTTTTATGGGTTTTTAGGTTATTAGGGTACTCTAAATAAATTATGAATTTTTAGGGTTTTCTGGTAGTTTTCATGTTATTAGTGGTTTATGGGGGTATTTTAGCATTTTTATGGGTTTAAAATGTGTTTTTAGGGTGTTGTGATGTTTTGGGATTTTTAAGGGTTTAAGTGGTTTTTGTTATTTTAGGGATATTTTGGATTTTTACTTTTCTTAGGGATTTATATTATTTTTTAGGTTTTTATGGGTTTTAGTGTTTTTAGTGGGTTTTAGGTGTTTTAAGGTGTTTTATGGATTTTCATGAGTTTTAGGATTCTTAGTTGTTGAGCCAGGTGTTTTGTAATTATAGGTTTTTAGGGTTTAAGGTTTATTGGGGGTTTAGGGTTTTTCTTGTGATTTAAGGAATATTTAGGGTTTTGGGGGGTTTTAGTATTGTTTTATGGATTTTAGTGTTTATAGGTTTTTTAGGATTTTTTTTTGATTTTGGGGGTTTTTGGGGATATCAAAGATTTTTATGGATTTAGGGTTTCTTTAGGTTTTTTGGGATTTGTTTCATTTTTTGGGTTTTTAGTTTTTTTAGTGATTTGTTATGGGTTTTTTAGGTTTTTAGTGTCTTTTTGGGTTTTGGGGGTTGTGGGGATTTTTTTGTTTTTATGGTATTTTTAAAAAAAAATAGTGTCTTTTGGGGATTGGGAATTTATGGGTTTTATGGATTTATTTAATTTTAGGGGTTCCTATTCATTTTAGATCAATTTAGGGGTTTTATGGTCTTTTTTGGGTTTTAGGGTGTTTTAGGGTCCTCTAGGGTTTTTAATGTTTTTAACGGTCCTTTTTGTATTTTAGGTTTTTTGGGTTTTATGGTTTTTATGGTATTAATTGTTTTTAGGGGTTTTAGGGTTTCAGGGGTTTTTTGGGTTTTTAAATGTCTTTAGGGTTTTTTTTATTATTTTTCAGATTTTTAGGGTTTTCGGTTTATTTTGGTCTTTTAGGGTTTTAGGGTCCTTTAAGATTTTTCGGGGTCATTAGGTTTTAGGGGTTTTATAGTCTTTTATGGTTTTTTTAAATCATGGGGCAGAAGCCTCAATTTATTATTAAATTAAATACCTTTTTATGATAGGGTATAGGGAGACCCATTATATAGCCCAAAGGATCAAGGGAAAGTAGTCTGAATACAAGGCTTGAAAGCATATTTTTTGGCCCAAAGGACCCCTCGGTGAACAGAACTGCTATAGTACCCGCATTGCTACAGTACCATGTATAGTACGGCCGCCACTATAGCACATACTACTATGGTTCCACCACTACAGTTCCATCGCTACTATAGTTCCACCGCTACTATAGTTCCACCGCTGTAACAGCACCCTGCTACAATACTGATACGGTACCTAAGAAATTTGAACCTGCCCGAATTTGATCCTCTGACTTTTTTATTCCAAGCAGCCACCTCTACCACTTCGGTACAAGCTCGTTGGCACTTTTATGGGGTTTTATGTTTATTTAGGGTTTCTAGGGTGTTTTAGTGTATATTATGGGGTTTTAGTGATTTTAAGGGTTTTAAGTACTTTTCATGGTTTTAGCGATTTATGGATGTTTTAGGGTAATAGGGTGTTTGTAGGGTTTTAAGGTACTTTAGAGGTTTTATGGTGTTCCACAGTCTTTAGGGCCTATTTGAAGTGTTTTAATCTTTTTAGGGTTCTTATGTTTCTTTACCGGTTTTATGGGTTTAAAGGGATTTTAATAATTTATTAGTTTTTTCTGTTTTTTGGGGTTTCTTTAGGTTTTTAGGTATTTTATGGTTTTTCGGGTTTTAAAGGTTTAATAGGAGGTTTTATGGAATTTTTGGTGTGTTTAGATTTTTATGTGTTTTGTGGATTTTTTTACTTTCCATGATTTTTTTCTATTTTAGGGGATTTATGGTTGTTTATGTTTTTAGGGGGTTTATGGGTGTTTTTTATTTTTTAGGGGTTTTTGGGGTTTTATGGTTTTTAGGATTTCAAGGTGTTTCATTTGGTTTTTATTGGTTCCTTAGTGTTTTTGGGGATTTTATGGTTTTTTAGGGTTTCATGTTTTATAGTCTTTTAGGAATATTATAGGGTTGAGAAATTTGTAGTGTTTTTGGGTATATTTGGTGGTTTTTTGGATTTTGTGGATTGTTGGATAATTTTTGATGTTTTAAATTTTTATGGTTATTTTGGGGTTTTAGTGTTTTATATTTCTGAGGGTTATTTGGGTGTTCATGTGTTATTAATTATATTTTATTGTTTTTATAGGGGTTTTATGTTTTGTTAGAGTTTTAAGGTATATGGGGTATTTTAGTGGGATTAATGTTTTTAGGGACTTTTCAGTGTTTTTGGGACTTTTAGGGGTTTTTGTACTTTATGGTTTCTATGGTATTTTGTGGTTTCATGGTTTTAGGGTTTTTATGTGTTTTTGGGTTTTTATTGTATTAGGTTATTCTAGGTTTTATGGTTTTTAATGTTTTTTAGTGTTCGAGGGTTATCATGGGTTTTAGGGGTTTTACAGTTTTAGGGGTTTTTCTATTTTTAGAGGCTTTTAGGGTTTCTAGAATTTAAAGGGTTTATTTTTTTGTGGATTTTATGGGTCTTTTAGGTTTTTACTGTTACTTATTGTTTTTAAGGATTTTTTGTGAGTTTAGGGTTTTTTAGTTTTATGGTATTTTTAGGGGTTTTAGGGATTTTTGGGTTCTTAGTGGTTTTAGTGGGGTTCAGGGGTTTTTGGGGTGTTAGGTTATTTTGGAGCTTTTTAAAAAATTTAGGGGTTTTAATATTTTTTCGGGTTTTGGGGTTTTTTGGGGATTATAGATTCTATAGTTATTTTAGTGGTTTTGGGGTTTTTATTTATTTTTTGGTCTTTAAAAAAATGGATTTATTTTGGGTTTATATAGTCTTTTAGTGTTTTAAGGGGTTTTATCAATTTTCATGTTTTAGGGTTTTTATGGAATTTTATGGTTTTAGGGCGGTATATTTTTTTTTGTTCTTTGGATCATTTTGGGTTTTTAGTATTTTTAGTGGTTTGTGGGGTTGTGGGTGGGGGGGGGGGTTATGGGGTTTTTTGGGTTTTTATGCCTTTTAAGAGGGGGGGGATAGTACTTTTTAGGTTTCTACAATATTTAGGGTTTTTTGGTTGTTTTTTAGGGTTTTTATGGGTTTTAAGGTTTTCATTTTGTGTTTTTGGGTTTTAGTCCTTATAGGGTTGTTATGGGTTTTTAATGTTTTTAGGGACTTTTAATGTTTTTTGAACCATTATCATTTTAATGGTTTAATAGGGTTTTTGGGTTATTTTAATGTTTTTAGGGTCTTTTAGTGTTTATTAGGGGTTTTGGATCTTTTATGGGGTTTAAAGGGTTTTAGGGTTATTTTTTGGGTTTTAGAGTTTTTAGGGTTGTTTAGTGTTTTTAGGGACGTTTAGGGTCTTTTAGGGGTTTATGGGTTTTTAGGTTGCTTTTGGGATTTTAAGTTTTTTAGGATCCTTTATTATTTTTAGGGTTTTTAAGGGTTTATTTAAGTTCCTATAGTTTTTTTAGGACCCTTTAGGGGGTTTTTCATCATTAAGCTGTTTTACGGGGTTTTAGGGGTTTTAGGTTCCTTTAATGTTTTTTAGGATTTTATGATATTTATGGTCTTCGAAATTTTTTATGGGATTAGTGTCTTTTAGTTTTTAAGTGTTTTTAGTTTCTTTTAGG
This sequence comes from Viscum album, assembly GCA_963277665.1. Classification (NCBI taxonomy): domain Eukaryota; kingdom Viridiplantae; phylum Streptophyta; class Magnoliopsida; order Santalales; family Viscaceae; genus Viscum; species Viscum album. The sequence continues at coordinate 2,121,658,218 of OY728120.1, forward strand.
TATTTTTTGTGTTTTAAGGCTATTTAGGGGTTTTAGGGTTTTTAGGGACTTTTCAGGGGTTTTAGGTTTTTTAGGTTTTTATTTTTAGGGAACGGAAGATGCGGGGCCTGGCTATTACTGGTCCCCCAAAAATATATATAATGAAAAGGCAGACACCACAAGGGAGGGGCGGGGCTAAACAGCCCACACTCAAAACCCCAACAAGAATCACATCCCAAAATGTCAAAAATAAAAGAGACAAAAAAGGGAAATTCAGTCAATGACGCCACCGAAGTCATCCAGTTCCACACCGATGGATCCAAAACTCGCACCATGACCAACACTCACATCAATAAACCAAAATTATATGTCAGGTCTGGTATCCATTTATTCCCAATGTTAAACCCCAAGATTTTATGAGAAATATACTTTTTAATTTCTTTGACATCCTATGTTGTATGCTTCACCAATAGTATCTTGTGCTATACACAACATGGTATTAACTTGTAGTATACGCAAACACTATTCTTGGCCTGTGATGAACGCAAAAGAGACCTTCTTCAATAGCTTGTGTTGGACGCAATACCGAGTATCACTAAACAACGACATATTGTTATGAACTAGCTGTTATGAATATTATTAACTACATTTTCAATTTTATTACATAATAATTCATCTTACACATATTTAGAACATGGTATGAGAACAAAATAAATTTTTCAAAAAATAAAGTTTTTCTACCTTTTGATGGCGCACCCACTTTAAATCTATTTTTTTTCACATTTATAAGTTTAATTAGAAAAAATAAGCTTATTCATTTCAATAAGGACATAAAAATTTACTTTGGATAAATTTTTTAGATTTTTCTGTTCACTTTCATATTTTGATGAGTAGTAAAAATACGCTAAATTTTTATTAAAAACAACTTTTTTCATCAAGATAATTTACATGGATAAATTATAATATTGAATGGTTTTAAAGTAAATGTAGAATATATTTTTACCATTTAATGTAATTCAAGTTATTATCATTAATTTTACATTGAATTCATAGGTAAACCCATTTCAATCTTTGATAATGTTTTAACTTTTAAAACCCTGTTTTCTTAACAACGAGATTTATTTTAAATTAATTATTGAAACTTCTGTATTTTGAATTTTGAAAAATGGATTCCATATTTGGATTCATTGGGTCAAAATTAATTTAATAGTTTACTTTTAATTTTTTGATTTTATGAATAGTAACTACGGTAATTTTGATTTACTACATTTAAAAGTAAATCGGGTAATTAAGGGTAAAAGTAAGGGTTATAAAATTACCTTAAGACCTGAAAAAATTATATTGTATGAATAAATGTAGGCCCATATCACATAAGGGTTGGAATAGATTCATTTCATTGACTTATGACCTTGAAAATGATATATTTATTATTAAAACCAAAGAAAGTGACAACATGTCACTCTCTTATATCATATAAGTGTAATAATTTTAATGTAGTGATAAAACTCATAAAACTTATAATACAAATATTTTATAGAAATCTAATAAATTTATATTCATAATGATCATTTATTTAAAATTTTTAAGGATTAAATAATTATCATTAACGATGACACAATAGTGATGTAGAAATTATTTTATTGATAGAAATATCAAATAAATAGTTATAAAAATATAAAATATATTATATGAACTAATTAATGTGATCCAAAAATATTCTAGATGAATATTACATGTTAGGAGTCTATTAAAGATTTTTTTTCAAATAAATCTTCTGTGTGGATTTTATTTAAATTTCAAAAATGAATAGTGTCAAAATTGACACTATTGTTATTTTACAAAAATAACATATTAGAAAATTGTTTCAAAATCACAAAAAATATTTGAAAATTATAAATTTAAATTTATATGGTCTACAATATCATAAAGTATCCAATTATTGACAATTCACAACACATAAGTAAATATTTATAACAATTTAAAATTTAGAATATTATTATCAGAAATAAAATTAAATAGATTAATTAAGGAAAAATCAAGTAGATAAGGTTTTAAATAAATTAAAAACATTTCTAAATGTTATTGGTTGATGCTACTAAAACCATATATTATATAATATTCGGATTTGAGTCATTTTTGGTGGTTTTTAAGTGGGGTTTGAGTTTATTATAAATTAATATTTTAGAGGTTTCCAAAAGTGCCCCTCTCATCTCTTATAAAAGGGAACCTCCTCCCTCTCATCCTCACACCACATTGAGATTTCAAGCTCTGCCAAACCTAGACCATTTCTCTTCTACAATTCCCTAGAAACAAACTATAGGTCCTGGTTTTCTTCAAAGACCAACTTTATTGCCCTAAGATGATGTTTAGAAGAGGCACATCGAAGAAGAGGTAATATCCTTTACTGATTCTTTCAAACTCATTTCTTATTATACTACCAATTTTTTTTCTCATAATAATGTAATAACATCAGTATCACTAATATTCTGATATGTTATTATAAATATGAACCAACCCTAATTCACATTCTATCCATCCTACGGAAAAAAAAATCACCACGCATACGTACGTACAGAATACCGTCTCCACGCCATGGTGTAATATTTTTTTTCCACCACCACCTTACTTGGATGGATATAATGGTGTAAATAATAACAATATATGGTTATTATAACATGATAGTAATTATTAAATATTATATCATCAACTCTAATTTCATTCAATAATTATGGGAACGATATCATCTCTTGTGTGTACGTATGGATTACCGTCTCCACGACGCGATTGGATTCATTATTCAAGTTGACCATTTAAGAATGATTATAAAGTATATATAATAAATAATCATGAAATATAATACATATTAATGATACTGGATTTATGTATATTTTATTTACTTACTTTCATTCAATATAATAAGGAAACGAAAACATCATTCATGCATACGTACGACCTACTGTCTCCATGAACGGTGAACTTCTTTCCATTTATTGATATATTATATATATGTATATTCTGAATATATATTATATATAAATCATGTTTTACATTCTGGAAGTATGTAATCATTATCTATGTAATCATATGAATAATTACAAGTCAAAACACAAACGATAAATGAATCGATTTTACCCAAAATGCTGCTTTAACATGGAATTAACAAATGAACGTGTAATATAATGTCATAAGTAAATCATATATGATATCATAAATATTATTATGGGGTTTTTACTAGTTAATTATTTGTTTAAACCCACTATACTGGAGTCTCGAACACATATAGAAGAAATTTGACATAAGGTAAGGGATAATTTGCAATCTCATTTTTATCTGAGATTTCTTATACGTAAGTATTTACATGGGTTATATTTTTCATCCATGTCCATAAAATGTTATTCTAAATGTGTTTAATATTCATCCATGTATGTTTAAATTCATTTTTAACCCTCTTTGTCTTTTAATTTTTGTTATGGAAGGAATCTTTCTTTTGTTTACCATATGTGGTACTTTTTGACATTTTTGTTAAAAGTATTAGGATAATGTTTTTTTAACTTATACGGCATGAATGGATTTTTACGGTTTCATAACACCTTTTTTTCATTAAGCTTACTCTACAATATTTAAAGATAATTTTCAACCAAATTATTTTATTTTAAAATATAATGGCATTTTTTGAAAAGAAAATGATTTTGAAGAAGAACATATATTTTCCTCAAGAATTCATTTCAAGTGTTTTATCAAAACCATTTTCCATCTAAGATGAAATTATTTAATATGTTTATATCTCAAGTATATTGTCTCTATTATTTACATGGTTTCATTTTTCTTAGGATAACATGATATCCATTTATTTTAGTTGGATTATGTTATGATGGGATTGTGTTTATGAAACCCACATTAATATTTGTGTTATGATGAATGATTTATGTTTATTTTGTGGCACATGAAAAAATGATTTCATTATGAGATGGGTGGGACCTATATATCCCTCCAATTAATTGTGTAAAGATTTATATCTCAAAATATAAACATGGATGGAACAGCAAGTTAATACGGTTCAGTAATACAGGGCTGGAACGACAAAGTAATCCCGGTTCAGTAATGGACTTTGTCCACAATGACGGTCTTGGAAGCAATGCCTTGGCTACTATTGAAATCATAACATGTGATTAATGGTTTCGCAATTACATGTTTTATTCCCATGCTATTTTATCATGGTTAATGTTCCTTTATGATCTATGCCTTATGAACTGCCAAGATTTATGTCAAACTCATGATTTTGATGTTTTATGTTCAGGTTCTTACGTTAAAATGTTTAGGGATTGTTTTATGATCTCCATGTTTACCCTTACTGAGAATTTGAGCTCACCCTTTTTATGTTTTCATTTCCTCGGGATATAAATAATGGTTTTTGGTAAGAAAACGAAAGGGGAAGATCATTATGGGAGATGTTGAAGATCTTTCACCAAGATTAGAAGATTATGTTCAGAGTTTCCAAAAACACTAAACTAATACGGTCATTGGGCGTCTGTGTTTGTCATGTATTAAGTATTACGAAAATATAATGTGATGTCTATGTACGTCAAGAATTGGGTCTCTATAGTTGGAATCAGAGTGATGTTTTAGTTAACCTTTGGAAATTAGGATGCAGAAACTTTAGTGAAATCCCAATCGATATTAATATGGTATGTCTAGGGATGTCTCTAAGGTTAAATATAAGTATAGGTTATAGTCCAAGAATTATGGTAACTGTCATAGAATTAAACCTAAGATGTTATATATTGAAGTTAATCCCCCTTTATTATGTTGTTTTCCTAGCATGATTTTTGCCTCTCACACTATTCTATTTGGGTTTAAACAATGGATGGAACCCGAAGAAACTGTGTTGATAAATGTAATGGACAAAGCAATGATTGTCCTATTGAACAAACCAATGTTATGGGAGATGGAGTGAAAAATCTTATCGTTATACTTACACAAGCTATAAATAATTCTAGACTTCCAAATGAGCAGAGAAGGGAACAATATTCTATTGAGTCCTTCATGAGGCAATGTCCACCTTCTTTTAGTGGGTCATTTGATCCACTTGTTGCTGAACAATGGATCTGTACCATTGAAAATATATTTTCCATAGCATTCTATTCAGAACATGAAAAAGTCATTCTGGCTATTAACCATTTACAAGGTGAAGTAGACTAGTGGTGGACTCCAATTAAGAATACGAGGCCCCAAGATGAAATTGAATCTATAGAATGAGATGAGTTCATGAACTTATTTTTCAATATGTACATCCCTCGTATTCTTAAAACAAATATGGAGAAGGAGTTCCTTGAGATTAAGAAAAAGGATGGTGAATCTATTGGTATATACCAGGCGAATTTTACAAGGCTTTAAAGGTATGCATCTAGCTTTATCATCCAACCTGAGAGTAAAGTTGATCGATTCTTCAGTGGCACAAAACCAAGTATTCAAAGGGAATTTGCTATAATAGACTTCCATATCTATGAAGAAATTGTGTGGTGTGCTATCAAGTTAGAACTAGAATTAGGTGTTACATATCCATCTCATGGTTTTGACAAGAAACGAAAGATGGAGTTCAAGGAAAAATCTCAAAACTATGGTGAAAAGAAGACAAATGTTTTGTTGTGCTCAATGTATGGAAAAAAGAATGGTGGATATTGTCTTAAAGGGACTAGAAAATGTTTTATGTGTGGAAAATAAGGTCATCGAGTAGCTGAGTGCTGAAGTAATGGGAAAAAGGTAGTTAATGATGTGAATAGAGAAAAGACTACAGAGAATGCACCACCAACACTTCAATTCTACAAGTGTAGGGAAATGGGGAATTATGCTAACCAATGCCCTAATCCAAGGGTTAATGATGATGAAAATCAATAACCTCTCAAGGAAAAGGACAATAGGAAGTCTCAGGCGGTCACTATTAGTGATGTTTAATATGAAAATGAAGTGATGGAATGATTAAGTGTTTATGTAGTGGGATTCCAAAATAGTGTTGTGGAATCTCATTTTTTTATCATGAAATATTGGAATATCTATGTATTGATTTATTGTAGTTTTCAATAATTTAATGGTACTGGTAACCATGAAAAGTGATTGAAATATTTTTTGAAAGAAGATGATATGCGCATATTGAAGGGATAAAGAGATAATGAAATGTTTGATAGTATTAATGAGCTCATATAAGGAAAAATTGATATCATGGTTTGACTATACAGAAATTTTGGGATTTTGGTATTTGGAAAGAGTTGACTTTTGAAAAAATTAATGTTTTCACATAGATTATATGGTAATTCATGTTTCAAAAGAACACATGATTAAGGATTTCAAATGTTTGGAATGTGACCAACAAGATATATCTTATGATATATGGGGGATAAATGATGGTATTCACATGCTTGGTAGATGACCTTTCTAGTAGTCATTTAATTTATACAATGATCTTGGAATGAAGTATTTTGGATAATCCTAAAGATTTGAAATATATCATGTTTTAAATAAGATAATATTGTTTAAGGATAGAACCTTTTTCGATATTATTTCTGAAATGTTATAATAGTGTAGTTTTAGAAATAGGACAACCTACAGGACGGACGACCGCCCATCGCATTAGACATGGTTGCGGGAATCAAACCCACAACCAAAGTTCAAGAGGCCTTTATCTCTTACCACTAGCCTACAGGAAGTCCATGGTTAGAAGAAACTAGTTTTATTTTATTAAGCAGTATTATAGATGAAGTATAAGTCCATTTTTGGAACCATATACGATTAATTTCTCCTTAATATGGACATATGGATATAAATTTTTCTAACCTTATGCTTGAGAGAGATGGAATGACCTATCATTCAATCACATGATATTCTAACACTTCACAAAAGACAAATTGAACTTCATTTCTTTAAGAGATGAAGTGAAAATTGTTCAAGGCACAAACAACAATGAGATTGTACCAAAATCATGTAAGTATTTCTTTTAATTCAAAAATTCATCAACATTAGGGAAATGATCTTGAAAACAAAAAATGTTGTCCAAGTTCCCTCATATCTGATAAATAATATGGTACCTTAGATCATAAAAAATTTATGGCTTTGTGATTGTTGGATTTTTCATAGCCATGTTCTCTACCACTCTTCATCCAAATTTGATGATTAGATTTCTCTTCAATATCCATATTTTCACCTATATTCTCCTATGTGGAAACCTATTTTTGAGTAACTTTGGGTGACTATTATGTTTCTAACTTTCCTTTTTAAAATTATGTTTTAATATTTCTTTTTACGATCTAGGTTTATATGAAAGAAAATTTCAATTAGAAAATGATTTATAACAATGATGAATCTCGAGGGAAAAATTCATTTTAAGGGGGGAAGAATGTAACACCCCATGATTTTATGTTAAATATTCTTTTTAATTTCTTTGACATCCTATGTTGTACGCTTCAAAAAGAGAATCTTTCAATATACGCAACACCATATTTGGTTGTAGTATACACAAACAGTATTCTTGGCTTGTGTTGCACGCAAGAACGACCTTTCTCAATAGTTTGTGTTGTACGCAATACTGAGTTTCAATAAACAACGACATACTGTTATGAAATAGCTGTTATTAATAGTATTAACTACATTATGAACTTTATTACATAATAATTCATCTTACACATATTCTAGAATATGGTATTAGAACAATATAAATTTTACAAATAATACAGTTTGGCCGCCTTTTGATGGCGCACCCACTTTAAATCTATTTTTTGACACGTTTATAAGTTCAATTAGACAAAATAATCTTAATAATTTCAATAAGGACATAAAAATTTACTTTGGATAAGTTTTTTATATTTTTCTGTTAACTTTCAAATTTTGATGAATAGTAAAAATACGGTAAATTTTAATTAATTTTTTTTTCATCAAGTTAATTTATATGGTTACATTATAACATTGAATGGTTTTTACCTATAAATATAATTTATTTTTAACATTTAATATAACTCAAGTAATTATCATTAATTTTACTTTTAATTCATAGGTAAAAACATTTCAATCTTTGATAATGTTTTAACTTTTAAAACCAATTTTCATAGCAATGGGATTAATTTTAAATTAATTACTAAAAATTATGTTGTTTTAATTTTGAAAAATTGAATCCATATTTGGATTCATTGGGTCCAAATTATGTTAATAGGTTACATTTATTTTTTTTATTATGTATAGTAACTGCAGTAATTTTTATTTACTACAGTTAAAGGTAAATCGTGTAATTAAGGGTAAAAATATGATTAGAAAATTACCCTAAGACCTGAAAAAATTATATTGGATGAATAAAACACGACCCATATCACTTAAGGGTCATAATAGGTTTATTTCACAGACTTTAGACCATGAAAATGATATAATTATTATTAAAACCAAAGAAAGTGACAACATGTCACTCTCTTATATCTTATTAGTGTAATAATTTTAATATAGTGATAAAAATAATAAAAAATAGAATAGAAATAGTCTCCAGAAATTTAAAATAATTATCTACAACATGAGAATTTATTTATAATTTTTAGGTATTAAATAATTATCATTAATGATGACAAAATTTCAATGTAGAAATTATTTTATTGATTGAAATATCAAATAAACGGTATTAAAAATATTAAAATAAATATTATATGAACTAATTAATGTTCTCCAAAAATTTTATAGATGAATATGACATGTTATGAGTCTATTAAATATTTTTTTTGAATATATACTCTGTTTGTATTTTCTTTGAATTCAAATAAATGAATAGTCTCAAAATTGTGACTATTGTTATTTTATAAAAATAACATATTATAAAATTGTTTAAAAATTACAAAAATATTTAAAAATTATAAATTGAAATTTATACGGTCTAAAATTTCATAAAGTATCGAATTATGGACAATTCATAACCCATAATAAATTATATATAATAATTTAAAATTTAGAATATTTTTACCACAAATAAAATTAAATAGATCAAATAAGGATAAATCAAGATGATAAGGATTACAATAAATTACCAAGAAGTCTAAATCTTATTGTTTGATGGTATTACAACATTATCTCCTATAATATTCAGATTTGAGTCATTTTTGGAGGTTTTTATGTGGTGTTTATGTTTATTATAAAATAATATTTTAGAGGTTTCCAAAAGTGATCCTCTCCTATCTTATAAAAGGGAACCTCCTCCCTCTCCTCACCACACCACTTTGAGCCTTCATGATCAGATAAACCCTGACCATTTCTCTTCTCCGCATCCCTAAAAACATACTAGAGTCCTGGTATTCTTGAAAAACCAACTTTACTCCCCTAAGTGGAGGTTTAGAAGAGGCGCGTCGAAGAAGAGGTAATATCCTTTACCGATTCTTTCAAATTCATTTCTACTTATACTTATTATTTTTTTTCATAATAAAGTAATAAAATAAGTATCACTAATATACTGATATGTTATTATAAATATGAACCAACCATATTTCACCTTCTATCCACCCTACATAAAACCAAATCACCGCGCGTGCGTACATACAAAATACCGTCTCCACGCCGTGGTGTAATCTGTTTTTCCACCACCCCCATACATGGATGGGTATAATGGTGTAAAGAATAATCATATATGGTTATTATAACATGATAATAATTCTGAAATATCATATCATCTACTACAATTCAATTCAATAATTATGGGAATGATATCATCGCTTGTGCGTTCATACGGATTACCGTCTCCACGACGCGATGAGATTCATTCCTCAAGTTAACCATTCAAGAATGATTATAAAGTATATATAATAAATAATATTGAAATATATGACATATTAATGATACTGTATTTATGTATATGTTATTCAATTATTTCAATTCAATTTAATAAGGATACGAAAACATCATTCATGCGTACGTACGGCCTACCGTCTCCATGAACTGTGTATTTCTTTCCATTGATCGATCTATTATATATATTTATATTCAGAATATATATTATATATAAATCATGTCTTACATTCTGGAAGTAAGTAATAATGATCTATGTATTCATATGAATAATTACAAGTCAAAACACGGATGATAAATGAAATGATTTTACCCAAAATGCTACTTTAACATGGAATTGACAAAAGAATGGGTAATATAAAGTCGTAAGTGAATCATATATAATATTAGAAATATTATTATGGTTCTGTTACAAGTTAATAATACGTTTAAACCCAATATACAAGATTCACAGACACATACAAAAGAAATTGGATATATGGAAAGGGATAATTTTTCAATCTCATTTTTATCTGAAATTGCTTATACGTAAGTATTTACTGGGGTTATATTTTTCATCAATGTCCATAAAATGTTTTTCATAAAGTGTTTAATATTCATCCATGAATTTTTAAATTCATTTTTACCCCTCATTGAATTTTACTTTGTGTTATGGAATGAATCACTATTTTGTTTACCATACGTGGTACGTTTTTACTTTTCCGTTAAAAATATGAGGAGAATGTTTTTTTAACTTATATGGAATAAACGGATTTTTACGGTTTCATAAAGCATTATTTTCATGAATTTACTCTACCAGATTTCATGAATATTTTCAACAAAATCATTTTCTTTTAAAATTTAATGGAATTTTCTAAAAAGAAAATTATTTTGAAGAAGAAAAGATATTTTCCTCAGGAATTCATTTCATGTGTTTTATCAAACCCATTTTCCATATAAGATGACATTATTTAATATTTTTATATTTCAATTATAATGTCTCCATTATTTACATGGTTTCATTTTTATTATTATAAAATGATATCCATTTATTTTATATGGATTATGTTATGATGGGATGGTGTTTAGGAAACCCATATTATTCTTTGGGTTATGATGAATGATTTATGATTATTTTTTGGAACATGAAAGAATGATTTCATTATGAGATGTGTGGGACCTTTATCTCCATCTAATGAATTGGGTAGAGATTATATATAATGATATTGTCATGGATGGAATGGAAAATGAATCTGGTTCAATAATATAGGGATGGAATGATAAGTATACCCTGTCTAGTAATGGACTTTTTCCACTATGATGGTCTTGGCAGCAATGCCCTGGCTACTATGGAAATCATAACATGTGCTTAATGGTTTCCACAATTAAATGTTTTTCCCATGCTATTTTATGATGTTTAATGTTCCTTTATGATCTATGCCTTATGCACTACCATGATTTATGTCATTACTCTTGACTTTGATGTTTTATGGTCATGTTCTTACATTCAAATGATTAGGGATTGTTTTATGTCTCCCATGTTTACCCTTACTGAGAATTTGAGCTCACCCATTTTAGGATTTCTTTTCCAAAGGATATAAAGAATGTTTTTAGGTAAGAAAATAAAAGGGTATAATCTTTATGGAAGATTTTGAAGATCTTTCACCATGATTAGATGATTGTGTTCTGAGTTTCCAAAGACACTAAACTAATACAGTCTTTGGGTGTCTGTTTTTGTCAGGTATTAAGTATTCCCTAAAAGTAATGTAATGTATATGTACATCAAGATTTGGGTCTCTACACCCAACCCAACACATATTCCTCCTACATTATGAGCATAGACATGAGTTTCTCTCTGGACCTCTCCTACTCAACATTTCACGAAGGCCACTCCCGCTTACTGACATTAAGATTTAGCTTGACCACCCTAGAGGTGTCCTGGGTCGCCATAGGTCTTGGAATGGTAGAGTAATCCTTAAACTGCCTTTTTTTTGGGGGAGGAGATGAAACCATCTTCATGGACTGCCTTCTCATGTATGAATCCATCACTGGCCGCACTTGAGGCCTCTTTGATCCAATTCTTGCTTCCTGTCCCATGAGATAGGCCACCCCTTTTATGGAGCTGTTACTTTTACTCCTTGAAAATGGACATAGATGCATTTATCCTTTGGTCATCCTCAGTGAAACTATCCCCAATTTTCATAGCCTCATCCCCAAGTGGAATCATTTTCCATTCAACCATCATCTAGTCATGTTGTAACAAACAACGATCATCAGCAGATGGAACACCGTAAACAACCATGGCCCTCTGCAGGTTCGGGGCCATCTCACCTTCATCAATGTTGGGGTCCGGTAGAGGGATCCCAACTGGATCCTCCACATGAACTCCAAGAAATACTTCCACACAACTAGAACCAACCTCTCCAGCAAGAGATCCTGTAACATCCCCCATGTCGGTTCTCTCCGCGTCGCCACACCCAATGAGCATTAGGGGGAAAGTGCGCCAACTAGGGCGACGCACCAGAGGACTCGAGGTCTACTCTTATACCAAGATAATCTCATTCCTATACAAGAATAGTTTCCACTCATCCCCAGCTCTCATATCCATCTCAGCCACATCCACCTATACGGGCTCACCCGCAAGAACACCAACATCACTAACCGGCTCAGTCGAGGAAAAGTCCTAAAACCAGTTTTGCAGATTCACGAAATTCACGTCCAGTAGTATGATACTACTAGCACCACCAATGCTCTTCCTGCATTCCAAAACCTCTCCTTCCAGGGACAACTTTAGGGGGGGGAATCTAGGTGTTCATCCCAATCCAAGATTCCTACACAGTAGCCATCCCCTTCTCCAACTCTCTCCCTAATAAATCACCACTTATGAAAACCTCATCAGCACAATACCAAGTTCTTCCTTCAACCATGAGCACTGGTTCAGTGACTGTATCTCTTGATTCACAAACATTCCCCACCAAACATAAACTGAAACCACCCAAGTTGATCAATGATACTTTAACATCACTCCCAGTCATCAGTTCTATCTTGAGAGGAACAGAGACAGCAGCAACTGATGGTTGGAAGGGCAAAGGCCCGATCACCCCCTTTACACCTTCACTTCCACCAGAGTTTGGTTGTTGTCACCAAAACTCAACTAAACAAGGTTCTTACCATTCCTACCAGGTTCAACACATCCTCTAGACTGAGAATTATGCCCAAAGTTCCAATTGATAGAACACAAGACTAGACATGATTCAAAAATTATTTGCTTCTTCTAATGAAGCTCCACCCCCACAGCAATCCAGAAAGCATCCAACAGATACTTTGAGGAATCAACCTCAATGAAGGCCATTGGAGAAATAGGGTGACATAGGGCCCTAGTCCTACCATCCAAATAGTGGAACCTACCCATCGTATTTCCAAGAATTCAAATAATAGAGATATTTTGGAAGGGAAGGGGATGTTCAGAAAATCTAACCCAAGTCACAACCATCGGGGAGTTATGCTTCAAGATAATGTCAGACGATGAAGATATGTAGCTTCATTGAAATCCTAAAGTAAATGAGGGAGCTGCGGTTGGCCTTCAAAGAGTTCTGGAACCTTTGGAAAAGGCACCATATGTGGAAAGGAGGGTACCAAATTAGGGTATGAGAAATGAGGGAAAGAGCGATCCTCAGAGGGATGACCCTCCCCCGCATAGAGGGGGAGAGGCGCTTGGGCTGCCATCATCCTCAACCTAAAAGGGAAGGGAAGCCGCCATCATAAGGGATCTGAGCCGTCAAAGACCCTATCCTCATTATTTTTAGGTGTTTTAAATATATTTTTCAATTTTAGGATTTTTTTAGCATTTTAGGGTTTATAGATGTTTTAGGGGTTTTTAGGTTTTTAATGGTTTTTACTATTTTCAAAGTTTTTCATGGATAATTTTAGGTTTTTAGTGTATTAGGAGGTTTTAGGGGTTTTAAGGGTTTATGGGGTTTTTAGGGTTTTAGGGGTTTTAGGGGTTTTAAGGGGTTTTATAGTGTTTTAGTATTTTTATGGTTTTTAGGGTTTTTAAGGCGATTAGGGTTTTTTGGCTTATAGGTGTTTATAAGGGTTTTAATTGTTTTTAGGGATTATTTAGTGTTTGTAGTTTTTTTATTTCTTCTATTATTAGGGTGTTTTTGGTTCATAATGGTTTGTTGGGATTTAAGAAATTTTTAATTTTTTTGGTTTTTTATAGGGGCATTACGTTCTTTTAGTGTTTTTAGTGTTTTTAGGGGTTTTAGATCAATTTAGGGGTTTTATGATTTGTGAGAATTATAGTGTTTTAAGGGTGATTAGAGTTTTCCTGGATTTTTAGTGGTTCTTTTAGAGTTTTCAATTTTTTGTACGCATTTTGGGGGTTTTTAGGGGTCTTAGTTTATTTAATCGTTTTTATGGTTTTTAGTGTTTTTTAGGTTTTTAGGGAATTTAGTATTGTTTTAGGGTTTTAGGGGTTTTATGGTTTTCTGTTCTTTTAGGTTTTTTAGAGAAGTAGGGTATTTGATGGTTTTAAAGGGTTTTTAGGTGTTTTACATGTTTTTTTTGGATTTAAAGGGTTTATAGGGACATTTAGATTTTTATCAGGTTATTTACAGTATTCTATGGTTTTTAGATGTTTTAGGATATTTTAGGTATTTTTAGTGGGTTTTCAGGTTTTTAGAGGTTCTAAAAATTAAAGAGTATTTTAGGGGTTTTATAGGGTTTTTTTATTTTTTCATGTTTTTTGGGGTCTTAGGTTTTTTAGAGTCTTTTAGATTATTAGTGTATTTTATGATATTTATGTTTTTTAGGGTTATTTTGTTTTTTATGGGGTTTAATGGTTGTTTTGGTCCGTTTGGGTGTTTTAGAGGTTTAAATGGGATTTTATGGTTTTCGTGGTGTTTTAGGAGCTTTTTGGGTTTTAGGGGTTTTGAAGGTTTTTTAATGTCAATAGGTTTTGTAGAGATTTTTAGGGATTTTATAAGTTTTTAGGACATTTAGGGGTTTTAGGTATTTTATGTTTTTAGGTGTTTTATGATTGTTCAAATTGTTTAGGGGTTTCATGGATTTATGGCTTTGGGGGTGGGGGTCTAGTTGTTTTATATTTTATTAGGTTTTCATGATTTTAAGGATTTTAGAGTACATTCCGGATATTTAAGTGGTTTTTAGGGTTTTGGGGTGTTTTAAAAGTTCATATTGGGTTTTGGCCTTTTAGGGGTTTTAGTTTTTTTGGGTGGTTATAGGTTTTTGGGTCTTTAGGATTTCTTATGTTTTAAGGGGTTTCTCATTTTTTTTGAGTTCTGTAGAGTTTTTAGGATTTTTATAAATTTTTAGTCATTGAATGGTTTTTATTGGTATAAAGAGTTTTAGGGTTTCGATTGTTTGTAGGGATTTTGGGGGGTTTGGGGTTTTTATAGTCATTTAGGGAAAGGTAGGTGCATGGCCTGAAAATTCCTACCCCCTCCCTAAAAATATTTATTAGAAAAAAGACACTGCAAACCAGGGAGGGGTGGCATCAATTAACTCACACCGAAATACCATAAACACATTTTGATGCTCCTTTCTATCACATAGTCTAATGACTGAAAAATGGGGAATACCTTAGCATAAAGAGATTAATCATTTGAAGAAACATAAAAAATTTACAATGGCATGAACAAGGATTTGTTTAATAATTGGCCGCACATGTTTCATCATGGTCGTGCATGTATACTTGAACGCCACATATTGGCCACGCAGGTGACTTACACACCTGTTTTATTTTCACCCAAGGTCTTTAGTAGCCAATAAATTCCCCTTGTGGGCCCCCCATTTTGGGGACAAAAAATTACAAAAGATAGATTTAAGCTTTGGGTGCTCTAGTCTCTACTTGAAGTCTTCTGAACACTTATAAGGTAGTTTCTTACCTAGAATGGATGATCTAAAGAGGGGGGGGGGAAATGCCTAAATGTTGAAATTCATCAACACTTTCACGCCTAAGTGTCTAACCCTTGACGGAAATGAAGACACCTTCACACCACCTTATCCATTCAACAAAACTTGTGCACCACACTTTTGGAATCCGTTTGGGATAATACTAAGGGATTGAGATAAATCTTGCCCAAGTATTACCCTATTGGTTAACCATCACACAAGTACACATGTTTCGTGCAAGTATATATGTGCGACCAGTACTTTCATGCCCTAACATGACTTGCGCGCCTACCTCTTTTTGGGTTCCCCTCCTACTTATTCATCTTTTTTCTTAAAATCCACCTCTCCTCTTCAAGATTTAGCCTTAAAAACCCTCTTCAAAGACATTTTTGTTATGGTTCCTTTGTTGGCTTCCTTATCTAAAAGGAATTTTGTGGAACATCTCTCAAAACCTAGTGATTTACATATCTTTATGTCACTAAGGATAGAGATTTCATTCTTTCAACCTCATCCTTTAAGACAAGAAGATCTTTAATCTGGGCATCCTCCTTAGGAGTAAGCCCCAGGTTCCCTAACATGGGCCTTCTTTTCAGGAGTAATCCCTATTCCATGTTCCCTTAATTTGGGCATCCTCCTTAAACGTAAACCCCAATCATAATTTTCCTTAAACATGGGCATCCTCCTCAAGAGTAAGCCCCAATATCAAATTCCATTAATATGGGAATCCACATTAGGATTATACCCCATTTTCCCCAATTTGGGCCTCCTTCTCAGGAGTAAGCCCTAAAGTCTCAAGTTCTCTTAATCTGGGCCTCTTTTTCAAGAGTAATCCCCAGTCATAATTCCCCTTAACTTGGGCCTCCTCTTTAGGAGTAAGCCCCAGTTTTAATTTCTCTTGATCCAGGATTCATTCTCAGGAATAAAACCCAATCATAAGCCCCCTCTAATTCGAGCATCCTCCTCAGGATTAAGTCCTATGTTAAATATCCAAATATCCATAAAGCACAAATACCTTTATGGACCATGTTCTTGGGCTTCTTCTCCAAAGTAAGTCCCGATATTCATCTATATCGGCAGTCATACATACATAATCCCAACATCATTTCTTATAATTGCATCATTCATAGAAAAATCACCAGGTTTCACTGATACCTCTTGTTTCTCACACTGAGCATGACCCACGTGAGCATAGAGCGTAAAAGTAATTATGAAATCTTTCTTTGAACCATCAATCACGCATAAAACTCATACTTCTTTACTCGAACTACGTGGGTTCTGATTCCTTTTCTAAACAAGGATTCATAGGTAGCCCATCAGTGGGTACGATCCCAACTCTAAAATAATCCATGTCCTTCTGAATGAAAATAAAATTCATGTGCCCCGCTGAGTGTCTTTAAAAACAGTATGGTTATCATAATGACCAAGAGATCTCTATAAAATGTGTTGAAGGATATAATTTTCAAAGAATCTCTAACAAATACAGATTATTCTCTATCGATCAAGAACGTCAAATACATATAAAATATTCTATAAATCTCATACATATTAATCATTGATTATCAGATCTAAGGGGAAACTCATTTTTATACTTGGTAATTTAATAAGGATTCACGAATGTAACTCAAATATATAAAGAGAGTCCCAGATTAGAAAATAATTCCCCCCAAAAGGTGTGATGAGTCCAACCTCCCATCCTCTCGACCAATGCAAATTCTTAAGCCTCATCGGTCCACAACTAATGAGCACCTACCTTTGGAATGTAGGTCTAAATGGATATAGAATCATTGGATGCTTCCTATTTTATGAATAAACCCATTAGAAACCGATTGGAATGTTTCAACCTTAAAAAAACAAGGACTATCCACATTTCCAGAGGAAAAAAAAGGTTAACCGATGTGAATCCTTAACCAAGTTAAAATGATGTTTTACTTATTTTTTAGGCCCCTATTTAAACTCAATGAAGGGGATAAAAAATAAATAAAATATGTTCTCATCCAAATGATGTAGTGTCCAAACTTATCTAGATTATGTTTATTATAGAAAACATGAAATCGTTTCCAAGATCTCTATGCGTTACAGAAAATGCATCTCTAATGCTCACACCTGTGAATGCATCTGCCACTACTCATGTTGGATCATTATCCGCTCTGAGGACGACATCACCTACTCATCATTTTCAATACTGGGTATCAGATGCACTGGTTAAGGAATACCATCCACAAGGTACCATTCCGACTCTAGAGGCCCCTCGACAAGCCCTCCAAGTCAATAATTCACCCTGGTTGTCTGGACAATGATGACCATCTATCAAGAAGTAGGTTGTGCCAACCACTGTATCCAACCATTTTGGGTCGTTATCCTCAGAACTCAATCAACAGTCCCTCCCATATTATGGGGAGGTGAATGATAAGGTCACTAAAAACCTCAATTAATGGAGACAAGAATCCTTCCCAAGGGCTCCCATCAACAATCGCCGCTAGAATCGTGCGACAGTGCGCCCTCAACATGATGAGGTTATCACCTTTAGGGGTTTGGCTTAGGTCCCTCAGACCCGAGAAGACAATAAGAACCACCAGAAGAAAAATACGGTAAAAAGGATCAGGTCCTTAATTTTCCCCCTCTAGAGAATTCTATCACGCCAACTTGGTGGCAAGCAATGAGCGGGCATATACACCCATCCGTCCTGATGTTACTACCCTTCAGTCTCGTCTGGCAGCAAAATGCCAATCCCGACAAGAAATTAGGGAAGAGTATTATTGGGAGGCATATGCACCTATTTTTAATTCATCATCTAGTCAGTAGGATCGTCTGACTACAACCAAAGAAGCTCACCAATCTAATATGGTGGCAACTGATAAGCATGGACATACACCTGTTTACAATCAACAATTTTGTCAGCAGTCTTGTGTACCATTATTGAAGGAAATTATTTAACCATACTTGACGAAGAATACACAAAAGGAACACACAAATGAAAATATTTATGAAGCCTTACAACAGTCTTGTTTGGTAGCACTCGAAGTAGTCACTCGGAAAGCTACAACGACAAATTTGGAGCAGACTCAACTCTCTACCCCCACACATGAGTACTTTCAGAATTCACAGACAGGAATTGGAGGACATGATCAAGAATACATGCCTAATCCAAGCATGGAATGGACATATATTCCCGTTACGATAGTTGAAGTCACCAAGCACATTCTGAAGATGGTGAAAGTGCAGAAGAAAATCCATGCTCATATTCTGGATTCCTATCAGAATATTATAATAGCTTCAGCATCATCAGAAGGAAAGAAATTAAAATCTATCCCTACCAGTGGAGGGACACATCAACATATCACTTTGGAACAGATACAATCCTCTATTCCAGTCCAAGAGGGTTGTGAGAAATACTCCCCCATGTCATATGGACAGTCAAGTTAGGCACATACACCTGATTTGAATAGAGATAATCATCTTAACCTAACTATTTATCCTGATCAGGCACATACACCTTCCCATAATAACCACTTTCATCAAAAAGTGGTCCCCAAAGTGAGTAATAAGGCGTCTTAGAAAAATACTCGTTCAAAACAGTCAAGAAATCAAGAGACAATCTGTAATAAGGCCTTGCTCGATGCTGGAGTTCTGGAAGCCCTCAGACAATTATCTGTTGGAACTCCAGATTCTACTCTATCATTTCCCTCTAGAGGGAACATTAATTATGATGGTATTCATTAGACACTTCCCCATGAAGGCTTGATTCATGACAGTTCGGTCGATCTCGAAGTATCATCTTTAGATGAGAGCCACAAGAACCCTCTGTGTGGCCAGAAAATCAAGTAGTAAAAGGTTTCATATTTTGCTGTAACCCACCATGGTGGTCCTCCCCATGATGCTGAATTGAGCTACGAAAGTCTTCTCCACAGTAGTAATTCTCATTTCCTGGAAAATTATTCAAAGTATAATGCTGTAATGAGAAATCCCTCTTATCTTGAGTCACATGCAAAGGTGATGCCAGTAATGTCTGATGCTTTACCGCTAGAAGGTGAAATACATTCTCAATCAGAAGATATCCAGTGTTGTAGGTTATTATTTGAACCACCCCTGGGTCATTCATATTCTATTTTGATAAATAAATTCTCTACTAATGTTGTTGAATCTGATGAAACAACAAGGATGCACCATTTCTATTCTAATCAGGTAGAAGAGTCTTCAGTTAATGATATAGAGGAAGTTCTGAGTATGAGAAAACAACTAGAGAAAGGTGAAGTGCCAGTCATGTTTTTTGCTTTGGCTGACTCCCAGTATGACATTCCAGAGATTTTGACGAAACATTGTATTCATGATATTCATCTCAACATGTGGAAAACTCTTTGTCACTTGAAATAGAAAATATTTTCTTATGATGAATATGAAAATCCTGTCAAGATAATAGAAGGGTTATAACCCAAATTGATTTGGAAACTCTTTCAGTGTCTCGGTATCTGAAGGCTGAAAAGTAGCAGAGATCCCTTCATCATTCATGAATTGTCGCACTAAAAAGATTGTGCCAGTTAATTGCCTATTCCCCATCTGGGATTCAAATTAGGGGATGGGGTGTTCATGGGGAACTACATTTCACTATACTCTCTAGTTAACAAAGCCCGCCAAAAATGGTCTCATGCAATGTTATTGCCCATGGCCGGCCACAACCAATTGGTTTTGTTTGAAATCAAAGTCTTGCTCAGGAACATGCATCAACTATTTCTTCCCAAAGTAAGGCATAAAAAGAACTAGTTGTAGAATTACTCATGCATCAGGGAAATGAGAATATAGAATAGGATTCTCTTTTAGAGCAGGCGCATCATCAGGTGACAGAAGTGTTAGAAATCATCCAGCAGTCATTTGAGCTAGGTTATTTAAGTGGATATAGGTTAATGAATCCAGCCAATTTCTAGAATAAAGTCCACAAGATCAGAAGATATTTTAATAAAGTCTTAGATGTAGCAGCTCAAGAACCAATCCAGCTTTCCAGAATGGGGACTCTTTTAACCCAACCCTCGGAATCGACAAATAGGATTTGAGGAGTTGAGCATAAACAGAAGGAACATCCCCAGTCCATAGGACTGGATACATTTTCAAATCCTCAATCTCTTCCTCAGAGAAAGTTAGTCTTCTCTTGATTAGGGAATAAGCCACAAGAGGGACGAAGAGTCGAATTATCAGAATATTCCCTCCAAATTATGGTTCTTTAAGATGTTCCTGAGGAATTAAATCAACAAAAGGCAATGTCTCATCAAGGACATGGAATAAGGAAATATTGTAGAAATTCTGATAGAAAGGATGCAATGAATTATGCATCAACAAATGTCATCAATTCCGTTGTTGCTAATCCTCCAGAATATGAGGTTCACTCATAGGTATCATATGAAGAAGTTGTTTCTCAAGTAGTTGTACACACAGACACAAATGAAGAAGTTGTGCGTACACGAAATCAATGGATTGATCAGAATCTAGGTATTCCTTCAAATAATTAACTTCCCCCTCTCTGAAAGGCGTCCAACAAGGGGAATGGAAAGTATCAGGTTACATACCCTTCCTCTGGAGATGGCCAATCACTCTCACTAGAGAAAAGGTTCACACAATAAGAGGAAGAAATGAAGGAATTAATGAGGATGAATACAGAACTACTTAAAGGTAGTCTTCCTCCTAAGCGTGCTGGAGTCTGTCAACTAAGGGAATTTGTTGCGGCTACTGAGATGAATCAATACTATCCTCCTTTACCAGTACACCCTCACAGGACTAATCTTATGGGTCATGCACAAAAACAATTAGTGGTGCTACCATCAGTTACAGTACCAGCCACCACACCTGTCCAAGCTCCAGTTATAGCAGCTGCTCAGGTCCATGCTCAAATAGATGTTTCTCAAAACATAATAACTACCATTGAGTCATTAACAGCTCAGTTGGAAGCTATGGAGGGATAATGTGAACAAATTAAACCATAAAAGAGAGCTTACCCTGAATGGGTTGATGTAATTCCTCCCCCATAAAATTTTTCTTGTGCCATAATCCCAATCATTAATGGTCCGGGAGACATAGAGAAACATGTAACACATTTTGTTTCTCATAGTGATCTGATGATGGGAACCCACAGCAACAAGAAGCAGTTAAGCTCAGGTGTTTTGTATAGTCATTACAAGGGCCTGCTTTTGTCAGGTATTCAAGCATGCAATCCCAGTCAATTACTGGATGAGAATATCTCTACCAATGATTCCTTCTTCAATTCAGCTAAAATTTTCCAAAGACAATAGTTTTTTATCTTATAAATTGTAATAAAAGGGATAACGAAAGGGTTTTAGATTTAATTTCTCACTGGAAGGGATTAACATATTAACTATTCTTAGCACTCCCTCAAGAAGAATTGTTTCCAATATGTGTGGAAAATATGCGTGATTAATTATGCACACCGTTTATCCCTGTGAAATACATAGGAGGGTTTCAAGACCTTACTTCAATTGCTCAAAAAATTGAAGAATCTCTTACAAATAATAAGGATAAAACTCGGGTAATTCCATCAGTTCTAAGAAGGAGAATGGGTAGAGCAGAGACTGCTATAATTACACTTAAACAAGAACATGTACCTACTTCTACTTCAAAAATGTCATCTTGTCGATGGGATCCACCTTTTGAGCATCAACAACAGAGGCCATTTCGTCAAGATTATCAAAGAGATCAAATACAGAAATAATTTGAGGATTTGAAGAGCAAAGTTTATTCTTTCCGAAATGAACAAGTTCCTGGTTTCTTCATTTCGGCTTTGGAAAATAATTTGGTTCAATTTCGATGTCCTAAAAGGCCAAACAAGGAAGGAGATGATGACCATCCCAACTATTTCTCATTTCATTAGATGTTGGGGCATCCAATTCATGAATGTTTTCTCTTTAAAGACCTCCTACAAAAAATGGTGGGCTTGGGACAAGTAAAAATGAAAAGTTCTTCATCCCAAGTTGTCTTTGACTCTGGAAGATTTTATTCCATATACTTCAAAGACACATGCACCACCCCACCAAACGGAACAACCTAAATTGGCTAATCAGGCAGAGTCTTCATCAGATGAAGAGTTGATCTTTTGTTCTGTTAACATGATTCACTTAACAGATCCTTATGCCAGTCACAGTTTCGATCTTGATGAGCCTGAGTTTCCTGTATCAAACAGAGGAATTAGAGGGAGTTCCAGAGGTCTGGGATATAGAAGAAGACATAGATATCCCAGAAACCACTATTCTAATTCTACCCCTTCTAGAACTGTATATGTAGCAGAAACTCGTGGAAGATCCCTTCAACGAGCTCAAAAAGAACAAGAAAGTTCATCCATGCATAGATGATTCAGTCCTGGTACAGTTATTTTGGATGATCGGTAATAATTTACACCTTATTCCATTCAACATTTAAATATACCTAGTCAGTCTAATCCTTCAAATCAATGAGTATTTCCAACTCCTACCCTGATACAAGAAGCAAAAACTTCTAAGGCACCTTAGAAACCACATGTTCATGTTGGGAGACGCAAACCTTTGCTCCAAAAGTATGATGTCTTCAAGAATTTGGCCCATGTACTGGCCAACTTATCAATTCTGGATGCTTTAAATCTATCAATGGATCTTCGGGAGGCACACATTGAGGATTTATCAAGCCCTCAGAAATTCTAAATTGAAATTTATGCGGCTAAAGTCTACCTTGTAGAGAATGATCCTGCACAATTCCATGCAATGATATCTTTTATAGATGAAAATGAAGATGATTTTGTGCATTGACATATTGGACCTTTGTATGTATTTGGAAAGGTCAACGATATAGACATCCAAAGAGCTTTCATTGATAATGGTTCAAGAGTCAACATTATCCGCATTCGTACACTTCATCGATTGGGCCTCACCGAATCAGATTGATCTCCTTATAATTTGATGTTGCAAGGATATGATAAAAATGAACAAGAACATCTGGGCGATATCACACTCAAAACTCAATTTGGAGATCATGTATCCAATTCATATTTCATGGTTGTTCGTCATGACACAGATTTCAACATTTTTCTTGGATGACCTTGGCTACATCAACATGTAGCTATCCCTTCATCATACCATCAATGTCTCAAATATTGTTTCAATGGTCAAATTAGGACATTGTATGGTGATTATTCCCCATTCAAAACATGTGAATATCAATGCATTGAGGCAGAATTCTATCACATGGAGGGAAAGGAGGTATCTACGACAAGGGAGGTTACCAAAGTTAATGCTTCATATGCTTTGGAAAATATTCCAGTACACCCATTTATACATGTGAGTGCAGATTATGTGTTTCCTATAAGTCAAATTGACAGGATATACCCAAATCCGAATACTCTTATGGAAATTTCCATAAAGTCAATTACTGCAATCAAGCCATACAACATGGGAGAAATTGGTGATTCATAAAGCAATGATGAAAGCTCAAATGGAGATTTATTCATTTCATCCATTGAAATCTAGAAATTCTATACATCATCAAATAGGCCATAAGATGTTATAAAAATGTCAGAGATGAATGATGATGTTGATTCTCAATACATTATCTCCACTTTGTTACCCAAGGAAGACCCTTCATCGTTAATAGGGTTAGAAATGGTAGCCTCTTCTTCAAGATGTTCAAATTTTAACATCTCTCATGATCATGAAAATTCTACTTCATAATCTACTATACAAGTAGAAACTAAAGAAATAACACGTGTTAAATAAGTAGAGGAAGATCTCAGGGATGATCCTCCAGCTTTTGAAGAGGGTATCTCTACCACAGTGGATGAACCCATAGAAATAAATCTGCATACAAAAGAAGATCCATGCCCCCATACTAACTAGTGCGGCCATGATTCTTGAAGAGCAGGAAATGTATATTTCATTTTTGAAGCAAAATCGAGATATATTTTCATGGAACTATACATAAATGTCAGGGCTTGAACCTGAAATTTCTACTCATCGTTTGGTTTTTCTAGAAGAACATCGAGGATTCAAGCAAGCCGCAAGAAGAACACACCCAACTTATGCTTCCAAAATTGATGCTGATGTGGATAAGCTTATCAAAGATAAATTTTTCAGAGAAGTTCAATATCCCAAATGGTTGGATAATATTTACCCTGAGAAAAAGAATAATGGACAAATTAGAGTTTTCATAGATTTCAGAGATCTTAATCAGCATTGTCCCCAGGATGATTTTCCAGTTCTGATCGCAGAACTCTTAATTGATGCAATAGCTGGCTATGAAGCACTATCCTTAATTGATGGATACTCTGGGTATAATCAAATCTGAATAGATCTAGAATATGAAGAATATACAACCTTCAGATCCCCTCAGGGTGTGTTCTTCTATCAGGTAATGCCCTTTGGCCTGATGAATGCAGGCGTAACATATCAACATGCCATGCATCATATCTCTAAACCCTTTTTAGGGAAATTTTTTGAATGTTATGTGGATGATTTTATGTTTAAATCCAGTAAACGTTCTAATCACTTGTACGATTTGGAAATCATATTCCACAAATATCGGCAACACAATTTGAAGATGAACCCCTTAAAATGTGCTTTTGGGGTAACCTCATGAAAATTTCTTGGTTTTGTTGTACACCATCATGGTATCGAAGTTGATCCTGAGAAGACAAAGTCAATCCTTGTTATGTCACCTCCACGAAATTTTAATGAATTGAGAGGACTTCAAGGACACTTGGACTATATTTGGCATTTATTCGCCAATCTGTAAGGAAAAAGTTTTCCATTCATCGAATTGATGAAGAATGGAGTCACTTACCAGTGGAATGAAGAATGTCAAGAAGCATTCAATATTCTCAATAAATATCTCTTGAGTCCACCAATATTATTGCCAAATGTTGAAGGAATACCACTTATTCTTTATGTGACAGGTTTAGAGAAATCATTGGGTTCCTTCCTTTCCCAAAAGAATGATGCTGGGAATGAAAACAACCTTTAATATTTCATTCGGACTATGCTTGAAGTAAAAACCTGATATTCTAGTATTGAAAGGTGCTTCCTAGAATTAATCTTTGTAGTTCAGAAATTGAGACACTACTTGCAACATCATGAGGTCCAATTGGTATCTCGCAATAACCTGCTCGAAATCATCCATAG
This sequence comes from Viscum album, assembly GCA_963277665.1. Lineage (NCBI taxonomy): Eukaryota > Viridiplantae > Streptophyta > Magnoliopsida > Santalales > Viscaceae > Viscum > Viscum album. The sequence continues at coordinate 2,121,684,035 of OY728120.1, forward strand.
TTGTTCAATGCTTACCGGATGTCTGGGAAGCTTGGATGTTATTTTGCAGAAATTTGATATCCAGTATGTGTCTCAAAAGGCAATAAAGGGACAACCTATGGCTTATTTCCTTTCTAAACACCCTTTAGTAGAAGATACATCTTTAGATATTTAATACCCTGATGAGGAAGTCATTTCTATTCAAGATAATCTTAAAACATGGGAAATGTACTTTGATAGTGCTTCTAGAAGTCCAACAGGGAAGAAAATGGAAGATCCTAAATTCAAAAATGTTGGGTTAGGAATTGAACTCATTTCTCTGGAAAAGGTAGTGCTACCCAATTCCTTCTTATTGTGGGAAGGCGGTACAAATAATGAAGAATAATATCAATCTCTCATCACAAGATTGGAGTTTGCGCTTCAAGAAAAAGTGAATCACATAATGTTTAAAGGTGATTCAGACCTGGTAATCAAACAATTCAATGGGGATTATGCCATCAGAAAATAAGAGTTAATCCCTTTTTATGATTATGTCAGAGTGTTAATGGCGGAATTTTCTTTGGAACTGACAATTTCTTATTTCCCACAATCACAAAATACCCAAGCTAATGCACTGGCTAATATAGCGTCAACTCTAGAAGATCCAAATCGGGATGAAACAATCATCATTATTTCCCACCGTTGTACAATTTCACCTTATGTTCAAACCAGAACAGAGGAAATCAATGAAATTAGTCCCATTTCTGAACCATATGGTCATACTATAGGATGGATGACACCTATCAGGGAATACCTTCAAAATGGAACACTTCCACCTGATAGAGCCGGGAAAGAACAAATCCAGCGACGAGTGGTAAATTTTACTCTTTATGATAGCCCTGATCACCTATAAAGAATTATCTACAAAAGAGGTTTTGATGGCGTTTTCTTCAGATGCATTGATAGTGAATAGACAATGGCTGTCATAAAAGAAGTACATGCAGGATTCTGTGGTGCCCATTAGTCTAGACATAGACTGTCTGATCAAATTCGAAGGCTTGGATACTTTTGGCCTTTAATTATACATGATTGTGTTGATTTCATGAAGAAGTGTCATTCATGCCAATTTTGTTCCAACTTCATTCATCAACCCCCAGAGATGCTTCATACAGCTATATACTCATGCCCATTTTCCACATGGGGAATGGATATAGTGGGACCTTACCCTTCTGCTACATCCTTAGAGTTTAAGTATATTCTTACTACTACTGAAATCTTTCCAAAATGGGAAGAGGAAATACCTCTCAAAGAAGATAGTTCTAAATGAATTGTTAGCTTCATCAAGTCTCACATTATTACTATATTTGGTCTCCCTCATACCATATTGATGGAAAATGGAACCAACTTCTATTCATCCGAGGTAGAGAAGTTGTATCAAGAATACAACATCAAATCCAACCATTCATCTTGGTATCATGTAGTGGCCAATGGAAAAACAGAATCCTTTAATATGACTCTTTCAAACATACCACAAAAGATGGTTGATAAAGATAAGAAATCATGGTCTAATAAACTTTTTCATGCTTTTTGGGCTTATCGAACCACCACCTTCAATGCTACGTGGTCTACTCCATATTCATTGGTATATGGAATGGAATCAGTCTTTCCCATTGAAGTTCAATTACATTATATCAGAGTAGCCATTTGTGGTCAGTCATCTATAGATGAACGATCTCAAAAGCGATTGGATGAATTTGAACGATTAGATTAAAAAAGATTATGCACCCTGCATCACTTGGAAGTCTATCAGAATCGAATAGCACGAGCGTTCAAAAAAATTGTTTATCTTCGTTCATTCATTCAAGGAGAATTCATTTTGGGTCTCAAAACTCCAATGATACCAGGAAATAAACCTCCTGAGCATGAGGCAATGTGGGAAGTACCTTACTAAATACATAAGGTCTACTCTAATGAAGCTTATTCTTGAATCTCAATGGATGGAGAACTCATCACGACTCCAATCAATGAATGATTTTTGAAGAATTATTTTGTGTTACACAAATACAATACATCCAACAAGATGTTAAACTGCATAACCATAATCCTAGATAAACGACATTAAATTGTGCACCTCTTCATCCCACATGACGTTAAACTGTGAAAAAGTCCATAATACGTCCTAGTTACATAACGCTAGACTGTACATCACTCAATCCTCTAACATGTTGTTAAATAGTATAGTCCCTATTTCGTCCATCATGCCGTTAAAATGTGTTGTCCTTACTACATGACATTAAACTGCATAGTCCCCAAAGTCCATACTGCAAGACTTTAAACTGCATAATCTTCTCTTTTGTCCTAGCTATATGACGTTAAACTATACATCCCCCTCTTTTTTCCTTACTACATGACTTTAAACTGCACATTCACCCCACTGCCTAACATGACGTTAAACTATGTTCAGTCACTTATACGTCCAACATGACATTAATCTGTGCATCATTAGGGTTGTTTCTACCTTTTATTTCTCACATCGAGTATGACTCACATGAGATTATAGTAAACTTCAACCATAACACCCTCTCTGGGCCGCTAATGATGCGTATGTCCCAACACCATTTTTAGGTCATTGTCCTCAAGAACAACTTGATCCCCAAATCATTCTTCAATAAAACTACACGGACATTGATCCCTGCCTTCTAGGCTTGGTACGTAGGCAACCTCCCAAGGTTCAAGCCCAAAACCAATCTCTTCCCATCGGGTCACCTCCATCTCATACGATGATGATTCAAGAATCCTCCACTAGAACCAATATTGTTTACATTGGTTCCCCATCATCCTTGCTATATGTCATTAAAATATTCACATTTTTTTCCCGTACGATAATAAACAACAACATTCTTTGACACCCTCACCTGAGAGGGAATTATTATTTAAATTGATCTCCAATCATGTTATATTCCAAATATTATGTGAATACACTGCAATGCCTGAACCTTTAATCTTGGGTCAAACCATCGCTGTACTAAAGTCCCCTTTCACCCTTCATATGTACAAACCAAATCTGTACAGAGGATATTTCAAGAACTACGTGCGGCTTGATTCTCATCCTTATCGGATACGTAGGAATGTTCGAGCGACCCTCGAATCCAGCCCCAAGTCTTTAGGCCTAACCCTAGATTCCACTTTTAGTCCCTCGGCTGGAAATTCCCCCTGTGAAAAAATGAATGTGATATGAATACCCTAGTATTCATTCACATTAGGTTTAAAAAAACACTTTGTATTCATCATTATGGTCTGAGCTCTATGACCCTAAACTAAGATCCCCTACACTCTCATCCCACATGACGTTAAACTGTATTTCAATAACTATGTATGGATTAATTCTCATTCTTATAGGATACGCAGTGAAGTCCAGCACCTCAATTTAGGACCCATCCACAACATGATTATGTTTAGAATTGGTATGTGTATCTCTACATGCATTGAAAAATGCCCATTTTGATGTATCATACTCCTAACCTTAAATACTTCCAGATCTCCATAACCCTTTTCATGACTTCTGGTAACAAAATTTCCGATACCTAAGAGTTCTTTTTCCTGACTATGCAGCATGTGCCCTTAGGTAGCCTAGCATAAAAGGCCTACATAACAGACCTGTCAGCCAATAGATGATATTATTTGACTATGCAGCCAATTCCCTTAGGTGGCCCTGTATAATTGAACCCCCTAATGGGTTTGTCAAATATAGGTAACTTCATTCTTGGGAAGAAAGCCTCTTTTTTACTTATTTGACTTAACGAAAATATGTTGGGATCCTAAAAAATAACCACCCTTATCATATTTGTCCCATAATCTTTTACAAGATCTAAAAGTATTTAAGTATATGGTTTATATTTCCCTTCCCTGCGTTTGGGTTAGACCTTCGAAGGAGTGACATTCATCATATTCTTAGACAATCTTGATTGGAAATATCCTCTCCATATTCAAGTACCTCTCTCCATATAGCAGACTCTATGCATTGGAAAAATTGAATCCCACAAACTTCCACTGTATTTTTAGCAATAGAAAAGTAAAATTTCTAAGTGTTCATTTGTATGACTATGCAGCACGTGCCCTTAGGCGGCCTGTCATAAGTAGTCTACAAAACGGACTATTCATCCAAAATATTATATTATTTGACTATGTAACCAATGCCCTTAGGTGGCCCTGCATAATTCAACCCCCTAACAGGTTTGTCAAATAATGGTAACTTCACTCGTAGGACATACTTCTTCTAATGCCTCGTATCCCTTTTTCCATATCATTACTCAGATTCAAAATTTCTTAAGTCATAGTTTACATGTTTTACCCCATACTTGAGTGTGGTAATATGTTTTCAGATAAATTATCATGGAATTGTGTCAATTTTAATCCATTTGGTCAAATCTATTTCTACCTTAAACATTAGCCATTTTATGTCCGACGTGCATGACATTAAACTGCCTACAATAGACAAGGGAACTCTGAACAAAAGTCAAGTCCCATCCCACTAAAAATACATTTTGAACGATTTAGGAAATATTGAACAATAAAAAGATTCAATGTTTATAGGGTTATTTATAATAATCCTAGAAAAAATTAAACTATTATTACTAGGCCCATTGGCTTAGGTAAAAATTTTAAGTAGGTATCAAATGAATGCTGTCACAAATGTTTGATGATGAAAGTGTATTTCATTGATGCAAAAGAGTTAGAAGGACATCTACAGATTGGAGTCTCTTCTATTTTTCAAGGATTAAAAGATAATTCAACATAAATCGTCATTTGATTTAAGGCATCCCGAGATTCAACAGCAGCCACTTGATGTTCATGCACTCGACCTGCTTTACTTTTTTCAGCTTGATGGAGTGCTTTTTTTTGGCTTCAGCGATGGATTTAATACCACTTTTTTGAACTCTTTCTAGTGAATTGTTAAGATGGTCAAGTTCCCCAGTAACAACATCTAACTTTTGCTGAAGGTGCATCTGCTGGAAAACATTCTCCTTGATCTTATGCTTCAGCTCATTAAACATGGAAGCATGATCAGCCTCGGCTCGGGACACCATAGCCTCAAATTCACTGATATTGGCCAACAGCCTCACTCTAGTCAGGTCTTGATGGTACCTCTACTTCTGGTCCCTCCTTAAAATGACTTGTTTCACCACATCATAGATCTCTTGATATCCAAAACCACCTTGTCCCAACATGATGAACAAGGATGACTGTCACAGGATCTTCGAAGATAGATCTTCTAGAGGCACTTAAAATATAATCTTCTATATGTTCTGCCATGCCTTGTGTCGTGAAAACTGGAGCGCCTTTTGTAACTCTGGGTATGATTTAGCATCACTGTCACGAGGGGGAATATAATTTGGGATTAATGCACTTAGAGAAGTGCCCTCTTTTTCTCCTTCCCCAATGACCCTTGTTACTTCACTTTCTATTCCCGTTGGGGCGGAGGCTGAGGTTTCACATCCAGATCTAGCCACTTAAATTGATAGACCTACATAGTCAATTAAAATTATTGGTTAATTTTAAAGGATAGAAAAATATTATTAAGTTGTCTTACAAATTAAGTACAACCACAAATATTTTTATCTCTTACCCAACGATAGATCAACATCATGAGAAGGATCCTACCCATCATTCCAAGATTCAATATGATTTTCAGGACGTGTTTCAGGAATGTGTACCAGGTTCATCTCCACTTGAGCTAGTGTCACTATAATAGTAGGGTTGTCCATACCACCTTTAGGCATTGGAAGTTTAGTAGCTTGCTCAGTTGAAACTACACATTTTATCCAATCATGGTTATAGATTTAATAAGATGTTATTTTAACAGGACGAAGGATAACACTCATGTCCAAAATCATCTAACTTTCATCGTAATTTAACATGATCTAAAATGTCTTCAAAAGATGTGTCATGTTTCATCAATTCATCCATATATATCTCATATTCCTAGTCAGTATCACCAGTGGGAGCATTCAATGTATCTTCTTGGAAACCCTCATCCTACAACCCCTGACCCCAGAATGTTTCATCAGATAAAATTACATCATCAGTTGCAGTGGCCGCCAAATGTTCTGGTGCAGGTGTTAAACATAAAGTATCACATAATGGATGTCAGTTGACGTTTTCAATCAATATTTTATGAATCATTGTTAAATTACCAAAAGTATTCCCTTCTCTCCTTGTAGAAGTATCAAGAGAAGTACTAGGAACAAACACTGGCTCTTCTTCAGGAGCATCCATGTCATCATGAATTTGCGACTGTTCACCAGCACCCTCCTTCATAATCAGATGAGGGTCGGTCCTCTCCCTCAAAAGGGAAATTGAAGAATCCCCTGTAATCCCATGAAGTATGAGCAACCTTTGCATGGGTTATGACTCATGACTATCCAAAGGACATACCACTACTGATGAAGCGTTTAGCTGTGGACATATTCCTTCAATGTCTTTGCTTCTTCGGCTTTTTGAGACTGATGAAATCATCATCTCGAAATACAAGAATTGGAGAATGAAGAACCATGTCTAACTCCTCTTCCATGGCTTGTTGTCCTGGATATATTTCACATGGATCATGAGGATATTCATTTTCCCCGATGACAGTACCACCAGGGCTATACTATGGTGAAGGAACCTCATCAGTTCCCTTATTTTCAAGCTACAAGATGATGAAAGTAATTTCATTGAGTAACAAAGCATTAAATGAAATTAAGTTGCAATATAAATAAGGAAATATACTTAAATATTCAGGAGCCATGTAATCATGCCACTCCTCATCTCCGAAAGCACCAGTCCCCTCAGTGTTTCCACAATCTATCATTTCCTTCAATCGCTTTGTGACAGGAATGGAATCATCTGTGGCATATATGAGCATCACCAGCTCTCTAATGTAATCCCGCACTTAATCGGGGTTATCCTCAAAACAGATATTTGTAGAAGCCCAAAGATTCCCTATTCTAGGGATGTGTAGCCCCTCGCACAGATCCATCCAAGCAGTTTCAGCATCACAATATAAACTCCATCGTGTCTAGACAGCCTCTGGTTGTAGATATTCCACATATGTAATAGAAGGCTGCGAGGAGGGTCCTACAATCTTGAACTTCATCTTCATCCCAACTCCTGAAATCACATATAGAGAATAAGTAAATGAAACTTTTTGCTCTATAAAGTAATAGAGATTAAATTGCCTCAATGACTTAACTCACTAGGAGTGGATGGAGTGGGTCTCTTGATTCTGACAGGAGGATTTTATATGGCATGAGGTTTCTTTGACACATGTTGTGCCTCATCATCCCCATCTTGAGAATACGTTGAGTCAACCCTGTGTGAGGAACTCAGCGAATCAGCTCCGGGTGTAGAAAAGTCACCTACAGATGAAGGGTTTTTTCTCGACAGTTCTCTTCTTATTCCCCACCTGATGAACTCAAGGATTCAATACCCTTTCAAGATATGATGCTACCCAGTTCTTGGCATACCATGTAGTCAAGTTACTCGCTACTTTATCAACTGGTAGATCAAACACTGGCCCGGTCTTCTCCATAGATGTCATCAACCATAGTTGTTAGGCAACCATCGGATGCTGCTCTGACCTGAAATGCATAGAAGGGGATATAATAGTCTACAGTAGACACTTGAATTGGCGTGCAAATCTATATAGAGCATAGGCCTCGCATATAATATCTCCGTCAATCCTGGTGTCCAATACACCATCTCTGTAAGCTAGCATGCATGAACATAGTTCCAAGCCAGCTATTCTATCCTAAAAAAACTGCCCGGTTGGCGGGTTTCCATAAGGAATGAAATGTAATTCCTTGAACATGCTCAACCTCACCTTCATATCATAGTAGTTGAGAGACAATGGAGAAATTGCAGAAAATGCCTGAACTGATAGACTGATAATCATCCAAGAACCTGTACTCCATTCTGTACAGCATATGTCCTGAAATGAGCTGTGATCCATCCCCAAAAAACATGGAAAGGTCCCACTATTCTCAAAGAAGACATACCCATAAAGACATGGAGAAAAATATTGTGAATCTTCTCCAAAATGGTGGTGTCCAACCCAACCATTTTCCTCTCATCCAACTTGGCTACCACAACAATGGTCCATGGCCTGACTCCTCCCTTCAAATCCCTGATTGGTAGAAGATAAACACTAAGCCACAAGTCTAAGAAGCCAGCCCGGCGGGTCTTTTCTAGGATTCTCTGATCCACTTCGTACCCCCACTTCTCAAATTTTCCCACATCTAGAGTTGGTCAGAATGTGCAAGAATAACCCCTCTTCTCTATTCTGGGGAAAGTAGTAGGAATAGTATAGGTGGGCCCCTTCACCTCATTCCTGGTAAGAAACATATCCATCTACACCTCTAGATGAATATCATTTATAGAATTAGTTTTTTAGGTCTTGGAATTCTTGATCATGTACAAAAGTTTCAATAATTCCTAATCCAAAGCCGAAGTCTTTTCCAAATAATTCAATGTCTCCTTGGGAGGGATGAATTAATCATATATATCACCTAAAATTTGAGCCCCAAACATCTTGTAGACATCCCACAAATTGATTCCTAGTTCTCCATGAGTCAGATGGAAAGAATTGGTTTCTGGGCTCCAATGACTGATTAGCTCCTGCACAAAGTTATCATTCCTCTAAACGTATGTCTTCCCAACCCAGAGAGATTCATATACTACAGCTCCTTCAAGATCCTCGACAAATTTTGTGTAGGTTTGTCACGACCAATATGCCCACATCCAAGTCGGCTTCACACCTCCTCCAGGAAAAAAGTTCCAACTCTTCTTCCAGCTTTTAGACTGATCTATCTGAGAATTTCGAAATATTTAAGGATAAAAATGTGGTTGCAGCTCAGGATTGTGAGGTTTCAGATCTGGGGCTCAAGGGCTATGATTCATTATGTAGGTATTCTCCACTATTCCATTATATACAAATGATCCTCCAATTGAGACATTTGGTGATGAAAAATTGGTGTAAGTCTAAAACAAAGAATGTGGGAGATAGTTCTTTGGCTTGGAATGTTGACTTCTTGCTGATGACCATGCCCATACAGAGGTAGGTAAATTATTTGTGAGAAATTAAGATCATAATTCTTAAAATACTAGGCTTGATCTGCGAGAGTTCTATCAAAAATTTTATAGTAATCCTAGCCAACAACGTTCGTCATATCATCAATCCGCTTGCTGGCCAGCTCATCAGCCATTCCAATTCTTCTAGGAGCCATTTAATCTACTCAAAGGTCGAATAATTAACTCTTATGTAAGTTTATTTTTAATTAAATTTTAGATTAAAAGTGGAAATAATGGTTAAGGAATTACCACACGCAAGTCCAATGTTGGCGCGCAAGTGTAATTGTGGCGCGCAAGTTTGGGCGCACAGATATCACCGCGCAAGTCAAACTAGCTCGGCAAAAGCGCGACATGAACATAAGCAATGAACCGCAGAAAATCAAGACACTAGCAAGACGAGAGTAACCTGTGTGGAGAGAGCACAGAGGTTTAAAATCTGGTTTCTTTGTGCAAGAATGGCCACATATTTTAGGCCAAGGCTTTACCCAGTGCGCCATACCATGTGCGGATCTCACCTGATCGCATCCACTTGTGCGCACAAAACTTTCTCACCACAATTTCTTTTTCTTCTCCTTTACCTCAGAGTCAAATCCTCCTTCTATTCAGATCCAACTCTGAGTGGGGACTTTTGTTGACACTACTTTCCTTCACAGAGTCTAACGACTGAAAAAAGGGGAATACCTTATCATAAATTGATTCATCCTTTGAAGAATCATAAAAAATTGACAAAGGCATGAACAAGTATTTGTTTTAGAATGGGCTGCGGAAGATTTATCATGGTTGCACTAGTATACTTGCATTACACATATTGGCCGCGCCCTATTGGATTTTCACCCATGGTCTTCAGTTACCTATAAATACCCCTTGTGGGCCCCCCATTTCGGGGATGAAAAATTCCAAATGTCAGATTTAAGCTCTATGTGCCCTAGTCTCTACTTGAAGTCTTACGAACACTTCTATGGTAATTTCATAACTATAATGGAAGATCTAAAGAGGGGGAACAAGGACTAACTGTTGAAATTCATCAACACATGCATGACTAAGTGTCTAACCCTTAAGGGAAATGAAGACACTTGCACGCCACTTTATCCCTTCAACAAAACTTGCACACCACACTTTTGGAAGCCTTTAGGGGTAATACTAAGGGCTTGAGATAAATATCGCCCAAGTATTACCCCATGGGTTAACCTTCATGCATGTACACATGTTTCGCAAAAGTATACTTGCACAAACAATACATGCGCACCCCAACATGACTTGCGTGCCTTCGGCTTTTTGGGTACCCCTCCTGCTTATTCAACTCATTTCTTCAAATACTCCACTCCTCATCAAGATTTATCATCCAAACCCTCTTAAAAGAAATTTTTGGCATGGTTCATTTGTTGAATTCCTTATCTAAAAGGAATTATGTGGAACATCTCTCAAAACCTAGTGATTTACATATATTTATGTCTCTAAGTTTAGAGATTTCATTCATTCAACCCCATCCATTATGATGAGAAGATCCTTAATCATGGAATCCTACTTAGGAGTAAGCCCCAAGTTCCCTAACATGGGCCTCCTTCTCAGGAGTAAGTTCCAATCCAAGTTCTCTTAATATGGGCATCCTTTTTAGGAGTATGACACAATCATTATTTTTCCATAAACTTGGGCATCCTCCTCAGGAGTAATCACCAATCTCAAATTCCCTTAATATGGGCATCCTACTTAGGAGTAAGCCCCATAACCCCAATTTGGGCCACCTTCTCAGGAGTAATCCCCAAAGTCTCAATTCCTCTTAACCTGGGCCTCTTTTTCTGGAGTATTCCCTAGTCATAATTCCCCTTAACCTAGGCCTCCACTTTAGGATAATCCATAGTTTTAATTTCTCTTGATTTTGGATTCCATTTCAAGAATAAAACCCAAACATAAGTCCCCTCTAATTTGGGCATCCTCCAAAGGATTAAGTCCCATGTAAAGTATCCAAATATCCATAAAGGCCACTTACATTTATGGACCTTGTTCACAGACATCTTCTCTGAAGTACGTTTCATATATCTGGGCAGTCATACATACATAATCTCCACATCATTTCATATAATTTCATCTTCCGTGGAAGAATCGTCAGGTTTTACTAATACCTCTTGATTCTCACACCAATCATGACTCAAGTGAGCTTAGAGTGTAACAGTAATGATGAAACCTTTCTTTGAGCCATCAATCATGCATAAACCTCATACTTATTTACTCTTACTACGTGGGTTTCGATTCCTTTTCTAAACAAGGATATGTAGGTAGCCCATCTGCGGGTATGATCCCCACTCTGAAATTATCCATTTCCTTTTGAACGATAATAAACTTCAAGTGCCCCACATAGTGGATTTAAAACCAGTATGGTTATCACAATGACCAAGAGATATCTATATAATGTATTGAAGGATACCATTGACTAATAATCTCTAACAAATACATATGATTCTCTATCGATGAAGAACCTCAAATATGTATAAAATATTCTCTAAATATCATACATTTTAATCATTGATTTTCAAATCTAAAGGAAAACTCATTTTTATACTTGGTAATTTAATAGGGATTCACAAACGTAATTCAAATCTATAAAGAGAGTCCTGGAGTAGACAATAATTCCCCCTAAAAAGGGGTGATGAGTCCGACCTCCCATCCTCTCGACCTCTGCAAATTATTTAGCCTCATTAGTCCACAACTAATGAGCACCTACCTTTGGAAAGTAGGTCCCAATGGATATAGAATCATAGTATGTTTCCAGTTATAAAAATAAACCTGTTAGAAACCAATTTGAATGTTTGATCCTTAAAAAAACAAGGACCATCCCCATTTCTAGAGGAATCAACACCCCAAAAAACAAAAAGATTCCAAAAGTAGACTACAAAAAGGGGACACTAACAACACCAAGACCAATAATGAAACTTCATCACTTACCAACCAAGTATTAACCAACATTCAGCAGCTCACAACCAAGCAGCGACCATCATCCAATATAAAAAATTCCATCATCAAGCACCTCCTCAATAAATAGGTCCACTTCCTATAGCACAGATCCATCGGAACCAAACTAAAAAACATCAACTTCATCACATCCCATCCAAGCCAAAATCATCCCGAAACACAATTTCCATAATCCATCACCTCCTTTCCAAGAAGATAAAATGCCACCAACACAATACCAAAAGCTTCACTAGTCTCTTGAACCTCTTTACCATGAAGATCCACCACCAGCAGTGCAGAGCCACTAGCACCAAACTTGAAAAAATCAGCTTCATCACATCCCATCCCATCAGCATCCATCGTCCAGCACCACCATTATTGAAGAACATATTTTACTTCCACACCTCACTAGTAGAAAACTATCCTATACCAACGGTCTGGAACCATTGGTATAGGCCTCTAATCCATTAGTATAGCCTATACCAACGGTTTGGAGAACCGTTGCCAAGAAAGCCGTTGGGATAGGTTTATACCAACGGTTTTGGGAAAACCATTGGTATAGACCTATACCAACGGATACCAATGGTTTTGGAAACTGTTGGTATAAGTAATATGAAAATCTATACCAACAGTTATGGAACCGTTGGTATATGTATTTCAAAAAAAACATTCGCTGGGATTTGATCCGAGGACCCCTAGTTTATCATTAAACGACTTAAGCACTAACCTAACATGACTTTTGTGAACACAATTATATAAATATATATATATATTCTCATTATTATTTTAAATTTTGATTTATATAATGTTCTTGGTAAGAATATCTGATAAAAAATAAAAGGAACTATACCAATGGTTGTCAAAACCGTTGGTATAGACCTATACCAACAGTTTTGACAACCATTGGTATAGTTCCTGATTTTTGATTCAATTCTGCGGCAAAGGTTGATTTGTTGGGGACCTTTCCCAATGGTCTGTCCAAACCATTGGGAAAGGTGTCCATAGAGTGGAATTTTCCCAATAGTTTTTCCAAACCTTTGAGAAAGGGTATACCTATCCCAATGGTTTGGAAAAACCGTTGGGAAAGGTGGCCACAAATTGGGCTTTCCCAACAGTTTTTACAAACCTTTGGTATAGAAGCGTTGGGAAAGGTCATATTTCCAGTATTTCCTCGTAATACAGTGGGAAAAAACAACATATCTCTCACATTGACACACACCAATTTCCATAGCTACATCAAAATAATCAAACAAACCAGAACCATATTAACTGAAAATTCAATCAGAATACCCCTAACTAGATGAAAATCCCATCCAACCATCAAATCCACCAACCGAACCATCCATAACAAAGGATAAATCATATAACTTCTAAATTTTAGAAATCGTAAACTTTGGGCCACCATCACACTAGATAATCATATGATCAACACCTTATAAGAGACAATATACCAAATTTCAGGCACCATCAAAGAAGAAACCGAACACTAAAACAAAAAACTAGAGGACCAACCATCAATGAGGCCAAAACATGTGACGGCGTTGCAAAATTCTCCACCACTAAGGCCCTAAACATCACTAACTCATCCTTGGAAACCCTATATCTGCATCATCGTTTAGGATTCCACATAGAAAAGGCTAAGCCGCTGAGGAAACTGGAAAACACCCGCAGCTAGGAAACTGAAAAACTCCACTGAAGCCCATCGTCATCGAGATCACACCTCACAAATAAGGGGTGGTGATAAAAAATTCAGTAAACCATTACTCCCAAATATTTCCCACTCTTCCATGGAACTGAAGCGCCGCACAACAAAGAAACCAGATCTGAGATGCTCTAACATGGCTCTGAAACGATGCACCAATGGTAGACTAGATCTGGACCACACTTCAATGAAACTAGACCGCCTCATACCTAGGATACTAGATATAACCCATTCATCCATGGTTGAAACCTTCGTCCATAGTTGACGACAAAGAACTTGCAAAATCATAACCAAGACAGAGGAAAATCACCACTAAAGGAGGGAGAAACAACGTTGTGACGGCCGATGCCATGGAAGCCAATGCTGCAAAGAAGGCACCTCCCCACCAAAGAAGACGCACTACATGAGGATGCGACATCAAATGGAAACATGATTGCAACCAGGAGACACTTACACTATCCTCGTTCATGGTATTTTAGGGGTTTTAAGGATTCTTAGGGTTTTTAGAGTTTTTAGGATTTTTAGGTTTTTATAAGTTATTTGTTGATATTCTAGGTTTTTTAAATGTTTTTTTGGGTTTTTAAGGGATTTATAAGGTCATTAGGGTTTTTTGGGTTTTTTTTATTTATTCAGGGTTTTTATGGTTTTAGGGGTTTTAGGGATTTTATGAATTTTTTAATATTTTACAGGTTCAGGGTTTTTCAGGTTCTTTTAGGGTTTTTTAGGGTTTAGGGGTTTTTATAGTTTTTAGGGTTTAACTGGTTTCTTAGGTTTTTTATGTTTTTTTAATTTTTTACAATGTTTAAAGATTTTAGGTTATTTTAGGATCTATATATGGTTATTAGAACTTTTAGAGGGATTATGGTTGTTTATCGACTTTTCTGGTGTTTTAGGTGTTTTAGGGTCTTTTAGGGGTTTTATGGTTTTTAGGGGTACATTTTGTTTTTAGGATTTTTGGGTATATAGTGGTTTCTAGGTGTTATTAATGTTTTTAGGGTTTTCAGGGTTTTGAGTTTTTTTGGGTTTTAGGGGTTTTATGGTTTTTATGGTTTTGGTTTTTTTTCGTTTTAATGATTTTATGTTTTTTGGGGGTTTTTGGATTTTCTTATTGATTATAGGGTTTTGTGGGGATTTTCAGGATTTTTTATGATTTTATGGTTTTTTTTGGGTTTATGGGTTTTAAGTTTTCTATGGTGTTTCAAGGGTTTTTAGGTTTTTAGTGGTGTTTTAAGGTGTTTGGGGTTTCATGGGATTTAGTTGGGTTTAGTGTTTTAAGGCCTTTTACGATTTTTAAAGGTTTTAAATTTTAGGGGGTTCTAGGATTCCTTAGGTTTTTTGGGGTTTTTTGGTTCTAGGGGTTTTGGATTATTTTTGGATTCTTAAGGTTTTTTAGTGTTTTAATCGATTTTAGTGTTTTTATGGGTTTTTTATTTTTAATTTTATTTATTATTTAATTTTTTTTAGTGTTTTAGGGTTATTTTAGGGATTTTAGGTTTTTGGGGGTATTTATTGTCCTTTTTGGTATTTTAGGTTTTAATGGGTTTTTATGGTATTATGTCTTTTTAGGGACTTTTAGGCTCTTATGGTTCTAAGGTTTTCATATGGATTTCATAGTGGGTTTAGTGTTTTAATTTTTAGGGGGTGTTTAAAGGTTTTTAGGATTTTGTTTTTTTTGGGATTTTGAGGATCTTCTAGAGTTGTAATATTTTTATGTTTTCTTTAGGATTTTTAGGTTTTTCATATTTTAATGTGTTTTTTGGTGTTTTTATGGGCTATATGGATTTTTATGTTTTTAGGGGTTTTAGCGTGTTTGAGGGTTTTTGTGAGTGTTTTAGTGTTTTATAACGTTTTAGGGAACATTACTAGGTTTTTGGGATTTATGTTGTTTTAGGGTTTTGGGGAATTAAGGGGTTTTATATGTTTTAGGTTTTTTTAGTTTTCTGTAGGTGTTTGGGTTTTTAGGGGTTTTTAAGATTTTTTTGGGTTATTTTAGGGGTTTTTGGTTATTAATTTTTTTTAGGTTTTTAGGTTTTTCAAGGGTTTATAGTTTTGGACTTTTATGGTTTTAGGGTATTTATGATTTTTAGGCTTTTTTAGTGTTTTTAAGTTTTTAGGGTTTTCGGGGTTTAGTGTTTATAGTGTTTTTTGGGATCTTCAAACTGTTTTTAGTGTTTTTAGGGTTTTATTGTTTTTAAGGGTTTTATATTTTTTGAGTTTTTAGGGGTTTTAGAGTATTTAGGGTTTTATGAATTTTGTTATCTATTTTTGGTGATTTTGTGTATTTATGTTTTCTAGGTTTTAAAAAATATATATATTATTTTTTGGTGATATAAGGGTTTTTCGGTTTTTATGGTTTTTAGGGATTTTAGGGCCTTTTTTGTATTTATGGTATATTAGGGTTTTTATTGTTTTAAGGGGTTTTATGATTTTTTAAGGTTTGTTGGGTATTTTTGTTTTTTGTTTCCTTATGGGTTTTCAGAGAGTTTTAATTTTTGATGGTTTTAGATTCTTTTATGGGTTTTTGGGTATTTTTTAAATTTTTTATAGTTTTTAATGTCCTTTGTTGTTCTTTATGTTTTCTTGGATGTTAGGTTACTATTGAGACTGTAGGTTTTTTTTGGGTTTTTAATGTTTTTAGGGTTTTCTGGGGTGTTTAGGTTTTTTAGTGTTATTTGGGTTTTATATGGTTTTTTGGGTTTTCCATTTTTTTTATAGTTTTTAGTGTTTTATAGATTTTTATGGTTTTCTGGAGTTTTTAGGGTTTTTTGAGTTTCTAACATATTTTATGGGTTTTATAGTTTTTTAGGGTTTTAGGTAATTTTAATGTTTTATGGTTTTTTGGGTGTTTAAGGGTTTGTTTGGGGGGGGGGGGTTCTGGTTTGAGGGGTGTTTAGGGGTTTTACTAATTTTTAAGTTCATTTTGGGGTATTTAAGGTTTTTATGGACTTTATGGTTTTTTAGATATTTTAGGGTCCTTTAGGCTTTTATGGTGTTTTTGGGTTCTTTAGGGGTTTTTGGTGTCTTTGGGGTGTTTTGTGTTTTTAAAGGTTTTAGTGTACTTTATTGCCCATACGGTTTTTAGAGAGTTTATAGTCGTTTAGAGGATTAGGGTATTTTATGGTCTTTTGTATTTGTTAGTTATTTTGAGAGTATTATGGATTGTAGGGTCATATAGGGTTTTTAGGGTTTTTATGGTATTTTAGGGTTTTTAGGGTTTTTAGGGTAAGGAAGATGTGGAGGACATATAGGTGTCTATGGGGTGTTTTGTGTTTTTAAGGGGTTTAGTGTACTTTATTGTGCATACGGTTTTAGAGAGTTTATAGTCGTTTAGAGGTTTAGGGTATTTTATGATCTTTTATTTTTTTATAGTGTTATTTAGGTTCATTTAGTGGGTTTTTATGTTTTTTATGGGGTTTTAGTTTTTTTATAAATTTTAAGGGTTTTAGGGTTTTTAGGGTTTTTTTCTCTCTTTTACTATATAAGAAAAATGTATGATATTAATGTTTTTAGGGGTTTTATGTCATTTTAGAGTTTTTTATGATTTATAATTTATTTTAGGGGTTTTTGGGGCTATAATAAATTTTTGGGTTTTTTGTGGATTTGAGGATTTTTTGGGTTCATTGGGTTTTTTGGTTATTGAGATTTTCATTGGAGATTCATGGTTTTTAGGGGTACTCATGTGATTTTTATTTTATTTTTAGATTTTAGGATTGTAATGATTTTTAGGTAGTATAGGGGTTCTAGTATTTTTATGTTCTAAAGGGATTTTTTATTTATTAGGGGTTTTATTGTTTTATAATTTTTATGGGTTTTAGGTTTTTTATGGTTTTAGGGGTTTAGGGGTTCTGTAGGGTTTTAATGATGTTTAAGGTTTTAATGATTTTATGTGTTTTAGGGTCTTATAGGGTTCTTTTATTGGTTTTAGGGTGTTTAATGTTTTCTAATGTCTTATATGGTATTTTTACGGTCAATTAGTGTCTTTTAGGGGGGTTTTGGCTATTAAGGTCTTTTAGGATTTTATGTTCTTCTAGGTATTCTAATTGGGGTTTAGAGTTTTTAGATATGTATGGAATTTTAGGGGTTTTATGGTTTTTAGGGTTTTCATGTTTTTTTGTGGGTTTTAGGGTTTTAGGGTGTCTCATTGGGTTTTATGGGTTTTAGAGGTTTTAGGGGTTTTTAGGATTTTATGTGTTTTTTTTTGAGATTTTAGGGTTTTTAGGGTTTCTAAAGGGTTTTTTTGGTTTTAGCATTTTTAGAAATTTAGTATTTTTATTGTTTCATAGTATTTTATGGTTTTAGAGTTTTTATTTTTTTTCCATATTATTTTATGGTTTTTAGGATTATTTGATGTTTATAGTTTTTAGGGATTTTAATATTTCTAGGAATTTAGGATTTTATAGAGTTTTATGTTATTTTCTTGTTTTTATGTTTTTAGAGTTTTTCTTTCTTTTTAGACTTTTTAGTGGTTTTAATGGTTTTAAGTGTTTTTGGGTTTTCTAGGGTTTTTTATGGTGATTTTTGGTTTTTTGGGGGTTTTGGGTTCTAAGGGTTTCATGTATTTTTATAGTTTTTGAATGGGGTTTTTATGGTTTTATGGTTTCATGGTTTTAAGGGATTTTATTTGTTTTTAGGTTTTTCCGATTTTTAGGGGTTTAGGGTTTTTAGGTTTTTAAGGGGTTTTTAGGTGTTTTGGGTTTTTGGTTTTTAGGGACTTTAAACCTTTTTATAGGTTTATTTAGGGACTTTTAGAGTTTTAGGGGTTTTGGTGGTTTTAGGGTCTTTTAGGGTATTCCGAGTTTTTAGGTCTTTTAGTGTTTTAACATTTTTTTTTGGCTTTTTAGTGGTTTTATGTTTTTTAGGATTTTAGGGATTTTAGGGATTTTAGGGTATTCGAGGTTTTTCATGGGTTTATTAGGTAGTTTAGGGTTTTTATGGGGTTTTAAAGGTTTTATAGTTTTTAGTGTTTTTAGGGATTTGTTGGGATTTATAAGGATTTTATTTTATTTTTGGGTTTTTAGGGTTTTGAAGTGTTTTAGGGGATTTTACAGTTTTTGAGAGGTTTTTATGGTTTTATTCTATTATTTGGGTTTTAGAGTTTTTTAGCATTTTTTTGTTCTTATGCTTTTTGGGTTTTAAGGGTTCTTGGGGGGTTTTATGTTTTTAGTGGTTTTGGGGAATTTTTAATTTTTTATCAGTTTTATATTTTTGGGTATTTTAAGGGGTTTTGGGGTTTTTTCACGTTTTAATGGTTTTTTGTGCTTTTTTGTATTTTAATTTTTTTAGTTATTTTATGGTTTTTGGGGATTTTTTGGTTTTTTAGTTAATTCAGGGATTTTTATGGGTTTTCGTTTTTTATGGTGTTAGGGTTTTATGGAATTTAGTTTAATTTTACAGTTTTAGGTGTTTAGGGTTTCCCTAATGTTTTAGGTGATTTTGAATTTTCATATAGTTTTAGATATTTGAGTTTTTTTGTGGTCATAGTGTTTTGTTGTTTTGGGGGTTTTATGTTATTGTCTTGGTTTTCAAGGATTTATGGTTTTAAGTGTTATTACGGGTTTTTGGAAAATTTCATGGTTTTAGAGGAATCATGGTTATTTATGTTGTTTTTGAGTTTTAGGATTTTAGGATCTTTTAGGGGTTCTAGTGTTTTTGGGGTTCTTGGGTTTTATGGGTTTTTACGTGTATTTTAGAAATTTATAGGGTTTTAGGGTGTTTTAGTATTTTTTTTTATTTTTATTGAGTTTTAGGGTTTTTAGGATTTTTAGATTCCTTTAAGGGGTTTAGGGGTTTATTTGGGGTTTTTAGGTTTTTGTAGGATTTTGGCGTCTTTACATGTTTTTTCGGGTTTAACGATTTCAGCAGTGTTTGGTGTTATTAAGGTTGTTTTGGGATATTATGTGGTTCTAAGGATTTTATAGGTATTTTAGGGTTTTAATGGTCTGTGTTTTTTTATTGATTTTATTAATTTAAGGTTTTTAAGGGTTTTAATGGTTTTAGAATTGTTAGAGGTTTAGGGTTTCTATGTTTTTAGGGTTTCTAGGGGTTTTTTAGTTTTTAGGTTTTTTTAGTATTTTAGGGACTATTGAATTTTTATTGTTTTTCATGTATGGGAGATTTTAGGGACATTAGGGTTTTATGTTTTTAGATATTTTAGGTGTTTTTTGGGTTTTCTAGGTATTTATAGGGGTTTTCATGATTTTTATGGTTTTAAGGATTTGGGATTTTTTAGGATTTTTTAGGTTTTTAAGGCCTTAATGGGTTTTATGGGTTTGGGGGTAGAGTTTTTAATTTTTTAAGGTAGGTTTGGTTTATTTTTTTGGTTATTAGTGTATTTGGAATTTTTTGGGGGTTTTATTGTTTTTAGGGTCTTAATGATTTTTTATTGTTTTGTATGTTTTAAGGGGATTTTTGGGTTTTAATATTTTTTTTGTTTTTATAGTCTTATGGCCATTTAGGAGTTTTAGGTGATATGGTGTCTCTTTGGTGATTTAGGGTTTTTATGGTCTTTTAGGGTCTTTTATGATTTTTTATTATTTTATGTCCTTTTGAGTTTTTTGGTTTTTTGGATATCATTTAGGATTTTTAGGATTTTAAGGTTCATTATGGTTTTCATGGTTTTATGAGTTTTTTATGGGTTTTAGGGTGTTTTTGGTAATTTAGGATTTTTCAGTTCAGTTTGGGGTTTTTAGGGTCCTTACGGGGTTAGGGTTTTAGTGTCTTTTAGGTGTTTTCAAATTCTTTCTATATTTTCAGGGCTTTTAGATCATTTTTGGATTTTAGTTTTTTACCATTGTTTGGATTTTTATGGTTCACTTGGGGAATTTAGGGAATTTTATTGATTTTTAGGTTGTTTTGGGTTCTTTGTGGTTTTTAGGGTTTTTAGTTTCAAATAAGCTTTTTAGGTTTTTTGAGTCTTTTTGGGGTTTTAAGGAATTTTTAAGAACATTTATGGTTTATAATGTCTTTTTGGGTTTTTAGGGGTTTGCAAATAAATTAGGGTTTTTGTGTTTTTGGGTGTTTTAGTATTTTTAGGGGTTTAGGGTCTTTTGTGTTTTTTCAGTCTATGTGGTCTTTTATGGTTTTTTTGGGGTTTTTAGAGTCATTTAGGGAGTTTTGATTTTTTTTCATTTTTTTCGTTTTGAGGACCTTTTGTGTTTTAGAGTATCTATTTTAATTTAGGGTTTTTATGGTTTTATTGGATTTTTAGTGTTTTTATGGACTTTTTTTTGGCTTTTTACTATTTTTAAGGATTTTTAGACTTATAGGATTTAAAGGGTTTTAGGCTTATTTTATTTTCTTAATTGTTACATAGTGTTTTTATAGGTTTTAATGGTTTTTATGGATTTTATTGTTTTTGGGTTTTTTGTCTTGATTTATGGTTTTAGTTGTTTTTTGGGTTTTTAGGGGTTTTCAGGTTGTTAGGGTTTTTAGGGTTTTTATGTTTTATGGGGATTTAAGGGTTTTTTGAGGGTTTTATGGTTTTTTTGTTTTTTAGGATTTTATGGGTTTTATTGGGTGTTTAGGGTTTTTAGGGGTTTTATGTTTGTTTTAGAGGTATTTACGGTTTTTATGGTTTTTAAATTTTGATAGTATTTTGGTGTTTTTTAAGTATAAGGGTTTTTAGGGTCTTCTAGGGGTTTTATTGAGTTTTTAGGGTCTTTTATGATTTTCCCAATTTTTCATGATCTTTTAGTGCTTTAGGGTTTTTATGGCATCTTGGGTTTTTAGGGTTTCTTAGGGGGTTTTGGTACTTTTAATGGGATTTTAGGATTTTTAGTGTTATTAGGATTTTTATTGGGTATTAGGGGTGTTAAGGGTTTTTATTTCAGTTCAAGTGTTTTTAGGGGTTTTGGGGTTTGGGGGGGTTTAAAGGATTTTATAGGGTTATATTTTATGCATTTAGTTATTAGGGATTATATGGTATTTAATATTTTTAAGGGGGATTTGGGGTTTTAAATTTATTTTAGTATTTTTAGAGTTTTAGGGATTTGTAGAGTTTTTATGGTTTTTTATGTTTTTTAGTTTTTGGGTTTTTAGGTGTTTTTAGAGATTTTAGTGGGGTTTAGGGTTTCTAGAGGATTTTAGTTGGTTTTTTATTTTATTCTATTTTTCTATTTTTGTGGTATTCTTATGAGGTTTTGGTTTTTTTGGGATTTTATTAAGGTTTTAAATGTTTTTTTGGGGTTTTCATTTTTATTCAGTTTAAAGACAATTTTTTGTTTTTTAGGTTTTATATTTTTTTGTATCTGATTCAGAGTTTTTTGGGTTTTTAGGTTTTGATGTTTTTTGGGGTTTTAGGGTCTTCATGGGTTTTTAGGGTTTTAGGGGTTTAAGGTAATTTAGGGTTTTGAGGGGATTTTAGGGATTTTAGGGTGTTTGGGGGTTTTTAGGGAATTAAAGGGTTTTAAAATGTTTTAGCGGATTTTAGGTTATTTTGGGGATTTTTTTGGGTCTTTTTGGGTTTTGGAGGGTTTTTGGTGTTTTGTGGGTTTAATGTATTTTTATGTGTTTTAGGGGTTTTTTGTTTTTTTAGTTTTTGTGGTTTTTTTGTTTTATGGGTCTCATTTGTTTTTAAGATTTTTATGGTTTTCTAAGGGTTTTTCGGGTTTTTTGGGTATTTTTTGATTGTTAGGTTTTTTGGGATTTTTTGGGGGATTAATGTTTTTTAAGGTTTGTTTGGGATTTTAGTCCATTTTTTGGGGTTTTTTTCATATTCTTAGGGCTTTTAGGACTTTATGGGTTTTTTGGGATTTTATATTTTCATAGGTTACTAGGGGTTTTATTATTATATTTTTTTTAGGGATTTTGTATTTGTTTTTATATTTTTAGTGTCATATGGGGTTTTCAAGGGTTTTTATGGTTATTAGTGTTGTAGAATTTCATAAGGGAATTGGATGTTTTAAGTGATTATAGGGCTATTTGGGGTTTTATGGCTTTTAGTTATTTAGGGTTTTGGTGGTATTCAATGACTTTAGTGTTTTCGAGGATTTTTTGTTCTTTTATAGATTGTTAATGAGTTTTTAGGTATTTTTAGGGTTTTCAGGAATTTTTTGGGTTTTAGGGTTTTTAGGATTTATTTATGTTATTTAGGTGTTTTTAGAGTTTTTAAGTTTTTACGTTTTACAATGTAATTAGGGTTTTATGGGGTTTTATGTTTTTAGGGGTTTTAAGATTTTTCAGGTTTTTAGGGTTTTTATGATTATTTAGGTTTCTTAATGTTTTTGGGTGTTTTAGGTGTTCTAGGGGGTTAGGGTTTTAGAGTCTTTTTATGGTTATTTGGGTTTACATTTTTTTTTATAGTTTTTTAGGATTTTTTGTGGTTTTTTTGGTTTTTAGGGGAATTTTTCGTTTTTAGGGGTTTTAGTTAATTTTTGGTACTTTTGGGTTTTAATGGTTTTTTTGGTTTTTTGGGGGCTTTTTAGGGGTTTTTAGGGTTTTAGGGTTTTTATGTTTTTAGGGATTTTAAGTGCCTTTGTGGTCTTAAGGATTATTTTAGGGGTTTTAAGGTTTTATAGTGTTTTTTGGTTTTTAGGATTTTTTACATATTTTTGGTTTTTTTTATTTTTGTTGGATTTTCAATTTTTAGAGTTTTTTGGGTTTTCATTAGAGTTTTTTGGATTTCACAACTTTCAGAGGGTTTTTAGGTTCTGATATAGTTTTTAGGTTTTATGGTGTTTAGGGGTTTTATTTTTTATATTTTTTTTTTGTAATTTTGGGGCCTACTATAAATTTTCAAGTTTTTTGGATCATTTTTGGTTTTTTGGAATGTTAATGGGTTTTAGGGTTTTTTTGTTTTTGATGATTTTAAGGTGTTTTATGTTTTTTATGGATTTTTTGGGTTTCACGATTTTCTTTTTTGGGGATTTTTATAAAAATAAGGGGTGTTATTGGTTTTTTTGTTATTTATGGGTTTTATGGTTTTTAGGGATTTTAGGTTCTTTTTGGGTTTTTGGGTTTTTAGTGTCATTTATAAGGGTTTTAGTTATTTTTATGCTTTTTAAGTATTTGTGGGTTTTTATTTTTTCAGGAATTTTGTTGTCTTTAGGTTTTTATGGTTTTTGGATGATTATAGGTTTTTATATTTTTTTTGAGGTTTTAGAGTTTTTTAGGATTTTTAGATACATATAGGTTTTTTGGGTGTTTGAGGAGTCTTTAGGGTTTTTTTCAAGTTATTAGCATATTTTAGTGTTTTTGATGTTTTTATTTTCTAAGGGGGTTTAGGGTTTTTATAGATTAATGGGATTTTATAAGATTTATTGGGTTTTAGGGTTTTTGGGGTGGTTTTAGGGATTTTTTGGGATTATTTAGTGGTTTTATTCTGTTATGGTCTTTTTGGGTTTTAGGGGTTTTATGATTTTTTGTGGTTTTTTTGAATATTTTAAGGTTTTTTTTGTATTACAATTTTTTGGGATTTTTTTGGTTTTTAGTATTTTTCAGGACATTGATGTTTTTTAATGGTTTTTTTTTATTTTCATGTATTTAGTGTTTTTCAGTGTTTTTTTGGGTTTTTTGTTTTTAGTGATTTTAGGTATTTTAGGGGTTTTAGGGTTTTTTGGTTATTTGGGTGGTTAGGGATTTTAGTGTTTTTAATGTTTTAGGGGTTTAGTAGTTATTATTCAATTTTATTATGTTTAGGGTTTCTTATTTATTTGTAAGGGTTTTAGTGGGTTTAATGGTTTTTTTTGGGTTTTTTAAAGGGATTTTAGGTTTTTCGGGTTGTTGGGGCTTTAAGCATTTTGGGTTTTCTTACTGTTTTTTGTTGGTTTTAGGGGTTCTAATGTTTTTTATGGTATCATATGGGTTTTGGGGATTTTAAAATTTTTATGGTTTTTGGGTTTTATTATAGTTCCTAGGGTTCTTAGTGGTTTAATGGTTTTTAGGTTTTCTGGAGATTTTAGTGTTTTTAGTGTTTTTTGGTTTTTACAGTTTTATGGTTTTTTAGTGTTTTGGGGGTTTTATATTTTTTTGGGTGTTTAGTTTTTTTTTGTTTTTTTAGGGTTTTTGTGTTTTCATGTATTTTATAGGTTTTATGGTTTATAGTTTTCTAATGGCTTTTAAGGTTTATTACAATTTTTAGGGTTTTTTGGTTTTTAGGGTTGTCAGGGTATTTTTTTGTCTTTAGGGAGTATATGTGGTTTTATGAGTCTTTTCAGGTTTTATAATGTTTTTATGTTCATAAATGGACTTCAATGTTTTTAGTTTTTTTAGATTCTTTTAAATCATTTTCAGATTTTTAAGGTTATTATGGTTTTTAGGGATTTTAGGGGTTTTAAGGGTTTGTTCAGATTTTAGGGTATTTTAGGGTATTTAGAGGTTTTCAGGGTTTTATAGTTTTTTTTCATTTTTGGATTTTAGGTTTTTACGGTTTTTAGGGTTTATTTATTTTTAAGGGATTAAGGGTTTTAGGGTATTTTGGGTTTTAGGGTTTTTTTCCAGATTTTAGATTTTTCTAGTGTTTTAGGGTTTTAAGGTTTTAGGGGGTTTATGTGTTTTTATGGGTTTTATGGGATTTATGGTCTTTTATGGTTTTTTGGGTTTTAAGGTTATTAGTTTCTTTTAATGTTTTAATAGTTTTTAGGTTCTTTTATGATTTTTAGGTTTTTATGGGTTTCATAGTCTTTGAGAGTATTTTATTGTTTTTTGGTTATTTTAATGTTTTATGACCATTTTGTATTTTTAGGGATTTAGGGACTTTTAGGATTTTTAGGGTCCTTTAGGGATTTAAGTTTCTTATTGGTGGTTTATATGTTTTTAAATTTCTTTACTGTTTTTAGATTTTTTATGAGGTATGAAGGTTTTATAGTTTTTTATGTTTTTTTAACTTTTTGGGGATTTATGGATTTTAGGTTTTTTAGACATTTTAAGGTTTTTACGGGGTTTCAATTTTATTAGGGTATTACTTTTTTAGGGAATTTAAGGGATTTTATCATCTTCTAATTTTTTTCATCATTTTTGGTTGTTTCAGGGGTTTTTAGGGTTTTAACAGGTTTTTGTGATTTAAGGGTCATTTAGGGATTTCTTGTTTTTTAGGGTCATTTTGTGTTTATTAAGTGGTATTTTGTTTTTAAAGGTATTTATGGGTTTTTAGGATCTTTGAGGATGTTTCTAGGGTTTTAGGGTATTTAAAGGGTTTTTGTGGTGTTCTAGGCTCCTTTAATGTTTATAGGTTTTTTTGGTTTTCAGTATATTTAGTATTTTTTGGGTTTTTTGGGTTTTTAGGGTTTTTAAGAATTTTCAGCTCTTATGTTTTTTTTGGGTTTTTTGGTTTTTTGGGCCTTCAAAGGGGTTTTATGGGATTTGAGGTTTTTTAAAGTTCATTAGGGGCTTTAGGGATTTTATTCTTTTTTGGGTTTTTTATTTTTTTAAGGATTTTATGGTTTATTATGGGTTTTATTGTTTCTTTAGGGTTTTTAGGGTTTTAGGGGGGTCTATGGGTGTTTTTTTACTATTGTTTTAGGTTTTAGGGTTCTTAGGGTTCTTAGGGTTATGTTGTGTTGCTATGCTTGTTTTATGGTTTTTAGGGATTTGGAATTTTTAAGGGTTTTTTGGGTTTTAGGGGATTTACAAAGTCTTTTAGGTTTTGGGGATTTTTCTTGGGCTTAAGGGTTTTTAATAATATTTTAGGGTTTTAATAGGGGTTATAGTGTCATTTAGGATTTTTGGGGTTTTGGATCTTTTAAGGGTTTTATGATATTTTAGGGGTTTTACTGTGTTTTATGGATTTGTATGGTGTTTTAGTGTTTTTATAATTTTTTTGGGATTAGGGGTTTTAGGGGTTTTTATATGATTTTTGGGATTATAGTGTTTTTTGTTTTTTGGGTTTTTTGGCTATCTAATGGGAGTTTAGGGTTTTATTTTTTATGGTTTTTAAGGGGATTAGGGGACCTTATTAAATTTTAGGCTACTTTAATGGTTTTATACATTTTTAGAGTTTTATGTTTTTTTGTGTATTATTAGGGGTTTGGGGGGTGTTTCATAGGGTTTTTATTGTCATTAAGGGTTTTTATCATTTAATCGATTTTGGATATTTTTTTTGGAATTTTTGAAGTGTAAGGGTTTTAGGGGGTTTGGAGTGTTTTGTGGGTTTATAGAGTATTATGGGGCTTTTGGGTTTTTTGGGATTTAAGGGGTTTCAAGAATAGAAGGGTTTTAGGGTTTAGGGGGGTTTTTTCATAGGGTTTTTAGGGGTTTTATAATTTTGGGTTTTTTGGGTTTTCTTAGGTTCTTTTATGGTTTTATATGGTTTTTATAGTCTTTTATGGTATTTTAATGACTTTTAGTTGTTTAGGGTCTTCTAATGTTTTTAGGTTTTTATGGTTTTTAGGTTAATTTAGTATTTTTAGGGACTTTTTGGGTTTTTAGATTCATTTAGGGGTTTGGGGGCTTTTAGGATTTTGGTGTTTTTAGTGTTTTTGGGGTCCCTTATGGTTTTTACTATTTTTATGTGTTGGGGGGGGTTAATTTTTGGTATTTCTAGGAGTTTTATGTGGTTTTAGGGGGTTCTAATTGTTTTTTTGGTATTTAGGTTTTTGTTGGAGTTTTATAATATTTTTGGCGTTATATAATATTTTTAGGGGTTTTGGGTTTTTTTTTCAGATTTAGAGGAGTTTTAAAAAAAATAGGGTGCTTAGGGTTCTAATGGGTTTTAGGATTTCGTTAGATCTTTTGGGGTTTTGGAATTTTTTGTGGGTTTGAATAGTTTTTATGGTCTTTAAAGGTTTAAAAGTTTTTCTGAAACATTTAAAAATTTTAGGGTTTCCATAGGGGTTTTAGGATAATTTAGTGTTTTTTGGAGTTTTAAGGTCTCTTAGGGTTTTCAATGGATTTTAGGGTTATCAAAGTGGTTTTAGGGGTTTACAACCAATTTGGTGTTTTTTGGGTTTTTTTTGGACTTTTGGGGTTTCATGGTCCTTTAAGGTGTTTAGGGGTTATTAGGTCCCTTTATAATTTTTTGGGGTTTTAGGGTCCCTTCGGGTTTCTAGGGGTTTTTATGGTCCTCTAGTGTGTTTTTGTACTTTCCTTTAAATTTTTTCACAATTTCGGGTCCTTTAGGATTTTTAGGATTTCTAGGGTCTGTTATTGGTTTTATAGGTTTTAAGGTCATTTAGGGTTTTTAGACTTATTTTGAACATTTTATATTCTTTTAAGGGTTGTAGGGTTTTAGTGTCTCTTTAGGTTTTTTATATTTCATAGGTTCTTTTAGGGGTTTTTTATTTTTAGATTCATTTATGGTTTTTATACATTTTTATGGGTTTAGGGGTTTTTTGGGTTTTAGGGTTTTTAGAGTTTGTATGGTTTTTTATTTTTTAGGGTTTTCTTGTGTTTTAGGATTTTAGTTGTTTTTGGTCCTTTTAAGGGATTTTGGGATTCAAGGTGTTTTCAGGGGGAGGGGGTTCAAGGTTTTAGAGTTTTTAGGAGGTTTTTTGTTTTTTTTTCAGTTTTCATGGTTTTTTTGTGTTTTAGGGGTTCTATGGTTTTTTTTGTTTCTGTGGTTATTAGTGTTTTTAGAGTTTTTAGGTGTTTAGGGTTTTTATTTTTTTAGGTGTTTTAAGGATTTTTTAGGGTGTTATGATTTTTTGGGGGTTTCAGGTTTCTAAATTTTTTTGGGCGGTTTTATGGTTTTTTTGTTTTTAGAGTTTTTAGGGATTTTTTTGTTTTTTGGGGTTTTATTGATTTTATGGGTCTTAGGATATTTTAGGATTTATAGGGTGTTAATTATTTTTAGGGTTTTCATGTTTGTTAGGGACATTTGTTGGTTTAGAGGTTTTGGGGTTTTAGAGTTTTGAGTTATATTTGGTGTTTTAGTGTTTTTTAATGTTTTTTCGTTTTTATGGATTTTAAGAGTTTTTAAGATTGTATTAGGGGTTTTAGTGTTTTTATTATTTTCAGGGAAATAGGGTTTTATTGTTATTTATGGTTTTTATAGATTTTGGGTTTATTATTATTTTTAGATTTTTATTTTATTGTTAGGGTATTTATGGTTTTTTGGGTTTTTAATGTTATTAGTGTCTTAAGGGTTTTATTAAATTTTTATGGTTTTAAGATTTTTTTGGTTTTAGGGCCTTTTAGGGTGTTTCAATGTTTTTAGGGGGTTCTTAAGATTTTTTGGGATTTTTAGGTATATTATTGAAATTTTAGAGTTTTTAAGGTTTTTAGGGATTCAATTGGTTGGAAGGATATTTTGATGGAATTTAAGATATTTAGTATTTTTAGGTTTGTTTAGTGATTTTATATTATTTTTAAACATTTATGGGGTTATTAGGGTTTTAGTTATTTTTATGCATTTAGGGTTTTTAATTCATTTTGTGTTTTTGTTTTTTTTTATTTTCTGGATTTTTTACTGATTATAATTATTTTATTTATATTTAGTGGTTTCATAAGTTTTAGGTTTTTTAAGTGTTTTCATGGTTTTCTGATAGTTTTAGGGTTTTAGGGTTTTTTGGGATTTTTTAGGTTTTAAGGGTTTTTTAGTTAATTTTAGGTATTCTTTTGTTTTTTGGGGTTTAGGGGATTTATAGGATTTTTATGTGTTTTATTGGTTTCATAGTTTTTTGTGGTATTATGGTTTTTAGGGGTTTTCATGGATTTTTATGATATTTGGGGGTTTATGAGTTTTGGGTTTTAATGACTTTTGGGATTTTAGGGGTTTTAGGATTTTTATGGTTTTAATGGTTTTGGGGGGGTTTTGGATTTTTAGTATTATTTACTTTTTTGGGAATTTAGTGTTTTTTACAGTTTTTAAAAGTTTTATGTTTCTATGGTTTTAAGGATTTTTTATTTATTTTGATCGATTTTTGAGTATTAGGATTTTTTAATATTTGAATGGTTTTAGGTTTTTCATTGTTTTTAGGGTTTTTCTAGTTTTATTTGGGTTTTAAAGTTATTTTAGGGGGTTTTTAGTTGTCTAGGGTTTTATGGTTTGTAGGTCCATTTAAAATTTTTAGGCTTTTTAGGTTCTCTATGGTTATATGGTTTTTAGGGTTTTTATGTACTTTTAGGTTTTTTTCATGGTATTTACAATCATTTAGTGGTTTCTATGGTGTTTTACGTATTTTAGAGTGTTTTAGGACCCTTTTGGATTTTAGTGGTTTTAAGGGTGCTTTAGGTATTTTTTGTGGTTTTTTGTTTTCTTTATTTATTTGGGGTTTTACGGTTTGTCGGGGTTTATAATTTTTAGGGTTTTTATGGGTTTTATATTTTTTTAGTATTTTTAGTATTTTTATGTTTTTTTGGAATTTTTGGGTATTTTAGGGTTTTTAATATTAGGGTGTTTTAGGGTTTTTTTGTGTAGTTACGTTTTTAGGGGGTTTAGGGGATTTATGGTCATTTATAGCTTTTAGTGGTTTAGGGTCTTTTAGGTTTTCAGTGATCTTGGGTAATTTAGGTTTTATTATAACGTTTTAGTGTTTTAAGGCTTCTTAAGGTCTTTTGGGTGTTTTGGGGATTTTGGGTGTTTTAGGGTTTTATGGTCTCTTTAGGGGTTTGGGGTGTTTTTTGGGCCATTTAGGGTATTTTCAAGGATTATAAAGTTTTTTTGGGTTTTATGTTTCTTACAGGTTTTAGGGTTTGTGAGGGGCCTTTTAGTGTCTTTTAGGTTTTTAGGGGTTTCTTAGGCTTTTTAATGGTTTTATGGATTTTTAGTGCTTTTGGGGTTTTTAGGGTGTTTTATGGTTTTTACAGGGTTTTATGGAAAATCATGGGGAGTGGGGTGGTGGATTTTATGGCTTTAAGGGTTTTTGATTTTTTTTTATTTTTTCGGATTTTTTAGATTTTTAGTGGTTTTAGGGCTTTAGGGTTCTTTATGGGTTATAATAGTTTTAGTGGTTTCAATATTGTTAGGGTATCTTTGGGGTTTTTATGGTGTTTGAGGTTTTCGGTGGTTTTTTGGGACTTTTGGGTTTTTTGTGTTTTTAATGGTTACAGGGGTTTAGGGTTTTTTAGTGTTATTATAGTTTTTAGGGTTTGAGGGGGTTAAGGGTTATTTTTTTATATTTTTAGGTGTTTAAATTTTTGTATGTGTTTTTGGGGTTTTAGAGTTTTTTGTGGTATTCAGTGTTTTTGGTGTCTTTTTGGGTTTTTCGGTTTTTTAGGGTAGAAGTGGTGCAGGACTAGGATAGCCTAGCCCCCCTAAATTTAATAAGAAAAAGAGGACACTGGAGATAGGCGGAGGGGGAAGGTTCCATCAACCCATACCCAAAGGAAAATCCCCAATTGGAAAAAAGGAAAAAGACACAAAAGACTCAATACACAAAGGTCCAAAATAAAAGAGAACACACAAAAGAGAAAAATAGCAAGTCGGTCAATGTCATCACCAAAGTCATCTAGGTCCACACCATGATATCCAAAGCATGCACCAAGTCCAACGCCCACATCAGTAAAACAAAAATCTAAGTCTGGTCGTGTGTCTGTAGAGTCCCAACGAGACTCATAGTCCTCCTGTATTATGAGCATAGAAATTTTTTTCTCTCTGGCCCCCTCCTTCTCAGCATTTCATGGAGGCCACTCTTGATTATTGATTTTGAGATTTATCTAGATAGCTCTAGAGGTGGCCTGGGTCGCCATCGGTCTTGGAAGGGCAGAGTAATCCCTCCACTACCTTCTCTTTGGGGGGGCAGAGATGGGCCCATCATCATGGACATCCTTCTCTTGAAATACTCCATCCCTCCGCTGCCTCCGCTGCCTTCACCTTAGGGGTTTAGGATTTCTAATGGTCATTGAGTATTTTTTTTCAGGGAATTCAGTTTTTTTTGGATTTTAGGGGTTTTGGAGTTTTTAGGGGTTTTATGAATTTATTAATGTTTTCAGGGTTTTTTTATTTTTAAGGGTTTTGTAAAAATTTTTGGGATTTTTAATGTTTTTATTGGTTTCATGGTTTATTTAATAATTAATTTTTTTCAAGATTATTTATGGTTTTTTCTAGTTTTAGGTGTTTTAAGGGTTTTTAGGTGTTTTAGGGTTTTATGGATTTTAGTTTTTTTTGTGTTTATTGGTTTTAAGGGGTTTTATAGTTTTTAGTGTTTTAGTTTTTTAATGTTATTAAAGTTTATTTTGAGGTTTTTAGAGTTTTTTTTGGGTTTTAGGTCTTTTAAATATTTTTTGGACTTATAGGGGTTTTAGGGCTTTTTAGTTCTATTAATGTTTTCAGGGATTTTACATGGTTTTTATCATTTTAGGGTTTTTAGGGTTTTAAGTGTTTTCTTATGGTTATAGGCGTTTCTTCATTTTTTGAGGGTTTAATATTTTTAAGGGGGTTTAGGGGTTTTCATTATTTTTAGTTATTCTATAGTGTTCACACCATTTAATGTTTTTGGGTTCTTTCGGGTTTTTTTGGTATTTTGGTTTTTTAGGATAATTTATGGTTTTTTCTTCTTAGGGATATTTAGGGGATTAGTGTTTCTGTATTTTTTTTGGGTTTTAGGGTGTTTAAGGGGTTTTAATGATATTGTATGGTTTTTATAGGGGGTTAGGTTTTTTATTCTTTTAGGTTATTTAGATACTTTTATGGGGTTTTAGGTCTTTCAAGAGTCTTTTTATGGTTTTAGGGTATTTATGGGTTTCTTGGTTCTTTAGCGTTTATGGGTTTTTAGGGTTTTAGGGGTTTCATGTTTTTAGGGTTTTTAATTGTTGTAGGACATTATGTTTTTATGGTCTTTCATTCTTTTTGGGGTTTTTGGTTTTTTA
The DNA here is from genome assembly GCA_963277665.1 of Viscum album. Classification (NCBI taxonomy): domain Eukaryota; kingdom Viridiplantae; phylum Streptophyta; class Magnoliopsida; order Santalales; family Viscaceae; genus Viscum; species Viscum album. The sequence continues at coordinate 2,121,716,430 of OY728120.1, forward strand.
GGGTTAAGGGGTTTAAGGGTTTTAGTGTTTTTAGGGTCTTTCAATATTATTTGGATCTTTTAGGGTTTTTAGAAATTTTAACGGGGTTTTGGATGGTTTTATGGGTCATTCAGGTTTTTATTGTTTCAAATGGTTTTTAGGGTATTAAGGGGGTTTAAGGGGTTTTCCATTATTTTAATGACTTTAAATGGTTTTTATATTAATTTAGGGTTGGGGGTAATGGTTTTAGAATCATTTAGGGATTTTAGATTATTTTCGTTTTTTGTGGGGTTTAGTGGGTTATTAGGGGTTTTTAATATTTATGGGGTTTATAGGTTATTTTGGGTTATTTGGATTTTTTTTTGTTTTTTTAGTTTTTTGGGGTTTTTTGGATTTTTGGGTTTTATTATAGTGTTTTAGGGTTTTATAAATTTTTTGGTATATTTAATGATTTTATTTTTTAAGGTTGTTTAACATTTTAGAGGTTCTTTAGGGTCTCTTTGGTTATTTTAGTGTTTTTAGTGTTTTAAGGGTCTTTTAGTGATTTTTAGGTTCTTTAGAATATTTTAGGGTTTTTAGGGTCTTTTTTGTTCCTTTAGGGGTCTTTATGGATTTTAGGTTCCATTAGAGGGTTTTTATGGTTTTTAGGATCCTATATAATATTTCGGGTTTTAATGTTTTTTAGGCCCTTCAGGGTTTTTAGGATCCTTTAGGGTTTTTAGGTTCCTTTAGTGATTTTTGGGTATTTAGGCTATTTTTTGATGTATTATGGTTTTTTAGGCCCATTATAGTTTTTTATGATTTGTATGAGATTTTATGGACTGTTGGAGCTTTTTAGTGATTTTTGTGCCTTTTCTGTATTTAGAATTTCTAGGGTATTTTCGAGTGTTTAGAGCTTTTTGGGTTCTTTAGGATTTTTGGGATTTTATTGATTTTAGTTTTTATATGTTTTTATAGGTATTATTGATTTTAGGATTTTTGGGGTTTTATGATTTTTTAGTTTTTTGGGGGTCTTAAGAGGTCTTCATGAATTTGTTGGTTTTCTGGTTTTATGTTTTTTTTCATGGTTTGTTGGATTATTTGATTTTTTAGAATTCATATGGGATTTTTTGGGATTTTTGGGATTTTTGTGATTTTTGGGTTTTTTTTGGTTTTTTGGAGGTTTTATGGGTTTTTAGAGTATTTTAGTATAGTTATGATTTTTGGGTTTTTTTGGATATTAGGGTTTTAGGGGATCTAGTTTTTTAAAAGGGGTTTTTTTGTTTTTATGGCTTCTTTTGTGTTTTTAGTTTCTTTTGATTTCTTTTTTTAGGGGTGTGTTGGGGTTTTTTTTTGTTTTTAATTGTTTTTAAGGTTTTAATGGGGATTTTAATATTTTTTTGGTAATCATTGGGCCATTAGTGTTTTTAGGGATTTTTGAGTTTCATAGGATTTTAGTAATTTTTTGTGTTTTTAGGGGTTTTATGTTTTTTAAACTTTTATTGTTTGTCGGGTTTTCACAGTTTTTAGTGATTTTAGTGTCATTATAGTTTTTCGTGTTATTAGGTGTTTGGGGGGTTTTTAGGGGGTATTTAGTGTTTTTAGGGTATTTTAGGTTTTTTTTTGGTTTTTAGGAGTTTTTAGGGTTTTAGGGGTTATAGGATTGTTTTAGGGTTTTTAGTTGTTTTTATGGTTTTAGGATCCTTTAATTTTTTTAGAGATTTAGTGGTTTTTTGGTTTTAAGGGGTTTTATGGTATTTTTGGGGTTTTATAGGTTTTTATGGTTTTAATGGTTTGTAGGGTCCTTAAGGGGTTTTATAGGGTTATTTAGAGACTTTTAGGGTTTTTTTGTTTTAGGGTATTATTGAATATCCATTTTATCACATGAAAGAATATGGGAGAAGGGGTAATACCTTAAGTAGAAGATAAGAAGAGAAATGAAGAATGACAAGGATAGAAAAGTCCTCCAAAGGCTATTCGTCTAGGTAACCTAAAGCACCATCATCACTCAGGGTAATTGCACATCATCCTATGTGTCCGGCCTACGTGAGATCATATTAAAGATACTTGAGAGAGACACCCAATCATGGTATTATATACATCCAATGTCCTATATTTTATAATAAATAGTATGCCAGGGTCTTTGTTTGCACTGATGAAATTTCCAAAACACCTCATAAAGCTCTGATCTCCATAGCGCTTTTATCAATACCTCAAAAAATATCAATGTAGTTTTCTAAATCCTAAAGAATAGATAATTAATGGGGGATAGTGAAGATAATGTTCTACCAGGTGTTAAAATAAACAACACCTCACTCACTCACCCTGTGATTGACGAAAAGTTGAGCGAGGCCCGCTTACATTACAAGGGGCCTATGAGAGCCACTTATAGGTACACCTATGGACACCCATGAAGGCTTGATAAAGGTATCACCCATGTGTAGTCAACTATGGGGTCTATTGACCTGGTTACCACCATCTCACCTTGGCCTACCTGCATGTAAAACCCCCTCCAAGAGTCTTTCTTGGCTCGCCCAAGCCTGCATATGTGAACCCCCTGGTTCGACCTATCCATCTACCTGAACGAGCCACTCATCAGGCCTTCTTCAATGCCATAAATGGAAGGGAATATCCACCTATGGCTCCCTTATCTAAGAGTGACCTTTTTGAAACCTCATTCAAACCCTCCACACATCCACAAACATGGAGAGTGGCACACCAACGTGTCCCCCATTTGGGTGTGTATTCCTATGATCTGAGGTCTCCAACACATTTCCAATTGGCCATTAAAGGTCCTAAGGATGCATGTGAGTGTGTATTACCTTGGTAATGAGTACCCATACCCCAATTAATGTGTCATGGGGCTCATGATATCAAATACAAGGGACAGGACTATATCCTACATTTATCATCTCTAAGACCAAGACCCTCCAGTTCCGGACAGGGAGGGTAAATATTATGATTTCATTTCCATTCAACATGGAATGAGAACATTTTCCCCTAATATGGTGTCAATTTTAGGGAATAATTCCTAGAGTAAGGCCCTAGACTTTCTTTTAGGAGGATTCACCCTAGATCATTTTTTCCTCCATACCATCAAACCAGAGAAGGGATGAGAACTAGAGTCCCTTCCCTCTATCATAGCCCTGACCTCTTCCACCAGTAGAGTAGGATAAGTTTGAGGTTTACTAGATATTTGACTTCCTCTTGAACATCACAATCAATAATGGATCATCCTAACTCATGTGGAGACAAGGGTTATCCAAAATCAAGGCACCCACATGGTTGGATGCATGTTTTGGGAGAGGATCATCCTTTGAATCATCCTCTCTCCTCCATTGAAAGTACCTACATAAGTGTGACTCCTCATGGACATATATACAACTCAAGAAAAAGTGGATATTTTTATTTCCTAAATAATTAGTTTCCAATTATTTCTCACACTGAGAATGACTCATGTGGTCTCAGAGGATGAAAATGGTCGTGCCATCTACATTATCCCAAATCTTGTGCACATCCTCATAATGAGTAAGCCTCAATCATCACCTAATTTACTAGGGAAACATAAATTTTTAATACCAAATTATTAAACTATTATAACTCTTATTCTTATTGTAATTAGGATATTTAGGACACATTCTTAGGTCTCGGGCTCAAAGGGAATCCTCCTCAAGAGTAAGCCCTGAAACAAACTCAAAAATATCTATGAGCTGAGCCACTTCTAATGAAACAAAATTCATTCATATGGGAATCCTTTTCATGAATAATCCCTAGCTTAATCCACCCATTGGTCCATAATCTCTTGAGAGACTATCCTTTTAAGGGACTCTATAGACATAGGTCATCATAACCAAATTACATGGGATTTAATTCCAATCCAAATAGGATATGTAGAAATCCTCTTTGTGGATCAAAACCCACACTGTAAATCAACCCTATTATTTCTAGGACACATTCCCAATAGGGTTTAATTTTTCTTGGAAATCTATACTACTGGCAAGATCAGTGAGGAATCTCTTCATATGTCCCACACAAAACATTTACTATGAACCTTTCACCTAAACATCCTTGCAACATGATTTAAACTATGTTGTTAGGTCCTTATAATATGACCATAAAAGGTATGATGTTTCAAAATTAAGCGGCTAAAAAATATATGATTTATGAGTCATTTTATAAGAATATGTATGAAGCGCATCATATGGGTTTGATCACAGTATTAAAAAATCATATATCCCTAGATGATGATACACTCCATAGTATCCCCCTGTGTGGCTAGAAAACCAGCATCATCATTATAATGAAAAATGAATCACTAATTTGTACCTAAGGGGACACTATTTATGGAGTACCTCATATTCATAAAGATATCTCTATTAATGAATACCCCCATATATATACAAATGATGATAAATTCTGTACAAGCTAATAAGGGACTGTTACTTCTAGGGTGAAGTAAAACGTAATTGTGAATAAATAAAGGATTCATGAACATATATTAAATCTATAAGAGAGTCCCAAAGTAGGCAATAATTCCCCATAAAAATCTGTGATGAACTTGAACTCCCATCCGCTCTACTAATGTGAGTTCTTAAGAATCATTGGACAATTATTGTAATGATCACCTACCATTACAAATTAGGACCTCATGGAAATATAAGTATTTAATTTTCATATTCCATGAAAAAACCCTTCATAAACTATTCAGAAATAATGAGTCCTGACCTAAAGATATTTCTATGGGAAAAAATGGTGAACCCAATGTGAATCCTTAAACATGGTTATATTATCCTAAACCTATTAGGACCCTTTCACTTTTAAAATTAAAGAGGGAAAGGCAAGAAAATCAATCATGCATGTGTTAAATCAAAAGAGGTGTTTCATTTACGTGGATTTCTAGTCTGTGTTTTTCATATAACCAAACACTTTTCCCCAGAACTCCCTTCAATAGAATGTTGTCTTTGTTTCTTTCACCAGTGCATGACATAACTACTTCACAGTCTGGGTATTCATCTATACAAAGGAAGACATCACCAACCTAGCATCTTCATCACCAATTATAGAACTCTCTATTTTGGGAGTACCATAATAATAGTACAATACCAGCCCTAGGGGATTCTCGATAGGATCTACAGTTCCCAAATCCTCGCCAATTGGAGCGTTCAACAATGACCAGTTGTATTCACGCCGATGGATATGAATGCCATCTTCAACCATTTTGGGGGCATATCTAGAAGTAACAATACCATTCCATCCATTATTTTAGGGAGGTGTATTAAGAGGCCATACACGGTCCTATCTAGAAGACACATGGGTCCATCTAAATGGATCCTTCCAGTAATATCCACCTCCAACACCATGTGGTAGTAACCCCTCAACATGATGAGGGTGATTTCCTCGACCTTCTAGACCAGGTCAACCAGACCGAGAATGCAAGAAGGCCCTCCAAAGATAGCAGCTACTCAATATAGATTAGGTACATACAAAAATCCCCTCTATAGAATCCCAACAATCCAATTTGGTGGCCTAATGTGAGTGGGAACATACACCCATCCACTTTTATTTTGTCTGCCAATAGACATGCTTGGAGGAACCCAAAGAATCCATTCATTAAAATACATTGGCATACCATGAGATGGAACATTAACCATCCTACACCCACCAATAATACTAGCAGACTCATATATAAACACTCTAAGAATCCCACCGACCATGTTTTTTGGAAATCCGTGAGCGTGCGGACACACTTGCCTATATTTTCCAAGTCTGCCAGCAGCCTCATCTAGCAGTACCGAAGGAAGTCATTCAGAAAGTCTTGATGACAAGAAGAGGATTGACACAACACTCTACTCACAATCTTGAGTATTTTTAGTTTCTATTAGCTAGAAAGGGAGGACTAGAGGAGGAATATATACCTACTCAATATATGGAATTTGAATATATCCCTATTTTAGTTGCTGAAGTAACTATTAATATCCTATAATGGGTCAACATACATATGAAAATCCATTCCCACATCCTAAAAAAATTCTATGACATCATAACAGAAATGATATTATATACTGATTGATGGATACATAGCTTTGTCCACACAAGTGGGGTGCCTCACTAGCATGTGACCCAAGAGATGATACACACCTACACTCTCATCTAGGAAAGACTTGGGAAACAATCCACCATAATTTATGGATAACAAGATTAGGAACATTCACCAACTCCATCTAGAGATAATTGGCCTATCCTAATAGGCAGTCCAAAGTAGGAACAAATACATACCCATGAAAAAGGCATCTCCCAGTAAGAGGCCCTAGTTTCTTGTAAGAAGGAATATAAGAAGAAAATACATCTATAAAATAATGATCCTACCTTTGATCCCTCTCTATTTAATATTGTACTTCCTGAATCCCTTAGGCACTTCTTTATGTAAATTCAAGATACTACCTTACCATTACCAAATTAAGGGAGTAGTTTCCGTAATTATAAAGGTCATCCTTTCACAATTCACTATGAAATATTTCTTTATGTCCACAATCAGATCGATCATGTGAACCCATCACTAGATGAGAGTAACGATATCCCTCTATGAGGCTAGAAGATTGAGGAGTAAGTTGTTATTCTCCTTGTTATAATCCACCATGGTGCTCCTCACTTTGATGGAATTCGCTAAAAAAGTTATCTCTATAGTAGTGTTTCATGTTGTCAAAATAATTTTATGATTGGAAATGAAGTGAAAAATTTACCTCCTATCATGAGGCACTTGAGAAAACAATCCTCAGTCATGTCTGATGCCTTTTCATTGGTAACTTAATACCTTTTTTAACTAGAAGACAACCCAAGGTGATAGTAATTATCTGAACCTATTTTGGATCACATGCCATCCAACCTAGTAGGAGAAATCCCAACCAATATATCTATTTACGATAAATCAGTCAGGAAGTGTCCACATGGTCAGACCAGGTAGAGGAAACATTGGGGAAAGACAAAGAATGCATGCTGAAAATGAGGAAATGGTATCATAAAGATCAAAAACAATTCAATTTCTAAACTTTATACACCTATCAATATAATATTCCGAAGAAATTTTCAAAAGATTGTGTGTATGACATTTTCCTCAACCTATGGAAAACTCTTCATCACCTAAAATAAAAGCTATTACCCTATGATTAGTATAAAATTTAGTTCAAGGTAATAGATGAGTTTAAATTCCAAATTGACTTGGAATCTCTTATAGATTCATAACATTGAATGATCTAATAAATCAAGGATTCCTTCAATGTGCATGCCTCTCCACATATGATTAGTTTTCAACAGTTGATCACTAATTCCCCATGTTGTGTTTAGGGAAGAAGATGGGGTTCATCCAGAGAAATAAATTTCAATTTGATCCCTAAAAAGAAAATTCAACCAAATGTTATAGAAAGAAATGTCATAGCTTCAAGATGACTCCAACTAATAGACACTTCTCATGAATGAATATATGCTAAAAAATATTCCCTTGACTAACTCTCAACGACATTGTTCTAGAAGAGATAAAGTAGTGGGGAGTAATTTGTTTCAATCATCTGAGTATACCAAGAAAGCATCTCACTTAGAGGATGAGAGCAGTTTGATAGAAAGAATTCTAGAAATAGAACAAATATCATCATAAATGGTTGATCCAAGTGTACACTAGATGATTTACCCATCTCATGTCTATAAGAAAATATGTAAAATCAGAAGGGAAGATATCGTAAAAGTATCCAAGACAGTTCGAGAGAAACCCTAGTTCATAGGGTTGGGGGATTTTTAACCCAACCCTTAAGGCCAACAAAAAAGACCTGATAGGTTGTGATAGTAGAATAGGAATATCGCCATCCATCAGGGATGGAGGAATTTTCATCTCAAAAACCCTATATTTAGTGGGAATCATTCTTCTCCCAATTTGGGAAGATTCCACAGAATGATCCTTCCTGTTCGTCCCATCTCTGGATTCAGTACCTTCACTAGGATTACACACAACTAAACTATTTAGGGATTCCATTCAGATTACTATCCACTATGAAGCTCCTAAGGAATAATAAAAAGAGAGGAAAAGTCCTCATGAAGGAAATAGAGAAGATAGTCTCACAAAGACACTGATAGAGTTCCTAAAATTCATTTTGTATCAGTGAATATCATCAATGTTTCACTCACAAATTCTAAATAATAAGAGGCCAATTCAAAGTAGTCAGAGGAAGAAGTTATGGTTCATAATATAGTCCAAACAAAAAATATTTAATGAGGTTTAATTACCCGAAATCATAGGCTTTACTTGAATTTGGAAACTCGCTCAAACAATCCATCACCCCCTCCAAAAAAGGAAATAGATAAGGGTAAATTGTACCTCACCAACCTCCTAGAGAGGTTAATCCCACTTAATTTGAGGAAAACATCTCTCAACTAGGGTAAGAGATGAAATAATTTAGGATAAAAAATGTAGAAATACTCTATGTAATCCTTCCTCTTATATATGTTCCACAAGAAGATCCTAAACTCACCCTTCCTATTGGTGAAGCTCAGTAAAGGGGGGTTTCAACAACAAATAATGAAAATTTGGAATGTCAACTAATTATGGGATACCAACAAACAATATAATTGGATCTACGAGAATAGATCAATATTTCCCTCTATTTAATGCACAACCAAAATAAAGTCATATAATTATGTATAATCCTTCCCCTATAGATTACCCACGATAGGTTATATTAGTGGAACAAATAATGGAATTTCCAGCTACCACCCACGTTCAAGCTCTAGTTAAACCAGACATTCCTTGAATGATGGTGAACACAATTGAGTCACTCATTAATATATTAGAATCCATTGAGGATTGGTGAGCACCAATACAACTAGAAACAAGCCATAAACAGAATGAGTAGATCCAAATCTTCCCCCACCAAACATTGGGAACCCAACATTTCCCATTTTCAATAGATCAAGAGACCTGGAGAATTATTTGGGGCCTTTCTTCTCTCACTGTGATTCCATGATTGGGACCTCCTGAAAGATATGTGGTGGTGAAACTTAGCTGCTTCAAGAAATTAATGTAGGGTACCACCTTTATATGGTACACGAGTTTGTAGTCTTAGTCAATCACAAGATGGGAGTAACTCCATAAAATGATTCTCTTCCAGTTCATCTCAATGATATAGAATAAATTTTTTTTCAATATCATGAATAAAAATAGTAAGAGAATGAATGGGTCTCAAATTTCATTGATTGGTGGAAAATATTGACACACTCCTAAAACTTACCGCTCCATTAAGAAGATTTTTATTATTATTTGTATAATGATGAGTTACGCATGTAGATTATCCTAATGAAATAAATACGAGGGTTTTTAGGACCATGATGCAATTTACAAAATGGTAGAATAATTCATTATAGAGACATAGTTCTTCTCATAAGTAATTCCATCGACTCAAGGAAGGAGAATAGGAAAATTACAGGATGCTACTGTTACACTTAAGAAATCTCCTATCCCCGCTCATAATTTAATGTGTGTACCATATCATATGGCTCCACCTTATGACCATTAGAAAAAATATCCACCTCATTAGGATAATTAGAGAGATCATAGGTAGAATCATTTTTACGAAATGAAAATGATATAGTATTTTTAAAATGACCATGTCCCTGACTACATAATCTTTTCATTGGAAGAAATATTAGTTATGTTTTCAAAGACTAGGAAGACAAATAAAAATGGAAAGAATGATCTCCCATACTATTTCTCATTCCTCCATGTATATGGTCACCAAATAAAGTACTATTTTTTTCAAATACCTCTTATAGAAGATGGTGGAATTTGGGTATGTGAAGCTGAAAAATTTACCTACATTGGTTGAGTATGTTCCAACCACTAAACCTAGGGAGGAAAATAAATTGAAAGAAGTTAAGAGAAAGAGTGTGTCGAATTTTCGTTATTTTATGGTAAGAGAAACGATCAACCAATCTCATGTTTTCCTTTGAGCATAGTTAAAAAATATTATTGTTCCTTCACTTCATCCATTGTACCACAAAAAACTTCATCGACAACTCAATACTCATAAATCCAGTCATCGAAATAAAATGTGGCTGGAAGGTTAAGTAAAAAACATAGGAAGATGTGATATTTAGGCCAAAAATGATCCTTGAACTTATTGGACATCATACCTACAATCTCAAAATCATGGGAACCTCCTTTCCAAATGGTAGAACAAGATTCAACCATACAGATAGAATATTCATTAGATGAGGAGTTTATCTTTAGTTCTATTAACATTATTAACATAAGGGATTCCTTTGCCGATGATGAGCATGTTTATAAACAAAAATTACACATTTGTAATTGGGGAACTAGGAGATGTTTCCATCAGAGTCAAGGATATGGGAAAAGACACTATCGTTACCAGAGTCACTACATCAACCACACACCTGCTAAAACCATAAATATGATTGAAACTTTTGGGAGAGATATCTAGTGAAATTTTTAGGAACATGGCTATTCCCCCACACATGAAAAGTTCTTCCATGAAAAAACAATCCTGGAAGATCGGTCAAAGGATATGTCATCACCTAATCAACCTCAGTATGTAGGAATACACAACCGACCTCATCCACCAGGATCAGAAACACTTTCAACTCCTATTCTAAGGGATAATATATCCACATAAAGCACTTAAACCTCCAAATCACCAACAAAAGAAAAACACAATGTTTGGAAGCACATACCTCTAGATCATATGTATTATGTTTTGAGGTAACTTTCTAACATACTAGATAAGTTATCCATCCTTGATTCCTTGATTCTATAAAAGGATATCTAGCAAGAACTTATCAAGGCCTTATCAAGCACTCAAGATTTTGATGTCGAGATTTATACTACTGAATTATATCATGTAGAGAATAATCCTACAGAATTCCTTGATCTCATCTATTTCATAGTGTAGGATGGGAATGTTAACATACAAGGAAATGTCAAGCCCTTGTATATATCTTATGGGATAAATAAAATTTGTTTCTAAAGACCCATTATAGATAATGGATTAGGAGTAAGCCACATTCCATTCTAGACACTTCAATGAATGGGTCTCAATGAATCTCACATGTCTCCCTCCACTCAAATGATACTAGTTTATGACAAGAATGAGCAAGATATTCATGGTGAGATCACACTCAGAACTCAATTATTGGATATCATTTATGAATAAAAATTAATGAATGTTCAGTAGTATACAACCTTCAATGTCCTTCAGGGAAGAACTAGGATATAACAACATGGAACCATTCTTTTGTATTAAAACCAATGTCTGAAATAATGTGTCAATGGTCAAATTGGAAAATCGAATGGTGAAAAACCCCTATTAAAATCTTGGGAGTCACAATACATTGATGTTGGATTCTATAATAAGGTGGGAATGTAGTCCATTACTAACAATCTCACCCAGATCAATAAACCATATCACTTAATGATGATCCTAGATAAACCTTTCAAGAAGATCAGTTCATAATACATGCTTCCCATCAATTAAATTGAAGGGTTGGGACTAAATTAAATCACTCCTTTAGTGAATTTAATAATGTCATTTATGAAAAATGAACTCGAAATTGTAAGAGATTTTTTCATTTCTCTAAGTTGAAATGAAGTCCTAGATGAAAATATCTTTATTCTGTCACCAGAACTTCAAAAAATTTCTATTTCATTAGATAGACTCAATAATGATTTCATGTCAATGGGAGAATACTAATATTTTATTCCTTAATCCCTCGTCTCCCTTTTGGATCCCCAAAAAGGATTCATGACGTAATTTGATTTGGAAATAGTAGCTTCCTCTTCTGAAAGAAAAAATTCCAACTCCTCCCCTAGATTTTAAGAATATTTCTTCATCACCTACTTCTTAAGAAAATGTGGAAGAGGTAAATTATGGAGAATAGTAAGATGTATAAGATCTCAAGGACACCCCTTCATCATTTAAGGAAAGATTATCTCCCACTATTGATGAGATCAGTTAAATAAATCTGGGTATGGAGGAAGATCCATGACCTACACTAATTATAGTGTCCATGAATTCTAAATAAAATGAGGTACATACTTCCTTTATGAGGAAAAATAGGTATATAATTTCCTAGAATTACATATCAATTCTAGGAATCAACCCTGAGGTGGCAACCCACCACTTTTCTTTTCTAGAAGACCATCGAGGATATAAACGGGCAGCCAGAAGGATACATTAAACTCAGGCATAAAAAATTGATGTTTAAGAATAAAACATCCTCAAGGATGACTTAATAAAAGAGGAAAAATATCCAAAATGTCTATCCAATATTTTCCCTATTAAGAATAAAAACAAGGAAATCAGATTTATCATCGATTTAAAATATCTCAATCGAAACTAACATAAAGATGACTTCTCAGTTCCAATCATTGAACTACTGATTGAGGAAACAATAGGTTATAAATAACTCGCATTCCTGGATGGATACTCTAAGAGAAAACAAATTCATATGGCCTTGAAAGATACAGAATCTACCTCATCCAGGACCCCCCATGGAGTATTCCTCTATAGGTAAATTTCCTTTGGCTTAAAGTACTCTAGAGCCACATACCAATGTTCTATGTGTTGCATCTTAAAACATTTTTGGGGGTTATTTTGTGTTATAAATTAATGATATAGTGTTTATTTATTGATAAAGATCAAACCACCTAGATGGCCTAGATACAATATTCAACAATCTTTTACAGCATGGATGGAAGATTAATCCCTTAAAATGTGCTTTTGAGGTAACCTTGAGGATGTTTCTTATCTTAGTTGTGTGCCATCGTGAAATATAATTTGTTCGTGAGAATGAAATTCTATCCTTAGAATGTTACTTATTCTAAACCTTATAGAGTTGAGAGGACATAAACAAATATTGGCCTATATATGTAACTTCTTATCTAACCTTATAGTAAAATTTCCACCCTCCACCAAACAAATGAAGAAGGGGGTCACATATCAGTGGACCAATGTCTTATAGGAAGAATTTTATAGCCTCAAGAAATACCTCTTGATTCCACCATTTTTAATGACATGTGTAGAGGTAAATTTAAAAATTCTTTATGTGGAAACCTTAGAAAAAACACTAGGTTCCTTCCTTGCACAAAAGAGATATTCTAAGAATGAAAAAATTCTTTATTATCCTAGTCAAACAAATATTCAAATTAAGGCTTGCTATTCAGATATCGAGAATAGATTCTTGGAATTAATAATCATGGTTCAGATGTTGAGGCACTACTACAACATGAATATGTCAACTTAGTCTCTTGTAATAACCTATTCAAGTAAATCCTCATCTATCCTATGTTGACATGGCATCTGGCATGGTGATAAATTATTCTGAAGCAATTTGATAAATAGTTCATGCCTCCAAAGGTAGTGAAAGTTCATTCCTTGTAATATTAACATACCGAGCACCCATACATGGAAGAGATGTCATGAAATACTGAATTTTAAGATAAAGATATATTATCTATTCATGATGGCCCCCAATCATGGGGAATATCATTTGGTGATGCATCCAAGAGCCTGATTGGGAGAATAATGGAAGACCCTAGGCTCCAAAAAGTTGGGTTAGAGATTTAGTTTATCTCCCCAAAAATGGTATTATTTCCTCACTCATTCATGTTATCATAAGGTTTTACAAATTTGGAGGTAGGATGTAGTCCATCATTGTAATTATTGAATTGGTTCTTCAAATACCTGTAGGCTACATGGAGGTGAAAGGCGACTTGGAGTTAGTGATCAAACATGTCAAAGGGGATTATGCTATCATAAAATTAGTGCTAATTCACATTCTTGATTTGGTCTAAGGGTTAATAGAAGAGTTAACTTTTGAACTAGCATTGAATCATATCCTGTGATCATATAATGCCAAGGAATATGTGATGGAAAATTTAGGTAATACTTTGGGAGATCCAAAGAGATATGAAATAATAATCAACATTTCCAACAACATAATTGCATTACAATTTTTTCAAATTAAATTATACAAGATTAACAAAGTTATACCTAACACTGAACTATTTCTTCCTACCACTAGGTTGATGACACCCATCATGGATTCCCTCTAAAATGGAGTACTATGACCAGATAGTGTAAGGAAAGGACTAATCTGATAGAGAGCAACCAACTTCACCATATATAATGGCCCAAATAACCAAAAATTACTCTACAAATTATTCTTTGATGGAGTCCTTCTCAAGTGTATCAATGGAGTATATACTAGGAAATTATACATGAAGTACGCACCGGGGATTGTGGTACCCATAAATATGGATACAAGCATTGCAACCAAATATGAAGGCTTGGGTATTATTATTCCACTTTGACATAGCATTTGACATAATTCACTATGAAATTGAATTCTTTTCAAGTGAATGGAAATTTCATCCATCAACCCCTAGAGTTGCAAAATACAACCAAATATTCATGGCCATTCACTATATGGGGAATGGATATTATGGCGAAATAACCTCCAACTACGAACAAGTAGTTCCTGTAAAATCTGACTACTACTTATTTTTTCCCAAATGGACTAAGGAATTACCTATCAATGATGTTGGATACAAAATAACTATCACCACCATGAAAGTCATCATCATTACCAGATTGTGTGTCCCTCAGACAATACTCATGGAAAATGGCCCCAATTTTGGTTCTTTATAAGTGGAGAAGCTATATCAGGAAATTGATATCAAATCCAACCATTCATCCCTCTATCATGATGTGGATAATAGAAAAATATAGGCCTTCAAAAGTCTCTATCAAACATACTCTAGAATATTGTGGTCAAAAATGAAAATTATTTTCCTAAAAAGATCTAGCTTGCCTTAGGGTATTACAGTACTATGACCCATACATCCACATGGGAGTCCCCATACTAATTGGTATACGGAACAGAAGTTTTCTTTCCCATTGAGGATCAGTTTTCATCGCTCTTTGTTTCCTTCTATGATCATATGTCTATAGATGAACAATCCGAAATATTAAAAGATGAATTGGATTGACACTATTAAAATTAATTGCATACCTTTCATCATTTAGAGGTATACGAGAATTGGATAGCATGATCTTTTAACAAGATGGTCTTCCTCCACTACTTCTTCCAAGGATAACTGGTATTGGTCCACAAAACCCAATTATAGTAGGAAATAATCCTCAAAAATTGAATGAAAGTGGGAGGGAACATACACCATACACAAGTTCTTCCATAAAAGGGCATATTCCTTAATTTCTATAGAGGGAAAGATAATTACAACTCCAACCAATTCAATGTTCCTAATGAAATATTTCATGTAATCACATGAGATTCATCCTAGAAGCAAGACATTAAACTTCATAGAACCATATACATTCCATAAAAAAGATGTTAAACAACATATTTGGACATTTGCGCATGACTTTAATAGAAATGGAAAAACTTATGTGCCACATAATTTCAAAGTACATGACATCATCATCTTTGTCACGTGATCATAATCTATATGACATGCGGTCCAAAGTTAGATAACATAAAACTAAAATACACCACTTATCCTCACCACATGACATTAAAATGCATGGTTAATGTCTCTCTAATTTGATATTAATAAAAACCCAAAATACATTTATTTGAAACCCCTCATGTTCTCCTAAATGTGGGACTCCATTGTAGGTGTGAAACATAATAACATACCTTTAATCAACTAGGGAGTTGAGATAACCACTTGGACAGACATGAAGAAGAATGAATGGGAAGATCCAATTCATAATTTTCACTCAAATTGTTTTCTCTCTGTATTGGAAGTTGGTCCCCATTTATTGGTATAACACCCAAATTTATCACACCACCATTTCATGACTATAAACAACAAGAAAATTTCAATAACTATGTGTGTCTTGATTTTAACTCCAATGAGATACATAGTGATTCCCAAACCACCTGTCATAGTTCCAACCACAATTAATAAATAAAAATACCCTTTAATCATTGTTTATTAGTTCAAACCAATATAGGGATTCCATATTTGAGAACTATGTGAGGATTTATTCTTGACCCAGAAATATATATAGGGACACCCATGCCCTATATCCTGGTCCAACTACAATATTACATTCCATGTTAGAATAATACACTTAATCACTGCATGATGTTAAACTAAATGAAATTCATGAACTATGTATGTATTGATTCACATTCTAATGAGATACATTTTGACACCCAAGTTTTCATCCTTGGGCCCCGCCACAACAATTCCCCTCTTTCTCATCATTTCATCTTCATCCTTAACTAATGACGTTAATCTATATGGAGTTCAAGAACTATCTATGGCTTGATTCTCAACCCATTGAGATAAGTAGTGATTCCTGAATCATACTTGATGGACCAACCATTATAAAATCTATTTTCCCTTATCCTTCACTTGTGACACTTTCACATTTTAGATGAATCTCCTACCACTCCTTATTTCTCACCCTGAGCATAACTCATGTGGGATTAGGATTTTTTGTAAAGGAGATTCCTTTAAAAATAAAGAATATCAATTTATATTAGGATTTTCCAAGTCCAAGTTGCATGGACATGAAAGGCACGACAAACATTATCATCACATGACAATAAACTGTGTGATTTCCTCAATAACTACATTTGGCATGATTCTCATTCTAATGAGATGTGTAGTAATGTAAAGATCATAAATACTTGACCCAACCACAATCAAATATGGGAAATTCCCCCAAGTCTCCCATGTATGAATCTGATATAAATAATGGAATACAATAGAGGTTCTCACCCAATACACGATCCCATATTAAAAAATACCCAATTTCCTACACATACGAATTCAATGGGTGCTGGGGATATATATTTCAGAACAATATGTGTCTTGATTCTTATTCTAACAAGATACATCATGACTCTCAGGTCAAATTCCCTATTCCTACATCAATATTCAATTACTCTTCATGTGGAGACACCATATTCGTTACGGAATGACATTAAACTACATGGATGATGTCCTTGATACTGGAAGATAAACTGTAGGATACCAAAATATGTATGTGTGTCTTGATTCTCACCCCATAGATATACATAGTAATGCATAGGCCTAAACTCATAGTCTCATACATGAGGTAATGAAAATATACCCATATTCTTCATTTGATTTAGATATATTTAAGCACTCACAAACCTCATGGATGATATCACTCCACGAACTTCCTTCATGTCCAGAACTAAACATTTATACACCTATTCCTGTATACTTTAGAATCATTATAATCCTTACCCAGCTCCTAGTGATGGAATTTCAGATACCAAAATGCTTCACTGCTTAACTATGTAGTGTTCTCCCCAGTTTTCCTTGTAATAAAACTACCCCCATAATGGTCTTTTATCGAAAGGATGAAACTATTTAACTATGAATCGCACTCCCTAGTTGACCTTGCATAAAACAACCAAAAAATGACTTTTTAGCTAGAAGTTATTTTAACCTTGGTATAATACTCTTATATACTTGTTAGCCTTGATGATTATATATTGAACCCCATGATGTGAAACTATTCATAGTCATCCCTCACATATTTTTCTCATACCCTTTATCATGATCTAATAACCCCAAAGATAGTGGTTTATGATTTTATTCGTCATTTATAAAGTATTCTGAAATCACATTGGTCCCAAAGGACACACATTCCTATAATTTCCATAGTTATAGTCATACAACCTAAAACTACATGCACCATATTTCTTATGTCATTTCAAACATGAATAGAAAATCTATTTTCCCCATTATTGGGAAATTTTTACTTGAAATTACACTTTTATGTTCAGGTTATTTTATCCGACAATCCAAACTATATGCTTGTATAAATCCAAATCTCTATAATCATCCATCAACATTTAGCTAAAAAATGTTGAAATTATAAAGGACTTATTTACTACACTATGTTTAACATTCCCTAGTTGGATTTTCATAAGCTTCTCAAAACATTCATACCATGTCAACCAAAGGATGAAACTCTTGACTATACAGTACATTCCCTAGTGGCTTTGCATTAAATAGCCCCAAAATGTTTTTGTTAATTATTAGTGATTTCATACTCAATATATACCTCATCTAATTCCATAATACATTTTTTTCATACCACTTTTTAGATAAGGGAATCCCCAAATCATATCTTAGAATTTTTTCCACTCACACTTGAATATGGCAGCAAATTTTTGGACTAATTACCAAGAATGGGAGAACTATTAAGATTTATATAAAAGATAAAGACCTTAAATTATTTCACCTATAGTTTACTTTATCTATGAATTTAAAATAAAAACAATTATTTCCTTTATTTATGACTTTAAAATGCATATCATAACATTATAGTCATGTGAAATTAAAAAGTAAAACAACATCCTTACTGTAATATGCCAAACTTGATTGTCAGTGTTCTGATCGCCTCACATTAAACTAAATGATACATTTTCACTTGTCATAAATCGTCCTTTTCCCATGAAATAGACCATCTCACATGATATACCTTCCTTCACACATTCAAATTCTTTTAGGATAGGTTTTCTATTCAAGGAAATCACCAATACATATATTTAGTTCATTCTCAGACACCTCTAGTGGGAAAATCCGGCCCTCATGGTCTTGAAAAATACTAATCATAAACTTTTACCATTAGAAATAGATTTTCAGAATTCAGGAGAAATTATATTCTTGACTATTTTGTAATACACTCCTACTGGCTTAGAATAATTTTCTCACAGATTTTAGGGTTTTTCAGCGTAATGATACAACTACATGACTATAGATCACTCAACCGATTATACCTTGCATGAAATATCCCACAAAAAAGTTTCATCAATTGGTGGTAAAATCATCCTCTACATACACCTCTTATTTTACCTAATATCGTCTTTTAGATCTGGTAACTAAAAAATCATGGATCAAGATTCTCAATTAGATATTTGTAGAATTTCAGAATATTTTTGTCCCACAAGCCCTGTTTGGGTCAATATTTAAAAATATATTGTCAAATTTTTTCAACCATGATGTCCAAAATCATAGGTCCAACTTTCATGAATTTAAACATCCTATAAAAAATAGGAACACAAAATGATAAGATGAAAACTCAAAAATGGTGGTCTAAGAAAAATACAAGCCTCTACCACTAAGTCTTTTTTTAATAAGATTAGTACAAAATTAAGGTGATTAAAAAAATGACACAGTGTTAGTGGTTTTTCATATGGCCTTAGAAATATTCAAACTATGCTCTCTAGGACCCATGGAATAGGGAAAAATTAGAGAATTTACATATCCCATCACTAAGGTTACAACTAGAGGATAAAAATATACATATTTTTATGAAAATTAGTTTCAATGTCATGCTATGATTACATGAAGAAGAATGGGATGAATACATAGATGATTAGAAACAACATTTTTGTCATTTATGATGAAAAAGACCAGTGGAGAATATACAAGATGAAGTCATTACATGATACTTTACAAGAGGCCATCAAGACAAATCTTTATCTGTTGAATGGCCTCTTGAGCCCCATCAACCACCTTTTGAAGATCAGTCAACTAAATGGCGTCTGTCCATTGGGCCCTGCCGATGTGATTCCACTATAGCTGTAATGGAAATTGACACATTGGTTTGGGATTCTTTTAAATATTGTTTGAGTTGTATGAGCTACCCATGTGCGACCCTCGTATGGGACTCACCTATACAGTAGAACAAAGTGATATACCTGCAAAGATGACATGGAAATATTACCAATGTGATCCATCAAGACTTTTCATCCCATTACCTCCAGATTTGACTATCTTCTTTCAACCAGATACAATCTTGAGAGGGGTATTTTTTTGACCCCAAATTTTGTAACATGGATGAAAAGGTAGTAATGGGAAATATCTTAGGATAAAGAGAATAAGGTAAATCATGATGTACAAGGATCATAAAAGCCTCCCAATAACATTCTCCCACATTTTCTAAACCACTATCTTCACTTAGGGTACGTACGCATCGGCCTATGTGGTCAGCCTATGAGAGAGCCTATACGAGATACCTGAGAGAGATACCTGAGAGTGATACCCGAGAGATACCTGATTGAGAGAGACCCTTTTCCCAAAGTGCTATATTTTATTCTAAATATGACCCCAGGGTATTCATTTGTATGGATGTAATTTCACAATGGCCTCGTGATGCACTGATCAACTTAAACCTTCATTCAAGTCCTATAAAACAATCTAGGTATTTTTATAAATCATGAAGAAAAGTTAATTTTAGGGGGATAGTGAACTTAAATTACTCGTAGGTTACAAATGAAACTACACCTATAGAAGGCACTCTCTCACCCCATTATTGACAAACACTAGTGAGAGGCCCCATTCCTTAACATGTGGCCTATGAGATCCACTTTTATGAATGCCTATGGAGACCCTTAAAGGATTGAGAAAGGTCTCTCCCATATGTAGTTTTTGAGGTTGTTTTTTCCTAGGGTACCACAAGCTCTCTAATTCCTACCTTCGTGGATACCCCCCTATAGGAGTCCTCGTTCACACTCCCAAGATTGCCTGTGTAAACCCACTTTGTTCACCCTAACTTCCATCCCATGGGAGCCACTCATATAACCTTATCCAAAGCCATAAAAGGTGGGTATCTCCCAATTTGGATCCCTTTTTTGAGAGGGACCAAGTAGATACCCCCACTAAAACCTCCGAACATTCAAAAGAATGGAAAGTGGGAAACCATTATGTTCCCCATTTGGGTGTGTATTCCCATGGCTAGAGGTTTCTGACACTTGTCCAGTTGGTCGGTCATGGTCATCGGTGTAAATGTGATTTTTTATTCCCAAGGTCACAAGGACCGATAACCTAGATAAAGTGTTAGGGAGTTCCTAGTATCGGATACAAGATCTAGGACCATGTCATACCTTTTTCTTCTCTATGATCTGGAGCCTCCGGTTCCAAGTGAGGAGGTTAAGGATTACACTTTCTTTTCTGTTCAACATGAAATGAGATCCTCCTACCTCCCTATGAGACCAATTTCAAGGAATAACTCCTCGAGTAAGCCTCTATATTTTATTTTTAGAGGTTGAACAATGGTTCCACTCTTCCACTTGGAAACTAGATATTATATGGGAGGGTCACATGATTCCTCACCTCTCTCTATTGTATCCCCGACCACTTCCACTAGTGGAGGAGGAGAAGTGTATGGTTTCCTTGATATTTTAATACCTCTTGTCCATAAAATTCAATCATTACTCATCCTGACTCATGTAGACATCAGGGATAGACAAAATCAAGGAACCCATAGGGTTGTATGCATGTTTTGGTAGAGGGTCATAAATTGAATCTTGTTCTTACCTCCATTTTTGAGTACTTCAATAGGCATGAGTCCTCAAGGTCATGTATCCAACTCAAGGAAAAGTGGATTGTGTGATTAATAGGATCTTCCATTTCCACTTGTTTCTCACACTGAGAAAGACTCATTTGTGATTAGAGGATTACGATGTTCATGAAACCCACTTGATCCCAAACCATTTTGGAATCCTCATTAGGATTAATCCTTAATCTGCACCACATTTACCAGAGCATCCTCATTGCGTGATACCCAATGACTGAACTCTGAGAACTCTAATTCCAACTAAAATTAAGATAAGTAGGATTCATACTTAGAGCCCGAGATCAAGGGGAATCCTACTCATGAATAAGTCCTGAAAACCCCCTAATATAGATGAGTTGAACCACTTTTAATTTCCCAAAATTCATTTATCTAGGCATCATTTTCAAAAATAATCCCCAACTTAGTCCACACAAAGGGCCTTAATCCCTTAAAAAATGAACCTTTTAAGGTGCTCCACGGGCATAAGTACCCACAACAGAACTACATGGGATTTTATTCCCATCCAAATTGTATATTTAGGACTCCTCCTTGAGGTTCAAACCCAACACCTCAAATTAAACCAATTCTCTATAGGACACATTCCTAGTAGGGTCTGATTCGTCCGGAAAATCCATACTCCTAACTAGATGATCAGGTCATCTCACCATAATTCCCACACCAAACATTGACTAGGAACCATTCACATAGACTTACTTATCACTTGATGTTAAACTATGTAGTTTGTTCCTTATTAGATTGTTTTAAAAGTTATGATGTGACATATTAAATAGAATTGAACTATGTGGGATCTGATTCCTTTCCTTATGATACATAGGAATCCCATCACATGGGATTGATCCCAACATCAAAACAAATTATGAATCCCTATATATTTATACACACTATAGTTCCTCATTGTGTTTCTAGAAAACAAGAGTCATCATAATAATGAACAGAAATATATAATTTTTACAAAAGTTGATACTATTGATGTAGAACCTCAGATACACATATATATATATATATCAATTGATAAAGGAACTCAAATACATAAATATGATTCTAAATTCAATACATGATAATTATTTATTATTATTTCAATGGAAACCAAATCATATAAAGGAATAAAAAAATATTCATGAATATATCTTAAATTTATAAGGGATTCATAAAGTAGGCAATAGTTCACCCAAAAAACTTGTGATGAAACTGAACTACCATATTCTCATCCAATGTTAGTTCTTAAGTATAATTTTCCAAACATCCCAATAGGGGAAATAATGATTCCTAACCCAAAAATATTTTCAGGGGAAACATGTTTTATAGGGGTATCTGTAGGTTTTTTAATATTTAGGGATTTTAAGGGATTTAGTCTACAGTATGGGTATTATAGGATTTTATGGGTTTTAGGATTTTTAATATATTTTAGGATTTTAGTGGTTTTTAGAGTCTTATAGGGTTTTGGGTATTTAATGGTATTTTAGTGTTTCTAGGTAATCTAGTGTTTTTAGTGTATTTCATGGTTTTTGGGGTGTTTCAATGTTTTTAGAATGTTTAATAATTTTTTAGGGATTTCATAGGGTTTTTAGGGGTATATAGGGGTTTTAGTGGTTCTTAGGTTTATTAAATTTTAAGGTATATTTAGGGATTTTATGGATTTTATGGTTTTTGGGTATTTTAAAAGATTTTGGGGTTTTAGTTTTTTCATGTAATTTTAGGGGTTTTATTGTTTTTTATATTTTAAGGGTTTTTTAGGTGTGTAGGATATTTAGTATTTTTAGGGATTTAATTGTTTTTAGTATTTTTAGGGTTCATAGGGGTTTAGGGATTTTGTGGTGTGGGAGATGTTATTTATGGTTTATTGGGGTTTTAAGTTATTTAGGGGTTTTCAAGGTTAATGTATTTTTTGGGTGTTTAAAGGTTTTTTAGTGTTTTGGGGGGTTTTAAAATTTTAATTAGGGATTTTAGGGCCTTTGATGGTGTTTAGTGTTTTTTGGGTTTTTAGGTTATAGTTTTTTGAGTATTTATTAGGGTTTTAATGGGATTTTTGTATTTTTTTTTCTATT
The DNA here is from genome assembly GCA_963277665.1 of Viscum album. NCBI lineage: Eukaryota > Viridiplantae > Streptophyta > Magnoliopsida > Santalales > Viscaceae > Viscum > Viscum album. The sequence goes on from OY728120.1 coordinate 2,121,739,864, forward strand.
TTTTATGTTCTGTGAGAGATTTTTGGGGGTTTTAGTGTTTTTTTAATTTTAAGGGGTTTTAAGTGTTTTATGTTTTTGGGGTTTTAGGGGTTTTATGTTTTGGGTGGATTTAGGGGATTTTTGGGATTTTTGGTCTTTATAGTCTTTTAGGGATTTTATGGTTTTTTTTATTTTTACCAATTTTTGGATTTTTTAGATTTTTAGGGTTTTGGGTGTTTTATGAATTTTTAGTGTTATTTTTGGTATTTATGGTTTTTAGGGGTTTAAATATTTTTTATGTGTAGTATTTTGGATTTTTGGGTCTTAGGTGTTTTTATGGTTTTTATAGGGTCATAAGGGTTTTATGTATTTTTATAAACCTTTAATGGTTTTTAGGGTTTTAGGTGGTTTTATGGATATTATGATTTTTAGGGGTTTTATGGGGTTTTTAGGTTCCTTTAGGTTTCATTAGGGATTAATGGGGGGTTTATGGGTTTTACGGTTTAATGGTTTTTAGGGTTTTAGGGATTTTTTAAATTTTTTTAGGGTGCTTAAGGTTTTTATTGTATTTTAGGGTTTATATATGATTGTTTAAAATTTTAGCGATTTCACGGTTTTTTAAGGCCTTTTAGGATACTTCAAGGGTTTTTAGCGTATTTAGGTTATTTTAGTGTCTTTATGATTTTTTATGATTTTAGGGGTTTAAAATGTTTCTAATAATTTTTAGGGGTTTAGGAATTTCTAGGGATTTTTAATTTTTTAAGGTTATATTGGTTTTTAGATTTTTCAGGGGTTTTTGGATTTTTAGGGTTTCTTTGTATTTTTAGGGGTTTTAGAATTTTTATCATTTTACGGTTTTTTTGAGTTTTTAGCATTTTTTATGGTTTTAGACCATTTTTTGGATTTTTATTGTTTTTAGGGTTTCTAATGATTTTAGGTGTTTTTATATATTTTTTGGTTTTTTAAGGTTTTTATTATTTTTAAGGGTTTTTATCATTTTATGGTTTTAGGGGGTTTTAGGGTTTTTAATTATTTTTGGGGTTTTGAGGTTTTTATTTTTTTCTTAGGTATTTTGAGTTTTTAGGTTTTATGTTGTTTGAGGATATTTTTGGTTTGTTGATGGGTTTTGTGTTTTAAGGGATTTTATGGTGTTAGGTTTTAGGTTGTTTTTATGTTTTCATGGGGGTTTATTGTTTTTACTAGTATTTAGGATTTACGTTTTTAGGGGTTATAGTGTTATTTTAATGTGTTTATGTTTTTATGGGTTTTTACAATATTTTCAGGGGTTTAGGGTTTTATAGTTTTTAGGGTTTTAATGAATTTAAGGGATTTTTAGGCAGTTATGGTTTTTAGGTTTTCATATGGTTTTCATAGGGGTTTTATTGTTTTTAGGATTTTAAGGGTATTTAAGGATTTTAGGGTTTTAGGGTTTTGGTCATTTCATAGGGTTTTAGTATTTTTAATGTTATTTTGTGGTATTTAGGTTTTTAGGGGTTGCCATATCTGTTAGGTATTTTTTTGGGTTTTTTGGGTTTTTAAGGGTTTGAGGGTGTTTGAGGGTTTTAATTAGTCTTTTAGTGTTTTATAGGATTTTCAGGGTCCTTTAGGGGTATTTGGGGTTTTAGGGTCTTTTAGAGTTTTAGGGTTTTTAATGGTTTATATGATTTTTAGTGGGTTGTAGGTTTTTAGGGGTATTGGGGGTTTTAGACGTTTTTAGGTTTTTTATGGTTTTTTGGTTTTTAGTATTTTTTTGGTTTTCTTGTTTTTAGGTATTTTGGGAGTTTTATGATTGTATTTTTTTTATATTTTTATAGTTTTGATAATCTTAAGGGTTTTCTAGGGTTATAGGATGTTTATGATTTTTTATTGTTTTTATATTTTTTAGGGTTTTTTGTTTTTGGGGTATTTTTGGTTTTTTGGGGTATGTTATGGATTTTAGGGTTTTTTTTGTTTTTTATTGGTTTTTAGGGGTTTTAGGGTGGGTGGGTAAGCTTTATTAAGGGTTTTAGGGTTTTAGGGATATTTAAATGGATTTTGGTGGTTTTTGGGTTTAATGATTTGTTAGGGTTTTTGGGTTTTTTGTGTTTTCATAGTTTTCTAGATTTTTTTTTTGTTTTTACGGTTTATTGGATTCATCATGGTTTTTTAAAATTTCATATTATTTTTAGTTTTTTATGTTTTTTGCGGTTTTTTTGGTTTTTTTTGGTTTTTATGGTCTTTTAGGGGGTCTTTGTTTCTTAGGTTTTTACAATTTATTATGGTTTCTTTAGTTTTTATCATTTTTACAATTTCTATGGGGATTAAGGTCTTTTCAAGGGGTTTTTTTGGGGTTTTAGGGGTTTTAGGGTTTTTTGTGCCATTTAATGGTTTAAGAGGAATTTTTTTCCATTTTTGATGGGTTTTAGGGTATTTTTTGGGTTTTAGGATCTTTTAGGATTTTTGGGATTTTAGTATCCTTTAGGATCATTACAGTTCTTATGGTTTTTTGTTCATTTATGGATTTTACTAATTTTTGGTATTTTTTATGATTTTAGGATTTTTAGGGTTTTTTGGGGGTGCTTAGGGATTTTAAAATTTATAAGTTTTTTTCAATATTAGGGGGGTTTTCTGTTTTACGTTTTTGGGGTTTTTTATATGTTTCACGGTTTTTTGGGATTTTAATATATTTGAGTGTTTTAGCATATCATCTGGTTCGTTATGGTTTTTAGGGTTTTAATGGATTTAAAATTATTATGTTTTTATTTTATTTTTGGGGTTGTTATGGTTTTGGGGTTTCTATGTATTTTACTAGTTTTTACTAGTGATTACTTATTTTTAAGGCATTTTTGGTGTTTTTAGGGGTTTTAGGGGTTTTAATTGATTTTGGGTCATTTAGGGTTTTTTAGTATTTTTAGTGTCCATTAAGGTTTTTCAGTTGTTTTGGGTTATTTAGGGTTTCTATGGTGTTTCAGGGTATTTAGGGTTTTTAGGGATTTTTATATTCCTTAGGGTTTTAGAGTTTTTTGAGAATTTTTTGGGTTTTAGTGGAATTTTTCGTCTTTTGGGGTTTTAGGAACATTTAGGTGGGTTGATGAATTTTTGGGTTATTTAGGTGTTTTAGGTTTTTAGGTTCATTTTGTATATTTAGGGGTTTTTTGTATTGTAGTGTCTTTTACGGTTTCCTAGGGTATTGTAGAATTTTTCGGGTTTTTGTGTTTTTAGGGTTCTTAGGGGAAAGGAAGGCTCGGGGCTAGGCTATTCATAACACCCCGAAAAATTTATTATAAAAAGACACGAAGACACTGAAAACAAGGGAGGGGAAGGGTCAAGTGACCCTCACCCAAAAACACTTAACAACCCAAGACAAAGACGCCAAAAAAGAAAAATAAAAAAACACACAAATCCAAACGAAGTCCCCAGCATCACCTCTCATCCAAGCTGAAACCAATGTCCTGCAGCGTCAAAACCATCGGTAGCATCCCACTTAACTATCTCCAGCCTCTAGCATCTCCTCATCCCAGCACCCCGATTCAGTTCCAGCAACCAACAACCCCAATTCCAATCAACACAAACATAGAAGTCTTCCAGCACCAACCACCTCCAAACCTCAAGGAAAGCAGCAACCAATAACCAGCAGCTCAACAGCCAGCAACCATTACTTCAAAACCAAAAAGCATCCAGTAACCAATAAATGGCACCAAACAGCACCCATTCAAAGAAAAACAAACCCCCAACAACAACACACACATCCATCATACAATATATAGAACGACTAGCAACACAAGACCACCATCACCCAAGCCCCAGACCAATGGCTTCATTGCATCCCAACCTATCTGGAAGAAGTAACCACCACTGAAGTTTCCAACACCCAGAAAATCCTTTCACACCTCGAAAGTAAGAAGCAACACACTACCAATATCTTGCAATGGTATACACCACTTGCCACAACAGCAAAACAAGAAACATGAAAACCAAAGCCATCACAACAAGAAAAGAAAAAAAACCTCCATCCAAATTCACAGCCCAGAAAACAGCCCAAACCATCAATGAACCAAACCAAAATTGTTGGTAAGAGATGCAACCACAATGCAGAATTTGATTAAAGCCACGATCCACCAGCACACCAGAAAAGAACAATCATCGCAGGAACAAAAACAAAAACAAGGCCAAGGGAAGAACCTGAATATTCTGCGTAGACTTATACCAAGCAGATATGAGTACCCACATAACCGGAACAAGCACGAAATCACCAAACCGACACCAAACCTTATGCACCCATGAAAGAACAACACATCTATAGAAAATCCACCAAAAACCATCTAAGCTCATATTTTTGAGCATAAAGGCATATCACAACCCCGTCGAACGAGAAAGCAACCATCTATGTGGAAGAGGCCCTCGACCCCGCTGACTGGCCCGTGGAAACCCCAGATCTGAAAAGTCAACACAGATCTACAACTTTTAGGGTTTTTAGAAATTTTTAGGGTATATTAGGGGGTTTTATGGGTTGAGGGCCATAGGATTGTTAGGGTTTTCATGTCATTAGTTATCTTATATTAAGATTTGAATTGATTTAATAATTTTTTCTATCCAAAAATTGTAACTAAATGTCTATTTCATGATAAAAATGAGTTAATTTTTAATTATTATAAAATTTTAATTATTTTAAAATCTATTTTTCACATAATATCTTAAATTTTAAGTGTAAATTAATATTTAGCCCTATTTAAATAATATTTTACTAATTTTATTACATTTAAATATATTAATATATGTTTTTAAGGGTACATAAATTTTTTTATGAAATATATATTTTATCAGCACTAACGAAAATCGAAAATAAAGTGTTCTTTTATTAGCACTAAATCAAAAGCGTGGATAAAGGGTGCTTTTTCAGAAATTTACCTTTTTAGCATTTTTATTGTATTTTGTATTTTTTGGGTTGTTTGTTTTTTTGGTTTTTAGGATTTGTTATATTTTTAAGTGTTTTTTGGTTTTTAGGGTTTTTATGGGTTGTTAGGGTATTTTAATCTTTTTACGGTCTTTTATTGGTTGTTAGTGGTTTTAGGATTTTTATGTTACTTTAGGGGTTTATTGAGTTTTAAGGTATTTAGGTAATTAGGGTATTTTGGGTATTTTAGGTTATTTTATCGTTTTAGAGTCTTTTAGGGTTGCAAGGGGATTAGGTTTTTTTGGTCGTTTAGGGTTTTCTAGGTTTTTATGGGTTTTAGGATTCTTTATGGGTTTTTATGTTTCTATGGTCACTTTTGGGGGGTTCCTGATTTATATGGGACTTTACGGTTTTGGGGTGTTTTATGGACTTTTAGGGTTTCTGTAGTGTTTAGGGTATTTGAGGGGTTTTAATGGTTTTTAGTGGACTTTAGGGTTTTAGTGGTTTTATTGATTTTAGGGTATTTTATGGGTGTTTTATTGTATTTTATGGTTTTCAGAGTCTTTTTGGGATTTTTGGGCATTTTAGGTTTTTAGGGTATTTTAGGGGTTTCAGTTTTTTATGTTCTTTTAGGGTTTTATAGAATTGTGATCATTTCAAATTTTAGAGGTTTTATTCTATTAGGTTATTTATATTTTTTATGGTGTTTTAGTGATTTTAGGGTAGTATTCGGTATATTAGAGTTATTTGGGGGTTTTAGGGTGGGGCTAGGGTTTTAGGGGTTTTAGGGTTTTATAGGGTTTTTAGTTTTCTTGGATTTTAGGTTTTTCAGGGAATTTAGATTTATTTTCATGGTTTTAAGTCTTTTATAGTGTTTTTATGGGTTTTTAGAGTTCAATGATTTTTACTATTTTTAGGTTTTCTATGTGCTTTTTGGGTTTTTTGTGATTTTAGGGGGTTTAGTGCATTTTAATGTATTTCGAGTTTTTAGGGTTTTTAGGTTTTTAGGGGGTATAAGCTTTGTAGGTTTTTTAGTGTTTTATGTTTTTTGGAGGCTTTAATTATTTGTAGTGTTTATATGGCATTTTATTGTTTCGGGGGGTTTAAATGGGCTGGGGGGAGGAGTTATGGATTTTAGTGTTTGGTGGAGTTTTTAGGGTTTTTATCTTTTTTTATGGTTTACGGGAATTTTTAGAGTATTTTGGGATTTGAGGGGTTTTAAGGGTATTATGTTTTTTTGTGGGTTTGAAGGTTTTGAATGGTTTTGAATTTTTTTTAGGGTTTTTAGATTGAATACGGATTATTTGGGACTTTTGGTGTCTTTTGGGATTTTTGGGGGGTTTTGTAGTTTTTTGTCCTTTTTGGGGGTTTTTGGTTTATAGTGTCTTTTAGGTTATTTACTGTTTTTATGTGTTTTTAGAGTTTTTTGGGGTTTTTGGTTTTTAGGGATCTAATGGATCTAAGGGGTTTTAATGGTTTTTAATTTTTAAGGGGTTTGAGTGTTTTAAGGTTTTTATATTTTTATGGTTTTAAGGGTTTTAGTGTTTTAAGGGTTGTAGGGGATTTTAGGTTTTTAGGGTTTTAGTGTTTTAAGTGGGGTTTAAGAGGTTTTTTTAGGTTTTTGGGGTTTTTTGTGTTTTTATGTGTTTTAAGGATTTTTAGGGAAAATATGGTTTTCTAGGGTTTTCATAGTTTTTAGGTGTTTTAAGAATCTTCAGGGTTTTGGGTCTTTTAGATTTATTTTTTTATGGTTTTAGGATTACTATAATGGTTTTAGGGATTTTCGGGTGTTTAGGGGTTTTAGGGTTTTTATGTATATTATTGTATTATGTATTTTTTTGGTTTTTTTGTGTATTGTTATGTGTTTTAGGTGTTTTATGGTTTTTAGATTTTAGGTTTTTTAGGGCGTTTAAAGGGTTTTTAGGCCATTTTAGCTTTTTGTTGTGTTTTTTTTGTTTTAGAGCTTTGGGGAGATTTAATATCATCTAATGTTTTTGTAGGTTTTTTTGGGGGTGGGGGTTGTAGTTTTTAGAGTTTTTTAGTTTTTAGGGTTTTAGGGTTTTTGTGGATTTTTAGGTTTCTCAGGGTTTTTACTGGTTTTACAGGTTTTATGGTTGCAATGTTTTTATGGGTTTTCCTTTTTTGAGTTTATAATTATTTTTATTGGTTTTTAGGACATTTAGTGTTTTTTTAGAGGATTTTAGGTTTTTTGGGGATTTAGGGGGGTTTTGTGGAGTTTTAATATATTTATGAATTTTACGGGGTTTTTGGGTTTTAATGTTTTTAAGGGGTTTTATGGTTTTTTGGGTTTTTAAGGGGTTTGGGGGTTTGGGGGGTTTTGATTTTTTCTATGTTTTTAAGGCCTTAGGGCATTCTTATGGTTTAGGGGTTTTAGGGTTTCTTTAGTTTTCATGGTTATAGTTTTTCTTAGGGAAATTTTAGGGATTTAAGGAATTTTAATTGTTTGTTTGAGGTTTATAATCGTATTTATGGTTTTTTGGTTTTTATGGGTTTTTAGTGTTTTTAATGTTTTTAGGTTTTTTAGGATTTTTATTCTTTTTAGAGGATTTATGGTTTTAGTGCCTTTAATGGATTTTTGTGTCTTTAGGTGGTTTCAGGGTTTTTGTGTATTTTTCGTGTTATTAGAATTTTCAATGGGTTTTAGGGGTTTTACAAGATTTGTGGTTTTTATGGTTTTTACTATTTTTTTGGTTTTTTAGTGTTTTTTGGGGATTGGGTTTTTGGGTAGTTTTAGTGATTTGATGGATTTTTCGGTTTTAGGGGTTTTATGTATTTTTTGGGTTTTATGGTTTTATGGGTTTTTAGTGTTTTTAGGGATTTCGGTTTTTTAGAATTTGTAGGGTATTCAAAGTGTTTTTTTGGTTTTAGAGAGTGTTTTTGGGTTTTTATAGATTTAATGTTTTTAGTGGATTTAGGATTTTTGTGGATCTTTTAGGGTTATTTTGGATTTTTAGGTCTTAAGGTATTTTTAGTATTTTTAAGATTTTTTTGTTTTTATTATGTTTAATGGGTTTTAGTATTGTAGAAATTTTTTGGGTTGTTGGTGTTTTACATGTTTTAGGTTTTTTTTGGGTTTTTTGATGTTTAGTTGGTTTTATGGTCTTTTTCATTTATAAGGTTTTTTGGTCATTTAAATATTGTTAGTATTTTTGTGTTTTTTGGTATTTTTGGGTTTTTAGAGTGTTATAGGAGTTTTACGATTTTTAGTGTTTTTAGTGGTTTTAGGGTTATTAAGGTTTTAGGGGGGTTTAGTGTTTTTTAGAGAATTGATGTATTTTTTAGAGTTTTAGGGTTTTTAGGGTTTTATTTTTTTATTGTTTTAGGGGGTTTTTTATAGTTTTAATGTTTTAGGGTTTTTAATTGTTATTATTATTTTAGGTGTTTTAATAATTTATAGGGGTTTTTAGGGTTTTTAGTTTATCTTAGTTTTTTAGGGTTTATAGGGGTTTTTTGCGCATTAGTGTTTTTGTTGCATTTTTGTGTTTTAGGGGGGTGGGGATTGTGTTTTTGGTGTTTATCTTGCTTTATGTGTTTTTTTATTTCTTTTTTGGTTTTTAGTATTTTTTAGGAATTCAATGTTTTAGGGTTTGTTTATTATTTTTTGGGGTTTTTATAGTTTTTATTGTTTTAGGATTATAATGATTTTAGGTTTTTTTTGGATTTATCAGGATTTTTAAATATTTTTTAGTATTTTTTTTATTTTAGGCATTTTATGGTCATATAGTATTTTTTGAGTTTTTAAGGTTCTATTATGGTTTTTGGTGTTTATAGAGTTTGTTTTGGGTTTTATTACAGTTTTTAGGGTGTATTAAATTTTCCATGGGTTAGAGAGACTTTTTGGTGTGATTTTCATTATTTTTAGTTTTTTTGTTATGTTAGGGTTTGTTTTTAGTTTTTGGGATGTTTAGGGGTTTTGTAGTGTTTTCAAGGTCTTTCATGGTTTTTTTTTGGGGGGGGGGGGTTAGGGTCTTTTAGGATTTTAATAGTTTTTAGGGTTTTTTAGGGTTTTTTATTTTCTTAGTATTCTTTATGGGTTTTAGGGTCCTTTACTGTTTTATTTTTTTGGGTTATTACGGTTTTTAGGGGCTTTAGGTTATTTTTGGGTTTTCAGGGGTTTTACAGATTTTACGTTTTGGAAGGGATTTAGGATTTTAGGTTATTTAGTGGTTATAGTGTTTTTATAATCATTTAATTTTAAATAAGGTTGTTGTGTTGTTTTTATGGTTTTTTTGGTGTTTTAAAATTTGTAAGTTTTTTATGATCTTTTTGTTGTTTTTATAGTTTTTAGGATCACTTATCATTTTAGGGTTTTTAGGCCATTTATTTTTTTTATTTATAAGGCCTTTAGGATTTATTAGTTGGTTTTAGGGATTCTAATCTTTTATTGTTATTTAACGGCCTTTTAGGGTTTTAGGGGGTTGTGGATCTTTTATGTTTTTAGTGTGTTTCATGAATTTTTAGGGTTTTAGGGTATTATGGATTTGTAGGGTTTTTAGGTATTTTCAGGGTTTTTAGGTGTTTTAGGATTTTTAGTGGATTATTAGATGCTTTTAGGGGTTTCAGGTGTTTTTATGAATTTTTTGTGGTTTTATAGTTTTTATGGATGTTGGGGTTATTGGGTTTTTTTCTATGGTATATTAGGGGGTTTTCAGTTGTATTAAGGGGTTTTAAGGGTTTTTAAGGTCATTTAGGGGTTTTATAGAGTTTTTAGGGGTTTAAATTGTATGTAATTTCTTTTAGATTTATTTGGACATTTAGTCATTTTTTAGGGGTTTTGGGTGTTTTATGGGTTCTATGGGTTTTCATGGTTTTAGGGTTTATATGGGTTTTTGGTTTTTTAAGGTATTTATAATTTATTGTTTATTTTAGATGTTTTATGTTAATATGAGCCTTAAAGATTTTTAGTGTTTTTTGGGTTTTTAGGGTTTAAGGTTTTTTTGTAGTATTGGGTAATTTTATAATTTTTAGTAATTATTAAGGGTTTAATAATTTTTTAGGGTTTTTTGGTTTTTTGGGATTTTATGGTTTTTGGGGTGTTTATGTATTTTTAGGTTTTTATGGGTTTTAGGGGTTCTTGGGGTTTTTATGCTCTTTAGGGTCCTGAACTGGGATGATAGTGTCCTCTTTGTTCATATAGAAAATAGTGGGGATTGACCCCTCAATAGCCCCCTCCCCAGATGAACCACCTGTAAGGTTCGTTTTAGGGTTTTTATGGGTTTTAATATATTTTAGATATTTTTGTGTTTATGTAGGTTTTTATTGATTTGGGGAATGGTTTTATGGTTTTAAGGATATTAGGTATTTTAATAGTTTTTATAGTTTTATGTTTATTTTAGGTTTTCAGTGATTCTAACAATTTTATGTGTTTTTTTAGGTTTTTATGGGTTTTTATTATTTTCATTGTTATTAGGGTTTTGGGATTTTTTATAGTTTTTTTGGTTTTTAGGAGTTTATTAGAAGTTTTTTGGTCTTCTGATTTTCATGGCGTTTTTACGATTTCCTAGGGTTTTTACTGGTTTTATGGTTTATAGGGGGTTTCTAGAGTTTTAGTGTTTTAGGGATTTTTAGATGATTTTAGATTATTTAAGATTGCTTATGGTTTTTTGTATTGTTTTATGTATTTTTTCATATTAAGGTTTTATAGGGTTTTTTTATTTTTTTAGGATTTTTATGGTGTTTTAGATTTTTTTGGATTTTTGTGGGTTTTGGGTATTTCAGGATTTTAGTGGTTTTATTAGATTTTTTTGGGATTTTAGGGTTTTATGGTATTTTAGGGTTTTATGTTGTTTAAGGGGTTTTTTGGATTTTATGGACTTTAAGGGTTTTCAGGTGTTTAAGAGTCTTTGAGATATTTTTATGGTTTTCATAGTTTTTATGTGTTTTAGGGTTTTTATTGTTTTTTGCGTTTTATTATTTTTAGGGTTTCAGGGTTTTTATGGGTTTTTTGGTTTTTTTTAGCGTTTTTTGGTTTTATAAGTGTATTTAAGGTTTCAGGAAGTTTTAGGCATTTTTGGGTTTTTAGATTTTTCTATTTTAAGCTTATTTTAGGGGTTTTTAGTGTTTTTAGCATATTATGGTTATTTAGGATTTTTATGTGTTTTGGGTTTTTAAGAATTTTATATGGTGTCATAGTTTTTAGGGTTTTTTTTAATATATTTTTAGTGTTTTGTCAGATTTATTTAGTGTTATCTATCTTTTAGTGGTATTAGTGTGGTAGTGGGTTTAGTGGGTTTTTTGGAATTTTATTGTTTTTTTTGGTTTTAGTATTTTATGGTTTTTTTGATTTGTGGGTTTTTTGGATTTTTAGTGGTTTAGGGGTTTTTAATGGTTTTTTTTATTCCTAGTTTTTGGGGCTTTTAGTTGTTAGGGTTTATCATGGTGTTTTTATGATTTTATATTTTTATCTTTATTTGGGTTTTATGTGGTTTAATGGATTTTAGAGAATTTTTGGCTTCAAATGCTTTTAGGGTTTTTATGGGTTTTATGGTCTTTTATAGTTTTAGCGTCGTTTATATACATTTATTAGGGTCTTCAAGAGTTTTTATGTGTTATTATGGTCTTTTAAAGGGTTTAGGGGTTTTAGGGTTTTATGGGTATTAAGGTCATTTAGAGGTTTTTATTGTTTTTATGGACATTTTTGTTTTTTAGGGGTTTCAGGGATGATTATAGTTTTTGGTATGTTTGGGTATTATTTATGTTTTATGGGGTGTTTAAAAGTATTTTGTTGTTTTTAGCTATTATTTATCATTTTATGTTTTTTGGTTTTTAGGGTTTTAGTGTATTAGGATGATTACGTTGTTTTCTAGTTTATAATCATTTTAAGTTTCATAGGGTCTTTTTTTATTATTTTGGGGACTCATTGGTGTTTTATGGTATTTATGGTTTTTTACTATCATTTTTTAGGGTTTTAATGTATTTTATGGGTTTTTATGTTTATTTAGGGTTTTAGGGTCAATAGGGGGTTTAATGCATTTTAGTTGTTTTTAGGGTGTCTTAGTGTTTCTATGATATTATGTTTAATTTACTGTTTATTAGATGGTATTGGGTATTAAATATTTTTATGGATTTAGAATCTTTTATTGGTTATAATGATTTCTATAATATTTCAAGGGGTTTTGACGGTTTTCTATGGTTTTTAGGGATTTTTAGAGATTTAGGTGTTTTTATGATATTCAGAGATTTTTAAAGATTTTTAGGGTCATTAAGGGTTTTAGGATTTTTATGTTTCTAAGGGGTGTAAGAAGTTTTTATGGATTAAGGGTTTTATGTTTTTTTCGTTTTTAAGGGTTTTCAGAGTTATTATTATTTTTTGAGGTTTTATGGATTTATGGTTTTTTACAGTTTAATGGGTTATTGTATTTTTCTGTGGTTTTTAGGGGTTTTTAGCTTTTAGGGTGTTGGTGTTTTTGGGTTTGAGGGTGATTTTTTAGGGCTTTTATGATATTTTTTTTATTTTTAGTTATTTTCTATGGATTATAATGTTTTTCAAAATTTTTAGGGTTTTTATGGGTTTTTAGGATCTTTTAATGTTTGGGGGCGTTATCTCTCTAAGAGTTTTTAGGGATTTTTAGGATTTTTATGTTTTTAAGGATTTAGGGTTTTATGGTTTTTTAGGTTTTATAAAGGATTTCTTATGATTTTTAATATGTTTATATTCTTTTTATGGTTTTTTGGGTATTAATTGTTTTGATGGTTTCTAATTTTTAGGGAATTTATTGGAATTTTAGATTTGTTTACTATGTTTTATGGTTTTAGGATTTTATTGTGGTGTTTTGGGTAATTTAATATTTTAATGGGTTTTAGGGTCATTAGGAGTTTTTTGTTTCATTAATAATTTTTATGTTTTTTCTGTTTGTAATTTTTTTTTCATATTTAGGGTAAATTTGGTGTTTTTGTTGTTTTTTGGGGTTTTTAGGATCTTTTAGGGATTTCATATTGTTTTAGAAATTTTAAATTTTTTTGGGGATTTAGCTAAATTAATTTTTTATTAGGGTGTAGGGTCATTTAGGGGTTTTAGTCTCATTTTTGGTTTTCAGGCTCATTTTTTGTTTTTAGGGATTTTAGGGACATTTGTTGTTTTTGGATGTTTTTGGGGTTTTATGGTTTTCGGGTTTCATTGGGTTTTAGGTTTTTTATGGATTTTATATTTTTTTTGTTTATTGTTATTTGTGATTTTTTTATTTAGATTTTTTGGGGGTTTAGGGTTTTCATGGTGTTTTACGGGATTTACATTTTTTAGTGAGTTTATGGTGTTTATATTCATTGATATTTTTAGTGGAATTTAGTGTCTTTTGGAGAGATTTAGTGGTTTTATGGGTTTTTGGGTGTTTAGGGGGTTTAATATCATTTAATGTTTGTTAGGATTTTTGGACTATTTTGGGGATTTAGGGTTTTTTGGGTCATAGGTGTTTTTAGCATGTTTTGGGGTTTTAAATGTTTCTATGTTTTAGGGTCTTTTAGGGATTTAGGCGTTTTATGTTCTTTTAGGATGTTTTATGGTACATTGGGGTTTTTTTAGTATTTTTTTAGGATTTTATGGTTTTATTTGGGTTTTAAATATTTTATTAGTTTGTTTTCATTTGAAGAGGTTTATTTGCTTTTTAGGGGTTTTAAGGTGTTTAGGATTTTTAGTGGTCATTGGGGATTTTGGGGGTTATATGATTTTTAAGGGTTTTAGGGGTTTTAATTGTTTTATTTTTTAGGAGTTTTTATTGTTTTTAGGGTTATTGTGTGTTTTATAATTTTTATGGGTTTTATTGTTTTTAGGGATTTTGATGTTTTTATAGCTTTCATTGATTTTATGGTTTCTTTCGATTTTAGGTTGTTTTGGATTTTTAGAGTGTTTAAGAGTTGTTAATGGTTTGTTAGTGTTTTTATTGGTTTTTAGGGACATTTATTGTTTTTAGAGTTTTTGGGTATTTTAGTGTTTTTTGGGATTTTAGGATCTTTAATAAGTATTTAGGAGTTTATCGGTTTTTATGGGTTATAAAGGTTTTTTGGGTTTTAGGTTTCCTTATAGTTTTATGGTCTTCTGGGTTTTGGGGATTTTAGGGTGGGTTTTTTGGGATTTTATGGGTTTTAGGTGTTTTTAGGGATTTCAGGTGCTCTATAGTTTTTAGTGTTTTTGGTTATGTTTTCTTTATTTGTTTTAATATTTTAGGTATTTTTTAGTCTTTTTATCATTTTCTTGATTTTTAGGGTTTTGTGGGGGTGTTTAGGGTTTTTAGTGGTTTTAGGTTTTTAGTGTTTTTATGGTTTTAGGGGTTTTTAGGTGTTTCAGAGTTTTCTGGGGTTGTGGTGTTTTTTGGGTTATTTTGGGTTATTTGGGTTTCAAAAGTTTTAAGGGGGTTTTAGGTTTTTGTTAGGGTTTTTTTTTGGGGGGGGGGGTTGGTTTTAGGGGTTTTAGGGTATATAAAATTTTTAGGGCTACAAAGGGTATATTAGAATTTTTCATGTTTCTTCTGGGATTTATTATATTTTATGGTTTTTATGGTTTTTATGGTATTATATGGTTTTTATGGTTTCTTTATAGGTTTTTGGGGTTTTAGGGTATTTTATGGTATTTTTAGTATTTATGTGTCCTTTAGGGGTTTATAGGTTTTTTAGGGCCTTTAGGGTTTTTAGATATTTAGGGGATTTTTATGGTTTTAGGTTTGTTTTTGTATGTTTAGGGGAATATAGGGTATTTTATGGTTTTTGGGATTTTATATTTTGTTAGGGTTGTTTGGTTTTTTAGTATCCTCTAGTTGTTTTTTTGGGTTTTTAGGGTCCTTAGGATTTTTTGGGCTTTTTATGTCCTTTCAGGTTTTTCGGGTTTCTTGGGAATTTTCAATTTTTAGGGACTTTTAATTAAGGTATTTTTAAGGTCCCTTTAGGGGTTTTAGAGTCTTTTAGGGTATTTAGGGTATTTTAAGGTATATTAGGGGGTTTAAGGGTTTTTATTTTCTTTTAGGTGTTTGGGTTTCTTAATAAATTTTTAGGGTTATAGGGTTTTTATGTTATTTTAGGGGTTTTGGGGGGTTTTAGGTTCTTTTATGATTTTTAGGTTTTTTAGTCTCTTTTATGGGTTTTAGGGTTCTTTATGGTTTTTAGGGTTTTATGTGTTTTAAGGGGTTTGTGTTTTTTTTTATTTTAGAATTTTTAGGGTTTTTAGGATTTCATGTTTTTAGGGGTTTTAGGGTTTGTAGGGACTTTTAGAGTTCTTATAGGGTTATTTTGTGTTTTTATGTGGTTTTATGGTTTTAATGGTTTTTATCATTTTTTGAGTTTTTGAATTTTCATGCCTTTTAAGGGTTTTTATGGTTTTTATGGTTTTTATAAGTTCTAGTATTTTTGAATCTTTAGGAGTTTTATGGGTTTTTAGGGTTTTAGGGGGTTGGAGGAGTTTAAAGTCTTTTTTGTTTTTTTAGGGTTTTTAGTGCTTTTGGAATTTAAGGGTTTTTGGGTCTTTAGGTTTTTAGTGATGTTATTGTTATGGGTTTTAAAATTGTTTTTGTGATTATTGGGTTTTTCTTTCAGTTTTTAGGATTTTTTATTGCTTTAGGATTGTTTAGGGTTTTGATGTTTTTAGGGTTTTTAGGGTTTTTAGGGTTCTTTTGGGGTTTTAGGGTCCTTAAGAGTAGTTACAATTTTGGGAGTTCTTTATACTTTTATGGGGAATTTTATGGTTTCTTCTAGGATTTCATAGGGGTTTAAGAGGTTTTTGGGGATTTCGATGTTATTTTATGGTTATTTCTATTTTGGGTTTATTAGTGTAATCATTTTTTAGTGTTTTACGAGATTTTTTCTGGGGTTTTGTCATTTTTGCGGTTTGGAGGTTTAGTGTTTTTAGGTTTTTAGTTTTTTTGGGTGGTTAAGGGGTTTTATTGTATTTTTTGGTTTTTATTGGGTTATTTAGGTACTTTTAGGGTTTTTATGGTCTTTCTGAAATTTTTTTGTATTTTATGGTTTATTTGTGTTATTGGGTTATTGTTTGTTTTTTATGATTTCAAGGTTTTTGGGTTTGTAGGGGTTTTAATGGTGTTTAAGGGTTTTTGGTAAATTCTTGGGTTTTAAGGGCTTTTAGTAATTTTATAATTTTTAGGGTTTTAGGAGTTTTAGTTTATTATGGGTTCTTAGTGTTTTTGTGGATTCCAATTTTTTTAAGGATTTTGAATTTTTAATTGGTTTTTTGGTTTTTTCATGGTTTTTAGGTGTTTTGGTGGGTTTTAGGGGTGTTAGGTGTTTCTATAGATTTTGAGGATATTGTATGTATATTTATGGGGTTTTAGGGTTTTTGTTTCTTTGAGGGGTTTTTGGGGTTTTTTTTGGGATTTTTAGTGCTTTTAGGGGTTTCAAGGTTTTTTTTTGGTTTTTTGGGTTTTATGGATTTTAGGTTCTTTTAGGGGTTTTTTTTTCAGGGTTTTAAGGATTTTAATGGTTTTATTGTTTTTAGGGTTTTAATGGTTTTTTGGGTTTTAATGGGTTTTTAGGGGTTTCTAGGGTTTTAGGGTATTGTGGGGGTTTCATTGTTATTTTGGTTTATTTGGGATTTTGGGGCTTCATATTCCACTGGGGGATTTTGGTTTTTTTAGGGTTTTAATATTTTTTTTGGTTTTAAAATTTATTTTAGCGTATTTTGTTTTTAGGGTTTTTTGTCAGTTTTCAGGTATTTATGGGTTTTACATTTTTTTCAGGACATTCAAATTTTTAGGGTTGTTATGGTTTTCAAGGTTTTTATATGGGTATTTAGGGTTTTCTTATATTTTTATGGTTCTCTAAAGTTTTTAGGGTTTTTGAGTGTTTTTATGTTTTTAGGGTTCTAAACATTTTTTGGGTTTTTAGTGTTTTCAGGTTTTTTAGGGTATTTTTTTTCAATTTTTATGTATTTTATTGTCTTTATGGTTGATTTAGGGTTTTATATTTTTAATGCTTTTTTGGGGTTGTAAGAATTTTTTGGGCTTTTAGGGTCATGAATTATTTTAGGGGTTTTATGGGTTTTAAGGTATTCTATAGAGTTTAATGAATTTAGGGGAGTTTTAGGATTTATACGTTTTTAGGGTCTTTTATGGGTTTTAGGGTTTTTATGGTACATTATGGATTTTTTGGTATTAGAGTTTATAATGGTTTTTATTTCCTTTTGGTGATTTAGGGTATTTAAGGGTTTTAGTAATTTCTCAATATTTTTATACATTTTTTGGTTATTGTGGGGGGGGGGGGTAGTTTATATGGGTTTTATGGATCTTTTAGTTTTTAAGG
This sequence comes from Viscum album, assembly GCA_963277665.1. Taxonomy (NCBI): domain Eukaryota; kingdom Viridiplantae; phylum Streptophyta; class Magnoliopsida; order Santalales; family Viscaceae; genus Viscum; species Viscum album. Next base: position 2,121,756,974 of record OY728120.1, read on the forward strand.
TTTTTGGTTTTTTATGGGTTTTATATTTTTACGGTTTTTTTGGATTTCAATTATTTTTGGGGTTTTTTGGTTTTTATCGTTTTTGGTTTTCTATGGTTTTTTTGATTTTAAGGTTTTTAATGATTTATAGGCTTTTAGTATTTTTATGGATTTTATGGTTGTTAGGGTGTTTTTGGGTTTTTATGGGTTTTTTTGGGTTTTAGGTGGTTGGGGTGTTTTATATTTCAGGGTAGTTTAGGGGTATTGCTAGATTTTTATGGTTGTTATCACTTTTAGTTGTGTTAGGGTTTTAGTATTTTAGGGTTTTTAGGGTATCTAGAGTGTTTTAGGAATTTTAGGGGGTTTTATTTTTCTTGGTTTTTTAGTTATTATTATTATTATTTTGGTTTGTTAATTTTTATCACGTTTTTTGAAGAATATTTATTTTTAGGGTGTTTGGGGTTTTTAGAGGTTTTATGGGGTTTTATTTTTTATGTATTTTTGGAATTTTACGGTTTTTAGGTTCCTTTATATTTTTGTTTATTTAAGGTTTTTACATGTGGATAGTGTCTTATAATGTTTTTATGGTATTTTAGGGGGTTTGGGATTTTATTATTCTTGTTATATTTGGTGATTTTGGGTGTTTTAGGGTCATTTTGAGACTTTTCTGGTTTTTATGGTTTTTATGGTCTTTTTCTTATTTTTTGGGTTTTTAGTGTCCTTCATGGTTTTTAGTGTTTTTAGGGCTCATTAGGGTTTTGAAAAATTTTTGAGTCCTTTAAATTTTTTGGGGGTTTTAGGATTTTTAAGGAGTTCAGGGTTTTAGGGTTTTGTAGATTTTTAGGATTTTTAGGGTCTTAGGGACTTCTATGATTTTTGGCTCTTTTGGGGTTTTACCGTTTTTTAGGGTTTTAACAGTTTTAGTTACATTTAATGTTTTTTTGTGGTTTATGTTCTTTTAGGTGTTTTTTTGGTTGCTGAGGTTGTTTTTGTATTTTTAGGGTCTTTTAGGGTTATATAGATTTTTGTTGTAATTTAGTGGTTGTTAGAGTATTTAGGGTATTTTAATGTTAATTAGGGAGTTTTAGGATTTTTTATAATATTGTATGGTTTTAGGTTGTTTTCAGGGATGTTGGGGTATTTTATAGGTTATACTGTGTTTTAGACTCTTATGTGGTTTTAGGGGTGTTTAATGTTTTTTTGGACCTTTGGGGGTTTTAAGTGTTTTCTCGGTCATTCTGACTTTTTAGGGTTGTTTAGGGGTTTTAGGGTATTAATGGTCCTTTTGGTATTTTAAGGGCGTTAAAGGTCCTATAAGTACTTTTAGGGTTTTTAGGGTCTTTATATGTTTTATGAGTTTTAGTATCCTTTAGGGTTTTTAGTGTATTTTATGGTTTTCTGGTATTTTGTGGTATTTTATGGGATTTAGAATATTTTGAGGGGTTTTTAGGGACCTTTAATGTTTTTTGTTATTTATTTTTTTGTTTTCTGGGTTTTTTGGGTATTTTATTATTTTAGGGGTTTTACATTTTTTAGATATTTTTATATTTTATTATAGGTTGGATAAATTTTCGGTTTTTAAGGGGTTTTTGGGGTTTTTGGGTTATTTGTGGCTTGTTTGGGTTTTAGGGTCATTTACAGTTTTGGGGTTTTAGTTCATTAGGTTTTTTAGTTTTTTTAGGTTTTTCAAGATAATATTTTGACATATAATAAGATGTAAAAAATTTATTAATTTTTACTACTTCAAAATTGTTGGTAAACATGTATTGGATGATAATAAATAGTAAAATATTAATTAATATATTTAAAAATAATTATATGTCATTTTCACTAAATCACTTATATATTAAGAGTAAATGCATATTAATTCTTATATAGAACATATTTCATATAATGTATTATATATATATATATATATCAATATAAATATATTTATACATTAATAAATGATTTTTAATGATATATAATATTATTTGTGAAATATACCTTTTTTCATCACCAGTAAAATGAAGTGTTGAATGGTGATTCTATCAAGGTTAAAACCAAAGTGATAATAAATGGCGCTTTTTGCTAAATATAGTTTTTTATATGTTTTAGTGTTTTCAAGATTTTAATGATTTTTACTGTCTTTGAATGGTTTTTAAGGACTTTTATGGTTTTTAGTTTTTTTAGGGGTTTGAGGAAGTTTAACGGGTTTTAAGGTTTTTATAATTTTTAGATTCTTTAGGGGGTTTTGTGTGTTGTATGATTTTTAGGATTTTTAATTTTTGTAGGAGATTTTACTGTTTTTAATATTTTAGGGATTCTTATGGTTCTACGGATTTTATGGTTTTTAGGGGTTTTTGAGGGTTTTTAGTTTCTTTAGGATATTTTAATGTTTTTTGGATTTTTATAGTATTTAAGTGTTTTTCCTAGTTTTTGGGTACTTTAGGGTTTTTATCGTTCTTTAGTGTTTTAGAGTTTTTAGGATCCTTTATAGATCTAAGGATTTTAGGGTCCATTAGAAGTTTGTAGGGTTTTTGGTCATTCACGAATTTTATTATCCATTAGGATTTTAGGGTTTTGGGTCATTCAAGGATTTTTTATACTTAGGTTTTTAGGGTCAATTAGGGTTTTTTGGTTGTTTAGGGTATTTTTGGATTTTCAGGGTTTGAGTGGAATCTAGAGGTTTTTAGATGCTTTACAGTCTTTTAGTATCTTTTGGGTATTTTTGGTCTCTTAGGGTCTTTTGGGGTTTTATGGGGGGAGGGGTCATTTGAGATTTTAGGATATTTTAATGTTTTGAGGGGTTTTAGGGGATTTTATTTTTTTTAGAGATATTTATGGTACTATATGGGGGTTTGGGTTTTTTTGTGTAATTTTGTGGTGTTTTAGGGTTTTAAGGGTTTTTAGTGTTTTATGGGTTTTATGGTCTTTTGGTTTGTTACGGTGTTTTAGCATCATTAATGGATTTTAAGGATTTTTGTATTTTTATTGTTATTTGTATTTTTATTGTTTTTTTGTTTTTAGGCAAGTTTTAGGGACTGCAGGGTTTTAGGGTTTTTTTGGTGTCCTAGGGTTTTAGGGTATTTTTATTTTTTTAGTGGTTTGGGGGGGTTTTGAGAATTTTATGGTTGTTTATTAATATTATATTTTGTTTTTAAGGTATTTTAGATTTAATGGTTTATTTGGGTTTTTTATGTTTTTACAGTTTTAGGGTTTTTTTAGTGTTTTAGGGTTTTTAGGTTTTTTATGGGTTTTGGGGGTTTTTTGGGTTTTAGGCTGTAGGGGTCATTTTTTAATGGTTAAGGTTTTTAGAGTTTTTTTGGGTAGGGGGGCTGGTTTTCAGATAGTTTTATGATTTTTTGGTGCATTTGATGTTTTTCTTATTTTTAGGGTTTTACTGTTTTTATGGTTTTATATGGTTGTTATGGTTTTTAGGGTTTTTTATGTTTATTAGTGGTTTTTTGAGTTTTTTAGAGATTTTAGGGTTTATCATGGGTTTTTAACACTTTTATTATTTTTTATGTTGTTTAGGGTTATAAGGTATTTTATGGGGGGTGGGGGTTGGTGTTTTATTTGTTTTCTAATAGTTTTTTCAGATTCAGGGTTTTTCTAATGTTTTAAGGATTTTGGGTTTTTTTATTTATTTCTCTTTTTAGAACATTTCAATGTTTTTAGGGGTTTTAATGTTATTTTATAATTTTTGGGGTTTTTATCATTTTGTAGGTATTTAGGGTTTCTAGGATCGATTTGGGTTATTAGGGTTTTAAAATTCTTTTAAGGGATTTAAGGGATTTTTGGTTTTTTAATTTCTAAGGGTTCTTAAGTTGGGAAAACATTTTTTAGGTTTTTATTTTATTTTATGGGTTTTAATATTTTACCTTACATTAGAGGTTTTAGATTTTCTTGTTCCTTTAGTAATTTTATGTTTTTAGTATCCTTTTGGGGATTTTTGGTTTTTTTCTGTTTTTATGGGTTTTTCGGGTTTTAATGTGTTTTAAGGGTTTTTAGCACTTATATCAATTAAGGGAATTTTAGGAATTTTAGATCTTTTATGGTGTTTTTCGGTTTTTAGGATTTTTTGGGTTTTTAATGGTTTTAAGGTTTTTTAGTGTTTTTAGGGTTTTTAGTCTTTTTTATGGATTTTAGGGTGTTTATGGTTTTTAGTGTTTTCGGGGTTTTTTTGAGGTCCTTAATGTCTTTTAGGGGTTTTAGGGTTTTTAGGGTTTCCACATTTTTTAGGATTTTGGAATGTTATTATATTTTTACTATATTTTTGAGCTTTTTGGGGGGGTTTAAGGGTTCTTTTTGGGGTTTTATGGTTTTTATGGTGTTTTTGGAATTTTAAAAGGTTTTAGGGTTGATTAAGACAGAAGCCGTGCGAGGCCAGGATATTCCTGGCCTCCAAAATTTATTAGAAAAAAGACACTGCAGACAAGGGAGGGGTAGGGTCAAACGACGCACACCAAAAAACCATGAACACCCCTAAAAAACCCAAGTGTCCCACACAAAAAAACAAAATGACACATAGACACATAAAAAGCATAAAAATAGAAGCATCTCCAATAGAACCACCCAACCAAATAGCATCCAGGATCATGTAGCACCATTTTCATCAACCATCGCCCCCTTGAGTAGGGTTTTTTTGGGTTTATAAGGACTTATAATGTTTATTAGGCGGTTTTAGGGTTTTATGGGATTTAGGATTTGTACGTTATTAAGGGTGTTTAGAATCTTCTTGGGGTTTTAGAGTGCTTTTAGGCTATTTAAGATTTTCTCAGGATTTTGTGGGTTTCAGTGTTTTAGGGATTTTAAAGTTATTAAGGAGTTTTTTGGGATTTTAAGGGGTTTTAAGGGGGTTCTTATGTGGTTTTAGGGTTTTTAGTATAACCTTAGGTTGTATAAGGCTTTTAAGTGGTTTTAATGTTTTTAATGATTTTAGGTTTTTGTAGGGTTTTAAAGGTTTTAAGTATTTATAGGGGTTTCATAGGATTTTAAGGGATTATATGAAGTTTTCCGCATTTATAGGGTTTTAGGCTCCTTTTTGGTATTTTGGATTTTTCGAGACTTTTAGGGGTTTAAGGTAATTTTTTTGGTATTTTATAAATTTTTAGGATTTTTAGTGTCTTCTATGGTTTTTAGGGTTCTTAAGGTCTCATAGAGGGTTTTAGTGTTATTTGGAATATTTGTGTTTCTAGGTTTTTAGGTTCTTCTACGTTTCTTTGGGTGTATAGGATCTTTAGAGATTTCTGGGTTATTTTTTTGTTTTTTCAATTTTGAGGTTTTTGGGGGTTTTAGGGTTTTAATGTTTTTTTGGGTTTTGGGGAGTTAAGAGTTTTTAGGGATTTTAATGTTTTTATGGTTTTGGGGGTTTTAAGTTCCTTTATGGGTTTTGAGGGTTTTAAGTATTTTTAATGGGTTATCAGTGGGTTTAACTATTTTTTTGAGGGTTTTGGATTTTATGGTCTTTTATTGTTTTTTAGGATTATTATGTTTTTAGTGGTTTTTTGGTTTTGGGGGGATATGGTTAATCAGTTTTAGATTTTTAAATTGGTTTTGCGGGGGTTTTAGTGTTATTATAGATTATGTGGGGTTTTATGTTTTTAGGGTTGTTAGGGGTTTAAGTGTTGTTTGGGTTTTAAGGGGTTTGAAGGGGGTTATGGTATTTAGAGTTTTTAATATTTTTAGTGATTTTTTGCACATTTTATATGGGGTTTTGGGTTTTTAGGTTTTTAGGGGTTTTATGATTTTTTGGGTTGTGATACCTTTTTATTGGGATTTAATGTTATTATTATTTTTATAGGGCTTGGTATTTTTAGGGATTTTGGGGTTTTTAGGATTTTTTTAGGGTGATCATCAAATCTTTGTGTTTTTATGGTTTTATGGGATTATTTAGGTTTTTCAGGGTTCTTAGGGGTTTGGGGTTTTAGGGGTTTAGTGTTTTTCGAGTATTTAAATTTTTTTGGGGTTTGTAAGTGGTTTTAGGGGTTTTAGGGTGTTTATGTGTTTAAGTTCCATTTAGAGGTTTTATTATGTTATTTATTTTCATTTAAAATTTTTATGGGCTTTAGGGTTTTTATGGTTTTTGTAATTTTAGGGTCTTTTTGGTGTTTTAGAAGTTTATAAGGGTTTTAGGGTTTTCATGGTTTTTATTATATTTTTGGGACTTTTAGGGAGTTTTAATGTATTTTATGGTCTATTATAATTTTGTGGTTTTTATGTTTTTATTGGATTTAATGGTTTTTAGGGGTTTTACTTTTAGGGTTTTTAAGATCATCAACAATTTTTTGGAATTTTAGGGCTTTTATGATCTTAGGAGTTTTCGGCTTTTAATGGGTTTAATTGTTTTTAGGTATTTCCAAGGGGTATTAGTGGTTTTAGGGTTCTTAGTTTTTAGGGGGTTTTAGGGGGTGGGGTTTGGATTTCTGAGTATTTTTTAGATTTTTCAGGGTTTTAGTGGATTAAAATATTTTTAGGGTTTTGGGTTTTTTATGGATTATTATGGTTTTTAGGGTATATAAGAAGTTTTAGGGTATTTTGGAGTTTTATGGTGTTCTTTTTTGTCTTTTGGGGTTTTAGAGTCTTTAGGGTCATTATTTTTGTAGGGGGGTTTTACATGGGTTTCAGGTTTTTTAGTTTTTAGGTTATTTTTAATGGGTTTTAATAGTATTTAGTGTTTTTTAGGATTTTAGAGGTTTAATGGGATTTCAGGGTTTTTGGTTTTTTAAGGTTTAAGGTGTTTTCGTGTTTATTTATAGATTTAAGGGTTTTATGGTTTCTTTTTGTTTTTAGGGATTTTTTATTTATTTAAAAGGTCTTAGGATTTTTGGGTTTTTGGGGTTTTTAGGTTTTTTGATTAGGGTATTTAGGGTTTTGATGTTTTTGGGGGCTTTAGTGGTTCTATTAATTTTTTTATAGTTATTAATTTTTTAGGTGGTTTATTGTTTTTAATGTTATTTTAGGGGTTTTATTGTCTTTATGGGATTTAGGGGATTTATGAGTTTTTCATAATTTTTAAGGGTTTTAAGGTTTCATGGATTTTAGGGTTTTAATGAATCTTATGGTTTTTAGTATTTTTTTAAAATTCATATAGTATATCAAGGATTTTAGGTGGTTTAGTGTTTTTAGGTATTTTGGGGTTTTATGGTTTCAAAAGCATTTAAGGGGTTCTTGGGGTTTTTTGGGTTTTTAGAATGTTTAAGTGGTTTTAGGATTCTTTGAGTATTTTAGGTTTTTAAATTGTGTTTATTTTATTTAGGTTTTCTAGGGTTTTTAGGGATTTTATTATGTTATTTTGGGCCTTTATTATGTTTTTAGGGTCTTTTGAGTTTTAAGGGGTTTTTGGGGTTTTTGGATCTTGTAGGGGTTTTATGGGTTTTAGGGTTTTAATGGTTTTAGGGTATTTTTTATAGAGTTTTTATGGATTTTATTTATTCTAGGGGTCTAATGGGTTATTAGTGGTTTTTTGGGTTTTCCAGGTTCCTAGGTTTTTTGGGGGTTTTTGGGAATTTAGGGGGATTTTTGGTTTCTGAGTTATTTATAGGTTTTTATGTTTTCTAGGATTTTTAGTATTTTATTTAGGTTTACCTCATTTTTTATGAATTTTTATGGCTTTTAGTGTTTTTTTGGTATTTAGGGATTTTATGGAATTTTTATTATTTCAATTGTTTTAAGGTTTTTGATGTTGTTTTAGTGTTTTTGGCTTTTAAAGGTTTTCAGAGATTTTAGGGATTTTTAGAGTCTTTTGTGTTTTATGGTTTTTATAGTTTTTAGGTATTTTAATGGGATTTAGGGTTCTGACACAATCAATTTTTAATCAAAATTTATAAGACATTTTTAAAAAATTTCAATTTGTTTTAATGAATAATCCATTATAATGTAATGTTTTATTAAAATGTGGGAAATTATAAATATGGAATAAAATGATTTAAAATTAATAAAATTATTATGAATTTCAGGTTTGCTATTTATATTACTATTTTGTTTAAATTTACTTACGAATGTTGAATATTTTTTAGGTAAAAATGTGGGGTTATCAAGATATATCCCTCAACCTATATATCCAAGGAACTTTGCTAGCCACAAGGGTCAGTTGCCCATGGAAGCCCACTGGTAGAGCCTACCCGGACAACAGGAGGTCATTAGGCCCATGGGGAGAAACCTGCAGATGTATTGGTTGGCCTAAGCCTCTGCGGCCTATCGGTGATGGCATGGGCCGAGTCTGTGGTTAAAAGTGTACCAGGATCCCACCCTAGAATGAGATTATGAGAATCAAATGAAGATGTTTAATTATTAATAAGTCTATTAAACAGTTGTAAATTCAATGTGGGACCCATAGACATGGTCATTGTACATCCTAACAAAAACAATGTCACTTGACCTCGATTATGCAACCCCTATGCCTCAGACAGAACCTGTCATCACATTCTATTTCTCGACATCATTAGTCACCAGTTCCACACGTGGGGACTTCCATGTACAACCATTGGAAATCTCAGGCACGGGATAAACAAAGAAACTGAATCTCAGGACCACCTTGGATATCCTTATAATCCTATGGTGACACTAGTGAATCACTCATTGATAAAGAAAAACACCATGCATGAAATAATAAATCCCTCTGTCCACTATAAAGGTTGATGGGGATAATGATAAGGCTAAATGAATCTAAGGATGTTGTCCTACACCATTTCTACCACCCATTGCACTGAAGGCTCAAGAATTAAGTGTTGTACCCAGTTGATTCCATAATTAACACTACTAAAAAACTAGGTTTAGCCAATTCTAGTAATTTAACAACGCTAGGAAAAATGATTTTGAAGACTCCCTTTTTTAGTACAAAAAAAAGCGTTGTTAAAGGGGGTCTTTAATAGTTCTTTTTTTAGCACTGTTAAATGGGGACCTTAAAAAGTACTTTTTTACTAGCGTTGATAAATATTATCCTTCAAACGTTCTTGTAAAACACCATTGTTAAAGACCTCCCTTTATCTGCAATTTTTCTGTAGTACTGATAATGGTATAAATAAAAAAATATTTTCCTCAAGAATAATATATTAATATCTAAATATATTTATATTGATATAAATATAATAATTATTTTTAAAAATAAGTTTTAGATAAGGTAAATATTAATTTACACTTAATATATAATATATTTTGTGAAAATGGATAATAAAATAATTAAAAAAGAATTTTTAATTAATAAATTGAATATTATTACCGATTCATAGTCATTTAATATCAATTCTAAGATAAAAAATATCAAAATATTAATAAAATCTCTTAAATAATTTGAATACATAACTCAAACTTCAAAAGACTATAAATTTTTATCTTGGTGTCCATTAGAGCACTACCACATATCAAATTAAATCACACGACATGATCTACACACTTAGTGATATACGTAAACCAATTTCTCATTTTTCACGGCAAAACAAGTCGATAAGGCATCCAAAAAAATGTTTTTAGAAGGTCTACCCCATGTATTTTTTTACAATCGATGGATTTTCATCCCCATTTAATAGGTTATTATATAATTTTTTTGGTGGGGACTGAATTTATTTGAAGGTCTTATATTAATATTGATTTTATGTTTTTGAAATTTTATCATTTTCCACATTGTAGTTTTACTTATAATTAAATATATGCATGTTTTCTTATATTTAGTTATAATAAATCTCACCTATAAATACATATATCAAAATATTTATTTAAAATTTTCTATTCTAAAATGTATAAATAAATAAATATTCTAAAAATGTATTATAGAAAATATCTAACTATTTTTTAAATTATATATACATACACATAAGTGTTTATTGATAAAGTGATATATATGTTTATATTATATACTATAGTATATAAATGAATATAATATATAATATATTTAAATAAATATAATTATTTATATATGCCACACACACACATATTTTATAAATGTATTTTAAAATAATTATATAAATATATGTAAAAATATAAATAAACAGTAATATCATTAAACACACGTCAAACCAACATGCCATAGTGGTAAAGGTGTTCCATATTCTAAGGAGAGGCATAAGGTTCAAATCTAGGTGGCCATATATAAGGAAGGAAATTCAAAAGGCATTGATAAAATGTGGTGGGTTGAAGAGAACTGATAAAGGGGGTGGAGTGCTATTAAAGGGTTCTTGGAAGTGCTAATAAAGGGGGTTGGGATTATAGGTGTCCGAAAAAATATAATTTTACCCCCTTTAAAATAACTTCCATTATCAGAGATAAAAAAATCCCTGTTAAATCCCCCATTAATATTTCTAAAAATAACTATTATAAGGGCCCTTTAACAGTGCTAAATAAAGCAAGGTTAAGGGACCCGTTTAATAGTGTTTTCAGCACTATTAAAGGGGGCCGTTAACCGGGCTGTTTTAGTGATGATAATTGTTTTTAGATTTAACTATTCTCAGATTTTCTGTGTATTTTTGTGCGAATAATATCCAATTATATCACAATTAAAGGCCTATTTTTGTAGTTTAACCATGAATGTAATTTAGATATTGATGTTTGTATTCTTGGAGAGGAATACCATGCATTATTATGAGAATTATCATATGGTCAATGTTAAATTTGGATTATGGAGGGAAAATATGACATGGATATATGATTAAATGAAGAATGTTGGGTTTTATAATCAATAATAATATTATATAAGGAAGTACCATTGGGGAATGGTCGATGTGGTCTGCATTCATGGAAAAACGTAGATTTATCTACCTTTGTTAAAACATTATATGTTCCAATATGGTAGATCATGGATCTAACAAATTATATTTTGAATGGTGGATCTTGGAGAAATGGTTTTTGATGAAGTATTGTGTAAAATAATTCATTTTTGAATGATCAATGCAAGATAACTCACAAAGGATTATGAAGAATCTCAAATTTAAGATAGAATGGTAGCACATGTTATGCTACATCCACGCATCCATGATAGATCACAGATGAAGTATTACTACTATTATGTGGTGGACTAGTATATATGTTCTACAATTATGGAATGGTATATAAGGAACTATCATCAATTATTTACAAAAAAAAGAGCTACCTATAAATATGAAGAGTTGAGGGGCATAAAAATGACTCGGTGACATTTAGGAAGGAAGGACTATGAATCATTAGATTAAGGGACAATGGTAGATTATGATCTCGTAGAGTTTCCCAACTATAGATGCCCAACAGTAGATCCTACTTCCTTCACTGTGGATTTCATCTCAACACAAAAATTTGGTAACACTTGATAATTTAATAGATTCCACAAGGAATATCTTAAAAAACATATATTCGACACCTGACCATGATATAGAATGATATAAATGAGAGATATAGATAGTTTACCTCCCTCTATAAATATAAGGGTGATACTACTAGATCTATGATCATAGGATGGAAAGTGGAGTTTTTTATTTCAATTATTTATGTTTTATGTTATTTTATCCTGTAACTTTTTTTCTTTTTTTTTATGTGATTCATTGTGTCTCATTTATTTTAAAGTTCCCCACTATTTATTTTCTTCCATTATCTCACATAATTTCTAATTTTCTTCTTTTATTTCTCTCAACTCTTCATCCATAACCTCTTGCAGTCAATAATGAGTGAGTAAACTGAGGATTGGCATTGGGGGTTGATTGGGTGTATCAAAATTCTCTTCTTTAATTCGCATGTTTTATTTATTTTTCCAGTGAGTGTTAGTGATGTGTAAAAGTTTGGTGATTTTCACCATTACATGTAACTTGAAATCACTTCTAATAATTTATTTAAATCGTTTCCTTTCATTCCATTGAAAACAATATCTTCACACAATAGAGTTGATCCATTCATGGGATGAAACAACATATGATGGAGTCCAATTCTGGAAGGTGTCAAACTCCTGATTGAGGTGTTCCATAAATTTGATTGTAGAAGGAGGTGGAATCTAGTTTTCATAATCATTCAAGTTTTCACAATCACTAAAATAAATAAATGAAATCCAATAGTGAGATTTCATAAATGGGTTAACAAATTAAATTTAATAAATCATCATGAATAATGAAATGAACCGAAATCCAAACAATAAAAGGCTAATTAAATTTTCCATTATATTTGGAATTTCATGTTAATCTAGATTTTAATTCTTTTAACCATTCTCAAAATTATGTAGTTTTCTTAAAAAAATAAAAATATTAAAATGAAGTGGTACATGTGAATTAGAATAAGTAGGTAGACATTTGTGAAACTCCTCAAATGAGAGGACCCTGATCAGCCTTTGTATTGCAATAGGAAAAATTATAATTTTTTCCCACACCCTATAATATCTATGCATCAGATTTTATAAGTATTTTTTGGTTTTAAAGTAATTTTTAGAGTTTTTAGAGTTTTATGGGGCTTTAGGTTCTTATAGTGGATTTACGGTTTTACTCTTGTTTTAGATATTGTTTGTTTTTAAGAGTTTTTTATGTTATTTATGGGGTTTATGTTTTTTAAATCATGTAGGGATCTTATATAATTTTTTGGTATTTATGGCTTTATAGATTCTTTTAGGGGTTTTAATTTTTTTATTCTTGTTTGTGGTTGTCTAGAGTTTTCAGTGATTTTTAGGGTTTTTATAGTTTTAAAGAGGTTTTTAAGGTATTTAGGGATTTTAGGGTTTTGGGGTCATGTTAGGGTTATTTTATTTTTTTGTGGTTTATTTATATTTTTAGGGGTTTTAAGGGTTTTTAGAGTTTTTTATGTTTTTAGGGGTTTTAGGGTTCTCATAGGGGGTGTTAATGATTTTTAGAGTTTTTAGGGGTTTTCGGGTGTTTAAGGTTTTCCTAGGGGTTTAATGCTTTTATGGTTTTTATGGATATCTGGGTTTTAAGGATTTTTGGCATTTTATTGTTTTTAGTGCTTGTTTATGTTTTTAGGGTTTTTTTAGATTTTTATGGATTTTTGGAGTTTTATGGTTTTAGGGTTATTTTAGAGTACTTCACATTTTAATATTTTTAGGTTTTTATGGTTTTAGGGTTTTTAATTTTGTTAGGGTTTTAGATTTTTTAGTGTTTTTAATGTTTTTAGGACTTTTCGTGTATTTTGTGTTTTTATTGGTGTTTATTGTTTTTATGGGTGTTTTCAGTTGTATTTGGGTTTTTTGGGTCTTCTAGGGGTTTTTAGAGTTTTTAGAGTCTTTTAGGGTTTTTTGGATTTTTAGAAATTTTTGTAATTTAGGGGTATTTAGGTATTTTTAGTAGTTTTAGTAGTTTTATGGGGTTTTAAGGTTTTTAGGGGTTTAGGGTTTTTTAGGGTTTCAGGGTTTTTTATGTATTTTAGTCTTCTGGGTGGTTTTAGTTTATTTTAGGGGTTTAAATGATTTTATGATTTCTTTGAGTTTTTATTATTTCTTTAAGTTTTAATGGTTTATAGGGTTGTAAAGGGTTGTAGGTTTATATTATTTTTAAGGTTTTTACAGTTTTGTAGGGATTTTAGAAATTTTAGGGGTGTTGGGATTTTTATTTTTTTTAGTGTTTTTGGTTTTAAGGGTCATTAGGGTTTTAGTATTTCATTAATTTTTTAGGGATTTATGGATTTTAAGGTGTTTAGGAAGTTTTATGGGTTTTATGTGGGTTTTAGTGTTTTGAGTGTCTTTAATTTTTTCTAGTGTTTTCAGTTTTTTCAGGATTTTTAGGATATTTACGGGTTTTTGGGGGTTTTTGGGTTTTAATTGGTTTTTACGAGTTTTTGGGTTTTTAAAGGTTTTAGGGATTTAGGGATTTTAGTGTTTTTAGATGGATTAAGTGGTTTTTTAGGTTTTTTGGCTCCAGTATTTTTCACGGTTATAATTTTTTTTAATAATTATTAGTTTTTTTGGTTTGTTAAGGGTTTTAATGGTTTTTATGTATTTTTGTGTTTTTAGGATTTTTTAGGTTTGTTAGGTTTACATTGAGTGTTTTGTAATTTCATACGATTGTTTTTTGATTTTTACTATTTATTTTGCATTTTAATGTTTTTATGGCATTATGGGTATATTAGGGTATTTGGTAGGGGGTTAGGGTTTATTTGTGTTTTAGGGTTTTAGGGATATTTAGTTTTTTTAGATATTTTATGGTTTTTAGGGGGTTGTAGGTTTTTTATGGAATTTTAGGGTTTTTTATGTAGTTTATGTTATTTTAGGGTTTTTAGGTTATTTGAGTATACAAAAAGAGTTTTAGGGTTTCAGTGTCCATTAATGATTTGTGGGGGGGGGTTAAGTGGTGTTTTCAGTTTTAGGGTTTTCATGGTTTTTTGGCAAGGAAGGCTCGGGTCTAGGGTATTCCTGGGAACCCCCAAAATTTTATTAAAGAAAAGACACAGACATTGCAGACAAGGGAGGGGAGGAATCCACCTATCCCCACCCAAAATCCCTTACGACCTCAGCCCAAAGGCCACAGAAATAGAGGAAGAAAAGAAAAATCAAAACAAACAAGTCAAAAGGATCAAATAGAAAAGAACACAAGGGGATCATTCAACATCTCCAGCAAAATCCTCCCGCTCCGCACCTCGAAAACCCATGCCCACACCAAAGTCGTCACCTACATCAGCAAAACTGAAATCTGACTCAGGACCCATGTCTGTTGAGTCCCATCCATATTCAAAATCCTCTTGCATGCCAAGCCTGGATATCAGCTTCGTCCTAGCCTTCTCTTGATCTGCAGAAGTTGAAAGCCACTCTCGCTTATTCACCTTTAGATTAATTCTTATAGCTCGTGAAGAGGCCCTAGTTACCATGTGACATGGGAGAGTAGAGTAATCCTTCCTCCACCTTCGACTCGGAGGGGCAGAAGTGGATCCAGTTGCAACACCCGCCTTCGCACAAGAGACACCATCACCGACCGATGTTGCCTTCCCTTTCTTACAGTCTATCCCATGAGTTTCAGCACCTCTTTTATCCTGTGTCTGGGCCATGGTATCATTTAACCGGCAACCAACCATAGAGAACATCTCCTTGAGCCTCTTAGCTTCATCCTCAAGTGAGAACCTTTCTCGTTCAACCCACACCATCTCATGCAACTACACACAAAAAGTGTCAGCAAAGGGAACACCATGAATGACCATAGCCCTCTCCAGGTCCATGGCACCAGCATCACCAGTATTTCCCGGCATACTGGGAGGATCCTCAGCACCGCTTGTGCTGTCAGATGGAGGAGATAACCCAGGCCCCATGTCAGGTCCACCCATGCCTGGACATCTAGAGAGAACCAGAGGGGCATCACGCCAGTTCATGTGTGGCCCCGTGGGGATTCAGGTCTCTGAATCCACCATAGACCTTTCCTCAGCTGAAGACAGGCTCCACTCATCTCCAGTCCTTGGGACCTAAGCAACTACTGCCTCCTTCACGACATTTCCCACCCACACATCCTCCCCGGCCGGCTCATCCAATACTGCAACCTTCAAGCCATCTATATCATCTCATTCCAGATCCAGAGCACATGCCTCCTCTACATTTTCTTCCCTGACACCCATCACCGCAGCATTCCCTAAATCTATCTGCCTCCTAGGGGAGTCACCATACCCGTGGACACCTTTATCAGAAGCCCAGTTGTCCCTCTCAGCTAGCATCACTTCCTCCTCATCATCATTCCCCGAAACACCAACACCTCCAGTCAGACTCACAACGAAACCACCCGAATTCATCAGGGCCACCTCTAAGTCACTTCCAGCTAGCAAAGTCGACGAGCAGGGAAAATCAAAATTGATAGGTTGTGGGGGGGATCCACCCCCTTTGTCCCCTTCACCTCCACCTGAGGGAGGTTAATCTCACCAGAAGACATGTGAGCCAGAGAACCACCAACCCTGACAGTGCCAGAGCAGCCTCCAAAGTGATCACTGTGCCCAAAACTCCAACAAGATGAGCAGAAAACCGGCCATTTCTCAAAGATGACAGGCTGCCTCCACTTAAGTTCTTCCCCCACTACAATACAGAAAGCATCCATAGGAGACTTCCAAGAATCAATTTCAACAAAAGCCCTTGGTTAAACCGGATGACAAAGGGCCCTAGTCCTACTATCGACACATAGGAACCGCCTCAAAAAATTCCCAAGCATTGAGATAATAGAGGTATTTCGAAAGGGAAGGGGAAGCTCAGGAAATCTCACCCAGGTAGCAGCAATTGGGGAACTACGCTTCAGATGAAAATCAAAGCTCCACCGAAAGAGGGAGAAGCGAGCGCCATTGCATTTAGGGATATTTTAATGTTTCAGTGTGGTTTAGTATTTTTTAATTTTTTTGGGGATTCTTGAGTCTTTTTGTGTTTTTATATTGGATTTTGGGATGATTAAAATTTTTAAGTGTTTTTAGGGTTGTTTAGTTTTTTTATTGGTTTCTAGGTTATTTTAGTGGGTTTAGGGTATTTTAGGCACCTCTATGGTTTAATGGTTTTAGGTTCCTTTCTCGATTTTCGGGTCCTTTTGGGGTTTTACTGTTTTTAGGGTTGTTTGGGGGCTTTCTTAGGGGTTTTTTGACCTTTAGGGTTTTAGCCTTTTTAGGGTCCCTCAGGGTTTTTGGATGTTTTTTGTCTTTTAGGGGTTTTGTATTCTTTAAGGTATTTTAGTGGTATTTGGAATTTTAGGGGTTTTATGGTTTTCTGGGGTTTTTTGGTTTTAGGGGATTTTAATTGTTTTTAGGGGGTTTATGGGTTTTTAGGGCCCTTTATCGGTTTTTTAGTTTTTAAGAAAACCTTAAGGTTTTTATTTTTTTAGTGGTTTAATGTTTTTTATGGTTCTAGGGATGTTTAGTGTTTTTGGAGTTTTTAGGGGTTTTAGGGTTTTTAGATTTTTATGGTTTTCGTGTCATTTTATCTACTTATCATAAGATTTTAATTGATTTATTAATTTTGTATATTACCAATTTTTTTCTAAATGTCTATTACCAGATATCAATTATTCAATTCTTAATTTCTATCAATTTTTAATTATTTTATAATCCATTTTTCACTAAAAATATTACATATTAACTGTAAATTCATATTAAGTCTTTTATAAAACATATCTAATAAAATATATTATATTTATATCAATATATTTATATTTATATATTAATATATTATTTTAATTATATATATATTTATATATATATATTATGAAATATAACATTTATCATCACAAGAAAAATATTTTTGATAAAGGGTGGTTTTATCAGCGCTGAAATGAAATGGCTGATAAAAGCTATTTTTTAAAAATATACATATTTTTAGGGTTTTTGGGGGTTTTGGGTTTTTAGGGGTATCTAGGTATTCTACAAATTTATGGATCCTTTACCCTTTTTGGGGAATTTTTTGGGTCTTTTAATTGTTTTATGTTTCATTAGGGGGTTTAGGGATTTTTTTGGGTCAATTAGATTTTTTGGTATTTTAAATTCCTTAAAGGTTTTAGGGGAAAATAATGTTCAGGACCAAGCATGCATGAGCCTAGAAAATTTATTACAAAATAACAATGGAAAATTGTTATAAGGAGGTATTACAAAAACATGTGTGCAAATCACCATTCATATTTGACTCCACAATGGGTGAGCAGAAGGGCGGTGTGGTGAAAGACCATGCTGAGTACCTTTCCCTAACTACCTGCTTGGATAAGGAATCTTCCACCAAGTTCACCTCTCGATAAGAATGTGTAACATTGACAGTGAGGTCCTAATAAAGCTTATTGAATTTAATCCATTGAGGTAGAATAATCCAAGGGAACTCAAGGAAATCATCTGCAAGCATCGAATCA
This sequence comes from Viscum album, assembly GCA_963277665.1. NCBI lineage: Eukaryota > Viridiplantae > Streptophyta > Magnoliopsida > Santalales > Viscaceae > Viscum > Viscum album. The sequence goes on from OY728120.1 coordinate 2,121,774,673, forward strand.
GATTCAATCTAGAGTGACTTCACGTGAATTGGGCTGAAAATTTGACCTCCATCATCATTTCCCATAGCTCACCTTCATAAGAACAACCATCACCAATACAATGATAGAAGAAACCATTCAAAAATCATATGTGCATTCAGAAAACACCGCTACACCCCGAGGGACCCGGTGCTCCCAAAGTTGTCTCATCCACATTGTCTTTGATCCAAGAGGGGATAAGGGGGAACCAATGGATAGGCATGAGAACCTATAGTTTTTTTCTTTCCAGAAACATCAAGAAATCACAAGTTAATGAGATCATTATCATCATTATCCATGGATCCATTCTGGATTTGGTACGCCTCATGTACAACATTATGAATCATCATGAACCCACCATGAAACGACAGACGTTCCCTGTTGAAGACATCCGCATTTTGGGATACCCTTAAATATGAAAGCAGAGAAGGAGTTTAAGTGATTAGTAGGTTATTAAACTTATCTCTAAATTCCCATTATATGAGATTTCTTATCATGTAAAATAATGGCCTTGTCATATATATATGGAAACCGAAGAGCATCTACAAGTACTCCCAAAATGCACCAATGAACTTGCACTGAAAAAGGTATGTTATATGTTTCACTCAGCCTAAAGATAGAGTAAACAATACGAATCTAGGTTGTTACCATCCATATTCAACGGATCGTGAAGTGGTAGTCAGTTCTTCCACAGTTTCCATAATTTCAATTGATTATCTTGTGGACTAAAAGTCCTCTTAAAACCTGAGATCCAAGATTGAGGAACATTACCCCGAGCACATTTTTTGGAGTATAAATCACTCGTGTAAATATGTCCAACCATTTTTTCTTTATAGATTCGGTTTTCAGTGAAATAAATCACATGCCTATGAATCTAAAACATAATATCCTCCGATAGGTTCACCTCTGAGTCTCCAAGTCTTTGGAGGTTGGCAATAGACATACATCTTAAATCAAGAGGACGCAACACAAAATCAAGAAGAGGCCGGCCTAGAAATAAAGTGTGCCAACAGTTCAGATTGGATTGATTTGAAACAAAACATGTAAAATGGGAAGGAATTTCATTGTATGATAGTGTTATTGATTACTAGATAGAGGAGGGAATATATCCTATTTTTTCATCACAGATTTTTTGCACAATCCATTCCCGAATTAATCACATACCATCATCATTTGAATCAAAAAATATCCACGTAAAATTTTCATGCAGGGAATCATTAAACATCATTAGATCAGTAACGCCCATCCCCTATATTTTTTGTCTTAGTGCGGTCTTTCAAAGCCACAGAGACCAGCTTTTTCTCACTGGTGCAACCTATCCATGCAAAGTTCCTTATCATTTCCTATAGGCTTTTCTTCAAGATTAATCGGCCAGATTTAAATTGAGAAATCATCCACAAACAAAGAGGTGATATCCAAGTTGATTAGGAAGACCCTTCACACCTATGAAATACACGTCTCATTCCATTTATCGAGAATAAGATTGATTTTTGTAGCTATACACTTATATTGGAAGTTCTTAACCCTTCTGTAAAAAAGGGGGATCCCCAGATAAACAATGTGTAGTGATCCCATCTTCACCCCAAGAGACCTCATGACTCACAATTGTCTGGAGAGTGAAACCCCTTTCCCAAAGACAATGGATGAATTTCTCAAACTAATGGATTTGCCCAGCCACTCTTTCATAATTACGGAAGATCATCTTCATTGAAGAAAGAGTATGCTAGTGAAATTTCCCAAACAAGAGGATGTCATCAGAATACAAAAGGTTGGAAGGAACATATAGATCTATCCCTACCATTATGGGATTATAAAGTCCAGCCTATACTAGATCAATGATAAACATACTCAAATAATCTTCAGAAATTACAAAAAGAATTACTTATAGCAGATCCCCCTACATGACTCCAATAGAAAATTGAAATAATCCTTTTTTGGAATCCATTGATAAGGATGAAAACCCAATAATTGGAAAATATAGAGTTAACCAACTATATGAAGCTGCTTGAGAAACCATATTTTCTTTTAACATAGAAGATGATGCTCCACTTAATTGTTTCAAAAACCTTTTAGATATCCAATTTCATGGAAAAATTTCCATGATTCTTCTCCATCCTCATAATATTAATAACCTTAGAGGCTATAAAGAGGAAATTTGGATATTCCACCCATGGAAAACCCCAAATTAATTTGGGGTAATCAGATCTCTAACAAACATCCCCATCCTAGTGACAAGAATATTGCTAACAATTTTAGGGATAGTGTTTCTATGAGAAATTGGCCAAAATACCCCTATATCATTAGCATTGTCCTTTTTAGGGATCAAGGCTATGATATTAGAGTTGGTTCCTTGTGGGAAGCTGCTAGAGAGGAAAAATTCTTCGACAAAATTTTCAATATCAACATGCATGATATCCCAATAAAACATAATGAATTTCTTACTAAAACCATCCGGGCCAGCTGCACTTTCCATGTTCAAGGAGAAGAAATTGGATCTCACTAAATCTTCAGAAGGGCATTCGTTAAAGCCGTATTTTGATGATCATAAATACATAACATGATGGAGTTAGAAAGTGGGAGGGAGTGATCCCCACATTCATCATTGTATAACCCCTTAAAATATTCTACTACCGCATTTGAAACATACTCCACATATGTGAAGTTGGATCCATTTATACGAACAATATTCAAGCAATTTTTGGTATTTATTCTCTATGTAATGAAATTTAAAATTTTTTGAGTTCCTATCCCCATCTTTTAGCCACTTGAGATTGAAATTATACTAATAAATCCTCTCCTTGAGAGCTAGAAGCTGATCAATCTTAGAATGGTGCTACAATTCCCCCTTGTGGGCATCTTCAGCTGCTAATTGCTGATTTATAAGGAAGAAATATGATATTTAGTAACCTTTATATCACCGTAAAGATTGGAAAATGAGTTCTTACCCATATATTTAATAAACCCAATGATTATATCAAGTTTTTATTCCACAAATATAGCGAGGGATTCCATGAATAGTGTTGTTCTAACCATTGATAAACCACTTACCTACAACCAAGAATCGTGAGACAAGAATTAATAAATTTAAAAGGAAAAGGTGTTAACCTTGAAAATCCCTCTCAAAGGTCAACAATACAGGGGTTTTGGCATGAGTTGAACTTGGGAAGAGTGAATCCAGAGACATCAAGGAGGCCAATCAAATCACTAATCTAATAGAAGAACCTCTCAAGCTTGTTGGCCTGCCTACAATTAATTGTGAACCTTACCCATGTAAAGCAGGCTCTAGAAAAAGGAACATTAGTGAGATCACATTGATCCATGTAGTGTGAGTAATCATTAGTAGCAGTGTGAGAGAATTGAGACCAAAGATTCTCATATGGGCATAGAATAATGTTGAAATCACCAATAAAAACCTAGTTTTGAGCAGCAGTATCATTAATCTGAGTCAACATCCTCCCAAGATCATTCCTCATATCATATGAACATGATTCATACACAATCTAAAAGGATGAAATAATATTCTGGAGATATACTGAGAGTGGGATAATTTTGGTCCTCACCTCATAAGAGAGGACTTAGACAACATCATTCTTTATGACCCATAAGTTTTCTATGGAACCATCTTCCCTATTATGGGAAACAAGCGTGTAACCAAGTCTGGTCCAGTTGAATCACTTCCAATTTTCCAAATTCATAATAGGCTCTAAAATATTTATGAGCATTGTCCTGTGATATTTAAGGAATATCTAAAAGGAAGAAGTTGTGGGAGAATTCCCAAGACTGTCGTAGTTTCAGAACATGATCCTCATTGAGAACAAGGGGGAGGTCATTAGTAGGTATGGTGGAGGGGTTGTCACTCCTCCCTTTTCCATTCTTCCCATTCTCTTTGGGATAATCCATAGACTACTTTTAAGATCTAGAATCGATGTACTGGTCTCTTCTACTTGACCCATATTGTGCATCTGTGGGTTTAGGAGCAAAACGTTGCTCCTTTCCATCATCCTGTTCATGAGGGTTCTCAGTCGCATCACTCCAAAAGACCCCACTAAGTGGGATGTATTGGTTCTGGGTGCAGGTATATTCCTTGGAATCAAGATTCCTCTTTGAAATATTGTTTATGGGAACAAAAGTGAATGACCCGTCACTCATATCATGAGAAGTTGGTCCCCCAAGAGTGATCATATGATCAAACAGACAACACATCTCCAGTGGAGTGCCAGGAACAAGAAGAGATGGGTTGCTGAAAACTATTATTCCAATGGAAGTAGTGATTCCCTATAACCACCAGAAAAGCATGTCATGCTCACCATGTGGAGTGGGGTAGTAGGTTCAGTAGCTTGGACCTACTGCAACAGTGTCGGTCTAAGGATAGTAGGAGGGGTGGGTTCGGGGGAAGTTGTAGGTAAATATAATTTCCCTCCATCGTAAATGTTTGAAGGGGAATCAGACTGTACTGGATGGGCCTATTGTGGATGGTCTAGAAAAGTTATTTCTACTAGGGTGGGTGGTGATAATGTTTCTTGATCCATATGTATCTCAGGGATTTCATGATGCACTCTAGAATGATCAGCCACGCCATGATGAAGGGTGGTGTCTGGAAATGCAATACCACCATTTTTCCCTGCATTATCACTTCCAAAAGGTGATTCCGCACAGATTGATAATGGATGGAATTAAAGAGTCAATTATGGGTCTTGATTCAGATCACCAACACCCTATATTATAGAGGGATAATAAGTCCCATCAATACAATAATTTTCTTGGATGGAAACTGAAATAGCAGGGTCATGTTGATCAGAGGAATTAAAAGCCTAACCCTTTCATTTTCCTCATTTCTTCTTACAAAGGTTGGAATCATTCCCATGTAGGTTACATATAGTGCATACCTTCATTTTTTGACTCATCAACATGAGGTGACAAAAGAAATTGCAGTGATGAAAAAACTTGGGCCTCCATTCATATTGGATCTCTATGGTGTGGCTGTCCTCAAGGGAATTGAACCCGAACTATTCAAGAATGGTATTCCCCATATCCACTTCAATGAGAACCATAGAATAATGGACATATCTGATGTTATCACTTTTTTTCAATTCTGATCTGGAAACTAACAGAAGTAGTGATGTCTTGGAGAATCCATGGATGCCAGTAGAACCAATTTTTCTTACAAATCCGAATACAAACTTACACAAAAGTATTTTTCACACTGAAAGGATCAAAGTTGCGGTCCCAATACTGAATCCCTAGAAGGATGGGATTCTGATTTATCAAAACATAGAACCATTCCCTTCTTTTCTAGTATTCAGAAGGAAGAAAAATATTAAAGTATTCCATTACCATGGCATTCTTATTTATATTGTAAAACCCCCAGTTGTTAGTAATTTGTATGGTGTTGTCTCCATGCTTCCAAAGTTTATCCACCTTCAAGTTCATCTTTATTATGATTATGGAAAAACAACATGGGATTTCCCTTTCTTCATAATCATCTCGATTAGCAGCAACAAGGTCCACATGACCTTTCTTCATCTTGCAACTAGGGGAAGGTGTGTTGAGATCCATGAATGTGAGAGATGACGCAAAATTGACCACGTCTGTAATGTTCATTTTATAACCAGACACCTTAGGATCTTCTTGACAAATGGGTATTTATTCCCAACGAGATCTGATTGAACTGGATACGAATCTCCATTCATGCCTTCAGGGGGGACCGTGATTTGAAGCCGCACGTGATCTCCTTGGCCAATTGACTCCCGTCGTTACTCTTCCATATTAAGGGTTCATGGGGTTTTAATAATTACTTGGGGTTTTAGGGTCTTTTAGGGTTTTTGATGTTTTTAGGGTCTTTAGGGGTTTTAGTGTTTTTAGGGTCCATTTTGAGTTTTTATGGGTTTTAAGTTCTTTTAGGGGGTTTCATATTTTTAGTGTCATTTTTGATTTTAGGGTTTTTAGGGTTTTTAGGATCCTTTAGGGTTTTAGGGTTTTATGGGTATTTTAGTATTTTTAAAGGAGTTTTAGGGTCTTTAGGGTTTTAGTATTTTTTAGAATCCTTTATTTTTAGGGGTTTTAGAGACTTTTACGGTTTTATTGTATTTTATAGTTTTAAGTAATTTTATGGTATTTTGGATTCTTAGGTTCATTTGGGGTTTTTATGATTTTAGGGTGTTTAACTTTTATTAGGAATTTAGGGCCATTAAGAGGTTTTTTATGTTTTTTGTGTTTTTTGTGTTTTTAGGGTTTTCTAGGATTTTTAGAGTTTTTAGGTTTTTTAGTGTTCTTTTATTCATTTTATGGTCTTTTTGGGTTTTTATGTGTTTTAGGGTCTGTTACAGCTTTTATGGTTATTTATATTTTTTAGGGGTTTAAGGGTTTTAGTGTTTTTATAAGTTTTAGGATTCTTTTATGGTTCTAAGAGTTTTTATGTTATTAGGGTTTTTAGAGTTTTTATAGTTTCTTTAGGCTTTTAGTATTTTAGGGGTTTTAAGAGTTTAATGTTTTTAGGGGTTTTAGGAAATTTTGGAATTTTTGCGGTTTTAGGGTTTTATGGTATTTAGGGATTTTAGTGTATTTTACAATTAAGGGTTTTAATTGTTTTTAGGGTTTTAGGGTTTTAAGGGTTTTGTGTTTTAGGGGATTTTTTGGGTTTTATAGAGTTTTAGGGGGTTTTAGGGTTTTGGGATTAGATAGTGTTTTATGGTTTATTGGGTAATAAGGATTGTTTTAGACTATTTATGGTTTATAGAGTTTTTATGGTTTTTATTGGTTTTATGGTCTTTTAGGTTATGGTGGTTTTTAAAAAAAATTTTGGGGTTTCATTATTTTTAGGGTTTTTAGGGGTTTTAGTGTTATAGTTATTTTGGGTTTTTATGATTTTTTATGGGTTATAGGGTTCTTTAGTGGGTTTTAAGGTCCTTTTGGTTTTTATATGGTTTTTAGTGTCTTTAGGGTTTTAAATAGTCTTATAGTCTTTTGTGGGGTTTAGGGGTTTTTGAGTATTTCTAGGTTTTATAGGGTCTTTAGGTGGTCTAATATTTTTAGTGTTTTAGGGGGTTTGTGGGGTTTGTGGGGTTTTAGTTTTTTTTGGGTTATTAGGGTTTTTTGGTTTTTTGGGGTTCAAGGGTTTTTATACTTTTTTAGCGTTTTAGGGTTTTTATGTTGTTTTGTGTTTTAAGGTTTATAGAGAATTTAGGGGTTTTTTGGGTTTTTCGTCTTTTCTTCAGGTTTTCCGTATTTTTTATGATTTTAGTAGATTTTTATAACTTCACAAAGTTTTTAGATATTTTTAGGTATTTAGGGTGTTTTGGTGCTTTCTGTGGGTTTAGGGTTTATAGGGGGGTTGGGTGTTTATGGCATTTAGGGTATTTTATGTGTTTATAGGGTTTTAGGGTTTTTTTATTTTTACTCTTCTTAGAGTACTTATGGTTTTTTGGGTTTTGATTACATATTTTATAGTGTTATAGGGTTTTAAGGGTTTTTAAAGGTCTATTGAGCTTAGGGTTTTTTAGGAATTTTTTGATTTTTTGATTTTTTTATTTTTTTGGGTTATTTGGATTTTTAGGGGTGTTTGTGGTTTTAGGTTATTTAAGGGGTGTTTTAGGTGTTTAGGGTCTTTAATGAGTTTTAGGATTTTCTTTGTGGTTCTCATTAATTTTATAATTATTTACGTTTTTAGAGACTTCTTAGGTCTTTTATGATTTTTTAGGTTTTAATAGTTATTTTTAGGTTTTTATGGGTTTTATGGGTTTTGAGGGGTTTTAGGATTTTTAGGGATTTATTGAGTTTTAGAGGTTTTAGTGTTTTTCAATTTTTTAGTGATTTAATGTTTTTAGGGTTTCTTAATTGGTTTTTGGGTTTTAAGGAATTTATAGGGGTTTTATGGATATAATGGTTTTTAGGGGTTTTGGCATTTTTATGGGTATTTAGGGTTTTAATATGTTTTTGTTTTTTAGGATTTTTTTTAGTTTTTTTGGTTTTAAGGATTTTTTGGGTTTTTAGTGGTGTGTATGTTTTTATTGGTTTTATGGGGTTTTATGATATTTTACGGGTTTTTAGTTTTTTAAGGTTTAAGGGTTTTGTGGGGTTTGGGTTTTTAGGGTTTCGTTAGTTTTTTAAATTTTTTCGGTTTTTAAGTAATTTTAGGGGGGGTTTAGAGTTCATCAGATTTATGGGTTATTTTATTTTTTAAGGGTATTAAGGGTTACTTAGGTTATTTTAATTTTAGGGTTTAACTTTTGGGGGGGATTTATGGTTTTTATGGGTTTAAAGGTATTTAGTTTTTTTAGGATTTTTTTTTGATTTTTATGTTTTTATGGGTTTTAGTGTTTTCCTGGGGGTTTTAGGGTTTTTAGTGTTTTCAGGTTTTTAGGTTTTTTGGGATATTAGGGTTTTTAGGGTTTTAGGGTTTTTTGGGGTTTTAGGTTTTTTTTCCCATTTTTATGGTTTTTACGGTTTTCCATATTTTTTAGGGTCCTTAGGGGTTTTGATTTTATTTTTTGATTTTTTTAATTTAAATGGGTTTACGGTTTTTTGGCGATATTATGATTTTTTCACATGTTTAGGATTTTCTTGGTTTTTCTAGGGTTTTAAGGTTTGGGGTGGGGGTGGTTAGTGGTTTTTATTTATTTTTATTAAGGTTTTTAATGTGTTTAAGGGTTTTTATTTTTCTTTTTTGATTTTAATGGGGTTTTATGGGTTCTTTACGTTTTTATAGTGGTTTAGGATTTTTAGGTTTTTTAGAACCATGGTGTTTTTCTAGGTTTCTAGGTTTTTTTAGGATTTTTATGGGTGTTTGTGTTTCTAGGTATTTATGTATTTTATGGTTTTTAAATGGTTTTTAGGTTTTTAATATTTTTTAATTTTTCTAGGGTTTTTTGGGATTCATGTGTTTTTATGGGGTTTTATGTTTTTTTGTGGATTTTAGGGGTTTTTGGTGTTTTAAGGGTTTTATTTTTTAAGGTTTTATTTGTTTTAGTCTATTTTGGGTTTTTTTATTGTTAGGGGTTTTCAAATATTTTTTAGGTTTTTATGTGATTTTTCAAGGCTTTAGGGGGTATTACGGTTAGGGGTGGGCATAAACGCCTTTTTTGGGAATTTAGGGGCTTTATGGGGTAATTTAATGAAATTTATTTTATTATGTAGTTTATAATAGAATCTGTCTCATATATTTTTTATAAGATTTATTATTATTTTTAGGGGTTTAAGGGGTTTTTATTAGTTTTAGGTTTTTTATTTTTTTGTTGTGTTTTTAGGGTTTCTTGGGTTTTTATGTTCTTTAATGGTTTTAGAGTTTTTAGGGTTTATATGGTTTTTAGGGACTTATAATGTTTTTATTGTTTTTAGTGTTTTTTGTATTTTTGTGGTTTTTAATGTTTTTAGGGTCTCTAAATGTTTTTTAGGGTTTTTAGGGTTGTTTAGTTTTTAAGGGTTTTTATGTTCTGTTAGGATTTTAGTGGGTTTTAGTGTTTTTTGTGATTTGTTTTTGTTTTTAGATTCCTTAATGGGTTTAGGATCTGTTAGGATTTTATGGGTTTTTAGGATTTCTAGGGTCCTTTAGGGTTTTTAGGGGGTATTTTGGGGATTTTAATGTTTTTATGGTTTTGTGTTTTTTGGTGTTTTCAGTTTTTTTGTTTTTTTGGGTTTTTGAGGATTTTAGGGTTTATAAGGGGTTTAAGATGGTTTTTATGGTTTTATGGTTTTTTTGGTTTTTAGGGTTTTTTATGGTTTTTTATTTTTTATTGGTTTTTGGGTTTTATATATTTTTGGTTCTTTTAGGGGTTTAAAGGTTTTTTAGTGTTTTAAAAATTTTTGGGTAATTTAATGTGTTTGTCTTTTTTAGGGTCATTTAGAAGTTTTTAGTGTTTTGAGGGTCTTTTGGGGTTTCTTGTTTTTTTTTGGTCATTTATGGGTTTAGGGTTTTAGGGTCTTTTAGGTTTTATTAAGGATTCCAGGTATTAAATGTTTTTAAGGGTTTTAGGGTTCTTTTAGGTTTTTCTAGGATTTTTAGTGTCTTTTAGGGTTTTATGGTTGTTTTAGGGTCCCTTGTGAGGGTTTTTAGTTTCATATACGATTTTTGGGTGATTAGATTCCTCTAGGGTTTTAATTGATATACTTTTTTTGGGATTTTTTTCTTTTAGGGTGCTTTAGGGTTTTATTATTTTATGGTCCTTTAAGGGTTTTAGGGTGTTCTAGGAACTTTAAGAGATTTTTGTGTCTTTAGTGTCCATTTGGGATTGTTGGGTTTTTAGACCATTTTAGGGTTATTTTTCTATTTTATGGTCTTTTGGTATTTTAGGGGATTTTAAATTTTAATGGTGTTTTATGTTCTTTTTGGTGTTTTATGGGTTTTTATGAAGTTTTAGTATTTTTATGGGTTTTAGGGTCATTTAGTTATTTATGGTTTTTTGTGGTCTTTTAGGGTTTTAGGGGTTTATAGTGAGTTTTTATAATTTTTTAGGATTTTTGGAGTTTTTAGGGGATATACTATATTTATGGTTTTAGGTGTTTTTTGATTTTTATGTTTTTTAAGAGTTTTTTTTTGGTTTTTTTGGTTTTTTGGTTTTTCTTGGTTTTAGGGGTTTTTAGTGGTTTCTTGTCATGATTTCGACTTATCTTAAGTTGTTAATTGATTTACTAATTATTTCTATCATCTAATTTTTCCTATATTTTGATTTCATGATAATAAAGAGTCAATTATTAATTAATATTGTTTTTAAATTATGTAATAAAATTAATTTCATTAAATTCCTTATATACTATGTGTAAATGCATTTTTTGTTTTATATAAATCATCTTTATTAAGATATATTATATTTATATCAATATAAATAAATTTATATTTTAATATATGATTTTTTAGGATTATAAACACCATGAAATGTGTTTGATGCACTTCTTTGTAAAATTGACGATGTGAACATCACTTAGACACCAAATGTTGAGTTTAAGTAGAAATGTATATTTATGCTGGAAGAAAGATATGATTGGATTTCCATGTTCTATAACCCAACGTTTTTTTAATTGGGCTCGAATATATTGTGGCTCGGCTAAAAAAATTTCGTGCAGGTCAGTGATGTTAGTGAAGGAACCGGCCCAAAGGGCCGAGGCCAAAGACAGACTGTGATCCCGAGTAGGTGTACGACGGGTCAACCCCCATGGTATGAAGATACTATTTTTTCAAATTCCCCCAAAACAATTTTATCATGCATGGTACCTACACATGGCCTACTTGTCCACCACACCACTTTACTGACCATAAACCTTCTCATAGTGACTCATATTTTCCTATAAATATATACTTTCGGACATCATTTGCATGTATGAATTTTCATGAAGGCTGATTGATGCTCTAGTATCCCCAGTGCATTACCTATGTCATCATAATACCCCATGGTAGTTTCATAAGTCCTAAAGAGTGTTAATTAAATAGGGATATAGATAATTAAGTCCATTCAATGTTAAAAATAAACAATACTTGTGAAGCTAGTTCGCCTAACCCCCCTAATTGTAGAATAATAGAGTGATTGGCATTCCTCAAATAGGAAATTGTGATCCTCACTTCTAGGAATTACTATAACGATCATTGAAGTCTTCATCCAAGTATCTCCCTTGTATACTAATCCAGGATATTCATCTCCCAAGGTGCAACAAATTTTCACATGCCTGCTTGTGCAGAGACACCATTCACGATTCATACCTTGTGTGATCCTCCTTGGTTCACTGCAACATTAGGCCTATGCGAGCCTTTCATGAGGCCCCATTCAATTCCATTCATGGAATGGTTTCTCCATTGCATCCCTAGTTTGAAAGGGACCATATTGAAACATCCACCATGATCTCCTGATTTATAAAACCTTAGGGAAATTCACATTTTTGTGTCTCTTATTTGGATTTTTATTTCTATAATCAGAGGATTACTACACTTTTCATACCAGAGATTTAGGATCATTATGGTGTTTGTAGTTTTTTATATTTACGATCATATTGACCCTTACCCCAGGTATAGTGCTTTGGAGTTCTTGGTCATGGATTCAGGGGATATAACTATGTCCTATCCCCCACATCCTTAATACCCAGACCCTCCAATCCCTTCTACGGAGGGCAAGGATCACATTTTCTTTTCCCACTGACAATGGTAAAGTGACCCGCCTCTTCTAGGACCATTCAATGGGAAACCATCATGTAGTAAGCCCCAAACCTATCATATTGGCGGTTTGAGTCTATCCCCTCTCTACATCTTTAAACATCATTCCTTCCTTACATTGGACCCATGTCCAATGTAAAGTGGGGAGAGGGAAGTTCCATAGTCTCGACCCCTCCTACCATAGCCCCAACCTCTTCCACCATTTTCTTGACCTCTTCCATCATCAAAGGAAGGAAATTTTGTGGTATGTTGAATCTTTCATATCCTCTTGTTTCTCACACCGATCAGGAATCATGTTGGATAAGAGGTATGTAAGGATCCAAATATCCCCAAAATAGACCTAAAGAATGATCTATGAAAACATTGATTCCCACTATTACAAGGATACGTAGGAAGCATTCTCAAGGCATGATCTCCCTATCATCTCATCCATGAAATGGGAAGTCTTTCCCCCATCAAATGGGCCTCCTACTATATGTAAGCCCCAAACCATAATGAACTATGATAACTCTGATTCCTAACATAACTGGGATATGTAGGAATCCTTCAACTGGGGCCCAAGATCACTGGACATCCTCCTCAAGAGTCCAACCCTAATTCCCTTAAATTGGGAATCCTACTTAATAGAAAAACCTAAATTAATCCCCCAAACCATCACGAGTTGATGAATCTATCATGATCCTTTTCATCAGGGAATCCGATTTAGGAATAATACCAATATAAAAACTCTCAAAGGTCCATACACCCCATCAAGACTTATCAAACTATGTGGGATTTGATTCCCATCCATAAGGGATAGGTAGGAAGCCTTCCCGAGGTTTAAACCCAACATTCCAAATCAAACCTATAATCTCTAGGAAATATCCTTATAATGGTCTAATTGATCTTGGAATCTCACATTCCTTCCAGGTTCCTCATGGTGCTTAGTCATAAGTCCCACACCAAGATTTGACTAGGAAAATTCCACCTAGAGTTCATTTCCACATGACATTAAACTGTACTATTAGGTACTCCTCCCATGACCATTAAAGGTATGTTGTGTCCCATTAAATGGAACCTAACTACTTGGGTTATGATACATTTAACTAGGATTCATGGGTAGCCCATCAATGGGTTCACTGTCAACATCAAAACTACATCTCTTTCCATGGATGATGATAAACTCTAGAGTAACCTTTGTCTTCCTAGATTTTAATAAAAACCTGAGTAAACATCTTATATCACAGCATCATGATAAATTCTAGAGTGGAAATCATCTAGAAGGATGACCATAACCTCTATAGATCCCAACTGAGTGGCTTGAAAACTAGATTATTCATGATAATGACCAAATAATCTCTATGTAGTATATAAGTCGATATCACCAATTGTGAACCCTATATACCCATATATATCTCCATTGATGAAGATCCTAGAATATTTATGGAAGATTCATAATTCCACACATTCTATAAATTGATTTCTAATCTTGGTATGATTTTCTTCATACATGGGAACTAATGAAATATTCACAGATATATCATAAATATATAAGAGAGTACCATAGTAAAAGATAATTCCCCCAAAAATGGTGTGATGATGTTGAACACCTATCTTATGGACCAATGCAAGTTCTTAAGATTCATAGGTCAAAATACCTAAGTAATTTCTACCTTTGGAAAGTAGGACCCTTTGGATATATAGAACTATTAAGGGTTTCTAGTTCCATAAACAAATCGATTTGACAAAATTTGAAAATGGTGATTCTCAACTAGAACACAAATTCTAATGGAAATAATGTTATATTATTTTTTTAAAATATTAATTTTATCAGTTCTATCGAATGTAATTGGAAAATGGTTTCTTTATCAGTACTAAATCAAAATCCCTAATAATGGCATTTATCATCACTTTTTGCGGCAGTTGATAAAGGAAAGTGTTGAATGTTTCAAGATTTGTAGTACTGTTGTTAGGGGGTATTTCTATTTTTAATATTTGTAATTATTTTTAGGTTTTTATGGTATTCATGTATTTTAGGGGTTTAATATTTTTTATGGTTTTTTGGGAATTTCAATTTTTAGGGTTTTTTAGAGTTTTAGGGTACATAAAAAATTTGTGGTGGTGATTTGGTTTTTACCAGTAATTAGGATTTTTGGGTGTTTTATAGTGTTTTTATTTCCTTTTTTGTTCATTTTGGGGTTTTACGGTTTTTGTGGGTTTTATGGTTTTAGGGTTTTAGGTTTTTTACAATTTTTTGGGTGTTTAGGGTTTTTTATTTCGTTAAGGGTTATAGGATTTTTAGGGTTTTTTATGGTCATTAGTGTTTTTAGGGTTGTTCGAGTTTTGACGGTGTTTTAGGGAGTTTAATTATTTTAGGGTTTTCAGTTATTTTATGGTTTTCATTGTTTTTATATTCTTTTTAGAATTTTATAATTTTTAGGTTTTTAGGAATTCATTTGTTTTTATGGATTTTTGGGTCTGTAGGGTTTTTATTTGTTCTATGGTGTTCTAATATTTTTTCCATTTTTTAGGGTCTTGTTGTATTTTATAGTTTTTGTGTTCTGGGGGGGGGGGGTTTCTAGGGGTTTTAGGGCCATTTAGGATTGTTATGGGTTTTAGGGTCTTTTAGGTCCTTTATGATTTTTAGGATCCTTTGGGATTTTAGTATTTTCTGAGTCTTTTAGGGGTTTTAGGCTGTTTTAATGTATTTTAGGGGTATTTAGGGTTTTGTGTCTTTTAGGATTTTAGGTTCATTTAAGAGTTCTATGGTTTTTTGTAATTTTATTATTTAATGGTTTTTAAGGATTTTAGGGTTACACGATATTTTATGGTTTTTAGTGTTGTTAGGGTTTGTTGGAGTTTTTAAGGGTTTCAGAGCAGTTTAGTGGTTTTATCATTTTTTATAGTTTTTATGGTTTGAGGTGTTTTAATGACCGTTAGGGTTTCTAATGATTCTTTAGGATTTATTTGTTTTATATGTTTAAAAGGGGTTTTATGGTGTTCTATGGGTGTTTATGGTTTTAGGTTGTCCATTATATTTTTTAGGGTTTTCCGTATTTCCAAGGCATTTAAGGATTTTAGGGTTTTTTATATCATATTTTTGTTTTTGTGTTTTTATAGGTTTTTAGGGGTTCTAAATGATTTTAGGGATTTTGTGTACTTAGGGTTTTTACTAGGATTTAGGTTTTTTGAGGTTATTGTTTTATGGTTTTAGTGTTTTAGGGGGTTTTAGGGGTTTTAGGAGTTTTTTGGGTTTTATTTCTTTTTCGGTTGTGGGGGGTGGGGGTTAGTTTTTATAGTTGCAATTTTATTGTATTTATGGTTTTTAGGGGTTTAAAGGTTTTTATAGTTTTTATGGGTTTTAAGGTCTATTTTCTTTTTTGGATTTAATGTTTTTTCTGTTTTTAGGATGTTTAACTGTCTTTTAGGGTCTTTTAGGTGTTTTATTGGGTTTTATGGGTTTAATAGTCTTTTAGGGTTTTAAGGGGATTTTATAGTTTTTAGGGTCTATTAATGTTCTTTTTTTCTTAGGGTCTTTGAAGGGGTTTTGGTACTTTTTTCATTTTTTAGTATTTTTAGTGCCTTATAGATTTAGGGTTTTTTTGATTTTTCTGGTATTTAGTGGTTTTAGGGTTTTAGTTTATTAGGGGTTTAAATGGTTTTTTAGTGTTTTAGGGTTACATAGTTTTTTTAGAGGTTTTAAGAATTTTTTGGTGTTTTCAGGAATTATTATGTGTGTTTAGTGTTTTATTGTTTTCATAGGGGTTGTTATAATTTTTATAATTTTTAGGGGTTAAAGTAATTTTTGTTGTTTTTGGGACAGTTTTAAGGATTATTGGATGATTTAAATGGTTTATGGGGATTGAGGGTTTTAGAGTTTTTTTATTTTTAGGGGTTTTATATGGTTTTTAGGTTATATGAGTGTTTTATTGTTTTTAGTGACTTTTATGTTATTATTTGGGTTTTAGGGCATGTTAGGACTTTTAGTGGTTTTAAAGAATTTGTGGGTTTTTAGAGATTTAGGTTTTCTAGGGTTTTTTACGGTTTTTAGTGTTTTAATGAATTTAAGAGTTTTTTTGTGTTTTTAATTTTTTTCAACATTTTTAGTATTTTTTTTAGGTTTTTGGGGTTTTTATAGGTTTTTTCGGGTTTTATGGTTTTTTCGGGTTTTTGTTTTTTGAGGGGGTTTTAGGGTTTTAGGATTTTTTAGTATTATCGTTGGTATTTTCAGGGTTTATAAGGGTTTTAGGGGTTTTAGGTTTTTAGGATTTTTTAGCATTTTAAGAGTATTTTGGGAGTTTTAAGGGGTGTTCAGGGGTTCGTCATGGTTTCTACAGGCTTATGGGATTTAAGGATTTTAGGGTTATTGATTTTTTAGGGTTTTTAGATTTCATAGAGGTTTTAGGGGTTTTAATGTGTTTTTAAGAGATTTGGGGTCTTTATGGGGTTTTATGTTTTTTAGGGGTTTTAGCATTTTTATGGTTATTTGGATTTTTATTGGTTTTTAGTGATTTTAGGGGTTTTTTGGTGTGTTTTAGGGTATTTTTGTTTCATTGGGGTGAGGGGGATAGTAATTTTAATATTTTATATGGTTTTATAGTATCATTTAGGGGATTATCGGGTATTTAGGATAGTTTAGGGATTTTATGCCTTTTATAGTATTATAGGGTCCTTTAGTGGTTTTGTTTGTTTTTTATGTTTTTTTATGGTTAGGGGTTTTTAGGGAATTTTAGGGGTATTTTTTTTTATGATTGTATAGAGTCATTTCAGTTCTTTGGGTTTTTATGTTTTTAATGATTTTTAGGACCCCCACGTTTTATAGGATTCTTTATAGATTTATGGGTTCTTGGGTTTTTATGGATAATCGGGTTTTTAATGGTTTTTATGGGACTTTAGTGTTTTTTGATTTTTCTGTTTTTGTGGTATTTTTTATTGTATTTTGGGTTTTTATGGTTTTTTTGTGTATTATGGGTTTTAAGGTTTTTTTGGGGAAATATGGTTTTATATATTTTTATAGTTTATGGGGGTTTTGGGTGTTTTATGTTTTCTATGGTTTTATGATTTTTTGAGGATTTTTGTTTTTTAGGTGTTTTTATGGTTTTTAGAATATTTAGGTTTATTAGGGGTTTTTACATTTTTAGGTTTTTAGGAATTTTTTTTAGGGATTTTTAGGTTTTTAGGGGTTCTACTAGTTTTAGGGTTTTTAGAGTTTTTAGGGTTCTTAGAAGTATTTTATGGTTTTAGGTACTTTTTCGGTTGTTTTGGGGTTTTTTTGTTTTTTGGGTCTTATAGTGTTTTTATTAGGTTATTTGTGTCTTCTAGGGGTTTTAGTATCATTTAGAGTATTTAGGGTTTTTAGGGTCATTCATGGTTTTTATGGTTTTTCGGATCTTTTGGGGTTTTATGTTTTTAGGGTTTTTTAGGGCGTTAGGGTTTTTAGTTTTTTAGGGGATCTATTTTTTATGGTTTTTAAGTTTTTTTTGGGTTTTTTGGTTTTTTGGGTGTCAGTGCATTTTTAGGATTTAATGATTTTATGGATTTTAGGGTTTTTAGTAATTTTTTTGGGTTTCATGGGTTTTAGGGTTTTTATGGTTCTTGAGGTTAGCTAGGGGTTTTAAGTAGTGTTTTGGGGTTTCTTAGGTGTTTTTTGGATTTTAGGGGAGTTTACGGTTTTTTATGAATTTCAAGTGCTTTAGGACTTTTGGGATTTGTTTGTGATTTTAGGGTTCTATAGGGTTTTTAGTGGGCATTGGATCTTTTTTTTAAGGTTTTTTTTGGTTCTTTAGGGAATGAAAGATGCGAGGGTTAGACTATTTCCGACCCCCCCTGCAAATTTATTAAAATAAAAGACACAATAGACAAGGTAGGAGAGGGGTCAATCGGCCCATACCCAAAATCCCTTTACAACCCTAAATCCACACCACCCCAAAAAGAAAGACCAGAAAGCTCACCAATCCAAACAGAGTATAAAAACAAAGAATTCCCCAACATCACCTCCCAACCGATCAACAGTATGCTTCCATCAACACTAAATCCAACAATCATCAACTGTCATCCAACAACACCAAAATCATCCCCAGTAGTTTCCCCATACCAACTTTAGCACCGCAAAGTCACCACCATCAACCTCCATCAACCCCGAGTAAAACACCATCACAACAGCACCCATCGAGCTGTGACATCTTTCCCACAAAAAAGACTCACCACTTGGACATCGTACCACCAGCGCCAAAATCACCAATCTCCACATTAGCCAGTGCCACCATGAAAGGTAGTTCCATGAACAGTTGCACAAAACCACCAGCACCAGAAACAAAAGATTCATCTTCATCACATCCCATCCAAGTAACAGCCAACATTCCAGCATAACGCACCCAGTAGTACAACCACTAGGAATGAGCCACCAACATCCAAGGAAACCAGTGTGCAGCCAAAAAATCCCTTCCAGCAACCCAGGAACCGCAATGAAAAACCATAATGTAGCACCTCATATCAATCCCAACAAACAACACCAAAATCATTCCAAAGAAAAACCATCCACCACCATAACAAATCCATAACAGAAGGTTCCAACCAAATGTTTCAGCAATATACGAGGGGAAAAAAAGAAAACTCTAGCACCACCTGAAATGAAAGTTTGAAACTAGATCGCCATAGAAGAAAAACAGACCAGGAAAAATAGCATGAATCAAAGATAGTGAACGAAGATGAAACTTCTTCCGCATCCATCATGAATCGACACAATTCCAGAAGATCCACCGTACATCTCCCAAGCTCCGCTCTGAAAGAGGATGGATAGAATGCCGCAACAATGACCAATAGAGTCAAACCACGGCACTGCGTCATCGAAGAGGCCAGAACCCACACCGTAACCCCCTCCACTGATGAAGACTTCGAAGCCATTGACCCATCCGTGGAGGCCCCATCTCAGCAAACGCAATCTGGAACTATGACCGAAAACCGCTAGGGTTTCCAAACTCTAAAGAGTTGACCGCTTCACCACTTTCCAAGAAAATCATATCTGAAACCACGACGAGTGTTTCTACCTCTGAAACATCCAAATATTGAGCACAATGGAAAAGAAGCTAGGAAAATCTAGAATCTCAAGTCTAAGGCCCATGAAGAAACATCGCTCTAGATAGTCGAAGCTGTCAAAAGAAGGAAACCACCGCATCCTTGGATCTGTGGAGTACATCAATGGCACACCTCCACCAAGAAGGACGAGGCGAAGATCCATAACCAAATCCCCATGAAAGATCCATGGGGAGACCTTGAAGACGCGACCAACAGGAGAGAGAACCATGAGAGAGTGCCACCATCTCTTTTTGGTTCTTTTGGGGTTTTTATGGGATTTATTATTTTTTGGGTTGTTTTGGGTTTTTAGTGTTAATGTGTTAGATTGTAGAGTATAGGGTTTATGGTGTAGGGAATAGGGTTAGGGTGAAGGACATAGGGTTATATTTTAGTGTATAAAGTTAGGGTATTGGGTTTAGGGATTATAGGGTATAGTATACGGTTTAGGATGCATGGTTTGGTGTTTTGGGTGTAGGATATTGGGTTTAGGGTGCGGATTTAAAGGTTTATGGTGTAGGGTATACAGTTTAGACTTTAGGTTTTTGGGTTTAGGGTGTGGGATATATGGTTGAGGGTGTCAGTTTTAGGTTTTAGGGTGTAAAAAGTAGGATTTATGGTGTATCATATAGGGTTTAAGGTTTATGGTTTAGGGCATGGGGTATAGGGTTTAGGGTGTAGGTTTTAGGGTTTAGTGTGTAAGGTATAGTGTTTAGGGTGTAGTGTTTAGGGTTTTGGGAGTAAGGTATATGGTTTATGGTGTAGGTTTTTTGGATAGGGTGTATGGTAACTGTTTAGGGTGAAGGGTTAAGGAATAGTATGTATGGTATATAATTTAGTTCATAGGTTATAGGGTTTAGGTTGTAGGGTGTTGTGTTTATGGTGTAGGGTTAATGGTGTAGGGTTTCAGGTGTAGGGTATAGGTTGTGTAGTTTATAAGTTTTAAGGTATAGGGTTTAGAGAAAAGGGTGTTAGGGTTAGGTTGTGGGGTTTAGGGTATAGTGTATTTTTTTATTTTTTAGGTTTTAGGGTTTCTTTTTTATGGTATAGGGTTTGGTGTTTATGGTGTAGGGTGTAGGGTTTTGGGATTACAATTTAGGTTGTAGGTTTTAGGGTTTTGTGTTTATGGTGTAGGGTTAAATTTTAGTGTGTGGGGAATATGTGTTATGGTGTAGGGTATAGGGTATAGGGTGTAGGTTTAAGGGTTTAGGGTGTAGGGTTTAGTGTTTAGGGTATTTGTTTTAGGATTTTGTGTGTGGTGTATAGGTTTTAGGTTTTTTGGTTTAAGGTTTTGGGTGTCTAGTATCGGGTTTAGGGTGAATGTTTTTTTTATTTTTATGGTATTTAGGGTTTTAGGGGTGTTTGGTTTTAAGGTTTTTCGGGTTTTTTTTTGTTTTTATGGACGATTTTAGGGTTTTCAATGTTCTTTCAGTTCTTAATGGGTTTTATTCTTTTTAGGGGGTTTTATAATTTTTTTAGGTTTTTGAGGGATTTTAAAGATTTTTTAGAATTGTTTAATGGATTTTTGGGTTTTTTTATTTTAGGGTTGTTATAGATTATTAGGTTTATAGGTTTTTTACGGTATTTACTCTTATTTTGGGTTTTAAGTGTTTTATGTGTTTATTTTTTCTAATTTATTATGGGTTATTTTTGGGTTTTTAGGGTAGTTTTAGTGTTTTATACTATTAAGAGTTTCTTGTGTTTTTAATGGTGTTTTTAATAGTGTTTTTAGGTTTCTTTGGTTTGGGTGATGGGTTTTTAAGGATTTTATGATTTTTATGGTTTTTATTGTATTGGGAATTTGTAGTTTTTTAGGGCATTTAGGGAGTTTTATGGGTATTTTAGGGTTTTATAGGGTGTTCTAGAGACTTTTAATTTTTATTTCATTTATGGTCTTTAAGGGATTTTTGGGTTTTTTAGATTCTTTTAGATGCTTATTAGGTTATTAGGGTTTTTGTGGTTTGAGGATTTTTAGGGTTCTTATGGGTTTTATGATTTTTAGTGGATTTTAAGGATATTCTTTTGGGTTTTTATGTCTTATAGAATTTTTATTTTTTAGGATTTTTATTTTATTGGGGTTTTTTAGTGTTTTAGTGTTTTTGGATTTTTAAGGGTTTTATGGTTTTTAGGGTTTTTATAATTTTTATGATTTTGGGGATTTTAATGTTTTTATGGTTTTTAGGGGTTTTTGGTTTTTTTTCTTCCAGGTAATTTTTAATTTTTATATGAGTTTTATTGAGTTTTTATTATTTTTAAGGGTTTTTTTGGTTTTTGGGTTTCATTAAGGTGTTTAGATGTTTTATGGGTTGGGGGGGTAATGTTTTTAGGGTTTTAGTTTTTTAAGGGTTGGAGAGGGAGTTTTGTTCCCGAATACCACATGTTTCTAGAATTATGTTCAATGGTGTCGGTGGGAAAACCTTCACACCAAAAAAAATCATGTCTTTTATGGGTGGTTTCCAACAGGTTTTGTTTGAAGAACTTGAAACACCCAATGGATTTCAAATCTCTGATGACCTATGGACCTTCTTTCCAATGGTAAATGCTCATTGGGGATCTTGGAAAATAATAGTTAAGAAATCACATTGGTTGGGAGTATGGGAGTCCAAAATCATCACACCCCTTGGGGAATACTTGTTTCCCACTTTAGGACTCTCTTATATATTTAATATATGTTCATGAATCCCTCATTAATTCCCAAGTATGATGTATGTCACTATTGAATTAAAAATCAATTAATAGAATGCAGGGAATCGAGAATGATCTGTATGTATCTGAGGTTATCCATCAATGGTACCCTTTATGGTTGAATTATAGATTATTGGGTCATTTATTATAATGATATTGGTTTTAATACACTGAATGTGGTGTTATGGAGTGTATCAACAGCCCAAGATATGGGAGTTGTTTTGATATCAGGATCAGGACAATGAGATGGGATTTTTAAGTATCCTTGTGAAAGGAATCAAAACCTACATTTTTCGGTGCTACTAAATAGTATAATTCAAAACTTTTAAGGTCATGTGACGAGGACCAAAATTTTCCGCTTTACATTATGCAATATGAATGCCCATTTGAAAGAGTTTCAGTAAAAAAAATATGCGGGACATAAATTGAGGAGGCCCAAGGAACCTTGAAGTGATGTGGGATAACAAGTCGTATATAACCCTATTGGGAATGTGGGCTATATAAAATTAGGGTTTATTTGGGGTCATGGATTTGGACCTTATAGAGTCATCCTATGTATCCCATTTAGATGGGAATCAATGCCCACATATTTTGTTTGGGAGGACCCACACCTATGGTGGCCCACTGATGGTTTGTATTGTAGGGGAATGTGGCCCATTGAAATAATTATGAATGATTTTGGGGTCTACACCAGTTAAGAGGATTCCCTATGGAGTGGGTAAATGATGAATTTCTTGACTCTTGGTGATTTGTAAGTTTGGTTGGGGATTACACCTAGGAGGATTCCTGGGTGAGTTGGATACATGAATTTGATGACCCACACCTATGGGGGTCCCTGGGAAGGTGAGGGGAAGATCTTAAAAACTATTCTCTACCATGACATACATATTATCATATGGATATAAATATCATATCTATCCTTTAAGACAACATGATTAATGATTGAATGTGATAAAAAAGTAGAAAAACAATATCTATAAAACCACACAATATCCTTCATTTGTTGCTGTCTGAGGGGGGTGGGGTGATATGAGAAGAAGAAAGTGATTAGATGCGCCTATCTACTATGACGTTTTGGTAACGAAAATAGTCACATATGACTACCTTTCTATATAACAACCTGTAATAAATTCTTGGGCATTACTCCACGATGTATTCCCTAAATATAGTTCTAGAGAAGATAAGAGGATATGACATTAACCCTCAAAAAGAATAGATAGATTGATACTCTCCCTCTCCACCAAGAACCGAGGGTCCATGGTCTTAGAGATAATAATTTAAGGAAATGTCCTTAAACCACGTGTATTGACTATAGAAGTCCCTAGAACTACCCCCATTGGTGGGTCTACAGGACTGTGGGAATTCATAACTTCATTCATCCCATGGACCCTATCGAATGGGTAGGAAAAATGTGGGACACCTCTGACTAAAGGAATGCATAGTCCAATGGGAGACATGATGGTGTCTCCCTCATAATGGGTTTTCAATCTAGGAGGCTTTAGTGGAGATTTCAATATTGTTTCACTCAGACCATGGATCCAAATGATTGGTATCCCATAAAATTGGTGGCTGGAATGATGGATTGGAAAATTTCTCCTATAGGTCAATTCATAGCTAGAAGAAGGTGCTTTTCCTAGGGTGACTTGGGAGGAGCTATAATTTCGTCATACAGTGGTAATCCTGTACAAGATAGAGGTTCCATGGGTGATGTACTACCTGGGAAACAACACTTTGGTGAGGCATTACTGTAGGTACTGATGATCTCCTTAAGTGTCCTTGTGAGGGTCTCACATAGGTCCCAGATATGGGAAGTGAACTTCGGGCCAGTTCTTGTTAACTAAGGGAAAGGGATTCTTATGTAGGTGTCTTCTGTTTCATATCCTGGTGGGACTTTGATCCCATTAACCCACTTAATACCCTATTCTATTGGGTTTAAGAGAGTTAAATGAAGGATTTTATAATACCTAGGAGAAGGTGCTCCATGACCAGATCATGGAGGCTTCTTCAGTTTTCTAGTATGTCACATAAGGATCCCCATGGTCCTATTTATAGGCAGATATAAGACCCTGGTGAAAGGAATTTCTCCTGATAGGTACCTGGCATAGGTTCCCTACATATGTACCCCAAACTAGGGATGCCAATTCTATAGTTCAATGTGTGTGTGTGTGTGTGTGGGGGGGGGGGTTGCGCGAGCCTTCTAGTGCACAAGATGAGTGTTCACATGAAATTTACATGAGTAACCATGATCCTCATTTGGGAAATTATCCCCTATAATTATTGAATTATTTTTCATTAAATAATTTGATTACTTCAGAAAAACATTATTTTTAACAAATTCCCCGCCCCCTAGGTTTGGATCCGATTAGAAGAGGAGGTTCGAGTCCTATGGTAGAGGGAGGAAAATATTTTGAAGGTTGTGTATGTCATCCATGCAGGATACCCTCACAATCCATATGTGTAGGTATATTGCACAAGTCTGATGTGTAGGGTAGGTGTGCAAATATGATGCATAGGTCGGATGCATATGAAAATGGTGTATATAGATATTCTTGACCCCTCAGTGAATCTTTCCTTCCACTTTTGTGACCCTTTTCTCTTATCATGTAGATCTTCCATATAGTCTTTCTGAGATTTTAATTTTTATAGGTCTTTAATGAACTTCCTCACACACATACATTGTACAACCACTTGAGCCACTAATCTATGTGGAATCACCTGGTCGAGGAGCCTATGCAAGGTACCTAGTTGAGGGGCCCATGTGAGGCCCTTCAATTTCAAAATTTACTAAATTTTATGAAATCAATACTTATGTTTTAGTGGAAATATTAATGATTCCTTGAATATCTTTAATCGATACTATGATAAATTTCCATGAAAAATTGTTGCAAGGGTCTCAGATATGATCAATCTTATTGGGCCAGATTACTGTGAAATGTGTAAAATTTCTATTCCAAATTAGAAAATCAATTGACATAGTAAAAAAATGAGTATCCATGAATTGAATAACTTCCCCTATATGATAAGAAAATTAAGAGACATTCCTTCATCCCACGGGCTCAGATTTAATTTCTAATGTCTTGGTTCATGGAACATACCAATTTTATTATCACCATTGTCTTATATAAGGGTGTATATATCATGTAAGGAATAGTTATTACTGTATGTGTCTTTATCCATAGCCATTGTATCCAAAATCTAAATACTCACTCTCAAGAGTTGAAACCTCATTGTTTTTATTTAACCTTCCACACTTCATAGATGGACTAGTCACAATGTTGGAATGACGATCATGACTTCCTCTTTTTAGGGGGAGAAAAACTGAATATAAGTGCTCATATAGGGTGTGCCAAACTTATGAAAAATTCAAGACTAATTTCATAGATTAAAAAATTTATGTGGTTGTTTTGTTGGTGAAACATAAATTTATAGAAACCCAGACATCATTACTAATCAACTAAGACAATGGAGTCCTCAAAAAAATTATTTCCATATGACACATAGAGAAGTTGGTATTATCTTGTGGTACATGTTCAAAATACCTGGATCTTCTAATCAATGAGATATGTAGGAAAATATTAGACCTCTAATGGAAATGTGGGAAGATGTTGAAAGGACAACAATTTTGGTCCAAAATATTTTTAAGGTGTCTCATAAGGTGTAGAAAAAGGAACCTCATCCAAGGGGTGAAATCGATCTGGAATCATGGATAAAGTCTTTCCTTGAGCCATAAGGATAAGGTCCCACTTTTCGATGCCCTACAGATTCACCACCTTATAAAATTGGACCAATCCTAGAAACTTCTAGACTACATTGGAGAAAGGATATTGTACCAAATGAGTTACAAGGTTAATTATGATGTTTTAGCATCGACACATTTTGTTGGATTCCTTGTGATGTAGGTAAGTATCTACCTTATTCCGGTCTACGAATCCAACAGAGGCCTGAGACTAGTGACATTTTTATTAGTAGAAAACATGTAGAAGGGATCTATATAGGTTTGGTTCCCCCTGTAAAAGAAAAGATCTACTAGATTTTACTGCATGCATAGAACTAAAAGGAACTGTTCTGAATTCAGAGTCCATTTCAAGTATTGTAAGGGTGGATTGAGGAACATATAATCCCTTACACTATGATAAGTGGAGTTCAATTCTATGAAGGCAAATTTCTCCAATTCTTCTAGAACCTTTCCAGCATCCGACCATTATCCATGGAACTCGTTGAATTCCTATGTATTTGGAACACATTGGGAGAGTTAAACTTCATCCCATATGGCGATCCTATACAAGGATGTTCACTAAAAATTGAAAATTTAAAAAAAATCTGAGTTCATACATGATTTCATTCAGAGCTAGAGTACTGGTGGTCTATATTTATAGTGATATCACATATGAGGAATATTTTTCATATCAATTTACCATAAAATTCATGTTCATATAGAGGTCAACTATCTATCTTCCCATGTATGTTCAGTAGAAGAAGCACCTTAAGGTTGCCTGAAAATTCTAGATCCTGATTGCCATGGAGGTGTCCCAAATTTCAATCAAACTGCCAATGTTGAGTGAATCGATCATGATAAAATTTGTCTTTTCCAATGCATGGATTTCTTCATTCCCTCATGGTTTGTTAAAAAGGTATAATTCAAGTCATGAATATGAAAACTTATGGTCATGGAAAGAAATGTAGGAATGTATAACCCAAAGATGATGATACTAAAGCTATTACGTATACAAGGATATCACAGGAATGGTCCACCAAGTAGTCCGGGGTTGATAGAACCACATCATTCAGACCAAGGTCACCTCATTATCATCACTAGGAGGATACTCTAGATCTTTCTACCCAGTATTCTTTCAGATAAGAAAGGCATGAAAAGGATTCACTTTTAAAAGACATCGAGTATTCTTCACATCTATCTACATTTTCACCAGATTATCTGAGACCCATAGTTTTCCAATCTTGGAAGGGAATAACCCATGAAATCTGAGACATGATGATAATTATACAAGATGGCATACACAAACAAGAGATGGGGGATATCTTAGAACCCTACGATATTCACCCATATTGTAATTTGATTGAGTATAGTCAGTATGTCTAGGAGTTGTAAATTATTATATATTCCACTGATGATCAAATCCAATCCACAAAGCGAGTATCTGGCATGTTGGACAAATCATCTATTGAGGGTGTTGTGCTCACTAAACTGAGGAATTAGATAACTATATTGATCCTAATGAGGTATATCTCTCTTATACATTCCATTTGTTCTCCTTCATCCACTATCATTAATTTTTATTTTATATATCTCATATTTTGGAGGAGAATATGAAAAACTAATAGAATGTTTTATTAAATTTCAAAAATATGGTCCCAAGGGAACCACCATCAGAGTATTGGATGAGTCTCCTAAATCCATAGAACTATCACTTGGTCAGAGGAAAACGGTGGAGGAAATGGAAACATGGTCTTTTTAATCTCCACCACAAGTTCATGTTACTAAGGGGATAGACACAGGGCCCTCAACATCTTGATAGAAGAAACGAAACAGGGTGGATAAGTTGTCCCATTGTATGCACCATAGTAAGTTTTTTAACTATAATTTCAATATTATAACTAACTAGATGTAATTTTTTTACTATGAATTGCATTTATATGTTCTATATCTCTTTCATCCCTTAAGGGGTCTCGCAATAATCCTTAAAGGATGGAGGAATACATCACTATGGAGGCACAAAGTCATGTTGATGAATCCAAACCCTTGAAAAATGAGGTTCATAGAGAAGTTTTCATTACTTCCCACATTATTATAGAGAGTATATAGGGTGATGGTAATATCATATTTATATAACATGGTGTCATTTATTAGTTACTAACTTTCTTCCTTATGACATATTCAGAATTTCCACATACATGGGAGGACCCTATGACAGCCACCACCATCCATGTCTCCACTTCATAAGGGGTTAATAGGGATCCAATAATGTTTGATGATGGTTTTGATTCTGATCCTATCCTTGAATGGTTTGAATATGTTTTTCCTATAGAGAAGTCAGAAGATATAATAAATGACATAGACAATTTGGGTCACGAGCAATAAGACTCGGATACCCCTACTAGTGCGGAGGTTACGACACTTTAAAAAATAATTAATGAAGTAATTGAACATGAAGATAGTTAAATGAATTAATATTCCCACCAATTTATAGGATATTCTGGAGTTTAGTAGGTTTTTTAAAGAACATTGGTTTTATCCTTCTTGCATTTTGGAAATACAGTCATCCTATTTTAATTTGATATCTTATATCAGTGATCATCTTACACATATTTTTATGTAGGAAGAATTTTTGTGAAATTCATGAACATGGAATCCAACTACATACTAATAAATTTTCTAAATAAGTCATTGCTAAGATCCCCAAATTGGGATATTCTCGAGAACCCATGTTCTAGATTTCTGAACAAACATTGGTGGTTGTTCCTTATTTGGAGGTACTTACCAAAATGATGAGTTAAGGAGTACTGGGGAGGCATTAATCCTTGTTGTTTATCCCACAATGGGTGATTATTACTAACTTCATTGATTTATTCAGTTCCATTTCTATCTATTAACCTCAAGATGTTGACGATGGGTGTTATATTCTATTTGTCACCATTGACATTGAAAACCAATCCTGATGGGGGTAATTTCATTCCGATTCGGACAATACTGAAATGTGAAACCGATGCTACCTTGGAGGGAGTTGAATAAGGTGACTCATTGAGTAAAAAAATTTCAGAATAAATATCACCCTTCAAGAGCAATTCTGAGTCTGTCTTGGAGACACAAGATCCTCTATTCACTACTCATTGTATCATTTAGCGATACATCTTGAAGATAGTCTCAAGGAACCCTCTAGAATAGCTACCATCATGACCTCGTCGACTTACAAATATGTTTTCCATATTAGGTAATGATGGTTTGGATTACCAAATTATTTTCCAAAATCTAAATTAAATCATTGGGAAATGGGGGAGGGGAGAGAAGGTCATTGAAGATAGGGGCACATTTATCAAGCTAAATTAAAGATCTCATGGCTATTGTCTCCCAAGGAGAGAAGAATCACACCACGGAGGTGAAAGATCCTCATCACCATTTAGATGTGAAATCTCCCCAAGTGATATTTATTCAATAATATATAAACACCATACATGAATATATGGTCCAAATATATCATTCCTTAAAAAGGGTCTCAGCATAAATTGAGAATTCTATGCCTGAAAAAAATAGAAGCTTCATCAAGATGAAGAGGCCATTTCAACAAAAATAATTTGTTTCTAGAAATTAGTATAAAATTATCAATCCACATTTACAATTATCAAATCATAAGTCGAGGAACACCTATAAAATTTGGTAGATAGACTCCAACATGTATAATTTCCTCTTCATTTTAGGACATAAATGAAAAAGGTTATTTGTTTCCAATTACTTGTTCCAGCATTGTTGTCTTCATCATAAGTTTTCTAATTACAACGATTGGGTTGAGGGAACTCTCAAGTCTTTACCTAGGTCTTTGGACAAAATGAGCATAGTTAAACTATTTTAAGGGACATTTGGAAAACCCTACAGACATTTTATTTTTTGTGTCATCAACCTATTTCTTTATAATTAGGATATGAAGAAGACATAACAAATGACACTTGGATTTTTCTAAGGCATCCCATTGTGGGTATTCATCTTAATAAGTTTTGTTCATTTAACTTTTTACGGCACAATTATTTCTTAAATCATGTAGGGCATGGGTCTAGTGATCTAAGGCTCAAATTTTTCCAGGTTTCCTTTTGTGAGTTATCAAACTAGAATGTAATTTGTCTCTTTTTGTGGGTAGTTTAATGTTGTTTAAAAAAAATATGGAAAATTGTGTTTTATATATAACAACTTGGACCATGAATTATAGAATGATGACTGAAACATGGATTTTTATCTAGTAATGTTATGAAATTCATCAGATAACCGAAGGGAAATATTGAGTCATTATTTTGTGATTCATAGATCTAGAAAATGATAAAACACAAGTATACAAGGAATGGTCATGGACTGCGTTCAAAAATTAATTTCCAGCAAAATGTTATCTGGCCTTATGAAAATAGATGATGTATCTTTTGAGGATGAATGATCCATTGGTTGAAAAACCATTTTTGGGTCCGACATTATACAGATCCAATTTTGGTGTATTACAGCAATGTCAAATAGTAAATCCTCTAGACAATAAGCCATTTTGTGGGTGAATAATGAAAAAGACATCTAGGTCATATTACTGCACATTCAAACAAAATTACCCTTAGGAATTCTGAAATTATATCACCAATGGTTAGGAATTTTTTGATGATCCATATTTCTCTAGACCAAGAATGGTGGTTTTCGAAAGGATGATGTTAGAGAAGGAAGAGAAAATGTGTATTAGAAATTTACATAAATGGTATAATTCCCCTACATGAATTTGTCTTGTGTAAAGAATTGTAAATTCTATTAAATTACCAACATCATGGGGGATGTACCATCTCTAAAAATGGATGAAGCATTGTGAATTTTAATGATATGAGACTAGGACATGGACCATTTCATTTAATATATTACGAAAAGGAAATTTTCGTATAGTTTAACATCATGTGACTTGGAAATTTATTATTTGAAGATTAAGGTCACGTATAAAGGACATTGGGGGTTTCAATTTATGGTACTTTTTATTTGAGATAAATATCAGTGATTCTCCATTTTAGGGTAATATATCCAGGAATGTACCCTCATTTTTAGGTAAGAATATGGAAGGTTATAATATATAATATAGGGGAATATAAATATAAAGAGTGATATGGGATGAAAAAATGTTTTTGGATTATGGAGATAAATGTTTTCTCTCATGGGAACACATGTACTGTGGTTAAAAAACACTTTTTGGTGGAAAACTTATGAAAATCCCAATGGGGTGTATTAAAACATAGTCAAATAGTTTCATCCTCTGGATAAAAATAGATTTCTTAGTGTAAGAAATATTAAAAGAAAATTGAGGAGTATGAATACAAAGTCATACAATGTATTCCTTAGGATACTAACATTATATTACAAATTGAAAAATAATGTTTATAGAAATTTGGATTTCCTTGGAAATAGAGTTTGGTTTTTGGAAGTAATGTTCTAGAATATGGAAGCATAATTTCAATTCAAAATTTCCCTGGTATTGATGAAAAAGATTCCTACATAGGTGTGGCCCAAATGTAGGAAAATTATGGGAGTTTTATTCATGATTGGCATAATGAATATGGTCTAGGCATCACTATGTAACTCATTTGAATATGAATCAATCCATATGAAGCTCTAGAATAGTTTATAATATTTCTATCATGACTTATCATGTATTTTGATGTACTGTAATGAGGTTGATATGGTGATTTTCGTTTTAGGTCATACAATTAGTACCATTGTATTATGGAAAGGATTGGTAATATGAAGGGATACCAGACCAAGGTTACTCCATCAAACCTCAGACATGATGGAGGGAATTATAAACCATGAAATTCCATGGTTCTTAGATCTGGATGAGTTACATAAGAAAAGCATGTGATGGATGAATGAAGACCATGGTTGAATATTAGGTTCATCATGATGTCATTGTGGATTACAGACATAGAAGCTTCTTCTCCTGAGGAAGATATTTTTTTAGTTGAAAATCCCTTCTTGTTGGTGACTTTATGCACATATAACTGGGGAATATTACTACATAGTCAAACAGTGGAATCCTCTAGACAACATACCATTATTTTGGGAGAATTTTGAAATTCCAACTAGGGTGTATTACTGTATAGTCATAGAATGGTTTTCTAGGGTATCATAAATTCTAAAATCAATATTTGGGGAAAGATTATAAAGTACTTACATTGTCCAATATTAGGAGTTTAAAAGGTGGAATGAATAAAACGAAGAAAAAAGGAATCAATTGAAATGAAATTGTCCATGAAAATTTTATTCCCTTGTTTATATATAACTCACATGTTAGATGGGAAAATTCTATTTCCTTGATGGACCCCTTAATGAGGGAATGCAAATTAATATCTCATTCATAGATATTTGTTTTTATAGAGAGGGGGAATTTTTCTTTAACCTGTGGCTGGGATGGGGAAATGAGGCCTAGGAATCCCTATTTATCTCATTGGTATGAGAATCAATCCATTCATAGTTCTTTAGAAACTATGAAGTTTCAATCATGCAATAAGGACATTATCCATGGAGTTTGATGTCATCTGATAATGGTGAAAGTGACTCGACATAAAAAAGGATCACTGGGGCTCTCCCAAGGTATAGGACATGAGTGTCACTATATATCATTTTGTTCAATATTCAATCCACAAATTGATCTAGGAAATATTACCATTATTGATTAAATTCGTGTGTATAACTGGGGTTTTTTAATATGATCTCATGAAGGGGTTGAGAACCCATATTGGATTCTATTATGGATATCTAAATCATAATATAGGTGAGTGGTGGAATTTATAATATTGTGGTGGTACCGGGATATAGGATTCAGGAATCACTATGTATCTTGTGGGAAAGAGAATCAAGCCATACGTAGCTCTTAAGGAAACATGCAGTTTAATGTCAGAGGCCAAGATATATGGTGTTCCTTTTATGGTTATGTGACTAAGACCATAGTATCCCTTATTTGAATTAATATTCCTTGATCATGTGGGGAATCCATTACTAAAACTCCTAAGCCCATGTTAGCTATACTCAATGTGAGAATCAAGGAGTGGAAAAGGTTTCTTCCCCCAAAAAAATTGGGGATAAAAATGAAGGATATGGGAATTTTTATTTTTTGGTGGTTAGACGAGGATTTAAGATCCAAGAATATCTATGTATCTCATTATTGTGAGAATAAATATGAACATAATTCTAAAACATGGTCCTCATGAAGGTATGGTCCATTTTGATGGAGGGGGTGTTGGTTATGTTGTGTCTTGACCTGGGATTGGAGATCTGGGTGTCACTGTGTATCCTATGATGGAAGGATTCAAGAAACATGTAGTTCTTGAATAGAAGTGATGGGATACCATCATAAAATTTCCTGATTCACTTAAGAATGGATTTTAATTCCACACAATTTTACATTGTGCAACAAGGAATGAACCACATAAAATTTCATCATGTTGAAAGGAAATTGTAATATATTTTAACATCTCATTACTAGGATATTAGGCTATGTATTTTAATGTACTATATCACAGAATATGATATCGTTTATTTTTTTGGCCATATGACTAGGAACATATATTTAACCATTTAATTTCATGCATACATGACCATGATGTTATTTGTTTTAATGTCAGACAGTAAGGATGTTGGTTTCAGGAATTTTATCATCTTATGTCCTGGACAACAAGTCATACTTTTTGTGGTAATGTGAAAAAGAAAAACTACATAGTTTAATGTGAGTTGTATTTCTCTTATGAAACATAATGTAATTTTTCAGAAACCATATATTGGTCAGGTCTGTAATGTGTTGTCCTTCCATAGAAATCAATGAATAATATATCCTAGAGTGGACCTTGTGCATGGAATATGGTACCTCTAATGTTGAATATTTATTTGGAGGCTTATTCCCTAGTATTATTGTGTTCCTAAGGACTAGTACCAATTCACCACAGAGGAATGAATGGAGGAATTCATTTTGGTTAAAAACCCACACTATCCAGTTTTTATGGACATCCAAGTGATGTAAGGTCTGCAATATTTTCCAATTGATTCACTCCAATTCATCTAGTCATTTATAGTATTGATCATCTATGGATAGATGATCACATATTGTAATGCAGAGTGATAGAAATTGGACCTCAATGGCTATGACTACTTCTATTTTGTATATGAGTGAATATGGGGTTTCTCTTGTGATGGTGTGGGTAGTAGTTTGGTAGGCCCAAAAGGTAGGAAAGAACTTTTCATGCTAAGAATTTTTATCTTTATCCACCATATTATGGAGTATATTAATAATAGTATTTTTAAAGGACTATATCTCTCCATCAATGACTGCATGATTGTCAGACTAGTGGTTGGATTTCATATTATACTCCTGATATGGATTTTATAAATTAGAAGAATAGAATTTGGTTCCATTTTCCATAAGTATTTTACGAGGGACAACAAATTTGGTAATTATGTTGGATTTCGTGAAGCTAAAAATTCTTTTAGACCCGACTTAATGGAGGGGTATTTCCTCACCCCATTTTGAGAATAAGTCAGTAGTAGTTAGGATGTATTTTAATTTATTTTCCATAGCTAGAGGATATATCCCTACAAAATAGATTCCCAAAATGATAAATGGCTAGGATTATTTAGATGTACATAGAAAATCTAGGTTTTTATGAATGAAGTTTTCATTCACTTTGAAGGATTGATATTTCTAGGTGAATTATGAGAAATATTGCATTATCGAAAGACATAAGTATCCAATACATCATATTTGATTTGATAGATAACACCATATTTTATGGGAACCACATGCTCCCATGTCTACTTATAACATTAAATCAGTAGTCTCTTACCCATGAATTAATTTGTGGAGGAATCCATCAAATCACTGTTGATAAAGGACTTATCCATGATTTTTGCCATCATAAAGAGTAATATTGGTTTCCCATCATTGTGTCTACACTTTTCTATCTATATCTGACAAGATCACCCAATTTTTTATGGTAGTTTACAATGGGTATCATCAATCGAGTCATGGAACAATCTATTTCAAAAACGGTCCAGACATCCTTGATATCTTCAAAGCATACATGATCAAAATGCCACACCATTCAGTGGCGTGTGATGCTAATAACTATTTTATCTCGATTTGGACTTTCAGGAGCCATATATATATTTTCCAATGAATCTGATTGGGAATTTTTTGAACGTGGGAAATGATTCCATATTGGCTCTAAGGGAAACTATTCCATTAACTCTCAGACATATCCAAAAAAGAGTATTTTCTCGTAATTTTTTATAGCATAATCTCTATTGACTAGTTTGATTAGAAAATTAGAATCTCTTTTCCCCTATATGTGGGCCATTTTTACTTTGAGTTCTAGGTCTAGGCCTACAATGAGGACCTGATATTCTACCTCATTATATTTATAACCCTATAATAATTGGAAGGAGTAACACAATATTTCATTTGATGAAGAGATAAACACAACTCCCATCATGACATTTTTGATCTTGGGGTCTTCCATTATCTTCTTTATTAGACTTCTATATGAACCGTCAAATTACATTTCCCATATCTATGGGATATCTAGGGTAGAAAAAATCTCTTCTTAGGGAAATTTAGTATCTAGTGACATTATTAATGTAGATGACTGTTCTATGAGAAAATCTTTCTTGTCCTAGACTTTCACCACTTTTTGAGGCACAAACTCTATGTCGAACTACTACATAATAACCATCCATTGTGCCAAGAGTCCTGTCAACATAGGTTGGATGAGGATATATTTGAGTGGGATATTGCAAGAGACTAAATGGACCTCATGCTACTGCAGGTATTTCCTCAGTTTCTAAATTCTGAATATAAACACTAGGATCCTCTTCTCAATATCCTAATAACATGTCTTAGTGTTGATCATGGTTCAATTGAGATAATACAGTATTTTTTCATTATCAGTGTAATTATTTTTGGTGAATAATTAACTCAATGATTTCTCTAGGGATGTCATATAACAACTGAGAGGATTCCCTTAAACATGAGGAATTATCACTAGTGGACTCAAAAGATATTTCACAAGAATGTCGAATACTTTCTGGTATTCATTCATTGACTAATAAGTGACCCCCTTCTTCATCAACCTATTGATGGAAAAAAACATTCTTATGAGGTTGTATATAAATATTTATAAATCGGAAATGTGACCCTATAATCCCATCAATTAATTTAGGTTCATTGGTGGTGACATACTGAGGAAAAAAAATTAATTCTTAGGGTTTACCTCGATTCCATGATGACATATGATGAAGTCAAAAAATTATCCAGAGGTTACCCCAAAAGAAAATTTCATGGGGTTCACCATCAATGTATACTTCCATAGTTTGTTGAAGATAATTTCATAACTATCCAATTTTTCATAATTTTTCTGGTTCATAACCAATTGATATTTAATGTATCATTCAAATAACTTTCCTAGGAAGGGTTTTAAAATGTGATACATGACACGTTGGTATGTGGTTCCATCATTATTCAAGACAATTGGAAATACCTGATAGCAGTATACTACCTAGGGGTCCCTAATGATGGTGAATTATTCATCTTCTACGGCCATCGAAATTTGATTGTACCCTGAATATCCATCCATTAAAGATAGGTCTAGATAACTAGAACAGTCAACAATCAGTATCTCTATAATCAGAAATGAAAATTAATCTTTTGAAAATTTCCAATTGGGATATTTTAATTTAATGAAAACCCTCATTTTCCAATTATTATTCTTTATCAGGATGATGTTGGCATTATATTTTATATACAGAACCTCTTGGATGAAGTCTTCCTTGATAGGAATTTCCACTGTAGCCTCAATTTAGGAGGTGTGAGTCTGGTTTTTCCTTCCAGCTGCCTTTTTATATCCTAATGGTTTTTAGGAAATCCCATGTACATGGTGGCCACATCAGCATTGAGGCCTTTCATATAATTGTAATTATAGGAAAACATGTCATCATGTTGCTTCAGTAAATATGTATGTACCTCTTGTTCTTAGAAACTCAAGGACATGCCGATCAATGCAGGTTATGGATATAATTTTGTTCCCAGATTTATTTCTCTGAGTTCATGAACAATGGTAGCGAAACATTCCTGAAATGTTGTTGGAGCGAAATCCATAATTTCATACACTTCCCCCCACCCAAAACATCATCTTCCACCACTTCCTCATTCTTAGGGGAATTATGTGATAAATAAAATTTCCCAAAGTTAGGGGATGAGTCAATATTTCCACATTCTGAAGGTGAAGACACTACATCCAACCCTAATGATCAGGTGAGGCCTTTTTGAAGCTCCAAATAGGAGGAACATGAATGATAATGAGAATCTTTATTTTATCTTACTCATTCACAACCTCTTCTAAAATTGTGGATGGGGTATGGATTTGTTAAAGCATAGTGGATGGAATGAAGGAATTTTCACTCTGGCTTCAATCACATTTTATAGACTCGATGACCTCTCTAGTGCTTTCGGGTTTAGATGTTATTAATGCTATCTTAGAAGATTCTAAAAATGTGCCTAAATTCTAACCCACCACTTCGATCTGATTAATGGGAACCATATACTCTACACTAAGATACATGAAGGGATTAACCATGGTAATCTCTAGATAGTTTGAAGAATTTATTCAAGCAATATCATCTATCATGGTATGTTTTCCTTACCTATGTTAGAATACCACATAAATGTATTGTTATTGATAGGATTGAAATAGCAATTTATCACCATAAAATGTCACAATTTTACCATTAATTCAATATTTTAGGCATTGGTGGGTTGATGGGGGAATAGTTTCATGCTGATGTAACAAATTAATTCCTAGTGGAATTTTGAATGTCGTATCACTTCGTTCAACCAACAAATCTAAGTCAGATATGAGATCCCCAAACTGAGTCCTGAGATTGATTTCACCATGAGGTTTTTCTCTATCTCGTTATAACCCTCTAGAGTTACAGTGTAGGGGGACAAATGGTACTCATTGAAACCTAGTTGAAGGGGAATTTAGAAAGAAATGAGGTTGAATCCCAATCCATTGTCAATAAAGGATCACTGTATATCAATGTCATTTATCCTGCTTAATACATAAAAAGTTATGGTGTATCCTTATATAATGGATTCCTTTTCCAACAACGTGAGAGGTATGATCATGTGGACTTCTTCAAGATCTATCTCTGGAAGATATAATTTGGTAGTAGTAACTTTAGCTTTCAATTATTTTGGGAATGAAATATCATTTAAAAATATCTTCATAGAGAACTTGTTATACACTACAAGCATCCAAGATCGAAAAATGGGATGGAACCAGGGCTAATTTCATTAAAATTTAAATCTTCTTAGATAAAGGTTTGTGATTACCATCATCGGGATTCTCGTTTCATGAATCATTAGGAACTGAAGTACATGATGTAGGGGGCTCGATCCTTGGAATGGGAGTTGAATGTGATTTTGATTTTGGTGGATTATGTTGACAAGGGATTCCATCATACCATAGTTTATTGAGTGATAGAGTCTCCTATAGTAAATATTATAGGTAAATTGGGTTATGGAAACCCCTAACATGTGTGGGGAAATATCCATTCTCTTACTGAGATCGCTGAATGGATATTCCCTGAGTTTATACTGCATAGATGTTATGATCAAGTATATGGATAGAGTATTTATTTCTTCAAAAACCATGACATCCAATGTATGCTCGATTTTGGTGGATCCTTCAGCTAATTTTCCAATCATATATAGAGAATTCTTGTTCATAGTCTAATTCATCAATTGAGAAGGGATCCATCACATGAATAACATTAATGGAACTGAAGGTCAACTCCTTCTTTGATGTGGTCACTATGTGGTGTTTCAAATATTGTTGTACCATTTGGATAAGTAATACCCATACCCATAGGAATGAAGGTATAAAGTCCGATAGAGTGAAATCCAACTTCAATATTGGCATAGGTTCATCTTTAGGTGATTTCTTCTCACTCTTTCAACCATGTAGTTTCTTAGAAGTCTAAATTCAAGATGATTATGGTTCTGATGAACATGGTGTGTCATAGTGGAAGTGCATAGGGAATATTTGGGGTTTTTCAACTATGATTGGAGGATATTAGGAGTCCAATTAATAACCTTTCTGACCAAACAACAACTAAAATTATTCACACCCTTATTTTGATCTTCCATCCATTTATTATCCTCCTATGGTTGGTGGTAGAAAAACATTATACCTACATGGGTGGTTTCCCCATCTTCACATCCCCAAATTACACTATTTTTTAGAAGAAGTATTTTAAAAGAAAACACTCATGGATTATGTACCCCAATGTCTGATGCAAGAAATAATAGTTTGGGAGATCTTCAAAACCTTCTTGGTTGGGTTTCTTGGGCTTTAGTAAGTTGATCAAGTTGATCTCTAATGCCAAGATAAAGTAACTTAGGACTTGGTCATTTTAAAAAGAATAAAAAATCATCTCATAAAACTATTTTTCAACTTTTATCTTTTCATTTATTGATGAGGAAAGAGTAGTTTTTGAAACTGAAGAAAGGGGTTGTATGATATTGCACGAGCATTGGAGATAGAGTGGGTGTAGGTGTCAGCTTAAGTGTAATGGTGTAATTCTATAATTCCCCCCTTATCTTTCCTTGATCTGATGGAATTAATCATATCATAGCCTTGGTTTTTTATTGAGCATTCCATTCATTGATTAATTATGACATGGTCCTGATACCATCTTGTATATTTCATGGGAATAAGTTGTGTGCATAAATTTTCACAAGATTCACTATACACATGGGAAAAAATATTATATAGGAAACTCTAGGAATATAGAGTAATTAAACTCTTTACAATGGGAAATGGATTTCAAAACCATATCATTATCATGATTTAGGTAGATTGAGATGTAACAAACTTTTTTCTTTTTATTATTTGAGATAAATTTTAAGAGAAACATATGACAGGGATCATCCTATGATTGATCGTGCTGGAAAAATGCTATACCATAAAAAGGTTGGTCCCTGAAATGTTTGTATATAGAAATTGTGCTTTACTACTTCCTGTTGTGTAGGGGTACCCATCATGGGAAAATATTGGAACATGATAAAAGTCAAATAATACTCTATTTCCCCCAATACATTGAAAATTATAAATGTAGGGTTTATGATGTTCAACTCGGGTGGGGTCAGATCATCACATTTGGGGAAATGATTTATTTTTTATTGTACCATCACACACATGTCTTCCATATATTGAAATAAATATATTAGTGACTCGATAGTATTGATGATTATTTGAGTAATGTATGAATTATAAAGATATTGAACATGGGATATAATAGGTAGGGCAAACTATGGAGGACCTGCCAGTATCTAGCATGGGTAACCTATAGTGTTAGGTACATAATAATGTGCTCGATCTTATTTTGGTAGTGTAAATAATGGAGGGATCTCCTAAGATGATTATTTTTTGGGATCCATATAGATTGGTTTTGGTTACACCTCACTAGTTGAATGTAATGGATCCTTTTTAGTTTCTATGGTAAACCCTATCTATTTAGATACGCTAGTTGGGAGTGAGAGTTGAGGATCTATTTAAATAACATATCTATAATGAATGTCACCTCCTAGAAGTTATTCGTTTAATCTTGTCAAATATTTCTTCACTTGCTCTGGTTGATAAAATATTTCCTTCATTTTATGGGCTTCATCCTCTTCATTATGTGGTTGAGGCGCAAACTTTCCTTTATCCATTTATTTGGGGGATGATATTTAGGGAGGTAGTAATGGAGCAGTTTATGGAATTCACAAATTTAGAGTAAGCCACTGGTTCTAGGTATTCAAACATCCGTTAATTGTTTCGGTGTGGTAATGTTCTGAACCGACACTTACTACCAATACTTCTTTGTATTCTACTCATCATATATAGAGTCTGTAGGGGTGGTGCTAACAGAATTCAACAATGCATTACACATTTACGTAATTTCATCTGTCTATTTGTGAGTGTATCTTTGTCTTTACCCTCCATGAGGCCTTGTCTTATCCTTCACTGGTTCTCTAGGAGCCATTTGGGGGACAATAATCCAAAGGTAATATCCAAACAGTTTTATCATCATTGTTTTTAATGAGGATACCAGATCATGGGGTGGAATGAACTGGTAGGAATTGTTCTTCAGTGTTCCCCTTAATTGAGATAAGAGTTACTTTCACTGATGAGTAGGTTTTTGAGGTATTAAATCCCCCATACCTGAGGGTTGGGGATGTTCCCAATCCATTTTTACAACTATTCGAGCCTGTTTTGTTGACCTCTAGGGTTGTGTTAAAAATAACTCATCCATATGGGCTATGGATTCTCTTGGATGGTCATGGATCCTATTACCGCAAATGCCTTCATGATTTTAAAAAGTTATGTTCAAACATGGGATGGTTTCATTATATGGTTTAAACCAAAACTACCTTCTTCATAACAAATTATAACAATTTTTGGGGATTTTAATTATTTTAAAATTAACATTCCTTATATGGGAGTCCTGGTCAATATTTTCAGATGTCTGATGCAAAATAATTTGGATGGATCACTCTTTTCTGACATGACATTTCTGGGAATCATTGAGGACCTACTTTTGTTTACATTACCATTGGTTGTAAATATAATCTATCTTTTGAAGCTGACTTAAAGCTATAAAATTTTACATTGTCACCATTATATGATTTTACTAATTGGAGATCATGGTTAAAAGTAATTCCCAATATTCACCCTGTCCTCTGATATGCACACTAGATGTGGCATATGTGATGAGATGATGCAATAATTTTAACATGTTGATACATTCACACTGAAGGCCTCCTTGTTGTATCCCCAATTTTGGATGTTGTTTATCTAAGAGAGTTCCCATGACAATTTGGAATCTTATACCTTCTATTACCTTGATGTGGCTTAGATATTATCCATAAGGTAAAACATTTTCTCTTAAGTGAGGAATATTTTTCCATATATTTAAGTGTATTTTTTGAACACAATATTTCGACAACATATTTGGAATGTAGTATTGGGGAGTGGATAACATCTAGAACAATACTGATATGTCATCTTTAGACATCCATTTCCTCATTTCTAACATATATATTTTTTATCATTTTTTTAGGTTCCTCAACCTAGTCTGACAAAATTTGATGGTTCCCTGTAGATTTAGCATAAATCTAATTATGGGTGGGTAATTGCACTATCATATTATAAGGAATATGACCTAATGGTGGTCTGGAAAATGAATATCACTTTAGGATGTTTTCTAGATGAGAATGGATTTTAGTTATCAATGACAAGGAATCCAACTTAAATGGACTCATTTTCCCATGTGACCCACGATAGGAGGGCATTCTCACCATTAAATCACCAAGGGGAGGGAATTATGATGACGTTAAATGATATAATGAATAGACCTTTCACATCAAATTTAATCATGGGGAGGGATACCATTATGGATTGACTTATGACTACAAGTATAATTCTTGCATCATTACCCTAGGTAAGACCTTCAGGGTGTATGAAAGAAATGGAAGGACCTTATTTTTGTTTGATCTTATGGCTATATAGAGGGTATATTATACTTTTTATAGGTTCATAGGGACTTTTAGGGGTTTTAATTTTTTTAGGGTCTCTTGGAGTTTTTTTTGATTTTAGGGATCTTAGGATCTTTTAGAGGGTTTTATGGTTTCTTGGGGTTATAGAGTTGTAGGGGGTTGTAGGGGATTTAGATTATTTTATCAATTTTATGGGTTTTGTAGGTTTTTTTGGGTTTATGAGATCTTTTTCATCACTTATAATGTCAACCTATATCAATGGTTTTTTCTATCACTAATGAAAGGGATTTATTTATCAGCACTTTTATATTATATTAATTAAGGATAATAATATATTCTGTGTGATCTGTATTCATTTTTTTAGTTTTTTAGGGTTTTAGTGTTTTTTGGTGTTTTCATGTTTATTCTTAGGTTTTAGGGGATTTTGGGGGTTTTTTGGGTTTTCAGGGTTTTTTGGTGTTTCAAATGTTTTCCATTTGGATTTAGGGTGTTTAATTTTTTTAAATTTTTTTTATTATTTGAAGTCTTTTTTAAGATTTTATTGGATTTTTATGGGTTTAATGATTTTTTTGGGACATTAGGGTGTTTTGGTTGTTTTTGGACATTTAGGGTCTTGAGGTATTTTAGTTTTTTAAAGGGTTTAAGGATTATTTTTTGGGGATTTAGTGTTTTTCAACAGTTTTAGAGTTTTTAAGCGTATTTAGGACTTTTATGGTCTTTTTAATTGGATACTAGTGTTTCTATTTTTTTGGTATTTTTAGGGGTTTTAGGGCTTTTATGGACTTTTAGGGGTATTAAGTGTTTTTAGGTTTTTAGGGTCATTTAATGTTTTTAGGGTTTTAGGATCTATAAGGGTTTTAGTGTTTTATTATTTTAGGGTTTTAGGTCCCTTTAATAACTTTAGGGGTTCTGCGGTCTTTCTGGAGTTTTTATGGTTTTAGGGTCCTTTTCAGTTTTTAGGGATTATGGAGTCTTGGGGAATTTCAAGTCTTTTAAATCTTTTTCGGTGTTTTCATTTATTTGGGGGGGGGGTTTCTAGAATTTTAGTGTTATTTAGTGTCTTTAATAGTAATTTGGGTCATTTAAGTGTTTAACTAGGTTTTATGGTTTTTGGATAATTTAGGGTGTTTTATGGTTTTAGGGGGTTTTTAGGTTAATTTAAGGGGTTTTATGGTTTTTATTGTTTTTATGTTTTAGGGTTTACATAGATTTTACGGTTTGTATGGGGTTTTATGGGGCCTATGGGTTTCATTCATTATTGTACTTTAATGGGTTTTTTGGTATTTTGTAGTGATTTACAGTTTTTATGATTCTATAGATTTTTTTGGATTTTTGGGGTTTTATGGATTTTTATGGTTTTTAATGTTTCTTAAGGGTATTTGTGGGGTTTTATTCTTTATGGGTTTTTTGATATTTTTGGGGGTTTAAATTTTTTTTATGGGTTTAAGGGTTTCTAGAGTTTATAGGTGTTTTTGGGGGTAAAGGGTATTTTATAATTTTTTTGGTTTTTAAAGATTTTAGGGTTTTACTATATTTTATTTTTTGGATTTGAATGTTTTTAATTGTTTTTAATGTATTTTTAGTTCTTTTATGTATTTTAGAGGGTTTTAGGGGTTGTGAGGATTTTTGGGGTATTATGGTTCTTTTGGATTTTAGTTTTTAGGGGTTTTAGGGGTTTTCAGGGTTCTATGTGTTTTTAAGGATTTTTATATTTTTTATAGTTTGTTGGGTTTTATTGTTCTTATTTATTTTTATTTTTTAGTGTTTTTAAATGGTTTTATTGTTTTTAGTCGTTTATGGGTTTAAAGGGGTTTTAGTGTTTTATGGGTTATTAGGGGCTTTACGGTTTTAAGGTTCATTGAAATTTTTTATGGCTTTTAATTACATATGTGGGTTTTTATATTTTTATCGATTTTAGGGTTTTATGTGTTTTTAGGAACTTTTAGGGGTTTTATAGAGTTTTTAGGGTCTTTGAGAGTTTTTAGGGTTTTTAGGGTCTCATACGTTTTAAAGGGTTTTTATAAAATTTTAGGGCTTTAGTGGATTTTGGTACATTTTATGTTTTTAATGTTTTAATTATTTTTGTCATTTTGGTAGTTTTGAGGGTTTTTTGGCTTTTAGGTATTTTAGCGTCTCTTAGGGGTTGATAGTGTTTTCATGGTTTTTTGGGTTTTTAGGGTTATTTGAGTTTTTAGGTTTTTAGGGTCTTTTTGGGTTTTTAGTAGTTTTTAGTGTTTTAGGGTTTTTAGGGTTTTAGGTGTTTTAGTGTTTTGAAGGTTTTATTAGGTTTTTAGGGTTTTTTAGGTTTTATATGGGTTTTAAGGTTTTAATAATTTGATAATGTTTTATATAGTTTTTAGAATATTTAATGTTTTTCGGGTTTTTTTCAGATTTCAATATTTTTATGGGTTTTAAGGATTTCTTAGTATTTTAAGGGTTTTTAGGTTTGTTAATGTATATATGATTTTTGGGGGATTTAGTGTTGTTTATGTATGATTTAGGGTTTAGATTTTAGGGTTCAGGGTGTAATGTATATGGTTATGGGTGTAGGGTATAAGGTTTAGGGTGTTGTGTATAA
This sequence comes from Viscum album, assembly GCA_963277665.1. Classification (NCBI taxonomy): domain Eukaryota; kingdom Viridiplantae; phylum Streptophyta; class Magnoliopsida; order Santalales; family Viscaceae; genus Viscum; species Viscum album. The sequence continues at coordinate 2,121,819,464 of OY728120.1, forward strand.
AGTGTAGGTTGTATGGTATAGCGTTTGGGGTTTAGGGTATAGGGCTTAGGGTTTTGGTTTTGGGGATTGAGGTATAGGAAAATGGGTTTAGGGTGCATGTTTTTTTATTATGGTGTTGGTTATTAGGTTTATGTCATAGTTTTATGGTTTAGTGTGTATGGAACATGCTTTATGGTGTAGGGTTTAGGGTATTGGGCGTAGGGTATATGGTTAAAGGTGTAGGGTATGTGATTTATGGTTCGTGGATTAGGGTTTAGTGTGAATATTATATGGTGTTGGGTGTATGGTTTTGGGTTTAGGGTGTAGGGTATAGTGTTCTTGGAGTAGAGTTTAGGATTTACGGATTGTGGTGGAGGATATAGGGTTTCAGTTGTAGTGTTTAGGGTGTGGTTTATAGAGTATAGGGTTTAAGGTGCATGGTTTATGGGTTAGGGTGTAGGGAATTGGGTTTACTGTGTAGGTTTTCGGGTTATGAGAGTAGGTTTGCAGGTTTATGGTGTACGATTTAGGGTATAGGGGTGTAGGTAATATGGTTTTGTCTATACGGTTTAGGGTTTTAGGGTGTCCTCTATTGCGTACAGTATGAGGGTTTTAGGATCATGATATAGGGTGTAGAGTGTAGGGTTTTTTTATTGTTTAGGGTATAGGGTTTATGGTATAGCGTTTAAGGTTTAGGGTTTAGGGTTTAGGGTATAGGGTTTGGGGTATAGGGTTTTGGGATTGGGGTTTTTGGGTTTAGGGTTTAGGGTTTAGGGTGTAGGGTATAGGGTTTAGAGTTTAGAATTTATGGTGTAGGGTTTAGGGTTTTTTTGTGGGATAATGGCCTTATGGTATTGGGTTAATGTTTTAGTGTTTACAGTGTTGGGAATAGGGGTTTGGGTTTGGGTATTGGTTTTAGAGATTTAATTCTAGGGTTTTAGTTGAATGATATAGGGTACTGGGTTTTATATGTTAGGTATAGGGTTTGGGGTGTAGGGTTTTGGGTTTATAGTGTATAGGGTTTAGATTATTGGGTATAGGATTTAGGGTTTCAGAAATAGTGTTTAGGATGTAGGGAATTGGGTTTGGGGTTTAATGTATAGTGTTTAGGATTTATGGTGAAGGGTATAGGGTCTGGGGTGTAGGTTTTAAGGTTTAGGGTGAAGGGTATAGGGTTTAAGGTGTAGGTTTTAGGGGTAATGGTATTGTGGTATAGGGTATTGGGTGTAGGGTTTAGGGTATAGGGTTTAAGGAATTGGATTTTGGGTGTATGGTTTAGGTTTTAGGGAGTAGGGTATACGGTTAATGGTGCAGGGTTCTGTGTTCAGTGGTTAGGGTATAGGGTATAGGGTTTAGTATGTTTCGTATATGGTTTAGGGTTCATAGTGTAGGTAATAGGGTTTAGTGTTTGGGGTTCTGTGTTCATGTTTTATGGTGTAGGGTTTTGGGTTTTGGGTGTTTGTTTATAGTTTAGGTTTTGGGGTTTAGTGTCTTGGGTGTTGGGTATAGAGTATACGGTGCATGGTTTAGGGAAAGGTTGTAGGATATATGGGGTCATAAGGTTTTAATATAGTTTTAGTTATTTTTTGGATTTTTAGGTATTCTTAGTTTATTTAGGTTTTTTGCTATTTTTGGGATTTTAAGAATATCATGTTTTTATGGGGATTTATGGATTATAGGATTGGATAGGGTTTTTATGGTTTTCTGAAGTGTTTTAGGGGTTTTCTTGGGTGTTATGTGCTTTAAGGGGGGTTTTTATTTTTTTAGTTATTCGGGTTTGTGATGGGTTTGTTTGTTTTTAGGGTTTTTATGTGGTTTTGGGGGGTTTTAAGGTATGTTTTTATTTTATGTGTTTTTAGGTTTATTAGGGTTTTCATGTTTTTTAGTGTTTTCTTAGTGTTTCTATGGGTTTTTTGCAGGTTTCACCAGGTATTTTTTGGTCCTTTATATTTTTTAGGAGCTTTTATAGTTATTATGGTTTTTGGGGTTTTGAGGTTATTTTAGTGTTTTATTGGTGTTTAGGTTATTTTTCAGATTTTTACTGTTTTTATGGTCTTTTATGATTTTTATATATTTTAGGGGCTTTCAAGATTTATAGGGTTTTTTCGTTCTTTTAGGGGTTTTTAGGAATTTTTAGGGATTTATGTTTTTTTTGTTTCATGGGTTTTTAGGGTGGGTATTGCTGTATGAATTTTAATGTCATTTTTTGGTTTTTAGTGGTTTTCATGTGTTTCTATGATTTTTAGGGATTTTAGGGTTTTTTTAGTTTTCTATAGGAATTTTTGTGGTTTTAGGTTCTTTAGGTGTTTTTAAATTAATTTTAAAGTTTTTATGGTTTTTAGTGGTTTTAGGGTTTTTCGGGTTTTGAGGGATTTATTGGGTTTTTTATGTTTTTAGAGATTTCAGTTGCATTTAGAGGCGGTTTTGTATTTTTTTTGGTTTTTAGGGGTTTCTAGTGATTTTAAGGGTACATAAAATATTTAAGAGTTTTAGTGGATTTAGGAGTTTAGGTTTTTATGTTTTTTAGCATTTTAGGGGATTTTTAATGTTTTTCATGTTTTTTATGTGTTTTTAACATCTTTAGATTATTTTATAAGTTTTTTTGGTTTTGGGGTTTTAAGGATGTTTAGGGTATTTTAAGGGATTTTAGGGGTTTTAGAGTTTTTAGGATTTTTCTATTTTTGAGTTTTATGGGTTTTTTCTTTTTGGGGTTTTTATGGGGTTTTAGTGATATTGTTTGGTTTTTATGTTTTCGGTTTTTTAGGGTCTTTAATATTTTGTGGGCTTTATCAGGGGTCTTAGGTCCTTTTAAGGGTTTTATAATTTTTCATACTTTTTGGGTTATTAGGGTTTTTAGGTGTTTTAGGATTTTTTAGGTTTTTAGTGATTTTTAGGGTTATTAATGGTTTTTTGTGTTATTTAGTGTTTTTATGTTTTTAATGGATTTTAGGATTTTATAGCGGGTTTAGGGGTTTTAGGGTTTTTAGAGTTTTCAATGGTTTTGGAGTGTTTAAGTGTTTTAAGTAGCTTTACTGTTTTTTGGGAGTTTTAGGATCTTTTACGGTTTTTTAGGTTTTTAGGTCTTTTAGGGTATTTTGGATTGTTAGTGTTTTTAGGGTCTTTATGGTATTTAGGCTATTTTAGTGTTTTTTGGGGTTTGAGGGTCTTTTGGGGGGAGGTTTTAGGGTTTTAGAGTGTTGTTGGTCTTTCTGGATTTTTCAACTTTTAGAGTTTTTATTGGGTTTATGTATTTGTTTTGGGCTTTACGGTTTTAGGGAGTTTTAGGGGATTTCATGTTTTAGTGTCTTTTTGTTTTAAGGGATTTTAGGGATTTATATGTTTGTATGAATCATTTAGGGGTTATCAATGTTTTATGGGGTTTTAGGGTTCTTTTGGGGTTTAAGGTTCATTTATAATTTTTAGGGGTTTAGGGGTTTTAAAGGGTTTTTTAGTTATTTAGGGTTTTTAGGGGTCTATGTGGTTATTATGGGTTTATAGGGTTTTAGGGATGGTTAGGGTTTCAAAGTATTTTTTATTTCTCTTTAGGATTTTTGGATTTGTATAGTTTTTGGGGTTTTATGGGTTTTTAAGGGGTTTTTCACTCTTTTAGTGGGTTTAAGGGTTTTAGGGTGTTTTAGGCTAATTTAGGTTTTTAGTGTATTTAGAAGTTTTATGGGTTTTTAGTGTGTTTTAGTATCTTTTAGGGTTTTTATGTTATTCTAGGGGGTCTTAGTGTTTTAGGGGATTTTTTATTCATTAAGGTCTTTTATGGTTTTTTTGGTATTTTCAGGGGTTTTAAGGTCTTTTAGGTATTTTTGGATTTTTTGGGATTTATATGGGTTTTAGGGTCTTTTTAGTGTTTAGAGGTATTTTTTAGAGTTTCTTTGGTTTTTTTGGGGATTAAGGTGTTTTAGGGTTTATTAAGTTTTTTGGAGTTTTTAGGGGTTTTATTAGATTCTTAGGTTTTATATTATTTTAGTGATTTTTCAGGGTTTTATAGATTATAGGATTTTTATGGAATTTTTGGTTTTTAAGGGGTTTTAGGGGTCTCTCATGTATTTAATGTTTTTAGGGGCATTTAGTTTTAAGGGTATTTTTGGATTGTTTTAGGTTTTATAGGGGTGTATAATGTTCTTTGGTGGTTTTTCTGGGTTTTAGGGTCTTTTATGGGGTTTTAGGATCGTTTAGAATCTGTTAGTGGATTTTTAGTTCTTTTATGGTTTTATAATTTTTAGGGTTTTTATTTTTTTATGTTTTTAATTTTTTGTGGGATTTAATGATATTCTTAGGGTTTTAGTGTTTCTAGAGATTAATTTTTTTTAGTGTATTTTGGTTTTGTGGTTTTTAGTGGTTATAGTTTTTCAAATGCATTTTTTGGTTTTAGGGTATATTAGGGTTTTGTCAGTGCTTTACGAGGTTTTGGGCTTTTTATGGTTTTAAGTTTTATAATATTTAAGGATTTTTATGGTTTTAAGGGTAGTAGTGGGTTTAGTAGTTTTTTTAAATTTGTGTGTTTTTAGGGTTTTGTAGGGGTTTTCAGGTTTTTTTTTGTTTTTTGTTTTTTTTTTAATTTATTGGGTTTTTTTGGGTTTTAAGAAACTTTTTTTGTAAGAACCCATGTTTTCCTGGACAGTCGTTTTGAGCAAAAATTTGAATTTTTTGCTGTTGGATGCTTGTGAGGGGTAAAATGGTCATTTTACCCTACCAACTGATCTCGGATAATTTTTCTGACATCTCCGTTAGTCCCGAAATAGGGTGTTTACCCTAGGACAAGAGTTTGGAGGAATTCTGAGCTGTTCGAATTTTGGCGGAATATTTAATATCTAATATAATTAAATTAAATGTTAATTTATTCACGCGAGTTCGTTTAGTGATAACTTTTAAACGAAGCATCGGATGGAGATTAAATCTGTGCCGTTGAGTCCGGAATGGGGTGTTTAGCCTAGGGAAGGCATAAACTCATGTCGGCCGTCGGGGCCGGCCCGGGCCCCATTTTCTCCCTTTTCTTTTCTTCTTTTCTTTTCTTCTCTCTCTCTTCCTCCCTCCTTCTTGTGCACGCACCATGTGTGGATTCTCCTTGGACTTGTCCTATGGTAGAATTGGTAGATCAACAAAATGGTATAGAAGGAAGGCAAGAGTGGTACCGATTCGAAGCCCTCAGCGCGCTGATTCCGCGCAGGGCAACCAGGAGCCGTGAAATCAACCGAAGCTTCGGCAGTTTCTTCCCAAAGGTAGGGTCATTTACTTTTTCACCATATATCCCCTTTAAAAAAGTTTTTTTAAGTTTTTAAAGCCTTATATTTTTTTCTTATATGCCCATGGGGCTCGATCTGTTGTTTCAGGGGCGAAAATGGGCGAATCGGGCGTTTTTAGGGATTTCCCGTCAGAAAACCCAGTATACACGGAGTGTGTTCTAGGGGAACACACCGTGTGTTATTCCCGTTTGGGGAAGATGAGTATTTTTTATGTACACTCCGTGTACTTTGAGTACACGCCATGAAGTGGTGGCCGTGTGGCTGGCCGTGTGGAATAGATCACGGTTTTAGTGGTTTTTTTGAAGTACACGCCGTGTACAGTAAAGTACACACCGTGTAGTGGTACATGGGCATGTGTTCGGGTGAAAATGGACACGGTGTGACATTTTTTAAATAGTACACTCCGTGTACAGTAAAGTACACGTCGTGTACTATTACACAGGCAGGCCCGATGGGTTCTAGCCATGTACGCTGGCCATGTATTGCTCCAGTTTAGTAATTTTGGTATATCTTATGCTCTGGAAGTCAGAATTGGGCGTGTGAGTAGTCGATTTTGAGATTTTTTTTGCGTAGATTGCGATGTTGGAATCCTTTTGACATTTATAGGACGTATAAATAGGATTTTTGGGGTTTTATCTAAATGGAGGGGGGGGGGGGTTCTTCCTCCCTTTATCAAGCCCAGTTGTCACCTAAGGGTGAGACTTGGCAAGGTTGTTAGGTTGGGTGTTCAGACCAACACGGTTGAGACCTTTTATAGGGGATGATCTATGAGATATCTTCTGTAATATTTTCTTTAGAGGACGTTTCCCTAGTGAGATGTGCCCTTCTGGCCTGAAAGGCCGTGAGATCGGATGCTTCTAAGGGTCCCCTGAGGGATGCCTTGCTTTTGTGCTGAACTAGGGAGTCCTTGTAGGAACTCTCTTTTGTTTTTTGAGAGGAACCCTGTTATGGGTCGCCTATTTTGTTATTCATTCGAGGATCCCATGTATGATTCCTCTTTTCTATGGATCCCATGTAGGATTCCTTCTCTCTCGTTATTTGGAGGATCCTGAGTAGGATGACTCCTTGGTGTTTGACTCGTGGGACCCAGCGGGTATCCGTTGTTTGGCTGACCCTGAGTTGTTACATCAGGTTTTGGTAGAGATGGTTATCTGGTGTCACCTAGAACCCGTTCCAAACTGGTGATTCCTTTGGGATTTGGATATGTTGTTGGGTTGGGCGTTCGGGCCACCCGTACTTGTTTGTGTATATCTGACTTGGGTTGTTGATGTTGTATTTGTTTCCAGAGGTTCTTCTTGGTTGGTGGATGTTGAGCCTGACGTGAGGCATCTTCTTGTTTTTTGGGATACCTACTTTGCCTTGTGTGTGTGAGTTGTAGTTGGATTGTTGTTTTTTTCCAACTGTTCTGTGTTTTGTGCGTTTTTGTGCCACGAACCCATGTTGGGGTGTCGTGAGGCTGAGTCCGTGGCTAATTTTAAATACCTAGAATTGTATAGGTAATTAAATGTGATATTAAAATTCTCATTGGGATCGCTGCATGGATCTAGGACCATCCCGAGGGGTGTGTTCCTATGTTTAGCCTTTTGTACAGGATACCTGAGGGTATGCCATGTTTAATTCTTCGTTACTCATTCCTTGATAGTAATTGTATGGAAATTGCATATTTATATGTTGGGCATGGCCCGGTTACTTGTTCTTGAGGGAAGTGTTTTAATATAGCCTGAGGGCGTGACTGAATTAGCCTGAGGGCGACGTTCGATTTCGCCTGAGGGAAACCTTTCGTGACAGAGGGCTTGACTTCTGTGCCTAAGGGTGACACTTCGTATGCCTGAGGGCGAGAATTCCGTTATGCCTGTGGGCGAGATTCTGTTTCGCCTGAGGGAAAGGCCTGAGGGCAAGGTTACTGATTCGCCTGAGGGAAAGGTTCTGGTTAGCATGAGGGTGTGGTTCTGTTTAGCCTGAGGGCATGGTTTTGTTTAGACTTAGGGAAAGGTTCTGTTTAGCATGAGGGCTTAGATCTGGTTGACTTGTTCAGAGATATTTTTCCGGTGTTGGCCAAAGCAGGTACATTTCGATGGGATTACAGACCCAGAGATTGACTTAATGATACACGGCTTGAGTGGCATGCTGTCCAGCTCAATGCCCTTGCACAGGATGTCCAGGAGATCGGGCTTATGGTCCCAAGGATCGACTGCTGATGTGGTTTCTTGTTATTTGAATCACTTAAACATGAATATTCATATTTATGTGCATGTGTATAGGTATGGGACTGTACATGTGTATGTATATAGATATTGAAATCCATGGTGGCACTTTCCCAGTTGACAGGGATTATATACCGTTAGATCAACTGTGGTTGCACGTTTGGTTTACTTCCTTTGTTGTGTTCTAGCTAGGCTGAGCACGTTGTTGTTGTATACACTTTTAGCAGCACAGTTGTAGGTTGCCTGTCGGGGTGCCCTACTGAGATTATTTCTCACCCCTACACGTGCACCTCGGTGTATGTGTAGACCTTATGTCTTCTTTTCAGGTTGAGAACGAGTTGCATTGTGGATATGGCTAAGGCCCAATGTTTCATGATCGAGCGGAGCTGCTCGAGTGGTTCTACTGATCGGGCTGCAGCAGTTCGACAGTGTCCGGAGACTGGGTACGTGGTTTGGCTCGGAGTTAGTAGCAGAGCCATGTACTTTTACTTTCTGTTTCTTTTGTACTTATATTTGTATGACCGACTAGTGGGTGACCATTGTTTCATTGTATTGCATAGCTGTTCGGGATTTTATAGCATTTTACTATTGCAGCTAGTTCTATTTCAGTTGTTTTCTGCTTCCGCATTCTGTTTACTTTCCACTGTGTATGATACTTAGTTATTTCCGCTGTTTTGCTACTCTGATATGAGGGAATTGTCTCCCCACTATCACACCCTAGGCCCTCGCTGCTAGTCGGCAGCCTCTGGCGTACGGGGAGGCGCGCTTGAGGTGTTGTGGCGAACCTGCTCGGAGCACTGGTTTAGTGGCTTCCGGGTTGGGACGTTACAAAGTGGTATGAGAGGAGCTTTCTTTTCTGGTCTTTACTATTTGGGATATGGTAGACAGGAGTATTAGGAATGTGTCAGAACCTGTGATGGATATCGAGCTGGTGCGTTGAAAACAATTATTCCAGTACGAAGTCCTGGTTGCCAGGTTTTGGGATTGTTGTTCTGATTTTGTGATGTTACAGTTGTACATGATTTTCACCTTGAGCGACGCACATGTTGTGTGGTGGTTTTATTTACTATAGATATCTGGATCTTGGACATTGGTAAGATGCCAGAGATGGATTTGACTCTTGGCTAGAAAAGGCAAGAGGCGTCTCATGCATCATACTAGGCACATAGGATTCACAGCATATAGGCCTGCAAGTGTGTGTTTTTACTGACAACTGAGACCATTGGGTCTACTTACACATAATTTTTACTCTGATGGCAGGTTATGTGGATCTATGTTGAGGTGTTTTTATTGAGGCTGATGACTCAGTCCTCATGCATAGGTGGTGCAGTGACCCCGTTGGTCTATGTGGCACATGACGCGTTTCTGTTTAACCCTTATTGGGTGTGGTTTCTCAGGTCTGTGGCTATCTATTCGAATCGTTGAGAACGATGTTGATAGATACCAAGGATTTTCTTGTGAACTGGACCTCCTTGGGGTATTCCTGTATACGGATACTTGATGAGTGTCAGTTCAGTTTCTCTTCTGCTTGGGTTGTGAACTCCAGGGAGTAGTTCCTTCTAAGGATGCTCGGAGAGGATCCGGGCACTTGTAGGTTGTTTTTTGGTTTTGACTTTTTGGTCGTCGGGATCATTACCGTGTTCTAAGAGGTTCTGGATATTTTGGGCTAGGTGGTTAGACCTTGTGACCCAGTAGTGAGGCTTTTTCTATAGGGCTAGGTGGAATACCTCGGGACCCTTGGTTTTGACTCAAACCACTGTAGGTCGATGTCCATTTTGTTCTGGGGAAACCTGTTTGAGGGTGGATGACCCATGGTTGAATCCTAGTATGGTTTTGGCAGGATGTTAGCATGGCTTGGAGGGATCTGGACACACCTTTAGTGAAATCTTAGTGTACTCCTATTAGAAATGATCATGCTCTATCTTGATTCATCATGAGTACGCTGAGAGATCTTCAACCTTCATCGAGCTCCATTTTCTTCCCTATGGTCATCCCGGTTGAGGATGGAACCTATTCTGTTTGTGCTCTCGGAGCGGTGTAAGGTAAGCCATATGGTGGGGAGTGCACCATTGGCCCTTTGAGGGTGGTTATCCTAGTTCTGGTTAAACTTCAGTGTTTTCCAGGAGCTTTTGAGCTCAGGGTTTTCTTTTAAGATGACGATAAGGGTATTCCTATGGTGGGGAGTAGCAGATCGGTCGTAGTTGGATGTATTCTTTGTAGAAGTGATGGTTAATGCTATAAGGCAGGTCGTCAAATAGTCTAAATAGATTTTTTTTGCAGATGCTCGGGTTATGAGTATGCCTGCTGGTTCTTTTACTGGGCTTCTCGGGGTCGAGAAGGTTTATTGTGGGGAGTTTGTAAGAACCCGTGTTTTTCTGGACAGTCGTTTTGAGCAGAAATTTGAATTTTTTGCTGTTGGATGCTCGTGAGGGGTAAAATGGTCATTTTACCCTAAAAGATTATATCAGATAATTTTTTTGACTACTCCGTTAGTCCTGGAATAGGGTGTTTACCCTAGGACAGGAGTTTGGAGGAATTCTGAGCTGTTTTAATTTTGGCGGAATATTTAATATTTAATATTATTATATAAAATATTAATTTATTCACGCGATTTCCTTTAGTGAAAGCTTATAAATGGAGTTACGGATTGAGATTTCGTCTACGCAGTTGAGTCTGGACTGGGGTGTTTAGCCTAGGGAAGTCATAAACTCATGTCGGGCGTCGGGGCCCGCCCGGGCCCCTTTTTCTCCCTTTTCTTTTCTTCTTTTCTTTTCTTCTCTCTCTCTCTTCCTCCCTCCATCATGCGCACGCACCATGTGTGGATTATCCTTGGCCATGTCCTATGGGATAATTTGGAGATCAACAAAATGGGATTGAAGGAAGGCAATAGTGGTACTGATTCGAAGCCCTCGGCGCGATGATTCCGTGCAGGGCAACCGGGAGCCGTGAAATCAACCGAAGCTTCGGCAGTTTCCACCCAAAGGTAGGGTTGTTTATGTTTTCTCCATAGATCCCCTTTAAAAAAGTTGTTTTATGTTTTTAAAGCCTTATATTTCTTGCTTATATGCCCATGGGGCTCGATCTGTGTTTTCGGGGGCGAAAATGGGCGAATCGGGCATTTTTAGTGATTCCCCGTCGGAAAACCCAGTAGACACGGCGTGTGTTTCAGGGGAAGACGCCGTGTGTTATTCCCGTTTGGGGAAGATGAGTTTTTTTATGTACACTCCGTGTACATTGAGTACACTCCATGTAGTGGTGGCCGTGTGGCTGGCCGTGTGGAATAGAACACGGTTTTAGTGGTTTTTTTGAAGTACACGTCGTGTACAGTAAAGTACACGCCGTGTAGTGGTACATGGGCATGTGTTCGGATGAAAATGGACACGGTGTGACATTTTGTGAATAGTAAAATCCATGTCCAGTAATTTACATGTCGTGTACTATTACACAGGCAGGCCGATGTGTTTTGGCCATGTACTCTGGCCATGTACTGCTCCAGTTTAGTAATTTTGGTATATCTTATGCTCTAGACGTCAGAATTGGGCGTGTGAGTAGTCTATTATGAGTGTTTTTCCTCATATATTGTGATTGTGGAATGATTTTTACATTTAGAGGAAGTCTAAATAGTATTTTGGGGTTTTATCTAAATGGAGGGGTGTTTCTTCCTCCCTTTATCAAGCCCAGTTGTCACCGGAGTGTGAGATTTGGCGAGGTTGTTAGGTTGGGTGTTCAGACCAACACAGTTGAGACCTTTAATAGGAGATGAGTTGTGATCTATCTTCCATAATATTTTCTTTAGAGGACGTTTCCCTAGTGTGACGTGCCCTTCTGGCCTAAGAGGCCATGAGACCAGATGCATCTAAGGGTCCCCTGAGGGATGCCTTGCTTGTGTGCTGAACTAGGGAGTCCTTGTAGGAACTCTCTTTTTTTTGAGAGGACCCCTGTTATGGGTTTCCTCTTTTGTTATTAATTCGAGGATCCCATGTAGGATTCCTCTTTTCTAAGTATCCCATGTAGGATTCCTTCTCTCTAGTTATCTGGAGGATCCTGAGTAGGATGACTCCTTGGTGTTTGACTTGTGGGATCTGGCGGGTGCCCGTTGTTTTGATGACCCTGAGTTGTTACGTCAGGATTCGGTAGAGATGGTTATCTTGTCTCACCTAGAACCCGTGCCAAACTGGTGATTCCTTTGGGATTTGGATATGTTGTTGGGTTGGGCATTCGGGCCACCCGTACTTGTTTGTTTATATCTGACTTGGGTTGTTGATGTTGTAGTTGTTACCAGAGGTGCTACCTGGTTGGAGGTTATTGAGCCTGACGTGAGGTGTCTTCTTGTTTGTTGGGATACATAATTTTCCTTGTGTGTCTGAGTAGTAGGTGGATTGTTGTTTTTTTCCATCTGTTCCGTGTTTTGTGCATTTTTGTGCCATGAACCCATGTTGGGGTGTCATGAGGCTGAGGTCGTGGATAATTTTAAATACCTAGATTTGTATAGGTAATTAAATGTGATATTAAAATACTCTTTGGGATAGTTTCTTGGATCCAGGACCATCCTGAGGGGTGCATTCCTCTGTTTAGCCGTTTAGCCAGGATACCTGAGGGTATTCCATGATTAATTCTGCTTTACTCTTTCCTTGATAGGAATTGTATGGAAATTGCATGTTTATATGTTGGGCATGGCCCAGTTACTTGTGCCTGAGGGCGGTGTTTTACTATAGCATGAGGGTGTGACTATATTAGCCTGAGGGCGACGTTCGATTTCGCTTGAGGGAAACCTTTCGTGCCTGAGGGCGACACTTCGTATGCCTGAGGGCGAGAATTATGTTATGCCTATGGGTGAGATTCTGTTTTTCCTGAGGGCAAGGCATGAGGGCAAGTTTACTGATTCGACTGAGGGCAAGGCCTGAGGGCAAGGTTCTGATTAGCCTGAGGGCGTGGTTCTGTTTAGCCTGAGGGCATGGTTTTGTTTAGCATGAGGGAAAGGTTCAGTTTAGCCTGAGGGCTTAGATCTGGTTGACTTCTTTAGAGATATATTTCCGGCGTTGGCTGAAGCAGGTACATGTCGATGGGATTACAGACCCATAGATCGACTTAATGATACACGGCTTGAGTGGCACGACGTCCAGCTCAATGCCCTTGCACATGATGTCTAGGAGATCGGTCTTATGGTCCCAAGGATCGACTGCTGATGTGGTTTCTTGTTATTTGAATCACTTAATCATGAATATTAATATTTATGTGCATGTGTATAGGTATGGGACTATACATGTGTACATATATAGATATGGACATCCACGGTGGAACTTTCCCAGTTGACAGGGATTATATACCCTGAGATCAACTGTGGTTTCACGTTTGGTTTACTTCCTTTGTTGTGTTCTAGTAAGGCTAAGAACATTGTTGTTGCATACACTTTTAGAAGCACAGTTGTAGGTTGCTTGTCCGGGTGCCCTACTGAGATTATTTCTCACCCCTGCACGTGCACCTCGGTGTACGTGTAGACCTTATGTCTGCTTTTTTGGTTGAGAACGAGTTGCATTGTGGATAGGGCTAAGGCCTAGTGTTGCATGATCGAGCAGAGCTGCTCGAGTGGTTCTACTGATCGGGCTGCAGTAGTTTGACGGTGTCAGGAGACCGGGTACGTGGTTTGGCTCGGAGTTAGTAGCAGAGCACTGTACTTTTACTTTCTGTTTCTATTGTACATATATCTGTATGGTCGGCCAGTGGGTGACCATTGTTGCATTGTATTGCATAGCTGTTCGGGATTTTACAACATTTTGGTATTGCAGCTAGTTATATTTTAGTTGTTTACTGCTTCCGCACTCTATTTACTTTCCGTTGTGTATGATACTTAGTTATTTCCGCTGTTTTCTTACTCAGATATGAGGGCATAGTCTCCCCACTATCACACCCTAGGGCCTTGCTGCTAGTCGGCAGCCTCTGGCGTACGGGGAGGGGCGGTTGAGGCCTTGTGGCGAACCGTCTCGGAGCAATCGTTTAGTGGATTCTGGATTGGGACGTTACATTTTTGGATTTTAGGGTTTTAGGGTCATATCTGGTTTTTATGTTTTTTCACGGTTTTAGGATTTTAAAGGGTTTTTATGTGTTTATCAGGGTTAATGTTTTTTAGGCTAATTTTAGAGTTTATATATATTATTAGTTGTTTTATAGTCCTAGGGGTTTTAATGATTTATTTTTTTAAATGGTTTTTTATTATTTTTATGATTTTTTGGGTTTTTTGTAGTTTTTTGGTTTTTAAGTGTTTTCAGGGTTTTAATGGCTTTTATTATCTTTTATTTTTTATGTGTTGTTAGTTTCCTTAAAGGGTGGTTAGATATTTTTAGGGTATTTTAGGGGTTTTATGGTATGATAGGTTTTTAGAGGGGTTTAGTGAGTTTTAGGGGTTTCTAGTGTTTTTTTAAATTTTAGGGTCTTTTATGGTTTTTTTGTTCATTTAGGGGTTTTAGTGTTTCAGATTATTTTAGGGATTAAGGTGTATCATTTATGATTTAGAGTGTATAGTTTAAAGTTTATAGTATAAGTTTTAAGGTTTAGTTTGTAGGGGTTATGGTTTAGTGTTTAGGTTTTAGGGTATAGGGAGTTCAATTTAGGGGTTCGAGTGCAGGGTATAGGGTTTTGGTTGTTGAGTTTTGGTTTTTGGGTGTAGAGTGTAGGGTTTTGGGTGTAGCTTTTCAGGTTTAGGGTGTAGGGTATAGGGTGAAGGATTTAGGAATTTTTGGTGTAGGGTATAGTGTTAAGGGGTTTTAGGGGTTTTTGTGGGGTTTAGGGTTGTTAGTGTTTTTAGGTTTTTTTATTTTTTAGAGGGCTTGGGGGTTTTTTAGTGGTTGGGAGGGGGGTGGGGGTTTTGTTTTAGGTTTTTTTAGAGTTTTAATGTTTTTAGGGGCTTTTATTCTTTTTAGGGTTTTAGGGGGGGTTAGGGTTTTTTATGGTTTTAAGGATTTTAAAGAGGGTTTTAGGGGCTTTGGGTTTTCAGAGTGTTTTAAAGGGTTTTTTATTTTTTTAGAGTTTTTAGGGTGTGTTTATGTTTTATTTTTTTGGTTTTTAATTTTTAGGGTTTCTAGGATTTTTTAGGGTTTTATGGTATTTTAGAGGTTTTTAGGGTTTTTAGGGTTCTTATGGATTTTATGGGTTATTGGGGTTTTAGGGTTTTTAATGTATTAAGTGTTATTATAGTTTTAGGGGGTTTAAGGTTTCCTAAGGTCCTTTTATATTTTTATGTTTCCTTGGGGTTTTTGGGTTTCTGGGTATTTGAGTTTTTAGTGTTTTTAGGTGTTTAAATACATTTTATGGTTTTTAGTGGATCAAATTGTTTTTAGGATTTTAGGGGGTTTTAGGGTTTTAAGGGATATTTTTTTTAGAGTTTTTATGGGTTTTTTATTAATTTTTTTAATTAAGGTTTTATTTATTTTTGGATTTTTTTTTTCTTATTAGGTTGTTTAGGGTTTATAGGATTTTAAATGGTTTTTTGGATTTTTTTCATGGATTTCCAAGGATTTTTAGTGTTTTTTGGGTTTTATGGGTTTTTATGATTTTTAGGGGTTTTGGGTTTTATTCAGTTTGATTGGGTAATATCGGGGTTTTACCAGTTTTAGTGGTTTAAAGAGGTTTTAGGGATTTTTTCAGGGTTTCATAGGGGTTTAGGGTATTTCACAAATTTTTTGAATTTTTATGTGTTTTTTTGGAGGTTTTAGGTTTTTTAGGTTTTATTGTTATTATTTTATTTTAGTGTTTTGGGTTTTTTAAGGTGTTTAAGTGTTTTATAGGGGTTTATGGTCTTTTAGCGTCTTTTAGGATTTTCAAGAACTTTAGGGTTTTAATTTTTTATGGACTTTTTGGGGTTTTTGTGTCTTTTAAATTTTTGGGGTTTTGGGTATTTCAATGGTATTTGTTGATTTTTAGGATTTTTAGTGTTTTTTATGGTTACGGGATTTTAATGGGGTTTAGTGTTATTAGGATTCTAGAGCTTTTTCATGTTTTTAGGGGTTTTTAGGGATGTTTAAGGGTTTTTAGTGTTTTGTTGGGTTTTGTATGGTTTTTTATGTTGTTAGGATTTCATATGGTTTTTAGGGTTTGTTTGGGTTTTTAAAGTGTTTGATGGGTTCTTAGTGTTATATGAGGTTTTAGAGGTTATAAGGGTTTTAATTGGGTTTTAGGGTTTTCCTTTTGTGAAATGGTTTTTAGTGTTTTATGGTTTTATTGGTTTTTTGGATTTTTGAGTTTATTTTGGTTTTTATAGTTTTTTTGGGTTTTAGGTATTTAATAGATTTTATGTTTTCTATTCGGTTATTTTTGTTTTTGTATTTTTAATGGTTTTAGGGAATTTTTGGGTTTTTATGGTTTTTACAGTTTTATTATTTTAAAAGGTTTTTAAGGATTAGGGTTGAGGTTTCATGGAATAACATTTATGGTATATGCGATAGAGTTTAGGGTGTAGGGTATAGGGTTTATGGTGTTGGGTACATGGATTAGGGTTTAGGGTTTTTGGTTTTTGGTTTATTTTATAGGGTTTAGGGTTTAGGGTTTAGGGTTTAGGGCATATGATATGGGGTTCAAGGTGTAGGGTTTATGGTATAAGCTATAAGGATTATATTGTAGGGTGGCGATATATGTATAGTGTTTAGGGTGTAGGGTACGGGGTTTTCGATGTATCGTTTAGTGTTTTGGGACTAGGGTATAGGGTGTTGGGTGTAGGGTTTGGGATTTAGGGTCTAGGGTATAGGGTTTAGAGTATAGGTTTTATGGTTTAGGTTGTAGTTTATAGGGTTAAGAGTGTAGCTTTTATGTTATATGGTATAATGTTTATGTTGTATGGTTTAGGGTTTATGGTGAAGGGTATTGGGTTTGGGGTGTAGGGTTTCAGGTTTCAGGTTTAGGGTATTTGGTATAGGGTGGTGGTTTAGTTTTTTGGGTGATGGATATAGGGTATATTGTATGGGGGTTTTGGGCTTATCAGGTTGGGTATATGGTTCACGATGTTGGGTTTAGGTTTTATCATGTAGGGTATAAGGATTAGGATGTAACGTTTTTCTTTTTTGGAGTTGTTAATAGGGTTTATGGTGTATTGTTTTGGGTTTAGGATGTAGGGTATATGGTTTAGGGAGTTAAAAATATGGTTTAGGGTGGAGGGTATAATGTTTAATGTGCAGGGTTTACAGTTTATTGTGTATGGTAGAAGGTTTTGGGTTTTGGGTTTGGGGTATAGGTTTTAGGTGCAGGGTATAACGTTTAGGGTCTGGGGAATCGGGTTTAGAATGAATGGTATGGGGTTTAGGGTGAGGGGATTGTGGTATAGGGTGTTGGTTTTTGGGTTTATGGTTTAGGGTATAGGGTTTGGGGTGCTGGGTTTAGGGTTTAAGGTTTATTTTATAGGTTGTATGATGTAGTTTTTTGGGTTTTTTGTTTAGGGTTTAGGAGTTTTGGGTTTTGGGTTCAGGGTGTCTAGTTTATAGTATTGGGTTTTGAGTAAGGGTTTAGGCTTTAGGCTATAGGGTATAGGTTATATGATTTTGGGTTTAGGGTGTATTGTATAGGGTTTAGGGTGAATGGTTTAGGGATTACAGTGGAGTGTATCATGTTTATAGTGTAGAGTTTCGGGTGAAGGGTGTGGGGTTCAAGGTGTAGGGTTTAAGGTTTATGGTGTAGTGTGTATGTTTTTGGGTTTACAGTGTACTGTATGGGGTTTAGGGTGTCAAGTAGTGGGTTTAGGGTGTTGGATATTGGGTTTAGGGTGCAACGTTATGGTTCAGTGTGCAGTGTATTGGATTTTTTTAAGATTTGTAGTGTTTTAATGATTTTTATTGTTTTCTTGGGTTTTTTCGAGGTTTTAGGCATTTTAGGATTTTTAGGGGATTTTTGGGTATTTATAGTTTTTTTTGTATTTACGGAGTTTTATGGGTTTCTTGTATTTTTTATTGTTTTTAGTTGATTATGATTATTGAGAATTTAAGGATTTTTATGATTTTTTAGGGTTTTGGGGTTTTTAAGGGTTTTAGGGTTTTTTGGGGTTATTGGGGTTTATGAGTTTTTAGGGGATTTGGGGGGTTTTTAATTATTTTTTGGTTTTTATGGATTTTAGGGGTTTTAGAGTTTTATGGTTGCTAATGTTTGAAAGGGAGTTTCTTAGGGGTTTAGTAGGGGGTTTTGACCCTTTGTAGTTTTTGGGGTTTTTATAGTTTTTAGGTTTTATTATGATTTTAGGGTTTTAGGTATTTTAAGGTATTCAATGGTATATTATGATTTTATAGGGTTTGTAGTCTCTTTTAGTTTTTTGGTGGGTTTTGGATATTTTGGTTTTTTAAGGTTTTTACGGTCTTCTAGGGAGTTTTGAGGTTATTTATGGATTTTTAGGATTTTCGGGGTGTGGAATTTGGTAGAGTATTGGGCGTTTTGGGATTTTTTGAGATTATATGGGAATTTAGGGATTTTTTTTTGTTTCTAGGAGTTTTAGGGTTTTTATAGTTTTAATGAGTTTTGGGGATTTTGCTTTTCTTTAGGTTATTTAGGGTTTTTAGATTTTGGTATTTTCTTTTGGGGTTTTAGGATATTTTTAATTTTTTAATTTTTATGGTTTTGGGGGTTTTTATGGTTTTGGGGTTTTTTTTCATTTTATTGTTGATTTAGGATTTTTTAGGGGATTTATGGATTTTTAGGTTGTTTAAGGGATTTTATTAATTTTTATGGTTTTTATTTTTTAGGGGATTTAGTGGTTTTTAGGGGTTTTAGGGGTTTTGGGGTTTTTTAATGATTAGGATTTGTAGTTTTTTCTATTTGTTTAAGGGAATTTCAAGTATTTTTTGGTGTTTATAGGTTCGTCAGCTAGTTTTAAGGTTTCTTGGGGTTTTAAGTGTTTTCAGGGATTTTTAGAGATACTTTTGTATTTTTACACATTTTTAGGGATTTAGGGTCTTAGTGTTTCTAGGTTTTTAGGTAAATGATGATGCGGGGCCATACGATTCTTGGTCCCCCCAAAATAAAAAAAGAAAAAGAAGACGCCATAAAAGAGTGGTGGGGCAAAACCGCCCACACCCTAAACCCCCACACAACCCAATACCCACACCCCAAAGAAGTTCAAAAACACAAAAGAGAACTGGTCCTTCAATGTCGCCACCAAAGTCATCTAGTTCCACACTGAGAGAGCCAAATCTTGCCCTGGGACCATCATCCAAGTCCGTAAAGAAAAAGTCTGAGTCAACTCCTGTATCCATAGTGTCCCATACCGACTCATAATCCTCCTACATTTTGAGAATAGCCCAAAGTTTCACTCTAGCATTCTCTGGCTCTACATTTCGCGAGGGCCGCTCTCACTTGTTAACTTTAAGATTCAGCATGTCTGCCCGAGAGGTGCCTCGAGTCACCATGGGTCTTAGAAGGATAATGTAATCCTTCCACATACTCCTTTTTGGGGGAGCAGATATGGAACCATCCTCATGAACTACTCTCTCATGTAGAACTCCATCACTTGGCGCACCTGATTCCCCTTTGTTACCATCCTTTCATCCCGTCCCAGGAGATGTGCCACCCATTTTTTGAAGCATTTTTCTTTATTCCTTGGACCTGACCATAAAAATATTTATCCATCGGTCATCCTCAGCAAACCTATCCCTGATTATTCTCACCTCATCCTCAAGGGGAAATCTTTCAAATTCAACCATCATCATGTCCTGGAGAAGCACACAATAATATTCAATGGATGGAACACCATAAATAACCGTGGCCTTCTGAAAGTTCTGGGCCCACCCAACTTTATCAATTTTTGGCTCCGTTATGGGGATCCCTGCCAGATCATCCACATAAGCAGAGCCCGAAGTGGGCTCTGGTCAAGGAAGTCCAGTCATTCCCTTCACACAAATAGTGCTATCCTCGTCATCAAGATAACCTGGTATAGCCCCCAATGCCAGGTTCACGGTTCTTCTCCTCAACCAGGATGATCTCCTGCCCAACAGAAATGAGCTCCCTCCCATCCCCACCTTTCATTTCCAAGTCAGCCACCTCCCCCAGCCCAGGCTCTCCAGCCTTCATAGCAGCATCACCAACTGTCTCAGCCGAGGTTATGTCATGAAACCTATTTGACGGAGAAACATCATTCATGGCCGACATCAGACTTCTACGGGCACCCCCACTCCCCTTCCTCCAGTCCATGACCACTCCGCCAAGGGACTGCGCCACAGGGGTATCCTAATGGTCATGACCATGCCAATCTGCCTACTCAGAAACCTTATACTTCCCTATCACTCTCCCAGATAGTTCACCACTTCTGCAAACCCCATCTATACAAGATAGGTTTCTCCCTTCAATAGTGTGCACCACTTTAGTGACAGCAGCTCCCGATTCACAAACGATTCTAGAAAAATTTAAATTGAAGCATCCCCAGTCAATCATTTCCACCTTCAAATCACTCCCAGTCATTAAATATGACTTGAATCGATCTAAGACTACAACAACCATTGGATGAGTGGTCAAAGGCTCGGTCACTCCCTTGACCTCCTATGTTTCCACCAATATTCTATTTCTCTCACCAAAATTAAACTTATCCAGATTTAAACCACTCCTACAACAGCCAACATAGATGCCATACTGAGCATTATGCCCAAAAATCCAATAGACATAATAGAAGGTAGTCCATGATTCAAAAATCATTGGTTCCTTCCAATGGAGTTCCTCCCCCACCGCAATCCAGACAGCATCTACTTGATCCTTTGAAGCATCAACCTCAATGAATACCCTTGGAGCAACATGATGATAAAGGGAATGAGTCCTATTATCCACACAGAGGAACCACCCCACCAGATTCCCTAGAATTTAATTATAGAGAAATTTTTTAAGGGATAGGGATGTTTGGGAAATCAAACCCTAGTCGCAACCATCAGGGAGTTATGCTTCAGGTGAAAATCAAAGATCCACCCAATGGGGGAGAATCATGCACTATTACAGCTTCATGGTGCCGCCTACTAGGTGAGAATTAGATCCTCCTTATATGATTAGTGAATCATGAAGTGAGATCTGTCAACCATACCTACCATTGCAAGTTCCTGAAGGTTCCAATGCTCAGAAACAAACCTGTCAAAAGTGTCCATCATGGGGTTGTAGGGTGTTTTTGTGTTATTATGGTTTTATGGTATTTTAGTTTCTTTATATATGTTTTAGGGTTCTTAATGCTTTTTTTTGGTTTTAAGTGTTTTATGTTTTTGTAGGGGTATTAAGTGTTTTAAGTTTTTTTAGGTTTTTATGGCCTTTTAGAGATATTTTTGTTGTTTTAGGGGTTTGGGGGTTTTATGGGTCTTTGGTGTTTTTTAGGGTTCTAATATTTTTAATTTTTTAGGGTTTTTGGTCTTTTAGGATTGATTTTTGGTTTTAGGGATTTCTATAGTTTTTAGTTATTTGAGTGTTATTTAGAGTTTAGGGAGTTTTTAGGGTGTTTAAGGGATTTTTTGTTTTCATAAAGGTTTGTAGTTTGTTTAATGGGTTTTATGGTATTTTATCATTTTGGGGGTTTTTAATTTCATTTTGGGTTTTTAATGGGTTTTAGGTTATTTTAGGTTTTGTAAGGTTTTTAAGGTCTTTTGGAGTTTTTAGGTTTTTTTTGGGAGTTTTAAAGTCTTTTAGGAGATTTTAGTTTTATTAGGGTCTTTTATGTTTTCTGCTGTCTTGAGGGTTTAATGGTTTTATGGTTTTATTATTTTTAATAGTTTTTTTGTTTTTATTATTTTTTAGGTTTGTATGGGTTTTAGGGTATTTTAGGTTGTTTTATGGTTTTTTAAGGTCTATAGGTGTTTTTGTATTTTTATATTTTAAGAGTGTTCGTGAATTTTAGTTCTTTTTAGGGGTTTTAGGATTGAATATGATTATTTTATGGTTTTACAGGGTTTTTTGGTTCTTTAGTGTTTTAAGTTTCATTTAGTGTATTTAGTGTTTTATAATTTTTTGTACATTTAGGGTTTTTAGGTTTTCTCAATTTTTAGGGTTTTTAGTGTTTTAATGTTTTTATATATTTGTAGGTTTTTCTTAATATTTTAATATTTTTTAGGTTTTTAAGGGGTTTTTAGGTTTTAAGGATTTTAGGGTTTTAGATTTTTAAGGGTTTTTATTGGTTTTTTTCCTTTTGGGTATTAGTGTTCTTACGGTTTTTAGGGTTTTTAAAGGATTTAGGTTGTTTCGGGGTTTTATAATTTTAGGGTATTTTTGGGATTTTGGGATTTTAGGGTATTTTATGGGTTTTTAGTGTCATTTATTGTTCTAAGGGTTTTATGAAATTTTAAAGGTTTTTAGGGACTTTCATTGTTTTAGGGATTTATGGTATTTTTATAGTTTTTGTAGGGTTTTTGGATCTTTTAAGGAGTATTTAGGGTGTTTAGGTTCTTTTTAGGGGGTTTAGGATCTCTAATGGTTTTATTATTTTCATGGTTTTAAGGTTTATATCATATTTTGGGGTATTTAAGGTGTTTTTTGGGTTTTAATGGTTTGGTAAGGTTTTTATTGTATTTTAGGTTTGTTGAGGATTTTTAGGTTTGGTAGGTTTTTTATAGTTTTTTAGTGTTTTGAGATTTTTTAATTATTTTTATATATTTTATTATTTTTTATATATTTTTTTGTTTTAAGGATTATTTTAATGTTTTATTGGGTTTTTAATTTTTTTGGGTGTTTTTGGTGTTTTTCTGTTCCATTAGGGATTTTTGGGTCTTTTATGATCTTTTAGGGTTTTTTGATATTTTATATTTTTAAATCTTTTAGGGTTTTTAGTGTTTTTATTAATTTTAGTGTATTTTTAGAAGTTTTATGGTTTTTATGGTTTTTAGGATTTTTAGATTTTTTAGGGTCTTTAGTGTTTTTATGGATTTTAGGTATTTTGTAGGTTTTCTGGGTTTTAGGGTTTTGTGGGATATGTTGGTTTTTGGGTATTTTTAGGGTCTTTTGGGTTTTATGGTCTTTTTGGGGTTTTGGGGGCTTTGGGGGCTTTGGGTTTGTGGGGGTTGGGTATTTAGTATTTTTGGGGGGATTTATGGGGGTTTTTTTTGGAATTTTAGGGTTTTATTGGGTTTTAGGGTCTATATAGAGGTTTTGGGGGGTATTATGATTTTTTTCACTTTTAGTAAATTTGTAGGATATTTAGGGTTTTTTGGGGTTTTGGTTTCTTTTTGTGTTTTTAGGGGTTTAATTTTTTAGGTATTTTTTGTTTTTAGAGGATTTTAAGAGTTCTTTTGATATTTAGTGTTTGTAATGTTTTAGGTGTTTCTAATATTTTTAGAATGTTGTAGGAGTTTTTGCGGTTTTATAGACTTTAGGGTTTTTCATCTTTTAACGGTTTTGATGGAAGTTAAATGGGTTTTATGTTTTTTAGATTCTTTTTGGAGTTTTAGGTTATTTATGTATTTTTGGGGGTTTTAGGACATTTTAGGGTTTTTAGAGTTCTTTGTGGTTTTTGGGTCTTTTACTGGTTTTTTGGTTCTTTTAGGATCATTGTTGTCTTTTATTGTTTATGGTGTAGGGAGAAGGGATTAATCTATAACTTTTAGGTTTTAGTCTCTCGGTTTAGGGTTTAGGGAGTAGGGTTGAGGGGTTAGGGTGTAGGGGATAAGGTTTAAGTTTTCATGTGTTTCGTTTAGGGAGTAGTGTTTTGGATTTTGGGTGTAGGGTATAGGGTTTCAGGTTACTGGTTTAGGTTATAGGGTGTAGGGTATACGGAATTGGGTGTTGGGTTTTGGGTTTAGGGTGTATAGTATTAGGTGTTTTGGGATTTAGGGTGTTTTAAGGGTTTTAATGATTTTTTTTGGGTTTGTTGGGTTTTGGGGTTTTTATCAGTTTTAATGTTTTTGGGGATTTTATTGTTTTAGTGATTTTTTATTTTTTAGGGGTTTTCTATGATTTTAGGGAGTGTATGTTTTTTTTGGGGATTTTAGTTATATTTATTGTTTTTGGGGGGTTTTATAGTTTTTAGATGTTTTAAGTATTTAAATGGGTTTTGTAGTTTCTAGTTTTTCAAGGGGTTTGGGTTTTTGTATTTTTTTTGATTTTAGGGTTTTTATGGGTTTTAGGATTTTTTGGTTATTGAAGTTTTTTTCATTTTTAGTTTTTTTAGGTTTTTAGGAGTTTTGTTAAATTTATATTGGTATTAATGTTTCCAAGGTTTTTATGTTTTTGTAGGGTTTTAGGGGTTTTTGGTGTATTAGAGTTTTTTTGGTTTTTAGGGGTTTATTGGTTTTTAAGGTTTTTATTGGTTTTTTGGTTTTCAGGTGTTTAAAGAATATTTTGGGTATTAATGGTTTTTTAATGATTTTAGCCTGTTTTAATGTTTTTTTTGGGTTTTATGTTTTTTTTGGTTTTTTATGGTTTTTTAGTTCCCTTGACAATTTTTTGTATTTTTAATGTCTCATTGGGTTTTTAGGCATTTTAGTGTCTTTTAGGGGTTTTATGGTATTTTTGGGTTTTATAATTTTTTATGATTTCAAAGTGGTTTTGTGGTTTTCTAGGGTTTTCAGGGGTCATATGGTTTTGGGTCATTAGGGTTGTATTATGGTCTTTTAGGGTTTTGTGGGTTTTTGGATTTTTAGGGTTTTTCCAGGGTTCTAGGGTATGTTTGTGTTTTTAGGTTCTTTTGGGGTTTTTTAGGATTTTTCGGACATTTAGTACTTTTAGTGTCTTTTTATTGGTTTTAGGGTTTTTAATGGGATTTGAGTGTTTTTAAGGGGTTTTAAGGATTTAGAGATTATTAGGGGCTTTGGTTTTATTTTGGTTTGTTGTACTCTTAGAATTTTTAAGGGATTTATCGGTTTTAGGGTTTTTATGGGTTTTTGGAGTTTTATGATTTTAAGAATTTTATTGGGTTTATTTTGTGTTTTTATCGTTTTTAAGATTGTTTTAGGGTTTTTATGGTTTTATAGTCTTTAAGGGGTTTAGTGATTTCTAGGGATTTTGTGGTTTTTATGGTTTTTAATGTGATTATGGGGTTTTAAGTGTTTTTTACATTATTTAGGGTATTTTAGTGTTTTAATGGATTTTATTAGTTTTATGATTTTTAGTGTATTTACGGTTTTAAGTGTTTTTTTGGTGTTTTATGGTATTTTTGCGAGTTTGGTGGTATTTAAAGGGGTTTTTTTTTTTGGATTTTTTGGGTCTTAGGGTTTTTTAGGGTTGTTTGTATTTTTTAAGGTTTGAGGGAATGTCTGGATTTTAGTGTGTTTAGGATATTTCAAGAGTTTTATAGGGCTATATGGTATTTTTATGTGTTTATTGAGTTTTTATTATTTTGTTGTGTTTTAGGGCCTTTTAGGATTTTTAAGGGGTTTTAGGGGACTTTAGGGATTATTTTGGGTTTTTGGGTGTTTTAGGGTATTTTTCATGGGTTTATGGTTTTATTGTATTTTTATGTTTTTATGCTTTTTGGAGTTTTTAGGTGGTTTTAGTGTTGTTCCGATTTTTTGGTCATTTAGTGTCTTTAAGGGGTCTAACTATTTTTTTAAGAGTTTTTGGATTTTGGGTTTATTAGGTGGATTTCATAATTTTAATTTTTTTGGGTGTTAGTGCCTTTTAGGATTTGTTGGGAAATTTTTTATTTTTAGGGTTTCTAGGGTTTTTAGGATTTTTTGTTATTTTTGTGTTTTATATCGATTTTATGTTCGCTTAGGGTTTATTGTATAGAATATAGAGTGTATGGTGTAGGTTATAGTGGTTATGATATAGGGTCATGGGATTTTGGAATACGGTTTATGGTTTTGGGTGTATGGTATATGGTTTTAGGTTTAGGGTTTAGAGTATTGGGAGTAAGGTATACAGTTTTGGGTTTTTTGGGCTTTACATTTTTTAGGTTTTTTGGGGTTTAGGGTTTTTAATGTTTTTTATTGTTTAGTTTTTTTATTATTTTGTGTTTTAGGGTTTTTAGGTTGTTTATATGTGTTTTATGGTTTTTGAAGTGTTTTAGGAAATTTTCTAGGTTTTTAGGGATTTTAGTGTCTTTAGGGTTTTGGGGGGTTTCCAGGGTTTGGGGTGTTAGGGCTATTGGGATTTTTCAGCATATTGGGGTTTTGATATTTTTAATTTTGTTTGGGGGTGTTATAGTTTTAGGGAATTTAGGGGTTTTAGGTTTTTAATATTTGTTTTAGGGGATTTCTGGTTTTCAATGGTTTTAGGGATTTTTGGGTTTTATGATTTTCAGGGTTTTAGTTGTTTTTATGGATTTCATGGGTTTTTATATTTTTTTGGGTTTTCTGTGGTTTTATGGTGTTTTTAGTGTTTCTATACATTTATGTATTTTTTGGTTATTAAATTGTTTTAAGGGTTTCTAGGATTTGTAGTAATTCATTAGGGTTTTTGAAGGTTTTATAGGTTTTTATGGGTTTTAGTGTCTTTAGTGGTTTTAGGGGGGTTTGGGGGTTTTCATATTTTCTAGGGTAATGGGCTATTTTTAGGGTAATTTAGTGTCTTATATGAGTTTTTTTATGGTTTTTATTATTTTTTTGGTTTTTAGTGTCTTTGAGGGTGTTTTTGGTTATTTTAGGGGTTTTAAGGTTTTTAGAGTCTTATTAGGTTTTATATGTTCTTTAAGTTTTTTTTCTGGTTTTTTAATATTAATTCCTTTAGGTTTTTTTGGGGTATTATGGTCTTTCTGGGATTTTAGTGGTTTTAGATCCTTTAAGGAATTTTTAGTGTTTTTCAAGTCTTTGTGAGTTTTAAGTGCTTTTAGGTTTTTAGGGGTTGTATTATGAATAGTAACTTTTATTTTTTTAGGGTTTTGGGGGGATTTTAGCATTTTCTGGGAGTTTTAAGGTCTTTTTATGATTTTATGTTTTTTATTGATTTTATAGTTTTTAGCATATTTTAGGATTTTCATAGTTTTGGGTCTCTTAATGGTTTTAGTGTATTTTTTAGCCCTTTATGGGGGTAGTTTCTAGGGGTTTTAATGTGCCTTTAGGTTTTTTAGTGTTTTAAGGGTTTTTAGTATACTTTAGGTATTTTAGGCCTATTTAGGGGTTTGGGGGGGGGGGTTATGATTTTTTATTGGGTTTCAATGGTTCATAAGGGGTTTTCAATGTTTTAGGGTTTTAAGGGATTTATTATTTTTTATGGTTATTTTTGGGGTTTTAGTGTTTTTATTGGATATTGGGGTTTTTATGTCACTTCAATTTTTGTATTTTTTTGGGGTTTTATAGGTTTTTAGGTTATTTTATGGGTTTTAAGGTTTTTACAACTTTTATGGTTTTAGGGGATTTAATGTTTTTTTGGGTTTTCCCGTTTTTGAGGACATATTCATGTTTTTTGTGTTTTTTTGATCTTTTAGGGGTTTTATGAGTTTTAGAGTCCATTAGGGGGTTTAAGGAGATTTAGGATCTTTTGAAGATTTAAGGTGTTTTTTATTTCCGGGGTTTTTAGTTTCTTTTAGGGTATTTTAGGGTTTTAAGGTATTTTGGGTTTTTTTGGGGTTTTTAGTGTTCCTTGGGATATTTTAGTGTTATTTGGGTCCTTTGGTGTTTTTAGGGGATTTATGGTCTACTATGGTTTTTTGGCAGATTATTTTTATGGGTTTTTAGAGTTTTTTAGGGATTTATGGATTTCAAATATTTGTATGGTTTTTAGGGGTTTATGGTTTATATGGTTTTAAAGTGTTCATTAATTTTTCTTTGCATTTTAGGGTTTGTAAGGTTTTTTGGGTTTTACAGTATTTAGGGGTTTTTAGAGTTTTAGGGTCTTTGGTGGGATTTATTGTGTTTTTTCTTTTTACATGCTTTTTGGGTTCTTAATTTTCTTAAGGGTGTTTAGGAACATTTAGGGATTTTATAATTTTTATATTTTTCATTTGATTTTATGTGTTTTTAGAGTGTTAGGGTAGTTTAGTGTTGTTTTGGATTTTATAGGGTCTTTTCATGATTTTTAGTTGGTTTTATTCCTTTTTAAGATATATTTTTTGGTTTAGGGTCCTATAGGGGTTTTTAGAGCTTGTAAGGGACCTTTTGGGGGTTTTCATGTTTTAATATCCTTTTAGGTTTGATAGGGTTTTTAGGTTCATTCAGGATTTTATTGTTTTTTTGTGTATTTAGGGTTTTGAGGGGTTTTGGGGCGTTTTAGGGTCCTTTAGTGTTTTTAGGGAGTTTTACAGTCTTTTTTTGTCTCTGGGGTACTATAGGGGTTTTAGGATTGTTTATTGCCATTTATAGGGTTTAGGTAATTTTATTGAATGCAATTATATTTTATGGGTTAAGGGTGTTTTAAGGGTTTTAGTTTGTTTTAGTTTTTTAGGGTTTTAGGGGGGGTTTTATTGTATTTTGGGTGTGTTGGTTTCTCTTAGTAATTTTTTCAAGGGTTTTATGGGATTTAGAGTTCTTTTAGATTTAGTGTTTTTAGGAATTCTAGGTATTTTTAGTTATTTTTAGGGTATTTAGGGTTTGTAGGTTTTCCTATTTTTTTTTTTTTAGGTTTTTAGGGTGATTTCATATTTTTATGGGTTTCTGGGTTATTTTTGGTGTTTTAGGGTTTGGGGATAAGGGTGTGGGGTTTAAGGTATGGGGTGTAGGGTATATGGTTTCAGGATTTGGTTCTGGGGTGTTGGGAATAGGGTTTAGGGTGTAGGGTATTGGGTTCATGTTGTACTTTTTATGGTTTACTATGTAGGTTATACGGTTTATGTTGGAGTATATAAGGTTTAGTGCATGGGGTATATGTTATACAGTTTATAGTTTATGTTTTATGGTGTAGGGTATTGGTTTTAGGTCATAGGGTTTAGGGTTTAGGGTTTAGGGTATAGGGTGTTGGTTTATAGGGTTTAGTGGTTATGGTTTTGGGTTTTGGGTTTTTCTTATATGGTTATGGAGAAGTTCTTAGGGTTTAGGATGTAGGGAATATGGTTTATTATGTAGCATTTATGCTTTATGGTGTAGGGTATATGTTTTAGGTTCATGGGTGTAGGGTATAAGGTATAGGGTGTAGGGTGTAGGATGTAGGGTTTAGGCTGCATGGTATACAGTTTATGGTGAAGGATTCAGGGAGTAGGGTTTATGTTTTAGGGTGTAGGGTTTATGGTTTAGGATGTTGGGTATATGGTTTAGGGTTTAAGGATTATGGTTTAGGGTTTATAGTATATGGTTTAGGGAGTGGGATTTAGGGTTTATAGTGTATTGTATAGGGTATAGGGTACACGGTGCAAGGATTTGGGATTAGGATATAGGGTGTGTTTTTTATGGCTTGGTGTGTAGGGTATGGGTTTAGGGTATCAGGTATAGGGTTTAGTGTGTAGGGTGTATGGTATTATGAAACTCTGAGGTTTTAACAATAAAATTATGTTTGGTAGTGTATACGATACACTATACCAAGACATAGTTAACCATGAAATATTATTATATAAATATGACCATTACAACATATTCGTTAAATTGATGGGTAGGAATAATATTTAGTGAATTATGAAACTTATATAAAAATATTTACACAATATAAATGTATTGATTAATTCATAGGAAGTATATACTCAATTTTTTGTTAAATCATTCTTTTCTTCAAAAATACATTTTCCTTAAAAATAATTTTTAATAATATTTGTGAGAAAAGATTATAATTATTTTCTATAATTTTTTTTTGAAATTTTATTTTCTAAAAAGGATATCAATTTTTAAATCATCATATAATATATAATATAATTTAAAATATTGAAATTTTTCTATAAAGTTTGATTTTTAAATGAATAGTGAAATATATTTATTTTTATTAATCAAAATATTTTTTAATGTATTTAGACAGTAAAATTATATTTTGTAATAGTTTTAAAATGTAATTAATTTTTTATTAAAAATAATAAAATTATTTCTCTTGGAATGAAATTTATAATTAAAATGGATTTTTTTTGAAAAAATGTTTTTTCACAGCATTTTGAGGGTTTTATTTTAAATTAAATTCTTAAATTTATGTGAATTGAATCTTCAAAAATTAATCAAATAATTTTAATATTTAAAGAAAAATTAGGTAAAATGCAACCATTTTATTTTTCGTCATTTGGAATATAAATTTTAGTAAATAATTATCACTGTGGTATGCGTAAATTTGGTGGTTAAGGATAAAAACAGTTTAATAATGACTAAAAACTGATGGTAATATATTATTTTATCCATTTTTAGGTGTTAATTTATTCCATTTCCGTCCAATTATTTATATATTACCACTTGTTTCTCTATTTCATTGATTTTTACCATTATAATATTTATGTAATAGATAAAGACAAAATATCAATTTCTATCATTTAATAACAATAATATTTTGTTACAGGGAAAATAAATATATCTGCGGTTATAAATATTCATTTGAAACATAAATTATTTATAATTTTTGGTAATTAAATAATTACATAAATTACTATATAACAATAAAATAATATATATTCATTTAATTGAAAAAATATTATAAATGATTTTAAAAATATGAAAAGTAATATAAATTGATTGAATTGTTATGTATCATTAATATGAAATATAAACATAATATTTCTATTTTTTTTGAAATTATTATAATTTAATTCCAATGACTTCTTGTTGTTTTCACAGTCAAATTAAATGTATAGTTCCAAAAATGAAATTAGTGATATTTTATAATAAATAATATTTTATTTAAAGATCTAAAAGTTATTAAATTTTTATCTTTTGATAATTTATTGGTATATGTTTAAAAATATCATATATGTTCCATTTATGGACAAATTACCTTTTATTGTAACTATATTGACCCATAAAGAGTAAAAACTCTCTCATCACAGTAATTGTCAATAAATGCAGTTGAAAACAAAATATAAGGGTATAAACCTAATATAAACTTGTCCAAATTTTTTTGGATGATATTATTTAAAACCATACTCACCCTATATTCTAAATCTGTCTTTATTATATTTTTTCCATGAAAAGTAATTTATATTAATTGTATATTTAATGAGATCCCAAAATTTCCCCTCCCCTAACATATAAATGGGAGCAACCTCTCTTCTTTTCTTCACACATATTTTTTTAGAAAATAACAACCCATATAACTACTTTAATTCCATTCATATTTCCTAGATTCCATATTTATATTTTAAAACCATTATACAATGTCTTTTGGATTAATCCAAAAGAGGTTTTCGGAAGAGGAGGTATCATTCATAACTGACTATTTTTGTTTTACTTATTCATATAAAACATTAAAATGTTATTCAACCATTATGGTATAATTATATAATTATATCGTATAAAATAATATTTCATTATCTTAATTTCACAACATACATCCATATCCACTCTCATCAAATGTGAAATGAAACCATTATACTTATGTACAACAAACATCTACCTTGTGAACTAATGTAATTAATTTTCCATCATGGAATTTCATGGATATTTATGATGATGGATAATATATATATATATATATTTCATGATATATTTATCTTTTCTAAATATAATATGTCACATATATTCTTAAACATTCATCCATAGAAAAATGATAACGTCTGTGCATACGTGTAGAATACCACCTCCACGAATCGATGTGATTTATTTTTCATCGCCCAACCACATGAATGATATATAAAATTTTATGTAAATATATATTTTGTTATTTAATATATATTTATAATTATTTAATTATAAAATAATACTTACATTTTCTCCCTCAGGATTGTTAAAAAATGGAAATTTTGCTTCTGTATATATATGACTTACCATCTCTATAATTATTAAATAGATAATTTTTAATATATATTTTTCCGGTTTAGTTTTAAAATAATAATTAATGTATAAAAGAAATAATTATTCCATTATTATTGTGTATATATTGTAACAATGAGCATATTGAACACAATCAACTGACTGAACCCATTTTGGACATATGATCTAAATATCATCAAATAAAATGATATAAAAATAATTGATTATGTAATTTAATAAAAAACTGTAATAGAAAAAATGAAGGAATTATAAAATTTAAAAGGTTTCTTAAAAAAATTAAATAATTTACATAATTTTACTATTCAAGAGTTACAAAACATATGTGACGAGTTAGACTCGAGGTAAGGGATTTCGTTTCAATTTCCCTTCATTGTGGTATATTTTAATGTTATGACCCTAATTTATTTTATATTTTGTATATACATCCCATTATAAATATTATTTTATGAATCCTTCATAAATTATTGTATTTTCAGTTAATAATAAATTCACTTAATCCAAGTGTATTTGATTTGTTATTTACCAGGTGATAAGGTGTTTCTTAACTCAATTTCAATTCATTAGGTTACACATCTTTGTCCTCATATTTGTTATTCCATGATTATGTGTGAATGTATCTTTGAATTTTTTATTCTATATTTCCACTTATTTTCTTCAGATTTTTTATGTTCACATATTCTCTTAATGTATTAATTATCACTTCTACATTTATCATCATTGTGGGTGTTCTATTTGTGTTAATATCTTTTTCATGAGATATTTTTCATGTTGTGTCCCAATATTTACTTTAATGGAATACTTGCTTATTGATGAATTAATTTTTATATATTAATTCATTTAAAAAATTTGATTTATATATCCATAACATACTATTGCTTCTAATTACTTTGTATATAAATGTTACTAATTCGGGAAAGGGTTTTTGGTTAAATTATATTCTTTATTTTATATTGATTATGTTCATGATTACTTTGGGGAAAATTAAATAATATTACTTTATTGAACTATGTATATTTTATTATTATCTATCAATGAATTTGGATTTAATTTCTGGTATTAATTTCATACATTATTTAATATATAAACATTGTGAAAGTTTTATGTAAGTGATATTGATCTTCTATATTATTTTAGATATAGAATATTTTTATTCCATGTCTATATTTTCCTTAAAATGTATTAAAGAATGTTTCTTCTCGTCTAAAATTATTTATTAAGGAAAATTTTATCAAAGATTGGTTTTTTAAAATAGTTTAAATGAAATCTTTTTATTGTTTTCAGAATTAGGTATTTTTACTCTTTTTTAAAAAATAATTAAAGGAATTCCTTATTTTAACTTATAGGGAATTAACATAATTTCCCATTATCATGACCAGTTAATTATTTTAATATTCCTTTAGAATTTTCAAGGGTTATTTTAAAAGGAAATGTTTTTTAAAATATTTTTTAATTTTTTAGATTTTAAATATGTTATTTAAAAGTGGAAAGGGTATTTTCCTCACAAAATATTCCATATGGTATTTTAAAAGCCTTTTCATCAACAACAAAAAACATTGAATTTATATATTGCTTCCAAACACTATGTATATGCCTCTTTCATATAAAACTAGCCGATTATGCCTTCCTTTTATGTGGTAATTCATTCCTTATGTTTATTTCTAAAATTCCTTCTTTAGGAAATTTCTTTTGATTATGATACAATAAAAGATTATGAAACCTACATATTTACATTGTTAAATTATATGACCACTCCTTATGATTAATTTCATTTGGTAGAACAAATAACAATAACATTTTCTTATGGGTGGTCCCAGATCGTTCTCTAATTCATTTGGTAAAATTGTTTCCCCATGGGACATTATGTATGAGATAATGGAGTAAACACAATCCATCAGGGGACTCTCTCCACCATGTGATATTGTCTTGGTAGTCATACTTAACTTATTATTATGTTATGTTATATGTTTTTTCCACTTTCTTACTTTTCCATGATCTTATGATATCATATTCTTTATGTTATGATGCTATGTGATTATTCATGAGCCTTATCTTTTATAATATCACTTTATGATTCATTATTATTTTTACCACCATATTGGGCTTGATATCTCACGTCATTCAATATTGTATTCCCCACGTTATCCGATTTTGTTTTTGGAGATTAATGGGATTTATGATCTCACTAAGGGGAATAAAAAATATTATGTTTTTTTTCTTTTTGATGTTTTATCTTCCTATTCTTACAAATACATTATGCCTCAGTATCATTTGGTTGTAATTATTCGATTACTATGTAAGAAATCATGAAATTATATTTATAAAAGAATTGGGTAGCTATAGCTAGTATTAAATAATGGTATAGTTATTTTTTTGGATTAAGATTAAAGAAAACTAGTGGAAGCCCATGGGATAATTCTAAGTATATGATAACATTATACATTTTTGGTAAGGAATATACTATGTGGTTTTCCGAGAAATACATACTTTTCAAGATACAATAGGTTGACATTGTCTTAACACTGATGCATCTATGGTTAATAACCCTTAATATTGTTTTATGGGTATATCATAACCATCATTCTGATGAATGGGGATTATTCCCTTACTACATACTCAGTTTGACACTCTGGAGAGATATGATTAGGTTAATTCATAATTTATTTATGAACTTTTATAATGAATGAGATAATAAAACCTATGGAAACATATTATATTCAATTGTAATATGGTATAAACCTTAAGTGTATTGGGTTGATAAGTATAATATTAGACATTTTCTTAAATTCAATGATAAACAATCTGAGTTTTTTTGTAATGGAATTCTATGATTATTAAAAGTATTTTGTGTGACAATTATGGTAGTATAACCATTTGGATTTTCATGGGTTTTAATAAAAAAATTATTTGAGGGAGAATTCCTTTACATTTTATGGAAATAAGTTTAAAGGTATTGATAATTTCTGGGTTTACATGTTCTTTTAAATTGAGGTAATTATAGGTTATTATAATACAGGAACATTTATTTTATTATATAGATAACCATGGGATAGAAAAGTGAATTGGTGACTAATTAAACAGTGTTATTTCAGCAAAAATTATTATAATTTTAGAGGATATTATATGATTAAGGTAAATAGAATATTATGGGATTTTACTTGTGTAATAAAGGTTTAATTATATTTTAGAAGAATATATGATTTTAATGGGTCTTTATATTGATTTAATTTATTTATGGTAATCATTAAAATATTTTATAGATTATACAGTTTTCAAATTTATTTATTGTTTGATATATGATAAGATGAGTGACTAATATTAAGTATATATAAAGATTAAATTAATATATGAATAATTTATAAAAAAATAACTAATATTTTTGAGTTTCAAACATTTTAAGGAATGTTTGGATGTATTTTAAGGATAGTTATTTATCAAATTATCTATGTTGAACTTTGGATGCTATTGATGAATCTTTAGAGATTAATGTTCAATTTAGTCATATGAAGGTTTATTAATTTATTGAATTATATCACCTTATCATAACCATTTTGTTTTTGAATAATTTCTAATTATGTGATGAATATTTTTTATTCTTTTATGGTATTATGTGATCAGTTAAAATTTTATTTTAATGATTCATTCATGAAAATTTATTATTGAATACTAATAATTTGGTGTAAAAGATGATATTTTTTGTGAAAATAGATTAATGGTTGAAATTATAGTTATCAAGTAAGTATTTTTCCTTATGTTTTTAGTCTTGATGGTAAATAATAATATTTAATATATGAAATTAATACTGAAAAAAATATATCCTAGTACATCCATTTCTGATGAATCGATGTTCTTTTCACCCATCATAGATTTATTGTTTTGTAATCATTGACTTTCTCCTAACCATGTTCCCTATCACTCTCTATTATTCCTTGGGTGATAGTATTCTTCTTCATTTCCATATTTTCAATTTCCACTAAAAATATATTATTTTTAATCCTCATTTTGTGATGACCTTCATATTTCCCTTTCCTTCTTTTTTGGTGGATGTTTTATTAACCCTTTTTACAATGTGAGATTTTAAAAAGGTTTTTTTTAAATTAAACCCCTTGATTATCAAGATAATGTTCAAATTTGGTAATATAATTCATTGAGGGGGTGAGAATGTAAAACCTTGATATTTTAAAAATAAAAATATTCTCAGAATCATATAATATATCGAACATCTAGCCTAAACGAACCATGAGATATTACTATTTTAATATGGCCTTTCTAACATAGATATTAAATTGGTGGGTATTAATGTTATTATCATTAATATGATATACACATATAAATATCTTACTCAATAAAAATGTATTAATTAATTCTAAAAAATAAAGCACTTATTTTTTATTAAAGTAAATTTATCCTTTAAAAATATGTTTTCATAAAAAATGATTTTTTTTTAATTTTGAGAGAGAGTATTATAATTGATTTTTTGAATATTTAAAATTTTTATCTAATAAAAGGATTTAATTTATTAAGTTACCTTATGAAAATTATCTTATGATGAGTTTTTTGTGAATTTTTTGAAATTTTTGATTTTTCAATGAATAGTGAAAAATATTGATTTTTATTGAAAACTATATATTATTTTAATGTATATAAAAATAAAAATGTTAATTTAAATTATTTTTATAATTTAAATATATAATTTTTGGAAAAAATAAACTTATTTTAATCCTTGAAAATGATTTTTTTACTTGAATTTGTTATAAAAACATTTTTATACTTAGGGGTATTTTTTTGAAGAAATTGCTTTTCATCTAGTTTTGTGGGTCTAATTCTAAGTTAAATTCTGAATCATATTTGAATTGAATGTTGAAAAATGAATTATATATTTCTAATTAGGATAAAAATATGTTTTAAATAATCCCATTTTATTATTAGTCATTATGAATAGAAACTATGTTACGTAATTATCACCATAGTAGGTAAAAATAGAGTTATTAGGGTCAAAAAGAATTTATAAGGACTAAAAAATGACCCAAAAAAATTCATCTATCCTATTTTATGAGTGGAGTATGGAAATGTTTATCCAATTGCTGAATATATGGTAATTTTCTTCTATATTTATCTGATTTGACCTTTAGAATATATAGGTAAAAGATAAAGATAAAAATACCACTTTATTGATTTTAATAATTATAATATTTTGTGACCTAGGAAAAAAAACTTATGTTCTATTATAAATATTAATTTAAATGATAATTTATTTTTTTATCCTGGTAATTTATTTCAAATTTTTTGTAACTAAATAATTTCCTTAAAATCTTATACAACATAGACATAATATTTATTCAATTAATGAAAAAAATAAATGATTTTGAAAATATTAAAATTAATATTAATAAAGTGAATTATTATGTTAAATGAATTTCTAGATAATTATAACATGTTACTATTATGTGTACTAATTATATTAGAATTCCATTATTGCCATTTTTCATTAAAAATCAAATTAATTTAATAATTCAAAAATTGAAATTTAGTATATTTTAAAATATATAATAATTTAGTATATAATTTAAAATTCATAAAAATTATATTTTTTCCAATTTGTTGGTATATTATATAAAATAACATCAATTATCCAATTACGTACATATTTTTATTTTATATTAATTATATAGACACTTAAATATTAAAAACATTGTCATCATGATAATTGTCAAAAAAGGTCAATGTGGGTTAAATAAAAAAGATAACCATGTAAACCTAATATAAAATTTTCCAAATTTTATTTGATGATATTATGTTTACCTTACCTCATTATATATTATAATTATATCATTTTCCATCCCTTTTCCGATGGTAATAATTTATATTAATTTAAAAGTTTATGAAATTTAAAAATTTCCCCTCCCCTCACCCATTATTGGGAACCTCCTCTCCTATTTTATTCACACGTAAAAGCCATTTTGGTTCAACCAATACTAACATAAACACCTTAATTACCCCCTTAAAATTTAATATATTAATATTTTTATTATAAAACAATTATATGATTGATTTTGGTGTAAACATGAAGAGCTTGTCTGAAGAAGAGGTATCATTCTTGACATAGTGTTTTTGTTTTATCTCTTCTTCCACCTATTTGAATATTTTTAAAAAATGATGATTTAATAAAATAACTATCTCATATATACTTATATATTATTATGTTAATTTCAAAAACTACATGGATATACTATTCAATCAAATGGGAATGAACTATCATTCGTGGGTATGGTGGTTTACTGCCTCATGAACAGATTCCCTTTGTTTTCAATCATAAACATTCAACGCTATTTATGGAGATGAATTATATATTTATATTATATTTATGGGATATTTATAAATATATAAATATAATATATCATCAAATATTTTATCTTTACATTCACTGAAAAATGATATTTTCATTCATTTATATGTGTAGACTACCACATCTATGAAGCGATGGGGTTCGTTTTTCATCACCAAATAATAGGGATGGTATATATAAGTTCATTTAAATAAATAATATTTTATTTATGATATAATTATCATTTTTAGATATAAAATAACACTTACCTTATTTCCAATATGATCGTTGAAAATTGTGAATGTTACTAATGTGAACGTATGACCTAACATCTCCATTTTTTCAACTTAGTTCGTAGATTAAATACATAATTCATGGATAGTTTTAAAAGTATAATTGATGTATATAAATTATAATTATGTTATACTTATTAATCTGGATATTATTTAATAATGAAATCATAGACCACAGTCAACCTACCGAAGTCATTAGGGACATATAATCTGAATATCATCACAACGTCTGATATGGGCCTAAATGATTAATAAATTGAATAAAAACAGGTAATAGATAAAATAAAATGAATAATTAATATTAAAAAGGATATTATATATGTAAATAATTAACATAAGTTTATTATTAATTAGTAAAAAATTCATGTGATGAGTCAGACTCGAGGTATGTGATTTCATCTCAAATTACATTTATTTTGGAGTATTTTAATGTTATGGCCCTAATTTCATCTATATGGGGTATATACTACCCATTTTAAATATTATATTATGAATCCTACATAATTTTTCATATTTTATGTTAAAATTAATTTTACTTCATCAAAGGGTATTTGATTTGAAAGTGGAAAATTGATGAGGTGTTTTATAACACAATTTCAAATCATTGCGTTATACTTCAATTTCCTCATCTTTGTTATGACATAATTATGTGTGAATGGAAACTATAGTTTTGTTATTATGTATTTAAATTTTGTATGTGTGAATTTATGTATGTTCTCATAATCACTTATGGATTAATTATCACATAAAAATTTATTCTCATTATAAGTGTTTTATTTGTCTCAATCTATTTTTCATGACACATGTTTCATGTCATGCATCATGATTTCCATGTATGATGTACTTAAAATATCCTAAATTAATTGTTCAATATTAATTAATTAAATTCATGGGATTTATATAGCCATACCATACACATTATTCCAATTACTTTTGATTCAAAATTTACCAATTTAGTAAAGGATTTATATTATAATCTCCATTATTTTTGAGATTTTTTATGTTCAAGGTTTCTTTGGTGGAAATCATATAAAATTAATTTCTTGGAACACATCCCTTTTATTCAACTATGGTAATTAATGTATTTGACATGTTTTTTTCCCATTTCCCCCCTTATTTAGTAAAGAAACATCCAGAAAGTCATTTTTTATGTAATACTAGTCTTGTATCTTCTTTTATATATATAATAATTATCTAACATGTCTATATTTTCATTAAAATGTTTTAAATAATATTGATAATATTCTAAAATGATTTATTCAAACAGATGTTTTATTTTTTACAAAATGGTTTAAAAACGAATCTCTTTTCATTCTCCAAAAGAGGTACTTTATGATTTTTTTATAAAAGGGAAAAATGAATGTCTTTAACTTATATGGCATGAAATAAATTTTATATTATCATGACCACTCAATGTTCTGAATATTCTTTTACATGTTTGAATGATTCTTTTAAAATATAAATTTTTATATAATATTTGGGAAATATTTATTATTTAATGAAATTATTTTAAAGCAAACAATATATTTTCCCCAAGAAATTTTCCATGTGATATTTTAATGATATTTTCATCAAAAAAAATAACTATCGATGTTATGGATTGTATATAAATACTGTATATACGTCTCATACATGTAAAACTCTATCATTCTCCCTTCCTTTGATGGGGTAATATAGGTGTTAGGTTCATTTCCTAAATTCGTTATTTATGAAATTTCATATAATT
Organism: Viscum album; assembly: GCA_963277665.1. Classification (NCBI taxonomy): domain Eukaryota; kingdom Viridiplantae; phylum Streptophyta; class Magnoliopsida; order Santalales; family Viscaceae; genus Viscum; species Viscum album. Next base: position 2,121,858,927 of record OY728120.1, read on the forward strand.
ATAATTTGATAAAAGATTATGCAACCCATTTGCTTACATGGGTTTTTATTCTAATAATGTATTATGATTGATTTCCTTTTATCAACAATGTAATCATGAATATATTCTGATGGGGGCACCCTGATATTGTTTCAGTGCATTGAGTAATGTTTTTATCTCATGATACGTTATTTATGGGATTATGGAGTAAACCTAATACATTAGGGACTATATCCACCATGTGTTATTATATTGGTTGTTATACTTGACTTATCCTTATGTTGTGTTATATATTGATGCATGTTTCATATGATTCTATGAAATTATGATATCATTTTATTTATGATCTTCTCCCAAGTGATTAATCATGTGCCTTCTCTTTTTTGATTTGATTATATGTTTCATTATCATGTTTAATCCCTTATTGTGATTTATAACTCAATACATTATTTTATGTATTATTTAGGTTATCCTATACCGTTTTAGGATCTCAATGTTATTTAGGATATCACTAAGGAGATTAAAAATAAATATGTAATCTATTACTTTTTTTGGATGTTTTATATAATTTTTCTTCCAAATCCATTAGGACTCATGATCTATGGGTTGTAATTATTGGCTGTTTATGTTAAAAATCATGTAATAATGTGTGTAAAAGTATTGAGTCTCTATAGATGCAAGGTTTATGGTATAGGTTATGAAGATTATGTTGTATGGTATAGGGTTTAGGGTGATGGGTTTAGGGTGTAAGGTATAGGTTTTAGGTTGTGGGGAATAATATTCAAGGAGTAGGATTTTGGGTTTATGGTGTAGTTGGGTTTTGGGTGTAGATTCTAGGGTATAGGGTATAAGATTTATGGTGTATGGTATAGGGTTTAGGGTGTAGGATATAGGGTATAGTGTGTTTTGTATTGGGTTTATTGTTAAGGGTGTATGGTTTAGTGTGTAGGATATAGGGATTTCGGTGGAGGGATTAGCATTTAGGGTGTATGGTATAGGTTTTAGAATGTAGAGTGTAGGGTTTAGGGTGTATAGTATAGGTTTTAAGGTTTATTGGGTGTATAAAGTTTTATTTGATTTTTTCTATTTTTTAGAACTGTTATGGGGTTTTAGGTTTTAAGCTTTATAGGGTTTAGGGTTTTAATGGGTTCATATTAGTTTTTAGGGTTTTTATGGTTTTAAAGGTATTAAAGGAAAGGAAGATGTGAGGGTCAGGCAATTCCTAACCACCCCAAATATATTAGAGAAAAAATACGCAGCATACAAGGTAGGGGAGGGGTCAAACTACCCACACCTAAAAACCCTTAACAACCTCAAACCCATAAAAAAACCCAAAACAATCAAAAATCAACGAAAAACAAAACAAAAACCCACAAATCCAAGAAGAAACCCTCACCATAATCCAGCTAACAAACATCAAGAAGCTCACAACCAAGCAATGACCAACATCCAATCTCAGAAAAACCAGCATCCAGCACCTCCTACCCAAAACGAACCACCACCACCAGCACAAAATGATCATCACCAAAAGACACACAAAAACCAGCGACCAGAGCTCACATCCAAGCAAAAACCATCAACCATTCTCACAAAATCTAGCATATATCACTTCCTCACAACGAAGATCCACTGTAATAAGAACAGAACCATCAGCACCAATTTTCAACCAACAAACGTCATCACATTCCATCCAAACAGAAACCAGCTCATACCATCATTACCATCATTAAACGTTTCCCTACCAAAAAGATCAACCATCAGCAGCACTAACCCATTATCATTTGCAACCTCTATCATATCCTCACCAAGAAGAAACACTGTTAGAAACTTATAACTACTAGAATGAAACTCGTAACCAACATTTTCATCGCATCCTAGCCCTACAAAAAGCAGTAACCAACACCACCATTTCTGGAAACTGATCTATCCTTCCACACCACAAAACCCCACAATGACAAAAAACCTTTTTCTCATACAAACACGCACCAATTTCCCTAGCAGCATCAAAATCATCAAATGATCCAACTCCATCTCACCCAGAGACTCAAACATACCCCAAACCGAATGGCGAACCCAGCCATCATGCCACTCCACAAGAACAAAAAACTGTAGTAGTAGAAAGAAAAAACACCCACTAAACTGTAGCTGGTGGAAAACACAAACAACTAGGGCACCAAAAAATTGAAAAATCCACACCATACTAGAGATAACATACTACATTATAAGATCCATCAAAGATGGAACCAAGAAGTAAAGCATCAAGACAGAGTAAAGCCATTGAAAACTCAGATCTGGAACCATCATTGACTTCACCATCGACCTTTGAGACTGCGCCATGACCATAAGGAATCCATCATAGCCGCTGCCAAGGAACTTACAGAGCAGAAGTTCTGGGGAATATGAAGACGACGCCCGAGGAGGATCCATATCTACCATAGCCGAGCCAAAATGTCACAAAAACTAGACCATGTTTTCACTACATTTCCTGAAAACCAACCAACAGAGCCCATCACCATCAAGAATCCATCTTGTCTCCCACAATCGCAAAACTGATAGAGACATCTCGAATAGAACACCATCCACATCATAAATCCTGAACAAGATGCAATCAAAACAGCCGCCAAAGAGGGTTCCAAGAGGAAACCCTTGAGATCTCCACGTCGGGAGGGAGATCCTAGGAGAGAGTGGCAGAATTTTCATTTAAGGGTATTAAGGGTTTCATGGGTTTTTATGATTCTAATGGTATTTTCAGCGTCTAATGGTTTTGAAGGTTTTTATGGGGTTTTAGGGGTTTTATGTGTTTTCATAGGATATTTTAGGGTTTTCAGGGTTTTTTTAGGGTTTTTATGTGTTTAAAAAGTTTTTAGGTTTTATTTATTTAGGGTTTCTATGGTTTTTACGGTTTTAAGGGTGTTTATGTACTTTAGGTTTTTTATAGTTTTTATCATTTTGTTGTGTTATTTTTTTTATTATTTATTAGTGTTTTTATGTTTTTATATTTTTTGGGTGTTTCTTGAGTGTTAGGAGTTTCTAGGTTTTTTATGGTTTTATAGTTTCTTCCGATTTTAAGGGGGATTTTGTTTTTAGTTATTTTATTGGTTTTGTGGTAGAATAAGGGGTTTTATGGTTTTTATGGGGTTATATGATTTTAGGTTATTTTAGGGGTTTTGATGGGTTTTAGGTTTTTTTATTTTTTTATCCTTTTCCAATTATTGCATGTTTTTGGGGTTTTTAGGGTTTTTAGTGGTTTTAGGGTGTTTTAATTTTTTTTAGGATTTTATTTTTGTTTTTAATGTCTTTATATTTTTAAGGTTGTTTAGGGTGTTTTAGAGAGTTTATGGGTTTTATTTTTTTTAACGTTTATTTTTTTATGGATTTTTACATATTTTTAGGGTTTCATGTTTTTTAATGGTTTTATAGTTTTTGTGGCATTTATGGGTAATAGTGTTTAAATTTTTTAATGTTTTTTTGGTAAATTAGGTTTTTAGGTTTTAGGGATTTTTTGTTTTTATGTATTTTTATAGTAATTATGGGATTTTATTGTTTTTTGTATTTTTTGGGTTTTTAAGGATTTATTTTTTATGGTTTTTTTAGATTTTAAGGTTTTGGTGGGTGGTTTAGGATTTCTTTTGTATTTTATGTTTTTTAGGTTTTTTTTGTTTTTAGTATTTTATGATTTTTTATGGATTTTAGGGGTTTAGGGTTTTCGTTTTTTAGTGGTTTTCATTAGTTTTTAGAGTTTATTTGGGTATATTAGGGGTTTTAGTGTTTTCTATTGTTTTAGTGGTCTTTTTATCTTTATATGGTTTTAGGGTGTATAATGGTTTAACAGTACTTTTAGGATGTTTAGAGTCTCATAAGTTTTTTAGGATCTTTTAGGTCTTTTAGGGTTTTTAGGATTTTTAGGGTCTTTTAAGGTCATTTAGGGGTTTTATGGTTTTTTTGGACTTTTAGGATTTTAGGATTTTTTTTCAATTTTTAGTGGATTTAGGATTATTTTGGGATTTTAGTGTTTTTTGGGCCCTTTTATGTGTTTTAATGATTTTTCATTTCCTTTGGGGATTTTATGTTCCTTCACGGTTTTGGGGGTTTTGGTTCCATTATTCTTTTATGGTTTTTAGTGTCCTTTATGGTTTTTATTTGATTTTTATGGTACTAGGATGTCATAGGGGTTTTAGGGACTTTTTATATATTTTTTATATTTTTAGGGGGTTTTATGCTTTTAGAATCTTTTATGGGTTATAGTGAATAATGGTCTTTTAGGGTTTCAAGACTCTTTGGTCGTTTTAGGGTTTTTTGTTTTAAGGGGTTCTAAGGGACCTTTAGTTTTTGTGACAGTTTTTAGTGCTTTTTGGGTTTTATGTGTTTTTAGTATAATGGGGGTTTTTGTGTTTTTTGGGTTTTTAGTGTTTTAATGGGTTTTAGTTTTATCAATGTTTTTTATGATTTTTATTGTTTTAAGGGTTTAATAGTTTTAGGTTTTTAGGGGTTTAAGTGTTTTTAGGGTTTTAGTGGATTTTAAAGGGTTGTAGGGGTTTAAGGTATTTATGTTATTTATGGTATTTATGGTTTTTTCTTTTGTTTTTGTGGTTTTAGTCTTTTTGGGTATTAGGGGTTTTATGATTTTGTAGGGGTTTTAAAGGGTTTTGAATTTTTATGGGTTTTTAACGATTTTTCAGTTTTTCTTGGCATTTAGATTTTTTAGGGTTTTAAGGGGCTTTATAAATTTTATGATTTTTGTGTTTTTTATATTTTTTTGGTGTTTTAGGGAAGCTTGGGACTTTTAAGGGATTTGGGGGGTTTTTTGGGTTTTAAGTAATTTCATATATTTTTGTGTGTTTTTAATGTTTTTTAATGTTTTTTTAAAATATTTTAGAGTTTTATTTTGTTTTTAGAATTCATAGTGGTTTTTAGTCTTTTAATGTGTTCTAGGACATGCTAGGGTTTTTATACTTTTAGGGGTGTTATGGTCTTTTAGTATATTTTGGGGTTTGTTTGGGCCTCTTAGGGTTTTTATGTTTTTTCCACATAATATTTAATGGTTTCTTTTAAATTTATATTTTATGTGAAAAATAATAATTATTCCATGATTAATTTTCTAGAGATGTTGGGATAATTACCTAGTTGACCACAATCAAACTACTGAAGTCATTTTGGACATATGAGACAAATGTCGTCAAAACCCTTGATATAAACATAAATGATTAAGAAATAGAATGAATCATGGAAATAGTTAAATTAAAATGAATAATTTTCCAGAATAAGGATCTTAATTATTTAAATAATTAACAAATGTTTTTTATTTTAGGGTTAAAAAATATACGTGATGAGTAGGACTTTTTATAAAGGATTTTGTCTCAAATTTCCTTCATTGAGGTATATTTTCATTTTATTAATACAATTTATTTTACACGGAATATAGACTATGATTTTACATTTTCTAGTATGAATCATTCTTAATTTATGGTATTTTATTTTGAAATTAATTTTACTTCATTCAAGGGGATTTTATTTGATATTTAATAAGAAGTAAGGTGTTTTATAAATCAATTTCCATTTATTGGGTAATACTTCAACTTCCTCATATTTATTATTCCAATAATAATTTTGAATTGATATATAAATTATTTTATTATTTATTTAGACATTTTTTTGGTCTTATATATGTTCATATAATCACATCATTTATTAATTATCACTTCAAAAATAATATGGCTGTTGTTTTATTTCTCTCAATATTTTTTTCAGACATGTTTAATGTTATACTACATGATTTCACTATATGGTTTGATTACATCCACATGAATGAATTTGGTAATATTACCTCAATTAATTTTTGTTATTTATAGAGTAATATCATAATATTTCATCTATTTTATTTTGATTCAATCGTTACCAAAGTGGTAATGGGTTTTTGTCATAGTCTCCATTCATTTGGATATTTTTTATATTCCACGATAATTTGGGGGAAATAATAGAAAATTATTTTCTTATAACAAATCTATTTTATTTTCCTCTAGCTATGAATGCAGTCCAAATTTGTTTTCCCATTTCCTTCCTCATTGAAAAAATAAACATGAATAAAGTTTTTTATGTAATACTGATCTGATATCTTATTTAGATACGAAATATTCCTCTTAAACGTACATACATTCCTTAAATTGTTTTAAATAATGTTTTTAATACTCTCAATTGATTTTTAATGAAATTATTTCCATTGTTTTAATTTCTAAAAATGTTTTAAAAGTAATCATTTTTTTTGTTTTCCAAATGATGAACTTTTGACTTTTTTCTACAAATGTTTGAAAGGATGGTTTTCTTTTAACATATATGACTTAAACGAAATTAATGTCCATCATTAAAACTAAATTATTTGATGATTTCGTTAAAACTTTAAATGATTATTTTAAAAGGCAAATTTTTCTACAATATTTTGTAAATTTTTATATTTTAAGAATCTATTTTAATGGGAAATGGTGTTTTGATAAAGAAATATTCCATGTGATCATTTAAAGACATTTTCATTAATGAAAACAAACATTTATATTTTTAATTACTTCTAAATTATCTATATATGTATCTTACATATATACCTATCTCATTATCCCTTCATTTTTAGGGTAATACATGCCTTATGTTCATTTCTCAAATGCCTTTTTTTCATAAAATTCCCATTTAATAAGATACGAGGAATGATTGTACAACTTATATATTTCTGTATGTAATTATAATTATTATTTATTATGATAAATTTCCATTTATAGAACACATAATTATGAATATTTTATGGTAGTTTCATCCAAATAGTGGTCCAATTAGTTATGTAAAAAAACTTCTAATGAGACATTACGTATAGGATTAGGGAGTAAACCTATTCCACTCTGGTATTTTTTCCACCATTTGACTAGTCCTGGTAGTTTACCTTGTCTTATTCTTATATTGTTTTATATATCCCTACCTATATCCTATGTTTCCATTATCTTATTATACAATTTTTATAATATTATACTCCCATGTCATTATTAATGAGTCCTCACTTTTAAGATATCATGTTATGCTTTATTATTATGTTTACTTCTTTATTGGGATTTTTAGATCTCCCCTTTCATTTATATATTCCCCAGGTTATCTGATTCATTATTAGGAGATCAAATGTATTAGTATCCCCCTATGGAATATAAAAATAAAAATAGTGTGTTTTAGTTTCTTTTTTATGTTTTATGGAACTAGTATTCCAAATACACTAGACCTCATGATATTTGGGTAATGATTATTATATTTTTAAAACAAGAATCATGTAATAATATGTGTAAAAGGATTATATTGTTATATGTATAGGGTTTAGGGTGTCAAATATAGGATTTATAGTGTATGGTAATGGGTTTTGGATGTAGGTTATATGGTGTAAGGTATAGTCTATAGAATATAGAGTATAAGTTTTAATGTGTAGGGTTTATTGTCAAGGTGTAGTAGCATTTTGTTGGTAGGGTATAAGTTATAGGGTATATAGTTTGAGGTGTATGTATTAGGGTTTGGGGTTTAGGGTATAAATGTTAGGGTGTAGTTTTCAGGTACAAAGTATATGATATTTGGTTTTAAGTGTAAGGTTTTGTGTAGGGTTTATGGTTTTGGGTGTAAGTTGTAGGGTTTATAGGTTAGGGTATATGGTTTAGGGTGTTGGGTATAAGTTTTATGGTCTTTCTCTATTTTTATTATGTTTAATTTTTTTTTTGTTTTTAGGGTTTTTGGGTATGTTATGCTTTATAAGGGTTCTGGGGGTTTCAGTGTTTTTAGGGTTTTTATGTTTTTTTGGGTTTTATGGTTTTTATGTTTTTAGGGGTTTTATGAGTTTTTATTATTTTTATTGTTTTTTGTGATAATGGGGGGTTTTAGGGGTTTAGGTTTTATTAGATATTGTATAATTTTCAGGTTTTTTGGGTTTTAGTGATTTTATGGTTTTTTTGGGTTTTATGATATTAGTGGTTTTTTAGTTTTTTCAGGGTTTTATGCAGTTTCCTAGGGTATTTTTAGATATTTATGGTTTTATTAGGGGTTTTACATGTTTTTAGGATTTTAGGGGTTTTATGGGTTTTAGGTGTTTTTAGGTCTTTCAGTAGTTTTTAATGTTTCCTGGTATATTTTTGGATTTAGCATTTTCAGCATTTTTTTGTGTGTAAATTTTAATTTTGGTTTTTATGGTATTTAAGGATTTTAGGGCTGTATGGGTTTTATATGTTTTTGTTATTTTTTGGTTGTTTTATATTTTGATGGTGATTTGGGGTTTCAGTGTTTTTTGGGTTGATTTAGGGGTTTTAGGGTGTTTTTTATTTTTTAAGGTTTTGTGGGGTTTTTGGTTTTTATGGAATTTTAGGGTTTTATTTTTTTCAGGTTTTTATGGTTTTTAGGGAGTTTAATGGGTATTATGGGTCTTTAATGATTTTAAAGATATTTTTTGAGTTTTTTTTGGAATTTAGGCATAGAAGATGAAAGGGTCGGGCTATTACCGGCCCCCCCACCCAAATTATTACAAAGAAAAAGAGACTCAGCAGACAAGGGAGCGGAGGGGTCAATCGACCCACACACAAAAACCCTTAATGACCCAAGACAAAAGACCAAAAAACGAAAAAAAGAAAACACACAAGGGAAAGCAGCCACCACCATCATCCAGCATCCCAGCATCCAGCATCTCGCAGCATCCAAACTCAAAAAACCAGCATCCAGCACCTCCCAGCCAAATGACAACCAGTGCAATATACATCCATTAGCACCAACAACACCATTTCAAACCACCACAATCATTCACCACCATCAAAATAGACCAGAAAACCATCCAGCCAACCAACACCAGAACAAAATCCAGCACCAACACCAAAACATCACAGCCACACAGCATAACCATCTCATCCAATCCATCTCACCCCAAAAAACCATTCCATCAAACCAAATCTCCAACACCCACATCAAATCAAATCCTCCATTGCATGTCAAAAACCGTCGCACAGAACCAAAACCAAAGACCATAAGAAGCAGCAAGAGACAGAGAGTCAGAAGAAGAACCAAAGCCTCCCTCCTCCAAGAAATAGGACCCGAATCTGAGTGCACCAAGCCATAGCTACAGCCGACATCCAACCAGGAAGACATTTGAGGGACCAGAAGCATGCCGGGGTTGACACCGCGCCCTCCAGATCTGGCGCAAGGAAAACGAAATGGAGGAGCCATGCAGACAAGCTGGCGTCGGGACCACCAGATCTGCAACTAACCACGAGCTAGAAGGGAAACGAAGCCGAGTCTCTAACTAGGCACGCCAGAAGCCGACTGGAATGGACCTTGAGCTGGGAGGGGAACCTTCACAGCAACGAAACCAGGTCCCCAAACAAGGAATGCCAGAATATTGGAACAAACCTGAAGAATGAGAGGGTCACTTCGAAACCTGAAACCAGGAACCAAGAAGTAAGATCATGAGGTGGGACGCGCATCGGGCAAGCCGGGCCAGATCCCCCTATCCGAAGACCCAATGCACCAGATCTGGAGCAATCTGGGCACGACCAAGCCACCACCGCACCGACCAGAGCATGCAAAGCCAACACCAACGGTTTCCGAGCCAAAGAGGGATAGGAAGCACCAAGGTCGGACCGCACTGGAGGAGGAAGGAGGAAGACAGCAGAGGAAAACCTAGGCAGCGCAAGGAGGAGAGGAAGTCGCCGCTCAGAGGCCTCTCAAATTTCTTGAGGGGATTTCTTTTCAAATTTTGGAATTTAGGGGGTTTAGGGTGATTAGGGATTTTTGGGTTTTTAGATTTTATTAAGGGATTTTATGTGTTTTTATTGTTTTTAGGGATTTTCATGATTTTTATGTTTTTATGGATTTTAAAGCCTCAGGGTTTTTTAGGGTTTTAATGGATTTTAGGGTTTTGGGGGCTTTTATTGTTTTTAATGTTTTTCAGGGATTTATATATTTTTTAGATTTTTTAGTTTTTTTTGAATTTTTTTTGGGGGGGGGGGGGGGTTGGGTTTCTTAAGGTTTCTTTTGGTGTTTAAGTTTTGAGGTTTTATTCAAGGTTTTATGGATTTTGATGGTTTTTATGTTTTTAAGGATTTTAGGGGGTTTAGGGTTTCTTTTGGGATTTTAGGATTTTTAGGGTTTTTAATTTATTTTACTATTTTTAGGGAATTTTATTGTTTTTTGGGGTTTTTGGGTCTTTAAGGGTTTTAAGGGTCATTTAGGGATTTCATAGGATTGTTAGGGTCTTTTAGGTGTGTTAAATGTATTAGGATCTTTTAGGGTTTTTAGGGGGATTAGGGTTGTAGGGGTATTAGTGTATTTATGGATTTTTTTTGGATTTTTAGGTTTATTTATGAGTTTTTAGAGCACATTAGTTTTTTAGGGTTTCAAGTTTACTTTACGTATTTTTAGTTTTTTTTGGGTTCTTTTGGGGTTTTTGGGGTTTTTGGGTCTTTTGGGGTCTTAACTTCCTTTAGTGTTTTATGTGACGTTAGAGGCTTTTAGGTTTTTTTGGGTACTTTATATACATTTCGTGTTTCTAGATTAATTTAAGGGTCTTTCGGGATCTTATGTTCTTTTAGGGTTCTTGGGGATTAAGTCATTCTATGGGTTTTAGGTTTATTATGGTTTTATGGTATTTATGGGATTTTAGCATCCTTTAGGGGTTTTATAAAATTTAATATTTTTTAGGGTTTTTAGTGGTTTTTAGGATTTTTATGGTTTTTTGTGTTTTAAGGTGTTTTTTTTTGGGTTTTTGGGTTTTAGGACCCTTTAAGGGATTAATATATTTTTAGTGTTTTTAGGGTTTTGAAGGTATTTCAATGTTTTCAATGTTTTTGGGATTCATGTGGTTTAAGTGTTTTAAGGGTATTTATGGTTTTACGCTTTTAGGCGGGTTCTATGGTATTTTATGTTTTTAGGGGTCTTAGGGATTTTAGGTTTTTAGGGGTTTTAGGTGTTTTTTTGTTTTTTTGTTTTTTGTCAGATTTTTAGGGTTTTTTGGGTCTCTAAATGGGTTTTAGGATTTTATGGGTTGTAGGGTTTTTTGGGTTTTTATTTTTTTAGTGTTTTTTTTCTTTTGTCTTACTTTTAAATAATTTTAGGATTTTTAGGTATTTTTATTTATTTTTAGGGATTTTATGGTTTTTGGGTTTATCGGTTTTTCAGTATTTTTAGGGGTATTATGGTTTTAGGGATTTTAGGATTTTTTTTATAGTTATAATGGATTTTTTATAGATTTTTATTTTTTTAGTGTTTTTGGGTTGTTTTATGGATTATGGGGGGCTTTCGGTTATGTGAAGGGGGTTTTTAGGATTTCATGGGTTTTGTAGTTTTTAGGGTATTTTAGGTTATTTTTGGGGTTTTTGGGTCTTTTAGGGTTTTAGGGTTTTTCATAACCATATTTAATGGTTTCATTTAAAATTATAAATGATTTATAAAAATGTTAATTAATTCAAAATTATTATTTTGGAGATTTTAGAATAATTTTCTTGTTGACCTTTGTCAACCTACCAAAGTCATTTGGGACAAACGAGTCGAGTATTGTCAAAAAATTCAATTTGAACATTAATTTTAATGTAATTGAATATAATGTTGTAATAGATAATATAAATTGAATAAATATCATTTAAATGGTTCTTAAGAAATCAAATAATAACATATGTTTATTATTCAGGAGTTAAAAAACGTATAGGACGTGTCTGAATCAAGGTAAGAGATTTCATCTTAATTTATTTTAATTATGGTATTTTTTATGGTTAAGTACCTAATTTATTTAATATGGTCCTTGTACTGTCCTTTTTATATGTTATATTCACAATCCTTCCTTCATAATGTTATTTTTTGTTACAATTCATTTTTCATCATCCAAGGGTATTTGATTTGAATATTACCAAGTGGTAATGTGTTTCATAACTCAATTTTGAATCATTAGGTTATACTCCTACTACCTTATATTAATTGTTCCTTGATTACGTTTGAATGGATATATAAATTTTTTTATCATGTATTTAATATTTTTTTAAGTATTTATATATGTTATCATAATGACTTCGTGGATTAATTTTCACTTCAAAAGTTTTGTTCTTTATAGGTGTTTTCTTTGTCTCCATCATTATTTATTAAGACATGTTTCATGTCGTGATCCATGATTTAAATTAATGGGGTACCTAATGCCTCATGAATTAATTTTTAAAAATTATTTCAATCATTTCATATGATTTAAATTTCCATATCATACTCTTTCTTTTAATTAGTTTTGATTCAAATGTTACCAATGCAGTGAAGGTTTTATGTTATATTCTCCTTTATTTTTTATTTTTTTTGTAAAGTTTCCTTTGGGGGAAATGATATACTATTATTTTCTTGAACCACATACCCATTATTATCCTAAATTCATTATTATTTTTTACATGATTGGTTTAAATTTCCTCCCTTATTGAATAAATAAAAATCAATAAAGCTGCTTGTAAGTAATAAAAACATATATATTCTTTAAGATATGGAATATTTCTATTATATATATATATATATTTTCCATAAAATGTTTTAAAGAAGGTTTTAACTATTTTTCAAGGATTAATTAAAAATATTTTTACCAACATTTTTCCTTTTAATGAATGGTTATAAAAGAATCTTTTTTTAATTTTCTGAATTATGTACTTTTTGACAATTTTGTAAAAAATTATGAAAGAAATGTTTTATTTGAACTAATATGTAAAGAATGAGATTTATGATCATCATAAACTCTCAATGATTTTAATATTACTTTAAAATATTTCTGGATTCTTTAATTGTATAATTTTTTTGGAAATTTATGATTTTAAAGAAGTTGTTTGAATGTGAATATGGTATTTCCTCAAGAAATATTCCATGTGATATTTTAAAGAAAATTTATTCAATAAGGACAAACATTGTTGTTATGTATTTATTATAAATTTTGTATATATATCTCTTAAAATATACCTTGATCATTCTCCCTTACCTGGATGGGGTAATACATGCCATATGTTCATTTCTCAAATACATTATTTATGAAATTTCCTTTTATTATCACATGTGGAAAGATTATGAAACCCATTTAATTCCATGGTTAATTATTTTGATTATGTATTTTGATTTATTTTTTTTCTTGAACACATATTCAAGAACATTTTATAACATGTGAACCTATATAGTTGTCCAATGCACTGGGTAATGTTCTTTTCTCATGAGAGGATGTGTGTGTGATTAAAAAGTAAACCAAATATATTGTGGGACTTTGAGTTGTGAATCCCAATATGAAAAGGTCATCCCAATTCAGGAAACATTGAATATTATCTTCTTCTCTTATTACTATGTAAAACTAACTTCTTCCATAAAATACATAATCTAAAAACATATTCTTTCTAGAATTGTGGTTATTCTATATCCTCTTTCATGAGTGATGAAATTCAAAAAATACATGATTACTCTCCTCATATTTATAGTCTTGAAATAATGGTTTACGTAGGATTATGAAAATTTTCTCTCGCTTTACAAAATTTCCTAAATATTCAATCATTATTAAAGCTTATATCTTCCTTTGACTCACTCAATTCCCCATGAAATCTGGATCTTCCTTTCACTCATTCAATTCCCCTCGAAATCGATATCTTTTTTTGACTTCTTCAACATTCGTTTAATTTCAGATCTTCTTTTGAATTTACCTCCCTTTAGTATTTCTGACAAATCATCATTTCGATTCTAGATTTTCATTCTAATTTACCTATTATGATTATTCAAATTTCCCCACTTCGATTTCTCTATTCTGATTTCTGCATTCTGATTTCTCCATTATGATTTGTCAATTCATATTTCTCCATTCTGATTTCATAATTCTGATTTCTATGTTAAAATTTCACCATACCAACAGATAAAAAAAACATACATACACTTCAAACATAAAGTTCCCCTATTTCAATATTTTTGTTGAATTTTTTAAACTCTTCAAGAACATTTCTATGCTTAAACAAATTTCATTCAAAATAGAATTATGATCAAAACCAGTATGAAAAAGATAAATATGAAACAATAAATTCTTATTTTTATTTTCTCATGATCCACATGGAAAACGACTCAACCTTTCTTTTTATTCAGATTTTTTATTATATGTGTGACTTCTTCATGACATTGAATCATTTAATATCATATTCAATTTCATTTGACTTATAATGGAATTTATTGTAGCTTATTATTCCTCCATAAAAATCATTCTTTCATACTTAGCCTAAATATGATTTTTTAATACAATTTTCACTACCAATTCTCATCAAATGAAATGATCAATACAATTGTCGACACTTATTATCCCCCTTTCATTCATCAAGATATCATCACATGTTTGAAAACATACTTATAATTTTTGAGAAATAAAAAACAGGAAAACATCATCATATTTGTATCAGATTCAAGATGAATATGATTCTCTTCCTCACTATGATCAGAACCTCATTCTGAACTGAAGGTGAGTCCGTTGATCCTTTTCCTCCAGAAAATATCTTCTAACTATGATGGAATTTCATGATCACTATTTGTCGGATTTCCGGAGAAAAAAAAATTAATTTTATTTTCAACATTTACAATTCGAATTGATTTATCCTTTTTGATAGTAATGGATAATACACTTTCAAATAAAACTTATTCACCTTCAATGAACCTTTTACAGCTAACATGGTCCCAATAATCCCCCCTCTGAATTTTTTTTTCAACCAATATTCATAAATAACATGACATTATATCCTCAATGTATGGATTACTTATGAAAAATTATAATCCTACATGATCTAACTCATTATAGTAAAATACCCATCATTGAAAACATAACCATACCGTCCAAAAGTAGTGACTATGAAACCACTTTAGCATTCCTCCTCATCTTTTATTTTCTCATCTTTCATCATCATCTTTCTTCATCAACTTTCTTTCTTACTCAACTTTTTCCATAGCTTTCTTCCCCAAATTTCTTTCTTTCTCTTCTTTTCTATATTTCACCATATTCCCTAGAATAAAAAAATTATTTCCTATAACTAATCCAAAAAATAGTTAGAATTTTCTAGACACTTACATGATGGATTCAATGATTAAACACAAATCCCCGTTTATGAATGTATCCATAAGGATAGATTTATGAAATAATTACCCCCTTAAAAACACTATCCAAAGGTAAGATAAGAGATTGGAAAAAATCATACCTCAAACTGGATGATAAATAGGTTTGATACCCATGTTCAACCTCAATTGATAAAAATGTTCCTTGTTAATGATTTTGTGAATATGTCAATAACTTGTTTTGATATAGGAACATACTATAGATTCAATTCATTATTCTCCACATTCTATTTTATGAGGTGGTAGTTTATGTCAATATGATTTGAAAGAGAATTTTGTGTTGGGTTATTTTTAAGTTTGAATTTACTTTTATTATCACATCCCAAAAGAAAGTATAACATAACATCAACAACTAATTATTATAACTGAGTTTTGATCTATATAATTTTTGTACAGGCTTGAGTAGCAGAAACATATTCTGATTTATATTTACTAAGAGTTACTAAATTTTATTTCCATGTATTCCAACTGATAGAACTTTTACCTAGAAAGAAAACTTCACCAAATTTGGATTTTCTATCCTCAACACTTCCTTCCCAATAAGAATCTCAATAGACAAAAAAGTCAATAATTATTGAGATGTCATACCTACATCCAAAAAAATTTTTCCCTTTGATATATCTATGAATTATTTTTCCAAAAATTAAATGTGATTGTTTAGTTGAAATCTGAAATCTTTCACATATGGTAATATCATATACAATGTCGGGTCATGAGGAAATAAAATATAACAAAATTTCATTCAGTTTTTGAAACTCTTTCTAATGAACATCCTTACCTTATCCACCTTTAGACAACTAGGTTCCCATTGAAATCAATGTGGAAACTGGTTTGATTTTTCTATGATTAACTTCTTAAGAAGTTCATTGAAAAATTTTATTAGAAAAAAATTCTTAATTTGAATGATTTGTAACCCTAGAAATGATTTCATTTCACCAAAAATTTACATTTCCAAAAACCATTCCATCACAGTAGAAAATATTTCACATGTTCTTTAATCATTCCTAACAATGATAATGTCATCATTATAAACAATTATTATGAGGGAAAACTCTTGAGTTTTATTGATGTAAATATTTCTATCAACCCTTCCCTTCTGGAAACTCATCGTCTTTAAGAGGGTATCCAATTTGGTATTCCATTCCCACATATCCTGTTTTATTATATAATAATATTTATTCAACTTACACACATAAATTTCATCATTCCCAATAACAAATACACATGGTTTTTCAATGTAAACATACTCATCAAGATCGCCATTCAAGAATGTAGACTTCACATCCATTTGAATGATTTTGTAACTTCATTGTATAGTAATAAAAAGAAATATTGGGATTGTTTTTAACCATTCCATTGAATCCAAGGGCTCATAAAAATTAATACTTTCAATTTGTGAGTAACCTATACACACTAATATTGCGTTTTTCGTTATCATTTCACCTTATTCAATCATCTTGTTTTAAAAAACCCACTTTGTACCAATATCATTTCTGTTTTACAATTTGGGTATAAGTTCTCAAGTGTCATTCTTTTTAATCTAATAAAGATCGTAATTCAAAACAATACCCCCTAACAAATTATATAAAGCTTCAATAACATATTTCATCTTGATTTTTGAATTCGAATAAGTATGTCTAACAATTTTTTATGTTCTTCATGTTTGAAAATTATGATGTTGATCACCAATAATGTAATGAGCCTCCACTAGATTCCTCATCCTAGGATGAGTTATTTGAGTTTCATCCTCATGTATTGAAATAGATGAGTCATATTCTTCTTCTTGAGTAGGATTATAATTGTCATTATCCATATCTGAATTGTTAATAGAACATTCATTATCATTCTCAACATGCTTTTCATTATGAGTCTTTTTATCCTCCCCAACATTTTCAATAACATCTACATCAAAAGAATCCACAATTGTTTCTTTTTATTTGGTAAAACACATGTATCCTCTTTGTTATGGATCATATCCAATAAAAATCCCCTCGTCAACTCTTTTCTCAAACATTCAATGGTTTCCAACTTTCTTCTTTAAAATATATAGACTCCAAAGGGCTCTAATGTGTTTCAAAAATAGAGTTTTTCCATAAAATATTTCATAATAATTCATAACTAAAAATGTCATGTAGAAACATTAGTTTTGAATATACACAATAGTACACATGAATTTCCTCCATTAGTAATGAGAAAGACCATATTGATGTAATATAGTCCTCCCAATTTCCACCAGACTTCTCTTCTTTCATTCAAAAACCCCATTCTGTTGAGGAGTTTATAGTGAATTGAACTCATGCCTAATTCCATTCCTCTCAATATAACATTAAATTTTTTTATTCTTATACTCACCACCATTATTAGTCCTCAAAATCTTCATTAAATAATCTCATTCCTTCTCAGTTTTCCTCCTAAAATATTTATACATTTTCAAAGCATATGACATATGTTTCATATACATAACACAAGTGATGAAAGTTAAGTTATCAATAAAAGTAATTAAGTACTTAAATCTAATTTTTTATTCTTTTTTATTTTGTCCACATATATCACAATGAATAATTTCTAGGGTTTATATTAAACAAATCTCAATATTCTTTTGAACTGATATTGTAATTTTTCTTTTCTGAAAAATTGTGAAACACAAATATATTCTTCTTAAAAAATTAATATTTTCATAGAAACAATAGTATTTCTATAGGTTGATCATGTTTATTTTGAATATATTTCCCAACCATTTATGAAACAATATATTTTCTTCCACCATACCCAAGTAACAAGATTACTATATTTCACCAACTAGAAATATGTTTAATTTTGTATATTGGAATCTTATGTTTTTTTTTCATATTCCTCACTCTTTACAAAAAAAATCATACTATTGGAAGATTAATTTCTTACGCTTATCACTGTGTTTTTGAAAAACTCATCATATTGCGTTTCATCCCATAAACATATAATTGTATCTAGGATTTCATCCTTTATTTCCTAAAGATGGGTTATCCAAAAACTTTGATTTTCATCGATTCAAACATATAGAATGTCATCATTACGTATTTGATAAATTTCACAATATTAAACAAAATAATGTCTCCATTCATATGAGAAGAAAAATCACTATCCCAAATTCGTGGTTGTTCCCATTTTATTGCTTTCATAGAAGTTTCACCAATAAGATTTTTTTTCTCCCTTTTCTTTCTTCATCTCCATCATCTGAGAATTTTTAAGAAACATTTTTTCCGATAAAAAAAAGTCAAAACCCTTAAAAAGATGTCCAATTTGTTCAAATATTTCAGTAATAATTCCATGTGTTGGAACCTATTCTCAACTATCACACCAACCTTCTAATGTTTCTCCCAAACATCCTTCACAGGCCTCTTCTTTTAAGAAGATTGACTCCCCCTCAAATTGCGCCTTCTACAACCTGTGTAATAGAAATAATGTTGTTCGTTGAATCAAAAATTATTTTTTATATGTTTGAATCCACCAAAATACAAGCAGTATCCATATAAAGATAATTTTCCGATGAAACTTTTGGATTGACTGGTGTTGTGAGTATGTTTCTTTGTAACCTTCTTAACATAAAATTGTTGATGACCATCCTTTCTATTTTCAACCTGAATATTCTTTCTCATACATATTTTTTATATGTATTCGAATGGGAAGTTGAAGAAAATTTCTATTTTCATAATGTTTTGAAATTTTTTTGGACACAATGTTTTTATAAGATTCTAATTTTTCAACTTCTGTCAACTTTGGCCACATAAATAACCTTCCCAACTTTCTTATTCTTAGAAACAACTACATCCTTATTATAGAACTTTTAAGGTAACTTTTATTGATCCTTATTAGGTTTATCCTAACTATAACATTAACTATATTCTGAGATAGAGTTTTTTAATCTTCAAGCCCTCTATTCATCATTAGAATATTTTAATTGGATAAGTTCTAGATCTTATTCATTTTTTCTTTAGAATTACTTCCATATGTTCATTAAGATTCTAATATTCCTAAAGATATTTCGTTAAATCATAAATCTATTTCAACATATTTGAATTTATCTTCAAGAAAAAGTTATGGATTATTTTATTAGGTTTTTTTATTCTTCCGTATTCAGATTTCTTTCTATTTCCTTATAATCTTTCTCAAATACTCTTTCAATTATTCTTTAACATGAAATTTTAATTGATTTTCTTCTTCTCCATAACTTCTTCTTACGAACTCTTAATTATTCACCATTGAAATAATTTTTTCCCTCTATCAATTTCCATTGATATTTCATATTCTGATTCACTTTCTTTTTTTTTGTTCATCATTAGATAAGGAAATTAATATTTTATATTTAAATAACTTTTTATATTTCTCTATATAAAAATGATTTATTGTTATCACAAAATTTCTTCAATGACCTTCTCCAAATTCATTCTTCATCATCACTATTCTCTTATTTATTTCATTGAGGAAAATTAGTAGTAATGTTCCTAATGAATCCAAATTCAAAACATTTCTAGTGAATCTTCCCTTTATATATACCTATACTTATCCTCACATATTTAGAAATATAGGATAAAATATCATTATGATTTTAACGTACCTTTTATTAGACTTATAGTCATCTACATCATCTAACTCAAGAACCTTCTTAGTATTTAATTTCCTAGATTCTTTAAAATATATTTTTCTATGAGTTTGGTTTTCTATTTATAATATTCTCCCTTCTCATTTAATAATTTATGTGAGTGATATGAAAATCATCTAAAGATAATGTTTCAGGGTCTCTATCTTCTAATAAAAAAACATTAGCATCAAACATGTCAGGAAGAATTATTTGGATATTTCAATCAATTATATAATCCTCAAACGTTTCACCAAGACATCGAATAGTGTTGAAAATGTAATTTTCCTTGAAAAGGAGTCCCCAACTGATTCATACTCTCCCATTTTCAGATTTTCATACTTCAGCCTCCATGTTTTTTATTTTTCTATCTTCACATTTGTATTACCTTGATAATTGTTTTTAACATATTCAAAACACCATTCACATTGGAAACACCATTCAATATTACAAATTTTATTTCATAAAGTGATGAGAGTAAACCATTTTTTTCTCTTCCATCATTCTCAATATTCTTCTTTTCAATGCTAGTAAGTATAACTGTGTTATTATTATGAAGAAATCCATCTATTTTGACTTCAAGAACTTCATACCCATGTGACATATGATATTGAAGCATTCTATCTTTCCAGATATGATAGTTATTATAATAAAATATTTTAATCCCATTATTGTTCACACAATTAATATTCTCCATCATAATAAGTCTTTCAAAAAATCATAAAAGTGTAAACCATTGGAAATTTTTCTCATATACAAATTGATAGTTCAAAACTAGGATTCATGCATCACTAAGAGGAGGAGGATATGAATCAGTGACATCTCTTTCTTTTAAGATTAATTTCTTAAGAAAAATCCTTCACCCCTTGTTAAATATTTCATTCTCTAAGAAAAACAACCAAAAACATAATCACAGGAACACAAGAATTGACAAGGTTAACTACTCGATAAGATTAACTAGTCCTTGGTATGGTTTGGAAATAATCCAATACCACACCTTCCACTAGAAAACAATCCTTTTGTGGGGAATTCAATAAATAAGATATTATATTACACTAATGTATTACTATGTTCAATAAAATAGTTAATGTACTTCATGTTGCACAAAATGATGTATTAAATTTTTTTCTATCAAACCTGTAATGGTGCTTCGTGATCAATTTTATAAAATATGATATTCCAAAACAATTCCCCAAATTTTCACCTATAAGATTGTAAGAATATCCTAACCGTTGTAATAATATGTAGTTTGATTCCCCAGTCTAATTCCCAAGTCTAATTTTCAAAATATAAAATATATTCTTCCATCAAAATGCCACTGAGGTAATTCTAAACCATTTATAATATGAGATTGGAAAACCCAGCTTGATAACCATGTTTGATTCCCAAATCTAATTTTCTCAATAGGAAAAATATAACATTATTAGTATACCACTGAATCAAATCAGAACCGCTTCTCTCTGATTCTAGAAATCCCAATATGAAAAGGCCATCCCAATTTCAGAACCATGAAATTCAATCATCTTATCTTATTCTTATGTCTGGAAAAATTCTTCAAGAAAACATAATCCCAAAACATCTTCTGGCTATAATTTTTTGGTTTTATCTCTTATTTAATGATCAATAAATTTGAAATAATATATGAATTACACTTCCCATATTTATAGGCTCACATGAATGGTTTAAGCGATATCTTGAAAAGGATTTTCTGCTTTACTAAATTACCCTAATCTTGAATCTTCCTTAAATCTCATATCATTATTTGACCCTTTAAATTACCCATACAATCCAGACATTTCTTTTATTCATTCAATTCCCCTTGATATTCAGATATTTATTTTACTTCTTCATCCTTCCTTGAATTTCATATATTCGATTGAATTAAGCTCTCTTTAGTAGTTCTATCAAATCTTCCATTAGATTCCGATCTATCATTCTGATTTTCCTATTATGATTATTCTGATTTATCTATTCTAATTTATCCCTTCCTATTTCTCCATTCCAATTTCTCCATTCTGATTTCTCAATTATGATATCTCCATTATGATTTTCCATTAAGATTATCCATTCCAATTTCTACATACCAACTAAAGAAAACAAAAAATAATAATTTTTTATCTTCAAGTTCCCCTTTGACAACACATTTTCATCTTTTTGAAACTCTTAAAGGATAATTATATGATTAAAAAACTCCATTCCAATTATAATTTTGATCTACCATATTAAAAAGAAGAAAAATGTGAAACAATAGAATATTCGTATTCTTTTCTCTTGACCACATAGAAAAAAATTGAACGTCTCTTCTTATTTAACTTATTTCATATAAGAATAAATTCTTCATGACTTAGAAAATTTTAAGACTAGCTTTAGCATCATCTGACTTATAATGGAATGTATTAAAGCTTCTCATTCCCCCTGAAACATATTTCTTGCCAACTCATATTGAATACAATTTCCACCACCTATTCTCTTCCAATATGATGCTCAATACAATTTTCATCACTTCTTCTCCCATTTCCATTGTCATGATAGTATCACTAGTTTTAAAACTTACTTATTATTTTAGAGAAACAAAAAACAACCAAGAAATATCATATTCATTTCAGATCCAAGATAGATTTAGTTCTATTTATCATTACAACTGGAACTTCTTTTAGATCATATGGTGTGTTCTAGGATCCTTTTCTTCTATAGAACATCTTCTTAATATGATGGACATTCTTAAGAACTATGATTCATATTTCTTGAATACAATTTTTCATTCTGATTTTTAACTTTTACAACGTGAATTGAATTATTTTTATTGAAAAAAAAGAAAATACTCTTGTTAAACAAACTTCTACAACTTCAAAAAACCCTATACCACCATCATTGTCCAAAAATGACAATTTTATGATTTTTATAGGTTTTTATGGATTTTTATTCTTATTGTCGGATATTAAATGTTCATCTCATTTTTATTGTGTGTTCTAGGTTTTCTACAATTTTGAATGGTTTGTTGTTTTTTTAGTAATTGGGGGGGTTTGGGTTTTTAAGGGATTGAAAAGTTTTTATAGGGTTTTTATGTTTTCTTTTTTGTTTTTAGGGTTTTCTAAGTGTTTTTAGGGGGATTATGGGTTTTATGAGGTTTTTATTTTTCTAGGGCTTGTAGGGTTTCTAGTTATTTTCTGTTTTTCATGGCGTTCTGTTGGTTTTTAGGGTTTCTAGGTCTTTAAAGGGGTTTTAGGGTCGTTAACAATGTTTATTGTTTTTAGGTTCCTTTCAGGTTTTTTAAGTTCATTTATGATTTTTAGGGTTTTATGGAATTTTAGGGTCTATTGGGGATTTTTATGGAATTTTCGGTGTTTTGGGCCTTTTATGGATTTTTGAGCCTTTTACGGTCTTTTTAAGGGTTTTTAGATTATTTATTGTAAATTTATTTTAGGTGATTTTGGGGTTTTTTAGTTTATTTTGGTTTTTAGGTATTCAAGGGGTTTTTGTTTTTTAGGGATTTGGTGGGTTTAGGCATTTCTATTGTTTTTTTGGTGATTTTGGGTTCTGAGTTTATTGTGGGGTTTTAGAAATTTCAGGGGTTTTAATGTTTTTAGGGTTTTCATTGTATTTTAGTGTTATTTTGGATTTTTTTAGTGATTTAATGTTTTTTAGGATTTCTAGGGTTTCACTTGTCTTTTATGGTTTTATGTTATTTTATGGGTTCTAGGGTATTTTATTTTTCATTGAGGTTTATTTACTGTTTTTAGTGTTTTATGGTTTTTATGGATTTAAGGGGTTTTTGAGTTTTTTGTGTTTTTATTTCTTTTAGGGTTTTGTTGTTTTTTCGGTTTTTATGGTTTTATGTCATTTAGTGGATTTTAGGGTGTGTTATAGTATTTTTTTGGTTTTATGTTATTTTAAGTGTTTTTAGTGTATCTAGATATTTAGTGTTTTTTGTGGGTTTTCAGGATTGTGAGGATTTTTTTGGGTCTCTTAGGTTTTTTTATTTTTTTTAGGGTATTTAGTGTTATATAGGGGTTTTAAAGACATTTATCATTTTTTTGTTTTCTTGGTATTTTATGATCTTTTTGAGGTTTTAGGGTATTTTAATGGTTTTGGGTTATTTTAAATATTGGTACAGGTTTTTTCCATTTTAGGATATTTAAGGAATTTTAAGGGGTTTTAGACGTTTAGTGATTTTTTATGGTTTTTGGTTTTTATTTATCATTTCATTAGGATTTTAGGGTTTCATTGGGTATTTAGTGGTTTTTATGAATTTTATGCTTTTATGATTTTCAAGTTTTGGAGGTTTTTATTGTTCTTAGGGTTTTAGGGTTTTTTGCTGTTTTTTTGGTTTTTAGTGTTTTAAGGCCTCTTTTGTTTTTTAGGTTTCTTACTATATTTTAGGTTTTATTCATGTTTTTTAGATATTTTACGATTTTTAGGGGTTCTAGAAATTTTTTGGCATTAGGGGGTGTTGGGTTTTTTATGGTATTTTAGGGTTTTTGGTTCTTATTGCATTTTAACATCATTCCGGGACAATGGATCCAGGTATAGGATTTATAGTATATGGGTAAGGGTTAGGGTGTAGAGTTTATGGTTTTGAGTGTGGGGTTTAGGTTTTAGGGTTTAGGGTACATGGTTTTGGGTTTTGGGTTCTGGGTTTTGGGTTTTGAGAGAATGGTGTATGGTGTAGGGTGTAGTGTGCAGGGTTTAGGTTTTAGGGTGTAGGGTGTAAGGTATTGAGATTAGGGTTCATAGTTTAGGGTTTAGGTTTTTGGGGATAATGTTGTTGGTTTCTAGGGATTTTTAATTATTTTCAATGTTATTATGGTTTTCTGGGTTATTTATGGGGTTTTATGGTTTTTAATAAGTTATAATAATTTTTTATTTATTTTAATGGATTTTTGGGTTTTTAATGTGTTTTTTTGGATTTTTTTGTGTTTTTATGATTTTTTGTATTTTTTTGGGTTATATAAATTTTTATGTTTTATAGGTTTGTCAATTCATTGGGTTTCCTAAGGGTTTTATGGGTTTTGTAGGGGGGTTTTGTTTTTTTTGGTTTTTTAGGGTATTTTTGTCTTTTAGATATTTTTTGGGTTTCAATAATTTTTGGGTCATTAGGTGTTTTAAGGGGTTTTAGGGTAGTAGTAATTTTTAGGGTTTTGATAGGGTATTAGGGTTTTGGTGGTCAATAATGTTTTAATCATTTTAAGGGTTTTTATCAGTTGTTAATGGTTTTATATTTTTGTTTTGGTTTTATATGGTTTGAATATTTTTTTGCATTTTTAGGGTTTTTATGGTTTTTTATACTTTTATTGTTATAGGTATTTTTAGTGTTTTATGGGGTTTTAGGGGTTTTGGGTTTTAGGGTCATTATGGTTGTTTATTTTTAAGGTCCTTTAGGATTAATAGGGTATTTATTTCCTTTTAGGGATTTTATAGTCCGTTTTCATTTTTAAGGTTATTGGAGTCTTTTTTGTTATTATGGTTTCTTGGGGTGTTTTAGGGTGTTTTAGATGTTTTATTGTCATTTAGGTGTTTTAGTATTTTGAGGGTCATTAGTGGGTTTAAATGTTTTTAGGGGGTTTATGGGCTACTAGAGTTTATACGGATTATAGTGTTTGAAGTTATTTTAGTTTTTTAGTGGTTTTATGGTCTATTGGGTGTTTTTGGGGTTTTAAGGGGATTTTAGGTTGTTTGAGGTTTTAAATGTTTTTAGTGTTTTTTATAATATATTTAGGGTTTTAGGGACTTTTTTGGGTTTTTAGGTTTTAGGATTTTATTATGGGTTTTATGAGAATTTTTGGGATTTTATGATTTTTATGGGGGGTTTTGTGGTTTTTAGGGGTTTTGATATTTTGAGGTAGTTTAGGGATTTCTAGGGTTCTTAGGAGTTTTAGGGATTCTGCGGTTGTTGTGATTTTTTGGGTTTTTATTTTTATTTTTTGGGATTCAGTGTTTTTGGAGTGTTTTGGGGATGTTGGGGATGTTGCCGTTTTAGGGTCTTTAATGGGTTTGGGTGTCTTTTATTGGTTTTATTGATTTTTAAGGGTTTTAGGGTTTTATAGGGGGTTTTTGTTTTTAGAGATTTTAATAGTTTTAGTGTTTTTTTTGGATTTTATAGTATTTAATGGTTTTGATGATTTTTAGGGTTCTTAAGTATTTTAAGTATTTTTAGGAATTTGTAGTGGAATTTAGTATTTTGGGGGTGGGGGTCTTTTAATAGTTTTTTGGTTTTTTGGGTTCCTAGGATATTTTTAGGGTTTTTTAGTGTTTTATGGTTTTTAGAATATTTTTTAGTGGTTATATGGTTTTTTTATTGTTTTATGGATTTATGGTATTTATGGATTTTTATGTGTTTTATCTTTTTTAGTGATTTGAGGTTTTTTATGGCTTTTTTGGATTTTTGGTTATTTTATGTGGTTTTTGGGTTTTATGGTTTAAAGATTATCTGTGGAGTTTATGGTTTTATGGATATTTAGGGTATTAAGGGGTTTAGGGTCTTT
The DNA here is from genome assembly GCA_963277665.1 of Viscum album. Classification (NCBI taxonomy): domain Eukaryota; kingdom Viridiplantae; phylum Streptophyta; class Magnoliopsida; order Santalales; family Viscaceae; genus Viscum; species Viscum album. The sequence goes on from OY728120.1 coordinate 2,121,885,132, forward strand.
TAGGTTTTTAATTGTTTTTAGGGACTTTAAAGGGGTTTTATGAATATTAGGATCTTTCTGGCATCTAGGATATTTTAGGGGTTTTAGGGATTTTTACTGTTTCTTGTTTTTTTATGGTTTTAGCATCATTTAGGGGTTTTTATGATTTTTTTTGTGTTTTTAGGGGGTTTATGGTCTTTTTTTACTTTGGGCATCTGGTGTAGATTTTAGGGATGAAGGTGTAGGGTTTATGATATAGTGTGTATGTTATAAGGTTTATGCTATAGGGTATTGGTTAATTGGAGTAGGGCTTAGGGTTTAAGGTGTATGGTATAGGGTATAGGCGGTAGGTTTTGGGTTTATAGTGAAGGATATTGGGTTTATGGAGTACGATTTATATTTTATGGTGTACGGTATATGGTTTTGGGTGTATGGTTTAGGTTTTAGGGGGTTGGGTCTTAGGTTTAGGGTTTTTAACAGTTTTATTTTTTGTTTTTATTGTTTTTTCAGGTTTATTATGCTTTTAAGGTGTTTTATATTTTTTTATATATTTTATAGACTATAGTTTTTCTAGTGTTTCTTAGGGCGTATATGATTTGTTGGATATTTAGGTTTTTGGGGGGTGTCTGTGTTTTTCGGTGTTATAGGATTTTTTGTAGGTTTTTTGGGTTTTGAGGTGTTTAATGGGTTTTAGGGTGTTTTACCTGTTTTTTTTCGTTTTTACCTATTTTTATGAATTAAGGTATTTTAGGTGTTTTATAGGTTTTTTGGATTTTTAGGGGTTTTTAATGTTTTTAGGGTTATTATGTATTCAGGGGTATTATGGGTTATAGGGGATTTTACAAGTATTTTTCATTTTTAACCATTTTTAGGATTTTATGGATTTTAGGGGTTTTTACAGGTTTTTTGGGTTTTAGGGGGTTTTAATGTTTTCAGGGTTATTATTTATTTAAGGGTTTTTTGGGTTTTGGGTTTAGGTGTTTTATGTGTTTTTAGTGGTTTTTTTTGTTTTACATTTTTTGGGGTTTTGGGGGTTCTAGGCGTTATTATGGTTTTTAGGGTTTTTAGGGTTTTTAGGATTTTTAGGTTAATTAGGTTTTTTAGGGGTTTTATGGTTTTTATTCTATTTATGTTTTTTTAGTGGTTTTTTTGTTTTTGTGTTTTTTTAGGTTGATATAGTATTTTTTTTTTGTTTTTAGGGTATTTTAAAAATTTTAAGGTTCATTAGGTGCCTTTAGGGTTTTTCGGGTTTTTATAGACTTTTATATTTTCCTAGTTCACGTTAAGGTCTATTAGAGATTTTAGGGTTTATGTAGTGTATTTTGGGTTTGGGATATATTTTAGGGTATTTTAGGGTTTTCAGTGTTTTATTATCTTTTATGTTTTTCCGGAACTTTTTGAATAATAATGGTTTTTTGGGACATAGAGAATTTTAAATTTTTTATGGATTTTTATGGGTTTTATGATCTTTTAGGTTCATTTAGGGTATCTTAGGGGTTTTAAAATATTTTTTGTGTTTTAGGGTTATTATAGTGTTTTAAGGTGTTTTAGGTTTTTTACTGTATTTTTGGCCTTTTAGGGATTTTTAGGGTTTGAGGGTTTTTAGGGGTTTTGAGTTTTTCATATTTTTATGGAATTTTTGTTTCTTTATACATTTTAGGGTTTTAGAGTCCATTTCTTTTTACGATTCTCTTAGGTTTTAATTTTTCTTGGTATATTGTAGGTTTATTAAAAGGTTTTAGGATTTTTGAGTTTTTTATGGGTTTTACGGTTTTTAGGGATTTTATGGTTTTTATGTGTTTTATGGGGTTTAGGGTGTTTTGGAGATTTTTGGATTGTTGAGATTTTTTTGGGTTTTAGAGATTTTTATGGTTTTAGGATTTTTGTTGTTTTAGTTTTTTATGTTTTTTAAGATTTTTAGGGGTAATAGTGTTATTTACAGTTTTTAGGGGTATTATATATAGGTATTACGCTGTTTAAGTAAATTCTTAAGGGTTTTATTTGATGATTTAGGGTTTTAGAATCATTTAGGGTTTTTTCTAGGGGAATTCAGTTGTTTTGAGGTCCTTTTAGGGGTTTTACTTTATTTTAGTGCTTTTGGGGTTTTTAGGGTTTTATTGTTTTTATTGTTTTTAGGGTCATTTAGGGGATTTATTGTTTTATGTATTTTTATGGTTCTTGTCCTTTTTATTGGTTTTTAGAGTTTTTAGGAGTTTTAAGGGATTTTTGGTTTTTTTTTGTGTTTAGAGGATTTTATGATATTTAGAGTTCTTTTGTGTTTTTAGGGGATTGATATTATATTTTTGGTTTTGAAAGTTTTTATGTTTTTTATGGTTTCATAGATTTTAGTGTTTTATGGTTTTTTATGATTGTTAGGGTCATTCGGCATTTAAAAAGAGTTTTGAGGTTTTTTTTGTTTTCGTTGTTTTTAGGGTTTTTTAGAGGAATAAGGGATTTTGAGTACTTTTTAGAGGTTTTAGGGTGTATTAGGAATTTCAGTGTTTTTAGGGTTATATAGTGGTTTAAGGGTTTTTGGGGTTTTAGGGTATTTAGGATTGTTTTCGGGATTTTACAAATTTATTGTGGTATTTATGGTTTATTTGGGGTTTTAGGATTTTTTTTATATTTTTAGTGGTTTTTAGGGTCTTTAGGGGTTTTAAGGTGTGTAAGAGTTTAGGGTCTTATATGTATTTTTAGGATTTTATGGGTCTTTTATTAGTTTTTAGGGTATTTTAGGTTTATTTTTTAGTGTATATTTGGTGTTTTTAGGGGTTTTAAAATCTTTTAGGGGTTTTTATGGGTTTTAGTGTCTTTAAGATATTTTAGGGTTTTTTAGTTCATTTATGTGTTTTATAGTTTTTTAGGGTTTTAGGGGTTCGGTATGTTTTTCAATTTTTTAAAAATTTAAGGGGTTTTAATGTTTTTTGGGGGTTTTGGGATTTTATGAATTTTAGCGTGTTTTAGGATTTTTATGGGTTTTTATGTTTTTTGGATTTTTAGGGTTTTAGGGGTTTTATGGTTTTTAGGGGTTTTATGGATTGTAGGGTGATTTAATGTTTTTTTTTGGTTTTTAGGATTTTATGGGACTTTTAGGATATTTAAGGGTTTTAAAGTTCATCTTGGGATTTTAAGGGTTTTTTGGTTTTTTGGCGGTTTCAATGGATTTTTGGGATTTTACGGTTTTTAGGGGATTTAGGTTTTTAGGATTTTTGAATGGTTTTTAAATATTTTTAGGGGTTTAATGATTTCTACGGGTCTGTGTAATTTTTAGGTTTATTAGTGGTTTTAGTACATTTAGGGTTTTTTTAGCTTTTTAGTGGGTTTTATGATTTTTAGGGTATTATAGGGTTTTTAGGGGTTTTTCGAATTTTTTAGGGTTTTTTAATATTTTAGGTATTCTAGAGATTTTATCGTTTATTAGAGTTTTTAGAGAATAATAGCATTTTTTGCGTTTTGAGGGCATTTTAAGGTTTTTTGTGTTCTTCTAGGGTTTTCAGGTTTTTGGGATCTTTTAATTGTGTGTTTGGGTTTCAGGGTCTTTGTATGGTATTTTTTTGTTTTTTTAGTGTTTTTAGGGGGGGTTAGCTATTTTTAATTTTTAATGTATTTTAATGTCCTTTAGGTGTTTTTTAGGGTTTTAGGGGTCTTATGGTTTTTAGATATTTTAGGTTTTTAGGGATTTTAAGGGGTTTTAGGATAGTTTAGTATTCTTATACCTTGTATGTTTTTTAGGGTTTTAGAGGATTATGCGTTTTTATATCTTTTTATGGATTTTATGGGTTTTTGGATTTTTAGTAGGTTTTTATCTTTTCTTGGTTTTTATGTTCTTTAATGGTCTGGGTGTTTTTTCGGATTTTTTTAGTGTTTTTAGGTGTTTTAAATTTGTATAGGGTTCTTATGTTCTTTTAGCTTCTATTTGGAAGGTTGTGTGGTGTTTTAGTGTTTTTAGGGGTTTTATGGGGTTTTATGGGTTTTATGGGGTTTAAGGGGTTTAGGAATTTAAGTTCTTTTATGGTTTATTATTTGTTGGGTCCTTTAGGATTATTAGGGCACATATGGATATATAGGGATTTTATAGTCCATTTTGGTTTTTAAAGTTTTTGGAGTCTTTTTTGTTATTATGGTTTCTTAGGGTATTGTAGGGTGTTTTAGATGTTTTAGTGTCATTTAGGTGTTTTAGGGTTTTATGGTCATTGGTGGGTTTAATTGATTTTAGGGGTTTTAGGGTCCACTAGACTTTATACGGATTATTGGGTTTGAATATATTTTAGTTGTTATTAGTTTTATGGCCTATTGGGCGTTTTAGGTGTTTTAAGGGGATTTTAGGGTGTTTGAGGTTTTCAATGTTTTTATAGTTTTTAATAATATTTTTAGGTTTTTAGGGACTTTTATGGGTTTTTAGGTTATAGGTATTTTTAAAAGTTTTTTGGGGTTTTTTGGGATTTTAGGATTTTTATGGGTTTTTTAGGATTTTTAGTGTTTTTAATATTTTTTGGTAGGTTTGTGATTTCTAGTGTTTTTTATGAGTTTTAGGGTTTTTAGGGTTAGTATGATTTTTTTGGTATTTATTTTTATTTTATGGGTTTTATTATTTTTTTAGTGTTTTGGGGATGTTGGAGATGTTGTCGTTTTAGGGTCTTTAATGGTTTTGAGTGTCTTTTAATGTTCTAAAGGATTTTTAAGGGTTTAGGGTTGGATATGGGTTTTTGGTTTTTAGATATTTTATAATTTTTAGTGTTTTTTATGGAATTTATAATCTTCAATGGGTTTGATTAATTTTAGTGTTCTTAAGTATTTTAATTATTTTTAGGTATTTTTGGTGGCGTTTAGGGTTTGGGGGGGCTTTTAGTTGATTTTTTTGTTTTTTTCGGTTCCAAGGATATTTTTAGGGGGTTTTAGTGTTTTAGGGTTTTTAGAATATTTTTTAGTGGTTTTAGGGTTTTTTATTGTTTTATGGATTTATGGTATTTATGGATTTTTATGTGTTTTATCTTTTTAGTGTTTGAATATTTTTATGGCCTTTTAAGATTTTATGTTATTTTATGAGGTTTTAGGGTTTTAAGGTTTAATGTATTTATATGGTATTTATCGTTTTAGGGATATTTAGGTTTTAAGGGGTTTTGGGGTCTTTTATGGTTTTAATTAGTTTTTGGTTTTTAAAGGGGTTTTATGATTTTTATGATCTGTCTAGGTTATATGGTATTATAGGGGTTTTTGGGTTTATTAGTGTTTTAGTGTTTTTTTGGTTTCTAACATCATTTAGGGATTTTTATGTTCTTTTATTGTATTTAGGGGGTTTAATGTATTCTTTCCCTTTGGGCTTTTGGTGTAGATTTTAGGGTTGAAGGTGTAGGGTTTATGATTTAGTGTGTGTGGTTTAAAGTTTTGGCTATAGGGTATTGGGTAAATGGGGTAGGTCTTAGGCTTTATGGTGTATGGTATTGGGTATAGGTGGTAGGTTTTGGGATTATGGTGAAGTATATTGGGTTCCAAAAGTATGATTCTGATTTTATGGTGTAGGGTATAAGGTTTTGGGTGTAGGGTTTAGGGTTTAGGGGGTTGGGTCTTGGTTTTATGGTTTTTATAGGTTTTATTTATGGGTTTTAGGTTTTTTGGGTTTTTATTCTTTTTAGGTGTTTTAGGGTGTTGTATATTTATTATAGACTTTAGGTTTCTTAGTGTTTCTAAGGGTGTATAGGATTTTTTTGGATTTTTAGGGTTTCTGGGGGTGTCTTTGTTTTTGGGTGTTTTAGGATTTTTTGTTGGTTTTAGTGGTGTTGAGGTGTTTTATAGGTTTTAGGTGATTTTACGTGTTTTTTCGTTATTAACTATTTTTATGAATTTATGGATTTTAGGGGTTTTTATAGGTTTTTTGAGTTTTAGGGGTTTTTAATGTGTTTAGGGTTATTATGTATTCATGGGTTTTATGGGTTTTAGAGGATTTTACTTGTTTTTTGCATTTTTAACCATTTTTATGAATTTAGGGATTTTAGGGGTTTTTATAGGTTTTTTTGGGTTTTTAGGGGTTTCATAATGTTTTTAGTGTTATTATGTATTCAGTGAATTTTTGGGTTTTGGGTTTTAGGTGTTTTATGTGTTTTTAGTTTTTTTTGGTTTTTCAGTTTTTTTGGGGTTTTAGGGGTTCTAGGCATTTTTATTTGTTTTTAGGGATTTTAGGTTTTTTAGGATTTTTGGGTAATTATATTTTTTAGGGGTTTTATAGTTTTTATTCTATTGATGTTTTATATTTTTAAGGTTTTTTTATTTTTGGGTTGATATAGTATTTTTTTTTTGTTTTTAGGGTATATTAAAACTTTTAAGGTTCATCCGTTGCAATTAGGGTTTTTTGGGTTTTTATGGTTTTTAGATACTTTTAGATTTTCCTAGTTCATGTTATGGTCTATTAGATATTTTATGGTTTATGTAGTGTCTTTTGGGGTTTGTGTATATTTTTGGGTATTTTGGGTTTTTAGTGTTTTATTATCATTTCTGTTATTTAGGGACTTTTTGAATAATAATGGTTTTTAGGGATATAGAGCATTTTAAAGTTTTTTTTGGATTTTTGTGGGTTTTAGGATCTTTTAGTTTCATTTAGGGTCTCTTAGGGGTTTTAGAATATTTTGTCGTTTTTAGTGTTATTATAGTTTTTTAATGTGTTTTAGTGTTTTTAAGGTATTTTAGGTCTTTTTGGGATTTTTAGGGGTTTTTAGGGGTTTTAGGGGTTTTGAGTTTTTCATATATTTATGGGATATTAGTTTTCTATACATTTTAGTGTTTTAAAGTCCATTAAGTTTTTAGGATTCACTAGGGTTTTAATTTTTTTTGTATATTTTAGTTTTGTTAAGAGGTTTAAGGATTTTTGGGTTTTTAGGGGTTGTAGGGGTTTTTAGGGTTTTTAGGGTTTTTATTGATTTTATGAATTTTATGGGTTTTATGGAGTTTTAGAGATTTTTTGGATTCTTGGTATTGTTTTGGGTTTTATAGATTTTTATGTTTTTATGATTTTTTGTTGGTTTTAGTTTTTTATGGTTTTTATGATTTTTAGGGGTTTAGTGTTTTTAACAGTTTTTAGGGGTTTTATAGTTATCAGGGTGTTTAGGGAATTTTTTAAGGGTTTTATTTGATGATTTAGGGGTTTAGAATCAATTAGGGGTTTTATAAGGGCTTTCAATGGTTTTTAGGTCCTTTTAGGGGTTTTAGGGGTTTTTAGTGTTTTAGGGTTTTATGGTTTTTATTGTTTTAGGGTCATTTAGGTGTTTTATTGTTTTATGTATTTTTATTTTTTTGTCCTTTTTATTAGTTTTCAGAATTTTTAGGAGTTTTAAGGGTTTTTTGGGTTTATAGAGGATTTTAGGATATTTAGAGTTCTTTCGGGGTTTTAGGGGTTTTATATTATATTTTTGGTTTTAAAAGGTTTTATGTTTTTTATGGCTTTATATATTTTAGGGTTTTTATGGTTTTTTATGATTTTTGGGGTTATTCAAAATTTAAAGAGTGTTTTGGGGTTTTTTTTGTTTTCGTGGATTTTAGGGATTTTTATAGGATTAAGGGATTTTGAGTACTTTTAAAACGTTTTAAGGTGATTTAGGTATTTCAGTGTTTTTAGGAATTTAGAGTGGTTTAAAAGTTTTGGGGTTTTAGGGTATTTAATTTTTTTTTGATTTTTACATATTTTTTGAGTTTTTTAGGTTTTTTTGGTTTTTAGGAATTTTTTAATGTTTTAGTGGTTTTTAGGGTCTTTAGGGGTTTAAGGGTGTGTAAGGGTTTCGGGTCTTATTGTTATTTTTAGAGTTTTCATGGTATTTTAATGTTTTTATGGTATTTTATGGTATATATTTTTTAGTGTATCTTTGGGGTTTTTAAGGTTTTCAAATTCTATTAGGGGTTTTTATAGTTTCTAGGGTCTTTAAGATATTTTAGGTTTTTTATTTTATTTTAGGGTTTTATAGTTTTTTAGGGTTTTAGGGGTTTGATGAGATTTTTTGTTTTTTGAAAATTTAAGGATTTTTAATGTTATTGGGGGTTTTGGGATTTTATGGGTTTTAGCGTTTTTTAGGATTTTTATGGGTTTTTAGGTTTGTATGATTTTTAGGGTTTTAGGGGTTTTATGGTTTTTAGGGGTTTTAGGGACATTAGGGGGATTTAATGTTTTTTTTGGATTTTTAGGATTTTATGGGACTTTTTGGATATTTAAGGGTTTTAAGGATCGTCATGTGATTTTAAGGGTTTTAGGTTTTTTTGGTTTCTATGGAATTTTGGGATTTTAAGGTTATTAGTGTTTTAGGGTTTTTAGGATTTTGGAATGTGTTCTAAATATTTTTATGGGATTAATTGTTTTTAGGGGTTTGTGTATTTTTTAGGTTTATTAGTGGTTTTAGGCCTTTTAGGTTTTTTTAGTGTTTTGGGAGGTTTTGTGGTTTTTATGGTTTTTATGGTTTTCTAGGTTTTTTTGGGGGTTTTAGTGTTTTTTAGGATTTTTTTAATATTTTAGGGATTTTAGAGATTTTAGAGTTTTTTAGGGTTTTTAGGGAATATTATAATTTTTTGGTTTTGAGGTTCTTTTAAAGTTGTTTATGTTCTTCTAGTGTGTTTAGGATTTTTGGGATCTATTAAGTGTATGTTTGGGTTTTAAGGTCTTTGTAAGGTATTTTTTGTCTTTTTAGTGTTTTTATGGGGGTTTAGAGTTTTTAATGTTTTATGGTATTTTAGTGTCTTTAATGTGTTTTACAGGGTTTTAGGGGTTTTAGTATTTTTAGGTGTTTTAGGTTTTGAAGGATTTTTAGGGGTTTAGGGTATTTTAGTATTCTTATACCTTGTATGTTTTTTAGGTGTTTTAGAGGTTTAGGTGTATTTATATCTTTTATTGGTTTTTAGGATTTTTAGTAGGTTTTAATGGTATCTTGGTTTTTAAGTTGTTTAGGGGTTTTGGTGTATTTTCTGATTGTTTTACTATTTTTAGGGTTTTAAATTGTATAGGGTTCGTATGGTATTTTAGGTTCTTTTAGGTAGGCATTAGGGTGTTTTATAATTTTTAGGGATTTTTATGGTATTTAGTTTTTTTATGGATGTTAATGGGTTTTTTTGATTTTAATGATTTTTAGAGTTTTTAGCTTTTAATGTTTTTATAGGTTTTGGGGTTGTTATATTTTTTAGGGTTTATTGTTTTTAAAATGTATTTTAAGGGGTCTTGATTTTTTAGGATTATTAATTGAATTTTTATGTTTTTAGGGTTTTTATTGTTTTTAGGATTTTATGGTATTTTTTATGTTTTGGGGTTTTAAGGATTTTAGGGTTTACATGGATTTTATTTTTTTTAGGTTTTTAGGGGGGGTTTTAGGTTTTCTATTATATATTGGGGTTTTAATAGTTTTTGGATTTATATGTACTTTTTAGGGTTTTATTATTGGGGTTTCATGGTCTTTTTAGGCGTATTTAGAGTTTTTAGGTTTTTAGGGTCTTTTGGGTTTAAAGGGGTTTGTAGTGTTTTAAGGGTTTTATGTCATTTTGTGTTTATTTACGAGGTTTTAGGATTTTTTAGAGTTTCATGGTTTTTTATATTTTTAGGGGTTTCTTGGATTTTTAAGTGGTTTTAATTTTTGTAGTGTTTTGGGGTTTTGTTGGTGTTTAGGGGTTTTTAGGGTTTCGTAGGTTTTAGGGTGTTTTGGGGTGTTTTGGGGTGTTATGGGATTTGAGGGTATTGTATATTTTTTAGGGATTATGGTGTAGTGTTTATGGTTTAAGGTTTTGGGTATTGGGTTTTTTGTTTAGAGAGAATGTTATAAGGGTTTGGGAGTATGTTTTAGGGTAAAGGGCATTGTGAATAGGGTTTAGTGTGTAGGGTTTAGTGTTTTCAGTGTAGGATATAGTGTTTCAGTTATAGGGTTTAGAGTTAGAGTTTTTTGTATATGGTTTATGGTGTAGGGTTTATGGAATATGGTATATAGGGTTTTTATGATTCTATAAGGGGTTTTAGGGTTTTATGTGGTTTTTAGGGATTTCATGGGATTTTTGGTTTTTTTTTTTTGATTTTGAGATTTTGAGTGATTTTAGGGTATTTTGATGTTTTAGGTTTTTGGATGTTTAGGGTTTTAGAGGTTTTTACGGTTTTATGGTATTTATGGATTTTAGGGTTTTTTATATTTTTATGGTATCTAGGGGTATTTAGGGGTTTGATGGTTTTTAGGGGTAGTTAGGTTTTTTTGGGGTTTTAAATTTTTTTTTGGGTTTTTAGGGTTTTTATGTTTTCTGGTAATTTCAAAATGATTTTATTGTGTTTAGTTACTTTTTTGGTTAATGGGAATTCATTATTGTTTTTTTGTTTTTATGGGTTTTTTTGTGTCTTTACAGAATTCAGTGTTTGTAGTTTTTTTAGGGTCTTTAGGACATTTTAGTGGTTTTGGGGTTTTGGGGGTTTTTGAGTTCTCGTGTTTTATGGGTTTTAAGGGAGTTTTAGGGTTTTCAGTGATTTTGGTTGCTTAGGATCATTTATGATTTTCAGGGTTTTTAGGGTCTTAGTATTTTTTTTACTATCCTTTGGGATTTTAAGGGTTTTTAGAGTTTTGAGGATTTAGGGTATTTTTTGGTATTTTTTGTATTTTTTGTATTAAGTGTATTTTAGTGGTTTTGGGTTTTATTGATTTTTGGGGTTTTAGGGGTTTTGTGGATTTTACAGGTTTTAGGGTGTTTATGGAATAGTGGGTTCTTTAGGTTCCTTATCATGTTTATAGTTACGTGTGTCCTTTAGGGTTTCTTATGGGTTTTTAGGATCATTTAATATTTTTTGGGTTTTTGGTGTGTTTTATTCATTTATGTTCTTTTTAGGGTTTTAGGGCCATCTTACGGTTTTTAGGATAATATTAATGGTTTTTAGAGTTTTTAGGGATTTTATGGATTTTTTGGGAGATAAGTTATTTTTAGGGATTTATGGATTTTTAAGGTTTATGGTGTTTTAGGGGTTTTAAGGGTTTTGGGCCCATTATTGTGATTTTTAGAGTTTATAGAGTCGGTAGGGTTATTAGGGTCTTTAGGTTTTTAAGGGTCTATTTGGGTCATTTAATGTTTTTATGGTTTTTAAGGTTTTCAGGGGGTTTATGGATTTTTTCAGGTTGTTCAGGGGTTTATTATTAATGTTTAGTTTTTTATAGGTTTTTAGTGTTATTTATAGTTTTTAAGGATTATATGGGTTTTACAATTTTAAGGGGGTTTTATAGGTTTTTAGTGGTTCTAATGAATTTTTAGGCCATTTTAGGAACTTTTAGATTTTTTTGGGTCTTTTAGGGTTTTAATGTTCCTAGGGATCTTAGTGTTTTTAGGGTTTTAATATTTTATAACGTTTTATGGACTTTAGGGGTTTTAATGGGCATTTTGGGATTTTTTTTGAGTTTTTAAGGGGTTTTTAAGTTATTTTGGGAGTCTTTTTAAATATTGTACGGTATTAAGGGGTATTAAGGGGTTTTAGGAAATATTTACATGTTTTATGGGCTTTCTAGTTTTTAGGGGGTATTGGGGTTTTTAAGGAATTTTAGTATTTTTGGGGAGAGGGCTAGGTTTTATAAAGGTTTTAGTGTTTTAGTGTTTTTTAGGAATTTTTTGGTTTTTAGGGTTTTTTATTGTTTCTATGATTTTTATGAGTTTTTTTGGTTTTATGTGTATTTTAAAATGTTTGTGGTTTTTTCGGTTCATAGGTTGTTTTATGTTTGTTATATTTTTTAGGTTATTTTAGTGGGTTTTAGGGTTATTAGGGTATTTTTGGGGGTTTATGAGATTTTATGGTGTTTTTGGTCTTTTATTGTATTTTATGGTATTTTATCTATTTTAATGTATTATAGGAAATTTTTGAATTTTTAGGTTCCATTAGTGTTTGTATGGTGTTTATGGTCTTTTAGGGTTTTGGTAATAGAGTTTAGGGTTTAGTGTTTTGGGTTATGTTCCTAAAGTGTATGTCTTACGGTATAGGGTTAAGGGTTTGGGGTGTTGGGTTTAGGGTTTAGGGTGTAGGGTATAGGGTAGATGGTGTTCAGTTTAGGATATAAGGTTTATGGTATAGGGTTTAAGGTTTAGGGAGTAGGTTTCCAGGATTATGGTGTAGATTATAGGGTTTAGGGTGTATGGTAAAGAGTTTAGTGTGTATGGATTAGGGTTTACAGTGTAAGGTATGGGGTTTATGGGATTTTGGTTTTTATGGGGTTTTAGGGTTGTTGTTTTTTAGGATTTTTAGGGTGTTAGGATATATTTGGATTTTAGGGGATTTTATGTAGTTTACTTGTTTTGGGGTGCATGGTTTTAAAGGTTTTATATCGTTCGGGGGTTTGAGGAGTTTTTATATTCTTTATAATTTATGAGTTTTATGGTTTTTACACTTTTTTGTTTTCATTGTGGTTTGTATTGTTTTTGAGGGTTTTTAGTTGTCTAGAATTTTTAGGGGTTTGGGGTATTTTAGATTTTTTATGGGTTTTTGGATTTTTTCGGTTTGTAGGGATTTTAATATTTTTTGTATTTTATGGGTTTTTTAGGGTTTGGGGGATTCTTAGGGGTTTTAAAGGGTTTTAGGGATTTTATGGTCATTTATGTTTTTTAGGGTTTTTGAAGGTTTTTAGTTTTTTTGGATTTTTTGAATTTCTTGGGTTTTAGGGTAGTTTTATAATCTTATAGTGAATTTTAGGGTTTTATAGGGTATTTGGAGTTTTTAGTTTTATAAGGTTTTGAGGTTGTTTTAGGTTGTTGTGTAATTTTTTATTATATATAGAGTTAAAGTGGTTTAAAGTGTCTTTTGTTAGATTTTAGTGTTTTGGGGTTTTTTTTGGGTTCATAGGATGTTTGACTGTTGTAGTGTTTTTATTGTTTTAAAGGAATTTTATGGTAGTTTTGGGTTTTAAGTTCATTTGGGTTTTCAAATTTTTGTGTGTTTTATTTGGGTTTTTAGGGTCCTTTATGATTTTTTTTGGGTTTTAGGGACTTTTAGGGGTTTTTATGTTTTTTTAGGATTGAAGGATACTTCCAGGTTTTTATAATCTTTTGGGGTTTTTAGGAACGTTTGGGTATTTAGTGTCTTTTTATGGTTTTTTCGGTTTTAGGGCATTTGGGATTTTTTTGGATATTTTATGTATCTTATAGTTTTTTAGTATTTTTAGGGTATGTAATACCCCAAGATTTCATTGTACATTATTTATACAAAGTAATTCAATAACTAGCACTACACGCAACAACGAGTTCAAGCGCACCATGACATACCAAACAAGCCATTCAAAAGTGGTTATGAATAGTATTAACTGAATTTTGAACTTTATATAATCCTTATATTTCTAGAATATATATTATGAGTTTCTTAGATATAATGTAAGAATAAATTCATTTTTCAAATAATAGATGTATATTTCAAAAAATACAATTTTACTACCATCTAATGGAGAACCCTTTTTTAAATCCAATATATGAAACTTTTATATATTCAATTTGACAAAATAAACATCTTCTTTAGAATCGGGACATAAAAATACAGTTTCAATAAATTTTTGTTGTTTTTATGATAACTTTCATATTTTGGTGAATAGTGAAAAATAATATATTTTAACAAAAAACAACTTTTTTAATCAAAATATTTTATAGTGTTCAATTATAAATTATAATGTTTTGGAAGTATAAGTAGATTATATTTTTACAATTTAATCCAATTTTGGTAATTGAGATAATTTCACTATGAAATTGGACATAAACCAGTGTCAATCTTTTGATAGTTATTATTTCATAAAAATACACTTTTTGGTTTTGACAACGGGAATTAATTTTAAATTAATTAATGAAACATATATGTTTTTAAATTGTTCAAATAGAATTCATTTTTTAATTTAGAATATCAAAATTAGCTTAGGATGAATTTTTGGTATTTTTCTGAAAACTTTCAATTTTTGATGAATAGTGAAAACACTAGGTTATTGCTTAAAATCGATTTTATTTTAAATAATTAACTATTTTATTTAAATTTATTTTAGGTCAAAATTGATACATAATACCTATATATGTTCAATTTAATTCATTGGATTCATTTTATAACAAGTTTAGATATATAAAATTTTATGAACTTTTTGCCCTCTTTTACCAACATTTTAGGAGCAATTGAAAATTTGCATAAAACATAATTTTACCGCTTCTATGAGTTGAATTTCATAAATCTTAGATACACGGTTAACCTCAGTATCTAGAATGTAGTTCAATAGGATGACAATAATTTTTTGTGAATAGTATCTTTTGACTTTTATTTACCATAGTTAAAATTAAATTGGGTAATTGAGGGTAAAATGATATTATAATTACCTTAACACATATCCTAATTATATTGGAGAAGCATAATTCAACCATAACCAACCTTAGGAATAATTTATGGCCCTTTAGGTCCACTTGGATTAGATTAGGTCATTTATTATTATTTAATTTAAAGAAGAGCTAAAAGTGTTAAATTCATATTTTCCTAACTAAAACATTTTTAATATATGGTAATACATAAGATAAATTTCGACTAAAAATATTCATTATAAATCTAATAAGATTTCTTACATAATGGAATTTTATTTATAATTTTTATACATTTAATAATTAATGTTATTTATGACACAACGATGATGTAGTAATTACCTTATTAATGAAAGATTAAAAAATTGATATTATAAATATCCAAATAAATGTAATTCGAAACTTTTGAAGAATTATACTAATTTTATAGGTTAATATGACATGTTAGGGTTGATTAAATAAATTTTTTTAAGTGATAAGGTTGTTATTACTTTCTCAAAAACAAAATACCAAATACTACCAAAATTGACATAAATTAATTTTTAAAACAAATACTATATTATTAGTTGATATAATATTCCAAAAAAACTAAGGATCGTCCAAAGGACTTAAATAATATTATATATTTTATTAAGGAACCCCTTGAGGTAATTTTGGATCTTTATAGTAAGTTTATTAACCATATAGTGTAATAAAACAAGAAGACACGGTAAAAGTTAAATTATTTAACTTAAGAGTTAAATCTAAAGGATAATGTTAAAATGGTGACCTAAAATTTTCTAAAACATATTATTTGAGAGGATTTTTACCCATACCCACATTATCTTCTAAATAAATCAATTTGGAGCCATAATAAACCGAATATAATTTTATTATAAAATAATATTTCAATCTTTTCTTTAGGTGCCCCTCACCCCTCTTACAAAAAGGTACTATCCCTTATCTCAAATTCACACCTTCAAAGCCATTTGGTTCTTCCAAACCTTGCCCATATATCCTCTAAACTATCCTCCCTTCATCCTAGAGGCCTTCAATTAGCCATACCTATGACCTAATGAGCCCTTTTGATCTAATCAAAAGGAAGAACCCGAAGGAGAGGTAAATATTTCATCACCTCTTTCAAGTTCTTTTTTTCTTCAAATTCTTCATTCCTTTTTGTGTCCATTATAAAATAATAACTCTAGTAACTTATATATACTATTATGTTATTATAAATATTGTACAACTAGATTCTTTATTCTATCCATCCTTTGAATGACATGTCATCATACATGCGTACGTACGGCTTACTGTCCCCACGTCGTGGTGTAGTTTGTCATTCAAAAATCCACAGTTGGGATTGGTATAATAACGAGTATAATTGATGTAAATAATAAATATAAGAAGTTAATGATTCTGTATATATGATTTACCATCCAATTTCAAACAATTTCATCATCAATATAATGATATTTTTTCTCATGTGTACGTACGGATTACCATCTCCACGACGTGATGAGATTCATTTCCACATTCACCATTCAATGATGATTATAAAAATATATATTATTAATAAGTATGTAGTATATGAAAAAATAATAAAACTTTATATATATATATATTTATGTATTTACATTCAACTCATTAACATAATTCTATTCAATACTATATGAAAACAGAAATAGCATTTATGCGTACGTACGACCTATTGCCTCTATAAACGGTGTTTTATATTTCATATATCTATCTATTATACATATTTATAATCTAAATATATATGATATTTAAATCATTCTTATAATCTGGAAGTATTTAAATCATGATCTAAATGACACGATCAAGAATAAAAATTTAAAATACATACGAAAAAGAAAACGATTATTCCCCGAAATGTTAATTTAACATGGAAATATTTATTAAATGGGTAGTATAAACCCATAAATGAATCATGTATGATATAATAAATATGAATATGATTCTGGTATAATTTAATAACATATTATTGTCATTATACAGGATGTTAAACATACCCACAACCAAAGAAAAAGTACAATGTAATGGTTAATTCCACAATCTCATTATTATCTGAGGTTGTTATATGTAATTATCAACCGGGACCTCTTTATCATCAACATCCATGATTCTTAAAATATATTTCAAAACATTTTTACTATTTACTAGACAAAGGGTTAAAGTCATTTATACCCTTATTTTACCTTATATGTTTTTGAAATAAATCTTTCCGTCATTTTCTAGACAAGGTATATTATAACATTTTCGACGAAATTAAGGTAAAAATATCTTTTTTACCATATACGGTTGGTGAAGCTATTTTTTGCCATTATAACATCGTCGAAGCTCCCCTTACAATCATATAATAATATTTTCAAAATAAAATTTTTCTTTATAATTATTTTACTCTTAAATGATTTCAAAATAAAACGAGATATTTCTCACAAATAGTTTTGATTTCATCTAAGTCAACATCCTTTGATAAGTTTTAGACTTTCTTGAAGTTGATTTATTATGATGCAAATATTCCATATTTAATGTGTTGACATTCCATATGCTATTTTTAATATGAATGTTTATTTAATATTCCAAACTCTACTTAATATGAATGTGTTGGAAAAGATTGTTTCGGGTTGGGGTCTAGTAAAAGTAAGCCCTCTGGGTTGGGGTACAGTTAGAGCAGACCCTCCGGGTTGGAGTCCGGTTACATAGGCTCTCCGGGATGGAGTGCAGTTATAGAGGCTCTTCGGGTTGGAATCCAGTTAAAGAGGCTCTCTAGGTTGGAGTGCGGTTACAGAGGCTGTCCGAGTTGGAGTGTTGTTACAGAGGCACTCCAGGTTGGGGTCCGGTTACAGTTCTCCCCTATGTCCTAACACGAGGGCTTGACACAGAAATTAATGTCTTGTATTATTCATTACCTCATTATGAAATTAGTTATTACATGTGATTATTTGACTAGTATAATATCCATGTGCATGTTTATATGGTAATTTTTTATTTATTTTTTCTATATTATGTTCATGTTTATGTTTAAAAGGATATTGTTTTTTACTACATATATTTCCTTAAATGTTTATAGCTTCCTCTTGATTATTTTCCCTAACTGAGCATCTGATCTCACCCCTTTATTATGTTTTATTTTCCCAGGATCCAAAGAAGTGTTTTATGTTTGAGATGAAGGGATAAGCCAAGGGAACAATGACATTATCAATGGATTTTTTTGTATGTTAGAAATTGTAATGTAACGTTCATGTATGTAATCTGTTTTCCAAGGCTGCTAAACTGATCTGTCTTTTTAGACTTTTTTCCTTGTAATCATGCCAATGTATTAAAATAATGCACCGACTCTAGGAATCTTGGATCGGGGCGTTACTGTTGGTATCAGAGGAAGTTTAGAAATAACCATGGAAACTAGATTTAGATAAACTCTGATTAGAGCACATTACACTAAGATTGAATTTGAGGTTTAGTATAGAAGAACATCTTAGAATTTTGGTAATGTAGCGATTTTGTGAGTTTTCCAAGAAAATATATCCATGTATGGACACGAGCTGATAGAGGCGGCTCTGGAACAGATGTACCTATGGGTAAAACCCGAAAAAACTTCTTTGAGATATACTTGAATAGGAACTAGTGCATGACAACGAGCTTTGCTGCACTATTGGTTATGACACTCCAGGGGGATATGTTTAGGATAATTCTCATTTTCATTACAAATCATTATGAAGGATTTATGAGTATATACCTCCTCAAGGAAAATATTTTTTATAATTATGGATTATACACATAAACTGTTCAATTTACATTAGGTATTTTACATGTTTGGAATTATGCATTGAGATTCATATACTGACCTAGTGTATGATATTGTTTAGAAATGGATCCCAGTAGAAGGAATGAGAACTCGAGAAATATGTTTGATCCAAAGAGTAAGAATGATCACATATTTCATGGTATTAAGCCAGCAATTAGAAGGGGAATAGTGTCCCACATATTCTCATCATATGAAGACATAGTAAAATGTGTTAATAAGATAAGTATAGAATTATAGGAGTCCTATATCTTTGAAGGGAAGAAAGAGAAGAAAATAATGGTATATGGAATGATGGATAAAGGAATAAGGGGAAAGAAGGATTTCCCCATATGTGATAACTATGGAAAGAGTCACCTTGATAAATGCTTGAAGTTAATGAGAGTCTGTTATAAGTGTGGAGAAAAAGGACCCCAAGTATGTGATTGTAAGGGTAAGAAAAAGTTTCAAAGGTAAAATGCTTTATCTGCATGGCAATTGGACAATACGCAAATGAATATCCCAGTCATCAGAGTATACCACTAGTGATGATATTGGATAATAATCAAGTTATGATACTACCTCAGATGAAGAGGAAAGACTAGTGTTCTTATATTGTTATTATAGAAATATTTCATTTAAGTGTTGTATCAACAATATATTGGTTATATGAATTATGGAGATAAATAAAGATTTTACTACATTAATATTTTATTGTGGATTTGATATTATATGTTTCTATGAAAAATGACTTAATAGTAAGCTAATTTTTTTGGAAAATACATGTTTGGAGGAAAGATAATCCATAATATGGTCCAAATACTGAGGTAGTAATTTTGTAACAAGAGATTGTTGATTTGGATAAATTATATTGGATATTATTGACTATCTTGAAACTGATTAATGGATTTATTATATCATCATTATTGGAGTATTCAAATTTTTTGGATATAAGGATTGTATATAGTATTCTGTAAGTATATGGGATCATGAATGTAATCAATAAGGTTTTATGGTAATTTACCATATCACGATGTTTTAAAAGAATACTTGATGAAGGTGTTCACATGGTATTACGTGGAAAAAAGGATCTTATTTGTGTTTAACTTCCTTAAAAATTATGGACTGTGAGTTTGGATAGAAGTATTTTGGATAATTCTATAGTTTGGAATGGATTATGTTTTAAATTGGATGCTATAGTTAAGGTTATTTTTTCATTGTTATAAAAATGACAAACCAGAGGTCGGGTGACAACCAGTCACGTTCGGCAAGGCCACACGACTTGAACCCACAACTAAAGGGTGATAAGGTTGCATCACCTACCACTGGACTACGCAATGTTATGGATTGTATAATTTAGTTTTTTTAAAAGGTGTGATAGGTGAATTATAAATTCATTATTTTGGAACACTATACAATTAGGATAAATTGAATATTTTTTTTGAAATATTTTGGAGTGAAAGATGAGATTGTGATAGGAATTAGTTGAAAGATGAAACTCTACTTATTAAGTATATTTATATATATATATTTATAATTTTTTACCCTTATTATTTGGATAAATTAATTCATAAATATTAGGTAAGGGATCATAAAACCAAAAATTTGTTATCCAAAAACCTTATTTTTTGTTGAACTGAAGGTATTTAAAATCATCATATATTGATGGATTTTAGGCCCTCAATTTTACACATGCTTGTGATTGATGACCTCAATCACTCCCTATAAATATTAACTTTTCTCCAAATTATGGGTCTCTAATTGCAACCAATGTTCTATTAATTGAGATCATAATTTGCTGGTGACCATTTCGTTTCCCTTTCCCTCTTATAAACACTAATTTCTATTAACCCAAATTCCGATGTTGGTTTTTTACAAAGGTATTTTCTATTTTCAACCTTTTATTTTCATAGAACAATTTAAAATTGCAGAGGACAAAATTTATTGAATGAGGGAAGAATGTAACACCCTAGGATTTCATAGTATGTTATTTCTTCAATGTAATTCAACAACTTGCACGACACGCAACACAGAGTTAAAGTGCCCATGATTTACCAAACTAGCCGTTCAGAAATGGTTATGAATAGTATTAAATAAATTTTGAACGTTATATAATTCTTATAATTTTTTAATCCATATAATAAGTTTATTAGACTTAATGTCAGGAAATATTCTTTTTGTTTTCAGATAAAAGAAGTATTTTTAAAAAAAATTCAATTTTACCACCTTTTAATGGCGAACCATTTTTTAAATCCAATATCTTAAACTTTTAAAGATTCAATTTGAAAAAATAAACTCATTATTTAGAAACAGTACATATGAATTTATTTTTAATAAATTTTTGGTGTTTTTTTATAACTTTCATATTTGGGTGAATAGTGAAAAATACCATATTTTAACTGAAAACAACTTTTAAAATAAAAATAATTTATAGTGTTCAATTATACATTTAAAGGGTTTTGAAGTATAATTAGAATATATTTTTACCATTTAATCCAATTTTGGTCATTGGAAGTTTTTTAACTTTGAAATTTGACATAAACAAGTGTCAATGTTTTGATTGTTATTATTTCATAAAAATACGCTTTTTGGTATTGATAACGTGAATTAATTTTAAATTAATTAATGTAGCTAATATTTTTTCAAATAGGTAAAATAGAATTCATTTTTGAATTCATAATATCAAAATTAGCTTAGGGTGAATTTTTGGTATTTTTCTGAAAATTTCAATTTTTGATGAATAGTGAAAACACTCCATTATTGATTAAAACCTATTTTTAATTAAATAATAAATTATTTTATTTATATTGATTTTAGGTAAAAATAGATACATAATACCTATATATTTTCAATTTATTTCATTGGAGTCAATTTATTATAAGTTTAGATATATAAGAGTTTATTGAACTTTTTACCGTCTTTTACCAACTCTCTAGGAGCATTCAAAAATTTGCATATAACATAATTTTACCGTTTATGTGAGTTGAATTTCAAAAATAAAAGATACACAGTTAACCTCAGTATGTAAAATTTGGTTCAATAAGATGAAAATAATTATATGGGAATAGTATCTTTGGACTTTTATTTTCCACAGTTAAAAGTAAAAAGGGTAATTAGGGGGGAGGAATGATATTATAATTACCTTAACACATGTCTTAATTCAATTTTATAAGTTTAATTCTACCAAAAACAACCTTAAGAATAAATTATGACCATTTAGCTCCACATGGATTAGATTAGGACATTTATTATTGTTTAATTTAAAGAAGAGTTAAAAGTGTTAAATTCCTATTTTCATAACTAAGACATTTTTAATATCTAGTTACACATAAGATAAATTAGACTAAAAATATTCATTAGAAATCTAAAATAAAACTCCCCCCATAGAATCCTAGAGTTAGTTCATTATTACATATCATTGGCATGATCACAATAGATCTCATCTCGAAAGAGCGATTAGTTTAGTAGCCTTAGAAATACTAGATACATTCATAAGGGTTACATTAGATCATAAAATGGAAAAATACAAAAACATTGTTTGCATAGACCACACTGAGATCCCATAGACTATCCTTATAGGTAATTCATAATATACTTCTTTGGATCCTGGGAAAAATGAATCATAGAAAGGGGTGAGCTCAGATGCTCAGTAAAGATAACAGTATAGCGGAAACTTTCATAAATAAGGATAAACATTTAAGGAAATGTATAAAACTAAAACAAATGAATTTTCAACATAAACTTCATCATAATATGGAAAATATTAATCAAAATAATTTCATTTACATACTCACATGGTTATTCTACTTTTCAAATAATCACATGCAATATCAATATACACTTTCATAATGATGGAATGCATAATGCCAGTCTTTCATAACCAAATATTCAAGGCCTTATGCAAAGACTACAATTAATATTTTTCAAGGCCCTGTTCCAAGACAATATTTTGTCTCACGATACCTACCGATGCATCGAGGAGAAATATCAGGCTCCACCCATCACTTACTAAGTCAAATTCATTCCTCATATGAAAAGGTTTAAAAATTACATCAACATTCGTATTAAAACTAGAAAACGAAATGTCAATAATTTATCCACAAACCATGAATGGTATGAAATAACACATCCATATTCAAAAATATAACAAAAACATCAATACAATATGGATGTTTTGTATAATAATAAATTAACATCAATCAAACTTAAAATCCATCAATGGATGTTGACAAAGATGATATCAAAACCTTTTTAGAAAAAAATCTCTCTCTCTATTTTAAAATCATTCAAAAGACACGTAATTATAAAATAAAACATTTATATTTGAAAATATTCTTATATGTTTTTAAGTGAATCTTCTATGATGTTATAACGGTTTAACATAGCCGCACCCACCGTATAGGTTAAAAAAATTATTACCTTAATTTTGTCGAAAATGACATAAAGTACCTTGTTTGAAAAATGACGGAAATATTCCTTTATAAAAGTATTATAAAAGTCCAAAAAGGATATAAATGAATTTAACCCGTAGACTATAGAATAGTAAGAATGTTTTGAAATACATTTTTAGGAAACATGGATGTGGACGATAAAGAGGTCCCAGTAGATAATTATATATAAACTACCTCGGATAATGAAGAAATTGTAAAATTAACACTTACCTTGTACTTTTCCATGGTTGAGGGCAGGTTAACCTATTGTATAATGGTGAAATAATTGTTTTTAAATTATAAAATAATATTATACATTAATATGATATCATATATGATCTTTTAACATTTCATTGTTAATAATATCTAATTATTATCGTCTATTCAGGTGTTAATACAATCGTTTTCCTTTATATGATTTATTATGTAAGTAATGTTTTTAATGGATAGGATGTATCTTATTCATATTCATAATGATATTAAGTTCTTAAACAGTATTTGTAATCATCTAATGAAAATTAGTCTTGAATTAATACGATGGTGAATGAATCTCATCGCTTTCGTGGAGACGATAATTAGTACGTACGCACGGGTGACAATATCATTCTTTTCGTATTAAAATAATATATAATTGGATGGTATATAATTTATACATAATCATTATCATGTTATATTTATTATTTAAATCAATTAGAGATTATTATTATACCCATCCAAATAATAATGTATTGAATAACAATTACACCACGACGTGGAGATGGTATGCCGTATGTACGCAGGTATGGTGACATGTCAATCAAAGGATGGATAGAATAATGAATTTGGTTGTACCATATTTATAATAACATCACGGTATGTATATGATACTGGAGTTATTATTTTAGAATGGAAACAACAAATAAAGAGTAAGTGTAAGAAGAAAGGAACATGAAATAGGTGATGAAATATTTACCTCTTCTTCGGGTTATTCCTTTTGATTTGATCAAAAGGACAACTTAGGTTGGCTTTCTGACTAAAGAAAGGCTTCTAAGATGAAGTTAGGATAGTTGAAAGGGGATTTGGGAAGGGTTTGGTCGATCGAAAAGGCTTTTAATGTGTGAATTTGACAGAATGGGGAGTGCCATTTTATAAGAGGGGTGAGAGGCACCTTAAGAAACGCTAGAAATATTATTTTATAATAAAATCATTTTCGGTTTCTATTGGAACCAAAATGAAATATTTAAAGGCTATGGTGGGTATGGGTATAAAACCACTCAACCAATAGGTTTTAGACTGGATTGGGTAACTATATTAACCTTATTTTTTAGATTTAACTCTTAGTTAAATAGTTTGACATTTACCATGTCTCTTTGTATTTTTATATTATATGATTAATAAACATACAATTAACATCCAAGAGAACCCCATGTTTTTCATTAATGATACACCAATCATTATATATATTTTTTCTCCTATATTAGTTTTTTTAATATAATATCAATTAATTATATAATATATGTTTTAAAAACACATTTATCTCAATTTTGACAATATTTGGTATTTTGTTTTTTCTAAATTTATAACTGCATTATTATATTAAAAAAAATTCATCTTAATAACCAAAAAATGTCATATTAACCTATAAAATTATTGGAATTCATAAAAAGTCTCAAATTACATTTATTTGGATATTTATAATATCAATTATTTTAATATTTCATTAATTAGGTAATTACGACATCATCATTATTTCAAATATAAATTTAATTAATTAATGTCTAAAAATTATAAATAAAATTCCATTATGTAGAGAATATTTTTAGCTTTCTAATGAATTTTTATAGTCGAATTTATCTTATTTGTATCCTTATATTAAAAATGGTTTAGTTATTAATCATTTAATTTAACACTTTTAACTCTTCATTGAATTATATCATAATAAATGTCCTAATCTAATCCATGTGGACCTAAAGATCATATGTTATTCATAATGTAGTTTCTGGTTGACTTAAACTTATCCAATAGAATTAGGACATGTGTTAGGATAATAATAATATCATTTTTACCATTAATTAACCTATTTAATTTTTATCGTGGTAAATAAAAGTAAAAAGTCAATATTTACCAAAAACTATTTTCATCTAATTGAACAAAATTTTACTTACTGATATCAACCATGTGATTCCAATTTTTTAAATTCAACTCATAGTAGAGTTAAAATTACATTTTATGTAAATTTGAAAATGCTCCAAGGAGGTGGGTAAAAGACGGTAAAAAGTTCAATAAAATTTTGATATATCTAAAATTATGATAAAATGACTCCAATTAGTTACATTGAACTTATAATGGAATTATGTATTTATTTTGACCTAAAATAAATTTAAATAAAATAAATAATTTTTTAAATAAAAATTTTGTTTTAAACTATAACTTAGTGGTTTTCACTATTCATAAAAAAATTGAAATTTTCAAAAAAATTCACCCTTAGATAATTTTGATATTCTGAATCCAAAAATGAAGTCCATTTTGAAAGATAAAATTTATAAAATTTCAAAAAGTGGGTATTACTATTCATAATGGCCAGTTTGATTTGTTGTGGTGTGTTATAACTCGAAGATGCGTACAACCCATGATACATTATTATTCAAAGAGAAGTGTATCGTGGAAGCTTGGGGTGTTACATTCTCTCCTCCTTAAAATAATTTCAACCCTAAAATTTCTTGAATATTACTATATAAAATGATGTGGGTGGTTCTTTATCATTTGTTCCTCCGGTTCCCACATTGCGTCATCCATCTTATGGATTCTCCATAGAACTTTTACCAGACTAGTCATTCGGTTTCTCAACACTTGTTATCTTTTATCATGAACAATGATAGGCTCTTCTCAATAAGACAGATCAGGTTCCAATTCTCAATTCCTCATAGGTGTGTACATTCATTGGGTCAGGCATGTATTTTCTCAACAGCGATATGGGGAATACATCGTGAACATTGCAAAGACTAGGCAGTATTTCCAAATGTTAAGCTATGGTCCCTATTTTCTCTAGAATTTTGAAAGATCCAATGTACCTGGGACTCAATTTTCCCTTCTTAATGAAACTTATAACACTTTTCCATGGAGATACCTTCATGAAAACATGATATCTTACCTGAAATTACAAATCCTTCCTTCGGTTATCTGCATAGCTCTTATACCTACTTTGAGCTGCTTTAATGTGGGTTTGGATTGCCTTCACCTTTTCCATTGCTTCCTCCACAAGTTATGGGCCAATACGTTTTCTTTTGCCAACATCATCCCAACAGGTTGGTGTGTGACATCTTTTCCGTATAATGCTTCATATGGTGCTATCTGAATACTTGAATGGAAGCTATTGTTATAAGAAAATTCTACAATACGTAAATATTGATCCCACATACCTCTAAATTCATGTGAGCATGATCTCAACAAGTCTTATAAGGTTTTAATAGTCTGTTATTATTTTCTATCAGTTTGGCGGTGGTAAGAAGTGCTAAAATGAAGTTCAGTATCCCGGGCTTTCTGAAGATGTTTCCATAATCTTGATGTAAAATGGGGATCACGATCAGAAACAATCCATAGTGGTACTCTATGAAGTCTTATAACTTCCTTAATATATAGTCTTGCGAAATGTTCAAGTGGTAAATCTTACCTTATAGCAAGAAAATCTGCTGACTTGGTAAGATGATCAACAATGACCCATATTGCATCATTCCTTCTAGGAGTCTTTGGATGACCCCTGAAAAATTCCATCGTAATGTTATCCCATTTCATCTCAGTTATGGGAAGAGGTTGCCTGACTCCTCCATGTTTTTTCCTTCTAGCTTTCACTTGTTGAAAAACTATTTATCATGACACAAAATTATCAATCTCCCTCTTCATGTTGTCCCACCAATAGTGTTCCATAAAATATCTACACATCTTAGTGCTACCAAGGAGTATTGATTAATTGGAACTATGAGAATCATCCCACAATTCCCTTTTTAGAACAGGTAAAAAGGGAACACAATGTCTCTTCAATAATTTCAAAATTCCATCTTCATAAACAAAGTCACCCTATCTCCCATCATTCACAGCTTTAATCATCTTTTGAAACTCTTCATCCCTGGTCTGAGAACTCTTTATCCTTTCTAATAAAGAGAGTTTGGAAACCATTTGAAAAATTATTGATGCTTCGCCTTCCATGGTGATTCTCGTATCCATATATACTAGATCCATGTATAAAGGATCCTTTTCAACTCTGATATTGTTCAAAACTCCATGATCCTTTCTACTCAAAGAATATTTTACCTTATTTGCCTTCACCGGGTGGTAGTGTATAGTAAAATCATAATCCTAGAATAGTTCAAGAAATCTCCTTTGCCACATGTTCTGTTCTTTCTGTGAAAAAATATACTACAAACTCTTGTGATCGGAATATATCTCACATTTTTTCACAAAAGAGACAGTGTCTCCAAATCTTCAAAGAATAGATTACAGCTGCTAACTCTAGATCATGAGTATGATAGTTTTTCTCATGATTTTTTTTTGTTTTTGTGATGCATAGGCAATAACCCTATCATTCTGCATAAGGACTCAACCATGTCTATTCATTGAAGCATCTCTATAAATAACAAACCCATCCTTCGATGGATCTCACCTTGCATGGTCTGACGGAGGGGGTGATGAGGTTCTTTCCGATGCTTGTTTTTTCAGTCTGCTTCCTTTTTTTCTTCAATGATTTATGTTAACCTTCTGGCTTCGCTTTATGGGCATATGTTCCCTTGTAATGTAATGGGTTGCCTCTTCTCCCAGTCCATTTAAGAGGTTTTTTCTTTCTGGTTCAATAAAGAGGGATTTCCCCTCAACCTTTAAAAAAACATGCTAGACCAATAAAACTGCATACCTCAATTATACTCATCGGTGCTGGCCATTCTTGGATTTCCTTGGTCATAGAAGGATCAATAGATATTCCATCCTTAGAGACAATATGGTCATGAAATGAAATCTCTTGAATCCAAAATTCACACTTACTAAACTTCCCATATAATTCGTGTCTTCTAAGAGTCTTTAAGAAAATGTACAATTGATTTTCATGATCTTCGTATCATTTGGAGTATATCAAGATATCAACAATAAATACCACTACAAAGCCATCAAGATATTCCTTCAAAAATATATTCATTATATACATGAAGACAAAGGGTGCATTAGTCAATCCAAAAGGCCTTACTGTAAACTCGTAATGCTCGTGCCTGGTTTGAAATGAAATTTTTAAAATGTCTTCCTTCTTCACACCCAATTGATGATGTCCAGATCGAAGGTCAATCTTTGAAAAGTATTTATCTCCATGAAGTTTGTCAAATAAATCATTAATGTGAGGTAGGGTATAATTTGAATTTATTGTTATAACATTGTTCTCCCTGTAGTCAATGCACAACCTCATTGAACCATATTTCTTCTTTAAAAAAAGGACAGGGGCTCCCCATGGAGATGCACTAGGTCGAATAAATCCCTTATTAATCAATTCATCTAGTTGTTTATTTAGTTCCACTAATTCCATAGTGGCCATTATATAAAGGGTATTCGATATGGGCCTTGATCTATGAATTAAATCAATCGAAAAATAAATTTCTCGTTATGGAGGATGTCCAGTTTAATCTTCTACAAATACTTCAATATATTATTTCATAATACGTACATACAATATTTGAACATTATTTTACTCACCCATAATTATTTCATTATCATCCTCCCTAATAATTGAATTTAGTTGAGCTACTGGGGGTGGATCTAGATAACAATTAGGTGGTGATGATTCTGCTCTAAAGATATGGTGTTATTCTTCATCATCATAGAAAATAGTAACATCATTCTTCTTAGAATAAATTTTTGCATCATGGACTGAAATCCAATCCATACTGAGGATTATATCAAATTCAATCATGAGTATGACGATGATATCAGTAGATAATGATCAT
Source organism: Viscum album (assembly GCA_963277665.1). Classification (NCBI taxonomy): domain Eukaryota; kingdom Viridiplantae; phylum Streptophyta; class Magnoliopsida; order Santalales; family Viscaceae; genus Viscum; species Viscum album. The sequence continues at coordinate 2,121,913,565 of OY728120.1, forward strand.
TTATATGCCCTAATGGCGACTAAATCACAAATCATTGTTGCAATGATACTTCCCTTAAGAGTTTTGACTGATAATTCCCTTGTTAAATAAAATTGTAATCATATAATTTTCAGAGAAAATTGGGATTATATGAAACAATTTGATTATCCAGAATAAAATAAAGTATTGGATAAAGTTGAATAAACCATTAAATTACATGCCACTATATCTTTCGGAGCATTAACCTCAGCAGTATTGATAGCATAAGCTTGGCCTTGATCGCTTGGTCTTTTCTATGGTATGTTCCCCGGATGCTTAAGAAATTCATTTTCAGAATATCACCTTTCTCTAAAATTGAATCATTCAACATTGACAACCTATTTCTTCCCCTTGAAATAACGAGCTTGGTGGCCTTTTTCCCCACACTTTAAACAGACTCCCATTCCCTTCAGAAAAGTACCATGGTGTTTCTTCCCACATTTACTGCAGGATGGATATTCAACATTTCGCTTATTCCCCTTATTTCTATTTCTGGAGTCATGAGTAGATCTCTTCTTCTCTTTCTTTTCTTTAAAGTCATAAGACATAGAGAATTATTTTTCTGTATTGATAGCACATGAGACAATATCTTAATACGATGATAAGGATTGTGAGACTAATGCTCGATGGAGAAATGGTTTTAACCCATAAAAGAAATGATAAATCTTACATCTTGGGATAAATATATAATTTTCATAAAGCCTCGCTAACCTTGTAAAGTTAGCTTCATACACTGCGACATTCTCATCCTCATTTTTCCTCAGACTCAGAAATTTTCTTTCCATATCCGCTCGATGGTCATGGGGAAAGTATTTTTTTATGAAAATTTATTTAAACTACCTAAATTCCATATTTCATACTTAATCATCTTCCTTGGTGTTTTGAATCAATGACCACCATTGATCATCATCTCTAATGAGGTGGTAAACTGCTATAACGACTTTTTCCCTTTCTCTACTCCCCAAGGGATGAAATATTTTCTCTAAGGAATTTATCCATCGCTTGAATACTAGTGTATTTTTACCCCCATTGAATGTAGGTGGTCGTTTCCTCATGAAGAGATCTAATATTTAACCCCCACGCTACGGATCAGGGTGCTCCATATGGGTAAGGTTATTATTCATAAGCTGTGTGAGTTGTCCCAATATAGTGATAAGTTGATCAGCACCAGTTTTATCACCAACTCCACTATAATTATCTTGATAAGGAGGGAAATCCCTATATGTAGTGCGGGAATTGATAAAGTATCCATTCTTTCCACTAGGAAACATTTCTAAACAATCTCATAAACTAGATTAGTCTATCATTCGTAACACATAAATCCAAAATTGTAAAACACATAACATAAATTGAATAGTTTATGGATATAATCCATAATCATAAAAAAAATCATTGAGGATGTATATACTCATAAACCCTTCATAATGGTTTGAAAAGAAAATGAGAATTACCATAAGCATATCTCCTGGGAGTGTCGTAACCATGATTTAAGCAAGGCCCATAGTCATGCACCAATTCTCGTTCGAGTCTTGCTCAAAGCGGGGTTTTTGGGTTTTATGCATAGGTACATCTGTGCCAAAGCCACCTCCACCTGCACGTATCCAGACATGGATGTATTTCATGAAAAACTATCAAAATTTATACAATACCAAAATTCTAGGATGTTCTTTTATACTAATCCTCAAAGTCTATCTTAGGGCTATGTGATTTAATAAGAGATTATCTAAATCTAGATTCCAAGGTTTGTGCAATACTTCCTCTCATACCAATTGTAACACCCCAACCTAAGAGGCCCAAAGTCTATGAATTATTACGTATCATTGGCATGATCACAAAAGATCAAGTCTCGAAAGACTGACTAGTTTAATAGACTTGGAAATATTAGATACATTCATAATGTTCACATTACATCATTAAATGGAAAACTACAAAAACATTGTTTCCATAGACAATGCGGAGATCCCATATACTATCCCTACGGGTCATTCATAATATAATTCTTCGCATCCTGGGAAAAATAAATCATAGAAAGGGGTGAGCTAAGAAGATCAGTAGGATAACAATATAGTAGAATCATTCATAAATAAGCATAAACATTTATGGAAATGTATAAAACTAAAACTAAAGCATTTTTAAGATAAACATGATCATAATATGGAAAATATAAATAAAAATAATTTCATCTACCTACTTATATTGATATTCTACTAGTGGAAAAATTACATGCAATATAAGTAGCCACTTTCATAAAGATGGAATGGATAATTCTAGACATTCATAACCACATAGTCAAGGCCTTTTTCTAGGACTAAAAATAAGATTTTTTCAAAGACTTGTGACAAGACACTAGTTTTCGTCATGAGACCTACCGATGCATAAAGGAGCTATACCGGGCTCCACCCGTCACTTACAAAGTCCAATGCATTCCTCATATGAAAAGGTTTAAACATAACATAAATATTTGTATTAAAACTGGCGTAGGAAATGTAAATACATTAGCCATAAACCATGATTATTATGAAATAACACATCCACATTCAAACATATCACAAAAACATCAATACAATAAGGAAGTTTTGTATCATAAGAAATCAACTTCAGAAAAACTTTAAATCCATCAAAGGATGTTCACATAGATGAAATCAAAACCTTTTTAGGGAAATATCTCTCTCTATTTTGAAATCATTTAAAAGACACGTAATTATAAAAGAAAACATATATATTTGAATGTATTCATATAATCTTCTAAGGGAAACATCAACAATGTTATAACAGCAGAAAATAGCCGCACCCACCGTATAAGATAAAAAACACTCTTACACTAATTTTTTTCGAAAAGTTCATAATATACCTTATTTAGAAAATGACGGAAAGATTCCTTTATAAAAATATTATAAAATTAAAACAAGGGTATAAATTAATTTAACCCATAGTCTATAGAATAGTACTAATGTTTTGAAATACATTTTTATGAATCATGGATGTGGACAATAAAGAGGTCCCATTAGATAATTACATATAAACAACCACGGATAATTAAGAGATTGTGATATTAACCCATACCTTTTTCTTTTCCTTGGTTGAGGGTAGGTTATCCTCCTGTTTAATGGTGAAATAATTGATAATAAATTATACAATAATCATATACATTAATATAATATCATATGTCATCTTTTAACATTGCTTTGTTAATAATATCTTAGTATTATCGTCCTTTCGGGTGTTAACTGATTCATTTTCATTTATATGCTTTGTTATGTAAGTAATGATTGTTATGGACAGGATTTATATTATTAATAATCAGAATGATATAAAGTTTTAAACATTATTTTTAATCGTCTAATGAAAATTAGTTTTGAATGGATACGATGGGGAATGAATGTCATCGCGTTCTTGGAGACGGTAATCTGTACGTACGCACGAGCGACAATATGATTCTTTTGATTTTAAAATAATATATTCTTGGATATTATATCATATATATAGAATAATTATCATGTTATATCTATTATTTACAACAATTACACATTATTATTATACAATCCAAATAATAATGTATTAATTAACAATTACACCATGAAGTGGAGACGGTAAGCCGTATGTACGCACGTATGGTGACATGTCATTCAAAGGATGGATAGAATAATGAATTTGGTTATACCATATTTTTAAAAACATAAATCTATATATAATATACTGTATTTAATATTTTATAATGGAAAAAAATGAAATTGGAAGTTGAAGAAGAAAGGAACATGAAAGAGGTAATAAAATTTTTACCTCTTCTTCAGGTTCTTCCTTTTGATTTTATCAAAAAGGCTCCTTAGGTTGGCTTTCTGACTAAAGGATAGCCTCTAGGGTGAATGTAGAACAGTTGATAGTGAATTTGGGCAAGTTTTGGCCGAGCCAAATGGCCCTGATGGTGTGAATTTTGAGAGAAGGGGGAGTTCCCTTTTATAAGAGTGGTGAGGGGCACCTTAGGAAATGCTAGAAATATTATTTTATTGTAAAATCATTTTCATTTTCTAATGTCTCAAATATAAATTATTTAAATTAAAAGGTGGGTATGGGTCTAAAACCACTCAACTGATAGGTTTTAGAAAAGTTTTTATCACTATATTAACCTTATTTTTTAGATTTAAGTCTTAGTTAAATAGTTTGACATTTACCATGTCGCTTTGTATTTGTTTATTATATAGTTAATAAGTTTACTATAAATTCCAAGAGAACCCGAAGAGGTTCATTAATGATACACATATCATTATATAAGTCTTTTGGCCGAGCATTAGATTTTTGGAAATAGAATATCAATTAAAAATATAATATTTGTTTTAAAAACTCTTTTATGTCAATTTTGACACTATTTGGTAATTTATTTTTTCTAAATTCATACCATCATTATTACATAGAAAAATATTCATCTAACCAACCCTAACATGTCATATTAACCAATAAAATTATTGGAATTCATAAAAATTCTCAAATTACACTTATTTGGATATTTATAATATCAATTATTTTAATATTTCATTAATTAGGAAATTATGGCATCATCATTGTGTCATAAATAAATTTAATTATTTAATGTCTGAAGATTATAAATAAAATACCATTACATAGTAAATCATTTTATATTTATAATTAATATTTATAGCTGAATTTATCTTATGTGTAACCCAATATTAAAAATGTTTTAGTTATTAATCATAGAATGTAATACTTTTAACTCTTCTTTGAATTATATAATAATAAATGTCCTAATCTAATCCAATTGGACCTAAAGGATCATATTTTATTTCTAAGGTTTTTTTGGTCGAATTACACTTATCAAATAGAATTAAGACACGTTTTAGGGTAATAATAATATCATTTTTACCCTTAATTACCCTATTTTATTTTAACCGTGGTAAAGGAAAGTCAAAAATTACTATTCACCAAAAATTATTGTCATCTTATTGAACAACATTTTACTTACTGATATCAACCATGTCTCTTGTAATTTTGAAATTCAACTCATAAAAGCGGTAAAATTAAGTTTTATATAAATTTTCAAATGCTCCAATGAGGTGGGTAAAAGACGGTAAAAAGTTCAACAAAATTTTTATATATCTAAAATTATTATAAACTAACTCCAATGAATTACATTGAACTTATATAGGTATTATATATTTATTTTGACCTAAAAAATATAAATGAAATTGATAATTATTTAAATAAAAATTTGGTTTTAAACTATAACTTAGTGTTTTTCACTATTCCCCCACAAAAGTGCTGCATAGTTCACATCACAGTTGTGGAGAGGCCTGTAGATTCATTTAGGATATATATGAGGATGAGTACATCCTTTCACCCCTAGACATATGGGTAGACCAAACACCCAATCTAGGTGTTGGAGGATATGTTGAGGGATTCCATGTGAGACATTGGATGGAGCTAAGAGGATCACTTTCCCTTGAAAGAGTTCTCATACAACAATAGATACCACTGTAATATTGGAATGAATCATTTTGAGGCCCTATACTGATGACCCCATAGGTCACCCTTGTGCTAGACAGTGATCAAAAAGGCATATCTTCTAGTTCTAGAGATGGTGCAGGTGATGATAGAGAAGGTCTAGATCATTCATGTGTGGATGAGGACATCCCCTATTAGGCATAAATATTATATAGATTGACACCATAAGACATTTTAGTTTGAGGAGGGATACAACATTTTCCTAAGAGTCTCTGCACAAAAAGTATTATGGAGATGTAGCTAGAAGTCAATCTATCTCCAAGGTTCATCATGCCATTTGAGATCTTGTAGAAGGTTGGAGATGATTCTTACCACCTTTCCCAACTCCCAAAGATGAAGCGTGTGCACTCCATCTTAAATGGGTCATAGATGAGGAGATACGTCCATGAACCCACACATGTTTTGGACTAGAGGTAACTAAACATTGGGGATTGAGCCACTTTTCTGGGGAACTTGGTGCAAAAAATTATCGATAGGAGAGGTCCCTATGTGGAAAAAAAATTCTTTTAGATCATGTATTGTGGAAGCACAATGCAAGAAAGAGAGCTCCTAGGAGAGGGATAGCTAGATGTGTGGGTTAGTAACTTGATATTTTTTAGTTATTACTTTTGTGGATGAAAATAAAGAAGGAGGCATTGACTTAGACACCCTTTTTTCCATGTATTAATTTTAAAAATTTCCACATATATTTTTAGATCTCGGTGCTGAGATGGTGTGAAATACTGAGGCCCGATGTTCTCGTAATTAATTTTTTAAAAATATTAAATATATTTTTTATTATGTGTGCACTATTTCTTAAAGAATATGAGATAAATCTTAAATGGAATATTGAATCATAAATATGAGACCCTAATTGAGTCAAGAACATGATGTTTACTCAAGGAGTTAACTAAAATAGGCCAGTGTGGGTTTATTAGATAAAAGTAGTAGTTTGAGGTGGATTTAGTGGGTTAATTAAATAAATAATTTAAGAAATAAATTAGTTAAACTAATTTGGATTCTATGTAAATAATTTTTTCTGGTGATTTTACTAGGTTAATCCATATATCCCTGGGATCACTGAGGGAAATTCTTCTTAAATCCAGCGGAAAATCAAAATTCAATGACGATGAGACTCTAGATCATGGAACATTGAGATGTAATATACCGAATGACCCCTCTAGATCAATGGTGAGTTTATTCTTCGTTGATGAATGATCCAATATCGATATAGTACTTTTCAATTTGGGTTTTTTGCCTCTATTTTATTAAATTTATTGATTATGATCATATTACTTCTCGATATGTGTTTTTTTATCCATTACAGGAGCCCATGTATTGATAATAATTTCTTTATTCATTTTTCTGACCTTGGAACACCCATTTTGTATCCATTTTCCATGGAAGATTTGAAAACATTAATTTAACCTCTATTTATTATTTATTTATCCCATATTTATTCATTCTAGTCAACATTGGACAATGGGGATGGGATTCGACATTGCAGGGTAGGACTAAGCCAACTAAATCCCATATATTCATGATAGTTTCACATGATATGAATGGATTAATGATCGAGTATGGGTGTTGGATGATTTATAGGTTTTAGGTTTTTAATCAGATTCCAAATAGATAATGGAATCTGATGGGAGAGATGAACGACGGTTACAGAAGCCTAAAGAACAAATGGGAATCTGATTTCCACCCATTGAATGGTTGGAAATGAAGAACCATGTAACGATCCACTATTTTTCGGTGGCGTGGAGGAAAGAACCAAATAAATATAAATTTATCAGATATCAGTTGAATGTATCGAATATTCTATGGAAAAAGTGACTAAAAGACATGTAGTCCGAAGAACACATGGTGTGTTGGGACTTGGCTTTGGTTGAAAGGGTATAATGAGATTATAAGTGTCGCACGCCATGTGGGAATCCAACATGTCGTGTGAAACTTGTACAGGTAACTCATCTTGTACTAATGGAGTATATGGGCATGGGAAAAACCAGGAACATGCCATGTATCGAAGTATATGGACACTGTCAGCATATAAAGACATGGATAGGGAGCACGGGTGGTACCTCTAGTGGCGCAGACATATCATGTTGATCCACTATATTTCATGTATCCATACATGGGATTGATTACATGAAATTAATTGGAAAATACCAGGATATGGAGTGGTGCCACATGTCGTGTGGTTCCCCTCACACACCTTGTACCCCTTTGTTCCATTTGAGGAAACTTCTACCTCTCTTATCTCTTTTTCTTGGCGTCGAATATTGGCCCGTGAGTTACCTATTTTTTGTTTTCTTCCAAATAGAACATGATGGAGGCCTCCATGGTGTATTTGGATATATAATGTGAGGTGTTTCAGTCATGATTCTTATTCAGTAAATTTTTTATGAAGGTAGTGATAAGGTAGGATCACCATGAGCTTTAGACTAGCACCCTCTAACTGGGATGTGCATGGGTCCTCTACCAATCAGTAGATTGGAACCCTCTTTCATGACATGGAATGGGTACACTATTTACATTCATAGTATCACCATCCAATTTGGATAGGGAATGTTTCCTCTACTTATCCACCAATTGAACCCTCTTACAGACACAAGGTGTGGGTTATTGACTAAGAGAGTGGAACCCTCCAGCTAGGATGGGCATGTGTCCACTATCTGCTATCCATGTTTTACCCTTTAGCAGAGCTAGGGTATGGGTCTGTGACTAAAATAAAATAAGACTATATATGGGGTGGGCATGGATCCTCTATAAAATATTCAAGTGGCACCGTCATGCAGTATTATCATATGGGTCATCAACTACTAGAGTGGAAACCTCCATATGGGCTAGGCTAGGGTCCTCTACCATTTACATGTGTGGAACCCTCCTTCTATGATAAGGAAAGGGTACTCTAGCTATATCTTGAGTATCATGACCCTATTGTACTAGGGAATGGGTCCTCTATCTTGATATTGTGTCCGCTTAACTATGTGGTATAGTGGCGAGGTGAGGATTGACTTGGATATTTTCTGCTGGGTAGATGCATGAGATATTGGGCATCGTTGATGGACATTTTGAACGAATGAAACTATATTTTTGGGTTATAATATGATATTGATATCACCTTATCTCTCATTTGGATTTCTTTAGTTTTAGAATATATTTATCCATATCCATGTTTTTGGATTCAGTTTACTCACTTGCTATGGGTTGAGCTGTCTAGTGTCTTTCTATCTATTCTGATCATGTCTCTTTCTAACCCCCCTTCACCTCTTGGGGAATTATACATTGTATGTCAATACTCACCCATATATGGGATTATACATCTTGTATAATTCCTTATATAGATTATATAAAGGACTACGATGACTATAGTGGAGGTTAGGGATACATGGTCTATTGGACCGTATACAATGGTCTGAGTAAGAAGATCAGGAGCTAGGCTCTCTCAACACATTTAAGTTTCAGTTTTTTCAGGTAAGGACATATCTCTGGTTGGGTGTGTATTTTTTCCCTTTATATTTATTTTTCATTGTCATACTCTTGTACAACATAGTGGATTTTCATATTCATGGTTATATTCTAGTTGTTTCACCTTTTTATTATTATTCCTCTTCACTTCTGTATTGAGATGGTCAGGTGTGTGTGTACAGGTACATTAGGAAAATTCCTCCCATGTTAGATATGAATTTCAACACTTATCTTCAGCATGTGGCATACGAAGGCATAATTGGGGTAGTTGTAGATCGAGTCCCATTGGGTCAGGTTTTGACAATGACTTTCACATGGTTAAATGCATGTATCGATAGAGAGTCCATTTATGGATATTCCTCTCCCCAAAATTTAGAGGGACTCTATGGGTGTGGGTCCTCAAGTCCATGCATCTATATTGGGGGCCTCCTATTTGGTATAATCCCCTACAATCCTCATCACAACAAAGGGAATCAGACTATTTGTAATTCCCGACTAATCTTATAAATAACCATGAGTCAAAACATTCCTCCTGTTCTAGACACATGGGCCTCCAACATGATGTAATCCACAAAACCATGCCATATCCTCTTAAAGGGTCGTATTACCCTCACAGAAAACCAATTAGATAACCTCCATATGCATGGTTCATTTATTTCATTGAAATATATAGGATTATATTCGTGTACAAGTGTTATACGTGGGAATCCTCTCTGAGGTCCAAACCCAAAACCCCAAATTCAGCAAAATATTCAATGGGACCCATTCCTAGTAGAGTCATAACCAAACTAGGATGACAAAATCTACCCATATTCCGTGATCTTATTTTGAACTAGTCCCACACCAACCCTTGGATAGTAATATTACTCCTATACCTCCATGTCTCATGACATTAAACATCACAGTTTGGTCCTCATAGCATGACCATAAATGGTATGATGTGTCCCATTAAGTGGAACTGAACTATATGGGTTATGATTCCTTTCACAAGGTTACATAGGAATACTATATCATGGTCTCAATATCAATATCAAAATAACTAACATCACCCTAGATGAAAATAAATTCCAAATCATCCCATTATGTGGCTTAAAACCAACATCTCAATAAAAAACGACTAAAAAATATATATACCATATACAAAAGGGTAACATTGATATAGAACCTCATATACATACAAATATACCCATTGACAGAGAACCTCATATATATATATAAATGATTATATAATCAAAACATACTAATAATTAATTGTTAATACATGGAATCCTGAGTTATACTTTGGATTTAATAACGCATTTGTGAATATGTGTTAAATCTATAAGAGATTTCAAGAGTGTGAAAAAATTCCCCTCAAAAGGGTGTGATGAGCCCGACCTCCCGTCCTATCTACCTATGTTATTCTCTAAGCATTTTTGGAGTATTCCATAACAATTGTCTACCTTTGAAAAGAAGCTCCATGAAACATCTAGAAAAGGTAATATTTGGGTGTTTCTAATAACATGACCAAAACCCATTAGAAACTATCTAGATATAGTGATCCTAACATGAATGATTGAACAAAGCTCAAACCCCCCACAATAAATCATTTGGGTTTAAACATTTCCACTAGGAAATAAGATTTTTTAGGGTTTTTTTCATTTTTTGTAATTTTTAGGGCCATTTAGGATATTTATGGGTTTTAGGGGGTTTATGTATATTGAAAGATTTTATGTTTTTGAGTATTTTTTGGGTTTCAAGGAAACATTTTTTATGGTTTTTTTAATTTTTTACGGTTTTTATGGGTTTTTAGATTTATTAATGTTTCTTGAGGTTTAATGGGATTTTAGAGTTTTAAGTGATTTTTAGGGTATTGATGGGGTAATATGGTTTTTTAATTTTATATGGTTTTGTATGGTTTTTAGGTTTTTTTGGATTTTTTTATGTTTTTTAGGGGTTTTAAATATTTTTAGGTTTGAAGGATTTCTTAGAGTTCTTCATAGTTTACTGGGTTCTCTATGTTTTTAGGTATATTTTGGGATATTTAGGTTTTTATGAGGTTTAGGGTTTTTAGGTATTTTGATTGTTTTAGGGTTTTATTGTTTCTTGGGACTTTAGGTTTTTTTTATTTTTTTCAGGTTTTAAAAGTTTTTTTAGAGTTTTTTAACATTTACTTTGGTTTAAAGAGCTTTTAGAGTTTTTAGAGGATATTGGATTGTTATGGGGTCTTAGGTTTTTTTATTGTTTTAGGGGTTTTTTTCATTATTGTCTTTTTAGTGGTTTTCATGGGTTTTATCATTTTTTAGGATTTTAGTGGTTTTATGTGTCTTTACAGATTTATGTTTTTCTTAGGGTTTATCAAGATTGTATGAGATTATATATTTTTAGGGATATTTATGGATATTTTTTGATTTATATTGGTTTTATGTATTTTGATATATTGAGAATTTTATGATTTTTATGTTTTTATGGGTTTTTAGGGTTTTAACTTATTTTTAATGTTTTAATGATTTTATGGGGTTTTAGAGTTCTTAAATTTTTTAGTCTATTTTATGGTTTTTATGGGTTTTAGGGTTTTTAAGGTTTTTAGTGGATTTATGGATTGTAAGGTTTTATGGTTGTTCGGGGCTTTTTGGTGTTTTCACTCTTTTTGGGGTTTTAGGATTCTTATGTGTTTTTATGGTTTTTAGGTTATCTTAGGGTTTCTCAGGGTTTTTAGGATTTTTTAAATTTTAAGCTATTTTTGTATTCTATAGGATTTTTATTGTCTTTAAGGTTATTTTTGGTATTTTGAGGGTTTATAGAGGTTTTGGGGTTTTTATATTTTGTTGGATTTTTTTTTGGAGTTTTTTAGGTGTTTTAAATTTTTTTGATTTTTTATATCATGTTTTGGTTTAATATGGTTTTATAGTTTTTAGTGGGGTTTTTATGGGGTTTTATGTAACGCCCTGACCCCAGTTACCCAGATTTGGTGCATTATTACATAACATTGGAATGATCACAAGAAAGATCAAATCTCGAAAGACCGATTAGTTTTGTAGCCTTGGAAACACTAGATATATTCATAAGTATTACATTACATAATAAAAATGAAAACTACAACAAGATAGTCTCCATAGTCCACACTCATATCACCTTATATTATCTCCGTAGGTCATTCATAAATTAATTCTTCACATCCTGGAAAAAATAAAACATAGAAAGGGGTGAGCTCAAATTTCCCTGAAAGGATAACAATATAGAGGAAACTTTCATAAATAAGCATAAACATTTAAGGCAATGTATAAATAAAACAAAATTCTTTTAAAACTTTAACTTCAACATAATATGGTAGAAATAAAATTAAATAATTCCATATACTTATTCGCATGGATATTCAACTAGTCGAATAATCACATGAAATATCAATAACCACTTTCATAATGACGTAATGCATAATTTCAGACTATCATAAACACATAGCCAAAGCCACGTGCCAATACTACAAATAAGATTTTGTCAAGGCCTTGTTCCAAGACACTAGTTTGTCTCATGATACCTACCCATGCTTCGAGGAGCTATAACGGGCTCCACCCGTCACTTATTAAGTCCAATGCATTCCTCATATGAATAGGTTTAAGCATAACATAAACATTCACATTAAATGTTGCATACAAAATTTCAATTCTTTCTCTATAAACCATGAATGGTATAAAAACTAACACATCCATAGGCAAACATATCACAAAAAATTCAATACAATATGGCTGTTATGTATCATAATAAATCAACTTCAAATAAGCTTAAAATCCATCAAAGGATGTTGACATAGATGAAATAAAAACTATTTGAGAGAAATATATATATTTTTGAAATCATTTAAAAGTCACATAATTATAAAATAAAACATTTAATTTTAAAATATTCTTATATTCTTGTAAGGGAAGCTTCGATGATTTTATAACGGCGGAAAGTATCCGCACCCGCAGTATAAGTTAAAAAACATTCTTACCTTAATTCTGTCGAAAAGGTTAAAAACGGACCTTGTTTGGAAAACGATGGAAATATTCCATGCTTTAGGGGTTTTGGGTCCCTTTATGGGTTTTAGGGTTAGTTTTTCCATGTAATGTTTTTAGGAAATTAATATCCTTTAGGGTTTTAGGGGATTTAGGATTTTTTTTCTGGATTTTATTTTCTTTTTAGAAATTTTAGGTATTTTAGGGATTTTTTAGGGTTTTTGGGGTTATTTAGTGTTTTGGGGATTTCATGTCGATTAAGGGTTTTTAGGGTTTTAGGATATTTTTAGGGTTTTAAGGGTTTTATGGGTATTATGAGGATTATGAATTCTTTGGCTGTTTATGGGTTTTATCATCCTTTTGTTTTTTTGATTCTTTAGTGTTTTTAAGGTTTTTATATGTTTTCTGATTGTTAAATTTATAAGAACTTAGGTGCTTAATGTTTTTAAGTAATTTTATGGGTTTAAATACGTTTAGGGTTTTAGGGGGTTTTAAGTGGTTTTTGGGTTTTTATGGTTATTAGGGTGTTTTATGATCTTTAGTTGTAAATTCATTTAAGGTTTTTTAGTGAAGTATGGTTTTTTTACATTATTTAGCTGTTTTAGGGTTTCTAGGGTATTGATACTTTATAAAAGATTTTAAGGCTTTTATGTTTTTTGGGTATTTATTGTTTTTGTGTTATTTCCAAAATTGTTGGGTTTTTTTGGATATTTTTGAGTCCCTTAGGGTGTTTTTGTGATTTTAGTGGTTTTTAGAGATTTTATTGTTTTAGGGTTTTGAGTTTTTTCATAATTTTAAGTGTTTATAAATTTTTTATGTGTTTTAATGGGGTTTTTTGGTTTTTATGGTTTTTAGGGTATTAGAGTTTTAAATTTATTTGTTGTTTTTGAGATATTTTAGTAATAATATGATTTTTATGTTTTTTAGAGTTTATTAGTTTTTTTTCTTCGTTAAGTGTTTAGGGTTTTAGGGTTTTTTAGAGTTTTAGGTTTTATTATTTTTAATTTTATAGTTTTATAGATTTTTTTGAATTTTTGGGCCTTTATAGGTATTTTTTATTTTTATGGGTTTTTGATTTTGAGGATTTTTTAGGGATTTATAGCATGTTTTTGTTTTTTATGGGTTTTATGGTTTTTTGGGGTTTTAGGGTTCCTTGGTTTTTTAGGTTGTTATGGTTTTTAGTGTTTTTAAGGGGTGTTAGGTGTTGTATGGTGTTTTAGGGGTTTTTAGTGTTTTTATAGTTTTCAAGGGCTTATTAGACTATTTTAGGGTTTTGAATACTTTTTGGATTTTTAGAGGTTTAAAGTGATTTTATGGATTTTTAGGATTTTCTAGTGTTTCAGGGTGTCTTACGGTATTATGTTTTTAGGTTCTTTTGGATTTTTAGGGTTTTATGGGGGTTTTCATGTTTCAAAGTATTTTTATGGTTTTTTGGGGGGTGGATTTAGGTTTTTCTATATTTTTAGTGTTTGATAGGGTTTGTTATTGTTCCTTATGATTTTAGGGGTTTTAGGGTATTTTAGGGGTTTTATGTTCTTTTTATGGTTATTTTTGGTTTTATATGTTTTTAACAGTTTTTTGGGGTTTCATGATTTTCAAGGTAATTTTAGGGTTTTTATGTGTTTTAAGGATTTTCTATTTTTTGAATTTTTAGCGTTTATATCATTTTAACTGTTTTTATGTGTTTTTAGGCATTTCTTGGGTTTTTGGATTTTTGGTATTTTTCAGGTTTTGTAGGGTTTTAGTTGTTTTTTGGGTTTTAAGGTGTTATTAATAATTTAGGGATTTTTATGAGTATTCAAGGATTTGAGCAGTTTGCATAGTTTTTAGGTTTATTTAGTTGTTTGTGGATTTTTAGGGGTTTTTAGGTTTTTTTGCGGTTTTAGGGGGTTTTATGGTTTATAGGGACTTTTATGGGATTTTAGGGTTCTTTAGGGATTTTTGGGTTTTATTTTTTTTATGGATTTATAGGGGTTTTGGAGTTTTTGGGTTTTTATGGGTTTTTAATTATTTTTATTTTTTAAGGGTTTATTGGAATTTTTATTTTTTGTATTTCTTAGTGTTTTAGTGTTTTTATAGTTTTTTATGGTTTTGGTGTATTATTTTTTTAGGGATTTACATTTATTATGGATTTTATGGCGTTTTGGGGGTTTTTAGGTTCTTAGGGATTTTAGGGTTTTATAGATATTAGGGTTTGTCCATGGTTTACTAGTTTTATATTCTTTTTTGGTTTTTAGTGGTTTTTAGGATGTTTGGATTTTTTTGTTCTTTTTCTGTTTTTTGGGTTGTTTAGTGTTTTAGGGGGTTTAGGGATTTTAATGATTTTAGGGTTTTATGGAATTTTAGGTTTTTTTGGGCTTTAAGGCCTTCTAGCGGATTATAGTTTTTATGGTCCCTTAGGATTTTAAGGCTTTTTAGGACACATTTGGGACATTTATAGTTTTAGGATTGATTGCGGGGTTTTAGGGGTTTTAGGGTCCTTTAAAGGTTTTAGGGATCTATTGGTCTTTTTTTTATTTTTTGGGTTCTAATCCTATTTTGGTTTCACAAAAAGAAATTGAAGTATTTTTGTTGGGCCATTTGAGGTAGGGTCCCGTCCCAAATGACCTGTAGTTGAAAATAGGGTAAAAAACTATTTGTGACGGGATCCATTCCGGTCACAAAAAATTTATCCGAATTAAAAAAAACATTTTACGGTAGGTCCATTGAAAAAAAAATATTTTTGAAGGGATTAACTACACGTATAAAAAGAATAAATTAATAAAAAATAATTAAAAAATAATTAAAATAGTAATTTATAATAACTAGCACTAAATATAATTAATTACTTCAAATTAAAAATAATAACTTATAATTACAAATAATTACATATATATATATTTATTTAATTAAAACTAATTAAAAATATTAAAATAAAATAAAACATAAAATAAATTGAATAAAAATTTAAAACATTATATGAATATCTAAAAAATGAAGCTTTTTCCCATCAGAAACATTATAATTTCTTTCCTTGTATAAATTTATACTTCTACTTATAGAAGGATGAAAAAACTGAAGAAAGGAGAGGTGAATTGGTGAATGGAGAGAAAATATTTGGGGGGGATATATGGTCAAATTTGTACCGATGAAATTATTTGCAGTAGGAACCCTATCCAAATTAGTTCCCATAATAAATTGTTGAGGTGGTGGTTAAAAAACTATTTATGATGGGTCCCATCACAAATAATTACCTGTTAATAGAGTATTTGTGATGGGTGAATGATCCTTTCGTAATTAACATTACATGACCGAGGGTATTTGTGAAAGGACACGGTTCCCCTCACAAATAATCATTCCCACATTTGGAATGCAATGTGTGCCAACTATATTTGTGAAGGTTTTTTACACAATGAAAATACTTGTTTATTTAATAATATTTAGGACACTATTATAATCCCTTAACAAATAGTCCTTCGGAAGGAATTTTTTTTAGTGGGTGTTTGTTCTGCCGCAAAAGACCTATCACAAAATGTACTTTTCCCATAGTTTTTTGGGGGTTTTAATGTTCTTATAGTGTTTTTGGGTTTTGAGGGTTTTTCAGATTTTTGGGAATATTTGGTTTTGTTAGGGTTTTTTTAGTTTTCGAGTTTTCAAGAATATTTTTTGTTTTTTAGAATTTTTAGATTTTAAAAGGGGTTTTTTAGTATTTTTGTTTTTTAGGGGTTTTATGTTGTATTTAAAATATTTTTAGAATTTTTTTAGAGTTTTTAGGGGTTTTATGGTGTTTTAGTGTATTATGGGTTTTAGCATTATATGGGGTTAGTGTTTTTTGGGTTTTATGGGTTTTAGTGTTTTATCGAGTTTTAGTGTTTTTAGGGTTTTTAGTGTTCCAAATTATTTTGAGGGTTTTTAGGGTTACTTATGATTTTTAGGGTATTTTAGTGGTTTAATGAATTTATTAGGGTTTTTAGGTTATTCATAGGGGTTTTATGGTTTTCTAAGGGTATTTAGGGGTTTTAGGGTATTTATGGATTTTCAGGGGTTTTAAAGTGTTTAGGGGTTCGTGTTTTTTAGGGATTTTATTGTTTATTAGGGTTTCTTAGGGGTTTTAGGCTTTTATGGTTTTAGTGTTTTTTTATATAATTTTTAGTTTTTATGCTTTTAGGGTGTTATTGTTATTTAGGGTTTTATTGTTTTTAGGGCATTTTATGTATTTTATGGTTTAATGTTTTTTTAGGTTTTTATGGTTTTTATTGGGTTTTGTGTTTGTGGTGATGTGTATAGGGTTTTGGGTGTGTGGTATTGAGTTTAGTGTGTGGGTTATAGGGGTTAGGGTGTAGGTATTATTATTTAAGGTGTGAGGCATTAGATTTAGCTTTTGGGGTATAGGGTTTGGGTGTAGGATATATGGTTTAGTATAAAGAGTTTAAGGTCTACGTCGTAGGGTATAGGGTTTAGGCTATAAGGATTAGGGTGTAGGGTATAGTGTTTAAGGTGTAGGGTATAGGGTTTAGGTGTAGGGTATGATGTTAAAGGTATAGGATTTAGAGTTTCAGGTGGTGGGTATAAGTTTTAAGGTGTTGGGATACTGGTTTAGGGTTTATGGTGTAGGGTTTAGGGGATAAGGTATAGGTTTTATAGTGCAGGGAATAGTTTTTAGTGTGTAGGGTAAAGTATTTGGGGTGTAGGGGTTACCGTTTAGGGTGAAGTGTATAGGATTTATGGTGTAGGATATAGGGTTTAGTGTGTATAGTTTAGGGTACATGGTAGGTTTCTTAGGGTGTGGGGTTTAGGGTGTAGGGAATAGGGTTTATGGGTGTAGGGGTTAGGGTGTTGAATTTAATGTTTAGTGTGTATATTGTTGGGTTCAGGATGTATGTTTTAGGCTTTAGAGTGTAAGGTATAGTTTTTAGGGTGTGGGGTGTGGGGTTTTGTGTGTGGGTTGTATGGATTATGGTACATGGTATAGGGTATAGGGTGTATGGTATAGGGTTTACAGCATGTAGTTTAGGGTTTAGGGTGTATGGTATTGGGTTTAGGGTGTACGGTAAAGGGTTAAGGGTTTAGGGTTTAGGGTGTAGGGTAATTGGTTTAGGATACATGGTTTTTTTAGGGAGTATCTTTTAGGATTTAGGATGTTGGGTGTATGTTGTTTGGTGTAGGTTATATGGTGTAGTGTGTAGTGCTTAGGGTTTAGGGTGTAGGGTGTAGGGTGTAGGGATTAGGGTATAGGTTGTAGGTTTTATTGGTTAGGGTTTTGGTTTTAGGGTTTACAGTGTATGGTATCTGATTAAGGGTGTAGGGTTTGGGGTTTAGGGTTTAGGTTGTGGGGTTTAGGTTGTGGGGTTTTGTGTTTAGGGTGTATGGTATGGGTTTTAGTGTCATGGGGTTATGTTTTAGTCACTAGGTTATAGGTTTTGTGATGTAGGGTTTAGGGTTTAGGTTGTAGCATATATGTTTTAGGATATAGCATTTTGTGTTTAGGGTGTAAGGTATAGGGTTTCGGGTTTAGTGTGTAGGGTTTAAGGTTTAGGGTTTTTTCTATACGGTTTAGGGTATGGGGTTTTATGATTAGGGTGTAGGGTATAGTGTTTAGCATATATATGGTTTAGGGGTTAGGGTGTAGGGTATTGGGTTTAGGGAGTAGGGTTCAGGGTTTGTGGTGTAACATTTAGAGTTTATGGTGTAAGGTTTTGTGATTAGGGTTTAGGGTGTAGGGTATATAGTTTAGGGTATAGGGTATATGGTCTAGGGTGTGGGGTATATGGTTTTGGGTGAAGGTTTTTGGGGTTTGGGTGTAGGGTTTTCGATTTATAGATTAGGTTTAGGGGTTTAAGGTGTATGGTTTAGGGTGTATGGTTTTTGGTGTAGCTTTTAGGTTTTTGGATGTAGGGTTCATGGTTTAGGGTTTACTCAATATGATATAGGGTTTCGAGTTTAAATGATATGTTTTAGGTGTAGGGTATATAGTTTAGGGTGTAGGGTATAGGGTTTCGGTGGTAGTGTATAGATTTTGGGTTGTACGATTTACGGTTTAGGGTATAAGGAAAATGATATATGGGGTAGGGTATAGGGTTATGGTGTAGGTTATTGGTTTTCGGGTGTGTAGTTTAGGGTTTTCGGTGTAGGGTATACGATTTTGGGTGTTGTTTTTAGGGTTTAGTGTGTATGGTATAAGGTTTAGGGTATATGGTTTAGGGTGAATATATTTAGGTTTAGGGGGTAGTTTATAGGGTTTATGGTGTATGTTATAGTGTTTATTGATTAGGATATAGGATTTTGGTTTTAATGTGTAGTGTTTAGGGTCTAGGATACATGTATTAGTGTGTATGGTATAGGGCTTTTGGTGTATTTTATAGGGTCTATGTTGTAGGGTTTATGGTTTATGGTGTAGGGTATAGTGTTTAGGTTGTAGGGCTTAAGTTTTTGGGGTTTGGGTATTTTGTTTATAGTGTAGGGTATGGGTTTTTGGGTATATGGTATAGGCTTTATGTTGTATGTTTTAGGGTTTTGGGTGTAGGGTATAGGGTGTAGGTTGTAGGGTTTATGGTTTAGGGTGCATGGTTTACATTTTGGGGTGTATGGTTTATGGTTTAGTGTTTTGGTTGTAGGGGATAGGGTGTAGGGTTTGGGGTTTATGGTGTTGGGTATTAGGTTGGTGGTATGAGGTCTAGGGTGTACAGTTTAGGGATTAGGGTGTATGTTTTAGGGTTTAATGTATTGGGTATATGGTTTAGAATGTTGGGTATAAGGATTAGGGTGTGGGATAATCGGTTCATGTTGTACAGTATAGGGTTTAGAGAGTAGGGTATATGGTTTAAGGTGTAGGTAATAGGGTGTTGGGTTTGGGGTTTAGGGTGTTGCGTAACGGGTTTGTGGTATTAGGTTTAGGGTGTATGGTTTAGGGCTTAGGGTGTATGTTTTAGGGTTCAATGTAATGGGTATATGGTTTAGGGTTTAGGGTGTAGGTTGTAGGGATGAAGTTGTAGTTTCTTGGGGTTTTGGGTGTAGTGAATAACATTTAAGATGTAGGTTTTATAGTTTAGGATATAGGGTATAGGGTTTTTGGTGTATTTTTTTGGGTTTAGATTGTTGGTTTTAGATTTAGTTTTTAGGGTGTAGGGTTTTGGTTGTAGGGTATTGGGTCTAGGTTGTATGGTAGATGATTTAGGGTTTAAGATTTCAGGTTTAGGGTATATGGGGTGGGGTTTAGGGTGTAGGGAATATGGTTTATGGTGTATGGTATAGGGTGTAGGTTATGTGGTTTAGGGTTTATGGTTTACGATTTAGGGTGTAGGGTATTGGGATTAGAGTATTGTTTTTAGGGATTAGGGAGTAGGGCCCACAATTTATGGTTTTGGGTTTTGGGTTTAGGAGGAATTGTATAGGTTTTAGCGTGTCCGGTATATGGTTTATGGTGTAGGGTGTATGGTAAAGGGAAAAGGGTTAAGGGTATAGGTTTTAGGGCGTGGGATTAGAGTTTCTAGGGATTTTATGGCCTTCTGGCCTTTTTTCCGTTTAGGATATTTTGAGTTTTTATGTTACTTTATGATTTTCAAGTCATTTGTGGGGGTTTACTGATTTTTGGGTTGATTAATGTTTTTAGGGTTTAATGTTTTTATAGGGTATTTTTAGGGTTTTTGTATCCTATAGGTTTTACAGTTTGGTGTTTTAGGTTTTGAGGGCAGTTTTGGGGGATTATGGTCTTTTCTTGTTTTTTGTGTTTCTATGTTTTATTTGTTTTTTTAGTTTTTAGGGTTTTCATTATTTTTTGGGTCCTTATAGTTTTTTTTAAATTTAGGGTCTTTTCGGGGTTTTAAGAGGTTTTAGGTTCCCTTAGTTTTTTAGTGACTAAGGGTGTCCTTATCGGTTTTTCGTGTTTTTTGGTTTTGTTATTTTTAATGAGTTTTTTGTGTTTTAACGGTTTCATGGTTTTTAAGGTAATCTTTTTTTGGGGGGGTTTTGGTTTTTAGGAATTTAAGGGGTTTTTAGTGTTTTCAGCTTATTTAGTGATTTATTTATTTTTAGGGGTTCTGGTGGTTTTTAGATTTTTAATTGGTTTTTAATGATATAATTATTTTTAAAGTATTTTCAGGTTTTTTTAGATTTTAGGATTTTTGATGATTTTTATAGTTTTTATGGTTCATGGGTTTTTATGGTTTTTTGGTTTTTTAATAGTTTATTAGGGTTTTAGTGTTTCTTGGGGTTTTTAGGGATTTTAGGGTTTTTAGGGTCTTTAGGGTTCTTATGATTTTTAGATTTTTTGTGGTTTTAGTGATTTATGGGTTTTAAAGTTTTTTGAGTTTTTATGGTCTGGGTTGTTTTATGTTTTTAGAAACTTCTATCTGTTTTTGTGGTTTATATGGTTCTTAGTAAGTTTTATAGATTTATGGTTTTTAGAGGGTTTTAGGTTTTTAGTTGTTTTCAGTGCTTTATATGAATTTTTTGGGGATTTTGAGTATTTCATGTTTTTAGTGTTTTTAAGGGTTTTTAGGAAATTTTTAGGGTTTTAGATGTTTTTATTATTTTTAAGGGTTTTAGGATTATTTGGAATGTATTAGGGGTTTTATAATTTTATGAAATGTTGGGTTATTAGTGTGTTTTTTGTTTTTTGTATTTTTAGGGGTTTAGGGTATTAGAGTATTAAATGTTTTTAGGACCGTTTAGGGCTTTAAAAAGTTATTTTGGTGCTTCGAGGGAATTTTCTGGGCCTTAGGGTCTTTTATGGTTTTTATCCTTTTCGGTTTTTAATTATTTTCTTTGTATTATTAAGGTCTTTTGGGGGTTTTACGGTTTTTTGGGGGTTTTATGGGTTTTAGGGGGTTTTGGTGTTTTAGGGGATTTAAGGGGTGTTTAGTGATTTTTAGGGCTTTTAAGGGTTTCTAGGGTTTTATGATTTTTATGGTTTTTAGGGGTTTTTAGGTTTTTAGAGTTTTTAGGTTTTTTGGGGTTTTCATTTGTCCTTCTGGGTTTTTAAATATTTTTTAGGGTTCTTATGGATTTAAAGGATTTTAAGGATTTTTTATGTGTTTTTTGTGCTCTTGGGGTTTTTAGGTTTTTTCGGGTTTTTAAGATTCTTGTGATATTTTTATGGGTTTTAAATAATTTTTGGGTTTTTATTATTTTTAGTGTTTTTAATGTTATTATTAATGTATTTAGGGTTTTAGGGGTTTTATGTGAGGTTTGGGGGTTTGGGTTCTTTTAATGTTTTCAGGGTTTTGGGTTTTATGGGTTTTTATTGCTTTTAATAATTTTTAAGGATTTCATGGTTTTTGTGTTTTAGAGGTTTTAGGGGCTTTTAAGATATTTTAATGTTTTTATGTATTTTAGCGTTTTAGTTTGTTTTATGGTTTTATGGGTTTTAGGATTCTTAAATATTTTTAGGGGTTCTCATATATTTTTAGGGTATTTATAGGTTTATAGTGGTTTTTAGTGATTTCAAGTGTTTTAATGGGTTTTCAAGGGTTTTTTTTGTGTTTTAAGATTGTTTTTTGTTTTACGGAATTTAGAGTTTTTTAGGTCGTAGGTGTTTTAGGGTTTGTAGGGGATTTTATGTTTTCTAGTGTTTTAGGATATTTAGGTTTTTAGGGGTTTGGTGATTTATATGGTTTTTATAGGGTTTTACGGGTTTCTAGGGTTTTTATTGGGGTTTTCAAGGCCATTTATATTTTTTAGTATTTTTTAGTTCTTTTAGAGTTTTTAAGCTTTTTAGTATTTTGGGGGGATTTAGGGTCTCTTATGGGTTTTTAGCATTCTGGGGTTTTTTAATGTTTTCATATGTTTTTAGGGTTACTAATATTTTTTCAAGGGTTTGAAGGATTTTAAAGGCTTTAAAGAGTTTTTTTTGGGAGATTTAATGTTTTTAGGAGTTTTGGGGGGGTTTTGGGGGGTTTAAGAGGATTTAGTGTATCTAGGGTTTTTTAGGGATATTGTTAGGGGTTTTTGGATTTTTATAGTTTTTAGTGGTTTTCAAGGATTTTAAGAATTTTTTGGTTTTTATGGTTTTTTATAGTTTTTATGGATTTAAGGGTTTTAGGAATTTTATATTTTTTAGAGATTTTAGGGTTTTTAATGTTTTTAGGTTTTTAGAGATCTTTAGGGCCTATTAAGGGATTGTAGGGGTTTTTCTGTTTTTCAGGGGGTTTTATTAATTTTTAGGGATTGAATATTCTCTTACAAGTTCTTGGGTTTTTAATGTTTTTATGGTTTCCTGGCGTTTTTTAGGGATTTAATGGTTCTAAGGGGTTTTAGGGTATTTTTCGATTTTTATACTGGTTGATAG
Organism: Viscum album; assembly: GCA_963277665.1. Classification (NCBI taxonomy): domain Eukaryota; kingdom Viridiplantae; phylum Streptophyta; class Magnoliopsida; order Santalales; family Viscaceae; genus Viscum; species Viscum album. Next base: position 2,121,936,785 of record OY728120.1, read on the forward strand.
GGCCTTTACAGTTTTATGGGTTTTCAAGGTTTTTCGTGTTTTTAGTGGTTTTAATATTTTTAGTGGTTTTCAGGGTTTAGGAGTTTTAAAATATTTAGTGTTATAGGTTATTTTGTTTTTTGGGGTTTTTTAATATTTTAATGGTGTTTAGGGTTTTTATAAGGGTTTTGGGTCTTTTTGGATTTCTTTGGTTTTAGTTTCTTTTAGTGTTTTATGGTTTTATGGTTTTAGAAGATTTTAATGGGTTTTTGGGGGTCTATAGGTTTTAAGGGTATTTAGGTTATTAGGGATTTTATGGATTTTAGAGTTTTATGGTTTTATGGTTTTTATAATATTTAGTGGTTTTTGGGTTTTTGTTTATTTTGGTTTTTAGGGGTTTCTTGGGTTTTTATGGTTTTTAGTGGTTTTTTGGATTTTTAGGGTTTTATTGTTCTTATTTATTTCATAGGGTTTTTAGTGGCTTTCATGGTTTTTACTGTTCTTTAGAGTTTTTCATGATTTTTAGGGTAATTTAGGGGTTTTGGGTTTCTATGGTTTTGAGAGATTTTGGGTGTTGGAGGGGGGGGGGCTAGTAAATTCTCTAATTGTAAGGTTTTTATAGTTATTTTAGGTGTTTTATGAGTTATAATTGTATTATATGTTTTTTGGGGTTTTATAGGTATTTGGGAGGTTTTTGAGTTTCTTATTTGTTATAGAGGGTTTAGGGTCTTTAAAGGGTTTTAAGGGTTTTTTCATTTCTTTTAGTGTTTTTATGGTGTTTATGTACTTTTAGTGTTTTTAGGGGTGTTTTAGGGTTTTTAGGGGTTTTAGGGTCTTTTATGGTTTTTAGGATTTTAGGGTTCTAGGGACCGGACCTATAAGGTTTTCGGGTGTTTTTAGGATCCCTTAGTGTTTCTAGGATTATTTATGGTTTTTGGGGTTTTTTATGATTTTTTGGTGTCCATTTGTGGTTTCTAGGTTCTTTTAGGGTTTTAATGGGTTTTAGGGTATTTTATACTTTTTAGAGTCCATTATGGTTTTTAGGGGTTTTAGAGACTTTTTGGGTTTTAGAGTATTTATGGTATTTTAGGGATTTGGTGGTTTTTGTGAATTTTAGTGTTTATAGGGATTTTAGTAGCTTTTAGGGTTCTTAGAGTTTTTATCGTATATTAGATATTTTGGGGGTTTAGGGTCTTTTAATGTTTTTAGGGTGTTTTTGGTGGTTTCATGGGTGTTAGGGATTTAGGTTTTCATAGGGTTTTAGGTATTAAAGTTTGATTGGTTTATGGATTTTTTAGGGTTCTAGGGATTTTAGGTTTTCATTGGGTTTTTATATTTTTTACGGTTTGTGGGATTTTTGGGGGTTTTAAGGGGTTGAGGGTTTGGTGTTTTTACGGGTTTCAGTGTATTATGGTTTTTTAGAGTTTTAGGGTTGTTAATATTTTATTAGGAATTTTCGGTTTTTTGGGTATTTAGTATTTTTTGGTATTTTAGTTTTTTTAGGTTTTAGGGGTTTTATGGATTTTATAGGTTTTAATGGGTTATTAGTTTACTTGGGAATTTATAATATTTTATTGTTTTTAGGGGTTTTATTGTTTTAAGAATTTTTAACTGTGTTTAGGGTTGTTAGGGATTCATAGTTTTAGGGTTTTAGGGATGGGGTGAGGTTGGGTTTTTTATTTTATTTGGTTTTTGGTGTTTTATCGATATTTAGGGTCTTTAGGGATTTTTAGGTTTTAGAGGAATGGTTTTAGGTACTTTTTTTGTTTAAAGGTTTTTACAATGTTTTACATGTTTTTAGAACATCCATCGATTTGTTAGGTTTTATTACGGATTTTAGTGTTTTGGGATTTCATGGTTTTAAAGTGGTTTTAAGGTCCGTTAGGATTGAAGTGGGGTTTTAGTGATCTTAATGTATATTTAGAGATTTTAAAAATTTTAATGGTTTTTATGGGTTTAATGGGTATTTATAATTTTAGGGAGTTTTAGGGTCTTTAGGGAAAGGAATATGTGAGGGCCGAGCTATTCTCGGCCACCCAAATTTATTAAAAAGAAAAAAGAGACACAGCAGACAAGGGAAGGGAGGGGTCAATCGACCGACACCCAAAAACCCTTAATGACCCAAGACAAAAGACCCAAAAAAAGAAAAGTCAAGAACAAAAAAAAAAAGAAAAAACACACAAAACAAAGCAGCCACCACCATCATCCAGCATTAACCAGCATCTAGAAGCTCCAAGATAACCAACAACCAGCCTCCAAACTCAAACAACAATCCACATCCAGCAGCAGCACTACCCTAAACCATAGCTTCAGCACCTCCAACCCAACCGACAACCAGCATCCAGAACCGCGAGCATCCAACATCATAGAACCACCAGCATCCAACATCACATAACCACCAGCATCAAAATTACAAGCCTCATCATCACCATCATTCGGCAGATCACCACCGAGCAGCAGCCAACATCCAAGCACACAAAGCACTGACCAACATCTAATCTCACATGATCCAGCATCCAACACCTCCTCACCAAGGAGATCCACCATACGAAGCACCATCATACAATATTCATCAGAAACCAGTAGCTCACAGCCAAATAAGAACCGGTATCCCAACTCACAAAGTCCAGCATCCAGCACCTTCTCGCTAAGAAGATCAACCACCACCAGCATAGAACCATTAGCACGCCTATGCTCATAACCCAACTATAGCACCCAAAGCAGCATCCAGTGCCACTCGACAAAACCAAATTCCAGAATCTGCAATAAAATAGTCACATCGAAACACCAGCACCCAACAGTGATGCTAGACCACAGTACACAGGAAACCATGTCCAAAAACTCACCCAGTTAATCCAGCAACAGCTCACAAACAAACTAGCGATAGCTCATGAAATCACAATATAGAGAAGCATCCAAACCGCAAAAATTGGGAAGCCTTTCATCAACAACATAGTTCCAAAGATAAACAGAAGAAAAGGAGGAATGGACCTGCATTTTTTACACAAAATGGTACCCAGCCGACGGGAAATCCCAAACCAAAGAACTAGTTAGGCCTCCTCCGAACCAGCAAAGATCTATCCGCCTCTTCCAAAGCCTCCACAGAAGCCCGTAACTCCCATCATCAAGTCCATAGAGTAGAACCTCCGAAGGACTGAACCGTTACAAGCCAGGGACCCAGATCAACTGCAAGAAGTCGAGATCCAATGCCGCACTCCGAAAAAAAAGGGAACGACCCTAGCCTCCATGAACCGGAAGCACCACGCACAGGGAAGACCATATCCGACCCTCCCCAACAAAGCTATGCGAGGCCGCATTCTAGTAGGACCAGATCTGATCAAATCTGCCATGGATCTAAATCTCCACACAGAGGAGAGGCCAGATCCGACCCATCTCACCGAAGCACGAAGAAGCCGCATGCCCGAAATCTTAGATCTAACCCGCTTATTCTTAAAATAAGCTAACGAACAGAGTAGTCGCAAGAGAAGATCTGCGAGGACACCATCAAGCCGGATAAAATGTACCTCAAGAGGGGGAAGCAGCAGCGCTGAGTAAATCGGCACTTTAGGTAATTAAGTTTTTTTGGTTGTTTAAATATTATTAGTGTCTTTTAGGGTTTTATATGGTTATTTAGGCTATTTTAGGGTTTTTAGAGTCTTTTGTGTCTTTGATGTTGTTTTGGTTTTTAGTTTTTTTAGGGGCTTTTAGATATTTTCATGGTTTTTAAAGACCTATTTGATTTAATGTTTTTTATGGTTCTTGGGATTTTTAGAGTTTTATGTTATTTTCTGGTTCTTAGTTTTTTAGCAGATTTTGGGTTTTTTAATTTTTTTAGAGTTTTATGGTTATTTTGGATTTTTTTGGGTTTTAGTGTTTTTTGGGGATTTAATATTTTTCTTTGATTTTAGGGGTTTTGGGGATTTTTAGAATTTTTACAGATTTCTTAGGGTTTTAAATAATTTTCTAGGGATTTTATTGTTTTTATAGTTTTAGGATTTTCATGGATTTTAGGGTATTTTTTTTCTTTTTAATGTTTTAATGAATTTTAAGTATTTCTTGGGTTATAAAGGGGTTTCATGTTCTTCAATGTTTTGAATATTTTTTGAGATGTTTTAGGGTCGTTATGGGTTTTAGAGGACTTTTGAGGTTTTAGGGTTTCTATTGTTTAAATGGGTTTAAAGGGTTTTTTGGTTTTTGGGGTTTTTATGGGTTTCAAGGTCTTTTTTATTTTGTTGATTGTTTTTATTGTTTTTAGTTTCTAGTTTATTGTAGGATTTTAATTTGTTAGGGGTTTTCATGATTTTATGGTATTTTAGAGATTTTTGAGGTATTGATTAGGGTTTATTGGTATTTTTAGGGTATTTTAGTTTTTTTGTGGTTTCTAGATTAAGGGTGGTAGGGTTTTTAAGTGTTTTTGGTTTTTTAGGCTTTTTATATTTTTTGGGTTTTACTATTATTAATGCTTTTTGAGTTTTTAGGGTTTTTATAATTTTGAAGTGTTTTAGGTTTTTTATTGTTTTTAGGGTTTTCAGGTTTTTAGGGTTTTTATGGGATCAAAGATTTTTTGGGGATTTTTAGGGTTTTAGGAATTTTTGGAATATTAAGTGGTTTGAGTGAGTTCTCAGGATTTTGGGGGTTTTTACTGTTTTAAGGGTTTTTAAAAGGGTTTATAATGTTTTATTGGGTGTTTAGGGTTTTAATGGTTTTATGGTGGTTAAGTTTTTTTATGCATCTTTAGGGGTTTTATAGGGGTGCTTGGAGTCTTCCAGGATTTTTATTGTTTTTGGTCATTTTTGTATCTTTTATGATATTTATGTTTTTTTAGCGTTTTAGGGGTTTAAAGGTTTCTACTGTTTTTATGATTTTTATGGGTTTTAAGGGGGGGTGATGTTTTTGGTTTTCATGGTTTTTAGGGGGGTTTTGTGTTTTACCATTTTTAGGGTTTTTTGGGTTTTTAGGGATTTGTGGTTTTATGGTTTTCAATATATTTATATGGTTTTAGGGTTTTAGGTATTTTTAAGGGGGTTTTGGGGATATTTAGGTTTTTATGGTTTTTAATATTTTTAGGGGATTTAAGGTTTTTAGGGTTTTAGGGGTTTGAAGGGTTTTAAAGGTTATAGGGTCTTTCAGTGTTTCTAGGGTTTTTATTTTTTGGGGGATTTTACATCTATGGGTGTTTTTAGGGGTTTTACAAGATTCTCTAGTCTTTAGGGGTATTTATGGAGTTTTAGGGTGTTTTGGGTTTTATGTTTTTATGGCAATTTGGGATTTTATGAGGTTTTAGGGTTTTTATATTTTCTAGGGTTTTAGTGTTTAAGGTGTTTTATGATTGTTTTAGGGTCTTTATACAATTTTTGGTACTTCTTGGTGGTTTTAGGGTTATTATGGTCTTTTAGGGGTTTTAGTGGTGTTAATTATTTTTTGGGTGTTTATGATTTTAGGGTTTTCTTGTTTTTCTCGGTTTTAGGTTTTTTATTTTTGTAGCAGTATTTTGTGGTATTAAGGGGTTTAGTAGTTTAAGATTTCATAGGTTTTTTAATGTGTGTTTATTTATTTATTTTGTATCATTTTTATTGTTTTTAGGGTTTTAGGGTCCATTAGGGTTTTTAGGGTTTTTATGGACCTCTAGTGTTTTTACGTTTGGTTTATGTTTTTAGGGTTCTTTAGGGGTTTTAATCTTTTTATGGTGATTTATCATTTTGTGGGTTTTAAGGTATTTTGTGGATTTCATATGGGGTTTAGTGGCCTTTATGGTTTTAGAGTGTTTAATGTCATGATGTTTTTTTGGGTATTTTTTTGGGCCTTTAGGTTTTTTTAGGTATTTAGTGTATTTTCTGTTTTTTATGGGTTTTAGGTTCTTTTGGGGTTTAGGGTCTTTTAGTGATTTATTTCGGTTTTAGGGTATTTACGGGGGGGGGGTTTAGTGTTTTTTAGGGGTTTTAAGGATTTTTTGGATTTTTTGGGTTTTAATAATTTTTAGGAGTTTTTTGGTATTTTGTTTATTTTTTGAGGTTTGGAGGTGTTTTGGAATTTTAGGGATTTTATTATTCTTTAGAGATTTTAGGGTATTATTTTATTTATTGTTTTAATTTTTTGTGGGGGATTTTTAGTTTTCCTTTTATTTTTAAGGAGTTTAGAGTTTTTTAGCATTTTGGTGTTTTTTAGATCTAAGTGATTTTAGGGTTTTTAGATGGGTTGAAGGTTTTGGGGGGGGGGGGGTTAGGGTTATTTGGATTTTTACGGTCTTAATAGTTTAATGTTTTTTAATGTTTTTTATATTTTTTGGTCTATTTACTATTTTTAGGGTTTTTATGATTTTTAGGGTTTTATGGGGTTTTATGGGTATTAGGTATTTTTAGGTTATTAGAATTTTAATGGGTTTTTTCGGGGTTTTAGGTTTTTTTAGATTTTAGAGCACTTTAGGGTGTTTTATGGTTTTTAAGGGTTTTTAGATTTATTAAGGTTTTTAAGGTTTTTATTGTTTTTAGTGTTATAGGGACTTTAAGAGTTTTTGGGGTTTATATGGGGTTTATATATAATTTTATTGTTTTTTGGATTTTTAGGGTTTTTAAGGTGTTTTGCGTTTTTTTAGGATTTAAGGATTTGTTTTGTTTTTATGGATTTTAGAGTTTTCATGTTTTTATAGGTTTTTAGGTGTTTTTATGATTTTAGGGTTTTCAGTTTTTTATGGTTTTTAGAGTTTTTATTTTTTTGGGACATTTAATTGCTTTTAGGGGTTTTGGGTTATAGGGATTCGGGGTGGTGGGGGTTAGGGGTTTAAGGGATTCTATGACATTTATTGGGTTTGAGGGGTTCTATATTTTTCAGGGATTTTTTATGTTTTTTTCATTTTTAGTGTTTTTAGTAGTTTTAGTGTTTTATGGGCATTTTATGACTTTTAGGTATTTTAGGGTTTTTTAAGTATTTTAGTGTTTTTATAGTTTTCATGTTTTTTAGGATTTTCTTTATGGGTTATTAGTGTTTTTATGGTTTTAACGTGGTTTTTTGGTTTTCAGGAGTTTTAGGGTGTTTTATGGTTTTTAGGGGTTTTTGGGGTTTTTGGGTCTTTTATGGGTTTGGGATTTTTTTTGAATATTCAATTTTAATTTAGGATTTTTAGTGTTTTTAAGGATTTTTTTTTGTGTTTTAGAGTTTTTTTGATTCGTTAATTTTTTTTGGTTTTTAGGGGGTTTTCGATTTTTAGGTGTTTTAAAAGGTTTAAATGATTTTTCAGTTTTTTGGTGTTCTTATATATTAGGGTATTTTTGGGTATTCCGAGGTTATAAATGTTTTTAGATTTTTATGGTTTTTGATGTTTTAATGGATTTTTTAGATTTTTAGATGTCAAGGTTTTTTGGGGGGTTTTAAGGATATTTTTGGATTTCTAGAGCTTTAAGGATCTCAGGGGGGTAGTGTTTGATATATTTTTTGTGTTTTAGGGTTTTCTATTGGTTTATAGTGGTTTTCATAGTTTTTAGTGGTTTTAGGGGTTTTGAGGTTTAGGTATATTTATGGTATTTTATAATTTTCAAAGGTTTTATGATTTTTAGGGGTTTGAGAGTTTTTCAAGGGGTTTAAGTTTTTTTTTGGATTTTAGTTTTTTTAGGATTTTAGGGACTTTTTGGGGTTTAAATGGTTTTTTAGAATCATTTCGTGTGTTTTAGGGTTTTGGAGATCATTTTGTTTTTGGTTTTTAAGGTCATGAAGGTTTTTAGGGGTTATATGATTTTAAGTACATTTTAGAGTTTTTAGGGTTGCATGGTTTTTATGGTTCTAATTGTTTTTTAGGTCTTTACATTTTTTTAGGGTTTTTGGTGTTTTACTATTTTATCGTTTTTTATGTGTTTTAGGGAAAGGAAGGTGCAGGGCCAGGCTATTCCTAACACCTCAAAATTTATAAAAGAAAAGAAAAGCAGACAAGGGAGAGTGGGGTCAAACAACCCACACCTAAAAGCCCAGAACCCCCCAGACACCAAATTACAAAATAACCAAATCACAAAAAGAAAGAGAGAGGAATTACAAATCAACTTCTCAATCCCCATAAGGATCCCCATCAACACCATAACCATAGGAAGCATCCGAATCCATAGAATCCCATTCAGAAGATGCATATTGTTTGAGGAAGGTTGTGTAATACTCTCTGAGATGTCGTTGCTCCACATTCGGTAGTGCCTTTCCAGACTGACCTTCCCTTCCATAGGTATCTCCCTCAACTTTTCTGTCCTTGGAGGAGGATCTGGTTGCAATTAGACTAGGAAAGGAAGAATAATCCCTCCCTGTTCTCCACTTTACTGGGGGTGCTCCAAGCCCCACCTTCATTCATTGCAGCACATCATCAGCACTCGACACCATGGGCTTGAGATTCCCATGCTTTTTGTGATCAGCAGCAGCAGGCTCAACTGCACCACCCTGACTACTAGGTCCTAGAATGAGTTCATAGACAGACAGTGACTTCCGCTTATGGGGGCATGAGTCCTATCCAGAAGAACTAGTTGACCCATCAAAGAATTATCCTTCATAATCCTATCAAATTAGCATACATGATGCCATCACGATCCCTAAAGAGTTCAACCAACTTTATATGTTCTTCATTATCATCCCCAATGAATATCACATGTTGCAGGTCTGGCTTCTACAAGATCAATTTTTGATGCAACTCAAAGGGGATTTTCAGACACTCCAGCATTATCTTTTCAGACTACTCAACACACGGAGGTAGAGTCTCAAAAACAACAAGGGTAGAGCTCAGATCAGGACCTCTTTATGGTTTTTTTGGTTTTATAGTGGTTTATGTTATTTTGGTTGTTTTTTTGTTTTTAGGGGGGTTTAGGGGATTTAGAATCATTAGGTTCATTTAGGGTTCTTTTGGTTTTTAGTTTTTTATTATTTTTTAGGTCCTTAAATGTTTTTAGTGTTTTTGTTCCATTTAGGGTTTTTGATTTGTTTTAGTGTTTTCTAGATTTTTGGGTTCTTTTAAGGGTATCTGTGTTTTTAGGGTCTTTTTGGGTTTGGGGTTTTTATGGATTTGTGGTTTTTAGTGTTTATAATGGTCATTAAGTGTTTATATAGTTTATTTGGTACCTTTAGGTTTTTATGGTTTCTTTGGTTTTTCTAGGGATTATTAGGGTTTGTAGGGTCATTTAGGGTTTTATGGTCAAATAGGGGATTTCGGGTCCTTTATGATTTTTAGTTTTTTAGGGTCTTTTAGGTTTTTTGGGTTTTTTGGATTCTTTCTAGATTTTTAGGGTTGTGAATGTTTTTATAATATTTTTCGTTTTTATGGTTTTCTTGGTTATTTGGGGGTTTCATTGGGGTTATTGTGTTTTCTTATATTTTTAAGGGTTTTTACGTTCCTTTTGGGTTTTTTTGATTTTAGGGATTTTTAGAGATTTTAGGGGTTTGTAATGGTTTTTAGGGGTTTTTGGGGTTATAGATTTTTTTCATTAGGAGATTTAGAGTTTTAGGGGTTCTAAAAGTTTCTAGTGTTTTGAGGGTTTTTAAGGTTATTAGGGTTTTTAGGGTTTTAGAGGATTTAAATGTTTTTAATGGGTTTTATATTTTTTAGAGTTTTTATTGTTTTTAGTATTTTTTAGTGTTTCAAAATATTATTTTGGGGTGGGGTTAGGGGTTTTAGGTTTTTTGAGGGGTTTCTTATGGTTTTTAGGGGTTTTGGGGTTTCTAGGTGTTCTAGGTTATTTTGGTGATTTTATTGGAGTTTTAAAGTTTTTAGGGGTTTATGGTTTTTTAAGGATTTTACTGTTTTGAGGGTTTCATATGATGTTTAGAGGTTTTTATGATTTTTATTCTTTTTAAACCTTTTTAAGGTTCTTAGTGTTTTTGGGTGTTTAGGGGTTTTATGTGTTTCTGGAATTTTCTTTCATTCTTTAGGGTTTTTAGAGTTTTATTTGTATTTTAAATTTGTTTGGGATTTCGGGTATAAGGTGTACGGTATAGTGTTTATGGTTTAGGGTATAGGGTATAGGGTGTTGGGTATTGGGTTTTTGTGTATAGGTTTTATGGTTTATGCTTTAGGGTATAGTGTTTAGGGTGTAGGGTAAAGGGTTTAGGATGTATGGTATATGGTTTAGGTTGTAGGTAATAGGGTATAGGGTGTAGGGTTTAAGGTTTTGGGTGTAGGATATAGGGTTAAGGATCTATGTTTTAGGCTTTAGATGTAGGTTTTACAGTTTAGGGTGTAGGTTATACTGTTTTAGGTATTTGTTTTAGGGTTTATGTAGTTGGATGTTGGGTTTACCATGAATGTTTTAGGGTTTAAGGTGGGGGTATATGGTTTGAGGTGTAGGGTATAGGGTTTAGGGTGTTGGGTATAGGGTTTTGAGTGTATGGTTTACAGTTTGAGGCGCATGCTATGGGATTTATGGTGTATTTTATAGGGTTTGTAGTTCAAGTTTTATCTTATAGTGTATAGGATTTAGGGTTTAGAGTTTTGGGTGTAGGGTATGTGATCTAGGGTTTTGGGATTAGGGTTTATGGTGTATGGTATATGGTTATGTTGTATGGTTTAGGGTTTAGGGTGTAGGGTTCAATGTTTGGGATTTAAGGTTTAGGGTATAGGGTTTAGGGTTAAGGTTTTATGGTTTGTGGTGTATAGTATAGGGTTTAGGGTTTTAGTTGTTGGTTTTAAGGTGTAGGGTATATGGTTTAGAGTGTAGGGTATCATGTTTAGTGTTTAGGATGTAGAGTGTAGGGTTTACGATAAAGTTTTTAGGGTTTGTTGTGTATGGTATAGGGTTTAGGGAGTCTGATAGAGGGTTTATGGTATAATGTTTTGGATTTATATTGTTAGGTTTAGGGTTTATGGTGTAGGGTATTGGGTTTTGGTTATAGGGTCTGGGTTTTAATGTGTAGGGTATATGGTTTAGGGTATAGAGAATTGGGTATAGGATGTAGGGTATATGGTTTAGTGTGCACGGTTTAGGGTTTATGGTGTTGGGTATAGGGTATAGGGTGTATGTTTTAGGTTTTAGGGTTCATGGTGTAGCGTTTACAATGTTGGGTTTATAGTTTATGATGTAGGGTATAGGGTTTAGGTTGTAGGGTTTCAGGTTGAGGGTGCAATGTAGGGGGTTTAGGGTTTGGGGTTTGGGGTTTAGTGTTTAGGGTGTAGTGTATAGGGTTTAGGGTGTATGGTTTATGGTTTTTGTTTTATTGTATAGAGTTCAGTGTGTATGGTTTAAGATTTATGTTTTACGATATATGGTATGTGGTTTATGGTTTGGGTTTTTGGGTGTATTGTATTGGTTTTAGAGTGTTGGGTTTAGGGTGTATCATATAGTGGTTAGGGAGTAGGTTTTGTGGTTGATGGTGTATGGTATTGCGTTTTGTGTGTAGGGTATATTGTTTAGTGTGTAGGGTATATAGATTAGGGTGTAGGTTTTTCGGTTTATGTTCTAGGGTATAGGGTTTAGGGAGTAGGGTTTTGGATTTAACGAGAATGATATCCGGTTTAGGGTGTAGTGTTTAGGGTTTACATAGTAGGATATTGGGTATGGGGTGAAGAGTATTGGTTCTTAGGTGTTGGCTATATGGTGTATGGTGTAGGGTATATGGTTTAGGGTTTAGAGTGTAGGGTTTAGGGTTTTGGGGGAGGGGTATAGAGTTTAGGGTGTAGAGATTAGGATTTAGTGGGTAGTGTTTATGGTGTATGGTTTAGTGTTCAGGGTTTAGGGTATATGGTTTTGGGTGTAGGGTATATTGTTTTGGTGTAAGATATATGGTTTTTGTAGTAGCTTTTGGGTTTAATGGTGTAGGGTTTAAGGTTTAGGGTTCAGGTTTTAGGTTGTAGGTTATAGGGTTTAGGATATACGGTTTTAGGATTAGGGTATAGGATGTAGGGTTTAATGTGTAGGGTTTAGGGTTGAGGGTGTGGGGTATATGGTTTAGTGTGTAGGGATCAGGGTTTGGATTTTAGGGTTATGGGTATAGGATTTTGGGTTTTTGGTGTGGGATGTACGATTTAGTGTTATTTCTTTTGGGATTAGTGTGTTTGGTTTAGGTTTTATTTTGTAAAGTTTAGGGTTTGCAGTGTTTGGTATAGTGTATCAGGGTATTTTCATTTTTATAGGTTTTTTATTATTTTTTAGGGGTTTTTAGGATTTTAATATTTTTAGTTTTTTTCGATTTTAGGGATTTTCATTGTTTTTAGTGTTTTAAATGGTTTTAGGTTTTAATATGGGGTTTAGGGGTTTTATGGGTGTATTCTTGGATTTTTGTGGGTTTTAGGTTTTTTTGTTTTTTTTATGGTTTTTAAGGTTTTTCTTAGAGGTTTTCAAGTTTTTTCTATGTTTTCGGATTTCTATGGATTTTATGGGTTTTAGTGTTTTTCTTTTTTGGGGGAGTCTAGAGTTTCATGGGTAATATATATTTTTAGGAATTCAGGGTTTGTTTTTTGTTTTTAGTAATTTTTATGGATTTTAGTGTTTTTGGGATGTTTATTTGTTTTATGGTGCTTAGGGTTTCAAGTGTTTTTATAGAAATTTTACTTGTGGTTTGGATCTTCTAGTGTTTTTAGGATTTTTTGGGTATTTTATGATTCATAGTATTTTTTAGCTTATTTAGAGGTTTTTACATATTTTAAATTGATTAGGGTTTTTAGGGTCTTTCAGGGTTTTTAGGGATTTATAGACATTTATTGTCATTATTAGGGTTTTTTGGCTTTTAATATTTTTTCGGTCTGTTAAGGTTTATAGAGTTTTAGTGTCTTTTAGGGGTTTTAAGTAACTTTATCATTTTTTTTGAGTTTTAGGTTCCTTTAAAATTATATGGTGCTTTAAGATCCTTTAGGGGTTTTATGGTCCTTTTGGTGTTTAGTTCTTTTAGGGTTCTTTAGGGGGTTTTAGGATTTTTGGGTTTTTATGGTCTTTTAGGGTTATAAAATTTTTTTAGAGTCCTTTGTGGTTTTTTAGGATTTCTATGATCTTTAAGTGTTTTCGGGAATTTTCTGGTATTTAAGTGGGTTTATGGGTTTTTAGTGTCTTTTATAATGTTTAAGTCTTAAGGCACTTTTATGGTGTTTTAGAGTTTTTAGGATATTTTTGTGTTGTTTTAGGGGTGATTTAGGGTTTTTATAATTTTTAGGGTTTTTAGGGTTGTGTAAGGATTTTTTAGGGTTTTGGGGGGTTTTTGGAGGTTTTCTTGTTTTTAGGGGATTTATGTGATTTTATGGTTTTTTTGGGATTGTGGGGTTCTTAGTGTTTTTAGTGTTTCAAGGGTTCGTAATGTTATTGTGGTTTTAAAGGTTTTATGGGTTTTTAGTTTTTAATGGATTATTATGGTTTTTAGACTTTTATGTTTTTAGGGGTTTTAAAGATGTTTAGGGTTTTAATGGATTTATAGTTTTAAATTGGATATATGGTATTTTTAAAGTTTTTTTGGGTTTCTAAGGATTTTTAGGTTTTTATTTCTTTTTAGGGTTATTTAGTGTTTATGGAATATTTCATGGTTTTTATTTGTATTTAGGGTTTTTAGGAATATTTTTGGATTTTAATGGTTTTAGTGGTTTTATGAATTTCTAATGTTTTAGGTGTTTCTAATGTATATATAGTAGTTTTAAACAATTTAACTATTTTAAGGATTTTACAGGGTTTACAGTTTTTCAATATTTTTTTAGCATTTTTGGGGGTGGCAGTTGTATGGGATTTTTGGTTTATTTTAGTGTTTTTAGGGGTTTAGGGGTTTTATGGTTTCTACGGTTTCTTGGTTTTTTAGAGTTCTTATGGGTTTTAAGTTTTTTATGTGTTTTTTGGGTTTTTTAAGCGTTTTAATTGTTTTTATGGTAATTAATAGTTATTTAGGGTTTAAGTATTTTTATGTCCTTTAGGGTATTTAGGTTTTTAGGGATGTTACAGTCTTTTATGGGGTTTTATGGTTCTTTTCTACAAAAAAATCACGATGTTTGATTTTCGCTTGATGATTGACTATAGGTGGTAAGAGTGGTTTCAAAATCATTCAAATCTTGTTAACCATTTTTAAACATCTACCAACGAGTTTTGTTTATGGAGAAAAAAACACCCAATAATTGCCTTATCTGAGATGTTTCATGAACCTAAATTCCAAAGGTATGAAATCATTCGTAACTGGATCCAATGATGCTTGGGGACTCAAATTGGTTGAGAGTATGGGATTTTGGACTCATATCCCCCTTTTGGTGGGAATTATTTCATACTCTAGGAATATCATAGAGATTTAGGACATGGTCAAGAATACATTATTAAATCCCTTGTATGACACAGTTTGACCCTAAATTAATAATCAGTTATTAGTATTCATGAACTTTAGAATCATAATTATGTATTTTATGTTCTTCATCTATGGATAATTTTGTTTGTATCTAAGCTTCTATATTGATGGTACCCTTTTGTGAACAAATTAGAGACTGTTTGGTCATTTATTCATATAATAATTGTATTAAGCCACATAGTGGGATACTCAAGATATTTTCATCATCCAGGGAGATGATAATTTTGTTGATGTAAAGATTGGGAAAATAAGATGGTATTCATATCTATCCTCATTAAAGGAATCAGAACCCACATAATTCGGTTCCACATAATGGGATGCATCAAACCTTTTAAGGTCATGATATTATGACCAAACCACACTGTTTAACATCATGTGGCAATGACATCTGGGTGAAATTTGCCTAGTAAAATTTTGGTTCATGACATATTTCAAGGTGTCCTTGGGGACATAGATGGTATGTGGGATCCCTATATGGATATGATACTACATGGAATGTGACCTAGAGATAATTATGGTTGATTTGGGTGTTTGGTTTGAAACTCAAGGAGGCTTCAAACATATCCCATTTGGATAGGAATAAATGCTATTGTAGTTTAGGTAGGTTGATGACCCATGCCTATGGGGGGTCCTACAAAGGTTTGTATCAAATGGGATATGGTCATTTGAAATTATTTTGAGAGTTATTTCTAGGGCATATACCAAATATGCGTCCTTTGTGAGTGAGTACGACAATGGATTATATAAAATAGAAGTCCCTTTAATTTGGAGTCATGAGAAGTGTCTCGGCACATAGTGACTTAGGGGTATGGTTGGGTATTACACTACTAAGGATACCCTTTTGAGTCTCACAGGGGATATGGCCCTTAGATATGGATAAATGAACTTAAGGACCCACACATATGGTGGCCCTCAGAATAGTGGGGAGTGGAAGATCTTGAAGAGTATTTTATACCATGACAAGAATACAATCACGTGGATGTCATGATCACCACTAGTAATTTTGACTATTAGAGTCATGTTTAGTGTGAGAATCAATAGAAATTAGAATATTCTAAAAAACCACAATTGATGAGATAGAGGGGTCTCGCATAGGGAGTGGCCTATGTGGACTGAAGGGGTCTTACATAGGGTAAGGATTGGGTGGATTAAAGGGGTCTCATACTGGGTAAGGACTAGTTAGACCAAAAGTGATTTTCAAAGGGTAGTTCAACATGAGATATAGAAAAATTTAGGATGATGGACAACGTGGGAAACAACATATGGGTGAGGCCTTGATCTACGACCCATTTGTTTCCTCAGGTGTCCCTACAGGGGTCTCTCTTAGCTATGTGGTTTTGGAGGGGACCTTCTCACTAGTTCTTACTGATTCTGGGGATATTTTTTCCTCACATAGGTGTTTTGTATTTCACAAAATGGATGAAATTTTATCCCACCATCCTTTAATTCCTTCTTCACATAGGTTTCAGAGAGCTACTTGGATGGTCTTGAGAGATTGAGTGGAGGAATAGGGTTAAGAGAGATTCTAAGATTCTTTGTGTTTTTTAAATCATCATCAATGAGGAGTTGAGGGTCCTATTTATAGGAAATCATGGGACCCTGGACAATGGAGGCTCCTCGCACAGGTGGCTCACACAGATCATCATGAATGTATACTATATGAGTCTCCTAGGCATGACCCTTTTTAGCCTTTGTGATGATGATAGAAAATATATTGTACCTTCATGGTGACACTACTATTCAAGATGGAGTTGTATGGTGCCTCTTCTTTGGGCATTGTGTGGTATTTCATTGTCGACGTGTGTGACCCTTGACATTTCTCAAATTTCTTTTTCTGGATGAATTATGTTTGGAAAACTATCATTCTCTTGTGAAAAAAATGGAGTGTTAATAAAATCCCCCTGCCATTAGGATTGGATCCGATTAGAATAGTATTATTTGATCCTAAGATAGAGGAAAAAAATATGTTGATTTATCCTTGAATCACTAGCCTCTACGTGTTGATGCACCTTCACCTTTAGGATTGATGAACATAGCAATTGGAAGGCCATATAAGGGTGAAATAAAAGGGCATTACATATAGGTAGATCATGTTAGTAGACCACATAGGTGAGTCTTGCATGTTGAGTGTGTGGCTTCATCATGCATGTTTACCACACAGGGTTCCCCGCATCTATAAATAGTGTTGATGGCCTCAAAAATTATTCTTATCACCTTCATACTATTGATGTCTCTGCACTATTGATCCTATCTTTCTGGTATATCTATTCAAGTTTCATTCAAATAGACAGGGTATCACCTCACCTATGTGTCATAGTGTCTCGGTGAGTGACCAACATGAGGTCACCTGGGAGAGTTACTTATGTGAGGTCAACTGGGGGAGTGACATGTGTGAGGTCACCTGGGCGAGTGACCTATTCAAGGACATGTTTTCCCTAATTTTTGAATTTATAAACATTTTCAAAACCTATATTTTATATCTAATAAAAATATCATTACTTCCTTGTAGATTCCCAATGGCCAGCTAGAAGTTTAAATTTTCAGATGATCGAGCTAGTAATCACATCAAGGAAATGGTTGATATCATCAGGAAACATTATTACCTTATATGTGAAACTATGCTCCTGTACATGGTGAATAACATGAAGAAGCATCATCTTGAGTATCTTGAGAGTAACTATCTTCCACTCTATGGATATGGAAATCTAATTTATGTATTAACCCCAAATATAATGAATTATATACCTCTCTCCTGGTTCCATGAATATAAGAACTCTTTTAACTTCCAACATCTTAGCTAAGGGTGTGTATATCAAAGAGGGAACATCATACATTCCATGTATTGTGCATTATAGTTGTTTTACCCTATATTTTATTCCTTGTACCCCTATGTCAATGTTTCATCCCATGTAATCTATATTATGTGATTCTTGGATTGACCAATCGAAAGGATGGAGATAATACTATTTCCTTTACCTAGGAGGTGGTGTCAGACCTGAGTGGATGATGGTGTATTGGGTGTGTCGGACCTATGCTGATTTTGAGACCAAGATGAAAGATGTTGGAATATATAAGTCTAACTGGATATACCATATGTATGTATACAAAAATACATACATTATTCCCAAGATTCTATGCTAATGGATCCCACATAAAAATTCCTTTCATCTGATGCATAGAGAAGTTGGCCTTAGTCTATGTTACATCTATAAGATCTCTTGAGCTCACATTCTCATAAATATGTATGGGAAGATTATCTCAACAAAATACACATGGGACAATGTGGAAAAGAGGCATGTTTTATTCTATGAGTTTCTAAATATGTCCTAGGGTATCAAGAATAAATACCCTTTCCTTCTGAATCATGGATGATTTCATTCCAATATTCCAAGGAGAAGGGAACTACATTTAAATGTCTCATAGTATATATCACAATGTAGAAATAAGGAATTACTAGTAAATTCCATCCCACAATGGAACAAGGAGAAAACATTTGATGGGGGTATACAACAAAGTCTGACATACCCACCATGTTGAATATTATATGATTCTTTTCATTATGGATAAGCATCTACAAGCTTCATGTTTTCAAATCTAATGGCATCATGTGGTTGTGAATATTTATCATAGTGGAAAATCTTGTAGCGGGAAATCACATTGGTTTGGAATCCCCTATATTGGTGAAGATCCACCATTGTCTATTTCATGTGGATATAGGAAAGACCCCTTTTATAATTACAGGGTAATTCCAAGTCCTATAGGGAATGGTAGCGACAGATTTCACCTGTTTTGCTGTGTTGAGTGGAATCAAATTTCCAATGGTCTAGTTATGACTATTTTTTTGGAAATTTCTTGTATTCAGACCATGTACCTAAATCATTGTGAAGCATTAAAGATATAGAATCTATTTTAGGAGTTAAAATTCTTTCCATACTAGGATCCGACCATTGGTATGTTTACTGATGGAAGAAAAAACTAGTGATGAACTATGGGAGTATGTGATTACCTTCAGGGATGGTGTGACATCATCTTGAATTGATGGTGAGGTTGTAAGTGAGGACTATTCTCTATAAAGATTTTCATTCCAACTCACGTTCCTATAGAAAATAACTATATCCCCTATTATGTAAATTAGATTATAGAGTCACCTAATTATGGCCCAATATCTCAAGATTCTCATAGTTTTGGAGGTTACGTGAGTGATAATTAATCTTCCTTTGTAAAGTGTATCCACTAGGTTTACCTATTGGTATATTGAGTCCTGGATTTTATCATATTGAAAAGGGTCATTGACAACGATCCCCCCATGCGTTGGTGTTGTAAAGACTTTTGGTGGGTGAAGCGTGGTGGTAAGGCTCCATCTGATCCATAGAGTAACATTTATGAGGCCTTGAACTCTCCCAAGAAACCCCAAACATGATTTAGTTTGACAGTCAAGGTCAGAAGGGATATTCCATCAAAGGTTGAGCCTAGATGGTCTAGCATCCATCAAAAAGTGGAGACCTGAGCTCTAGTTTCACACTCTTCAACTGCAATGAAGAGAGCTAGGAATCCCATGATATCAAGGTTTGATTGATCTCTTTCACATTAGATTGGAATAATCTTGGATTTCATGTTCTCGAAGGTGGTTTAAACATGGAAAAACATTCCCTTCAATGCTAAGGACTTGTGGACACTCCTTCATGCCCAGTTTCAAATTCCATAGTTTTTAGATTTTTCATCCCCACCTAGAATCCACTTTGATATTGAACCTATTGAGTTGGGAATATATATCAAAGATAAGGATATTCTCATTTATGACACCGATGATCAGATACCCACTATGAGGTGAGTAGAGGATATGATAAAATGGGGTGCTATTGTGGAGGTTGATGATCCACCCACTTATAAATGGGATAACTTCACCAATTGTTTGGATATATTTTTTCCTCTCTCTTACATTCCTGATTCTTCATATTCTTATTTATTTTGAACAAATGTTCGTTAAAAAGAAAAAGGTGATCCCAATTTTTAGTGGGTAGAGGGAGAATCAGATGAGATCCCTTGTCGATTTATGGCTTGATAGACTCCCTTATGGAGGATGAAGAATCAAATCCCAAATCGAGGGATCACTCCATAAGATAAAAGATTATGGAGGAGAATTCTGTGGGAGGGTCTTCTTCACTTCCACCTCCAATACCTATACTTGGGGTGGCATTATCTATCCTTCCTCCATTGAATGTTAAGGAACAATAAAATGTGAAGCACATAGCCCAACACGTAATTATCTAGAGTAATTTTTCCCAACAATATTTATACTTTATTTGTATATTTTAAATGCATTATCATTCATAAGGGTTGTAGGATCCACTCTCCTATCTTATCTCAGGGGACATAGAGTTGACCCTTGGATAACTGAGAAGAATATTATGGAAAATCCATAGATTTTTATTGGTAAGTCCTCTCCTATGAAATGATATGTGTCAAGGGTTGAGGTTATATCTAAATATTTTACTATAGGGGGAGGAGAACCCTGGTAATGTTATATAAATATCATAGTGTGTCATGTACTAGTTTATGACTTTATTATTCTTGATATTTCATTTTTTCTGCATACACTAGAGGAACCTATGATTACCACTGTCAGGCATATCATCACTCTAGAAGGGGTGGACATGGTCCTTAGACCATATAATGATGGATCTGGTGCTTATATCTTTCTATAGGGGATGGAAAGGGTTTTTCTTGTTCAAGGGATAGTATATGGTACTAATCAAAGTCCCAATTTGGGTGAAGAGCCCAACATCATAGAAATATTTACTAGTAAGGATTCTATGGAACCTAATGTCATATATATTGAAATAATATAGCCAATTAATCCATGTATTTATATCTCAATCTCCCGTGAATAGTTTTGGTACATTAATAAGGAGTTAGATTGATGTGAGTTTCCATTTTTGTGTTTTCTCTCATGGCCAACCTTTTTACGCATAATGAAAAAAATTAATTATCTTGATTATTGTAGAATTTATATAGAAAAAGTTCATAGGAAATCTATGATCAAGGTATTGAGGACCATCCTTCCCCTATTGATGTGGGAATGGTAGTCTAGGGATTTGAAGATGGATATTATCAGAAGGATCCCTTTTGGATCCCTGATTTATCGGAGGGTAATGTTCCTTAGTAAGAAATCATGGTTCACAATGTTAAGACTAGGGATTTAAGTGGAAATTTAATTGGGAAACTGGTCTATCAATAGTTGAGCACCATTCAATCCTTTGATTCTCTATTGAATTTCTCCTTTATCTTTTGCAATATCAATGAAAAAATTCATTAATCATTCATTTCTGTTAGTCATAGTTGTTTAACCCAATGGATAGGCATCCACCCCAACTAAATAGACTACACAAGGAGATGATGACATCACCCCATGAAGGGAAACACAATTCACTTCCATAAGAGAAATGATTATATAATATACTCCTCCCCTTAGGACTATCTCCATGGTTAGCCAAGAAGCTTAGGATACTCTCAGGGAACTTCTATAGATCATATGGTAGGATATATGGGAGATAGTTTCAAGGAGAAACAAGGAAGATTTACCTTTAAGACTCCCACATCTCTAGAACATGTTATGTATGTTGGGGAATAGTGGATTGGATTATCATGTGGTCCACACTACCATTAGTGAAATCATTTTTTGGAGAGAGAAAGAGAATGATTCCTAACAATTCCTAATCATTTCCAGAATGCTCATCAGAAACAATGAACTATAAGATACAATATCCTTGGAATATCTTAAGCATGAAAAGAAATTAATGGAGTGGAGGCATCAGTTTGATGAGAATTCTTCTAAAATATCAAACCTCCAACAAGAAATGGATTCCCACTAAGGGGAGATAATAAAATTTCATAATATTCTATATGGTTTTCAAGATGAGGGGGAGACTTCCATTAAGAGTATGATAGAGTAAATCCAACTGGATGAGAAAACTGTGGTTTTTCAACTAGACGATCATTTATAGGTTGTCAATGTGGATCGATAAACCCTCTAACAACTAAAATGTTATATCAAAGGAATTTTGTAGAACATGAAAGAATGACCCCTATTTTTTGGATGCTACTATGATTTATTCTCCTTAATTAAAAATGATTTTTTCTAAAATATAGATTTCATCAAACCTATTTTTCTCTATAATTTTTACATAACACTGAAGTTGAATTATTTAGATAAGAATCCCTATATTAATGTGTTTTAATCATAGTAAAATGTACGATGATGTGCTATAATATTTTTTCTTAGGTCTTGAGACCTATATAGTGTAGTTTTACATTTATAAGAGTCACATGGAAGACCCAAAAAGCATTATTCCTTTTGTTTCGTCACCCTAGTTTTTTATTAAATCTAATAAGAAGAAGGCTTTGTAAGAAGGAATTTTCTTTTTATTAGGACTCCATTTATAAGTTTTTAACGTAACAATATTTATGAATTTTTCATTTCATTACTGATTTCTTTCATAACAATACAGATTGAAAGTCTAGTGTGTTGAGACTTGACTTTTACCAAGGGTTCACTTTTACAGGTTTTCAAACAGATGAATGTTGGGTCTCCTTTGTTATGGGATGTTTAGAGTCTTGCATTCCAGACTAATGTGGTTGGTGTTTCTAGTCAAATATAATTGTCCATAAGTCATGGAATAATGAACCAAAAATGGATTACTTGACAAGAATGTTTTAACATTATTTAAATACAATAAATTCGAGTTTTCTGTTATAATTATTGTGATTTATAGATCTAAAAAACGATGTGACACAATCATACATAGAATGACAGTGGATAATATTTGAAAATTAGTGTCTGGAATGATGTTTTCATTATATTTTATAAAGATAGAATATGTCTCATATGATTGTGAATCTGCTCCAAGATAACATGCCCAATTTTGGAGTGACTCATGATAAGATAAATTTGGAATATAAATGCATAGTGAAAACTAAGGTGTCCTCATGAATCTGATATTCTATTATCAATGGCTTGGTAGTTTGTGAAGATCCTAATTTCTCAATATAACGAATGGTTTTTTGTCAAGGGAATGCGTCTAATAATGATGTCATCATTTGGGTTTTCATCTTACATGAATGGTAAACTACTCCTATACAAATTTGTCTCGTGTTGTGGAGGGGAAATTATTTTGTATAACCAACATCAGGGGGGAAGGATCCTCCCCAAAAAGGGTTGAAACATCATGTAGTTTTACGTCATGTGACTAGAACATGGGACATCAAGTTTTACATCTTATGGAATGTACTTTAAGAGACAGTATTTAATTTCACTTAGCTTTGACTGCAAAATTAGTGATTTTCCCTTTCATGGTAATCTATCTGAGAATGTTCAATTATCTTTAGGCATGTAGGTGGGAGGTAGTAAGCTATAATATGGGTTTTCTTGATCTGTATAGTGATAGGGGACATGTATTCCATGAAGGACCACATACCATATTAAAAAAATATATTCACATAACAATATTCTTTGATGCTTATGAAGATAGAATAGGTCTCTCCTAGGAATGAATGTACCTCTGGTTGACATGGACATTCTGTGGGTGACTCATGAGAAGAAAAATGTAGCATGTCAATGTAGTGTCAAAAAAAATACATCCTCTAATTGAGATTCCCTTTTTGTGGGTGCCTTTTGAAAATCCAACTCAGTCGTATGAATGCATAGTCAAATAATGGCACCCCTAGGAATCTGACATTACACTACTGATTGTCGGGGAAAACTTATGGAGTTTCAAATTTTGTTAGATAGTGAGTTTGTTATGTGGATGTAAAGGGAATGAATATGGAAGGAGTATTTCATAAAAAATTTACCTGAGAAAATTAATAATTTTTTCCCAACATAGGACTAACTCATACGCTACAAAAGGGGATCTTTTTTGTATATGGTCACACGGGTAGTGTTATAACCCATACTAGACCCTCCTGTATAAATCACACTCATACCTAGGAGAGAGTGGGTATTTCCCATATTATGGTAGGACCCGATTGTAGTATCCATGTTTCACTATGTATCTTGTTAATGTGATAATCAAGGAATATTTTGTTCTTGAAGTTTCACAATGAATAAGAGGGATGTCAACGAAGCATTTTTTTTGTCATTTTAGAAGGAAAAAAGATTACTTGATGTGAAAAAATGATATGAATCCCCAAAAAACTATTCAGTTATTCAGGAAATAATATCATTAGACGCAACCAACATTTTTTATATGAGGGTTTATGGGCTAGTTTCCCATGGCATCTTATGCTTGGTACACAATGTAAGCCTCCATTTTAACATCTTGTGTTGATGATGTTATTGTATATTTTAACATCACATGATTAGGAAAACAAGATTTCTTGTTGTATTAAGTCATATAACATGGAATATGTTTCATGAAAATAATGATGAATATGAGTCTTACTAGGCCAATGATGTCCTATGATAATTCAGACGTGAAGAAGGAATGACTAAACTAAGATCTTGGATTTTCTCAGATTATGAGAAGTGATCTAGGTGAAATTCTAGGTATTGACATGGACTATGTTCAAAAAAGCAGTTTCAAGAAAGATGTTGTAGAGTATTACAATGATAGAAGTGATATCTCCTAAGGATGCATATTCATTTGGTTGATAGGTCCTTTTGGTGGGTGACTTATGCAAATCCAGAGTGGGTGTGTCAATTTATAGTCAACACAGAGGTTTCCTTAGGAATCCAACATTCTACTATCGATGGATGAGGAAAGATCATAGAGATCTGAAATTTTACAAGATAAATAGTGTGAAGTGTGGATGGAATATTATATGAGAAAAAAGGAATCATTTTTACCGGCATTATCCATGAAGTGTGATGTCCCTTATGTCAATTTTTTTTATATTAAAGAGAGGGAGAATTATTTATTTGTGGTTAGGCCTTGTACATAAGTTCTAGACATCACTAAGTATAACATTTGAGTAGAGAATCAACCCATATGTAAATCTAGTATGAAGGATCCGTTTTTAGGTCTGAACCATACACCAGGAGGGGGATGATTCTTATGTTGCAGTTGGATATAAGATTAGATACTTGGGAATCTCTACATATCATGTGATGGAAGGAATAAATTCACCTGTAGTTCAGGAAAAAAATTGAGGTGGGAGACCAACACCAAATTTTACGATACGCTCAAAAACAAATCAAAATGTTATGTAGTTTTACATCTTGCAACAAGGATGTGAACGATGTATTTTTACATCCTTCGGTGAGGATATTGCTATACAATTTTAATTATTTTGACTTGGATGTTTGGATATGTTGTTTGAAGTCTTAATGCTCAGACAATGACATCATTTAGTTTTAGGTCATATGAATAACATCATAAGGTAAGATTTTTAAGGTTGTGCATATAGGACCATGATTTTATGTAGTTTAACTTCATACAATAAGGACCTGAAAACCATATAGATTAACATCATATGGTTTGAATGATTTTGTCAGTTAGTTTATCATATTATGATGTTGATGATGGTGACTTTTTCACATGAAGTATTTTTTGAGAAATATTGAATATTTAGGGGAAATAATAAGCTACCAACCCATTGAGATTAGTGAATAGCTCTATTATAGTGGACCTTCTTTATAAAATAAGGTCCCTACCTTGGTATCATCAGGGTCCTGAGGACCCATACCATTTCTCATTAGAGGAACAACTAGATGTACACATTCTTGTTCAAATTTGATGCTATGTAATTTTTATGGACCACAATGGGATGGAAATTATATAATAGTTTCTCATAAAGTCACTCCAATTCATCGAAATGTTTTTGGGATTTCTCATAGATGTATAATAGACCAAATATATAAATGAAGAGTGAGGTAAATTGGACCTGAATGGGTATGACTTCTTCTTTTCCATATAGGAGTTAATATAGGGTTTCTCATGTGGCAGTGCAGTTTCTGGTAATGTAGGACCACAATGAAAAAAAATATTATCAGCCCAAGAATTTTTTTCCTTACCCTGCAATTTATAGAGTATTTTTAGGTTATTTTTGAATGCCTCTCTATACATTGGCCATTACAAGTTAGCGGGATGAATGTTTGGATTTGATATTATAATCATAATATGGATTATTAAACTCAGTGGAACAGTGATTGGTTCCTTTGCCCATAAATATAATATGAGGGACACCAAATCTGGAATGATGTTAGATTTCACAATGTTAAAAATTATTTTGGTCCCGACTTCTTTTATAGGTATTTACACAACCCATTTATAGAATAATTTGGTAGGAGTGATGATGTATTTGACCAGTTTGGTAGTTTCTAGAGGATACATCACTAAAACATCTATCACCCATATAGAAAATTGCCATGAGTATTTGTCTTCATATAGAAACTCTAGGGGTTGATGGATGAAGTTGTTGTGTACATGGAATCAATTATAATTCTTGGTGAATTTTTTGGTGTCCTATGTCATTGGAGGATAGAAATATCCATTCATTTAGATTATATTAGAAATCATAAACCTTGATTGGTGGGAACTAAAGGATCTTGTCTGTACTTATTTCATGAAATCATGGTATCTTCTCCCTAAATACAATTGATATGTACTCAATCAAAGGCCTTATTTATATTTTACATTATGGTGATTTGGGTTTTCATAAATAGTGATGTTGGTCACTCATCATATGATTTTATCTTTTCCATCTCTGTTATGTGAGATCAATCAATTTTCAAGGTAGTACACAATATTTATCATTTAAATAGTCAACAACGAGTCTAGTTAGGGGTTGGAATTAGTCTCATTTGTTTCATAGATATTTACATGAACAAAATGTGAGACCAATCGTAGGTGTGCAATGTTGATAAATATTTCATCCTGGTCTGGATCTCCCGATTCAATGGATGTATTTTCCAATACATCATGTTAGGAATTCTAAAATCATGGGATAAGAGTCAATGTTGGTTATGAGGGGAATTATTCCATTAGTCCCCCAACAAATTCATACAGGGGATTAGATAATCATTTATAATAGAATAATCCCATTTTATCTTCTTAGTTACAAATTATTAATATCCTTTCACCTTCAAGTGACCTAGCGGAATTTGAAGTTCTAGTTCTACCCCTACAATGAGGGTCTATTATTCTACTACATTTTAAAGATAGCCTTCTGAAAATATGAAGTAATAAGGAAACATTACCTTTTCTAGAGAGATGATCATGACCCCCAACCCATATTTTTTGAGCATGGGGTCTTCCTTTAAATTCCCTTTTGATATTATAGATGCACCATAAAAATATATCTTCCATATCTGGGGTCCATATTGAATAGATAAGATCTCTTTATCAAGCAATTAAAAATTTAATGATTTTGTTTCTTTAGAAGGATGTTCTAAGAGGAAGTATTTAAATTATAGGACATTTACCTATTTATGAGGTAAGAACTAAATGTCAAAATTTTGTAGGATGACGACCTACCATGCCAAAAAAAATTCAATATATGAAATCTGAGAATGTATTTCAACTTATTATTGTGTCATACCAAATGGACCTCATTTAACTATAAGTTTTGACATAGTTATTGAAATATAAATATTAAAACCATGCATATATTTTAAATATATGAATAATGATTCTTAGCTTAAAGCATGGTTAGAATGATATAAGAATGGTTTTATCATTCCTAATGTCACTTTTGTGTGTTAGGAAAGCACCTACTGATCATTCCAGGGATATCAAATATATAATGACTGGTTTCCCCTAAACAAGTGGAAGTAACATGGATATAATTTAGAGTTATTTCATGAGGATGTAAAATAATTCCTAATAGACACCAATTCACTGGTGTGTGACCCCCAACTATATCAACATAGTGAAGGGAAAACACTTTCTTTCCTGATTTATAATATGGATCCAAATGTAGGCAATGGTTCCTTGTAATACCCTAAAAGATTTTATGTTACAATTAGGTGAAATATTTAGGATATCATTTTTCATTTCAGGGTCAAATTCAATGTCATGATGATATATTAATAAGATGATAAATTTCCCTGAGGTAACCATAAAATCAAATTTAAGGGGGTTTTCATCATGCTATCTTTTCAAAGTTTGTTGAAGATGGTATCAAGATCAAACAGGTGGTCTGAATTCTATTAATACTTATCCACCATATCATCAGCACATAATTCAACAATCCTCCCTAATAAGGGATTATATATGTGATATATGGAATGTTGATATGTAGCACTAGTATTCTTCCTGAAAAAGGGAATTAACTGATAGAAAAATACACCATGGGGTCCTTTAAAGTGGTGGATTCTTCATCTTCTTTGGCCATTCATATTTTATTATACCTTGAATATCCATCTAGGAATGAGAGTGATATATATCTAGTCATTTCCTCAATCATGAGTTCTATAATAAGAACAAGGAAATCAAATTTCCAACAGTGTCCGTTAATATAGAAAAAGTCAATACAGACCCTAATTTTATTATTATTCTTCTTTATCGAAACTATGTTGGATAGATATTTCAAATAAAAGAAATAAAAATGAAATTTTCCTTGATATGATAGTTAATATGAGCCTCAATTTTTGCGATTTGATTCTGGTGTGCCCTTTTGGATACCATTTTATATCATCATTGGTTTTCTAGAAAGTCTATGTGGTGAGTGGCCACCTCAGGATCAAGGCCTAGAATTTATATATAATTCTTGGTTAACACATCCCAATTATACATTATAAAAGAGTTATATACCTATTATTCTACGGAATACATTATCACCCTAATCAAAGGGGGTCTTGGGTCTCCCTCTACACACAGATTTATTTATATGATTTTATCATTCGTGGTTGAGACACCCTCCTTGAATGATGGAGTGGTATCCCTAAGGTCCTCATCCTCTTTATCTTCCTCTTCCTCTTCGTATTCTTCATCCTCTAATACACACTCGTCCACCTTACACTTAGGAAGATCCGGTAATTATGGAAATTTATCATTGATATAATAGGAGTCAACACATTGACATCCAGATGATAAAGAGACATCCACTAACCAAACTGATGATCTGGGGTATCATTGAAGTTATGGAGGAGATAGAGTGAGGGATAAAGAGGGAGTATATTCATCACCACTTGGTGATTGGAAAAAACCTTATGTCTCAGCAGATGAGGAAGGGATCTATTGAATCTTATTGGATAAAATGAGATAATTTTCATCTAATATTTGAACACTATCTGAATATTATGTTAATTTTTCTACACTATTCGGATTTGTTTTTAGGAAGGATATCATGATAGCTATTGAATATGTGCCTGAATTTGGTCCCATTCCATTGATATGATGGATAGAAAGCACATATACTTCATTAATCTGCTTGAATTGATTGACTGGGGTCATTTCTAGACCATTTAAGGCCATTAACTGAGAATCATTGTTGATCATGGGTTGTTTCCCTTCCCTCTGATAGAATCATGAATCAATATACTTAGATTTTTGGGATTTGAATGGTGATTTGTCACCATACCATGTCCAAATTTGACCACTAATGTAATATTTGAGGAATTGGTGGTATGATGAATGGATTTCCCCATGCCGTTGAAGCTAGGTACATCCTAAAATAACATTTAAATTCATGTATTTATGAAAATACAAAAAATATAAGTCAAATATGAGGTCACCGAACTGATTCATGAACATTATTCCACCTAGAGTCTTTTTATCACAATTTTCACAACCTTATATTTTTAAAGAGGAAGGGGACAAGAGGGCTCCATTGTAACCCAGTCGACAATGTGTTGAAACTAGAATGAGGTTGACTCTGGAGTTTCATTCAATGAAATAAAATGGGATATTTATGTCATTTATTCTTCCAGATACATGCAATGGTCTGATGTCTCCCTATATAATTATATCTTTTTCCTTCGTCCTGGAAGATATAATTGTGTGGTACTCTATGGGACCTATTTATTCATGTTATATTTCAGGAGTAGTGAATTCAACTTCAAACACTATAGGGATTAGTAAATTCTCTTTGAGTGCATCACGAAGGTTTTTTCGGTAGACACAGATCATCCAATATTGAAAACAGGGTTGGAACCAGGGCTGATTTCATTAGAATGTTATAATTATGGGATAGAGATATATTCTTCTTGGAATGAGGCTTCTCTTTCACTCAAACATTAGTAAATTAATTACTTTACAAAGGAATATAGTCCCATGTAAAATTATTTTAAGGCTCTTCTATCCTTGGTGGGATAGGTCAACAAAGTATTCCTATGTGTCGACGCTGATATGGTGATGGAATCCCCTATAGTTGATCTAATAAAATGATCATGTCCAATAATTCCCTAGAATATGTGGGGGAACCCTACTTATCCTTCTAGACTCAATGGAGGGCTCTCACATGAGTTTCAGGTGCATAGACGATCCAAGATGGGATGTGGATGGAGTATTGATTTTTTATGTGACCATGTCTTTCCATATATCCTCGACCATAATGAACTCTTCCCATAATTAACCAATATGATGTAGGGAACTAGGTATCATGGAAATACTCATCATTGGAGAATTAATCTATTATATGAATTAAATTAATGGAATCAAACACCAATTATTCTTCTGCTAAGGATTCTTTCCCATAGGTCAACTCTTGTAGTATAGTTTGGTGGGGTGGTGCCTATTATAGCATTTTGCGGGGTGGGGAAAATGCTTCTAGGAGTAAAAGCATGATGTATGATAGATTAAAAGTCAACTTTGGTCTTGATACATGCTCTTCTTCCTATGTTTGTTTCCCACCCTTATGAAAAATTTGTTTTTTCAGAAGACTATATTTTGGAAGACTGCATTGTCGAGGAAGTCAAATGTGCCACAGTGGAAGAGGATGAGGGAATAGTTTGTTGTGTCAAATATTCTTGGTGAATTTTGTGAGATTGGTTGATTTTTATTCTATAAATCCAATCAATGAAATTTTGGGCACCCTTGTTAGTAACCCTCTTCCATTCACCCTCTTCCCACAGTTATGTAGTGGAGACACATGACACTTTTGCTGGTGATTTTCCTAGCATCACTTCCCATAGTACACTATTTTTTTCCAAGATATATTTGAAAATGAAGCATTCCTAAAATGTGTGACCCAATGTCCGATGGAAGGTGAAACAATTTGGGAGATGGTCAAGACCATCCTGACTAGGCCTCCTGGGATTCAAAAACATGAGCATGTTGTTCTCCAAATCTGTGGGGAAGTATCCAAAGTCATAGTCATCTCAGAATGAATAAACATTGTTATCAAGTTCCTCAAAATAGTTTCACCTCTGATCACTTTTCTCATCATGGTGAGTTGGGCATTTTTCCTGATGCTCAGAAGAGGGTACCGCACAATGTGGCTTGGGATTTGGAGCTAGTGCTGGTGTAGGGGTTGGCTTAAGCATGATATCCATATCCTCTAAATTCAGCATTATATTTCCTTGAGCTAATGGAATTAAACAAGACATAGACTTGATTCACAATATGGAATCTTCCTATATTTATGAAAATAAAGTGAGATATTGAAACACTCCGGTATATTTGACAGTTATGATCGATGTGTGAAACTCATTACATAGATTCTCTATATAGATGGAAAAAATCTTCTTAGGGAAGATGTAGTTTTAGGGAGTAGTTCATACCCTTTATATGAGGAATGAAATTTGAGACCCTATCATTATCCCTATATTTATTGTTTTATAGGTCAAGTACATTTTCCATTAATAGTGTTGATCTGAATAAAATGAGAAACTGTTAGTGGAGATCTTCCCATCCTATGATCGACTGAGCCAGTAAAATAGTATACCATAAAACGGATAGCCCTTTCAACATTTGTACATAGAATTTGAGTGTAAATCATTTCTGTTTTTTAGGGGTCACCATTAATATATCACAGAGGGACATGAATTGTGTAAAATCATACTCCAGGTCCCACAAGTAATTAAAAAATAGGAAATTTTGGGTTTATTAAATTATTGGTGGTGAGGGGTTGGATTGACCAATTAAAGGGTTGGATTCCTTTAAAGATATATGGCTGAAAACTATTCTTCTATATATTCCAAAAAATTTATCAATGAATCAGTATTATTTATAATACCATGAGGGATATATGGTTGAACCTGAGCTTGATCAAGTGTAGTGACAAGTGGGGCCATATATGGTGGCTCTGTTTGTACCCATGGGGGTATCCTACATGCGCTGGTCATTGAGGATGTGTCTAACCCAATCATAGTGGTGTTCCAAAGTGAGGGAACTCCTAGAATATTACATAAATGGGTCCAATTATATTGGTTGTCGGTACCCCATATTTATTGTGTGTTATGTCACCATTACATCCATCCGGAAGATCCCCTTTTACTGAGGAACATATGTTGGGAGTGAAAGCTAAGTCTCCTATTACAGAATATATCCGGTAAGAATTCTTTCTCAATGAAGTTCAGAAATGAGTATTCCTAACTCCTTCATCTCTTCATCCTACTATTAAAATCCTTCCTCAAGTGTGATGAGTTCAACCTCTTCAAAATTTGTGTGGAATGATGCCTTTCCATTACCCTTTTCTTTGATGGATGCTCACAAAGTAGTTAGTAGTGGAGCAATTGAGGGAAACCCCAAATTAAAATCAAGACACTATTTTTAGGTATGCACACCTCCTTAAATCATTTCTGTTTTGACCATATTATGAATATAAACTTCCTCCTCCCACTCCACTAAATTGGTCTCATGCTCGGTATCATCGTTTATGATGGTATTAATGTAATTCGTGGATGCATAATACATTTTAGGAATTTATTCAATCTTATTGAGAGATTTATTTTTCTTGTTCCAAACATGAGGCCACATCAACCCCTTAGTATTTGTATTTGTAATTGTTTCATGAATGGTTATCCATTAGGAATCTCTAAAAATTATTTCTTGGGAATTCCAAGTGATGAAACTAGGTATTACGATAGGAAGAATCAAGAAGATCCATTTTGTGGTCTTCCCCCTAATTGGGAGAAGAATGAATTCCATTAGGGAGGAAGAGTTTGGGATAAAAAACACCCACCCCTGTGATATGGGGTTGTTCATGTACCATTTCCAAAACCATTTGATCCTAAATCTTTTACCTTGATGGTTGGGTTGAAAATCCCACAACCATCTAGGTGGGGGTTACTCTTGGATTTTTATTATTGTTGTTGCCACTGCTACATTCTTTATTTTAAAGAGCTATGTTCAATTATGGGCTGCTTTCATTGAATGGTTTCCACCCGAGCCACCAACTTCTAAAGATATTGGTGATTCATGAAAATTTACATCTCTTAGGTGGGAGGATTTCTAAAAAAAATTAGATTCATGATGAATGATTTTTTTTATGTCTTCTCACATCTAGAACGATGATTTTAGGAGTTATTTTGGGCCCTTTTTAACTTATCATGCCATCTATCAAAATCAAATACTATTTCATGAAGGTGTCCTGATGTTATGATATTTTATGAAGATTCCATTTGTTGTACTTTTTTATTTGGGGGTTTAGTGAAATCAAACACCCAGTGTTTTCCACATCCTCTGATAAGAGCACCAGATGAGGCATTTGTGGTTAGCTAATACAACTGTTTAAATCTGTCGACATATTTTCATTGAAGGGATCCATGTTGTCTCCCTAGTTTCGAATGAAATGCAGTTAGGAGGACCTCTAAGTAGTTTTGATGGTGTATCGCTTCTTTTAACTTTATGTCTCATGGATACACGTCATAATGAAATATTTTTATTTCTATGTGGTGAATAGTTCTCCATACATTTTGGTGGATATCATGTGCACAATATTCTATCAATGTATTGACAATGTTGTATTGGAGAGACTCTAAGGGTTATGAAATGATTGGTATATTTTCATGGGGGAAATACATCATCATATTCAATATTTCTTCATCATATTTTTTCAGAGGCTTTTCCACTTAGTCCGATGAAAGGGGATGCTTCCCAGAAAATTAATTTTAAGTAGTTGCATTTGTGAGGTTTTCCTCTATAATATTAGAAAGAAGGTGATCCAAGGGTTGTTTAGAGAATTAATATTTCGTTGGGTTTTCTTCTAAATGAGAAAATATATAACTTATTAATGATTAGACATTAGGCATGACTGACCTCATTTTCTCAAGTTCCTTATTATAGGTGGATTTATCATAATTAAATTAACAAGGGGAGACGTCTCTTATTGAAGTGAAATTTCACTGTATGGAGAACCTTCACAATGACTTCCATCATGTGGAGGACTAAAATCATGGATTAACGTCCAATTACAAGATGAATTTCTATATCATATACCCTAGGAAGGACCTTCAGGGTGAAAGATAAAAAGGGTATGATCTTATTACTATTTGATCTTATGTCCATGTGGAGGGATGTCTTGGTATTCATCGAGAGATGGTCTCTTGATATTGATTAGTTTATGTACATAAATAAACACATCAAGGTAATATTTTTTTGGAGAACCTTCAGAACTATTGATAAATTTTACATAATTTTGTAATGAAATATTATGATATTGAGCTGTCATATGTAAAAGTTTTAGGGATTCAAGAACTGTAGTATTAGATAGTGTAAGAACGTTGACCAGCTTTTCATTTTCCAGTCACTTTTGGAGAGGCTTCTTTTGGGATGCTTTCTTATGGGTGACTAGGTTCTCTTGTTGGGGAAAAAAACTTTCATATAAAGAATATAGTTTGATTAGCACCCATATCACTATCATAATTTCACAAAAGGGATCTATAAATTTTGTAGGGGTTTATGCCTTCCATTGAATAGCCATCGATGTAGACTGAATTCCTCCAGTTGGAATGAGGGTATAGTCCTAATCCGGTTATCTATATATCATGGGGGAATATGTCCCACTACCTTCCGGGACAGTAGCATAGTTTTGTATCTTCTACCTAGTGACCCTCATTTATTGTTCATGAGTCACCCAAATTGTAGTGATGGATTTGAATGTATTCCCCTCTACCACTTCCAATATCATTATTATTTTTATATCGGTCTGTAAGTTGTGGGTAGGAATTTTCATATTCCCTATCACCATTGTCAGGATGTACTAAGTAACGTCATTAGATAGAATATGGATATATTACAGTACCATGATTAGAGAAAAGGTGTATACCTACTACTGTCCTCCAATTCCTACTGTAATACACTTAGTGTACATAGGTGTGGGGGTAGATATGTGTTTCATCCTCCTATTTTCTTCTGGAATTATTTAGTTGAATTTTCTTAATGCTACCATGTTAGTATGGAAGGCTTGGTAGATGTGGGTAGGTGTGTGTGATTGATCATGGATTTCCACCATATTTATTGGTTCAATTTTTTGATATAAGTAGGAATTTGTTAGTTCTTATGGTTTCCACCTAATTGTACTGAAGGTATTATCTGGATGCTACCAAACTATGCCAACACACCTTTTTTGTGGGTTGGTGTTTGTGCCTGCTCAATGTTTGTTGCTGAATTTGACTAGTGGACTTCATTGGAGTGAATAGACATGTGGAAGTACTACCTATTCTTTGTTCATTTCCTTATGTGGACTGTATTGTGTGTCCATGGTCTTGGTGGCTTGGTCCTGACTTTATAGTAAAACACCCTTACAATGATGATGGTTTCTTATCATGTGACATTGTCAGTGGAAACTACTTTCAAGAGCTAATTGGTAGAACCCATGTGCTATCTAGTTGAGGTCGTTAGTGGCATCTTGATCCGCCTCCCTAAGAAAAGGGAGGGCATGATTGTTTTGTTATGGGGATAAGATCCAAAAATGGGTTGAGATAGTAATTAGTGTCATATGATTCTAGGACACCAACCATCATTGAGTGAATGTCTTGTGGGGATTTATGAGATATAGGTATTGTCATGTATTTTCCATGGATGGGAAAATACCAATTCGGTTGTACTCCTAAACTCGGAAAATTGATTAAATTAATTAGATACATTGTGTTAGAAATGGGTTCCTTTGTTCATTCAAGGTACTAGCTTGGGAAAATGTCCAAAATTACATCTACTAGAACTAGTATGAGGCCATTTGGATCAAAGGAAGATCTGGTTGATGTTTCCTGAAATATAAGTGAAAAATGAAAATATTAAAACCCCCTCAAATTATTATCTATATAAAATAAAACATGCATAATTAATTATTTTGGATCCATGTATGGCCTAATTTAATTTTTTTTATAACTCTGCATGACATGTTGGAAACACTGTCATGCTTGTTAAAGATTCCCAATGGGTTCGACATTTTATTCCAAATGAAAATTATGATATTTTATTTATACTCAATGTTTTATGGTAGGGTTGTTTAGTGGTTAAGAAATCATTCACATTGGGTTCACCATTTTCGAATGTATTCTCATGGGTATTTTCTCATGGATTCGAAAACACCAAATGGTTCTCTTATTCTAGATTTTTCATGAACTTGCTTTCCAAAGTTAGGAACTCATTGGGAAATGCCTCCAATTATGATTGGGGACTCACTTTGGTTGGGAGGATGGTAGTTCGGGCTCATCACCCTATTCTGTGGGGGATTATTTCCTTCATTGAGAATCTATTAAACATTTAATACATGTTCTTGAATCCTTTATTAAATCCCAAGTATAACATAGGTCTCAAATAAATTAATATTAAATTAATAACATGTATGAAATTTAGAATCATCTATATGTATCCATGTTTATTCATTTATAAATACAATTTAATGCATATGAGGTTCTTCATTAATGGGACCCTTTTGGGAATAGATTTGATATTATTTGGTGGTTTATTTTTTCAATGTTGGTTTTAATCAAATAAGTGAGGAACTATAGAATTTATCAACATATAGAGATAAATGAGTTTTTTTATGTCAAGATCAGGACCAGAAGGTATTTTTACTACATATACTAGTGAATAGTAGTAGAACCCACATAGTTCAGTTCCACTTAACGGAACACAAAATACCTTTTAAGATTATTTAACATGGACCAAACCACGAATTTTAGCATCATGCAACAATTAATTCTATGTGAAAGTTTTCTATTACTAGTTTGGATTAGGACTTATGCCAAGGTGGTCTCAGGGAAATGGAAGGAATATGTGCTCCCATGATGGATATGAACTTAAAGGGAATGTGTCTGAGAAAGAATTAGTGTTGATTTTGGGTGATGGGTTTGGACATCAAGGAGGCTTCACACAAATCCCATTTGAATTGGAATCAAAGACTTCATTGCTTAGTTAGGTAAAAGAACCACGCCTATAGAGGTCCTATGAAGGGTTTTCCCATAAGGGATGTGGAAATTTATAGAAATTTGAGGCTTGGTTATGGTACTTATACTGAATATGAGGCCTTTTGGAGTATGATCGGGTCTTATACCAAAAAGGATTCCCTTTCATTTGGATCCATGAGGATTATATAAACTCAAGCTGATTTAGGGTTTGGGTTGGGTTTTAAACCTAGTAGAATTCTCTTTTGAGTCTTGTAGGGTATATGGCCCTTTGGGAGGGTTACATTTCCTTGAGGACCCACACCTATGGAGTCCCCTAAAAGGGATGCGAGGGGAATATCCAGAAAATTATTCTCCTCAAAGACATGGAACTGATCATGTTGATGTCCTGATAATTACTAACCTCTATGCTCACTTGAGTCCTGATCAGTGTGAGAAAAAAGTGGAAGTAGATGATTCAGTAAAAAACACAATCTCCTTTTTCTGTTAGTGGATGATGATTGGGATATTGGTGGGAGAAAGGACATTGATGTGCATGTATCCAATCTTGTTTTTGAAAACATGGTGGACAGAGGACATGAGGGGTGTGACCTACTATAAGAAAGGATATGGGATTAGTCTAGGATGGATTCCCTCTTTCTATTTATAAAGTATATAGGTGAATATGACATCAAACCTAATCAAATGGAAAAGAAAGCTCCCCAAGTGTCAGAAAATACAGGTACCTTGTTTGAGAGATGATAAGGGAATGACATAGGCCAAGTCCTCATATCAAAAACTACGAGTACCTCAGAACATACATCATGATTGGGAGTATTGTTATCATTAGAATATATAATTGAAATCACTAGTATTATCTCACCTAAAATGGAGGTTAAATTTAGGACTTCTATTACCATGTGAATGTATAATTGTTATGACATGTTGGTGTGTCCTATGATCTAATCACACACATACTAAGGATTTGAGTGAATCCTTGTCTTGGTCCCTCAAATACAAGGGATCCAAGGTATGATATTTCATATGATTGGTTTCAAAAAAAATAAGGTGCAAAGGAGGCTCACACAGGTATACCCTCAGTGAGCATAATTGGGATCGTGCAGGACTATGGTTGGGTGAGCTGGAGGGGTCTCAGGTAGGGTATGGCCTAGGTGGACTGAAGGGGTCTCATGCAGGGTATGACATGGGAAGACTAAAGGGGTCTCATATAGGGTATGTCTGGGGTTGACCATATGTGCTTCATACATGGTAGCCTCCCACATGATATAGATAATTTCTAGATGATGGACTACCTGGGATACAACACTTGGGCGAAGCCTCGTTATATAAAAACAATGCATTTAGACGGGTTTTATCATTTAGAAGGGATTTTATCCATTCTAGACACTTCAGAGGTGGTTACCCATAACTCCCACTAATGTTCTTATATACTTTTATTAGAGGTGGTTTTGAGTAACCAATGGTAAAATTGATTTGTGTTTAGTGACAGATAGATTAAAGGTGGTTTGAACCCCCACTAAATTTACCTTAAATTCTCAATATCCAGGTTAATTGAGGGAGGTTCTAACCACCCCTAATTGGATGTTTTTATGGGGGGTAGTTAAAATTTCCTCTAATTGACTCCAATTTTTTAATTATTTCGGCGGTTTTTTAGTCTCCCCTAATCTACTGCTTTTTATAAATATTTTCCACATTCCTTGGATACCCCCACTGGATGCCCAACAGCCCTAGACCCCCCCCCCCCCATGACAACCTTCATGGAATCCCCTCGGGGACACCCTGGGTCATGCCCTGACTCCCTTTATGGACACCCATTGGACACACCCTATACATGCCCTGACAACCTTCATGGAGACCCCATGACATCGTTTATGAAAACCCCCTGGTGACCCCACTAGACAACCCGAGAACCAGACACCCCACCCTAGACACCCTGAGAGCCCTCCGTGCCTACCCCATAGGCTCACCGGTATGCCTGACTCCCACCTCAACATTGAAATCTTGAAAAATTCCTATTTCTTGGTTTAGTATCCGAGACAAGTAGATGTGAAATCAGTGATTTAATCACAAAGGTGATTTAGCTTCGGTGTTATATGTTTGAAAAATTGTATTTGTTTACATAAAATAAGTTAGATATATTTAGATAGAAAAGTATTATATATATATGTGTGTATGTGTGTATAAATATAAATATAAATAACATATTATATTTTTCTATATATAATATATTAGTATAAAATATATAATATAGTTTTGCTAAATATTTATATATATTATATTTATTTTTATGATCTATGTATATATATGTATATATAATATATATAAATATTTATATTAACATATATAAATATATATTTAAACATATATTTATAAATATTTGTATATTTGTGTGCGTGTGGGTATTTATGTATTTATATAATATTTATAGATATAATTTAATTATATATATATATATATATTTATTTATTTCTTTCTATAAACATATTTATATTAAATACATTTATATTATATATTAATGTAGTTAATTATATACATTTATCTTATATCATGTATACAAATATATACAGAGAAAAAATTAAATAAATTTATATTATTGGAAATCAATAATTTAAATAAATTTTATATATAAATATAAATTAATTTAATTTAAAATTAATATGATATAAAAAAGTATATATAAAATAATTATATAGTATATAAAAATTTATATAAAATAAAATATTTATAAAAGATATATATAACATTAATATATAATATATATAGCTAATTTGATATTTTATTTTGTCTATATTATATAAATTTGTATACGTAATATAATATAAATTTATTTATACATAAATGTATAATAAAAATGTATTTAATATAAAATATGTATAATAAAAATCATAATTTAAATGTTTATAATTTATAAAACCTTATATAAATTTTATATATTTGAATAAATGTATTTATAATTATATTTATATTATGTATATCAATACATTTTTATTTATATGAATAAGTGTTTATTTAAATTATTTATATAATTTCATTATATATATAAGTCTATATGAATTTAAATAAATTTATAAAATGTGTTTATGTAATATATATATATATATACCCATGAAAACAGACACATATATATTATAAAATTTGAATTTTTATGAGATTTATTTTAATAAATAAATAAATAAATAAATGGGGTCAAAAAACCCATGTAATCAAATGGTTCTAGAGTGGTTCATGAACCCCCTCAAATTTCATGAAATATAGGGAGTTGAAAACCCCCTATAATGTGATAAATTATTTGAGGTTCACAACGACCTCTAATGTCAACTATTATAGGGGGCTCCAAACCCCCTCTAATGTCATTAATCCAAGGGTGTACACAACCCCCTCTGATTTCATATATTAGAAGGGGTTCAAGACCCCCTATAATATATGGAATTAGTGGTAGTTCATGAACCCCACTAATTTCATATATTACAGGGGGGTTCAAAAACCTTTATAATATCCAAACGAATACATATATAGTGCTTCAAAAATCCAATTGAACATATAGTGTCACTAATTATTAAATTAGTGGCGGTTTTGACAAAACCTCCTCTAAAATCTAGAATAATATAAAAATATAATGCTAAAATTTTATAGGTGGATGTGAACCCCTCTAAATTCGAATATTAATGGGGGTTGTTCATAACCCCTTCTAAAAAACTACTGCCAATGTACTATTTTTTTGTGCCTTACTCAAGGATCTTAGGGATTCCTTAGGTGTCCCTAGTGGAATCTCACATAGGTCACGAGTGTGGGAGGGAACCTTGGAGCTGCATATTATCAATTGGGGGAGGGGTACCTTGCATTGGTGAATTGTATTCCACACATTAGAGGAACATTATTCCCAATATACCCATTAATTCCAACTTATATCCAGTTTTAGATAGCTGTTTGTATGGTCTTTAGGGTCTAAGAGAAAGACTATGTGGAGTAGATATCTGATAATTCTCTAGGTTTTGTCTATCTTCATCAATGAGGATCCCCAAGGTCCTATTTATAGGAAATCATGGGACCTTGGGCGAAGGTAGCGCCTCACACTGATGGTTCATGTTTGTCATCGCACAGGTGTACCCTACACGAGTCTCCTGGGAACTCCTTTCTAGATACTACATGATGGTGATGGTACATAGGTTTTACCTATGTGGTGATGCTGCTGCACAGGTTGGAGTAGTGTGGTGAGGCTTCTTTGGACCTTGTGCAGTATTTTTTGGTCGAACTGTGTGACGCTTAACATCCCTAACTTCTCTACTTCATCAGGAATTATACATCGAAATATTTCATTGTCATGCATGAGAATGGAGTTTCAATAATGGTTATTAGGTTTATAGGGTTTTATGGGGTTTAAGGGGGCGTTTTTTTTGGGTTTTTAGTAGTTTTATTGTTTTTAGTGGGTTTTGAGTTTTTAAGATTTTGCAGCATTTTTTGGTGTTTTAGGGTTTTTTTAATTTTTAGCAGTTTTAAGGAGTTTTAAGGGTTTTTAGAGTATTTTGGGTTTTATGGATTTCAGGGGTTTTAGAGATTTTTAGGTTTTATTTATGGGTTTTATCCCTTTTAATGGTTTTAGAGGATTTTATGGTTTTTCTGGTTATTTGGGTTTTCGATCTTTTCATGGTTTTGAGAAATTTAATGTTTTTTATGTATTTATAGTGTGTTTAGATATTTTTAGGTGTTTATATTGTTTTTAGGGGGTTTTAATGGGTTTGGGGGGTTTAAAGGGTTTACGGTTCTTATGGTTTTAGAGGATTTTAGTGCCTTTTTGGGTTTCTGGGTTTTTTGGAATTTTTTGTAAGGTTTTTTTGGGTTATAGGGTATTCAAAAGGATTAAGGGGTATTTTTAGGGTTTATTTTTTTATTTTTATAATTTTTACGGTTCTAGGGTTTTAAATAGTTTAGTTGAGTTTTAGGGGTTTAATGTTTTTAGGGTTATTATACATTTTTTAAGGTTTTTATTATTTTTAGGGTAATAGGGTTTTCAGGATTTTTTTTGGTTTTATGCGAATTTAGATTATTTGAGGGATGTTAGGTTTTTGAGTTTTAAGGATTTGGTGTTTTTAGGATTTTAGGGAATTTCGTATGTTTTTTAATGTTTTTTAGGGTTTTCGTTTTTGGGGTTTTTTGGTATTTTATGGATTTCTAGGGTTTTAGGGTCATTTATGGTTTTTGGGGTTTTTAATGTTTTTTCGTTTTTTAGGGTAATTAATAATATTTTTTGGTTTTTTTGGGAATTTTATTGGTTTTAGGGTTTTTAGATTTTTCTAGTTTTTATGGATTATTAGGATTCTAGGAGTTTTAGTGTCTTTATGGGTTTTTATGGATTTTAATGAATTTATAGTTTTTCAGGTTTTTTTAGAATATTTAGTGTTTTTTTGTTTTTTAATATTATTAGTGTTTTAAATTTTTTTTATGTTTTTTGGGGTTTAGGGTTTTAAGGGTTTTTTTGGGTATTTAAACGTTTTATGATTCTTAGGGTATTTTAATGGGTTTTTTAAATATATGTGTTTTAAGGTTATATGTTATTTTAATTATTTTTTAGT
The DNA here is from genome assembly GCA_963277665.1 of Viscum album. Taxonomy (NCBI): domain Eukaryota; kingdom Viridiplantae; phylum Streptophyta; class Magnoliopsida; order Santalales; family Viscaceae; genus Viscum; species Viscum album. The sequence goes on from OY728120.1 coordinate 2,121,978,824, forward strand.
GTTTTTAATGTTTTAGGGGTTTTTAGTTTTATTAAGGTTTCAGGGTTTTGTATTTGGTTTTTAGTGTTTTTATGGGTTTATTATTTTAAGTGGTTTTTTGGGTTTTTTGGGTTTTCTTGTTTATTTGGTTTTTTAGTATTTTTCGGGGTTTTAGTGGTTTTTAGGTTTTTTAGGGGTTTAAGGGGTCTTAAGGACATTTAGTGTGTTTTTGGTTTTTTGGTTTTTTGGTTTTTATTATATTTATGATTTTATGGTTTTTTACCATTTTAGGGTTTTTATGGTTCTTTTATGGTTTTTTTGGGTTTTATGGATTTGGGGTGTTTTCTATAATTTTCAGGGTTTGGGGTGTTTTAGGGGTTTTAGACTTTTACATTTTACAATTGTTTTAGTATTATTCATGATTATTGGGATTTTATATTTTTATTGTGTTTGTTGTTTTTATTATTTTTAGAGTGCTTATGGTTTTTAGAGTTTTTATGGTCTTTTACTGCATTTTAGGTGGGGTTGGGGATTTTTGTATTATTTTAGGTTTTAGGGGATTTAACATTTTTTTAGGGTGTTAATGTTTTTAGGGGTTCATAGGGTTTTGAAGGATTGTGGGGAAGGGGGTGGTGTTTTTAGTGTTTTGGGGTTTTTTACAGTTTAGGGTGTTTATGAAATATTATAATTTTAGATTTTTTTAGGTTTTTTGGGGTTTTAGTGTATTTAGGGTTTTTAGTGTTTTTTGGTGTCTAGTGTTTTTAGGGTTTTGGGTTTTTAGGCATTTTTAGGGATTTAATCACATTTAGGGTTTTGGGGTTTTAAGGTTTTTCTTAGGGTTTCTTGGGTTTTTAGGGTTTTCCTTTGGTTTTTTGGGTAATTAGTGTATTTAATGAGTTTTTAGGATTTTATGAGTTCTATAGTGTTTTTTAAGATTTTATTTCTTTCTCAATTTTAGGGTTTTTTGGTTTTTTGGCTTTTTTTATGGTTTTTAGGGTTTTTAAAAATATTAGGTATTTTTGGGGTTTTTTAGGGTTTTTTAGTGTTTTTAGGGATATTTTGGATTTTTATGGGTTTTTTAGTTTTAGGGTTTTAGGGTTTAGGTGTTGGGATGTAGGGTATTGATGTTAGGGTTTAGGGTATAGTGTTTAAGGTTTTGGATATATGGTTTATGGTGTAGTTTTCAGGGTGTTGGGTGTAGGGTATATGGTTTAGGGTGTTGGGTATATGGTATAGGGTGTAGGGTATACAGTATAGGCTGTACGGTGTATGGTTTATGTTGTAGGTACAAGGTTTATGATACGGGGTATATGGTTTCGGATATAGGGTATAGGGTTTTGGGAATATGGGATATGGATTATGGATTAGGGTATATGGTTTAGGGTGTACGGTTTAGGGGTTAGGGTCTAGGGTATTTGGTTTAGAGTGTAGGGTTTATGGTGTGGGGTATAGGGTTTAGGGTGTAGGGTTTTGGTATTTGGGGGAAGGGTATTGGTTTTTGCATTTAAGATTTGGGGTCCGGGTTATAGTGTTTATGGGGTGTGGTATAGGTTTTAGTGCATAGTGTATAGGTTTTTGGGTGTAGTATTTAGGGTTTAGAGAGTAAGGTAAGTGGGTTAGCCTATACGGTTTACGATTTAGGGTGTATGGTATGGGGTTTATGGTGTAGTGTTCGGGGTTAACGGTTTAAGGTTTAGGGTTTTTATATAGGGACTAGGGAGTAAGGTTTAGATTTTATGGTTTGGGGTATAGGTTTTAGGTTTTATTGTATAGGGTTTATGGGGTAGTTTTAATTGTTTACCGTGTATGGAATAGTATTTAGGATGTATGATATAGGGTTTAGGTTTTAGGGTTTAGGGTTTAGTGTTGAGGGTGTAGGGTATAGGGTTTATGGTGTAGGGTGTTGGGTTTATAGGTTAGGGTATAAAATTTAGGGTGTAGGGTATATGTTCTTCTCTGTAGGGTTTCATGTTTTGGGATTAGGGTTTAGGGTTTATGGTGTAGTGTACATGGTATAGGGCATAGAGTTTGTGGTTTAGGGTGTAGGTTTTATGGTTTAGGGTGATGGGTTAGGGTTTAGAGTGTAGGGATTTGGGTTTACGATGTAGGGTAATTGGTTTAAGGTTTAGGTTACTAGGAATAGTATGTAGGGTATAGGGTTTTGGGTCAAGGTTTTTGGATTCATGGTGTAGGGTATATTGTTTCGGGTGTTGGGTTCAGGGTTATTGTGTGGTGTATAGGTTTTATGGTGTGTGGTATAGGGTTTAGGGTTATGGTATTGGGTTTAAGGTGTATTGTTTAGTGTTTTCGGGTATAGTGTATTGTGTTTATGTTGTAGGGTTTAGGGTTTATGGTGTAAGGTATAGGGTTTATGGTGTAGGGTGTAGGGTATAGGGTGTAGTGAATAGGGTTTATGTTTTTTGGTATAAGGTATAGGGTTTAGGGTGTACGGTATAGGGATTCAGGTTTAGGGTTTATGATTTAGAGTGTAGGGTACACTGTTTTCGGTGTAGGGTATAGGATTTAGGGTATCAGGTTTAGTGTGTATGGTTTCGGTTTTATCATGTAGGATTTACGGTTTTGGGTATAAGGTATAAGGTTTAGGGTGTAGGTCCTAAGGTTTTATGGTGTAATGTTTATGGTTTGTGGTTTAGGTATAGGGTTTTGGTGTAGGGTATAAGGTTATGGGTCTATGGTACTGGATATTGGGTTTCTACTATAGGGTTTTGGATGCATGGTTTACGTTTTTTAAGAAATTTTTTATTTCTTCTAGGGATTTTTATGTTTTATTTATTATTTTTATGGTTTTTAGGGTGATTTGTAATGTTTATGGTATTTATGGCCTTTTATTATTTTTTATGGTTTTTAGGTTCCATTAATGTTTTTTAGGGTTTTGTGTTTTTATAGTGTATTTTATTGACAATTAGGGTTTTTAGTATCCCATAGGGTTTTAGGGGTTTTAGGTTCATTTAGGTATTTTAGGGTCATTAATGGTTTTTAGGGGTTTTATGGACTTTTCTTATTTTTCAAGGTCTTAGGGGTTTTCATAGGTTTATACTATTTTAAGGTGTTTTAAGAGTTTTTTATTATTTTTTGGATATGTATGGTTTTTTGGATTTTTAGCGTTTTAAGGTATTACAGATTTTTTGGTGTTTTGTTGTTCCTTCTTGGGTTTTAGGGTTTTTAGGCTATCCTTATAGGGTTTTAGTGGTTTTAGGGTTTTTATGATTTTTATAGTCTTTAGGGATTTTAGGATTTTAATGAAATTTTTTGGGTTTTAGGATTAATAATTATTTTTAGGGTTCATGAAGTGTTTTAGGATTTTTAAGGTTATCAGTGTTTTTAGGGTTTTTTGGGATTTAGGGATCTATGGGTTTTTAATGGTTTTTGTTGTTTTTAGAATTATCAAGGGGGTTTTCGGGTTTTCTAGGGTTTCTGTATTTTTAATGGGATTTTAATTTTTTTGTATTTTTATTGTATTACGATTTTTAGGGTTTTAGGGATTTTAGGGTTTTTAGGGTTTTTAGGGGTGTTATACTTTTTAAGGGGTTTACAGTTTTTAATTTATTTTTAAGGGTTTTTATTGGGTTAAGGGTTTTTCATGTTTTTATGTGTTTATAGGGGTTTTATGGTGTTTAGGATTTTAGGTTTTCTTGCTATTAAGGGGTTTTATTGTTTGAATGGGTACTAGGGGATTTTTATAGATTTTAGGGTTTTCGGGATTTCTTGGGACTTTGATGTTTTATAGGGGTTTTGGGATTTTTATGGTTTTATTGGGTTTTATGTTTTTTATAGGTATTATGATTTTTAGGGGCTTTCATTGTGTTTCATACTTTTTTGTGTGTTTTAGGTTTTTTAGTATTTTAGGGGGTTTTAGTAGTTTTTAAGGGTTTAAATGGATTTTTTAGGGGTTTTAGAGAAGTATTATTTTATAGTTTTTAGGATTGTTATGGTTTGTAGAGTTTTTAGGGTTTTCAGTGTTTTATGGGGTTTTAGGGTCCTAGTGTATTTTAGGGTTTTTAGGGCCTTTTATGATTTTAAATGGTTATTTTGATTCATTTTGGAAATTTTATGGGTTTTAGTGCCATTTAGGGTTTTTAGTATTTTTATTGTTTTTATTATTATTTTTAGGATTTTTAGGGTCTTTTAGTGGGATTTTATGGTTTTCAGGTGTTTTAGGATGACATTGATTTTAAGGGGATTTAGGGTTTTAATATTTTTTATGGATGTTTATGGGTTCTATTTTTAAGGGGTTTTAGTTTTTTTGTGAATTCATTGTTGTTTTATGTTTTTTTTTGATATTTTTTATATGTTTTAGGTTTTTAGATCATTTAGGGGTATTAGATTTTCCTTAGGTTATTTAGGGTTTTCATGATTTTTGAGGGTTTTTATGGGTTTCATGAATTTTAAGGGGTTTCAGTAACTTTTTAAAAAAAATTATGTTTTTTTAGTGTCTTTAGTTTTGTTTAGGGTTTTGATGATATTTTTGGTATTTAAGGGTTTAATGAATTTTTAGGGCACTTACGGTTTTAGGTTTTTCAGGGGGTTTTAGTGGTTTTTAGTGTTCTAAAACAATTAAGTTTCTAATGGTGTTTCTGGTACTTTTTTGGATTTTTAGCAGTCTTTTGGTGTTTGGGTTTTTAGATTTTTAAGGATTTTTATTTTTTTTAGGGTTTTTAGTTTTTTAGTGGGTTTTGGAGATTTTAGGGTATTTTATGAATTCTATAGTTTTTAGGGTATTTATGGTTGTGGGAGAATTTGGGGTTTTAGTGGATTTCATGTTTTAAAATTTTTTAGGGGTTCTTAGTGTTTTTATTATTTTTTGGGGTTTTTAGTGCTATTTTAGGGTTTTAGGGTTTTCTCACGGTTTGTAGGGGTTTTTATAATTTTTATATATTTTCTAGATTTTTATGATTATATATGGTTTAAATGGTTTTACGTTTTTGAGGGTTTTAGGTTTTCTATGGTGTTTAGAGTTTTTGGGGTTTTTAGTGTTTTATTTAGGTTTTTTTTGGGTTTTTGGGTTTTTGGGTTTTACATATTTTTGGGGTTGTTGGTTTTTATCTGGGTTTGATGTCATTTAGTTTTATTTGAGGGATGTTAGGGGTTTTTAGTGTTTTTTTGTATTTTTTGTGTGTCTATTGTTTTTTTGGGTGTTTTCGGGGTTTTAGAGTTATTAGGAGTTTTATGTATTTTTCATATTTTTAGGGATTTTTCCATATTTTTATGGGATTTTAATTTTTTAGTATTTTTTGGGGTAAATTTTTTGTTTTTTATTTTTATGGTTTTTAGCGATTTTAGGGATTTGAGGTGTTTTTAACAATTTTATTTTTTTATGTTTCTTTGGTTTTTTAGGGGTTTTAGGTTTTTAATGGGTTTTGAGGATCTATAAGGGTTATTGTAGGTTTTTATGTACTTTTTGTTGGGGTTTATAGATTTCATGGTCTTTTAGGTTTTTTCTGGGTTTTATTAGGGTTTTTTCTATTTTTTTGTTTATATCAGTTTTTTTTGTATTTTTAGGGATTTTCTTATGGTTTTAAAGTTTTTAAGTAGTATTTGGGTTTTTAGGGGTATTAGGATTTTTAGGTGGTTTAGGGTCTTTGTATTTTTATGGGTTTACATTTTTTTTAGGATTTTATGTTTTTTTTGGGTTTTTTGGATTTTTGGGTTTTTTAATGTTTCTCTATGGTTTTTAGTTTTTTTATTGATTTAAATTTTTTATGTTTTTTAAGGATTTTTTGGATTTTTAATGATTTCTCAGGATTTTAGTGATTTAAAGGGTATTTAGAGTATTTAGGTTTTTTTTGGATTTAGGAGTTTTTATGTTTTTAGCGATTATAAGTGTTTTAGTGGTTTTAGGGGTTTTTTATTTTTTTAGAATGGTTAGGGGTCTCTCAGGGTTTTTTAGATTAAAAGTTTATTTTGAGTTTTAAATATTTTAAGGGTTTTATAGTGGTTTTGTGGTTTTTATAGATTCTACGGTTTTTTAGGATTATATGTCTTTAGGGTTTTTAGGGGTTTTTAAGTTGTATACGGTTTTTGATGGGTTTTAGGGATTTTACGGTTTTAGATCCATTTAGAGTTTTTAGGGATTTAAATGGTTTTTAGGGTTTTAATAACATTTATTGTTTTTTAGGTTTTTAGGATCTTTAAGTGTTTTAGGGTTTTTTTTTTGTTTTAAGATTTTTTTTGGATTTTGGGTTTTTGCGGTCGTTTAGGATTTTTGAGGGCCTTTTATTTTTTTTCATGGGGGTTTAGGGTTTTAGAGTCTTTTAGAATTTTTTGTAGATTTTTCCGATACTTTCGAGGTTTTAGAGTCATTTTGGGTATTTTTAGAGTTTTAGACTACTTTATGGTTTTTATGTTTTTTTTTGTTTTTAAGGGGTTTTGGGGTTTTTGTGATTTTTCGAGATTTTATGTATTTTTATTGTTTTTAGGAGTTTTATGTTTTCATGGGTTTTCAGTGTGTTTTAAGGGTTTTAGGATATTTTAGGGGTTTTAGGATTATTATTTTATCTTAGTCCTTTTAATGTTATTTATGATTTTTAGAGACATTTGGGGTTTTAGTGTTTTCATGATTTGTATTATTTTTAGGGTAATTAAGTGTTTTAATGGATTTATATGGTATTTTCGGGTTTTTATATTTTTAAATGTTTATTTTGGATTTATATGGTTTTAGTGGTTTTTGGGCCACTTAAGGTTATCATGGGGTTTATGGTTTTTGGGTTTTTAGGGTTTTCAGTTTTTTTAGTGTTTTTAGAAGATTTTATGGGTTTTAGGGTTTTTATGATTTTTTAGTTTTTGAGGGTTCTCTTTGAGTTTTCATGGTATTTCGTTTTTAAGAGGATATTAGCGGTTTTAAGGTTTATTTAAATTTTTAGGATTATTTAAATTTTTTGGGGTTATATGATTTTTATGTGTTTTGAGGGGTTTTATATTTTTTCAAGGTTTTGATGTGTTTTTTAGGGTTTTTTAGTTTTTTGGATTATAAGTGGTTTAAATGGGTATTATATGGTTTTTATTTTTTTATGGCTTTATGAGTGCTTTCATGGTTTTTATTCTTTTTACTGGTTTTAGTATTTTAAGTATTTTTAAGGGTTTTCAGGATATTTAATGTTTTTGGTGTTTTTATGGGGTTTTAATATTTTAGTGTTCTTCAAGTTTTTTTGGGTTATTAAGGTTTTTATAGATTTTTGTGTTTTATTTATTTTTTAGGGTTTTTAAATTGTTTGTGTTTTTAAGGGTTTTTTATATTTTTTATGGTTTTATGGTATTTAGTGAGATTTTGGGTTTTAAGGGGAGTTAAGGGTTTTTATGGGTTTTAAGGGGTTTTTTTATTTTGGTGGTTTTATTGGGGGTTTATAGTATTTTGAAATTTTTATATTTTTTTATCTTTTTATGTTTTTTAGGATCTTATGGGATTTTGGGAGTTTTAGGGATATTTTGGGGTTCTAAGAGGTTTTATGGTTTTGTTGGTTTTTAGGGATTCTTGTGTTTTTATGGGTTTTAAGTGTTTTTAAGGGTTTCTCGGTTTTTAAGGTTTTTATAGTGGTTTTACTATTTTTAGGGGGTTTGGATTTTTAGGTTTTTTTTGTGATTTTAGGATATTTTTAAAGTTTATAGGCGTTTCAATATTTTTTTATGAATTTTAGGGTCCTTTAGGATTTTAATGTTTTTATGCTTTTCATAAAATTTTTTTTGTGTTTTCTTAAGGGTTTTTCTAGTTTTTAGGGGTTTTATTTTTTATTTGGGTATTATGGGATTAAATGGGTGTTTAGGGTTTTCGGGTTCTTAATGTTTTTTATGGTTTTTATGGTTTTTATCATTTCAAGGGTTTGTAGTCTATTTTTTGATTTTTATGGGTTTTTAGGGTTTATGTTTTTTATGGTTTTGTATTATTTTATTGTTTTAGGTTGTTTAAGGGGTTTCATACAAGTTTTTAGGTCCATTTAATGTTTTATGGTCTTCTAGGGTTTTTGGGTTTTTGGGTCATTTAGGGATTTTGGGGATTTTGGGGGGTTTTGGGGCTTTTGGGGTTTTTGTGCTTTTAGGATTTTTAATTTTTTTTTGTTTTTTATGGTTTTTAGTGATTTGTTAGTGTTTTTAATGTTTTTACAGTTTTAGGGTATTTTATTTTTTTTGGTTTCATAGGTTATATTAGTTTTTAGTGTTTTATGTTTGTCTAGGTTTTTAGGGTTTTTTAGATTTTTAGGAGTTGGGGGGGGGGGTTTAGGATTTTATAACAATTTTAGTGTTTCTTTTGGTTCTATCATTATAGGGGATTTAGGGATTTTGTGGGGGGGGGGGGGTTAAGGTTTTATCAACTTTTTAGGTTTTTATGAATTTTAATAATTTTTTAGGATTTTATGGTTTTAAGGGGGACATAGGATTTTCATAGGGTTTTAGGGTTTCTAGGGTGATTTAGGGATTTAATTTGGTTATTTAGGGTATTTTTAGGGGTTTATGGGTTTTAGGGTGTTTTAGGGATTTTAGTGTTTTAAGGGTTTTTGGGTCTTTTAGTGGCTTTATGGGGTTTAATCGTTTTTTCGGTGTTTAATGTTTTTTGGAATTTTTAGGGGTTTTAATGGGTTTTTTGGTGTTTTAGTATTTTTTTTGTTTTTATGGTTTTAGAGGTTTTTTTGGGTTTAGGTGGGTTTCAATATCTTTTGGGATTTTAGAATTTGTACGTTTTTTTATGTTTTTTGTTAGTTTTAGAATAGTTAGGGGTTTTATGGTTTTTGGGGTTTTTGTGTTTTTTATTGGTTTTAGGTTTCTTAGAATTATTATGGGTTTTTAGGATTATTGGGGGTTTTCAGTTTTAATAGGTTTTTAAGGGTTTTGCGTTCTTACTATTTTAATGGGGCTTGGGGTTTTTTATTTTTTAGGTTGTTTTGGCCTTTTAAATCTTTTTTAGGATTTTTGGGATTTTATGTTTTTCCTAGGGTTTTTAGGGGAATTTTTTGTTTTCAGGGATGGTTAGGGGGTCTTATGGGGTTTTTGGGTTTTTTAATTTTTAGGTTTTTTAGGTTTTTAGGGATTTTATGGTTTTTATTGATTTTGAAGCTTTTATATGTTTTTTGGGGTTTTGGGAGGTTTTAGGGTTTTCCAAATATTTCATGTTTTTAGGGGTTTTTGTTTTTTAGGGTTGTTTTATAATTTTTAGGGTTTAGGTTTTATGGTGTAGGGTATATGGTTTGGGTTGTGGTGTATAGTGTTTAGGTTGTAGGGTTTAGGGTGTAGGGTTTACGATGTTTGGTAAAGGGTTTACGGTGTCGGTTTTGGCATTTAGAGTGTATGTTATAGTGTTTAGGGAGCAGGTTATAGGTTTTATGGTGCAAGTTAATGGGTTTATGTTGTAGGATTTAGGGTTTAAGGTGTAGGGTATAGGGTTTGAGGTGCAGTTTTCTGTATTTAGGGTGCAGGTTATTGAGTTTTGGGTGTAGGGTGAAGGGTTTAATGTTTAGGGTGGAGGATATAGGGTTTGGTGTGTATGGTTAAGGGTTTAGGGTGAAGGAAATTGGGTTTATGGTGTAGGGTTTCTGTTATGGGGTGTTTGTTATAAGGTTTAAGGTGTTGGGTATGGGGTTTAGGGTGTAAGGAATTGGGATTAGGATATGGGGTTTAGGGTCTAGGGTCTAGGGTATATTGTTTACGATGTAGGGTTTAGGGTTTAAGGTGTTGGGTTTTGGGTTTAGGGTCATGGGATTAGGGTTTAGGTTTTCGGGTTTTGGGTGTCGAGTTTATAGTATATGGTATAGGGTTTGGGGTTTGGGTTTGGGGTCTAGGGTTTAGTGTATAGGTTATAGAGTTTATGTTGTAGGGGGTAGGGTTTAGGATTTATCAAACAGGGTTTAGGTTTAAGGGTGTAGGGTATATTGTATAAGGATTCATCCATGTTTTCAGGTTTTTATGGGTTTTAGGGTCTTTATGGTCTTTAGGGTTTTTAGAATTTTTTTTTCAGTTTTGTTATGGTTTTTGAGTTTTTAGGGATTTTTAGGTTTTTTAGGGTTTGGATGGATTTTTTGGTCCTTTAAGTTTTTAATGGTTTTTTTATGTTTTCCTGGTTTTTATGGTCTTTTAATAGTTTTTATAGTTTTTAAGGGTCTTTTATAATTTTTATGGTGTTTACAATTTTTAGTGTTTTAGGGTATGTAATGATATTATCTGGTTTTTATGGTTTTCAGGGGTTTTTTGGGGGCCTTAGTGGTTTTAGGGTTTTATGGGGTTTAAGGGTTTTTATGGTTTTGGGGTGTTTTATGGTTGTTTATGTTTTTTTATTTTTATTGTCTTTTGGGGGTTTAGGTTTGGTAGGGTCCTTTCATGGTTTTTTGGGTCATTAGGTTCCCTTTGTGTTTTTATGGTCATTTAAAAGGTTCTAGTGTTTTTGGATACTTTAGTATTTTTAGTGTCCTCCTATGCTTTTAAAGGTCCATTAGGGGTTTTAGGGGATTTAGGTTCTTTTAGGGGTTTTATGTTTTTAAGGGTCCTTTAGGGTTTTCTGGGTTTCTAGATTATTTTAGGTGTTTAAAGTGTATTTTATGTTATTTTTGGATTTTTGACGTCTTTTATTTTCTTTAAGGGTTTTTAGGGATATATTGTCTTTTAAGGTTTTTAGGTGTTTTTTTGTCCAATTAGGCGTTTTTGTTCAATTATGGGTTTTATGGTATTTTAGGGGTTTTACGGGGTATTATGGTTTTTAGGGTTTTTGGGTTTTATTGGTTTTAAGGGTTTTATGACTTTTTTGGGTTTCCAAGGTTTTAGGGTTTTATGGGTTTTTGGGTTTTTAGGAAACAAAAAATGTATTTTAGTGGTTATAGATTTTGTTGGGATTTTTATGTTAATCTGGGCGATTTTGTGGCTTTTGGTGTTCTGGGGGTTTGGTGTTTTTAGGGGGTGTTAGGGTTCGATGTATTTCATAGGGTTTGGGGGGGGGGGGTTTACGTTTTTAGTGTGTTTTGGGTTGTTAGATTATTTTAGTGTTTTACGATTTGTTTTTGGTTTATATGACTTTTTTTGCCTATAAATGTTTTTTAGGGTTTTTAGAGACTTAATTTATTTATGTATTGATGTTTTTTAAGTTTTTATGGTATTTATTGGTTTTTTTTCATTTTGGATTTTTAGGACTATTAAGGGGATTTAGAGTTTTTTAGTTTTTTGGAATTTCAGGGAAATTTTGGGGGTGCTCAGTGTTTTTGGGTCCTTCAGTGTTTTGAGGCATGTTATTTCCCAATTGCGATTTCTATATTTTATGTTTCTGTAGGGTTTTTATGTTTTTAGGGTCCTTTATGGCTCTATGTATTTTAGAGTCCTTTTGTGGATTCAAGATAATTTTATGGGTTTTAGGGTTTTTTGGGATTTTTGGGATTTTTGGATCTTTTAGTGTTTAAAGTTTTTTTTGAGTCTTTTAGGGGTTTTGAGGAATTTTATTGTTTTAGGGTTTTTACAGTTTTTTTGGTTGTTAGGGTATTTATTTTTTCTCAGTTGGTTTTAGGGGTTTTTTGGGTTTTTATATAATTTTAGTGTCCTTTAGGATTTTTAGCGTTTTTAGGGTTTTTAGTGTTTTTATAGTTTGTAGGGTTTTCTAGAATTAATTATGATATTTAGGGATTTGTAGTTATTTTAGGGGTTTTATCACTTCTTTGGGTATATGGAGAATTTTAATGTTTTTAGGGTATTTGAAGTTTAAGTATTTTTATAGGGTTTTAGTTTTTTAGTATTTTTAGGTTTTTATGGTTTTAATCATTTTCATTATTTTTAGGTGTTTTTTGGGTTTTTAAATTTTTAGGGTGAATAAGGATCATGGATAAAGATGACTATACCCCACAAAATTTATAAAAAACAAAAACAAATGGTAACAATGAGTAAGTATGAGAGTGTATCTCACCCATCATATCAATGCCCAGATATGGAATACAAAAAGATGAAGTGACAAAGGAACACACCAAGATTCATTCCTCAATTTCCTTTTTAGAGAGTGCATCCACATCCCGAGTTGGCATCCCTAAATGAAAGTGTAACACATTTTCTGAGAGTATAAGTGATGTTATTGAATTCAATCTATTGTGGTAGAAGCCTCAGTGGGACTGTCCTGGATTTGTTCTTCAGGTCGTCCACCGCAAGCATCGAGTCAGACTAAATCCAATGCAAGTTCCACCTAAATTGGGTCAAAAATTTAACCGCCTTCATAATGGTACATAGTTTTGCTTCATAAGCACATCTGTATCCAATAAAGTGGTAACCACATCAGTTAAAGAATACTTTGTAGGTACGGAGGACTCCACCACACTCCAAGGGGCTGGGTGCACCCAACGTCGTGCAATCCACATTGACCATTATCCATGATGGAATCAAGGGAATCCATCAAATATATTTCAAAACCTATGGATTCTTACCACTTCCAACAACCCCATGTTAACGAAATAGAGTCGGATCATTAACATCATTGGCCATAGAACCGATTTTATGATGGGACACTGACTGGATCGACATGTGGATCATCACCACTCTTCCACGAAATAAGAGAGGTTGGAGATTAAAGACCATGCCATTCTAAGTAGCCCAAATATAGTGAATAATTTAGTGTTTTAGGGTTTTTTATTGTTTTTGGGTATTTTATGGTATATTATTGTTTTTATTGTTTTAAGGGGGGTTTTAAGTCAATTACGGATTGATAGGGTTATTCATGGTGTCTTAGAGTTTTAAGGGTTTTTAGGGTATCCTTGGTTTTTCAGGGTTTTATGGGTTTAAGGTTTTTAGGGTTTATATATTTTTTATGTTTTAGGTATTCACAATTTTTATGGGTTTTATGGTTTTATCAGGTTATTAGTGTTTTAATATTTTTTAAGGGTTTTAGGGTTTTTTAATTATTATTTTTGAATGATTTTATGGGTTTTTATGGTTTTTTATTTTTTATTTTTTTTAGGTTTTAGGTTTTTTATAGTTTTTAGGATTTTATGGTATTTTTTTTCTATACATATTTTTGGGTTTTTAATATGGTTTTAGTGTTTTAGGTGTTTTAAGGGTTTTTTGAGTATTTAGGGTTTCAGGGGGGGAGAGAGTTTTTAGGGATTATGGGGGGTCTGAGTTTTTAATGGTGTTTAAGGTGTTTTTCAATATTTTTAGGGTTTTTTTGGATTTTTATAGTTTAAGAGTTTTTAGGGGTTTTAGTGTTTTAGTGGATTATGGGATTTTTAGGATTTAATGTTTTTTGTAGGGGGGGTTCCTGAAATTTTAGGGTTTTAAAAGGTTTTAGTGTTTTTAGTAGGTGTTTGGGGGTTTTTTTTTTGATTTTTTATGGTTTTAAGGTGTTTATGGTTTTAAGGAGTTTATGTTTGAAGGGTTTTAAGAGTTTTTAGGAGTTTTAGGGATTTTAGGGGCTTTAGGGTTTTAGTGTTTTTTTGGGTTTTTTGTGTCTTATAGTGTTTTGGGGGTGTTTTAGGGTTTTTTTTATTGTTTTTAGGTTTTTATAGTTTTTTCAATGTTTAAAGGGTTGTTGGTTTTTCTTATGGTTTTCAAGGTTCTCCTATGGTTTTTTATGGTTTTTATGATTTTAAAGGATTTAGGGATGTTAACACTCCTTAGTTGGAAAAAAAGATTACGAAGACTTCCTGTGAATATTTCAAAGTCTAAAAAATTAAGCTAAAAGAAGTAAAAGGAATAAAAATTGCAATAGACCTACGTGGAAGAGCTACACGAAAAACCTGCATAGAGGAGATACGCGACAGAGCTATGTGAGAAGATGTTTCATTTACACCTATGTGGAGGAGCTATATGGATTAGTTGTGTGGTCAACCTAAGCCAACGAACCACATTCGGACATCCCTCATCCTTGCCTATAAATAGTACCCTTTGGCTCCTCATTTGAAGATGGAAAAAAGTTGTAAGAACACTTGAATCTCCAATTATGTAGCTCTTTCACCAAGGTCCGCCAAATTTTCTCCGGTAGCTCTCTAAAAACACGAGAGAAGACAAAATTAAATGGGATAAGAACATTTTTAAATCCTTTCAAAGACTGGTAATTTCATATGCTTGGTTATCCTATGTCAAAACTCTTTTTTTAGTCATCGCTACAATCTGCACATCACACCTACGCAACATACCTTCACGATATACCTATGCGACATACCTATGTAGTATAGCTATAAGGAATAGTTTCACTCATGGCCTACACATATCACCATGTAAACACTCTTCAATGCCACTCATGGAAGGTTATATCCTTCCATGGTTCCCTTATCTGAAAGAGACTATATTCAAGCCTCCACCAAAACCTCAAGACTTATCAAACCATTATGAAGGGAACATCAGTGTGTCTTCTATTTTGGGTAGTCTATCTATAGTCCAACATTTCCCACATTCTTCTTCTAATGTATTTAGGATCCTTATGATGTTTATAAGTTTTTATATCTACAGTCACATGGACCCTTACCCTAGTGATAATTTTGGGGAGTTCCCTATATTAGATTTTGGGAATGGGACTCTGACCTACCCTTCTCATCTCCATGAGTTGGGGCCTTTGGTTCCTAATAGGGAGAGTTAGGGTCACATTTGATTTTATATTCAAACAACAGAATAGTCTCCCTCCTCTCCTAGGATCCATTCAGGGCACTCCCATTGATGTAAGTCCATACTTTTCTGAGATTCGGGCCGCATGACCTCTAAGGTCATCAAAAATTGAATGGTCCATCGCATCCCACCCTCTCCCACCAACGTATAGGCTTCTTCATCATAGGCCCGCCCTCACCCATGTGTGGAAGGAAGATATATTGTGGTTTTTTGAATCATTAACATCCTCTTGTTTATCACACTGATCATGACTCTCATGGGCTTATATTTGTTTCATAATTACAACGTCCACATGATCCATTTTCTTGAACTACAAGAGCTCTGATTCCCACCATAATTGGGATATGTATGAGACCATTGACTAGGGCCCCATCTCATTGGATATCCTCTTCATGAATACAACCCTAATTCCCTTTAGTCGGGATCCTCAATAAGAATGAGCACTGACTTATTTATCTCAAATGGTTATACACACCTATGAGACTCACTGAACATCGTGGTATTTGATTCCCATTTGAATCGCATACATAGGAATCCTCCCAGATATTCAAAACCCACACCTCAAAATAACCATGTTCTTCTTGGGAAATATTCCCAATAGGGTCTAATCCAACATTGAAAATCATATACCTTTCAGGTTCCTTGGGCATCTTAGGCATAAGTCCCAAAGCAAGAATTGACTAAACACTTTTCGCTTTGAAGTCCTTAATACCTGAAATTAAACTATACGGTTAAGTCCTTATCACATGACCTTAAAAGGTAAGATGTGTACTATTAGGCGGAACAGAACTATGGGGGATCTGATTCCTTTCACTATGATACATAGGTATCCCATTTATGGGTAATATCCTAAGAGAAAAACAAAATATCATCTCCATAGATGACAATAAATTCCAGAGTGCCCCACTGGGTGGCTTAAAAACCAGTATTATCATAAAAATAGTTAAAACAATATATAAATATTATATGAGAGGATACTATTAATTAAGTTCTTTGAATACATTCTAATGACTATATATTTCACATATGTGAATAATTGATTGAAAATTTCATGGTAAACCTTTGTTATACTTGGTAAATTAATAATGATTCCCAAAAAAAACTTAAATATATAAGAGAGTCCCAGAGTAAGAAATAATTCCCCCCAAAGGGTGTGATGAGCCCAACCTCCCATCCTCTCAACAAATGAAAGTTCTTAAGTATCATAGGTCCAAACCTAACTAACAGTAGCCTTTGGATAGTAGGTCCCTTTGGATAAAGAAACTTTGTATATTTCTTGCTCCATAAATAAATCCAACGGAAACTTTCCAGAATTAGTGATTCCTAACTAGAACACATGTTTCGGTGGAGACGAAACAAAAAATGGGGATCCCAACATGAATCCTTAACCAAATTTATAGTATTACCCATCTATCAAGACCCTATCAACTAAAATAGGATGGTCAGAAAAAGGAATCAATCACACATGTTTCCATATAAAATATGATACTTTATTGGTGATCATTGTATGCTTTTTCACGTTTTCTTAGAACTCCCTTCACTCCAAATGGCTTCATTCAAGTTTGCACCCATAAATGCCCTGTCCGCTGCTCAAGATGGATCCTCATCCACGGGAAGTATGTAGTCACCAACTCATCATCTTCAATTCTAGGTCTCAAATTTATTGTTACGAGAATACTATCATCATGGTACTATCCGAACCCTAGAGGCTACTCGACAAGATCTCAATGTTAACATCAACCCTCGATCGTCTCGTCAATGACAACCGGTGGTTAGGAAGTAGATGGTAAAAACCACCAAAATCAACCATTTTGGGAATTTATCCCTATAATGAAATAACAAGTACCTACAATACTATAGGAGGTGGATCAAGAGTTTAATCATGGCCTCTACTAAAAGACATAAGGGTCATTCCCAAGGGATCCCACCAATAATCACCGCTAACAGAATCGTGCGGTAGTGAACCGCCAACATGATGGGGATGTTGCCTTTGATTGTTCGATCCAGGTAACATAACCCCGTGCACAGAAGATGCATCCCCGAGGATATCATCCAACAAACATGGATCAATATCTTACATTCCCCCCCAGATATTTCCACCAAGCTAACTTGGTGGCTTACAATGAACAGGCACATACACCCATCCTTCTTAATTCTTCCAGCTAGCATACTCTTCCGGTATTAGCCAACTAATACCTCCATTCAAATCTAGTTTAGTACTATGGGATGGAATATACAACTGCTTATAGACTATATTCCAGTCATCAGACTCATCTGGCTACATTCAAGGAAGACTGTCAGTGAAATATAGTGGCAACCTGTATGAGGGAACGTATACCTACCTAACCTCACCAATCCTACTAGTAGTCTCATCTGTTACCATTGAATGAATTATATCATCCATTATTGGTGGGAAAAAACTAGTAGGAACATTCACCTACCATCATCCATCAAGCCTGCTAGCAGTCTCATTTGGCAGCACCAGGAGAAGTCGGTAGGAAATCTCTGACGACAATCCTTGGGCAGACTCAACTCTCTACCCCCATACATGAATGTTTTCAGTATCCACTGATAAGAAAGGGAGTACATGAGCATTCACATACACCTACACCAGATCTAGAATTGACATATATTCTAGTTTCGACAACTGAAGTCCCCAAATACATTTTAGCAATGGTGAAAGGGTAGATACAAATTCATGCACATATTCTGGAGGCCTGCTAGAATATCATTTCAGAAAATTCAGAAGTACAATGGGAGGAGACACAAAATTCCATCCCCACACCTGGGATGACTCATCTTCATTCCATCCTAGATCAGATACAAACCAATTTTTCTATCCATAAGGGTTATGAGAAATATTATCCTATATCATACGACCAACCGGATCATGAACATAAACCGTTTCAAACTAGAGATAATTGGAATTATCTAATGACCAAACTAATGCAATAATATACACCTTCCAATGCTAACCAATTCTCCCAGAAAGTGTCCCCAACAACATGTAAAATATTATATAAGAAGAATTATCTCCAGACATAGTTATAAAATCAATAGACAATTTTCAATTTGGATCCTCTTAATGCTATATTTATTAAAGTCCTTAGACATTTATCTATTTCAAATCAACATCCTAATCTTCCATTACCAAATTATGGGAGTAGTAATAATAAATTGGATGTTCCCCATTGGACACTTCATCACTAAGGATTTCTTCATGAAAATTTGTTCAATCTAGATAATCGATCTCCATAGGAGATCCACGGAAACCCTCCATGTTCCTAGAAGAAAAATGAGTTAGAGGATTATACCTTACTGTAATACTCCATAGTGGTACTCCCCATGATGTAATTCACTACAAATGTTCTCTCTGTAGTAGTGTTTTGCATTGTCAAGATAATTCTCTGATTGAAAATGTAGTGAAGAGAAATATATATTATCTTGAGATACATTCCAACAAAATGCCAATCATGTCTGGTGCCTTGTTACAAAAAGGTAAAATAATTTCTCAACCAGAAGACCTCCCAAGGAAACATATGTTCTTTGAACCCCATTTGGGTTATTTAACATCTAATATAGTAGAAAAAAAATTGATCCAATTTTTTATGATAAAATAGTTGAGAAATGTCCACTTTGGACACACCATGTTGATAAACATCTAGAAAAATATGATGAGGATATGTTGAGTATGAGAAAACAACTAACTAAGGATGAAATACCATTTCTGTTATTTTCTTTGGAAACCTCTCAATACAAAATTCCTGCATTTTTTGGTAGAGGATTGCATTCATGATATCCGCCTCAACTTATGGGGGTATTTTCATCATCTAAAAGCCAAATGATTACCATATGATGAATATCATTGTCATGTTAAGGTAATAGAGGGGTTATAATCCCAAATTGACTTGGCAAATTTCTGAGTTTACTGACATAAAAATGATGAGAAGAAGCATAGAACCCTTTAGCATGCATACCTTGATGCACTAAAGAAGCTATGCTAATTAATTACTGATACCCCGCATGGTGTTCATTTTAGAGGATAGGGTGCACATGGAGCATTGAATTTCACTGTGCTCCAAAATCAGCAATGCCAACTAGAAGTGGTCTCATGCAATGTTATTGCACATGGTAAGCTAAAATCAACAGATTTTGTGTGTAGTAAAAGATATGATCAAGAATAGTCCTTAACTATCACTCATTAATGTTAGGTCCAAAGGGAGAATGTTTTCGATATAATTTTACATCATGCATTTGAGAATATTAAACAGTCCTCTCACTTAGAGGATATTAGCCATCAGATTTTGAAAATTTATGGAATAGAAAAATAGTCTTATGAAATAGGTTATTTAAGTGGTTGTTGGATAATGCCCCCAGAAAATGTTCATGATAGAATTTACAAAATCAAAAGAGCAGTTGTACTAACCTTAGCCATTGCAGTTTAGGATCCACCCCAGCCTACAAGTTTGGGGGCTAGTTTAACTCAACCATTGAATTCAATGAACAATGTTCAAAGTTTTGAAGAACCAAAACAGCCCCAAATTGTAGGTCTGAGGGATTTCTATCATCTACAATACCCTTCTCAAAGGAAGTCATCTTTCTCCCAATTGGGGAATAATCCACAAAGTGATCACACAACTAAGCTATCCAAGGATTCCCTTTAGTTTACTGTCTATCAAACAGTTCTTAGGAATTCAGAATATAGTATAACAAAGTTGCATAGATGTCATAGAAGGAGAAAATCTCACAAATATATTGATTAAATTCCGCCAATGAATTATGTGTTAGTGAATGTCATTAATACCATTATGGATGATCCTCTAGAAAATGAGTCCAGTTCAGGGGAGTCATAGGATGAAGATCTTATTCATAATATGGTACACAATGAAGAAAATTAATGAGGTGTGTGTAATTAAAATCAGAGTCTTACCCAGAATCTAGGTATTCTCTCAAGTAACCATCTCCCACCTCATCGAATGGAATCTAACAAGGGGAAAGGTAAGGTTCAGATCATGTCTCACTTTTCCACTAGAGAAGATTAATCTCATTTACTTGAAGAATGATTTTCCATTAAAGAGGAGGATAAGAAGTATTTAAAAATACTCAATTCAAAGTTACTTCAAAGCATATTTTCTGCCGGACTTGATCTATTATAAAATCCTCAACTTGCACATCCTTTTGTAACTCCATAGCATTGAGGGTTTGTTGCAACTAAAAATGCAGATAATGAATTTTCTTCCTTTTGGTACACAACCATGAAAGGAACAAGGAAATCCTTATAGGCATGTCTGCATGGTTTTTTCAGTAAAAATACTCGTAGTATCACCAAAATTTGTTTTTATAGTTTTCACGCCTATTCAAGCTCTAGGTACAATACATGTACAGGTCCCAGCTCATCCAGATATTCCCAAAATACTGATGAATACAATTGAGGAATTAATAACTCAATTGGAAGCTATGGATGAATAGTGTGAACCAGTAAAACCAAAAAGAAATGACTACCTTGAATGGGTAGATATGGTCCCTCCACCAAAAAAAATGTGAATACCATATTATTAATCTTTAATGGTTTGGGAGATCTGGAGTAGCACTTAACACATTTTTCTCTCATTGTGATCACATTATGGGGACCCCTCAACAACAAGAAGTAGTAAATCTCAGATGCCTTGTGCAATCATTACAGGGACCATATTATGTCTGGTATACATTTTTTCAATCTCAATCAATTACTGGATGTGAAGACCTTTTTCTGAAATTTATTCTCCAATTCAGCTCAATGCGGCCAAATACAACAGTTTTTAATCTTACAATTTGAATACAAAGGGAGAATTAAATTGTTATAGATTTCCTTGCTCTATGGAAATGATTAAAATATTCCAAAAATCTACCACTTCCATGAGACGAGTTGCTATCAATTTTTTGGCCAATATGTGTGATAAGTTACGCACACCACTAATCCCTGTCAAATACATAGGGGGACTTTGATAACTTTCTTCATTCACCCAAAAAGTGGACGATTCCATTGTGGAAACCAATCATAAATCTCGGGTAATCCCATAATCTCTGGGAAAGAGTATAGGTAAAGTGGAGGATGTTGTAGTCAAAATCAAACAAGAACCTATACCTACTTCTACTTCATATACATCATCATAACATAGGGATCCACCTCCCAAGAACTAGCAGCAAAGACTGCCTCATCAAGATGATCAATAATATAATGGGTAGAGACAGTTTGGGGAATTAAAGAAAAATATTAAGGTTCATAGTTACTTCATTTCAGGTTTGGAAAACAATTTAGGTCATTTTCCAAGGCCAAATACACCGAATAAAGAAGGAGACCAAAATCTACCAGATTATTTCACCTTTCATCAAATGTTGGGGAATCCCATTCAGGAGTGTTTTGTTTTCAAAGAAATCTTTAAAACAATATTAGACTCTAGAAAATTGAAAGTAAAAAGGTCATCAGCCCACGTAGCATGTGTCACTGATAGAAATCAAGTGGATGAAGTCGGATGGTCGGAAGTCAAAAGATAAAATGCATAGAAGTATGATGATTGGAGGGTTAGAAATATTATCAACCAAACTCATGCTATTCTATGAAAACAATTGAAATAACCAACTGTACCTCCTTCCACTTTCTCTATAATAATACTGTCTTAATCAAAAGATCAATCTTTTATAGTGAAATACTCATAGAAGAAACATGATCAGAATGATAAAGAGAAGTTTGAAGATGACGAGCTCATGTCAAGGCCAATGTTTTCCTTTACTTTTCCAGATTTCATGCCATCAGTATCAAAATCATGGGCCCCTCCCATCCAAAAGACACAAAAATAACTAACCCATAAAGTAGAATATTCATCATATGAAAAATTGATCTTTACTTCCATTAATGTTATCCATGTAACGGACCCCTATGAAGGTGATTATTCTGGTTAAGAACCAAAATTCCTTGCAACTGATTGGGGATCTAGGTGAATAATTCAAGTTCAAGGATACAAGAGAAGGCATGGATATGATAGGAACCACAATTTTAACTATAACCCATCTCAAATTATTTAGGCAGCAAAAACTTGTTGGAGAGACCTTCAGCATGCTCAACAAGAACAAGGAAATTCTCCAACACATGATAGGATTGGGTCTGACATGATCATCATGGAAGTCTTATTAGAGGTTACACCATCACTCTCTCGACAAATATATTGACCTAGTAAGTCTAATCTACCTAATGAAGATGAATTTTGATCATCTTCCCTGACACATGGAATATCTATATCAGGAGAATCAACATCCAAGGACCCAACAAAAGCACATTTTCATGCTGGAAAAATAATACCTTTGGACAAAAAGTATGGTGTTTTGAAATAGATAGCCTAAGTAACGATAAATTTATAAATAAAGGATGCCTCTAATCTGTCAAATGATCTTTGAGAAGCACTTATTGAGGTTTTTTCATGTCTTCAAGAGTATAAACCGAGGATGATTCTGGTCAGGTTTAACATATATAGAACTATCCAATATAATTTCATGCAGTTATATCTTTCATGGATGAAGATGAGAATCATGTTTTACATGGACACATCAGGACCCCATATCTATCTGGTAGAGTTAATTATATATACATCTGAAGAGCCTTCATTGATAATGGATTAAGAGTCAACCTCATTGACATCCATACACTTTCTCGATTTGGTCTTACTGAATATGACTTTTCTCATTCCAATTTAATGGTTCATGGTTATGAAATGAATGAAAAAGAACCTCTAGGTGTGATTACACTCAGAACTCAGTTTGGGGATCTCATACCAAATTCAGATTTCATGGTTTTCTAGAAAGACAATGCCCTTAACATTATGCATGGAAGGCCTTGGCTACATCAACATGTGGCCATTACATTGTTATACAACCAATGACTCAAGTATTACTTCAATGGTCAAATTGGGACATTTTATAGTGACAAGGCTCCTTTAAAAATGTTGTAGTATCAATACATTAACATATAATTCTATCACATAAATGCAACGAGGTATTTGGAAAATCATGTAATAAGAATCAATGCTCCGAATGGTCTGGAAAAAATCCTTGTTAACCCATTAAAACATCTGAGTATAGATTTTTTGTTTCCTATCAGTAAAATTAAAATGGTTGAACCAAATACAAGCACTCGTCCAGTGAAATTCATAAGGTTAGTTCAGGAAATAGAGTATGAAAACATGGAAGACATTGCTGATAGTGAATGCTTAAATGGAGATGTCTTCATCGAATACACCAAACTTCAGTAAGTATTTAATTCATCAATCAAGATTGAACAAGTTGTCACATTAATAAAGGAAGCCAAGAATGATGATTCCAAACCCATCATTCTCTTTTCAATTATCCATAATGACATCATTAGTAGGTTCATAAATTTTTTCCTCTTCTTCATGATGTTCAAACACTGAATTCTCCTCTTGCTCTAATTTTTTATCTTCATCACCCACCCTTCAAAAAAGTGACACATGAAAAATAATTAGAATAAGATATTAATGATGTCCCTCCAGTATTTGATGATGGAGTCTCCATCACATTGGATGATCTCAGAGAAATAAATTTGTGTACAAAAGAAGATCCACATCCTACTCTAATTAGTGTAGCCATGACTTATGAAGAACAATATATGTATACATCATTTCAAAAGAAACATCGAGATGTATCTTCATGGAACTATACATAAATTCTAGGCCATGATCCCATTATGTCCACTCATCATTTGGGTTTTCCAAAAGATCAATGAGGATTTAAGTTGGGAGCATGAAGAACACTCTCAACTCACACCTCTAAAATTGAAGCTGAATTCGACAAGCTTATCAAAGCTATCATTGTCTGGGAGGTGAAATATCCCAAATGGTTGGACAACATTGTCCTAGTGAAAAATATGAATGGTAAAATCAGGGTTTTCATTGACTTTAGAGAAACTAACCTACATTGTCCCAATGTTCACATTCCAATTTTGATCTTAGAATATTTTATTGATACAGCAACCAGCTATGTAGCTCTCTCATTCACGGGTGGGTACTCTTGGTAATATCAAATCTGAATGGCCCAAGAGGATAAGGATTCTATAGCCGTTAGATCCCCTCAAGGTGTGTTTTGTTATCAGGTAATTCCCTTTGGATTAAAGAATGCAGGTGCAATATAACAACGTTATATGAAACATATCTTCAAAACCTTCCTAGAAAAATTTGTCAAATGTTTTGTGGATGATTTAGTGGTTAAATAAAAACAATGATATGACCACTTGACAGATCTAGGGACCACATTTAGTAAACTTTGGCGATGTAATATGAAGATAGACCCCCTAAAATGTGATTTTTGGGATACATTGGGAAAATTACTCGGCTTCTTTGTACTCTATCACGGCATCAATGTTGATCCTAAAAACACAAAATCAATCCTTAACATGAGAAATCCTCTAAATTTAAAGGAATTAAGAGGAATTTAAGGGCACATGGCCTATATTCATCACTTTATCACAAATTCGGAACACAAGTGTTTACCCTTCACCAGATTATTGGAGAAGGGAGTTACTTATCAATGCACCGAAGACTTCCAAGAGGCATCTGATACCCTGAAGAAATATCACTTGAGTCCAATGGTGTTAATACCACCTATTAAAGTAAAACCCATTATTCTATATGTGATAGCTTTAGAGCGATAACTAGGTGCCTTCTTTACACAAAAGAATGATTTTGGGAAGGAAAATAGTATTTAATACCTCCTACGAACCATGATTGACACAGAGACATGATATTCAAGTATCAAGAAGTGGTTCCTACCAATAATCATTATAGTTTAGAAGCTGAGCCACTACCTGCAGCATCACATAGTTCACATGGTATCTCTCAATAACCTGCTTAAATTTATCCCCAGTCATTCTATATTGATAGGACGTTGGCACAATGTGGAGTTATTTTTCAAATATTTAATATCTAGTTTGTGCCTCATAATTCAATAAAAGTCCAAGACTTGGCATACTTCCACTATGAACACCCATCTGTAGAAGATAAATCATTGAATATTGAACTTCTTGATGAAGAAATATTCTCTATTTGAGATAATTACAAAACATTTGAAATTTACTTTGATGGTTCTTCTAGAAGTCCAATGGGAAGATAATGGAAAACACTAAAATAAAAAATGTTTAGTTAGGAACTGTACTTATATCCCCATAAAAGGAAGGGTTTCCATATTCCTTTTTGTTATCAAAATACGATACCAACAATGAGGTAGAATATCAAGCTCTTATTGCAGGATTGGAATTGGCACTCCAGGTACAACTGAACTACCAAAAACTGAAAGGTTATTCATAATTGGTAATAAAATAGATCAATGGGTTTTATTATATCCAAAATGAAGAGTTAATGTAACACCCCAAAATTTTATGGAAGATATTCCTTTTAATTTCATTGATGTCTTATGTTGTATGCTACACCAAGATTATCTTTCACTATACGCGACACCGTATTAACTTTCACTATACGCAACCCTGACTTGCCTTATATTACATGCAATCATGACCTTCCTCGATAGCGTGTGTTGTACGCAATACCGGGTTTTACTAAACAACGATATATTATTATAATATTATTATTAACTCGCCTTTATTAATAGTGTTAACTAAATTTTGAATTTTATAAAATTATTATTCATCTTACACATTTTCTAGAACATGGTATAAGAACGAAATAAATTTTTCGGGTAAAATAAGTATTTTTCAAAAAATGCAGTTTTGCCGCCTTTTGATTGCACACCCACTTTAAATACATTTTTGACATGTTTATAAGTTCAATTTTACAAAATAAAATTATTCTTTGGAATCAGGATATAAACTTTTACCTTGGATAAATGTTTCATATTATTCTGATAACTTTCATATTTTAATGAATATTAAAAACGCGCTATATTTTAATTAAAAACAACTTTTTTCATCGTAATAACTTATGTGGTTAAATTATAATATTGAATGTTTTTATAGTATAAATAGAATATATTTTTACCATTTAATATAATGTATGTCATTAGCATTGATTTTACATTAAATTCTTAGGTTAAATTAATTCAATCTTTTGCAATGTTTTAAGGAAAAATCTGTTTTCTTTAGACAACAGGATTAATTTTAATTCAATTTCTGCAACTTCTGTGTATTTAATTTGGAAAAATGGATTCCATATTTGGAATTAGTGGGTCCAAATTATATTAATATACTACTTTTTATTTTTGGGCTTAGTAACAACGGTAAATTTTATTTACCAAAGTAAAAGGTAAATTCAGTAATTTAGGGTAAATATAATATTATAAAACTATCCTAATACTTGTCTTAATACAATTGGATGATTATAATTTGACCTAAGTAATATTTGGGTCGAAATGGAATCCATTATAACCCACATGGAGGCGATTAAGACCTTTAGTTTATTTTATTTAAAGGAAAGTGAAATATGTCTCACTCAACTTTAATAATTAAAGTATTTTTAATATAAGTTTATACAGAATATAAATTCGGTTATAAATACTAATTTGAAAGATAAAATTTTTTCTTTATCATGATAATTTATTTGTAATTTTTAAGAGTTATTTAATTACCTTATTATCTTATACATTAATGATGCAGAAATTATTTATTAAGTGAAAAATCAATAATATAGTTTTTTTGAAATAGTAATACATATCAAAAGGCCCAAAAATCATCACAAAACTTATTATTAGTGTATATATATACCCTAATCATCCACTGGCCGAAATTTTGACCGTTTGGATCCTTATTAAGGCGATTATGACAGTTATATTATTTTATTTTAAATGATGCCAAAGTTGTCACCTTCATAATTTAATATATATAACAATATAAATATTGTCATTTTAAGAAGATAATTTCAAGTAGAATTTTTATTTTGAATGTTAATAGATTTATCTTCATCATATGATTTTATTTTTTATTTTTAGGCAAAAATAAGTATATAAAATAATTATACAAAAATGTTGTAGTACTCATTTTATTAAAAGATATACCAAAAAAATGGTTTTAAAAATAATAAAATAAATATTATATGAACTATTTAATATGACCCACTAATTTTATAGATACATATGACCTTTTATGAATCTATTAAAGCTTTTATTTCGAACATATCTTCTGTATATATTTTAATTAAATTCAAATAAATGAATAGTGCCAAAATTGACACTATTGTTATTTTATAAACATAACATATTATAAAATTGGATAAAAATCACAAAAATATTTAAAAATTATAAATTTAAATTTATATGGTCTAAAATTTCATAAAGTATCCAATTATGTAAAATTAAAAACAAATAAGTAATTATTTGTTAGAATTTAAAATTTAGAATGTTATTACCACAAACAAAATAAATTTGATTAAATAAGAATAAATAAAGTTGATAATGTTTAAAATAAATTCATAAAATGTCTAAATTTTATTGGATGATGTTATTAAAACCCTATCTCATCTAATATTAGGATATGAGTCATTTTTGAAGTTTTTAAGTGGGGTTTGGATTTAATATAAACTAATATTTCTTATATTTCCAAAGGTGCCCCTCTCCTCCATTATAAAAGGGCACCTCCTCCCTCTCCTACTCACACCAATTTGAGCCTTCAAGCCCAGAAAACCCCTGACCATTTCACCTACCCACTTCCGTAGAAACATCCTAGAGGTTTTGGTCTTCTTCAAAGGCCAATTTTAGTGCCCTAAGAGGAGGTCTCAAAGAGGCGCTTCAAAGAAGAGGTAATGTCTGTTACCGATTCTTTCAACTTTATTTCTTCTTATACTTCTTCTTATTTAGTTGTTTAATTATTAATTAATAACATAAGTATCACTAATATACTGATATGTTATTATAAGTATTAAACAACTCTATTTCACCTTCTATCCATCCTACGGAAAACGCAATCACCGCGCGTGCGTACGTACGGAATACCGACTCCACGCTGTGGTGTAATCTATTTTCCACCACAACCATACTTGGATGGGTATAATGGTGTAAATAATGACTATATATGATTATTGTAAAGTTATATTGATTCTAAAATAGTATACATACACTCCAATACAATTCCATGGGAACAATATCATCGCTCGTGCGTACGTACAGATTACCATCTCCACGATGCGATGAGATTCATTTTCCATGATAACAATTCAAGAATGATTATAAAGTATATTTAATAAGTAATAATTAAATATATGACATAATAATGCTACTTCATTTATATATATATATATATATGTATTTCATATACTTAATTCCATTCAATTTAATAAGGAAACAAAAACAGCGTTCATGCATATGTACGGACTGCCGTCTCCATGAATGGTGTATTTCTTTCCATTTATCGATCTATTATATATATGTATATTCTTAATATATATTATATATAAATCATATTTTACATTCTGGATGTAATTAATCATGATCTAAGTAATCATATGAATATTTACAAGTTAAATCACGAACGACAAATGAAACGATTTTTTCCCAAAACGCTATTTTAACATGAATTTACAAATGAACGGGTAATGTAATGTCATAAGTGAACCATATATAATATAATAACAATGAATATGATTATGTAATAATTCAATGACATTATTTAAATCATTATACAGGAGTTTTGGATACGTACGAAACATATCAGACCTAAGGTAAGGGATAATTTTGCAAATCTCATTTTTATCCGAGATTGCTATTCGTAAGTATTTACTCGGGTTATTTATATCATCCATGTCCATGTTTTATAAAAGTTTTTGCATGTATGTTTAATATCCTTTTAACCAATTTTTAAATTTTACTACATGGTATGTATGGAATTATTCTTTTGTTTACGTTATGAGGTACTTTTTTGACTTTTCCAGCAAAAGTACGAGAAGAATGTTTTTGTTGAATTATACGGCACGAACAGATTTTTAAGGATTTATAAAGCCTTATTTTCATGAAGCTTCCTCTAAAATATTTCATGACTATTTTCAAAAAAACTCTTTATTTTAAAAATTATTTACATTTTGTGAAAAGAAAATGATTTTAACTAAGAAAGGATATTATCCTCAAGAATTCATTTCAAGTGTTTTATCAAAAGAATTTTCCATCTAAGATGACATTATTTCATATTTGTATGTTTCAAGTATAATGTCTCGATGATTTACATGGTTTCAATTTTCTTATTATTATATGATATCCATTTCTTTTATATGCATTATGTGATGATGGGATGATGTTTATGAAACCCATTTTATTCGTTGGGTTATTATGAATGTTGTTTGATTATTTTGTGGCACAAGTAAGAATGATTTCATTATGAGATGGATGAGACCTATATCTCCCTCTAATGCATTGGGTAATGATTAATATCTAATGAGATAGACATTTCTGGAATGGTAAGTTAATCTGGTTCAGTGTTACAGGACTGGAACGAGGCGTGAACTCGATTCAGAATGGGACATTGTCCACTAAGATGGTCTTGGCAGCAATGCCTTGGCTACTATGGAAATCATAACATGTGCTTAATGGTTGCCACAATTAAATGTTTTATTCCCATGATATTTTACATTATTGATGTTCCCTTATGATATATTCCTTACGTACTTCCAAGATTCATGTCTTTTCTCAAGATTTTGATGTTTAGATTTTATGTTCACGTTTTTGTATTCAAATGTTTATGGATTGTTTTATGTTTTCTATGTTTACCGTTACTGGGAATTTGAGCTCACCCCTTTTATGTTTTCTTTTCCCCAGGATAAAAATAAAGGTTTTAGGTAAGAAAAAGAAGTAAGATCTTTATGGGAGATGTTGAAAATATTTCACCATGATTAGAAGATTTTATTTCGAGTTTCCAAAGACACTAAACTATTACGGTCCTTGTGTGTCTGTTTTCGTTATTTACTATATATTCCACAAAAATAATTTAATTTCCATGTACATCAAGCTTTATATCTCTATAGTTGGTATCAGAGGAAAGGTTTAGTCAACCTTTGGAAACTAGGATGTGAGAACTTTACTGAGATCCCTAGAGATATTTCTAATGTATATCTAGGGTTGTCCCTAAGGTTAAGTATAAGTATAGGTTATAGTACTAGAATTATGGTAACCTAAGATGTTTGATATTAAAGGTACTCCCCTTTATTATATTGTTTTCCCTCATATGATTTTTTCCCCTCACACTATTCTTTTTGGGTTTTAGACGATGGCTGGATCCCAAAGGAACCGTGTTGATCAATGTAACAGACAATGCAATGATTGTCCTCCTGAATAAAAAAGTGTTATGGGAGATGGAGTGAAAAATATTATTTCTATACATAAGCAAGCTATGAATCATTCTAGACTTCTAATTGAGTAGACAAGGGAACAATATTCTATTGAGTCCTTCATGTGGCAACGTCCACCATCTTTTAGTGGGTCTTCTGATCCACTTATTGCTGAACAATGGATCAGTACCACTGAAAAGATATTTTCAGTTCTTCAATGCTCTGAAAATGATAAATTCATCTTAGCAGTATATCATTTGAAAGGTGAAGATGATCAATGGTGGAATCTTATCAAGAATACGAGGCCAAGAGATGAAATTGAGTCCATGGAATTGGGTGAGTTCATGAACATATTTTTTAATAAGTACTTCCCTCGTATTCTTCGAACAATGATGGAGAAGGAGTTTCTTGAACTAATGAAAAAGGATGATGAATCTGTTGGTATATACGAAGAAAATTTTACAAGGATTGCAAGGTATGCATCTGGCTTTATCATCCAACCTGAAAGTAAAGTTGATCGATTCTTCAGTACATTAAAACCAAATCTTCTAAGGGCATTAGCTATAAGAAACTTTAGTAGCTATGAAGAAATTGTGCGTTTTGCTATCAAGGTAGAAATGGAAGTTGGTGTTACATATCCATCTCATGGTTTTGACAAGAAACGAAAGACGAAGTTCAAGGAGAAATCTCAGAATAATGGTGAAAAGAAGATGAATGTTTCCTTATTCTCAAAGTGTGGAAAGAAGCATGGTGGAGATTGCCTTAAAGGGACTAGAAATGTTTTAAGTGTGGAAAATATGGTCATTGAGCAGCTGAGTGTCGAAGTAATGGAAAAAGGGTTTCAAATGATGTGAATAAAGAAAATAATGCAGAGAACGCACCACCAACACTTCAATGCTTCAAGTGCAATGAAATGGGGCATTATGCTAATCCATGCCCTAATCCAAGGGTTAATGATGATCGCCATGAGCAACCACATAAGGAAATGTACAAAGGGAAGTCACATGCGATCACTATTGGCGATGTTGAATATGAAAACGATGTGTTCGAATGATTAAGTTCTTATGTAATGGGATTCCAAAATAATGTTGTATATAGTATCGTGGAATATTGGAATATTTATTGGTCTGTTGTGGTTTTCAATAATTTTATGGTACCGGTAACCATGGAAAGTGATTGAGATATTTTTGGAAAGAAGATGATATGCGCATAATGAAGGGGTAAGAAGAAAATGAAATGTTTGACAGTATTCATGAGCTCATGAATGATATAAGGAAATAGTTATATCATGGTTTGAGTATTTAGAATATTGGGGTTTTGGTATGTGGAAAGAGTTAAGTTTTGACAGCACTCATGTTTTCACTAAGATTCAATGGGTATTAATTTTTTTAAGAGAATACATGATTAAGACCATCAAATGTTTAGTATGTGACCAACAAGACATATCTTATGATATATGGGGATCAATGATGGTATTAGCATGCTTGTTATATGAAATCTCTGGTAATCGTTTTCACTATAATATGAGAGTGGATTGCAGTATTATGGATAAGCCTAAAGACTGGAATGGTTTATTTTGGATGTGAGATAGTATTGTTTAAGGCTAGAACTTTTTTCAATATTATTGATGGGATTCTATAATTATGTTGTTTTAGAAAAAGGAAAACCTGCAGGACGTGCGACAACCCATCGCGTCGGACAAGGCTGTGGGAATCGAACACACAATCGAAGTGCGACAGCTCTTTATCACCTACCACTGGCCTACAGGAAGTCCATGTTTAGTAGAAACTAGTTTTATTATATTAAGTGGTATGATATATGAATTATAAGTCCATTTTAGGAACTATATATGATTAATCTCACTATAGATGGACTTATGTATTTTTGATAACTTTATCTAACCTTTTGTTTGAGATAGATTGAATGACCCATAATTCTATCACATGATCTTCTAACACTTCACGAATGAAAAATTCACCTTTATTTCTTTAAGAGATGAAGTGGGAATTGTTCAAATCACGAACAAAAGTGAGATTGTACCAAAATCAAGTAAGTATTTCTTCTAAATTCAAAATTTTCAACTTTAGGGAAATGATATTGAAAACAAAAAATGTTGTCCTAGTGCTCTTATATCTGATGAATCAGATGGTACCTTAGATCATCACAAATTTATGGCTTTGTGATTGATGGATTTTTCATAGCCAGGTTCTCTACCACTCTCCATCAGAACATGATGGTTAGATTTTTCTTCCATTTCCATATTTTAACCTATGTTCTCCTATATAGAAACCCAGTGATGAGTTACTTTGGGTAATCGTTATGTTTCATACTTTAGTTTTTAAAATTAAGTATTAGTATTCCTTTTACGATGTGGGTTTCTATTAAAGAAAATTTCGAGTAGTAATCCATTTATAACCCCGACGAATTTCGAGGGCAAAATTCATTTTAAAGGGGGTAGAATGTAACACCACAAGATTTTATGAAAGATATTCCTTTTAATTTCATTGATGTATTCTGTTGTACGCTACACCAAGATTAGATTTCACTATATGCAACACCGTATTAACTTGCAGTATAAGCAACCCTGACTTGGCTTACATTACACGCAATCACGACCTTCCTTGACAGCGTGTGTTGTACACAATTCTGGGTTTTACTAAACAACGATATATTATTATAATATTATTATGAACAAGCTTTTATGAATAGTATTAACTAAAATTTGAATTTTATAACATTATTATTCATCTTACACATTTTCTAGTACATGGTATAAGAACAAAATAAATTTTTCGGGTAAAGTAAGTATTTTTCAAAAAATGCAGTTTTGCCGCCTTTTGATGGCTCACCCACTTTAAATCTAGTTTTGACATGTTTATAAGTTCAATTTTACAAAATTAAATTGTTCTTTGGAATCAGGATATAAAATTTTACCTTGGATAAGTTTTTCATATTATTCTGATAACTTTCATATTTTAATGAATAGTAAAAACACGCTATATTTTAATTAAAAACAACTTTTTTCATCGTAATAACTTATATGGTTAAATTATAATATTGAATGGTTTTATAGTATAAATAGAATATATTTTTACCATTTAATATAACGTATGTCATTATCATTGATTTTACATTGAATTCGTAGGTTAAATAAATTTAATCTTTTTCAAAGTTTTAAACAAAAACCCGTTTTCTTTCGACAACGAGATTAATTATAATTTAATTTATAAAACTTCTGTGTATTGAATTTGGAAAAATGGATTCCAAATTTGGAATCAGTGGGTCAAAATTATATTAATAGACTACTTTTTATTTATGGGCATTATGAATAATAACAACGGTAAATTTTATTTACCATAGTAAAAGGTAAATTGGGTAATTAAGGGTAAATATAATATTATAAAATTATCCTAATACTTGTATTAATACAATTGGATGATTATAATTTGTCCTAATTCATATTTTAGTCGAAATGGAATCCATTATAACCCACTTGGAGGTGATTAAGACCTTTAGTTTATTTTATTTAAAGGAATGTGAAATATGTCTCACTCATCTTTAATAATTAAAGTATTTTTAATATAACTCTATACAGAATATAAATTCGGTTATATAAACTAAATTGATAGATAAAATGTTTTTCTTTATCATGGTAATTTATTTGTAATTTTTAAGATTTATTTAATTACCTTATTATCTTATACATTTATGATGCAGAAATTATTTATTAAGTGAAAAATCAATAATATAGTTTTTATTGAAATAGTGATACATATCAAAAGGCCCAAAAATCTACAAAAAAACTTATAATTAGTGTATATATAAACCCTAATTATCCACTGGACTGATTTTTGACCATTTGGATCATTATTAAGGTGATTATGACACTTATATTATTTTATTTTAAATGATGCCAAAGTTGTCACCTTCATAATTTAAAATATACAACAATTTAAATATTGTGATTTGAAGAAGATAAATTCATGTAAAAGTTTTATTTTGAAAGGTAATATATTTATCTTCATCATAAGATTTTATGTTTAATTTTTAGGAAAAAAATAATTATATTATTTAATTATACAAAAATATTGTAGTAATTATTTTTTTAAAAGATAAACCAAATAAATGGTTTTAAAAATAATAAAATAAATATTATATGAACTATTTAATATTACACACTAATTTTCTAGATAAATATGAACTTTTATGAATCTATTAATGCTTTTATTTCGAACATATCTTCTGTATATATATTATTTAAATTCAAATAAATTAATAGTGTCAAAATTGACACTATTGTTATTTTATAAAAATAACATATTAAAAAAAATTTTAAAAATCACAAAAATATTTAAAAATTATATACTTAAATTTATATGGTCCAAAATGTTATAAAGTATCCATGTATTTACAATTTACTACCAATAAGTTATTATTTGTAATAATTTAAAATTTAGAATGTTATTACCACAAATAAAATAAAATTGATTAAATAAGGATAAATCAAGTTGATAATGTTTATAATAAATTCCTAACATGTCTAAATTTTATTTTTTGATGATATAAAAACCCTATCTCATCTAATATTCTGATATGAGTCATTTTGGAAGTTTTTAAGTGGGTTTGGGATTTAATATAAACTAATATTTCTTATATTTCTAAAGGCGCCCCTCTCCTCCCTTATAAAAGGGAACCTCCTCCCTCTCCTCCTCACACCAATTTGAACCTTCATGATGCACCAAACTCAGACCATTTCACGTAAAAACTTCACTAGAAACAACCTAGAGGTCCTGGTCTTCTTCAAAGACCAATTTTAGTGCCCTAAGATTAGGTCTCAAAGAGGCGCTTCAAAGAGGAGGTAACGTCCGTTACTGATTCTTTCAAATTTATTTCTTCTTATACTTCTTTTTCATTAGTTGTTTCATTATGAAGTAATAACATAAGTATCACTCATATATGTATTTGTTATTATAAGTATGAAACAACCCTATTTCACCTTCTATCCATCCTACAAAAAATGAAATCACCGCACATGCGTACGTATGGAATACCATCTCCACGCCCTGGTGTAATCTATTTTCCACCACAACCATAATTGGATGGTTATAATGGTGTAAATAATGACTATATATGATTATTGTAAAGTGATATTGATTCTGAAATATTATACATACACTCCAATACAATTCCATGGAAACGATATCATCGCTCGTGCCTACGTACGGATTACTGTCTCCACGACGCGTTGAGATTCATTTTCCATGTTAAAAATTCAAGAATGATTATAAAGTATATATAATAAGTTATAATTAAATATTTGACATAATAATTATACTGGATTTATGTATATATATATGTATGTCATATACATAATTCCATTGAATTCAATAAGGAAACAAAAACAGTGTTCATGCGTATGTACGGACTACCGTCTCCATGAACGGTGTATTTCTTTCCATTTATCGATCTATTATATATATGTATATTCTGAATATATATTATATATAAATAATTTTTTACATTATTGATGTAATTAATCATGGTATAAGTAATAATATTAATAATTACAAGTTAAAACACAAACGACCAATGAAACAATTTTACCCAAAAGGCTACTTTAACATGAATTTACAAAATAACGGGTAATGTAAAGTCCTAAGTGAACCATAAATGATATAATAAATAATTATTATGATTATTTTATAATTCAATGAAATTATTTAAATTATTATAAAGGTGGTTTGTATACGTACGAAGCATATCAGACCAGAGGTAAGGGATAATTTTTCAAATCTCATTTTTATCCGAGATTGCTAATTCGTAATTATTTACTGGGGTTATTTCCATGATACATGTCCATGTTTTATAAATGTGTTTTCATATATGTTTAAATTCATTTTTACCCATTTTTGACTTTTACTACATGGTATGTAAGGAATATTTCTTTTGTTTACGTTACGAGGTATTTTTTTACTTTTCCCGCAAAAGTATGAGAAGAATGTTTTTTTGAATTATACGGCACAAACAGATTATTAAGATTTTATAAATCCTTATTTTCATGAAGATTACTCTAACATATTTCATGACTATTTTCAAAAAAATATCTTTCTTTTAAAAAGGCATGACCTTTTGTGAAAAGAAATTGATTTTAAAGAAGAATGGATATTTTCCTCAAGAATTCATTTCAAGTGTTTTATCAAAACCATTTTCCATCTAAGATGACATTATTTGATATGTTTATGTTTCAAGTATAATGTCTCAATTAATTACATGGTTTCACTTTTCTTATTATTAAATGATACCCATTTCTTTTATATCGATTATGTGATGATGGGATGATGTTTATGAAACCCATTTTATTCATTGGGTTATTATGAATGATGTATGATTATTTTGTGGCACAAGTAAGAAAATTCATTTTGAGATGGGTGGGACCTATATATCCCTCCTATTCATTGGGTAAAGATTTATATCTCATGAGATATACATGGCTGGAATGTTAAGTTCATCCGGTTCAGTGTTACAGGACCGGAATGATGAGTGAACTCGATTCAGAATGGGACTTTGTCCACTAAGATGGTCTTGGCAGCAATGCCTTGGCTAATATGGAAATCATAACATGTGCTTAATGGTTTCCATAAATACATGTTTTATTCCCATGATATTTTATCATGGTTGATGTTCCCTTATGCTATATGCCTTACGTACTTCCAAGATTCATGTCTTTGCTCAAGATTTTGATGTTTAGATTTTATGATCTTGTTTTTGCATTCAAATGTTTATGGATTGTTTTATGTTTTCTATGTTTACCCTTACTGAGCATTTGAGTTCATCCCTTTTATGTTTTCTTTTATCTAGAATATAAATAAAGGTTTTAGGTAAGAAAAAAAAGTAAGATCTTAATGGGAGATGTTGAAGATCTTTCACCACGATTAGAAGATTTTATTCCGTGTTTCCAAATACACTAAACTATTATGGTCCTTGTGTGTTTGTTTTTGTTATGTGCTAAGTATTCCTCAAAAATAATGTTATGTCCATGTACGTCAAGCTTTGGGTCTCTACAGTTAATCTCTTCATGTGATTATGTTAGTGGATTAATTGATCAATATCTCTCAGAGCCCTCTTTTTCATATGTCCCTCGATCACAAAATGACCAATTTGATGCATTGGATAATGCAGCCATAGCCCAAGAGGATCCAAATTGGGATGAGACAATCATTAGTATTTCCCATCGTTTTGTTGTGTCACCTTTGGTCAAAGTCGAATGGATGAAATTTATGAAATCAGCCATATTTCCCATCCATATGGTCATAATATGGGATGGATGACACCTATCATGGAATACCTTAAAAACGGAGAACTTCCACTTGATAGATCTTGGAAAGAGAAAATACAGCCAGGAGTGACCAACTTAGCTCTTTATGACAGCCCATATCACCAGAATATCCTCTATAAATGATTCTATGATGGGGTCCTCTTCATGTGTATTGATGGAGAAGAGACTACAACTATCAGGAAGGAAGTGCATGTAGGATATTATGATTCCCACTAATAGAGGAATAGGTTTTGTAATCAAATATGAAGGCTTGGATACTTCAAGACTTCAATGATGCAAGATAGCACAAAATTCACAAAAGTGTTTCACCCATACCATGTACATTCCAACCTCATTCATCAACCCCCAGTGTTTCTACATATAGCTAAATAGTCTTGGCAATTTTTATATGGGGAATGGAAGTAGTATGACCTTAAACTCTAGCTACAACTGAGCAGTTCACGTATATTGGTACTGCTACTGATTTCTTCTTCAAATGGGCTGAGTTAATACCTCTACATGATTTCAGACCCAGAAGCATTTTTAGCTTCGTTAAATCTAATATAATTACTATATATGGTGTCCCTCATACCATATTAATGGAAAAAATCACCAATTTCTATTATTTTGATGTAAATAATTTATATCAAGAGAATAATATCAAATCCATCCATTCATCTAATTATCATGCAGTGACCAATGGAATGATAAAGGCCTTCAACAAGACCCTATCAAATATACTATAGAAAATGGTGGATAAAGATAAGAAATCATGACATAATAAACATTAATATTCATTGTGGTATTATCAGACTACTAATTATACTTATACTCAAGAAGCTCCATACTCATTGGTGTACTGAACAGAAGTCATTTTTCTCATTGAAATTCAAGTTCCTTCACTCTAAGATTCATTTTTTGATTAGTTATCTACAGATGAACAGTCTCAAAAGTGATTTGATTAGATAAAATGATTAGAAAAATATAGATTGTATACTTTTCATCATTTTTATTTCAATTATATATATTAGAATGATATTTTAACGAGAAATTTTGCCTATGTTAATTTCTCCATGGATAATTGGTATTAGTACCCAAGACTCTAATGATACTAGGAATGAAGTCTATAAAACATGATCTAAAGTGGTAAGGACCTTACTCTGTAATAAGGTATACTCTAATGGAGATTATTCTCTAATCTCAATGTATGGATAAATTATTACAACTCTAACCAATGAAATATTCTTGAAGAAGTACATTTTTCATCACATAGGATCATTTTTCCTCGCTGCATAACTTGAAATTGCACAACATAATGTCATTGTTTCAAGACATTAAATAGAATAACAACCATATGTGTCCATGATGAACAATGTTAAAATAAGTAGACTCTTTTTACTAGCTACATGAATTGGAACTGCATAGGATAATGTCCTCATTTCATGACATTAAACTACATAACAACCATATGCAACCATGCTGCACAACGTTAAATGCATTCAATCTTTTTCCTCATTTCATGACTTGAAACTGCACAGCATAATGTCTTCTTTTAATGATATTAAACTGCATAACAACCATATGCATCCATGATGAACAATGTTAAAATACATAGAATATTTTTCCTTTTTGCATGACTTGAAACTGCATATCATAATGTGCTCTTTTAAAGACATTAAACTGCATAACAACCATATGCATCCCTACTAAATAACGTTAAAATATATAGAATCTTTTTCTTTATCTCATGACGTTAAACTTATTGACATTAAATTTCCTCACTACATGACATTAAACTGTATGGTTAACATGTTATTAATTTTTCCTTAATAAATCTCATAAGATACCACAAATTTCTATTCCTTGTTGTTCTTCAAATATTAGTAGATTCCATACACAAGAATTACTCACATCATTTCGACTTCTTAGTGGAAATTGAGTTCTGTATCCCTTTGTGTTTGAATTATATAGGTATAGAGGCATAATTTCAAGAACTAAATATGGATTTATTCTTATTTCAATGTGATACGTAGAGAATCATAGATCTCCAATATTGGGCCTAGCCCTGACAAAGAAAATTCCAGCTTTATTCCCTGTGTGAATGACTCAAACCTATATAGGTAATCTTTGAAGAACTATGTTTGGCTTGATTCTCATTTCATTGGGATATGTAGAAATGTCTGGATCTCCATTATTGGGCTCTTCTAAAACCATAAAGAAATTTAATTCACTTTTTCTTCCTGTATATGAAAAAAAAACTACGCATTGTTCTCCTCCAAGATATGTGGATTGATCTTCTTACCATCTTGTGTATTATGTTTAACCATTCTTAAATAATGTGTTAAAAGTCCACATGTCTCACATAAAACACAATTTTTGGGGGAAATTATTTTATTAGGAACTACATGTGACTTGATTCTCATGCATATGAGATACGTAGTGACACATGGGTTCAATTACCTGGTCTATCCGCAATATTCCTTTTTCAGGTTGGAATCACTTCATGTCCTTCCTTCACTTCCTTAAACTAAAATGTACCCAAAGAGATACATATGGATTGAATCTTATCGCATTGAGATACGTAGTGAAAAATATTCCTTATCTCTTTTTCCCATCCACGGGATAAATTTTTATCTCTCATCCACATATAATTAACACTCTACGTGGGAGTCTTCATTTTGGGTCCTCTCCTGGAGTCCACCAAAGAAATACGAAATGCCCCCATTTAACATATGAGTCAGATCTATTTATGGGACTTCAAAATCATTTCCTATAATGATTCAAATATTTCTCTTGTGTATTGAGAAATATTCCATATTTTATTTCACAGTCTTAATCTGGAATACATTCAGATCTTCAAAATCTTTCTTACGATTTTTGGTGGTAGAATTTATGATATCTGAGACCTCTTTTTCCAGAGTATGCAGTACATTACCCTATGTGGCCTTTCATAATTCAACTATATAATATGCATGTCAGTCAAAATATTACAATATTTGTCTATTCAACATATGCCCTAGTTTTCCCTGCATAATAAAACCCCCATAACGGGTTTTTAAAATAATTGTAACTTCTTTCTTGGTAAAATAATATTTTGTCCCCATAAAACATTGATGACAATATACAAGAATCCATATATTAAAGAAACCATCCATGTATATTTGTCCCATTACCTTTCTCTCAATTTTAACGTCTCCAATACTATGGTTTTAACATTTACCCTCTCCATATGTTCAATGAATTTTGAAATAACCTTGGATCATTTGGAAACCTATCATCCATTGTTTCTATAATATTTTAGTCTAAGTCGTCTGACTTAAAACTATAGGCACCACATAATATATTTGGTCTAGACCTTCATAGAGAACCAATTCCTGATTTTATTTGGAAATCATGATTGTAAATACTCTTTCTATATTCAGGTACCTTTCACTATGAACCAAACTCTAGGCTATGGAAAATCTGAATCTCTATAAACATTGTTCATCTTTTAGGAATAGTATGTTTGATACCCAAGAGCATTTTTGCTTGACTAGGTAGTATGTACCCCAAGTTGGACTTGCATAAGTTTCCTACATTATAGGCCTAGCAGTCAAAATATTCCATTTTTTGTCTATGAAATATATTCCATAGTTGGCCCTACATAATATAGCCTCCATAACGGGTTTGTCAAATAATGGTGACATCATTATTGGAAAAGACGTCCTCTAATGAATTTATCCCTTTTCATATACCATCATGGATCCATAAATTCCTAAATCCCAGTTTACCATTCTTTCTTTTCATACCTGAACATGGTGGTATGTTTCTAGACAAATTATTAAGAAATTTAAGGGTCTTAAATCTTTGATCAGAGCTAAATACCTTAAAGTAAAACCACCCAAATGTGCTAACTAAATGACTTCAAACATCAAAGTATAATGTTCTCACTGATTGACTTTAAAGTGCATAGTATAATATCCTCACTACATGACTTAAAAGTGCATAGTATAATGTCCTCATTGCATGACATTAATACTGTATAATATGTTATAAAAAATCCCCATTTCTGAAAAAATTTAACCATTCCCCAAACACAAAATTTGTGTAGAAGTGGTTTCCCCATTCATTGATTATGTCGGCACAGATGGCCATTTACTCATAGATCTATTTTGTTGGAAAAACCACCCACAATGGTCCTTTGTCACCCAAATCATAATTTCCCTTGTTTATCTACAATAAAATATCAAAAAAAAATTATCTCTTTTGTCTGACTATGTATTACATTCCCTTAGGTTGCCTTGCATAAAATAGTTCTACATAAAAATCATTTCAGTCAAAGGATACCACTATTTGTCTATACAACACATTCCCTTATTGTTCTTGTGTAATACATCCCCCATAACGGGTTTGTTAAATTGACGTAACATCATTCTTGGAAAATACCTCTTTTATGTTTATACTTTGTGTTTTTGATTTGCTGGCCATAAAAATCATGACACAAGATCCCCATTGAATGTATCTATGGAATATTGGATCAATTACTAGACACCATGCCTTGTTGGGGATCTAATTTCAATATTAATAATCAAATCTATTCGACCTTAAACACTAGCCTTATTAGTCCGATATGAATGACTCTAAATTTCCAAAAACAAGAGACATGGTACTCACAACATTGAAACCCTGCAAAGGGAACTCTATAAAAAAGTTGAGTCTCAGCTCAGAAGACATATATTTTTTATTGTTTAGGAAATATTGAGAAATAAAAATTTAAAAGATAAATTTTTTTGGGGGGTTTTCTATACAACCCTAGTAAAAATCAATCTATGCTAATTAGTCTAATTGGGTTAAGTATAAAATTTTGAGCACCCACATTCTTATTATTGTAATAATGATTATCCGACATAGATGGTTTGATGTTAAAAAAATCATCACCTATGATATTTCAATAATAGAAAGAAATAATGAAGACATATATGATTGGAGAGAAAATTCATTTCATTCATATAGTAAAATCAGGGGAAAATCCATAGAATGAAGCCTCTATATCTTGTATTAAAAGAAACTCTCAATATTACTCTTCATATGTTGAACCACTTCATGAGCCTTATAATCCTCTAGTTTATGTTGAGACAGTTGAGAAAATTCATCCTTCTTTCCTTGAAGATGTTCTTCTTTGGTAGTTGAAATGGCAGTTATACCTTCCAATTGGGTTTCTACTAATGTTTGGTTCAATTTCTCAATCTTGTTATGAATAACATCGATTTTCGTTTGATGATATGTAATATCCTTCATCACTTTAATTTTCGTCTAAATTCTATCGAACTCTTGCTATGTTCGTCATCTACAATAGATACTACATCTTTGATGCTCTCTACATTAATAAGTTTTCTAGCCTTTTATGATCTTTCCATAACTTATGTCCTTCCACCCTTCAGTTAATGGTCTCTTTCATTGCATTGTAGACTAGGCAATAACTAAATCCACAAAATCCCAGTACACAAAATTGTAGTGGGAGTTTTCCAAAATGGGACAGAAGCTCATCCAAAGGCTTCCCAACAAATAACTTCCAAGTTTGTTTCCATGTCATTTCATGTGTCATTCCAAGATAAAACTACAAATATAAATCTGAATCTGAGTTACTACCAGGGTATAGAATGTACTCTAGAAACAAATCACCTAGAGAGGTGCCTTAATCTGCTTCCCTGATAATATTGTATTATTCACGTTCTATTGATTTATGAGATGACACATAAGTTTAACCTTTTAATCTAGTTGTGGGAGTCGATAACCGTAAATGGTGAGGGAGAATCAATAATAGTTTTAGAATAATTGTGTAAATGTTCCATGATCTAGACAGTCGATAACATTTACCCAATAATAATTTTAATTCTTGATTAGATTCATCCCCAATAACCTCACCTTCAGTAGTTTGAGCAAGTGTTTCTTTGGGATGGACATTTTTCTAAGTTTTCCCAGTTTCCATAATCAATGTCTATAGAGCGTCTCCCAAGATGGGATCCTTTATAAATATTTCTCCATCTTAGAATAAGAACGAACGAGTGGAATACCCTATTCTTGATGGGCCTTCACATTCTCTGTAGACAAAGTTGCATAAGATGAACTTTGATTTGAAGTACCAAGTAAAAGAAGAATAATTATGTATTGAAAATTCAATAATGATAACTTCCATCCTTTATATTCCACATATAAGTCCACAAAATCCTTGAAAAACAAGGAATTTAAAATTTTGGATTAAGTGGTCCATCATTTCAGTGTATGTGGTTTAAAATGTTATATAATCCTTACCATTTAAGGTATCCAAAAATTGTTGGTCGATGCCAAAATTGGATCTGCAGACATTTTATTTGGTCAATTATTCAACGGGTGCAATGTCCTTAGGTTATTCCAAGTTGGGATCACCACCATTATCTACTTCAGACTGCCCAAGATCCTCATTCCTTCCTTTAAGAGGAATAGGAATATCAGCATTGGTTATTGCAGGATCCATTGGAAGGGGAAACTAATCTGAGATATTTTGAAGAAAATAATATTATAAAATAATTTGACACTAAAGAGAAATGTATTTGACATTACCATGACCTTTATGTCTATTTGTTGAAATAGAAACACATGCGGTTGTATCTCTTGGTACATCGCTTGTTAAAGTAACAGATTTAGCAACATGAACATATGATTCTATTGGGGGTTCCTTCTCTATTCTTGAAGCACCAGTTTTTAATCCCTTAAGCGAAGAAGGAGATAAATATCCTATGAGAGGATGAACGTGGACACCAAGGTGTATTATGACTATAATAATACTATAGGATAGTAGAAATACATAGTTCATTTATGTACACATTAGACCAATATCAATTCTTTCTTGTGTTTATTTTCATAAGATTTTGGAGAAATTGAAATACTTCACTTTAGAAAACCTGAGGTAGTGGTTGA
Source organism: Viscum album (assembly GCA_963277665.1). NCBI lineage: Eukaryota > Viridiplantae > Streptophyta > Magnoliopsida > Santalales > Viscaceae > Viscum > Viscum album. The sequence continues at coordinate 2,122,022,921 of OY728120.1, forward strand.
GTATTGTTTATAAACATTACCCCAGTCATGATTTTCACTCTGGGATAATGTTTAAGATACTTGGAGAGATCATCTAATGTGTTAATAGGGTAACCTGTAGGTCCATACCTCGGTAACCCGAGATCCTATCCTATGGTTCCATCCCTAATTTCATGCTGCAAAATGAAATCTCATCAAGATTAATGGTGGTGAATGATGAAGTAGAATTTAAAACAAATAAAAGGAAAAATATTCTTAGTATTAACATAAATTCCCCATTCTTCATCAGGGAGAACAATTACCCCTTCATGTATCGCTAGTTCCATCATATGAAATACTCATTTTCAGTTTGGGACTTGTTCATTGGTTTCATATATAATGGTCTCGAGCTCTACAATATACTCTCTTAAAACATATAGATTATTATTAGGATGAAAATAAGAAGGCTCCTTAATGTCACCCAAAACAGGTATTTGAAGGTCATTTTTGAGGAATGCCCATACGTCTCTGAGATCAAGAGTCACGCTTTCCCAATACTGAATTGCTGAAGGCCACACATTATTCAATTTCAATATGGTTGGCTATGGAGAAAAATCGACACCCTTATATCATAGATCCTCTTCAATCCCCCCTTATTATTCACAAAAATCAAAATATGGGATGTGAATCTCTTTTTGAAAACAGTAACTAGATCGCCTCAGTGCTGGAGGTACGGTTTTCCTAGCCTTGGTCTTCTTGGTGTATCATCTGCAGGGATGTTTTGAAGCTTCTCAAACATCTGAAGCCTTTGCGTAATCTTTGGCATTAGACCTCTTACCATGATTTCTACACACATCTACTATCCTATCCACTACCTAATATATTCCTTTTTATAAATCCCCCCGATGGTTTAAAGAATCCCAAGATTTGGCATATCCAACATTCAATACAATTGATGCATCTGATATAGGTAATGTAATTAATAATTTAGATGTCTCTAAAGCCATCAAAATCCACTGTTGTCTCATTACCATTGGGTGTTTCTCATGTATATCATACATGGGAAGAAAAGTGCATGATTGTTGAGACCATTTAAGCTGGAGTGAAAACCTATATGGGACTTAAGCATCACAGATAATTTCACCATCAATTCTGGTTGATAAAAAATTGTCCCTAAATGCCATCATATAAAACCTCAGCTCATAATTTTATTCCTTACCATCATAAAAAAATGTTCTAGTTTGTGGGTAACCAAAAATAAATAATCTCAATTCTCCTGATGCATTTAATGCCATCAGTTCTAGATCTGGTCTCAAATTCCAAGGTTGAATAATGTATACCTTATGTGAAAATGGGTTAAATCGGCCATTGGGGACTCTAACTTAATTCAACATTGAATATGAAGAAATGTGTTCCTCAATCCATACCCACATCACTTACAATAGCCCTGAAAGTCTAAATGGAGCCTTCCCAATGTTAAATTTTTTTAGTGAATAATAAATTCCTTCCTATATATGAGTTTTTAACCCAATATATCATATCTCTACTAATGTGTCTATGATAAAAAATTCCCTAGACTTACACTTCCGCTGGAATCATGGACTGGAATTAAGTAAATTCTTATCCTCATGGAAATGAATTTGGCTAAACGTACCATTTCATCAATACCAAAATTGACTTTGTAGTGCTAGTGCTTATAGACACCTCTCTCCAATGTGGGCCAATATGTCCCTGAAATTCCCCAATTATCTACAGATGGACAAACAGTGGGACATCCACAAGTGGGTCCTTTATCAGTTGTTGGTTCCAAAAAGTCCTCCATCCACACTCATGCATGAATATATTTCTTATATTTAGGAAATTCATTTGTTTTTTTGAATAATTGAAGAGCCAATGGTGGTGACCTAGTAACATCACCCCATGTTTTTTCTAGTAGAATATACTCATCATACAACTTCCTAATAATGGGAACCCCAGATATTTGGTAGATATCCCATAGAACAGTGCCAGCCTTCCTATGCGTCAAGTGGAAAGTATTCATTTGTGGACTGTATCAGCATAGAAATTCATGAATGAATTCATTTTCGTAAAAAGAAGCTTGTCTCATCCAAAGGGCTTCATAAAAGTGAAAATCTGACATTTCTTTCCAAAATTCGGCACATGTTCAGCATACCCAAAACAACCACATCCATTCATGTTTAAAACTTCCCCTAGAAAGAAGATCTTATTCTTCATTTCAATCATTAGAATTATCTCTTTGCAATGCACAAAACGATGAAACATAACAATACATCCTTGTCTCTACAACATGATCCTTCATATTAGGGGTGCAACCACTATGGTATATAATGAAAACAATAGGGACTACTCCCTCACTAGTCGGCATACCCTTCACAATAATATTCATGCAATTCCAGTTGAAGTACTAGAGAAACCATGTATTTAGAATGTGTCTCTTAATAGCCGAAATGTGGGATTCTTGCAAAATGCCTTGTCCATACAGAGATAGATAATGAATTCATGGATATTCATGTTGATATGGAATCAAGCCTTTCAATGGACCAGGGATTATACACCCCAAAACATCATAATACTCTAGTCTGACAATTTTCTTCATCTCGTTTTAATGAGATTTATCTTTCGCAGTTGCAAGCATCAATTGATCAATTTTTTTCAAAATAAATACCATGTTTTCCCCATTAGGTTGGAATTTTGGCTTATGAAAATTCGAATTTTAACTTAATGGAATTTATGATTTTGTTAAAATAAATTCTCCATGTAGGTCCTTCGATGAGGTCATCCAAATAGGTCCTTCGATTAGGATCAATGAAAATGTCTTTCAAGGAAATCATTTTTCCTAGGTCTCTCCCTCAAATGGTTTCACCATGAGAAAATTTCAAGGGACCTATGCAAGAGAACAACACGGTAAGGCTGGATGAACGAGCTACGTAATGAGATCGAAAAATCTAACATCTCGAGTAAATAAAATCACAATGGAACAAAGATATTTATAGAAACCATTGAGCTATGTGGAAAATTATGTGATATAGCTATGCAGCATACCTGCGCAATATAGCTATGTCACAAACCTGCGTGATTCATAATTTACTCCAATGTATTTTCCACATAATCATACCTTAGGACTCAAGCCTCTTTATAATAATAGCCAATATTTATGGGGGGATTTTTTTACCCTCCTTAGTACAGAAAAAAATTTATGAAGATGTACTTAGGATATTTTGAAGTCTCAAAAATGATTATAAAAGAAGAAAAAGGAATAAAAAATGCAACAGACCTGCACAAAGGAGCTACATGATAGACCTGCAATGAGGAGATACATGAGAAAGGTATGAAACAATATGTTTTTTATACACCTACGCAGAGGAGCTAAGTGGAAGAGCTTCACATCCAACCTACACCAATGAACTGCTTTCGACTAGCCCTCTCTTGGCCTATAAATAGGACCCTCGGCTACATCATTTTAATAAGGAAAAAAGTTAGAAGAACTCTTGAAGATCCCATTGAGATTCTCTTTCTCCAAGGTCTCCCAAATTTTCGTAGTTAGCTCTCTAAAAATATGATATAAGAGAAAATTAAATGGGGTAAGAACATTTTGAAATGCTTTCAATGCTAAAATATATTATAGGCTTGTTTCTCCTATGTTAAGAACACTTTTTCTAGTTATATCTATGACCTGTGCGGAACACCTATGCAACCTAAATTCATGATGTACCTACACAACATACCAACATGATATAGCTATGCTACATAGCTACATTCAAGGCCTACATATATCACCTTGTAAACCCTCTTCAAAGACACTCATGGAATGGAATTTCCTTACTTTGTTCCCTTATCTGAAAGGGACTATATTGATACCTCCACCAAAACCTCTTGACTTATCCAACCTTTGGGAAGTGAACATCAGCGTGTCTCCTATATGGGTTTGTATATCTATAGTCATAGGTTTCCTACATTATTCTTCTTAGGTATTATAGTTCCTAGTGATGTTTTTACGTTTTTATATCTGGATTCATGTGGATCCTTACACTAGAGATAATGTTTTGATGTTACCTATCTTATATTATTGGAATGTGACACTCATCTCCTTTTATCTTATCTAATACTCAGAGCCTCTGGTTCCCAATAGGGAGAGTGAGGATCAAACTTTCATTTCCATTTAAACAAAATGGAAAGTCTCCCTTCTCTCTTGGGATCCAATTAGGGTAATCCCACTGAGTAAAGTCCCTAATATTTTGAGAATTGGCCCGCATGACCTCCAATGTCATCCCACATTGAATGTTCATCTCTCTGTTCCCTCACCCACCATTTCCTCAGCTTCTTTCTCCATTGTCATGCCCTCTTCAATTAGTGAAAGGGAGATATTGTGGTTTTTTAATCTTTCAAATCCTCTTCTATCTCAAACATAACATGAATCACATGGACATAGATAATTGTGATGATCATAACATCAACACAATCAGTTTTCTTGAACATAGATAACTCTGATTCCCACCATATTTGGGATACGTATGAATCCATAAACTAGGTCCTGAGCTCATTGGATATCATCTTCATCAATCCATCACTAATTCCATTAATTCGGGAAACCACGTTAAGAGTAATACCCGAACTATTTTTCTCAAAGGGTCATACACCCTTACAAGACTAACCAAACTATCCTGTCATTGATTCCCATTCAAATGGGATAGGTAGTAAGCCTCCCTATGGTTCATACCCCACACCTCAAAACAACCCAATTCTTCTTAAGCCATATTCCCAATAGGTTTCAATACAACTTGGAAACTCATATATCTTAGAGGTTCCTTGGGTTTCTTAAGCATTACTCCCACACCAAAAATTAACTAATAAACTTACTCTTAGAAGTCCTTACGACATAAAATTAAACTGTATGGTAAGATCCTTATCACAAGACCATAAAAAGTATGATGTGTTCCATTAAGAAGCACCGAACTATGAGGGTTCTGATTCCTTTTACAAGGATACATAGGTAGCCCAATTATTGGTACGATCTTAACATCAAAACAAACTTTCATCTTCATAGATGAAAATAAATTCTAGAGAGCCCAACTGAATGATTTTATAATAATAATTATCATAACAACTTTTAAAAGAATATCTAAATAGTATATGATATGATTATATTAATGAATATCTTCACATATATAAGAATGATTCTAAATTTCACATATGATAATAATTGATTGAAAACATCTAGGGAAACCTATCTTATATGTGGTAAATTAATATAGACTCAAGAAAATATCATAAATATATAAGAGAGTCCTAGAGTAGATAATAATTCCCCCAAAAAGGGTGTGATGAGTCAAACCTCTCATCCTATCAAACAATTCAAGTTCTTAAGTATCATAGGTCCAAACATAACAAATGTGTCCTTTTGGAATGAAATTCCCTTAGGATAAGGAACTGTTGGATTATTCTAGTTCCATAAATAGATCCAATGGGAACTGCCTAGAAGTAGTGATTCCTAACCATAACACATGTTCGAAGGGAGATGAAATAAGGGATTTCTAGGGAATTATGATTTTTGGGATTTTACGGTTTTTTATGGTTTTTAGGTTTATTTTGGGTTTTAGGGTTTTTAGATTTTTTAGTGGTTTTAGGGGTTTTTAGTGTTTTTTCTTATTTTTAAGAGTTCTAGGGTTTTATGGATTTATGGATTTTATTCGATTTTTAGTCTCATAAGATTTTTAGTGTTTTGGGGTGGTGTTTAATGTTATTTGGGGGGGGGGTTAGTGTTGTAGAGGTAATTTTTCATTTTTTGGGGTTTTTAATTGCTTTTGGATTTTAATGGTTATTTAGGGTTTTGGGGCTTGTTATGAATTTTAGGTTTTTTATTGTTTTCTTGGATTTTTATGAATTTTTTTGGTATTTCAATTTTATATGGGTTTTAGGTATATTTTTGGTTTTATAGGGTTTTTTAATGTTATTTAAGAACATTTATGTTTTTAGGGTTTTGGGGGTCTTTGATGTTATTTTGGATTTAAGTGTTTTAATGTGTTTTTTGATGTTTTTTGACATTTTTTAGGTTTCTTGAGTTTTCAGGTATTTTTGGATCCATTAGGTATTTTAAGGGTATTGGGGTTATTTAGAGTTTTCATTGTTTTAGTGGTGCTTAGGGTTTTTGAGGGGCATTAGTTGTTTTAAATCTTTTTATGGTCTTTTGAGATTTTTGATGCCCTGTAGATTTTTGGGTGTTTTTGTAGAATTTTATTATTATTGTGATGATTTATGGTCTCATTGGATGTTTATGGATTTTTAGTGTTTTTAGGGGATTTCAAGTTTATAAGATTTCTAGAGGTTTTAAGTACTTCAATTGGTTTTTTTGGGGGGGGGGGGGGGTTGTATCTTTTATAATTTTTTGGGATTCTAGGATATATTAGGATATTTTCGTGGTTTCTAGGGTTTTTACATGTTTTTAGGGGTGTAATGGGTTTTATATAGTTTTTATGGTTTTTTTGGAGTTTTTAGGGGTTTTAGGGTCTTTAGGATTTTAAATAGTTTTAGGGGTTTTATGGGTTTCATTTCTTTTATGGTTTTTAGGGTTTATATGATTTTAATGGTGTTTTAGATGATTTATGATTTTTAGGGATTTAGGGTTTTTAGAGTCTTATGGTTTTTAGGTATTTTAGGGGTTTCAAGATTTATTAGTGTTTAGGGTATTTCAGGGTTTTGGTTTTTTAGTGTTTTGTAGGATTATTTTGGGTCATTATGGGTTTTAGTGTTTTTGGGTATTTATTTTAATTTCTTGGTATTTTTGGGTGTTCAATGGGTTTTTATGATTTTTTAGGGGTTTTAGAGTTTGTAGGGGGGGTCTAAGGGTTGTTTGAGTATTTTATTCATTATATGGTTTTTTGGGTTTTTTGGGTTTTATAGAGGTTTTTGGGGTTTTAGTGCCTTTAATGGGTTTTTAGGGTTTTGGAGGTATTTACTGTTTTTATGGAATTTTGGGATTTTTAATATTTTTGGGGTATTTATTATTTTTAAGGGTTTAGGATTTTTTTGATTTGTTTTGGGTTTTATGGTATTTAGGTTTTTTATCATTTTTAGGGGATTTAGGGTTTTATTTTTTTTCGGATTTTTATGGTTTTTTTAGTTATTTTGGATTTTTAGGGGTTTAGTGTTTTATGGGTTTTATGGGTTTCCTTTGGGTTTTCTGGAATTTTCATTGTTTTAAGGGGTTTTACAGTCCGAGGGTCTTAAATACATTTTATTTCTTTTTACGGACTTGTAATGGTTTTTATTATTTTTAGAGTTTTTATATTTTTGATGGTTATTTTGGGTTTTCCATGGTTTTTAAGGATTTGTTTTTTATTTTTTTGAATTATTTGGTTTTTTTGGGTTTATTGGATGTTTTTTTAGTTTTTAGGTGTTTGAGTGTGTATTTAATTTTTTTTGGTTTTTAGGGGTTTTGAAGGGGTTTTGGGTTTTAGGTGTTTTTAGGGGTTTTAGTGGTTTTATGGGGTTTAGTTGTTTTAGTAATTTTTATAGGATTTGAGGGTATTTTTTAGGGTTTCCAAGAGATTTTTTATTTTTAAAGTTTCTCAAGATTCTTTAGGTAACTTATTGTTTTTAGGTTATTAATGTATTTTAAGGTATTTAAAGCGGTTTAGTGGTATTAATTATTTTTTATGTTTTTTGGATTTTAATGCAGTTTTTAAAAACCTTGTGGTATTAGATTTTCTAGATACTTGTAGGGTTATTTTCTAGTTTTTATGGGTTTTATGATATTTATTGTTTTCATGGGATTTAAATTTTTTTAGACATTTTGGGTTTCTTTGGGTTTTTCATGTTTTTATGTGTTTTAGGTTTTTCTAGGTTTTTTAATTTTTATTGGGTTTTCTTAATATTTTAAGGGTTTTTTTATTTTTAAGATTTATGGTTTCGGGTATTTTAGTGTGTTTATTATTTGTATGATTTTTTATCGTTTTTAGGTTTTTAAGGGTTTTATGGTTTTTGATGGTTTTTAGGGTTTCAAGGATCCTTAGAGTTTTTATGGTTTTAGTGTTATTATGGTTTTTAGGGGTTCTCGGGGTTTTTAGGGTTTTTAGGATTTTTTAGTGTTTTTACGGTTTTATGGATTTTAAGGGTTTTAATGGATTTAGGGTTTTAAGAGGTTTTGGTTTTTTTATGTTTATAGGATTTCTTTGGGATTTTAAGATTTTAAGGGGTTTTTTGTGTTTGTTTTTTTTGGTATTAGGGGTTTTTTTATAGTTTTTAGGGGGTATAGGTGTTTTTAGGGTTTTTTAGGATTTTCAAAGTGTTTGGGTTTTTAAGGGGGGTTATGGGTTTTAGGTGGTTTATGGTTTTCAACGGCTTTAATAGTTTTTATTTTTTTAGTGTTTTTAGGATTTTAGGGTTTTTATATGGTTATTTCTCTTTTTAGGGGTGTTTATTATCATTAGGGGCCTTTTGGTTTGTAGGTAATTTTAGGGTTTTGAGGGGTCTAAGGTGTTTTATGGTTTTTAGTTTTGTTTAGGTTTCTTATCATATTTAGGGTCATTAGGGTTTTTACGTTTTTAGTGTCTTTTAGGTTTTTATGGTGGTTTTGGGTTTTTAGGGGTTTGGGGGGTATTAAGAATTTTGGGATTTTTATCATGTGTTTGGGAATTTTATGGTTTTTTAGGTCATTTAGGGTTTTTAGAGTTTGTAGGGTCCTCTATTTTTTTCAAGATTTTGGGTCATTTAGAGTTTTTATAATTTTATGCTCCTTTTGATTTTTAGGGCCCTTCATATTTTTGGGGTATTTTAAATGTTATTATATTTTTTAGGGTCCTATATTATTTTTTGGGTTTTAACCACTTTCAGGGTTTTAAGGGTATTTTGTGGTCTCTTAGATTTTTTAGAGGGTTTCTAGTTTCTTTTAGGGATTTTATGGTTTTTAGGATATTTTAGTGTTTAATGGGGTTTAGTTTCTTTTTGGGTTTTAAGGGGATTTAGGGTTTTTAAGAGATTTTCGGGTTTTTAATGTTTTATCAGATTTATTTATTTTATTGATTTTTTGATTTTTATGGTTTTATTTCGGTTTTTATGGTTTTTTATGTTTTTTTGGGTTTAGGGGTGTAGGGCCTTGAAAATTCATCTACAGGGAAAACCAATTACCCCAAAATATGGAAAAGGACCGAACCGGTCCATGTACCAGCTCCCAGCAACAATGCGTAGCCAGTTCGGCAAACCCCCCCCCCCCCCCCACCCCACGCAGACGCTGAAATTCACGAAATGGGGGTGGAGCACCTATGCAGGTGCAAATGAGGAAGACCGATGATGAAGCCAGCCCATTCCACCATCACGGACCTCATTGCTTGCGGAATAGAGGGGGAGACATATGATGTCGTGGGAGAAATCCCACGAATCTCTATTCCAAAAATCCTTGGTTGATCGAGTCGTCTGCGAGTGGGGATTCCTTCATGCGCTTCCCGAAAATGTGTCATGTGTCCATCAATACAGCCTCTTCGCGACTCCATAAAGAGTCACAGAGGGGCCCCAAAAATGCATAGAGGAAAGGATGGGTGAGAACCCATGGGGAGACACATGAGAAATCGCACCCAGCAGTAATGTTCCTCAACCATCTGCAGACCCTTTATCGTTTGTGGATGCACTCTTCTGCAGAGAGGAGAAACCAAACCGCAATCCAGATGTGGTCAGCTCCTCCACGGCCAACCCTTAGCAGCCAGTTCCTTAGCAGACATCCTAGGCGGCCAACTTCTATGTGGCCAGCCTCCTCCGGGGACATCTCATCCACAGACACCCTTCACGGCCAGCTTCTCCGCAGCAGCTCCTAAGTGGCCATTTCCTTCGCGGACATCCTAGGAGGCCAACTTCAATGTGGAATACCTCCTCCATGGACATCTCTTCCGCGGAAACCTTCTATGCGGATCGCTCCTCCACGGCCAGTCCCTTGCGGCCAGCCCTCTGCGGCCTGCTCTTACACAACCCACCCCATGCGAAAAACCCCATGCACTCACTAGTCCATACCGCGGGGGCGCAACCCCCTCACCCCTACTCATTTTCCTTGTCGGGCTGCGGTCCCGGCCATCCGGGCCGGTCCCTTCGCTACCGTCACTGACCCCCATGAAGAATAGATAGTCGCACCATGAACCTTTTGGGCTGGGATGTCGGGATTTTCTATTATGCCCTTATGCGCACCCACCTTCCACCTATGGAATGCCATTATTTGATATACTCCTCCACACACCATGAAACACCATAGGTCGACATATGATGCCTAATTCCAAGATCACAGTGGCGTAATTTCAAGAGTGTTGGAATCTGTTCAAACAGTCCATCCCACCACCTCATGCTTGGCGTGTCATTCATTCAGATCTCCATCCTCTTTCATGTCTGAAGGGACCACCTAACGGCCTGGCCCCATGTCGCATCGACTCACCTGCCGTCATGGGCCAACGCCCTGAAAGACTTTGGATGACACTTCGAGTCAGGACTTGTGTTTCAAACACGGTCAACATTCGACCCTCATTTGATTGTCAACATTTCAAGATAACGTGATATGGATGCTCTGTTTCGAACATAGTCAATAGTCATCCCCCATCACCACTCCACCCTCTCTGCATTCCGAATGTTGGGCATGTGATTCACACTTTTCATCTCCCTTTGTTTGGAGTGATTCTAGCGCGCTTGTCATTATCCCGCTTTTACACTAGCGTATCGGTGTAGAATCGTATACCTCATCCCACCAGTGAGTTGGGATGCCCTCATGGCCAGACATGGGGTAGATATTATGGGCATCCCCCTGGAGTAAGCCCCACACCATCCTCTCTAGAAGTCAATGGCCCTTCCCCTCTCATCACAGAAGGGTCAATGCTCCGCTACACGACTTCTACCTTCGTCCAACTTCAGGGAGAAGGAGAGTCCAGTGGTCCCGGCCTTCTCCTCTGCCCGTCTTCCTTCTCCACTTCCCTCGATAGGGAAAATGTGTGAGGCTTGCCAGGTCTGTTGCATTCTCTTGTTTCTCAAACTGAGCATGACTCATGTGGGCATAGATATTTTTGATGGTCACGATGTTCGCACAACAATTCCCCTCAAAACGAACTACGTGGGTTTTGATCCCTGTCTCCTATGCAGGGTATGTAACACCCCGAGATATTTTGAAAAATATACCTTTTAATTTAATTGATGTCTTGTGTTGTACGCTACACCAAAAGGATGTTTCACTACATGCATCCCTAACTTGGCTTGATTTACAAGCAATCGCGACCTTCCATGATAACGTGTGTTGTAAATAATATCTAGTTTCACTAAACAAAGATATGTTATTAAAATATTATATAAACTTGCCGTTATGAATAGTAATACCCTCTTTTTAAAATTTTATAAATTTTATCATTCAAAATGGTCTTCATTTTTGGATTCGAAATATCAAAATTATCCTAGGGTGAATGTTTGGTATTTTTCTGAAAACTTTTAATTTTTGATGAATAGTGAAAACACTGGGTTACTATTTAAAACCCGACTTTTTATTTAAATAATTATTTATTATGTTTAAATAAATTTCAGGTCAAAATTGATACATAATACATATATAAGTTCAATTTAATTAATTGGAGTCATTTTATAATTATTTTATATATATAAAAATTTTATTGAACTTTTTACCGTCTTTTACCCACCTCCTAGGAGAATTTGGAAATTCACATACACTTTATATTACCGCTTCAGTGAGTGGAATTTAGAAAATACAAGTGAAACGGTTAATATCAAGGACTAAAATGTGGTTCAATGAGGAGAATATAATTTTTGGTGAATAGTATCTTTTTACTTTTATTTACCATGGTTAAAAGTAAATAGGGTAATTAAGGGTAAAAATGATATTATTATTACCCTAAAACATGTCCTAATACTATTGGATAAGTGTAATTCTACCAAAAACAGCCTTAGGAATAAAATATGACCATTTAGGTCCACTTGGATTAGATTAGGACATTTATTCTTAATTTATTTAAAGAAGCGTTAAAATAGTTAAAATCAATGTTTAATAACTAAATCATTTTTAATATAGGGTAATACATAAGATAAATTCTGTTATAAATATTCATTAGAAATTTATAAATATTTCCTACCTAATGGTATTTTATTTATAATTTTTATACATTAAATAATTTAAATTATTTTTGACACAATGGTGATTCAGTAATTACCTAAATAAAGAAATATTAAAATAACTGATGTTATAAATACCCAAATAAATGTAATTTGAGACTTTTTATGAATTACACAAATTTTATAGGTTAATATGACATTTTAGTATTTAATTAATTAAATTTTTTCAAACTAATCATGTTTTTATGATTTTCACAAAAATACATTTCCAAATAGTGTCAAAATTGACATAAATATTTTTTAAAACAAATTTTATATTATTAATTGTTATTATATTCCTAAAAATCTATTGTTCGGCCAAGATACTTATATAATGATAGTTGTATAATTAATGGTCCACTTGGGGGTGTCTTGGACGTATATGGTATGTTTATTAACTATATAATATAAAAATACAAAGTGACATGGTAAATGTCAATCTAATTAACTGACAGTTAAAACTAAAAGATAAGGTTAATATAATTACCCAAACCTATCTAAAATATATCTGTTGAGAGTATTTCGACCCATACCCACCTTATCTTCTAAATAAATCAATTTGGAGCAATTAAAAACCTAATATGACTTTATTATAAAATAATATTTTATGTTTTTCCAAAGGTGCCCCTCTCCTCCCTTATAAAAAGGGCACCCCTTCCCTCTTCTCTTCACACCCTATTGAGCCTTTAGTCTCTGCCAAAACCTGCCCATTTCAATTCTACACTTTCCTAGAAACATTCTTGATGTTCTGGGATTCTCAAAAGGCCAACTCTACTTCATTAAGAGGAAGCATAAAGGAGGTGCGTTGAAGAAGAGGTAATTTCTTCTTCCGATTCTCTCAAGTTTATTTCTTCTTCTACTTCTTCTTATTTAGTTGTATCATTATAAAGTAATAAAATCCGTACTACATATATACTTATATGTTATTATAAATATGAAACAACTTTATTATACCTTCTATCCAACCTACAAAAAACAAAACCACCGCGCATGCGTACGTACAGAATACCGTCTCCACGCCATGGTGTAATCTGTTTTCGACCCCCACATTACATAGACGGTTATAATTGTGTAAATAAATAACTATATATTATTATTGTAAATTGATATTGATTCTGAAATATAATACATAAAATTAAATACAATTCCACGATCATGGGAATTATATCATCGCTCATGCGTATGTATGGACTACCATCTCCAGGACGCGATGAGATTCATTTTCCATGTTAACCATTAATGAATGATTATAAAGTATATATATTTAATAATAATGAAATATATGAAATAATAATGATACTTTATTTATGTATATATATATGTATGTCATCTACTTAATTCCATTTAATTTAATAAGGAAACCAAAACAACGTTCATGCATACGTATGGCCTACCGTCTCCATGAACGGTGTATTTCATTCCATTTATCTACCTATCATATATATATATGTATATTATGAAAATATATTATATATAAATCATGTTTTACATTATGGAATTATTTAACTCAGTATATATGTAATAATATCATGAACAACAAGTCAAAACACGTACGATAAATGAAACGATTTTACCAAAAATGCTGCTTTGACATGGAATTTACAAAATAAAGGGTAATATAAAGTCATAAGTGAATCATATATGATATCATAACAAAGAATATGATTCAGTAATAAGTCAATGACATTATTCAAATCATTATACCGGATTTTTGGATACATACAAAGCATATCAGATGTAAGGTAATGGATAACTATTACAATCTCGTTCTTATCCGAGATTGTTTATTCGTAAGTATTTATTGGGTTTACTATTATCATCAATGTCTATGTATCCTAAAAATGGTTTCATATATGTTTAAAGTCCTTTTTAACCATTTTTTACTTTTACTACATGGTATTTAAGGAATCTTTTTTTTACCATATGAGGTACTTTTTGACTTTTCCGACAAAAGTACGAGGAGAATGTTATTTTTAACTTATACGGCGTGAACGGATTTTTATAGTTTCATAACACCTCATTTTCATGAAAATTTATATATAATATTTCATGATTATTTTAAAAAAACCCTATTCTTTTAAAATTTCATGGCATTTTGTGAAAAGAAATTGATTTTTAAGAATAAAGGATATTTTTCTCAAGATTTCATTTCAAGTGTTTTATCAAAAATATTTTCCATCTAAAATGACATTATTTAATATGTTTATGTTTCAAGTATAAGGTCCCCATTATTTACATGGTTTTATTTTTCTTATGATGAAATGATATCCATTTTTTATATGGATTATGTTATGATGGCATGATGTTTAAGAATCCCATTCTATTACATGGGTTATGCTATGATGTAAGATTAATGATTTTGTGGAACCCAAAAGAATGATTTATTTATGAGATGGGTGGGTCATATATCTCCCTCCAATGAATTGGGTAAAGATTTATATCTCATGAGATAGACATGGCTGGAACAGTAAGTTAATCTGGTTCAGTAATACAGGACAAGAATGAGGAGTGAACTCAATTCAGAAAGGAACTTTTTCCACTAATATGGTCTTGGAAGCAATGCCTTGGATACTATGGAAATAAAATCATTTGATTAATGGTTGTCACAATCACATGTTTTATTCCCGTGCTATTTTATCATGATTAATTTTTCTTTATGATCTATTACTTATATACTGCCATGTTTTATGTCACTGCCCAAGATATTTTATGTTTAAACATTATGTTCATTTTTTTAAGTTCAAATGTATTTGATTTGTTTTAATTTATCCATGATTACCCTTACTGAGCATTTGAGATCACCCTTTATATCTTTTCTTTTCCGCATGATTTAGTGAAAGTTTTTAGGTATGAAAATCAAAAGGAGATGATCTTTATGGGAGATGTTGAAGATCTTTCACCATGATTAGAATATTACGTTGCAAGATTCCAAAGACACTAAAATATTACGGTTCCTTATGTGTCTATTTTTGTTATGTATTAAGTATTCCACAAAAGTAATGTAATGTCCATGTTCGTCAAGATTCGGGTCTCTATAGTTGGTATCAAAGGAAAGGTTTAGTTATCCTTTGGAAACTAGGATGCGAAAACATTAGTGAGATCCCTAGAGATATTTCTAAGGTATATCTAGGGATGTCCCTAAGGTAAAGTATATGTATAGGTTATAGTCCTAGAATTACTGTAATGATATTATAATTAAACCTATGATGTTAGATATCGATGTTACTGCCCCTTTATTATGTTGTTATCCCTGGCATGATTTTTTTCCTCTCCCACTATAATTTTTGGTTTTAGACGATGGCTGGAACCCGAAGGAACTGTGTTGATCAATGTAATGGAAATTTCAATGATTTTTCTCCTAAACAAACCAATGTTATGGGAGATGGAGTGAAAAATCTTATTGCTATACTTATGCAAGATATGAATCATTCTGGAATTCCAAATGAGTAGAGAAGGAACAATATTCTATTGAGTCCTTCATGAGTCAACGTCCACCATCTTTCAATGGGTCTTCTGATCCACTTGTTGATGAAAAATTGATCAATACCATTGAAAAGATATTTTCCATACATCGTTGTTTGTAAAATTATAAATTCATTCTAGCTATTTACCGTTTAGAAGGTGAAGTAGACCGGTGGTGGGCACTAATTAAGAATACAAGGCCCCAAGATGAATTTGAATCCAGGGAATGGGGCAAGTTCCAGAAAATTTTTTTTCAGTAAGTACTTCCCTTTTATTCTTCGAACACATATGGAAAAGGAGTTCCTTGAGCTCAAGCAAAAGGATGATGAATCTGTTGGTATATACGGAGAAGATTTTACAAGTCTTGGAAGGTATGCATCTGGCTTTATCATCCATCCTGAAAGTAAAGTTGATCAATTCTTCAGTGGCGTAAAACCAAGTCTTCGAAGGGAATTATCCATGAGAGCCTTCAGTAGATATGAAGAAATTTTTGTTGTGCTATCAAGGTAGAAATGGAAGTTGGTGTTACAAATCCATCTCATGGTTTGGACAAGAAATGAAAGATGGAGTTCAAAGAGAAATCTCAAAAAAATGGTGAAAAGAAGATGATTGTTTCTTTATGCTCAAAGTGTGGAAAGAATCATGGTGGAGATTGTCTTAAACGGACTAGAAAATGTTTTACGTGTGGAAAAGAAGGTCATCGAGTAGCTGAGTGTCGAAGTAATGGAAAAATGGTTGCTAATGATGTGAATAAAGAAAATATTGCAGAGAATGAACCACCAATACTTCAATGCTTCAAGTGCAATGAAATTGGGAATTATGCTAATCAATGCCCTAATCCAATGGTTAATGATGGTTGACATTGGCAAACACTTAAGTCAAAGGACAAAGGGAAGTCACATGCGATCACTGTTGGTGATGTTGAACATGAGAACAATGTGGTGGAATGTTTAAGTGTTTATGTAATGGGATTCCAAAATAATTTTGTATATAGTATCGTGGAATATTGGAATATTTATGTATTGGTCTGTTGTTGTTTTCAAAAATATTATGGTACCAGTAACCATGGAAATTGGTTGAGATATTTTTGGAAAGAAGATGATATGTGCATAATGAAGGGATAAGGAGAAAATGAAATGTTTTATAGTATTCATGAGCTCATGACTAATATAATGACAATGTTATATCATGGTTTGAGTATATAGAATTTTTGGATTTTGGTATGTGGAAAGAGTTAACTTTTGACAGCATTCAAGTTTTCACTAAGGTTCAATGGGTATTAATTTTTCAAGAGAAGACATGATTAAGGTATTCACATTATTGGAATGTGACCAACAAGATATATAAGGGATAAATAATGGTATTCGCATGCTTGTTATATGACCTTTTTATTAATCGTTCTCTTTATACTATGAGTTTGGAAAGAAGTATTTTGGATAAGCCTAAAGATTAGAATGGATTATGTTGAACATAATTTAGTATTGTTTAAGGCTAGAATTTTTTTTCGATATTATTGATAGAATTTTATAATAGTATAGTTTTAGAAAAAGGACAACCCATAGGACAGGCGACAACCCGTCGTATTTGACAAGGATGCAGGAATCGAACCCATAACCAAAGTGCGACATGCCTTTATTGCCTACCACTAGCCTACAGTAAGTCCTTGATTAGTAGAAACTAGTTTTATTTTATTAAGTTCTATGATAGCTGAAGTATAAGTCCATTTTAGCAACCATATATGATAAATCGGAACATAGATAGACTTCTGTATATTTAATAAATTGTGCTAAACATTTTGCGATAGAAATAGATGGAATGACCTATCATTTTATCGCATAATCATATAACACTTCATAGAAGTCAAATTCAACTTCATTTCTTTAATAGATGAAGTGTAAATTGATCGAGGCATGAGAAACGGTGAGATGATACCAAAATAAAGTAAGTATTTTGTTTAATTCAAATTCTTCAACTTTAGGGAAATGATCTTGAAAACAAAAAATGTTGTTCTAGTGCTCTCATATCTGATGAATCAGATGGTACATTAGATCATCACAAATTTATGGCTTCATGATTGTTGGCTTTTTCATAGCCATGTCCTCTACCACTCTTAATCAGAAGTTAATGGTTATATTTCTCTTCCATATCCATATTTTCACCTATGTTCTCCAATTTAGAAACCAAGTGATTAGTTAATTTGGGTAACCGTAACATTTCATACGTTAGTTTATAAAGTCATGTTTTGGTATTTCTTTTTACGATGTGCCTTTATATGAAATAATCTTTCAAGTAGTAAACCATTTATAACCCCGACGAATTTCGAGGGCGAAATTCATTTTAAGGGGGGCAGAATGTAACACCCCGAGACTTTATGAAAAATATTCTTTTTAATTTCATTGATGTATTCTGTTGTATGATACACCAAAAGGAGTTTTCACTACATGCATCCCGGACTTGGTATACTTTACATGCAATCGCGACCTTCCATGATAGTGTGTGTTGTATGCAATATCCAGTTTCAGTAAACAACGATATGTTATTAAAATATTATATAAACTAGCCGTTATGAATAGTAATAACCACTTTTTGAAATTTTATAAATATTATCTTTCAAAATGGTCTTCATTTTTCGATTCGGAATATCGAAATTAGCCTAGGGGGAATTTTTTGTATTTTTCTAAACACTTTCACTTTTTGATGAATAGTGAAAACACTGGCTTACTATTTAAAAACCAACTGTTTATTTAAATAATTATTTATTTTATTTAAGTTTATTTTAGGTAAAAATTGATACATAATACCAATATAAGTTCAATGTAATTAATTGGCGTCATTTTCTATTAATTTTAGATATATACAAATTTTATTTAACTTTTCACCATCTCTTACCCACCTACTAGGAGAATTTGGAAATTCTCATAAAACATAATTTTACCACTTCTGTGAGTGGAATTTCGAAAATCCGAGAGACATGGTTAATATCAAGGACTAAAATGTGGTTCAATGAGATAAAAATATTTTCTGGTGGATAGTAAGTTTTTACTTTTATTTACCACAGTTAAATGTAAATAGGGTAATTAAGGGTAAAAAAGATATTATTATTACCCTAAAACATGTACTAATTCTATTTTATAAGTTTAATTCGACCAAAAACAACCTTAGGAATAAAATATGACCACTTTGGTCCACATGGATTAGATTAGGACATTTATTATTAATTTATTTAAAGAAGGGTTAAAATAGTTAAAATCAAAGTTTAATAACTAAATCATTTTTAATATAGGATTATACAGAAGATAAATTCTACTATAAATATTCATTTGAAATATAAAATTATTTTCTACATAATGGTATTTTATTTATAATTTTTAGACTTTAAATAATTTAAGTTATTCATGACACAATGGTTCTATAGTAATTACTTAAATAATGAAATATTAAAATAAATGATGTCATAAATAACCAAATAAATGTAATTTGAAACTTTTTATGAATTACACAAATTTTCTAGGTTAATATGACAAGTTATAATTTAATTAATTAACTTTTTTCTAACTAATAAGGCTTTTATAATTTTCACAAAAATCCATTACAAAATACCATCAAAAATGGCATAAAATAGTTTTGAAAACAAATATTATGTTATTAATTGTTATTATATTTCTAAAAATCTAAGGTTCGGCCAAGATACTTATATCTTGATAGGTGTATCATTAGTGGACTTCATGGGGGTGTCTTGGATGTATATGGTAAGTTTATTAACTATATAATAAAAAAATACAAAGTGACATGGTAAATGTCAATCTAATTAACTAAGAGTTAAAACTAAAAGATAAGGTTAATATATTGACCCAAACCTGTCTAAAATCTATTTGTTTAGATTATTTCTACCCATACTCACATTAGATTCTAAATAAATCAATTTGGAGCTATTAAAAACCGAATATGACTTTATTATAAAAAAATATTTTAAGTTTTGACAAAGGTGCTCCTCTCCTCCCTTATAAAAAGGGCACACCTTCCCTCTTTTCTTCACACCCTTTTGAACCTTTAATATCATCCAACCACAACCCATTTATATTTTCCACTTCCCTAGAAACATTTTGGAGGTTCTGGTATTCTCAAAAGACCAACTCTACTTCCTTAAGAGGATGCTTAAAGGAAGTGCGTCGAAGAAGAGGTAATCTCTTCTTCCGATTCTCTCAAGTTTCGTTCTTCTTCTACTTCTTCTTCTTTAGTTGTATCATTATAAAGTAATAACATCAGTATTAATTATATAATGATATGTCATTATAAATATTAAACAAACCTATTTCACCTTCTATCCATCCTACAGAATACGAAATAACCACGCGTGCGTACGTACGGAATACCGTCTCCATGCCGTGGTGTAATCTGTTTTCAACCGCCACCTTACTTGGATGGGTATAATGGTGTAAATAAATAACTATATATGATTATTTTAGAGTTATATTGATTCTAAAATATTATACACATACTTGAATACTATTCCACGATCATGGGAATGATATCATCACTCGTGCGTATGTACGGACTACCGTCTCCACGACGCGATGAGATTCATTCTCCATGTTAACAATTCATGAATGATTGTAAAGTATATATAATGAATAATAATGAAATATATGACCAAATAATGATACTGGATTTATGTATATATATATATATATATATTTTTATGTCATCTACTTAATTCCATTCAATTCAATAAGAAAACGAAAACAACATTCATGCGTACGTACGGTCTACCGTTTCCAGGAACGGTGTATTTCATTCCATTTATCGATATATCATATATATATATATATGTATATTCTGAATATATATTATATATAAATCATGTTTTACATTCTATAATTATGTAAATCAGTATATAAGTAATAATATCAAGAACAACAAGTCGAAACACGTATGATAAATGATACGATTTTACCCAAAATGCTACATTAACATGGAATTTACAAAAGAATGGGTAATATAAAGTCATAAGTGAACCATATATGATATCATAACAAAGAATATGATTCTGTAATAAGTCAATGTCATTATTTAAATCATTATACAGGAGGTTCAGATACATAGGAATCATATCGGACGTAGGGTAAGGGATAACTATTCCAATCTCGTTCTTATCCAAGATTGTTTATTCGTAAGTATTTATCGGGGTTATTATTATCATTCTTTTCCATGTTTCCTGAAAATGGTTTCATGTATTTTTAAAGTCATTTTTAACCATTTTTAATTTTACAACATAGTATGTAAGGAATATTTTTTTTACCATATGAGGTACTTTTTGACTTTTCTGACAAAAGTACGAGGAGAATGTTATTTTTAACTTATACGGCGTGAATGGATTTTTATGGTTTCATAACCCCTCATTTTCATGAAACTTCTTATAAAATATTGCATGATTATTTTCTACAAAACCCATTTCTTTTAAAATTTCATGGCATTTTGAGAGAAGAAAATGATTTTGAAGAAGAAAGAATATTTTACCCAAGATTTCATTTTAAGTGTTTTATCAAAATTATTTTCCATCTAAAATGAAATTATTTAATATGTTTATGTTTCAAGTATAATGTCTCCATTATTTACATGGTTTTGGTTATTCTTATGATGAAATGATATCCATTTTTTATATATATTATGTTATGATGGCATGATGTTTAAGAATACCATTCTATTACATCAGTTATGCTATGATGTATGATTTATAATATTGTGGCACACGAAAGAATGATTTATTAATTGGATGGGTGGGACCTATATCTCCCTCCAATGCACTGGGTAATTATTTATATCTCATTAGATAGACATGGATAGAATGGTAAGTTAATCTGGTTCAGTAATACAGGACTGGAATGAGGAGTGAACTCGATTTAGAAAGAGACTTTGTCCACTAAGATGGTCTTGGAAGAAATGCCTTTGCTACTATGGAAATAACATCATGTGCTTAATGGTTTCTACAAACACATGTTTTATTCAGATTCTATTTTATCATGATTAATGTTTTTTATATGATCTATGCCTTATGTACTGCCATGTTTTATGTCATTGCCTAATATTTTGATTTTTAAACATTATGTTCATGTTTTTAAGTTCAAATGTATATGATTTGTTTTATTTTATCCATGCTTACCCTTACTGAGCATTTGAGCTCACCCTTTATATGTTTTCTTTTCCCCAAGATTTAAAGAATGGTCTTAGGTAAAAAACCACAAGGGGAAGATCTTTATGGGAGATGTGGAAGATCTTTCACCGCGATTAGAAGATTACGTTCTGAGTTTCCAAAGACACTAAACTATTATTTTCCTTGTGTGTCTATTTTTGTTATGTATTCAGTATTCAGAAAAAGTAATGAAATTTCAATGTACGTCAAGATTCGGGTCTCTACATGGTACGTAGGAAGCCTCCTCGAGGTTCAAACCCAATATGGTCCACTAACCATGTATATGTCCCAATCATGCCCCTCAAAAGAACTACGTGGGTTTTGATCCATGTATCCTAAGTAGGGTACGTAGGAAGCCTCCCCATGGTTCAATCCCAATATGAGCCACTAACCATGTATAAGTCCCAATAACACCCCTCAAAACAAACTATGTGGTTTTTGATTTCTGTCTCCTATGCAGGGTACGTAGGAAGCCTCCTCAAGGTTCAATCCCAATATGGGTCTCCATCCTGGAGTAAGTCACAATCTCCATTTCTTAGGGCCACTCCATGCATAATCCCCACTCCGCTTCCCATGGACGCACCTTTCGTGACATGATAGTTAGGTCTCTGCTGCCTCTTGTTTCTCACACCGAGCATGACTCACATGGGCTTAGAGTAAGCACCGACCCTGACCCCATCCTACTGTGAACTATGAGGACTTTGATCCATGTCAGGGCATGGTACGTAGGAATCCTCCACGAGGTTCAATCCCACCACCCGGTAGTTCTGACCCCTTTACGTCAGTTCACCAACTCTATGGCCTGCCTCAGAGTGTAAGCCCCATCCACCATCTCAATGGGCCACCTCAAAGTGTAAGCCCTGATCCTTCTTCCCACATGACGTTAAACTACACTATTGAACTACATGTATTTTGATTCATCTCACGGGTATACGTTGGTGGCATGTATCATGGGTTTGATCCAAACGCTCACGTTGTTATCTGTTCCCCCCTTGGATGACAATAAATTCGAGGGCGCCAAGTTATGAGGCTTCAAACCAGTGCCATCTCAATGAGTCCAAACTCCTCGGAGTCATTAATCCAATGAGGGTTGGTAAACCTCAGGCCTAAATGATTCTGAATCCCAACGTTTTTCTGACCATTTCCAACTAGGAGTAATCCGTGGATACTATGATCGGGTATAAACCAAATATTCACGAACATATGAATACATCCAAAATCTATAAGAGAGTCCAAAAATAGGAAATAATTCCCCACCTAAAAGGGTACGATGAGTCAGACATCCCATCCTCTCGACCAATGTGAGTTCTTAAGAATCGCTGGACAAATCACCCAGCGAACGCCCGCCTTTGGAAAGCAGGTCCACATATCATTGGATATGGAACCTTTCTGCATTTCAAAATGAAGACCGATATACCCGATCTGAGCGATTGAGCTTAGCTCAGCCCTCTGTAAGATGGAAAGTCAGTCGCGTCGGTCTACACCATCCAATTTGTAGCGAAACAAGGGGTTTTAGAGTTCTATAAATTTTGATGGTGTTTTGTGGTTTTAATGGTTTAAATTTTTTTAAGGTTTTTTATTGTTAGGGTTTTTAAGTGGTTTTGGGTTTTTAGAGTGAATATGGTTTTTAGGGATTTTATCTTTTAATTTTTAAGGTGTTTTTCGTGTTTCGATGTTTTTATTCTTTTAGTTATTTTAGGGTTTTAAAGGGTTTTTCTCGTTTTAATGGATTTTAGTGGGTTTTTTGTTTTTAAGGATTTTTAGGGTTTCTATGGGTGTAGGGGTTTTTAGGGGTTTTAGTGGTTTTAGGGTTTTTAGCTATTTTGAGTGGGTTTTATTGTTATTAATGGAATTCGGGGATTTTTATGTGTTTTATAATTTTAAGTGGTTTTCCATGGCTATTTAAGAGATTTAGGGGTTTGAGGTTTTTTTACAGGTTTTAAGGTTTTTAATGGTTTTTAGGGTTTTTAGGATTTTTTAGGATTTTTAATGATTTTTAGGGGTTTTTGGATTCTTAGGATTTTTTAGGGTTTGTATGGATTTTTTTTATTTTGTGGTTTTATTCGGATTTTGGGGTTTTTTTTGTTTTTTGTTATTTTTAAGTGGGTTTTAGTGTTTTTAATGATTCAATAGTGTTATTTAGGTGCTTTTCGGTGTTTTAGAAAATTATGATCTTTTAAGGATTTTAGTATTTTTATGGTTTTGGGATCTTTTTAAAAAAATTATGATTTTTGGGGTCTTTAGGGCTTTAACAGATTTTAATTTCTTTTAGGAGTTTTTGGTTTTTTAGGGTATTCTGGGGTTTTAGGCTGTTTTAGAGTTTTTATGGTTTTTATTAGTTTAGGATTTTTATGGTTTTTTATAGTTTTAATGTTTTCAAGGATTTTAGGGATTTTAGGGTAACATGAGTTTTATATATTTTTTTACTATTTTTAAGGTTTTATATGGTTTTACATGGTTTTAGGGTTATATAAGTCTTATTAGGGGTTTTCTGTGGTTTTTTGGGTTTTTATGGGTTTTAGAGGATTTTAGTTTTTATTTTTTTTAGGGTTTTTATGGATTCTTTTTGGGGTTTTATGGTTTTAGGGGATTTAAGGTTTTTAGGGTTATTATAGTTTATTGGGTTTTTATGGTTTTTGGTGTTTTGTGGGTTTTTATATTTTTTATGGTTTATAGTATTTGGGGTTTTTTGTGATGATTTTTAGTGTATTCTTATGGTACTTTTGGGTTTTTATTATTTTTTTGGTGGGATTAGTGTTTTAGAGTTTTTTGGATTTTTTTGATTATTTCAGATTGTTTTAGGGTGTTTGTGGTTTTTTATGTTTTTTATGGGGTCTGTTGGGTTTAGGGTTTAGGTTATAAGGTTTTTTTGTTTGAGGTTTAGGGTTTAAGGTGTAGTTCTTAGGTTGTAGGATTTAGGGTTTAGGGTGTATAATTTAGAGTGTTTTTTAGGGTGTAGGATGCAGGGCTTTGGGTGTAAGGTTCATGGTTTAGGGTGTAGGGTATAAGGTATTTGGTGTTGGGTGAGGTCTTAGGGTGTATTGTATAGGGTTTAGCATGTAGGGTTTATGGTTTAGGGTCTAGGGTATTAGGTTTTTGGTGTAGGGTTTAGAGTTTAGGATGTAGGTTATATGGTTTTGGTTGTAGGGTGTTGGGTATATGGTGAAGGGTATATGGTTTAGGGTTAAGGTTTAAGTTATTATGGTGCATGGCATTGGGTTTTGATTGTTGGATTTATGGATTAGTTTACAAGTTATCGTGTTTAGGGTGTCAGATTTAGTTACTAGGATATATGTTTTAGGGTTTAATATTTAGGTTATAGGGTATAGGGTATCTGGTTTATGGTGCTGGGATTAGGGTTTTGGGATAGGATATAGGTTTTTGGTTGTAGGGTATGGGGTTTGGGTGTTAGGTATATGGTATAGGGTGTCAATTTTAGAGTTTAGGGTGAAGGGTATATGGCTTTGGGTGTAGGGTTTAGGGTGTGGGTATAGGGTTCTGGTTGTTGGGTTTAAGGTTTTGGGTTTAGTGTGTGTTTTTTAGAGTTTAGGGTGTAGGGTTAAATGTTTATATTTTTGGGGATTTAATGAATTTTATGTTTTTGTTTGGTTTTTTGGGGTTTGTATGGTTTTATAGGATTTTTAGTGTTTTATGGCCATATAAGAGTTTTCATAATTTTAGGACATTTAATGTCTTTATTGTTTTAGGGTCTCTTGATTTTTGCAGGATTTTTAGGAGTTTTTTGGGGGGTTTTAGGGTTTTTTGGTATTTTAGGGGTCATTTGGGGTTTTTATGGTGTTTTAGGGGGTTTGGGTATTTATTCGTTTGAGGGATTTTGGGGTTTTGAGTTTTTTTAGGGTTTTTACGGTTGTTTAGGTTTTTAAGGGTTTTAGTGTCTTCTAGGGATTTAACGGGGTTTTAGGGTCCTAAATAGTTTTTATTTTTTTTACATTCCATAAGGGGTTTTATGGTCCTTTATGGTTCTTAGGTTTTTCAGTCCCATTAGGGGTTATATGGGGTTTTAGGTCAGTTTTGGGGTTTTATGGTTTTTTTGTTCATTTATGGTATTTATGGGTTTTTTTCTTTTTTTTTGTTTTTAAGGTCCTTTAGGGGTGTTATGGGTTTTGCGGAATTTTTTAGGGGTTATTTGTGACTTTTAGTGTTTTTCATAGTTTTGGGTCTTTAATATCTTTTCGGGTTTCAAGGGTCATTTAGGGTTGATGGTTTTTATTATCTTATAAGGAGTTTTAGTATTTCTATGGGTTTTTATGTTGTTTTAAGGGGGTTTTTTACAGTATTAGTGTTTCTTAGGGTTTTTTGGACTTTTTAGGGTTCTTTAGTGTTTTTATGGTTATTTAGGGGTCTTATGGTCTTTTAGGGTGTTTGGGGGGTTCTGGGTTTTTTAGTGTTTTATGGTTTGGGGGTTAGTTTATTTTAGGTGTTTTAGGGGGTTTTAGGGTTTTTTGTTTTTGGTATTTTAGGGGATATTATGTTTTTTTGGGGTTTTAAGTGTTTTTTGGTTTTTTGGTTTTTTGGGTTTTTTGGTTTTTAGGAGTTTTGAATTTTTAGGAATTTTTTTTAGTTTTTTTTTGTTTTTACAGTTTTAGGGCTTTCTTAATGTTTTTGGGGGTTTAGGGTTTTTGGGTATTTAGGGAATTTAGATTTTTTATATGGTTTTTCATTTTTTTGGGTTTTTGGGTTTTTTTTTTACTTTTTTGGTTTGTAGGGTTTTTATTGTACTTAGGGAATTTAGGGTTGTTTGAGGCTTTTTTTAGCATTTGAAGGTATTTTAGGGGTTTTAGAGTTTCCAGGGTGTTTTGGGATTTCAAAGGTTTTTAGGATTTGTTAGGGATTTAGGGGGTTTTTATTTTTTCTAGTGTTTGGGGGGTTAGGATTTTTTGGGGTATTTTGGGTTTTTATGTGGTTTTTGGTTTTTTATGACTTCTATGAATTTTATGGTTTTTAATTATTTTATGGTTTTTAATATTTTTATTATTTTTAAGGGTTTTTTTATGGTTTGTTGGTGTTTCCAGTATTTTGGAGTTTTTTTGTATTATTAAGGATTTATCTATTTTTAGGGTATTTAGAGTTTTTAGATTTTTCGGTGTTTTATAATTATTTTGGGGTATTGGGTTTCCTGGGGTTTCTATATTTTAAGGGTTTTTTTGGTTTTTTGGGGTTTTAAGTATCTTTTAGTTTTTTAGGGTTTAAGGGGGTTTTATAGATTTAATTGTTTTTTATGGTTTATGGCAACTTTAATATTTTTAGGGTTTTTGGTATTTTTATTGTATTTTAAGGATTTTAGGTGGTTTCTGGTCTTTTTGGGTTTTTGGGTGTTTTATGTTCATTTAGGGTTTTTAGGATATTTTTTTGGGGGTTTTAAGGGGTTTTAGGGTCTTTTAAATTTTTTTTGTAGGTTTAGGGGTTTTAATGTTTTTTGGGTCATTTAGGATTTTTTTTGTTTTTTAGGTCATCAAGGAGGTTTCAGGTTTTTTGGATCCTTTATGGTTTTTAGGTTCCTTTAGGGGTTTTAGAGTTTTTATGGTCCTTTAAGGGGTTATAGGGGGTTTTGTTTAACATTAGTGTTTTTATGGTTTTAGTAATTGTTTTGTGTTTTTAGGGTCCTTTATGTTTTTTATGATTTTAATGTCTTTTAGAGTCTTTTATAGCATTTTATGGTTTTACACTCTTTTAGGGGTTTTGGGGGTTTAGGATCTTTTGTGGTTACTGGATTATTTTAGGGCCTTATATGGATTTTAGGGATTTTTGGATCTTTACGGTTTTCAGAATTTTTAGGGCATTTTATTGTTTTTGTGGTATTTTTGGGGTTTTTAGGGTTTTATGGTTTTTAGAGGTCCAGTGATTTAAGGGGGGTGTTTATTTTAAGGACTTTGGGTTTTTAATGGTTTTTTATGTTTTTTAGGGTCTTATGGATTTCACGGGTTTTTATGGGTTTTTAGGGGTTTTAGGAATTTTGGATTGATATGGTTATTAAGAGTTTTTAGGTATTTTAGGAGTTTTAGAGTTTTTGATGAGTTTTAGTGATTTCTTGGGTTTTATTGGGTTTTATCGGATTTTATGTATTTTATGGTTCTTAATGGTTTTATTTGTTTTCAGTGTTGTAGGGATTTTAGAGTTTTTTTGTTTTTTTGGGTTTTTAGTGGTTATTAGGTTTTTAAGGGTTATTTTGGGGATTTTAGTGGTTTTTATAGTTTTAAGGGTTCTAGTGGTTTTTATATATATTGAGGGTTTTATGAATTTTAGGAGTCATAGTGTTATTTATGGTTTTAGGGGTTTTTAGGGTTTTAATGTTTTTCATGGACTTTTAATGGCTTTTTGGAGTTTTTGGGGTTTTAGAGGGTTTAGGGTTTTTATAGGATTATCTGGTATTTTATGTTTTTAGGTTTATTTAGGGGTTTTTAGAGTTTATAAATATTTTTCTGATTATTTTAGTGTTTTAGAACTGTTATGGGTTTTAGGGTTTTTTGTTTATAGGGGTTTATAGGGTTTTTTATGGGTTTTAGGGTTTTTAATGTTTTTAATGTTTTTATGATGTTTTAGAGTTTTTAGGGGATTATGATTTATATTTGGTTATTTAGGGTTTTTTGGGGTTGTTTTGGGGGGTTTATGGTCTTTTTATGAGTTTTAGGATTTTTAGTGTTTTTAGGGGGTTTTTGGTTTTTAGGGTCTTTTAGGGGGTTTTGTTGTTTTTAGGGGTTTTTAGGGTTTGAGGGTGAAAGGAAGATGTGAGGGTCGGGCTATTACCAACCCCCACCCCCAAATTTATTAAAAAGAAAAAAGAGACACAGTAGAAAAGGGAGGGGAGGGGTCAATCAACCCACACCCAAAAACCCTTAACGACCCAAGACAAAAGACCCAAAAAAGAAAATTCAAGAATGAAAAAAGAAAAAACACACAAAACAAAGCAGCCACCACCATCGTCCAGCATCAACCAACATACAGCAGCTCCCAGCTAACCAACAACAAGCATCCAAACTCAAACAGAAATCCACATCCAGCAGTAGCACAACCCCAAACCACAGCTTCAGCACCTCCCATCCAAGCAGCAACCAGCATCCAGAACTGCGAGCATCCTACATCATAGAACCACCAGCATCCAACATCCCATAACCACTAGCATCAAAATCACAATCCTCATCATCACCATCATTCAGTAGTTCACCACCAAGCATTAACCAGCATCCAAGAACAGAAAGTAGTGACCAATATCCAATCTCACATGATCCAGCATCCAACACCTCCTCACCAAGGAGATCTACCATACGAAGCACCATCATCTAGCATTCATCAGCAACCAGCAGCTCACATCCAAACACGATCCAGCATCCCAACTCACAAAGTCCATCATCCTGCACCTTCCCACTAAGAAGATCAACTGCCAGCAGCGTAGAACCATCAGCACACCTTTGCTCATAACCCAACCATAGCTCCCAAAGCAGCATCCAGCACCACTCGACAAAACCAAATTCTGGTATCCGCAATAAACCACTCTCTTCGAAACACCAGCACCCACACGTGATGCCAGATCACATCACACACGAAACCATGTCCAAACCCTCACCCAAATAATCCAGAAACAACTCACAATCAAACCAGCCACAGCTCATGAAATCACAATATAGCGAAGCATCCAAACCACACAAATTGGCAAGCCATTCATCAACAACATAGTGGAAAAGATAAACAGAATAAAAGGAGGCACTGACTTGCATTTTTTGCGCAAAATAGTACCCAGCCGAAAAGAAATCCCAAACCAAAGAACTTGTTAGGATGCCTCCGAACCAGCAAAGATCGATCTGCCTCTTCCAAAGCCTCCACAGAAGCCCATCACTCCTGTCATCAAGTCCATAGAGTATAACCTCCAAAATAATGAACTTTCGCAATCCAGGGGACCCAAATCTTCCGCAAGAAGCCAAGAAGCAAAGCCGCACTACGGAAACCCATGTACATATATGACCCCTGAGTCCCACCTCCATTAGGCCTCAGGGTGGAGACTAGCACTGAGTGTATAATAGACACATAGAAGGGAGGCATTTCCCTCTAAGAGAACACATGTAGAAGAGATAGATAAGATAGATTCCATCCAACTCCAACTCAGAATTGAAATATAAAATAAACCCATGTACATATATGAAATGTCATGCAAAATTACAACAACTGAAAGGGAAAACTACAAGTACCCAAAAAAAAGTAAAACGGCAGCGACCACAAACCCGAAAAGCTCCTCCAACCACAAGATAGTAGTAACCAGCATGATATCCTACCTTCCCCAAGTGACCTGAAAAATAGTTTATATATGCATAGGGTGAGTATAAAAGTATACTCAATAGGATCTTCCCCGAAGCCTCTCATGAAAAAGTAAAGAAATAATGCTAAAGCAGAATGAACAACAGTGAAACTAACTCATCCCCTAAGCAGGTATACTATGTACACAACCTCACCATGGATAATCTCACCATGTAAAGAATAAAAGAATATATCAGATAGAAAATGATATAAATGGTAACCCACTACTACTTCCCCAATGGTTTTCCACTTTTCCCCAATGACATACGTCATGTGCATCTCTGTCCAAAGGCTTGCCTGTATACACCTGGGCTAAGCTCCACAATCTGCACCACGTGCTCCACAAAGGCTTGCTCGTAAACACCTGGGCGAAGCTCCACACCATCCTCACAACCAAAAGTAACTAGTTAGTTTCCGGGATCCACCACAGCTCGCATAACGTGTTTCATACGTCGGGTATTATACCTCAACCCATTACAGCCCATACACCGAGTAAGGATCCTCAAGCCATCACAGCCTATACAAGTTACACCTTTAGTAGTCCATGGGATACTATATCCAGAATATATGTGTGGGAATAACCACAGGACATTACAGCCGTCTACACACATATATGGGGGAAACTAACCATTGTTCCCAATGGAACTAATATCTACCAAGAGAAGAGAGCAGTGTCAAAGGGGGTTGCCAGCCAATCACCCTCTTATCGGAATGTTGAGGAAAACACCCCCCCTAGGTTCTGAATCCCCAGGGTTCCAGTTTCCCTTACTGACAGGGTGTAGTAGCATATAGAAACATAAAAAGTACAGAATATATAACTCACAACAACACTGTGGGCATAACATAGTCTTAGTCTCAACTGCAGCTAATGTCTCTCAGACTCCGGGCTGGTATTTCTATGACTAGGTATCCTATAAGCACACAACCAATTTAAGAACATCAGTAGGTTACATCATTCCCTTTGTCACCAGTTCCACTTTACATTAATTAATTCTTGGCACATTAATTAACTATGAACACAACCACATTAAACTTCATTGGCATCACATTCAAAAACAACTTTTCCTTTAAATATTCAATATCACCTTTAAATTCCAGCATCTCCATCCCCCTGGCTAATCACCATTAAATCAATATTTCCTTAAAAAAATTACTTTCCCATATTCCCAGGCATTCTAGTAAAGAATCTTATGCTACTAGACACAAGAGGGATCAACATGGTGAGTAGATGTACTACCCATCGAGTCTTTGTTGCCTATAGCAACAGCATAGACCCATCTTCCCTCGAGAAGCTATACATGGAAATCACGTGGCATACCCCACGTGTCTTTGCCTCCTTCAGAAGATGGATAAGCAAGACCAGATAGCTTGAGGATTGGGGAAAATTAATGTAGATAAACATTCAATCAAATTCACCATGCAGCCGACAGAGACATCCATCCCATCCCATCATCACTTGTGTCCTTCCTAACACCCACATGCATAAACTGATGCATCTCGCTACTCTAGGCGTCATCCGCTACCACAAACACAAGGCCTCCCTACCTCCACATACCATAACACCCCTCCAGGGTAATATCACCGCACAAGCCGCAGGAAATCAAAAATCACATCAAATGAGATCTTGTCCCTTTAACAAGGCATCCAGCCTTCATACGTAATGAGCACTCAAGTCTCTAAATCGCAAGGCACTCGGCCTTACGAATAAGACGTTAACTAAGAACCCTACCGGGCGTTATCTTTTATCAACCAACTAGTTATTTAATCCATATTGAATTAACTGATTCAATTCGTAGGTTCCAATTCCAGAAAACCTAATCAGTAAGCTATCACAAATGATTTAACATGCTTACTATGCCAATTTCAATAACATCAAATTAGAACAACTACAACAACGACAACAACCAGATTCATTTACATTCCTCGTTATCTTTATCCAATTGATTATCAATTAATTATGGCTTTATGTTCATTATCATTTTCCATCAGGAATGAACAACTAAACAAAGAAAGCATAGATACCACTATATCATGCAAAACATGAGGCAAACCATTATCATGATACAAAGCTACAACAACAAGTGATCAAACCTATTCTTTTAATCTAGTTCAAGTATTTAATTAGGTCGATTCCATTGTGATCCAAAGGTCTTAATCATGATAACTCTACGATTTCGCCTAAAAAATTAGAGAAGCCACAAATCCCCTACCTCAATGGTTTTTGAGGAAACCCACAACGGTCGAAGAACACCGATGGAGACCGGGCTGATTAACCAAGGATCCTCCCTATATCTCATCTCTTAACACAACCAAGACCAAATATCATCACAATCGACATCCACACACTTAGATCTACACATAAAGGGTGTAGATCTACGATCCTGAGGGAAAAGGAGGAGTAGATCATGGTAGATTTAAGAATCCAAAAAAAGGATCGCTTATCTCAAGAAACCGGCTTCGATTCACGAAGAGAAGCCTCCAGATTGCCTCCAAAACACTTGGGGAAGGTTCTTCCACGTCCAAGGAAAGGTAATCCCGAGTTATGGCTGCATAGGGGCTTAAACGAGGTGACTAAAGGCAGAACGAGTTAGATCCACAATTTTAGGATCTAATTTTAAGTGCTCGCACGATTATTTCGCACGGTTTAACAAACTGTGCGCTAACTGTGCGTTAGATTCTACCTTGACAACCCCTCCTCACATGGTTAGTCCACATAGTTAGGCAAACCGTGCACTAATAGCGCATTAGCCACTACCCTCAAGACCAACCTTGCACGGTTTGGCCACACGGTTTAGGCAAACCCTGTTCCAACCGTGCAAAATCTATTTCCCTTTAACTATCCTCAAAATTCCACCCAACGCACCCCCATGTCACCTTGACTTCCCGGAACACCTCTAGTACCA
This sequence comes from Viscum album, assembly GCA_963277665.1. Classification (NCBI taxonomy): domain Eukaryota; kingdom Viridiplantae; phylum Streptophyta; class Magnoliopsida; order Santalales; family Viscaceae; genus Viscum; species Viscum album. Next base: position 2,122,055,879 of record OY728120.1, read on the forward strand.
CATTTTGACAAGGGAATGGACTGGAGAGGTTTGAGACATTACATCAGATATCTATCAAAACATTCTCATCCTCAAGAATCCAAAACCCACCTAAAGAGAAAACAAAACAGGGTCTGATCAATCACCCACTGAGATACATATAAAAAGAACGAAAGCCACCCAAGAAACGAAGGGATTCATCTCATAAAGATGAATGTTTCATAACCACATAAGGAATATTCCTTACATGAGAGAGTTAAACATTAAACAACCCTGGGTACTAAGCATGTAACTGTGACTCATGTTCCCATGTACTCTCTTATATGCCACCATGTTGCCACAAGACACAATCTAAGGGGATGGAACGCCCGCAAAACACCTTCTCCTTGCGGTCTTGGATCTCCACAAGTCGCTCTTCAAAGGTGGCATCATCATCATCATCGATCTCTCCCTAGTCAGTGATGTGGGAGTCATCATGAAGATAATGACGTAGCTATGATACATGGGAAACATCTTGTATCCAACTCATCCAAGGGGGAAGTGCTACTCGATACACCACAGCTCCAACATAAGATAACACCTCTAAAGGCCCAACAAAGCAGGGAGAAACTTACTCCCACGACCAAACGTTCACTGCCCATGACGGGGAGTCACCTTCAAAAACACATGATCTCCATCATTAAACTCTAAGGGTCTCCTTCATTGATCGGCATAGGATTTATGACGATCTTGCGCAGCCTTCATGCTCTCACGAATCACCTAAACCATCTCTGTTATATTATGAAGTAGTTCCGGTCTGGGAATTGCTGACTCTCCGACCCCAGTCCAGAACAACAGAGAAGGGCAAGGCCGGCCATACAAGGCTTCAAACGGCGCCATACCGATGGTGGAGTGGAAACTATTATTGTAAGCAAACTCCACCAAGTGTAAGTGCCTCATCCATGAACCTCAAAAGTCAAGAACACAAGAGCGTAGCATGTCTTCAAGAGTCTGGATGGTTTTCTATGTCCGACCATCCGTTTGAGGATGAAAAGTAGTGAAAAGGAATAGTTGGGAAACAAAAGCATGTTGCAGACCTCTCCACACCCTGAAAGTAAAAAGAGGATCTTGATCCGAAATGATTGTCATTGGGACTCCATGAAGTCTCACCACCTCCTCCAGATACTGCCTCGACAAAACTTCCCCTGAGCACGACTCCTTGATTTCTATAAAGTGGGCCGATTTTGTTAAACCATCCACTACCACCCAAATAGCATCAAGTCGTCCCGGAGCTCAAGGTAAACCTGTAACAAAGAACATTGAGCTGTCCTCCCACTTCCACTGAGGAATCTCCAATGGATGGAGAAGACCACCAGGAACACGGTGTTTGGCCTTCACCTTCTGGGAGTCTATACATCGAGACACAAACTCTGCAACTGTACGTTTCAGCCCAGGCCACCAAAACTGACTCCTCAAGGATCAGTACATCTTTTTCACACTAGGATGTACTGCTAAAGGAGAACTGTGGAACCCTCTAAGAACCATCTCACACATCACTAAGGGAACACAAAGCCTTCCCTGATACAACACTCTGTGTTGTTCATCCTCAGACCAACCATCAGGGGCCTCACCACAAACGACCCAGTCTCTCTAGACCTCCACCTCAAGATCCCCCAATTGGGACTCTTCCACCTTCAACACCAGGGATGACTATACCGTCATCTGAAAAAGACAACCACTAGCTCCTAGTTATCCCATATCAAGATGCAATGCTAACAGTTCTTCCATTACTCTCCAGGAATCACTGAATCCATGCACGTCATCACTACGTGAATTTCATCTGAGCGTATCAGCTACAACATTCCCCTTTCCAGGTGTATAAAATATTTCAATGTCGTATTCCTGTAAGAACTCCATCCACCAAAGATGTTGTAAGTTCAAGTCACACTGGGAGAAAACATTCCTTAGGCTCTTATAATCGTTGAAAACCACAAAGCGCTCACCAATGAGGTAATGTCTCCACAACTTCAGAGAAGACACCACGGCTGCCAACTCGAGATCATGGGTGGCATAGTTGCATTCATGTGGACGTAACTGCCGAGACCCATAAGAAACAACTGACCTCTGCTTCATTAGAATGCAACATAACCCCAGACGTGATGCATCACAAAAAACATCAAACTGAACTCCTTCAGCTGGAAGACAAAGGACTGGAGTACATACTAACTTCTCCCTTAGATATTAAAAAGCTATCTGAAACTGATCAGTCCATATGAATGGCTGATCCTTCTTAGTCAAATATGTCAGAGGAGTCGCAACCCATGAGAAATTGTCTACGAACCTCATGTAGTAGCCTGCAAGACCAAGGAAACTTCTCACATCTGAAAATGCCTTGGGGGCTATCCAAGACACAACTGCTTCTATCGTTGATGGATCCACATCTACTCCATGATGGGACACAACATGCCCCATGAAATAGATTTCTCGAGCCAAAAACTCACACATCGACAACTTCTCGAACAACTGATGTCAACTAAGAACTCCCAAAATAGATCGTAGATGCTCTGCATGCTCCTCTTCAGATGTGGAGTACAGAAGGATGTCATTGATGAAGACTACCACAAACTATTATAGGAACTCATGAAACACAACATTCATCAATCCCATTAACACAACTAGAGCATTCATCATACCGAATGACATTACAACGAACTCATAATTCCCATGACAACAACGGAAAGCAGTCATCGGAATATCTTTATCCTTCACACGCATCTGATGATATCCTGACCATAAGTCAATCATTGAGAACCAACTTGCACCCTCCACTAGATCAAATAAATCGTCAATCTATAGAAGAGGATAGCGGTTCTCTATTGTCACTTTGTTTAAGCGACGATAATCGACAAAAAACTGCAAACTTCCATCAGTTCTCTTTACGAACAGAACTGGTGCACCCCATGGGGACACACTTGGTCGAACAAAATCACACTGCAACAGACCATCAAGCTGTATACAAAGATCTTTGAACTCAAAAGGTGTCATCCTCTATGGAGACATCGAGAAAGGAGATTCTTCAGGCTATAGCTCAATCCCAAACTCGATCTCTCATTGAGGGGGTAATGTTACAACCTCTTCTGGAAAGACATCAGGGTACTCCTCTATGACCTGAGGAAATGCAAACTTTTGAACCTCTGAAAAAATCATCATCATCTCAGCTTCCATGGATGATAAGGACGGAATGTGCCTATGACCCATTTGAGGATCTCGCTCACCAACAAACACCATGTTCTCTCCATCCGCACCGATAAAGATGACCTTATTGTTGAAGCAATACATGATAGCCTGTATTAAATACAACCAATCCATGCTGAGGATGACATCATATGGTTGTATCTATAAACATAGGAAATCTCCCCAAGAGCAGTGTTTCCCCAACACCATCTCACAGTCTCTACATACTTCAAACAGCTCAGCTCGACCTCAAACTGGCGTAGTCAATAGCAAGGGCACTAGAAGCCTCTATACCTCAAGTCCCAAAGCATGGACAAGGGTAAGTGATACGAAGGAGTGTGTCTCTCCAGAATCAAACAAGGCATAAAACATGGTAGAAAACAAGAAAGGGTACCTCGAACGACATCTAGCTCGCCTGGTGCTAGAAATGCTAGAGCATGAAGCTGACCACGAACTCCTCAATGACCTCTATGGCCTTGATGACGACCACCACCACGGCCGAGCTTGGCTCTCTGAGGATAGGGAGCATCATCGAGTTTTCCTCTGCCTTCCCTATCTCTCCTCTAGTGATCTAATGCTGTTCCAACTAGCAGTTGTTGCCTCGGTGGAAACTGCCTCAACGGAGGAACCTGGATCCTAGTGCCTGGTGCACGATGACCGCTCTGAAAGGTCGGGCACTCCTACTACAGATGGCCAGGACCACCATAATAAAAACAAGCACCTGATCCCTTGGCATTGACCTGAGAGTTTCTGCCTCTGGAGAAACGAGATGTGAAGGGAAGGGACCTACCCCCGGCTGAACGGAAACACTTCAGCCCTGAAAACTGGGAAATCCGGACCACAACCTTGCTTCTTGAGGGATCATGATGGTCCCCTTCTCATGATGATCCTTTCCTGGACAAATTCCTCTCAACAACCACTGCCCTCACCAACACCTCGAGATATGTATTCATCATAAATGGGGTGACCTGACGCTGGATCTCTGGATGCAAAGCCTCTTCGAAACGCCTCGCCCTGGACTCCTCATCAGGTAATAGGTCTGAAGCGTATCGTAAATGGTTCCTAAAACGGATTCCAATCTTCTGAACAATGGAGTTACCCTGTCGAAGGGTATAATGCTCCTGGAGACTGGACACCTTTGTAGTCGACGAAAGGAACTCGACTCTGAACTTGTCTCAAAACTCCTCCCATGTGATCGATAACTCCTCATGATCCCTGAGGAACAAGAACCACAACTGCCTTGCTACTCCACGCAACATTGTCACAGTTAAGGACACCCAGTGCTCCATCCGAGCACAGATCGAACTGAAGCCTATCTCGACCTCCACCAACCAGTCTTTCATGACTGTATCTGAAATAGAGCCCTCGTAATTCTGTAGACTCTGTCGATGAAACTCATAGAGTGTCTTCCTCCAAGTGTCTTCTTCATCAACCACTACCCTGCAGAGACCTGTTGGAACAACCTGCTGAACATCTTCTATGAAAACCTGACGAGGACGTCGACATGGAGCCATACCTACAAAATAACAAACACTTAGAGCTTATATGCCTGGAATATGGAAGACTCAACATTAATTAATTAATTTTTTCTTTCATTAGTTTTAGGTTAACATATCCCAATGTCTACCCATTCACACACAGCCACAAAGAAGAATGATGCGTGATCTTTACCTAGGTCTCTACCCTGAAACTAGTATAAGCTTGTTTAGTAGCCACGATAAACATAAATTTCTTTACATCAGATCATAGGGGGCCCTAAACACCTATGTCTTAGCCGGTTTCCATTGTTTACCGCACTTGAAAAACGTGAATGACACCGTTTCCCTACCAACCCATGCAACCTCACATGTGCCTAACTCCAAACTCCATTCTATCCCTCAACCAGACCTCTGATACCACTCTATCATGACCCCCTCCCCACAAATTGTACACCTCCTGGGCCAAAAATGTGAAAAGGGAGATAATGACCCCCGAGTCCTGCCTCCAGTTGGCCCCGAGTAGGCGACTAGAACCAAGGGTATAATAAACACAGAGATGGGAGGCATTTCCCTCTAAGAGAACACATGCGGAAGAGAGAGACAAGATAGATACCAACCAACTCCAACTAAGAAAAGAAATATAAAATAAATCCATTTACATATATAATATTTTATGAAAAAGTACTACATCTAAAAGGGAAAACTACACGTACCCAAAAGAAAGTAAAATGGCAGCGACCACAAGCCCGAACAGCTCCTCCAACCACAAGCTCGTAGTAACCATCATGATCTCCAACCTGCTCCAAGTGACCTGAAAAACAGTTTATATATGCATAGGGTGAGTATAACAGTATAATTTGTTTGATCCTCCCTGAAGCCTCTCGTGGAAAAGTAATGAAATCATGCTAAATGATAGTGAACAATAGTGAAACAAACTCATTCCCTAAGCAGGTATAATATGTTCCCAACCTCACCATGGATACTCTCACTAGGTAACACATAAAAGAATATATCATATAGAAAAGGATATCAAGGGTACCCCGCTAAAACTTCCCCACTAGTTTGCCGCTTTTCCCCAATGACATACGTCTTATGCATATCTCTCCAAAGTATTTCCCATATACACCTAGGCTAAGCTCCACAATCTGCACCGTGTGTGCCACATAGGTTTTCCCTTAGACACCTGGGTGAAGCTCCACACCATCCTCACAACCAAAAGTAACCAGGTTGTTTCCGGGATCCACCACAGCTTGTATAACATGTATCATACGTTGGGTATTATACCTTAATCCATTACAGCCCATACATCGAGTAAGGATCCTCAAGCCATCACAGCCTATACACGTTACACCTATAGTAGTCCATGGGATAATATATCTAGAATATATGTGTGTGAATAACTACAAGCCATTAGAGCCCTCTACACACATATATGGGGGAAACTAGTCATTGTGGACAATGGAACTAGTATATACCATGAGAAGAGAGTGGGGTCAAAGGGGGGTAGTCAGCCATTCACCCTCCCATCAGAATGTAGGTAAAAACACCCCCAGGGCTCTGAATCTCTGGGGTTCTAGTTTCCATTACTGACAGGGTGGAGTAGCATATAGAAACACAAAATCTACAGAATATATAACTCACAACCACACTATGGGAATAACATAGTCTTATTTTCAACTGCAGCTAACGTCTATCGGACTCCAGGCTACTATTTCTATGGATCGATATCCTATAAGCACACAACCAATTATAGAACTTCATTATTTTACTTGATTCCCGTTTTCATCAGTTCCACATTACGTTAATTAATTCTTTGCACATTAATTAACTATAAAGAAAACCAAATTAAACACCATTGTCATCACATTCAAAAGAAACTGTTTCTTTAATTATTCAACATCACCTTTAAATTACAGCATCTCCATCATCGTGGATCATCACCATTTAATCACTCTTTCATTACAGAAATTACTTTCCCATATTCCCAGGCATTCTAGAAAAGAAATCTATGCTACTAAACACAGGGGAGCTCAACATGGTGAGTAGATGTACTGCCCATCGAGTCATTGCCGCCTATAGCAAGAGCGTAGACCCATATTCCCTCTAGAAGCTAGACACGGAAAGCACATGGCATACCCCACACGTCTTCACCACCTTCGGAAGAAGGTTAAGCAAGACCAACTTCCTTGATCAGCGGGGAAATGTAAAGCAGATAAAAATTCAATTAAATTCACCACACATCCAAAAAAGGCATCCATCCCATTACATCATCACTTTTGTCCTCCCTGACACCCACATGCATAAACCAATGCATCTCGCCACTCTAGGCGTCATCCGCTGCCACAACCACAAGGCCTCTCTACATCCGCATACCACAACACCCCTCCAGGGTAACATCACAACACAAGCAGTAGGAAATGAAACATCACATCAAATGTTCTCTTGGACCTTTAACAAGGCATCCATCCTTCATACGTAATGAGCACTCATGGCTCCAAATCACAAGGAACTCGGCCTTAGGAACAAGAGGGTAACTAAGAACCCTACCAGGAATTGTCTTTTATCAACCAACCAGTTCATTAATCCCTCTTGAATTAACAGATTCAATTTGTAGGTTCCAATTTTGGGAAACCTAATCAGTAAGCTATCACAAAAGATTTAACATGATTACTATGCCAATTTTATTAACATCAAATTAGAACAACAACAAAAACAACAACCAGATTCATTTACATGCCTCATTATCTTTAGACAATTGATTTTTAATTAATTCCAGCATTATGTTCTTTATCAATTTCAATCAAGAACAAGAAACTGAACAATTCAAGCATAGATATCACTCTATCTAGAAAAACATGAGGCAAACCGTTATCACAGTACAAAGAAACACCAACAAGCGATCATACCAATTCATTTAATCCAATTCAAGTATTTAATTAGGTCCATTCCATTTTGATCAAAGGGATAAATCATTCTAACTCTATGATTTCACATAAACAATTCGAGAATCCATGAATCCCCTACCTCAAAGGTTTTCGTGTAAACACACAATGGTCAAAGAACTCCCAAGGAGACCGGGATGATTATCCAAGGATCCTCCCTATATATCCTCTCCTAACACAACCATGACCAAAGATCATCTCAATCCTCATCCACACACTTAGATCTACCCATAATGGGCGTAGATATAATATCTCGAGAGAAAAGGAGGAGTATATCTATGTAGATCTAAGAAACCAAACAAAAAGGATCACTTACCTCGAGAAAACGGCTTCAATTCGCAAAGAGAAGCCTTCGAATCTCCTCCAAAATGCTTGGTATATGTTTTTGAACCTCCAAGGAAGGGTAATCCTCAGTTATGGACACTTAGGTGCTTAAACAAGGTCATTAAAAGCAAAACGAGTTAGATCCACAATTATATGATCTAACTTTAAGTGCCTTCATGGTTAGTTCGCACGGTTTAAAAAACTGTGCGCTTACCGTGCGTTAGCTTCTTCCTCAACAACCCCTCCTCACATGGTCAGTCTGCATAGTTAGGCAAACCATGTGTTAAACACTGCCGTCAAGACCAGCCTTGCACAGTTTGGCCACATGGTTTAGGAAAATCGTGTGCCAACCGTGTGAAAGCTATTAACATTTAATATTCCTCAAAATTCCACCCAAACACACCCCCAAATCACCTTGACTTCTCATAACACCTTTAGTACCGCATTTTCACAATGTAATCCACCAGAGAGGTCTGGGCCATTACATTTTTAGTGTTTTCATTGGTTTTTAGGTCCTTCTAGTTGGTTTAGTGGTTTTCCAAGTTTTTTCTATATCTAGGTACTTTTATTATTTCTGGGGTATTTATGGTCATTTCTAGTTTTGGGGGGTTTTTGTTTTTCAGTTTTGTTATGGTGTTGGGAATTTTTAGGAGGTTTTTCCTTTTTAAGGCGGGTTTGGGTTTTTAGGGTTTTAATGTGGTTTTAGGGTTGTTGGGGGGGGGGGGGGTTTACAGTTATATTTTGGTTTTATGGTTTTATATTATTTAAGATATTTTTTATGGTATTTAGGTTACTTTGGGTTCATTTAGGTTTTTTAGGTTTGTTAGCTTAATTTAGGGTTTATATGATTTTTTGTGATATCTAGGGGTTTTATTATCCTATAGGGTATTTAAGTGTTTTTAGAGTCCTTCTGGGATTTAGGTTTTTTTGGGTTGTATGGTCTTTACGGGGTTTAGGTGGTTTTAGGTTCCTTAAATGTTTTTTAGGGTTTTTAGATTATTTTAGAGTATTGAGGATATTTCATTTTCATTTGGGTAGTTTTAATGCATTTTATGATTTTAGGGCCATTTAGGATATTCTATACAATTTAAAGGATATTATAGATTTTTTTTAGTTCATTTCATGGTGTTTATGGTCTTTTTTGGTTTTTCGTGTTTTATGGTCTTTTAGTGTTTTTAGGATTTATGATTTTATGGGTTTTTATGGTTTAAGGTTTTTAGCAGTTTTAAGGTGTTTTATGAGTTTTTTTTGTGTTTTTAGGTTCTTTATTGTTTTAAAGGTTTTTAGGGTTTTAGGGGTTTTTAGGGTTTTAGGGGTTTTAGTGGTTTTAGCGGGTTTTAGGGTTTTAAGGGTTCTCTAGTGTTTTTTGGGTTTTTTGGGTTCTTAATGTTTTTATAGTTTTTTGGGTTATTAGTTTTTTTAAGCTTTTTGTGTTTTTATGATTTCTAAGTGTTTTATTATTTTAATGGTTTTTAGGGATTTTAATAGTTTTTAGTGTTTTACGGTTTATAGGGTTTTAATTTTTTTAGTGGTATTTACTATTTTTACGGGATTATGGTTTTATGATTTTTAGTGTTTTTATGTCGTTTAGGGATTTGTGGTTTTTTGGGTTCTTATATTTTCTTTTAGGGTTTTAGGGTTTTTTGTCCTTTTAGATAATTTTATGGGTTTTTGGGTATTTATGGAATTTTTATGTTTTTAGGGGGGTTTCATGTTTGTAGGGTTTTTTATGGTTTTATGGGGGTTCATTGTTTTTTGTGGGATTCAGTTTTGGTGTTTTCATGGTGGTTTTTAGGTTTTAATAGTTTTCAGGATTCATTAGTGTGTTTATACTTTTTAGGGGATTTTCATTGTTTTAGGGGTTTAGGGTTTTTATGGGTTTTTATAGTTTTTTAGGTTTTTAGTTATTATAGGGAGAATAAATCTCAAGACCAAGCGTGCTTGATCCCCCCAAAATTACTAGAAAATGTTAGGGGTTTTAGGGTTTTTAATGGTTTTGAGGTGTTTTAGTGTGTTTAACGGCTTTGTGTTATTTTATTTTTTTAGGTTCATTTAGGTTCTTTTAGGGATTTTAATACTGGAATTTTAGGGTTTTAAGGGTTTTAAGTCTTTTAAATGTATTTAGGGTCTTGGGGGATTTATGGTTTTTAGAGGTTTTAGTGGTTTAGGTGGTTTTATGGTGGTGTTCATGTTTTTGTGTTTCTAAAGATTTTATTATTATTATGTTTTTAGGGGATTTTATGGCTTTTATTGTTTTTATTGTTTTTAGGTTTTTTATGAGTTTTTTTTTGGGTTTTCAAAGTTTTTGCACAGTTTTTAGGGATTTAAAGTTTATATAAATTATTATTTTTTTAATGTTTTTAGTGGTTCTAATGTATATTTATGATTTTTAAAGGTTTTTGAAGGTTTTATATAATTTTTTGGGGTTTTGGTGTCCTTTAAATTTTTTTAGGGATTTAGGATTTTATTACATTTATGTAATTTTGAGGTTTTTATGGATTTTTCTATTTTTCTTGGTATAATGGTGTTTTTTTGGGCTTTTAGGTGTTTTGAAAGGATTTCACAGATTTTTAGGTTTTTTTGGCTTCATGTTTTTTATGGGTCTTTAGGGATTTAGGGAATTTTTAAGGGTTTTAGGGTCTTTCATAACTGTTGATAGATTTTAAAAATTTACTAGGGGATTTTTGGTTTCAATGTTTTTAGGGTATTAAGGGTTTTAGGGTATCTTATAGTGTTTTTAGGGTTTTTAGGATTTTTGAGTTCAAGGTTTTTTCGGGATATTGGGGATTTTTTAGAGTTTTTATGTCTTTAAGTATTAAAATGGTTTTAATGGTTTTATGGGTATTTTGGTTTTTATTGTTTCTGAGTTTTTTATGGTTTTTAGGGTTTTTAATTAATTTTATGTTTTTTCATGGTTACTATATTTTTTAGGTTATTTGGGTTTTTAAGGTCTTTTAGTGTTTTAGGGTTTTTACTGTATTTATTGTTTTTAGTGGTTTCTTAGGATTTTTACAGTTTTTAGGGGCTACATAGCTTTTTTATGGTTTTTAGGTATTTTAGTTTTTTTAGGTATTTTAGTGTTTTTAGGGTTTTAGGGTTTCTTTCAGTAAAAATGTTATTAAGGGGTTTTTGTGGGTTTTATGGTTTTCATGAATATTTAATGGTTTTTAGGGGGGTTTGGGTTTATCAACCTTTTTAAGCAGGGTTTTTTTTGTGTCTTGTATTTTTTTATGTTAATTTAATTGTTTTTAAAATTTTAAGGGTTTTGTGGGGTTTTTAGGTTGTATTAGGGTTATTAGGGCTTTTAGGGGTTTTAAGGATTATTTGGTTTTTTCGGTTTTTCAGTTTTGTTGGGTTTCATTGTTTTTTGGTTCCTTTTGTGGGATTTAGAGTTTTTATTAGTTTATGGTATTTTAGGATGTTTAAGTGGTTTTCTATGTGTATTACAATTTTTAGGGTTTTTTATATATTTGGGGATTTTATGGTTCTTATATTCTTGAGGTTTTTAGGGTTTTTATGGGTTTTATTGTTTTTTATGGTTGTTAGGGTTTTTGGGATTTTGGGTTTTTAACAATTTTAAGGTTTTAAGGGTTTATAATTAATTTTTAATGTTTTAAGGGTATTTTAGGTTTATTATGGTTTTCAATGTTTTTAGGGGTTTTAAGAGTAATCTATTATTTTTAGGGTTTTTAAGGGGTGTCATGGTTTTTTTGGGGTAGAAATGGTATTTAGATTTTATTATTGTTTTTTGGGGTTTTAGTTCTTTTAGGGGTTATTATTTGGGTTTCTAGATTTTTAGGGTTTCTTATGGGTTTTTAGGGGATATTAGAATTTTTAAGTGGTTTTATAGATTTTAAGGGGTTTATGGGATTGATTACTTTTAGGAATTTTAATAATTTTAAAGGGTTTTAGGATTTTTAGGGTGTTACTTTTTTTAATGTTATTATAACTTTTTAGGGGTTTTAAATATTTTTTATACTTTTTAATTGGTTTTAGGGTTTTTAGTGTTTTATGGGTTTTTATGGATTTTGGATTACTAAGGGATTTTTTGGGTTTTATTTTGTTTATGGATTTTTATGGGGTTTTAATGTTTTTATAATTTTTTGGGTGTTAAGGGGATTTAGATGTTTTTTTCGGTTTTGGGGGGATTTAAATGTTTTTAGCAGTTTTAAGTTTTTTTGGGTTTTTAGGATTTCTTAGGAATTGAATATTTTATGGTTTTTAAGGGGGTTTAAAAGGGTTATTGTAGGTTTTTAGGGTTTTAGTTTTTTCATAGGTTTGTATGGTTTTAGGGTATTTGGGGGTATTTAGGATTTTTAATGTTTTTAAGGTTCTTACCGTTTTTAAAGTCTTGTTATGTTTTTAGAGATTTTCAAATTTTTGGCATTTCAAGGGGTTTTCATGTTTTTTTAGGTATATTAGGGTTTTTAATATTTTTAGGGGCATTGAGTTTTTTTGTGTCTTTTAGGGGTTTTAGGGATTTTAGGGGCCTTTAGGGTCTTAAGGGTCTTTTATGAATTTCTACGGTCTTTAGGGTTCTTTATGATTTTTAGGATTCTTTAGTGTGTTTAGGGGTTTTTAGTGGTTTCAGTGTTTTTTTATGTTTTTAGGTATTTATGGTTTTAGGGTTTTTAATATTTTTGTGTTTTTATGGTTTTTATGGTTTTTATCTTTTTACAGGTTTTGTGGGTTTTAAGAATATTTAAGGTTTTTTTAGTTGTTAGGTTTTATAGAGTTTTTATTGGTTTTAGGAGTTTTTAGGGAGGTTTTATAGTTTTTCAGGGTTTTTTGGGGGATTTTATTATAATTGTGTGTTCTAAGTTTTATAAGGGGTTTAAGGGTTTTACTGTTTTTATGGTTTTTTATGGTTTTATATATTTTTTTGGGTTTTAGGGTTTATCAGGGATTTTTAAATATTTTTGGGTATTTATGGTTTTTCAGGGTTTTAGTTGTTTTAGGTTTTATGGATTTTTTGGGTTTTTTCTATTTTTTATGGTTTTCATAAATTTAGTGATTTATGTTCTGGTTTTAATGGGTTATTTTGGCATTTTGTGGTTTTTATGGTTTTTAGAGTCATTTCAAGGGTTTATATGTCGTTTTTTTGGGGTTTAAATGTGCTTTTAGGGGTTTCAGTGGTGTTTAGGGGTATAAGGGTGTTTAAGGTATTTTGGTGATTTAGTGGGTTTTTGAGATATTTAGGCATTTTGGTGTTTTTAGTGTATTTCAAGGATTTTTAATTTTGGTGACTTTAGTATTTTCAGGGTATTTTAAAAGGTTTTCATGATTTTTAGGGTTTAAGGTTGTATAGATTTTTTGGTTTTTATATTAATATTGGTTTTAGGGGTTTTTATTGGTTTTAAGGACTTTTATGGATATACGATTTTTGTGGGGTTTTTTAGATTTTTTTCATGAAAACATTTTTTGAATTTTTATGTGACTTTTAAGGTTTTTATTAGGGTCTTTAGGGTCCTTATGTATTTTACGGTTTTTTGGACCCTATAGGTTTTTTCTTATTTATAGAATCTTTTAATTTTTTCAGGTGTTTTTTGGTTCTTTTTTAGGATTGTTTTTATTTCTTAGTGCTTTTTATGGATTTTAGGTTTTTTAGTGTTTTATGGGTCTTAGTGTATTTTGTGGTTTAGGGGTTTTCAATTCGTTTATGGTTTTTTTGTATCATTAAGGGATTTTGGGGATTTTACGGTTTTTTGGGTTTTATTGTTTTATAGTATCTTTAGTGGTTTTTAGTGTCCTATTGTGTTTTACGGATTTTAGGGTCATTTAGGTTTTCTATGGATATTTGGGGTCCATTGGGTTTTTGAGGTCCTTTAATGGTTTGGGTTTTTTTTTGTGTTTATTGGGGGTTTTATTGTTTTGTCATGTTTTTTGGATTTTAATGTGTTTTTATGGATTTTATGTGTTTTAGGGTGTTTTTTTATTTGAGTGTTTTTTTGTTTTTACATTTGTTTAAGGTCTCATAAATTTTTTGGGCTTTTATGTTCTTTTATGGTTCTTATTGTTTTTAGGGTTTTTTGGTCTTATAGGAGTTTTTTATTTTTAGGTAGTTTTAGTTTATTTTTATTATTCTCTAGGTACTTTGAAGGTTTTAGGTTGGTTTATTATGTTTCCATGTTTTTAGAGTTTATATGGTCTTTTGTGGTTTTAGGGGTTTTAAGGGTTTTTCTGTTTTTTAGGTCCTTTAGGGTTTTAAAGGGTCCATTAGAGGTTTTAGGAAAATTTAAGTGTTTTAGGTATTTTATGGTCCATTTTGGGTTTTAGAGTCTTTTACGGTCTATTAGGGACTTTAAGGGGTTTTAGGGCACTGTAAGTATTTTGGGGCTTTTTAGAGTCATCTAGGGTATTATGGTATTCTTTTTTTTCATTTATGGGGTTTAGTGTCTTTTGGGGGTTTTCCGGTTTTTATGGTTTTTAAGTGTTTTGGGATTTTTTCACGTTTTTTTGATTTTTGGGGATTTTACTCATTTAGGGTATTACAGTCTTCTTGGGATTTTAATGATTTTAGGGATTTTTTTTACAGTTTTTATGGGTTTATGGTTTTTAACGGGTGTTTAGGATTTTTAACACCCTACCGATGTTTAAAGGTTTTCTATCATTTTTTAAAGGTATTATGGATTCAAGGAATAGGTTTATTTAAGGGGTGTATAGTTTTTGGAATTTTATGGTTTTTAAAGTTTTTAATTATTTTTATGGGTTTTTATGGTTTTTTAGATTTTTTGGTTTTTAATTGTTTTTATGGTATCTTAGTGTTTTTATGGTTTTTACGGGGTTTGATGGTTATTTTAGTGTTTTAAGGATTTTTATGGTTTTAGGGTTTTTAACGGTTTTAGGGATTTAAAGAATTTTCTAGGGTTTCAAGGTTTTTATAGGGTTTTAAGGATTTTTTGGTTTTAGGGAAGTAATGCGTTCATGGGTTTTTATATTTTTTAGGTTTTTAGTTAATTTTAGAGTTTGTTGGGGTTTTTTAAAATTTTATAGTGTTTTATGGTTTTTCATGGCTTTTAGGGTGTTTTATGTATTTAATTCTCTCTATGGGGTTTTGGGGTGTTTTAGGATTTTAAAGGGATTTAGCATTATTTTGTTTTTGTTTTTTATGGGGTTTTTAGTTTTTTTAGTGTTTTCTAGGTTGTTGAGGGTTTTTAGTTTATTTAGGATTTTTAGGGAGTTTTTTTATTTTTTATAGGTTTAGGGTTTTTGCATTTTTTGTTTTAAGGTGTTTATGTTTTATTATTATTTTAGGTGTTTTCATATAGTTAGGGGTTTAACAATTTCCGGGGTTTTGAGGGGTTTTGAGGGGTTTAAGGACTTTCTAGTGGTTTTTTTCATTCTATGGGTTTTGTGGATTTTTTAGGATTTTAAGGTGGTTTATGGTATTTAATATTTTGAAGATTTTTTTTGAGTTTTAAGGGTTTTTTAGGTGTTTTTAGGATTTGTAGGGGTCTTATATTTTTTAGGGTTTTAATGTTTTTTTTGGGTTTAGACGTTTTTATGGTTTCTATGCGGATTTATGGTATTTAAGGTTTTTTGGATAGTTTAGTGTTTTGAGATTTTTCTGTTTTTAGGTTGTTTGTGGGTTCATTGGGGTTTTTTTGGGTTTTAGAATTTTTTTAGGTTTTTATGGTTTTAGGATGTTTAGTGGGTTTTAGGATTTTTATTAGGGTTAGTGTCTTTTAGTGGTTTATGGTTTCTAGGGTATTTCCTTATTTTTGAGAGTTCATAATGTTTTTTGAGTTTTTAGGATCTTTTATGGGGTTTATGGGTATTTATGTTTTTTAGATGTTTTATTGTTTTTAAGGTCGTTTAAGGGTTTTAATGGTTTCTAGGGGGTTTTTTGGTTTTTAAGGTTTTTTATGATTTTATGGAATTTCAAAGTTGTAGGTTTTCTATGGTTTTTAGGGTTTGGGGGTGGGGGGGGGGGGGTAGGGGATTTATTAGTTTCATAATTTATATGGTTTTCATAGGGTGTTCTTGGATTTTAAGGGTTTAATTATAGTTTTTAGAGTTTTATGGTTTTTAGTTTTTTTAGGGATTTGAATATTTTTAAGAGTTTTAATGGGTTTTAGTGTTTTGGAGAGTTTATTGGTTTCATCTTTTTTAGGGTTTTAGGTTTTTAAAAAGTTATGATCCTTTTAAGGCTTTTAGAATTTTAGGGGGTTTTGGGTTTTATAATTTTTCGGTTTTTAAGGATTTTTAGTGTTTTTATGTTTTTTTGGATTTTAATGAGTTATTAAGTGTTTTTAGGTTTTTTAGGGGGTTTAGGTGTTTAATAGTCCGTTAAGGGTTTTAGGGTTTTTAGGTTTCTCATTTATTTTACTGTTTCATAGGGGTTTTTATGGTTTCTATGGTTTTATTTTCTTTTTAGTGTTTTTATTAATTTTAGGTTTTTAAATGTTTTTATGTTTTTTCAAGTTTATTAGGTTTTTATGGGTTTTGGTGTTTTTAGTGTTTTTTGGGTTCTTTTTTTGTTTTAAGGTTTATTTTAGGGTATCATAGGGTTTTAGGGTTTATTAGGGTTATGTATAGTTTTGTAAGGTATATTTGTGCTTTGTAGGGTTTTTATGTTTTTTTAGGTTTTTGTGATTTTTTTGTGATTTAAATTATTTTTTAGGGGATTTAGGTTTTTTTTTATTTTTAAGGGACTTTTAGGGATTTTAGATTTTTAATGTTTTTATGGTCTATTAAGGGTTTCTTAGAGTTTTTTATGAATTTTTAGGATTTCAATAGGGACTGTTAGGGTTTTATAGGTAGTTTAGGTTAATTAGGTTTTGTAGGGTTTTTTATGTTATTTATATTTTTTTTGGTTTTTTAGAGTTTTTTATTTTTTTATGTATGTTTGGGGGTTTTAATAATTTTTAATTTTTTTGTTTTTTATGGAATTTTACAGTTTTAATGGGTTTTATGATGTTTTTGGGTCTTTTAGGGGTTTTAAGCATTTTTTGGGGTTTTTGGGACTTTGGGGTTTTAAGGGGATTGAGGGTTTCATACGATTTTCACTGTTTTTTTATTTTTTATGGTTTTAATGGGTTTAAGGTTTTATATGGGTTTTAGGGTTTTTAGTGGTTTTAGGGTCTTTTAGGATTTTGAATTTTTTATGGGTTTTAGGGGCATTTGGGATTTTAATTTGTTTTTCGGTGTTAGTGTATTTTAGACTATTTAGGGTTCTTATTGGTTATTTTATGTGTTTTTATTGATTTAGTGTTTTGGGGTATTTGAGGGGTTCTAAAAGTATTTTAGGCTATTTAAGGGGTTTTAGGGGTTTTCGTGTTTTTTTTGTGGTTTTATGGTGTTTTAGGGGTTTTAGGGGGTTTTATTGTTTTTTGTGTCTCTTTGGTGTTTTGGGGTGTTTTTGGGTGTTTTTGGGTTTTAGGGATTTAGGGGTTTAAAGAGATTTAAGTGGTTTTAAGTATATTTTATGGTTTTAATGGTTTTTTTTAAAATTTTAGGTTTTTAGGGATTTCATGGACTTTTTGCTGTTTTTTAGTGTTTATAATTTATATTGGTTTTAGGGGTTTAAAGGGGTTTAATAATTTTTTGGGATTTAGTGTTTTTAGAGAATCATGTTATTTTAGGGGGGTTTTGGAGTTTTTTGGATTTCTAGTAATTTTAGGAATTTTTTGGGCTTTTAGGATTTTTTATGGGTTATTGGGTTTTTTAGGTTTTTAGTATTTTATGGGTTTATAGTATATTTAATAGTTTTCGGTATTATTTTAGGGATTTATAAATTTTATGATTTTTATGGTGTTTTGGGATTTTATGGATTTTAGAGCGTTCTAGAAACTTTTAGGGTCCTTTATAATTTTTTAGTTTATTGTAATTTTTAGGGGGTTTTATCATTTTTTCGGTTATAGGGGTATTTTTTATTTTTTATCGTTTTAGGTTTTTTTCATGGTTTTTTAGTAGATTTTTGTTTTATATTGGTTTTTATGTATTTTATGGTTTTTAGTGTTATAGGTATTTTTTGGAATTTTTTCGTATTTTTTGGTTTTTATGATTGTTTTATGGTTCGCAGAATTTTTTTGAGTTTAAATGGTTTTTATGTCTGTTTATTTTTTTAGGATTTTAAGGGCTGAGAGTGTTACTGTATTTTAGGGTATTTAGGATTTTAGTGTTTTCAAAATTTTAAGGTTTTTTGTATTTTTATGATTTTCATAGGTTTTAGGGTGTTTTAGAGTTTGCGATTCTATTTTTCTTTCTATATCATTTTAGGATTTTTTATGGTTTTTATGGTATAATATTTTCTTTTGGGGTTTTAAGGTGTTTTTTGGTTTTTTGGGACTTTTACGGGGTTTTAGGGGTTTTAATGTCTTTTATAGGGAATTATGGTTCTTAGGTTTTTTATGGGGTTGAGGGTTATTTAGAATTTTAGGATTTTTAGAGTTTTTTCAAGGTGTTTTTTGGGTTTTTACTTATTTTAAGGGATTTATGTTTTTCGGGTTTTTAGGTGTGTTAGGGGTTTTTTCTGTTTTTTTTTGTTTTTAGGATTTTTTACTGTTTTCAATGTTTATACTCTTTTGTGTATTTGTAATGGGATTTAGGTGTTTTAGGTTTTTTTTAGTGTTTTAGGGTTTTTTATGTTTTAAGGGGTTTAGGATTTTAAGGTTCTGTTAGGATATTTTATGTTTTTTTGGGTTTTAAAATGTTTTTAGGGAATTTTAGTATTTCGTTACGATTTTATGGGGGTTTTTTGGTTTTTTACGGTTCTTTGACTTCTTTATTGTTTTCAGTGGTTTATGGACTTTATGTGTTTTTAAGGGGATTAAGGTCTATTATGGATCATTTCATTGGTTGCTAGGATTTTTAATGGATTTAAGGGTTTATAGGGGTTTTAGGGTTTTTTGAGTTTTTTAGGTTATTGGGGCCTTTAGTGAATTTTTAAGGTTTTTTATTGTTTTTAGGGGTTTTGATGGATTTTTATGGGTTTGGGGTTTTATAGATTTTCACTTTTATAGTATATTTATGGATTTATAGGTTTTTTGGGTTTTTGGGGTTTTAGGGTTCGTTTATGAATTTTTATTATTTTTAGGATTTATGGGTTTTTATGCATTTATAGGATTTGTAAGGGTTTGTGGTTTTTATTTTTGTAATGGTTTTCAAGAATTTTTACGGGGTTTATGGTTTTTAAGGTTTTATGTTTTTCTAGTGTTTTGAGTGTTTGGTTAGGGTGTTTAGGGTTTTCCTATGGTTTTTGGGTATACTAGGTGTTTTTAGAGTTTTTATAGTATTTCCTATTTTTTGGTGTTTATGGGCTTTTTTATATTATGTTTCTTCTGTTTTTTCATAATTTTTTTGGTTATTAGGGTTTTAGGGGTTAGGGGTTAGGGTGTAGGGTATAAGGTTTTTTATATAAGTTATAAGGTTTAGGGCATATATTATAGTGTTTAGAGTGTTGGATATAGGTTTTAGGGATTATGGTATAGGGTTTAGGGTGTAGGGTATATGGTTTACGGTGTAGGGTTTGAGGTTTAGGGTGTATGGTATAGCATTTAGGTTGTAGGGTTTCTGTTTTAGATAGTAGGGTAAATGGTGCAAGTGTGGTTTATGGTTTTGGGTGTAGGTTATATATTATAGGGTGTAGGGTTTAAGGGTTAGAGTGTAGGGTTTTGGGTGTTGGGTGTACGGTTCAGAGTTTGGGGTATATGGTGTAGGGTTTAGTGTATAATGTTTATGGTTTAGGGTGTAGGGTTTACAGTTTTGGGTATATGGTTTAGTGTTTAGTGTCTAGGTTATGGGGTTTATAGTGTAGGATATAGGGTTTAGGGAACATGTTTTAGGGTTTATCGTATAGGGTTTTGGGTGTAGAGTATAGGGTTTAGGCTGTAGGGTTTAGATTTAACGGTATAGTGTATTGGATTTGAGGTGTACGGTTGAGGTTTTGGTTTCTTATTATAGTTTTTAGGGAGTAGGGTTTAGGGATTATGGTGTAGGGCATAAGGTTTCAGTTGTAGTGTTTAGGGTTTAGGGTGTAGGGTACAAGGTTTATAGAGTAGGGTTCAGGTTTAATGTTATACAATATTAGTTATAGGGTAAATGGTTTGGGGTTTAGGTGTACGGTATATGGGCTAGGGTTTAGTGAATTAAATTTATAGTTTAGGTTGTAAGATTTATGATTTTTGAGGTGGGTTACTGGGTTTAGGGTGTAGGGTTTAGGGTGATGGGTATGGGGTTTAGAGTTTAGGTTTTAGTGTGTAGGGTGTAGGTTTTATGGGGTAGGGTTTTAGGATTAGGGTTTAGGATTCAGTGTATAGGGCATTGGGTTTAGTTTGTAGGTTATTTGGTTTAGGGTGTAGTATTTATTTTTGTCGGGTATAGAGTTTTGGGTTTTGGGTTTTGGGTTTATGGTGTAAGCTATTGGGTTTTGGGTGTAGGGTATATGGGTTTAGGGTTCGGGGTGTTGGGTTTAGGGTGCAGGGTGAAAGGTTTGTTGTTTAGGTTAAAGGGATTAGAGTGTAGTGTTTATGGTTTAGCGTGTTGGGTACTGGGTTTTGGTTGTAGGCTTTAATTTTTAGTGTCCAGGGTTTAGGGTTTACGGTATTTGGTTTTGGGTTTTGGGTTTTTGGTATAAGGTATACACTGTAGGGTTTGGGGTTTATTTTTTTCGGTATAATGTATAGGTTTCATGGTTTTGGGTTTTGTGTGTATGCAGGGTTTAGGTTTTAGGTAATAGGGTTAAGGGTGTAATGTATAGGGTTTAGGGTGTAGGGTATAAGTTTTATAGTGTAGGGTTTAGGGTTTATGATGTAGTCCATTGGTTTAAGGGTGTATAGAATAGGTTGTAGCATATAAGGTTTAGGGTGTATGTTTTAAAGTTTAGTGTGTAGTGTTTAGTGTTTAGGGTGTAAGATTTAGGGTTTTAGGTTTAGGGTATATGTTTTTGGGTGTAGTATTTAGGTTTTATGTTGTAGTGTATAGGGATTATAGTGTAGGGTTTAGGGGTTTTTGTGTATGGTATAGGGTTTCTAGTGTTGGTTTTAGGGTGTAGTATATAGGGTTTTGGGTGTTGGGTGCTGGGTATGGGGTTTAGGGTGTAGTATTGAGGTGTTGTGTGTTGGTTTTGGGGTTTTGTGTTTAGGGTATAGGGTATCGGGTTTAGAGTTTGGTTTTTAATGTTTAGGGTGTAGGGTTTAAGGTTTAGGGTGTATGTTTTTTGGTGATGGGTTTTGTGTCAAGAGTGTAGGTTTTAGATTTTATGATATATGATATAGTGTTTAGGCCTTAGTGTTTTTTATGGTTTTAAGGGGGTTTGGTGATTTTAATATATATTTTGGTTTTTAGTGTTTTTAAAGTCATTATGGGTTTTAGAGTATTTTTAGTTTCGGGGGGTTTTATGAACTGTTATTGGGTATTTTGTTTTATAAATAGTTTTATGATTTTTATGGTTTTCTGGGTTTTATTGTTTTATGTTTGGGGGTTTAAGATATTTTATTGTGTTTTAGGGTTTTCCTAATTTTTAGTGTTTTTTGACTAATTAGGTTTTTTGGGTGTTTATGTTTTGTTATGATTTTTTTATATTTTGGAGTATTTAGTGTTTTTTATGTTTCTTTTATGTTTTGTAGGGTTCTTTCATGTTTTTTGGGTTTTATAGTTTTTTTTTATATTTTTAAGGGTTATTTATATTTTAAATGATTTCTTTGTGTTTTTACGAATTTTTTTTTGGGTTTTTGTGGTTATCAAGTTTTTTTTTATTTTTTTAGGTTTTTATGGTTTTTAGGGTTTTCAGGATTTTTTAGCTTTTAGTCCTTTTTGGTTTTTATTATTTATTATTTTTTAATAGTGTTTATAATTTTTTTAAAATATTTTTAGGATTTTTTGGGTATTATAATTTTTATAAGGAATTTTTTATTTTCCTATATTTATATTATTTTTATGGGTGTTATGTCTTTTTGGTTATTTTAATATTAATTTTGTCTATTTGGGCGATTTAGGGGGTTTACGGTTTTATTTTTTTATGTTTTGTGGGCAATAGGTTTTTAGGGGTTGTTGGTTGTTTAAGGGTTTTATTGGACTTTTATGGATTTTATAGGGGTTTTAGGGTCTTTTAGAAAATTTTAGGGTTTTAAGGTACTATATGGTTTTTAGGGATTTAATTTCATTCAATGTTTTTAAGAATTTTATGATCTTTTAAGGGTTTTTATGGTTTTAGTAGTTTTATGGTTTTTATGGGTTTTATGTTTTTTTAGATTTTTTAGGATGGTTTTTTTGTATTATCAAATTATCAAATTTTTATAGTTTAAGGGGTTTAAATTTTTTAGTTGTCTTAAGGTTTTTTAGTGGTATTAGGAGGTTTTTTTTATTTTTTGTTCATTAGTGTTTTATGGTATTTAGAGTTTTTTAGGGTCTTGAGGGTTTTTAGGTTTTTAGAGTTTTTAGTGTTTTTTAGGGTTTTTGGGGGTTTAGGGTTTTTTGGTGTTCTGGGGCCTTTTAGGGTTTCAAAGGGTATTAAGGGGTTTTCCGATTTTTTGGCGGTTTTCTGGGTATTTAGCATTTGTAGGTATTTTTATAGTTTTTAGGGGGCTTGGTTTTATAGGTTTTTAGGGCGTTTATTGTTTTTAGTATTTAAGGGGGTGGGTTTTAATGGTTTTTAGGGGTTCTTCGGGTTTATAAGGGTTTTATGGTGTTTAACGGTTTTAGGGGTTTTTAGGATTTTTATGCTTCATGAGTTTTTTCTTCATTTTTAGGGACTTTTAGTGTTTTAAGTTTTTTTGGGGTTTATATTGTTTTTAGGGTCTTTTAATGTTTTTAGGGGTCTTGGAGTTTTTTATTTTTTTAGGATTTAAGGACTTTTAGGTTTTTATTATTTTTTGGCCCTTTTATGAATTTTAGGGTTACTAGGGTCCTTTATGGTTTCACAGGTGTTTCTGGGACTTTTAGTTATTTAGGTGGTTTAATGGTTTTTAGGGTTTTTTTTTAGGATTTTAGGGTTTTTACTGTTTTTCGGATTTTTAGTGGTTTTAGGTTTTTTTGGGGGTTTTAGGTGTTTTACTATTTTCGAGGTTTTAAGGGGTTTGTTTGAGTTTTTTGGGGTATTAAGGTCTTTAGGAGTTTTTGGATTTTTATGGTTTTTAGTGTTTTGTTAGGGTATTTAGGGTTTTGAGAGATTTTTTAGGGTTTAATGGTTTTTGGGTTTTTATGGGTTTTAGGGTTTTTAGGTTTTTGAATATTTTAATGTTTTTAGTTTTTTTTATGTTTTTCATGTTTTCAATTGTCTTTTAGATTTTTTAGTTTTTATTTGTATTTTTGGGATTTTATTTGACGGTTTTATGATTATCATGCTATTTTGGGGTTTTATGGTCTTTTAGGGATTTTATTTATTTTTTAATGTTTTTATGATCCTTTGGGACTTCCTGGTTTCTTAAGGGGATTTTAGTGTTTATATGGTCATTTAGGGGTTTTAGGGGTTTTTTGGGTCCTTTAGAGTTTTTATTGTTTTTAGGGTTCTTTAGGATCTTTTAGTGTTTTTATTGGGTTTTAGGGGTTTTAGGGTCCGTTAGGGGGTTATATAAGATTTAGGGACTTTTAGGGTATTTGGTTTTTTTCAATTATTTAAGGATTTTTAGATATTTTAGTTGTTTTATGGGATTTTAGGGGTTTAGGGTTTTAGGGTTGTTAGGGGTTTTAGATCGTTTAGAGTCATTTCTGGGTTATTAGAGTTTTTATGTTTTATAAGGTTTTTAGGATCCCTTATGGTTTTTATGGTCTCATAGGATTTTTGGGTCTCTTAGGGTTTTAAGTGTTTTTAGAGTCTTTTAGGGGTTTTAATGTATCCTAATGTATTTTCCCGGTTTTAGGGGTTGTAAGTGTCTTTTTTGTTTTTAGGTATCTTAGAGGTTTTAGTGTTTTTAGGGTCTTTTGGGGTCTTTCATGTTCTTAGGGGGTTTTAGGGGGTTGTAGGGTTTTTATCGGATTTGATGGGTTTTAAGAGTTTTTATTGGTTTTTAGGATTCAGTAATGGTTTTTATGGATTTTTAGGAGTTTTAGGAGTTTTTAAGGTTTTACAGGTTTTTAGGGGGTTGTTGAGTTTTTAGGGTTATTAGGTTTTTAGGGGTTTTAGGGGTTTTCAGGGTTTTTATAGTTTTTAGGGTTTTTAGGGATTTATAGTCATTATTATAATTATTTTGGTTTTTTGTTTTTTTCCATTTTTCTAGGATTTTAAGGTTTTTTAGATTTTGATTCTTTTTTAGTGTTTTAAGTTTTTTTACCAATTTTTATTGTTTTAGGGGAAAAAAATTCTCTTACTATTTTTTATAGATTTTTGTGTTTTTTGGTTTTTTGGGTTTTTTTAGGATTTTTAGGGGTTCTAAGGGTTTTAGGGTTTTTAGTAGGGAAACGGGTTTAGAGGGTTCTTAATGTTTTTAGGTTTTTAGGGGGTTTTAATTGTTTTTGGGTTTTTATGATGTTTAAGGTTTTTTACAGTTATATTGTGTTTTTAATGTTTTTAAGTCCTTTTAGGGTATTAGTTATTAGTGTATTTTAAGGGTTTTAGGGGTTTTAAGTTATTTTTTTGTGTTTTTAGGGCATTTGTTTTTTTTTTCATTTTTAGAGTTTTAGGGTTTTTATGTTTTTTGGGATATTAGTGGGCTCCCCTGAATTTTATGGTTTTATGTATTTTTTAGTGTTTTTTGTGTTTTTTAGTTTCTATGTTTTTTTAGTGTTTTTAGTGTTTTTAGTGTTTTATAATTTTTATTGGTTTTAGTGGTTTAAAGGGGTTTTATGATTTTTTGGGTTCTATTGTTTTTAGACTTTTACGTTATTTTAGGGGGGGGTGGAGTTTTTTGGATTTCTAGTGATTTTAAGAACTCGTTGGGTGTTACGGATTTTGAGGGGTTATTTGGTTTTTTAGGTTTTTAGTATTTTATGGGTTTTTAGGATATTTAATCAATTAAGGTATTTTTTAGGGTTTTATAAATTTCAGGGTTTTTATGGTGTTTTTGGTTTTTATGGTTTTTATGGCTTTTTAGCAATTTTTAGGGTCCTTTATATTTTTTTTATTTTATTGGAATTTTTAAGGGTTTTTAGAATTTTTTAGGTTTTTAGTAGTATATTTTATTTTTTTATAGTTTTAGGGTTTTTACATGGATTTTTATTAGATTTTAGATTCTTATAGGTTTTTAGGTATATTAAGGTTTTTAGTGTCATAGGGAATTTTTTTGGATTTTTTGGTATTCATGATTGTATTATGGTTTGTAGTATTTTTTGAGTTTTAAAGGGTTTTCATGTTTGTTTATTTTTTTATGATTTTAAGGGTTAGGAGTGTTACTGTATTTTAGGATTTTTAGGATTTTAGTGTATTTAGGGTTTTAAGGGTTTTTGGTATTTTTATGATATTTAGTGATTTTAGGGAGTTTAAGAGTTTTCTGTTCATTTAGGCCCTCTATATCATTTTATGATATTTTATTGTTTTTATGGTATATTAGTGTCTTTACGGTTTTTATGTTATTTTAAGTTTTTTAGGGACTTTTATGGGGTTTTAGGGATTTTAATGTATTTTATAAAGAATTAGGGTTTTTAGGTTTTTAGGGGTTTGAGGGTATTTTTGGTTTTTAGTATTTTTAGTGTTTTTTCAGGGTGTTATTAGGGTTTTTGTTTATTTTATGGGATTTATGTTTTTAGGGTATTTTAGGATTTCATTACGGTTTTAGGGATTTTTTTTGATTTTTAGGGTTCTTTGAGTTCTTGAGTGTTTTTAGCGGTTTATGGTCATTATGTGTTTTTAAGGGGTTTAAGGTATATTATAGATCTTTTCATGGATTATAAGGATTTTTAAAGAATTTAAGGGTTTTGGGGTTTTAGGGTTTTTGAGTTTTTTAGGTTCTTGGGCCCTTTAGTGAATTTTTAAGTGTTTTTATTGTTTTTAGGGGTTTTCATGGTTTTTAAGGGTTTTATGGTCATATAGATTTTCACTTTTTTAGTATATTTATGGTTATATAGTTTTCTTGGGGGTTTATGTGTTTTAGGGTTCGTTTATGAATTTTTAGGTTTTTTAGTATTTTTTGGGATTTTAAGTATAATTAGGTTTTTTTAGGGGTTTATTTTTTTAGTTTTGTAATGGTTTTCAAGAGTTTTTAAGGGGTTTAGGGTTTTTATGGTTTTTTGTTTTTATAGTGTTTTGAGTGTTTGGATAGGGTTTTCTTATGGTTTTTCGGTATATAAGGTGTTTTTAGAGTTTTTATAGTTTTTCAAATTTTTAGGTGTATATGGGAATTTTGAATTTTAGGTTTCTTTTGTTTTTTTCATAATTTCTTTGGTTATTAGGGTTTTTAGGGTTTAGGGTTTATGATGTAGGGTATATGGTTTTCTATATAAGTTATATGGTTTACAGTATATATTATAGGGTTTAGAGTGTTGGATATTGGTTTTTGGGGTTACGGTTTAGGGTTTAGGGTGTAGGGTATAAGGTGTACGTTGTAGGGTTTGTGGTTTAGGGTGTATGATATAGCATTTAGGTTGTAGGGTTTCTGGTTTAGATAGTCGGGTAAATGGTGTCAGCGTGGTTTATGTTTTCGGGGGTAGGGTATATAGTATAGGGTGTAGGGTTTAAGGGTTAGAGTTCAAGGTATTGGGTGTTGGGTTTAGGGTTCAGTGTTTTGGGTTACGGTGTAATGTTTTGTGTACCATGTTTAGGGTATAGGGTGTAGGGTTTAGAGTTTAGGGTATATGGTTTAGTGTTTAGGGTCTAGGGTATGGGGTTTATAGTGTAGGGAATTGGGTTTAGGGTACATGTTTTAGGGTGTATGATATAGGGTTTTGGGTTTAGAGAATATGGTTTAGGGTGTAGGGTCTAGATTTATTTGTATAGTGTATTGGATTTGAGGTGTACGGTTGAGGTTTAGGTTTCCGAGTATAGTGTTTAGGGTGTACGGTTTAGGTTTTATGGTGTAGGGTATGAGGTTTCAATTATAGGGTTTAGGGTATAGGGTGTAGGGTATATGGTTTATTGAGTAGGGTTTGGGGTTTATGTTATTTGGTATAAGTTATAGGGTAATGGGTTTAGGGTTTGGGTGTAGGGTATATGGGTTAGGGTATTGGGTACAAGGTTTAGGGAATTACATTTCATGTTTAGTTTGTAAGATTTAATATTTTTGGGGTGGGGTATAGGGTTTAGGGGGTACTGTTTAGGGTGATTTGTATAGGGTTTAGAGTTTAGGTTTTAGGGTGTAGGGTGTAAATTTTAGGGGGTAGGTTTTAGGGAATAGGGTTTAGGATTCAGTGTTTAAGGTGTAGGGCTTAGAGAGTAGGTTATTTGGTTTAAGGTGTAGTGTTTTGTGTGTCGGGTATAGAGCTTTGGGCTTTGGGTTTTGGGTTTTGGGTGTAGGCTATTGGGTTTGGGGTGTAGGGTATAGGGGGTTTAGGGTTTAGGTTGCTGGATCCAGGATTAGTGGTTTAGGGTATAGGGATTAGGTTATAGGGTTTTTGGTTTAGTGTGTTGGGTATAAGGTTTAGGGTGTAGGCTTTAATTTTTAGTGTCAAGGGTTTAGGGTTTAGGGTTTATGATTTAGGGTATTTGGTATAGGGTTTTGGGTTTGGGGTATAAGGTTTACACTGTAGGGTTTGGGGTTTATTTTTTATGGTATAAGGTTTATATTTTAAGTTTTTGGGTTTAGTGTGTATGTAGGGTTTTGGTTTTAGGGAATAGGGTTAAGGGTGTAGTGTATAAGGTTTTGGGAGTAGGGTATATGGATTTTTGTGTAGGGTTTAGGGTTTAGGGTGTAAAACATAGGTTTAAGGGTGTATAGAATAGGATGTAGGGTGTATGGTTTAGGTTGTATGGTTCAATGTTTAGTGTGTAGTGTATAGTGTTTATGGTGTATGGTTTAGGGTTTAAGGTTTGGGGAATATGTTTTTGGGTGTAGGATTTAGGTTTTATATAGCAGGGTATAGGGATTATAGTGTAGTGTTTTGGGGTTATTGTGTATGGTATAGGGTTTATAGTGTAGGTTTTAGGTTGTAGTATATAGGGTTTAGGGTGTAAGGTTTAGGGTGTCGGGTGTAGGGTATGGGGTTTAGGGTGAAGGTTTGGGGTGTTGTGTGTTGGTTTCTTGGGTTTTGAGTTTAGGCTATAGGGTATCGGGTTTAGAGTGTAGGGTTTAAAGTTTAGGGAGTAGGGTTTATGATTTAGGGTGTATGTTTTAGGGTGCTGGGTTTTGGGTGAAGAGTGTAGGTTTTACGTTTTATGGTTTATGGGGAAGTGTTTAAGCCTTAGTGTTTTTATGGTTTTAAGGGGGTTCGATTGTTTTAATATATATATTGGGTTTTTAGTGTTTTTAATTTCATTTTAGGGTTTTAGTGGTTGTTTAATTTTTAGGGGGTTTTATGGAGTGTTATTGGGATTTATGATTTTTAAATTTTTTAAATTTTTTTGGGTTTTTTGGGTTTTATTGGTTTATGTTAGGGGGTTTAAGATTTTTTATTATATTAGGGTTTTGTGATTTTTTTTGAGTTTTATGGCTCATTAGGTTTTTTTGGGTGTTTATGTTTATTTTAGTGATTTTGGGATTTTTGGGGTCTTCACTATTCTTTAGGTTTATATTATGTTTTGTTGTGTTCTTTAATATTTTTAGGGTTTTATAGTTTTTTATAGTTTTAAGGGGTTTTGTATTTTAAATAATTTCATTGCTTTTTAGGGTTTTTTGGGGCTTTAGTGGTTTTCATGGTTTTTTAGTGTTTTAGGTTTTTTGGGTTTTTAGGGTTTTCAGGTTTTTATAGATTTTAGGACTTTTTGGTTTTTATGGTTTATTATTTTTTTACTTGTTTTTTAGGGTTTTTTAATATTTTTAGTATTTTTTGGGGATTAGTGTTTTATAGGGAATTTTTTATTTTTTATAATTATACCATTTTTAGGGGGTTTATTTCTTTAGGGTTATTTTATTATTATTTTGGTCTATTTGTGTGATTTAGAGGGTTTTAGTGTTTTACTTTTCAGGTTTTGTGGGAAATAGGTTTTCAAATGTTTTTTGTGGATTAATGGTTTTGTGGGAATTTTAAGGATATTTAGGGGTGTGAGGGTCTTTTATAAATATTTAGGATTTTAAGGTATTCTATGATTTTTAGGGTTTTAATTTCTTTCAATTTTTTTAGGGATTTTAAGGTATTTTAAGGGTTTTTATGGTTTTAGGAGTTGTGTGGATTTAATGGGTTTTATGTTTTTAGAATTTTTATGGTGGTTTTTTTTATTATCTAAATATTTGATTTTTAAGGTTTTGGGGGTTTTAATTTTTTAGGGGTATTAAGGTTTTTTAGGGGTATTAAGAGTTTTTATTAGTTTTAGTTCTTTAGTGTTTTATGGTTTTTAGAGTATCTTAGGTTCTTGATGGTTTTTAGGTATTTAGTGTTTTTTGTGTTATTGAGGGTTTTGGGGGGATTAGGGTTTTTTTGGTGTTTTGGTGCCTTTTAGGGTTTTCAAAGGGATTTTAGGGGTTTTCTATTTTTTTGGGGTTTTCTAGGTTTTTAGCATTTTTAGGTATTTTTAAAGTTTTTAGGGGGGGTGGTTTTATCAGTTTTTAGGGGGTTTATTGTTTTTAGTATGTAAGGGGGTTGGGTTTAATGGATTTTAGTGTTTCTTAGGGTTTATAAGGGTTTTCGAATGTTTAGAGGTTTTAGGGGGTTTTAGGACTTTTTATGCTTCATGAGTTTTTTTCATGTTTTTTGGGTCTTTTAGTGTTTTATGGTTTTTTTATTTCACATGGTGTTTAGGGTCTTTTAATTTTTTGGGGGTTTTGGAGATTTCTATTTTTTTTAGGTTTTTTGGGTCTTCATGGTTTTTATTATTTTTCAATACTTTTAGGATTTTTAGGGTTACTAGGTTCCTTTACGGTTTCATAGGTGTTTCTGTTTCTTTTAGGGATTTAGGTGGTTTGTTGGTTTTAGGGTTTTTTTAATGTTTTTAGGTTTTTATGAGTTCTAGGGTTTTTTGGGGGGGGGGGGGTAGGGGTTTTATTATTTTGGTGGTTTTAAAGGGGTTTCTTGAGTTTTTTGGTGGTTTTTATGGCCTTTGGGATTTTTTGTATTTTTTGGGTTTTTAGGGGTTTGTTAGGGTATTTTTGGTTTTAGGGTTTCTAGAGATTTTTAAGGGTTTATTGGTTTTTAGGTTTTTAAGGGGGTTTAGGGTTTTAGGTTTTTTGAATCTTTTAATGTTTTTAGTTTCTTTTAATTTTTTCAGGGTTTGAATTGTCTTTTGGGGTTTTTAGTTTGTTTTAGGGTATTTGGGGAATTTTTGGGAGGTTTTATGATTCTTATGCTATTTTTTGGGTTATATGGTCTTTTATTGGTTTGAAGTTTTTTATTGTTTTTAGGATCCTTTTGGTCTTATTGGTTCCTTAAAGGGTTTTAGTGTTTATATGGTCATTTTTGGAATTTAGAGTTTTTTTTGGGTCCATTGGAGTTTTTATTTTTTAGGGTTGTTTAGGATCTTTTAGAAATTTTATGTGGTTTTAGGGGTTTTAGGGTCATTTAGGGAGTTTTCAATTTTTGGGTTTTTTCAATTATTTTAGGATCTTTAGATTTTTTTATGGGTTTTAAGGGATTTTAGGTGTTTAGGGTTTTAAGGGTTGTTAGGGGTTTTATATTTTTCAGAGTCATTTTAGGGTTATTAGATTTTTTATGGTTTATATGGTTTTTAGGACCTCTTAGAATTTTTTGTGTCAATTAGGGTTTTAAGTGTTTTTAGAGTCTTTTAGGGTTTATAATGTATCCAGTAGTGTTTTGCGGGATTAGGGGTTCTAAGTGTCTTTTGTGTTTTTAGGTATCTTAGGGTTTTTTCATTTTAGGGTCTTTTGGGGGTTTTCGGGTTATTAGGGGTTTTTTTGTTTTAGGGGTTTTTTGGGTTTTTATCAAATTTGATGGTTTTTAAGACTTTTTATGGGTTTTTAAGATTTGGTAATGTTTTTAGGGCTTTTTCGAGGTTTTAGGAGTTTTTTGGTTTTTACAGGTTTTAAGGGGTTTATTGAGTTTTTAAGGTTATTAGGATTTTGGGGGTTTTAGGAGTTTTTAGGGTTTTTATTGTTTTTAGGGTTTTTTGGGATTTATTGTCATTGTTATTATTATTTTTTGTTTTCTGTTTTTTTCATTTTTCTAGGATTTTAAGGTTTTTTAGATTTTGATTCTTTTTGGGTGTTTTATGTGTTTTTTCCAGTTTCTATGGTTTTAGGGAATATAAAATTCTTTTATTATTTTCTATAGTTTTTAGTGTGTTTATGGTTTTTGGGTTTTTAAGATTTTTAGGGGTTTAAGGGTTTTTAGGGTTTTTAGTAGCGAAAAGGGCTTAGAGGGTTTCTATAGTTTTTAGGTTTTTTAGGGCTTTTTTATTTTTTAGGGGATTTAGGGTTTTTATGATGTTTATTGTTTTTTACCGTTTTATTGGGTTTTTAATGTGTTTTAGTCCTTTTAGTTTATTAGGTGTTAGTGTATTTTTGGGGGTTTAGGGGTTTTAAGGTTTTTTGTGTTTTTAGGGCATTTGTTTTTTAGCATTTTTACGGTTTTAGGGTTTTTATGTTTTTTGGGATATTAGTGGTTTTCTCTAGATTTTATGGTTGTAAGTATTTTTTTGTGTTTTTAGTGTTTTTTAGTTTTTAGGTATTTTCTGGGTTTTAGATTTTTTAAAGTATTTAGGGTTTTACTGTTTTTATAGTTTTTTGAGTTTTTTCAGGTTAGTATAATTTTTTAGGATTTTTGGGGTTTTTAGAGTTTTCAGGGTTTTTATGGTTTTTTGGGGGTTTAGGGTTTTTTGAGTTTTTTTGTAAATTAGTTCATTCTAGAGGGGTAGTTATTTTTAGGAATTATTAGGAAATTTTTTTAGGGGTTTTTATGGTATTCATAAGATTTTTAGGGTTTCTTAGGTTTTTTGAAATTTTTAAGGGTTTTTAAATTTATTTAAGTATTTTTAATGTTTTTACCATTTTTATAGATTTTTATTATTTTCAGGGTTTTTAGGGATTTTATAATTGTATTATAGTTTTTTACAATTTTTATGGGGTTTTGGGGTTTTTTGTATTTTTAGGGGCATTAGTGGTTTTTAATGTTTTATGGGATTTTTTGATTTTTTTGGATTTTTAGGGTTTTTAGGCTTTTAGGGTTTTAGGGTTTATGGGTATTATTGGGTTTTCGGGATATTTTAGAGGATTATGGTTTTTATATAATTTTTATGATATTTTAAGGGTTTTAGTGTTTTTTGGGTTTTTTGGGTTTTTAGGGTATTTTGGGGGTTTTAGGGTATTTTAGTTGTTTTTTATGGTTTTTTGGGATTTTATGAGTTTTTAGGGTTTATGGTGTTTTATACTTTTTATGGTTTTTAGGGTTTTTTATTTTATAGGTTTTTATGGATTTTAAGGGTTTTTCAGTTTTTATGGTTTTTAGGAAATTTTTGGTTGTATGGTTTTAGGCGATTTATGGTTTTAAGGGGTTTAGGGTCTTTAAGTGTTTTTAGGGCTTTTAAATATTTTTAGGGCTTAAGGGTTTTTAAGGGTTTGGGGTTTTGAGGATTTTTAGGAACTTTTAGGGATTTTAAAAGTGTTTTATGAGTTTCAATGGGTTTTTATTGTATTAGGGGTTTAAAGGGGTTTTGGGGGTTTTAAGGGTTTTTATGGCTTTTAAAGGGTTTTAGTGTTTTAGAGATTTTTTGGGATATTTAGGGTTTTAGGGGTTTTAGGGTGTTTTTTGTTTGTTTTAGGGTTGTTAGGTTCTTTTAGGGGTGTTTTTGGAGTTTGGGGTTTTTCTAATTTTTATATTTTATTGGTTTTTAGTGTTTTTATGCAGTTTTAATTTTTTTTTTGGTTTTTAAGGTTTTTAGGGTTGTATAGTCGTTTAATATTATTAGGTACGTTTGGTGTTTTTTGGATATTTAGGGTCATTATGGTTTTTTGGGGTCTTAGGTATTTTAGGTTCTTTTTAGGATATTTTCTGTTATTTTGGGTGTTTTAGGGTTTTATGTTATTTTTAGGGTTTTCGAGTATTTTTTTTGTTCTTTTGGGGGTTTTAAGGGGGATTTAGGGATTATAGGGGGTTTTATATTTTTTTAGTTTTTTGAGTGTTTTTATTATTTCATCAGGTATAGTGGCCTTTAGGTATTCTTATGGTTTTACGTTTATTTTATGGTATTTTAGGGGTTTTTAGGTTTTCTGGGTTTTAAGGGTTTTTTAGGGTTTTTTGGAGTTTACATCTTTATATGGATTTAGGGATTTTAGGTTCTTTTGTGTCTTTTAGTTTTCATAGGTATTTAATGGATTTTGGGTATTTTATAGTTTATATAGTTTTTTAGGGTTTGAAGGGGGTTTTAAGGGTTTTCAGCGTTCTAAATGGTTTTAGGGGTTTTATTATATTTAAGGTTTTAATGTTTTTTAGATATTTTAGAGTTTTTTGTCTTTTATGGTTTTTAGGTTTTTTAAAGGGTACTTTTTCCGTTTTAGGGTTTTTTAATGGTAATCTATGATCTTTTAGGCTTTTGTGGTATTTTTAGTGTTCTCTTCCTTTAAGGGTTTTTTTGGGTTTTTTTAGTATTTTATGGGGGTTTTATTATTTTTGTGGGTTTTAGGGTTTTAGGGGCTTTATGGCGCATTAGTGTATCATTGGTTTTAGGGTCATTTTAGGGGTTTATTGGATTTTATGGTATTTTTAGGTTTTATGGGTCTTAAGAGATTTTTAGAGTTTTTAGTGTTTTAGGGTTTATTTAGGGGTTTCTTGGTTTTTAGGGGTTTTTAGGGTTTTATAGTTCTTTAAGGGTTTTAAGGGACTGTTTAGGCTGTTCGTGTTTTTAATGATTTTTAGGGTTTTTATGATTTTATATAGCTTTTAGGGGTTTGAGGTTTTTTTGGGTTTTAGGGTTTCAAAGGCCATTATTGTTTTTGGAACTTCTATGTTTTTAGGGTTTGTGGGTATATTGGAGTTTTAAGGTTTTTAGGGACTTTTAGGGGCTTTACGGTCCTTATGTATTTAATGGTCATTTAGGGGTTTTAGGGGTTTTAGTGTATTATAAAGTTTTTATTGGAGTCTATGTGTAATGAGGGTTATTTATGGGTTCTTAGGTTCTTTTAGTATTTTAAGGGTTTTTACATTCTTTTTAGGTTTAGGGTATATGGTTTACTATTTACAGTGTAGGCTTAATATTATATGGCTTAGAGTTTAGGGTATATGTTTTAAGGTATTGGGTATAGGATATAGGTGTTAGGTTTTATGATTTAGGGTTTTAGGTGTAGGGTTTTGGGTTTTTGGTGTAGGGAATATGGATTCAAGTGTATCATTTAGGTTCTGTAGTGTAAGGTATAGGGTTTAGGTTGTATGTTTCAGGGTATAGGGTTTTATGGGTTTATGGGTTTTCAGTATTTTTAGCAATTTGTTGGGTTTTTTTGGATTTTGGGGTTTTTTATAGTTTTTATATGTTTTATGATTTTTAGGGTTTTATCGGTTTTATTGGTTTTTTAAGGCTTTTAGTGATTTGAGGGTTGTTTAGGGGGTTTAGGTATTTTTAGGATTTATGGGTGTTTTTTTGGATTTATAGGGTGTTTTAGAGTTTTTTGGGTTTTAGTATTTTTCATCAGATTCTATGTTGTTTAGGGTTTTATGGGTTTTAGGATTTTTTTAGGGTTGTAGGGTTTTTATGGTTTTAGATTTTTTAGGGTTTTAGGATTATTTTAGGGTTTTTAGTGTTTTTAAGGTCTTTAGATCCTTTACGTATTTTTAGGGTATTTTAGCATGTTTTAGGGGTTATATTTTTTTTTATGATTTTTCGGAATTTTTTTACAATTTTTAGGGTTTTAGGTTTTTAAGTTTGTTCTATAGTTTTTATGGTTTTTTTGGATATTTTTTTGGTTTTATGGGGTTTTGGATATTAAGGGGTTTTGGGGGGGGGGTTAGTTTTTAGGGTTTTTATCACTTTTTAGGGTCTTTTAGGTCATTTATGATCATTTTTTTGTTTTAATAGTTTTGTGGGTTTTGGGGTTTTTTAGTCTTTGGGGGTTTTAGGAGTTTGTTGTGTTTTAGGTGTTTTTATGGTTTGTGTGTAATATAATGGTTTTAAGGTGTTATTGGGGTTTAGGGTCTTTTTGGATGGGGTGGGGGGGTAGGATCTTTTAAGGTTTTGTGGGTTTTATGTTATTTGTAGGGTTTTGTGGTTGTAATGTACTTTTTTGGGGTTTTAATGGTTTTAGGGTGGTTTGGTGGGTTTTAGGAATTTTTTTTCGTTTTTAGAGATTTTGGGTTTATTTTTAATTTATGTATTTTCTTGGTTTTAGAGGTTTTTTGTGGTTTTAGATATTTTTATGGTTTTAATGTGTTTCCTTGTTTTTTTAGTGATTTTGTGTAGTGGTAGATTTTTTGTCTTTTAAATTTTTTAGAGTTTTTAGGGTTTTAAGGTTTTCTATGGATTTTGGTTTTTCAATGATTATTAGGGTTTTAGTGGTTTTAGGATCTAATACATTTTTAGGGGTTGAAGTATATTTTAGTGGTTTTAGGACCTTTTAATGGTTTTATAGTTTTTAGGGTCTTTTAGGGTCTTAGTTGTTTTAGGGTATTTTATGATTTTTATGGTCATTGAGAGTTTGTATGTTCATTCAGGATTTTTTTTTGTTTTTTTGGGTTTCTTAGTTCTTATCTAAAAGGTTAGGGTTTATGGTGTAGGTATTATGGTTTAAGGTGTATGGTATATGGATTATGGTGTAGGATTTTTGTTTTAGGGTGTAGGTCATAGGGTTTATGGTGTAGGAATGATTATAGGGTATTGGATTTATGGTAGTAGGTTTTGGGTTTATGGCATTGGGTAAAGGATTAATGTTGTAGGATTTAGGTTTTATTATGTTGGTTATAGATTTTTGGGTGTTGGGATTAGGGTTTAGTGTGTGGGGTGTAGTGTTTTCTTAGTTTTTTTATGGTTTTTAGGTGTTTTTATGGTTTCAATACTACAAAAAAGAATTTATCCAACGTTAGGGATTTAACAGCACTAGCTAAAAGAACTGTTGGAGACCCCCATCAATAGATCTATAAAATGTTTTTTTAATGTGAGACTTTAACGTCGCTTTTCTTTGTTGTCAAATAGGGTCTTTAACAGCTCTAAAAAGGCGCTGTGAAAGGGGGCCCTTTATCAGTACATGTAAAAAAACGTTTAATGACCCCCTTTAACCGCACCAATAAAAACACTAATAAGGGGGCCATTATCAGTGATAGAAAGAAAACACTGAAAATGTTATATTACACAAAAGAAATCATTAAAATATATATATATATATATTGATATAAATATAATATATATATTTAAAAAATATGTTTTAGATAAGGCTAAATAGGAATTTAGACATAATGTATGAGATATTTTGTGAAAATTTATTATAAAATAATTAAATAATATTCTTAATTAATACTTTGTTAATTATTATCATATAATAGTCATTTAGTAACAATTTAAAGATAAAAACTCAAAAACAATAATAAAATATTTAAAATAAGATGAAAACATAACTCAAACTTAAAATGGCCATAGATTTTGATCTGGGTGTCCGTTTGAGCTCTATCATATATCAAATTGAATCTAGTGATGATTTTACGCACTAACAACCAAGGGGTACCCATTTCATGTTTTATTTGTCCAAAAGGCCCAAAAGGCCTCCAAAACAGTGTTTTTAGTCGGGGTACACCAATTTTTTAACATTTGATAGTTTTTCATCCTCTTTTAGGGGGGGGGGTTAAATTTCCTTTATCAATGGGGAGTGGATTTATTCTCAGGGATAACTTTCATATTGATATTGTGGATTTGAAATTTTGTCCTCCTTCACAATGTACTGTTATTTATAATCAAATATAAAACAATATATAAATATTTTTTTATATTCACACATATAAATATATCTTTATAAATAAATATTTAAACATATTCACATATACAATATATTTCTCGATATATAAAACTCATCAATATAAAAACAAAATTCAATTTTATTTAAAATAAAATTCGGTGAATATTTATATTCCTATATGAAAAATTTCTATATAATGTTATATTTGTGTGTGTATTGAGAGGAAGATATATATTTATCTATATATTATAATATATATATATATGTGTGTGTGAATATGAATATATAATATATGTAAATAAATATAATTATATATAATTATATTTATATATGAACATATATATATATATGTTCATATTCATGTATGTATTTATTTATGAACACACACTCACACACATAAAAACATATTTTTTATATGTAATTAATAATATAAAAATAATATATATATATATATAAACATATATACATATAATCATATATATAAATATATGGATAAAAATTTAACAAAAAATATATAATCATATAGATATATCATAAAATGGAAAACAAAAAATATATATGGGAGTGGAGAAGGTGATAGCATATGAGTTGGAGGACTCCTATTTGAAACATGCTGGAGGTAGGGGCTAAATACCTAACAAAGGTGGAACAATAACTCATAAAGGTGGTGTGTGAATCACTAATAAATGGGGGGGTGGGAGGAGGTTCCTTTTAAAAAATATACCCCTTTATTAGCGGCCACTTTATCAACATTTTTTAGTGATGATAAATAGGGCCTTTAGCAGCACAAAAAATGTTCTCATAAAGGCAATATTTAACATCACTAACAAAGGCGCTGATAAATCCCCCCTTAAAGAGCGTTAAAAAATTTCTGATAAAGACACAATTTATCATCACTTTTTATTACCATTATAGGGGTGATTTATCAGTGCTTTTTAAGAGGGGTGTTAAATCCAACCCTTTAACATCGCTCAAATTATCAGTGCTTCTAATGCATTGATAAATCCTTTTAACTATCACTATTAAAGGAAATATTTGAAGTATTTTTTTTATCTGTTATATAGGTTTTACGGTTTCTAGGGTATTAATTATTTTTAAGGATATTATATTTTTAGGGGTTTATGGGTTTTTTGAGTTTTTATTTATTTTAGGGATTTTATGGGATTTTAGGTTTGTATGTTTTTATGGGTTTTATGTTTTTTAAGGATTTTTATTGTTTTTAGGGTTTTATAGGTTATTATGGTTCTAATGGATTCGGGGGTTTTAGGGATTTCTATTTTTTTATGGCTTCCATGGTTTTTGTGGGTTTTTTGGTTTTTTATGTGTTTTTACAGTTTTTATAGGTTTTTAGTGTTTTCATGGTTTTAAGGTTTTTTAATATTTTTTGGGTATTTATGGTTTTTGAGGATTTTTTGGGTGTTTTTTCATTTAAATGTTTTTTTATATGATAATGGGTATTGGTGTTTTAAGGGTATTTTGTGTTTTTTAGGGTATTTTATGGCGTTTTAGTTCTTTTAGGGGAGTTTTCCAGCTTTTGGGGTTTTTTATTGTTTTTTAGTGTTTTAATTTTTTAGGGTCCATTAGTATTTTTTAGTGTTTTAGGGTTTTTTGTGGTTTTACGATTCTTAGGGTCCTTTGGTGTTTTTATGGTTTTTGATAATTATTAGTTGTTTTACAATGTATTAGGGTATTTTTAGTTTTTATGATTTTTTGTGTCTTTTAGGTAATTTAGTTATTTTAGGGTCTTTTATGATTTCATTAGGTTTTAGGGTCTCTTAGGTATTTTTAGGGTTATTTGAGTTTTAGGTTCTTTTATGGTTTTTCGGGTTTTATGGTCTATTATGGTTCTTATGGTTTTTGGGTCCTTCGGAGTTCTTCAGGTCTTTTAGGTTTTTATGGTCTTTAAGGGGTTTTTTCACTTTATGGAATTTTACTATATTTCTCTAGTTTTTAATAGGATTTTTTGTATTTTTGATTTCATGTTTTTATAGGGTTTTAGTATTTTTATGGATTTATAGTAATTTTATTGGGTTATCGGGGTTTTCTAGTGTTTTTAGGTCTTTTAGGGTCTTTATGGTTTTCTTTGGTTTTAGAGGTGTTTTGGGTCTCTTTAGTAGTTTTACTGATTTTTTAGACTTTTTAATAATTTTTACAGAACTGATGGATTTAAGGGTTTTTACAGGTTTAAATGGTATTATTGTTTTTAAGGGGTTTATGGTTTATATGATTTTTAGTTGTCTTAGGGGATTTAGGCTTTTTTGGGGGGTGTAAAGGGGTTTTAGTGTCTTTTAGAGTTTTGTGGCCGTTAGGGGTTTTTAATGAATTTTATATATTTTTATGGTTTTTAGGTATTTAAGGTTTTATGTGTTTTAAGGGTTTTAGGTTTTTTAATGTTATTTGGTTTATTTGGGTTTTATAGATATTTTAGTTGTTTTCAATGTTTTTTTTTGATTCTTAACAGTTTCTATGATTTTAGTGGTTTTGGGTTTTTAAGTGTTTTATAGTTTTAATGATATTTTTGAGGTATTTTAGCAATTTTGGGGGTTTTTTATTATTTTTAATGTTTTTAGGAATTTTTACGGTATTCAGATGTTTTAGGGTTTTAGGGGTTTTAGGTTTTTTTTATGGTTTTAGGGTTTTTTGGGTTATAAAGGGTTTTTTTGTCTTTTTGTTTTAGGGTGTTTAGGGAGTTTTTATAGGTTTTATCAGGTGTTTTGTATATGTTTTTGGTTTTATAGGGTATTTATACGACTTTTTGGATATTAATGGTCTTTTAGTTTTATTGGGAATTTAGTGTCTTTAAGGGTTTTCCTTGTTATTTTGGTTTATTTTTTGTTCTTTTAGGGTCTTTTAGTTTTTAGGGATTGTATATATTTTTTAAATTTATTTAGGTTTTTTAGTGTTTTTATGGTATTAATTAATTTGTAGGGATTTAATGGTTTTTCTAGTTTTAATGCGATTGAGGCTTTTCTAGTATTTTTAATGTTTATGGGTTTTTAGGGTCTTTTATATTTTCAGTGTTTTCATGTCTATTTTTTCATTATTAAGAGATTTTATGTAATGTAATGGTTTTTTGGTTTTATAGATTACTTTAGGTCTTTTAAGGGTTTAATGGGTATTTTTTTGGGGTTTTACGGAGTTTTATTATTTTTAGGTATTTTAGGGAATTTTTTAGGTTATTTCTGGTTTTAGGGTTTTTTGTGTCTTTTAGGGTTAAGGGTAATGGTTTGAGGGATTAAGGTATATGGTATATGGTTTGGGGTGTGTGGTTTGGTGTATTTGTTATAGGGTGTATAGTTTAGGTTGTAGGGTCTTGGGTTTTGGGTGTAGGGTATAGGGTTTCGGGTGTAAGGTCTTAGTTTTAGGGTGCATTGAATAGGTTTTAGGGTATATATCAATGATTTTACAGTGTGGGGTATTGGGTTTTGGGGATTAGAGGGTTTTAACGGTTTTAGAGGTTTTTAGGGATTTTTTGGGTTTTATATTTTATAGGGGTTTTTTGATTTTTTGGGTTTTGAAGTGTTTTATAGGGTTTGAAGAAGTTTTTGTGTTCTTTAGTAGTTTTTAGGGTTTCTGTAGTTTTAGGGTTTATTGGGTTACTATGTATTTTAGGGTTTAAACGGTTTTTGTGTATTTCAGGGTTTTGCGGATTTCAGATGGTTTAATTTTTTAGGGTTTATGGTTTTAGTGTTTTTGTTGTTTTTAATATTTTTTGATGTTTTATTATTTTTGGGGGTTTTAGGGGTTTTTGAGTTTTTAGGGGATTTTGGTCTTTGGGGTTTTTATTATTTTTATGATTTTTAATAATTTTTATGTGTTTTAGGGTTTTAAGGTATTTTTAGTGGTTTTAGGGTTTTTATGTTTTCTTAGGGTTTTTTAGGGTTTTTATGGTTTTTATAATTTTTAGGGTATTCTATGATTTTTTAAAAAATTTAGGGTTTTTGGGTATACTATAATTTTTAATGTTTTAAGGATCTTATGAGGTTATTAGAATATTATAGGGAATTTCGGTTTGTTTGGTTTATTTTGGATTTTGTGGCGTACTTAATGTCTTTTACGGTGTTTTGGGTTTTTTATGATCATTTAGGGATTTAAAGGATTTTTAGTGTCTTTAAGGTTTTTCGATATTTTAAGAGTCTTTTACATATTTTTAATCATCTTGGGGTCTCTTAAAGATTTTGAAGGATTTTTAAGTATTTTTAGTTGTTTTAGGGTTTTTAGGTTATTTTAGGGTTTAGGTTCCTCTTAGTGTATTTATGTATTTTTAAATTCTTTTAGGGATTTGGGGTTTTTATTGTTTTGAGGGTATTTAGTTATATAAGGGGTTTAGGTTATTTTTAGATTTTTGGGGCCATTTAGGTTCTTTTTATGTTTTATGGTGTTTTTAGGATATCTAACATTTCTAGGTATTTTTAGGTTTTTCCCAAGGTTTTTATGTTTTTTAGGGTTTTAAAGGGTTTGGGGGGTTTTATGTGTTTATGGGTTTTTTTATTTTATAGGTTTTAGGGGTTTAACGTTTTTTAGAGTTTCTATTTGTTTTTATAGGTTTTAGACTATTTAGGGTTTTTAGGGGTTTTAGGGGTTTTATGGAATTTTTGGGGGTTTTATTGTTTTTAGAATTTGTAGGTTTTTTAAGGATTAATCGTTTTTTTAAATATTTTATGTTTTCTTTGGGTTTTTTGTTGTTAAGATGGTTTAGGTTTTAAAGTTGTTTTAGGGTAATGGGGTTCCTTGGTTTTTATGGGCTTTTATTGTTCTCTTATGGGTTTGGGGGGGGGGGGGTTATGATTTATAGTGGCTTGGGGTTTTAAGGGTATTTTTTGTTTTTTTTATGGATTTAGTGTCCTTTTTGGGTTTTTTAATTTTTTGACTTTTTGTGTTTTTGGGGGTATTAGGTGGTTTTAATGGTTTTTCTGTGTTTTGGGGATTTAGGGGTTTTAGGGTGTTTTATTGATTTATAGGGGTTTTAGGGTATATTGGTGCTTTGTTTGGTTTTTAGGGTCTTTTAGGGGTTTATGGATTTTTAGGGATTTTATGGTTTTTATGGTTTTATGGTTCATATAGTGATCTCTTATGTTTTTATGGTTTTTTATTGTTTAAAGGGATTTTAGGGTTTTAGTGTTTTTAGTATTTTTTGGGATTTTGGGTTTTAAGGGTTTTTAGGGGTTTTTAGAAATGTTTATGGTCTTTTATGATTTTGGGATCTATTAGTGGTTCTTTAGGGTTTTTAGGAACTTTTAGGGGTTTTAAGTTAATTGGGGAAAGTAAGTGTCAGACCAGGGTATTCTTGGACCCGTGTAATTTATTTGGAAAAAAGTAAACTCAAACAAGGGAAGGGAGGAGTCAATTAAACCACAACCAAAAAGCCCTGGAAACCCCCAAGAAACCCAAAAACCCACAAGAAACCCAAAAAGAACAAAAAAACTAGACATAGAAGAAATAAAAAAACATCTCCATCTGCACCTCCCAGCCAATTAACAACCTGCAGCACCGAACACAGTTTCGATCATCCATCACCACTTTTCCAAGCATATCCATCACCAGCAACACAATCCTTCTGGAATCAAATTCATAAATATCACCATTATCCCATCCCAGCCAAGCAGTAACTATCACCCAACAACATAGATTGTAAGAACCGTCACCTCCAAAAAAATCAGCTTCTAGCATTTCACACCAAAAAGTATATCCAGAAACACAGGACCAACAAAAGCCATGCCTTAAACCTATCAGCATCACCCATAACTCACTATTCACACCAAAAACCAGACAGTCCCTCCAACAACCTTGTAATATCACCTCATAGCTGGATAGTACCCAACGCCCCTCAACAGAACCAAAATCCATCACGAGGAACGACTCACAACCAATCCAGCCACATCATAGGAATCCATAGTCCAATATAGCAACCAGAATACAACACAACTTAACCCTCCCTTAATTGATAGCGTAAAACAAATACGAAGATGATGAACCAAAAATATGAACCAGTATCTTCTGTGAAAACCGATGACAAGAAGATCTGAAATCCCACACCAGATAAAGGATCACGCCAACACCAATTCGACGTAACTCCCTCCACATCTACCCTATCCTGTTGTGAATCTAGAGGATCCAAAAAAACCCTCCCAGACTCAGATCTGGAATAATATGTGAGGAATTATATTCTGATAGTAGAGACATCATGCCGTAACTCTGCCTAAGCTTGTCAGGTCTTCCATCGAGACAGCTGATCCGCTAGAAGGAAAACCTACAGAAGCTCCGAGGAGACTGGTGAAAACACAACATCTCTAACAACTAAAAAATCCAGACCATCACACCACACTTCTGGAAAAACTAGTCACACCTTCCACCAAATTATATGATCCTTTAGAATGAAATATTAAAGTATTAACTTTCACAAGGAAACTAATTAAGTAAGGCACGCCACAAAAGTCCGGAGCCCTCACCACTTCAAGTGATGGACACCACCCCAACCAAACCACGATGCCAACTCCAGGTAGGATAGGAGGCTAAAAATGAATGGAAGAAGTAGTAGATCAGTGAAACAAAACTGCCATATCCAGCAATAGATCAGTTTAAGGGGTTTTCATGTTATTTAAGTGTTTTTAGGGTTTTCATGGTATTTTAGGGTTTTGTCTATAGATTTTATGTTTTTGGGAGTAGCTTTTAGGATTTATGGTTTATGGTTTAGGGTTTAGGGTGTAGGGTTTAAGATTTAGGATATTGGGTATAGTGTTTATGGTATAGGGTTTTGGGTTTTGGGTTTTCTGTTTACAATATAGGGTATAGGGTTTAGGGTGTAGGTTAAAGTGTTTAAGGTGTACAACATGGGGTTTAGGTTGTAGGTATTAATTTATATGGTGTAGGTTATACATTTTGGATACAGGTTTTAGGGTTTAGGGTGGAGTGTATCGTGTATTGTGTTTAAAGTGTAGTGTTTTGGATTTAGGGTTTAGGGTATAAGGTTTACAGTGTAGGTTTTTGGGTTTGGGAAATTGGGTGTTTGTTTTTGGTTTTAGGTTATATAGTATAGGTTTTTGGTTGTAGGGTGTAGAGTATAGTTTGGCAGTTATAGTGTTTAGGGCGTAGGTTTCAGGGGTTATGGTTTAGGAATTGGGTTTAGTTTGTATTATTCATGGTTTTAGATGTAGGGAAAAATGATTATGAGGCAGGGTATAAGCATTAGGATATATGATATAGGGTTTAATGTGTACAATATTGTATTTAGTTTATCTTTCATAGGGTTTAGGGTGTATTTTATAGGGTCTAAGGTGTAGGGTATTGGGTTTTTGGTGTAGGATTTAGTGTTTAGGGTGTAACATATAAGGTTTAAGTTGTATGTGTATAATTTCGGTTCTTATTCTTGAGGTATGAGTTTCTTCGTTTTCTGTTTTCCTTAAGTGTTTTTGAGAAAAATAAGGAATATTGGTAAAAATCTCAAAATTTATGGGTACAGGCCATGGACTTTTCCACATGCCAGGTACTTTGGCCGTTTGGGATGAGTTTACAGGGCATGTAGGCCTGTCGGCGATGTAGGGTGTAAAAACTGACTACATTCCATGTACATAGTATATACACACCGTGTAATCAGTCAGCAGGTGAATAGAAAGGTGATGGGAGTAGCCACCAGCTGAGCGATAGTA
The DNA here is from genome assembly GCA_963277665.1 of Viscum album. Classification (NCBI taxonomy): domain Eukaryota; kingdom Viridiplantae; phylum Streptophyta; class Magnoliopsida; order Santalales; family Viscaceae; genus Viscum; species Viscum album. The sequence continues at coordinate 2,122,100,245 of OY728120.1, forward strand.
CACACTGTGTAATTAGAAATACACGTCATGTAATCAAGTCGACAGATGAATAGTGACGTGGTGGAAAGTTGCTGCGAAAGGAACTGTAACGCCCCGACCCCAGTTACCCAGAGTCGGTGCATTATTACATAACATTGGTATGATCACAAGAAAGATCAAATCTCAAAAGACCGATTGGTTTAGTAGCCTTGGAAATACTTGATATAATAATAAGTTTTACATTACATCATAAAATGAAAAACTACTACAACAACATAATCTCTCCATAATCCACACTCATATCCCCATATAATATCCCTGCAGGTCTTTCATAATTTACTTTTTCACTTCCTGGGAAAAATAAAACATAGAAAAGGGGTGAGCTCAAATGCCCAGTAAGGATAACAATATAGCGGAACATTCAAAAATAAGCATAAACATTTAAGGCAATGTATAACTAAAACAAAAGCCTTTCAAACATGAACTTTCAACATGGTACGACATAAATAAAATGAAATAATGCCATTTACTTATTCAAATGGATATTCTACTAATCGAATAATCACATGCAAAAATCAATAACCACTTTCATAATGTTGGAATGCATAATGCCAGACTATCATAACCACATAGCCAAGGCCTCGTGCCAAGACTACAAATAAGATTTTGTCAAGGCCTTGTGCCAAGACACTAGTTTGTCTCATGAGACCTACCGATGCATCGAGGAGCTATAGCGGGCTCCACCCGTCACTTATTAAGTCCAATGCATTCCCATATGAAAAGGTTTAAACATAACATAAACATTCGTATTAAATCTAGCATACGAAATGTCAATAATTTCACCATAAACTATGAATGTTATAAAAATAGCACATCCATAGTCAAACATATCACAAAACCTTCAATACAATATAGAAGTTTTGTATCATAATAAATCATCTTCAAATAATCTTAAAATCCATCAAAGGATGTTGACATAGATGAAATCAAAATTCTTTTTAAAGAAATATCTCCTTTTATTTTGAAATCATTTAATATCCATATAAAATAAAACATTTTCTTTGAAAATATTATTATAAGATTGTAAGGAAAGCTTTGAAGATTTTATAACGGCGTAAAATAACCGCACCCACCGTATAAGTTAAAAAAAACATTCTTACCTCAATTCTGTCGAAAAGGTTAAAAAAGACCTTGTTTTGAAAACGACGGAAAGATTCCTTTATAAACCTCTTATAAAAAGTCAAACAAGGGTATAAATGACTTTAACCCATATTCTTGTAAATAGTAAAAATGTTTTGAAATACATTTTTAAGAAACATGGATGTGGATGATAAAGATATCCCAGTAGATTATTACGTATAAACAACCTCGGATAATGAAGAGATTGTGAAATAACCATTACCTTGTACTTTTTCCTTGGTTGGGGTAGGTTAACCTCCTGTATAATGGTGAAATAATTGTTACTAAATTATACAAGAATCATATACATTAATATGATATCATATATGATCTTTTAATATCGATTTATAATAATATCTTAGTATTATCGTTGTTTCGGGTGTTAACTTACTTGTTTTCTTTTATATGTTTTGTTACGTAAGACCTTTTTGTAAAGGATAGGTTGTATATTATTCATATCCAGAATGATATCAAGTCCTTAAACATCATTTTTAAATCATCAAATGATAATTATACTTGAATGGATACGATGGAGAATGAATCTCATCGCGTTCGTGGAGACGGTAGTCCGTACGTACGCACGAGCGACAATATCATTCTTTTGATATTAAAATAATATATAAATGGATGGTATATCATATATACAGAATCATTAACATGTTATATTTATTATTTACATGAGTTACACATCATTATTATACCCATCCAAATAATATTATATTGAATAACAATTACACCACGACGTGGAGACCGTAGTCCGTATGTACGCACGTATGGTGACATGTTATTCAAAGGGTGGATAGAATACTGAATATGGTTGTACCATATTTATAATAACATCACAGTATATTTGAGATACTGGAGTTATTATTTTATAATGGTAAGAACAAAGGAAGAAGAAGTGGAAGAAGAAATGAACTTGGAGAAGGGTGGTGAAATCATTACCTCTTCTTCGGGTTCTTCATTTTGATTTGATCAAAAGGGCTCCTTAGGTTGGCTTTCTGATCAAACTAAGGCCTCTAGGTTGTAGTGAGGGATGTTGGGAGAGTATTTGGGCAGAGTTTGTCCGAACCAAAAGGTTTGAAGGTGTGAAGAAATGAGAAGGAGGAGTGCCCTTTTATAAGAGGGGTGAGGGGCACCTTTGGAAAAGCTAGAAATATTAATTTATAATAAATTAATATTCGGTTTCTAATGGCTCCAAAGCTTATTATTCAATGGTTAAGGTGGGGATAGGTCGAAAACCACTCAACCAATAGAATTTAGACAGGTTTGGGTACTTATATTAAACTTATCTTTAAGTATTAACTCTAAGTTAATTAGTTTCACTTTTACAATGTCTCTTTGTATTTTTATATAATATGGTTAATAAACTTACTATATACATCCAAGCGACACAAAAGTGGTCCATTAATGATGAACCTATCATGATATAAGTCTCTTGGCCGAACCTTAGATTTTTAGGAATTTAATATCAATTAAGAATATAATATTTGTTTTAAGAACTCTTTTATGTCAATTTTGACACTATTCAATAGTTGATTTTTGTGAAACTCACAACAGATTTATTACTTCTAACAAAGTCAATTAAATCAATCCTAATATATCATATTATCCTAGAAAATTAGTTTAATTCATTAAAAGTTTCATATTATATTTATTTGGGTATTTATAATATCAATTATTTTAATTTTTCACTATTATAGTAATTACTGCATCATCATTGTGTCATAAATAAAATAAATTATTTAATGTCTAAAAATTATAAATAAAATATCATTATGTAGGAAATCGTTTTAGCTTTCTAATGAATATTTATAATCTAAAATCCAACATATATAACCCTATGTAACAATTTTGTTTCTAAAAGATATATGCTTGTGTCATTTTTGTATTCATTTTAACTTAATTAAAATAAAGTGTCATTATCACATACAAGTGGATCCATGGGGTCCCAAAATAGACCCAAAGATTCCCATGGTCGACCATGTATCAACCAATATGGTTAAGACACGTTTTAGGGTAATTTAGTATTATTATAATATTTTTTTTAACCCTTATTTACCGGATTTACCCTTAACCATGGTAAATAAAATATTTACCGCAGTAATTATTCAAAATGTCTAAAAAAAAGTTACCTATTTACACAATTTGAACATCCTGATTCCAAATATGGAATCCATTTTCCTAAATTATAAACACAGAAGTGGCAGAAATTAATTTAAAATTAATTCCCGCTGTCAAAACAAAAAGCGTGTTTTTAAGAGATAATAACTATCAAAAGATTGACACTTGTTTATGTTCGGTTTAATTGTAAAATTTTTTCTAATGACCAACATTATATTAAATTGTAAAAATATATTCTAAATATACTTCAAAACCACTCAAATTCATAATTTATCACTATTAATTATTTTGATTAAAAAAGTTGTTTTTAATTAAAATTTAGTAATTTTCACTATTCATCAAAATATGAAAGTTATCCGAAAAGTACCAAAATTTCACCTTAGGCTAAATTTGATATTCCGAATCCAAAAATGAAGTCCATTTTAAAATATAAAATATATATAACTTCAAAATTTAGGTATTACTATTCATAACAGCTAGTTTGATTGGTTACGGTGTGTTAGAACTCGAAGTTGCGTACAACACACGCTACTGTTTTATTCAAAGGAAAGCGTACCGTGGAAGCATGGGATGTTTCATTTTAAATTTTTTGATGTCTCCATTTAGTCAAAAAGTTTAAAATATTGTATTTAAAAAGGTTTCACTATCAAAAGTTGATAAAAGTGCAATACTGAAAATGAATCTGTTCTTGCATTATGACTAAGAAACTCATAATATGGATTCTAAAATTATAAGGATTATATAAAGTTTAAAATTTAGTTAATACTATTCATGACCTCTTTTAATGGCTTTTTTTTTGGTATGTCGTGGTGAAATTGAACTCGGTGTTGCGTGTAGTGCAAGTTATTAAATTATTTTGAAGAAATAACACACTATGAAATCTTGGGGTGTTACATTCTCCCCCCCTTCAATAAATTGCGTCCTCGCAATTTGAAATTGTTCTTCGAAAATAAAAGTTTGAAAGTAGAAAATATATTTGTGGGAAAACCCACATCAGAAATTGGGTTACAAAAATTTAGTCTTAATATGAGGAAAAGAGAAATCAAAGGGTCACCACCAAATTATGATCTCGATTAGGAGAACATTGGTGGAAATTGGAGACATATAATCGGAGGAAAAACGTAAATATTTATAGGTAGTGTTTGAGGTCATCAATCACAAACAAGTATAAAATTGTGGTCCTTAAATTCATCAATCTATGATGAATTGAAATACCATCGGTTCAACAAAACATAGGGTATTAGGATAACACATTTTTGACGTTTCAAAGTATCCTAGTTGAAATCCCACATCGAAAAATGAATTAATGAGGCCTCTATTTAAAATAAAGAGTCGAAAGTATGAAGATTACCAAAAATAACACATACTAGGGTTCCATGTAGGAAAATATGGATATGGAAGAAAAATCTAACCATCAATTATCTGATGGATAGTGGTAGAGAACATGGATATAAAAAGGCCAACAATCCCAAAGCCAAAAATTAGTGATGATTTAAGGTACCATCTAGGAAAACATTTTTGTTCAAAGTTGCTTTTCTTAATATTGAGGAATTTATTTATGAGATTGGCTAAGATCATAAGGAGATATACTTACTTTATAATTAGAGTTTTATCCATTAATAAATTTCTACCACAAACTCATCTTTCACTCTAAAAGATAATAGAATGTAAAAAAATTCTATTTACACTATTCGTATAGGGTTCTAAAATAAACGAATTTATAATTCATCTACATGATCTTTTAAAAAATCTACATTATTTAATCCAGGACATCTCATAGTCCAGTGGTAGGTGATACACCCTTGTCGCCCTTCGGTTGCGGGTTCAAGTCTCGCAGCCTTGCCGGACGCGACGGGTTGCTGCCCGACCTCCGGGTTGTCCTTTTATGGCAATCCAAAATAATCCAAACTAGAACTATCCAAAATACTTCTGTCCAAACTCACAGTCTAACATTTATAAGGAAGGTAAACATAATATAGATCCTTTTTACCCCGTAATATCATATGAATACCTTCATCATGTATTACCATATTCCTTATTGATTACATTCATGCTCCCTTATTCCATATAGAATGCTGGATATACTTCATCAATCCAAAAATGTTTTAAACCCCAACAATGATGGAATATACAAATCATTAATCCGTTCCAAGGTAGTCAAGAATATCCAATATATTTTTTCCAAAATAATCATGTATTATTCGAAAATCACTACCTCGGTATCAGAACTATATTATGGTTTATCATTCTCTCAACCATATATTTTCCAAAAATTTATCCTGCTATTGAGTCACTTTTCATTGTTCCACACAATCTCAAGTCCTTAATGAAATAGTACTGCAGTACAATCCTTATATACTCCATAATTATTATAACAAGTACATTGTTGATACAACACTCAATTGACATAATCAACATAAGAACTCTAATCATTCCTCTTCATCTGTGGTAGTATCACAACTTGATTATTATCCAATAGCATCATTTGCGTCATAGTCTGATGACTGGGACATAGGTTCGTGTAGTGTCCAAACTCCTTGAAAATGAAGCATTGTACATTTGAAACCATTTTCTTACCCTTGCAGTCACGTACTTTGTTCCCTTTTCCTCCACACTTATAACAAACTCCCATTCCTTTCAGGCAAGTTCCAGGGTGTTTCTTTCCACAGTTACCACATATGGGAAAATTATTCTTTTCCCTCTTCCCTTTATCCATCTTTCTCTCTTCTATCCTTTTCTTCTCTTGCTTCCCTTCAAATCCATAGGACTCAGTAATCTCTTTACTTATCTTATCAATACATGATATTATTTCTTCATATGATGATAATACATGGGAGACTATTTCTCTTATAAATTCTAGCTTAAGACCATGAAAGATATGATCCTTCCTTCTCTTTGGATCATGTGCATTTCCAGAGTTCTCATTCCTTCTACTGGGCGCCATTTCTAAACAATGGCATAAACTAGATCAGTTTATGAATCAAAATACATAATCCCATACTTATAAAACACTTAACATAAATTGAACTATTTATGGATATAATCCATAATCATTTTTTTTCTTTGAGGATGTATATACTCATAATCCCTTCAAAATGATTTGTAAAGAAAATGTGAGTTATCCTAAGCATATCCCCCGGGAGTGTCGTAACCAAGAGTGCAGCAAGGCCCGTTGTCGTGCACCAGTTCCTGTTCGAGTCTAGCTCAAAGCGGTGTTTTCAGGTTTTACCCCTAGGTACATCTGTGCCAGAGCCGCCTCTACCTGCTCGTATCAAGACAGGGATGTATTGCTCGGAAAACTCACAAAATCTCTACAATACCAAAATTCTAGGAAGTTCTTCTATACTAATCTTCAAAGTTCATCTTAGGTCTACGTGCTCTAATCAGAGTTTATCTAAATCTAGCTTCCAAGGTTTGTACTAAACTTCCTCTGATACCAACTGTAACGCCCCGACCCCAGTTACCCAGAGTCGGTGCATTATTACATAACATTGGTATGATCACAAGAAAGATCAAATCTCGAAAGACCGATTGGTTTAGTAGCCTTGGAAATACTAGATATATTCATAAGTTTTACATTACATCATAAAATGAAAAACTACTACAACAACATAATGTATCCATAATCCACACTCATATCCCCATATAATATCCCTACAGGTCATTCATAATTTACTTCTTCACTTCCTGGGAAAAATAAGACATAGAAAAGGGGTGAGCTCAAATGCCCAGTAAGGATAACAATATAGCGGAACATTCAAAAATAAGCATAAACATTTAAGGCAATGTATAACTAAAACAAAAGCCTTTCAAACATGAACTTTCAACATGGTACGGCATAAATAAAATGAAATAATGCCATTTACTTATTCACATGGATATTCTACTAATCGAATAATCACATGCAAAAATCAATAACCACTTTCATAATGTTGGAATGCATAATGCCAGACTATCATAACCACATAGCCAAGGCCTCGTGCCAAGACTACAAATAAGATTTTGTCAAGGCCTTGTGCCAAGACACTAGTTTGTCTCATGAGACCTACCGATGCATCGAGGAGCTATAGCGGGCTCCACCTGTCACTTATTAAGTCCAATGCATTCCCATATGAAAAGGTTTAAACATAACATAAACATTCGTATTAAATCTATCATACGAAATGTCAATAATTTCACCATAAACTATGAATGTTATAAAAATAGCACATCCATAGTCAAACATATCACAAAACCTTCAATATAATATAGAAGTTTTGTATCATAATAAATCAACTTCAAATAATCTTAAAATCCATCAAAGGATGTTGACATAGATGAAATCAAAATTCTTTTTAAAGAAATATCTCCTTTTATTTTGAAATCATTTAATATCCATATAAAATAAAACATTTTCTTTGAAAATATTCTTATAAGCTTGTAAGGAAAGCTTTGAAGATTTTATAACGGCGTAAAATAACCGCACCCGCCGTATAAGTTAAAAAAAACATTCTTACATCAATTCTGTTGAAAAGGTTAAAAAGGACCTTGTTTTGAAAACGACGGAAAGATTCCTTTATAAACCTCTTATAAAAAGTCAAACAAGGGTATAAATGACTTTAACCAATATTCTTGTAAATAGTAAAAATGTTTTGAAATACATTTTTAAGAAACATGGATGTGGATGATAAAGATATCCCAGTAGATTATTACGTATAAACAACCTCGGATAATGAAGAGATTGTGAAATAACCATTACCTTGTACTTTTTCCTTGGTTGGGGTAGGTTAACCTCCTGTATAATGGTGAAATAATTGTTACTAAATTATACAAGAATCATATACATTAATATGATATCATATATGATCTTTTAATATCGATTTATAATAATATCTTAGTATTATCGTTGTTTCGGGTGTTAACTTACTTGTTTTCTTTTATATGTTTTGTTACGTAAGACCTTTTTGTAAAGGATAGGTTGTATATTATTAATATCCAGAATTATATCAAGTCCTTAAACATCATTTTTAAATCATCAAATGATAATTATACTTGAATGGATACGATGGAGAATGAATCTCATCGCGTTCGTGGAGACGGTAGTCCGTACGTACGCACGAGCGACAATATCATTCTTTTGATATTAAAATAATATATAAATGGATGGTATATCATATATACAGAATCATTAACATGTTATATTTATTATTTACATGAGTTACACATCATTATTATACCCATCCAAATAATATTATATTGAATAACAATTACACCACGACGTGGAGACGGTAGTCCGTACGTACGCACGTATGGTGACATGTTATTCAAAGGGTGGATAGAATACTGAATATGGTTGTACCATATTTATAATAACATCACAGTATATGTGAGATACTGGAGTTATTATTTTAGAATGGTAAGAACAAAGGAAGAAGAAGTGGAAGAAGAAATGAACTTGGAGAAGGGTGGTGAAATCATTACCTCTTCTTCGGGTTCTTCCTTTTGATTTGATCAAAAGGGCTCCTTAGGTTGGCTTTCTGATCCAACTAAGGCCTCTAGGTTGTAGTGAGGGATGTTGGGAGAGTATTTGGGCAGAGTTTGGCCGAACCAAAAGGTTTTATGGTGTGAAGAAATGAGAAGGAGGAGTGCCCTTTTATAAGAGGGGTGAGGGGCACCTTTGGAAAAGCTAGAAATATTAATTTATAATAAATTCATATTCGGTTTTTAATGGCTCCAAAGCTTATTATTCAAAGGTTAGGGTGGGGATAGGTAGAAAACCACTCAACCAATAGAATTTAGACAGGTTTGGGTACTTATATTTACCTTATCTTTAAGTATTAACTCTAAGTTAATTAGTTTCACTTTTACAATGTCTCTTTGTATTTTTATATAATATGGTTAATAAACTTACTATATACATCCAAGAGACCCACAAGTGGTCCATTAATGATGAACCTATCATGATATAAGTCTCTTGTCCGAACCTTAGATTTTTAGGAATTTAATATCAATTAAGAATATAATATTTGTTTTAAGAACTCTTTTATGTCAATTTTGACACTATTAAATAGTTGATTTTTGTGAAACTCATAACAGATTGATTACTTCGAACAAAGTCAATTAAATCAATCCTAATATATCATATTATCCTAGAAAATTAGTTTAATTCATTAAAAGTTTCATATTATATTTAGTTGGGTATTTATAATATCAATTATTTTAATTTTTCACTATTATAGTAATTACTGCATCATCATTGTGTCATAAATAAAATAACTTATTTAATGTCTAAAAATTATAAATAAAATATCATTATGTAGGAAATATTTTTAGCTTTCTAATGAATATTTATAATCTAAAATCCAACATATATAACCCTATGTAACAATTGTTTTTCTAAAAGATATATGCTTGTGTCATTTTTGTATTCATTTTAACTTAATTAAAATAAAGTGTCATTATCACTTACAAGTGGATCCATGGGGTCCCAAAATAGACCCAAAGATTCCCATGGTCGACCATGTATCAACCAATAGGGTTAAGACACGTTTTAGGGTAATTTAGTATTATTATAATATTTTTTTTAACCCTTATTTACCGGATTTACCCTTAACCATGGTAAATAAAATATTTACCGCAGTAATTATTCAAAATGTCTAAAAAAAAGTTACCTATTTACACAATTTGAACATCCTGATTCCAAATATGGAATCCATTTTCCTAAATTCTAAACACAGAAGTGGCAGAAATTAATTTAAAATTAATTCCCACTGTCAAAACAAAAAGCGTGTTTTTAAGAGATAATAACTATCAAAAGATTGACACTTGTTTATGTTCGGTTTAATTGTAAAATTTTGTCTAATGACCAAAATTATATTAAATTGTAAAAATATATTCTAAATATACTTTAAAACCACTCAAATTCATAATTTATCACTATTAATTAATTTGATTAAAAAAGTTGTTTTTAATTAAAATTTAGTAATTTTCACTATTCATCAAAATTTGAAAGTTATCCGAAAAGTACCAAAATTTCACCTTATGCTAAATTTGATATTCCGAATCCAAAAATGAAGTCCATTTTAAAATATAAAATATATATAAATTCAAAAAGTAGGTATTACTATTCATAACAGCTAGTTTGATTGGTTACGGTGTGTTAGAACTCGAAGTTGCGTACAACACACGCTACTGTTTTATTCAAAGGAAAGCGTACCGTGGAAGCTTGGGATGTTTCATTTTAAATTTTTTGATGTCTCCATTTAGTCAAAAAGTTTAAAATATTGTATTTAAAAAGGTTTCACTATCAAAAGTTGATAAAAGTGCAATACTGAAAATGAATCTGTTCTTGCATTATGACTAAGAAACTCATAATATGGATTCTAAAATTATAAGGATTATATAAAGTTTAAAATTTAGTTAATTCTATTCATGACCTCTTTTAATGGCTTTGTTTTGGTAAGTCATGGTGCAATTGAACTCGGTGTTGCGTGTAGTGCAAGTTATTAAATTATTTTGAAGAAATAACACACTATGAAATCTTGGGGTGTTACAGGAATAGTTAAAAATTGGAAGTAAACGCAATGTACTTGAAAGTACACACTGTGTATTGATGTTTTTTAATAAACGGGAATTAGACACCTCTTTTGGAATTGGAGGTAGTGATTTTGTTTGGAGCACCGGGAGGGGAGGTCGAAGCCAGGAAGAGCTCCAGATCGCACACCAGAACTCGGATTCTTCCATCGTCAATCACGTTTGTACCGCGCGGGTAAGACCTTCCCTCTCCATGAGTTTTGAATTTTAATTATTTCCTAAGGGGATGTTAATTTTTTTTGAATGGGTTATCGTTCTTCCCAAAACTCCGTTGTTCTTGGTTGTTTCGGGAGTCTTCGTTCAAGTATATCGATCAGAGGAGATCGAGGTAGGTGGTCTGGTGTTTATTTCCAACTGTTGAGTTGTTTTTGTGTACCATTTTTCTATAATCCCATGTTTGGTGTTTCGTATGACTGAGACCTTGACTGATTAAATACCAATAATTACACAGGTAATCTTTTGATTATGTATAAAATGTTATTTGGGACTGTTTCCTTGATCCTAGGCCACCACGTTGGTGTGGTTCCCTTGTTTATCCATTTGGCCAGGATACCTATGGGTCTGCTATGATTATAGTATGCTTTGAGTTTTCATGAGAGAAAATATATATAATTTCTTGCTTATGTGTTGGGCTCGGCCCAGTTACTTGAATAGAATGAGGTCAGTGTTTTTCTAAGCCTGAGGGAAATGTTTCGTTTAGCCTGAGGGAAACATTTATCATGCTTGTGGGTAGTAGCTTATGTGCCTGAGGGTGACATCGTGTATGCCTGATGGAGATATTTGTTATGCCTATGGGAATTCACCTACGAATTTTCATTCTGATTACATGAGGGTACGTTTTTTCATTTCTGACGACAATGTTTGCTTTGAATATTCATTGTGGTTATTTCTTATGTTATAACTTCCAAACTAAAGCACATTCTTGGTATTGTTTTTCCTTCTACCTGTTAGATAGCCTATTGTGGTTTTGCTACGGCACTGTATAGGAGATTTTCGACTGAGGCGGAGACTCGGGAACATATAATTCAATTATATTAAATTGCTAAAAAATAATTAAATGGAAATGGAATTTGTAGGAGTATCTTATTTTGAGTACTTCCTATATTACTATATTTTTTATTTTTATACTGTTGTTGGACAATTTCACCGTCAATTGGGCACTGGAATTTGGTGGTCGCCTACTAGGATTTATTTCTCACACCCTGTTTGGGTCATATCTTGGGCCCAAATAGATTATATTTCTACAGGTGTTTATAAGGGAAAGAGTCCCTATACAGGTACTTGATTGTTGAAAACGAGTAGGAGAGCATGGGACCGAGCATAGGCTTGCGATGTTGCAGATTTTTTATTGCACAATTTTAGTTTGCTTTGTTGTACTTGGTACTCAATACTGTCTTGTATTAAATTGAATTGTATCCTATTTTGTCTACTTTCATAGAAATAGGACATATTTCATCATCATATATATTTGACTTTTGGTTATCGTTTTCTTCATCACTATTGTCCTTTCAGCTTTATATTGTTTACTAGATCTGTTTTTTGTATGTTTGTATTTTCTCTACTGTGCTACACATTGAGAAAAGAGAGAATAGTTTCCCCACTATTATACCTAGGCCCTCGTTGCTAGTTGGAAGCCTCTGGCGTTGGGGAAATGTGCTTGAGGTCATGTGACCAACCAAGTTCGGGGCACCCGTTGAGTGGCACCTGGATCTGGGATGTTACAAAGATGTATCAAAGGCAGGTTATTTTCTTTGACTTACTGTTTGGAGCCTATAGTCAGGGATAGGATGGAATTGGTATTTGGTAATAAGTTGTTCCTGGGAGTAGCTTTCCCATGTATAGGGAAAAGCCAATTTATCTCATTTAATTTCAATTTATCTAGTTTTTCAATTTCACTGTTGATTTGATTTTCACCATTGGGTGATGCACTTTTAGTGTGCTGTTAACATTTTTATACTGGATTCTATTTAGTTACAACCTGATGAGATTAACGTGTTCCATCTCATGCTTCATTTAGGAACATGTTAGAATCATATGCCATGCATAGTTTCCATTCCATGTAGTTTCATTAGAATTTGCATGTTGTTGTGATAGATGTTGTTCTAGAAAATACAGGTTGTTGTGATAGGTTCCTTGATAGATATGCCTACTATTGATAGGGTATGGGTAAATGTTACGGTTGGGTTGATGGATGCTAAACATTGGTTCCTGATAAGTATGGGCTCTCTTGGACTGAAATCTAACAGATCATGATCTAGCCTTTTTTGCCTTCTATACTATAATGTGAAAGCTCGAGTGAAAAACATTGGTTCACGGGGATTATGGGTCCCCATGAATTGGAATGTGGCACACTGACTCTTGAAATTTAAGAAAAGAGGAGCTCCCGAGTAGTTTTCAGGTCAAATATATGGAAACCCAGACAAAACGGCCTGTGGTTCTATAAACACACGCCATGTACTCTTCTGTTTGGGAAGAAATGAAAAAAATTTAAGTACACACTGTGTACCTTATATACATTCCATGTAGTTTCTAACCATGTCATAGGACATGTAGGCAGAGAAACAGGATGGGAAAACACTAGAGGGAACATGTCGTGTACCGGTTGTACACGCTATGTCACTAACAACACTGATTGAGAAAACGTTTCTTAAACATGCCATGTCAATGCCGAACACACCGTGTAGTTTTATCTGGGAACTCTTCCATGTAACTAACAACACGGGTCGGTGTTATCCTTTCTAGTACATGCCATATAACTTGTGGGACACACCATGTAGTCTTGACCGATAAGAGACCTTGTAGACTTGGTTGTGTGGCTAGGGAAACAGGGTGGTGTATACACCATGTGAAGGTTTAATACGCCATGTAGTGTTAGCCGAGTAGCCATCCATGTCAGTAACAACCTGGGAAGTTGGAATCTAAGACGTACACGCCGTGTCTATCTGGAACACACCGTGTAGTGTGATATGTGTACTCGGTCGGGTCACGAACAGCACGGGTTGGTGAAGCTTATCTAGTACACGCCGTGTAGTCCTTATAAATGTCGTTTAGTCTCATTAAAAAGATAGATATGTGGCTAATCCATGTAGAAGGACTCAAGCATGGGAAGAAAATTCAAGTACAGACCGTGTGTGTGTGGATAACATGTTGTATGTTTGGGGTGTTACAATATCAGTTTTGGCAGAAGTACATGCCCATGTGAAGGACATAAGGGAACACACCCTGTTGTCTTGTTTTGTAAAATTTGAAGGTTTTCTTTCTCATGTTCCCTTATTACGCTTCCAGTTCTTAGTCCTTGATGATCTTAATCTAAGTCATGCGTTTGTCCTCATAGTGTCATCCGGGCAAGATGACCTCCAGTTGTTCGCCAAGAGAGAGAAAATGATTATACTCCAGAGATAGTAGGCCATAGGCTACCGATGGATCCTCCAGCAGTGCCAGATGTGGCACCAACCGTTATAATGGACGCATGCACAGATGCACAGTTCTGTGAAGGGTTCATGTGGTTTATGTAGACAATCCAAGGAACACCGCCGGTTGCCACTACTATGGCAGAGCTGACACATATATTTCAGCAGAATCATCCACCTATGTTTTTAGGGGATGGTGGACCACAACCTATGGATTCATGGTTGGGTTCTATGCAGACTATCTATGAGAATCTAGAGATGCCTCTGGGGAAGAGGGTCAAGCTTGTTTCTTACATGTTTCGTGATTCCACCAAGAGATGGTGGGATTCTACCACCCAGACTGAGCATCATCAGGACATGGAGACAGAGGATTTTCATGTAGTATTCTTTGACTTTTTCATTCTGGAGATGCAAAGGGCAGATCGAGCTCGAGATTTCATGAATCTACAGGAGGGCGCCACGTCAGTGATGGACTATTCTGCCCACTTCACTGAGCTACAACGTTTTTCTCCTATTATGGTGGATGATGAGACGTTGAGTGCTAGATTCTTTGAGGATGGTCATCAATATGACATCTGAGTGCTGGTGAATGTTTTCAGGTTACCTATAGTGAATGCTATTATGAACCAAAAACTGATTACTGACCGGAACCTGCTGGATGATAGTGGTGCAGGCCAAGGTGGTTCGACACCAGTTTTTGGTACTATTTCTACAGGTAAGAGGAAGAGGCAGATGGATTTCTCTTACGGTGGTATTACTACATAGAATAATTCTTTAGGTGGACAGGTCATGTGCTACCAGTGTGGTAAAGAGGAGAACAAGAGACCTCAGTGTCCAAGTGACCCAGTGGAGTGCCAAGCTTCTGGAAAGATGGTTCATCTCATGTGTTTTTGCAGGCTGTTTCCACAAGTGGCTAGAGAGGGGAGTTTTGTGCAGACTTCGTGTGCAGGATTAGGGCAAGCAGCTTCATACAATTTAGGGAATTGGAATACGTCAGGATGATCAGGATGAGGGGGTGGTTGTGGTTGTGGTAGCCAGACACCAGCATCTCAAAGACAGCAGGGCGGGTCAGCTCAGGGTAGGTAGGCTGTGTCGTAGGGCCAATGCATTGGGCAGACATATGAAGTGCAATAGACCCAACATGTGTAGGATCCCATACCATCCACTGTTATAGGTACTATTCTAGTTTCTTCTGTTTTATCTTCGGTACTTTTTGATACTAGTGTTACACATTTCTTTATACTTATGCCTATTATGGAGAGCCTTGGTCTCTGTGTTTCTTCTTCTTCTTCTATCATGACGCAATACACTCTGTTGGGAATTAGAATGGTAGGTGTGCGACAGTGAAAGGAGTGCCCCCCATAGGTTGGTTAGTGTCACTTTCTATGGGACCTCTACGTAATAGAGATGACGAGCTATGATGTCATTCTCATGATGGACTGGTTGGAACCCATTCGAGCCTTTCTAGATTGCTATCATCGTAGGGTGAGTTCCACATCACCAGAGGGCAGAGAGTTTCTATAAAAGGCCAAATGGGATGTCCATGTGATCCGAGATGGACTCAAGGATTGTGGGAGAGGTGGATTGAGATCCCAGATTGCGCGATTATATATGGATGACTAGGGAAATTGTCAGAAGGATTTCCCTCCAGTGTTTGATCATTTCAGGGATGTCTACCCTGAGGACTTTTCAGGTCTACCTCTGTAGAGAGAGGTGGAATTCTCTATTGAGCTTGTGCCAGGAGTGGAACTGATGTCAATTCCTCATTATAGGATGGCTACAATAGAGTTGCACGAGCTCAAGAAAAAGTTAGATGAGTTATAGTAAAAGGGTTTCATCTGACCCAGTACTTCTCCTTGGGGTTCACCTGTCCAGTTTGCAAAGATAGAGGATGGTACCCTCAGACAATGTGTGTATTATCAGAAGTTGAACCAGTTTATAGTTAAGAACCGATATACCTTGACAAGGATTGATTATCTTTTTGATCATATTCATGGAGAACGAGTGTTGTCGAAGATTGAATTGAGATCTGGATATCTTCAGTTGCGCGTTAGACCATCAAATATACCAATTACAGGATTTTGGAGTAGATATGGTCTATATGAGTACTTGGTCCTGCCGTTCGGGCACACAAATGCACCAACAGTTTTCATGGCATTGATGAATTGTGTGTTCTACCCTTTTCTGGAATATTTTGTGGTAGTCATCATGGATTTTATTGTGGTGTACTCTCACACATGACATGACCATGCTACCCATCTTGAGATCATTCCGAGTACACTGAAAGAGCATCAGTTATATGCTAAGCTCTCAAAGTCCCACTTTTGGATGTACTATATTCACTTCTTGGGTCATATTATCTCAGAGGAAGGAGTAGTGGTAGACCCAGAGAAAGTGAGAGCAGTAGTTTACTGGGAGTATCCTAAGAACATGTTTGAAATACCAAAATTTTTGGGATGGGCTAGTTACTACAGGCACTTTATATTGGACTTCTCTTGCTTAGCAGTGTCATTTATGGGTTTGACTAAGAAGGGTGTGATGTTCATTTGGTCAGAATCTTGTGAGATAGCCTTTCAGAAGATGATGGGAAGGTTGAAATCCCCACCGGTCCTGATAGTTCCAAATCATGGGAAGGTCTATACAGTTTACTGTGATGCATCAGGTATTGGACTGGGAGCAGTGTTGATGCAGGGCGATCGAGGAGTTGCGTACGGGTCTCAGAATTTGAGGGCACATGAGAGGAATTACACGACACATGATATCTATAGCGACTAGTCATTTTATTACATTACTATATCATCATTTCAAATATAAACAACATAATATTATTACACATAGTGGATCCAAAGGTTTATTGTATTGGGAAAACTAGGACCACACATAACAAATACAACATCAAGCATAAACATTTATTTAATTTCTTCTTCTCTAGCTTCTTATTGGCACTTTTCCTCTCCTTAGTACATGTATCCACCTGAGGATATACATCAATAGTGGTGAACTAGAAGCCTAGTAAGAGGGTAGGTAAGAACAATATAGCATGTGGTGAGCATAATCATCACATGGGAAAAAGACCATGAACATGAGAGCAGCATAAATAAATGACTTGAAATGTGGGAATGCATAAAAATGAAACATCATGTCTTAGTGGTTAACGGACACACAAAATTTTGAACCAAGATAGAATCTTGTTCACAAATCATTTCACATTTAATCATGAGATTCATCACTTTACCCAATGTATTGGAGCACTATATATTTTCGGGCGCACCCGTCACATTTAAACATTCATATTGTGCTATATAATTTTGGGCGCACCCATCACATCATAACCTTATCATTTATCATGGATGACACAATGAATATACAACATA
The DNA here is from genome assembly GCA_963277665.1 of Viscum album. Lineage (NCBI taxonomy): Eukaryota > Viridiplantae > Streptophyta > Magnoliopsida > Santalales > Viscaceae > Viscum > Viscum album. The sequence continues at coordinate 2,122,117,883 of OY728120.1, forward strand.
AATGAACATAACTAAGCCATGAAAAGGAATGGGTTTCAACTCATAAGAACACATTCATTAACTTTGGGTTCCCAAAAGAAATAGGGAACAACATACTCGATACAAGAACCATCAACCTTGAATGAGAGGTAAAAGGTGAGTTCTTAAAAGAAGAGTTCTTTTGGAAAACAATTCGATTGACATAAACTTTAGTAGAAAACATGTATACCCCAAAAAAGGTAATATATTTATGAACAAATGATCTTTATGGAGATACCATATCAAAAAATGGAGTGAAAGAGGGAGAACCCGAAGGATGAAAGTTGGGTTCAAGAATTTCCCCTTACCTTGTACCAGAATGCTTCCTTCACTTTAATGTCATATATAATGACATTATATTCATTAATTAGAAATACATAACCATTTTTAAATTACTATGGTTAATTATGGTTTCATTATGTCATATTATATTCCTTTGGATGACTTATAGAGTTTAAAAACACTGTTCGGGGATGTTCGTTTTTATGGTTTTTCATGGGTGGTTCACATGTATTTTTAAATTGATGTTTGGGTAGAACGTGAGAAAACATCCAAAAAAGATATTAAATTTCATTAATTATATTTCAGACGTTTTAATTTTCTTATAATTAATTATATAATATCCATGTGGATGAATCATTAGATAAGAATTAAATGATGGTTATTTTGGTCAATTTGGGCAGTTTTTGGATCAGAACGAACTTGTTTTAACTTATCACTTAGTAATATGGCCATAGGTTATTTCTAGAACATTAAATATAACATAGTACATATAAAATATTCTGTTTCAGCCATAAAAATGGGTTCATGGCCTGATCTAAAGGTAGAAATGGATGAAGAAAGCATGTCGTTCTTGAAGGTGATAAATTAACACCTCACGAACAACGTTCTCTTTAATAAAATATAATGAAGAGGGAAAGGGGGTTGGATGATATAATATCCTATTATAATCATAAAATTATATTATATTTATAACACTAGAGTTACAATACCATTTGGATGATGATTGGTGGGGAGAGAACAAGAAATGAACTTGAACTTGAAAAGAAATTAAAGGAGAAGAGGAACAGAAAATACCCCTTGAATCCTTCTTTTGAGAACCACATTAAGGGGATAAGCTTGTTATTTTTATGAGACCATAAGCTATTTGACGTGGGGGAGGGTCTAGTGAAGGTTTTTGGGCAGAGTTTAGAGATTTTTGGAGCTTTAGAGGCGTGAGGAAATGAGGGTGTGAAGGGTGGCTTTTATAGTGGAGGGGAGAGGGGTTTCCTTAATATAAAATTCATTAGTTTATTAATTTCCCATGAGAAAAGTAATAATGAGTCTTTAATGACCAAAAATAGTAATTTTATCATGTGATCCCGAACTAGGTGGGTTTACATCAGCAGAGAATCATCGATGACTCAATTAATCCATTATTTAGTATTTATTGTAAATTATCAGATTCTACTAATAATAAAAAATTCAAGTATCTCATAAAAATCCCCAAAATTTGCCCCAACCATTTTTTGACGTGTAGAATCCAAAAATGAATTCCATTTTTGAAAAATAATTTTCTAATTATTATTAATTTAATATTTAATTAAAATTAAATTTTACTTAAAAAATAGTTTTAAGATTAAAACTGATTTTATAGTGCTTTCAAAAATTACGTAGGGTCTTATAAAATTATCTAAAAACTATAAGACATTGATACAATAAATTATTAATAAATTTTAGTGAAGTAAATATTCTTTTATATTAATTAATTAATTATAATTAATTATTTATGACTTACAAAATACAAAAACATTTACTAAGGTCAAATTGTCATTTTTTAAGATGTCTAAATTTTATTTAATTATTCATGGATAAGGTTACTCTTATGTTGGATGATTTACTATTCATAAGGGTAATATTACTATTCATAAGGGTATGATACTATTCCTAAGGGTAGTTCACTATTCACAAAAAATTATTTTTGTTTCATTAGACTCCAAAATTCATATTGAACACCACCATGTATGATGGATTTTCTAAATTTCAAACACAGAAGTGAAAAACTTATGTTTAAAGGTCACTTAACACTTAGTAGTTCATTATGTTGTGTTTTCATGTTTTTTATGACAATAATATAAGAAGGGAATTTCCATTAAAAAACTGTGGGTCGTTACATTCTTCCCCCCTTAAGAAATGTCACCCCTGAAATTTCACTTTACACAAACAGGTGAAGGTGTTTCTCCTTCGTAGCCTCTTCTGGTTCCCAAGTTGCTTCCTAAAACATTTGGTTCCTCCACAACACTTTGACAAGATGGGTTGTCTTGTCGAGTAGAACCTTATATCTCCGATCCAGAATTTTTACTGGCTTCTCCTCATTGGAGAGATCATCTTCCAGCTACATCACCTCTGAGTTTAGTACATGTGAGATATCTGGTATTTACTTTCTCAGTAGTGATACATGAAACACATCGTGAACATGAGCCTTATTCGGTGGAAGTGCAAGATGATAGGCCACAGCTCTTATGCTGTCAACAATTTCAAAGGGGCCAATATACCTTGGTCTTAGCTTCCCTTTCTTCCCAAATCAGATGACTCTCTTCCATGGAGATATTCGAAGGAAGACTTTATCTCCAACATCGAACTGCAAGTCCCTTATACGGTTGTCAACATATCTCTTTTGCCGACTTTGAGTAGCTTTGATGTGTTTCTGGATGACTTGAACCTTATCTGTCATCTCTTGAATGAGATCAGGTCCAAGTAGCTTTCATTCTCCAACTTCAGCCCAACTGGTTGGAGTTCTACATCGCTTTCCATATAGAGATTCATATGGATCCATTTGAATACTTGAGTAGAAGCTATTGTTGTATGAGAACTCAACCAATGGGAGATTCTGATCCCAACCACCTTGAATTCAAGAGAGCAGGCTCTTAGCATATCTTCAAAAATTTGAATAGTCATTTCAGACTGGCCATCAGTTTGGGGGTGATAGGCCCGGCTGAAATTTAATTCAGTACTCAAAGCATGTTGATGGCTCCTCCAGAATTTAGATGTGAACCTCGAATCATGGTAATAGACAATTGAGAGTGGAACACCATGCAGTCTCACCACATCCTTCACATATATCTTTGCATGTTTTTTAAGTGAGATATCTTCCTGAATAACGATAAAATGGGCAGTCTTGGTGAGTCGGTAAACCACAACCCATTTCACATTATTTCCCTTTGACATCTTCAGGAGACCCATGACAAAGTCCATAGTAACATTTTTCCATTTCCACATAGGTATAGGCCATGGCTGCATCATACCTTTGGACTTTTTTCACTCAGATTTAACATACTAACATACCAAGCACCTTGATATATCTTCCACAATATTCTTCTTCATGTTGTCCCACCAGAAGTGTTCTCAGAGATCACGGTACATCTTGGTACTCCCGGGATGGATAGAGAAAGTTGAGCTATGTTCATTATCTGAAAGCTCATTCTTTATCACGGTTAATGAAGGCACCCAAAGACGCGTTCAAAACTGTATCACACCATCATCGTAGATATGGAACTCTTACAGCTTCCCTTCCTTTAATTCATTCACTCTCTTTTGTATCTCCACATCATCCCTTTTTGCTTCCTTAATCCTCTCCTGGATAGATGGTTGCGCAATCATTTGGGAAAGGTAGGATGTATCCCCTGCCCTTATGATTTCCAAATCCATCCTTTTCATATCTAAGAAGATAGGGTATTTCTTAGTCCATATCATGGATAGAGTAGCGGATTATTTTCTTCTTAGAGAATCAGCTATCTTGTTCGCCTTTCCAGGATGATAGTGAATAGAGCAATCATAATCTTTGATTATCTCTTACTATCTCCTTTGAGGCATGTTGAGCTCCTTTTGTGTGAATATATACTTTAGGATATTGTGGTCGGTGTATATGTCACACTTCTCACCATAAAGGTAGTTCCGCTGGATTTTCAATGCAAAAATCACGGATTCCAACTCTAGATCATGTGTCGTGTAGTTCCCCTCATGGATCTTCAACTATCGTGAGGCATAGGCTACCAGATTATCATTTTTCATGAGTACACAACCCAAGACTTTATTTGAAGCGTCACTGTATATCACAAAAAATTCTCCACTTATCGGTAGTGTGAGTACAGGTTCAATGATCTGCCTTCTCTTTAGCTCCTTGAAGCTTCCCCCACATTCTTCCATCCAGACATGCTTTAACCCTTTCCTTGTTAACTTAGTTAGCAGGCTTGACAATCGTGACAAGTTTCTCACAAAATGTCGGTAGTACCCAGGTAATACAAGAAAACTACGGATTTCCATGACATTAGAGGGACTGGGCCATTCCTCAATCGCCTTTGTCTTTGAAGGATCCACAAAAATTCCCTCACTTGTGATCACATGTCCCAAGAACGTGACATGATTCATCAAAAAGTCACACTTTCTGAACTTGGCGTACAACTTCTCCTTTCTCAATGTCGCCAACAAGAGTCTTAGATGTTCTTAATGTTCCTCCTTACTCTTGGAGTATATGAGAATATCATCTATAAACAATACCAAAAATTTGTCGAGGTAATGTATAAAGACTCTATTCAACAAATCCATGAAGATTACAAGGGAATTAGTAAGTCCAAAGGGCATCACCAAAAACTCATAGTGCCCATACCTTTTACGGATGGCAGTCTTCTTAATATCTTCCTTCTTCACATTTACCTAATGATATCCAAAATGATGATCCACCATTGAGAAGTATTGAGCTCCTCTTAACTATTCAAACAAGTCATCAATCCTTGGGAGAGGATATTTTTTCTTTATGGTGATCTTGTTGAGTTCCTGGTAATTGATACACAACCGCATTGTTACATCCTTCTTCATCACAAAGAGCACTAGTGCACCCCAAGCTGATGCACTAGGGCATATGAACCCTTTGTCCAGATGCTCTTACAGCTTCTTCTTTAACTCCTCCAATTTGATAGGAGCCATCATATAGGGACACTTCAAGATAGCAGTAGCTCCAGGTATGAGTTCCATTGAGAACACTACCTCACGATCCGAGGGAATTTCGGGTAACTCTTCGGGAAATACATTGTCGTATTTTCTCATGATGGGCATTTCCTTAAGGTTGAGACTTTCCTTTGACTCAACCATTTGGGCAAGGTATGATTCTTCATAGGGAATAAACACCCAAACCATTGAAATATTTTTCAAAGGAGATTCATGATCTTCCTTGAATTTGAAGTGGAGCATGGGATGGTTCAGAATATGAAAAGATATTTTCTTTTTCCGGATAGTTGATATGTGCTCTATATAATGTGAGCCAGTCCATTCCCATTATAGTGTCGAATTACACCAAGGTAAGGATTACAAGATTTTCCAGAAGAATCTTACCAGATACACCAATAAGAGAAGAGTCAAACAATTGGGTTGCAATGATTGCACTACTTGGTGTTTTTACAGATATCTCTACTTCAAGGTTTCGGGGAAACGATTCTATATTTCTAGATAACTTGTAAGATATAAAGGAATGTGTAGAACCAGAATCAAATAAGACTTTTTCCATTCTTGAGAGAATAGGAAGTGTACCTTGTGCAACTTCGTTATCGTGATCCACCTCCGCAGTAGTGATGGCATAAGCCTTCACTTTTTCCTTTGGCTTCGGTGACTGGTAACGCTGATTACCCTCTAGAACTCGAGGTTTAGTGTAGTGGTTTACATAGTTCCCTAGCTCCCTACAATTATAGTATTGAACCATGACTGGTTCTCTCCTTTCATCAGCTATATTCTCCTTACTTTTTGTGCCTTTTCGACACTCTTGAGCATGATGTCCTTCTTTCCCACACTTAAAGCACTTCTCAGTCCCTTTGAGGTTGTTCCCATTGTGAAACGTCCCACAGTTTTGGCATGTGGGTCGTTGATTTTATTTCCAACCTTTATCATTAGATCCACCATCTTGAAACTCCATCTTTCTTTTCTTTTCACCATATATATTTTGAGAGCACACCGAAGAACATCTTCATAACACCAAAATTCTCGAATTTTGAGAGCCTTTCAGAGCTGTGGTTTTAATCCACTAATGAATCTATCAATTTTGCTATCATTTTTCATAACAGAACCCGAAGTGTACCTTGTTAGCCTTGTGAAATTTGATTCATAGGTTGTAACAGATTCTCCTTTTTTCATGAGCTCTAAGAATTCTCTCTCCATCTTCTTGTGAAGAGTTCTTTGGTAATACTTGTTAAGAAACACTATCATAAATTCTTCTCATTCCATCTTTTCAATTTAATCCCTTGGTTTGGGGTTCTTAATCAAAGACCACCATTGATTAGCTTCTCCATCTAGATGATAAATGGATAGAGTAACCTTCTCTGTATCAGAATAGTGAATAACATAAAAGATCTTCTCCATGTATTTGACCCACTATTCCGTAACTAGTGGATCAGAAGATCCACAGAACATCAGGGGTCGTTGCCGCATAAAAAATTCGATAGCTAGTTTCTCCCTCTTTGGAAAATGAGGACGTTCCCCATTATTATTGTTATTATTCATAACTTGAGATAATTGGGAAAGCCTCGCCATGATGTTTTGAACTCCACCTCCCAAATCATTTGGGATGTCATTCAGGCAATCGTTGCATTGTCCCTCACATGAGTTGTTGGCATGATTTCTCCTGGTTCAACCCATTTTCTAGAATAGAAAAGGATAGAACAAAACATAAGTAAACAAGTCATGAATAACATTTTCATTTAAACAATTTATATGAAAAACATAACATATGGGATCCCTAGGTAAATATTCTTGTGTGCATATTTGTACTTAGTCTCGTGCTATAGGTTTCCTCTATGGTTCACTAATCCTAATTCCCAAATTAACTAAACCTTGCCTCTGATACCAATTATCACAACCCAACATTTTATTACATTACTATCACATCATTTCAAAGATAAAAAACATAATATTATTACACATAGAGGATCCAAAGGTTTAGTTTCTTGGAAAAACTAGTACCACACATAACAAATACAATATCAAGTATAATTTTTTTTAATTTCTTCTTCTCTAGCTTAATATTGTCACTGGTCCTCTCCTTAGTACATATAGCAACCTGAGGATATACATCAAAAGGTGTGATCTAGAAGCCCAGTAAGAGGATAGGTAATAACAATATAACTTGGGGTGATCATAATCATAATATAGTTAAAAATATCATGAACATGAGAGGAGCATAATTAAAAGACATGAAATGTGGCAATGCCTAAAAATGAAACATCATGTCTTAGTGGTTAACTAACCAAAATACTTGTGAACCAAGATATCATCTTGTTCAAAAATCATTTCACATTTACTCATGATATTCATCACTTTTCCCAATTCATTGGAGAACTATATAATTTCGGGCGCACCCGTCACATTTAAACATTCATATTGGGCTATATAATTCAGGGCGCACCCATCACATCATAACATCATCATTTATCATGCATGCCAAAGAAAAGATATAACATAAGTGAACATGACTAACCCATGAAAATTAATGTTTTTAATCTCATATGAACACAATCAAAAACTTTGTGATACCAAACGAAAGAGGGAACAACATACTTGATACAAGAACCATCAACCTTGAATTAGAGATAAAAGGCGAGTTTGTAATAGAAGTATTCTTTTGGAAAACATTTTGATTGAAATAAACATTAGTAGAAAACATGTATATCCCAAAACAGATAACATAATTGTGAACATATGATCTTTAAGGAGATACCATATCAAAAAATGGAGTGAAAGAGGGAGAACCCGAAGGATGAAAGTTAGGTTCGAGAATTTCCCCTTACCTTGTACTTGAATGCTTCCTTCTATTTATTGTCCTATGTAATGACATTATATTCATTAATTAGAAATCCAGTACCATTTTTACATTAATAGGGTTAATTCAGGTTTCATTATGTCATATTATGTTCCTTTGGATGAGTTACAGAGTTTAAAAACATTGTTCGGGGATGTTTGTTTTTATGGTTTTTCTTGGGTGGTTCACTTGTATTCTTAAATTGATGTTTGGGTAGAACATGAGTAAACATCCAGAAATGATATTACATTTCATTAATGATATTTAAATAGTTTCAATGATCTTATAATGAATTATATTAGATCCATGTGGATGAATCATTAGATAAGAAATAAATGATGATTATTTGGGTCAATTTGGGCGGTTTATGGATCACAATGAACTTGTTTTAAGTTATCACTTGGTAATACAGACATAGGTTATTTCCCGAACTTTAAATAGAACATTATACATATAAAATATTATTTTTAAACCATTAAAATGGTTTCATGTCCAGATATGAAGGAATAAATGGAAGAAGAAAGAATGTCGTTCTTGAAGGTGATAAATTAACACCTCACGAACAATGTTCTCTTTAATTAAATAAAAGGAAGAGGGGAAGGGGTTTTGATGATATAATATCTAATTAGAATCATACAATTAAATTACATGTATAATAATGGATTTAAAATACCATTTGGATTAAGATATGTGGGGAGAGATCAAGAAATGAACTTAAACATGAATGGAAAATAATGTAGAAGAGGAAGAGAAAATACCTCTTGAATCGTTCTTTTGAGAACCACCTTAAGGTCCTAATATTGGTCTTTTTATGAGACCAGAAGCTCTTGGACGTGGGGTTGGGGCTAGGGAAGGTGTTTTGTCATTGTTTAGAGAAGGGTTGGAACTTTAGAGGTGTGAGGAAATGATGGTGTTAAGGGTGGCTTTTATAGTAGAGGGGAGAGGGGTTTTCATTATATAAAATTCATTAGTTTATTAATTTCCCCTAAGACAAGGAATTGTGAGTTTTTAATGACCAAAAATAGTAATTGTATCATGTTATCCCAAAACAAGTGGGATTACATCAGAAGGGCATCATCAATGACTCAATTAATCCATTATTTAGCATTTATTGTAAATTATCAGATTCTACTTTTCATCAAAAATTCATTTATCTTAGAAAAATACCAAAAATTTACCCCTACCATTTTTCTATGTGTAGAATCAAAAAAATAATTCCATTTTTTAAAAATAATTTTCCAAATATTATTAATTTAATAGTTATTTAAAATCATAATTTACTTAAAAAACAGTTTTTACGATTAAAACTAAATTTATAGTGATTTAAAAAATTACGTAGGGTATTATAAAATTAACTAAAAACTATAAGACATTGACTAAATAATTTATGAATACATTTTAGGGAAATAAATATTCTTTTAAATTAATTAATTTATTATTATTAATTATTTATGACTTACAAAATACCAAAATGTTTACTAAGGACAAATTGTAACTTTCTAAGATGTCTAAATTTTATTTAATTATTCATGGATATGGTTACTCTTATGTGGGATGATTTACTAATCATAAGGTTCTTGTTAATATTCATAAGGTTATGTTACTATTCCTAAGGGTAGTTCACTCTTCACCAAAAATTATTTTTGTTTCATTAGACTCCATAAATCATCTTGAACACAACTGTGTATGTCAGATTTTCGAAATTCCAAACACAGAATTGAAAAACTTATGTTTAAAGGTCACTTATCACTTAGTATTTCATTATTTTGTGTTTTCAGGTAATTTTATGACGTAAATATAAGAAGGTAATTTCCATTAAAAAACATTGGGTCGTTACAATCTTGATTTGGCTGTAGTTGTTCATGTTTTACGTTGTTGGAGACATTGTCTCTTGGGAGACCATTTTGTGGTGTTTACAGACCAAAAAAGTTTTAAACACATCTTTATCCAGTGTGACCTGAATTTGAGACAGAGAAGGTGGGTTGAATACCATTAGTCCTTCAACTTTGATCTTTCCTATACACTTGGTAAGGGTAATGTACTAGCTATTTCACTAAGTAGGAGGACTCAGATACAGGCAGGGATAGAGGCCAGTGGTGAGTGGAATCTTATGGCTTTGTATTATGAGAAGAATTTGGAGGTCCATGATAGTCAGGGGAGAGCCTATCTTTCATCCTTAGCTATGACTTCAACCCTCCTAGATAGATTGTGGATGAGACAACTATCAGATTCAGAAGGCCTTGTTCTACGGGAGACGATGGCAAGTGATGACCCTTCTCCCAGTTGGACAATAGGCGATGATGAGGTAAATCTTATCCATGGACAAGTATGGGTTCCAGGGGATATACACGAGGAGTTGATGTTGGAATTCCATGCTTCATCTTGGGCAGTACATCCTGGAGTTACCAAAAGGTACAATGACATGAGATGTTAGTATTGGTGGACGGGTATGAAAATAGAGTTGTTGGTGTAACGCCCTGACCCCAATTACCCAGAGTCGGTGCATTTTTTTAATAAATTGGCATGATTACAAGGAATCACTTCTTGAAGGGCCGATCAGTTTAGCAGTCTTGGAAACACTAGATACATTTATAAAGTTTACATTATATCATAAAATGAAAACTACAACAACATAGTATCCATAGTCCACACTCATACTATCCCTGCAGGTCATTCATAAATTACTTCTTCACATCCTGGAAAAAATAAAACATAGAAAGGGGTGAGCTCAGATGTTCAGTAAGGATAACAATATAGAGGAAACTTTAATAAATAAGCGTAAACATTTAAGGAAATGTATAACTAAAAATTCTTTTAAACATGAACATCAGCATAATATGGTAGAAATAAAATGAAATAATTCCATTTACATATTCACATGGATATTCTACTAGTCGTATAATCACATGCAATATCAATAACCACTTTCATAATGATGGAATGCATAATGCCAGACTATCATAACCACATAGCCAAGGCCTCGTTCCAAGACTACAAATAATATTTTGTCAAGGCCTCATGCCAAGACACTAGTTTGTCTCATGATACCTACCGATGCATCAAAGGAGCTATAGCGGGCTCCACCCATCACTTATTAAGTCCAATGCATTCATCATATGAATAGTTTTAAATATAACCTAAACATTCGTATTAATACTAGAATAGGAAATGTGAATACTTTATCCATAAACCATGAATGGAATAAAAATAACACCTCCACAGTCAAACATATCATAACTCATTCAATACAATAAGGAATATTGTATTATAATAAATCAACCTCAATCTAAAATAATATCCAGTAGAGGATGATGACATAGTTGAAAATGATGAGTAAAACATTTTGAGAGAAATATCAATTTTTTAGAATCATTTAAAAGTCACACATTTATAAAGTAAGTAATTTAATTGAGAATTTTGAATCAAAGTGTCCCATACCACTTTGAAACTTTTGAAAAGAATTATCATTTCAAAACATTCATGTCCATATAAATAAATCCTTACAATCATTTTGAAAACATGGACATTAATTAAAAAGATTTAGAAAGATAAATCATTAAAACATTTGAAATTATGATGTTGATAAAGAGTACCTTTCAAAATCCTTAAAATCATCATTTGGAAATCATTTTTATTAAAAATGTACATGGATGATATAAATTTCCAAGTAAATACTTACACGTAAACAATCTCGGATAATAATGAGATTGAGGAATTAACCCTTACCAATTTGGTAACTTACGAAACATACACCCCATGAAAGAGGTATCATACAATGAATATGTAAATTCACATAAATTAAAGTATATTACATAAATAATACAATTATGGTCCGTAAATACACCACACAAAATGTAATAGTGGAAATATGGCACGAATCTCACGGAAATAATGAGTGAGATGAAAACCACTTACATTGTACTTTTCCTTGATAGTGTGTATGATAACCTCTTGTATAATAGTTAAGTCATTGTTTTTAAATTATACAATAATCATATTCATATATATTATATCATATATGATCTTTTAATATTACTTTGTTAATAATATTTTAGTATTATTGTCATTTCAGGTTTTAACTGATTCGTTTTCCTTTATATGCTTCGTTACGTAAGTCGTGTTTGTTATGGATAGGTTGTATATTATTCATATCCAGAATGATATCAAGTATTTAAAAATTAATTTTAATCATCAAACGATAATTATTATTTAATGTATATGATGGGGAAATGAATCTCATCGCGTTCTTGCAGATGGTAATCTGTACGTACGCACAAACGCTACTTCCTTTTCATTTTTCATTTTTAAAGTAATCAAAACCAAATGTTACATAGGTATATTATTATTCCAGTATAATATAATATCTTATATGTGTTACTTAAGTTCATTAACACCATTCCTTATACATTTCATGTATGGTATAAACGAGTCATATCACTATGAGGGGGCGGTAGTCCTCACTTCCTCAAATGACTCAAATTATATTTATTTGGGTATTTATAATATCAATTATTTTAATATTTCACTAATAAGGTAATTATTACATCATCATTGTGTTATAAATAAATTAAATTATTTAATGTCTAATGATTATAAGTAAAATACCATTATTTCTAAATATTTTTATCTTTCTAATTAATATTTATAGTCGAAAATATAACATATATAACCCTATGTAAATTTTTTTTTTCTAAAAGATATAGGCTTATTTAATTTTTGTATTTACTTTTACTTAATTAATATAAATTGTCATCATCACTTACAAGTGGATCCATGGGGTCCAAAAATCGGCCCAAATATGACCATGGTCAGACATGTATCAACCAATAGGGTTATGAAACGTTTTAGGTTAATTTATTATTATTATAATATTATTTTTCTACCCTTATTTACCAGATTTACCCTTTAACCATGGTAAATAAAATATTTACAGAAGTAATTATTCAAAATGTCTAAAAATAAAATTTACCTATTTACAAAATTTATACATCCTGATTCTAAATATGGAGTTTATTTTTCCAAATTCAAAACACAGAAGTGGCAAAAATTAATTTAAAATTATTTCTCGTTGTCAAAACAAAAAGCGTGTTTTTAAGAGATAATAACTATCAAAAGATTGACACTTGATTATGTCTGGTATAAATGTGAAATTATTCCCAATGACCCAAAATTGTATTAAATGGTAAAAATATATTCTAAATATACTTTAAAACTACTCAAATTCATAATTTATCACTATTAATTATATTGATTAAAAAAAAATTTTATAAAAAACATTTAGTAATTTTAAATATTCATCAAAATATAAAAGTTATCCAAAAAGTACCAAAATTTCATCCTAGGATAATTTCGATATTAAGAATCCAAAAATGAAGACCATTTTGAATGATAAAATGTATAAAATTTCAAATAGTGGGTATTAATATTCATAATGGCTACATTGATTGGTCGCGGCGTGTTAGAATCTCAAAGTTGCGTACAACACATGCTACTCTATTAATCAAAGAGAAGCATACTCTGGAAGCTTAGGGTGTTATAGCTAGTTTTGTTACAAGATGTTCCACCTGTCAGCAGGTGAAGGCCAATCATTAGCGGCTAGCCAGACTATTACAAAAGTTACCCATTGCGGAGTGGAAATGGGATGATGTCCTGATGGACTTCATGACTGGGTTATCAAGGTCCCCTCGAGGTAGTGATGCTGTGTGGGTTGTTGTGGACAGACTTACGAAGGTAGATCACTTTTTACCGATCATGGAGACCTTCAGTGTTGATAATGTCGAGAAGTTGTATATCCGAGAGGTATTATGTCTTCAGGGGGTCCCTCATTCTATAGTTTCAGATAGGGATTCCCATTTTACTTCTCGTTTCAGGAAGAGTTTTCAGAGGGCACTGGGTACACAGCTTCTTCTAAGCACAACTTACCACCCTCAGACTGATGGCCAGTCAGAGCGTACGGCATAGGTGTTTGAGGACATGCTTCGTTCCTAAATCCTAGATTTAGGGGGCTCTTGGGAGAGGCATATAATCCTAGTCGAGTTTCCCTACAATAATAGTTTTCATGAAACTATTGAGATGGAACCTTACGATACATTATATGGTAGGCCATGCCGGTCACCTTTGTGCTGGTTGGAGGCAGGTGAGGTAGCTATACTGGGACCACGTCTCATGCAAGAGACTTCATGTAAAACCACATGCTTCCACATTATGCTTCTCTTTGAATAATACAGTAGCGTGTGTTGTACAAAACTTCGAGTTATAATACACCACAACCAATCAAACTAGACATTATGAATAGTATTACCCACTTTTTGAAATTTTATTAATTTTAACTTTCAAAATGGACTTCGTTTTTGGATTCGAAATTTCAAAATTAGCTTAGGATGAATTTTTGGTATTTTTCTAAAAACATTCAATTTTTTATGAATAATGAAAAACACTGAGTTATAGTTTAAAACCATATTTTTATTTAAATAATTATTTATTTTATTTAAATTTATTTTAGGTCATAATATATGCATAATTTCTATATGTGTTCAATGTAATTAGTTGGAGTCAATTTATAATAAATTTAGATATATAAAAATTTCTTAGAACTTTTCACCGTCTTTTACACATCTCATAGGAGATTTTTCAAATTCACATAAAACGTAATTTTACAGCTTTTGTGGGTGGAATTTCAAAAATCTGAGAAACACTGTTAATATCAAGTAGAATAATGTGGTTCAATAAGATACAAATAATTTTTGGTGAATAGTAAATTTATACATTTATTTACCATAGTTAAAATTAAATAAGGTAATTAAGTGTAAAAATGATATTATTATTACCCTAACACATGACCTAATTCTATTGGATTTTTATAATTCATCCAAAAAAAACCATAGTAATAAAATATGAACCTCTTTGATCCACTTTGTTTAGATTAGGACATTTATTATTATTTAATTCAAAGAAGAGTTAAAAGAATTAAAATCAAAGTTTAATAACTGAAACATTTTTAATATAGGGTTGTACATAAGATAAATTCGATTATAAATATTAATTAGAATGATAAAAAAAATTCTACATAATTGTATTTTATTTATAATTTTTATACATTAAAAAATTTAATTTATTTATTACACAATGGTGATGCACTAATTACATAATTAATGAAATATTAAAATAATTGATATTATAAATATCCAAATAAATGTAATTTGAGACTTTTTATGAATTACACTATTTTTATAGGTTAATATTACTTGTTAGTATTGCTTAAATGAATTTGGTTCGAATTAATAAATTTGTTATGAT
Organism: Viscum album; assembly: GCA_963277665.1. Classification (NCBI taxonomy): domain Eukaryota; kingdom Viridiplantae; phylum Streptophyta; class Magnoliopsida; order Santalales; family Viscaceae; genus Viscum; species Viscum album. The sequence goes on from OY728120.1 coordinate 2,122,133,016, forward strand.
TTTAACAAAAATCAATTATTAAATAGTGTCAAAATTTTCATAAAGGAGTATTTAAAAAAAATATTATATTATTAATTGATATTTTATTCCTAAAAATATAAGGATCGGCCAAATGACATAGATAATGTTATATATATTAATAATGAACCACTTGGGATTCTCTTTTCTTGTTATATTATGTTTATTAACCATATAATATAAAAATACAAAGTGACATGGTAAATGTTAAACTAATTAACTAAGAGTTAAATATAAATGATAAGGTTAATATAGTGACTCAAACATGTCTAAAATCTATTGGATGAATGGATTTAGACCCATCCCCACCTTATCCTCTAAATAAGTCACTTTGGATCCATTATAAACCGAATATGAATTTATTATAAAATAATATTTTAAGTTTTTCCTAAGGTTCCCCTCACCCCTCTTATTAAAGGGCACTCTCCCTTATCTCAAATTTATACCATAAAAGCCTTTTGGATTGGCCAAACCCTGACCAAATATCCTATCAAATTACCTCACTTCAACCTATAGGCCTTAGTTTTATAATGAAGCCAACCTAAGGATCCCTTTTGATCACGTCAAAAGGAAGAACCCGAAGAAGAGATAATGTTATCACCACACACTTTCAAGTTCCTTTCTTCTTACAATTCTTCTTTCTTTGTTATTTACATTCTAAAATAATAACTACAGTATCTTATATACACTATGATTTTATTAAAAATATGGTACAATGATGTTCAGTATTATATTTATCCTTTCAATGGCATGTCACCATACGTGCGTATGTACGGTCTACTGTCTCCACGTCGTGGTGTAATTGTTATTCAATACATTATTATTTGGAAGGGTATGATAATGATGTTTAATTGATATAAATAATAAATATAACATGATTATTATTCTTTATATATGATATACCATCCAATTATATATTATTTTAATATCAAAAGAATGATATTGTTGCTCGTGCGTACGTACGGACTACTGTCTCCAAGAACGCGATGAGATTCATTCCCCATCATATCCATTCAATAATTATTTTCAAATGATGGTTAAAAATAATGTGTAAATATGTACGGTATACTTGTTAGACAGCCTGTTTTGGTTTTGTTATGGCACTGTATATGAGATTTTCAGGTGAGACTGAGACTCAGGAAATTAAAATTCAATTATATTGAATTGCTAAATAATAATTAAATGTAAATGGAAATGGTAGGAGTAGATTCTTTTGAGTACTTCCTAGCTTACTGCATTTCTTTATTTTCATACTGTTGTTTCACATTTTCACCGTTAGTTGGACATGATCCTTTTGTGGATGCCTACTGGGATTTATTTCTCACATGCAGTTTGGGTCATGTCTTGGGCCCAAATAGATTACATTGTTGTAGGTGCTGATAAGGGACAGAGTCCCTATATAGGTATATAACTGTTGCATAGGAGTTGGAGATCATGGGACCGAGCTTAGGCTTGTGATGTTGTTGAGTTCCTGTTGCACTGTTTTAGTTCGCGTTGTTGTACTTGGTACTTTTTACTATATTGTATTTGATTACAGTGTATCATTTATTCGACTGTTGGTTATCTTTTTCTTCAGTACCATTGTGATTGCAGCTTTTTATTGTTTACTGCTTCCGTTTTTGGTATGTTTGTATTTTCTCTCCTTTTCTATAGTTTTAAAAATAGGGGATAGTTTCCCCACTATCAAAACTAGGCCCTCACTGCTAGTCGATGGCCTCTGGTGTTTTGGAAATGCGCTTGAGGTCATGTTACCAACTGGGTTCCTGGCACCCTTTGAGTGGCACCTAGATCTAGGATGTTCTAGTATGGATTTGGATTTAGTGTATATGGTATAAGGATTTGGATATAGGGTTTGGGGTTTGGGTGTAGGGTATAAAGATTAGTTTCTATGGTTTTCGGTTTATGGTTTAGGGTGTAGTGTTTAGATGATGGTTTTAAGGTTCAGGGTATGGTATCAGGTTTAGGGTGTAGGGTATTGGATTTAGGGGGCAAGGTTTACATTTTCAATAGTAGGTAATGAGCTTTAGGGTATATAGTTTATGTTTTTATAGGGTGTATGTTTTAGGGTTTAGGTTTAGGGAATTTAGGGTTTAGAGAATAGGGTATTATGTTAATGGTTTACAGTTTAGGGTTTCTCATGTAGGGTTTAGCATATAGGGTAAAAGGTATAGGGTTTAGGCTGTAGGTAATAGGGTTTAGTGTGTTGGGTATAGTGTTTTGGGTATAGGGTATAGGGTTTAGGGTTTTTGGTTTAGTGTTTAGGGCTTAGGGATTTGAGATTATGTTGTAGGGTATAGGGTTTTGGTTTTTTAATGGTTTTAGGGTATTCAGTGTTGTTTTGTTTTTTATGGGTTTTATGGGTTTTTAGGCTTTTAGGGTTTTTTGTAGGTTTTATCATTTTTTTATTCTTAGGGTTTTAATGATTTTTAGTGACTTAAATGGTTTTAATAAGGTTATTAGGGGTTTTATGTGGTGTATGCGGTTTATTTGTTTATAGGGGTTTTTAAGGTTTTCATAGTTTTTTGGTGGTTTTAGGCATTTTCTATAGGTTATAGTGATTTTTAGGGTTTTCCTGGTTTTTAGTGTATTTATTGTTTTTGGGTTTTTAGGGTTTTCATTGTTTTATCAATATTTTATGGTTTTCCGATTTTGTTTTGTTTTTAATGTTTTGGGGACTATGAGTGGTGTTATTATCAATTTGGGTAACATAAGGTTTTTAGGGTTTTAATGGTTTTTGTGTGTTTTTAGGTTTTTCAGGGTTTTTATGATTTTTAGGGGTTTTTGGGGTTTTATAGATATTAGGGGTGTTTGGTAATTTATGTACTTTTAGATATTTTTCTAAGGTGTTTGGGTTTTTTAGCATTTTATGGGTATTTTTAGATTTTATTTTTTTTACGAATTTATGGTGTTTTTTAGTTCTTTATGTCTTTTAGGGCCTTTTTAGAGTTATATTTGGTTTTTGGGTTTTTTTGGGGTTTAATTTTTTTTTAGGGTTTTGAGGTTTTTTTTGTTTTTTTGGGTTTTTTAGCGATTTTTAGGGTTATTTTGTATATTTAGGATATTATATGGGTTTAGGATCCTTTTGTATTTTTTGTGGGAGTGGGGGTTTGGGTCTTTTATGGGTTTTAGGTCTTTTGGTTTTTTGGGTCTTTTGGGTTATTAATGGTTTTGGGTATTTATGTTTTTTTTTAACTTTTTAATATTTTTAGTGATTTAAGGTTTATTTTTGGTTTTTGGGGGTTTTTGGAATTTTTTTCGGTTTTATAGTTTTTATGTATTCTAGGGATTTATAGGGATTTTTTTGTTTTTTAGAAATTACAATTTTTAGGGGTTTTTAGTATTTTTAGTGTTATTAAGGGTTTTTTAGGTTTTAAGGGTCTTTGGGGTCTTTATGAGTTCTTAGGGACTTTTATATTTTTAGTTTTATTTGGATATTTTAGGAAGTTTTATGGTATTTTAGGGTTTAAGGGGTTTAAGGGTCTTTATGGTTTTTAGGGTTTTAAAATATTTTCTATTTCTATTGTTTTTAAAGCCTCCATATCCATCAATAGATCGGGTGTAGGGTTTTTTTGTTATTTAAGTGTTTTTAGGGTTTGTATGGTATTTTAGGGTTTTGGGTATATTGTTTATGGTTTTTGGAGTAGGTTTTTGGATTTAAGGTGTATGGTTTAGGGTTTAGGGTGCAGGTTTTAAGATTTAGGATATCATGTATAGGGATTATGGTATAGGGTTTTGGGTTTTTGGTTTTGTGTTTAAGGTGTAGGTTAGAGGGTTTAGGTTGTAGGTTTAAGGGTTTAAGGTGCACAATATAGGGTTTAGGGTGCAGTTATTAATGTTTATGGGGAAGGTTATATGGTTTTGGATATAGGTTTTATGGTTTAGGATGCAGTTTATCATGTATTGTGTTTAGTGTGTAGTGTTTAGGGTTTAGGGTGTAGGGTATAATGTTTACAGTGTAGATTTTTGGGTTTGGGAAATTGGGTGTTTTTTGTTTAGGTTATCTGGTATAGGTTTTAGGGTGTAGGGTGTAGGTTATAGTTTTGAGGTTATAGTGTTTAGGGTGTAGGGTTGAGGGTTGAGGGTTTAGGAATAGGGTTTAGTGTGTAGGGTTCGTGGTTTTAGGTGTGGGGTAAAAGGTTTATGGGGTAGGGTATATACATTAAGATGTACGATATCAGGTTTAAGGTGTATAATATAGTATTTTGGTAACGACTCATAGGGTTTAGGGTGTAGTTTATATGGACTAGTGTGTAGGGTATTGGGTTTTTGGTGTAGGTTTTAGGGTTTAGGGTGTAACATATAAGGTTTATGTTTTATGTGTAAGAACCTGGTTCTAATTCTTGTGGTACAGGTTTAATCTTTTCATTTTTCCTTAAGTGTTTTTGAGAAAAATAATGATAATGGGGAAAAATCCCAAAATTTGTGGGTACACGCTCTGTGCTTTTCCACACGTCGTGTACTTTGGCCATGTGGGAAGAGTATATAGGGTGTGTAGGCCTGTCGGTGATGAAGGGTGTAAAAACTGACTAAATGTTTTGCACTTAGTATATACACGCCATGTAATTTGTTTGCCGGTGAACAGTAAGGCGGTGGGAGTATCCGCCATCGGAGCGATAGTACACGCAGTGTACTTAGAAAAATATGTCGTGTAATCAAGTTAGCAGATGAACAGTGAGGTGGTGGAAAGTGGCCGCCTGAGGGGAGGCCGAAGCCTGAAAGAGCTCCCCATTGCACACCGAAACTCGAATTCTTCCAACGTCGATCACGTTTGGACTGTATGGGTACGCTCTTCCCTCACTTAGAGTATTTCCTTCCAATTATTTTCTGAGCCGAAGTTATTTGGGTTTGAATATGTTATCATTCTTCCCAGATCTAAGCCGTTCACGGTTGTTTCGGGAGGTGTCGTTTGCGTATATCTATCAGAGGTGATCGTAGTAGGTGGTCTGGTGTTTATTTCCAACTATGGAGTTGTTTTTGTGTACTGTTATGCAATGCTCCCATGTTTGGGGTGTCATATGGCTGAGGCCTTCACTGATTAAATACCTATAATTGCATAAGTAATCTTTTGATTTTGTATAAGCTGCTGTTTGGGATCGTTGCCTTGATCCAGGGCCACCCCATGGTTGTGGTTCCCTTGTTTATCAGTTTGTTCAGGATAGTCATGGGTATGTGGTGATTATAGCATACTTTGAGTTTTGTTGATAGAATATATATATTTTTTTGTTCTTATGTGTTGGGATCGGCCCTGTTACTTGCATAACATGAGGTCAGTCTTTTTCTTAGCCTGAGGGCAGTGTTTCGTTTAGCATGAGGGAAACATTGATTTTTACTGTGGGCAGTAGCTTATGTACCAGAGGGCGACATCTTGTATGCCTGAGGGTGTTATTCGTTATGCCTGTGCGCAGTCACCTGTGGGTTTTGATTCTGATTACCTGAGGGTAAGTATTGGAATGTCTGAGAACACTGTTTTCATTGAATATTCACTGTGGTGATTTCTTATGTTATACCTGCAAAACTAAAGCAGATGCTTGGTATTGTTTTGCCATCTACCTGTTAGATAGCCTGTTGGGGTATTGTTGAGGCACTGTATATGAGATTTTCGACTGAGGCTAAGACTTGGGAACTTATAATTCATTTATATTGAATTACTAAATAATAATTAAATTGAAATGGAACTCATAGGAGTATCTGCTTTTGAGTACTTCCAATCTTACTGCATTTTTTTATTTTCATAATATTGTTTCATAATTTCACCATCAATTAGGCACTGGCATTTGGTGGTTTCCTACTCGGATTTATTTCTAACACCCTGTTTCGGTCATGTCTTGGGCCCAAACAGATTATATTGCTACAGGTGTTGAGATGGGTAAGAGTCCCTATACAGGTACTTGATTATTGCAGAGGAGTAAGAGAGCATGAGATCGTGCTTAGGCATGTGATGCTGCTGAGTTTTTGTTGCACAATTTTAGTTTACTTTGTTGTACTTATTACATTGTACTATATTGTATTTGATTGCATTGTATCATGTTTTTATACTTTCTTAGAAATAGGACATATTTCATCATCATATATATTTGACTATTGGTTATCTGTTTCTTCCGCACCGTTGTCCTTTCAACTTTTTATTGTATACTGCTTCTGTTTTTGGTATGATTGTATTTTCTCTACTATGATACAATTTGAAAAAATAGGGCATATGTTCCCCACTATCTGACAAAGGACCTAAATTCTAGTCAGAAGCCTCTGGCATTGTGGAAATACGTTTGAGGTCATGTGACGCACTGGGTTCGGGGCACCTGTTGAGTGGCACCCGGATCCACGATGTTACAAAGTGTTATCAAAGGCAAGTTCTTTTCTTTGCCTTACTGTTTGGAGCCTATAGTCAGGGATAGGATGGAATTGGTATTTGGTAATAAGCTATTCCCGAGAGTAGCTATCCCGTGTACAGGGAAAATCTAACCTACCTCATTTAATTGCAATTTATCTAGTTTTGAAATTTTACTATTGATATGATTTTCTCCGTTGGGTGACACACTTATTGTGTGATTTTTACATTTTTATTCTAGTCTCAGTTTAGTTGCAACCTGATGAGATGATGGTACACCATCTCATTCATCATTTAGGAACATGTTAGAATCACATGCCATGCCTAGTTTGCATTCCATGTAGTTTCATTAGAAATTGCATGCTGTTGTGATAGATGTTGTGCTAGAAAATGCATGTTGTTGTGATAGGTACCTTGATAGATACGCCTACTGTTGATAGGGTATTGGTAAAAGTTAATTTTGGGTTGATGGATGCTAAAATTTAGTTCCTGAGAAGTATGGTCTTTCTTGGACTGGTATCTAACGGATCATGATCCTGCCTTTTGTTGCATTCCATACTACAATGTGAAAAGTCAGGTGCTAATCTTTGGTTCACGGGTAGTATGGTCCCCCACATATACGAATTTTCCATACCGACTCTTGATATTTAAGAAAAATGGTCTCTCGAGTTGTTTTGAGGTCTACTCTCTAGAAACCCAGAGAACACGGCATGTGGTTCTATAAACACATGCCATATACTCTTCTATTCGGGAGGAAATTCAAAAAATTTAAGTACATGCAGTGTAGTTTCTAGCCATGTCATAGGCCATGTAAGTACAAACATGGGATGGGGAAACTCTAGAGCGAACACACCATGTACCAGTTGTACACACCATGTTGTGTTGACCCTATGTATGTCGTGTCACTAACAGCACTGATGGAGAATACGTTGCTTAAACATGTTGTGTCAATGACGAACACGCCGAGTAGTTTAATCTGGGATTCCATCCATGAAACTAACAACACAGGTCGGTTTTATCCTTTCTAGTACACTACGTGTACCTGTGGGACACGCCGTGTAGTCTTGACCGGTAAGGGAACGCGTGGACTTGGATGTGAGGATAGGTAAACAGGGTGGTGTACACACAATGTGTAGGTGTAAGAAGTCGTGTAGTGTCAATCGAGTAGTCGGCCGTGTCACTCACAAAATGGGTAGTTGGAATCTAAGTCGTACACATCATGTGTATCTAGAACACACTGTGTAATGTGAGCTGTGTACCCGGCCATGTCACGAACAACACAGGTTGGTGAAGTTCATCTAGTACATGCCATGTAGTCCTTATACACGCCGTGTAGTCTCGGTCAAAAGATAGGCGTGTGGCTAAGCCATGTAGAAGGACTCGAACAGGGGAAGAAAATTCAAGTACATGTTGTGTGTGTGGACAACACGCCGTATGTTTGTGATGTTACAGGACCAGTTCTGGAAGAAGTACACACCCATGTGAAGGACATAAGGGAACATGATATGTAGTTATTATACATGTTGTGTCATCTTGTTTTGTAAAACAAGAATGTTTTCTTTCTATTGTTCCCTTCTTAAGCATCCAGTTCTTAGTCCATGATGATCTTACTCTAAAGCATGTGTTTGTCCTTGTAGAATCATGCCACCGAGATGACAAAAAATTGTTCTCCAAGAGTGCGGCAATGATTATACTCTAGAGACGGTAGTCCATGGGCTATCGATGGATCCTACAGCAGTGCCAGATGTGGCGCCAGCTGTTATATCGGACGTAGGCGCAAATGCGCAATTCTGTGAAAGCTTCATGAAGTTTATGCAGACCTTCCAAGGAGCATTGCCGGTCACCACATCAATGGAAGAGCTGACACGTATATTTCAGTAGCAGCATCGACATACGTTTTCAAGGGACGGTGGACAATAGGCTTCGGAATCATGGCTAGGTTCTACACAGAATATCTTCGAGCATCTGGAGACGCCTCTAGGGAGGATGGTCAAGCCCGCTATTAACATGTTGCATGATTCCACTAAGAGATGGAGGGATATTACAACCTCGACTGATCATCACCGGGACATGGAGTGGAATGATTTTCAGGCATTATTCTATGAATTTTTCATTCTAGAGATGCCAATGGAAGATCGAGCTCGAGAGTTCATGAATCTGCAGCAGGGCTCCATGTCCGTGATGGACTATTCTGCTCGCTTCACCTAGATATATCGTTTTGCACATGTTATGGTTGGTGATGAGACGTTGAGGGCTATATGCTTTGAGTATGGTATTTGATATGACATCTGAGCACTGGTGAATGTTTTCAGGTTGCCTACAGTTGATGCTATTGTTAAATATGCACTGATTACGGAGCGGAACCTACGTGAAGCTAGTGGTGCAGGTCAAGGTGGATCGGCGCCAGTTTCTGGTACTATTTATACTGGTAAGAGGAAGGGAGAGGGGGATTTATATCATGTTGGAATTACTAGCTAGAATAAATCTTCAGGTGGCCAGTTCATGTGCTACCAGTGTGGTAAAGAGGGGCACAAGAGACCTCTGTGTCCACGTGACCCAGTGGAGTGCTGAGCTAGCAGAAAGATGGTTCATCTCTAGGGTTTTTTCTGGGTGTTTCCCCCAACGGCTTGTGAGAGTGGTTCTGTGCAGACTCCATGTGCAGGAGATGGGCCATAAGCTTCTTACAAGTCAGGGAATTGGAATATGTTAGGATGTTCAGGAAGAGGTGGTGGTTAAGGACATGGTAGCCAGACAATAGGATCTCAGAGACAACAGGCTGAGTCAGCTCAGGGTAGCAAGGCTGTGTCACAAGGCCACAACATTGGGTAGACATATTCTATGCAACAGACACAACAAGTGAAAGATCCAGTACCATCCACTGTCAGAGGTACTATTCAAGTTTCTTCTGTTTTATCTTTAGTACTTTTCGATATTGGTGCTACACATAGATTTATATCTGTGCCCGTTGTGTAGATCCTTGGGCTCCATGTTTCTTCTTCTTCTAATATCATGACACTAGACACTCCATTGGGATTTAGAATAGCTGGTGTGCGTTAGTGCAAGGAGTTCCCCCTAGACATTGGTGGGTGTCACATTCTTTGGGACCTCTACATCTTAGAGATGACGAGTTATGACATCATTCTCGGGATGGACTGGTCGGTACCCTTTCGAGCCTTTGTAGATTTCTATCATTGGTAGGCTGAGTTTCATGTCACCATAGGGCAGAGAGTTTCTATAAAAGGGTGAATGAAACGTCTAGGAATGTCGAGCTAGACCCAAGCATCGTGGGTGAAGTGGAGTTATAGCTCAGATTGCGAGTTTATATATGGATGACTAGGGAACTTGTTACAAGGATTTACCTCTAGTGGTTGATCATTTTAGGGATGTCTTCTTGGATGGATTTTCAGGTCTACCTCCAGAGTGAGATGTGGATATCTCTATTTTACTTGTGCCAGGAGTGGAAAAGATGTCAATTTCTCCTTATAGGATGGCTTCAAAATAGTTGTAGGATCTCAAGAAACTGTTAGAGGAGTTGCAGGAAAGGGGATTCATCGGACCCAATACTTCTACGTGGGGTTCGCCTGTCATGTTTGTAATGATGGTGAATGGTACCCTCAGACTATGTGTGGATTATCAGAATCTGAACCAGTTAACAGTTAAGAAACGATATCCCTTTCTGAGGATTGTTGATCTTTTTGATCAACTTCAAGGAGAATGAGTGTTCTTGAATATTTAATTGATATCCAGATATCATCAATTGTGAGTTAGACCATCAGAAATACCACTTACAACCTTTTGGAACAAATATGGTCTATACGAGTACTTGGTCATGTCGTTTAGACTCACGAATTCTCTAGTTGTTTTAATGGATCTAATGAATTTTGTGTACCACCTTTATCTCGATTCTTTTGTGGTAGTCTTCGTGGATGATATCTTTCTATACTATCACTCTCAACACAACCATGAAACCCATTTTGAGATCGTTCTGAGTACACTGATAGAGCATCATTTAAATGCAAGGCTCATAATGTGCCACTTTTTGATGGACCAGATTCACTTCATGGGTTATATTATCATAGAGTCATGAGTTATGGTAGACTCATAGAAAGTGAGAGCAGTAGTTTCCTGGGAGAAGCCTAAGAACATGTTTGAAATACAAAGATTCTTTGGGCGGGCTAATTACTACCGGTGCTTTATACAGGACTTCTCCCACATAGCAGTGATTTTTACAGATTTGACTAAGAAGGGTGTGACATTTTTTTGGTCAGAAGCTTGCGAGACAACCTTTAAGGAGCCGAAGGGAATGTTGACGTCAACACCGGTCCTGATACTTCCAGAGCAGGGTATGATCTATATAGTTTAGTGTGATGCCTCAGCTATTAGTCTTGGAGCATTGTTGATGCAGGTCAATTGAGTAGCTGCGTACTCGTCTCAGAAGATGAGGTCGCATGATAGGAATTACCCGATGCATGATCACGAGTTGGCTGTAGTTGTTCATGCGATAAGTTTTTGGAGACATTATCTCTTGGGAGAACATTTTGTGGGGTTTACGGACCAAAAAATTTATAAATACATCTTTACCCAGCGTGACTTGAATTTGAGACTGTGAAGGTGGTTTGAATACCTTCAGTCCTTCAACATTGAGCTTGCCTATACACCTGGTAAGGGTAATGTCGTAGTTGATGCACTGAGTTGGAGGAGTTAGATATAGGCACTGTAGGTGGCCATTGGTGAGTGAGATATTATGGCTTTGTTCTCTAAGATGAATTCGTAGGTTCACGATAGTCATAGGAGAGCCTATCTTTCATTCATAGTTGTGAATTTTACCCTCCAGGATAGAGTGAGGATGAGACAACTATCAGATTTAGAAGGCCTAGTTCTACATGAGTTGATGGCAAGTGAGGACCCTCCTCCCACCTAGATGATAGGTGATGATGTGGTACTGTGAATCCATAGACGAGTGTGGGTTCCAAGGGATATACGTGAGGAGTTCATGTGGGAATTCCATGCTTCAACATGGGCAGTGCATCCTGGAGTTACCAAAATGTACCGTGACATTAGATGTCAGTATTGGTGGCTGTGTATGAAATGAGAGGTAGCTTATTTTGTTATTATATGTTCCACCTATCAGCAGGTGAACGCCGAGCATCAGAGGCTAGCAAGACTGTAATAGTAGTTACCCATTACGGAATGGAAGTGGGATGATGTCATGATGGACTTCGTGACTGGGTTGCTAAAGTCACCTCGATGCAATGATGATGTGTGGGTTGTTATGGATAGACTTACAAAGGCAGCTAACTTTTTTTCGACCAAATATACTTTTGGAGTTGATGAGCTCGAGAAGTTATACATCCTTGAGGTAGTACATCTTCATGGGGTCCCTCTTTCTATTGTTTCAGATAGGGATTCCCGTTTTAATTCTAATTTCTAGCAGAGTTTTCAGAGGGAACTGGGTACATAGGTACTTCTAAGCACAACTTACCACCCTCAGACCGATGGTCAGTTAGAGCATACGATTCAAGTGCTAGATGACATGCTTCATGAATGAGTCTTAGACTTGGGGGGCTCTTGGGAGAGACACAAACCCCTGGTCGAGTTTTCAAACAATAATAGTTTTTTTAAGAAACTATTTAGATGGCACCTTACGAGGCTTTATATGGTAGGCCATGTCGATCACCTTTGTTCACGTTAGAGGCAAGTGAGGAAGATTTTCTAGGACAACGTCTTGTGTAGGAGACTTCGGAGTAGGTTCAGTTGATATAGAAGAAAATGGCTACTACATAATCTTGTCAGAAATCATATGTTGATCGCCATAGACGACCCACGGAGTTTGTGGTCAGTGATTAGGTTTTCTTGCATGTTTGTCCAAGGAAGGGATACAGGGGGATCAAGAGTTAGGGTAAACATTCATAGTGGTCTGTGGGGCTGTTTGAGATTCTGGAGAGATTTGGGCCAGTTGCCTATCAGTTTTAGTTACCATAGAGGTATCGGGCCATGCATGGTGTCTTGCACGTATCTCAGTTGTTACGTTATCACTCAGACACATCTCATGTTTTTCAGACCGAGGAGGATGATCATCAGATTTATGCATCCATTGAGGAGAATCTGATTCATATTGTTGATAGGAGCACGAAGGTTCTCTGAGGCCGGTCAGTTCCTCTTATACGGGAGCAATGGCAGCATGGTTGAGTGCAAGAGAAACCTGGGAGCAGTAAACTGACGTACATGATCAGTGGCCAGAGTTGTTCTCAGTTTTATCTTCACCTCCCTTAGAAAGGCAATTCGAGGACGAATTTCTTTAATTGGGGAATTTTGTAAGAACCTGGTTCTTACTCTTGAGGTATGGGTTTCTTTTTTTCCCTTATTCCTTAATTGTTTTTGAGAAAATTAAGGAAAATGGGGAAAAATCCAAAAAAAATTGGGTCACACCGTGTCATTTTCTACAAGTCGTGTACTTTGTCCATGTGGGATGAGTATACTGGGTGTGTAGGCCAGTCGGTGATGAAGGGTTTAAAAACTGACTACACTCCGTGTACTTAGTATATACACGTCGTGTAATCAGTCGGCATGTGAATAGTAAGGAGGTGGGAGTAGTTTCCAGTAGAGCGGTAGTATACCCCATGTACATAGAAATACACACCATGTAATCAATTAGATAAATGAATAATGAGGCGGTGGAATGTGTCTGCCAGAGGAATAGTTAAAAAATGGGATGTACAGGCCATGTACTTGAGAGTACTGGCCGTGTAGTCATATTTTTATATAAACTGGAAATAGGCTTCTCATTCAGTAGAGGAGGTAGTGGGTTCATTTGGAGCATCGGGAGGGGAGGCTGAAGCCTAGAAGATCTCCCGATCAGATGTTGGAACTCTAATTCTTCCACCCTCAATCACGTTTGGACCGCGCGGGTAAGACCTTCACTCTCCATGAGTGTTTCCATCCATTTATTTCACAAGGGGATGTTATTTGGGTTTTAATGGGTTATCATTTTTCCCAGATCTATGTCATTCTCAGTTCATTCGGGAGGTGTCATTCATGTATATCGAACAAAAGAGATCGAGGTAGGTGGTATGGTGTTTATTTCCAACTATCAAGTTGTTTTTGTGTACCATTGTGCTACGTGCCCATGTATGGGGTGTCGTATGGTTGATGAATTGACTAATTAAATACCTAGTATTACATAGTTAATATTTTGATTATGTATAAACAGCTGTTTGGGATCGTTGCCTTGATATAGGGTCACTCTATGGGTGTGGTTCCCTTGTTTAGCTGTTTGGCCCAGATACCCATTTGTATGCCATGATTATAGAATTCGTTGATTTTTCATAAGATAATATATATATAATTTATTGATTATGTGTTGGGCTCGGTCTGGTTACTTGCATAGCTTGAGGGCAGTGTTTTTCTTAGCATGAGGGAAGTGTTTCGTTTTTCTTGAGGGAAATTTTCTCATGCCTATGGGTAGTAGCTTTTGGGCCTATGGGTGACATCTTGTATGCCTGAGGGCGATATTCGTTATGCATGTGGGCAGTCACCTACGGGTTTAGATTCTGATTACCTGAGGGTAAGGTTTTTCATGTCTAAGGACACTGTTTTCTTTGAATATTCTCTGTGGTGATTTCTTATGTTATACCTGCCATGATAAATCATTGACGCGGTATTTTTTTCCCATCTACTTGTTCGATAGCCTGTTGTGGTTTTGTTGCGGAAATGTATAGGAGATTTTAGGCTAAGGCTGAGACTTGAGAACTTATAATTCAATTATATTGAATTGCTAAATAATAATTATATGGAAATGTAACTGGTAGGAGTAGCTGCTTTTGAGTACTTCATAGATTATTTCATTTCAATATTTGCATACTATTGTTGCACATTTTCACCATCAGTTTTGCACGGGCCATTAATGGTTGTATATTGTGATTTATTTATCACACCCTCTTTGGGGGCCTGTCTTGGGCCTAACAGATTATATTGTTGCAGGTATTGATATGGGAAAGAGTCACTATACATGTACTTGATTGTTGTAGAGGAGTAGTAGAGAATGGAACCAAGCATAGGATTGCGATGTTGTTGACTTCCAATTTCACTATTTTAGTTCTCTCTGTTTTACTTGGTACTTTCTACTGTGTTGTATTTGATTGTCGTGTATCCTGTTTTGACTTTTTTCATAGAAATAGGACATATTACATCATCATATATATTTTACTGTTGGTTGTCCTTTTCTTCAGTACCATTGTCCTTTCAGCTTTGTATTGTTTTCTGCTTCCATTTTTGGTATGTTTGTATTTTCTCTATTGCACTAATCTTTGATAAAAGATGGCATAGTTTTTACACTATCACACCTAGGCCCTCGTTGCTTGTCAGTAGCCTCGGGCCTTGGGGAAATGCGCTTGAGGTCATGTGATGAACTAGGTTCAGGGCACCCATTGAGTGGCATCTAGATCCGAGACATTACTGTATGGATTTGGTTTTAGTGTATAAGGTTTACAGATTTGGATGTTGGGTTTGGGGTTTAGTTGTAGGGTATAAAGATCAGGTTTTATGGTTTTGGGTTTATGGTTTAGTGTGTAGTGTTTAGATGCTGGTTTAATGGCTTGGGCTATGGTATCAGGTTTAGAGTGTAGGGTATTGAGTTTAGGGTGCAAGGTTTACATTTTCAAGAGTAGAGAATCAGGTTTAGGGTATATAGATTTTGTTTTAGTAGGGTGTACAATTTAGGGTTTATGGTTTAACATATAGGGTATTGGGTTAATGGTTTAGGATTTAGGGTTTCTCGTGTAGGGTTTAGGGTCCAGGGTAAAAGGTATAGGGTTTAGTTTGTAGGGAATATGGTTTAGTGTGTTGGGTATAGTGTTTAGGGTTTAGGAGTTAGGGTTTAGGGTTTAGGGTTTAGTGTTTAGGGATTATGGCTTAGGGATTATGTTGTAGGGTATAGGGTTTTGGGTCTTTAATGGGTTTTAGGGTTTTCAGTATTGTTTTGTTTTTTTATTGTTTTTAGCGGTTTTTAGGCTTTCAGGGGTTTTTTAGGTTTTAGAATTTCTATTATTCTAAGGGTTTAAAAGTGGTTTTAGTGATTTATATGGTTTTAATAAGGTTATTAAGAGTTTTATGGGGTTTAGGGGGTTTAGTTGTTTTTTGGGTTTTAATGGTTTTCATTGTTTTGTGTGGTTTTAGGCATTTTCTATGGGTTTTAGGGTTTTTATTGTTTTGGGGTTTTTAGGGTTTTCATTGTTTTATCATTGTTTTATGGTTTTTAGATTTTGTATGGTTATAATTTTTGGTTGTCCATGAGGGGTGTTATTGTCAATATCTGTTACTCATGGTTTTTAGTGTTTAAATGGTTTTTGGAGGGTTTTATATTTTTTAGGGCTATTATGATTTTTAGGGGGTTTTGGGGTTTTTATAGATCTTAGGGGTGTTTGGTAATTTATGGACGTTTAGATATTTTTTATGGGTTTTGGAGTTTTGATAATTTTATGGATATTTTTATATTTTTAGATTTTTAGGGATTTATTGTTTTTTTATTCTTTTCTGTCTTTTAGAGCCTTTTAAGTATTTTTTGTGTTTTTGTTCTTTTTTGGGGGTTTAGGATTTTTTTTTATTTTAGGTTTATGAGGTTTTTTTTTGGATTTTCAGGTTTAAGAGATTTTCATATTATTTAGGTATATTTAGGAAATTATTGGGGTGTCGGGTCTTTTTGTATTTTTTTGGGTGTGGGGGTTAGGTTCATTTATGTGTTTTGGGGTTTTTTCTGGGTTTTTGGGTCTTTGGGTTATTAATGGTTTTGGGGTTTTATGTTTTTTTATCATTTTAGTGTTTTAGGGATTTTTTTTATTTTTAGTTTTGGGGGTTTTTTGGATTTTTTGGTGTTTTATGGTTTTTATGGATATTAGGGCTTTATAGGGTTTTTTTGGTTTTTTGAAATTACTATTTTTAGGGTTTTTAGTGTTTTTAGTGTTATTATGGGTTTTAAGGTTTTAAGGGTCATTAGGGACTTTAGGGGTATTTAGGGACTTTTAATTTTTTATTGTTTTTAGTATTTTTTTAAGATTTATGGTATTTTAGGGGTTTTAGGGGTTTAAGTGTCTTTATGGTTTATAGGGTTTTAGAATATTTTATATTTTTAAGGATTTAAATATTTTTAGGGACACTACGAGTTTTAATGATATTTTATGATTTTTAGGGTTTTAGGGTTTTTAATGTATTTTAGAGTTTTGGGAGTAGTGTTTTGTGTCTATGGTTTAGGGTTTAGGGTATAAGGTATTTGGTTTAGGGTTTGGGGGTAGGGTATAAGGTTTAGGGACTAGGGTACAGGGTTTAGGATTTTGGATTTGGGTTGTAGGTTATATGTTTCGGTGGTTAGGATTTGGGTTTATGGTGTATGGTATTGGTTTTAGTTTTATGGTTCAGGGTTTTGGGTATAGGGAATATGATTTAGGGTTCTAAGATTTGGTTTTAGGGTGAAGTGTATAGGGTTTTTATGGTTTTTATTTGTTTTTGGTATTTGTATTGTTTATATTGATGAAATAATTTTTTATGGATTTTAGTGGTTTTGGTAGTTTTAGGAGTTTT
This sequence comes from Viscum album, assembly GCA_963277665.1. Taxonomy (NCBI): domain Eukaryota; kingdom Viridiplantae; phylum Streptophyta; class Magnoliopsida; order Santalales; family Viscaceae; genus Viscum; species Viscum album. Next base: position 2,122,149,931 of record OY728120.1, read on the forward strand.
AGGGGATTATTTGGGGTTTTTATGTGTTTTTAGGGTTTTAAGCGCATTATGTGTTTTTAGGGTTTTGGGGGGTTTTTTGGGTTTTTTTGGGTTTTTTGGGTTTTTGGTTTTTCTAGGGTTTTTAATGCTTTAACTATTTTTTGATTTTATGTGTTTTTTGTTTTTAGGGTTTTTAGTGGTTTTTATATTTTTCATGGTTTTTAATTTTTCTAGGGTTTTAGAATTTTAGTGTTTTACTTTTATGGTTTTTAGTGTTTTTAGTGTTTTTAATGTATTTTAGTGGTTTTAAGTGTTTATTTTGGGGTTTATATGACTTTTTTTGTTTCTTTACTTTGGGGGGGGTTTATGGTTTATTTTTGGATTTTTAGAGATTTTAGGTGTTGTAGGTTTTTTAAGGTCCTTTAGGATTTTTAGGGAGAATTTAGATATTATTGGGTTTTTATGGTTTTAGGGTCATTTTTGGTATTTAGGTTTTTTAGATTATTTTTGGGATTTTAGGTTATTTTTGGATCTTTTAGTGTTTTTTTATTATATTTTATGGGTTTAATGGTATTTTTGGGTTTCTTTAGAGTTTTTTATTTTTATGGTTTTAGGGTATTTTTGGGGTTTAATGAGTTTTTAGGTTTTTAGGGTTTTGGTTCTTTTAGTGTTCTTAGGTTTTTAAGGGTTTTATTGATTTTTAGGGTCTTCTAGTGTATTTAGTGTCTTTTGAGTTTTTATGTTCTTTTTAGAGTTTCAGGCACTTTTAGGGTTTTATGATTTTTATGGGGGTTTATAGGCTTTTTAGGGATTTATGGTGTTTTAGGGGTTTAACTGTTTTTTGGGATTTTTTTTATTGTTTTAAAATCTTTTTGGCGTATTAGGACTTTTTTCGATTTATGGGGGTTTAGTTTTTTTACGGATTTAGGTGTTCATTAAGTTTTTATGAGTTTTTAGGGGTTTTGGAGGGTTTTGGGGGTTTTAGGATTTGTTTTGTGTTTTTGAGGATTTTTTTAGTTTTTTTAATATTTTATTGGGGTTTAGGGTTTTTATGGGTTTTTTCGGGTTTTTGAGGAATTTTTATGTTTTTTAATATTGTATAGGGTTTAGGGTTTTAATGGTTTTTTTGGTATTAAATGGTATTCTAGAGTCTTTTAATGAGTCTTAAAGTTTTTTAGGGGTTTCAATATTGTTTTAGGGGTTCAAAGGGGTTTTAGGTCCTTTTAGTGTTTTTAGGTACTTTACGGAATTTTAATATCTTTTATAGTTTTTTATGGTTTTTCTTTTTTTATGGTTTTAGGGGTTTTAAGGGTTTTTTAAGGTTTTTATTGTTCCTATAGTACTTTTCGGTTGTTTTTGGGGCCATTTATGGTTTTTTGGGAGTATTATGGTTTTAGGTTTTTATTTTTTTCTGGGGTTCTAGGGGTTTACCATTCATTAGTGATTTTAGGGTTCTTTTGGGTCTTTTTGGGTTTTTGGGATTTTGCACTTATCTGGGGGTTTATGGTGTTTTAGGGTTTTATATGGTTTGGGTCCTTTTTGGGTTTTATTGGCATTTTTGGGTCTTTTTGGATTTCTTTTGACTTTTAGGGCCTTTTTTTGTTTTAGTTGTTTTTTTTGGGTTTTAGTTTTTTTTGGGGGTTTATGGTTTTTATAGGTTTGGAATTTTAGGGTTTACAAAGGGGTTTTAAATTTTTTGGGGGCTTTATGGGTTTTGTGGTTTTTAGGATTTTAGGGTTTTATGGTTTTAAATTTTTTTGGGTATTTAGGGGTTTTGTGTTCTGCATTTTTAATGATTTTATTGGGTTTTTAAGTTTTTCTTGGTCTTTATTATTTGGGGGGGGGGTTTGGGGTTTTGGGGTTTTAGGGTATTTATGTTTTTAGTATTTATAGGGGAATTTAGGTATTTTTGGGGTTTTTAGAGAATTTTAGGGGTTTCATCGTATTTCGGTTTTTTTGGGTTTTATGGGTGTTCAGGGTATTTTATGGTTTTCATGTATTATTAATATTTATAGGTTTTTTGTGAAATTTTGGGTTCTTTTAGTGTTTGTAGGGTTTTTATGGTATTTCAGGTCTTGTGGTATAATATTCAGTTTTTAGGGAGTATGGTACAGGGTTCAGGGTGTATGGTTTAGGGTTTAGGGTTTGGGGTATAGGGTATTGAGTGTAGGTTCTTGGGTATTGGGAGTAGGGTATAGGGTTTTTGGGTGTATGGTGATGGGTTTAGGGTGTAGGGTTTAGGTTTTAGGGTGTAGAGATTAGGATTTATGGAGTGTGGTATAGGGTATACATTTTTTAGTAGTTTTTTACAATTTTTAGGGGGTTTTATTGTTTTTATTATTTTTAGAGTTGGTAGGGTTTGGGCAATTTTATGGGTTTTATGGTTTTTATGGAATTCGTCGGGGTTTTAGTGTATTTTTATATGTTTAAGGTTTTAAGAGTTTAAGGTTTTAGGGTTTTTATTGTTTTTATAGTTTTAAAGGGTTTTTAATGTTTTTAGGGTTTTTAGGGGTTTTATGGTTTTTTTGGATTTTTTGGGTTAAAAGGGGGTTTTGATATTTTTTGGGTGTTTTAGGGATTTCAGTGGATTTTATGGTTTTTATCCTTTTATGTTTTTAGGTTTATTTATATATTTTTTAGGTATTTTAGGTTTTGGGTTTTTTTTGGTTTTTTATTGTTTTTAATGTTTTATGAGTTTTATGGGTTTTTAGGGTTTTTAGAGATTTAATAGTTGTATGGGATTTTAGGGATTTTTATGATTTATTTGAGGGTTTTATGGTTTTTATATTTTTTATATTTTTAATGTATTTTATGCATTTTAAAGGGGTTTTAGTGATTTTAGGGTCTTTTAGATTTTTTTTATTTTTAGAGTCTTTTGGGGTTTTTGGGTCCTTTTGGGGTTTGTATGGTTTTTTAGATTATTTTTGGGTTTTTATGGTATTTTAGGGTTTTAGTGTCTTTTAGGGTTTTATATGGGTTTTATATCCTTTTAGTGTTTTAGGCGGTTTTAGGGTATTTTAGGGGTTTAAATGTGTTTTTTGGGTTTTTAGGGGTTTTATGGTTTTTTCTTTTTCGGGTGTTCTGGGGATTTTAGGGTCTTTTAGGGCTTTCATAGGGTTTTTAGAGTTTATACGGTCATTTAGGGTTTTAGGGTTTTAGGTTTTTTACAGCCTCTTAGGGGTTTTTGTGTGTTTTAGGGGTTTTAAGGTATTTTATAAGGATTTTATGGGTTTTAAGGGGTTTTATCATTTTTAGGGGTTATAGGCATTTCATGGGATTTTAGGGTTTACTAGTTTTTAAGGGATTTAAGAGTATTAGGGTTTTAGTGGATTCTTCATGGTTTTAGTGTTTCTAAGATTTTATGGATTTTCCATAGTTTTTGGGGTTCTAGGGGATTTAGTGTTTTATGGTTTTTAGGGTTTTTAGGGGTTTAGGGTTTTTAAAGGGTTCTTAGGGGTTTTACTAATTTTAGGGTTTCAGTGTTTTTTAGGGTTTTTGGCATTTTAGAGTATTATAAAATCATTTAAACTTTTAAGGTCTTCTATGGGTTTATGGTTTTTAGTTGATTTTTGGGGATTTTATCTTTTTTATATATCTTTAGTGTTTTTTGGGTTTTTTTACCGTTTTAGTGTTTTTTGGTTTTTAATGTTTTTATGGTTTTTAAGGTTTTAAAAAGGTGTTTTTAGTTTCTTTGTTAGTAAGGGGATTTAGGGGTTTTAGGTATTATAAGGTTTTTATGGTGTTTTATTGTATTTTAATGGTTTTAGTGTCTTTTAGGTTTTATTTTGATTTTTTCGGACTGATAGGGTTTTAAGGGTTTTTTATCTTTTTTGGTTTTTTGGGTTTTTATGGGTTTTCATATATTTTAGGTTTTTTGTAGTTTTAAGGGTTTTAGGGATTTTTTTGGGTTTTATAAGTATTTGACTATATTTTGAGAGTGATATTGGTTTTTTGGGCATTTTGGTTATTTTTTGTTTTTAGGGTACTTTGGGGGGTTTTTAGTGTGTTTCCTTATGTTTTAGTGTCATTTAAGGGTTTAGGGGGTTTTAGTGTTATTATGGTTTTATGGATTTCTTGTGTTTTTGGAGAGTTTTAGGTTTTCTATGGTATTTATGATATTTATTTATTTTATGGATTTTATGTTTTTTAGTTTTTAAGGGGTTTTACGAATTTTTATGGTTTTTGGGTTTTCCGGTATTGAAGGGGGTTTTGGGGTTTTGGGGATATTAAGGAGATTTTGTGCCTTTTATGTTTTTAGGAATTTTATTCTATTTTGGGTGTTCTTTAGTTTTTTTATTGAAATTTAATGATTTTAGATTTTTCATGATATTTAGGGGGTTTTAGGTAAATTTATGGTTTTAGGGGTTTTTAAGGGTTTTTAGGGATTTTAGGGTTTTTTTATGTTTTTTTGTTTTTATGGGTTTTAGGGTCTTTTAGGGTTAATTGAATAGTGTATAGGGTTTTTGGTGTCTGTTTTAGGGTTTAAGGTGTAGGGTTTAGGGTTTATGGTGTAGGGTTTGTGAATTAAGAATTAGGGTATAGGGTTTAGGGTGTAGGGTTTATGGTTTAGGATATAGGGTATCAGGTTTAGGGTTTTGTTTTTAAGTTTTAGGGTATAGGGGTTATGGTGTAGGTTTAAAGGTTTAAGATGTTGGGTGTATTTTTTAGGGTTTGGGTTAGGCTATAGAGTTTAAGGTGTACGATATTGAGTTTAGGTTTTATGGTATGGGGTATAGGCTATAGCAGGTAGGGTTTAGGGTTTAGGGTTTAGGGTGTATGGTTTATGGATTAGGGTGTAGGGTATAGGGTTTTGTGTGTAGGGTTTAGGTTGTAGGGATAGGGTTTAGGACGTTGGGTATAAGATTTTGGGTGTAAGGTATAGGTTTTAGGATGTGGGGAATAGGTTTAAGGTTGTAGTGTATAGGGAATATGGTTTAGGGTTCTAGGTGTAGGGTTTAGGTTGTACAATATAAGGATTATGGTGTAGGGTTTAGGTTTTTGAGTGTAGGGTATCGAGTTTAGGTTGACGTTTTAGGGTTTAAGTATTAGGGTATAGGTTATAGGGTGTAGGATTTAGGGTATAAGGTCATCTGTTTATAGTTTTGGGTGTAGGGATTAAGTTTTATGTTTTTGTGTACATATGATAGGGGTTTAGGGTTTATTGTTTATAGTGTATTGTACAGGTTATAGGATTTTGACTTTTGGGATTAGGGTGTATAGTATAGGGTTTTGGGTGGTGGGTTTAGGGTTTCGGGTGTTGGTTATATGGATTAGATTTTAGGGATTGTTGATTTGTATTTTCTGTTCTTTTTACAATTTTTGTTGGTTTTAGGGCAGAAGAGGTGCGAGGCCAGGCTATTCCCGACCCACCCAAATTTTATAAAAAAAAAGACGCAGCAGACAAGGGAGTGGAGGGGTCAAAGAACCCACACCCAAAAACCCTTCACAACCCCAAACCCAAAAGACCCCAAAGAAAAAACCCAAAAAACCACACAAAACCAAATAAAGTAGAAAAAATGAATTTTCCCAAACATTAACTCCCACCCAATCAGCAACCAGCATCCAGCATCACCCAAACAATCTGCCTCAACTTCAACAAACCAGCTTTAGCACCTACCAACTAAGTAGATACTAGCATCCAACAACATAATTTCCAACATCCAGTTTATTCTCTCCAAGAAAATTCACCATCAGCAACATATAACCACCATCACAAAAAAATGAACATCAACTTCATCACGACCCGACAATGCAGCAGCCTGCATCCAGCCCATTTGTTTTCGACAACCAACACCTCTTCCAGCGGTTCCTAGTGAATCAGAAATCGTAATCCAGCAGCTCCAAATTTACCAGCCAGCACCTCCTGGCCATTCATCACGCAACATTCCACACGCATCCTCCCAAATAGCAACATAGAACCACAAGCACCAAAGCCTTATACTCATACGCATCACCCCAACCACCATGATTAGACCCAGATCTAGGCCACTTCTCCACAGACCCATAAATCGCACAACATGAGTAGAAATCACCCAATGTCTCCCTTCAAAACAATCATCTATCACCAACATAGAGTCCCAACTAATCCATCCACCACCAATGAGGAACCGAAACAACAACCACGAAGCATCCAGGCATCACGAACATCAAATCCCAAGGTGCAGTGCGCTCCAACCAGAGAGATTTCGGAATCTCAGGAGTCCCCAGACCTACATTAAAGCCATATCATAGTACAACAAAAGACAACTTGCAAAAACAACATAAAACGAGGCCATAGACAAAGATCCAGAACCATGAACCTGCTGCTCCTGTGCAACCCCATTGCAAGAAGATCTGAAATCCCACACACCAGGACCGATCACGCCACCAGCAAGCGAAATCCACACCTTCTGCCTCCATCTTACTCCATCATGAAGCCAGGAAAGCCACCAAAACCCTACAAAAGACAGATCTGGAAGGTACCGCATCACTGACGGCTGAAAATGCCAGTCCATTGCACCACCACGATGCCGGGACACCCGCCACACCTACGTGAAACCACCAAGAATCCAAGGAAGCCACCAAAAACTCAGATCTGGAACCAGTGTTGACTTCACCATCGACATAGAAACCTGCCATGCTCTCACACCACAAAACTGACGAGAGTTCTCGCGAGCATCACCATGCTAGCCGAACCTTTGCGACTGGTCCTAGGCCACCGGGAAGCCTTTAATGCCACCGCCAAGGAGCCAAAAATATCCATCAGAAAGAGGATACGACAACACTAGGGCTTGTGAAGAGAGAGAACCGGGAGACTCGGCTATAATCCTTTTCTTCGGGTTTTTATTGATTTCATTGGTGTTTTTAGGGTTATAGTGTTTTCAATATTTTTTGGGTTTTGTGTTATTTAGGGTTTTTAGGATTTTTTAGGGGTTTATGTTTGTTTGTGTTTTTAGGGTTTTTTTGGTTGTGAGTTTTTTATGTTTTTTTTGGGTTTTTGTTTTTGGTTTTTGGGGTTTAATGGTTTTTAGGCGTTTGAGGGATATTTATGGTTTTTAGGGTTTTTATTATTTTCAATGGTTTTATAGTTTTTATTTGTTTTATGGGCTTAATGGTTTTTTTGGGTATTAAATATTTTTGGGGTTTTAAAGGATTTAGTTTCTTATGGGTTTGAATGGATTTTTTATGGGTATTTTTAGAGTTTTAGGGGCTTTATGGTTGTTGTGGTTTCGCAGGACTTAAGAGGATTTAGGGTTTCTTAAGTGCATTAATTATTATTTGGGATTTTAGGGTTTTACATATTTTAATGTTTTTAGTGATTTTTTGCTTTTTAGGGTGTTTTTATGGATTAAATGGGGTTTTACCATTTTATGGTGTTTTAGGGTCTTTTAGGCCCTTTTATGGTTTTTAGGGGTTTTATGTATTTACTATAATTAGTGGGTGTAATGATTTTCACTGGGTTTTAGGGTGTTTTATTTTGGGGGGGGGGGTTTAGGGTTTTTATGGGTTTTCATAGTTAATATGGGTTTATAGCCCCCAATGGCCCGAAGGCCTTCATTTTTTATTGATTTTTTATAATCTACCGTTCAAGGGGTGAGGTGGAACCCTAACAAGGCCCATATGCGAATATATTACATGGCATGTAGGCCTTTGTGGAATTCATTTCCTATAGGCTTCAAACATTACAGACAACCCAGACTAACTACATGGAACTACTCCTCCTCAGTATCTTCATCGTGAAATCAGCTCTCCACCTTCACATGACTGTTTAGCAAGGCATTCATGTGCATGCACAGGCTTGTTCTGATGGAAAGTGACATACCCTTTCATTCTTGCAGTCTGTTTAGCTTCTTCTGTGGTGAAAGCTCCATGCTCATCCTCCTTGTAGAGCTTGTGACTTGTAGGTTGTCTGGTTTTCATTTGCACTTAAGGTGGCCTGAAGGCCTTGAGGATGCCTTAAGGCCTTACTGATCCGAAGACCTTGGTGGCCTGAAGGCCTTAAAGGACTCAGAAACCAAATCGGTTTCTTAAAGTCCCAAACGGTGGCATATTCCCGACTGCACAGTACCAAACAGTGCCTACTATAGTTCCCGCAATAGTACCTACTACAATACAACACATTTCCCACTATGGTACTGCTACAGAACTACTACAGTACCCGTAAATTCTGCCTCCGCCTAGATTTGATCCTTGGTCGCTTGGATGCACTTACGGAGTCCTTACCAACTGGTCTAAGGCTCATTTTCATATGGGTTTAGAGGGTTTAAAGAGGTTTTATGGTTTTATGTTTTTAATGTCTTTTTGAGTTTTTAGGGATGTTTTAGGAATTTTATGGTTTTTGGGTTCATATAATGATCTTATGGTTTTAAGGGACTTTTTTGGGGTTTTAGATATTTAATGGTTTTTTGGTTTTTTGGTTTCCTTTATGTTTTTAAGAGTTTTTAGTGTTTTAGATTTATCTTAGTTTATATATTCCTTTAGGGTTTTAGAGGGTTTTAATGTCATTTAGGGAATTTTAGGGTTTTTATTATCTTTTAGGTTTTTTGGATTTTACGGTCATTTGGGGTTTTAATTGTTTTTATGGATTGTTAGGGGGTTTAAGTGGTTTTATTTTTTTTATAGTTTTTATGGTGTTTATGGTTTTTAGGGACTTTGGGTTTTTTCCTTCGGTTTTATGGCTTTATAGGGTTTTATATTTTTTTTTAACTTTTTACGATTTGGGGGGTTTTAGGAATTTAAGAATTTTAGGTATTTTTAGATATTTTAATATGGTTTTATTTCATGTTTTTTGGGTTTTAAGATATTGTTATAGTTTTATGTATTTTAATAGATTTTATGGGTTTTTTTGTTTTTTTTTTGGTTTTAATGGTTTCTATAATTAATAGTGGATTTTTAATTTTTATTATTGTTAGGGTTTTTAGAGTTTTTATGGGTTTTTAGTTTGTTTAGGGGGGTTTTAAGGTTTTAAGGGATTTTTATGGTGTTTAAGGATTTTTTCGGGGTTTTAAAGTCATTTAGGGGTTTTAAGGTTTTTAGGGGATAGAGTTTGACGAGTTTTATGATATGATGATTTTTCAGGATTTTAGGATTGTTTAGGGTTTTTATGTTTTTTAGTGTTTTTACGGTTTTTTAGGTTTTTATGTTTTTAGGGGTTTTATTCGTTTTTAGGTTTTTAGGGGATTTGGTGTTTTTATGGTGTTTAAGGAGCGCGTTTAAGGGTTTTTACAGTTTTTTAAGGGTTTTTGTGTTTTTGGAGTTTTTAGGACCATCAATGAGTTTTAATGTTTTTTATACATTTTAGGTTATTTTATGGTTATTAGGGTTTTTAGGGTCTTTTAGTGGGTTTTAGTGTTTTTTTTTATTTTTATGTTTTTTGGGGTTTTTATGGTTTTTAGGGTTTTTAGGGTTTTTAATATTTTTTGGTTCTGAAGGGATTATATGGTTTATAGGGGGTTTTGGGTTTTCAGGTAATTTTAGGGATTTTCAGGGTATTTCAGTGTTTTTAGAGTTTTTAGTAGTTTTTAGAGTTCTTTGTTTTAAGGGGTTTTAGTGTTTTTTGTTTTTATGGAGTTTTAGGGATTTTGGGGGTTTTCGAGATTTTGGGGTTTCAAGTGGTTTAGTAGTTTTTAGGTGTTTCAGTGTATTTTGGTGGTTTTTAGGGTTTTTATGGTTTTAGTGTTTTTATAGTTTTTATATTATTTAGGTATTCTTGTGTTTTATGAGTTTTTAGTTGTTTAATGGTTTTTAAGGCGTTTGGGGTTTTTATGGGAGTTGAGGAGGTTGTATATGTCGTATAGTCATTTAGGGATCTTTTAGTTGTTTTTAGTTATTTTTAGGGTTTTAGGGGGTTTCAGGAATTTTAATGTCTTCTAGGTGTTTTCAAGGGATCCAGGGGTGTTGGGGGTTTTAGGGTTTTTATGGATTTTTGGGGTTTACTGTGTTTAGGTTTTTAGGTGTTTTAGGGTTTTTAGGTTATTGAAAGTTATTTTAGGGGTTTTAGTTTTCTTTTAAGGGTTTTAAGATACATTTAATGTTTTTATGTTTTTTTGTATTTTTTATATTTTTTCATGATTTTTATGGTTTTTAGGGGTTTTAATGATTTTTTAGGGTTTCATGGTTTTGATGGTTTGTGATGTTTTTTGAGTGTTTTTTGGGTTTTTTTGGTTTTTAATTGGTGTTTATGTTTTTAGGATTTTTAGGGTTTTAAAGGTTTTTTGGGGGTTTTAGGGGTTTTTAGTGTATTGTAGGTTTTCATAGGATTTTTTTGGAATTTTTAGTTTTCTTAGAGGTTTTAGTGATTTTATGATTGCCCTGGATTTTAGAGTTTTTTAGGGTATTTAATGTTTTTAGGAAATTTTTTTATCTTAGGGGTTTTCAGATTTTGTTGGGTTTATTATGGTTTTCTTCTTTTGTTTTAGGGTTTTTATGGCTCAACATTTAGGGTGTCAGGTATAGGATTTAGGGTGATGGGTATAGGGTGTAAGGAGTAGGTATATGGTTTAGAGGGTTGGGTATAGGGGTTATGGTTTAGGGTATAGGATTATGGATGTAGGGTATAAGGTTTAGGGTGTATAGTTTATGGTTTAGGGTGGATGGTTTATGATTTAAGGTGTATGGTAGAGGTTTTATGAAGTAGGGTTTAGGGTTTAGGCTATAGGGTGTAGGTTTTAGGATGTAGGGTTTATGGATTAGGGTTTAGGGAGTTGGATATGGGCTTTTGGGTGTAGTGTTTTAGTTTTAGGGTGGAGGGATTAACATTTTGGATGTATGGTTTCGGGTTTTAGTAGTGAGCTATATGGTTTTGAGTTTAGAATTTAGTGATTAGGTTGCATGTTATTTGGTTTATGGTATAGGTTTTTTGGTTTAGGTCATAGGGTATAGGGTTTAGGGTTTAATAAGTTTTTTTAGGGTTTAGGGAGTAGGTTTTTGGATTTTTGGTGTATTTTTTAGGTTTTATGGTGTCTGTTTTATGTCTTAGGGTTTAGGGTATTTGGTTTAGAGTTGGGGTTTTTGTTTTAGGGTGCCAGGTGTAAGGTATAGGGTGTAGGGTATAGAGTGTAGGTTATTGGGTTTATGTTATAGGTACTAGTTTTTAGTTTTTGGGGTATATGTTTTAAGGTGTATGATTAATGTTTTTAGGGTGATGGGTATAGGGTTTTTAGTGTAGTAGAGGGTTTATGGTGTAGGGTATAGGGTTTAGGGTGTAGGGTTTAGGGTTAAGGTTATAGGGTAGAGGTTTAAGGATGTTGAGATTAGAGTTTAACGTGTAGGGTGTGCGGTTTAGGCTTTAAGATTTTGGGTTTATGGTTTAGTGTTGGGGATATATTTTACTAGGTTTTGGGTTGTAGTGTATAGGGTTTGGGGTTTTGGGTAAAGGGATTTGGGTGTAGGTATTATCATTTAAGGTTTAGGGTGTAGGGTTTAGTGGGTAGGGTGTATGGTATAGGGTTTAGGGTATGTGGTATACAGTTTACGGTGTTTGGTATATGGTTTATTATTTTGGGTTTAAGGTGTAGCACATCAGGTTTATGGTGTAGGGTTTTGAGATTAGGGTGTCCGATAGAGGGTTTGGGGTCTAGGGTTTATGGTTTTTTGTGTAGGGTATATGGTTTTAGGAGTAGGGTTTAGGGTTTCAAGTGTGGGTTACATGGTTTCAATTATTGGTTTCGGTGTTTAAGCTATGGGGTATATGGTTTAGGGTGAAGGGTTTTGGGTGTATGGTATGGGGTTGATGGTGTAGGTTTTAGGGTTTAAGGTGTAGGGTAACAAATTTAGAGTGTAGGGTTTATCATCTAGGGTGTAGGGTGTACTATTTTTGGTTTTTGGTGATGGTTTTAGGGTTTAGGGTGTATGGTATAGGGACTATGATTTTAGTTATATGTTATAGGGTGTAAAGTGTAGGGTTTATTGTTAAGGATGTTGGGTATAAGGTTTCGGGTTTTTAGGGATTTTTAGGGTTTTTAGGGTTTCTATGGTGTATTTTTAGGGTATCAATGTGTTTTTAGGTGTTTTATTGGTTTTATGGATTTTTATGGTTTTTATGATTTTTTGGGTTTTTAGGGGTTTTAAATTTTTAGGGTTTTTAAGGTTTTAAGGTTTGGTTAAGGGTTTGGGAGTTTTTTATTGTTTTAGGGGTTTTTAGGATTTTTATGGCTTATAATGGGATTAATGGTTTATAATGTTTTGTGGTTTCTAGGGTTTTTATTAGTTTTCCATTCATTATGTTTTTTGGGTCTTTTAGGGTTTTAGTTCTTGTAGGGGTTTTAGTGTTTTTTGGTTTTTTGGGTATCAATGGTTTTTTGGTTTCTTTTGGGGTTTTAGGGTTTTAGGGATTTTTGGATTTTAGGGGGGTTAGTGTTTTTGTGAGTGTGTGTGGGGGGGTGGTTGGGTTGAAGGCATTTTTAGGGTTTTATAGGGTTTTGGGATTTTAGGGTCTTTTATCATTTTAGGTGATTGGAATTTTTTTTGTTTTTACGCGGTTTATGTTTTTAGGGGAATTTAGGTTTTTTGGGGGGTTTAGTCTTTTTTGGGGATTTTAAAAGTAATTTTTTTCATTTTCAGTGCTTTTGGGAATTTATTGTTTTTTTTTTGGATTTTAGGGTCTCGTAAGGTTTTTAGGGTTTTAGGATGTTCTATCAATTTTAGGGTCATTTTTTATTTCTAGATACCTTTTGGGGTTTTGGAAACTTTTATGTTCCTTTATATGTTTTGGGTGTTAGTGTCTCTTAGGTATTTTTGGGCTATTGGGGTCTTTTAGTAATTCCATGGTTTCAACGGTCTTTTAGGATATTTTAAGGGTTATCATAGCCTTTTGGGATTTTAGGATTTTCATGGTCATTTAGGATTTTTAGGATCTTTTATGGGGTTTAGGTTTTTTAGGGTTTTTGGTTTTTTAGGTTTTTTAATTGTTTTTAGGGTCCTTCAGGGTTTTTAGGGTTTTTAGGGGTTTTAGTTTTTTAGGTTTTTTAGTGGTATTAGTTTTTTGGTGTTTATAAATTTTTTAATGGTTATTAGGGTTTTTGTTGTGTTTTATGTTTTTAGGGTCTTTTATGGGGTTACAGTTTTTAGTGTTTTACGAGTTTTTATGGGGTTTGGGGTTTTGATAGTTAGTTTTAGGTTTTAGGTCTCTACGGTTTTTTAATGTTTTTAGGAGTTTTAGTGTTTTTTTGGGATTTTAGGGTTTTTATTTATTTCTACAGTTTTTGTAATTTATATTTTTTTGTGTTTTTTCTGGTTTTCATTGTTCTTTAGGATTTTTAGGGGTTTTTGGGGTTTTAGGGTTTTTATGTTTTTATGGGTTTCAGGGATTTTTGGATTGTTTTATGGGTTTTGAAAGTTGATTTGAGTTTTTAGGGTTGTTTGGGATTTATATGGGTTTTTATGGTTTTAGGGTTTTAGGGGTTTTAGGTTTATTTATTTATTTTAGTGTATTTAAAAGTTTTATAGTATTTTAGGTATTTTATGGTTTGTTTAGGGGTTTTAGGGTTCCTTTGGTGTCACTTTGGTATTTTTAGAGTCTTAACTATTTTTTAGTTTATTGCATGGTATTTTAGGGGGTTTATGGGTTTTTAGTGTCTTTTTGGGGTTTTAGGGTATTTTCGGTATTTTATTGTTTTTATGGAAATTTGGGATTTTTAGAGTCTTTTAGGAAATTTTTCGGGTTTATACGGTTTTTTGGGTTCTGATGGTGTTGAGGGTCTTTTTTGATTTTAGGTTTTTTAGGGGTTTTTGGGGATTTAGTGTTTCTTATGGTTTTTAGAGTCCCATGGATTTTTAAAAGTAAAGGGGTTTTATTGTTTTTAAGGTTGTTAGTAATTTTATTTTTTTGGGGTTTTAGAGTTTTTAGACATTATTAGTGGTTTTAGGTTGTTTTTATGTTTTTAAATGTTTTATGGGTTTTGTATAGTTTTAGTTTTTAAAAGAGTTTTTGGAGTTTCTAAGTTTTTTAATGATTTAAGGGGTTCGGGTGGTTAGGGTTTTTGAGGATTTTTATGGTTGTTAGGGTTTGTATGGTTTTTATGGGTTTAATCTGTTTTTATGTTTTTAATAATTTTTTTTATGTTTTTAGGGGTTTTAGTGATTTTTAGGGGTTTTTGTTCTTTTTTCTGGGTTTTTAGAGTGTTTTAGTATTTTCATGAATTTTAGTGGATTTTAGTGGTTCATATGGTTTTTATTGGTTTCTAGGGGTTTTGAGGGTTTTTATGGTTTTTTGGGGGTTTAGGTTCATTGTGATTTCTTTATGGTTTGAAGGGGTTTTAGAGTTTAATTTTGGACTTTTATGTGGGTTTTATGTGTTTTATTTGGTTTTTATGGTTTTTATAGGTTTTAGGATTTCTAGGTGTTTTAGTTTTTTTAAAGTATTCTAGTGTGCTTAAAAGGATCTAAATACTTATATTGTTTTATACGGTTTTTACAGACGTTAAGAGTTTTGGGACTTTAGGTTATTATACTATTTTAGGGACTTTTTTGAAATTTTGGGTATTTTTAGTGATTTAATGGGTTTTTGGGTTATTAGGTGTGTTTAGGGTAATTTAAGGTTTTAGGGATTTTTTAGGTTTAATTGGATAATTTTAGGGTTTTATAATTTTTTTTAGATTTGCGGGGTTTTTTTTGGTTTTGGGGGGGGGGGGTTGTTGGGGTTTTATGATTTTTAACGTTTTTATGTTTTTATCAGGTTTTAGGGATTTTCTTGGGTTTTATTAGGTTTTAGGGAATTTAGGGTTATTGGGTTGTTTTTGTTTTTAGGATCCCTTTAGGGTTTTAAGGGTATTTTTGGGTTTTTAACTTCTTTTGGGGTTTTGGATTTTTCTAGGGGTTTTTTGTGTTTTTTGGGGTTTTTTTGTTTTGGTGGTTTTTATTGTTTTTAGGATGTTGAGGTTTTTTGAGAGTTATTAGGTGTTTTAAGGGGTTTTATGGTTTTTGGGATTTTGGGGGTTTAGAAGGAGTTGTGGTATATTAATTTTTAGATTTTTTTAAAGTTATTCTCGGTATGTTTTATGGTCTTTTGGGGTTTTCTTTGGGTTTTTAGGAACCTTTTGGGTTTTTTAGGTTTTTAGGGCCCTTTAGGGGTTTCAAGGTATTTTGGGGGTGTGGAAGGGTTTTGAAGGTTATTTAGGGTATTTATGAGTTTTTAGGTTATTTTATTGTATTAATGATTTTTAGGGTATTTTAGGGTTTAGGTTATTTGGTTTTGTGTTAATAATGTTGTGTATATGATATTGGGTTTAGGGTTTAGAGTATACTATTTAAAGTATATGGTGTTGGTTCTAGGGTTTTGGGACATGGGTGGGGGATTTAGGGTGTTGGGTATTGGGTTTAGGGCGTAGGTTATATGGTTTCTAGGTTATGGTTTTGATATTATGGTTTTCTTATAGGGTTTATGGTTTAGGTTTTAGGGTTTAGGGTATAGGGTGTACGGTTAGGGATTAGGTTTTTTCAGATTAGGGTCTAGGGTTTTGGGTTTAGGGTTTAGAGTATAGGGTTTTGGGTGTATAGTTTTGGGTATCAGCTGTAGGGTTTAGGGTTTAGGGTGTAGGGCTTTGGGTTTAGGTTGTATGATATGAGTTTTATATTTTTATTGTTTTTTTTTGATTTTTTAGACATTTTACGGGTTATTATGGTTTTATGGGTTTTAAGGGTTTGTTAGGGTTTTAATGGGTTTTAAGTATTTTATGTTTTTTTTTGTATTTGAGGTTTTTTTGGTTTTTTTGGTTTCATGGGATTAATGTTTTATGGGTTTTTAGGGGTTCTATAATTTTTACAGGTTTTAGCGATTTTTAGGGTTTTGTGGGATTTTAGGAGTTTTCGGTGTTTTAATAGTTTTAGTGATTTTAGGGGTTTTAGGTTTTATGGGTTTTTTTGGGTTTTTAGGATTGTATTAAGATTTTTTGGGGTCTTATGTGGTTTATGGGTTTTTAAGTGGTTTTAAGGTCTTGAGGTCATTTATAGACATTTAGGGTGTTAGGGAATTTTGGGGCCTCTGATGGTTTTTAGGGATTTATAGGGGTCTATGGTTTTTCGATTTTTTTAGTGTTTCAGGGTTTTTACGATTTTTAGGATTTAATATGTTTTTTTATTTTTATGTTTTTAGGGTTTCAAACTGTTTTTTAGGTTTTTTAGTTATTTGATTGTGTTTTATAGAATTATTGGGGATTTTAGTGTGTTTTCTTGGGTTTTTTGGGTTTTTGTCAAGGAAGATGTGAGGGTCAGGCTATTCCTGGCCCCCCAAATTTATTAAAAAGAAAAAAAGAGACTCAGCAGACAAGGGAGGGGACGGGTCAATCAATCCACACCCAAAAATCCCTTACAACCCACACCAAATAAAGAAAAATCAAAAAAGAAAAGAAGCAAAACAAACCCAAGCAGAAAAACACACAACAACAAGTATCATCCCTCATCATCACTGTCATCAACCGGCATCCAGTATCTCACTACAAAGAAACGACCAGCCTCTAATCTTACCATGTCCAGCATCTAGCATAATCCAGTCATCACAACCACAACATCGCTTAGCAGCATCTCCCACCACATCACCCAACCAAACAGAACAAGCATCCCATAACACCGAGTAGCTCCCAGAACCCAGCACCTATTCTTCCCAACCAATAGCCAGCTCAAGTGGATTCCCACTGTCAAAAATTCTGCAGCAATCCATCCCTGTCAGCAACTCACAACCAAATCTCTAGCTCCATCCAGCATCCCAGCCAATCCAGCTACCAGCATTTTCGTTACAGAAATCAAAAACTCCCAACCATTCCACTTTCATCCAGGACGCGTCAAGCATCCAACAGCTCCAACTCCAGAAATCACTAACGACATCATCCCACTCTGAACCCCATAGCAGCATCAAAAAAATCAAAAAAGAAACCATCCCAGCCAGCATCTCATTCAGAACCATAACCAGCATGCAACCAACGAACCAAGCCACCAGTGATGCGAACCATAGCAACAGATTGAACCCACAGATCAATAAACCACAGTCTAACATCACACTATTACTAGAAAAGAATCGCAGAAACAACTCCATGAAAGGGGAGACATACCAGATCTGCATCGACATCAAGGAAGCACCATTGAAACGGAACCGAAGCGGTAAAATAAGAGAGTTGACCAGCATCCAAATAGGCCATAGACCACACCGCTGATGTGATCCCCTCCGTCGCTTCAAATGTGTCTCCTGTAAACTCGGTGAAGAACCAGAACCACCCACAGCATCATGCTTCAAGCGCGTTCTTGCATCACAGATCCCCCAAAGTAGTAAACCTCGCACAAATCGCTGCCAAACCGAACCCGTTTGCATCTCCTCACTAAGATCTCATCGTCGGTAAGCCACCCACCATCAGTCAACCCGAGGAAAACCCAGATCTGCAGAGTCATATTTGAACCACAGCAGATTCCCCTCAAGGATTCTGACCGACAAAGAGCCATCAGCAACTCCGTATACCAAATCCAGCCGATCTGAGCCCCGTGAAGCCCGCACAAGCTCCAAGCCTGACGAAACCCAAACGCATCTCCAGAGAGGTCCTTCTGAAGATGAGATCTGGAGCACATGATGAGGAAAAGGAAACTGCTAAAGATGGGAAACCACTGTCGTCTTGGATCTAATGAACGCGCCCAGAGAGCACCGCCGCCGAGGAAGACCATCTCTAAAAGCCCTGGGAGGGATCGCCGAACGAGATAGAGAGCCTGGAGAGACCACTACCATGTGTTTTTTGGGTTTTTTGGTTTTTTGGTTTTTTGTGCTTTTTATGTTTTTGGGGGATTTAGTGTTTCTTAGATTATTAGGGTTGTAAGATTATTTTATGGGTTTTTAGGGTTTTATATGGGTTAGAGTCTATTGCGTTTTTTATTATTTTTAGGGTCTTTTTAGTTTTTTGGAGTGAAAAAGGTTTTGGGATGAAGCCCCACCAAACATTAAAGAAATAAAACCAAACGCTACAAGGAGGGTTTACACATCTGAGATGGTTTTTTGATATTTTAGGTTCTTTTTATTTTTTTTTTGGATTTTATCTTTTTTTAGGGTTTTAGGGTTTTAGGGTCTTCCATGATTTTAAGGGTTTATCTGGGTATATCTGGTTTTTAGGGATGTCTTGGAATTTAAATGTGTTATATGGGTTTTTATTGATTATTTATTATTTTTCGGTGTTTTTGGGGGGTTTTTGGTTTTTTATCATTTTTAGGGTTTTGGGGTCTTCTTAAGGTATTTTGGGTTTTTTTATTTTTTAAAGGGTTTTTGGATTTTAGTGCTTTTATAGATTTTAGGGGTTTTTGGGAATTTGTAGTTTCTTTTATTTTTATTGTATTGAGGATATATTTGGGGGTTTTAGGTTTTTTGAGTTCTTTTATGATTTTTTTGGGTCTTTTAGGGGTTTTAATTGTTTTTAAGGTATTTTACTATTTTTAGTGGTTTAATGTATTTAGGATCTTTGAGGGTTTTATGTATTGTAGGTTTCTAGGATCCTTTAGTGTTTAGTGTGAGAGTTTTATGGTTTATGCTGTTAGGTTTTGGGTTTATTGTGTAATGTATAGTGTTTAGGGTGTTATATTTACGGTTTATGGCATATGGTATAAGGTTTATAGTTTAGGGTTTAGGGTGTTGGGTATAGGTTTTAGAGTGTTGTGTTTTGAGTTAATGTTTTAGGGTATAGGGTTTTGGGTGTGGTTTTTAGGGTTTAGGTTATAGTGTATTTGGTTTAGAGTGTAGGTTATAAAGTTTGGGGTATACATTATAGGGTCTTTAGCATTTATTACGTATTAGGGTTTTTACATGTATTATGGGTTTAATGTTTTTTAGGGGTTTTAGTGTTTTCTATGGTTTTTGGGATTTTAAGGATTAAGGTATTTTTAGGGGTTTTATGGTTTTTATAGTTTTAGGGGTTTTAGTGTTTTATAGTGTTATTATGTATTTAGGGGGTTTAAGGGTTTTTCTGGGTTTTTATGATTTTTAGTGATTTTAAGATTTTTTCGTGGATTTAGATGTTTTTAATATTTTTTTTGGGTTTATAGAGTTTTCATGGTTTTTACGATTTTTAGTGCTTTTAGGGGTTTTAGAATATTTCTAATTTTTGGTGTTTGTATGAATTTTTATGGTTTTATAGAGTTTTAATGTTTTTTAGGAGTTTTATAACTTTTTTTGGATCTTAAATGTTTTTAATGTTTTGTTGGTTATGGGGCCATAGGTATTTTTAATGTGGTTTTAGGGTCTCCAAGGGGTTTTATGTTTTTTTTGTAAATTTATGTGTTTTAGGATTTTTAGTTTCATTTTGGGTATTTTAGGGTGTTATTCAATTATTTACAGGTTTTAGAGTCTTTCAGGGTTTTTAGGGTTTTTATGGTCTTTTAGGGTTTTTAGGTATTTTTTGGTTTTTATAGTTGAAGGGTCTTTTAGTAGTTTTTAAGTCTTCTTTAATTTGTGATTGTTTTTAGGGTGTCTTAGGGTTTTTAATTTCATTAATAATTTTTAGTGTCTGTTTAGTATTTTATGGTATTTTTAGGGATTTATTTCTCTTTTTAGGGATTTTAGGGTCTTTAGGTATTTTAAGTGTTTATGGGATCTAGGGTGTTATTCGGTGTTTTAGGAGTTTTATGATTTCTAGGGGTTTGTATTGGTTTACTGGGATGTTAGGAATTTTTAGGGTTTAAGGGGGCTTTATGTTGGTTTTTGGGGTTTTTGGGATTTTTGGGTGTTTAAGGGTTTTTATGGAATTTTTGGAGGTTTAAGGTTTTCTTCGGGGTTTTAGGTTTTTTATTGGGTTTTTAGGGTTTTAATGGTTTTTTTTTGTTTTTAGGGGGTTCGGGGATTTTATGTTGTTTTATGAAAGTTCTAAGGTTTCTAGGACAGTTAGTGGTTTTGGGTATTTT
Source organism: Viscum album (assembly GCA_963277665.1). Taxonomy (NCBI): domain Eukaryota; kingdom Viridiplantae; phylum Streptophyta; class Magnoliopsida; order Santalales; family Viscaceae; genus Viscum; species Viscum album. The sequence continues at coordinate 2,122,169,749 of OY728120.1, forward strand.
AGGGGTTTTAGGATCTTTTAGGGTTATTATAATCTTTTATACTATTTATATTTTTTAGAATTTTCAGGGGTTTAATTTTTTGTAGGGTCTTTAGTGTTTTTTTAGTTTTTTATGATTTTATATATTTTAATTTTTTTTTGCGATTTTTAGTTTTTTATGGGTTTTAGGGCTGTTTTAATAATTTTTAGGGGTTTGTGGGAGTTTTAGATGGTTTTAATGGTTTTATAGTATTTTTATGGTGTTTAAGGGCCATCTATGGTTTTTGGTCTTTTTCTAGTTTTTTATGATTTCTAGGGGTTTTTTTTGTTTTTAGTATTCTGTTGGGGTTTTAAGAGTTTTAGGATTTGTATTTTAGGGTAATTAGGGAAGTTTTATGGTTTGATTTTTTGTAGGGTCTTTGGGGTTTTATTGTGTTTTTAGGTTCTTTTAGGATTTCGAAGTATTTTAGGGGTTTTTATCAGTTTTTGTGGTTTTCTTGGGATTTTGGTGTCTCTTTAGGTTTTCTATTGTTTGAGGGTTTATTTAGGTTATTTTTTTCCCATGATTTTTTAAAGTTTTTTATGTTTTTTCATTTTTTATGGAGTTCATTGATTTCATATGGTTTTGGGGTTTTATGGTTTTAGGGTGTTTTTAGGATTTTTAATGTGGTTTTATGTCTTCATGGGTTTTAGGATCTTGTAGGGAATCCTTAGGGATTTTTTTCGAGGTTTTGGTGTATTAGGGTATTAGATTAATTTATATTTTTAGTGGTTTTAATTGTTTTTAGTCGGTTTTATAATTTTTTAAATGTTTTTATGGGTTTTAGGTTCTTTTTTTAAATTTAGGGTTTTAGAATATTATATGGTTTAGGTTGTAGTATTTTGGTTTTAGGGTGCAGGGTATAGGGTTTCAGTGTATGGTTTAGGGTTTGGGGTATAGGTTGTATGATTTAGGATGTGTAGTTTGGGTTTAGGGTGTAGGGTATAGGGTTTTGGTATAGGGTTTTGGGTTTAGGGTTTATGTTGTAAGGTTTAGAGTTTAGGATGTTGGTGTTAGTTTTTTGGGGGTTGAGTATAGGGTTTTTTCATTATTATGGTTTTTTATAGTTTTTAGGGGTTTTACGGGTTTTTTTGGTTTTTATGGGGTTTAGGGGTATTTGTGGTGTTTAATATTTTTAGGGGTTTAGGAGGGTTTAGGGTTTTGTGTTTTTAAGGATTTTTATGATTTTATAATTTTTTAGTGTTTTAGAGGTTTTTTTATTTTTAAAGAATTCATGAATTTTTTGAGGTTGAAGTGTGTTTTTATGTATTTATGTTTTTAGGGATTTTCTGGATTTTTTTGGTGATTTTAAGGTTTTTAGGGGTTTCTGTGTTTGGGGTTTCTAAGGATTTTAACAGGTTTTTGAGTTTTCAGTTTATAATGATTTTTAATGTTTTATGGTTTTAAAGGATTTAATGGGTTGTATTGTTTTTAGGTTTTTACAGTTTTTATAGTTTTTATGGTTTTTTGGTTTTAGGGGTTTTGGGGGTATTATAGTTTTTAGGGTTATTAGGTTTTCTTTAGGGTTTATAGGACTTCTAGGTATTTTATAGTTTTTAGGGTTTTTAGTGTATTTTAAAATTTTTTTTGGGTTATTAGAGTTTTTAGGGTATTGTATGATTTTTAGGGGTTTTAGTGTCTTCTATTGGTTTTTAGGGTTTTTACAGCCCATTAATGTTTCATAGGGGTTTTAAAGTCTTTTAGTTTATTTTATGAAATTTAGGGTATCTTAGGGTTTTAGTTTATTTTAGTGTTTTAGGGTATTTTATGGGTGTAGGTGGTTTTAGGTTCGTTAATGGGTTTCAAATGGCTTTTAGGGTGTTGAGGGTCTTTTAGACCTTTTAAGTTCATTTAGTGTTTAAGGGTTTTAAGGCATTTTAGGGTTTTAGGGGTGTATGGTCATTGTAGGGTTGTAGGGGTTTTAGGCTCTTCTAGGTTTTTTATGGCCTTTTTAGTATTTTGAGGTTTCCTTAGGGGTTTTATGGCCTTCTTATTATTTTCTAGGGTTTTTAATGGCTTCTGGGGGTTTTCTGGTATTTTAGGATTTTTAAAAAATTTATGTTTTTTGGGGGGTTTTAGGATTTTAGGGTATTTTAGGGATTTTATGGGATTTCATTAGATATTTAAGGTTTTTATGGTTTTTTATATGTTTTGGGGGTTTAATGTTTTTTAAATGACATTTAGTGATTTTTATGGTTTTTATGGGTTTGGAGTTTTTAGGGGTTTATGGCCTTTTCAGATAATAGAGGGGAGGGTTTAATGACCTCTAGGGTCCTTCATGGTTATTAGGTTATTTTATGGTTTGTTATTATTATTTTTTGGGGTTTTTTCAGATTTTAAGTGTTTTTAGATGTTATAGTGTTTTTAATTTTGTTAGGTTTTTTATTCCTATTAGCGGTTTAATGTAATTTTTTTGGTTATTACATTTTTTACATTTTTAAGGTATTTTGAGAGATTTATAAATTTTAGGAGTTTTATGGTCTATAAGGGGATTTAGGAGTTTTAGTTTTATTTTTAGGTTGTTTTACAATCTTTATATGGGTTTAGGGTCTATTAGGGTTTTAGTAAATTTTTGGATTTTAGGGGTTTAAGGGATTTTTGTGTGGTTAGGGTCTTTATGTTTTTACGTTTTTAGGGGTTTTAGAGGTTTTAGGGCATTTTTAATGTTTTATAGCAGTTGTAAGGATACTTTTTATTTTATTTTTAGGGTCTTTTAGTGTATTTTGGGTTTTTATGGTATTTTTAGTGTTTTAATGTTATTATAGTCTTTTAGGGACTTTTGGGTGTTTTATGATTTTTATAGTTTTCCAGGATTATTTAGGGTTTTAGGGGTTTTAGTTGTGTTATTATTTGAAGGGGGTTTTAGGTCTTGTAGGGCTTTTAGTGTTTTTAATGGAATTTAGGGTTTTTTATAATTTTTAAGGGATTTAGGTGTTTAAGGGTTTTTAGCGGTTCTTGGGGATTTAGTGGGTTTTAGGTTCTATTATGTTTTTGGAGTTTTTAGGTTATTCTAGGGTTTTTTTGGTTTCATAGGATATTTTAGGAGTTTTAATGGTTTTTAGGGTTTTTTGGATTATATGATATGTTAGGGTTTTTAGCATTTTTTTGGGTTTATAAGGGTTTTAGGATGTTTTGGATCTTTAGTGTTTTGGGGTTTTATGGACTTTTAGGATATAACGTATAGAGTTTAGGGTTTAGTGTATAGGGTTTTGGGTATAAGGTGTAGGGTTTTGAGTGTTGGTTTTAGGGTGTGGGGTATAGGGTTTAAGTTTTCATGTGTGTCGTATAGGGTTTAGGGTGTCGGGTTTAGGTTTTAGGATATAGGGTTTAGGGTTTAGGGTCTAGGATGTGACATTCTGGTTATAGGTTATAGGGTTTATGTTGTAGAAATTAGCATGAAAGGTATATGGTTTTGTGGTGTATTTTAGGGATTAGGTTGGAGGGTATAGGGTTAATGGTATTGGATTAAGTGTTTATGGTTTAGGGTAGTAGGTTTAGTATGTTGGATTATGTTATAGGGTGTAGGGTTTAGAATTTACGGTGTATAGTTTAGGGTATAGGATTTTGGGTTAAGGATGTAGGATATAAGGTGTATGGTTTAGGGTGTAGGATTTAGTATTTATGGTGTAGGGTATAGTGTTTAGGGTTTATGGTGTAGGGAATGGAAGATGTGAGGGTTGGGCATTTCCTGGACCCCCCAAATTAATTAGAAAGAAAAAGAAACACAACAGATAAGGGAGGGGAGGGGTCGAACGTCCCACACCCAAAAAACCCCTTAGAACCCAAGATGCAAAAGACCCCAAAAAAGAAAATCAAAAGTGAAAAAAAGAAAAAACACACAAAGACAAGAAACTGACACCATTATCCAGCATCAACCATCATCCAGCTGCACACAGCTAACCAACAACCAGCATTCAAAGTCAAATAGCAATCTGCATCCAGCAGCAGCAAGATCATAAACCACAGCTTCAACAACTCCCAACTTAGCAGCAACCTGCATCCAGCATCACAATTTCCATAATCCGGTGCATTCCAGCATCCAACTGCACCACATCCAATCATCACAGCAATACAGTAGCAGCAATACGTCAAAACCAACCATCCCCAGCAACAAACAACACGAAAACCGACATCACAACCAATCACAACCCGCAGCATGAAACCACTGCATGACCACTGCAACCAAATGCGGCCATCATCACCTCCCAGCAAACAACGACCAGAAACTCCATGCACACCGTTTCCAGCAACTAGAATGTTAACAGGGACATTAGAGCCCACATCTAGCATGCCACAACAGACAGTTCCTGAACCAAACCACAGTATCCAACGCCCCAACTTCAAGAACCAAAACCAGTAGTGGTTCTCATCCCATCCATCCACAGCCACAGAGCAGAAAAACATGTAATGTAGAGGATTTAAACCAGAAGATCCATCAAAGAAACAGTTGACAACCAAAATCTCCAAAACACAGCACAACCAAAGCAAAACCACTATAGTGGGAGGCGACTGCAAAACTGAAGAACCAGTTCAAGCAAGAAGCCATACCAGAGCGCAAACCTAGAGCTCAAGCAGAGATCACCAGACCCCCTCAAATCAACTTGGAAGAGGCCAGGAACCACACCTCTGATGAAAACCCATAAACCGTTGAAAGATTTGAAGCCATTGACCCATACTCATATCTGCATCACCGCACACTCTATCTGCACCTGCAACCACGCGGAACAACAGGGAAAATCCCCCACCATCCGAATCCAAGAGCTGCAACACCGCACCTGAATCCAGCCTACACCATCGCCGGACCCATCTGACGCGCTAATGTTGAAGGTCCACATCATGGTCAAAACACCACGCCTCACCAGATCTCCACTCAGACCACACAGATCAGAGACAGAGAAGCCCAAAACCAACAACACCCTCCAGATCTATCAAAACAAAGGTAGGGAACCCATCACCATGGGATGCAACATCACTAAAATCTGACACCGTCGAGCACCGCCTAAGGTCGCCGAAGACCGATGCCACCGGGAACTGAAAAAGCAAACCGCAACCACCATGGGGAAGCGGATCCAGCAAAGTCGAATCTCCAGGACCTCGAGAGCGTCGCGACGAGTGAAAACCTCCGGGAGAGCAGGTTTCCATCTTCGTGTTCTCTCATCTTATGGTGTAGGGTTTATGTTTTAGGGTTTCAGGGATATTATCTAGGTTATTGGGTTTTGGGTGTAGGGTATATAGTGTAGAGTGTAAGGCATATGGTTTAAGGTGAATATTTTTGGGTTTTGGGTGGTGGGTGTTGGGTTTAGGGTCTCGGTTTTAGGGATTAGGTTATAGGGAATATGGATTAGTGTATATAACATAGGGTCTATGGTGTCAAGTTGAGGGTTTACGGATTTGAATATAGGATTTAGGGTGTATGTTTTAGGTTTTAAATTGTAGTGTTTAGTATTTAGGATGTGGGGTTTTGGGTGTGTTGTATAGGGTTTATGGTGTTTGGTTTATGGTTTAAGGTTATGGCTGTGGGGTATATATTTTTTGGTGTAGGGTTTAGGATTTAGGGTGTGGTAATGGGTTTTGGGTGTAGGGAGTTGGGATTTTTTTATAGGGTTTAGGGTATTGGGTATTGGGTTTAGGGTGTAGGGTTTTGGGTTTTAGTTGTATGGTTTTGGGTTTAGGGTGTCTGTTTTAGGGTTTAGGGTGTAAATTATAGGGTTTAGGTTTTAGGGGGTAGGGTTTAAGGTTTTGGATGTTAGATATATGGTTTATAATGTAGGGTTTAGGATTTATTGTGGAGGGTATAAGGTTTATGGTGTAGGGTTTTGGGTTTTTGGTGTAGGGTTTTGGGTTTCTGAGGGGTTTTACGATATATAGGGTGGTTAGGGGGTTTAGGGTTTTTTTATGTTAATATGATTTTTAGGGTTTTTTGTGGTTTTAATGGTTTTTGGGTATTTAGATTTTTTATGTGTTTTGGTTTTTTAGGTTTTTAGGGTTTTGGGTTTTTAGTTTTTTTAGGGGTATCGGGTTTTTAGGTATTTTAGCGATTTTATGGATGTCAGAGGATTTTAGATGATTTTAGGTTTTTTTTGGGTTTTATGGTTTTAGGGTTTTATGGGTATTTAATTGGTTTTAGGGGTTTGAGGGTTTTTAATTATTTAATGTTTTAGGGTATTTAATCGTTTTTTGGGTTTTTAGTGTTTTTAGGGTATTTTAGGGTTTTATGGGTTTCAGGGTTTTTAGGGGGTTTCAGATGCTTTATGGTTTTAGTGAATTTTAAGGACTTTTAGTGTTGAATTGTTTTTATGGTTTTTATTAGTTTTAGTTTTTTTGTTTGTAGAGTTTTAGGCTATTTAATAATCATTTAGGTATTTTTATGGGTATTTATTGTATTTATGCTATTTTGGGATTTTTATGGTCGCTATTCATTTAGGGTTTTTAGTGTTTTTTTGGTTTTTATGTGTTTAGAGTTTTTTTTGGGGATTTAGGGTTTTTAGAGTTTTTGTGGTATCTAATGTTTTTAGGTATTATAAAAAATTTATAGTTTTTTTGGGTTTTTATGGTTATTAGGGGTTTTAGGGTCTTTTGGGGTTTTATAATTTATATGTTCATTTAAATTTTTAGGGGTATTAGGATCTTTTAGGGTTTTTAGTGTTTTCATAGGGGTTTGGGGTGTCCTTTAGGATTTTAAGTGTGTTTTAAGGTCATTTAGTTTTTTATGATTTTTTGGGTCTTTTAGGCCTTTTAGGGTTTTCATAGTCTTCTTGGGATGGTAGAAACTTTTATGGTTTTAGTGTATTATAGGGATTTAAGTTCTTTTAGGGTTTTGGTAGGGTTTTAGGCTCTTTTAGTGTTTTAAGGGTTTTAAAGGATCTTTATGGTTTTTATGGTCCTTAATTTTTTTTTTGGTTTTGGGGTTTTAGGGTCTTTTTGTGTTTTTCAGAATGATTAGAATGTTTTAGAGGTTTTTTGGATTTTAGGGGTGTCTTCAAGGGTTTTATGGGTTTTTTAATATTTTTTATGGTTTTTACGATTTTTTGGATATTTTTTGTTTCTTTGGATTTTTTTTGGAATTTTAGTGACCTTTAAGGTTTTTTAGGCTTCTTTATGGGTTTTTGAGTATTTTAGGATTTTAGGGGTTTTAATGGTTTTTAGAATGGTTTTACGGTTTTTTTATTTTTTGGGGTTTCTGGGTTTTGGGGGTTTAGGGATATTTATGGGTTTGAATGGTTTGATGGATTTTTGGGTTTTAAGGTTTTTCATTGTTTTTAGTAAAATTTAATTTTATTAGGATTTTTTATGCAATTTGTGGTTTTTTTAGAGTTTTGTGGGGTTTTATGGTGTTTTCTGTTTTGATGGTTTTAGGTGGTTGAATGTTTCATAGGGGGTTTATGTTATTTTTAAGGTTTAATGATTTTTAGGTTTTTAAGATTTTTAAATGTTTCAACATTTTTTATGGTCATTATGGTTTTAATGGGATTTAACGATTTTTAGGTTTTTAGAGCTATTTAAGGGTTTTGGGGTATTTTATGATATTTTGGCATTTTAATATTTTTAGGGTATATGGTGATTATGTGTTTATATGGTAATAAAGGGTTTTCATAAGGATTTTAAGAGTTTTTATGGACCTTTATGTTTTATGGGGGTATGATATTTTCGATTGTTAAGGGTTTTTAGGGTTTTATGGTTTCATATTGTTTTTAGTGTCTTTAGGGGTTTAAAGAGTTTTTTATAGTTTTTAGTGGGTTTAGGGGGGTTTAGTTTCTTATAGGGTTTTAGGGTATGAGGGTTTCAATTTTATATAGTTTTTATGGAATTTTAGGATTTTCTCAGTTTTTAGGTATTTTAATTGTTTTTTAAGGTTCTTTAGGGGTTTCGAGTTTTTATTGTTTTCACATTTTTTACAGTTTGTTTGGGTTTTTTTAGGGGATATGGTTTTAGGGTTTTTATAGTTTTTAATGGGGTTTTATGGTTTTAGGTATTTTAGAAGTTTATGGTTTTAGGGTTTGTTCGGTTTTAGGGTCTTTTAGGGGTTTTAGGGGTTATTTAGTTTTTAAGGGTTTAAATAAATTTTTGGTGGTTTTTTGTTTTTTTATAATTTATTTAATGTTTTGTTATGTTTTTTAGGCTTTCTTAGGGGTTTCACGTAGTTTAATGGGGTTTAGGGTCCTTGGAGTTTAAAAGGTATTTTGGAAAGCTTTTAGGGTTTTAGGTTTTATTAGAATTTTTAGTGTTTTTTGTTTTTTTGTGTTTTTATGTTTTTATGTTTTTTAGGTGTATTTAGTGTTTTTCATTTTTTTAGTGTTTTTGAGGATTTTATGATTTTTTATGTTTTTCAAAGTTTTTAGGGTTTTGGGGGGTTTGGGGGTTTATATTGTTTTATTATCTATTTATAATTATTAGTTTAATATTGGGGGGTTTATGGATATTTTAGTGTTTTTAGGGTCCTTTTGGGGTGTTTAGAGTTTTTTGGATTTTTTGGGGTTTTGTACATTGTTTAGGGTTTGGATGGATTTTAGGGGTTTCTAGTTTTTATAGGAATTTTTTGGATTTCTAGGTTTTTGTAATGGTTTTTAAGATTTTTAGGGGTTTAACGGGTTGGGGGTTGGAGTTGTTGGGTTTCAAGTCTTTCCTTGGGTTTTTATGTATTTTTAGTGTTTTTTTTAGTTTGAGGGGTTTTTAGTATTTTTTGGGTTTTTTAGAAATTTTATTTTATTATTTTATGTGGTTTTTTGGATTTTAGTGTTTTAAAAGGGTTTAGGGTTTGTTTGATTTTTTAGGGCATATTAGTGTTTTGCGGTTTATTATGATTCTTTTATGGTTTTAGTGTTTAGAATGTAGGATATCAGTTATAAGGGTTAGGGTGAATGGTATATAATTTAGGGTGTATGGTATATGGTTTAGAGTGTAGGGTATAATGATTATAGTGTATGGTTTAAGGTTTAGGGTGTAGGGTATAGGGTTTTGTGTGTAGGTTTTATGGTTTAGTTTGTAATTTAGGCTATAGGGGTTTGTTATTAGGGTGTGTGGTATAGGGTTTATGGTGTTAATTTTAGGGTTTAGGGTGTATTCTAGATGGTTAAGGGTGTATTGTTTTGGGTTTAGGATGGCGGGTACAGGATTGATGGTTTATGGGTATGGGTGTAGCATATAGGGTTTTTGGCTTTGGGTATAGGGAATGTTGTCTAGTTTTTAGGGTATAGGGTATAGAATTTAGGCTGCAGGGTTTTGGGTTGTAGGTAGAGGGTTGAGGGCATATGTCTTAGGGAGTAGGCATTAGGGTTTAGGTTATTGGGTATATGGTTTAATATGTAGGGTGTAGGGTATAGGTTTTAGGGTGTAGGGATTAGGTATTAGTTTTCTAGCTGTGGGTTTTATGATTTAGGGTGTAGGCTATAGAGTTTATGATGTAGGATTTATTATTTAGAGTGTAGGATTGAGGGTTTAGGTTGTAGGTTTTAGGGTGTAGGGTGTAGGGTAGAGGGTTTGGGGAGTAGGGTTGAGGGTTTGGGGTGTAGGTTTTATGTTTTGGGGTTTAGGGTGTAGGTTTTAGTGTTTATGGTTTTGGGATAAGTGTGTAGAGTGTACGGTTTATGGTACGAGTTATGGGAATAGGGTTTATACTGTTGGGTGTGGGGTATAGGGTATAGGGTTTAGAGATTAAGGATTCATGTAATGGGATTCAGGTGTAAGGTATAGGGTTTATGGTTTTGAAGGTTTTAGGTGTAGGGTATTGGGTTTATAGTTTTGAATTTCAGTTTTAGGGTGTAATGTGTAGGGTTATAGTGTATGGATTAGGGTTTATGGTGTAGGGTATATGGATTTGGGTGTAAAGTATCAGATTTAGGGTCCACAGTATTGGGTTTGGGGTGTATGGTATAATATTTTGAGTGTAGGGTATATGTTTTAGGGTATAGTGTTCAGGGATTGTGGTGTTGGGTTTATGGTTTAGTTTATTGGGTATATGGTTTCGTTTTTAGGGTTTTGGATTTAGGTTATAGGGTAGAGGGTTTATAGTGTGGGCTTTAGGATTTGGGGATTAGGGTATAAGGTTTTGGGTATAGGTTCTAAGGTTTAGGATATGGGTTATAGGGTTTTGGTTGTAGAGTTTTTGTTTTAGGTTGTGGGGTATAGGGTGTAGGGTGTAGGCTATGGAGTTTGTGGTACATTGTTTTTCAGTTTAGAGTGTATGGAATCTGGTTTAGGTTGTAGTGTTTAGGTTTTAGGGTGTCAAGTGTGGAGTTTTGGGTTTTAGATGTATGATATATGGTTTAGGATTTATTGTATAGGGTATAGGATGTAGGGTTTGGGTGTAGAGAGTAGCATTTAATATTTGTATAGGTTTTTAGAATATTTAGGGTTTTAGGGTTTCTATTGTTTTTAGTTTGTTTTTTGGTTTTTATGGATTTTTTGGGTTTTTATTGTTATTTTTTGGTTTTTGTGTTTATCTATGGTTTTGGGGATTTTTTAATCTATTAAGGTTCTTATGGTTTCTATGTTTTTATAATATTTAATAGGTTAAATGTTTTCTTTGGGGTTTTAGGGTTTATAGGGGTATTATGGTCTTTTAGTGTATTTAAAGGGTTTTAAAGGGTTTTAGGAGTTTTAATTGTTTTTACAGATATTTTAGTATTAATGGTTTTAAGGTGTTTTTAGGGTCTTTTTTTAAGGTCTTTTAGGGGTTTTATGTTTTTTATGCCTCTTTTATGGGTTTTTAGGGTTTTAGGTTGATTTTGTAGTTTTTTGTTTTTAGTGGCATTTTGGATTTTTAGAGTTATTATGGGTTTTAATGGGGTTTAGGATTATTTAGAATTTTTAGGTTTTTAGGGGTTTAAATTTATTTAGTGTTTTTAGAGGGGTTTTATGGTTTTAGATGTTTTTTATGGGTTTTCGGGGGGTTTTAGACTTCTTTTGGGAGGGTGGGGGGATTAATAGTTTTAGGAGAATTTTCAGTTTATTTAGTGATTTTAGGGGGTTTAAATGGATTTAGGGGTATTTGGTTTTTTATGTTTTTTGGTGTATTTTAATTTTTATGTGGGGGTTTTCATGTTTTTATCGATTTCAAGGGATTTTAAAATCTTTTTTTGGGTTTTAGGGTCTTTTAAGGGTTTTAGGGTTATACGTGTTTTATGGTGTTTTAATGTCTTTTAGGTATTTTTAATGTCTTTTTTTGGTTTTAGGGTATTTTATGGTCAGTTAGGATTTTTAGGGATTTTATTATTGTTTATGTTTTTAGAGTCTTTTTGAGTATTTAGGATCATTAACGTTTTTTGGGTATATTAGGGGTTTTTAGGTCTTTAGGTTATTTTTTTGCTAATTTTATGGTTTTAGGGACTTTTTTGATTTTTATGAATTTTAGGGTCTTTTAAAAAATTTAGGGTTGTAAGGGATTTTGGGGATTTTATGGTTTATAGGGTTCTTTAGGTTTTTATAGGGTTTAGGATTTTTATTATTTTTAGGAGTTTGTATTTTTTTGATTTTAGGGTTTAGTATTAGTGTTTTAGGCTTTTTAAGTTTTTAGGGGTTTTAGGATTTTTAATGGATTCTTATGGTTTTTATTACATTATACAGTTTTTAGGGTTTTAATGGAGTAAGTGTTATTTGGGGATTTGTATATATTTTTAGGGGTTTTAGGGTTTTTACTAATATTTTAGGATTTCATGGGGTTTTAGGGTTTTTATCATTTTATGGATATTCATGGATTTTTTATAGGTTTTTGGTTTTTTATGGGCTTCTAAAATTTTTAAGAGGTTATAGAGTTTTTAGGATTTTTATAGGTCTTAAGTCTTTTTAGTGTTTTTTTATGGTTTTGGGGGATTTTAATGGTTTTAGGGGTTTTATGGGGTTTTATAGAAATTGTGTTTTTTATGTTTTTTACGTATTTTATGTTTTTTAGTGTTTTGAAGGATTTATAGGTTCTTCTTGGGGTTTTATTAGGTCTTTAGGGTCATATTTGGGTTTTAGTGTTTTAGGGTATTTTATGGCTTTTCAAGACATTTAGAGGTTTTTAGGGGTTTGAGAGAACTTTATGGCTTTTATGGGGTTTAGGAGTATTTATGTTTATTAGTGATTGATTCATATTTTATTATATTAAATGGGTTTAAGTGTTTTTTTGTTTTTTTTGTTTTATTTTTAGGGTTTTAGTGTTTTAGTGTTTTAGGGGTTTTTGGGTTTTTGGATTTTTATAGTTTATAGGATTTTAATGTTTTTATGTTTTTACAGTTTTTTAGGATTTTGTTGTTTTTAGGGTTTTCAGGGGGTTTAGGGTTTTTAGGGTTTTTGGGGATTTTGGGTTTTGGGTAGCTTTTAGGGATTTTAGGTGTTTTTACGTTTTTTGTGAATTTTAGTTTATTATTGGTTTTTATGGATTTTATGGGTTTGAAGTGGGTATTTGTGTTTTTTGGGGTTTTAGTGTTTTTTTAGTTTTTATGGTTTTTATGGTTTTTGTAACGTTTTTTAGTGTAATTTATGTATATTAAAGTATTTCATGGTTTTAGGGATTTTGGGGGGTTATAATTTTTTTTTGGTTTTTAGTTTTTTATGGGCTTTATTGTTTTTATAGATTTATAGGTGTTTTAAAGTCTTTTAGGGGTTCTCAGTTTTATGGCCATTTACGATTCTTTTAGGATTTTCATGATTTTTATGGTGTTAGGGTCCTTTAAGGGTTTTTGAGATTTTTATTCTTTTATGATTTTTAGGGGTTTACGATTTTTTTCGGGTTTTTAGGATTTTTATATTTTCTCATTTTAGGTTTTTAAAAAGGGTTTTTAGATATTTTGGGATTTTTAGATATTTAAAGGTTTTATGGTTTTTTAGGTTTTTAAGGTTTTCCTCAAGAATTAAATATTTTTCAGGGTTTTTCTAGGGTTTTAGGTGTTTAAAATTTTTAATACATTTAAGGTTTTTTTAGTTTTTTGGGGTTTTAGTGTTTTCAGTATTTTTTAGTGTTTTGGGGTGTTTTGGTTTCTTAGGGTTATAGGGATTTTAGGTACATTTATGGTTTTTAGGGATTTTTAGATTTTAAGGGTTCTAGGTTTTTAGTTGTTTTTATGGGTTTCATGGGATTTTAATGAATTTTGTGGCACGGAAGGTGCAGGGCTAGACTATCAACGGTCCCCCCAATATGTATAAAGAGAAAACAACTGACACAAAATAAGGGGAGGGGTACTGCCAATCATCCCACACCCAAAATCCCCAACAAACCCCAAAAACCCAAACCTCAAAAGAGCCCAAAAAAACTGTAAACCAAAAACAATTTATTGAATTCTGGGAGTTTTAGGGGTTTTTAGGATTTTAGTGTATTTTGGTCGGGTAGGGAGAAAACGTTTCGGGGCTGGTAGCCCCATCAAAAATTAATGAAAACTAAAACTGACAGTTACAAAAAGGGTTTACATGACCATGAGTGTATCTTACCCATCATATCAGATTCCACATATATCATAAAAAATGATGTGGAAACAAAGGACCACAGTGAGCTCCGTTCCTTGATTTCCTTTTTAGAGAGTGCATTTGCCACCGAGTTGGCTTCTCTATAGAGATGAGTGACCAATAGACAGCCTTTTTGAGAGATATTAAGCCATTTAATACATTGTGGTAGGTGTCTCATGGTACTTCTATGGATTTTTTCTTGAGGGCGTCCACCACGAGTATCGAGTTTTTCTCAATCCCAAGAGAGTTCCATCTTAATTGGGCAGCAAACATAACTGCATTAATCATTGAACATAACTCTTCTTAATAAGCACATATGTATCCCATAAAATGGAAAAATAACCTTTTTCAAAGGCCCTAAAGTTCAAAACACCCCACCACACCCCGAGGGGCCGGCTGCACACAACGCCACACCGTCCACATTGACCTTTATCCATGATGAGATCGGGGGAATCCGTAAGATATATTTCAACACCTATGGCGTCATCCCCCTGCAAGCTACTCCATGTGAATGAAATAATGTCAGATAATTGAAATTATAATCCATAAAAATATTTTGATGATGGGAAGATGTGTGGATCATTTTGTGTATTGTCACTACACCACCATGAAAAAATAGAGGCTAACGGTTACATGCCATTGCATTTCGAGCAGTAGAAATATAGAAAATTGTAGCCACCATACATGAACGATGTAATTTTTCAACCTCATCACTACATTTAAACATCACTATGCCATAGATGAATTGACATATCTCCCTTTTCATGCTACACTTCAAGCCGAAACATTTCTGCAGGTAACTGCATAGTTCGACAACAAACCTATAGTGGGGTAGAACATGTGTGTTTTTCTCCTCAACCTTCTTGCAAAAAAGAAAAATAGAGGCAAGGTTCCATCAATACATCCTTAGCTGCTCTTAGAGAGTGATCCTATTTCTCCAGATTTTCTAGATCAGCACATAATGAGCAGGTGGGATGAATGTCGTTCTGAACATTAGCAGCCAAGATGGCATTGTAATTCCTTTAGGGTATTTCAATAGTTAATAGTCACTAGTATTGAACATTCCCACCATACTGGGCCTCCAAACGAGGGTGTCATTGTCCATGAATACATATTGCTTAATTAGTGAAATCATATGTTCGGGGAGACCCATGGGAAGGACCCCACATTTCTGAATAAGGGAAGAAATAGACATGTCCCTCAGATCATGGGGAGGTGTCCCAACATCAGAAATCAGTTGCTCAATCCATGGAGTTAACCAATAATTAAGATTCAATGACATTGACAAAATCCACTTTGACTGAGAGATAATATCCTTGTTTGAGGATATAAGAGAATGCCAAACTGAGGAGGATAAGTATCTAGTGAATCCATCACACAGCCTAGACATGAACCTCTCGGTGAAAAAAATCCAGGCCATCATCATGTGGGTTGAGTAAGCTCCAAGTGATCTTCTCCAATAGAGAATAATTAAATCCTATGAGGTCGTTAATACCAATCCCACCTATCTCAATAGGTTTTGTACTATTCTTCTATGAAACAGAGATCAACATTCTTTCATTGGTGCATCCCGTCCAGGAAAAATTTCAGATCTTGTCATTTAAAAATTTAACAAGATTGTCCGACCATATATAGATAAAACATGTGTGGAAAAACATGGAGGTGATTACCTAACTGATCAGATAATCTCTACCATCTTGGGAGAGGCAATTTCCCTTCCATTTGGTGAGTTGATGTGTAATTTTTGATGATATTCCCTCAAAGTAGTAGCTTTTTTCCTTTCCCTGAAAAGAAGGACACCCAAGTAAGTTAAGGGGAGTGAGCCTCTATTCACTCCAAGAGATCTAGAAATGCGGAGCTTCCTTGAGGGGGAGACTCAATTGCCAATGGTAGTGGAGTATTTATTCCAATGGATTGTTTTCCTAGAGACACTCTCATAATGGGGAAAGATAATCTTCACGATGGATATTGTTTTCATGTTATCCTGCCAAAACAGAAGAATGTCGTCTGCATAGACAAGTTGGGGGGAACATGATGGTCCCTACCAACCTCAATTGGTGAGTACAGTCCTGCCTGAACCAAGTCGATATTTCACCGACTCATGTAATTCTAAACAATTTCAAAAATAAATCTAGAGTGTGGGTCTCTTTTCCAGACGCCATGAGATAATTTGAAGAAACCTTTTGTAGAAACATTGATAAGAACAGAAATTCTGGTAGTATTAAGAATAGTATTAATTATTCTCATAAATTTTCTAGAGAAACCATAAATACCGAGAACTTTAAAGACAAAACTCCACTTTTTTGTGAAAAAAACCTTTCGAATATCATGTTTTGGGGGAAAACTCCCACGTTTCATTTCCTTATACATAATGTTGATACCCTCCAATGCTTTGAAGTGGCCGGTTTGAATGTTCCTCCTAGGGATAAACCCAAACTGGTTTGGAGTTATGATGTCCCTCAAAATCATCCCCAAACTAATGAATAGAATTTTTCTTATAATCATAGGAATGTTATTCCCCTTGGAAACTGGGTGGAAGTCACTAATCTCAATGGAATTTTCTTTATTCGGAATCAGAGATATAAAATTGGAATTCTAACTATATGGAATTGAGCTAGAGAGGAAGACTTACCTAATATTCTTGGTAATATCCTCATGGAAAATTTCCCAATAAGTAATAAATAATTTATTTCTAAGTCTTTCTAGTCCTTCTACGCTCTCCCTGTTTAAAGAGAATAGCACGAACTTCACCACCTCTCCAACAGGCGCCACCGTAAGATCCTCATTCTAATATTCATTAACGTAGGATGATATGGAATCTAAAAAGTTGAAGGGAATAGAACCATCATTCATGTACTACCCTGAACCTGCTCCATCACATACATAGAAATGTATTCCATTGAGGTAAAGGCCGAACCTCCAACATAGATTGCAACCAGATTATTATTAACTCGTTTCCCTATATGAAGGTGATGGAAAATCATGGAGTTTCTATCCTCATCTGACATCCATTTGACAAAGAATTGAGCATTTTTAATCCTTTACTTTAGAGAAAGTAACTCATACATCTTAGAATGGGGCTACAGATCCTCCAGGGAGGGGGGTGATACTACTAGTTTTCAATTTGATTGGTTTCAAGATGAGATTCACCAGTCTTGATGTTATCTTCCATCCCTGAAAAGAATTTTCTTCACTATTCCTTCAGGAGGTGCAGGACCTCACTGATCTTAGATACCATAACAAAATTGGGGCTGATAATAAAGGTATTTTCCCACAATTTGATATCCTCTTCCCTGCACCCATGAATTGTCAGTCAAGAATTATTAAATTCAATGTTGATGGGGAGAGACCTAGAGTTAACCACTCGTAACTCGACTGTAAGGGGATTGTGGTCTGAAATAATATTTGGAAGAGTGATCCTAATGATAGACATGGGGGGGATCCTATCACTAATTTGAGAGAAACACATTCCCAACTTACTGGATTGTATACCATTGATAGTGAACCTTCCATATATGAAGGTTTCTCCAGCAATAGATATCTCAAAAAGATCACACTGATCCAGGTAGGAGGAAAATTCTGCTGCCCGAGTGTGGGAAAAGTTAGGGACAACCTTTTCCTATGGACTAAGGATACTATTAAAGTCACCAATAAAAATCCAATTATGGGGAATGGACTCATTCATCTGAACCAACTCCCTCCAGATATCCCTTATTCTGGTGTACGAATAGGATGCAAACACAATTGAGAGGGCTATGGTGGTAGCATTGAAACAGATGGTAATAGATATTACTGTGTCTCTGGACCCATATGTTCTCCATGATAGTGTCATCACCATTAGTAGCAATGAGGGATTACCCAAGGGTGATCCAATTAAATCCCTCTTAATTTTCAAACAATATCACTGGCTTAACTAACTTAAATAAGATTGTCCTGTTAGAAAGAAAGTGCTTATGGGTTGTAGCCATGGGTACAATACCAAGCCCCTAGAAGTTCTAGAACATGATATTCATTGATGTAGGGTATTAATATAGGTGTAAGAGAGAGTGATTATCTTCCAATATCATTTCTTTCCCTTCTTCTTAGTGTTTCAAGTAGACTACTTTGCATATTCTAGTGCCATATATTTCACCAACAACTTTTGATTTTCATTGGTCTACTATTTGGGACTAGAACCGATGACAGGACCATCCTAGGCTTGAGGGTCCTCAAACTTGTCACTCCAAAAGACCCCACTCGATAGGTTAAATTTATTCAATGTTCAAATGGATTCCTCTGAAGGAACACTAATTAGTTTCTTCACAACCTTGTTTGGGGAATCCTTGGTGATAGTGTCAGTATCACGGTCCATCCAAGATGGTATCCAAGGCATATCCGCCTTAATAGGGGGGAACTAGAGATGATGAGACTGGGACAATGGTGGAGGGTCCATCGGGTGTTTCCTACCTGCAAGAAGGTGATTTAGCATCATGAGTGCCCTGCATGACGGCTGGTGAGGCCAGGGCATCACACACAGCCTGGTTCTAAGAGGTTGAGTCTTGTGCAGCAGGTGAGACCACGGGAACCTAGAACAAGGAGACCAGTACTGGCTCCATCATTTCCTTTCCCATAGATAAAAGGGAAGGATCATAGACCTCCTTAGGCTTAGGGATTATAGAATTAGAGGCACTAAGATGAGGAGCAACCATATCAATATTGTAGTCTGCATCCTCAGCCACATTAGGGGTAGGGGTAGGGCCCATAGGAATAGAATTTACTGCTGCCTACAGGATTATTTTCACTGATTTACTCTCCAAAACATTTTATGTTGATGGGTCCTTATTAGACCAGTGGTTATATTTACCTTCCCCGTGACCCTACCGACATATACTTGAATCATGCACCTACAGGTTGAATATAGAACAAGTCTTCAATCTTAATCATTCAGAGAGACTATGACCAAAAATATTTTAGGTGTGATAGAATTTGTTCCTTCTATCATACTGAATTTCCATGGTATGTCTATTCTCAAGAGTATTGAAAACAACCTCCTCAACCAGGGTTCTCTCCATATCATCTTAGACAAGCACCCTTACATAGTTCTCTTACCTTGGGTTTTCATTATCCTTATCAATTATAATGGGGAATCCAACCAAAGAGGCAATGTACCATAGGATAAAAGTTTTCTATAAGAACCATTTTAATTTAAAAATCCAAATCCATTCCTGTGCACAGGGGTTTTCAGGCTGAATGGGTCAAAGTACGGTCCCAATCCTAGATCCGGAGAAGACCTAACTTTAGATTGAGAGTGCCCAAGCTCTAGACCCTCCTTTTCCATTCATCAGAAGGGAAGATGATATGACCACATCCAATGGCCATCATATTCCACATTGTAAAGCCCCAGATGTCAAGAATTATCTTTATCTAATCTCCACTCTTCCAAAGCCTCTCCCCTTTTGGTACAATCAACCTTGAAATAATCATGAAGAAAAATAAATTATCCCGCTCCTCTATCGCCTCCCAATTTGCTGAGACATGTTATATACGACCTTTCTTGATCACACGTCCCAGGATGGAGCCTTAAAATCTGTAAAGGTATGATATGTTGCTGATTTTATGACCTCTAAAAGTTTATATTATGTCCCATCACACATTGTAGGGTTTTTATGTACTTTTATGGGTCTTTTAGGGTGTTTTAGATTCTATTATGGATTTTAGGGAATTTATGGTATTTATTGTGTTAAATTTTTAATTGTTTTTAGGGATTTTAGGATTTTTTTGGTTTCATTGGGTTTTTGAGTTTTTGGGTTTTTGGTTTTTGGGTTTTTGGGTTTTTGGACTCTTTTAGGGACATTTAGTGTTTTTAAGGGGTTTAGGGTTTTAGGGTCTTTTACATTTTTTACTTTATTTTTAGTGAATTTAGTGATTTTGATGTATTTTTAGAGTTTTTGGGGTTTTATGTCCTTTTTACTGCATTAAGGGTTTCTAGATTTCAAAGGGTTTTTTTTATTTTTATCTATTTTCGACCTTTTAGTGATTTTTATGGATTTTTATTGTTTTAAAGGATTTCAGGGATTTTTAGGGTTTTTTAGTCTTTTTTTGTTTTTTTTCATGTTTTATGGGTTTTCGAGTTTTTTGTGGTTTTAATGGGTTTTTTCTATTTTTATTTATTTTATAGTCTTTTATGGATTTTAGGTTTGTTTATGGTATTTAGTTTTTATGTTAATTTGGGGGGTTTTAAGGTTTTATGGGTTTTTTGGATCTTTTTGGGTATTAGGGTTTTTAGGTCTTTTATGGGTTTTATGTTTTTAAGGATTTTATGGATTTTTTAGGGGGTTTAGAGTTTCAGTGTTTTTAGTGTTTTTAGTGTATTTATGGGTTTTAGGGTTTTTATTGATTTTAGGGAGTTTATGGTTTATTTAATGATTTCATGGTATTTATAGTTTTTTAGGGTCTTTCAAGGTTTTATGGTATTTTTGGGTTTCTAGTCTTATTATGTTTTTAGGGGTTTTCTGAGATTTAGGGTTTTTTGGGGTGAGGGTATTGGGGTTTTTACTATGTTTTACATATTTTTAGGTTTTTATGGGTTTTTTATGGATTTTAATATTGTTTAGTTTTTATAGAATATATTAGTATCTTTTAGGGTTTTGGGGGATGTAATATACATATATATATATATATATGGGTGGGGGGGGTTAATAGTTTTTGGTTTTTTAGGATTTCCATATCCCTTTAGGGGTTTTGGGTTTTTTTTATGTTTATGGGTTTTAGTTGTCTTTTCCTTTTATATATTTTTTATGGTTTTTAGGTTTTTTTTATTTTTCTTATTATTTTTAAGGTTTTTAGGGATTTTGAGATTTTTTAGGGGTTTTATTTTTTAAGGGGATTTGGTGTTTTTAGTATTTTTTAGGGTTTTATGGGTTTTTAGTGAAATTTAGGGGTTTAGAGGGTTTTTAGGGGCATTTCTAAGGTATTTAGTGTTTTTACAGTTTTTATAGGGGTTTTAAGCTTTTAGGGTATTTATGGGGTTTAGGGTTTTTAGGGGTTTTAGGGATTAAATGATTTTTTATGGATTTTATGGTTTTTATGTATTTTAGGGGTTTTTATGGTTTTTTGGGATTTTAGTATTTTTAGGGTTTTAATGGGGGTTTATGGGTTTTATGGGTATTAATGTTTTTATGGGATTTTTGAGTTTTTAGGGGCCTTTATTTTTTTAGTGTTTATTAGGGTTTTTAGGAGTGTTTTATTGTTTTTAGGGAACGTGGTATAGGAAATTGGTAGTAGGGTTTAGGATTTAGGGCGTATAGTATAGGGTATATGATGTAGTGCTTAGGGTTTAGGGTGTACGGTATAGGTTTTAGGGTTTAGGGTTTAGGGTGTAGGGTATACGATTAAGGGTATAGGGTACAAAGTTTAGGGTGTATGGTATATTATATAGGGTGTATGGTTTGAGGTTTAGGGTGCAGGGTTTAGAGTTTATGGTGTAGGGAATATGGTTTAGGGTGTAGTGTATAGGGTTTAAGGTGTACAATATTGTGACTAGGATGTAGGGTTTAGGGTGTAGGGTGTATGGTATAATGTATGGGGTCTAGGGTTTAGGGTTTTTGGTTTAGAGTGTAGGGTAATGGGTTTAGGATGTAGGGTTCTGGTTTTATGGTCCTGTGTATAGGATTTAGGGTGAAGGGGTTAAGGGTGTGGGGTGTAGGGTTTGGGGTTTAGGGTCTGGGGTCTGGGGTTCTGGGTGTAGTGTTTAGGTTTTGGGGTGTAGGGTTTAGGGTTCAAGGATTGTGGTCTATGTTATATGATTTAGAGTGTTAGTTTTAAGGTTTAGGGTGTAGTTTTTTTCGTTGTTGTAGGCTTTAGGGTTTAGGGCATAGGGTGCAGGGTTTAGGGTGTATGTTTTATGGTTTATGGTGTAGGTTATATGGTTTAGTGTGTAGGTTTTTGGGAATTGAGTATAGGGTTTAGGTTATAAGGTTTATTGTTTAAGGTGTACGCTCTAGGGTTTTTGGTGTAGGTTTTTTTGGTTTAGGGTATACGATGTACGGTTTATGGTTTAGGTTTTGAGGTATAGGGTTTGAGGTTTAGGGTTTAGGGTTTAGGGTTTCAGGTGTAGGGTATAGGGTATAGGTTGTAAGGTTTAGGGTTTAGGATGTTGGGTATATTGATTATGGTTTATAGTTTTTTAGGGTTTTTAGACTTTTTAAGGGTTTTTTGCATTTTTTTGGTGTTATTAGTGTTTTTAGGGGTTTTTAGGTATTTAGAGTTTATATGATTTTTAGGGGTTTTCATTCGGGTTTTAGGGTTTTATTTATATGTTTTAGGTGTTTTAAGGGGTATTAGGGGTTTTTGAGTTTTTTTGGGGGGGGGGGGGGTTTGAGGGGTTTATGGTTTTGTGTAGGGTTTTCAGGGTTTTAGGGGTTTTACAGGGGGGGGTAGGTCATTCGTGGGGTTTTTATGAGTTTTAAGGGGTTTTGGGGGTTTGTAGTTTTTTTCTGTTAATAGTATTGTTTTTGGTTTGAACTGATATTTATTGTCTATTAGGGGTTTTATGTTTCTAATGTTTTTAGTGTTTTTAGGTTTTTAGGGATTTTATGGTCTTTTAGGGGGTTTTAATGTTTTTTTGGTTTTCACAGAATTTTTTGGGATTTTTTTGTTTTTAGGCATTTGAAGGGGGTTTTTGGGTTTTTATGGTGTTTAGGGTTCTTTTAGGGGTTTTAGAGTTTTTTTGTGTCGTTTTAATCGTCTTCGGTGTTTTTAATGTTTGTAAGTTGTTTAAGGGATTTTAAGGTTATTTTAGGGTTTTATGGGTATTTTATTATTTTTATGTGTTTTTTGGTTCTTTAGAGATGTAGTGATTTATATCATTTTGGGGTTTTTAAGGATTACTATGTTTTTATGGTTTTTAATTTTTTCTGGTCATTATGGATTTTTCAGGGGGGTTTAGGGGTTTTTTTGTGGGTTTTGGGGTTTTGGGGGGTTTTCTGAGTTTTTTCGATTTTATTGGTTTTTATGGGTTTTATTGTAATAGGGGGGTTTTGTTATTATTTGTTTTTATGGGTCTAGGGTAATACGGGGTTTGTATTTTTGGTTGGTTTTATGGTTTCTTTGTGTTTTTAGGGGTTTTGGGGGTTTTTGATATTTTTTATGAATTTTTTGTAATTTGTGTTTTATAATATTTTTAGGGTTTTGGGGGTCCTTGAGGGATTTTTAGTGCTTTTAGAGTCTTTTATGGTTTTTCTTGTTTTTATAGTATTTTATAGATTTTTGGGGATTTTTGTGTTTTTTATCTTTTTAGGGTTTTTCATTGTAGGTTTATTTAGGACATTTTTTTTGTTTTTACAGTTTTTATGGTAATTTAGGATTTTTATGGTTTTAGGTTCTTTTAGTGATTTATAGGCCCTTTTAATCAATTTATGGTGTTTTATGGTCCTTTTGGGTTTTTATGGTTTCAATGTCCTTTAATTTTATTGTGATTTTTTGGGGTTTTATGGTCCTTCAGTCAAAGGAGGTTCAAGACCAAGCATGCTTGGCCCCCCAAATTTTCTGAACAAAATTGAAATGGTAGAATAGAACGAAAAGAGTCTAGGAAAAAATAACCCAACACCAGAATCTACATGTTAAAAGGATCAACAAAACCACCACAATCAAAATTATAGCCTTCTCTAGAATACATAGACCCCCATCTAGACTCCAAGTCCTATTAATAATTGAATAGTTCTATATACCTATCCCTGATTATTTGTTGCTTCGAAGTACGTTGTGTTCTAGAAGAGAACTTCTTGGGCCGCCCTAACTTCATATAATTATAATTATGTTTGGTGGATTTTGAATACTCCCTCGTAGGCATTGGATTCAGCAAAGTGGAGTAGTCCTTCCTTGTTCTCCTCTTAGGTGTAACAGAGATGAAACCCTCTGGCACATTCTCCTTCCCATGTAAAATTCCATCACTGGTCATGCTCAAGCCCTCATTTTTTCTGCCACAATCATTGTTTTCATCCTCAACAACATCCACCCATCTTTGTGGAAACACATTGACGTCTTCATGGGCCATATACCCCAGAATTGGAAAATGAGGATTTTCTAGAGGAACTCCTTCTTGAACCTCCGAGACCAACTGGATATCCAGAGCCTCTTTCAAGTCATCACTTGCATATGGCTCTGATTTCCTCTGATCTATTAGGATATCCTCATACCAAGAACAGTCATCATTCCCATTAGAGGTATGTTTATTGAGTATCTATCCATCCTTCCTAGAGTAAGGGATAATTTACATGTCCTACACCTCCCTCACCACATTCCCCGCACTCGGTTCATGCCCACGACCACCCTTCGGATGAATTTACAACACCTCATTCTTCTCCTACTCAACACAAACACTTACACCAGCCCAACAAAAATATTCAGAGGCACAACCAGAACGTCACAATGCACATGCCCAACACATCCATGAGTCAAGGCCTCTACCTCCTTCTTCTGATGCTTATCACAGCCATTTCAATGAAAAACAAAAATATCCCTCACACCATCAGACACCACCCTCACAGTTTTATGAAAAATAGAATCCACTAAAGTGAATCTCAACTCACACAAATATAGAGAATTATATAAATTCAAATCAACCTCAGAAGGAGTTGTTTGAACTACATTCCTTCCCTCAGGACCAGTAGAAGCATCCTCACATGTTTTGTTTCTCTCATGCTCATCACAAGAGGTTGGTATCAGCGTGAGATCATGCACCACATTCTGTAAAATCCCCATACATGCATGTAGAGGCATCACCAGCACCTCAATCTACTCCTGGAAAATACAAAGACACTTCATATGCCCTTAATATTTACCTCACATTATTGAACGCTTCCCTCACAATACCAAGGTAAACATCAACCAATAGAATGGGAAGAGAACCCCATAAAAGAACAGATTTATTCATCATTATTTGATCCTCATAAGGTTTATAAATACTGAAGTAAAATTTAATTATACTAAAAACATCTAATACCAATGGATTATGTGATGTAACCTGTAGTGGATTCTGCGTTTGTTTGGAAGCATCATCCCCCATCCCCTCTCCCTTGTCAACAACCATTATGGACACCATATCAGGGGTAAAAATGGTCCCCTATACTATAGACAGCCTCTATTTCGGCTACTCATACCCCAAATCCTTAGACTCTAAACTTGAAGAACGGTTTCACAAAGTGATGCCAACTTGTGACTGCATCACATTTCCTTTGTGCACAGTATCAACCATCGCATATATGGTCTAATTTACCTCTACCAAAACTGATAGGGATGTCTTCAAGATTGGAGAACACATAGTAGGTGGTGCTGTTTTTCATCCTCCACATCATCCACTAGAACATATAGGCCCATGTCACCTTTGGAAGCCTGCACATCCCCTGCACCAGCCACATCTCCCTCATCATAGTCCAAAACAACATCCATGCCCTTATTGAAATATTTAGTTTCCACCACCCCCTTATAAAGCCCAAACCATAGATCACTATTCAGGTTCACAAAAGCTATAATTTCCTTTATCTCAGTATCCCTCTCTTCAGCAGTAAACATTCATCCTGCATCAGACTCCCCACAATCCAACCCCACACCTCTACTACTCATGCTCCCGCACCAACAAGACAATGTGGAGTGACGTAGTATCTTTTAAAAATAACATAAATCCATCTATGATTCATAGGACACATGTTTTTCGAGTTTTAATGGAATTATACGGTTTTAGGGTTTTTACTATCTTTTATAGTATTTTTAAAATTTAGGGGTTTGGGTTTTTTTGGGTATTTAAGGATTTTAAGGGATTTTTCAGTGTTTTAGGGATTTTAATGTGCTTTTAGGGTTTTTCTGTGTTTTATGGGTTATAGTGTTTTTTTTTTGGAATTTTTGTATTTTTAATTATTTTTAGAGTTTTTTTGTTTTTATGATTATATGGGGTTTCCATGTTTTCAGGGTTTTAGATTTTTATTTGGTTTTAGGATTATTTAGTGGTTTTAATGTTTTAGGGTTTAAGGGATTATATTACAGTTTTAATTTTTTTATTGATTTTAATTATTTTTATGGTTTTTAGTGTTTTAGGGGTTTTAGGGTATCTAATGGTTTTTGGGGTTTCTGGTTCCTCGTTTTTTTAGGGGTTTTAAAGGTTCTAAGGGAGTTTGGGGTTTTATGGGTTTTTAGTTTCTATGTTTTTTATGTGTTTTTAAGATTTTTATGGGATGTAGGGGTTTTAAGGATTTTTAGGAGTTTTAGGGGTTTAGAGGTTTTTAGGGATTTTTGGTACTTTTAGGGTTATTTTAGGATATTATGGATTTTTTTTATTTTAATAATTTTTAGGGTTTCTACGTTTTTAGGGTATTCATGGATTCAAAGGGGATTTTATGTATTTTTATGCTTTGATTTTTTTTATTTTTAGTGGTTATATTATTTTTAGTTTTTTATGGTGTTAGGTATTTTAGGGGGATTTAGGTGCTTTTAGGGTGTTCAAGATTTTTTTCTTTAATGATATTTTTAGTTTATGTACGGTTTGTAGGTGTTTAGGGTTTTGCAGGTTTAGTTGTATTTTAGGATTTTGTATAGTATTTTGGGTTTTTAGTGGTTTAAGTGTTATTTGTTTTAGAGTATTTATGTTTTTTTATATTTTTTTAGGTTTTTTGGGCTTTTTACTATATGAAGGGTTTAAAGGTTTTTTAGGGGTTTGTGGATTATTAGGGTTCTTTGGTGTTTAATATATTTTAGGGATTTTGGGGGTCTGGGGGGTTTTGGGTTTTTAGGGGGGTTGGGTTTTCTTAGGGTTTTCAGCGTTTTTAATTATTTTAGGTATTTTATAGATTTTTTATGGATTTTATGGTATTTAATGATTTTATATTTTTAGGTGTTTTCATGGGTTTTAATTGTATTTTTAGGGGTTTTAGGTTTTTACAGTTTTATGGGTTTTTATGTTTAAAGTGTCTTATGGTTCTTAAGGGGTTTTAGGGGTTTAGGGGGTCCTTGGGTTTGATGTTATTTTAAGAGTTTTACAGTTTTTAGGATTTTTCTAGATTTTTTCGGTTATTTTTTGGTTTTTTATGGTTTTATGTTATTTAGTGGATTTTCGGGGGTTTTATGAATTTTTACAGTTTTAGGGTTTTTAGGGTTTATTAGGTGTTTAGGGATTTATTAGTATTTAGGATTTTAGGGGGTTTTTCATGTTTTTCATTTTTAGGGTTTTGTGGGATTTTTATGGTTTCTTTAGTTTTTTAGGGTTTTTGGGTTTTTGGGTTTTGATAAGGTTTTAGGTTTTTTCATAGGGGTTTCATGGTTTTTATGATTTTCTTAGATTCTTGGGATGTTATTGTTTTTAAGGATTCTATGATTTTTTTAGGTTTTTTGGGTTTTTTGGGTTATTAATTTTTTTAACGATTTTAGGGGTGTTAGTGATATTTTAATATTTTAGGGGTATTAGGGTCCTTTAGGGATTTTAGGGTAATTTGGGGGTTTTTGGGTTTTCATGATCTTTTCGGGGTTTTAGTGATTTTTAAGGTCCAATTGTATTTTTTAGAGTTCTTAGGGACCTTTTGGATTATTTTGGAGGTTTATGGTTATGTGAGGGGATTTTGGGGTATTTTAGTTATTTTAGAGTCTTTTGAGGGTTTAGGGAATTTTATTATTAATGTTTGTTTTTCAATGTTTTTTGTTCCTTTCGGGGTTTTTGAGTTTTTAAGGATTTTATGGGTTGATTTTATTTTTTAGAATATTTTAGGGTTTTATGATTTTTTTGTGTTTTTAGGATTTTTAGGGTTGTTGTGTCTTGAAAAATACACATGTAAGAGGAAATTAATTCCATGAATTTGGTAAAGGAAAAAAACAATTATAAGGAAGAGTTTGAAGAAAATTTTCAGTTTTTGGGAAGCCACGAAGGAGGGATTTTTCCCATGAAGTAAGAAACGCTATGCAGACTGCCTCTCCTGATGGAATTCTGCTACTCCATAAGGCATCTTGTAAATGAAATGGTTTGTGGGTTGGGAAGGAACAATAGGTTCCCACAAATGGAATCAAACCATTTACAGGGTCAGATGGTGATTCCCCCCACCCCCACGAATGAAATGTCATTTACGGGTGAGGGTGATGATTTCTATCCCCTATAATAGAAATTTTTCATAGGACTATGTGTCCTTCCCAGGCTCCTACAAATGAAATATATTCGGCCCACTATAGATGAAAATCAATCATGGTATCTAGTTCCTCTATTATTTTATTATAGACCCTTCAGGGGAACCAAGGAAATGAGAAGAATAGAGAATACAGAAGATCTGTGTGAGAATTGGGAGACATGTATCCAATCCAAGTGAGTAACCCTCTCCATATAATTAAGGAAGACCATAAATTCATCCATCTATCCACAAAATCACGACCCCTTCGTGGAAACCACTTCACAGAGTATAAGAATATGACCCCTCTTTCAACCCCCACACCACACAGTAAAATTCTAAAAGGAGGGATCCCTACCCAATGTAGTGAAAAGATACTTTGAATGAACTGAACCCCTTGTAGAAAAACACTATAGGGGTGGAACCCATCTTTGCATAGAAACACTGTACATGGGAAAAACCTAGGACTACATAGGGAAACACTACGTTGATGACACCCTCACCCATCTAGAAACATGATACAAGGAGGGAACCCCATACTGAATAGGAACATGCTACATTGAATGGGGAATACTTTTGTATTATTCTCTCAAATTCCCATCATTTCTCCCTATTGTACCATTAGGTCCCACTTCAGGCCATCCACAAATAATTCTAGTGTAATTGGGCCGAGGAATCTTCCAAAGCCACTAGATAAGTATGATAATATCATTTTACAGACCAGCATGTCCTCTTGAGTCTACATACCCGTGGTAAGATGAGTTCTCTTGGTATCCTCCATTATAAGGTATACCCTTAGAATGTCTTCAATTCTACATTCTCATTGTAATGATAATCCTAACCTTGGATGCACTCATATGAACCGCCCCATTCTAGAGATTGAGGGGAACCACTGGCCTTTCCCATGGATGAGGGCTCGTGTAGGATCCTGCTCTCATCATATCTGAAATCGAGGACATGACATCCCTCTAGGAGTAATCCACCATTATTTCCTAAGGGAGGAGACATTGTTTCTACTCTTCACTGGTACATGTTACAATGATGGGAGGGTATGTGAACATCAAATCCCTATATCTTTACCTCTCCCTTTGGCCCTTGAATTTATCCAGAAAAAGTGCGTCATGTGACCTTTATATCTACTAATTCCCCTTATTTATCACACATAGAATGACTCACGTGGACTTAGAGGGTAGTGGTGATCATTAAATCAACCCAATCCCAAAACTCCCATGGGCCTCCTATTCGGTATAAGCCTCAACCGTACTCAAAATGGGCATCATATTGATTGTATGTCCCAATAACAAGCTCCAATGTGCCTCCTATTTGGTGCAATCCCCCGCCAACTTTAAACTATGTGGGATTTGATTCTCATCTAACTAGGGTGTGTAGGTATCCATCATGAGGTCCAAACCCTGCACCAAAATTATCCCTAATGTCCTTTGGGATACATTACAAGTAGGTTTATATCCATCATGGAGGGATATATTCATTCTAGTTCCCTCTCATCATCATCTTTATTTGGCCATATCCCCAGTAGGTACATGAACATACCTCATGTTGGGATACCAGATATCTTCTATGTCCCTTAGGCTGACTTAGCATAATTCCCACACCACCCTTGACTAGGAACCTTATTCCTATGAATCCTTTCTGCATGATGTTAAACTGCATGGTTTGGTCCACATCATACAACCTTAAAATGGGATGTGTCCTATAAAGTTACACTAAACAACCTAGGTTTTGATTTCTTTCATTAAGATATGTGGAATGGATATCATTGAGGTCTGATCCTGAAATCAAAAGAACCTTGGTCTCCCATGATGAAAATAAATTCTAGAATGCCTTAATATATTGCTTGAAAACCGCATCACCCAAAGGAATTACCAAGTAATATATGATCTGTTCACAAAAGGGTACCATTGATGGAGAACCTCATATAAATATAGATATCCCCATAAATAAATAACCTTGGATACATACATATTATTATATTCCCATGCTTGTTCATAATTTATTGTTAATTCAAGGAGATCCATATCATACATGGGAATGAACAAAGGATTATCAAACATATATTTAATATATAAGAGTGTCATGTTATAGGAAATAGTTCCCTCCCAAAAGGGTGTGATGATCCACACTTTCCATCCTCTTAACCAAGGTTAGTCCTAAAGTATCTGTTGAAAAGTAACACTATGATCACCTACCATTGGAATGTTGGTCCATGATTCAACATAGATATAATAACCATTGGGTGATTTTGGTTCCATAAACAATCGCCATTGGAAACTAACCCATAATAAGCAGGTGCATGATAATAATTGTGAACCTAGTAAAAATGATTGTGAATTATTCAAGCCCCCCACAATTAATCTTACAAAAAGGGACACCATATATCATTTTTTCAAAAACAAAATGGTCAAACTCAAGTTAATTCATAACCATGGTGGTCGTGTTACCCCACATCAGTCCCCTTTTGACATTAAAATGAATAAGGTCCCAACTAAGAGATTGATGGCTCATGTGTTTATTTAAGGAGATGAAACTATGATAGGGTATTATTATTATTTTTTCACATATATTTTAGGAACTTTTCACCAGATCTCTCTTTAATCTAATGGTGTCTTCATAGTTCTTACAGACCTGTGCATCAACCACTACACTGTTTGGCTCCACAACCAAACAAAGAAGTCATTTCCCACCCAAAGTATTCAATTCAAGATTACCAATGAATTTGTTCAAGAGTACCATCATTACAGTACTCTCACAACTCTGTAGGTATCTCAATAGGCCTTTCATAAAATGAAGTGGCCATCTTTTCAACAATGGTTAGTGGTCTAGAACCAGATGACCCCAATTGTCATATCATACCTTTTATGGAGCCTGCACCCATAACACGATAATGTGTTTTTACCTTACCTTAGGGAGAATTATGAAGTTATCTCCAGTAACATCATCCTAGCAAAATAGGGCCCCCTCCCAAGGGCCTCTGGCGGTAATCATTATCATCAATGATATACGACCATATATCCACACTAGGTAGAGGACAGTGCTCCATGGGCCCAATCCAAATTCATGTATACCTGGGTCCCCTAGGTGGCTTCAGGAGGTGGATGATCAAATAATCATGAACATTCCATCGTCATTTTTCCTTCTGAAGATGCTATCCAATCAGATGTGGGAAAAAACTATGAGAAGTTTCATATGCTTATTTGTTCATACCAATCCCTCTAGAATAATACTACATTAATCAATGAGAAAACAAAAATTACTAATCATTCGTATCAATCCCTCTGGGAAAATATATCATCAATCTACAAGGAGATTCAAATTCCATTTGATTCATATCAATATCTTCACTAATATTTGGTGGAAAACTATAAGAAGATGCAAATACTTGCTCTAGTATATCATGACCACCATGAAAATATGGTAAAAATTTGAAAACCTAGTTTATGTATCTAAGATAATAATATTAGTTATAATAAAATTATGGATGAAAAAATATAATTGGGTTTATATTCCCTTTCCTACCAATGATGTTTCGTAGCACGTCCTAGCAATTATGGAAGGTCAAACATCAATTGATGACCATATCCTACAAACCTTAAATGTAGAAATCATGTCACCTGCAATAGGAAGGTGTCAGGAGCGAGACCGTGACACCTCTATTGGTGTGGATCATAAGCATAATTATATGGTTACACAAGAGAAGACATGAATACCTGCTCCCACCCAAGAGATATTCCCTGATAAATGGATAATAGTATTGGGAACAAATACTAGTTCCAACTAGAAGAAACTGGTCCACTCTAGTGGATGATCCAAGTGTGGTATATATATCTACTAGAATTCCAAAATCATACCATCATACCCTGGTACAACCAAGAGATCCACTAGAATAGGCACCCACATATGAAGGTTGTCTCTTGTAGCCCGTAGCCCCTGTTTCCTGTAAGAGAGTGCCTAAAAAGAAATCATGCCAAAGGTGACATGAATATGAAGAGTGGACTAATAACCCTGACCTACTAGAGGGTGGAGTTCATAAGGCCATTAAACACCAATCAGAAGTTGGTCAATATACCACAAATCCATTTCCAAATTACATAAATGGATGTAGTGGATTCAGAGATCCTCCCACAACATTTTTACTAGAATCTCTAGAGGTCCTCCATAGAGTATCTACCATGAAATATTCCATTGTAATCACAAACTAATAGATCAATAGAGATTATCTCCTAATGATCATTATGGTAAGCCTCATCATGTATAAAAGATCAAACATCAAGAAATAATCCCCATGGTTTTTTCTTCCATGAAGAACTTCCCTAGGGTATACACTATATGAATCATCTCTGTAGTCAGACGTCAATCTATAATGGTAGTCATCTCCATAATGGAATCCACTACGAAGGTCCTCCCCACAGTGACATTTCATTTCAGTAAAAATTCCCTCCCCTTATTATAGTCCACCATGAAGGTCCTTCCTAGGGTATACACTATACAAATCCTCCCTGAAGTTGTACATCAAGCTATGATGGACGCCCTCTCCATGATAGCATTTTCTATGATGGTCCCCCCATAGTAGAATTTCATTTTAGCTAGAAGGTTATCCCTATATTATAGTCCCCTCCGAAGGTCATCCCTAGGGTATATATTGTATAAATCCTCCTTATATTTAGATTTCAATATATTCTTTTATTCCTCTCTATGACATCATATACTGTGAATTTCATCCATAAAGTGACATTTTATTTTAGAAAAACGTTCCTCCCCTTTCCATGTCAAATACATGAAATCCCTCATATTTTTTGGTACTTGGAAAGATGGGGCCAATCATGCTAGATAACCTAGAATTTAAAAGTAATATCCTTTCACAAAAAAAGATAGATCAGGTCAATAGCCATACTCTAAACCAACATCGAACCATTTCCATGCCAACAAGACACCCAATAGCCCCACTCATTGAAACAAAACTGTTAAAAATAACCCATGTTCAGATGATTAAGTAGAGGTGTATCTAGAAGAACAAAAAAATGATATTTCACTCATGATAAGACAATTTGATGGGGATGATATACATGTCAGGTTTTGGCCCTCTTCCATTTCACAACTCCAAATTCCAGAGGTATTTTCATAAGATTTAATACACAAAAACTGCCTTAATGTATGAAAAAATATCGACCACATGAAATAAAATTTATTTCCCTACAATGGGAATGAAGATCATGTTCAAATATTGGGAGGTTTTTATTAAAAGGTTGGGGCTGATGTCTCATTTATTATTAAAGCAAAGAAAAGACCTCTTTAACTGGGTAAAGGGAGACCCATTACATATCCCAATTACCTAGTCGGCATTTAGCCCATAACATGTCCTGTAGGCACATTTTTTTGGCCCAAGGACCATTCTATGAATTGTACTGCTATAGTACTCATGCCACTACAATACCTCATAGTACCCACAACTGCTACAGTAAACTATCGCCGCTATACTGACATGCCACCGCTATAGTGTCCATCATTTCTATAGTGTCTTCTGCTGCTATAGTACGATACAGTACTGCTTTAGTAACTGCAACCAATGGGTTTTGAACCCCAATTTTTCAGGTAGAATTAAGGGGTGCTTACCACTAAGAGAAACCCCAACTACATATTGTGAGGTATTCATCATTAAACTAACATTAAATCCCTTATATATTTGTGGCTACCATAATCATAGAATCAGTGTAAATATCTTCAATTAGCATACCTCAATGTGTTGCATGAGTTAAATAGTCCAATTATCGACACCCCACCTCTTGTTATTATCCTACTATGGGGTGAACATGGATATTTACATTTCACATCATTCCCCATTCAGATGAAACCATTGGATGTGACATTCTATAATGTAATTAAACCATGGAGGCTTCTAAGTAAGACCCATACTCTGGAAAGAAGGCACAATCAGCATTAATTGGCCCTAAAAAAGTCTCAAAAGTGTTATTTCTGAAGCGAATAAGAAGTAAAAAGTCTCAAGAAAAATAAATTGAGAACATTAATTATGATTAACACATAAGGGAAGATAATACAAATTCATTACTAATGCCCTCATAAGAAATAAGTTCTTGTGAATCCTCGATATTGCACCCAGATCACACTCAAACAATGATGCATGATATAATGAGACTGAAGATAGTAGTCGTAGCTACAACAAAAAAGGATCATCCCCAACCCATATATATGGGGGAATGTGTTACACAAAATCCCCACCAAGGGCAACAAACTCGGCTAGAGACACAATAATAACAGAATGGGTGAAACCCCGACCCAAAGGGCCTGGGTAATTTTTTCCTAAACCCCCCTTCCTAAAAAACCATACATTTCCTATCTTTGGAGGAAAACAACAAGAAAGGTTTCCCAGTTCATCCCATCTCACAACATATTCCCCTATAAGGGAAACATGTGACTAGGTTTCATGGGGGATACCTCTATGTTACTATTCGCTAAGAGAATCTAGGAGGATCCTAGAGAATGAGGGATAGGTATAGAAGAAGGCACAAATACACACTTACCATTCTATTACAACTTTAATGACTGAAATTCATTATGTATCTACAAACGTCATGGATGTCAATCCTACAGACGACATCAGAATTGATGTCGTCACAGAGGAGTGATGAGAGGATGGTTCCTTCTAAAACTAAGTCCACACTAAGATGAATGATGGAGGTATGTGTACCCAAACAAGAGAATCAACCTAAATTTGGGTTCTACCATGACCAAACCCTTATTTCCTACTCAACAAGTATCTACTAAAGGAAAGGGTAAAGGCATGGACACATAAAACACCCCTCCACCTCACTAGGGTGTTCAGATCTTCAAGATTTAAGAATGATTCGCTCAATAGGAGGATGAAATTAATGATTTTAGAAGTCTCAATGCCTATTATTTCTAAGGTATAATTCCTAACAAATATGTTCCATGGGAAGAGCCTCAATGTAAAATTCTAATAGGTGTACCAAAAGAAGAAAGGTTCACCCCTATGACTGAAGTATGGCTAAGAAATCCACCTAACTCGGTGCCTAGACCATAAGTTTTCTAGGACCTGATTATGGATGGATATCAATAAATAAAAGCATTTTAAAAAAAATTAACAGATTCTAAAAACCCCTCAAAATATGATCCGGGTCAGATATCAACCAAAAATAGTGGTAGAAAATGCACATCAGGTCCTACATATTATTGCACCTATCGAAGTGCATATTCAACTGAACATTCATAAAGGTCTTATTTATTACATCAATTCATTGACATATTTTTTGTATTTTTTGGATGAATCGAATGAACTGATATATTAAGAATTAAAACCTTACCCTCGAAGGGTGGTCGACACTCTACCCCTACCAAAATTTTCGAAGTCCTAATTTTTCGATATTCAATAGATCTAGTGACCTAGAGAAACATTTCACACACTTTTCATACTATTTTTATCCCATTATGGGAACTGCCATGCAATAATAAGTATTAAAACTTATAATCTTCCTATAGACCATGCAAGGGCCAACATTCGTATGGTACAACGGATTTCTAGCTCGATCAATCGCGGGATGGGATGAAATTCGTTAGAATTTAATCTTTTTTTCAGATCAATGCTCTAATAGATGATAATCCTTGACCTATTGAAATGAAAAAAGTGAGAAAATGAAATATTACCGGATTTCATTTAATAGTGGAATGGGATTACCTACTCCCGGAACCCACTGCTTCCCAAAGAATATCTAATAACTCTCAACATAGAGAACCTTTGTGATGAGATGTGAACATCAATCATACTATTTAAATACATAGGAGGTTTTTGGGATTTCTACATTATTGACCAAAAAATGGAATGTTAAACATTGAACACCAAACCAAAGTCCAGATTGACTCCACCAGTCCCAGCAAAAAAACTAGGAATGGAAATGGTGTCATGTATCACAATTAAACCAGCCTCTACATCGACACTAGCTCCAAAACCCACACTATATCATGAATTACCCCATCATAATCAAAAATTCCTTCATCTCTATGATGTTAATATAGGAAATAGGCGAAAAATATTTAGTAGAAAGGGGAAAAAGTTTACTAATTCCTAGAAGATCAAATTTGTGGCTACATTATAGCTACTATGGACAATGATTTAATACACATGCTAGAGCCCAAGAGGCCAAACTAAGTGGCTCTCAATGACAATAAATATTATTTTCCCTTATATAGGATATTGGGTAACAACATTTAGAAATGATATTTCTTGAAATACATCTTGTAAAAATCATGTACTATAGACAAGTAAAGTTGGGAAATCCCTAAGCACAAGCTATGAATGTTTTTGCTACAGCCCTGGAGGATGGAGGTGAGTGGAAAGAAGTTGTTATAAGTATGAGTCCAAAGTTTTACGGTTAGATAAATAAAAATTCATTAAAAAGACTCATGGTATTCTCTATGAAAATTTTATGAAACTAATTATTCCCCAAGATGCTTCCACTACAACATAGTCGACGTCATCAACAACAAAAACCTCCAAAATAAAAACTTTCATAAAGAGAATTGGATCAAAATGATGGGAGAAAATGTAAGAGGATGAACCAAAATCAAGGGTAAATTTGGATCTGACCCTCACAGACTTCATTCCCTTGTATTTGAAATAATGGGCACCAAACCACTAAACTATACCACTAGAAATGGTCTATCAAAAAAATCCAACATTAGGGGAGTAGGAAATGTTCAGTTCCAATAATTTCATGTATTTAATGGATCCCTTATCCACTGACGAGTATTTCTCTAAAAACGAGTTTCTTACACTCAATTAGGGGATCTAAGTAAGAGTAAGTAAGTGTGGAGGACACCGGGAAAGGTTCTGTCATGGTAGGAATTAGGATTGTATCCACATCCCTACTCAAAAAATCACTATTGTGGAATATTGCAAAATACCACTTCATATAATAAAATGTGAACAAGAAAACACCCCTACGCATTTGAAAAGCTACCCTGACCTGATCACTCTAGAATATAAATCATTGGGGGTTAAGGTACTATATTATCCTCGATGGGAATTTAGTCCTATTCGTACTAACCCACCAAGGATAGGATGACCTTAAAATTCTATTTTGAATATTGATCCATCTATTTCAAGTATTCTAGCCATATGAGAGCCTGTAAAATATCATTCATGTGATGGGAAGTGGTGGAATTTATAATAGAAGTAGGATATCATGAATCATGTATCCTTGGATACATTATATCTATTAATCCTGGATGCCCTAATCATATCAAAAGACATTATGGAAACACTAGTATAGGATTTTCTAAGCCACTGTGAGTTTGAAGCTGATTTTGGGGATGATTAGTTCTATTAGATATAAACTTATACTATATAATTTCATGAGTTTATCTCCTTCACAGATCAAGATGAAAAAAACATTATTCAAGTACACCTCATACCCTTGTACATGTCTGGCAGGATAAATGGTGTCAATGTTCAAAATGAATTCATTTACAATGACTATGGAGTTAATCTCATTCCAGTATGAACACATCACTAGTTGGGCTGTAATGAGGATAACCCAGTTCCATCTAATCTTAAATTTTTGGTCGATTAAAAATGTGAGAAAAATATAATTGGCCAAATAAACCTCAAGGATCTATTTCGATACCTTTTAGACACCTCATAATTCCTATATGTTTTAATAAAATATAGTCTTAAATGTCATTCTAGGAAGACCCTGGTTTCCTCAACACAACACAATCCCCACATCGTACCATCAATGCATTAAACACTACATTAATGGAAAAATCAGGATGTTATATACTAATAAGGATCCATTCAAATCCTATGAGTGGAATTATATCAATGCAAGGTTCTATCATAGGGATGGGAAACAACCCCTGGTTGATGGTTTTTCTTCGATCACCTCCTTTAATGGTCAAGAAACAATCCTGAACAACCCTTTCAAATAGCTAGGTGAGTAATTTGTATTACCCATAAATTAGGTCGAGTGTATGAGTCCAAATTTAGATTCATATTCAATTGTATTCATTATTTCATTCATGACCACTAACTCATGCATTGTTGAATTTTTTTGACTCCCTAGACAATGGTGAAAGCACAAATGAAAATAAATTCATTCAATCCCTATACCTCCCACAAATACCCGAATCACTAGTTGAGGATGAATATGTTGTCTCATCACCCAAAAATTATGAAGATACCCCTTCTCCATCCCTCACTCTATCCTCACTCATATATATATTCCCTTTTATAGCATGAAATATGCTTTTAACGGTTCTAAAAAAGTGATGATAATCATAGCGCCCAAAAGTGGTGGGGGTCCCCTTTATATGTGGAAAAAAGTGATAATAAAGCGGGTCCTTTATCTATGCTATGAAAATAAACTGATAAAGTCCTAACTCTTTGAAGTGTGCCATTAATATAACAACACACCTAATAAAGAACATGTAACCTATAACATCTCAAGACAAAATATATAATTTAATTAAAATAAATTTTACATCATGAATAAAAACTTCTATATACATTTCAAACGATGTTTTCTATAATTACATTTACAATTATCCAACAATCATTTAAAAACATTAATGTTTCATATTTTGAATCAAGTGATCCCCACTCAAAAATGTCTAACCATGATGTATGTTGTTGAACACATCATATAAAACTAATCCAAACATTCCAACTATAAAAGAAAAAAATATTATGTTACTATTATTACAAATAAATAAACTAATCATTAATATTATTGAATACATTAATAAAATGACAATTTTTAA
This sequence comes from Viscum album, assembly GCA_963277665.1. Classification (NCBI taxonomy): domain Eukaryota; kingdom Viridiplantae; phylum Streptophyta; class Magnoliopsida; order Santalales; family Viscaceae; genus Viscum; species Viscum album. Next base: position 2,122,208,112 of record OY728120.1, read on the forward strand.
TAAAAACGACTCATCTGGAGTTATACCAGCCACGCTATGCATCGTATAGATGGGGGGTTGATTACTACAAATTAAAAATGAGTTAAGGATCATTTTCTTAAAATATCGAAATAATCCAAATGTTTTTTATCAGATTTGAGTTTTTTACTTCTTCTTTTACTACACATAATTTCAATTTTAAAAAATGACATGTTTGGAGTTATACTGATCCCACCATGTGTGAGATTGAGATAAAATTAATTCTTACTAGTGATAAATTATTGATGTATCATTTTACTAAAGTATAAAAACAATCCAAATTCATTTTCTCAATTTTCAACTTGCCAATTTTTTTTTACTAAAATGTCATTTCAAACTGGAAACATGCATTTTGAGCCATACTAGTCGCATCATCGATCAGTTTTATATGATACTACTTCATACACATCAAAAATGACTTATTAATAATTTTCCTTAATTATCAAGACAATCGGAGTGTGTTTAATTTTTCTTCAGTGACTGAAACATTTTTAAACTAAATTGTAAATTTTAAACTAATAATAGACACTTTTAGTCATAATGGTCATACCGTTTGTCAGATTGAGTTTTGGTTGATTCCTAAATGTCGAAAATGACTTATGGACCATTTTACTAAAGTATCAAAACAATATGAATGTGTTTTCATGGTTTTTAGTATGTCACTTACTCTTTTTTAATTAAATTAATGTCAGTTTTTAAAAATAAGACACACTTTGAGTCATTGCGGTCACACAGTGCATTGTATTGAGGTAAAGTTAACTCATACATGTTAAAAAAGACTCGTGTATCATTTTATTATGTTATCAAAACAATATTAATTTTTTTACTGGTTTTTATTATGTCACTTTTTTTTCAACTAAAAACAATTTCAATTTTAAATAAAAATAGTCACATCGAGTTATACTGGCCACACCGTGCATTATATTAAAGTGAGTCTAACTCCTACACGTCAAAAATGACTTATATATAACTATATTAACATATGAAAATAGTATGAATGTGTTTTATCCATTTTTAGTATGCTAGCTGTGTTCTTTTACTAAAATTTCGTTTAAAAATAAAAACATGTATTAGGGTTCATACTAGTCTCATCATGCATCGGTTTGATATTAGAATCCATAATACATATTAAAAATGAATTATGAATCTCCTACCTATATTATCAAAACAAAAAATGATTGTTTTCCCAGTTTTTATTGGGTGACACATTTTGAACTAAAATATCAGTTTTAAACTGATAACAGACACTTTTAGTCATACTGGTCACTCAGTGCATCCAACAGAGGTGTGATTGATTACTACAAATAAAAAGTATCTCATAGATTAGTTTACTAAATTATAAATGAAATACTAATGTGTTTTCATGGTTTTTAATATGTCACATGTTATTATTTAATTAATCTAATCTCAATTTAAACTGAAAATACAAAAATGGAGTCATTGCGATCCCACTGTGTATCTAAATGAGGTTTGGTTGACACCTATACATCAAAAATGATTGATGGATACTTTTCATGAATTATCAAAACAATCAAAACTCATTTGATTAGTTTTCAGTATGTTTCTTTATAATTTTACTTAAATTAATGTCAATTTTAAATAAAAGGAGACACTTTAAGTGATATCGGTGACACCTTGCATCATATTGAGGTTTCGGTTGATTGAAACATGTCAAAAATGACTTTTATATCATTTTAACCAAATATAATGAATAAGGGGAATCCCATGGTACAAAAATTTATTTAAAATAAAAGCCATAAAGTACATGAGAGAAGGGGTAGTGCTGGAAAGTGTCAACCCACATCAAAACAAACAAAGAATTAGTTATGGGAGTAGTAAACACCCCTACCTATTAGGTGGCGTCATGTCCTCTACATTTTGGGTTGTTTCTAGTTTCCATGATCACCTGACTTTTTGAAATCAGTTCCAAAAGCACCATGATCATTTCCAAATTCTTCATGAAATACATCCATGCTATTATATCTGTTTAAAATGGAAGTCAAACTTATGTTGTGATGACTAAAGTCCATTGAACTAAGATTCTAGATATTAGAGGCTTCTTTCACAACATCATCCCATAATTTTCTCCCCTTCCCTACTCATATGTGCTATAGAGGAAAAGAGGTGAAGTCCCCTTTCTCAAGGAACCATTCACATGCATATAAGAGTCAACAATAATCTACTCCTTTCTTTTTCCATACATAGTCAGTAAGTCCTATTGGCCCAATTGTAAACTAACTGCAAACTGAGCAGCATTATTTCCATCAGAATCATCCTCACTACCAAGTCCATAAGGAATCTATTTCACCTCCACCTCCACATCACTATCTATAATAACCTTAATAAAGGATTTACTAGCTCTCCCTACAATATCATCACCCCAAGGGGATCCATGATGATATTCCACAGGGTGTTTGTCACCTAGTACAGAACACTGGGCACTAATAGCATCCAAATCAATAACATTGAAATTATCCAGACCATCCTTTGATGGGAAGAAGACATTATCCTAGCAAGTAGATTCCCTGGGAATAGGTCCAATATCATAGGGAACTGACTCCTTCACATTCTCTATAGAAGAGGACGCCAATCTCCACCCAATGCCAATAGAATTCATGGATTAGAGATGTTCTACATTACTGCAGGTGCAAATATCATGTCCAAAAATTTTACAGTAACTACAAAGATTAGGTAAAAATTCATATTCAACTTCAACATAAATTATTTCATCATCTTCAATGAGATGTAAGCTATATGGTTGATAATTTAGGATTTCAACATCAATCAATACCTAGGCATAGTAACTCAAAGAGTTTGCTCAGTTTTTAGTATATTAATCGTTCTTTTTACTAAAATAAATGTCAATTTTTAGTAAAAATACACAATTAGAGTTATAGCAGTCTCACAATGCATTGGATTGTGGTGAGGTTGTTTCCTACATGTCACAAATGACATATGGATAGTTTTCCTAAGGTATAAAAACAATAAAAATGTGTTTCCACTGTTTTCAGTGTGCCACTTGTTCTTTTACTAAAATAAATGCCAATTTAAGATAAATAGACACACATAGAATTATATTAGTCACACCATGCTTCATATTGAGGTGTGTTTGATTCCTACATATCATAAATGACTATGGATCTTTTTTCCTAAAGTATCAAAAAATTGTTAATTTGTTTTCTTGGTTTTTGATATGTCACTTGTTCTTTGTAGAAAAAATAATTTTGACTTTTAAATAAAAAGACACAATTAGAGATATATTGGTGACACCATGGATCAAATTGAGGTGAAGTTGATTCCTACACATCAAATATGACTTATGGATTGGTTTACTAAGGTATCAAAATAATATGAATGTGTTTTATTTGTTTTCAGTATGTAACTTTTTCTTTTTACTAAAATTAATTTCTTTTTTAAATAAATAGATGCACATGGAATTATTGTATTCACATCGGGCATCATATTTTGGAATTGTTGATTCCTACATATCAAAAATGACTTATGGAATGTTTTCCTAACATATCAAAATAATCTGAATGTTTTTTGTCCAGTTGTTAGTATCTCACTTGTTATTTTACAAAAAAATTAATGTCAATTTTAAATAAATAGACACACATAGAGTTATAAAGGTCACATAATGGGTCCTATTGAGGTGTGTTTGATTCATAAACATCACAAATGAATTAGGGATCATTTTCTTAAAGTATCAAAATAATACGAATGTATTTTCTCAGTTTTTAGAATTACACTTGTTCTATTTAATAAAATTAAAATCAATTCTAAATAAACAGCTTGCTTTTAGTCATACCAGTCACACCATGCATCACATTTAGGTGAACTTGACTCCTACACATCAAAAATTACATATTTATCATTGTCCTAAATTATAAAAACGATCCAAAATTATTTAATTGGTTTTTAGTATGTTAATTATTCTTTTTACTAAAATTATTGTAAATTATAAATACAGAGAGAGACTTTGAGTCATACAAGGCACATCATGTATCATATTTTTGTTTGAATGATTATTCCATTTCATAAAGTATAAAATCAATTTTAATAGGTTTTATCATTTTTGAGTTTGTCAGCATTCTTTTTTACCAAAATGTTTGTCAATTTCAAATAGAAAATATACACTTGGAGTCATACCTATCACACCATATGTCATATTGAGGTTCGGTTGATTCATAAAAATCCTTAAGTCTAAAAAATTAACTTCCAATGTTATCACAGTTTCAATTTCGTTTATTTTTCTAACTATCAACCCTACATATTGACTCAACGTTCTTATCTGAAAAACATTTTTCATTGTTGAAAGCTAGGAGGTTTTAGGATGATCATGTTCCAATTATATCATGAGAAGTCTCTTAATTGAGAACATGAGCTTCCTACACTATTCTGATTTTAAATGATAAAGGTTTTTTAGCTAATTAACATCGACTCTATGTAGTGTTAGAAGCTAATCAAAGAGAAGAAATGTAAATCATAATGATCTGTAAAAAAACTAAATAAGTGTTAAATAAAAATGATAAATAAATTAACTTAAAAAGAGTAGATAAACTAATGGAAAAGTTTACTATATAAGTATTAATAATACACCTATTTGTGTTGGTTTTATACATTCTTGACCCATTTCTTTGTTGTCATTATCTCAGTTCTATCCTCAAAGCCCAATCTCTCACGAGCATAAACAGATTCAAACAAACAAATCCAACTCGAAGAAAATAATCCACATGTATAACAAGAAAATTATAATTTGATCAACACTATAAATCAATAAATTAATCATAAATATGAAACAATCCAGTACTTATATGGAAGTCACATCTTCTTGATAATTGTGTACATTTTTTCATCATGTTTTCTTCCCATTTGTTTCTAATAAAATATATATCATATTGTGAATAGGTTCCTTTTTTACAGTTATTTTAGTAATGAAAAAAAAATAAATAAATAAAAGTATTAATAATTTTTTTTGAATGAAATTGTATTTATATTTAACAAATTCCACTGTGTAGATGCTAGTTTTTCATGGTATATAATATCTCTCATAAATTTCCAAATATAATAACCACAATATTTTACAATTGTTTGTTTTGAACACTATAGAAACATTGAGAGAAATAATAAATTTGTTTTTATATGTGTTTTGATAGTGAAATATTATTATATATACACTAATACATGTCAGGTTGTAGAAATTTTAGCATCCTTATTCTTATCCCCTGTCCTCATTCCTTATTTTTTTATGATATTTATGCACCACACTATTATAATATAATCCTCAATAAGAGGTAATATAAATTATATAACATGATGTTTAGTTCTAGAACTTTTGATGTAGTGTATTACATATTGAAAACATCCATCATGTGTGGTCTGTTTTTTGGGTATCCATGCAATGAATCTTGGAAATAAAATTGTGGTGTATCTAAATTGATTGAAATGAGCATCCAATGTATCCTAAATCAAAAAAGTAATGTGTAATTAAATAAATCTAAATTTATGTGATGTAATTAAAATTTAGAGTTTTATCCCTTCATCATTGGTATTAAGAAGATTCTGTCATATACAAGTTTTCTTTCAAATGATTTGACTAGTTTTTCCCTATTTCATCCATTTTTTGGATTTCATTTCTTGTTGTTCTATATAGGTGGAATGAAAAATACATGTCCAAAAAAATAATAGGGAAATCCCTTCAGTTTGTATTAATATATTTTCTTTCCAACTATATGAAATGTATTTGTCTATAATTAAGATAGTATATTAGATTTTGGAAAATCAAATAATGAAAACAAACGTCATGTATAAATTTACAACTGAGGTTCCTAGCCAATCATAATCGAGGATTTAATTTATATTCTCAACACCTAGGTAGTTTTCACCTTCCTCTCCATACATATTTTATTCAAAATCATCCACGTGAAAAATATAATTTTGTATCTTTGTATCCTAATGAACCTTCAAGGTTTGTAAGTATAAATATTGATTGGGTGGGTTAAAAGTGATTTCATAATATCTTTTCGATTAGTAGGTTTATCCTTCAGATGGCTTTGAGTCGGTCTTTCTTTTCACCCCATTACCTATTTTTTTATGTAATATCATTCAATGGTTTAGATCTTTTTTCATTAATTGTGAGTGGTTTAGCTTAAAGATAAATTGGAAGTGAATACCTCATTTTCAATATGTTTCTTAAAATATTTTATGTCCATGCGATGAATGTTCCAATAGCTTGGTCGACCGTATGAATATCATCATTATCAAGTGGAACATGTAGCTCAGTGCTCAGCTAATGAGATATTATAATCACAATTCTCAAATACCCAATATTATTTAGTATTTTTGGTAGATGACTATTTGGATATCGAACAACATATCCCCCACTACAATGCAATCGGTTGGGGTTGAAAGATATAAATAACAGTCATTTTCACCATGTATAATATCAGTAAAGTAAAGGTATCAATGTCTTTTTGATTCATATTTCACATAAACAATTATATTAATTTTTATTACCTAAACTAAGACAACTCTTTGAGGGGAATGGATCGCCTCAAAAATGTGGGTGGGGGGTTATTCATGAAATGGTTGTTCTTGAGTTGTTTCTTCTATTTTATTCTAACCCATAACTGTTGCTAGAAATTACCTATTCAATTGGAATTTTCCTTCAATATTTTCTAATCTGTATTTCTAATATTTCATTTATTTATTTTTATCATCCTCTAGTTTTTTTTCTGAAAATATGTTTGCAGTGTCTACCCAAAACCCGCACCTCTGACATGACCATACTGTTCTGGCGACAAATGATAGTAGGTGTTCATCAAGTACAGGTTTTGATGTTTCAAATGACTAATTTTGATTGAAAATATAGGAAAATAATTAATCATTTCTATGTAATATATATTTAAATCAAAATAAATTTTTATTATGACATAATTACACATGCTTCAAACACTTTTTATGTCTTTTTATATACTAGTATTTAATAATTATTTAAATGTTCCTCCTTCCATAGCACATAGAGTGCGATGGAAGTGGATTTGGATTTGGATTCATCAATATTCATATAAATAGAGGAACATAATTATGTTGTTGTTTCATGTAACATAAAATTATGACAATAGATTTAAAATACATACAATTTTTTTGTACCCCATCCATGATTTATGGTAGGGGTAATTTGTTTTTTCTATACTTCCCTTATTTTCAGAATATGGTTGTTGTTTCAAAAATAAAAAATTTAAATCAAACTGTTGAATTTATGTATTTTCAAAATACATAATACTAGAAATAATGTACATGAATATTCACATCTGCACAATGGATAGTAAACTTATTCCATGCTTCTTAGGTTATCAGAGGTGCGTAGATAAGCAGTGGGTGTGGGTTTATTTTAGCTTCAGCATATTTAAGATGGTGTCTCATTAAAATTGTGTGAAAGACTATATGAATGCTTCTAGTAAGCCTCAATATATATTTATTATGGTATTAATCTACTATAAATGAAATATTCAAGGGATGATAAAGAGTAAGTCAGTGTTTAATTGTTTTATTTTTTTAGTAACATTAATAAATGATATCATAATAATACAATAATATCTTCCCATGTCAGTTTCTTAAGCATAGGAACAACATGGTTTCATGAAACAAAATAAATCAGCATGTGTCGTCAAGTGAGGATTATAATATTACTACTGAACATGGTCGTGTAGGGATTAACATTCTATCCACATTCAATCCATCCAACCTCTTATTTTATGCCTTTTATTTTAACCTTAATGATTTTTTCTAATAGTATCAAACTATTGTGATAATATTTTTTCTATATCACCAGTACTTTGTTGACTATCATTTCCTCATATTCCTCATCGTCAATATGTTTTTCCTCTTGAGTGGTAGCATCACCATGTGCAGATGGTCGTTGTACCTATGCACTAGGAGCATCAAAAAGTTGAGAAAACTATTATTCCTCGGGATGGGGAACACCATCACGTGTAGAAGGTCTTTGTTCCTCTTCACTATGACCATCATTAGGTTTAGAGAACTGTTGTTCCTTAGGATTGGGAAAACCAAATCATTAAAAATTCATTATTTGTAAAAGTTGTTTAACATTTAATTTATATTAGATGAATGCAGTAGTGAACATATAATAACATGAGTTAACACAATGTGTGTTAAAAATAAAATACAACCTGATTATTGAACTCCCTATTTTTTAAATTGTTGAAGGGATTTTACCCCTCTATCAACTATCCAAATCGCATCATTGTGGTCTCATATAAAATAAAAAATAATGTCAATATTTGTACTACTATAAAATGATTTTGATGTACCAATGAAAGGGTCACCCCTAGTTGAATTTTTATATAACTGTTTAGTGCTTTTGGTCGAAAATAGAATAATTGACCATGTTCGGTTTGTGGGATCTAGAAAAAAAAATACTTACAGTGCCTATGATGACATTATAATTGTTTCAACTTTGTACCCTTCCTTACTGAAATCATCTTTCATGAATCCCAATTCATATATTTTCATATCACTCATGTTATCAACACACTTTCATTGAAATATTGACACTTAGAATGTTTTTTAATCAAACTCTTACATTTCATTGATAATGCCAAAGTATGACATATTCACATAAATGGTATTTTTTTCCATAGTAACAAAAACACACATCACTCTCCCATAAGTGAAAATCCACTATTTTTCATGGTACTATAATCATCATGTTCATTTATAGAGAAAAAATAACCATTAATTACATAACCATTGTATTATAATTCATACACACTTATTCCTCCAACAACCTGACAAATTTGTTCCGAAATTGAATAACTATTTTCATATGAATCCTTAAAAATATTCTCCTAAAACCATCCTATAAACTCTTGATAATGTGTATTTGACATCCATCTTTCAAACCTTCATGGATTAAAATGCCTAAGAATTTCATTGGGTTTTTCAACATAGGAGGAAACCTCCAAACTATTATATAAAATTTAAAAGGAGGAAGCTTCCATTCTATAATATATATTGTGATAACATGTATTCCAGAAAATACTTCTCTTACATGCCACCCTGTGTGATGATATTTTGATAGAAAAATGCTTTCCACACTAGATAGGTATTCGAAATAGAATTCAATGGCTTCCTCAACAATATATGGATTTAAAATACAACCCTCAGGGTGAATTCAACTTTTGAAAAATCCTATAAAAATCTTCAAATAATTTTTAATGGGATACACCCATTTATTGTGTATTAGACCACATAGTTGAATCATTATCACCATTTGAAAAATAAAATGAACCATAATAAAAATAATGTTGGTAGGAAGAACACATCCAATCATCATAATATGAAAGAAATTTCACTTTCTATAGTAAGCAAATTCATCAAGTCTATAACTATGATTCATATAAATTTTAAGGAAAAATAGATCTCTGTATATGTATGTGAGACATTCTTGGGTAAAATTCGATGTAAAGCTATAGAAATTATATCTTAAATAAATACATGACATTCATGTGATTTTAGACCACTTAACTTTAAATCGATCAATAAAACGATATTCTTGATATTTCATGAATACCCATCTAGAACCTTTACATCTTTAAATATGTTTCAAAACTGATATCACTCGTTCCTAGAAAGATTTTAAGAATCTAAAGGAAGAAATTTTCATTTTTCACCCTTCACTAGCACCAACTCTTCTTGTATTCAGATTCCAACCATATACAAGCATGCCTAAATTCCTCCCTTTGTTTTTAGGTATTATTTAGATATGTGTAGATGATAATATCCCTTATATTTTTTTCAACATCCATAAAACCTAGAAATTTTTTGACGTATAGACGATTCCAGTATGGTAATTAAAAAAACTGACCTCTTTTTCCAACATATTTTCATTAGGTTTTTGGAAAATTATTTACTAAAAGCGGCTTCCACATATTTTACATTCTCAAGTAGTAGATCACCTATTTTTGGAGACTATAACACCCCAAGCTTCCATGGTACATTTCTCTTTGAATAATAAAATAGCTTCTGTTGTACGAAAAATCGAGTTCTAGCACACCACGACCAATCAAACTAGCCATTTTAAAAACAGTTAACAATATTAATTCCAACTTTTTTAAATTCTATAAATTTTTTTCAAAATATAATTCATTTTTGGATTCATAATATCTAAATTAGCTTACGGTGAATTTTTGGTATTTTTCTGAAAACGTTCAAATTTTCATGAATAGTAAAAAACACTACCTTATTGTTTAAAACCGAATTTTATTTAAATAATTATTATTTTTTAAAATTTATTTTAAAGAAAAAGTATATAAATAATACCTATTTTAGTCTAATTTAATTAATTGGAATCATTTTATAATAAGATTAGATATATAAGATTTTATTGAACTACTTAACGCCTTTTACCTACCTTCTATGTACATTAGCAAATTTGCATAAAATGTAATTTTACTGCTTCTGTGAATTGAATTTAAAAAATTTGAGAGAAATTTTTGATATCTGTACGTAAAATTTGGTTCAATGGGTTGAAAATAATTTTTTGGTGAATAGTAACTTCTAATTTTATTTACCATGGTAAAAAGTAAATAGGGTAATTAAAGGTAAAAATGATATTATAATTACCCCAAACAAGTTCTAATTCAATTGGATAACTTTATTTAGACCTAAATCAGACTTAGGAATTAAATATGATCCTTTTTTATCCACATTGATTAGATTAGGACATTTATTAATATTTTATTTAAAGAAGAGTTAAAAGTATTAAATTCAAATATTAATAACTAAACCATGTTTAACATAGGGTTATAAATAAGAAAACTTTGACTGTAAATATTCATTAGAAAGATAAAAATATTTTATACATTATGGTATTTTATTTATAATTTTTATTCATTAAATAATTAAATTTATTTTTGACACGTTGACGATCCAGTAATTACATTATTAACGAATGATTGAAATAATTAATATTATAAATATCTAAATAAAAGTAAATTGAAACTTTTGATTCATTCAACTAATTTTATTGGTTAATATGACATGTAAGTATTGATTTAATGTATTTTTATAGGTAATCATGTTTTTTTACTATCACAAAAACCAAATACTAAATAGTTTCAAAATTGACATAAATGAGTATTTAAAAAATTACTATATAATTAAATGATATAATATTTCCAAAAATATATGGTGTGTTCGAAAAACTTTGATAAGGTTACATATGTCAATAATTTACCACATGGGGTTCTCTTGGATTTTTATAGTTAGTTTATTAAAAATTTATTATAATAATATAAGAAAACATGGAAAAAGTTAAACTATTTAACTAAGAGTTTAAACTAAAAGATAAGGTTAATATGGTAACCTTAACATGTCTAAAACATATTGTTTGATAGTATTTAGAACCAGTCCAACCTTATACTATAAATAAATTAATTTTGAGCCATTATAAACGTAAAATTATTTTATAATAAAATAATATTTCAAGCTTTTCCTAATGTGAACCTCACCTCTCTTATAAAAGGGTACTTCCCCTTCTCTAAACATCACACCACCAAATCCATTTTGCTCGGCCAAAACCTACTAAAATATCTTCCCAGAAACCCTCACATAAACAAAGAGGCCTTAATTTTATCATAAATCCAACCTAATGAGACCTTTTGATCAAATCAAAAGGATACACCCAAAGAATAGGTAATAATTTCATCATGTTTATCAATGTTATTTTCTACTTCAACTTCTTCTTGATTTGTTGTTTCCATAACAAAATAATACATCCAGTACCTTCTAAATACATTTAATTTATTATAAATATGGTACAACTGTATTCATTATTCTATCCATCCTATGAATGACAATTTCACCAAACGTGCGTACGTACGACTTACTGTCTCCACGTCGTGGTGTGGAATTTTATTCAACACATCATTATTTGGATGGGTGTAATAATGTGTATAAATGATTTAAATAATAAATATAACATGTTAATGATTCATTGTATGTAATATACCATCCAGTAACATATTATTTCACCATCATTAGATTGATATTGTTGCTCGTGCGTACGTACATATTACTATCTCCATGAACGCGATGTGATTTCATTCCTCATCGTAACCATTCAAGAATATTTTTCATTTTATGATTTAAAATAATGTTTATGAACTTAATATAATTCTTTATATGAATCAAATACACACTATCCATAACAAACATGACTTATATAAAAAAACATATTAAGGAAAGTGAACCAGTTAACACCCAAAACAATGATACTACTGAAATATTATTAACAAAGAAATATTACAGGATCATATATGATATAACATTTATGTATGTTGTTCTTGTATAATTTAATAATAATTATTTAACTATTATACAGTATATTAATGTACCCTTGGAAAAGAAAAATTACTAGGTAAGGGTTAATTTTACAATCTCTTTATTTATCTAGGTTGTTTATACGTAAGTATCTACTAGGACATCTTTATCATTCCACGTCAATTTTTTTTAAATTTCAATCAATTTTTTTTAATATCTTGTAGAATATGTGTTAATGTCATTTATACCCTTTTTGACTTTTTATAAATTGTTTTGAATGGAATCATTCAATCATTTTCCAAACACGGTACTTTATGACCTTTTCAACAAAATAAGGTAAGAATGTTTTTAGCTTATATGGAAGGTGAGACTATTTTCGGTTGTTATAACAACTTAAAATCGTGCCTTACATGATTATAATAATATTTGAAAAATAAATGTTTTCTATTATAATTATGTGACTATTAAATTATTTTAATATAGAAAGATATATTTATCTCAAATCGTTTTGATTTCATCTATGTCAACATCATTTGATGGATTTTACACTTGTTTGAAGTTGATTTATTATGTTACAATCATCCATATTGTATTAAAGGATTTGATATGTTTGACTATATATGAGTTATTTTTATACAATAAATGCTTTATGTTAAAGTATTAAAATTTCGTATGCTAGTTATAATATTAATGTTTATGTTATGTTTCATCCTTTTCATATGAGGAAAGAATTGGACTTAGCATGTGATGGGTGGAGCCTATTATAGATCCTCGATGCATCAGTAGGTCTTTTGAGACAAACTAGGGGCTTGGCATAAGGATTTGACAAAATCTTATTTGTAGTTATGGAATGAGGCCTTGACTATGTGGTTATGATGTCCATCATTATGAATTCCATCATTATGAAATTATCTATTGATATTACATGTGATTATTCGACTAGTATAATATCCATGTGAATAAGTAAATGGAATTATTTGATTTATATTTTCCATATTATACTATTTTTTATGTTTAAAAGTCTATTGTTTTAGTCTTATACATTTCATAAATTTTTATGCTTATTTATGAATGTTTCCACTATATTGTTATCCTTAATTATCATTTGATCTCACCCCTTTTGATGTTTTAATTTTCCCAGGATGTGAAGATGTATATTATGAATGACTTTCATGGATAATATAAGGGATATGAGTGTTTTCAAAGGATAATTAATTTTGTTGTTTTTTATTTAATAATGTAATGTAAAACTTATTTATGTATCTAGTACTTCCAAGGCTACTAAACTGATCGGTCTTTCGGGATTTTATCCCTTGTAATAATGCTAATGTTTTGTAATAATGCACCGAATCTAGGTAAATAGGGTCGGGGTGTTAGATATATGGTTTTGTACATTCTTATAAACATCTAACTAATGATTTAATCGAAGATAGGTACTTATCCCTTTTGGTATGAAATCAAAAATATCCTAGAAACATAGGTTTCGATGAATGATTCAACCTAATTGATTGTATCCCTTTTTTCAAATAGGACACCATTGAGTTCCTTTAGTTCTATATCCTAAAAAATTTCCACAATTATGAAATTCATTCATTATCCCATACAACATGGATATTAATGCGAAATATTCATTTCTGAAAGCATTATACAACATAACACATGAATCCCAAAATAATTTCAAATCCTCAATCAATAGATCCAAATAAACATCAATATCAATACTCAGTTGTTTGGTTTTGGATATATGCATAGATAAAATAATGTATTTTTTCATACATAACCTTGTTGGAATGTTATAAGTAATAAAAGAAACATCCATGTACTATGAGTGATGTATTGAAAACAAAAAGGATTAACTCCATCTATTGATAATATAGGATAAATATTTCTCAAATCGTTTCCCATTTTTGGATACTCATGATCAATTCTCTTCCACTAATGATAGTTGACAGGGTGACATCGTTTCCCATATTTATTTTTTGTTTCAACATGCCATGTCAATTTCCTTCTTGTCTCCTCACATATATATTGGCACCTAAACCTTAGAATGATTTGAAAGTACCATAAAACATGCATATACATTGATTCATATTTCTTATATTGAGAAGCCCCACACCTTTGGAATTATGTATGTGAATTGTTTTCCTTAAGAAACAATTTATAGTCATTCGAGAAAGCATTTATTCTTTCAGAGATCATACCAATCGAGGGTAGAATTCATTTGGCATCTTATGTTCTCATGGGGACCACATTATCTTCTAAGATCATGTCAATAAAGAGATATAATAGTTCAATAAAACTAGTGTCACTCCATCTATTTCCTACTTTAAAATTATATAGCTTCATTACTATTGAAATTGTTGTATATTTAGTGCAACCAAAATTCACAAGCGTATTTTCACAACTCTTTCACTTCTCAAACAATTTTCAACAATCACGAAGTCTATCTTCAACTATCCTTGTCATTTACTCAATATTATCTTCATCATCATTCTCATATATAATCACATCCTTCATTTAGTCTTCATCATTTTCTACACAAGTAATCATATCAGATGATACAAAAACTATAGTGTTATCCCAACCACTAGAAACAGTCAATTTATTCCTTCTATTTATTCAATCATTTATAATTTGAATCTACTCCCTAATTTATAAAGTGTCATTCAAACTCATATATACTAATTAGTCTTGAATAACAATAGTTTAAACATGGAGAAAGGATTTGAGAAGGGTTATATGCATGATATTTTGCAATCTGGATGAACTCTTCCACTTCATCTACATAAAATTCTAACATATGATTAGCATCCATCCATTATATAATCATATCCTTACTAATTTATTCAATAATATTAATATTTAACAAAATAAATACAAAAAAATTGATCAAACAAGGTCATCATCGAACAACATATCCATATCCTAATATCTAAAGAAGGTGAAACAATCCCAAACAATAATGAACCTATAAAATGTAGGTGTGGTCTAAAAGTCCATTAGGTCACCACAAACTACCATATCTAAGATATCACATTCATATTACATGATAAAAAATAATTTGAAATACATTAGAAAAAAAACAATTTTTATAATTTTTTATGAAATAAGTTGTAACACATAATAGTGTGTTAAAACCCTTAATCAAATATTTTCATTAAATGAAAAATTAAGTAGGAAAACATTTTTCCTCAGACAATAACACATGGTCAAACAAAAATTTTAAAATATGACATTAAACTATTTCATAAACACCCATTTTGATACACATTTCAAAACTCCTAGACGCTTCCAACTATAATATTGTTTACTAATAAAACATTGAATATCAATCATATCCATAAATCTAGGAATGCAAGCCTGAATCCCCATTTTAAAAACTCACATATTCTTGATGTTTCAAATAAAAACCATTCTAACTTTTATCATTTGAGAAAAAATTTCAAACTCATTATTAAAATAGTTTGAAAACTCATCAAAATCACGCTTTCCTTTTTTCTCTTCTTTGAATACCTTTCACTATCCCTTTTCAATAAAAAAAAATCAAACCATACAAAGAAGGGAGAAACAACACGGTCAAAATCAACTATGTAAATTTTCACAAAATGGAGAAAAAATATGACAAAATATGTTTGAAACAATAATATAAATAGCAGGGAATACAATATAAGCAAATAGATAAAACCCATAAGCAACCCTAAAAAGGATTTTAGATTATTGGACATCATCACTAGGCTATGTTAATAAATTTACCTGAACTGGAGATAAGGAAACTAGGTTGTCACTACTAATCCTATACACACCCTATAATGTCCCATAGAACTAGGTAATTAATAATAAACATCCTTACATTGGATAACAAGATACACTGTTCATAAAAGAATCAAAGGGGCTTAATAGGGTATCACACCATTTATGAAAACTCATTTTTTATAAAATTATAAATGTGCCATCTCTTTTCAAAACAAGATTCTAATTCCAGGCCATTTAATAATTTATAAAACTCATATCAATATACTCTTTTGACCTACAATATCTAAACACCATTGAAACTAAAATGGAAATTTACCCTAACCATTAAACGACCATTGAAAAACATTCAAAGACATGATAGGTTTTAAAATCTATTCCTAATGAGAAAACAGACCCTTTTGAAATAATCCATCTCATTTTTATATAATAAAATATTAAAACACACCAAAAATTGATATAAAAAGTAAATCAGGCCAAAAAAGTGGTTTTAAATATAGATCATAAGGGTTTACTCACCACTTTAAAAATAAAAAAATTACAACATTTTTAACACTTTCAAATCACAAACACTGTTGGATTAAAATTGAATTAACCAAATACTAATTTTTATAACAAAAAATCCGTGATTACCAATGATTATAGAAATAATAAATTTCTTTTAAAATTTTTTTAGGAATTTTCCCTAACACATGTCAACTAATATCATTCCATAACATGGTATAAAACCAGTAGGAAAACACCATTTATCACTCAAGGGAAATCTTATATGCATAAGTATCATAATGTAAAATATTAAAAACAAAATTCATTTATGGATATAGAAAATATGAAGGGGAAAGAAAAATAATGGGAACATAGTATATAAGAAATCAAGGTGGAATAAAATTATATAGCAAAGACTGAGAAGGAAATATCAAATCAAACAATAATATATAAAAAAATGACACATTATCTATTTATATAGAGGATGATCCATGGAATGGATTAAGAGTAATATAAAATGATAATGGAAATATTCAAGAAAAAATACAACAAAATCTCATTCTCTAATGAAATATCACAAATGTATTCATGTGACATGTTCCTTAAAGAACTCAATTATAATAAAAATAAATTTTCGGTTAGATCAATGATTTTTCTAAGTATTTATTTCTTAGTTTTTTTCAATGAAATATTCTACTAAAACATCATGATCTATCTATATTTTATATTTCATGCAATATTAGTGCTTGAAATTTCTATACTGCCCTTTTTTGATTAATAGGGGCTATCTGACCTATGATGCTTAATACATTCATGAAATGTAATAAAAATACAATATATGTCTTTTTTTAACTATAAGATCAGTCCATTGAGTACATCATTGGAATTTGGGATGATATCTTGGTATATGTAGGGAATTTAATCATTCCAATTAACATTATCATTCTAGATGTTATGGAAGAATTATAAGTACTAACAATAATTGGATAAAATTTCATATCCCCGGGGAATTTTTTCATTAATTTTAATATAGGATAATTTATTTTTTAAATCGTAGAGGATCATGTCCAATATCTATTAATGAAATAGGTTAATAAAGTATACTAACATGAATATTATCATGTCTGAATCACCACTAATAAAGATTATAGAGAATTAAAAATTAAATTGGTTCAAGAAAAAGGTATGATTTACTTGATCAGTGTAAAATACAAAAGTAGCACTGTGGAATGTTATGATAATATGGAATAAGAATAAAGATTCACTACAACAGTACTAATTTTGAGGGATTACTTTACTAAATTACTTCTCTAAATTTTGGGTTCCATCCATGTTATAGCTAAGTATATTCTTGAAAAACATGACGTACTAATTCTTAGTAATATGATAATAGAAAATATATATCTCCATGTTAAATTTAGATTCATTAAGGTAATATTCAAATACCAGTATGACTCGTGGGGAGTATAAAAATGTACAGTTGTGAGTTTTTTTGATGTGTTTGATAGATGGTATGACCCAATGAAGATATGAGTTTGAGTTTCAGTGGGAATATATCCTAGTGGGAGTGATGTGGTTTTTACAGATTAAAGGAATATAACCCTATAATTCTCTCTTGTTTTTATTTTGAGGTTTTTATGGGGTATTTATATCAAAACATAGATAACGTCTTCCAGAAATAGATGACCTTGTTGAAAATATGAATCTTTGGAGGAAATGTATTATCATAAAAGAGTCCGACATCCACATTTGGATATGGCATATGCGTAGGGTAAACGTTGGGTACTCATATCACAAATGTACAATTCATAGGGTTAAAAACATTGATGATTGTTCTATTTGGGAATGGGGTTCTGCTTCACATACATAAACCATATCATCCCATCATTTTAAAATTTCAATATTAATTAATATAATAATTATTCTAAACATTCCTAATTATGAAAATGAAGAGGGTTATCCCAGCACGTCAGAACCACAAAAAACCCTCATATGAGGTCTAATACACAATCACAACATAATTTAGGCATAGTACCTAACAACCAACAATGATTTTATCATAAATTTATGCTAATTTATTATTAAAGACTTCAAAATAAACAAATAACAATATATCTTCTTCGAAACAACATGGAACATCATGAACACATAATCGTAGTTCTTCCCTTACACAAGTTGAGGAAAATCCCCATTGACTTGGATGATTTCCTCCATGATCTGATGGAAATCATTAATAAAACCTTACCAAAATCGAACTAGAATCAAAATAAAATTAATTTGATAGTGAATGATGAGATCTCAAATGAGGACTACCTTTCATGGAGTGATGACAGCATGGAGGAACACTTGTAGGGATCGACGACAGTAGGGAGGGACAATGAAAGTACAGGGAGAAATGAAGGTGGGTGATATGATGTCTAGGTAAGGAACAACAATGAAAATGATGATGAAGGATAAGGATAAGGCTGGGTAGGGAGAGAGGGTAGAAGGGTAGGGAGAGATGGCGGTGGGGTAGGGAGATATTTCTGTGAAACATTTGAAGGTACAATGGACGGATACTGCTAGGGTAATTTTTATAACATCAGGGGAAGACATTAATCAGCTCTTATAAAAAATATTGTTCATAAAGGTATCATTTATAAGCAATAAAATAGAAAGCACTGACAAAACATACCATTATCAACGCTAAAAAAGAACTGATAAAGATATAATGTTTATAATTTATTTATATATATATATATATATAATTATATAAATAAATAAATAAATAAATATTTATATTTATATTTATAATAAATATATTTATATAATTATATATATTTATAAATATTTAAATATTAGAAATATAATTTTTTATTTATAATTTTAAAATTATAATACATATATTTATTATATTTATAATTAAATATAATAAATATATATAATATATATATTTATTATAAAAATTTATTAATATATATTTATGCATACTTATAAATATACATTTATACATAATTATTTAAATAATTAGAAAATTAAAATAACTATATTTCTTATATTTATAATTTTATAAATATGTATAATTAATATATTAATTATTTGAATTTATAATATTATACATATAATAAATATATTTATTGTAATTTTATAATTATTTAAATAAATATAAATTTATTTTTAATTATAACTTTAAATAAATATATATTTATATATTTAAATAAATATAAATTATAGTAATTATATTTATTAGAATTATAATTTTATAAATATATATATTTAAAATAATGATGGACGAGAGCGGGGATGGGGGCAGGATTTGTGGAAGGTGCGACAACAACCGTGCCAACGAATGGTCTGGGAAGGCTTTGGTTTTTTCATCACTGGTGGAGTATGGAGGAGTCGGGGATGTTGTTCATACTGATGAAGAATAAAAACTTTCATATTCAAGATTTGATCCTATTTTCCACCGAGCGATAAATTCGAGTGTAGATCTGAATTTCAATTGGCCTTTGGTTGTTTCTTCACTGGTGGAGTCAAGAGGAGTCACAGATGATGTTTGTGCTAGTGAAGTAGGTAAACCCTCATGTTTGGTGGATGATGTTGGTGATCGAGCAATAGATCTACATGTTCAGACTTCAGATCTACTAGTGAAATCTGGGATTCAATCATGCCATGGATTGGGAAATTAATTCATGGATGGTTACTGTGATGGAGATGCAAGTAAACCCTTGGGAAAATGAGTCCCTCTAATTCCCTTGTGTAAAGTCCTTTCATTTTCTGAATCCTTGAATAAAGGGGAGGATTTAGTCGAATGAATTATCCCACACTCCTCCCGATTCTCAATTTTCTAGATCAGATAATGGAGGTTTCATGACCATTAAAAACCATTTTATGATGAAGTATTGATTGGATGCCTATATGATTTCTCTCATTGGGTGATTAAGTATTGAAAAGTGTGATAAGAAAATTGGAACTAATGAGGTGATGTCTCAGCTATCTCAGATTTTCGGATCTTTCAGTCGGCAGATCATTCCCATTGGTCATGGTTATTTGCATCTCATTTTCTCTCATGTGGTTTATTTGTTATTTTCTTTGAGATCATGTTTTTATGTGCTTAATATAGGGGGTTTAACCTATCTCCATAAGAACTTAATTTCAATCCAAAAATATAGAAGTAGAAAATTGAATTGATCAAGACCATAATTCCTGGTCTTAGTTGGGTACTTTGGCATCCTTTTATTCTTAATGATCTTTTTTCTGTATTGGTGCTACCATTAATATTGATGAGAACATAGTTGAGGGGAATTTTGGGTATTTTTGTAGGATACTTGTCGATGCTGACATGGTCAATCCTTTTCCAAACTCTATCACATTGGTGGAATATTATGTTTAAATTGAGGTGAAATTTGAAAATGAATCCATTCCATTATTCTATAACTTATGTAGTATTTTGAGGTATGAGGTCTCCATTTGTAGTAATTTCTACAATATTAAAACCAAGAATATTGGTACCTTATAACCTACTGGTAAGAAACTTCTTGCCATGTCATGTGTGAGGAAATAGGTAGCAAGTGATGCTGATCTGAAGAGGAATGGGAATGACACAGAATCACTAAACTAGAAATAATCAGAACCACTCTATACTAATCCAACTAGGAAGGATGTGTGATTTAATGAATTTGTTGTTGATGATGTTATCCATCCTCCAAGGAATGCTGGAAGTCATGAATGTGATGATGGAATATACTCTTTTAAAGATTATCTTATTGGAAGTGGTTCCAACCAAGGTGGTACGAAAATCACGGTTGACAAGAATGGTTTTAAAACAGTTTCATAAAATAAATATAATCAGTATGTCTCTCCATTCAAGATGGGGTAGAACATTATTTCCTTGTCCATGACTGATTCAGATGGAATCAAATTATGGGGAATCTTATACCTTTGCAGATTGACCCATGTGGGCTAAAAGTGACTAATGTATTTGTCTTTGAGGTGGACATGAGCACATGTTGGGATAAGGATATTATGGACGAGGGTAATTTCCCAGCAGTGACACACAATCTGGATGTTGAGAGGCAATAACATGAGGGACCATTACATCAAAAATCATAGAGACGGGTAGGATTCCAAAAGGTCATGGTCAAAGATGTGGTAGAGATGTGTTGGTTGTAGCAAGAGGGAATGGTCAAAATGTGAATATCGAGTCTTATTCCATGGAATTAAAGAGACGAATCACTCTAGGGAAGAAAAAGATCAAGGATAAGTACTATGTGATATTCAATCAAAGGAACTCATGATCAGAGTGGGAATTTTCTAATGATGATGATGGCTCAGAATAAGATTATGGTAGTGATCATGTTCTTGATTTATAGTTTTCCTTTTTGGATGAGGGCATACATCTTTTTTTACCCCATTTATCCTCTTTTATTTTTCAACTTTATATTTTTTAATAAATGTTTTTGCTGTAGGATCACTTTTCTCTTGAACCTTTTGAGTATAATTAACCTATTTTTTATAATTTTATATTTATTTAAAAATATCTATATTTATTTACAACTATAAATATAAATATTTTTATATATTTATAAATATATTTATATATTTAAAAACATTTATATCATTATAATGACTATAAATATTTTTATTATAATGTTATATATATATATATATCAGTTTATTTATAATAATAAATATAAATATATATTTATAGTTCAAAAATTATAATAAATATATATGTATTTATAGTTATAGTTATATATATATATATAACTATATATTATAATGAATATATTTCCCCTATTTATAATTTTTTTAATATATATAATTAATATATTTATTATAATTTTATAATTATTTAAATATATCTATATTTATTTATATTTATAATTATAAATATATTTATTTACTTATAAATATTTGTATATTTTTATACATATATTTATTTAATTATATATATTTATAACATTTTAAGAATAATAAATGTATTTTTATAATTTTTTAATTAATTAAATAAATATTTATTTGTTTATAATTATATATATATATATGCGTGTGTGTATATTTGTAACTAAAGAATTCTAATAATATATATTTATTTATATTTATAATTATAAATAGATAAATGTTTATTTAATTAAATAATTATAAAATTACAACAAATATACTTATTATATTTATTATTTTATAAATATATATAATTAATATATTTATTATAATTTTATAATTTTTTAAATATATAAATAAATATTTTGAATTATATTTTTAAATATTTTATTTATATATAAATATTTGTATATATTTAAGAATATATTTATTTAATTGTATATATTTATAACTTTATAAGTATAATAAATATATTTATTATAATTTTATAATTATTTACATATATATCTATATTAGTTGCATAGGGGTATAATTAAATTAAACACACACACACCACACACACATGCCAAAAAGGTAGGTCATAGCCCCCTATGGGATAGCCCACCCATCAAGACTTAATTATTATGTACATGGGCTGAAGGCCCAGTTGGAATGAAGCCCATAACATTTCCCAAAGGATTAAAAAATAGTCTGAAGGCCCAATGCAGCGCCATGCATGAATCATACTACCTATGTCATGACTGTGCCATGCCCGCATTATAAATTTTTATTATTTGAATATATTTATTTTAATTTTATAAGTATTTATGAGAACATAATAGATTCATGGGTATAACATGAATGAATCATATACCTAGTAAAGTATAGATCATAAAAATGAGTCATCACATATATTGACATCATGAATAATATTAAGGTGGTAATGTATAAATGAACATTCATTATGAATACATAACATGTGCTTGTCAATTATACTCACACAATAATATATTCATTAACCAAATTCACTAGAAACATATATTTATTTAAATATTCAAATATATATAATTATAATTATATATGTTTAAAAAGTATTTATATATAATTATAAATATATAATTAAAAATATTTAGTTATAAATATAATAAATATATTTATTATTTAATAAAATTTATAATAATCTTATAATTATTTAATTATATAATTATTTAATTTTAATCTTATAAGTATTTTTTATAAATTATATATATATTTGAGTTATTAAAAATATATATTAATTATAGACATGCATTTTTTATTTAATTTATATAAATATACATTATTTTTGAATATAAATATAAATTTTTTATATAAATTAGTAATATTTTTTATTAAAAACCATTATCATTTCTTTTTTAGCACTGATAATGGGTAGATTTATCAGCGCTTTTATCTAGAGCTGAAAAAGGCCCCCTTTTATCAGCACATTTTTCCTAGTGCTGATAAAAGATGGTGCTACCATTTTTCCGACCTATGGTAGTGCCTCTCCATAGTTTCAAGGAAATCTCACAATGTTAGTTGGGTCAGAGGAAGTTACACAATCTTTTAAAAATCAAGATATTGACTCCTCTCCTAACTCGGGAGAGCTGACCACACAACTTTCTCCACCTATGGAACAAGAAGAAGTAGATGAAGAAGTGGAATAAGAGGGGAGGAGGTCCACAGGGAAACCCCTCTAGTAATTGGAGAAGGCATATCTACCACCAATGATGAACTCATAAAAAAATAAATCTTGGTACAGAAGAGGACCCATGACCAACATTGTTTATAGAAAAGTCATCTCTTGATGAAAAAGAGTCACATACCTCTTTCCTAAATCATTATCAGGATGAGTTCATATAGAACTAAAAATAAATTCTAGGCCATGATCCCATAGTGACCACTCACCACATGGATTTTCTAGGGGACCATTGGGGCTATAAGTTGGTAGCCAGAAGGACAGATTCGACACTTGCATCAAAAATTGATGTTGAGGTTGACAAGATCAGCATATCCAAATTCATTAGAGAGGTACAACATCCTAAATGGATGTCTAATATTGTTCTTATCAATAAAAAGAACCAAAAAATCATATTCTACAATGATTTTATATATCTCTACCGGCACTGTCTAAAGTCTGATTTTCTAGTTCTGATCACAGACCTGCTGAATTATGAAATAGTCAGATATTAGGTACTCTCCTTTATAGATTTCTATACAATAAAATATTAATGGATTAGTAAGATGAATAAGTCACTACCTTCATGCCCCCATGTAGTTTTTTTCTATCAAGAAATTACCTTTATCTTGAATAATTCTAGTTCAAGATACCAACACGCCATGCTTCACATCATAAAACTATTCCTAGGAATAGTTTTATATTCTATGTTCATGATTTGGTTGTTAATTATCAGCAATTCATTGTCCACCTAGACAATCCTAGAACTGTCTTTAACAAACCATAACAACATATCCTAAAAATGAACCACTTGAAATTTGATTTCAGTGTTACCTATGTGAAATTTATTTGCTTCATCGTACACCATCATGGCATTGAAGTCGACCCTGAGAAGAAAAATTCCATCATTATTATTTCAAATCCTTATAACCTCACATATTTGTGAAATTGTAAAGTAATATTGGCCTACATTTGGTTATTTATATCCAACATTTCAGGAAAATTCCTACCCCTCACCGTGTTAATGAAAAAGGGGGTTACATATCAGTGGCATGATGATTGTTAGGAAACATTTTAACACCTCAATAAGTATATATTTAGTATTACAAGGTCTATTTGGTCTCTCTTAGAAACCCACTAAAGTACATTCTCAGTTTCCTTATGTTTCCCAGATGTCTACCATGGTGGGTGTATATCCTACAGTATATCGACATTCAGTTTATACTTCATTAATCAGTGTAATTCCAGGTATTGATGGACTTTATAGAAGAAAATACCTTGATAGAAATAACTTTATTTGATAATAATTTCCAAAAGGATTACTTCTCTCTATTCAATAGTGCCCCCAGATATGGGAGATGTTGTTTTATTGTGCATTTATAATCATGATAGGGATGAAGATGGAAGACCCCAAGCTCAACAAAGTGGGTATGAGACTCATACTCATCTCTCTATAAAAGGTTGCCCTACCTTATTCCTTCCTTATGTCAGAAGGGTGAATGAACAATGAAGTACAATATAAGGCCCAAATTTCAGGGGTAGAGCTGACACATTAGGTAAAAGAAAATCACATGAATAAAAAAATGTGTTTAGGAATTGGTCATCAAAACCAAAATAAATGTTCTAATCCCCATTATAATCCACATCTTGGGACTAATGGAAGAGTTACCTTTGGAGTAGACATTGACTAATGTCACACGATCACAAAATTCCCAATATGATGCACTTGGAAATGAAACCATAACTCTAGCCAATCAAGAGCAGGAAGAAAAAATCATAATCATTGCACATTGCAAAATAGTCTCACCTTTTTTTGAATAGAAAAGAGGAGATCAATGAAGTTAGTCTCATCACCTAACCATACGGTCCTATCACTAGCTCTATTTCACCCATTATGAAATGCCTTAAAATGGAAAGCTCCCTCTTGACACAGCTGGGAAAGAGAAGATCCAATAATGAGAAATTAATTGTGCTCTATATTATGTCAAAAACATGAAAAAGGTCCTCTATAAGTGGAGCCTTGATGGGTTTGTTATTAAGTTAATTGATGGATAATGATAGTTTTTCATGAAAAAAGTGTACAATAGTGCCTACGACACTCGCCTGTAAGGATTAATGATTTCCCATCAAATATGATGGCTTGGGTACTACTAGTCCACTATATAACTATACTGCACTAAATTTATAAAAAATTATTATTACTTCTAGGTTCATGCCAACTTCAACCACCAACCCCCAGATTTTCTACACACATCCAAATACTCCTGGCCATTCTACAAGTGGGGAATGGACATCATGGGACCATATAATACCATTATGAACAAAATGTTTAAGTACATTCATAATGAAATCAAATTCTTCTCCAAGTGGGAAAATGCTATACCCCTCAAAGAGGACAGGTAATTTAACACATTTTGCATCGTGAAAGACAACATTGTTACCATATTTGATGTCTCTCACAAAATACTGGGGGAAAATAACACTAATTACATTTCTACTGAATTGAAGAAGCCATATCAAGAGTATAAAATCTATCCCAATCATTCATCCTACTACCATATAGTGGATAATAGATATTTAAATGCCTTAAATAATACCCTATCAAATATAATCCAGAACATGGTAGATGATGAGAAAAATTCATGGACGAACAATATACTAAATGCCTTGAAGGATTACTAGACTACAACCTGAACCAGCACACAGGTGACCCCATACAAATTATTATACCAGAACAAGGTAGTCCTACCAATTGAAGTTAAATTTCCTTTTCTATGAATTTGAATTTATGAGCAGTTATCCATAGAGGAACAGTCCTAAAAAACGGATGAATTGGAGAAAATGGGTAAGATTTCAAACTTTTCATTATCTTGAAGTCCACCAAAATTGTATGGCATGATCCTTTAACAAAAATGTTTACATATAGTATTACATAAAAGTAGATATGTTTCTTCCTTTGGATCTGATTATACCCATAAAGAAACCTCCAATGATAGATCCAATGTGGGAGGGGTATTATTCTTTTCACAAAGTGTACTCTAATAGAGCCTATTCTTTAATATCGATGGACAGGAAGATTACCAAGACCCCACCCAATAAAGGGTTCATGAAGATGTATTTCATGTAATCACATGACTATTTTCCTGATCACATAATGTTAAACTACACAGTAAATCATCTTAGTTGCATGATGTTAAACTATGTACTCACTCATTATCACATGACCTTAAAAATCATTAAATCTTTGTCCATGTCGCAAGACAATAAAATGCATAACACCAACATCCTCATTGTATAATGTTAAATGGGAAAAAACCATATTATTCTCAATAGAGAGGAAATTTCCTCAACATTAGTTATCTAACATTCCATATTAATGAACCATGTGTGTCTTGATTACTTTCATTATTGGATATGTAGTGACGGTTTGACATCTTACATTCAGCTTAGATATAAATTTCACTATTCATAATATGATTTTAACTATCCTTTGACCTCAATGCCTCATTTTACATCTGGATGTTGTTTCTAGGTGGCCCATAGAATCATCATTTCTACAACTACATGAAACCATCGTCATGATCACATGATGATAAATTGAATGGTAGAACAACTCCGACGAATGGCGACAAACTACATGTCTGGTCTTTGACACATGAACATAAATAGTGTGACACATCATCAATGTTGTAATATGATAATCCTCATGACACCATTTTATTCATTGTATGATGTTACGCAACATTGAATCATCATCACAACCACATGATGTTAAAATACATGAATGTATCCTCACTGAATGATGTTAAATAGAATAGGAATCATCGTTTCATCGACGGTTCATCGCACATGGACTAGATCAGTGAAAAAGAAAGATAAAATTCTGATTTATATGGAAGTTATAACTACACATGGGATCTTCATAACTATGTATCGATTTATTCCTATCTACACAGGATATGTAGTAATGTTCATGTTCTTTACCCAATGCCCAGCCCTATCATCAACTTGTCATGATGTCTTTTCCCTTTTACATTGTGTCCATGTCCTCTGTGCAATATGTCTTGAGATTTTGTGAGGTAAAGGTTACCATAGGACTTAATTTCACATCGGTTCATCACTTATTATACGCAAAGACCATTTGAGAAATTTTTACCCCATCATGATAAATGGTATCCAATGATAAATTTCATTATTAAACTAAGGAAAATCTTGGAAGGATAATGAGAACAGGTATGAGATAAATAAATGTTAAACATCCTTAGCACACAAAAATAAAATGTAGCCTCAGCTAGTTCCATAAAAACGGTATGCCTCATGATAGCCATGGTATGGATCATATTGTAAAAATGAGAATTTTTGTCATCCCAATAAAGGAAAATGCCTCCGAAATTTGTATCATTCCAATCCATGATCGAGGACTGTGTGGGGATTTATTCTCATTTTAATGAGATATATAGTGATTCCTAGATCTTACATACTAGTCTAGTCACCCCAAAATTAAATATCCTCCCCCCTTACATATAGTTCACACCAACGTAGGGAGATTTCATTCAAGAGAAATGTGTGGCTTGATTCCTAACCTCATAGAATATACAGTGATGCTAGAATCTCTTTTCATGGACCAACAATAATGATAATTATTTCACATCAGCTCACCCATGTCCTTAACACAAGATGTTAAACTACATGGATGAATGTCCTAGTCACATGACACCAAACTACATGATTCATCCTGAACTACATATGGGTTGATTTCTATCCACACAGGATATGTAGTGAAACCCAAATCTCCACTATTGGGAATAACTATAATTCTACGATCCTTTCACATCAGGAGATCCATGTCCTTAATGCATGATATTAAACTTCATGGTTCTTTAAGAACTATGTGTGAGTTGAAACTAATTTTGATGAGATACGTAGTGATTTCCAGACCCTATGTCTTAGGCCCAACCACAAAATATTTGAAATGAGACATCCCCTGCATACAAATAAAATCAATAGAGGGAACTCCAATGTGGGAACTTCTAATTATATGTTTGGTTAATGAAAACTTACCACTCTCTATGTATGATTTAAATCTGGGTAGGGAAACCCCATCCATGTGTACTGGTCGAACATTCATTGGTAACCTGTTTATAACTATTTGTTGCTTGATTCCTATCATCACAAGATACATAGTGACACCCAAATCTATAATTTTTGGTCCATCCCCAACTAATAAAAATTAACAATCCATGTGTATGGGTTGGACCTGCACTGGGAGCCTATTCAGAATTATGTTTGGTTTGATTCCTATCATTGAAGGATACATAGTGACACATGAATATCAAGTTTTCGGTGTAGTCACTAAAATAAACTCACAAAAAATTCCCCCTCCCCACACATGGGTCAGACCTACTAAGAGAATCCTTCTGATCTATGTATGGATTTATTCTTATTATATTAGTATACACTGTGAAAGACAAATCACCAATTATGAGACCAGCTACAAAAATACATAACCAAATGGAAAAATTATACCCTCTATATGAAGATTAGATCTACATAGATATTCTACTATTATGAACTATGTGTGTCTTGATTCCTACCATAACAAGATATTTTTTTCACACCCGAATTCCAAATTTCTGGTCTAGCCCCAACCTATAAAAAAATATTCCTCCTCCCTTTGAATGGATCATTTTTTCACAATGATCCAGTTATATAACTATGTATGACTTGACTCTAATACTAATGAGACACATAATAATTGTTGAATCTTACATCTGGGTCTATCCACCAAAAAAGAAAAATGCCTCTATCTTCTCCTATGTGTGGTGGAACAAACTATTGACATCCCTTATTTCTCACATCAAGAATTTTTCATCCAAGGTTATGAGTTTTAAGAATGGATTCCCCATATGATTAAAGAATATAATTTTAGATCTGGGTTGTTATGGTCCTGCTTGCAAGACCTTAAAAGGAAATCTCAGTTTCCTTACCGGATGATGTTAAACAACATGGTTGAAGGTAGTTTAAGAACTTCATATAGCTTGATTCATGTTATCCTAGGATATGTAGTGAAACCAGATTATTTAATCTTGGGTATCTTCTCAATATTTCATTTTCATGTTGGGGAACCAATATCCTTACAACATGAAATTAAGCTGCATGGGTGATGTCCTCAACTCATGACATTATACTACATGGTACCTTAAGAACTAAGTATGGATTGATTCTGGTTTTGATGAGATATAGAGTGACTTGAAGACCTCATCTCATGGACCTAGCCATGGAGTAAAAAAATACACATCTACTATGTGAAAAAATGTTTATGTGATAGATATTAAATTCAGGTTCCATTGTTTAGTGATCCATAATGAAAAATTAATGCCATCTATATAAGAGTTAGATATATGTAGGGAACTTCACACATCATGGAAAATCACAGTCTAAATTCTTTTTATGCACTCAGGAAGAGTCCTCTCATTTACCAAACCTTGTGTCTTGGGAAATTTCATATCTACATAATATTTCTCTAGACATCAATGATAGAGATTCAGTGTCCTGAGGAGACTTTTTCTGACTATGCATAATATACCAAAGATGTATCTACATAAGTCACCCACAAAAAGGACAATCAAAAATTGGAAATTTTTTCTCAAGGGAGATATCTTCTATCTCTGTATATCCAAACAATGTCTTTTCATCCCATATCATTTCTCTAGATCTGGGGACCCCTAGAATCATCTTTTACATTTTCTTTTCCTATCATGTCTGAGGAAAGACAGAAAATCCTAGCTTGATGAGCCTATTATTACTCTTGATTTCTATGATATATTGTTCTTAACCACATGACCTTAAACTGAAATCCCCAATGTCATCTTTTCTCCATGATTATTAACAACATGGTTGATTTCATAGTCTCATGAAAATAAATTTCATGCTATCTAAGAACTATGTTTTGTGTGATTCATGGATCCTCAAACCTTGGTCTATTAAAATATAAAAATTTTATCCCTTTAAAGTTTATGGGATAGACTAACATAGGGAACTTCCATATAAAGAACTACATATGACATTATTTTCACTTTTATGGGACACATAACGACAACCAAATCTTATATTCTGATCCATCATCAACAAAAAAAATTTCCCCCCTCCAATACATGATCCATATATTCAAAGGAGGGTCCAATACAAGGCTCTTTGCACTCGTGAACCTATATTTAATGAAAAAATTGACCCTTCCCCTCACAAGAGTTCAATCAACGTGAGGGAAAACCACCCTAGAACAATGTATGGGTTGATTCCCATTTTTATGAGATAGGTAGTGATGCATGAACCTTATGTATTAGGTACAACCATAATGAATAATTCATCCTTCCTTCGTATGGTTTAGACTTACACAATGACAGAAAATCAACCCATTCTTGGGAAATATCAATATATAAAATGCCCTTTAATATTCAACTACATAACTTTTAGAAAAAAAAATATATTTATGGGGAAGTATGAATCTCCATATACTTCCAAGACCATCATGGATAAAGGGTTTGTGTCCTTAGGACAACTTTTTTTTACTACAAACAATATTCCCTAGTTGGATCTACATTAGTCACCCACAAAAAAGTCCTACCAACAAATGGAAAATTCTTCTTTAGGGGATACCTCTTCTATCGTAGTACACCCCACTAAATTTCCCATCTTAATCACTCCATATATTCAAAAAACCCATATCATATCTCAAAAATTCTCTCATTCATCTCTAGATATGATGAATTATTCTTGGAAATATTACTATGGAAAGATAAAATCACTTATCTCTCGGTCAAATAAAAGTGACCTTAAAAAAATATCCAAGAACATCCTTTCCACAAGACATTAAACTACATGGTCCATGTCCTTGTTTCATGACATTAAAATACACCCTGAAACAAACCTAATTTACAAAATTAAAATTCATGTGGGAGTGGTTCCTCGTTCATGGCTAGTGCCAATAGAGATTCCCACATCATTTTCATATATCATTTCCTTGAAAAGAAACCATCATGGTCTTGAGAAATAAAAATATTCAAAAATTACCTAGACAATAGTAATGGTGGGTCGATGTCTTGAGGAAACCTTTGTTTAACTATGATCAACATGCCTATATTGGATCTGTAAACATTTCCCACATAACAGTACTATCAACCAAAGGAAAATTTATCTTTAGGAGAGACATAATCTATCTCTGTATTCCCTAAAAACATCATACTGGAAATTGATTTCATAGTAACTCCTTGAGTACATGTCCCATATGAGGTCTCTGATCCAAAAAATAGGGTTTAAATACCCCTTCATATATGTGAAATGATATCTCAACATTCTAAGCTAGAAAAAACTATTTGGGTCACAACCCCATAATTCGTGGTGAAAGCTATTAAACATAAAACATTAGTTACATTTTTCAGGCTACTAAGACATTATACAAGTCACAAAATGAGACACATTATATTCCAGTTGGAAAACCCTCAAAGGGACCCCAGGTAAAAGATGAGTACCACCTCAATAAACCTATTTTTTGCATGGTTTAGTTAATAATTGAGAAATCAAAAAATGGTATAAATTTTTTTTGTTGGAATACCCACAAAGGGAGGCCTAATAAAAATCTATGATATTCCCTCTAATCCCATACCATAGTTGACTTAGTAAAAAATTAGGGTTGTAACAAAAGAGACACAAATTTTGTAGTGTTCCCTATGTAAACCATGAAATATTAAAAACTACACTCAGTAAGTCACTCAGCTAATGAAAAAATTAAATAATTACATGATTATTTCAATATGACAGTAGTAGGTTGTGATTTAAATTGATATCCAGTTAAGAAACCATATATTTTATTTGAGAGATTATCTTCCAATACACAATGCGAGTTATGATAGATTGGCTTTGCGATATAAGAATATGGAAAAGCGTTGGAATGAAAATGATTTTTAATTTATGCATTAAATGGATATAAGGAAGTAAGATCCTTATCTTAGAGAATCCTTCCATCATTCATGAAACACAGGATGCAATAATGGCTATAGTGAAGACAAGCCTTCCCTATTCAGTACATTGGTTAGCATTTGACCCAATCAATCATGGCCCTACTCAAGATTAGATATTTTTCTCCATTTCAGAATCATCTTTTTGACTCATTTTTATAATGAAATACCTATCCCTAGACGTTTCTATTTAATTTATTTTAGTCCTACAATTTTTAATGATAGATACACCTTTAACCTATAAACATGTTCCTCACTTTCTCATAACTCAGTAGTCTGTGTAATCATATGAATTTAATGTTGTGATTCATTAGAAACCAATTGAAGGATATCAATAGAAGAATCCTTTAGATATACCAACTGACAATTGGATTCATAAAATTGGACATGTTTTTAATCATGAGTGGCCAACTCTTCTCTTGAAATGAAACGTTTATGAATAAATATATTCAAGTGATGGTAGTCAAACCTACATTCACCCATGATGAGGAAAATATGACTAAGACTATCAACCTTATCGTAAATATATTCCAAGTGATTCTCTATAATAAAAATATAAATTTGGTTCCAATATCACTTCTTTAATGTTTGGTGTTTGACATCAGCACTAGGATCCTACCCCTATTCACCCACTACTACAGATAAATAATCTGGGATTAAATTTATGGTAGACATGCTTATTATAGAATTTGATGTCCAAGGGGAAAAATCCCCCTATTCTACCTCTAGTTTGATCTCGGGAATCAGTCTTAGAAATAGATCCAATTGGAAGAGTTTCAAAAATGTTCCACTGGGACCGACGTTAGTAGGGATTCCCGTAGTACCATTTCAAAACATCATATCTTCACTGTTTTTAATTATTATGGATCTTTTGGACAAAGATCCGTTGAAACATGTGAAATGAAGTGGTGGAAGTCTCCCTCCACTAGAAACCTATGAGGAAGGTGTGCCAAGAACATAACATAGAGAAACTAGTGGTTTTTATACCCATCAGAATTGCATCCCCTAACATGTCATCAGGTTAGTATTTCAACCATGTATTGGAATAATACCATGATAAATTAGTGGAAGAACTCCGGGAAGGTAAAATTATTCTATTTACATAATCCTCAGGCATCATCACCAACCATAATTGATGAATAATTACAAGGTAGGATTCATTTTTAAAATAGGTAATGGGTTTAGATGAAACCTATTATAGGAATCAAAATTATCGTGAAACCATATAAGAAAATAATTTTCAAAAGTGATTACCCCATCCACCCAAGAAATTAGTTTCCCATATCGTAGTGATATAATGTAGAAGTTATCTTCCAAATAACCTAAACCATTATCTATCACTACCCCATGGGTTGTTGGGTATGAAGTAAAGGAAAGCTGGGAGAAATAATTTATAGCTCATCAATGCCATCAATTTCCATAAATGTTGGTAGAATGGCCAAAATATGAAGAAGAGTAGAGAAAAATTAGTAATGAGTGATTTTTGTGTTATACTAATATTCATAGAATCAATAATGTTCTTCCACCCACTTATATAAGAATTGAAACTTCCTACTGAGGTGATGTTGGGACCATCCCTCCTATATTTAAACCCAACAATTCATGAATTCAAGAAAGGGTTGGTACATCCCGGTTCAAAAGTTTTCCCTCCTTCAATGTGGCCTCCATCATCAAATTACAGACTCTACATTGGTATAAGCATCACAATGTGGAAATATCCATCTTCTCATACACATGGTGAAAAATCCTACCAATCCATTGTCTTGAGATATGTTTTTTCAGATTATGTATCCCTACATAGTATGTTGGGATACCTCATGTATGGCCCCGTATGAACCAGGAATAGCATAGGAATGTTCATTTGGAAGACTTTTGGTAAATCAGACAATTGGCCTCATACCACCAGATTTCATAAATAACTTTATCCATTCTCTAAACGGAATAAGTGAAAGGGTATAGAGGGGCTATCCAAACTGTTTCTCTACCACGATTAGTATGTCTCTCACCAATGGAGATACCTGATCAATGTTTTCCCATGTATTAGTTATAAGAATAAATCATCATACATATTATTAAGAATATGGATTCCCCTTAATTGGTAGATATCCTATAAGAAAAACCAACCTTCACCATGCATTAAAAGGAAATCATTTGTGATCAAACAACAATGAATGATCAATTCGGGAAACATCTTGATCATTGAATAAAAAAACAAATAATCTCATACGAACTGGTATATGTTGATGACTTCCAATTTTTTAGGAAATTCCATGAAATTGTAGTGCAACCATCATTCCCTATCCCATTCGACTAAGGAACTCCCTCAATACCACAAGTCCCACTTAGATATCCACCTTCCATTGGGATCACCTATTGAGAAATTGAAAATGGATTGATAATATTGAATTTATGATTGGATGGATATTCTATGACTGATTTGGTTGCTTTGGTACTATAGAGAACCATTCATAATTGACACATCCTCTTGGCCTGACCGGGATGTGATATTCCATGCACCAGATTTATCAAATGGGAATGATTCTAACACACCTTGAACAAAATGAATGGAAGATTCTAGTCAGTGGGTGAAAGAAGATCATCATCTCTATTTTGAATGTTATATATTAATAATATTATGTAAATTGGGTAATTGAGGAGCCCTGGTGAAGGGATATTCTTCATAATACTATCTTGATGGATGATGTGATGTTGAATATCATATTCAATGTTATCAGCAAAGGAATTTCTTTGGTTAATCATAATAATTAAATAGGAATATAAATCAATATTATCCCTACTAGAAGTCCATAATAGGTATAGGTGGTTCATTGAAAACATTTCATAGATAGTTATGAAAATGTATTTATAATTTCCCAATAAACATGTGCCCCAAACCACCACTTCATGTGGCATCTCAACCTGCGTGGTACTCAGTCTATGAGGTGTTTGGCCAATGAGAGCTTTAGTACATGGAACACTCAACACTAGGATTTTAGAGTACATGGTCCATGTATAAACCTTGTTGGAAACTAGATCTCAATACAGGTGAGTAGAATTACCATTTGTAGATGATGACATCATGTTCTCAAGAAGTTCAACTATAATGGAGAACACATTGGGGAAGAGAGTTAGTAGAGGGAGTTTGTGGAGAGATTAGATCATAGAGAGGAACCGGTATATGCAAAATGAGCTATGTCCCCCAATTATTAGTGTAGTCCCTTCTAGTGGGTCCACATGCCTACTGAAAACTAGTTCAAAATAGGAACATTTTTTACATCGGAACTGCCTCCTCTTCATCCTAATCAGAGCCCATTTCAATGGGGGTATTTTTTGGGTCCTGAAAAATATATCTGTAATAAGAAAATAGTTCCCTTAATTTGGTAAATGGAAAAAAATACAATGATTATTTTTAATGAAATGATAAAAGGAGTGGAAGACACAATGGAGGGATTGGTCGCACGAATTAAGAAATGCTGCATGGATAGCTACTCAGCCTGGTGTTCTACTGATCCGAGAGGCAACTGGTGAATGAAATTGTTTGAGTGATATGATGGAATTTCTGGTTCCTAAGAACACAATAAAATCATTTGTTGGGATAGATGTGTATATCCAAATCTTCAAATGACTTCACCTCATGAATGAAATTTTATTTTAAAGCAAGGATGGTGATTTTCATCCCCCAAAGACAAAATTGTTTGTGGGATTTGGCTTCCATTCGGGGCTCCCCTAAACGAAATCCCTACAATCCACTATGGATGACCTGCCATCACAATATATTTTTCCCTCATTCTTATATATAATTATAGTGGGGTGAACTTAGGAATGGAGAGTAACACATTACACAAAAAGGCTGGATGTGAATTGGGATAGATCGATTCATTCCCAGTAGGTAAACCCACTACATAGCATTAAGTTAGAAAATAAATTCATCCATCAATCCACAAACCCAGGACCCATTCACAGACACCACTCCATAGCACATAATAGGATGAACCTTTTTTGGACCGACGCCCCACATATAAAAATGATACATGGATGGATTCCTAACCCATTTAGTGAAACACTATATGGGATGAACTAGGCCCCTCTTAGAAAAACACTACATAGTAGGAATCCATCCCCACATAGAAACACATTACGTGGGTAGAACCAGGTTCCACATAGTGAAATTCAACATGGATGTTACCCTAACATGAATAGAAACATGCTACAAGGAAGGAACCCCATCTTGCATAAGAAAATTCTATGTGGAATGGGGGATCCAAGGGTATTCATTCTTTCATATCCCATCTATTATTTCTATCATACCATCGAGCCCCACTTTGGCCCCTTCGCAAACAATTCTACAGAAATTAGGCCAAGGTCTCTTACAAATCCACTTGATAGATACGATTTGATTATTGGAAACATCATCTTGGTCTCTCGATTCAACAATCCCATTGAAAGCAGAGTCCTTTGGGTATCCTCATTGAAATAGAGGACCCTCATAATGCCATTATGTGTACATTCCCAAGGTAACTAGGGTCCCGAACCTAGAGGAACTCATGAGAACCTCCCAATTCTAGGGATTGAGGGGAACCAATGGAATTTACACTTGTTGAGGGCTAGTTCTAGATCCTTCTCTCATCCTCTCTGAAATCGGGGTTAGGGAATCACCCCTTGAGTAAGCCCACCATCTTTCTTGGGGGAGTCGGCACTCTTGGTCCTATTCTCCGATCTAGGGTACAACAATGGTAGGGTATGGTATTGTCAAGGCCCTATCTCTTTAATATCCCTTTGGGCCTTGACCTTTTCCACTAGCAGACAAAGTGGATCATGTCATATTCAGATATATTACTTACTCTTGTTTTTACATCATTCATGACTAAAGTGGGATTAGTGGTTAGTGGTGATCCATAAATCTACATCATCTCTAACCTCCTATGGGCCTTTTATTCAGGATAATCCCTAAACATGCTCAAATAAGCTTCTTCCTGAGTATAATCCCTAACCACCTTCTCCAATGGGGGTACTATTTGGTGAAATCCCAAACCAACATATAACTACATGGGATTTTATTCCCAATTAACTAGGGTATGTAAGAATCCTTTTTGAGGTCCAAATCTTGCACCCAAATTCACCCCAATTTTCTCCGAGATACATTCCCGGTAGGGTCATATCTGACCCAGAGGGCCATATTCCTTTTTTTCATATCAACACAATCCTTTTTTGTTCATATCCCATATAGGGCCATGTCCATACCCACACCTGGGAGGTATCATATCGTCTAGGTCCCTTGGGCCTCCTCGATGTAAGTCCCACACCATCCATGACGAGGAGCATTCTGTTGATGCTTCCTTAACGCATGATGTTAAACATCATGGTTTAGTCTTAACTAGACGACCATAAATGGAAATGTGCCATATTAAGTGGTGTCAAACTACATGTGTTTTTATTCCTTTTACAAGGATATGTAGGAATACCATCTTATAGGTCTGATATCGACTTCAAAACATCTTTCTCCCGTGATGAAATAAAACATCAGAGCACCTCACTGTATGGCTCAAAACCCACATCGTCCTAATGGAAATACAAATAATCTATTATCCATTCATAAAAGGTAACCAATGATGGTGAACCTCAGATACATATATATATCCCCATCAAGGAAGAATCTTGGATACATAAAAATGATTCTTAACCCATGCATTTTCATAATTGATCATTAATTTAGGTTGATCCACATCATAATTGGTAATAAACAAAGGATTCATGAACATATCTTAAATATATAACAAATTCCAAAATTATTAAATATTTCCCTACTTCCCAATGGTTGTGATGAGACCAAATTCCCATTCTCTCATCCAATTTGAGTTTTCATGTATCATTGGCCTAATTACCCAATGAGTGCTAACCTTTGGAAAGTATGTCTATGAGCGATCATGGATATAAAACTGTTAGTTGTTTCTGGTTCCATGACTAAACCCTATTTGAAACATCCTCGTCCCAAGTGGGTGTGAGATAACAATTGTGAACTCAATACATGTGATTGTACAATATTCAAAACCCTCAAAAAAAGCATATCACTAAGAGATGTTACAAATAATTTCATCAAAAACAAGGATTTTTATGGGTTTAAAGGGGTTTTAATGATTTTTTGGTTTTTAGTGATTTTTTTTGGCTTTAGGGGTTTTAATATTTTTATGGAATTTTAGAGTTTTATGGTTTTTATGTAATTTTTGGGGGGTTTTGGTGGGGGTGTTTTCGGGTTTTTAGGGGTATTTAGGGATTTATTGGGTTTTATGGGGGGTTTTGTGTATTTATTCTAGTTTTAGGGGTTTTATAATGGTTTTTAGTGTTTTTAGGGATTTTATTGGGTTTTCTAGGATTTTTGGGGTTTTAAAGTTTTTATGGGTATTTTTGTATTGTTTTGGGGCTTAGGGAATCTTATGTTTTTATATGATTTTGCGTGTTTTAAGTATATTAAGGGTTTTTTGGTTTTTAGTTTTTTTAGTGTATTTTGGGTATTTATTGGTTTAATGTCTTTAATTATTTTTAGGGTTTTTATAGGTTTTCGAGTCTTTTAATGTTTTTATGTTCTTTTAGGGGTTTGGTAGTTTTTAGGATTTTTTATCAGTTTTAGGGGGTTTTAGGGTTTTTATGGTTTTTATAGTCATCTAAGGGTTTTTAGAATATTTTATGGGTTAGGGGGATTTATGGGGATTTTGATACTTTTAGGGGTCTTTCGGGTTTTTAGGGTGTCTTACAGTTTTTAGGTTTTTTAGGTTTTTAGGTTCCATTAGGGTTTTTAGGTTTTTTATTCCATTTTGGGATTCAGTGTTATTTGATGATTTTAAGGTTTTTATAGGGTTTATGGGTTTTGGGAGTTTCATGTAATTTTTATGGTATTTTAGATTTTTTGGGGTTTTAATATTTTTTGGGGATTTTGGGGTTTTTGGGTTTTTAGGGTATTTATGGTTTTTTTTATTTAGAGGGGTTAGGGTTTGTTGGGATTTTATGGTACTTTGGGGTTTTATGGTATTTTGGGTTTCTTATAGTTTTTAGGTAATTTTAATTTTTTAATGGTTTTAGTGTTTTCTGGGGGGGTTTTAAGGGGTTTTTATGGTTTTCTATGGTTGTTTTGGGATTTTAGGGTTTTCTAGGTTCATTATAGTTTTAGGGGATTTTAAGATTTTTATGTTTTTAGGGATTATATTTATTTAGGGTTTTTAGTGTCTCTTAGGAATTTTAGGTATTTTTGCGATCGTATCATTTTTTGGGGTTTGATGTTCCTTTAGTCCTTTTTAGGGCCCTTCACAGTTTTTATGACCTTATGGGTCATTTAGGTGTATTTATGGTTTTTAGTGTCCATTTGGTCATTATGGTTTTTTAGAATTTTAAGATCTCATTATGATTTTTGGATTTTTATGTCTTTTAGAGTCCTTTAGGGTTTTAGAGGTTTTATAGTATTATACCGGTTTTAAGGTATTTTATGATCTTTTAGGTTTTATTTAGGGGTTTTATAGTATTTTATGTTTTAAGAGGATTTAGGTTATTTTGTTTATTTTTAGTGGTTTTGGGCAAGGAAGATGTGAGGGTCAGGCAATTCCCAACCCCCCCCCCCCCCACGCAAATTTATTAGCAAGGAAAACGAGACACAACAGACAAGGGAGGGGAGGGGTCAAACGACCCACACCCAAAAACCATTACAACTAACGCAAAAAAATCAAAAAAGAAAAACCAAAAAAGAAACAAACACACACAACCAAGAAGAAACCACCATCATCCAGCATCAAACAACATCCAGTTACTCACAGTTAACCAATGACCAGCATCTAAACTCAGAAAAACAAGCATCCAACACCTCCCAGCCAAACAGCAACCAACAACAACCCTCAGCAGCATCTCCAAAACATCTCCCATCCAAATAGAACAGGCATCCCATAGCACCAACTAGCCCTTAGCCTCCAACAACTCTTCTTCTATACCAATAGCCAGCACCAGCAGAGGTCCACTACCAAACCAGCTACAACAAATCTACCCCAACTGCAACTTACAGCCAAGCAT
The DNA here is from genome assembly GCA_963277665.1 of Viscum album. Lineage (NCBI taxonomy): Eukaryota > Viridiplantae > Streptophyta > Magnoliopsida > Santalales > Viscaceae > Viscum > Viscum album. Next base: position 2,122,249,311 of record OY728120.1, read on the forward strand.
CAATCCACATCTACCATCATAGCCATAAAAAATTGTTAACCGTATTATATCACAAGAAGACCAGTCACAACCAATAAACAACATCGGTTCACAGCCACAACAACATCTCCAGCACCTCCTCTATAGGCGAAAAAAAGCGGCCCATTGTCCAGAATCAATCATCCTCAATCCAGAAAAAAACCAAACAAACTGCAAATCGCATCCAACAGCTTTGATCCAACAACATAGAAAAACATAGCAATGAACATTTTAAAGCGGCTCCCACTTCTACCAAAATCATGAATCAGCTTCAACACTCCATGAGAAAAAACCACCGCAGTTGAGTCACTCCAGAACCGATTCATTCCATAAGATCAAAACCAGAAAACGTACCTCATGACACATCCCGGGAGCAGCACCCCACTAGATACATCCACCATAAAAGAAGACATGAAGCTGCAGGAATGAACCATCCGAGAAGAAAGTCCTGGGTGGGCCTGTAGACCAAAGTGCCGCTGCACCTTTCCATGCGAAAGAATCCCTCGTCCCTGTTGACCCGTCTGTAGATGCTTCAGATCTGTATAATCGACCCCGATCCGCGGCTGCATCTCATTGCGAAGCCCAGAAAGACACCGTCGGACATATCTAAAGCCATCACGAAGCCAAATAAACCACCACATAAACAGATCTGGAGCCAGGGTTGACTTCGTTGTCGACTTAGAAACCCGCCATGATTCCACACCGTAACACCAGCAGTAGTCGCCATGACCATCTCGATGCCCGATGAGCCTCCGATACCGCACCCAGGCCACTGAGAAGCCCTGGATGCTACTGCCAAAGAGCATATAAGATCCATTGGAAAGCGGCAGCGCTGAGGATCGAGAGATAGAACCCGGATATTCGGCCTCCATCTCATTTTTAGTGGTTTTGGGGTTTTAATTTTCTTTAGAGGCATTTTATTTTTGGTTTAATTTAAGGGGTAATAGGGTTTTATAGGGTTTTTAGGGTTTCTATTGTTTTTTAGGTTTTTTAGGGTTTTGAATATTTTATTGGTTCTAATTGTGTTGATGGTTATTATGTCTAATTGGGTTTTTATGGTTTTAATGTTTTTGATATTTTTAATGGGTTTTAGGTTTCTATTAGTGTTTTTATGGTTTTAGGGTTTTTATGGATTCTTAGTAATTTTTAGGAGTTTTTATAATTTGATGGTTCGAATAGTTTTCTATGGATCTAATGGTTTTCATAGTGTTTTTATGGTTTTTATTGGTTTTTATTATTCTTAGGGGGTTTAGGGTTTTTAGGTGTTATGGGGTTCTAAAGGGGTTTTATGGTTTTCAGAGATTTTAGGGGTTATTTGATTATTTTGGGTTTTTTTCATGTTTTCAGGGTTTATTAGGGTTTCTAATGGGTTTTATGGTTTTTAAATTATTTTTTTAGGATATTAGTTTTTTTAAAGATTTTCTAGATTTGTTATATCCTTTAGGGTTTTAGGGTTATTGTTTATAGGGTTTATGGTGTCGTTTAATGGGTTTAGGGTGTATGGTATATGGTTTAGGCTACAACATTTGGGGTTTAGGGTTTAGGGTATAGGGTATTGGGTTTTGGGTTTTGGTTTTTGGATTTTGTGTTTTGGGTTTAGAGTTTATGTGGTGGGATATATGTCATAGGGAGTAGGGTATAATGTTTAGTGTGTAGTGTTTAGGTTTGTCATTATAGGGTATAGGGTGTACAGTATTGGGTGTAGGGTATAGGATTTAAGGTGTATGGTTTAGGGTGTATGGTGTAGGATATAAGGTTTTGGTTTTATTGTTTAAGGTTTAGGGTGTAGGGTGTAAGGTTTGGGGTGTAGGGTCAACTGTTTTGGGTGTAGGGTGTAAGGTTTTGGGTGTAGGGTTTAGGGTTATGGGTGTAGGGTATAGGTTTTAGGGTGTATGGTTTAGTGTTTAGGGTATTGTGTATAGGGTATACGGTATAGGGTTTTGGTTCTAGGGTTTAGGGTGTATGGTCTAGGGTTTAGGGTGTAGGGTATAGGGTTTCATGAGTAGGGTTTAGGGTTTGAAATTTTTTGTATAGGTTTTCAGATGTTGGGTTAATGGTGTATGGTATAAGGTATAGGGTGAAAAGATTTGGGTTTAGGGAATATTCTGCATGGATTAGGGTATAGGTCATAAGGTATAGGGTTTTCAGAGTTTTTGTATGGTTTCGACGGTTTTTATGTGTTTTATGATTTTTATGATTTTTTGGGGTTTTTATGGTTTTTATATTTTCTTAAGATTTTCTATTATTTAGTGTATTTTTGTTACTAATGTTTATTAGAGTTATTAGTGATTTTATGGATTTATTTGGGGTTTAGGTATTATTGTATTTTTTTGGATTTTTAGGGTTTTTAGGTTGTTTTTACTGGTTTTAGGAGTTTTAATATTTTTTGGGTTTTTAAGGTTTTATTGTTTTCAGTGTTTTTATGGTTATTTTTTGTTTTATTACAGGATTTATGGTTTTATGTTTATCACGTTATTTTTATGGTTTTTCATTTTTTTGGGTGTTTAGGGGTTTTAAAGGATTTTTTTTCTTGTTTTCTATGGCTTTAGGGTTACTTTGGGGTTTTCAGGGTGTTATGATTTTTCTGTTTTTTTCATATATATATATTTATTAATTTTTAATAGTCTATATTAATTTCCTAGGGTTGTTTTAGGGGTTTTGATTGGTTTTCGGACATTTTATGTTATTTTTTGTTTTGTAGGTCTTTTGGTCTTTTTAGAGTTTTTATGAATTTTAGGGTTTTGGAGTTCTGGTTTTTAGGGTTTTTAGTGGTTTTATGGGGTTTAAGGGTATTTATAGGTATTTTAGGGTTTTTAGTAGTTTTAGTGGTTTTAGCGTCTTTCGTGTTTTTTGGGTTTTTTGGGACATTTAGGGGTTTTAATGTTTTTTAGTGTTTGGAGGTCTTTTAGAGGATTTCTGGGATTTTAGGGGTAGTGGTATTTGGGTTTTTACTAGTTTTAAACTTTTAAATATAATTTAATTTTATATGATTTCTATGTTTTAGATAATTTGATGTCTTTTTATGGAATTTTAAGGAGTTTTAGTGTTTTTAGTGTTTTTAACAGTTTTTAGTTTTTACGTTATTATTTTGGGTGATTGGGTTTTTTGGTTTTTCTGTTTTAATTTTTCTTAGTGGGTTATTATGGTTTTATGATATTTTTATGGATTCCTGGGGTTTATTGATTTTAGGGTTTAAAGGGGTTTTAGGGAATTTTAGGATTTTTATGGTTTTTTCGGGGTTTTAGTGTCTTTTAGGGTTTTTAGGGACCCTTTGTGGTTTTTTAGTTTTAAGAATTGTTAGGGGCTTCTATAGTTCTTCGGGGGGGGGGGGGTTTGCGGGTATATGTTTTTTTAGATTTATTTAAGTGTTTTGGTTGATTTTTATGTTTTTATGGTTTGGTGGGGTTTAATTAATGATTCTAGGGTTTTTAGGGTTTTAGAGTTTTTATGGTTTTTGGTGGGTTTTAGGGGTTTTATGGATTTTTAGTATTTTTTAGATTTTTGGGGGTTTTCAGGGTTTTTAGTGGTTTATGGGGTTTTAGGGTATTTTAATGTTTTTAGGGTCTTTTAAGGTGTCAAGGGGTTTTATGGTATTTTATAATTTTTAGTGTTTTTATGGTTTTATATTTTTTTATTGTTTTATTGGTGATTTAGAGTTTTTTTTCTTTTTTAGGGTTTTTAGGGTCATCTAGGGGTTTTAGGGTTTTTAGGTTCTTTTATGGAATTTTATGGTTTTGGGTTCTTTTATGGTTTTTAGTTAGTTATAGGTTCCTTTAGGGGTTTTGTGTTTTTATGGTCCTTTAGTGTTTTTCATGGTTTCTAGGGTAGTTTCCGGTTTTTTGGTGTCCTCTTGGAGTGTTTTAGAGTTTTTAGGGTCTTATAGGGTTATAAGGGTTTGTAGGGTCTTTTACTATTTTTATAGTCTTTTAGGGGTTTTAAGGTATTTGATGGTATTTTAGGGTTTTATAGTTTTTAGTGTCTTTTAGTGTTTTTTGGGATTTAGGTACTTTTAGGTTTTTGGGGCTTGTTAGGGTTTTTAGGGTCTTTTGGGGTTTAGGGTCTTTTAGGGGTTTTCAGTGTTTTTAAGGGGTTTTTATGGATTTTGGGATTTTAGGTATTTTAGTGTTTATATGTTTTTTGTTGTTTTTATAGCTCGTTATGGTTTTTGTGGGTTTTAATGTCTTTAGTTTCAGAGGTGTTTTAGGGATTTTTAGATATTTTTTTGGTTTTTATGTATTTAAGGGATTTTAGGATTTTAAGGGGTTTTAGGATCTTTTAATATTTTATTATTTTTAATTTTTTTGTGTTTTTTTACTTCCCACAGTTATTAGGGTTTTTAGGGGTTTTAGGGTTTTATAGGGTTATTATGGTTTTAAAGGATTTCTTTAGGTTTTTAGGGGTTTTAGGGTATTAAGTATTTTTAGTGCACATTTGGGCTTTTTAGGGTTTTAGTGATATTTTTTATTTTTAGGGATTTTCAGGATTTTATGGGTTTAAAGGTGTTTTAGTATTTCTTATAGTTTTTCATGTCTGTTTATTATGTTTTAGGGGTTCTTTGGCTTTTTAGGGTTTTTAAGGTTTTTAATGGGTTTTAGATTTTTAGGGGTTTTTGTGTTTCTTGGATTATTTTATGTGTTTTGGGGTTTCTCAGTTTCTAAGTTTCATAATATTTATATGGGTTTTAAATATTTTTTGGAATTTTTAGAGTATTATGGTTTCTATGGTCGTTTTAGAGTTTTTAGAGATTTATGGGGGGGGGGTTTATTTATTTTTAGTGTTTTAGGGGTTTTTAGGATTTTTAGTCTATTTTAGATATTTTAGGTTTTTAGGGAGTTTTATGTTTTCATGTTTTTGTGGTTTTTATGGAATTTAAGGGAATTTAAGGACTTCTAGAATTTTTTGTGGGGTGTTAGGGCCTTTTTTGGAATTTAAGGGGTTTTAGGGTATTTTATTAATTTTTATTTTAATAGGGCATTTTTTTTTTGAATCTTATGTGTTTTTTGGTATTTTTGGGGTTTCAATGGTTTTAACTGTTTTTTAGTGTTTTTAGTGTGGTTTCGGGATTTTAGGGGATTAAGGCGGTGTTAATGTTTTAGGGTATTTTTTAGAGTATTTAGGGTTATTAGGGTTTTTTAGATTTTAAATAGTTTTAGTATTTTTATGATTTAAGGCTTTTTAGGGGTTTTAATGTTATTTTGGGGGTTTAGGGGGTTTTTAGGTTCTTAAGATTTTTTTACGTTTTTTTTATTTTTATGAGCCTTTTGTGTTTTTATGGATTTTTAGAGTTTTTAGGGGGTTTTAGGTTTTTAATTCTGTTATATTGGGTTTTATGGTTTTTATGATTTTTATTGTTTCTTGGTTTTTTTTAGTTTTTTGGGGTATTTTGGGTTTTAGGGTTATTTTGTATAATTTTTGGGTTTTAGGGGTTTCAATACTTTTTGGAATTTCATTCATTTTAGGGGGTTTTAGGGGTTTCTAATGGTTTATGTGTTTTTGGGTTTTTAGGGGATTCAATGGTTTTAGGGTTTTAAAGAGTTTTTTGGGCTTTTTTTTTGATTTTTAGGTTTTTTAGGAGTTATAGGGTGTTTAAGGATTTTTAGGGTTTCAATAGGGTTTTTTTGGTCTTTTACATTTTTAGGGGTTTAAGGTATTTTTTAGGGATTGTAGGGTCTTTTGGATTTTAATTATTTTTATGGTTTTTAGAGGGTTAAATATTTTTAGGGATATTTTATTTTAAGTTTTGTTTTAGTTTTTATGGTTTTTCTAGGTTATTAATAGTTTTTAGGGGTTTTGGGGTTTTTAGTGTATTTTAGGGGTTTTTGGGGTTTTTTAGGTTTTGGACTTTTCTTATTGTTTAAGTTGGTTTTTGAGTTTTTCATGGTTAATTATATTTTTTTGGGTATTTATAGATTTTTATTGTTTTTAGGGGTTTTCATCGTTTTTAGGGGTTTTGAGGATTTTTTGTGTATTATGGGGTTTTAGGGTTTTTTGGGGATTTTTGGGTTTTGTGATTTTGGGGGTGTCTTTGGGTGTTTTGTGACTTTTATCTGGTTTTAGTTGTTTTTATTGTTTATAGGGGTTTTCTTTGATTTTATTGTATTTCGGGTTTTCTATGTATTTTGGATATTTTTAGTGTTTTTACATGTTTTAGCGGCTTTTAGGGTTTCCCAGTTTAGGGTATTTTATAATTTTAATGGATTTTAGGGTGGTATTAGTGTATATTGGTTTTTTAGGGTATTTTTAGGAGTTTAAGGTTTTTTAGCTACATTGGGGTTTTTTTTGTATTTAGGGGTTTTAATAGTTTTTAGGATTTTTAGGGTTTTTTTAGAGATATTAGGGTTTTCTTGTGTTTTTATGGGTTTCAGGGTTTTCTGGGTTTTCTGGGGTTTAGGTGGGGATTTTAGGTTATTAGTGTATTTATTTGGTTTTAGGGTTTCTGTGTAATTAATAGTTTTAAGAGTTTTTAGGGGGTTTATGAATTTTAGGGTTTATGGTGGTGTTCAAGGTTTATTAGGTTCTTTTGTATTTTTATGGTTTTTTATTTTTTTAGGGTTTTTTGGATTTATTATGTGTTTTATGGGTTATTATATTTTTTATGTTTTTATGTTTTTTTAGGTTTTTTGGTTTTATTATGTTTTGAAATGGTTATATTGGTTTTTAGGGTTTTTGGGTATTTAAATTTTTGAAGGGGGTTTTAGGTATTCTCGGGTTTTATAGGTTTTTATGGGTTTCAATGTTTTTTAGGGTTTTTAGGGTCTTGAAGGGTTTTATATTTTTAATGTTTTTCAAAGTTTTCAGGGACTGTTAAAGTTTTTTTATATTTTTAGGGTCTTTTAAGAGTTTTTATGGGATTTTAGTGTTTTAGGGGTTTAAAGGTCTATTTGGGTTTTTAGTTTCCTTTATGTGGTTTAGGGGTTTTAGAGTTTTATTGACTTCAAGGTAATTTTGGTGGTATTATGGATTTTTGTTATTAGAGGAGTTTTAGGGGATTTTAGTGTTTTTATGGTCCTTTTATATCTTTAGGGTTTTAGGGTCCTTTTGGGCTTTTAGGGTTTTAATTTTTTATGCTAATTTAGTGGTTTAGGGATTTTTATGTATTTTGTGTTTTTAGGCTTTGAGTGTTTTTAAGGATTTTTTTTATTTTTTGGGATTTTTAGGGGGTTTGATGTTTTTTAGCATTATAGGATTTTTTTTTGTATTTTGGTATATTTAGGTTTTTAAATATTTTTATTGTTTTTAGGGGATTTAGGGTTTTTGAGTTTATATAATTTTTTGGGTTTTATGGTATTTAGTTTGTTTTTTTATTTTAGGGTCTTTAATTTCATTCTAGGGGTTTTTTTACAGTTTTTAGGGGTTTTTAAAAAAGTTTTTTAGGATATTTTTGGGTTTTAGGGTTTTTTATGTGTTAAAGGTGTTTTTTGTGTTTTTAGGGGTTTAGGGTTTTATAGTTTTTTATGGATTCTACGGGTTTCATTGTTTTATTAGGGTTTTTAGGGAGTTTTGGGGTATTTAAAATTTTTAGGGATTTTTTGGACTTTTTGGTTTTTTATTGGTTTTCTTGGTTTTTTATGGGGTTGTGGGGTTTTAGGATTTTTAATGTTTTAGGTTGCTTTACTGATTTGAGGATCCGTTTGGGATTTTACGGTACTTTCTTTTGATATTATTTTTTTTTGTTTTTGAGGGTTTTTTTGGGGTTTTAGGTTCCTTTTTTGTTTTTTTGGTTTTGGGGTCTTTTGTTGTTCTGGGATCCATTACAATTTTTTAAGGATATGGGGAATTTTAGGAATTTTAAATGCTTTTTATGTTATTTGGGTGGGGGGTTAGTTTAATTAAGGTATTTTTTGGTTTTAGGGTCTTTTATAGTTCATAGGGATTTATAGGGTCTTTTAAGTGTTTTTAGATTCATTTATGGTTCTTAAGGTTTTAGGGTATTCATGGTTCTTTAGGATTTTTTAGTTATTTAATTTTTTTGGGGTTTTAGTGATTTAAGTTGTTTTTATGATTTTTATGGATTTTTGGCTTTTTATGTCCCATTAGATAATTTTAGGGTTTTTTGGTTCTTTAGGGATTTGGGGGGGGGGGGTTTAGTGTTTTCGGGGATTTAATGTTATTTGGGTTTTTAGGGTTTCATGTTTTTTAGTGTTGTTTATGATTTTTAATGGGATATGTTTTTTTGGGGGTTTTGGAGATACTATGGTTTTTTAATGAGTTTTTTGGGTTCCCTAGATATTTTAGGTTTTTAGGGTTTTATGTGATTTAGGGATTCTTAGGGTTTTTTTAAATTTTTAGGCTTTTTAGTGTTTTTAGTGTTTTTAGGGATTTTATTGGGATTTATGGTTTTTATTTTATTTAGGATTTTCAGTATTTTTAAGGGAATTTGGGTTTTTAGAATTTATAGGGGTTTTATAGTTCTTTATTATATTGATAGTTTTTAGGGGTTTAGTGTTTTAGGGGGTTTATGGTTTTTTAGTATTTTTCAGGTCTTTTTAGGGGGTTTTAGGATTGTTATGGGTTTTAGGGGTTTTAGGGGTTTTAGGGTTTTTTTGGGGTTTGTTACGGTTTTAAAAATTTAGGGTCTTATGGGGTGTTAGGTTTTTTAGGATTTTTAATGAATATTTTAATTTATTTTTATAGTTTTTAATGTTTTTGGGGTTTTTGGAGTTTTAGGTTTATTTCATTTCTTATAGTTTTAAAGGGTTTTTTGTCTTTTTTTTATGTGTTTTGTTGGTTTCTAGGGGTTTTTTTTTGTATTTTATCATTTTTTGAGTTATTATAGTTTTTAGGATTATATATGGACTTTAGTGTTTTTATTGGATATTTATTGGTTTAAATGTTTTTATGGGATTTAGGGTTTTAATGGATTTTTAATTTCTTTTAGTATTTTTTATACGTTTTAAAGATTTTAGGGTATTTTGGGTTTTAAGAAGTTTTATGATTTTTATGGATTTTTAGGGGTTTTTAGGGTTTGCGGAATTTTAGAAAAATTTAGTAGTTTTAAGGTATTTAGGTTTTTATGGGGTTTTTTATAGTTTGTAGGGGTTTTAGGGATTTTAGGTCTTTTAAGGTATTTTTAGGGTTTTATGGTTTTGATGTATTTCTTTAGGATTTTTATAAGTTATTTTTTTGAATTATTTTTAGGGGTTTTAGTGGTTTTAATGGGATTTAGCGGTTTTTAGGGGTTTTAGGTTTTTTAAGATTGTTTTAGGATTTTGTGGGGGTTTTTATGACTTTTAGGGGTATAGTGTTTTTAGGGTTGTTAGGGGTTTTTAGGGAATTTTAGTTTCTAGAGGTTTTTAGGTTTTTAGGTTTTTCTAGGGTATTTAATGTGTTTTTGATCTTTTAGTGTTTTTATTGGGTTTTTAGAGCCTTTATGGGTTTAGTGTTTTTGTATTTTTTGGGATTTTGGTGGCTTTTAGGGTCCTCTTAGAGAGTTTTATAGTTCCTAGGGTTTTAGGGGTTATAGGGAATTTAATGTTTTTTTGGATTTTGGATATTTTATGTTTTTGAGGATTTTTATGGTTTTGTTAAGGATTATTTGGTTTTTAGAGGTTTTAGGGTTCTAGAGTTTTTAGTTCAAGGAAAATTCGAGGGTTAGGCTATTCCCGACCCCCCAAATTTTATTATGAAAATGACGCAGCAGACAAGGGAGGGAAGGGGTCAAACGGCCCAAACCCAAAAATCCTTTACAACCCCAAACCCAAAGACCCCAAAAAAGAAAGACCAAAAAAGACACACAGAAGATGTTCGAGAGAAAAGACACACAAAAAAAGCATGTCAGTCAATATCACCACCAATGTAATCCAACTCCACACCGCGGAAACTGATGCTCGCACGAGTGCCAGCACCCACACCAGTAATGTTGTAGTTTGATTCAACACCTGTATCCAATGAGTCCCAGCCCAACGTGCAGTCCTCCTGAATTCTGAGCATCGACAAAAGCTTCTCTCTGGCCCTCTCTTCCTCAGCATTTTGTGATGGCTGCTACTACTTATTGACTTTGAGATTTATCATGACCGCCCTGGAGGTGGCCCGAGTCATCATAGGTTGTGGGAGGGCAGAGTAATCCTTCCGTAGCCTATGCTTTGGGGGAGTGGAGAAGGAACCATCTTCATGAACTGCTTTCTCACAAATCACTCCATCGCTGGCCGCACTTGATTCCTTTTTGTTCCCTTTCATTCTTCCCGACCCATAAATTTCAGCACCCATTTTTTTTATCAAATTATTTTCATCCTTTTACCAGGGTATAGTAGCATTTATCTTGCATTCATCCTCAGAAAACCTCTCCCCGAGTCTCTTAGCATCACCCTCAAAGGGAAACCTTTCCCATTCTACCGTCATCATATCATGTAGTAGCACACAATGATCTTCACCAGATGGAACACCATAAACAACCATGGACCTCTGTAGGTTCGAGGCCATATCACCTAATACAATAGTGGGTTGCGGCGGGTGAAACCCAATTGGGTCCACTACAGGAGCACTATATAGGTCCTCCACATCATTAGCGCCTTACCCATTAGGAGCTGAGCCAGCCTCCATGACAGGTCTCCCCACATTGTCCCACCCAGCAAGCACCAGGGGGAATCTCTCCAATCGGTGCATCGCACTCTAGGACTCCATGACTTCTCTTCTATCACAATCCTCTCATTCTCAGCCGATGACAATATCCACTCATCCCCATCCCTCATGCCATGGACATCCACATCCCACTGCACGAGTTCTCCATCCAGCACAACCTCATCTGTCTTCTTAGCAGAGGCTAATTCTTGAAACCTGTTATGTAGAGTCACAATATTCTCATCTAAAAATATTCTACTACTGGCACCCCCACTACTCTTCATACAAACTGTATCCTTCCCTCCCAGTGTCAGTTCCAAGGGAACCTCCAACTGGTCGTTCTCGTGCCACTCTTCCATCACAGTAGCCTTCCCCTTTTCCAACTGTCCCCCTGAAAACTCACCACTACTGCAAACATCTTCAGCACAAGACTGATTTTCCCTTTCAGCCATTATAACATCCTCAACAACATAAACCCCTGATTCACAAACATCTCCAGCAAGAATAATTCCGAAACCACCCGAGTCCATCAATGCAACATCCAAATCAGTCCCAGGAATCTACTCTATCATACGAGGAACTTCAGCAACCAGAGGTTGGGAGGACAAGGGCTCTGTCACCCCCTTGGCCCCCTTTGCCTCCACCAGAGCATGGATGTTCTCACAAGGACTCATCTAGAGCGGATTTAAAAAATTCCTACCAGGGGAAACACATCCATCAGACTGATCATTATTCCCAAAGCTCCAGCAGTTAGAACAGAAAACCAACCATGACTCAAAGATAACTGGTTGCCTCCACTGGAGTTTCTCCCCCACAACAATCTAGACAACATCCACTAAATCTTTTGAAGCAACAACCTCGAAAAGGTCCCTTGGGGATACATGGTGGTAAAGGGACCTAGTCCTACTATCCTCACAAATGAACCTCACCACCAGATTCCCAAGCATCGAAATAATATGGATGTTTTGGAAGGGAAGTGGGAGATCAGGAAATCTAACCGAGGTCGCAACCATCGGGGAGTTCTGCTTCAAGTGAAAGTCTAAGCTCCACCAAGAGAAGGAGAAGTGGGCGCCATTGACGATTCGTGGTTACGCTGACCAGGCCACGATAATATCCACCTCAGACGCGAAACAAATCATGATGAGAGAGCTATTGACCAGACGTACCATCGCACGATCCTAAATATTCTAGAGGTCATGGACAAACCTGTCGAAAGTGTCCAGCGTGGGGCGCCACAACGGGATCCTAGCAACCATAATCAAGCGGTAAGATCCAAAGCTTCGTTGATCTCCATAATCGAGAGGGGAATCTGAGGTCGACCTTCAAAGATATTTGGATCCTTCGGACAAATCACTATTTTTGGAATGGGGTACATCAATTCAGGGGAAGAGAAAGGCGAGAACGTGTTGTCCTCTGAGGGAGGACCCTCCCCCACAAAGAGGGAAGAGGTGCTTTAGACAAAATCTTCTTCAACCAGAAAGGGAGGTAAATCCTCCATCGTGAGAGAGCGGATTCAACAAAGCCTCCATCTTCCCTTATAAGGGTTTTAGGTGTTTTAAGGGGGCTTTGAAGTTTTTTGGATTTTTGTGGGTTTTTTGGGTTTGATATGGTATTTAGGGGTTTTCTGGTTTTATTATGATTATTGGGTATTTATTATTTTTAGAATGTTTGGTATTTTTATGTGTTTTTATAGTTTTTAGGGTTTTAGGGTTTATAGTGATTTTAGAGATTTTGGTGGGTTTTAGGATTATATTCATTTTTATGTTTTTAGTGTTTGTTAAAGTTTTAATAGTTGTTAATGTTTTTAGAGTTTTAGTATTTTTAGTGGTTTTTATGATTTTTAGGGTTTTATGGTTTTTATTGTTGTTTTATTATTCATAATGTTTCTAGGGTTTTTAGTGGTTTCTTGGTTTTTAGGGGATTTTGGGTGCTTTAAAATAATTTAGGGTTTTTAATGGTTTTTAGTGTTTTCAAGTTTTTTAGGGTTCTAGGTTTTTAGGGGTCAACGGGGTTTTTGAGGTTTTTGGTTTTTAAAATATTTTTAGTGTTTCTTTGGGTTTTAATTTTTTTTTGGGATTTTAGGTTTTTAGGGGTTATTTGGTTTGATAGAGGTTTTTAGGGTTTGAGGGTTTTTTTAGATTGTTTCGATTTTAGGGTGATTTTGGGTATTTTTGGGTTTTTTCAAGTTTCTAGGGATATTTAGTGGTTTTACGGTGTTTTTGGGTATTTATGGGTTTTATACTCTTGGGTTTTTAGTTTTTTGGGGTTTTTACTGTTTTTATGATTTTTATGGTTTTTTTGGGGTTTTCAAGGTGTTTAGAGTTTTTAGTGTTATTTAGCATGTTTTTAGTTTTTTGGAAGCTTTATAATTTTTTTTTGAGTTTTAGGGTTTTAGGGTTTGTTAGAATTTCAATATCTTTTTGGGGTTTTAGGGATTTAGGGGTTATAAGATTTTTTGGGTTTTTTAGATTTTTTAGAAATTTTTATTCTTTATTAGAGTTTTCTAGTTTTCATTATTTTCATGGGATTTAGGGATTTTATGTTTTTAGATTTTATGAGGATTTTAATGGTTTTTTGGGTTTTTTGGGTTGTTGGAATTTTAGGGGTTTTATTGTCTTTTATTGTTTTGAAGACTTTTTTTATGTATTTGAGTGTTTGTAGGGTCTTCTAAAGTTATTAGGGTTTTTAGGGTCTTTTAGGTGGGTAGGATTTTAGGGTATTTAACTATCATTCAGGGGTTTTGGGTTTTGGGGGGCCTTTTAGGATTTAGGGGATATTAGGTTTTTTTAAAAGAAATACTGGGTTTTAGGGTTTATTAGAAGTTTAAAAATGTTTTTAGGGGTTTTATGATTTTTATATGGGTTTTAGGGTCTTTTATGGTTTTCAATGTTTTTCGGGATTTTTGGGTCCCAGGGGGTTTTGGGATGTTTTTATGGTTTTTAGGGTTTTTAGGGTTTTTAGGGTCTTTGAGGGGGTTTTGGGGGTTTTAGGGTTCTTTAAGATTTTAGGGTCCATCGGGGTCCTTTAAGGGTTTTGGGGTATTTAGGATTTTCAGGGTCCTTTAGGGTTTTTAGGGAATTTTAGGGTGCTTTAGGGGTTTTTGGGTACTTTAGGGCCTTTAAATACTTTAAGAGGTTTTAGGATATTTTAGGGTTTTTAATTTTTTCAAATTCAATACGGGTTTTTATGGTTTTTAGGGATTTTTGGGATTTTGGGTTTTTTGGGATTTAGGTTTTTTTGGTCTTTCAGGATTATTTTTTGGTATTTTAGGAATTTAATTGATTTTTTGGGGGTTTTAGAGGTTTTTGGTTCTTTTAGAATGTTTTAGGTATTTTTAAGGGTTTTATAGGGTTTTAGGGATTCATGGGGGATTTAAATTTTTTTAGGGGTTTTAGGGTTTTTAGGTTTTCAAAGATTATTTAGTTTTTAGGGTTTTGGTATTTTTTTTTCAGGGTCCTTTAGGGGTTTTAGAGGTTTTTAGATTTTTATACGTTCTTTTGGGTGTTTAGTTTATTTTAAATGGTTTTAATTTCTTTTATATTTTTTAAGGGTTTTTAGTATTTGTTAGATCTTTAAGTGAATTTTATGGTTTTTTAGGAATTTTATGTTTTTTAACTTTTTTAGGGTTGTTAGAGATTTAAGGTACTTAATATTAATGGGATGTTTAAGGGTCTTATATATTTTTAGTGTTTTTAGGGTTTTAGGGTCTTTTATGGAATTTTTGTGGTTTTTTTTGTTTTTAGCGGTTTTTAACGTCTTGTCGGGGGTTTGCGGGTTTTTGAGTGTTTTTTGGGTTATTTTAGGATTTTTTAGTGCTTTATTGGATTTTTAGGGGTTTATGGTTTTTAGGGGGTTTGTGGATTTTTATTTTTTTTTATGGTTTTAATGGTTTTAGGATTTCTAAATATTTTTTAGGGTTTGTAGGATTATTTTAGAATTTTAGGGATTTATAGGATTTTTGGGGATTTTCATTGTTTTAGGGGTTTAATGATTTTTAGGGTGTTTTAGTGTATTTAGGTGTTTGGGGTGTTTAATAATTTTTAGGTCCATTATTTTCTAATATTCTTTTGTGGTTTTGTAGCGTCTTTAAGGGTTTTGTGTTTTTTAGGATTTTTAGAGATTTATGGTTTTTTGGGAATTTTAGGGATTTTTTGGTTTTTTAGGGTTTTAGTAATTTATGTTTCTTTTCGTTTTAATGATTTTTAGAGTATTTTGGAATTTATTATAGTTGTATAAGGTTAAGTGGGTTTGGGGCGTTATATGTTTTAGGTGGTTTTAGAGATTTTTTTGTTCTTTTATGTTTTTTGGGGGTTTTAGGGTGGTTTGGGGGTTATTTAGGAAGTGTTTTAGGGGTTTTAATGGGGTCTAATGGGTTTTTACTATTTTATGGTATTTTAAGGATTTTGAAGGTTTTATGTTCTTTATGATTTTAGGGTTTTCTTTTATTTTTACAGGTTTGTAGTGTTTTAGGCTGTTTTTGTGTTTTAGTGTTTCTAAGGGTTTTTAGGGGACTTAATTTTTTTATTTTTTATAGTTTATAGTTTTTTGTTATAGTTTTTTTATGGAATTAATTATTTTTATGGTTTTACTATCATTTTTATGGATCTTAGGTGTTCTTAGTATTTTTTAAATGATTTTAGTGTTTTTAGGACTTTTAGTGTTTTTAGGTTTTTCTAAGGATTTTAGGGGTTTGTTAAGTGTTTTTAAGATTTTTATAGGGTTTCAGGGTTTTATGTTTTCAAGGATTTTAGTATTTTTCATGTTTTCTGGGGTTTTGGGTGATTTAGGGTTTTTGGGTGTTTTATGTTTTTTTTATTTTTAGGGTTTTTAAGGGTTTTAGTGATTTTGGGTATAGGGTTTATGGTGTAGGTTATACCGTATAAGGTATAAGCTTTAGTGTTTAGGGTGTATTTTATAGGTTTTTCATGTAGCGGTTATTATTTAGTGTTTATGGTTTAAGGTTTAGGATACAGGGTCTTGGGTTTATATTGTAGGTTTTAGGGTTTATGGTGTAGGGTTTTGGGTTTTGGATGTATGTTATTGGGTTTAGGGTGTAGAATATTGTTTTTATGGTGTATGGTACATGGTTTAGTTTGTATGTTATAGGTTTTAGGATTTTTGGTTTAGGGTTTATGGAGTTGGGTATATGCTATAAATTTTAGGGATTAGGGTTAATGGTGCAAGAAATCATGTTTAGGGAGTATAGTTAAGGGTTTTGGGTGTATTCTACAGGCATTAAAGTGTAGTTTATAGTTTTTTGGGTGTAGGTTATATGGATTAGGGTGTATTTTTTAGGTTTTAGGATATATGGTATATGGTTTCAGGTGTAGGGTTTAGTGTTTTGGGTGTCAGGTATAGGGTTTATGGTGTATGGTTGACTTTTTAATGTATAGGTTACATGTTTTCGGGTGTTTGGTTAAGGGTTTAGGGTGTTGGGTTTGGGTTTTTGGGAGTAGGTTTTAGGGTTTCAGTATTAATGTATATGTTTTTGGGAGTACAATTTTGGGTTTACGGTGTAGGGTATAGGGTTTTATGGGTTGTTAGAGTTTTTAGGGGGATTTTTCGGGTTTTTTGGGTTTTTTGCATTTTTAGGGGTTTTAGAGATTGTTAGGGTTATTATGTTCTTTATTTATATATGGGTTTTATAGTTTTTGTATTTTTTGTAATTTTTTAGGGTTTGGTTTATTTTAATGTATTTTTTTACATTTGTTTGTTTGTTATGATTTTTTTCTGGATTTTAGGGGGTGATTGTCTCTACGGGGTGGTGTTGCTACTTCCTCCAATGTGAATCAAATTTGAATTTAAAATTTTTTCCAAACATTAACCAACTATTAAGATGTATTGTAGTGGTATTACGTGGTCGAATCCACAGGGAGACTACTGTTTAGTTTCGAGAGGATCTGGCTTCTAAACCTATAAGAGAGTCCTTTATAGAAGCTTTTTGTTTGGAAGTTTGGTCTATGTTCTATTATGGGAAGACTTTAAATGATAGACGAGGGGATAGTGACAACCTAGGTGCATTATGTTTGGATTCTTGAAGGCAGAAATCCTCTTATGCTAGTGGTAATAACTTAGTCTACTTTAATTAGGATAGGGTTGTTTGTTTTACAATCCCATGTTTAGGGGCGTTCACAAAAATGGGGTAGACTAGGGGTTCATATCCTAGTTACTAATTTGATAAGGCTTTCTAGGCTCGAATTTAAAGGTATATTTAGTTATGCAGATACATTTCTTGATCCCTATACGTATGTAATTAATCTACTCATTGTGGGGTATGATGTAATTAAATAAACGGAAGATAGCATGCTTTATGGATTGAGTGACATTAATGAATTTGGGATCATTCAAAGATTTAGGAGTGGTATTAAAATATCAGGCACTAAGTAATTTATAATAAATAAAATACATAATTAGAAAAGATAAATGAAATTGAATCTAAATGATATATTGGGAATTGAATGAATTGAATAATGGAGGCTCCACATCTCTTGGATTAAAAATATGGACAACTACTATGATTTTGAGAGTTTGAGAGGGAAAGGGAGAAAGAATTTTCAAATCTGATAAAAGGGAGAAGAGTAGCACATCCAGAATTATCTCAAATGCTCTACTGCTCCACTATTTAAATTGGAATTTTCAGTCAGGATGTGTACCGCAGTTACATGACATGTAGCCTTGATCTATGTCACCTCCCAGGGATGTTAGATCTCTAGTGTGGCACGCGGGTCTCTAGTGAATTTAAGAGGTTTGACTGGGTAAAGGACGTGAGTGTGTCATTCACGATGTGTACCTCATCTATATCTGATTTTTTAATGGATTCTTCATAGATTTATCATATATGAAATCAGATGGATTCATGATGTGTCCAGTCTAGTGATGATGTGTAGTGTCCTTTTACATTAGGCTTCTTGTCAGGATCACGACATGTCTTTACAACTTGAGACAGGTTGTGAACTTCAGGTACATGACGTGAACTTCACAATCATGATGTGTACTTGGCTGTTTTTGCACTATTTCTTCTTTTCTTTCTTATAAAACTATGAGGATCTTAATATTTCAAAATTAGACACATACCATTTTCATTATTGAATAATTTTAATGGAAATCAGAAATAATTGATGAAAAAATGTATAAATAAATTATGCTTATCAAATGCTCCCACAATTGTACAATTGCTTGACCTCAAGAAAGAGCATCCCAACAATGATTTTATGATTGATAAGTAATTTTTAAATCCAGAAATATTCATTATGTCCATGTAATTAAAATTAGGTGTAACCAGTGAAAAGTCAATTTCCATAATTAAACCTTCATAGAAAGTCAGTCATGCCTCAGAGTCTAAGTTTAAAAACAAATTCTAATCTTCTAATCATTATCTGTTAGTCGTTCCTTAAGTTATATGCCCAATTGTAATCTAGATCACATTCATTCATCTCATCACTATTGGTAAAAAATGAATGTAGAGGTATGCTTGTACCCTGAGTACATGTTCCTATCCATAAGCTTGCACTGGTTCTATCATCTCCATTGTGTAAAGACAATCCTAATATTAATCTTGAGGGCCTTTTGATATTGGGTTTTGATGACTCTATGACTATGGGTAGGTATGTAGAATGTGAAAAATAAGGCTAAAAAAGGAGGGTAAGATCTATAGTACAATGCCTAAAGTGAAAGAACATGTGTGATGAAGTTCCTCCTTCAGGCTGGTCAAGTTAGTACTCCATCAGCTCGGGTTGGATCCATATGTGAATCTAGTATGTATACAAAATATGATTCTGTTCATTTCCTTTTTCTTTTTGTTTTTCATTTTTTTAAATTCATGCCTAGGATAGATCTCACATCCATCACCTAACCACATATGATCCTTTGAGGTATTCATCAGTTAGTAAAAGTGAGATTTTTGACACTACTAGTGCAAAACCCATGTCAATTTCCCTTTATTTTTAAATTTTGAAAAGGAAAATAATATGAATGATTTACAACCAATTTTATGTGGATTACAACCACATAGTCAGGTGATCACACCATATAACCCAAAAAGTGGAAGCATCTCATGATGTTTGAAGGTCTCCCCCACACTTGTTCAAATATATCCATATTCATTTTATAAAAGTAAGGTAGGAAGGGAAATAGGATTGGAATATATTCATTCTAATAGGTCATTCATGGAAACAATGGGCTAAATGAAGGATAGATGTTTGGTGGGTCTTAGGGAAAGTGGTTATCAACTAATAGATCAATCATTTTAGGTCCATAATTTTTCAGTCATCATTTAGATAGTATCATAGTGCAAGTTCTAGCTGGTTTACATGCCCCAGGTATCTCTAAAAAAATATGGTCATATAAGAGTATAAAATTGAAGTCTTAGAGTCCTCTCAAGTAGTGAGTATAAAAAAAACTAGAAATCAAAATACTAATAAATCATAAGTAATCTGTCAATTAATCATTATTTCAAATATTTTGAATTTGATTTATTTCTCTAAACTCAGTAATCATTATAAAAAAATATAAGGAGTGAAACATGGTCCTTAACAATTTTCCACTTAACTTTTTCTTCAATTAAATATAAATAATTAATCTCATGTTTACATAATGCTATTTATTCATAAAAATGTCTCATAGAAAAATGATAACAATAAAAAATTCAAGTGCATCACATGTGAAACATTGAGAACCCCCACTCCCACTTAAAATGAGATAGTTTTCCGACTGTCAATAGAATCGTTGTGGGAGTGTTATGGGATTTAATTTTAATGTATGTGAAATAGAATATTGGACAAAATGAAAATAATAGGTAATTGAGAGCTCCCTAGTACAAGTGGTATGCCATGAGGGGTGTTTAAGTGGTTATAGCATGAAAATAAAATCTACCTATTAAAGGGTTAGACAAGAAAAACCAACACTAGATAATAATCATTAGTTCACTGGTATAAAAATCCAGAATAGAATAGAAAATAAGTAGGAAAATAGATTGAGAATGTGGGATAGAAATTTTATTCAATTTGTGATAGTTTAACAATATAGCTTCACGAAGGAAACAAAACTAAGAATCAAAAGGAAATGAAAAATACATGGTCATGATTACTTGACAAAACAATAAATGGTCTATGGGTTTCCTCAAATAAAGAACTAATAAAACCTCATCATCCAAATTGGTGGATGTATATTGTTGTCCAAAGGTCCACCAGCTTAGTTGCTCCTATTCCTTTTATAGCTGTTAGAGGTTGTATCCTCAAGATTGTGTGGTCACTTCGGTGGGTTACGCACTTCATAAGCAGGTGAATGAGCATGAATGAGGTGTGGTAGTAAAGGAATCATTGGTTGTGGTGGCTGCTGGTGTTGGTGAATGTCAAAATATATCTTATGAAGATATTGGGAAACGTTTATGACTTTCTTTAGTACCCTTTATTCTAGGACTTATAGCAGTATTGGACCATCAAGGATGGAAGATTATTCTATGGAGCATGACAAGAAAATGAAAATAAATGAAAATAAATACACAAAATAATATAACAATGAAATCCAAAGTATATTTCAAAACATCTGTACAAGGGTGGGGAACAAAATAAAGAAAATAAAACTAGCCCATACAAATGGAATGGTCCCAAAAATCCCAAAAGATAGATCAAATTCACATAATATATCTGCACCAAAAATCTCCTCGACCATCACCCCACTTCCTGGTGTCTCAATGAATAGGTAGGGTGTATCTATGACAGTAGTAGTTGTAGAAGATGATGGAGGTGAAGTGGCGGTAGGTGGTGTGGTAAGGGAGGTATGGAGATATGCTGGGGTGGTGAGGGGTGATGTATCAATCTGTACCGGTGTCACGGGTTTGGTAGCTGGATCAATGAATGGTACCTCGGGGATGGCCTTAGTGGAAACTCCCTTACCTCGTGGGGGCTACTCCACCAAGAACTCCTATCGGGCGATAGGGTCAGTGAGATCGGGAGGGGGGTCCATTTGGGTGGAAGGGGGTGGCGGAATGGTGAAGGAGGACGGTCCAGCTGGGGAGGGAGAGGACGAAATGGAAAATGAAGTGCACTCAATTAATGGGAGATGGAGGTGCACCAATATTTGGTGCATATTCTCCAAAAATCACTGGATATCATCCTGGAGTTCATTGAGGGTGTGAAAGGATGGTGGTCGTATGGTTGAAGTGGGGGTAGAGGTGGCAGTGGGTAAGGGTATAGTAGGTGTGGCTATTTGAGGCGGCTGGGGTGGCTCTGGTGTTGCTTCTCCAGCTAGCGGCTCCTAAGGTGTGGCCTCTTGGATTCTTAGTGGATAGAAATATAAGTCTCTCTCCTTGAATTGAATATTTATCGTGTTCTAGATCACAAGATCAATCATATCCAGTGGTCCAATGGAGGTGATAGGCTTCAAAGAATCAGAAATGCCTAGGTACCTTGCCAGGTTGGTGACGAAAGATCCACCCATGAGTGTGCCTCATGTTCAGTGGGCCAAGATCCTCTATTGCTATGTGAAATTGGTAACTATGTTGATGGCTGGGCCATCCATGGATGTTTCTAGAATCAGCACATCCACCTGGATGACACTGCTATTACTCTCATTCTAGTAAAACAACCCATGTACCCTGGCTCTATGTATGATGCACAAAGATGGACCCCACCGCTGAATGGATTTGGTGATGTGTGGGTTATGATGTGACTAAGGGACCATGGGCATCATAGTCCATAACTTTATAGATATTTCCTGAGGTGGTTGTAGCTAAATCATTAGATAAATGTATGAAATGAAAAAAAATCCTCAGTATAGAAACTAATCATGTCCAGGGGTTTGGTCACATGATAGTGAGGGAGAGGGAGAGGGAGAGGGAGAGGGCGGGGTGTTGTGAGATGAGTGAGAGGAGTGGTATCATGATGGTGAGGGAGAGGTAGAGGGAGGGGTGTTTTTGGATGAGGGAGAGGAGTGGGGAGACGATGCGTCAGGTTGTGAGGGAGAGGTGCGGTGGTGACGGTGCAGGTCGAGACCTGGAATTTTAAAAAATAGAACTGAAATAGTTCAAAACATGTAGGACTTGGACTTTTCATTAATTAGAGTACTGTTTAAATTTTTTGAGAGATATATAGATACATGTCGTGAACATGAGGTACACAACATGTATATAACTTTGGGTTTCCTAATTTACATGTTTCTTCCGTACGACATCTTCTTTCAAATTGTATTGTCATTGTCAAGGATCCTAATACAACCTACCTAAAATGTTCCTAAACTAGGTTTCCTACTAGTTAGTGCTTAATTTAATGTCTAGATATTGATTAATTTTATGTTTATTGGAACTTGAGGCTGAAGACACAACCTTCATGGAATGGTTCTTGAAAGATCTTCAACCTTTGACCATTAAACTTGAATGGTGGTCCCCTATCCGGTTGAATATCAATTTTTCCATAGGAAAAAACTTTTAAAACCTCAAACGGCCTAGTTCATCTTAACATCATCTTTCCTAGAAATAGTTTTAATGTTGAATTAAATATCAATACCGTGTTCCCTAAAATGAAGGTACATCTTCCAATTCATTAGTCAGGCCACTTATATTGTTTTTTTCATTTTAAATCTTATAATTT
Source organism: Viscum album (assembly GCA_963277665.1). Classification (NCBI taxonomy): domain Eukaryota; kingdom Viridiplantae; phylum Streptophyta; class Magnoliopsida; order Santalales; family Viscaceae; genus Viscum; species Viscum album. The sequence continues at coordinate 2,122,271,471 of OY728120.1, forward strand.
TCAAACACATCATTTCTTTATTTATACCAATGAAGTAAATTGAAATAACCGCTACACTGAAGCCTTTTCTAAAATTAGATTCCGGTTATTAATTGTACAGAACAAATGATGTTCTAATTCCACATGAAGATGAAATGGTTTACCATAAACTAGTCTGAATGGGGTGGTTCCTATGGGTGTTTTGTACGTAGTTTGGTATGGCCATAATACATCATCCAATTTCAGGATCCAATCAATTCTACTAGTGTTAACAGTTTTCCCTATGATTTGTTTCACCTATCTGTTTGAAAATTTGACTTTCCAATTTTTTTGTTGGTGATAGAGAGTTTTGGTGCTGTATCGAATTCCATATCCTTCAAGATTTTTCGTACTAGTTAATTTGATAAATGTTCATCATGGTCACTAATGTGTATCCGTGAAAATCCGAAATGAGCAAACACATTCTTTTGAAGAAAATTCATGACTACATTTTTTGTGTCATGTGTTTTGGCTTCAACTTCAACCCACATGGAAACACAGTATACTGCAAATAGAATGTAATCCCTAACATGTGATGAGGTGAATGGTCCCATAATGATAATACCATAGAAGAAAAAATTTCAACTTCTATAATGAGGTTTTTTGGCATCCTAATTTTTTTACTAATGTTCCTCTTCTTTGACATCTATCTCATTGACAATCGAATCCCTTAGCACCGTGATGCAATGGGGGCCAGAAAAATCCACTATGTAGGATCTTTTCCATTGGGAACTCTAATCCATGATGGCCTCCAATTGGTTATGTGTGGAACATTTTGATCACATTTTGTATATCTTCCCCTTGGAAGAAGCATTATAAAAGGCCATCAGCACAACAAGTGAATATCAACGCTTCATCCCAAAATTAGTGTTTGGCATCAGACAAAAACATATTTCATTACTAGTATGAGTGCTCATGATAGAGATATATTTTCAAAAGATATTTGTCCAAGTATGAGATCTAGGTCAAGGTTTATACAATAAATAATGTTTCATATATAAAATCTACTTCAATTTCAGTCTCACAGTCTTCTTTAATGATGGCCAGGTGTAATCCTGAGAGGTTGTCAGCAATGACATTTTTTGTCACTTTGGCCACAGTAATTACAATGTCAAATTAATCCAAAAAAAGAATCCAATGTATCAATCTTGATATTACATCTCTCTTGTTCATTAGGTATTTAAGGGAGGCATGGTCTATATGGATAATGACTTTGGATTGAACAATGTATGAATAGAACATTTCGAAGGCATATATGATTGCTAGGAGATCCTTCTCCATAGTTGTATAAATAATTTGAGCTTCATTCATTTTGTGGATAACATAATAGATTGGAGAGAAGGTTTTTTACAATGTGTTGTATGAGTACAGATCTTACATCTAGGTCACTGGAATAACACATAATCTCTAACTCTTTTCTCCCAGTTGGGGTGATGATTAATTGAGATACAAACATATTGTTTTTCATTGTTTCAAAATCATTTTGACTGTCCTTGTTGAATTAGAAAGTAATGTTCTTTGAAAACAACTATTTCAATGGATTTGTGAATTTAGAAACGTCTTTTATGGAGAGTCCATAGAATGTAACAAGCCTAAGGAAACATATGGTCCCTTTTATGTTTGATGGTTATAGCAGATTCTTGAGCACCTTGATCTTTGAGGGATCAACCTTAATTCCTCTTTCTGAGATTTTGTGTCCCATAACAATTCCTCCCTGAACAATGAAGTCTAAATTTTCCCAATTCATCAATAATAATTTCTCCTCATAGCGTTGGAGGACCAATTCTACATTACTTAGACAAATATCAAATAACCTTCCATAGATGGAGAAATCATCCATGAATATTTCAAGAAATTATTTAGCCATATAATGAAATATGTGTGTCATGCATATTTGGAATGTTTCCGGTGATTTTCACATACCAAATAATATGTGCCTATACACAAAAGTACCAAATGGGCAGGTGAAGGTGGTTTTGGGCCAGTTAGTAGGGTCTACTACAATTTTCTTGTATCCTAAATAGCCTTCTAGAAAATAATAGAAATTGTGTCCTACGAACCTCTGAAGTTTTTTATCCATAAAAGGTAATAGAAGATGATATTTCCTTATTTTTTTATTCAATCATAAGTAATCCACACAAAATATCCATACAGTGACAATGCGTGTTGAAATGAGTTCATTATCACCTAGTGAATCCTGCCTTTTTGGGAACTACTTGGAGGGGACTCACTCATTCACTATCTGAGATAGGAATTATTTTTTCAATATACATAAGCTTTATAAATCCTTCATGAAAACCTCCTTTATTGGTGGAATGAGCCGCATCTATGTTTGTATTTTTTGTTTTTCATTTTATTCGAGTAAAATCTAGTGGGTTCACTCTAAAGGATGGATTCCCCTAATATCTATCACTCCCCCAGAAATTTATTTCTTCTGTATTTTTAATACATCAACCGTTTTTTCTTGCTGATCCTAATATATTTTGACATTTATAATTATGGGTAAAGAGAATAACTCTCCTATGTATTAGTAGTTCAACATACTGGGTAATGGTTTCAAGTCCAGATCGGGTGGTTTATCAATGGATGGGATAAACGGTGGAACATTGTCTATGGTAAGTGGTTAAAAAAAATATGAAATCCTCAATGTAATAGTCTTCTTCCGCTTCTAAACCTAAATCATCAATCTCTTTATCCGTAGCCATTTATTCCCCTCCCAACTGAGCGAGAGAGATGGCATGACAGTCAACCATAACATGGGAATGTTGTGAAACCTTTATCAGTTTAAACACTACTTATTTTCTCTGAATTTGAATATTATATATCCTTGATTAACATCAATCAAGGCCTTCCCTATTACTAGGTAGGGTCTTCTAAGAATTATGAAGACATATACATTCTCTTCCTTGACTAGAACAATAATTTCTATGGGAAAAATGAATTTTCCATCTTTAACCAGAACAACATCATGAATACAACATGGGTACTTAACTAAACGATTAGATAACAACAATTATACTCTTGATTCCTTGAGCTCTTGGAGTATTAGTTTGTGGAAAACACTAATCGACATCATGATAATGTTTCCTCCAAGATCACAGAGCACCCTTCCAAATTGGAATTCTCCTATTGCACACAGAATTGAAAAGCTTCCATGATCTATCATCTTTAGTAGGATTTTATGTTGTACGACAGCATAGAATTATTAATTTAATTAGATGACTCCAATACCTTATATCTTTCTATTTATTTATAGAAAGTCTGATAAATTTCTCATAAATATGAATTTGAGGGATTTCTTCAGCAAGAGTAATGTTGATATGAAATTTTTTGAACATTTAGAGGAACATTTTGTACTGATAATCCTACCTACCATGCCTCCCTATTTCTGGAAAGGGAAGAGGTTTATTTTATGGAGGTTTTGCTATATAAATGGGTTCCTTCAATTTTTATAGGAATTTCTATTTCTCAGTTGGTATTTATTCTACTTGTTCTGGTTTTTGTTTGGGCTCTTCATGTGGCCTTGTTTTCATTGGTTGTTATATGTCTAACACTTTTATGCTACTAATTACTATAGCCCTAGATTCCTCTCAATTGTATGTCTTTGTGTTACCAGGTAGATTTCCTTTTAATCTTTTAGATAAGGTTTTTGAGATCTAGACCATTTGAATCTCTATGTTTCTCAAAGCTACTTTTTTTTCATCTCTACGTCCTGTGCAGCCATCCATTGATCGGAATTTTGAACGAAAGATGTTTGGAGGTTATCCAATATACTTTGTAGTGGTGGTGGTGGATGTTTTAGTCTTGGCGGGTGGGTGGAAATTGTTGATGTTTTTGGGGCCTCCAGAGGGTTTTTGTGTATATTTTTTCTATAGTGGCCTTGGGATCAGGTTTATTGGTTGATATCCTGGTGGTCCGTGGTTTTAAAATAGAGATTGAACACTACACTATTGGAAATTTCCTTGAATTTTATGAGGCTTTTGTTGATCAGGTCTTTCCTAATAAAATAATTGTTTCTTTTACTTCTTAAATGTATGAGTTTGTTGATTATAATTTATGTAATTAAAATCATGTGGTTCCTCATAGCACTCAAGCTTCTTGGATAGCTTAGTATCCTTCAATTATGATAGGGTTGTTTGTTTGACCATATCATGGTCAGGTACATTGGAACAAATGGGAAAGGCCGAGGGTTCATATCCAAGATACTAATTCAATTAGGCTTTCCATGTTCAGATTTAATGGTATATTTAGTTATACAGATACATTGTTCAATCCCTACCAATAAGGAATCTATCTACTCATGGTGGGCTATGATGCAATTAAATAAACGATAGACCACGTACTTGATGGATTGAGTGACGTTAAGGAATTTGGGATCAAGCAAATATTTAGGAATGGTACTGAAATAGAATACACTAAGTAATTAATCACAAATAAAATATTTACTTGAAAAGGAGATAGGGAAATTTAATATAAATATTATGGTTGAAATAGAATGAGTTTAATAATAGAGGTTCCATGGCTCTTGTATTATGAAATACACAAATAATAAGTGTTTTAGAGCTTGATAGGGAACATGTGAAAGAATTCACAAAGGAGATGAAAGGGAGAAGAGAAGAAAATTCGGAATGCCCTCAAATATTCTACTACTCCACTACTTAAATAGGTATTTTTGGTCATGACATGTACCCAAGTTACACGACGTGAATCCAGGATCCATGTCACTTCCTCTGGATTTTGGATCTCTAGAGTGGCGCAAGGGTCTCTCATGAATTTAAGAGTTTTGAATGGGTATACGTCGTGAGAGTGTCATTCACGATGTGTACCTAGTATATATCTGATTTTTATGCGAACTCTCTACAGATTTCTCATCTGGGACTTTTTCTAGCTTCACTATGTGTGTAGTCTAGTCACTATATTTAGTGGCCTTTTCCTTCAGGATTCTTGGCATGGCCACTGCGTGGCTTCATGACTTCAGGAAGGCTATGATATTTAGGTACACGATGTTAGCTTCACCATCATGACCTATACTTGGATGGTCTTTTAATTTTTATTATTTTCTTTCTTGAAAAAATTTTAATATTTTATTCCTACAAAATTACACACATACAATGTGCATTCTAGAATAATTTTAATGAAAAGTATAATAAATTTATAGAAAAATGCATATATTAATTAGGATTATTTGGTGGTTTAAGGGGTTTAGGGGATTTTATGGTTTTTCATGGTTTAATGTTTTTTTGGTCATTTTATTGTTGTTTAGTTTATTTGATTTTTTAAAAAAGAAATCAATATTTATAAGTGTTTTGTTGTTTTCTGGGCGTTTTTGTGTTTTTATAGGTTTTAATAGTTTTTTTATTTCTAAATGTTCCATAGGGGTTTTTGGGTTTTAGGTTATTCCTTTTAATTTTATGGGGTTTAAGGGTTTTATTATTGGTTTTTTTGGGTTTTTTGGGTTTGTTAATGTTTTTATGGTTTTTAAGCGTTTTTAGGGATTCTTAGTTCTTTTAGGTTTTAAGGGTTTTTTTGGGATTTTAGGATTGTTTTATGGGTTTTAAGGGATCTAGAGTTTTTAGGATTTTGGGGGATTTTATATTTCTTAGGTGGTAGAGGGGGAGTTAGGTTTTTCTGTATTTCAATGGGTTTTAATGTTTTAATGGATTTTTATTGGTTTTTATTGGTTATAGGGGTTTTTAGGGTTGCATAAGGGTTTTTGGGGTATTTTTGGTTTTCTAAGGGTTTTTAGGGGTTTTCAGGGTTTTTAGGGGGTTCTGGTGATTTTAGGGTTTTAAGGGTATATATTCTTTTTTATGTTTTTTTTGGGTTTATTAGAATTTTGTAAATGTTCTTAGGGGGTTTCAGGGGTTTTTACTGATTTTTAGGGGTTTTCGATCTTTTTTAGTGTTTTCAGATTTCATTATTGTTTTTTGGGTTTTTTCTTTTCAGGGGTTTTTGGTTTTTGGAGTGTTGATTATGGTTTTTAAGCTATTTTATGATCTTTTATGTTTTTTATGGGTTTTAGGGTATTTTATGTTTTAATGGGTTTTAGGTTATTTGGTTTATTTTTAGTGTTTTTGGGTTCTTTCAGTGGTTTTAGGTGTTTTGAGGTTCTTTAAAGGTTTTTTATTTTTTGGTTGATTTTTGGGGTAATAAAGTTTATAGGTTTTTTAGGGTTTCTATGGTTTTTTATGTTTTTTAGGGTTATGAATTTTTTAATGGGTTTTATTTGTTTTTATGTTAATATGTTTAATTTGGGTTTTAGGGTTTTATGGTTTTTAATATTTTAAGGGGTTTTAGGGTTACATTAGTGTTATTATGGGCTTTAGGGTTTTGAGTTTTTATTAGTATTTTTAGGAGTTCTTATAGTTTTATGGTTTTTATAGTTTTCTATGGTTCTGATGGTTTTCTTTGTGTTTTTTCAGATTTTAGTGTTTTTAGTGGTTTTTAAGAATTTTTGGGGGTTTAGGGTTTTTAGGTGTTCTAGGGTTCTCAGAGGGTTTTAGGGTAATCAGAATGTTTTGGGTATTTTTTTGTTTTTTGGTTTTTTTCATTTTTTTTTTTGGGTTTATTAGGGTTTTAAAGGGTTTTATGGGTTTTATTTTTTTATGGTTTTTTTGTTTTGTTTTGTTTTTTATGATATTAGGAGTTTTTAGTGTTTTTCAAGATTTTTTATGGGTTTTAGGGTTTTAGGGTTATTATTTATAGTGTTTAGGGTGTAGTTTATAGGGTTTAGGGTTTATGGTATGTGGTTTAGTGTGTATAATTTAGGGTTTATGGTTTAGGGTAGAGGGTGAAGGGTATAGGGTTTTGGGTTTTGCTTTTTGCTTTTTGATTTTTTGTTTTTGGGTTTATGGTTTATGGTGTAGGGTACCGGGTATAGGGTGTAGGGTATAGGGTATAGGGTTTAGTGTTAAGTTTGAAATTATAGGGTTTAGGGTGTAGGGTATAATGTGTAGGGTATATGATTTAAGGAGTATGGTTTAGGGTGAAGGGTGTAGGGTAAAAGTATTTGGATGTAGTGGTTATGTTTTAAGGTGTAGGTTATATGGTTTGGGGTGTAGGGTCGACTGTTTTTGTTGTATGGTATAAGTTATTGGGTGTAGGGTTTAGGGTTATGGGTGTAGGGTATAGGTTTTTGGGTGTATTTTTTAGGGTTTAGGGTATTGGTTATAGGGTATATGGTATTGGGTTTTGGGTTTAGGGTTTAGGGTTTAGGGAGTAGGGTATAGGGTTTCAGGTGTAGGGTTTGTGGTTTGAAATTTGGGGTATAGGGTTTTGGTTGAAGGGTTAATAGTGTATGGTATAATGTTTAGGGTGAAAAGCTTTTGTATTAGGGAATATGGTGCAGATATTAGGGTATAGGGCATAAGGTATAGGGTTTTAAGAGTTTTTTTATGGTTTCAATGGTTTTTAGGTGTTTTATGATTTTATTGTTTTAGGGGGTTTTATGATTTTTATATATTCTTATTTATTTTATTATTTAGTGTTTTATGGTTACTATTGTTTATTATAGTTATTAGGTATTTGATGGTTTTATAGGGGGTTTAGGTATTTTGGGGGTTTTTGGATTATTAGGGTTTTTATGTTGTTTTAATGGTTTTAGGAGATTTTATATATTCTGGTTTTTTTGGGTTTTTAAATTTTAAGGGTATTTATAGTTTTTCATGTGTTTGATTAGGGGTTTTATGGTTTTTATGCTTATCACATTTTTTATGGTTTTTCAATTTTTTTCGGTTTTTAGGGGTTTTAAAGTATTTTTTTCTGGTTTTCATTGCTTTATGGTTACTTTGGGGGTTTCAGGGTGTTTTTATTTTTAAATTTTTTTTCATATAACTATGGTTTTTATAGATTTATAGTTTATATTAATTTTTTAGGGTTTTTTTAGGGGTTTTGAGAGGTTTTAGGACTTTTGTAAAGTTATTTTTATTTTTTTTTGGGTGTTTTGGGATTTTTTAGTGTTTTTATGAATTTTAGGGTTTTGGTGTTTTGTTTTTTAGTTATTTGAGTGGTTTTAATGTTTATAAGGGTATTTATAATAATTTTAGGTTTTTATAGGGGATTTACGGTCTTTTGGGTTTTTAGGGTTTTTAGGGACTTTTAGTGCATTTAATGTTTTTAGGGTTTTAAGGTATTTTAGAGGTTTTAGGGATTTTATTGGGTAGTGGAATTTTGGTTTTTACTAGTTTTTAACATTTAAATTTATTTATATTTTATTCAGTTATAGTGTTTTAGATAATTATATGTCTTTTTTGGAATTTTTATGAATTTTTGGGTTTTTAGCAGTTTTTAGTTTTTACGTTTTTGTTTTGGGTTATTTGGTTATAGGGTTTTTGGGTTTTTATGTTTTTATGGGGTTCTTATGATTTTAAGTAATTTTTATGGTTTCTTGGGGTTTATTGTTTTTAATGTTTTAATGGGTTTTAGGTATTTTTAGGATATTTATGGACTTTTTGGAATTTTAGGGTCTTTATGGATTTTAGGGTCCCTTTGTGTTTTTTAGTTTTAAGAATTGTTAGGGGTTTCTAAGGGTTTTATGGGGTTCTAGAGGGTATAGGTTTCATTTAGATTTCTTTTAGGGTTTTTATGGTTTGGTAGGGTTTAATTAAGGTTTCTAGGGTTTTTAGGGGTTTTAGGGTTTTAAAGGTTTTTTGTGGTTTTAGGGGTTTAATGGATTTTTAGTATTTTTTGGATTTTTGAGGGTTTTCTTGGTTTTTTGTGGTTTATGGGTTACTTGTGTATTTTAATGCTTCTAGGGTCTTTTAAGGTGTCTAGGGTTATTATGGTATTTTTTCATTTTTAGTGGTTTTTGGGTTTTATGTTTCTTTTAGTGTTTTGTGGGGCTTTTAGAGTTTTTTTTTGCTTTCTAGGGGTTTTAGGGCCGTCTAGGGTTTTTAGGTTCTTTTATTGTATTGTATGGTTTTGGGTTCCTTTTATGGTTTTTAGTTAGTTTTAGGTTCCATTATGGGTTTTACTATTTTTATGATCCTTTAGGGGTTTTCATGGTTGTTAGGGTCGTTTAGGGTTTTTAGGGTCCTGTTAGGGTGTTTTAGAGTTTTTAGGGTCATATAGGGTTATTAGGGTTTGTATAATTATTTACTATTTTTAGATTCCTTTATGGGTTTTAAGGTATTTTATGGTATTTTAGGGTTTTTTATGCTTTTTAGTGACTTTTAGGGTTTTTTGGATTTTAGAGACTTTTAGGGTTCTTAGAGTTTGTTTGGGATTTAGGGTCATTTGTGGGTTTAGGTTCTTTTAGGGGTTTTGAGTGTTTTTAATTGGTTTTTATGGATTTAGGGATTTGAGGTTTTTTAGGGTTAATATGTTTTTTATAGTTCTTTATGGGTTTTTTGGGTTTTAGTGTCTAGTGTTTTAGGGGTTTCTTGGATTTTTAGATTTTTTTTTTTGTTTTTATGTGTTAAAGGTGTTTTAGAATTTTTTAGGTGTTTTAGGATTTTTTTATCTTTTTATTATTTTTAATTTTCGTTGGTTTTTTTGTTTTCCACAGTTATTAGGGTTTATTAGGGGTTTTAGGGTTTTATAGTGTTATAAGGGTTTTAAAGTGTTTCTTTAGGTTTTTAGGGTATTAAGTATTTTTAGGGCACATTTGTTGTTGTTACAGATATATTGATATTTTTAGTTATTATGGGTTTTAGGGATTTTAGGGGATTAAAGGGGTTTTAGGGTTTGTTATAGTTTTTCATGTCTCTTTATAGGGTATTTGGTGGTTTTAGGCCTTTTAGAGTTTTTAAGGTTTTTAATGGATTTAGGGTTTTAGGGGTTTTAGTTTTTCCAGGATTATTTTATGCATTTTGGGGTTTCAGAGTTTCATAATTTCATTATATATTTATATGGGTTTTAAATGTTTTTTGGAATTTTTAGAGTTTTATGGCTTATATGAGTGATTTAGTGCTTTTAGAGACTTATGGGTGGGGGGTTAGTGTTTTATGGGTTTTTAGGATTTTTAGGGTATTGTATGTTTTTTAAGTTTTAGGGAGTTTTATTGTTTCAGGTTTTGTGGTTTTTATGGAATTTAAGGGCGGTTAAGATCTTCTAGAATTTTTTGAAGGTTTTTGGGCCTTTTTAGAATTTAATGGTTTTTAGGGTATTTTATTAATTTTTATGTTTTAGGGCGTTTTTTTGTTATCTTAATTTTTTTAGGTATTTTTGGGTTTCTAAAGGTTTTAATAATTTTTTAGTGTTTTTAGTGTGCTTTTTGAGATTTTAGGGGTTTATGGGTGTTTTGGTGTTTTATTGTCTATTTTAGAGTTTTTAGGGTTTTGAGGGTTTTAAATACTTTTAAAGGTATTAGTATATTTATGGTTTTAGGGGTTTTAGGGGTTTTCATGTTATTTTGGGGGTTTATGGTGATTTTAGTTTCTGTCGAGTTATGAAGGATTTTTTTATTTTTATCAGTTTTTTCTGTTTTTAGGGAATTTTTAGGGTTTTTAAGGGGTTCTAGGTTTTTAATGCTTTCATATTGGGTTTTATGGTTTTTATGATTTTTAATGATTCTTGGGTTATTTTATTTTTTGGGGTTTTTGAGTTCTACGGTTATTTAGAATTTTTTTTGGGTTTTAGGGGTTTCTATATTTTTGGGATTTTCATTTATTTTAGGTGGTTTTAGGGGTTTCTAAGTGTTAAAGTGTTTTTTGGTTTCTCAGTGTTTCAAAGGTTTTAGGGTATTAAAGGGTTTTTTGGGTTATTTGGTTTTTGGGTTTTTTAGGGGTTATAGGGTGTTTAAGGATTTTTAGCGTTCCAATTGGGTTTTTTAGATCATGTACGTTTTTAGGGGTTCAAGGTATTTTTTTGGGATTATAGGGTCCTTTGGATTTTATTGATTTTTATGGATTTAAGATGCTTAAATATTTTTAGGGATATATTTTTACGGGTTTTTTTAGTTTTTAAGGTTTTGCTAGGTTCTTAATTGTTTCTAGGGGTTTTGGGTTTTTAGTGTATTATAAGGGATTTTGGGTTTTTTAGGGTTTTGGAGTTATTTTATTTTTTATGTTGTTTTTTGGGTTTTTGATGGTTAATTATTATTCTTTGGGTATTTATATATTTTTAGTGTTTTTAGGGGTTTTCATGGTTTTTAGGGGTTTTGAGGATTTTTAGTGTATTTAAGGGTTTTATGGTTTTTGGGGATTTTCAGTTTTCATGATTTTGTGGGGGTATTTGGGTGTTTTGGGACTTTTATGGGGTTTTAGGTGTTTTTATTATTTTTAGGGGGTTTCTTTGAGATTATCATATTTTGGGATTTCTTTGTTTTTATGATTTATTTAGTGTTTTTAAGGGTTTTATGGGCTTTTAGGGGTTTTACGGTTTAGGGTATTTTATCATTTTAAAGGGTTTCAGGGGGGTATTAGTGTATTTAGGATGTTTTATGGTGTTTTTAAGGATTTTAAGTTTCTAGGTTTTATTGGGTTTTTATGGTTTTTAGATTTTTTATAAATTTTTGGGTTTTTAGTGTTTTTAGAAATTTTAGGGTTTTCTGGTTTTTTATTGGTTTTTTATTGGTTTTAGGGTTTTAAGGGATTTCTGAGATTTAGGTGGGGATTTGAGGTTTTTAGGGTATTTATTGTGATTTATGGTTTTTTTACTAATACTTTTATGATTTTTTTGGGGGTTTATGAATTTTAGGTTTTGTGGTTGTTTTGAATGTTTTTTTTATGATTTTTAGTATTTTTATGGTTTTTTAGGTTTTTATGGTTTTTAGCATTTATTATGTGTTTATGGGGGTTTTAGATTTTTTAATATTTATAGGTTTTTCAGTTTTTTAGGTTTTATTATCTATTATAAGGGTTATATTACTTTTTTGGTTTTTAGGGAATTTAAATTTTGTATGGGTTTTAGGTAATTTCAGATGTTTTAGGTTGTTATGGTTTTTACTATTTTTAGGGTCATGAATGGTTTTATATATTTTATGGTTTTGGGGGTTTTATGGTCATTTATGTTGTTTTATTGCTTTTAGGATCCTTTAGGGTTTGGAGGGATTTTTTTTTCATTTAGTGTATTTAGGGTCCTTTAGGTTTCTTTTGTGGTTTTGTGGTCATTAAGGGTTTTAGGGTTTCTAGTTTCTTTTTGGTTTTTTAGAGTTTTTAGTTCCCTTTATGATTTTATGGCCATTACAGTTTTTAACTTCATTAGTGTGTTTTAGTGTTTTTAGGTTTTTCATATTCTTTAAGGTGTTTAAGGTGTTTTATACCCTTTTAGGGGTTTTAAGGTTTATAGTTTTTTAGGGTTCTTTTAGATTTTGATATCTTTTATGGGTTTTAAGATCTTTTAATGTCTTTTATGGTTTTATGGGTATTAAGGAAATTCTGTGTTTTGAGAGGTTTAAGGTGTTTTATGGACTTTTATAGAATTTTTATGGGTTTTTATGGATTTTAGGGGTTTAGGTATTTTTAGGTTTCTAGGGGGTTTTAGTGTCTTTTTTGGATTTTATAGTTTTTGGGGGTTTATGAGTTTTTAGTGTCCTTTAGCGGTTTTATGGATTATATGGTTTTTTGGGTATTTATGGATTTTTGGGGTTTTTATATTTTTATGTCTTTCTAAGGTTTTTATGGTATTTAGGGTTTTTTATGGTTTTCTGTTTTTTAGGGGTTCAAATGGGTTTTTGTGTTCTTATATTCATTAGTCGCTTATAGTGGAATTAATGGTTTTGGGGTTTTAGGGTTTTAATAGTTTTCATATATTTTAGGGTTTTAGGGATTTTAGTGATTTTTAGGGAACCATAGCGAATTTTAGTGCTTTTATTAATTTTTCATGTTTTTAATAGTTTTTTTGGGGGGGGGGGTTTATGATTTTTTGGGGGTATTAATGATTTAATGTTGTTTGGGGTTTTAGGGTTTCTAGGATTATCTTTTGGTTTTTAGGGATTTATTTGATCTTTTATGGTTTTAGTGTTTTAATTATATTTGGGGGTTTTATAGTAGAAAGGATTATTTTTAAGGTTTGTAGTTTTTTTAGAGTTTTTGAGGGTTCTAGGGTTTTTAGGGTTTTTATGTTTTTAGGTGTTTTATGTTTTTTAGGGTTATAAGGGCCATCTATTATTTTTAGGGATTTTAGGATTTTTTTTGAAAATTTATTGGGATTAATGTTTTCGTGGGTCTTCTAGTGTTCTTGTTGGGTTTTAATGTTTTTAGGGGTTTTAGGGTCTTTATAGGGCTTTTATGTTTTTAGGGATATTTGTTATTTTTTGTCTTTTAAGAATTTTTGGGGATTTTAGAGTTTTTAGGGTATTTAATGTTTTTAGGGTTTGTTTTAGTTTTTAGGGGTTTATGGGTTCTTTGGTTTTTAGAGTTTTTATGTTTTTTGGGTTTTTTTGGGAATTTCAAGGGTTGTAGTGTTTTTTTGGGTTGTTCATGTTTTAGGGGTTTTATCAATTTTTTGGGTTCATTATAGTTTTAGGGAATTTTATCAATTTTTGTTGGCTTCATGGTATTTAGGATTTCTTATGTTCATGGGGTTATAATGTTTTCTTAGGGGGTTTAGGTTTTTTTAGGTTTTTGGGTTTCTAGGGTTTCTATGGATTTTAGGGGGTTTTATGGATTTTTATAGTTTTAGGAGTTATTAAGGTTTTTATGTGTTTTGAGGGTTGTTTTTGTATTTTGGGTTTTAAGGCATTTTATGGGTTTTACAGTCTTCTAGAGTTTTTATGATTTTTAGGGTCTTTTAGGGTTTATAAGGTTTCTAGGTTTTGTGGGTTATTTTTTGGAAATTTTTGTGGTCTTTAGGTATTTAGGGGTTTAATTTTTTTATGGTTTTTAATTTTTTTATGGTTTCTATATTTTTTTATGGTTTTTCTAGTTTTTTATTTATTTTTAGGGGTTTTATGGTTTTTATGTTGTTTTTAGGATTTTATGGTTTTTATGGTTTTCTAGTTGTGTTTTTGGATTTTTATGTTCTTATGGGCATTGGGTATTCATAAGTTTTCACAAATTTTCAATGCATTTGTGGTTTTAGGGGTTTTCATGTTTTTTTTGGGTTTTTAGTGTCTTTATGTATTTGAAGGTTTTTATGGGTTTCGTGGGTAATTAACCTGTTTTTTGGGTATTAAGGTTTTTAGGGGTTTTTAAGGTTTTTATTTTTTAGGGGTTTTAGGGTTTGTAAGGTTTTTAGGGGTTTTATGGTTTTTAGGGGTCTGGGGTTTTTGGCATGTTTTAGGGTCTTTTAAGGGGTTTTTTTGTTTTTTTGGTCATTTTTGGAGGATTTAATGTTTTTAGGGTTTCAGGTTTTCACGGTTTTTGGTTGTTTTAGAGTTTTCTTACTATTTTAATGGGTTTTATGGATTTTATTGGATTATATGAAATTTAAGGGTTTTTAGGATCTTTTTGGTTTTGAAATTTTTTTGGGGTTTATAGGGCCTTTTTATATCTTTTTAGTTTTTTAAGGATTTTTAGGGTTTTGTGGTTTTTACAGTTACTATAGATTTTTTTTGGGTTTTTAGGTGGTTTAGGGTTTTATGGGTTTTATGTTTTTTAGGGTTTTTTGGGTTTTCTGGGGGTTTTATGGTTTTTAATTTTTTGTTAGGTTTTTAGGCATTTCTAGGGTTTTTAAGAATTTTTAATATATTTATGCGCTTTCATAGTATTTAGGGTTATTAGGGATTTTTGGGTTTTTAGGGGTTTTAGGTTTAATGGGTTTTTTTTAGGGTTTTCGGTGAATTTTTTGGTATTTTAGGTAGTAAAATTTTTAGGTATTTAGAAGTTTTTTTTGTTTTTAGGTGATTTAGGTCATATTAGTTTTTATGATTTTTTAGGGGTATTTTATTTTTTACGGTCCACTAATGTTTGTAGGGTTTTGGGGCCTAATTTTGTTTTTGGTATTTTTATGGTTTTTTAGGTTTTAAGGGTCTTTTAGGGGTTTTAGTGGTTTTTTGGGTCGCTTATGGTTTTTTAGAATTTTTTGGGTCTTTGAGGATTTTTTTGTGGTTATATTTTTTTAGAGTTTTAGGTTCTTTTAGTGGTTTGAAGGTTTTTAGGTTCATTTAGCATTTTCAGGGGATTTAATGACCTTTTTGGGTTTTAGGGTCCTTTGGTGTTTTATGATTTTAAAGGGGTTTTATTGTTTTTTATTATTTTAGGGGTTTTTAGTTTTTTATTATTTTTTAGGGATTTTATGGTTTTTTTGTTTATTGTAATTTCTAGGGTTTTTAAAAAATTTATAGTTTTTTAGAATTTTGGATTTTTTTAGATCTTTAAGGGTTTGTAATGCTTTAATTTTTGTTAGATGTTTTTTGGTTTATAGGTTTTTTGGTTGTTTGGGTAATTAGGGGGGTTTTATGGTTTTAGTGTCCTTTAATGTTTTAGTGTTTTAGGGTCTTTTATATTTTTCAGACTTTTTTGGGTTTTTAGGGTTTTAGGTGATTTTAGGTTCACTGGGTTGTTTGGGGCTTTTTGGGTCAATTGTGATTTTTTAGAGTTTTCTAGGTTCTTTTAGAGGTTTATGTAGATTTTGATTTTTTTGGGTTTTAAGGTATTTTAGTGTTTTTAGTCATTTCAGTGTCGTAGTATTTTAATGGTTTAAGGGTCTTTCAGGGATTTTAGGGTTGTTTTTGGTTTTCACGGTCCATTAGTTTTTTCAAGTGTTTTATCACTCTTTAGTGTTTTAGGATTTCCTATTTCCCATTAGGGATGATAGGGTCCTAGAGGTTTTTATGGTATTTTAGGTTTTTAGGGTCCTTTCCAGTTTTTAGGGGTTTTTAGAGTCATTTAAGTGGATTAAGGGTATTTTATAGTATTTTGTAGGTTTTTTTGGTTTCTTAAGTACCTTTTATGTTTTTAATGCGATTAAGGGTCTTATAATGGGTTTTAGGGTATTTTATGTTTATGGATGGTCTTTGGAGTGTCTTTTTGGTTTGAGGTTATTTTTGATTTTTTGAGGCGTTACAAGGTGTTGTAGGGGTTTTTGGAATTTTTTGGGTTTTTGGGATTTTAATCATTTTGGATTTTAGCGTTTTTAGGGGCTTTTGTGTTACTTTTTATTTTTAAGGGTTGTATGGATATAGGTGTTTAAAAGTTATTTTAGTGTTTTTCATTTTTAATTAGTTTAATTGGTTTTAGGTTTTAATGATTTTTTAGGGGTTTCAAGGGTTTTATTTGTTGGTTGTTTTAAGGGTATTTGGGGATTTTAAGGTATTTTAGGGGGTTTAGGGTTTTTTATATTATTAGGTATACATATATTTTTTAAGATTCATGGGAATTTTTATGGTTTCTATGGGGTTTTTTTGTTTTTGGGGGTTTTATGGTTGGGGGGGATTCATGGATTTTAATGGGTTATTGGGTTGTTAGGGTTTTTTGTTGGATTTTCAGTTTTTAGTTATTTTATGATTTTGGGGGGGTTTGGGGTTTTAGGTGTTTTTAGGGTTTTTTTTAGGTTTTTAGTGTAATTGGGGTTTTTATGTTTTTTATGACTTTTTGTGTGATTTGGGGTTTTAGGTTTTTATAGGGGTTTTAGTGTTTTAATGGTTTTTATGTGTTTTATGGGTTTTAATGGACCATAAGTGTTTTTAATGTATTTATGAGTTTTAAGAGTGTTTTAGGGTGGGGTTTTTTTGGGTTTTAATGTTTTTAGGGTTTTTTGAAGTTTTAGGGGGTTTTAGGATTTAGGTATTTTTTCTAGTGTTTTATAGTGTATTCTGGATGTCAAATATATGTAGGGATTTTTAGGGGTTTAGTAGTTTTTAGAGATTTTGATGGATTCTAAGGTTTTAAATAGTTTTAGGTGTTTTTAATAGTTTTAATATTTTTTAAGGGGGTTTAAGGTTTTATGGGTTTTATGTGTTTTTAGTTGTTAGGGGGTTTTTTGGTTTTTAAGGAAATTTTAGGGTTTTGGGTGTTTTTAAGTGTTTTAAGATTTTTTAGGGTATTCTTTTGGTTTTATAGTTTTTAAGGGATTTTAGTGTTTGTAGGGTGTTTTATTCATTTAGGGGTTTTTGGTTTTTGAATTTTTTATGGTGTTTAATGCTGTGAGCGTATTTTAGTGGTTTTATGGAGTTTTAGTGTCTTTTAAGGATTTATTCGGTTTTATGGTCTTTTGTGTTTTTAGGATTTTAGGTTTTTGTGTTTCTATGGACTTTTAGGGTTTTTGATATTATTTTGGGTTATTAGGAGTTTTAAGGGATGTTAGGGGTTTTCTGGATTTTATGGACTTTAGGGATTTTAGGTTTTTTAGTATTTTTAGGGGAATTTATGTTTTTTCTGGTTTTTTAATGTTCCTTATTGTTTTTAGGGGTTTTATGGTTTTAGTATTTTTTGAAGCTCTTATGGGTTTTATGATTCTTTGGGGTTTCGGGGTTTTCTTTTCTTTTTATGAGGATTATGGTTTCTTGTGTTTTGATAGGGTTTCTTATGGTATTCTAGGATTCATAGGATTTTCGTTAGATTTTTATGACTTTTATGGTTTTAGGGGTTTTAGGGATTTTATGTTTTTATGGATTCATAGGGTGTTTATGGTATTTTTATGATCATAGTTTTTTAGGAATATTTTAGGGATTTTAATGGGTTTTCATGGGTCGTAAAGGTTTTTTTTATGATTTTTATGTTTTTAGGTTTTTTTTGGGGGGGTTAATTTTTTAGATTTTTTTCGGTGTTTTTAGGGTTATAGGGTTTTACGGTTGTTTTATGGTTCTTAAGGTTTTCATTTTTCTCGGGTTTTAGGGGTTTTAGTTTTTTTTAGTAGTATTAATTATTTTAAGTGTTTTAGGGTGTTTAAAGGAGTTTTAATATCTTTTAGGTTATTTAGGGGAGTTAGTGGTTTTAGGATCTTTTTGGGGTTTTAAATGTTTTTAAGGTTCTTGTAGATTTTTTATGGGTTTTTATGGTTTTTAGGGGTTTTTATGGTTTTATGTTTTTATCATTTTTTAGGGTACATTGTGATTTTTAAGGGTTTGAGGAGGTTTTTGGATTTTAGGTCATTCTTTGGAATTTTAGTGTTGTTATGGTTTCATGGGTTTTTGGGTTTTAGGTTCAAATAAGGTTTCTAGGGGGTTTGGTTTTTAGGTTTTTAAGGTTTCTTTTGCGTTTTTTTTTGGATTTTTGTAGATATTTATGTGTTTGAACAAATTTAAGAGTTTTTTGGGTTTTGGGGGGCTTTGGGGAGGCAGGGGTGGATTTATGGGTTTTATTGGTTTTTAGGGTTTTTGGAGTTTTCTTTGGTGGTTTAATGGTTTTTAGGATTTTAGTGAGATTTATAGTATTGAACGAGTATAATTATTTTAGGGGGTTTTGGAAATTTAGTGCAAAGGAAGATGCAGGGTCAGGCTATTCCAGAACCCCCCAAATTTATTAGAAGAAAAGACATAATAGACTAGGGGGAGGGGTCAAACGACCGACACCCAAAATCCCTTAGCATACCAAAACCTAGAAAACCCAAAAAAACAAAAAAGAACACAAATAGAAATAGTAAGAGGCCACTAACAACACCATTAACTGCAGTTTCATCACTTCCCATCCAAGCAGTAACTAGCAACCAAAGCTCACATCAAAGCAGCAACCATCATCCAATCTCAAAAATTCCAGCATCTAGCACCTCCTCACTAAGAAGGTCCACCACAAGCAGCATAGTACCATCCGCACCAAGTTTAAACCTGTAATATTCACCACATTCTAACCAAATAGCAACTATCCCATATTAGCATTACCATCATCAATTGTCTCCATGCCAATAGGATCAACCGTCAACATCACACACCCATTACCGTCAGCAGCCTCCAACACCTCCTCACCATGAAGATCCACCACCAGCTACTTAGAACCACCAGCACAAAACTCATAACCAACAGATTCATAATGTCCCAGTCCATTAGGAAGTAGTACCCATCACCAACATTTTAAACAACCAATCACTCCTTCTACACCAAAAAAACCCAGCATTGAATAACATCCTATCTCTCACATTGGAAAAGACATATTACAGAAGCAGCATCAGAAACATCAAATATTCTAGAAAAATCTTGACCAAAGACTCAATCATAACCCTAACCAAATAGAATACCCATCCTGCAAGCCAAACCACCAGCATAAAAAACCATAGTAGCATAAAAAACAAGCACCCACTAAACTATAGAAGGTAGAAATCAAGAAACCCTGGTACACCAAAAAATTACAGGATGCACACCGTAGGAGAGAAAACATACAAGATTCAAAGTGCCATCTGAGTAGAAACCAAGTAGTGAAGCAGAAAGCTGGAGTAGTTGTGTGACCATTGAGGAAACCAGAACCCAAGTCACCGAGACAACCTCCTCTGTCATTGATGTCTTAAACCCCACTGACTCAACCATGGAATCCCCAGATCAGAAAGATTGACCCCATTCCGCATCTGAGGTCTAGAAGGAATCTCGACCGCTAAGGAGTCTTCAGCTTTGTCACCATCCATATCGTAATTATTTGAAGACCACATGATCTCCAAAGTCTCTGAATATCGGATGTGCCCGAGATGGATCAAATCCCCATCCAAGGCCAAAATCCGCAACGTTCGGGGATGTCGAAGAAGATGAAGACCGAGATCTACCACCATCTTGATTCTGGAGAGCACTACCAGAGCATACCGTCACTGAGAACTGGGGATAAGTGGCAATCTAATGACAAAATTCGAAGAAAAGACTAGGGTAAACCTAGAAGAGGCAGAAGGTGAGAGAGGGAGCTAGGGGAGTGCACCACCATCCTCGTTATCTATTTAGGGGTTTTAATGGTTCTTTATTTTTTTGGGTTTTTTTAATGTTATATAAAAAATTTATTGTTTTTAGGATTTTTTTGTTTTTTCAGGATTTTTTGGGGTTTTTTGGTTTTGGGGTTTTTAGGGGTTATAATGTTTTTAGGTGTTTTAGGATGTGTTAGTGTTCTTAAGTTATTTTATAGGTTCAAAGGTCTTTTATGGTGTTATAATTTATAGGTTCTTTTAGGGTATTTCATTTAAGTAAGGGTTTTAATTATTTTTATATTTTTAGTGGTTTTGGGTTTTTTAATATTTTAGTGTTTTAAGGGTATTCAGGGTTTCTAGGGGTTTTAGTTTTTTATATACTTTTAGTTTTTTTAATGGATTTATGGTTTTTATATATTTTAAGGTGTTTTTGTGTATTTTAAAAATTTAATGGTTTTTATTTCCTTTAAGGGTTCTAGAATTTTTTGTGTTTTAAATGAATTTTAGGGGTTTCTCTAGGTTTTTAGGGTTCTTATTGTCTTTTGGAGATTTTTTGGTGTTTTGGGGGTCTTTTGAGTTTTTAAGGGGTTTTAGGTAATTAAATATTTTTCAGGTATTTTTTATATTAAGGGATTTCGAATGGTTTTCAAGGTATTTTAGGGATTTTATGGTATTTTAGGGTCATTCAACGGGTTTAGGGGTATTTAGGTTATTTAGGGTGTTTAGGGGTTTTATGTTTTGTATTAAGGTTTTTAGGGGTCTTAGGGTATAACAAGGTTTTTTTTTGGGTTTTTTGGTGTTTTTAATGTTTTTAGAGACATTTTATATGGTTTACTGTATTTTATGTGTTTTTAGATTTTTTAAATCTTTTTGGATTTTAAGGTTTTTAAGTATTTTAAGGATTTTTTGGATTTTTTGGATTTCTTGGGTCTTTTAGTTTTGTAGGGTCTTTTGGGTTTTAAGGGTTTTCGGGGTATTTGGGGTTTTATGGGATTTTAGGGTCTTTCGGGGTTTAGGGACTCTTAGTATTTTTTTCAATGTAGTGGTTTTTTTCTTTCTAGGATTTTTATTTTTTCTTAGGATTTAAAACAATTGTTATGGTTTTAGGGGTGTTAGATATTTTTAGGGGTTTTTAGGTTTTTAGGTTTTTAGGTTTTTAGGGGATATAAGGGTTTTGGGATATTAAATATTTCTATTTCGGTTTTGGTTTTTTTGGGGGGGGGGGTTAGGTTTTTTTATTAGGAGTTCTTGGATGTTTTAAGGGTTTTCGAGTGTTTGAATAAATTTTACAGCTTTAAGAGTTTATGGTTGATTTAGGGTATTTAGGGGGTATTAGTGGTATACGGGCATTTTAGTATTTTTATCAATTTAACGGCTATTATGAGTTTTAGGTTTCTATGGGGTTTTTGGTTTTGGAGGGGGAGGGTGTTATGGGTTTAAGCGTTTTAGGGGTTTTATGGATTATATTAGGATATTTTAATTTTTTATGGATTTATGGATTTTTAGGGCCTTTAGTGTCTTTTAGGGTTTTAGGTTTGTTATGATTTATAGTGTCCCTATAGTGTTTTAGTGTTTTACGATTTTTTATGGTTTTTTGGTGTTTAATGGATATAGGGTATTTTACTGTTTTATAGGGTTTTATACGTTTTTAGGGTTTTAGGGTCTTTTAGGTATTTTAGTGCTTTTGGTAATTTTTAAAATTTTATGGAACTTGTGGACTTTTATGGGGTTTAAAGGGTTTTCAATATTTTTAGGGTTTTTGGATTTTTTGTGTTTTTTTGGGTTTTTAGTGTTTTTAATGTCTTATGGTATTTAAATCTATTTAGCGGTTTTGTGTTTTTTATGATTTTTAGAGTTTTAAGGATGTTATGGTTTTTTAGTGTTTTGAGGTTTTTTTGGGTGCTAGGGTTTTAAAATATGTTTTTATGGTTTTATGGTTTTATATTTCTTTTCCTTTTTTAGCGTTTCTAGGTGTTTGGGGTGTTTAAGGGTTTTTAGTGTCCTTTATGGATTTTAAGTAATTTTTTTTCTTTTAGGGTTTTATGATTTTTAGTTTTTTTGTTGTTTTTATGTTTTTAGGGTCTGTTAGTTTTTTATTGTTTTTTTGGGAATTTTAAAGGTTTTAAGGTTCTTTTAGTTGTTTTAGGTTTTTTAATATATTATTTTATGTTTTTTTTATTTTTTTTCTTATGTTTTTTATGGATTTTTGAGTTTTTGAGTGTTTTGGGGTTTTTCTGGTTTTTAGGTTTTTAGGGGTTTTAGGGGTTTTCGGGGTTTTCGGAGTTTTAGAGTATTTATGGATTTAGGGGTTTGAAGGATTATTTTATATTTTTTAGAGTTCATTTAGATGATTTAGGTTTCTTTTAGGGGTTTTAATTTATTCAAGGATTTTAGTATTTTTATAGGTTTTGTAGGGTTTCTAGTGATATTTATATTTTTTAATTTTATTGTTGTTTTAAGGGTTTGAGGGGTTTTAAGATCTTTAGAGGCTTTATGGTTTTTTGGGTGTTTAGGGTTTTTATGACTTTTGGTGTATTTAGTATTTTATTATATTTTTAGGGGTGTTTTGGGTTTTAGGTTATTTTAGGATTTTTTTAGGGGTTTTAGTGGTTTTAGGGTGCTTTTAGGGTCGGTTTGGGTTTTAGGGTTTTCAGTCGTTTGGGGTTTCTTACAGTTATTTAGGGTTTTTTGTATCTTTATGGGGCCTTAGTGATTTTAGGGGGTATTAAGGGTTTTTAGGTTTTTTACGTTTTTATACTACTTGAATGTTATTTAAAAGTTTTATGTTTTTAGGTTTTTATGGAATTTTTATGGTTTATTGGGGTTTTAGGATTGTTTTTTGTTTTATTATGTTTCTTATGTTTTTAGAGTTACTTGGGTTTTTAGGTGGATTAGGGATTTTATTTTTTATAGTGTTTTTAGGTTCTTTTACTGTTTTTCTGGGTTTTGGGGTATTTTATAGGATTTTAGGTTTTCAAGTGTTTTAGGGTAATTTTAGGGTGTTTTTTTGGGTCTATTATATTTTTAGGGTCTTTCTCAAATTTTAGGGTATTTACATTTTTTAGGTTTTATGTTTTTTAGTCTCTTTGGGTTTTTTGGTGTTTTTCAGATTTTTAGGGTTTCAAATTGTTTTTTGGGTTTTCTGGGTTTTAAGTGGTTTTTAGGTTTTTTTGGGTTTTAAGGACTTTCAAGGGTTTTAGACTATTGAGGTTTTATTTGGTGTTTTGGGTTTTAGGATATTTTTAATGGATTTATTTTTTTATGATTTTAGAAAATTATAGGAGTTTTATGGTTTTTAGCTGGTTATTTGGTTTTTTTATGTTTTATAGTATTATGTTAGTGTTTTGGGGTTTTTAGGGTTTTAGTATTTTTGTGTTTTTGTTGTTTTTCTAGTGTTTGGATTTTTTATGGTTTTTATAGTGTTTTATATATTTAGGGGTTTGAGATCTTTTAGGGTATTTAGTTTTTTAGGTCTTTTAGATAATTATAAGTACTTTTATTGTTTTAGGGGTTTTTGGGTATATTTGGGGGTTTAGGGTTTTTTGGGTTTTATAATCTTTTATAATTTTTAGGTTCTTTTAGGGTTTTGAAAGATTTATTATGGGTTTTAGGGTCTTTTATGGTTTAGGGTGATAGGTTTTGAGTTTTGGGTCTCAGTTTTAGGGTTTAAGGTGCAGGGAACTTGGTTTAGGGAGTAGAGATTATGGTTTAGGGGTTTGGGTATAACATTTAGGGTGTTTTGTTTAGGGATTAGGGTGTGGGTATAGGGATTAAGTTGTAGATTTTTGGGTTTAGATTTTATGGTATAGGGTCTGAGGTGTAGGGTTTCGGGTTTATGGTGTGGGGTATAGGGATATTGTGTTAGGGTTTATGGTGTATGGAATAGTGTTTTTGTTTTTTTTATGATTTTTAAACGTTTTATGGTTTTTATGGTTTTAGGATTATTCTGTGTTTTAGGGTTTTTCAGGTCCTATTTTTTCTATTTTTTATGTTTTTTTGTTTTTTTATGGTCTTTATGGTTTCAATGATTTTTAGAATTTTTTTGTGATTTTAAGGTTATTTGGGTTTTTTGTGTGTTTTGCGGTTCTTTATATTTTTTTGGATTTTAGGGATATAAGGAGTTTTTAGTTTTTTTTGTGTGGTTTTGGTGGGTTTTGGGGGATTTATGGAATGACGTGGTTTTATGGGGGGTTTTTTGTTTTTATTGGTTTTAGGGGTTTTAGGGTGTTTAATTTTTTAAGGGATTCTGACTTTTTTGGGGTTCTAGGATTTGAATGGGCTTTTAGTTTTTTAGTGATTTTGCGATTTTAGAGTTTTAGGTTTTTTATGGATTTTAGGGGTTTTAGGATTTTTAGGTGTTTTATGTGTTTTCAGGTGGTTTAGGGTTTTTAGGATTTTTTAGGTCATTTATTGTTTTTATGGGTTTATGGTATATTAATGATTTTTGGGGTTTTTAGTTCGCCTTAGGATTTGTTAGGTTTTTAGTGACTTTTTCATTTTTATTCTATTTTAGGCTTTTTATAGTTTTTCAGCCTTTTAAGGATTTTATGTTATTTTAGGGATTTCTATTGTCCATTGGTTATTTTACGGGTTTTAGGGCCTTTATTTTTTATAGTGTTTTCATAATGTTTTAAGGTTTTTTGGGTTTTTTGGGTTTTTATTATTTTTACATTTTTTTTCATATTTTATGGATTTCATAGGGTTTTAGGTTCCTTTAGTATTTTTTTATTGTTTTTAGGATATTTTAAGGTTTTTATGGTCTTTGGGGTTTTTGAGTTTTCATAGTATTTTTTTTGTTTTATGATCTTTTAGGACCTTTTAACAGGATCATGTGCTTTCAGGGTTTCTAGGGTTTTATGTTTTTTTGTATTTCTTTAGTGTTTTTACCTATTTTAGGTTTTTAGCATTGTCTATGGGTTTCTATGTCATTTTGTGTTTTTAGAGGTTAGTAGGGTTTTGGGTGGGGGGGGGGTTGAAGGTATTTTGTGTATTTTAAGGTATGTATTGGGTTTTTATTTTTGGGGGGATTTTATGATTTTTAGTGCTTTTTAGGGTATAGTGTTCTAAAGGGTTTATTTTGGGGGTTTAGGCTTATTTTACGTTTCCTTAGAGTTTTTATGGTTTCAGTGGTTTTAATGTGCTTTTAGGTGGTTTAATGGTCTTTTAGGGCATTTTAGGTGTTTTCGTTATTTATAGTTATTATGGTTTTTATGGGTTTTTATGATTTTTAGGGGTTTTATGTTTTTTTGTTTGTTAGGTTCTTTGTATTTTTTTTGGGTCTTTAGTTTATTATGTTTCTAGGGTTTTTGAGGATTTTTGGAGTCTTTTTTTGTTCCTTAGGTCATTTAGGGTTTTTTGTATTTTTAGTGTTTATAATGTTTTTAGGGTTTTTTCTAGGTTTTGTAGTGTTTTGTAGTGTTTTAAGGTTTTCTGATTTGATATGATTTTTTGGGTATTTTGGGTTTTATGGTATTTTGTGGGATTTAAATGGGTTCAGGTTGTTTTTGTGTTTTCTTGGTGTTTTTATGTATTTATATGGTTTATGGGTTTTAGTGTCCTTTTTGTATTTTTTGGTTCTTCAGTCATTTTAATTTTTTCTATAGTTTTTATGGTTTTAGGGTTTATATAGGTGTTTTTATGATTTTTATTTGTTTTATACTTTTATGGTATTTTAATTTTGTTTATCGGTTTTTATGTTTTTTAGTGTTTTTAGAAGTTTTATGGTTTTTTGGGGTTTTTAGGGTTTTAGGGTTTTTAGTGAATTTAAGGGGTTTTTAGGCGATTTGTGTTTTTTGGTTATTTAATTACTTTTAGGTGTTATTTAGTGTTTTTAATGTTTTTTTTAGAATTATTATTTTTTTATGTTCTTTTATGGTTTTCGTGGGTTTCTTGTTTTTTATGGTTTTTAGGAGATTTAATGATTTTTTAGGGGTTTTAGGTTTTTTAGTGTTTTTAGGGATTTTTATGGTCCTTTTGGGTTTATGGTATAGGTTTTATGCTTTATGGTGTAAATTTTAGGGTTTCCGATGTAGTATTTAAGGTTTAATGTGTATGGTTAATGTTTAGAGTGTAGTTTATAGGGTTTAGGGTGCAGTATTTATGTTTTGTGGTGTATGGTATATGGTTTAGAGTGTAGGTTTTGGGTTTAGGGTGTTGGGTATAGGATTATTGGTGTAGGGTTTAGGTTTTAGGGTGTAGGTTATATGGTTTTGGGTGTAGGGTTTTTCATTTGGATGCAGGGTAATGGGTATATGTTTTTTTGGGTCATTTCAAATTTTTGGGGTTTTTTGGATTTTTAAAGATTTTATTTATTTATTTATTTTTTGATTTGCATGTTTTAATTATGGATTTTATATTTTTTAGTTTTTTAGGGGTTTTAGTAATATTTTTGGTGTTTTTTTGGATTTATAATGGTTCTTAGGGGGTTTGGAGTTTTTTGGGTTTTTTGGGTCTTTTTGGTTTTAGGGTATTCTATGTGTTTTTTGGATCAATTAGGGTTTTTTGAGTTTTATGTTCTTTTATTGTTGTAGGGTCTTTTAGAGTTTTTTGTAATTTTTAGGCTTTTACGGGGTTTTAGCTCTTAGTGGGGTTTTAGGGGTTTTTTTTGGGTTTTTGAGTATTGGTTTTTTGGAATTTAGTGGTTTTAGTGTATTTTAGGGTTTTAGAAGTGTTCAGGGTTTAATTGGGGTTTTAGAAGATTTTTCAGTTCTTTGGTTCATTTTATGGGTTTTTTTATGGTTTATAGGGCCATTTTATGTCATTATGGTTTTTAGTGATATTTTTTTTTCTGGGGTGGGGGTTTCGTTTTAGTGGATTTTAGGCACTTTTAGTGATTTTTGGGGTTTTAAGGTCTTTTAGGGGTCCTTTTGGTGTTTCTTAGGGTATTAATTTTATTTCTGAGATTCCATGATTTTTTAGTATTTTTAGGGGTTTAGGGTTTTTTAATGGTTTTAGGGGTTTTAGGGTTTAATGATTTAGGTTTTTAGGGTATTTTGGTATATTTTAGAGGTTTTGGGTTCTTTTAGGGGTTCTTTGGGTTTGTATTGATTTTTATAGGGTTTTTAGGGTTTTACATGATTTTAAGCATTTTATAGAATTTTCGCGATTTTAGATTTTATAGGTCCCATTGGTAATTCGAACGTGTTTTAAGAGTTTTTAGTAGTATTTAGGGTTCTCATGGGTTTCTTAGCCTTTCTATGTGTTTTTAAAGATTTTTAATGATTTTTAGGGTATTTAGAATTTTTAGGTTTTTAGGGATTTTATGTATTTTTATGTTTTTAGTTTTTTTATGGATTTTTCTTTTCTTCATATTTTTTAAGGTTTTTATTATTTTTAGGGTTGTTTTAGGGTTTTTCGGTTTTTAGGGTTTAGAGTTTTCAGAGTAGAGTATAGAGTTTAGGGTGTAGCATATAGCGTTTATGGTGTGAGGTATATGGATTATAGTGTTGGGTATAGGGTTTACAGTGTAGGTTATAGGGTTTAGTGTGTTGGGTATTGGGTTTTGGATGTACATTATAGGGTTTGGGGTGTGAAGGGTTTATGGGGTAGATTATTAGGAGTTTTCATGTATAGGTTTTAGGGTGTCGTGTTTATGGTTTATGGAAGTAGGGTGTTGGGTATATGGTTATAGTTATTTTGTATAAGTTTTAGGATGTTGGTTATACGATTTAGCGTGTAAGTTTTAGGATTTATATTATAGTGTATAGGGTTTTTCGTGTAGGGTATAGGGTTTATGGTGTTGGGTATAGGGTTTAGGGTGTACGATTTAGGTTTTATGGTAGAATGTATAGGGTTTAGGGTGTATGGATTAGGGTTAAAGGTGTAGGAAATAAGGTTAAGAGTGTAGAGAATAGTGTTTATGTTGTAAGGTATTGAGTTTATGGAACATGTATTAGGGGTTAGGGTTTAGGGTTTGGGGTTAAGGGTGACGGGTACAGGGTTTAGGGTATAGGGGTTTTGATTTAGGGTGTATGGTATAGGGTTTATGGTGTAGGGTTTCTGATTTAGGGTGTAGGGTTTATGGTTTAGGGTGTTGGGTTTAGGATTTATGGTGTAGGGGTTTTTGGTCGTTTATATTTGTTATGGTTTTTAGGAGTTTTTAGGAGTTTTAGGATTTTTTTTTGTTTTTTAGGTTCTTTGTATTTTTTAGGGTTTTTAGTTTTTTATGGTTCAAGGGGTTTTAGGGATATTTAGAGGCTTTTATTGTTCCTTGGGTCTTTTAGGGTAAATTTTATTTTTATGGTTTATAGTGTTTATAGGGATTATTCTTGGTTTTGTAGTGTTTTTTAGTGTTTCAGGGTTTTATGATTTTTTAGGAATCTTTGTGTATTTTGGATTTTATGGTATTTTGTGTTATTTAAATTGGTTATGGATTTTAGGGTTTTATTGGGGTTTTTAGGTATTTATAGGGTTTTTGGGTTTTCGTGTTCTTTTTTTTTTTGGGTTTTTCAGTCATTTTAGTTTTTTTATAGTTTTTATGGTTTTATGGTTTATTTAGGTGTTTTTATGTTTATTATTTGTTTTATATTTTTATGGGATTTTAATAGATTTTAATGGTTTTTATGTTTTTTAGTGTTTTTATGATTTTTATGGTTTTTTTGGGTTTTTAGGTTTTTAGGGTTTTAATGAATTTAAGGGGTTCTTAGGTGATTTGTGTTTTTTGGTTATTTAATTTATTTTAGGAGTTATTTAGTGTTTTTATGTTTTTTTAGAATTATTATAGTTTTTATGTTCTTTTATGGTTTTCATGGGTTTATATTATTTTATGGTTTTTTGTTGATTTAATGGTTTTAAGGGTTTTATGTTCTTTTTCTATTTTTAGGGAATTTTATTGTCCTTTTGGGTTTATGGTATAGGTTTTATGGTTTATGGTGTAACATTTAGGGTTTAAGATGTAGTATTTAAGGTTTAAGGTGTAGGGTTGATGTTTAGAATGTATTTTATAGGGTTTATGGTGCAATATTTATGATTTATGGTGTATGGTATAAGGTTTAGAGTGCAGGGTTTGGGTTTAGGGTGATCGGTATAGGAATATGTGTGTAGGGTTTAGGGTTTAGGGTGTAGGTTATATGGTTTTGGGTGTAGGGTTTTTCATTTAGATGCAGGGTACTGGGTATATCTTTTTTAGGGTCATTTCAAATTTTTGGGGTTTTTAGGATTTGTAGGGATTTTATTTTTTTTATTTACTTTGGGATTTTCATGTTTTAATTAGGGATTTTATAATTTTTAGGGTTTTAGGGGTTTTAGTAATACTATTGGGGGTTTTTTGGATTTATAATGGTTCTTAAGGTGTTTGGAGTTTTCTTGTTTCTAAGGTATTTAGTGTTTTAGGGTCCTCTATGGGTTTTTTGAATCAATTAGCGTTTTTTATGTTTTAAGTTCTTTTAGTGTTGTAGGGTCTTTTAGAGTTATTTGGAAATTTTCGGCTTTTAAGTGGTTATTGGCTCATAGTGGGGTTTGGGGGATTTTTTGGTTTTTTTTAATATTTATTGTTTATTTGGGATTTAGTGGTTTTAGGGTATATTAGGGTTTTAGAAGTGTTTAGGGATTAATGGGGGTTTTAGAGGATTTTTTTGGTTCTTTGGTTCATTTTAGGAGTTTTTTTTATGGTTTATAGGGCCATTTTATGCCATTATAGTAATTAGTGATATTTAGGGTTTTTAAGGGATGGGGGTTGGGTTTTAGTGTATTTTAGGCACTTTTAGTGATTTTTGGGGTTTTAAGGTCTTTTAGGGGTCCTTTTGGTGTTTCTTAGGGTATGAATTTTATTTCATAGTTTCCAATATTTTTTAGTATTTTTAGGGGTGTAGTGTTTTTTTATTGTTTTAGGGGTGTTAGGGTTTTATGTTTTAGGTTTTTAGGTTATTTTTGTTTATTTTAGTGGTTTTGGGTTCTTTTTGGGTTTCTTTGGGGTTTTTTTATTTTTATAGGGGTTTTAGGATTTTTAGGGTTTTTATGGATTTTTATAATTTTTAGGATTTTTAGGTATTTTTGAGTTTGTAGGCCCTATTGAGAATTTGGAAGAGTTTTAAGGGTTTTTAGGAGTATTTAGGGTTTTGATTGGTTTCTTGGCCTTTTTATGGGTTTTTATAGATTTTTTTTTTGATTTTTATGTTTGTTATAATTTTTAGGTTTTTAGAGATTTTATGTATTTTTATGGTTTTTAGTGTTTTAATGGATTTTTCAGTTTTTCATATTTTTTATATTTTTTATTATTTTTAGGGTTGTTTTAGGGTTTTTTGGTTTTTGGGGTTTAGAGTTTTCAGTGTACCGTATAAGGTTTAGGGTGTAGCGTATAACGTTTATTGTGTGAGATATATGGATTATAGTGTTGGGTATAGGGTTTACAGTATAGGTTATAGGGTTTAGTGTGTTGGGTACAGGGTTTCCGATGTACATTATAGGGTTTAGGGTTTGTAGGGTCTATGGTGTAGAGTATTAGGAGTTTTCGTGTATAGGGTTTAGGGTGTAGTGTTTAAGGTTTATCTAAGTAGGGTGTTGGGTATATGGTTTTAGTTATAGGGTATAGTTTTTAGGATGTTGGTTATAATATTTAGGGTGTAAGGTTTAGTTTATATATTATAGGGTATAGGGTTTTGGGTGTAGGGTATAGGGTTTAGAGTGCAGGGTTTAGGGTTCAGGGTGTACGATTTAGGTTTTATGGCACAATGTATCGAGTTTAGGGTGTATGGATTAGGGTTAAAGGAATAGGCTATAAGGTTAAGAATGTAGAGAATAGTGTTTATGTTTTAAGTTTTTGAGTTTATGGAAAATTTATCACGATTTATGGGTTAGGGTTTAGTGTTAAGGGTGACGGGTACATGGTTTCGGGTATAGGGTTTTTTTATTTAGGGTGTACGGTATAGGGTTTATGGTATAGGGTTTCGGATTTAGGGTGTAGGGTTTATGGTTTAGTGTGTTGGGTTTAGGATTTATGGTGTAGGGTAAAGTGTTTCGGGTATAGATTTAGGGTTTATGGTGTATGTTATAGGATTTAATTGGAATGTTTTTGGAGTTAGGGTGTAGGATATTGGGTTTAGGGTGTAGGGAATAGGGTTAAGGGTGCAATGTATAAACATTAGGGTATTGGTTTTATGGTTTAAGGTGTAGTGTATAAGGTTTGGGGTATAGGGTTTGGGGTGTAGGGTATTGTGTTTTCGATTTTCGGTTTTCAGTTTAAGAGTTAGGGATTATGATTTAGGGTTAAGGGTTAATGTTTTATGGTTCCGGGTGTAGGGTTAAGGGTTTACAGTATGTGTTTTAGGGTTTACTGTATAATGTTTATATTGTGGTGTTTATAGTTTAAATTTTGGGGTAGACAATTTAGGTTGTTGGGATTAGGGTATAGGGTTAACCGTATACTATTTTGGGTTTAGTGTTTAGGGTTTCAGGTGTAAGGTATTGTTGATAGGGTTTAGCGTTTAGCGTTAAGGGTGTATGGTATAAGGCTTCTGGTGTAGGGTATATAATTTATGGTGTTGGGTATTGGGATTATGTTTTAGATTATATTGTTGTAGGGGTAGGATTTATGGTGTAGGGTATCAGTTTTTGGGTGAAGAGAATTGGGTTTAGGGGTTAGGGATTGGATTTAGGGTCTAGGTTTTATGGTCATGGTTGTTGGGTATATGGTTTCATGTGATGTTTTTTTTAAGATGTAGGTTATAGGGTTTAGGGTTTAGGATTTAGGGTTAAGGGTCTATGGTATAACATTTGGGTGTAGGGTAAAGAGTTTATGTTGTAGGGTTTAGGGATTTGTGTGTACGGTTTAGGGTTCATGGTGTATGGTAGAGGGTTTAGGGTGTAGGGTTTAGTGGATACCTTTATGGGAGTTGGGATTTGGGTTTATGGTTTAGGTTTTAGGTTTTAGGGTGTCGAGTATAGGGTTTAGGGGGCATGGTTTTGGGTTTTGTATTTTTGGTGTCGGTTTTTTGGTTTTTGTAGGGTTTTTAGGGTTTTTATTGGGTTTTTTGGCCTTTTCGGTTTTCTGATAATTTAAGGATTTGTAGAGTTTTTAAGGGTGTTTTGGTTTTTTGGGATTTTTCTAGTTTTTTATGGTTTGGGAGGGGGGATCTGGTTTTTTGGTTTTTTAATTATTTGATAGTGTTCTAATGAGTTTTTAGGGTCTTTTGGGATTTAAGAATTTTAGGGTTTTTATGTATTGTAGCATTTTTGGGAAGGTTTTAGGATTCTTTTAGGTGTTTTATGTGTTTTTAGGTGGTTTCGGGTTTTTATGATTTTTTAGTTCATTTATTGTTTTTAGTGGTTTATGGTATATTAATGATTTTTTGGGGTTTTTAGTTCGCCTTAGGATTTGTTAGGTTTTTAGTGACTTTTTTGTTTTCTATCATCTTCTAGGGTTTTTATTGTTTTCGGGCCATTTATCGATTTTAGGTTATTTTAGGGATTCTTATTGTCCATTGGTTATTTTAGGGGGTTTAGGGCCTTTATTGTTTTTAGTGTTTTTATAATATTTTAAAGGATTAAGTGTTTTTTGGGTTTTTATTATTTTTATGTTTTTTTATATTTTATGGATTTCCTAGGGTTTTAGGTTCTTTTAGTATTTTTTTAGTGTTTTTAGGTCCTTTTAGGGTTTTTATGGTCTTTTGGGTTTTTGGTTTTTCATAGTATTTTAGTGTTTTAGGATATTTTAGTCCCTTTTAATGGGATCATGTGTTTTCAGGGTTTTTAGGGTCTTAATGTTTTTTGTATTTCTTTAGGGTTTTTACGTGTTTTAGGTTTTTATCATTGTCTAGGGGTTTCTAGGTCATTTGGGGTTTTTAGGGTTTTTTAGGGTTTTGGGTGGGGGGGTTGAAGGTATTTTTGGTTATTTATTGGTTTTATATTTTTGGGGGGCTTTTAGGATTTTTAGTGCGTTTCGAGGTATAGTGTTCTTAAGGGTTTATTTTGGGGTTTTAGAATTATTTTATGTTTCCTTTGGGATTTTATGGTTTCAGTGGTTTTAATTTTCTATTAGGGGGTTTTATGGTTTTTTTATGGTCTTTTAGGGGATTTTGGTCATTTATAGTTATTATGGGTTTTAGGAGTTTTTAGGATTTTTAGGGGTTTAAGGTTTTTTTTTTGTTTTTTAGGTTCTTTGTATTTTTTAGGTTTTATAGTTTTTTGTGTTTCTAGGGGTTTTACGGATTTTTAGAGTCTTTTATTTTTCCTTGGGTCTTTTAGGGTTTTTTTATTTTTAGGGTTTATAGTGTTTTTAGGATTTTTTTCTGGGTTTTGTAGGGTTTTTTTAGTGTTTTAGGGTTTTATGATTTTTTATGATTTTTTGGTTATTTTTGGTTTTATGCTATTTTGTGGGATTTAAATGGGTTCAGTTTTTTAGGGTTTTATTGGGGTTTTTAGGTATTTATAGGGTTTTTGTGTTTTAGTGGTCAATTTTAATTTTTTTTGTTTTTCAATAATTTTAGTTTTTTTATAGTTTTTAGGGTTTTAGGGTTTATTTAGGTGTTTTTATGTTTATTATTGATTTTATATTTTTATGGTATTTTAATGGTTTTTATTGGTTTATATCTTTTTTAGGGTTTTTAGGAGTTTTAAGGTATTTTCGTGTTTTTAGGGTTTTAGGGTTTTTAATGAATTTAAGGGGTTTTTAGGTGATTTGAGTTTTTTGGTTATTTAATTTCTTTTAAGAGTTATTTAGTGTTTTTATGTTCTTTTTATAATTTTTATTGTTTTATGTTCTTTTATGGTTTTCATGGGTTTATTGTATTTTATAGTTTTAGTGGATTTAAAGGTTTTAAAGGGTTTTTAGGTTCTTTTAGTGCTTTTGGGGAATTTTATGATCCTTTTGGGTTTATGGTATAGGGTTTATGGTTTATGGTGTAACGTTTAGGGTTTAAGATGTAGTATTTAAGGTTTAAGGTGTAGGGTTAATGTTTAGAGTGTAGTTTATAGGGTTTAGGGTGTTGTATTTATGTTTTATGGTGTATGGTATATGGTTTAGAGTGCCGGGTTTGGGTTTAGGGAGTTGGATATAGGATTATGGGTGTAGAGTTTATGGTTTAGGGTGTAGGTTATATGGTTTTGGGTGTAGGGTTTTTCCTTTAGATGTAGGGTACTGGTTATATGTTTTTCGGGTCTTTTCGAATTTTTGGGCTTTTTATGATTTTTAGGTATTTTATATTTTTTCTTTTAGGATTCTCATGGTTTAATTAGGGATTTTATATTGTTTAGGGTTTTAGGGGTTTTAGTAATACTATTGGGGGGTTTTTTGAATTTATAATGATTCTTAAGGGGTTTTTAGTTTTTTGGGTTTTGAGGGTCTTTTGGGTTTTAGGGTTTTCTATGGGTTTTTTTGAATCAATTAGAGATTTTTTAGGTTTTACATTCTTTTAGTGTTGTAGGGTCTTTTATAGTTTTATGGAAATTTTAGGCTTTTATGGGGTTCTTAGCTCTTAGTGGGGTTTCATGGATTTTTTTGTTTTCTGAGTATTTATTATTATTTTGGATTTACTGGTTTTAGGCTATTTTAGGGTTTTAGAAGTGTTTAGGGA
This sequence comes from Viscum album, assembly GCA_963277665.1. NCBI lineage: Eukaryota > Viridiplantae > Streptophyta > Magnoliopsida > Santalales > Viscaceae > Viscum > Viscum album. The sequence goes on from OY728120.1 coordinate 2,122,305,634, forward strand.
TTAATGGTGGTTTTAGAGGATTTTTTGGTACATTGGTTCATTTTAGGGGTTTTTATTTTTTTTATGGTTTATTGGGCCATTTTATGTCATTATGGTTATTAGTGATATTTATGTTTTTTTTGGATGGGGGTTGAGTTTTAGTGGATTTCAGGCACTTTTAGTGATTTTTGGTGTTTTAAGGTCTTTTAGGGTTCTTTATCGTGTTTCTTAGGGTATTAATTTTATTTTAGAGTTTCCATGATTTTTTAGTATTTTTAGTGGTGTAGTGTTTTTTATTGTTTTAGGGGTGTTATGGTTTTATGATTTATGTTTTTAGTGTATTTTGGTTCAGTTTAGTGGTTTTGAGTTCTTTTAGGGTTTCGTTGGGTTTTTTTTATTTTTATAGGTTATTTAGGGTTTTTAGGGTTTTTAATGATTTTTAGCATTTTTAGGATTTTTAGGGATTTTTGAGTTTGTAGGCCCTATTGGAAGTTTGAAAGATTTTTAAGGGTTTTTAAGAGTATTTAGGGTTTTTATGGGTTTCTTGGCCTTTATATGGGTTTTTATAGATTTGTTATGATTTTTAGGTTTTTTAGAAGTTTTTTGTTTTTAGAGATTTTATGTATTTTTATGGTTTTTAGTGTTTTAATGGATTTTGTGGTTTTTCATATTTTTATAGTTTTTATTATTTTTAGGGTTTTTTTAGGGTTTTTTTGGTTTTTAGGGTTTAGAGTTTTCAGTGTAGAGTATAGGGTTTAGGGTGTAGCATATAGCGTTTATGGTGCGAGATATATGGATTTTAGTGTTGGGTATAGGGATTACAGTGTAGGTTTAGGGTTTAGTGTGTTGGGTATAGGGTTTCAGATGTACATTATAGGGTTTAGGGTGTAGAGGGTGTATGTTGTAGAGTATTAGGTGTTTTCGTGTATAGGGTTTTGCGTTTAGTGTTTAAGGTTTATGGAAGTAGGGTGTTGGGTATATGTTTTTAGTTATTGGGTATAGTTTTTAGGATGCTGGTTATAAGATTTAGGGTGTAAGGTTTAGGATTTATATTATAGGGTATTGGGTTTCGGGTGTAGGGTATAGAGTTTAGGGTGTTGGGTTTAGGGTTCAGGGACTACGTTGTAGGTTTTATGGTATAATTTATTGGTTTTAGGGTGTATGGATTAGGGTTAAAGGCGTAGGCTAAAAGGATAAGAGTGTATAGAACAGTTTTTATGTTGTAAGTTGTTGATTTTATGGTAAATTTATTAGGGTTTAGGGTTAAGGGTTACGGGTACATGGTTTAGGGTATAGTGGTTTTTATTTAGGGTGTACGGTATAGGGTATATGGTGTAGGGGTTTGGATTTAGTGTGTAGGGTTTATTTTTTAGGGTGTTGGGTGTAGGATTTATGGTGTAGGATAAAGTATTTCTGGTATAGCTTTAGGGTTTATGGTGTATGTTATAGGATTTAATGGGAATGGTTTTGGAGTTTGGGTGTAGGATATTGGGTTTAGGGTGTAGCTAATAGGGTTTAGGGTGCAGTGTATAAACATTAGGGTGTTGGTTTTATGGTTTAATGTGTAGTGTATTGGGTTTATGGTATAGTGTTTGGGGTGTTGGGTATTGGGTTTTGGGTTTCTGGGTTTTGGGTTTAAGAGTTAGGGATTTGGATTTAGGGTTAATGGTCAATGGTTTATGGTTCAAGGTGTGGGGTTAATGGTTTACGGTATGTGGTTTAGGGTATACTGTATAATGTTTATGGTGTAGGGTTTAGAGTTTAAATTTTGGGGTAGACGATTTAGGTTGTAGGGTTTAGGGTATACGGTTAATCGTATAGTGTTTAGGGTTTAGTGTTTAGGGTTTCAGGTGTAAGGTATTGTGTATAGGGTTTAGAGTTTAGCGTTAAGGGTGAATGGTATAAGGCTTATGGTGTTGGGTATAACATTTATGGTATTGGGTATTCAGTTTAGGGTGTAGATTATATATTTTTAGGGGTTGGTTTTAGGGTGTTTTGTGTAGTGTATATGGTTTAAAGAGTTGGGTTTTGGGTTTAGGGTGTAGGGTATCCGGTTTTGCGTGAAGAGCATTGGGTTTAGTGGTTAGGTATTGGATTTTGGTTCTAGGTTTTATTGTTTTGGGTTTTGGGTATAGGGTTTCATGTGATGGTTTTTTGTTTTATGATGTTGGGTATTGGGCTTCTGGTTTAGGATTTACGGTTCAGGGTCTATGGTATAACATTTGGGGTGTAGGGTTAAGGGTTTATGTTGTAGGGTTTGGGGATTTGGGTGTACGTTTTAGGGTTTATGGTGTAGGGTAGAGGGTTTAGGGTGTAGGGTTTAGTGATTACCTTTATGTGATTTGGGATTTGGGTTTATGGTTTAGGGTTTATGTATTAGGGTGTCGAGTATAAGGTTTAGGGGGAATGGTTTTGGGTTTTTTATTTTTTCTATCATATTTTTTTGTTTTTTTAGGTTTTTATGGTTTCTATTGGGTTTTTAGGCCTTTTGGGTTTTTCTGATGTTTCAGGGATTTTTTAGAGTTTTTAAGAGTGTTTAGGTTTTTTAGGAATTTCTCTAATTTTTTATGGTTTGGGAGGAGGGTTTGGGTTTTTTGGGTTTTTTATTATTTTATAGTGTTCTAAAGAGTTTTTAGGGTCTTTTAGGGTTTAGTAATTTTAGGGGTTTTTTTTGGATTTTAATTTTTTTGGGAAGGTTTGAGGATTATTTCCGGTTTTTTTGGGTTTTTATTGTTATGGTTTTTTAAGGTTTTTATTATTTTTATAGTTTTTAGGGTTTTATGGTTTTAAGGTTTCTTTTATGGTTTTTGGGCAAGGACGATGCGAGGGTCGGGCTATTCCCAGCCGCCCCAAATTTATTTGAAAGAAAAAAAGAGACCCAGCAGACAAGGGAGGGGAGGGGTCAAACGACCCACACCCAAAAACACCCCTTACAACCCACACCAAAAAAGAAAAATTAAAAAAATAAAGAAGAAAAACCAAACCAAAAAAGAAAACAAACAACGTCATGGAGCGACCATCATCATCACCATCATCAAACAGCATCCAGCAGCATCTCCCAGCCAATCAGCAACCAACAGTAATGCAAACACAGCACCTTCAACATCTCCCATCCCAACAGTATCCAGCATCCAGAACCACCAGCATCCAACAGCATAGAACCACCAGCATCCAACACCACCGAACCACCAGCATCAAAATCACAAGCCTCACCTTCACCAGCATTCAGCAGCTCACCACCAAACAACAACCAACATCCAATCTCACAAGAACCAGAAACCATCACCTTCACACCAAAACGAGTTACCACCAATAGCACATAACCACCAGCAGCAAAAACACACAACCACCAGTGACCAGAATTCACATTCAAACACCAACCCTCCTCCATATTCACAAAACCTAGAAGCCAACACTGCCCTACCAAGAAGGTACAACACATGCACCACAGAACCAACAACACCAAATTCCAGCCCACAAGCTTCATCGCATTGCAGCCAAATAACAACCAATCCCTAGTAGTGTTTCCAGCAAAAAACGTATACTTTTCAAGAAGATCAACCAACATCAGTGCGAACCCAAAATCATCCATATCTTCTAGCACCTCCCCGCCAATAAAAACCATTTTCATCAACTTGGAAACACTAGCACCAAACCTAAAACCAATAGATTTATCACGCCCTAGCCCTGTAGCGAGCAGTAACCAACATCGCCAGTTACGGAAAACAAACTCTCCTTCCACACCACACAAACCAGCAATGCGATGCACCATAACTATCACACCAGTACACATCGAATTCCCCAGCAGAAACAAAAGCATCGATAAAACCAGAACCATCATAACTAGAGACATGAGCATACCCCTAACCAACGGGCATTCCCAGCCATCAAGCCATTCCACAAGAAGAACAAGCCATAGTAGCAGAACAAGAAAAAGCCCACCAAGCTGTTTCCACTGGAAAACACAAGCCACCGGTGCTCCCAAAAAAAGCAGAATCCAAACCTCAGAGGAGACAACGTCCCATAATCGGATGCCATCAGGGATGAAACCAAGTAGTGAAGTAGCAAGACAAAGAAAATACGTCGGAATTTCAGATATGGAGCCAAGTATGACTTCGATGTCGACCTCGCAGACATTACCCAAACCACCTGGAAACCATCATTGCCTCCACCACGGAGCAACAAAGATTGCATCCAAGGAATAGGAAGGTCCAGATCTACCAGATATGATCCAAACTAGACCAAATCTTCATAGCCTTTCCCAGCCACAACCCACCAGATCCCTCTGCCAACAAGCATCCGCCTCGTCTTCCACCATTTCACCAGGGAAGAAAGCCTCTGAACTCTATCCGCATAACAAATCTTGGTCTGGAAGAGATCCACAGGGCTGAAGAGAAGGGTTCCGAGAGGGAACCTTGAAGATCGTCCCATCGAGCGGGAGAGGGGGAACTGGGTTATTTGATGGAACACCCAGATTTTGGGTAAACCATTGATTTCGTGTATGCACACCTTCTTCATTTGTCTATGTGCGTATAACTTCTTGAACAACAACCTCTTCATCTGATCCCTCTGAGTTAGCCTCATATGGTGGATTAGCAAAAACGGCATTGATGACATTAATTGATGCATAATGAATTCCATCCCTTCTATCATCATTTCTGTGATATTTTCTTTTTCCATGCCCCTGATGAGACATTTCCTTTGGTTGGTTCGATCCCTCAGGAAGTTCTTGGCGAACCGTAATTTGGAGGGAGTCTCCTGATAATTTTCCGCTTCCTTCCTCTTGGGGCTTCTTCCCTAATTGAGAGAAGACCGACCTTATTTGAGGGAGGGATTGATGATTTGAAAAAGTCCCCAGTCCGGTGGACTGGGGCTATTCCTACTGTTCCCGCTCAAGTCTTCGAATCCTATTTGTTGATTCTGAGGGTTGGTTTTAAATATCCCCCAGTCTGGAAAGTTGGGGTGGCTCTTGACATGCTATGACTAAGACTTTCTTAAAATCTCTCCTGATCTTGCAGACCTTGGTCCGGAAATTAGATGGATTCATCAATCGACATCCACTTTTATCACCCGGCTCAAATGACCGTTGGATGATTTCTGACACTTCTGTCACATGATGATGTGCTTCCTCCATACAAGAGGACTATTTAGTATTCTCGTTTTCATGATGTAGGAGTAATTCAAAAAATGTTCCCTATATTATTGATTTTGAGAAGAACTAATTGAGGCATGTTCTTGGGCAAGATTTTGATTACAAACAAAACCCATTGACCATGGTCGGCTACGGGCAATAACATTGCATGAGACCATTTTTGGCAGGCATTGCTGACTGGAGAGCATAGTGAAATGTAGTGCTCTGTTAACACCCCATCCTCTGACAAGAATACCAGATGGGGCATTGGAAATTAACTGGTGCAATCTTCTTAGTGCACCAATGCATGAACGATGAAGGGCTCTCTACTGCTTTTTAGCCTTCAGATATCTAGAGACTGATAGAGATGCCAAATCAATCTGACGTTGTAACCCTTATATTATATTAACATGATTTTCATATTCATCATAATATAATAATTTATTTTTCAACTGACAATGAGTTTTCCATATGTTGAAACGAATATCATGAATTCCATCTTCCATCAACATCTCTGGAATGTCATACTGAGAGTCAGGTGGAGGCCAAAACATGACTGGCACATCACCTTTCTCCAGTTGTTTTCTCATGTTCAACATCTCCTCTTTATCATTCAATGAATATTATTCTACCTGATTTGACCAGAGCTGGTGCTTCTTTGTAGCTTCATCGGATTCAACAAGATTGGTAGAGAAATCATTGATCAAACTAGAAGATTCATGACATAGGTGTGGTTCGGAGAATGGCCTACACCCTGGTCTATCTTTTGATTGAGAATGTATTTCACCTTCTAGAGATGAAGCATCAAACATGATTGGTTTCACATTTTCATGTGCCTCAAGATAAGAGGGCTTTCTCAGCACTACATTGTCCACTGGAGCATTTTCCAGGCAATATGCATCAGTACTACGGAGAGGACTTTCACAGAAAAATTCATCATCATTGGGAGGACCACCATGGTGGGTTACATCAAAAGATGAGATCTATTTCTCCTTGTTCTTCTTAACAATAGAGGGTTCCTGTGACTCTCATCTAAAGATGAAACTTCAAGATCGACCAAACTGTCATGAAGAAAGCCTTCATGAGGATGTGTCTGTTGAAGACCATTAGAATTAATGTTCCCACTATTGGGGAATGAGTGAGTAAAATCTTGGATACCAATAGATAAGTCTGAGGGAATAAAGAACTCCAGCATCTAGCAACTCCTTGTTACAGATTGTCTCTTAATCTCTTAACTGTGCTGGGTGGGTCTTCTTCTTAGACGCCTTCAGACTCACCTTGGAAAACTCTTGTTGAAAAATGTGGCTTCTTTGAGCAGGTGTATGTGCCTGATCAGGAGATATGGACTGGGTAGGATGACGATCATCACTCAAATCAGGTGTATGTCCCTGACTTGGTTGTCCGTATGATATGGGGGACTACGCCCCACACCCCTCTTGGACTGGAACAGATGTGTGTGTCTGTTACGAAGTGAACAGTTGATGTGTCACTCCACTGGTAGGGATAGATTTATGTGTCTTTCCCTGAGATGCTGCTGAAGCTGTTATAATATCCTGACAGGAATCCAAAATATGACCAGGGATTTGATTCTCCTCTTTCACCATTAATAGAATGTTCTTGGTGACATCAGCTACCAGAACGGGGATATACGTCCATTCCGTGCTTGGAGTAGGTGTGTGTTTCTGTTCCTGTCCTCCTTTTCCTATCAGTGAATCCTGACAGTACTCATGTGTGGGGGCAGAGAGTTGAGTCTGCCTCCTATTTTTCTCCAGATCATTCTGACTGACTTCTCCGAATGCTACCAAGAGAGGCTATTGGTAGGCTTGATCAGTACTAGTAGGTGTATGTGCCTGCGGATTGCACTTCACCGAAAATGGGTGACGAGTTCCATCATATGTAGTCAGACGAGCCTACTGACTAGCTGGTGATGTATAAACAGGTGTATGTTCCTGCCTATAGTACTCTGCCGGAATTGCCTGGCGGGATTGGCGCCATGCTGCCAGACGAATCTGCTGGATAACTGAATTAAAACGGACGAGTGTATTTGCCCACTTGTTGCTTTTCACCAAGTTAGGTTGGTGGAATTCTCTGGAGATGGCAGAGATAAGAACCTACTCAATGTTTACCGGATTTTTCCTCTGGCGATTTGTCTTTCCTGCTCGGTTTCAAGGAACCTGAGCCGAACGCCTGGAGTCGGTACCCTCATCATGTTGAGGGTGCACTGTCGCACGAGTCTTGCGGTGATTGTTAATGGGATCCCTCAGAAATGACTCCTATCTCCTTGAATTAAGTCCCTGAGGGACTTTCTCATTCCCCTCCTCAGAATATGGGAGTTAATGGTGATTGAATTCCGGGGATAACAACCCAAAATTGTTGGATACGGTGGTTAGCACCACATGTTTCTTGATCGCTGCTCATCGCTGTCTAGACGACCAGGGTGAATTGTTCACTCGGAGGGCTCATCGAGAAGCCTATGGAGTTTGAATAATATAGCTTTGATGGTGCTCCTTAACCAACGCATTTGATACCCAGCATTGAAGATGCTGAGTAGGTGATGTCATCCTCAGATCAGACGATGATCCAGCAGGAGTAGCAGCATTGGAATTTGCAACAAAGGTTTTCATAGAAGATGTATTCACTGATGTGAACATAAGAGAAGCCATTCTAGAAATGCAGAAGATCTTTGAAAAGAGTTCCTTAGATTTAACAGACATAATCAAGATAATTCCGGCCACTACATATTTTGGATGAGCAATTATGTCAATGATTTCTTTGCTGGACCTATCGTTGAGTTTTAAATAGGGGCCTAATAAATAAGAAAAACATCATTTTAACTTGGTTAAGGATTCACATCGGGATCACAATTTTTTGTTTCCTATGGATTTGGGGATGACCTCGTTGATTGAAGGTTCAGACATTCCAATCGGTTTCTAACGGGTTTGATCGTAGAACCGGAAACATCCAATGATTCCATATCCATTTCGACCTACATTCCAAAGGTAGGCGCTCATTAGTTGTGGAGTGATGAGGCTCAGTAATTTTCATTGGTCTAGAGGATGGGAGGTCAGACTCATCACACCTTTTTGAGGGGAATTATTGTCTACTCCGGGACTCTCTTTATAGATTTAAGTTATGTTCGTGAATCCTTATTACATTACCAAGTATAAAATGAGATTTCCTTTAGTATTAAAATCAATGATTTATATGTAGGAAATTCAGAGAATCTTTTATATGTATTCGTGGTTCTTCATCAATGGAGAATCATCAATATTTGTTATAGATTCATATTCAATGGTATCCTTCAATACATAATAGTCTTGTGGTCATTACGATGACAATACTGGTTTTAAAGCCACTCAGTGGGGTACTTGACATTTGTTTTCATTCAGAAGGACATGAATTATTTCAGAGTTGGGATCGTACCCGCAGATGGGCTACCTATGTATCCTTTGTTTTAGAAAAGGAATTATAACTCACATATTTCGAGAAAGGGAGTATGATGTTTATGCATAATTTATGGCTCAAAGAAAGTTTTCATAATTACATTTTCACTCTAAGTTCACGTGATTCATGCTGGGTGTGAGAAACAAGAGGTATTGGTAAAATCAGACAATTGTGCCACGGAAGATGCAATCATGAGAAATGTTGTGGGTCTTATGTATGTATGACTGCCTAGAATAAATGAAGATTAAGAGTTACTTCAGGGAAGAAATCCAGGAACAGGGTCCATAAAGGTATATGTGCTTTATTGAGATTTGGATACTCTAATCATGGGGCTTACTAATAAGGAAGATGCCCAATTTAGGAGGGGACTTATGATTCGGTTTTAATCCTGAGAATGAAGCCCAGATCAAAATTAAATTAGGACTGTTTAAGAGAAATTAATACTGGGGCTTACTCCTGTAAAGGAGGCCCAGGTTGAAGGGATTTGTAAATTAATGGGACATATGGATTACTCTTGAGAAGGATGCCCATATTTGAGACTAGGGCTTACTCCTAAAAATGAATCTCAGTTTGATAGAATTATGGTTGGGGCTTACTCCTAAGGATGATTCCCATATTAGGGGAATTGGGGCTTACTCCTGAAAAGGATTCCCAAATTAATGAGGACGTGGACTGGGGCTTACTCTCGAAAAGGAGGCCCAGGTTAAGAGAAATTATGACTGGGGATTATTCCTGAAAAGGTGTCCCATGAATAGGATTCTCTCATCTCAATGGTTTAAGTTGAATGAATGAAATCTCTAATTTTAGTGACATAACGATATGTAAATCAATAGGTTTTGAGAGATGTTCCACAGAGTGCCTTTCAGATAAGGAAATCAAATCAAGAAATATTGCCGTAAATGGAATTGAAGAGTGTCTTGAAGACTAAATCTTGAATTGTAGAGGTGGAATGGTATAAGAGATGTGAAATGGGCAGGAAAGGCACCCAAAAAGATAGGGGTGTGCAAGTCTGGGCAGGCGCGCAGGTACTGCATGGGCGCGCACGTCCTGGGCGCAGGGGTATAACTTCCCGGCACATGGGTACTTATGTGATTGTTAACAAGTAGGGTAATACTTGGGAGATCCTTGACCAAAGCCTTTAGAATTATCCTGAGGTACTTTTAGAAGAGGGGTGCACAAGTTTTAATGAGTAGTTAAGGATGCGAGCAAGTATGCTCATTTCCCTTAAGGCTAAAACACTTTAGGTGCACAAGTGTTAGTGAATTCTCACACTTTGACCTTACTCCTCTTGAGTAGACCTTCCATTATAGGTAATGAATTACCTTAGAAGTGTTCGGAATACATGAAGAATAGACTTGGACATTCAGAGCTCTGTATTTGAATTCTTGAAATATCCCCCCCTCGAATGGGGGGGCCCAACGGGGGTATTTATAGGCTGGAGAAGACCCCAGGAGGTTATCACTTAGGGCGCGCAAGTCACTTGTGCAAACATTAGGTGGCACGCATGTATACTTGCGTGACAGTAAGGGAACTTTCATGACCCTTGTGCAATGTTCTTATTATTCATTCCTTTGTCAATTTTTTATATTTTCTTCAAAGGATGAATCACATTGTTCTAAGTCATTTCCCTTTCCATTCTTTTAGAAAATGTGGCGAAATGTAGTGTCAATAATAGGGTATTCTGTTTAGGGTGTAGGGTTAGGGTTTATGGTGTACGGTATATGGTTTATATTTTAGGGTTTAGGGTGTTTGGTATTGGGTTTAGGGTGTAGTTTTAGCAGAATAGGGTGTAGGGTATATGTTTTAGGGTGGGGGTTTGGGGTTTAGTGTGTGGTGTATAGGGTTTAATGTGCGGGTTTAGGGATTAAGGTGTAGGGTGTAGGGTTTATGGTTTACGTTATAGGATATAGGGTTTTCTGTTTTAGGTGTATGGTTAATGGTGATGGGTTTAGGGTTTGGTGTGTTGTGTTTCGGGTGTAGGGCATAGGGTTCAAGGTGTAGGGTATAGGGTTTATGGATTAGCGTATAGTGTTTAGGGTGTAGGGTTTAGGGTTTAAGGTGATGGGTATGGTGTTTATTATGTAGGGTTTAGGGTTTATGTTGTCATTTATAGGGTTTAGGTGGCTAGGGTTTATGGTTTGGTGAGAAGGCTAAATGGTTTAGAGTGTATGGTGTATGATTTTGGGTGTAGGGTATATGGTATAGGTTTTAGGGCTTAGGTTGTAGGGTATTGGGTTTTTGTTGTAGGGTATAGAGTTTAGGTTGTAGGGTTTAGGTTTTATGGTTATGTTTATAAGGTTTATGGTGTGGTGTTTATGGTTTATGGTGTATGGTATATGGTTTAGGGTGTAGGATATAGGGTTTGTGGAGTAGGGTTTTGGGTTTTGGGATTAGGGTGTCGGGTTTTAGGTGTGGGGTTTAGGGTATAGGGTGTAGGGTATAGGACTTAGGGTTTTGTTGGTTAAGGTATAGGGTTTTGGGTATTGGGTGTAAAGTATAGGGTTTACCATGTAGGGGTTGTGGTTTATAGAGTAGATTGTAGAGTATAGGGTGTAGGGTTTAGTTTGTAGGATATTGGGTATAGGGTTAAGGGAGTAGTGCTTATGGTTTACCATGTAGGGTGTAGTGTTTCAGGTTTAAGGTGAAGGGTTCTAATTGTAGGGTGTAGGATATAGGGTATTGAGTATATGGTATGGGATTAATTGTATATATTATGGGCTTTAGGTTTTTATAGGTTTTAGGGTTTTGTGGTTTTTTTTGGAATTTTAGGGTTTTTATGGTTTTTTGGTTTGCTTAGGTGTTTTTAGACTTCTATAAGGTTTTAGGTTTTTTTAATGTTTTTGTGTAAATATGGTTTTTATCATTTTTAGTGTTTTAAGGTTTTTTGGGACTTTTAGGGTTTTTATATGGTTTTTAGTATTTTTGTGTTCTTAGGGATTTTAGGGTCTTTCTGGGGTTCATATATTTGTGGTTTTTAGGATCTTTAAATGTATTTTAGTTTTTTAGGGTCTTTTGGTTAATTGGGGTTTTATAAATTTTAGGGGTTTTATGGTTTTATAGTTTTTAGGGTTTTAGGGGGATTTAGGTTGTATTGTTTTTGTGTGTGTGGGGGGGGAGTTATGTTTTTTAGGGTATTTTGTAATTTTTAGTGTTTTTCGAGATGTATTTTGATTTTTAGGTTTTTCAAAGATTTTAGGGATTTTTAGGTTTTTTGGGTTTTAGGGTTTTTAGGTTTAATTGGGTTGGTTTGTGTTTTTTATTATTTTGGGAGTTTTAGGGCCTTTTAGTGGGTTTTATGGTTTTTAAGGTTTTTATGGGTATTTAGTGTTTTTAGGGAATTTATAGTTTTTAGAATACTTCTGTATTGGAGGTGTTTTGTTGGTTTTATGTTCATTTAGGTGCCTTTTAGTCATTTTTATATTTTTTACGACTTTTTGGGTTTTTTGGGGATTTGTGTTTTATTTTCAGGGTTCCAAGGTTTTAGTATCCTTTTAGAGATTTTAGTGTTTCCAGTTTTATTAGGGTTTGTGTGAGTTGTTTTGGGGGTTTAGGGTTTTATGGGTTTTTATAGTGTTTATGGATTTTTTTTTGTTTTACGGCTTTTAGGGTGTTTTTGGATTTTTATGGTTTTAAGGGTTTTATTATTTTCAGGTTATTTTTTTGATTTCTTGGTTCTTTTTGGGGATTTAGGGTTTTTTCAGAGTTTTTTTTTGTTTTTTTGTTTTTTAGGAAATTTTGGATTTTTAGGGGTTTTACTGTTTTTTTTGGATTTTTGGGTTTTTAGAATCTTTTATTGATTTTAAATTTTTATTGGTTTTATGGGTGTTGTATGGACCTTAAAAATCCATATTGGTAAAGAAAACACTCCCATAAAATTGTTAATGTAGAGGGATGCATGTGGGGATGAAAATTGGAGGAAAATATTGAAGGAATCAAATTTGGAAACAGACCCAAACTTTTCTGCATACTAGTTACCGGGAAAGGTCCTTGGAAAGCACAAACTATGAACTGATCGGTACACGTCCTGGCTGTGAAATGCTAGCTCGTGAAGCATTAGATAGCGAACCAGTAAATTTATTTAATGAATAAGGAAAGGCATCAGTCAAATTTGAACCACATCATTAGCTAAATAGAGGCGGGGAAATTGGACATTTTAACCCCATCGTTGGTGAAAACATGACAGAGAGGAACACCCCCACATACCATCACCATAGACTGAGTAGTTTGTGGATGAGGCAAGGCTGATAGCACCACATGAACTGCATCATTCATGGAATTGATTTCCCATTTGATGCAAGAGATTATTGATATAGGTTTTTCCATGAAAATAATAAAATCTCATTAAATTTAAGATAATTTTTTTTATTTCATCATATTTTATGACCATTGTTAGGATTTGGAAGAAGAAATATAATGAAAACACATGGTTAAGAAAAATACCTCTGATTCAGACAACCTCTTTAGGTTTATACTGATTCCTTCCTAGGATGGTTTTATTTTAAAAAATGGAATCTATGTAGTCTATGGGGATTTAAGGAAATGATTTTGGAAGGTATATATTGATTACAAATACTCTTGATGTGTCGATAGGATAGGAGAGGGGTTTCCCATTTATGATTGAGGTGAGTGACACACTTGTAATTTCCAATTATTTAAAATAATTTCAAGTATATTTCCTGGAAAAAGGCTCCAAAATAACTAATATTATGAGTTGATAAAAATATTGTCAAAATAAAACAAACCAATGGGTTTCTTTAAATTTTTTAGGCCATGTCATCCTTTTTTTTTTGGTTTAACCACCTGGTAACACTTTTTTAACCTTAACCGTGGAAAGAAAACATTTAATGTCTAACTATTCCTTATGAACAAAAATTAAGTTTAACATATTCAATAATATTAATTATTCTAGCTCAAAATATGGAATCCATTTTATCAATTTCAATTCACATAAGATAAGAACTTATTTTTGTACTAAACCCACTAACATGTTGAAAATATGTTTTCAAAAGAAAACTTTTTCTCAAGTATAAATCATTTTTATATCAAAATTCAACATAAAATTAATTAAAATGTTTTAAATTGGACCAATACTAACATAATTGAAATAATTTTAATTTTAATTGTTTTGAAAAAAAAAATTATTTTTAAATGAATAAAATAAAAATGCAATATTAATAAAAATTATTATTTTTCCCTATTCTTGTAAAAATTATTTCTTTCTAAAAAAATTAAAACTAACTATAACATAATTCAAATATTTTCATAAAAATGAATTTAATTTTATAAAATAAATTATGTAAAAGTGGAAAAAAATTATTTTTTAAAATAAGTTCTCAAAACACAACGAAACATCATTTTTGAAAAAAAAAGTGAATTTTAACGCATAAAACATCATTATTTCTTATCCCTTGACTAGAAAAAATAATATATGAATGAAAAATTTTTTTATTGAACATAAAATATATAAATTTCATTAAATAAATTCAACAACATTGAGTAATTTTATTTATTAAGATAAAAGATAGTGCACACATAAAAATTATTTGATCAGAAAAATATTTATTTTAATTTAAAATGTTTTTATTCTCATTTAATATAAATTTCATACCAATGAAATTCTATTATACTCCGGGTAAACCAAAAATGTTTCATAATTTAGTTAGTCTTATTCATATGCACCACCCCAATGACTATATGATAACTACCACATTATATAATATTTTTTTAATAGTATATCATTTTTTATTTCAACATGGTGTTGTGTGTAATACAGGATATAAAAGAAAATAATTTTATTATAAAACAAAATATTTCATAAAATCTCAAGGTGTTACAATGTGGTATTGGTTTTTGGCTGTAGGGTTTAGTTTTTAATGTGTAGGATGTAGGGTTTGGGGTTTTTGGTGTAGGGTTTAGGGTTTAGTGTGTAGTGTATATGATATAAGGTGTAGGGTTTAGGGTTTAGGTTGTAGGGTATAGTTTTTGAGGGTTTTTAGGGTGTTATGGTTTTTAGGTTATTAGGGTTTTTAGTATTATTAAGGATTTTTAGAGGGTTTAGGGGTTTTTTAAGTTTCATTGGTTTTAGGGATTGTTGAGGGGGTTTTTTGGTTCTTCAGGGTTGGGGGGGGTTGAGGTTTTTAAGTTTTTAAGGGTTTTATGGGTTTTTTTGTTTAAGGGTGTTTTGGGACTTTTAGGTCAATTTAGGGTTTCACAGTCTTTTCGAATTTTAAATCCTTTTAGGGTCTTTTATGGGGTTTGGGTTATTTATTGTCTTTTAGGGTTTTAGGGAATTTTACTGTCTATTTTTATGGGTTTTTAGGGTATTTTAGTAATTTATTTGGGTTTTAAGGGTCATAAGGGGTTTTATTATTTTTTATGTTTTTAAGTGTTTTAGGAATTCTAGGATGTTTTATAGTGTTTTTTGTGGTTTTGGTGGTTTTATGGATTTTTACAGAATTTCATGGTTTTAGAGTTTTTAGGGTTTTTAGGATTTTAGTAATTTTTTAATGGGTTTTTCTGTTTTTTAATTTTTATTATGGTTTTTATGGTTTTTATGGGATTTTATGGTTTACCTGGTTTTTTGGGATTTTATGGTCTTTTAGGGATGTTTTATGGGTATTTAGGTGTTTGGGTGTTTTGAGGTTTCGGTATAGTTTTTTAGGATACGTAATGGTTTTTAGGGAATTTTAGGGTTATTAGTTTTTTTATGGATTTTAATGGTATTTTTGGGGTCTATTAGGGGATTGTTAAGGTTTTTTAGGATTTTTAGGGATTTTAGGGATTTTATCATTTTATGGATTTCAGGTTTTTAGATTCTTTAGGGTTTAGGTTTTTCAGGGTTTTTTTGGGTTTTAGGGTTTTATGGTTTTAGTTTTTTTGTTGTTTTCGCGTTTTTAGGTTTCATAGGGGTTTTTGGGTTGTTTTTGGGATTTTATTCTATTAGTATTCATTTAGGGGTTTTTGGGCTCTTTTGTGGTTTTGGGTTCTTTTAGGGTTTTTAGGGTCATTAGGGTTTCTTTGGGTTATTTAACTTTGTTTATGGATTTGTACGGTTTTTAGATATTTTAGTGTCTTTTTGGATTTTTTTTGGGATTAAATTTTTTTGGGGTTTTAAGGAGATTTATTTGGGATTTTAGAGTTTGTATGGATTTTTTTATTTCTAGGAGTTTATAGGGTTTTATGTCATTTCATGGTTTTAGTGTTTTATTAGGGTCTTTATGTGTTTTGGATTTTTATGGGTTTTAGGGTTTCAAATGTTTTCTTAGGGGTTTTATGGTTTTTAATGATTTTAAATGTTTTTTGGTTTTTAGTGTTTTTTAATATATTTTTTTCAAGTTGGGGGGGGTTATGTTTTTAGCAGTTATAGTGTTTGGTGTTGGGTATGTGGTTTAGGTTGTAGGGTATAGATTTTTGGGTGTCAGGTTTAGTGTTTAGAGTGCTGGGTATAGGGTTTATGGTATAGGGTATGGGGTTTTGGTTTTAAAGTGTACGGTTTAGGGTAAAAGGTTTAATATTTAAGGTTAATTGTATATCGTTTAGGGTGTAGGTTTTATGGTTTAGGGTGTGGGGTATAGGGTTTAGGGTGTAGTGTATAGGGTTTAGGGAGCATGGTATAGGGTTTAGGTTAGGGTTTAGGTTTTAGGGTATTGGGTATAGTGTATAGGGTGTACGGTTTAGGGAATGTGGTATAATGTTTAGGGTTTAGGTTTTATGGTTTATGGAGTATGGTATATGGTTTAAGATGTTGGGTTTTTCATTATTAGTGGAGTTTATAGGGTTTATAAACTATGATTTTTGGTGTAGGTTATAGGGTTTAGGGTGTTTGTTTTATGGTTTAGTGTGTAGGGTATATAGTTTAGAGTATAGGTCTTATGGTTTATGATATATGGTTTTTGGTTTTTGTTTTAGGGTTTGGGTTTTAACATAATGTTTACAGGTTATATTTATTAGGGTTTAGGGTGTAGGGTATTGGGTTTTGGTTAAGGTTATAGGGTTTAGGTTGTAGGGTTTATTTTTTAGTGTTTAGTGTGTAGGGTTTCAGGTTTAGGGTTTAGGGTGTGTGGTATAGGGTTTAGGGTGTTGGGTATAAGGTTTAGGGTGTTGGTGATAGTTTTTAGGTTGTAGTGTGTAGAGTGTAGGTTTTAGGTATTTTGGTTTTGGGTGTAGCTCATTGTATTTAGTGTTTAGGGTATAGGGTATATGGTTGGCTTATATATTATATGGTTTTGGTGTAGGGTATAGGGTATCTGGTATAGTGTATATGTTATAGGGTTTTGTGTGTGGGGTTTAGTGTTTATGGTGAAGGGTATTGGGTATAGGGTTTATTGTTTAGGGTTTAGGATGTATGGTGTATTGTATAGGGTTTAGGGTGTTGGGTTTTGGGTTAATGGTATAGGGTATATGATTTAGGTTATTGGGTTTAGGAAATTTGGTGTAGGGTATCTAGTTTAGGATGTAGGGTTCAGGGTTTTGGGTTTAGGTTGTTCAGTAGAGACTGTAGGGTTTAGGGTGTAGGGTGTTGGTCTATGGGGTATATGATATAGTGTTTAGGGTTGTAGTTTTAGGGTTTAGGGTTTCTGGTGTAGAGTTTGATGTTTTGGGTTTCATGGTTTATTATTATTATTATTATTGTATTGTTAGTGTTTTTATTAGTTTTTTTGGGTATTTTATATTTTTATAGGTACTTAGGGTTTGAATAGGGTATTTTAGGGGATTTGAGGGAATTTTTCTTAGGGGGCTTATTTTTTCGGATTGTTTATGATATTTAGAGTTTTAGGTTTTTTATGTTCTTTTTAGTGTTTTAGGTTTTTTGGATGTTTTAAGGATTTTGGGTTCTTTTAGGGGTATACTGGTTTAGAGTTTAATTATTTACGGGGTTTTTTGGTTTTAACATCTTTGGTAGGCTATTATGGATTTCTAGGGTGTTTTTTGGGTTTTAGGGTCTTTATGGTTTTTTCATTCTTTAGGGATTTTAGGGGTTTTAGGATTTTTAGGATTATTTAGTGTTTGGATTCATTTTAGGGGTTTTGGGGGTTTGGGGGGGTTTTATTTTTAGGGTTTTTAAGGTTTTTGGGGGTGTTTTAGTGTTTTAGTTTTTTTATTTTTCATTTTTTTAGGATTTTTTAGGGTTTGAGGGGGTTTTTTAGTTTTAGGTGTCTTTTAGAAGATTTATTGGGTATTTGGGGTTTTTAGGGGTTTTTGTGTTTTTTTGGTATTTATCCATTAAGGGAATTTTAGTTTTTTATGGCCATTTAGGGGTTTTGTTATTTTTTTTGTTTATATGGCCTTTTAAGGGGATTGTTGTTCTTAGGGTATTTTGGGTTTTTAGGGGTTTTTAGTATTTTTCCGGGTTTTCATCGTTTCTATTTTTTATTATGGTTTAGGAGTTTTTAGTTGTTTAGGGGGGTTTTTTATTTTTTTTTTATTTTTATTTTTTCAATTGTTAGGTAATTTTTCGGTTTTTTGGGATTTATTATGGGTTTTACCATTTTGTAGGGTGTTGGTGTTTTTAATGGTTTTAGGGGTTTTATGGATTTAATTGGGGTTTTTTATTTTTAGAGGTTTTAGGATTTTATGGTTTTGTATGGGTTTCAAAATTTTTAGGGATTTTAGGGTTGTTGGGTATTTTAGTTTTTTTGTTCATTTAGGGATCTTATAGTTTTTTGAGTCTTTGATGGGTTTTTGACATTTAAGGTGTACTATGTTTTCTAATAGTTTTAATGTGTGTTGTGTTTTTAATGTTATATTTTTCCTTTAATGGTTTTATAGATTTAGGGTATTTTATTGATTTTAGGTTATTTTAGTGGTTTTGGGTGTATTTAATGGGTTTTTTAGGGTTTAAGAGTTTTATAGGGTCATTAGAATTTTTGATATTTCTTGGGGTTGTGGGGGTCTATAATTTATTTATTGGTTTTATGGTATTTAGGATTTTTTATTATTTTTATGGGTTTTATGGGTTTTCAGGGTTTTTTGGGATTTTATGGGTTTTATATCTTTTTAGTGTCTTTAATCATTTTATTGTTTTAGGTTGTTTAGTGTTTTAGGGTATTTTATGGTTTTTTATATTTTTCTGTTTTTTACAGTTATTAGGGTCTTGTAATATTTTTAGGGATTTAATGGTCAATTACTGTTTCTACGGTATTTTATATCTATGGGGGTGATTTAGTGTTTTTAAGATGTTTTGGGTTTTTTGGGTCTGTTTGGATTTCTATGATTTTCTACGGTCTTGTAGGGTTTTTAGGGGTTTTTAAATTTTTATGGGTTTTTTGGGTCTTTTAGGTTTTTTGGAGGATTGTGTTTTTGGGTTTCATTATGGTTTTTGGACTGCTTTAGGTTTTTTGGGTCCTTAATGGTTTTTAGGGGTTTGAGCGTCATTTTGGATTTTAGGGTGGATATGGTTTTTAGGGTCATCTGATCCCTCTGAGTGAGCCTCAAATGGTGGATTAGAAAAACGGCATTGATGACATTAATTGATGCATAATGAATTTCATCCCTTCTATCATCATTTCTGTGATATTTTCTTTTGCTATGCCCCTGATGAGACATTTCCTTTTGTTGGTTCGATCCCTCAGGAACTTCTTGGCGAACCGTAATTTGGAGAGAGTCTCCTGATAATTTGCCTCTTCGTTCCTCTTGGGGCTTCTTCCCTAATTGAGAGAAGACCGACCTTCTTTGAGGGAGGGATTGATGATTTGAAAAAGTCCCCAGTCTGGTGGACTGGGGCTGTTCATACTGTTCCCGCTCAAGTCCTCGAATCCTATTTGTTGATTCTGAGGGTTGGTTTTAAATATCCCCTAGTCTGGCAAAATTGGGGTGGCTCTTGACATGCTATGTCTGAGACTTTCTTAAAATCTCTCCTGATCTTGCAGACCTTGGTCCGGAAATTAGCTGGATGCATCAATCGACATCCACTTTTATCACCCGGCTCAAATGACCGTTGGATGATTTCTGACACTTCTGTCACTTGATGATGTGCTTGCTCCATACAAGAGGACTATTTAGTATTCTCATTTTCTTGATGTAGGAGTAATTCAAAAAATGTTCTCTGTATTATTGATTTTGATAAGAACTAATTGAGGCATGTTCTTGGGAAAGATTTTGATTACAAACAAAACCCATTAAATATGGCTGGCTACGGGTAATAACATTGCATGAGACCATTTTTGGAAGGCATTGCTGACTGGAGAGCACAGTGAAATGTAGTGCTCTGTTAACACCCCATCCTCTGAAAAGAATACCAGATGGGGCATTGGAAATTAATTGGTGCAATCTTCTTAGTGCACCAAGGCATGAACGATGAAGGGCTCTCTGCTGCTTTTTAGCCTTCAGATATCTAGAGACTGATAGAGATGCCAAATCAATCTGACGTTGTAACCCTTATATTATATTAACATGATTTTCATATTCATCATAATATAATAATTTCTTCTTCAACTGCCAATGAGTTTTCCATATGTTGAAACGAATATCATGAATTCCATCATCCATCAACATCTCTGGAATGTCATTCTGAGAGTCAGCTGGAGGCCAAAACATGACTGGCACATCACCTTTCTCTAGTTGTTTTCTCATGTTCAACATCTCATCTTTATCATTCAATGAATATTATTCTACCTGATTTGACCAGAGCTGGTGCTTCCTTGTAGCTTCATCGGATTCAACAAGATTGGTAGAGAAATCATTGATCAAACTAGAAGATTCATGACTTAGGTGTGGTTCGGAGAATGACCTACAACCTGGTCTATCTTTTGATTGAGAATGTATTTCACCTTCTAGAGATGAAGCATCAGACATGATTGGTTTCACATTTTCATGTGCCTCAATATAAGAGGGATTTCTCAGCACTACATTGTCCACTGGAGCATTTTCCAGGCAATATGCATCAGTACTACAGAGAGGAATTTCATAGAAAAATTCATCATCATGGGGAGGACCACCATGGTGGATTACATCAAAAGATGAGATCTCTTTCTCCTTATTCTTCTTAACAATAGAGGGTTCCTGTGGTTCTCATCTAAAGATGAAACTTCAAGATCGACCAAACTGTCATGAAGCAAGCCTTCATGAGGAAGTGTCTGTTGAAGACCTTTAGAATTAATGTTCCCACTATTGGGGAATGAGGGAGTAAAATCTTGGATTCCAATAGATAAGTCTGAGGGAATTAAGAACTCCAGCATCTAGCAACTCCTTTTTACATATTGGCTCTTAGTCTCTTAATTGTGCTGGGTGGGTCTTCTTCTTAGACGCCTTCAGACTCGCCTTGGAAAACTCTTGTTAAAAAATGTGGCTTCTTTGAGAAGGTGTATGTTCCTGATCAGGAGATATGGACAGGGTAGGATGACGATCAACACTCAAATCAGGTGTATGTCCCTGACTTGGTTGTCCATATGATATGGGGGACTACGCCCCACACCCCTCTTGGACTGGAACAGATGTGTGTATCTGTTATGAAGTGAACAGTTGATGTGTCACTCCACTAGTAGGGATAGATTTATGTGTCTTTCCCTGAGATGCTGCTGAAGCTGTTACAATATCCTGACAGGCATCCAAAATATGACCAGGGATTTGATTCTGCTCTTTCACCATTAATAGAATGTTCTTGGTGACATCAGCTACCGGAACGGGGATATACGTCCATTCTGTGCTTGGAGTAGGTGTGTGTTTCTGTTCCTGTCCTCCTTTTCCTATCAGTGAATCCTGACAGTACTCATGTGTGGGGGCAGAGAGTTGAGTCTGCCTCCTATTTTTCTCCAGAGCTTTCTGACTGACTTCTCCGAATGCTACCAAGAGAGGCTATTGGTAGGCTTGATCAGTACTAGTAGGTGTATGTGCCTGCTGATTGCACTTCGCCGAAAATGGGTGACGAGTTCCATCATATGTAGTCAGACGAGCCTGCTGACTAGCTGGTGATTTATAAACAGGTGTATGTTCCTGCCTATAGTACTCTGCCGGAATTTCCTGGTGGGATTGGCGTCATGCTGCCAGACGAGTCTGCTGGATAACAGAATTAAAACGGACGAGTGTATGTGCATGCTCGTTGCTTGTCACCAAGTTAGGTTGGTGGACTTGTCTGGAGATGGCAGAGATAAGAACCTACTCACTGTTTACCGGATTTTGCCTCTGGTGATTTGTCTTTCCTACTCGAGTTCAAGGAACCTGAGCCGAACGCCTGGAGTCGGTACCCTCATCATGTTGAGGGTGCACTGTCGCACGAGTCTTGCGGTGATTGTTAATGGGATCCCTCAGGAATGACTCCTATATCCTTGAATTAAGTCCCTGAGGGACTTTCTCATTCCCCTCCACAGAATATGGGAGTTAATGGTGATTGAATTCCGAGGATAACAACCCAAAATTGTTGGATACGGTGGTTAGCACCACATGTTTCTTGATCGCTAATCATCGCTGTCCAGACGACCAGGGTGAATTGTTCACTTAGAGGGCTCGTCGAGAAGCCTCTGGAGTTTGAATAATACCGCTTTGATGGTACTCCTTAACCAACGCATTTGATACCCAGCATTGAAGATGCTAAGTAGGTGATGTCATCCTCAGATCAGACGATGATCAAGCAGGAGTAGCAGCAGTGGAATTTGCAACAGAGGTTTTCATAGCAGAAGTATTCACTGATGTGAACATAAGAGAATCCATTCTAGAAATGAAGAAGATCTTTGAAAAGAGTTCCTTAGATTTAACAGACATAATCCAGATAATTCCGGCCACTACATATTTTGTATGAGCAATTATGTCAATGATTTCTTTGCTGGCCCTCTCGTTGAGTTTTAAATAGGGGCCTAATAAATAAGTAAAACATCATTTTAACTTGGTTAAGGATTCACATCGGGATCACAATTTTTTGTTTCCTCTAGATTTGGGGATGACCTCGTTGATTGAAGGTTCAGACATTCAAATTGGTTTCTAACAGGTTTGATCGTAGAACCGGAAACATCCAATGATACCATATCCATTTCGACCTACATTCCAAAGGTAGGTGCTCATTAGTTGTGGAGTGATGAGGCTCAGTAATTTTCATTGGTCTAGAGGATGGGAGGTCGGACTCATCACACCTTTTTGAGGGGAATTATTGTCTACTCCGGGACTCTCTTTATAGATGTAAGTTATGTTCGTGAATCCTTATTACATTACCAAGTATAAAATGAGCTTTCCTTTAGTATTAAAATCATTGATTTATATATAGGAAATTTAGAGAATATTTTATATGTATTTTTGGTTCTTCATCGATGGAGAATCATCAATATTTGTTAGAGATTCATAGTCAATGGTATCCTTCAATACATAATAGTCTCTTGGTCATTATGGTGACAATACTGGTTTTAAAGCCACTCACTGGGGTACTTGATGTTTGTTGTCATTCAGAAGGACATGAATTATTTCAGAGTTGGGATAGTACCCGCAGATGGGCTACCTATGTATCCTTTGTTTTAGAAAAGGAATTAGAACCCATATAGTTCGAGAAAGGGAGTATGATTTTTATGCATAATTGATGGCTCAAAGAAAGATTTCCTAATTTCCTTTTCACTCTAAGCTCACGTGATTCATGCTGGGTGTGAGAAACAAGAGGTATTGGTAAAATCAGACAATTGTGCCACGAAAGATGCAATCATGAGAAATGTTGTGGTTCTTATGTATGAATGACTGCCTAGAATAAATGAAGATTAAGAGTTACTTCAGGGAAGAAATCCAGGAACAGGGTCCATAAAGGTATATGTGCTTTATAGAGATTTGGATACTCTAATCTTGGGGCTTACTAATATGGAAGATGCCCAAGTTAGGAGGGGACTTATGATTCGGTTTTACTCCTGAGAATGAAGCCCAGATCAAATGTAAATTAGGACTGTTTAAGAGAAATTAATACTGGGGCTTACTCTTGAAAAGGAGGCCCAGGTTGAAGGGATTTGTAAATTAAAGGGACATGTGGATTACTCTTGAGGAGGATGCCCATATTTGAGACTAGGGATTACTCCTAAAGAGGAATACCAGGTTAATATAATTATGGTTGGGGCTTACTCCTAAGGAGGATTCCCATATAAGGGGAATTGGGGCTTACTCCTGAAAAGGATGCCCAAATTAATGAGGACGTGGACTGGGTCTTACTCTTGAAAAGGAGGCCCAGGTTAAGTGAAATTATGACTGGGGCTTATTTCTGAAATGGTGTCCCATGAATAGGATTATCTCATCTCAAAGGTTGAGGTTGAATGAATGAAATCTCTAATTTTAGTGACATAACGATATGTAAATCAATAGGTTTTGAGAGATGTTCCACAGAGTGCCTTTCAGATAAGGAAGTCAAATCATGAAATATTGCCGTAAATGGCTTTGAAGAGTGTCTTGAAGACTAAATCTTGAATAGTAGAGGTGGAATGGTATAAGAGATGTGAAATGGGCAGGAAAGGCACCCAAAAAGATAGGGGTGTGCAAGTCTGGGCAGGCGCACAGGTACTGCGTGGGCGCGCACGTCCTGAGCGCGGGGGTATAACTTCCCGGCACATGGGTACGTACATGATTGTTAACAAGTAGGGTAATACTTGGGAGATCCTTGACCAAATCCTTTATAATTATCCTGAGGTACTTCCAGAAGAGGGGTGCACAAGTTTTAATGAGTAGTTAAGGATGTGAGCAAGTATGTTCATTTCCCTTAAGACTAAAACACTTTAGGTGCACAAGTGTTAGTGAATTCTCACACTTAGACCTTACTACTCTTGTTTAGACCTTCCATTCTGGGTAATGAATTACCTTAGAAGTGTTCGGAAGACATGAAGAATAGACTTGGACATTCAGTGCTCTGTATTTGAATTCTTGAAATATCCCCCCTCGAATGGGGGCCCAACGGGGGTATTTATAGGCTGGAGAAGACCCCAGGAGGTTATCACTTAGGGCACGCAAGTCACTTGTGCAAACATTAGGTGGCACGCAAGTATACTTGCATGACAGTAAGGGAACTTTCATGACCCTTGTGCAATGTTCTTATTATTCATTCCTTTATCAATTTTTGATATTTTCTTCAAAGGATGAATCACATTGTTCTAAGTCATTTCCCTTTCCATTCTTTTAGAAAATGTGGCGAAATGTAGTGTCAATAATAGGGTATTCCGTTTAGGGTGTAGGGTTAGGGTTTATGGTGTAGGGTATATGGTTTATATTCTAGGGTTTAGGGTGTTTGGTATAGGGTTTAGGGTGTAGTTTTAGCAGAATAGGGTGTAGGGTATAGGGTTTAGGGTGGGGGTTTGGGGTTTAGTGTGTGGTGTATAGGGTTTAATGTAAGGGGTTTATGGTTTAAGGTGTAGGGTGTAGGGTTTATGGTTTACGTTATAGGATATAGGGTTTTCTGTTTTAGGTGTATGGTTAATGTTGATGGGTTTAGGGTTTGGGGTGTTGTGTTTCGGGTGTAGGGCATAGGGATCAAGGTGTAGGGTATAGGGTTTATGGATTAGGGTATAGTGTTTAGGGTGTATGGTTTAGGGTTTAAGGTGATGGGTATGGTGTTTATTATGTAGGGTTTAGGGTTTATGTTGTCATTTATAGGGTTTAGGTGGTTAGGGTTTATGGTTTGGTGAGAAGGCAAAATGGTTTAGGGTGTATGGTGTATGATTTTGGGTGTAGGGTATATAGTATAGGTTTTAGGGCTTAGGATGCAGGGTATTGGGTTTTTGGTGTAGGGTATAGAGTTTAGGTTGTAGGGTTTAGGTTTTATGGTTATGTTTATAAGGTTTATGGTGTGGTGTTTATGGTTTATGGTGTAGGGTATATGGTTTAGGGTGTAGGATATAGGGTTTGTGGAGTAGGGTTTTGGGTTTTGGGATTAGGGTGTCGGGTTTTAGGCGTGGTGTTTAGGGTGTAGGGTGTAGGGTATAGGACTTAGGGTTTTGTTGGTTATGGTATAGGGTTTTGGGTATTGGGTGTAGAGTATAGGTTTTACCACGTAGGGGTTGTGGTTTATAGAGTAGATTGTAGAGTATAGGGTGTAGGGTTTAGTTTGTAGGATATTGGGTATAGGGTTAAGGGAGTAGTGCTTATGGTTTACCATGTAGGGTGTAGTGTTTCGGGTTTAAGGTGAAGGGTTCTAGTTGTAGGGTGTAGCATATAGGGTATTGGGTATATGTTATGGGATTAATTGTAAATATTATGGGGTTTAGGTTTTTATAGGTTTTAGGGTTTTATGGTTTTTTTCGGAATTTTAGGGTTTTTATGGTTTTTTGGTTTGCTTAGGTGTTTTTTATACTTCTATAAGGTTTTAGGTTTTTTTAATGTTTTTTTGTAAATATGGTTTTTATAATTTTTAGTGTTTTATGGTTTTTTGGGAATTTTAGGGTTTTTATATGGTTTTTAGTATTTTTGTGTTCGTAAGGATTTTAGGGTCTTTCTGGGGTTCTTATTTTTGTGGTTTTTAGGATCTTTAAATGTATTTTAGGTTTTTAGGGTATTTTGGTTAATTGGGGTTTTATAATTTTTATGGGTTTTATGGTTTTATAGTTTTTAGGGTTTTAGGGGGATTTAGGTTGTATTGTTTTTGTTTGTGGGGGGGGAGTTATGTTTTTTAGGGTTTTTTGTAATTTTTAGGGTTTTTCGAGATGTATTTTGTTTTTTTAGGTTTTTCAAAGATTTTAGGGATTTTTAGGTTTTTTGGGTTTTAGGGTTTTTAGGTTTAATTGGTTTGGTTTGGGTTTTTTATTATTTTGGGGGTTTTAGGGCCTTTTAGTGGGGTTTTATGGTTTTTAAGGTTTTTATGGGTATTTAGTGTTTTTAGGGAATTTATAGTTTTTAGAATACTTCTATATTTGAGGTGTTTTGTTGGTTTTATGTTCATTTAGGTGCCTTTTAGTGATTTTAATATTTTTTACGACTTTTTGGGATTTTTGGGGATTTGGGTTTTATTTTCAGGGTTTCAAGGTTTTAGTATCCTTTTAGGGATATTAGTGTTTCCAGGTTTATTAGGGTTTGTGTGAGTTGTTTTGGGGGTTTAGGGTTCTATGGGTTTTTATGGTGTTTATGGAATTTTTTTTGTTTTACGGCTTTTAGGGTGTTTTTGGATTTTTATTGTTTTAAGGGTTTTTATTATTTTCAGGTTATTTTTTCGATTTCTTGTTTCTTTTTAGGGATTTAGGGTTTTTTTAGAGTTTTTTTTGTTTTTTAAGAAATTTAGGATTTTAGGGGTTTTACTGTTTTTTGGATTTTTGGGTTTTTAGAATCTTTTATTGATTTTCAATATTTATTGGTTTTATGGGTGTTGTAGGGACCTTAGAAATCCATATTGGGAAAGAATACACTCCCATAAAATTGATAATGTAGAGGGATGCATGTGGGGATGAAAATTACAGGAATATATTGAAGGAATCAAATTTGGAAACAGACCCAAACATTTCTGCATACTAGTTACCGGGAAAGGTCCTTGGAAAGCACAAACTGTGAACTGATCGGTACACGTCCTGGATGTGAAACGCTAGCTCGTGAAGCATTAGATAGCAAACCAGTCAATTTATTAAATGAATAAGTAAATGCATCAGTAAAATTTGAACCAGATCATTAGCTAAATAGAGGCGGGGAAATTGGACATTTTAACCACATCATTGGTGAAAACATGACAGAGAGGAACACCCCCACATACCGTCACCACAGACTGAGTAGTTTGTGGATGAGGCAAGGCTGATAGCACCCCATGAACTGCATCATTCATGGAATTAATTTCCCATTTGATGCAAGAGATTATTGATATAGGTTTTTCAATGAAAATAATAAAATCTCATTAAATTTAAGATATTTTTTTTTGTTATTTCATCATATTTTATGACCATTGTTAGGATTTGGAAGAAGAAATATAATGAAAACACATGGTTAAGAAAAATACCTCTACTTCAGACAACCTCATTAGGTTTATACTGATTCCTTCCTAGGATGGTTTTATTTTAAAAAATGGAATCTATGTAGTCTATGGGGATTTAAGGAAATGATTTTGGAAGGTATATATTGATTCCCAATACTCTTTATATGTCTATAGGATATGAGAGGGGTTTCCCATTTATGATTGAGGTGAGTGACACACTTGTAATTTCCAATTATTTAAAATAATTTCAAGTATATTTCCTGGAAAAAGGCTCCAAAATAACTAATATTATGAGTTGATAAAAATATTGTCAAAATAAAACAAACCAATGGGTTTCTTTAAATTTTTTTGGCCATATCATCCTTTTATTTTTGGTTTAACCCCCTGGCAACACTTTTTTAACCTTAACCGTGGAAAGAAAACATTTAATGTCTAACTATTCCTTATGAAAAAAAATTAAGTTTAACTTATTCAATAATATTAATTATTCTAGCTCAAAATATGGAATCCATTTTATCAATTTCAATTCACATAAGATAAGAACTTATTTTTGTACTAATCCCACTAACATGTTGAAAATATGTTTTCAAAAGAAAACTTTTTCTTAAGTATAAATCATTTTTATATCAAAATTCAACATAAAATTAATTAAAATGTTTTAAATTGGACCAATAATAACATAATTGAAATAATTTTAATTTTAATTGTTTTTAAAAAATATTTTTATTTTTAAATGAATAAAATAAAAATGCAATATTAATAAAAATTAGTATTTTGCCCTATTCTTGTAAAAATTATTTCTTTCTAAAAAAATTAAAACTAACTATAACATAATTCAAATATTTTGATAAAAATGAATTTAATTTTATAAAATAAATTATGTAAAAGTGTAAAAAAATTATTTTTTAAAATAAGTTCTCAAAACACAACGAAACATCATTTTTGAAAAAAAAAGTGAATTTTAACGCATAAAACATCATTATTTCTTATCCCTTGACTAGAAAAAATAATATATGAATGAAAAAAAATTATTGAACATAAAATATATTAATTTCATTAAATCAATTCAACAACATTGAGTAATTTTATTTATTATGATAAAAATAGTGCGCACATAAAAATTATTTGATCAGAAATATATTTATTTTAATTTAAAATGATTTTATTTTCATTTAATATAAATTTCATACCAATGAAATTCTATTATACTCTGGGTAAACCAAAAATGTTTCATAATTTAGTTAGTCTTATTCATATGCACCACCCCAATGACTATATGTTAACTACCACATTATATAATATTTTTTTAATAGTATATCATTTTTTATTTCAACATGGTGTTGTGTGTAATACAAGATATAAAAGAAAATAATTTTATTATAAAACAAAATTTTTCATAAAATCTCAAGGTGTTACAATGTGGTATTGGTTTTTGGATGTAGGGTTTAGTTTTTAATGTGTAAGATGTAGGGTTTGGGGTTTATGTTGTAGGGTTTAGGGTTTAGTGTGTAGGGTATATGATATAAGTTGTAGGTTTTAGGGTTTAGGCTGTAGGGTATAGTTTTTGAGGGTTTTTAGGGTGTTATGGTTTTTAGGGTATTAGGGTTTTTAGTATTATTAAGGATTTTTAGAGGGTTTAGGGGTTTTTTTAAGTTTCATTGGTTTTAGGGATTGTTGAGGGGGTTTTTTGGTTCTTCAGGGTTGGGGGGGTTGAGGTTTTTATGTTTTTTAAGGGTTTTATGGGTTTTTTTTGGTTTAAGGGTGTTTGGGGACTTTTAGGTCATTTTAGGGTTTCACAGTCTTTTCGAATTTTAAATCCTTTTAGGGTCTTTTATGGGGTTTGGGTTATTTATTGTCTTTTAGGGTTTTAGGGAATTTTACTGTCTATTTTTATGGGTTTTTAGGGTATTTTAGTAATTTATTTGGGTTTTAGGGGTTTTAAGGGGTTTTATTATTTTTTATGTTTTTAAGTGTTTTAAGAATTCTAGGATGTTTTCTAGTGTTTTTTGGGGTTTTGGGGGTTTTATGGATTTTTACAGAATTTCATGGTTTTAGAGTTTTTAGGGTTTTTAGGATTTTAGTAATTTTTTAATGCGTTTTTCGGTTTTTTAAATTTTATTAGGGTTTTTATGGTTTTTATGGGATTTTATGGTTTACCTGGTTTTTTGGGATTTTATGGTCTTTTAGGGATGTTTTATGGGTATTTAGGTGTTTGGGTGTTTTTAGGTTTCGGTATTGTTTTTTAGGATACTTAATGGTTTTTAGGGAATTTTAGGGTTATTAGATTTTTATGGATTTTAATGGTATTTTTGGGGTCTATTAGGGGATTGTTATGGTTTTTTAGGATTTTAGGGGATTTTAGGGATTTTATCATTTTAGGGATTTCAGGTTTTTAGATTCTTTAGGGTTAAGGTTTTTCAGGGTTTTTATGGGTTTTAGAGTTTTATGGTTTTAGTTTTTTTGTTTTTTTTCGTGTTTTTAGGTTTCTTAGGGGTTTTTGGTCTCTTTTGTGGTTTTGGGTTCTTTTAGGGTTTTTAGGGTCATTAGGGTTTTTTTGGGTTATTTAACTTTGTTTATGGATTTGTACGGTTTTTAGATATTTTAGTGTCTATTTGGAATTTTTTTGGGATTAAATTTTTTTTGGGGTTTTATGGAGATTTATTTGGGATTTTAGAGTTTTTATAGATTTTTTTATTTTTAGGGGTTTATAGGGTTTTATGTCATTTCATGGTTTTAGTGTTTTATTAGGGTCTTTATGTGTTTTGGTTTTTTATGGGTTTTAGGGTTTCAAATGTTTTCTTAGGGGTTTTATGGTTTTTAATGTTTTTAATTGTTTTTTGGTTTTTAGTGTTTTTTAATATTTTTTTTCAAGTTGGGGGGGGGGGTTATGTTTTTAGCAGTTATAGTGTTTGGTGTTGGGTATGTGGTTCAGGTTGTAGGGTATAGATTTTTGGGTGTCAGGTTTAGGGTTTAGAGTGCTGGGTATAGGGTTTATGGTATAGGGTATGGGGTTTTGGTTTCAAAGTGTACGGTTTAGTGTAAAAGGTTTAATATTTAAGGTTAATTGTATATCGTTTAGGGTGTAGGTTTTATGGTTTAGGGTGTGGGGTATAGGGTTTAGGGTGTAGTGTATAAGGTTTAGGGAGCATGGTATCGGGTTTAGGTTAGGGTTTAGGTTTTAGGGTATTGGGTATAGTGTAAAGGGTGTACGGTTTAGGGAATGTGGTATAATCTTTAGGGTTTAGGTTTTATGGTTTATGGAGTATTGTATATGGTTTAAGATGTTGGGTTTCTCATTATTGGTGGAGTTTATAGGGTTTATAATCTATGATTTTTGGTGTAGGGTATAGGGTTTAGGGTGTTTGTTTTATGGTTTAGTGTGTAGGGTATAGATTTTAGAGTGTAGGGCTTATGGTTTATGATATATGGTTTTGGGTTTTTGGTTTAGGGTTTGGGTTTTAACATAATGTTTACAGGTTATATTTATTAGGGTTTAGGGTGTAGGGTATTGGGTTTTGGTTAAGGTTATAGGGTTTAGGTTGTAGGGTTTATTTTTTAGTGTTTAGTGTGTAGGGTTTCAGGTTTAGGGTTTAGGGTGTGTGGTATAGGGTTTAGGGTGTTGGGTATAAGGTTTAGGGTGTTGGTGATAGTTTTTAGGTTGTAGTGTGTAGAGTGTAGGTTTTAGGTATTTTGGTTTTGGGTGTAGCTCATTGTATTTAGTGTTTAGGGTATAGGGTATATGGTTGGATTATATATTACATGGTTTTAGTGTAGGGTATAGGGTATCTGGTATAGTGTATATGTTATAGGGTTTTGTGTGTGGGGTTTAGTGTTTATGGTGAAGGGTATTGGGTATAGGGTTTATTGTTTAGGTTTTAGGATGTATGGTGTATTGTATATGGTTTAGGGTGTTGGGTTTTGGGTTAATGGTATAGGGTATATGATTTAGGTTATTGGGTTTTGGAAATTTGGTGTAGGGTATCTTGTTTAGGATGTAGGGTTCAGGGTTTAGGGTTTAGGTTGTTCAGTATAGACTGTAGGGTTTAGGGTGTAGGGTGTTGGGCTATGGGGTATATGATATAGGGTTTAGGGTTGTAGTTTTAGGGTTTAGGGTTTCTGGTGTAGAGATTGAAGTTTTGGGTTTCATGGTTTATTATTATTATTATTGGATTGTTAGTGTTTTTATTAGTTTTTTGGGTATTTTATATTTTTATTGGTACTTAGGGTTTGAATAGGGTATTTTAGGGGATTTGAGGGAATTTTTCTTGGGGGGGTTATTTTTTGTTCGGTTTGTTTATGATATTTAGAGTTTTAGGTTTTTTATGTTCTTTTTAGTGTTTTAGGGTTTTAGGATGTTTTAAGGATTTAGGGTTCTTTTAGGGGTATACTGGTTTAGAGTTTAATTATTTAAGGGGTTTTTTTGGTTTTAACATCTTTGGTAGGCTATTATGGATTTTTAGGGTGTTTTTTGGGTTTTAGGGTCTTTATGGTTTTTTCATTATTTAGGGATTTTAGGGGTTTTAGGATTTTTAGGATTATTTAGTGGTTGGATTCATTTTAGGGGTTTTGGGGGTTTTGGGGGGGGGGGTTTATTTTTAGGGGTTTTAAGGTTTTTTGAGGTGTTTTACTGTTTTAGTTTTTTTATTTTTCATTTTTTTCCGGATTTTTTAGGGTTTGAGGGGGTTTATTTTTAGGTGTCTTTTAGAAGATTTATTGGGTTTTTGGGGTTTTTAGGGGTTTTTGTGTTTTTTTGGTATTTATCCATTAAGGGAATTTTAGTTTTTTATGGCCATTTAGGGGTTTGGTTATTTTTTTTGTTTTTATGGCCTTTTAAGTGGATTGTTGTTCTTAGGGTATTTTGGGTTTTTAGGGGTTTTTAGTATTTTTCTGGGTTTTCATTGTTTCTATTTTTTTCTTAATGTTTAGGGGTTTTTAGTGTTTTAGGGGGGTTTTTTTATTTTTATTATTTTTATTTTTTCAATTGTTCGGAAATTTTTGGGTTTTTTGGGATTTATTATGGGTTTTACCATTTTGTAGGGTTTTGGGGTTTTTATTGGTTTTAGGGGTTTTAAGGATTTAATAGGGGTTTTTTATTTTTAGAGGTTTTAGGATTTTATGGTTTTGTATGGGTTTCAAAATTTTTAGGGATTTTAGGGTTGTTGGGTATTTTAGTTTTTTTGTTCATTTAGGGATCTTATAGTTTTTTGAGTCTTTGATGGGTTTTTGATGTTTTAGGTGTACTATGTTTTCTAATGGTTTTAATGTGTGTTTTGTTTTTAATGTTTTATGTTTCCTTTAATGGTTTTATAGATTTTGGGTATTTTATTGATTTTAGGGTATTTTAGTGGTTTTGGGTGTATTTAATGGTTTTTTAGGGTTTAAGAGTTTTATAGGGTCATTAGAATTTTTTGATATTTTTTGGGGTTGTTGGGGTCTATAATTTTTTTATTGATTTTATGGTATTTATGATTTTTTATTATTTTTAAGGGTTTTATGGGTTTTCAGGGTTTTTTGGGATTTTATGGGTTTTATATCTTTTTAGTGTCTTTAATCATTTTGTGGTCTTAGGTTGCTTAGTGTTTTAGGTTATTTTATGGTATTTTATATTTTTATGTTTTTTTACAGTTATTAGGGTCTTGTAATATTTTTAGGGATTTAATGGTCAATTACTGTTTCTACGGTATTTTATATCTATGGGGGTGATTTACTCTTTTTAAGAGGTTTTGGGTTTTTTGGGTCTGTTTGGATTTCTATGATTTTCTACGGTCTTTTAGGGTTTTTAGGGGTTTTTAAAATTTTATGGGTTTTTTGGGTCTTTTAGGTTTTTGGAGGATTGTTTTTTTGGGTTTCGTTATGGTTTTTGGGCCGCTTAAGGTTTTTTGGGTCCTTTATGGTTTTTAGGGGTTTGAGCGTCATTTTGGATTTTAGGGTGGATATGGTTTTCAGGCTCATTTGTGGTTTTTTGGGTTTTTTGGGACCACAAGGGTATTTAGGGTCTTTTGGTGTTTTAGGTCTAGGTATGGTTTGTAGAATTTTTAGAGTTTTTGAGGGTGATTAAGTGTGTTTCTGTGGTATTTTTGGGTTTTAGTGGTTTCTGTGAGTTTTTGGGTTTTATGGTTTTAAGGCCTTCTATGGTTTTGGTGTTTTAGTACATTTTGGGGTTTTTAGTGTTTTTAGGGGTTTTAGGTTTTTAGTGTTTTAAGGGTCTTCAGGTGTTTTAGTGTGTTTTATGGTTTTTTTTGGTTTTTAGGATTTTATGATTTTTAGGGGTTTAAATATTATTAGAGGTTTTTATGATTTTTGGGCCTTTTGTGGGGTTTTATAGTCTTTTATGGTTTTAAGGGGTTTGAGGGGTTTTTATGTTTTTTGGGTTTTTTGGATTGTTATGATTTTTTGTGGTTTTACGGATTTTAATTTGTTTTAAGTGTTTTAAGTGTTGAGGTAATTTTATGGGTTATTTGGAAGTTTTGAATTTTTTTAGTATTTTAATTGGTTTTTAGGGTTTTTATGAGATTTAGGGTATTTTAGATTTGTAGGGTTTCTTGTGGTTTTTAGAGTTTTTAAGGGTTTTATGGGTTTTATGGCCTTTTATAAATTTTTAGGGGTGTTAGTGGTGTTACAGTTTTATGTAATTTTTTAGGTTTTTAGGGGTTTTTATTGTTTTTATGGTTTTGAATTGTTTTGGGGGTTTCTCATAGATTTTAGTGTGGTTTAGTGTTTTCAAGGATTTGTTGGGTTTTTTAGGTTTTATAGAGGTTTCTAGGGTTTTTGTGTTTTTTGGGTTTTGAAGTTTTTTAAAATTTTTAGGGAATTTAGGATTGTTAAATTATTTTTGGGGAATTTAAGGGGTTTTAATGGTTTATATAGTTTTTTGATGTTATTTGGTTTTTTGGGTTTTTATTGTTTTTATGTTTTTAAAGAGTTTAGGGTTTTCATGCCTTTTAGGTTATTTAGTGGTTTTAGGATTTTTTAATGTTTTTCAAGTTTTTGTGTTATTAGTATTTTTCGGTGTTTTTTGGGTTTTAATGGGTTTCTACTGATTTCATAGTTTTTAGGGTCTTTCGCGGTTTTTTTTTGTTTTGAGACTTTTTAATGAATTATAGGTGTTTTTAGGATATTTAAGGTATTTTTTGGTTGTTTAGGGCTTTAAGGTATTTTTTAGATTTTTGGGATTTTTGGAATTTTTAGTGGGTTAATGGATTTTTAGGGGTTTTATGGTTTATCAGTTTTTCATGTATTTTTAGGAGTTTTTTTGGATTTTTAGGGGTTTAATGGTTTTAGGTTTTCTTTATGGGTTTTATTTTTTTAATGATTGTTATATTGTTTTCTGGTTTTTTACTTTGTTATGGTTTTCAATATTTTTAGGGATTCTTTGGGTTTTAGGGACTTTTTTTAGTTTTAGTCTTTTAGGGGTTTTAGTGGTTTTATGGTATTTTGCTAGGTCTATGGTGTTTAGTGTGTATGGGTTTTAACAATTTTTATTTATTTAGAGGTTTTCTGGGTTTTTAGGTTTTTTAATGCGTTTTAGTATTTTTTTTAGCAATTTTATTATTTTAGGGGTTATATGTTTTTATGGGCTTTTAGGGTTTAAGGGTTTTTTTTTTGTGTTTTAGGGTTTTTTGAGTGTTTTTAGAACATTAAGATGTTTTTGGGGTTTTAGTTATTTCTTAAGGATTCATGGTGTTGTTAGGGTTATCTATGATATTATTAGTTTTTTTATAGTTGGGGGTAGTGTTTTTTTATGGATCATTAGAGTTTTTAGGGTTTTTATTGGTTTTAGGGGTTTTTGTAAAAAATTATGTTTTTTAGGGTTTTATTCAGTTTTTTGGGTTTTTTGGGCTTTTTTATAGTTTTATGTAATTTTAGGGTTTTTACAGGTATTAAGGATTATACGGTTTTTAGTTTCTTAAGGATTTTTTGGATTTTTTGATTTTTTATGGATTTTTGTGGTTTTAAAGTTGTTTATGGGTTTTATTGGGGTTTAGGGTATTTTGGTGTTTTTAGGGGTTTTAAGGGCTATTAGGGATTATTTAGATTTTTTATGTTCTTTTAGGGTGTTTAGGTTTTGGGGTATTGTAGTGCTATTAGAGCCTCTTAGGGATTTTTTAGGTTTCCTAGTGTTTTTATGGTTTTTAGTGTTTCTAGTGGTTTTTAGAGTTGTTGTGGGTTTTATGTTTTTTAGGTGTTTTATGGTTTGTAGGTTTTTGGGAAATTTTCAGAGTTTTTATTTTAGGGGTTTTTGGGGGGTTTGGGGTTTTTTGTGGGTCCTGGTTGTCTTGGGATTAGAGGATTTTTGGTTGTTTTTTGGGGGTTTTATTCGTTTTTTATGCGGGGGGGGGGGGGGTTATTGGTTTTTAGTGGTTTTAGTGGTCTTTATGGTTTTAATGTTTTTATGGATTTTACTGTTTTTAGGATTCTTTTGGTGGAAGAGGGTCAGAGCTAGGCAAGCCTAGCCCCCCTAAATAAATAAAACAAAAACAGAAAGCTACGAGATGGATCGACAAGGGCGAGAGTGAGTCTCACCATTCATATCTGAATCATCAAGGGAGAAAAAAATATGGGGACACGAAGGACCACATCGAGCATCCTTCATCAATCGCCCTTTTCACAAGAGCATTCGCCACTGAAATTGCATCCCTAATGGCATGAGACAGAGTAAAGCTCAGAGATTTGGAGTTATAAAGGCACTCAATCCAATGGGGAGGTAATTGCCATGGGACCTCTCTGGAAGAGTTCTTTAGAGAAGCGACCGCCAGCATCGTGTGTGACTTAATCAAGATCCGCTGCCACCCAAACTAGCTTCCGTATCTCACAGCCTTTATAATGGGCCAATGCTCCACTTCGTAGGCACAACCTTCTCCAATAAAATGGAAGAAGCATCCCTTGATGAACTCTCTTGAGGTACGAACGACGTCGCCACAACCTGAGGGCCTCGGGGCGCCCAGTGTCGCACCATCAACATTTACTTTAAACCATGGTGAAATTGGAGGAATCCATCTAACCAACTTTAGGGCCATTGGTTTCCTGTATATGCCAGCTACCCCAAGAGAGCGCAATACATTAAGATCATTAACATCATTCCGCATTGAACCCGTTTGAATTTGTGAGGCATTCTGAATCATCTTAGGCACTAAAACCACTCCTCCATAAGTCGTGAGGTGCTATCGGTTGAAGGTGAAGGCCTTACGGGAAGCCCAGAAATGTAGAATGATATCTGCCGCACCAGCAAGCCGCAGATTATGCACCTGATCACTTTGTTTTGTGTCAACCAGATCTCATAAAAATTTCACAGATCGATCCTTGCAGGCAATAATTCATGACAAAGCATTACAATAGATAACGCCAGAGGCTAGAAGCAAAGGTACAATTCCGGAAGATGTGATCACAGTGTTCTTCCGCTGCCTTGCATAAAAACAAGCAGAAGAGAGATTCTAGCTAGCCTCTTTTAGATGATTCTTTTGGGGTTTTGGTTTTTTTAGGATTATTTTGGGTTTTATGGGTTTACTATTATTAAAGTCTTGTAGGGGTTCTCAGGCGTTTTGAATGTTATTTAATGGTTTTTTAGGTTTATTATGGATTTTTTTTTTTATGTTTTTGAGTGATTTATAATTTTCTTGGTTTTTAGGTTTTCTTCTAGTTTTTAGGTTCATTATTGGTTTTAGGGTTTATAATATGTTTTAGTGCTTTTAGGATTGTTAGAGGTTTTTAGTATTTTTAAGGGGTTTCTAGTTTTTTCAAGTGTATTTGTTTTTATGGATTTTAAGGGGTTTTATTGTTTTTATGATTTTTGGGTTTTTAGGAATTTTAGTGTTTTTATTGTATTTGTGCTATTTTATAAATTTTTAAAGCGTTTAATGAATTTTTTTTATTTTTAGGGTTTTTATGGAATGTTGATCATTTTTGAGTTTTAGGGTATTTTATGGGGGGTTATGGTTTTTAGGGTCTTTTAAAAGTTTTCTGGGTTTAGGGTTTTTTAGGATCATTTAGGGTTTATACGGGTTTTTAAGTGGTTAATTTTTTTTCATGTGTTTTAAGGGTTTTAAATGGATTATAGGGTCTTTCAAGTTTATGTATAGGTGTAAGTTGTTTTAGGTTATATAGGTTTTTAGGATCTTTTGGGGGTTTAGGGTTTTTAGGGACATTTGGGTTTTAATGGGTTTTAGGGTATCTTAGGTGTTTTAGGATTTTTAGGTCACTTGAGGGTCTTTGAGTTATTAGTCCCTTTAGGGGATTAAATTTGTTTGGTTACTCTTGGGTTTCTTAGGGTTTTGGGGTCCTTTAGAGTTTTTAGTGTTTTTAGCGTCTTTTGGGTTTTTATGTTATTTTATTGTATTTATGGGGTTTTAGTGTTTTGTACTATCATTTACTGGTTTATGGTTTTTTCTGTATTTTAGGGAGTTTTAGGGATTTTATGGACTTTTATGATATTTAGGGTTTGATGGGTTTCAATTGGTTTTTTGGGGTATTTTAGGTTCCTTTAGAGTTTAACGGTTTTATAGGGGTTTCTAAATTTTCTTGGACTTTTAGATGATTTTAGGTATTATTAAGGATTTATAGGGTTTCTTATGGGTTTTAAGGATTTTTTATGGTTTCATGTAATTTTAGGGTCTTCAAGGGGTTTTAGGGGTTTTTATGGTTTTATGGTTTCTAGGGTTTTTTTGTTTAAAGGTGTTTTAGGGTCCCTTTGGGTTTTTGTGTTTTTATGGGTTTTTATGCTTGTTTAGGTACATTAGGGTTTTTAGGGGATTTTAAAGTGGTTTTGTTGTATTTATGGGGCTTTAGGGTTTTTAGATCTTTTATTGTTTTTTGTGTTTTTAGTGGTTTAGGGACTTTTTAAATTTTTAATGGTTTTAGGGTTTTTAAGGTATTTATTAGTTTTGAAGGACTTTTAGGTTTTTAGGGTTTTAGGGGTTTTAATGGTTTTAGGCCATTTTTGGGATTTTTAGGGGTTTGAGAGGTTTATGTGTTTTTAGAGTTTTATGTGTTTAAAGGGGTTTTGGTTTTTTCGAGAATTTCATAGACTTTTATGGGCTTAAGGGTTTTTAGTGTCTTTTAGGGGGGATTATAGATTTTTGGTTCTTTGAAGGGGTTTCATATGTTTTTATGGGTTTTCTTGGTTTTTAGGGTATTTAGGGGTTTTGAAGGGTTTTTTTGATTTTTATGATTATATTATGTTTATTGAGTTTTAGGGGTTTTATACATTTTATGTTTTTATGGGTTTGGGTGCTTTATGAGTTTGAAATAGTTTTTATGTTTTTCTCAATTTAGTTTGTTTTAGAGTTTTTAGGGGTTTTATTGTTTTCTCATGTGTTTAAGGGGTTTTAAGGAATTTTAGGGGAATCATAACGTTTTTATGGTTTTTATATTTATTTATGGTTTTTATGGTTTTAGGGGTTTTAGTGATTTTATGGTCTTTTAGGGGTTTTAACTTTTTTAATATTTCTTACGATTTTTTGGGTTTTTATGGATTTAAAGGATTTTATGGTTTTAATGGGTTTTATGTTAATTATTGGTTTTATGGAAATTTATTGTTTTCTATGGGTTTTGGTTTTTTAGTTTTTTAAATATATTTTTATCTTTAAGGGTCTTTAGTGGTTTTGAGGTGTTTTTATTTTTTTTGAGGGATTTTTAAATGTTTTATAATTTTTCATGGAATTTGGTTTTTTAGGGATTTTATAGTTTTTTGGGGTTTTAGGTTTTTTTGGGATTTTTGGATTTTTTGGGGTTTTTGGGGATTTATGGATTTTAGGGTTTTATGTTTTTTTGTGTTTTTTAGGATTACTTTGTTGGGGTTATGCGTTTTTAGATTTTTTTTGGGATTTTCTTTGGTTTTAGGGTTTTTAATAATTTTTCGGGGATTTTTTGTTTTAAGTGTTTCTGATGTTTTTGAGGGTTTTTATTCACTTCAGGGTTATTGGGGGTTTTATATTTTCTGAGTTTTTTGTGTGTTTAAAGGTTATTGGGTCTTTTATGTATTTTTAGGGGTTCTAGACCTTTTATTTTCTTAAGGTTCATTTTGGGTATTTTGTGGTTTTCAGGGATATTTTGGGGTTTTAGAGAGTTTATGGAAATTTAGGTTTTTAGGGACTTTATGTTAATTTTAGGATTTCTTGGGTTTTTGTTCTTTTTACATTTTTATGGGATTTTTATGTTTCATATGTGTTGTAGGTTTTTATTGGGTTTTTGGGTTTTTATGGTAATTTTACAATTTTTAGGTGTTTTAATGGTTTTTATGGTTTAAATGTTCTTTTTGGGGGTTTTAGGGTTTTTTCATTTTGTAGGTTCTTTCTTTTGTTTTGGCCAATTTTAGGGGTTTTAGTGTTTTTTTTGTATTTATGATTCTTTTAGTGTATTCCTTTTTTGGTGTGTTTAGGGTTTTTTGGGGGTTTTATGGATTTTAAGGGATTTTGAGGTTTTTTAGGGTTTTATATGTTTTCAAGCACTGTGTAGCGTTTTTAGGGGTTTTATGGTTTTTAGGGGTTCTGATGGGGGTTTTTAGGGTTTTTAGGATTCTTTTAGGTTTTATGGTTTTTAGTGTTTTTAATTTTTTTTTAGTTTTTATATTTTTTTCATTTTTTGGGTGTTATGGGTTTTAATGGTTTTTTATGTTTTTAGGGTTTTTAGGGGTTTTAGGGTTTTTAGGGTATTTTAGAGTGTTTTGTGTTTTTAGGGTGTTTTAGTGTTTGTAGGGTTTTTCATGTGTTTTATATTTTTTGGTTTATTTAGGGTCTTTAATGAAATTTAGGGTATTTTTAGGGTCTTTAGGGTGATTATGTCCTTTTAGGGTTTGAGGAGTTTAGGGGTTTATTGAATTTACGGTTTTTAGGGTTTTATAGGTCTTAGGTTTTAAAGGGTTTTTAATGGTTTTATGGTTTTAGTTTGTTTTAGGATTGCTTTTGGTTTTTAGGAACTTTTAATTTTTTGGGTTTAATGGTTTTTTTTGTTTTTATACGGTTTTAGGGTTTTTGATGTTTTTTTGTCATTTAGGGTTTTTATAGTTTTAGGAGATTTTCTATATTTTTAATGGTTTTAGGGATTTTTGGGTTTTTAAGTGTTTTAGGGTATTTTAGGTCCTTTTGTGGTTTAGGGTCATTTAGTGGTTTTAATGGTTTTTAGAGTTTTATGGATTTAAGTGTCTTTAAATGGTTTTATGTTTCTCGGTTCTTTTCAGGATTTTTTTGTATTTAAGGTTATTATCAGTTTTTAGGGTTTTTATGGTATTTATGGGTTTTGGTGGGTTTTATGGTCTTTTAGATATTTTATTAGGTTTTATTATCATTTTAGTCTTTTATGATTTTTTTTGTTTTTTGGGTTTTAAAATCTTATATGGTTATTAGGATGTTTTAGTGTTTTTATGATTTTTCAGTGATTAATTAGGGACTTTAGTGGTTTTGTTACCCTTTCAGGGTTTTTTGGACATTTAAGGGTTTTATGGTTTTTAGGATTCTTAAGTGTTTTAGGGTTTCTAAGTATTTTTATGTTTTTTTTATTTTTAAAGTTTTAGTCCTTTTTTGGTTTTTGGTTATTTTATGTTTTTAGGGTTTTTAGGATCCTTCAGGTGCATTCGGGGTTTTAGGGTCATTTTGGGGTTTTGGGGTTTTTTGAGGTATTTTATGATTTATTATGGGTTTAAAGGTTTTTTTGGGGTTTCTTAGGATCATTTAGTGTTTTTATGGGTCATAGGTTCTTTTCCGATTTGTGGTGTTGGTTTTAGGGTTGGGGGTGTATGGTTTTGAGTTACAGGTGTAACTTAAAGGTTTTATGTTTTAAGTTTTAATATTTTGGGTGTAGGGTATAGGGTTAAAGGTTTTGGGTTTTGGTTTTTGGGAATAGGGTATAGGGTTTAGGGTGTAGGGTTTTAGGTTTAGGGAGTAGGGTATATGGTTTCATGTGTAGTATGTAGGGTTTACAGTGCATCATATAGGATTTTGGGTATATAGATTAGGGTTTAGTGTGTAGGGTGTTTTTATAGGGTTTTCTTATGGTTTTAACAGGGTTTTAGTACATTTGGGTGTTTTGGGGTATTAGGTATTAAATGTTTTTTATGGGTTTAGGTTTTTTTAGTGATTTTATAGTATTTTATGGTTTTCAGGGTTTTATGGGTTTTTAGGTGATTATATTTTTAGCGTTTCTTTGTTTTTAGGGGGTTTATGAGTTTTTTTGGTTATTATGGTTTTAATGGGGGGTTCATTTTTTAGGGTCTTTATACTTTTTATGATTTAATACAGTTTTTTGTTTTTTATGGTTTTAGATTTTTAGGGTTTTTATGGTTTTTAATGTTTTAGGTATATTTAGTGTTTTTTTGGTTTTTGGGGTTTTTAGGGTTTCATATTTTTTACGGTTCATAGTTACCTTTAAGGTTTTGAAGCCTTTAAGGTTCTTTTGGGTTTTAAGGGGTTTAGGGATTTTTAGGGCCCTTTTATATTTTTATGGGTTTTAGGGTCATTTAAGGGTTTATAGAGTTTTGGGGACTTTATGATTTTTATAAGCTTTTGAGGTGTTAGTGTATTTTAGTGTATTTTTGCGATTAAGAATTTTTTATGTTTTTAGTGTTTTTAGCATCCTTTTGGTATTTTGAATGGGTTTTTAGGTGTTTTGGATTTTTAGGGTCTATAGGGTTTTCATAGAATTTTTTTGGGTCTTTTATTGTTTTATGGGTTTTTGGGTCTTTTGGGTTTTATGGCATTTTTAAGGGGTTTTGGGTCTTTTGGAGGATTTTGGTGGTTTGGGGTCATTTTATTTGGTTTTACGGTCTTTTTATGGTTTTATGTGTATTTTTGGGTTTTAGGATTGTTTTTTTGGTTTTAAGGTATTATGAGGAATTTTTAAGGCTTTCATGGGGTTTCTTTGGTTTTCATGGTTTTTTATAGTTTATAGGGTTTTTAGAGTTTTTATGTGTTTAGGGTTTTGGGGGGGGGGGGTATTGGATTTTAGGTGATTTATGGGTTTTAGGATTGTTTTTGGGTTTAATAGGGTTTTTAGGGTTCTTAATGGATTCTAATGACTTTTATTGGTTTTAGGAATTTTTGGGTCGTTTTTTTGTTTTTTGGGTTTTCAGGTTTTTTAGGAATTTTAAGGTTTTTATGGTTTTTATGGTTTGTTAATGGTTTTTATTAATTTTTTAGGTTCTTAGAGTTTGTTATTGTTTTTGGTTTATGGAGTCTGGTTCATGGATTATGGTTTAGGGTGTGGGGTATAAGGTTTAGGATGGACGGTTTAGAGTTTAGGGTGTAGGGTATAGGATTTTGTGTGTATAGATTATGGTGTAGTGTATTGGGTATGTGGTTTGTGGTTTAGTGTTTAGGGATAGTGTATAAGGTTTAGTTTTGTTTATGGTTTCATGGAGCTTATATGGGTTTCTCTATTTTTTTCTTTTTTTGGGGTTTTTATGGTTTATAGAATTTTTGGGCTCTTATGGGCTTCAGGTTTTTATAAGGGATTAAATTTTTTTAGGGTTTTTTGGTGTTTTATTGTTTGGGGGGTGGGTTTGGGGTTTTATGAGGTTTTATGGTATTTAATGAGTTTTAGGGGTGTTTATGGATTTTAGGTGTTTTATGGTTTTTTTTGGAATTTGAGTTTTTAGTGTTTTCTATGGTTCCTATGGGTTTTTGTATTTTTTTGGGGTTTATTGTTTTTTTGGGTTTATAAGGATTTTAGCGTTTCAGGGTCTTTTTATATATTTTTTGGTTTTATGGTTTTCTCTTGTTTTTATAGTCTTTTAGGCATTTTTGTGTGTTAGGGTTTTTAGTGTTTTCTGGAATTCATATTGGTTTTAACAGGTTTATAGGATTTTCATTTACTTTTGAAGATTTTATGGTTTTATTGCCTTTTGGTTTTTTATGTTTTTTTAAGGTTTTGGGAGTTTTTAATTTTTTTTTTGTAATGTGTTTTTATTGTTTTTAGGGGTTTTAGAGACTTTTAGGGTTATTTAGTGTTTTCACAGTTTTAGGGTCTATTTTTTGGGTTTTTATTTCATTTAGGGTTTTGTGGTTTTCATTGTATTTTAACACATTTTAGGGTCCTTTTGTTTTTATGGGGGTTTTATTATTTTTAAAATCCTTTGTGGTTTTTTGGTTTTTTATGGTATTTTAGGGGTGTTTTGGGTTTTTTAGGTTTTTGTGATTTTTTGGGTTTTTATGGTATTTATGGAGAAACATGTTCAGGGATAAGCATTCCTAGCCACCAAAACATTATTGAATAAAAAATAAATGGTTACAAGGAGGGTTTACAAGCACATGAGTGTATATCAACCTTTATATCAGAGTCCATATAAGGCATTTAAAAAGACTAAGTAACAAAGGACCACAACAAGCTCAGTGCCCCAA
Source organism: Viscum album (assembly GCA_963277665.1). Lineage (NCBI taxonomy): Eukaryota > Viridiplantae > Streptophyta > Magnoliopsida > Santalales > Viscaceae > Viscum > Viscum album. Next base: position 2,122,349,345 of record OY728120.1, read on the forward strand.
TTTCCTTTTTGGAGAAATCAATCTCCACCAAGTTGGCTTCCCCTTAGGCAAGTGTGACACAAATAATTAGAGTCTGAGAGATATTGATGCATTCAATCCATTGTGGTAGAATTATCCAAGGGATTGTCTTGGATTCATTCTTGAGGGCATCCACCAGAGGCATCGAGTTAGAATTAATCCAAAGTGAGTTCCACATAAATTAGGTCCCAAATTTAACTTCCCTCAAAATGGACCATAAGTCCACATCATAAGAACATATATATCGAATAAATTTGTAAAAACAACCTCTAATGAATACTCTAAAGGTATTGAAGACCCCACCACACCCCGAGGGGACAGGTCCACACAACGCCACACCATCCACATTGACCTTTATCCGTGATGGAATCTGGGGAATCCAACAGAAATATTTCAAAACCTATGGCTTATTTCAACAAACATCAACCCTAAGTGAACATAATAGAGTCACATCATAAACTTATGGTTTTTATTAATTTTTATTCATTTTGGAATTTTTTTGGTATTTAGGGGTTTTTAGATTTATTTCTAGGGGTATTTGGGATTTGGGGTTCATTCTAGATTTTTAGGATTCTTTATGGTTGTTAAGGGGGTTTTGTGGTGTTTATGTTTTTAGGGGTTTTAGAGTATTTAATGTTTTTAGGGTATTTTATGGTTTCTAATATTGTTAGGGTTGGTAGGGTCTCTAATAATTTTAAGGGGTTTTGTGTCTTTTATGTGGGTTTAACTATTTTTTAGTGTTTTCATATGTTTTAGGGTTATTCAGTGGTTTCTAGATTTTTAGGAGTTTAGGGTTTTATGGTTTTAGGTGTTTTTAATGTTTTTAGGGTTTTTATGGTTTTACAAATTATATTTTTTATAAGGATTTTAGGTGTTTTTTTGGTTTTAGGGGTTTTTAAATTTTTAGGATATTTAGGGTTCTTGGATTTTATAGGGGTTTTTATGTGTTATATAGTGTTTTTAGAGTTTTAGGGATTTCATATTTTTAGGAGTATTATGGCGTTTTGGGTGATTTTAGTGTGTTATGGATTTCTTAGATTTTATTATGGTTTTTAGTATTTTTAGTGTTTTTTGGCGGTTGTGTTTTCATTTAAATAGTGTAGTGTTTTAAGGGACTTATATGGTTTATTTATGTGTTATAAGGGTATGTTCATGGTTTTTAATGGTTTTTAGGGTCTTTTAAGGTTTTTATTGGTTTTAGTGTCTTTCTAGGGTTGTTTGTGTTTTTTTACTTTTAGGGGGTTTTGGGGTTTCTAGGGTTTTTACATTTTTAGTGTATTCTTAGGGTTTTATGGGTTATAGTGTTTTAGGTGTTTTTATTATAATTATAGTGTTTTTAGGGTACCTTTAGGGGTTTTTAGATCGATAGGTCACCATCATGTTTTTAGGGTTCTATTATGGTTTTAGGGTTTTAAGGGATTTATGGGGTTTTACAGTTTCATAGGGGTTTTAGGGTATATGTGCTTTAATTTTTTGTGTTTTTATGGTTTTTAGGGAATACACTATTTTTTAGCTTTTATTAATATCTTGAAAGGTGTTTAGGGTTTTTTAGATTTTTAGATGGGTTTTTAGTGTTTAAGTGCTTTTTTATGGTTTTTGGGACCATTATGGTTTTTATATTTTTTTAGCGTTTTAGGATTTTAAGGATTTAAGGTTATTTATTGTTGTTTTATAGGTTTCTAGTTTTAGGTTTTAAGGTGGTGGTTATAGGTTTTAGACTATAGGGTATAGGTTTTGGGGTGTAGGTAATAGAGTTTAGAGTGTACAATATTGGATTAAGGGTTTAGGGAATATGGTACATGGATTAGGTTAAAGGGATTAAGGTTTTGGGTGTACAAAATTGGGTTTAGGTTGTAAGTTTTATGGTGTGGGGTTTACGTTTAGGGTATACGGTTTAGGGTGTTGTGTTTGTGGTTTAGGGTATAGTGTATGGGGTTTAGGGTATAGGGTTTTGTGTTAGGGTCTGAGGTATGGGGTTTAGGATTTAGGTTTTAAGGTGTAGGGTATAGGGTTTAGGGTGTAGGTTTTAGGGATTGGGGTGTAGGGTATATGTTTTAATGTGTAGGGTTTGTGGTTTAGGTTTGATGATATTGGTTTTAACCAATTGTGTTAAGGGGTTGGTGTGTATGGTATTGGGTTTAGGGTAAAGAGTTTACGGTTTAGAGTGTAGGTTATAGGGTTTAAGGAATAGTGTTTACATTTTTATGTAGGTTATTGGGTTTATAGTGTAGGGTATAGGGTTTAGGAAAAATGGATTACATTTTTTATGTAGGTTATTATGTTTAGGGTGTAGGTTTCAGGGTTTAGGTAGTAGGGTATATAGTTTATGGTGTAGGGTTTAGGGTTCAGTGTGTGGGGTATAGGGTTTAGGGTTTCAGGTATTGGTTGTAGGATAGGGGTATAGGGTGTAAGGTTTAACTTTTATTATGTAGGGTATAGAGTTTAGAGATTAGGTTTTAGGGTTTAGTGAATATGTTATAGGGTTTACTGTGTAGTGTTTAGGTTATAGGGTATAGGGTAAACGGATTAAGGTGTAGGTTTTTCGGTTTTTTGTGTGGGTAATACAGTTTAGGGGTTAGGTTTTAGGGTTTATGGTGTATGGTATGGTGTTTATGGTATAGGGTTTTAGATATAGAGTATAGGGTTTAGGGTGTAGGGTATGGGGTTTTTGGTTTTTGGTATAGGGTTTTGTGTGTAGGGTTAAGGGTATAGGGTGTTGGGATTATGGTTAAGTGTGTATAGTATGGGGGTTAGTCTTTAGGATTTAGGGTTTATAGTGTTGTGTATATTGTTTAGGGTGTAGGGTATGGGGTTTAAGTTATAGGGTATAATGTTTTGGTTTTTTGGTTTGGAGTTTATGGTGTAGGGTATGTGGCATAGTTTTCAGGGTATATAGTTTAGGGTTTCATGTTTAGGTTTTAGGGTGTAGGGTATATGGTTACGAATGTAGGTTTTTGGGTTTAGGGTATATTGTATCGGGGTTTTTTGTGTAGGGTTTAGTGTTTAACATGTAGATTTTAGGATTTAGGGTTTATGGTGTTGGGTATAGGGTATTGGGTGTATGGTTTTGGGTTTTGGGTTTGGGGATTAGGGTTTAGGTTCTAGGGTTTTGGTGTAGGGTTTAGGGTTTATGGTGAAAAGTATAGGGTTTTTCCGTATTTATAGTGGTTTTTAGTTCTTTTTGTGTTTTTATGGATTTTTAGTGTATTTTGGGTTTTAAGGGTTTTATGGTTTTTAAGGAGTTTTGACACTTATTATAGGATTTTAGGGTTTTGGGGGGATTTTTGGATTTTTGGGGCTTCAAGTTTTTAACATTTTTATGGTTTTTAAGGTTTTTAAGGGGTTTCTTCTTCTTTTGGGGTTGTAAGGGGTTTACTAATTGTTTTAAGAGTTATTCATTGGATTTGGGGTTTTAATTATTTTAAGGTTTTTTGGCATTTTTTGGTTAATTAGTAATTTTAAGGGGTTTTCACTTTTTCTTGGGTTTATTGGGGGTTACTATGTATTTTATAATCTACCGGATCTTTTAGCATTTTTTGGGTTGTTTTAAATTTTTTAGGGGATTTGTGGGGTTTTGGGTGTTTAGTATTTTTATGGAGTTTTAGGGTGTTTTAAGAAGTTTTACTGTTATTGAAGGTTTTAAATGTTTTTTTGGGTTTCATAGGGTTTATTAAAATTCTAAGGATATTTTAGGAAATTTAGATGTTTTATAGAGGGTTTAATGTTATTTTAGGGGTTTTATTTGTGTTTAGATTTGTTTAGTGGTTTTTGGGTCACTTAGGTGGTTTTAGGGTTCTAATGGGTTTATGGTTTTTAATGTTTTACAGAGTTTTTTTATCAATTTTTTTGATTTTTAGCTGTGGTAGGGTTTTTTGGTTTTTATGTGATTTATGGTTTTTAGGGTATTTTGGTTTTTTGGATATTAGGGGCATTTTTTGGGTTTTTAGTTTATGTAGGGATTTAAGGGATTTTTGTGTTTTAAGGGGTTTTTTGGGTCCTTCAGGGACTAATGGTTTTTAGGTTTTTTTAGTTTTTAAGGGATTTAGGGTTTTTAGGGTTTTATTAGTGTTTATATGGTTTCTATGTGTTTTTAGGAATTTGGGTGTTTAGGGATTTTAGAGTCTTTTTGGGTTTCGTGTTTTTACAATTTTTAGGGGTTTTTATGTTTTTAGGGTTCTTAGAGTATATTAATGTTTTTTGGGTATTTATAGGTCTGTAGTGTATTTAGAAGTATTTAGGGTTTTTTTGGGTATTTTAGGGTTTTATGTATTTTAGGGTATATTATGGTATTTTAGGGTATTCTAGGTTGTTTTGTGTTTTAGGTTTTAGGGTCATTGTGGGTATTTATGGTTTTAAGGTTTTTTCAGGGTTTTTTCATTTTCAGGGTCTGTTATGGTTTTAGGGGTTTTAGATTACATTAGAGTTTTAGGTCCTTTTAGGGGTTTTTAGGGTATTTAGGGTCCATTATGTGGTTTTAGATATTTAATGGTTCATTAGGGATTTTTGAGTCCCCTTTAGGTATTTTAGAGGATTTAGGATCATTTAGCATTTTATAGTTTTTAGGGACCTTTATGGGTATTAGTGAATTTTTGGGTTTTAGGGTTTGTTATGGTCTTTTAGCGTTTTTTATCATTTCGGTGACTTCTAGAAATTTTATAGTCTTTTAGGGTTGTAAGAGTCCTTTTGGGGTTTTTGATTTTATAGAATCTTTTAGGGGTTGTACGGTTTTTAACCTTCTATGGGTTATTATGGTTTTTAGGGATTTAGAGATTTTTATATGTTTTAAGGGTTTTTTACAAACAATAAGGGTCCTTTTTAGCATAACGAGTTTTTATTATTTATAAGGATTTAAAGATTTTATTGTTTTTAGGATTTTTAGTATTTTCATGGGGTTTAAATGTTTTTAATGGTTGCTTATGGTTTAGGGTGTTAGGGTTTTTAATGTTTTTAGGGTTTTTAATATTTTTTATGTTTTTATGATTATCAGGGTCATTTAGGGTTTGTATGATTTTTAAGGGTTTTGTAGTTTTTAGGGTTCTTAGGGGTTTTATTTTTTTATAGGTTTTAATGGATTATAAGGGTTTTTATGGGGTTGTTGGGTTTTGGGGGTTTTAGGGTTTTAAAATATTAAGTGATTTAGGGATTTATGGTTTTTTATAATTTTTAGGGTATTTAGGGTATTAAGGGGTTCTAATGTTTTCAGGGGTTTTATGGTTTTGTGGTTTTGTGGTTTTTAGGTCTTTTAGGATTTTTTAGGTTTTTTCAAATTTATTAGGGGTTTTATTGGGTTTTGGGGGGTTATAGCATTTTTTTGATATTTTTAGTGTTTTTGAGGGATTTAAGGGGGTTTTTTTGGGTTATAGGGGTTTTAATGGATTTTTTAGGGGTTTTAGGATTTTTAGTGGTTTAGGGTTATTTAGGGGTTTTAATGGATTTAGGGGTTTCAAAGTCTATTAGAATTTCTTGAGTTTTAATGTTTTTTTAATTGTATGAAGATTTTTAGTTTTAAGTGTTTCTTAGGTTTTAAAAAGTTTTCCATGTTTTTAGGGTTTTTAGGGGTTTTAGTGGTTTTAGGGTTTTATGTGTTTTTAATTATTTTAGGTTCTTTTAGCGTTTTTATTGAGTTATTTATAGCGTTTTAGTGGTTTTTGGATTTTTGGGTGTTTTTGGTTAGTTTATAATTTTTAGGGTTTATAGGGACTTTTCAGGGTTTTTATAGATTATTAGGGTTTTTGGATTTTCAGTATATTTAAATTTTATTTTAGGGTTTTAGTGTTTTTGAATAGATTTAGTGTTTTAAGGGGTTTTTGGGTATTTTTGGTAATTTAGGGTTTTCTTTTGGTTTTTTGTTGTTGTTTTATGTTTTTAGGGTTTTATGGTTTTTTATGGTTTTTGGGGTTTTTTATATTTTAATTACATTTAGGGGTTTAGGCATACTTAAATGTTTTTAGAGGGATTTATGAGTTTTAGGTGTTTATAATTTTGATGGGTTTTTGGATTTTTATGATTTTTATGATTTTTTTGGTTTTAGGGTTTTAGGTGGGTTTAGTGGTTTTCAAGGTTCTTAGGGTCTTTCAGAGTTTTACTGTTTTATGGTTTCGTGAGGGTTATTAATGAATCCTTTTAGATTTAAGGGATTTTTTTGTTTTTTGGAATTTTTAAATGGATTTATGGTTTCTGTACAAGGATTTAGGGGTTTTAGAGTATCTTAGAGTTTTTTGGGTTATTGGGTATTTTGGGGGTGTTAGGTTGTTTTAGTGATTTTTTGTTTTTAGTCATTTTAATGGGGGTTTGGGTTTGTATTTGATTTTAGGGGTTTTTGGGTTTATTGGGGTTTTAGGTGTTTTATGGTTTTTATGGTTTGTATTTGATTTTAGAGGATTTAGGGGTTCTAGAGGTTTTTGGTGTTTTAGATTTTTAGGGTTTTAAGGTGTATTTATATTTGATTGGGTTATTATAGTTTTATTATGATTTTTAAAGTTTTAGGATTATAGTATATTTAGTTTTTAGGCTCTTTAGGCTTTTTAGTTTTTTTTTTGGCTTCTTATCTTTTTAGTGGTTTTAGTGGTTTTTTTTTTAATTTTAGGGTTTTTAATGGATTTTAGGATTTTTAAATATTTTTAGGGATTTGTAAATTTTTAGGGGTTAACATTTGTTTATGGTTTTTTTTATTATTTTTGGTGTTTTTAGGGGTTTTTAGTTATTTTTGGGTTTTAGGGTTGTTTTAATGGTTTTATATATATAAGTTTTTCTTAGTGTTTTGGGGGTTTTATGGTTTTAGGGTGTTTTAGGGGTTTCAGTGTTTTATGGGGGATTGTTTTGTTGTTTTGTTTTTTGTGGGTTTTAGGGGTTTTAGAGGTTTGATGGATTTTTATGGTTTTTTATAGTTTTACTGTATTAAGGATTTTTTGGTGTTTTTATGAGTTTTATGGGTCTTTTAGTGTTTTATTGGGCAAGGAAGATGTGAGGGTCGGGCTATTTCTGGCCCCCCCAAATTTATTAAAAAGACAAAAAAGACACAGCAGACAAGGGAGGGGAGGGGTCAATCGACCCACACCCAAAAACCCTTAACGACCCATGACAAAAGACCCAAAAAAATAAAATCAAGAATGAAAAAGAAAACACACAAAGCAAAGCATCCACCTCCATTATCCAGCATCAACCAGCAACCAGCAGATCACAGCTAACTAACAACTAGCATCCAAATTCAAACAGCAAACAACATCCAGCATCATCGTGACCATAAACCAAAGCCTCAACACCTCCCATCCAAGTAGCAACCAGCATCCAGAATCACCAGAATTCGACATCACATAACCGCCAGCAACCAAAGCCACAGAACCACCAGTATCAACATCACAACCATCACCAGCATTCAGCAGCTCACCACGAATCAGCGACCAGGAGCCAATCTCACAGAAACCAGAATCCAGCATCTTCCCACCAACACAAGCAACCACCAATAGTACATAGCCATCAACACCAAAATCGCACAACCACTATTTACCAAAGCTCATATCCATACAACCGCCATACTCCTTTTCCACAAGAACCAGAATCCAGCACCTCCCAGCTATAGTGGTCTATCGCAAGCACCACAGAACTCACTCACTAAGAGCAGGCGACAACCCATACCTCAAAACAGAACAAAGAACCGGCACCAAACCAATCCCTCCACAATCCATGAAGCAGCCACCACATCCCGGTAGAGATCCCAGAACATGACACTTATCCAGACCAGCAACAAGATCATAACACAAAAAGGAAACCGAGAGACGAACCTGCCTCCATGCTGAGGTCCGAAGTTGGAAACCAGCACTATCGTCTGACTGCCCAAACCAAACCAAAACTGCTGCTCCCCACACAGCTTCAAGGATCGGAAATGTCCCACCGCACAATGTCAACTGAGGCGTGGCCTCTCCATGCCACCACTTGGGTGGTTTTGGGTGTTTAGGTTTTTAGGGTTTTTAGGGGTTTTCTGGATTTATGTGGTTTTTTATTTATTTTAGGGGTGTTTGGGGTATTAATTAATTTTTACAGTTTAAGATTTTTCTGGATATTTTAATAATATAGTACTTTTATGTTTTTGTTGTTTTATGAGGATTTATTTATTTTGTGTTATTATTATTTTTAGAGTGTTATGAATTTAAGGGATTTTTAGAGATTTTTTGGTTAATTTGGTTGTTTAGTGTGTTTAGGTGTTTTTAGTTTTTTATTGGATTTTATATTTTTATAAGGTTTTTTCCGGTTTTAACATTTTAAAGGATTTTCTAGATTTTTTGGTTTTATTATTTTTTTATGGTTTTCCAGTGTTTTTGGGTTTTAATTATTTTTTGATTTTCAAGGTAATTAGAGGTGCTATGGTATTTCTTTCATTTTGGGGGTTTTATGATTTTTGGGGGTTTTAGGGTTATTATAGTTTTTCTGGGTTTTATAGTTTTTTAATGAATTTTTAGGGGGGTTTGGGGGATTTCAGGGGTTCAATAATTTTCATGGTGGTTAAGATATTTAGTGTATTTTTATGGTTTGTTGGGGGGTTTTTAATTCTTTTAGAGTTTTTAGGGATTTTATATTAGTTTTGGGTTTTCATAGTTTTTAGGGTTTTTATGGTATTTATGGTTTTTAAAGGTTATGGGTTTTTAGTGTTTTAGGGTTTTTACATTATTTTTTGAATTTTTAGTGGGGTTTAGGTTCTTAATGTGATTTCATGGTTTTTTATAGGGTTTAGGGTTTTCAGGGTTTTTAGTGGTTTAAATTTTTCTCTAATGGGGTATAGGTACTTTTAGGGTTTTTACGGGTTTTAGGGTCTTTTATTCGTTTTCGGTATTTTAGTGTATTTTAGAGTTTTTTGGGCTTTGGGGGAAAGGAAGGCGTCGGGCCAGGCTATTCCTGACCCCCCTCAAAATTTATTAAGAAAAAGACATTGTAGACAAGGGAGGGTGAGGTCAATAAACCTAAACCCAAAAACCCTGGACACCCCCAAAAAAACCCAGGAGTCAATAAAACCCCCAAAAAGACACAAAAAACGAAAAAAAATTGAAAATTAGAAGCAACTCAGACATCATCTCCTAGCCAAATAGGGAACAGCATCCCACAACACCATTTTCATCCTCTAGTGCCTCCTTGCCAAGCATATCCATCACCAGCATCACCGAAACACCAACATCGATGTCATAAGACTAACCTTTGCCACCTCTCAGTGAAGCAACAACCATCACGAAGCACCATAAACTTTCATCACATTTCAGCTGACCAAAAACCAGCGCCCGCAACGATTCACAACCAAGCCATCGACAACATGGATGACCAAAGTCCAACATAGCATCAATACTGCAACATAACATAACAATCCCTTCTTCAATAGCATGAAATAGATCTAAGAGAGTACAAACATGCCTCTTCTGCACAAACCAATTTAAAACTGTTCTTATCTACCCAAGAAACCTGCAGCTTCCAACGACACACTGCAACACAAAATCACCAGCTTCACCGACATCACCACCACCAAGCCAACCAGCTCCTATCATTTTATGGGGTTTCAGGTTTTTTAGGGTTTTATGGATCATCATGAATTTTAATTGTTTTTTTATTTTTTATAGGATTCTTTAGGATTACGTGGGTTTTAGGGTCTTTTACTGGTTTAAGTATTTTTACTGTTTTTAGGATCTATTAATAATTTTAGGGTTTTAGGGTATTCAGGTGGTTAATTTTTTTGGGATTATAGGTTATTATGTTATTTTTTGGGATTTTAGGTTTAGGGTTTTAGGATTTATTAGGTTTTTTGGCATTTTAGGGATTTTATGTTTTATATTATTTTTATGGTTTTTAGGGTATTTTAGGGTTTTAATGTTTTATATTGGTTTTTATAGTTTTTATGGGTTTTTAGGGCCTTTTAGTGTATTTTAATGTTTTTATGGGTTTTACAATTTTCTGTTTTAGGGTAATTTTTGGGTTTTTCTGGGTTTTTAGTGTCATTTAGGGGTCTTATGGTTTTCTAGGTTTCATTAGTGGTTTTAGGGGGGTTCGGGTCTTTTAAAGACTTTTTAATTTCATTGGGTCTTTTACGAGTATTTTAGTGGTTTTATGGAACTTTATAGTTTTTAGGGTTTTATGTCCTTTAGGGTTTTTATGGTTTTTATGTCCCTTTAAATTATTATGGTGGTATAGGGTTATTTGGGTTATGGGGGTCCATTATGGGTTTTTAGGGTATTTTGTTTCATTTGGGGTTTCAATGATTTTAGTATTATTTAGGTATTTAATGATCCTTTAGGGTTTTGGGTTTTCAGACAGTTTTAAGGTGTATTAGGGCATTTTATAGTCATTAGGTTTTTAGGGTATTTCATGCCTTTAAAGGTTTAAGGGGTTTTAGATTCTTTTAGGGTTTTATAGATTTTAGAGTCTTTTAGGGTTTTAGGGTCTTTAATTTTTTTCTAGTATTTTATAGATTTTTTATTTTTAGGGTATTTATGGACTGTTTTGGCATTTAAGGGGACTTTATTTTTTTTCTAAATTTTAAGGGTTTTACGGTTTTTAGGGTTTTATGTCATTTATGTGTTTAGAATTTTTGTTTTTTCAGTGTTTCTAGTGATTTTATGGTTTTTGGGGGTTTTAACAGTTTTTACTTGTAATATTTTAATTTTGATGGGTTTTAGGGGTTTTAGGCATTTTTTGGGGTTATAGGGTTTTTAGGGTTTTTAGGGATTTTTGTGTTTTCGATGATTACGTAGGATTTTATAGTGTTATTATGATTTTTAGGATGTTTTAGATTTTTAGGGGGGGTTAGGATTTTTTTTTTGGTTTTGGGGTATTTATGGGTTTTTTCGTTTCTAATTTTTCCTAGTCCTTTTAGAGTTTTTAGGGTTTTAGGGAGTTTTAGGGTTTTTAGTTTTATAGGGGTTTAGAGATTTTGCGCTTTTTTGTGGGTTATATTATGTTTTTTATGTTTTGTTGGGATTTTTAGGGGGGATTATGGTTTTTCTAATTTAATGAAATTTCTTTTGTATTTTTAGTGCTTTTACATTTCATAGGGGTTTTCTCGGGTTTTAGAGGTTTTTGGGTCTTTCACGGGTTTATAGGGGTTTTTATGTTTTTAGGGTGTTAATGTTTTTAAAGCATTGGATTTTTTCGATTATTTTAGTGTTTTAAAAGTTTTATAGGTTTTAGAAATTTCTGGGTTCTAGGGGATTTAGGTGATTTTAATAATTTTAAGCGTTTCAGTTTTTTAGTATTTTATGGTTACATGGTTTTTAGAGTATTTTATGGTTTTTAACATTTTTTAGTGATTTGTGATACTTTTGTTTTGTTAGTTGTTGGGGTTTTTAATGATTTTTAGTTTTTTATTTTATTTTTTATGGTTTTTAGGGTATTATTGTTTTCAAAGGGTTTTTATGGTTTTTATATTTTTATTGTTTTAAGGGTTTTTAGTTTTTTAGGTCTTTAGGGGTTATTAGGGGTTTATGGTATTTCAGAGTTTTTGGGTTTTTTATGGTTTTAGAGGTTTATTGTGGTTTTATTGGTTTTTATGGGATTCAATGTTTTTTATGGGGTTCTATTTTTTTAGAGGTTTTAAGGTTTTTAGAATTTTTAGAGGTTTTTATATTTTAAAGATTTTAGGGATTTTAGGTTTTTAGTGGTGTTTTTTTGGGATTTTTTGGATTGGTATAATATTTCTAGGGGTTTTTAGGGAGTTTTAGTGTTTTTTAGTTTTTATTAGGGTTTCCAATGTGTGTTAAGATTTTCATAAAGATTTTGGGTCTTTTAATGTTTTTAGGGGTTTACGGTTTTATGGTTTATACAATTTTCCAGGGTTTTTAATGGTTTTTAGGTTGGTATGGTATTTTAGGGTTTTCAATTTTTTTGGGTTTTATGTTTTGTAGGGGTTTTAGTTTTTTTAGTATTTTTGGTTTTTTTAATTCATTTAATTCTTTTTTTTAGAATTTTTCATTATTTAAAGGTTTTTAGTGGGTTTTGTGGTGTTTTAGGGGTCTTAGGGTTTTATTAGGTTTTTTTGGGTTTTTAGTGTTTCTCATTTTTTAGCATTTTGTAAATGTATTTTAGGGGTTTAAAAGGTGTTTTAGTTGGGGTTTTATTGAGTTTCTTATCATTAGGGGGTTATAAGAGTTCTATGTTATTTTTAGAGGTTTTTTCATTTTTATGTTTTTTTTTGGATTTTTTTAGATTTAGGGTTTTAGTGTGATTTAGGGAATTTTAGAGGGTTTTATGATTTTTTTGTAATTTAGCTGTTTTAGGTTTTTTTGGGGGGTTTAGTGTTTTATATATATATATATATATTTTTTGGGTTTTTTTGGTTTTTAGGGGTTTAAGGGTATTTTGGTTGTTTCTGTGTTTTTAAGTGTTTTTCGTTTCTATTTATGGGTTTTAGTCTATTTTATGCTTTTTTGTGTTTTTAGGTTTTTATTTATAATTTTGTATGGTTTTTTCAGGGTGTTTAGATTTCTTTTTGTATATTTTAGGGCTTTGGGGTTCTTTTAGGGTGTTTACAGTATTTTGGGATTTTAAGGGTTTTTTGGGTGTTTTAGGGTTTTTTTTGTTTTTTTTTATTTTTTGCGGTTTTGAGGTATTTTATGGTTTTTAAGCATGTTTGGGTTTTCTCAGGGTTTTGTAGGGTTTGTTTAGAGTTTTTAGGATTTTAGATGTTTTAGGTGTTTTATAGTTTTAATAGGTTATTCGGGTTATTGGGGTTTTTAGGGTTCTAAAGGTTTTTAGGTGTTTTAATGATTTTTGGGGATTCTAGTGAGGTTTTATGGGTTTTAGGGTTTTTTTGGATTTTTAGGTGTTTGGGGGTTTTAAGTATTTTTAGGATTTTTTTGGGTTGTTTATGGGGTTTTTAAGGAATTTGAGATTTTTTATAGGGTTATGGATTTTTTAGTTTTTATGGGTGTCGGGGTATTTATGTTATCTAGGTTCTTTTAGGGGTTTTAGCGGGTTTTAGAGTCTTTTATAGTTTTATAGCTTTTAGGGCCGTTCAAGGGTGTTTTATGGGTTTTAGTTGTTTAATGGGTTTATATGGATTTTAGGGATCTTATGGATTTTTAGGGACTTTTGGATTTTTTGTTTTTTAGTGTTTTGGGGGTTTCTTAGGGTTTTTATGGTTTTATGGAATTTTTAGTTTTCAGGGTATTTATTTTCATTGGGTTTTAGGTTTTTTGGGGAGTTTAGGGGTTTTTAGGGTTTTTGGGAGTTTAGGGGGTTTTATGGTTTTTCTAATTTATAGAAATTTCTTTTGTATTTTTAGTGGTTTTACATTTAATAGGGTTTTTCTTGGGTTTTTAGAGGTTTTTTGGCCTTTCACAGGTTTATATGGGTTTTTATGTTTTTAGGGTGTAAATATTTTTAAAGCATTAGAGTTTTTTGATTATTTTAGTGTTTTCAAAATTTTATAGGTTTTAGAAATTTTTGGGGTTCTAGGTGATTTAGGTGATTTTAATAATTTTAAGCGTTTCAGTTTTTTTATTATTTTATGTTTACATGGTTTGTAGAGTATTTTATGGTTTTTAACGTTTTTTAGTGTTTTGGGATACTTTTGTTTTGTCAGTTCTTGGGGTTTTTAATTATTTTTAGTTTCTTTTATATTTTTTATGGTTTTTAGGCTATTATTGTTTTCAAATGGTTTTTATGGTTTTTATATTTTTATTGTTGTAAGGGTTTTTAGTTTTCTAGGTCTTTTGGGGTTATTAGGGTTTTTATGGTATTTCTGATTTTTTGGGTTTTTTACGGTTTTAGGGGTTTATAGTGGTTTTATGGGTTTTTAGAGGATTCAAGGTTTTTTAGGGGGTTCCATTTTTGAGAGGTTTTAAGGATTTTAGGAGTTTTAGAGGTTTTTATATTTTAGGGATTTTAGGGATTTTAGGTTTTTAGTGGTGTTTTTTGGTATTTTTAGGATTGGTTTAATATTTTTAGGGGTTTCTAGGGAGTTTTAATGGTTTTTAGTTTTTATTAGGGTTTTCAAGGTGTGTTAAGATTTTCATAAAGGATTTTGGGTATTTTAAGGTTTTTAGGGGTTTAAGGTTTTATGGGTTATACAATTTTCCAGGGGTTTTTTATGGTTTTTTAGTTGATATGGACTTTTAGGGTTTTCAATTTTTTTGGGTTTTTTGTTTTGTAGGGGTTTCTTAGGGGTTTTAGTTTTTTTATGAGTTTTGGTTTTCTTAATTCTTTTAATTCTGTAGTTTTTTTAGAATTTTTCATATTTTAAAGGTTTTTAGTGGGTTTTTTGGTGTTTTAGGGGACTTAGGGTTTTATTAGTTTTTTTGGGTTTTTAGTGTTTCTCATTTTTTAGCATTTTTAAATGTATTCTAGGGGTTTAAAAGGTGTTTTAGTTGGTGTTTTATTGAGTTTCTTATCATTAGGGGGTTATAATTGTTCTATGTTATTTTTTGATTTTTTTTTCATTTTTATGGTTTCTTTTGGATTTTTTAGATTTAGGGTTTTAGGGGATTTAGGGAATTTTAGAGGTTTTTATGATTTATTAGGTATATTAGCTATTTTAGGTTTTTTGGGGGGGTTTAGTGTTATATATATATATTTTTTTGGGGGTTTTGGGTTTTTAGGGGTTTAAGGGAATTTTTGTTGTTTTGTGTTTTTAAGAGTTTTTCGTTTCTATTTATGGTTTTTAGTCTTATTTATGGTTTTTAGTGATTTTAGGTTTTTAGTTATAATTATTTACGGTTTTTTCTTGGTGTTTAGATTTGTTTTTGTATATTTTAGGGTTTTGGGGTTCTTTTAGGGTGTTTATAGTCTTTTAGGTTTTTTAGGGGATTTTTGGTTTTTTTGATTTCTTGCGGTTTGGTGGTTTTTATGGGTTTTAAGCATGATATGGTTTTCTTTGGGTTTCGTAGGGTTTGTTTAGAGTTTTTAGGATTTTAGATGTTTTAGGTGTTTTTATAATTTTAATAGGTTTTTCGGGTTATTGGGGTTTTTAGGGTTCTAATGGTTTTTAGGTGTTTTATTGATTTTTGGGGATTCTAGTGGGGTTTTATGGGTTTTAGGGTGTTTTTGGATTTTTATTTGTTTGGGGGTTTTAAGTATTTTTAGGATTTTTTTTGGTTGTTTATGGGGTTTTCAAGGAATTTTAGATTTTTTATAGGGTTATGGATTTTTTAGTTTTTATGGGTGTCGGGGTATTTATGGTATCTAGGTTCTTTTAGGGGTTTTAGGCGGTTTTAGAGACTTTTATGGTTTTATAGGTTTTATGGCCGTTCAAGGGAGTTTTATGGGTTTTAGTTGTTTAATGGGTTTTTATGGATTTTAGGGATCATATGAATTTTTTAGGGATTTTTGGATTTTTGTTTTTTAGTGTTTTGGGGGGTTTCTTAGGTTTTTTATGGTGTTATGGAATTTTTAGTTTTCAGGGTGTTTATTTTCATTGGGTTTTTGGGTTTTTGGGGAATTTAGGGGTTTTTAGGGTTTTAGGGATTTTTATATGGTTTGGGGGGTTTATTGGGTTCATTGGTGTGTTTATAGTTTTTATTGATTTTATGGGGTTTTAGGGTTTTATTATGGTTTTTAGGGTTTTTAGGATTTTTAGTAATTTATTGGTATTAGGGGTTTTATAGGTTTTTATGTTTTTAGGATTTATAGGGGGAATAGGGTTTTTAACGGTTTTTGGGGTTCTTAATTATTTTAATGATCATTTATTGGTATTATGGGGTTTTTGTATTTTTATTGTTTTTATGAGTTTTTATGGGGTTTTGGGAATATTATTTATTTTAAGAGTTTTTAGATTTTTTTTAAAGTTATTTTAGGGATTTTTTGATCTTTTATGGTTTTTAGGACCATTTATATGTTTTAGGGTTTTTAGGGGTTTCTGAGTATTTTTGGGATTTATTAATTCTTACCAAACTTCTTGTGTCTTTCCGGGTTTTAAATATTTTTTTATGGTTTTCTGGGTTTTAAGGGTCTGAAAGGGTTTTCATGTATTTTAGGGTTTTATGGTATTTTAGAGTTTTATTTTTTAGAGGATATTACAATATTTTAGACATTCTAGGGTATTTCAATGTTTTTGGGGTTTTTGGTTCCTTTAGGGTTTTTATAGATTTTAGGGTTTTTAGGTATTTTATGGGTTTTAAGTGACATTAGGGTATTTACGGCCATTTATAGGTTTTTTGGGTTTTTAGGGTATTTTTGGGCTTTTTATGGTTTTGAGTTGTTTATCTTTTTGGGGTGGTTATTAATTTTAATGTTTTTTCACATTTTTTAGATTATTAGTTGTTTTTAATGTTTTTAGGTTATTTTAGTGGTTTGTATGGTTTTAGGATCTTTAATGTTTTTAGGTTATTTTTTTTCTTTTATTATATTTTTGATATTTTTTAGTGTTTTAGGGGTTTTAGGGAAATTAATTTTCCATTATATATTTTAGTGTTCTTGGGATCCTTTATTGTTTTTACAGTTTTTAGGGTCCTTTAGGGGTTTTAGGATATTTTAGGCTCCTTTAGGTTTTTTTGGTGTTTTAAATAATTTAGGGGTTTATGGTATTTTACAGTATTGTAAGGGTCTATAGTGTCATTTTGGTTTTAAGGTTAGTATTGTCTTTTATGTGATTTTAGGCATCTTAGGGTCTATTTGGTTTTTTGGGGTTTTAGTGTATTTTAGGGGTTTTAATGGGGTCTTCGTGATTTTAGGGATTTTATGGATTTTTTCAAGTTTTAATATTATTTAGTGGGTTTTAGGGTTTTAGTTTCTTTTAGGGGTTTTAAGTTATTTTTGTGGGATTTAATAGTTTTTAGTATTTTTATGGAATTATAGTGATCTAAAGGATAATTAGAGATTTTTAGTTAATTAAGGTTTATTTGGTTTTTAGTGAGTTTTATGGGTTTTGAGGTTTTTTACGGTATTAGGGCCTTTTTTGGTTTTTAGGGGGTTTTATATTTTTAGGGTTATAATGGTCCTTTAGTGTTTTTAAGATCATTACGGTTTTGGGGGTTTGTTAGGATACATTAGGGGTTTAGGTTTGTTAATAGTTTTTAGGGGTATTAGGGTCCTTTTGGTGTTTTAATGGTTTTAGAGACATTTGTGGGTTCTAGAGTTTCTAGCATCTCATATGTTTTTAGAGGAAATTTGTGGTCCTTTTTGGTTTTAGAATTTTAGGTGCATTTTAATGTTTTTATTGTTTTTAGCGTCTTTTATGGTTTAATTTAGGTTTTCTATAACTTTTATGGTTTTAGGATTTGATGTTAATTTAAAGATTTCACGGTTTTATGGTGTTTTGGGAGTTTTTAGGGTTTTTAGTTTTTTAGGGCTTTTAGGGTTTTTAGGGCAAGGAAGGCTCGGGGCCAGGATATTCCTGACACCCCCCAAAATTTATTAGAAAAAAGACACATCGACACTGTAGACAAGGGAGGGGTGGGGTCAATCAACCCACACCCAAAAGCCCTTAACAAACACACACAAAGACCGCAAAAAAGGAAAATCAAAAGAAAAAAAAAGACACAACACCAAACCACAACAGCTTCAGCACCTTCTCAGCCAATTCCAGCAGTCAGCAACACCATCACCCCTTTATCACTTCCCAACCAAGCAGAAACCAGCATCCACATCTCACAGCCAAGCAGCGACCAAAGTCCAATCTCACAAGTTCCAGCAGCCAACACCTTCTCACCAAGAAGCTCTTCCATAAGAAGCTTCATCATCCAGTAGTCACCAGCAACCAGCAGCTCACAACCAACCTTCCTAGCATCTGAGGAATCCTCACCAAGCAGATCCATCACCGGTAACACAGAAATACTAGCACCAAACACATAAACCTTAGCATCATCACATCCCAGCAAAATAGTAAGCACCATCCAGAACCTTAGTTTCTGACATCCCTCACCTCCATCATCCCCTTTAGCAGACGCTGCCCCATCTAACCAATCCCTTTTATCAGCCCACACCAAAAGCCGAAGTAGAGGCAAAGTCATCTAGAACACAAGAACCATCATGACCAGAATCTCATTCAGAACCATAACCAGATGAAGATCGCAACAAATGCACCAAGCCACCAGAAAATAGATCCAAAGTACCAAATTGAAACCACATAGAAATAAACCACGAACCATCGGCACACCAAAACCAGAGCAAAAAAGCAGGTTCAAAACCCTGGAAGGGAAAGCATACCAGATTTGCGTCAACTTTGAGAGTTGCGAACGAACCATATCCTCAAAAAAGGTACCCCAGATTTGAGACATCGTCAGAGAAGAGACTGGACCCTGAGGAAGCATCTTGTGTCGTTGAGGCAACTCTCGCCACTGTTGGAGCCCCCTAAGCCACTGACCCATCCATGGAAGCCTCCGGTCAACATGCGCAACTCCAATCGACGCATGAAGCTCATAAAATCCAGCCACTATGGAGCTGTCTGCAACGTCCCAGCAACCCACAGAGCCTCCATAGACGCTGAAGCCCGAACACACAGAAATCGTCCAGAATCGGAGTTCCATCAGGGATGAAACCAAGTAGCGAAGCAGCAAGACAAAGCAAATACATCGTAATTTCAGATCTAGAGCCAAGGTTGTCAATGTTGACCACACAGAATTTACCCAAAACACCATGAAACCATCAAAGGTTCCACCACAGAGCAACAAAGACAACGTCCGAGGTATAGGAAGGTTAAGATCTACCAGATATGCTCCAAACCAGACCAAATCATCGTCGCCTTTCCCAGTCAATACCCACCAGATCCCTCCACCAACAAGCATCTGCCTCGTCTTCCACCATCGCACCAGGGAAAAAAGCCTCTGATCTCTATCCGCATCACAAATCTTGGTCTGGAAGTGATCCACGGAGCCAAAGAGAAGGGTTCCGAGAGGGAACCTTGAAGATCGCCGCGTCGAGCGGGAGAGACCAGGAAAGAGCGGCGGCATTTTCTCCTAGTATTTTTAGGGGTTTAAGTGTCTTTTGGATATTTTTGGTTTTTTGGGGTTTTTAGGGTTGTAGGATTTTTAGGTGTTTTTTTCATTTATTTTTCTAAGTATTTTAGGGTTTTTAGTGTTTTTATGGTTTTATGGTTTTTAATAATGTTATGGTTTTGAAGGATTTTAGAGGTTTATTGGGAATTATATGGGTTTTTGTTTCTTATAGTTTTTAGGGATTTTTATGGTTTTTATTGTTTTAGGGGTTTTAGGTATTTTAGGATTTTATTGTGTTTTAGGGTTTATTAGGGGTTTGAGGGTTTTCTAGGATATTGATTATTTTAGGAGTTTGGGGGTTTTTAATGTTTGTAGGGATTTATGGGTTTACATTATTTTTTAGGGTTGTGGGGGTAATGGTTTAATTTGATTTTACTTTTTTAGGGTTTTAGGGTTTTTTAGTGTTATTATTTTTTAGGATTTTTGGGCATTTATGGGTTTTCAATGGTTTTTGGGATTTTTAGGGTTTTTATGTTTTTAAGGATTGTAAGGGTATTTAAGCTTTATATAGAATTTTGGGACTTTTGGGGGATTCCATTTTATTTTATTTTGTTATTTTAATGAGTTTTTTGGGTTTTTGGTTTTTTGGGTTTCTAGTTATTTTAAGGGGTTTCAGGGTTTTTTGACTTTATAAGGGTTTTGGGGATCATTAGTTAATTATTTGGGGTTGTATGGATTTTAGGGTATTTCATTTGTTTTCTGGGGGTTCTTTGGAATTTTTTTTGTTTGGGGGTTTTTAGGGGTATTATGGTTTTTTAGGATTCTTTTGGAGTTGTTAGTTTTTTTTTTGTTTTTGTATGATTCTTGTGTGTTTCTTAGAATTTTAAGGGCGGTTTCATCATTTAATGGTTTCCAGGGTTTTAGGATCTTCTATGGTTTTAAGAATTTTAGGGTATATTAGTGTTTAAGGTGTTTTATATTCTTTTGGGTGTTTTATTATTTTTAGAGGTTATAATGTTTTTTGGTGTTTTATATTTTTTAGGGTTTCAAGGTATTTTATGTTTTCTTAAGTTTTTTAGGGGTTTCAGAGTTTTAATGGGTTTTTAGGGTTTAATGTTTTTGATAATTTATATGGGAGTTTACAATTTTTACGGGGTATTGAGGTTTTTTATTATTATTGATTATTTTTAGGCGATTTAGGGTTTTATTAGGTATTCTTAGGTTTTATTATGGATTTATTTTTTTTATAGTGTTTTGAGGGTTTTAGGTGTTTAGGTGTCTTTTTTTATGTGTTTTATAGTTTTTAATGTGGTTTTCAGAATTTAGTGGATTTAGATATTTTATGGGTTTTTTTGGGATTTTTGGGTTTTCAATGTTATTAGGGATTTTAAATTGTATTTTGGGGTTTGAAAGGTTTATTAGAATTTTTTATGGTTTTAGGGTATTTTTATAAATTTCATTTACATATTTTATGTTTTTATGGTTGTTTTCATTGTTATTTAGGCTTGTATGGGTTTTAGAGTTTTAGGGTTTTTGTGGTATATTAGGATGTTTTAGTGTTGCTTAGGGGTCACATTGGTTTTTTGGGGTTTTAAGGTTATTTTCTTTTTTTAGGGTTTCTAGGGTATTTAGTCTACTTAATGGTTTTTAATGTTTATAACGTCTCATAGGGTTTTTAGGGTTTTGGGGTTCTTTTAGGGTATTTTATATTTTTAGGGGATTTTACGATTTTTTTGGTTTTTAAGAACATTTAGCGGGTTTTAGGGGTTTTAGGGTCTTTTGGGGGTGTTTTATGAGTTTTAAATGTTTTTACGGTATTTATTGTTATTTGGGTTTTTTTGGACTTTTAGGATATTTTGGGTTATATAAATTTTTTGTGTTTTATGGTTTAAGGGTTTTATGATTTTTTATATATTCTAACATCTTTGGGATTTATCATATTCTAGGGGTTTTAGATTTTTAGAGATTTTAATTGGTTTAGGGGGTTTTAAAGGTTTTTATAGGTTTTCAGTGCTTTGGGGATCTTATGATTGAAATGATTAGTTTGTATTTTGGGGGATTTTAGGGGTTTTATGGGTTATAGGTGTTTAGGGTTTGTAGTGGTTATTAATATTTTTAGTGTTTCTGGGGGTTTATGGATTTTTGGGGATTTTATCATTTTTAGGGATTTTATAGTTTTTATGGTTTCTAGAGTTTTTTGTTTTTTCAATTTTCTCGTATATTAGGATTCTTATGGGTTTTAAATGATATTTTGGTGTTTAGGGTTTTTAAAAGGTCTTTTAGTGTTTTAGGGGTTTAGGGTTATTAGTGGTTTTAGAATCATTATGGATTTTAGGGTGATTTAGGGTGATTTAGTTTTTTTAGGTTTTTTGAATGTTTTTGGGTTATTTAGGGTTTTATCATTTTTTGGGTATTTTATGTTTTTTGGGGTTTTAGTCATTTTATGGTTTTTAGGGGTCGGAATGTTTTATTGGTGTTTTTGTGGTTTTTATGGTTTTCATGGTCATTTAGTTTTTATGGGGGTTTGGTTGGTTTTTAGGGATTTAGGGTTATTGAATGTTTTTTGGGATTTAGGGTCTCAATGATTTTTAGGGTTTTTAGGGTTTTAGTGTCTTTTAACGTGTTTTTGGTGTACTTTTGGCTTTGTTATGGGATTAATGATTTCTAGGGGTTTTAAGGGGCTGTGAGGTTTTTAGGGTCTTTTTGGAGTTTTTTATGGTTTTTAGGGTCTTTCATGGGTTTTTAGAGTTTCTAGGGTCCTTTGGATATTTTTACATTTTTGAGGGCCCTTTAGATATTTTTTTTATAGATTTTAAGATCCTTTAGTATTTTTAATGTTTTTTGGTTACATTAGTATTATTATGATCTTTTACGTTTTTAGGGGTTTTAGGGACCATTAAATGTATTAAGATATTTCTGGGTCCTTGATAGGGTTTTATGTATTTTTTGAGTATTTCAGGGGATTTAGTGTATTTTAGAGATGTCTGGTTATTTTTAGTGTCTTTTAGGGTTTTTGGGGTTTTAGGGCCTTTTATGGGTTCATAGGGTATTTTAGGGTTAATAGGGTTTTGGTGTCTTTTACGGTTTTAAGGGGTTTTTGGGGTATTATATAGATTTTAGGGGTTTTAGGTTTGTTTTGGTGGTTTAGGTTGTCAGGTGCTTTTATATTTTTTTATGGATTTAATGGATTTTAAGGGGTTTTAATTTATCAAGGGTTTCCTAGAGGTTTTAAATATTTTCTAGTGTTTTAGGGTGTTTTAGGGTTTTTGTTTCCCTTTAGGGGTTTTTATGTAATTTATAGATTTTTATTCCATAGGTTTTGAAGTTATTTTAAATGGTTTTTATGATTTTTAGGGCATTAGGGTTGTTAGGGTTTTAGGGTTTTTAGAGTTTTTAGTGTTCTTATATATTTTTGGGTGTTTTATGGTTTTCAGAGTTATTTTGGTTTCTTGAGTTTCTTAAGAAAATTTGTCGTTTTTAGAGGTTTTGGGGGGTTTTAATGGTTTTTGGGGTTTTTTGTTTTTTTTTGGGGTTTTAAGGTGTTTTATGGATTTAATGGTTTTTAGGGTTTTATGGGGTTTTGGGATTTAGTGCTTTTAGGGGGTTTTGGTATTTTTAGGGTTTTTAGGATTTTTTTCAATGGTTCATAGGATTTTGTGGGATTTTTATGGTTTTAGGGGTTTTTGTTTTTTTTAGGATTGAGGGGGGTATTTTCTATTTTTATAGGGTTTTAAGGATCTTTAGGATTTTTTGGGTTTTTAGAGATTTTAGGGAGTGTAGGAAGTATTAGTAACTTTTTAGATTTTAGGGTTCTCAAGGCCTTTTATTGCTTTAGGGTGCTTTAGAGTTTTAAGGGGATTTAGGGTTTTTAGATTTTTTAGGCTTTTAGGGTGTTTAAATGTTCTTTTTAGTCTCTATGGGTTTTCATGGGGTTTAGGGATTTTTAAGGACTTTTAGGGTTTTTTAGGTTTTTAAGTGTTTTAGTGTATTTTTAGATTTTTAGTATTTTTAGGGGTTTAAATGTTTTTAGGGTCTTTAGGGTTTTATAAAATCCAGGTTTTTAGAGGTTTTATAGGTTTTTGTTTTTAGGGTTTTATTGGATTTTATGGTTTTAGGGGTTTAGGGGAATATCAGGTTTTTTGGAGTTTTCATGGGCTTTAGGGGTTGTTATGGATCATTAATTAATATCAGATTTTTAGCGTTATAAAAATATTTAATGGTATTTTTATGGTATTTAGGATTATTTAGGGTTATGGGGGTTTTTAGGGAATTTGTTTTTTTCAGATAATTTAAGGTGTTTAATGGTCTTTTATGGTTTTTAGGTTGTTTTATGTCATTTTGGGGTTTTTAGGGTATTTAGGGGTTTTAGGGATTTATGGTTTTTAGGGGGGGTTAGGATTATATTATGGTGTTTACGGTTTTTTATTTGTTTCAATGATATTTAGGTGTTTTATGGTTTTCAGTTTTTTTATGGATGTTTTGTTTTAATGGGGTTTGGGGGGGTTAATTTTTTTATGGTTTTTAGTGCGTTTAGGTCTTTTAGGATTTTTGGAATTTTTGGATTTTTAGGGAGTTTAAGAGTTTCAATACCTTTTTGTATTTTTTAGAGTTTTTTAATGTAATTTAGTATTTTAGGGAATTTTCGGGTCTTTTAGAATTTTCGTTTCTTTTTGGGTTTTTAAGAGTTTTTAGGATATTATATTTTTTTGGGTATTTAGATGTTTTTATGGTTTTTAGGGTTTTTTTATGTTTTTGGGGTTTAAGGGTTTTTAGGGTTTTTAGGGTTTGTAGGGGTATTTGTGTTTTAGGGATTTAAAATTTTTAATGGATTAATATTTTTTAAGGAATTTATGGCGTTTTAGGGGTTTTAGGAGTTTTTAGGGTTTTTAGGTATTTTGAGGTATTGTGGGTGGTGGTTAGGGATTTGTAGGATTATTTTATGATTTTTAAGTTCGTAGGGTCATTTTGGGGTTCCAATGGAGTTCTTTTAGGATTTTATGGTTCCCTTAGGTGTTTTAGGGTTTTGTAGGGTTTTGAGGGCTTTTTAGGGGTTTATAGGGTTTTAGGCTTTTTACACTTTTTTATCATTTTCTAGTGTTATTTGTTTTTATGGGACTTTTTTAGTCTTCTGGGTTTTAGGGTTATTTAGGTGTTTTAATAGTATTTAGGGTCTTTTAGGGTTTTCATGGTATTTTAGATTTTTTATTTTTTTATGATCTTTTTAGATTTTTATGGGTTTTAGGGGTCTAGGGACTTTTAGGGTTTTCAATTTATTTTAGGATTCTTAGGTTTTTAAGGATTATTTTAAGGTTTTAGGATTTGTGATTTTGTTTTGGATTTTAGGGTTTTTATGGGTTTTAGGGATTATTATTATTATTAGGTTGTTTTCAATTTTTTTAACATTTTTGGGGGATTTAGGTTTTTTTGGTGTTTATGGGATTTATGGTTTTAGATAATGTATGATTTCTAGTGTTTTTATGATATTTTATGGGTTTTAAAGATTTTAAGAATTATTAGGGGTTTTATAGAGTTTTAGGTGTTTTCTTATGGATTGTAGAGATTTTAGAGAATTTTTAGATTATCTTTTAGTCATTTTAGGGATTTAGGGTCTTTTAGAGTTTTTAAAGATTTTGGGGTGGATTGAGTTTATATTGGTTTTAAGGTTATTAGTGGTTTAGGGTATTCTTTGGGTTTTGGGTATTTTTTGGGTTTTTGGGTGTTTTTATGTGTTTAGCGATTTTAGAGTCTTTTAAAGTTTTTTTGGACATTTCAGTTTTGTGGGGATAGGGTGTGTTTAGGGGTTTTAGGTTTTAATTAATTTTAGGGGTTTATGCATTATTTTTAGGTGGTTAGATTTTTTTATGGTTCCTAGGGGTTTTAGGTCATTTATAGGAATTATGGGGTATAGTGGTTTTATGATTTTTTCAGGGTTTTTAGTGTTTTCTTGTGTTTGTAGGGGTTTTATGATTTTTAGGATTTTTTTTGGGTTTTAGGGTGTTTATGGTGTTTTAGGTTTTTTGGGTTTAAAGTGTTTTTATGTTTTTTTATGTTTTTATGGTTTTTAAGATTTTTAAGGGATTTGGGGTTTTTAGGGCCTTTTAGGGTTTTAAGGTTTTAGGCGTCTTTTTGGATTTTTATGTTCCTTAAGGAATTTTAGAGTTTTTAGAGTTTTTACTGTTTTTTGGGGTATTTTGATTTTCTGATTTTCTTTTAAGGTTTTTAGGGTTTTTAGGGTCATTTAGGGTATATGGTGTAGGGTGTAGGGTTTAGAGTTGAAGGAGAAGGGTTAATGGTTTAAGGTGTAGGGTTTAAGGATTATGGTGTAGAGTATGGGGTAGAGGGTGTCCGGTTTTGGGTTTTTGGTGTAGGGTATAGGGTATAAGTTGTAGGATTTAGGGTTTTGGATTTCATGGGGTGGGGGGTCATAGGGTTTTGGGTTTCATGTGAAGGGTTTATTTTTTAGGGAATATGGTATATGGTTTATGGTTTAGGGTTTTCGGTTTAGTGCTTAGTGTATAAGGTTTAGGGTGTAGGGTGTAGTGTTGAGGATGTAGGGTGTAGGGTTTTTGATGTAGGGTTTTGGGTTTAGTGTGATGGGTATAACATTTTGGGTGTAGGTTTTAGGGTTTAGGGTGTAGGGTATATGTTTTATGGTACAAGGATTAGGGTTTAAGAAAAAGGGAATGCAGTTTAGGGTATACAGTTTAAGATTTATGGTGCATTGTGTAGTGTTTAGGGTAAAGGTATTTGTGTTTGGGATGTAGGATTTTGTGATCAGGGTTTATGGTTTTTGGATTATGGTGTAGCATATAGGGTCTTGGGTGTAGGGTTTAGGTTTTAGTGTTTAGGGCTTAGGGTATATGGTTTCAGTTGTGTTGTTTATGGTTTGAGGTGTAGGGTATATGGTTTATGGTGCAGGGTTTAGGGAATAGGGTGTAGGGTATAGGGTTTAGTGTGTAGGGTTTATGGTTTAGGGTGTTGGGTCTAGGTTTTAGGATCTGGGGTATAGTATTTAGTGTATATGTTATAGGGTTTAGAGTGTATATTTTATGCGTTATGGTGTAGCGTATAGGGTTTTGGGTATAGGGTTCAGTGTTTAGGGTGTCTGGTATACTATTTTGGGTATAGGGTTTAGGGTTTAGGTGTAGCCTTTAAGGTTATTTAGTATGTTATGTGTTTAATGGGATTTAATATTCTTAGAGATTTTTAGAGTTTTTTTCATATTATGATTTTCTGGGATTTAGTGTTTTTAGTGTTTTTAAGGGTTTAATGGGTTTTTAGGGTTCTTATGGTGTTTAACATTTTTATGTCTTTAAGTGTTTTTTGTGTTTTTTTCTTCAGGTTTTTATTGTTTTTAAGATTTTTAGGGGTTTTATGTTTTTAGTGTTATTTTATATTAGGGTTTTAGGGTTTTAGAGCATGTTAAGTGCATTACAGGGGATTTAGGGAATTTTCATGCCCTTTAATATTTTTTTAGTATTTTTGGGGTCGTTTTGGTTTTTAGGGTTTTTAGTGTCCTTTCATTTTTATTTATTTTGTGGGTTTTTTGAGTTTTAGGGGTTATATGGTTTTTTATATTTTTTTGGGGTTTTAAGCTTTTTAGGGGTGTTTTGGATTTAGGTTCTTTTTAGGGTTTAGGGTGTTTATAGTTATTTAGTGGTTTATTTACTATTCAAGTGTTTTTTGGCCACTTTGGATATTTTTTGTTAATTTTTTGGTTCTTTTAGGTGTATTTGGGTCTCTATAAGGGTGTATATGATTTTAGGGACTTTAGGGGTTTAAGGTTTTTATTTTGTTTAGGGGGTTTTAGGTTTTTTGGGGGATTTAATCTTTTTTGGTTTTATGGGTTTTATAGGATTGTTGTTTTACAGTTTTTTAGGGTTTTCGGGTTTTTAAGGATTTTTTGGGTTTGGACATTTTATGGTTATTACTATTTTTTGGGTTATTTTTATTTTTGAGTTTTGTTGGGATTTCTTAGTTTTTTCATGGAATTTATGGTTTTTTGGGTTTTTAGGGATTTTTTGGTTTTTAGTGTTTTATTTTAACTTTTAAGAAGTTTTAGGGGTTTTTATCATTTTAGTTATTTTTTGGTATTTTGGATTTCTTAGGGACTTTAATTTTTTTTAAAGGTTATAGAATATTTTATTGTTTTTAGGTGTTTCTGGGTATTTTATGGTTTTTAGTGTTCATTTAGAATTTTTAGGATTTCTTGGTTTTTTAGGGTACTTTAGCGGTTTTAGAATTTTAGGGTCTTTTAGGGTTCTAGGGTTTTTAGGGTCATTTAGGGTTCTAGGGTTTTTAGGGTCATTTAGGGTTTTGGGGTCTTTTTGGTGTTTTATGTATTTTTAGGATCCTTTATGTAGTTTTAATGTTTTTAAGGTCCTTTAGGATTTTTAGGGCATCTAGGGTCCTTTATAGTCTTTTAGGGATTTTAGGGTGTTTGTGGGTTTATTAGGGTTTAAATGGTCCTTTGTTGTCTTAGGGGTTATTTTATATCCTTTTATGATTTTCAGGGTATTGTATATTCTTATGTGTTTACTTTGTTTTTAGTTCCTTTTCGGGCTTTGTGGGATCATAGGATATTTGTTCTTTTTGGGATTTTAGTTCATTTTTCAGACTTTTAGGTTTTTTGTGTCTTTTCTGGGTTTTAGTATTTTTAGAGACTATTTGTGTTCTTTTGGGTATTTTAGGGTTTTTAGAGTTTTAGGGTTTTATAATGTTTTTATGGTTTTTAGCGATTTTTTGGTTTTATGAATTTTCAAGATCTTTTAGGGGTTTGGGGTTTTCTAGTAATAATGGGGGGATTTAGAAATTTTTATGGTATTTTGATTTTTGGGTCTTTTGATGGGTTTTATAGATTTTTATAATATTTCGGTTTTTAGGTTTTTAAAGGGATTTTACTGTTTATTTTATGGTTTATAGAGGTTTTAGGTTATCTATGACAGTTTTCATGATTTTTATAGTTTTTTTGGTGTTTTTAGGGTTTTTATTTTTTCTAGTATTTATGGATTTTATGTGCTTGGGGGGGGGGAGATAATGTTTTAGGGTTTTAATGGTTTTTAGGTTTTTTAGGGATTATATTTTTTTGTGGTTATATATATATATTATTTTAAATTTTTGAGGGTTTTATGGTTTTTAATGTTTTACTATTTTTTGTGGTTTTTAGGTTTTTAGGGTTTTCATAGAGGTTTAAAGTGTTTAAGGTTTTTAGGGGTGTTATGGTATTTTTGGATTATAGGTTTTCTAATGGTTTTTATGGTTTTTAAGGTTTTTAGTGATTTTAAAATATTTGAGGGATTTATGGGGTTTTAGGTTTGTTTTGGGGTGTTTCTGATTTATAGGGTTTTTATGTATTTTAGAGTTTTATGGTTTTTAAGGGTATTTATAAATATAATGGTTTCTTAGTGTTTTTTCGGTTTTAGGGGTTTTTATTTTTCTAAAGGGTTTTTATGGGCTTTAGGGTTTTTAGAGGTTTTTATGGGTTTTAGGGTTTTTTGTGGTTTTTTATGGTTTTTTATTATTTTCAAGGTTTTTTACGGTTCTTTTAGTGTTTTATCGAGTTTTTGGACCTTTTGATGTGGGGTATTAATGTAATTTTTGGTTTTTTGGTTTTGAGTTATTTTGGGGGGGGGGTTTAGGGGGTTTTAGGATTTTTAGGTGTGTTTTGGGTTTTCATGAATTTTTTTGTTGTTTTTAGGGGTTTTTAGGGTTCTAATATTTTTTTTCATTATTGGAGTTTTTGAGGTCCTTTTATCATTTTAGGGTATTTCATTTTTTTTTGGGATTAAACTATGTTTTATGGTTTTTAGGGATTTTATTGTTTTTAGTGTTTTTAGTGTTTTAAGGGTTTTTAGGGATTTTTTGGAGTTTTCTGGATATTCTAATTTTTTTAGGTTCTCCTACGGGTTTAGGGGTATTCAGGCTTTTAGTGGATTTTAGCATTTTCTACGATTTAATTGGTTTTTAGGGATTATTGGGCTTTTAAGGGTGTTTTGAATTTTAGGACTACTTTTGTTTTCAAGGTTTTCTAGAAATATTATGATTTTTAGGCATTTTTAGGGTTTTAGGATAATTATTTTTTTAGGTATTTTTATGGTTTTTAGTTTTTATGGTATTTTAGTGGTGTATGGTTTGTTAGGTTTGTTAGTGTTTTAGTGGTTTTAGGGGTTTGATTGGTTTTAATTTTTTTTTTGTTTTTTGAGGAATTTTAGTTTTTTCAGGGTTTCAAGTGGGTTTTAGTGTTTTACTAGGTGATTTTTAATTTAAGGTGTTTTTGTGGATATTTTATGATTTTTATGGATTTTATGGGGTTTTAATGTTATTATCGATTTTTAGATTTATTTGGGGTTTTTAAATTCTTTTAGGGTTTTAAGGGTGTTAAGTATTTTCATATTTGTTTAGGGGTTTTTATGTTTTTAGGGGTTTTAGGGGGTTTTAGGGGTTTAAAGCCATTTTATGGGTTCTAGTGTTTTTTGGGTTTTAACGTTTTGAAGGGTTGTTTGGGTTATTTAGTGGTTTTTAGGGTTTTAATGGGTTTTATGTGTTTTATGGGTTTTATGTTTTTTTGGGATTAGTGATGTTAATTTTTTAATTTTATGTTTTTAGTGTCTATTAGGGTTTTCTAGGGTTTTTACATGTTTTTAAGTCATATTATAATTTTTATGGTTTTATGGTTTTTTATGGGTTTTAAGAGGTTAAAGGTTCATATAATGTTTTCAGTGGTTTTATGATTTTTAGGGTATTTTCGGGTTTTAGGGTTTTTACGGCCTTCGAGGGGTTTTAGAGGGTTTTAGGGTTTTTTGGGTTCTTTTAGGATTTTTTTTGATTTTAGTGTTTTATGGATTTAGGGCCCTTTAGGGTTTTTCATATTTTAGGGGGTTTTAATATTTTTAGGGTGTTTTCAGTATATTTTGGGATACTTTTGGGATTTTTATGGGTTTTAAGGGTTTATGGAGGATTTTAGGGTTTTTAGAGTTTTTATAGTTTTTTTCGTTTTTAAGGATTTATTTTTGTTTTTTGGGTCATTAGTGTTTTTGAAGGTTTTATGGTTTTTTGTTCTTTTAGGGCAAAAGAGGTGCAGTACTAGGCTAGCCTAGCCCCCCAAAATTTAAAAAGAAAAAGAGGACACTCCAAACTGGGGGAGGGGACAACTTCCATCGATCCATACCCAAAGGACAATCACCAACTCAAAAAAGGAAAAAGACACAAAAGACTCACACCCCAAAGGTCCAAAATAAAAGAGAACAGACAAAACAGCAAAAGGGCATGCCGGTCAATGTCACCACCAATGTCATCCTGGTCCACACTATGGTATCCAAAGCTTGTACCAAGTCCAATTCCAAATTCAACATCCCCATAAGGGTCTCCATCATCACCATAGCCCAAGGAAGCATTCGAGTCAACCGAATCCCATTCAGAAGATTTGTATAGCTTGAGGAAGGATGCACAATACTTCATGAGTCCCACATCTGACATCACTTTAGTAGCCCGGTCTTCCTTAATAGGTGCATCTCCATCACCTTTTCCAACCATTGAGGTGGCTCTAGTAGCTCTTGTCTTAGTAAGGGAGGAATAGTACCTCCTAGCCCTCTATTTCACTGGAGGTTCACTCATCACCTTGGACTTTCTGTGGGCTATATCAGTAGGCACATCCATGTCGCCATGCCTGCCACATTCAGGAATAGGTCGTACCTTTCTATTCTGATTACAGCCAGAGGAACTAGAAAGTCCCATCATTTCCTGGTGCCACTTGATCCTATCCAAGTTAGCGTACATATAGTCATTTTCGTACCTAAAAATGTCTCCTAGCATTATTTGATCATCATTATCATCCCCAAGAAAGACCACCAGTTGGAGGTCTGGATTTTGGAAGATATATTTTATATGCTGCTCAAGCTGGATTTCCAAACAATCCAACATAATCGATTCATATATCTCAACACATGGGGAAACTTCTCAAACAAAACTAGAGAGGAGCTCGGATCATGATGCTCAATGCTCCTCCCATCAGCATGAAGGATATTGAACTAATCATCGGGCAGAAGGGCATCACTCAGACCCATTCCAGACACAACAGTATCAATCAACACTTACTCCAGTGAACGCATAGTGGGCTGGGGGTTTTCCACACCCAAGTCCCTTGAACCATCATGAAAGGAAGGCAAGACGCATCCTGGAGGTCATCCTTAATAGCCTCCACCCCCCTACAGTTCCTATCCCACTGGACCCCCTTCCTCGATTCCCACAGAGCCCAAAGAGTCCAGGCCCTTGAACTGATTCGAGGTTAATACCATCTCATATCCACTTCCATGACCAACTACTGGAGGGCCTGGCAAAGTATCCCTCTTCATCCCATGACAAGCGGTTCTTAATGTAATGCTCACGTCCCTACCTAGGACATCCTGTAAGACCACGAACCCTACATCACCAAGAGTGTCATCCCCAACTGCAGGAGGGGCATCACCCCCCAGTCCCAAGTCACCCTTCACTAACTTTAAAATGTCCATGACCAAGATTTTCTCCACAGCACCCTACCGGGGGGATGACCCCCCTTCCTCCATCAAGTCTTCCCTACGATCATCCAGCAGAGAGTCCCTAGGGTCATCATTCCTCACATTAGGATCCCCTGTTGAGCTCAATATCGGGGATACGGCCTCCTTTCCACACCTAACCACCTCACCATCACTACATCTTCATTCCCTTTTCATATGACCAAGAGTAAAGAATGAGACACAGTAATTATCCCATGATTAAAACACCACGAGCTGCTTCCACCGAAGCTCTTCACCAATTTCAAACAAGAAAAAGTTAAATAGTTCCATCGAGACATAAATTTCAACACAGACTCTCAAGGAAACTAGATGAAAAAGGTATGTGGTTCTACTATCCACACACAGAAACCTTCTAACCAAATTTCAAAGTATAGTAATAATGTACATGTTTAGAAAGGGAAGGGGGAGTTCAAAAAACCTTTCCCAGATTTCCTTAAGCGAGGAGTCACAATTTATATGGAAGTCAATGTTCAATTGGAATATGGATAATCGAGCGGCATCACACCTATGAGGAGCTATTGACCAGGCCCGAAAAAGATCCTCCTCCGATGAGGACTGAATCAAAATGTTACTAGAGTCGACCAAACCAATAGTGGAACGGTCCATGAGATCCCAATTCTTGAACAAAAACCTATCAAAAACATCAATCGGGGTATGCCAGTTCAAAAACCTAGATACCAGGGTCATGCTATTTAGGTAAGAGGCATTGATGAACTCCGCAATCAAAAGAGGAAGCTTCGGCAACCCTTCTTGCAAACCCATCACCTTTAAGGGTTTAAGATTTTTTGGTGTTTTATGGTCTTCTAGGTTTTTTAGTGATTTGGTTTCCTTTAAGGGTTTTTGTGTTTTTTGGGTCTGATAGCAGTTTTAGGATTTTTTAGGTTTAATGTTTTTGAGTGGTTTACAGGGTTTTTTGATTTATTTTTGGTTTTTTGGGTATATTTTGGTTTTAGGGTTTTTAGGGTTTTATGTTCTATTAGGGGACTCAGGGTTTTCGTTATTTATGGGTTTTTTTATTTTTTTTTGGGTATTTTAAGGGTTTAAAGAATTTTAAGGGGTTTTAATGATTTTTAAGGCATTAGGGTCTTTTAGTATCCTTTTATGTTTTTAGGGGATTTAAGGATTGGTGTTTTAGTGTCTTTTTAGAGTAATAATAATTTTAGGGTTGTTTTGGAGTTTTATAGTTTTCTATCATATTAAGGGGTTTTCTTGGAATTTTAGGCTATTTTAAGGATTTTTTTATTTGTTTTGGTATTTTAGGGATATTCTATGACTTATAGTGTCCTTTATGGTTTTTAGGGTTTTAAGGTCCTGTATAGTTTTTTATGCTTTTTAGGGTTCTTCATAGTTTTAGGGTGTTTTAGGGTTTTAGGGTCCATTATGTAGTTTTAGAGTATTTCTAGTCCTTTAGGGGTTTTTTGGTTTTTTGTTGTTTTTTTTAATTTTGTTTTCTTTCTGGTTTTTAGGGTTTTTATATTATTTTAGTGTATTTTATGTTTTTATGGTCTTTTATGGTTTTAGGGGGTTTAGTGTATTTCAATGTTTTATTGGGTTTTAGATTCTAAGTATTTTTATACGTTTTCTATGTTTTTAGGGTTTTTAGGATATTTTAGTGTTTTAGGATTATTATGTACTTTTATAAACTTAGTGATTTAGGGTATTTGTAGTGTTTTAGTGTTTTGGGGGCTCTATTGGTTTAGGGGTTTTAGGGGTTTTTAGGTTTTTGTGGTTTTTAGATCTTTTAGGGTATTTGGGGATTTTGATGGTTCTTATTTCTTATAGAGTTTTTTGTATTGTTTTAGGTTTAATTTTTTTGTTGGATTTTTGGATATTTATGGATTTTTGGTTTTTATGGTTTTCAGGGTTTTTAGTGGTTTTATGTGTTTATGTTCTTTAATGGTTTCTTTAGGTTTTTTAATGTTACTTGGATTTTTAGGAGTTTTAGGTGTTTCAAGGGGTCTATGTGTTTTTCAGTGTTTTAGGGGTTTTATTGTTTTAGGGTTTATCATGGGTTTTTTGTTTTTTTAGGGATTTAGCTTTTTAACTTTTTTTTAAATTTTTTGAGTTATTAGGGGTTTTTAGATTTTTTGGGAGTTTAAGTGGGTTTTTGGTTTTTAGGGTTCTAGATATATTTTATGATATTAATGGGTTTTATGGTTTATGGGTTTTTAAGGCTTCTTAGGGTTTTTATGGTTTTTTAGATATTTTTAATGGGGGTTTAGTGTTTGTAATGATTTTTTGTTTTTGAGGGATTTTAATGGGTTTTAGGGTGTGTACAGATTTTATGAATATAGGGATAGTTTTTTTATCGTTCTAGGGTTGTTAACGTTTTTATGAGTTTTATGGGTTTTTAGGGGTTTTAGGGTTTTCAGGTGTTTTAGTTTGTATAGTGAATTTAAGGGTATGGGGTTTTTATGAGTTTTTTTGGTTTTTAATGTTTTTAGGGTTTTATGATTTTTTGAGTTTTTACTATTTTTAGTTATTTTATTTATTTTTATTTATTTTAAGATTTTAAAAGTTTTTATTGTTTTTTTGTAATATTTAGGTGTAAAAGGGTATTGTATTATTAAAATGGTTTTTACGGTAATTTAGTGGTTTTTATAAATTTTTAATGGTTTTGGGGGGATTAAATGTTTTAGGGGTTTTATAGGGGTTTTTATGGTTTTCAATGTTTTTAGGGGATATTTAGGTTTGGGGGGGGGGTTATGTTTTTTAGGGTTTTAGAGATTTTGGGTTTTTTTGAATTTTAAGTATTTAGGGGGGGGGTTTGTTTTTTTAGAATTGGTTGAGATTTTTGTTTGATTTTTAGGGGTTTTAGGGTTTTCCAGTTTTTTTAGGGATTTTAGGATTTTAGGGTTTTTGTATGTGTAATTTTTTTAGGTTATTTTATGGGGTTTAGATATTATTTTGGGCCATTCATTATTTTTATGGATTTTAGGGAATTTTAGATTTTTTTGTGGCGTTTTATTTTTTAGGGGGGTTTATGTTTTTTAAATGATTATAAGGGTATTTAGGGTTTTTAAAATTTTTATGTTTTTTATATTCTATTAGGGGATTTAGGGTTTTTTTGGGGGTTTTATGGTTTTTAAGGTTTTCATATGGTTTTCTTGGGTTTTCATTATTCTAGGGTATTTTAAATTTTTTAGTGTTTCTGGGTTATTCAATTTTTAATGGTTTTATGTACATTTAGGATTTTAAGGGTTTTTAAGGGGATCTAGGGTTCATAGGTATTTTAAGGAATATGTAGAGTTTTGAGGGTTTAATGGTCTATTTTTTGATATTTTAATTTTTAGGCGTGTTGGGGTTTAAATTTATTTATATTATTTTTTTTCATGGGTTTTTGGGTTCTTAGTGGGATTTATGGTGTTTTATGTGTTTTATAGTATTTTTTTTGGGGTTTTATGGTTTTTAGGGTTTTCTGGATTTTTATGGGTTTTAGTTATTTTTTAGGATTTACTGTTTTAAGGGGTTTAAGGATTTATTCGGGTCTTATGGTCATTGGGGGTTTTATTATATATTTGTGGGTTTATTTGATTTTAGGGTTTTAGTGTTTTTAGAGGTTTTTATGGTTTTTAGGGTATTTGGGGTACTTTGTTTTTGTTGGTATTTAGGGATTTTTAGTATTTTAGGGTTTCAGTCTTTTCTATGGATTATGCTATTTAATGGGATTTAGCTTTTATAGGTGTTTTTTATGTTTTTCTGGGTTTTTAGGGTTTTTGGAACATTTTTTGGTTTTTTGGTTCTTTTATTGTTCTTAGTGTTTTATGGATTTTTTGGGTTTGGTAATGGTTTTTGGGGTTTTCAGGGTTTTTAGGGTTTATTGGGGTTTTAGGGGGGTGATTTTGGGTTTATAATATGTTTTTATGGGGTTTATTTCTTTTTAGGGTTTTAGGGGTTTTCAGTGCTTTTTATTTTTCATGGGGTTTTTAGGGTTTTTAGGTTCCTTTAGAGTTCTTATGATTTTTATGGTTTTATGGGATTTTGTTAATTTTATGGGTTTTTGTGTGTTATATTTTTTTTATTGTTTTCATGTGTTTTAGAGTTTTTTGTGTTTAAGGGGTATTTAGGTTCTTTTAGGGGTTTTATATGTTTTTAGGGTGTTTTAGGACATTCTGTAATTTTTAAAGGTCTTAGGGTATTTAGTGTTTTTCTTATTCTTTAAGAGTTATAGGGGTTTTTAATGTATTTATGTTCTTTTAAGTGTTTTAGTGTCTTTTAGGGGTTATTTGGTACTTTTAATGGGGTATTCAAGTTTTTTAAGTTTTTAGGGGATTTGGATATTTTGTTGGATTTTCACTGTTTTTTGAATTTAAGGTTGTTTATGGTTTTAGGAATTTTAGGTTATGTGGGTTTTGTTAATTTTTTATGGTTTTTAGATTTTTTTATGGTTTTTAGGGTTTTAGTGGGTTTTTAGGGTTATAGGCGTTTGAAACGGCTTATAGGGGTTTTGGGATATTTACATGAGTTTAGAATTTTGGCGATTATTACAGTTTTATTAAGGTCTTAGTGTTTTGAGGTTTTTTATGGGTTTTAAGAGTTTTATTGGTTTTAGGGTTTTTAATGTTTTTTTGTGTTTTTTTTGGATTTTTAGTTGTTTTAAGAGCTTTTATGGTTTTCACATATTTAAAGGGGTTTTAATGTTATTTTATGGGTCTTATGGATTTTATGTGTTATTAGACGTTTTTTGGGTTTCTGGGTTTTTTTGGGTATTTTATAATTTTTTAGATTTGTTATGGTTTTAGGGTCATTTAGGGGTTTATGGTTTTAGGATATTTTAGTGTTTTTTAGACCATTTAAGGGATTTATTATTTTTACGGTTTATAATGTTTTTAGGGTTTTAGGTTGAGTGTGGTTTTTAGTTTTTTGGCTACTTTTTGGTGGTTTTCGGTATTTTAATATTTTTTAGGGTTTTATAATTTTTATGGTTTTGGGTTTTTTTGGGGGGTTAGATAGTTGTTTTGGGGTTTTTTGAGGTTTTATGGGTTTTATGGACTTTTAGATTGTCAGGGGGGTCTATGTTGTTTTTTGATATTTTAGTGTTTTAGGGTCTTTACAATTTTTTGTTTGGAATTTATGGTCTTCTAGGTTTTTTAGAGTTTGTTTTTTGTTTTTGGGATTTTATCTTTTTTTGGTGATTTTTTTGAAATGAAGGTCTTTTAGTGTTTTTATGGTTTTCTGAGGTTTAGGGTCTATTTTAGGTTTTTTAGGGTTTTTGGGGTTTTAGGTTTTTGGGGGTTTTAGTGGTTTAAATTTTTTTCACTGTTTTTAGTGGTATTAGGTATTTTAATGGTTTACTGGTATTTTTGGGTTTTTATGGTTTTAGGATCTTTTATGTGATTTTCAGTTTTTTAGAGTAATTTATATTTTTTTGGGATTTTTGAATCCTTTAGGGTTTTAGGGTTCTTTAGTGTTTTAGTGGAATATAGGGATTATTAGGGGTTTTAGAAGTTTTAGGGTCCTTTAAGGGGTTTTAAGGTTTTTATGGTCATTTAGGGTTTGTTGGAATATTTAGGGTCCTTCAGTGTTTTAGGGTTTTTAGATTCTTTTAGGGTCTTTAGTGTATTATAGATCTTTTTAGTGTCATTTATGCATTTTTATGGTTTTATTGTATTTTGGGAGTTTTAGGATTTTTGGGGTCTCTTATGTTTTTTTGGGTTTTAGAGTATATTATGGGGATTTAGGGGTTTATGGGAATTTTAGGATCTTATGGATTTTTTTGTATATTTGGGTTTCTAGGTCTTTTAAAGGTTTTTATGGGATTTTTGGTTTCTAAAAGGATTTTAGATTTTTAAGGGGTATTTTGGGGAAAGGATGATACGAGGGTCAGGCTGTTCCCGGCCACCTGAATTTATAATGAAAAAAGCCACAGCGGACAAGGGAGGGGAGGGGTCAAACGGCCTACACCCTAAACCC
The DNA here is from genome assembly GCA_963277665.1 of Viscum album. Lineage (NCBI taxonomy): Eukaryota > Viridiplantae > Streptophyta > Magnoliopsida > Santalales > Viscaceae > Viscum > Viscum album. The sequence continues at coordinate 2,122,386,669 of OY728120.1, forward strand.
TTTACGACCCCAAAAATGAATGATCACGAAAAAACCAATAGAAAAGGTCCAAAAGAAAAGACCCACACAAAAGAGAGTGTCAGTCAATATCACCAACAAAATCATCCAGCACCGCCTCACGCGTCCTCCCATCCATAGGGGTCCCCATCTGCACTATACCCAGAGGAGGAATCTGAGTCCACCGTATCCCATTAAGATGACTAATACTACTTAAGGAAGTCAGTTCAATACCTCATAAGTCGCTTCTATTCCAGCTTCCTATCTGCTCAGTCCTCAGCAAGGGCGTCCTCCGCAGCTTTGGAATCCTTCGAGGAGGCCCTTTTTTCCATTGGTTTTGTAATGGATGAATAGTATCTACGTTCCCTCCTCTTGGCAGGGGAAGAACTCCCCCTCCTCCTACAGTGAAGGACATCATCAACACTCACATCCTTGGGGCTCCCCTCCTGCTTGGAATGAACATCCACAGGCTCAGACCCTCCTCTTGGAGCCGAGTCAGGGTAGAATGAGTCATCAATCAAGGTCCTCCTCCACCAGTTCTTGGGCAAGTTCAAATCAATGAATTCATTGCGGTCCCCAAAGAGAAAATCATATTTGATATCCTCATCAATGTTATCATAGTCAAACCTAAACTTCAGTTTGGGATGTTGTACAATCTCACGTTAGTGTTGCTGAAGGGAAATTGCAAAACCATCCAACACGATCATATCAATGAGTTCAATAGAAGGAGGTAGCTTTTCAAAGAGCACAAGATCCATTCTCGAACTCTATTTCACCACAGTATGCTCAGCAGTAGAAGGGGATGCATCATGTAGCTCTTGTTCTAACAAATGAACAGATGGGGTGGCCTTGTCACCACCGAAATAATCACCCAGGGTATTTAAGGTCGTCCCTTCTAATTGGATTCCAGAGACCTACTAGTCCTCATCAGCCTGGGAGTCATCCAGTGAATCTGGGAACTCCACCACTATGGATCAAGCACTACAAATGGATTCCAAGTGAGAATTGTATCCTGTTCTAACACCTGACCAGTTGCCTCAGCAGAAGCAACATTCGTCAGCAACCCCCCCATCCTCATCCCCTCAGATCCTAGACTAGGGATGTCACTGCACACCCCACTCAGAACCATATGCATGCAGTCATCAACAACCATATCTTCATCAGGAACCACCTCCACCACCCCACTAGATGAAGGGGAAGCACATGCCCATCCTAAATCATCCTTAAACCGATTGAAACTATCCTTTACCAAGACCCCTGGGTGAAGATCCCCCTCATTTTTATCAGGTCATCGTTTATCCCCATGGTCAGAAGCCAGGTCCAGCCTTGGAGGTGGCATAGAAATCACTCTCATAGGCCAAGTGATCACTTCCCCCAGGACGACTGATCTGTTTCACATGACCACGAGTCATACAAGATTCATAGTAATTCACCCAGGATTTGAAAACCATAGGTTTCTTCCACCGAAGCTCCTCGCCAATCTCAATGCACAAAAAATCAATTATTTTCATGGAAACATCAACATCAATACAGAATCTGAGAGCAACCAGATGATAGAGGGATCATGTCCGGCTATACACACATAGAAATCTTCCAACCAGGTTTCCCAACATTGTAAGAATTGGTAGATTTTGAAAGGGAATATCGAGTATATGGAATCATACACAAATGGAAACCAAACGTGATTCCCTACGTAAATGAAGATCAAATCTCCACCTGAGGAGAGAAAAGCGTGCACCATCACATCTTCAAGGGACATCAAACCAGGGTTTACGGTTATATGGTCCATTAGGGTTTTTAGTGTCCTTTAGGTTTTTGACGATTTTTAGGATCATTTAAGGATTTGATGGTTTTTATGGTTGTTTATGGTTCTTTAGATTTTTTAGGGGTTTAGGGTCCTTTAGTGAATACTAGGTGTAGGACTAGGCTATTCCTGGCACCCCAAAATTGGGTAAGGTTGGTGTAGGTCCGGACTCTTCCGGACCCCCCCCCCCCCCCAAAAGATTATTTAAAAAAATACACTACAGACATGGGAGGGGTGGGGTCAACCAACCCACACCCAAAAACCCTAGACACCCCACATATCCCAAAAGTCCCCAAAAAACCCAAAAGACAGGAAAAACATAAAAAATTAGAAGATCATAAGCATCTCCAACCGCTTATCCTAGCCAAACAGCAACCTGCATCCCACAACACCATTTTGAAACTAGTGTCCAGCTGCACACTTTCCAACATTAGATCACTTCTCACCAAAAAATCTCACCACCAGCAACATGAAACCACTAGCATCAAAATCATCAACCTCCATGTCATCCATAATCATCCAAGAATTAACCAATATCCAGCTCTTCAGTTTCCCACAACCAGCATCTCCTTTAATAGCTCTCCTCCTTACAGCAGTTCAAGACCACCGACACTAACACCGAGAGACAAATCGTATCACACATAACTCCATGATCTGGCCCAGAGCTAAGAAGCCCCTCACATCAAAGCCAAAAAGCAGCACCAACAGTAACACGCAAACCCTCCAGACCGAACAGCTCATATTCCATCTTTCACAACCTCCTAACCAACCATCTTCTAGCTTTTTACAGCTTAGATTCCAGCTATCACCATCCATTACTAAGTGTTTGCATCCCTACCAACAGTACAAAAACCCTCCAGACCGAACAACTCTCAGTATTCCACACCCCATAACACAGACTACAATGAACCACCAACACCCATACCTAGGACCAAACCACAGCACCCAGCACCCATTGGACAGAAACCAGCTCAAGGAATCCACCCTAATAAACTTTCACAACATTACTAGACATCATCTAACATTTCTCATCATATCCAATAACCAGTACCTACAATGGTTCATGACCACAGCCACAACCAATAAACAGTAATTCATAATATCCTTATAATTCCAAACAAATATAGCATCAACAGTGAAAAACAAAGGAAAAACCACATGCACCATCATCTGCTGCATGATTCCTAAACAAGACCAAACCGGAGCATAAAACAAACATTCATCCACTAAGCGAGTCCTAGAAACTGAAGTCTGAGCTAAGAAACTAGCATCATTTCCCAACAACCCAAACTGAGGAACAGATCCAAATACCTTCAAAGAATAATCAGGTACCGAACGCCATATTCTATCACTAAGCCAGGAAGACTGCCAAAAACCTCCGAACCCTAGATCTGGAAAGGGGATGGCCGCATCAATCTTGCTACCTCGAATCCTCGCCACTCTATGAATCTTCCCAAACTTCCTGGATCCACACATCACAAGAACTACGCCACCTAGAGAGTTGACCAATGACATTTCCATGACAATAAAGGTGCCATCGCAAGCAATAAAATGCCTGAAGAAGAGTAGTATCCAAATCCACTGAGGAAGAGACCTTCCACCACAAGAATCATGCCAAAACATCACCTCCATTTCTCGAACAGAACTTCCAGATTCCATCACATCCAAGCATCTTTCTTGTTTCCCACATGCGCGAAATGATGGTAAGGACCACACGAGCAAGATCCCATCCTCATTTCCAAGTTCAAATTGGGAGAAATCAATGAATTCCCCGAGAAGTGTTCCAAGTGGAATCCATGAATATTGCAATGTTTTGAGGGAGAACACAAGACAGAGCAACATCATTTTTCTTATTTTTTTTTCAGGTTTATTATCCCCCCAAAAGTAGGGGTTCTGATTTTTTCTAGGACCTTTTTGTTTTTTGGTATTTTATGGGTTTTGGGAGTCTTTTAGGTTTTTAGGTCCTTTCAGGTTTTTATGGGGTTTAGCTTCTTTTAAGAATATTAGGGGTATTTTGTAATATTTTGGATTGTTTTGGGTTTTTAATGTCTTTTGTGTTTTATGGTTTTTGGGTCTTCTAGGTGTTTTGGGTGTTTTTTATTTCTTTTTGTGTATTATGATTTTAGGTTCATTTAGTGTTTTCATGGTTTTTTAGGGTTTTAGGGGGGTGTAGAGTTTTTAGTGTTTCTAGTGTTTTTAGCGGTTTTATGGTTTTTATGGGTCTGGGATTTATTATTATTTTTATGGGGTTTTAGGGATTTTTGAGTTTTTTCCCATTACGAGTTTTATGGTATTTTGGATTTTTTGGGAAACGAAGGCTTGGGGCCAGGAGATTCCTTGCCCCCCCCCCAAGACAAATTTATTAGAGAAAAGACACAACAGACAAGGGAGGGACGTGGTCAATCAATCCACACCCAAGAACCCTAGAAACCCCCCCACAAAACCCAAAAACCCCGCAAAAAAACCAAAACACAAAAAAACATAAAGGGTAGAAAATCAGAAGCATATCCAATAACATCTCATATCCATACAACAACCTGCATCTCGCAACACCATTTTCATCAACAATCTCCTCCCTACCATGCATATCCACTGCCAGCATTACAGAACCACCAGAATTAGAGTCAAAAGTCTCACCTTATCCACCTCGGAGTGAAGCATCAACCATCACGAAACATAAACATCTTTTTTCACACCAACATCTTAGAATAAATCCGCAACACCCAAATGGAAGACAGCATCCAGCACTACTCAACAGATCCAATATCCAGCATCCACACCAATTGACAACCAATCTAGCAACAACACAGAATACCACTGTCCATAATGCAACACAACTTCCAATGGACAACAACTTCTCAGCCACCACCAGCAACATCAACTCAATGACACCATGGTCACCAGTTTCAACATCATCCATCGCCACTATGCGAGGTAGGTCCATCTCCAACAGTACATAACCACCAGCACCAGAAAAAAATGCTTCATCTTCATCACATTTTAGCCATTTAACTACCAACATTCTGACATATCACTCCCAACAACACAATTTTTATGCATTTTTTGGGTTTCTAGGGATTTTCTTAGGTTTTTTTAGATTTTTGGGGGGTTTTAGGTTTTAGCATTTTTAGGGCATTTGGGATTTTAAGGATTATTTATATTTTTCTATTATTTTATTTTTTTTAATATTTTTTATGGTTTTCGAGGTCTTAAGATTGTTTTTATGATTTTATAAGGATTCATATGTTTTTTCATGTTTTTAGTTATTTAGGGTTTTTAGGATTTTATGGTTTTAGGGTATTCTATGAATTTTTTGGGTTTTATGGTCTTAGTATTTTTGGGTTTTTCGGGTCTTTTAAAGAATTTTATAGTTTTAAGGTTTTTAGGGGTTTTAGGTATTTTATGGGTTTTAGGTTGTTTAGGGGTTGTAGGGTTTCATGAGTTTTTATGGTTTTTTAGGATTTTCCATATTTTTAGGGGTTCTTTGGGTTTTTTGGATATTTAGGGGCTTTTATGGGGGGGTTATTTTTTTGAGTCATTTTAGGGATTTAAAGGGGTTTGGGGGATTTTTAGTTTTCTTAAGGATTCTTATGTTTTTCTAGGGTTTTAAATATTTTCTTAGGGATTTCAAGGATTTAGGTTTTTTAGTGGTTTTACGTGTTTTTTGGTTTTAAGGGTTTTTAGAGTTTTTATGGTTTTATGTTTATTAGGGTTTTCAATGAGTTTAGGTTTTTCATGGGTTTTGAGGTTTTTAGTGTTTCTAGGGTCTTCAATGGTTTCTAGGGGTGTTAAATGGGTTTTATGATTTTTTATTATTTAGGGTTTTTACAGTTTACATTAGGGTTTTTTGGTTTTTAGGTTTTTAGGTTTATTTAAAGGTTCTTATGGATTTTAGGGTTTTAGGTTTTTTAGGGTTGTTGGGGCATTATTGGGTGTTTTAGGTTTCTAGGGGTTTTAGGAATTGTACAATTTAGTTAGTGTTTTTAGGGTTTCTTGGGGTTTTTGGTTAATTATGGGTTTTAGGTTCTTTTAGTGGTGTTTTAGTGTTTTGGGGTTCTTTTAGGTGTTTTTATATTTTTACAATCTTTCATGTTTTTTATGGGTTTTGTGGCCCTGTATGGGGGTTTTAAGGGTTTTTATAGTCATTTAGTGGTGTTTTATGGTTTTTGAGGATTTTAGGGGTCTTCATGTTTTTTTAATTTTTTTATTGTTTTATGGTTTATTATAGTTTTTAGTGTTTTTGGGTTTTTATGGTTATTAGGGTTTTTATGGATTTATGGGTTTTAAGATGTTATTTGGGGGTTTTATGGTTTTCTTTTGTTTTTAGAAAATTTTAGGGGGTGTAAAGGTTTCTAGGTTTCTTATATTTTTTAAGGGTTTAAGGGGTTTTGGAGTTTAAAGGTATTTAAGGATTTTAATGTTCTTTATGTATTTTAATGTTTTTTGAGTTTTTTGGTTTTTTGACTTTTTTATTGTTTTTATCATTTTTTGGGTTTTAAATGGTTTTTTGGTGTTTTGGGGTATCTTAAAAGTTTTTTAGTGTTTATAGGGGTTTTATTGTATTTAGGGTGTTTTTAGGGACTTATGGTTTTCTAGTGTTTTAGATTCTTTTAGGTTTATAGGCGTTTTAACGTTTTTTTGGGATATTTTAGAGTTTTTAAGTTTTTTGGAGTTTTAAGGATTTTTTTAGGGTTCTTGGGGTTCTTGTATTTTTATTGATTTGATGGATTTTTATTTATTTTGTTTTTTTATGGTTTTATCTATTTTAAAGATTTAAATGGGTTTTAGTGTTTTTGTTGGTTTCAATGTATTTTGGGTCCTTTAAAAATTATAGGGTTTTCTAGAATCTTTAGGATTTTTTGGGATTTATATATTTAGGTTTTATAGTTTATTTTATTATTTTTAGGGGGTTTTGTGTATTTTAAGGTCTCTTAAGGGGATTTGGGTTTTTTTGGTTCTTTTAGGGGGTTTGGGAGATTTTGATTTTGTTTAGTTTCTTCTATGATTTTAGGGATTTTATGGGGTTTAAATATATTTATGAACTTTTAGGGGTTTTTTTGGTTTGTAGGTTCTTTTAGGGATTTTAGTGTCCTTTAGAGGTTTTAGTGTTTTTAGGGTCCTTTATGGTTTTTAGGGTTTTTAGGTCCTTTAATGTTTTTCTATGGTTTTATGGTCCTTTAGAGTGTTTTTGATCCTTTAGGGGTTTTTAGGGAACTTTAGGGGGGTTAAGGTTTTTCTGGGTCCTTTATGGGGTATTAGGGTATTTTTTGATTTTTTTGGAATTTTGAAGTCTTTTTTGGGTTTCTAGTGTTTTAGTATCTTTTAGGTTTCTGTGGGTTTATACGGTCTCTTATGGGTTTTTAGGGTATTTTGGGGTTTTATAATTTTTAGGTTCTTAGGGTTTTAGGGTATTCTAGTATTTTTATAGTTTTAGGTTCTTTTAAGGGTATTACGTTTTCAGGGTCTTTCAGTGGGTTTTAGTGCTTTTGGGAGGTTTTAGGGCTTTTAGGGTTTTCAAGTGTTTTTTGGGTTTATATGGAGTTTTAGGGTTTTAGGTTTTCTTAGGATTTTGGGGTACTTTATGGGGTTTAAATTATTTTATATAATTTTTCATTAGAGTTATTAGGGTATTTTAATTGTTTTTATTGGGTCTATGGGTTTTAAGGGGGTTTAGAAGTTTGAATGTTTTTAGGGTCTTAGGGTTTTTAGGGATTTTATGGTTTTTATGGTTTTTAGTGTTTTTTGGGAATTTATAAATTTTTATGGACCATAAATATTTTTAGATATTATTTTTGGGATTCAATAATTTATTTGGGTTTTAGGGTTTTTTAGGATTATATGATATTTTAGGGATTTTTGGGGTTTATTGGGTTTCAAGGATTTTTAGGGTTTTCATGATAATTGGTTGGTTTTCAGGGTTTTAGGGGGATTTATGGTTATAGGATTTTAGATATTTTAATGAATTTTATTTTCATTTTTGTGGTTTTTATGGTTTTAGGGTTTTTAATTGTTTTATTGCTTTAAAGACTATTTTTAATACTTATATAATTTTATAGAGTTTTTTGGGGTTTTAGGGTTTTTATGGTTTTAGGGTTTGGTGGCATTTTAGAATATTAGTGTGTTTAAGTGTTTTTAGGGGTTTTGGGGTTATTTATAGTTTTCTAGTCTTTTTGGATGTTTAATGGTTAATTTAAGTCTTTAAAGGTTTTCTTGGGGCTTTAGGGTTTTTAGGGTCTTTTTGGGTATTTAGGGGTTTTGGGGATTTTTAGTATATTGGTGAAATTTTTGGGTTTAAAGCTTTTAACGGTTTTAGGGTTTTTAATGATATAGTGTTTTAAGGTTTTTCGGGTTTTTCGGGTTTTTCGGGTTATTTTTGGTGTTTTAGTGGTTATTTGGGCTTTCTGGTTTTCCATGATATTTGGAGATTTTTTGGGTTTTAGGGATCTTTATGGGTTTTTACGGTTTTTAGGAGTTTGGATAGTTTTAAGGGTATTATTAGTATTTTAATATTATATAGCGTTTTATGGATTCTTAGGGGTTTTATTTTTTTCAGGGGTTTTTGTGGTTTATGATATTTTAGGGGATTTTAGGGGCTTCATGGTGTTTTTAGGTGTTTTTTTCATTTAGGTTTTTTTAGGAAATTTAAGGGTTTTTAGCGTTTATTTTTATCAATGGATTTAGGGTTTTAGGGTTATTTTAAAGTGTTAGTGAGTTTTTAGTGTTATTTCAACATTTTCAGTGTTTTAGGTGTTTTAGAGATTTTAGGGGTCATTAGGGTTTTAGGTGTTTTAGGTTTTGTTGGGTTTTATGAAGTTTAAATGTCTAAAATGTTTTTAGGTTTTTTAGTGTTTTTAGGGATTTTTGGGTTTTTGGGATTTTAAGGGGTTTTAGGATGTTTAAGTGTTTTTAGTAACTTTTAGATATCTATTTAAGGGTTTTAGGGGTTTTTTATGGGTTTTAGGGTATTTTAGGGTATTTTAGGGTTTTTGATGGTCCTTTTGGAAAAGAAGGTGCATGACCAAGCATTCCTGGTCACAAAAATTTATAAAAGAAAAGTACAAGAAGAGAGTTACAAGGAAGGCCCACACATGCGGCTGTGTAATTCAACCCTCATATCTGAATCCACAAATGGATCGCAACATTTTTGGGAAACAAAAGACCACATCGAGCTCATTTCCACAAGTTCATTATCAGGGAGCGTGTCTGCCACCATGTTCACCTCCCTATATGAATGTGTGACATTTAGAGTGTGAACCTAGGAATTTCTAAGACACTAAATCCATAATTGGAAAAATCACCAAGGGACACTGCATGATCTATTTTTCAAGGCCTCCACTAAAACCATCGAGTATAATTGAATCTATAGAAAGTTCCATTGGAATCGGACTGAAAAGTTTATAACCTTTATCACACCCCAGAGCTCATCCTCATAAGAACATCCATTGACAATCATGTGGAAGAATAATACTTTCAAAAATCCTTGGTGTGTGGGAAATAAACAACCACGCACTGAGGGACTGGGTGCACCCAAGGATGTACCATCCACATTCACCTTGACCCATGATTGAATAGGGGGAACCACTAAAAGAATTTCAGCACCTATGGTTTCTTGCTCCAACCATACACTTCAAAAAGATGTAAAATAATTAAATCAGAAACATCATTAGCCATCAAACATATTTTAATATAGGAATCCACATAGACATCCTTGTGAATAGCCATAACCCAGACTTGAATCTAAGTCATTTTGTGATTAAAAGAATTTGAAAATCACACTTCCCAGATACGGCCAATAAGGGAGGCAGCTGTGATAGGAAGTATGTTATAAATATTCCCACAAAATTTCATATTGGTTGTATTATGTAGTAGTTCCACTAGATGATATTCCAAAGATATCTGAAACCCAAAAAATGTCTTACATATAAGACCATGGGTGGGCCGATTAAGTGCATAGCACCAAAAGGCACACCACACTCTCATCAGACTACATGCAAAGGTGGAAGATTGAGCAAAGTTGTAACCTAGATCTTCTAAGATATTCATGTAATGGAAACATGTACTTCCAAAGATTCAATAGAATCAGAAGCATGGATATAAAAAAGAAAGGATTTCAGAAATAAGATACCCAAGACGGGGAGCAATTACCATGGATGAGCCTATGCTGAAATAAGTCTCTAGTGATGAGTAGCCTAACCAGATTCAACATCTATATAATGGTGTTGATGTCAATGAAGTTGTACCACTGAACTTATAGAAAAACATGATTCAGTTAGAAGTCATAGCGATCCCTAATATGTTGTTAGAAATTTGCAATAGGTAGGTGTTGTCTATTGGGTGGAGTTGTCACCACTTCACCCATGAGTGTTTCTAGCTATGTTTATGTCAAGAAATTCAGGTTATACTGTTGAATGATTACCCATTTTGAGCAGGACTTAATGGATTTGAAGCAGGCCTTGATGGTAGTCCATGTGGAGGATGTGATATGCTCGTAGAATCCATTATGGAGCATTTGTATGAATCTGTCGTGCATAAAATCTGGGCCTCTATATTTAGAAGTGATCATAGACAATGTGAATTTTCTGAGAAGTAAAACATTAAATTTCCTAATTTACATGATACCATGTCCACCCATGTAAACTAGTTTAGTGAAATTCTTCCATGAAACAGTAAATAGTGTCTTTTCATTAAAATAGAATTTCCAGAAAGAATTATTGATCTTGGCTTGAATATCTTTAATGAGAGAAACATTCCATCAATAAATGGAGAAGGCATAAATGAACATCAAATTTATGACAAAATTAATAAGGAAAACCCTCCCTACCTAAGGAAAATATTTTCCATTCAATTTAGATAGTCTAATGGTGATCCTTCTTGAAATCGTATCAAGATGGTATCTATTGACCATACCCTAGAAGAGGGGAATTTATTGATAATCAAAGTGTAATAAACCCCTCTTTACCCCAAGGGATTTTTCCAGTCGGAGCTGCGTTGAGGCTGAGAATAGTTTAACAAATACCACTAAGAACTTATTCCAGCTTATTGATTTCCCTTCCAACATTCAAAAGTGCTGAAAAAAGTTTTTAATTGATATAGGTTTTACTTTGGTGGATTTTTCTAAGAGGAGGATTAAATATATATAAAATATATGATTGGGGAAATAGAGATCTCGTCTTGACATTATGGGAATATGGATACCATCTTGGGAGAGGTCAACGGTGCAAAGTCAGTGTTAATCATCATTGATTGAAAAGAGGTGTCCTGAGAGTTGGTCACTTTGACTAACACCACAGGAGAAACTAATGAAACCCTTCAGAGAGGCATTGATAATAATTGATATTCTTGTACTAGCCAAAATGGTGGTGATCATCATAATAAAGGTTGACGAGAACCCAAAATTTCAAAGAACATTAAAGATAAATCTCCATTTTATGGTGTCGAAATCCTTTGAAATATCTAGTTTTAGGGTTAACCTACCATATTTGGTTTCCTTTCGCTTGATTCTAACACCATACAAGGATGTGTAGTGGAAATGTTAGATACTTCTTCAAAGTACAAACCCAAATTGATTGGGTGTGATAAAATTCTGTATAAGCTTTCCCATCCATATATTCTGAATTTTTCTGATGACCTTTGGAATGGTATTTCCAATGGAAACTAGGTGAATTTCCATGATGAAAATAACAGTTTATGCATTTAGGGATTATGAAATAATGTGAGAATTAAGTCCACGAGGAATAGAAGCGGAATGGAAAAATTACTTAATTGCATTCGTAATATCTACATGCATTAATTCCCAATAAAACATATTAAGAACATGGTTATAAAACCATCAAGACTCATGATAATTTCAATATTTGAAGAGAAAGGATCAAATATAATCTCTTCTTAAAGGGTGGCACAGTTAAGGTTGAATTCAGCTGGTCATCCAAACAAGGATGAATAGAGTAAGAATGCTGAGAAATATCTTTTCATGTATCATCATGGTAGAGTGTTTTAATGTAATCCACAACGGTGTGGGATATACCATCCTATAATGTAATAAGGGAGCTGTTAATGCAAATAGAATCAGTTCCATGTTTGATTTTATTTTCCTTGAACATGCGATGAAATTTTTTTTAGTTTCTTTGTCCATCTTTGAGCCATTTAACATTGAATTGATTCCTCAATTTCCTCTCCACAAGAGCACATAGGTCATCCATCTTGGGGTGTAAGAGAAGATCATCATGATAGGGTGAGATCATGTGTTGGTTAGAACTCTAGAAATCGGACAGACTTTGTTCAGCATCCCCGATATCCAGAAATTTTATGTGTATTTCTGTACTTTTAGTATATTTTAGTGTTTTTCAGGGTTTTAGGGACTTTTAGGTTTTTAGGGGATTAATTTATTTTTTTATATTTAGGTTATTTTTGGGCCTTTGCGGTTTTAAGGTTTTTTCCATCTTTGAGGATTTTTATTCTTTTTTGGGACTTTAGAGGTTTTTATTGGCTTTTAGGGGTTATTTGGGTTTTTAGTGTTTTAGGGGTTTTATGTTTTTTGGGTGTTGTTAGGATTATTTGTATGTTTTTTAGGGTTTTTGATTATTTTGTGGTTTTTTGGGATTTTTAGGGGGTTTTGGGTTTTACAGTTTTATGTTTTTTCGGGGTTTTTAGAGTTTTTAGTTTTTTTAATGTTTTTTGTTCTTTTAGGGTTATATGGGTTAGGGGTTTTAAGGGTTTTTAGTAGTTATTTATTATTTTTCTAGTTTTTAAGATATTTTTACTATATTTTAGGGTGTTTTTATGGTTTTAGAGGGTTTTAGAGTTTGTAAGGGGTTTTAGTGGGAGGGGGTTAGGTTTTTAGGGTTTTAGGGTTTTAGGGGTTTTAGGGGTTTTAGTGTCTTTTAGGGTTTTGTGTGCTTTTAGGGGTTTTTAGGATTTTATAGTTTTTCGGTCCTTTTTAGGGGTTTTGGGGGTTTGGGGGGATGGTATAGGAGGTTTCTGGGTTTTTTCACAGTTTTATGACTATTTAGGCGTTTTATGGTTTAAAGAGTATATTTAATGTTTCATTGGGGTATTGTGTTCCTATGGTTTTTTGGGATTTTATGGGTGATATATTTTTGGGGGGATTGAGGAATTTTCAGAGTTTTTAGTTATTTAGAGTTTTCTAGGGTTTTAGGGGTTTTAGCATTTTTAGGGGAGTTATGGTATTTAAGGGTTTTTATAGTTTTTAGGTTTTTCTAGGTTTTTTAGGTTTTAAGTGTTTTTATGGTATTAAAGAACTTTTAATGTTTATAGGATTGTTAAGGGGGTTTAGGGTTTTTAGGTTCTTTTAGGTTTTTACGGGGTTTTTTGGGAAATATATAATTTTTATAGTTTTTAATGTTTTTAGTTTTTTTGAAGTTTTTTTTGTTCTTTTGGTGTTTTAGAGAATTTTACGGTTTTGCATGCAATGTTTTCTATTTTTAGTGTAGGTTTTATGGTTTTAGGCATAGGGTATAGGGTGCAGGTTTATGGTTAAGGGTGTAGGGAATAGTGATTAGGGTTTAGGTTTTAGGGTGTAGGGTGTAGGGATTATGTTTTTTTGGATTTAGGGTTAATGGTGTTGGTGGTAGAGCGGGTTAGAGTGCTGGGTTTAGGGTGTAGGTTTTTGTGGTTCAAGTGTAGGGTTTAGTGTTTAGGGAGGATGGTATAGGGTTTTGGGTGTAGGGTTTACCGTTTAGGGTGGTAAAGGTTTTAGTATATAGGGTGTATGGTTTAGGATTTTGTGTTTTGGGTTTTGGGAGTAGGGTTTATGGTTTTGGGTGAAGGGTATATGATTAGGGTTTAGGGTATATGTTTTAGGTTATAGGGTCTAGGGTTTAGGTTGTAGGATTTAGGGTTTAGGGTGTAGTATTTAAGGTTTTATTTGAATGGTATAGAGTTTAGGGTGTTGGTTTTAGGTTTTATGGTGTATGGTATATAGTTTAAATTGTATAATTTATAGATTAGTGTTTATGTTATAGGGTATAGGGTTTAGTGTGTAGTGTGTATGGTTTAGGGTGAAGGGTAAAGGGTTTAGGGTGTTTGGTTTATGGTATATGGTATAGTGTTTAGGGTGTTTGGTATAGGGTTTGGCGTTTACGGTAATGGTTTAGAGTGAAGGTTCTAGGGTTTATATTGTAGGGTTTAATATTTAGTGAGTAGGGTATAGGCTTTATAGTGTAATGTTTATTGATTATAATGTAGGGAATGGGGTTTAGGCAGTCATTATTAAGGTTTAGGGTTTATGCTATATGGTTATGGGTATTGGGTTTATGGTTTAGTGGTTTTATGGTTTTGTTGGACATTTTAGGGTTTTTAGGGTATGTTTGGGGTTCATAGTTTTTGGGGGTTTTAATGATATTATGATTTTAGGGTTGTTAGGGTGATATCAGTTTTTAGTGTTGTTATGTTCCTCTAGGTGTATTATGGGATTTTAATGGGTTTTTACGGTTTTTAGGTGTTTTAGGGATTTTGGGGGGTTTTGGGTTTTTTACGTTTTTGGGTTTTAGGGTCATTTAAGTCCTTAAGGTGTTTATGTTCCATTATGGTTTTTAGGGTTTTAGAGTTTAATTGGTTCCATTATAATTTTTGTTACTGTTAGGGTATTTTAGGGGTTTTGGCGATTTTATTATCATTTACGGTTTTAGGGTTTTAGGGTTTTTAATGGTTTTATGGGTTTTCAGGGTTTTCTTGGGTTCTTATGGTTTTTTGGGTTTTTGGTTTCCTGGGTTTTAGTGTTTTAAGGGATATAAGGAAATTTAGGGTTATTAGTGGTTTAGGATTTTTTGGGGAATTGGGGGGTTTGTAGATTTTTTCAGGGATTTATGGTTTTTAGGTTTTTAGTATTTTTTTGGTTTTTTTATTTTTATGGTTTTTTTATTTTTATTGGTTTATGGAATTTTATGGATTTGTTTCTGTTTTTATGGGATTTAGGTTTTTTTTCTATTTTTAGGGGGTTTTCCAGTTTTTAAGGTTTTACGTGGTATTATGATTTATTAGTGTTTTAGGGGTATTATTGGGTTATTAGGGTTTTTTGAGGTTTTGAATAATTTTAAGTTTTTTTTTTCGTTTTTAGGGTTTTAGGGTTTCTTAGGGTCTTAATTTTTTTAGGTTTTTAACATGTTTTTAGGGCCTTTTAAATTTTTAGGTGTTTTAATGTATTTTATAGTTTTTAGGGTTTCTTATGGGTTTTTGGGTACATACTTAATTTTAGGGGTTCAAGCTGATTTTGTGTCTTTTAATGTTTTGTAGATTTTTTATGCTCAGTTAGGGATTTTTATGGGGTTTCAGTTTTTTTTGTTTTTTTAACATTCCTAGGATCATTTAGGGGATTTGGGTTTTTGGGGTTTTCTGTGTCCTTTATGGGTATTTATGGTTTTTATAATCCTTTAATGATTTTTAGTGTTTTTAAGGTCTTTTTGGGATTTTAAAATTTTTAGGGTCCTTTATGGTATTTTGGTGTTTTAGGGTATTCTAATGTTTTTAGGGGTTTTAAGGTACATGGAGGATTTTTGGGTAATTTAGTGTCATTTATGAACTTTAGGGTTTTTATAGTCATCTAGGGGGTTTTTTTTCTTTTGTTCATTTTCCTGTTTTTTGGATTCCTGGAGTTTTTTGGGGTTTTAGGGATTAGTGTTGTATTCTAGGTTTTTTATTGATTTTAGGATCTTTTAGGGGCTTTTCAATTTTTTATGGTTGTCATTGTTTTTTCGGTTTAAAGGGTTTTAGGGATTTTTTTGGGGATTTTTCATTTTAGGGGATCTATTGTATTTCTGATTTTAAAGGTACTTTAGGGATTTTAAGGATTTTACTGTTTTTAATGATTTTATATTTTTCTAATATTTTATGGGGATTTGGTGGTTTTTAAATTTTTTTGGGATATTTTGGTTTTTTGGGTTTTAATGGTATTTAGTGTTTTTTGGGGTTTTTTAGGGGTTTTAGTGGTTATGGGTTTTAGGGATTTGAATTATCCTTTAGGATATCTATTGGATTTTAGGGTTTTTAGGGTTTTATATTTTTTAGTGGTTTATGGGTTTTTCGAAGTTTTAGGTTTCTAGGGGTTTTAGGCGTTTTAGAGATTTCTGGGATTTTGAGGGACTTTAAGGGTTTTAGGGGGTTTTTAGGGTTTTAAGGTTTTTTAGGGGTTTGGTGGATTTCATGTTTTTTAGTTTATTTAGTGTTTTATCGGTATTAAGGGTTTTTTAAGGTTTATAGGGGTTTTAGGGGTTTTAGTGTTTTCCAGTTTTGGGTTGTTTGGTTTTTTTTTGTTTTTATATGGGTTTTTGGGTTTTAGTGTCTTGAGTGGTATTTTGAGGGTTTTATGGTTTTTGGTATTTTTTAGGGTTTTAGGTTTTAGAAATTAGGGTGTAGTGTATATGGTTTAAGGCATGTGGTGTATGATTTAGGGTATATCATAAGCAGTTTACGGTGTATGGTACATGGTTTAAGGTATAGGTATAGGTTTTCATGACTATGGATTACTATTTTAGGTGTAGGATATTGGTTTTAGGGAGAAGAGTTAACTATTTAGGGTTTAGGTTATAGGGTTTATTGTGTATGGTGTTGGGTAAATGGTCTTGGGTGTAGTTTTTAGGGTTTAGGGTTTAGGGAATAAGATTTAGAGTGGGGGGCTTAGGGTTTAGGGAATTGGGTATCAGGTTAATGGTGTATGGTGTAGGGTTTGGGCTGTAGGGTTTAGTGTTTATGGTTTAGGGTTTTTGATTTATGATGAAAGGTATAGGGTTTTTGGTGTATGGTTTAGGGTTTAGGTTATATGGTTTAGGTTGTCATGTATAGGGTATAAGGTTTATATTGTAGGGTTTAGTGATTATGGTTTAGGGTCTATTTTTTATGGCATGGGGATTAGTTTTTAGGGTTTAGAGTTTAGGGTTTAGGGTATAAGGTGTCATGTTTATGGTGTTGGGTATAAGGGTTAAGGTGTGGGGTTTAGGGTTTAGGGTGTATGGTTTAGATTTTAGAGTATGGTGATTTTTGTTTAGGGGGTAGGGTTTAGGGTAAGTGTTTAGGGCTTAAGGTTTATTCTATAAGGCTTACAGTGTGTGGTATATGGTTTTGGGTGTTGGGTATAAGGTTTAGGGTGTCGGGTATAGGGTATACGGTTTTTTGGATGGATATAGGGTTTTTGGTTTTTGGTTTATGGTATTGGTTATATGATATAGGTTTTAAGGTTTTGGGTATAGGTTTTAGGGTGTGTATAGGGTTTGAGGTGTCGGGTATATGGTTTGGGAATAGGGTTTCCTGTTTAGGGTTTATGGTTTTGGGGTGGGGTCTATGTTTTTTGGAGTCCGGTTTACGGATTATGGTGTAGGTTTTCGGGTTTAGGGTGTAGGTTGTAGGGTGTAGGGTATTGGCTTTAGGGTGTGGATATACAGTGTAGGTTTTAGGTTATAGGGGTTATGGGGAAGGGTATACGGTTTTAAGTGTGGGGTGTGGGATTTAGGGTTTAAGATGTAGTGTATATGGTTTAGGGTGTATGATTATGTGTTTAGGGTGTGCTGTTTTTCTATAGGGTGTATGTTTATGGATTAGGGTTTAGGGTTTAGGGAGTCAGGTATATAGTTAGGGTGTGGCGTATGGGGTTTAGGTTGTAAGGTATAAAGTTTAGGGTGTATGGTAAATGGTTTAGGTTGTGGGTTTTGGGTTTACGGTTTAGGGTTTAGGGTTTAGGGTGTAGGTTGTAGGGTATATGGTTTAAGGTGCAGGGTGTGGTGTTTAGTAATTATGGTGTAGGGTATAGTGCTTATGTTGTATGGTTTAGGTTGTTTAAAATATAGTTTAGAGTATTGGTTTTAAGGTTTAGTTTTTATGGTGTATAATATTGGGTTTAGTGTTTATTGTTTAGGGTTGTGGGTTTTGGTGTGTAGAATATAGGGTTTAGGGTGTACGATGCAATGATTACGTTGTTGGTTATAGGGTTTAGGGTGTTTATTTTGGTGATTATCTGGTGGGGTGTATGGTTTAGGATGTAGGGTTTATAGTTTAGGGTGTAGGGTTTACAGTTTAGGGTTGTGGGTTTAGGTTATAGTGTTTATGGTGTGGGATATAGAGTTTTGGGTGTGGGGTATATGGTTTTGTGTGTGGGGTATATGGTTTAGGGTGTAGGTTTTAGGGTTTAGGATATGGGGTATAAGTTTTACAGTGTAGTGTTTTAGGTTTCTGGTGTAGGGTATGTCAATTAGGGTGTAGGGTTTTGGTTTTGGTTATAGGTTATATAGGGATTATGGTGTTCGCTATGATGTTTAGGGTGTTGGGTATAAGGTTTAGGTGTAAGGTTTAGAGTGTATGGTTTAGGGTTTTTGGTGAAGGGTTTATGGTTCTGGTGTGGGGTTTACTGTTGTGGGTGTGAGGTTTGTGGTTGGGTGTGTGGAGTTATAGGTTTATCATGTTGGGTATAGTGTTTAGGGTTTAGGATTTATGGTTTAAGGTGTATGTTATTGTGTTTCAGGTGTAGTGTTTTGGGTTTCTTGAGGACGGTATAAGGATTTGGGTGCATGGTATAGGCCCCGGGCTGCAGGGTATAGGATTTTGGGGTTTTTAGGGATTTAGGGATTTTGCAGTAATTTGTACAGTTTTTAGGTATATTAGGATTTTTAGGTGTTTTAATGGTTTTTTGAGGTTTTAGTGGTTTTAGGGTTTTTATGAGGTTTAGGAATTTATTGATTTTAGTGGTTTTATTGTGTTATTTTGGATATTTGTGTTTTTGATTATTTTTAGGGAGTTTTCAGAGTTTCTTGTGATTTAGGGTTTTTTGTGTTTTTATTGGTTTTAGAGTCTTTGGGGGGATATTTAGTTTTTTTTCATTTTTAAGGATTTTGGTATTTTTGGGGGTTTTTAATGTTTTAAGGGGTTTTGAGTTTTCTTTACGTTTTCACGGTCTATTGGGGTTTTAGGGTTCTTTAGGGGTTTTAGTTTTTTTTTTCTAATTTTAGGATTTTTAGGGTTTTCAAAATATTTAGGTGTTTAATGTTGTTTTTATTGTTTAATGGGGGGGGGGGGTTAGGGGTTTTTAGGGTTTTTATGTATTTTTAAAATTTTTTGTGTTTTTTGGGTACTTAAGGTTTTTAACATTTAGGGGTTTTATGTTTTTTTGGGTGTTTATGTGTTCAAGGATTTTTTATGGTTTTTATGGGTTCATTGAGAATTTCTTTTTTAGGTTTTCAAGTTATTTTAGTGGTTTTATTTTTTTAGTGTTTTTAATTTTTATAAAATTTGGGTGCTATTATGGTTTTGATGCACACCTGTCACGGGGTGTTGCAAAGGAAATTTATTTTCCCCTTAGGGGTGTAGTATTATTAGTATCCAAAGTCAACTCAAGAGGGTGTTGTTTTAATATTGTTTTTACGAATGAAAAATTAAATAAAAAACAAGACTGAAAACAATAGCAAGCAAAGAGACATGAATTTGTGTGATTAAAATGAGAGAAAAGTGATTGAATTTAGGTTTTATTTACCCTTATGAAAAGATATCATGGCCCATAATAAAAATGATTCTTCTTTTTTCAAAATAATTAATTGAATAGAGTAATAATTGGTCCACTTTTACTCACCTTTCATTAATATTTATCAAATTGTGAATGTCACATTTTTCAAACTATAAATTATTTAGGAAATACCTAATATGGTATTGACATTACCAAAATATTAAAATCAGGCCACTATTACTTCCTCATGTGTTTAGAAATCACTAAAACTCTTTTAAACATGTTTTTTAGATAAGCCAACTGGTTTGATCCAAATCCACGAAGGGGGAGAATAAAACCCTTAACAAAATAATTTTAAAACATCTAAATTAAATAAAACACAATCTTATTTACTTAAAATTCAAATATTATAAAATTTAAAACCATGTAATAAATAAGATATTTTTTTTGTTTTGATTACAAATAAATTTGAATTATCAAAAAAGGGTCCCCATCCCTTCACCTAACCACAAGTGCTTATATACCTCCATTGATGGGGGGATCAATAATGAAAGATGAGAATAAGAAATGGTATAGATGAAATAAAATAGAATAAGGGTGAAAATAAATTAGTGGAAGACACTTCCCCTTCAGTTGGGGGTATCATCCTCTTTCATTGTCTGGATCTTTCAATCATGTTATGGTCCTCTATTTTGTCAAGCCTTCCTCCCTTATATAGAAATTGAGTGAACCACACACATAAGCCTCCCATATCTTCCAGAATCTTAGGTATGTTAATATATTAATAATATATGATCTCTCTCCCCCATGACCTTCGTCCGCCATCCTTCCAAAGGAAAAAACCCAAATAAATCGGGTGTTCAAAATCTATCATTTAGTATAGTATCATGGTAGGGTGGTAGATGTGGGGAATCCTTGGACATATTTCTCCATGATTAAGCTCATGCATGGTGGGAAGTGGTGCTTGGAAAAGTAATAGTGGATTGAGGTGGAGATAGTGGCATAAGAAGGGATTTTTACTTGTGGTGGTGGTACCATGATGCTTAACAATGACAGTTTTAGGATGCGGGAGTGGTGTTGAGACTGTCCTAGAAATAATCAAGGTAACCTCTTTTATCCATCCTTTAAAGTGGATAGAGGAATCTTGAAATGGACTTTATGGAGCATAGTTGATTTTATGGAGGTGATCCCATGTTGATCCATGGTTTGATGGTGGTTATCCAATAAGAGTAGAGCTCTCCCTATCCAACAATAGTGGATATATGGCGCTATAGATGCTGTTTGATGACATCGATATGTGGTGCCATAGTGGAGAGAAGTTGCATGTTCTATCCATGAGAGGTTAGTGAAAAGAAATACTAAACACCACTATTTTACAAAAAATTAATTGTAACTAAAACCACTTCATCCATCATTGGAAGGAGAGTGTGGGGATAAGGGAATTTAAAAAAAGCAAACTTTTGTCTCCTTAGTCATAATGAAGTCTTGTGGGGGATGTAGGACCCCCACACTGCACTACAAACTTCCCCATACTAAAATTTATATCCTCCCACCACCGCATAGAGTTCCCTTGTGTGCTAACATAGTCACATATGTAAGATGTTACCATGGATTCACCCCTATGGTCCCTTTTATAATCTTAATTACATCATGAATCATACCTTAAATAAGACCTTCCCTCGATTGATGCATGGAAGGATAGTCACCTTAGCTCTGGTTATAATTTTTGTGGTCCTTGTGGTTGAGTTCTTGCTTGAATGGGCCAAATTTTTGGTAAACTCTCAAAAAATATTATGAAAAAGTAATCTCAACAAGTGACAAAACAAATTTTTTTAATCAAAACTAATCACTAAATTTCAAAATTCTCTATTCGTCTAAATAACATTGAATTAATTCCTTGTAAATACACAATTTTTATTAGAACATTTAAAAACATGTAATTATTCATTGAAAATCATCAAAAACTCCTTGAAATTTTCTATAATATAAGCACAAAATATAATAGTGTCAAATACCCCAACATATAAATTATATTATTCCCTATGTATAAAATCTGAACATTTAATTTAGAGGGAACCAATGTTACCATTATTCAAATTTCAAAGTAATAAAATCCAACAATTTTCAATGTTAAATCAAAAAATTAATATTTCACATAAAATATCAATTCATATTCTCAATTTTAAATGAAATAATTAACTCAATTATCTTAATTTAAACTTTTTAAAATGATGGATGTTATTTTCTAATTCATTTATGTTCCTCAATTCATTATTATTAAACATCAAAAAGTCATGAATTAACTATATTTGGAATCTTTAAGCTCATCATTCATGATATTATTTCAATTAGAGTTATGTACATATCATGAATACATGCTTCTTACCAACAAGATCGTAAAGGAACTAATTTATCCACTTGTTAATGATAAAATAAACATTATATCTAATGTGATTTTCAATCAAGGATCATATGAATCTCGTGATTATCGTTGATATGAATTCATGTTTAAAAATTATAGTTCATGGAGGAGGTTTATCTATTAAAGTATAAATCATGATATCAAAAGTAAATGTTTTATGAAATTATCACCATAAAATTGAAACAAATCCTACATTCCCCACACTCAAAGTAAGGTCTTGATAGAAGTAAATCATAATGAATAATTTGTGTACCCTCTTGATTTTTTCCTCTACTTTTTACTATTTTTCTTCAAAGAAATTTTGATTTTTTTCTTTTTCAAAATTTATTCTCAGAATAAAACTCACATCCAATACCTAACCAAATATAATAAAAATCATTAGTCAAGTGGTGGTTATTTTTTATTCTTCCAAGACACAACTAATTATTTTCATTTTTGGGTTCCATTTTTCATTTATCGTTATTTCAAGAGGGAAAAAATAAATAGTTATATGAATATAAAAATTTCTCATTCCCTATATGTAGAACCCCAACACTTCTTACTTACAATACATTTCATCCCCTTTACCATGAATCCATTCAACCCCACAATTCATCAATATAATATCATGAAAATTACTAATAGGATGGTAGAAATGGATAAATATGGCTTCAAACATGGCTCATTCCTAACAATGTCACTCATGGTCTCTATGGGATAAAAAATGATGAATATAATGGTGGTATTAAAGGATAAAGTCATTCTAGAATATGCATAAATCATTCTAAATGTCTATTTTCACAGTCGTAGTGTTGATATGTTCAAATAGATGTTATGGATGGTGGCATGTCTCACTATCACTCCGAAAATTTGTTCAAGATAATATATGAAGTACTTTGTCAAGAAATCCTCTAAGGAATGGAAAATATGATGTTGTACAATATCTCAATGCATTTATAATAATAAAAAATCAATTCATGTTAATTTTATAAATTCAAATCATGAATAAAAAATTAGTGATGTTTTATTTATCTTAATCAACAAATTTACTCAAATCACGAGTCATAATCTTAATATCTATGCATGGCCTAAGATAGGTTCCTGGGACGTTGTTTTATCATTGGTTTAGGTTTTTAGTGTTATCATTCTCTTCATAGAGTAGGTTGGGTGTTCTACATTTCTTTTATCTTCCTAATCAATAATTGTTTATTTATTTATTTATTTATTAAATGACTATTTGTTTTATGGGAGCCCCTTGAGAACCCTTGTGGGTCATCATTGAGAAGTGAGGGTCTTTGAAGTCTCATAGAGGGGTTTTGTTCATAAACCCTCTCCATTGGTTTTTGATTCAAAAGAAAACCACACATAATATTATGTGATACATAATGGTAGAAAATGGGAGAAACATGGATATACTTCTTTCCATGGGATTTGAGTTTGGACCAGTGAGTGGTCTATCCATGATGCTTTCTATGTAGGGTGTGTTTCTAGAATCCTCAAGTAGTTAGAGGCCATTTATGAGATTTTTTAGGTTAGTCTAGGTTATATGGGAGGTTCCCCTCAATTTTTTGGATCTACAACCATCAAAGTGAGTGGTTTATAGAGAGGTTTTCCATAAAGGTTTTGGCTTGAGGGTTCATCAAATGGAGGTGTGGTGTGTGACCCAAGTGGGGGTTGTACATTTTATGGACAAATTTCCACATGTGAAGCCAATGGGATTTTTTATTTTTCATAGGAACTTTACTTAGGTTGTCCAAGGGGTATAACTTTAGGTGTTTTTACATCTCTCAGAAGGTAGGGAAAATTATTATTTTTGATGTTTCATGGATGTTTCGACCAATTTCATGTGGTTTGAGTTTTTCAAGTTTTTGGGACTTCTTGTTGGGGGATTATTCCAATTGGAACCTTTAGGTAGGGCCGACACCATAGGGTGTCAGTAAGGCTAGTTGTCACTGATATTAGGTTTGAGATTGGTCTCATAAAACATTGATGACTTTCTTATGGGTGTGGTGTTACATGATGATTACTTTGGGGGTGAGGTGATGATCATGGATGGGTCAGTTTTTAGAGTCTCCATATAAGTTTTTCCTATCTATACTGTATCGTGATTTGATAGATGTGATCTTGGGGAACATGGGTTCCCCATGTTTTATTAACCGTAATAGGGTCAGTTCGGATTTAATCATTGGTTTCTTTGGGTGTTACCTTTGAACCTATAGATTGGAAATGAGAGCCTATTGGGGATATTTTTGTAATGTTTTGTTCTTCAATTTGATTGAATAGTGTTTTATACCTTATTCCAAATATTTTTGAGGATGTTCCTTGACCAGGTACTAGAAATATGATGATAACTTTAGGATATTACTGGATTTGAAGTTGGCCGTAAGATAGATATGATGTTTTCTTTTATTAGCCAGGTGGTTGTGTTAGATAGGTCCTAA
Source organism: Viscum album (assembly GCA_963277665.1). Taxonomy (NCBI): domain Eukaryota; kingdom Viridiplantae; phylum Streptophyta; class Magnoliopsida; order Santalales; family Viscaceae; genus Viscum; species Viscum album. The sequence goes on from OY728120.1 coordinate 2,122,410,752, forward strand.
GGAGCTAATGGGTTATCTAAATTAGGGTACCCCATGGTTTAGAGTTACAAAATGGATATTGGGTCAGTGGGATTGGATTTTTAGAACTCACTTATAGGGGTCATGAATGTCAAGCACTCCCATTATGAAATCTTCTTCTCCTCCTCCATATATTTGACATTCCAAACTTATCCACTTTTGAGAGAAGGATAGAATCTTGTGATATTAATGGAAAATAGACTTGAGATATTCAACTATAAGTCAATGTGGAAAAAACTTTATAGAAACATGATTTTATAAATAAAGTGATCAATTAAGTACATAAATCAATGAGCAAGTGATTCCAATTTAAAAAATAATATTGTGGTTATTCAATATAAACTCAATGACCAATTTGTATTAGGTTGTACAAATTTTGATATTCCAGACATTTTTCACTATTGTAAATGTTAATTTATGCTTTTCACCCATCGAGGGATGGTCTCACTTTTTTCATCACAGAAAATATAACTTCAATGGTATTCTTGGAAGGATACTTCTTTCTTCTTATACCCAAATAATTCAAAAGTCATGCATCACCCTAATTGTTTTCATTAATTACATATAGGAATGTATACATAAAATTAATTGGAATAAAGAGGAATTACCTTTTCCTCTAGTTTTTTCAGGCTGTAAATGTTTTTTACTAAGAGTATTCCTACTTCTAATACAACTAATTCTATTTTTCTTAGGTTTTCTCCCCTTTTTTCATCCCTATTCCAGTGAAATGACATGTTGTACTAGTACTCAAAATATGTATTCCCAAAACTTCTACAAAAATATTTATATCCCTTGAAACTTGATATTCCTTCATATTGATGATTTTTTAATAAAAATCTACTTATTTTCCAGGCATTCTCCAGCCTTTATTTTTCCATTTCCTTGGGTGTTTTCCATTCTCAAATTTATTGATTCAATAAGGTTTAACTTATGACTATTCCTTTCCTTTTTGTATGGGGGCGATTGTTGAGTCAATAAGGTTTACCTTATGACTTTACCATTCCTCTTTTTTTGAAAATAACAAACACCTTATTTCAAGGAAAAACTCATTTTACCCCTTGTTTTACTCCCTTATGGAAAATTTCCTTACCCAAGGAAATTTACCCTTACCTAGATTTCATTGTTTATATCATAAATTTTCTAAGTATAAAACTCAGATTGAAATCAAAACCTCAGAAACAAATAATACTTAGATATGAAGAATTCTGTTTAAAACTCCGAATTCGGGTTACGAACTCCCATGAAGATCAACTCCGAATTCTGGTTACGAACTCTCATGAAGCTGAACTCTGAATTATGGTATATAACTCTAATAAAGATCAACTCTTAATTCTGGATAAGAACTCTCATGAAGTTCAACTACGAATTATGGATACTAACATTATGATGTTATAATCTGAATTCGGGACACGAACTCTTTGAGTTCTAAATCCAAATTCTCATTATGAATTATACAAACTTGTCCAAGTTCTGACTCCGAGTTCTCTGAATGCAGACTCCCAACTCTTTTGAGTTTTGATTCCGAATTCTGATGAACTCTAACTCCAATAATTTTAAGTTTAGGTTCCTCATTCTGGTGAATCCAGACTCTTAATTTCCTTGAAATTCGGACTCTAGAATTCTATAGAATTCAGGTTCTGAATTCCTACAAAACAGAATCTGAATATCCTTGTGTTATAGACTCTGAATTTATGTTTTAATTAGACACCGAACATTCATTTACTTTAATTCTGAATATCAGATTTTAGTTATGCTTACACTAATTTTTTTTTATAAAACTGTGTCGTGCTTTTAGTTATCTACTAACCATTGTTTGAGTGATGCGTGTACAGGTCCCTCTGAAATTCAAGGAAAAATATGACCATTGGAGGAGGGAGGCGACCGTTGGAGCTGTGCCTATAAATAGGTGATCATTTGAAAAGATCTCGATACACATGACAACATTACACAAATCATTGAAAAAGTGTTTTTGAAGTGATTTATAGAGAGAAATACTCTTACAAACTCTCTGGAATCGTGCAGAAAGTTTTGATCTACTCATTTAATCTTTTCTTCATGCATAATTTATTAGTGTAGAGGTTCGATTTCCATAAAATCACAGACATTGGGTTGTGATGTCAGAGGTGTCGATTTCCTTACAAGTCGAGGGCTTGCGGGGATAGCAAGATAGATACCAATCTTCGGATTGAGGGATTACCTGGGATTGGGTAAGATATACTTTCTTAAAAGTATAAATCAAGGGACCTCTTATCCAGGGTTGTTGGATACCCTCCTCTTTGGGTTAAAAGAGTTTATACTTATTACCTATAGTTTTACTACTTTGTTTTTCCACTGTATTTGTATTGATGATGAAAGTATAACTTTCTTATACTTCCTCATACTTATACTCTATTTTAGTTAGATTTGTTACGGTTTAATGTAAAATATCATTTGTTGTAAACTTTTGTTATGTTTCATTCCCAAAATAACTTTTCTGGAATCATGCAAGTCATTATAATTTAGAGGTGTTGTAAATTTTTTTATCTGTAAAAGTTCAAAAGGAATTTTTTATAGAATACAATTCACCCCCTTCTTCTATTTTTATCTCATTTTACTATTCGATCCTAAATTTGGTATAATAGAGTATATCATACTCAGACATATCATCTCAACAAATTCATACATATGAGGAAACTTTTTACATAATTAATCATCCTAAAAACATAGAAATTATGTTTCATAATCATTATAATAAAAGAAAACAGATTTAGTATCAAATTATAATTTAGAAATAGTTTTTAGCTTTTCCTTTGGGTTGGTTTTCTCATCATCTTGGGATGGTTCAACTTGAATATCAATAGAATTTTCATTGAATTATATCATATTCATTATGGTGTTTTAAGATTTAATATACATTGATTGTGCCTCATGAAGTTATTTTTATTTAGCTACCAATTTTCTATTAATATATTACGGTATCCTGTCTAATTATACATATTTCATCATGGACAATTTTATCTCTTCTATGAGATCATTCTACTTCACATTTACACTAATTTTCTTCTTTTACAATAGTTTTATTTTCATCTAATATATGGAATTATGGTTAATGTATGATATAAAATCATCTCTTAGAAAATATTCTATTTAACCATCCCCTTCTTATTCTTCTTAACTAATTGTAATGTATATTCATCTCTTAACCTTATAGGTATATATGTAAGTTAATGGAAAATTATATTTTCATAGTTGTTCATGGGTGTGCTTATGTTTTTTGATTTTTCATGTAGTTTTTAGAGAATGTTAGGGGGATTGTGTGTGTGAGTGTGTGTGTGTGGGCGGGGTGCTGGTGTTGGGGGTGTGTGGTGGGGGGGGGGGGGTTGGTTGTGGGACTGGTGGTTAGGGGTTAGTTCATGGGGGAGGGGCTGATGCAGGGATAGTGGGGGGTGAGCAGTCTGGTGGGGGTGGGTGGGCTGGTCTGGTGGGCTGGTCGGGGTGGGCTAGGGGTGGTCTTATAGGGGTGGGTGGTGGGGGTGCCAGGTGGGGGGGGGGGGTTAGCATTCATATACGATATTAATTTTTCACTTGATGCAACTCATGTCCTAGAGTGATATTGAATCAAGTGATGGGGTGTTAGTGGGGTTATATTGATGGATGGTTCATGTAGAGTGAAATTCTATATCTTTGTGGCATATTTTTATCTTTGATGTAATACCACAAATGGATTGTAGGATGAAAATATAAATATTTTATTATTTTATATGAGTATCATTGAATATCTTAGATTTCATGAATTTTATAATAGGAGAATTATTTTCTCTGGGTGTGGTGGTAGATACATTATAGGAGCATTATAACAGTTCATCCAACCACATATTCCTTATAGTATGGCATCTTGATTCATGTATAATGCACCCAATTTGTGCATGCTATTTTTCTTATATATTTTTCATATATCTAACCATACTGATTTGTTTTATGGTATCTTTTAATTCATTCTAGGTTCATGTCAGTATTGGAACCACATGTTCTAATAGTGGAGTTGTAAAATTCATTAATTCAGTTATCTAGAATACATGGTACCCCTATGGTATTCACATGGCATTTATATTTCATTCATTTACATTAAAAAAAATTCAGCATCGCCTGTTATATTATTTCCTTTATCACTAATCATGTTCCTACCAATTATATTTTATGTTTCAATTAAGGATGATTCATCCGATCATTAGCATTTTTTTGAAGTCTCTCGGGACCATTCTGATGTGTTTTGGCCACCATCACTAAAGGTGAAGTGGTTCAGGCCGATTTGGTTCACCCCCAATGGTTGAAGGTGAGTATTTACTTCATTAATTGATGTCTCTTAGTTTATAATTTGGGGTTTTGTAAATTTATATCCCTTGGTAATTTTATTATTGTGTTTTGATCATTCATGAGTCGGTTTCGAGTCGCCCGAGTCAAAGGCGACCCACAATGTATGCATAATTAAGCTTGTATATAATATGTTCTCCCATTATATGTATATTTTTCCATGGAAGAATAAATACATATATAGGATTAGGTGTTGTTATGTATATATATGGAAAATGTATTTGTGTGTGGGTGATAACGGGCTTATGCCTGCAAGCATATATATAAGGATCCTCTTGTGGGTGTTCAAGGCCATGCAGACACATACATAGGGGTTTGGGCTTCCCTATGTGTATGAAAATGTGCATTTTCCTAAAGGATCAATGGTGAAACTTATATTGGTTGCTGATAAAAGTGTCAAGCACTGATTGTGTCACAAATCCTTTGAGGTAGGGTCCCTCTCCTACCCTCTTTAATTGAATAATGTTTTAAATTACATTTAGCAGTCATCTTAATTATACTTATTTACATTAAATTTCAATTCTTGATCAACTGTCAGTTATGATAATTGTTTAGTTTGATGAAAAAGTCATGGTTTTAGAGTAAAACCACTCCAATAGAGGTGCACTGTCTGCGAAAACTTAGAGTAGTAGTTTATTCTTATATAGTTTTTTGACATTATTTCAATGATGTTTCCTTATACTTGATGTCATTGTTTTCCGTGAAGCACAAAACATACTTGACGCTTTTTATATCCTTGAAGGGGGTTTTCCTCTTTATATTAAATTGGTTATTTGAAAAAAAACACCCTTTACGTGCTGTCCGAATTTTCAGATGGAATTTCCCATGTAGACAGGTGCTGTAATGACCAAGTAACCACTTAGTGACCCTCTTTGATCTTATAAATGGAATTTCCTTGTTTGAATGGATTGGATTAGTTAAATGGATCCAAACATGGTTAACCAGGAATATGAAAGGCAATGACTCATTTAGTGAATTATGTAATCATTATGCCTTTTTTCTATAGTTAAATTTGATGGCATGAAATAAGTTGTGACTTATTCATGGTGACATTCACTCCACTTTTGAAATTTATGAAAGGAATGTGGTAAATGTCCAATTATAACAAAACACCTCTGAATATTTTCAATTGAATGTGATGTGTGAAAAATAATGTTGCTGATTAATGATAATGTTATTTAGTATTGGGATGTACATATTAAAATGAAAATTATTTGTTCATTTTTGTTTATGGATTTATGTATCATTTAACATGAATAGTTGACACAGTGATCACATATTTATAAGAAGTCATTATATCTCATTTTTACACTATTTTCTTATATGTGGTTTCTTATGATGAGACTGTTTATCTCCATCACCATCGATGACAGGGAGTTCGACATCAAATATGGGAAAGGTTTATTCTGTTATTATTCATTGGCCCAATTTTAATTAGGGAATTTGTAGTTTTTGGGTTACTTATATTATTGCAGTGCATTTTTGGATTTCGTTGAGGTGGATTAGAGTCATTTTTGACAAAGTATTACATGTGTATTAATTTATAGGAATATACATATTTATGTTCTCCCTTTATATATTTTCAATCATGGAACTATGAATATATATATTGGAGCTAGGTGTGCTTATATATAGATACTAAAAATCCATACACGTGTAAGTGTAACTGGGTATTTTGAAGTATAAAAATTTATATAAGTACCCCCTTGTGTATATTTGGCCTTGAAAATATGTACGTATGGGCTAGGTGTCCTTATATATAAGTGAAGTTGCATATGCATGCAAGAATAAAAAAAGGAAGATTCGAGTTTTCATCGTCAAATGCAATGTGTCTTGAGGTTGACGTAAGTTACCTCTACCTAAACCCTTTAATTTGAATTATATAATTACTTGAGTATTTTAAAAACTTGTTTTCATTATTATATAATGTTTATCTGTTATTAAAATTGTTTTTGCCTCTTTAAAATTACATTTTCACCTGTTTTTCATGATTTTCCAAAGCCTTCAATGGGGACTAGTAGAAATTTTCCACCAACTCAATAATAGAAAATGAAAATTCCTTCAATTTAGAGATGAAAGTACCCTCATTTTGAAAAAAATGAACTGAGTATTATTATAAAAATCTAAAACATAATGAAAATATTTGTTTTAATTTTATCAAACACAAACAATTGGCCTTGAAAACATGACACTTTATTTAGTAATATCACTGTGAAGCAGTTGTCCCAAAAAAAGATATAATTTAACCTATTAAAATAAATCTACCTAGGAATGATTCACAGTGTGACCAGGGGATTCACAACATGAATCCCTACCCTTGGGAAGTTCATGGATTTAACTAAGGTTCACAGCTTGAAACATTCAAGATAGGGGGTTGACCCCTAAACAAACTCCATTCAAGGAAAAAACATGATGGGTCACAACATGAAAGGATAAAACAACATAAATTTCAGTTATTTTTCACCCTAACCCTCCACAATGTTTGACCAAAACCTCATAGGTTCCAACATGGCACTATAACCAAATCCAATAATACCATTTAGGAGCATCTAGTGTTCATATTTCTGATCCTAATTCCAATTTAAGAAACAAACCATGATTGTTATTAAAAAATTTTCATCCAAAAATATTGAATTGGAAACCTATGGGTTATTACAAAATCCTCACCTTAACACTTCTCATCCTTGAGAAGACATGGTATTTGTCATAACATGTCTATCAGACTACAACAATTGTCAATTCCCAAATAACTCACTATTCTCCATCTCTGAATTCTAAACATGTTTCTGTTACACAAATCCAAACATCAGGGCACACATTTCACCCAATGTCGAGCCACTCAATCAATAAAAACCCTAACAACAAGTAGGATCCCACTACACACATATATCTAGACACTCCATGGTGTCTTCAAAAGATTCATCCTATAGCTTATGGTTATCCCCACAATACTAATATTCTCAAGAATGTTGAATAAACATCATGGTGCTCCTAAACATATTAATTTACAACTGATAATGATCTTCCAATAGTCTATCGACCCGGTAGCTGGATTTTGAAAAATTATCTCAATTAGGTTTTCAACTCACTTCATCCAACCCCACGAAAAACACTAGTCGGTTCTCCACTAGAATAAATTTCATGAAATTTCTTGGTTTCACCCACTAGTTTGATATCACATCCCTCAATCAAGATGACTTCACTGATTGATGCATAATTTGATTATATAATGCCTACCACTAAGTATGATCCCTAAATCCCACTATAATTTCATGGTTGGATCAACAACTATTTGCTTCCTTTGGCTAGATCCCACTCTAATAACTGACTCACCTCTGATGTGATTCACCCTCAGATCACTGAAATTCCATCAAGATCCCGATTACAATTCACTAACATGACTCAACACCGCATATGAACTTAAAATCTTGTATTACCCAAGGAACCAGAAAAGATGGGATCTTCCCACACACTAGCATCACTTTTTTCACCTCAATCGTTCAATGATCATCCTCACTACAACAATGACCCAAATAACATGAGGGTCAGTCACCCAAAACTGATATGATTCTTCCCTCTATAGGAGTACCCTTATCATTGTCCTACCAAACCGAACACCTAGTTTTGGTATCCCCTATTCTATCCATCAATAAATTATATGACTAGATGTGGCCAACCTGCTTATCCCTAAATTCCTACATGAAATATCCATTTCCACTGACTCTCAGAACACCATAGATCGTCCATGTCATCCACTGATAGTCATTATTGTGCTCCCTACCCTATGGATTCCCTTACATAGTTTATTTGGCTTCCCATGCACCACTACTTAATAGTTTATCCCAACAGGACCTATTTGAATACCTCATTGACAATACCCGTGCCAAGGAAAAAAAAACTCAGGCTATCAGTGGGGGGTGTCAGGTTTTGTTTCAAGTGGCATGGGGTGCATGGGGTGGGTTGGGGGGTGTGTTGTGGGTAGTGAGAGGGTGAGGTGGGGGGAAAGGGGTTGGTAGGGGTTGTACTGTGTTTTTTGAAAGGGGTACTGTAGGGTTCTGGGGGTGTACATGGGGGTGTAGTTTGTAGGGGGTGGGAAGGGGGTGTGTGAAGTGGGGTGGGATGGGCAGGGGTGTGCTCTGGAATGAGGAAGGGGGTGTGCAAGGTGAGGTGGTAGGGGTTCTGCTGGGGGGAGGGGGTAGTGGTGTCCAAGGGGTGTGCAAGGGAGGGGGTGTGTCAGATTATTTTTCAAGGGGCCGAGGTATGGTGTAGGGGGAGTGATGGGGGGAGGGGGAAGGGGTGCGGTGAAAGAGTCATGGGGAGGGGGCAAGGGGTAAGGATCAAGGGGAAGGGGGTGTCCAAGAGGGGGAGGGGGATGCAAGGGTGAATGGGTGTGTTCAAGGGGGCTCTCTAGGAGGGCGCATAGTAAAAATAAAAAAAAATGAAATAGTTAAATGGATCTGAACATGTTTAACTTGGCACATGGGAGGTAATTCCCCATATAATGAATTATGTTATGGTTAATCCTCCTTTATATAGTTCAAATGGATATCATGAAACTACATATCAACCTAGAATCCCCACAATTGAGACCAATGGTGTGGTAAGTCTTCCACTATATTGGATTCTTGAATAGGTATGAAGTTACATGACTTTGAGATCCAATCTATAATCCCCCATAAGGAATCTGATTTTCAAAACATTATTAGTAAACCTATCAAAAAATTGATAGTAATTTCTCCAATTTCCACCTAGATCTAGGTTAGGTTCTCAACATGCAGGGGGGTGTTCAAGGAGGATGTTCAGGGGGGTGCATGGGGGGGGGGGGTGTCCGGGGGGGGTTGTCAGGGAAGGGGAGGCTTTTAGGGAGGGGCTGTCTAGGGGGAGGGTATGTATAGGGGAGAGGGGGTGTCCGGGGTGGAGGGGTGTCAAGGAGGGGGGTGCAAGGGGGTGTGCAAAGGTGTTGTCTAGGGGGTGGGATACTATGGGGGAGGGTGCATGGGGGTGTTCCAGGGGGTGATAGGGGGCTATCCAGGTGGTTCAAGTGGGTGACTAGGTGGGGGGAAGGTGAATGTTAGTTGGGGTGTCAGGGGGTGCATGGGGGTGTTCAAGGGGACTTTCCATGGGGGTGAAAGGGGGTGTGGGGGGGGGGTGTGAAGTGGGTGCAAGGGGGTTTTCAAGGGGGCTGTCAATGGTGGTTCAAGGGGGTGTCCAGGAGGGGGAGGGGTACAATGGGAATTGGTGTGCAGGGGGTGTTTACGGGGGGGGGGGGGGGGGGTGGAATCCGGGGGGTGTCCAGGAGGGGGGGGGGGGTTCGGGAGGTGGGGTGTCTAGGAGGTGGGTTTGTCCAGGAGGGAGGGGGTGTCCTAGTGGGTGGATATCTAGGGGTGTCCATTAGGGAGGGGGTGTCATGGTGGGAGGGGGTGTCCATGTGGGGGGGGGGGATCGGGGGGTGTCCAGGGGGCTATTATGGGGGTGGGATACTATAGTGGTCGGGGTGAAAGGGGGTGAAAGGGGGTGGTCTAATACAAGGTGTTCAAGGGGGAGTTCAAGGGGGATCCAGTGGGATGTCCATGGAGGTGGGCTACGATAGGGGGTGTAGGGGGTGTTTGGGGAGAGGGTGGTGTTCAAGGGGGAAATGAGGCTATCCATGGGTGTGGAAGGGGTGAAAGGGGTTGTTTAGGGGGGCATGGTGGTACAGGGGGCTATCCAGGGTGGTCAAGGGGTTGAAAGGAGGCTGGCCAAGGAGGCATGGGGTGGAGAGGAGATATCCAGGGGCATGCGGGTGTATTGGGGAGTTTTGGGGGGGGTGTGGGGGTGTTTTTTAATGAAATAGTAAGGACTAGAGTTGTGATTTTAAACTATTTATTTAGGCCTATTTCCACAGTTTTAAACCTTGGCTATATCCATGTAGGCATAATTTTGAACCACGTAAATAGGCCCAGGGTGGATTAATGTTCTCAGAGGGTTTGAAACCATGGGTAAAGGGCTATAGCCACGATTTAAAACTGTGGCATTATGTATATATTAGTAGTTTGAACCATGGATAAAGGGATATAGCTATAGTTTCAAAGAAGGGCTATAAGACTTTCCATATGGCCACACCAATACTACCATGACCCATTAAACAATGTTTATAACCTATATCCACTATTTTAAATAATGTCTATAGCCTTAACTTCTAATAGTGTTATCCTAGTGATTTTTTGGGTTGTTAGTTTTTTTAGGGACCTTAATGTTGTTTGGTTTTGTAGAATTTTAGTGTTTTTATGGTATTTTAGAGTTTTCTAGTGATTTAATTTCTATTTACAGGTTATATTGGTTTTAGGGGGTTTTTATGGATTTTAGGGGGAATTAGGATTATATTTTTATTTTTTAGGGTCTCTAATGGGTTTTAGGTTATTTGAGGGTTATATGGGCTTTTAGTGTGTTTTAATTTTTTATTGGGGTTTTTAGCAACTGTGAAGGGTTTTATGTTTTCTTGGGTTTTATGGTTTTTTTGTGGTTTTAGGGTATTTATTAGTTTTTTTCTTTAGGAATTTTTAGTGGTTTTAGGATTTTTTAGTGTTTTAGGAGGTTTTATGGTTTTTAGAGGATTAGGGTTTATAGGTATTTTAATTTCATTTTGGATACATAAGGTTTTAGGGTTTTTTATTGTTCATAGGGTCTCATAATGTTTTTTGGGGTTTCTTCTAGTATATTGAGGGTTTTTCAGCGGTTTTTGGTGGTTTAATGGGTGGTAGGTTTTTTATATATTGTTTAAGGGGTTTTGGGTTATTTAGGGGGTTTTTTTGTTTTTGTGTAATTTTAGGGGTTTTGGGGCGTTTTTGTTATTTTATGGTTTTTAGGGTCATTTAGGGTTTTTAGTGTTTTTGGGTCCTTTATATTTTAGGGATTTTATGTTCTATTAGGGGTTTTAATGTTTTTGGGATTCCATTGGACTTTCATGGGATTTAATGTAATTTAATCTTTCTAGGGTTTTAGGATCAATTATGGTTTTTTAGTTTTTTGGGTTCTTTATGGTTTTTATGGAGTTTTAGGTTGTTTTATGGTATCTAGGCTTTTTACTGTCTTTTATGGGTTTCTATGATCTTTTAGTGTTTTAGGGTATTTTAGGTATTTTAGAGTTTCAAGGGATTTTTAGGGTTTCGTTACAGGTTTTGGGCTTCGTAGGGTATTTTGGGGGTCTTTTACGATTTTTGGGTTTTTGGGTCTCTTAGTGTTTTCATGGATATTTGGGTTTTGAGATATTTTTATAAGGATATTATTGTTTTTATGGGTTTGTAGTGCTATTAATTTTTTACAATTTTTATTGGTTTTTTGGTTTTCTATAGTTTTTCAGGTTTTTATGGTTTTCATGTCCTGTTTAATACTTAAATTAAGATGTTTGTTGATTTTTTTAATTTTTTCTATCACAATTTTTTTTTGAATGTCTATTTAATGATACAAACTAGTTGAATCAAAATTAATATTTATGTTTAAATATATTATAATCCGATATTTCATAAATATCTTATAAATTATGTGGGAATACATATTTACTATTACATAAATCATATTATGGAAAATATTTTTTATTTAAAAAATAAAAATATATTTATATATTAATATATGATATTTGATGAAATATTTTTTTATAAAATTTTCCTTTTATTAGTCCTATAAAAAATTATTGATAAAGGGTTTTTTATTAGTACTAAAAAAATTCCTCAAAAAGGAATATTTTTATGAAATATTCATTTCTTGGGGTTTTAATGTTTCTATGGTTTTTAAGGGTTTTAGGGTTTTTGGGGTTTACATTTTTCTAGTATATATTATCACATTGTATAGTTTTTAGGGTCTTTGATGGTTTTTTTGGGTTTTTTAGGGTTTCTAGGGTTTTAGGGTCTTTAATCGTTTAGGGTGTTTCTGGTCCTTTAGGGAATTTCTAGGTTTAGTGTTTTTTTTATTTTTTTTGGGTATTTATGGTTTTTATGGTTTTTAGGGGCTTATGGTATTTGGGGGGGGTTAGGGTTTTTTGGGTTTTAGGGGTTTTAGGTTCATTTTTTTCTTTTATGGGTTGACTGACCTTTTGGGTTTTTAGGGTTGTTATAGTATTTTCAGGTTTTAGGGGATTAGGTTCTTTATGAGTTTTTAGGGGTTTCATGGTACTTTAGTGTTTTATTAATTTTCTAGGGCTTTCTAGTTTTTAAGGTGTTTTAGTGGATTATAAGAATTTTATGATTTTTATAGTGTTTTTAAGGATTTTTAGTATTTTAAGGGCTTTTATGATATTTTTTGGATTTTAATGATTTTTTATGGGTTTTAGATTTTTTATGGGTTTTAGGGATTTTTTAGGGTTTAGGTATTTAATGGATGTTTATGGTTTTAGTGAATTGTATGGTTTCTATTGTTTTAGGGGTTTTTATAGATTTTATGGTTTTAATATATATAAGGTTTTTAGGGGTTTTAGTGTTTTTAGTGTTTTTATGGTTTTTATGAATTTTAGTGTGTTTTGGATTTTTTAGGGGTTTAAGGGTTTCTTTGGTTGTAGGATTTATTGGGGGTTTATGGTTTTTATGGTTTATAGGCGTTTCAAAGAGATTTTATCGGTTTGAATATTTTTTAGAGTTTTAAGGGGGTGTTTGGTTTTTTTTTGTTTTTAGGTGTTTTAGGGTTTTGTGGCTTCTAATGGTTTTTAGAATTTTTAGGTTTTTAATGAGTTGTTTTATTTATTCTAGTGTTTTTAGAGGGGTTTTATGTATTTTTATGATTTTTAGGGGTTTTTGGTTCATTTTGTAGTTTTTATGGTTTTAAATGGTGGTTAGTGTATTTTATGTTTTTTAGGGTTAAGAGGGGGTTTTATGGTTTTTATTTTTTTAGGGATTTTTAGTGGTTTCTACGGTTTTTAGTTTATAGAGGTTTTTAGGTTCTTTTGGTGTTTTTATTTATTTTAATGTTTTTTAGGAATTTTTGGGTTTTATGACCACTTATGGGTTTTATAATCTTTAGGGGTTGTAAGGTTCTTTATGAATTTTAGGATTTATAGACAATTATTGGGATTCTTAGGGGTTTATTATTTTTATGTATTTTAGATAATTTTAGTTGTTTTAGGGGGTTTTAAGGTATTTCATGGTTTTTTAGGGATTCATGGGTTCCTTAGGGATTTTTAGGATTTTCATGATTTTATGATATTTAGCATTTTATGTGTTTTTAGGATTATTTTAGGGGTTTTTATGATTTTTATAGTTTTTTTTATTTTTAGCAGTTTTAGGGGATTTATTGTTTTAATACTTTTAGGGGTTTTTATTGTTTTTTAGTTTTTTGGGTTTTTTAGTTTTTGGATTTTAGTGTTTTAGTGTTTTTTATTTTATGGGTTTATAGGGGTTTTCAGGTGTTTTGGGTTTGAGGGGTTGTTAGGGTCTTTTAGTGTCTTTAGGGATTGTGTGTGGGTTAGGGTTTTGGGTCACTATGGGGGGGGGGGTTGGAGTAATTAACGGGTTTTAGTTTTTATGGTTTTTAAATGGTTTTAGGATGTATAATGTTTTAGGAATTTAAAATTTTTAGTATTTTTAGGGTTTTAAGTATTTTCAGGGTTTGTAGTGTTTTTATGGGTTTTTATTATGTTTAGAACTTTTGGTGGTTTTATGGGTTTTAGAGTTTTTAGGGTTTTATTTATTTATGAAAGCATTATTTGGGTTTTATGGGTTTCTAGGGTCCTTTTGATTTTTCATATTTTTTAAAGTTTTTTTTAATCTTTTTGGGGTTTAATGGTTTTATAGGGGTTTCACTATTTGGGTGATTTAGGGTTCCTAAGAGTTTTTAGGGGTATTGCAGTATTGAGTGTTTTAAGGGGTTTGGGGTTTTTAGGGTTTGTAGGGGTTTTGTTAGGTGTTATAGTTTTTTTGGGATTTTCTATGGATTGTAGGTATTTTAGGGATTTTAGGATTTTTATTGGTTTTAGGGGATTTTTGGGATTTAAGTGATTTAGAATTTTTAGGGACTTTATGTATATTTATTATTTTTAGGGATTGGGAGGTTGGTTTTTTTCGGGTTTTATAGGGTTTTAGGGATTTACTATGATTTTAAAGGGTTTTACGGTGTTAAGTGTTTTTAGGGTCTTCTTGGTTTTTTGAGGTGTTTTATATTTTTTAAGGGTTATGAGGGTTTTTATGGGTTTTAGAGTTATTTATGTATTTTAATGTTTTGGGAGGGGGTTTGGGTTTTAAGGTGTTTTAGTATTTTATGGGTTTTAGGGTTTTAGGGGTTTTTGAGTTTTTTTGGGGTTTTAGGGGTTTTAGGGTTTTTAGGGGTTCTAGGTTTTTAGTGTATTTTAGAGTATTTAGGGGTTTTGTGGGGTTTAAGATATTTTATGTGGGTAAGGGGTTGGTTGTTTTTTAGGGTTTTAGGGTTTTAGGGGGTTTTAGGTTTTTAGTAATATTACGCATTTTAGGTTTTTTAGGGTTTCTATTGTTATAACAGTTTTAAGATGTTTTTATGGTTTTTAGGGGTTTTTACATTTTTCAGGGTTTTTTACAGTTTAAGTGATTTTTATTATTTTTTAGTGTTTTTGGGGGTTTTTGTGTTTTTACTGTTTTTAGTTTTTTTATGGTTTGTAATTTTTCATTAGGTTTTAGAATTTAATGTTTTTTGGTTATTTAGTGATTTTTTTATTTTAAATGTCTTTAAGATTTTTAGGGTATTTTAGTTTTTTTTGTTTTTATGATTTTTAGGGATTTTATAGTTTTTAATGGACATAATTTTTTTAGTGTTTTTAATGTAATTTGGGTTTTAGGGGTTTTTCATATTTTTAGGGTTTTAAGTGTTTTAGGGGTTGTTTTGGGGTTCTTAGCATTTTAACGGCTTTTCATATTTTTATAGTTTTTGTATTTTTATTGTATTTTTGGTGGTTTGAGGAGTTTTACAGTTTTATATTTGATTAGTTAATTTATGGTGTTTAATGGGTTTTAAGGTTCTTTATGTTTCTATGATGTTTTTTATTGTCTTTTAATTTTTACATGTTTTAAGATCATTTAGGGTGGTTTTTGGGTTTTGGTGTCTTTTATGGGGATTAAGGTTTTCTTAATATTTTTATGGATTTTATGGTTTTTAGGGGGTTTTATATTTATTTTTTTATTGTTTTAGGGTTTTTTAGGTATTTAAGAGTTTTAGGTTTTTTAGAGTTTCTAGGTTTTTTGGGATTTTTTAGGTTTTAGGGTTTTTATGGTTTTTATGAATTCTTATGGTTTTGAGGTTTTTATGGTTTTATTGATAAAAGGGTTTTTTGTGGGTTTATAGGGGTTTTAGGGTTTGTGGGTTTAGGTGTTTTCAAGGGTTTTAGGGTTTTTAGGAGTTTTCATGGTTTTATTGTTTTTGAGGTTTTATGGGTTTCTAAGGGGGTTTAGGTGTTTTTAGGTGTTTTAGGTTTTTTTGGGTTTTCAACGGGGTTTTATGGTTTTGTAGGTTTTATCAGTTTTTTTAAAATAGTTTAATTTTTAGGGTTTTTGATATTTTTAAGTATTTATATGTATTAAGGGTTTATGGGGTTTTTAGGTTGGGGTGGGGGGTGGGTTTTTGGGGTTTTATGGTCTTTTAGGGTTTTAAGGTTTTTTAGGGTTATTTATAAATTTTTGGATTTTATCGCATTTAGGGGATTTTGAGTTATTAAAAGGGTTTTCAGGTTCATTAGGGTATCTTAAGGGCTTTAGGTTCTTTTATATTTTTAGTTTCTTTTAGGTGTTTTATGGTTTTTATGGTTCATTAGGGCTTTTAGAAGTTTTACTATTCACTAATGTTTCTATGGTTATTTTGGGGTTTTACTGTTTTTTGGGTTTTTATGGGTTATTAGGTTTTTTATTATTTTTATGGATTTATTTTTTAACAGTTTAGGTTTTTAGGGGTATTAAGGTTTTTAGGGTTTTAGGCTTTTCCCTCAGTTTTAGGGTTTTAAAATTTTTTAGTAGTTTTATGGTTTAAATGTGTTTTTTTGATATTTTTGGTGTTCTGAGGGTTTTTTGGGGTTTTTGGTTTCTTTTATGTTTGTATGTGGTTTAGGCTCATTTAGGGGTTTCTAGGTGTATTCTAGGGTTTTAAGTTGCTTTATGGGTTTTAGTATCCATTAAGGGTTTTAGGGTTATTGGGTGTTTTAGGGTATTTTTGGATTTATTTGATGGGTTTTGGTGTTTTGGAGGGTTTTTTGTGTTTTTGGATTTTTTATAAATTTAGAATTTTTAGGGATTTTAAGGTGTTTTAGTTTCATTTTTGGTTTTTTGGGGATTTTTGGGTCTTTTCGTTTTTCTAGAGTTTCAAGGATGTTTTTAGGTTTAAGGGTTTTCTTATGTGTTTTAGGGTTTTTAGGGTTTTATTTGGGTGTTTAATTTTTTATTTGTAGAGTTTTTATAGTTTCAAGTATTTTTAATGTGGTTTTAGGGTTTCTTAGGGGTTCATTCTTAGGTTTTGGTTTTTTTCTACATTTTATGATTTTTAGTGTATTTGGGGTTTTTATGGTTCTAGGGTTTTTAGGTGATTTTGAAATTTATTATTGTTTTTTGGTTTTATACTTTTTTAGGTTTTTAGGGATTTTAGGGGTTTTTAGTGTTTTTATGTTTTTTAATGTTTTTATAATTTTTTGGGGTTTTCATGTAGTTTTGGTTTTTATGGGGATTTCAAAATTTTCATGGTCTTTAGGGTTTTCATTGGATTTAATGTTTTTAGGTATTTAGGTTTTTAAGGTGTTTACGGGTTTTAAGGGTCTTTTAAAGATTTTATTGGGATTCTAGTTTCCTCATGTGTTTTTAATGGTTTTTTGAGATTTCAGTGTCTTTTGGGGGTTTTAGGGTCTTAGGGTCTTTTAGTGTTTTAGGGTGTTTTCTGGGATTTATGGATTTGTGGTTTTTAATGATTTTAGGATTTTTCTAATTTTTTAGGTTTTTATGTGTTTTCATTGGTTTTTGGGGAGTTTTATGGTTTTAGGGGGATTAATGTTTTTAGGGTTTGTAGAATGTTTATTCTTCTTGAGGGTTTATGGATTTTAGGGTTTTTATGAATTCTTATGGTTTCTAGAGTTTTCCAACATTTTTATTGATGTTTTCATTTTTTCATGCATTTACATTTTTTTTGGTTTTTTGGGTTTTCAGGGGTTTTGGGGAGGTTTGTAGAAGGTTTTAATGGATTTTTTATGTTTTTATTGTTTTAAATGTTTTAGGTTATTATAGGTTTTTAGAGTTTTGTTAAGGTTTTTAATGGTTTTATGTTACTGAAATTTTTTCATGTTTTTAGGGTTTATTAGTTTTTTTTGTGACTACCCAACTAGGATTCAAGTATCACTGAAATGGGAAGCGGTGAATCAGTGATATCTCTTCCTTTTAAGTTTCTTTTATTAAGAAAAAACCTTCACCTCTTGTAAATTATTCCTTTCATTGCTGAAAAAACTCAAAATTATAACCCTAATAACATAAAAATTTATAAGGTTAACTACTCAACAAGAGTATCAAGTCCTATGTATGGTTCTGGAATAATCCAATACAAAAATATACACAATAATACAATCCTCTTTTGTGGAATATAGTGAGTATGATATTCCCTTACACTCGTGTAGAACTATGTTTAATACAGTAGTTCATGCTTTCCATGTAGCACAAAATGATGTAACAATTTTTTTGTAACAAACATGTCATGGTGAACCTTGATAAAATTTCACAAATATTATCTTTAATAAAAATTCATCATTTTCACCAATAGAAGTCGGTTAGAAATTTCTAGAATTTGTAGAGATACTCAATCTGATTCCCCAACCCGATTCATAAGTCTAATTTTCTAAATATGGAAAATATACTTCTATAAGAATATTGTTCAGAAAATTCTTAACCACTTCTAATCAGAGTCTATAAAACCCTATATTATTCCAAATTCTGATTCCCAAGTTTTATATTCCCAATACAAAAATTGTAAATTTTTAAAAATCGCACTAAAAAAATCATGACTACTTAAGTGAGAGTCTGAAAATCCAAAAACAAAAAGGTCAATCCAATTCCAGAATCTCTAAATAAAATCTTCTTCTCTTCTTTTGTCCATATAAATTCTCTAAGATGTTATAATCTAAAAATTTATTCTTTCTATAATTTTGAATCTTCCCTCTCATATTTAACGATTAATGAATATCACAGAAAACACAATGTTTTATCCTGTTTTATAGGATTTCCAAAATAGATTAGGTGGTATTTCAAAAGGATTTCACACTCCAAATTTTCCAAATCTTAAAATTTTGCTTAAATATCAGATCTCTCTTTGACTAATTCAACTACCCATGAAAAATGTATCTTACTTTAACCCATTAAATTCCCCTTCAAATCTGAAACATTCTTTCACTTTTTCAATGCTTCAGATTTCCTAAGAAATCACGAGTCTGAATTTGATTCTCCATTATAGTGGTTATCCCGATTTCATGACCAACATGTAAATTTGGATCTAAAGACTACATTAATAAACATTAGTATGATTACAATTCACTATTCTGATTTCTCCAATCTGATTTTTCCATTCCAATTTCACAAAACGATTATCTTTTCGAATATATTGAAACAAAAACAAAAATATTCATTAAAATCAAAGTTCACCTTTGACAATAATTTTGAATCTTATTCAAATTATTTATCCAAAATTTGAGGCTTAAAAGAACACTAGCTCGATTCAAATTATGATCAGACTCATTACGATGAAGAAAAATGTAAAACAATATATTCTTCTTCTTTTTCTATTTTCCCACATGGAATGCAATTAAACTATTCATCTTCTATAAATTATTTCTTATGGTAATGACTTATTCATGACTTTAAAACATTTAATATCATATTCAGCATCATCTAACATATAATGGATTTTTCTGTAGATTTCCATTCCTCTTAAAACATCATTCATTTCTAATCAGCCTATATTTGATTTTCCTGAATATAAATGTCAGGACATTTCCTCTTCCAATCGGATTCTCAATACAATTTACATCACATCCTATTACCATTTCATCCATCAAGAAAGCATCAAAAGTTTTAAAACTTACATATGAATTTTGAGGAATGAAAAATAGAAAAGCATCTTCATATTTCTATCGGATCCATATGGAATCTAGTTCTCTTCCTCATTGTGATAGAAACCACATTCTGGATCAAAGGTGATACTGTTGATCCTTTTCATCCATTAACTATATTCACAATATTTTCGACTGTCTTGAGAAAAGTGGGTCAGATTTTATGAATAAAATGGTCAGTCGGATTTCACCCACAATAAAGTGAGCTGATTTCTTATTCGTTGATACTTACATGAAAATAATAGACAATACATGGATATGGTTATCTTCCTTATCATCTTGGTCCTAGAAATCTCTGAATTATATTTTGAAATATAAAAAGATTCATAAATCACTAAACTTTTTAACCTCAAGACCTTGATTAATTATAAAAAATACTAAGCCTACATTATCAAACTCATTGAAGGTAATACGAATCATTGACAGAAAAACCATGATATCCAAAAGTAGTGACTATGGAACATCTTCATCATTCCTCCTCAGTGTTTGTTCTATATATTTTTCCATAGTTTTCTTCCACATCTTTCTTCCTCTACTTTTCATCTTTAGATTTATTCCCCAGAAAGCCTTCCCCATGTCTTAAAAAATTCTTCAATATCCATAAAATACAAAAATGTTTTTTCTTAAAACTACTCCAACTAATATTTATAATACAACACAAACTTATATGGATGGATTCACAACTTACCCACAACTCTCCCTTTATGTATTATTTCATAAGGATGGATTTCTAAAATAATTATCCCCCTCGAAAACACTATCCAAAGGTAAGATGTTATAGGGGAAAAACACATACCTAAACCATGATGAGAAAGTTGTTAGAATCCCATGTTAAACCACAATCTATAAAAAGGTTCCTTTGTTAACTGTTTTGTGAATATTTCATCAAATTTATTTGATTTCGGAACATACTCCAAATTCAATTCATTCTTCTCCACATGATCTTTGATGATGTGGTACTTTATGTCATTATTATTTGGATGATAATCTTTTTCCAGATTCCTTGTATGGTTAATTTCACATTGATTATCACATCCCAACAGTAAGGGTATCATTACTTCAACAAGTAAGTCTTCCAACAAAGTTTCCATCCACGTAAGTTGTGTACCATCATGAGTGGAATCCACATACTCATCATAGTCCATGTTGAAAGTTACATAAGTTTTTTTATTTTTATTCAAACTAACATAACATTTCTAAATAAAGAAAACTTCACCATAAGAGGATATTCTATCATCATCGTTTTCTACACAATAAGAATTTGAATACCCTAAAAATTCAATAATTTCTGATCTATCATACCTAATTTTCATTTTTTTTACTTTGATGTATCTGAGATTTATTTTTATTGAATGTAAATTTTATTCTCCTAGATTAATCAGAAATCATTCCCATAATTTTACATCGCAAAAAATGCTATCTCTTGATGTAGTCAAATATATAAAACTTCTAATCATATTTCAAAAATCATTTAGATCAAGTTACTTTCCTTCTACATATTTAGACAACTTGGTTACCACATAAATTTGTGTGGAAAATGGTTTTTAATTTTCCATGCTGAACTTCTTAAGAAGTTCTGTAGAATACAATTCTTGAGGAATAAAAATGTGTTTCTTCTTTTATAAGATTTTTAACCCAAGAAAGTATTTCATTTCTCCCAACATAGACGTTCCAAACAACATTTCCATATCTTCAACAAATATTTCACAAGTTCTACCTTCATTACCCAAAAAGATAATGTCATCAACATAGACAATTACAATGAGGGAAAACTGATGATTTTCCATGATATAAATATTTCTATCAATTTTTACAATGTTCAAACTAATATTCCATAACAAATTATCAAATTTTGAATTCCATGACTCAAAAAATTTTCTATCCATACCAATATTTCTTCAACTTACACACATAACTTTCATCATTACCAACAGAAAATCCAAAAGGTTGTTCAATGTAAACTTCCTCATCAACATCACCACCCAATAATTTTGACTTCTCATCCATCTGAATGATTTTGTTACATAATTTTGAAATAATAGAAATAATGATTCTGATAGTTTCAAACCATTCCACCAGAGAAAAATTCTCTTCAATGTGAAAAACTTCAATTTTTGAGTAACATATTCACACTAATATTTCTTTGTTCCTTATCACTTCACCTTATTCATTATACTTTTTATAGAAAAAAAAATTTATACTAATAAATTTTTTTATCAGGTTTGGGTGTAGTTCCAAAGTATCATTCTTCTCTATCTGATCAAGAACAACATTCATAGACTAGGCCCATTTCCAATGCCCAAAAACTTTATGCACTTATTTTGGATCTACTTTTGAATACAAATAATTATGTGTAACAGTATTTGATGTTATTATTGTTTGAAACTTATGACGTCGATTACAAATAAATTTCTGAGCCTCTACTAGCTTCCATAGCCTAGGATTAGTTATTTGACAATCATCATAATCACTTAAAATATCTGAGTTCGATTAATCTTCTTGAATAGGATTACGATTTTCTGTATCCTTATCTGAAATGTTAACAAAAAATTCCTTATCCTACTCCACATCCTTATCTGTAGGAGTCTATTTATTCTCCTCAAATTTTACAATAACATTATCATAAAAATAATCAAAAAAAAGTTTATTTATTTTTTTAAACACATTTATCCTCTTCCTTATAGATCATAACCAATAAAAATTCCACCTCCACCTCTCTGATCAGACTATCCAAGGCTTCCACATTTCTTCTTTCTAATGCATGGACTTCGAAAACTCTTAAGTGTTTAAAACATGTATTTTTTCAAAAAATAATCCTAGAGTTATAACTGAATATGGCCTATAGAAACACCATTAATTATTAGAGAAATATGTACTCATGGATTTCCTCCAATATTAATGAGAAAGACCATCTTCAAGTAACATCATTCTCTTCATTTTCACTAGACTTATATTGTT
This sequence comes from Viscum album, assembly GCA_963277665.1. NCBI lineage: Eukaryota > Viridiplantae > Streptophyta > Magnoliopsida > Santalales > Viscaceae > Viscum > Viscum album. The sequence goes on from OY728120.1 coordinate 2,122,433,136, forward strand.
TCATTTAGCAACCCCATTATATTGAGCTGTATATAATGAACTAAACTTGTGCCATATTCCATTCTTATAAAATTAAATTCTAAATTATTCATTCTTATACTCACCACCATCACAAATTCTCAACTTCTTCACTAAATACTTATATTCCTTATCATCTTTCATCCGAAAACATTTAATCATTTGTGGAGAATCTAATTTATGATTCATATACATAACACTAGTAATGTGAATAAATTCATAAATTAATATTATTAATAACTTATCTATATTAGTGGATGGTTTTCTCATTGGGCCATAGATATAAGAATGAATAACTTTTAGGGGTTATTTTGAACAAATCTCGGCCTTTTTATTCACTAGGTTTGTAGTTTTCCTTCTTGAAAAATAGCGTGACGCAAATATATTCTTATTGATATATCATGAATTTCACAGACATTGTATCATTTTTATAGCATTATCACGTTTCTTTGAAACATGTGTTCCATCCTTTAATGCCAGAACTGATTTTTTTCCTACATAACCAAGAAACATGATTTTGGTAATTCACCAACATGAAATAAGTTCATTTTGGTATGTTGGCCTCTTGAAATGATTTTACATCTTCTTCACTCTTCAAGAAACCCCTATATTGTTTGAAGATACATTTTTTACACATCATATTTTTTTAAACACTAGCCATGTGGTGTTTCATCCCATCAACATATTATTTTTTATTTGATATTATTATTCATTCACAATGATGGTTGATATTACACTTTTGATTCTAAGAGATTCATCATTTCCAAATGTCACCATTACTTCATTGAAATATTTAAAATTCATCAAATATATTAATTATCCTATCATATGTTAATAAAACCACACTATTAAGAATCCATGTTTGTTCTCCATTTATAGATTTTAAATTGGTTTCAACAACAATAGGTTTTTCTTCTATGATTTCTTTATTCACCTTCAGATTCTGATAATTGTTAAAATATTTTTTTGTGATGATAAAAAAATCATAAAACCCTTAGAAATATGTATAGATGGTTCAAATATTTCACTAATAGTTTCCATGGGTTGTAACATATTCTTAGCTTTCTCACCAACCTTCCCAGGTTCTTCTACACTTCCTTCTCAGACATCTTCTTATTTGAGTATTGCCTCCCCCTCCAACCGTGACTTCCATAAAATGTTGAATAGTAGTAGTGTTGTTGTTTGAACCAATAAATATTTTATGTATATTCGAATCCACCATAATACAAGAAGTATCCATAGAAATATTATTTGCCTCTAAAACATTTAGACTGAATGGTGTTTTTAGTATGTTTCTCAACAACCTTCTAAAAATGACTTTTTTTTACCACCAACCTTTATTTTTTATACCAAAATATTATTCCTTAGATCATTATTCTTTTCATATTTATTATAACCATAATTTGTAAGATAATTTCTATATTCATATGGTTTAGAAACATTTTGGAACTCATAGTTTTTAGAAACGTCTATTTTATCAACTTTGATAACTTTAGCCAAATACATAACCGTCCCATATTTCTTCTTCTTAGAAACAATTACATCTTTATTCTAAACATTTTAAGGAATATTTAGTTGGTCCTTCTCAGGTTTATCCTTACTAGAACATTCAACCAATTCTGAGATGAAGTATTTGTAACATGAATACCTATATTCATCATTAGAATGTTTTTGTTGGACAATTTCCAAAGCTTCTTCTTTTATCCTTCAGCTTTACTTCCAGATTCTCACGATTATTCTTTTCTTCCTCAATATATTTATTTAGATAATCATCCTCTTTCATAATCTTGAATTTATCTTATGGAAAAAATTCTTGATTATGTGTTGAAGATTTTTCATTCTTCAGTTTAATGATTTCTTTCTCTTACCTTCCAAGTATTCTAAGACACTCTTTCAAATCATCATTAAGATGAAATTTTAACTGATTATGTTTTAATTCATTATAATTTATAAATATGAACTATTCATTTCTTACTATTTCAATAAAATCATGCTCTCTACACATTAAAAAATATTTTTTATATTCAAATTCACTTTATTCTTCTTCATAATCTTTAGATAATAAACTTATGATTATGGATTTAAATAATTTTTTATATTTCCCTCTGGAAAAATAGTTATCCTTATCACTAAATTTCATCATAACTATCTTGGACTTTTTATTCTTTATAAGTATTCCATTATTCCATTATTTGATAAAAAAATCTGCAAATTTCCCAACATCTCCACATTCAAAAAACATCATGTGAATTTTACCTTTATATTTACCTACACATATTCTCACATATCAAGAAAAAAGGATAAAATATAATTAATATTTTTCATACCTTGTTTTTAGAGTCAGAGTAAGAAATTTCATCTTCATCAACAACCTTCTTAGTCTTTTCTTTCTTGGGATCTTTGAAATACTTTTCTATATATTTTGTTTGTTTTTATCACCATAATATTTTCCCTTATCAATTCATAAGTGATGAGAGTGCTATGAAAATCATCCAAAGTTAATTTTTTAGGGTCTCTATCTTCCAATGAAGAAACATTAGCATCAAACATATCGGGAATAATTCTTATGATCTTTTCAACAACAATATAATCCTCTTAATTTTCACCAAGACATCTGATAATATTATAAATTTCATTTACCATGGTAAAGAAGTCCCCAAAAGATTCATACTCACCCATTTTTAGATATTCATATTTTTAAGTCCAAATTTTTAATTTTACCTTATTAACTTTTTTATTTCCTTTTTAAATGTTTATCAAGTCATTACAAATAAATTTGGAAGTGTAAACATCATTCAGTATTAAAAAATCACTTTCAAAAAGTAATGGTAGTAAATAATATTTAGCTCTTCCTTCTTTCCTAATATTTTTCTTTTCTACGATAATAAGATTATCCTTATCATCAATAAGAGGATATCTATCTATTGTATCATCAAGAACATCCTAACCAAGAGAAATAAGATATGGAAAATTATATCTTTCTAGTTATGATAGTTCTTACCATCAAATATTGAATCCCCTAACTATTTACAAAATTCAAATCCTCCATCACAACTTATTTTTCAAAAACATCAGTAAATAGTAAACTAAAGGAACCTTTCCTCTAATACCATTTGATATTAACCATCCAGGTTTCAATTATCACTAAGAGGGTCAGGGGGTGAATCAGTGATATCTTTTTCTTTTATGATTCCTTTATTGAGAAACAACCTTTTCCTCCTAGTAAATATTTATTTCTATACTTAAAACTAACCAAACACATAACCACAACAACATAATAATTTATAAGGTCCACTACTCAACAAGAGTAGCTAGTCCATAGTATGGTTTGGAAATAATAAAATAACACACAATACACTATAAAAAACATTTTTTTGTAGAATACAATGAGTAATATATTCCCTTACACTCATGTATCACTATGTTCAATACAATAGTTCAGGTACCTTGGGTAGCACAAAATGATGTAATACCATTTTTTTAATGAACATGTTATGGTTCTTCTTGATAAAAATTCTCAAATATTATCTTTTAAAATAATTATTCACTTTTTTACCACAAATATGCTAAGAACATGTTGGGATTTTGAGTGATACTTATTATAATTCCCCAGTCCGCTTCAAAAGTCCAATTTTCTCAATACATAAAATATAATTCTATCATAACACCATGGAGACAATTCTAAACCCCTTCTAATATGAGTCTGGAAAACCCAGTCCAATTCCAAAGTATGATCCCCATATTCTCTTTTCTCAATATGGAATATGTAACTTTTTCATAATTGCACTAAAAAATCAGGACAACATGAATCTGGGTCTTGAAATCCCAATATGAATAGGTCAGTCGAATTTTGAAAACTATAAATATAATCTTATTCTCTTATTCTTCTATTAGGCTAAATTCATTAAGAAATAACAATTTGGAAACACGATATTTATATAATTATAGATATTCTCTCTCCTATTTTTTGAGCAATCCATGTCATAGAAAACAAAACGAGTTCTCATAATTTTATAGGATCTAAAAAATAGTTTAGAAATGGTTTCAAAAGGTTTCCCTAATTCTAAAAATTTACAAAATCATCAATCATTCCTTAAATCATAGAATGCTCTTTGACTCATTAAATTACCCTTGAAATCTGGATATTTATTTTACATATTCAATTCCCCTTGAAATCCATATCATTCATTAACTTTTTCAAGGATTCATAATTCCTAAAAAATATCCAGTCTGAATCAAACTATCCATTCCAATTTTGTGATTATGATTATATATTATGATGGTCATCCTAATTTTTAATCAACTTGTAAATTTGGGATTGATCACATTTTTAACAAACTTTTTCCTATTCCAATTCTCTTTTATTATTTGTCCATTCCAATTTATCCATTTTGATTTCTCTATTACAATTTCGTGAAATGATTACATCATAAAAACTGATTAAAACAAAAAAGAATATTCTTCATTCATCAAGTACAACTTTGACAAAACTTTTTCATCGTTTTCAATTTATTCAAATAAAATTCCTTAAATAAAAAAACTGTAGTCTAATTCCAATTACGATCTTCGTTATTAAGATGAAGACAAATGTAAAACAATATATTTTCATCATCATTTCTCTTAGACCTCATGGAATAAAATTCAAATTTAATTCTTCTCTAACTTATTTCCTATAAAAAAGACTTATTCAAAGAATTATAACTGTTAAAATTAGCTTCATCATCATCTAAGTATTAATGGAATGTTTTGTAGCATTCGATTCCTCTAGTAACGTATTTCTTTCCTACTCATCCTTAATATGATTTTCCAAAATATGAATTTCAAAACATTTTCTCTTCTAATAAGATACTCAATAAAATTTTCATTAGTTAGTTTCGATCATTATTTTATCAAGAAAGTATAATGTTTTTTCAAATACTATTAAATTTTTTGAAATAATCAAACAAAAGAGAATTATAATATTTCTATCGCATACCTGTTAATTCTGATTCCCTTCCTCATTACAATCAAAACCTCATTCTGGACCAAAGGTAAGTCTGATGAGCCATTTTTCTACAAAACAACTTCTCAATACAAAGGACTCGGTTAAGAAACTTGAGAATGGTTTTCTAAATATGATGGTCATTATGATTTTAACCAAAAAACAAACTGAGGTGATATCTTCTTCTTTAATATTTCCTTGACAGTAAATTTCAATACCTGAATATGATTATCTTACTTATCATGATGGTCCTAATAGTTTTTGGGGTTTTTAGAAAATTTTAGTGACTTTAGGGGTTTAAAGTGGTTTTAATGGTTGTTATATATTTTTTTTGTATTTTAGGGATCCTAGACTTTTATATCTTTAGTGTTTTTAGGGGGTTTTGGGTTTTTACTAATTTTTAGGTATTTAGTGTTTTTTGGTTTTTACTATTTTTATGGATATTAATGTTTTAGGGGTTTAGGTTATTAATATGTTTTAGGGGTTTTCAATTTTTTTTTGTTTTTATAGAGATATAGCATTTTTCTAGGGGTTTTAGGGATTGTAGTTTTTTTTTGGTTGAAGGTGTTTTTAGTTTTTTAGTTTTAATAGAGTTTTTAGCTTTTATTGTGTTTTTTTTGTTTTTATGTCTTTTTAGTGCCTTTGTGTTTTTTGCATTTCTTATGTGTTTTTAGGTTTTTTTTGGTTTAGGGATATTTATTTGTTTTTAGAGTTCTTATAGGGTTTTCAGTTTTTTAGGGTGTTATATTGTTTTTCAAGGGTATTTAGGTTTTTTATAATTTGTTAGGATTTTTGGGGTTTTAAGGTTTTTAAGGGGATTGATGGTTTATTATGGTTTATTAGGGGTTTTTTGGGGATTTTTTTATTTTTATTGGGCTTAATAGGGTTTTTTGTGGTTTTTTATAATTTTATTACTTTTTAATTTGTTTTTTTGCGGGTTTCATGGTTTTTAGGGTTTATCATGTATTTAGATTATTTTATGGATTAGAGAAGTTTCATAGTTATTTATGAGATTTTAGGGTTTTAAGGGGTTTATAGGGGTTTAATGGAATTTAATTTTTAGTGTTTTTAGGGGTTTTATGTTTTTTAGGTTTTCTAGGGTTCTTATGGTGTATATGTTTTTTAGAGTTTCATAGATTTTTATGATTTTTTGGTATTTTAGGGTGTTTAATGTGATTTTAGTGATTTTAAGGGGTTTATATGGTTTTTGGGTCTTTTATGATTTTAGTATTGTTTAAGGCCTTAGCGTTTTTTGGGTTTTTTTGATATTTTATAAATATTAGATAATTTTAGGGGTTTAGAGGGTTTGGGGTCTATTAGGGGTGTTTTGGGATTTGTGTTTTTAGGAGGTTTTATTGATTTTAGGGTTTTAATAGTTCTTGGGTTTTTAGGGTGTTTATGGTTTTTAGGGAAAGCAGGTTTTGGGCCAGGCGTATCCTAGCCCCACAAAATTTATTAACAAAAAAAGAATGTACAAGGCTTTACAGGTAGGGTCTGCACAATCGAGTGTGAAAATCACCCTTCATGTCCGAGTCCACAAGGGGAGTACATAAATAGGGTGCTACAAATGACCACATGGAACATCCATCCTCAATTGCTTTCTTGGAGAGCATGTCTGCCACCTTGTTCGCTTCCCTGTATGCATGTGTGACCATAATGTTCATCCACTGAGAAATCCTCAGACACTCAACCCATTGTCCGAGGAGCCTCCATGGGATTGTCCTTGTTTTTCTTTTGAGGGATTCCACTTCCAACATCAAGTCAGATTCAATCCATAGCTACTTTCACCAAAAGTGAACTGCAAACTAAAAATCCGTAATCATGTCCCAATGCTACGCTTTATATGCACAGCCATTCTGAATGAAGTGATAAAAGCATCCTTTCACAAAGCCTCTGTACGTATGGAAAATACAACCACAACCAGAGAGACTAGGCACTCCCAGGGAAGCACCATCCACATTATCTTTTATCCATTCTGGGATTGGTGGAATCCACCGAATGAATTTAATGTCCTTTGGTTTCCCGTATCTTCCAGAAAATCCGAGAGTTCTCAGCACAATAAGATCATTAACATTATTATCCATCGTACCATCTTGGATATGAGACTCCATGTAGACAGCTTTGTGGATCGCCAGCACACCAGTGCGGAGGCAGCATGGAGCATTATCAAAAACCACATTATTTCGGGCAGCCCACACAAAAGCATCAAAGGCCGTTGCAGCAGCAAGAAGCGGGTTGGAAACCTATTGACTACATTTCACACTGACGACACTGCTGAAAAGAGAAGACATTGTGTAGTCCGCACAGATTTTTATCTGGAAAATGCCCTGTAAATAATCCTAAAGAATGGGAGCAAGTCGACAATTAAGAAAAATGTGCTGCAGATTTTCCTCATCCTGAAGATAGATCGGACTATCATAGGCTAAGAACTACCCAACTCTTTTCAACTCCTCTTGAACTGGAAATCTATTTCTCCAAATTTTCCATAGCAGAAGGCGGCTAGAAGGGGGAATTACGGGCTCTGAAATTTAGAGAGCCAAGCAGGGGGTTGAATTCCCTGATCACATTCATTACCGATAAAACTCCTTCACACTCAACAGCCCAACCATATTGGGCTTCCAAATAAGGCAGTCCATGTCCATGAAGCCATAACATTGTATTTGTGCAATAATATTTTGCGGCAGGATGCTTTCAATCTCTCTCATGTTATTTTTGAGATCCGCAAACGGACCAATGCTTAAAATTATGAGGGGGCTAGACAGATTCACGAATGGGATGATCAAGCCAGGTGGTATTCCCACAATTCAAATCATAATTCCTTATTACAACCCATTTAGAGTTAGAAATAATGATTCTATAAGAGGACTAGATTTTGGTCCAGACCCAAGAAGGTATGAAGCCCGAGAATTCCTAACATAGTCTGGAAGTGAACCTTTCCCTCAATAAGTCAATACTCTTGTCTTGTGGGTTGAAAAGATTCCATGTAAATTTACCAATTAAGGCATCATTAAATTTATAGAGGTCCTTGATGCCCATCCCACCCATTTCGATGGGCTTTGGGAATTCTTTTCATGCCACAGATACAAGATTCTTCTCATTTATGCAGCCCTTCCATGTGATGTTTATGATTTTTTCTTCCAAGCTCTTGATAAGAATTGTCGGTCATCTATAAATGGAGAACGCATGCACAAACAAAGATGTAATGACAGAGTTGATCAGGAAAATTACGCCTACTTGATATAAGCATTTTCCTTTCTATCCCACAATATTCTGAGTGATTTTTATTGAAATTCCCTCAAGGTAGCCACTTTTCACCTTCCCCCAGAACATGGGAACCCCCAGCTACATGGAAGGGAGGGAACCCCTCATGACACCAAGATTTCTGACTATTCTTTGTTTCTTGGAGGAAGAAATCCAATTGCAAAAAAAAACACAGGACTATTTCCAACTAATCGATTGCCCCACAACCTCTTTATAATGTTGTAGAAGATATTGAATTGAGGATAGGGTACACCTATCAGCCTTCCCAAAAAGCAGAATGTCATCCGCATATAGAAAATGAGTTGGCACAAAAAGATATTTCCCAACTTTTATCGGAGCACAGAAATCCCCCTGAAGGTGATCAATTATGCATCTGCTAAGGTAATCCTCATCTAGAGAAAAGAGGAGGCCAGAAATCAGGTCACCTTGCCTGACACCGCGAGAGCAATGAAAAACCCCTTAGGGGATCCATTAACAAGAACAGAGATCCTGGAACTGAACAAGATAGTATGGATCAACATTATAAAAGAGGTGGAGAATTCATACCTGCTGAGAATAGTAAATATGAAGCTCCATTTGATCGTATCAAATGCCTTTGAGATGTCCAGATTTATATCAAATATTCTATACTTAGAGTCTTTCCTCATGATGTTGATACCCTCCAATACAGATTATAGGAAGCTCTGAATATTACGTCCTTGGACAAACCCAAATTGGTTTGGGGTGATTATCCCACCAACAATCTTCCCCATCCTGATCACCATAATTTTACTTATTATCTTAGGAATAGTATTGCCAATCGCCACGAGATGAAAGTCCCCAATGTCCATGGAATTCTCTTTCTTTGGTAGTAGATCAAGGATGTTGGAATTAGTTCCATGAGGAATGGAGTAGGAGATAAAAAATTCTCTAACCGAATTAGTGACCTCCACAAGTAGAATATCCCAATAGAACATGAAGAACTTATTATTGAATCCATCTGGCCAGGAAGTGTTGTCCATATTCAGAGAAAAATGTACAGACCTGACTTCCTCCTCAAATGGGGCATTAGTAAGAAGCTTATTCTGCTGACCATTAATGCAAGGATCAATATATCCAAAAATTTTAGGGGTCTGCTCATGCCCTCCATCATTATAAAGTGCATTGAAGTTATCAACCACAATATTGGAGATTTCATGTTCAGATGAAAAGGAGGACCCATTAATCCATATGACATTCATAAATTTCTTGGATTTTTTCTCCCTGTGAAGATGATGAATGAATTTGGAATTCCTATCCCCTTCCTTGAGCCAAGACACGCTAAATTGATTTCTAGCTAGCTTCTATTTTAGAGCCAAAAGCTCATCCAGATTCGAGTGAAGATGCATTTCCTCCCTAAAGGGGGTGAGTTGCTGCTGATTGTTTATTTGACAGTGAGAAAGCTGGGATTTAGCATCCATGATGTCATCATCATGTTTGGAGAAAGAGATCTTACTCCATTCCTTAAGAAGACTATTTATTCGTCTGAGATTTTCCGCCACAAAAAAGTGTGGGCTTCTAGGAATAGTGCTACTCCACCCATTAACAACCACTTCCCTGCATCCAAGGATGGTGAGCCATGCATTGTTGAATTTAAAATGCAAAGGAGAGGACCTACGATTATTATCATTGATTTCAAGCATCAAGGGGTTGCAATCTAAATTTACCATAGGGAGTGTAGTGGCAGATATCGCACTTGAAGAACTGCTATCATTGATTTGGAGAAAGCATCTATCTAATTTACTTGCTTGCCTCCCATTGATGGTGTATCTTCCCCCTGTGAAGCGATCACCCACAATAGGGGCTTCCACCAGATTTCACTGGTTAATACAACAAGAGAATTCCTCTATAGCAATGAGTGAGAATGACGATCCAATCCTTTCATCTATCCTCAACACTATATTGAAATCACCAACTGCAACCCAGTTGTAATGAGTATGCTCACTGATGCTCATCATATCACTCCATAGTTTCCTTATCCTAGTGTAAACACATGAGTCATATAAAGACGAAATTTTATGTATGGATTCATGATTCTATATCCTTAGTGAGATGATTTTAGGTCTTCTATCAAAGGATAAAAATTGAATATTATCATGCTTGAGATCCCAAAGAGTCTCCATGCCACTCTCAATGTTATTATGAGAAACAAGATAATAACCATACTTCTTCCAATTAAGGCCCTTCCAGTTTTCATAGCTATTCATAGTTTCTGAAATCCTAAGAAGCATTTTCTTGTTGGATGAAATAAAATGCTTCAGGGCATGGGTTGTTGGTAAATTACCCAACCCTCTACAGTTCCAGAAAATGATCTTCATTAAGAAGAGGTCTTCCCACCCCTAGAAAGAGGTTGCTTCTTCTTGGATGGGGGATCGATGTCTTTCCCTTTTCCTTTCCGGCACTTATTCATAGGAGGCCAACCAACCAGATTCTTCATGGGTTCAAACACATTCCCAACCACCTTCTCCCCATCAGGGGTTCCACTGTTAGAAGACCCATGGGAACCCTCTTCATAACCTTGCTCATTACGCCCATCATCATCCCAGAAGCTAACAGAGAGTGGGGTGAACCTGTTGGTGGCACAAAGCCCTTCAGGAGGCTTGAAACCAGTGGAAATCCTTCTTGAAACCGTACATGAGATGACTGGAGTGAATGACCCACTCTTGTCCTGAAGAGAAGCACCAGAATACTCCAGCACCCCAACAATATCATTGCATACCCTACCATCCTGCACGATTCCACCCTCCTGATCCAGTGTAGCTACATCCACAGGACTGCCATCCACCAGAATTAGAGGGAGAGAAGGAGAGGGTGATGCAATATTACTGGGGATGATAGTATTGCTATTGTGGCCAACCAGTAACTCCGCTTGTCCTAGTACTTGAGTAGAATCACCTGGCCTAGAGTCAGACTGGTTCCCACTTGCTACACCCTCCACATATTTAGATGCAAGTGGAACTGACAAAGTCACCATAGGAACATTGGATTCCCGTGATCTTTCCATGCAGTTTGGGCGAAGTGGAATCCTTGTAGAGGCTGGTGGATTATAAAGGATGTCAAATCCTGTCTGTGCAGGGGGATGTTGTGACACAACACCACCACCAGTGGGAACAACCCCACTTCCCACATCCTTGATGGGATCCAAACAGGTGTGTGACTCCTTATCAACCATAAGATGATATGATGAACCCTTGTCCTGAGATGATCCTGTGGGGGGGATAGCAGTTTCAGGCCCAGGATGGGCAGTGAAATCCTTGGAGGTATATGCCCTATCATCCCTCACTGCCTCTGCATCTTCCACGCCTCCATGGGCCATCCCAAATGGAAACATGGCCACCACATTGTTTCCCAAAGCTAATATATGCCCTGGTTCCTTGTTACATGGAATTATAGGAGGTTTCTTTATTGCTTCAGAGACCATCCCTTTTCCCTTCACCCACTTACTCTGACAGTCAGAGTCCTCATGCCCTTGTTGATTAAAAAGGCCACAGATTTTGGACCTTCGACACTCAGTGAACGAGTGGATGATGAAGCTACAATTGGAGAAAAACATGGGCCTCCTCTCATACTGTATTTTCAGATTAAAGGTATAATCGATCGTGGTGAGGACCACCTATTCAACGAGGTTACTCGCCATGTCAATCTCAACAAGCACCCTTGCATAGTGCTCGTACCATGGATTATCAGTCTCTTTATCAATGCGAATGGGGAATCCAACCACAGAGGAAATATCCCATAAAATCATGGGATGCCAATAAAGCCAATTCAATTTTCACATGTGAATCCACACCTGCATAAAGGTAATTTTCACATTTGATGGATCTATGTTTATGTCCCATTCCTGTATTCTAAGGATCCCTGGCTTAAGGGAATTTGATCCAAAACTCCAAGCTTTCCTTTTCAGTTCATCTGTGGGGAACACCACATGGTAGAATCCACACCCCATTGTAGTCATCTTCCAGTCATTGAACCCAAAATCCTCAGAGATACGACTCAAAAGATAAGAAAATTTCCATAGTTTCCCCCCTTCAAGACATGGACCCTAGCAGTGATAGAAAATCGACACAGTCTAACCTGCTCCTCAACAACCTCTCTATTTGTAGCAACGTGGGCGATGCACCCCTTCCGAATAATCTTTCAAGGAGAAGGATATTCAAAGTCAGTGAAGGATAGTGATGCTCCCCTTTCTAGTTTTTGTGGTTTCTATGGTTTCTGGGGGTTCTAATGGTTTTTATGGTCCTTTACAGTTTTATCAATTTTAGGGGTTTTATGTGTTTTATGTGTTTTTAGGGTTTTAGTTGTTTTTATGGGGTTTATATTTTTTATTATTTCTATAGTATTTTAATATTTTTTGGGTGTGTTTAACAGTTTTATCATTTTTTAGGGATTTTGGAGTTTTCTGGTTTTTTACGGTTTTTATGGGTTTTATGTTTTTTAGGATCTTTAGGGTTTTTAATGAGTTCATAATTTTTAAGAATATTTAGGTCTTAAAGGATTTAAAATATATTTTAGGGGTTTTTTTAGTTTTTTGTGATGTTTTGTTTTTTAGGGCATCATGTATTTTTATAGTGTTTTAAGGTTTTTAGTTTTTTTGTATTTTGGTGTTTTATGATATTTTATGGTTTCAAGTGGTTTTTAGGTTTTTTTAGAATATTTTAAGGTGTTTAGTGTTTTTTTAATGTTTTTGGGTTTTTTGGGTTTCATGGGTTTTTATTTTTTTATTGTTTTTGGGTTTTAAGGTTATTTATAGTGTTTTAAGGATAATTATGTTTATAGGGTTTTGTAATGTTTTTAGGGGTTTTATAGTTTTTATAATTCATATGGTCTTTCTGATTGTTAAAGTCTTTTGGGGTTTTATGGGATTTCATGGTTTTAGGGTACTTTAATCCCTTTTAGGGTATCTATTATTTTTATGTTTTAGGCATTTTAGTGTTTTCAGGTGTATTAGGGTCTTTTAGGAGTTTTAGTGTTTTAAGGGGTTTTTAGGTCATTACGGTTTTTAAGGATTTTAGTGTTTTTAGGGGTGTAAGGGTTTTTTAAACTATTTTTACGGTTTTATAATATTTATTGGATTTAATGGGTGTTTAGTGTATTTTAGTGTTTATTTAGGTTTTTAGGGTATTTTAGGGTTTTTAGAGGTTTTTTTAGGTTTTAGTGGTATTTAGGGTATTTTAGGATTTTTGGGGTTTTAGTGTTTTTAGAGTATTTAATATTTTTTGCGTGTTTTAGGGGTTTAAGGGTCTTTTAAGGATTTTATGGTGTTTTGGGGTCTTTTGGGTTTCATATTACTAGTTTTAATGGTTTCTAGGGTTTTATGTGTATTAGGTATTATAGAGGGTTTGGATGTTAGATTTATTATAGTTTTAATTGATTTTTAGGGGTTTTATGGTTTCTTTGTATTTCATGGTTTTTTGGGATTTTTCGGGTTTTTGGGTATTTATGGGGTTTTAGGGTCCTTTAGGTCCTATACGGTTCATTGGTGCTTTATATTTTTAGCTTATTTAGTCATTTATAGGATATTTTAAATAGTTTATTATGGTTTTTAGGGTTTTTGATTAGGATTCAGAGTTTTAATTAGTTTTAAGATATTTAGGGGTTTATTTATTTTTATTGTATTCAGGTGTTTTGTGGTTTTTATGGATTTCTTGTCTTGTTAGGATTTATAGCAATTCTGAGGGGCTTTAGAGGTTTTTGTATTTTTAGGGGTTTTGTGATATTTAAAGAATTTTTTTGATTTTCATAGTCCTTAAGATTTTTTATGGTTTTTGAGTTTTTTATGGGGTTTTTTAGTTTTTTGGATTATTAGGGTTTTATAATTTTTCTTGGGTTTTAGCGTAAAGCAGGGGTTTTAATGGGGTTTTAGGATTATTTATTGTGTTTTGGGGTTTTCGGGTTTTAGGTTTTTTTGGTTTTTAGGGATTTTAAAGGGTTTTCAAGTTTTTGAGGACATTAATGTAGGTTTCATTTTTTAGGTTTTAGGATTTTTATGAATTTTCATGGTCTTTTAGAGTTCTGGTTGGAATGTTAGGTTTTTAGGTTTTTTTAGGGTCTTTTAGAGTTTATTATGGTTTGTATATTTTTAGGGGTTTCAGGGTCAATCGGGGGTTTTAAATGGGTTTTAAGAAATTTTAGGGGTTTTAGGGTTTTGCAGGGTTTTAATGATTTTTATAGTTTTTATGGTTTTGGGAATTTTAGGGTTTTTTGGTGGTTTTAGTGTTTTAAGTGTTTAGGGGTTTTATTGGATTTCTAAGGGTTTTTATTACTTTTTTTATTTTTATGGGATTTTAGGGTTTTTTGGGGGTTTTAGGATTCTTATGAGTTTTAAATGGTTTTAGTGTTTTAATGATTTTTAGGGGGTTTTATGTGTTTTGTAGGATTCTATGGCTTATGATTTTATTTAATTTTTTTAGAGGATTTTAGGGTTTGAAGGCATTTTTACATGTTTTGCGGTTTTTAGGGATTTCATTTTTTTATTTTTTAATGTTTTTAAGGTTTTTATATTATTATGTTTTTATGGATATTTTTGAATTTTTGGATTGTTTTTTGTTTTTTGTGTTTTTTGAGTAATTTTGGGTTTTTAAAGTATTATGTTTTTTTTATTTTATGGTTTTTATGGTTTTTATGGTTTTTAGGGGTTTCGGGGTTTTAGGGATTTTAGGGTTTTGTTTGGATGTTTTATGGATTTTTCTAGTTTTAGTGCCCTATATATATTTTTAGGATTTTATGTTGTTTTAGGGTTTTTAGGGGTTTTAGGTCCTTTTAGGGTTTAAGGGAATTTTTTTCAGTTTTTAGTTTCTTAAGGGTTTTTAGGATCTTTTGGGTTTTATAGGGTTTCAGGGTCTTCTAGTGTTTTTATCAGGTCTTCTATTTTTTTAATGTATTTTTGCGTCATTCACTATTTTTTGGTGTTTGTAGGGGTTTTATTTTCCTTTTACTGCTTTTAGGGAATTTTAGGGTCTTTTAGTTGTTTTAATTGGTTTTTTAGGGTTTTGTGGTTTTTAAAGGGTTTTAGGGTTTTAGAGGTGTATGGATAATTGGGTAATTTTTTTTATTTTTTATTTTTTTTATTTTTATGATTTGTTTTGGATTCTTATATGGGTTTTATAATTCTTAGAAATTTTATGTATTTTTAGCGGTCTTAAGATTTTTTTGGGGGTTTTAGGGTTTTTTCGATTTTTATGGGTTGTAGTGTCGGTAGAGTTTTTTGTGGATTTAGGGTATGAATGGATTATTTATGGTTTTGTGGATTTTATGGATTTTTAGAGTTTTTAATTTGGTATTTAGGTTTTATGATTATTATATTGTTTTTATCATTTTTATAGTTTTTTGGTTTTTGGAGTTTTTATAGTTTTTCTAGGATTTTTACGGGGTTTAGGCTTTTATAGTGCTTTAGAGTAATTTAGGGGTTTTATGGTATTTTAGGGTATTTTAAAATATTTTATGGTTTTTATGTGTTTTAGGGTATTTGCGGTATTTTAAGGTTTTAGGGGTTTTTTGGATCATTTATCAGTTTTAGTGTTTTTTGAGTTTTTTGGGGGTTTTAAAGCTGTTTTTTTCAGTGAGTTATGGTAATTTTGGTTTTTTATGGGTTTAGTGGGATTTAGGGGTTTTAGTGGGTTTTTATAGTTTTTAGGGTTTTTAGGGTGTTTTAGGTTGTTTTAGGGCCTTTAGGGTCTTTACACCCTTTTAGGGTCTTTAGGGATTTCTAGTGTTTTAGGGTTTTTTTGTTTTTTCGGGTTTTTAGGGTCTTTTAGGGTTTTGTGGTTTATAGTATTTTTCGGGATTCAGGTTTCTCATTGGTTTACTAGGTTATTCGAGGATATTTATGGTTTTTGAGTTTTTGGGGAGGTTTGGGGGTTTTAATGTATTTTAGGTTTTTTACGTGTTTTATGGTAATTTATTATTTTTTATTGGTTTTAGGGTTTTTAGTATATATTTATGAATTTTATGTTTTTTGATGGTATTATGGTTTTTGGCACATTCAAGGATTTTTTTTGTTTTTTATGTTTTTAGGGATTTTTGGGTATTTATGGGTTTTAAGTGTTTTAAGGGCCTTTTAATTTTTTTAGTGTATTTAGATCCATTAAAGGTGTTTTATGTTTTTTAGGTCATTCTGGGTTTTCATGGTCTTTTATGGATTTAGGTATCTTAAGGATATATCAGGGGGCTTATCAGGATTTTAGGATTTTATTTTTGGTTTTTTAGTTATTTTGGGTGTTTTGGGGTTTTGGGGGTATTCTAGGATTTACGGTGTAGGGTTTATAGTTTAGGGATTATGGATTTAGATCTAATGTGTTTGATATCGGGTTTTGGGTGTGTTGTTTAATGTTTAGGGTCTATTGTATAGGGTTTAAGGTGGTGGGTTTGGGGTTTTGGGTTTTGGGTGGGGGGTTTAGGGTTTTCAGGTGTGGGTTATAGGGTTTCAGTTATAGTGTATAGGGTGTAGGGTATAGAGATTAGGGTGTAGTGATTAAGGATTCAGGTGAAGGGTATATGGTTTACAAATTTTTATGGGAATTTGTGGTCTAAAAGGTTTTGAATGGGTTTTATGGATTTTAAGGGGTTTTAAGATGTTTATTTTATTTTTATCTTTTTTTGGGGTTTTCGGATCATTTATGGTTTTTAGGGGTATTAGTGTTTTTTTTGTTTTTATGATTTTTAATGAATTTCGGGGTTTTAAAGATTTTTTGAGTTTTAGTGGGTTTTATTGTGTAATGGTTTTTTGGGGGTTTTAGGGTTTTTAGGATTTTAATTTTTTTAGGGGGGGGGGGTATGAGGTGTTTTTTGGTTTTTATGGGTTTTTAAAATTTTTAAGGTTTTTGGGGATTTTTAGAGTTTTTATGGATTTGAGGTAATTTTATTGATTTTTGGTTTTTTATGGGGTTTTATGTTTTTTAGGGTTCATAGGTTATTATGATTTTTTAATCTTTTTTGAGGGATTTTAGTGATTCTAGGTTTTTTGGGTTTTTTTCTTTTAGGGTTTTTGGTTTTTTCTATTTTTATGTATTTTTAGGGATATTAGAATTTTTAGTATTTTAGGGATTTTTACGGTGTTTATGGTTTTTTTATTATAATATATTTTATGTTTTTTTTTGGGTTTTAGGTCCATTAGCGGGTTTTTAGGTTTTTTTTTGGTTTTCAGTGTTATTTTGGATTTTTTTAGGGATTTTAATGTTATAATTTGGTTTTACGGTTTTTAGGATTTTTAGAGTCTTTTCGAGTTTTTATTAAAATTTAGGGTCTTTTAGTCTTTTTAGGGGTTTTAGTGTATTTCATTGGATTTTATGGGATTTAGAATCACTTAGGGTATTTATGGTTTTTTAGGGGTTTTAGTATTTTTTTGTTTTTGGGGGTTTATGGATTTTTATGTATTTTTAGTTTTTTTCTGATCAATTAGTGTTTTTAGGTTTTTTAAGGTCTTTTAGTGAATTTATATTTTTCGGGTCATTTATGTGTTTTAGGGGTTTTAGGGTCTTTTAGGGGGATTAGGTATTTTTTAAGGGTTTTAGGATTTTGGTCCTTTCTAGGGTTTTTTATTTTGTTTTTGGTTATTTTAGGGATTTCAATGGTTTTTTTGGCTCAGTAATGTTTTTTAGGATTTTTTTTGGGTTTTTTCAACTTTTTAATGTTTTACAGAATTTTCTATGAATTTTTGGGCTTTTAGGTGTTTAGGGGTTTATTTGGTTCATGGATGGTGGGGGGGTTGGGTTTTTAGGGCCTTTAATGGTTTTAGGGTGTTAAGTTTTTTGGTGTAGTTTTTTTATGGTTTTTAGTGTTTTGGAGTTTTTAGAGTTTTTAGGGTATTCATGACTTTTTAGTGTTTTTAAGGTTTTAGGGGGTTTACGGTTTTAATCTTTTTATGTGTTTTTAGGGTATTTAGGCCAGTTTTCAGTTTCTTAGGATTTTCTTGTGAGTTTTTGTGGTTTTAAGAGTATTTTAGGGTCTGTTGGGGGGTTTCGGGATCTTTTGGGGGTTTTAGGATATTTGGGTTTTTACTTTTTTAGGGGTTTCAGAGTTTTTTATGGGTTTTTATTTTTATTGGGACTCTTTAAGGGTTTATGGATTTTAATGGTTTTCGGGTTTGTGATTGTCTTTATGTTTTTTATAATTTTTTGGGTATTTAAGTATTTATAGTTTTAAGAGTTTTTGGGCTTTTTTATGTTTTATGATTTTTTAATAATTTTATAGGGGTTTTAGGTTTGGGGGTGGGGGTTAAGCTCATTTTAAGGTTTCTAGGGGTTTTAGGAGCTTAATGGGTTTTGATTGTTATTAGAGATTTTTGGTAATTTTTGGGTGTTTTTATTATTTATGGGATTTTAATGTTTTTAGCGATTTATTGGTTTTAGTGGTTTTATGGTATATTAAGGGTTTTAGGGTTGCATTTGGGGGGGGGGTATGGTATTTTAATGTTTTTTTGTTTTTGGATTTTTACAGTTTTTAGGGTTCTTTTGGGGTTTAAAAGATTTTAGGTAGTTTAAGGGTTTTGGGTCTTTTATTGTTTTTATAGGGTGATTCGTAGTATTTTAGGAGTTTATTGATTTTTATGGTCTATTATAGTTTTTTGGGTTTTCTAGATTTTTGGTAGTTTTTAGGGCCTTTATTTTTTTATATGTTTATGATTTTTATGGGTTTTAAGGGTTTTTTTGATTCATATGTTTTTAATAAGTTTTTTGGTTTTAGTTATTCGAGGGGATTTTTTTTTGGATTTTAAGCTTTTAAGATTTTTAGTGGTGTGGGATTTGTATGTTTTTTGTGATTTTACGTTTTTTTGTTTTCTTTTGTTTTTAGGGTTTTAGGGTTTTTTAGATTTTATTAGTGGATTTAGGGTTTTTATTGATTTTATGGTTGTTTAGGATATTTAATTTTATTAGGATTATTAGGGGGATTCAATGTTTTTATGTTTTTTATGAGCATTAATGGTTTTATGGGTTTTGGAGTTTTAAATTGTAGATTGGTCTCAGGGGTGTTAAGTGTTTAAGGGTTTTTAGGGGGTTTTGGAGATTTAAGGGGTTTTATGACTATTAAGTGTTTTTAGTGGTTTTAGGGTTTTATCATCTTTTTATGGTTTTCATGGTTTTGAGGTTTTGATGTGTTTTTAGATTTTTTGGATTTTTTAGTGTTTTATGGGATCTATGGTTTTTATAGATTTTAGGTTTTTTATTGTATTTCAGAGTTTGTAACTATTTTGAGGGTTTTTAGTGTGTTTATGGTGTTTTAAGGTTTGTGAGGGTTTAGGGGGGTTTAGGGATTTCAGGGTTTTTAGGGTTTTTAGGAATTTTGTAGTTTTAAAGGTATATGGGGATTTTAAGGGTTATTTTTACGGTTTTAGGGGTGTCAAGGTTTTAAGGGTTCATGTAGATTTTTTTTAATTTTTATGGATTTTATGGTTTCTGGAGTTTTGGGGTATTAGGATTTATTGGGGTTTTAGGTTTTTAATATTATTCTAGTAATTTAGGGTTTTTAGGTTTTTATGGTTTAAGTGTTTTTTGGATTCTTAGGTTGTAAAGGTGTTTTATCTGACTTTTAATGTTTTATTGTGTTTTTTAGGGTTTTTAGGGTTTTTAGGATTGTTAGGGATTTTTTGTGGTTTAGTGGTTTGTATGTTTTTGATGTGCTTTGTTGGGTTTTAGGGTTTCTTAGGGGTTTTAGGGGTGTTTTGGATGTTTAGTTTTTATAGGGGTTTTACGGATTTAAGGGGTTTTAGGGTTTAAATGGTTTTTTTGGGTTTTATGCTTTTATAGTTTTTGGGGTCTTTCTGTGTTTTTTGGGTTATCGGGGGTTTTAGGTTTTTTTGGTGTTTATATAGGTTTGGGGATTTTTGTTGGGGGGTTAGGATATTAAGGGGTTATGGGGTTGGGATTTTATCTGTTTTTAGTTTTTTAGCAGTTATTTTCGGTTTTCTAGGGGATTTATGGGTGTTTTATATTTTCAGGGTTTTTTAGGTTTTATAGATTTCTGCGGATGGGTTTTTTGGGGGAAATTTAGTGGAATTTTAAAGATTGTTTTAGTTTTTTTTAAGGTATTTATGTGTTTTAAGAATTTTCAACAATTTTTGGTCTTTTGGGTTTTTTTTGTTTTGTATATGTTTTTTGGGTTCTTTTAGTTTTTTTTATTTTTAAGGATTTTACAATTTTTAGGAATTTTAGGGTGTGTGTGGGGGTTGTTGGGTCGTTTTTCTCTTTTTAGGTTTTAGGGTGTTTTAGGGTTTTAGGGGGTTTTATTGTTTTGTATGGTTTTATTTTATTTTATATTTTTTTTAGAAATTTAGAGGATATCCGGTTTTTAGTTTCAATTTGAAATTTTTATGGGATTTAGGGTCTTTTAGTGTTTTTAGTTTTTTGGAGTGTTTTTTGTCCTTTACAGTTTTTAGGGGTTTTTAATTTTTTACGACTTTTATTGTTTTAGAATTTTTGGTTGTGTGTGTTTTTAGAATTTTTTGTGGTTTTATGTTTTTTATTTTCTTTTTTTTGAGTTCATTAAGTTTTTTAATTTTTAGGGTTTTTATATTTTTTTATTGTCTTTTAATGTTTTTATAATTTTTGTTTCTTTTTTTAAGATTTTTGTGTTTTGGGGATTTTTAGGGGGTTTTAGTGTTTTTAGGGGTTTTAAGGTCATTTGGGGGGAATAGTGTCTTTATGGTGTCCTGGGGTTTTAGGGACTTGTAGAGTTTTTAGGGGTTCGGGGGATTTTAAGATATAAGGGGTTTTTAGTGGATATTTTTTGTTTTTAGCATTTTGGGGTGTTTAGGGATATATTGTGTTTTTAGGGTTTTCATTGGGTTTAAATGGGTTTTATGGTTTAAGTGTTTTATAGGATTTAAAAGATTTTATGTATTTTAGGATTATTATGGTTTTTAGGGTTTTATGTTTTTTAATGTTTTTATATGTTTTACTTTTTGTTAGGGCCCTAGAGGTTTTTACAATTTTAGAGTGTTACATGGATTGAAGGGTTATTAATATTTTTATTGTTTTTAGAGTTTTTATGGGTTTTTAGGGGTTTATATGCTTTTATAGGGTTTTAGAGTTTTTACGGTTTTCCTGGATTTGTAGGTTTTTTGGTCCATTATGAGTTTTTAGTGTTTTTCAGGATTTTACGTTTTTTGGGTCTTTTGGGATTTAATGGTATTTATGGTATTTTCATGGATTTTGGTTTTCATTATAAATTTTAGGGTGTTTAGGAATTTTAGTTTTCTATAGTTTTTTTTATGATTTTGTGGGGTTTTTTGATTTTTTTGGGTTTTAATTTTTTTTGGGTTATAGGGAATTTTTATTTTTTTGGGTTTTTAGGGGTTCCAGGGTTTTTTAGTTTTGTTCATGTATGTTTATGGGTTTTTAGGAGTTTTGGTATTTTAGTGGTTTTAGTGGGGTTTCAAGGTTTTTTTAGGGTTTTTAGTATTTTTTATTGTTTTTAGAGATTTATTGTTTTATAAATTTTTGGGGATTTCAGGGGTTTTAGGGGGTTTTCGAGTTTTTGGGATTTTTGGGATTTTTTGGTTTTTATGGTGTTTAGGGATTTTTTGGTCATTCAGGGGATTTGGGGGAAAATATTATTTTTTTATTAGGTTATTTAGGGTCTTTTAGGGTTTTAGGGTTTTAGGGATCCATTAAGTGTTTTTGGGAGTTTTTGTCTTTTAGATGTGTAATGGTGTTTTAGGATTTTTAGTGTTTTTAATGGTTGGGGGGTTTGGGGGTTTAAGGTTTTTAGATTTTTTTAGTGTTTTAGGTCTCTTAATTTTTTTAGGTTTTAAGGGTGTTTTTAGTGTTTTAAGGGTTGTTTGGGTTTTTAGTGTCTTTTAGGGTTTTAGGTGTTTTTAGTGTATATATATTAATAGGGTTTTTAGGGTTTTAAGGTTTCTTAATGTTATAAGGGATTATGGAAATTAGTGGATTTTAAATGGGTTTTAGTCTTGTTGAGTGTTTTGATAGGATTTCAGTTTTTAGGGGTTTTATGGTCTTTACTGTGGTTAAGGATTTTAGGGTTTTTTGTATTTTTTGGGGGTTTTAAGAGGTTTAGGTGTTTTAGAGGTCTTTTGGGTTTTATAGGGTTTAGGGTCTTTTAGGGGTATTTTTCTGGTTTTTATGGTTCTAGAGGTTTTAGGGTCATTATGGGGTTTTAGTTTGTTTTTGTGGGATTAACGGTTTTTAGTATTTTTTTGGATTTTTTAACTTTTTTGTGGATTTTGTTGTTTTTAGGGTTTTAGGGATTTAGGTTATTTTACTGATTTTGATTATCTTTAGGTATTATTATGTCTTTTAGGGTTTAAAGGGTTTTCTATGGGTTTTTAATGGTTCTTAGGGGTTTTAAAGGTGTTTTAATGGTTTTCGGGGGGGGGGGGGGGGGTAGGGGTTTCTAGTGGTATTTTGGGGTTTGGGTTTTTTTGGTGTTTCAAAAGGGGTTTATGTGTTTATGAGGTTTAATGGTTTCAGATTTTTTATGCTCATCCATGTTTTCTTAATTATTTTATTTCTTTACTATATTTTTGGGGTTTTATGGTCATTGTGTTTTCTTATAGGGTTTTATGGTTTTTTGGGTCTTTATGGTTTTTTTGTATTTTTTTGGACTTTGGGGCTTTTAGGGCCATTTAGGATTTTTGTGCTGTTTTCGTTTTCACTACTTTTAAGGCCTTTTAATTTTATTAGGGTTTTTGGGTCCTTTAGGGTTTTTTTTCATTTTTCTAGTTTATAGGATCTTTATGAATTTTTATGGAATTGAGAATCATTTAATGGTTTTAGGGTCTTTTAGATACTTTTAAGGGGTTTTATGGGATTTGTGACTTTTAGGGTTTTAGTGTCTTATTTTTTAGTGGTTGAGAATCTTTTGGGGTTTTTTTGGGTTTTTTTGGGATTCTAGAGTACTTTGTTTGTTTTTCAGTTCATTAGGGGTTTTAGGGGTTTTCCTCCACTTTAGGGTCTTTCGGTTTTTTGGGTATTAATGGATTTATTTCATTAGGGCATCATAGGTTTTTTTGTATTTTTATGGTTATAATGAGTTATTATGGGTTTTTAGAGTTTTTAGAATTCTATGATTTATTTGATTTTAAGGAATTTTTTGGGTTTTAGGATTTTTGGGGCTTTTTAGGTGGTTTAGGGTTCATTAGGGGTTTTGGGGGTTTTATCATTTTTGAGGGTTTTCTATGGTCTTTTTTTGGTTTAAAATTATTTTTATGGAATCTTAAGTTTTTAGGATCTTTAAGTGTTTTAAGGGGGTTTTTGTTGTATTTGCATTGATAAGTTATCTAGGGCCATTTAAGTGTTTTAGGTTATTTAGGTTCCTTTTGGGTTTTTTTTGTGTTTTTAGGGTTTTATTTTTTTTATGTTTTTAGGGTCTTTATGGGATTTATGGGTTTTTATGGAGGTTTTGTTTATGGTTTTTAAGGGGTTTAATGGTTTTCAGGGTTTTTAATGTTTTTATTTAGATTTCAGGGTGTAATTATTTTTTTGACATTTTTAGTGTTTCTTAGTATTTATAGGGTGTTTTGGGGATTTAGGGCTGTTTTTGATAATTTTTTAGTTTTTAGGGTTTTAGAATTTTTTGTGTTTTGGGTTTTTAATGTATACTATTTTTTCATCGGTTTCTTATGATTTTATGATTTTTTAGTGTTTTCTTAGGTTTTTGTTCCATTTCAAGGATTTTTTATTTTTTATGGGGTTTTAAATATTTTTACAGTTTTTGAGAATTTTTCGGGTCTGTTTGGGTCTTAGGGTTTTTAGGGTTATTAGAGGGTTTTAGGGGATTTAAAGGGTTTTTGAGATTTTGGGTCTTTTTTGGGGTTTTAATGTTTTTAGTGGTTTTAATGGGTTTTAATTGTTTTAGGGTGATTTTTTTGTTTTTAGGGTTTGTAGGGTTTTTAAGGGTTTTAGGGTATCAAGTGTGCTCTCTGGATTTTAGTTTTTTAAGGATTTTTTGGGTTTTATATTTTATTTTGGGGTTTTATGGTTTTTACTAGTTTTTAGGTTTTTATGGGTTTTTTGGTTTCTAGAGTTTTAATGTTTTTTTATGTTTTTATGGGGTTTTGGAGGTTTTTGGGAATTTTAGTGTGTTTTTAATTTTTTTGAGGATTTATGAATTTTTTATAGTTTCTAGTGATTTTATGTGTTTTTATGGTTCTTTGGATTTTTTTGTTTTTATGTTTTTAGGGGTTCTAGAACATAATATATTATTTAGGATTTTTTGGGGTTTTGGGATTTTATGGATGTTGTAATTTTATAAGGTTTTAGATTATTTAATGTTTTTCAACATTTTATGATTTTGGTGTTTTAAGAGTTTTTTTGGGTTTTACAGTTTCTTAGTGTTTTAAGGTATTTATACTATTAGGGTTTTATTAGTCTTTGTTGGGGTTTTGTTGATTTTGAATTGTAATTTGTAGTTTTTAGTGTTTTATGGTTTTTAGGGTTTCTATATTTTTTTTTTGATTTTGCGGCGGGTTTTTGGGGGTTTAGTGTTTTAATTGGAATTAAGGGGTTTTAGGGTTTTAGGGTTTTTTAGTAGGTTTTAAATGTTTTAGGGGTTTTAGGTGTTTTATGATTTTTTGGGTTCTTTGTTCTTTTTGGGATTTCATTTTATTTTAGTTTTTAATATTTTTTACAATTTTTATTGTTTTTAGTTGTTTTGGTATTTTTTATGATTTTTATAGGTTTTTATGGTTTTTATGAGATTTTTGGTTTTGTTGTATTTTTTTGGGTATTTCATTGCGTTTATTATCCTTTCCTGGATTTATTGGTTTTTCGGGTTTCTTAGGGGTGTTTAGGTTTTATTGTAGTTAATTTGTTTTTTTTTCATTTTTATGACATTTTATGGGTTTTTTGGGTTTTTATGGTTTTAGGGTGTTTTTGTATTTTTTTGGTTTTTTGGGGTTTTAGGGGGGTTTTATGGGTTTTTATAATTTTATGGGTTTTTGGTATTTTAGTGGTTTATAGTTTTTATGGTTTTTGAGTGTTTTGTGGGTGTTTTAAGGTTCTTTAGGGGGGGGATGTTTTGGTTTTTTGGGTATTTCTATTTTTTATGGATTTCAGATTTTTTTGGGGCTTTAAGGGATTTATGGTTTTATGGGGTTTTAGTGGTTTTAATGGGTTTTTACGGTTTTAGAGTTTTATTGTGTTCAGTATTTTTTGTGTTTTATATGTTTATTAATGTTTTATCTTTTTTTGGGGGTTTTAATGTTTTACATTTCTTAGGATTTTTAAAGGTTTTAATGGTTTTTAGGGTTTTGTGGTTAGGGATTTTTCTGTTTTAAGTGTTTTTAGGGGTTTGTATTTATAGGTGTTTTAGGGGTTTTACGTTTTTAGGGACATTTAGTGTTTTTATGTTTTTATAGATTTTTAGATAATTTTTTAGGACTTTTCATCTCTTTAGGGGGGGTTTTTTATTTTAAGGGTTTTAGAGTTTTTAGGGGTGTTAGTTTTTTTTAATTTTTTTAGATTTTTTTGGTTATTTTGGGGTTTTAGAGTGTTTTAGGGTCTCTTTGGTTTTTTTTGGTTGTTTTGGGGTTTTGGGGTTTTTAGGGGGTTTATGGTCATTTAGTTCCCTTTAAGGTTTTTTCTATCTCTATGTTCCAGTTATGGGTTTTTTCATTTTTTTGGGTACCATTATTATTTTAACTGTTTCTTTGGTTTTTAATGGTTTTTATGGATTTTTTTAAAAAAATTCACTTTTTGGGTTTTAGGGTTTTGAAGGGATTTTTGTATGGGTTTTAGAGTTTTATGGATTTTTAGAGGTTTAAATGGTTTTAATAGGTTTTTACTGTTTTTAGGGGTTTACGGTTTTTAAGGGTTTTAGGTTTTTTGAGTTTTTTTTAATTTTTGGGTCTTTAGGGTCATTACTATTTTTAGGGGTTTTATTATATTTTTTGGATTTAATGTTAATTTAAATCTTATTGGGGCTTTTGGGTATTTTTGGTTTTTTGGGGTTTTTAAGGTTTTTAGTGTTTCTAGGGTAATTTAGGGTTTAAGGGTCTTTTAGTTTCTATTTGCGGGTTTTAGGATTTTAAGTGTTTTTTAGGGTCTCCTTATGTTTTTAGGGGTTTTAGGTTCTTTTATTTGTTTATGGTTTTCAGGGTACATTAAGTGTTTTCATGTTCATAGGGTCCTTTAGGGATTTTAAGGCCCTTTATGGTATTTTGGTTCCTTTAGGGGTTTTAGGGACTTTTGTGTTCTTAGGGTCATTTATTGGTGTTTGGTTTTTTTACCCTTTATGGTTATTAGTCACCACTAGGGGTTTTATAGGGTTTTAGAGTCTTTAAGTTGTTTTAGGTAATTTTATGGTATTTTTTTGATTTTATATGTTTTTAATGACTATTAGGTTTTTAGGATTGTAGGTTAATTTTAGTTCTTAGGGGTTTTATGTCATTTCAGGGGTTTTTAGGGTTTTCGAGGTCATTTAGGGTTTTTAGGGTCTGTTAATGTTTTTAATTTTTTTGGGACTTTTAGTGGTTTTATGGTTTTGGGTGTTTTTATGAGTTTTATGGGTTTTAGGATTTTTTTCAGGTGTTTAGGGTCTTATAGGGGTTTTAGGGTATTTATGGGGTTTTAGAGTTTTTTTTGGTTTTTTTGGGTTTATTAATTTTTTGGGGGACTTTTTGGGTTTAAAAGTTTTTAGGGGTTTAGGGGATTTCTAGATATTAAGGGTTATTTTTTTATTTTAGGGATTTAAATATTTTTTGGTTGTTTTTTAGGTTGTTTGTTTTTTAGGTGTTTTGGGTTTAATTGGATTTTAAGGGTTTTGAGTGTTATTTGTGATTTACGGTTCTTATGGGTTTTAAGGGGTTTGAATGTTGTAATGAAATTTATGGTTTTTTCTATTTTAGGGTTCTCTTTATGGATTTATGGGGGTTTAGGGGTTTTAGGGGGTTTGTGTTTTTAGGGTTTTATTAATGTTAGGTTTTTAGGGTAAATCATGGTTTTTAAGTGTTTATTTGATTTTAAGGTATTTTATGAATTTTAAGTGTTTTTAGATATTTCAGGATTTC
The DNA here is from genome assembly GCA_963277665.1 of Viscum album. NCBI lineage: Eukaryota > Viridiplantae > Streptophyta > Magnoliopsida > Santalales > Viscaceae > Viscum > Viscum album. Next base: position 2,122,460,378 of record OY728120.1, read on the forward strand.
AAGGATTGGGGGGGGGGGGGTTAAGGGTTTTAGTGGGTTTTAGGGGTTTTAGGGGTTTTAGGGGTTTTAGTGGGTTTTACAGTTTCTAGTGGTTTTGTGGTGTTAGAGGGTTTGGGGGTATTTTTGCATTTTGGGGGTTTTGGGTTTTTTCGGTTATTTCCATTTTTATCGGTTTTTATGGATTTTATAGTATTTTAATTTTTTTGGGGGTTTTTATTATTTTTAGGGGTTTAGGGAGTTTAAGGGGTTTTAGGGTATTTTAATGTTTTTATAGGGAAAATTATGTTCTTTTGGTGTTTTTAGGGTTGTTTTGAGTTATTTTAGTTATTTTTAGGGTTTATAAGGTATTTTAGGGGTTTTTATTTTTTAGGGTCTTTTAAGGGGCTCTTGGTTTTTATGGTATTTTGGGTTTTTAGGGTTATTTTCATTTTCAGTTTTGGTTAGGGGTTTAGGGTTTTAATGTTTTCATTGGATTTAAATGGGTTTTTAGGTGTTTATGGGATTTTTAGTATTTTAGGGTTTTGGGATTTTTGAGGGTTTGTAGGTATTTGTAGGGGTTTTTAGGGTCGTCAAGTTTTGTAGGGGTGTTTGTTGACTTTAGGGAAAGGAAGATGTGAGGTTTTGGCTATCCCCCCCCCACCCAAATTTATTAGAATGAAAAAAAGACATAGTATACAAGGGAGGGGAGGAGTCAAACGACCCACACCCAAAAACCCTTAACGACCCAAGACAAACCCCCCCGCCCAAAAAAAGTAAAGTCATGAAAGAAAAAAATAAATCCAACACAGCAAAGGAGCCACCACCATCATCCAGCATCAACCAGCATCCAACATCTCATAGCTAACCAAGGACCAACATCAAAACTCAAACAACAACCAACATCCAATAGCAGCACGACCATAAACTGAAACTTTAGCACAACCCATCCAAGAAGCAACCAGCATCCAGAACCACCAGCATCCACCATCACAGAACCACGAGCATCAAAATCACAAGCCTCACCATCACCAACATTCAACAGCTCACCAACAAGCATCAACTGGCATCCAATCTCACAAAGACCAGAATCCAGCACCTTCACACCAAAACAAGCTACCACCAACATCACATAACCATTATCACCAAAAGAACACACCCCCCAGTAACCAAGGCTCACATCCATACAACAGTCATAATCATGTTTCACAAAAACCAGTAGCCAGCACCTCCCAAACAACAAGGTCCACTGCAACAGATCGTCTAAGCATCGTGCATCAACACAACCACCATCATCCATAGAAGGAACCATCACAAAACTAAAAGAGCCCTTCCAGCAACCAAGAAGTCGCAACACAGAACAAAAACGAATCTTCTCAAAACAAACCCAGTGAACAACACCAACGTCAGCCCATAATAGAAGCCTCCACCACCATAAACTGATCCATAACAGAAAGATCCAACCATAGACTTCAGCAGTAAATTCGAGGAAAAAAAACCTATCTGGAACCGTCGGAAAGAAAGGACCAAAACCATAACACCGAAAAACATAAACATGCCAGTATCAGGAGCATGAAACAAAATATCGGGTAGAGGAACAGACCTGGAGCTTAATCGAGAATCGAAAACAAGCACGTCTAAAAACCAAAAAAACTGGATCAAACATGTCACCACCAACCATCCACATATTCTGCATCCAATGAGAAATGACACAACACCAGTAGAACCACCTAAATTCTCCTAGGCACAGCTCTACAAGCAGATGGGAAGCATGAAACATTGAATACCGAGAAATCCAGACCACCACAAATTGTCGTGGAAGAGTCCAGGAACCACGCTGCCAATGAAATCCCTTCCACCATTGATAGCTTCGAAGCTGTTGACCCATCCATGGAAGTATCATCCCAGAAACAGCAATATGGATCTTCTATGTAGACCAATCACCAGCTGATCTGGAAAAAACGAGGTCTGGTGCATCCCCAACAAGTCGGCACCACACATTCCGCATCAACCAAAATCCTTCGCAGCACCTGCGAAGCCACAATAATCCTTCCAAGCTTATATCCTCAGCACCATGCACTCTATATGCACCTTTAACCACATTATAAAATGGAGAAAAGCGCCCACCATACCAAACCAATAGTCGGAACACCGCACCCATAGACATCATGCACCATCACCAAACCCATCTAGCGAGCCAAAGCCGATGAACGACACCATCGCCGAAACTCCACACCTCGCCATATCTCTACTAAAGCCACACATATCTGAGACAGAGAAGCTTGAAACCAACAACCGCCTCCAGATCAATCCATCCAAAGGTAGAAATCCTATCGCCATGGAACGTAGCACCAATGAAGTCCAACATCGTCGAACACCGCCTAATGTCACCGAAGACCGACGCCACCGGGAATCGCCAAAGCAATCCGCAACCAAAAGAAATCCGATCCGGCAGAGCCGAATCTCCAAGACCTAGAGATCGCTGCGATGGGAGAAAACCACCAGGAGAGAAGGCCACCATTTTTTAAGGTATTTATTATTTAAAGGTTTCTATATTTTAGGTCATTTAGGGGTTTTAGGGTGTATTAGGGTTTTTTGGTTTTTTAGAGTGTTTAGGATTTTTAGTATTTTTATGTGTTTTTGTGTTTGTTTGTTTTTAGAGTTTTTATATATTTTTGTGGGTTTTAATAGTATCTTTTTGTTTTAGGGATTAAGAGGTTGTTTAAGGTTATTTCATGTTTTTAGTGTTTTTATGGATTTTTAGTGTTTTTATAGGTGTTTTATGTATTTTTTGGATTTTAGAGTTTTTTTTGGATTTATGGTTTTTATGGGTTTTAGGGGTTTTAAGGTTTTTAAGTAAATGGGTATTTTATAGTGTATTTATTTGGGGTTTTATGTGTTTTTAGGGTTGAGAACCTTTATATTGTTTTGGGTTCCGTGGTTTTTAGTGTGTTTAGGGGTTTTTGGGTTTCTATGGTTTTTATGTTTTTAGGGTTATTTTTGGTATTTCGGATTATTAGGGTTTTTAGGGGTTTTGGGTGTCTTTAGGGTTTTTAGATTTTGAGGGTATTTAATGCTTTTAAGATATTAACAACTATTTAAGGATTTTTTTGTTTTTTATGGTTTTTATGAATTTTATAAGGATCTTTTGTTTTTAGGGGGTTTAATGTCCTTTTAGGGGTTTTAGGTGTTTTAGGTACATTATGTTTTTTTTACGTTTTTAGGGGTTTTCTAGTTTTTTTCTTATTTTTATTATTTTATTTTTTTATTGTTTTTAGTGTTTTATTGGTTCATAGGGGTTTTATGGTCTATTAGGGGTTTAGGGTTGATTGGATTTTTGGGAGTGTTATGTGATTTTTCATTATTTTTTGGGATTTTAGGGGTTTTAGGGTTTTTATTACTTTTAAGGGTTTTAGGATTTTTATAGATTTTAAGGGGTTTATGGTCTTTTAGTGATTTAATTGGGTGATTTTCGAGTATTTCAAATGTTTTATTGTTTTTAGGGTCTCTTAGTGTTTTTGGGGTTTCCATGTTTTTAGGGGGATTTTTGGTCCTTTAGGGGATTTCATGTTTTTAGGGTTTTAATTGTTTTATTGGGTTTTTAGGGTTTTCTATTTATTCAAGGTTTGTATGTTTAGGGGGTACGAGTTATTATTTTTGAGGTGTTTTAGGGGGGTTTAGGGGTGTTACAGTTTTTATGGATTAAGGGTTTTTAGTGGTTTAAATGGTTTTTATTTTTTTTGGTATTTTTAGGTATTTGAGGATTTTATAGTTTTTAGGAAGTTGAGGGATCTTAGGGGGCTTGGTGATTTTAGGTGTATTTTTTGTTTTTATGGGTTTATTAGGGGTTCTATGGTTTTTTTATATTTATTACTTTTGATTTTTTTTGATATTTTTAAGTATTCTTGGATAATTAAATGGCTTCAGTGTTTTTATGGCATTTAGGGTTTTATTTTATTATTTTTTCTGTTTTGTGTTCTTAATGTTTTTTAGGTTTTTTATATTTTTTAGTATTTTTGATATTTTTATGAATTATTATGATTTTTTATGGTTTTTGGGGGTTTTTATGGTTTTATATATTTTTAGGGGTTTTAGGAGTTATTTGGGGTGTTTAGGGTTTTAAGGGTTTTTATGTTAATTGTATGGATTTTCGGGTATTTTAAGGAAATTTTGGGTTTGGTGGGGTTAGTGTATTTATGAGTATTGGGTTCTGAAAAGATTTCATGGAATTTAATAATAATTTGATTGTTTTTTTAAGGGTAAGAATAAAACTATAAAAAATGACTGATGAAAAATGCTTAAGGATGGGAAGGAGTGAATGATGCATTGGGTCAACATAGAAAATTTATCTATATCGACCACCACACCGCATAACTTTTTATCACTCTTTGAGGATTCCCTTAAACAAAATGAAATAATTTGTAGTGTCAGGTAGTGATTTATATCCTCGAAAACAACTATCCCCCATGAATGAAACCATTCACGAGACATGGAAAACTTTCTGGGATCTAGTAAATAAATTTCCCATAGCCCACTGTGGATGACCATACATCCTAATATCCAATCACTCAACTCATCAATAAAATCTCCAAATGGGATCTAGGGAAAGGTATTATTAAAAAAGATATGAAAAAATAGAAAAATGGTGCGAGAGCCATTGATTCTAATAAGTTAAACAACAACATATCATTAAATAAGAGAAAAGGAATTCACATGAAATCTACATTCGAAAAACCCTCTGTGGATGAAATCTCAAGTGGATGACCCCTTTGTGGTCTACCAACAAGTGTAGTGAAAATATTTGACAAGGAATCCATTACCAGAATAGGAAGATGCAACATGGGAGGAACTGAAGCCCTCCTTGAAAAGTGTTTTATGGGTGTAACCTAAGCCTACATGGAATATGCAATGTAGTTAGAACGTAGGATCATGTAGGAAGACGTTACATTGGTAGATCCTAGGCCCACATAGCAAATCTCTATACAGAGGCCACCCACAAACTCATTGAAAAACTCAACATAGAGGGGCCCCTTCATGCATATAAAAACCCTATGTCGAATAGGGTGTCCCTGAGTGTTTCTATTCCCAACTCTCATTACCATCCTCCAATAGAGTGTCCAGTCCCACCTTGGCCCCTCCATGAACAACCTTAATAGACTTAATCATCAACCCTTGTTTCATGAAACTCTATTACCAAAGTGGGAATCCTTATTAGGAATCAATCCAAGGCCACTCCAAAAATCACTGATGTGTATGATCAAATATCATTTCACATATGTGTGTCCTCTCAAGAATAAATACATGTGGTAAATGAGGTCCTACTGATAACCTCTATAAGAATGGGTATCTTCATAATGCTATCAAGAATACATTCCCATGGTAACATGGTCTTAACCTTGAATGTACTTCATGGACCTCCCCATTCTAGGAGGGAAGGGAGAGAACCATTCTTTCCCTTCACCTTGAGGCATTGTTTATTATACTACTCTACTTACCATGAACTAGTCAAGTGAATCCCTCCTAGAGTAAGCCACTAGTATATATTGTTGGATGTTTCACTCATTCTCTTCTTCACTGGTCTTCAGTATAATGATATGAGGATATGATAACATTACATCTCACTCTCATTACCTCTCATTTTAGGGCCAGGCCTCATCCACAATAAGAATATGATGATTTTGTGGCTTCCAAGATTTATATCTTTCTATTGATTCTCACACCAATCATGACTTATGTTGGCTTATAGTTTTGTGTTGATCATATCATCCACAATTTCTGAATTACCTAGGGCATCATTTCAAGTGTAAAAACCAAATAAAAGAATCATTTCATTTGTAATCCCTATCCAAAATGATAATCATTCCTATTTTGAGCCCCAACCATACCACAATAAATAATGGTCCTCATCAATTGGTTTTAGCCCCATCGAAGACCATATACGTGGGATTTCATTCTGAACCAAAATAGTAGGGTCACATCCACTCATAAGTCCATATTCATTCAATGTCAGTTTCATCACCATCCTTTTTTTCCATATTCTTAGTAAGGTCATATCTTTACCTGCGAGGCTGTATCTCTCCTACAAACATCACGTCACATTTTTGTAAGTCCCACACCATCCTTGGATAGTCATATCCTTCTTGTAAGTCCTTCTCACATGATATTTATCATTATGCTTTTTCCCTTATCACATGGTATTAAATGTTATGATATTTACCATTAAGTGGAACCAAATAATGTGGGTTATGATTCCTTTCAAAAGGATATGTAGTGATCCCCATTGATGGGTTTGATCCAAAAATTGAAAAAAAAACTTCTATCTCCATGGATGACGATAAATTCCACAGCACCTCATTATGTGGAAAAAAACCAACATTATAATATAAAATTACATTCATATCTATGGTTCAATGGTTGTATTGATGAAAAAACTCATATTCACATAGATAATTCTTAATGTATTTCATGGAAATAGTTGACTTTTATCCCTATGGTGAACAATATTTTATTCAAAAAAGAGAAAACGATTCATGATTATTTCTTAAATCTATAAGAGAGTCTCATGGGAGGTTATATTTCCACCCAAAAAGGTGCGATGATCCCAATTTTCTAACCTCTTAAAAAATGTGACTTCATAAGTTTTTTTGGCCAAATTCCAAAACTAATGTTTTCCTTAAGAAAGTTGGTCCATGAATCATCACTAATATAAGATTCATTGGGTGTTTTCAGCTCCATAACCAAAACCTATTGGAGACTATTCAGAAATGGTTAGCCTCACATAAATGATTGTGTAATATTTAAACCCCCCACAATTAGGCTGTCCAGTGTAATCATTAATGAAAAAATTAATATCAGAAAAAAAATTGTGAACCCGAAGTGAAATCATTTAACTATTGAATATCCCGCAAAAGATAAAAAGGATAGAATGCCTAATTCTCAATAGAGTAATTTGTTTTTGAAACAAGAGTGATTCCCAAAACATGACAATATTTTCAATTAGAAATATAAATGTTGAACCCAATATGAATTCCTAACCATGATGATTGTTTGTTCCACATGGTAGGGCCCCTTTCACATCCAAAATGTTGGATGGATGAACAATGGGATCAGTCATTCATGGTTTCATTTAAAGAGATGCTACTTTTTTGAGCTTGTCTTGATGGTGTTTTTCACAGATATTATAGGAACATTTCACTAGAACACTCTTTTGTCAAAATAGAGTTTCACCAGTTCACATAGACATGTTCATCATCAATGAACCATATCGGGTCCTCAACAAAATAGAGGATGTTATCGACCATCCTGCGTCTTCAAAAATAAGTCTTAATTTAACTGATATGGTTGTACAACCATAATGGCACTCTTACAACCCTATAGGTATCCCAATAGGACCATTCATTCATCAAGAATCAATAGTCACCTACTCAATGATTATCATTGGTTTAGAAGAAGAAAACACACATAGATGTCTCAAATCATTTTTAGAACTTGTCTATATAATATGATAATGAGTTCCTCCATTAAATTAGGGAGGCAGATGAAGTGGTCACCACATACATCAACCCGGTGGTACATGGGTCCTGCCTGAGGGATCCTAACAGTAACTACCACCATCAATTTTTCCTATCCTATCACACTCATCATGAAGAAGACAAACATCCACAAGCTCTTTCCCAAGTCACTCCGACCAGGGACCCCAAGACGACATGCAGAGGGAACTAGGTGAACAATATGGGACATGCCATCAATATTATTCATACTGAATAATCCTTGAAATCAAATAATATGGAACACTTGGAGTATATTCTAATCCCTACTCACACATATCAATCCCATTAGTCCAATATGGAAGCATACCATGATAAGATAATAATACCTAGCCATTAATATCAATATCATCGGTCAATTATGGTTGAAATCCATGAGTAGATATAAATACTTGGCCATCAGTATCAATCCATTCACTCAAATATGGTAGAAAACCATGATAATATGAATATAACTGCTCTCACATATCAATATAGTTTTTCAAATATTGTGGGAATCGAGTAGATTCAAATCCCCACTCCCACATATCAATCCCATAACAAAAATACGAAGATGTATGGGGGACCAAGATGACATACCTCGGCTATGAACCAATAAAAAACTCATATCCCCATCAAAATAACTGGATGGGTTCATATCCCTATACCCACTAAGGATGTTTATCATCATGTCCTTTTAATTATGGAATTTCAGACATCAATTCCTAACCATATACTATAAACCTTCCAAGGTGTAATCATGTCAACAGAAATTGTACGGAGCCCATGACCCCTCCTCCTCATGTGGGGAAACTCATATGTACAGTTGGAGGATCAATCAGGAGAAGACATGCTTACCTATTATTGAAATTTAGGGTCATCAACAATATCCATGATATATGGACAAACCTATTGGGGAAAAATACCCATTCAAGCTAGGGATTACTGGTCCATTTTAGGGGCCACTCTAGGGAAGGCATATATCCCAGTAAGAATTCCAAAAAACGCATTGGCTTGCTTCGATAGCAACATAGAAGTCACCTGAACACACTACCGTGTATGGAAATCTCCATTCACAGCATGAATTTTTTTCTTCCCATGAGAAATCATCAAAAAATAAATCCTACATTGGGAAGATAAAATGTAAAAAAGAAGAAACATGTCTATTCTCCTTTACAATATGAAGTTCTTAGGGAAATTAAAAATCTATCAATAGTGGCCATATACACTAGTGATACCTTACCAAATTAAATAAGGTACCTTAGTAGTTTTGAAGGAACTCCATTTAGCATGTATACCATCAATTCTGGAGGTCTGTCATGTGATGATTACCATGAAAAATTTTCATCACGGGAACAATATGATGAATCATGAGAAAACATATCCTAATGTGTACCATATAATACCTCAATGTGGAGAGAAGATAATTCAACAAGAAGATATGTTCCTTACCATACCAAATATTAAAATGGCCTCATATTTTGAGGCTCTTGGAACAATGGTGTCAGCCATGTCTGAAACCTAATCTATGATAGGTGACATTTGTTTTCATCAACAAGATGATTAGAGGAAATATTCATCCTCTAAACCACCTCCAAATTATTTCCATTCCAATGAGAGCCCTACTATCCCCAATTTATATGAAAAAAATCATGAACCACAGAAGTTGGCCCGATAAAGTAGAGGAATATTTGGCCAATGAATAGGAAAATATGATAAGACAACTATATGGGGATAATATACCCATTATATTTTGTCCCCCAACCACTTCACAATTCGATAGTCCAAAGGAATTATCAGAAGAATTCATACACAACATCCATCTGAATAACTAGACAACTCTCTACCCCTAAATTTAACAACATTACATTAATAATAGTATGAAGATCACATTAAATTATTTGGAGATCTTTGTCGTCAAATAGACAGGGAAGCCCATCCATCTACCTGGAGGCCACAATCAGAAAATAATTGGAAAAATATTTAATTGATATTACTCAATAAATTTCTTGAATTACATATATTAATTATTGATTCCCTTCTTTGTGTTCAAATTGGATTGTGGGGATAACATGGGGATAATCATTTAACCCCACACCATGGTTAGAACAATCAACCAAATTGAACAAATTGTAATCTTATTTCTATAGGGAGACTATTAGATAATTCCTCCAATGAAGAAATATGTGGCACTTGGTAGGAATCGGCCCTGAACAAGTCTCAAAAGTGTGTTTCCTAACGAGTGAAAACCATAAAAGACCTCCTGAATCATGAAACTATGAAAATTAAGAAAGCTTCTTGCTTAAGGGTAGATAATAAATAGGCACTAATTATGTCCTTGAATGTGGGATGATCACAGGTAGATTCTACATTTCACCTAGATCATACATGAATAAGGATAAGCCGTATCAAAAGAGTTGCAAGAGTAACCATATCCACAAAAATATGAGATCATCTCTGTCCAGTAGAGATGGATGAATTTTTAACATATATTTCACCTTAAAAGATAATGAATATGGATCAAGGCATGGAAATAGAAGAATGGGAGCAACAATATCCTGTAGGGATGTGATAATTTTTACCTCAAACCCATCCTAGGTGGGGATTAGTCTTTTCTCAATTGGGGAGGGGACACTAAGAAATGTTATCTCATAGTTTTCTTAGTCTCATGACCCATGCCTCTTATAAGGGAAAAATATGAAGAAAATAAATGGACGTTCCCCTTGTGTTGATCTTTTCTAAGAAGCCCAAAGAGGATCCCACAAAGGGAGAAGTAGATCTAGTAAAGGAACTAATGGCCCTCCTATCATTTCACGACATATAGGATTCTATCAATGGATTATGAGCTAGTAAATGTCAGGGGCATGAACCTTGTGGACAGAGATAAATATATCTCCAACACCAAGGATAAAAGAGTGGATTTTCCAAGCAGAATTTGGTCCACACTAATGTAAATGATGGAGGTATACTTACTCAAAACCAATGAATGGATATAAATCTACAGATAAATTCAACCACTCCATTGCTAACTCTTTTGCATTTATCCACAAAAGAAATGGGTAAAAAATTCTACACATGATATTCCTATTGAAGAGGTCAAAAACCATACACTCCAAGAAAAATTCTCTTAGTAAGAGGAATATAGGAAAGATTTGTTAAAAATCAATGCATAACTACTCTAAGGTGTCATTCTATAGAATATGCTTTGTTAGTAGAGACTCAACATGCAAAACTAGTGTACCCCAATAACAAGAGTATATCACACTGACTGAAGTGGATCTATGACTTCCGCTCAACCTCGTTCCCAGACCGTCGATTTTCCTATACCCAATCACAAACCTATATTAAGGATTACCTCCAATAGGGAAACAACCAAAAATTATTCTGGAGAACCCATGAAAAACATCCCCTTCTTGGTGTCATCCACAAATATTAGTGGTGCCATTACATCAGGCCCAACCTATTTTGGGTCCTATTTAGGATCATGTTCAACCATACATTCATCATGGGATTATGTACCCCATTGAGTCATTGTATTCTCTATTGGAATCTTTGGAAGAGGGGTGGGCACTAGAGTAGTATAAACGGAAACCTTAACCAGAATGGGTGACTAGAATTCCACCCCCTTCAAATTTCGTAAAACCTATCTATCCATTATTCAAAGGCTAAAGTGGCTCCAAATAGAATATAATGAATTTTGTGTCTCGTTTAGATCCCATGACAGGATCCCATCATCAATAAGAAGCAGTGAAACTTAGAATCTTTGCACATACCCTACATGGGTCATCCTTTATATGGTCCACAAATTTACCAGATCGATCAATCATGGGATGTGGAGACCTCTTTTAGAAGAGTCTCTTTAAATTCAACTTAACATTAAAAAAGATAATGATCCTTGACCTATCTAACTAAAAACAATGATAAAAAGTGGGGGTATTGGATTCAATTTATATAGGGAAGGGGTTGACCTATTCCTTGAACCTATAGCTTCTACAATACTGTTTGATTTCTATTTTCATTTATAACATTTTCAATAAGATAAGAATAATGACCATTCTATTTTGATATATAGGCATGTTTTGGGATCTCCCAAAAATTGATCAATGAATAGAAGATTGCATACAGTGGACCAAGATCATGTCTTGAATGAATCAACCCACCAAGGGAAAGAGGATGGGAAAGGAATAGGCTGCATCAATCACACATAAAACAACCTCTATGTCAAATCAATATCAAAATCTAAAACTATATCATTTGGTACTGCCTAGGAACCCAAATAAACCATCACCTTGTTAGGATGAGTGGAGGGGAACCATGAGAAATCAATCTATGTAGCAGAATAATAATGTCTATTTGTTCTAATATAAGAAATTTTGAGGATACTTTATAACATCTATAGATAATGACATACTCTATAATCCTGATCCCAAGAGGCCCAACCATGTGGTTCTTGATGATAGGCCATATTATTTTTCCTTTCACCATATATTGGGGAACACTATTTATTAATTATAAATCTTCAATGAAATTCTGAAAAAATGGTTGATTTTGGAAAAGTGAAGTTGGGAAAGCTTCTAGTACAAGTACCATGTGTTTCCTCTATAGCTCCTAAGGAAGGAGGTTGATGGAAAATATTTTCTAGAAAATTCACATAGAAGTTTGATGATTGGATGACTTGAAAGAAAATAATCCAAACTCATGATATCCTTCGAGCATAGTTGAGATAACCAACTATGCCCCTTACCACCCCCATCATGAATTGACCATGTCCACCAGCACCACACTACTCCATCAGACACTATTTCAAGAAACTATCATGATGTAAAAGAGGGGAGAAAATAGAAGAAGATTAACCTATACCATGTAAAATGTTGTATTTGACTCTATTGAACTTTATGCCTCCAGTCACAAAATAATGGGCATCACCCCTCCAAACTACAGTGCCTAAAGTGGCCATCCAAATAGATCTCTCATAAAATGTGGAAATAATATTCAAATATCCTAATATTATTCATTTAATGTATCCCTAATAAGATGATGATTTTGTAAATGAAATTGAGTTCCCTGCACTTGATTGGGGAACCAGAGGAAGAGGTATCATGAGCTGAAGATACATGAGAAGACATAGTCATGGTGGATTCCAAAATTCTAGCCACACCCCTACTCAAATTGTTAGTGTTGAGGAGAAACATAGATGATACCATCATCTAGTCCAATAAGAATAGGTAAATCCCACTACATATACCGAAATTCACCCTGACCCGATAAATCTAGAATATCAATCAAAAGAGGAACAAGTGTCTGGTCAACCTCTATAGGTAGGAATACCGGTTTGGACTAACCCACTAAGAGCAGGAGCACCTTTAATTCACATTCTAAAGGACGATCAATCTACATAAAGTAATTCATCCCCTGAAGAGTTTGTGAAAGGGAATCCCTATACCAGGAAGCATAGTCCCTTATTCCTGGAGTATAAAATTTAAAAGAAATTATCCCCAGTACCATAAATTTTGGACACCCTATGATTATCAAAAGTCCTCAGGGAAGCACTCAGAGATTCTTTGCTACGCCCCTAGAATTTTTAATATGACATATTTTCTAATGAGGTCTATTAGAAAGAGACCAATAATATGGAATTTCATGCAGTATTATCGTTAACATATAAATATGAATATTCCATTATATAGGGAAACATTAGACCATTTAATGTGTCTATTTAGATAAATGGTATCAATTTCCAATGAGATTTCATTGAAAATGGATTGAGAGTTAATCTCATTCCAGTATAGAAACATCACTAGTTGAGATCTAGCAAGGCCAACCTAGAACCCTCCACCCTAATGCTACATGGCTATAAACTACGGGAGAAAATTCTACTGGGCCAAATAATGCATGAGGCTTAGTTTGGGGACCTCATATTCGACTTAGAATTTTTAGTTTTTGAAATGATATATAATTCAATGCTTTTCTATGACGGCCTTGGTTTCATCAGCATGAAAAGGAACACTCATCATACCATTAATTCCTAGAATTGTATTTTAATGGAAAAATTAGAATATTTCACACCAATATGGTCACATTCGAATCTTATGAGTTGTATTATATTGGTGCAAAATTATATCAGTGGGAGGGGAAACTACCCATGATTGGTGATGTCGCTGAGGTCACCTACCTGAATGGTTTGTAAATTACCATGACCAAACCGTTCATGAAATTCACCAAAGATTATTTATTGAACATCTATCAAGTCAAGAACTTGGGCATGAATTCGGTAGAATATTCAGAAATATTTAAGATATAACTCATAAAAATTGAGCCTAGTAATGATGTAAATAAGGTTAACTCTCTATAAAGTGGTAAAAGCTCAGAAGAAATTGCCATCATTCTATCTCACGAGTTTCCACAAATTCTAGCCTCTTCAGCTGGATCAAAAGAAGACATTATGTCACCAGGGGAATGTGAAGATACTCATTATCTTCCCCTTCTCTTTCCTTTGAAACATCAAAAAGACCCCATATTATCTATTGGGTCTAATAATGTTTTTACATTTTCCAAATTTCAAAACATTGTCCCCCTAATGACTTGGGATATATTATCCCATTATTTTCTCCATTATAGAATAGGAGTGTTTCCTCTAGAAATGGGGATGATCTCATTGATTTAAGATTCAAACATTCCAAGAGGTTTCTAATAGGTTTGTTCTTATAACCAAAAACATCCAATGATTCCACATCCATTTAGACCTATTTTCCAAAGGTAGGTGCTCATTAGATGGGAATTGATGAGACTTATGAATTTGAATTGGTCATGAGGATGGGAGGTTGGAATCATCACAACTTTTTGAGAGGAATTATTGTCTACTCCAGGACTCTCTTTATAGATTTAAGTTATGTTCATGAATCCTTGTTATATTACCAAATATAAAATGAGATTTCCTTTAGAACTAAAAATAAATGATTAAATATGTAGGAAATTTAGAGAATATTTTATATGTATTCAAGGTTCATCATCGATAGAGAAACATCTATATTTGTTAGGGATTATTAGTCAATGGTATCCTTCAATACATAAAAATCTCTTGGTCATTATGATAACCATACTGGTTTTAAATCCACTCAGTGGGGCACTTGATGTTTGTTATCATTCAGAAAGACAAGGATTATTTCAAAGTTGGGATCGTACCCACAAATGGGCTACCTACATATCCTTTGTTTTGGAAAAGGAATCAGAACCCACGTAGTTTGAGTAACGGATTATGATGTTTAGGTACGATTGATGGCTCAAAAAAATATTTCATAATTACTTTTACACTCTAAGCTCACGTGATTCATGCTCAGTGTGAGAAACATGAGGTACTGGTAAAACCAGAAAATTGTGCCATGAATGATGCAATCATAAGAAATGATGTAAGTCTTATGTATGTGTGACTGAAAAAATAGATGAAGATTAAGATTTACTTCAGGGATGAAATCCAGGAACATGGTCTATAAAGTTATATGTACTTTATGGATATTTGGATACTCTAATCTTGGGGCTTAACCCTAAGGAAAATTCCCAAGTTAGGAAAAGACTAATGATTGGGTTTTACTCCTGAGAAGGAAGCCCAGATCAAAAGTAAATTAGGACTGGTTAAGACAAATTAATATTGGGGCTTACTCCTGAGAAGGAGGCCCAGGTTAAGGGATGTGGGGCTTACTCCTAAGGAGGATGCACATATTTGTAGACTTTGTGACTTGGGCTTACTCCTGAAAAGGAAGCCCAGGTTAAGAGAACCATGGTTGGGGCTTACGCCTAAAAAAGGAAGCCCAGGTTAAGGGGATTATGAGTGGGGCTTACTCATAATGAGGATGTCCATATTAATGAGGACTTGGGGCTTACTCCTAAGGAGGATGCCCAAATTAGTGAGGACATGGGGCGTAATCCTAAGGAGGATTCCCAAATTAATGAGGACATGGGGATTACTCCTAAGGAGGATGCCCAAGTTAATGAAAAGTTGGACTAGGCTTACCCTTGAAAAGGAGGCCCAGGTTAAGGATTCTCTCACCTTAAAGGATGAGGTTGAATGAAAGAATTCTCTAACTTTTGTGATGTAATGATGTGTAAATCACTAGGTTTTGAGAGATGTTCCACCGAATTCCTTTCAGATAAGGAAGCCAACAAATAAAATCATGCCATAAATGGATTTAGAGAGAGTTATGAAGGTTTAATCCTAAAGAGGAGAGGTGAATAGGTGTTACAAGGGTGAAATGGGCAGGAAGGGCACCGAAAAAGAGAGGGGTGCGGAAGTCCTGGTGGGCGCGCAGGTACTGCGTGGGCATGCATGTTTGGGTCGCGCAAGTATACATACGCGGCACATGGGTACTTGCGTGACTTTTATCCCTTGGGGTAATACTTGGGAGAGACTTGGCTCAAGCCCATGGTACTATCACTAAGGGATTACAGAAGTGTGGCGCACAAGTTCTAGTGAAGGGGCAAGGTGGCACGCAAGTGTGGACATTTCCCTTAAGGGATGGACACTCAGGTGCACATTTATTGATGGGTTTTGACACTTAGGCCTTCCTCCCCCTCTTTAGATCTTCCGTTCTAGGTAAGAAATTACCATAGAAGTGTTCGGAAGCTTTGAGAAGAGACTAGGGTGCCTGGAGCTCAAATTTGAGGTTCTGGAATTTTTCCTCCCTCAAATGGGGGGCCCACATAGGTATTTATAGGTTAGAGAGACCCTGGGAGAATTTTCAGAGAGGGCGCGCAAGTCACCTGCGCGACCATTAGGCAGCATGAATGTGTACTTGCGCGACCATGAGGGAACTTGCGCTACACATGTGCATTTTAATCCTTGTTCATTCCATTGTCAATTTTTGATGTATTATTCAAAAGATGAATCAATTTTGAGCTAATGCATTTCCCTTTCCATTCATTTAGACAATGTTATGTAATGGAGCGTCAACAAAAGTCCCCACTCAGAGTTGGATCCGAAAGAAATGGGGATGTGACTCTGAGGAAAAGATGAAAATCAAAGTGAAAGTGGTGCACAAGTACTAAGTGCGCCACTATCGTCACGCAAGTGCGAGCCACGCAGGGTTATGAGCGTGCTGGCGTTAGGTGCGCAGGTGGGCGACCTGTCCTATAAATATATGGCCATTCTCGCACAAAGCACCCAGATTTCGAATTTTTAAGCTCTCGCATTGCAAGTTACCTTCACCGCATAGGTTTCTCTATTTTCAGCTGTCTCTTCACTGTCGCGCTACTGTCAAGGTATTTGGACTTGCACGGTGATACTTGCACGCCAAAAACATGCGTGGCACATCCACACTTGCGCGACATATTCATACTTGGACGCCAAGATTAGACTTTCCCGCCATAATTCCTTAGCCATTTTTTTTTAATTCATTCAAAAATTTTATGAAAAATAAAAACATTTAAGGGTTAATTTATTCAACTTTTGTGCAGATTCAATGGCTCCCAAGAGAATTAGAATGACTGATGAACTAGAAAGCAAGCAACTTGATGATATGATGATCATCATTGGACATGATTATTATACCATCTACGATAGTACTCTCCTGGATTTAGCCAAGTATCTGAAGAAATATCATCGTTACTTCCCCCAGAGCATTTATCTGCCTTTGTATGGATATGGTCATCTCCGAGATGTTACTATTCCCAAGGAAAAGAATGATCTACCACTTTCTTGGTTTCAGAATTACACCAACTTTTCTTCAAAAAATATCTCATGTTGAGTAGTATTTATAAATGCTGGAACAGTGGAGAAGGCTCATATGATGCATCATTGCCCTTTTATGCCAGATCTGAAGCCTTATAAGCCCAAGATGCAACCACATTGTTATCCCTCAATTTCCCAAAACTCTCAGATGGATCAATCCAATGGCTGGAAGAAGAGCTAGGACTTTCGCCCTGGAGGAGGTGTGAAACCAACATGGATGAGGGCATACAGGTTGCAAAAAACCTTTGTAGAGTTTTTCGAGGATTTAAAAGGATTTGCGATATACTAAGCCGTCTGGGTTGGGAAAACATACGTTTATAGACATGATAACTTTGTGCCGGAGATACTCAGCCATTTGAGCCCAGAAACCAATTCATTCCATCTGAATCATGGAGAAGTAGGAATCAGTCTGAGGGATGTCCATAAAATCTCAGGGGCTCCAATTTTGGGTGATATGTATGATGAATTCATCCCTCTCAAGGTGACTTGGAATGATTTAGAGAAGGCTTCGACTTTAGTTCGGTAATTATTTAAAATCTTTCATAAGATCAAGAGTTTAGAGACCTCCTTAACTCATTCTAGGAATGATATTCATCCAAAGGAGTGGGTGGATATGTTTCTTATCGAGAAGCAAGAGAAAGAGCCGAAGGAGAAGGAGACAGGATCCAAGAAGAAGGGGCCTAAGGAGAAGAGTCCCACACATCCTACCACATGTCCCAAAAATAGAAGAGGGGTGCTCCAGGCACATTCTGGCTGACTCTGGAAGCATGGGAATTTGAGAAGTGGGGATATGAGGAGAATTAGATGATCCCAAAGAAGCCTTCCTGGCGAGCATTTTGGCCTTGTGTCTCAGTGTTTATCTTCTGCTGGTCAAGGACTCGAAGGGAGGCGTCAGGGCGGGAACCTTTGTTATTGCAGCCAAGTTGGATGAGGGAAATATGGGTGGGTTGGCTACCCCAATTTTAGGAAAGATTCAGTGGATCTTACTCCATGTATTCATGGGTAAGTCTCCATTGAGAATAGTGGGACCATTCCAAGTTTTGTGGGGATGGATCACCACTCACTTTAGGATGTACAATGTACAAAATGGAGTACATATTCCAGGAAGTTCGTACAGGCTGTTGGTGTAGGAATTCTCTGAAATTTATCCATTAGTTCTAAATGTTTATGACATGAAGGTGAGGATGAGCATGTATTAGGAATTAAACTTCTTTCCTTATGGAAATCCACCAACTGGGCGGTTTGTTGATGATGGAACAACCAGCCTGGATTTGAGGACATACATGTTGGCCTACAGAGATGGTGTGCTGGTCACCAGGATTGATGGAGATATTATATGCGAGGCCTATGCTCCATATATATTTGCACATCAATTCAAGTGTTTGTAGTAGACTGCTATATCTCCCCCTGTACATGTTAGGTTAGAGCAACATCTGATGGTTGCCTAACAACTATGGTTGCTGGGAGAGGACTAGGGAAGTGTTTGAGCTACCAGTTGATAAAGCATAAAATAACTTGACTACATGGTATGCCAAGCAATGGATTGCATCATACCCTAAAGGGGTGCTGAATCACCCGGTTTATCTGCTGGGGAAAAGGAAGAGGGCTGTAGAGAAATAAACTCTTCCTCATGAAGGGGATGCTTCCCCACCTGAATCTGATTCGCCGAATTCCTCATCTATGACTGATTCATCGGATTCCCAAGATGGGGATGATGAGTCACAACAAGCAGCAAAGTGGCCTCATCCCCGATATAATCCTCTGATCAGAATCAAAGGACCTACTCCATCAACACCTGGTTAGTTACTTAATTGTGGAAATTTATTCACTATTACTTTATAAAGAAATATGCCTTATTTTCTTATTCTCTATCAATAGGTGGAGGAGTTGGGAAGAAATTGAAGTCCAAGATTGTAGGACCTTCCTTAAATCCTTCTGGTACACATACTGAATATCTATGACCAGAGGCTGTCCAGAAGTGGTAGAGCATATACTGTGGTATTGAAACTGCCTGGCTGGATTTATGCGAGGGGTTGCACCTCCCTAGAATAATGAATCGTCTGGATTCTAATGATATCAATTTTGAAGATAGCCCCGATGAAGTGCAAGATTATATTAGAGAGCTGGAAATGCTTATACATGCCACCGATGATTCCATTATTGTCACCAAACGGGTGAAGGAAATGATTTATCGTGGTGCCGATGAGGGGATTGATGAGGAGTGGAACGATTATGTCACCCCTGAAGATGTATGTTTTCATCCCTTATTTTCGTTGCTACTTGATTTCAATCGAAGATTTGTTATTCAAGGATGTTATTTTCTTCATATTTTAGCTTACAAAGAAAGGAATTAATGAGGTTCCTTCACCACAATATAGCCCTGGTGGTACTTCCATTGGGGCTACTGCTGAATCATCTCACGAGTTAGGTGAGATATATCCAGGCCAACAGGCCAGGAATGAGGAGATGGACATGGAATTCCATTCTCCAATTCCAGTGCATATAATGGAGACTGCCGACACTCCCAAAAAAACAAAGAGACAAAGGCATCGAAGGAATAATTCCACAAATAAATGCTTCATCAGTAGTGGTAAGTTTTTTGGATAATAATGAGTCTTAACCCATGAAAAGGTTGCTCATTTTCCTTGGAATTGTAGGGGCTTCTTCAATTTCCCCTCTGAGGGAGAGGACTGATCCTCCTTTGAGGACCATGAAGGGTGATGTGGAACAATCACAAATTCAGGATTACATGGAAGCTCTTGGAGAAGAGCCATCATCTGTTCCCAGTATCCCTCCATTTACTGTTGCAAGAAGGAAAGAACCTGCTTCTGGGAAGTTAAAAATGCTTCATAAAATGTTGAATGAAACACTGAATGACTTCCATTTTGTGATACTTCAGGTTCAACCCCTACATTAGAGCATTTTGCGACTATTGCAACTGATGCCACGATCTTATCTGAAGTTTCTTTCTAGGGTTAGGGACTGCAGGATGAGGGTCGCCAAGAAGACACATCAAATGCTCCCACTGGTGAGATTAACCAGGATTCTGAGATGACATTAGATGAAATGATGGAACTTGGATCATATTTCGAGGTTTTTATAAATCATGTTAAATTACTATGTAATTTAGAAGATTATGGACGTGAGTGTTATCCTTAATCCTATTAAGAATAATGTCTTATTACATGTCTAATCATGATCGGTTCAAATGTGCAGTTCTGTTTGAGCAAGATGCTGACTACCTATGCCTGATGGGGGTACATAAAACCCTACCATTGTAGAGACATTAGCACAAGTGGAGAAGAACCCAAAAGAGCATCCTCAAACTCATCTTGAAAATCCTGTTGAAGCTAGGAATGATGGAGAGGAGCCTTCTCAGGTTGTTGATCTACCGTTGGGTAAGGAATAAAAATATTTGTGATTGTACTTAATTTACAAGACAACCTATTAACTTTTGTTATCCTTTGAAACTAACCAAAGTATTAAATTTATTATGTAGGACCATCAACTACAGTGTCTAGATCTGGAGGTGAGGCCTCAGCCTCTAACCCAACGGGAATCAAATGTGAAGAAACACGGGTTAGTTGGGAAGGAGTAGAACATGACACTTCCCTAAGTGCCATAATCCCAGATTATACTCCCCCCTGTGATAGTGACGCTGAGTCGAACCCGAATGTTCAAAAGGCATTCCAATTTTCACGATGCAAGGCTTGGCAGAACATATGTAAAATCATATCTGAAGTGCCTCTGGAGGAGTTGTCATCGAAGATTCCCCAGCTGTCATCCCTATTCGTCATATTGGGACTTCAGGGTTTTGGATATGAAAAGATCCATGCCACTGTGAAAAAGGAAATTTTAGGAAGGGAGAAGGAGAAAAAGTGTCATGAAGATCTGAACAGAGTGATGTTGTCAGCCAACATCAGTGAATTTGAGGCTGCGGTATCCCGAGCTGAGGCTGACTATGCTGCCAAATTGAAGGAGCTGAAGAATAAGATAAAAGATAAAGTCATCCAGCAGGTGCACCTCCTGTAACAGTTAAATTCTGTTACTAGGGAACTTTAACAACTCAATAATTCACTCGAGGGAGCTCAAACGAATGGGATGAATGCCATTTCAGATGCCAACAAAGCACTCCATCTGGCTAAAAAGAGTAAAGTTAGTCGAGTGCATGAGCTTCAAGTAGCTGTTGATAAATCTCGGGATGTTGTTCATCAAGTGAAGACTATGTTGATAGCCTCTTGTAATCTCTTAAAAAAGATAAGAGAGTCCAGTCTGTGGATGTCCTTCTAAATCTTGTGCTTCAAATTGAATGAACGCTATCATCTTCAATCATTTATGCACGTATTTTCCTGCTACCTACTTTAAATTCTTTTACCTAAGACAATGGGCCTAATAAGCATAGTTTGATTTTTTACTAGGATTATTATAAATAACCCTACATACTTTTAATATCTTAATTTCTCAATATTACCCAAATCATACAAAATGTATGTTTAGTGAGCTGGAACTTGACTTTTATTTAGAGTTCCCTTGTCTTTTGTGGGCAGTTTAAAGTCATGCATGTCGGACATAAAAAGGCTAATGTTTAAGGTCAAAATATATTTGACTAAAATGGATTAAAATTGAGTCAATTATATGAAAATTTATCTGAAAACATATTACCACACTCAAGTATGAGGGAAAATATGTAAACTACATCTTAAAAAAATTTGAATTTGAGGAATGATATGAAAAAGAGCTAAACGACATTAGAATAAGTAGTTCCCAATAATGAAGATACCATTATTTATCAAACCCATTAGGGTGTTGAATTATGCAGGGCCACTTAAGGGCATTGGCAGAATAGTAAAATAAATAGCATCTTTTGGTTGACAGGTCCATTATGTAGACTACTTATGCAAGGCCGCCTAAGGGCACGTGCAGTATAGTCAGGCAAAAGAACTCTTAGAAATTTACTTTTCTACTACTAAGAAGCCAGTGAATGTTTATGAGGATTCATCTTTTCCAATGTATAGAGTTTTATATATGGAAAGAGGTACTTGAATATGGAGATGATATTTTCAATCAAGATTGTTTAAGAATTGGATGAATGTTACTCCTACGAAGGTCTGACCCAAACATAAGGAAGGAAAATATAAGCCATAGACTTGAATACTTTCATATCATGAAAAGGAATATGGGAAAAATATGTTAAGGATGGAAATTTTTTCGGATCCCTACATATTTCCATTAAGACAAATAAGGACAAAAGAGGTTTTCCTCACAAGAATGAAGTTACCAATATTTAACATACCCATTATGGTGTTGAATAATGCAGGACCACCTAAGGTAATTGGATGCATAGTCAAATAATAGCATCTTTTGGCTGACAGGTCTGTTATGTAGACTACTTATGTAAGGCTGCCTAAGGACTCATGTTGCATAGTCATGCAAAAGAACTCTCAGGTATCAAGACTTTTGGGATTAGAAGTTAAGAAAACAATTATAAAGATCTGAAAATATTTAAGGTTAGGATTATGACACATAGAAATGGGTATTTTTCAATGTTTGTAGAGATACAATGATCAATGAGGACTATAATCATGTTGTGGCTGGGTCCTGAATTGAAATGTCGGACTTCACTACGTATCCCATACGGATGGGAATCAATCCATACGTAGTTCTATAATTACAGTTTAACGTCGTGCGATACAAAATGATTGGAGATCATTATTTAGGGTCATAGAGCTCTGACCATTATAAGAAATACACAGTTTGTGTTTTCATGGGGAATTTTTAGCCAAGGGACTGAAAGTGGAATTTGGGGTTAGGCCCAAAAGACTTGGGGCAGGAATCGAGGGACAATCGAATGTTCCAACATATCCCATAAGGATGGGAATCAAGCCCACGTAGTTCTAGAAATACCCTCTGTACAAATTTAGATTGTACATGTGAAGGGTTCAAGGGGACATTAGTGAAATGATGGTTTAACCCAAGATAAAAGGTTCAGGTATTTCCATGTATGTACATAGTCTTTGGAATATTACATGATTTAAAATCAATGTAAATAATGATTCCCTCTCAGGTGAGGGTATCAAAGAATATTGTATTTTATTGTCGTACCAGACAAAAGTGTTGTACAGTTTAATGATGTATATCAAGGATGAAGGTGAACAAAGGTAATGATATTGATTCTGGGGGAGGTTTCAAGAATCAACATCGTATGATATGGAGGTGAACCGATGTGAAGAGATTGGTTTTGGGCTTGAACCATGGGAGGTTTCCTATGTACCCAGCCTCAAAGTCTAGGATCAAAGTCCGTGTTGTTCAATTAAATAATCAAATAGTGATCACATTGTTCATGGGGACAATGACCTAAAAAATGGTGTTGGTACATACGTGTGGTTAGAGGCCCAGATAGGGTGTTATGGTAGAAATTTTCTCTAAGCTCCCATGAGTCATACTCAGTGTGAGAAACAAGACGTAACAACAACCATAACGATGCACAGTTTAATGTCATGTAGGACATATGAAGGGACTACACAGTTTAAAGTCAAGTAGTTAGGACTAATGTTGCTGCACATTTTAGTGTCATGTAGTAGGGATAAAATACAGTTTAACATCATGTAGGATGTATTAAGGGATTTCTGTAATGTTTAGCGTCATGTAGTTAGGATGATGGGGACAATACAGTTTAATGTCATGTTGGAAAAAAAGAGAATTGTGCAGTTAAATTTCATGCAGGAAGGACAAAAGAGGACACATTTTAACGTCATTTTGGACATATTAGGGAACGTTTTCACAGTTTAACATCTTGTTAGACGAAAAATGGATGATACAGTTTAGCATCATGTTGGACGAAAGGGAGAATAGTTTATGGTCATATGCATGGACCTTGGATGGTGCAGTTTAACATCGTGCTGGACGTACGGGACATGAAAATAGTTTAAGGTCGTATGCATGGACTGTTGGTGTATTTTGTGTTCATACAAAATATTTCTCAAAAAAATTGGCATTGGTTGGAGTAGTGAGGAGTTCTCCATCCCTTGAGATTAAAGAATTAGATATATTGGAGTAGACCTTATATATTGAGTAAGGTCCTTCCCATTTTGGCTCAAGCATGGGAGGTTTCTTTCCTAGTGTCATTATAATTCTGAGATCAAATACCTCTTCTCCCTGAACGAATGAACGAAGATGAACTATTTTGTTGAAAGCTCGTGATATTCCATTCTGATAGACTTAAAAGTGGGGCAAGGTGCCCAATATTTTCTCGTCTAAATGTTCCAATTCATTCAATAACTTTTTGAGATTGTTCATCAGTAGATGATTGATCAAAAATGGCTACTCTGAGCGAAGGAAATTTAATTTCAATGGGCAAGACTGATTCTGTTCCATATACCAGTGAATATGGAGTTGACCGCATTGCAGTGCGGGTGGTGGTCCAATAAGCCCATAAAGCATGAAAGAGTTTATCAGGCCCTGAAATCTTGCCTTTATCCACCATCTTTTGTAGTATATTTTATAGAGTCTAGTAGAAAGATTCAATCTGGCTATTGGCCACTGCATGATACCGAGATGAATGGTTGGATTTGATGTCGTATTCTTGATATAACTTCTTCACCTCTGATGAACAAAAGTTGGTGCCATTGTCCCTCAATATGGTATGAGGGACACCAAATCTGGTAATGATGTTAGACATGATGAAGGTAACAATGCATTTCGAAATGACTTCTTTGAGAGGTATTGCCTCTACCCATTTGGAAAAGATGTCAGTAGTAGTAAGAGTATACATAAACTGCTTGGCTATAGCTGAAGGATAAGGTCCCACCACATCCATTCCCCATGTGGAAAATGGCCACGAGTATTTAACTGTAAGAAGCAACTCTGGGGGTTGATGAATGAAGTTGGAATTTACTTGGCATGAATGAGACTTCTTTGTTAAATCAACACCATATTGTATCATTTAAGGCCAAAAGTACCCAAGCCTTTGAATTTGATCTGACAGTCTATGTCCTTACTAGTGGGCACCACAAACTCCTGCAAGCACTTCTTTCATCACAACCATTGTCTCTTCACCATCAATGCATTTGAAGAGAAATCCATCAAAACCATTCTTGTAGAGAATTTTCTCTAGGTGATTTGGGACATCAAAAAGAGTAAAATTGACAACAAGTCTCCAAATTTGTTCTTTCTCAGCTCTATCAGGTGGAAGTGTTCCATTTTGAAGGTATTCACTGATAGGTGTCATCCATCCTGTAGTATGACAATATGGTTTAGGAATGCGACTAATTTTATAGATTTACTCTATTCTGATTTGAAAATAAGGTGAAATTGTATGAAGGTAGGCAATACTGATGGTTGTATCGTCCCGATTTGGATCTTCTAGAGTAGTGTTTATATTAGCCAGTGCATCAGCTTGGGAATTTTGTGATCTTGGGACATATGAAAATGTCTGTTCCGAAGGGAATTCTTCCATTAACTCTCTGACATAATCATAAAATGGGATTACTTCTTCTTTTCTAATGGAATAATACCCATTGACTTGTTTTATTACCATATCTAAATCACCTTTCACCTTTATGTGATTAACTTGTGCTTGAAGCACCAACTCCAAGCCTGTGATGAGAGCTTGGTATTTTTATTCATTATTTGTACCGCCTCCCAACAATGAGAAGGAATAATGTAACACTAACTTTTCTGTATAAATGAGCACAATTCCTAATCCAACTTTTTCGAATTTAGGATTTTCCATTTTCCTCCCTGTTGGACTTCTCGAAGCACCATCAAAGTATATATCCCACACCTGAGGACTATCATTAATAGTGAAGACTTCCTCATCGGGGAGTTCAATATTTGAAGATGTGTCTTCAACTGAAGGATGTTCAGTAATGAAATTATCCAGAGCTTGGCCCTTTATTGCCTTTTGAGACACATATTGAATATCAAATTGCTACAAAATAACTTCCCACCTTTCCAGACGTCATGTAAGCATGGGACGACTAAGGATGAATTTGAGAGGGTTATTGTGAGATACCAATTGGACCTCGTGATGTTCCAGGGAGTGTCTCAACTTATTAATTGTAAAGATTAATTCCATGAAGCACTTCTCAATACTTGAATTCCGGTTTTCTGCTTTAAGCATAGTCTGACTAAGGTAGTAGAGGTTATTTTCATTCCCAGCCTCATTCTTCTGAGCAAGAAAGGCACCCAATGATCACTCTAGAGCTGTCACATAAGGGATAAGTGGTTTCCTTGAATAGGTGTCATGAGTACTGATAGACTCAAGAGTTATTTCATGAGAATATCTAATACTTCTTGACATTCTTCAGTCCACTAGTAAGTTACTCCCTTCTCCATCAATTTGGTGAAGGGTAAACATTTTCCTGCAAAATTGGCGATGAAACGCTGAATATGGGCTCAATGTCCATGATTTCCTCTCAATTCTTTCAAATTTCGAGGAGGAGACATACCAAGGATTGAATTTTACTTCTCATGATCAACTTCGATACCATGATGGCATACAACAAAGCCATGGAAATTCCCTCGAGGTTACCCCAAAATCACATTTTATGGGGTTCTTCTTCAAATTATATTGCTGAAGTTTGTGGAATATGATTTCTAAATTAGCCAAGTGATTAGAACGATTTTTGGATTGGACCACCAAATCATCCACATAACATTCAACAAATTTCCTTAAAAAGGGTTTGATGATATGATGCATGTCACGTTGATATGTTGTTCCTGCATTCTTTAGGCCAAAGTGCATTACCCGATAGCAAACGACACCCTAGGGGTCTCTAAAGGCTGTAGATTCTTCATCTTCTAGATCCATTTGGATTTGATTATACCTGGAATATACATCCATGAAGGAGAGTGCTTTATAGCTAGTTGTTGCATCAATCAGATGTTCTATAATCGAAACTGGAAAATCATCCTTACTACAATGCCGATTAAGATCCCTGAAATCGATGAAAACTCTAATTTGTCGATTTTTTTTCTTCACGGGGACAATATTAGCCAACCATTTTGGATATTGAAATTCTTTGACAAAGTTAGCTTTTATAAGATTATCCACTTCAGCCTCAATTTTGGAAGCATAGGTTGGGTGTGTTCCTCTAGCAACTTGTTCAAATCCTCGATGTTCTTCTGGAAATCCCAAACGATGAGTGGAAAAATCAGGATCAAGCCCTGGAATCTCTGTATAGTTCCAAGAAAATATATCTCTATTTTTATTTATAAAGGAAATATACATCTCTTGTTCTTCATGATTAATAGCCGCACTAATTAAATTTGGACACGAATCTTCTATTGTACCCAGATTTATTTCCCTGAGTTCATCCACGGTGGTAGAGATACCCTCTTCAAATGCTGGAGGAGCATCCCAGAGATCTTCCTCTTCTTCTTCAACATGTGTTATTTCCTCTATTTCTACTTGCATAGTAGATGATCAAGCAGAATTTCCATGATCAAAAGAGATGTTAAAATTTGAACATCTTGAAGAAGAAGCTTCCATTTCCGACCCGATTGATGATGAAGGTTCTTCCTTGGGAAATAAAGAGGATATGATGGATTGATAATCGACATCATTGTTCACCTCTTATGTTTCTATAACTTATTCTGGCCTGGTTGGTGATGTATAGACTTGTTGGATTTCATAAGATGAAATAAAGACATCTCCATTTGTGCTTTCATCGTTGCTCAGTGAATCACCACTTTCTCCCATTCTATCTAGCTTGATTTCCGCAATTGACATTATGGATCTTTCCATGAGAGTATTTTGATTTGATTCTATCCTATATATTTGACTGATAGGTAACACATAATATATACTCACATGTGTAAATGGATTTAATGGAATCTTAACCAAACCATATGGAGCATTAACATTGGCAATCTCCCTTGTTGTCGATACCTCCTTTCCCCTCATGTGGTAGAATTCCGCCTCAATGTATTGAGATTCACATGTCTTGAATGGGGCCTTATCACCATAAAATGTCCCAAATTGACCATCGAAACAATACTTGAGACATTGATGGTATGATGAAGGGATAACCGCATGTTGATGTAGTCAGGGTCTTTCAAGCAAGATATTTAAGGCTGAGTCTTGATCAACAACCATGAAATCTGAATTGGATACAAGATCTCCAAACTGAGTTCTGAGTATAATCTCTCCTAGTGTTTCTTGTTTATTTTTATCATATCCTTGTAACATCATGGTAGATGGAGATAAATCAGATTCTGTGCAACCCAATTGACGATGTTTACGAATGTGCATGAGGTTTACTCCTGAACCATTATCAATGAAAGCTCTTTGGATGTCTACACCACTGACCTTTCCAGATAAGTATAAAGGTCTAATATGCCCATTCACAACATCATCTTCATCTTCATCTATGAAAGATATCACTGCATGGCATTCTGCAGGATTATTCTCAATGTGGTAGACTTCAGGTGTAGCAATTTCAGTTTCAAACTCTTGAGGACTTGACAAAGCCTCACTGAGTGCCTCCCGAAGATCCTTTGACAAATTCAAAGCATCCAGAATTGATAACGTGGCCGGTACATGGTCCAAGTGTTTCAATACATCATACTTTTGATCTAAAGGTCTGTGTTTCCCAATAAGAACATGTGGTATAGTAGGTGCCTTTGAAGATGATGCTTTGGAAGTAGATGCATCTTGTATCAGGATAGGACTTGGCAATATTCCTGGATTTGGAAGATTAGACTGATTAGATCCATTTTCTTGTTCATATGATTAAGGTGGAACCCCCAATCGTTCCCCCAGAATAACTGTGCCAGGACTGAATTTGCTATTGGTGGAAGAACATTCTTGTTCTTATTGAGCTCGTTGAAGGGCTCTACCATGATTTTATACTTCATACACAGTTCTAGAACGGGTAGAATTGGAAAAGTGGGTTTTGCGATATCCACGTCTTCCTCTGTATCCCAGACCCCTGCAACTTCCTCTAATTCTTCTATGTTGATATAGGCAATTCAATCTCATCGAAATCAAAACTACAACTGGTATAAGGATCTGTTATGTGAATCATATTAACAGAACCGAAGATTAAATCTTCATCCAATGAAGGCTCTTCCTAACAAGCCAATTTAGGCTATGCCATTTGGTGGGGCGGTGCTCGTTGCTTTGAAGTAGATGGCAAGAAATCTACCAGAGTCAAAGACAACATATGCATTGACACATACTCATCTTCTTCCGATTCCTCTTCCTTCCCTGAATTATGTTTCCCTTTTGAGGATGTTTCTTTTGATGGAGTTTTAATTGCGGCATTTACAATAGAAGACACAATTGGTTTCTTCAATTGAGTTCGCAAATTTGCATGAGTTCGGTTGATTGTTTTTTTAACCATCCAATCATCATATTTCTACACATTTTTGTTTTTGACATCATGCCACTCGCCTCTTTCTTCCGGATCTGTAGCAGTAACACATGCTACCTAAGTAGAAGAACCTTTCAATTTAACTTGTCCTTAGTCAAACATTTTTTGCACGAGGTCCTTGAAGACAAAACACTCCTAAATGGGATGCCCCAACATCTAATGAAATAGGAAATAATTGGGACGATCTTCATCTCCTTCTTTGTTTGGCCTCTTGGGCCTCGGAAGCTGAACCAAATTATTATCCAGGGCCGAAATGACGTAACCAGTAACTTTTTCATTTAGGAAAGAATAAAGTTTGCCCTTAAACTTATCAATGTGTTTCTGTCTTTTATTTCATTGATCATCTTGACAAAAAAATGTCTGTTGCTGACGCTCAGGAGGTGGAGCCCTTCGGGAAGATGAAGTCTTTGAAGTAGAAGCAGGTACAAGTGCCTGTTTAAGCATGACCATAGCAGTCTCTGCTCTAACCATTCTCCTTCTTGGATTTGATGTAATTACACGAGTTTTATCCTTAGTCTTCATAAGAGAATCTTTGATCTACTGAGCGATCAAAGTAAGGTATTGAAACCCTCCTGTGTAATTTACAGGGATCTCCAGTGTACGCAACTCATCACATAAATTTACCACACAAAATGGAAACAATTCTTCCTAAGGGAGTGCTAGTCTCATGGAATATGTAAATCCCTTTCAGCGAGAAATGAAATCTGAGACCCTTTCATTCTCCCATTGCTTAGAGTTTGTACGATCAAAAACTTTTGTCTTTGGAAACGTTGATCTGAACTGAAGAAGGAATTTTTGGTGAATATCCTCCCATCCGGTAATTGATTGGGATTGCAAGCGTGTGTACCAAACAAAAGTAGGTCCTTGAAATTAATGTACAAAACACTTGATCATAACTGCTTCTTGTTGCCGAAGGGTTCCCATCATAGGATCGCAACGAGAAACAAAATGTGTTAAGTGTTGCACTGGGTCTCCCTAACCATTAATGATTAGGAATGTGGTACTTGAAAAATTTTATGGGGGAGGAATTTCATCAACCCATTCAGGGTAAGGTCGCTTTTTTGGTTTATTTTGAGCACGCTTTCCCTCCTTATCTTCCAACCGAGTTGTTAATGACTCAATAATAGTTATTAACTTTTGAGAAATATCTGGTTGTGCTTGGACCTGAATAGGTGCACTGAATGGAGCTTGGAAAAGTATGGCATATGGTACTGCAACTGGTGGCAGCACTGCCAATTGTTGTTGCACTTGACCCATAAGATTAGACCTGTGAGGGTGTACTGATAAAGGAGGATATTCTTGATCCATCTAAATAGCCACAACAAATTCCCTTGTCTGAATGGATCCAACATGTTTAGGAGGAAGACTACCCTGGAGTAGTTCTACATTCATCCTTCTCAATTTCTTTCATTTCATCCTTCTGTTGTGCAAATCTTTCCTCTAATTAGAGCAATTGGCCTTCTCGAGAGGAAGGGTATGTTACCTGATTCATTCATTTCCCCTTGTTGGATCCCTTTCCGAGATGGGGAAGGGGTTATTTAAAGGATTACCTAGGTTCTGAGTAATCCTTTTTTTTCATGTACTCACACCTTCTTCATTTGTGTCTGTGCGTACAACTTCATGTGCGGGAACCTCATCATCTGATCCCTCTTAATAAGCCTCATCTGGTGGATCCACAACAACAACATTGATGAAATTAATTTATACATAACACATCACATCCCTTCTATCATCATTTCTGTGATATTGTCGTCTTCTATGTCTTTGATGAGACATTACCTTTTTTTGATTTTATCCCTTTGGAACTTATTGGAGAACCGTAATTTGGAGAGAATCTCCTGATAACTTGGCTCTTCGTTCCTCTGGGGGATTCTTCCCCAATCGAGAGAAGACTGACAGTCTATGAGTGAAGGATTGAGGATTTGAAAAAGTATCTAGTCTGGTGTACTGGGGCTATTCCTGTTGTCTTTGCTCAACTCCTCGAATCCTATTTGTTGATTCTGAGGGTTGGTTTAAAAGAGTCCCCAGTCTGGCAAGCTGTGGTGGCTCTTGAAATACTATGTCTGAGAATTTCTTAAAATCTCTCCTGATCTTTCGGACCTTGGTCCGGAAATTAGCTAGATGCATCAATCGACATCCACTTTTATCACCCAGTTCAAAAGACAGTTGGATGATTTCTGTTACGTCTGTCACTTCATGATGTTCTTTCTCCATACGAGAGGCTTGTTCAATATTCTCATTTTCTTGATGCAGGAGTAATTCAACAACATGTTCTATGTATTCATGATTTTGAGAGGAACTAGTTGAATCCTGTTCTTGGTCAAGGTTTTTATTACAAACAAAACTCATTAACTTTGGCCGGACATGGGAAATAACATTGCATGAAACCATTTTCGACGGGCATTGCTGACTAGAGAGCACAGTGAAATGTAGTTCTCCAGGAACACCCCATCCCCTGATATGAATACCAGATTGGGCATTGGCAATTAACTGGAAAAATTTTCTTAGTGCTCCAAGGCATGAACGCTGAATGGATCCTTGATACTTTTCAGCCTTAGGATATCGAGAGGTTGATAGAGATGCCAAGTCAATTTGTCATTGTAACCCTTCTATTATCTTAACATGATTTCCATATTCATCATAAGATAATAATTTTTTTTCAACTGACAAAGAGTTTTCAATATGTTGAGGCGAATATCATGAATTCCATCTTCCATCAACATCTCTGAAATTTCATACTGAGTGTCAGCCAAATGCCAAAACATGACTGGAAATTCACCTTTCACCAGTTGTTTTCTCATGTTCAGGATTTCCACTTTATCATTCAATGAAGATTCTTCTACCTGTTTACACCATAGTGGGTGCTTTCTTGTTGCTTCATCAGATTCAACAAGATTGGTAGTGTATCCACCGATCAAACTAGAAGATGAATGACCAAGGGATGGTTTGCAGAATGACCTACTCCCCGGTCTATCATCTGATTGAGAAAGTATTTCACTTTCTGATGGTAATGCATCAGACATGATTGGATTTACTATTGCAAGTGCCTTAAGATAAGAGGTATTTCTCGTCACTGCATTTTCTTCTGAAAATATTTCCAGATAATGCGAATCACTACTGCAGAGAGGGATTTTGTAGTTAAATTCATCATCATGGGGAGGACCACCATGATGGGCTATAGGAAAAGATGAAATCCCATTCTCCTTGATCTTCTGGCCACACAGATGGTTATTGTGGCTCTCATCTGAAGATGAAACATCAAGATCAATCAAAATTTCATGAAACAATCCGTCATGAGGAAGTGTCTGATGCAGAAATTCAGAATTAATGTTCACACTATTGGGAACTGAGGGAGTAGAATATTTAATTCCAAGAGATAATTATCTGAGGGAATTAAGAACTCCCGCATCGAGTAACGCCTTGTTACAAATTGGCCCTTCATTTCTTGACTGTGCTGGGTGGGTCTTCTTCTTAGATGCCTTATTACTCAATTTGGAAGGTGTGTGTGCTTTCTCAAGAGAAATGATCAGGTTAGGTTGATTATATCTGCACAAATCAGGTGTATGTGCCTGACTTTGTCAACCGTATGATATGGGGGAGTAAGCCCCAAAACCCTCTTGGACTGGAACGGATGTGTGTGTCTGTTCCGGAGTGAACTATGATGTGTCACTCCACTGGCAGGGATAGATTTATGTGTCTTTCGCTGAGATGCTACTGAAGTTGTTATAATATCCTAGAAAGCATCCAAAATATGTGCAAGTATTTTCTTCTACTCTTTCAACATTGATAAAATATGCTTGGTGACTTCAGCTGCCAGAACGGGGATATACATCCATTCCGTGCTTAGAGTAGGTATGTGTTCCTACATCAGTCCTCATTTTCCTATCAGGAATCCTGACAGTACACAAGTGTAGTGGCAGAGAGTTGAGTGTTCCTCTTGTTTATCACTGGAGCATTCCGGCTGACTTCTAAGAATGCTACCAAACGAGAATTTTGGTAGGCTTGATCCATACTAGAAGGTGTATGTGCCTGCTGATTGCATTTCGTCGAACATGGTTGACGAGCTCCACCATATGTAGTCATATGATCCTGCTGACTAGCTGATGATTTATAAACATGTTTATGTTCTTTTCTATAGTACTCCACCAGAATTACCTGGCAGGATTGGCGTGATGCTGCCAGACGAGTCTGCTGGACAACAGAATTAAAACAGACGGGTGTGTGCCCGCTCGTTTCTTTCCACCATGTTAGGATGGTGGACTTCTCCAAAGATGGAAGAGATGATAAACTGCTCACTATTTATAGGATTTCGCCTCTGGCGATTCATCTTGCCTGCTAGGGCTCAAGGAACCTGAGATGAATGTCTGGAGTCGAAACCCTCATCATGTTGAGGGTGCACTTCCGCACGTGTCTGGCGACGATTGTTGATGGGAGCCCTTGGTAAGGACTGTCGTCTCTTTGAATTAAGGCCCTGAGGGACCTGCTCATTCACCACCCCAGAATATGGGAGGGACTAGTTATTGCATTCCAGGGATAATGACCCAAAAAAGTTGGAGATAGTGATTAGAACCACCTTCTTCTTGATCACTGGCCATTACTGTCAGGACGACCAGGGTGAATTGTTCACTTGGAGGGCTTTTCGAGCAACCACTAAAGTCGGAATGGTAATGTGTTGACGGTACTCTTTAACCAGTGCATTCGATACCCAGCGTTGAAGAAGCTGAGTAGGTGATGTCATCCTTAGAGCGGACGACGATCCAGTAGGAGTAGCAGCAGTGGCATTCGCAGCAGAGGTATTAACAGATGTGGACTTAAGAAAATCCATTCTCGTAATGTAGATGATTTTGGAAAAGAGTTTTTTTT
This sequence comes from Viscum album, assembly GCA_963277665.1. Classification (NCBI taxonomy): domain Eukaryota; kingdom Viridiplantae; phylum Streptophyta; class Magnoliopsida; order Santalales; family Viscaceae; genus Viscum; species Viscum album. Next base: position 2,122,494,841 of record OY728120.1, read on the forward strand.
TGTTATAATATATGTAATCAAGAAAGTTTGGCCACTACATCGTTTGGATGAGCACAAATGTTATTGATATTTTTGTTGTCCTTCTCATTGAGTTTTAAATAAGGGCCTAACAAATAAGTAAAACATCATTTTATCTTGGTTAAGGTTTCACGTCGTGTTCACCATTTTTTGTTTCCTCTGGAAATGGGGATGATCTCACTGATTTATGATTCAAACATTCCAAGAGGCTTCTAACGGGTTAGTTTGTAGAACCAGAAACATCCAATGATTCCTTATCCATTTGGACCTACTTTCCAAAGGTAGGTGCTCATTAGTTGTGAACTGATGAGACTTAGGAATTTTCATTGGTCGAGAGGATGGGAGGTCGGACTCATCACAACTTTTTTAGGGGAATTAATTTCTACTCTGGGACTCTCTTTATAGAATTATGTTATGTGGGTAAATCCTTATTATATTAACAAGTATAAAATGAGCTTTCCTTTAGATCTGAAAATCAATGATTATATATGTAGGAAATTTACAGAATCTTTTATAGGTATTCAAGGTTCTTAATCGATAGTGAATTATCTATATTTGTTAGAGATTCCTAGTAAATGGTATCCTTCATTACATAAAAATATCTTGGTCATTATGATGACCATACTGGTTTTAAAGACATTCAGTGGGGTACATGAAGTTTATTATCATTCAAGATGACATGGAATATTTTAGAGTTGGGATCGTACCCGCAAATGGGCTACCTACGTATCCTTTATTTTGGAAAAGGAATCATAACCCACATAGTTTGAGTAAGGGATTATGATTTTTATGTACGACTGATGGCTCAAAGAAAGATGTCATAATTACTTTTACACTCTAAGCTCACGTGATTCATGCTCGGTGTGAGAAACAGGAGGTATTGGAAAAACCAGAAAATTGTGCCCTGAAATATGCAATCATAAGAAATGATGTGGGGCTTATGTATATATGGCTGCCAAAATAGATGAAGATTAAAATTTACTTCATGGAAGAAATCCAGGAACATGGTCCTTAAAGGTATATGTACTTTATGGATAATTTGATACTCTAATCATGGGGCTTACTCCTAAAGAAGATGCCCTTGTTAGGAAAGGACTTGTGATTGAGTTTTACTCCTAAGAACGAAGCCCGGATCAAAAGTAAATTAGGACAGGTTAAGAGAAATTAAGACTGGGGCTTACTCCTGAGAAAGAGGCCCAGGTTAATGGACTTGGGGCTTAATCCTAATGAGGATGCCCATATTTGTAGACATTGAGACTGGGGCTTACTGCTGAAAAGGATGCCTAGGTTAAGAGAACCATGAATGGGGCTTACTCTTGAAAAGGAAGCCCAGGTTAAGGGGATTATGACCGGGGCATACTCTTAAAGAGGATGCCCAAATAAATGAGGAATTGGTGCTTACTCCTAAGGAAGATGCTCAAATTAGTGAGGGCTTGGGGCTTAATCCTAATGAGGATGCCCAAATTAATGAGGACTTGGGGCTTACTCTTATGGAGGATGCCCAAGTTAAAGAAAAGTAGGACTGTGGATTACTCCGGAGAAGGTGGCCCAGGTTAAGGATTCTCTCACCTTAATGGATAAGGATGAATGAATGAATTCTCTATATTTTGTGATTTAAAGATGTGTAAATCACTAGGTTTTGAGATATGTTCCACAAAATTCCTTTCAGATAAAGAATCCAATAAAGAAAATCATGCCATAAATGGCTTTGGAGAGAGTTCTGAAGGCTTAATCATGAAGAGGAGAGGTGGATAGGTGTAAGAGGGGTGAAATGGGCAGGAAGGGCACCCAAAAAGAGATGGGCGTGCAAGTCCTGGTGGGCGAACAGGTACTGTGTGGCCCTGAATGTTTTGGTTGCGCAGGTATACCTGCGCGGCACATGGGTACTTGTGTGACTTTTAGCCCTTGGGGTAATACTTGGGATTGACTTGGCTCAAGCCCTTGGTACTATCCCTAAGGGCTTACAGAAGTGTGGCACGCAAGTTATAGTGAAGGGGCAAGGTGTCTTGAAAGTGTGGATATTTCCCTTAAGGGCTGGCCACTCAGGCGCACAACTGTTAATGAGTTTCAATACTAAGGCATTCCTCCCCATATTTAGATCTTCCGTTCTAGATAAGAAATTACCTTAGAAGGGTTCGGAAGATTTGAGATGAGACTAGGGAAACGGAGCTCAACATTGAGGTTCTGGAATGTTTCCTCCCTCAAATGGGGGGGGCACATTGGTATTTATAGGCTGGAGATACCCTTGGCGAATTTTCAGAGAGGGCGTGCAAGTCACCAGCGCGACCATTAGGCAATGCGCATGTGTACTTGCACGACCATGAGGGAACTTGTGCGACATATGTGAGTTTGAAGCCCTGGTCATGCCTTTGTCGATTTTTGATGTTTTCTTCAAAGGATGAATCAATTTTGAGCTAAGGCATTTCCCTTTCCATTCATTTATAAAATGTGACCTAAAAGAGCATCAACAAGGAGGAAGTAGAGTATGATCTAGAAGAGGAGGTGGAAGACCTTAGGGATACCCCTCCATCATTTGATGAGGGTGTATCTACCACCATAGATGAACTCAAAGTGATAAATCTAGGTGTGAAAGAGGACCCAAGTCCAACAATGATCAATACTGCCATGTATTCTGAAGAGAAAGAGATATATACCTCATTTATGATGTAAAACATTGATATGTTCACTGGGAATGTCACACAAATTCTAGGCCTCGATCCTAAGGTGTCCATCTAAACCCTGATATTTTTTGAAATATTTTTTAGAATTAATTCAAACTTTTTTATATTTTTCATTTCCCACAACACTGAATATAGCTTGTCTTATACAAAGCATATAAGATTGGCTTGTGTTACACAAAAAATCATTTTAATCTTATGATAAATGCAACACATAGATCGGGTTTTGGTGCATGGAACACTATCTTTTTCCTTTTTTATACACAATTCTGAGTTCCTTTTATAGATTGGGTAACACACAAGACCTAGATTTACCAAACTACAATATACTATTAATATCATTATTAAAATATTATTATAATTTTCACCTAGAAATTGTAATGGTTGTTATTAAAAATATTAATTAAATTACTAAAATATGTTTTACATATGTTAATAAGTATAATTACTTGGTTACCAATTAACTAGAAATGAATATAAAACTCTTCTAAATATATAGGAAATCATTTTCTAGAAAACTGTATTTATGAAATAAAGCATCTTCTACCTCAATAAATTAATTATAAAACATTTTTAATTTATTTTGATGATATATATATATATCTAATTCAATAAACCATTGAACATTCATCTTATTCTTTTCTATAGAAGAGATAATAATAAAACCAATTTTACCTATAAAGATATATATATATATATATATATATTATAAGGTAAATTTACCACCAATTAATGGAATTCCTATTTTAAATATAATTTTTGAAAATTTTATAAATTATATTCTATTAAATAAAATTCATTTTTTTAATATTAATTTCAAATATTCTTATAGTGATTTTTTTTTATTTTTTTGAGAAGATTCATTTTTTGATGAATAGTAAAAAATACTGTATTTTAATTGAAGACTGCATTTTCATATAAAGTATTTTTATAATTAAATTATATTTTAATTTTTTTAAATTATATTTATATCTATTATATATTTTAATAAAATTTAGTTCATTGGAATAAATTTCACATTGAAAATGGATATGAGAATATTTCAATCATATGAACATTTTCACATAAAACACTCATCATCTTGTCCCATATGTGGGATAAAATTTAAATAAATTTCTACCAATTTTGAATTTAGATAATTGAAAAAATAATTCCATATTTGGAATCATAATAATTCATAATATTTGTAAAAATTTATTATTGTGATTAAGGTAAAAAAGAGTTTACGTAGTGGTTAAAATTTAACCTAAGGGGCCAAATAACCATCACACATGTTAAAAATAAAATTTTGGCCATTTTAGAACATATAATACATTTAAAAGAAAATTTACCATTATTGGAAACACATGATGGAGAAGAGACCTCTGAATAATTTTTACCATTTTATATTTATCGAAATTTCACTCCTCCATTTTAAAAGGGAATTCACACCCCTCACATCATTACAACTATAAAGCCATTTTGATAATACAAAAAATGGGAAAAAAATATTAAGGCAGACTTCATATTATCCTAGAAGCATAAATTTTTAAATAAATAAATCCTAGTAGGTCCTTTGGTGAAAACCAAAAGGAATTAACCATAGAAGAGGAAACAACCTTCAACAAGAAATTTTGATTAATTTCTTTTTCCAACCCAAAAATTATTCTTATAAAATGTTTATATAAAAACCTAAGTATCATAAATATATATATATTCTTATTGTAATGGTTCTACTTACACATACACAATGTTCTATCAAATGGGATATGCAGTCATCATTCGTGTATACGACATACTACTTCCTTGCGAACCAATGTCATTTGTTCTTCCATTACCACATTTAAAGGTTGGTAATAATGGTGGAATAACTATTTTTATTTTTTATATATTATATTTATTATGTCTTTATTCCTATTTAATTATTATATAACACGTACCTTAATGCTTTCCATTTTGCGGGAGTACGATAATGTTGTGTGTGGACTTGTGGACAAACACCTCCTCAATGCAATGTGATTCATTCAAACATTACATGGAATGTATTAAGGGTGGGTTTAGTAAAATTATATGAAATATATAACATATTAATTATATGTTAATGATAATATATATATATAGATATATATAATTTTCTTTCTTTTTTTTAATACGACAAGAAAAAAAACCATGTTCCTGTGTATGTACAACATAACTTCTCCATAAACGGTGTATTCCATTTAATATTTATATATTTTAAATATGATTATATATAAATATATAATGAATCCATATAAAATTTATATATTGTTTTAATTTATATAAATATTTAAATAATTATCTATGTAATATGATCAAGAATAACAAGACAAAAAACATACAAAAAAAGTTGGTTTTACCTGAAACTGAACATTAACACAAAACTGTTAATAAAAGGGTAATATAAAATCATAATAAAAATCATATATGGTATGATATATAATAATAAGGTTTTATGGAATATTTATATTAAAATTGTATTTATTATATAGGAGTTTTGAATGTGTGTGAAGAAATTCCAGACATAAGTTAAGGGTTTTCTCGTATCAATTTTATTTATCTAATATATATGATTTATTCACCACTTATTGTTGTTTTGTGGTGTATATATTACCATATGACATGATATATCACGAATTTAATTTATTTAATTACAATAAATGCGTAAATTTATTTTATTCATTAAAAAATATCATGTTTCAAAAGATACTAAAGTAGAAAGGGGATTTCTAGCCTTAATTTTATTTCTGCTTGACTTATTCCATATTCACCACTCTTTTATTTTTTGTTGTTTATAGACTTCCAATGAATTTTTTATCCTATTTTTATACTAAATTTTATTTTTATTTAAATATCAATTTTATTATACGTCTTTCAATGGGTTTATCATTTTAAATTTAACAAATCGTTAATGTAGTTTTGTATCAATTTTCATTCTCTGATAAACATTCCATGTTATGCACCGTTGTTATTATATGAGGTGTATATACTTCAATTTGAAAAGTTATAGCATAGGTATAAATATTTTAATCATATTTGTATCTTCATTTAATTTTTTTATTTCATGAGTATTATGATTCAAAGTTACCAAAGTGGTAATAATTCATTTCTACAATTTCATTGTTTATCAGTATTTTTTAATATTTTGCTTCGAATGATGAAATATTATGATCCATATCTAAATAACTCTTCTGATGTTTCATAACATATATTTATATTTCATACAATCAAGTTATTTTACCACTTTTTTATCATTAGTACATAAGATAATTAAGAAAGTGTTTTTAAGAAAATGCAACTTTATCTATATTCAATAGTATATTTATGTTCTTTCAAACCCATGTTATCTATTTTTTTTTTAAAAAATGGTTTCAAATTATATTTTAAGATTAATTTTATTTAAAATGGTTTTAAAAATGATTTATGTTATAAAAAGTGTTTAAAATGATTTTCAAAGATTCATTTATATGTTTTTCATGTTATTTTCATAGAAAATTGGATTTTAAAATTATTTATATTTTACAAAAAGATTTTTTCAAAGTAGATTGGATGTTTTACTCAAGAAATGTTTTAAACGATCCAGTAAAAATTATTTTCCATCCATAATAAAATTATTTTATATAGTTTATGCTTTAACAGGTATATTATCCATGTATACAATTCATATTCATTCTTTTAATGGATTATGTTTTGATGGAATTATGCTTATGTAACACGTTTCTTTCCCATGAGTAAAACATATTTCCAATATATTATTATGAAACTGGTTTCTTTTTCTATGGGGAAAACATATTTTGAATATATTGACATGGAAGCCATCAATTATCAATGCGTTAAAGACATTATTAATGAATAATTATTTTTATGTTTTTTTATGATGATATGCATGCTCTGTCTACTTTATTCATGTTGTTGTTCATGAAAATTTCTTGTACAATGGGGTGGCCTAGATAGAGACTGGTAAGCCCATTATAGCTTATATTATGGGGTGTCCTTTATATCACTAGATAATCCTACTAAAGATTATATTATGGGGTAGACCAAATAGTATCAGGTAAGATGGTTACATCTTATATGATGGCGTGTCCCAGAAAGCATTGAGTGATCACATTGTAGATTATATGATGAGTGGGACCTATATCTCCCTCTAAAACATTGGTTAAATATTTATATCTTATAAGATAATTATGTAAAAAGTAAATGGAATCGATCCACTAAGGAATGATTGTGTAATCTGATCCACTATAAAGAATGGAATGAGACTAGGGATGGTTCCATGTCCCACCCAGTAGATGTAGTCCCCATGAAGTACCTATAATGTTTTGTAAATGAGTGTTGACTTATGGAAGGATTTTATATGATTATGTGTCTTCTGCAATTCCATGTCTTATTCCTCATTTATGCTTTAATTAATTATGCTCTGTATTACATTATGATTCATGTCTTATGAACTAACAATCTATATTCCATGACTCTTGATTACGATCTTTGATATGAAAGGTATGATCTTATAATGTTATGATCATGTTCTCATACCCTTATTCTCATGTTATTCTTATATATATACCTTATTTACCCTTACCATAAATCTTAGCTCACACTTATCTTATGTTTTCTTTCCCTAGGTTATGAAGAAAGGTTTTAATATGTATTAATAAAGGGGAATATTTGTATGGGAGATGTTGAAGATATTTATCCATGATAGAAGATTAATTTTCCATGTTAACAAATTCACTAAACTGTTATGGTGTTCATGAATGTTTTTTAATGTATGTAATATTCATAAAAAATAAGTAATATCCATGTTTGTTATTCCTGAGTCTCTATAGTTGGTATCGAAGTAAGGTTTTAGTCAACCATTGAAAACTAGAATGAATAAAATTAGTGATATACATAGGGATATTTTTAGTGATATTTCTAGGAATGAATCTAAGGATAATACTACTGTTTCATATATTTAAAATAATGAGTAATGATTTGATATCCGATAAATAAATTTTCTTGATTATGTGGTTTTGTGCTATGATAAGAGTTCCTCACACTATGCTTTATGGTCTTAGTCAAAGTGAGAACTAGAGGGAACATGGTTAAAATTGAATGTTTCAGATGTGCAGAGTATGGGAATTTTGAAACTTGATATAATAAGTGCAAATATCATGAATAGAATCTACATGGTGGAACGATTATTGGTTACACCAGTGAATATAAAGAAACTGTGAATGTAATGTGAGAGGTATGGGATGTTTTAACAATATTTTTTACATTAAAATTACGAAGAATGATTAAATTGTGGCTGAGGAACCTTAATACCATATTCTTATTTAATATTCTAGGAAAGGGGTATTATGGAATAAGATAATGAATCCTAAGTAATGGTTTAAGAATAAATTTGTATGATTGGAGTGTATACGTATTGGAATTAATGAATTATGTTATATGAATCCAATGTATATTTTTTCTATTAAGGGGTTCAAAAAAAATATTGAATGGTACTGATGACCTAAAAAAGTGATTTAATGGAAAGGTGATATTTTTATTAAGGGAAGGTCACCCTTAATTTGTTCCTCATGTTGGGAAAATTGTTCTTAGCTTGGATAACGAGATGATTATGGATAAAGTAAATTGTATTGTTCTGGTTACTAGGGAAATGATTACTGATTTGTAGAAAAAGTTTTCTATGTTATCTTGGATGGAGTTTACAATGTTTTCTATATTTAAGGAATCCAATAATAAATGGATTAAGAATGCATGAATATTTTCAATAAGTTTTTATAGTAATTATGTTTATTACCTTGTTTTAAGAGAAAAAATGATGAAGGTATTCTCGTGTTTGTTATATGAAAACCACGATATACATTATGATAAATGGGTGATCAATTCTAAGACATTTTTAAGAAATTCAGGGACCACATTTCTATTGTTTTGGAATTTAATATTTCAGAATGGTTTTAAGGTTAACCATTCATTGAATGGTTTGTGTTAAACGTAAGTTAAAATTTTAGACTTTAATGTATTTTCTCTTTATATGATTATTTATGAAAATTGGATTACGTGTGATAACCATTTATTTATTTTAAAGATAGATAGAATGGCTTATAAATCTATTTAAGGATATCATGATCTTATAATGATCTTGGAATGAAAAATTCATCTTAATTTCATAGAATAAGAGATGAATTAGAAATTGATCTAGGCATATACAATGGTGATATTGCATTGAAATCAAGTAATTTAATCTTCTAATTAAAATTATTAAACCTTAGGAAATGAGTCTTGAAATAAAATACTATCTCATTATAATAATTTTTTATGATTTCAATGACCTTTTACAAGAAACATTGGTTTAAGGCATTGTGATTATTAACATTCTTTTGACCATGTTCTCTACCACTTTCCATAAAAACATCATAGTTAGATTTATCTTCAATTTCCATGATTTCACTTTCCACCAATGTTCTCCTATGTGGAAACCTAGGTATTAGTTACTTAGGGTTAAAGTTATGTTTCCAACATTCCATTTTTAATGGAAGTTTTAGTATTAATTTTTATGATGTGGGATTATATAAAAGAAAAATTAAATTATAAAAAATTTAATAATCCAGAATAATTTTGAGGGTGTAAATAATTTTAGGGGGTAGAGTGTAACACCCTGATATTTGGTGAAATATTTTATTGAAATTAATTTAAGATTTTTTATATTTTTCATTTATCACATCACTGAATATATCTTGTGTTATATGAAACCACTTATTATGGTTTCTATTTAATGAAACACCATGTTAATCATGGGATACATGAACAACATATATTGTATTTTGATACATGAAAATCTATGTTTGTCTTGTTTCATACACAATGTCTAGTTCCATCAATATCTTGTGTTACACACAAGACCTAGTTTAGAAAACTACATTGTACTATTAATAATATTATTGAAATAATTTTATAGTTGTAACCAAGTTATTGGAATGGAGATTCTGAATAAAATTAATTAAATTATGAAAATATAGTTTAAACATGTATATAATAATAATTATTTATTGTCCAATTAACTATAAATTAAAATAAAACCAATTTGATAATATACGAACTCTTTTGTTGGAACACAATATTTATGCAATGAAGCATGTTTTACCTCAATAAATTATTAAAAATATTGATAAATTATTTTAATAAAATATATATATATATATATATTAAATTTAATAAAATATTTTTTTTTCATCTTATGTGGTTTCAAGATAATAGATAAGAATAAAACCAATTTTACGCATAAAGATATATATTATTCTAAAAGGTAATTTTACCACCTTTTAATGGAATTCCAATTTAAATGTAATTTTTTAATTTTTTCTATAATATAAATGATTAAATAAACTTCATTTTTTAAATATTAATTTCAATATATTCTTAGTGTGAATTTTTGGTATTTTTTTAGAAATTTCATTTTTTGATAAATAGTGAAAAATACCGAATACTAATTGAAAACTATATTTTCATCTAATTTATTTATATAGTTAAATTATATTTTTAAATGGTTTTAAAGTATATTTTGATAAATTATACGTATATTAATAAAATTTATTTCATTAGAATAAATTTTACATTAAAAATGGATTTAACTACATTTCAATCTTTTTAATATTTTCACATTAAAAACGCGTTGTCTCATCCCATATTTGGGATTAAATTTAAATTAATTTCTACCACTTATGTGTTTAAAGTATGGAAAAATTGTTTTCAAATTTTTAATAATAAATATTTATAAAATATAATAAATTCATATTATTTTCTGATAAAAAATGTTAGTGATAATAATTAAAATTATTTACAGAGATTAAGGTAAAAATGTGTTTATATAGTTTATAGACATCAACATTAGGGAAAAATAACATATTCACATGTAAAAAATAGATTTTCTATAAATATTTATTTTATATAATATATTTTCTCAAAAATTTACTTTTATTGGTGGAAGATGATGAAAGGGGGGCCTCTCCATAGTGATTACATTTTTATATTTACACAAATGTCTCTCCTCCTCCACTATAAAATGGAACCCACCCTAAAACTTATTCATACCTACAACGACATTTTTATGATCAAAAACCTTAAAAAAATAATCTCCCAACATCCCTAATTTCATCCTAGAATCCTAACTTTGGGGTTAAAGCTATCCCAGTAAGTCCTTTGGTGGAAACCAAAAGGAATTACCCAAATAAGAGATTACATCCTCCAATAAGAGCATTTATTTTATTTCATTGGCCAGTACCTAAATTAGTTTTTTTAAAATATTATATAATAACCTAATTATCCTAAATATAATGATATTTTAATATTTTATGGATTCTACCTACACCTTCATACACATCATTCAAATGGGATACATAATCACCGTTCGTGTGTGCGGCAGACTACCACCTGACGAACTGATGTCATTCATTCTTCCATTTCCACCATACAAGGTCAGTAATAAGGATGGAATGAAAATTTCTATATGATATATATGATATATATTATGTAGTTATTATTCTATAAATATTATATATCTCATACCTTAATGATTTCCATTTTGTGGGAATACGATAACATCATTTGTGAATGTTTGGACTACCCCCTCCTCAAAGCGATTTTATTCATTCACACATTACATAGAATGTATTGAGGGTGGATTAAGTATATTTATATGATATACATGAAATAATAAAAATAGTTTAATTATAATATATATATATATATAATTTATGTTCTTTCTTTCAATACGATAAGAAAATTAAAACAACGTTAATGCATAGGTACGACCTACCGTCTCCATGAACTGTGTATTACATTTCATATTTATATATTTTATATATTTTTATAAATACTTATATATTGAAAATATATAAGATTTAATTCATGTTTTAAATTATTTAAATAAGTAAATAATTATCTATGTAAGAGGTTCGTGAATAACTAGTCAAGACATATATAAAAAAACCAAGCAGTTATTACACAAAATGTAAGATTATCAAAAAATTATTAATAAATGGGTAATATAAAGTAATATTAAAATCATATGTAGTATGATATATAATAACATGGGTATTTGGTATATTTTTAATAAACATATATTTATTATAAAGAATGTTTGAACATGTATTAAGAATGTAAAGAGATAAGGTATGGGTTTTCTCGTTTCACTTTTATTACTGTGAGATATATTCTATATTCAAGAATTATTATTCTTGGGTGGTGCATAAAATTCCTATTAATCATTATATCATGAATTTATATTTTATAATGATATCAAATGTTTTAATTTATGTTATTAATTCACATATCTCAATATTCAAATGATACTCATTTAGTAATGAGATTTCTAGTCTCACTTTAATTTATATGATACTTATATCAAATTTACAACTCATTTATTTTGTGTGGAGTACATAATACCCATGAAGGTATTTTTTGATTATTATCCTTATGTTTATAGATATTTATATATCAATTTTATTATCTCCCATTAATGGGGATTATGGTACAAAAGATACCAAATCAGTAATGTAATTTTTTCTCAATTTTCTTTCATTGAGACACTTGTCATGTTATGGACATATATTATTATAGTAGTTGTATATAATGACATTTGACATGTTATATCATGAATATATTTATTTTCATGATATTTTATGAGTTATTTAATGTTATTATATCATGAGGATTATGATTCAATGTTAACAATGTGGCAATGATTTATTGCTACAATCTTACTATTTATCAGGATTGATTGTGATTATGCTTCTAATATTGAAATTTTATTATCCATATACTAAGAACACTCATGATGTTTTTTATCCACAGGTTATTTTTGATAAAATAAAGTAATGGAACCATTTTTACAATATTTTTTACTTAATATAATTATGAAATGGTTTTTAATAAAATATGAATTTATTTCTCTTTGGTCAGAAATATGTGTTCTTTCAAAACCTTTTTTGATAAATAAAAATTCAATTTTTTTAAATGTTATTTTAATTTAATTTTCATGGAATAGGATTCTAAAAAATGTTTTTTGTTCTAAAAAAATTAATTTTTTTTTTCAATGATTCCATTATAAGTTTTCTATATTAATTTTAAAGAAACCAGTTTTCAAAATGTTTTATGGTTTAAAAAGAGTTTTTAAAAGGGGAATAGATATTTTACTCAATAAATTTTTTAAATGATCATTTAAAATTATTTTCCAACTAATAAAAAATCCATTGATATAGTTTATTCTTTACTATGGATATGATTCAAGTATACCATTTATATTTTTTCTCAGAATGGTTTATGTTTTTACGGCATGATGTTTGTGGAATCCATTTATTTTCCATTAGTAAATCATGTTTCAAAGAGATTGTTACAAAACTCGTTTCATTTCCCTAAGATAATCATATTTCAATGATATTGACATGAAACCCATATATGTTTCATGGTTTAATCAGTTTATGAATGAATAATTCATTTTACGTGTTTTTTTGATGATATGAAAGATCTTTATACTTTATTCATGTTGTGGTTCATGGCCATTACTTATATAAAGGGGTGGCCCAGATAGTGTTGGATTAGCTTGTTACAACTTATATTATGGATTTCCCTAGATAGTTCATGATAATATTACTACATCATATATGAAGGGGAGGTCCAGATAGCACTAGGTAAGACCATTACAACTTATACAATGTGGTGGCCTCAATAGTGACTGGTAAGCCCATTATAGATTATATGATTGGGTTTCCTAGATAGCATCAGGTGAGCCCATTATAGATTACATGTTGGGTGATACCTGTATCTCTCTCCAATTCATTGGGTAATTATTTATATCCCATAATATAATAATGGGAACAAGTCGATAGGCTAGATCCACTAAGGGATTAAGGTAAAACCTAATCCACTTTTATGGAATGCACTATGACTGGGGATGGTGGTTGGTCCCAACTAAGAGGTGTAGCTACCATAAAGTACCCAATTTTTTTTTGGAAATGAGACTTAACATGGGGAATCCTTTTACTTGATTTTTTGTCTTCTAATATTCCATGTCTTATTCCAATATTACAATTTCCTAGAATATGCTTTAAATTACCTTAATATTCATGTATTATAAAACTGCCAATATTTATGCAATAACTATTGATTATGATCTTTGATATGACAGGTATGATATTATAATGTTATGCTCATATTCTAATACCCTTATGATCAGGTTATTCTTATATATCTCCCTTGTTTACCATTACTGGGAATCTGAACTCACACCTTTTTTCTATTTCCATTCATAATTTTTTGAAGAATGGTTTTCAAGTTGTATTACTAAAGAGGATGATATTTATGAGAGATGTTGATGATATTTTACCATCATAGAAGATTAAGTTTCAATGTTTCCTAAGAGACTAAAATACTACAATCCTTAGGAATTTAATTTTTTAATGTGATGAATAATCATCTAAAATGTTACAATATCCAACTGTGTCAATCTCAGGTCACTATAGGCTACCCATCACCTAGGCCTACTATAAGACCACCAGGACTATAAGTAGGTAGCCAAAAGGACACACTCAACTCGTTCCTCTAAAATTGAGGCTGATGTTGACAATATTATAAAATCCAATTTCAATCAGTAGGTCTAATATAAAAAATGGATTTCAATATATTCCCATTCAAAAAAAATAATGAAAAAACATGGTTCTGCATTGATTTCAGAGATCTCAACTGGCACTATCCAAATGATAATTTCCTACTCCCAATCCTAGATCTATTGATCGATGTGGCGACTAAATATGAAACACTTTACTTCATGGATGAATATTTTGGGTATAATATGATCTGAATGGATTGAGAAGAAGAATAAAAAACTACATTCAGGCCCCCTCAGGGAGTATTGTTATAGTAGTTAATGCCATTTGGATTTGAGAATTATATCTCTACATAAAAACGTGCTAGGTATCACTCATTAAATACCTTCCTAGTTAATTTTGTTGAGAGCTAAATTGATGATATAGTGGTTAAATTCCAACATAATTTTGACCACATTTATGATCATGACACCATCTTCAACAAACTATGACAAAACATCATGAAAATGAACACCTTGAAATGTGATTTTGGGTCACATCATAGATATTTCTAGACATCATCATATTCCATCATGTCATCAAATTCAACCCTGAGAATACAAAGTATATCATTAGAAAGTCTAATCCTCAAAACCATAAATATTTGAAAGGAGTTCAAAAGAATTCAGTTTATATTCAACGCATTATATCCAACCATGCGGGAAAATGTTGTAAATTCATCTGGTTGATGAAAAAATGGGTTATATATTAGGGGATCGATGAATTTATGGATTCAATTGATAGTATTAGGATATAACTTTTGATCCTACTAGTGTGGATTTATCCTATAGAATGATGGCCACTCATTTTGTATATAACAGCCCTACAGCGGTCATATGATGATTTCCTGGCAAAAAAGAATGATTCTGATTGTGAAAGTAGACTTCATTAACATTTCTGACCCATGCTGAATTATATGACTCATTATTAAGATATTTGAGAAGAGGTATCTAGAACTAATCATTATGCTATAGAAACTGAGACTCTACCTGAAGCATCACAAGGTCTATTTTTGGTCTCATAGAAACCCACTCAAATATATTTTGATAAATCTAATATTGATTGGACATTCATCACGGTTAGAGGTGATACTACAACTATTTGATATTTAGTTCATGCATCATAGATCCAAAAACAACCAGGAATTGGTGGACATTCTAGAATAAAATTCCTCAACAAAAATGATATCACTGGATAGTGAACTGCTCGATAAAAAAATATTTTCTATTTAAGAGAACCCCTAAGTATAGGAAATTTATTTATATGGAGCATCCGTAATACCAATAGGTAAGAGTATGGAAGACACCAAGATTAAAAAAATTATTCTGATAATCGTTATCATTTTCCAGGAAAAGGTAGTCCTTTATTACTTATTCCTACCATTTGAAGGTTGCACAAAAAATGAAACCTAAAATTAGGATCTTATTTATGGGCAAGATATTTCACTTTATGTTCAAGTAAATTACTTAAATGTAAAGTGATATTTATAATTTGTCATAAATCAGGTCAATAATTATTATGCCATAAAAAATAAGATATAACCCCTACTAGACTACATCTGTGTAATAATGGAGGAATTCTCTTTGGATGTGACATAAACATACATATAGTACATGGAAATACATAGGAAGATTCCCTTGTAAAATAAATACATAGCTCTAGAAGATCTGGATTGGGATGAAATTTTCATTAGAATTTCCCACCACCAAATGGTATTACCTTTTTTTCAAGTCATAACAGATGAGATCAATGATATTACTCCCATAACTAATACATACAGTCCCAAAATAGGGTGGGTTATGTTCATTGTGAGATAAAATAAAAATTCATTACTTACATTGGATAGAGATGGGAATGAGAATATATGAAGATGGGAAATTAACGTGGTTCTATATGAAAACACAAATCATCAAAAGGTCCTCTATAAGGATGTCCTTAATGGGTTCCTCCTTAGATGAATCGATAGAAAAGAGACCACTGTTTTCATGAAATAAGATTACATTGGAGTGTATAGTTCCCACCAATTAGGGCTCCATCATTCTCATCAAATTTGAATGATTGTGTACTAGTGGCCCACCATGATATAGGAATTCAAGAATGTAAAATAAGTTCTATTCATACTAGGTAGAAGACAAATTCATTCATCAACCCCTGGAGTTTCCTCGCACTACCAAATACTCATGGACATTCTCCATATGGGAAATGGATGTCATTGGATCATATCCTCCTACCACATAAAAACAGTTCATGTACATTCTCACTTTTATATACCTCTTCTCCAAAGGAGATAAGGTAACACCCCTCAAAGAAGTATAAGCCAAAAGAATCTTTAGCTTCTTAAAACTCATCATTATTACCAGATTTAGGTTTTCTCAAACAATACTAATAGAAAATGGAACAATTTATATCAAAATTAGATGGGGAATCTATATCATGAGTATAATATCAAAATCAACCATTCTTCATGTTTAATTCTAGGACCAATGGACAAAATATACGCCTTTAACAAGACCCTCTCCAACATGCTCTGAAATATTTTGGATAATGATAAGAACCCATGGATATAAATCTCATGAATGTATTGTGGGATTAGTAGACTAAAAAACACACCACCATAGAGAAAACCCCATACTCATTGGTATATGTTATAGAGGTTGTCCTACCTATTGAGGTTCAATTTACCTTACTTTACATTTCCTTCTATGAGAAGTTTTCCATAGATGTGAAATCCATGAAGAGTTTGGATGAATTAGTTTGACTATATGAGAATATATTTCATATATTAAATCATTATGATGTCCACCAAAGCTATATTTCACATTCCTTTATCAAAAAGGTTATCCTCTGGCCATTACTTAAAGGATAAATGGTATTTGTCCTTAAGACTCCAATGATAAATGAGAAGAAATCCACAAAGCTGGATCCAAAGTGGGAGGGACCTTATTCCCTTAACAAATTCAAATCCAATGGAGCTTAATATTTGATCTTGATTGATGGAAAACATACCACACATCCTACTAATGAATTTTTTCACATAAAATATGATGAATGATCAGATTCCATATTTTAGGATGTAAGACATAAAATTTCGAATCATGTCATCCTGATCACATGATATTAAACAGCATGGTAAACATCCTCAGTACATTGTGAGAAATGGTAGCTTCCCCCATCTCGTTGATATGGGATGCCTCATGAAAGCTATGGAATGCCTCATTTCTCAATTACGATATATATAAATGTCCTCACCAGAGAGGAGATGCATCCTAGATTGGCCTTCTACCATATTTTGATCAATAACTATGTGTTTCTTGATTCATGTTACCAGAGGATACATAGTGATGCTAGAAAATTCAATATTTTGTGCATCCAAAACAGATAAAAAATCCCCTTATCTGTGTTTGGGTCATACCTAGGTAGGGAAATTTCATGAACCATGTGTTGATTTATTTTATTCCACAAAATATATGTAACGATGCTTAGATACCTTATCCTGCACCATATGTGTCCTACAAACAATAAAATTTCCATTATCTACACATGAGTCAGAACTATGTAGAGAAATTCTCACTTTATAGCCAATATCGGCCAAAATTATTATTACATACTAATAAAAAACTCCTTCCATATATCATAATCCATGACTTTGGATGTTTAGGATCCCCAAAATCTTTCATTTTTCCATTATAAATAGAGAGTTAGTGTCCTGTGGACAACTTTGTTTGACTATACATGATATGAACAAGATGGAATTTCATAACTAGCCTTCAAAAAATACCACCAATTGGAGGAAAATCCTTCCTCAAGATGGATATATTCTATCTCCCTGATCCCTGATGTAATTTTTTTCTCATATCATTTCTCCAAATCTGAGAGTACACACAATCATCGTTTACATATTTGGTCTTCACATCTATGGAATGTTAGAGAATCTTTTCTCAATTATCCTTTTTTAACTCTTGATTCCTATTACATGTCGTCATATCTTTATGATGAAACGTTTCTTGGTTAACATCTTCATTCTGCATTAGGATCCATGAACTATATGTGGATTTATTCTTGTTGTAACAAGATAGATAGTGATTCCCGGATCCCCAATCCTAGGTCTAGACATAACCAAGATAAAAATACCTCATCCTTGTGTATGGGTCATAAAACCACTAAAAGACTATATTAGAACTACATATAGATATATTCTTGCTTTTTTGAGATCCATAGAAATGGTTGAATCTATCATCCTAGTTCACACACCATAAAATCAAAATTTCCCCACCCTATGTTGGTGTCATGCCTACACACTTATCTTTTCCTCAAGAACTATGT
Organism: Viscum album; assembly: GCA_963277665.1. Lineage (NCBI taxonomy): Eukaryota > Viridiplantae > Streptophyta > Magnoliopsida > Santalales > Viscaceae > Viscum > Viscum album. Next base: position 2,122,513,490 of record OY728120.1, read on the forward strand.
GTGGCTTGATTCAAATTCCAATGGGATATGTAGTGATTCATGAACCTCATTTTTTATTCCCATCCCTGAGCTAATGAAAAAAAATTCAAACCCTCCTACATGCAAAAAAGGATATATGCAATAGATCTCAATTTGAATTTCATTGAATAGGGGTCCATTAAGGAAATAGAAATGCACCCTCCTACACATGAGTCACATCTATTCTTCTCATCATTTCCAAGGCATATGGTCATAGCCATATGACCTAAAACCGCATGACCCCATGTATTCCTAGTCACATGATGTTAATCTCTAAGACAATGTCTTCAACACATGATGATAAAATTTAATCTTACAAAATGTACCGAGCAAAGGATTCCCCGAGCAACCAGATCTGTAAATATAGTATTACAAACATCAAATACCTCTTGTATAGTGATTCCAAAAATTACCAAATAGAATTTATGGAGATTTTAGTCTCCTTTTTCATGTTGAGTCCCCAATGTCATTATAGCATGATGATAAACTTCCTATATTTTTTTCCTCATTACATGACACAAAATTTCTTGACTTTTAATAAATAGGTTTTGATTGCTTCCTATTATCATAGGATATGTAGTGATGTCTAAATCTCAATTTCTAGGCCTAGTCATACCAAAAAAAATTCCCCTATCCATGTGAATGGGTCATACTTGAACATGAATGTTTCACCCTAGAACCACATATGTATTGATTCATACTCCAATGAGATATGTAGTGACACCCAGATATTATAGCCCAGTCATGCCACCACAACAATAAAAATGCCCCTCACTCTTATTTATGACTAATATCTTCATATGATGGTCCAGTAAGCGTTCTCACCGTTCTATTGATCACGTATTAAAATAAAAATTCCCATTCTCCATAGAAAAAGATATATCAACATGTTGAGAGTCCTATCTAGAACTACATATGAATTAATTATTTCTTTTACAAGGTATTGAGTGATGTTTGGAACTTTTACATTAGTCCCAATAGAAAAAACAATCTTTCTTTACCATGCATGAGTATACCTACTTGAGGGAAACATTATTACCCATTATCTGGTAATTTTGTTATGAAATTCTCCATCCATATCTAGGATCTTTTCATTCAAAAATCAAAATGTGTTCTTGGGTAAGTAGTAACATGAAAAATCATTATTATAGCATTGTAAAAAGAGGACTAGATTCATAAGGACACCTTTGTTTTACTATTTATGGTATGCCCCAGTTGAATGTTCATAAATCTCCCACAAGAAAGACCTATACACCATAGAAAAATTCAACCTTATAAGAGAAATTTTCTATCTTTGTAAGAATTATGTTGTTTTCATTCCCTGTCACTCATCATTTTCGAAGGCCTCCATATTTTATCATACACCCTCTATCCTGAATGCATTAATATGATGGAGTATTCAAGGATATATTACCATGAAAACGAAAGATCATTCATCTTTCAGTCAATGATAAATGTATTTAAATTGTAGCCCTCAAACATCCTTTCTAAAAGATAGTAAAACTTCACAGTGTGTATTGTCCATAAGACATTAAATATTGTTGTTCATGTCCAAGTTTCATGAAATTAAACTACAAGATACTCAACATGTCTTTATAGATGAATTTTTTTGTTGGAATAGTTTCTTGGGTATGGCTAGTGCCAATATAGTTTACATTTTCATTCTCATAAATCATAACTTGATAAACCACCCTTCTTGGTCATAGGAGATCTGGAACATCACAAAATATCAAAACCATAAAAATATAAGTTCAGTGTCCTATGGACACCTTTTTTTTACTATGAATAATGCACCCCATTTGTATTTCCATAAATCGCCCACAAAATGGATTTTCAACAAGAGTAAAATTCATTCCTAGGAGAGACCTCTACTAAATCTATAATCCTTGACATTATCATGCTGGAAAATACCTTTCAAACATGCACTGTGGTCAATCCTTGCGTACTTGTTCCACACCATGCTTCAGATCCAAAAATCACAAAATCATAATTTAAAAGTACCCATAATATGTCTAAACGATATTGGGACACTCTCAGCCAACAATCCCTACAAGGGTCATCAACTTAGGATTTATGATCAAATATATTTGACCTAAAACACAAGTTGCATTATTTTATTTTTTTGGAATTCAAATACACACAAAAAGAGGCACAATACTTGCCATGATGAAAACCCACAATGGGGACCCTGAGAAAAAGACAATTTACTTCTCATTAGATGAGAACAACACTTGATTTACATAGTTATTTAGTAATAAAAAAGAATACCAAAAACATGTCAGGTTGAAAACACAACAAGGGAGACCTACGAAAGAGTCCAGTCATGCCAACTATGTCTATTCCATTGTGGAAATTGGCAAAAAATAGGATGGTAACTAAAAAGATACAAAAAATTTAGGGTTTACCATGTTTCACTAGGAAAAGATAAACTATGATTTATTAGTTGATTGTATCAAGAAAATATTAGACAATTACATGACCTTTCTCTACAAAACCAATAAAAATAAGACCCATTTCATTATCTGAACTGCATCTTATTTGTCCTGATCAGATCCAATTCTCATGGGATGAATTTGTTGGGTCTTATGAATGCTGCATTAAAGTTAAAAATACATTGATGAATTTTTGTAAGGGTAAAAATAAAACATGAAGAATATTTTTAATAAAACTGATTCGGGAAGGGAATACATGAAATAATGCTTGGGTATGCATAGAAAATTATCTATATGAACCATCACTATGCATGGAATTCCACAGCTCTGTGAGGCATCCTACAAATAAAATCGATTTTAGGTTGAGATGGTGTGTGCTAGTTGTAGAAAATGAGACTGAATCATTTACGGGGATAGATTATGATTTCTTCCCCCGAAAATGACTTTCCCCTAGAAACAACATGTCATTTGTGGGAGAGGATGGTCTTTCTCATCCCTCGCTAACAATTTCATTCATGGTCCTAGGATTCCTTTATGGTCTCCCACAAATGAATTCCCCATGGAACCCCATTGGTGATCATCTATCCTGGTATCCAGTCACTCTACTCTTCTATAAAAGCACCAAGGGGGTTTTGGGGAAAGGTATTATGAAAAAATAAATGGAAAAAATATATGAAAGGTGTGTGATCCTTTGATAATGAGAAGGTAAAATACCTTATAAGATTAAGAAAAAGAAAGTGAAATCACACAATATCCACATATGAAGAACCCTCTACATATGTAAGAATAAGTGGATTCCTCATTCATAGTCAACTATCTTGTGTAGTGAAAGGATATGTAATTGGATATTTAATTCTCATAAGAAGATGTTATTCAGGAGGAACATGAGCCCACGTAGAAAATCATTATGAGGGAGGAACCTAAGCCCATATAAGAAGACACTATGTGGGTGGATCCCAGGTCCATGATGCAATATACTATGTAGGAGAAACCTAGGCCTTCATAGAAAGGCACAACGGAGATTCCTCCCACACCCATGTAGAAAAATACTATGTGGAGGGAACCATATTGTGGGTAGAAAAACCTTATGATGAATAATGATTACCTAGGTGTTCTAATTACGATATATCATTAACCTTATCTAATATAGTGTCTAGTCCTTTCATGTCCCCTACCTAATTTCCCAAATAGACTAATCCCTCATCATTTCTTGCTATATGTTCTAATCCCTATGTGGTCCTCCTTGAGTGGAATAAATCCACGGCGGCTCCATAAACCACCATTGGTGTATGATCCAATTGTTGGGACATCATCATGTCCTCTAAAGAATTAACACCAATGGTATATGAGATCCAAAAGATAACCTAATTAACAGCGGACCCTTGGAATTCTATCATGTGTAAATTCTCATGGTATTAAGGGTCCTATTGTTAGAGGTACTCACATCAACCTCCCCATTTCAATAGAAAGGGGAGAATCATGATTGACTATACCTTTGAGGTATTGTTTATTATTCTCCTCTATTCCCTATGAACCAGTCAAGGGAATACTTCCATGGATAAAACCCTACTATTTCTTTCAGGATCTGTCACTCATGATCTATTTCACATGTACTAGGTACAATGACAATAGGATATGGGAACGTTAGAGACTAATGTCTTTCCCTCTCAACTTGGGCCTAGGACTCATCCACCGATATTCAAATAATATTGTTTAGTTTTATTATATTTACCACTTCATCTTGTTTCTCATAGCAAGAATGAATCATGTGGGATTAGAGGTTGGAGGTGACCATGAAATACACATGATCCCAAAAAACATGGGATTTTTTTTAATTGTAAGACAAAAAACAGGGGAATCATTTCAAGTATAAGCCCCAAAAATAAATGGGAATCATTCTATGTGTAATCCCTAACCCTACAACAACAAACATTTTGCCTCCTCTAATTTTTTAATCCCAAACACCTCTGAACTATATGGTATTATATTCCTAACCAATAGAGATATGTTGGAATCCTTCCTAAGGTCTAAACCCAACACCAAAAATTCTCCCTAATATTCACTTTTCCATATTCCCAATAGGGTAAAATCCACTCAGAGGGTTATATTCCCTCCAAGTCAATTTCATCACCATTATTTTGTTCCATATTTATGTTAGGATCATATCACCACATAGGAGGCTTCATCTCTCTCAAAACCTGTAGGCCTCTTTTGTGTAAGTCCCACACCATAAATAGTTAGAAATCTTAGGTTTGGACATCATTGTCGCATGAAATCAAACTATATGATTTGGTCCTTCACACATGACCTTAAAAGGTATTATGTTTCATTTTATGTAACAATAAAATATATGGGTTATGATTTATTTTACAAGGATACATAGGATACCCATTTTATGGGTTATATCCTGAAATCCAAACAATTTTCATCACTTAGGATGATGATAAATTCTAGAGTACCTCATCATGTGTCCTTAATCTAGCATAGTCATAACAAATGAAATAAGGATCTATGGTTCTCAAGTACAATTTATAGATAACCTAAGATACATACATAATATTCTAAATCCTCTCCATGAAAATAATTGATTTTTTCCCCATGGTGATCCATGTATTACAATGGAATGAACAACAGATTCATTAATATGTCGTAAATCTCTAAGAAAATCCAGAAGTATGTAATAATTCCCCCAAAATGATTGTGATGATATCGATCTCCCATCCTCTCGACCAATGTGAGTTCATAAGTATTATTGGTCATGTTCCTAAAGAATTCTAATAATTGGAATTTAGGTCCATGAATCATCACTAAAATTAGAGTCGTTGTGTGTTTCCAGTTCAATAAAGAAAACCCATTGGAGACCTTTTAGAAATTTTGAATATGAGTTGAATTATTGTTCAACATTTAATCCCCCCATAATCCTTCCAACAATAATTATCATCAATACGACATTTTCCATTTGAAATAAACATGGTGAACCTGACATGAATTCATCTAACAATGGAGTCTCCCTCAAAAAAATAAAAAAGATGGATTACCATGTTCTCTTCTTACCAGTTTGTTTTCAACCAGAGGTTGATTACCAAAACATGACAAAACTATCAATCATAAAAACCTTCTTTTGAGTGTTCTTATATTTTAAAGGGGTTTTAATCATTTTTATAGTTTAATGGGTATTTTATGTTATTTTAGGGAATTTTAGGGTTTTTAGTGTTTTTAGGGATTTTAGGTTTTCTTAGGGCTTTACTACTTTTTATAGTTTTTAGGGTTTTATTGTTTTTCAATTTTTTTTTCATTTTTTGGTTTTTCGGGTTATAAGGGTTTCTTCTGGTTGTTAGGGATTTCATAGGGTTTCTTATTGATTTTAAGGTTTTAGCATTTTTTAGGGGTTTCAAGGATTTAATGGATTGTAATTGATATTAGTAGTCTGGGGGTTTTAATGGGGGTTAAAGGGTTTTCAATGTTTCTTTTGGCTTTTATGGTTTTTAGGGTAATTTTTTTATGTTTCTAGTGTTTTTAGGATTGATTTATGGTTTTCAGAGTTTAATAATTTTTTAGAGTTTTAGGGGTTATATGGTTTTATTGTGTTTTTACGGTTTTATGAGCTTTTAGGGTTTCTAACCTTTTTAGGTATTTTTATGTTTTTATGGGTTTTCAAGGGATTTAGGGTGTTTTAGAGTGTTTAAGGGGGTTTGTGGGTCTTTGAGGGTATAATTTGTTTAGGGTGATTAAGGTCTATTAGGGTTTTTTGGTTTGTTGGGGTCTTTTGGGGTATTATATAATTTTAGGGTGTTTTAGGGAATTTCAGGATTTCCCTTGTTTTGGGGGGATTTTATTTTTTAGGTGGTCTATTATATTTTGGGTTTTTAGTGGATTTAAGGGATGTTTACTATTTTTAGGGTTTTTGGGGTTTTATGGTTTTTTATTATTTTAGAGGACCTTTTACAGTTCTTAATTTTTTTAGGGATTAAGGGGTGTTTAAGAGGTTTAGTGTTTTTAGAATTTTTAGTGTTTTATAGGGTTTTAGGGTTTTTTAGATATTTATGGTTTTATGTTTTTTTTGGTTTCGAGGTATTTTATGTGTTTTTGTGGTTTTTATGGTTTTTGAGTTTCTTAGGATTTGAATGGGGTTTCTTTGTGGTTTTAGGGGTTTTATGGTTAATTAGGATTTTTAAAAGTTAATAGGGTTTCTATTATTTTTTAGTTTTTAGGATTTTGTTATTGTTTCTATAGATCATAGGAGTTTTTAGTATTTAAGGGGTTTTTAGGGTTTTTAGAGTTTTTTATGGTTTTTCGTGTTTTCAGGGTTTATTAAGGTTATTTAATGTTTTTATTATTTTTATGGTTTTAATGTTTTTAGGGGTTTTAAAGGGTTTTAGGGTTTTTATGGGTTTTAGGGTTTTTAGGTTCATTTAGGGCTTTTAGGGTTTTTACAATTTCTATGGCCCTTTAAATTATTTTAGTATTTTTATGGTCCATTATGAGTTTTCTATGTTCTTTTGTTTTTATGATTTTTATAATTTTTCCTTTTTTAAAGCTCATTTTTTTTATTTTTTTTTTATTTTATGGGACAATTAGGGTTTTTAGGAGGTTTAAGATTTTCAAGGTTTTTATTCTGTATCAACGTTTTTAGGAGTTCTAAGGGTTTTTAGTGTATTAAGGGTATTTTATGTTTCCTTTAATGTATTCAAAAATTTTAGGGTCCTTTAGTGTTTTTTATTGTTGGTTCCATTTATAGGTTTTTGGGTGGTTAAAGGTTTTATTGGTTTTGGGGGTTTTATTGGTGTTTTTGGTTTTTAGGGGTTTTTTTGGATTTTTATAAATTTTAGTGTCCTTTGAGTTTTTTGGGTTTTTATAAGGTTTTCATGATTCATTATTGTTTTAAGGGTGTTTTGTTAATTTCAGGGTTTTTGGGGTTTAGGGTTCATCGAGGTTTTGGGGGTTTTAATGGTTTTTAGGGTCTTTTAGTGGTTTTTAGGTTTTTATGGTTTTTTTATAGTTTTCAGGTTTTTTGATATTTCAAGGGGTTTTAGGGTCTTTCAGGTAGTTTTGGTGTTTTTAGAGTGGTTTTATGTTTTCTAAGGGATTTAATGGCCTTTTAGGGTATTTTAATGGGTTTTGGATTTTTATTTCCTTTTAGGGTTTTAGGGTATTTGTGGTTTTTGGGGTCATTTATGGGTTTTAGTTCATTTTTCATTCTTTTATTGTTTTTTAATGTTTTAGGTGATTTTTTGGTTTTAGGGTTTTTTGTGTTTTCTTAGGGGTATCATGGTTTTATTAGTTGTTTTTTTTTGGGTTTTTATGGTGTTTAATGTCTTAGGGTTTTATGGGTTTTAATGTTTTAGGATTTCAGTGTCATTTTGGTTTCTTATGAGGATTTAGGTATTGTTGGATAATTTGGGGGTTTATCATTTTTTTTATTTTAGGGGTTTTCTAGGTTTATTTGGGTTTTATAGTTTTTTATGTTTTTAGCAGTTTTATATATTCTAGTGGTTTTTAGAATTCTTGGGTGGGAGGGGGTTAGTTTTTATCATTTATTAGGGTTTTTAGGTTTGTTTTATGATTTTCATGGCTTTAGGTGTGTTAGGGTTTTTTTGTGGATTTTGGGTTGTTTATGGATTGCATAGTATTGAAGGGTTTTTGGATTTTATGTTGTATTAGGGGTTTTGGGTTGGTTAATTGTATTAATTATATTTTAGGGTTTATAGGTTATTTAATATGTTTTAGAGTTTTAGTGTTTTTATGGTAATTTAGGGTTTTAACGAGATTTTAGGGTGTTTTAGTGTTTTTAATGTTTTTAGGATATTTTTGAGGTTTAATGTGTTTTATAGTGTTTTTATTATTGTCTATAGTTATTAAAGATTTATAATTTTATGGTTTCGAGGGTTTTTTAAGAATTTTTGGAATTTTTATTATTCTTTTAGTTTTTAGGATTTTTATGGTTTGTAGGGATATTTATGTTTTAGGGGTATTTAATATTTTTAGGGTTTTTTGGATAATTATGTTTTAATAATTATTTTGGGGTTTTAGGGTTTTTTTGGATTTTTGGGTTTCTTAGGGTTTTAGTGTTTTTTGGTACTTTATGGTTATTAGAGGGGGTTTGGAACTTTTTAGGTTCTTTTTGGGGTTTCAGTGTGTTTAAGGGGTTTATGGTGATTTAATGTTTTTGGATATTTTAAGGGTTTTTGAGGTTTTAATGGAAATTATAATTTTTGGGTTTTTAGGGTTGTAGTGTTTTGTTAGGATTTTTAGGGGTTTTAATGGTTTTATGGGTTTTTAGGGTCTTTTATATTTTTATGGGTTTTTTGGGTTCTTAAGGTTTATAGGGTCCCTTACAGTTTTGAGGTTTTCATTAGCTTTTTTAATTGGTTTTAGGGTTATTTAGTGTTTTTAGGCTTTTTTGTTTGTTAGGGTTTTAGGGGATTTTAGGTTTCTTTTGGATTTATAGTGGTATTAAGGGTGTTTAGGGTTTTTAGGGGTTTTAAGGACTTTTAGGATATTTAGGGTTTTTAGGTTCCTCTAGGTTTTTATAGTTTTTAGGTTCTATTAGGGATTTTTAGGCTCCTCTAGGGGGGTTTTACGGTTATTAGTTTCCTTCAGGTTTATTACGATCCTTTAGTTAGTTAATTTATTTCAAGCCCCTTTTGGGCCATTTTTGGGTATTAGGGTATTTTATTTTTTTTATTGGGGTTTTAAGGACCTTTAGGGTTATTTGGAGTATTTTAGGGTTTTAGGCTATTTTTTTTCCTCTTATGGGTTTTTAGAATATATTTGGGGTTTTAGGGTTCTTAGGTGCAGTTATGTTATTAGGGGTTTTAGGGACTTTTATGGTGTTCTGGGTTATTATGGTCTTTTAAGGTTATATGTTTTATAGGGATTTTAGGGTTTTTATAGGTTTGAGTGGATTTAGGGTTTTTAGGGTTTTAAGAGATTTAGTGAGTTTCGGGTTGCTTTTTGTTTTTAGGGTCTTTAAGGGGGTTTTAGGGTTTTAGGGGTTTTTTGTGGTTTTTAAATGTTTTCAAGAGTTTTCATGTTTTTAGTTTTTTTAAAAGTTTTTAATATATTTAGGGGTTTTTAGGGTTTTTATACGTGTTAATTGGTTTTTATGGTTTTAGGGGTTTTTATAGGTTATCAGGATTTTAAATTTTTTTGGGGGGTTTTATCAGTTTTAGCGGTTTTCATATATTTTGGTGTTTAGGGAATTCATGCAATTTTATTTGTTTTTTTTATTTTTTAGGGTTTTTAGGTTGGGTGGGGGGGGGGGGGTAGGGTTTTAAGGAATGAAATTTATTTTTTTAGGGTTTTTATGGGTTTTAGGGGTATTTGGGGTTTTCATTATTTTTTTTACAACTTTAAGTGTTTTATGGTATTTTAGTTATTGAAGGTTTTTTAGGATTGTATTATGGACTTATTGGGGGTTTAGGTTTTTTTGGGATTTATTATTTTTTGGTGTTTTTGTTGTTTTAATGGTTTTCTATTTATGGGGTTTATGGTTTTTAGTGGCCTTTTATATTTTAATGTTTTGTGTGGTGTATAAGGTCCTTTTAGGGGGTTTTATTTTTTTAGGCTTATTTAAGGAATTTTAGGGTGTAATTTCATTCAGTTTTTTAGTATTTTTATGGGATTAAGGGTTTTTTATTTCTTCTAGGGGTAATTTATATATTTTTTGTGTTTTATGTTTTTTATGTTTTTAATGGATTTTTATAGTTTTTATGGTTTTAGTTTTATCATGGCCTTTTAGTTTTTTAGCGTTTTATATCATTTTAGGGGATTGTTTTTTTGTTTTATGGTACTTTAAGTGGTTTTTGGGGGGTTTTGGTTCATTTAGTTTTTTAGTATTTTAAGGACATTTTTAAAAGTTTTTGAGGGTTTTATAAGGGTTTCATAGTTTTTAGGGGGGTACACTCGTTTTTAGGGGTTTTAGAGTTTTTTGTGTTTTAAAGTTTTTTTTGGAATTTTTAGGAATTTTTATGGCTTTTAGGTGTTATATATATTTTTATGGATTTTTGTTAGTTTTAGGGGATATCATGGATTTTTAAAGGTATTTGGGTTTTTTTGTTTTTTATAGGTTTTTAGGGTTTTTAGTGTTTTTATGGGGTTTTATGGGATTTGATATTTTAAGAGATTTTTAGGGTTTTAGGATTTAGGCTTTTAGGTTTTTTAGGTTTTCAAATTATTTTGGGACTTTTAGGGGTTTTATTGAATTTTAGGGTATTAATGTGTATTTGGGGTATTTTAGGGAATATATTGGGTTTTATGTCTTTTGGGGGTTCTAATGTATTAGAGTCTTTTAGGGTCTCTAGGAAATTTTGGAGTTTTTAGGTTTTTTGGGACTTTTTGGGGTTTTTATGGTTTTTATGTTTTTTTGGTATTAGGGGTTAATGATTTTTAGGGTTTTATGGAATTTAAGTGTCTTCTTTTTTATTTATTTTTTTTTTGTTTTAGGGTGTTCGTTTTTTTGGGGTTTTAGGGTTTTTAGGGTTTTTAGGGGTTTTAGGGTTTTAGATAGTTTTACAGTATTTTTTGGTTTTTTTGTGTTTTTTAGGGTTTTAGGGGTTTTTACTATTTTAGGATATTTTTTGGGTTTTAGGGTCTTATGGATTTATTAGGGTTTTCATGGATTTTTAGGGTTTTAGGGTTTTTATTATCGTTGGGGTTTTTTACATGTTTTAGGGTTTTAGGTTTTTTTGGTAACATTACGAGTTTTAAAGTGTTTTTCTGCTTTTAAAGGTTTTTGGGGTATTTAGGGTTATTTTTTGTGTTTTTACTATATTTAGGATTTTTAGGGGTTAAAGGGGTGTGAGGGTTTCTTGTGGATTTTTCTGGGATTTTTGGGTTTTATTGTGTTTAGTGTTTTCAGATTTTTATTTATTTATTTGGGGTTTTTAGTTTTAATAGTGATTTTAGGGGTTTTAGATTTTTATGGTTTTTATTAGTTTTGGGGGGTTTTTAGTGACTTTTAGTGATTTTTACTATTTTTATAGTTTATTATTTTTTAGGGTTTTTATGATTTTTAGGGGATTTATGTTTTTAGATTTTATTATGGTTTTTTGGGGTTTTAATTTTTTAATGGGATTTTTGGATTTTTTATAGTATTTTTTTTTGATTTTAGGGGTGTTTATTATTTTTATGAATTTTTATGTTTTTTTGGGATTTTAGGGTTTTTTAGTGATTCTTAGGGATTTTGGGGTTCTTATTATATTTTTAGTGTATTTTAGGATTTATCAGTTTTCTGGATTTTTAGATTTTTCTTGGGGTTTTTGAATTTTTTGTATATTTATTAGAATTTTGCATTGTTTTTATGGTTTTTTTAGTTTTTGAGGGATTTTCATGGTTTTATGGAATTTTAAGGGTTTTATAGAATTTAGTGTTTTTATTAGATTTAGAGATTTTTAAGGGGAAGAAGGTTTTTTTCATGCCTAAGGGGATTTAAGTTCTTATGTGTTTTATGGGTTATAGAGTCATTTATAGGGGTTTTGGGTTTTCTTGGTTTATTATTATCTTTATGAATTTTTCGACCTTTTTTTAAGGATTTTTAATGGATTTTAGGAAAATTTATTTTAATTTTTGTAGTTTTTATGGGGATTTAATTGGGTTTTAGGGTTTTTTGGGGGTTTTTTTGGATTTATGGGTTTTTAGGGGTTTTTAGGCATTTATGTTTTTTATAGTTTTTCATGATTTTTTTTGTGTTTCAGGAAATTTTTTGGTATTTTTTAGTTTTAAGGTGTTTTAGTGGGTTTTAGTGTTTTCTTATGGGTTTTAAATTTGTTTTGTGGTTATATGTAATTTTTCAAAAAAAATTATTTTTATGTGTTTAGGGATTTCATGAGTTTTTTGGGGTATGTGTGGGTTTTTCAGAATTTTAGGGGTTTTAGGGTTATTTTGAGTTTTTAATGTTTCACAGTTTTATTATATTTTTCATGGTTTTTTAGAGTTTTTTATTCTTTTTTTGTAGTTTTTACACTTTTTTGGGATTTTAGAGTTTTAGGGTATTTATGAGTTTTTAGGGGTCTAATGTTATTTGGGTTTTTTTGGGATTGAGTGTTTTATCTTTATCTTAGGGTTTGATTGATGTTTTTAGTGTCATATAGGTGTTTCATGGAATTTAGGATTTTCTAATGTTTTTTAGGATTTTATATATTTTAATGCGTTTTTGGGTTTTTATAGGTTTTAGGGTTTTTATGGTTTCTAGAATCTTTTAGTATTGTTAGGGGTTACAATATTTTTGGGGGGTATTAGTGGATTTAGGGGCGTTAGGGGTTTTAGTACTTTTTTGGATTTTATGGGGTTTTTTGTTTCTGGGTTTTTATGGTTTTATGTGTTTTTACTAGTTTTAAGGGTTTTTTTGGGGGTTTTAGTGGTTTTTCAAGGGTTTTGGGGTTTTGTTTTTATGGAGTTTTTGTGATTTGAGGGTCTTGGAGGGGGTTAGGTTTTTAAGTGGTTTTTTGAATAATTACATTTTTCATTTTATATTTAGGTCTTCTATAAATTTTAAGGGATTTGTAGTTAATAGCTTATTTAAGGGGTTTTAGGTGTTTTATGGTGTGATTTTTTTTTAGTTTTTAGGGGTTTTGGGGGTTTCAGGATATTTAGGGTTCATCAGGTTTTTAAATTTGTTTTATTGTTTTTGGATTTTTAGTGCCCATTAGGGTAATAGGGTTTTTCAATTCCTTGTGTGGTTTGTAGGGATCTTTAGGGTTTCATGGGATTTCCTTTATGTTTTCATTGTTTTTTAGAGATTTTATGGGTTTTAGTGGATTGTATTTTTTTATGGTTTTTAGGGTTTTGGATTTTTAGATTTTTGAAGGGTTTAGGTCGTTTTAGGGGATTTTATTGGTTTTTGGGTTTCTAGTGTCTTTTAGCGTGTTTTATGGTTTTTATTGGTTTTTATGGTATTTAGTGTTTCAGGGTCTTTAAGGGATTTAATATTTTTTAGGTTTTCACATCTTTGTAGGGTCATTTATGGATTTCCTAGTTTTTATGGCCTTTTAGGAGCTTTAATGATTTTAGGGTTAATTATGCATATTAGGTTTTTTTGGGTTATTTTTTTTGTTATGGTTTCATTGGCTTTTCGTGTTTATTAATTGGGTTTTGGGTTTTTTATTATTTTGTAGGGGGTTTAGGGTAATTTAGGGGTTTTAGTTTTTTTGGACTATTTGGGGTTTTCATGGTATTTTAGCATCCTTGAAGGGTTTTAAGTGATTTGAGGGTCCTTTTAGGGATTTTGGGTTTTATGGGGATTGGTATTTTTAGGGTCCTTTTGGGGTTTTAGATTTTTAGAGGTTTATTTAGGGTTTCAGGTTGTTTTATGTTCTTTTAGGTATTTAGGTTTTTTAGAGTCTTTAGGTTTTTTGGGTATTTTGCTGCCTGTTAGGGATTGAAGGGTCTTTTAAGAGGGTTCTAGGTTTATATGATATTTTAGTGTTATTTGGGGTCTTAGGGTCTTGTAGTGTTTTTTTATTTTTAGGGTATTTTAGTGTTTTTTGTGGTTTTATTGTAATTTTGGGGATTTTTTATTATTTTTACTGTTTTTATGATTTTTATTGCGGTTTACGATTTTTAGGGATTTTAGGGAGTTATAGGTTATAGGTTTTTAGTTTTTTAGGGTTTTATGATGTTGAATGGATTTTAGTGTTTTTTGGATCCTTTAGGTGTTTAAAGGTCCATTAGATTATTTTTGGGTTTTAGAGTTCTTAACAATTTCCTAGTTTTTTCTAGTATGTTTATGGATTTTTGGGTTTTTTGTTTTATTTTGTATTTTGTTGTTAGGTTTCGATCTACATAATGATTTTAAATGATTTTTTTATTTTTTCTACCACTAAATTATTATTAAATATCAATTTAAAGATACTAATTAGTGAATTATTATTTAACTTTTACTGTAATTTATTTTTTGCACCATCTTTCCCAAAATATTTTATATAATAAGTGTGAATGGATATTTATTCATATAGTACTTATTTAATAAAATATTATATATATATATATATATATATTAATGATATATACTTTTTTAATGAAATACACCTATTATCAATGATAATAAAAAGCGTTGATAAATGGTGCTTTCATTAATGTAATACAAAAAGCACTAAGAAAGGACACTTTTTATGAAATATAAAGGATTATGGGATTTAGGGTTATTAGGGTCTTTAGTGTTTTTATAGTTTTTAATGTTTTTACTATTTTTGGATGTTTTAATATTGTTTAGTTTTTTAAGGTTTTTAGGGTTTGGGGGTAGTTTATTTTTGGGTTTCACATAATTTAGGGATTTTAGGGTCATTAAGTGTTTTTTGGCAGTTTTCAGTTTTTTGGTTTTTTAGGGATTTTACTTTTGTTTGGTTTTTTAAAATGCATTTTGGAGTTTTTTGGTATTTATGGTCATTTAAGGATTTTAGATGCTTTTTGGGTTCATTTAGTATTTTAATAATTTTTAGGGTCCTTTATGGTTTTTGGGTTTTCAGAGTGTTTTTCAGTTTTTAATTATTTTAGGTAATTTTAGTGTTCTCTTGTATTATGGACTTTTAGGGGTTTTAGGTTTTTGGGGGTCATAGTGGGTTTTATGGTTTTATAGGGGTTTTAATGTTTTATGGGATTTTATATGTTTTAGGGTTTTTAGTGTTTTTATGGAATTTTAGTATTTTTTTGGTTGGTTATAGTCTTTTGGGGTTTTTTGGGTCTTTTAGAGGCTTTTCCTGGGTTTTAGGTAGTTGTAATGGATTTGGGGTGTTTTAGGGGTTTTAGGGTATTTAGTGTTTTGGGGGTTTTATGTGTTTTTTGGCATATATAGTGGTTTTTTAGGATTTTTAGGGGTTTTGGGGGGTTTAAGGGCTTTTTTGGGTTTTAGAGTATCCCTTGGTTTCTTTAGGTTCTTAATAGTTTTTAGGGTTTTTTGGGATTTTAATTGATTTTTTGGTTGTTTTAAGGGTATTTATGGGTTTTAGGGGTTTTCTACCTTTTTAGGTTTGTATGGAATTTATGATTTTTAGGGTTTTTATATGTTCTTATGGGTTTCAGGGTTCTAATGTTGTTTAGGGTTTTAATTGTTTTTAGTTGGTTTTTTTTGATTATTATGGTTTTAAGGGTTTTTTCCATTTAATGGGTTTTTGGGTTTTTTGGGATTCTTTAGGGTTAATAGGAATTTTTAAGGTTCATATTATTGATAATTTTTTTATGATTTTAGGTTTTATATATTTTTTAGTGCTTTTAGGGATTTCTATCAATTTTTTTGTTTTTAGGTTTTTAGTGATTTTCAACATTTGTTTTCAGGTTTTTATGATTTTATGGGATTTTTAGGGTTTTTAGTTTTGTTAGGGTTTTTGGGTTATTAGTTGTTTTGGTTCATTATCATTGGTTTATAGGTTTTGGGGGGTATTTTAGGTATTTAATATAATTTAGAGGGTTTAGGGTTTAAGGGTTTTTTGGGTTTTTAAAATTTTTTATGGTTTTTAGGGTTTTATGGGTTTTTTCATATTTTTGGGGTTTTAATGGGTTTTAGTGTTTTTTTTAGTGTTTTTTTGTTTTTATCATTAAGGGTTTTTAGTGTGTTATGTATTTTATGGTTTATTAGAGTTTTTAGGGTATTTTTGGGTCTTAGTGGTTTTTTATCATATTTTTGTTTTTATGAATTTAAGGGTTATTTAGGGTTTTAAAAATTTTCCCAGATGTTTCAGGGATTTTTTATTATTTTAAGGATTATTTAGGTGGTTTATGGGGTTTTTTCTTTAATTTATTGTCTTTATATTTTTCATGGTATTTTAAGGGATTTAGGGTTTTCTCTGGTGTTTTTTTGGGTTTTACTGTTTTAAAGGTTTAATGGTGTATTAGGGGTTATTAGGATTATGGGGTTTTTAGGATTTTTAGGGTTTGGTGGGTTTTAGGTTGGTTTAGTGTTTTAGTGGTTTAACAGTCTTTTTAAGTTTTTATGGTTTCCGGGGTGTTATGGTTTTTTAGGGGTTTTGTGGGTTTTAGTGGTTTTAGGGTTCTTAGGGATTTTAGTTTTTATTGGTTTTTGGGTTATTTAGGTTTTACGGGTTTTTAGGGGTATTTAGAATTTTTTATTATTTTTTATGGTTTTTTGTCTTTTAATTGATTTTTTTTTTGATTTTTAGGGTATTTTAGTATTTTTTTTATTTTTTTAGTGTTTTAATACGATTGAAGGGCTTTTCTATTTTGGTGTCATTCATGATTCATAGGGTTTTTGGGGTTTTTCATGATTTTTTGGGTTTTTGAGGTTTTAGAGGGTTTTATAAGTTCTTATGGATTTCTAGGGTTTTTAGTGTTTTAAAGGGTTTAAAATATTTTTGGGTTTTTAGGGGTTTTAACGGTTGATAGGGTTTTAGGGGTTTTATGATTTTTAAGGGGTTTTATGGTATTATGGGGTTTTAGGGTTTTTAGTGATTTCATAGGGTTTACAGGTTTTTCAGTGTTTTTATGTTTTTAAGGTATTTTTAAGTATATTTACAATTTTTAAATGATTTGGGGGGTTTTTTTGGGTTTCTGAACGATTGTAGGGGTTTTTCGATTTTGGTGTTTTAGAGTTTTTTTATATTTTAATGATTTTTCTTGTATTTTTTATGGTGTTTATGGGGATTAGACTATTTTTGGGGTTTTACGTGGTTTTTGTTTTTTTAGGTTTTTATATTTTTTAAGGTTTTAGGAGTTTTTAGGGATATAGGGTATTTTTTGGTTTTAATGTATTTAGGGTTTTTAGGAATATAATAGTTTTTGGGGTATTAAGGGGTTTTATGTTTTTTAGGGATTTTAGGGTATTATAGTTTTTATGTTTTTACGGTTCTCTTAAAAAATAAGGGTTTTCAGTGTTTCTATGTGTTTATTTCTATTTTAGGCTTTTTTGGATTTTATGGTTTTTTATTTTATTTATTTCTTTTTGTTTTTTTAGGTTTTTTACACTTTTCGGGGTTTTTAGTGTTTAATTGTTTTTTTGGGGTTTTAGGGGTTTTTATGTAATTTTATGGTTTTTTGGGATTATGGTTTTTGAGTGTTTTCTTATGGTTTCTATGGTTTTTGTTAATGATTTTATGATTTTTATGGTTTTAAGATGATTTTACGGATTTTATTGTCTTTAATGTTTTTCAGTGTTATTTCGAGTTTCCATGGATTATAGAGATTTTAGGTGTTTTAGGGTTTTTAAGGAATTATTTGGTTCTGAATATTTAGTATGGTTTTTTAGAGATTTTAGTGATTTTATGGATTTGTGGGTTTTTGGGTGTTTATGGGTGATTAAGGGTATTTTTGGATTTTAAATGGTTTTTTGGAATTATAGGGTGTTTTTATAATTTAATGGTCTCTTAGGGGTTTTAATGATTTCAGTGTATTTTTGGGATTTTAAGATTTTTTTTGGGTTTTAAGGTTTTTTATGCTTTTAGGGATTTTATCGGTTTTGTTGGTTTCTATGGGGTTTTAGGTTTTTTAGGGGTTTTAGTGGTGTTTATTGTTTTTAGAGTACTAGGGTTTTAGGGTTGTTAGGTTTGTTTGGGTTTTTAGGGTTTTTATCATTTTTAGGATTTTTTGGGGTTTTAGGGGATTTAAATATTTTTAAGGGGATTAAGGGTTTTTTTAGGTTTCATGGGGTTTTAGTTATTTTTGGGTTTTTATGGGTTAACAGGTATTTTAGGGATTTTAGGGTTTAATAATTTTTTGGGTTTTTAGGGTTCTTCAATTTTTTTGGGGTTTGTAATGGTTTTTAGGGGTTTTATGGAATTTATTTTTTTAGGGGCAAGGAAGATGCGAGGGCAGGTTATTCCTGGCCCCCCAAAATTTATTAATAGGAAAGGATGTAGGCAAGGGTGGGGTGGGGCCAAAAAACCCACACCAAAAAACCCATGGACCCCCAACACATCAAAACACCAAAACACACAAAAAACCCACTGAGAAAAAATCAGGAACTACAAATCAATGTCTCCATCCACATATGGGACCCCTTACGCACCATAACCAGAGGAACCATCTGACTCCACCGACTCCCATTCAGATGATTCATATTGCTTTAGGAAGGCAGTGTAATACTCTCTAAGGTGGTTCTTCTCCACATTCAAGTGTGCCTTAACGGATCGACCCCTGCCAGAGGCAACTTCCATAGCTTTGTAAGAGGCTCTTTTGGACACAGTCTTGGGAAAGGTCAAATAGTCCTTCCTCAGCTTCCACTTTCGGGGGTCTGGAAAGAGCCATGTATGTTAGTTTTCCATCCAATCAGAATTGGCCACATCTAACAATGCCCTCTTCTTGATGATCAAGTCCATATTTTGATTCATCCTTTTATCATCCTTCTAGAAAAATTAGGATCAGGGATAAAGGAGGATTCATGGTTTAGGGACAAGTAAGCAAGGACCCGACACTAATGCATGCTAGGGACCATTGATGTAGAATCCTCTAAAAAAGGAGTGGAATCCACACCACTAGGGGCTAGTTGCAGTTCCCCCTGCTCCCTAATATTCTTTCTGACTTCCTTAGGCTAGGAAGGTATAATTTGCTCAATCCCCTGCATCAACCTTTTCCCTTGCGCACCATCACCAACTGAATTCCCCATGGTGTCCAACATCAGCTCAGTCTCAGTTTCATTAAGGGCTGCACTCCCTCCACCATTCTTGGCAGCAACAACCTGCACCTCACTCAATGTCTGTACAACCAACCTCACAATCCTAGCATCATCAACCGGAGAATGTAGCCCCTAATCCCCAGGAATATTTCTTGATTACTCCTCATCCACCACAATCTCATCACAGGTATGGATAAGCACATTCAAGTCCATCATCTCTTGCTCAACCGCACCATCAATGTTCCTAAAAGTGTCCAACCGTAGCTTGGCTTCATTATCATTTTGGGCCACACTCCCTCTATCACACACAACATCAACGATC
The DNA here is from genome assembly GCA_963277665.1 of Viscum album. NCBI lineage: Eukaryota > Viridiplantae > Streptophyta > Magnoliopsida > Santalales > Viscaceae > Viscum > Viscum album. The sequence goes on from OY728120.1 coordinate 2,122,532,820, forward strand.
TTCATCTATACCCCTTGTAATTTAGGCATTTCACTCCCAGAATCAACAAGAGGAGACCCTTTCTCCTCCTCCTCAATATCTATCCCTTCAATGTTATTGAATATTGGAATGGATTCCTCCCTCTGCTTCATACTATTATCATAAGAAAAATGCATCCCACCAGTAGCAACCTCCATGCATAAAGAACATACATCATCTTAAAGCTTCAAGTCTTTCCTCAATCTCTTAAAGATATCACTCACATTGGGCTTTGGATGACACTGAACAACCATTTTCCCTAATCTGTGGTCACCTATTATAGACCCATGGCCCCCCAACACAACTAGAAGACCAGCCCGCATAGTCCTCAAGCTCAGTGAACCTAAACCAAGATCAAAAGTAGATTCCACCACCCCTAAAACTCAATCCATTCATGCCCGCTTCAAATAGCCACTAAAACCTTTTTAACATTCTCCCCAACCCGATCTTGGCCATCCTCACCAGACTCAACCTAAAAAACATTCGAGAGATGAGTATCTATGTGCATAGCCTCCTACACCTCATGTCGAATCTTCATACCTTCAACAGCCACCTCTTGAGCTCGATTCAAAACACAACAATTCATGTTGCTACACCTTCAAGCCAGATCAATATGTCCTAGTTTCCAATAGGAGGATAAAAATTCATTACATGACTCAAAAATCATAGGATGCTTCCACCGATGATTCTCACCAATATAAATCTAAACAAAATTAATTTGTTCATTCTATGCATCAATCTCAATAAAGGCCCTTGGGGAAACAGGGTGACAAATGTCCCTCATTATACTGTCCACACATAAGAACCTTCCCACCAGATTCCCCAGCCATGAACTAATGGAAAAAAATTTAAAGGTAAGGGGAAGTTCTAGAAATATAACCCAAGATTCCACCATCGTTGAGTTATGGGTCAAATGAAGATCAAAGCTCTAATGGGAATGGGTGAAACGGGCACAGTTGCATCTTCTTGGAGCTGCATACCAGGCATGAATCATATCCTCTTCCGATGTGAAGTGAATCAAGATATGGATACTATCCACAAGGCCTATTGTGGCGCGATCATGGATGTCCAAATGTTCATACATGAATCTATGAAAGACATCCATTGAAGGTCACCAATTCAAGAAATGAGCATCCAAGGTCAATCTATGTAGGGCTGAGGCCTCATTGAACTCTACCATAGAAATATGGAGCTGTGGAAATCCTTCTTGTAAATTAGGATCCTTAGGGAAAATCTCAACCCCCGGAAAAGGGTAAAGAAGATAAGGAACTAAGAACGGAACAGACAGACTCTCATTATCAAGAACCAACAGGATCCCCTCTTCATCAATGAGGGGAGGGTGCGAAGCAGGAATGATCTTTGTCCTCAATATTATCCCCGAAGTAGAGAATCATCATTGTGATAGAATAGATCCACCATCATTTCCTTTATGGTATTTCGGATTTTCATGATTTTAATTTGTTAGGGGTTTTCAGGTGTTTTATGTATTTTTCATTATTTTTAGGGTTTTAGGTTTTTAATGGGTTTAGGTGTTTTTATGGTTTTTAGTGTTTTTAGGGTTTTAGTGACTTCTAATTATCTCTATGTTTTTTGTGGTTTTTTATTATTTTTAGGTCCATTATTGTTTTAATGGGTTTTTTTGGGTTTTTTGGGTTTTTTTCTGGTTCTTTGGGTTTTTGGGGGTTTTAAGAATGTTTAGGGATTTTAGGGTATTTTATTAGTGTTAAAGGGTTTTATGGATTTTATGTGATTTGGGGTTTCTGTGATATTTTATTGTTTTAATAGATTTTTTTTTGTTTTAGGTTTTTTATGTCCTTTAGTGTTTTTTGGTTTTTTGGGGTCCTTTATAGATATTTATGGGTTTTAGGGTCCTTTATTAATTTATTGTGTTATAGTGGGATTTAAGGGGTTTTATGGGATTAAGTGTTTTTAGGGGTTTTACGGTTTTACGGTATTTATGGTTTTTAGGGTTTTGAGAGATTTTATGGGTTTGAGGGATTTTAGTTTTTTTTGAGGATTTTAGGGGTTTTGGTGTTTTATAGGGTATTTTGAAATTTTTATGGCTATTATTTAATTTAATGATTTAATGATTTTTATGTTTTTTAGGGTATTTGGATTTTTTTGGGACAATTTTTATTTTTAACGGGATTTTAGGGTCATTTAATGTTTTTAGGGCCTATCGGTTTTATGGGGTTTTAGAGGGTTTAAGTATTTTGTGTTTTTTTGATAAAATAGGGTTTTTAGGTTTTTAGGGTATTTTAGGTTTATAGGTTTTTTAATAACCATTACGATTTTTAATGTTTCATTGGGTTTTAGACTTTTTTTTGGTATTTTTAGGGGTTCTATGGTTTTTATGGTTTTAAGGGTTATCTTAGGGGTTTTAGAGTTTTTATGTGTATTGAAAGGGGTTATTAAGGGTTTTAAGGTTTTAAGGTTTTAACTATTTTTTGGGTTTTAAAAGTTATTTTATGGTTTTAAGGGTTTTTTGGTATTTTAGGGGTTTTAATGTTTTTACGATTTTTATGGTTATTAGGGTTTTTTTGACTTTTTGTGTTTTAGTGTATTTAGGTTTTATCAGGACTCGTATGGTGTTTAATGTTTTAAGGTTTTGAGGGTTATGATGAGTTTTATAGAATTTTTTAGGGGGTTTTCATATTTTTTCTGGTTTTTGTTTTTTTATTGGAATTTTAGGTTATTAATGTTTTAGCTTTATGTTATGGTAACATTGGTTTTTTTATAGTTCTTAGGTATTATATGATTTTATGGGTTTTTATGGATTGAGGGTTTTAGGGTTTTTTTGGGTTTTATGCGGCTTTAGGGTGTTTAAGGATTTCTAAGGGTCTTTAAGGGTTTTAGAATGGTTTTGGGTAGTTTAGTGTTTTATGGTTTTTATGGTCTTTTAGGGGTTTTAATGGTTTCTAAGTATTTTAAGGTTTTTGGGGTTTTAGAGTCGTCTTGGGTTTTTGTGTGTTTTCAGGGTTTTTATCCTTTCTTGGGTTATAGTGTGTTTTCGGTGTTTAGGGTTTTATAGTTTGGGGGGTTTAGTGTTTTTGTAAATTTTAGGGATTTTTAGGCTTTTTAGGTGTTTGCGGTGTATTTTGGTTTATTTGAATTTTTACATTTTTTCAGTGCCTTCTAGGTAATTTGGTTTTTTTACTTTTTTGGTGTTTTGATGTTTTTTTATTGGGTGGGGGGTAGTTTTGGGGTTTTTTAGTGATTAATAAAATTTTATGATTTTTCTTCATATTTTTAGGGATTTATGGGATTTTCGTGTTTTTAGGGGATTGTGTGTTTGTAGGTTTTTTTATGATTTTATATGTATTTAGGTGGTTTTGGTTATTACGTTTTTACAGGGGTTTAAATGGTGTTAAGGTTATTTTGGTTTTTTGGGGGGTGGTAGAGGTTTGGAGGGGGGTTAGGGTTTTAGGAGCTTTTTGTTTTTTTTGGGTTTTTGGGGTGTCGTAGGGCCTTTTATGGATTTTTTCGTGGTTTTAGCATCTCAACGAGTTTTTAGTATCTTTTAATGTTTTTTGTGAATTTTAATTTTTTTAGGTTTTCCCTAATATATTTTGGGGTTTTACGTGGTTTTAGGTTTTTTGGGGTCTATTTGGTTTTTTGGGGAATTTATGTTTTTTTGGTCTTTAATGTTTTATTTGGTTTTACGATTTATATTTCTATTTAGGGGGTCTTATAATCATTGTGGGTTTTAGGGTTTTTATGGGGTTTTGAGGGTATATTATGGGATCATAGTGTTTTTATGGAATTTAGGTGTTTTTTGGATTTTTGGGGTCCTTTAGTGTTTTTGTGGGGTTTTAGGTCCTTTATGGTTTTATGGTTTTTATGGTCCTTTAGGGGTTTTATGGTTTTTTGTGTGCTGCAGTGTTTCAGGATTTTTTGGGTGTTTTAGGAACATTTGGGGATTTTAAATTTCTTTTATAGTTTTTAGTTTTTTAGGTTTTTTATAATCTATTGGGGATTTTTAGGGTTTTGGTGTATTTTATTAAATTTTCTTGTTATTATGGTCTTTTTGGTTTTTTAGTCTTTTTTGTGTTTTAGGGTTTTTCGGAGGATTAGTGTTTTTAGGGGTTTTATGGTTTTTAGTTTTTTTTAGTTTTTTGGGTTTTTGGGTTATTAAGATTGTATGGGGATTTTATTATTTTTATGGTTTTTAGGGGTTTAGGCGTTTTAGGGTTTTTAGGGTTCGTATGTTTTTTAGGTTTTTCGTTTAATTAACTGGTTTTAGGATTTTTATAGTTTATAGGGTTCTTGGGGGTTTAAATTTTTTCTGTATGGTTTATTGGATTTAGGTTTTTTATTTATTATACGGTGGTGTAGGAGTTCTGTGGGGTTTAAAGGGTTTTTTTATTTTCGTAGGGATATTGTTGTTATTGTGGGTTTTAACGCGGTTTTAGTGTTTTGAGGTTTTTTAGTGTATTTAGGGTTTGGGGGGTTTTGGGTTTTTAGTTTCTTTTACATTAATTAGGTTTCATATGTGGGTCTACAGTTCTATGGTGTTTTTGGGTTTCTTATGGTTTTATTGTTTTATGTTTTTAAGGATTTTATTTGATTTTACGGTTTTAGAGTGTTTATAGTTTTTAAGGTTTTTTAGTGGTTCTTTGTTTTGTTGGGTTTTAGGGTGTTTAAATATTTTTTAGGTTCTTTTAGGGGTTTTATAGGTTTTAACGGGATTTAGATATTTTTTTCAATGGTTTTTATGATCTCTAGGATTTTTAGTGTTTTAGGAAATTTTAGGGTTTCTATGGTTTTTAATGTTTTTAGGATTTTTTGTTCTACTATGGGGATTTTTGTTTTTAGGGGTTTTAATAAGTTTTATTATTTTTAGGGGGGTTATAGTGGTTTTTTGGTTTTAGGGGGTGTAATGTTACGATGGTTTTAAAGGATTTTTGGGATTTTCAAGGATTCATGTATTTGAGGCATCATTAGGATTTTAAGGATTCATTAAGGGTTTTTATGTTTTTAGAGTATATTGTGGTTTTATCAATTTTAATGGGGTTTTGATATTTTTTATGGTTTTTATGTGTTTTAGGGTTTTTAGGGGTTTCCAGGGTTTTTTATGGATTTTATGGGTTTTATGGTTTTAGGGTTTTATTAGTGGTTTTTAGGGTTTTAGCTTTTTTTTGGGTTTTTGGTTTTTAGGGGTATTTGGTTTTTAGGGATTTTATATAGTGTTTAGGTTTTATATGGTTTTTAGTGTTCTTAGGGGTTTTATGAATTTTCACGTTTTTCATAGGGATTTTATGGGTTTTCAGTTTTTTTGTGGGTTTTTATAGTTTTCTTGGTTTTTGGGGTTTTTGGTTGTTTAGCGTTTGTCCTATTCTTTTAAGGTTGCTATAATTTTTTGGGATTTTATTATTTTGGTGGTTTTTTTGGTTTTTTGATATTATTATGGATTCCTTTTATTTTTGGGTTTTAGGGATTTTTTGTCTTTTAGAACTTTTTAGCAATTTTTTAGGGTTTTGGGGTTTTGGGGCAAGGAATATGTGAGGGTCGGGCTATTCCCCCCCCCAATTTATTAACAAGTAAAAAAGGAGACACAACATACAAGGGAGGGGATGGGTCATACGACCAACACCCAAAAACCCCTTACGACCCACGCCAAAAAAAGAAAAACAAAGAAAGAAAAAGACTCAAAAACAGACACAACAGCAGCAGCATCACATCACATCCAGCCAGTACTAGCATCCAGCTGGCCCACATCCAATCATCATAGCAACACAGTAGCAACAATACATCCAAACCAACCAGCCCCAATAACCAACAGCACCAAATCTAGCATCACAGCCAAACACAACCAGCAGCATCAAACCACAGCACAAGCACAACCGAATGCAACAAACATAACCTCCCATCAAACAACAACCATCAACTAGCAGCACAACAACATACACATCTGCAGCAGTATCAAAAACCAAACAACCACACATCATGGGTTTTAGGATTTATTTTTTCTAGGGGCTTTATGGGGTGTAGGGTGCTATTGGTTTTATAGGGCATTAAATATTTTTGTTGGTTTTTAGATTTTTTGTATGCTTTTCAATGCTTTCATTATATTTTTTAAGAGTTTTCATGGGTTTTAGGTCATTTTTGGGTTTTAGAGTTTTTACTTTTTTATACTAATGTCACGGGTATTTATATTTTTATATTTTAAAGTGTTTTGTGGTTTTTTTGTGATTCTAGGGGTTGTTATGGATTTTTAGAGGTTTTAGGATTTTTATGTTTTTATGGGTTTTTTAGGATTTTAGAAGTTTTAGTGTTTTGTTAGATATTTTGTGTTTTTAGTGGTTGTTTTGTTATTTCGGGATTTTAACAGTGTTTTATGATTTTTAAGGATTCATATTTTTGGGGGATTTATATATTATTAGGTATTTTTCATGTTTTTGTGTTTTCATATTGTTTTTAAGGGTTTTCTGGGTTTTAGGGTTTTAGGTTGTAGGGTTTTGGAGATTTTTTGCTATTTTATGGATTTTTAAATGATTTTATGGGTTTTTAGTATTTTTGATTTTTTATGGTTCTAATGGTTTGGAGGATATTAAGGGGTTTTTTTGGGATTTCAAGGGTTTTTATGATTTTTGTGTTTTTAATGGTTTTAGTGTTTTTAGAGTATGGATAGCGTTTTCATATATATTAGTTGCAGTTTTTAATGGTTTTTATGTTTTTTAGGGGTATTATAGGTTTTATGTGGCTTTGGTTGTTTTTTTTGGGATTTATTGTGGTTTTGGGTTTTATGTTTTTTAGGGGTTTATGGTCATCATAGTGTTTTCGGGTTTTTAATTTTTAGGGTATTTTATGGAATTTAGTGTTTTTAGTGGTTTTTGTGGTTTTGATAGGTTTCTAGGGTTTTTATGATTTTGGGGTTTAAAGGGGTTTAATGGTTTTTAGGGTTTTGTTGTTTTCTATGATTTTAGGGTTTCATGGGTTTTAAGAGTTTTTAGGGGTTTTAGTATTTTTATTGGTTTTATGGATATTTAATGGGTTTTATGGTTTTTAGCGGGTTAGGGATTTTAATTATTATTATGGTTGTAAGGTTTTTTACAAGTATTTCAAGGTTTGAAGATGTTTTAATGGGTTTTTAGGGATTTTGGGTTTTTATTAGTTTTATGATTATTAGTGTTTTTTGGGTTTCTTGTGTTTTTAGAAGTTTATTACATTATTTAGGGTTTTCCTGTGTCTTTTAAAGATTTTTGTTTTTTAAGGGTCGATGTGTTTTGAGGGGTTTTGGGTTTTTAGGGTGTTTTGGGATTTTATGGTTTTTTTAGTTCTTAGGTTTTTCATTTCTTTTTTTGTCATTTTAAATTGGTTTTATGGTTTTAATGGATTATTATGGTTGTTGTGGGTTATAAGTGATTTTTAGGGTGCTTTCATATTTTTTGGGTTGTTTATGATTTTATAGGGGTTTATCCTCTTTTTGGATTTTTAGGGGTTTTAGGGTGTTCTAGTGTTTTAGAGTGTTTTAAGGGCTTCAGGGTTTTTAGATATTTTTTATGGTTTAGTTTTTATGGTTTTTTGGGTTGTTGTGATTTTTATTGGGTTTTAAAGTGTTTTAAGTGGGTTTTTTTGTTTTTGTTTTTGGTTTTTTGGGGTTTTATCATTTTAGGTGTATTTAGGATTTTTTATGGGTCTTAAGGGTTTATGGGTTTTTAGGGTTCTTTTTTTTTTTACGTTTTTAGGTTATTTTATGGTTTTTATTTTTTTAGGGTTTAGGGGATTTTAGTGCTTTTTTAGGTTTTTTTGGCTTTTAGGGATTTTGGGGGGTTTTGTGGTTTTAAGAGTTTTTATATTTTTAAGGTTTTGGGAGTTTTTTGGGGTATCTCAATGTTTTAGGTGATTTTCATGGTTTTTGCAGTTAATATAGTTTTCAGGTGATATTATGGGTTTTAGGGTTTTTATAGGATTTTATTATTTTTTAAGGTTGTCAAAGGTTTTTTAGGTTTTTATTTTTTTAATTTTTTTTTGGATTTTTGGATATTTAGGGGTTTTTGGATTTTTGGGATTTTAAGGTTTATCCGAGTTTTTAAATATTTTTTATTATTTTTAATGATTTGGGGTTTTTATGAGTTTTATGGGTTTTTTATATTTTCATAATTTTTAGTGGATTTATGGTTTTAGATTAATTTATGTGTTTTTACGTTTTTTTATTTTATTTATGGTTTTTAGGGTCTTTTAAAGATTTATTTTCTAATTTATGGATTTTTTGTTTTGTTTTTTTTATTTTTTGGCTGTCATGGACTTTTAGGGATTTTAAGTTTATTTATGTTTTTTATTGTTTTTAGTGAAATTTAGGGTTTTAAAGGTTTTAGGGCTTCTAGGATTTTTTTTGGTTTTTTGACATTTATAGTTTTTAGGGTTTTGGGTCTTTTTGTTTTTTAGTATTTTTATCTTCCTTTAATGGTGTAATGGTTTTTTGGGCCCATTATGGATTATTTGTTGTTTTCAGTGTCCATTAGGATTTTATTTATTTTTAGAGTTTTCATAGGTTTTATGATTTTTGCGGGTTTTAGGGGTTTTATTGATTTATGGTGTTATATTTATTTAATGACCATTATGGGTTTTTATGTATTTTGGGTATTTATTAGTTTTAGGGGTTTTCAAGGGTGTATTGTCCTTTTGTGTTTTAAAGGTTTTTATGTATATTTACGGTTACTAGGGTCTTAAATCTTGTTAAATATATTAGGGTCTTTTATGGGTTCTTATGGGGTTTTAGTGTATTTAGGGGCCTTTAGGTGTTTTAATGGTGTTTTCAACTCTTCTTGGGTATTAGGGTTTTAGGGTCTATTAGGGGGTTTATGTTGTTTTAGGGACCTTTAAGGGTTTTGGTTTTTAGGGATTTATGGTTTTGTAGGGTTTTTAGGGGTTTTAAGGTTTCTAAAATATTTTTATGGGTTTATGTTTTAGGTTTTTCTTGGTGTTTTTAGGGGTTTAAATGGTTTTAGAGTTTTAGAATCTTAATGGTTTTTCAAGGATTTAATGGTTTTTAGTGTTTTATAAATTATTCTAGTTTATTTAGGGATTTTACGGGTTTTTAAGATTTTATTGTTTTAGGTTTTTAGAGTTTTTTTGGGTTTACTAGGGTTCATTAGGGTTTTGGGGTTTTTATGGATTAATAGTATTTTATGGTTTATCTAATTTTTAGATTATTTCTTTATTTTTAGTGTTCTAGAATTTTTTACGGTTGGGGGGGGGCGTTAGTATTATTTAGAGGTATTAGGATTTTTAGGGTTTTTAGGTTTTTTTAAGGTTTTTAAGGTTTTAGTGTCCTTCATGGGATTTAGGGTTTTTTGTTTTCAATGGTTTTTTGGGGGTTTTGGGATTTTACATTTTTAATGGAATTTAAATGGTATTTTAGTGTTTCATAGGTCCATTAGGTTCATTTTGGGTTTTTAGGGTTTTAATGTATATTAGGGGTTTAAAGGGGTTTTAGGGTTTCATGGTCTTAGTGTCTTTTAGGGTTTTCGGGCTTCTTATTGTCTTTTAGGGTTTTAGGGTTTTATGGGATTTTAAATTCTTTTGGGTTTTAAGGATTTTTAGGTGTGTTAGTGTCCATTCTAGGTTTTCTTGGGATTTTAAGGTTTTTAGGGGTTTTTATTTTATTTAATGTTGGAGGGGATTTAATGGGATTTTATGTGGTTTTAGAAGTTTTATTACTTTACTATGTTTATTATTTTTAAGGTGTTTAGGTTATTTAGGGTTTTCTATGTTTTTTTGGTTTTATAGGGTTTTTATTGTTTTTTTGTTATTGTGTGTTTTTTAGGGTTTAACCATTTTGGGGATTTTTTAGTTTTTTTGTGGGTTTTGTAGTTTTCATAGTGGTTGTGTAGGTTTTAGGGTTTTATGTGATTTTTAGGTTTTTAGAGGTTTTATGAAGTTTTATTGTTTTTTGGGGTTCTTAGGGTTTTAATTGGTTTTTAGGTTTTCATGGGCCTTAGGGGTTTTTGTGTTTTTTTGGGTTTTATTTGGGGTATTAATATTTTTAAGCATATTAGGGTTTTTTGGGTGTCGTATTTTGTTTGGTATTTGTGGGATTTTATCAATTTTAATGTTTTATGGTCTTTATCATTTTTAGGGTATCATTAGGGATTTAGAGGTTTTTTTACTCCTTTAGGTTTTTAGGAATTTTTTAGGTCTTTTACAATATTTAGGGTTTTTATTGTCTTCTATGGTTTTTTGTGGTCTTAGTTTTTTAGGGTTTTTAGGGTCATTTTGTGTTTCTAGGGGGTTCAGTGTATTTTAGGATTATACTGGGGTTTTATTATCCATTATGAGTTTTTTGGTTCCATTCAAGTTTTTGGGTTTCTGCTGTCTTTTATGGGGTTTTAAGGTCCTTTATATTGTGTTTATGGATTCATGTCCATTTATAGGGAATTTATGATTTTTAATGCCTTTTAATGGTTTTTAAGAACCTTTAGGGTATATAGAGTCCATTAAAGGGTTTTTGGGTTTTTGGGGTATTTTATGATCTTTTGGGGGATTTAAGGTTTTTTTTATCCATTAGAATTTGTTAGGGTTTTTAAAATCATTTATGGTTTTTAGGATATTTTCTATTTTTAATGTTTTTTTATCATTTGTGGGATTAAAGGGACATTAGGTTCTTTTACATGTTTATATGTTTTTTTAGGTGTTTTTGGTTTATTTGGTTTTTTCTGGTATCTAAGGCTTTTAGGGGTTTTAGGGTTTTGGGTATTTTGGGGTTTTTGGCTTTTTTTATACTTTTATCATTTTTAGGGACCATTTGGGTTTTTAGGGGTGTTTATGTGTATCATGGTTTTCAGGTTTTTTCCAGGTTTTCTAATGTTTTTTGGGTTTTTAGGGCTTGTAGGGGTTTTATGGGTTTTACAGTTTTTACATTTTTTTCAGTTTACTTTGGTTTTTAGGGTTTTTAGGATTTTTGGGTTTTAGGGTAATTAGGTTTGTTATTGTTCTGTGGGTTTAATGGTTTTTTATTTTTTTTAGGATTTTTAGTGTTCAGTATTTTATTTTTTTAGGGTTTTTAATGTTTCTTATTGACTTAGAGTGTTTTTAAGCATTATTAAGGTTTTTATGGGTTATAGGATTTTTAGGGTTTTAGAGTATTTAATGGGTTTTATGTTTTTAGGGGTTTTTAGTGGATTTAAGGGTTTTTAGTGGGTTTTATATTTTTTATGGATCTTAGTGGATTTTTTTTTGGTTTTTTGGGATTTTATATGGTTTTAGGTTTTCTTGGTTTTAAGATTTTTTTGGTTTTTAATGTATTTTAGGTATTATTTGGGGTTTTAGGTATTTCAGTTTTATTAGAATTTTTATGGTTTTCATGGGTTTTCTTGCCCTTTTATAGGGGTTTTTTTGGGTCTTTTAGGGGTTCAGGTTTTTTAGCAGTTTTAGGGTCATTTGGGGTTTTTTGGGGTTTTAGGGGTTTTGGGGTTTTAATGTTTTTAGGGTTGTTTAAGATTATTAGGGTTATTTGGGATTCCTAGGTTTTTACGGTTGTAAGTGGTTCATTTTATTTTTTTGATTTTTAGTGTTTTTATGGTTTGGGTTTTATAGTTTTTATGGGTTTTAAGGTGTTTCAGATTTTATGTATTTTAATTGTTTTTTATGGTTTTGATGTTTTTTAGTGTTTTAGGGTATTTAGTGGTTTTGGGGGATTGAGGGTGTTTTGGGATTTTTTAATAGTTTTTAGGACTTTTTATAGATTTTTAAGGATTTTAGTGTTTTATGGACTTGGGACTCTTAAGAGTTTTTAGAGTTTTCAAGGGGTTTAAATGATTTTAGGGATTTTTTGTGTTTCTCTTGGGGTTTTTCAATTTTATGTGGTCTTTATGTTTTTAAGGTGTTTTAAGGTGTTTTTTTGTTTTCAGGTTTATTGGAATTTCAGAATTATTTTAGGCTTTTTAGAGTTTTTAGAGTTTTTAGGGTTTCAAGGGTGTTTAGTTTTTTTGTGGACTTTTGTCAATTGATAGATTTTATTATATTTAGGTTTTTAATGTATTTTATGGGTTTTGTTGTTTTTTTACAGATTTTATGGTATTTAGGGTTTTCAGGGTGTGTAATGTTTTTTTGTTACTTTTAGGGATTCATAGGGTTTTTAAAAAAATTTAGGATATTTTAGAATTTTTATGGTCTTTTAAGAGGTTTCAGGTCATTATATTACATTAGGGGTTCCTAGTGGGTTTGGGGAGGGGGGGGGGGGGTTAGGTGTTTTTGGGTTTTTGGGTTTTTTTAGGTTTTTAGGTCAAGGAATGTGTGAGGCCAGGATATTCCTGGCCCCCCAAAATTTAGTAAAAGAAAAAAAAAGTAGACATGGGCGGGGTGGGTCCAAAAATCCCACATAGAAAACCTTGGACCCCCCCCCCCCAAGAAACCAAAATACCAAAATATCCGAAGAGTAGAAAAAAAGCAGGAACTAAAAATCAAAATCTCAATCACCATATGGGTCCCCATCAGCACCATAACCAGAGGAAGCATCTGGCTTCATTGACACTGATTTAAGAAGAATAATATTTCATTTAGAAGGTAGTGTAGTACCCTTTGAGACATTCCTGCTCCACATTGAGTTGCACCTTGACAGACCGACCTCCCCTGCCAGAGGAAACTTCCTTAGCATTTCCAGAGGCTCTAATGGACACTATCTTTGGAAAAGTGGAATAGTCCTTCATTGAATTTATCTTTTGAGGGTCTAAAGAGCCGCCTGCCGAATTGTTTTCCTTCCCATATGGAATGGCTCCCTCTAGTATGTCCCTCTCCTTACTAATGATAGTCGTATTATAATTCATACTTTTAGGATCCTTTGGTAAAAAAATTTATCATGGATGAAGGAGGCTTCCTAATTTAGGGAGCAGTCGACAAGAACGCTAAGAGACACCACACTAGCCAAGGCTAGCTACAATCACCCCTGCTCCCTAGGCAGCCATCAGACCACCACAATTGGCTCCATCACCTCCCTAAGTGCACGAGCCTCCCCTACTCTTGAGAGAACCAAACCAAATCCCCCTAGAAACACTAATAAGAAGATTCAATAGAAGAAACCCCATTAAGCACCCTAAAATCCAAAGGCCCCTGCCCCTGCCGCGAGGATCCCTCCATCGACACAAAACACTGCTCCACCAACTCCCCTTGCCAAGGCACCTCCCCCTGCTTAGCCTCCTCCCCCAGCACCTGACTGAAGTGGGCCACATCTCTCTATTCATCTCCCTCCCCTATACACACACCTTCCCTTCCACAAGAGCTCCACCAACTTAGACACCACCGCTTTCTTATCGATTTCCCCTACTTATCCATCCTCCCCTGCACAACTACACAACTAGATTCACAATCATCAAATCCATCAGGAACTACCCCATGAGTTTTCATAGTGAGGCCAGAATACCTACATCCAGCCACACCCTCGACACCTACCTCCCCCTCTGCCACATTGATCACTGTTGATAGAACTTCCACCTCATCTTCACCGTTGTTAGCACTTATCAAAACCCGAACAATAGCTTCAGCCCCATTCTAATCATGGGAAAAACAGATACCACCCCCCTTCATGGCCACAACTCCCAGTTCTTCCATCATCCCTTGATCCTCCACATCCCCCTATGTCGTTGTCTCACCATATGTTTCAATAGACAACAGGCACTGAAACCTATTATACAAGGTTGTATCACTCTGATCATGAACCTCCCTTTTCTAGCATGTTCACCGTTAAAACCATCAGCAAAATTCACAACTATTGCATTACCCTCCCCATTCCTACTACTATTATTTGATGTCTCCAAACCCATGTCGTAAGGATCAACCAATAACTCCTATTTAGGGTTTTAGGAATCTTTGGGTTGTTTAGTGGTTTTCATTTTCTAGGATTTTTAGGGGTTTTTATTATTTAGAGTTTTTTATAGTTTTTTTGGGTTTTATGTCGTTTTGTATTTTTTAGAGTTTTAAGGCATTATCTAGTGTTTTAAGGAATTTTTTAATGCTTTTTAATGTTTTTTATGGTTTTGAAATGTATTTTTTTTGGCATTTCATGGGGTTTTAGTGCTTTTTTATTTTATTTTATTTTGGTTTTTTATGTTGTTTTTTGTTTTTTTGGAGTTTTTTATGGTTTTAAGGTCTTTTAATAATTTTAGGTTATTTTTTGGAATTTTGGGTCTGTTTATGGGTTGTTAGGGTTTTTACGGGTTTTATGGGTTTTAGGGTCATTTAGGGGAATTTCGGGTGTTTTATTATTTTTATCATTTTTAGATTCAGATGTGCTTAATGGGGGTTTTGAATACTATATGGTTTTTTTGTGTTTTCATGGTCCTTTGGGGAATTTTTTGGGTTTTTATCTTTAAGGGTTTCATGTTTTTTTGGGGTTTTAATGTTTTTTGGGGAATTAGGTGTATTATGAGTTTTAGGGGCTTTTCTGTTTTTAGGGTTTTTGGGTCTTCATTAGTTTAGGGTTTTTTATGGTTTTATGGTTTTAGGGGTTTTAGGGGTTTTAGGCATGTTAGGAACTTTTATTTTTTAATTAAATTTAGTGTATTTCAGTGTTTCTGGTTCATTTACTATTATTAGGACATTAAGGTTTTTAATGAGTTTTTAGGTCATCTATAGGGTTTTTTGGATCTTAAAGTATTTGTTATGGGGTTTTATGGGCATTTACGTTTTTATTGGTTTTGGGATCTTTTAGTGTTTTTTTGTGTTTTAGGGTCTTTTGGGGTTTTAGGGTGTTTAATGGTCCATTATGGAGGGGTTTTGGGGTTTATTAGGGTTATTGTATTTTTTAGGGTTTGTTGGGTTGTTTTGGGTTGTTTAGGGTATTTAGGGAATTAGGGGTTCATTAGGGCTATTAGGGTTTTCATAAGGGTTTTTTGTGTTTTAATGTTTTTAGGGTTATAGGGGATTTTCGTTTTTTAGGGTTTTTATAAATTTTAGTGTATTTTAGAGGTATTTGGGTATTTGTGGATTTTATGATTTTAGGAATTATTATGAATTTTTTTTTTGATTTTTTGTGTTTGTTAGGGTTTTTAGCTTTTTAAATGGTTATTAGGGGTTTAAAGGGCTTTAGGGGGTTTAAAAGGATTATTTTGTATTTTTATGATTTTTTTTGTTTTTAGGTGGGTTTCGTCTTTTTAGGATTGTTTGGGTTTCTTTGGTTTCTAGGGTATTTTATGGTTTTCTATTGTTTAGGGTTTTTATTGGATTATTTTTGGTTTTTAAGGGTTTTTAGGTTTTTTAGGTTTTGGGGAGTTTTAGGTTTTTAATTATGTGTTAGTGTCTTTTAGGGTTTTTAAAGGAGATTCAATATATCGTAGGTTTTTGGAGTTTTTTGTGGTCTTTTAGTTATAATATTTAAGCGATGTTTATGTTTTTTATTTAGTGCTTTTGGATTTTTTTGGGATTTATAGGTTGTTCATTAGTTTTATCCTTTTAGGGTATTTAGGTTATATTTCGTGCTTTAGGGTTTTTAGGGGTTTTACAGTTTTTTGTGTTTTTAGGTTTTTGAAATGGTAGGTTAGGGTTCTAAGGTGTTTTATGAGTCTAAATGTTTTATTGGGGTTTTTAGAGTTTCTTTGTGTTTTTTAGGGTTCTAAATGTTTTTATGGATTTTATGAGTTTTTCATGTTTTTTGGGGGATTTAGTTTTTTAATAGTTATTAGGCGGTTTGAGGTTTTTTCAAAGGTTTTTATTAGGATTTGAAGGAGTTTTAGGGGGTTTGGGGGGTTTTAGTTTTTAGGGTTTTATGGGTATTAAGGGTTTTGTTTTGGTTTCTATGTTTTTTAGGGGTTTATTGTTTTTAGTTTTTTTAGGGTGTCTTAGGGCCTTTTAGTGGTTTATAATGTTATTAGGGGTTTTAATTTTTTAGTGTTTTAAATCTTTTACGATAATTTTAATGGTTTTTAGGTTTTCTATATAGTTATAATGGTTTTAGGAACATTTATGGTTTCTGGATTTTTTGGGACTCGTAGGGATTTTATGGTTATTAGGGCCTTTTGGTGTTTTTTTGGTTTTTAGTGGTCTTAGTGTCATTTAGGGTTTTTAGTTTTTAAGGACTTTTGGGGTTTCTAGGGATTTAGGGTGCTTTTTTTGAGGGATTCTAGGTATCTTTCTATTTTTAGCGATCTAAGGGTCCTTTTTAGTTAGAGGGTTTTTGTGTCATTTTGGGGTTTTATGGTTTTTTTGGACATTTAGTGGTTTTTAAGGTTTTTAGGGACTTCTAGAGTTTTATGTTAATTTTGAGTTTAAGGGTTTGTAGTGTTTTTAGAGTTATTAGGTATATTAGGGTATTTTATGGTTGTTATGGTTTTTAGAGTTCTTAGTGTCTTATATTTTTTAGGGTTCTTATGTTCTCTTAAGGGATTGGGTTATTTTGGGGTATTTCATGATTTTTATGGTATTTGGGATCCTTTAGATTTTAAAGGGGTTTTAGGGTCTTTTAGGGGGTTTTAGGGCATTTAGATTTTTTATGGTTTTCTAGTTATTGTAGTGTTTTAGGTGTCTTAAGTATTTTTGGGTTTTATAATGTTTCTATTTTTTAATATTTTTTATGGTCTTATTTGGGTATTTATATTTTTTTAGTGTTCTTATGTTTTTAGGGGGTTTTAGTTTTTTCAGGTATTTATTGGTTTCAAGAGGTTATATATTTTAGGAGATTGATGGTTTTTAATGAATTTTAGTGTTTTTATGATTTTTATGAGTTTTTAGTTTTTTATGATTTTTATTGGTTTTTAGAGTTATTAGGGTTTTATGGGTTTTGAATTTTTTTAGTGTTTTTTGGGGTTTTAGGGGTTTTAGGTGGTTTTAGAGGTTGTAGGGTTTTTAGGTGGATTTATGGGTTTTTATGGTTTTAGGGTTATTTAATGTTTTTTGTTGTTCTTAAGTTTTTACTATTTTAGGATGTTTTTTAGTTTTTTAGTGTTTTAGGGGTTTTAGTGTTGTTTTTAATTTTTTATGTGCTTTTAGTGTTTTTAGGGTTTCTTAGAGTTTTCATGGTTCTTAGGTTTTTTGGGTATTTAGGGGTTTTTAGTGTTTTAATGGACTTTAGGGTATTCTATGGTTTTTATAGGTTATTAGGGTTTAACTAGACTATGGCCTTTTGGTTTTTTAAGGTTTTATAAACGTTTTAGTGGTTTTAAGGTTTTTATGGGTTTTTAGGATTTTTAGGGCTATTATGGGTTTTTAATGTTTTAATGTTTATTACGGTTTGTAAGGATTTTGTATGGTTTTATGGTTTTAAATAATTTTATAGTTTAATAAGGTTTAAAAGTGTTATTTAAGTGGTTTTAAGTATTTTTAATCCTTTTTATTGATTTATAGGTATTTAGGGCAAGGAAGATGCGAGGGTCAGACTATTCCTGGACCCCCCAAATTTATTAGAAGGAAAAAGGAGACACAGCAGATAAGGGAGGGGAGGGGTCAAACGACCCACACCCAAAACCCTTTACAACCGAAGACACAAAAGACCCCAAAAAAATAAAAATCAAAAGTGGAAAAGAAAAAACCCACAAAGCCAAGAAACCACCACCACCATCCAGTATCAACCAGCATCCAACAGCTCACATCTAACCAAACTCCCAACATTTAAACTCGAACAACCATCAACATCTAGCAGCAGCACGATCATATACCACAGCTTTAGCAATAGCTAGCTCAACAACAACCAGCATCCAGCATCACAATTGCCATCATCGAGCACATTCCAGCATCCAGCAGCAGCACTTCCAATCATCACAACAACATAGCAGCATCAACACATCCAAACCAACCATCACCAACAACCAAAAGCACCAGAATCGACAACACAACCAATCACATCCAGCAGCATGAAACCACAGCACGAGCACCGCAAACAAACACAACCATCATCAACTCCCAACAACCAACAACACCAAATCATATCATGCCTTTCCACTCCCATATACCCAAGAAACCATCAACAGCCTCCTAACCCATCTCTTAAGAGGTCACAGCTTAACAACAAGCAACCAAAACCCTCAACCCGAGAAGCTTGCAACAATCCACATCTCTCAGTGCAACTAACAGTGCACCACCAGCAACCATACCCAGTACCAAACCGCAACATCCAGAATTTTGCAGCAGTACAAGAGAATTGAAATCCACAACACACGATAATCCAGAACTCAGGATTTTCAAAAAACTCATGATCCAACAGCCACAATAAATCACGACCCAACCAAGAATCATCATCACATCGGCCCCCAAAAATTATTAGAAAAAAGTCACTCAGACAAGGGAGGGGTGTGGTCAAACGATCCACCCCCAAAAACCCTTAACACCCCTATGAAACCCAAGAGTCCCAAATAAACAAAAAGACACAAGGACCCAGAAAAAATAGAAAAAATAGAAGTATCTCCAACTGCACCTCCCAAGAAAACAATGACCATCTTCCCGCAACACCATTTTCATCCAGAATTGACCCTTTCCAATCATATCCGCCACCAACATCAAAGAACCAGATGCATCAATGTCATAAGTCGCACCTTCACCGCCATGTTGTGAAGCAGCAGCCATCAACATACAATAGTATCTTTCTTCGCAACCATCTCTAGAAACACATCCGCATCACCCAAAAGAAATACCACATCCATCACTACTAAATAGTTCTAGTATATATCATCCACACCAATTCACAACTAATCCAGCTACAACACCAAAATCACCAACTCCTACATCCGCCAGCGCCACCTCACCTGGCAGGTCGACCTATATTAGTACAGAACCACCACCAGTAGAGAGTGAAACAAAATCATCATCACATCTCAGCAAAGTAACAACCAACATTCCATCATATTGCACACAACAACCCAACCAAAGGAATTGAATCACCATCATCCAAGACGAGTTCTAATCAGCATCCCAAATAGCACTTCCAGCAACACCATAGAGCACAATCCGCACAAAACACCTCATATCAGAACCATTAAAAAACAATAGCATCGACACACAACCAACCCATCCACCACCACCACATGAAACCCATAAGAGAAAAAGGATCCATACTAACCCTTTAGAAGGAAACACAGGACCAAAGAGACCGATTTTTCACTGTAGGACTGCATAGACCAAAACCAGATCATAGAAAAACTAAAAAAGGCTAGTTTCTTCAGCAAGAATCTGGACAAGGGATGAACTTGGAACTTCTTCACAGAATGAGAACAAGCAGATTGTGCCTCTTGAATCCTCTGAGAAGAACTAAAAGTACCCAGATTATAAATGTTCATCAAACACCTTATTCCTTTACATAACCATACAAGCCATCGAGAAACACCCAACTGCTAGTTTTTCTAGGGGTTTTACGGTTGGTTTTGGGTTTTTGGATTATTTGTGTGGTTTTTGAATTTATATTGTTTTTTCGGGTTTCAGAGGGTGTTTAGGTATTTTAAAGAGTTTTAGTGTTTTTTTTTATTTTTGATATTTTTAGTGGGTTTAGTGGGGGTTATGGTTTTAAATGGTTTATTGGGATTTTAGAATTTTTATGTTTTTAGGGTTTTGGATTATAAGGTTTTTATGGGGCTATAGGGGTTTTTATAAATTTTAGGGTTTTCAAATTTTTCTTATGATATTCAGTACTTTCAACGGTTTTCGAGGTTTTTAGGGATTTTAGGGCATTTATGGTCTATTAGAGTGTTTGGGTTCTTTAAGGGTTCTTCAATATTTTTCATGATTTTAGATTTTTAAGGATTTTTTATTTTTCTGGCATTTTTAGCTTTATTGTGGGTGATGGAGTTTCTTAGGGGTTTCATAGGGTGGTTATGGTTTTGAGGGATTTTTCAGTTTTTAATGGTTTTAACATTATTTATGTGTTTACGATTTTTATGCTTTCCACAAGATTTTACTATTTTTATGGGGTTTTAAGGTCTATATTTGTTTGTATGATTATTTTCATTTTGGGGTTTTATTATTTTATTGGTTTTAGATATTTTTTTTGGGTTTTACGTTATTATTGATTTTCTTAAGGGTTTTAGGGGGTTATATGAAATTTATGGTTTTTAGGGACTTTAGGAAAATATTAAGACTTTTATAGGATGTTTATATTATTTTAGGAATTTATAAGGTTTTTAGTGTATTTAGGGTTTTATGGTGTTTTTTAGGGATTTTAGTGTTTAAGTGGATTATAGGTTTTTAGGGTTTTTTAGAGTGGTAGGAATATTAGCGTATTTTATAGTTTTTATGATTTTTAATATTGTTTGAGTTTTTATTAGTTTTTAGTGGTTTTATGCTTTTTTTGGGCCTTAAGGGTTTTAGGGGTTTTCTCGATTTTATATATTTTAGGTTTTATTAGTGTTTTTGGGGTATTTAGGGTTTTATGGTTTTTTATGTTCTTAGAGATTTCAAGGGTTTTTATTGTTTTAATGTTTTTTGGGTTTTAGTGATTTTATGAATTCTATGGTTTTAAGGGATTTAATAATATTAAAGGTCATTAAGGGTTTTTGGGTTTTAGGTTCTATGTGTTTTAAACAGTTTTAGGGGTTTTTACTATTTTTTGGGGATTATTTAAATATTTTATGGCTTTCAAGGTGTTTATGAGTTTTCTGGTTTTTTTGAATTTTATGGTTTTAGGTTTATTTACAGATTTTAGGGTTTTGAGGTTTTCAATGGTTTTAATTTTTAGTGATTTATATGGGTTTTAGGGTTTTTATTGGTTGTAAGTAATTCCTTCATTTTTAGGGGTTTATTTTGGTATTTATGTATTTTTAGGATTTTGTTAGGGTATTTTTGGGTTTTTTGGGTTTTTTTGGGTTGTAGGGTTTTATGGTTGTTTATTGTTTTTTTTTATTTTTGAGTTTTTAGGGTTTATTAATTTTTTTATGATTTATATGAGTTTTTAGGTTTATAGGGGTTTTAGGGTTTTAATGTGTTTTGACATTATATAAGGGTTTTTATTTTCAATTTAGGTTTTTATAGTTTTTTAATTCAATGAGAGGGTTTGGGAGTGGTAGGGTTTTGGAGTCTCATTGGGGTTCTTATGGGTTTTAGATACTTTTACAAGTTTTATGATATTTTGGGTTTTTTTAGGTTTTTAGAACTTTTAGGGCTTTTTGGTTTCTTTTTTTAGGTTTTTTATGTTTTTATAATATTTTAGAGGATTTTGGGTTTTTTATTTTTTTTAGGTTTTAGGGGGTGTTTGGTTTTGAAGTATTTTTTGGGTTATTTGTCTTTTTCGGATTTTTAAGGGTATTAAGGGTTCGAATTGGTTTTAGGTTATTTTGGTTTTTATAGTTTCTAGGTATTTTGGTTTTTAGGGGTCTTATGGGTTTTAGTGTTTTAAATTTATTTTGGGTTTTTTGGTTTGTTCAATTTTATGAGGTTTTAGAGCATTGTGGGTATCATGGAGAACTTTAGCCACCAGAGGTTGGGAGGATAAGGTCTCGGTCACTCCTTGGCCCCCATCGCCTCCACCAGAGCATGGATGTTCTCACTAGGACTCATATGGACCAGATTTGAACCATTCCTACCAGGGGAAACATATCCTCTTGACTGAGAATTATACCCAATGATCCAACATTTATAATAGAAAACCGAACATGGCTCAATGATAAATGGTTGGCTCCAACGAAGTTCCTCCCCCACAACAATCCAGACAGCATCCACCGGATCTTTCAAAGCATCAACCTCAACAAAGGCCCTTGGGGAAACTGTGTAGCAAAGGAACCTAGTCCTACTATCCACACAAAGGAACCTCCCCACAATATTTCCAAGAATCGAAAAAATAGAGATGTTTTGGAAGGGAAGGTGGAGTTCAGGAAATATAAAATTGGTCGCAACCATCGGGGAGTTCTGCTCCAGGTGAAATTTGAAGCTCCATCGAGGGAGGGAGAAGCAAGCACCTTTACCGATTTGGGGTGATACCGACCAAGCTAGGATCATATCCTCCTTAGATATGTGTTATTTAGAGTGTATATGTTTGTAGTATGTTTATGGTATTTTTAGGGGATTTATAGTTTTAGGCTTCCTAAGGGGTTTTAGGGTTTTAGTGTTTCTTATCAGTTTTTTTGTTTTTTGGGGGATTATGGTTTTTAATGTAATAATGGTTTTTAGAGAAATTTCCTATTTTTATGGTTATTTAGGTTTTCTAGGGTTTTAGTGTCATTTTTTGTTTTTCATGTTTTCAGGATACGTACATTTTTTAGGAATTTTTATAGTGTTCTAAGTTTTTATTGATATTTTGATTGGTTTTTTGTTTTTTAAGAGTTTTAATATATTTTTTGGGTTTTTTGGGATTTATGGTTTATAAGATGGTTAATGGTTTTTAAGTGTGTTTTATGATTTTATAGGTTTTTAGGTTTTTTAATGAAAATTGGGTTTTATGTATGTTAAGGGTTTTATGGATTTTAGGTACTCTTAGGGTTTTCTGTTTTTAGGGCCTTTTAGGGGATTTTATCATTTTAAATTGTTTAAGGATTTTTAATATTTTAAGGATATTTTTATTATTTTTAGGGTTTTTATGTTTTTTGGGGATTTTGTGTTTTTTGTGGGATTCTATGGTTTTATATGGGTTTTAGGGTATGATTGGATTTTTAGAGTTTTATTTGGGTTATTTTAGGGGTTTTATAGGGATTGAATGTTTTTATAGGATTTTTAGGGGATTTTAGTGAATTTTAATGTTTTTATATTTTTTATGGGGTGTAGGGTTTTTTGGGGTTCTAAATATGTTTTAGTATTTTATGTGTTTTATATGTGTTTTATATTTTTTTGTGGTCTTTGTGATTTTGTGTTGTTATGGGATTTTAGTGTCTTGTATGGCTTATTAGTTTTTTTTGGGTTTTTACTTTTTTTAGTGTTTTATGGACATTTATTTTTTAGGGTTTCTTTGATGTTTTTTGGGGGTTCTAATTGTATTTTAGGGTTTATATGGTTTCTAGGGTTTTTGGGGGTTTTAGGGTTTTTAGGGAGATTAATTTTTTTTTGAGTTATTAGGGTTTTTAGTGTAATTTAAGTTTTAAATAATTTTTATTGTATTTTAGGGTTTTTGTGTCCTTTAGAATTTTTAGTTTACATTAGTTTCTTTTAGGGGTTTCAGGGACCTTCATGGTTTTTACTATTTTTAGGGTTCATTGGGGGTTTCATGTTCCTTTATTTTTTTAGGTTTTTTAGGTCTCTAAGGGTTATTTTATGGTTTTTATTATCTTTAAGGGTTTTTACGAATTTTAATGTCCTATAGAGATATTTAGAGTCTTTTGAAATTTTTTTCATAAATTTTTTGTCTTTTTGAATTTTTAGCGGTTTTATGGTCTTTTAGGGAATTAGTGCTCTTTTACTATTTTATGGTTTTTAGTGTTTTTGGGTTCTTTTATTTTTTTTGTTTTTTATTGTTTTTTGGTATTTTTAAATTTTTTGGGGGTTTTTTGTGTTTTTATGATTTTTAGGGTTTTTCGGATTTTTTGGGTTTTATGGTTTTTATGGTTTTTTTGGTTTTATAGTATTTTAATATATTTTATGATTTTCAGGGGGTTTTATGGTATTGAGGGTTTTTTTGGACATTTTGGGTGTTTTGGATTTTTATGGTTTTAATGTTTTTAGGTTTTTTAGTGTCTTTATTGGTATTTTTGGTTTTTATAGTTGTTTAAGGGTTTCAGGATTTTAGGGTATGTTAGTGTTTTTGAGGAGTTTTAGGGTTTTTTATTCTTTTACGTTCTTTTATGGTTTTTAGGTTTTTAGGGTCTTTTAGGGTGTTCATGATGTTTCAGGGGGTCTAAGGTATTTTAGTGCCCTTTATATGGTATTAGTATTTTAAGTGTCTATTAGGTTCTTTATGGGTTTTAGGGTTGTTTTTTCTTTTTAAGGTTTTTAGGGACCTTTATGAACTTAGGGATTTTAAGGAAATTTTGGGTTTTAGAGTCATTTATGGTTTTTTGTATCTTTTAGAGATTTTAGAGCCTTTTATGATTTTGAAGATATTTTATGGATTTTTAGGTTGTTTTTGGGCTTTTAGGATTTTTATAATTTTATGAATTTAAGGGTTTTTTAGGGTCTTGTTGTTTTTTTTGACTTTTTAGGTTCTTATATTATATTTATGGGTTTTATGGTCTCTTAATTTTTTATGGTTTTTGGTTTTTTCATGTATTTGGGTTTTACGGTTTTATAGATATTTGGGATTCTAGGGTCCATGAAGGATTTCGGGTTTTTTAAATAATATTAATTTTTTAATTTTTTATCACCAAATTGTTGCGGAATTTCTATTACACAATACAAATTAGTCAATTCATAATTAATATTATTTAAAAAAATATTTACTTTTTTTGAAAACGTATATTATATATTAATCAAAAATGAATTTTTAGACTTATATAAATATTATTTAACAAATTATATTAAATTTCTATTTATATAAATATATATATATATATTAATATAGTTTTTCAATGATATATATATTATTTATTAGATTTAGATTTCATCCCTGCTAGCAGAAAATGCTGATAAAAGGTCCCTTTATCATCACTAAAACAAAAGCACTGATAAATGATGATTTTAATTAAAGATAAATTTAAAGGGGTTTTAATGGATTTAATGGTTTTGAGGTGTTTTATGATTTTTTAGAGTTTCTAGGGTTTTTGGGGTCTTATAATTTTTGGGGTTTTAGGGGTTTTTTGGGTCTTTTAATGGATTTTAGGATTTTGAGTATTTTTAGGGTTTATTTATTTTTTTAGGGTATTTTTGGATTTTTAGGTTCTTTTAGGGGTTTTAGGTGTTTTAGTATTTTTTGGGGTTATTTTGGTTTTTCATGCAATATAGGGTTTTTAGGGTCTTTAAAGTATTTTATGGTCCTTTATGTGTTTTAGATTCCTTTAGTGGTTTTATGGTTCTTTAAGATTTTAGGGGTTTTAGGGTTGTTAAATGTTTTTTTGGGTTTTTAAGGTTTTAGGGTCCTTTAGATAGTTTTTTGGTTTTTTTGGGTTTAGGTTATTTAGGTTGTTTTAGTGTCATGTAGCGTTTTTTGGGTTTTAGTTTCCTTGATTGATTTTTTGGTTTTCATCCTTTAAGGGTATTTAGGGTACTTGATGGTATTTTAGGGTTTTATTATCATTAAGGGTTGGGGGTGGTGAGGGTTTTTAGGGTTCTAGGGTTTTTTAGTGTCCTTTGGTATTCTTGGTGTTTTATGGGTTTTATGGTTATTAGAGTTTTCTAGGATTTCAGGTGTTTTAGGGGTTTTATATTTTTTATTTTTTAGGGTTTATGGTGTTTTAACTGTTTCAGGGTTTTTTGGTTTTTAAGGGTATTTTGATGTTTTATGGGGATTTTAAGGTTTTTAGGGGTTTAGGGTTTTTAGAGAGTTTTGGGTTTTCAAGGATTGAGCTTGTTCAAGGGGTTTAAGGTTTATGTAGGGGTTTTATAGTGTTTTTAGGGTCTCTTAAGGGTTTTTGGGGTTTCTAATGTCTTTTAGGGTATTAGTTTATTAAGGGTATTTTGGTTTTTTTGGTTATTATAGGGGTGTAATGGTTTTAATGTGTTTTAGGGTTTTTTAATGTTTGTGTTGTTTTTAGGGATGTTTTTTTAGGTTTCAGGGATTATTATTGTCGTTAATGAATTTTGGGGTTTTTAATGTTTTTCCAGTTTTTATGGGGGTTTTAGCATTTTAAGGGGCTTTATGGGTTTTAGGGTTTTATATAGTTTAAGTTTTTTGTATTTTTATGTGTCTTTAAAATTTTTAGGGGTTTTATTTATTTTATTTTTTTAGGGGTTTTAGTTTCTTGTGGTTATTGGGGTTTTTAGAGATTTTAGTACTTTTTAGGGGATTTAGTGTTTTTAGGGTTTGTATGTATAATTTTTATTTTAGGTATTGTTAGGTTTTTAAGAGTTTTAGTTTTTTTTCTGACATAAAAGGTTTTTTTGGGTTGATGGGTTCTATTATAGGTTTTAGATTTTTATGATTTTTAGGGTTTTCAACGTTTTATTGGGTTTTTGGTATTTTTTAATGATTTTTATAGTTTTATTGGTTTTTTGGGTTTTTATGATTTTTATGGTTTTAGGGGTGATTATGGTTTTTCAGTGTTTTATTATCTTTATGTTTTTAGGTTTTTTTGAGATTTAGGTTGCAATAACTGTGTTTAATGGTTCTTAGTTTATTTAATGGTTTTAGGGATTTTTAATTTTTTAAGGGTTTTTGGGTTTTAGGTTACATTAGAGTCATTTTATAAAATTTTATGGATTTTTGGGGTTTTTATGGTTTTAGTATTTTTATGTTTTTTAATGGGTTGTAGGGTTTTAATGGGTTCTATGGGTTTTTAGAGTTTAGGTTTTTTTTGTTTTTTGGATTTTTAGGTTTTTAGGCGTTTTCAGGGTCTTTTGGGGTTATATGGATTTTTATGGTTTGTTAGAGTTTATAAGAGTGTTTAGGTTATTTTAGGGGGTTTATGGTTTTGAGGGATAGTTTTTGGGTATTAGCATTTTAGTGGATTTTAAGGATTTTATGGGTTTTTATGTTTCTTTTGGGCCTTTGTTTTTTTAGAATTTTTTGGGGGTTTGAGGGGGTTTTTGGTCCTTTTTGGAGTGGTTTAGGATCTATTAGTGATTTTAGGGTTTTTATGGTTTTTATTGTTTTTCAGGATTTTTAGGCGTTTAGGGTTTTTATGTATTTTTAGGTCCTTTTATGATATTTAATGGGTTTTATAGTTTTTGGGGTTTCAATGGCATTCTAGGTTTTTAGGGTCTTTTCGGGTATTTTAGGCTTTGTGGGGGTTTAAAGGAATTTTAGGGTTATTACTATTTACATTGTATTTTTGTTTTTTTAGTGTCATAGGGTTTTATGGGGATTTTTGATATTAGGGAATTTATTTTTATAGGATTTTTGGGTTTTAAGGAGTTTTTTGGTTTTATGGTGTTATTTTAGTGTTTTTAGAACATTTAGTTGTTTTGGGGATTTTATATTTTCTATTTTTTATGGGTTTTCAAGAAATTAGTATTTTTAGGGGTTTTTAGGATTTTATTTTGGTTTTTATGGATTTCAGGGTTTTCTTATGGTTTTTAGGTTTTTAGGGTTTTTAGTGAATTTAGGGTTTCATGTATTTTTATGGTTTTTGGTTTTTTATGCATTTTATGGTTTTTAATGGTTTTTTTGGGGTTTATTTTTTTAGGGGCTTTTAGATTTTTTTATGTCCTTTTCGGGTTTTTCATTGATTTTTAGGGTTTTTAGAATTAAAAAAAAGGTTTTATTGTTTTTACAGTGTTCTAGGGTTTTGTTAGTGGTGTCTTAGGATTTTATAGGATTTTTTTGGGTCTTTATAAATTTATTGGGTTTTTATGGTTTGAATAATTTTTTTAATGATTTTTATGTGTCCTTTATTGTTTTATATGGTTTTAGTGTCTTTTAGGAGTTTTTTGGTTAATTGTGTATTTTTAGGTTTTAGAGTCTATTTTAGCGTTTTTGGGGTTTTAGTGTTTTTATGGTTTTAGGGTTTTTAGGGATATTTATGGTTTTATGGTTATCAGGGTTTTTAGGATTTTATGGGTTGTATTGGATTAAGGGTGTTCGGGATTTTTTTTGTTTTTTTGATTTTTTAGGGTGTTATGGGTATTTGGTTTTTTTATTTCGTATGATATTTTTTAGTTTTTTTGTTTAGGTTTTCTTTGTGTTTCTAAGGTTTTTTGTATTCATAGTGTTTTTAGGGGGTCTGGGTGGGGGGGGGGGGGGGTCTACTGTTATTGGGGTTTTCAATGGGGTTTTAGGGATTTTTTGTGTTTTTTTGTTCATTGGGGTTTTAAATGGGTTTTAGGGTTTTTTAGGTTTTAGGATTTTTTTTAGTGTTCTTAGTGATTTTGGGGGTTTTGTAGTTTTTATTGTTTTTTAAAATTTTGAGAATTTTATAGTTTTTAAGATTTATTGTATTTACCCAGGTTTTAAAAAAAAGTGTTCTATCATTTTTTTAAATTTTTAGGGAATTTTTAGGGTTTTAGGTATTATAAGGGTTTCATGTGTTTTAGGATCTTTTATTGATTTTAATGGACTTAAAATTTTTTACGGTTTTTACGGTCTTAATTTTTTATGTATTTAGAGACATTTCAGGTTTCTTTTGTTTTTTAAGGTTTTTAGGGTTTTATGGTCTTTTATTGTTTTTCCTTTTTTTTAGGTTGTTTTAGGTGTTATGGTATTTTATGGGTGTTAACGGGTTTAGAGTATTTAGGTATTTTTATGGATTTTGTTCTATTATGGTTTTAGGGTTTTTTGTTATCCTGTAGGGATTTTCAATATTTTTATATTCCATTAGTTTTTATTGTTCTTTTTAGGATCCCTTATTCTTTTTAGTTTTATTATGTTTTTAACATTTATTATGTTTTTATTGGGGTTTTAGGGGTATTAGGATTTTTTTTTTGTTTTTTTGGTTTTGATAATTTTTCTGAGATTTAAATGGTTTTAATTAATTTTTGGGGTTTAAGGTTTTTAGGGGATTTATGGTTTATGGGTTTTACGGTTTTTATGGTTTATAGGGTCTTTTAGTTATTTTATGGTTTTTAGGTTTTTTTCTGTTTTTATGGTGTTTTAAAATTATAATGATGTTTTAGGGTCATTAGAGGTGTTATGAATTTTAGGGGATTTCTTGTTTTTAGTGTCTGTTTGGGGTGTTTGGGTTTTTATGGATGTTTAGGGTTATAGTGCCTCTTCATGAATAATAGGAGTTTTAGTGTTCTTTGATGTCTCTTTAGGTTTTTCTGGGTCTTTTAGGGTATTATGTGGTTTTGAGTGTCTTTTAGTTTTTAAGGATTTATAAGTTCCTTTTGTTTTTATAGGGTGTTAGAGTTTTTATGGGTTTTTTTGTTTTCTTAGGTTTTTTATGTTTTAGGATTTTCATAAGTTTTTTTACTATTTTATTATATGTGTTTTGGTTTTTATTGGTTTCATGGGGTTTTTGGGTTTTTGGGTAATTTTGGATTTTCATGGTTTTTATATTTTTAATGGTTTTTTGTTTTTTAGGGCTTCATGGGATTTAGAATTTTTTAGTTATTTCAGGGTCTTTATGATCTCATAGACTTTTTAGGGGCTTTGGGGTTTTTATAGTTAATTATGGGTTTTAGTAATTATTAATTGTATTTTGGGGTTTTTAGCGTTTTTCTATTTTTTAGGGTTTTTATGGGTTTTAATGTTTTTGGGTATTCATGGTTCTTGAATTTTTAGGGTTTTTGGGATGTTTTATGGTTTTAATGGTTTCACGGTTTTTTTTTGTATTTTCAGTGTTTTGGGGTTTTATGATGTTTTCGGGTGTTCTATGGGTTTTGGGGGTTTGTTGGATTTTTGGGGGTTTAAAGGGGGTTTTAGTTTTTTTAGGTTCCTTTTTGTATTTTCAGAGTTTTAGAATATTTAAGGGTTTTCTAGGATTTTATGGGGGTTTATGGTTATATTAGTGTTTTAAAGGTTGTTTATAGTCTTTTAGGGGTATTAGGGACTTTTAGGGTTTTTAGGGTGTTTTAGGTTTTTAGGATTATTTTGCGAATTTTAGGTATTTTTATTTTTGTTATGGTATTTTATGGATTTTACTGTTTTTATGGTATTTTAGGATTTTAGTTTCTTTTAGGGTTTTATGGATTTTTTTGGGTTTTTAGGGTATTTCATTGTTTTTAGTGTTTATATTATATTTCAAGTTTTTATAATTTCTCTAGGTTTTCCAATTTTTAGTGATTTTATGTTTTTGTGTGTGGTTAGGGTTCCTTTTTTGATTATTAGGCTTTCATAAGGTGTTATATGTTATTAATGATTTTAGGGTTTTGGGGATTTTTATGGGGTATTATTACTTTTTGGGTTTTTAGGGGGTTAAGGGTTTTAAAGTGTTATAAGTGTTTTTTGGGGATTAGGGGTTTATTGATTTTGACCGTTGTTATGGTTTTTATGATTTTTAGGGTTTTAGTTGTTTTTTGGGGTTATAGGGATTCTTAGGGTCCTTAACTATTTCAAGGATTTTAATTCTTTAATGGTTTTTGGGGTCATTTAATGTTTTAAGGATTTTTAGTTTCATTTAAGGATCCTAGGGATTATCTGGGGAATTTAGGGTCTTTTAAAGATTTGTAGGGGTTTTAGATTCTTTTTGGGTTTTTAGAAACATTTAGGTTATAGGAGGGTTTATGGTTTTTTGGGTTTCTTGGGTCTCAATTATCATTTAGTGATTTTATGGGTAATTAGCGCCTTTTGGGGTTTTAATGGGATTAGGGTTCTTTATGGGTTTTTTGTTCATTTAGTGTTTTGTGGTTTTTTGATTCTTTTTTGGTATTTTGGGGGGTTTTAGTGTCTTTTAGTGTTTTTTTAATTTTAGGGTCATTTAGTGTTTCTTATGATTTTTTATGGTACTTAGAATTTGGATGGTCTTTTAGAGTTTTGTTTGTTTTTTGAGGCCCTTTAGGTTATTAATTGATTTTAAGAGTATTTTAGGGCCTTATAGAGTATTTTATGGTATCTTAGGATTTTTCATTAGGTTTTTAGTCCTTTTAAGGTATTTGTAGTGTTATTATGCTCATTTAGAGTTTTTTAGGGATTTTAGGGTCTTTTAGGGTAATTATTTTCTTTGACTATTTTAAAGGGTTTTGATGGTATTTTATGGTTTTTTGGATTTAGGGGTTTTTGGGGTTTTATGGAATTATTTGGGGTTTAGGGGTTGTAGAGTTTTTAATTGTTTTTAGAGTTTATAAGTTTTTTATTTTTTTATAGGTTTTAATGGTTTTACTACTTCAAATGGATTTTATGGGTTGTAATTATTTTAAGCATTTTTCTGAGATTTTCAAGATTTTTTAGTTTTTTAGGTTTTTAGGTTTTTTAAAAAGTTTATGGGTTTTGTGGGATTCAATGTGTATATATTTTTTTGATGGGTTTTCAGGGGTTTTCAGAGTTGTAAGGGTTTATAGGGTTTAATGGTTATTTGTGTGTGTGTTTATTATGGTTTTAGTAATTTTTGGGTGTTTAAGGTTTTTCTATTGTTTTTAAGATTTGTTGGTTCTTTTGGGTTTTTTGGGGATTTTTGGGGATTTTGGTTTATGGGGTTTTATGGATTCTATAGGTACTAAGTATTTTTTATTATTATTAGGGTTTTAGGGGTTTAAGGGTTTTTAGTGTTTTCGTGGTTTTAGGTTTTTGGGACTTTTACAGGGTATTATGGGTTTTTTGTTTATTTTAGGATTATTTTTTGGATTTTTATAGGTTCTTAGGTTTCATGATTAGTTTTGTAATTTTTGGGTTTTTAGGGGATTTTATTACATTATATCATTTTTGATGAAGTGGTAGGTGATTTTTCTCATATTTTGTTATAGGGTTTTATGGATTTAGAGTTTATTTAGTGTTATCACGGTTTTTAAAAGTTTCCTTGGTTCAAAGTAGTGTTTTAGGTTTTTAGGGGTCTTAATGTATTTTAGTTTAGGGGGTTTTAGGTATTATTAGGAATATTTTGGGGTTTTTATTATTTTAGGGGTATTGGGAATTTTATGATTTTTAGTGGTTTTAGGGTTTTTATAATTTTATGGTTTTATATTCTTTTAGGTTTTTAACCAGTATTTTTTTTGGGTTTTTATGGTTTTGAGTATTTTTTATCGTTTTATGGTGTTTGAGGGTTTGGATGGTCTTTTCAGGTTTTTATCGGGCTGTTCATGATATTTTTCAGATTTTGGGATTTTACGACCTTTTTGGGTTTCAGGGGTTTTAGGTTTTTATGGTATTTCGCATTATTTTCGCATTTTTAGGGTTTTTAGATGCTTTTGTGTTTTTTTAGTTTTTAGGGTCCTTTTGGGACTTGTATGGTTTTAAGGGTCTTTAGAGTTTTTAATGTTTTTAATGAATTAGGTTTTTTATGTTTTTAGAGTTTTTGGAGTTTTATGGGGTTTTAAGAATTTTAGTGTTTTTTAATTTTTCTGGATTTTTATTTTATTTAGTTGTTTATTACATTTAGGGGTTTTTTGGTTTTTTAGGGTTTTAATGATTTTTATGGGTTTAGGTATTTTTAGTGTTTTTCTCTCTTTTTTAGAGGTTATTAGGGATTTTAGAGATTTAAGTCTATTTATGTTTTTAGGGGTTTGTAAGGGTTTTGTGGGTTTTTTGGGTTTTTAGGGGTCCTACGGTTTTTAGGGATTTAATTGGTTTTTGGGGTTTTTGGGTTTTTATGGTGTTTAAAGGTATTCGGGGGTTTAAATGGTTATTTAGTTCACCTTTTGTATTTTAGGATATTTTTTAACATTATAGTTTTTATGGTTTTAGATTGTTTTCAAGGGTTTGGGTTTTTAGGGTTTTATGGTTTTTAGGGTTCTACTATGGGGTTTTAGATTTTATGTATATTTTGGCATTGTAAGGATTTTTGGGTTTCTAGGGGGTCTGGCTTTTAGAGTTTTCAGGGATTTTCCCTGTTTTTTGTGGTTAAATGATTTCAATGTTTTTAGGGTTTTTAGGGGTTTAGGGGTTTTCAGGGTCTTCATGTTCATTATATTTTTTATGTTTTTAGGGTTTTAGGGGTTTTTAAGGATTTTTATGATTTTTTATGATTTTGGTATTTTTTTGGGGGATTTAGTGTATTTATGGTTTTATGTTTTTTATGGATTTTAACAGTTTTTATTATTTTAGGATTATTTTAGGGGTTTTTATTTTTATGTGGGTTTTGGGGTTTCATTATTATTTTATGGTTTTTATGGTGTAATTATTTTTCAGGGTTATAGGTTTTTAATGGTATTTTGGGGGTTTTATTGTTTTTAGCATATTATGGTTTTTGGGATTTTATTATTTTTGAATTTTTTTATTTCATTATAGGTGTTGGCGTTTTTTTGTGGTTTCATGGGTTTTCTAGGCATTTTGGATTTTTAGGCTGTTTATTATTTGTTCAAATTTTCATTGTATTATGGTATTTAAGCATTTTTTTGGGTTTTTTCGATTTTATGGTGTTTTAGTGTTTTTATGGTTTTTGGGTTTTTGGAGGTTTTAGGGTTTTATGGTTTTAAGGGTGTTTACCTGTTTTTTAGGTTTCAGGGTTTTATATATTTTTACGCTTTTTAAGTTTTTTAGAGTTTTAGGGGGGTTTTGGTATTTTAGGGTTTTTGGGGTTTTGTTGGGTTTTTTAGTTATAGGGGGTTTATGGGGTTTATGGGGTTTCTAAGGGTTTTTTTGGTTGGTGTTTTTATAGTTTTTGGTTTTTTATAGTTTTTTATGGGTTTTGTAGTTTTTTTTGGTTTTAGGGTTTTTTACGAATTTTCATGTTCTTTTCAGTTATTTTGGTTTTATGGGGTTTTAGGGTTTTAGGGTTTATTAGTTTTTTCATAGATATTTTTATCATTTTTGTATTTTATTAGGTTTTTAGGGTTTTCTTAGTGGACATGGGGTTTTTATTATTTTTAGGGTTATGCAGATTTTTTAGAGTTTTAGGGGTTTTTTGGTTTTTTGGGTTTTTATGGTTTTAGGGTTTGATTACATATTTTATGATTTTTTAGAAATTTTTAGTTTTTTTCTCTATTTTTAGTGGTTTTTTGTGTTTTAGTGTTTTTATGGTTGTTTTATAGTGCTTTGAAATTTATGTGTTTTTATGGGATTTGTATGTTTTTAGGTTGTTAGTGGTTTTGTGTGATTAATGGTATTTATTGGTATTTTGGATTTTATAGAATTTCTAGGGACTTTTAGGGGGTTTTCAAGGGTTTTAGGGTTACTTCAGGGTTTTTAAGTCTTTTAGGGGGTTTCTGGTTTTTTATGGTTTTTAGGAATTTTAGGGATTTTAATATTTTTAGTATTTCATTAGTTTTAGGGATGTTAATGCTTCATATGGTTTCTGGGAGTTTTATAGACTTTTTTTGGTATTTTTTGATTTTTGGATGTTAGGGATTTTTTGTTTTTAAGGATTTTTTAGGGCTTTAGGGGTTTTTATTATTTTTTTTGGTTTTTATGGTTTTCGGGATTATATTGTTTTTAGGGTTTTTATTTTTTTAGGGTTTTAGGTGTTTTTGGTTT
Organism: Viscum album; assembly: GCA_963277665.1. Lineage (NCBI taxonomy): Eukaryota > Viridiplantae > Streptophyta > Magnoliopsida > Santalales > Viscaceae > Viscum > Viscum album. The sequence continues at coordinate 2,122,566,709 of OY728120.1, forward strand.
TTTGGGTTTTTGGGTTTTTGGGTTTTCTGGGTTCTTATGATTTTTATTATTTTTGGGGTTTTATGGGTTTAAGGGGTTTAAGGGTTTTTTGGGGTGGTTTTTAAGGGTTTTGAATTATAAGGGTCTTTTGGGTGGGTTTTACTGTTTTGGTTTTTTTAAGATTTTTTGGGATTTACTAGTTTTTTTAAGGTTGTAGGGGTTTTATGGGATTCTTAGGGTTTTGAATAAAAGGTTTAGGGTTTAGGTTTTAGGGTATAGGGTTCAATATGTAGGGTTTAGGGGTTGGGGTTTAGGGTTTGGAGTTTATGGTGTAGGGTTTGGTGTTTAGGTTGTAGGGTATAGGGTTTGGCGTGTAGGGTTTATTTTTTAGGTAATGGCGTATAGGTTTTAAGGTTTTGGGTTTAGGGTACAGTTTAGAGAGTAGGGTGTATGGTTTATTTGGGGGTTTTTTTTAGAGTTTTTAGGGGTTTTAGGTTTTTAGGGTTTCTTAATGGTCATCAAAAGCATCAAAATATAATGAAATTTTTTAACTTGTATGTATGTTGAATAAAAAGAATGAAATATCAAGGAAAAATATATAAATAAATATAACCTTTTTGAACTACTAAACCATCCCAGTTTTAATTATATCATCCATAAATTTTAAAACATAGTATCCACATTCCTTTAATCCTTATTTTTTATGAAATTGTTGTTTAAAAGAATTTATAAATTCTAAATATCATTTATAAGTAATATATCCAAAATATTGTAATTTTAAAAGAAAAATCACCTTTGCTTTTACATATTTGATCTTGGATCTCATATTTCACATTGTCTCTCTATAAAAATATGATTCCCTGTTGAAAAATAATTTTAGTAAAATAAATTTAACTCATTATAATAAAAAAATTATTAAAATAATCAAACCTACATATTCAATACATTCATAAAATTTTCACTCACTTTAATATAGACCGATCATAGATAGTAAAGTGTCGTCTCTATTGAAAAAAACACCCAAAATACAATGGCTAACAATATATAATAATGATTAATATGAGTGGTTAGTATGTTAAGAGATATAGAACACATTGGGATACATATGTTTCATACTCTTGAAGAAAAGTGAACACCCAAGACATAATAATTGCATTATTTAGAAAATTTTTAGCAATATAAACTGTTCATTTTGCATCATTCATTGTTAACCCACCACCAATGGATTGAAGGCCTTCATTTTTTATTGCTTTTAGATAATCCACCTTTCATGGGGTGAGTTGGAACTCTTATAAGGCCCGTATGAATAAATATTACATAGTTCATAGGCCTTAGAGGAATTCATTTCTCGTAGGCTTTAAACATTTCATACAACCCAGACTAACTACATAGAACTGCTCCTCCACATCATCTTCATCATGAAGTCAGCTCTCCACCTACGCATGGCTGTTCGGCTTGGCTTTCCCGTGCATGCACAGGCTTGTCCCGATGGCAGGTTCTATACCCTCTCATTTATGTAATCTGTTTAACTTCTACCGTGGTGAATGCTCCTTGCTCATCCTCCTTCTGGAGCTTGTTCCTCGTAGGTTGTTGGGTTTTTATCTATACTTAAGGTGGCCTAATGTACTTGAGGTGGCCTGAATGCCTTATTGAACTGAAGGCATGGGTGGCTTGTAGGCTTTAAAGGACTCGGGGACCAAATCAGTGGCCCGAAGGCCTAATTGGGGGGAATAGTCCCTGCTGCTACAGTGACAAATAGTACATGCTATAGTAACTGCTACAGTACTTATACAGTACTGCTATAGTACCATGGAAATATTCCTATACCTGGATTTGATCCCGGGTCACTGAGATGCACTTATGGAGTCCTCACCAACCGGCTTGAGGCTCATGTGCTTTCATTGTGCACCCTCAAACATCAGCTTCAATTAGAATTTCATATACATCCAATAAAAACATTGAATATCTCGAAAATCTATCAAAACTAGTAGATCATGTATTTGAAGTCCTAACATTTTTTATATGTTTTTTTCTATAAAATATTTCTTTACCTTCAATGTATTTCTGTAAAAAATATATAATTATATAAATATTATAATGATAAAATAAAAATGTTTTAAAAATGAAATAAAAGAAAAAATATATACATTCCTCTATTGTAATTTAACGAACTAGTCTATATGGAAAATCTAGAAAATGGACAATATTTTTTCCAACTATATTCACCTCATCTATAGGACCTGGAATTATTTTTGATTTATCTATAATAACAAGAAAAGTGACCCTATGATTCTCTATCTCTACCTATTGATGATTAATTGTATCAAAAAAATAAATTATCATCCCATAAGAAATAATATGATTGGGATCATCAACATATAACATGAAATAACTGAGAAGTTATGTAGGAGGAGATTTTGGAGAATGAAGACAATGAGTGGGGTCTACAAGAAGAAGTGTACGAGTAGGATATGTAGGAGTTAGATTTCATGGAAGAGGATATGGAGGTGGTGGAGTCGTATCAACAGTCAAAAACTATTTTTTTCATATCTAAAACATTATTTATACAAAGGCTCAAATCATGTCCTCTATCATCATGGTAATATCCTAAACCTAAAATTATATGGTTTCTATTTCTTTAACAAACATAATCCCTTGAATAATATTCAGAATGGGGATACTATTTTTTTATCGATACACCTGCCGGGTATCCTTGCACATGAACCGTGTGTTCGTGTTTCCCAATGTTGTAGAAAAAAAAACCTTCCTATCCTCAGCTATAAAGACAACATGTGTGCACTTCTTTCCAATATGATCCTATACTGAATATTTGAAAAATCCTATAATGAATCAAATTATATAAAGAATTAATTTACATTGAATAAGTAAATAAAGTAAAAATCTTACCATCCTCTGAGTTATAACCATTGACTCTTTTGTAAGATATTGTCTTTTTTTATCATCCGACCTATCATCCATTTTTCATGTCTTGTTGGGGACAACCTCTATAGAGCATGATGAATCAGCCCTATGTTTATGAAAATTATCATCTATCATTTTATCATCTACTAACTTATACCCTCCTCATGATAATGTATGAGGGAATACATTTCATTCATGGATTTCTAGAGGAGATCTCATCGATTGCTGTAAATTACCAATAAAAAACATTATTATGACCATTAATATAAATAACTTCTAAAAGTTAACATTACACATACCAGAATTTATTATCCTCTTCCTCTTTCATAAAATTTATCCCATGCATCTTCATCTATAAATGGATATATATGACATGGATTTTCATATTGTTTATCCCCCAAAATGAATTTTGATGTGAGGGTAGATTTAAAATACATCAATCTCCTAGTGTCAAATAATAGAAATTTATCCCCAATTCCTCCAATATTAGTTATATAAAATTTCATCTTATAATAAGGTTTAAAACATATATAACAATAATAATTTAAATATAATAAAAATAATAACAAATGATCTCACCAGGAACCATTGGAATAGTCCTATAATTCACCCTTTCAAAAAAGATGAAACATTAAATTGTTTATGTGAATATTATTTTCATTCCACTTGATTTCAATAATAAGAAAAATATATACATATATAAATTCATAAATGATCAAAATACTAGCATGAAATATTATATAAAATATTTTTAATGATTCCAATAAATGAAAAATATATTGAATGGGAAAAACTAATTCTTACTATAAATAAAATCAGGAACAACTATTTACCACTTTCTGAAAGATATTCAAACCTTATTGAAATATAGTTGGATCCAATCACATCTATAATAGAATGTGTAATGACGAAGCTGAAAAAACCCAAGGGTGTATGAAGATGATAATGCATGATTTAAGTCCACTGGATTAAACAAATGATGGTTACAGATTCCATGAAAAAGAAGAATCGAAAATATAAAAATGATAATATCTGAGGCTTACTATATAGATGATAAGATCTATCCATGATGTTTAATATGAGTCCAAAAAAATATATTGTTGTATTAAGATTATAATATTATATTGGATCACTAGATCGAAGAAATGAAAGACTTAGTGCCTGGGTGAGAGAGAAACGTGACCTTTGTTGCGAGAAAGAAAGGCCAAGAATTGATTCATTGGTTCATTCATAAAATTTTAGAATATATATTGAATTATTTTTCATATAACCTTGATTAAAACTATATTTTCATGTATATTATATAATAACGGATGTGAAAATTCGATCATTCACATTGGTTAAATTATAGAAATGACCTGAATGAGAGGAAAAGATGCATTTTTTCATGTCAGTTTTTATATAACCAATGTGAAAATGGATTTTCAATGTTAGTTCATGTAAAACATGACAAAAAAATGTGAAATTATAAAAATTTTTGTGTAGAGGGGTGTAGGGTAGGCTTTAGGGTGTAGGGCATAGGGTTAACAGTTTGGGGTGTAGGGTATAGGGTTTAATGTGTAGAGTATATGGTTAAGGGTGTATGGTATAGGGAAAAGGTTGCATGTTTTATGGTTTATGGTGTATATTAGAGGGTTTATGGTGTAGTATTTAGGGTTTATGTTGTTTGGTATAGTGTTTAGGGTGTATGTTTTAGTGTTTAGAGTGTTGGGTATAGGGTTTCGGGTGTCAGCATTATGGTTAAGGGTGCAGGGATTAGGGTTTAGGGTGTAGGGTGTTAGGTTTTTAGCTTTTGGGTGTAGGTTTTAGGGACTTAAAGTAGGGTTTATTTTTTAGGGTATATGGTTTAGGGTATAGGGTTTATATTTAAGGGTTTTGGGTATATGGTTTAGGGAATAAGGTTTAGGGTTAATATGGTACGATAGAGGGTTTATGGTGTAGGGTGTATTGATAAGAATGTAGGATGTACGGTATATGGTTTTTTGTATTTTTGGTTGGTTTTATGGTTTAGGGTGTAGGTTTTATGTTTTAGGTTTTATGTTATATGATTTAGGGTATAGTGTTAAGGGTTTAGGGTATTGGGTATGGGGTATAGCGTGTGGTGTTTCGTGTTTATGGTATAGAGTATTCTGTTTTGGGTGTAGGGTTTAGGGGTTAGGGTTCTGGGTATATGGTTTGGGTGAATGGTTTAGAGTTTAGGGTGTAGGTTATAATATTTAGGGTATAAGGCATTGGGTTTAAGGTGTACGATGTAGGGTTTGGGGTTTAGAGTATTGGGAAGAGGTTTTTAAGTGCATGGATTTGGTTGTAGGGTTTAGGGTTTAGAGAGTAGGGGTAGGGTATAGAGTGAAATTTATAGGTTATAGGGTTTAGTGTATAGGGATTTGGTTGTTGGGTATAGGTTTTAGGGAAAAAGGTATAGTGTTTAGGGTGTATGGTGTAGGGATTATGGTGTACAATGTATGGTTTATGGTGTAGGGTATATGGTTTATGGTGTACGGTTTAGGGTGTAGAGTAAATGGTATAGAGTGTTGTCTATAGGGTTTATGGTGTATTTTTTATGGTGTAGGGTATATGGTTTTGTGTTTATGGTGTAGGGAATAGGGTTTATAGTGTTGGGATTTTGGTATAGGGTGTAAGGAATAGGGTTTATGGTGTACGGTTTATGGTATTCAGTTTGGGTGTAAGGTATATGGTTTTGGGTGTAGTGTTTTAGGTTTCGAGTGTAGGGTATATGATGTATTTCTTTGGGTGTAGGGGATATGGTTTAGAGGTTTTATATGGTATTTTAGGGTTTTTATGTTGTTTTTGAGTTTTTTTTGCGTTTATAGGATTTTTAAAATTTCTATAGTTCTAGGGATTTTTTATATTTTTTGGGTTTTTATAATTTTTTAGGTTTTTATGGGGTTGAAGAGTTTTTTGGGTTTTATGGTTTTTAGTTTTGTGATGGTTTTTATGGTTTTTAGGTTTTTCTAGTATTTTTATGATTTTTAGGGTTTTTTTGGGGTTTCATAGTGTTAGGATTTCTATGGGGTTTTATGTTAATTATTTTTTTATGTGTTATAGGGGTTTTTGGGATTTTAGGTTCCTCTAGTGTTTTATTTGTATTTAAGGGATTTAACGCTTTTTGTATTTTTAGGTGTTTTTATTAGTTTTATGTTTTTTTTGGGGATTTATTATGGTTTATTTAGGTTTCTAAGTGTTATCTCGATATTTGGGGTTTTTATGGGTTTTTAGGATTAATTTGGATATTTAGGGGTTATTTTGGATTTTTAGGGCTTTTAGGATGGTTTTATGGTTTTTTGGAGTGTTTTTTATTTTTAGATTTTTTAGGGGTTTTCAGGGTTTTTTTGGTGGTTTGGGTTTTTAGGGTTTGGGTATTATTGGGTATTATGTAGGGTTTATGGTGTAGGGTATAAGGTTTAGGGTTCATGGTATATAAATAAACTTATACAGTATAATGTTTAGGGTGTATGATATAGGGTTTAGTGTGTATGTTATAGGGTTTAGGTGTATAGTATGGGGTTTATTGTGTTGGGTATTGAGTTAAGGTTTTAGGGTTTATGATATAGGGTTTAAGGTATAGGTTTTAGGGTTTAATGTGTATAGTATAGGGGTTAGGGAGAAGGGTTTAGGATTTAAGGAGTAGGTTTTTGGGTATATTTCATATGGATTAGAATTTATAGTGTTGGGTATAGGGTATAGGGTGTAGGGTTTATGGTTTTGGTTGAAGGGTATTGGGTTTAGGGTGTACATTTTAGGGTTTATGGTGTAGTTTATAGGGTTTAGGTTTTAGGGGCTAGGGTGCGGGGTGTGGGGTGCGAGATAAAAGGTTTGTGATATTTTGGGTTTAGGTTGTTGGGTAAAGGAATTAGGGTGTAAGTTTTGGGGTTTTAGGTGTTGGTTATAGGGTTTAGGTAGTATGTTGTAAGTTTTAGAGTGTAGTGTATATGGTTTAGGGTGCATGTTTAGTTTATAGGTTGTAGGGTATAGGGTTTTTGTTGTAGGATTTTCTGTTTTGGGTGTTGGGTATAATGTTTTGGTTGTTTGTTCCAGGGTTTACAGTGTAGGGTATAGTGTTTTGGGAGTAGTAATTATTTTTTAGGGTGTAGGGTTTAGGATTTAGCGTTTGATGATATAGATGAGTGTCTACATTTTAGGGTTTAGTGTTTAGAGTATAGGGTTTAGAGTTCAGGGTTTAGGGTTTAGGTTGTTGGTTATAGGGTTTAGGGTGTACGGTTTAGGGTTTAGGGTGTACAGTTTATGGTTTAGGGTGTAGGGATTATGGTATTTGTTTTAGGGTGTATTATATATGGTACTGGTTGTTGGTTTTATGGATTTGGGTGTAGGGTTTAGTGTGTATCATATATGGTTTGTGTTGTAGGGTTATGGGATTACTATGTTGGATATATGTTTTAGGGTGTAATGTTTAGGGTTTGGGCTCTATGGTATTCAGTTTAGAGTATATGTTATAGGGTTTAGTGTGTATTTTACATGTTTTAGAATATATGGTATAGGGTTTATAGTGTAGGGTATAGGGATTATAGTGTAGGGTATAGGGTTTAGTGTTTCGGTTATATGTTTTAGTGTGCCTGGTTTAGGGATTAAGGTGTTTCTTATATGATTTCGGTTGTTTTATTATTTAGGGTGTACCTTATAGGGTTTAGGGTGAAAGCTTTGGGGTTTAGGGTGTATGGAATTTGGTTTAATGTGTAGGGTTAGGGGTGTACGATATAGTGTTTTGGATGTAGGTTTTATGGTTTAGGGTATTGGGTAGAGGTTTTTGGATGTAGGGTATGGGGTTTAGGGTATATGGTATAAGGTTTATGGTGTAGGGCTTTTGTTTTAGGGTGTATGGTATAAGGTTTAGGGTGTAGGTATTTTGGTTTAGATTTTAGGGTATAGGATACAAGGAATAGTGTATATGATTTTGGTTTTTCAGTGTAGGGTATATGGATTTGGTTGTGGGGTTTAGGGTTTAGGAGGTAGGGTATAGGGTTTAAGGTGTGGGGATTATAGTTTATGGTTAATGGTATAGGGTCTATGGTGTAGGGTTTTCAGTGTTGGGAATATGGTTTCAGGTGTATGGTTTAGGGTTTAGATTGTAGGGTACAGTGATTAGTGTTTAGGGTTTTGGGGTTTCGGTATTGGGAGTATGTTTATGGTTTAGGGTTTTAAGGGTTTTATGGTATTTTAGGATTTTATGATTTTAAGTGTTTTTAGGGTATTTTGGGAATTTTTCATTTTTTGGGGGTTTTATGTTTATAGGGGTTTTTGGCTATTTTAGTGTATTTAGGGTATTTTAGGGTGGAGTTTTGGTTATTTGTGTTATTTACAATTATATTAGGGTTTTAGGGGATTTTAAATGATTTTTATGGTTTTTTAATCAGTAATAAGATTTTTAGATTTTTAAGTGTTTTTTGGTGTTTATGTTTCATAGGGATTTTAGGGGGGGTTTGGGGGGGTTGAGGGTTTTTGATATTTTAGGGTTGTTTAAGTGTTTTTGTGATTATCATTCAAGGTGTAGGGTATAATGTTTAGGACATAGGGTAAAGGGTTTAGGGAATGGGGTATAGGGTTTTGGGAGTGGGGTATAAGGTTTATGGTGTATGGTTTTGGGGGTAGAATGTATGGTATAGGTTTTAGGGATTAGGGTTTATGTTGTGGTGTATATAGTTTAAGATCCATGGTTTAGGGTTTAGGGTTTATGGTTTAGGGTTTAGTGTTTAGTGTTTAGGTTCATGGTGGAGGGTATATGGTTCAAGGTTTAGGATTTAGGTTTTTGGGTTTAGGATTTAGGATTTAGGGTGCTTGGTATAAGGTTTAGATTTTAGGATTTAAGGATTATGGTATTGGAATTTGACTGTAGGGTTTTCATATCAGAGAGTGCATTATAGGGTTTAGGGTGTAGTGTATATGGTTTAGGGTATAGGGTTTTGGGATTATGGTGTTGGTTATAGGGTTTAGGTTATTGTGTTTAAGAATTTTGGTGTAGGGAATATGTTTTAGGGTGTAGGGTGTATGGTTTATGGTGTTGGTGATAAATTTTTGTGATTAGTGTTTAGTTTTATAGTGTTAGGGTTAGTGTTTATGGTGCTCTGTAAATGTATTTGGGTGTAGGTTATAGGGTGTAAGGTATAGTGTTTTAGTTGTTGGGTATAGGGTTTTGGTATAGGGTTTAGTGTTTAGGGTGTAGGGTTTTGGGTTTAGGGTGTAGTGTTTATGGTTTAGCGATTAGGTTTTTGGGAATATGGTTTAAAGTGCTGCATATATGGATGAGAGTGTATGCTATTGGGTTTAGGCTGTACGGTATTGGTTTTAGGGTGTAGGGTGTAGGGTTCAATGTGTAGGGTATAGGGTTTAATGTGTATGTTTTGGGATTTAGGGTTTATGGTATAGCGTTTAGGGTGTAGGGTTTAGGTTTTAGGGTATATGGTTTAGTGTTTAGGGTATAGGATATCTTGTATAGGATATAGTGTTTATATAGTAGGGTTTTGATTTAGGGTGTAGTTTATAGCGTTTAGGGTGTATGGTTTAAGGTGTTGTGTATTGGGTTTAGGGTGTAGGGTTATGTTTTGGGATGTGGGATTTACGGTCTATGGTGTAGAGTATATGGTTTTGGGAGTATGGTTTCGGGTTTATGGTGTCTGGTAGAGGGTATAGGGTCTAGGGTCTAGGGCCAAGGGTGTACAGATTAAGGTATAATGCTAAGGTGTAGTGTTTATGGTTTTAGGTGTAAACTATAGGGTTTACGAAATAAAATTTATGGATAAGGGTATAGTACAGAGGGTTTAGGGTATTAGGTTTTGGGTTTATGGTTTATGGTATGGGGTTTGGGGTTTATGGTTTAGGTGTTAGGGTTTAAGGTGTAAAGTATAGGGTTTAGGTTGTGTGTTTTGGGTGTAGGGTTTTTTTTTTATTTTTATTGGTTTTTAGGGGTATTTGGGTTTCTATGTTGTTTATTAATTTCAAGTCTTTTGGGTTTTTAGGGTTTTCTTGGTGTTTTAGTGGTTTTTAGGTTTTTAGGGGTTTTAGGGTTTTATGTTTTTTGGGGGTTTAGTGTTTTTTACATTGGGTTATTGGGTTTTTTTGGGTATTTTTATTTTTTTTGGGGTTTATTGGGTTTTAGGGTTTTAAAGAGTATTTAAGGAATTAATAAGGTTTTATGAGTTTTTATTAGTTTTAAGGGTTTTAGTGTTTCATATGGTTTTATGATTTTTACGATTTTTTATGTATTTTATTTTTTTTGGTGTATTTATGTTTTTTTTGGTGTATTAGTGTTTTTATTAGTTTTATGTGTTTTAATATAGTATTTATTATTTTATTAATATTTTCATCGGTTTTTATGGTCCTTTATATTCTTATGCGTTATGTTTTTATTAAGGTTTTAAGGGGTTTTAATTTGTTTTTACAGTTATTCATGTTTTTCTGGGGTTTTAGGTATTTTAGGTGTTTTAAGCATTTATTGTTTTTTTTTGGGGATTTTAGGTTTTTTAGTATTAATTTATTTTTAGGGGTTTTTTTGGGGGGGGGGGGGGTTGGGGTTTTGGGGATTCTGTGAGTTTCAGATTGTTTAGGTGTTTTTTTGGGTTATTTCGGTCTAGGGGTTTTTTTGAATTTTTATCGGTTTTAAGGTTTTTATGGGGTTTTAGGGGGATTTTAGATTGTTTGGGCTATTTGGGATTTTTGGTGTTTTTATATGGTTTTAGGGTATCTTAGGGGGTTTAAATATTTTTTTGGGGTTTTGTTTTTTAGATTTTTCTGACAGTTTTTATAGTTTTATGGGTTCTAGTGGGTTTTATGGTTTTTTTGGGGTTTTTGGGTTTTTGGGTATTTATGATTTTTTGGGATTTTTTGTTTTTCTAGGTTTTTACAGTTTTAGTGTCTTTTAATGTATTTAAGTGTTTTTTAGATCTTTTAAAAATTTATGGTTTTTATGTTTTAAGGGTTATAATGGTATTTTATTGTATTTATGGGTTTTTCTGTATTTTAGCGTATTTAGGGGCATTAGGGTTTTCGGTGGGGGAGGGGAGGGAAAGGATTTTTACTGTCTATAAGGAGATTTAGGGTTCTTTAGGGTTTTATTGACCATTAAGGGTGTTTAGGGGTTTTAAATTACATTATTTTTGTTTAGTATTTTTACGGTCATTTAGGGTTTTAGGGGTTTTAGGGTCATTTAGGGTTTCTTTAGGTCATATATGGATTTTTGGGGTTTTAGGGTCTTCATGGTTTTTATGGGTTTTTAGGCTTCTTAAGGGGTTTTTTAGTCTTTTAGTGTTATTTTTGGTTTTTGGTATTTTTTTTGGGTATGCTTTAGGTCCATTATGTTATTTAGGGTCATTCTAGATTTTTAGTATTTTTAGGGTCCATTAGAGTTTTTCATGGATTTTAGGGTGATTTATGATTTTCAGGATTTTAAGAGTTTTAGGGTATTTTATTTCCTTTTTAGTTTTTAGTTTTTTTAGTGTATTCTTGTGTTTTTATGAATCTTATGTTTTTTCATGGTTCTTATGGTATTTTAGGGATTTTAGGTTTTTTAGGGTCTCATCGGATTTTTTGGGTATTTCATGGGTTTTTTATTTCAAATTGTTTTTTAGGTTTTTATGGATTTTTAGAGTATTGTGGTGATTTATTGGGGTTTTAGGGGTTTTATGGGTCCTAGGGTTATATTTATATTTTCATATTTTTATTCTTTATAAGTTATAATGGTTTTTCAGGTTATTTATAGTTTTAAGGGGTTTATTGTGTTTATGTGGGTTTTTATTGTTTTTATTGTTTTACAGGGTTTGTTAAGTTTTCAATATTTTTAAGTTTTTTTTGGGTTTTAGGGTTTATAGGGGGTTTTATGGTTTTAGGGGTTTTATGGGGTGGGGGATGGGTTTTTGGGTTTTTCAGATTTTTTGGGAATTAGAGGTATTTTGGTATTCAATGATTTTTTTGGTCATTTAGGGGGTTTACGGTTTTTATGATTTTTTAGGGTTTTAATCTATTAAATTTTTTTCATGCATTTTTAGGGGATTTATGGTTTTTAGTGTTTTTAGGTATTTTTGAATTTTTAGATATTTTTTGGTTTTAGGGGTATTTTAGGGGTTTGGCCGGATAGATTTAGGGATTTTATGTTATTCATGTTTTTTATTATTTGTAGTGTTTTTTTGTTGTTTTAGGGGTTTTGGGGTTTCTAGGGTGTTTATTTTTCAGGGTTTTTTTTGGTTTTTTGGATTGTTTAATGTTTTTTATATTTTTTTATCATTTTAAATGGTTTAGGGGTTTCATAGTTTTTCGGGTTTTAGGGTTTTTTATGATTTTTTGGGGTTTTAGGGTTTTATGGTATTCAGATTTTATAAAGTGTTTAAGGTTTTTAGGGTCTTTTAGGAATTTATACAGTTATTTAGGACCTTTTAGGGATATTTTTGGGGATTGAGTGTTTTAGGGTCTTTAGGGGTTTTAGGGTTTTTATAATTGAAGGGGTTTTAGAGTTTTTAGGAATTTTAGAGTTTTTTGGGGGGTTTTAGATTATTAAAGAATTTGTGGGCTGTTAGGATATTTTAGGTTTTTTGGGATTTGGGGGGTCTTAGGAGTTTTATGTGTTTTTATGGTTTTAGGGCTATTTTGGGGTCTTTTATGATTTTTATGGGTTTTAAGTGTTTATATTTGTTTTAGAAATTTGATTGTGTATAGGGGTTTTCGATGTTTTTATGGGGTTCTAGGGATTTTATGACTTATTATGGGTTTTTTATCTTTATTACTCTTAGGGATTGTTAGAGTTTTTTATTGAGTTTTAGGGTTTTTAGATAATATTTTAGGTTTTTAATATTTTAATGGGTTTTTAGGGTTTTAGGCTTTGGGGGTTATTTATTTTAGGTGTTTTATGGGTTGTTTGGGATTTATATAGACTTTATGGTTTTAGGATCTTAGAGGGGATTTTGGTTTTAGTGTATTTTTTTGTCTTTTTGGATGTAGAGTATTAGGGTTTTAATTGCTTTTATGATTTTTTTATCTTTTTTGTATTTTTAGTTTTTAATTATTTCTTAATTTTTTGGGGTTTTTAGGGTTAATTAAGGGGTTTTAGAGTTTTTAGGGTTTTTAAGGTTTTTACAATTCTTTGAGGGATTTTTGGATTTATTGGTTTTTTTTGGTTTTTATGTTTTCATGGTTTTACTGTTTTTAAGAGTTTTTTAGAGTTTTGGTGGTGGGGGATAGGATTATCTTAGGGTTTGTTTAGATTTTAGGGTTGTCTATGTTTTTATGGTATTCAGGGGGTTCAAAGATTTTATTGTCATATTGGGTTTTTAGAAAATTTTAATGGTCATTTAGGGTTTTTAGGGATTTTAAGTCATTTTAGTGTTTTTATATGTTTTACGATTTCTTTATGGATTATTGCTTTATTTAATGGTTTTCAGATTTTTTTAGATTTATCGTTATTTTTAAAGGTTTTTAGTGTTTTAGAGTTGTTTGTCTGTTTTTACCTTTTAATTGGTTTTAAGTTGTTTTATGTTTTTAGGGTATTTTTGAGGTTTTAGGGTTTTTTATTTTTTATAGAGATTTTTAGGATTTTTAATGTGTTTAAGGGTTTTTATTGGTCATTTAGGGGTTTTTTATAATTTTATGGACTTTTAATGGGGTTTAGGGGTTTTATGTTCATTTAGAATTTTAAGGATTTTAAGGTATTGTAGGTTCTTTTGGGGTTTTAGTGTTTTCAATCCTATTAGTGTTTTTAGGTAATATTTGGTTTTTACAGGTTTTATGGTATTTCAGTGATTTTCGAGTCTTTTAGGGGTATTTTTTTGTTGTTAGGGTCATTTAGAGGGTTTAGAGGGTTTTTGTGTTTTTAGGGTTTTTAGATTTTTTAGTGTTTTTAGGGATTTTAAAGGTTTTTTTGGGTTTTGGGGGTTTTAGGAGTTTTAAGGGTTTATTAGTGTTTTTGTGGTTTTATAGGGGTTTTAGAGATTTTAATTGGTTTTATGGTTTTTAGGATTTTTAGGGGTTCTAAGAATTTTTGAGGGATTTAGAGTTTTTTAAAGAATTTAGGTTTTTATGGTTTTTTTGTTTTCTTGGGTAATTTAATGATTCTAGATTTTTAAGGGTTTTGGGTGGTTTTAGAGTTTTTTAGGGTTATTTATGATTTTTTATGTTTTTATTGGACTTTAGAGTTTTTTTGTTTCTTATTGATTTTATGATTTTGATGAATATTTAGGGTTTTCAAGGGGGTTATCTGTTTTTAGGATTTTACTGTTTTTAGTATTTTTAGGTTTTTTAGTGTTTTAAGGGTTTTAAAGATTGTCTTAGGTTTTTTAAGGTTTTAAGGTTTTTATTGGGTTTAGGGGTTTTATTTTTATTTAATATTTTATTGGTTTTTAGTGTTTTTTGTGTTTTTAGGGATTTTTGGTTTTTCTAATATTTAGGATTTTTAGGGTTTCTTTTATTTTTTAATGTTTTTATTGTGTTTTTATGTTTTTAGTGGATTTTTTTTTGTTTTATGGTGTTATATGGTATTTTGGGGGTTTTAGGGGTTTTATGGATTTTATGGATTGTAAGGTTTTTTCAAATATTAGGGTTATTTGGGGGTTTAATGAGATTTTGGAACTTTTAGGGTATTGTAGGGTTATTTTTCTCCTTTTAGGGACTTTTAGGGTATTAGATTATTTTAGTAGTAGTTATGGGATTCATGGGATTTTTAAGGGTTTTGGGATTTTTGTGTTTTAGGGGTTCTAAGGATTTAGTGTTCTTAGTGGTTTTGGGGGTTTTTGGTTTTTTGGGGTTTTTGGGTTTTTGGTATTTCTCAGTGGTTTTTTGTGTATTTAGGATTTTGAGGGTTATTAGGATTTTTATGGATTTTATTATTTTTGTAGGGTTTGAATGGTATTTAAGGGTTTTGGGGATTTTTAGGGTTTTGAGGGGTTATTAGGGTTATGGGGGTTTTATATATTTTTAAGGTTTCTAGGGGTGTTAGGATTTTGATGATTTTTTATAGATTTTATGGGTTTTGGGTTTAAGTTAATATTTTGGGTGTCATAAGGTATTTAGATAATTTTTAGGTTTTAGGGTTTTTTGTGTGTTTTGCGTGTTTAAGGATTTTATGATCCTTTTGGGATTTTTGGCATTTAGGTTCATTTGGAGTTTTATGTTTTTTTAGGATTTTAGAGATTCATAAATTTTTTTGGGTATTAAGCTTATTAAATGTTTTTATGGTTTTGGGGTTTTTAGGGAAATTTATGCTTTATAGGGATTTCATGGTTACTTATTATTTCTCAAGGTTTTTGGGTTTTAGGGATTTAGCGGATTTAAGGTTTTTAATGGTTTTTTTGGTTTTTTGGTTTTTTATGGGATTTAGTATTTTCATATGGTTTTAATGGGTTTTAATGTTTCTTTGGGTGTATAAGGGTTTGATATGGCGGTTTTCAGTTTTTATGGGTTTTAAAGGGTTTCATATGGCTTTTAGGGTTTGTTTGGGTTTTTATGGTTTCTTTATGGTTTTTAGGTTTACTTTTGGGTTATAATGGTTTTTTATCATTCGGGTTTTTCGTGGTTTTTTGTTGGTTTTAGGGTTATTTTAATATTTTTATGTAATTTATGTGTTTTCTAGGTTCTTTTAGGGTTTTGTGGGTTTTTATGAAAATTATAGTTATTAAGGGTTTTTTGTTGTTTAGGGGGTTTTAGGGGTTTTAGGATTTTTGGGGGTTTTAACGGTTTTTGGGTGTTTAAGGATATCTATGGGATGTTTAGTGTTATATAATTTTTTAATGACTTTTAGATTTTTTTGGAGTTTTTGGGTATTTTATGTTTTTGGTATTTTTATTGTCTTTTAGGGGTTTTAGGGTCTTCTGGAGTTTTTAGGTTTGTAGTGTTTTTTGGGTTTTTAGGTTTTCTAACCATTATTGTAGTTTTAGCGTTTTTACAGTGTTTAGTGGGTTTTAGTGTTTTATGAAGTTTTAGGTTTTCATGGTTTTTATGGTTTCATGGATATTTATAGTCTTTAGAGTTTTTTATGTTTTATATTAGTTTTTGGTTTTTAGGGTTTTTAATGATTATAGCAGTTTAGGCTGTTTTACATTTTTATGGTTTCTAGGGTTTTAGGGGTTTTTAGGATTTTTTCAATTTTTAGTGTTTCATGTTTCTTTTGGGGTTTTTGGGTTTTTTATGGTAGTTAGTGTTTTGGGGTTTTTGGGGATTTTGCTGTTTTAGGGCTTTTCGTGGTTTTAGTGGTTATATTATCTTTTTGGGGTTTTCTATGGGTTATTATGGATTTTATGTGTTTTGATTGTTTTTAGGAGGTTTTGGGTATTCGGTATTTTAATGGTTTTAGGGTTTAAAATATTTTATTAGGTTATTTAGTTTTTTATGGTTTTTAGGGTTTTAGGGGTTTGAGGGTATTTTATGGATTTGAGGTCATTTTAGGGTCTTAAATATTTTTATGGGCTTTGGGTCATTTTAAATGTTTATTGTTTTTTATTTTTTTTGGGATTTATGTATTTTAGGGTTTTTAGGGTTTTAGGGTCATTGATGTATTCATTTGGTTTTTTGATTTTTTAGGGTTTTATTGGCTATACTAATGAATTTTTGGTTTTTAGGGTCTTTTATGGTATTAGGGGTTTTGGTGTCCTTTTGTTGGTTTTAGGGTTTTTTATGATCTTTTAGAGTTTTTTGTGTTATTGGGGGTATTTTAATGTTTTAGGGGTTTTAGGGTTTTTAGGTTTTTAGTGTATTAGGGAGTTTTTTTAATTTTTAGCGTTTTAGAGGTTTTGGGGGGTATCAGGTTTTTAAAATATTTTTAGGGTTTTCCTTTTTTATGTTTTGTAGGATTTTTTAGGTTTTCTATTCTTTTTAGGTTTTTAGGGAATTTTAGGATTTATATTGTTTTATGGTTGTTAGGATTTTAGGGGGTTCTAGGTTATCTACTATTTTTATGGTATTATTAATTATTTATGGTCTTTAAAGGTTTTTAGGATTTTTGGGGGTTTATGGTCCTTTAGTGTTTTAGGGTTTCTAGGTTCCATTTGTTATTTATGGGGGGGGGGATTTTATTATTTCAATGTCTTTTAGGGTTTTAAGGATCCTTTCATGTTTTTATTAGTTTTTAGGGTCCTTTAGGTTTTTAGGGATTATATAGTCATTTTGGGGTTTTTGGGTCTTTTAGGAATTTTTAATGTTTTCTAAGGTCCTTTAGTGTTTTTAATGATATTTTTTGTTTTAGGGTTTTAGGGTATTGAGGGTCCTTTAGGAATTTCTGAATTTTTTAAGGATTTTACAGTATTATAGAGACCTTTAGTGTTTTTTGGGTTTTTAGGGTCTTTTGGGGTATTTTTGTTTTAGGTCGTTTTGGGTTATTTTATCATTTTTGAGGGGTTTGTTTTGGTTTTTAGAGTTTTCTTACATTTTTAGGGTTTTTTAAATATTTTATGGACTTTTAGAGTTTTATGGGTTTTAGTGTTTCTAGGGGTTATACATTTCTGGGTTTTTATTGTGTTTCCCTTGAATGGCCGTTTAGGCTTGACTGGTTTACCGTGAGTGGTTGAATAGTTTGAAATCACTGACAATGGGTTCAATGTCCTTGAACAGCCTCCAATGGGTTTCTACATGGAAGCTAAAACACCAAAAATCTAACATATCAATAATTTATGGGCCTAAATTCTAAAGGCATGCATTTACTGGTTAACTTGTCCAATGAAACTTAATAACTCGTATTGGTCAATAGGATGGGAAGTTTTGATCATAACACCCTTTTTGGGGGAACTATTTTAAATTTCGGGACTCCCTTATAGATTTTTGATATGTTCAATAATCCTCAGTTCATACCAAAGTATGAATATACAAATCACCTTGAGGTAACAATCCATAATGTCTATTCATGTGTTTGGAATCATATGTATTTATTTGAGGCGCCCCAACAATGGAGGCATATGTATTTATATAAGGTTCTCTATCAACAGTACCCTTTTATGGATGAATCAGAGATTCTTCAGTTGTTTTATTAGGATTACTCTTGTTTTGATACTCATGGTAAGAAACTCGCGAGTTTATCATCTTCCAGGGAGGATGAGAGTTGTTTTGATGTTGGGATCTAACCCATAAAAAGTGCTTCCTACATACCCTCATGAGAATATTCAAAACCCACATTTTTTTTTGCCACCAAACAGGGCACATCACCTTTAGTTTCATCTAAAAAGGACTCAGCCATGAAGTTTAATGTCATAGGACAAGGACTTCATCGTTGAAGGTGTCCGGTCAAAGATGGTGTGGGATATACACCGAGGTATCCTGAGTGAACTGAAATAGATATAGTGTCCCATGTGGATCTAACCATCCCAGGAATGTGGTTCGAAGAACATTAGGGAGGATTTGGGTGATGGGTTAGGACCTTAGGGAGGCTACCAACATATCCTAGTTAACAAGGAATCAAATCCCACGTAGTTATATATGTTTGGGTGTGCACCTTAAAGGAGGCCCATGTGGTTGGGGTTTACACTCGGATGGATGCCCATTCTGTTGGGGCTACACAATTAAGCTTCACATATAGGTCCCGAAGGTGATAAAGTCTTTGGTTGGGGAGATGATCTTAACAGGGCATTGGTTTGGAAAAAAATGAAGATGGATTTTGATGTTGGGTTTGAACCTCAGAGAGGCTTCTTATGTATCCCAGTTGGTCACGAATCCAATCCCAGGTAGTTTGGTAAATGGTGGGTCTAACATAAGGGATTTTCCCATAGGATTTGGTTATTGTTGGTACTTATTTAAAATAAGTGGTCCACATGGTTGGGGCTTATGCATGGATGTTTCCCATATGAATTGATATTTGGGGATTGCATATATGGAGAAGTATCTTATGATAATATGGTTGGATCAAACACATGAAATATGACCGTTTTAATGTTTGTGGATTAGGTGGATGTCAAGATTTCCACTAAACTCTAACCCCATGTGATTCATGCTCAATGTGAGAAACAAGATGAAGTAGTGCATCTAAATATCGAACGATATGCTATATATGATAATGGATGAGGTGATGAATACCAAATGGAGAGGGAGAGGTCATTGAATGGGCCAAAATAATCTTTTTATTTACGTATTAAGGATAGTCGTATTTTAGGATCTATTCAGTTATGTCTCAGGAAGTGGACAAGAGGATCAAAAGTTATGCATCATGTAATAAAATATACTGAATTCCTGCAAGTGGGATGAACTAAAATTAGTTTCAGGGGAAACTGTCTCATTCCTTATCAAAAGTAATTCAAAGCGTGATCCCCTATATTTTTGACCATAATTAAAAGGTTTACATGATTTTCCCAATATGAGAACCCTCGTAACCCCAATAATGTAAACTTCAAGAAATTTTGAGGGTTTTCCTTACGACTGAGGTTACTCACACAACTCCACATACCATAGCTATGTATACTCTAAAATAAACATCAATATTCCTAATGGTTTTATCATATATATATCATGTGGAATTGGAAGGGGCCATGGTCTGATGCTATTATATTGGTTCATGTCGTGGTCAAAATGTGGACTAATGACATGACAGAAGAGAATGATGGGATATAATGAGTATTATAACCTAATATGACCCATTAATCATAGTAGGTTATTATGCCTGATGGGGTTCCTTCCATGTATCATGTTTCTATATAGGTGTGGGTATAGTCTGTGTAGCATTATCCTACTCATACATGAATTCTGAAAGCATACCATGTTATGATGCAAGACCTAGATTAGTCTATGTAGTATGTTACTATGTGGGGATATGATTCATCCTTGTCTCATTTGACTACACTAGGTAGGATTTCTCCCACGTAATACTTTTCAATGAGGTATTCTTATCCATAATGGGACCATCCATATTTCACCTCGTTAAATTTATGTCTAAAAATAGATTTTGTGATTGTAGAGTACTTCCTAATTTTTTATTTCCTCCTTACTATAATTTAGATTCTTTTTACCTGTTAAGAATTTATGGGGAGGCTCTTAATTTTGTGTTTCATCATCCTAAGTCTTATTTTTCTCTCATTATTTTGGTCTCGGGCATTTGTTAACCTCCTTCTTCCTCTCTCTTTTTTTCATTCTCCATCGGGGTATTTTTATAGAAGAGTGGAGGGACTAGATACCGGTATGGTTGGTCCTCCATAGAGGGTAGGAGGATTCTTTTACAGGATCCCAAAGAGGGTTCCCCAACCCATGAATAACTTAGTCAGTGGGGAGAAGCCATTCGTAGCGGGGGTGGGAGCATCATTTGTAGTGGAAAAAATTATTGTCTGGCACCAAAAACAACATCACATCATTAGTAGGAACCAAAAAATCCATCTCATCCCATGAACTATTTTAGTTCACGGGGGATAATCATTCATAGGAGGGGAAATCATAGCATTGGTACATCAAATGACTTACGGTGCATCTTGTCTCAGGAATACATAATTTTTAAGATCCATCAAATTTCCCCCCATCGGAATGGGTTCTAATCGAGATGAAGAGGGGGGTATTATTATGTAGAAATACATCTTGTTTTAAACCTATTTTTACTACACAAGTGTACCTATGATAGGGGACTAAGCCTATAAATATTGGGCCAACTCATTTTTCATTTACCAGATTTCATGGAAAATTGTGTACTCTACAGGCCCTTGATTTATTATTGCTTCTGTGTACCATCTTATTTATGGATGACTCTTCCATGAACTATATAGGATAACCCATGCACTAAATGTATCAACCAAGAATGGTAATTGTTGACTGTATTCATTGCATTCTAATGATTCATGAATGGATTGTTTTGTGGACCACCGCATTTCTGGACAATGCTTCGGGGGCAAGTGCCTTTGTGAGTTGGCAGTTCATGGGAAATCACCCCATGGAATGATGGCTTTCGAGCTTGTTCATTAAAATAATAATGGTTCATTGGGATATTAATTCATGATCATATATTTCATGAGACTTAATACTTTTGTACTTAGTAAAAGAAAACAAATTCATTCACATTTGAACATTGATGCAGATAATAGGATAGACCCTTTACAGACTGCTTCTACTACTCTTGTGGATCCTACTACTCTCTCAGCTTTTGAAAAAAATAGGAAAGGAATGATTGATTTTGTTTGAAAAAAATCTCCAAAACCAACTTCATCAGCAGATGTAATTAATTCTTAGTGCTGGTCAAAGGTGGTACCCAGTCCCGGATTGGATGACCCTTTATTAATTCTAGCTGCTGTCTGACGTAGGGTTTCTAACTCTACACCCAAGAAATAAATTTTCATCCTAGGTATTTAAAAATAAAAATATTCCCAAAGAAAAAATTCCCTCAGGGTGGATATTCTTCCAGAATACCCACACTATTGGGTCAGTTTTGAACTACTATCCTCGATCATTAGAGGAAACCTTGAAAGCACCAGAGTATAAAGTTCACTATTTTCATATCATTGTGAGGAATTACACATCAAGAAAACAAAAATGGTGGTACTCTAAATGAGGCATTTTACCTAGGGGTTCATTATTCTTGGATTGGGGATAGCCATTTTGGTTCTTCCAGACCTGTGAGGAATTTAATATGGAGGTCAAAGAAGTGGTCATATATGATGCCTTATTGGTTTCATAGGCCGAATCCCACTGAAACCAAATAATATCCTGATTCTACTGAGCATGTGGATCCCATATACCAACACCTTCCACTTCCTATATTGGGAGGTAGACATTAGCCTTTGGGATTTCTGGCAGATATTATGGGTTCCCATCATCGGTGATATGTATGATAACTTTCTACTACCCTCTTCAGTCTGGGATGATGCAAAATGGACTCCTACTCTGGTGAAGAAACTCATTGTCATGGAAAATTCCCTTTTGAATGTTGAACATCATCTAATTAAATACATAACATTATTCAGTTAGGTTATTTCCTTTTCTATAATAAGTGGCAAAGGGACCTACGCATAGAGACTAAGGACTTTCCCAACTACTGAAACATGAAGGCATATAGGTGCCCATTGGCCCACTAAAAAAGCAGGTCGGTTCAACGAATGGGTCTGGAAGAACATTCTTCTTGATGATTGGATGTTTCTGTTGGTAGCCTTTTGGGAAATTTTTTGAACGACTGGATTCTTGCAGTGAGTGATTATGGTACTAGGGTTAGAGTCACGACATTCCTCATGGAGGCTCAATTGTCCACTAATAGTTGTATTAACCTTATTTTCCCAGAATTGACAAAAATATACCATTTTTTGAGATGGATTAGAAAGGGGAGGCCACTACACTGGATGGTGGGTCCCTTCAAGATTATCTGGGGTTCGTTATCAACTCATATTGTAGGATGCACATATATCGACCCTCAATAGATCCTGGAATATGTTATCTGACCATACCACCATAGCATAAGTGGGGTAATTCCATCAAACATGAGGGAGTAGGAACTAATGGTATGAATCCACTTCCATGATCATTTTACCTAAGATCATTATGCTCCCCCTTCTTTTACACTGGTGAATGATTGATCAGAGGAATTTTTCAGGCGGGGATATCTTATCTCTCTAAGAGAAGGAATCTTGGTTTCTAGTATAGAAGAGGAACTTATATGTGAGGGGTACACACACTACTGGTTCATACGACAATTAAATTGTATCCAGATGAGATGTACCCCAACCCTCAACATTTTACATTAAGATAAGCACTTAATTATAGCTCTAAAGATTTGGATTATGTTTAATCTGGAAGAAAAATGATCCCGAATCATGTTTCCATCATCCATGGGTTTATAGCCTTCACTTATGAGATCCTATTCTTATATTTGGAAATGTTCATACCCAGAAGATAAAATAAAAAATAATTTCTTATTATTGAGGACCATAAATAACTAGAGGTTGAGGAGAAAAAACAATTAGTAAGGAATTCAAGGACTTGGAAGCATCAAATAAATTATCTTGTTTCTAAATGCCCATGGTAGGCTTTAAGAGACCTAGGTTCAACCTTACGGATTCTAATTATAATTCCCTTGTTCAAGATCCCATTCCTTCTAATGTCCTCTTTCCAATGGCCTAGATATAATGGGATTCATTAAAGATCTCCCATTTAGCTCATGCTCTATTTTTCATCCTATAGGTGAATGTGGTTTCATTAACAAAATATAGTTATGTGACAGTACCTTCCACTATCTCTTTTGATAACGATATTGAGACGATGGACTTCAATATTCAATATATTTATGGATCATTCCATTCGTAGATGAATTGACATATTATTTTGGTGAGTGCTTTCCATGGTGAGGTCAGAGGTTAAAAAGGATGATGAGGACGATATCCTTCCCTCCGGATATTCTGATGAAATAAATCACCCTACCACAACTAGGGTTAGGGAAATACCTCATTCTTGTATGTGGTATTGGAAGTGTCTATCCAAAGAGGTTTCTAGGGTGAATGAGGCACCCAAAAATAAGTTGTAGAAATTGGAACCTACTCTACTTCCCAGAGTGGCTCTCCAGGCACTATCTATATCTATCAATGTGGCCTTCCAAGAGGCTTGGAGAGCATGGGACACCATAAGGGAATGCACGAACACCTATGATATTTTGGAAACTCTCCAAAAATAGACACTTGAGATTGCTGGATTTGGATTGGTCATGGACCCCATGTTGATTTCTATTCATGAAGATCCTCACAAAAATGTTTTATGTTTATAAGATTTGTACACTGCCATCCACTCAAGCAAGGTAAGACCTTATTGTTATGATTATGTCGAAAAGATGATGGTGTTCATTATAGGTCCAAATGACACCAACAGAGAGGTGTTATAGTTTTTTACATAAACCCTTATTCTTCTACTAAATATTATAAAATTAAAACCTTATTCCTTATATTAGTAAGAACGTGGGGAGATTTGGGATATGTTAGCTTCCCTCGAATACACCCTAAGTGGTATGAATAGCATGGATAATATGCCATTAGAAGTGGGATTCACTAGAGAGGGATCCCCTAGGGAGATAAAGCATATTGAGGTGGTCCTTGTGAATCTTTCTGGAGAATTTCATCCTTTGGAACCACCTACTAATCTTTCAAGAGGATTTCTCTGTGGAATACCATGATGTTTCAGTAGGCATTCATAGCTAATGATATGTATAAAATCATGGATCACATGTACCTATCACATTCCATTATTTAATTTTCCTGTCAGGAATTTTAATTTTCAGACTAATAATCTTCACATAATTTGGAGTAGGTCCAATTAGTAATCAGGTAACAATCAACTAGGGGTATGTTACTCCGACTTATTTGAAGTTACAAGTGATACCGCCAATAGCTACAACTAGAAAAGATAGGGATACGAAGCCAATTTATTCCATTGGGAGGATCCTGATACCATGGAGGGTATCCCTTTAAGATCAAATTACCTCAATACCATAAGTGGGAGAGTCTTCATATTACATAGATTCAATTGAGTGCATTGATCCTTATTTTGAGGATGTTTCTTCCCATCGGTGTGATGATGATGAACTACTGTTTTAGAATGATAATGTTCCTGGCGGTGAAGGTAACTATCCATTATTAGACCTATTTATTTTTCATTCTGTATTTAGGTGGTAATTATTTCAATATTTTGATTCAAAATTACATCCATGATTCTCTATGGCTCTTGTGGATGTTCTATTATTTCCAATTCCTGATACTACAAGGGAAGCATCTACTATGGGATAAATCCACATTAAGGTTATTGAGTCAATACCATATCTAGTGGTACTTATTCATCAATATATATTACCATCTAAGAGAAATTATGAGGTGGACCAGGAATCTCTAGATAACCCTCGCACTACTTGATGAAAAATATGGAATGACAACTAGAAGCTGATTTCAAAAACCCCCCTAGAAAACATTCTATAAAATCTACCCAAATTAATCTTCATGTTTTAATTTCATGGTTATTGAGTGTTTGACTATAATTTCATCCATTATATAGGGAAGTTAGTGATTTCTTACTGGGATATGGCTAGAATTCTTCACTTTCATCTCTTGAATGAAATGTATTTGGACCATCTTACAGTGACCTGGTAGATCCTTATTAGTAAAACTGATGAGCTTTCTAAAGTGTTTTTGTGGTGATACAGTGTAATTATCGAGAGTAGGACCTCATCGTAGTGGCTAAGTCAAGAGGTGGAGCATCTTATTCAGCAACTATAGAAGATACAGAAATAATTGGTGCACACTGAGCTAGTATTGGACGAATAGGAATGAATAGTGGGGGAGGAGGAATATGCCAGATTAGATGCGTTTGAGATGGTAGAGTCATTGTGGACTAGTGCAGATGAAAATATTGTAACCTTTTCTAAGCTCCTCTAAAACTATAGTGGATTTGGACTACACATTTCTCTACATTTTTTAATATGCTGATCATGACATATAAGCAGAATATCCCTTCATTTTAATAGACTCCTAGTGTTTTATTCTCCCTCATTCTAATTTGAGAAATAAATGATATATTATTTGTCGTCTAATGATTTTCTATTTTCTTTCCCAACAATGTCCATCAATAACAATCTGCAATGTGTTTTAAAATATAATATCTCATGTAACATGAAATCATGAATTTATAATAATTTCAATTAAAATTGGGGATAACCAAATTGATGTGATTATGGAATTATCTAATTTATTTTGGATATGAGGGGTTCCGTTGGTGTAGTTTTGACTATAGCAAGGGTTATATTGAAAACACCACAAACATTGTTTATTTTTTTATTTACATTATTTTTCTTAGTTCCACTATGGTTTAGGCTTAGAGGTAATATCTTGACATTTTATTATTCCACCCTTTGTGGTTTTTTGACCTAACAAGTGTTTTGTCTTTTTTTATTGCTCAATTTTTTCCTAAACCATGAGAAGCATATGTCTAATGATATTATACTCAACTCTTACATGGGGTTCCCTTATTGGTATTTCAATCCAGTGAGTTTTGGGTATATTTTTCTGGGTATTTTGGAGTCTTGAAAGCTAGACTAATGTCATTTCTATATTAGGTTGAAAAACATTAACTATGAATTGCAAGGCAAGGGTCTCAATAAGGATTACTGGATAAGAATGTACCAATATTTTTCATACATGAATGAGGGATCTTTCATGTCCATGGTTTATTTATTTTTGAATCCATGACATGATATTGGGAATGTACGTGAGGAGTTAACATAAGAAAATTTTATAACATGATGTTTTTGGGGTGAACTGAGATAGGTAAAGCCTATCCTAGTGATGAATGTTTCTTTGGTTAATGATCCTTTTTGTGGGAATATAATGCAAGGATAACTAAGGTAAATTTTTCATAGTCTGACAAAGGTTTCCCGAGGACACTGAACTTTCATTTTTGATGTCGAGGAAATTTTTGGAAATTCAAATTTCTCAATACCATGAATGGTGTCTTGTCAAAGGAATGATGTCTAAAAAATGTTTACCGGATCAATATAGGATTTGTACCTAAATGAGAATCCACTTTAATCTGTATTTGGCTTTTATAATGGATGTTTTAAGCATGGTGCAGTTTAATGTCATGAAAAAAGGACATGAACCTTGCAGTTCAATTTCTTATGGTGTGTACTTTAATGGATTAAGACTCTAGGTTACTTTTCATTGATATATGGAAAAAATATTATCCCATTACATTGTAATATGACAAGGAAATCTCTATCATATTCAAAAATTGGGGGGGGGGGAGTTCAAAAACTATAATCTTTGGGGTTTTCTAATCCAAGGAGTAATGTGGAATATAAAAATAATTTGGGACATACGGAGGTAGGAAAAAAATATCATGTGGATGAATTTTCCTTTGATTGATATGCCTTTTTTGTGGGACTCCTATATAGAGCCAATTGGGGTATATTTTGCATTGTCAGAAAAGAAGTCCTCAAGACACTGGACCACTATTTTCAATGGACAATGATGGTTATGTGAATTCAAACCACTCAAAGAACATGATAAGGTTTCAAAATAGGAGAATGATTATACATGAAAGGGGTATTCCAAGTTATAATTTCTCAGGGATAGATAGAGATGTTTCCCTTATGTTGGTCTGACCTAAATTTATGAATGAATTTTTTTAATATAGATGGGTTTGAGACATGAGGTCGAGTTGTTAATATGTATTTTTTCAAAATAAGAATCATGCCATATTTTTTTCTGATAAGGATTCCCCATATTCAGGTCTGACCAGTGCCTGGGGAAGGGGAATTGTTTTTTTTGGAATGAGACCTCTCGAATTATTAGAGGCTCGTATTGGATTCTCATACACATATCTACCTCATGAATAAGAAAATATGGGATGTTTTAGTGGTGGTTTATGAAAATTTCTCATGCAGGTATGACCCATACACATGAGAAGGGGAAACATTTTTTCTTTATGAATGGACCCTAGATACAATGTTCATCCATCACTATATATCCTTTAATAACATGAATCGTGAAATAAATAGTTCTTTGAATTTTCTTAGTGAAGGTCTTACCAATTCATATGAAATGGTCATTTGTAATTATTTCTATGACTAGACCCAATATTTAACATTTGGGTGTCACTGTGTACCCATTGATGGTAGGAATCAAGCCACATGTAGTTCTTAACATCATACAATTTAGTTTCATATGATTATGAAATTCGACATGAACTATAACATCTTACTGTGATGAAAAACTAGAGTACTTCATTTTATGTTCACAAGGATAAGACCATTTTTCATAAAAAATGATAATTGGTCGATAACTGAGTAAGAATGTCGAGACATTCACCTAACATGAGGAAGGAAGAAAGTGTAAACCATGATTATGGGTATTATCAGATCAAGAGAAATGATATGGGACATGAAATCCATTTGGGCATATAAAGATAAGAAAATACTCACCTGAATATGAATATTCATTGGGTTGAAAGGCCTTTTTTTTAGAAACTTATACAGAGCCAACTAGGGAATATTTTTAATAGACAAAAAAGGGGTCCTTATGACACTGACCCAACATCTTTGATGGCCAGTGGATGATCGTAATGATCGGAAAATTCATGTGTAGAAATGTATGATCAATGTAAGGTATATTTTCAAGCATGTAAGAAAAATTTAATCGATGACTTTCCATGAATTGGGAAATTCCCTACATAGATCTAACTCTTAATTAGGGGTGATCATTACTATTTTCCATGATAAATCCCTATATAAAGAACCCAAACTTGAGATCTCCATTGTTTTTTTGTATTCACATATAGAATATGGGCTTGTTTTTCATTTATTTTTCTCTTGGGATATGTCTTGGAGGTAGGGCTTAGGTGTCAATATATATCTCACCGAAATGAGAATCAAGCCATATGTAGTTCTTAAGGAATTATACCTTTTAATGTCATGCAGTAAGGACTTTTGTTCCCCATCATGAAGAGTAAATATTATGACTAGAACCATGATTAAAGATTTTTTGCCACAAAATATCATATGATTGTAGGAATCAATACATTCATAGTTCTAAGAAACCTATACAGTTTAATGTCATGTGGTAAGAAAAACAATAGTGAAATTTAACATCTTACAGAACAGAAGCAGGTCAAACGATGTTAATGAAGGTGAATTTCATAGATCAGTTAAGTTTAATATCACTTGGTAAGGAAAATTGATGTTCCATTTATGATATAGATATCAGGACCATGGCAACCCTGATTTAGAATGATATGCACAGGCCGTGTGGGGAATCCACTTCAGAGATTTCCAAGACCTTGTGAGCTATGCCCAGTGTAAGAAAAAAATGGTGTAAAGGGTTTATTCATCCACACTAAGGTGATAAATAAAATTTTATAGGAATTGTAAACATATCATGACAAGAATAGGATATAGAATCCAGGAATTTCTACATATCCTATGTCGATAGGGAACAATCTATACAAAGATCTTGAAATGGGCTCCCTGTAAAGATCAGACTCATACCCAGGGAGGAGAAACTCATTTTGTTTTCTTATTGATGGACCCGATATTGGAGATTTGGGTTTCACTACATATCATATGATGGAGGAATCAATACAAATTTAGTTATGAATAGGAATTATCTACACATGTAAAATTCCAATAGAGGGGGAATGCTTCCCATATTTTGAGATTGGGCCAAGGAAACATGGTCTGGATGTCAATAAATATCCAATATGATGGGAATCAAGACACATGATATTCTTGGATTGTTTTCCCTCAAATTTCAGACTCATTTATAGGGAGGGTGAATTTTTTTTCTTGAAATTGTCTAATAGATAGTACCTGCTATGGATTCCCCTTGATTTAGTACATATGTAGAGGAGGAGACATTTCCTAAAATTTTCAGCTGGGCCCAGGACATAGGTTTCGAACATCACTACACATCCCAAGGGATGGGAATCAAGTCATACATAGTTATTGATGAAAAGTTCACTGCATAGGTCTGGCCTATATGTAGGGAGGGGGAATCTTTTTTTATTATAGTGGCTGGACCAAGATTTGAAATGTAGTCATTTCTACTAATCCAACTAGATTGAAAGCATGCCATATGTAGTTCTTAAAAATGGAATGGTTGGTGACTAATTTGAAGGGTGGTTTTCTCTCTAGTGAGATAATTTTTGTGGTGTCCTATTTAACATCATACTAGGAAGACATTAGTGTTACACCTCTAGGAAGGTTGTTTTTTTACACCAACGAGAAAAAAATACTGGCATGAAACAAGGCCTTGAGGCTAAGGTATAGTACAAAAATCATCCAATGAATGGAGGTAAATTTGGGGGATGGATCAAAATGATAAGTCTAGGCATTTCTATGTATCATATATAAGAAATAATCAAACCACATGTAGTTTTGGATGAGAATAATCCCTGCTGGTCTGACCAACACGTAGACGGAGAATTTTTCCCATTTTGGGTGGCTAGACCCAATATAGTAGGTATTGATGTCCCCACATATCATGTTATGACAAGATTTTTTCCACACATAGTAGTGGATAAATAGAGTCCATATATGGATTTGACTCTCACATAAGGACATCGACATTGCATCTTTCTCCCACATAAATATAACTAACGTGATGGTTCCCATGTAGTTTAACATCATGAGTGGAGGACATTGATTTCATGAGGTTTTTTATCAAGCTAAATGGACAATATTTTCGTCCTTTTTAGGTTCAAGTGAAAATAATGACAACATAGTTTAATTCATTGCAGTTGGGACCATGTCCCATGTAGTTTAATACCATATGATAAGAACGATAACCCTTAGTATGAGGCCATAGCATTCAGTCCAAAGGGATAAAAACACCAAAAGGGGTTCCTATGATGTTGTGACATGTAAACACCCTACAAAAGTGAGGGAATAGGAGTCCCAATTCGGAACCACACTTTCCCAACAAGCTTTAACATAGTTTAAATTCTTGATGCTTGGACATGGGTACATATTTTAAAGCAATATGGTCAGGTTGGTTTCAATACAATTTTTTGTAATGTCTACATGGAGATGACACCACAATTTAATTTAATGTTGAGAGTAAGAGTTTCATAGAGTTTAACCTCATGAGGATAGGAAGAATATGTTGTGTGATTACACAAAATACTTGTTTAGGAACCTTGCATTAGTAGATACCAGAGTGATTTTTCATCCAATGGAGGTTAATTAATAATCTCCATTTGAGAATAATTTTTCTATGATAGTGGGTTCCGATCATTTTGGATCATGCTTTTGGGGTTTCTTTTCAAGTATCTTAAGAGTTTGAGAACAAAAAACATCTATCCTTCAAGGAAAGACCAGAGGAAAACCTTATTGTTAAAAGCTCCAGCATTCTAGTTTTAGTTAACCTACAAATGGTGTTCATGTTATGAAATATATTTTCATTGAATCTATCCAATTAATCAGTCCATTTTTAGTATTTCTCATATCTGGATAGCTAAGAACATATGTAAATGCGAAGAGAGGTAAATTGAACTTCAATGGGAAGGACTGCCTTTGTCCCATATACTAAAGATTATGGGATAACCTATGTGTTTGTGTGGGCTGTGGCCCGGTAATACCACAAAGAATGAAGGAGATTATCCAGCAATGAATTATTGACCTTATCCACCATATTCTGGAGTATATTGGATAGGGTCATACTGATGGACTCTATCTGACCATTATCCACTCCATGGTTGTAGGATGAATGGTTGGACTAGATTTTATAATCATAATATAGTTTTTCCAATTCAGAAGAAATAAAAATGGTGTCATCGTCCATCTGTATTATTTGAGGGGTCCCTAAATCTAGTGATGATGTTTCCTTTCATGATGCTAACATTTATCCTTTCCCTTACCACTTAGAGGAGTATGACTTCTTCCCACTTGTAATGATGTCGGTTTTTTGAGAATACACTATAATTTCTTATCCATAGTAGGAGGATAAGGCCCCATGATGTCTATTTTCCCTATGGAAAATGGTCAAGAGTACATGGCTATGTGAATTAACTCGGGGGTTTTTGGATTAAGTTGGAATGAACCTAATATTAATGGATATTTTGGGTGAATTTAGTGCAGTATTTTGTTATAGTGGGCCAATACTATCAAATAATTTCGATTTCATGAGAAAGATTGGACCCATAAGGGTGGGAAATACAGGCCTCAGTGTGTACATCCTTTATGAATGTAATGATATCTTATCAAATGATGCACCTAATAATGATCCTATCATGGCCCCATTTATAAACAGATTTTTCTTGTTCGTGATATCATATAGTATAAGGTTAATTGATAATCATCATATTTTATCTCTCCTGACACTTTTTGGTTGGAGCTATCCATTTTGATGGTAGTCCATAATTGGTGTCACCCAAACAGTTGTAGGACTGTATGATTCATGGATATGACTAATATCATTGATTAATTCCATGTTGTCTAGAATGAATGGTGTGACCATTCAAAAATGAATGATGTTGATTTCGATTTCTTATCATTCTAGATTGGTTAGTGATGTGGAAACATTTTCCAATGCATATTCCTTGGAATCTTTGTGATCATGGAAAATGAGTAATTGTTTGTTTTGATGGTAATTTCACCAATAGTCTTTATGCATGACTTAACGGGGGGATTAGAGATTCCTTCAAAATAGTATAATCCATGTTAACCTACTTGCTGAACTATTTTTAATCTCTTTTTATCTTCAAGTATTTTATTTTCACATGAAGTTCCAATCTATCCCAACAATTAGAGCCTAGTGTTACACATCATTGTTCCTGAACCCATCTAATAATCGGAAGGGGTAAAAAATGACTAACTTTGTTATAGATATGATCATGACTCATATCCCAACATTGTGGAGATTTGGTTATTCCATCCTTTTTTACATTTATTCATCTACCTGCACCATCAAAATGCATGTCCCATATCTAGGGGTCCTCTTGAACCATGAAATCCACTTCATTGGGTAGTTCAGTTTCCAATGAAATTATTTTTATCATGGGGTGATCTACTAGAAACTCTAAAAATTATTGTACTTTATCTAATTTATGAGGGACAAAAGAATTTTCAAACTGCTATAGAATGACCACCCACCATTATTGATGTCTAGTCAATATCAGACGACTGATAATATATTTGAGAAGCTTGGTATGGGAGACCAAGTAGACCTCATGATTTTTCAAGTAGTGGATCAATTTTGTTATTACAAATATTAATGTGAGATATTTTTTCTCGATATTTCTATACCAAGTCTCTGTATTGATCATTGTTCGACTATTGTAATAGAGACTATCTTTTCTTCCTGGGTCATTATATTGTGTGAGGATGGCACCAAGTGATCACTCCAAAGGCTATCACATACAAAATAAGTGGTATTACATCAACATGCAGTATTAGTCCAAGAGGGATTAAGATATATCTTTTTATATAGTCGAATGCCACTGGAAAATTATTAGTCCACTAATATGTAACCAATTTTTCATTAACTAGATGAAGGGGAAAAAATTCATGCAGGGTTTTCTATGAAGTGTTAAATTTAGGTCAAGTGTCTTCGAATTCCTCCCAAATCATTGAGTTTGAGATGAGGTGAAATTCCAAGGATATAATTCTTCTTATCCGGGATGAATTTGATACTATAATAGCATACTATGATGATGATAAATTTGTATGAGGTAACATCGAAAGAAAATTTCAGGGGGTTTATTTTCAGGCTATGTGGTCACAGTTTGACAAAGATAGTTTCATGGTATGCCTGGTGGTTTGTTCATTGTCATGATTTAATCACTAATTCATGATCATATAATTAACCAATCATTCCAAATAAGGGTTTGAAGATGAGATTCATGGAACACTGATATATATAACAGACATTTTTCAAGCCAATGGGAATTACCCGATAATAAAATCTTCCATGTGGGTCCCAAAATGACGTTGCTTCTTCATCTTATATGTCCATTTAGATCTAATTATATCTCAAATATCCATCCATGAAGGATATAGAATGATATATGGTTTTACATCTAATAGTAGTTCTGTGATCAAGACTGGGAACCCATCCTTTGTGCAGTGCAGATTATGATCCCTAAAGTCGATATAAACTATCATTTTCCAATTATTTTTATTTATGGGGACTATGTTGGCCATTAAGATGGGATATTGGACCTCCCAAATGAATTTTTCTCAAATTATGATGTCAACTTCATCCATGATTTTGAAATCATGTGTCAGGAGCATCCATGTGGTTACTTGTTTATAGACTCGATGGTCCTCTGGCAGGCCCAGGTGGTGAGTGGCCACCATGGGATCGAAACCTATCATTTTTGAGTAGTTACAGATGAATTTATATGAATGTCATATCATGAAGAATATATATATATATATATATATATATATATATCATTCTATTTAGAGGACATGGATGTAGTAATCACGGGGGGCCCTGGATCATCTTCTATACCCATATTTATTTCCCTCAGTTCATCCGTGGTGGTAGAGACACCCTCCTCAAATACTACGGGGGCATCCTGATGGTCCTCCTATTAATCATTTTCCTTATCTATATTCTATACCCCTCATTGATATGGTGAAAAAATTATTGGTATGAGTTCTCTAAAGTTAGGAGATGAGTCGATATCTTGGTATTCAAAATTCTAAGTGACATCTTTTGACCCAACTGATAGAGGAGGATTTTCTTGACACTATAGAGAGGGTGGATCAAGCGATGGAGGAATTTCATTATCCTATTTGGGTGATGAGACAACCTCTTCTAAGTCAGTGGGTGAGGTAGAGAATCCCTTGGGCTATGTGGATGGATTTAAATCTGTTCATCTGAGTATTCACCATTTTCTAGGGAGGAACAACTTTTCCAATACATCTAGACTCAATAGTCCTGACTAAAAGCATGAGGACCACTAAATACACATATGAATATAGACTCATATAACCAACCAGATTGATGAGTAACATGTATTACTAACCGAGATGTTTTTAAGGGTTGGATGGTATCATTTCCAAACCATTTGGGGCGGTGACCAATCAATACCATCGAATAGAGGATGTTTCCCTTTTTCCTTTATAGAATCATGCATAGATATAATGCAACTTCTAGGATTTTAATAGAGACTTATTAGTTTGAAATGTCCTGTTTTTTCCATTAATTAATTATTTAATACATTGATGGTATGATGAGGGTATTCATGTGTGTTTATACAACCAAGTCCATCCTATTAGGATGTTGAAGTTCATCCTTTGCTGAACAACCACAAATTATGAGTCATCTACGGGGTCTCCAAACTGAGTATTGAGAATCCTTTAGATTAATGGATTCTACTCACTTTTTCATATATCTAGAGGGTTATGGAGGAAGGCATTGTGTTATCCTCATTATAGCCCAGATGATGAAGTGTTCATTCTGGAATGAGATTAACTCCATACTCATTGTCAACAAAAACACATCAGAAATCGACACCATTCATCCTACTAGTTACACAAAAGGGTATGATTTGTCTTTGTATAGTATAATTTTCATCATGATATGTGAAGGTGATAAATTCATGTTATTTTGTAGGTTCATGTTGTATCCAGTAGACCTCCGCAGAAACCACTTCATCTTCAAACTCCTGGGGGGATCAGAAAAGACTCTATGAGTGCCTCCCTAATCACTTTTGACAAACATAGGGAATCTAGGATTAATATATTGGATGGTTAGAGGGATAAATGCTTCAACATTTTATTATTATGGTTCAATGTTCGGTGACTCCTAGCATGGGGATTCTCTTTCATAAGAATTTTTGGGGATTTTCTATTTGATGTAGATGGATCGACCTTGATAATAAGAGTCAGAGGGGATCATGCCCTTGGTGGGTTGGGTTGGGTAGGTTTCCCTGCTCTCCAAGGGAGATCTAACACATGTTCCTCTCCTGATTGATAATCTTGAGTGGTTCGGTTAGAGTGGACTCTATTAGGTGTAAGGGGATTTTCTTGATTCTTTTGGACCTACTGAAGGGATCTTCTATGAGATTTCACAATATTTACAGTTTGAGTAGTTGTGTAGATAGATGTTTGGATACTTACACATTTGTGCCTCTTCCAACATACTGAAATTATATTTCCTCTTCCTTTGGTTCCCTAGTAGGGTATGGGGAACATGGTTTCATATCGATACTAATTTTCAGATAAGGTATCCATTAAGTAGATGAAATTAATGGATCCCAAGATCAATTTCTCATCTGATGATGACTTCTCCTAATTGATCTTTTTTGGGGGTTCCTTTTGGTGGGGTTGTGCTCAAGCTTTAATATACTAGGTAATAAAATCTAAGACGGTCCATGAAAACAATTGATTTTATTTAGGTTCAGATTTATGAACTTTCTCCCTACCTTTTTGGTCAAACATGTTTTTGGACAGTCATCTTTTGGAAGGCTGGGGGGTTGAGAACCCTAGTTGAATTGTTGTAGGAGCAGCTTGTGGAATAGATGGTTGTTTCAACTATTCATTGAAAGAACCATGAGTTATATTGATTGTATTTATGGTAATAAAACTGCAAAACTTCTGTTCTCTCCATCTAACAACTTCTTGTTACTCACCTCCTTCATCAATTACAATCGTACAAGGTTGTGACACTTATGTTGGAAAATTTCCCAGTTTTACTTTCCCATAGTCAATTATTTTATCTAGGAGGTATTTCATGAAAAGAAAAATTCATTAATAAAATGTCCAAATACCTGATTTAAAGGGTAATAGTAAATCTGTTCATTGATACACAAATATTAATCAATTTTAGGCTCTAGTTGATGGAGTAAATCATAGTTCCTGGAGGATATAAAATACCTACAAAATAGATCATCTCATAATGTGTACAAATTATTGCTTAGTTTCATGAATTTATTTTTTTGGGTATCCTACTTTCATATTTTTAAGGATGAAGGATTTTTTATGCCTAGTTGGTTCTTCACAATATTGTGTAGGTTTTAGAGATTGAGAATGACTGATGGTGGCCTTGAGAATGACATATGCAACATTCACCTTCCATACTTTTTTCCTTGTAACTGGTGATGTTATCCAAGAGTTTAGATTATTCTATCATATGGAGTATTCTATTATTTTGGAAATTTTGTAGAAACA
The DNA here is from genome assembly GCA_963277665.1 of Viscum album. Classification (NCBI taxonomy): domain Eukaryota; kingdom Viridiplantae; phylum Streptophyta; class Magnoliopsida; order Santalales; family Viscaceae; genus Viscum; species Viscum album. The sequence continues at coordinate 2,122,603,151 of OY728120.1, forward strand.
ATGGAACCCACTTTTACATTTCATGATGATGAGTTGCATTCATAGCACATCACAAAGGATATCAATGTATAAACAAATCATATCCTCATGAGGGAGTGGTAGATACAAGGAATAGATCAACCCTTCTATATAGTAATGAAATTGGAGACTCTATCATTCTATGATAGTTTTTGGTTCTTGAGGTCACTATGTGTCATCTACTTTAGTGTTTAAATAAACTAAAAGAGGAACTTCCAACAAAGGTATTTCCAACCCATGATCGACTGAGCTAGAAAACTAGTGTAGCACCAGAAGGATAGCCCTTGTAGGGTCTGTAAGATGAATTTGAGTTTCACTACTTCTTGTTTCTATAGAGCTTCCATCATGGGGTAAAAATGGTATGCATATATGGTTAGATGTTTTTTTGGGATCACCTAAGCCATTGAATATCAGAAACATAAGACACCCAAAATTTGAGGGTGGCGGGGTGTCACACACCAATTGCGGTAAGATTTCCGTTTTGGTTGTACTGGTCGACACCGGTCCTCCACAACCGCCAATCAAGTATAAAATGACATGATAGTGTCGATAATCCCTCATGTAGTGTTCTATTCAACTTGATCTTTGACGGGGTCTGTGATGGTCCGAATTTGACATTCCATCTCTGCTATTTTTTAAGGCAGATATCTGAATGGGGACATGTTTGTAGGGTTTTACTAAACCCAATTAGGTTATTTATTTAATTTAGGTAAACCATCATATTTTTTCATGTTTGGGGATATGTAAAATGATGGAACATGAACTATTTTGTGTGCATGTCCTAGCCTTACTTCAATTTCTGGGATGAGCCATTATGGTTAAGGTGCAACTTTTGGAAGTGAATGTTGAGGCTCTTCCAGGAAATCATTTTCAATGGGAATACTTCCTCAGAGTATCTCTGTGTTGATTCACCTAAAATATTTAATTTCTTTTTTATTAATAGGGAATAATTATTCGAGTTTTGGATGCTCCTCCTCATTGAGAGGGGGAGGCAGTTTGTATATGACCTAGATTTTATTCATCTCTATGGTAGAGACCCACAAAAGAGTTAGTGGGGTATTGGGTGAGAGATCACCCAAATTATCAGAGATTCTATAGTTTAGGGTGTGTAATCCATCATTATATATTTTAATTGTATCCTATATGGAACTATCCCCTCCTTGATCTTATTTATTGGAATAATATTTGGTGTCATTTATGGGATTAATGTTCATGATGTTCACCGATTTGTAATGCCTTGTGGGAATTGTACCGAAAACTGAGTTATAGGATGATTTATTTACTTGTTTTCTAGATATTACTTTCTTTCCAGGATTCTCTTTGGGTTTATTAGTCAAGAGTGACTCAGAGAGAACATTTTTTGCAGCCTAGTCCTATGCCTCCCTTCAAGGGGAAATGGGTCATGGGGTGGAAACAACTGAGAGACCTACCAACATTCCATTATCCCTAATTTGGAAAAGGATGATTTCGATTGAGGGGGAGGTTGAGGTAAAAATTTCCCATCCATGTGGGCTTGGATTTATTCCATTCTCATATTGTCATGCCTCAACCCAAATTCATCAGTCTTATAGGGAAATTTTCTGTTGAAAATGTGACTACCTCTGTGTGTTAGGGCTATTCCCATATCCTGAAGGCCACTGCTGCTGTCACTAATCTCTTTATTTCTCACATCACTATTTGAGTGTGAGAAGGATATTATTTCACATATACCTACAAACTATTTTCTTATGATAATATTAAATATTCTCAATGATTGGATACCCTCAAGTGAGAAGGCTGTTGAATATTCTAATATTCATTATTTGAGAGTTATTTGATGGATTTCCTTCGTCAGTACTAAGGCTTCTAAGAATTATATAGGGACTATTATTTTGGATTGTGATCCCTTTCCTGAATATGTATTTTCTTAATATTCTCTATGAGATAATGAAATTATGGGATATCACTTTTAGTGGGTACTGATGATCATAGAATCGGGTAAAATGAATATTTCTATGCTTCTCTGATCCCTAGATATGAACAAAATGTAGGGAATTACCAATTAAGTAACACAACTTATTCAATACATTGAGGAATGTTAATTAGAGATTGTTATGCCGCCTCTCTAATTGTGGACACCATAGAGACTTTAGGGCTTCCTCGTCAATTTGACGATGATGCTCTCCCAATATTTTTGATGTGGTATATATATCCATGTTAGAAGGGATGTATCTTGTCACTCATAAGGTAACTAACTAGTTTGTTCCAATCTTTCTATGTGCCTCTTTATATGAGGGATTTCTCATATTTGACTTCTTAATGGAATAACCTTCTTGTTGAAATATAATGTCACTTGGGGGAGTACAAGCACAACAAATTCCACAATTTTTTGAATACGGTCAAAGATTGATTACCAACTATTTAGATAATTTATATTGTGTATAACCCATGGATGACTATTAGGGAGGATTAATGTAAAGGTAGGTCCTTCTTTATGAAATATAATGTAACAGTTGGGAGGACCTTCACTGTAGGTTCCATTATGGAAAGGACTACCATCATAGATTGTTGTTCGACTATATGTAGAATTTGTGAAGCATATACCCTAGGGAGGATCTTAATAGGCAATGAAATGAATTTGATGACCATATTAATGCTTTAACTTATGCACATGAAGAGGGATACCATGATGATCAACATGATATAAGAACTCATGATAGATTATTTTGGGACCATGACGTAATCCTTCATGGTAGATGCTCTAAATATGATGTCTAGAATTGCTAGTTCCATTGTTGTGGGGAGGACCATCACAAAATCTAATAACACTTTTGATATTTGGTAATGTATGAACATGATCATGCTCCACCATTGGTAGTTGTTTGATGGCATCAAGAAATCCACCTTCTAGTAGAGCAGGGTCATGAATCATCTCATCATTTTTCAACCTTTATTGGCATGGATGATTTTTGGGTTCTATCCTATGGGAACATGGGCCACATACTATGAGTGATGAACCTCCAGTATGGGAGCCTGATAGTGTGACTCACATGGTTCTATTGTGATACGCTAGTGAGTATCCTAAGTTCTGGAAGGGATATATGGCTAGTCTAGACTAGCCACTTAAGTGTACTAGTGTCCCCAAGTTGGAATGGGTATTTGTTCCTGATCCTATGGTCCATTTATCAAGGAATAGTATTGAAGACCATCTTGGATGGGAGAATAGATGTATGTCTACTCCTAATTGACCACCTCATTGTGTCGATTAGTCACCCTGCTTGGGGACATAGTTTTGTGGGCCCCACTGCATACTATTATCACTGAAATGACTATATCTTGACAAATCTATAAGATATGGTCATGGATTCATATCTCAACCCCCATCATCACTAGATTTATTTTTGAGAGATTTACTTGGAGGGAATGATGATATATACCCAATCTGTCATCGGGGTAGGAGCATGCTCATGCGCTAATCCTCTATTTCTCTTTAGAGGGTACTGATTGTTGTCTAGTGCAGGGGGTTGAGGTATGATTGCACCGAAGATTTATAGCTAGGATACACCATCTACTTTATGAAATTGTAATCATATTTTACTAGTGGGAATAACATGAGAAATAATGAATTTTCTTCTTCTCATTACATTCCTTCATATTTTTCTACGGGTCTTCACATGAATCAACAGAAATTTTCATCTACTTGTATTTGGTTTTCGTCATATTTGATGGATGGGATTTGTATGAGTGTGTAGAAATATATGTATTCTCATTGATTGAAACAGTATTTTATGGGTGATATTCATATGAATTTTATGGAATATGAATCTTCATATACTATTCCACCCGATTGGCATGGTGGGATTGTTAATTAATTGATGGAATTTGTGTCATCCCATAGTTTTCCACTATATTAGACTAACATTGTAACATCCCAAGATTTTATGAAAAATATTGTTTTTAATTTCACTAATGTCTTGTGTTGTACGCTACACCAAAAGGAGCTTGCATCATTGACTTTCCTTGCATTACACCAATCACGACCTTCCTCGATAGCGTGTGTAGTACGCAATAACGAGTTTCACTAAACAACAATATGCTATTAAAATATTTTTAAAACTAGCCGTTATGAATAGTAATAACCACTTTTTGAAATTTTGTAAATTTTATTTTTCAAAATGGAATTCATTTTTGGATTCGGAGTATCGAATTTAGCCTAAGGTGAAATTTTGGTACTTTTCGGATAACTTTCATATTTTGATGACTAGTGAAAATTACAAAATTATAATTCAAAACAACTTTTTTAATCGAAATAATTAATAGTGATAAATGATTAATTTGAGTGGTTTTAAATTAGATTTAGAATATATTTTTAAAATTTAATACAATGTTGGTCATTGGTTGTAATTTCACATTTAAACCAGACATAATCAAGTTTCAATCTTTTGATAGATATTGTTTTTAAAAACACGCTATTTGTTTTAACAGTGGGATTTAATTATAAAATTAATTAATGCAACTTATATGTTATGAATTTCGTAAAATAGAATTCATTTTTTAATTCTGAATATGAAATATAGCTTAGGATGAAATTTTGGCATTGTTCTGAAAAAACATCAATTTTTTATTAATAGTGAAACTACTAAGTGGTAGTTGAAAAAACTGAATTTTTAATAAAACTTAATTTTACCGCTTCTGTGAATGGAATTTCAAAAATCTGAGAGACACGGTTGATGTCAGTAAGTAAAATGTGGTTCAATGAGATGAAAATAATTTTTGGTGAATAGTAACTTCTTACTTTTATTTACCACGGTTAAAAGTAAATAAGGTAATTAAGGGTAAGAATGATATTATTATTACCCTAACACATGTCCTAATTCTATTGGACAAGTGTATCTCGACCAAAAACAACCTTAACTGTAAAATATTATCATTTAGGCCCACTTTGATTAGATTAGGACATTTATTATTATTTAATTCAATGAAGAGTTAAAAGAGTTAAAATCAAAGTTTATTTTCTAAAATATTTTTAATATAGGGTTATACATAAGATAAATTAGCTTGTAAATATTAATTAGAAAGCTAAAAAGATTTCCTACATAATGGTATTTTATTTGTAATTTTTAGACATCAAATAAGTTAATTTATATATGACACAAAGATGATGCAGTAATTATCTTATTAATGAAATATTGACATAATTGATATTATAAATACCAAAATAAATGTAATTTAAGACTTTTTATGAATTCCACTACTTTTCTAGGTTAATATGATATATTATTGTTGATTTAATAAACTTTTTTCTAAAATATAATTCTTTTATGACTTTCACAAAAATCATATATCAAATAGTGTCAAAATTGACACAAAATAGTTTTTAAATCAAATATTATATTATTAATTGTTATTTTATTCCTAAAAATCTAAGGTTCGGCCAAATGACTTAGATAAGGATATATATATTAATAATAAAAAATTTGGGGTTCTTTTGGCATGTTATAGTAAGTTTATTAATCATATAGTGTAAGAAAACAAAAAGACACGGTAAAGTTAAATTATTTAACTTAAAGTAAAATCTAATTGATAAGGTTAAAATAATAACCTAAACTTGTCTAAATCCTATTGGTTGATAGGATTTCGACCCATACCCACTTTAGCTTCGAAATAAGACCCTTTGTAACCATTATAAACCGATTTTGACTTTAATATAAAATAATATTTTGAGATATTCCTAAGGTGCCCCTCTCCTCCCTTATAAAAGGGCACCTCCTCTCCCTCCTCCTCACACCAATTTGAGCACTCAAGCTCGGAAAACCCCTGCCATTTTCTCATATCCACTTCCCTAGAATAATCCTAGAGGTCCTGGTCTTTTTCAAAGACCAATCTTAGTTCCCTAAGTGGAGGATTCAAAGAGGCGTTCCAAAGAAGAGGTAATATACATTACCGATCTTTTCAATTTCTTTCTTCTTCAAATTCTTCTTCTTTAGTTGTTTCATTATAAAGTAATAAAATCAGTATTACTTACATACTGATATGTTATTATAAATATGAAGCAACCCTAATTCACCTTCTATCCATCCTACGGAAAAATGAAATCACCGCGCGTGCGTACTTACGGAATACCGTCTCCACGCCGTGGTGTAATCTATTTTCCACCATCACCTTACAAGGATGGGTATAATGGTGTAATGAGTAACTATTTATGATTATTATAATGTAATATTGATACTTAAATAATATATATATACTCAAATACAATTCCACGATCATAGGAACGATATCATCACTCGTGCGTACTTACGGAATACCGTCTCCACGATGTGATGCGACTCGTTCTACATGATCATCATTACATAGTAATTATATAAATGAATTGAATGAATAAATATGATATATGTTACAATAATACCATTCTGGATATAAGGTATCTATAATCTTAAAAGAAGAATACGAATTTATTCGGCAAAACACGCATAAGAACAAAAGGCAATAAAGACCCGAGTAACAAGTAACAATGAAATATTACTAACAAGAAGCTAAGAATATAACAATATATGATATCATATCAATATGTATGATTCTGGAATAAGTCAATAAAATTATTTAAACCATTATACAGGAGCTTCGGACACGTACAAAGCAAATCGGACCTAAGGTAAGGTAAATATCACAATCTCATTTTTATCCGAGATTCTTTATACTTTGAAATTTACTGGGGTGTATTTTATCATCCACATCCATGTTTCCTCAATATGTAATGTTATTTACATCCACCTAAAATTGTTTAAATCCAATTTTACCCTTCGGTGAGTTTTTATTAAAGGATATGAAAGGAATCTTTTGTCGTTTTTTACGAGGTACTTTTTGACTTTTCCGACAAAAGTACGAAGAATGTTTTTTTAACTTATACGACATGAATGGATTTTTAAAACTTTATTTCCAAGAATATTCCTTTACAAGTTTTAAAGTTAATTTTTAATCAACTTATTTTATTTTAAAGTCGTATGACATGTTATGAAAGGAAAAATGTTTTTGAAGAAGAAAGGATATTTTCCTCAAGAATGGAGTTCAAGTGTTTTATCAAAATTATTTTCCATCTAAGATAATAAAGGGTTATGTTTTTATCCCTATTATTACATTGTTTTGATTATGTTGTGATTGAATTATTTTTATGAATTCCTTTATCTTATATTAATTGTTTTATGATGTCATGATGTTTAAGATTCCCATTTGTATTACATGGGCTATGCAATGATGTATGATTTATGATTTTGTGGCACACATAAGAAAGGATTCATTATAAGATGGGGGGGACCTATATCTCCCTACAATTAATTGGGTAAAGATTTTATATCTCATGAGATAGACATGGCTGGAATGGTAGGTTATAACGGTTCAGTGAAACAGGACTGAAACGAGGGTGACTCGGTTCAGAAAGGGACTTTGTCCACTAAGATAGTCTTGGAAATGAGTCTTGACTAACAAGAAATGATTTTCTATGATTATGTGTGTATGCCACAAAGTTTCATGTTTTAAGTTAAGCTTATTGGGATTTCATTTCACTACTATGATTTATCCCATGATATGAAATTATGATCTCTTTTGCAGGTTAAGATTTCCAAAAGTTATGTTCTTATGAATATGATATGGTTGATTTTTCTTTTTCTTACCCTTACTGAGCATTTGAGCTCAAACTTTTATGTTTTCTTTTCCCCAGGATATAAAGAAAGGTTTTAGGTAAAAAAAGGGAAGATCTTTATGGGAGATATTGATGATCTTTCACCACGATTAGAAGATTACGTTCCAAGTTTCCAAAGACACTAAACTATTACGATCCTTGTGTGTGTGTTTTTGTTATGTACAAAGTATTCCGCAAAAGTAATGTAATGTCCATGTACGACAAGCTTCAGGTCTCTACAGTTGGTATCAGAGGAAAGGTTTAGTCAACCGTTGGAAACTAGGATGCGAAAACGTTAGTGAGATCCCTAGAGATATTTCTAAGGTATGTCTAGGGATGCCACTAAGGATAAGTATAAATATAGGATACAGTCCTATAACTACGGTAAAGATCATAGAATTTAACCTACAAAGTTAGATAATGAAGTTACTCCCCCTTTATTATGATTTTTGCCTCTCACACTATTCTTTTTGGGTTTTAGACGATGGCTGGAACCTGAAGGAACCGTGTTGATCAATGCAATGGACAATGCAATGATTTTCCTCATGAACAAACAAATGTTATGGGAGATGGAGTGAAAAATCTTATTGCTATACTTACACAAGATATGAATCATTCTGGACTCCCAAATGAGCAGAGAAGGGAACAATATTCTATTGAGTCCTTCATGAGGCAACGTCCACCTTCTTTAAGTGGGTCTTCTGATCCACTTGTTGCTGAACAATGGATCAGTACCACTGAAAAGATATTTTCAGTTATTCAATCTTCTGAGCATGATAAAGTCATCTTAGAAGTATATCGTTTGGAAGGTGAAGCTGATCAATGGTGGAATCTTATCAAGAATACGAGGCAAAGAGATGAAATTGAGTCCATAGAATGGGACGAGTTCAAGAACTTGTTTTTCATTAAGTACTTCCCTCGAATTCTTCGAACAAAGATGGAAAAGGAGTTTCTTGAGCTGAAGCAGAAGGATGATGAATCTGTTGGTATATACGAAGCAAATTTTACAAGACTTGCAAGGTATGCATCTGGCATTATCGTCCAACCTGAAAGTAAAGTTGATCGATTTATCAGTGGCTTAAAACCAAGTCTTCGAAGGGCATTAACTATAAGAGACTTCAGTAGCTATGAAGAAATTGTGCGTTGTGCTATCAAGGTAGAAATAGAAGTTGGTGTTACATATCCATCTCATGGTTTTGACAAGAAACGAAAGATGGAGTTCAAGGAGAAATCAAAGAATAATGGTGAAAAGAAGATGAATGTTTTCTTATGCACAAAGTGTGGAAAGAAGCATGGTGTATATTGTCTTAAAGGGACTAGAAAATGTTTTAAGTGTGGAAAAGAAGGTCATCGAGCAGCTGAGTGTCGAAGTAATGGGAAAAGGGTTTCTAATGATGTGAATAAAGCAAACACTGCAGAGAACGCACCACCAACACTTCAATGCTTCATGTGCAAGGAAATGGGGCATTATGATAATAAATGCCCTAATCCAAGGGTTAGTGATGATCAACATGAGCAACAGCTTAAGACAAAGGAAAAAGGGAAGTCACATGCGATCACTATTGGCGATGTTGAATATGACAACGATGTGGTGGAATGATTAAGTGTTTATGTAATGGGATTACAAAATAATGTTGTATCCTGGAGTATTGGAATATTTATGTATTGGTCTAATGTGGTATTCAAAGTGATTGAGATATTTTTGGAAATAAGATGATATGCGCATAATGAAGGGAAAACAAGAAAATGAAATGTTTAACAGTATTCATGAGCTCATGATTGATATAAGGACTAAGTGATATCATGGTTTGAGTATATAGAATTTTGAGGATTTTGGTATTCATGTTTTCACTAAGGTTCAATGGGTATTAATTCTTCAAGATAAAACATGATTAAGGTATTCACATGTTTGTAATTTGACCAACAAGATATATCTTATGATATATGGGGGATAAATGATGGCATTCACGTGATTGTTCTGTGACATTTCAAGTAATCATTTTCTTTATACTATGAGCTTGGGCCGAAGTATTTTAGATAATCCTAAATATTAGAATGGATTATGTTGGACATATGTTAGGATAAAACGTTTTTCGATATTATTGATGGGATGTTATAGTAATATAGCTTTAGAAAAAGGACAACCAGCAGGACGGGCGACACCCCATCGTGTCGGACAAGGCTGCGGGAATCGAACCCACAACCGAAGTGCTACTGGTCTTTATCGCCTACCACTGGCCTACAAGAAGTCCCTATTTAGTAGAAACTAGTTTTATTATATTAAGCAGTATGATATATGAAGTATAAGTCCATTTTAGGAACCATATATTATTAATCTCACTATAGAATGACTTATGTATATTTAATAACTTTTGCTAACCTTTTGTTTGATACAGATGGAATGACCCGTCATTCTATCACATGATCTGCTAACACTTCACGAATAACAAATTTAACTTTATTTATTTAAGAGATGAAGTAGAAATTGTTCAAGGCACGAACAACAGTGAGATTGTACCAAAATAAAGTAAGTATTTATTCTAATTAAAATTCTTCAACTTTAGGGAAACGATCCTGAAAACCAAAAATGTTGTCCTAGTGCTCTTATATCTGATTAATCAGATGGTACCTTAGATCGTCACAAATTTATCGATTTTTGATTGTTGGATTTTCCATTGCCATGTTCTCTACCACTCTCCATCAGAACATGATGGTTAGATTTTTCTTCCATATCGATATTTTCACCTATGTGGAAACCCAGTGATTAGTTTATTTGGGTAACCGTTACGTTTCATACTTTCGTTTTTAAAGATTGGTTTTGGTATTCCTTTTTACGATGTGGGTTTCGATTAAAGAAACTTTCGAATAGTAAACCATTTATAACCCCGACGAATTTCGAGGGAGAAATTCATTTTAAGGGGGGGGGGTAGAATGTAACAGCCTAAGATTTTATGAAAAATATTGTTTTTAATTTCACTAATGTCTTGTGTTGTACGCTACACCAAAAGGAGCTTTCATCCTTGACTTGCCTTGCATTACACGCAATCGCGACCTTCCTCGATAGCGTGTGTAGTACGCAATAACGAGTTTCACTAAACAACAATATGCTATTAAAATATTATTAAAACTAGCCGTTATGAATAGTAATAACCACTTTTTGAAATTTTGTAAATTTTATTTTTCAAAATGGAATTCATTTTTGGATTCGAAGTATCGAATTTAGCCTAAGGTGAAATTTTGGTACTTTTCGGATAACTTTCATATTTTGATGAATAGTGAAAATTACTAAATTATAATTAAAAACAACTTTTTTAATCGAAATAATTAATAGTGATAAATGATTAATTTGAGTGGTTTTAAAGTATATTTAGAATAAATTTTTACAATTTAATACAATGTTGGTCATTGGTTGTAATTTCACATTTAAACCAGACATAATCAAGTGTCAATCTTTTGATAGATATTGTTTCTTAAAAACACGCTATTTGTTTTAACAGCGGGATTTAATTATAATATTAATTAATGCAACTTCTATGTTATGAATTTGGTAAAATAGACTTCATTTTTTAATTCGGAATATAAAATATTGTTTAGGATGAAATTTTGGCATTGTTCTGAAAAACATCAATTTTTGATGAATAGTGAAACTACTAAGTGGTAGTTAAAAAAACTGAATTTTTCATAAAACATAATTTTACCGCTTCTGTGAATGGAATTTCAAAAATCCAAGAGACACGGTTGATGTCATTAAGTCAAATTTGGTTCAATGAGATGAAATTTTTTTTTGGTGAATTGTAACTTTTTACTTTTATTTACCACGGTTAAAAGTAAATAAGGTAATTAAGGGTAAGAATGATATTAATATTACCCTAACACATGTCCTAATTCTATTGGACAAGTTTATCTCGACCAAAAACAACCTTAAGTGTAAAATATTATCATTTAGGCCCACTTGGATTAGATTAGGACATTTATTATTATTTAATTCAAAGAAGAGTTAAAAGAGTTAAAATCAAAGTTTATTTACAAAAACATTTTTAATATAGGGTTATACATAATATAAATTCTATTGTAAATATTAATTAGAAAGCTAAAAAGATTTCCTACATAATGGTATTTTATTTGTAAATTTTAGACATCATATAAGTTAATTTATGTATGACACAAAGATGATGCAGTAATTATCTTATTAATGAAATATTGACATAATTGATATTATAAATTCCAAAATAAATGTAATTTAAGACTTTTTATGAATTCAACTACTTTTATAGGTTACTATGATATATTAGTGTTTATTTAATCAACTTGTTTCGAACATATAATTCTTTTATGACTTTCACAAAAATCATATATCAAATAGTGTCAAAATTGACACAAAATAGTTTTTAAATCAAATATTATATTATTAATTGTTATTTTATTCCTAAAATTCTAAGGTTCGGCCAAATGACTTAGATAAGGATATATATATATTAATAATAAACAATTTGGGGTTCGTTTGGCATGTTATAGTAAGTGTATTAACCATATAGTGTAAGAAAACAAAAAGACACGGTAAAAGTTAAATTATTTAACTTAAAGTTAAATCTAATTGATAAGCTTAAAATAATAATCTAAACTTGTCTAAATCCTATTGGTTGATAGGATTTCGACCCATCCCCACTTTAGCTTCGAAATAAGACCCTTTGGAACCATTATAAACCGATTTTTACTTTAATATAAAATCATATTTTGAGATATTCCTAAGGTGCCCCTCTCCTCCCTTATAAAAGGGCACCTCCTCCCCCTCCTCCTCACACCAATTTGAGCACTCACGCTCGGCCAACCCCTGCCATTTTCTCCTCTCCACTTCTCTAGAATAATCCTAGAGGTCCTGGTCTTCTTCAAAGTCCAATCTTAGTTCCCTAAGTGGAGGATTCAAAGAGGCGTTCCAAAGAAGAGGTAATATCCATTACCGATCTTTTCAATTTCTTTCTTCTTCAACTTATTCTTATTTAGTTGTTTCATTATAAAGTAATAAGATAAGTATTACTTACATACTTATATGTTATTATAAATATGAAACAACCATAATTCACCTTCTATCCATCCTATGGAAAAATGAAATCACCGCGCGTTCGTACGTACGGAATACCGTCTCCACGCCGTGGTGTAATCTATTTTCCACCATCACCATACAAGGATGGGTATAATGGTGTAATGAGTAACTATTTATGATTATTATAATGTAATATTGATACTAAAATAATATATATATACTCAAATACAATTCCACGATCATATGAAGGATATCATCACTCGTGCGTATGTACGGAATACCGTCTCCACGATGTGATGCGACTCGTTCTACATGATCATCATTACATAGTAATTATATAAATGAATTGAATGAATAAATATGATATATGTTACACTAATACCATTCTGGATATAAGTTATCTATAACCTTAAAAGAAGAATAAGAATTTATTCGGCAAAACACGCATAAGAACAAAAGGCAATAAAGACCCGAGTAACAAGTAACAATGAAATATTATTAACAAGAAGCTAAGAATATAACCATATATGATATCATATCAATATGTATGATTCTTTAATAAGTCAATAACATTATTTAAACCATTATACAGGAGCTTCGGACATGCACAAAGCAAATCAGACCTAAGGTAAGGGTAATATCACAATCTCATTTTTATCCGAGATTGTTTATACTTTGAAATTTACTGGGGTGTATTTTATCATCCACATCCATGTTTCCTCAATATGTAATGTTATTTCCATCCCCCTAAAACTGTTTAAATCCAATTTTACCCATCGGTGAGTTTTTATTAAAGGATATGAAAGGAATCTTTTGTCGTTTTTCGTACGAGGTACTTTTTGACTTTTCCGACAAAAGTACGAAGAATGTTTTTTTAACTTATACGGCATGAATGTATTTTTAAAAAATTATTTCCAAGAAGCTTCCTTTACAAGTTTTAATGTTTATTTTTAATCAACATATTTTATTTTAAAGTTGTATGACATTTTATGAAAGGAAAAATGTTTTTGAAGAAGAAAGGATATTTTCCTCAAGAATGGAGTTCAAGTGTTTTATCAAAATTATTTTCCATCTAAGATAATAAAGGGTTCTGTTTTTATCCCTATTATTACATTGATTTGATTATGTTGTGATGGAATTATTTTTATGAATTCCTTTATCTTATATTAATTGTTTTATGATGTCATGATTTTTAAGATTCCCATTTGTATTACATGGGCTATGCAATGATGTATGATTTATGATTTTGTGGCACACATAAGAAAGGATTCATTATAATATGGGTGGGACCACTATCTCCCTCCAATGCATTGGGTAAAGATTTTATATCTCATGAGATAGACATGGCTGGAATGGTAGGTTATACCAGTTCAGTGAAACAGGACTGAAACGAGGGTGACTCGGTTTAGAAAGGGACTTTGTCCACTAAGATAGTCTTGGCAATGAGTCTTGAATAACAAGAAATGATTCTCTATGATTATGTGTGTATTCCACAAAGTTTCAGGTTTTAAGTTATTCTTATTGGGATTTCATTTCACTACTATGATTTATCCCATGATATGAAATTATGCTCTATTTTGCAGGTTAAGATTTCCAAAAGATATGTTCTTATGAATATGATGTGGTTGATTTTTCTTTTGCTTACCCTTACTGAGCATTTGAGCTCAACCTTTTATGTTTTCTTTTCCCCAGGATATAAAGAAAGGTTTTAGGTAAAAGAAGGGAAGATCTTTATGGGAGATATTGAATATCTTTCACCACGATTAGAAGATTACGTTCCGAGTTTCCAAAGACACTAAACCATTACGATCCTTGTGTGTGTGTTTTTGTTATGTACAAAGTATTCCGCAAAAGTAATGTAATGTCTATGTACGATAAGCTTCAGGTCTCTACAAACATGCATCATATTTTTGAGCAGGTATTTTCATATTCCCATGTGACACTATAATTTCATAGTACGATTCATGTACCTTGGAATGAACATACAACTATCTATAATTTTCCATCAAATTAGGCTTATAGGCTTCATAAAGGTGAGTAGTAATATATATTGGCCCATAGATTACCGAAACATTTACTTGGCGGGGTTCTTTAGCAAGAAAAACAATGATGTAATAGTTCTGATTGTATGGTCATCACTCATTGTGGGCCACCCTAGGGACCTAGTTCTAATTGACTTTAATGGGGTCCCATAGGGAGATATACTCTTCATGGTAAGGATGATGGGATTCATGGTGTTGGTGGTGTTGATATCTAGAAGGGTACCTTTGGTGGGACCCCTAGGCTTCTAGGAAAATGTCATTGGTGATGACTTCATTAGCCTGCCTAAGTTATGGGAGGAACACATTATCATATTTTGGGGATAGGTTCCAAAATGGTTAGAGATTGATAGTAGGGTCATCTAGTTCTAGACCACTGACATTCACTGGGCAGATGGCTGGTAGGGATTCATGGACTGGAGGTCCATTTAGCTACCTCAGAGGTGGGGAGAGTACCCTTTTAATAGTACTCCCTAACAAGTCCATTCAGAACCCAGTGTTGATGATTCTAGGTGGGTTATGGATTCCTTAGTTTGGTTGAGAACCTGATTAGTGTCATGGATGATGCATGTGTCCACAAAAGCTGGTGATATTCCATTGGATTGAAGATAACTCTAAAGAGTGCATAAATTTTTTGTGATAAGTAAATACAAAAAAATCCCTTTAATGTAGAATTTCATGACCATATACTTAATTTATGGTCATTCTTTTACCAATTCTACATTGGATGTGAATGAGGCATGAAGTAGGGAAACATTTCCCCCATGTTAATGATTCATGTCAGGGTCCCAATTTTTCCCCTCAAAGGAGTTTTTAGGCTGAAATGGTTTATGAAAAGAGTTTAATGGTTTGAAATCAGTATAATTATGTAAAAAATCTTCAAATGGTCTCCAATGGTTTTGTTCACAGAGATAAAAACTCCCAATTACTCTCATATCCATGATCCATGGGACAAATTTCCAAAGGCATAAATTCATTGGGAAGCATGGAAAATTAAACTGATGAAGCCACATTGGTCGATAGGATGGGATGTCGGGATCATCACCCCTTTTTTGGTGGAACAATTTCCTATTTTGGGACTCTCTTATAGATTTAAGATATGTTCATGAATCTTTAGTTCATCCCGATGTATGTATACGTGGATTACACTAAGGTAATGATCCATTATGACTATGCATGTGTGCAGAATCAACTATATGTAACCAAGACTATCCATTATTGGAGGGAGTTTTATATATTCGGGGTTATCCATAAATGGTACACATTTATAGATGGATTAAAGATTCATTGGCTGTTTTATTAGGAAGAATTTGGATTTAAGATACTTGGTGTCGTGCTCTAGACTTTAGCATCATCTAGGGGTGGAATGCAGTTTTTTTAATATCAAGATCAAACCCATAAGATGGGATTCCATTGTACCCTCATGAGAGGAATAAAAACCCACATTTCATGGTGACACTTAATAGGGAACGTCAGCTTTTAAGGTCATGTGACAAGGACAGAACCATGTTGTTTAATGTCATGTGTCAAGGATGTTTAAGAGGATTGTGTCGGGTCAAGGATGTCATGGGACTTATTCCAAGGTAGCCATAGGGATGTGAATGTGATATGGTCTCCCTTTTGGTAATGAAAATAACATGGATTGGGCCTGGGGTGAATTATATTGCCTTTGGGTGTTGGGTTTGCACCTCAGGGAGGTTTTCTATGTATCTTGTTCATATTTTAATCAAATCCCATGATGTTTAGTATGTTGGGGGATACAACTTAATGGAGGGCCATGTATTTTGGGCTTATACTCAATGGGATGCATGTGCGGTTGGGTCTTATGCATGGAAGATTCCCATTTGGGACCCTAAATAAATATGGTCTCCAAGTAGGGGTATGATCTTACCAAGGATGTGGTTTGGAGAAAATAAAGATGGATTTGGATGTTTTTTAGACCTTGGGGATACCTGAAATGTATCCAAGTTGGTCAGGAATCAAATCCCACATAGATCAGTTAATGGTGGGGATTATGAAAGGGATATTCCCATATGATTTAGGAACATTTTGGACTTATAATTAGTAGGAGGCCCACATGGTTGGGTATTATGAATTAATGCATCCAGTTTGAATTGAAATTATGGGCTTGAATCAATAAAGATGGCACATATGAGTATATGGTGTTGACTGATGCATTGACGCTGTCAATTTGAAGGTTTTGGGATCAAGAAGATGTCATGATTTCCAATAACCTCCAAACCCACATCTTTCATGTTAAGTGTGATATGCTAGAGGAATAAATGGATATGAATATCACTTTATCCACTCTATCCACTGATGGACGAGGTGAAAAATCACAAAGGGAGGGGGAGATATTTTTTAATGGGCCCATCTCCTCTTTTTATTTTGGAAACAAGGATATTCAAATTTAATGATCTTTTCAGTTATGTCCCAAGAAAAGGAGAAGATGGGAAGCATTGTCTCCACCTGAAAGAAAGGCTAAGGGCTTACTCTCGGAGGGATGCCCAAAAATTTGATCAAGGGGAAAGGATCATATTACCTATAAAAGGGAATGTAATGTTTGATACAATACATTTATTCTTAGAATAGGGAGGTTCATGTGAGTACCCTGAGATGGGAACCATCAATACCATGGGAATGTAAACTCAAGGCCATTCTGAGGTCCTTAATGTGGATTTTACCCATATGACTCCACTTACCATGAGTATGAATAGTTGAAAGGACACATTGATATTCCCAATGTTTTATCATATATGTCAAGTGGATTTGGAAGTGGCTTTGGATTGATGCAATTATACTAGTTCATGGAGGGGTCAACATGTGGAACAGTGACATGAAGTAAGAGAAATATGGGAGCTTGAGAGTATAATTCCCTTAGATTCCCCATTCCAGATAAATGGTTTATAAACGAGATGAGGTTCCCTCCATATAGCATGTTGACATGTGATTGTGATTACAATCCACATTTCATTATACTATGTGGACTTGAGTACAACTATGTAGTGTGTTTATATAGAGGACAAGGTTACATCCGCATATCATGTTTTTACATGGGGCTGATTTTCTTCCATGTAACACATTGCTTCATGGGGCAGTGTTCCGTCCAAAAATCATTTTTCTACGTGGGATACTTATCTAAAAAGGGACCATTAATTTCTCACCTCATATAATTTTTGTACACAAGGGAATTTTTTGTTTGTGGACCACTGGATGATTCTATATTTCCTCACTATTATGCGGCAGCTTTTTACATTCTTGGAATCAACAGAGAGACTGCATTTTTCATTTCCTCAACCCTTCCCTTCTTTGACTCTCTTCATTCCAGTCATGTGAATTTGGTGTCATATATTCCTCACTTATTCTGGTCTCCCTCTAGGTATATTTAAAACATATTTGATGTACTAGATACCAATATGTCTGGGCATGTAAAATGGGTTATATACTTCCTTTGCAGGGTCCCATGGTGGGTGCCCTGACATGTAAACGACTTTGTTTGTGGGGAGTAACCATTCACAGTGGGGGGAATCATTTGTGAGGAATAAAATCCTAGACTATCCCTATAAATGAATTCACTAAATTAATTGACACCCGTAGTACCACCTCACCTCAAAAAATATTTTAGTTCATGGGGGATAGTCGTTCGTGGGAGCAGAAATCACCACCTTAGTCCCGCAAATAACTGTTGTTTCATTTTTGTTTGTTGGTTGTTCATCTCATCAAGGAGCTTCTCAGTTCATGGGATTCTTCATAAAATTATGGAATACCAAGTGGATCGGTATCCTATAAATAGATTTTTTTTCTTTACAGTATCATACCTTTTAATATTTCCTTCAATCATCTTATGGGTTTTTATTTCACCCATTCCTGACCGTGATGGAATTCTCATCCACTTGAATGTGTAATTTTTAGGAAAGAACATTTTTCTTATAGGATTTTGATTATTTTTTTATGGTTTTTTATTTTTTTTAGGGTCTTTGGTTTTTTTAATTTTTTAGTTTTTATGGGTTTTAGGGTTGTTTTATTGATTTTAGTGTATATGGATTACATTGTAGGGTATAGGGTTTAGGGTGTAGGGTAAATGGTTTAGATTGTATGTTATAGAGTTTATGGGGTAGATTTTAGGGTTTACTGTATAAGGTTTATAACTTATGGTATAGGGTATAGGGATTAGGCTGTAGGGTTAAGGGTATATGTTTTAGGGTGTAGGGTGTTGGGTTTTGGGTGTTGGTGTAGGATTTACGGTGTTGGGGTTTGGGTATAGTGTGCAAGGTATATGGTATAGGGTATAGTGTGTGGGGAATTGGTTTTATGATTTAGGGTGTAGTTTACAGGGTTTTTAGTGAAGGGTTCAGGTTCAAGGGTATTGGTTTTACAGTGTAGTTTTTAGGGTTTATTGTGTAGGGTAAATATTATAGGGTGTAGGTTTTAGGGTACTGGGATTCAGGTATAGTGTTTAGGGTGAAGGATTTAGGTTTAAAGTTTTATGTTGTATTTTTTTAGGTGTCGGGTATAGGGTTTAGCGTATAGGGTATATGGTTTAGTGTTTAGGGTTTATGGTTTTAGAAGTAGAGTGAAGGTTATCGGTTTTAGGGTTTAGATTTTAGGTTTTTTTGTGTATGATAGAGGGTTTAGAGTTTATGGTGTATATTTTATGGTTTAATTTGTTAGGTGCGTGGTTTAGGGTGTAGGTTTTAGGGTATGTAGTGTAGGGTATAGTGTTTAGGGTGTAGGTTTTATTGTTTATGGTTAATGGTATATGTTATACGGTGTAGTGTATAGGGTTGAGGGTGTATTATTTATGTTTTGGGGTGTATGGTTTACAATTTAAGGTGTATGGTTTACGGTGTATAGTTTAGAATGTAAGATATAGGGTATAGAGTCTAGGGTGTAAGGTATAAGGTATAAAGTGTGTGGTTTAGGGTTTATTATATCAGGTGTAGAGTTTAGGGTGTATGGAATAGTTTTTACAATGCGAAGTTTAAGTTTTAAGGTGTACAATATAGGGATTAGGGTTTAGGGTGTAGGATATAGGGTTTAAGGAATAGGGTTATGATATGGGGTATAGGGTTTAGGGTGTACGGTATAGGTTTTTGTGTACATGGGATAGACTTTTTAATATCTGGTATATTTTTTGTGGTATAAGGTATTTGGTTTAGGGTGTAGATTTTAGGGTGTAGGGTTTGGCATTAGGGTGTCGGGTATAGGCTTTAGGTAGAAGTGTTTAGGGTGTATGGTGCTAGGCATTTGTTGTGGGTTTTAAGGTTTATAGTGTTTGGTATAGGGTATAGGGTGTAGGGTTTATGGTCTAGTGTGTAGGGTATAGTGTTTCATTATTGGGTTTAGGGTTTATTGTCTAGGGTATAGGGTTTCAATGGTTGGGTTTGGGTTTATTGTGTTGGGTATAGGGTATAGTGTGTAGGGTTTAGGGTTTAGTGTCTAGGGTATAGAGTATTTTGGTTTTAGATGTTCTTGTTTTTAGTGCTGTTTAGGGATTTTTACGATATTAATGTTTTTATATGTTTGTAGTGGTTTCAAGGTATTTTGGACTTTTTTGTATTTTTGGGTATTTTTGGGTTTATGGGTTTTAAGGTTCTTAGGGGTTTTAGGGGTTTTTAGAATTTTTAGGCTTTTTTGTGGGTTTTTCGAGTTTTTATGTTTTAAGAGTTTTTTACTGTTTATAGATTTTTTTCAGGGATTCTATGGTATTTTATGGGTTTATGGGTTTTTTATTATTTTAGGGTTCTATTTGGGGTTTTTATGATTTCCTACGGTGCTTTTGGGTTTTTAAGAGTTTTTTGGGTTTTAGGATTTATTATACATATTATGGGTTTTATGGGTATTTATGTCTCTTTGGGAATTTTATGGATTTTAGGGTTTATATTATTATAAGGGGGTTTATGGTTTTTTAGGGTTTTATTGGTTATATGGTTTTATTGTTTTTAGGGATTTAGGGTTTTTTAGTTTTTTAGTTTTTTTAGTTCTTTAAGGATTATTAGGTTGATTTAGTGGTCTTGGGAATTTTTGTTTGTTTTGTATTTAGAAATTTGTGGGTTTATTAGGTTTTTTATGATTTTTAGGGTTTTTTCTAGGTGTTTTTTTTGTTTTTAGGGGTTTTAATGGGTTTTAGGGTTATTAAGGTTATAGTTCTTTTTTATGGTTACTAGGGTATTTTTTATGTTTTAGGTTCCTTTTCGGGGTTTTTTGGTTTTTTGTGTTTTTAGGTAATTTATGGTGTATTATAGACCATAAAGGTTTTTAGGGGTTTTATCAATTTTTGAGTTTTCATGGGATCTATTATGGTTTTAAGGTTTTTAGGGGGTTTAAGGGTTATTATGTGTTTTGGGATTTTTCTTAGTGTTTTCACGTTGATCTTAGGGTTTTCAAGGGGTATAGATTTTTTAGGGTTTTTTGGGGTTTTTATGGGTTTTTAAAGTTTTTATTGGTTTTTTGTGGGTTTTAATATATTTTTAATATTTTGGTGGTTTAATGGTAGTTGGGTTTTTAAGGGTCTATGGGTTGGGTGCGGGTGGGGGGGGGGGGGGGGTTAATGGGTTTTTAGGTTTTTAGATGTTTTAGTTTTTAAGGGTTTTTGGGGTATTCAGGGTCTTTTACTGGTAATTTATGGGGTTTAGTGTCTTTTAGGGTGGGGGTAGAGTTTTAATGTGTTTATGTATTTTAGGCTTTTTAGGGGTTTTAGAGATTTTTTATACATTAAATGGATTTTAGAGTTTTTGAGGGATTTTAGGGGTTTTCATAGGTTTATGTCGTTTTAGAGGTTTTTATGGATTTTATAGGTTTTTAGTGTTCTTAGGGTGTTTAGGTTTTCTTTTGGGCTTTTAGGGTTTTTATAGTATTTTTTTAATTTTTTAGCGTTTTAAACTTATTATAGGGCTATTAATTTTTTTTAGGGTTTTTTTGTTTTATGGGTATTAATTGTTTCTTCTAGAGATTTAGGGATTCGATGGTTTTTAGTGTTTTTAGGGTTTTTGTCATTTCTTATGGTTTTTCAGGATTTCCTAGGGTTTTAGAGTTTTTATTATTTTTAGATTTTTTTTTGTTTTTGTAATTTTTAGATTTTAGGGGTTTCAGTTTTTTCAATGTTATAAAGGTTTTTATTGTTTTAGGGTATTTATGATTTTTTATGGTGTTATGGTTTTTAAGGGTTTTCATTCTTATAGGGTGGTTTAGGGGTGTTAGGGTTTTTTTACGGTTTTAATAATTTTATGGATTTTAATGTTTTATGGAGATTTAGGGTTTTTATGGTGTTTACAGTTTTTAGGGTTTTAGGGTATTTATAGGGGTTTTAGGCTTTATAGGAATTTTGTGGGTTTTTGTGGAGTTTTTATGTTTTTTGGGTTTTAGGGTGTTTATTTGTCTTTTTGTTCTTTTATAGTTTTATAGGTGTTTTAGTATCTTAAATAGTTTTTTAGAGTTTTGGGGTTTTATAGTTTTTATGGTTTAAGATTTGTTTTGAATTTGTAAGGGTTTAAGTGTTTTTTGGGATTATTAATGGGTTCTATGGTTTTTAGGAGTTTAGGGATTTAATGTTTTTTAGTTTCATATGTAATTTTTTGATTTTTTGGGTTTTTTCAGTTTGTGAAGTTTGAGGTTTGTAGTGTGTTTAAGGTTTTTTATTTTATATGGGTTTTTTTGGGTTTTTACGATTTTTATGAGTTTTTAGGTATTTAGATTTTTCAATTATTTTTAGGGATTTTAGGGATTTTTATGTTTTTCTCAGTTGTAGTGATTTTAGGGTCTTTAGTATTTTATGGGGTTTTAGGGTTTTAGGGGTTTTATGGTTTTTAGGAGTTTGATGTCTTTCAATTTTTTACTGTTTGTAGGCATTTTATGTGAGTTTAGGATTATTTAATGTTTTTTGGGATTTTAGTTTTTTAAATTTTAGGTATTTTTTGGGTTTTAGGATTTTTAGGTTCTTTTAGGGTTTGGGGTTTCTGAGGTATTTCTGGGTATTTGTGGAGTTTTTATGTGAGTTTAGGATTTTTTTAGTTTTTTAAATTTTAGGGTTTTTTGGGATTTAAGTCTTTTAGGATTTTAGTTTTTTAAATTTTAGGTATTTTTTGGGTTTAAGTGTTTTAGGGTTTCTATTGTTTTTATGGGTATTGATATTTTTAGGGTGTTTTTGGATTTTATAATTTCTAATCATTTTATATTGGGTTCTAAGATGTTTATGTGGTATTTAGGTTTTCAAATTAATTTAATGTTTTTTAATGTTTTAGGTGTTCGACGATGTTTTTCTTGGTTTTTCATTTTTTATAGGTGTTTTTGGATTTTTTATGGATTTTTATGTTTTTATTGGATTTCAATGTTTTTTGGTATTTGGGGTTGGGGGAGGTTAGTTTTTTGTGGGTTTTATGATTTTTATGATTTTAGGGGGTTTACGGTTCTATTATGGGGTTGGGGGGGGGGGTTAGGGGTTTTATTGTTTTAGTGCATTTTAGCATTTTGTGTGTGTTTACGGTGTTTTGTGTATTTTAATGAAATTAGGGTATATTTAGGATTCTTACTGCCCTTTGGGATTTTATAGTATTTTAGTGTTTTTATGTTATTTAAGGTATTCTCAAGGTTTTAGGGGTGGTGGGTGTTTAGTATTTTTAGTGGTTTATTGTTTTTATGACCTTTAGGGGTGGTTTTTTTTGGTTTTTATTGGGGGTTTCAATGATGGGAGGGGGTGTAGTTTTTTTATGGTTCATGGTTTGGGGGTGTTTATGGGGTTTTATATATTTTATGTGGTTTTATGGGTTTAGGGGTTTAGGGATTTTTAGGATTTTTAGGATTTCTTTAGGTCTTTAGAGTTTTAATGGGAATTTATGTAATTTGATAGTATTATATAGTATTTTAATTTATTGTTTTGTTATTTTATCATTTTAAGGATTTAATTAGGTTTTATAGGATCTTTTATAATTTTAGGTTGTTTTTAGGGTATTTTATGGTTTTTAATGTTTTTAGGGTCTTTTGGGATTTTTAGGGGGTTTCAGATTTTGTTTGGGATTTTGAAGAGTCTTCTGACGTCATTTTGGGGGTTTTCATTTTTATTGTACTTTAGGTACTTTTGTGTTTTTCAGTGTCCTTCAGGGTCATTTAGCATACATAGGGTAATTTAGATAATTTTAGGGGCTTCTTGGGATTTTTGTGTTTTATGGTATTTTTGTGATATTTAGGTTTTTAAATTTTTATGTGGTTTTCTAGTTCATTACATTTTAGGGTCTTTAGTTATTTTAGTATTTCTAGGATTTTTTGGGTTTTTTGTGTTTTTAAGTTTTTTTGGGGGGGTTATTGGGTTTTTAGGTTTTAAGGGTTTTAGGTTTTTGAGTCTTTTTAGGATTATTTATGGTTTTCAAGGTTTATATGATATTTATTGTATTTAGGGTTTTTCATGGTTTTTAGAGGTTTTTGGGGTTTTAGGTTTGTGGGGGTTTTATTGTTTTTTTGGGTTTTAGGGTGTTCTAGGGGTATTATGGAATTTTATTTTTTTCTGGGTTTTAAAGGTCTTTTGGTAGATTTTAGGGTTTTAAATGATATTTGTGTTTTCGGGGTTTTTTTGTTCTTATGGTTTTTAGTTGTTTATTATTTTTAGTGTTTTTAATTGTTTTTAGGGTTCTTATGTTTTATTTTTTAAGGAAATTATTTTTTTAAGGGTTTAGGGTTTTTAGGTTGTTTTTGGTTTTTGTGGGTTTTCGGGATTTTTGGGTTTTTAGTGTTTTTAGTGTTTTTATGGGTTTTAGTGTTTTTCATGTATTTTTTGGGGATTGATGGTTTTTAGTGTATTTAGGGTTTTTATGATTTTTAGATATTTTATGGCTTTAGGGATTTTTTGTTTTGTTTTGTTTTTTGGGATTTAAGGGGTTTTAGTGTTATTATGGGTTTTTTGATTTTATGTTTTTCTATTTTTATGTGCTTTTGGGATATAGTGTTTTTTATTTTTATAGGGTTTATATGTTTTTAATGGGGTTTAAGTGTATTTTAGGATTTTTATTGGGTTATTTATAGCCATTTTGGGTTTAAGGGGTTTTGATATTCTTTTAGGAGTTTTAGTGGATTTAGGGTTTTTAGAGGTTATCTTCCTTTTACGGGTATTTAGTGGTTTTATGGGGTTTTAGTGGTTTATATGTTTTATAGTATTTTATGATATTTTAAGTGCTTTTAGATTTTTTTAGGGTATTTTATGGTATTTTAGTGTTCTAGGGGTTTTTTAGCATTTTAGGGATTTTATGTGTTTTGTTATTTTTGGGGTATTAGGGGAATTTTGGTTGTCAAGGTATTCATTGGTTTTGAGGATTTTCTTAGTATTTTTTGGGTATTGTGGTTTTTTTCGAGTTTTTGGAGTTTTATGAGCTTTTGACGCCTTTTTAAGAGGTTTTAGGGTTTTTAGGTTTTTAGGGAATTTTTCGGGGTTTTTGGTTATATTTTGTGGTTTAGGGGGTTTTAGTGGGTTTCCATATATTTTAAGGATTTTTAGTGTTTTTAGGGGCTTTTATGGATTTTAGGGGTTTTAGGGTTTTATGGGTTTTAGGGGGTTTTAGGAATTTAGGTGGTTATAGGGATTTTTAGACTTTACAGGGCTTATATGTTTCATTGTTTTTTGGTATCTTTTATTTTTATAGGGTTATTTCATGTTTTTGGAATCATTCTAGGTTTTTAGGTTTTTATGCGTTTTAGTGTTTTAGTGTCTTTTAGGGGTTTTATGTTTTTTAATGTTTTTTTGTGGTTTTAAACGTTTTATTGGTGTTTTTGTTGTGTTTTTGGGGTTTTAATGCTTTTATTATGTAAAGTGTTTTTAGGATTTTTTGGTGGTTTTAAGGTATTAATTTTTTTAGGGATTTTAAGGTATTTCTCGGGATTTAGAGTTTTAAAAGTTTTCAGTTTTATAGATATTTATAGGTTTTTAGAGTTTAGGGTTTTTTAGGGTTTTTATGTTTTTAGGGTTTTAGGATAATTTATTTACGTATGGTTTTAGTGTTTTTGGGTTTTTGGAGGGTTTTGTGGATCTTTTTATTTTTAGGGTTTTTAAGTTATTTTTGGTTTTTAGAGTTTTTTAGGGTTTGGGGTTTGTAGGTTTTATTAGGATTTTAATGTTTTTAGGGTTTTTATGATTTTTACTGTTTTTATGGGTTTAGGGGTTTAGGTGTTTTAAGGTTTTATAGGGTCATTATGGGTTTCAGATTTTTTCTATATTTTTTTTGATTTTTTGGGGAATTATGGATTCTTATGGGTTTTAGTATTTTTTTGGGGTTTTGGGTATTATAGGGTTATTTAGGTTTTTTTCATTTTTAGCATGATTATGGATTTTAGTGGATATTGGATTTTTAGGTATTTTTGGGTTTTTAATGTATGATGGAGATTAAGGGTTTTTAATGTATTGTTTTTTTATAGGGATTTTGTTATTTGCGGTTGTTTAGGATCTTTTTGGTAGTTTAAAGGGGGTTTAGGGTTTTCAGGGTTTGGGATTTTTAGGGTTTTTAGGGGTTATAGGTTTTTAGGGTTTTAGGGACTTTATGTTATTTATATTTTCCTTGTGTTTTAAGGATTTTTAGGGTTTCTAGGGGTCTTTTGGGTTTTATGGTTTCAGTGTGTTTCTTGATTTTTAATAGTTTTAGGGATTTTAGGGTTTTCAGGCATTTTTATTTTTAATAATTTTATGGTTTTTAGGAGTTTTAGGGGTTTTATGGGTTTTTTAATTTTTAATTTTATTTTTTAAAGGTTTTATGGATTTTATAGGTTTTATGTTTCTTTTTTCGTTAAGGTTTTTATGATGTTTAGGTTTTTAGGTTAATATAGGGTTTTATGGTTTTTTTATATTATTTATGGTTAAAAGGATTTTTAATGTTTTTAGGTTTTTTCAGGTTTTTAGGGGTTTTAGGGTTTTTAGAGTTTTAGGGGTTTTTTGTATTTTAATGGTTCTAGTGTTTTTATGGGGATTTATTAATTTTTAAGTGTTTCTCGGTATCTTTAAGTTTTATGGTTTTATGTTGTTTTAATGTTATTTAGGGGTTTAAGTTTTATTTCGTGTTTTTCGAGTTTTTAGAAATAATTTAGGTTTTAGGGTTTTTACGGACTTTTGGGGTTTTTACGATCTTTTCAGGGTTTTTAGGGTTTTAGTAATTAAAGGTTTTTCTTGTTGTTTTCAAAGGGGATTTGACAGTTTTCTAGGTTTTTATAGTGATTTAGGGGTTTAAATTTTTATTGGTTTTTTTGGTTCTTTAGGTTTTTTAGTGTTTGTAGTGTTTTTAGGGTTTTCTTGATTTTTAGGGGTTTATGGCTTCTAACTGGTTTTTAGGATTTTTTTGGGGTTTTATTGTTTTTATTTTTTTAGGGTGATTAAGGATTTTTATTGGTATTTTAGGGGATTTAGTGTATTTTATTATTTTATGTTTTAGGGTCATTTTTTGTTTATTTTTGATTTTTAGAGTCATTTTGGTGTTCTAGTCTTTTTGTGATTTTTGGTTATATGGATTGTATGGTTTTAATGGTTTTTATGGGGTTTATGTATCTTATGTGTTTTTATGATTTTTATATATTTTAGGGGTTTTATTGGTATTATGGTTTTTTATAATTCTAGGGGTTGTAAGGAATTTTGGTGTTTTTTTGGATATTTGTGTTCTTTAGGGGTTTTTCGCATTTTAAGTATTTAGTGGTTTTAGGGTTTTTTGGTTCTTTGGGTGTTTTTTAGTGTTTTTTGTGTTTATGGGTTTTTTTGGGTTTTGGAGGGGGTTTAGGGGATTTTTGGGTTTCATTGTTTTAATGTTTTAAGGTTATTTAGGGGGGTTTGGGTTTTCTTATAGATTTGGTGTTTTTAGTGTTTATTTTGGGATTTTTTTATTTTTTTTATTTTTTTAGGTTTTTATGGATTTTTGGGGTTTTATTGATTTTTAGTGATTCACCATTTTTATGGGTTTTTGGGTTTTTAGTGTTTTGGGGGTTTTTAGTGTTTATTAGGGGGTTTAGGGTTTTTTTTGTGTTTTTTGGGGTTTTAAGGGTTTTGATGTTTTTATTTTTTAAGGTCGTTTCATGTTATTTGGATTTTTGGATTTTTTGGTATTTTAGGGGTTCATTGGGTTTTATGGTATTTTTTTAGGGTTCTTTGGGGTCTTTTATTGTATTTTTTGGGGGTTTTAAGGTTTTTAGGGGTTTTAGTTTTTTTAGTGTCATTTATGGGTTCTAGGGTTTTTAGTGTCTTTTAGGGGTTTTTAGAGTTTTTATTCCCTTTTGGGTCTTTAGGGTCCTTTATGGGTTATAGGGCCTTAATCACCCATTATGGACTTTTTTGTTTTGTTTGAGGTTTTAAGTGATATTGGGATTTGGGGGATTTTTCTTTGGACCAAGATAATAGTTAAGATAAGAGTATTTATGTATTGTTTTTTGTTGTCAAAGAATTATCAATGAAGGAAAAATCACATCACCTATTTTTTGTGAAAACTGCACTGACAATCGTATTCAGAAAATTGATCTAACTATGCTTAAGAAATTCCCTTAGAACAGAAAGATGTTTTCTAGAAGAGAAGGTTCATCGTACTCACCTTGTGTTAGGAATAATGTTTTGATCATTTTGAGGAATAAAACCAGATTCTTCGTGGATCCAATATCAAATTTGATGATGATTTTCAATTTTTTATTTCTCACAAATCATAATATTGTTTGGTGTACTTGTGATGAAAACCTTATAAAATAAAGGGGTAGTATTTCCAATTGTGTTTCCATTTGGATAGAAAGAAAAAAGTTGTATGAAGATAAGGAAGTTACAATAAATTCCTTAATAATTCATATGTTTCTAAAGTTGAGCTTCAACATAATCAAAGTCAGGATGGAATCCATGATAATTTTAATGTTTTAGATTATAAGAAAGTCTATGGAGCTGAAGATTTTCGATCTCTTCATATCAGTGTTAGAACATTATATTCAGATTTTTTAGAGGTTGATATGGATTGTTCGAAATGTGATAATGTGATGTTGTTTGTTTTATAGTAAGACCAATGAAAAGGGAAATAGTTAATGTTTTTGGGGGATGATACGAAAATAAATATGAGTATTTCGAGATACTCTGATACGTTTAAAATTTGGTCAAGTATGATAGAATTATTCTTTTATGTTTATAAGTTTATTAAAAAAATAGGATTAACCAAATACCCCTATCCTAATGAAGAATAATAATGGGAAATTAGTAATGAAAAATCATTATCTGATTTAAGATTTGATAAAAATAATGATGGGATATGATGTCAAGAAAATATCTAAAATTCATGGAAGGTATAAGAAATCAAAGAAAGATCCGGATTTAAAGGGGAATTGAGAATTCAAAGAGAGATCTGGATTTCACGGGGAATTGAATGAGACAAATAATTTTCCATTATTGAAGGAAGATTAAAGTTTTGAGAGTTTATGAAAAGAGTTAAAACCATTTCGAGATACCACTTATACAATTCTTGTGATCCTGTATATATGTTGAGAATACAATCTGTAATATCTGAATTGTATTTTTTTGAAGGAGGACAGATATGATCAGTAATTTAAGTAAGAATAAGTTTTTGGTTTGTTCTTTCTTAAAGATGATTTTCATACAGAAGAGGAAGAAAAGGAAGATCACATTCATTTGGATAAAATAATGGACAAGATAATCATATTGGGAAAATTTGACCGGGATTTCTAGATTGTGGAAGTTAAATTTTGGGATTATTTCAGCAGTATTCTAAAAGATTATTATTACTGTATTGAGCAATTGAACATGGGAATCAGACTGGTAAATCAGACATAGTATCATTATGTAGTCCATGTAGTTTTTATTAGCTTCTGGGTAAGAAATCAAAGATTTTTTTTAAATATCATATTTTTGAATGTTTTTTAAGAACCACCATAGAATATTGGTTAAAAATAATTATTACATTTCATGATACATGAATCACATGCACTATTTTATTCAAAAAAGTGATACATGCGTGTAAGGGAATATCATACTCCTTGTATTCAATACAAAATGATTTTTTTCTAGTGGATAGTGTGGTATTACATTATTTACAAACAATATAAAGGACTTGCTACTCTTTTTGTGGAGTGAACCATGAAAATTCATAGGTTCCTGTGGTTATTTGTTTGAATTTTTTTTATGTATAAAGATAAATCTTCAACATGAGGATGAGGAAGTTTCTAAAGTAATGAATTTTAAAAGAAAACGATATCACCAATTCACCCCTCACCCTCTTCGTGATACATGAATCCTGGCTGGGTAATCCCAATTTGTATCAGTGTTAAAGGTTCCCTTCATTAATTAATTGTTGAAGTTTTGAATAGATCATTTTATGGAGAATATGAATTATATGAAAATTAAAGGTATTTTAATCATCGATTCAAAGATCTATCATATCAGGATAGATTTTTTTTCCCTTGGATATGATGCGATTAGAGATAAAACATATGGATTTCCTCTCATTGATGATACAATTCCACTTAAACTTATCGATAATAAGAATCGTGAGAATAATGGAAGAGATAAAAATTCTTTATTCTCATTAAATTATAAAAGTGAGTTTTTAAGAGTGAAAAATGTTACCACTGGAAAAATTATCTGGGGTAAGGTGAAAACATTAATGAAAGAAAAAATGTAAAGAAGGAAAAGTTACAAATATGGAGATTCATGATTGAATATCTCAATATGGGTGAATATGAATCAGTTTGTGACTTTTTTACCTGGGTTAATTACATTGTAAACACTATCATATGTCTATGTGAAAGGTTTGAATATTCTTTTGTTCTTTTAAAAATATTGAGAATCCTTCCTGGCATGTTTTATGGTAAACTTTCATAATAGGAAGATAGAGAACTAGAAACACTATATCTTGATGATTTTTCATAGCACTCTCATTACCTATGATATGAGAAGTGAGAAAGTTATGAAGAAAAAACCAAAATATTATATATAAATTTCAATCAATGTTTACAAGGAATAAAATACAATGAATGCTCTTTAGAAAGATGATATTTATGATTCTAACTCAAAAAATGAGGTTTGTAAAAATATTGATGATATTTTGTCCTTGTTTTCTTAAAATGTGAGAAGCATTGTTGGTAAATATAAATGGAATCTTCCCTTGAAATTATTTGAATGTGGATCCTTTGGACACTTGGCGGCTAGTTTCCCTAGAATAAAGAAAGAAGAGGATATTGATGAGGAAGAATGAAGGACAAAAATATTGTGGAAGAAATAGGGTGATAAGGATAAATCTTTATCCAAAGGTAAAAATAAAAAGTTATTCAAATCTAAAAGAATAAACTATTTATATAAAGACGATGAAGAATAATATTATGAAGCATGTAACGTCTCGGATCCAGGTTCCACTCAACGGGTGCCCCGAACCTGGTGGGTCACATGACCTCATGCGAATTTCCCCAAATTCTAGGGGTTACTGACTTGTAGTGAGGGCCATGGACTGATAGTGGTGAAACTATTCCCTAATTTTTCAATGTGTAGTGCAGTGGAATAAAGTATATAAACATACAACAACGGAAGTAGTAAACAATATGCAACTGAAATGAACAACTGAAATAGAAGGGAACCATCAGTCATATATATATAGATGTAGAATGTCACTAATTCTATGAAAACCTCCAGAACATGATACACTAAAATACAATACAATACAACTCAAAGTACAAGGTACAATCAAACAAAACAAAGTAGACTAAACATAACGCAGCAGCATCGTGAGCCGAGCTCGGTCCCAAGCTCTCCCACTCTTCTGCTACAATCATTTACCTGTATAGGGACCCTTTCCCTTATCCACACATGCAGAAATGTAATCTATTTTGGCCGAAGACCTGACCCAAACTGGGTGTGAGAAATAAATCCTAGTAGGCAACCACCGGAGGCCCGTTCCCAACTATTAGTGTGAATGTGAAACAGTAGAGTGAAAACGTAAATGCAGTAAAATAATAAGTACTCAAAAGTAACTATCATTACCAGTTTCATTTCGATTGTAATTATTACATATCAATTCAATATAACTGTATTATATGTTCTCGAGACTCTGCCTCAGCCAAAAAGCTCCTATATAAAGCCAGAACAAAAATCCCAAAAGTGACAATTTAAAAGAACATTGCCCTCTGGATAAATAGTACCATGCCCTTAGGCTAAATAGAAACTTTCCCTCAGGCCATTTAGAACTGTGACCTTTGGCCTTTCCCTCATGCGAAAAAAAATCTTTCCCTCAAGCCAAATAGAATCGAAACCCTCAGGTGAATAGAATCTTTCCCTCAGGAAAATAGAAGCACTACCTCGGGCTAATCAGAACCATACCCTCAGGCCTTTCCCTCAGGTGAAACAGAAGCAGGTAACTGGTCCAAGCTAAACACGTTGCAATCATTTATATAAATTATCTATCAATAAAATCAATGCACAACATAATTATGGCATACCCTCGGGTATCCTGGCCAAACGGCTAAATAGTGGAACGCACCCCTGGGGTGGTCCTAGATCCAAGCATTGATCCCAAAGAACAGTTATACATATTCATCAAACTACCCTTGCAATTCTAAGTGTTTTATTATGCAAATCCTCGTCCATATGACACCCCAAACATGGGAGCATAGCACAATGGTACACTAAACACTCATCAGTTGGAATTTAAACACCAGACCACCTACCTTGATTGTCTCTGATCGGTATACGTCAATGATGACTGTCTAGTCATACAAGAACTATGTAGATCTGGGATAAGATAATTCCAGTTCAAATGTAAATAACATCCCATAGAGTAAGAATTGGTAAGAACAGTGTAAGGAGAAGGGAGGGATTACCCGTACGACCCCAACGTGATCGACCGAAGCGGAAACGGATTCCCGGTGCGCGGTCAACTGATCTCCGAAGCTTTGACCATCCTCCCGAGCTCCCAACGGCATTCTATGATTCCTCTGTAAATAGAGGATGCTACTTCCCATTTTAAGCAAAAAAACCTACATGGTTTGTACTCCCAAGTAGAAGGCGTGTACTTTTATCATTTAATTGTTCCTATGGCAACTAATTTTTCACCACCGAAATATTCACTTGTCGACATGAGTACACGCCATGTATTCCCGATTACACGGCGTGTACTGTCACTCCACTGGAGGCTTCCTCCACCTCCTTACTATTCACCTGCAGACTGAATACACAGTGTGCAAATACCCTATACACGACATGTAGTCAGATTTTAGACCATTCATTGCCAACATTCCTACACGCCCTGTGTACTCATCCCACAAGGCCAAAGTACACAACATGTGGAAACGTACCTGGCATGTAGTCAGAAATTTTTGGATTTTCCCCAAATTTTCTCATTTTCTCAAAAACATTAGAAAGTGGAAAAGAAGAAACCCGTAGCTCAAAAATAAGAACTGTGTTCTTACAAACGTCCCCCCTTAAAGAAATTCATCCCAAAATTTCCCTTCTAAGGGTGGCGATGATAATTTTCAAAACAAATCTGGCCACTGAGCATGTACGCCGGTCTCCCACTCGCAGGTTTCATCCTAAACTCGGCCATGCTTCCATAGAACCCGTACGAGAGGAGACGCTCAGCCTCAGAGAACCCTTGTGGTCCTGTCAAAAATATGAATCGGATGCTCCTCAGGGGATGCATCGATCTGTATCTCAACCTCCTTGGGCTGAAAGACGTGAGATGGGTCTGAATGATAACGTCACTCCTGAGATACATGGAAGACGTTGTGAATGGCCTGGTACCTCTATGGTAACTACAACCGGTAGGAAACTGGCCCGACTCTTTCCAAGATATCAAATGGACCCACATACCTCATTGAAAGTTTACCCTGTCTCTTGATCCGCCTATGTCCCAACCTCAGAGAAACACGCAAGAAAAACTGATCCCCAACCACAAACTCTAAGGGTTATCTGTGATGATCTGCAAAAGATTTCTAACGAGACTGTGTTGTAGCCATCTGCTTCTGAATCAACTGGACCTGCTCTAAAGTCTCCTACACGAGACGTGGTCCCAGTAAGGCTTCTTCACCTGGCTTCATCTAGCACAAGGGTGATTGGCATGGCCTACCATATAAATCTTTGTAATGTTCCATCTGAATTGTTTCCTGAAAACTATTATTATAGAAATATTCAACCAGGGGTATATGCTTCTCCCATGAGCCCCCAATGTCTTGGACACATGAGTGCAACATTTCCTCAAGAACCTGTATTGTACGCTCTGACTGGCCATCAGTCTGAGGGTGTTAAGATGTGCTCTGAAGAACCAGTGTACCCAGTGCCCTCTGAAAACTCTGCCAGAAATGAGACATAAAGAGGTCGTCCCTATCTGAAATGATAGAAAGAGGGACCCCATGAAGATACACTATCTATTGGATAAAAAAATTCTTGAGCTCATTAACACCGAAGGTATCCTTGATCAGAATAAAGTGAGCTACCTTCATGAGTCTGTCCACAACAACCCATAAGGAATCATTGCCTCGAGGTGACCTCGGAAAACCAG
Source organism: Viscum album (assembly GCA_963277665.1). Taxonomy (NCBI): domain Eukaryota; kingdom Viridiplantae; phylum Streptophyta; class Magnoliopsida; order Santalales; family Viscaceae; genus Viscum; species Viscum album. Next base: position 2,122,637,387 of record OY728120.1, read on the forward strand.
TCCTGAAGTACATCGCGACATCATCCCTTTTCCACTCTAGAATGGGAAACTGTTGTAAAAGCCCAGCTAGCCTTTGATGCTCCGTCTTCACCAGCGGACAGGTGGGACATCTTTTAACAAAACCAGCTACCTATCTCTTCATTCCCGGCCACCTGTACTGATGTTTCAAGTCACGGTACATTTTGGTAACTCCGGGATGCACTGACCAAGATGAAGCATGAAACTCCTGCATCATCTCCTTGCATATATCCCTTGGAACCCACACACTTCCATAGAAACACAGTACCTCATCATCGCCTATCGTCCATCCAGGAGGAGGGTCCCCACTTTCCACCGACTCTCATAGAACTAGGCCTTCAAAATCTTATTGATCTCTCATCCTCACTATATACAGGAGGGTAGAAGTCACATTTAAGGATGGATGATAGTTTTTCCCCTCGCTGCCATGCACCTCCAAATGCATCATAGAGAACAAAGCCATATGCTACCACTCACCACTGGCCTCCAACACAACCTGTGTCTGAGTCTTCCTACTCAGTAAATCAGATATTTCATTCCCCTTAACAGGTGCGTAGGAAAGCTCAAAGTCAAAGGACTAAAGTTATTCAACCCACCTTCGCTGTCTCAAATTCAATTCATGCAGAGAAGATATGTATTTGAGACTTTTGTGGTAGGTGAAATCCATAAAATTATCTCCTAAGAGATAATGTCTCCAACAACATAACGAATGAACAACTATAGCCAACTCGAAATCATGTGTCAGGTAATTCCTCTCATGTGGACTCAACTATTGAGAACCATACGCAACAACTCGATAGCCCTACATCAACACTGCTCCCAGCCCAATACCTGATTCATCACAGTAAACTATATAGATATTCCCTTTCTCTGGAGGTATCAGTACTGGTGTTGAGGTCAACCTTCCCTTCATCTCCGGAAAGGCTACCTCGCAATCTTCTAACCAAACAAACATTACACCCTTCTTAGTCAAACCCATCAATGGCACTGCTAAGCTGGATAAGTCCTGTATAAAATGCCTTTAGTAACCATCCAGCCCCTAGAAACTCTGAATCTCAAACACATACTTAGGCTGCTCCTAGGAAACTAATTCTCTCACTTTTTATGGGCCTACCACAATTCCTGCCTCTGAGATGATATGAACCAAGAAGTGTATTTGTTCCATCCAAAAGTGGAACTTTGGGAGCATAGCATATGGGTGATGATCTCTTAGATTACTCAAAAAGTTCTCAAGATGTGTATCATGGTGTTGTCGAGTGTGAAAGTACACCAAGATATCGTCCACGAACACTACCACAATGGAATCTAGATAATGGTGGAACACATGATTCATCAGATCCATGAACATTTATGGCACGTTCAAGAGTCCAAACGACATAACCATGTACTCATATAGACCATAGCTGCTCCAAAAAGCTGTATGCGGTATGTCCGATGGTCTAACGCGTAACTGATGATATCTGAATCTCAAGTCAATCTTCGAGAACACTCGTGCTCACCGATGTTGATCAAAGAGATCATCGATCCTCGGTAATCGATATCGGTTATAAACCATCAACTGGTTCAACTTATGATAATCCACATACAGTCTCAGATTACAATCAGCCTTCTTCGCAAAGAGGACCGGCGAACCCCAATGAGAAGTACTAGGTCGGATAAAACACTTTTCTTGTAACTCATCTAAATGTCTCTTGAGCTCCTGCAACTCTAGTGTAGCCATCCTATAAGGAAGAATACACACCAGTGCTGCTTGTAGCACATGATCAACAGAGAAATCCACCTATCACTCTGGAGGTAGACCCAAAATGTCGTCCGAGAAGACATCCCAGAAACGATCAAACACTGGAGGGAAATCCTGCTAAAAAGTCCCCAGATCATCCCAATATAAACTTGTAATCTGGGATATCACACCACCTCGCCCATGATGCTCAAGTCCAACTCGGCTCGCCTGGACATCCCATTCACCCTTTTATAGAAACTCTCCGCCATATAGTGACGTAAAACTCACCAAGCGACGATAGAAATCTATAAAGGATCAAAATGGTACCAACCACTCTATCCCGAGAATGAAATCATAGCTCATCATCTCTATGACATTGAGGTCCCATAGAATGTGACGCCCACCAACCTCTAGGGTTAATGCCCTGCACTGACGCACACCTTCCGTTCTAGTCCCCAACGGAGTGTCTAACATTATGACATCAGAAGAAAAAGAAACACAGAGCCCAAGGATCTCCCAAACGCACACATATATAAAGCTATGTGTAACACCAATATTGAAATGTAAAGAAGATATAATAGAAGCAACTAGAATATTACCTCTAATAGTAGAAGTTCTGGGATCCTACTCTTGTTGGGTATGTTGCACTGCATATGCCTATCATGTTCCACAACCCTTTGAGAGAGCCTGTCTACCCTGAGCTACCCGCCCTATAGTCTCTGAGATCCTAGTGCCTAGATTCCATGACCACGACCACCACCCCTTCATGTACGTCTTCACGTATCCCAATTGCTTGACTGGTAAGAAGATGTTGGTCCTTATCATGTAGGCAGAGTCTGCACAAAACTCCACTCACTAGCCACTGGTAGGAACACCCTGGAGAGACGCTGTAGATGACCCATCTTGTCGCAAGCTCGGCACCCCACTGGGTCACATGGACACTATTGTCCCTTGTGCCCCTATTTTCTACACTGTTAGCACATAACCAGCCCACCAAAATAATTCCTCTGGGTGGTACATCCACTATAAGAGAAATCCATTTATCTCTTCCACATACCAGTATAAATGGTACCAGAAACTAGTTCTGAACCACCATGGCCTGCACCACTAGCTTCCAGAAAGTTCCTCTCAGTAATCAGTGCCTGTTTTACAATAGCATGTGCTGTAGGTGACCTAAAAAATTTCACCAGTGCTCAGATGTCATACCAAAGACCATCCTCAATGCATAGAGCCCTCAGCATCTCATATCCCACCAGAACATGTGAAAAACAATGAGGCTTGGTGAAGCGGGCAAAATAGTCCATCACTGACATAGAGCCCTATAGCAGATTCATGAACTCTCGAGCTCGATTTTACCGTAGTGTCTCAGGAAAGAAGAAGTCATAGAATACTGCCAGAAAATCTTCCCACTCCATGTCTCGGTGATGCTTAAGCTGGGTGGTAACATCCCACCACCTCTTGGCGAAATCACATAGCTAGTAAGTCACAAGCCTGATTCTCCTCCCTAGAGGCATCTCAAGATTCTCGAATATTGTCTACATCGAATCCATCCATGACTCCACAGCCTGTGGTTTTCCATCCCATGAAAACATAGGCGGATTCTACTTCTATAAGATAAAAGTTAGATCTGCCATTGATTTGGTGGCATTCAGTGCTCCCTTGAAGGTCTGCATAAACAACATGAAGCCTTCATGGAACTTCTCCTCTGCTCCTGTTTTTGGAATAATGGCTGGCGGCGCATCTGGCTCTACTAGATGATCCATTTGTATCCCATGTCCTACCATCTCTGGAGTATAATGGTTTCCACTCACCTGGAGAACAAATCGAGGTCGTATCGGTGGAATGACTATACATGGTCAAACACACGCCTTAAATCAAGATAATCAAAGACTGCAATCTAGGAGACCAAGAAAGGAAAAAGAGGATGAAAGCATTCAAGATTTGAAAAACATGACTACATGGAATGTATAAATACTACACGACGTGTTCTCACAAGCCATCCACATGGGTGTGTACTCCAGCTAAAACTGGTCATGTAACACCCCAAACACACGGCGTGTTGTCCACACACACAACGTATACTCGAATCCTCCTTCCCGGCCTGAGTCCTTCCACATGGCGTAGCCACATGAATATCCTTTAAAAAAACTATAAGGCATGTCCCAGATAGACACGATATGTATGACTTAATATCCAACTACCCGTGTTGTTAGTGACATGGCAGACCACTCAGCTGACACTACACAACGTGTTACATCCGCACACGGCATGTACACCACTCAGTCTTCCCAGCCACACGGCCAGGTCCACACGGCCTTTCCCCGGTCAAGACTACACGGCATGTCCCACAGGTACACATTGTTTTCATGAATAGGTAACACTGACCCATGTTTGTTAGCTACATGGTCGGGTCCCCAGGTTACAATACACAGTTTGTTCATCATTGACACGATGTGTAGAAGAAAAGACTTCCTCTGTCTGTGTTGTTAGTTACACGGGCTGACACAGGTTCCACACAAAATGGCGTGTGAAATAACTACATAGTGTGTGTCCTCTATAACTTCCCCATCCCGTGTCTCTAACCAGACGGCCTATGACACTGGTAGAAACTACATGGCGTGTACTTAGGGTACATGGCATGTACTTAAAACTTTTTCTCTTCATCCTGAATAGAAGAATTCAAGCCATGTAGTCAAAACAACACGGTGTGTATTCTAGGTTTTTCTAGACAAAAAGCCTCAGAAACTACACTGGAACCTAGAAACACTTAATACAACACCTAAGTGCCAAATTCTAATCTGTGAGGGCCCATACTCCCCATGAATCAATGTTTGGCCTCTTATGCGTTTTATAACAAGATAAATAGTCAATGATCCACAAATTTCGGTCAATGAGAGACCATAATCCCCAAGAACCAAAGTTTGGAATTCATTGTATCAAACTCACATAAAAATATACCCTTTCAAATAGTAGGTATTTATCAAAGAAGCTATCACAAAATCATGATTTTCTAGAACAACAACTATCACAACAACATGAAATTTTTTGTGCACATACATGGCATGGAAGAATGTGTGAAATGTTATTTATAGAATATTCCTAAATGATCCATGAGATGGAATACCCTCAGCTAATCTAGTTTCAACTAAATAGAACCCATGTATAAAATATAAACAGCACACCACAAGTGTGTCACCCAACGGTGAAAATCAAATCAATTGTAAAATGGAAAAATCAGAAAAATTGCAATAACCGAGGTAGACTAGCTTTTCCCTGTACACGGGTTAGCTACTCCCGAGAACAACTTATTACCAACTATTATTTCAGTCATATCCTAGACTAAGGCTACAAAAAATATGTCAAAGAAAAGAACCACATCTATTACCACTTTGTAACATCCCAAATCCGGGTGCCACTCAACTGGTGCCCCGAACCCCGTTGGTCACATGACCTCAAGCGCATTTCCCCAAAAGCCAGAGGCTGTAGACTAGTAGAAAGGGAAATGGATTGATAGTGGGGAAACGATGCCCTCATTTGTCAAAGTGTAGAGTAGCGGAGTAAAGTATATAAACATAAAACATCGGAAGCAGTAAACAATATGCAACTGAAATGAACAACTGAAATAGAAGAGAACCAGCAGTCATGTATATAAAGATGCATCATGTCACTAATTCTATGAAAACTGCCAGAACAAGATAAACTGTAATACAATAAAATACAACTCAATGTTCAAGGTACATCCAGGCAATACCAATTAGATTAAACAGAACACATTATCATCCTGAGACGAGCTCAGTCCCATGCTCTCCATCTCCTCTACTACAATCAAGTACCTGTAAATGGACCCTTTACCTTATCCACACTAGTAGAAATGTAATCTATTTGGGCCGGAGACTTGAACCAAATAAGGTGTGGGAAATAAATCCCATTAGGCAACCACCAAATGACCATGCCCAACTTTCAGTGAGAATGTGAAACAGTAGTGTGAAAAAGTAAATGCAGTAAACTAGTAAGTACTCAAAAGTAACTATCATTACCACTTTAATTTCCATTTTAATTATTACATATCAATTCAATATAATTGAATTATATGTTCTCGAGACTCATCCTCATCTGGAAATCTTTTATATAGAGCCATAAAAAATCACAATAGTGACAATTTAAAAGCACCTTGCCCTGAGAAAAAATAGTACCATGAACTCAGGCTAAACAGAAACATGCCCCCATGCCATTCAGAACCTTTCCCTCAGGCCTTTCCCTTAGGCGAAATAGAATCTTTCCCTCAGTCTAAACAGAAACGAAACCCTCATGTGAATAGAAACTTTCCCTCAAGCTAATATAACCACGCCCTCATGAAACTCACAGCCTTTCCCTCAAGGATTTCCCTTAAGAGAAACAGAAGCAGGTAACATGGTTGAGCCCAACACATAGCAATAATTTATATAAACTTTATTTCATGATAATCAATGGGCAACATAATCCTGGCATACCCTCCGGTATCCTGGCCAAACATCTAAACAGAGGAACGCACCCCTAGGGTGGTCCTGGATCCAAGAAATGATCAAAAACAATAGTTATACATATTCATTAAACTACATATACAATTCTGGGTATTTAATTATGCAAGGAATCGGCCATACGACACCCCAAACATGGGTGTGTAGCACAGTGGTACACAAAACACAAAACAATTGGAATTTAAACACCAGACCACCTACCTCGATCATCTCTGATCGGTATACGTGAACGATGCCTCCTGAATCGTCCAAGAACGATGTAGATTTTGGATAAGATAATTCCTGTTCAAATGTATATAACATCCTGAAGACCATGAATTGGTAATAACAGCACAAAGAGAAGGGAGGGCCTACCTGTATGGTCCCAATGTGATCGACAAAAGCAGAAATGGATTCCCAGTGCGTGGTTAGCTGATCTCCAAAGCTCTAGCCGTCCTCCAGAGCTCCAAATTGAGTTCTAGGCTTCATCTATGAATAGAGGAGTCTACATCCCATTTTATGTGAAAAAAACAAGCTACACGATGTGTACCCTCAAGTACACGGTATGTACTTTTTAGTTTAACTATTCCTCTGGCGGCTACTTTTTCACCGCCGAACTGTCCACTTGTCAACATGAGTACACAACATTTATTCCCGATTACATGGCGTGTACTATCGCTCCACTGTCGACTGCCTCCAGTACCATACTGTTCTCCTTCTGACTGAATACACAGTGTTTAAATACCCTATACAGGGCATGTAGCCGGTTTTTACACCTTTCATTTCTGACATGCCTACAAGCCCTGTATACTCATACCACATGGCCAAAGATCACGGTGTGTGGAAACATACATGACATGTAGTTATAAATTTTGGTATTTTCCCCCATTTTCCTTATTTTCTAAAAAACACTTATCGATAGAGGAAAAAAAGAAACTCGTACCTCAAAAATAAGAACCAGGTTCTTACAAAGAATAATCCAAAAAATCATTTAAAAAATAATGATTGAATACTTTTATTAGAATATTGAATAATGAATAATTCATAAGTAGTGGTTCTATATAAGAAGAAGACCAATTAAATGTTAATCTTAAAGAATAATTTATAGAATGTATGAGGAATATTAGAAGTCTTTAAAAACAAAACACAAAGATAAAAATGAAAATTACTCATAAAAAATCAAGAATATTTTTTAGATGATAAAGTCAAGTTGTTGGAAAAAATTCTTGATTTGAAGAAAAATCTTGAGAATTAAATGAATCGTAATGAACATCTAGAATTAAAGATGAAGGAAAAAAGATAAAATGCAGGATGTTATCCAACAAAATTTTCTAAGGATGGACATAGAGATATAGGTTTTAAAAAATATATCTCTAAATTTGGTGGAAATTGTCGTAAAGGATAACCTGATAAGGATCAAAAAAATTTACCTTTAAATGTGAAGAAGATTTCTACAATTGTTCCTAAGTTGTAGAATTCTCCGAAAGTGGTATATGTGGACAAAACCAATAAATTTGGGAATTCATAAGTTTTTAAAAATCCAGAGCAAGAAAATGATTCTAAAAAACCTGATTCCAAAAAAATTATATTACAATATATTCTGATAAGGCTTACAATATATTTGAGTAGAATAAGAATGTTTCATTTTAAAATAGAAGTATTGGTGGTCAACAACCATCTGGTAAGGAGGTTACTGAGAAATGTAATCACAGCACCGGTCAATCAGAATGTTTCTAAATAAAATACTCTTTCAATAGATACAACTGATATTGTGTTGGATTCGTTCATATAGAAATTGTTTGTTGGTTCTAACAAAAACATTACAAGTATTACATTGGTTGTGGATGGAAATGTTTTAGGGGGATTCAATACTCTCAAAATAAGAAGTCTATGAAGGAAGTAATGAAGATACCTGGAAAGGTTGGTGTAAAAATTGAAAATATGTTCTAACCTATGGAAACTACTTATAAAATATGTGAAAAACCTATACATCATCCTATTATTATCTTTTTTTTGTTACCGGAAAAAAGAAAGTTTCGTAACAATTCTCAAAATCCAAAGGTGAAGAAAGAGAAGGCTCTTGTTTTGGAAACAGCTTTGTAATCAACAAAAGAATAATACCCATGGATTTATGATAGTGGGAGTTATTCTCATGTGACTCGATATTTAATATTTTTAAATATTTTTAATGAATTTATAGAAGGAATGGTGGCATTTGGAAATTATGAATCTATGAGAATCAAAGGTGTTTGATCTTCCATCATTGGGAATGAAAAGATGAAATCCAAGAAAGCTATATATGTAGATTGGATGAAACACAAAAATATAATTGTTTCACAACTTTTTCATGAGGGTAACAAAGTTATCTTAAAAAATATGATTTTTTTCAAAATTGAGGAATATGGAAAGATAGTTACAAGAGGCCATGTCAGAAAATGAATCTTTTTCCATGTTGGTGAAATAAAAAACCCTTATTACATGGGTATGGCGGACGAAAATATGGTGTGGAATAAAAGTAATGGAAACATGTTCCCAAGAGACATGAGAAAGTTATCAAATTGATACAATTTCCATGAGATTCACAATATGTCAATAAGTAGATATCGGTGTTCTACTATCATTCAAAATGGAAAAACTACTAAATCAGTGCATAAGAAAGATTAGATTTTTTCAAAATAACCTTTAGAACTTATTTAATCCAATATATGTGATTTAATGAGAATAAAATAACCCAATTGAGATAAGTTATGAATGGATTTTATTTATTACATTACTCACATTACATTAGTTTTGTATATGAACCCTATGTTAGATGCTGTTAAAATGATTACATGATTTAAGAGACAATCCGATATCGAATGTGATTATTAGATGAATATGTTGAGAACTAACAGTGATGGGGAATAAAAAAATTACTAATTTTGAAATTTTATTGAGAAGCATAGAATTCATCATGAGTTTAGTCTAACATACACAACTCAACAAAATGGGATTTCTGAAATAAAGAATAGATATTTGTGGGAAATGGGAAGAACTATGTTACATGAACATGGTCATTCCCATTACTATTGGAGGAAATCCATGAGTACTGCTGTATATATCCAAAACCTATGTTTCTAGAGACCATGTACTGATATGACTCCAAATGAAATGTTTTATGAAAAAAATATTTTTTTAATAAACTTAATATTTTTTGGGAGTTCATATATTAAAATGAATTAATGTGGAGACATTGTAATATTTGGGGGGAGAGGTGAAGATATAATTTTTATTATTTTTTATCTGGAAGGAATAGAATACAGATGATTTAAAAAATAAATAGGAAGAATAGTTGATTCTATTGATGAGAATGTAATTGAAAATTATGAGTTAGAAAAACAAACTTACGATGATAAAGAAGTTGAGTAGGATTAGGAAATTTTTGTTAACAATTATGATAAGTATTCTAACAGTGGTAATCCTACTCAAATGAAGAATCAAACCCAAATATTTCAAGTGATGAGAATTAAATTCAAATAATTCATCCTTGGATAAAAAATCTAGTGGATGATCAGAAATTTATTGGTGATCAAAACCTGATGGTTTAAATAAGAATTGATTTAAAAATTGTTAGACATAATTATTTGTACTCAGAAGTCTAGCCGAAATATGAGAATGAAGATTTTGATAAACTAGAATGGGTTTAGGAAATTAATGAAGATATTCATAATAAATAAATGAATTATAATTGGAAACTCATACACAATATGGATAATTAACATTTTATTGGTAAAAATTTTGTTTTCTGGAAATAGATGAATGATGAAGGTGAATAGATAAGTAATAAAGCAATATAAATGTGCAAAGGCTCCACAAGAATTGATGGTGTTGATTTTTATTAGACTTTTTCTCTGGTGGAATGGTGGAAAACAAAATAATCTTTGTTTTTATCGATGCCAAAAAAAGTACAAAATATTTTAAAATGGATGTGAAATCAGAAATCTTGAATAGGGGTCTTGATGATGAAGTTTATATTGAACAATCATTTGGAATTTTTGTTGGTAAATATTGATGTTATGTGTTAATGTTGAAGAAATCATTTTATGGGATAAAACAAGATCTAAGATCATGGTATTCAAAATTGGATACATGTTTGAGGATGTTGAATTTTTAGGAAGCAGGAGATTATAATAATATTTACAACAAGAACATTATTGGTTTTCCCTCTTTGTAACTATTCATATTGATGACATTATCCTTATTGGGAATGTTGAAAGATATTTTGAAATATTTTATGAAGAGATGAAAATGTTTTTTTAAATTACCATGCTAGGTGAAATGAAATACATTATTTTGTTAAAAATTTTACAATAGAAGAAACACATTTTTCTTTCTCCAGAAAAGTATGATAAGGATGTTCTTCAGAAGTTTGTCATGGAAAATTAAAAACCGGTTTCCATGTCTATTTTAGTGGGAACCGAGTTTTAGTAATATGGATAATCCATGGAAGTTGATCAGATATAGTTCTAGAAGATAATTGGGATTTTTTCATATTGAACAGACTAAAGACTCAACATTTTTTATATCATCGCCTAATGTGTAATATTTTAAAGTGCTCCTAAAGAATAAAATTTACTTTCTAGAAAAATAATTCACAGATATATTAAAGGATCAAAAAAATTCGAATTATGTCTCATAGATTAGGATGTATTGACTTTTTTGTGTATTCAGATTCTAATTAGTCTGGAATTGTTTGCGATAGACGTTCTTTATATGGGGGAGTTTTATTTCTGGGGGAAACATGTGTTAGAAGGAATAAAATGATTCAAAATTCAGTAACTCTAATTATATTTAATGATTATTATGTTGATTCCATTAAAGCTTCTACTCACCATATATGGATGAAGTCTCAGTTTAAATATTTACTTTTTGAAGTGAAGTTACCCTTGCTATTAGGATGTGTTAATCGATGTAAAATAAACCATAAATGAAAATTTTTACCACATTATAATTAAATACATATTGACATAATTTACCACTTCGTCAAATAGCATGTGGATAAAATTTAATTCAAGCTTGAGTAGGTTCCTACATCATAATAGTTAATGAAAAATTCCAAAAACCATTAGCAATGGAACATTTTTCTAAATGGATGTTAAAAAAGTGTGTCCGACATATTTATCATCAAGAATGTTGCATTCATTTTTACCCCCATTCAATTTTTATATTTGTATAGTGTTTCCATGGGGTATAATTTTATCATAAATCAATCCTTAAGAAAGAATGAAAAAAATGGGAAGTTGTGGGCAAGCAGTGTATCCAACTTCGAAGTGTGTTAACTATACTAACTATTTTTTGGAGTGTTTATTGGAATCAATAATTTATTATTACACAGAATATGAGGAAACTTAATAATACTGAGGAGGAATGTTACGTAATAAAAGATGAGGAAGAAATATAAGGAATAATTATTATAAGGAAATGCATCGGAAGAAAAACTGAGGAATTTTTTCACGAGTCGCTACTTTTGGTCATAATGGTTGTTTTGCCAAGGATTATTATTTACTACAATGAGTTTCCTCATGTAGGCTTAAATTTTTTATGTAATCCATATATTTATGTTAAAATTTTTAGTGATTTTTGAATCATAGTTTACAACATAATACAATGTGGGAGATTGTTAGGACCAAGATGATAAGGATGATTTTCATATAATGGTATTGTAATTTATTTTCAAGAAAGTATCAAAGATGGAAAAATCCTGTCACTTTATTTATTTTTAAATTAGGGCTGAATATCATTCTCATAAAATCAATCTCACTATGATTAAGGAATTCCATCGAAATGAGAAGATATTTTCTGGATGAAAATTTTCACCAGACTCATCTTGGGTCTAGAAAAAGGTTCTGATCATATTGAGAAAGATGATCAGACTCTGAATGGATCCAATATCAAATATGATGATTATTATTTTTTTATTTCTAAAAATAAATTTTTTTTTTGGAAAACATGTGATGCAAAACATAGAAAATAAATGGGGTGTGTTTCTAATCGTATTGGCATTTGACTAGAAAGATAGAAGTTACTCAAAGATATAGATATTTTAAATCAGTCCTTAATAAGATATATGATGCTAAAATTTATCTTTAAAATAATAATATTCATGATGGTAATAATGAAAAAAGATGAGATTTTGAAGGTCAATAAAGTTAGTGGAGTTGATGATTTCTTATCTCATCATATCATTGTGTGAACTTCGTATTCAAGATTTTTTAGAGGCTGGGATGGATTGTTTAAAATGTGACGATATGAAGATGTTATATTTTAGTCAGAATAATGAAAATGAAAATAAATATATTTGTTGGGGGATGATACATAGAGAAATATTATTATTCATTAACACTATGATACATCTACAATTGGGACAACTATGATTAAATAATTATATTTCGTTTAAAAGTGGGTTATCAAAATCAGATTGACCCAATGCCTCTATCATAGTGAAGAATATTAATCTGAAAATAAGAATTTTATATAAGAATTGGATTGAAGATTTGATCGAATAATTGAAGGGATATTAAGTGAAGAGATTATTTGAAATTTAGGGAAGGATGGAAAATTTGAAGAAATGTATAGATTTCAACGGGAGTTGAATAACTCAAAGAAAGATCTAGATTTCAAGGGGAATTGAATGAATCAAAAATCATATGATATTGAAGGTTGATTAAAGAATTAGGAGTTTTGGAATAGTAGGAAATCCCTTTTAGGATCCCACTGAAACCATTATTTTGATATTATAAATATGAGGAGAATACATTGTATATTTTGTGACTTGTATTTTCATGAAAGGGGATAAAGAAGCTCAAATATTTAATCAAGAAGAAGATTTTTTTTTCATGAAGTGGATTTCTGGATAGAAGATGAGGAAGATTGTACACAGTTGGTTACCATACTAGGATGGATAATTGTTATGGTAAAGTAGGACACTGATTTCTGGTCTGAAGAAGAAGAATTTGGGGATTGTTTCAATGTGATTATGACAGATTATTATATCTATATTTTGAAATCAAACCTGGGAATCAAACTGGGAAATCATATTTTGTATCGTTACAATGTTCAGGAATCCCATACCAGCTTCTATGTAAGAATGTGTATAATTTTTTTGAAGGATCATATTTTCTAAAGTTGATCAAGAAGATTTTTAGATTCTTTTTACAAATAAAATATTACATTTCATTATACATGAATAAAATGAAATATTTTATAGGAAATAGTTCTACATTAGTGTAAGTACATATTCAAATCATCGTATTCCACACAAATAGATTTTTTTTAGTTTATTGTGTGGTATTAGATTATTATATAACAATACTAATGAAATGATACTCCTTTTGAGTTGTGAACCTTATAAATTTTTATGTTCCTTTGGTTATGTGTTTTACTAATTTTATTTTGAGAAAGAAATATGCAAAAGGATCTGAAGGTTATTTATAAAGTCAGGAGACTTAAAAAAATATATCACATATTCACCCCCTCACCCTCTTAGTCATACTTGAATCCTTGCTGGGTAATCTCATTTTTTTGGTTTTCAAAGGTTTTTAGGGTTTATAATTATTTTTATGATATTTAGGATGTTTATTAGTTTTTATGATTTAGGGTTATTTGTTTTTATTTTTTGATGGGGGATTTGGGTTTTTATGGTTTTTGGGTATTTTAGGTAGTTATATGTTTTTTTAGGGTTTTTAGTTTCTTTTATTGTATTTAGGGTTGTTTGGATTTTTAAGAATTTATAGGGGTTTTACTGTTTTTAAGGGTTTTTAGTTTTTTAGGTTCATTTATGGTTTTAGTGGGTTAATGTTTACTAGGGGTTTGAATTATTTTAGGCAGTTATAGGGTCTTTTTGGTGTTTTAATGTTTTTGAGGGTCCTTTTCAGTTTTTAGAGTTTTTAGAGTTCTCTTGGGTTTTTTGGGTGTTTATGATTTTCAAGGGTTTTATGTTCCCTTAGTGGTTGTAGTATTTTTGGGTCATTTATCAATTTTAAGGGGCTTTTATAGTATTTTTCACTTTTAAGGGGTTATTAGTTTTCAGGAAGATTTTCTTGAGTTTTTACTGTCTTTTTGGGTTATAGGGAATTTTATAGTCTTTTAGAGATTTGGGTTCTTTTAGGGGTTTGCATTTTTTATTTTATTCTTGTGTATTTAGGTTTTTTGGGTCTTTTAGTGTTTTTTGGTTATTAGGGTCTTTCGGGTTTTTTTTGAGTATTTATTATCCTTAATGGTTTTGTTGGGATTTAGGATATTTTATAGGGTTTTAGGGTATTTTTATGTTTTTATGGTTTTAAGGGGTTGTATGGGATTTTAGGGTTTTTAGGGGGTTTTAGGGGTTTAAGTGGATTATGATCCTTTGGGGGTTTTTAGTATATTTAGGGGTTTAAATGTTTTAGGGTTTTTAGGATTTCTATGCATTTTTTGGATTTTTATGGTTCTTAGGAGTTTTTTGGGTTTTCAGGGTTTTCAGGCCTTTTTTTGACTTTTCATAAAATTTTAATAGATTTATTAATATTTTTTATCACCAAATAGTTGAAAATGTTGATTTCATGATAATAATTAGTCAATTATTAATTAATACTAATTTTTAATAATTTTTAATCTATTTGTCACTAAATATATTATATTTTATATTTAGATGCATATTTAGTCTTATATAAATTATATTTAATAAAATATATTATATTCATATCAATATAAATATATTAATATTTTAATATATTATTTTTAAAGATACATAATTTTTTATGATATATTAATTTTATTAGAACTAATAAAATGAAATGATAATGGGTTATTTTATCAGTTCTAAAACATAAGTGTTTGTAAAGGGTTAATTTTATGAAATATACCTTCTTTTTGTTTTTATGATTTTTATGGTTTTTATGGGTTTTAGTGCTTTATGGGGATTTTATGTTTTTTATATTTTTTGGGTCATTTAATTTATTCAGGGACTTTAAGTGTTTTCATGGGGTTTTAAGGTCTTTTAATGTATGATTGGGTTTTATGGGATATTAATGTTTTTGTTGTTGTTAGGACCCATTTGAATTTTTTATGGTTTGTAGTGTTTGTATAGTTTTTAGTGTCCATTAGGGTTTTTATAATTTTTATTCTCCATTATGTTTTTAGGGTTTTCAGGTCTTGTAGGGGTTTAGGGACTTTAATGTCCTTTTATTTTTTTAGATCCCTTATGGGATTTTTTCATGTTTTTAGGGTCCTCTAGGGGTTTTAGTGTTTTTAGTGTCTTTAAGGGATTTTTGTATTTTTAGTTTCTTTTATGGTTTTTGGTTTTTAGAGTACTATATGGTATTTTTAATGAATTTTTTAGTCCTTTAGGGTTTTTAGGTCATTTTGGGTTTTGGGTTTGTTGAAATTTTTTAGGATCTTCTAGTGTTTTAGTGGTTTTAGTATCCTTTTTTTATTTAATTTTTCTTATGGAATTTTAGGTTTTTTAGTTTTTAAGGTCTTTTACGAGATTTTAGGGTTGTTTAGGGCTTTTTGGATTGGTTGGGGTCTTTAGGATTTTTATGGTTTTTATGTTATTTTAGTGTTTTTAGGGTAGTTTATTTGCATTTAAGGATTAAGGGTTTTAATAATTTTAGGGGTTTTTAGTATTTTTATGATTTTTTTACAGTTATTAGGGGTTTTAGGTATTGTACAGTTTATCCCAATTTTAGGGTCATTATTGTTTTTCAGGTCTAAAGTATTATTTTAGTGTTTTTTATGATTTTCAAGGGATCATTAGTTTATAGGGTTTTAGGTTTAATATTTATTTTATGAGTAATAAAGGGTTTTAGGGTTTTAGGGGTTTAGGGGTTTCAGGGTTTTTTGGGTGTTGGCGCTTTTAGGGGTTTTATGTTTGAATGTGGTTTTAGGGTATTAGTGGTATTAGGGTTTTGTATTTGTTTATTTTGGAATTTTTATTGTTTTTTGATTTTTGAGGGTTTTTAGTATATGAGGGGTTTATAGGGTTTGGTGGTTGGTGTAGGGTGGCCCTGATTTTTTGTGGTTTTATGAGTTTTTGGGTTTTTGGGGTTTTTGGGGTTTTAGGGTGAAATAGGGGTTTAGGGTCTAATGGGGTATTTATATGGTTTTTTATCGTTTTGTGTTTTTATGAATTTTAGGAACTTTTATTGTTTTTAGGTTATTTTTGATTTTTTGGGGGTTTTGGGTCTTTTGAGGGTTTTAGGGTTTTGAAGGGTTTTTAGGATTTTTATAGTTTTTTTTTCAGGTTTTTATGTTTTTAATGGGTTTTAGTGTTTTATATTTTTTTAGTGTTTTAGGGTTTTAATTAGTTTATAGGGGGTTTATGGATTTTTATGGTTTATAGGGGTTATATGGATTTTATTGATTTTAATAGTTTTTAGGGTGTTTATTTTGTTTTTTGGGGTTTTTTTGTTTTATAGTTTTTTTGGGATTGTTAGCTATTTTTGGGGATTTTTGTGGGTTATAGGGTTTTTAGGGTTTTAGGTTTTTCTTAGGTGTTTTTGGTGTTTTTTTGTTTTATATTTTTATGGTTTTTTGGATTTTTTTTATGTTTTTATGGTTTTATGATTAATTTAATGATTTAGGTGATTTAGGGTTTTATTGGTTTTTAGGTTTTTTGGATATTATTGGTTTTTGGGATTTTAAGGGGTTTTCATGTATTTTTAGGGGTTTAGGGGTCATTATGGTTTCTTTAGGGTTATTATGTATTTTATACATTTAGGGTTTTTGGGTGTTTGGGGGTTTACAGGTATTTTATTGGGATTTAATTTCTTTTGGGTTTTTTTTTGGTGTTTTTGGATTTTATAGGTTTCAAGGGTTTTTAGAATCTTTTTTGGGGGGTTTTATGTTTTTTATATTTTTTTGTATTTTTAAGGGAATTTTTGGGGTTTTAAGTGTTTTAAGTATTTCTATCCCATTAGGGTTTTAAATGGTATTTTTTTGGTTTTGAGGTATTTTTTTGTGTTTAATGGGTTTTTAGATGTTTTAGGGGTTTCTCTTGGTTTTTTAGGTTTTGGGGGTTTTAGAATTTTTAGGGGGGGTTTTGGAAGTTTTTATTTTTTATTGGGATTTCATTGATTTTTGGGGGTTTTAGGAGGGTTTAAGTGTTTTAGGATGTTAGGTTTTTGAAGTGGTTTTGACGGTTATAAGTGTTTTTAGGGTTTTAGGGCATTTTAGTGATTTTTATGAATTTTTGGGGTTTTAGGGGTTTTTGTGTTTTTAGGGGTTTTTATGTCTTCATATAGCTTTTATGATTTCCAGTGTTTTAGTGTTTTTTGTGTTTTTTAAAATTTTATTAGGATTTTATGGGTTTTTAGGGTTTTTAGGGATTTCAAGGGGTTTTATGGGTTTTTATGGTTTTTTGAATTTTTGGAATTTTTATTATATTTAATGGTTTTATGGATTTCAATGGGTTTTAGGGTTTTGTAACGGTTTTTAGGTTTTTATGGCTTTCAATGATTTTAGCGGTTTTATATTTTTTTTTTGAGATTTTATGGTTATTAGGGGTTTTTATTATTTTATCATCTTTTTGTGGCTAAAGGGTTTTTATGGGTTTTTTCGAATCTTTAGTGGTTTTTATGGGTTTTTATTTTTGTAGGGATTTTATGGGTTTTAGGGTTTTTAATGATATTTTTGGGGTTTTAAGGGGTTTAATGTTTTTAGGTATTTGGGGGTTTTATGGTTTTATGTGGGTTATAGGATTTTCAGAGTTTTTAGGGTTTTTAGGTTTTTTATGGGTTTTATGGTGTTTGTGTTTTTAGGTATTATCTAGTTTTAGGGTTTTTAGGGGTTGTAAACAGGTTTTAATTTTTCCTAAGATTTTCTTAGTGTTATCAAAATGGATTTTCAGGGTTAGGGTTTCTATCTGTTTTATGGGTTTTATAGGTTTTAGGGGTTTTTATGGAATATAAGTTTTTTTGTGTTTTTTTGGATTTTTAGGGTCTTATGGGTTTTTTGGGTTTTGGTGTTTCAGGGGTTTTGATGGCCTTATGATTTTATGGTATTTCAGGTTTTTTGGGGTTTTTTATATTGTATGAATATTTTGGTTTTAAGGGTTTTTTTGGGTTTTAAAGTGTTTTATATTTTTAGGGGTTTTAGGGGTTTATGGTTTTTTAGGCTTTGAGGGTTTTTGGGTGCTTAATGGTTTTATGGATATTTTATTATTTTATTGGGTTTATGGCCACTTAGGGGTATTTTGGGTTTCCATTCTATTTTAGTGTTTTTAGGGTTCTTATTTTCTTTTAGGGGATTTATGGTTTTAGGGTTTTAGGGTTTTTAGAACATTATAGGGTTTTTAGGGGTTTTCATGTTTTTTTTTTGCATTTAGGGTTTTTTTATTTTAGGTGTTTTGGGGGGTTTTTGGTTTTTAGTGTAGTTTAGTTTTTATGTTTTTTATGTTTACTAAATTGTTTTATGCATTTTAACAGTTTTTAGTGTTTTATATTTTTAAGGGTTTGGGTTTTTATGGTTTTTATGTTTTATATGTATTTTAGGGTTATTATGAGTATTATTGTTTTGAGGGTTTTGATGATTTTAGGGGTTTTAGGGTCTAATGGGTTTTTGTGGGCGTTAGTGTTTTAGGGGTTTTGATTGATTTTATGTGTTTTGGTGTCAAGGATTTTTTTTTTGGGTTTTTAGGGTTTTTTAGTGTTTAGGCATTTTATGTTTTTTTTATGTTTTGGGGGGATTTAGTGTTGTTAACATTGTTTCAGATGGGTTTAGAAGTTTTAGTGTTTTGGGGGTTTTGTTTTGAGATTTTAGGGATTTTTTTATTAGGGTTTCTATCAATTAGAATGTGTTTTAATGATTTTTTAGGGTTTTCGGTGTTTTATGGGAGATTATGGTTTTTTGGGTTTTAATGATTTATTAGTTTCTTAAGGTTTTTAGAGTTATTTAGGGTCTTTCAATTGTTTTTTTGATTTTTTAATATTTTTATAGTATTTTAATCTTTTTCTGTGTTTTAGGGTGTTTTATGGTTTTTTGGACGTTTTGGGTATTTAGGGTCTTTAAGGTATTTTAGGGTTTTTATGTTAGTAATCACATTTCGGTGTTTTATATTATTTAAGTGTTTTAGTGTGTTTTAGGGGTTTTTGTTTCTTTTTCGATTTTTAATAGATTTTAGAGTTTTTCTGAATGTTTTAGTATCCTTCAGGGGTATAGGGGTCTTTATGGATTTAGGGCCCTTTAGGTTTTATGGGTTTTTATGGTTTTTTTGTGTTTTTATGTCTTAAAGGATTCATTATTTTTTTCTTCATTTTTATGTTTTATTTGGTTTTAATTTTTTTTAGCTTTTATGGTTTTTATGGATATTTTTGGTTTTTTGGGAATTTTGGGTTTTTGGGGGGTTTTAGGGGTTTTGGTGGTATTTAGGATTTTTTAATTTTTAATGTTGTTTTAGGGGTTCTTACTATTTTTAGGGTGTTTTAAATTTTTATGGGGTTTTGAGTCTTTTAGTCATTTTTAGGGATTTTTTGGATTTTTGGTTTTATTAATGTTTTCTGAGTTTTTGGTGTCGTTTTGGGGGTTCTATGGTTATTTAGGGTTTATTAGGGATTTAATGGTTTTAAGGGTCTTTTAATATTTTTTAGGATTTCAAGGTTCTTTTATGGGTTTTTAGGATGGTGTAGGGTCCTATAAGGTTTTTATTGTTTTTTGGGTTGTGGGATTTTTAGGGTTTTATGGATTTTAATATTTTTAGGTGTTTTGGGGGTTTTTTAGGGTTTTAAGGGTTTTATTAGAGTTATTTGGGGTTTTAATGTATTCTTATGGTTTTCAGGTTTTTTTTGGGTTTCTATAATTTTTATCATTTTGAGGGGTGTTTTGGGTTTTAGGGGAGGAGGTAACTATTTTTTTTTTCAGTTTTTATGGTTTCCGAGGGTTTTATGTTTTATTATGGGTTAATTAATTTTTTAGGATTTTTGGGATTTTTGGGGTTTTAATGGATTTTTTGTTTTAGGGTTTTTGGGGTGTCTTAGGATTTTTATTGTGTTTTTGGGATTTAGTGATTTTTTCATTTGTAGTGTTTTTAGGTTTCTAGGGGTCTTATGATGTCTATGATTTTGAAGGGTCATATAATTTTTTTATATAGTTTTAGGGGTTTTTTTTTATTTTAACGTATGTTAGGATTTTTAGGGGTTTTACGAGGATTAGAGAATTTTTGAGGGTTTTAGGGTTTTATGATGTTAGGGTTTTTAGTGGTTACAACTTATTTCAGGAATTTTAGTTCCTTTAGAGAGTTTAGTATTTTTAGTATGTTTTGGATTTTTTAGGATTATTTGGTTTTAATGGTATTTGTTTTTTTGGAGGTTTTGTGTATTCATTTTTATTTTTTTAGGGTTTTAAAATTTTATTATTTTATGGGGTTTTTTCGGATTTGGCTGTTTTTTTTTAATTTTTTGTATTCATATTTTTAGGCGTTTTAGGCGTTTTAGGGGTTTTATGGGGTTTAGGGATTCTAGGGGCTTTAGATGGTTATATAGATTTTAGGGATTTTAAAACCTTTTAATGATTTTGGTGGGTTTTTTGGTTTTTTGGGTTTTTTGGTTTTTTGGTTTTTATGTGTTGTAATTGTTTTGTTTGGGTTTTTAGGGTTTTAAGGTTTTTTTGGGTTTTTTGTGTTTTTTGGGTTTTAGGGTTTCATATGGTATGATAGGGTTTTTAGGGATTTTTATTTTTTTTATTTTGTTTTAATTTTTTAGGATATATTATGTTTTTGAGGTTTTTTAGGATCTTTTTTGTTTTTATGGACTTTTAGAATATTTTAGGGGTTTATTGATATTTTAGTGGTTTTAGGGTCATTTATGGTTTTGTTGGTGTTTCTTTTTCCTTGGGAGATTTTTATGGTTTTAGGGTAGTTTAGGGTTTTTAAGGGTTTTAGGGCTCTTATTGGAATTTAGGTCCCTCTAAGGTTCATAGAGATTTAGGGTTATTTTGTATTTTTTGGGATTTCAGGGTCTTTTAGTGTTTTTATGTTTTTTCTAGTACTTTTGGGTTTTAGGGTCCTTTAGGGTATTTTAGGGTTTTACTGTCTTTTAGGGTTTACAGGGTATTTTAAGGTTCTTTAGGTTTCATGTATCTTTTAGTTTTTTCAGGTATTATATGGGTTATTTGTTGGTTTTAAGTAGTTTTTGTGTCTCTTAAGGGTTTTAGGGTTCTTAATGTATTTTATGGGTTTTGGAATGTATTGGGGATTTTTAAGGGTTTTGAGGACTTTAAGGATAAAGGATTTTAAGGTCTTTTATGTGGTTTTGACTATTTCAAGGGTTTTATGGGTTTTTATGGTTATACTATTTTATTTAGGGTTGTTAGGATTCATGACCATTATTGAGGTTTTAGAATAATTTGGGTTTTAAGGGTTTTCAATGTTTTTATGTTTTTTAGGATTTGTTGTGTTTTAGGGGTTTTAGAGTTTCAATCATTTGAAAATGTTTTAGGGGGATTTTGGGGTTTTAGGGGTTTTATTTCGATGTTTAGGCTTATTCAGGTTTCCAAGGTTCTTATTGATTTTAAGGGTTTGTAGTTATTTTTTAGTTTTTAGTTGTTTATATAATTTAATAATATTTAGTATTTTTAAATGTTTTTATGGGTCGTAATATTTTATGGTTTTTAGCAGATTTTAGGTTTTCTTAATGGTTTCAGAGTTTTTTAGGTTTTTAGGGGTTTTGTTTTTGTTCGGGTGTTTTTAGGGGGTATACGTCTTTTTATTGTTTTTAGAGATTATAGGGTTTTATATAATTTTTTATGGTTTTTGTGATTTTATGGATTTTAATGGGTTTTATTGGCATTTCATGTTTTTATGGAATTATGGATTTTAGGGTTTTATGGTTATATTGTTTTTTACTATTATAGTTTTTAGTGCATTGTTTGATTTTTTGTGTAATTCAGTTTTTAGGGGGTTTAAGGGTTTTTTTGGGTTGTTTTAGGGGTTTTCCTAGGTTTGTTTGGTTTTTATAGGTTTTTAGGTGTTTATGGGTTTATAGGGTTTAAGGGATTTTTAGTGTTCTTTAAGGGTTATTTATTTATTTATTTATTTATTTATGTTTTTATGGTTTTATAGTTTTTATGGTATTTAGGGTTTTAAAGGATTTCATGTGTTTTTTTATTTTTATGGGTTTCTAGGGGATTTTTATGGTTTTTACAGTAATAATAGTTTTAAATGTTTTTAGGGGTCTTGAGGTTTTTCCCAAATTTTTATGGTTTTCAGGTTTTATGGTTTATGGATTTTTAGGGTGTTTTGAGTATTTATGGTTTTAGGGGTATTGGTGTTTTTATGGTTTTTAGTGTTATTAAAGGTTTTTGGAGTTTGGGGTTGTGTTTTCTAGGATTTTATAGTGCATAAGGGACCTTCGGGGGTTTCTAGTATTTTCTGTTTTTAATATTTCTAAAGATTTAAATGAGTTTTTATCATTTTTACATTATTATGTGGTTTCGTTGTATTTTAAATGGATTTGGGTTTTTAATATTTTATCTAATTTTTAGGGGTTTTAGGGATTTTCGGTTTAAGGGTTTTGTGGGGGTGGGGGTGGGGGGGTTGGGGTAGGGTTTTGTGGAATTTAGGATTTTTATGGTTTTCTTGAAAAAAATTTATCTGTTTTTCAGGATTTCGATTTTTTGGATTTTAAAATATTTAGTCTATGAAAGGTTTTAGGGTTTTTGGTTATGTTATTGAGTTTTATATTTTTTTAGGGTTTAGGGTTTTTAAGTATTTTTTTAATTTTTTGTGTTTCAGTGGCTTTTAGGGATTTTGAGGGTTTTAAGGGATTTAGTTGTTTTATTGAGTTTTATGGGAGGAGTGTGGGGGTGTTAGTGTTTTAGAGGTTTATTGTGTTTTAAATTGTTATTGGGTGTTTTTAAGGTTTTTATTGGTTTTTATGGGGTTTAGGATATTTTATGGACCTTATGGGTTTTTAAGATGTTCTTAGGTCTTTAGTGTTTTTGGTGTTTTTTTGGTTTATGGTTTTATGGTTTCACGAGTGTTTCTAGGTTTTCAAGGTCATCTTATGGGTTTTCAGGGTTTTTATTTGTTTAGTGTTTTTAATGAGTTTAGGCTGTTTTACAGTTCTTAGGGTTTTTGGATTTTTAGGGATTTGGGGTTTCTAAACTATTATTGGTTCATGGTGTTTTATTCTTTATAATGGGTTTTTGGGGTTTCAAGGATTTTTTATATTTTTTGGGGATTCTTAGTTTTTATGTTTTTTACGGTTTTTAGCCTTTTTGTGTTATTTAGTGGTTTTAGGGTTATTTAGGCTTTTGAGGGGTTTTACAATTTTTATGGGTTTCGGGTATTTAGTGGTTTATTAGGGGTTTTATGGGTTTTTATTATGTTTAATGGGTCTTAATTTAATTTAATGGTTTTATAGTGTATTTTGGTTTTATGGCTTTTATGGTTTTAAGGGGTTTTATGTAATTTAAGGCTTTTAAAAAAAATTATGGTTTTTAGTGGTTTAGGGGTTTTCAGAATTTAATGGGATTTTTGATTTTTAGGTGTTTTAAGGGGTTTTAGGTTTTAAATTAGTTTTAATTTTTTTTAGTTTATTTTATGGGGATTTAGGGTTTTGAGGGTTTTGGGTAGTTTTAGGGTTTTGGGATTTTATAGAGTTTTTAGTATTTTTAGGATTCTTAGTATTTTTCTGGCCTTTTAGGGGTTTCATCATTTTTATGTGTTTTATAGTTTTTTGGCGTTTTCAATGGTTTTTCATGGTTTTTAGTTTTTCCAAGGGTTTTTAAAGGCTTCATAGATTTTTATGTTTTTAAGGTGGTTTTCCATTTTGTGTGTTTCTTGTAGGGGTTTTTTGGGTTTGTAGAGCCTTTTATCATTTTTAGGGTTTCATGAGCTTTTATTCCATCAGGGTTTTTTATTTCTAGGTTCATAATAATTTCATGGTTTTAATAATTTTTGGGGTTTTATGGGGTTTAGGGTTTGGATAGGGTTTTCAGTTGTTTTTTAGTTTTTCAGTTTTTTAGAGTTCTTAAGGTCATTTATGGGTTTTTGGGGTTTTTCTGGTTTTTTCGGGATTTAATGTTTTTATGACATTTAGGCATTTTTGTGGGTTACATGGGGCTTTAATTTTGTATGGAAATTTATATTTTTTAGGGATTCTGGATTTTAGGGGTTTTCAGCGCTGTTAGGAGTTTTTTTAGATTTTTTGA
The DNA here is from genome assembly GCA_963277665.1 of Viscum album. NCBI lineage: Eukaryota > Viridiplantae > Streptophyta > Magnoliopsida > Santalales > Viscaceae > Viscum > Viscum album. The sequence goes on from OY728120.1 coordinate 2,122,661,783, forward strand.
GTTTTTGGGCTTTTTAAGGATTTTACAGGTTTTGACGTTTTTAGGTGTTTAGGGTTTTTAGGGTTTTAGATTTTTTATGGGTTTTAGGTGTTTTAGGATTTTTCAGATTTGTAGGATATCATTGGTTATTTTAGTGTTTTTAGGGTATTTTAATGGTTTTTACAGTTTTATAGCGACTTTTAATGTATTTTACATTTTTAGGATCAATTAACATTTTTTGGGATTTGTATAGAGTTTTTATGATTTTTATGGTCATTTAGTATATTAATTGTTTTAGGGTATTTATGTTATTCTAATGGTTCAAGGGTCCTTTAGGGGTTTTATGACGATTTAGGATTTTTTTGGGGTTTTTACGAGTCTTCTAATGTCATTTAGGAGTTTTTTGGTCTTTTTGAATTTTTAGTTTCCTTTAGGGTATTCTGGATTTTTTGGTACCTCTAGTGATTTCTGGAACCTGTAATATTTTTGGGGGTTTTTTGGTCATTATAATTTTGGGGGGTTTTAAGGCCTTTTAGGGTATTTATGGACCTTTTGGGTTATTAGTGTCTTTTAGGGTCTTTTAGGGTTCAGAGGGAATTTTAGTTTTTAGGGGATTTTAGTGTTTTATGGTTTTTATGGACATTACTATTCTTAGGGGTTTTAGTGTTCTTAGTGGTTTAATGGGTATTCAATTTTTATGGTTTTTTTGGGGGTTTTAGGTATTTAGGGTTTTATGATTTTAGGGGTTTTATGTTTTTAGGGGTTTAGGTAATTTAGGGTGTTTTTGGGATTCTTATGATTTTTAGTGTTTTATGATCCTTTAAGTTTTTTAGGGTTTTTATGGTTTTAACGTGTTTTCATGGTTTTTTGGGTTTTTATTGTTTATAATGTTTTTAGTGGATTTTATGGGTTTTATGGATTTTATGGGTTTTTATGTTTTCTAGGTGGTTTTAGTGTTACTATTGTTTTTAGGGTTTTAGGGATATTAATGGTTTTAGTTTATTGTATTAAGGTTTATTAGTGTTTTAGGGGTTTTTAGTGTTTTCCGGGTTTTTAGAGAATTTTAAGATTTTTATTATTTTTAATTATTTTGGTTTTTTAGGGTTTTTATATTTCAAGTGGTTTTTATAGTTTTTGGGGGTTTTAGGGTGTTTATGGGTTTAGGGGGATTTTTTTCCTAGGGCTTTTTGGGATTTTTGGAGTTTGTACAATTTTTTAGTGGTTTTCATGTCTTATTATGGGTTTTTTGGTTTTTACTATTTTTAAGGGTATTAGGGTTTTTAGGGTTTTATGGTTTTATTTATTTTCAATACTTAGGATTTTTAGGGATTTTAAGAATGTTTTCGTGTTTGTAGGGTTTTATGGGTTTTATAATTTTTATGGTTTTTTGGGTTTTTAAGGATTTAGGACTATTTGGATTTTTATAATTTTTTCTATGTGTTTGTGGGGTCAATTTGACTTTTTATGGTTTTTTAGATGCTCTTAGGGGTTTTTAGGTTTTTATTGATTTTTTGTGTTTTTAAGGTTTTTGGTTTTTTTTTGTTTTTAGGGTTTTATGGGGTTTTTGTGTATTTCGGGTTTTAAGGGGGTTTGGGTTTTTATAGTATTTTAGTATATTTATGTTCTGTTAGTGTATTTAGGGTTTTTGGGTCTTTACGGATTTTATGATTATTTGGGTATTTTAGGGCTTTTAGTTGGTTTTAGGAGTTTTTTTTTGGCTTTTTATTGTTTTTCATGATTTTCATAGTATTATTAGGGTCTTCAGAGTTTTTAGGTTTATTTGGGGATTTCCATGGTCATTTAGTGTTTTCATGTGTTTTAGGTGTTTTAGTTTTTACGGTATCCTGTGATTTTATATGTTTTAGGATTTTATGGGTTTTAGGGGGTTTGGGTGGGTTAGGATTATTTATGGCTTATATGGTTTTTAGGGGTTTTATTGTTTTTCAGGTTTTTGGGGTTTTTATTTTTTATATTGTATGTTTGTGATCTTTTAGGGGTATATGGTTTTAGGGTATTTAGGGTGTTTTGTGGTTTTTTAGCATTTTAAGGGTTTAATATTTTTTTAGTTTTTAATGGTTTTTAGGGGTTTTAGGGTTTTTAATGTTTTTAAGGGTTTTAGCGGTTTTCTAGTTTTTTTAGATTTTTAGGTGTTTTAGGGTTTTATATTTTTTATGAGCTCTGATGTTTTTAGGTGTTTTTAGGTGTTTTAGTGGTTCTTAGTGTTTTATTGGTTTTTTTGTTTTGGGGTATTTATGATTTTTTAGGTTTTCAGTGGTTTCAGGGGTTTTTTTATCATTCTTTAGGGTTTTTTTGAGTTTTAGGGTTATGGGGGTATTTTTGGGTTTTTAGTTTTATTTATCATTTTAAAGTGTTTTTAGGATTTTTAGGTGTTTTAGTGGATTTATTTATTTTACAGGGTTTTTAAGTTTTTACTAGTTTTTAGGGGTTTTTGGGGGGTTTTAGGGGTTATAATCGAGTTTTGGGTTTTAGGGGTTCACTGGTATTTTAGTGTTCTTTGTGATTTTGGTTCAAGGAAGATGTGAGGGTCAGGCTATTATCGACCCCATCAAAATTTATTAGGGAAAAAAAAGACACAGAATAAAAGGGAGGGGCGAGGTTAATCAACCCACACCAAAAAGCCCTTAACAAACACACACCGAAAGATCGAAAAAATAAAAAATCGAAAAAAGAAAAGACACAATGCCAAACTCACAACAGCTTCAACACCTTCTCAGCCAATTCCAGCAGTCAGCAGCACCATCACCCCATTATCACTTCCCATCCAAGCAGAAACCAGAATCAAAGGCCCACATCCATGCAGCGACCAGTGTCCAATCTCACATGTTCCAGTATCCAACACCTTCTCTCCAAGAAGCTCCGACATAAGAAGCTCCATCATCCAGCATTCACAAGCAATCAGGAGCACACGACTAACCAAATACCAGCGTCCAAACTCACAAAAACCAACATACAACACCTTCTCACCAAGAAGATCCACCGCCATCAGCACAAAACCATCAACACCAAAGTCATAAATCTCCCCTTCATCACTTCGGGACGAAGTAGCAGCTCCACAGCACCCAAAGGCAGAACAAAGTGCAACACCACTCAGCAAAACCAATAGCTGGCATCCACATCGAACAAAATCCAAGCCAGCTTCGCCACCACGTAGTAGAAAAACAACCATCGCCAACACCGACATCAATAACCATAGACCAGTTCCCACAATGAACAAACCCAAAACAACCATAGCACAGAAAACTACAGGTAGCAGCCAAACCGCAGCACTAAAGCAACTCCCGCTCAGAAAACCAAGACAAACTCATCTACGCAAGAAACAAGCGGCATCCTCCGAAAAACGATGGCACCAAAACTCCAGAATTAACAACAAAAACATCACCACCTCCAATCCAATCAGATCAAAACAACTTGAAACACAAAAAACAAAAACCATCACATCCAAACCCATCATCTCTCAAGGAATCAAAGCTCAACATCCAGCAATCTAGGCCATTGGACTGAACGACATCTAGCATTCCACAACTCATAGCAAAATTGACCGCATACCACTAGCATGTGCGCATCAAAATTCATCAATACCATTTCAAAAAAACTGGATGATTCATAACCAACATCACAACCATGAAATAGGAGGACATAATATTCCAAAAGCTCAAACCTGATCTAGCATCAACAGCATGGAGCAGAGACGAAGCCGAGAGATTTGGGAGAGCACGAACCTGCATCTGCTTCACAAATCAAGGAAAGGATCAAACCAGAATATAAAAAAAACCTTCGAAAACATGGGGTCGGGAAATGGAGAGATGAAAGAATAAAAAAATTTCGTTGCCTTTTCCTTTGATCTAGACAACCCCATTGAAGACTGATGTTTCCAAGATCTCCCCCTATGAGTAGGGGTTGATAAGGGATCCAGTGCCGACACACTAGTCAACTCTGTCGCTTGCCGAAGCCGAGGGGTACTTCTCACCTTTGTTCCAGAGAACGTATCCAAGGCCCTCCATCACCGAAACCCCAATCCGCATTGAGATCTCCCTCCAACATCATGAGAGGGAAGGTCTGGGATGATTGTAGAAACCCCGATCCGCGCCGCCCCATGGAAATGCCGAAGAGCAACTGCCTCACCGAGAGACTCTACATCTACCCACCACCGCCACATGCACCCCCCCCCCACAAGGCTGAGAGGGAAGGGGAAAAGGACCAGCACCACCATTTTAATGGGAACCCGATGAAAACCCTAGAATTCACCTCAAGGGGGAGAGAGCACCATGAGAGTGTTCCCCCATCTTCTTCCTTTGTGGTTTTGGGGAGTTTAAATGTGTTTAGATATTTTCAGGGGTATTTTAAGTATTTAGGGTTTTTTGGGGTATAGAGGAATTTATTATTTTTATTTTGTTTAAGGGTATTTAGGGGTTTTAAATGAATATTTACCTAATTTTGGGTTTTTGTTGTTGCTTAGGGTTTTTAGGATGTTTTATGTTTTTAGGGGTTTTTGTAGTTTTAGGGTATTTTATGGGTTTTAAGGGGATTATCATGGGTTTTAATTATTTCTTTTTTTTATGGTTCTTAAGGGATTTCAGGGATTTAGGTATTTTTTAGTGTTTTAAAATATTTTTAGTGGTGTTGATTATTTTTATAGTGTTAGGGGTTTTATGGTATTATTATTATTTTTTAGGATTTTAGGGGGTTATAGATTTTTTTTAAGGTGTTTTAGGGATTTATGATTTATTGGAGGATTATAGTATTTTTATGTGGCTTTTTTGTTTTTTGTTTTTTATGGTTTTTGGGATTTTTGGGGTTTTTGTGTTTCTGGGTTTTTTGGGTTTTTGGAAGTTTAGGGTTTTATTGGTTATTTTAGAGTTTTATGGTTTTTAGGGGTTTTAGCATTATAATTATATTTAGTGTTTTAGGGTTATTTTGTGTTTTAAGGGTTTTTAGAGTTTTTAGGTGTTTAGTGTTAATTTAGGGGTATAGGTATTTTTACTGTTTTAAGTTATTTTACAATCTTCTCAAGGGTTTTTAGGTTTTTTTTGTTTTTATGGTTCTTTGGATTTATGGTATTTTTTTGGTTTTTTAATGTTTTATTATTTTTATGTAAGGGGGTTTTATAGTTTTTTTTAGGGGGTTTTAGGGTTTTAGGGGTTTTTAAACCTATTAAGGATTTTTTTAGTTTTAATGGTTCCTTAGGTTTTTTTTTGTTTTTTAGAGTTTATGGGTTTTTCATATTTTTAAGCGGTTTAGGGTTTTATAGTTTTCATGGGATTTTGGTTTATTTAGAATTTTTATTGTTTAAAAGGATTTTATTGGTCTTTTGGGTTTTTAGGGGATTTTACTGATTTCATGTCTTGTAGTGTTTTTTTGGGTTTTTTAGGATTTTTACAGCCATTTTGGGGTTTTAGGATTTTATTTTTTTAGGGATTGGGGGTTTTTAGGGGTTTTTCGGGTTTTTTGTGTTTTTTTTATTTTTTTATGTTAATGTATTTTATCATTTTTTGGGGTCTTTAGGGATTTTAGTGTTATATGTTTTTTATGTTTTATTAATAGTTTTTAAGGATTTAGGGGTTTTATAATTTTAATTAAGTTTAGATTTATTAGTATTGTAGATAATTTTTTGTTTTTAGTGGTTTTTGGAATTTTATCTGTGTATTTGGGGTTTTTTGTGTTCATTATATTTTGTGTTGTTATTGTGTTTTTTGGGGTTTTAGAAATTCAGTGGTATTAATTAGTTTTAGGGGGGTTTTAGGGGTACTTAGGTGTTATTAGGATTTTTAGGGATCTTTTGGATTTTTAGCGTTTTATGGTTTTTAGAGTATATCAATATTTTTCAATATTTTAATTGATTTATGAGGCTTTATAAATTTTAGTTTTTCTAATGTATTTTAGGGATTTCAAACGTTTTATGCTTTTTCAGGTTTTGTTTTTTTTGGGTATTTTGGTATTTTATGGGGTTTTATGTGTTTCAAAAATTTTATTGTAATTTGAGGTCTTTTCATGTTTTATTTTGTTTTCAGGGTTTCTTGTGTCTTTTAGTGTATTTATATGTTTAATTATTTTATAGGGTTATTTCATGTTTTTGAGGATTTTCTTTAGGTTTTTTGGTATTCCAGGGATTATTGTGATTTAGGTTTCATAGGTATTTATTGGTATTTTATGGGTTTTTTGGTTTTGTTTTAGATTATTTCATAATTTGATTTTTTATGGGTTTTTACTATTTTATGGGTTTTTGGGCATTTTTAGGTTTTTTTGTGTTTTTAGGGGTTTGAGGGTTTTTGGAGATTTTAGTGTTTTTATAGGGGTTTTATGGTCTCTCAGGGGTTTTAGGGTCTTTTATGGTTTTTATAGGGTTATTTGGGGTTTTTTAGGGATTCTAGTGATTTTATGGATTTTACGGTTTTTTCCTCCTTTCAGATTCTAGGGTAGTTTAGGACTTTTATGGATTTTAGAGTTTTAGAGGTCTTAGGGTTTTTATGTCTTTAGGAATTTTATGGAGTTTTATATTTTTTAGTGTTTTAGGTTTTTTAGAGTTTTTAATCATTTTTTGGGGTTTTGGGTTTTACAGTTTTTAGGTGGTTTTACGAGTTTTATGGTTTTAATAGGTTTCAATGATTTTAATGGTTTTTATGGGTTTTTAATTATTTGGGGTTATTTAGGGTTTTTGGTTTTCTTAGGGTCTTTTTAGGGGTTCTTATGGGTTTTATAGTTTTTAGGGTTTTAGGATTTTATTGTTTTTTGGAATTTATGGTTTCTTGTGGTTTTGGTATTTTTTTAGGGTTTTATGGTTTGTTATTTTTTATAGTTCTTTACACTTTCATGTGTTTTAATGGTTTTTGGGATCTGGGGTTTTGTTAAGGTTTTTTGGGGTTTTATTGTTTTGTAGGGTTTGTAATAGTTTTTGGGGTGTTTAATGTTATTTTAGGGTGTTTTATGTTTTTATTGTCTTCCATGCATTTATGGTTTTTGTGGTTTTTGTGGGGGGAGGGGTATTAGGTAAATTTTATGGTTTTTAGAATTTTTAGTATTTTTTAGGGTCTTTAAGGGGTTTAATGGTTTTAGGTATTTTAGAATTTTTTTAACTATTTTAAGGTTTTGTTGGGTTTTAAGGATTTTTGGGTTTTGGAGATTTTTTGGTGGTTATTGGAAGTTTAATGTGTTTTAGTGTCTATATAGGTTAATTTTTGATCTTTTAGGAATATTTGTAGTTCTTAGGTTCTTTAAGGGGTTTATTTTTTTTAGTGTTTTCAGGGTTTTTAGTTTTTTAGGGGTTTAGGGGCACTTATTTATTTTAGGGTTTCTTGAAACTTTATTTTTTATGTTATTTTAGGGTTTTTATATTTTTTAGGGGGTTTTAGAGGTTTCATAGGGTTTAATTGTGTCTTAGGGGTCTTAGGGTATTTTTATGTTTTTGGATATTCATAGGGGTTTTAGGGTCCCATAATGTTTTTAGGGGGCTTAGGGATTTTAGAACATTATAGGGATTTGAGGGATTTTAACAGATTTTAAAGGTTATTAGGTTTTTTTGGTTTTCAAGGGTCATTTTCATTTTTAGGGGTTTTATAGGTCATTAGGGGGTTTTATATATTATCAGAGTTTCTTGGATTATTTATGTTTTTAATGGATTTAAAAGGTTTTGGGGATTTTAGGGGGGGTTAAGATTATAATGATTTTTAGTATTTTCTAGTGTTTTAGGAATTAAATGGGTTTTAGGGATTTTTTATCATTTTATGTTCTTTTATAGTTTTTAGGGATTTCAGTGTCTTAGGAGTATTTAATATTTTTTGGGGTTTTATATTTTTATGGGGTTTTTGGTCTTTTGTTATTTTGTGGGGTTTTAATATTCCTTTGTGGTTTTAGGGATTTAAAGGAATTTATGGATTTTTTGGGGTTCAGGGTTATTAGTTCTTTTAGGATTTCATTTGTGTTTTAGTGTTTTACGGTTTTTAGGGGGTTATAGTCGGTTTCATGGGTTGTTATGGTTTTAGGTTCTTTGAGTGTTTTAGGAGTTTTTAGTTTTTTCAAATATAAATATTTTTTAGGGTTTTTATATTACTAAAGTAATTTGTTTTGGTGTTTTTTAAGGTTTTTATAATATTTTAGAGTTTTTATGTTTTTTGGGTTTTAAGGGATTTTAGGGTTTTAAGGGGTTTTGGGTTTTTTATGGTTTATAGTACTTTAAGGGATTTTTTGGTTTTTTGCGGTGTTTAGGAATTTTCTATGGATTTTTTGTGGTTTTAAGATGTTTTGGGTTTATTTTAGAGGCTTTTCGTGTTGTTGAGGGTTTTTACATGTTTTTATAGTTTTTAGTGTTTTTAGGGTTGTGTTGGATTTTAATTTTGTGGTGTTTTTAGGGGTTTTTGGTGTTTTAGGTTTTAAGGAATTTTTAGTGGATTTATGGTTTTTATGGGGTGTAGGTTTTGGGTTTCTATATTGTTTAGGGTGTTAAGGTGATTTTTTGGGACCTTTAGGTTTATAGGGATTTATGGTCTTTTAGGGGTTTTAATGTTTTTAGGGTGGTTTATGGTTTTAATTTTTTTTTTGTATTTTTAGTGTTTTAAAAGTATTTTAGTTTTTTTATGGTTTTTTTGAGTCTAGGTTATTTATTCTTTTTAGGGGGGTTTTGGGTTTAAGGGTTTTCTTATGGGCTTCAGGGTTTTTCAGTGTTATTTGGTTTTTAATTGTTTAAATGCACTTTTTTTCATTTTTTGAGTTTGTAGTGTTTTATGTGATTTTTGTGGGTTTTTAGGGTTTTAGATTTTATTATGGTTTCTAGAATTTTTTATAGTTTTTTTTGTGTTCTAATGGTTTAGGGTTTTTAGGTGTTATAAGGTTTTTTGGCGTTTGATTCGGTTTTTAGGGATTTTATCATTTTAGGGGTTTTAGGTTTTTTACGAATTTTTGAGGTTTTTAGGGGTTTGAATTGGTTGTAGGGTCTTTTGTGGTTTTAAAGGTGTTGAAGATCATTTAGGGGTTTCTTTGGGTATTTAGGGTTTTTAGGCGTTTTAGGGTTTTTGAGGGGTTTTAGGGGTTTTCATGGTTTTGAAGGGCTTTAATGTTTTTTTTGTTTTTTGCTGTTTTTGGGATTTAGTAATTTTTAAGTGGTTTTTTTATTTTTTAGTGTTTTATAGTTTTCTAGGATTTTGGAGTTTCTTGGGGCTTTAGGGAACAAAATACATATTTCCAATCATGCTTGTTCCCCCATAATTTAACAAAAAGTAAAGGAAAGGAAGTAAAAAATAGCTAGGGCCAAAAACCCTGAAGAAAAAAATAAATGTCAAAACGATAAACAACACCACTATAAAAAAATCGTAAATTTCTCCATCATCTATTAAAACCAATACAGACTTCAGGTCTTCCAGTTCCATGAAGAGCACCAAATACATGTCTTTTAGTCTTTGTTCCTCCAAAGTACTATTAGAACGAGAGGAAAACTTGTCTGAATGCTCTCTCTTGGTATCATTAGAATTCTATTTAAAGGACTTAGAAGAGGACCTGGTAGCCATGGGATTTGTCAGGGTGGAGTTGTCCTTCCTTGGAATCCTCTTTGGGGGAGAAAATATGAATCCCTATGGAACATTATCCATCTCAAGTAACATGAAATCACTGGCCACACTCAGGGCCTCAGATTGGTGCCTCTATCCTTCCTGTCATCGTCAGCAAAATCCAACCATCTTCCTTACTGAAGATTATCATTATGTCCTACATTTCTGGGATCACCGACAGTAGTTGTGATAATGGAATGGAAGATGTGCGGATATATTATTCTGGCCCTCAAAATTTATTATAAAAGAGAGGCAATAGACAAGAGAGGGGTGGGGTCAAATGATCCACACACAAAATCCCTTAATAACCCCAAACACAGAAAAACTAGAAGCCCAAAAAACACAGAAAATCCAAACAATGACGAAATTCACAATCATCTCCATCAGAACCTCCCAACCAATCAGCAACCAACATATCACATCACATAGTCCATCATCTATAACCTTCAACATCAACATCTCCTTCACCACTTTCTAGGTACATGGTATTCCTCCCATCCAATAACAAAAATCATCCAACAACTCTAATTCTAGCATCTAGTACCATATACATAGACATCTCCCAACATACCGCATATCAGATTTCAGCCACCAGCAACACCTAACCAATCATCCAGTACATGACGACCAATATTCTTCCATTGTTATCAGAAAATGCCCATAGTAACTCATGAGAAGACCAGTCACTGCATATAAATAGCACTGCCATGGATTCACAACCAATCCATCCACACCCCTAACCAGCACTAGAAAAAATCAGTAACACCTTTTTCACCACCTCTTGACATGGAAAATTACAACTAGTATCACGTAATCTAGAATTCATCTCCTCCAACCCAAAAGATACCCAGCACCAAAAAATTGCATCCAGAAGCTACAAACAAACATCATAGAAAAACACAACAAACAAAATTTTATAGTGGCTCCCCCTTATGCTATAATCAAGATGCATAAACAAAATTCTAGAATAGGAGCCTCCAAAATTGATTCATTACAGCACCCATATATACACTAAGACCAGAAATATCAATCAAATAAAAACATCGAGTAGTGCCTCATGACACGTCCTCAGACCAGCATCCCACAAAAGTAATACAACACCTTAAAAGAACTAAAACCACAACAATGTACCTGTATGATGTTATAAAGGTGACACCCAATGAGCCCAAGCTGCAACACGAGTAGATGCCGTGGAGACCACCTAAAAAAATAAAAAAAAAAAATAAGAGGTCGTAGGTTTGAAGAACTTTCTAAGAGAAATCCCTAAGTATGAAACTGACTATAGACCATGCCACCGATGAAACCGTCTTTAGCGAAGATGACTTAGACCCCATCGACCCATCTGTAGACACTTTAGATCTAGAATCTCCTCTGGGATCCACAACTGATTTCTCGCAACGTTACATTCTAAACTAAAAATATCTTAATACACAAAAGATCGTGGAACCTCTATAGTTGTCAAATCCCAATCACACCACAGAAGATGATAAGACCCGCAATGATTTGAAACCAAAGGCCTGAACAAAGACACCTTCCAGGGATGTTGTGGCATCCAATGATAGGAGACCACCACCACCTTGACACAAAAGCACGCTTCTGGGGAAGACGTTCTCTGAGAACCAGCAAGAACTGATGAACCATAATCAAAGCCATGATCACAATCTAGTTGAGAGCCTAGATGTTGCGTCGAGTAAGAGAGAGAGTCTAGGGAGTGCACTGCCATATCCTAGAGGTTTTTACAAGCTGCGCTAAGGGATTTTAGTGTTTTTTTTTAATTTTAGTGGTTTTAATTTTATGTACTGGTCATCTGGGTTTTTAGTGGGTTATTTGGATTTTAGGTTTTTAGTGTTTTTGTGTGTGTTGTTTTTATGTTTTAAATTTGTTTTATGGGTTTCGGGGTTTATTTTTGTGTTTTTTGGTTTCTAATGGTTTTTCTAGTTATGATTTTTTGTAGGATTTTTTGGGGTTTTAGGGGTATTATGGTTTTTACGGGTTTATTGTTTTTAGGGTGTTTAGGGTTTTTTATGCTTCTTTTAGGGTCTAAAGGGTTTTGGGGTTATTTTTTTGGTTATCAGTGGATTTAATGTTTTCAGAGTCCTTTAGTGGGTTTTAGGGTTTTTTAAGGAATTTTTAGGGTTTTAGGGTTTTAGGTTATTAGTCTTTTTTTAAGATTCAAATGGGGTTTATGTTTTTAATGTTTTATGTGATTCGAGGGGTTTTAGTGGATTTAGGGGTTTTTGGATTTTTAGGTGTTTTATCCAGTTTTTATGGTTTTTATGATTTTTAGGGTTTTAGGGTTCTTTACGGTTTTAGGGGTTTTTATGTGTTCTTGTCACTTTAGGGTTTTTTTTGTTTGGGGGGGGGGGTTAGGTTTTTTAGTGTTTTTATGGGTTTTTAGTGTTTTTATTGTTTTTTTGGTTTTATTGTTTTATGTGTTTCTTGGGTCTTAAGTGTTTTAAGATCTTTTAGGTGTGTTTATGTTTTTTTGGGAGTTTTATGGTTTTTATGGTATTTTAATGCTTCATTAATTTTTGAAACATCAATTAATTATTAGGGGTTTAGTTTTATTATGTTATTTTAGGAGTTTTAGGGTATTTTAGGGGTTATTGGTTGTTTTTTGAGTTGTTAGGGTCATTTATAGTTTTTATGTTTTTTAGGCTTCTGTTGGAATTTTTGTATATTCAGCGACCATTACAGGATTTTTTAGGGTCCTTTAGGTTTTTTAGATTTTTTTTCATTTTTACGGATTTTAGGTGATTTTAGGGTTTTATAGGTTTTTAGTATATTTATGATTATTTATGGTTTTTAGGGTTTTTAGTTTATTTAATATTTTTTTGGTGTTTATGCTTTTTTCTATTTTTAGTGTTCTTATGTATTTTAATTGGTTTTATAAGTTTCTAGGAATATTGTGGATTTTATAATCATTTTGTTTTCTTAGGGTTTTTAGGTTATTTTAGTGGGATTTTTTTGGGTTTTTAATGGATTTTAGGGGGTTTTAGGTTCTTCTAGGGGTTCTTTTGGTTTTTAGGGTCATTTTGGGATTTCACATGGGTTTTTTTTTGTTTTATTGTTTTATTGTTTTTTAGGATTACACTGGGGGTTATGGTTTCTTGGGGTTTCAAGGGTTTTATTATCGTAGTTTAGTTTTCCTTTGGGTTTAAAGGTTTTAATGGTTTAAGGAGCTTTTGTGGTTTTTTAGCTTTAAATATTTATAGGTTTTTAATGATTTTAGGGATTATAGGGGTATTTTGGTTCTTTTAGATTTTTAAAATTTAGTGTTTATTAGGGTTTTTATAAATTTTGAGGTTTTTTGGATTCATAGGGCTTCTTGGGTTTTAATGGTTTCTAGGGTTTTTTGGGTTTTTAGGGTATTTGATGTTTTAAGAGATTTAGAGTTTTTAGGTTGATTTTTTGTTTATTTGTTTTTATGATGTTTTTAGGTTATTAAGGTGGTTTTAGGGTCTTATTTGTTTTAGGGTCTTTTAGGGGATTTATAGTCATTTAGGTTATTTTAGGGGTTTTAGGTTCTTCTGGGATTTTATGTTTTCGGGGGAATTTTCGGATTTTTTGGTTTTTTAGTATTTTAGAATTTTTTTTTGGTTTTTAGGGTTTTTATGGTTATTTAGTTTTTCTTGTTTTTGAGGGTTTTTTTTTATTATTTTTAAGGTATTTCATATTTTTAATCATTATTATATTTTTAATTATTTTTAGTGGTCCAAATTGGATTTTATGTGGGTTTTATTTTTTCTTAGGGTTTTTATAGGTTTTAATAGGTTTTTAGTTTTTGATAGGAATTTTTGGGTTTTAAGGTATTTTAGGTGTTTTTTAAGATTTTTAGGGGTTTCTGGGGGTTTAGTGGTTTTCAGGTGTTTTTTGTAATTTTAGTCTTTTAGGTAGTTTATGGTTTTTAGGGTTTCAAGGTTTTTATGGTTTTTATAACTATTTAGTGTTTTTTAGGGATTCTTTTGGGTTTTAGATATTTTTGGGTTTCATAGGTTCATCCATTGTTTTTAGGGATTTTTACAATTATTAGCATCATCAATTTTTTTTATTTTTTTATGGTCCTTAAGATTTTTGGGATATTTTCTAGGGATTTTTGTCTTTTTTGGGTTTTAGGTATTTTAGGGGTTTTATTGTTTTTAGGTCCTTTTATGTTTTTATGGGGTTTATTTTTTTTTTGGTATTTGTGGTTACTTATTGTATTTATGAAAATTTAATTGTTTTATAGTTTTAAGGGATTTTTTGGATTATCTAGTTTGGGGGGTTTAGATGTTTTTATGGGTTTTTTAAAAAATTAAGGGTATTTTTTTAGGTTTTATGGTTTTTAGAATATTTTTAGTTTTAGGGTATTTTTAGTTGTTTTGGGTATTTCAATGAGTTTATCTATTTTTGGGATTTTAGTATTTCTTCAATCATTTGCAGTTTCCTAGGGTTATTCTGGTTTTTAATGAATTTTCTAGTCTTTTTTTTATATTTTTAGGTTTTTAAAATTTTAGGGTTTCTTTTGGTTTTTATGGTGTGGAGGGTCTTTTTAGATTTTTTGGTTTTTCACAATCTCTTAGGGTTTTAGGGGTTTTATTGTATTTTTGGTGGTTTTGTGGGTTTTAGGGTTATGTCAGGGTTTTGTGGGTTTTACTGTCCTTTAGGTTTTTATGTGGTTTTTAGAGTCTTTTAAGGGGGTTTATGACCCATTAGTTCTTTAGTGGGTTTTTAGGCTCCTTTAGGGGTTTTTATGGTTTTATGGTTTGTATGTGTTTTAGGGATATCAATTTGTTTGTGGTTTTTATGGTTCTTCTGAGTTTTTAGCGATTTTGGGCTCTTTAGTATTTTTAGGATCTTTAGACTCATTTATGGATTTTGGGTATTTAAGGTGTTTTATATTTTTTATGTTTATTTAGTTTATTTTATGTTTTAGTTTTTTTAATTTTTTTTTGGTTTCTTATTGGGGGTTTTTAAGACTCTGATGGTCTTTTTGAGAGTTTTGGGTATTTTGTGTATTTTATGGTTTTAATTATTTATAGAGTATTAATTTTTTTTTAATATTTTATAGTGTAGTATGGGTTTATATATGGTTTAAGGGTTTTAGGTTTTTATGGTTTTTTTAGTTCTTTGGGGTTCTAGTTTTTTATGGATTTTAGGTTCCTTGGTTTATTGTGTTTCTGGCATCCATCATAGGTTTTCGGGGTTTTTAGGATTTTTAAGTTTTTAAGTGTTTTCAAGGTTTTTAAAAGTTTTTTGTGTTTTTATGAATTAATGGTGTTTATTAAGGGTTATAATGGCTATACGGGTTTTGGGGGTTTTATGGTGTAAAGGGGTTTTAGTGTACTCAAGGTTATACTGTTTTATAGTTTTGATGGGGGTTTATATTTTTTAGTTTTTTTTGGATTCCAAGGTGGTTTGGGTTTTTATTGGTTTTTGGGTTTTTAGGTGTTTGAAGGTACTTTATTATTGTTAGGTGTTTTGAGTTTTTGGGTATTTTTGTGTTTTTTTGGTTATTAGGATTTTTATGGTTTTATGGAATTTTATAGTTTTTAGGGAATTCTTATAGTTTTTAGGGTTTTTATGCCTATTTAGGGATATTAGTGGGTTTTTGGTTAATTTAGGGGTTTTAGAGGTTTTTGTGTTTTAGTGGTTTTCATGGATATTTATATGTTTTTATGGATTTTAATGTTTCTAGGTCTTTGTAAGGGTATTATTAATTTTATGGTTTTAAAGATTTTACAGAGTTTTTAGATAGTTTTAGGGTTTTATGGGTTTTATGGGTTTTCATTAAATTAGTGTTATTTTGGGGTATTATGGAACTTTGTGATTTATTTGGGTTTTTAGGGAGTTTTTGGGTTTTTGGGAATTTTTTGAGTTTTTTAATGTTTTACTGGGGTTTTAGGGGATTCACGATTATTAGGGTTATTTTAAGTTTTTTATGGATTTTTAGAAATTATGAAATATTTTTAATAAGATTTTGGTTTATTTATCGATTATTATTGTTTTTAGGGGTTTTAGGGTTTTTATATATTTTAGTGTGTTTTAGAGTTTTCTAAGTGGTTTAAGGGATTTAAGGTGTTTAAATGGTTTTTATGGGCTATAGGGTTCCTATCCTTTTTTTAGGTTTTTAGATATTTTTAGGGTGTTTAGGGTTTGGGGGTTTGGGGGTTTTATTTTCTTATTAGTTTTTGGGTTTTTTCATGTTTTAAACATCTTTTAGGGTTTCAGGATTTTAGTGGTTTTATATGTTTTTTTAGTTTTTTAGATTTTTTAGTGATTTTATGTTCATTTTGGGGTTTTAAGGCTTTTAAATTGTTTTTAGGGTTTTTTTGTGGTTTTAAGGTTCTTAGAGATTTTAAGGTCTTTTACCATTTTGGTTTCTATGGTTTTGGGGAATTTAGGGGTTTTAGGGGTTTAAAGGTATTTTAAGGTTTTTAATGGTTTTAGGGTTTTAATCAATTATAAAGGGTTTTAGGGTTTTTAGTGTTTTTAGTGTTTTCCTGGTATGTTATGAATTTCTTGGGTATTACAGGGGTGTTGAGTTTTTTAGGGATTTAATGTTAATTTATGTTTTTTGGGGTTTTTTGTTTTTGGTTTTTTCAGGATATAGGGATTTTATGATGGTTTTATAGTTTTTAGGGTTTTTTGATTTGTAGGTTTTCTTCGGTTTTAGGGTTTTTAGGGAATTGGGTTTTTTATGTTCTTTAAGGATTTATATGTTTTAGTTTCGTTATGATTGTTTAGGGTTCTTATGGTTTTTAGAGTCTTTTAATGGTTTTAGTGATATTTATGGTACATAGGGTCTTATAATGTTTTTGGGTCTGTCAGAGTTTTTTAGTATTTTTTGGGTTTTAGGGGATTTTCGGGTATTTTAATGTTTTTTGGGACATTCAGAGGTGTTAGATTTCTTATGGGTAATTGGTTTGTTCAGGGTTTTATGATTTTTATGGTGGTTTAAGGGATTTTGTTATTTTTTTGTATGTTTTGGAATTTAAGGGGTTTTAGGGGATTTTAGCGTGTTTGGGGGTTTCACGCATTTAGGGTTTTAAGGGGTTCCAATTTTTTTTAATTTTTTTCATGTTTTTTTGGGGATTTTTTTGGTTTTTAGAGGATTTATGGTTTTTAGGAATTTTAGATTTTTTAGGGGTTTTCCCTTTTTTGGGACATTTAGTGTTTTTAATGGTTTATAATGTATTTGTATTTTTTAGTTTCTATTAATTTTTCTAAGGAATTATGGGTATTTTAGGGATTTTTATGTATTTCCAGTGGTTTTATCGGTTTAATGGTTTTGGGTCTTGTAGGGTTTTAATAGATTTTATATTAATTTAGGTTTTTTTATGGTTTTGGGGCCTTTTGGGGTTTATTATGTGTTTTTTTGTTTTGAAGGTTCTTTGGGGGGGTTTTAGAGTCTTTTAGTATGTCTTAGGGTTTTGAGGGCGTTTTTAGGATTTTTAGGGTTTTTCGATTTTTTAGGGTGTTTTAGCATCCATTAGGATGTTTTTCGTGTTTTTTAGAGTTGTATATTTAAGAGTTTTAGGGTTTCCTTAGGGTTTTTGGGTTGTTTTTAGGTGTTTCATTAGGGTTTTTGGGTTTTAGGGTTTTTAGGTTGTAGGTTTGTTTATAGTTTCATTGGGTTTTTATGTGTTGGTTTTATTTAGTGTTTCTAGTGTTTTATCATTGTGTAGGGTTTTTTAGAGTTTTTAGGGTTTTATGGTTTTTTGAGTTTTTTGGTTTTTTGGGTATTTATTTTTTTATGGGTTTTCGGGATATAGGGATTTTTGTATGTATAGTGTTTTTAGTGGTTTGGCTGTTTTTAATGGGTTTTTGGTTTTTTTGAGTATTTAATGTTTATAGTTGTATTTTAGGTTTTAGGGTTTTGTTGTGTTTTCAGTTTTTTGTGGGATTTTGTGCTTTTAGAGTTTTTTAGGGTCTTTTAGTTTTTTTAGTGTTGTAGGTTCTTTTAGGTGCTTTATGGGTTCTAAAGGTTTTCTTGGTGGGTATTATAGTTTTAGTGTTTTTTTTTATTTTAAACATTTTCTTGGGTTTTAGGTTTTTTGGTTTTTTGGGGTTTTAGGGGGGTTTGGCAATTTTAGGGGTTTAAATGTTTTTTTTATTAATTTTCAGGTTTTAGGGGGTCTTTGGTTTTTAGTGTTTTCATAGTATTATTGGGATTTAGTGGGTTCTGAGTTGTATTGGCTTTTTTTGTTTTCATGTTTTTTGGGTTAATAGTGGTTTTATGTGTTTTATGTTTTTAAGGGGTTTTATGGTTTTAGTGTTTTTTGAGGGTTTATGTGTTTTTAAGTGTTTTAATAGGATTTAATGGATTTAAGGGTTTTCACAGGGTTTTAATGTTTTAATAATGTTTAAATGGGTTTAAGAGGTTTTTTATATTTTTAGGGTTTTTATTGATTTTTTGGGTTTTATGAGATTTTAGGTATTTTATGGTTTTGAGGCCGTTAGTGTTTAGGGGTTTTAGGGTATGTTTGGGTCTTTATGGTCTTTTTGGTGTTAAGGTATTTTACGTTTATTTGTGGTTTTTAGGATTTATTGGGTTTTCATATATTTTAGGGTTTTTATGGTATTTTAGGGATTTATATTTTTTAGGGCTTTTCGGTGTTTTATGAATTTTTAGGATTTTAGGGTTTCCAAGGGTTTTTAGGGGCTTTAATGCATTTTAGGGTTTTTATGGATTTTAGGTTTCTTTGGATTTTATGGTATTTTAGGGGTTTTATGGAGTTTAGTTTATTTTATGGGTGTTTTCTGGTTTTTATAGTTATTTAGGTGTCTTCGAGATTTTAGTGGTATTTTGGGATTTTGGTTTTTTTAGATTTTTTTTGCCTTTTGAGAAGTTTAAGGGTTCTTTGGAATATATGAGTTTTTAGTGATTTTATGTTTTTTATGGTTATATGTCTTTTTAGGGTTTTTAGGGGGATAGGGTTTTATGGTTTTTAGTAGTTTTAGGGGGTTTTTAGAGTTTTAGGGTTTTTAGGTTTTTTTCATGTTTTTAGGATTTTTTATGATTTTTATGGTTTTTATGGTGTTTAAGGTTTTTATGGATTATAGTTTTTTTAGGGTTTTATAAGGATTTTTGGAGCTTTTGGGTTTTATGGTTTTTGGGTTATTTTAGGGTTTTATGGGGGGGTATGGATTTTTGGGATTTTGGGTTTTTAGGATTTTAAAGAGTTTCCGTGGATTTTTGTTGTTCTTTTAGTGTATTAGGTTTCATTATAATTTTAAGGGTTTTATAGTATATTTAGTATTTTTTTTGTATTTTTATGGTTTTTTAGTATTTTTAGATATTTTATAATTTTTATGTGTTTTAAGGTTTTAGGGGTTTTAGGGTGTTTTATATTCATTAATGATTTTATGGGGTTTTAGTATTCCTAGGGGTTATTAATGTTTTTAGGGTATTTTAGGGGTTTTAGTTTATTTTATGGTTTTTATGGAATTATTTAGGATCTTTTAGGTGTTTTAGGGTTTTTAGAGTCTTTTAGGATTATTTAGGGATTTTATGGTTTTTTTGAGTTGTTGGGGCCTTTAAAGGTTTTTTTTGTTTTCAAATATTTTAATGGTTTATGGGTTTATATGGTTTTAGTGTGTTTTTTGTTTTTCTTGGGTTTTTATGGGGTTTTGGGGGTTTTTAGTTTCATATGTTTTATGATTTTCAATGGTTTTATTGTTTTATGCATTTTTAGGTTTTTAGGGTTTTCAGTTGGTTTAGGGGATTTATGGATTTCATAGGATTTTAAAGGTATTAGGTTTTTTTGATGGGTTTTAGGGGTGTTAGGATTTTTAATATCTTTTGGGGTTTTTAGAGTTTTTAATGGTGTTTTGTGTTTCATGGTAGGTTATGGTTTATTTGGTTTTTGTGTTTTTATTGTTTTGCTGCCTTTTATGGTTTATCAGGTATTTTTTGGGATTTTTTTGTGTTTTAGTGATATTTCAGGGTATTTTCGATATTATGGGTTTTATTTGTTTTTAGGGTATTTATGGATTATTTTAGTTTTTTAGTTTTTTATGGGTTTTTAGAGGCATTTTGGGTATTTAGGGGTTTTGGGGTTATTTGGGGTTTTAAGGGTTTATTAGGGATTCAAGGGATTCTATGTTTTAATGGTTATTATGGTTTTTAGGGTTTTAGGGGTTTAGGGTTTTATAGAATTTAGGGTTTTATAGGTTTTAATTTTTTTCGTCGGTTTTAATGGGGTTTTAGTGTTCTAGGATTTTCTTTGGGTTTTAAGGGGTGTTTATGGTTTTTCTGTTTTAAAGGGGGGGGGGGTTTGGGGGTTTTTCGGGTTTTTGGGTTTTTGGGTTTTTGGGTTTTTGGGTTTGTAAACTTCATTAGGGAAATTATATTTTTTAGTGTTTTTACAGGATTTTAAAAAAATTTAGAGGATTTAATCCTTTTTAGTGATTTAGGTATTTTTTGTTATTTTATTTTTTCTAGGGTTTCATTACATTTATGATTTTAGGGAGTTTTAGGATGTTTATGGTTTTTCATAATTCTTTTTTGTTTTGTAAGTTTTTAGTGTATTTTACAATGTTTTATAGGGTTTGTGGTCTTTTGGGTTTTTAGGGTATTTAAAGTCTTTTGGGTTTTTATTTTATTAATGTTTGGGTTTTAAGTGTTTTTAGGGGTTGGTAGTGTTTTAGGAGTTTACAGGGTTTTTTAGGTTTTTTAGAATGTTCTAGGTTTTCAGTGTTTTTAGGGTTTTTATGGGATTTCGGTATTTTTTGAGAGTTTTTTTGGAATTTTTATGTATTTTCTCAGCTTCTTTGGGGTATTTAAGGGTGTATTAGGTTTTTATTTGATATTAGGGGTTTCATAGTATTGGTAAATTTTTAGTGTTTCTTTTGGTTTTAACAAGTTTTTAATGGTTTTAATGATTTTATGATTGTCTTGGTTTTTATGGTTTTTAATTTCATAGGGATTTTAGGGATTTTAGGGTTTTTTTGAGTTTTAGTGTTTATGATGGTTTTAAAATATTTCTAATTGTTTTTAGATTTTTTAGGTGTTTTCAGGTTTTTATTGTTTTAGGGGTTTTTATTATTTTTAATGGGTTTTATGGTATTTTGATATTATTTGTTTTTAGTGTTTTAGGTGTTTTAGGTCCTTGTAGGAATTTTTAGAGTTTTAGGGTCATTTATGGATTTTTATGGTTTATAGGTTGTAGTAGGATTTAAGGGTTTTTTGGTGTTTGAAAGGTATTTAAGAGAATTTTTCATTTTTTTAAATTTTCATTGGTTGTTGGGGATTAATGGTTTTTAGGGTTTTAGGGTTTTTATGTGTTTTCTGTTTTTTTAAGGTTTTTTATGGTTCTTTGGATTTTTGGATTTTTTTGGTTTTTAGGATTTTTATTGGTTTTATTTCTGGTTTTTAGGGTTTTTAGGGTCTTTTAAGGATTTTAATGGTTTTATGGGTTTCCTAATCTTTAAATGTTTTTATGGTGTTAAGGGTAATTTTTTGGGTTTTGAGGGGGGGTTTTTAGGTTTTTAGTGGCTTTCAGTCATTTAGGGTTTTTATGGTATTTAGGGTTTTAGGGTTTTTAAGGTCATCATTTTTTTTTAGGTTTTTTAATTGCATTTGGTTCCTTTAAATATTTTAGGGTGTTTTAGGGTCATTTACAGATTTTTTGGTTTTTTAGGGTTGTTTTTGGTTTTTATAGTTATTTAGGGTGCTTTAGGTTTTTTAGTAATTTTACTATCCTTTACGGGTTTTGGGTGTTTTAGGTCCATGTGGGTGTTTGAAGGGCTTTTAGTGTTCTTTGGAACCATTAATATTTTTAGAGTATTTTATTGTTTTTTCATATTTTGTGGTACATTATTGTTTTTAATCTCTTTTAGCCATTTTTATAGTGTTTTGGGGTCTTTTAATGTTTTTAGGAATTTTGGATGTTTTAGAATTTTTAGGTTTTTTGATTTTTTTAGGGTTTTTATTTTCTTTTAGGGTTTTGGGAGGTTTGGGGTCTTTCATATAGTATAGTTTATTTTTTGGTTTTTTCAGGTTTTTAAAGGGTTTAAGTTCATTTTTGGATTTTTATGTTTTTTATGCCTTTTAAGGTTTTTACAGTTCTATATGGTTTTTAGGGGTATTAAGGATTTTTAGGGGTTTCATATCATGATTTCGTGTTATCATAAGATATTAATTCATTTTTTTTTCAATCACTAAAATTGTTTATAAATTTCTATTTCATGATTCTAATTTGTCAATTTTTAATTAATATTATTTTTAATTATTTTAGAGGTCTTTATTCACTAAATATATTAAATTTTTACTGTAAATGCGTATTTTGTCATATATAAATCATATTTAAAAACAATAATATATTTATACTTTTATAAATATATTTATATATTTACATATGATTTTTTTGTAATATAATTGTTTTATGAAGCATACCATTTAAAAATGCAAAGAAAAAGTGCGGATAAAGGGATATTTTTTCAACACTATAAAAAATCACTAATAAAAATTAACCATTATGAAATATGAAATTTAGGTGTTTTTAGGGGTTTAGGGGTTAATATGGTTTAAATGGTATTTTAGGGTCTTTTTGGGTCTTTTGGGGATTTTCAGGTTTTTATGGTGTTTGGGGTCTTTTATTAATTTTAGTAGTTTTATGGTTTTTAGTTTTTTTCTGTTTTAGGATTTTTTTTGGTCTGTTAGGGTTTTAGGTGAATTTAGGGTTTTGGGGTTTTTTAGGGTTTTTAGGACAGTTTTAGTTTTTTTGGGGTTTTAAATGTTTTTAGGGTCCTTTATGTATTTTATGGAATTTTTAATTTCCCTCAGGGTTTTGGGGGTTTTTTGGATCCTTTATGGATTTTTGGATCATTTAATGTTTTTAGGGTTTTAGTGCCCTTTAGAGTTTTTTGGGTATTTTACGAACCCTTTGAGGTATTAGGAAATTTTATTGTCCATTAGGGATTTATTGTAATTTTTATGATACCTTTAATTTATTTTGAAAATCATAAAATTATTTTATTGTTATAGGTTATTTTAGGGTTTTTATGGAATTTTAGGGATTTCAGGGTCTTTTCGTGTAGTTTAGTATTTTTAGGGTCTTTTAGTTTTTTGGTTTTTTATAGACTTTTATGTTTTTAGTGTTTTTTGTGGATTTTTGGGATTTGTTTGTGTTTTTACTGCTTTAATTTTTTTAATGGTTTTAGGGTTTTAAGGTCTTTTAGTGTTTTTGTACTTTATTATCGTTTAGGGTTTTGATATTTTTAGTGTCTTAAAGGGGGTTTTAGGTTTTTAATTTATATTATGTTTTACGGGGTATTTAGGGGGTTTTAGGTTTTTAGAGTTTTATGGTTTTTAGGGATTTAATAATTTTTTTGTTGTTTTATTCAAATATATAGGGCTATTAATATTATAATGGTATTATATATTTTAGGTTTATTTATTTCTTCTTAAGGGGTGTGTGGGTTTTCTGGGGTTTTAGGTGTGTTTGGGTTTTTAGTGTATTTAATTTATTATTCTTAGGGGTTTATTTTATATTTTTATTCTTTTAAGTATTTTTATGGTTTTGGTGGGGTTTTAAGGGTTTTGAGTGGAATTTAGGTTTTTAATGGGTTTCATGTGTTTTTTGGGATTTTAGGCGCTTTTAGGGTTTTTAGTTTTTATGTGGTTTTGTGGTTTATATAGTTTTATGGGTTATATTATTATATAAGTTTATCGGTATTTTTACATTTTTAGTGTTTTTAGTTTTTTAGGGATTTTTTTGTTAAATTATTTTTCAAGTAATTATGTTTATTATGTTTTTAAGGGATTTTTAGTGGTTTAAAGATTTTTTTTATATTTATGTTTTTAAGGGGTGTACAGGGTTTATGGGTTTTAGGGGTCTTAGGAAATTTATCTATTTTTCTTGGAATTTCATGGGTTGTGGTGAATTTTATTGTATTTTATGCATTTTGGGATTTTAAGGGTTTTGGGCTTTTTTGGACTTTGTAGGGTGTTTTAGTGTGTTTTAGAGTTTTACAGTTTTATGGATTTGGGGGGTTTATGGGATTTTTTGGGTTATATGGGTTTTCATGTATATTAAATGTATTTACGGTTTTACAGTTTTCATAGTGTTTTTAGGTTTTCATTAGATTATAGGTTTTCTAGGATTTGTATTATTTTTAGGGTTTTTAGTTTTTTGGGGTATTTTAGGATTATGTTAGGGTTTTTTGGGTTTTAGTGGTTTTTGGGTTTTTGATGTACGAAGGGTATTTAAATATTTATAGGGATCTTAATGTTATTTAATCAATTTTTGGTGTTTTATTGGTTTGTTATTGTTTGAATGTTTTTGGGGGTTTTTGTGTGTCTAAGAGTTTTTAGGATCATTTAGGGGTTTAAAAGGGTTTTTAGTGCCTTATTGTGCTTTAGAGGTTTTTGGGTCTTTTATGGGTTTTATGATTTTATGAACATTTTTTGGTTTTAGGGGCATTTAAGATTACAGTGTTTTTAGTGATTTTTATGGTTTTTATAATTTTTGTGGGCTTTTATGTTTTTAAGGGGTATTAGGAGTTTTTAGGGTCTTAAGTTTCTTAGGATTTTTTCTGTTTTTTATGGTTTCGAGATATTTTGGGGTTTGTGGGGGGGGGGGGTTATATTCAGGTTTTTATGTGGTTTTATTGAGTTTTGAGGGGTATTAGTTTTTCAGGGTTTTTAGTGTTTTTATTTCTTTTTATAGTTTTATAATATTTTTTATCATTTTATAGTTTTTTTTGTTTTTTTTATTTTGTTGGGTCTTAGGGTTTCCTAGGGTTTTAGGGGGTCTTTGTGTTTTTATGAGTTTTTGGGATTTTATTGTGTTAATTATTTTTTAGATTTTATAGGTTTTAAGTGGGTTTAGGGTTTTAAGTGATTTTATGGGTTTTTAGATGATTGGAGGTTTTTTGTTTTTTTTTGTTTTTATGGGTTTTGTGGTTTTCTTATGGTTTTTATGGGTTTCACAGTTTTTAGGGGTTTTTTGATTTTATGGTTTTCGTGAGTACTTGTTTGGGACTTTTAATTATTTTATTGTTTTATTCGTGTTTTAGGGTTTTTGAGGGTTATTATCGTCTTCCTATTATTTAGGGGGTTTTAGGGGTTTTTATGTGGTTTATGGATTTATAGAGATTTTAATTCATTTATTTGTTTTTAGTTGTTATTATGGGTATTTATGGGGTTTTAGGGTTTTTAAGCATTTTAGAGTTGGGGGAGTTAGGAATTTTTATGGTTTTTAGTGGATTTTTGTTTTTTTATGTACTTATATGGGTTTTTAGGGATTTTTATGTTTTTAATGTTTTTAATTATCTTAGGTGTATTTTGTTATTTTATATTTTTAAGTGTTTTTAGTTTTTTAGGGGTTTCAGGGGTTTAAGGTATTTTTAGAGTTCTATGTGATTTTGGGGTTTCTATGATTTCCTTTAATTTGTAAGTATTTCCATTGGTGTTATTTGGGTTTTTACGGGGTTTATGGTTTTTATGGTCTTTGGGGATTTTAGTTTTTTAGGGGTTTATAGGGTTTAAATTTTTAGTTTCTTTTTGGTTTTTAGGTTGTTTTAATGATTTTGTGTTTTTTGTGAGTTTAATGGGTTTTATTGGTCTTTTAGGGTTTCATATGGTTTTTAGTTTATTTTAGTTTTCTTCAGGTTTTTCTGGGAATTTTTATGTTTTTATAGTATTTTGTGGTTTTGGGGTTTTCTTTGTTTTTATGTGGTTTTCTTGTTTATAGGGTCCATGGTTTTTATGGGTTTTTGGTTTTTTCAATTTTTGGGTGTTTTATTATATTTAATGTTTCAATGGGTATTTTCTTTTTTTAGGTTTTTAGTTATTATTTGTGTTTGGGGTGATTTTGAGGTATTTTTTGGATTTTTAGTGGGTTAAGGGTTTTTAGGTTTTTATAGGTTAATGGATTTTTCTGGTTTATGGGTTTTTAGTGTTTTTAATAGTTATTAGTATTTTTGGGTTTTATAGGATTTTTTGGGGTTTTATGGATTTTATTGTTTTTAAGAGTTTAGTATTTGGGGGGGGTGGTTGGGTTTCTAGGGTTTTCATGTTTTTTAGGTGTTTTAGGTATTGTGGGAGGTTTGGGGGTTTTTAGATATTATAGCGTTTTTTTCCAGTTTTTATTTTCTTTAATTCTCTTCAAATTTTTAGTTTTTATTTGGGTTTTCATGGTTTTTTTTGGTTTTTTTAAAGTCTCTTAGGGATTTAGGTTTTTTATGGTTTTTAGGTTCTTTTAGGTTTTTTTGGTTTTTAGGGTATTTTTGGGTTTTGAGGGGTTTTTCTGTTCTTTATAGTTTTTATGGTATTTTATAGTTTTTAGGTTTTTAGTTCTTTTTGTGTTTTGGGTTCAATTATGCCTTTAGGGTATTTTTTGATGGTTTAGGGGGTCATAGGGGGTTTTAGGGTCTTTCTAATATTTTATGGTTTTGATGGTGTCTAGGTTCTTCTATTTTTTTTATTTCCTTTGGGGTTTTTAGGGTTTTTAGGGACCATTAGGTTTTTAGGGTCCATGAGGGTTTTGAGGGTGTTCTGGGTTTGTTGAGGTAATTATCATTTTTAGGGGTTTAGGGTATTTTGGGTCTTTACATTTTTTAGGATTTTACGGTGATTAAATGTTTTTAATGGTTTTTAGTGGTTTTGTTATTCTTTAGGTTTTTATGAATTTTGGTGTTCATTTTTCAAATAAAGATTTTTTGTGGTTCATAGGGTATTTTGGGGGTTTTGAGGTTGTCTTAGGGTATTTTACAGTTTTTAGGATACTTTAAATATTTTAGGGTTTTGGGTAATTTATTAGTTATATGGATTATTTTTATGTTTTAGGGTTTTTTGGGCCTTTGAGTGTTTTTGATGATTTATTTTTCTTTTATGGTTTTTAGGGACGTTTTCATTTTATTTTGGGGTTTAGTGTTTTTAAGGATGGATTTTGTTTTTATGGTGTTTTTAATGTATTTTGGGTTTTTAGAGTCATTTATGCATTTAGGGTGTTTCAGGTAAATTTATGGGGTTTTCTGTGTAATTTATTTGGTTTATAGGGTTTGTTGTGTTTTGGGGGTGTTTTATGTTTTTTAGGATTTTATGGTTTTTAGTGGTTTTAGGGGTTTTTGTTTTTTTAATTGTTTTTTTATGGTTTTAGGGTTTTAATGTTTTCTTGTGGCCTCTAAATGTTTTTATGTTATTTAAGGATTTTTATGTTTTTAATAGTTTTAGTGTTTTTTGCATATTTTTTGATTTTTTGTGCTTTTAGGAGTTTTATGGTTTTTATGTTTTTTTTTGGGTTTTCTAGGGTTATTAGGGTATGTTAGATTTTTTTGTTTATTTGGTTATTTGTGGGTTTTACAAGTTTTTTAAATACTTTTGGGTTTTATGGCGTTTTACGGGTTTTTAGTATTTTTATGGTGTTTTTTTGGGTTTTTAGTGTTTTAGGGTTTTAGGGTATTTTTGAGTTTTCAGTGTTTCAGGTTCTTTTGTAATTTTTAGGATTTTTATAGTCTTTTAAGTGTTTTTTTATATTTTTTAGGGTTTAATGTTTTTTGGGTTCTATGTGTTTTTAAGTATATTTTAGTGATTTTAGGGTATTTTTTTGTATTTTTGGTTTAATGTTTTTTATGGTTTTTGGGTTTGAGTGTTTTTAGACGTTTCTTGGGATTTTATGGTTTTTAGTTTTTTTGGTTTTTTTGGGGTTTTAATGGTGTAAGGGGTATTTTATCTTAGAATTTTTAGGATTTTTATGTTAAATTGTGATTTTTTTTGTGTTCTTTGGGGTTTTAGTGTTCCATAGAATTTTTTGAAGTTTTAGTGATTTTTTGTGGTTTACAGGGATTTTTGGGTTAATTGTGGTTTTATTGTGTTTTGGGTAATAAATAATTCTATTGGTTTTAGGGGTTTTATGTTTTTTAGAGTTTTAGGGGTTTTCTAGAGGTTTTTGGGTTTTTAGGGATTTTTGGTGTTTCTAGGGTTTCTTAATTTATGTAAGGGTGCTTAGGTTTTTTAGTGTTTTTATGGGGTTTTAGTGAATTTTAATGTTTTTAGGGTATTCTATGAGTTTTTAGGATTTTCTATCGCATTCTAGTTTTTCTAAGGTCTTAGGGTTTTTTTGTTTTAGGGACATTTAGGGCTATTTATGGTCATCATAGTCTTATAGGGCTTTTTGGGGGCTTTTTGTTTTTTTATTCTTTTAGTAGTTTTAGGGACATTCCTGGTTTTCTAGGGGTCTTTGGATTTTTAGTAACTTTTTGGTTCTTTAGGGGGTTTTAGGTTCCTTTATGGTTATTAGATTTTTTAGTTTCCTTTAGGATTTTTTAGGATTTTTTTATTATTTATGGGACTTTGGTCTTTTTGGTATTTTAGGAGATATAATGTATTTTTGGGATTTAGTGCTTTAATGGTTATTTAGGTGTTTTGAATTCTTTTAGGGAATTTTATAGTCATTTATGGTTTTTTTGGTTTTTTTCTTTTAGGGATTTTAAGGTTATTAATGTCTTTTTGGGGAATATTATAGTTTTTAGGATATTTTATTTATTTTATGAATTTATGGAATTTTAGACGGTTTTGGTCCTTTTAGTGGTTTTTAGTGTTTTAGGGTTTTAAGGGGATTATCATTTTTTAGGGGTTGTAGTGTCTTTTGTGATTTTATGGGTTCTTAGGTTTTTAGGTGTTTTTATGGGTTTTATGGTTTTATTTAGGGTTCTTCATATTCATTGGGGGCTTTATTGGTTTTGGGATTTTTGGGTTGTTTTGGGTTTTTGAAGGGTTTTTGTGTTTGAGGGGTTTTACTACTTTTAGGGGTTCTTATGGGTTTTTATTATTTTTGGGTTTTTATTTTATTATAGTATTCTATATTTTTTAGTGGTTTTACTGTTTTTACTGATCTAATTTTTTTCGGGGTTTTAGGGTTTTTAACTAAATTTAGTGTGTTTAAATATTGGTAGATCTTTTAAGGGTTTTAGGGGTTTTAGGGTTCTTTATTGTTTCATGGGATTTTAGATTTTCAAAATATTTTTTATGGTTTTTTGAAGACTATATGATTTTTAGGGTTTTTTGAGGCCTTTAGGGTTTTTATGGTTTATTTTTTAGGGTTTTTAGTGTTTATATGGTTTTAGAGTTTTTTTAGATATTTTTGTGAATTTTTACAGTTTTTATGTTTTTTCTTGTTATTGGGGTTTCAAGGTAATTTTTGGGGTTTTAGGGTATTATGTGTTTTTATGGTTTTTGTGGTTTTTGGGTTATTTAGGGTTTTTTTCCTAGGGTTTCTTGGGATTTTTTAGGTTTTGGGGTTTTTTAGGTTTTTGAGGGATTCTGGTTTTTAAGGGTATTTATGGGTATAACGAGTTTTTTAGGGTTTTTAGAGTCCTTTATGGTCTTTTAATGTTTTAGGGGATTTGTAAATTTATTTTTTTAATAATTGTTTGGTCTTTTATGTTTTTAGAGGTTTTGGGGGATTTTATGGTATTTTTATTGTTTTATTGGTATTTAGGGTTTTTTTGTATTTTGGGTGTTTTAAGGGTATTAGTGTTTCACGAGTTTAAGGGTTTATTTGGGTTTTGGGGGTTTTGGGGTGTTTTAGTGGGTTTTTATGATTTTTAGGGTTTTATGGGGTTTTATGGGTATTTTAGGTTTTTCATAGATTTAATGTTTTTAAGGATTTTTAGGGGTTTCATGGTGTCTAAGGGTTTCTTGGGTCTTTTAGGGGTTTACTAGGTTATTTAGGGTCTTTTTGTGTTTTCATGGTCCATTGGGTTTTTTATGGTATTTTAGGGTAATTATATTATAATAGGGTGTTTAGGATTTTAATTGTTTTTTATAGTGTTTTGGTTATTAGGGTCTTTTAGCACATTTTATGGGATTATGTTTTTTAGAGGTTTTTTTGGGGTTTGGAGGTCATTAAGGTATTTAGTATTATAATTTGGTTTTAAGGGGGTTTTGGGTCTTCTAGCGATTTTAAGGGGTTTTTTGGGTTTTAATGGTGTAATTGGGTTTTATAGTTTTGTTGGGTTTTAGGTGTTTAGTTTATTTTTTCTATTTTTTATGGTTTTTGTGGTTTTAAGGATATTATGAAATTTATGTATTTTTAGTGTATTTATTTGCTTTTTTGGGTTTTACGGATTTTAGAGATTTTAGGGTTCTATAGTGTTTTTGGGTTTTATGGTTTTGTGGTCTTTTAGGGTTTTAGTGGATTTAAAGGGGTTTTAAGAGTTTTTAGTGTATTTAGGTTTATTTTAAGATGTTTACAGTTTTTTAGGGATTATATGTTTTTAGGGAGTTTTTGGTTTTTTCAGGGGTTATTTAGGGTTTTATGATTTTTTACAATTGTTTGCGATTTCAGGGTTTTTAGGACATTTAGGAGTTTTATGGGTTTTATTGTTTTATTTTTTTAGAATGATTAAGGAGTTTTTATAGTCATTTAGGGTCTTCATAGGGTTATTTGAGGTATTTTATGGTTTTTAGGGGTTTTGGGTTTTTTGTGGGTTGTTTCTTTTTTTGGATTTTATTGAATATAGGGACTTTTATGGTGTCTAGGATTTAGGGTTTTCAGTAGTTTAAGGATTTTTATGGGTTATATAGGATTTTTATTCTATTCTATGGTTTTACGACTTATTTAGTGTTTTTATGCTCTTAGTGGGGCTTTAGGGGTTTATGTCTTTTGGGGGGGGGCTTTTTTAGATTTTAATGGTTTTGTTAGGGGTTTTATGGTTTTTCGGTGTTTTCTATGGGGTTTTATTTTTCTCAGATTTTATGGATCTTATGGATTTTTTCATTGTTTTCTTATGTGTTTTTGGGTTTTATCGATTTTGCTATATATTCAAATGGGTTTTCATGTTTATTTGTTTCTTTTTGTTTTTTGAGGCTCTTTATGGTTCTCATGGGTTTTGATGGGTTTTGGGGGGTTTAATGGTTTTAGGGGTTTTTAGGTGGTTTTATAGTTTTTAGGGTTTTTAGGATTTGGATAGGTTTTAAATTATTTTATAGGTTTATATTAGATATTTTCAGTTTTAAGGGATTTGGGTTTTTTATAGTTTTTGGACTATTTTAGGGGTTTTAGGTTTGTCTGGATTTTTAGGGTATTTAAAAAATTTTCAAGGTTTTTAAGCTTTTAGGGTTTTCCATATTTTTTAAGGTATTTTAGAAGTTTTCTATTTTATGGTATTAACATTTGATATAAGTTTTTAGTGATTTTAGATGTTTTTTATGTTTTTAGTAGATTTTATGTTTTATAGGATTTTTAGGTATTTAGGAAATTTATAGGGTTTTAAAATATTTTAATGTTATTAGGGTAATTTTAGAGTTTTTAGGGTTTTTTGATGTTTTTGGGGGGTTTTTTTGGTTTTTTTGGATTTCGGGAATTTATATGGTTATTATGGTTTTTTGGGATTTAAGTGTTTTTTAGGATTTTTTTTGTTTTTTGGGTTTTGATGTATTTAATGTTTTTAGGTGTTTAAAGGGTTTTATGGTTTTTAACTATTTTTTGGGTTTTAAAAAATTTTTACGTTTTTTTAAGGTTTTACAGGTTTTACAGGTTTTAGGAGTTTTAGGGTTTTATTTGGGGGGGGGGAATTAGGGTGTTTATGGGGTTTTTTGGAATTCTAGTGTTTTAAAGGATATTGGGTTATTTTGAGTTTTTTTTTGTGTTTTCGGGTGTTTTCGGGTTTTGGGGGGTTTTGCGTTTTTTGGGTTATATATTTTTTTATGGGGTTTTTATGGTCTTTAATGGTATTTGGGGTTTTTGGTATTGTATGAAATTTAAGGTTTATTGTGTTTTTAAAAGGGTATTTATGATTTTTAGGGTTTTTAGGGTTTCATAGGATTTTTAGGCTTTTATGATTTTAGGTTTTTTAGGGTTTTAGGGTTTTGTTAGGGGTTTAAGGGTATTTTTTTGGTTTTTTAGCGGTTTTCAGTTTTTTATGGGTTTTAGTGTTTTTTTATGGTCTTTAGATATTTTTATGATTTTTATTGTTTTGGGGGGTTTTCAATTTTTTCTGGGTTTATCATGGGTTTTGATGGTTTTTAGGTGTTTTTATATTTTCTATTCTTTCTTAGGTTTTTCGGGATTATATGTTTTTTTGGTTTCTGGGGGGTTTTATTTGTTTTTAGGGTTCTTAAGGGGTTTTATGGGCTTCATGATTTTTTTAATATTTTCGGGGTTTTATGGTTTTAAGGGTTTTAGTGGTGTTTAGTATTTAAATAGGTTTATTGGGTCTTTTAGTGGGGTTTTAGGTTTTCTAGTACTTTTAGGATCTTTTATGGTTTTTAGGGGTTTCAAGATTTTTTAGGATTTATAAAGGTTTTGAGTGTTTTTTTAGGGTTTTGATGGTTTTTATGATTTTTTAGGGGGTTATGTGGGGCCTTAATGGTATTAGTGTTTATGGGGTTTTAGGTACTTAAATGATTTTTTGTTACTTAGAATTTTTTTAATTGGTTTGAGTGTTTTAATGTATTTTAGTTGAAATAGGTTTTTAGGGTGCTTGGTTTATTTGAATTTTTTTAGTGTTTTATGGGTTTTTATATTTTTAGTGTTTTATTCATATTTAATATATAAGGGTTTTTTAGAGTTATTTTAGGTTTTTTTGGGATTATTGTAGATATTAAGAGTTTTTAAGATTATATTTTATTTTTTAGCATTCATAAGGTGTTTAGGTGTTTCACATGGGGGTTTACAGTTTTTTTAGTGTTTTAGGGATATTTTTTGTTTTTAGGATTCTTATAGATTTTAGTATTTCAGGTTTTTACTAGTTTTTAGGGTTTTATAGTTTTTAGGGTTTTTATTGTTTTTACATTTTTATGGGTTTTTTGGGGGTTTAGGGGTTTTAGGGTTTTAAGGGTGTTAGTGTAGTTTTATGGTTTTTAATGTTTAAAGGTTTTTTAGGGTTTTAAGGATTTTACTGTATTTTTTTGGTGTATTAGAGAATTTTGTTGATTTTGGGTTTTTAGCGTTTTTATAGGGTTCTATGGTTCTTTTGTGATTATAGGGAATTTTATGGTTTTTTCGATTTTAGGTATTTTATTATCTTTTTTAGGTTTTTAGGTTTTTATGGGTTTTGGGGAGTTTAATATTTTTAGTGACTTTTGGGGATTTTTTTGATTTTTTTGTTATTAAGATTTCTAGGTGTTCAGGGATTTTGGGCACTTTTAGGCGTTTTGGGGTGTTTAGGTTTTTTATGATTATTCAATGTTTTAGCGTTTTTATTTTTGTTTTAATATTAAGGGGTTTTGGGATTTTTAGTGGGTTATAGTGATTTAAGGGTCCTTTAGGGGTTTTAGATTTTGGGGTTTTTATAGTTTTTTTGGGTCTTTTAATTTTTTAATGGGTTTTTAGGGTCATTTAGTTTATTCTGGTTTTTATCGTTATTTGAGTTCTTTGGGGATTTTAGGGTTATTTGGGAATTTGGTTTTTGATTATACTTAGGGTTTTATGGTAATTTAGGGTTTTATGGGATATAGGGAATTCGTTGGGTTTTAGGATTTTCTAAGATTCTTTAGGGGTTTTTTCTTCAATGTTTGATAATATTTTTCTTTTTACGGGTTTTAGGGGTTTTAGGGTTTTAGAGGATTTTTAGGTGTTTTTGGTTTATTGGATATTTGTGTTTTTTTGGTTTTTAGGTTTTTTTAGGGGATTTTGGATTCTATTATGTTTTTTATGGTTTTCATAGTTTTTGGGTTTTTTTAGTTTTAGTGTTCTTTCTAGTTTTAAATTTTTTCTATGGTTTTTAGTATTTTTTGAGTTTTTTAATGTTCTTAAGGTTTTTAGGTTAGTTTAGGGTGTTTTTGGTTTTTTTGGGTGTTTTGGGTTTTTAGATTTTTTTGGGTCATTTAGGTTTTTTGGGTGTTTTAGGGTTGTTTGGGGTTTTCTTAGTGTTTTTAGGTTCTTTTAGGGGTTTTGTGGGTTTTTTATTTTTGGAGGTTTTAGGGTTTTTTGGGGTTTATAGGGATTTTAGGTTTTCAAATATTTTTAGGGTTTTGAGGTTTTTAGGAATTTTATAGTTTTTTGGTTTCTTAAAATTTTTATGGTTTCTAGATTTAATAGGGTTATTAGTGTTGTTAAGGGTTATTATGATTTTTAGAGGGTTCATATATATTGGGGTTTTGGATATTTAGAGTCATGTTGGGTTTTTAGTGTTGTGTTGGGTTTTTGTCTTTTAATGGTTCTATGGTGTTTTAGTGTTTCAGGGTTTCTAGGGTTTTTTGGGTGTTTAATGGGTTTTAGTTGTCTTTTAGTGGGGGAATTTTTGGTCTTTTCAGATGTTTTAGGGATTTTAGAGTCCTTTGGGGGTTTTATGTTTTATGTGAATTTATGGGTTTTATGGTGTTTTGGGGTTTTAGGGTTTTCAGGGTCTTTTTATGTTTTGTGGTTTTGTATGTTTTTTTATTTATGTTTTTTAGGGTCTTAGTGTTTTTAAGTGATTTAGTATTTTTTGTAAATGGTTTTTATGGTTTTAAGGTTTTTTAGGGTTCTTTAGAGTTTTTAGTATTTTTGGGTTTTCTGGGGTTCCAGGTTTTTATGGGTTTTTAGTATTTTTAGAGTTTTTTGTATTTTAAATTTTTTTTATTATTATTCTTTTGTGGGGATTTAATGTGTTTTGGGGTTTTTAGTGTTACTTAGGGTTTTAGGTGTTTCAAAGGGTTTTAGATATTTTTAGTGTTTCACGGAATTTTCATGGGGTTTATAGCTTTTAGGGGTTTTTGGTTTTGGGGGGTTCCGTGGGTTTTTAGTATTTTTTGGGGTTTTTAATATTCGGGGGGGGGGGGGGTTAGGGTTTTTAGGTTCTTATAAGGGTTTTTTAGGTTTTTACGGTTTTAGGGTTTCTTAGGTTCTTTTTAGGATTTTCATTGATTTTAGGGGATTTGTAGTTTTTAGGTAATTTACTGTTTTTAGATTTTTAGGTTCCATTAATGTGTTTTGGGTTTCATTATATTTTTTTTGTGCCTTTTAGAGTTTTTTGGTTTTTTATAGTATTTTATCTTATTTATGGTCTTTTGGGTTTTTTGGTTTTTTGGTAATTAGTTTATTTTATGGCTTTTAGAGTTTATTATGGTTTTTGGTGCCTTTTAGGGTTTTTAATGATTTTAGGAATTTTTCGGGTTTTTAGGGTTTTAAGGGTGTTTTAGGATTTTAAGTGGGTTTGCGGGGGGGGGGGTAAGTGTTTTTAGGGTTTTTTATAGTAATTTAAGGATTTTAAGGTTCTAAAACAATTTGTAGTTTTTTGGTTTTTTTGGTTTTTTTGGGTTTTGTTTGGGTTTTTTGGGTTTAAAGGGTTTTACGATTTTAGTATTTTAAATGGTTGTTATTATTTCTTCTGGTTGTTAGGTTTTTGCTGGGTTTTTATGTGTTTTAATGGTTTTTAGGGCCATCAAAAGATTTTAGGTTTTTAGGGTCTTAACATATTTTAGGGATTCATTAGGGGTTTTAGGGTCATTTGGTTATTTTATGGTTTAATGGTTTTTAGGGGGGTTTAGGGTTTTTAATGTCTTTTTGGAGTTTTAGGGGGGTTTTGGTTTATCTTTGGGAATGTATGCTTTTTAAGGTAGTTAAGGGTTTTAAGGTTTTATTTTTTGGAATTTTTGGGGTTTCTAGAGTTATTTACAGAATTTTAGGGTTTTTAGGTCCCATTAAGGTATTTATAGTTTTTAGGGTCCTTTAGGTTTTTTAGGGTTGTCTATGGTTTTTAGGCTCCTTTGGATTTTTATGGTGTTGAGGGTCCTTAGTGATTTTTAGTGTTGTTATGGTGTTACAGATTTTACGTATATTTGGGGTTTTAATTTTACTTGTTGTATTTTATGGTCATTTATGTTATTTTATGGGTTTTAGTGCCTTTTATCGACTTTTCCGAGTTCTTAGGGTCATTTAGGGATTTTAGGTTTTTATTCTAATTTATGGTTTTAGGGATTTTAGGTACTTTTAGGGGTAAGGAAGGCTCGATACTAGGCTAGCCTGGCCCCCCCAAATTTCATAAAATATAGAGAGAGAATAGGACGCTACAAGGAGGGGTTACATTACTGGGTGTGCAGTTCACCCTTCAAGTAAGAATCCAAAAGCGAGGAGCAAGAGGGCGTGGAATCGAAGGACCACAATGAACTCCTCTCCAAAATGGCATGTTTGGAGAGAGAATTCGCAACCTCATTCGCCAACCAATATTATTCCATCATATTTTTAACATCATCATGTTTAAAATTAATTTATTACTTGAATAGTAAATCATTTAATTAAAATTGTGTTAATAAAATAGAAAACACATAAATATTTGAGGAAAATAAAATTATATTAAAAAGAAATTTAACATGATCATTGAACTCCCTTTATTTTCATTAAATGTTGAAGTTATTGAGATTCTCTATCTAGAATCCAAATCCCCACTTTGTGATCCCCTCTAACGTATAAGTCATTTTCTGCATTGGGACCATCATGAAATTATGTGAAATCCCATTGAAAGGGCCATCCTTGACTGAATTTTCATATAGACCTATAATTGTTTAAGTCTCCAATATGAAAATTGAAAAATTATTGTTTACATGTTTTGATAAATAAAATACCTTCACATATTTTTATTCCATTATGAATATATCATCATTGTTGAGTAAATAAAGTTTCCTTACGACTTTTCCATTCCTTCATGTATTGAAAATCACAAACACCCTAACATAAGGCAAATTTCATTTTCCTTAAGATTTTTATTAATAAAGAAAAATTATCCTTCTACAAGGAAATTTATCCATACCTATTTTTCATTTTTCAAATTTTAGTCTCTCAAAATATAACTATTTTTATTTCTAAGTGAAGA
This sequence comes from Viscum album, assembly GCA_963277665.1. Classification (NCBI taxonomy): domain Eukaryota; kingdom Viridiplantae; phylum Streptophyta; class Magnoliopsida; order Santalales; family Viscaceae; genus Viscum; species Viscum album. Next base: position 2,122,698,040 of record OY728120.1, read on the forward strand.
ATTGGGTTTCACCTCTAAAACCTCATAATTCTATAAATACATAGATATAGGGTATTCTATTTTCAGGATCAAAATTCAGACTTCGAATTCTCTAAAATTCAGACTCGGAATTCTCTAAAATTCAGACTCCAAATTTTATGAAATTCTGACTCCGAATTCTCAGAAATTCTATTTATGAATTATCTTAGAATTCATGTTCCGAATTCCATAGAATCTGGACTCTGAATTCCAAAGAATTAAGACTCCAAATTCCTTTGAATTCAGACTCTAAATTATATATAATTAAGACACCGAATTCCTTAGAATTCAGGTTCTGAATTCCGTAGAATTCATACTTCGAATTACTTTGAATTTAGACTCCAAATTCTGTATAATTAGGGATCTGAATTCCTTAGAATTTAGATTTTGATTTCTATATGATTCTTATTCCAAATTCCTTGAAAAACAAAATCAGAATATCCTTCTAATATAGACCCTGAATGTTAACTTGTTTAGACTGCGGACAATATTTTTCATTATAATTTCTAAAAATAAATTTGGTTGAGAAAACTTATTTTATGTAACCTTGTTGTAGTTATAAAATTATTTCAGGTATTCTATTTCTAACCAATCGTTTTTTGAGTGACACGTGTATGGTTCCCATCGAAATTCATGTAAAATTATGACAGTTGGAGGAGGGATCTGACCATTTGAAATTTTCTTATAAATAGGAGCTCATTTGAATGATCTCAACACACGTTGATCAATCTATATATTACAGGAAGCTGAATTTATTTCTAGAGAGAGAGAGACTAAAATGATTTTTTCATACTGAACATATCATTCAGATTGCTTTGTGTGACTCTGATTGTTGCTTTGTACAATCGAGGGCTTCTGGGGATATGAGGAAAGAGGTGCTGACTACCTTGAAATTTGAGGGCTTGTGGGGATATCAAGACAAACCCTGATATTCTTATCGAGGGATTACCCTGGTGTGGGTAAGATAGACTTTATTTAATGTATAAATCAAGGGTCCTCTATCCAAGATTTTGGGACACCCTAATCTTTGGGTCAAAATATTTCTTTCTTGTTACTTTTATCATTTCATGTTTGTTTTCTGATGCATTTTTATTAACAAGAAAATTTTAACTGTCTTATACTTTCTTGTACTTGTACATTGATTAGTATTATTCTATACACATTAAGGTAGAATCATTGTCCTTGTAATCTTTTCTTAAGATTCATTTCTTAAACCACATTTCGGTAATCTATCATGTTTGTAGAACTAAGATGTCTTGTGAATTTAACATGTTTAACTTTTCATAACAATATATTGTTTTAACCAATATTAAAGGTTCCAGATGAATTTTTAAAGTATACAATCCACCCCCTTGTATAATGAGCATCTACATTCATCATTTTGATCCATCAATTGGCATCATAGGAGGTCTTTGAAATAATTATATTCATATAAATGTTTTCTTGCTCAAGTTACCTTTGATCTATATTTTCCCTACTTAGGATTTTTAACCTTATTTAGATACATTTACAACAAACAAGTTTCTGTGGAATGATATTTTCTTTCAGATGTAAGGAATGAATGTTGGTTCGATTGAAAATCATAATCCTACTAGTCAACCTATATTTTATGGGAATGATTATGAATATTAGAAAGATTATATGAAGATTTTGTAATTAATACTGCAGTGGATAACTTTTTAATGCTTATTGGAGATTACAAGATACTTGATAAGGATGTCAGAACTTTTACTAATCATGAAAAGTCAGAATATCAACTAAAATATAAGGTATGCAATACTTTGTTGTGTTCCACGACCAAGAATATATATAGCCACATTTCTTCTTGTGAAGCTGCAAATTGTATTTGGAAGAAGCTGGAGGTTACACAATTTGGAACTTCAAATGTTATCGAAACTAGAAGAGCTATGCTCAAAGCTGAGTATCATGGTTTCTTATTTCCTTATGGAGAACCAGTTTTCAAGGTTCAATAGAGGTTTATAAAAAAATTTAATAGTCTACATTCTATTGGTGAAGAAGATTTATATGATGAGGCACTTGTGGACACAATTATTGATATCATTCCTAGTGAGTGGGATTCAAAGAGAACAACTATTTATGAGAATAGGAATGTCTCAGAGATACACTTGATGAGTTTTTTGAACACTTCTTCAAAATGAGACATTAATGAAAATAGATTTTTTTTTAAATAATAAGAAGAATGGAAATGGAACTATTGATTTTACAACTACTTCAAATAATATGAAATCCAGAACTCCTGGGAGAATTACAAGATCCAAATCTACTAGGACTATTATTCAATCTAAATAAAGTAAAGTGAATATTCTTAGAATGAACTAGATAATCTTGCTCGAAGGATGAACAAAATAGTTGGGAAGAAAGATTTTAGTATAGTTATAATAAGAAAGAATGAATGGATAATAAAGACTCTGATGTTACTTGTTTTGAATGCAAAAGAGCAGGGCATACAAGTCTAGATTGTTCTTTACTTAAGAGAATAGAAATAAAGGAAAAGGATTATGAAAGGAATAGAATGAAGTACTATGAAGTTAAATCTAAGAATGTTTTGAAAGCTAATGATTCCTGGAGTGCCAGTGGTGGTGACTCTTTTGAAGAATCCTCAGAGTACGAATCTTCTGGTAAGAAGAATCTTAGTTTACTTTCCAAGCTATATATTGAAAATCATTGTTTAATGGATAAGGTACACAATGCTGAATCCATAAAAAATGCATCCTTGAATGCTAATTATAGTGATAGTAAATATTATAAATCATTGGATGAATAATCTTCTTCAGATGAATATAATACAATTCCTACAAATGAATATTTTTCTAGGTTTTCTAAACTCGTTGATAAAGAATATTCTAATTTATGAAAATTATTGATAAGAAATATTCTGTAATTTCTATTCATACTAAGGAAATATAAAATCTTTCTAAGGATCCTGATAATAAAACCCTTGATTTTGAAAGAATTTAAAAATCTTTTGAGGAAGTTAATTATGAGAATAATAATCTTTCTAATGATATAGAAAAAGATATTTCTAAGAAAAATGTTTTTGAGACTAACACTAGTGCTAAAACTAATGTTTTTGAGGGCAAAAACATATTTATTAGAGTAAATTCAGAAATATTTTCCTTGATGAAGTGTGTGTCAAACTTTACCATAGGTAATGAAAACTTTGATAAGATGTATTCCCAAATTTGACCTCTAAGGAATAATTATAGATTTGGTTATACTCATTCAAAACCGATTTTTAGTAACAATTATTTGTTTCCTCAACGTGCTCCATTCTGCAGTAAGTGTCAGTGTTGTGGGAATTGGGCAGAAAATATTACATAAAAAAACACAGTATTTAGTTTTTCATACAGCTTATTTTTCTATGAAAATGTGGATTCCTAAAAATTTTCTTTTTGATGTTTTCAGATCCAATAAATTTTGGGTTTTGAAAGTCTAATACTCTTGTTTTCAGGAAAGTAATGATAGTACCAAAAAAATATAGTGTACATGGATAGTGGACGTTCCCGACATATGACTGGTAAAGAAAACATCTTTGAAAATATTCTCAAGATGAAGTGAGGAAAAGTAGATTTCGGATATAATGCTCAGAGAGAAATTATTGGTATAGGATATATTGTTCTTCTTGGAAAATCATTTATTGCAAATGCCTTATTCATTAAGGGTATTAAGAAAAACCTTATTATCATTAGTCAGTTATGTGATGAAGGTTACCTTGTGAATTTTAGGAATGAAAAGTGTTTTGTACACAATTCCAAGGAAGAGTTTATTATTTCTGCCTGTAGGCAAGAAAATTTTTACACACTATACATAGAAGGCCTTAGGAGCTAAGATCTTCCTTGTCATAGTGCAATGGAATATCATTCTTAGTTATGTCATATAAGGTTTGGACACGGTAACCTTAGGAATCTTTGAAAAATCTCTAAGACATCACAAGTTAAGGATCTCTCAGAGCTCAGATTTGATTATTCAAAAGTTTTTGATACATGTCAATATGTAAAATATCATAAATCATTTTTTAAATCAATCTGTTAATTCTCAAATACGGATGCATTACAGCTAGTGCATATGGATCTTTTTGGTCCAACACAAACTGGAAGAATTAGAGGAAAGTATTATGTATTTGTCTTAGTTGATGATTACACTTGATTTACATGGGTCTATTTTTTAGCAAAGAAATTAGATGATTTTTATTTTTTCAAAAGTTTTAGAGCCCATGTTAAAAATGAGAAAAACCTTCAATTGATAACTATTCATAGTGATCATGTAGGAGAATTTCAAAATTCTGATTTTAAAACTTTTTGTAGTAGAAAAGGCATTAATCATAACTTCTCAGCACTAAGAACACCTCAACAAAATTATGTTATTGAAAGGAGAAATAGAATTCATCAAAAGATAAAAAGAACCATGTTGAGTGAATATTCAATTGCCAAACATTTTTTGTCTAAAACTGTAAGTAATTCTTGCTATATTATAAATCATGTTTTGATTAGACCTTTTCTTTTAAAACACATTATGAGTTATGAAATGGTATAAAACCTAGACATTCCTACTTCAAGGTTTTGGGTTATAGGGTATTCATTCTGAATACTAAAGATAATCTACAAAAATTCGCACCAAAATATGATGAAGGAATTTTCGTAGGATACTCCACAACTTCTATGGCTTATAGATTTTTCAATAAAAATAATTGAACAATTGAAGTAATAGTACATGTTGAATTTAAAGAAACTGATCCTTTTATTTTTTAACATCACCAACCTATAACTTCAGATGTGTTTTCAAAAACTGATTATCATCTCTTAATAGATGATCCTTCTGAAATGGAAAATGTTCCTAAAAATGATTCTGATGTATTTACCCTAGATGACTTCCTACCATATGTTGATGAACATGTTATACCACACCCAAATCATATGTTTCTCAACAGTCATCTCATTGATAGTATTAGTAGTGATGTAAATAAACCTATAAGGAATATAAGTTCCTTACGAAACGAAGTATAAAATCTAGCATTCTTTTTCAAAACTAGAACCAAAAAGCACTGTTGAATCTTTAGGTGTTGATGATTAGATAAAATCTATGAAAGTTTATCTAAATGAATTCAAAAGGAATAAAGTCTCAACCTTGGTTGAAAGACCAAAGGAAACTTTTGTTATTCAAGGAAAATGGGTCGTCAGAAATAAGTACGATGAAAATGGAATAATTGTAAGAAATAAGGCTAGAATGGTTGTTAATGTCTATAGTCATCAAAAAGGAATAGACTATGAAGAAACCTATTCTCCAGTAGCTAGACATGAATTTATTCATATTTTATTTTCCTTTGTAGCATTCTTAAATTTCAAACATTTTCAAATGGATGTTAAATGTGGTTTCCTTAATGGTTATGTTCAAGAAGAAGTTTCTGATAAACAACCTCTTGGTTTTGAATATACGAAACATCCTGAACATGTTTTTAAACTTACCAATTCTTTTTATGGAATTAAACAATCCCCAAGAGCCTGGTATGATAGACATACATGATTTTTTTATTCAAAAACAATTATGTGAAGGGAAATTGTGATCCAATGATTTTTATAAAGAAAGATAAGAAAAATGTTTTGATCGTCAAATCTATGTTGATAACATTATATTTTGTTCAAATCAACAATCTTTAGCTAATTCATTTGCGGATCGAATGAAATATTAGTTTGAAATATGTATGATGGGTGAGTTAACATTTTTCATTGGTTTCCAAATATCTCAAAACCCATAAGGACTATATATATCCCTAAATAATTATATTAATGATCTTCTTAAAAAGAATCGATATGAAAACTATAAGAGTATTAGTACTCCCATTAGAACCTCAAATTCACTTGATCTTGATGATGCTAGGAAACTAGTAGATCAAACATATTTTAGTGTTATTATAGGAATTCTACATTAGTTGAAAGCTAGTCATCCGGATATAATGTTTTCGGTATTCTTATGTGCAATATATCAATCAAATCCAAGGAATTTCATTTATTTGTAATGAAAAAAAATTCGCTACATAAAGGGAACCATGGATCTAGGACTCTTTTATATGTTAGGAAATGATTTTGTTTTAAAAAGTTTTTTAGATGCTGACATTGCTGGATATAGAATTGTTACGAAAAGTATATCCAGAACTTTTCATTTCTAAGTAAATTCATTATTTGTTGGAAATTTTTTTTCAAAATTCTCGGATTCACATTTCCTTAAATCTGAATGTTTTATCATAAAAGCCTAAAAAGATCAGAATCTATCAAAATCCTTCATGATCTATCATCTCATATTTCAGATCTTTTCAAGACGCTTTCAATCATTGGATCAATCGGGGAAGCTGAACTGTTGCTTCAATTTCTTATATAAAGGACTCCCAATAGATATCCCACATCGAATTCCAAGACATAATGTACTGATGATATTCCTCTATTTTTAAGTTCGTTTTGGATTTTTAATGTTTCATGACTTCCGAATGTCTTCTGAAGCCTCTTCTCAGAAGGAAATGTCATCTGTTTTGGAAATCTCCAAGTGGAAAATCTACCAAGAAAGGTTAGTCAATCTGATATTTTATTCCATGTATGATTCCATTGTTTCTATGAATATCAATCTGAATAGTTGGGAGAGTGTATATATATCAAAACCAAGAGCAATGGATCTGGTTTATCCGGAATTGATAGTTGAAATCTATGAGATAGTTAGTTTTTTCTGTGTAGGAGTAAGAGATAAAATTTTTTTCAAGAGCGATGGAAAGACATACTCTCTTTATTATAAAATGTCAGAAAATCTAATATAAATGCTTTATGAGGGAGAATCAATGTTTTTCTAACACAAGAAAACTGATGTAATAGGATCTATTGACAAGGAAAATGCTCTAGCGTGTATTGGTCTTTTTGAGGTAAAGACTACAAAAATTATTCATCTCTGTACAAATCATTGGATTCTTCAGCTTTGGGTTCAAGGTTTTCTCATTCTAAGAAAAAGGATCAAGGATACTCTGAAGAAAAGAGATATGTATGTTCTGGAATTCCTGGAGAACCTAGGAAATATAATCATCGTTAAGAATATCTTGGATAAGATTGAGAATATAATGAATAGAAATATGAAGTCTCAGATTATCATGTATTTGGCCATTCTTTCTAGGATCATTGTTATTTATCCTCCATATTTCAAAATTCCTTGTATTTCTATGATGAGAAATCGTAAGTTGGTGCTTTTGAGTGATGACAGTCTAAGGAGGATGAATATTTTATTTAATAGTCAATCCGTAAAAATTCATGATTTATTGAAATCAGAAGTTGAAGCTCTATCAAAAAAGCTGGAAGTGGTTGAAACCTCTAAAAAGGGTGGAAGGAAGAGGAAATTCAAGGAACTAGAAGAGAAAGGAAAATATCCAGTGGGTAAGGAAACTCAGTCAGCATCTTTAAATCCAAATAATCAAAAGACTTATCCTAATGATGTAGTGGCTAAGTGGAGAGAAGATAAAAATAACTAGAAGGAAGGAGAGCTTATGTTTTTCTTAGACCATGCTGAGGAAAATGCTTTTAAGGAAAAGAATAAAGAGAATCATAAAAAGGAAAAAAAGAGAATATGCAAAATAAGAATATGTCAGAGGCTCAAATAGTACAATCACTTCTCAATGATGTAGTGAAAGCATCAGAAAAAATTTGGTACCAGAGTCAATTTTTTATAGATTCTTTACCAGATACTACGAGAAAGAAGATAGTTATTCTGGAACAGCATAATGAAGATAAAATCGTGCCAGAATAAAAAGTGTAATAAGAAAAATAAAAAGGAAGTGGTGATATGGAAGATATAATAAAGAAAATAGAATACTGTCATGAGAAGGATATTCCTTCTAAGATGATAACAATCCGAACTTTTGAAGTAGAGTCTTCAAAAAATGATGCCCCAATAAAAGATGAGAAGGTTGAGGAAGAAGTGAATATGTTGACTGAAAATTAAATTAGTTATCATTATTTCATTATCCCAGGGGATGTTGAGGAAGGAGCCAAGAAGGAAGATTTTGATGAAGATAAGATTGTTCAGCTATTAGATAGTGAACATGAATCTCATAATCAAGAAGAAATCATTCTGAAAGATGATAAAGGAAAATGGGTGATACTTGATACACCTAGAAAATATGTGGTATAGAAGAAATATGTTGGTGCTTCATCGAAGAGGAATGCTATTGAAATAGAAAAAGAATCATCACCAACCAATGTCTCGGATTCAGAATCATATTTTCTTGGACATGAATTTGTTGTTCAGTCATTGAAGAAGTTGTTTGGGACTATTCCAATATTTCCAATCATAGACTCAAGATGTCACATTCTTCAGCATTAATTAAATCAAAAATTGGATTCAGTATCCATGGTGATGGATAAATGTGTCAGTCACGAGGCAGACATCAAGACCTTTCTCATAGGATATGAGTCTTATAAAAGATTTTTCATGAAGATTAAAAGTTGTTCATGGAAGACAATAGAAGAGATGTGAATCTTTGATGAATTTCAAGATAGTTTCAAGGATTCATTTGACACCGAAAATGTGAAGATCAAGGATCTCACAAACAGTTTTGAGGAAAAGATATCTTTTGAACAAACTTCTTGTAAGTAAGAAGTTGATGATTTGAATGGGAAATTGAATTAAGTTTCTCAATGATGGAAGAGAGAAAGGGATCATATAATTGAGATAGAAGAGAAGCTTGTTAAGCATGAAGATTTTTTGAATGCCCAGGCAGAATCTCTTAAGGCTCAATAAGAAAAAATTAATGCCTTAGAGAAGAAAACAGAATATCAGGATCAGTTTCTCAAATGCCTGGAAGAGGATCACAAGGAACTCATGAAGTTGAAAACCATAGTGAAGAAGCTGATGTCGAAGGTGAAGGAAGGATAATCTTTTCCAAATCGGATCTTTTGTTTTATTTTCCTATGGTATAAATTCTTTCAATCCTAATGAAATTCTTGTTGCTCTTCATAATTTTTGGTTGTTTAGTAGTAGTCTTTTAGGTACCAAATTTCCTTTCCATTCCATGTATTTCTTTTTAAAAATCACAATGGGGGAGAAAGGAATGTTAGAAAAAATAAATAGTGAAGAAGAACTTTCCATAAGTAAGTTGGAGTTCATCTAAGGTTGGGTTTTCATCATGATGATTTTCGTATCCAAGAAAATGATAATTTTCATTCAGGAAATTCAGAATACGAACGTTAGTGTTTCCAATGCCTAAGGGGGAGTTAGTTGTATTCAATTTTATCCACAATTAAAGGGAGATATGTTTTTAATTACAAGAGCATAAAATTTTAAAGGCCTTATGTTATTTTTCTTAAGGATATTTTTGATTTCCAAAAGGGGGATATTGTTGAGTCAATAAGGTTTCCTTATCACATATCCATTCCTTCATGTTTTGAAAATCACAAACTCCGAATCTTAAGGAAAATTTTATTTCCCCTAAGATTTTTCTTAATAAGGAAATTTTTCATTCCCTAATGAAATTTATCCTTTGATGTTTTTGATTGTTCATATTTTAGTCTCCCTAATTCTAACACTTTTTATTACTAAGTGAGTAATTGTGTTTCACATCTAAAACCTTGGAATCCTATAAATACTTAGATTTGGGTTATTTTGTGTTCTGGATTAGAATTCAGACTCTGAATTCTCTAGAATTGAGACTCAGAAATCTATGAAATTAAAACTCCAAATACTATGAAATTAAGACTCTGAATTCTTTGAAATTCTGGATCCGAATTCCATAGAATTCGGGTTTTTAATTCCTTATAATTCAAACTGCAAATTCCTTAGAATTCCAAATCCATATTCTTTAGAATTTGGAATCTAAATTACTTATAATTCATTCTCTAAATTCCTTAGAATTTAGGATGCAGATTCCTTATAATTTAGACTCCAAAGTCCTTAGAATTCATACTACGAATTCCTTAGAATTCAGGAACCGAATTCATCAAAACTCAGATTCCGAAGTCTACAGAATTCTGATTCTGAATTCCATGAAAAAAGAATCTGAATATCCTTGTAATATAGAGTCCAAAAGTTAACTATCATAGACTTCTATCATAATTTTTCCCTAGACTTTGAAAAATAAATTTCATTGTTCAACCTTATTTTACTTACCCTTGTCAGAGGTATAAAAATATATCATGTATTCTATTTCTAACCAACCATTTTTTGAGTGAAATGTGTACAGGTCCCTCTGAAATTCAAGGAAAGTTCTGACCATTGGAGGATGGGTCTGACCATTGGAAATGAACCTATAAATTGGAGCTCATTTGAATGATCTCAACACACATTGATCAATCTAGAGATTACATATTACTGAAGTGATTTCTAGAGAGAGACTCACATGATTTGTGAGTATTGAACATCTTGTTCAGATTTCTTTGTGTGACTCCAATTGTTGTTGTGTACAGTCGAGGTCTTCAATGAATAATAAGACAGAGGTGCCGAGTACCTTTATGTTTTAGGGAATGTGGGAATAGAAATACAGACTCCAATATTCTTATCGAGGGATTACCCTGGTGTGGCTAAGATAGGATTTCATGAAAGTATAAATCAAGGGACCTTTATCCAAGGTTGTTGGATACCCTACACTTTGTTTCAAAAGATTTCATACTTGTTACTTGTATCGTTTCTAGTTTGTTTTCTCATTCATTTTTTGATTAACAAGGAAAGTATAAATATCTAATACATTCTTGTACTTTTACTCTGATTAGTAATATTCTATAAGTTCTAAGGTATATTCATTTTTCCTTGTAAACTTTTCTTAAGTTTCACTTCCAAAACCATATTTTTGGAATCTAGCTGGTTTGTAGATCTAAGAGGTCTTGTGAATTTACCTTGTTTAACATTGTCAAAAAAATAGAATGTTTTCACCAACATTAAAGGTTATAAAGGAATTTTTAAAGTATACAATTCACCCCCCCCACACACTTTTATTTTGAGCATCTACATTAATCATTTCGATCCTACAATCATTTTTTTCTTCCATAGTGAAAATGACCTTCAAAAAAACATTTCATGAACTTTTACTTGGATCTTATTGTCAAACCACATTGAATATAAAATAATCACTTGAAATATTGGATAATCCTAATTGTGTATCTGTTAGACAATACTGAAATAGGAAATTTCTCATAATATGGATTTATATACTTGGAACTAGATATGGTCATCTCTTTTTCCACAAGTGTGTCTCCACTTTTTTGTATCATACTTCTGTTATTATGTTCATTTATATTGAATTTTAAAATATTAATTACCATACTTGTGTAATATATAATATTTTCATTTGGTACCCTAGTTAATCATAGAAGTTGTTCAGTAATTGAATTCATATTTTCAGATAAATCCTTACTAATATGGTCTTGGAAACATACTATAAATTATTGATTATCTGTATTTGATAACCATAATTCAGCCATTCAGAGATTCTAATTTCAAATAATTTCTTCGTTGGATTCAAAATATGGATCAAAATATTCAATATTATGTAAAATTAAAAGGTTACCTTTCTCCCACTATGTGATAGTAATTCTAACCACATCTCTTTAATAAATACCTTCACCCATTTGGAATCAACTTTATCGATAATTTGGTAGACATATGTCAGATACATCAGATAGGTAATCAATATATAATACAATGATATATTCAATAACATATCATTATTTAATAAAAACTTCTATCCAATTGTTTTTCTTGATTTACCCTTTCATAATCATCATATACCATTCAATGGGGTAAATCCATCTGTAATGTACAAGACCACAATATGGAACCACTCTAACCTAGTGAACCATGAGGTATAATGTTATATCAATGAATGATAGTGGGAATAACATATCTAATTCATACAATATGATTGTATCCTCCTTATTCATTATTGGAAACATTAATGGGTCTATAATCTTACTACATATGGATTTTAAATACTATTAGAGTCAGGATAATGTATATCATAGATTTTTTGGTAGATTATAAAATAAAGAAATGAGAACACAATATACCATCAAAAAATGATATTCATGTGATTTTATTCAGTATAACATCTAAGTAGTCATTGAAATTACATTCGTGATATTTGAGTAAATCCCCTGTATAATTTTTTACACTTTTAAGGAAAACAATGATTTCTAATTAATTTGTATGGATAGAGTGTCTATTGCCGGAGGAAAAACAATTCACCTTTTAACCTTCATCATTGTGAACTCTTCCATTTTCCCCATGTCAAACATTTTCATCCTTTAATTGATGCAATATTTTTTTTCAGGAACATTTAGTTACATAAAAATAACACTATCAAATACAATTTTTCGACATACATGACATCCTGGAATCATATGATTTAAAAATATATTGTATAGTAATTAAATAATAATTGATAAATTATTCCATCCTGATTTCATAAGGTTCTTCGAAAATGGTTTACCGAAAATAGTGTCATTATATTTTACATTATTGATCTTTTGATCGCCTATTAGTGGAGTAAATGTCGTACCTTAATTGGTATTCCCGTCAAATTTCATTATCGATGATTAGTATTTATGCTGTCGAGGTAAAAATATACGATGCCTAAAAAACATAGTCTTCGTGGAATGTTTCAACCAAAATGATTGTTTTCATTATTAAAAAATGGGACAACACAATATTCCTTTATAGTTATTCAATAAAAAATTTCTATAAGAAAGAAATTCATTTATTGTCCCACAAAACATAGACCTCATTGTGAATTCTTCACATTAATGAGAATCATGATTTGTAACACTTATATCAAACATAAATTTTATATCTTCGATTAGTGGATCCAAATATACATCAATGTCATTATCTGGTTCTTTTGTTAAATATATATGAAGAGAAAACAAAATTTATTTACACTAAATGCATAATAACATCTGCAAGTTATAATTTAAAAACATAAATTTAAATGTACAATGAGTACTAATGTATTTAAAAAATGGATTTATCCTACCTGTAGATAACATAAGACATAAGTTTCTTAGATCATTTCCACATTTAGGATTCACATAATAAATTTTATTCTAGTAAGGAATATCTACAGGATGAATTAGTTCCCTGAAATTTATCAGGGATTTTTTCCTTGAAAAACTTAGAAATAATCACTCTTACTATCTTAAGTCCTCTATATGGTCCTCCATCAAAAGTACTTTCACTTCTATTAGGTCTAACTATAGATGTATGGACAATAAGGATTCTAACTTAAAATTTTGGTTTGATAACTAGAACGGCATTCCTGTGATCTCTTTGATAGATAGCAACAAATCTCCTCCCTATATTCAGGATTCAATCAACTCGATCATCCATATGCATAACCATGATCTCTCTGAGAACATTACTCAAATTGTAGATAATTATCATTTTACTAATACAGATGATTTAGTTATTTTGGAACCTACACACAATGGTATTCTTAATTCCAAAGGATTTTATAAGTACTTTTTCAAAAATGTTGTCAATAATCACCCCTAGAGAGATAAATTCAACAAATCCCAGTTAAATCCCTGAAGATTTACTTTTCTCTAGGGGATTTCCCATCAAATAATCCCCACAGATAATTGCTTACAAGCTTTCAGGATTTATCTTTGTTCTAAATTTTGTATGTGCAACCAACATAGAGAGGATATTAATCATCTTTTTCTCTCATGTGACATAGAAACCACTCTCTGTCATTATATTCTTGACATTTTTGGGTGATGATGGCATCTTTTAGATACCATCAACATGCAAATTCAGAGTATTTTGGAGTTTTCTACTTCATAGGAAATCAAGAACCTTTTGGTTGCGGTTGTCAAGAAACTTCTTCATATTATCTATTATGGTAGAAATGAATTAATTTTCCACAATAATTCTTTTAAAATTAATGTAGGAAAAATGAGAATCCTCATGGCCATTTGAGAAGTGGCTTCTATCAAAAAATCTCACTACAAAAATTTGATCCGTGATTTTGGGATCCTCAGATGTGTTGGGTGGAGGGGATCTACCCTCACCCTCACTCTACTCTTGAAGTGTTTTGTCTCCCTTCCACAGTGGTATGGATTAAAATAATTGTGGATGGAGCCTCCAAAGGTATCCCGGGACTAGCGGGTTGTGGTGACATCTTCAGAAATCACATGGACCAGATTCTTGGATGCTTTTATGGATCTTGTGGTTCCTCTTCCACTTTGGAAGCTGAGATTATGGGCATCATCCATGACATCTCCTTTTCTAGATTACACAGCTGGAACAATATTTGGATAGAGAGTGACTCTACTACTATCATTCAGGCCATCTGGAATGGTACCATCTACCTTGTTTGGCCTCTCATTGCTCATTGGATGGACTGTTTGAATTCTCTTATTGGGATTAACTTCATCTCCACTCACACCTTCTGCAAAACCAATAGGATCACTAATGGGATTTCCAATCTAGGAGTTACTCACGAGTTACATTGGATGGATGATCTCCCTTCTGAATTAATCCCTTTTTATGCACGGGATGTTATCAAAACACGTTACTTTAGACATGTCCAACCACTTTTTTATCAATAAAAATTTTCTACCATTGAAAAAAACTGGATGAATTAGTGTCCCATATTTAATTTTTGTATCCATGTTCCATTTCAATTGTCTCATGGTTTTCTAATATATATATATATATTTATATAGTCTTCTAAACTGAGAAATGATAGGAGATTACTAAACAAATTTTGAAGGACTTGATTCATATTTCGTTTATTGATTCACTCCACAGTTATGGATTTTTATTATTGATTATTGTTCCTTAAGAAACAATATGAAATCATTTGGACAAGAATGTATTGTTAATAGATCTTTACTATTGAAAATAACATTCATTTAAACTTATTTGTTTGAAAAGTTATTTCATTTTCTTCTGGTATCATATCATTCAGAAGACCACGTAGTTCTATAAAGCTGGTGTTGCTTCATGTATTAAAATATTTAAAATTATATAACTTCATTATAGTTGAATGTATTTCTTATTTTGTACTATCAGAAAAAAATTTTCTCTTATAACATCTATTTATCTTCTAAAACAATTTTATAAAATCTTGAAGGTCTTATTAAATTTTTATTGTCATTTATTTAATAATATCAACATCATAATTTAATATAATATTCATATCAAATTATCCTTGAACCACACTATCATCCCAATTGGTGTGTATGTTCATTTTTCCATGTGTTTAGCTCGAAATTTATATCTCTGATCAATTCCACAAAAAATAAATGTTTCATCCATCTCATTCCGACAATTTTTTCTTCAATAATAATTACATAAACAGATAAAAAATATTTGAGATGGTTTTTATTAATTCTCTATTGAAAATATGATGAACTCTTAAAAAAATCTTCATAATATTTTGTAATATGATTAGTGTATATACATTTTCATTTTATATTCATCCTATTTGGTATATAAAATATTAATATTGTATAAAAAAATAAATAAATAAAAATAATATATTCATATTAAATATAAAAAGTTAAAAATAATTATTACAAGGGGAAAAAACATTTATAAGATATCAATTATGATTCCTGAAAAGATATCATTTTACACAAGGTTGACATGAAATGAAACAAGTTGGCGTAAACATGTGGTTGTTGGTCTAGGTTCTTGACTTGATGTTGTGTATGAAAAAAGAGGGTAATAAATATGTTTCCAAAAAAAAAATTATTTAATGGTATACTTCCCTTGGAAATTAGTGAACTTTCATGTCACTTAATTGGAACATGCCTCTATAAATTTGTGTAAAAATATATTTCCTCGACAAATACAAGGTCGTGTAATAACAATATTTTAACATAGGATCAAGGATCTTAGAATTTCATGAAATGAATGGATGAATCTTTTATTAATGATAGAATTGGTAATGGTTTCCATTTTTCTCTATTTTTATTTAAATTATTCTAGAACATGTATTACAGGAATACCAATAAATATATGTTTTCTAAAATCCACCGAGAAACCACTATTTCAAAAATAGTATAGCTATCAATCAAAGGTATATTTCACATATAAAGAAATATCCAAAACCATGATTCAATTTCCTATAAAACTTCACAAATACTATCCATTAATAGATATTCCAAAAAAAATAGTTTTCCTGGATTTGAAACCATTTAGATACAAAACATTCTAATTCCACCTCTAACAATGACACATATTTGTACAAGCAACCTCCCATATCTAGTAGTCAAAACCTTCATAGGTGTATCCAAAAGATTTTATCATTCTTAAAAAAATCCAATCCAAAAATATGGTTAGGGGAGATTATATTAAACAATATAAAATTATTACACTATATTATAATTATAAATTTGTCTGAGATAAATTTGTTTTCAATTAGAACTTTTTATGGGTGACCCTCAAACCATTCCACATGATACAGAAAATCAAAATAATAATAATATTGTGTACATGACCTGGTGAAAATAAATAATGTTATAAATAAGAATATGGAACTTATACATACCCACTCACCTCAACCCATGAATAAATTTTTCAAGGTATACCCCTTATATTTAAGGTAACTTGATATGAAAATTAATCGGAAAAATCATTTTTTTCCACATCAAAATTAACTAAGGAAAACTATAATCACCTTCAGTTTTAAATTTCATGTTGGTGGAATTTTTCATAATTCTAACAATAAGATCTCTTTAAAGATTTTAAACACTAAAACATACCTTTTATATTATAGGTATTTATAAAATAGTTAATTTATAGAATTTGATGATTGGCACTCCTTTCTATGAAAATAAAAATATACTTAAATAAATGATTATTTTAACTAAAAAAGAAAATTTTCAAGACCCAACCCCACTAAATATCATATTGAGTTTAAAATGAAATCAAAAGTGAAAACTAAATCTTTATTCCCATAGTCCATGACACTGACACTTTAAATTTATCAATTAATAATCAAATTACATATGAAAAAATAAAATGAACAAAAAATGTATCACCTCACTACAACTAACCAATTCCCCTATATTTAGGAATTTATTTCCCTAGTTAAATTGAAGCTCAAATATTAACATTCATCCCTAATAATAAATTTATTATTAAATATAAAAAATTTGGTATATGGACAGATTTTGACTTTTAGATAAATGAGGTACTTAATCAACTGAAAAGTTTTTTTAAAAGAACATGTGGGATAATCAAAGATAATAATTTTTGTCGAAGGGACTATTTAATCTAAATATGAAAAAATTGAATTCAAAAATATGGAATCTATCATTTAATTAAAATAATTTCATGAAATATTAGTAAATATTCTAGAAAAACCTTTGGTAAAAAACATAAAAACATAGAAAAATTCACTCATAATTGACTTACGTTCAAATGGGAGCATTTAAGGAATGTAGGATTTGTTCTCATAGGTAAGAGAATAAAATAAAAAATTATAAAACAATGAGAAAAAAAATTAACATTTATCATTAAAATTCAAAACTCTAAACGTTAAAGAATATGAAAAATAAAATTTCTATGCATGAGAGCGTAACTTTTTACCCACATTATTTCCATAAATATGCTTATTAAAAATTTAATTAAAAATATAGGTTACCTACCCCAAAATAGAATATATATATATATGTAATATTTAAATTTAATAATATATATAATATATATATATAATATAATTTTTACGATACAAAATAGAATTTATAGAAAAATATTATCATATATTGTGAAAATATTATGTCAGAATTTAGACAAAAATTATTTTTTGAAGTTTAAAAAATATTTCTTTATCTCAAAAAACTCATTTTCTATATCAAAATATAAACTATTAATAAATATATTTTATAAATATAATAATATTTATGAACAAGTTAATACAAAACACATGTAAAGAAAAAAATTCACGAATTAATAAACTAAAAACCATTTTCCAAAAGTTATTGTTTTATAAAATAAATTCACATAGAACATATGACTTGACTCATAAAATGTACGTTCTAATTTAATAAGAAATAATTTTACAGATTCATGACATATAAATTTTCAATAATAAATAAATAAATAAATAAATAGCATATGTTCTATGTTAAAAATAACTATATTTTATATACAAAACATGCATATTCTATTTCGGTTAAAATTAATGGAACGTGAATTAAAAAAATATAATTCCATAAACATAATAATTTGTAACATATTAATAGAAAATAATTTATAGATGAATGATAATGATATTAAAAATTTACTAAAATCACAAAAAATTAAATAAGAATAATTCTTTTAATAATGAATCTTAAAATGAACATTCCCCCAATATCAAAAGGAAATTGAGGCCATAATGAAACCACATTTCCTTATATTTTGGATTCATGAAAACAAAACTACATTGAAATATGATACTCTAATGCTCACTAAAATTAAAATACACAAGGTAGTGAAATGTATTAAAAAGTCATTGTGGTTTTTTCTAATTAGAGTTTGGTTTGATGATTGTATAATGTACTCCTCTTAATATGATAACACATTACCTTATACAGTCCACTCAATTACCTCGATTTAAATTGATAATCAAATAATATATAATGGTGGATAAAATTATGTTTAAATTTTATTGATTTATATCACACTAATTTATTTTATTGAAAACATCTCTTGGTTTGGAATGTAAAAAATACCAATAAATACATAATAAATTTAATGAAACACTATTCATATCACATTGCATGGTCCATTCAATCATAGAAAGCGATCAATGATTGTGATTACATTGAAGGATGAGAGGGATATGAGACCATGGAAGTTATATAAGAATCCACCCAAATGAAGCCAAACAGTGGTCATCGCGTAGGTCATTCAATCAATTTGAAAAAAATTGAAAACTAAGAAAATATTTTAAGGGGAGAGAATGATCACAAATGATCACATGCCATGGATTTTTGAAGATATTTATTTTTTTGAAATGATCAAGAGAGAGTGACAACAAGGATTTGGTTTCACAAGACACTGAATGATGTGAGTGAGGAGGATTTGGTTAGGGTTATACATAAAAGACCCATAAGGCTTTTATCATTGTTTTCAATAGAGAATTGATAATGAGTAGTTTTATCATTGCTAAAATGGTATGAACTGATTAAAAAAGATCCTTATCAGGTCATTTTTATAGTTGATAATGAGAACTTTTATTAGAAAAAAAGTGGTAAATTCTGATAAAATGTATCTTAATCTGTGTTACCATTCTACCATTAAAAAATAAATCATTATCAGTGTTGATAAAAACCAACTTTTAATAATATAATTAATGTAATTCAAAATATCATAATTATATAATTGTAAATAAATATATGAAGAAATAAAAATATGTATTTATAAATTTATTTATATTTAAATTTTTTTAAATTTATTTTTTATATAATCATAAATATATTTATATAATTGTATATATATATATATATTTGTTTTATTTATAATAAATTTCAGGATCATGGGTTATAACCCATGGGTTGCACCAGGTTGATTATATATATATTTATATATAACCATATAATTATATAAATATTTATAAATATACAAATATATATAATTATAAATACATTTCTTTAATTATATATATTTATATATTAAGAAATATAAATATACATATAATTATACATATAATTATATATATATATATTAATATATCAATACATATAATTATAAATTTAATTAATACATTTATTATTTCAATATATTTATCAAAATATTATAATTATTTAAATAAATATAAATATAAATATATTTATAAATATAATTATACCTAAATATATTTAAAAATATTTTTATGTAATTATAAATATATTTATATAGTTATATATATTTATATATTTATACAGAAAAAATCAGGGTCAATCCCTTAATTATTAAAATGAAAGAAAAACAAACACATGAAATATGGATAGAGGTAACAAATGGTAAACCTGCATCCATGAAAGGAAAACAACAATGTAAGCATCCCCATAATAATGATTATGGTTATGACAAGAATCATCAGCATCATCAGTAGACTCCCACTCTGACTCTGAGTTCCTCTCATTATGGAGCATAATATATTGAACCTTAACCATAACCTACTCCGGGGTTATCTTATCCAATCTAGAAGACATGTTTCAATCATTCCATCAATTTGAATCATCACATCCACCACATCCTTGGATTTGTGGATTCCTACCCCACCACCATGTTTTCATATGCATCATTATATCATGTGCACTCATTTCATCAAGAATGTCTTTAGACAATTGACTTCCATCAGCATAAATAGAATCATGTTCCTCAATGTTGTTACCTTCTATGAAATTCTTGGACTTATCATATTTATGATCAGGAACATTAGGTGACTTAGGAGGAAAGACGGTTTTCATTGGAACCATTTTGAAACATTCCCTGTCCAAATTCTGCTTTCTCAAGATCATTCCCTCATACATGTCATTCATGGTGTGCAGAACCAATTCCCTCCAAACATACACCAATCTATCTAAAAAGGATGAATCATCCATAAACACACTGGTGTTGGTTCATGAAAATATTCCCACAAATTTGATGAAGGAAAAAAATATAAATTTGACTGATGGTTAGAAGAATAATATCAAAGAAGACTATTTTTAGCTATGTAAAGGAGAGGTGCTGTGAAAAGAAAGACCTTCACAAACTATCACTCCACATGGATGTCCACAGCCTCTCATATCTCCCACAAACCAAGAGGATTGCAAAACATAGATGATTGTTCTGGCTCTCGTTAACCATGTCATTGGTAGAAGAGAGGCGGAAAAATCCACTCTCCATACATCCCCTGGGAATGACATTAGTGGCTCAATAGAGATGGATAAATTCTACCCTACATACCATCACCATGAACTAAATGGTTTCTAGGTGATAATAAGCTAGAGGTGTCCCGAAAATGAGATTAAGTCATTCATAGAATTGATGTGGTGATTTTGGCTTCCAAGAACCATAATCCCATGGGCCTCTATTAACTGATTCATCCATGGGCTGGATGATTTCTTCATGGGATTATGCAAAAGTTGTCATGTTACCCATATATCTAGCTTACCCAAAACTCTATAAAAGTGTCCGGAGAGATAGCTAGAGATGAAGACATGGGAGACATGAGGAGAATGAATTTTTAGAGCGTTAAAGGCATGAAAGAAGAATGTACCACAAAGATATAATTTTATAATGATTTCTTATAGGTATATCTTGTCTCCTACTATAAATAAAGGAAAACTGATTTTATGTAGCCTAATGAAATCCTAATTGAGGAACGGTGAACCATATCTCATTGGTGGGTGAACTTCCCGCGAACTGTCGGATAAATTCCCCGTCTTCAATTCGGTGTCCCACATAGTTGATCTCTATAGGGAATAATCCTTGTCCCATGTAGCACCTAGCTACATGGATGGAATCGAACACATCATAGCACTACACTATGAGGATGAAACATGGGGTTGCATAAAACCATGGTATGAAGACCACATCAATGTCCATGTACCACTTTAGTACTTGGAAATCCTCTCCACCCACATAGAAATACATGATGAGAGGGATACCCCATCCCTCATGGACCAATAATATGCATAATATGCTATGGTTAGGCATTCCATCCTTTAGCTTTGATCATTTCCATCCAATTATATTTCCACATCTATAGTCCCACTACGAAGCAGTCCAACGACATTAGGCCAAAGCCTCTTCCAAAGCCATTAGACTCTTATGATAAAACCATCGATCATGTCAGCTCACCCTTTTGAGTTTACGTACCATTGGTAAGATGAGTAACGTGGGTAATCATTGCAATGGTATGAAACTCCGTAATTTCCATATGTTTATATTCCCATGGTAACCTAGGGGCCAACCATTAGATACAAACATGAACCTCCCCACTATAGGGATATAGGGTGATCACTGGTCTTTCCCTTCTAGGAGGTACAATGATATAATACGTAAATCATGCTTTATTTTCGTTTTTACAAGAAGGAAAAGTCCTAAAAATTTACCAGAACCAATTTCAGGGAACTCCCACTAAGGTAAACCACTATCTTGTATTATAGGATGTTGAATCAGTGCTCTGATATACCACCACTCAGGGAATAACTGGATAGGTTAATCTGACTATACAAAGTATGAAAACAAAAAGGTTATTGAAACATTCAAATCCCACTCTCTCTATCTCTCTCCTATTGGGATCTAGAACCATCAATCAGAAGATGATGTGGGGTGTGTGATCCTTAGATCCACTGCCTCCTCTTGTTTCTCACACTGAGCATGACTGACATCGGCATAGATGTTGTTGGTTATCATGACATACACATATCACCATAGCATGAGCCTCCTCTTAGGTGAATGCAAAAAATGTGATGAACTACAAGAACATCGATTCATACCCCTAACAGGAAACATAGGATGCATGTCTAAGGCATGATCCCAAAGGGGGTCCTTTTCAAAGGTTAACCCCTATCATGTCCCCCCAATTCATCAAGGCCTCCATTATGGTGTAACTCCCAACTATAGGACAAAATGGGACTTCTACAACATTGTAATCCCCACATCATTACCACTTTATGGGATTCCTCAATGATTTAAGTGCTGACTCAAACCAAACTATGAGGGTTTTGATTCCCAACCAACTAGGATGTGTTGGATGCCTCTTGGAGGTCCAAACCTGATACCCATGTCACCCAAATTTCCTATTGTTCATATCCTCAGTAGGTTCATAGCCTCCAAGAGACTATATCTCTTATGGAAATCCAAGGTTACATTGGTGTATGTCCTCCACTAATCCTTGAATAGGGATCCATCACATATATGCCCTTACCTCACTATGTTAAACATCATGGATGGCTCCATGTCACGGGACCATAAAAGGTTATGTGCCTAGTTATATGGAACTAAACTACATGGGTTCTAATTCCACTCCTAAGGATATGTAGGAACCCCATATTATGGGTTTGAGCCTGAAATATAAACAACTCTTATCCTCGATGGATAATGATAAACTCCAAAGTGCCTCATCACATGGATTAAGCTATTGTTGTCATAGTAATTCCAAACCCATGTATATCAATGATTGATCTTCTGACCTAGGAGTAATCCATTGAAACACGCTTGGGAATAAAACAAAGACCAATGAACAAATGAACACACCTTAAATCTATAATAGAGTCTATGAATAGGAAACAATTACCCCCACACGGGTGTGATGATCCCGACCCCCATCCTCTTGGCAAATGGAGTCTTTAAGTGACATTGGAAAATCATCCAACGAGGGCATGCCTTTTGAAACTAGGTCCATGAATCATGGATAAAAGGGTTTCTGGGTGTTTTTGGCTCCATGAATAAACATTTTGGTGAAATTACAAGGATTTTGTACCTGATGTGGGCTGATTTCACAAACAATTGACCCCCTTGCATTCTCCTTCGATGGACATTCAACTCTGACACCTCCTTCACAAAATAATGTCACAACAACTAGTCCCTACAAGACTACTTCAGTCCACAAAATGAGTACGATGAGAATTGGTTCAAACCCTATTTGAATTATTCACCAAGGCGGCGGGTTACCCCACATCAAGCACCTTTTGTATTCAAAAGGTCTAAGGCCAAGCAATATCATCAATTACACATGTGATCATGAGATTCTACTTTGATGGGTTATTTTTAATTTAATTTTCATATATATTGCAGGTGATTCACAGATCTACCTTCAATCCAATGGCATCCTGATAACATTCTTAAACATGTTCATTAGTGACCATGTCGGCGTTTGAATCCCCAATGAAGAACCCGACTCCATTGGCTCCCATCATCTTCAATGCTTGGTCTAAAATGTGTTGATCAAGGAGTAACTTTGAAATGGTACTCTCCCGATGGGGGAGGCTGCAAGACACTCCCTCGAATCGTAGAAATCCCACCATCCTACCCTTCAATTGTGGTTGAAACACCAAAACCAGGTTTCTCCACTTTCTGTCTAAAATTGTTTTGGGAGCATGCCCCCGAATGTGACAAAAAGTACCTCCCATATAATAGGGATCCAGATGGCGTCGATACTGAAGACTACATCCCAAATGTGTAGTGGTCTTTGCATTAGACTCCTGCCAGAAGATGCCACCACCAACCTGATGCAACCCATTATCCTCATTCTGAGGAGGATAGGACAATGAGAGCTCCTGATGAAGTCCTACATAAATAGGACACACCTGCTTCCTATCGAGGGTGGAACACATATAATCAAGAGAAGGTTATTGCCATGGTTCTTAAGAAGGATATCCAATGTACAAACATGCCAGCATACCAATGGAAAACATACAACTCTGCCTCCACTTCTGAATCCCTCCATAGAAATATGGTATCACACTACGAGCGGGTGCATATTCCCACTAATTATTATGAATCCCATCACGGGTACACAATGAGACAATATGGGCTGGAAGAAATTCGCACCAATGCTCACTAGTACCACTTTGTAGATAGGGTGGAAAAGTTTCAGTAGATATAAATCTATACTGATGTGAAAGAATCCATTCATCCAAATCGGGAGGCAACCATCTATAAGAATGAAATAATCCATGCTAATGCACATGAAGACCGCAATTGAGATAGGGTAGAAAATTATGGTCATTCATACAATACTGCCAATGCATATGAAACCCACCAGTTTTATATGGTCGAAATCAAAAAGAAGATGCAAATTACTGCTTACCACAACAAATACAACCAATAAAATATGGCGGAATGAAAATATAAGCAGTGTCAAATTCATGTGGATGCATATCAATCCTTTGAGACAAAAACAGCGAAACACAAGAAGAACAAAATTATTACTGGAAAATATTAATACCACCAGCCAAATACGATGGAAACTAATGAAATAAGCTTTTGTATCGTAGCTACAAGTAAATAGTAGAGTCATTCCACTTGCAAGATATAAGAGAACTACCAATACCAACTAGAATCACATGGAGGATCAGATCAGGCACAAACTCATACTCTAACATTGGAATGGGAATTTATACATGTTCTATCAAAATACATATATCAACATATCCCAAAAATGATGGAGGATCATGTATACTTCCCAGATCATATTCTCCCTACCTGTCAGGTTGTAATTGTGTCTGTAAAAAAAAATAAGGAGTTGGGCCAATGTCCCGAACTCCCCGAGCGGGGTGACTCATCCACAGAATATGATAGTCACTCCGAAGAAGACCTACATCCTTGCTCCAATCTATGAGGGTCGACGACCATATTTCACGATACAAGGAAAACTATATTATGAACAAATTCCCTTTCTATCTAGGGGACACCCATATAACATGGTGGATAATCCAAGATAGGCATATATCCTAGAAAAAAATCAATTCGTCCATCAGCATATCCTGATGACATCGCGGGATGAAACCAAATAGGTACCCACATATTAAGGTCATTACGAATAGATGGCATCCACAACTAGCTGCAGGAGTGCACCCAAAAATGAAATGTTCCAATGGAAACAGAAAAATAAAGACCATAATCGCAATTCTTTTATGATAAAAGCTAAATTTATTTATGAAAAAAGAAATCTATCAATAGTGGCTCAAGATCCTATTGATCCATTACTAAATTATTTATGTGGAAGTAGTAGTTTCAAAGGTCCTATCAGCAATTTTTTTACCAAAAACTCTAAAGGTCCAACATAGAGAACCCGTAGGGGCTTACTTCGTGTGACATAAATGATCAATCATGAGATCCTATCTCCTGATACATGTCATGGAATCCTTCCCCTTTCCCAAAATATCAAATAGAATGAAGGTACTACCATTGTTCTTGTACATCCTAATGGTCCTCCACAGGGTATAGGCAAGAGATATTATAATCTCTGTAGTCAAATTCCAAGCTATGATAGCATTCCTCGACATGATGGAAGTCACTGTGAAGGCCCTACCCATAGTTACATCAAGAAACAAGAAGGTCCTCACCCATTTTAGTACATCTTGAGGGTCATACCTAGAATGTACAGTGTGGATATTCTCCCTATAGCAAGATATCAAGCCATGATGGTAGTCCTACCCATAATGGAAGTCACTATGAAGGTCCTCCCCACAACGACATCATGTAGTATGAAGGTCCTCCCCTTGCTACGGTCTTCCATAAAGGTCCTCCCCAGGGCATACGCTATAGGGACACAACCCGCGGTCAGACAGTAAGATACAATGGTAGCCCTCTCCAATGTAACACCAACATCAAAGGTCCTCCCTTCAATCAAAATCCACATTGATAAAAAGGCCCTCCCTCATCGAAAAAAATACGTGGAAGCCATCATATGTTGAGGTGATATGAAAAATGTAGTCAGACATATTAAACACTCTTTCTATGTCGAGTGAAATCCATTCTCAATAAGAGTATGGTTTGAGTTCATGATCTTCCTTCAAGCCACCCCCATGCCACTCACATATCAATGAAGCTTCAAAAATCCCTACTTCTTGGAACAAAATCTATAAGAAGTATTCAAACTAGGCAGATAATATAGGGGAGTCCCTGGTGGAATGACAACATGATATGTTATTTTTTAAAAGATGACAAGCTAGGGATGACATACAAGTGATTTATTTTCCCATGACCACTTCTCAGTTCAACATACCAAGATAGATGTCAGAAGAATTAATGCATAACATTTAACCGAATATCTTGAAAACTCCCCACTAATTGAAATAAATGTTTTTCCCTATGATTCATATGAAGACTATGTTAGTATATTGGGGGAGATTCACCATCATATTGACCTATAAGATATTTCATCTATACAGTGGACATAATCAGAGTGGTGGAAGAATGACCTGAACTAACTTGTCTCAATGCACTAAAAAATTTGAATTTTCACATCAGTGATGCACCGTGTCGTGTTCATATATGGGGATGGGGGGGACATGGAGAATTGTACTTTACCCAATTCCCCATCTATAAAATATTACTGGATATGCCAAACTACAAATTCATTATCCCCAGAATAACATAAAATTAATTACCTATTCAGGTAAGACGACATTCATGACAAGAATCTGTCTTGATTAAGTCTCAAAATAATTAGGCCTAAAGATAGAAATTCATTGAGAATCTCTTAAACCTGGCCACCAAGAATATTCATCTCTCTTCTCTCATAATATAATCCAATCAATGATAACTGATCATGTCCTTAGAAGAAATAAATTTACATGCAAACCTGACAATATATCTATCTCACCCTCGAATGGGAATGCATGTGATCAAGAAAGCGATAATAGTAGGCGCAATTTCTACATTATAGGATCATACATAGCCCATATGGATGGGAGACATTTTAAAACAAAATACCTCTCTAAAACAAGAGAATTCGGGCCATGGTATAATTATAAATGAACAGGAGTAACTTATCCCGCAGGGTTGGATGTATTTTTACCTCAACAACCTGACCTATAGATGTCAGTCTTTTCCAAATTAAGGAGAACAATGACCAAAGGGGTTACCTATTTGGTCCCACCCTATGATTCATCTTCCCCAGAAAAGAGACATGTATCCATGTTAGGAAAGGATTCTCTTTGTGTTACCCTTCTTGAAGAATCCTAAAAGGGACCCCATAATGGAAGGAGAGGAACCAACATTGGATGCAAGAATTGTTTCTACCATTCCACACAGGGTATGCCACCACCAGTGAAGTATGAATCAGTGAATGTCATGGATGTCAATCCACCATACCTCAAAGTAGAAAACACAAATGACAATGATGCAGGAGAAGATGGTTCCCTCCCAGAGATAGTCCACACTGATCATGGTGTTGTGCATACCCGAAACCAAAGGGCTACCTTAAATTTGGTCTCTCCCTTGGTCAATCCCTTAATAACTCACTTGTGAATCCCCCATAACTAGAATAATAGGAGAAAGATTGCATACCACCCAACTCCTCATCCTAATGAAAAGGCGTCCCTAACACTCATAGAGAGATTCTATTGGTATGAGGGGAAAATGAAATAAATTAAATGAATCAATGATGAGCTGCTACAAGTGATCCTTCCTACTAGATACGTTCTTCAGGTAGAACATCATAACAAACTTCTAATATAGGTGTCTCAGCCCCTAGGGATCTCCCCGATAGATGAAGAATGTTTGGAAATATCATTCATGGTAGCACTAGGACCGCCAGTCAACCTGAACCCAATCCTGGTAGTATATCAGGATTTCCCTCCAATGGGGTAGCAATCAGAACAGATTCAAAAGAATCCCCAAAAAATTCCCCTATATGGGTATCTACCTCAAGTTCCTGTAGTTTCTGCACATCAAATCATTCCCCCTATTGTGCCTTCTCATGTCTAGGTTCAACATGAAATTCATCAAGGTAACATTAATATTATTGAGTCATTTAAGACTTGATTAGAATCCATGGAATGATGGAGCATTTTGGTACAACTAGATCAAAATCCCAACCATGACCAGTAGATCAATGTCCCACCACCAAAAAGTTTTGGGAACCCTGTATTCCTAATGTTCAATGCGTCAAGGGACCTAGAGAAACATGTTATGTATTATACATATTAACATAATCAAATGATGGGATATCTGGAATAGCAAGAAGCAGTGAAACATGGATGCTTCATGCGCACCCAGCATGGTTCATCATTTGTGTGTTATAACAACTTACCATCTAATCCGATAATAGATTAAGAGGACCTTTGGTGGTAGTCCCACTTCTAGTTATGTTCAACATTTAAAATCACAATATTTTAAGACCTCATGAACTACAAACATCATGAGAAAGAATGAGTTTTAGACTTCATTTCCAGATGGAGTGATTAACTTACTCCATGGATTAGCCTCTAGCCCAAGATGAGATGATTTCAATGTGCATCATTAATCTCCATGATGATCTTCGAACACCCCTCATCTTAGGGAATTATAAAATTGGTTTCCTATATTTCTATTCCCTTTCTCAAAAAATTGAGGATTCCATACAATATACTAATCTCATGTCCCGAGTGACCCCATCAGCCCCAAGTAGAAGGGTGGGAAGGGCAGAAGTGGCTTCCATTACACTTAATCCACCACCGGCACTAGATCCATCTCCAAGGATTGTACCAAACCATTTATACCCCCCATTTATGTCAAAATACACACCCACATCGACATGACTATTGAATTGGATCTAGAAGAAATAAATTGTTGGAGTGAAGGAATAAAGTGTATATCTTACCGGATGATCATGTCTGTGGCTAATTGATAGCTTCCTTGAATTGCAACTTTCTTGAGATTCTAGTGTTGAAGATGGTTGATGAAGCATGTCTTGATGACAAAAATGAATATCTTCCCTACCTCCATATTTTTCCACACACCATCAAGGAGTGTTTTATCTTCAATGACCTCCTAGTATGGATGTTAGATTTTTGAAAAGTAATACTAGGACCACCTCCAAGACAAGGGGAATATGATTCTACCACCAACCCTGATGATGAAGTGGAATGATAAAATGTAGTCGGAAAAAATTAGTATAATTAAAATGTATGGATGACTCAGACAACAGTTATCCGAGCCCAGGGAATCCTCCAAGAATAGTTGAATCAACCGGTTGTACCCCTAACTGCTCCTGATTCAGAAGAACCGACATCCTCAGCACCACTAACCTTTAAAGGTCCAGAAGATCAAGTGTAAGAAGATGATTTTTTAGGAAGACCAATGTTGTCTTAGACACTCTCAGTTTTCATTCCAACACATCTGAAGATACATGCTCCGCCTCTCCAAATAGGATAATGGGTACCATCTCTCCAAAGAGCACCAGTGGAAGAAGTTGATACGGAAAAGTCATCATCAGACGAGGAACTGATTTTTGACTCTATCAATGTGATTCAATAAGGGACCCTTTATCCAATAAAGAGTATGGATATGAATGTGAATTCCCCACACCCTATCGAGGAGTCAGAGGAAGAGGCTATCAAATAGAAAGATTCGTGGGAAGACGTAGCAATGGAAGAAACTAAATTACAGGCAACACTTCCTTTAAAACTATCAATGTTGCAAAAAATCATGGATGATCCCTTCAGTAGACCCACTATGAACTTGAATGTTTCTCTCCCCCCATCTGAAGAAACTTTGGACCAATCATCTTGGAGTATCCATTGCAAGTGGAACAGATGAATAACCTCAGGTGGCATGCTGACAGACATACTCTGCCAAATCCAAAAAGCGTCGAAGTATCACCAACTCCAATTTACGGAGTTGGAACCTCTAAATTCAATGCTCAGGCCTCTAATGTGCATGTGAAAGAGAATCCATTATCTAGGAACCAACATCTTTTAGAAAAAATTTAGACATAATAAAATAGTTATTCATGGTATCAGCCAACATGTTAATCCTAGAAGCATTGAATCTGTTAGTAGACATTAGGGAAGAACTCATTGAAGCTAAGTTGATCCGGAAAATGTTTGAAGCTAATGTATCCACCACTAAAGTCTATCATATAGATACTAGTCCGGCAGAATGACATGATGTAATATCTTATATAGATCAAGTTGAAAACGCCATTATGAAAGGTTACATCAAACCCATATACATGTCTGGTAGGATTAATGGTTTTGATATTAAAAAAAGTCTTTATTGACAATGGATCTGGAGTTAATTTCATTCCACTACAGACAATTCATCAGTTGGGTGGTAAGGAGGACAGCCTAACACCCTTCACCATGACCTTTTGAGGTTATGATAAATGTGAGTAGATTCCATTAGGAAAAATCAATCTTAAAATTCTTATTGGAAACCTCATTGAACACTCGGAATTTCTATTTGTCTGAAAAAACATGGCCTTCAATAACCTACTAGGAAGGACCTGGATACATCACCATGCATCAATTCCCGAATTGTACTATCAGTGCATCATGTATAGAATTCTTTTATAGAATGATACATTGCACACCGATATGGCCTCATTTGAATCATGTGAGTTACACTACATCGATTCAAGATTCAATGAGCCAAAAGGGAAACAACCTTTGGAAGATGGGATTGATTGGGTCACAAATCAAAACCGACTGGGGTCGGTCCTCACTAACCATATCAAGCAGCTCGGTGAATAGTACATACGTCCCATATATCATGTGGAGTGTTTTTTTCAAAATTTAGACATGTATTCATCCATATTCATGATCTTGGTCATGGATTATGAGCCAAACAGTGTTGAAAAGTTCATGTTCTCCTAGGAAGATAGTGAGTGCTGAAATAATAATGCACTTAACCCCTATTTTAGGCTTTATGTTGTTCCTGCCTCACCCAAAATGTAAAAAAAGATGTTGTGTCATCACCAAAAGAAGGTGAGGAAACTCTTCCACTATTCACTCCACCCTCTCTAGAGAATTCCTCGTAGTCAGGCATGACATAAGAATATGTTTCAACCTCTAATGACGAGAGTTTCACCTCCTCTCCCAATTATGTAGAGCTCATCAAAAGAATTATCTCCCCATTAGAGGATGTTGAGTATGGGGAGGGTGTGTAGGAGGAAGAATATGATCTTAGGGATGCCCCTCCCACATTTTAGGAGGGTGTGAAAACCACCATTAATGAACTCAAGGAAATAAACCTAGTCACTGAAGAAGACCAATGTACCACTCTGATTTGTTCTGCCATGTTTTATGAAGAGTGAAGATATATATAATTCCTTGAATTTGAATAATTGAGATATATTAACCTAGAACTATATTGAAATGTTAGGCCTTGATCTTGAGGTCTCCACTAACCACATGGGCCTTCCCGAAAGCCATAGTGGTTACAAGAAAGATGCCTGAAGGACTAACCAAAAATATGACTCCAAAAGAGAGGTTGAATTCAAAAATATCATCTGACCAAACTTCATTCTGGAGGTCTAATATCCCATTGGTCTAGAAAACTTAGTTCCCATTAAGAATAAACCAGGGAAATTAGATTCTGCATCAATTTTAGGGATCTCAATCTGCACTTCCCAAAAGATGATTTCCCGATCCTGATCACAGAATTTATGATTGATGCAACTGCCAGATACGAGGCTCTCTAATTCATTAAAGGATATTATAATATAACCATATATGAATTACCTAAGTCTATGAAGAATTCATTACATTCAAGACCCACTGAGAGTATTTCTCTACAAGGTAATGCCCTTTGGTTTAAAAATTGACATTTCCACATATCAAAGCACCATGAACCACATCTTCAATCCCTTCTTGTGAAATTCAGTTGAATGCCATGCGGATTATTTGGTTGTTAAATAATAATAACCTCACACCACCTATCAAATTTATACACCATTTTATGTAAATTGCGACACCACAGTCTAAAAATGAACCCCCTAAAAATTTCGTTCAGCATCACCTCATGTAAATTCATTGGATTCACTGTAAGACACCCTGAAATTGAATTTGATACAAAGATGAAAAATGCTATCCTTGGAAGGTCACCTCATCACAACCTCAATTTAGAGACCCCAAACGTGATGTACATGGACATTTCATTACTTTTTTGGAATAATTAATACATAACAAAAACCAAAACTCAAGGACCGTAATTGTTTAGTGTCTTTCGAAACATAGAACATAATTTCCAATCATGGTGAAAGATCTTCAACATCTCCCTTAAAGATCACCCCCTTTTTGTTTTCTTACCTAAAACCTTTATTTATATCCTAGGGAAAAGAAAACATATAAAGGGTGAGATCAAATGCTTAGTAAGGTTAAGCATGGAGAAAATAAAAAAACCATATACATTTGAACTTAAAAACCTGAAAATAATGTTTAAACATCAAAATATTGAGAAATGACATAAAACACGGTATTACGTAAGGAATAGACCATAATGGAACATCAATCATCATAAAATTGCGTGGGAATAAATCATGTAATTGTGGAAAGCCATTAGGAATATGATATTATATCCATAGTAGCCAACGCATTGCTGCCAAGACCATCTTAGTGGACGAAGTCCCTTTCTAAATCGATTTAACTCCTCGTTCCATTCCTGTAACACTGAATCAGATTAACATTCCATTCCATCCATGTATATCTCATGAGATATAAATCTTTTCCCATTGTATTGGAGGGAGATATAGTTCACACCCATCTCATAATGAAATCATTCTTACTTGTTCCACAACATGAACATAAATCATTCATCATTTCCCAATGTATAAAACGGGTTTCATAAACATCATCCCATCATTACATAATCCATACAAAAAAATGGATATCATTTCATCAAAAGAAATGTGGAACCCTGTAAATCAAAGATACATTATACTTGAAACATGCACATATGAAATAATTCCATCTTATATGGATAATGGTTTTGATAAAACACTTGAAATGAATTCGTGAGGAAAATATCCTTTCTTCTTCAAAATCATTTTCTTTTCACAAAATGCCATGCAATTTGAAGTGAAAAAGATTTTTTTTAAAATAGTAACTAAATCATGTAGAATAAGATTCATCAAAATAAGGCATTATGAAACTGTAAAAATCCGTTCATCCTGTAAGATTTAAAAAATCACTCTTCTCGTACTTTTGCTGGAAAAGTCAAAAAGTATCTCGTACTCAAAATGATAAAAGATTAATTTCGTATATTTTACTAAAAATTAACCAATATGTAAAATTTAATTTAATCAATTGTAGAAGAATAGAAATAATATTAAATATTGAGGAAACATGTATGTGGATGATAAATATTCCGCAGTAAATACCGAAGTATAATCAATCTTGGATAAAAATTGAGATTGCGAGATTTTCCCTTACCATTGGTCTAATTTCTTCCGTATTTTTCTGAGACTCCTATGTAATGGGTTTAAACATATTATTAACTTGTAAAAAAACCAAAATAATATTTATGATATCATATATGATTCACTTATGACTTTATATTATCCGTTCATTTGTCAATTTCATTTTAACGCAGCGTTTTGGGTAAAATCATTTCATTTATCGTCCGTGTTTTGACTTGTAGTTATTCAAATGTTTAATTAGATCATGATTAATTAATTTCAGAATATGAAACATGATTTATATATAATATATATTCAGAATATACATATATATAATATATCGATAAATGGAATGAAATACACTGTTCATGGAGACGATAGGTCGTAAGTACGCATCAACGCTGTTTTCGTTTCCTTATTAAATTTAATAGATGTAATTAAATAACATATACATAAATCCATTATCATTAATATGTCATATATTTTTTATTGCATATTATATATAATTTATAATAATTCTTGAATTGTTAACATGGAAAATGAATCTCATAGCGTTGTGGAGACGACAATCCGTACGTACGCACGAGTGATGATATCATTCCCATATTTGTTGAATGGCATTGAAGTGGACTATATAATATCTTTTAATCAGTTTGATGTTATAATAATCATATATAGTTATTATTTACACCATTATACCCATCCAAGTAAGGTGGTGGTGGAAAACAGCTTACACCACAGCATGGAGACAGTATTTCGTACGTACGAACCCGTGGTGATTTCGTTTTCCGTAGGATGGATAGAAGGTTAAATAGGGTTGTTTCATATTTATAATAAAATATATGTATATAATTAATACTTATGTTATTAATTTATAATGAAACAACTAAATAAGAGGATGTAGAAGAAGAATGGAACTTGAAAGAGTTGGTAGAAGAGATTACCTCTTCCTCGACACACCTCCTTTAAACTTCTTCTTAGGGCACTAGAGTTGGTCTTTTCAGATGACCATAACCTCTATGATATAACTAGAGAGGTTGATAAGAGTAATTTTCAGGGTTTGGCCGAGCTTCAAGGCTCAAAAAGGTGTGAAGAGAAGAGGTAATGAGTGCCCTTTTTATAAGGGAGTAGAGGGGAACCTTTTGTAACATAAGAAATATTAATTTATAATAACTTCATACTCACTTAAAAACCTCCAAAAATGACTCAAATCATAATATTAGATGATATAGGGTTGTAATATCATAAAAAAATAAAATTTAGACATGTTGGGAATTTAGTTTAAACCTTATAAACTTGATTTATCCTTATTTAATATATTTAATTTTATTTGTGGTAATAAGATTCTAATTTTTAAATTAATATAAATAATTACTTATGTAGTGTTAATTTTCAATTATTTGATAATTTAAGACATTTTAGACCTTATAAATTTTAATTTATTATTTTTAAATATTTTTTCTTGATTTTAATCAATTTTATAATATGTTTTTTTTATAAAATAACAATAGTGTCAATTTTGACATTATTCATTTATTTTAATTTCAATAAAATCCACACTGAGGATATCTTCTAACCAAAATATTTAATATATTCCTAACATGTCATATTAATCTATAAAATTCTAGGAGAACATTAAATAGTTGATATAATATTTATTTTAATATTTGTAAAACCATTTATTTGGTATTTCTCTTAATAAAATAATTAGTACAACATTTTTGTATAATTATTTAATATTCTTTTTTGTTGCATAAGAATTAAAAATAAATTCTGATGATGAAGATATATCTCATAGATTTTATAATAATACTTTTATTGGAATTTATCATCTTATAATCACAACATGTAAATTGTTATATTTATTACATTATGCAGGTGATAACTTTGAAATCATTTAAAATAAAATAATATAAGTGTCATAATCATCAATATAAGGATCAAAATGGTCACCAATTCGGCCATTGGATAATTATGGTTTTTATATATCCTAACAATAAGTGTTGGGCCGGTTTTTGGGCCTTTTAATGTGTATTATTATTTTAAAAAAAAGTATATTATTAATTTTTCACTAAATAAATATCTTCTGCATCATTAATGTATAAGATAATAAGGTAAATGAATAATTCATAAAAATTACAAATAAATTACCATGACAAAGAAAAACATTTTATATTTCAATTGAGTATTTATAACCGAATTTATATTCTGTATAACCTTATATTAAAAATAGTTTAATTATTAAAGTTTGAGTGAGACATATTTCACTTTTTATAAATAAAATAAATTAAAGGTCTTAATATCATCCAAGTGGGTTCCAAGGGATTCCATTTCGACCAAAATATGCCATAGGTCGAAATATAAACATCTAATTATATTAATACAAGTGTTAGGGTAATTTTATAATATTATATTTACCCTCAATTACCTGATTTACCTTTAACTATGGTAAATAAAATTTACCATAGTTACTATTCATAGTGCCCGAAAAAAAAGCAACCTATTAACATAATTTGGAACTACTGATTCCAAATATCGAATCCATTTTTCCGAATTCAAATCAGATAATTTTCATAAATTAATTTAAAATTAATCCCGTTGTTAAGAAAACGAGTTTTAAAAGTTAAAACATTACAAAAGATTGAAATGATTTTACCTATGAATTCAATGTAAAATCAATGATAATGACATGAGTTATATTAAATGGTAAAAATATATTCAATTTATAAATTAAAACCATTAAATATTATAATTTAACCTTATAAATTATTATGATGGAAAAGGTTGTTTTGAATTAAAATATATCGTGTTTTTACTATTCATTAAAATATAAAAGTTATCAGAATAATATGAAAATGTTATCCAAAGTAAATTTTCATATATTGATTCCAAATAATAATTTTATTTTGTCAAATTGAACTTATAAAAAATTTTAAAAACTATATTTAAAGTCGGTGCTCCATCAAAAGGCGGCAAAACTACATTTTTTGAGAAATACTTATTTTACCAAAAAAAATATTTTGTTCTCAGAAAATGTTCTATATAATGTGTAAGATGAATAATAATGTTATAAAATTAAAAATTTAGTTAATAATATTCATAATGGATAATTTATAATAATATTATAACCATATATCGTTGTTTAGTGAAACCTGGTATTGCATACTACACACGTTATCGAGGAAGGTCATGATTGACTGTAATGCAAGACAAGAATAGTGTTGTGTATACTTAAAGATAATACAGTGTTTTGTATAGTACAATCTAATATTTCTATAGAGTACTATTCAAGACATCAATGAAATTGAAAATAATAATTTTTCCCATAAAATCTCGGGGTGTTACATTCTACCTTACATAAAAAGAATTTCGCCCTCGAAATTCATCGGGGTTATAAATGGTTTACTACTTGAAAGTTTCCTTAATAGAAACCCACATTGTAAAAAGTACTACCAAAACATAACTTTGAAAAATAAATTATGAAACGTAATAGTTACCCAAATTAACTAATCAATGGGTTTCCACATAGGAGAACATATGTGAAATTATGTATACGGAAGAGAAATATAACCATCATGTTCTGATGGAGAGTGGTAGAGAACATGGAAATGGAAAAGCCAACAATAATAAGGCCATAAATTTTTTATGATCTAAGGTACCATCTGATTCGTCATATATGAGGACACTAGGACAACATTTTTGGTTTTCACGATCATTTCCTTAAAGTTGAAGAATTTGAATGAGAAAAAATACATACTTTATTTCAGTAAAATCTCACCGTTGTTCATGAATTGAACAATTTCTACTTCATCTCTTAATGAAATGAAGTTGAATTTGTCATTCTTGAAGTGTTTTTAGATCATGTGATAGAATGATGGGTCATTCCAGCTGTCTCAAACAAAAGGGTAGGAAAAGTTATCAAATATACATAAGTACATCTATGGTGAGTTTATTCATATATGATTCCAAAAATGGACTTATACTTCATTTATCATACCTATTAATAAAATAAAACTATTTTCTACTAAACAGGGACATTCTGTCGGCCAGTGGTAGGTGATAAAGGCCTGTCAAACTTCGTTTGTGGGTTCGATTCCCACAACCTTGTCTGACGCAACAGGTTTTCGCACATCCTAAAAGTTTCCCTTTTTTATAAAACTACATTATTATAACATCCCATCAATAATATCGAAAAAAGTCCTAGACTTATACAATACTAACTTATGTCCAACATAATCCATTTCAATCTTTAGGCTTATCCAAAATACTTCTATTCAAGCTCATTGTATAAAGAAAACAATTACTAGAAATGTCATCTATAGAGCATGTGAATACCATCATTTATCCCAGATATATTTTGTTTATCGCATTCCAAACATTTTAATACCTTAATCATGTATTCTCTTGAAACATAATCTACCATAGAATCTTAGTGAAAACCTAAATGTTGTTAAAAGGGAACTCTTTCAACATACAAAAATCCTAAAATTTCTATATACTCAAACCATGATATAAATTTTTCCTTATATCAGTCATGAGCTTATGAATACTATCATACATATTATTTTCTCCTTATCCCTTCATTATGCATATTGCAGCTGATTTCCAAAAATATTTCAGTAACTTTTCACGGTTACTGGTACCATAAAATTATTAAATACCACAGTGATCCAATACATTGATATTCCAATATTCAACGATACGTTAAATGAGATTCCAAAACATTATCTCAGAATCCCGTTACATAAACACTTATTCATTCCACCACATCTTTTGCATACACAACATCACAAATAGTGATCTCATGTGACTTCCATTTATCCATT
Source organism: Viscum album (assembly GCA_963277665.1). NCBI lineage: Eukaryota > Viridiplantae > Streptophyta > Magnoliopsida > Santalales > Viscaceae > Viscum > Viscum album. Next base: position 2,122,736,662 of record OY728120.1, read on the forward strand.
TCCTTAAGAGGTTTCTCACTTCTAACATCATTAACCCTTGTATTAGGGAATTGATTAACATAATGCCCCATTTCCCTGCATTAGAAACATTGAAGTGTTGGTGGAGCATTCTCTGTAGTCTTTTCTCTATTCACGTCATTAGCTACCTTTTTTCCATTACATCGACACTCAACTGATCGATGACCTTCTATTCCACACATAAAACATTTTCTAGTACCTTTTAGGCCATCCCCACCATAATTCTTTCCACACATTGAGCATAACGAAACATTCATCTTCTTTTCACCATTGTTCTGATATTTTTCATTACACTCCATCATTTGTTTTTTTGTCTAAACCATGAGATGGATATGTAACACCAACTTCCAGTTCTACCACGACATCACAATGCACAATTTCTTCATAGCTACTAAAGTATCTTTTAACTAACGCCCTTAGAAGACATGGTTTAATGCCACTTAAGAATCGATCAACTTTGCTTTAACGTTGGATGATAAATCCAGATGCATACCCTGCAAGCTGTGTAAAATTTGCCTCATATATTCCAACAGATTCATCATCCTTTTGATTAAGCTCAAGGAACTCCTTTTCCATCTTTCTTCGAAAAATACGAGGGAATTACTTATTGAAAAACAAGTTCTTGAACTCGTCCCATTCCATGGATTCAATTTCATCATGGGGCCATGTATTCTTAATCGGAGTTCACCGCTGGTATGCTTCACCTTCTAAATGGTAAAAAACCAAAATGACTTTTTCATCCTCTGAACAATGATGTATAGAAAATATCTTTTCAATGGTACTGATCCATTTTTCAGCAACAAGTGGATCAGAAGACCCACTGAATGAAGGTGGGCGTTGCCTCAGGAAGGACTCAATAGAATATTGTCCCTTCTCTGCTCATTTGGAATCCCAAAATGATTCACAACTTGTTTAAATACAATAATATTATTTTGTACTCCATCTCCCATAACATTGGTTTTTTAAGGAGGAAAATCATTGCATTGTCCATTACATTGATCAACACGGTTCCTTCAGGTTCTAGCCATCATCTAAAACCCAAAAATTATAGTGTGAGAGGAAAAATCATGATAGGAAAACAACATAATAAAGGGGGATTACCTTCAATATATAACATATTAGGATGAATTCTAATATCGATACTGTAACTCTAGCACTATAACCTATACGTATACTTATCTTTAGGTACATCCCTAGACATACCTTAGGAATATCTCTAGGGATCTCACTAAAATTTTCGCATCCAAATTTCCAAAGGATAACTAAAACATTCCTCTAATACCAACTGCAGAGACCCCAAACATGACTTACATGGACATTACATTACTTTTCTGGAATAATTAATACATAACAAAAAACCAACACTCATGTACCATAATAGTTTAGTGTCTTCGGAAACTCAGAACAAAATCTTCTAATCATGGTTAAAGATCTTCAACATCTCCCATAAAGATCTGAGCCTTTTGTTTTCTTACCTAAAACCTTTATTTATATCCTGGGGAAAAGATAACATATAAAAGGTGAGCTGAAATTCTACATAAGGGTAAGCATTGAGAGAAAATAAAACAATCCATATACATTTGAACATAAAAACATGAACATAATGTTTAAACATCAAAATCTTGAGCAATGACATAAATCATGGCAGTACGTAAGGCATATATCATAATGGAACATCAATAATCATGAAATAGAATGGGAATAAATCATGTAATTGTGGAAAACCATTATAAACATGATATGATTTCCATAGTATCCAAGGCATTTCTTCCAAGACCATCTTAGTGGACAAAGTCCCTTTCTGAATCGAGTTCACTCCTTGTTCCAGTCTTGTAACATCGAACTGTATTAACTTACCGTTCCAGCCATGTCTTTCTCATGAGAGATATATATTTACCCAATGCATTGGTGGGATATACAGGTCCCACCCGTCTCATAATTAATTCATTCTTACTTGTGCCACAACATGAACAAAAATCATTCATCAATACCCAAATTATAAAATGGGTTTCATAAACATCATCCCATCATATCATAATCCATACCAAAAAAATGGATATCATTTAATCATCAGAAAAGTGATACCACATAAATAATAGAGACATTATACTTGAAACATACAAATATGAATAATATCCATCTTATATGGAAAATGGTTTTGATAAAACAATTAAAATGAATTTTTGAGGAAAATATCATTTGTTCTTCCAAATATTTTTCTTTTCACAAAATGCCATGTAATTTTAAAAGAAAATGATTTTGTTGAAAATAGTAATTAAATTTTGTATATTAAGCTTCATGAAAATAAGACATTATTAATACGTAAAATTCCGTTCATGCCATATGAGTTAAAAAAACATTCTTGTCGTACTTTTTCTGGAAAAGTCAAAAAGTATCTCATTCTGAAAATGAAAAAAGATTCCATTCATTTATTTTACTAAAAATTAACCAATAGTTAAAACTGGATTTTAAAAATTGTATAAGGATAGAAATAATATTACATATTACGGAAACATGGATGTGGATGATAAATATTCTTCAGTAAATACCGAAGTATAAAAAATCTCGGATAAAAATTGAGATTGCGATATTTTCCCTTACCTTTTGTCCAATTTCTTTAGTATGTGTCTGTGACTCTTTTATAGTGGGTTTAAACATATTATTAACATGTAACAGAAATATATTAATATTTATGATATCAAATATGATTCACTTTTGACTTTATATTATCCATTAATTTGTCAATTCCATGTTAAACCATTGTTTTGGGTAAAATTGTTTCATTTATCGTCTGTGTTTTGACTTGTAATTATTCATATGATTACTTAGTTCATGGATAATTATTTCTAGAATATAAAACATGGTTTATATATAATATATATTCATAATATACATATATTTAATAGATCAATAAATGGAAATAAATACACCGTTCATGGAGACGGTAGGCCGTACGCACGCATTAATGTAGTTTTTGTTTCCTTATTAAATTTAATATATGTAAGTAAATAACATATAAATAAATCCAGTATCATTAATATGTCATATAATTCATTATTACTTATTATATATACTTTATAATCAGTCTTGAATTGTTAACATGGAAAATGAATATCATCGCGTCGTGGAGACGGTAATCTGTACGTACGCACGAGCAATGATATCGTTCCCATATTTATTGAATAGAATTGGAGTGGATGATATAATATCATAGAATTAGTATGATGTTATAATAATAATATGTAGTTATTCTTTACACCATTATACCCATCCATGTAAGGTGGTGGTGGAAAACAGATTACACCGCAGCGTGGAGATGGTATTCCAAATGTACGCACGCGCGGGGATTTCCTTTTCCGTAGGATGAATAGAAGGTTAAATAGGGTTGTTTCCTATTTATAATAACATATATGAATATAATTAATACTGATTTTATTAATTTATAATGAGACAACTAAAGAAGAGGTATTAGAAGAAGAAAGAAACTTGAAAAGGTCGGTAGAAGATATTACCCCTTCCTCGACACACCTCCTTTAAAATTCTTCTTAGGGCTCTAGAGTTAGTATTTGGAGAATACCAAAACCTCTATAATATTAATAGAGACGTTGAGAATAAAAATTGGCAGGGTTTGGCCGAGCTTCAAGGATCAAAAGTGTGTGAAGAGAAGAGGGAAGGGGTTTCCTTTTTTTAAGGGAGGAGAGGGGCACCTTTGGTAACATAAGAATTTTTAATTTATAATAAATTCAAACTCACTTAATAACTACAAGAAATGACTAAAATCAGAATATTAGATGATATAGGGTTGTAATTACATCAACCAATAAAATTTAGACATGTTGGGAATTTATTTTAAACATTATAAACTTGATTTATCCTAATTTAATCTATTTATTTTTATTTGCGGTAATAAGATTCTAATTTTTAATTGTTTTAAATAATTACTTATGGGTTGTGAATTGTCGATAATTGGATAATTAATGTCATTTTAGACCATATAAATTTCAATTTATAATTTTTAAATATTTTTGAGATTTTTAAACAATATTATAATATGTTTTTTATAAAATAACAATAGTGTCAATTTTGACGTTATTTATTTATTTTAATTTAAATAAAATCCACACAGAGGATATTTTCTAACAAAAATATTTAATAGATTCATAACATGTCAAATTTGTCTAGAAAATTCGTGGATCACATTAAATAGTTCAGATAATATTTATTTTAATATTTTTAAAACCATTTATTTGGTATATCTCTTAATAAAATAATTAGTACACCATTTTTGTAAAATTATTTAATATAATTATTTGTTGCATAAATATTAAAAATAAAATCCTATTATGAAGATAAATATCATATATTTTATAATAATACTCTAATTTATCATCTTAAAATCACAACATGTAAATTTTTATATTTATTAAATTATGAAGGTGACAACTTTGGAATCATTTAAAATAAAATAATATAAGTGTCATAATCTTCTTTATAAGGAACCAAATGGTCAACAATTCGGTCATTGGGTGATTAGGGTTTATATATACGCTACCAATAACTCTTGTTCAGGTTTTTGTGCCTTTTGATGTGTATTATTATTTCAATAAAAACTATATTATTGATTTTTAACCAAATAAATAATTTCTACATCATTAATGTATACACTAATAACGTAAATAAATAATTCTTACAAATTAAAAATAAATTACCATGATAAAGAGAATAATTTTAGCCTTCATATGAGTCCTTATAGCCGATTTTACATTCTGTATTACCTAATATTAAAATTAGTTTAATTATTAAAGTTTGAGTGAGACATATTTCACTTTCTTTTAAATAAAATAAATTAAAAGTCATAATCACATCCAGGTGGGTTACAATGGATTCCATTTCGACCTAAATATTCCATCGGACAAAATATAATCATCAAATTATATTAAGACAAGTTTTAGGGTAATTTTATAGTATTATATTTACCTTCAACTACCCGATTTACCTTTAATTACGGTAAATAAAATTTACCATAGTTACTATTCATAGTGCCCAAAAATAAAAAGTAGTATATTAACATAATTTGGATCTACTGATTCCAAATATGGAATCCATTTTTCTTAATTCAAATCACATTTGTTGCATAAATTAATTTAAAATTAATCCCATTGTTAAGAAAATGAGTTTTAAAAGTTAAAACATTTCAAAAGATTGAAATGATTTTTCCTATGAATTCAAGGAAAAATAAATGCTTATGACATAATTTATATTAAATGGTAAATATATATTCTATTTATACTTTAAAACCATTCAATATTTTAATTTAACCATATAAATTATTAGGATGAAAAAAGTTGATTTTAATTAAAATATAACGTGTTTTTACAATTCATTAAAATATAAAACTTATCAGAATAATATGAAAAATTTATCCAAAATAAATTTTTATATCCTGATTCCAAAGAAGAATTTTATTTTGTCAAATTGATCTTATAAACATGTCAAAAAATAGATTGAAATTGGGTGTGCCATCAAAAGGCGGCAAAACTGCATTTTTTTTAAAATACTTATTTTACCCAAAAAATTTTTTTTGTTCTCATACCATGTTCTAGAAAATGTGTAAGATGAATAATAATGTTATAAAATTCAAAATCTAGTTAAAACTATTCTTAATGGCTAATCATAATAATATTATAACCATATATCACTGTTTAGTGAAACCCGGTATTGCGTACTACACACGTTATCCGGGAAGGTCGTGATTGCATGTAATGCAAGCCAAGAATAATGTTGTGTATATTTCAAGCTAATACAGTGTTGTATATAGTAAAAGATAATATTGGTGTATCGTACAACACAAGACATAAAATAAATTAATAAAATAATTTTTCTCATAAAATCTTAGGGTGTTACACTCAATGAGTTGAGAGGACGTCCAAGGAAACCTGGCCTACCACTAAAAAAAATAACAAATAAGATATGATTTTTATAGGATTTATGAGAAACCCCTTCTATTTAATGAATTTCTAGGGGTTCCCAACCCCCTGTAAATTTTTTAGCATTATTTTTTTAATACCTGGTTGGATTTTTAGGCAGTTATGTCCAAACTATCAGTAATTTAATAATTAGTGGTGCTCTATGTATGGTTAGGATGTAGAGGATCTATATATATATATGATTAATTTGGATATTAATAGATATATATATATATAACATGAAATATGTGTTTTGAAAAGGAAATAGTGGTAGTCCACAACCCCCTCTAATGTATTAAATAAGAGACGGAACAAAACCCCCACAAATATCATAGATTAGAAGGGGTATTAGATCCACTCTAATGCCTTTAAATTAGAGGGGGGGTTCCAAACCCCCTCTAATATATTATATTAGAGGGGGTATTAAGCCGCCTCTAATGTCTTTAAATTATAGGGGGTTGTGAGCCCCTAATACTAAATAAAATTCCATAATATATATATATATAATTAAAACACTATTTATAAATATATTTAAATATATTATATGAACATATTATATAAAATATTTATAAGATTATATTTAATTTTATTTATATATATACATGACTATAATTGAATAAATTTATGTATATTGAAAAATATTTATTTGTATAAATTTTTTTAATACAATATAAATTATAAATAACATAAAAGAAAAAACTTATTATATAAATATATACATATCTATAATTTATTTAATGAACATATCATATAATAACTCATGCTTGTAGTTTTTAAAATTTATATTATAATAACAATAAATATATATTTAAATAAATGTATTATGATTTTATATTATATCTAATTAATAGTATAGGATATATATTTATAAATATATATATATATATTAATGTACACAAGATTATGAAATTATATTTATTGAAATAAATATATATTAATGTACACAATATTATAAAATTATATTTATTGAAATACATATATATATTAATGTATATAATATTATAAAATTATATTTATTGAAATAATTAAATATTTATATCCATAATAATAAATATATGTGTTGAAATAGATTATATAAATATTTGAATAAATTTTATTTAATTTTATATTAAATCTGTATTAATTATATATAATATTATACAATTTATACAAATAAATATATATCAATTTACATAATATTAAATATATGTATTGAAAGGAATTATTATAATATATTTTTAAAAGACATTTTATAAATATATTTTGTAATTACATCATATAAATATATCTTGAATGATATTATATAAATATATTAAAGAAACGCTAATATATATTTATATATATATATATATTATATAAGTAAACAATTAGATAATTTATAAATATGTATATTTATAAATAATTTATATAAATATATGTGTGTATACAGAACTTAAATAGAATTTTAGTAAATATTTACTCAAATGTATTTAAATACACAAATAAATTATATAGTTTATTTGAATGTATAAATTGAGTATAATATTAATATATGATTATATAAACACATAAATACAAAATATAAAAATCTATTCATTAATTTATATATATGTTATATATTTATATGTGTTTAAATATTTATTTAAATAATATGTATTTTAATATTCTTCTTAATATTTATAAATAATATAATATGCAATTAAAACACGAAAAAGTTGATTGGCATAGTTGTGCAGCGGCTTCGATGTTAAAGTAGAGATCGAAGGTTCAAACCCTAGGCAGAAATTATACAATTCTCCTCAAGAATTGTAGGATGGGATTGGAGCTGCTGGGTGTGAGAAATGGATGTGGGTTGGGTTGGGGAGTGGGAATTAAAGGGGCTAGGGAGTGAGAGAAATGGATTGGGGGATTGGAGTGAACAAGGAGAGCAAGATGTGGGGGAGTTGGGAAGCAGGGGATTAGCGGGAACCGGGAGTCGGGGAACAGGCTGGGGTGTGATCGAACTGGAGGGGTTGGGTAATTTTTTTGAATAATTAATAATTAGAGTCGATTTTGAAACCACCTATAATATGAAACTTCACTATAGGGGGTTAAAATCCCTTCTAATAAATTCTTAATTAGATGTGGTTTTCAAAATCGCATCTCATTCATTTGTGTATAACATAATTTTTGGTAGTTAGAAACTACCTATAAATTGAGTTACAAATTATAGCGGGTCAAAACCCCCTCTAAAATGAAATTCCATGGTGTATTTAGAAGGGGTTTTAACTGCCCCTAATACAACCACCTCTAAAATTACAACCATTTTACCATCATTTCCTCAAAATCACCTCTAACCATAGTAGGTAGCCACATTAGTAGTGGTTCCACATAACCACGACTAATGTGCTTAGAGTGGTTCATAACCCCTTATAATCTAAAAAATAACCCCCTATAATCATCCAGTTTATCTGTAGTGTACATTTAGTTATCTTTGGCCAACCATGCACGAAATTGTTTTCCCACTACCAGGTTAACGAAAAAAATGTTAGAATGTCAATGGACGAATGATTGTTAGGAATCATTTGACACCCTCAATAAATATATCGTAAGTCTAATATTGATATTGTCACCTAATGAAGTAACACCACTCATTCTATATGTTACCGCCTTGGAGAAATACCTAGGTCCCTTTTAGACACAAAATAATGATTCATGTAGTGAATGTGGACTTTAATTTCTCAGCTGAACCCTGATCGATGTTGAGACTCTATTTTCAAAAATTGATAAGAGATTCCAGGATTTGATATTTTCAATCCAAAATATGAGGCATTTCATGGACCACCATAGGGTCTATTTGGTCTCACGTAGAAACCCACTCAAGTATATTCTCAGTCGTCTAATGTTTACTGGGCTCATTTAATTATGGTATGTAATCTTGTTGTAGTTATATATATAGTTCATACAAAAAATATGATAAAGTACAAGCATTATTGAATTTTCTAGAAGAGAATCACTCAATAGAGGTAACTCCATTAAATTCTAAGCTACCCGATGAGGAAGTGTTCTATGTTTAGAAGGATTCCAAGATAAGGACAATTCACTTCGACGGTGCCTCTAGAGGCCTGAAAGGAATGAGGATGGAAGATCCCATGCTCAAAAAGTGGGTATGGTTGTCGTACTCATATCCCATGAAAAGGAAATCATGCCCTATTATTTCCTACCATCAAAGGGGTACACAAAAAATGAACCAGAATTCTAATCCCTAATTGCATGACTAGAGCTGGAACTTCCAGTACAATCCAAACACCAAAAGATAAAAAGTGATTCAGAGCCAGTCATCCTGCTACTCAATGGGGACTATTCTATCTAGGAAGAGGAGAATACCCCTTTAATGAACCATGTTCAAGAATTGATGGATGAATTCCCATCAGAGATGACATTGACTTATGTCCCCTTGTCACAAAATACAAAATCTAACACATTAAAAACATCTCTTTATGGCTATGGCTGACCATAACCAGAATGAAATGGTTATCAACATTTCCCATTTCCATATGGTTTTGTCATATGCCTAGATCATGATTGAATTAATCAACAAGATTAGTCTGATCCAAGAGCCGCTTGGTCATACCCCCATTTGGATGACTCCCGTTGAAGATTACCTTCAAAAGGGAGAACTCCAAAAAGATTGGGATGCAAGGTAACTGATATGGAGATGGGAAATATAAATCATGATATACGATGACATAATCCAACAAAAGGTCTGTTATAAAAGGGTCTCATTATGGATCCCTTTTCAGGTGAATTGATGGAGAAGAGACCTCCACCATCATTAAAGAAGTTAATTTTAGAGATTATAGAGAAAATTAATCCATTTCTAAACCCTCTTCACAAATTTGGAGGCTCAGGTATTACATGACCACATTGATGAAGGATTGAGATCTATTCACCATAAAGAGCCACTACTACCACGTTCATGCCAATTTCATCCACCAGCACTAGGATTTTCTTCACACAACCAATTACACATGGTCATTTTCCATATGGGGATGGATGTGGTGTAACACCATGACCCCAGTTACCTAGATTCAGTGCATTATTTTTATACATTGGCATGATTACAAGGAATCATGTCCCGAAGGACCGAATGGTTTAGCAGCCATGGAAGATAGATTACATACATGAATGTGACATTACACATTATAACATACAAAACAACATAAATAATTCTTTATGAATGCCATTTTTCCCTTGTCATAATCCTGCATATCAATCACAATACACGTCTTAGAATCCCCAGAAAAATAAAACCTAGAAAGGGGTGAGCTCAAACGCTCAGTAACGGTAACCAATACAGCAGAAAAATTCATAAATAAGAATAAACATTTAAGGAAATGTATAAAACTAAAAAAATCCTTTTCAACATAATCTTCATCATAATATGGAATATATAAATCAAAATAATTCCATTTACTTACTCCCATAGATATTATACTAGTCGAAAAATCACATGAAATATCAATAGCCACTTTCATAAAGATGGAATGCATAATGCCAGACTATCATAACCACATAGTTGAGGCCTTGTGCCAAGACTACAAATAAAATTTTTGTCAAGGCCTTGTTCCAAGACACAATTTTGTCTCATGTGACCTACAGATGCATCGAGGAGCTATAACGGTCTCCACCCCTCACTTACTATGTCCAATGCATTCCTCATATGAAAGGGTTTAAACATAACATAAACAATCGTATTAAAACTAGCATACGAAATTTCAACACTTTCCCTAAACCATGAATGGTATAAAAATAACACATCCATAGTAAAACATATCAAAAAACTTTAAATAAAATATGGAAGATTAGTATCATAATAAATCATCTTCAAACAAGTTTAAAATCCAACAACTAATGTTGACATAGATGAAAATCATTTGTAAAACTCTTTTAGAGAAATATACATTTTCTTGAAAACATTTAAAAGTCACACAATTTAGAAAAGAAGAAATTTAAATAAATTTTTTGAATCATTATGTCCCATACCACTCTGATACTTTTCAATGGAATTAACATTTTAAAAATATTCATATCCATATAAATAAATCCTTAAAACCATTTTCATGACATGGAAATTAATGAGATTGATTTAGAAGAATTAATATTTAAAAAATTTGAAATGATGTTTTAGTAAAAAAATCCCCTTAAAAAATCCCTTTGAAAACTCTTTCATAAATCATGGACATGGATAATAAATATGTCCTAGTAGATACTTACGTAAAAACAACTTCGAATAATATTGAGATTGTGAAATTAACCCTTACCAATTTGGTAACATACAAAAAATACACCCCATGAATGATGTATCATACAATGGATTTGTAAATACACATAAATTAATGTTTATTACACAATGAATACAATTATGGGCATTACATACAACACAAAAAGTTAATAGTGTCAATATGGCATGAATCTCACAGTAATAAGGAGTGAGATGAAAACCCCTTACCTTGCACTTTCCTTTAGTCTAGGGTACGTTTAACCTCCTGTATGAAGACCGTAGTATGTTATTAAATTATACCAGAACCATATTAATATTTATGATTTCTTAAATTATTAATTTATGACTTTTTACTTCCCATTTAATAATAATTTCCTTGTTAAATTAACATTTCGGGTAATAATCGCTTTCTTTATCGTATATGATTTAACTTGTTACTCTTGATTGTAACACGTAGATCATGATTTAAATACTTCCAGAATATAAAACATGATTTATATATCATATATATTTAGAATATAATTATGTATAATAGATATATATGTGAAATAGAAAACACCGTTTATGGAGACAATTGTCCATACGTATGCATAAACGTTGTTTCCGTTTTCATAATGTATTGAACGGAACTATGTGAATAAAATATTTTTAAGTAAATATATATTTATTAATATATATCTCCAGTAGAATTTTTATTTCATATATTACAAACATATTAGTAATATATATTTTTATTATCTTCAATGAATGGTTAATGTGGAAATGAATCTCATCGTGTCGTGGAGATGGTAATCTGTATGTACACACAAGTGACAATATCATTTTCTTTAAAGGTGTAGAATTGGATGGTATATTAATTTTACAGAGAAATTATTATGTTATTTTAATTATTTATATACATATTACTCATCCTTATATCCATCCAAATAACATACTGTTGAATAACAAATTACACCATGATGTGGAGACGGTAAACCGTATGTACGCATGCATGGTGACATTATCATTTATAAGATGGATAGAATAATGAATATAGTTGTTTAATATTCTTAATAACATCACAGTATATAGAAGATACTAGATTTAGTATTTTAGAATGGAAATAACAAATAAGGAAGATGTGGAAGAAGAAAGGAACTTTAAAGAGGGTGGTGAATACATTACCTCTTTTCAGGTTCTTCCTTTTGATTTGATCAAAAGGGCTCCATAGGTTGGATTTGTGATAAAAATAAGGCCTCTAGGATGAAGTTTGGGAATTTGAGAGAATATTTGGGATTGTTTTGGTAGATCCAAAAGGCTTTTATGGTGTGAATTATAGGGAAGGGGAAGTTCCCTTTTATAAGAGGGGTGAGGGGCACCATAGAAAAAGCTAGAAATATTATTTTATAATAAATTAATATTCATCTTCAAATGGCTCCAAAGTGGATTATTTAAATTCTATGGTGGGGATAGGTCGAAAAAAACTTAACCAATAGGTTTTAGACAGGTTTGGGTCACTTTATTAACCTTATCTTTTAGTATTAACTCTTAGTTAATTGTTTTTACATTTACCATGTCACATTGTATTTTTATATTATATGGTTAATAAACATACTATATACTTCCAGGAGACCTCCAAGAGGTCCATTAATTAAACAATTATCATTATATAAGTCATTGTCTGAACCATATATTTTTAAGAATATAATATCAATTAATTATATAATATATGTTTTAAACACATATTTATGTCAATTTTGACACTATTCAATAATTGATTTTTTTGTTAAAGTCTTAACAACATTATTAATTCGAAAAAAATCATTTAAGAAATAATAACATGTCATAATAACCAATAAAATTCGTGTATGTCATTGAAACTGGCAAATTATATTTATTTTAACATTTATAATACCAATTATTTGATTCATTCATTAATATGGAAAATACTGCATCATTATTGTGTCATTTAAAAAATTTAATTATTCAATTTCTAAATTTTATAAATAAACTACCATTATGTGGTAAATCGTTTTAGCTTTCTAAGTAATATTTATAGTCGAAATGATAACATATATAACCATATGTAAAAATTGCTTAACTAAAAGATATATGTTTATGTCATTTTTTATTTACATTTAATTAATTAATATAATGTGCCCCTATCACTTACATGTGGCTCCTTGGGGTACCGAAATCGACCCAAACATTCCCATGGTCGGCCATGTATCAACCAATTGAGTTAGGACATTTTTTAGGGTAAATTAATATTATTATAATATTATTTTCTTACCCTTATTTACCGGATTTACCCTTTAACCATGGTAAATAAAATATTTACTGAAATAATTATTCGAAATGTCTAAAAATAAGAGTTACATATTTACAAAATTAAGAAATCCTGATTCCAAATATGTAATCAATTTTTCCAAATTCAAAACACAAAAGTGGCATAAATTAATTTAAACTTAATTCCCGCCCTCAAAACAAAAAGTGTGTTTTTAAGAAATAATAACTATCAAAATATTGACACTTGATTATGTCCGGTTTAAATGTGAAATTATTTCCAATGAGAAAAATTTTATTAAATGGTAAAAATATATTCTAAATATACATTAAAAGCAATCAAATTCATAATTTATCACCATTAATTGTTTTGAATGAAAAATTTGTTTTTAATTAAAATATTGTATTTTTCACTATTCACCCAAATTTGAAATTTATCAGATAAATACCTAAAATTTATTGAAACTAAATTCATATGTCCTAATTCTAAAGGAGAATTTTATTTTTTCAAATTTAATTTATAAAAGTATCAAATATTGGATTTAAAAAGGGTTTTCCATTAAAAGGTGGTAAAATTGCATTTTTTGAAAAATACTTCTTTTAACTGAAAAAATGAATTTATTCTTAAATTATGTCTAAGTAACTCAAAATATGTATTATAAAATTTGAAGTATTATATATAGTTTAATATTTAGTCAATACTATTCATAACTGCTTTTGAACAACTAGTTTGGTAATCTTGTGGTGCGCTCGAACCCGGTGTTGCGTGTAGTGCAAGTTATTGAGTAACTTTGAAGAAATAACGTACTGTGAAATATTGGGTTGTTACCTTCTTCCCTATTCAATAAATTTCATCCTCTCAATTTGAAATTTTTCTTTTAAAATAATAGTTTGAAAATAGAAAATCCCTTTGTGGGAAAACCCACATCGGAAATTGAGTTAATAAAATTTAGTCTTAAAAAGATAAAAAAGGGGAATGAAAACATAACCATCAAATTTTGATCTCGATTTGGATAACATTGGTTGAAATTAGAGACACATAATAGGAGAGAAAATTTAAATGTTTTTAGGGAGTTATTGAGGTTATCAATCACAAGAAATTGTAGAATTGATGTCCTCAAAGCCATCAATCTATGATGATTTAAAATATCATCGGTTCAATGAAACAAATGGTATTTGGATAAAAAAAATTTAGTTTTAAGATCCTTTTAATAAAGTTTAAGAAATAATTTCGTCATATAATAATATATCAAAAAACAAATACTTGAAAAGTAGAGTTCCACCCTTTAACTAATTTCTACCAAATATTCATCTTTCACACTAAAAGATAATAGAACATAAAAAATATTCTATTTATCTTATTCGTATAGGGTTCCAAAAAATGAATTTATAATTCATCTACTAGAACTTATAAAAATAAACTAAATTATTCAATCCAGGCCATCATGTGGGCCAGTGGTAGGTGATACACCTTTGTCACCCTTCGGTTGCGGGTTCAAGTCTCACGGCCTTGCCGGTCGTGACGGGTTGCTGCCCGAACTCCAGGTTGTCCATTTATGGAAATCCAAAAATAATTTTAAAACCAGAATTATCCAAAATACTTCTGTCCAAACTCACATTACCAATTTTATAAGGTAGTTAAACACAATGAAGATCCATTTTTCCACATAATAACATTTTAAAAACTTAATCATGTATTCTTTTAAAACACTACAATATCCTGAATTACCATAAAACCTTATTGATTACATTAATGCTCCATTATTCCATATAAAATACTAGATATACTTCTTCCATCCAAAAATGTGGTAAAATCAAACAATGATGGAATATACATATCATTAATCAGTTTCATGGTAGTCAAGCTTATCCAATATAATTTATCCAAATCAAAAATGTATTATTCCAAAATCACTACCTCAGTATCATATCCATATTATGGTTTATCATTCTCTCAACCATATATTTTCCAAAAATTTAACCCGTTATTGAGTCACTTTTCATGGTTCCACACAATCTCATGTCCTTAATGAAATAGTACCGCAGTACAATCCCTATATACTGCATAATTATTATAACTAGTACATTGTTGATACAACACTCAAATGACATAATTCATTAATAACAACATAAGAACTCTAATCATTCCTCCTCATCTGTGGTGGTATAATAACATGATTATAATCCAATAACATCATTTTCGGTATACTTTTATGATTATGACATTGGTTTGCATTGTCTCCCAACTCCTTGTAGATGAACATTGAACATTTGAAACCTTTTTGTTACCCTTGCAGTCACATACTTGGTGTCCATTTTCTCCACCCTTATAACAAACTCCCACTCCCTCCAGGGAAGTTCCAGGGTGTTTCTTCCCATAGATATCACAAATGGGAAAATCCTTTTTTTCCCTCTTCCCTTTATCCATCTTTCTCTCTTCTATCCTTTTCTTCTCTTGCTTCCCTTCAAAGCCACATGACACATAAAATTCTTTACTTATTTTATTAAATCATGATACTATTTCATCTAATGTTGAGAATACATGGGAGAATATTTCCCTTCTAAATGATAGCTTAATACTGTGAAAGATATGATCCTTCGTAATCCTAGGATCATACGAATTACTGGAGTTCACATTCTTTCTACTGGGTGCCATTTCAATACAATGGCATACACTAGATTAGTTTATGAATCACAATACGTAAATCCAATCCTGTAAAACACTTGAAAAAAATTGAATAGTTTATGGATATAATCCATAATCAATAAAATGTTTTCTTTGGGGAAGTATATACTTATAAACCCTTCAAAATGGTTTGTAAAGGAAATTTGAATTGTCCTAAGCATATCCCCCGGGAGTGTCATAACCAAGAGTGTAGCAAGGCCCTTTGTCGTGCACTAGTTCCCGTTCGATCCTAGCTCAAAGTGGTGTTTTTGGGTTTTACCCCTAGGTACATCTGTGCCAGAGCCACCTCTACCAGCTCGTATCCAAACAAGGATGTACTGCTCAGAAAACTCACAAAATCTCTACAATTCCAAAATTTTAGGATGTTCTTCTATACTAATCCTCAATGTCAATCTTAATTCTATGCGCTCTAATCAGAGTTTATCTAAATCTAGCTTCCACATTTATTGATAAACTTACTCTGATACCAACTGGAACGTCTCGACCACAGTTACCCAGATTCGGTGCATTATTTCAATACATTGGCATGATTAAAAAACATTATGTTCCGAAGGACTGAACCGTTTAGCAGTATTGGAAGATAGATTACATACAAGAATATTACATTACTCTGTATAACATACAAAACGACATAAATAATCCTTTATGATGCCATTATTCCCTTGGAATAACTCAACATATGAATCACAATACACATCATGGAATCCTGGAAAAATTAAAACATAGAAAGGGGTGAAAACAAATGCTCAGTAAGGGTAAGCAATACAACAGAAACTTTCATAAATAAGCATAAACATTTATGGAAATGTATAAAACTAAAACAACAGACCATTCAACATAAAAATCATCATAATATGGAATATATAAATCAAAATAATTCCATTTACTTACTCAAATTGATATTATACTAGTCTAATAATCACATACAATATCAATAGCCACTTTCATAAATATGGAATACATAATGCCAGACTATCATAACCACATAGGCAAGGCCTTGTTCCAAGACTCCAAATAATATTTTGGTCAAAGCCTTGTGCCAAGACACTATTTTGTCTCATGAGACCTACTGATGCATCTAGGAGCTATAGTGGGCTCCACCCATCACTTACTAAGTCCAATGCATTCCTCATATGAAAAGGTTTAAACATAACATAAACATTCGTATTAAAACTAGCATACGAAATGTCAATACTTTCCCTAAACCTTGAATGGTATACAAATAACACATCCATAGTCAAAAATATCACAAAACGTTCAATACAATATGGATGATTTGTATCATAATAAATAATCTTCAACCATGTTTAAAATTCATCAAACGATGTTGATATAGATTAAAATGATTTTTAAAACTCTTTGAGAGAAATATCCATTTTCATGAAAACATTTAAAAGTCACAAAATTAAGAAGAGAAGACATATAAAGAAATTTTTGGTATCAAATTATCCCATACCACTTTGAAACTTTTTAAATGAATTAACATTTTAAAAAAATTAATGTCCATATAAATAAATCATTAAAAACCATTTTGATGACATGGACATTAATGAGAAATATTTAGAAAAATATATTTATAAAACATTTGAAATTATGTTCTAGTAAAAAAAATCCCTTAATATAATATCTTTTAAATCTCTTTCATAAAACATGGACATGGATAATAAATATTACCCAGTAGATACTTACATAAAAACAACCTCAGATAATAAAGAGATTTTGAAATTAACCCTTACCAATTTGGTAACTTACGAAACATACACACCATGAAAGATATATCATACAATGAATATGTAAATACACATATATTAATGTTTTTTACACAAAGAATAAAATTATGTGCAGTACATACACCACACAAAAGGTAATAGTGGCAATATGGCATGAATCTCACGGGAATAAGGAGTGAGATGAAAACTCATTACCTTGCACTTTCTATTAGTCGAGGGTATGTTTAACCTCATGTATGAAGAACGTAGTATGTCATTAAATCATATCAGAACCATATTAATATTTATTATATCTTAAATTATTCATTTATGAATTTTTACTACACATTTAATATTAATTTCCAGGTTAAATTAATATTTCAGGTAATGATCGCTTTCTTTACCGTACGTGTTTTTACTTGTTACTCTTGATTGTATCACATAGATAATTATTTAAATAATTTCATAATATAAAACATGATTTATATATAATATATATTTATAATATAATTATGTATAATAGATAAATATGTGAAATGTAAAACACCGTTTATGGAAACGATAGTCCGTACATACGCCTAAACGTTGTTTCGGTTTTCATAACGTATTGAACAGGACTGAGTGAATAAAATATTTGTAGGTACACACACACACATACATATATATCTCCAGTAGAATTATTATGTCATATATTACAAACATATTAGTAATATATATTTTTATAATCGCCGATGAATGGTGAATGTGGAAATGAATCTCATCGTGTCGTGGAGACGGTAATCCGTACGTACAAATGAGTGACAATATCATTTCCATAAAGGTGTGGAATTTCATGGTATATTAATTTTACATAGAAATTATTATGTTATTTTCATTATTTATATACACATTACTCATCATTATATCCATCCAAATAACATAGTGTTGAATAACAAATTGCACCATGACATGGAGACGGTAAGCCGTACGTATGCACACATGGTGACATTATCATTCATAAAATGGATAGAATAATGAATACAATTGTGTAATATTTATAATAACATCACAGTATATATACGATACTAGATTTATTATTTGAAAATGGAAATAAAAAATAAAGAATAATTGGAAGAAGAATGGAACTTGAAAGAGGGTGTTGAAAACATTACCTCTTCTTCAGGTTCATCCTTTTGATTTGATCAAAAGGGATCCATATGTTGGCCTTATGATCGAACTAAGGCCTCTAGGTTGAAGTGAGGGAAGTTGAGAGAATATTTTGGTAGGTTTTGGTCAAGCCGAAAGGCTTTAAAGATGTTAATTAGAGGTAATGGGAAGTTTTCTTTTATAAGAGGGGTGAGGGAAACTTAGGAAAAGATAGAAATATTATTTTATAATAAATTGTTATTCGGTTTATAATGGCTCAAAAGTGGATTATTTAACCTCTATAGTGGGTATAGATCTAAAACAACTCATCCAATAGGTTTTAGACAGGTTTTTGTCACTTTATTAACCTTATCTTTTAGTTTTAACATTTATTTAATTAGTTTGAAATTTACCATGTCACTTTGTATTTGTATATTATATGGTTAATAAACATACTATATACTTCCAAGATACCCCCATGTGGTCCATTAATGATAAAATTATAATTAAATAACTCATTTGTAAAAAACTTACATTTTTATGAATAGAATATCAATTAATAATATAATATTTGTTTCAAAAACTCATTTATGTCAATTTTGATACTATTCAATAATTGATTTTTTGTTAAAGTCATAACAACATTATTAATTAGAAAAAAAAAACATTTAATAAATCCAAACATGTCATATTAACCAATAAAATTCGCGTATGTCATCAAAACATTCAAATTATATTTATTTTAACATTTATAATACCAATTATTTGATTCTTTCATTAATAAGGAAAATACTGCATCATTATTCTATCATTAATAAATTTAATTATTCAATGTATAAAAATTATAAATAAAATACCATTATGTAGGAATTTTATTTATCATTATAATGAATATTTATAGTCTAAAATATAAAATATATAACCCTATGTAAAATTATTTTACTAGAAGATAGATGCATATGTCCTTTTTAATTTACTTTAACTTAATTAATATAATGTGTCCCTATCACTTACATGTGGCTCAATGGGGTCCCAAAATCGACCCAAAGATTCCCCTAGTCGGTCATGTATCAACTAATTGGGATAGGAAACGTTTTAGGGTACATTAATATTATTATAATATTATTTTCTTACCCTTATTTATCGGATTTTCCCTTTAACCATGGTAACAAAAATATTTACCAAAATAATTATTCAAAATGTCTAAAAATAAGAGTTACCTATTTACACAATCTGGACATCCTGATTCCAAATATAGAATCCATTTTTCTAAATTCAAAATACAGAAGTGGCAGAAATTAATTTAAAATTAATTCCCGTTGTCAAAACAAAAAACATGTTTTTAAGAAATAATAACTATCAAAAGATTGACACTTGATTATGACTGGTTTAAATGTGAAATTATGTCCAATGATACAAATTGTATTAAATGGTAATAATATATTCTAAATATAATTTAAAAAAATTCAATTTCATAATTTATCACTATTAATTATTTCTATTAAAAAAGTTTTTTTTAATTAAAATATAGTATTTTTCGATATTCACCCAAATATGAAAGTTATCAGAAAAAAGTTTTTATAGAAACTAAATGCTTATGTCCTGATTCTAAATAATATGTTAATTTTGTAAAATAGAATATATAAAAGTTTAAAATATTGTATTTAAAAAGGCTTTTCCATTAAAAGGCGGTAAAATTGCATTTTTGGAAACATACTACTTTTATGTGAAAAAATGAATTTGTCCTTAAATTATGTCTAAGAAACTCACAATATGGATTCTAAAATTATAAGTGTTACATATAGTTCAATATTCAGTTAATACTATTCATAACTGCTTTGGAACGACTAGTTTGGTAATCTTGTGGTGCGCTATAACCCGATGTTGCATGTAGTTCAATTTATTGAGTTACTTTGAAGAAATAACGTACTATGAAATCTTGGGTTGTTACATGTGGTGGGACTATATTCTTTTTCCATGGCTAGACAATTCAGTTATATTATAAAAATATTCCCTTATATTACAAATTGGTAGATGTTATACCCCTTAAACATGTCAGGGAATGAAGCATTGAAATCA
Organism: Viscum album; assembly: GCA_963277665.1. Lineage (NCBI taxonomy): Eukaryota > Viridiplantae > Streptophyta > Magnoliopsida > Santalales > Viscaceae > Viscum > Viscum album. Next base: position 2,122,757,731 of record OY728120.1, read on the forward strand.
TTGTGAAAACTATCAACATCACCATATCTAGTGTCACTCATACATTTGTGATAAAAAATGTCACCAATTTATGCTCTTTTTAATTGTACAATCTATATCAAGAGTATTTAATCAAGTCCAACCATTCACCCCACTACCATGCATCAACCAACATTTATATATAAGCCTTTAATTAGACCATATCCAATATACTCCATAATATTGTAAACAAGGACAACAAATCCTGGACAGCTAATCTCCATCAGGCTCCATGGGCTTATCATACCCTGACTCACGCTACCACTCAAGAATCCCTGTACTCATTTGTTTTCCGTATAGGGACAGATCTACCAATTGATGTTCAACTACCATCACATTGCATCAACATCTGTGATTGGCTATCCATTGAAAAACAAATCCCAGAAAATATTTGATGAGTTGGAATGACTGGATGAGAAAATATTGAACACTCTATACCATTTATATGTATAAAAAACTGTATTTCATATACCTTCCACAAAAAGGTTGACCATGGTCTTTCCTCGAATGAGGATAAATGTTGGTTCTTAGAAATATGATGATTCTCAGGAAGAATCCTCCAAAATTAGTGTGGAAATGGAAAGGAACACATATAAAGAAGAAGGTCTACAACATCAGAGCATATTCCTTAATTTAAATGGATGAAAATCTCACCAAATCACTCACTAATGTGAGGTTACAAATGAAATACTTTATATAATTATTATATCTTCATATTATCTCCATGAAATTAATCTACTTAGTGATATGTTTTTTTAGGTTTCATGATTCTAAACTACTTGTCACCTTCATCCTGATCAAATGCTGCTAAACATCTAGATAAAGTTACCTAACTACACAACATTAAACTACATGGATACGATATGTCATTCGACTCACGTCTGGTGAAAATTTTCATAATTTCATGATATAAAACTACTTTATCCAATGTCATAAATGAATAACATTAACTTTAATGGAACCTGTCATCCCAACTACAAGATGATAAACTGTAAGGAGTCTATTCTATTCTAGAAAATGACTCGCTTCACAGAATACGGATATGTTCCATAGAAAGTTATGATGACCCCAACTTCAATGTTAGTGTCCCATGTAAGTGTGAGTTCCACATGGTAGAACTTTATTCAAAACTATGCATGTCCTGATTCCTACCCCTACATGATACATAGTGACACTTAAATCTTATGTCCTAGCCTAGCCACCATCTCCAGATCAAAAAAATCCCTTTCTCTATGTGTGTAGAATAGACTTATGTAGGGAGTTTCTTCAAGAACTTCATGTGTCTTGATTCTTATATATATAGTATATGTAGTGATGCCTATCCTAGGCGCATAAACCACCCACCACCAAAAAAAGATGCACACCCTCTTTGTTTATGGACTAGACCTATGTGAGGAGGTATCTTTACATAACTATGTATGACTTGATTCTAGTTTTCCAATGGGATACATAGAGTTACCTTGATCTAAGGTCTAGGTCCAACAACCACATGTTACCCAATGCCTTTGTTGTACCTCCAGATGGATCTATATTATAAGAGTAAACAAATGACATTTGTTGTTTCTCAAACCAAGAATAGCTCACATTATATTACGAATGTTGATAAAAGCTTCCCCCAACACTAAAAGGGTAAAGGTACACTATAGGAACCTAAAACAATGTAACAATTCCCCCTCCCTATGAATGGGATCAGTCGGTATAAGGAGCCTTAGAACTATGTGTTGAATGAGTCATGCCCTCTTAGGACACATATTGACACCCGAATTATAATTCCTGGATCATTCATCACCAAAATAAAAATGACCATTTCCCTGGTACATGGATCAAACCTATATTGGTATGTTACTTCTAAAACTACCATTTTCTTGATTCCTACACTTGTATGATATGTAGTGATTCCTGGATCTTATATCGTGGTCCCTATGATATCAAAAAAAACATTCCCCCTCTTTGAGCATGGGTCAGACCAGTGCTATGAACATCCATTTTAGAACTACATGTGGCATGATTCTAGTCATCATAGGATATATAGTGATGTCCAAATTCCACATCCTTGGGCCCATCTGACACTAGATCAAAATTAACTTCCCCTACATATAGGGATAACTTATGGAGGGAAATCCATAAAACTTCATTCAGGTTGATTCCCATACACCATGGTATGTAAATAGCACCAGCGTCTTCAAACATGGGACTTGTTGCGGAAAAATGTTCAAGGAAAAAACGCCCCCATCCTTCATCATGCCCCCTTATGTAGAAGAAAAATAATTTTCTTGTCCGCTATTTCTTACCAAGTGTTTATCATGTGGTATTAGGTTTTTTGGAAGAGGGTTCCTCATGGATATATCAATTAACTACAAGGACAATTCCTAACCCCATGACATTAAACATCAAGGTACCCCAAGAAATATGTGTGGCTTGGTTCTAAATATAATTATATATGTAGTTCCACCTAGATGTAAAAACATTGGTCCACCCAAATAAAATAGGAAAATTCAAATTTCCCAATCTCTGGTACAAAAATTCAGAATCGAGCAGGAGATTCCAAACCTTGATTCCCATAGAAATGTTTTGTCAAAGGATCAAACTCCATTCACATATAAGTCATATCCATGTAGGGGATACCATTATTTATAACTAATCATGGTATGGATATTCCCTATGTACCAATAAATTCTATTTTCATTCATCAAACTCCATAAATCTAGAAATTTCATATCCTTAAAAATATCCATGTCCATCAGAAATGGAAGGTCAGTGTCCTGAGGATGCCTCTATTTGACTATGTGCACAATGCCTTGGTGTCTCTGCATAAGTTTCCTAAAAACCGTAATGTCAATCAAATGATAATACATCCTCATGAGAGACATTTCCAATATTTATATTCCAAATTACTCCCAATCCCAATAACATTCCCCCTGATTTAAGGGTCCCTCGGATCATGGGTTACACCCCCCCTCCACATTCAAGGAATGTCTAAATATACTGGCCTAATTATCCCAAGCATATTCATGATCATTATATGAAATTTACTCCCCACATCACAACATTAAACTGTGTTTTCAATGTCCTCTCCGCAAGACTTAAAACTGGTTGGACATAAAACATTTATCTCATTTAGGTCAAGCCACCAACGTCCTCACCGAATGAAATAAAATTTCATGGCCCAATAATGATCTCATATAAGAAGAAATTTTCTCCAGCATTGGTCACCATCCATGCCAGGTCTTATAACTACGTTCAACTTGACTTCTTCCCTCATAGGATATGTTCAGACACATGGAATATCATCCTCGGCTAGCCACTCTGAAATAAAAAACATCCCTCTCCCTACGTATGGGTCTGAACTACGCAGAGTAATTTATATAAGTAAATATGTGTTGTGTTATTCTTTTCAACCCAGGGGATACATAGTTATAATGTGATCATATGACCCAGATACAACCATGGAACGTGAATAAAAAAATGTCCTTTATGCATGAAGAATATTCCAAAGAGGAAGTCTCCCAAACATGCCACATTCATAGGTCTGTCTAAAGAATAATCACATGTACCCTTTTCACATCAGTTCACCTATATCCTATTCACATGACATTAAACTATATAGAAATGATCCTAATGAAATTAAATTAAACTATGTGATGAAACTTCCCAACTACATGATGATAAACTGCACAATACCACCCTAAGTATAAAATGCTCTTTTCATTGATTAGGTCATCCCTAGTGGGAGAATTGATACTCTTTCCACCCTTAATTTATCGCACAAATAATTAAATACATTGGATATGGGATTTATATAGGGTATTACTCATACAAAAATGGATAATCAACCCATGATAAGTGGTCCTATAGGTACAACCTTAAAAGGAACATTATTGTTCTTTTCCTCGCGATGGAGAGCCCAAATACCTAACTATATGAAATTAAATATCAATGATCCCCAAATATGGCTAAAATGTCCCTCCACCTATGTAAAAATTAGACCTATGTAGGGTGTATAATTCTTGGATTCCCAGGTCTTCAAACCCATGTGCAGCTCCACCAAAGGATTTTGAATGCCCCACCCTAAAAAAGAGTTGGATATATATAGGGGAATTCCTAGATCTATGGATAATAATATCCTTAATGCTTCTAGCATATAAAGACACATCCGATCCATTCACTAAAATAATTCTTTTTAGTGAATTTGTGTCTTCATAATCATTCTTGTCCATCGAAACATGATGGTCAGTTTCTGGCACACACCTTTGTATGACAATGCACACAATTCCCAAGTGGTTCTGCAAAATTGGCCCACAAAAATAAGTTTTAAACCAAAGGGAATTTTTTCCTCATGAGATGATTTTCATACATCTGTATACCCAAAGGATTTTATTCTCTATATCATTTCTCTAGATTTGAAAAGCCTTGAAACCAAAATGTATAATTTAATACTTACTAACATTTTGTAAATGTCAGAATTCCTCTACCTGATTATACTCCAGTTACATGGGAATGTTATATTAGTGTCCTATTCGTATGAGATTAAAAGTGTGTGATACCTGATACTCAAATACCATTCTCAGACCATGAATTTCCAAAGAATGTATTCCTTTCATTATTTTTGGAATGCAATGAGTCCCTACAAAAACAACCAACATGAGTCCAAAATTATTGGAAAAGCTCATATATGAAATGAAAATCCCCCACCCATATGTGTGAATTAGAAACATATATAAGAAAATTTTAAATGATCTAAATTTTCATGATTCCTGTCATTATATGGATATGTTGTGACACCTGAGCCTTATATATCAAGACCAACCATGAAAGAAAATCATTCCATCCATTCCTTTGTAAGGGTTAGACCTATATAAGAACACCCCCCACCTATATGAAGAGAACATATTTACCTATTCTCTTGAGATTTCGTCTTGAAATAATCCCTTTTATGTTCATATACCCACTTTTCAGGACCCATATGATGTGTCCAAAAAGGTTTGAATCCCCATAGTCCTCTATGGCTATCGGATATGGATGGTCAGTGTCCTGTATACACTTTTGTTTGAGTATGTATATAATGACTAGGTGGAACTGTATAGGTTTCCCACAAAAACTGCCCACCAACCAAATCAAAAGACATTCCCAGGAGTCGATTTTCCTAATTCAATATTCCCTATGTGGTTTATGTATCGTCCCATTCCTTGGATTTAGAAACACCACAGATTACCAATTACATCCTTTCACCCTTCTCCTTCCGGAAGATGATGGAGCATTTCCTATTGAACATCCATGTAAGGGATGAGTATTTTACTGATCTTCTTGTTCAAGGTAATGTTAATTTATATCATAAGTCTCAAATGTACTGGTTGTATGATGTTAAATTTCTCTATTTATCTTCCCTCTGTTACACAAGTCAAATTCATGGGGGAGTGGTTTCTCAACAAAATCCAATACAAATTCCCATATCACTTTCAGACATCATTCCATTAAAAGGTCATATACCATGGTCTTAGAAACCCCATAAAATTCAAAAAAAAATTATATCTACCTAGACATCAGAAATTAGAGGTCAGTTTCATAAGGGCTCCTCAGTTTGATTATTGCACAAAATGCCCCAGTGGATCTACATAAATGGACCACAAAAATGTCCTGTTAACTAAAGGAAAACTTGACCCTAAGAGACGCTTTCCCTAATTCCATATGAATAATGGATTCCATGCCTCGTATCATGTTCTATATTTATGAAACACAAAGTCAGTGTCATGAAAAATCTATTATCCATGTCTAAAAGTGGTTGGGACAATCTCATTTAAAATGTCTTAAATGAGGGTCTTTGTCCTATAAATCATTGTTAAAGTTTTTTGACCAAAAACAAAAGTCATGATAGTCCAGCTAGCAATACACTAAACTAACCATGAAATTGATACACAACACTCACCAGGATGAAAACTCACAAAGGTCACCCTTGATAAATGTCAAGCTCTATCTCACCAAACCTGTGCAATGTATGGTTTAGGAAAATATAATATGAAACCAAAAATAAAGAGAAATAAATTTTTTTATGTCAAAAACCTAAAACGAGAGTCCTAATAAAAATTCAATTTATTCCCATTAAGTCCACAACATAACTGGCTAAGGTAACATTTAGGATTATAAATGAAAATACACAAATGTTTGTTGGGTTTTCCTTGTAATCCTAGAAATTGTCAAACTATTATCACTGAGTTCATCAGTTTAGGAAAAAATTAGAGAATGACATAATTATTTCGAATCACTTATCCTAGACAAAAATTCTATCTAGCTTCCATTTGAAATTACTATTTCAATATAATCAATTTGATTGATTGTCACTAGAGGAATAGATGAAAGAGAAGCACTATAGATAAAAATTTATCTATTCCATCACTTGAAACATGAATGGGGGAACATCCAAAATCTATAGTCTCTCCTTAATGTCAAAATAATTGTAGTATAGTGTGACCCAAAGGGTTATAATGAGGAATAACATTATCTTTCCAGTATATTGATGATTTCCTTATATGGGTAGTCAAGGGATAGTTCCGAGGCATTCCTCTATTCAGCTTCACCATCAAACATTGGACTTACTCATTTTTTACATCCTTGAGGTCTCACACTTTCTGATTGACAGTCTCATAATTGAAACATTATAATGCTAGTTGCGCCTTCAGTCTATCCATATGATCCTATCACCTTTACAATTCCTCTATTTGGGTAATAAACTAACCAGTATAATCTTTTTCCTTAGCCTCTATATGGTGAAACTCATCGGTAACATATTGAATGGTTTTTATTTGATGGTGGGATGGGTTGAAATAATAATGGTTTCCTTCACAAGTAGCAAGATGTTCTTGAGCTATGATAATTCGGTACACAAGAAGATGGAAATATCACACTTCAAATCCTCATGAACCTAATTCAGTGAATTATTGTCAAAAGTTATAATCCTCATCAGCAATGTCTGTTAAGGGGGTTTCAATGGTAAGAGAAAAAATCTAATCCATGCCCATTTTAACACAGTTCTATGCCTCATATTGGTACCAAAACCCTGGTTCTCCCCCTCCACTATGAATGATATATGGTTGGGAAGCACAATCATGGAAGTGAAAAGCGCCCTAAGTCGAGTCAACCTATTTGGTACCATAACCCTGGTTTTTATTATTTTTATTATTTTAATGGTTTATCAATGGATTTTAAAGAATTTTTATTATGTTTATCCTCTAAATGTTTTGGTTTTTTAAGGGTTTTTAGGGTTTTTAGGGTTTTATGTGTTTCTAGTTTTTATGGGTTTTAGGATATTTTAGATTTTTATATTGTTAGGGTTGTGACGGTTTTCATGGGTCATTTATCTATTTTTTTATTTTTCAGTTTCTTTTGTGTTTATATAGTTTTTAAGGTCAATTGGGTTATTTTTTAGGGGTTTAGCACTATTTAGGGTCTTTTATTGGTTTTTTTTGGGCTTTTTTGGTTTTTAGGGATTCATTTGTTTTTTTAATTATTTTGGGTTTCTTGGTTTTTTTGGGCCTTTAAGGGTTTTAGGGTTATTTTAGACTTTTTAGCGTATATGTTTTTTAGGTTTATTTTAGGGTTTTTAGTATTTTAGGGTCTTATGGATGTTTAGGCATTTATATGTTTGGGGGGGTTGGGAATCTAGGGTTTTAATGTTTTTATGGGTTATTAGGTTTATAGAAATTTTCAAAGTTTTTTTGGTTTTTAGTTTTTAGGGGTTTTTAGAATTATTAGTTATTTCTAGAGTTTTGAATTTTTTAGGGTTTTTGGGGTTTTACATTATTATTATGTTTTAGGTATTTTAATGTTTTTTATGGACTTAATTTGTTTTGAATAATTTTTTTGTTTTTAGTTCTTTTAGGGGTTTTTTAATTTCGTTGTGTTATTTTGTTTTTTAGGGTTTCTACTGTGATTATTGTTTTTGGGTTTTTTGGGTAAATTTTTGGGGGTTTTATAGTTTTTACATTCTTGTAGGGTTTGTTAGTGAGGATTAGGGTTATTTACAGTTTTTAGGATTTTTTGTGTTCCTAGAATATTTTAGCCACTATTAATGGTTTTTGAAGATTTATGGTTTTTTGGGTCCTTTAGGTTTTTTGGGTTCTTAGGATCCTTTAGTGTTTTAAGGACGATTTGGGTTTATAGGGTTTCAATTGTCCTTAATGGTATTTAAGTATTTCAATCTCCATTAGTGTATTATGGTGTTTTTGGTTCTTGTAGGGTTTCTAGGGTTTTTAGAGTTATTAAGGGGTTTTCGGGGTTTTAGACTCTCTTAGGGGTTTTATCACATTTTATAGTATTTTTAGGGTTTTAGGTTCATTTATTGTTTTTTGAGTTTTATGGATTTTAGGGATTTTTAGGGACTTTTAGTGTTTTGGGGTTTTTCATTCTTTATGGTTTTTTAAATTATTATAGTCTTTTTGGGTTTTGGGATCTTTTAGGGGGTTTTTGGGTTTTTGGTTTTTATGGTTTTTAGGGGTTTTAGGTTTTTAAGGAATTTTATGGTTTTAGGTTTTTAAGGAGTTTTAGGGGTTTTAAGTGTTTTAGTGTCACTTTTTTTAGCATACTTTATAGATTTTAGGGGGTTTTGTATTTTTATGGTTTAATTGTTATTCAGGGTGATAATGGTTTTTCGTGTTTTCTAGTCATCATTTTGACCTATCTTAACATATTAATTGATTTATTAGTTTTTTATCCAATTTTTTTTGTTAAATGTCTATTACATGATACTAATTAATAAATTACTAATTAATATTAATTTATAAATATTTTATAAGATATTGTAACTAAATATATTATATATTAAGTGTAAATGAAAATTTTTCCTTATATGAATTATATTTAATAAGATATATTATATTTACAAAATATAAATATATCCATATTTTAATAAATGATTAATAATGATATATAATTTTTTATGAAATATTTCTTTTATCGGTTGTAGAAAAAAAACACTAATAAAGGCTGATCATATCTGCACTACTAAAAAAGAACAGATAAAATGTTCTTTCTATAAGATATGCCTTTTTAAGGGTTTTTATAGTTTTTAGTATTTTTAGGGGTTTTTAGGGTTTTTATGATTTTCAGAGTCAATTAATGATTTTTGGGGTTTAGGGACTTCTAAGGGTTTTTAGGGTATTTAGGGTTTGAATGGTTTTTAGGGCTTTGGGGTCTTCTATGGTTTTTTGGATTTTAGGGGTTTTAAAGGGTTTAAGTGGTTATATTCGTTTTTATGGTTTTTAATAGTTTTAGGGTATTTTATTGTGTTTAGGGTATTTAGGGTCTTTTAAGGGTTTTAGTGTTTTTTATTGTTTTATAGAATTTTTAGAGTATGAGGAATTTTAGTGTTTTTTGTGTCTTTTAGGGTTCTTAGGGGGGTTTCATGTTTTTCTGGGTGTTTTAGGGGTATTTAGGTTCTCTTGTGGGTTTTAGTTTTTTTAAGATTCATTAGGGTTTGGGGTTTTTAGTGTCATTTTAGGGTTTTGGGGATTTATGATCCATTTATATTTTTTGGCTTTTAGGTTCCATTAGGGTGTTCTAGGTTTATTAATTCATTCAGGGGTCTTTAGAGTCCATTAGTATTTTAGGGTCTTTGTGGGTTTTTAGTTACATTTGGGTTTTCATGGTTTTTAGTTTTATTTATGTTTCTTAGTGTTTTTAAATTATATTTTATTTTAAGGGTGTTTTATAGTCTTTTAGGGTCTTTTGGAATTTATAATATTTTAGGAAATTTTATGGTTTTTAGGTTTTTCGGAACCTTTAGGGTTTTTAGGGTTTTTATGGTCTTTTTGTATTTTTATTTTTTTATTTTATTTTAAGAATATAAGTATTTTTACTATTTTTAGGGGTTTTATGCGGTTTAGGGTTTTAGGATTTTTATGGTTTTAGGTGTTTTAGGGTTTTTATATTTTAGGGATTTTGGATTTTTTATTGTTTTGAGATGTTATTAAGGGGTGGGGGGTTTAGGGGGGTTTTACTGTTTTTAGGGTTTTTAGAGTATTTAGGGTTTTTATGGGGATTATGGATTTTATATGATTTTGGCGGTTTTGGGGGGTTTAAAGGCTTTTGAGAATTTTACAATTTTCATGTGGTTTTGGGCATTTTATTGTTGTTATAGGGTTTTTAGTGTTTTTAGATATTTTATGTTTTTAGGGTTTTAGGGATTTATCATGGTTTTTAAATATCCTTTTATCAATTTTATTGGATTTTAGGTATTTTTAGTGATTCTATGTCTTTTAAGGGGTATTTAATTTTATAGGTTTTTTAGGGTATTTTTGGGTTTTTGTGTTTTTTGGATTTGAGGGACTTTTCTATGTTTTAAGGTTTTTTATAGATTTCAGTTTCCATCAAATTTTTATTGGATTTAGGGTTATATAAGATATTTTTAGTTTTTAGGTTTTTAGTGTATTTTACGATTATTTAGGGTTTTTAGGGTCATTTAGGTGCTTTTGGGATGTTGGGTCTTTTGGGGGTTTTAGGGAAAGGAAGGCTCGGAGCTAGGCTATTCCTGACTCCCCAAATATTTATTAGAAAACAGACATGAAGACACTGCAGACAAGGGAGGGGCAGGGTCAATCATCCCACACCCAAAAGCCCTTAACATACACACACCCAAAGACTGCAAAAAAAATAGAAAAATTAAAAGAAGAAATGACACAACTCCAAACTCACACCAGCTTCAGATGTTATCATGTCCCAATGTCTAGTCTATGTCTGCACCACATGGGTCTCCATCCGCACCATAGTTGTCAGCATCATCTGTATCCACCGACTCCCACTCAGATGATTCACTTAGGAATTTAGTCTAAAATTCTATTAGCCTTCACTACTCTGCATTCAAGTGAGTCTTGACCGACCTCCCACCATTGTCTCAAGGTTTATTCTTCACAGCTTTACTCGATTCCATAGTAGACACTGCCTTTGGCAGGGAGGAGTAGTCCTTCCTCGGCTTCTTCTTTCATGGGTTAGATGTGACATTAGCAGAAAATTTATCCGGAACGGGGATGATATTGTCCTCTTTATTTAGAGAGAAAACAATGGGGGTTGACCCATCAATTTCCCCCTCCTCAGATGAACCAATTATGATGTTCTATTTCCAAAGAGGGAATGCATTCCCATGCATATCCCCATCCATCATTATCTGTGCCTTGTTGAATTGAATTCTTGATTCGTCATCAGAACCCTCCCCCCAAGACCTTGCGCCATGTAATTCCATTTCATCTTGTGATATGGGTTTATTCCTTGCCATTGGCATCTCATTTGAGACCTCCAAAGTCATGTCCTTTAGTATCTTTGTCGGGAAAGCAACTCTCGTTTGTCCAGCTTCATCAATTCGGGCATTGAGTATCCCTTTGGGCTCATGCTTATTTGAAAAATCCACTGCAATTAGGACCAGATGACCATTATCTGCATAACATTCTTCATGCACATCAGAGCACTCCACAAAAACACATATCATATCCTCAGCACAAGCAGGCCAAGTAGCATGCACACCATCAAGACCATCAGTTTCTTCCACTATAGCACTGGCACTAGGTACAACGGTATCATCATCCCATGTACTAACCTCATCAATATTAGTAGTGAGAACCCCATCGTGCACACACACATCTGAAACATCCCCCACAGCCGGGACCAGATGCCTATCATCTGGGGAGATGGATTTAAGCAAGAGGGGGTACGTCACAACAGCTCCATCAGAAGCAGGCCGGGCGGTGTGATCCCCTTTAAGAGATCTGGCATTCTTCCTACCGTATTCAACATGGGCATCGACCTCGAGACTGTCAAAGGCCACCGGTGTGGCCTGCCGCTGCTAAGGACAGAGGCAAGTATTCCCACCAATACCCAGAGGTGTAGCACCACGCTGAGTACCATGCTGCCAATCATTTCAAGCATCATGTCCACGGGTATCCAAATACCCCAAGCCCTCAAACCAGTTGCGCGGGGATATCCCACAGGTTACATTCATTTTTCTTCCGGAAAACTCGTGGTAGTCATCAATAGCGCTCCAATTTTTACCTAGGGTCCCAAAGGACACCCCTACAGCAGGCGATAAGACCCTACCACCCATCCCAACAACTATAAGATTTGTATCCAGACTTGCTACCTAATCCACCTCTTTATCTCTCCAAATACAAGATTTCAGCACCTCATTGTTGCAGCTACCAACCAGGGTTCCATCCGACCCTCCATCAGCAATATCTTCCTTTCCGAGAATACACAACCTCATCCTATCAAAAACTACCTTAGTGGAAGGGTTAGGATCCTTGCCAGGGGCCTTCTCTAGCAAAGGTTCCTCTATGTGTTGGAAAATAGGAGCACTATGAACCAAACCATCACCTTCAACAACTCTTAGATCAATGCCATGAGAAAATGGTTGCTGCAATACAGGTCTAACAGGGCCAGCACCACCAAAACATTGAGTTGTAGAGTGACATAGTCATTGACAAGTCGAACAGAACAAAACCAGGATTCAAAACAAACTAGTTGATGCCACAAAAGCGGCCCATCAACATCAATGAAAACCAAATCAACTGGGTCTTTGGAGACATAAGCCTCCACACAAATACTTGGGGCGATGGGGTGACAAACTGCATGAGTGCAGGTGTCTGAGCAAAGGAACCTACCAATCAGATTGCCAATAATGTGAAGTAAAGCAGGATTCTGGAATGGGAGGGCCAGCCCAGGAAGGGTGACCCAAATTGTCGTGATTGAAATATCTCACTGTAGATGGAAATCAAAGGACCAACGAAATAAGGAAAAGAGAAACCCATCCACTTTACTTGGATTGAATGCCCAAGCCATGATGAAGCCTTCCTCATTCATAAAACAGATATGAAAATGTCAAGGATCGAGAAGGCAGATGAATGCCTTTTCATGGAGCATCCACGCAGATGAAACAAACCTATCAAAGACATCAACCGGAGGTCAAGACTTCTCAAATTGAACCACTATCATAAGATCAAGGAGTGTAGAAGCCTGGAAGAACTCGTGATTCAAAATCGGAACCGATGACACTCCCTTGACTCAGTATGAAACTTTAGGGAAAAAAATCCACCTAAAGAATTCTTGGATGAAGTGAGGGGTCAGTAAATGAAGAGAAAGAGTGTCGTGAAGGAGCACTATCCACCGCCCCTGGTTGCGACCTAGGTAGGGGTGGTAACATATGTTCCATTGGCTACGCCGGCAGCCTCCTTAAAGAGGATGATGAATTCCATCTAAAGTGGAGAGCATCCGAAGCCAACACCATCTGTTTCATGGGGTTTTAAAGCTTTTAAGGTTTTTATGGGTTTTAAGGTATTTTTTTGGTGTTTTATTTTCATTTAATGGGTTTTAGGATTTTTACATTCCATTATGGGTTTTCGAGTTTTTAGAGACTTCTAGGGTTTTAGGGATTTAGGGTTATTTATGGATTTTTAGGTTTTTAGGGGTTTTGTTGTTTTTTGGGTTATTATGTTTTTACGATTTTTAGGGGTTTTGGGGGGATTAGGTGTTTTAGGATGTGTTAGGGTTTTTAAATTTGTTTTTTTGTTTTTATGAGTTTTTAGGATCTTTTAATGATTTTAGGGGTTTTATGGTCTCTTAGGGGTTTTTGGGGTTTATAAATGTTTTTAGGGTTTTTTTTTCTTTTATGGGTATTAGGTTTTTTAGGGAATCATACGGTTTACTAGGTTTAAGTGTTTGTTATGGTTTGGGGGGGGGGTTAGGATATTTTATTGTTTCCCTAGGGTTTTAATGTCTTTTAAGGTTTTTAGAGCTTTTTCTGGCTCTATTAGGGTTTAGGTAGTCTTTATGAATATTGGATTTTTTTTGGGTTTTAGGGTTATTGGCATTTTAAGGTTTTTAATGTATTTTTATAGTTTTCGTAGGTTTTTTAGGGGTTTATTAGGATTTTATGGAACATAAATTCTCATGTTTTTAAGGGTTTATAGGGGTTTAATTTTTTTAGTGTTTTAAGGTTCTCGTTGTGGGGGTGGGTTTTTAGGATTTATAGTGACTTATGGGTGTTTTAGGGTTTTAAGACCCTTAGGAGTTTCCCGGATTTTTATAGACTATATGTGTCTATTGTATTTATGGTCTGTTGGGTTTTGGGGGTTTTAATGCCTTTTATAATTTTTATGTTTCTTCGTGTCTTTTATGATTTTATGGATTTTAGGATCTTTTACTGTTTTTAGAGGGTTTATGGTTCTTATGTTCCATTAAGGTATTTTTAGGGTGTTAAATAATTTTTTGGTTTTTGGGGTTTTTTGGGGTTTTAGTGAATTCAATGGTTTTAGGATATTAAGAAATATTTATATATTGTGTGGTTTTTAAGAACATTATGGTTTCTAGGTTTTTAAAGTGTTATCGGGGGTTTGCGAGGTTTTAAGGGTTTTTAGTGTTTTTTGTGTAGTTTTTTATGATTTTTAGGGTCTGTAGTGTTATATTGTTATTATGGGTTTTTAGATTTTGTAGTGTTATTAATGGTTTATAGGGGTTTAATTATTTTTTAGGTTGTTTAATTTTTCTTATAGTTTTAGTTTTTTTTGTAATATTGGGGTTTTTTTGGGGTTTTAAGGTATTTTGGGTTTTTATAGTTTTTAGGGGTTTTTGGGGTTTTAGGGAGGGTGTTATTGTTACTAGGAAATTTTTTAGGCTTTTAGGGATTTCTGGTTTTTTCTTATTTTTAATTAATATTTGGCTTTTCAGGGTTTTTAGTATTTATTTAGGGATATATAGACCATTTATGGTTTTATCAGTTTTAGGTGTTTTAGTAATTTTATAGTATTTTATGGTTTTTTATGATTTTTTGGGGTTTTTTGAGTTTTTAGTTTTTTTTGGAGTTTTAATGTTTTTGAGTATTTTTATTATTTTTATGCTTTTTTTGGGTTTTAGTGTGTTTATGGGGATTTGGGTATTTTTGTGTTGTTAGGGTTTTTAATTTATTTATGAGTTTATGGTTGGTTGGGTATTTTTATAGTTTTTAGGGTTTTGGTTTCTTTTTTGGGTTTTTAGACTATTATGGTTTTATGAATTTTATTGTCATTCATGTGTTTTATAGATTTTCAATGATTTAATGGGTCTTTAGGGGTCTGTGTTTTTATAGATTTTTGGTCTCATTTAGGTTATTCTATTGATTTTTTTTGATTTTAGGGTTTTAGGGTCGTTATTTTTTTATATTGTTTATAGGTACATTAAGGGATTTTGAGGGTTTTAAGGGATTTTAGTGTTTTTTTAATTATTTTTATTTTTGGGGGTTTCATATCTGGTTTTAGAAATATTATTGTTTTTAGTGTTTTCAGGGATTTTGAATGATTTCAAATTTTTTAGGGGGGTTTTTGGAATTTTATTTATTTTTAGGGTTTATGGTTTTTTATTGTGTTTAGGGTGTTTCATGAATTTTTAGGGGTTTTAAGCTTTTTAGTGTTTTAGTGGTTTTTCGTCAGTTTGTAATATATTTTTTTACAGTTTTTAGAGTTTAATAGTTTTATGAGTCTTTTAGCATTTTAGGGGTTTAACGCTATGTAATGTTTGGGGGCTATTTTAGGTTATAAATCATTATTTATGTTCTTTTATGATTATTTATGGTTTGTAAGTACTTTATGGGGGTTCTGGTTTTTTAATGTTTTTAGGGGTTTTGGGTTTTTATGGTATTATAGGGGTTTAAACGTTTTCATAATTATTTTAGCGTTTTTTCTGGTTTTTAGAATTTTTCGGGTTTTTTTGGTTTTTGGGAATTTATTAGGGTTTTCTGGGGGTTATTAAGTTTTTATGGGTATTTAGGGATTTAAGATTTGTATTTTTTAGTTTTTTTTTATTTTTTGTTGTTTTTAGTGGGTTTTAGTGTTTTAGGTTTTTTTGTGTTTTTAGGGATTTTTTCAGTTTTTTTATTTTTATATTTTCTTTTTGTCTTTTATGGTATTTATGTTTTTATTGATTTTTATGGATTTTTTGGTGTTTTTTTTGTTTTTTAGGTGTTGGGGGTTTTAATGAGTTTTTGGTGTTTTTCTGGTTTTTTGGTTTTTAGGGGTTAGTTTAGGTTTTTAGGGGTATTATTGGTTTTTATGGGGTTTTACTAAATTTTAATGGGTTTTTAGGGGTTTTTAGTTTTTAGGGTTTGTTGTGGTTTTTAGGTATTTTAGGGGTTTTTTAAAGTTAGTAGGATCTTTGAGGTTCTTTTGGGGTTTTAGGGGTTTTTAGATTAGGGTGTTTAGGTTTTTGGTCCTGTACTGTTTTAAAGAATTTATTGGGATTTTAATGCTTTTAGGGTTTTTATTATATTCAAAGGACATTAGTGTGTTTATGTGTTTTTATGGGTTTTCAAGTTTCATGGTGTTTGTGGATTTTTAGGAGTTTTAGGTTTTTATAAATACATTTTCGTGTATTTAGTGTCATTTTATGTGGTTTTAGTATTTTTAAGGTCATTATGGGATTTTAGTGCTCTTAAGGGTTTAAGGGGTTTCGAGGGTATTTGGTATTTTAGGGTCGTAATGTTTTTATGGATTTTTTTTGATTTTTTAGTGTTAATTTTTTTTTGATATTAGGGGTTTTTTGCTTTTAGTGTTTTAGTGTTTTTTTGGGTTTTTAGTTTTTTAGGGTTGTAGAGTTTTCTTATTTTTGTAGGATTTGTAGGTTTTTTTCAATTTTATAGATTATTAGGGATTATTTAGGATTTTAATGGTTTGTAGTTTTTTAGGTTTGTAGGTGTTTTAAGAGGATTTCGGGGTGTTCAATGTTTTTAGGGGTTTTAAGGCTCCTAGGGTTTTTGGGTATTTAGTGTTTTTAAGGTTTTTAGAATTTAAAGGGTTTTATGGGTTTCCAATGGGGTTTAGGGGATTTTATGGTTTTTAGTGGTTTTTACCACTTTAGGGAGATGTTGGTTTCTAGGGCCTTTTTAGGTATTCACGATTTTTAGGTATTTTAAAAGTTTTTAATGGTATTTTAGTTTTCTAAGGTATCTTATCATTTTTAGTGGTTTTAAGATTTGATTATGATTTTTTGACATTTTAGGGATTTTTGGTTAAAGAGGTTTTTAGGTTATTTTAGGGATTTCGGGGTTATTTTTCGGGGTTTTAGTGATTTATTAATTTTTTGGGGTTTAAAATTTTTTCATATTTTTAGGGTATTTTACGGTTTTAGGTTTTCTTGGGGTTTTTTAATTTACTATGATTCTAAAAGTGTTTTTAGGTGTTTAGGGATTTATTAGGGTTTTTTAGGGAATAATGTTTTATGGGTTTTTAAGGAATATAATTTTTTTGTGGTTTTTAGGGATTTTAGAGTTTTAAGGGGGTGTTAGGGTTTTAGGGTTTTTTTTTTGGATTTTTTGGATTTTAGTGATTTTAGGGTTTATTCATATTTTTAGTTTTTTATTGTTATTTAATAGAATTTAATAATTTATATGGGTTGTGTTGGTTTAAGTGTATTTACAGTCTTTTAAGGGTATTTTCAATTTTTTCAGTTTTATAGTTTTTTAGGGTTTAGTGTTTTTAGTTTTTTGAGGGGTTTTTTGGGTTATTAGTGTTTTTCAGGATTTTAGGGGTTTTATGGGTCTTTTAGGATTTTATATGGGGTTTTGGTTATTTTAGGTTATTTTATGTTTTTAGGGTTTGTAGTGTCCTTTAGGAGATTTTAGGATTATTACAGAGTTCAGGGGTTTTTATTGGTTCTAAAGGATTTTGTTTTGGATTTTTGGCCTTTTATTGTTTTTAATGGATTTTATGGTTTTAGGGGTGTTTAGAGTATTTTGGGCTTTTTATATTTTTTATTGTAATTTTTAAGGTATTTTTAGTGTTTTATTGGTTTTTTAATTTTTTTTGGTTATTATGGTTTCAATGGTTTGTAGTGTTTTTAGGGGTTTTAGGGGATTTCATGGTTTTTAATTATTTTTAGAAATTAAGGTTTATTAGTGTTTTTAGAGTTTTTTTAATTTTTGTATTGTTTTTGGGTTTTGTGAATTTTTGGGGTTTTAATGGGTTTTAAGGGTTTTGTTGTATTGATTAGGGTTGGGGGTTTCTTTGGTATTTTAGTTTTTTTGGGTGGGGGGGGGGGTTAGTGTTTTTTTTAGGTTTTTAGAGCATTTAGTTTTTCTTTGGGGTTTTAGGGGGTTTAGTGGTTCTTTGTTTTTTTGGATTTTAATCGGTATTAGGGTTTCTATTGTTTATTTTGGGTTTTAAGGAAATTTTTTTATATTTTCTGATTTTAGGGTTTTTAATGGTTTTTGGGTTTTTAAGGGCGTTTGGATTATTTGGGTTTTTATAGGTTTTTAGTATTTTTTTAGAGTCTTATTTTTTAGGGGTTTTATCTATTTCTAAGGTGTTTTAAATTTTTTTGGTTATTTGTGTCTTTTAGGTGCTTTCAGGATTTTATGGATTTTTATGGACTTTTAGGGTTTTAGGGACTTTTTGGGGTTTTACATCTATTTAGGATATTAGGGTGATTTAGTGTTTTTGGGGATTTTTTTGGATTTCTTTTTTTTTGGAATTTTTTCGGTGTTTTTGGAATTTTTGTGTTTCTATGGAGTTTTAGTTTTCAATGGGGGTTTTTGTTGTTTTTATAGTCCCTTTGGTGTTTTTTGGTTTTTTGGAACCTTTAGGGGTCTTTGGATTTTTTGTGCATTTAATATTTTTTGGGTTTTTCGGTTCTTAGGGGTTTTATGGTTTTTTATGGTTTTTAGGGTTTTCAGGGTTTTAGGGTATTTTTTTATTTTTAGGGTTTCTAAAATCTTTTAATGTTTTAATGGATTTACAATTTTAGTGGTTTTAGGTTATTCTAATGATTTTAGGCTATTTTGTGTCTTTAAAAATGTGGATAAATGTTTTTTCTGAAATATACTATTTTTTTCTGGTGTTTTTATTGATTTGTACATTTTAGGATTATTTATGTTCTTTTAATAAAATTTATGTTTTTTGGTGTCACATAAGTTTTTTTTGGGTCTTATACGAGTTTTTAGGGATTTTCGGTTTTTGATGGATTGTAGGGTATTTTAGGGGTTTTAGGGTTTTTTTGTTTTTATGGTCCTATAGGGTTTTAGTGGTTATAGGTTCCTTTTGTTTTTTTGTGGTGATTTTGGATCGTTTAGTGTTTTTTGGGCTGTAGGGTCCTTTAGTGTGTTTAGGATCCTTTAGTACATTTGATGTGTTTTAGGGTTTTATGAGTTTTTAGTGTCCCTTATTATTTGTAAGGGTTTTATTATCTTTTAAGGTGTAGGGGTATTTTATTTTATTTTTGGAATTTTTAAGCTCTCATAGGGGTTTTTTTTGTATTTTATTGTATTTTAGGGTTTTTTCTAGGGTCTTTTATTCATTTAGGTTCTTTTTTTGTTTTTTTAATATTTTCTAGTTTTTACGTATTGTTAGTTTTGTTATGGTATTTATTGTTTTTAGTGATTTATGTTCGTTTATAATTTTTATAATTTATAGGGTCTTTTAGGGGTTTTAGGGTTTTTTAGGGTTCTAGGTAATTTAGCCTTCTCTTTAGGTTTTAAGGGTTTTTAGGATTTTTTGGGTTCATTGGGGTTTTAGGGTTTTCTAGGAGTTATATGTTATTTGGTTTTTATATGTTTTATAGGGGTTTTTAATCATTCTATGTTTTTAGGGATATTTTTTATTTATTTTATTGGTTTTAAGGATTTTAGGGGTGTTCAGTAGTTATTAGGGATTTTAAGGGTTTTTAGGATTTTAGGGACTTTAGGGACTTATGGTATTTTATATTTTTAAGTGTTTTATATTTTTAGGGGTTTAAATGGTTTTGTAGTTTATTTTATGTTTATTATGTTTTTAGGGGATTTAGGTGTTTTAATGTATTTTGTGGGGTTTTAGGGAATATTATGGGGTTTTAGGGTTTTTTATGAATTTTAGTGTTAATGGCGTTTTTAAGGGATTTGATGTTTTTAAAAATTTTAAGATTTTTAAATGATTTTAAGGTTTTAATGGTATTTTAGGGTGTTATAGTTTTTTTGGGATCTTTTATAGTTTTAGGGTTTTAGGGTGTTTTAGGGGTTTTAGGGGTTTTATGGTTTCTTCAGGGTTTTATGGATTTAATGTATTTTAATGGGTTTTTAGTGCTTTTATTGTTTTCGGGGTTGAATTATTTTTTAGCGATTGTAAGTATTTTTTAGTGTTTTTTAGTGTTTTATGGGTTTTATGGTGTTTCTGTGTTTGTGTATTTTTTAGGATCTTATAATTTTTAGGGTTTTTGGGGTATTTATGTTTTTTGGGCTTTCTATGGTTTTAGGGATTTTATGCTTCATAGTGTTTTTAGGATTTTGTTTTTTCTTAGTTATTTCTAGGGTTTTCATGGTTTTATATTTTTTTCGGATTGTATAATGTTTTAAGGGTTTTTGGGGTATTTAGGGGTTTTCAAGGTTTATAGGGTTTTTTTATTTTTTTTAATTGGTTTTTAGGGGTTTAAATGTTTTTTTGGATATTTAGTGTTTTTATCCTTTTAGGATATTTGTATTTTATGTTGTTTTATGTATTTTAATGGTTTTAGGTTCTTTAAGGGTTCTAATGGTTTAAGAGTTTTAAGGGGTTTTTAGATTTATTAGGGTTTTTATAGTTTTTTGGGGTTTTATTAGTTTTATGATTTTTATGTTTTTAGGGGGTTTAGGTTCTTTTAGGGATGTTTTCTGTTGTTTTAGATTCACTTAGGGTTTTTAGTGTTTTCGTAGGTTTTTATGTTTTTTTAATGGTTTTGGGTTTTATGAATTTTAGGTTTTTTGGGGCTTTTATGTTTTTTTTTTGTGATTTATTAACATATTTTTATGTTTTCTTATGGGTTTTGAGGGGTTTTTTTTGGGGGTTTCTGGATTATTTTTGGGTCTCAAGGGGGTTTTGGGTTGTGGTTAGAAGATTTTTTGCTTTTATGGGTCTTATATTTTTACGGTAATTTAATTATTATGTTGTTTTAAGGGTTTTTATATTTTTTAGAAATTTTTTTTGGTTTTGGGGTTTTATCGTTTTTAGTATTTCTATGAGTTTTTTTTGGGGGGGGTTTGGGTGTTTTAGGTTTTTATGGACTTTTAAGGATTTCAGGGTTTTTGTGTGTTATATGATTTTTATAATTTTAGGTGTTTTAGGTTTTTTAGTTTTTTTAATTTTTTTAGGGTAGTATGGGTTTATAGGGTTCATACAGTGTTTTATGGGTTTTGGATGTATTATGGTTTTTATGGTTCCATGATGTTTTTTTATCTTTTTGGATTTTAACTATTTTTATATTTTTTTGGTTTTTTAGGTTATTTTATGGATTCTTTATTTTTTTAGTTATTTAGAGTAATTACAATTTTTAGGTTTTTTAGTGATTTTATTGAGTTTGAGGGGTTTTAGGTGCTTTTAGTTTTTTAGTTCTTTAATGGTATTGGGGGTTTATATGGATTTTAGTGTTTTTTTGGGGAAAAGGATCTTGGCTAAGCCCGGCCCCCAAAACATTATTAAGGGGTCTTAGCATGTTTAAGGTGTTTAAGGGGTCATTAAGGTTTTTGGGGATTTGTAGAATATTTTAGGGGTTTTAGGGATTTTAGAATCTTGAAGGGGTTTTATGAAATTTATTGGGTTCTATGGTTTTAATGGTTTTTTGGGTTTTTAGGGTTTTAGGGTTATGTGTTAGATTTTTTAGGGTTTTAGGGTTTATTATTTTTTAGGTTTCTAAGTGGTTTTAGTTTATTTACAATTTTTAGTTTTTAGGTGTTTTAGGGGATTTAAAGAACATAATTGATTTTTAGGGGTTTTATCCTTTCTTTGGTTTTTAGGAATTTTTTTTAATATTTTATAGGTGTTTTGGGTTTTTTCTGCCTTCTGGTGTTGTGGGTGGGGGTGTTTATTTTTGGTTCTTATAGTGTTTTATTGTTTTTAGGGTTTTTGGGGTTTTACGGTTCTATTGGTCATTGGTGGCATAAAATTGTTTTTAGGGGTTTATGGGTTTTTATGGTTTTTATGGATTTTAGGTTTTCCAGGGTTTCAATGGTTTTTAGGAGTTTAGGGATTTTAGGGTTTTATGTTTTTTTATGGTTTATGAGGGGATTCTTAGGATTTCTTACTATTTATGGTCATTTATAGGGTTTTTAATGTTTTAAGGGGGATTAGGGTTTTTATGGGGTTTAATGTTTTTATGGTTTTTTGGTGTTTCTATGGTTTTTAGGGTATCTTAACGTTTTTAGGGTTTTTAGGATGTTTTAGTGGTTTTGTGTTTTTATGGATTTTATGGTTTTTAGTGTCTTAATTGTTTTTATGGTTTCGAGTTTTATTTTGGATTTTTAAGGGCTTTTAGTGTCATTTAGGTTTTTAGTAGGCTTTAGTATTTTGGGTTTCTTAGTGTTTTAAGGGTAGTTTATTATTTTTTATGGTTTATAGGATATTTTAGGGGTTTTTAGTTTCATTTATTTCATTTAGGTTCATTTTGGGATTTTTGTTTTTTATGTTCTTTTCATGTTTTTTATGTTTATTTTTTTAAGGTTTTTATGTTTTTGGGTTTTAGGGTATTTATGGATTCTATTGTTTTACAATTTTAAGGATTTTAACTGTTTTTATGGTTTTTTATTTTTTAGGGGTTTTAAGGGTTTTTTATGTTTTTTATGTTTTTACGATTTTTAGGGTTTTTAGAGTTGTTAAAGGGTTTATGGGTTTTAAGGTTTTTAGAAACATTTATTGTTTTTATGGAATTTAGAGTTATAAAAAATTTCAGTAATTTTATTTTTTTTAGAGTTTTGTTGGTTTATTTAGGGATATTTAGAAGTTTTATGGGTTTTAGAGTATTTGAGGGGGGTTTTAGGTCTTTTAAGGGCTTCAAGGTTTTTAGGGTCCGTTACGCTATTTTGGGTTGTTTTGTATTTATTAGGAGTTTTAGGGGTTATTAAGGATTTTAGGTAATTTTCTGGATCTTTTAAGGTTTTAGGGAGTTTTAGGATCCTTTAGGGGATTTTATGGTATTTTTTTTGGTTTTTAGGGTTATTAAAGGTCCACTATTGCTTTAATGGGTTTTTAGGGTCATTTGTGTTTTTAGGGTTTTTATGGTCCTTTTGGGTTTTTAGGGTCATTTTGGTGGTTTCAGGTGTTTTAAATTAGTACAGTTTTTAGGAATTTATAGGGTTTTTAGTATCCTTTTGGGGGTTTAGGGATTTTTAGTATCTTTTTAGGTTTTAGGATATTTAATGGATTTTTATGGTTTTTTGGTTATTTTCGTGTTTTATGGGGTTTTGGAGTCTTTAGTGTTTTTGGGTTTTTATGTACTTTTAGTGATTTATGTGATTTTAGGTACTTTTAGTGTTTCTATGTGTCTTAATACCTTTTTTGTTCTATTTAGTTGTCAGAGACTATTAGGGGTTTTTAGGTATTTTCATGCTTTTAGTGTTTTTAGGGATATTAGGGTTTCAGGGCTTTTATTGATTTTAGGAGTTTTTGGGAATTCAAATGGGTATAGGGGAGTTTAGGTTTTTAGGGTCTTTTGGGTTTTTATTTTCTATTATAGTTTTTAGTGTTTTAAGCGTTTTAGGGTTTTTAGTGTTTTTAGGGTTTTGGGGTTATTAGCGTCTTTTGGGTTTTTTTTCAATAGTGTTTTTAGTGTCCATTAGAGTTTCTAGTGTTTTTAATGTTTTAGTGTTTTAAATATAAATTTTACCATAGATTGAAAAAATAGTTGATTAAGGGGGCTTTATTAGTGCTCAAACTAAATTTTTGACAAAGGGGGCCTTTATCAGCACATTTAGCTAGTGCTCATAAAGGCTATTAATCAATTTCACATTGTTTATTGTAGTTTTCATAGGTTTTTTGGAGTTTAATTTTTTTAGAAAAAATTAGGGACTGTTTAGGGTTTTATGGATTTGAGGTATTTTTCGGGGTATAAAATGTTTTTTAGGGGGGGGGGGGGGGTTTAAAGGTTTTTAGTCTTTTGGGGGCTTTTGGATTTTTTTAGTTTTTTGGTGTTTTAATTATTTTATGGGTTTTACAGATTTAATAATATTTTGGGTGATTAGGGTTTTTTTGGGTATGTTATGGTTTTTATGGCTTTTAGGGGATTTAGTGATTTTATAGTTTTTAGGAAATTTTATATCTTAAGTAGATTTTACAACTTTTATGAATATTATGGTCTTTTGTGTTTTTTTGGACATGAAGGAATTTTGTGTCTTTTCAGGTTTGTATTGGTTTTTTGTGTTTTTTGTTATTTTATGGTTTTTTGGGATTTTATAGTTTTTATAGTTTTACTATCTTTTAACGTTTTTACAGTTTTTAGTGTTTCTATGGGGTTTAGTGTTTTTAGTGTCATGTTGTATTTTTATAATGATTAAGGTTCTATATGTATTTCTATGGGTTTTTAGGTTCCTTTATCGATTTAAGATTCATTAAAGGGTTTTAGGGTATTTTGGTTTGTGGTATGGTTTTTATTGTCTTTCAGGTTTCCTAAGGTATTATGGTATTTTAGAGGTTTTTAGGTATTTTGGGTCTTTTAGTGTTTGAATGGGATTTAGTGATGGAGGTGGAGGGGGTGGGGGGGGGGTTGTGTTATTTTTTTATTTTAGTAGGTTGTTAATGTATTTTAGTTGTTTTAGGGTTTTTATACTTTATAGGGGTGTTTAGGATTTTTAATATTTTTAGGTTGTTTAGGGTCCTTGGATTTAAGGATTTTTTGGGGTTTTAGGGTTTTCAATGAATTTTTGTTGTTTTATGGTTTTTGAGGGTATTAATTTCTGTATGTGATTTTTAGTGTTTTTATGGTTTTTTTGGTTTTAATGGAATTTTAGGGTTTAGGGGTTTTTAAGGGATTTAATAAATATTAGGAATATTTAATGTTTTTAGATTTTATTTTGTTTTTTTAAAGGATCTTTTCTAGTTTTTTATAAATTTTTTGCTTTTAAGTTGTTTTTATGTATTTAATAATTTTTAGGGGTTTTGGGGGCTTTTAGGGTTTTTAGGGGCATTAATGGTATTTTTGTGTGTTTTAGATTTCTATTTGTTTTGGAATTTTGTGATTTTTAGGGTCTATAGTGTCTTTTAGGGGTTTTATAGGGTTTATAGCTTATTTTAGAGGATTTTAGTTTTATAGTGTTTTAGGGTTTTTAGGGTTTTTAGGGGCTTTTTGGTTTTTAGGTTTTTTTCATCATTTAAGGGTTTTTTGGTTTTTAGGTTCTTTTAGCGATGTATATGGGTTTTCAATTTTTTTGGGTATTTTGTGTTTTAGAGTTTTAGGGTTTTTTGTGTCTTTTGTGATTTTAGTGTCTTGGGTGTTTTATGGGGGTTTAGTGAATTTTTGGTTTGTTTAGGTGTTTTTGGTTTTATCATGGTTTTTAGGGTTTTTAGGGATATTTTTGATTTTTAAGGGTTTTTTTTGCAGTTTTAAGGGATTTTGGGGTGTTTACGATTTTAGAGGTTTTCATGGATTTTATGGGTTTTTAGGGGTTTAGTGTTTTATTTTGGGTTGTTAGTTTTATAGGTTTTTTTGTATTTTATTGAGGTATATGGTTTTTTGGGAATTGTTTAGGGGTTTTTATTTGAATGGGGTTTATGGTTTTTTGTGAATTATTTAAATATTTGTGGTTTTTAATTTTTTTTTGGGATTTTTGGGTTTTTAATGGTTTTATATGATTTTGGTTTTCAGGGGTTTTATAGGTTTTATAGGGTTGTTTATGGATTTTTAGTTACTTTTATTGTTTTATAAGTTTTCTAGAGTGTTTAAAAGTATTTTTTGTTTTTATGGCCTTTTTTGGGGTTTCTTAGTTTTTGGGTCCTCAGGTTTTTAGGATCTTTTGAGAGGTTTTATGGTTTTTAGGGTGTTTAGGGGTAATTGGTTTTTTGGGTTTTTTTCATTTTAGGGGGATTAAGAGATTTTAATGTTATTTGGTTTTTTTGGTGTTATGGGTTTTTTATGTTTTCTTGTGTTTTTAGAGTTTTTAGCGATTTTTTATGGTTTTTAGGGTTTTTAGGATTGTTGGGGGTTTTGAGATTTTAAGGGTTTTTAGGGTATTTTATTTTTTTCGGGATATTTATGGGGATTTGTGTTTTTCAGTAAATTCACTATTTTCCAGGGTTTCTAGGGTTTTCATATATTTTAGGGGGTTTATGGGGTTTAGGGACATATAAGGCTATTACGGCCCTCTGGTATTTATTGGGATTTTTTAGGGGTTATAGGGGTTTTGAGGTTTCTTGTGGGGTTTAGGGGTTTTAGTGGGATTTATGGTTTTTAGGGTCATTTATGGATTTTTATTTTTTTATGTTTTTAGGGATTTAAAGATTTTTAGGTCTTTAGGGGTGGTTTAGCATGTTTTTGTTTCTTTTAGGGGGTTTTAAGGGTTTATTGCATTGTTTTGGGCTTTAGGGTCTTTAGGGGTTTTATAGATTATAAGGTCTTTTAGGGTATTTTAGCGGTTTTGGAGATTTATAGTGGCTTTTAGGGTTTTAAAGGCTATTTATGGGTTTTAGGTTCTTTTGGCATTTTTGGGATTTTAGGGTTTGAAAGTCTTTTAGATTTTTTGGGGACTTTGGGATTTTTTGGTTTTTAGGGTATTTTGTGGGGTTTTGGGGGTTTTAATGTATTTTTATAATTTTTTGGATTACTAAGGTCCATTAGTTTTTTATGCTTCATTATTGAATGTTGGGTTTTTTTTTGGTTTTGAAGGATTCTATAGGGTCTTACTATTTTATTGGGTTTTCTATTGATTATATGGAATATAAATTATTTTTTAGGGATTTTAGGATTTTTTGTGTTTTTAGGGATACTCGGGTTTTTTGGGATTTTTTTGGGGGGTTTTAGTTTTTTAAGGGTTTTAGGGATCTAAGAATTTTATAGAGTTTTTCGGATTTTAATGATTTTTATGCATTTTTTGGGGTTTTAAGGGTTCTTTGGTTTTTTAAGTGTTTAATCGTTTTTATGTTTTTATGGTTTTTAGGATTTTTGTGTTCTTTTGTTTTTAGGAATTTTTTTAAAAATAATAGTATTTTGGGTGTTTTAGGTTTTTTAGTATTTTGGGTATTTAATGTATTTATGGGCATCATGTTCATTAAAGTTTAATCATTTTTTGGTTTTTATGGAAGTTTATGGGTTTACGATATTTTGGGTTTTTAATATTTTTTTATGAATTTTAGGGTTTTAAATGTTTTTAGGATATTTTTGGTTTTTTTAGTGTTTTAAAGGTTTTTATTTGGGGGGGGGGTTTCATGGTCATTTAAGGTTTTATTGGGTTTTTTTGGGTCTTTTAGGGTTTTAAGGGGATTTTAGGATCTTTTATGTGTTTTCGGGTGTTATAGGGGGTTGTTAAGGTTTTTTTGTATATTTGATTTTCTTGTGATTTTATGGGAGTTTTGGGATTTTAGGATTTGTAAAGTTTATAGTGATTTTATGGTTTTTAGGGGGGGTTTGGGTTTCTGGGATTTTATGGATTTTAGGATTTCATAGGGGTTTTAGTGTTTTTATGGTTTTATGGAATTTTTATGTATTTTATGGTATTTTATGCTTTCTAGGGTTTTTAGGGTTCTGTATAGTTTTTCAATATTTTTAGGGTCTTGGTGTTTAAATTTTTTATTGTTTTATTATATTTTTTTAATTTTAGGGGTTTGGGGTTTTGTAGGGTTCATCATGTGATTTTAGGGTTTTAATAGTTTTTAGAAGTTTTGTGGTTTTTTGGGATTTTTAGGGATTTTAGGATTTTTAGGGGGTATTACAGTTTTTTTTGTTTTATACGGTTTATAGGATTTGTGGGGATTCAGGTTTTTTTGGACTTTTGGGATTTTAGTGTATATGGTATAGGGTGTTGGGTATAAGAAATAAGGTGTAGGGAATAGGGTATATGGTATAGGGTTTATATTTTAGGGGTTATGGTGTAGTGTATAGATCGTACTCTGTAGGGTTTAGGGTTTAGGGAGTATGGTATGGGGTTTAGGGTATATGGTTTATAGTTTAGGGCGAAGGGTATTGGCTTTATGGTGTTGGGTTTATGGATTAGGGTGTATGGTTTAGGGTGTACGGTTTAGGGTTTAGGTTGTATTGTTTTTCATTGATGATTTTGTCTATAGGTTTTAGGGTGTAGGGTTTTGGGATTTGTGTGTAGGGTACGAAGTTTAGGGTGTAGGGATTGGGGTTTAGGGTTTGGGGCTAATGGTGTAGGGGGTACTCTTTATTGTTTCAGGTTTAGGGATTACAGTGTATGGTTTTGGGTGTATGGTTTAGGGTTTAGGGTGAAGTGTATGGCATTTAGGTTTTACGATTTTGGGTATATGGTGTATGGTAAGTGGTTTATGGTATATACTATTGGTTTTATGGGTAGGGTTTAGGGCATAGGGTGTAGGGTATATGGTTTAGGTGTGGGTTTTTAGGTTTACGGTGTGGGGTATAGTGTTTGAGTGTAGGTTTTCGTGTTTAGGGTGTATGGTGTTGAGTTTAGGGTGTATGGTATAGGTTTTTTGGTGTTGGGTATGGAGTTTAACGTTTAGGGGTTAGGAGTTAGGGTGTCTCGTATGGGGTTCTGGTGTAGGGATTAAGGTATAGGGTGTAGGTTTTAGAGTTTCGCGTGTACGATTTAGTGTATGGAGTATTGTATTGGGTTTAGGGAGTAGGTTTTAGGGTTTATGGTTTAGTGAATATGGTTTAGGGTGTAGTGTATGGGGTTTAAGGTTTTGGGCATGGGGAATATCGTGTAGAGTATATATTTTAGGGTGTAGGGTATGCAGTTTAGGGTGTAGGGTGTGGAGTTTAGCATGTAGTGTATGGGGTTTAGGGTGTTGGGTCCGGGTTTAGGGTGTATGTTATAGGGTCTATAGTGTAGGATATAGGGTTTAGTATATTAGGTATAGGGCTTAGAGTCTAGGATTTATATTTTTGAGTATAGGGTATACTCTTTGTAGTGTAGGGTGTATTGTTTTGGGTTCAGGGTACAAGGTTTAGAGTGTAGGTTATATGGTCTAGGTTTTAAGGAATAGGGTTTTGGGTGAAGGGTTTTGGGTTTAGGGGATAGGGTTTTGGGAGTAGGTTTATGGTTTATTGGGTAGGTTGTTGGTATCAGGGTTTTAATTATAGGGTATAGAGATTGTGGTGAAGGGTTTAGAGTTTGCGGGGTTGGGTATAGGGTTTCGAGTGTATATTTTTTGGTTTAGGGTGTGTTGTAAAGGTTTTAGGGTGTATGATTTGGGGATTATCTTTTATTGTCTAGGTTATAGTGTTTTGGGTGTAAGGATTAACGATTAGAGATTATGGTATAGGGTTTAGGGTGTAGAGTTTAAGGTTTTGTGTGTAGGGTATAAGATATAGGGTTTTGGTGTTAGGGTTTAGTTTTTGGATGTAGGATTATGGGTTTTGGGTGTTAGGTGTAGGGTTTAGGGTGGTGGGTGTAGGGTTTACTGTGTAGGGTATCAGGTGTCATTTTAGGGTTTTTGGTGTAGGGTATATGGTTTTAAGTTTTCTTTGTAGATTTTATTATTTTTCAGTTTTTAGGATATTTTGGGGTCTTAGGTTTTTTTCAAGGGTTTTAGGGGTTTGAGGTGTTTTTTTGGGTTTTAGGGGTTTTTTGGTTTTTAGTTTTTTATGGGTGTTAGTGTTTTTAGGATTTTTATGGTTTTTATGGGGTTTTATGATTTTTAGAGTTTTTTAGTGTTTTTAGGGGTTTTATGGGTTTTTGGTTTGTTTGGGGTAATTTTACAATTTTTTTGAATATGAGGGTATTTTTTGGTATTGAAGTTTGTATAGGGGTTTTTAAAAGTTTTTAGATTATTTAACTACAATTTTAGTATTTCTATGGATTTTTGAGTTTTAAGGGTTTTAACGGTATTTATATATTTTTTCGATTTTAAGGTATTTAGGGTTTTTTGGGATTCTTTTGTATTTTTAGAGTTTTTTAGGATTTTTAGGGTTTTTTTGGTGGTTTTAGGTTTTTAAAAATTTAATGGCTTTAGTTTTTTATGGATTTTGATTGTGTTTTCTGGGTTTTTGGGTTTCTAGGCCATTATGGTTTTCTGGTTTTTAGTGTTTTTAGTGTTTTTTGGTGTTTTGGGGTTTTATAAGTATATTAGGAGTTCATAAGGTATATTATAATATTTTAGGGTTTCATAGGGCTTTATGTTATTTTAGAGTTTTTGGTGGGGTTTTACAGTCTTTTTTTCAGTTGAGGGGTTTCCAGATTTTTTAGGGATCTTATGAGTTGTCAGGGATTTTAAGTGGGTTTGAAGGGGTTTTTGGATTTTTAGTTTTTAGTGATTATAACATTTTTATTGTTTTTAATTTTTGATGGTTTTATGTGGCTTTAGTGTTTATTCATTTTTACGGGGTGTTTAGGGTTTTAGGGTTTTTAGGGTTTTTCAAGGTTATTACGAATTAAAATAATTTTTAGTGTTTTTTGGGGTTTTAGAGTTTTTTGGGTGTTCTAGATTTTATAGGAGGTTAATGATATTTATGGTCTTATGGTTTTGAGTTTTTCTAGGAATTTTTGGGTTTTTAGGTGATTTTGGATTTTTAGAGATTTTAGGTGTTTTAGGGGTTTTAGGGGGTTTTTTGATTTCTTTACTATAAAAGTTTAATATGGTTTTTAGGGGTTTTATAAGTTTTTGGGGGTTTTAGGGTTA
Organism: Viscum album; assembly: GCA_963277665.1. Taxonomy (NCBI): domain Eukaryota; kingdom Viridiplantae; phylum Streptophyta; class Magnoliopsida; order Santalales; family Viscaceae; genus Viscum; species Viscum album. The sequence goes on from OY728120.1 coordinate 2,122,788,273, forward strand.
TGTACAGTTTTTTAAGTTTTTATGGGTTTAGGGGGGTTTTTTGTAGATTTTGGAGATTTTTAGGGGTTTGGGGGGGGGGGGTTCTAAATGGGTTTTTGTTGTTTTTTCATTATTTTTTTGGATTTTAGTGTTTTGAATAGTTTTAGGGGTTTTATAGTTTTTAGGGTTTTTAATATTTTTATGGTTTTTTGGGGTTTTTTGGTTTTTAATGTGTCATAGGTGGTTTTCATGTTTTTGGGTGGGTTTTGGGGTGTTTTAGGGTTATTAGGGGTTTTAGTGTTTTTAGGATTTTTTGGGTTTTTAATGGTATTTAGAGGTTTCAAGGATTTAATTTTTATGGGGTTTAGGGTTTATTAGGGTTTTGAATGTTTTATTTTTTGTTTCTGTTTTTAGTGATTTTTAATTTTCTTTAGGGGTTTTAGGGAATTTTTGGTCTTTAGGGGATTTCATGATTTTTATGGTTGTTGATTTTATAAAAAAAAAAGTTGACGTTTTAGGGTCTTTTAGTATTTTTGGGGTTTTATGTTGTTTCAGGGTTTTTGGGCCGTTTAGTGTTTTTATTTTTTTTAGTGTCATTTAGGGGGGTTTTGGTGTTTTTGTGTCTTTTATGTTATTATTGATTTTTTGGATCATTTAGGTTTTTTGTGATTTTTAGTGTCCTCCATGGTTTTTAGGGTTTTCAGGGTTCTTTAGTGTTTTATGTTTTATAGAGACCTTTAGCGTTTTTTGGGTTTTAATGTTTTTTGGTATTTTTATATATTTTTTGTGCACTTAATGGGTTTTTAATATTTTTTGTGTTCTATATGGTTTTATGGATTTATGCTTTTGATGGTTTTATGGTTTTTGTGGGTTTTTAGTGCCTTTAGGATTTTTTGGGTTTTTATAATTTATTATGGTCTTTTAGTCTGTCTATTTTTTGGGGTTTAAGAAGTTTTATGATCTTTTATATTTTTATAGAATTTAGGATATTATGTGTTTTTGGGTTTTTGGGGTACGAGGTTCGTTTAGGGGTTTAGTTTTTTAAGTGTATTTTTTAGTTTATTAGGGTAATTTTTTTGTTATTAGGGGTTTTAGGCAAGTTTAGGGTTTTTAGGTCCTTTTATGGTTTTCATGTTGTTGTAGGTTACATTAAGGTATTTTTTGGAATATTTATGCTATCTTAGGGTTATGTGGTCCCTTATGGTTTTTAATGTTTTTGAGGGTAGTTCAAGAATTTTTAGGGTCTTAGTATCATTTAGGGTTTTTCAGTTTTTTTTGTTACATTAGGATATTTAGGTGGATTTATGGTATTTTTGGATTCCATAGTGTTTTAGGATATTTTACTGTTTTTAGAATATTTTTGTGTTTCATTTAGGGTATTTTCTAGTCCTTAAGGGTTTTAGAGTATTTAGCGTCTTTTAGGGTTTTCTAGGCCTTTTAGGGTTTTAGGGTCTATTAGGGAATTTTGGGTCTTTTAGCGATATTTTTGTTGTTTTGTTCTATAAGGATTTTTGGGGACATGTACTTTAATGGAGTTTTATTGTTATTTTAGGATTTAGTGGTTTTATGGGTTTTTCAATTTTTTCGGGTTTTTATTGGGATAAGAAGGTGCGGGGTCAGGCTAATCCCGACATCCCCCCCCACCGAAATTTTATTAGAAAAAGAAGACGCAGAAAACAAGGGAGGGGAGTGGTCAAACGACCCCTACTCAAAAACCCTTAACAACACAAACCCATAAAAACCCAAAACCCAAAAAAACACTCAATATCCATATAATAAATACATTCACAATCATCTCCATTAGAACATCCCAGCCAATCGGCAAACAACATCTTGCAGCACATATGCCATCATCCATCACCTTCAGCATCAACATCTCCTTCAATACTTTCCAGGGCCTGGGTATTCCTACCATCCAAGCAATAACAAGCATCTAGCTACTCATGTTCTAGTATCTAGTGCCACCTAAACAAACATCTCCCAGCATACCACATATCAGATTATAGAAACCATCATAACCTAACCAAGCATCCAATGCCACCCAACCAATCATCTTCCATCTTCGTCGGACAATTCCAAACAACTCTCATCAAATCCAAGAGCCAGTACCCATAGTATCTCACGAGCATGCCAGTCACAACCAATGAACAACACCAAATTCGATTCAAAACCAATCAATCCCCACCCCCAACTAGCACTAAAATAATGGTGAAACACCCCCTAGTACACAATCTCTATAAGAAGAAAACGACTACTGGTAGCCCATTATCCAGCATCCATCGCCTTCAATACAATCAAGATCCAACATTCAACAATTTTCTTATAGCATTTCCCAACCATCAAAAAAGAAAAACACAGCAAACAAAATTTTATAGCCGCTCCCCCTTCTACCAAACTGAAGATATGGATTCAACATTTGGAGAACAAAATCCACTACAATTGAATCACTCAAACACCAAGTCATACCATAAGATCAGAACCATCAATCAAATAAAAAATCAAGATATACCTCATAACAAATCCTGGTAGAAGCATCCAACCAGAGCCATCCACCACGTGACTAGATCTTAAACTGCAAGAATGTACCTAAATGATTTCCGAAAGGTGACACCAAAAGAGCCCTAGCCACAACACGAGCAGACACAACAGAGAACATCGGAAAAAGGAACCAAATCTAAAGAGGTTGCAGGTTTGAAGAACTATTTGAGAAGGAATCCACATGTAAGCAACCAATCATCGACTAAGCCATTCATGCAACGTTCATTGCCGAAGAGGCCCTCGTCCTCGTTGGCCCATCTATGGACACATCAGATCTACAATCTTGACCCCAATCCAAGGATGATTTTTAGCATCATCACCTTCCAAATCAATCATATTTGAAGCCTCAAAAAAAATCTCAACCTCCACAACTATCGAAACTCGATCACACCAATAAAGGAGAGAATCCCTACAATGATCTGAAGCTGAAGGGAAGAACAAAGACACCTTTTGGGGAAGTTGAGGCTTCCAATGATAGGATACAACCACCACCTTTAGACTGAAGTGGGCTTCCAAAGAAGACCCTCACTTATAACTAGCAAGAACTGATGATCCATAACCGAATCTACGAGAAGAAACTAGGGGAAACCGTGGAAGAGGCATCGATCGAGAGAGAGAGAGAGAGCATTGGGAGTGCGCTTCCATATTTTCTCCTTCTTATGGTTCATCAGAGTTTTTATAGGGGTTTAATGGGTTTTTCACCATTTTAAGGTCATTTAGTGGTTTTTATGGTTTTAGATATTTTTATAGCTTTATAGTGTTTTGGGGGATTTTCTTGTTTTTTGTGTTTTATATTTTGTTATGGTTTTTAGGTATTTTTGGGTGTTTTTTGGTTTTTTGACTTATTTTTTTTATGGTTTTTATATGGTTTTTAAAATTTAAAGGGGTTTTAGAGTTTTATGTGTTTTCGGTGTTTTAGGGAATTTTTGGGTTTTGGGTTTTGTTTGTGTTTTTAATGTTTTTTAGCGATTTTTAAATTTCTATGCTTTTATTCATTTTATATTTTAATGGTTTTAAGGGGTTTAAGGGTATTTTAGGCTATTTTAGTCTTTAATGGATTTAAGTAGTTTTTAGGGGTTCTTGTCTTTTTAGGGGTTTTAGAGTTTTTAGGGATTTTTAGGTATTTATCTAGGTTCTGGGGTTTTATTTTATTAATTTCTTATGGACATTAGTATTTTTTAGGTTTTGAATATTTTTAGGATTTTTTTTAGAGTTTATAGGGTCATTTAGTGGTTTTGGGGTGTTTTTTGGTTGTTTTGTGTTTTAAATGTTGATTTGGATTTGAAGGAGTTTTAGGGTTTTTAGGGTTTTAATAATTTTTATGGGATCAATGTTTTGACATTATTTAGAAATTTTATGGTTTTTAGGGGTTTTATGGGTTTTATGGGTTTTAGTTTTTAAGGGTGTTTGTGGGTTTTATTAGGGTTTTTTTATTTTTTTAAGTTTTTATGTTTTAAGTTTTTTTAGGGATTTTCAAGGATTTTCAGGATTTTGTGGTTTTTAAGGTTTTCAATGATTCTTATGGTCTTCATTTTTTTAGTGAGGATTTAGGGTTTTAATGATTCTATTAGTTGTTAGTTTTTTTATGATTTTTAATTTTTTATTGGTTTTTAGGGATTTTGTGGGATTCATACTGGTTTTGGGTGGTTTTTATTGTTTTTATTGTGTTTTTACTATTTTTAGGTTTGAGGGGGGTTTTAGAGTTTTTAATTTTTTTACCAAAGCTTTTATGTGTTTTATGTGTTTTTAGCATTTTTAGGGTTTTAGAGGTTTTTGTGGTTTTAGGTTCTTTTGGTCCTTTCAAGGTTTTAGTGTTTTATTGGTGTTTTCTTGTTTTTTGGGAATTTTATGGGATTTTAGTTTCTTCATGTTTATTAGGATTTTAGTGTTTTATGGTTTTTAGGGCCATTTAGTTCTTTTTGGGTTTTTTTATTTTAGGGTTTTTATGGTTTTTTTGTGGATTTTAGGGTTTTATGTATTTTTAGAGTTTTTTATGATTTTTAGGGCTTGTAGCATTTTTTAGGTTATCTTAGTTTTCTAGGTTGTTAGTTTTTTTTGGTGTTTTTTTTAGTTTTTTTAGTTTTTTCATGGTTTTAGGGTATTTTTGAGGTTATTGAATTTTTGTTTTTTGGTTTTGGTTTTAGGGATTTTTTGGGGTTTTCATGGTGTTTTTTAAGGATTAAGGTTTTTTCTTTTGGGAGGGGGGGTTATGGTTTTAGGGGTTTTATGTTTTATTTTTTGTCGGATTTTTTATATTTTTTGTGGTTTTATTGTATATAGGGATTAGGTTTTAGAGTTCATGATATGTGGTTTTGGGTATAGTGTATTGGGTTTACGATGTCGTGTATAAGTTTTATGTTGTTAGGTAAGGGATTTTGGGTGTATGGTTTAGGGTTTATATTTTTTCGATATATGGTTTAGGTTATAGGGTTTTGGATTTTGTGTGTTAGGTATCAGGTTTAAGATGTAGGTTTCAATGTTTAGGGTGTAGGGTATAGGGTTTAGCGGGTAAGGTTTATGGTTTAGGGTGTAGGGAATAGGATTTTAGGGTTGAGGATTTAGTGTTCTGGTGATGGGTTTATGTATAGGGGTTAGGGTTTAGCATGTAGAATATTAGGTTTATGGTGTAGGGGTCAGTGTTTATGGTGTAGGTTATAGGGGTTTGGATGTAGGGATTTCAGGTTTAGGGTATATGGTATAGGGTTTTGGGAGTAGGGTTTAGTGTTTAGGGTGTATTGTAATGGGTTTAAAGCATAGATTTTATGGTTTATGGTGTATGGTATCATGTTTAGTGTGTGGGGTTTATGGTTTAGGGTTAAGGGTATATGGTTTAGGGTGTAGGGTATAGGTTTTATGGTTTTGATTATAGGTTTTAGAATTTAGTGTTCTGTGATCATGAAGTAGGATATAAGGGTTTACAGTTAAGGGTTTAGTGTTCAGGGTATTTGATTTTGGGTTTAGGGTGTACGTTTTTGTGTTTAGGGAGCAGGTTTAAGAGTTCGAGGTGTAAGTTATGTGTTTTAGGGAGTAGGTTTTAGGCTTTGGAGTAACGGGTGTGGGTTTAGGTTGTAGGGTTTATAGTTTATGGTTTAGGGTATAGGGTTCAGGGTGTAGTGTTTAGGTTTTTTCTATTTGATATTACATTGTAGTATATAGGGTTTAGGGTATAGGGTGTATGGTTTAGGGTTTGGGGTGCAGGGTATAGGGTTTAGGTTGTTGGGCTTAGGGTTTATGGTGTAGGGTATATGGTTTGGGTTGTAGGAATTATGTTTTATGTTATAGGGTATATGGTTTAGGGTGTAGGGAATATTTTTTTGGGTGTAAGGAAAAACTTTTAGGGTAAAGGATATAGGGTTTATGGTGTAGGGTATACAATTTAGAGTGTAGGGTATGGGGTTCAGGGTGATGAGTTTTTGTGTTTGGGTTGTGGGATATAGGGTTTGTGGTGTATGGTTATGGGTTTAGGGTGTTTGTTCTATGGTTTAGGATTTAGGGTGTATGGTATGAGGTCAAGGGTGTGGGGTTTAGGGAGTAGGTATGGGGTTTTAGCTTTCATTTTTAGTGTTTAAGGTGTGGGGTATGGGGTTTAAGTGTCTGGTTTATTGTTTTGGGTTTTGGTTGTTGGGTATAGGGTTTATGGTGTAAGGTTCAGGGTTTAGGGTATAGGGTTTAGGGTTCAGGTTGTAGGGTGTAGGGTTTGGGGAATAAAACTTTGGCTTTATCGTATCAGGTATATGATTTGGGTGTAGGTTTTAGGGTATAGGGAATGGGGTCCATCATGAATTGTTTAGGGTTTGGGGTGATGGTTGTTGTGTTTTGGGTGTAGGTTTTAAGGCTTAGGTTGTAGGGTATGGGGTTTAGCGTGTTTTGTGTATGGTTTAATGTTTACGGTTTTGTATTTTGGGTTTTTTGTGGTTTCAATGTTGTTTCTGGATTTTAGGGCCTTTAGTTTTTCTAGGGTTTTACAGTTTTTAGGGGTTTTATTTGTTTGATGTGTTTCTTGGTATTCTTGGTTTTTAGGGTTTTTAAGTGGGTTAGGGTTTGAAGGATTTATAGGGTTACTAATGTTTTTTTGGTTTTTTTTGGATATTATGAATCTTGTGTTTTAAGGTTTTTTAGTCTTTTAGGTAGGTATTTTTTTGTTTTTTAAAAGGTTTTTTGGGATTTTCCGAGTTTTAAGTTTTTTACTATTTTTAGGGTTTGAGGGTTTTTAGTGTTTTTAGGGCGTTTAATGGTCTTATTACAATTTTACGGAGTTTTAGGGAATAATTATGGTTTTAAGGGTCCTTTTGGATTTTTATGGTTTTTATGGTTTGGGGGGGTTGGGTTTGTAGGGGATTTTAGGGTTTTGAGTATTTTAGGGGGTTTTAGGGGTTTAAAGGGTTTTAATGGAATTTTAGTTATTTGATAGGGTTTTTATGGTCTTTCAGGTTTTTTCTGGTCTTTTGGGTCTATTAGGTTCTTTTGGGTCTATTAGGGTTTTATGGATTTAGGGTCTTATAGGGAAGAAGAGGTGCAGAACTAGGCAAGTCTAGACACTCAAAATATTGTAAAACATAAACAAACAGTAACAAGATGAGCCTACAAGGGAAAGGGTGCATCTCACCCTTCAAATCTGAATAAAAAAATATAGTACAAAAAGTCGGAGTGACAAAGGACCACATCAGACATATTTACCCAATCGCCCTTTTGGAGAGATCCTCCACAACCGAATTGGTCTCCCTATATGTATGTGAAATACTGAATCTCATGGTCTGAGATGTATTAAGACACTCAATCCAGTGTGGTATGAGTCTCCATGGGACATCCCTAGTAAATCCCTTCATAGCGGAAACCGCGAGCATCGAGTCGGACATAATCCAAAGCCTTGTCCATTAGGGTCTTATATGAGTTTTTGGGGTTTTAGGGGTTTTTATAGTTTTTAGTGGGTTTTAGGGGTTTTCATGTTTTTTATGGCAATTAGAAATTTGGTTTTTTTGTCTATAAAGTAGAGAATTTTCTAATGTTTTTACTCATTATGATAAAAGGATCCACATTATCAATTCTTTTATCCAACAGTAACTAAGGCTAGCACAAAATTTGGTGCGATATACAAAAGGTTTTTTTGTGATTTTAACGGTTTGGTTGTTTTATTGTATTTTTCATGTTTTTATGGATTTTTAGTGTTTTTGGTATTTTCAAGTGGTTTTAATGGTTTCTTAGGGGTGTAATGGATTTTATGGTTTTCAAATTTTTATGGGTTTTATAGGGTTTTATGGTTTTCAAATTTTTATGGGTTTTATAGGGTTTTAGGATGTTTAGGGTTTTTAATGTTTTTTGGGTTTTATGGGATTTAAGGGTGTTTTTATAGTCTTTCATTTCATTTTAAAGTCCATTAAGGTTTGTAGGGGAGATTAGGGTTTTTAATGTTTTTAGGGTTTTACGGGTTTTTACTGTTTTTAGGTTTTTGGATAATTTTAGGGTTTTTTGGGTTTTTAGTGTTTTATGAGGTTTTTATGTTTTTATAGTTTTTAATAGTATTTAGGGTTGTTCAAATGTTAAGTTGTTTTTAGGGTTTTATTGGTTTTAGGGTTTTTAAGGTATTATATGGTTTTTAGTATCTTTTTGGGCAGTTTAGGGTTTTTTTATGTTTTTATGGTTATAAGGATGTTTAAGGGTTTTGAGGGTTTTTAATGTTTTCTATGGTTTTATAAGGTCATTTAGGGGTTTTAGGGTATTTAGGGTTATATGGTGTCTTTGGATCTTTTGAGTAATTTTATGAGATTTTAGGTGTTTTTTAGGTTTTTAGGGCTTTTGGGATCCTTTAAATTTTTAGGGGTTTTTATGATTTTTGTTGTTTTTTGTGTTTCTGTGTTTTTTTATTTTTCCTATTTTTTTATTTTTTTAGATTTTTTATTTTTTTAGGTTATCTAGGGTTTCGTATGGGTTTTTAGGTTTTTTATTATTTTATAGGGGTTTTTAGGGTTGTTATGGGTTTTATGGTATGTTATTGTTTTTATGTGTTTTCAATAGTTTTACTAGTTTTTAGTGTCTTTTGGGGTTTTCAGGGTTTTCATTGGGGTTTTAAATAATTTAGGTGTTTCTTATGGTTTTATTTAGGATTTTTTGTATTATTATCTTTTTAGGGTTTATAATGATTTTAGGGGATTTTGTGTTTTTAGTTCTTTCATGGGTTTTTATGGTTTCTACGGATTTTAGGGTTTTTAGGGGTTTTTATATTTTTTAGGGTTTTTATGATTTTTAGGAATTTTTTATTTCTTTTTAGGGGTTTTATTGTTTTGGAATTAGGGTGTATGGTATAGGGCTTTTGTTTTTGGGTATAGGGTTTAATGTGTAAGGTATATAATTTATATCGTTGGGTATGGGGTTTAGGTTGTAGGATACAGAGTTTATGGTGATGGGGTTAGGGTTTAGGGAGCAGGGTATAGGGTATAGGTTGTAGGGGAAAGGGTTTATAATTTAGGTTATAGGGTAAAGGGTTTAGAGAGGAGGGTTTATGTTTTGGGATGTAGGGTATAAGGTTTATGTTGTGGGGTTTAGGTTGTGAGGTTTAGGGTTTAGGAAGTAGGATATAGGGTCCAGGATTTAGGGTTTAGGGTTTAGAGTTTATGGATTATGGTTTAGGTTGAAAGGTATGTGGTTTAGGTTGTAGGTTTTAGGGTTTTCTGTATTGGAAGTAGGGTTTTTGTTTAGGGTGTAGGGTTTTGTTTTTTTTCTAGCATATAGAGTTTAGGGTGTATGGTATAGGTTTTAGGGTTTATGATATAATGTTTAGGGTGTGGGATTTATGGTCTATGATGTAGTAAGGTTTAGAGTGTAGGGTATAGTGTGTAGGGTATAGGTTTATCCTATAGGGTTTGGGGTTTAGGGTATTGGGTATTGGGTTTACGTTTTAGTGGCTTGGGTTTAGGTATAGGTTATTGGGTTTTAGGAGTAGCGTTTAGGGTATAGGGTATCGGGTATACAGTTTAGTGTGTACGATTTAAGGTTTGGGGTTTTTGGTTTTTGGTTTATGGTGTTGCGTATAAGATCTTAGGTTATTAAGGGTTTTAATGTTTATTGGGGTTTAAGGATTTTTATAGTTTTTTGGGTGTTTTGGGATTTTACGATTTTTATTTGTCGGGAGTATTGATTAGGTTTCTTGGGTTCTTTTGGTATTTCATATTTTTTAGGGTTTTAGTTTTTTTAAATGGATTTTGGGGTTTTTGTGGTTTTTGGGTTATTATGTTTTTTTTGTATGTTTAGTGTTTTAGGGGGTTTTTTAGCTATTTATGGTTTTACTATTTTTACTATTTTTTATTTTTTTATACAGTTTTAGGGTTTTAAGGTTTTTATGGTGTTTCTTTGGGTTTTTAGGTTTTAAGGGCTTTAGGTTTTTAGGTTTTTTATGGGTTTTATGTTTTTTATAGGTGTTCAGGGGTTTTTATTATTTTTATTGTTTTAGGGGGTTTTAGGTTATTAATTATTTTTTTTGATTTTGTTGTTTTTGGAGTTTTTCAATTTATTAGGGTTGTTACGGATTATTATGGCATTTAGTGTTTTATGAATAATTTTGTTATTATGGTTATTTAGGTTTTTCATATTTCTTTTGTGTTTTTTGGGTTTCTATTGTTTTTATGGAATTTTATTGTTTGGTGGATTAATTTATTTTATGTATTTTGAGGGGATTTCTGGGTTTATAAGATTTTTTAGGGTTTTTAGAGATTTAGTAGGTTTTAAAGGGTTTCTAGGGGTTTAAAGGATTTTCAAGGTTCATATAAGAAATTTATATGTTTTTTGTGCATTTTTGTAATTCTTTTGGTTTTTGGGTGTTTTAAGTTTTTTATAGGTTTTATGGTCATTTGTGGTTTTGAGTGTGTTTCGTTTTATTATTTTTTTTATTTTTTTATATTTTCATATAATTTTAGAGTTTTTTGGGTTTTTAGGAAAGGACGATGCGAGGGTCGGGCTATTCCCGACCCCCCCAAATTTATTTTAAAGAAAAAAAGAGACCCAGTAGACAAGGGAGGGGAGGGGTCAAACGACCCACACCCAAAAAAACCCCTTACAACCCAAAAAAAAAAGAAAAATAAAAAAGAAGAAAGAAGAAAAACCAACCCAAATAGAAAACAAACAATGTCAAGGAGCGACCATCATCATCACCATCATCAACCAGCATCCAATAGCATCTCCCAGCCAATCAGCAACCAACAGTAATGAAAACACATCACCTTCAGCATCTCCCATCCCAGCAGTATCCAGCATCCAGAACCACCAGCATCCAACAACATAGAACCACCAGTATCCCACACCACCGAACCACCAGCATCAAAATCACAAGCCTCACCTTGACCAGCATTCAGGAGCTCACCACCAAACAACAACTAGCATCCAATCTCACAAGAACCAGAAACCAGCACCTTCACACCAAAACGAGTTACCACCAATAGCACATAACCACCAGTACCAAAAACACACAACCACCAGTGACCAAAATTCGCATCCAAACAGCAAGCATCCTTATTATTCACAAAACCTAGAATCCAACACCTCCCTACCAAGAAGGAACAATACATGCACCACAGAACCAACACCACCAAATTCTAGCCCACAAGCTTCATCACATTGCATCCAAACAGCAACCAATCCAGAGTAGTGTTTCCAGCAAAAAACGTCTACTTTTCAAGAATATCAACCAACATCAGTGCAAACCCAAAATCATCTGTATCTTCTAGCACCTCCCCACCAATATGAACCATCAACTAGGAGTTTGTATTATTTTTTAGGGATTTAGGTTTTTTTTGTATTTTTACCGTTCTTCGGTGTTTTATGGGGTTTTAGGGGTATATTGTTTTTAGGGTCCTTATGTTTTTATGGGTTTTAGGAGTTTTTGGGTTTTTGGGGTTTTAGGGTTTTTATGGATTTAGGGTGCATAGGGGTGTTTTGGGAGCTTTAGGGTTTTGTAGTGTTATTTTTGGTCTTTTAGGGGTTTAGTGTTTTTGGGCCCTTTAGGGACCTTTTGGTTTTTAGGTTTTAAGGGGATTTCAAGATATTTAGGGTATTTATGGTGTTTTTTGGTTTCTTAGGATTTTAGGGTTTTTATGGTTTTTGGGTTTTTATGGGTTTTTAGATTATTTAAGGGGTTTATGTTATTTTATGTTCCTTTAGTGTTTTAGAGGTTTTGGGATCTTTGGGAGTCATATTGTTTTTAGGGCCGTTGAGTGTTTTTTAAGATTTTAGGGTTTTTAGGGCATTAAAGTTATTAATAGGTTTTTGAGTTTTATTTGTTTTTATGGTTTTCATAGAGGTTTAAGGTGGTTTTGGTTTTCTAAGTGGTTTATATATTGTTTTTTGGGATTTTTTTATTTTTTGTGTTTTTTGAGTATTAGGGATTTTAGGGGATATTGGTTTCTTTGGGTTTTAGTGTAGTTTATGACTATTATGGGTCTCTTATGTTATTACAGGTTTTAGGGTTTTTTAGGTTTTAGGTATTTTAAGGTTTCTTAGGTGCATTAGTTTTTTTTGGGATTCAAATGGGTTCTATGGTTATTCGAAGTTTCAAGGATTTTAAGGGTTTAGGGATTTAGGTTTTTGGATGTTTTATGATTTTTTGGGATTAAAATGTGTTTAAGTAGTTTTAGGTCCATTTAGTGTTCTAATAGGTTTATTTAGGGTATTTTTTCATTCTTTAGAGACTTTTAGGTTTTCTAGGGGTTATTGGGTTGTTTTTTTTTATGCTATTTAGTGGGTTTCTATGGTTTTAGGGTTCTTATGCTTTTTAAGGGTTTTATGGTTTTTATAATGTTTTGGATTTTTTTTTGTTTTTAGGGATTGAAAGGTGTTTATGGTTTTTGGGTTTTTGGGTTTTTAGTCTTCTATGGTTTGTTTGTTTTTTATTCAATTAGGGTTTTATCGAGTTTAGGTGTATTTTGGGGTTTTAGCGATTTATAGGGTTTATGGTTTTTATTTGTATTTAGTGTCTTAGAGGTTTTAGTGTATTTTTGTGATTTTATGGGTTTTTTAGTTTTTATAGTATTACTTTTTTTAGGGTTATTTCGGGTTTTCAGGGTTTTTAAGGGTTTTTTAGGATCTTACGTTTTAAGTGAATTTTAGTAAACTTTAGGGATTTAGGGTTTTTATAGGGGTTTTAATTGCTTTAGGTTCCAATTATTATTTGAGTGTCTTTAGGGATTTTACTGTTTTTAGTGTTTTTTAGATATTTTAGGGATTTTTTAGGGTTTTGAGTGTTTTAGTATTTTTACGGGTTTTTTTGGGATGCATAGGTTTTTAGGGGTTTTAGTGCCTTTTTAGGGGTTTGTGGTTTTTAGGGATTCATGAGTTTTAATATTATTTAATGTTTTATGGTTTCTAGGTGTTTTTGTGGTTTTTTGGGTTTTTATAGTTTTTACAATTTTTTGGTATTTTTTTTTGGTTTTTTTTAAAATTTTTTATGGAGTCTAAATGATTTTAGTGTTATTATAGGGTTTTTATTTACATTTTGGGGTTTTTGGGGTTTTTGGGTCGATTAGCGTTTTAGGTGTTTTTAGTATTTTTGGGGGGTTTTAGTGTCTTTTAGGGGTTATGTAGTTAGAAGGGATTTTAGAGTTTTTAATTGTTTTTATGATTTTTTCATTGGTTATGGTTTTTTTTATTTTAATGGTTTTTAGAATTTTTAGTGGTTTATGGGATTTTTTGTTTTTCTTGTGTTTTTTCTCTTAGGTGTTTTAGGGTTTTTAGTGGTTTTATGATTTTTAGAGTGTTTAGGGAGATTTTGTGGTTTTAGGGTCTTAATGTTTTTTTATTTTTTAGGGTATTAAGAGTTTTTAGGGTTTTATGGTTTTTATGGATTGTATGTGTTTTTATGTTTTTATGAGGTTTTAGGGGTTATAGCGTTTTTAGATTTTTTTAATCTTTTTAGGGTTTTATTTCATTTTCTAGTTTTATATGGGATGTTGGGTTTTTCAAGGTTTTTAGGGGTTTTTAGTGTTTTCTTGGTTTTTATGATTTTAATGGTTCTTAGGATTTTTTAAATGGTTTATAGTTGTTTGAGGGGGTTTTATTATTTTTCAAGTATTTAGGGTTTTTATTGTTTTTAAATAATTTTTGGTATTTTGGGGTATTTTGGGTGCATTACAATTTTTATGGGTCTATTAGGGTTTTATTGTTTTTTAGAGACTATTATAGTTTTTAGATTTTTATCCTCTTTTAGGGGTTTTGAAGTCTTTTAATATATTATAGGGGTTTTAGAGTTTCTTATTATTTTTTGGATATTTAGTGTTTTTACTGGTTTTAGGGGTTTTGGGATTTTTAGGGTTTTAAGGGATTAGGGGGATTTATATATTTATGGTTATATATCGGTATTCATATATTTTAATGTTTTTTTGAATTTCTAGGTTTGTTTCGGTATTGGGTGTTTTAGAGTTTTTGTAGGTTTAGGTTTTATAGTGTTTTAAGGTTTTTAAGGGGTTTTTTTGTGGTTTTAGGGTTTTTTTGGCATTTATGGGTTTTTGGGGGGTAGGGATTAGGGGTTTTAATGGATTTTTGTTGCTTTGAATTTTTAGGGTTTTATGGGGTTTGTGTTTTTTTAATAGTCTTAGGGTTTTTAGCGTTTTTATGAGATTTTAGGGGGTTTTATAAATTTTAAAATTTTAACAGTTTTTTGGGTTTTTTCGAAATTTTATTGTTTTTCGTTTTTAAGCGGTTTTAGGGGTTTATGAAATATCCATGTTTTTAATGATACTTTATCATTTTTGGGGTTTTTAGTGTTTTAATGTATTTAGATATGATAGGGGTTTTAGGGGGTTTTAGGGACTTTTATGGTTTTCATGGTTTTTTTATTATTTTTGATACTTTTAAGGTTTTTATGATACTAATGATTTTTAGTGTTTTGGGGGGTTTCATAGGGTTTTATGAGTTTTAGGGTATTTTGGTATTTTTAATGTTTTGGGGGTTGTTGTTATGTTTTTATGTGTTTAAGGACTTTTTTGGTTTTTATGGGGTTAGGTTTTCAGGGATTTTAGGGTATTTAATGTTTTTAGGTTTTCTAGGGCTTTTTATGATATTTAGAGTTGTTAGTGTCCTTTAGGTATATTTATGGATTTTAGTGTCCTTTAAGGGTTTTTGGGAATTTTATATTTTTAATGGATTTTATGGAGTTTTAGTGTTTTGATGGTTTTTTGGGTTTTCAGTGTTATTAGGGGTTTTATGTTATTTATGGGTTTTAGGGTTTTGTAGTGTTTTTAGGGTTTTTATGGATTTTAGGGTATTCTCATGTTTTATGGGGTTTAGGGTTTTTAGGTAATTTTTTGTCTTTTAAATTTTTATGGTTTTTTGGTATTTTATTATCTTTAAATGTTAATATGTTTTAATGGTTTTTTATGGTTTTAGGGTTTTTTGGGTTCTTAGGGGCTCTTAATGGGTTTTTGGCTTTTAGGGTCATTTAGTGTTTATTATAATGATTAGGGTTATTTAATATTTTTAGGGTTTTTGGGATTTCAGGGTCTTTCAGTATTTTGATTTTTTGGATCCTTTTGATATTTTATAGTTTTTATGGACCATTAAGTTTTTTAGTGGTTTTATGGTCCTTTGGTTTTTTATGGGTTTTAGATCCATTTAAGGTTTTTACAGTTTTCAGGGTATTTTAATATTATTTTTTTTTTAGGGTCCTTTAGGGTTTCAGGGTTTATCAGGGTGTTTTAGTGTTTTTAAATTTCCTCTAGTTTTTTTAATTTCTTGAGAGTCTTTTATTGTTTTTAGTTATTTGAGGGTCTAAAAGGCCTTTTTATGTCTTTTAGATTTTTAGGGTTCTAAGTTTCTTTTAGGGTCTTTTGTAGTTTTCAGGTAATTCAGTACTTTTAGGGTTTTATGTACTATTTGAGTTTTTAGTGGTTTTGTGGGATTTTAGGGTTTTAGGCCATTTTTCGGTCTTGGGGGGGGGGGGGTATTTAAGATATTATAGTTTTTATATATTTTAAGCTTTTCATGGTTTTTATGTGTTTTAGGATTTTCAGGAAACTATTTAATTATTCATTTGGGTTTTTAGTTTTTTTTTATTTTTTAGAGTTTTTTTTGTTTTTTATATTTTTCCAAATTTCTAAGGGCTTCTGGGGTTTTTACAGGGGCCCGTCAGGGTTTTATGGGTTTAGGGGTTGTAATGTTTTTAGGGTATTTTCAGGTTATTATTGGTTATATGGTTTTTTTGGGGTTTATAGGGTTAATTGATTTTTAGTGTTTTAATTGTTTTTACAATTTATATGGTTTAGATGATTTTTATTTTGTTTTGTAGTGTTTTATAGATTTATTAGGTCTTTTGGAGTTTTTGGTGTTTTTTGGGGAATTTTTGTTATTTTTAGGGGATTCTAGAGGTTTAAAGGCTTTTGAGGTATTTCAAATGGGTTTAGGGGGTTTATGAATTGTTTTAGGGTTTTTATGGTTTTTTGAGTTTTTAGGTGTTTTTAATGGGTATTACTGTTTTTTGTGGGTTTTAGTGTTTTTTTGTGTTTAAGGGGATTTTTTGAGTTTTTATTCGTTTTCTGTGTCATCTTGTTTTTTTTCATATTTTTAGATTAATTAATGTTTTTAAGATTTTTGGGTTTTTAGGGACTTTTAGGTTTTTTAGTGGTTTTCATGTTTTTTTGGATTTTATGGTTTTAAGGAATTTTAGGGTTTTGGGCATTTAAGAATTTCATGTTCTTAGAGTTTATTAGTGTTATTAGTTATTTTTAGTGTTTCTAGGATTTTTACGTTATTTTAGGTTTTTTGGATTTTAGGTACTTTTGGGGTTTTGGGTTTTTAGGTGTTTCTGTGTTTTTGGGGTTTTTGTTTTTTTAGGTGCTTCTAGGTATTTTTTATTTCTAGGGTTTTATGGTTTCAGAGGTTTTAGGAGTTTTTATGTGTTTAAGGGGTTTTATGGTCTTTTATGGTATTATAGAGTTTTATGAATTTTTTTTGTTTTTTGTTTTTTTACAGTATTTTATGGTTTCATTGTATTTTAGTTTTTCAGGGGTTGTTATGCTCCTTTAGTGGTTTCCTCAGTTTTATAATTTTATATATTTTCATAATTTTTAGGGGTTTTGGGGTTTTGGGAATTTCTGTTTTTTTGGTTTTTAAGGGTTTCAGTGATTTTATATTTTTATGGATTGTTTCTGTTTTTAGTGTTTTTACGGTTTTAGGGGTTTTATGGTTATTATGGGTTTTAGTATTTTTTTGGGTGTTTGGTTTTAAGGGTTTTTTTGAATGTTTAGTATTTATTATCGGTTTCAAATGTTTTTGGGTTTTTTTCATGATTTTTGGGCGTTATTTTTTCGTAGGATTTTCAAGGATTTTTCAGTCTTTTTAGTGGTTTTAGGGTTTTATGGGGTTTTCAGTTTCTTATGTGTTTTCAGGTTTCTTGAGTTATTATATTTTTTTAGTTGTCTGAGGATTTTTAGGGGTTTTTTGGGTTTTTTGTTTTTAGGTGTTTTGAGTGTTTTTTTTGTATTTCTTATTAGTTTTAGGGTTTTTATTTTGTATTAGTGTTATTATGGGTTTTAAGGGTTTTTTGGATTTTATTTTGTTTTTTGGGGGTTTTAAGCATTTTAGGGTGTTTAATGGTTTCTAGGGTTTCTTTAGGACCTTTTGGGTTTTTTATTGATTTTTAAGTTCTTCTAATGTTTTCTAGGATTATAGGTTTTTTTAATGGTTTTGTGGGGTTTCAAACTCTTTAAGGGTATTTAGCAATTTTTTGTGTTTTAATTATTTTAAGGGTCCTTTATGTTTTTTAGGGTTCTTATGGTGTCTTAGGGTTTTTAGGGTTTTAATGCATTGTATAGTATTTTGGGGGGTTCTCTTGTTCCTTTTTCTATTTTTGGGAGCTTATGTTATTTTTAACAGTTTTTAAATACTTTTATGGGTTTTAGGGTCATTTAGGGGTTTTATGATTTTTATGGTTACATAGGGGTTTTTATGGTTTTTTAAAGTTTGATAATTTTTTATGTTATTTAGTCTATTCTAGAGTTTTTCCAATTTTTAGGGTTTTTAGTGTCTGTTAGGGTTTAGAGGTTCCTAGTTTCTTTTAGGGGTTTTATGGGTTTTGTTTATTTTTTGGATTTTAAGGTATTTTAGAGTTATTTTTTGTATTTTAGGGTTTTTTGAGTTTTAGGGTATTTTGCCTATTTTCTAATTATTTAGTGGTTTTAGGGTTTTAGGATAGTTTGCGTTTTTGGGGTTTCCGAGGGATTACTTTTTTTAGGGATTTTATGGTCCTTTATCATTTGCCAACAAATTAGGGGTTTTCATTGGGTTTTCCATGGTTTTTTTGTTTTTATAGGTTTAAGGGTTTTAGTGGTTTCGAAGGGTTTTCAATGTTATTTGGAGATTATAGTGTTTTTAGGGGGGGTTGAAGTTTTCTTTGGGTTTATAAGGTTTTTATAATTTTTATAGTTTTTATGGTTTTAGGGGTTTCATAGTTTTTAATATTTTAATGTTTTTTAGTGTTTTTAGGTTTTTCTTTTGGAATTGTAATGGGTGTTAGTTGTTTTTAGGGTTTTCATTGCTTTTAAAAGGTTTTTTTTTAAAATTAGTTGGGGATTTTGTATTTTTAGGTTTTAAGGTTTCTATTTTTTAAGGTTATTGGGATTTCCATTTTTAGAGGGTTTTTTAGGGTTTCTGTATTTTTTGGCTTTTGGAGATTTTTAGGGGATTTAGGGGTTTTTAGGGTTTTTAGGGTTTTTAGGGAGGTTATGTTTTATAATTTTTTTTCCAGGATTTATAGGTTTTATGAGTGATTTTAGTATTTTTATGGGTTTTTTGGTATTTTTAATTGTATTAATATTTTAAGCGGTTTTGGGGTTTTTTAGGGTTTTTAGTCTTATTTGGTTTTCATGGGTTTTATCGATTTTAAGGGGTTTAGAGGGTTTTTAATTTTTTTTGGATTTTTTTAGGGTTTTTTTTGTTTTTAGGGGGTTTTGAGGGATTTTTAGGTGTTTAGGGATTATAAATATTTTTTAGTTTTTTATGGTTTAAGGTGTCTACGGGTGATTGGGGCATTTATAGAGGTTTTAGGAACTTTAGGGAGTTTTACAAGTTTTATGGGTTTTAGGGCCTTTTTGGGGTTTTAATTTTTTTACTGTGGGGGGGGGGTTTGTTTTTTTGTGGATTTAAAGGGAGGTTTAAGGATTTTTAAGAGCCTTTTGTTGTTTCATTTTATTTTATGGTATTTTAGTGTTTTTTTGGTATTATTTGTATTTTGGATTTTTTTATTAAATTTTGGGTGTCTTAGAGATTTTTTGTGTTTTAGGATATTTTTTGGTTGTTAGGGTTATTTTGGGTATTAGTGTTTTTATGGTTTTTAGGGTTTAACTGTTTTTATGTTTTTATGGATTTTATGGCTTTTGGGGGTTTTAGAGTTTTAGTGTTTTTAGAAGTTTTTAGGGTTTCATAGGTTTTTTTTGGAATTTCTAGAGTATTTAGTATTTTTAGTTTTTTCATATTTTTAAGGGTTTTCAATTTTTTGGTGTTTTTAGTGTTTTAGGGTTTTATGTGTTTTACGTGTTTTTTGGGATTTTTAGGGTTTTAGGGTTTTTTTATGGTTTTGGGGGTTTTTATGGTTTTTTGTTTTTTGGGGTGTTTAAGGATTATTTATGGTATTTAGTGTATTTAGTGTCTTTTAAGGTCTTTTGGGATTTTATGGTTTTTTTATTTTTAATGGTTTTGGGTTTTTATGATCATTTAGATGTTTTTATATTTTTTTGTGGTTGTTAGGGTTTTTAAAGTTTGTTTTTGTTTTCAAGGGTTTTTAATGGTTTTGTTATTTTTAGGTTATTAAGGGTTTTATGGTTTTTATTACTGATTCGATATTTTACTGCAATTTGGGGTTTTTTGGTTTTTTGGGTTTTTATGGTTTTACAAGTTTTTCGGGTTTTAGTTGCTTTAAGGGTTTTAAGGGTATGTTGGAGTTTTAGATATTTTTGGGTTTTTATGGTTTTAGGATCTTTTTTAGGTTTTTATGAGTTTATGGGTTTTAGTTTTTTTAGGATTTTTATGGGTTTTGGGATTTTTGGTTATTTGGATTCCATAGGGTTTTAGGGGTTTTACTATATTTTGGGGTCATTTAGCTACTTTTAGTGGTTGTCTTGGTTTTTAAGGTTTTTAATATGTTTTATGGTTTTTATGGGTTTCATGGTTATTTTTGGGTTTTAGGTTTTTTAGGATGTATTAGGGTTTTCACGGGGTTTTCAGGGGTTTAGGGTTTATGGTTTTTTGGGTTTTGGTTTTTATGGTTTTATGGGGTTTTGTGGCTTTTTGAATTTTATGGTGATTTCGTGGTTTGTATGGATTTTTACTATTTATAGGTACTTTTATGATTTTTGGGTTTTTTGGGCTTTAGGATTTTTATGTATTATTAGTTTTTTTTTGGGTTTTTGGGGTGTTCAAGCATAATTAGGGTCTTCAGGTATTTTATATTGTAATTTAGGATCTTTTAGGGTTTTATAGGGTTTTAGGGTCTTTTAGGGGGTTTAATGGCTTCTGAGGGTGTTAGGTTATTTTGGGTCATTATTGGGTTTTTTTGTTTTATATTTTTATGAGTTTTAATATTTTTTTACTGTGTTTAGGTTTTTAGGTTATTCTTGGGTTTATTTGGGTTTTAGGTTTTTAGGTATCTTAGTGCCTTTTAGTGGGTTCTATGGCTTTTACGGTTATTAGGGTTTTTTATAGTTTTTAGAGTTTCAATTTTATTTAATGCTTTTTCAGGATTTTTAATTTTTTTCAATGTTTCTATGTTTTTAGGGGTATTTGGGTTTTTGGGGGTTTTTAGTATTTTAATCATTTTAATAGTTTTGAGGGGTTGTTTGTAACATCCCCAAATGATAAAGGGTTAAATGACTAAATGATATGACTCATGTCAACAAGGTGCACCTTCTTTTCGGGAGCCTGTCTGATTAGAACTCCACAGTTAAGCGTGCTTGGCCTAGAGACTCCACAGTTAAGCGTGCTTGGCCTGGAGTAGTGATAAGGATGGGTGACCTCCTGGGAAGTTCCCAGGGTGTGTGTGAGTGAGGACAAAGCACACTGGAAAGGACATGTGTTGGCCTGTGGGGACAATCATTAGTCAGATAACCCGTTCAGGTACGTGGGTGGACACTAGGGTGGGCCCCACATGTCTGCGGTGCAACTGGGGGTAGCTGGTGGGCAAGGACCCGACGGCCATGTTAAGGCGGGGTGTCTATGCTGTCACTGGGACCCGGTTGTCACATTTGGTATCAGAGGAGGAACCCAGCCTTAAGTGCGGTGCACTACCTGGGTTGAGATATAGAGCGCACAACGAGGGCGTTGTGCTCTAAAAGGGGGGTGATTGTAACATTCCCAAAAGATAAAGGGTTAAATGACTAAATGATATGACTCATGTCAACAAGGTGCACCTTCCTTTTCGGGAGCCTGTCTGATTAGAACTCCACAGTTAAGCGTTCTTGGCCTGGAGTAGTGATCAGGATGGGTGACCTCCTGGTAAGTTCCTCAGGGTGTGTGTGAGTGAGGACAAAGCACACTGGAAAGGACATGTGTTGGCCTGTGGGGACAATCCTTAGTCAGATGACCCGTTCAGGTACGTGGGTGGACCCTAGGGTGGGCCCCACGTGTCTGCGGGGCAACTAGGGGTACCTGGTGGGCAAGGACCCGACGGCCATGTTAAGGCGGGGTGTATATGCTGTCACTGGGACCCGGTTGTCACATTTGGTATCAGAGGAGGAACCCAGCCTTAAGTGCGGTACACTGCCTAGGTTGAGATGTAGGGCGCACAACGAGGGTGTTGTGCTCTTAAAGGGGGGTGATTGTAACATCCCCAAATGATAAAGGGTTAAAGGACTAAATGATATGACTCATGTCAACAAGGTGCACCTTCCTTTTCGGGAGCCTGTCTGATTAGAACTCCACAGTTAAGCGTTCTTGGCCTGGAGTAGTGATCAGGATGGATGACCTCCTGGGATGTTCCCCAGGGTGTGTGTGAGTGAGGACAAAGCACACTGGAAAGGACATGTGTTGCCCTGTGGGGACAATCATTAGTCAGATGACCCGTTCGGGCATGTGGGTGGACCCTAGGGTGGGCCCCATGTGTCTGCAGGGCAACTGGTGGTACCTGGTGGGCCAGGACCCGACGACCATGTTAAGGAGGGGTGGCTGTCACCGGGACCCAGTTTTCACTTTGTTAGGGTTTTTGGGTTTTTGGGTGGTTTCATTATATTTCAAATATTTATAGATTTTATAATGGGTTTTATATATTTTTGTGGTTACATGGGTTTCTAAGTGTTTCTCTGATTTTAGAATATTTTTTCATTTTTTTTGGTATTAGGGTTTTTATAGGTTTTAGGATATTGAAGGTTTTTAAGGGGTTTTTATTATTCAAGGGTCTTTTAGGTTTTTTAGGTTCTTCATTTTTTGATGGTTTAATGGGTTCTTTATTATTTTTGGGGACTTTTATGTTTCTTATGGGTTTTTAGGTTTTGAGGGTTTTTATGGGGTTTATGGGGTTTTAGAATTTTTCAGGTTTTTTTGGTTTTCGGGGATTTTCTGGTTTTTAGAGCGTTTATATTGTTTTATTGTTTTTTATGGTTTTATTTTTATTTAGGGTTTTATTATGTTTTTATTGTTTTTAGGGGTTAGGGTTTTCTATTATTTTTAGTGTTTTTAGGGGTTTGGGTTGGAGGTTTTACGGGAGGTTAAATATGTATTGTACCATTATTGGCTTTTAGGGAATTTCTAGGTGGTTTTAGTGTTTTTATGTGTTTCTAAGGTTTTTAGAATTTTTTATGGGTTTTGGGTTATAGGGTTTATAGGTATGTTAAAGGGATTTTATGTTTTTATGTGTTTTAATATTTTTGTTATGTATTTTGGTGTTTTTATGGGCTTTCATAATTTTGTAGTGCATTTAGGGATTATTGTGTTTTAATTGGTTTTAGGGATTTTTATAGTTTTTAGGATTTGGAGGGTGTTTAAGGGTTTTTATGGGAGTTTAGTTTTTTTAAGTTTTTGGAGACTTTAATTGTTTTTAGTTTTTCATGGTATTTTTTGGTTTGTAATTGGTTTTGAGGATTTTATGGGATTTAGGGTTTTTAGGTTTTATTTTGGTTTTGATCGTTTTTTGGGTTTATTTTTTTATTGTTTATTTTCGGTTTTTTTAATTAAAGCCTATTTTTGGGATTTTTGCGTTTTAGGTGTTTTTAAGGTTTTATGGTTTTTTAGGATTTGTTTGGTTTTTTCAGGTTTTTAGGTTTTAATATTTTTTATGGGTTTTTTGGTTTTATTGGTTTTTAGTTTTTGACATGTTTTGGGGGGTTGTATGTTTTTTTATTGTTTTAAGGATCTTTATGGAACTAATGGTTTTAAGGATTCTGGGTGGGGGTAGCCGTTACTTAGGGTTTTGGGTGTTTTAGTGGGTCGGGGGATTTTTAGGGTTTTAGTGGTTTTATGTTTTTTTGGTTTTCACGTTGGTTTGAGGTGTTATATTTTTTATGCCAGTTTAGGGGTTTAATGGTTTTTTTGGGGTTTTAGGTTTTTTTGGATCCTAAGTATTTTTTATGATTTTTGGGGTTTTAAAAGTTATGTAGGGTTTTATAGGATATTAATCTTTTATGTGTTTTACTATTTTAGGGTTTTTAGGTGTTTAGTGTTTTTACTATATTTAGCGTATTTAATTTTTGTTATGGTTTTTTAAAATTTAGTATAATTTTTGTTGATATTTAGACTATTTAAAATATTAGGGTGTTTATGTTTTTAAAAGTGTTTAGTTATTATTTGGGTATATTTTTGGTTTTTAGGGTCATTTGGGGTTTTATGGGTTTCTGGATATTTTACTGTTTTTAGCGTCCTCTATTGTTTTTATCGTTTTTATGTTCTTTTAGAGTATATTGGTTTTTGGGGTTTATAGACATTTTTAGAGTTTTTATTGTTTTTAGGATCTCTTGGACTTTTTTATGGATTTTATGGTCTTATAGATGTTTTATGTTTTTATGTTATTTAGGGGGTTTAGGGTCTTTTATGGTTTTATGGGTTTTAAGTGACTTATAGGGGTTGTAGGGTTTTATTGTTCCCATTAGGGATTTTAGGGTTTTTAGGGTATTTAGGTTGTTTACCGTGTTTAGGGACTTATAGTTTTTGGGGATTTTTTTTTGGTTCTCTAAGGTTTTGGGGGGTTTTATATTTTTTAGGGATTTAGGTTTTTTAGGGGTTTTAGTGTTTTTTGGGTTTTTATTGGTTTTATGGTTTTTACGATTTGTAGGGTTTTAGTGGTTTTAAGGGTTTTTTTATTATTTTCAAGGCTTCTTATTGTTTTTTTGGGTTTTTTGTATTTCTGGTTTTAGGGTTTTTATGTATTTTTAGGTTTTTATTGTTTTTTCGGCTTTTAGGCTTTGGAGGGTGTATTGGTTTTAGGGTCTATAAGGCATTATATTTTATTTTAGTTTTTTGTGTCTTTATACTTTTTTGAAATATTTTAGGGTCTTTTATGGGTTGTTAATGTATTTTTAGGTTCTTTTAGGTTTTTAAGGGATTTGAGGGTCATTTAGTGATTTTTAGGTTTTTTGGGTAATTAAGATTTATTTGGGGCTTTAGAGTTTTAAAAGGCAATTTTTGGTTATTATGTCTATTTTGGGATTTAGGGTTACTCAGGTCTTTTAGTGGTTTTAGGGTGTTTTATATTCCTTTAGTGGTTTCAGTGTTTTCATGAACAATTCTACGTTTTTACCATTTTTCACTAAATTTATGGTCCTTAAGGGTTTTTTCAATTGTTATGTGTTTTAGGGTTTTAGGGTTTTGAGGGGTTCTCGGGGTTTTAAGGGTTTTATAAATTTTAATTTTATTTATTGATTTAGTTGTTTTAATGTCACATAGGGATTGTAGGGGCTTTATAGTATTTTAGGGGTTTAGGGGGTTTTATTGGTATTTTAGGTGTTTTAGGGGTTTTATGGTCTTCTTGGAGTTTATAGGGGGTGTATGGTCTTTTATGTTTTTTTTAATTTTCTTTTCTGTTATTAGTATTTTTAGGATGTTTTTGGATTTTAAGAGTTTTGAGGGTATTTTTAGGGTTTTTCAGATTTAAGGGATTATAGTGGATTTTAGGGACTTAGTGGTTTTAAGGTTGTTTTGGTTTTGTATGGGCTTTTAGGGCTTTGGGGTTTTAAAATGTTTTTATTATTTTTATAATTTATAGATTTTTTAGTGTTTTAAAGGGTTTTAAGGGTTTTTGGGTGTTTCGAGTCCTAGTTTTGACTTACCAAAAGATGTTAATTGATTAATTATTTTTTCTACCACTAAATTGTTTCTAAATACCAATTTAACAGCAATAATTAGTCCATTATTAATTAATAATAATTTTTAATCATTTTTATAATCCATTCATTTCTAAACATGTTATATATTAGTTGTAAATTAATAATTAGTCTTATATAAATATTATTTAATAAAAAATGTTATACTTATCTCAATAAAAATTTATTTATATATTAATATATGATTTTAATAATATATAAATTTGTGTTAAATATTCCTTCTATCGTCGCAAGTAAAAAAACACTAATAATTGTTACTTTTATCCATGCTAAAAAAAACTACTGGTAATTTAACTATTTATGACCCCATTCGTCTAGAGTTTTTAAAAGGATCACTTTCTTCATGATTCTATCTAGCACTGATAAAGGGGAGTGCTGAATTTTGTTTGATCTATGGTAGTGTTTTTAGGTTTTTTTGGGTTTTTAGATTTTATAGGTTTATAGGGTTTTACAATTTTTTGGTTTTAGGTATTTTTATGGATGTTTATTTTTTTTGGGTTTTTAGGGTTTTCGGGGATTTATGGTTCTTTATTATTTTATGATTCTTGGTGATTTTAAGTTTTTTTAGGTTTTTATGTTTATTTTTGGATTTAATGGTATTCAATATTTTTATCGGGTTCAAGGTGCTTTGGGAGTCCTTTATGGTCTTTTAGGGTTTTCAAAGTCTTTAGGGGACTTACTGTTTTTTTGATTATTAGGGTTCTGTATGGGTTATTGGTTGACTTATGTTTTTAGACTTTTTAATTGTTTTTAGCTTTTTTATGTATTTTTAGTGGGTTTAGGATTTCTAATAATTTTCAGTGTTTTTACAGTTCTTTAGGATTTTTAGGTTGTATTACAGATTTTATTGTATTTAATTTTTTGTAGTACTTTTGGGTCTTTTAGGGTTTTGTGGGGGTTTTGGGGTTTTTACGTTTTAAAGGGCCCTTTTGTATTTTTAGGTGTTTTATTCACATTAATTGGTTTTAGGGTATTTTGGGTTCTTTGTCAGTTTTAAGATATTTTAGAGTCTCTTAGGATTTTATGGTATTATAGAGTCATTTATGGTTTTTTAGAGTTGTTAATGTCTTTAAGAGGTTTTAGGGTATTTTGGATTTTTATGGTTTTTAGGGTTTTTATGGTCATTCAGATTTTTAGGAGATTAAGAGGGTATTTCTTTCCATTAGGGGTTTTTTGGGTCTTTTGGGTCTTTTAGGGGTTTTACAAATTGTATGGATTTTTAGGGGGTTTATGCATTTTTTATTATTAAGGGTTTTTAGGATTTTTAGTGTATTTAGTTTATTTGGGGTTTTATTGGCCTTTAGTGTTTTAATGGTTTTTAGGAATTTTTTGGTGTTTCTCAGGCTTTTTTGGGTCCTCAATGGTTTTTAGGTTTGTTTTCTGTTTTTAGTGATTTTAGGGATTAGGGTTTTATAAGATTTTAGGGTTTTTAATGGGTTTTTATAGTTTTCTAGATTTTATAGGGTTTTTATGGTTTTAGGTGCTTTAAATTATTTTTAAGGATTTTAGGGATTTTAGGGGCTTTAGGGAGTTTTAATGTTTTCTATGGTAGTTATGTTTTTTTTATTTTTTTATGTTTTTATGGTGTTTCTATAATATTTTTCAACATTTTCGGGGGTTTCAAGTATTTTTTATGTTTTTTGGGTTTTTGAGTTCTCTACTGTTTTAGTGTTTGTGAGGGGTTTTAGGAATTTTTCTAGGGTTTTTATCGGTTTTAGTGTTTTTAGGGTTTTAATTTTTTTAGGGATTTTAGGTTTATTTTTTGGATTTTATGGTTTTTGGGTTTTTATGTTTTTAGAGGTTTTTAAATATATTAGAGGTTTTATTATTTTAATGGTTTTATTATTATTAATTTTTATGTTTGGGTGCTTAGGGGTTTTTTATGTTTTTTAGGTTTTTAGGATTTTTATTGGTTTGGGGTATTTAGTTTGTTTTAAGGACTTTTAGTGTTTTATAGGGGTTTTAGGGTCTTTTTTGGTTTTTTTAGGTTTATTGAATTTTTTAGGTTTTTAGGGTTTTTAGTGTCTTTTAATGGTTTTTAGGTTTTTTTAGGGTTTGAGTGTCTTTTAGGTGTTTTAAGGGTTTTTTGGGTTTTTTGGTTTTTTGGGAGTTTTTTTTGTAGAGGTTTTAGGGATTGTTATGGTTTTATGGAGTGTAATTTTATGTTTAGGGTTTACTGTATATGGTTTAGGATCTAGGGTTTGGGGTTTATGGTTTTACATTTAGGGTTTAGGGTATGGTGCTTAGGGCAATGGGTTGTGTAGTATGGTATAGGGTTTAGGTTTTAGGCCATATGGTTCATGGATTATTGTGTAGGTTATATAGGGTATAGGTTTCATGTGTGTGGTTTAGGTTTTGGGTTATCGGATGTATGGTATAGGATATAGGTTTAGGGTATATGGTATAGGGTTTAGGGTTTATGGTGCTAGGTACAGGGTATGTGGTATGGGGTTTATGGTCATGGGTACAAGGTGTATGGTTTATGGTGTAGGGCTTATGGTTTTGGGTGTATGGTAATGCTTTTTCGGTGTAGGGTTTATGGTGTAGGGTGTAGGGTATAAGTTTTAGGGTGTATTATTTTGGGTATAGTGTTTTTTATATAGGGTTTATGGTGTAGGTTGTATGGTTTATAGTATGGGGTTTGGGGTGTATGGTTTATGGTTTATGGTTTATGGTTTTGGGTTTTGGGTGTAGAGTTTATGGTTTAGGGTAAAGGGTGTACAGATTAAGGTGTAGGGTTTATAGTTTAGGCTGTGTGATACAAGGTTTAGGGTTTTTTGAGTAGGATTTATTGTTTAGGTTGTGGGGTATAGGGTTTAGAGTTTTGGGTATAGGGTTATGGGTGTGGGGTTTTGGGTTCAAGGTTTTGGGTTCTGGGTTCAGGGTATAGGGTGCATGGTATAGGGTGTAGGTTATAGGGTGTAGCGTATAGGTTTTAGGGTTTAGTGATTAATGATTATTGTATTGGTTAAAGGGTTTCGGGTTCACTATTTATTATTTAGAATTTATGGCATAGGGTTTAATGTCTAGGGATTACGGTGTAGGGTTTAGGGTATATATTTTAGGGTGTAGGTTTTCAGGTTTTGGGTTGAGGGTACAGTGGTTAATGTGTAATTTCTATGGTATAGAGTGTTTATTATGGGGTTTCTGGTGTGGGTTTTAGTATTTATGTTATAGGGTAGTGGGTTTGGGGTCTATGGTTTTTGGTTTATGGTGTAGGTAAAGAGTTTATGGTGTAGGGTTTAGGGTTTACGGTGTAGGGTATAGGATTTACATTGTAGGGTTTAGGGATTATTGTTTAGGGTAAAGGATTTCACATGTAGATTTTATGGTTTAGTATAGGTTTTAGGCTGAAGGGCTTTGGGATTAGGGTTTAGGGTGTAGGTTATCGGGTTTATAGTGTAGGATTTAGGGATTGGGAATTAGGGTATATGGTTTCGGCTATAGAGTTTTGGTTGTAGGTATATAGTTTATGATGTAGGGTTTAGAGTTTGGTGTGTTGGGTGTTGGGTTTATGGATTTTGGTGTATGTTATATTGTTTTGGGTATAGAGTTTAGGGTGTTGGGTATAGGGTTTAGGTTGTGGGGTTTAGGGTTTACAGTGTACGGTTTAGGGGTTTTAGGTTTTATTATTGTTTTTTGGGTATTTATTGCTTTTTTATTTTTCTAGGATTTTAGGGTTATTTTATATTTTAGGGGTTTTATTATTATTATTTTTTTGTTTTTTTGGGGGTTTTAGGGTTTCCTAATATTTTTAGGGAATTATGATTTTTTAGTATTACTAGTGATTTTACGGTTTTCTAGAGTTTTTGGGTTTTTTACTATTTTTTTGGTTTTTTATTGAATTTAAAGTGTTTGTTGGACTTTAGGGGAAATTTGGGTTTCTTATTTTTTCTAGGGTTTTGGGGGTATTTAATATATTTAAAATATTTTTTTTTGTTTTTTTTGTTTTTAGTGTTCTTTGGGGTTTTAGATTTTTAGTCATTTTTGGGTTTTAGGAGTTTTAATGGTTTTTTGGTGTTTCATATGGATTTTCAAGGATTTTTAGGGTCTTCATAGGGTTTGTGTGTTCCTTTTGGGTTTTTTTGGATGGTTTAGGTTTTTATTGTTTTTACGAATGTTAGTGTATTTAAGGGATTTCCTGGGTTTTTTAGTTTTTTCTCACGGTTTTAGGGCCCTTTAGGGTGTTACGTTTTTTAGGTTATTTTAGGGTCTTTAGGGTTTTAATGTATTTAATTGAGTTTTAGTTTTTTTTAGTTTCTTTTACGGTTCATAGGGTTTTAAGGGGGTTTGGGGATTTTATATGGTTTTAACAGTTTTCACACATTTGGGGTTTTGTAATTTTAGGGGGTTTTATGACGATTTAGGTTTTTAGGTTTTTAGTGTTTTCAGGGTTTTAAGGTCTATTAGGAGGTTTTTTTGGTTTTTGAGAGTTTATAGGTTCAATGGTGGGGGTTAGGGTATTTTATTATTTTTATGTTTTTACTATTGTAAGGGTTTTTTATGGTTTTTAGGGGTATTAGGGATTTTTTGGGTTTTTTATTTCTAGGGGGCTTAGGGGTTTTATTATTTTTTAGTGTCTTATTGGTTTTTAGGGTGTTTTATGTTTTCATGGGTTTTTATAGTTTTCTGGGGTTTTAGTGGTTTTATGGTTTTGAGGATGTTTTAGGTATTTTTAGAAGTTTTATAGGGGTTATGGGTTTCTAAGGTCATAGTGGTTTTTTTGGGAATTAGACGGGATTTCATGTTTTTTGTGTCTCCAATCCCTATTATAGGTTTTCAATATTCTTAGGGGTTTATGGTTTTATATTTTCTTATGGGTTTTAAAGGTTTCGTCGGGTTTTAGGGTACTTTTAGGGTTTTAGTGTTTTTATAGTTTTGTGGGTTTTTAGGTTTTTTTACACTTTTTAGAGTTTTTAGGGTGTTTTATAGAATTATTAGGGGTTTTAGAGTGTTTTAGAGTTTTTAGTGTCACTTAATATTTTTATTGTGATATTAGGGATTATAAAGTCTCTTAAAAATTTTAGTGGGTTTTATGGTTTTTGAGATAATTATGTTTTTTGGGGTTTTTATGTTTTTGTTGGGGTTTTAGTTTTTTAGAATTTTTGAGTTTTTAGGTGTTTTTAGGTTTCTTGGGTATTTTTGTGTTTTTTTCTGTTTTATGGGTTTTTTGGTTTGGGGGTGTTTGGGGGATTTAGAATTTTGGGAGGTTTTATGGGTTTTATGGTTTTGAGAATTTTTAGGGTTTTCGGGGTTTTACAAATTTGAAGGGTTTTAGGGTTTTAAGGGTTTTTAGGGGTTTTAGTGTTTTAATGAGTTTTTTTGGTTTTTATGTTTTTATGGGGATTAGGGTTTCTTGGTATTTTTATGTATTTTAGGGTTTTAGGTGTTTTAGTGGTATTTTGGGGTTTTTTTGGATTTATAACTATTTTAAGAGGTTTTAGATTTTTAAGAGTGGTTTTGGGTTTTCTGGTTTTATGTTTTTTTTGGATTTTATTGGTTTTTATGTTTTTATGGTTATTAGTGTTTTAATGAAGTTTTAATATATTTTAATGATTTTAAGGTTTTTAAGGGTAATTTAGGGGTTTTTTTGTTTTAGGGCCTTTTAGAGATTTATTCGGGTTTTGGGCCTTCTATGGTTTTTTGTGTTTTTATGGTTTTCGTGGGGTTTTAGGGTTTTGTAGTCACTATTATGGGTTTTAATATTTTTTAGGGTTTTTATTTTTTTAGGATGTTTTTGATTTATAGGCTTCTTAGTGGATTTATTTTTTATAGATTAGTTTTGTTTTTATGGGTTTTTAAGGTGTTTCATGGTTTTTAGGGGTTTTTTGGTTTTTGAGTAGTTTATTATTTTAGAGGTTTTCTATGTATTTTATTGATTTTTAGTGGTTTTTAGTGGTTTTATTGTTTTTAGGATTATTTAGTATTCATCTATGTATTTTCCACATTTTTTGGGGTTTAAAAATTTTATGGTTCTTTTAGGGTTTTAATGGTTTTTAGAGTGTTTAGGCTTTTGTGTGTTTTTTAGTGTCTTATTGGGTTCATTAGGTTTTTCTGTGGTTTTTAGGTTTTTTAGGACATGAATAGTTTTTACGAGTGTTTATTTATTTTAATGTTTTAGGATTTTTTAAATTATGTTGTAGTATCTATCAGGTTTTTTGTGGGTTTTGGGGGGGTTTTAGAGTTTTTTAGGGGTTTTAATTTTTTAGATCATTATGGTTCTGAGGGACCTCATGATTTTGAGGGTTTTTAGGGTTTTTTGTTGTATACAATGTTTTTTGTTTTTAAGGGCATTTGGAAAATTTTTCATTGCTTACGGTTTTTGAGTAATTGAAGTTTTTTATGGTATTTTACGTGTTTTATGGTGTGTTAGGGGATTTTTGGGTTTTTTACGTCATTTTAGGGTTTGGGGGTTAGGGTCTTTTTAATGGTTTTAATGTTTTGATAATGTATTTAGGGGATTTTATATATTTTATATTATTTTTAGTGTTCTATTAGTGATTTTAGTTGTTTTAGGCTTTTATAAATTTTAGGGTCTTGTAGGGGTTTTGGTTTTTTATGTGTTTTAGGGTTATTATTTTTGTAGGGATTTTAGGGATTTTAGGGTATTATTGTTTCGGGGGTTTTTACAATTTTTAGGGGTTTTAGTTTTTTAGGGTGTTTAGGGTATTTTAGGAATTTTTTGGTTTTTAGGAATATTAAGGACTTTTTATGATCTCAAAGGGGTTTTAGGGACCTTTAAGGGTTTAATTATTTTCTTTGGGTTTGTAGTGTTTTTAATGTTTTCTTGGGGTTTTAGTGTTTTTGTGGTTTTGGGGGGTTTTACGAGTCTTATGGTTTTATTGTTTTTATAGTTTTTGTGTATTTTTTGGGCGCTTAATGTCTTTTAATGTTTTAGTTTTTTTGGATTAATATGGTTTCTTTTAATGTTTTTATGATTTTTAGGGTTTTTTGGGTTTTTTACTTTTTTAGGGATTTTAGATATTTTTATGATTTTTTGGGGATTTAAGGGTTCAATAGTGTTTTTATGGTGTTATAACTTTTTTTGGGTATTTTATGTTGTTTTAGGGTTTTTATCGTTTTATGGGGGTTTAGGGGTTTTATGGTTTATTCAGTGTTTCTAGGGATTCTGGGGTGGGGGTGTTAAGGCTTTTTGGCTTTTTAATTTTTTAGGTTTTTTAAGGATTTTAATGTTTTTAAGGTTTTTATGATTTTTTTGAATTTTTTGGGTTGTGGGATTTTTATTTTTTTTGGTTTTTAGTTCTTTTATTGTATTTAGGGGTGTTAGGTTCGTTAATGGTTTTTATGGAGATTTATGTTTTTTAGGGTTTATGGTTTTTATTGGTTTTAGGGGATTTTATGGGTATTTAAAGTGTTTAAGGGGTTGTTAGGGGTTTTAGGGATGTTTTAGTGTATTTTAGGTTTTTAAGGGTTTTATGGATTTTAAGGATTTTAGGGGGTCTAATGGTTCATTAGTGGGTTTTGGGGTTTAATATGAGTTTTCGGGGATTTTAAGTGGTTATAGTGGGTTTTGTGATTTTATGGGATTTTAGTGGTTTAAGGGTATATTTTGGGTTTCAAGGGTTTTTATGGGGGGTGTTAGGGGTTTCAGGGTTTGAAAAATGTTTTCAGGCTTTTTAGTTCTTTTAGTGTTATATGGTTTTTAGGCTTATAAATGATTTTTAGGGGTGTTGGGTTTTATAGAGTTTATAGGGGTTTTAGAGTTTTAGTTTTTTTATGGTTCTTAAAGGGGTTTGGAGTTTTAATGGTTTTTTTTTACTTTTATGTTTTTAGGGTTTTACGGTTTTAGTGGCTTAAGGGTTGTTTTTAGATTCTTAATGGTTTTTAGAGATTTTAGGGATTTTAGAGAGGTTTTTGTATATTTTATGGGTTTTAATGTTTCATAAGGTATTTTAAAGATTTTAGGGTCATATGAGGATTTTAGTTTTTTATGGGTTTTTAGAGTGTTAAAGGGTTTTTAGTGTCTTTTTGGGATTATGGCGTAGGGTATATGGTTATGGTGTATGGTTTTGGGTTTTTCGTGTAGTGTTTAAGGTTTAGGGTGTACGGTCTATGATTTAGGTTATAGTTTATAAGGTACTGGGAGTATTGTTTACGTTATAGGGTATGTGTATAGGGCTTACGATATAAGGTTTTTGGTTTATGGTGTAGTGAATCAGGTTCCGAGTTTAGGGTTTAGTGTTTTGGGTGTTGGGAATAGTTTTTAGGGTGTAAGGAATAGGGCTCATGATTTTGGATTTATGGTGTAGGGTTTAGGGTTTTCAGGGTTTTCTTATGATTTTTTGGTTTATAGGGGTATTTAGGGTTTTATGGGTTTTTAACATTTTTAATGGTTTTTAGGTTTTTAAGTCATTATGGGTTTAAATATTTTTATAGGATTTTAGGGTTTTATGGGTTTCTGTGTTTTTTTTATTTTTTATTGGTTTATATTGTTTTTTGGAGTTTTCTTGTGTTGTTTTGGGATTTTTAAAATTTTTATTGGATTTGGGTTTTTTTAGGGGTTCAGGTTTTTTTAGTTTTTAGGTGTTCATATGGTCATTTTTTTATGGTTTTAATGGTTTTAGGGTTTTTAGGCTTTTTAAGGGGTTATTAGGGTTTTTATTATCTTTTTTTATTTTACGGTTTTAGGTTATTTAGGCATTTTAATGGTTTATTGCAGGTTTTTGGGTTTTACGAGGATTTTAGGGTTTTATCAGGTTTTACGGGGAGTTTTAAGGGTTTTTTGGGTTTCTAGTGTTTTTAGGGTGTTAATTTTTTTAAATTCTTTTAGAGTTTTTTATGGTTATTTAGGTTCTTTATAGGGTTTTCATTATTTTTTAGGATTCCTGGGGTCTTTTAGAATCTTTTAGAGTCTTTTAGGGTTTTGATGTTTTTCATGTCATTTCAGTTTTTATGGTTTTTAGGTGTTTTAGTGTTTTAAGGAGGTTTCTATATTTTTTTTGTTTTTTGAGACATTATGGGTTTTTTGGTAGTTTGTGACATTTAGTGTTTTTATGGTATTTAGTGTCCTTAAGGGTTTTTTGGGTTTCATGGAATTTTTTGTTTTTTAAAGGGTTATAGGGTATTTTGGGTTTTTAAAAATTGTTTTTTGGGGTTTTCAAGGTTTTTTGGGGATTTAAAATGTTTTTGGGGTTTTATTTTTTGTTTTAGGTTTTTTTAGTGTTATGGGGTTTTTGTTTTTGTTTTTGAGGGGTACTTTTTTTCTTCTATTTTTTATTATTTTTATTGATTTTAGGTATTTCCAAGGGGTTTGGGCGTGTTGGGGTATTTAGGTATTTTTCGAATTTTAAGGGTTTCTAGGATTTTTTTGGTATTTCATATATTATTAGGTATTATTAAGTGGATCATTCTTTTTCTTAGCTTTTGTTTTGGGTTTTTGTAATTTTTAGGGGTTTTTGGTTATTTTAGGGTTTTAAGGGTTTTTTAGGTTTTAGGGGTTTTGGGATTTTATGTGTTTTTAGGGATTTTTAAGCTTTTTGGGTTCTTTTTTATTTTTATCTTTCTATGGGTTTTATGATTTTTGGGGGTTTTAGATAGGTTTTAGGGACTTTTTTGTTTTTTTTGTATTTTTAGGTTTTTAAAAAGTTTTTCAGTTTTTTGTGTCATTTAGGGTTTTTAGGTTATTTATATAGTAATTTAGGGTTTTAATTTTTTGGGACTTTTAGTGGGTTTTATTGTTTTTATTGTTTCTAGTGTTTTTAGGGATTTTATGGGTTTCCTTTTGTGTTAGGGTCTTT
This sequence comes from Viscum album, assembly GCA_963277665.1. Lineage (NCBI taxonomy): Eukaryota > Viridiplantae > Streptophyta > Magnoliopsida > Santalales > Viscaceae > Viscum > Viscum album. The sequence continues at coordinate 2,122,822,825 of OY728120.1, forward strand.
TTTCCAATTCAGGGTGTTTTGGTTTTCTAAATTATTTTATAGGGGTTCTTATGGGTTTTTATGGGGTTTTATGGGTTCTATGGTTTTATTGGTTTTTTACAGAATTATGTGACTTAGGGATATTTTGGTTTTTATGGGTTTTAGGGTCTATTTAGTGTATTTATTGGTTTTTTGGTAATTAGGGTTTTTAGGATTTATTTTTTTTTGAGTTTTTAGGGGTTTTAGGGGTTATAGGGATCTTTAGGGTTTTATGGGTTTTAGGGGGGTTGAGGGGTTTCGATTTTTAGGGGTTTTTTGGGTTTATACAGCTTTAAATATTTTTTAGGGTTCTATAATTATTTTAATTATTCCACAATTTTTAGTATTTGGGGGTTTTTATTAGGATTGAGGGTATTTTATAGTTTTTCGGGGGGTTTAGGGTTTTATATTTTTGCTAGTTTTTCATATTTTATGGGGTTTTTGGTTTTAGGGTTTTAGGTACATTTAGGGGTTTTAGGGTCTCTATGGTTTTATGGGAGTTATTTTTTCTAGGGTTTTAGTGGATTTGGTGTTTTTTAGGGCATTTTGGGTTTATAGTGTTTTTTAGGTTTCTTTGGGATTTTTGGATTTTTAGTGTGATTGAGGTTTTTTAGTATTTTTAGGGTTTTATACTGTTATTTAGGATATTTCATGGGGTTTGGGGGTGTGGGATATTTTAGGGGTTTTAATGATTTTTATGGTCTTAGAGAGTTTTGGTTGTTTTAGGGTTTTATGGGTTTTTAGGTTTTTTAGGTGTTTTATTAGTGTGAAGGGGTTTTTTAGGGTTTTAAATTTTTTTATAGTTTTATGGGTTTTATGGTTTTAGGAGTTCTTTTCTTGGTATTTTTATGTTTTTTTGGGTTTTTCTGCGATTTGGGTGGTTTTTGGGTTTTTGGGTTTACATAGGGGGTTTGGGGGGTTTTGAGGTTTTTAGGAGTTTTATGGGTTTATAGTATTAGGTTTTTTTGTTATTATTATATTATTTAGGTTTTTATTGGTTTTAGAGTGTTTAACATTTCTAGGGGTTTTAGAGTTTTTATTGTTTTTTAGAGATTTATGTGTTTTAAGGGTGTTTTATTTAAGGGTTTTTGGCGACATTAGTGGATTTAAATTATTTTTTGTGTTTTAGGTGTTTTTTTGTGTTTTGGGATATTTTTAGTAATTTTATGTTTTTATGGGTTTTTGAGTATTTTTTTGTTGTTTTACAATTTTTAGATGTTTTGGGGTTTTATGGGTTTTTATGGGTTTTTGGGTTTATTGGGTGTTTTAGTGTTTTTAGTGTATGTTGGGTCCCAAATGTTCAACATTTGAGATGAATAAAACTCCTTCAAACTCACCAAAGGATAGAAATAAAATCCTGAAGAAGATTGAAGAAAAATATTCAAAGGAAGAAGCAATACCGCAAAGCGCAAGTCCCTTCTTTGATCGTCGCTCCGCATAGAGATCTGATGCTTCGCGATGTGCCCACAAACAAAGAAGTTCACTCGATGATGATGGTGGATCGGTACCCACAAACAAAACTAAAGTCATTTATAGGAAGGAGGTGGTATCTCCATCTTCACAAACAAATATGCGGAAGAGCATCCAAAAATGATAATATGTAGATGCAGCAACATTCGAGGAATTGAGGAATCATTCTATGACCACATGAATGAATAAAAATTATTTTTAGATGGACCCTTCATGGAAAACCCTTCACAGTCCAACCTTCATAGACAACACTTTGTGGCCAACTCTTTGCAGATGAAACATTGAGGAAAACTATTGTTGGACACACTTATGTGGATGCAGCTATTAGGATGAAAATATTGGGATTCCTCTATGTGGACGATCATATGCAGGCACCCCATTACGGATGCTCCTATGTGGACGCTCCAATGTGGATGCCCCAATGCGGAAGATCTAATGCGGCCAACTCCTCCATGGCTAGCCTTATGTGGAAAACCTTATGTGCTCACACATCCATACCGTGGCATCTCTACCCCACTTCTTCATTTGAGGTCCATGTTGGGATACCATCCCTCCCCTTCAGGATGGTTCTTTCCATGTCATCACTAACCACCATGAAAAATAGAGAGTTGTAAGGTGGATTTTTTGGCCCCAATCAATAATATTTTCTATTGTTCCCTCATGATTCCCAAAAATTCATCCCTTCAAAGACAAGAGTCATCTTACTCCTCATGAGACTCCTAAAACCCCATCACCTACCTCCTATGCTTGGTTGATCAAGAAATCCCTAGAAAAATGTGGTCTGAATTATTTTACATGATCAAACACAACCTTCTCCAACCCTAAAACTCTATGTGTTAGGTGATTGTAGATCTTAATAAACCTCCATTTCCATAGGAAATCAATGGTTAGTTTCTTGAGGAAAACATTGTTTAACTCTGTGCACAATGCCCTGGTAGCTCCGTATAAGTTACCCATTAAAAATGATAGTGATCCAAATACAAATTCATGCTCATGAGATGATTTTTATTATATCTATAGAAACTAATGGCATCCATTCCCCATATCATTTATCCTGATCTGAGAATCCCCCAAATCATGGTTTACACTTTCCTTCCCTCTCATGTTCGAGAAATTTTAGAAAATCATTTGACCAATTATCCTTCAGTTAATCAGGGTTTCTATAACAAGTGATCCTCATCGTATGGCCTTAAACTATAAGACCCTATATCATCCTGAACACATGATGTTGAAAAGTGTGGTATTATTCTATACAACACAATGTTAAACTATGATTTCATCGTCCCTATAACCAGGAATTAAATTGCGATGTCTTGGTCCAAGATATATGATTTTAAACTATAGTACACCCTATTTAACATTCCAAAGGACACTCTATCTGATGTAAGCCGCTAGAAACTCTTTATTGAATTGTTGTATCCCCTTCATCTTTCACCATCATCCTCCTCATTTTTCACTATTGGAAATGTTATAGAGCATGATTTTCTGGATCTAATATTTTCTTTTTTTCCCCATTGAGAATTAATTGGATAAGATTAGAGATTAGTCCTGATCATGAAAACCAAATGATTCACTCAACATGTTGAAATATGAGATCTCTTATTCCCATTCTAATCTGGATACGTAGGATGTGTGTCCAAGACCCGAGCTCAAGTGGGAATTCCCTCTCGATATAAGTCCCAAATCATGCCTCCTTCATGGTCAGATACCAAGCATAAGTCCCAACTAGTGGCTTGAAGGGGAATCCTATAATGCGTATAGACATGTCTTCCTAAACTATGTCTTCATTGATTCTAAACAAACTGGGATACATAGGAAGCCCCCTTCAGGCCCACACCCAGCTCTTATATCAACAGAAATGTACTTCAGGCCACAACCTTGAGAGGGTTTCATGATCCCAGAAGAATACATCTCTTATGGGTCCCTTGGGTAGATTTGTCATAAGTCCTACATTAAATCTAGAATATGTATCATTTTCTTATACATCCTTGCTACATTACATTAAACAACAAGATTGGGTCCTTTTCAAACGATGCTAAAAGGTGATGTGTCCTGTTAAGTGGAACTGAACTACCTGGTTTCTGATTCCCCTCATAAGGATATGAAGGAAAGCTATCTCATAGGTTATATCCTAGAATCAAAGTAGGTAATTTCCCCCCTATATGATGATAAATTCTAGAGTTCCATAATTATACGACTTAAACCATCACTATCTCAGTGAAATACTAGGGGATTCCTGATTTATCCCCAAAAGGGTAGAATTGATGTAGAAGATCTGATATATATTGAATTCCTCATAAACAGAGATCCTATGATACATAGAGGAGATTCCATAACCATGCATATTTATGATTGATATTGTGACCATGGAGTAATCCATGGACACATTCATGGGAATGATTCATTTATTTAAGAACATATGATCATTTCTTAAATCTATAAGATAGTCCATGAATATGAAAAAATTCCCCCAAAAATTTTGCGATGAGCCAGAGTTCCCATCATCACGGCGAATGTGAGTCCTTATGTGTTGTTGGAAAAATCATGCATTGAGAGCCATTGATTGGAAATAAGGTCCATGAATCATGGATAAGGGTGTCATTGGGTGTTTCTAGATCCACAAATAAACCCATTTTAGTGCATCTATTAACATTCTGCTTGACATGAATTTATTGCACTTACAAATAATCCCATATAATAACCTATTATGTCCAGTTAATTGTGGAACATCCTTCATAAGATAAATGGATATACTTCCCTATACCTGTAAAACTATATTCATTACTAGGTACAACACGCTATTTAAGTCAAAACATAAATGGATAACCCGATGGGAATATTTAACCAAGGTGTTGTTATTACCCCACTAAATCCCCATTCAAATCCAAAAAAGAAATAGGGCTAAGAAAGATCATCAATTATTCATGAGATCATGATATTGTACTTTGACGTGGTTATTTATTTTAGATGGTTGTGCCTTAGTAAAAAAATGAGACATAATTTATTAAAATAAAAGGAAAAATTCAAACTACATGAGTATGAAGTAAGGAATATTATTACATTCCTTATCATAAAAAGGAAGATGGTCAGGAGGAAGGTTATCCTTCCAAGTTAAGGCCCAGTTGATTCCCTTGTTAGCAAGACCATCAGTAACCATGTTTGCATCATGAAAATCATGACTGACAATGTGGTTGGTCTCCAAAAGAAAAGCAATGTATCTCATCCAACGGGTAGTCAAAGTACATGTGAGATGAACCACCCCCTCCCTAATAGCATGGACGATGGTGGTGGAATCACTTTCAATCCAATCATTGCACCAGCCCTTTTATTGGAAAAATTAATAGCGTGAATCACACCCATCATTTCATCCTCCAAAGACGAGGTGGAGCCAGAACTGCCAAAGAAGCATCCATGACACTAACCACGATGGTCTCTAAAAATATCTCCATAACCTACGGGACCAGGGTTTCCTTTAGAGGCACCATCAACATTCACATTGATCCATCCTAGAAGCGGAGCATGCCAGAAGACCTCAAAAGTACATTTTAGTTGTTTGTAGATCTCATCAATCCGATGTCGACAATGAATCTCAAAGTCTCCAATGGAGTTATCATAATGATATTTTTGAGTCATATAAGCATCCTTAATAGCAATGAGGATACAAGCTTGACCTACATTAAGATTAAATGAGAAATTTTTGTAGATAATAGTATTTCTATAATACCAGATCACATGTAGGAGTTCAGCGACATCACAAACGAAATGTTTTTTGATATGTTGAGAGGTATAAAGAGCCACACAACATTTTAATTGAGTGCTAATAGTGTCATGGAGTAACCATCTGAAGTCAAAAATTTCCGAAATGATATTCCAAAAGGCAGAAGCAGTAGCACAAGACAGAAAGAGAGGGTTAGTATCTTCTCTGTGTTGGTGACAAAAATGACACATGGAGAAATGTTTTACCCCAAAAGACTAAAGAAAAACCCTAGTGGGGACACAAATGTGAGCAATGAGCCAAACTAGAGTAATCCACAAGGTTTTAATGGTGATTTTATCGAAATATTTCAACCAGCAAAAAATTGAGTCAGAGTTGAAAATATTGTGGTAGTAAAAAGTCCTGGAATCAAGAACACCATTGTGAATAGGTTCTCAAATAAATAAATCATCAGATCTAGATTTACGGGGTTATGTTTTCAATAACATTCACATATATTACAATAAATTCATATATATTCCTTCAATCCAATTGAATCTCAATAGTTCTCCTGAACATGTGCATCCACAACTGCACAAGCGGCTAGGTCCTCAATGAAGAAGAGGACCTCATCACCCACCCAAAATCTTTAACATTTGGATTCAAATGAATTGATCAGGTAGTACCATCAAAATAGTACACTCCCCACCATGATGGTTTTAAAAAAAACTCCATGCCATAAATCTATGCTAACCAACCACTAAGTAGTGGTCGACGGTCAGGAATCAGGTGGCTCCACTTGCAATCTTCAATCGTTTGGGGAGCCTGTACTCGGAACATATCAATGAGTACATCCCATATCTAAGGAAGTTGAATGATGTTTTCACCCATGAATTATTCCATATTACACACGGGTCTCATTGAAGGGCCCCTACTGGAAGGCATATTCACCTACATCATGTGACCAAGCATCATCATTCTGAAGAGGATACCACACCAAAGGATCCTTCTAAATTTCAAAAAATACGGGACCCCAAGGATACCCTCTATGGGAAAAAAACATATAATCAGGAGCGGGTCATCAACCTCATTCCTAAGAAAGATATATTCCATGAGAATATTGTTGCATACTACAGTCATACATAAAATATATCCCCCTATTCTATTGCCTGTCATGGAAATACGACGATATCCTATGAGAAAATTCATATCCCTACTCACTCTTACGAAGACCACCACAAAAATATGGTGGCACATTATGAGAACGAACAAATTACCGATAATTCCAACCTATATCACCACAAAAATAGGGAAAAAATAATAGGAAGATGAAAATCCCTTCCAATTTAAATGAATCCCACCATCCAAATAATATAGAAAACTACAGGAAAACACATATCCCAACCAATGAATATGAATCCCACCAGTAAAATACGGTGGAAATCAAATATGGGAAGAGTCAAATCCATGCTCCCTAATTTCATGACCATCAGCCATATATACTCGAAATCAAATACAAGCAGATTCAAATTTCGGCTGATTCATATCAAGATTGTGAGATAAATACATCAGGAAATGAGCATATGCAAGTTCCTACTCATAAATGTGAACCCAACCATCCAAATATAGTGGAACCTAAAGAAAACCACTGGAATATTCTAGATATAAACTTGGGTAAGACTCATTACTCTTCCCCAACATAGGAGAACATCCAACACCCACTTGTAATCCATAGAGTACAGGAGAAGGAAGAAACTCCTTCTGTGAAATCAGAATCGACACTTTTTCATGTTCCATCCAAAAACATATCTAAACACATCCTATAAATGACAGAGGACAAGAAATCAATTCCCAATCATATCCTATAGACCTTTCAAGATATACTAATGTTCATGGGAATAGAATGGAATCAAGCCCACAACCACGTCTCCTCTTGGGGGTCGAATCATACATAAAATAAGATAGTCTCCCTATAGCATACTTGCACCCCTTCTCTATTATAGGAGGATCGAAAACCATATTTAATGATACAAGGAAAACCATATCAGAAGCAAACACTCATTCCAACTGGAGGACACCGGTCCACAATAGTGGTTTCCCCAGGGTAGGCATATATCACTGTTAGAACTCAAGATGCTCGTTCGAATATCTCGACAATGTCATAGGAAAAACCAAATAGGAACCCCAATATGAAGGCCATTAACAATACTAGGTGGTCCTAGTTTATGGCAAAATACTGTCCATAAATGAAACACACCAAAGGAAACTGCAAAATAAAATGCACATTTATGATCCTTCTCTGCTAGAAGTAGTCATTTTTGAATCCATTAGTCACCTACTAATAAAGGTACAATATTTTTTCAAACCATTATAAAATTATTAGAGTTGCACTAGAAATTGTTAAGGTCCTCCACACAATATTCTTCCCAGTAGTTCTAAAGGTCCTCATCAGAGAGACCATGGGGTCTTACTTCATGAGAATTGAATGTTCGATCATGAGAACATATCTCCTAGTGAGTGTCATATTATCCCTCCCCCTGACCAGAAGATCAGAAAGTAATAAGGTCAACCCCTTGATGTATTCCACCTTGATAGTCCTCCCTAATGTATATGTTGTCTAAATTCTCCCTTCAGTCCGATGTCAAGCTATGATGGTAGTCCTCACCCTAAGCGCAGTCACTATGAATGCCTACCATGTAGCAACATCGAGTATTGTGATGGTCCTTACATTATTACATCCCATCCTAGAGTTCCTCCATAGGATATTCAATGTAGATATTCCCCCTAATGAAAAAATATATATCGATGATAGTAGTCTTTTCCATGATGGAAGTCACTAAGAAGCCCTACCCATAGTAACATCAAGTAGTGGGAAGATCCTACCCTTGTTGTAGTCCATCCTGGAGGTCCTCCCAAATATGTTAATTAAAAATATTCATGTTGTATCCAAAAATCTTACTATGATGACAGTACTCTCCATGATGGTAGTCATTACAAAGGCCCTCCATGCAGTGAAATCAAGAAACGAGAAGGTCCCCCCTATTGGGGTTTTCCCTGAAGGTCCTCCACAGGGTATATGTCATATAACATCTCATTGCGGTTGGAAACTAAGATGTAATGGTAGTCCAAACCACCACAAAATAGACTATAGAGGTCCTCAAAACTATCATCATTCACATTAGTGAGATGTTCCTCCCCACTTCAAGCTGTACATGATAAATCCTTCATATTATGAGGGGATTAGAAAGATGGAGTTAGATATGTTAGATACTCTATCTATGTCAACAAATATCCTTTCTCAATCAGAATATGGTCTAGGGCCACACTCATATTCCAAAACACCCCCATACCATTCATTTATTGACAAAACATCAACTATCTCTGATGTTGTGGATGAAATCATTAAAAATCCTCCATGTCAGGAAAACCAAGTAGAGGGGTATCTGAAAAATGAACAATAAGATATGCTGCTCATAAGAAGACAATTGTCTAGGGACAACATACCAGTTACGTTTTATTCCATAGCCGCTTCTCATTTCGACGTACCAAGATAGTTGTATGAGGAATATATACATAACAATGTTTTAAATATCTGGAAAACATTCCACCATCTGAAAAAAACTATTTACACTATGATGGGTATATAGACCATGTCAATTTATTGGGGGAGATTCAATATCAAATCAACCTAGAATATCATCCATCTATATAGAGGCCAAAATTATAGAGTTTAAAGAATGATCTCAAATTTATTTTCCTCCAGTTTCTACAAAAGTTTCATTGTATTATAGGAAAATCACCGTCTGATGTTCATATCCGAGGTTGGGGAGAGCATGGAGCATTTCACTTCACCCCACTTCCCATAAAACATAACCCATTGTAAATAACATCTTGTAATGTCATTATCCCAAGATTACAATCAAAGGATATCCTTTTTCATGAAGGGAAACATTCTCAATAAGAATCGGTCATAAGTATGTTTCAAAATCATTAAGACCGATAAGAAGGATCCATTCAAAAAACTCTTGAACAAGGTGACTGAGATAATTTAGATGGATTCCCACCCAAGGGAATCTGATCATAAATAACTTCTGATTTCCATAGAATAAAATAATTCATGTCTAGACCAAACACCATATCCTGCTCACCCTAAAATGGGAATACATTAAAGTACAAATGTGGAAATAGTAGCAGCGACTGCTGCAATACAAGATCACCCTTGGCTGCAAGGTTTTTGGAATATTTTACACCCAATTCCCCCTTAAGGACATCAAATTCAGGCTGAGGCATAGTGACATAGGAATGAGAGAACCCCCATCCCCTAGTGTTGGGGAAACTTTTACCTCAACTTCCCACCCAACAGATGTTAGTCTTCTCCATCATAGGGACAGAAATGAATAGAGAATAATCTAGTCCCATCCCATCCCATGAATAATTTCCCCTGCAAGTGAATCATATAGAAATTTCATGTAAGGGATCCCTCTAAGTTACCATTTTCTATGATAATTCAATAGGATCTCCAAATGGAAGGAGAAAATCCATTAAAGGACATAAAAAACTCTCATACATTTCAAAAAGGGGAACTACACCAACCATGACTTATGAATCCGTGAACGTCGTGGAAATAAATCCTATGAAACATGTTGAAAATGATACAATTGCAGATAAACAAGGAGAGGATGGTTCCACCAAAAATCTAAGCTATATTGAACCTGATGGTGTGAAAAGTAGGAACCAATGGGATTCCCAAAATGTGGTCGCTCCCTCAGTCAATCCATCATTACCTACTTTAAAAATCCCAAACAACTATATGAACAAAATCAAGGTCTTACACGACCCGCCTCCCCCTAATGAGAATGTGTCTCTCACACACGAGGAGAGATTCTCTCAACAGGAGGAAGAAATGAAATAGTTTAGTCAAATAAACACTGAAATTCTTTGAGGAAGTCATCCTTTTGGGTATGATCCCCATGTATAGCTTCAACATACACTTCTAGCAGGCATACCTGTACCTTAAGGCCTCATCTTGGAAAATGAAGAAATTTCAGAATGATCATCCAATGCAGCACCGAGACCATCAGTCTACCTAAAAACATTCCTAGAAGGATTTTAGGAATTCCCGTCCTAGAGAAAACAACTAGAACAAAATCTTACCAATACCAAATGGATTACCTGACTTAGTATCTGCCTCAAGTACTGGTAGCACCAACATGCCCAAAATATCCCCCTAATACACCCTCCCATGCTTAGGTTCAAAATGAAATGTATAAAGGTCTCATTAATACCATTGAGTCAATGGAAGATCTATTGGAATCCATGGAAGGGAGGTGTGCTCTGATACAACTGGTATGGAAACCTTACCTTGACTGGATGAGTAATGTTCAACCACCACTAAAATTTGGGAACCTCGTATTCCAAATATTCAATGGATTAGGTTACCCAAAACAACATTTAATTCATTATGTGTCTTATTGTGATCCGAAGATGGGGATCCAAGAGAAACAAGATGTTGTAAAACACAGATAGTTCATGTGAACCCTACAATGTTCATCCTTTGTATGGTATACCAATTTTCTAGCTCGGTAAATAACATGATGGAGGACCTCATAAGGTAGTTCCTTTTTTAGTTCAATTCAGAATTTCAAAAAGCAATAGTTAGAGACCATAAGAAATGAAAATAGTGGAATAATTAAAGAGTCTCAGATTTCATGTCCAGATTAAAAGGTCTGACTGAATATCTAAACTGACTGCTTCCACAAGATGAGATACCTTCCATGTGAATCAATAACCTCTATGAAGATCTATGTACACCACTAATCTAAGTAAAATATACGGTTGGATTTTGTTACTTCTCTCTCATGTATCAAAGGATAGAATATTCTTTACAGTAGACTATAATCATGTCTCGTGAAACCCCATCGGCCCCAAGAAAAAAAGTGGGAAGAGATGAAGTGACTTTCATTCTGTTTAAGCCACACCAAAACCAACCCCAACTCAATGGCTTACACCGAATCATGCACGCCCCCTGGATATCAACAAAAAACCACATCTCATCAAGACGAGTGGAGGGGACCAAAGAGAAATAAATTCCAGGAATGAAGGAATAAAATTTATTCTTTTTTAGATGGCCATGTCTATGGATACTTCCATTCCACCATTAATTTAAACATTCTCTATCTACCAGATCCAAAGAGGGATAATGAAGTAGGTCTTGATGACTACCCAATTTTTTCCCTTCCACAAGATACATGGTCCTACAATTCATGAGTGTTTTGTATTCAAGGGCCTCCAACAATGAATGATAGATTCTGGGTACGTCAAGCTAGGACCAATGCCAATACAAGTGGAATATACTTATACCTCAGACCCAGATGAAGGAGGGGAGTGTAAAAATGATTTTGACCAATGGGAACATATGTTATATAGTTCAATGACCCTGAAAATAGTTAACTAATCGCATGGAAAACTCCATGATCATTTGAAAAAACTGACTATACATACGATAGCTTCTGATGTAACACAGCTGACATCCTCAACCCCACAATCCTCCAATGGTCGAGAATCGAAGAAGAATTCTAACTAGAAAGGCCGAGAGAAAGTGAAACAATAAGAAACTACACAAAGGACAAAGCTATCATTGAAAATCTTGTATTTTATAAAATCAAATATAAAGATATGGGAACCTACCCATCAAACGAAACCAACAGAAGAAGTTGATTGGGTAGAAAAATGATTATATGGGGAACTGATCTTCGGATACATTAATGTCATTCACTTAGTGGTCCCCTTCATTAATGAAGAGTGTGGAAATGAACATGAGTTCCCTTTACTCAATCAGGAAACTGGTGGAAGAGGTCACATAATCTTAGGATACCCAGGAAGACACTAGTGTGGAAGAAACCAAATATTTGGTAACACCTTTTCTCAAATTGACAACATTAGAGTAACTCGTGGAAGAGCCCTTCAGTGAACCCAATAGGATCAAGAAAATTCCCCTGCCCCTGTTGGAAGACACTCAGGCTCGATCATCATGTAATATCCATCTAAAGAAAAAAATTGTCCAATCATGCATGACATATGGGTAGTCATGCCCAAATGAACCCAAAAAGTACAGAAGCACCACCAGCTACTATCCGGGTTGTAATGTCCCAGACCCAAAAAACCACCAGACCCGAATAACCACCCAAACAGTGATAAAAAGGTAGGGTGTTATTACATTAGGCACACCTCCCCAAACACCAAAACATGCATACTAACAACGAGGGTATTATAGGTATAGTGTGAAGGCTCTACCCTCTCGTAGGATAATAATGATACTGGTCCGAGAAAAATATAATGTTAGAAGACTCTACAGTCTCGAACCAGACTTGCATAGTGGAAGCAGAAACAATAGAAATAAACAGTTGAAGCAATAAATTTAAACAACAATAGTGGAATGTAAACACAATGGCATGCTAAACCCCTTGTAACAACTACTAAAACAAAAAAATCATGCATCCATAGCAAGTCAATATATAATTGGGTGACAATGGATAACCAAAAGTAGCTATAATAAACAAGGTATGCATGATGGTATAGGAAAGAAATCAAAGAAATGTAAACTTTAATTAGGAAAGACCTCTAGGTCTCTACCATCTCCATCTGACAGCTAAAATAGTCCAACTCCTAAAGTTGGTCTCTTTCTTGCACGTAAATCCATAAATACATCACGCGTTCTAAAGGGGCCATGTAGGGTGTGAGACGAATCATAGTAGGATACCACCCAATGGTGCATACCTGATATAAGTGTTTAAGAAGGCATGAATTTTTAGGGAAAATAGTAACCAGTATGATGCAAAAATTAACACAAACTCCACTGAGGCTTAGCAGCCACCATGTAGCATCACCTGCTTCTGCGGATGATGAAATATCAGTCATGTAACTCGACACCATACGCCCAATGACACTGTGGGTCTCATGTACCAACGTATCGAAGGCATGCCCAAGAAGTTGTAAATTGGATGAATAACTATGTCTGTCGTCAAATATATAACCAGTGGGACAACAATGTCTTCCCTCAATAAAGTAATTAGTGAGACAGTGTTGTATGACCTCAAATAAATAATCAAAGGGACATCAATGTCTGCCCTCAAACCATGACAAACCTCTTCCCCCAACCAGATAGCCTCAACTCTATCCCCTAAAGGCTCCCCACCATTAACATCACTTCCAATGACAAGCACCCCAAAACCTATAGTATCTAAACAACAACTAATGGGGGCCTCTACCCACATGAGGGGTCAAAACCATCTCATCACCGAGTCTCTCTATGTGAACACTACTCAATGTTTCGGGTGAGCAGTAATCACCAAAATAAGTTCCCAACCCTCAACATCTCTGACACCTCGTGCCCCTGCAACCATGACACTCAAGTATAATGGCCGCACTATCCAATTAACGTTTTCCATTCCCAACCTGACAGTCACACTACCTCATGCTGACGTCTAGCATTCCCAATCCTATGGTCAGAATCACACAATGTAACTCGGGCCAAGACCAACCTGTGATCAGCATCACTCAACATTACCCAGGACATTCCCAACACAACCCGATGGTTCCAAAATATGAAATATCACAGATCACATATATGTATAATCAAAAGAAATAATTTAAACATTAAAAAAACTAAATAGTGTAATTTCACTATCTATGTGTTGTCCCATACCAACACCAAGGTCTTGGAAGCCTCAAACAATTCCTATCATCACATAACAAATTCAAATCATTAGTTTAATAAAAAATAATAATTTTAATACATTTTGGCATACCCGGTCAAAATGACCCAGTTGTGCAAAGACCCCTCGCTCGGTCCCGCTCAAGAAAAATAGGTAAAAGGGCATTCCCGATGGAATCCCATAGGTCTAACCATAAAATTAATATGAAATTGAAGTAAAAATAGGGTCTCACTCAAAAAACCCAAATACGCACAATGGCCACATTACCCAATATTCCATGAAAACACGAAATAATTTATGTGCCACCTACATGAAACTCCTAGACATAGGCATGTTAGATATCGATATCCAATTAATTTCAAATCTTTATAGATCTAAATTTATGTCAAATCCTGGAAACACTGCTCAGAAGAAATTTTCGGTGTGTGAGGCAAAGAAACTAGAATGAAAAATAGTACGCAGGTTTAGCCCTCCTAATACGATCATGCATCCACTAACAGATTGAAGAATAGATGTTAGATGATGATTTTTGGGTAGGAATCATTCTTCAGAATTTTGGAATGGACCTATAATGAATTTGTGGAAGAAGAAGGTGTTATACGAAATAAGACACGATGTTCTTTCATTAAAGAAAAAAAATACATGATGTTTATAAAGGACAACACGCCATGTTGTAGACCTGTACAAAATATGACTTTTGCATAGATTCCCACATGGCATGGATGCACGACATGGAATGACACACAGCTAGGACTCAGTAGGTACGCAGAAAGAAAAATACACGGTTTTTCAAGAAACACTACACGTTGTGTTGTAGAAAATTCTGACATGGTCGTCACACGGTATGTACTCGGTGAGCACGTGGCCAGTACATCCCTAACCTATACATGGCATGTACTTGGGAGTATAGGGTATGTGATCTAGAATTTTCAAAAACATCCCAGAATTTCCTAGTTTTCTCAAAAACATGTCAACAATTCAAACAGGTTTGGGATTTTGACCCATTCCAAAAACTCGGGTTCTTACAGTCTCCCCACCATAAGAAATCTCATCCTGAGGTATCAAACAAAACCTAAAGATAACACTAAAAATACCACCCCAATTAAAGTAACCCAGACTACCCTAGTTTCAATGGTTCTAGATAAATTCTTCAAAGGGACACCCACCTTAGGAACTTTCTAACTCAGTCTAAACCTTACAAAACTCAACAAAGAAAATGTTCATTAACCTATTTCCAAACTCACGGTCCTCTCATGACACTTTGTCACATCTTTACCTCATTGGTTCTCCCGTTTCATTTCCGAAACACCAAACGTATCCCGTACCACATCAGTTCCCACCTCCATGAGGTACTGCATCCCATGGATGCTCAAAACTAACATGGTGACTAGAATCTCATGTAACCCGCATGTTAGATGATTTGATGCCCACAACACCTCAAGTGACCCACATCCTTGATGCCTTGATGCCCACGACACCTCAAGTAACCCAAATCATTGATGAATATGATGCCAAAATTCTCATACATATATATAAAGATGTCATGCACCTTATATGGCACCAATCCCACTAGAAATCATTTTGTCATTCTATATAAATCTTGTGCACCTCGTGCACTAAAAGTTGATGTTTCCCAAAAGGCCATGAAAAAACAAATAAAAACCAAACAGATCACAAAAACACCCTCATTGTACCTCTAACTATATTTGGATCACTAGCCTGTTCAGCCCCTAGTAGCTCCATGATGTGCACCTGACATATAGTATGAATTTCTGATGCCCGACCTCCCTGCAGTGCTACTCCAGTCACTAGACACTGACCCCTTAGCTGGGTCCCACTATATATGTCACATTCTTCACATGTAGGTAAACCTAAGTTACCATCACTTGTTACCGAACCTAAACCAAATCTATATTCCACCGTCTGTCCTGGTACCTTCCTGTCTGCTGACAGAGAAGGATTCCTACAAAACCTCTCTAGATTCCTGACCTATCAACATTCCCAGAACTCTTTTGGAGGCTTATCACACATAGTCTGAACACGACCTGGCATTCCACACTGGAAGAAAACGACTAAAGAAATGATATGAGGTGGTCTAGATGATTCCATGGCTTGACTGACCTACGGGAACTCATCCCATCGCCTCTTCTTACTATCTGAATAATCACATGAAGCCGTCACCTGGAAAACCTGGGGCCGATCCATCTCGTTTCCCTCTGCTATGAGTGCCTGATTCAATGCATCTAATAATGAACCTAGCCTAATGATATTTACTAGGATCAAAATAGTGTGTCATAATACATCCTCAAAGTGCCTCACCCTTTCCAAGTCATCGCTTACTATACCTAGTGAAAAGGGAGATAGCTCAGTGAATGTTTCTGTATTGTCCATGACAGACATGTCGCCCTGATAAAGGCTCAAGAACTCCAAAGCTCACTCTTCCCTCATTGTCTCTGGGTAAAAGTGCTCAAACATATGTCCTCAAAGTCTTTCTAAACCAGAACTTTGTGTCTGTGAGCCTGAACCTACACATCCCACCAGCGCTTTTCTGGTCTTCGCAGCATGTACGTTGCCAGCTTGATCACCCACCCTAGAGGTGTCTCGAGCTGCTCAAAGATCAACTACATTCTCTCAATCCTCTTTTTAGTCGCCTATGGACCACCCTCACCCTGAAAAAGTGGTGGGTGTTGTGACTGGAACTCCCGCATCATATATTCCATAGATGTTTGGGTTCCCTGCACACCTATGTCAATCCCCTATAAGACACGTACTAGACTAGACTGGAGTTGCTCTTCGACCCATGACCTGAACACTGCCAAACCCTGAAATTTTCCCTCCTTCTCTAGATCCTGACTCTAGTCGTGTCTAGGAGCCTATATCTTGGGATCAGGCTCTTCCTACACCAGATCTTGAACCTGATCCTACTCCTATGGCACTATACCTTCTCCCACCTGATGCTCCATCTACGTCATCCAGAAGGAACCTGCTGAATAACATAAATGGTTATACAACCCATATATTTATACATACTATATATTCAATGCAGATAAGGAAAATAGTAATGAGGAAGAATATAACAACTAACCTTACTCTCCCTTACCACAACCCATGTCCACAGCATCTCGACCTCATGGACACCCAACAAAGCCAAGTATCAGTTATACCTCGGGCCATGCTTGTCCTGACAACAACCATTCCCTCAAACCAATTACCATGTTGCCCAATCCTTGTGATCAAAATCACCTCAACTATAGTACCTACCTTCTCATACAAGAGTCAAGCCAAAATCTCATGCCACATGAAATTCACAATATATAAATCCTGGCATAGTACATTGAAATAAACAAGAAATTCTATCAGGAATTCCACTTATCACATTTCAAAAGCATTCAAATAATGGAATTTGATATTATTCACGTGGTATTATCACTTCACAAATAATTCTTAAAGTTATAAAATTAAAATACAATAAAAATGTGCTTATAAAAAAATCATGTTACCTAGGCTTTCCATACCGAGCCAAGGTCCACATATCACAATCAATAACATCAAACATCAAGTGAGCCACTGAAGTGGAAATCATACAAACTGTAATATGTGAAAAAGAAAAATAGTAATTTCCACCAAAGGAAACTTGGTCCATCTCTCATACCTAGGGCTTCAAGCTCCCAATCACGAGGAAGAAACCATGTTCCAATTACAACCTATCTCCAGTCGACCACATACCAAATAGTAAACCAGAAAAAATAAAAAGAGTAGTCTCAATCTCATTAGTATCCAGAAAAACACTACTACTAAATCCTTATCAAGAACTCCTTTGATACCACTTGGTAGTGTCCCGAACCTGAAAAACCACCAAAATATTGCTAAATGAGTCATGTGTTACTACCTTAGGAACACCTCCCCGAACGACAAAGGATGTTGACTAGCATAGAGGGTCTAATAGGTATAGGGGGGAGGATATACCCTCTCATATGATAATAATGGTAGTAGTCTGAGAAAAATATCATATTAGAAGACTCTAAAGACTCTAACTATACCTTCATAGAAAGATAAAAATCATTAGATATAAACAACAGAAGAAATAAATATATACAATAGTAGTAGAATGTAAACAAAACAACATTTTTAACCCCTTGTATCAACTACTAGAATAAATAAATCATGCATCCATATCAAGTCAATATATAAAAGGGTGGGAATGTCTAACCAACAGAAGTTATAATAAAAAATATAATCTTGATGGTACAAGAAATAAAGAAAAACATATTATACCCCATTTAGGAAAGACCTTCAGGTCCCTAACATCTCAATGATATTGCTAAAATAGTCCATATCTTGAATCGTGTCTCTTTCCTACACCTAAATCCATAAAGTCTGCACACATATCGAAGTGTCTATATAATGTGTGGGACGAAACTCGGTAAGATACCACCCAACATTGTGTACCTAATATAAGTGTTTAAGAAGGAATACATTTATATAGAAAATAATAACCTGTATGATGAAAAAACACAAACTCTATAGGTTCTCAGTAGCCACCATGGGGCGTCGCCTCCTTTGGCCAATGCTTGAATATCTATCATGTAACCCAACACCATGTGCCCCCTGACAGCATGTGTCTGAAGTACCGACATCCCGAATGCACGCCCAAGATGTAGTAACTCAGAAGAAAAATGATTCCTTTCCTCAAATAAGTAATCAGAGGGACAATGATGTCTGCCCTAAATAATGTAGCTAGAGGTACACTGATGTCTACCCTCAAATCAGTAACTAGAGGGACAATGATGTCTACCCTAAAACCATGGAGAGCCTCTGCCCCTAACCAGATATCCTGAATGCTATCCTCTGAAGGCACCTCACCATACATGCATCTTCCTATGACAAGAACCCCCAAACCAATAGTACTTAAACCGCAACTAATGGGAGTCTCTACCCACAGAAGTGGTCAAAATAACATCATCACAGAGTCTCTATGTGTGAACACTACTCAATGTTTTGGGTGAGCTGTAATCACCAAAATAAGTTCCCAATCCCCAACATCTCTAACAGATCGTGCCACTATGACCATCTCGCTCAAGTCCAATGGCCCCTCTATCCATGTAACTCGGTCCATGCCCAAAATGACTATCACACTTCCTTATTCTGACGTCCATGATTCCCAATCCTATGGTCAGAACCACCCAATGTAACATGGGCCATGCCCAACCTATGATCAACATCACTCTACAATACCCAAGCCAGGCCCAACACAACCTTAAGGTTTCATTATATTCAATATCACACATCAAATTTATGTATAATCAAATGAAATAATTTAAACAGGCACAAAAAAACTAAACAATTTAATTGCACTATCTATGTGATATCCCATACTAGAACCAAGGTCTTGGAAGCCTCTATCCATTCCTATCATCACGTAAGAAATTGAACTCTACAATTTAATAAGAAATAATGATTTTAACTCATTTTGGCATACTCGGCCAAAATGCCCCAATTGAGTAACATCCCCTCGCCCATCCCCGCTCATGAAAAGTAGGTAAAAGGTCATACCCAATGGCATCCCATAGGTCTAATAAGTAATTTAATATGTAATAGAAGATAAAATATGGTTTCTCTCAAAATACCAAAATACATCCCAATGTCCGCGTCATCCAAAAGTCTACGAAAAAATGGAAAAAGGTATGAAACCCCTACCTAAAACTCATAGACATAGGCATGTACAATATCAAGATCCAATTTGAAGAAGATCTCCATAGATCTACATTTCCACCAAATCCCATAAAATCTTCTCGAATGGAATTAGTGGTTTGTGAGGCAGCGAAACTTAAATGAAAAGGGGTGAGTGGGATTAGCCTTCTCGATGCGATCCCACAAGCACTGACGAATAGAAGAACAAGCATTAGATGATGATTATAGTGTGGGAAATGTTCTTCAGAATTCTGGAACAAATGTGTTCCAATGTTTGGGATGAAGATATTTTTTTACAAAATAAGATTTGACACTCATTCATTTAAGAAAAAAATAAAAATACATGGTGTGTATATAAGACTACATGTTGTGCAGTAGCCTTTTCAGTAGTCTGAATTAAGCAGAGCTATCTAGACAAATTGAACATTCTACATAGGTCAACATATGTCTAGGACTCAGTCGGTACAACGAAGGAAAAATACATGGCGTGTCAAGAAACACTACACGCGGTGTAGTAGAGAATTCATACATGGTTATCACATGGAATGTAGTCAGTGAGAATAGGGCTGATACATGCCTAACCCATACATGGTGTGTACTTGGGAGTACATAGCGTGTAATCTAGAAATTTCTTGAACATCTCAAACATTCATAGTTTTCTCAAAAATATGTCAAAATTTCAAATTGTGTCAGAATTTTGACACATTCAAAAAACTCAGGGTCTTACTCTGGGGACCGGTACATCATCATCCACTGATCAAGCCCCTAATGTGCCTATGAAAGATCAACCCCAATTTTGGAAGTGCCAACCTTTTGATCAAAAATATGAACTTCTAAAAAATTTATATTTAGGTCTAGCCATGTTATCAATCCTGGATTCCCTAAACTTGGGAAAATATCTCTGATAAGTTCTTATAAATTCTTTTTTAATCCCCTAGGATTTTGAAGCCAATGTAACCACTAATTAAGTCTATCAAACAGAGGTTGATCAAGTGGAATTCAATTCCATCATCACCTTCTTGGTTTTAGATGAAGACGCCAATATATAGGGACACATCAAACCCATATATGTTTCCAACAAGTTAAATGATGTTGATATCCAAAAATTCTTCATCAACAATGGTTCTGGGGTTAATCTCATCCCAATATGGACACTTCATCGGCTGGGCTGTAACAAGGACGACCTGATTCCCTACACCACAACCTTGTTGGGTTATGATAAAAATGAGCATACTTTTCATGTCCAAATCAATGTCAAAACTCGATTGGGAAACCTTGTGGATGACTCATAATTTATAGTGGTATGAAAAAACATGACCTTGAACATACTTCTAGATAGGCCTTGGTTGTATCAGCATGCAGTGATTCCCTCATCATACAATAAGTGCATCAAATATTGCACTAATGGATATAGTGGAACATTCCACTCCCATAAGGCCCCATTATAATCTTTCGAGTCACACTATATCGATGAATGCTTCAATGAGCGGGAAAGGAAGAAACCCTCAATTGATGGGATTAATATAGTCACCACTCTAAATGGTTTGGAAATGGTCCTTGTTGAACCCTACATGAAGCTTAATTAACAATACATTCTTCCAATAAATTAGGGGGAGTGAATGAGTCCAAATTCAGAGATGTATTTGATAGTGCTTAGGGTTTTAGTCATGAACATCAAGAAAAATAGTATAGAAACATCCAATGTCCCCCAAAACAATGGTGAATGCTCATATAGAAATTATATAAACCTATATTCAGGGATATAGATAATCCTTATCTCACCCATTATGGAAAAGGATAAATAATGATTTTTTTCATTACCTTACACCACCCCTCCCGAAAATTCCCCATTGTCAGTCGAGTTATAATAATTTTCCACAGCCTCCAAATGCCAAAATTGTTATTCTTATCTCAACTATGGAGAGATAATATAAATAATTGTTTCCCCATAGGAATAAGATGGTTAAGAGGATTTAGAAGACTAATAATAAGAATACCATAGGGATTCCCCTCCAACATTTGGGTAGGGTGTCTCTGCCATCATTGATGATCTCGGAGAAATTAAACATGGTATCGAAGAAGAATTGTGTCCCACTCCAATAAGTGGGACCATATCTTATATAGGTGAAGAAGTATACACATCCTTACTAAATCATAATAGATATTTTATTTCCTAGAATTATATAAAAATTATAGGCCTCAATCCCTAGGTGTCCACTCACCACCTAGGCATACCAGAAGATCATCCGGGCTACAAAAAAGATGCCAAGAGGATGCATCTGACACATGATTCAAAAATCGAGATTGAATATTACAATATATTTAGAGAAAAATTAATTAATGAGGTACAATATCCCATATGCATGGAAAATATATTCCCATACAAAAGTAATTGGAAAATCAGAGTTTTCATTGACTTCCGGGATCTCAATCGGCAATGTATGAATGAAGAATTCTCGATTCAGATTACAGAATTATTGATCAATTCAACTATTGGATATTAGGATCAATACACCATGGATGTATATTTACATTATATCAACATACTAATGTCCTAATAAGATTAATAGGTTACCTCCATTAGGCCCCAAAGCTGTATTTTTCTATTACGTAATTCCCATTGGCTTGAAAAATGCGGGTGCCACATACCAATGGGCTATGTATCACATTTTCAAACCCATCATTAGAAGATTAATCAAATTATATGTTGATGATATAGTTGTTTAATTAAGAAAATTATTAGACCACATGGATGATTTTTAAACCGTCTTCCTTAGATTGCATCAACAATGTCTTAAAATGAACCCCTTAAAATTTGCTTTTGGTGTTAACTCATGGAAATTCTTCTGTTTTTTCTTATGAAACTCTGGAATATAAGTTTACCATGAGAATAAAAGGGATATAATTTGTATTTCACCTCCTATAAACGTTATAAAATGGATAGGAATTCAGGTATATCTTTCATACATTCAATGCTTCATAGCCAACCTTGCAAAAAAATGTTTTCCCTTAACTAGATTGATGAAAAACGGGGTCAAATATCAATGGAATGATGATATTAAAGATGTATTTTAAATCCTCAAGAAATATCACTTGATTTTTTCAGTTCTAATTCAAACCATTGATGTAAGACCACTAATTTTGTATGTGACTTCATTGGAGTGATCTCTAGGGGCCTTCCCCACAAAAAAGAATGACAGTGGTAGTGAAAATAGCCTTTATTATATCAGTCATACCCGGATTGATGCTAAGACTCGTTATTATAATATTAAGAAGTGTTGGTTGTCTTTGATCTTTGTGGTATTGAAGTTATTACATTACCTACGACCCCACAAAATCCATTTAGTCTCCTGTAGATACCTGCTTATGTATCTCAGTCATCTGATGTTGAATGAATTCTTGTCACGGTGGATGGTCATCCTGAAGTAGTATGATATATGGTTTATACCTTAGAAATGCATCTACAACCAAGAATTAGCATAATTCCTAGATGAAAACCCCTCTTAAGACATAACTCCATTGAATGCTGAACTACATATATAAGAACTGTTCTATGTTCAAAAGGAATCCCAAACATAGGAGATGCATTTTGATGGTGATTACAAAAGTCGGACCAAAAAATGGATTGATGACCCCAAGCTCAAAAAAGTAGGGCATGTAATCATAATCATATCTATTGAATTGGAAGCCCAGTCTTACTCCTTCCCACTATTGGATTGGTTCAAAAAAAATGATGTAGAGAACCATGCCATTTATTATTGGCCTGGATCGGGAAAATCAATTACAATAAGAACACTTAAAGATAAAAGGTGAATCATGACTAGTCATCAAGAAAGTAAATGGTGAGTATGATATCAAGTAGGAGTAGCTAATCCCATTGATGGTCCAAGTTCACGAGTTAATGGAGGAATTACCATTAAATCGAAAATTAACTCATGTCCCCTTGTCAAACAATTCACATGCTGATGCATTATCAAATGCATCCACCGCCCTAGCCAATCCAAACCTAGATGAAATTATCATTATCATTTCCCATAAGAAAATGGTCTTACTATACATTCGGGACTAAAAATAAGAAATTGACACGATTAGTCTCATCCCTAAGCTATATGGTTCTTCATCTGGTTGGATGACTCCCATTGTGGATTACCTTTGAAGGAGAGAACTCCCACTAGATAGAGCCATAAGGGAACGAATATTAAGATAAGAAATTATCTTTTTTTCTATATGATGGCACAAAGAAGACCTTTATAGGAGATGCCTTGAAGTAATACTTCTTAGATTCATTAATGGAGAATATATTTCCACCGTTATGAAGGATGTGCATGCCAAATATTGTTGTTCACACCAGTCTGGATCCAATCTATCTTATCGAATTCAATGAAATGGATACTACTAGACCAAGCGACCCATTATTGCATTGAGTTCACTAAAAGTTTCATTCCTATCAGGATCATTCCAATTTCACCCATTGACCCCCAAAGTTACATTACACAACCAAATATTCCTGTCCATTTTACATATGGGGAATGAAAGTCTTAGGACCATACCCCCCCACCACGACCAAAAAATTAATGTATATCCTCACATTTACCGAATTAATTTCCAAATAGGAAGAATTTTTAACACTTTAATAGGTCGGTTCAATATGAATTTTCAACGTTGGGAATGCCAATATCATCCCCATATTTGGATTCCCTCATTCTATACTAACGAAAAATGGCAACAATTTATGCACAATTTAATTGGATAATCTATATCAAGAGTATGGAATCAAGGCCAACCATTCATCCCTCTACCTTGCAGCAACTAGAAGACATATAGAGGCCTTCAATAAGACCCTATCCGACATACTCTAGATGATGATAAACAAGGACAAGATATCATGGATGAACAATCTCTTCCATTCTCTTTGGGCTTAGTAGACCATGACCCACACTACCACCCCAGCAACCCTGTACTCATTAGTATATTAGATACAGGTGGTTCTAAAAATATAATTTCATCTACCATTACTCCATGTTTCATTCTGTGATCAACGATCCATAGAAAAGAAATCCAAAAAAATGGTTTGATGAGTTCGAGAGACTGGATGATGAAATATTGCAATCTTTTCACAATTTAGAAGTTTACCAAAACCGAATTGCATGAAACTTCAAAAAATATGTTATCCATCAATATTTCCTCACAGGGGAAATGATGTTAGTCTATTGAAACTCTATGATACTTGGGAAGAAACCTCCAAAATTGGAGAAAAAATGGGAAGGACCATATGTCATACACAAGGTATACTTCAATAGAGAATATGATATAATTTTAATGGATAGATAGCTCACCATAGCTCCCACCAATGCAATGTTCATGAATAAATATTTCATGTATCCATAACAAATTCATCCATATCGCATGACGTTAAACTGAATGATGAAACCATCTTCACCGAATGATGTTAAACTACACACCCAAAATGTACTTAATTCATGACATTAAACTGCATTGTATGGTTTTCCTAACTACAAGATGTTAAACTTTAGGATATAACATGCCTTTCCTTTCACATCAGGTGATTCATAACCAAACAACAAGATGTTCAAATACTTGGTACCTATCATCCTATCCAAAATATGTTAAACCACAGGGTAAAATCATCTATACCACATGATGTTAAACTGCATGGTACCTATTTTCCTAACCACATGATGCTAAACTATGCATGGATCATTATGTTCAAATCATTTATTCATCACACGTGAGTTAGATCTGTGCTTGACAATGATAAAATGAACATCTTCATATGTGAGAGTCAGATCCTCATGGGAACCATATTTCTCCAAAACTATAGGTGACATGATTCCTATATGAACAAAATACATAGTGACTCATAGACTCTATATTCTAGGCCCATCCACAACCCACTCTAAATCCAAATTCCACCTCTCTATGTATGGGAAAGACCTTCATGCGGAGGTCTCTTCACAGATCTATGTATGGTTTGATTCCCCTCTGTCAATGGAATACATAGAGAATTATCGATCATACATCTTGGTTTAGTCGCCACATGATACAAAATGCTTCTATTGTTACAACAAATGCCTCTGCATTACATGAAAAATACATAATATTCATTTTTTCCCACACCAATAATTACTCATGTGAGCTAATGAATTTTTGTAAGGGATTCCCCATGAAAAACCAATAGTAAAGGTATGTGGCAGGACCACTACATCGAATTAATTTTTTAATAATTCCCTCATTTCACCTACATATGGCCCAGACCCCTGAAGTGAATTTATTTTAAGAACTATGTGTGGCATGATTCCTACCCCAATAGGACACGTAGTGATTCCCAAAGCCTACATACTTGTTCCCGACTACCATTTAATAAAAATTCCCCCTCCCTATGCACTGGTAAGACTTTCATAGGGATCATACATCAAGAACTATGAATGGATAGATTACTACCCTTACAGGATATGTAGTGACACCTAGATTCTACATCCTAGTGCATCCACCATCAACAAAAATAAACAAAAATATAAATGCACCATTTTCCTATGTATGGACGAGACCAATATAGGGAATTCCCTTCAATAACAACATGTGGCTTGATTCTTGCACTCCCATGATATGTAGTGACACCCATATTCTACATCCATGGGCCCAAATACCACTGTGAAAAAGTAAAATTCCCCCACGTCCTTCAAAAAATGTAAACATTTGAAGGAGATCCCAATTCATGATTCCTAAAAAAAGGAATTTTCAAAAGATCACCCCCTACATACGAGTCAAATCTAGATGGAGAATTCCATATTTCACAACTAATCAGGGTCTGGGAATTTCTCGCACTCTTGGATATACCATTTCCATCCATAAAAATCCAAGCCCGGAGAAATATTTGATCCTGATAAACCACCTCATCCATCAGAAATAGAAGGGAAGTTTCATGAGGAAATCATTTTTTTACAATTAACATAATTCCTTTGAGGATATGAAAATTTTTCCAAAAAATGGAATGTTAACCAAAGGAAAATTATTCAACCAGAGAAGATTTTCCTATATCTGTATGCCCACATCATTCATCCTATCCCATGGGTCTATATGGTCATGTTTAACGCTTTCTTCTCCCCATCCCGGCTGAGGTATGCTAGAATATTCCATCCTGATTATCTAATACATACTCATGATTTTTATGACAATTATTTCCCATGAAAGGATGTTAAAATGTTCTTCAAGAATCCTCCCCTCAAGATGGTAAACTATATAGCCTAAGCGTTATTACCGCATGACATTAAACTGGATGGCATAATAGTGTTTTAAACGAAGAGGATATCACATCCAACAAAGGTCCCCATCAATGTCGCATCAAAAAACTATGTATGTCTTGATTTTTTTTCTACACAGTATATGTAGTGATCCCCTAATTCTTATCACAGTCTATCCACCCTAAAAAGTGAAACAATCCCCCCTTCACATGAGTTTGACCTATGAAAGATTATTTTGGTGACAGATTATGTTTGGTTTGATTCCTATCATCCCATGGGATATCTAGTGACTCGTAGATCATGTGAACTAGATATGGCCAAAGAATACATAAAAATGTTCCCTTATCTACATGCATGATGATTTGAAGCATGGGTCTTCCACACATTACTTATTTTTAAGGCATTTTAATAATAATCCCATGTCCCTTCATTCATGTTAGGTCATCCAAATCCTCACCACATGATTATATACTAAATTTTATCTGAATCCTCTCTATATGATGTTAAACTATATTTTAATATTCCTAATCACATGTCTCTAAATTTCATGATAAAGTTTCCTTTATTTATGATGTTAAAACTACACAACATCACCTCGAATATAAAATTCCCCTATCCTTAGTAACGCCATTCCTAGGCCATGGATTAAATTCATTCCACCCCTTATTTCTCACACTAAGAACGACTCATGTGGTATTAGGGACCTCGGAAAGGGATTCCCCATGAATAAATGTAAAATAAATCCATAATGGTAGGATCTAGAGGCACAACCTTAAAAGGAACAATGGAATTTTCCCCATTACAATTGGGACTCCATGGTCCTAGCTACATGACGTTAAACTACAAAGTATTTCAAGAACCATGTTTGGATTCATTCTTCTCCACAAAGGATATGTAGTGATGCTAGAATAAAAAATTATGGACTCAACCATCCCCCAAAAGGAAATAAATATAAAAAATACTCCTCCCCATATATATGGACATGACTTATACAGGGATCCAAATCTCAATAACTCTTCCCAACCTAGTTCATGCCATTACTAGACACGTAGTGGCATAAATATCATCAAAATTTGGGTCCATCTCTAACACAAGAATAAAAATGTCATACCCTACATACGAGTCATATCTATGTAGGTATGTTCCCAATTCCCTGGGTAATCATAGATTGAATGTTTATAATATATTCAGACAAATTATTTACATCTGTAAAACTACAAGATTCGAGCAATATTAGATCAACATAATCATCCATGGCCATTGGAGATGGAGGTTTAGTGTCCTAAAGGAACCTTTGTTTGACTATTAACACAATGCCCTGATGGATCTGTATATGTTTCCCACAATATGCCTATCAACCAAAGTCAAATTCATCTCTAGGAAATAATTTTCCTACATCTATGCACCCAACGACTTCCATGTAATATCCAAGTTTCCACACATCTTGATTTGGTACTAAAGACATAAAATTTAAAATTGTGAACCAATTTTTTTTCAATCAAAAAATAAATCATAAAAAGGAAATAATGGATAACTTACATACCCAAGAAGATTTTAGGTTTATAGTTTTAGAGAATTCAAAAAAAACACTATGAAAAATTGGTTCCTAAATAACTAGTTCATAAATAAAAATAAACTATCTCTCACTATGTATTGTTATTGTTATTTCACCTTAATACAAAAAATATCATCCTTGTGAAATAAGTCTATGGAAAACTCATTAAACATCTTTCCTCTTATCTTGGGGAAATGAAACATATGAAAGAGTGATGTCAAATGCTCAGTAAGGGTAAAAAAGAGAGATCCCTAAGCATAGACATGAACATACGGATATGATAACATGATAATAATAGTATAATATCATACCCTATATATAAAAGATCATTAAATGGAGTCATCGAATAAATATAGAATGTTTATAATACATGAATCACAAAGAAATGAATAACATAGTCCATGGAATCATAAGATATGAATATGCCATAGAATTTATGGTAGAAATATAAGAACATAATATTATTTCCATAGTAGCCAGGGATACGATTCCAATACCATCATAGTGGAAAAAGTGCTATACTGAACAATGTTCACTCTTCCTTCCCACCATGTACTATTGAACTAGATTTACTTATCCTTCCATCCCTTTATTACAGAACATGATTTACATCATATTCCAATCATGTCTATATATTGAGATATAAATCATTACCCAATGAATTGGAGAGAGATATAGGTTCCACCCATCTCATAATAAAATCACCATTATGTGAACCATAAAAACATAGATCATTCATAACCTGTGAAATGAAATGGGTTTTCTTAAAACACTTCATCATAGCATAACTCATGGAAAAGAAACAAAATTCATAAGTACAAATACATTATAAATTTAAACAATTTAAAGAATAATAATAATGGTATTATTGGTTTATATATATAATAAATCATAAGTTACATCACATAACATAGTCTTAGATGGAAAATAATTTTGTGAGAAATCTTGAAAATAGTTCTTGGGGAAAATTTCCCCTTTTCAAGGAAATATGATTTTAAAAACATAATTAATTTATGGAAAACATTTTCATGTAAATATATTTTAAAAATTATAATGTAACACTTTATATCATTAAATATTTAATTAAAATCATTTTTGTTGAAAATGAGGTGAATATGTCTTTTAAAAATATTTCTTGGGGAAAATAATCTTCAAACATTTCCAAGTGACCCATACCACTTTTAAACATTTGAGTCACAATCCCCATGAAAAAATAAATATAAAAGAATCTTATAATACCATAAAAATAAGTATATTACTGATATAAATTTTCAAATGGTAGTATATAGACCTCGTATAAGAATATAGGTGCATAATAAAACAAGAGTCTCAAAGAAGGAAAATAGAGACAAAAACTATCTTAATCATTTGGTAACTTTTGAATAGTGAAACCCCTTGAAATAGAGATCATCAAATGGATATTTAAATATCTATAAATTAATTTAAATTTCTCATATTATACATTCATGGATATTATGTACACCACACAAAAGAAATGAGTGGAGAATAAGGCATGTATCTCAAAGAAATACAATGTGAGATGAAATCCCCTTACCTATGGTCGGGGTTCCATTCTACTTGTAAAAAACTCCAATATAATTTATTAAAAATTATTATTATATTATTCCAGAACTATTTTTATTTTTATGATATCATATAAGATCGTATCATCACCCATTTAATAATATTTAATTATTACTCTTCTTTCAGGTGTTAATTTTTTCAAATTTTAAAAGTATGTTTTATTGTATAAGTCCAAAATATTCATCATAGGTTATAGTAATATCATTTACAGAATTAAATTAAGGTATTATATATCATATTTATAAATTATATTCATTTATTTAATCATTCAAGAATAGTGAAAAAAGAAAATGAATCTAATCACATCATGGAGATGGTAGTCTGTACGTAAAAAAACAATTGTATCATTTACTTATTAGTAATAATTATGGAAGTGAATGGTATATGTTTTATTTAAAAAATAAATATCATTTTATAATTATTATATATTTCTATTAAATCAATAAATATATCCATCCAAATAAATTGGTGATAAAAATAGATTACAACACGGTGTGGAGATGGTAGGACATACGTACGCAGACATGGTGATTTAATTTTTTTAGGATGGACAAAATGTGGAATATGGTTATTACATAATTATAAAAATATATCAGTATATTGTTTATAATATTGTTCTTACTTTTTAATGAAAATAACTCATGAGAAATAATTATAAGAATAAAAAATATGGAAGAATCAGTAGAGGATATTACATCTTCTTCGATGATCACTCTATAAATCTCCTCCCGGGAATAATAATGTTGGTTTTCTAAGAAGAAAAGAACCTATATAATGGGACTATGAATCTTTATAAGGGTAATGGGAAGAGTTTTTTAGAGATTCAAGGCTTAAAAGGGTGTGAATATTTGAGGTAGCAGGTTCCCTTCTATATTTGAGGTGAGGGAACTTTTGGAATTTCTGAAATTATTAATTTATTATACTTTCAAAATTAGTCCAAATACCTTCAAAATGCGATATATTTGAAGATAATATATAATGTGATTGAAATATCATCAAAAAATAATATTTACACATGTTTTGATGTAAATTTAATCCTTATATTTTCAATTGATCTTTATTTATCTATTTTTAATTTTTTCAAAGGTAACAACTTTTCTACTAATAAATGTTTTAAATTTTACTTATTTTATTTAAAATAAACCATAAATGAATAATTGAAAAATTTTATAGCATATTATTATTCTTTTTTATTTTTGAATATGTCTTATAATTTTTAAATTATTTATTAATATATTATTCTGACAAAATATCTATGGTGTCAATTTTGACACTATTCATTTCATGGATTTTTAAAAATAACAATATAAGATGATAACCTATAAAAATATTTATTTTATTATATCCTAAAAGGTTCAGGCTAATCTATAAAATTAATTGAAAATAATATTTATCTTAGATTATATTTATTTTAATATTTTTTAAATCATTCATTTTATATTTCCCTTAATAAAATAATTACTTCATCATTTTTTATTAATTATTAAATATGCATATTTTCACAAAAAATTAAAAATAAAATTACCTGATTTAGATAAAAAATCTAGATTCCATAATAGTATTTAGAGATGAATATATCTTTTTTTAACCCTATATTTAAAAAGATATTATATAATATAAATGAAGGTGACAACTTTTAATCTACTTCAATTAAAATAATATAAATTTCATAATACTTTATATGTCGTTAAAAATGGTCAATAAATATACCCATGGATTATTATGGTCTATATATACTCGACGAATAATATTTAATCAAGTGTTTTGGACTATTATTGGTTATTATCGTTTTAATAAAAATTTGTTGATTGAATTTTCACCAATTAAATATTTTCTACATCATCATTGTAGAAGCCTTTAAAGTAATTATTTATTACATAAAATAATAAATAAATTACAATGACATAGATAATTTCATTATATTTCTGTAGAATATTTATAATCTAGTATTATCATTTCTATAGTTATATTAAATTTTTTATACTTATAAGAAATAAGATGGTGGCATTTCATCACTTTCGTGTCACTTTCTTTTATTTTAATAATATTTATATCTTTTTCATGGAAATAAGTCCATTAAATGATCCAATTATGATCCTTATGTTTTAATGTTATATTGTTATTGATACTATAGAATTTTTTCAGGTTTTAGGGTAATTTTATTGTCCTTATCATATTTATTTGTTACCTAAATTACCTGATTAACCTTTAACAATGTTAATTAAAAATTATTGTAGTTAGTATTCAGAATATCCCAAAAAATAAAAGTAAATTTTTAAAAAAATTGGACCCACTGATTCAAAATGCGAGATCCATTTCTCAAAATGTGAAACATAGATGTTTTACTAATTAAATTAAAATTAATCCCATTGCAGGAATGAGAAAATGGGTTTTAAAGAACTAAAAACCATCAAAAGATTGACATGTTTTTATAACAAACCTCAATATGAATATACATAAAATTAAATAAATTGGATTAAATAATAAAAATATAATCTATTTATACATTAAAAGAAATTAAATGGATAATATAATAATATAAATTAATTATATGAAAAGGAAGTTTTGAATTAAAATGCAATATTTTTCAAATAATCATTAAATTATAAATGTTTTCATAAAAATACCAAAACATTTCCCAAACTAAATTTTTATTCCAATATTACTTATAATAAGTTTATTTTTACAAATAGAACATATAAATGTGACAAAAACAATATTTAAAATGGGTACACCATCAAAATGTGACATAACTACATGTTTTAAAAAATACATCTTATATCCTAAAAATTGAACTTGTTCCTATATCATTTCTTGAAAACCTATAGCATAAATTTTAAACATTATATTGAATATATTAAACATATATTTCATTATTAAAATCAATTAATTGTGATTTTATTATTTTATAAACTCACTTAATTTGAATATTTTAGAAAAAAAAATTCTTTTATATAAAAAATTTGTTATTTTCATTTATAATCGATTTATCAACAGTGAATTAATAAAATTTTCATAATTTAGTTAATACTATTCTTATGTTCTATTATAATTATTACTTTATAACGTAACATAATATTTATTAATTTTTCAAGATCGATTTTTCACAAAATGAATTCAATTAAAAGAACATGAAATTTTGGGTAACACAAGCCACACATAGTGTTGTGTATACCGCAAGAAAAAATGGTGTTGTGTGTAGTGAAAGATAATATTTGTGTATAATAGAAAAAATGACATCAATGAAATTAAAAATAATATATCTCATAAAATCATGGGTTGTTACATTCTACCCAATTTAAAATGAATTTCGTTGTCAAATTTTGTAGGGTTTGTAAAACGATAAAATCCCACATCGTAAAAAGGATTAATAAAACTATAATTTTATGTTTAAGAAATGGAAGAACTGTGCTTACCTGAGAAAATAGATACTAGGGTCCCATATATAAAATCCATGATATGGATGAAAAAACTGACCATCGAGTTCTGTTGGAGAGTGATAGAAAAAATTGGTAGGTTAATGTTCAAAATAACAAAACTATATATTTTTTGGGGTTAAAGGGTCATTGATTTCATAGTAGGAAATGTAAACGGTAAACCTTGTTAAGGTATTTTTCATATTTTTGAGGTATTATATTACTACCTAGAATAATATCATAATGACATATACATACTTTATATTTATAGTTTCGTCCTTTAATCAATTTTTCCCCAAACCTATTTTTCCTCCAAACAATGAGTATTTGAGATGATTTTTTCACACCTAAAGCACCAGAATCGACATCAAGAGAATCACATAATAAAAAAAGGAATAAATATATATTTATCATATCTTTATACATTAACTGAAACTATTAATACCAGATAAGATAATTCGCCAAAAATAATAAAGCAAATGTGATAAAAAACTAATTCAATCTCAAAAATTCAATAGTAATACCCAAAGGTCCAAATATACCATTCAAAAAATATCTATACCTAAAATTTACCAAAATTATCTAAACTAAAATTGAAAATGATAATTTATAAGTATTTTATCACAAATTCTTCTAGGTTTAATATTAACATTTTCCTCCAAATAATATAAATCAATATTTATGTCTCATACCTGAAAGTAATTAACCTAATCACATATTCTCCAAGATAGGTTAATCATTTCAATAAATAACCTAATTACCCATAAGTCCACAGCTAAAATAATAGATTTTTCCAAAATATAATCATACCAATACTCCTCAATTAAAATACCACTATATTCTATTGACCATAATCAAATAATTTTCCCAAAATAATGAACATCTTCAAAAATAATATTTATCACATAGACCATAAATCATTTTTTCATACTAAGGATATCCATTTGATAAAAAATAAGTACCAGAAATAAAAATATTCATAATACATCATCTCTTTTAACTTAAATTAAAAGGTCATACTAACAAGGGACTTCATGTAGGGTAGTGGTAGGCGATAAAGCCTTATCTCCCTTCGGTTGGGGGTTCAATTCCCACAGCCTTGTTCGACGTGATGTGTTATCACCCATCCAATGTGTTTTCATTTTTCTAAAACTAAATAGTTATTATAGCATACCCAAAATGAGATAAAATACTCAAAAATAACCATAACATATTTTAATCTCAATGGTTGGATCATACCTATAATTTTGTATCGCAAAAAAAATGCAATAACACATAATTAAATCAAAACCAAATGTCCCCAAAATTCCATAAGTCACCTTAAAAATTTATAACCTAAAGCCTAAAAAGGGGATATAAGACCCAAAACTTATGTTCCACCCTAAAACAATCATGATGGTATGAATTAATCATTAGAAAACACCCTAATCATCAATATTTTATAAAACCTGCTCAAATAAAAAATGTAATAGTATTGAACAAAAACATCCAAATTTGGAAATAAAGAAATAAAATTTTCAATTGTGACCCCATTTTTTGCATCAAAACATATAACATAAAATGTAACTAATTGATCACATACATAACCAAGGTCCTTTTAGGTTTAGAGTTTTAGAGAATTTGGAGAAACTCTAAGAAATATTGGTTCATAAAAACTATTTCATAAATAAAAATTCATTATATATCACTTTTTGAAGATTTTATAATTTCAAATTAGGTCCTAAATATCATCCATGAGGGCCCTTTGAGCCAAAAAATGGGCTTTCAAGCCTTGTATTCAGGCCACGAAGCCTTGGGCCTTCATGATATGTATTGGGTCTCCCTCTACCGAGACAAAAAGTGATATTTTATTTAATAATAAAATGAATAATCAACTGTAACCTTTAAATAAATCAATCTCATCCATGTGATATTCTTCTAGAAAAATCTCATTTGACATCATTCCTCATATCCTGGGGAAAAGAAACATAAGAATGAGTGAGATCACATGCTCAGTAATGGTAAACAAAAGAGATATGAAAACTTAAACATGAACATCAAGGTATGATAACATCATCATAGTAGTAAAAGATCATACCCTGCATATAAATGACCATAAACAGTTGTCATGGAATAAAATTGGATGTTTATAATAATGGATCACAATGAAATGAAGAATATAAACCATGAAATCATATCATATAAAGAATATAGGGAACCTGTGATTGAAAAATAAGCACATAATATTATTTCAATATTAAAAAATGCATCATTATTAGGGTCATCATAGTGGAAATTGTCCTATACTAAAATTATTTCACTCTCCATTCCATCCATATATTACTGAACCAGATTCACATGCAATTTCAGCCCTGTATTGCTGAATTAGATTTAGTTTTTATTATAGTCATTTCTATCTCATGAAATATTAATAATTACCCACTTAATTATAGGGAGATAGAGGTATCAACCATCTCACAATGAAATCATTATTATTTTTTCCATATGAACATTATCATTCAAAACCCGTGAAAGGAAATGGGTTTCATAAAACACTTCATCCTAGCATAACTCGTAAAAAAGAAACCAAATTCATAAGTACCAATCAATAATAGGTTTAAAACATCAAAAGAAGAAGAATAATTATATCATTGGTTTATATCCCCAATAAATCATAAGTGACATTAAATAACATGGTCTTATATGGAAAGTAATTTTGAGAGAACTCTTGAATACCATTCTTGAGGAAAATATCCATTTTAATATAAAAAATGTTTTTCAGAACCTCAACCATTATTTAAAACCATTTTGAATGAAAATTTATTTTAAAACATAAAATGTTACACTTTATAACATAACATATTTCTTTAAAACAATTTTCCATGAAAATGAGTTGAAGAGATCTCCTAAAAATATTTTTTGAGGAAAATAATCTTCAAACATTTCAAAGTTCCCCATAATACATTGAAATATTTGAATCACAATACCCATAAAATAATAAAATTAAAATAATCTTATAATTAAATTAAAATAATTATACTAATCTTATTAAATTTTAAATGGTAGTATATACACCTCGTATGAGAACACAGTTGCATAACAAAACAAGTGTCTCGAAGGAGGTAAATTGAGACAAAAACTACCTTACTCAATTGATAAATTTTAAACCATGAAAACTCATGAAATAAAAACCATAAAATGTATATGTAAATATAAAGAAATTAAATTTAAAAATTCATATAATAAATTCATGGGTAGTATCTACACCACACAAAATAAATGAGTGGTCAATATGGCATGTATCTCAGATAAATAAAAACATAGATGAAATTTTCATACCTTAGGTCGGGGTACCATTTTACATATCAAAAACTCCTATATAATTGATTACGTATTGGTATTATATTATTCAAGAACCATATTTATATTTATGATATCATATATGATCATATTATCAACCTTTTCATAAAATTTCATAAATACTCTTCTTTCTGGTGTTAATTGTTTCATCTTTTCTAGGAATGTTTAGTCATATAAGTCCAACATATTATTCATTGATTATATTAATATTATTTACATAATGGAATTAAAGTATTATATATAATATTTATTAATTGTATTTTTTATTTAATCATTCATGAACGGAGAATAAGGAAAATGAATCACATCACGTTGTGGGGTATATAGTCAATATGTACGCACGAGTGAAAATATCATTTCTTTAATAGTATTAATTATGGAAGTGAATGGTATATATGTTATTTGAAGAATAAATATCATGTTGTAATTATTATATATTTTTATAACTTCCATCAATATACCAATCCAAATAATGTTGGGACAAAAACAGATTACACTACAGTGTGGAGATGGTAGGACATAGGTACGCACTCGGGGTGATTTCATTTTTCATAGGATGGATTGTAGGTGAAATATGGTTGTTACCTAATTATAATAATATAAATTCATAAAATTTTTAATATATTTTATTATATTATAATCGATACAACTCATAAATAGGAAGTTGTGTAAGAAATATTTTGAAAGAATTAGTAGATAAGATTACCTCTTATTCAACGATCACTCTCTTAATCTCTTCTTTGGAACACTAGATTTGGAATTTTGAGAAGAAAATAACCACTAGAATGTGACTAGGGATGTTTATAGGGTAAATGGGCATATAATTTTTCAAGATTCATGGCTCAAAGGGGTGTCAATATTGGAGAGAGTAGGTACTATATTATAATTGAGGTGTGGGGAAATTTTTGAATTTAGGAAACTATTATTTTATAACAATTTTTAAATCAATCCAAATACCTTAAAATGAGATATATTATAATATAATATATGATAATATTTTAATATCTTAAAATAATAAAATTTAGACAAGTTTTTATGTCAATTTAACATAATATTTTAAATTAATCTTTATTTATATATTTTTAATTTTTACAAAGGTAAAAACTTTTCCAATATTAAAAGTTTCTAATTTTTCTTATTTTCTATAAAATAAACCATAAATTAATAACTTAGAAAATTTTCAATAATATTAATATTATTTGGAAATTTATAATATGTCTTATGATTTCTAAATATTTTAATAAAAGATTATTTTGAAAAAATATCAATACTGTCAATTTTGAAACTAATAAAATACTGGATTTATAAAAATATCAATATATAATGATAAACTAGATAAATTGTTTTATTATATAACTATTTCATACATTTCATCTGTAAAATTTAATTTAAATATTAATTATCCAAATTTATATTTAATTTTAATATTTTTAATACCATTGATTTGATATTTCCCTTAATAAATAATTACTACAACAGTTTTGATTAATTATTTAATATGAATATTTGTTCACTAAAAATTAAAAATAAAATAAAATGATTAATAAAACAATTTTTTATTTAATAAGAGTATTGATAGATGAATACATCTTTTTTTAACCCTATATTTTAAATGATATTATATAAAATAAATGAACATGATAATTTTTAATCTACTTCAAATAATGTAATATAATATCATAATACTTTATATGTGGTTCCAAATGGTCAATGACTCAACTATTGTATTTTTATGGACAATATATATATAGAAAATAATATTGGGTCTATTTTTTATGTATATTAATGGTTATTATCATTTTAATAAAACATAGATGATTGATTTTTCATTAATTAAATATTTTCTTCATCACCATTGTAGAAGCCTTTATAGAAATTATTTAGTATCTAGAAATTATAAATAAATCACCATGATGTATATAATTTCATTATATTTATATAGAATATTTATTATAGTGTTTTATCATGTTTATAATAATATTAAAAGTATTATACTTATAAGATATAAGATGGAGACATTTAGCAACATTCATGTCACATTCAATTATTTAAAAAATATTTATATCATTTTAATGGAAAAAAGTTCATTAAATGATTAAATTCCAATCCTTATTTATTAAGGGTCTATGGATACTGATGCAATATAATTTTGGACGGTTTTAGGGTAGTTTTATTTTCCTGATCATAATAATTTGATACCTTTATTTCTTGATTTACATTTAACCCTCTTAAATAAAAATTATCATAATTACTATTCCTAATATCCAAAAATAATAATAGTAATTTATTAACCTAATTTGGTCCAACTAAATCAAAATATGGGATTAATATTTTAAAATTTTAAATATTAAGGTTTTGTAATTAAATTAAGCTTTATCTCATTGAGGGAATGAGAAAATGTGTTTTATAAAAGTAAAAACTATCAAAAGATTGACATATGGTTATATCAAATTTCAATATTAAATTACTTCCAATGACCAAAATTGTATTAAATGATAAAAACTAATATAATTTTACTTTAAATACAATTAAATGTATAATCTTAAAATATAAATTAATTAGATGAAAATTCTGTTTTGAATTAAAATGTAGTATTTTTCAAAATTCATTAAAATATGAAATTTATAAGAAAAAAACTAAAATTTTATCCCAAATAAAATTGAATGTTACAATTATAAATAATAATTTTTCTTACAAATATAACTTAATAATGTTTTAAAAACTATATTTAAAATGGGTGCACCATTGTAAGGCGACAAAACTGCATATCTTGAAAAATACTTCTATTATCTAAAAACATGAATTTATTATTATATCATTTTTAAAAATCATATTTGATAATGTTTAAACATTATATTGAATTTATTACAGATATATTTCATTAAAAAAACAATGAATAGTTGTTTTGTTATTTTATAAACTCTGTATTTTAATTTTATTTAGAAAAATGATCCAATTTATTTTAAAAGGATTTTAATTTTGTTTATAATTAAATGTTTACCAATGAATTAATTTTTTTTCCATAATTCAGTTAATATTGTTGACAAATATTGTTATAATTATTATTTATATGGTGACAAAATATTTAGTTGTTTGTTTACGTAATATTTTACGTAAAATAAATTCTATCAAAATA
Organism: Viscum album; assembly: GCA_963277665.1. NCBI lineage: Eukaryota > Viridiplantae > Streptophyta > Magnoliopsida > Santalales > Viscaceae > Viscum > Viscum album. The sequence continues at coordinate 2,122,862,704 of OY728120.1, forward strand.
ACTCAAAATTTTGTGCAACACAAGCCACACATACTGTTGCATATACCATAAGATAATGTGGTGTTGTTAGTAATGCATGATAATATCAGTTTAATTTATAAAACATGAAATCCAAGAAATTAAAATTAATATATCTCATAAAATCTTGGTGTGTTACATTCCAAGCCCCGTACCATTTCTCTCGATCCGAGAACCCTTAGATCCATGGTTTACATTTTCAATCCTACCCATTTTTTGGACATGTTGGGATATCCTGGTACGGTTATCATCCTGTTACATGGTGATACCATATAAATTTCCATATCACATGACATTAATATAGCATTATTATTGATACCCAATTCTATCTCTTGGGTATAGACAAGCCAAAGAATATATTTCCCCCAATATTATTGGGTGTGAAATAAATCCACACATGGATGTACGTTATGTATCTCTCACCATTGGTGAGATCATATGCAAGAAAAAAATTCCCCATTAAAGAATGTGAACCAAACCCACATAAGGATAAACATTAAACTATAAAATAACTATGTATGTCTTGATTACTATCATTATAGGATATGTAGTGATGCCCAAATTTCATATCATGGATCCTATCATGAAACAAATTTCTCCCAACATTCTTGTGTTAGGGATAGAACTATGTAGGGAACCTTCTAACTCATGTACCATAATATTGTCTCCAACCATTCTTAATAAATATAAAACTGATGGTCCACCTTTCATGTTCAGTAACCCCTTCAAAACCCATAAAATGTGTCCAGAAAGGTCCGAATCGCCATTACTATCCATGTCCATCAGGAATGGAAGGTCAATATCTTGAGGAAACAATTTTTTGGATATGAAAACAATTCCCAAGTGGATCTACATATGTTTCCCATAAAATTCCTATCAACCAAAGGAAAATTATTCCTCATAAGCCTCTTTTTCTACCTCTATATTCCACTATGACATTTACTTCTCACCACACTCTCGATTTCAGAAACCCCCTAAAAACCATTTACATCCTCTATCCCATTTCATGACTAAAAATTATAGAAAATTTATATTCATACTACCATGAAAAGGATGAGCCATTTACCGCCTTCTTGGTCAGAGTAAAATGAATTTATGTCAAAAGAATCAAATGTCCCAATTATAAGACATTAAACCAAACCATGTTTCATCCCTCCTTTACACAATCCAAATTCTTGTGAGATATGTTTCTCAACCAAAGCCAATGAAAATGTCCCTACTAATTTCAAACACCATTCCCTCAACATGCCACTCATTGTGGCCTTAAATGAATAAATAGAATCAAATCCAAATAAAATTTCATGTCCATCAAAAATGGAAGGTGAGTGTCCTCTGAATACCTTTGATTGACTCTCCACACAAAGCCTCAACGACTCTACATAATATTCCCACAAGAATTTCATGTGAACCAAAGGAAATATAATCCTTAGGAAATGATTATCTTACTTCCATATACCCCATAGAATCCACTCCCCATATCATATCCAATATCTAAAAACCATAAAATCTATGTCAATAAAAATACATCATTTCTGTTTGAAAGATATTGGGACATACTTAGTCAATGAGTCATAAATCGAGACCCATTCCCTAAAAATCATGGACCAAACTATTCAATGAAAAACATCAGTCTCGATATGTTATTTTTGGTCTAAAACATCAGCAATGATAGTCTAGTTTGCAAGACTTTAAACTTACCCTAAAAAAGAGATGAAACTCACTAGGATGAAAACCTACAAATGGAACCCTATAAAAAAGTCGAGTACCATCTCAATAAACCAAAAAATTGTATAATTTGAAAAAATATTATGAAATACAATATCTAAAGAGATAAAAATCTTATTATGTTGAAAACCCTCAAAGGGAGGCTTAAGAAAAAGTCATGTTATGCTCACTAATCCCACACTAATATTGGGTTTAAGGAAAAATTAGGGTAATAACAAAGATGAAACAATGTTTTAGGGTTTTACATGTAACCATATAAATATTCTAACTATGCTCACTGAGACCCTTGGATCCGGAAAAATTATAGTGTTATATGATCTACCATTCAAATCAGGAAAACTTCTACATTTGAATAGCCTCCTCTTCATTTCAATCAGAGATCATCTTGATGGGGGGAATTGCATGGGTCCAAAAAAATCCACATTGAAATTGAATAAAATTATATAAAACTCAGAAAAGGATATAAATAAAACCCTGAAGAATATTGAATAAAAATATTTAAAGGAATATGTAGTTCCGTGAAGAGAAAGTCCCTTTGGGGATCACCTACTCCTCATGACACACATGAAACCCCATCACATGCATCCTATTCAAGGATGGTGTAGAACTCATTGTACAATCATAGTCCAAATGTTTTTTACACTCATAGACACACCCTTATTAATATATTAAACTCTGTGTCCCCTATGATTTCAGATCTTCATAAACCTCCCTATTCATCATAAATGGATGGTCATTTCCCCAAGGATACCTTTATTTGGACTATGCGTACAATTCCCTCACAACATTGCATAAGTTTTTGACATAAAATTTATAACAACCAAATGAAAAATTCATCCACAGTAGAGGATTTTTCAACTTATGTATGACCTATTGGTTTCCATACCCCTTATCATTTCTCCTATTTTGAGGATCCCCAAGAACATGGTTTATGCTTTCCTTTCCTATCATGTTCATGGCTTGTTAGAACACCTCAGCCCGATTATCCTCTAGTTAATCAGGATTTCTATAATAATTGGTCCTCATCATATGACCTTAAACTACAAGACCCTATATTATCCTTATCACATGAAGTTAAACTATTTGATATTAGTCCCTAAAACACAATATTAAACTCTATTTTTATAATCCCTATAGCAAGACATTAAACTATGAAGCCTTTGTCCTAGAAAAATGACATTAAACTACAATATACCTCATATTACATTAATACGGGCACTCCATATGAGGTAATCCCCAAGAAAATTTTTAGGGAAGTGACATATCCCAGGCCTCTCCCACCATCTTCCTCATATTTTTCATCAAGCAGAGAGGGGAAAGTGCATGATTTTCCAGACCTACCACTTCCTATTGTTTCTCACACCAATCATGAATAACATTGGCCTAAAGATCAGTGGGGATCATGAAATCCACACCATTAACTAAAAAATTTGAATTATGAGAACTCTAATTGTATCTTTTACCATGATAAATAAGATACTTGTCCAAGGCCTAAGCTCATGTGGGTCTTCCCACTTGATTAAGCCTCAAATCACACCTCTTTAATGGGAATCTCCATAGAGTATGTCCCAACTGATGAATGAAATGGGACTCCTCTGATGTGTAAGTCCCAATCATCTCAAACAATGTTGTATTTGATTCTTAACAAACTAGGATACCTTAGAAACCACCATCCAATCCAAACCTAGATCCCAGATTAACCCTAATGTTCTCTAGTCCACACAACTGGTAGGGTTTTATCATCCGAGAAGACTGCATATATTATGGGTCCCTTCGGTCTCTTTGGAACAAGTACCAATTTAAATCTTGATTACGTATCTTCTAACTAGACTTCCTTGCCACACGACATTAAACTACACGGTTGGGTCCCTCTCAAAAAACCCTAAAGATGATGTGTCCATTTTAGTGGCACCAAAATACTTGGGTTCTGATTCCTATCATGACGATACATAGGACACCAATATCATGGGTTCGATCCTAGCATCAAAACAGCTCTCATCCCCCCTGGATGACGATAATATCAAGAGCGACATCACCACATAGAATACACCATAACTGTCTTAGTGAAAGACCAAGGGATTCCAAATTCTTTCACAAGAGGATAACATTGATGAAGAACCTTACATATTTATATATTTCACTATTTTTGGGGAAACTAAGATACATACATAAGATTCCAGACCCATGTATATTTTCGATTGATCTTGAAACCTAGGAGTAATCTACTGACACTTTCTTGTGAATGAACTAATTATTTACGAACATATGAATGTAACTTAATTATATAATAGTTTCCTAGAATATGTTACAAACGAATCCCAAAGGGTGAGATGAACTTAAGTTCCCATCCTGTCGACAAATTTGAGTCCTTAAGTGTTATTGGCCAAATCATCAAATGAGCACCTTCCTTTTGAAATGTGGTCCATTAATCATGGTTATTGGGGACTTTGGGGGTTTCTGGATCAGTTAATAAACCTATTGGAAACAATTTTAGGACATTATACCCGATATGGATAGATTTCACAAACACATAACCCCTTGAAATCACCCACAGTACAACTTAACTATGGAACCTTCCTCTTAAGATAAAAATGATATGCTGCCCAATAACAATTGCTCCATTGTCATTATTGTGTATGATGAACCATTTCGGTAAAAATAGTGTAGTTTAGGGGGTTTTGAGGTTTTATGGCTTCTATCGTTTATTGGGGATTATTACATTTTTAACATTTTTTATTTTTTTAGGGTTTTTAATTTTTGGATGTTTTCATGTTTTTTAGGAATTTAGAGAGGTTTTATTGATATAGTATTTTTATGGATTTTGGGGGTGTAAGGTATTTTATTATTTTTTGGTGCATTATGGGTTTTGGTATTTTTTTAGGGTTTTAGGGGGGTTGATATTTTAGTGTTTTCATAGGGATTTTAGTGTTTTTAGGGTTTTACTAGGGTTTTTAGTATTTTTTGTGGTTTCTTATGATTTTTAGGATTTTAAGGGTTAAATGTTTTGTATATATTTTTTAGGGGTTTCTAAGGGGTTTGGGGTTTTTTGTACTAAATTTTTAGGTTTTTGACTATTTTATTGAATTTTAGTGTTTATTTTTGTTTTGTGGGATTTTAATAATTTTCTAGGATTTTATAGGGGCTTTAGGTTTTTTTTAAAAAAATTGGGTTTTGATGGATTTAGGGTTTTAGGTTTTTTTGGATTTTTATCATTTTAACGGGTTTTGGGGTTCGTTATGGTGGTTTATGTTTTTAAGGGTTTTATAGATTTTGAGGTTTTTAGTGTTTCTACGATATTTAGGGGGTTTTGGGTGTTTTATAGTGTTTATCGTTCTTTTAGTTTTTTAAAGGTTTTAGGTACATTAAAGGATTTAGGGTTTTTAGTGTCTTTTAATGGTTTTTAGGGGTTTTAGTGTATTTATGAGTTTTTGGGTTTTTAGATTTTTTAGGTTTTTTAATGTTTTTATTGAATTTATTATTTTTATGGGTTTAGGTGGTTTTTTATATTTTAGGGTTTTTAGTTGTTTAGTGTTTTTTTGGATTCAATAGTAAGTTTTTTTAAGGGGTTTTGTAATTTTTTTTATTTTTAGGGGTTTTCATGGTTTTTGTGTTTTTGTGTTTTTTAGTTATTTTGTGTTTTTTGGGATTTTTGGGATTTTGAATCTTTTGGGGGGTTTTGGGTTTTTTGTGGGTTTTATTGTTTTTTGATGGTGCTTAAGGGAATTTATTTGTTTTAGGGGGGTTTTAGGGTTTTCTTGGTTTTTACTGAGTTTTTTGTGTTTTTATTGGGTTTTGATGATTTTTTTGGGTTTTAGGGATTTTAGGGATTTAAGATGATTTTAAGGGGATTTAGGGGTTTTAGGGGTCTTTGGGGTTTAGTAGGGGTCTTCAGGGGTTTTAAGATTTAGGGCTTTTATCAATTTACTAGTTTTAGGGTTTTATGGTCTTAATTGGTATTTTTTATGTTTTTTACGTTTTTAGTGATTTTTGTGTTTTTAGAATTTTGTGTTCTTAGGGTTTATCAGGATTTCTAAGGGTTTTTGGTTTTCTTATGTTTTTAAAGGGTTTTGGAATTTTTATAGGATTTTTTTTGGTTTTTAGATAATTCTTAATGGGTTATTATTTTTATTGTTTTTGAGTTATTAGGGTTTTATGGGATTTTTATGGATTTTAGTGGATTTTAGTGCTTTTTTTCATTTTAGGGTATTTTAGATTTTTATCATTTAGTTATAGTATTTAGGTTTTTCCAGTAATTTAAGGTTATTAAGGGTTTTATTATGTTGTTTTTTTTCATATTTTTAGTGGTTTTTGGGTTTTTGGGTTTTTATTATTTTAGTAGTTTTAGGGGGTTTTGTAATGTTTTATCTGTTTTTTGGGGTTTTCTGGTTTTTATGATATTTATGATTTTTTGGTATTTTAGGTTTTTTAGAGATTTAGGAAATTTAAGTGTTTTTATGGGTATTTTATGATTTTTAGGGGTTTGTAGATGGTTTTTGTTTTTCTAGAGTTTTTATTCTCTTTTAGGGACTTTTAGGGGTTTTAGAATTTTTTGGTGGTTAAATAGTTTTTAGGGTGTTTAGGGTTTTTTATGGTTTGAAGGGGGTTCTGAAAGAGTTTTTATAGTTTCTAGGTTTGTTACAGTTTTAAGGTATTTATAGGATTTTATACTTTCTAGTGTTTTTTCATGCTTCTAATGGTTTCTAGGGTTTTCTGGTTTCTTTGTGTGGTTTTTTGTTTTTAGGTTCATTAGCCATTGTGAGGGTCATTATTAATTTTCTGGTTTTTATGGTTTTTAGGGGGTTTAGGGGGTTTAATGGTTTATGTGGTATTTTTATGGGTTTTATGGTTTTTTAGGATTTATAGTGGTTTAAGTAATTTTAAGTTTTTTTTATTTCATTAGGTGTTTTTTTGGATTATTAGGGGGTTAAGGGGTTTTAGGGTTAGTTATGTTTTTAATCTATTATGGGGTTTAGGTGTTTTTTGGGTTTTTAAGGGTTTGGGGGGAGGGGGTTGGGTTTTTAGGTTTTTAGAGGTTTTATGAAGGACATTTACGGTTTTAATGGGTCTGGATTTTTTTAATGTTTTCTAGGGTATTTTTTTTATGGTATTTTAGGGTTTTTCGTTTTTTAGAGTCCTTTATAGTTTTTTGGGGTTTTTTGGTTTTTAGGTTTTATTTTTTGAAGTTATGGTTTTTAGGGTCATTTAGGGGTTTTATTGTTTTTAAGGACTTTTAGGGTTTTTTGGGTTTTAGGGTCCAATAGGGGTTTTATGTTTGTATGTTATTTTATATTTTATGGTATTACAGTTTTTAGGGTTTTATGGAGTTTTAGTGTATTTAGGGTTTTTAGGTTATTATGATATTTTTACGTTTTTTGGGTATTTTCAATGTTTAATGGTTTTGTGGGGATTTTTAGGGTAATTTAGGGTCTTGAGGGGTTTTTGTAGTTCTTAGGGGTTTTAAGGTTTTATGCTCTTTAGTGTTTTTATGATTTTTAGGGTATTTTATGTTTATTTATTTGGTTTTAGAGTTTTTATGGTTTTTTAGTTGTTGAGGTGTTTTATGTTTTCTAGGTTATTTATGGTTGGTTATGGTTTTTATTGGTTTTAGTGTGTTTTATGGGGTTTTTATATTTTTAGCATTTTTTTCAGGTTTTAGGGTTTTAGAGGTATTATAGTTTTTTCATGCATTTTTAGGTTTTTAGTGGTTTTACAGTAATTAGGGTTCTTTATGTTTTTAGGGGTTTTAGGGTTTATAAATATTTTTAGGGTTTTTAGGGTTTTTTGTATTTTTATTGGGTAATCCTTATTTATAGTGTTTTAGGGGTTTTATTGGGTTTTAGGATTTTTGTGGGTTTTAGGGGATTTAGTGATTTTTATGGGTTTTAGGATTTTTATGGTTTCTAGGGGTTTTGGTGTATTAAGGGGTTTGGGGGGGGGGGGTTTAGTGTTTTTATGGTCTTTAGGGTGTTTAAGGGTTTTAGGGTTTTTATGGATTTTATATGGTTATACAAGTTCTTTTAGAGTTTTATGAATATTAAGGTCTTTGGGGTTTCAAATTATTTTAGGGTCTTTTAGGGGTTTTATTTTTTTGGGTTTTTAGGGGATTTAAAGAATTATTAGTATTTTAGTATAATTTGGGGTTTTCCAGGGTTTTCAGGTTTTTATGAGTACAAAGGGTTGTTCAATTTTTTTAAAATTTTTAAGGTTTTCTGGGTTTTGAGGTTTTATTCTAGATTTTAGTTTTTTCAAGGTTTTTATCATTTTAGAAATTTATGGACATTATGTTTTTCAGGATTTTAAATGGTTTTTAGTGTATTTAGTGTTTTTCAAGGTTTTTAGGGTTTTATGGGTTTTAGTGGTTTTAAGTGTTTTAGGGATTTTTTATATTTTTAGTGTTTTTAAGATATTTTTTGGGGTTTAGGCATGTTTATTCTTTCTAGAGTTTTTTATAGTTTTATGGTACATTAATGTGTTTTATGGGTTTTAGAGTTTTAGAGATTTTAGGGGATTTTAATTTTTTTAGTGTTTTATGGTTTTTATGGGTTTTATGTGTTTCAATTGCATATTAGGGATTTTGAGGGGTTTATTTCTTTAAGAGTTTTTACGTGTTTTTATGGGTTTATAGGGGTTTCAGGGTTTTTGGATGTTTAGGGTTTTATGTGTTTTTATTTTTTTTTTGAATTTAAAGGCTTTTAGAGTTTTCATTGGGATTTTTTTTGATTTTTGTGGTTTTTTTGGATTTTTGGGGTTTTAAAACCCTTCATTCATTTTTGGGGTTTTAGTGTTCTGATGGGGTTTTTTGTTTTAGTATTATTGGGGTTTTATTTAATTTTATAGGGTTTTACATGTTTTAATGGGTTTTTTTGTTTTTCAAGGGGTTTAGTGCTTTTAGGTTTTTCAGGGTTTCATTTGGGGCTTTTGGTTTTTAGGTTTTTTTCGGTTGAATTTGAATTTTATGGTTATTAAGAGTTTTTAGAGTTGTTTTATGTTTTGAGATTTTTAGTGGTTTAGGGTTTTTAGGTTATTTTACTGTTTTTACTATCTTTTTGGGGGATTGTAGTGTTTGAAGTATTTTTAGGTTTTTTAGATTTTATTAGGGTTTTATGATTCTTACGGGGTTTTGGTATTTTAGGTTGTCTAAGAGTTTTTTGGGACCTTTATTGTTTTTCGTTCATCTAGTGGTTTTTAGGGATTTAAGGGTCTTTATGGTTTAGAGTCTTTTAGTGGTATTTATGGTTTCTTTGTGGTTTTTAGGGTTTAAGGTTCTTATGGTCATCATGGTTTTTCTTTTTTGTAGGGGGTTTTTGTGGTTTTTATGGGTAATTAGGGGTTTAGGGGGTTTATGGTTTTTATTGTTTTGTGGGGGGTTTTATGATTTTTATGGTTATTATTTTTTTATGTAGTTTTAAGTGTTTCAAAAATTTTATGGGTTTATGGTCTTTTGGTTTTACTAAATTTAAGGTTTTTAGTATTATTAGGTTTTTTGGGTTTTTAGGGTTTTTAGGGGTTTTATTGTTATTTTGGTTTCAATGGTCTTAAGAGGTTTTAAGGTTTTTAAGATTTTTTGTGGCTTTTTTGAATTTTATGCGATTTTGAGTTTTTTTATTTTTCTGTGTTTTTCTAGGATATTAATGAATTTATAGTGTTTGGGATGGATTAAAGGGTTTTTAATGTTATAGGGGTGTTTTAGGGTTCAATAGGTTTTTTGGGATTTTTGTGGTTTATTATTATTTTTTATGTTTTTACTGTTTTAATGGTCATAGGGGTTCAATTTTTCAATGGGTTTCAGGGGGTTTTAATGTTATTTGGGGGTTATTATTATTTTTATAGTTTATAGGGTTAATAAGTGGTTTTATGTATTTTTTATTGTTTTTTGGTTTTTTGAGGTTTGAAGGGGATTTTTCAATTTTTGGGGTTTTATGGTTTATTAGTGGTTTAGGGTTATATATATATTGAAGGTATTTTAGGGATTCTAGGGACTTTATGGTTTGTTGGGTATCTTTTATCATTTTTTGAGCATTTAATTTTTTTTGGGTTTTAGGGGTATCCGCGATTTTTTAGAATTTATGGGTTTTAATTGGATTTAGGAACTCTTATGGTTTTAAGGTTTTTTGGTGTTTTTAATGTTTTAGGGATATTTTTTGGTTTTAGTGTATTTCATGGTTTTTAGGGTTTTGTAGATTCAATTGAGAGTTTTAGGGGTTTTAGGTTCATTTATGGTTTTATATAGTCTTTTAGTGTTTTTAGGGTTTCCTGGGTATTTTTTCGGTTTTTATGGTTTGTATGGTTTTTTGGGGGTTTTAAGGCCAAGAATGATGCGAGAACCAGGCTATTCCTCACTCATCCAAAATTTATATAGAAAAAGAGGACACTGCAGATTGGAGAGCGGCAGGGTCAATCGACTAATACCCAAAAAACAATCCCCAAAAGGAAAAAAAAATAATGAAAAGGACACAAAAGAGAAAAACATAGCAGCATCTTAAGGGTTTTTTTATAGTTTTTAGGGATCTGGGGTTTTTTAGTTTTTTTCACATTTTATGGGGTTTTGGGGGTTTTGGGGGTTTTAGGTTCTTTTAAGTGGTTTATAAGTTTGTAAGGGTTTTGATGGTTTTTAGAGTCTTTTAAAAATTATTGAGTTTTTGGTTTTTTAGAGGTTTAAGGTGTTTTTTGGGTTTTTTGGGTCTTATGGTATTTAGTGATTTTAGGGTTATTTATGGAACATTTCAAGGGTTTTAGATACTTTTCGAATTTATGTTGGTGATTTAGGGTAGAGGTAGTGTGAGGCCGGGCTTTTCCCGACCCCCTTAGAATTTATTATGAAAAAAAGATATAGTAGACAATGGAGGGGAGGGGTCAATCAACCCACACCCAAAAATACTTACAACCCAAGACACCAAAGTACCCCCAAAAAAGAAGAAGGCACAAGATACCAAACACTACATCAGCTTCAGTACCATTCATCCAACAACACCATAGCCATCAGCAGCAGCTTCATCAACATTCATCAGCACCATATCATCAGCACCACAAAAAACCACGACACAACATCACTATATTTTTTCACTGAATCGAGATAAGCTACCATTATCCAAACCACCAAACTGACCATCACAAGCCATCACTGCTTAACACCACCGCCCTACTAATACACATCCTTGACACCGAGCAGGACCACAAACACCATCCCAAAACCGCCACATGTTCCATCATACCAAAAAAAGATGGGTTCCAATAGGTTGAGGAGGGAGGAAAGAACAGAGGGAGACGCACATGTCAAGGGGAAAGACAATGGTGGGCATCTGCACTCTATAATCCCAAACCAACACTCACCTAGAAAATCATTTAAACACCGCACATCAGAAAATCCACCTCAAGAATGCTTCTATAAACGCCAACCCAGGTGAAACCGACCAAAGAACAAAACACACAAAAAGTGACCAGTAATCCTCCTCAAAGCCAGTATCCATCTCTTTAAATCCCAGAAACCAGGAACAGAATCACCAGTATCCCCTGTATCAACGTCATAAAAAACACCGCCGCCAATTCAACCAACTGCTATCAAAAATCATGTCAAAATCCAGCATCTATCACATCCTAACCCATCATATCTATAGAGATGATAGCTCAAAAACCAGAAAACAAGGCCTTTAGACCGAATATATTTCAGCATTCCACGCCTCACAGCAAACCTAGCTTCAAAATACCAGTAATCATAGATAGAACACAACACCCAGCACTACAGAGCAAGCTTGCACGACAGCACCAAAATAAGCTTAACAAGCCTCAACAAATCCAGCAAACAGTACCCATAGAAACTCATCAACACAACCACACCTAGTAATATCATGAAGGGCCAAGGAATCCGACAAAATCTATCATCAAAATCGTGAAGCAGAGAAGAAGACGAGGGACCATACCGAACATGCACCTGCAACTTCTTAACGAGTCGAATAAAACATCAGACCAGATCACCTAAAAAACATTCTGCATCGAATGATCAAAACTATGAGAACTAAAACAAGTAAGAACCATTGTTTCCTGTCGCCTTGGGTCCATGAACACTACTGAAGTCCTATGTCACCAATATATCCCACTTCAAGTGCTAGGTGGAGGGATGAAAAAGGTTCCAAAACCCCAATCAGTGTCATTGTTGAGGAAACATGAAGCCATAGAAGAGAAACATCAACACTGAAGGACTCTACATTGACCCACTGCCTCCACAAGTTCCTCCCACAAGGCCGAGAGGGTTGGGGAAGAGATCTAACACTACCTTTTCTAGGGGATTCTAGAGGAAACCCAATAAATTGCGATGAGAGGGAGAGAACACCAGGGGAGTGTTCTGCTATATTCTTAGGGTATTTTTCCAATGGTCTGAGCCACTCCACTCCAGGAAATCCAGAACTGAGAATATCCACCATGGATCTACAACGCCAAATACCAAAACCGTACAACATCTCCATCACCTATTGCCGAGAGGACCATCCAATCACCCCACCGAGTCGTCGGGGTGTCCGTCCCACTTTCTTGAAACCATCATGAGGCCAATGACACCACTGCAGATCTGGATTCATCATTGACTTCACCATCGACCTAGAGAACCACCATTCCCTCGTGTCTCAACAAAAGATAAAAGACCAAGTAGGTAGTTCTTCCAATGCTGACCCAAAAATCATCTGGATCCAGAACAAACTGTCGCCGACCAAGCCTGAATAGAGCCGCTAGATCCCATCGCCAAAGAGCATGATTCTTAACTCACACAATCGCTGTAGTGAAGTAGACCACTCAGAGATAACTCCATCTGCATCAATCAGATGCTGGACGAGATCAAAAAAGCCTCTAGGAAGGAATCTAGGAGAAACCCCTAGAAATCTCCACATTAGGAGGGAGATCCCAAGAGAGAGAGGTAGAATCCTTCTCTAAAGGGTTTTCTATTTGGTGATTTAGGGGTTTGATGGTTTTTATGACTTTTTTTGGTCATCTATGGGTTTTTATTTTTTAGGGTCATTGAGGGTGTTTAGTGTGTTTTATGTTACTTTTTATATTTTATGTGTTTTTGGTCCCTTTAAGGGTTTTATAGGGATTGAGGGTCCTTTAAGGGGTTTTAGGGTTTTTTAGGTTCAGTTAGGATTTTTAGGTTTTTTTATTTCCCTTTAGAGAGTTGTAGGGTTTTAGGTTTCTTTAGGATTGTAGAGTGTTTTATGATCATTTTTATGTTTTTAATGTCGTTTATGGGTTTTCTGAGTCTTTTTGAGATTTTAGGCTATTTTTTTGGTCTTCGAGGGTTTTAAGAGTCTTATAATATTTTTAAAGTTTTTAGGGTCTTTTGAAGTATTTTGGGATTGTTAGGGTATTTTAGTTATTTTTGGGGTTTTAGGTTCTTTTAGTGTTTTTAATGTTTTTTATGGTCCTTTAGGTACAATTATGTTTTTAGGGGTTTTGGGGTGTTTTAGGTTTTATTTTGGTTTTTAGGATTGTTAGGATTTTAGGGGTGTTATGGTTTTCAGGGTTTTACGTTTTTACGGTTTTACGTTTTTAAGGTTTTTGGGGGGTTTTAGTGTTCTTTAGGAGTTTTTATGGTATTTCTGTCCTTTACGGTTTTTATATTTAATTTTTTTTTTATTTTTTGGGGTTCATAGGGTTTTTTGGGTTTTTAGGGTCTTTAGGTCATGTTTTCAACATATCTTAAGATGTTAATTGATTTATTATTTTTCTTTTTCACCTAATTTTTTTCTAAATGTCAATTACACAATAATAATTAGTAAATAATTAATTAATATTAATTTTAAATTATTTAAAATTCTACTTTTCATGAAATATCTTATATATCACATGAAAATGTATGTATAGACTTATATTAATCATATCTAATAAAATATAATATAATTATATCTAATAAAATATATTAATATATTAACATATATTTTTTAATGGAATAATTTTTTTATTTATTATACCTTTTATGAGTGCTATAAAAAACAATGATAAAGTAACCATTATGAACTCTTTTTAGTAATAACAAAGGACCCCCTTTACGAGTTCTAGAAAAAACCAATAATAAAGGGTTACTTTATCACCATTAAAAAATATCATAAAGAGAACCTTTATCAAAAAATCTATTTTAGCATTGATAAACACACCTATTAACCGTGCTTTTTTACTAATGCTAATAAAAGGGGACCCTTATTAAGAGATTTTTTCTGGCACTGATAAAGGATTGCATTTAATTCCATATGATCTATAGCTGTTTTTTTATTTGTGGTTCTTTTATTTTTTAAGCATTTTATTGGTTTTTAAGGTTTTTATGGGGTTTTAAGGGTTTTAGGGGTTTTAGAGATTTTATTGTATTTTCAATGGTTTTTATGGGATTTATGGTTTTTTGGTGTTGTTAGGGTTTTTTAGGAATTTAATGGGTTTTAGGTCATTTATGGTTTTTAGGCGTTTTATGTTTTTATGGTGTTTTAGGGTCTTTTAAGGTCTTTTTGTGGTTTTAGTGCTATTATGAGTTATAATGTTTTAGTTTTTTTAAATATATTGAGTTTCTAATGATTTTTTGGGTTGTAGTGTTTTTGGGATTTTCAAGGGTTTTCGGGTTTTATGGTTTTTAGGGTTTTTAAGTTTGTTATATTTTTTTGGAGTTTTTAGTTTTTTTAAGATTTTTTCTGTTTTTAGAGTCTTTGAGAGTTTTTTGGGTTTTTTATGGTTTTAGGGTCTTTATGGATTTTTAGTTTTTAGGCACTTTTAGTGGTTTTAGAATTTTTGTGTTTTTAGGATCCATTTTTATAGGGTTTTGGAGTATTTTATGGGTTTTTAGGTTTTATAGGGTTCCCTAGATATTTTTAGGGTCCAATAGGTGTTTTAGTGTCTTTTTGGGTTGTTTGAATCTTTTTCATTATTTTGGGTACTTAGGTTTATTTAGGGTATTTATTATTTTAAGGACTTTTAGGGGTTTAGGGGGTTTAAGGTTATTGGATATTTCTAGTGTTTTATGGTACTTAATGTATATTTTACTTCATTTAGTTTTTTAGAGGGTTTAGGGTTTTTAGGGATTGGGGGTTTTAGGATTTTTACGGGTTTTAGTGGTTTTGGGGGTTTTGGTGTTTTTTGGATCCTTTAGGGGTTTTAGGATTATTTCGGGATTTCAGGTGTTTTGTGTTTTTAAGGGTATTTAGGTTTTTAGAGGTTTTTATGCTTTTTGGGTATTTTTGGTGTTTTGGGGGTTTTGAGGGTTTTGAGGTGATATTAGGTTTTTTAGGTTTATAGGTGGTGGAAGGGATTTTTCATTTTTATGGTTTTTAGGTTTTTAGGGGTTTTCATAGACTTTTTAAGGGTTTTAGGGTTTCTTTTGGAATCTATAGAGGGTTTTAGTGGTTTTATGTTTTTTTATGTTTTTTAGGGGTTTGGGGTTTTAACGGGGTTTTAGCAATTTTAAAGATTGTTTTAGGGATTGTAAGGATCTTTTGATGATTTTAGTTTTTCAGGGGTTTTATAATGGTTTTTAGGTATTTTAGTGTTTTTATGGTTTTAAGGGTTTTTAGGGGTTTGTTGGTATTTAGTGTTTTAAAGGATTGTTGGATCTTCTAGTGTTTTAAGGTATTCTTTATTTTTAGGGCTTTTAGAGTGTTTAATGTGTTTAAGGGTATTTTATTTATATTACATAATTATGGTATTTTATTGTTTTCTAGGTATTTTATGGTCTTTTGGGCCTTTTAGGGGTTTGGGATCTTCTATGGGGTTTTAGTGTCTTTTAGTTGTTTTGGTTTTTAAGGGGTATTATGTTTTTAGTATTTTGTTTGATTTTTTTGGGTTTTGGGTTTATTGGGGTTGTATAGTTTTTAGGTGGTTTAGTATTAGGGTTATTAGGTATTTTTAGCATATTTTTGGATTTATTAGGGTATTTATGTGTTTAAGGTTTTTATATATTTTTAATGATTCTAGAAGGTTTTCTATGTTTTTAGGGGTTTTAGGGTTTTTAGGATTTTTAGGGTGTTGTATGTTATTTAAGGTTTTAGGGGAATTAATTTCTTTAAGGGTTTTATGTATTTTTATGTGTTTTAGAATTTTCTTACGTATTTTAGGGTTTTTGGATTTTCATCAGGTTTATAGTGTTTTTATGGTTTTTTGGGTTTTCTAGTGTTGAAGATTTTTTTAGAGTGGGGGGGGGGGTTGGGATTTAACGGTGTTTAATGGTTTAAGGTATTATGGGATTTTATGTTTATTTTATTGGTTTTTTTTTGTTTTTTAGGGGTTTAAAGAGTTTGTAGGTGTGTTTTAGGGTATTTAATGGTATAGTGTATTATGTGTTGTACATAGGTTTTAAGGTGTATTTTATAATATTTAGGGTGTAGATTAAATGGCATTGGTTGTAGGGTATATATTTTCAGATATAGGGATCATGGATTATGGTGATGGTATAGAGATCAGGTGTGGAGTTTAGGGTTTAGGGTTTATGGTAGAGGGTTTAGGGTGTAGGGTTCAATGATCAGGGTGTAACATTTAGGGTTTATTGTATAGGGTTTATGGTTTATAGTGTAAGGAAAAGAGTGTGGGTGTAGTGTTTAGGGTTTATTATATAGAGTGGAAGATATATCTAATAGGTTGTATTATTTAGGTTTCAGTGGGAAGTGTATATAGTTTACGGTGTAGTGTTTAGGGTTTATGGTGTAGGGTCTAGGGTTTATGGTGTGGGGTTTACTGTGCGTGGTGCAAGGTATTGGGTTTAATGTCTAGTTTTTAGTGACTAGGTTTTAGGGTGTAGGGTTTTGTGTTTAGTGTATAGGGTATAAAATTTTGGGGTGTAATGTTTTTTATTTAATATTTTGGCTGTAGTGTTTTTGTTTTAGGATTTATGGTATAGAGTATTGTGTTTAGGGTCTAGAGTATAGGTTTTGTGGTGTTTGGTATTGGGAATAGGGTTTAGGTTATTGTGTTTTGTGTTTAGTGTTTAGGGTGCTGGTTTTTGGGTTTAGTGTATCAGATGTAGCATTTATGGTGTAGGGTTTACGGTTTGGAGTATAGGGTTTAGGGTTTAGGATGTAGGGTATCTGGATTGGGGTGTAGGGTTTAGGCTTTATGGTGTAGTGTATTGGGTTTCAGGGATAGGGTTTAGGGTTTAGGGTTTATGATTTAGGGTTTAAGGTGTAGGATATATGGTTATGGGTGTACGGTTTAGCACTTAATGTGTAGGTTAGAGTGTTTAGGGTGTGGGGTTTAGTGTTTAGGGTGTATCATATAAAGTTTAAGGTGTAGGGTTTAGGGTGATGGGTGCTAGGTGTTGGGGTAGAATTTAGGTCTGATATTTTAGGATGTATGGTATAGGGTTTTTGGTTTAGGGTTTACGTTGTAGTGTATATGGTTTATGTTTTAATGTTTAGGGTGTAGGGTTTTGGTTGCAGGGTTTTGGGTTTTGGGTTTTGGGTCTAGGGTCTAGGGTCTAGGGTTTATGGTGTAGGCATAATGGTTTTTGGAATAGGGAATAAGGGGTGTTTGTGTTTTAGTGGGATTGGGGATTTTTAATGTTTTTTGGGTCATTAGGAGTTTTTTTGATTTTTAGGGTTTAAGTGGTTTTTAGGAATTAGGGTTTTCTAGGGTTCTTTTAGAGGTTTTAGGATTTTTTTGGGGTTTTTTGGTGTTTTTGGATTTTTAAAATTTTGTAGGTTCTTTAATTTTTATTTTTGTTTGAATTTTTATTAATTGTTTTATGTATTTTTTGTGTTTACGGGATATATAAGTCGATTTTTGGTTTTGGTGTGTTTTTTTTTTGTTTTTTGGGGTTTTTAGGAATTTTTGTGTTTTTATGTTTTTTGGGTTTTAGCTGTCTTATTAGGTTTTAGGGCCCATCAGGGGTTTCACAATTTTAATATAGTTGTTAAGGTTTTAAAGGGAATTTAATATGTTTTTATGTTTTTATCATTTTTTACAGTTTTGGGTGTTTCAATGTTCTTCTAGGGTTTTCTAGGGTTTTTAGGTTCTTTTCAAGTTTTAATGGATTTTTGGGATCTTTTGGGGTGTTTTAGGGATTTAGGGTCTTCAAGGGGATTTTAGGGTTTATATGATCTATTAGGGAGATCTAAGGGTGTAAATGGATTTTATTGGTTTTTATGTCTTTATGTTTTTTTGGGTTTTTAGTGGGTTTTGAGTTTTTAGGGGGTTTTTGGCTTATTTAGGGGTTTTTGTGTGTTCAGGGGTTTTAGGGGTTTTTAAGTGTTCAGGGGTTTTTAAATTTTATGGAATTCTTATTTTCTTTAGGGGTTTTTGGGTTTTATGGGGTTTTTTTGGGGGGGTTTAGTGTATTTTTATTTTTTTTAGGTTTTTAGGTTTATCACGATTATAAGGGGTTTTAAATGGATTTAGGGGTTTTAACTTTTTTTTTTATTTTCTGGATTTTTAGGAGTTTTAGTATTTTTTATCTTCTAAGGTTTAATGGTGTATTTTATTTATATTATATATAGGGTTTTAGGGTTTTTAGTGGTTTCATTGAGTTTTAGGGATTTTAGGGTTTAAAGTTTTTTATGTATTTTTGTGTTCTATTGGATATTTTAGTTTCTTAAAAGATTTTTTGGTTATTTAAATATATTTCATAGTTTTTAGGGTATTATATAGTTTTAGGATTCTATATTTTTTATTGGTTTTAAGGGATTTCTAATTGTATTAGGGTTTTTATGGTTTTATGTGTTTTTAGGGGTTTTTGGGATTTTATGGTTTTAATTGGTTTTAAGGTTTGTAGGGATTTTAGGAAATTTATGGTGTTTTATAGATTTTTCGGGATTTTTAGGTTTTTGAGAGGTTTTATTGTATTTTCAGGTTTTTTCATGGTTTTAGGTCTTTTCTTGATCTTAGGGTCTTTTGTGGGTTTTAGGGGTTATTAGTGTCTTTATGGGTTTTAGGAAATTTTTGCGGTTTTATTGCTTTTAGTGTTTTAAAAATGTTTTGGGGTTTTTCATGTTTTTTTGGATTCTAGGTGTTTTTATGGTTTTTATGGTTTTATGGATTGGGGGGGGGGGGGGTTAATGGTTGTATGGGCTTTTATGATTTTAATGTTTTTAGAGTTTTTAAGGATTATAGTGTTTTAGGGGATTTATGTGTTTTTAAGAGTTTACGAGGTTTTTGATGAGGTTTTATGGTTTTATTTATTCCAATTTTTCTTTTTTATTGGGGTTTTATGGATTTTTGTGTGGTTTTAGGATTTTTATGGTTTTTTTGGGTTTTAGAGTTTTTAGGGGTTTTTAGGGTTTCAGTTTTTTTGGGGTTTTAATGATTTTTTAGGTATTTAAATGTTTTCTCGTAATTTTTGGATTATTTTAGGGTTTTAGTGGTTTTTAGAGTTATTTTATGGATTTAATAGTATTTTTTGGGTTTTTACAGGTTTTTAGGGTTTTATGGTTATTAGGGTTGTTGTGGTGTTTTTGGGGTTTTTGCGAATTTAATTGATTTTTGAGTTTTTTTAGTCTTTATGGTGTTTTAACGGTTTTGATGGGATTTAATGTATATTAGATGGTTGTAAGGAATTAATGGTTTTTTCAGGTTTTATATAATTTTAGGGTTTTTTGGAATGTTAGGGTCTTTTAGGAAGTTTAGGTTTTTTGGGGGGTTTTAGTGTTTTTACGGATTTTTATAGGGGTTTTAGGGGTTTTATGGGTTTAAGGTTTTTTATGGTTTTTTATTTTTGTAGTGTTTTAATGTTTTTTATAGATTTTAGGGATTTTAGGGGTGCAAATGGTTTTTTGGGATTTTTAGGATTCTTTTAAGGGGTTCCACTGTTTTTAGGGTTTGTAGGATTGTTTTAGGGATTATAAGGTTTTTGAGGTTTTTAAAAAGTATTAGGTGTTTTTAGGGGGTTTTGGGTTTTTTACGGTTTTTAAGGGTTTTTATGTTTTCTAGGTTTTTTAGGGTTTTTATGGGTTTGTAATATTCTAGTTCTTTTTATAATTTTTAGTGGTATTAATGGTTTTTAGTCTATTAAATGGGGTTTTGTGGTTTTAAAATGAAGTTAGTGTGATTTAGGGGTTTTGGGAGTTTCTATTATTTTATGGGCTTTCATGTTTTTTAGGTCTTTCATGGTATTTAGGGATGTTTCTGGTTTTATAGGGATTTTGGTCTTTTAATATTTTTTTTGGCCTTTTATGGATTTTAGGGTATTTATAGGGTCATTATGGTTTTTTATTGTCTTTAAAGGGTTCAGGGTTTTAGGGTCTTTCTAGGGGTTTTAGGGATTTTTTTGGGTTTTTAGGGGATTTAAGTTTTCTTTAGGGGTTTTTATTGTTTTTAGGGTTTTAAGTATTTTTAGGGTCTAATGGATTTTTAGGGATTTTACGTGTTATAGGGTTCTATGGGGGGTTTTTAAAGGTTTTTTGGTTTTTTTTTTGTTTTTTGCATTGTGAGTGGATTTTATGGGTTATTACTATTTTTAGGGTTCTATGGGTATTTAGGTTTTTTATGTTACTTCATGGGTTTAGGGAAAATTTTATGGGTGTTTAGGGTTATTAATTCTTTTTATGGATTTTAGGGTTTTAGGGTCTTTTAATGTATTTTTCGGTTTTTAGGGGATTTGAGAATAATTTATGGGTTTTTGGGTCTCTCTAGGATTCTTAACATTTGTTATGGTTTGTTGTATTTTTATGGGTTTTATGGGTTTTAAATATTTAGTGTTTTATAGTTTTTATTTGGTTTCAAGGTTTTTAGGGTTTATAAGGGGTCTTATGGTTGTTTGGATATTTTTAATGTCGTTAAGGATTTTTGGGCTTTATGGTGTTTTTACTAGTTTTTGGGTGGTTTAGTGTTTTTATGTTTTTTAATAGGTTTTATAATTTCAATTGTTTTTATGGGTTTCTAGTGTTATTTAGGGTTATTTAGGGATTTATTTGGAATTTTTTTGGGTTTTATATGTTTCTTGGATCTTTTAGGGGATAAGGGGTTTTAGGTTTTTTTTTGTTTTTACCGTTTTTAGTATCTTTTAGGGGTTATAAAACATTTTAAGGGTTTTATGAGTTCTTATGAGTTATTAGGGTTTTGGGGGTTTAAAGGTTTTAGGGATTTAGGGGGTTTTTATTGTTTTAAATGGTTTTTTTTGGGTTTTGGAATGTTTTATTTTTTTAGAAGTTTCTAGGGTGTTGAGAAGTTTTTTTTGGGTTTAAGGGTTTTCTGGATGTTTTAGGGATTTTAGAGATTTTAATTGGTTTTCGAGACATTTTTGTTTTTAAAGTTTTTAATGCCTTTAAGTTGTTTAGCAGTTTTGGGATTTTTTTGGTTTTGGGGGTTTTAGGTCATTTTTGGGATATTAATTGGTTTTTTCGATATTTTGGAATTTTTATGGTTTTTATGGTTTTTAGGGTCTTTTAGGGTTTATAGGTTATTTTATATTTTTAGGAGTTTTATGGTTTTTAGGATCTTTTTAGTGTGTATAATGTAGGTTATGGGGTTTGGGGTGTAGGTTTTAGGGTTTATGGTGTTGGGTTTAGTGTTTAGGGTGTATGTTTTAATGTTTTGGGTGTAGGGAATAGGGTTTAGGGTGAGGGTTGGGGTTTTTTGAATAAGATATAGGGTTCAAGGTATAGGTTTTTGGGTTTAAGGTATAGAGTATGGGGTTTAAGGTATAGGGTTTATGGTTTAGGGTTGGGTTATTGTAACATCTATGTAATGCCCCGAACCTAGTTATCCAGAGTCGGTGCATTGTTACATAACATTGGCATGATCACAAGAGATATAGTCTCGAAAGACAAATTAGTTTAGTATCCTTGTAAGTATTAGATATATACATAAGTTTTACGTTACATCATGAAATAAAAAAAACCAAAATTTTGTCCCCTTTGAACTCACTCATATCCTTTTTCTTATCCCTGCAGGTTAATCATAATATACTTCTTCACATCCTGTAAAAAATAAAACATTATAAAGGGGTGAGCTTAAATGCTTACTAAGGAGAAAAATATAACGGAAACATTCATAAATAAGCATAGACATTGATGGAAATTAAATAAGCCTAAAACACAATCCCTTTAAAATTAAACTTCAGCATATAGAAAATATAAATCAAATAATGGAATTTACATATTCACATGTATATTCTACTAGTTGAATAATCACATGTAATATTAATATCTAATTTCATAATGATAGAATTCAAAATGTTGGACATCATAACCACATAGTCAAGGCCTCGTGCCAAGGCAACTAATATGAATTTTTCAAGGCCTTATGCCAAGGCACCAGTTTGTCTCATGAGACCTATCGATGCATCCAGGAGATATAGAGGGATACAAACATTACTTACTAAGCCCAATGCATTCCACATATGAAAAGGTTGAAACATAACATAAACATTCTTATTAAAACTAACATATGAAATGTTAATATTTAAACCATAAGACCTGAATGGTATAATAACAAAACATCCATAGTCAAACATATATCAAAACATTCAATACAATATGGAAGATTGTATCATAATAAATCATCATCAAACAACTGTAAAATCCATCAAAGGATTTTGACATAGTTGAAATTTGAACTATTTGAGAGAAACATATCTTTGTATTTTGAAATCATTTATAAGTAATGTAATTATAAAATAAAACATTTATTTTTAAAATATTCTTATAAGCTTGTAAGGGAATATTCAAAGATGTTATAATGTTGGATAATAGCCTCACCCACCGTATGAGTAAAAAACATTCTTACCTCAATACATCAAAAAGGTAATAAAGTGCCTTATTTGGAAAACTATGGAAAGATTTCTTTCAAAAAAAATTAAAAGGTAAAACAATGGTATAAATGACTTTAACCCATATTATAGGAAATAGTAAAAAAATTGAAATACATTTTTATAAAACACGGATGGGGATGAAAAAGAAGTCTTAGTTGATACTTACATATAAACAACCTCAGATAAATAAGTGATTGTAATATTAACCATTAACTTGTACATTTCCTTGGTTGAGGGAACTCTAACATCCTTTATAATAGTTAAATAATTTTTATGAAATTATACTATAACCATATACATAAATAGGATATTATATATGATCTTCTGATATTGTTTTGTTAATAATATTTTAGCAGTATCATTGTTTTGGGTGTTAACTAATTCATTATACAATATATGTTTTTATATTTAAGTCATGTTTTTTATGTATAATATGTGTTTTATTCATATACATAATCAAATTATGTTCTTAAAAAATATTTTTATCATAAAATGAAAATTATTCTTGAATTGTTATAATGGTGAATGAATCTCATCATGTTCAGGGAGACGGTAATCCATATGTACGCACGAGCGACAATACCATTATATTTATGGAGAAATATTATGTAATTGGATGTTATATAATATATAAATACTCATTAAAATGTTATATTTATTATTTAAATCAATTATACTCATTATTATACCCATTCAAACAATGATGTGTTGAATAAGAAACTACACCACGACGTGGAGACGGTAAGCCGTACGGATGCCTGTATGGTGACTTTATCATTTATAGGATGGATAGAATAATGAATATGGTTGTAGATTATTTATAATGACATTACAGTATGTAAAAGTAAATGGAGTTATTATTTTGGTATGGAAACAACAAAGAAATAGGAAGTGGAAGAAGAAAAGAACATTGAAATATGTGATGAAATAATTACCTCTTATTCGGGTGCTTAATTTTGATTTGATAAAAATGGAACATAAGGATGGATTTATGATTAATTTATTGAAAATAGGTTTAATTGGGGGTTATAGGGAGGGTATTTGAGTAGGGTTTGGGCGAGAAAAATTGATTTGGCGGTGTGATTTTGAGAGAAGCGGAAGTATCCTTTTATTAGAGAGGTGAGGGTTACTTTATAAAAAGATTGAAATATTATTTTATAATAAAATAATTTTCAGCATCTAATGTCTCCTAATGAATTTATTTCAAGGCTATGGTGGGGATGGGTCCAAATCCTCTAAAAAAATAGGTTTTAGACAAGTTTAGGTCACCATATTAACCGTATATTTTAGATTTAACTCTTAGTTAAATAGTTTAACCTTAACGATGTCTTCTTGTATTTTTATATTACAATGATTATAATATTACTATAAAATCCCGAAAGAACCCTAAGTGGTTCATTAATGACATATATACCATTATATATGTCCTTTGGCAGAAGCATATATTTTTAAAAATATCATTTCATTTAAAAATATAGTATTTGTTTTAAAAACTCACTTATGTCAATTTTGACCCTATTTAGTATTTGGTTTTTGTGTAAGTAAGAAAAGCGTGATTACTTCGAAAAAATACATTAAATAAATCCTAACATGTCCTATTAACCTATAAAATTAGTTTAATTAATCAAAAGTCTCATTTTACATTTATTTGGATATTTATAATATCATTTATTTTAATCATTCATTAATAAGTTATTTACTACATCATCATTATGTCCTAAAAAATTTAATTATTTAATGTCTAAAATTTATAAAAAAATTCCACTATGTAGGATATATATTTATATTTATAATTAATATTTATAGTCAAATTTTTCTGTTGAATAACCCAATATTAAAAAGGTTTTAGTTATTAAAATTTTAATTTAACACTTTTAACTCTTTTTTCAATAAAAAAATAATAAATGTTCAAATATAATCCATGTGGATCAAAAAGTATCATATTTTATTCCTAAGTTTGGTTTAGGTCTCAATAAACTGATCTAATAGAATTAGGACATTTGTTTGGGTAATTATAATATCATTTTGACAATTAATTACCAAATTTAATTTTAACCGTGGTAAATAAAATTCAAAAGTTACTATTCAGCAAAAATTATTTTCTTCCTATTAAACCACAGTTTACTAACTGATTTCAACCGTGTCTCTCAGATTTTTGAAATTCAATTCACAGAACTGGTAAAATTATGTTTTATGCAAATTTGCAAATGTGCCCAGAAGGTGGGTAAAAGACGTTAAAATATTCAATAAAATTTTATAAATCTAATCATATTATTAAATGACTCCAATGAATTAAATTATAATAAAATAGGAATTATATATCTATTTTTACATTAAAATAATTTTAAATAAAAATAATAATTATTTAAATAACAGTCGGTTTTAAACAACAACACAGTGTTTTTCACTCTTCGTCAAAAATTGAAAGTTTTCGAAAAATACCAAAAATTCAGCCTAAGATAATTTTGATATTCCAAATTGAAAAATGATGTATATTTTACCAAATTCAAAACATTTATTTTGTATTAATTAATTTAAAAGTAATTCCAAATGTCAAAATCAGAATGCATGTTTTTTAAAAAGAAAAAGTATCAAAAGATTGACATGTGTTTATGTACAATTTAAGTGTGAAATTACATTTTCTGATCTATGTTATATTAAATTATAAAAATATAATCTAATTATTATTTAAAACCACTAAAATGTATATTTTAACATTAAAATTTATTTCAACTAAAAAAAGTTATTTTTAATTAAAATCTAGTATTTTTCTCTATTCATCAAAATATGAATGTCATCAGAAAAGTAGCAAAAATTTATCCAGACAAAATTTTTATGTCCAGATTATAAATAAGAATTTAATTTCATTAAATTTAATATATAAAAGTTTTAAATATTTTATATAAAAAGGGTTCCCCATTAAAAGGTCAAAAAACTATATTTTTTGAAAAATAATTCTTTTTTAAAAAAAATTCAATTTCTCCTTATATTATAAATAAGAAACACAAAATATTAATGTAAAAATTATATAGAATATATATATATAATTTAAAATGGTTTTAATACTATTCATAGTTATGTTTTAAATGGCTAGTTTAATAGGTTGTGATGCAATTGGACTCGGTGTTCTGTGTTGTGAAAGCTACTGAATTACATTAAAGAGATAACGTACTATGAAATTTCGGGGTGTTACATTCTCCCCTCTTACAATAAATTTCATCTTTGAAATTTGAAATTTTTATTCGAAAGAAAGTTTGAAAATAGAAAATATGTTTTTGGAAAACCCACATTAGAAATAGGGTTAATAAAATTTAGTCTCAATAAGTTGTAAAGGGAAATAAAAAAGTCACCACAAAATTAGGTTTTTGAATAAGAGAATATTTGTGGAAACTATAGACACATAATTGGAGGAAAAAGTAAATATTTATTGGTAGTGATTGAGGTCATCAATCACAATCATGTGAAAAATAAATGGAAAATTGAGGGCTCAAAGACATAAATCTATGGCGATTTAAAATATCTTTGGTTCAACAAAACATAAGGTATTAAGAAAACGTAACTTTTTGTTTTGAGATCCTTTCTCTAATGTTAAACAATTAATTTTTTCATAGAATAAGGAAAAAGAGAAAAACAAATACTTGACAAGTAAAATTACATCCATTATGTAATTTATACCATGAGCTCATCTTTCTCTCCAAAAGATAATAGAACTGAAAAATATTCTATTAATCCTAATCCTATAGGGTTTCAAAAAAAATGAATTTATAATTAATATATCATAACATTTAAAAGGAACTAAATTATACAAACTAGGGCATCACGTAGGCCAGTGGTAGGTTATATACCCTTATAACCCTTCGATTGCGGGTTCTAGTCTCACAGCCATGCCGGATACGACGAGTTATCGCCTGACCTCCAGGTAGTCCTTTTTATAAAATTCCAAAAAAAATAATATTATGAAATGTTTTATCCTTAAAAAAATAGTATCCAATCTCAAACTTAATTCATTCCAGCCATTAGACTTATCCAAAATACTTCTTTCTAATCTCATAGTCAAAAATTTATAAGGATGGAAAACATATTCAAGATCACTTTTTCCACGTAATAACATTTGAATACCATCATCATGTATTTTATTAAAACATGGTAACACCCTTAATTATCATAAAACCTTATTTAAATTTGTATTTAATTCTTTTTTCCATTGAAAAAACACATAATACTAGATATAATCCGTAAATCCATAAATTTTGTAAACTCTAACAATGATGGAATATACAAATCATTAACAAGTTTCAAGGTAGTCATGAATATCCAATATAATTTTTTCAAATGAATCATATCTTATTCCAAAATCACAACCACAATATCATAACCATATTAAGGTTTATCTTTACATCATCCATGTGTTTTCCAAAAAGTTTAACTTGCTATTGAGTCACATTTCATGGTACCACACAATCTCAAATCTTTAATTAAATAGTACTACAGTACAATCCTTAAATAATATATAAATATTATAACTTATACATCATTAATATAATAATCAAATGGCACAATTCATTAATAATAAAATAATAACACTAATAATTCCTCTTCATATGTGGTATTATCATAACATTATTATTATCCAATAGCATCATTTGGTATATGCGCTGATGATTTGGACATTGATTCATGTAGTGTCCCAACTCTTTGGAGATGAAGCATTGTACAATTGAAACATTTTTCTTACCATTGAAATCATGAACATGGTTTCATTTTTCTCTACACTTAAAATATACTCCCATTCCCATCACACAATTACCAAGGTGATTATTTCCATAGTTATCACAAGTGGAAAAATCCTTATGTCCCTTCTTCTATGTATCCATATTTTTCTCTTCCATCATCTTCTTTTGGTGCTTCCATTCAAATCCATAGGACTCATATAATTATTTACATATCTTATTAAAACATGATATTATTTCTTCATATGATGTGGATACGTGGGAGACTATTTCCCTTATAAATGTTGGCTTAAGACCTATAATGATATGACCCTTCTTACTATTTGGATCATACATATTGTTGGAGTTCACATTCATTATACTGGGCACCATTTCTAAATGACGACATACACTAGGATAGATCATATCATAATTTATAATCTAGAAAATATAAAAATTCTCAGCATTAATTGAATATTTATATACATCTAGTCTCATTATCACAACATTGGTTTCTTTTCATACATATTTACTCCTAAATTATTTATAATGGTTCTTAATGAAAATGTGGATTGTCCTAAGAATATCCCCAGAGAGTGTCTAAATTAATATTTCGGCAAGGACCATTTTCATGTACCATTTCCTGTTCAAGTCTAGCTCCAAGAGTTGTTTTCAGGTTTTACCCCAATGTTCATCTGTGCCAGAGCCACCTCTACCTAGTCATATCCAGACAGGGATGTATTTATTGGAAAATTCAAAATATATCTACATTACAAAAAATCTATGAAGTTCTTATATACTAATAATCAATGTCTATCTTAGGGTAATGTTCTCCAATCAGTGTATTTCTAAATCTAGTTTCCAAGGATTGTACTGAAAATTCATTGATATCAACTGTAAGGCCCCAATCCAAGTTACCCATAGTTATTGAATTATCACATTACATTTTCATGATCTCACAAGATCATGTCTTGAAAGACCATTTATTTTAGTTACCTTGGAAGTACTAGATACATATATAAGTTTTAAATTACATCATGAAATAAAAAAACAATATTTCTTCCCAATTGAACACACTCATATCCTTTGGCCTATCCCTACAGGTTAATCTTAATATACATCTGCACATCCTGTATAAAATTAAAACATAATAGAGGGGTGAGCTTAGATACTCAGTAATGAAAAAAATATAGAGAAAACATTCATAAGTAAGGATAAATTTTG
Source organism: Viscum album (assembly GCA_963277665.1). Taxonomy (NCBI): domain Eukaryota; kingdom Viridiplantae; phylum Streptophyta; class Magnoliopsida; order Santalales; family Viscaceae; genus Viscum; species Viscum album. The sequence goes on from OY728120.1 coordinate 2,122,891,078, forward strand.
ATGGCATTGTATAAGACTAAAAAAAATACCTTTCAAATTAAACTTTAGTATGATTTGGAAAAGATAAATAAAAGAATTCTATTTACTTATTCACATTTATACTCTTCTAGAAGAATAATCACATGTAATATAAATAGCTAATTTCATAATGATTGAATTCATATTGTCAGACATCATAACCACATTGTCATGGTCTCATGTGAAGACTACAGATATGTTTTTTCAAAGCCGCATGCCCAGACACTAGTTCGTATCATGGGACCTACCGATGCATCGAGGAGTTATAGAAAGCTCCACCCGTCACTTACTAATTCCAATGCCTTCCTCATATGGAAAGATTGAATCATAACATAAACATTCATATTAAAAATAGCATACGAAATGTCAATAATTTAACCATAAAACATGAATGGTATAAAAATAACAGATCCATAGTCAAACATATCACAAAACCATCAATACAATATGGAAGATTGTATCATAATTAATCAACATAAAACAAGTGTTAAATCCATCAAAGGATGTTGACATAGATGAAGTCAAAACTATTTGAGAAAAATATCTCATTCTATTTCGAAATCATTTAAAAGTCACATAATTCTAAAATAAACCATTTATTTTGAAAATATTCTTATATGATTGAAAGGGATGATTCGAAGATGTTATAACAGCGGAAAATAACCACACCTTCCGTAAAAGTAAAAAAACATTCTTAGCTTAATTCGTCGAAAACATCTTAAAGTACCTTGTTTGGAAAATGATTAAATGATTCCTTAAATTTTTGTTATAATATTTCAAAAAAATTTCATAAATTAATTTAACCCATATTATAGTAAATAGTAATTTTTTTTTGAAATACAATTTTGAGAAACACGGATGGAGATGATTAAAAGTCAATGTAGATACTTACATATAAACAACCTCAGATAAATAAAAATATTTTAAAATTAAAACTTACCTTGTAATTTTCCTTGTTTGAGGGTAAATTAACCTCTTTTATAATAGTTAAATAACATTTATTACATTATAAAAGAATAATATACATAAATGTGATATTTTATATGATCATCTAATATTTCTTTTTAAGAATATTTCTGTAGTATAATTGTTTCGGGTGTTAACTGATTCATTTTCATTTAAATGTTTTTCTAGGTAAGTCATGTTTTTTATGGATAGGATGTATTTGATTCATATATAGAATTATATTATGTTCTTAAAAACTATTTTTAATCATAAAATGAAAATTATTCATGAATGGGTACGATAGAGAATGACTCTCATCACGTTCGTGGAGACGGTAATCCATAGGTACGCACGAGCGACAGTACCATTCAATTGATGGTGAAATAATTTGTAATTGGATGGTATATAATATATACAGAATAAAATACATATAATATTTATTATTTACATCAATTATACTCATTATTATACCCATACAAATAATGAGGTGTGGAATAACAAACTACACCACGATGTCGAGAAGGTAAGCAGTACGTACACACATTTGGTGACTTTGTGATTCATAGGATGGATATAATAATTAATATTGTTGAACCATATTTATATTAACATAAAATTATGTAGAAGGTACATGAGTTATTATTTTGGTGTGGAAATAACAAAGAAAGAGGATGAGGATGAAGAAAAGAAAATTGAAATATGTGTTGAAATAATTGCCTCTTCTTCGGGAGCTTCCTTTTGATTTGATCAGAAGAGATCCATAGGTTGGATTTATGATCAATTTAAGGCCTCTACTAGGGAAAAAGATGCATCAGAGGATTCAGGGTAGGAACATTCACTATAGCAGAGCTAACCAGAATTGGAAGAATGAGATGGTATGTCTTTGCCATCGGTACTCGGCCTTTGCAGCATTGCATAGGACAGCTAGTCGATCATCCCTACGAAGGAGGAGTGCTGATATCATGACATATTCTGTGGAGGATAAGTTCCATGTTTTTTATCTAGGTTATTCTATCTATGCCCTATGGGTAAGGTAATTGTCTCTAATCCTTCGGGCTTCGTAAGGGTTACACCTCACCCATTGAAAGGTGGATTATCAAAATAAAAAAAAAATGAAGGCGTTCGGGCCATTCCGAGTAATATAAAATTCCAAGAGAACCTAAAGTGGTTCATTAATGACATATATATCATTATATAATTTTTTTGGATGATAATTATATTTTTAGGAATGTTATATAATTTAATAATATATTATTTTTTAAAAAACTCATTTATTTCAATTTTGACACTATTTTTTATTTGGTTTTGGGGAAAGTAAAAAAACTGAATTACATTGAAAAAATAACATAAATAAATCCTAAAATAACATATTAACCTATAAAATTAGTAAAATTAATCAAAAGTCTCAATTTAAATATATTTGGATATTTATAATATCAATTATTTTAATTTTCCATTAATAAGGTAATTACTACATCATTATTATTTAATATATAAATTTAATTAGTTAATGTCTAAAAATTATAAATAAAATACCATTATGTAGGAAATAGTTTTAGCTTTATAATTAATGTTTATATTCGAATTTATCTCACGTATAACCCTATATTAAAAATGTTTTAGTTATTAGTCTTTAAATTTAAGACATTTAACTCTTCTTTAAATAAAATAATAATAAATGTCCTAATCTAATCCATGTGGATAAAAAACAATAATATTTTATTACTAAGGTTGGTCTAGGTCTAAATACACTTATGAAATAGAATTAGGAAATATGTTAGGGTAATTATAATATCATATTGACCTTTAATTACCCTATTTACTTTTAACTGTGGTAAATAAAATTCAAAAGTTTTTATTCAGCCAAAAATATTTTCCACCTATTGAAAAACATTTTACTTACATATGTCAACCATTTGTCTCAGATTTTTGAAATTCATTTCATAGAAGTGGAAAATTTTCATTTTATGCAAATTTGCAAATGAGCCTAGAAGGTGGGTAAAATACCTTAAAATGTTCAATAAAATTTTATATATCTGATCTTATTATAAAATGACTCAAATGATTAAAATTGGACTAAAATAGGTATTATATATCTATATTGACATTAAAATAAATTTAAATAAAAATACTAGTTATTTAAATAAAAGTAGGTTTTAAACAATAACGTAGTGTTTTCACTATTCATCAAAAATTGAACGTTTTCAAAAAAATACCAAAACCTCACCCTAATATAATTTCGATATTCCAAATTAAAAAAATATTTCTATTTTACCACATTTACAAAATAGAATTTTTATTAATTAATTTGAAATTAATTCTCGTAGTTAAAACCAGAATGTGGGTTTTGATAAAGTAAAAACTATCAAAAGATTGACATGTATTTATGTAAAATTTAAATGTAAAATTACATCATATGGCAAAAATTATATTAAATGATAAAAATATAATCTAATTATACTTTAAAAAAATAAAAACATAATCTAACACTATAAATTAATTCGATTAAAATGGTTGTTTTAATTAAAATTTAGTATTATTAATTATTCATGACAATATGAATGTTATCAGAAAACTACCAAAAATTTAACGAAACTAAATTATTATTTCCATATAATAAGGAATAATTTAATTTCATTAAATTGAATATATAGAAGTGTCAAATATTTGATTTAAAAATGGATCTCCATTAAATGCCGAAAAATACAATTTTTGAAAAATACTTCATTTATCAAAAAAATTGAATTTGTCTTTATACTATGACAAAGAAACACACAATATGAATGTAAAAATTATATAGGATCTATATAAAATTCAAAATCTGGTTAATAATATTCATAACTACGCTTTAAATGGATAATTTTGAAAGGTTGTGATGTGTTTGAACTTGGTGTTGCATGTAGCGCAAGCTATTGAATTATTTTAAAGAGATAACATACTATTAAATCATGGGGTGTTACTGTCTCAGTTATGGGTACCACCCTGAGGTGCCCCGTACTTGGTTGGTCACATGACCTCAAGAACATTTCCCCAAATGCCAGAGGCTGCTGACTAGCTGAGAGGGATTTGGGTGTGCTAGTGGGGAAACTATGCCCTCATTGGCAGAGTAATGCAGCAGAAATAAATAGATATCAATAGTGGAAACAGTAATGAAATTCAATAATTAAAAATAAATAGACTGGAATTAGTAAACAATTGGAGCACGTATATAAACGATGCATGATACATATTTCTAGGATAGAATCCCAACAAGTCACTATGATGGAATACATTACTAAACCAAAGTACAGGGAAACAAATAAAATCCAGCAGCAATGCATGCCTGAGCTTTGTCCCATGTTGTCCATCTCTATAGTAGTCATGTACCTGATGTAGCAATGTGATTTCCCTTATTTATAACTACAACAATATATTTTGAATGGAACCAAAAGTTTGACCCAAATAGGGTGTGAGATGAATCCCAGTAGGCAACCACCCAAAGTTCAGTGCCTAATAGTTAGTGAATATATATGGCCGACACTAAGAAAAACTATGCATTAAAAAAGAATTACTCAAATGTACAAAATATTACATTTTCAATTGCATTCATTTTTTTATTTCAAATAACCATCTAATAAAAAACATGTAAACCTATAGGAAGTTCTCACAACCTAAACCCTCTGCTTTGACCAATCAAACACAAGCAAACATCTAGGAAGTACTCACAGTCTAATCCATATTTTTCAGCTTTGGAAAAGACTCTCCGAGGAGGCACTCACCATCAATTCCCCCTTTGGTCTCATATTGGTAACTATATACACTCTAAGGATACACTCGACATCCAATTCTCCATGTGGTCTCGCAATGCGGAACTACTGACACTCTGAGGGAGTGAAAAGTTCTTCCCTCAAATAGTCCCATAATGTAAAATTATAAAGACACTCTTGAGAATCCCTCAGTGTCCATTCCCCCTATGGTCTACTACACCAGGTTCTCATAGCCCTGTGTAAGTCAATAATGCACAACGATGCTCCATAACCAATGCAAACATTAAGAACTACTTGGCTAACAGATTTCAAGAACTACATGGCTAAACAACTACAAGAAAATCACAACATCAGATAATATCACTCCATCCCCACAACATTAGGCATCGAAAACAAGCAGCCTAACTGAAAAAGCTTGACCAAATGGTCAAAATCATAACAAACATTGGAAACACATCCATATCATAGAAAATAACCACATTCACAATTAAATAACCTCTAATCAGGCACATAAGGCATAACAGGCATTATGAGGGCTAAAATCCCGAACCCCGCAACACCCCGTTCTAGGATATTGGGTACTTTGGCACAAAAAATTCAAAGACTAACTATTTGAAGGCTCAAACCACCAACCTAAGCATTGTAGGATTGATATACTCTGGCGTCAACCCTTGAATCGGCCTAGAATGACGTGTATCTACAATATCATATAAAACGTTCAACTAAGGATATCTCACGGATGGAGAGAAATATTGAAATGAGGCTTAAGGAGAAGGAAGATCTCATAGTTCCAATTCCAATGAAATCGACGACTATTGAATTGGAGAACAAATCATCGATCATGGGCACCAGGATGAATTGCATTCCTTGATTTCTCATGGACAAGACATCGTTAGAATAAGGGGTTTCTATGAACGAGACGCGACCCTGGTCCCAAATAACAATAAATAAATAAAAATTACAGGGAATTTTCTTTAATGGTATATGTCATGTGCTTTCCTTAACCAGACCCCACTTTAGGTGGTCTCCAAGTCACCCCACACAACCATGTACTCGGCCGTTACACGGCTAGTACACAGTCAGTCGCAACCACTAGGTACATGATGTGCACTCCCTAAATTTCCAAATTCCCATATTTTTCTAAAAAACACTAGAAAAGAAAAACACATTCCTGAAAAGAAGGTCTAGGTTCTTAAAATAATCCAACCTTAATGATATTATCCATATATTTACCAAAAAAAGGTAGTGTAGAAGAAGAATTCTCAATTATCTCTGGCCATTGTGATCATACATCGGTCTCCCTCTCCCAAGTCTCATCCTATACTCACTCGTTCTACAATAGAACATGTAACAGAGGAATAGACAGGCCATGGAAAACCTATTCACTACGATCAATAATATGGATAGAATTCCCCTCGAACGATTCATCCACGTCCAACTCATTCTCCTTAGGTTGAAAAACCTGAGACAGGTCTGAAATGTAATTTTGTAGCTGAGAAACATGGAAGACATTGTGCATTTACCTGTAGCTCTGAGGTAACAGAAACCGATAGGAAACTTTCCCGGATCTCTCTAAAACCATAAACGGTCCAAAAAATCATGAAAAAACTAGCTCCATATCCTAAACATCCTATGTCCCAACCTCGGTGTGGAACACAAGAAAGCCTAGTCTCTGACCTAAAACTCCAGAGGTCATCTCCTTCTATTAGCATAAGACTTCTGTAGTGACTATGCTGTAGCCATCCTCTTCTGAATTAACTCCACTTACTCTGTGGTCACCTGGACAAGACGAGATCCCATCATAGTTGCCTCTCCTACCTCGATCCTACATTGGGGTGATCGGCATGAAATACCATACAAAGCCTCATAAGGTTCTATCTGAATAGTTTCTTGAGAAACTATTATTGTAGGAAAACACCATAAGAGGTATGTGCTTCTCCCAAGAACGTCTAAAATCATGGATGCATTATCAAAACATGTCCTCCATCACCTATATTATAAAATGAAAATGGCCATATTTCTAGCGGTGGTAAGCTGTACTTTGATGTACATGTGTACCCAAATCCATCTATAGTCCCTTCCAGACCGAAGATGTAAAACGAGAATCCCAGTTTGAAATAAGGGAGTGTGTAACTCCATGTAAATGTAAAATCTCCCAAATACACAACCATCCCAACTCAGTAACACTAATAGTATCCTTGATTGTAATGAAGTGAGAATCCGTAGTGATTCTGTCAATGATAACCCATACTGCATCGTTCCCTCGAGGCGACCTCAAAAACCCTACCATAAAGTCCATCGCGACACCGTTCTACTTCAACTCGGGATTGGGTAACTACTGCAAAACCACTGTTGGTCACTGATAATCCACATTCACCTACTAATAGGTGGAACACCTCATAACAAAACATTCAACATCTCTCTTTATACCAAGCCACCTATACTGAAGGTGTAGATCTTGATACATCTGGGTGACACGAGGATGAACTGCCCAAACTGAGAAATAAAAGCCCCACATCATATCCTCGCATATGTCTACTGAAACCCATATATTCCCATGAAAATGAAATATCTCATCCTCACCTACGTCCCATCCTAGAATAGGGTCCTACCCTAACACACTATGTTATAGGACTAGGCCTTCAGAATCTTATAGTTTCCTCATTCTCACTCTATCATGTAGATTAGAGGTAACAACAACATAAGAATGAAATTTCTGCCTCTGTCTATAGTACACCTCCAAATGCATCTCATAGAACAGATCCATAAGCTGCCTCTCACTACTAGTCTCCTGAGATGACTATATCCGAGTCCTCCTCCTCAACACATCTACTACTACATTGCCTTTCTCAGGCGTGTAGGCAAGCTCAATGTCAAAAGATTGATGGTAATCAACCCACCTTCACTGTCTCAAATTCAGATCGCACTGAGTGAAGATATATTTGAGAATTTTTTGGTCGGTGATAACCACAAAATGATCTCCCAATAGAAAATGACTCCAACAACATATGCAATGAAAAACTTCAGCCGACTGGAGAATATTCATCGATTAATTCATCTCATGTGGCCTCAACTGTCGAGACATGTATAAAAAGACTCCCTCCACTAGCATTAGAACAGATCCCAGACCGATACCTGATGCATCAATGTATAAAATATAGCTCTTTACTGAATCCAGAAGTACTAATTTTGGTGTTGAAGACAACCTCCCTTTCTGCTTCTGAAAAGATGAATCGTAGAAATCTATCCATAGGTACTTCACACCGTTCTTAATCAGGCACTCCAATGGCACTACTAAGGGGAAAAATTTATATATGAAACATCTGTATTAACCATCTATCCCTAGAAATCTCCATACCTCAAATAATTTCATTTGATTCTCCCTTGAAACTACTGATCTCATATTCACTGGGTCTCTTGATACCCATGTCTCTGAGATAACATGACCCAAGAAGTGAATTTGGTCCCTCAAAAAGTGGAATTTGGAGAGGATATAATATAACTAATTCTCTCTCAGTATAATCTAAATGATCTCATGCTGTGTGGCATGGTCGTGTCGAGTGTGAGATTACAACAAGATATTATCCATGAAGACAACTAGGAAAGAATCCACAAATGTATAGAATACATAGTTCATCTATTCCATGAAAACTGCAGGCACGTTCGTGAGACCGAATAAAATAACCACATACTCGTTTAGACCATACATACTTTGAAAGGATTTAATAGGTATATCTAATGATATAACGTGCAAATTATGATAACTGGATCTCAAGTCATTCTTCGAGAACACCCAGGCTCCTAGAAGCTGGTCAAAGAGATCATCAATCCTTGACAAGGGATATTGGTTCTTGACCATCAACTGGTTCAGCTTCTGATTATCCATATAAAGACTGAGGGTACCTTCCACATTCATCACAAAAAGGACAAGTTATCCCCAAGGAGAACTACTGGTCCAGATAAAAAACTTTGCCTGCAAATCCTCTAACTAATTCCTGAGCTCCTGTAACTCTGGTGTAGCCAACCTATAAGGAGGAATGGACACCAGTTCATCCCCTGGCACAAGCTCAATAGAAAATTCTACCTCTCACACTAAAGGAAAACCTAAAAAGTCCTCTAGAAATACATCCATGAAATGATCGACCACTGGAGTAAAGTCAAATTGTGAATTCCCCTGGTCATGCTGATATACACTTTCAATCTAGGTTCTAACGCCTCCCAACCAATGATGATCAGGTCCCGCTCAACTCTCCTGGACATCCCATTCACCCTTGTGTAGAAATAATCTACCATATATTTACATGAAACTCACCCTTCAACGATAGAAATCAATAACTACCTGAAGGGTAACTAACAAATCCATTCCGAGTATGAAATAATAGCCTGTCATCTCTAAGAAATACAGGTCCTATACGAAGTGACACACCCAACCTCAGGTGGGAACTCCTTACACAGTCTTACCGTAGCCATTAGTGTACCCAATAGAGTGTCCAGCATCAAGACATCCACAAAATTAAATATATAGAGCCCAAGGCTCTCCGCAACAGCAAGAGATATGAAACAATGGGAATTCCCTATATCGGAAAGTGAAAAATCTAAAACTGAGGAAACTAGAATCATACCTCAAACTATTGAGGGTCTAGGATCCTACTTTAGCTGGTTCTGCACTACAGGAAAATTCTAGCCTTTACTATGGCCTTGTGATAATGCATGACCACCATGAGCTGATCAACCATGTTTTTGCTGAAAACCTGTCGACTGGATACCATGACCATGACCTCCACCTCGGGCTGAATGGCCATATGAACTTTAGATTCAATATTGATGAGAAACTGGTGGTCCTACTCCTAAATGTTGATTCATAACCAAACTCTTATCACCAACTGGTGGTGAGAAGAACTAATAGAAATGATGAAGATGACCCATCTTGCTGCATGATTGGAATTCCACTAGGACTCTTGGGAAAAGTGGCCTCGTATGCTCGCTCTTCCAACTCAAGTAACACACCACCTGGATACCAGAAGAAGTATCTCATATCCTAGGATCTCCATGCATTGACTCTCTATGACCCTTCCTATTGTCAGTCGGATGGGTACCAACTCTAGATGCAGGGCCTCTTTGGCTCACTGCTCCGGAATCTCTCATAATGCACTATGTGATCTGTGCTTAGTTGACTATAGAGGTGATTGATGTCAACATAATGTTGTTCACCTATGATCAAATGTCATGCGTAAGAACATACTCAAACATCCTTTCCAGGAATCACTAATCACCTCCTGGGATGGGTGTGAATTGAGGTAGCTTGTGAAGTGAGAAGAATACTCCATAACTGAGAGAGTACCCTGGTCCAAACTCATGAACTCTGTGGGCCGATCGACCCTCAAAGTCTCTTGGTAGATGTAATCGTAGAGGGCACGCTGGAATTTATCCCAAGCCATAACCTGCTGGTGTCCTTCTAGTGAGATCACATCCCTCCATCTCTTGGTATATTCCAAAATAATATAAGTAGTGAGCATCACTCTCCTCTCATGAGGAATCTCCTGATTCTTGATGATATATTGCATGGCTTCCAACCATCACTATGCAGTCTGAGGTCCCCCATCCCATTGGAATGTGGGAAGATGTTTCTACTGCAAGACCCGCATCAAATCTTCCATAGACGGTGCAAGATGTGGTGCTCCCATGGAGGTCTACATAAACCTCATGAAGCCTTCTTGTAACTATGCATCAACACCTATATTCCTAATGATGGTTGGTGCCAAGATAGGAATGACTGGAGGATCTGCTGGGAGTTCCCGATCTACCATGTCTAGTGTATGTTCACTCCCTCTATCTGTCATTCAATAGGAGGACTTCATGGTTGCATGAATCTTCAAGGTCAAGCGCAAACCTTAGCTCAAGATTATCAATGACTAAAACATGTAATTTAAGTAAATGAATAGGAGAAATAAAGCATTCATTTTTTCAGAACATTGATACATGACCTGTATGTCCCCTTCACGGCATGTTGCTTTAGGCCTTCACATGGGTGTGTACTCCTCCCAACCCTGGTCATGTAACACCCCATACACACATCATGTTCTACCAAGACACATCATGTACATTTATCATTTTCTCCTACTAGAGTTATTCTACATGACTAACCCACACGGTTCTCCTATATTAAGACTCAAAGATGTGTTTGTGCTAGACATGGCGTGTACTTGAAAGAACTTCACTGACCTGTGTTGTCAGTCACATGGCTGGTTAAACAGATGAAACTACACGGCATGTCTTTTCCTTTCACGGTTTGTACTAACTATCCATAATCCACTCGTGTCATTGGTCACACAGATGGGCACATGGTCTATACACACGACATGTACACCAGGTATACGGCATGTTCCCCCAATGTTTTCCCAACCCCGTGTCTCAGCCCACATAGGCAGTAACAATGTTAAAGACTAAATGACATGCATATATAGTACACTGCGTGTACATTCGAAAAATAGTTCCTTCCCAAACTGAAGGATACAAGGGGTGTATTCATCAGTATACATCGTGTAATATGCGTTTTTCTTGATATTAAGTCTCAGAAACTACTATGGAACTGAGAAAATGACTAAAACTAATAGTAACGTTCCAAATTCCAATACTTGAGGGCTAATACTCCCTGAGAATCTTGGTTTTTCATTTTATACATGTCATAAACATGCATACTGGTGCAATGATCCACCTAATTCCGATTAATGAGGGCCCATAAAACCCCAAGAACCAATGTTTGGCGTTCATTCAAACAAAACATTACACAGTACAATACCCTATCAAATAGTAGGTATTCTATCAAGGCATCTATCACAACAACATGAATATCTAGCACAACATCTATCATAACAACGTGAAACTGCTAATGTACCTTAATGGAATGAAAAAAAATCATGACATGTGATCTATAGAAAGTTCCTATATGATTCATGAGATGAATACCCTCACCTCATTGGGTTGAAACATAAATAGAACCTCAATAATATCAAAAATAATAGAACAAAACATGTGAATCACCCTATAGTGAAATCTAATCAACTATAATAATTGTAAAACTAGAAAAATAATGCAATAATTGAGGTAAATTATATTTTCCCTATACATGGGTTAGCTTCTTGTAGTAAAATATTATTACCAACTACCTATTCCATCCTATACCTAACTATAGGCTCCAAAAAATAATTCCAGAAGAAAAAAACATGCCTCTGATACCACTTTGTAACATCCCAGTTCTGGGTTCTTCCCAGAGGTAACCCGTACCTTGTTGGTCACATGGCCTCAATCACATTTCCCCAAATGCTAGAGGTTTCCTACTAATAGCATGGGACATTGGTTGTGATAGTGGGGATATTATCCCCTCGATGGTAGATCAATGTAGTGGAAACAAATGGATAATAACAGTAGAAGCAGTAATAACATGAAATAAGTAAACAACAGATGACTGAAATTAATAAACAATTGGAGCACATATATAAATGATGCATGATAAATATGTCTATGAAATTACCCAAACAAGATAAAATTATGGAATACAGTAATAAACCAAAGTACAAGGAGACAAGTAAACTCCAAAAGCATCAAAAATCTCATCTTGGTCACATACACTCTGTCTCCACAGTAGTCAAGTACCTCACGTAGAAGGGCGCTTTCCCTTTTCTATACCGGTAGCAATATATTCTATTTGGGCCCAAAATAAATACCCAAAAAGTGTTCGAGACGAATCCTAGATGGAGACCTACCAAATATCTATGCTTAATAGTCAATGAATAAATATGGTGGGCAATAAGAAAAATTAAGCAGTAAATAAGGAAGTACTAAAAAGTAAACAATCCTATAGTTTCAATTGCATTCATTTTCATATATCTAGTAAACAAATAATAGAAAACAACTAACCCTATGGGAAGTACTCAAATCCTAACTCCTCTAGTTCATCCAATCAAACACAAGAAACCCTATGGGATGTACTAATAGTCTAATCCCTCTGGTTCAGCATTGGAAAGGACTCTCTGAGGAACCACTCACCGTAACTTCCATTTTTTGGTCCTGTATTAGTAACTATAGACACTATGAGGAATCACTCAATGTACAATTTGACCTCTAGAATTTCAATGGGGAACTAAATAAACATTGTGGGATCACAAAGTCCATATCCCCTATGGCCTCGCAACGTAAAAGTAAACAGACACTCTAGAGAAGCCCTCATCCTTCATTCCCCCTATCGTCTACTACAACAGGTTCTCACAACCCTGTGTAAGTCAATCATTCACAACGTTATTCAACAACCAATGTAAAACTAATGACCTACTTGGATAACTACTTTAAAGAACAATATGGCTAAATAACTACAAGCATATAACAACATCATATAATATCACACCTTCAAAATAACACTAGCCACGGAAAACAAGCAGCCTAACCGGTAAAGCTAGAAAAAACGGTAAAAATTAAAAAAAAACATTTAAAACACATCCATAGCATGGAAAATAACCCCATTCATAATCAAACAACCTCTACTCAGGTGCACAAGTCATAGCATGCATTAACAGGGCTAAAATCTTCAACCATGCAACACCCTGTTCTAGGATATTGGGCACTTTGGCATATAAAATTCAAATACTAACTTCAGAAAGGCACAAACCACCTACCTCGATGTTGTATGATTTATATAATCTGGATTTTCCCTTGAATTAGCCTAGAATGAAAATATCTACAAAAACATATAAAACATTCAACCATGGATACCTCACAAATATAGAGAAATCAGGAAACGAGGCTCTTGAAGAAGGAATAACTCACAGTGCTGACTCCAATGTAATCGACAGTGGTTGAATCGGAGAACAGATGATCGATCGGGGGATCTGATTAGAATTGGGATTTTCGGTTGCTCTTGGATGAGAAATCCTTAGAATATGGGGTTTGTGTGGACAAGACGCGACCCCAGTATGAAATAAGAATTCCAAAGAAAAGTACACAACGTGTTCTTTAAAAGTAAACAACATGTACTTTCCTTAAATGTCCCTCCCTTTAGGTGGTCTCCAAGTCACCCAACATGGACATTTATTCAGCCATTACATTTCCCATACATGCTCATCTGTGGTAACTGGGTACATGGTGTGTACTACAAAGTACACGACCTACACTCCTGAAATTTCAAAATTATTCTCTTTTTGTCAAAAACACCATTAAAGAATAACTCAATCCTATTAAGAAGGTATTTGTTCCTAGATTTATGGTTTATGGGTTATGGTTAAGGGTGTTTGGTATTGGTTTTACTATTTGTGGGGTTATGGTGTTTAATGGTTCCCTAGGGGTTTTTAATTTTTTAGGTGTTTTAGGGATTTGGTTGCGGTTTTAGGTGTTTTATAGTGATTAGGGTTTTTATAATTTTCTATGATTATTAGATATTTTTTGGATTTTGGGGTTTTTTGATGGTTTTAGGGTTCTCAATGTTTTTTTGGGTTTTATGAGTATTAAGATGTTTTATGTGTTTTTATGGGTTTTCAGTGTTTTAGTTTATTTATAATTTTTAGCGGTTTTAGGTGTTTTAGGGTTTTCATGGTTTTTTATTTTTTTTAGGGTTTTAGTGTTTTGAGGGGTTTTTTTAGGGTTTTAATTTTTTTATTAGTTTAATGTTTTCATAAGAGTTTTTTGTTTTTAGGGGGTTTAGGTATTTTTGGGTTTTTATGGGTTTTTATGTTTTAGGGGGTTTTTGATTTTTATTCATTTTTAGGGGTTTTATGTTTTTAAGGTTTTTAGGGACTATTAGGGTTAAAAAGTTTTTTATGGTTCTTTAGTATTATTTTATGGTTTTTAGGTTATTTAGTGGGTTTTAGTGTTTTATGGTCCTATAGGTTTTTTAGTGTTTTTTGAGTATTTATGATTTTGGTGTATTTTAGGGCCTTTAATGGTATTTCTGGGTGATAACTATCTTATAAGAGTTTTACAGGTTTTAGTGATTTTTAGGTATTTTCCCTTTGTTAGGGTATTTTAGGAATTTTAATGATTTTCATTTTATTCATTGTGGTTTTATGGTTTTCAGTGTTTTTCGAGGTTTTAGTTTTATTATGGTGTTTAGGGTTATTAGGGTTGTTTTAGTGTCTTTTAGAGGTAGTTTTTGGATTTAGTGACTTTTACGGTTTTTTATAGTATCTATGGTCTTTTTGGGAATTTTTGGGGGTTTAGGGTATTTTAGGGGTTTTAGGGTCTTTTAGGTGTTTATGATATTTTTATAATTTTTTGGGTGTTTTTTGGTTTTTAATGGATTTTAGTTTTTTATGGTTTTTATGGTTTTTATGTTGTTTAGGTTTTTTTGGGATTTTTTGGGTTTTTAGGGGTTTTATTGTTTTGGGGGATTTAGGGTTTTTTATGGTTTGTGGGATTTCAATGCTTTCTAAGTGATTTATATGGTCTTAGGGTTTTAAGGGGGTTTATGGATTTTTTGGTTTTTGTTTAGCTTTTTTAGGGTTTTTGGTTATTTATTGTATTTATTATTTTTATAGGGTTCATTATTATTTTAATGTTTTTTTGGTGTTTTTAGGTTCTATTATTTTATTAGGGTCTTTGGGGTCCTAGAGTGGTTTCAGGTTCATTTATGGATTCTTATGGTCATTTAAGTGTTTTTAGGTAAAAGAAGGTGTAGGGCCAGTCTATTCCTTACCATCAAAATATGTATTAGAAGAAAAACAACATGTGTGAGACATGGTCAAACAAACCACACCCAAAAGAAAAATAATTAAGTCAACATTTCCCCCAAAGTCATAAATAGTGGATTCAACATATGGTTCACCATCCTACCATATCCAAAAACTGCGTCAGCAAAGCAGACGTCAGAGTTTAGACCATTGTCCATCGATTTACAACTGGTCTCAAGATCCTCCTGATGTTTGAGGAGTTCCATATATTTCTTCCTGAGTCTTTCTTTCTCCATGGTGTATAGAGGCCACTCCCATTAGTTGTCATTGACTTGAATTTTATCAACCATTGAGGAAGCTCTGGTAGCCATGGGTCTAGAAAGATTGGAATAATCTATCTTTGGTTTCCGTGTGGGGGGCAGAGGTGAAACCGTCCACCTAAAATTACTTCCCATATATGATGTTGTCACATGCCACATGTATGGCCCCTTGTCATTATCCCTATTCACATACCTTTTCTACAGATGATGGAAAACATGTCCACTATGCCCAAGGTCTTTCTCACCTGAAGTGAAATCTTCAAAATTATTTTTTCACATTCGTAAAGGCATACCCAATCATGGCCTTCTCCATCCTGATCTGAGCCATATTGGATTTTATCCTGCGATTATACTTAGCAAAAATCACACTTGACTGTTTAGTCTCATCCATATCACATGTAAAATTAAGGCAATTCATTTGAAGTTCTCCATGAAAATAATCCTTCTTAAATGGATCAGTCTCACCTAGGGCCTTTCCAGCCATCTTGCGATCTCCTTGACGTTTCTCCAGGACCTTGTCATGCAGAACTACCCAATGATCCTCCTCAGCAGAGGCCCCCTCATACATTAGCATGCCCTGATTCATGTCCGGATTCATACCTTCCTCACCATGGATGCCATCATTCCGAGGCAACATGTGTCCATCCACTTCCTCATCACAAGATTCACCAACATCCACATTGTGAACTGATGGCAGAACCCACAGACTATCCCTCCTATTTCCACCGCAACTAGGGACTTGCATAGAGGAGTCACCTACAATCCGAATAGGGGGTCCATCATCCATTCACAAGGAATTCTTCTCAATAAAATTCTGCCCATTCCCAAACCGAGACACCTCCCCCTACATAGCAACCTCCCCCTACTCAGCCACCCACCCCTCTACAACATCTGCATCAGTTGTCTCAATAGAGTCCTGATAGTCTAACCCATTATTCATAGAGAAACCATCCAGAACCTACAACTAACAGCTACCATCCTACCCACTATTGTTGCTCAAGGTCACCACTACCATGCTCAAGGGATACTTCAAGGGGACCTCAATCCAACACTAATCAGGCCCAAACCAAGACATATCCCCCTACTCAGCCACCTCCCCCAGCTCAGCCCCCTACAACTCATTACTACAATTATGACCATTGTTTTTTCTCAAATTCACACATTCAACATTCTATATCCCCTCTGCACTAGACCATTCCATTCAATTACAGTTACTAGCAATGTCTAGGGGCATGCTACATGAATCGGCCACTTACACCTACTTATCACACCCAACTCTCAAATTAGTTTTCAAATTCTCAAAAATTGCACCTACATTTTTCTTGGTAGGAAAATGATTGTGTTCATTCAGCACCACCACCTCCAACACCTCCACCAAGGCTATACTTCCTACACTAGTCTCCAACTAAGACTGATTCAAACCACCAATATCGCTATAACATCACCTACAAGCCTAATCATGATGAATAGGTTTCCAAAAGATGAATAGAGGTTGAACCATAACTCAAAAATTACATGTTTCTTCCAGCAAAGCTCCTCACCAACAACAATCCACAATAATAAAACCGCCTCTTTAAAAACATCAATCACATCAAAATCCATTGGGGTAATATTGTGGAAGAGGGCTCCAGTCTTGCTGTCCATGCCTAAGAACCTTCTCACTAGATTACTTGACATAGAAATAATGGATTTATTTTGAAATGGGAAGGCATGTTAAGAAAATATAACCCAAGTTGCAAACATGGGAGGGTTTCTAATCATGTGAAGATAAAAAATCCACACTAATAGTGAGAAACGAGAGCCATTAAATCTTCGAGGGGTTGTAGACCAAGCATGGATAAGGTCCTCCTTGGTTGAAAATCAATACATTATATGGTAGCTATTAACAAGACCCACCATAGTACGGTCCTAGAGTTCAAAATGCTAAAAAATGAACCTGTCAAATAATTCCAATGGAGGGTATCACTTCAAAAATCGAGCAACCAATGTCAAACGATGCAGAGAGGAAGCTTCATTGAAATCATGGATTGAAAGCTGATGTTGTTGGTGGCCATAAAAAAACCAGTCCCACTAGGTTAAATCTCGATATGTGGAAAAGAAGGATGGAAATTATGAGACAGCAACGGAACGAAGGTGAGGTTTTCATCATGAATCAGCAGAGGTCCCCCCCCATGTGTAGGTGGGAGGGAGAGGTTCAGAACTTGTCATTGTTGTCAATCTTGTTGAAGGTTATGGGATCAGACAATGTGAGAGAGTGGAGGAGGCTCCATATAAGGGTTTATTTAGTTTTTTTATGGTTTTATTGAATTTTAGTGGATTTTTGGGTTTTTATGATTTTTAATGTTATTTAGAGTTTTTTAGTGTTTTTACGGGTTATTATGGTTTATTATTTTTTAGGGATTTTAATGTTTTTAGCAGTTTTTTGGTATTTTAAAGGGTTTTAGGGTTATTTAGTTTTTTAGTTTATTTTAGGGTTTCTAGTCTATTATGATTTTAGGGTGGTTTTTTGTGTTTTAATGTGTTTTTGGTTTTTCAGGGGCTTTAGGGGATTTAGGGGTTTTAGGGTTTTAAGGAACATTTTGTGTTTTATTTATGGTTTGGGGGTTTTTTTTGTAATTTTTATAATTTTAATGGGGTTTATGAATTTATGGGTTTTTTAATGATTCTAAAGGTTTAGGGTGTTTTGGGGGTTTTAGGGATTATTTTGGGTTTTTAGCATTATTAAGGTTTTTAGGGATTTATGGTTTTTATGGTTTATAGGATTTTTTATTTTATTGTAGGTTCTTTAGTGTTTTTATGGGTTTTAAGGATATTTTTGGATTTTAGGGATTTTATGTTTTTGTAGGATTTTTAGGGTATTAAGTGTTTTTTTCATCTGTTATGTTTTTAGGGTTTTAGGGTTATTTATGGTTTTTATTGTTTTTTAGGGTTTTAAGGTTTTACAGGATTTTAATGTTCATTTAGTGTTTTTAGGAAGGTTTTGGGTCATTTATGTTTTGGGGTATAAGTTTTAGGGTTTTTGGGTTAGAGTTAAAAGTTTAAGGTGTAGGTTTTAGTGTTTCTGGTGTGATGTTTTTGGTTTTGTGTGTAGGGTGTAGGGTTTATAGTGGATTATGGTTTTGGGTGTAGGATTTAGGGACTAGGTTTTTAAGGTTCAGGGTGTAGCGTATTGGGTTTTGGGTGAAGGGTTCAGGGTTTATGGTGTTGGGTGTAAGGTTTCAGGTGTAGGGTTTAGGCTATATGGTGTATGATTTTTTATTTATTTTATAAATTTTTAGGAGTTTTTGCGGTTTATTTTGGGTTGTCAGGTTTTTATTGGTTTTAGGTTATCTATGGAGTTTTATTGTAATTAAAGTTATTTTTAAGGATTTTATTTGGGGAGGGGGTTTGGATTTTTTGGGGTTTGGGGCGATTTTAGGGATCTATCAATTTTTAGTGTCTTTAGGGTTTTTGTGGGATCTTATGTGTTTTGATAGATTTTAGGTTAATTTTAGTTTTAATAGTTTTATTTTTTTAAATGGATTTATTTGATTTTTGGATTTTTATGGTTTTTGGGTTTTTTGGGGTTTTTAGAATTTTTTATATTTTTTAGAAATTTTTGGGTTTTTATGGGATTTTTTTGTTTTTAGGGTTTTTTTATTATTTTAGGGGTTTAAGGACTCTTAGGGGTTTAGAGGGTTTTTTGTGCTTTTATGGTTTTTAGTTTTTATGTGTTTTTCGTATTTTTTTAGTTTATAGTGTTTTAGGGGTTCTTAAGGTTTTTAGGGTTTTTTAGGGTTTTTAGGGTTTTTTATTTTTTTGGGTTTTTAGGATTTTGTGGTTTTAGGGTGTTTTAGGGATATTTAAGATCATTTGAGGTTTTTAGGGTTTTTATGATTTTTCTGGGTTTACTGTTTGAAATGTTTTTAGGGTTTTTTGGGTTTTAGGATTATAGGGTTTTCATGTTATTTATAGTTTTTAGTGTATTGATAGGTTTTTTGGGTGTTTAGGTTCTTTTTTGGTTTTGTAGAGTTCTTAATGGTTTGATGGCTTTTTTGGTTATTTAGGGTTCCTATGTATTTTTTATGGCGTTTAGGGTCTTTTAGGTTTTTTATTGTTTTTATGGTTCATTAGGGATTTTTTGGGGTTTTGGGGTATTGTATGGTTTTTGGGCGTTTTAGGACCTATCTGGGAGATTTTCGGGGTTTTAGTTTCTTTTAGGGGATTTGGGACTTTTATTAAATTTTGTGGGTTCTAGGATCATTTAAGGGTTTTAACAGGGGTTCTGGTGTTTTTGGGCTATTAGTGTCTTTTAGGGTTTTTGTGGGTTTTTGGTCATTTAGGGTTTTACTATGTTTTTATACACCTTTATGGGTGTTTTAGTTTTTTAGGGGTTTTTTTGTTTTTTTATTTTTAGGGGGTGTATGGGATTTGATGTCATTTTTTGTTTTTAGGGTACTTTTTTGGTTTTAGGCTTCTTTAGGGTATTTTGGGTTTAGTTTAGTTTTTTTTGGTGTTTGGGGATTTTAAAAGGTTTGTAAGGAATTTTTAGGGATTTGGGGATTTTTAGGGATTTTTGTTATTTTAGGGTTTTTAGGAATTTTATGAGTTTATGGTTCATTTAGGGGTTTTAGCATTATTATGGGATTTTATGGTATGTTAGGATCATTTAATGTTTTTAGGGATTATAGAGTTTTATAGGTATTCAAGGGTTTAAGTGTTTTTAGTGTTTGGGGGAGGATTATGTATTTTATGGTTTTATAGGGGTTTCATTAAATTTTAATTGGTTTTAGGGGTTTTGTTGGATTTTATATTTTTAGGGATATAAGAGTTATTATAGGTTTTATGGGGTTTTAATGTTTTCTTTGGTATTTAAAGCATTTTAAAAAATTTAGGGTGTTTTAGTGGGTTTTATGATCTTTTATGGTCATTTTAGTGTTATAGGGTCTTTGTTATATTTTAGGGAATTTAGGTCATTTTTTGTTTTTAGGATTTTTAGTGTATTTTAGGGGGTCCTGGGGTTTTTATAGTGATTATGGTTTTTTAGGGTTTTCATGAATTTTTGGAGATTTTTTATGTTTTTTCCAGGCTATTATGTGTTTAGGTGTATTATGGATTTTTTGTGGTTTTAGATTTTTTTGGGGTTTTTTGGGTTTTTAGTATTTTATAGGTTTTTATTGTTTTAAGGTTTTTTGGGTTTTTAATATTTAGTATGGTTTTATGTATTTAATGTTTCTTAGGGGTTTTATGGGGTTTCAGTAATTTTAGTGAATTTTATTGCTTTTTTGGGTTTTAGGGGCATTATGGTTTTTGGGTCTTTTTGTGCTTACATTTATTTAATGTTTTCATGTTTTTTGGGGGTTTTAAGACTTTTTCTGGTTTTAATGGTTTTGGGACTTTTAGTTGTTTTAAGGGGGTTTAAGGTATTTTAGGGGAATTTTGGGGTTTTAAGAGGATTATGATTTTTAGGTGTTTTCAGGGCTTCTCAGTGGTTTTTATGGTTCCTTATGTTTTTTAGAGGGTTGGGATATTTATAAACACTTTTAGGGGTATTATTGCCTTTTTATTGAATTTAGTGTTGCTTATTTTTTTGTATTTTTCAGGTTTCCTATGGTCTTTATCTTTTTTATAATTTTTTGTGGTACTATGCGTTTTTAGGGTTATTTTAGGGGTTTAGGTTTTAAGGATTTTGTATTATTTTTAGGGTGTTTTGGGTTATTTTAAGGTTTTTAGAGTTCTATTATGTATTTTTTCAGTTTCTAGGGTATTGTTGGGTTTTTATGTTTTTATGGTTTTGTAGGGTTTTATTATTTTTGTAGGGTTTCATAGTGTTTTTTTGGTTATAAGGACTTTTAGGTTATGTTTTGGTTTTTAATATTTTTAGTGTGTTTTGGTTGTCAATTATTTTTAGGGTTTTGTAGGATTATCATGTTTTTAGGGGTTTTATTCTTTTTAGGGTTTTATGGACATTGAGTGTTTTATTCGGGGTTTTTTGGGTTTTAGAATTTTTTAGGGTTTTGGGTTATTAGGATTAGGGGGTAGTGTTTTTAAGTTTTTAAGGGTTTTTAGTTCTTTTATGGTTTTATAAAGTTTTTATGGGTTTCAGAGGGTTTAGGGGGTTATAGTGGTTTTACGGGTTTTGGGTTTGATATGTTTTTTTGGTTCTTACAGTATTTGTGGTGGGAGGTTTCCATGTTTTTAGTGTTATTTATGAGTTTTATGTTTTTCTATGTTTTAATGGTTTTAGGGTGTCAGTGTTTGAGGTTTTGAGGGTGTTAAGTTATTTTGCGGATTCAGAAGTTTTTTAATGGTTTTATTGTTTTTAGGTTTTTAGGGCATTCATGTTTTAAGTGTTTTTTGGGGTTTTAGTGTGTTTTGGTGTTTTGGGGTTTCTATGGGTTTTAGGTGTTTTTAGGAGTTTGTCATGGTTTCTAGGATTTTACAGGGTATTTATGGTTTTATATGATTTTTAAAGGATTTAAGGGTTTTTATATGGTTTTGGATTTTTAGGGGTCATGAGGGTTTTTTGGGATATTAGGGTTTTTCGTGGTTTTTGGGTTTTTAGGGTTTTAAAATCATTTAAGGGGTTTTAGGGTTTTTATGGTTTATATGTTTTAATGGGTTTTAGGGTGAATATGGATATTAATGGTTTTTAGGGAATTTAAGGTTTTATTAGTGGGTTTAAATTTTTTTTTTTTGGTTTTTGAGTTTTTTATTGTTTTAACGATTTTTTAAGTTTATTAAAGCATTGTTGGGGTTTGGATGGGTTTAGGGTTATTTTAGGATTTTTTGATTTTTTAGGTTTTTAGGGTTTCAGGGGTTTTAGGGTTTGTGTTATTTTCTAGGTTGATTTGGAGTTTTGTTATTGTTTTTAGTGGTCTTATTGTATTCATAGGGTTAGTGGTGTTATTTGGGGGTTTGTGGTGTTCTTGGGGGGGAGGATTTATGTGCTTTTTGGGATTTTAGGGGATTTAAGGTGTATTAGGGGGTTCAATGGTTTTTTTTGGGTTTTGAGTACTTTAAAGATACAATTTTTTTTAGGATTACAAAAGGTTTTTAGGGGTTTCTATGGTCTTAGGGTTATTTTAGGATTATTTAGTTTTTTATTTATTAGGGATTAGGGTTTTATGGTTCTAGGAATTTTATTGTGGTTTCATGTTTTTTAGGGTTTTTGGTTTTTTAGGGTTTTAGGTTTTTAGGGTTTTTATTATTATCTGGGTTTTTTTGGAGTTTTCTTATGGTTTTTATGGGTTTTATGGTTTTCATAGCGGTTTGTGGTGTTCTTTGGGGTTTTACAATATTTAGGTTGTTTAAGAGTTTTTTGGGAATTTTATGGATTTAGGGTTTTTAGTTTTTTTTTGTGTTTTAAGATTTTTTAGAGTTTTTCAGTGTTCTAGGGTTTTTTATGGTTTATGGTTTTTTGGATTTTTAATTCATTTTAGGATTTTTGGATTTTGGGGTTATTGGGTTTTTTAGGGTTTTATCTTTTTTAGTATTTTATTGCAGTTTAGGGGATTTAGGTTTTTTACATTGTTGTAGGATATTATGGAGATTTTAACTTTTTGGGGTTTTATGGGTTTATATGGGTCATTATGTTTTTAGGTTTTTTGGGGGTTTAGGGTTATTTTCTTGGTTTTATGGTGTCTAGAGGGTTTTTATGGGTCTTTTGGGTTTCATAGTCTTTTTACGTTCTTTTAGGTTTTTTAGGATTTTTGGGGTTTCTTAAGGGTTTTAGAGTCTTTTACAGTTTTTTTGGTTATTTCAGTTTCTATAGTTCGTTTTGGGTTTGGGGATTGTAGTGGTTTTAGGGGTTTGGGGGGGTTTTAAGGTTTTCTGGGGTTTTATTATTTTTAGTTTTCTTTTGGTGTTTTTGGTATATTAGAGTTTTTAGGGTTTTTATATTATTTAGGGTTTTTAGTGATTTTAAGGTTTTTAGGGTTTTTAGGGTTTCTATGAATTTAGGGGTTTTTTGGTTTTTTGGTTTTTATGGTTTTTTTTGGTTTTTTTAGTTTTCTATTGGTTTTGGGGGTTTGGGTGGTTTTTTTCAATTTATAGGGTTTTTAGGGGTTTTAGGTTTTTAAGGATTTATTGTTTTTTGGGTTTTTAGGTTTTTAGGGTTTTAAATCATTTTAGGGTTTTTAGTGTCTTTAAAGGATTTTTCGGTTTTAGGATTCTTATGGTCTTTTAATGTTGTTTTTGGGTTTTATGGGTTGTTTAGGGGCTTTCAGGTTTCTATTGTATTTTAGAGGTTTATAGGTTTTATCATGATGTAGGTTCTTTTATTGTTTTTAGGTGTTTTGGATTTTTATGGGTTTTTAGGGTTTTCAGCGTCCTTTAGGTTTTTAAGGGATGTTAAGTTATTTCAAGGGTTTTAGGACATTTAGGAGTATTTAGGGGTATCTAGGATTTTAGGGATTTTTAGGGTTTTAGGGTAATAATGGTTTTTTTAGGTTTTTATAGGATTTATGGTTTTTAAGATGTTTTAGGGGTTTAAGATGTTCTATTGGTTTTAGGGAGGTTTTATTGTTTTTAGGATTTTTAGGGTTTTTAGGATTATTTAGGATTTTTATGTTGTTCAGGGTTTATATAGTTTTTAGACGTTTTTTATGATTCTTGGTTTTTTATGGAATGTTATGTGGGTTTAGGGGTTTTCAGGTTTTTAATGAGTTTTGGGTTCTTTTTTTGTTTTAACGTTTTAGGGGGTTTTAGGGTTTTGGGTCTTTAATGAATTTTTCCCGTTTTTATGGTTTTATGGTTTTAGGATAATTAACTTTTAAGGGGTTTTAGGGTGATTTAGTGGGTTTTTGGTTATATTAGGTGTTTTTAGAGTCCTTTATAGGTTTTTAGGGTTTTCAGGTTCTATAGGCGGATTTTGGGATTTTAGGATTGTTTATTGTTTTTAGGTCTTCTATGGTCTATTTAGGGGCTTTATGCAACTTTAGGGTTTTATGGGTGTTTTATTTTGTTTTAGGTTTTTTATGTTTTTAGTATCTTTTATGGGTTTTAATAAATTTACTATCTTTTAGTGGTTTAATCGGTATTTTCTTGTCTTTTCGGGTTTCAGGGTTTTTTTAGGGAATTCAGATTTTTAGCATCCTTCTGGGTTTTAGGATCATTTAGTTATTTTTATTATTTTTGGGGTCTTTGGGTTTTTAGGGGTTTTATGGTCCTTTATGAGTTATTTATTTTTTTAGCGTCTTTTATTTGTTTTTATGGGTTTTAGAGTTTTTAGGGTTTCCTGGGGATTTTTCAAGCATTTTTTTTTGGTTTTTTGGGATTAGTGGTTTTTGGGTTTTTGGGTAATTTACGGAATTTATGGTTTTTTAGGATCATTTATGATATTTTACGTTTTTAGTGGTTTTTAGGGTTTTTTGGGTTTTTGGGTTTTATAGTTTTTTTACTATTTGTGGGGGTTTTAAGGTTTTAGGGTTATCAAGTCATGTTGTCAAATAATCTTAACATTTTAATTGATTTGTTAATTTTCATTCTTTTGAAAAATTATTGATAAATGTTTGTTACACAACACTAATATGTTAATTCTTAATGAATATTAATTTTTAATTCTTTTAAGATCCATTTTTTAATAAATGTCTTATATATTAAGTGTATAGGGATATTTTTTTTATATAAATTACATTTAATAAAATATATTATATTTATATCAACATAAATATAAATATATATTTACGTACTTTTTTAATGAAATATAACTTTTTTGTGAAATACACACTTTATCAATGCTAATAAAAAGCATTGATAAAGGGTTCCTTTATTCCTACTAAAATAAAATCAGTGATAAATGTGGCCATTATGTCTGCTTTTTTTAGACTTGATATGGGAAGCCTTTATCAGTGATTTTTGATTGCATCGATAAATTCATCCTTTATCAGTTCTCTCAAAATATAATTGATAAAGGGTGCCTCTATTGGGGCTAAAAAAGAATAGTGAAAAGAAAATTTTATTAGTGGTTTCTGCTAGCATTAGAAAAAGGGGCCCCTTTTTTAGTGCCTTTAGCTATCATTGATATAGGATAGTGTTGGATTTCATATGATTTGTAGTATTTTTTAGGGATTTATTTAGTATTATGTGTTTTTAAGGGTTTTAGTGCTTTTTTGGGAATTTTTTTATTCTTTAGGATTCCTAGGGGTTCATATGGTTTTTATAGATTGTGATAGGTTCTCAAATTAATTTTGGGTTTTTTTGGTTTTTTAGGGGTTTTAGGGATTTTATTTTATTTTTTGGTTTTTATTGTTTTTAGGGGTTTTATGGGTTTTTAAGTTTTTTTTAGGGTGTTTAAGATTTTAACAGTTTTGAGGGGGGTTTTCGTTTTAGGGTGTTTTAAGGGTATTTTATAGTCTTATATGGTGTTTTTGTTGTTTTAGGGTTTTTTGTTTGTTTAGTTTTTTTTAGTTCCTTTAGGGGTTTTGTAATTTTGATTGGTTTATATGGTTTTAGGGTATTTTTTGGTTTTTAGGGATTTTATGGTTTTTAGTTACCTTTAGGATTATTTAGGATTTTTATGGTCTTTTATGTTTTTAGGGTTGTAAGGGATATTTAGGGTTATTAGGGTCATTTAGGCATTCTATTGTTTTTAGTGATTTTATTGTCTTTTATAGTTTTTAGGTTTTTAGGTCCTTTTAGTGTATTTAGGGTATTTTGTGATTTTTAATGGTTTTTATGTTTTATAGGGTTTTTTGGGTTTTAGGGTCTTTTAGGGTTCGTAGGGTCTTTAGTGTTTTAAGGGTTTTAGGGTCTTTTAGTCGGTGTTCATAGATTTTATAGTTTTATAGATTTATTTGTGATATTAGGGTATTAGGTTTTTTAGTATTTTTAGAGTCCTTAATGGTTTTTAGGATAATTTCGTGTAATTTTTGGGTCTTTGTGTTTTATGTTAGATTTTTAAGATTTTAGGATTTTTAAGGGATTTTACGATTTTTAGGGGCCTTCAGTGTTTTTTGCGGTTTTTGGGTTTTTTGGATTTCAAGGGGTTTAAGGGTTTTATTGGAATTTTATGTTTTTTTTAGGTCTTTTTAGGGGTTTTAGGGGTTTTAGGGGTTTTTTGATTTTAGGGTTTTCCATGGATTTTTAGGGGTTTTAGGTTATTATAGTTTTAATGGTTTTTAGGTTTTTCAAGATATTTACGAATTTTTTTGTCTTTAGTGTTTTTGGTGGATTTTAGTAGTTTTGGGGGTTCGATGTTTTTTAGGATTGTTTTAGTGTTTTGGGGGTTTTTAGAGTTATTAATGTTTTAGTGGGTTTATGTGCGTTTATATTTTTTCGGATTTTTAGGGTTTTTAGAGGATTTAAGGGGTTTAATGTATGCTAGTGTCCTTTTAGGTATTGTTAGGTTTTTTAGATTTTTATGGATTTTTTTTATGGTTTTATAGTTTTTTATGTTTTTCCAGGGCCTTTTTGGGTTTTATAAGATTTTAGGGAATTTTATCGGTTTTGGTTATTTTTAATATTTCTAGGGTTGTTAAGGTCATTTACAATTTTTATAGATGCTTAGGTATTTCATGTTTATTTATGATTATAAGGGTCTTTAATGGGTTTTAGTGTCTTGAATGGGTTTTAGGGTTTTTAAAAGGGTTTTTGGGGTTTTAGTGTCTTTAGGGGTTTGGGGGGTTTTTGGTGGTTTAGTATTTTTAGGGATTATAGGTTTTAATTGGATTTTATGGAGTTTAATGACTAGGGGGGTTAGGGTTTTTAATGAATTTTAGTGTTTTTAGTTTTTTATTGGGTTTTATATGGTTTTTAGGGTTTTTAGGGTTTTTAGGTTAGGTTAGGAATTTTATGGGTTTTTTGGGTGCTATAGTATCTTTGGTGGTATAAACGATTTTTGGGGGTTTTCTTCGGGGTTTTACGACTTTTAGTTTTTTAGAGTTTTTAGGTTTTCTTGGTTTTTTTAGATTTTAGGGTTTTTTCGGGTTTTTAGGGTTTTAAGGGGTTTTTAGGTGTTCAGGTATTGATGTTTTTTGGGGTTTCTATGGATTTATAATGTTCCTTACAATTGTTTAGGGTTTTAGGCTTTAGGTTTTATGTTGTATGATATTGTTTTTATGCTTCAGGGTATAGAAATTTGGTTGTAGGGTGTAAGGTTTTGGGTGTAGGGTATAAGGATTAGGGTGTAGGAGTATAGGGTGTGTGTTATAGTGATTAGGGTGTAGGTTTTATGGATTAGAGCCTAATTTATAGTGTTTAGGTTGTATGGTTTATGGTTTAATGTATATTTCATAGGATTTAGGATGTGGGGTTTAGGGTAGGGTGTATGATATAGGGTTTATGTTTCATGGTTTAGGGTTTAGGGTGTCCAGTATATATTTTTGGGCATATGTTTGGTTATAAGGTATAAGGATTTTGTTGTTGGGTTTAGGGAGTAGGGTATAGGGTTTATAGTGTTGGGATTGGGGTTTAGGGAGGAGGGTACAGGGCATCGGGTGTAGTGTTTTTGGTTTTGGGTTTTGGGTGTACGATTTAGGGTGTAGGTTTAGGGTGCATGGTGCAAGGTACATGATTTTGGGTGTATGGTTTAGGTTTTTGAATTTATGGTTTAGGGTGTATGGTATAGGTATTAGGGTGTAGGATTTAGGGTTTATGGTGTTGGAATTTGGGTTTTTGGTGTAGGATATATGGTTCACGGTCTGGGGATTAGGGTATATGGGGAAAGGTATATGGTTTTGAGTGTATGTTTTTGGTTAAATGGTGTTGGGATTAGGGTTTTGAGTGTGAAGCATAGGGGTTTTTGTTTATGGTATATGGTTGTGGTGTATGGTTAAGTGTTTAGGGTATAGGGACTAGGGTATAGGGTTTACGGTTTTCGGTTTAGGGTGTAGGGTATAGGGTATAGGGTTTTTGTCATATCGATTAGGGTGTATGGTTTTTTGTTTATGGTGTAGTGTCTAGTTTTTTGGGTATAGAGGATAGTGTTTATATAGTATAATACATGGTTTATTGTGTATGGTTTCGGGTTTAGTTTGTATGGCATAGGGTTTAATGTGTAGCGTGTTAGTATTGGTCATATTCGACAACTCATGAGGGGTGAATTGAGCTTCTAATTAGAATTTATTTTAAAAATGATTAATAATAGTATCTCCTGATCGATAAAATATAGATGAGTTAAATGAAATAGTATAAATATATAATCTGTTCTTTCAAAAGGATTAATATAATTTATATCACAACTCAATGAAAACTAGCATAAAATTACTTCAAATTTTGATAGAGATATACTAGTATTAGACACCATATATAAGACACTAATCAAAGTTAACTATCGAAGTATTATTTTATCACTGAGTTTAGAATACTAAAGATAGTTATTTTAAAAATAGAGAAAATATAACAGGATAACACACCACAGAGTAAAAGAAGATGTTTAGTCTCTTGTTGAGACATAATCCTCTCCGTTTTTCAACAACCCACTGTGAAATAGTTTTTTGGTTAAATAAACTGATCCACATAATGGATTAGGTTTTACATAAAAAACTAAAAACTGGAATTCTCTGCTACATAGAACCTCTTCCATAGTTCTATTTGGGAAATACGATGTAAAATAATTGATTGAATACTGTCAATAACTCTCCAATAAATTATAGGAGTTTGTGTTAATGAATAAAAATAGTATAAAACACATCTTAAAAAGTAATCTAGAATAAAAATTAAAAAGGATAGAATGTGAGAATATTTGATCTAGATCAGTCTGATCAAATTCAATTCATTACTTATCTTTGAATCTTCCCTTGAAATGCTTCAACTAACATTGCACAGAGATTTTTTAAATATAGAGTATCATGGAAGATATAGTGTTGAAATATGAAATTTTCGTATTTTTATATGCCACACATGTATTCAACATATCATGTTCCAGGATAGGTTCTTCATATTAAAAAAATACTTTATCTAAACCATCCATTATATGATATTCATTATTTAATCATTATACACATTGTTTTCTTAATTTCACTAGATTTATTATTAATGCATCAAAATATCTCCATTGGATATTTGAAAATACTCCACTTGTTATGTTATACATAGTCACTTGGTCTTAACTTATAAAACAATTACATTAGACCATAGTTACATGGAAAGGTCAGTTGGTAGTTACATGGCATGGTCGGTACATTTAATCTTATGGTCACTTCTATTCTTCATATGATCAGTTTATTTCATAATGTTGTAGGTTCATTTCTTCATGCAGTAGATTCATTTTTTATGTGATAGGTTAATTTATTCATGTGGTCACATGGTTTTTTTCTTGTGTTCAGTTGATTACTTCATGTGATATGTCCATTTCTTCTTGTGGTATTCTCCTTTGTTCTTACATAAGGTTCATTACTTATCACGGTCACATTATTTGTTCATGTGGTGACTATAATAAGGACACCTAGTTAGTTCAATTCATTTTCAAATTATACTCAACATCCATATAGAAACATTGTTGTTCATGTAGTTTGTTGAATCCCTCATTGGGATGGTTTCGTACACATGTTGTAAGTTCATGACATAAAAAATAGCTTATCTAATTCACCACCAACTAATTAAACTAGAATTCATGTCCACATAGTAATTTAACTTCCATGTTCTGTTTAAATTTTTCATATGGTATGTTAATTACACAGGCGGTAGGTTTTCAAGGTTACTCCAAGATAGCCATTTTTTCATTTTGTCCAGAAAATAGTTACCCATCATAAAACAAGAAATTAATTATAAACATAATAAACCTGATATGGGATCATTAAAATTAAGAGGTTTTTTACTAATATAATAATATCACCATTTTTTTGATAAAAATAATTACATATAAATTAGATGAATTGAATACATCATGGATATATTTTCAACAAATTTGACTAAATAATTCTCAATAACTCAAATTTTTATCATAATTTGTAGTTTATTTTATCAATTTCATAAGTTATCCCCCTTTTGGATTATAAAAAAATTGAATTCAGGATAAAATTCAACTTGTAATAATAAAAAAATATTGAAATAACTATGAACACACAAAGTATAAAGTTGAACAAAGATATTTTATTAATATAAAAAGATATTTAAAATTCATACAAGGAGAGTTTATGTATTAAGAATTGAAATACGAGTCAAAATATGACATATCCTAGATTTCATTAATGAGAATACGGTCATTCCCTTCAATATTATAGAATGACGTAGGTTGGGTGGGTTTGGTGGGTTGTGGTACAAAATTTATAGTAGGTCCCTGATTTACCACACACCTTTAAAAATGTATGAGATGAAGGAATACTTGTATATATTACAATAAAAATTGGTTAATGGATGAGGTTATAGTATGAGGGGTTGAGGTAATGGAAAAGGTAGGATGAGAAAGGATTCAATTGTTTTCATATACATGTAGGGCTCTAGTAACCAAGAAATTTCCATTGTTGCTTGTGAACCATGTTCCATTTCTTGGAAATAATCATCTTCGTTTTCGATGAAATCTTCTAGAATATGAGTTATAATTTTGAGATATCCACCTGAGACATGAATTCATATGTTAAGGGATGAATCTATAAATCACTATCCAATTATTTGAACATTTCTATCAAGTATGACATTGTAAATATTTTACTAAGATAGAATTCTATAGATCCTTTTATAGTCTCTCTATCTCTTCTATCCCAGTTGACATCCATTCTAAATAATACCAATTTATTAATATCGTGGGTCTGAAATTCATCAAACACCTTCTTCCATGTTTTCTAAAACTCCTAAAAAACAACATTCAACTCACCCATTTTAATTTTAATAACTATAAATTCATTTAAAATATAATGCACATTAGGATTATGATGTTGAGAAGTAAATGTAAAAGCCTGGAAAACTGAATTTGGATATATTTGGTCAATATTCATCATTATATATGAAATATATACCGATAAATAACTAACTTATAAAATAAATTCCTCAATATCATTTATCATAAGGTATATTTTAATATGGAATCTATATTGAAGATGAAAATAATAACTAATGATACAGAACTGGTGATTTTTTTCTCTAATTATCTCTATTGAGTTTCTGAAACCAATAATGTGTTCTTTCAACACCCCCATTAGATATGATTTGATATCATATAAATCAACTTTTGTTATGTATCATGTGTAAGGAACAAAATAGGTAGGGGAAATAACATTAACAGATATATCATAAATCAGTTTCCAACCATCTTCCTCATCCTCAATTTCTAAATATTTAGACATCAAATACAGGACACCCTCTTCAACAAAAATATCCTCATTAACCACATGAACTATTGTATATAGAGATCTAATAGGTGTTGTATCCCTTCATCTCATTGGTTCTTTAACTACCTTGGTTGTAGAAGGAACAAATGTACTATTCAATGTTCGGTCTACATAAGGTATAAATGGAGAGACATGAAGTCCATTATAAGAATCTATCTTTTTTACCAGGGATCCTTCCAAAACTCTTTGGGGAGAAGGGATCGAAGGTGCATCATCATAAGGTGGAATTATTCCAAGGCCATCATCATCATCATACTTATAGTAGTATAGACCCATCACTACAGATACAGGGGAATTATTCCTATTAGAAGGTTTGTCTGGTATACTATGTCAATAAGTGCTAACAAACTCATGGCTCATGGACGAATGTTTCTTAGAACTTTCCCTATCCTCTCTAAAATCACCAAAGTCATCATATTCAGGTCCATCAATAAAACCACTAACTCAAATATATATTTCAACAATATCTTCATCATTTACTCTTTCTAAAAAGAAGGTAAGGGTATTGGAGATTCAAGAAGTCCAAAAGACATATTAGAAGAGTGCCCCCTATCAACCACATAGTGCACTCTCATTTCCTCCTCAATATCTACTATATTGGATTGTTATTACTCAACATATTATTTTTTTATATATAAAAAAAATCAATAAATTTATCCAAATAATATTCAACAACAACATATGGCTCAAAACTAGGATCCACTAGATCCATAGATCTAACTGGATACTTTATAGAATCCAACATTTCGTAAAAAAAATTATGGTTATCCATCCATTCCTGTGTTATATGGATTCTAATTTACTCTCATCTTCCTATATATTTTCTATTTTAGTCATAGGTTACCTAAGGATGTTTTATTCCCCACTAAGGAACAAATCCTTTATAAACTAGGATGTCTAATATAAAATTTGTATATAATAGAGAATTATACATAAAAGTGGATTTATATACCTCATTCATATGTATCATGAAATATTTTCTCAAATTGATCTAAATTAAATTTTTTATTAATAAACTAATAATAAATCTTGTTTTGTTAGGACAATAAATCCCCCTTTCCTATGATAGATAATGTATTGAATGAAATTTACTAGGAGCATACATTCACCCCTGAACATTACTATGGTTTGTATCCAATGAGTTTTATTTCCACAATATTCTTTTAGATTAATTTGTAATTCCAAAACTACATGACTTATTGGGAATGATATTTAGTAATCTTCATGACCACCCTAATAAGGTACACTTATGTTATTTTCCCAATGTTTTGAATACCTTCCAAATTCTTTACCATTAACCTTTTTCTGAATGGAACCTCTTTTATTTCTAGGGTTAAAATCCAAATGGGCATAGAATTCCAAAAATAGATTCATATGGATTTGATTTCCATTATCTATAAACAACTAATCCCAATCGTGATTCAGAAATTCTTTCAATACTAATGATTTTGTTGAATTTATCCAGTTACCAACATCATAATTTTTTTGACATAATGTTTTATTCACCCAATGATGATTGTGTCGCTTTTTTATGGTTTTCATGACCAGATGCACTGGGGTCCATAGTGATAATTGAAATCTATTTGTGACAACCATAAGACAACCTCCAATAGGATAGAGTCAGAAGAGAAGAATTTATAAGGAATAAAATAAAATGGGAGGTCTTGGCTCAATATACATGTAATCACACACATAATCGTGTACATTAAAAATTGAAGGGGAATAAAAAAACACTCAATCATCATGAGTACAATGAAACATGCAATAACATATAAGGAATACCTCATATTAGACAAATGTAAACACAAATAATAAATTTCAAAATACATGTTCAACCATAAATTAAATACCAACATAAAAAGCAATGAAAAATTGAAAAACAGAGAGAGCCCAACTCCCGATATCTATGCCTGACCACCGAATGCATTCAATGTACCCAAGTATCACTAATGTCCATCGATTTCACTACCAATCTACATTTCATCTTTAAAAGACACAACATGTGTGGGAAAATCCATTATTGGGGTGAGTATATACATTCCCAGAGGGTTTCACCAAAACCTATAAAAATAGAAATAAAATGATTTATATAAATCATCTCAGCCAAATGTAGAAGGTAAATGAAAAGCCAACATGTATATATAATCATAAAGAAACCCAAGAGAGAATGAAAGGGGATATCCATCTCCATAACCTACCCATGGATGATGAGTCTACCTAAATCACCAAAGGTTCATCTATAATTCCTATCATCATACGTAACCCCTCAAGAATATATGTGGAGGGGCCCACACCTCTCCATTGCACTCCGCATTAGAGGGATCCACAACTCCATTGGGAGACCCACTACCATCTAGAACCCCAACATACAGACACTACATAAATAAGCGTATTAGTGACCATTGAAGCCATCACTAAATCCCATTATAATCTTCCTAACGTCCTCTTAATGGATGACATTTTTGGATGCTTGATAAAGCCTTTAGCATCTGTTGATTGGTAACGACTAAATATCCACGTCAAAAACTGTGATTTTTGGTCCTATATGTAGTGGGACATGTGGGATACAAGATGAGATGATGGGGAATTTCTATAACCATGTTTTTCTGACCATTGTAGATGAACGACAAATGATGTGTGTTTGGGTACGTAAAGGGAGGTCGGGGTGTAGTGAGAGGATTTTTCGGGGAGACTGGAGGGCTACAGGAAGGTTGCCTCACTTTTTTGTGCTCACCATCGGTGACCAAGGTGGGGGTGGGGGAGGGGGGGATGGCGAGGGGTAGCATGCTGTGTTTTAGAGGCATATTGTGAAAAAGATAAGTCGAAAGGCAGGAAAAATCTTGCTATTTTTTGTTTCATTATTAGAAACCACCATTTGGCGGTAGCTAATATACCCCTTTGGTACTGCCGAATGGTGGCTTCTAATAATGAGACAAAATAACTAGTGGGATTTTCATGCCTTCTCAATGTTGTATTTGTGACCAGAAAATTGTGGTAACTAATACTCCTTTGCTTCAGCATGTGGAAGTGCTTAGAATTTTAGTAGTTGGAGTTCCATTAGATAGATATAGGAACTACACCCAATTTTAGTATGGGGAGTACCATCTCTACCAGATTATAGAGTATGGTGGACTCATTCCCTAGTTTTAAAATGGAGTACCAACATGGAATCTCTTTGATGAACCTTCCCTATCACTACCATAAATAAAACATCAGTAAAATAAATTTCTTTCTCAAAACACCTCACATAATATTTGTTCTTCTCCAACATTGCATACAGTCATGTTCTACAGGTAAAAACACTCAAAATATACTACTTTTTATAACACAATACAAGCCCAGAATAAGGATATATGAAAGTTATAGGTTTTTGGAAGAAGTATATGGTGTGTACGTGGGATAACATGGTGTGTGACCTCAAATCTTCACCTGGGTTTTTTTCCCTAGAAATGGATTGAGAATATATGTCATACTACACAGAGTATAAATCTTGTACACAGAGTGTCTCAGTAACATGGTTCCATATGAGGTCCTCCCATTATGAACCCATGTAAATATAGTCTTTCTCGTATACTTTGAGTTGAACTTTTTTATATATGGTCATGTCTGAGTATCAGGTCATTCCCATGTTTTCCCAGTCATTCATTTTTGCTTCGAGGAATCTATTTCAGTTTACTATTGACTACACATCGATCCCACAACATAGGGTGACGTGATGTGTAGGGTTCCTACATGACGTGTGACCCTTATCTTCACCTTAAACCCTAGCCATCGTAGCTTGGGTACTACATGGTTGGATTTCTCTAGACAAAATTATGTGTAGTTTGGTTTCCCACATGTAGTAAATATTGTTCATCAAATAGTTTATAGATCTTCTCTTGTTGTGAAAAATAACTTCATTCTAAAAAATAAAATTTAAGGAAAATTTATATGACCATCAATTCATCACCTTTTTTGAATAGAAATCAAAATCCAATTGCCCATGTGGTAGTTTGTCATGTACCCACCACCATTTGGGGTCCCGAAACCCATTATCATTCTGTGAAACTCATGATATCATCACGATACATCACCAAATCAATAATATTTCTTTCATTCACACAAAAACCTTGAATATTATGGATTAATATTTCTCAAATCTTCCCCAACAATGTTGAACCACAACCCTATAGTCCAACAGTGAAGAACATTAAGGATAATGAGGAAAAATACTAAAAAAGGTGATTTAAATCATTGTAAAATGATATCCTATCCAATGATCACAAATTTCATTATCAATATTAATATTTTTTAATAACAAATATAAAAAAATTTAACAATTAAATTTATATAATTTGATCATGGAAAGGGTGGATAAAAAATTTTCAGTAAAAATAATATATTAAAACTCATTCTCATCAATAAAATATAGTAAAAACCAAAAATAATGTTCCCTACTTCAATTATGGATATATCATTGGTAATGAATATGTTCACTAATGATGAAAAGTATCGGAAATATTTCCTACCTACATCTCAAATATCCTTGATCTTATCACCATATTTCTCGAATCATAATACATCAAACAATAATTCCCTCCTCATCGAATCTCCCAAGGGTTATTTGGCTAAACCTGGTGAAGCATTGTAAAGAATTATTTATAAGGTATTAGTCTATTTTAGGTCATTTAGTTAAAATAAATCAAATAAGTTATTTATTTTATTAAAAACATCCACTAATTGTCACCTCCCAGGGAACATAAGTTGTCTACCAAACTTATTTTGTTCCTTGGGTAAACCCCTTATTCAATATTCAACCAAGGTCTCTGATTTTCTATTATAGGTACCAAAAAATTATAATAACATTTATAATTAAATTATGCATCAACATACATTAAAATATAATTAATATATATATATATATATATATTAATTTTAGCGTCCTAAGACACCAAAACACATCAATGACTACAAAAAATACTCTAGAGATATGTATAGAAATATTCAATTGATTAAATGAAAAAAAATATTCATTAAAAATATTGTCATACTAAATTTTTCCTACTATGATTTCTATTCAAGAGGTGATTCGGTTTGAGGTTTAGTATTTTGAGCTTGTTTTATCCTTTAAATTCTCAATCTTCGATTTGATTTCTCAGATGGTTCGAGTTTGAGAGTGAGTTTTGAAAGAGGGAGAGTGAGAGAGAGATTGTAGTGTTTTGAAAACAAATTCAAGGATTTTGGGAGAATAGTGTTCATAGATTAATTTACCACTTCTGAATTAAATTAAATTATTTATGGAATATAATAATAATAAACATATATAAAATCAAACCAAATAACTTTTTACAAATTATGTTTTCAAATATATATAGTAGGTATATTTATCATGTAATGTTGATTTCTAAGATAAATAATGATAGGTATAGTGACCATAATCTCTTGGAATCTATAATAACCAGATGATAAATGACTCCTAGAAGTTATACCGATCATGATAATGTTGTTTCACAGTAGTTATAGAGAACATTTGAGTAAAATCTCATGGTAAGTATAGTGATAACATGAAAAACTATTCAAGATCACTTAAATGACCATATGAACCAAAACACATGATCAGTTAATTGGTCATGCTAACTATTCATTATAATAACTTAATATAATATTAATAAACAAGGAATTTCAATCCATTATAAAAAAAATTAAACCCATAAAAGTGGTAAAACTAAATTTATAATTTTATAAATAGTGTATGATTCCATTTTCATGTTTAATATAAATAATTCTATAATGATTCCATATATTTTTAAATATTTCATCATTTTTATGTTTTTTACAAATGAATTAAAGAGTTTTATCACCCTTTTGAAATTGATTTCTCCAAAAGTGATGTATTATATAAATATTTTTTCGTCAAATGTGACCCAATATTCTTAGAAATATTTATTACACTTGTATTGACACAGCTTATAGAGACATGTTGAAATTGAAATCCATAGTCTAGTAATGTGTATTTCATCCAAAAAATTTATTCATAATAACAAACTATAGCAATGTACTAATCTTCACTTGTAAATAATTCTATAGAGTTATTATTTTCACTAAACCTAGAAATTAGATACCTTTTTAAAAAGGGAAATATTCTATAAGTGCGTATTCTATTTAATTTATGACAACCAATATCTATATCTAAATAACTAAGTGAAAATATTATTCCCTCGTGTTAAAAAATTACAAAATTTATTATATTTTAAATATTTTTGCAAATTATTTCCACAACATTTATATGAGATTCATTTTAATTGTCTTTAAATAAGAATCATGTGCACACAATATACATAATATTATATTGATTAGCAATTATGTTTAGTAAACTACCAATCATACCTCTATCGGTGTTTTGAATAATTGATTTCCTAGTTTTAACATGATCCAACATCAAACATGTACTCATGGGAGTTTCCCTAAATTTTTAGTTATCCATATTGAAATTATTTAAATGATCTTTAGTTTACATTGTTATATTTAAAATGATTCCATCTTTATTTTTGATAAATATGAAAACCATGGAAGTATTTTAACTCACATATTAAACACATTTCCAATTCATTTTGAATCATTTTTTAAAATTATGTACACAAATAGATTTTTTATAATCCATAAATAATATCATCAACATATAATTGAACTAAAACATCCTTTGGAAATTATCATAGTAAATAATGTAGGAGAGTATATTCCATTTGAAAAAAACAGTAGAAATAAAAAGTGATCTGATTCTGTCATACCATGCTCCAAGATCGAGTTTAGTGTTTACAAAGATTTGGATAATTTAAAAACATGATTAAGAAAATGAGGGTTTTGTAATTGATTAGGTTGTTTTAAAAAACCCTCAATTATATATACATTTAAAAAGTCACTCTTGAAACCCATTTGATATAATTTCAAGTTAAAATTTATTTCATAAGTAGCAACAAATTAATGGCATTAAGTCATTCTACTGGTGAACATGATTCTTCATAGTCAGTACATTCCTCTTGATTGAACACTTGTATAACCCTTCTTGTTTTATTTCTTATTATAGTGTTGGACACATATATATTTTTCTTAAAAACCCACATAGTCCATATGTTCAGGAATTCCTTAGGAATATATACTAGATCCCTTAATACGTTTCTTTCTAATTTATTCAACTCTTTTTTCATAGCAGTTCCCTAGAATTCATTATCTATGACTTTAGTGATGTTTTTAGTTTTAATTTATGAAAATAAGTCTCGATGTTCAACCTAGATTTTATTATAATCTCATGTATGATTTCTCCGTTCAGTATATCCAACTACACAATCTAAGCATGTCCCCTATGATTCATAATGGATATAGGGATAAAATTATTTGATAATTCATTTTCTTATTCAGGTTCATATATAAAAATTTCCTCATAACTGGTTGATTTTTATATATTAGGTTTCAAAAAACCGTCATTAGGATTAGTTTAGGTATTGATATTCAAATTAGAAATATCCCCCTCAAGGTTTTCTAAAGGGTTTTTCGGCTCATGTGGATATGTTACATCAAATTTGACATGTATAGATTATTATATAATTTTGGTAACATTATTGAACCCATTGTATTAGTTATCGATGGTTGAATAACTAAATAAGGTTTGTTAATCACTTTTTGATAAAACATTGTGTAAATACTCCATTTTTAGTGTATAAATACCCTTCAATGAAAAACACTATGGTAATTAAGTGTTGGTTTTGTTTCATTCCATAACTCATATAGAGTTTTCTTTAAAAATTTTCTTATAAAATCCCTATTGATAATATATATAATTTTACTTTTATCCTCTACCCAAAAATAAATAGGTATATCATACTCATTAATCATAGTCCAATCAATTTCATGAAGAGTTATGTTTTTTCGCTCTATAACACCATTCTTCTATAGATTCATAGATCAAATTAAGTTTTGATTTTAGCAATGATTGGTGAATAAAGATTCATATAACCTGTTTTAAAACTCATGATAATGATTAATAAATAAGGTATTAAATGTATGTACACTATGATTTTCAACTTATTTTTCATATTTGGAAATTAGGAACGAACATCACATTGTGATCTTTAAATAATTCTCAGATATATCTAAAACAATAAACTACAATAACATAATGAAAGTGTTTCTTATTTATTATATAAACTCTAAAAGGTCCAAAAATTTCCATGTGTAATAACTCTATGGTTGATAAGTTGAAAATACTTTATTTGGTTTGAAAAAGATCATATATTTTCTCCTTTTTTTTCTTGTGTTACAGGCATTATATTTTAGGAATTCTTGTTTATGAATACCTATAAATAAAACATTCCAAGATAACATTCTAATTGTGTAAAGGTTTCATTGGCCTACTATATTATTTTATGGTCAAAATTATTCATGAATGGAACTTAATGATGAATTTTTTTATAAAATAATGAATCTAAATCAACTACAGATGCATTGTAATTATGTAAGACAACAGAATCTAGAACATGCTTACAATTATAAATTTTTAATGATTTTTTTCAAACATGACAAGATAACAATAACCATTGAATTGTGGGATTATATATAGATTATATTTTAACCCATCTACAATTAAATCATTATAAATCAAAACAATACTAGAATTATTGATATGGATGAGTCCAATGATCATTATATTTCCATTATCACAGATAGTGACATGTCCACCATCCACCATAATAAGTATCTTATATCTTGAGAAGTCCCCAGTTATGTGTCTATAATATCCAACATATATTTATATCAAAAAAGTTTACTAGTACTGTTTAGAATGATTTATTATTCACATTTAAATAATAAAGGATATTGATACCCTTATATTCTTAGGAATAAAAATGTTAGTAATCATTGAATTTTGAAATAAAAAGTATTTTGAAAGGTTTACCATAGAAAACATTAGACTTTTATAAATTAAAATTTTATTATTTCTCTATAAATAAGATCATTTTACAGAGTTAGGACATATTGAGATAAGATAAATTTTACTCTTATAAATTTTTCATTAACCATGCTGGTAACTAGTCCCAGTTGTATACATGGGTTTGGTTTGATTACACTGAATCCTATTCATGGTTTCTATACAATTTTAAAAAAATTTATGATCGTTTTTTAGTTCCTAATTTTTAAATTTTAGTCTGTTTAATTCTTTTAATAACTGATAATTCATGACATTATATACAATAATTTCTGATTTGAAATAAAAAGAAAGACTTTATTACTTCTTCAAAATTTTATAATTACATTTATGTCTGTGGAAAAAGTATTTGAAAATATTATTTTATTTAAATAAATCTTCATTTCTAATGTTTACATTATTTTTTTAGGTTCATAATGATTATAGACAAGATAATGGGATGCAAATGCATTTTTAGTAACATTGATTTTTTTTTCATAAAACACATGTTTGTTATTCCATTATTGTCTTCTCAACTCGAGTCCATGTCACATGAAATATCCTTACAGTTACTCAAATTAGACTTGGAAAACTTTTTTCCTTTTCCCTTTATCCTAATTTATTTATATATATTTAACATTTTAAATAATTATTAGATATTTATTTATCTTTTACATTCATAACAGCTAAATTCACATGATTTATTATCATTATTCTAAATTTGATTCCAACCTTATTATCCTTTATAATTCATTTCTTGAAACATTTATTTGTTTGATAGATCTTTTAAATCTTCAGAATATGTGAGTCATTTCCTCATCATTGTTTGAATGTGTTTCAACCCCACATGAATTATTTCCTTTTATTTTCTCTTTTATCTTTGAGTCAATTTATTATTAAGGAAGAGGGATTGATTTTACATTATTCTTGTTACCATTTTTTTACTTTTTTTCATTCTAATATATTGTGATATTTAAAATAATATCCTTCTCTGGTAGTTTAATTATGTCTCATGATTCCCTAATTTAAATAGTAGGTCTTCTCCACCTATCATGTAAGCATCACAGAAATCACATCACTTGTTCATTATCATAAATTATATTATCATGTGAATGTATAGTGTTTACACTCTCATTGAACCTAAGATACATATCCAAAATGGATCCATCATGTTTCATCTTAAATTAATCATAATTATTCTTATAATTATTAAGATGAAATTTTTAATGGATTATTTTCCTTCATGACAAATATAATGTTTATCTCATATTTCATATGTAGTAGAACATGTATAATTTATATTAACCTTGTTTTATACAAATGATTAATATGAATAACTCGTATATTTATAATTATAGTCAAAATAATCCATAGTTGAATCGCTTAAATGATCTCTAGTTTCTTTTTCCTTTTCATATTTCTCCTCGATTATAGTCCAAATATCAAATCCAATACTCTCTATATGGATTTTAATTTTGATCCCCACTGAGAATAATTTGGTGCATTAAAATAATGAGGTTAATTAGTTGAAGTACCTCGTTTTATATTATTATCTAGATTGATATAAATTTAGTAATAATATAAATTTTTATATTTTGGGGAAATTTGGATCATTGTAAAAATAAATAATCAAAAACAATTCCTCTGATTCCAATTATTGACCGGAGTGGAATACTCTATAGTGGGTGAATTGATTTTCCATTTAAAATTACAATTAAAAATGATTTGAGAAAAAATATCCAAATTTACAGAATATAATCATGTTAACTAAAATTGTTGAAGTCTATAATTTGATCTTTC
Source organism: Viscum album (assembly GCA_963277665.1). Classification (NCBI taxonomy): domain Eukaryota; kingdom Viridiplantae; phylum Streptophyta; class Magnoliopsida; order Santalales; family Viscaceae; genus Viscum; species Viscum album. Next base: position 2,122,933,747 of record OY728120.1, read on the forward strand.
ATATGAATTCTCAAAAGTGAAAAAAAACTCAATTAAAATAAGATTAAAACTATTTTAAATTTTGAAATAGACTTACTTGTATAAAACATTGTATATAAGACTCTAATTAATGTTATTTTTCAAAATATTGTATTTTACTTGATTTTTGAAAAGTAAAACTATTATGTATTAAAAATAGAGTAATCATAATGAAAAAACTCGCAATGGAATACTATAAGAGGTTTAGTATCAATCCAAGACCTAGTCCTCTGTACCGGAAAACCAATAAGTACAAAGAGATTTATTAATCATATAAATTGATCCATGGCCTAGATTGAGTTTTAAATAAAAAAGTTGTCTCCCATGTAGTATAGGCTACACATATCCTCCCCTATAGTTCTATATGTGGGAGTTGGTGGCCTAGAACCCGCTACATTGTACTCTCTGATGAACTATTATTAATGGATTTTAAAATAAATAAATAACTAATCAAAATATGATTTTCTTCTGAATGAAAATGCATGTGATATCGTCCTAAGGATAGATGTTGCACTAAAGGGTCATTAAGGATCCCTACTATGATGAGAACCCTGATGTGCCATGACACTATTATTGAATATAAGTTCCAGGGTCGGATGATGTTATTTGAGGGACACAAATAATACAGGCCTATAGGGTTGACGACTTATAAAACATTGAGCCACCTTCTCATAGTGTTCACCCTTAGTAACATCAAGGAGGATATTATGAGAATGAGACCCACCAGTTGGAAATCCATATTTTATAGTGTCATTGGATGTTCCTATCTGTGGAATTGAGTATTGGTACTTAGTCTTAAAGAAGATTATTAATGGGTATTACAACTCATGCACATAGATGTATTGAAAACTACTATAACAACGCACTGTTCGCAGTGAGGTAGGATAGTTTGGGTGTGTCACGAGTTATACTACATTAATATTAAATGTGAGAAATGATTTATCCCTTCTGTTCCATAATGGAAGTTGATATCTTCGGCCCATCGATAGAATTTATATATCCAAAATAAATCCATGTCCCTAGTGAGGAATATACATGTTCAATTTTGGGAGGTTAAAGAAAAAGTAATTGAGTGCCTAGGTTGATGACACTATCATTCAACCTGCTTGATTTGAGATATCGAGACAAACATATTATATTACACTATAAGTGTTTATATGTGTTGACATATCATTGTGTCATTAAATTCTTTTATCTATGGTTACCTTGGTATGTTTCAAGATTCTAAACATGGAATTTAGGTATTCTCTACCTAATTCCATTGAGAACGAGTCCTAGAGGGTCACACACAATGTTTATCCACGTATCTCAGTTAAATTTTCATTTAAAAAGTTGAATAAATATTATTCTTGGATTTTTTAATAATTATTCTTGGATGGATGAAGGAATTTATTTTGACACTAGTTATTCAAAAGAAGATATTATGGGAGAAATAATATATTTATTAGTGAATAATTAAGTGATATTTATTTAATAAATTAATAGTCATTAATCAATGTCTAATAAATGTGGCGGTGGAAATAATGAAAATGGAAAAACAAAAAGTACACATTGTTTATAATAATATACAAACCATGTTGTTTTTTTGGGGATTTGTGAGAAATAATATTATTTATTTCATTATAAATTATTAGATTTAATTCGCTATGGTCATGCCAACTGATCATAATAGTCAAATGTTTTTATTAGACAGGGGGTCTTACTAAGAATTAAATGAAATGAATAAATTCCTTTGGGTAATTAATTCAATTTATTATTATAAATAATATAAATAACAATTACATTATTCTTATTAGATACATCCATTCTCTATGGTTGTAAACAATAAATCTAGAGAAATTTCTCACGCCGAGAGAGATTTCCATTCCCCCAAGAACACTATCATGTTACAAGGGAGATCCTCCTCCTCCGGATCAAGGAGAGCCCCTTAGAATCAACTCTAAATGTGATCAAAGGAGGACATCACAAATGAATTCTCTTCTATGGTAGCACCGGAGGATCACTTTGGTGACTTCAACAGATACATGAACCACGTGTGGATCACCGCATGAGAATTCCTACACTTTTCTTCTATGACCCAATGATGGATCACATTGGATCGTGACCATAAGCACCAAAGGAGAGATAAATCCATCACAGAAATTCAGGTATTTTAATTAAATTAATTATAAAAAAATGATGATCCTCCTTATGGTTCCGGTACTTCCCTATTTCATTTTTGTTCATCATTATATTCTGATGATCCAGTGTTTTATCATGATGAAAAATATCAGATTGATCTTTGTTAGTTGTAAAATTAATGTTGGATACACCCATCCACGTACTTTCGCTATGACTAGAACCTAGAAGTCGAATCAAAGTAGTCATATAGTTGATTATAATTATTATTTTTTTTCATTGATGATTTATTTATTTAACAATTTAGTTATTTCAATTCATGTTAATAATTCTGTAAATCTAAATCTCGAGATCTGTTCATCCTTTTTCCTTTCCCATTCACCATAAAGAAACAATCATTTCTTTTAATTTTGATTAAAATAAAAATGAATTATCTCAACTGGAGGTTCCAGTAGTTCCTATATATGCAACACCGGAACACACATCATGTATTTTTCCTCACACACCATGTTGGAAAGGTTAAATTCATTAGGACTAGTCCTTCAAACCAAGCCAGGTGTTGGTGTTTATCTGAGAATTTATGACTCTGTTTGTTGACTAGGAATAGCTGGCACATGATTTGCGGATTACTTGCCATGTAGCCCCTTGGAAGCAACATGTATTCCCTTCGAGTTAGGGATGGACTATTTACCCCATAAGTGGCTTGAATGATTGGAGACCATGTAACATAAATACTACATGGCATGTGGCCCACTGGACATTCCATGTACTCTAAAGAATACCGAATTACATCTACACATCGACACCCTAGGAATGTACTTCGGATGGTTGGTGAATAATAGTACACATTTTTTAGCAGGAACTGCATGTCGGGTACTCATCCAAATTACACATATTTATTAAAATTTATTTTTATATTATAAAAACCCTTGAGAGGAGTACCATGGTGTGGGCTTAAATCTGGGGCACAACATGTGATTGGGGTTTTATACATTTTTGTTTCATATTACATCTGCGTAATGTTAATTTTTACTATTGGGTAGTTATGAATTAGAATTCATTGTGTTTCCTCTAAGGTATAAGTTACTTAAAAATATAATTTTAACTGAATTTATCTGATTAAAATTATGATGAATGATAATCTCAAGGAAATTAAAAATTGGTTTATGATAAAAGGATTGATTAATTAAATATGATGATTAATTGATTCGAGCATGATTTATCTTAAACAAGAACTATTAGAGAATAGAATTCTTAATTTAATTATGCATAAATTTATTTTCATATATAGATGACCATGAGATAGAATAGGAGATTTTGTATGTGGACAGATTCATTGAAATTTATTTATTTAAATTAAATTTATTGGCCTATGAGCCTTCTCTTCATTAATATATAGGACATGTGTGCCCACGGTTTCTTTCATGTAAAACCCCATTTTACCCCTCTCATTCGTGTTAGATAAAAGAATTGGTAATGGATGGAGATCACAAGCTAGTGGAGGAGGCTCATGTTAGAAGCCAAGGCGAAACCAATCCAAGGATATACAAACGTGGACAGGTGGAAAGATATAAACATGAACCCCAATGGTTCAAGGTGTTTTGTCCCATTGGTATTGGGATAGTTTATTAACCAATAGATAAACACAACAATAGAAAATTCTCATTATCATGTCATTTATTTTAATTCTATTATTTGTATGGTTTATTTATTTTGGGTGTGTTGACGTGATCACACAATTAATGAATAAAACAAGCATGAAAGATGGAACTAAAATAATACCAAGTTCTGTGTAAATATTATTATAGACAAGGCTCATCACTTATGTATATCCCACTTAATATTAACAATCACGTATAAAATATAATAAAATAAAAATTTTTATATAAGGATAAAATCCCTCAATGAAATATTAAGTCGGTATATCCTTCTATAATCTTGGTTAGAATAGTACCATAGTTCAATGTACTTGAACAACCCTTGTTGGGGTGCTTTAAATTATTTGGGAATTATAATTAAAGGTTTGGGTTTAGATGACTAGGTTCACATCAAGGGTCGACTACCATTGCAGGACTTGGTGTGACCAAGAGGAAAAGGTTGAGGAAATCCAAAAGAAAAGGATTTCAGGATTTGGGTGTCCACTCAACGGATCAAGGAGATATGATTTAATGTAGTTAGTATTTGGAATTCCTACCTAAAACCATTAAAGTTTTCATGAACAACCCTACTTAGTGTAATGTTAAGGTAAATATAGATCCATTCCACTAGAATATTCCAGAAATAGAATATTCTGAATTCAATTATAAGGGATATTGTATATCAAAAAAATAGTGGGAGACTATTAAGTATAATTTATTTAATTGTATCTGTTTTATCATGATAATGTACTTAATCTTTTATCATCTTAATTTTTAGAAATTACAAGAAAAATTAAATCAAACATATCATTGTGAACCTAACTCGATATGGAAAACCATCTAACTAGTAATAATTTTCACGAGTGGTAGAGGTGTTTACACGTCTTCCTTCGCCATGAGAGAAAATTATATGTGCTAGAGGAGCCTATTCTATTTGTTCCTAGAAATGTGTCTTATGATGAAGAAATATATCTATATATGAAACATTTGGATGTTTCCAAAGATATCCAACATTTCATGCAATCATCCATGTCTAATGATCTCATTGAAGCAACATGAAAACATGGACGTGTATAGCATGATGTCTCACCTTAAGTATCTCTATCAAGAGAAGGCAAGAAAAAAGAGATATGAGAACTCCAAAAATTAGTTCACAATTAATCTAGAAGAGTCTGCACTGGCTAGGCCTCATATACTCAAGCTTATTGGAAATATTGAATTCTTAGAGAGCTTAGGGATTATGGTACCATATGAGTTGCATATAGATCTAATAATATCAACACATTCCAAGACCTTATCTAGATTTATTGTCAACTACAAGTTGAGAAATAATGAGAAGATTCTATCATAACTTCTAACCATGATTGACCTGGTAGGACATGGGGCATGAAAAAACCATAATTCTTATGGTTAATAAGAAGAGGAAGGACCAGAAAAAATGTGATAAAGATTTATAAACGTTCTAAAGCCCCCAAGCACTATCCCTCCATGAAGAATATGATCTAGATGTAGGGAAATGAGTGTGAGGTAGTATGTTTCTCACGTGTGAATCCATTCCACTGGAAAAGAAACTGCACCCAGATGCATGGGGATGCTAATGGTGTGTTTTTTATCGAGTGTAATCATTCCATTTCAAAACATTGGGTATTAGATATAGCATGTGGGGCTCACATTGGTATTCAAATGTGGAAACCAAGAATATTTATAAATATTTCCAGAGGATAGGTGGATTTTTGAGCTACCAATGGTGTGAGGCTAGCTGGGTTCTCCATTAGAGATTACCATCTATCATTGCCTACTGGGATGCTTTTGGTTTTATATAACTACTTTTAGAAACATAGTTTTAATAAGAAATTAATTTATGTATCATCTTTGGATATAGATGGGTATATCTTTCAGTTTGCATATAAGGGTTGTTTCATTTATAAAAAACATATGTTATGGTATGGCACATTTAAATAATAGTTTATATGTATTAAATTACAAAAACAATTGTTTGGAATCGATAACGAAACAAACTCAAATGACTCATACAACACCTGGTTGTGGCACCACCGTCTCATTCATGTAAACTAGAAGCACTTGAAAAACCTCTTCTAATATGGTTATCTATAATCTACTGATCTAAAAACACATTATAGATTCTATTCATGTTTAGAAGGTAAAATGACTAATCCACCGTTCGGTTTATAGGGTGAAATGGATAAAGAGTTTCAAGGATTGGTATACATGGATGTGTGTGGACCATTTCTAGTAGAAGATAGAAGTGGATATTATTACTTCATTACTTTTTCTGGTGATTTGAGTAGACATGGATATATCTACTTAATGAGGAATAAGTCAGAGACCTTCTTGAAATTTATGGATTTCAAAAATGAAGTCGAGATTCATATTGGTATGATGATAATGAAGCTCTGATTAGATCGAGGTGGAGAATATTTGATCCCAGAGTTCATCAACCTTTTACATGAGTTTGGGATTCAATTTCAACTTACTCATCCTTATACACCATAGTGGAATGGTGTCAGTGAAAGGAGGAACTACACCTTGATGGACATTGTGAGGTCAATGATGTGTCATGAATATCTTCCTTTATCCTTTTGGGGATATGCATTAGACACGACAACATAATCATTAATCTGAGTAAGAAATAAGGAAGAAAATTCAATTTCCTCCGAGTTATGGAATAGAAATAACCCCATTACATCACACACACATATAAGGTGATTCATGGAATTTGTTAAGGCCTTCTCAGGAAACAAACAATCACCCTAGGGATCAAGGTGTATCATAATAGGATATCCCATGTAAATGAAAGGATATTACCTATATAACCCTTTAGAAAAGAATGTGACTATCGTCAAACAAGATATATTTCATGAGAGGGAACACATCCAAAAAAAAGGATAGTAGGTGGATGATTGAATTTGAAAAATTTTATTCTCAATATACATAGGAGTTTGTACATGAAAATGCGTGTTTATCAGAAATATGGACATGGTAGTTTAAGTTAGAACCTATAAAGAAAGGCTAGAGCCTAAAGGATTCAATAAATGTCATGGAATTTACTACGATTAAACCCTTTTGCATGTTTCCATATTTAAATCCCTAAGAATAATACATTCCATATAATATTACAATGATTACAAGATTTGGTTGGTTGATGTCCAAAAAACATTCCATAATAGGAACCTTCTAGAAGATGTCTGTATGACATAACAAGAATTGTTTGTGACACTAGGTGAAGACAAATGGGTTTCTAGGTTGTGTAAATCCATTAATGGATTAAAGCAAGCATCCGAGTCATGGAATATTCGATTTGATGAATCCATAAAAGAATTTGGATTCATTAAAAATGAATGTGATCCATGTGTTTATATGTGGTTTAATGGAAATGTGGTCATTGTCCTAGTATTATATGTTGAAGACATATTACTTATTGGAAATGATATACCAGTCTTACATTCAGTTAAGTACTGGTTGAACAAGTGTTTCTCTATGAAGGACTTAGGTTAAGTAGCCTACAGTCTAGGGATCAAGATCATTTGTGATAGATATAAGAGTCTTCTTGGACTAAGGCAGGGTACAAACATTGACCATATAAAAAAGAGATTTAGTATGGAACAATCAAAGGGGAGATTCATTCTACTGTCACATGGCCTACATCTTTCTTAGAGAATGTGTCCTTATACAAAATAGGAGAAAAAATGGATGATTAAGATCCCATAATATTTGGATGTAGGATCCATCATGTATTCCATGATATGTACTAGGCTAGATGTTGCCTATTCATTGAGAACGGTTGGAATATATCAAGAAAATCTAGCAGAAATACATTGGACTACTGTTTAGACTATCCTTTAGTATTTGAGAAGAACATATTTTATGATCCTTATGTACGGAGGAGATGAGGAGCTTGTCATCAGAGTGTATGTTGTTGCTGGTTTTCTGATAAATCAGAATGATATGAAGTCCCAATCGAGATACATTTTTTATCACAATAGAGGATTTGTGATGTAGAGGAGTTCCAAGAAGTCTGTTGTCACAGATTCTAAAGTAGTGTCCAAATATATAATGGATTATGATGCATCCAATTAAGATTTTGGGATTCATAACATTTTCCAAGAGCTTAATGTTGTGCTTATTAGTAGAGACCCTATCATATTATATTGCGATAATTATGTACTGGTGGCTCATGCAAAAGAACTAAGGTCACATCAACTAACAAAGCACATTCTTTGGAAGTATCACCTCTTGAGGGATTTCTATCAAAGGGGTGATGTTATAGTGAGAAGAGTGTCCACGGAAGAGAAGACGACATACCTCATGTCTAAAGCCCTATCCTAATACAAGCATGAATATCATGTGACTGCTAGTGGATTAAAGAAGGTTAGCAATTGTCTCTAGTCTATGTGGGAGTCTGTTGGAGTTTTTGGCCATAAAACAACTAATTCATACATTATGATTAACTTTTATTCATGGATTTGAATATTAATAAATACATTATCAAACCTGGATTATTCTTCTGTGTGACAATGCATGTGATAATTTACTATGGATGGATATTTTACTAAAGGGTCATAGCAGATCCATGCTATGATTAGAACACGGAATTTCCATAACACTAATATTGAATATAAGTTTTATGGCCATAATATATTATTTGGGGGACCCAAATAATATAGTCCATTCTGTGTAAGGACTCATAAATCATTGAGGCACCTTCTGAAAGTTTTTTCCCTTGCTACAATTTAAAAGGATATTATGAAAATGTGACCATCCAGTAGAATATCCAAATTTCATAGTGTCATTGGATGTTCCTATCTGTGGATGTGTGTATTGGTCCTCAGACATTAATATTATTATTAATGGGTATTACAACTCATAAAATTAGATTTATTGATGAAAAAACTGATGCCACCCTATTTTTAGTGAGGTAGGAAATGTTGGATGCATCATGAGTAAAAATGCATTAATTGATAACGTGAGAAAGGATTTGTTCTTTATTTTCCATAATGGAAGTTGATATCAGAGGCCCTTGGATGGAATAGATATAGAAAAAATAAATCCATGGCCATTATGAGGAATAGGAAATTTCAATTTCGGCGGGGTAAAATAAAGAGTAATCGAGTGCATTGGTTGATGACACTAGCACACAATCTACTTGATTTGAGATATTGAGATAAAGTGATTACATTACACAGTAGTCATTTGCATGAGATGACACATCATTGTAGCTTTAATATATTTCTCAATGGGTTCCTTGGCATGTTTTTAGAAGATAACCTTGAAATATATGAAGGATCCACCTAATTCCACTAAGAAAGAGGCATAGAGGGTCACATGCTATGTTTATCTAGGTATCAAAATTAAATATTCATTTAATAATTCAGAAAATATTATTCCCTGTTGTGGTTTAATAATTATTCAAGGATGTATGATCGCATTTATTTCAATAGTAGTTGTTTGAGAGAATGTATTGTTGGAGAAATAATATATTTATTATAAAATAATTCAGGGATATTTATTTAAGAAATAAATAGTCATTATTAAATGTTTAATAAATGTGATGGAGGAAATAAAGAAAATAGAAAAACAAAAGTACATGCAATATATATTAATATATGTGACATGTAGTTTTTCCTAGGATTTGTGACAAATAATATTATTTATTCAATTAAATAATATTAGGTGTAATTATATGGGTTCATGTGAAGTGATAATAATATTCTATCATTATTATTAGACACGGGGTCTTAATAAGAATTAAATGAAATGAATAAATTTATTTTGTTAATTAATTCATTTTATTATTCTAAGTAATATAATTCCCAATTAAATTATTCTCATTAGATCCATCCATTCATTGTGGTTTTGAACAATAGAACTAGAGAAATACCTCAAGCCAAGATATAATTCCTTTCCTCCCAGAACACTCTCAAGGTACAAGGGTGATCCTTCTCCAATAGATCAAGGATAGCGCTATGGAAGCGGCTCACAAGGTAGTCAAAGGCTGACATCACATGTGAAGGATCTTCCGTGATAGCACTTTGGGATCCCTTCAGATACATGTAGATATACTTGGAGTAGGTGTGGATCACCTCAAGATGAATCCTACACTTGGATTCTGTGATGCAATGATGGATCACATCGAATTGTGATAGGAACCATCAATTTAGAGAGAATTCCATCAATATAATTATTGAATTTTAATTAAATTAATTATAAATAAAATATGATGATCATATCTACGGTGAAGGGACTTCCCTCTTTTCTTTTAGTTTTTCATTCTATTCTAATGATCATTCATTTTATCATTAATATGGATCTCAGATTTATCATTGTTGATGGAAAAATTAATGTTGGATACACCCATCCACGCGCTTCCGTTGCACCTAAATCCTACACTATATTGTATAACATATGTAAATTAATAGATGAGAGATTTTATAACAATATCCAATACAATATAGGTTTATATGTTAATGAATAGATAGAGTATAATGAAAATGTATTGAAATTTAATCTAGAAATGAAACTGAAAGGGATATAGAGTGAGATGTTTTGATCTGTCTTTGCCTGATCAGCTTCTATTGATCAGTTGACATTGAATCTTTCCCTGAAATGATTCAATTTATATTTCATAGGTATTTCTAAAAATATATTACCATGGATGATTATGTGTTACAATCTAGTTTTCTGTAGTTTTCTCAAGAAAATAGATTTTCACCATCTCTTGTTGTTTGCAAGAGGATCTTATCTTAAAAGAGAGATTTTATCAAAACTATTCATAGGAGGATATTCATTATTTATTCCTCTTACTCATTGTACTCTTAATTAAAATGAATTTTCACTTAATGATCCAAAATATAGTAGTTGGATATTTTAAAACATTCCACTACATAAGATAGACATGATAACATGGTCTTTACTTAATGCACTATTACAGTAGCATAGGGATACTTTGAATGATCAGTTGGAATATACATGGCATGGTAAGTACATCTATTAATGAATTCACTTCTACTCTACATATAGTCAATTGACATTATCAAGTAATAGATTAATTTATTCATGTTTTTACTTGTCTTATTCATGGGTTCACTTCATTAATTTATGCAATAGGTTTATCATTTCATACAATATGTTTCGTTTTTCATGTTGTAGGTTCATTATATATGATGATCACCTAAGTTTTTCTTATGGTTGGTTCCTTTGTTCATGAAGTCACTACAATACAGAAACATGGTCAATTTAAGACATAGAGAAATTATACTCATCCACCACATGATACAATGGTTTTTCATGTAGTAGTTTGAATACTTCATGTGTTAGGTTCAGAAGACATGTTGTAAGTTCATGAATTAAAATAAATTAGTTCATCTAGTAAAAATTCAGTTGATTTCATAGGCTATCACTTTAACACGGTCACATGACCATCACGGTTAGTTCAACTTCTCATATGGTATGTTCTTTACACAATTGGTAGGATGTCACAGTTACTAACATCCTACTTTTTTATTATTTTGGATAGAAATAAATTATCTATCATAAAAAAAGAAATACAATAGAAACATAGAAAACATGATTTTAGATCAATAAAATATGGAACTGATACACTGATCCAATTATAGCGTTTAGGTTTTAGGGTATAAAGTATAGGTTTTAGTAAGTAGGGTTTTGGGTGTAGGGTATAGGGTTGGGGTATAGTGTTTATAATTTAGTGTTTATGATATAAGGTTTAGTGTTTAGTGTTTTGGATTTTGGGTGGAGGTTATAAGGTATAGATTTTAGGTTTTTGGTTTTAGAGTGTAGGATATAGTGTTTATGTTTTATGGTTTATGTCATATAGTGTAGGTTATGGGTTTGAGGTGTAGGGTGTAGGGTGAAGGGTTTATGGTTACGAGTTTAGGGTTTAGGTTTATAGAGTAGGGTTTATATTGTTTTTTATTTTCTTGGAGTTATCGTGTTTTTTTTGAATTTTAGGGGTCTAATGAATTTTTGGGTGTTTTTTGTTATTTCTAGGATTTTTGGGTAATTAATGTTTTCTATGGTTGTTAGGGGTTTTTAATGGTTTTTAGGGGATTGTGGTTGTTTATGTTTTTAGAGGTTTTTAAGGATTTAGTATTTTTTGGATTTTTTTGTTTTTTCTGCTTCAATGAATTTTTTATGCCTTTTCATTTGTTTTTTGAGTTTTTTGGGATTTTATGTGGTTTTGGGGTTTAAAAAAAATTATGTTCCTTTTTGGTTCTTTGGGGGTTTAATGTTTTTAACAGCTTAGATTTTTCGTTAGTTTTTAGGGGTTTGGGGTTGTTTAAGTATTTTTAAGGGTCACTAAGGGTTTTATTGGGGTGTTTGAGTCTTTTAGGCCTTTTTGTGTCTTAGGGTATACTATGTATTTTTAGGGGATTTAAGGGTTTTTTGGTTTTCTGGGATTATTTTGGATTTTGGGGTTTTAGGTTTTTTTAACGTTTTAGGGATTTTTAGTGTCCTTTAGTGGTTATAGGGGTTTTAGGCTCTGGAGGATTTTTAAGGGTTTTTAATTATTTATTGCATCATTAGGGTTTTTAGTTATTTTATGGATTTAATAGTTTTTTATGGTTTTAATGGTTCTGAATGGTTTCTAGATATTTCACGGATTTTAGGGATTATTATTATTTGTTAGGGTTTTTAGTGTTTTATTGCTTTAATTTATTTTTTTTATTTTTTTGGGTTTTGTGGGTTTTTGTCCCGGATTTTTAGGGGTTCCTTGGGTTTTTTTGGTTTTTAGGGTATTTTAGGGGTTTGTTGGTTTTTAGAGATTTTAAAGGGGTTTTTATGGATTTTAGGTTTTTATAGGATTGTTTTAGGGGTTTTTGAGTTTTTATGGGTTTAGGGGTTTTAGAGGTTTTTTTGGGGTTTAAAAGAGTTTAATGGGTTTTTTTCGATTTTTAGGGTTTTTATGATTTTAGTGATTTATTAGGTTTTACAGTGTTCTTGGATTTTTTCGGTTTCTTTGGTATTTATGGGGTTTAGGATCTTTTTAGAGTTTTATTTTGGTTTTTAGGGTTTTTTAATGATTTTTTTTTGGTTTTTTGGATTTTTAGGTGATTTAGGTTGTTTTCAGGGTTTTATTGGTTTTAAGGGTTTTAGGGTTTTAAGAGATTTTTAGTGTTTTGTGGATTTGGGTGGTTCGTTTTGTTTTCTATAGTTTTCAATTTTTTTTAATGTTTTTATAGTTTTTTGGGTTTTCGAGGGGGGGGGGGTTATTTGACTTTAGGGATTTATGGATTCTAGGATTTATAATGGGTTTTTGGGTTTTAAGGGGTTTCATGAATTTTTATGCATTTTTATCATTTTATGGTTTTTTTCATATTTTTACGGGTTTCAGTGTTATTTTGTTTTTTGGGTTTTTAGGGGATTTATTTTTCCTGTGGTTTTTGATTATTTTATTATTGTTTTGGGGTTTTATATTTTTTTAATGTTTCTATATTTTTTTAGGGAGTTCTCGGTTTTTAGGGTTTTTATGGGTTATGAGTTTTTAGATTTTAGGGGTTTTATGGTCATTTAAGGGATTTGTGGGCTTTTAGGATCATTCAGTTTTCCAATGTGTTTTTAGGATTTTTTGTGTCATTAGGTTGTTTTCATGTTTTTTTATAGTAAGGGTCTTTTTTAGTTTTTTTTATAATTTTTAGAGTTTTTGAAGGTTTTAATGTTTTTAGTGGTTTTATGAATTTTTTTTGGTTTTTTGGATTTTTTTAAATTTTTTATTGTTTGTTTGTGTTTTAGGGTTTTAGTATTTCGAGGGATCATGTAATTCTTTTATTGTTTTGGAGGTTTTTTTTGGGTTTTTAGGGATCTTTCATGGATTTAATATTATTTAGGGAATACATCAGAGTATGAAAATAAGAATCCAAAGAATTAAGGGTCGAAATACATGCTAAACCAAAAATTAAGTCCCATCCAGATAACGAATGGAAAATAGGATAATTGAGAGAGCCGAGCTCCATGTCTTTAAGCCTGGCCTCCAGATGCAGTCAATGCAGCCAAGTATCACTAATCTCCACCGATGTCACCACTGATCTACATATCATCTATATAAGACACAACACATGTGAAAAAATAAGTTTTATGGGTGAGTATATACATCCATAGTTGGATGATCCCAAACCTATAAATGGAGATATAAAATTTTATAATAGAAATCATCTCACCCACTAGTAGGAGGGAAAAAACCCGAAACACGCACACACACACACACACACAGATATATATATACTTATAATGAAAATAAAGAGATAAGGAATGGGGATATCCATATCCACAACCTATCCAATGATGATTAGTCTACATGCAGCTTCAAGGGTCTATCACTAATGCCTATCATAATTCAAAACCACATAAGAATCTATTTGGGGGAATCCACATCACTGCTGCACTCCACCTCAAAGGGAGCCACAACTACATTGGATGACCCACAACCCAATGTAGCTTGAAGATGGGTAGTACCATCCATATATAGAAGAACTACACCCTGTTGTTGTTTGGGGAGTACCAAATCTACCAATGTAATCATTATGGGGGACCCATGCCCTAGTTTGATAGGGGAGTACCAACTGGGAATCTCACTGATGATCCTTACCTATGACTACCATCAATCATGAATTACATGAAGAAACACCATGCTGGAAACACCTCACATCATATCTCTTATTCCACAACATTAGATACCATCATGTTCTACATGTAATAACAATCAGGATACGAAACTTTCAACAAAAAATATGATTCCAGATTAAGGATATATGAAAGATATAAGTTCCTTATAGAATAATATGGTCTGTAAGTTGTATCACATAGTGTATTACCTCACCCCATCGACTGGGCATGTTCTCCCCTATAAATGTATTGGGAATCCATGTCATACTACATGGTGTGTATAGGTGGTACACATAGTGTCCCAGCCACACGGTTTCTACCTCTGTCCTCTTTGCATGTTCTCGTGTTCTTCGTGTTGTTCTTGTGTATATATGGTTGTGTCTGAGTACTGGGTCATTCTCATTTACTCATGTTCATGCCTATGTGAATGGACTTTTCCCTGAATTTGTACTCCCAACTACATGTAAAGCCACCAAATTTTTTTAGGAAATGTAGGGTCCATACATGGTTTATACCCATATCTTCACCTGAAAGCCTAGCCATCGCAGCTGGGGTACTATATATCATGTGTTCTTCTAGACAACATGTCATGTAGTTAAGTTTCCCACATGTAGATAATCATAGTCATCGCACAATTTATAGATCATCTCATTATTTAACAAATCACTTCTTTTAACCACCCAAAATCAAATAAAAACGTCCCTAACCATTAATATCCAGAAATAAAAAGCCGGAAATTGAAATCCAATCACTAACACATGAGTCCATCACGCATCCACCATCATTCAGGGTCATGAAACCCAAAAACATTCACTAAAACTCATTATCCCATATTTCTCAATCCCCAAATAATAAATATTTTTATCATTCCAGAAAACACCATGAATATGATGTTTTTATCATGCTTGAAGGTACCATGGAAATTTTTATATACCACTCCATACTCCAACAACAAAGAACGTGGTGAATAATGAGGAAAGGTACACAAAAAAGGTGAGGAGAATTGTTGTCCAATGCAATACCATCAAATTATCAGAATGTGAATAATCAATTTTGATACCATGTAATAAAAAATATAAACCATATTTGATAGTTTAATTTTTAAAATGGGATCATTCCAAGGGTGGGTATCACATATCAATAAAAATAATATATGAAAATCCATTACAATCAATCCAATAGGGTAGAAACTAAAAATAAAGTTTTATTCATCATTTATGGACTATCATCAGTGAATAATAAATTCCCCAGTGATGAAGAAGATCCATTGTATTCAATACCTTCATCTCGATTCACCATAGTCTAATCACCAACATTCATGGATCTTGATTCATTAATTAAGAATTCTCTCCGATTTAAATCCTCCCAAGGTTATGTGTCTAACCCTAGTGAAACATCATACTGATTTATTTATAAATTATTTGTATTTTTAGGTAATTTAGTTAAAATAAATAAAATAAATTATTTATTTTATTAAAAAATCCCACCAACAGTCACATCCCATGGAACCTCCATTGTTGACCAACCATATGTGACATCTTGGGTAAACCCAATGTTCTAGATGCAACCATGGACTCAAATTAATCATTAAAGGTCCCAAATAATGGGAAAACATTTATACTGAAATGATTAATTCATGTAAATTATAATATATTTAATATATATATATATATATTGGGGTCCCAAAACATCCAATCACATCTTCGAATATGAAAAAAATCCAGATATATGTATAAAAATATTCAATGGAATAAATCAACAAAACTAGATTCAGTACAACTATAACAATACTATCTTTTTTATATATTTGATTTATTTTCAATAATTACTTCATCAATAGGTGTGGTATTGTGTTCTCTATTTATGCTCGACTTTCTCTCACTTTGATTTTATTTCTAAGTTGTTTTGTTTTTGAGAGAGAGTTTTCAGAGAGGGAGAGAGATATAAGGTAGGGATTTAAAAATAAGTGACGTATTTTTTACAAATAGTGTTCATTGATTCATTTAACAATATTTAATTTAATTTAATCATTTAGTGAATAGAATACAAATAAAAATACATAAAATAAAACCAAATAAATTTTTAAAAATATTCCATATAGATAGATATATTAGTTATATGGATCTTGTACTCTCGATTACTAGGATAAGGAATGGTAAGTATAGTGACTGTTATATCATGGTAGGTATAATAACCATATTATAAAAATCTCATGGTTGATATACTAATCATACAAGTAATGTTTCGCAGTAGGTCCAGTGACCATGTGAGTAAAATTTCATGGTAGGTATAGCGATCACATGGAGAAATTGTCATGATCACTTAACTAACTGTATGAAAAAAATCTCATGATCAACTAAAAAATTGTTAAAACTAAAATTAAAAGTAAGAAATGAAAAATATTAATAAAAAATAAATTTTAATAAATTATGATACGAATTTTTAAAAATAAAATAAATAGAACAAAATTGAAAAAAAATTACAAATATTAGATCATTCCTTACTCATGTTTATTATAATTCATTATCTCTAAATTCGATAGATTAATAATCATTTCATAAATTTAATTTTTATTACCAATCAACTTAAGGGTAGTATCACCCTTTTGAAAATTCTCTCTCAAAAAGTGGTGTCTTATATAAATATTTCCCCTTTAATGTGACATATGATACTTACAAATATTTATGGCACTTGAACAATCACAGTTAATAGAGACCGTTTGAAGTTGATATCCTTAGTCTAGTAATGTGTATTTCATCCACAAAATAAATGCAAAATTACTACCTATAGCTACATACTAACCTTAAGTTTTAGATAATTAAACAATGTTATTCTTTTTACTAAAGCATGAAACTAGATACTTTTCCCAAAAGTGACATGTTCCAGAGGTAATTTATCTACCTAAATTACAACCCCCAACACCTTCAATTGGATAACTAAGTAAAATACTAGTCCCATAGTGTAAAATAATCCGAAATGGCTTATACTTTTGAAGTATTTGAAAATTATTTCCATATAATTTAAATGTAATTATTTAAAACTTTCTTTAAATCATGTACACATTCACTATGTAAAAATAATATAAAGTCTGTTTTAATTTAAGTGTTTTAAACATCCCATAATACATCATTAAATTTTTTGATAATTTCTTCCCTCTTTTATAAATATCCAAATTACATCTTGTACTCATGGGAGTATCACTACATTTAGCGTCATCTAAAAAAAATTATTAAAAATATATTTAGTGCTCTTAGTTTTATTTAAAATGATTCTTATTTATTTTTGAAAAATATGAAAACAAATGAAGGATTTCAAATTATCAATTAAACTAATTTGAATTTCATTCTGCATCATTTTTTAAAATTAAATACACAATGAGTTTTTGGATGATCCAAAAATAATATCATCAACATATATTTTAACTAATAAAATATTTTTGGAAATTATCTTAATAAATATGATAGGATATGATATTCCTTTTGAAAAAACATTATAAATAAAAAATTAGATGATTCAATCATTCCAAGAACTATGATCTTTTTTAGACCATAAAAATCATTTTTAATTTAAAAATTTGATTAGTAAAATGAGGTCTATGAAAAAAATGGGGTTATTCTAAAAAAAACGAACTTATTTATATATCCATTTATAAATTCACACTTGATTTCTATTTGATGTAATTTTAAATTTAAATATATTTCATAGTTAAGAAACATTCTCTTGGATTCAAATTTTTCTACTGGTGAAAATGTATTTTTATAATAAATAAATTTTATATTGATTGTACACTTTTATAAATATTATATTATTATTTCTAATTATAGTGCTAAACCCATCAACTATTATCTTAAACACCCTTTTAGTCCCTATGGTATAAAATTACTTATTAATTTCTATTAGTTCTTGAAATTTTTTCATTGAAAATTATTCAAATCTTATTTCTTATTAATAACACAGAATTCAATATCTACTACTCTAGTGTTGTTCATAGGGTTAATCTATTAAAATAAAGAATTATCTTCAACCATATTTTTAATAGAATCATTAGTATTATTTCCCCTATCTAGATATCAAACTAAAAAAATATATGTTATGGACTCTATAAGTCATAATGGATATAGGGATAGAATTATTTTATTCTACATTTTATTATTTAGGTTCATGTTCAAAAAATTCCTCCGAACATTGTGATTTTTCTATAGTTGGTTTAAAAAAACCATCATTCTTCTCAAATGTGGTTTTTCATATTCAAATTGGAATGATCTTGCTCACGGTTTTATAAAGGTTTTTTGGATCATGTGGATCTTTTTCATCAATGTTTACATGTATAGGTTCTTCAATAATTTTTTTTATTTTATTATACACATGGTATTATATACTGATGGTTTAATAAAAAAGGAATATTCCTTCATGACTTTTGTATGATTTTTTTCTAAATTATCCATTTTTTTGAGTATAATGACCTTGCATCCAAAAAATATAATGTAATTAACCTTCAGTTTCCTAGAATTCCATAACTGATATAGATTTTTCATTAAAATTGGACTCATAAGAACGTTATTGATAACATAACAGTATTTATTGATAGCATCTACCCAAAAATAAAAAGTTATAACATACTTATTAAGAATAGTCTGGAATTTTTCTGGGGGAGTTCTATTTCATCTCTCTATAACCCCAATCTGCTATAGAGTCCTATGAGAACAAAATTTGTGATTGTAGCCATGTTGAGATAAAAGATATTCTAATTATATTTTTTGAAACTCATCATCATGATTACCCAGAAGGTATTATTAGTAATTCCACTAATAGTTTCTATAAACATTTCATATTTGAAAAAAGAAGAACAAACATCACTTTTGTGAGCTATAAAGAATTATCATCTGTATCTAGAAATCTAAACAACCAAAACAAAATCATAGTTCTTTATATTTAATATAGAGTCACTAGATGGTCCAAGAAACTCTATGTGAACCAATTATTTGGGTTTGGAAGTAAAAACATCATTCATTGTTTGGAAAAAATCATATATTTTTCCCTTTTTGACATTCATTACAAACATTGTATTTGGGGGATTCTTGTTTAGTAGGATCCTTTACTAATACTTTCATGTTTAGATTTCTAATTTAGGGAAGGTTGAATTTCCCTATTCTCTTATGTCATATCCAAAAAAAATTGTGATTGGAAATTATGAAAAATATATTTTTATAAAATAATGAATCCAAATAAACTACATAAACATTTTCATTATTTAAGGAAATTAAAAATGAAATATTATTTGAATTTTAAATTTTCCAAGAATTTTTTTAAAATTTCAAATGATAACTATCATCCTAAAATTTCGATTTAATAAGGAGATTATATTTTAACACATCTAAAATAAAACATTATAAATCAAAATAGTACAAGAATTATTGACTTGTACGAGTCCAATTATCTTCCTGTTTCCATTAATCTAAAAGTGACTTATCCACCAACAACCTTGATAAGACTCTTAAATATTAAGTAATCCCCAGTAATGTGTCTATAAAATCCAATATATTGATACCACATATTTTTACTGGTACTCATCAAAATGGATTCCTGTAAAAAAAATTACATAAGAAATGATTTTGGTACACGTACTTTCTTTGGTACAGATGTTTTGGTAATAAAATATTTTGGAATCAAAATTTGTTTGAAGGTTTTTCCATAAAAAGACATTATACTTTTAGAAATGTTTACCTTATAAAGTCCCTATTAATAATAACTATTTACAAATTTGGAAGATGTTGACCTAGGAACAAATTTATTCTTATCAATTTTCCACTGTCTGGGCTGGTCACAAATCCCAATTGCATAAATGGGTGTGGTTTGATTACCAAGAATCTTATTCATCGTTTCTATACCATTTTTAATCCCTTTTAAGATTCTTTTTGAGTTTCCATTTTAACACTTTGAGTTCATAATTTTCTATTAATAATTTTTTTATCATTTTCTTTCTCACTAACAATGGCATATTTAAAATGAACACACAAAGCTTGTCACTTCTTTTAAATTTTATATTTATTTTTACATTCATTGAAACATTATTCCAACATATTATGATATTAAAATAAATCTTAATTTCTCATGTTTTAATCAATATTTTTTGTTTTATAATTATTAGAAAATGAATAAGTGAAGAAAAAACATTTTTTAGTACCTCATATGTTTTTTTTCAAAAAAAACACATGTTTGATTTGTCATTCTTGTCTTCTATGATCGAGTCAGAGTCAAATGAACAATACTTACAGTCACTCCAAGTAGATTTCAAATACTTTTTTTAATTTATTATTTATCCTATTATCGTTTCATATACTTAATCTTTTTCAATTATTCTTAGATATAACCTTTTATTTTACATTCATAATTTCTTACTTCACCTAATTGATTCTAAATTTTGTAATTTTCATCTCAATCGTATTTTCCTTTATTGTTATTTTTTTGATTAAATTATTATTCTAGTGTTTCTTGTTAAATATCCTGATTATATGAGACATTTCCTCATCACTGTTTGAATGTTTTTCATCCTCAATTGAATTATCTTTTTTAATTTTCTCTTTTATCCTTGAGTCAGATATTTTTTATCTCATATGACATTATTTTACATTCATCCTTTTCCCTTTTTTACATTATTTTCCTCCCCAAACATCATGATCTATCAAATAATATCCTTAAATTTTATTTTAATTGTGTATCATGACTTTCTAATATAAATATATTCTCCTTTCCACCTAACATCTATGAACCACAAAAATTACATCCCTTGACCTTTATCTTAAATTTTATTCCCAAGTGAATATCATTGAACCTGAGATACATAATAGAAATGGATTCATCAATTTTCATTTTAATGTACCATAAATAAATTTATAATTATTTAGATGCATTTCTTTTACAGTTGAAGTTCCCTCATGATAAATAGATAGTGTATCCCATCACTACAAAATATTTAACTTTTCCCGATAGGGTCACATCTATTGGTAAAGGTACATTTTCTATTGCTAAAACTTTTTACCCAAATATATGTCCCCATCACTAAACCTCCAGTAAAAAATCTATCATTAAATTTTATTGTGATAGATAAAATAGTTCTGTTGCAATTATATTAATACCAACAGATAATATATTTGTTGGTCTATGTGTTTAGAAACATATACATATGAATAATTTATCTTATGATTACAATATTTCTAATATATAACATCTATTTATAAATTACATTTAAAAAATAATTACATATTTTTATTTCTTGTATAATTTTATATTATATTACTTAATTTATCATATATAATACACATTTTTTAATTATCAAACTGAGGATTTATTGAACACATGTTCAAAATTATAAAAAGATTAATTATATTATGAATAAAATTTTATAAAAAATGAATCAATAAATATTTTATTTTTCATGATCCATAAAAAGATCATAAAAACACACCACCCCTCCCCCGATGAAAAAGCGTATGTTGTATATTAACTACAGTCCTCCTTCACTCACCATGATAAAAAAATAATTACTCCTACCAATGATCATTCATCTCCCCCATGTAGCCCACAACAATACACAAATAATATCAGGTATAGTACCATTGAGGAAACTCAAGTTGCAGTTATGCCACATACTTATACACAAAGATCTATACCATGCAACCAAAGAGAATACCCATCATAAAATGGGGTGAGTAATTCAATAAATATATATCAAATAGGGAACACACTATGTAAAAGAGAAGAGTTATCTAAATAGAAAAATACCAAATAGTTAATAAAAACCCCTTCGATAACACTAACCAAATGAAGAACAGTCTTTTAACATGTTCTTCATGAAGTTTGACACACACACACATGAATCCACTTACAAACTAAAATAAGGTGTCCAAAGAAAAAAATTCAATTAACACAAATGAATTGAATATGTGCATCCAAAAAAAATACCAACAAACCATAAAATAAAATTAATCCTCGAAACTATCAAAATTCATCCCAAAGTCATTTTTATTCACTCTTGAAAAATTAATACTCATTCTGAAACCGAAAAAGAGACCAACTGGCCATTAAAAATTCAAACTATTTATACTTTCATTAACAATAAACCAAAAAACAAAGTCATTTTTTATGTACTCTAGAAACATTAAATATGAATCCCAAAAAATGAATATTCATCTAAAACCATAATCCCTTTAATATGTCAAAAATTTTAATCCAACTATAAATATGTTGCTATACTATATGATATATAATCGAAAATACATATATCTAAATTCATTACATTAACATGACACTAGAATTTTAAAACATAGTGATCTAAAAAATATATATCCGTATTTGTTCACTTACCATAGCACTGGAATGTAAAAAAATTGTATCCCTGTCAACTGATCTAAAAAATTTCAAAATATCATCAAATCGTAGACCATGATGAATAGACAATAATGTGATGTCTTATATTACCCATTTTTCCTCATAGTCATAGAAAATAACAAACCACTCTCATTTTTTCATCATCCTAGAATTAAAAAATAACTGAATTTCATAATTTCAACCCTGAGAACTCTACAAAAACAATGAAGTACAGTGATACATGTTTCTCATTATCTTTAAATGACCATAACTAGAATTACAGTAATAATATCAATGATTCTAAAATTTTCATAATCTTTAAAGATCATTACCAAAGAAACATGGATTTTTAAGGAATGTGGGATAAATGAAATGTTTTTTCTATGCAATAAGACATATGTTTAGTCATTTTAATTTAATTGACATAATAACAGTGTTTTGAAATATATTTAAAATAATTATCTTGATATGTACTTTTTGGTAGTAGCACATTTGCTATATTTAAACAGAAACATTATGATTTTAGTTTCATTAATACTATGTGATCCAAATAGAAATAAATAAATGTATGATCCAAGGAATAAAAAATTCCATAAATCAAATAATTTATAAAAAATAAAAATTTTGTACCATAAATGAAGAGTATTCCACCATCCTTTCTTATATATTAGTCAGCGGAACATTCATCTTGAATCATTGATGAAATTTTATAAAAACACAACAAAATAACAATTAAATTAGGTTTTGATTGAATGATTCCTAATGAAGATGGAAATATTGAGGTATTAATATAATAATAAGAAAATAATGACTATAAATTGAAACAAAAAAGTAATTGACAACATGAGACACTTGGAGGAGGAGGAGAGGGAGGAAGGAGAATGGGAAAATAGAAAAAGGTTTCTAGGGAGAAGTATTGTCATGATTCTAAATGGGAATGTAGTTTACAGGTTGGAGGGAGGGTGAATGAAAGGGTGGTTGGTATTAGGGTATGTATGGCTTTGATCACGCTTGATCTCAAATAGAATGACAGAGAGTAAAGTTCCACAGATAGAAATAGATAGCAAGCATAAAAATATTACATGAAAAGATCAGTATAAGGCAAAAAAATCATTAATGCACTTTTCACATCACTTAACTGTTAGTTTTTAAGATAGTTTCATTAAAAAAATAGTAACCATCTCCCACAAGAACTTTCTTTTAAAAGAACAAAATATATTTTTTTCAAATACATATCAGATTTATAAAACTAGAATTAAAATACTGCTATTCTTGATTGCGTATTTAAATAAAATGATTTTAAGAATTAAAAAAATAATTTTTAAATAAGATGAATATACAATTGAAAACAAAATCACATAAATAATAAAAAAATAATGGGATAGGTATCAAAATGAGTACATTTTATCCAAATAAAGTAAGAATGTCCTAAAAATAGAGAATATATATAACAGGGAGCATGGTTGGGTAGATCCGTATAGTTAATAGAAGATGTATTCTTTTAAAAGAAACATAGTACCTCCGAGGGATTGGTGGATTCCCATTTAGTCTCTTGTATAGGGATTAAAATAGTAAACAAACATTTGATAGGTTATATTGGCACACTAACCCACTTTTAATCAGCTATAACATGAACCCTTCAGTGATGTCAGGATATGGCCTTCATTGAACACCTTAAATTAAACTGAATGTAGAGAATAAATTGGGAAAATTTGGATGGACATTTATTCATTAGTCTGGGACAACCACAGTTGATTCGACTGATCTCCCATCACCAATTCGATTAGAAAACATAATCCCCATCTCATCCCTCGATCCAATCGTGTCCTAGAACTCCACTATGAAGGTACATTCATAGTAGACAAAATAGAACACGCACCTATAATATACTCACTTAATGCATCGGTATACACATTGGAAGTATCACATACCAACCATCAATACAATTGGGCCTCCTATAAATAGTTTCAGTGAGCTCCAAGCCTGTACAGAATCTCAGTGGTTAAAAAAACCAGCTTGTTTTCATTTGATCATCTCGCTGAACTATTGAAATCAACTAGGTCCTATAAATCACTTTAACCAAAAGATGACTCCTTTTTTGAATTATCTTTTTAAATTTATAACAATAACATCATTATTAGGATTATTTTTAGATTACATGAATGTCAAAGTGCAACTCTCATATTTTTTTCTTGATACAAATCAAAGAAAAAGATATGTGTTTGTGTAAATTCATGAAAGAATGAGTGGATTTTTCTATCATCAGGTTTATCTAATTTTGAGAGTTATTTAGATATGGCATGTAAAAAATCATTTATTGTGGTGGATAAAAATTATACAAATAAAAACGAATTAGAGAAAAAAGAAAATACCATGAACATAAGATACCTATATAATATGATATGTAATTATCATATATACATAAATAAATCTATTACTTTTTCATATAGTTATAAAATAATCCTTAAAAAATATCCATTATTCCACATATTAAGATCAAAATGACTCTTTGAAAATAATAATCTATCCAAAAACAAAAGTTATGATTTTTTTTAAAAACATACCATTATTTTGAAATTATAGAGAGTGATGAGTTAACATTACCAGCAAAAGAAGATTTTAAAATAATTAGGTTTCCTAAATAAAGTTCGATCTAGAAAAATCCACCAAAAAATAGAAAACAAAAATTCATCATTAATGATGAAAATTTACAATGATGATAAAAAAGATAAGCTGGACAAGAATGATAGAAAGTAAACAGCTAAGGATATAAAGAATAAATTTGAATGGGTAATATTACCAGATTCCAAATTGGTTGTAAATATCACATGCTATGAAAATTCTTACCTTCAAATGTACAAATCATACAATGGAATCTGAAAATAAACTATTATGGAAAATTAAGGATTAAAATTCCATGATTTTGGGAAGAAGGTGAGTTATTCTGATGGAATAAAAATGATAGTCATGCATACCAAGAATGAGTAAGTACATGAGATAATATATATATATATATATATATATATCACTTATAAAAATAATATATATAAAATTTTCCCAGTTTTATCAATAAACATATTATATATCGCTAAATTTTCATTGGAACAAATCACTTTTTTTGATGACTGTTTAATGAACAGACAGTATGAATTAAAGATATTGAAATACTAAACCACTGATAAAAATATAAATACCACTTTAACATTCCATATATTTAAATGCATAAGAGGATTATTACATAATCAATTGAATTGTGAAGAAATTTTCTAGAAACTGCCCATTAGATAACAGAAAGACAATTACAAAAAAATAAAGCATAATAAGTTTGATTTAGTAATAATATTTATACCCTTATCGATGACAAAAAATCACCTAAAATAATGAGATACATAATACCATAGACCCACTTATGTTATGTGGAACTTGAATAGAGGGACTTCAAATTAAAATGAATGTACCATTTATACCTACTAACAAAAAAGTGAAACATTAACCCTATAATTGAAAATCATATACCGAAAAACTAGGTAACCATTAATCAATTGTAAAGACTAGCAGTCACAATAATGAAACCATATCATTGTAATGTAGTATTTTTCAAAAAATATCGACACTTATAAATTATATTTATATCAACAATAAAAAAATTATGGGATCATGTTTCATATTTCTAGTACGCGAGGA
The DNA here is from genome assembly GCA_963277665.1 of Viscum album. Taxonomy (NCBI): domain Eukaryota; kingdom Viridiplantae; phylum Streptophyta; class Magnoliopsida; order Santalales; family Viscaceae; genus Viscum; species Viscum album. The sequence continues at coordinate 2,122,960,209 of OY728120.1, forward strand.
TGATTTCCCTGATATAAGAATCTTTTAGATTTTCCCAAATTCTGTCATAGTTGGTTTTAGACCCTCCATGTAACTTTTTGAATTAATTTTGATTCAAATATTGAAAATAAGAACCAATAAATGGACACACAAAAAACATGCATAAACCATGAAACTTTTAGTAAAGGACGATTAGAAGATTAATAAAAAGTTACATTCCATCGAGTATTAATTTTTAGTGGATTTTAGAAGGATGGTTAAGATGATGACATGTAGGGCAAGGAAGAATATAATATAGTGACAGGATGATACTAAAAAAATAAATGGTAGGTCAATAAAACAAAACCTATGATAACATAGAATTGAATTGTGGCATAAAAACATGTGCTGATAAATAGTAGGTTGGTGAAACAGAACCTATGAATGGATTATGGCATGTCAGCAATCTAACTGCTACAAACTGGTGATGAAGATTGGTGAAGATAAAAACCATAGCTCTTATAACATTTCTTTTTATTTTTTTATGGTATTAGGTAGGGATCTATTTTGCACGGTAGATAAAATTGTGGGAACATATGATATTAATAAGTGTAATAAATAATTATGAATAATATAAAAAAATTATATCTAAAAAAGTTATTTTTTTCATTTTATTAATCTTCTAAATTTAGAAATGATCTACTTAATGTCGATATAAATTTTTATTACTTATTATTAATATTATATTACATATATTTATTTCAGGAAAAAAATATTAAATTATTAATATTTCAATTTTGGGTATAAAAATGTTTTTCTATTGGAAAATATACATGTTACTAATAAATAAATAATAAATATATATATTTAATAATTTTTAATAGCTTTATTATTAATGGAAAATTTATTTTAACATGTTATTCAAATAGTAAAAAATATGCTTGTAATAATAATTACTAATAATATATTCATTTCCGAGAATTGTTTTGTCTTAATATGAAAAAAAATATTTAAATTTTGTTAAATAATTTTTTGGTATTAAATAAATTATACCAATGAATATATCTATTTGTAAAAACAATTATCGGTAACTAAAAATACTATCAATAAAATATAATATCACTTGGTCTTGCTAATTTTCACTAACAATTTTTTAATTTATCATAAAATTTTTGTTGGGAAAATCCAATTATTTAATAGATTTTTGAATGATCTATTTAGAAATATATTTCAATTGTGTTTATTAATTTTTATTTATTATCATGTTTTTATTTAGTAGGTTTAGTAAATTCATTTTTTGGAATGTTTTATCAATTTTTAAATAGTATTTAGATGTTTATAAAAGGAAAAACATTAAAAAAGTACATTGATACATAGAGAAAATGTAAACATAAAAAAAACTAATGTTATATTTTTAATAAATCCTATAAATTTAAGTATTGACATTGGTTATTAAAATAATAATATATAAAAATATTTTATCTTAATTAGTTATTATCATTGAATTATTTATTGTAACATATTTTATTGATAGAAAAATATTTTTGGGTAATATTTATTAATATTAATTGATTAATGTGTCGATAAATATTTTTTGATATTATTATGACATTGAAATAGATTTAACCATTAATAAATAAATTTTTGGTGTTAAATGATCTGCACCACCTGATATAATTGTTGGTAAAAAAACTATTGGTACTTGAAATGCATACCAAAAAACATAATATCCAGTGGAATTGATCATTTTTTCCAACAAATATATTATCTGTTAGTAATTTTTTGTTGGTATAAGTCATTTATTGTACTATACATGTCATATACAAAGGAACATATATAAATTATATTAATCTTTTCTTCTAATATGGGAAAATTTAAATAATTCACGACTTTTCAGTTATAGTCATAAGCAACCACAATTGAATCAATCCAATAATATCTAGTTGCTCTGTATTTTTCAAATTTATCTTTGATTATGGTCTAAATATCTAATTTCGTACTATATGTATGGATTTTATTTTTTATCCTCCACTGAGAATAATTTGTTCCAATAAAATTAGAAGAATAACTAGCTACTGTACCGCTAATCCATTATTATCAATTACATTATAAATTTAGAAATAATATAAATTTTTAACTTTTGGACCAAGATAGACCATTGTTAAAAAAATAATGAATTAAAAATTCCTCTGATACTAAATGCTGGTGAGAGTGGAGAACTCAAGAGTGGGTTGAATTGAGTTTCAAATTAAATTTCTATTAAAAATCATTTAAAAAATCTCCCAATTTATAAAATAAAATATAATAAACTGAAATATTATAAGTATAAAATTTTATCATTCAAATGGATTCTCAAAATATTGATAACAACTTAGTTAATAAATGGTTTAAAATCATTTAGTTTTTTAAATAGCCTTTTATAAAATATCATATATAAGACACTTATTAATGATAACTATCAAACTAGAGTTTTGTAATAGAATATTTTGAATCTAAAATAGACATGTATTAAAAACAGAGTATAAAATGAAAAAAAAGAATGTGGAATAAAATAAGAGGTTCAGTCGCCAACAATGACCTAGTCCTCTCAACTTCAAAATCACCGACTACTTAGTAAATAATTAATCAAATAACAAGATCCATATCCAGGATCAATTTTTATAAAAAAATAGCACCCCATTAGTCCGGGATACAGACATACTCTATCATAGTTCTATATGGAATACAATATGTAAAAGAATATATGACAGATTGTATATCACTCTCTAATACAATATAGGTTTCTATGTTAATGAATAAAAATAGTATAATTAACATTGCTTGTAATTTAATATAGAAAAAAAAGAAAAAATATATATAATGTGATAAGATTTGATCCATCTCGGTTTGATCAGCTTCATTTGGTCAATTATCATTGGATCAATCGTTCAAATGCTTCAACCAAGTTTGAATGTAGATTTCTAAGGAATAGATTATCATCAATGATTTAGTGTTTCAATGTTTAATTTTAGTATTTTTCATAGGTACACACATATTTACCATATCTTGCTATACAAAAGAGGATCTTCTCTTAAAAGAGATATTTTCTCTAAACTAGTCATTGGAGGATATTTACTTAATGCATGATTAATTTTGTGTATGATTACTATGCATGAGAAGTTGGAATATTATTCGAACAATTACTATATTTATTCTTTCAATTACTTATATTCTTAATATGGTTTATTTCATTCTTCATGTGATATGATCATTTCTTCATTTAGTAAATTGGTTTATTCTTATGTTCACTTCATTACATTATTGGATAGGTTTATCATTTCATAAGGTAGGTTCCTTTTTTTATTTTGGTACGTTTTTTACTTCTGATGGTTAATGATTTTTCCTTATGGTCGGTTCCATTGTTCGTGTAGTCACTATAATACAGACATAAATTCAATTTAAGGCATTGGGAAATATAACTCAACTATCTCATGGTAACATGGTTGTTCATGTGGAAGGATGAATCCTTCATGTGTTATGTTTAGAAAACATGTGTTTAGTTCTTTAATTTGATATAATTAGCTTATCTAATGAAAAATAAATTTATTTCACATGCCCTTACCTCCAAATGGTCAGTTGACCTTCACAGTTAGTTAAAATCATCGTACAGTTGGTTCTTTACGCAAGTGGTAGGTTTTAATAGTTACATCAAGAAAACCTTTCTTTATCATCTTGGTTAGAAAATAATTATCTATCATAGAACATGAAATTCATTAGAAACATAACATACATGATTTGGGATCATTAATAAAAGGTGTCTCTAGACTAAGCCAATGGTAGGTTATTTGGTTTAGGGTGAATGATATAGGGTTTAGTGAGTAGGGTTTATTGTATATAGTAGAGGGTTGGGGTGTAGGGATTACAGTTTAGGGTGGAGGGTATAAAATTAATTGTCTTGGGTTTAGGGTTTTGGGTTGAGGGTGGAGGTTTTAGGTTTTAGGATGTACAATATAGGTTATGGGATGGAGGTTTTAGGTTATAGTGAGTATGGATTGGTTATGGGATGTAAGGTTTAGGGTTTAGGGTGTAGTTTTTATGGTAAAACATTTTGGTTTTAAGGTGTAGGGAGTAGGTTTTTTAGCGTGTTTATATTTTTTATGGGTTATTTTGTTTTTTGGATTTTCAGGGGGTATGGGGGATTTTAGGTTTTTCTCTTTTTTTTCGTATTTATGATTTTCTAGGGGTGTTTAGTGTTTTAAAATTTTTATGGATTTAGTTTTAATGAGTTTTATGATTTTAAGGGTTTTGAAGGTTTTTTTTTGGTTTTTAGGGGTTTTAATTGTTTTTTAGGGTTTTTATAGTGTTTGGGGTTTTTTGGGTTTTTGGGTTTTTCGTAATTTTTGTGCCTTTTTAATGGTTTTAGGGTTTCTAATAGTTCTATGGTTTTTATGGTTCTTAAGTTTTTTTGTTTCCTTAGTGTTTTTAGGGTTTTATGGGGTTCTATATAATTTTAGTGTTTTTAGAGTTTTTGTTAATTTATTTTTTGTTCATTATGGTTTTTATGGATTTTTAGGATTTTTAGGAAATTTTAGGGTTTCTACAGTTTCATATTTTTTATGGTATTTTAGGGGATGTTAGGGTCTTTTATGCATTTTTAGTCTTTCTTTCTGGGATTTGGGGGGTTTTATGGTTTTGGGGTTTTTTATGAGATTTTTGGTTTTTAGGTGTTTTGTAGTTATTTGTGGATTTTATGGGTTTGAGGTTATTTAGTAGTTTTATATAATATTTATGATTTTAATAGTTTTTAGGTTTTTATGGTTTTCTGGGATTCTAAGGGGTTTTAGGTTTTTTTCTTGTTTTAATAGTTTTTAGGGTTTCGTGGGGGAATAATGATGTTTATTATTTTTTATTGTTTTATGGGTTTATGGGTTTTATAGATTTTAGGGTTTTAAGAGTTTTAGGATTTTTTTTGTTTTAGGGGTTTTGTTTAATTTTTAGGAATTTAAGTGTTTGTTATCAATTTTTATTGGATTCATTATTTTTATGTGTTTTTTGTTTTTAGGGTAGTTTTTGGGTTTAGGGTTTTAGGGGTTTTAAATGTGTTTTTAAGGGTGTTTAGGGTCATATTAGGGGGGGTTTTGTATTTAGGGTTTTAAGGGGTTTAAGGTGTTTTAGGGTTTTTAGGGTTTAGAGGGTTTGTGGGTTTTAGGATTTTTTAGGAGTTTTATATGTGTCTTCATGGTTTGTAAGGGTTTTTAGAATTTTAATGTGGTTTTGGATATTTTATTGGTTTTATTGGTTTTGTGGGATTTAGGTTTTTTTTATTTTTAGGTTTTTTGGGTTTTGAAGTGTTTTTGTGTTTGTGGGGGGGGGGGGGTTGTGTTTTTTAATTTTTTTTAATGTTTTAGTATTTTTCTGCAGTTTATGGAAATTTAGGGTTTTAACGGTTTGTTTTTTATGGGTTTTTATGATTTTTGGGGTTTCTTGGGTTTTAATCTGTTTCTATGGTTTTATATATTTTTAGTGTTTTAGGGGTTTTAGGGTTATTTTGGTTTATTTGATTTCGGGGGTTTATGTTTTTTTAGGTTTTAGGGTATTTCAAGTGTTTAGGGTTTTTTTAAAAGTTGGAATACATTTAATGCTAGTTTTATGGGTTTTAGTGGTTTTTGGGGTTTTTGGGGGTATTGGGTTTTTGGGTGTTTTATGGATTTTTGGGGTTTTTATGGTCACATAGTTTTCATACATTTTTGGGATTTTGTAGTGTTTTTAGGGTCTTTCCATGATATTAATGATCTTTTGGGTCTTTAGGTTATTTATTGTTTTTAGGGATTTTATATGTCTTTGTGTTTTAGGGTTTTAAGAGGTTTTTGGGGTTTTTAATATTTTTATGGTTTTTTGGTGTTTTAGGTTTTTTATGGATTATAGTGGATTCACGGTTTTTACAATTTTCAGTATTTTTAGTGGCTTGTGGGATTATTTTATTGTTTTAATTAGTTTTACGGGTTTTTAGGGTTATTTTAGGGGATTTAATGTTCTTTTGGGTATTTAGTATTTTTTTGGTTTTTGTTTTATTTGTCTCTTTTTAGTGATTTTTGGGTTTTGTTGGGATATTAATGGTTTCTAGTTATTTTGGGGTTTTGTAGGATTTCATGGTTTCTAGGGTATTTAGGGGTTTTTTTGGTTTTTTAGGGTTTTAGGGTTTTTAGTATTTGTAATGGTTTTTAGGATTTTTGTGTTTTTAATGGTTTTATGAATTTTATGAATTTTTAGGGGTTATATGGTCTTTTAGTGGTTTTAAAGGTCTTTTAGTGTTTCTAGGGATTTTAAGGGATTTTGAGGATTTGGGGGGAATTTATATTTTAGGGGTTTCTACTGCCTTATTAGGGTTTTTAGGGTGTTTTAGGTTCGTTATTCGTTTTTAGGGTTTAATGTACTTTTATGTGTTTTGTTGTCTTTAGTGTCTTTTTTGGATTTTTAAGGTTTTTCTTGAGTTGTTTTGTTTTTAGGTATTTTTAGTGTATTAGGGATTTTATAGTTTTAAGGGTTTTTAGGTGTTTTAGGTATTTTTTGGATTTCATGGATTTTTAGATATGTTTAGTATTTTTAATGTTTTTTTGGGATTGTTAATGGATTTTTTGGATTTTTTCTGTTTTAGGGGTTTTAGGGATTTTATGTGTCTTTGGAGTTTTGAGGGGCTTTAGGATGTTTTAGGGTTTTAATGGATATTTGGTTTTTCTGGTTTTTAGTTTTGTTTTAGGGTTTTTAATGTTTTAAATTATATTTTGGTTTTTTAGGGTATTTTTCATTTTTAGGGTCTTTTAGCATCTGTTAGGGGTTTTAAGATCTGTTAGGGTCTGTCATGGTTTTTAATTTTTTAGGTTTTTTGGGTTTTTTAGGGTTTTGAGATTTTTTTTGGTTTTTTATGTTGTTTTAGAGCTTTAAATAATTATATTATTTTTATAAGATTTATAATTTTTATTGTATTATGGGTATTAATATTTTTACGGTTTTTAATAAATTTTTAGAATTTTTAGAGTATTTAAGGTGTTTTTATGTATTTTTAGGGTTTTAGGATCTTTTTAGGGTTTTATGGATTTTTCATGATTTTAATTGGTTTTAGGGTTTTTTGGTTTTTTAGAGGTTTTTTGGTTTTTTGGTTTTCTAGGGTTTTACGGTTTTTTGTGTTTTTAGGGTTTTCATGGTCACATTAATGATTTTTAGGTTTTTAAGATCTTTTAGTGTTTTAGGATTTTATGGTTTTAGGGTTTTTTGGGACTTTTAAAGGGTTTAATGGATTTCATGGGTTTTAATGGTGTTTTTGTCTGGTTTTAGGGATTTTAGAGTTTTATGTGTTATTTAGGTTGCTTTAGATCTTTTTGGAGGGTTTAATGGTTTTAGGGGAATTATATATTTTTAGTGTTTTTTGGGTTTTTCGGGGTTTTATAGGGTTTTAACGTCTTTAGGAGTCTTATTTTTTTAGGTTTTTAGGGTCTATTTTTTAGTTTTTAGGGTCTTTTATGTGGTCTTAGGGTTTCATTGGGTCCTTTATGGTTTAAATTATTTTTTGTGGAATAAAGTATTTCAAGGGGGGTTTCCTATATTTTAGTTTTTTTAATTTTTAGGTTTTTCGGGTCATATAGGGTTTCTATTTTTTTAGTGTTTTTAGGGTTATAGCATATTTAGGGTTTTGGGTGTCAAATTTAGGGTTTATGGTTTAGGGTTTAGGGTTTTTGGGTGTATGGTTTAGGATTTAGAATTTAGGGTATAAAGTTAGCATGTAGGTTTTAGGTTATCATGTGTTGTATATAAAGTTTTAGGTGTAGGGTTTTGGATTTAGGTTATAGGGTATAGGGTTTAATTTATAGGGTAAAGTGTTTTGGGGTAAACTGTTGGGTTAACGGTTGGGGGTATATAATTTAGGGTGTATGGTATAGCGAAATTGGTCTTAGGGATTTTATTTTGTTTTATAGGGGTTTTGGGGTTTTAGTGTTTTTAATGGTTTTTGGGATTTTTTATTTTTTAGGATTTTTATGGTTGTATCGATGTTTTTTGGGGATATTGGGTTTTTATGGTTTTAAGGTTTGTTTGGATTTTTATGGTTTTTAAGGGTTTTTAGGGGTTTTTTATTTTAGGGATTTTAAGTTGTTTTTTTGTCCATAAGAGTTTAGGGGTTTTTAGTTTTTTAAGGGTTTTATGATTATTTTTAGGTTTTTAGGGTTTTTTGAGGTTTTTAAGGGGTTTAGGGTTTTAATTAGTTTTTTTGGGTTATGCGGTTATTAGGTTTTTGGGTGTGTTTTGTAATTTTAGTGGTTTTCTTGCGGTTTTTATGGTTTCTTCAGTTTTTAGGGTTTTTAGTATTTTTAGGGTTTTTTAGTGTTTTATTGTTTTTTGTGTTTTGGGGTATTCATTAACTTTTATGGGATTTGGGAATTTTACGATTTTTGCGTATTTTTATGTTTTAGGGGACTTTTAGGGTTTTTAGTGTTTTTATGGTTATTTGGGTTTTTTATGTTTTTAGGGATTTTAGGATACTTTGGTATTTTTAATGATTTTAGTGTCTTTTAGGTTTTTTGGGTTTTTAGGGTCCTTTAGGTTTTTTTATGGTTTTAAGGACTTTTATATATTTTTTTGTATTTAATGTTTTTTGGGTAGTTAAAGTCATTTAATGCCTTTGAGTCTTTTAGGTATTTCTCTGTTCTGAATGAACTTTTAGAATTTTTTAGTGGGTTTTTAGAATTATAAAATTTTTTCTAGGGTTGTTAACATTTTCTAGAGATTTTAGGTGTTTAATGGTCTTTTAGGGCTGTTTTAGAGTCTTTTTGGGATTTTAGTCATTTTAGGTTCCCTTCTATTTTGAATGGGGTTTTAGGGTTTTAAGGGGTATTTAGGGTCTTTTTAGTAAAAATTATGGTGAATTTGGGATTTTGGGTTTTTTTAGGGGTTTTTGGGTCTTTTTAGGTTCTTAAAGGTAATGGGATTTCAGGTTTCTTTTAGTTTTTTTAGGTTTTAGCTATTTTTTTTATTTTTAGAGTTTCAAGTGATTTTACTGTTTTTATGTGTTTTTAGGGGGTTTTGGTTTTAGGATTTTTTGAGATTTAGTGTTTTTAGGCATTATTTAAATGAAATTAATGTTTTAGGGGTTTTAGGGAATTTTAAGTGTTTGAGGGTAATTTGGTGGGTTTCAAATCTTTTAGTGTTTTTAGGGCCATTTAGAGTTTTTTTTCTCTTTTTGGTCTTTCAAAAAAAATTATTGTCCTTTAATGTTTTTATGTTTTTTTGGTTTTTAGTGGTTTTTAATGTTTTTAATTTTTCGAAGGAATTTTTTAGAGTTTTTTTGGGGTGTTAGGTTTTTTATATGTTTAGGTGTTTTAGTGTTGGTATTATTTTTTGGATATTGTTAGGGTTTTATGGTGTTTATTGTATTTTTATTATTTTTAGGCCTTTTGGGATTTTTGAGTGTTTTAGAGATGTTTTTTTCGGTTTTATGGTTTAATCAGTTTAATGGGGTTTTAATTATTGTAAAGATTTTTTAGTATTTATAAAGTTTTTTGGGGGTTAGGGTCTTTTAGAGTTTCAAGGGGTAGGCTTTTAGGGTATTTTATTTTTTTAATGGTTGTTTAAGTTTTTAATGTTTTCTGCATTTTAGGTTATATTTTGGGATTTTAGGTGTTTTAGTGTTTTTAGGTTTTTAGGGCTATTTAGGGGTTTTATTTTTTTTATATTTTATTGGTTTTTTTATTAGTGTTTTTGTTATGTTTTATTGATTTTTTGGGGTTTTATGGGTTTTATGTTATTTAGTTTTAATAATAGTATTTAGGGTTTTAGTGTTTTAGGTGTTTAATGAGTTTCAAAGGGTTTTAGGTTTATTTATATTTTTTAGGGGTTTTAGGTTCTTTTCTTATATTTTTATCATTTTCATTTTCTTTTTTTGGGTTTTAAGTGTGATTATGGTCTTTTAGATTTTTTAGGGGGTGTAATGGTATTTCAGGGTTTTTAGGGGGTTTAGGAGTTTTATGTATTTTTAGGGTTTTTAGTTTCTTTTATTATATTGTGGTTCTTAGGGTCTTTAAGTGTTTAGGGGATTAGGTAGTGGATATAGGGTATAAGGTGTTGTGTTTAGGATCTCATGATTATAGTGTATTGTGCTGGGTTAAGGACATTGTGTTTATCAGTTAGGGATTAGGTAGTATGATATAGGGTATAGGATGAAGGCTTTTAGGTTTATGGTGTAGGGAATGGATTTTAGGTGTAGGGTTTAGGGATTATGGTATAGTTTTCAGGCTATAGGTTTAGGGTATATGGTCATAGGTTTAGGGGTTTTAATTTTTTATGTATTTTTATAGTTTTTAATGTTTTAGGGGTATCTTTGTAGTTTTAGCATTTTTTAGTTTTTTATGGGATTTATGGGTTTTATCGGTGTTCTGGGTTCCATTGATATATTCTATGTCTTTTTGTGATTACGAGTTGTATTAAGTGTTTTTAGTGTTTTTAGGTTTGTTAAAATTTTTAATTTTATTATGTGTTTTAGGATTTTAGGGTTTTTAATGGTTTTTGGATTTTTTGGGTTTTAAGGTTTTCAGGGGTTTTAGGGTTTTAGAGGATTTTTGGGTTTTCTGGGATTTAAGAGTATATTTTGTTTTAAGTATTATTATTGGTTGTTAGGGTTTTGGGGTTTATTTGGTTTTGGTGGGTTTTATGGGATTTAGGGTTTTTAAGGATTTTTTGGGTATTTAGGGTTTTTAAGGCTTTTAGTTTTTTAGGGATTAATTGGGGTTTTGGGGGTCATTGATATTTATTTTATTGTGTGTTTCTTGGTATTTTAGGGTGGTTTAGGGTCTTTCAAAGTCTTTTATAATTTTTCTGGTTTTTGGGATTATATGGATTTTTGGGGATTTAGTGATTTTTATGGGTTTTAAATTTGTTTAGGGTTTTAATGGTTTTAGGGTGTCTGGGGTTATGGTGGTTTTTAGGATATTTTAGTTTTTTATGTGTTTTATGGGTTTTAGAGATGTTTATGGTTTTTATGGGTTTTTGCGATTTTTTGGATTTAAGGGTATTTTTGGGTTTTTAGGGGTTTATATTAATTTGTATGGTTTGGAGGTAATTAAGGTGTTTTAGGGACTTTTTTTGGTATTTTGGTTGTTTGGTTTTTTATGGATTTTAGTTTCGATTAGGATTTTTAGCCCATTTAAGGTCTTTTCGGTGTTTTTATGAGATTTAGGGTCCTCTAGGGTTTTAAAATTGTTAGATAATTTTAGTAATTTTCATGATATATTAGGGTATTTTAGGAGTTTAAGGGGTTTTGGGGTTTTTAGGTTTTTAGAGGTTTTTAGTCTTTTAGGGTTTTAAACATTATTCATGTGTATTGGGGTTCATAGGATTTTTATCTGCCTTTAGTGTTTTTAACAATTTTAGTGATTTTAGGTTTTTAAGTATTTTAGGGTTTTAGGGGGATTAGGTTATTTAGGGTATTTCTAGTTTTAGAGGTTTTAAGGGATTTAGGTTGTTTTAGGGGTTATAAAGAATTTAGGATGTTTTAGGTATATTAGTGTATTTAAGGGTCTATTAGGATCTTGTAGTGGTTTTATAGGGGGGTTTTGGGTGTTTGGGTACTTTTAGGTTTTTTAAGGGGTGTTATGGTTTTATGAGTTTTTAGACGTTTTAGGGTTTTTAGAGTTTATTAGGGTATTAGGTTATTGAGTGATTTTATTGTTTTTAGGGAGTTTACGAGTTTTCATGTGTATTAAATGGGTGTTTTTTTTGTTTTTTTGTGATATTTTGTATTTTATAGGGGTTTCATGAGTTTTATGTGTGTTTTTTTGTGGAGGGGGGTGTTTATGGTTTTTTTGGTTTTTATGGTTTTTATTATTTTTAGGTTTTTAATCGCTTTTTGGGGTTTAGGGTTAATTTATTTAGGTTTTAGGGTTTTTACAGTTTTCATAGTATTTAGGGAATTTAGGGTTTTTCAGCAGTGTAAAGTGGTTTAGGGTTTTTAGGATTTTTAAGGGATCTAGATTTTTTATGTTTTTTTAGAGCATTCATTGTTTTTTAATGTTTGATGGTTTTTAGAATTTTTATGGTTTAGGGTTTTTTATATTTTTTTGGTCTTTCATGTTTCTTAGAGTTTTTATGGTTTTCAGGGGTTTTAGGGTTTTAAGGGGTTTTAGGGTTTTTAGAATGTTTTGGGTCTCTTTGATGTTTTATGGTCTTTAGTATCCTCTCTTTATTTTTATGTGTTTTGGATTTTATAATGTTTTTAATGGGTTTTTAATGCCATTAAGGGATTTTAGCGTTTTATGCTCTTTTATGTTTATCAGGGTATTTAGTGTCTTATAGGTGTTTTAGGGTTTTCTCATGTACATAAGGGGATCATAAGGGTTTTTAGGGTATTAAAGGTTTTTTTGGGATTTTTTAGGTTATTCATAATATTTATTGTTCTTTATGTTTTTATGGGTTTTTGGAGTTTTATGGTTTTTAGAGTGTTTTAGGGTTTTATGGTTTTTTGTGCATTTTTTGGGTTTTTAGAGTTTTTAGGTAATTGTAGTATTATTTTATGTTTTCTTAGGGTTTTAGGGTTCTTTTATAGTTTCTATGTTTCATTTTGGATTTTTAATGTTTTCATGGTTTTTAGGGTTTTTATGATTTTTTACTACTTCAGGGTTATGGGGGGATTATTATGGTTTATAGGGTTTTTAGAGTTTTAATTCCTTTTTAATGGGATTTTAATTTTTTTTAAGGTTTTAATGATTTTAGAGGTTTTAAATGTTTTAACATTTTTAGGGGATTCTAGGTGTTTTAGGGTTTTTATTGAGGTTTATGTATTTTTTAGGGTTTTTTATTTTTTTATAGTTTTCTGGGTATTTAGGGTATATAGATTAATCAAGATATTTTTGATATTTTAGGGATTTATTTTGGATTTTAGGATATTTAATTGTTTTTAAGGTCTTTTAGTGTTTTATGGGTGTTATGATCTTTTTAATGTGTTTTTTAGCATTTTAGGGTCTCATTAGGGTTTTTAGAGTGGTTTTGATTTTATGTGTTTTAGAGTTTTTTTTGGATTTTAAGGGATTTGTAAGTATTTTTAGTATTCTTAGTGTTTTTATGATTTTTATTCCATTTTAAGGATTTTTACAGATTTAAGGTTCATAGGGCTTTAGTTTTTTTTAGGGTTTTAGTGTTTTTGTGTATTTATGGTTTTTAAGCATCATTAGGGTTGTTGGGGTTTTAAGGGATTTTAGTGTGTGTTTGGTTTAATGGGTTTTCATTGTTCATTTAGGTTTTCTAGGTTTTTTAAGGATTTAAGGGTTTTTAGGATTCCTTTTTGTTTTTAGGGGTTTTTAATGTTTTTTGATTGTTTTAGGGTTTTTATATTATTTTAGGTACCTTCAGTGTTTTAGGGGTTTTAGGGTCTTTTAGGAAATTTTAGCTTTATTATGGTCTTTTAGGGAATTTTATGTGTTCTCTATGATTTGATGTATTTGGTGTTTTTAGTGTTTTTATTATTTTTATTTATCTAGAAAATTTTTATGGGTTTAGGGGGTTTTAGGGTTTTAAAATCATTAAGTCTTTCTAGGGTTTTTGGATATTTTTATGGCGTTTTAGTCTATTGGAGGGCTTTTAGGGTATTTTAGGGGGTTTAGGGTATTAGGGGTATTTTGTATTTTTTTGTGGTTTTAGGTTTTTTGGGTTTTAATTTTTTTATATTTTTAGGGATTTTTAATTTTTTTGTGTTTTATGGTTTTATAGGTTTTTTGGGTCTTTTAGGGAAGATTTTTTGTTTTAGGGCCTTTTTCGGGTTTTTAGGGGGTCTTAAGGTTTTTCGGGTATTTTATGTTTTTATATTGTTTATGGTATTTTAGGGTATTTTAGGGTTTCTTGGTCTTATTGTGTTTTGCGTTTATTTAAAGTTTTTAATAGGTCTTTTATGATATTTTAGAGTCTATAGGGATTTATAGGGTATTTATGGGTTTTTTGGTTGTTTTAGGTTATTTTTACGAGTTTTTTTTGTCTTTTGGGGTTTTGGGTTCTGGGTTGACGGTTTTGGGAGTTGGGTTTAGTTTTTATGGTGTAGGAATTAGGGTGTATGTTTTATGGTTTAGTGTATAGGGAATAAGTTTTAGGGTGTAGTTTTTATGGCTTAGGGTGTTTTGTACAGGGATTAGGGTGAGTAGTTTTGGGTTTAGAGTGTTGGGTACAATGTTTCTGGTGTAGGGTTAAGGTTATAGGGTATAAATTTTATTTTGTATGGTTTAGGGTTTGGGTGTATGGTGTAGGGAATTTAGGAGTTTTACTAGATTAATGTGTTTTTAGTGTTCTTAGTGGTTTTTTTGGTTTTACGAGTATTAAGGTATATTATGGATTTTTGGATTTTGGGGGGTTTTATTTTAAGGGTTTTTGTGTGTTTTTAGGGTTTTAGGGGATTTTAGTGGGCTTGGGGGTGTTGTGGTTTATTTACTTTATTTGGTTTTTAGGGTTTTAAGTTTTTTAGAGATTCATAGGTGTTTCAGGGGTTTTTAATATTTTAAAGATATTTTAGGGTTTTATAGGGGTTGATGGGGTTTTATAAGTTTTTTTGGTTTCTAATATTATTTAGGGATTAAAGGTCTTTTGTGTTTTTTTAGGGTTGTTTAGGGTTTTTAGGTTTCTTAGTGTATTTATAGTTTTTATATTTTTTCAGTTTTATAGGGTTTTCATTTGTTTGTAAGAATTTTATAATTATTATGGGGTTTAAGGCATTTTAGGGACTGTTTGTGTTCATTGTTTTTTTAGGATTTTTTGGATTACTTATTAATTTTAGGGTTTCAGTGTTTTTAATTTTTAGGGTCCATTATGATTTCTATGGTTTTTTTGGTGTTAGGGTTTTAGGGTTTTTTAGTCATTTTAGGGTTTTGGGGGGATTTTAGAATCTTTTAGGGTTTTTAGGTTATTTCAGGGTATTTTAATATTTTTCTGAGTTTCTAATTTATATTAGGTTCTTTTAGAGAGTTTTGGGTCTTTAGGGGTCCTAGGTTCATTTAGGGGTTTTAGATTATTTTTGGTGTTAAAATGATTTTAGGGTTTTAGGGTTTGTTGATGGGATTAGGTTTTTTTATGATTTTATGGGTTTGGGGGTCATTTTGGGTTATTAGGGTCTTTTATGTGTTTTTTTACATTTAGGGATTTGAATGGGTTTAAGTGTCTTTTAGAAGTTTTATGTTATCATAAGGTTTTGAGGGATTAGGGTCTTTTTATAGTTTTTGAGGTTTAGGGTATTTATGGGGTTTAGGGTCTTTTTGGGAGTTTTAGTGTTTTAGGGTTTGAAGGTATTTTTAGTGATTTTAGGGTTTTAGGGGGGTTTTC
This sequence comes from Viscum album, assembly GCA_963277665.1. Taxonomy (NCBI): domain Eukaryota; kingdom Viridiplantae; phylum Streptophyta; class Magnoliopsida; order Santalales; family Viscaceae; genus Viscum; species Viscum album. The sequence goes on from OY728120.1 coordinate 2,122,975,485, forward strand.
TCGAGATTATAGATTTTTGTGTTTTTTTGGGTTTTAGGTATATATGTATTTTAGGGGCTTTTAGAGTTCAATTTTTTTTTGAGTTTTTTTTGGGTTTTAGGGATTTAATATTTTTTTAGTTTTTTTGTGTTTTTTGTTTTTTAGGGTTTTTAGTTTTTTATAGTTTTTATGGGTTTTTTGTTTCATATGGTCTTTTATGATTTTTAGGGGTTTTTTTGGGTTTTTAGGGCCTGTTATGGTTTTTATGTGTTTTTTGGGTTTTTGGTGTTTTTGGGTGATTCAAGGTTTTTGGTTTTATTTATGTATTTTTGGTGGTTTTTTGGAGTTTTATGGGGTTTTAGTGTTTTATCCTTTTTTGGGTTTTATAGTTTCTGTGGTTTTAGTATTTTTATGGTTTTTAGTGTTTTTTCTGTTATTTTTGGGTTTTAGGGGTTTTATGGATTTTATGGTTTTTTCATTTTTTGGTGTTTTAGGTTTCTTAGGGTTTTAAGGGTTTCTAGGGGGGTTTTGGGTTATAGGGGTTTCTAGTGTTTTTTGGGTTTTAGGATGTTTTTAGGGTTTTCTAGGGATTTTGGATATTTTAGGGCTATATTGGGTTTTTGGGGTTTATCATTGTTTTTAGGATTTTAATGGTTTTTTGGGTATTATTAGGGATTTAAGGCTATTTTTAGAGATTTGGGGTGGGGGGGTAGGGAGTTTTTAATGTTTTTAGGGATTTTTGGGGTATTTTGGGTTTTTTTGGTTTTTAGGGATTTTAAGAATTTTAGATTTTATGTGTTTTGGGGTTTTTGGGTTTTTTTGTTTTTTGTGTTTTTTGTGTATTTATGTGTTTGTATTGATTTGAGAGTTTTTAGGTGTTATATGGAGTTTATGGGATTTTTGGGATTTGTTGTGTTTTCAATATTTTTTTCATTTAGGTATTTTATGGATTTTTATGGAGGTTTATTTTTCTATTATTTTAGGGTCTTTTAATGGTTTTAGGATTTCCAATCTTTTTTGGTTTTAGGTTTTTTAGGTTATTTTAGGGGGTTAAGGGTTTTATGATATTTTATTTTTTATGGTTTTTATGTTTTTTTGGAGTTTTGGTTCTTTTTGTTTTTGTGTGTCTTCGAAGTCTTTTAGGGTTTGGGTTTTAGATTTTAGGGTGTATGCTTTAGAGGGTATGTTGTAGGGTTTGTGATTTTGGGTATAGGGTTTATTATTTAGGGTTTAGGGTATATATATTAGGATGTGGTGTATAGGGTTGAGGGTGTATGGTATATGGTTTCGTGTATAGGTGTTAGGGTTTATGGTGTACAATATTGGGATTTGGGTGTAGGTTTTTGGTTTAGGTTGTTGGGTATATGGTTTAGGGTGTAGGTTTTTGGGTGTAGGGTATAGGGTTTATGGTGTAGGGTTTAATTATTTTCTATTTTTTAGGGGGTTTTAGGTTTTTAGGATTTTTAGGGTTTTAAATGATTTAGTGGTTTCTAGAGTTTTTATCATTGGGGGGTGGGTGGGTTAGGGTTTTATGGGGTATTTCAGGTTCATATATGTTTTTATTATTTTTAGGGTTTTTAGTGATTTTTATGGTTTTTATATGTATTAAGGGTTTTCAAGTGTTATTAGTGTTTTTATGTGTTTTGGGTGGTTTTTAGTGGTGTGTGATGTATTTAAGGGGTTTTTAGGTTTTTAGGGGTTTTCTTATTTTTAGTGGTTTTTCTGTGTTTTATTGTTTTTAGTGTTTGTAGGGTTTATTGGTTCCTTTTTTTTTAAGGTTTTTAAGGTTTTTAGTGTTTTAGAGTATTTGGATTTTTAGGGTTTCTTTCCAATTTTTAAGGATCCTTCATTTTTTAAATGTCTTTATGGATTTTTTGGGGGTTTAAGTGTTCTTAGTGTTTTTACATTTTTTATGGTACTAAAGGTTTTTTTGGTTTAGTGTGATTTAGGGACTTTTTAGGTCTTTTATGCTTTTTAGTGTCTTTAGTGTTTTAAAGGGTTCATATGGTTTCCAGTGTTTTTGGGGATTCAGGTTTTTCGGGTTTTTAGGGTGTTTAGTGTGTTTTATGGTTTTGAATATTTTAATGGGATTTAGGTTCTTATGATTTTTTACTATATTTTATAGTTTTTATCGGTTTTTAGAGTCCACAACAAATTTTATGGTATTTTAGGGTGTTACGGTCTTTTATATTTTTTGATATTTTTTCGTTATTTTAGGTTTTCGGGGAGGGGGGAGGTTATTCTAGGGTTTTTAGAGTTTTTAATGTTTTAAGGTATTTTATGAATTTTATGTTCTTATCAATGTTTGTGGTTTTTAGGTTCTTTTAGGGTTTATGGGGTGGAGTTTAGAGCAAAGGTTGTAGGGTTTATAGTTTATGATATAGGTTTTTGAGTTTAGTTGTTATGGTTTGTAGTCCAGGGTGTAGGTTATAGAATTTAGTGTATATTATTTAGGGTTTTAGATATAGGGTTTGGGGTGACAGGTTTTGGGTTTTCGGTTTATGTTGTTGGGTATAGGGTTTTGGGTGTAGGTTTTAAGGTATTTGGTTTAGAGTGTAGGGTATAATGATTTTTTGGTTTTTTGATGTTTTTAGGGTCTAAATGGGTTTTAAGGATTTTAGGGTTTTTTGTGTTTCAGAGATTTATTGTGGGGTTTTTGGATTTAAAGGGATATTATGTTTTTTAAGGGATTTCTTTATTTGTATGGTTCATAGAGTTTTAGGATTTTTTGGGTTTTCATATTTTTAGTGTTTTTAGTGTTTTTAGTGTTTTTAGGGTTTTTCAGTGTTATTTTGAGTTTTTAAAGTTTTTGGGTGTTTTATGGTTCTTTATGGATTTAGGGTTTTTAGAGATTTTTTATTTTTAGGGTATTATTATATTTCATATATTTTTTAGGGGTTTTGTGGGTTTAATTTTTTTATGGATTTTTTTGGGTTTTAAGTATTTTTAGCACTTCTTAATGTTTTTCGGGTTTCCAGGTTTTATATGACTTTCTTTCATTTTTAGGGGGTTGTATAGTTTTAGTTTTGTGGGGTTTTGGGATTTGGGGTTTTTAAGGATCTTAGTGTTTTTGGTGTTTTTAGTTTTTAATGGTTTTTTATTTTATAGGGGAATTAATAGTTTTTAGCTTTATTTATGGTTTTTATCGTTTTTAGGTTCATTTCAAGTCTTTAATGGGGTTTTAGAGATTTTAGGGGTTTTAGGGTTTTTAGTGTTCTTTAGGATTTTTAGGTTCTTATGGGTTTTCAGATTTTTTAGGTACCTTTATGGTTTTTAGATACTTTTATGTGTTTAGGGTATTTTATCTTGTTTTATAGATTTTTGGGTTTTTAGGGTTTTATTAGGTTTTAGGATTATTTTGGGTTTTGTGGTATTTTATGGTTGTTAGGGTATTAGGGTATTTTATAGATTTTAAAGTACTTTTAGGGTCTTTTAGGGTTTTAGGGGTTTTTAAGGGCTTTAGGGGTTTGGGGTTTTAATGTTTTTTTGACCATTTAGGGTCTTTTAGTGTATTTTGGGTCTTTTTGGATTTTTCTATTTTAGGATTTTTAGGATATTTAGGTTTTTTAGGGTTGTTTGATTTTTAAACTTCTTTATTTGGGATTTAAGTTTACTTATGTGTTTTTTAGATTTTAGTTTTTTAGGTTTTTTAGGGTTTTTTGGATTTCGTTGTGTTCTAGGGTTCTTTCAAGGCCATTAGGGCTTTTTAGTGTTTTTAGAGTTTTTTGGGTTTTAGGTTTTTTAACGGATTTAGGGATGTTATGGAGTTTTTAGTATTTTTCTTGTTTTTAGGGTTTCATTGTTGTTTTTGGTCACTTAGGATATCTCAATGGTTATTGGATTTTAAGGGCCTTCATGTGATTTTAAGGGGTTTTAGGATTTTTATGGGATTTAGGGTTTTTATATTATTTTAAGGGTTTTTAGGGGTTTTAGTCTTTTTTGGGGGGTATTTCGACATTTGTTGTTTTTCTTAGTTTTTTAGGGTTTAAGTGAGGTTTTGAGTTTTTAAGGGGTTTTTTGGTATTTTTGGGTATTTTAGGGACTTTTTGGGTTTTCATTATTTTTTTGATTTTAGGGGATTTATCAGATTTTTTTTATATTTTTCAGGTTTTTAGGGTTATAAGGGGGTTTGGGGTATTAAGGGGTTTTATGTTTTTGTAGGGGTTTAAGTGTATTTTATAGTTTTATGGGATTTTATGGTCCGTTTTGTGGTTTTAGGGTTTTTAATGGTATTAGGCTATATTTATGGATTTGTTGGTTTTTTAGGGCCTTTGAGGTTTTATGGTTTTGTTAGGGTCAAAGGTGTTTTTTAAATTTTTAAAGGTTTTTTGTCTTATTAAGGTTTTTTATATGTGTTTGTACACTTTTAGAGTATTTTTGGTTTTAGGGTTTAGGTTGTTTTTTATAGGCTTTAAGGTGATGGTTTTCAAGTTTGAGGAGCAGGGCGTATTGTATAGGGTTAGGGATTTCGAGTTCAGGGTTTAGGGTTTAGGGTATAGGGTATAGGGTTTAGGATATTGGTATTTTGGGATCGGGTGATGGGTATGGGTTTTTAGGTTAAGGTATTATGTTTAATGGATTAGGGTTTAGGGATTAGGGTTTAGGGTGTAGGTTCTCGGGTTTTGGGGTTTAATGATTTTTTAGGGTTTTTTTGGGTTTTATCGATTTTAGGGATTTTTATGGATTTATGGGTTTTTTCGGGTTTTATGGGTATTAGTGGTTTATACGGTTATATAGGGTTTTAGGGTTTTATGGGTTTTTAGTTGTTTATATTGGTTGGAGGGGTTTTAGGTGTTTTTAGGGATCTTTTTCATACTATGTGTTTTACAGGGGAGTATGGTTTTTTTAGGTTTTATTGTTTTTAGGGGATTTATGGTTTTTGGGTTTTTTAGGGGTTTTTAGTTCTTAATAGTTTTTTAGGGTTTTAGAGGTTTTTATGCATTTTTTATGTTGTTAATTTTTTTTGGGTTTTTTTGTTTTAGGGTGATAAGGGAATTTACGGGGGGATATTTTGTGTTTTTAGGTTTTTTATAGATTTTTCTGGTTTTTAGGGGTTTTAAGGTTTTATTGTTTTATAGTTTTTTTGGATTTTATGACTTTTAGGGTTTTGGGTTATTTTTAATGGTTTTAGGGGGGTATTAATGGCTTTTTTGGTTTTTAGGATGTTTGGGGTTTTCGGGTTTTTTGGTTCTATTAGTTCTTTTATGGGTTTTATAGATTTTGAGGAGGTTATATTTTTTAGGTATTATTAGAGGTCTTGGTTTTTTATGATATATTAGTTATTTTGGGGTTTTTATTATTTTTATGGTTTTTTGGGTTCTTTAAGGGTTTTAGGGTCATTAACATGTTTTCGGGTTTTTGGGTCAATTGGGTTTTTTGGACTTTTGCATTTCAGTAGGGTTTTTTTTATTTTATTGATTTTTAGGGTGTTTTATGTTTTTTAGTGTCCTTTTTCGGTTTTAGGGTCTTAGATTTTATATAGTGTTGTAGGGACTTTTAGTTTTTTAGCATTTTTTTGTTTCTTTTAGGGGGTTTTGGATTTTATAGGTACGTTTATGTTTTTAGGGATTTTGTTTCTTTTGGTTATTTTTTCTTTTGTTAGGTTGTTTTCATGTTTTTATGAATTTTATCCTCTTTTAGGGGTTTAAAGGTGTTTAAGGGTTTTTATATGTTTTAGTGTCTTTTAGGGATTTTAGTGTTTTTATAGTCGTTTATCGGTGTTTAGGGTTTTTTTTAGGGTACTTAGTGGTTTGGGGGGGTTTAAGGGTTTTTTGGGGGTTTTGGGTGTTTTGGGTGTTTTGGTCTTTAGGGGTTTTAGGGTTTTTCAGTTTTTTGGGGATCAAATGATTTTATAGTTTTCATGTTTTTATTGTTTTTATGGATTTTTAGGTATTTAATGGGGTTTTCGGGTTTTATCTTTTATTAAATTTAAATATTATTGGGATTCAGGGTCATTATGTATTTTTAGGGGGTTTTATGATTTTTTGGGATTTTATGGATTTTTAGGTTTTTTAGAGATTTTAGAGGATTTTAGATTATTTTTGGGTTTTTAGGTTTTTAGTGTTTTAAAGTGTTTAAAAAAATTAGTGTGTATTAGGATTTTAACGTTTTTTGGGTTTTTATATTATTTAGTTTTTTTAGGAGATTCAATTTTTTTAGTGTTTTTAGGGGATTTTAGGTTATTAGTGTGTTTTAAAATTTTGTGAGGATTTAGGCTATTTAGGGGTCTTTTAGGATCTTTTAGGGGGTTTATATGGGGTATCATGGGTTTTTAGGGAATTTTAGGTTTTTAGGGGTTTTAATTATTTATTAAATTTTTAGGGTCTTTTAGGGGATTATGGTTTTTATGGGTTTTAAGGGTTTTTGTGTTTTTAAGGGTTTAATAGTATTTTAGGGTTTTAAAAGGGTTTTATGTGTTTTTTTTATTTTTGAGGTTTTTTTGGAATTTTTTTTGGGTTTTAATGTGGTGTAATTGTTTTTGGTATTTTATGTGGTTTTATGGATTTTATATATTTTTATGGGATTTAAGTGTTTTTAATGTTTTAGGGTTTTTAATTGTTTTATGGTTTTAGGGGTTTATTGGTTTATACTGTATTTAGAGTTTTTATGGGGATTATGGATTTTTTGGGGATTTTCAGTGGTTTTAAGGGGTGTTAGGTGTTTTTTTGGTGTTTTAAGCATTTTATAGTTTTTAGTTGTTTTTGGGTTTTAGGTGTTTTAAGGGTTTTACAGTTTTTAGTTATTCGTGGTTTTTAGAATTTTTAGGGGTTTTATAGCATTTTTTCATTTTTAGGGTTTTATGTCTTACAAGTGATTTTTGGGGTTTTATAGATTTTTGGGGGGGTTTAGAAGTTATAGTTTTTTAGTGTTGTTCATATTTTAAGGTGTTTTATGGTTATTAGGTCCTGTTGGGTTTTAGGTGTTTTATGATATTTTAGTGTTTTAGATGGTTTTTAGGGTATTTTATGTGACTTATCGATTTTTGGGTCTTTTAGCATTATTAGGATTTGTAGGGTCTTATAGGGGGTTTTAGGGTATTTTGTGTCTTTAAGGGGTTTTTTGTGTTTTTTGGATTTTTAACGGTTTTAGGGGTTTTAGGTTGATTATATAATTTATAGTTTTCTGTGGGTTTTAAGTGTTTTATGTCATTTACGGTTTTTAGTGTGTTTCATTGTTTTTAACGGGTTTTTAGAGGGTTTAGGGTTTTAGGGTTTTTAGTGTATTTATTGATTTAAGGGTGTGTAGGGTTATTTTTTTGGTTTCTCAGGGTTTTTTTGGGTTATTTTAGGCTTTTTAAGATCCATTTAATAAATTTATGTTTTTAGGGTTTCAATATTTTTTGTTGTTTTAGGATTTTTTTTGTATATGTTTAGGGTTTTATAGGGTTTTCTATGTCTTTTAGGGGTTTTTAATTTTTTTCGATTCATTAATGATTCTTGGGGTCTTTAGGGATTTGTAGGGTTTTAGGGTTATGGGGGATTTTTGATGTTTTAGGGTTTCTAGTGATTTTTAAGTATTCTATGGGAATTTTAGGCTTTTATGGGTTTTGAGGATTTAAGCGTTTTTTTCCTTTTGGATTTTTACTGTCTTTTGGGATATTTTGTTGTTTTTAGAGAAATTATGTTTTTATGGTCGTTTAGAGTTTTAGAAGTTTTATAGTATTTTTACGTTGTTGGGGGTTTTTAGGGCCTCTTTACAGGATTTTGGTTTGTGTGGGTTTTTAGTTTTTTAGGGTGTTTTATGGTCTTTTTAGTATTTTAAGTTATTTTAGTGTTTAAAAGGATATTTAGGTTATTTATAATTTTAAATGTTTTTTAGGGATTCATTGGGATTTTATTGGTTTTTAGTGTTTTCGGGGTAGCGGTGTATTTTTGGATTTTATTGGTTTTCAGGGTTTTAATGATTTTTAAGTGTTTTTAGGATATTTTAGTTTCTTTTTGATTATAACAGATTTAGTGGTTCTTTTATGGTTTTTATTATTTTTTTGGTGTTTTAGGGGTTTTTCGGATTATTTCTATTATTTTAAGGGTTTTCAATTTTTTTTATTTTTAGGGGATTTATGGTATTTTAGGGTCCTTTTGGGGTTATAGGGTATTTTTGGATCTTTTTAAGGATTTTTGAGCCCATCTAGTCATTTTAAATTTTTTCATGTTTTTTTGGGTTTTTTGGTTTTTTTATAGTTTTTAGTGTATTTTGTATTTTTGAATTTTAGGTTTGTTGTGGTTTTTTGAAGTGTATTTAGGTTATTATGGTTTTTAGGGGGTTTGAGTAATTGTTTTCGTTTTTATGGGTATTGTATTTTTTAGGGGTTTTGATGTTTTATGATTTTAGGGGTTTTATGTTTTTAGTGTTATCGTAGATTGTTAGGGTCTTTAGGTTTTTGTAACATTTTGTGGTATTTTAGGGGTTTTTGTGTTTTATCCTTTTTTATATTGTTTGGGGGGTCTTAGGATTTTTTAGAGTTTGATGGTTTTTAGGGTCTTCATAGGGATTTTTAGGGGATTTTAGTGTATTTTAGTGTATTTTATTTATTGTTATGGTTTTCCTTGGAATTTAGGTGTTTTAAGGTATTTTAGGAATTTGGGGGGCTTTTGGTTTTTTGGGGTAGTTTTTGGGTATTATAGATTTTGTAGGGATTTTTATGGTTTTTATGTGTTTTTTAGGTTCATTTTGGATTTTTAGGGTCTTTTAATGTATTTTAATGTCTAGGGTATAAGGTTGAGGATTTAGGTGGTTGGTTTTATGTTTTCTGGTGTAGGGTTTATGGTGTAGGGTATATGGTTTAGGGTGTAGGGTATAGTCTTTAGGGTGTATGTTTTATGGTTTATGGTGTTTGTTATAGGGTGTAGGGTGTATGATTTTTGGTATAGGGCGTTGGGTATAATGTTTCAGGTGATTATTTTTGGGTATTGGGTATATGGATTAGGGTGTAGGGTTTAGGGTGTAGGGTTTCTGTATATTTGTATTTTTTTTGTTTTTAGAGGTTTTGGGGCTTTAATTTTTTTAGGTTTTTTTGGTTCTTTAGGGACTTCAAGTATTTTAGGGTTTTTTTATTTTTTAGTGTTTTTTGTTTTTTTAGGGTTATTAAGGGTTTTTAGGGTATATGGTTTCTTAGGATTTTTTTGGGTTTAGGGTTTTTATGTGTTTTTAGGGTTTTGTGGTTTTAGGGGTTTTAGGGAGTTTTAGGGGTTTTAGTTGTTTTTTGGTTTTATGGATTCTTTAGTTTTTATGGGTTTTTTTGAATATTTACGTTTTCTTAGGTGTTTTATGGGTATTTAGGATTTTTTAGAGTTTTTTGGGTTTTTTGGGGTTTTATTTTTTTTGTGACTTTTATAGATTTATGGAGTTTATGGTTTTTTGGTGTTTAAATATTTTTAGTTTAATTTAAGGATTTTTTGGGGTGTTACGGTTTTTAATTTTTTATGGATCTTTAAGATTTTTGGATTTTGGGTTTTATACATTTTAGGTTTTTACCAACCTTTATGGTATTTTTGGTGTAGGATTAGAATTTTTAAGGTTTTTCATGTATTTATGGGTTTTCATGTATTTAGTGTCTTTTAGGGGTTTTTAGGGGTTCTAGTGTCTTCTAGGAGTTTTAGGTTCTTTTGAGGTTTAAATAGATTTTTAGTAATTTTATGGTTTATAGTGTTTTTTTGTTAATTTGGGTTTTTTTGATATTATGGTTATTTGGGTATTTTTGGGTTTTTTAATGTCTTTTACGTTTTTCTTACGTGTTTTAGGGGTATTTAGTATTTTTTAGAGAATTTAGGGTTTTTATGGATTTTAAATTTTTTTCAGTTTTTTTGGTTTAAGCTGATTTATAGGGGTTTTGTGGTTTTTAGAGTTTTTTGGGGTTTTAGGGTCTTTAGTTTTTTTTTGTGATTTTTATAGTTTTATGGACTTTTCTGGTTCTTTGGTTTTTTAATATTTGCAGGTTAATTTAAGGATTTTTTTGGGTGTTAGGGTTTTTAATTTTTTATGGATCTTTAGGGTTTTTTGATTTTTGGGTCTTATGCTTTTTTAGGTTTTTAGCATCCTTTATGGTATTTTTGGTGTAGGATTATAATTTTTAAGGGTTTTTAGGGTATTTTATGGGTTTTCAGGTTTTTTGTGTCTTTTAGGGTCTTTTAGGGGTTCTAGTGTCTTTTAGGAGTTTTAGTTTCTTTTAGAAGTTTTAGTTTCTTTTGGGGTTTAAATGGATTTTTAGTAATTTTATTTTTTCTAGTGTTTTTTCTATTTTTTTTGGGTTTTTTAGGGTTGTTTATAATAGATTTAGTGGTTATTTTATGGTTTTTATTATTTTTTTGGGGGGTTTTAGGGGTTTTTTGGATTATTTTTGGGGTTTTAGGGGTTTTCAATTAATTGTTTTTAGGGGTTTTATGGTATTTTAGGGTCCTTTAGGGGTTATATGGTATTTTAGGATCTTTTTATGGATTTTTGACTCCATCTAGTCATTTTAGTTTTTTTAAGGTCTTTTTTGGTTTTTATGGTTTCTTATAGTTTTTAGTGTTTTTTTATTTTTGAATTTCAGGTTTTTCGTGGGTTTTTAAAGAGTATTTAGTTTTTTGTGGTTTTTACGGGGTTTTAGGAATTGTTTTCATTTTTATGGGTTCTATGGGTTTTTTGGATTTTTAGGGGGTTTAGGGGTTTTATGATTTTAGGGGTTTTATGTTTTTTAGTGTTATCTTAGAATTTTAGGGTCATTATGGTTTTATATCATTTTTTGGTATTTTAGGGGTTTTTTATGTTTTATCCTTTTTATAGTGTTTGGGGGTCTTAGTATTTTTTAGAGTTTGTGGGTTTTAGGGTCTTCATAGGGTGTTTAAGGATATTTTAAAGGCTTTTAGTTTATTTTAATTATTGTTATGATTTATTTTGGATTTTATAGGTTTTAATGTATTTTAGGATTCTGGGGGATTTCAGTTTTTTGGGGTAGTTATTGGGTATTATAGATTTTGTAGGAATTTTTAAGGTTTTTATTAGATTTTTAGGTTGATTTAGGATTTTTAGGGTCTTTTAATGTATTTTAATTTCAAGTGTATAAGGTTGAGAATTTAGATGGTAGGTTTTATGTTTTATGATGTAGGGTTTATGGGGTGGGGTATATGGTTTAGGGTGTAGGTTATAGTCTTAAGGGTGTTATTTATCTGGTTTAAGAAGTTTGTTATAGGGTGTAGGGTGTACGATTTTGGGTATAGAGCGTTGGTTATAATGTTTCAGGTATTTATTTTTGGGTATTGGGTATAAAGATTAGGGTGTAGGGTTTAGGGTGTAGGGTTTGAGTATATATGGATTTTTTTTTGTTTTTAGAGGTTTTGGGGCTTGAATTTTTTTATGTTTTTTTGGTTCTTTAGGGATTTCTAGTATTTTATGGGTTTTTTTATTTTTAGTGTTTTTTGTATTTTTAGGGTTATTATGGGTTTTTTGGTTTTTTGGTATTTTAAGAAATTAATTTTATTTAGTGGTTTAATGGGTTTTTGGTGTTTTTAATTTTTTTTAGATTTTTACAAGTTCTGGTCAAAGCCTATTTTTGTTATTAAATAAATGTACTCTATCTATATATGTAGAGAGAGACTTATTACATAGTCCGTAGGCTCAAGGTTATGTGGCGCTAGAATATGGCACAAAGGCCCAATGCAACGTCATGCATAGATCATCTTACCTGCATCACTGACATCTTGGATCATGTCTGCGTCACAGCCTTCCCATTTAATGGACACATCCCCACCTACAACGTATATCTCCCTAAGAGCATGTTAGGATTAAATTTTTGTTTTCATATTGTTTTTTAGTATTTTTAATGTTTTATTATTTTATTTTGGGTTTTAAGTGTTTTTGTTTTTTAGGGTTTTTAGTTTCATTAGGACTTGTTTGAGTTTTTAGGGGTTTAAAAGTATTTTCTGTGGTTTTTAGTGTTTGTATTATTTTTGTGGAGTTTTAGGGTTTTTATGAGTGTTAATGTGTTTTTATGTTTTTGGAGTTTTTTGGAATTTTTAGGGTTTTTTAGAGATTTTGTGTTTTTAGGGTTATTATGGTATTTTGGGTCTTATGTGTGACATCATAACCTGGAAGACACTAAATGGGTGCCCAGAGGTGGTGGGACACATGGCATTAAGCGCACCTCCCCATATGTCAGAGGATGAAGACAAACAGCGAGGGCCTAGGGTGTGTCCATGGGGATACTATGCACTAATATGAGAGTAAATAATAGTAGATAAGTAAAAACAGATAAATAGAGGATGCAGTATAAAAATGACTAACTCAGTGAATGAAGACATATACACCCAAGCTATAGGTAAAAACCAAAACCTGGAAAATGAATAACATACAAAAGCTGATGATAATTTAGGTCATGTCTCAAAAAAATTGGAAAATAGGTATATATGGTAGTAGATAGTACATGGTATACAAAATAATAAAAAATAATCCTAAAATTATATAGCATCGTGAGAACTAGCTCAGTCATCTTCTATCAAGCTCCATCCTAAGAATTCACGCAAGATCAAGTGTCTAAATACCTGCTTTAGACTCAGCAGGTGTCTAAACATTTAATCATTTAATTGGTTCATTTATATTCAGTTTATATATTTAAGTTGCATGATGTGTAAAAAAACTATCAATATATAATAATAATAATAATAATAATAAATCCTAGTAATAGACAAGGAATATTTGATGATGTTAATAATGGAGAGAATCCATGGGGAAACCAAGGAATCCTCAACCTTAATGATCGATCCAACCCAGCAGTAACTTGCAGTCTGACTATAAGTGTTTGAAGATCCTAGATCTTCATTTTTGGTATGGGTCTTGAATATGGTTTTTTAGGAAAAAGAAAGAAATCAGATTTTTCTATGTATATTCCATGTACTTATGAGTATATGTCGTGTACCCGGTTCCCGCATACAACTGTGCACTTGCCATGTGACAACTCAGTACATGGCCATGTGATGACCTGGGAGACTGCTTATGTCGTGGGGGGGGGGTTAAGGATACAACACAATGGGTAAATTAAATGAAAATTTCGTGTAGTTTTATTTTTATTTGATATATCATAATGGGGACACGTCTCATGTATAGAACTGACTTTTTCTTCCCGTGTTTCGTATAGGAGCACTCGAGGATGAAAAATGATGATCGAAGCCCTGATTCTCCATCCAAACTCTGATTGAGACGTCGTCAGGGGTGCTGGAGTCCCACCAGTGAGTTATCAATTCCAATAGAGTATTTATTCCTAAATCAACCTCTGTTATGGGTTATTCATGTTTGAATTTTTTTTACATTTTTATAGATCTATGTTGATTTAGGCCGATTCAACTACTGACATTCATAGATATTTATTATGATACATCGATGTAGGTGGTTTTTACCTTTCTTTGTTCATTTCTAGATTATATGTGCTAAAAGTACCACATTCCCCTATTAAGGAATTGTGTGTTTTGGAATTCAACCATTTTTATTACCTATTATGGTTGGGTTCATTTATAAACGGATGTTTCATGTGCGTAAGGTCAGATTCGTTGTGTATGGGACACCACGTGAGTGTGTTTCCCTTGATTCATTGTTTATAGTCATTTGGTCACGAATTCCTTCTAGGATGGACTTGTTTTCGATTCCTTATTAGGTTTTGATGTAGTTAACGATTATATGATATGCCTATGATATGCATTTTGGAAGTTTGACCAAAGTAAATTTGACTTTGAGAGCTTCCCAAGATAGGGTCATTTGTGTATGTTTTACTATTTTCTGGACCTAGGGGTATTGACTGTGAGAGCTTCCAGGTGGTCATAGACCCAAGGGTTTAGACCATGAGAGCTGCCAAGGTGGTCGTTTATATTTAATTGATGTTATGTTGACCACGTTTTATTGACCATGAGAGCTACTTAGGTGATAGTTTTTAAATTATTAGTGATAAGTTAGACAAATGGTGTTAGACCATGAAAGCTTTCCCAAAGGGTCATTATTAAATTAATTTTTTTTATGTTAAAACCGAGAGGATTAGACTGTGAGAACATTCCCAAAAGGTCTTTATTGATTAATTGAATGACTGTGAAGAGTCTTCAAAGAAAAATGAAAATCATGGATTCAATCATACTTGATTGTTTAGATAGTCTTCTAAGAAATCTTTCATGTTACACACACTGGGATTAAAGAGAATAGGAAAGATCTGAAGGTTTACATGATTCAAAGGATGAATAATAAATTTAAATGAATTAAATTGAAAACTAAAGGATCATTAAATTTTTAGTACATCATATATTATTGCTTCATTTCAGTATATGACCTTCTGTATATATAATCAGTGGTAGTTAGGCATACACCTTTTGGTGCTTTCCTAATAGTATTTTTCTCCCACCCTGTCTAGGTCATGTTTTAGACCTAGAAATATTATATGGTTGCAGTTATAGATAAGGTAATGTACCCTTCCTCATTGGGTACTTTATTGTTGTTGGAGATAGAGAGTATGGGACCAAGATGAGGCTTGCGATACTGCTAGAGTTTACTAGTTTCTTTTGCACTTGGGTTCCAATATTTTGTTCCAATATTCTGACTTATTTAGATTCTATATTAGATACATATTCCATGCATCATATATATATATATATATTGTGGACTCTATTGGATCACTTTTAGTATTCCATTTTTTACTTTTGTTGGTATTAATACTTCCAATGTTTTTTCTTATTTTTTATTCCACTATGCATACTATTTCAATGAGGTCATATTTTCCCCAAAGTCTTACCATTTCCCTCACTTCGAGATAGCAACATATGGGTTTTGTGGAAATTTGATTGAGGTTATGTGGCCAACCAGGAATGGGGAACTTATTGGTGGTACCCAGATCCAGGACAATAAGAAGTGGTATCAAAGGATTTTATTTTCTAATTTTCCTAACTATTTGTAGCCAATAGATTGTGTTAGAATGGAATAGATAGTTCGAAATAAGCCATGTTCAAGATTATCTGCCCAATGTATAGGGAAAATCCATGTTACCTCAAATATTTCAATTTTTCTGTTTTTTAAATTGTTATAGAAGATTTTATTTTAGCATTGGGTGATTCACATGTTTTTTTTGTTATGATTGATATCATTGTAGTTATATTTCTATTGCAACCTGATAAGGGGAGTTTATTCCATCTCATGCATCATATATTCACTTTCTAGAGATCACATGTCATTCATTCTGGTCATTCCATTTATAGTGCATTAGGGATTTCATGTTTTTGTGATAGATTTTGTGCTAGATATGGAAGTTGTTGTGAAGATGATGTGATAGGAATTCTAAGAATTTTGAAAGGGTATTGGTATATGTAATGTTTCTTTTTGACGGGTTCCAGGATTTGGTCCCTAAGGTATTATGGGCCCTCTTGGATCTGAATTTGGTGGATCATGATTGAACATTAATTGAATTTGTTTAATATGATATGGTTAAGAATTAAAATACATGATTTTTGGGGATTATGTGATCTCAAGGATTCATACATGAAACACATTGGGAAAATTTTACGTTTTTGAGGGTTCAATAGAAGTTTCAAAGGATTACACTCCATAAACCCTGACAAAATGATATTTGATGTTAGGAACATATGCCATGTGTTCTTCTAATCTGAAGGAACTGACTTTTCTTAAGTACTCCCCATGTACCATAAGTACATGTCATCTAGTTTTTGACCATGTGACTAAATGTGTGAGTGGAGTCATGAAGTTAGTAAATGTTTTGTTGAATACGCCGTGTACTAGGAGTACACGATGTGCTGTAAAAGACCATGTATCCGACCGTGTGACTAACGATGTGGGTGGATGAATCTTGGGTTGTACATGAAATTTGGGAATCGATCGTGTATTCATCTATGTGAATAAACACTAGGGTGTATGGAACTTAAGTTGTACACACCGTGTGTAGGGTGAACACGTAGTGTAGTTTTACACTCGTAGAACCTTGAAGTTCGAGCCATGTAGAAGTACATGGGCATAAGGGAATATTCATGTACATGTTGTTTCACAAGATAAACACTCGGTGTTTATGGGGTGTTACATAACTAGGTTGTAATAGGTACACGCCCATGTTAGTGTTTAAAGGGATCACTCTGTGTAGTGGTTCTACAATGTAAAACTTTTTTGTAAAACATGAATGATTTCTTTCTCCTATTTCATTCATTAAATTTTGAGTATATGTTTTCATTAATATTTTACCAAGGAACATGATTTACCTTGCCGAGTCATGCCACCAAGACATCCACTAGTTTTATGCAATGTATCGGGTGGTGATCAGACCCCAGAAATGGTAGATCAGCGACTACCTGTATATACTCTCGTCGTGCCCGTCTTGGAAACAACTATTATACTAGAAACACGTGCTACGGTACATATCCGTACACGCTTTTTCAATATGATGTAGACATTTCATAGAGCACCACATCCTTCCCTGACTATAGAAGAGTTAATGCAGGTTTTCAAGTAGTTGTATCCTCCAACATTATCTTGGGATAGAGGACAATAGGCTATAGAGTCATGGTTGGAGGTCTTGCTCTCTATCTTCAAGAATCTGGAGACGCCTCTTGAAAGGAGGGTGAATCACACGAATTATATGCTATGTGATTCCTTCAAGAGATGGTGGGATGTTATCCCATAAGCGGGACATCATATGGATATGAATTTGGTTGAGTTTCAGAGGAACATCTATTATTACTTCTACCCAGAGATGATGAGGGGTGACCGAGCATGGGAGTTCATGAATTTGAATGAGGGATCTATTTCAAGGATATATTACTCTTCTCACTTTAGATAGCTTCATCTCATAACACCTGTTTTGATTGGTGAAGATTCATCACTGGCTAGGTGTTTTGATGATGGTCTTAGGTATGACATAAGATCCTAAGTGAATGTTTTCACACTGATTTCATTGAATTCTATAATAGATCAGGTGTTGATTAACAAGAACAGTTTGAGGGAGTTAGGAGCTGTGAGCCAGGGAGGTTCAGCATCTAGTGTTGGTACTCCTTCGACTGATAGCAGGAGTCACAGTAGGGAGAATTCATGGGATGTTTTATCTAGCTGTCGAGTGGTGTACTACCATTGTGGAAGGAGTGTGCACACAAGACCATTTTTTCCAAGATACCCAATTGAGTTCTGATCTTGAAGAAATATGGGTCATATTCAATGATTTTGTTGGATGTTCTCACTAGTAGTGAGTGAGAGGGGATCTGTTATGAATATGTGTTCAGTAGCATGAAAACCAATTTTTCATTAGTCAGAGGATTATGGTTCGTCAAGATGAGGAGGTGGTCATGGTCGTGGTATCCTGATGTCATTTTTTCAATGATACATGGGTATATAATCTTGGGGGATCTAGGAAGGGTCGTAGGGTCGCGGTGCAGGTTAGGTTTTTGCAATGGAACAAACCAAGCATGGGTAGGATCACGAACCCTCTCTGGTTAGAGTTACAATTCTAGTTGCCTTAGTTTAAGCTTATTCCTTTTTTGATAGGGGCACTTCCTATAGTTTCATATCTTTTTCAATTGTGGAAATCATAGTTCTCTATATCTTTAGATCTGATTATGTTATGATGCTATACACTCTTTTGGGGATTTGTATGGCTAGTGTACATCATAGCAAGTAGAATCCTCTTGAATTTGGAGGTTGTAACTTCTTATGGGACCTCTATCTCTTAGATATGATAGGAATCAATTTCATTCTAGGAATGGACAGGTTGATCTCCTTTCAGGCCTTTTTTGACTGCTGTTGATATAGGGTGAGTTTCACATCACCAAAGGGTGGGTCTTTTTTACACAAGTGTGAATGGTATTTCTAGTTGAGTAGAGATGGACATTAGCCTAATTGGTTGGGAGGAATTATAACCCCGATTACTAGTTTATATCTCGATGACCAGAGGACTTCACAGATGGGATTTTCTCCAATGCTGGATCATTTCAGATATGTCTTTCCCGAAGAATTTTATGGTTTACCTCCATAGATAGAGGTAGATCTATCTATTGATCTTGTGCTAGGATTGGCACCTGGGTCCATTACTCCTTATAGTATTTCTATACTAGAGTTATAGGAGCTCAATGAAAAGTTAGAGGAATGGCATGAAAACGGTTTCATCTGACCCAGTTCTTCTCCTTGGGGTTCACCTATCTTTTTTGGAAGAAGGTAGATGCTACCCTCAGACATTGTGTGGATTATCAGAAGCTAAACTAGTTTATGGTTAAGAACTGATATCCCTTTCCATGGATATATGATCTATTTGATCAGATTGGATGAGCCTCTGTGTTCTTGAATTTTGACATGAGATCTTGTTGTCATCAGTTGCCCATTAGTCCATCATATACACCTCTTACAATATTTTAGAGTAGGTATTGTCTATATGCGTATTTGTTTATGTCCTTCAGTCCAAAAAATGCGCTGGATGTTTTTACAGAATTGATGAACAAAGTGTTTGATTGTTCTTTGGATTCTTGTTTGGTAGTCTTCATGGATGATATCTGTGTGTACTCTCACACATAACATGACCAAGCCATCCATCTTGAGATTTTATTGATTATACTGATATATAATCAGTTATATACTAGGCTCAAAAATTCCACTTTTGGATTGACCAGATTCATTTCCTAGGTCATGTTATCTCAGATACAAGAGTATCAGTAGCCCCAAAGAATGTGAGAACTATAGTTTCCACGTAGTAGCTAAAGAACACCTTTGAGATACAGAGTTTTCTAGGGATGGATGGTTACTACAAGCACATTATTTCAAAATATTCATACATAGTACCTTCATTGATAGACCTGACTAAGAATGGTGAAAAATACTTGTGGATAGATTCCTATGGTTTAGTCTTTTAGGAACTGAAATAGATATTGACTTCAACACTGATACTTATTTTCCTGGATCCTGGAAAGAGTAAAACCGTTTAACGAGACACATCAGGTTTTGGGATGGGATAAGTGATTTTTCATGGGGAAGGAATAATTATGTATGGTTATTGGCAGTTGAGGCCATATGAGAGGTATTACCAAATGCATGATCTTGTGTTGGCTGTAGTTGTTCATGTCTAACACTATGGGAAACATTATCTTTTGGGAGAGAATTTTCCAGTATAAATTGACCACAAAATCCTCAAATATATCTTTACTCAGCGTGATTTGAATTTGAGACTATAAATGTGGTTTGAGTGACTTCAGTCTTTTGACATTGTGTTTTTCTATATTTCATTGAAATGAAACACAATTGCTGATGCATTGAGCATGAGAACTCAGGTTCAGGATGCCAATAGTGAGTGGTAGCTTATGGATCTGTTTTTTTAGATGAATTTGATGGTGCACAACCAACAAGGGTAGATGTTTCTTTATTATATATATGTTACCTATAATATACTAAATCAATTGAAAATGAGACAGTTATCATATTTTGAACGCCTAGTCCTATGAGACAGCGTTTTAGGCAAGGACCCTACTCCTGGATGGACTATTGGCAAGGATGAGTTTTTTTGTTTTCCTGGGTGTGTATGCGAGTAGGAAGACATGTGAATAGAGATACTATTAGATTTCCATGCCTCAGTATGGGTAGTTCATCCTGGTGTCACCAAGATGTATCGATTCCTACATCATCATTATTGGTGGCTAGACATGAAGAGGGATGTAGCTATTTTTATTGAGGTGTTCCACCTGTCAGTAGATGAAGTTGGAGCATCAGTGATCGGTAGGGATATTACAGTAGTTACCCATTCCAAACATGATGTGGAAGGATGTTGTGATGGATTTCTTGTTGGGTTTACCATGTTCTCCCAAAGGAAATGATGATGTATGGGTTATTGTTGACTGACACACAAAGGATACACACTTCCTATAGATCAATGAAACCATCTGTGTTGATGATCTTGGAATGTTGTACGTCCCATATATTTTACATTTTTATGGGGTTACACACTCTATCATTTTAGAAATCAATGCTCGTTTTACTTCTCAGTTCTAGAAGGGACGACAGAGGGATTTGGGAACACCTGTTCTTATGAGTACATCAAACCATCCCTAGAACGATGGCCTATCTGAGAACATGATTTTTGTTTTGGATTTCATGATTTGATTTTTCATCCTCGATTTTGGGGACTCTTGGGAGAGGCACATACCCCCAGTTGATTTTCTTATAGTAATAGTTATCTAGAAACAATTCAGATGGATCCTTAAGAGGCTTTGTACTGTAGACTATGTCGATCACACCTATGTTGGATGGAGGTTGTAACGACCCAAAATTTCATTAATGGAAAATCCCTCTTGATCCAGTTAAATGTTTCTTTATGAAAAATGTTTTTATAAGATAGCACCCTTTTTTTTAGTTTTACGTTAAGATTTGTGACCGTTACTTTTATAGCCATTGTACAGTGATCATCTGGGTAGTTTAAATATAAGGCTTTAACGAACCAATTTTCTACTCAGACAAAGGAAGCGATGGCCTCATCCAGTAGAATTTCCCCTTACGAAGCCCATTTGTCGGAGCTCGGAAAGGAGTTGGTGTCTTTGGGCTTTGCCCTTGACCAAGCCCAAGATGAGCTTCATCAAGTCAAGCTCGAACGTGATCGTCTACGGGAAAAATGGAAGTTGATAGAGATTACCACTCGAGCAATGTTATCCGAGCAACCCCAAGAGTCTGTCACCATCGCACACCTTACCCTTAGGTCTTATGCAGCTATTTTAAGGGGTTATGTAACAAATAAGTAGCACCATGTTCATGTACATTATTTTTTTGTATATAATAATGAATATAATTTCTAGTCATTTTTGATACATTGTAATTAGTTTTTATAGTACAAATGGTGTTTTTAGTTATTATTTAATTAAGAATTATATTTTATTAAATTAAAGGATTTTTTGAATTAAATAATATTTTAATAAAATATTTTTATTAATATTTAATTAATTTTTTATAAATTATCTTATAATTTTATGAATGCAATTAAAATTTTTATTAAGGTTTGAAAGCCATTTCTGTCAAAACCCGTGAATTTTTATAAATGTCGGTTTTTATTTTAAAAGTGAAAATTCACATATTTAGAAAATTATTTAGATAAAATAAATATTATTTTTGGAATCAGGACGTCGAAATTATCCAACGGTGAATTTTTCATAATTTTCTGAGACAGTCAAATTTTTGGGTAAAAATTAAATACCATTTAAATATATAATGTGTTTTATGACATCATAATGACCCAATGGTGATGTAATAAAATACCATAATCCTTATGTTCGGCCAATATGTGTTTTATCATTAAAATAATGAGGTTTTGGGTTTGTTTGACTCACTTTTCAAAGCATTAATGGAGCCCTCAAGACTTATTCAACACTTTTCCTTTTTAAATTAATTTCCATGGGAGTGTGACTCACCTCCACATAAGCAACCCTAATTTTTTATTAAGTTCGGACCTTGGCCTTGTAAAATATTGTTTTCCTATTTCCTTTTCCAGAAACCATGGGCAAATACCATGGTATGGTTTGTGGTTTGGATTATTTTAATATAAGGGGTCCCAAACCTAAATAATAAAGAATTCTCTCACCTTTCCTATATAAACCCACCCAATCTCCCACTTCCTCCTCACTCAAAGCCCTTGATGTTCGTCCAACCTCTGCCCTAATCTCTCTAGAATCCTCTCAAGGTGCCCCAAGCTCCCAAGAAGCCTCTCTCTAGCCTTTGGAAGCACACTTCCAAGTAAGGGTTTTTCTTCCTTTCTCATTTTTGTCAATTTTCTTTAAGTTGTATTGCCCTTTTAATTTCAATTATGAATGTTGGGGTACGGTTTTGCACCTCTCCCATACTGCCCTCTTATTGTTTGAATGATGGGAGACCCCTTTCTCTCTCATTAAATTCCTCCCATGTACACCCGTTACTATGCCGAAATTCCGAAAGAAACCTTTTTCTCCTCTTTTATATTCAAGCAATACTTTTGTATCATGAATCTAAATTCCATTTATATTGTTGGTACATGTATATATATGTTCTCCTTACTGTCCATTACATGTAAATATGATGAGGAACCCCTTTCTCTCTCATCAACCTTTTTTTATGAATTCTTATGTCACGCCGTTACGCTGCCGAAATCGCACCGATTTTCTAAGCCAATGTCTTTGTGTAGTGAATACCATTCCCATTTCTCCATCAAGGGTATTCACCTTTATGCACATTTACTTATTGATTATAAAGTTTCATGTATGAATTCCACATTCCTTTATCGTGGAATAAATGATTATGTTTTATGAATCCATGTTTTATGATCCATGTGGCACACTTATGCATGAAATGAAATGTTTAAGAAGGGTGCGCCCTGATAGCGCTCCAATGCATTGGGTAAAGTATAGTATCATGATACGTCATGTGCAATGAGTGTTTACTCATGCTAATTCAAGTGCAACGAGGGTTTACTCGTGCTTCAAGTGCAATGAGGGTTTACTCATGCTCTATGTGCAATGAGCCTTGGCTCATGCTAATTCAATGTTAAGTGTTGTTGCCACATTTCCATGCTATGATTATCATGCTTTATCATGCCTTTATGTTCATGTTTCTATTATTCTCTATTGATATGCCAATTGCCTAACATGTATTTCACTCTTTATGTTATTCATTGTTTACTCCCTTACTGGGCTTTATAGCTCACCCTTTTCTTATGCATGTCCTCTGGTTATCCCATGCAATGCTAAGTACGAAGGAATGTAGTGGTCATGTAAAGGAATTTTTCAATAAAGATGTTGTATTTCAAGTTTAAAGTTTTTATGTAATGATCCTAAGCCCCAAATACACAAAACCTCTCGATATTCTTTGTTGGATCAAGTGAAGTTTTATGTAATAAAGCATGTTTAAGTTGTAATAAAAAGCAGGGTTGTCATAGTTGGTATCAAAGGATAGGTTTAGTTATTTTTGGGATTAGGAAACCCTAGTAAAGCCTTAGATACAAGACTAATCATAATAAAAACATCCCTGAGTTTTGGTAAATACTATGTAAGTGGTTTATCAAACAAATACATCCCTGTCTGGATACGATCAGGTAGAGGCGGCTCTGGCACAGATGTATCCTAGGGGTAAAACCCGAAAACACCGCTTTGAGCTAGACTCGAACGGGAACTAGTGCATGACAACGGGCCTTTCTGCACTCTTGGTTACGACACTCCCGGGGGATATGTTTTGATAAATTCACAATCTTAGTATGAACCCTTATTAAGGGAAAAATGCCCCTAAGGATATATGTTAGAAGGAAGATCATGAAAAGCCTGGATTGAATCCTATAGACTCATGAGTTAAAGAGATTAAAGTTTATTTATAAGTCATCAACTTTTGTCTTTGGATTACCCTTTATGTGTTACCCCTAACTTTCCTTTTATTCCAGCCAATGGCCGGTAATAGGAGAACTCGGGCTAACAACCGTTGTGAAGATCAGTGTGATGATTGTACTTATGAGATGCCCAATCCAATGGGAGCGGGAATCGTGAACTTTGTCACGCTTCTCTCTCAGCTACCTCAAGTTTTGAATAGAAACACTGGTCAAGAGGAACGTTCAACCCCCCCTAAGAAAGAACAAGTCGCTATTGAAAGCTTCATGAGACAAAGGCCTCCTACTTTTAGTGGATCATCCGATCCCACGATTGCTGAACAATGGATCAACTCCATTGAAAAGATATTCTCCATCCTCCAATGCTATGAAAAAGAGAAGGTTCTCCTGGCGGCTTATCGTATGGAGGGTGAAGCTGATCAATGGTGGACGTTGATCAAAAATACAAAGCCTGAGGAGGAGATCGAGGCTTTGGAATGGAAGGTATTCCGGAAGATGTTTTTCGATAAATATTTTCCACGCACCCTCCGTCTTAAGATGGAAAGGGACTTCCTTTCCCTCAAGTAGAAAGATGAGGAATCTGTGGGAGCGTACGAGGCAAACTTCACAAGGCTTTCACGATACGCATCCGGCTTTGTCGTTACCCCCGAATACAAGGTTGACCGCTTCTTTGGTGGGCTGAAGCCTTGCTTGCGGAAAGCATTAGCGATCCGTGACTTCGACAGCTATGAGGAAATTGTCCGATGTGCCCTCAAGGTTGAAATGGAGATCGTAGAATCACAGGGGTATCATGGGGACAAGAAGCGGAAGGTGGACTTCAATACTGGTGGTCCGATGGATAAATCCAACGGTGCTAAGAAATTCCAGCACCCCACTTGCCAAAAGTGTGGAAAGAAGCACCCTGGAAATTGCCTTAGGGGGACAAGAAAATGGTTCAAGTGTGGAAGAGAAGGGCACCTAGCTGTTAACTGTCAGCAAGAAGGACCCGCGGCTGCGACGGAGGGGAAGAACAATCCGTTCGAACCTCAACGCGTTGTTCAATGCTTAAAATGCAAAGAACCGGGTCATTTTGCGAATCAGTGCCCTAATCCAAGGGTTATCGGAGGCAATCAACAACCTCCAAGACAGCAAGGAAGAGCTTTTGCCATCACTTCTGCTGAAGTGAACCACGACAACGAAGTGGTGACAGGTACGCTAGTTATTCATTCAAGAATAGCGAACGTACTTTTTGATTCAGGTTCTACGCATTCTTTTATATCTCAAAGGTTTAGTAGAACAATCCCTGCACCACCACAAATCATGGAAGTAAAGATGTCGGTGAGTACGGAAAATGGGGAAATCCTTGCATCCCATGAGTATAAGTCCTCCCCTTTTATAATCTGTGGATTGAATTTCCCGGCGAATCTCGTCATACTCCCTTTGGTGGAATTTGATGCAATTCTTGGCATGGATTGGCTTTCCTTATATAGAGCCAACATAAATTGTCGGGAGAGGGAAATCACACTCCATATGGAGAATCGACCCCCGATTCCTTACAAGTGACAGGAGGAAGATGAATCTCCTTTAGCTCCATCATCTCAAGCATGGATATTACTGCCTTATGAGCACGCATATCTGGCTCAGATGATTGATTCCAAGGAAGAAACCACCCTTGAAGAAATGCCTATTGTGAGGGAATTCGCTGAAGTATTTCCCGAGGAACTTCTTGGTCTTCCTCCAAGAAGAGATGTTGAGTTCTCAATTGAACTTATACCTGGGGCGCTACCAATATCCAAGACTCCATATAGGATGGCTGTGGTTGAGCTTGAAGAACTGAAGAAACAACTACAGGAGAATCTGGATAAAGGGTTTATACGCCCAAGTGAATCACCATGGGGTGCACCAGTCCTCTTCGTCAAGAAGAAGGATGGGTCAATGCGGCTTTGCATCGATTATCGTCAACTTAAAAAAATCACGATAAAGAACAAGTATCCTCTTCCAAGAATCGATGACTTGTTTGATCAGCTGTGTGGAGCACAATACTTTTCCAAGGTCGACTTGCGGTCGGGATATTATCAAGTAAGGGTGAAGAAGGAAGATATCCCCAAGACTGCTTTTCGTACAAGGTACGGGCACTATGAATTCATAGTAATGCCTTTTGGACTCACCAATGCTCCAGCAATATTCATGGACTTGATGAATAGAGTCTTTAGAGATTACCTAGATAAATTTGTGGTAGTCTTTATAGATGATATTCTAATATACTCCAAAACCAAGGAGGACCATGAGGAGCATTTAAGAACTGTACTGGAGACTTTGCGCAAGGATAAGCTCTATGCCAAGTACAGCAAGTGTGAGTTATGGTTGAAGGAGGTCTCATTCTTGGGCCATATCATCACAAGCAATGGGATATCTGTGGACCCCTCGAAAACAGATGCAATTGAGGGATGGCCGAGGCCAACATCGGTAACTGATATCCGTAGCTTCTTGGGGTTAGCTGGATATTATCGACGATTTGTGAGAAACTTCTCACGATTGTCCAACCCTCTTACCAAGCTAACTCGAAAGGGAGTAAAGTTTGCTTGGAGTGATGAATGCGAAGAAAGCTTTAAGGAGTTGAAAAGGAGGCTTCTCACTGCACTTGTGCTCACTTTACCCACAAGTGGGGAGCTTTTTGTGGTATTCAGTGATGCATCAAAGAAGGGCTTAGGATGTGTGCTGATGCAGAATGATAAAGTGATATCCTATGCCTCAAGGCAGTTGAAAATCCATGAGCAAAACTATCCAACGCATGATCTGGAGTTGGCGGCAGTAATCTTTGCCTTGAAAATATGGCGGCATTATCTCTATGGAGAGAAATGTGAGATATATACCGACGACAAGAGTCTTAAATATATATTCACACAGAAAGAGCTTAATATGCGCCAGAGAAGATGGATAGAGCTCATAAAGGATTATGACTGTTCAATACATTACCACCCTGGGAAGACGAACAAGGTGGCGGATGCCCTAAGTAGAAAGGATCCAGCAATTCTATCAATGATGAGAATTTAGAAGGATCCAATCTTCTTAGACTTGATGAAGTTGGACGTGGGAATCATAGAGAAGGGAACCTCATCAATCCTTTCACAAATGATTGCTCAACCATCTCTTTTGGAAAGGTTAAAGGATGATCAAAAGGATGATGCGAGAATCCAAGAAAAAGTGGAAGCTATCAAAAAGGGAAAATCCTCAGAGTTTAATGTTAATGAAGAAGGAATTGTGTGGTTTGGGAAAAGACTATGTGTCCCATCAAGTTCGGAGCTGAAGAAGGATCTTTTGGATGATGCACATAGTTCAAATTTCTCTATTCACCCAGGGAGCACAAAGATGTATCGAGATCTCCGAGAAAACTTTTGGTGGGATAATATGAAGAAGGAGATCGCCGAATATACATCAAAGTGCCTGGTGTGTCAGCAAGTGAAGGCAGAGAGGCAGAAGTCTAAGGGGATGATGCAACCATTGCCCATACCAGAATGGAAATGGGAGAACATCACCATGGACTTCGTCACTGGACTTCCAAGTAAATCCAAAAGCAACAATGCAATCTGGGTTATTGTGGATCGTCTTACAAAGACTGCACACTTCATTGCTATTCGAGAGGATTTCTCTTTGGATCAACTGGCACGGATATATATCAGGTAAGTGGTACGGTTGCATGGAGTACCACTATCTATTGTGTTGGACCGAGATCCAAGATTTACCTCTAAGTTTTGGAAGAGTCTTCAACATGCTCTGAATACTGAACTGAACTTCAGTACGGCCTATCATCCTCAAACTGATGGCCAATCCGAGCGGACTATCCAAACACTTGAGGATATGTTGAGAGCGTGCTCAATGGACTTTGAAGGAGGATGGGATCAACATCTTCCTCTAGTTGAGTTATCTTATAATAATAGTTTCAACTCGAGCATCCAAATGGCACCATATGAAGCCCTATATGGGAAAAGGTGCAGAACACCGGCATGTTGGGATGAGGTCGGTGAACGTAAGCTGCTTGGACCAGAAATGGTCGAAGAAATGGTGGAGAAGGTGAAAACCATTCAGCAGCATATCAAGGCAGCCCAAAGTCGACAGAAGAGTTATGTAGATAATCGTCGACGAGACCTTGAGTTTAAAGTCGGAGACATGGTGTTTTTACGCATATCGCCGTGGAAGAAGGTCATGAGGTTTGGAAAGAAAGGGAAGTTAAGTCCAAGGTACATCGGCCCCTTCGAGATTCTTGATCGTGTCGGGGTTGTGGTCTATCGACTAGCACTTCCACCTACTATGGCCAAGGTGCATGATGTCTTCCATGTATCCCTCTTAAGGAAGTACATACCAGACCCTTCACATGTACTCTCTTCTGAGGTGGTACAATTAGAAGACGATCTTTCTTATGAGGAGCAACCAGTGAAGATCTTGGATCGTAGAGAAAAAGTTCTACGAAATAAGACAATGCCCCTCGTCAAGGTGTTGTGGAGAAACCACAAGTTTGAAGAAGCAACTTGGGAGTCAGAGGATATGATGAAGCTAAGTTACCCACATTTGTTTTAGTGTGGGAAAAGGAAAATTTCGAGGGCGAAATCTCTTAAGGGGGGAATGTTGTAACGACCCAAAATTTCATTAATGGAAAATCCCTCTTGATCCAGTTAAATGTTTCTTTATGAAAAATGTTTTTATAAGATAGAACCTTTTTTTAGTTTTACGTTAAGATTTGTGACCGTTACTTTTATAGCCATTGTACAGTGATCATCTGGGTAGTTTAAATATAAGGCTTTAACGAAGCAATTTTCTACTCAGACAAAGGAAGCGATGGACTCATCCAGTAGAATTGCCCCTTACGAAGCCCATTTGTCGGAGCTCGGAAAGGAGGAGGCGTCTTTGGGCTTTTCCCTTGACCAAGCCCAAGCTGAGCTTCATCAAGTCAAGATTGAACGTGATCGTCTACGGGAAAAATGGAAGTTGATAGAGATTACCACTCGAGCAATGTTATCTGAGCAACCCCAAGAGTCTGTCACCATCGCACACCTTACCCTTAGGTCTTATGCGGCTATTTTAAGGGGTTATGTAACAAATAAGTGGCACCATGTTCATGTACATTATTTTTTTGTATATAATAATGAATATAATTTCTAGTCATTTTTGATACATTGTAATTAGTTTTTAAAGTACAAATGGTGTTTTTAGTTATTATTTAATTAAGAATTATATTTTATTAAATTAAAGGATTTTTTGAATTAAATAATATTTTAATAAAATATTGTTATTAATATTTAATTAATTTTTTATAAATTATCTTATAATTTTATAAATACAATTAAAATTTTTATTAAGGTTTGAAAGCCATTTCTGTCAAAACCCGTGAATTTTTATAAATGTCGGTTTTTATTTTAAAAGTGAAAATTCACATATTTAGAAAATTATTTAGATAAAATAAATATTATTTTTGGAATCAGGACATCGAAATTATCCAACGGTGAATTTTTCATAATTTTCTGAGACAGTCAAATTTTTGGGTAAAAATTAAATACCATTTAAATATATAATGTGTTTTATGACATCATAATGACCCAATGGTGATGTATTAAAATACCATAATCCTTATGTTCGGCCAATATGTGTTTTATCATTAAAATAATGAGGTTTTGGGTTTGTTTGTCTCACTTTTCAAAGCATTAATGGAGCCCTCAAGACTTATTCAACACTTTGCCTTTTTAAATTAATTTCCATGGGAGTGTGACTCACCTCCACATAATCAACCCTAATTTTTTAATAAGTTCGGACCTTGGCCTTGTAAAATATTGTTTTCCTCTTTCCTTTTCCAGAAACCATGGGCAAATACCATGGGATGGTTTGTGGTTTGGATTATTTTAATATAAGGGGTCCCAAACCTAAATAATAAAGAATTCTCTCACCTTTCCTATATAAACCCACCCAATCTCCCACTTCCTCCTCACTCAAAGCCCTTGAAGTTCATCCAACCTCTTCCCTACTCTCTCTAGAATCCTCTCAAGGTGCCCCAAGCTCCCAAGAAGCCTCTCACAAGCCTCTCTCTAGCCTTTGGAAGCACACTTCCAAGTAAGGGTTTTTCTTCCTTTCTCATTTTTGTCAACTTTCTTTAAGTTGTATTGCCCTTTTAGTTTCAATTATGAATGTTGGGGTATGGTTTCGCACCTCTCCCATACTGCCCTCTTATTGTTTGAATGATGGGAGACCCCTTTATCTCTCATTAAATTCCTCCCATGTACACCCGTTACTATGCCGAAATTCCGAAAGGAACCTTTTTCTCCTCTTTTATATTCAATCAATACTTTTGTATCATGAATCTAAATTCCATTTCTATTGTTGGGACATGTATATATATGATCTCATTACTGTCCATTACATGTAAATATGATGAGGAACCCCTTTCTCTCTCATCAACCTTTTTTTATGAATTCTTATGTCACGCCGTTACGCTGCCGAAATCGCACCGATTTTCTAAGCCAATGTCTTTTTGTAGTGAATACCATGCCCATTTCTCCATCAAGGGTATTCACCTTTATGCACATTTACTTATTGATTATAAAGTTTCATGTATGAATTCCACATTCCTTTATCGTGGAATAAATGATTATGTTTTATGAATCCATGTTTTATGATCCATGTGGCACACTTATGCATGAAATGAAATGTTTAAGAAGGGTGCGCCCTGATAGCGCTCCAATGCATTGGGTAAAGTATAGTATCATGATACGTCATGTGAAATGAGTGTTTACTCATGCTAATTCAAGTGAAAAGAGGGTTTACTCGTGCTTCAAGTGCCATGAGGGTTTACTCATGCTCCATGTGCAATGAGCCTTGGCTCATGCTAATTCAATGTTAAGTGTTGTTGCCACATTTCCATGCTATGATTATCATGCTTTATCATGACTTTATGTTCATGTTTCTATTATTCTCTATTGATATGCCTATTGCCTAACATGTATTTCACTCCTCATGTTATTCATTGTTTACTCCCTTACTGGGCTTTATAGCTCACCCTTTTCTTATGCATGTCCTCAGGTTATCCCATGCAATGCTAAGTACGAAGGAATGTAGTGGTCATGTAAAGGAAGTTTTCAATAAAGATGTTGTATTTCAAGTTTAAAGTTTTTATGTAATGATCCTAAGCCCCAAAGACACTAAACCTCTTGATCTTCTTTGTTGGATCAAGTGAAGTTTTATGTAATAAAGCATGTTTAAGTTGTAATAAAAAGCAGGGTTGTCATAGAGGTAGTAGAGGTAGCTATGCTGGGACCTCATCATTTCCCGGAGGCCACTAAGCTGGTGGAGTTGATTCAGAAGAGGATGGATACATCACAATATCTCCAGTAATATTATGATGATTGACAGAGATGACCTCTAGAGTTCGAGGTCAAAGATCATTTTTTCTTGAATTTCACATTGGGGTTGGAATATAGATGGATTATTAGGCAGGGGAATCTATCCCCAAGATACATAAGGAAGATAGAGGTTTTGGAGAGAGTCAGGATGGTTGCCTATTGATTGTAGTTACCTCAGAGATATCAGGCTATGAATGACGTCTTTTATGTTTCTCTGCAACGATGTTACTTTTTAGACCCGTATCATGTATTTCAACCTGAGGAGGTTGAGTTATAGGTGGATACATCCATCGAGGAGAACCCAATTTGGATTGTGGATCACAATATGAAGTCTCAACATGGTCGGTCTGTTCCTTTTGTAAGAGTGATAGGACAACATGGGAAAGTGATAAAGAATTATTGGGAGAGGGAGGCGAACGTATGATTTTAGTGGCCATAGTTGTTGGTAGATTCATCTTCACCACCCTTAGAAGGTTTATTATAGGACAAATTACATTAAGGGGGATATTTTTATGAACCCGTATCTTCATTTCAGGATTGGGTTTTGATTTTTGGTGGTTTTTTTAGGAAAAAGGAAGAAATTAGATTTTTTATGTTTACAAAATGTGCTTTTGAATACATTTTATGTACCCAGTTTCAACATACAGCCACCTACTGGCCATGTAATGTATCTGTACATGGCCATGTTCTGACATGGAAAATTACTTAAGTTGGGGGCCTATTAAGGCATCTACATGATGTGTACATTAAATGAACATGTAATGTAGTTTTATTTTTTATTTGATATATCAATGTGGGGTCATGTATCATGTCCATAACTAACTTCTTCTTCCCGTGTTTCATATAAGAGTGCTCAAGAATGATGACCAAAGATTGAACCCCAGAATCTTTTTCTGATCACCGATTAAGACGTTGTCCTATGCATTGGAATCCCACCGGTGATTTTATAATTCCAATGGAGCCTCTATTCTTGATTACTACTATCTTATGGGTTATTAAAGGTTTAATATTTTTCAACATTTAGTAGATGTACCATGATTTAGGCAAATTCAAGTTTTTACGTTCA
This sequence comes from Viscum album, assembly GCA_963277665.1. Classification (NCBI taxonomy): domain Eukaryota; kingdom Viridiplantae; phylum Streptophyta; class Magnoliopsida; order Santalales; family Viscaceae; genus Viscum; species Viscum album. The sequence continues at coordinate 2,123,007,205 of OY728120.1, forward strand.
AAGATATCGATCATGAGACATCGATGTAGGTGGTTTGTGCCTTTCATTATTCATCTCTGGATTATATGTGGTAAAAGTGTTGCATACCCATGTTGGGGTATTTGGGGTTTTGGAATTAGTCACTGTTTATTACCAATCATGGTCGAGTTCATTGATAAAAGGTAGTTTCATATTTTTAAGGTTTGATATCGTGTTTATGGGACACCATGCGGGTTTATTTCTCTTGAATGATTGTTTATGGTCATTTGGTCTTGAAGACCTATTAGGATTTCCTTTTTTTTCTAGGACTTATTTTGTTAGAATAGAGTTACTGATTATTTGAGATGCATTTGATATGAATTGTGGATGTTTTTCCAAGGGGAATTTGACTGTGAGAGCTTCCCAGGGTAGGGTCATTTGTGTATGTTTTTCTATTATGTTGAATTAGGGATATTGACTGTGAGAGCTACCTGGTGGTAATTGACCTGGAGGTTAAGGTTGTGATAGCTACCCAGGAGGTCATTTAAAAAATTTTAAGCTATGTTGACGAAGTGGTATTGACCTTGAGATCTTCCCAAGTGGGCATTTCTAAAGGATTAGTGCTATGTTAGACAAAAGGGTATAGACTGTGAGATCTTTCTCGGAGGTTTGTTATTAAATTAAATGTTGTTTTGTTAATACCAAGGTGATTAGATTGTGGGAACTTTACCAAAGGGTCTTCATCAAATAACTGAATGACTGTGATGAGTCTGCCAAACCAAAGCACAAGCTTGGACTCACTCGTACATTATTTTTTAGATAATATTATGTGACATTTATCTTCTACTTACACAGGGGATATAGATTTTAGGCTAGATCCCAGGGGTTACATGATTCAGAAGATGAGTAATAAATTTAAATGAATCTACTTGAATGTTGTAGGATTGTTTAATTTTGAGTACTTCATAGTTTATTGCTTCATCTCTGCACATTACCTGCTATATAAATTCACTCATAGTTAGGCATAGATATTTTGCGGGTTGCGAACTAGTATTCGTCTCACACCATATTTGGGTCATGTTTTGGACCCAAATAGATTATATAGTTGTATGTATAGATAAGGTAAAGTTCCCTTCCTTAGTAGGTACTTGATTTCTATTGGAGATGGAGTGCATGAGACCAAGCTGAGGCCTGTAATGCTCGTGGAGTTTAGTCGTTTCTTTTATAATTGGGATTATGTATTTGTTTCCATCATTATGACTTGTTTGGATGATTTCTTAGATACATATGACATAAATCATATATATATATATATATATATATATATATTATGGCCTCTTTTGGATTACTTTTAGTCTTCCTCTATTTACATTTTTTAGTATTACTACTTCCATTATTGTTTACTATTTTTTATTCCATTGTGTATACTCTACCAATGAGGGCATAGTTTCCCCATTGTCTTACCTTTTCCCTCACTACTAGTCACAAAGCTCTGGAATTTGGAGAAATGCTCTTGAGGTTATGTGGTCAACTGGGTTCAGGGTACTTTCTGGTGGCACCTCGATCCCGAATGTTACTTGTGTGGAGTGTAATCCAAGGGGATCTCCTAAGGAATTTTATAGTAAATAGTTCTAATTGAGTCCAAGGATCTCATACAAGGTAAAATTTTATAAGCATGATTGGTCCCAATGGGGTGAATCCATCACACCATATGTCCAAATACATCAATATGGATCTGTGGTGTGCATACAAGGAATCCTAATATCATGAAGATAGTGAAGGGATCCAATGGTTTTATGTTGGGAATCCTACAATAGAAATGGACCATATTCCATGGTGTGAATCTCCCTTAGAAATTACCTCTTGGAATCTGAATGGTGACTTATGACTTCTCAAGGAATTCCTTTAGGAAACCAAAGATGGATCAATTATGACCACTCTTATAAAGATGACATGGTCCATAGGCAATCATAAACTTATACCTAATTCATTATTTAATTTAGGCCATGTAATACTCATTCCATTTAACAAGTCAATTGGTTCATTGCATTACATTTCCTACTATGTTACATGGATAAACAAGACATGCAACCATTTATTACATTTATTCCATATTTCATTAACATGTTCATTCCTTTAAATTTCCTAATCATGAGAAGGAGTTATAAAGACCTTAATCTATATACAATTCAATTATAATTCATATGGAATGTTATAAATGTAATATAATTTCGATTTATAATTTTCTTCCATTTTTTATATTTAAACACTTACCTTAGAAGGTTCAAGCAGTACTATAATGTAATATCCATTAATCGTTCATTTTTTTAATTAAAAACATACCATTATTAAGCCCTAGTCATAGAATACTGAAACAGTGGCAAAAATCATCATAAAAAACAATAATGGAATAAAAAAGGAATCATACCAGACATGGGGTGAATGGAATTTAGGTATCAACCATCAATTAGGTGATGAAAACATATTGAAGTGGATCTAGAACATGATAATATTTATTTTAGGAATTTCATGTGAATTAAATAAGGAAACCCTGAAAAAATTGGCGTGCATGCAATAATGACAGTTTATAAGATTTTTATACTTGAGGGATGAGTCATAGACCACCTTCCTTGAGCCTGTATCACTCTCCTATTCCAGTATCCACATTTAGTTTGGCTTGGATTGGAAGAAATATGATGATTATATCAATGACCTGAAAATGGTAAATATGATCCGGCATTAAGATAGAGTCATTTATGTGAACAAAAACGATATACTGAGTATAATTATCTTAGAGCATACATGGTGGGATCCGATGAACGGATGGTGATTTGATTGGACACCATATGATAAATCTATCATGAAATCTATGGAGATTTATTTGAGAGATCCAATGGGTGAGGAAACCCCCTACATGCTATAAATTATAATGTTGAAAAAAGAATTAGGTTTTGTTAAATTTTAATGGAAAAATACTCATTTCAACATGAAATTATGGGTTACACAGTTTGGCTGCATGGTGGGAAAAACATGCACCAACTGTGTGCATGAAACTTACTAAAAGGGGACCCCACACAGTTAGGTTGTGTTGTTTGAGAAACAGTGAACCCACCTTCATGTAAATATTTGTGAAAAACATCAAACCATCTGCTAGGTCGTAAGCCCCTGGTTGCACATTTTCCTCAAATTATGTGGCCTCCTTCATCCAAATGTCTATCCCTCTCACAGTTTGGGATATCATGCTAACTGGATCACACTGTTTCTTCTATCTATGGGGACATGTAATTTTCTCCACCCTTTGGGGTTTCGTGCTATAAAAAATACCCATAAACCCCAGAAACAACCATGAACACATTAGGAATCCACAATAGTTCCAAAATAAAGAATTAGACCAACATTTAAAGGAACCATTCATCATAGAAAAAATGGGTTCTTACAGTCTTCCCCAATTAAAGTAACTCATCTATGAGTTCATCATAGATGGGTGAAAAAATATTGATTGAGAATAAATCTTTCCACATGGCATGTACATTGGAATCTTGCTCTGAGGTCTCATCATGTTCATGGTCAGGCTTCCATAGTGCCCATACTAATGAGACATATGATCTAACTCCACAAGATTTTGTGAAATATGTTTTTTGAATTAATTTAATATTTTTGATATTTTTCATTTAACATAACACTAAAAATATCATATATATATATATATATATATTAAATAATAATTTTTTTCTAACGTTAGATGAAACACTTAGTTTCTGTGGAACAGGACATTATTATTATAATTATTTTAATGAGATAGTTATCACCAAGCAGTTAAACGTAGTATTATGGACTGTAATATTTACTTTTTAAATGATAATTTTAATGGTATCATATAAATAAAATATATTGATAATGAAATATATATATTTTGGTAATGTATTTATTTGTTTAAAAATAATATTTTCTTAATGGTATTGCATTTAATGTCCTTTAATGAAAAATATTAAAATTAAATTTATAAACTTTTAGAAACTGAATTAGATATAATAATCATTTATTTTTTAGGTCAAAATTTAAAAATTATCTTTTTCTGAATTTTTGGTGTTTTTCTAAGAAGATTCAATTTTTGATTAATTGTGAAAAAACATTATGTTAGATAAAAGCACATTTTTTGTTTAAATAATTATTAATATAAAATTATATTTTATTTTTATTTTTAAAGTCATAGTAGATCGATGATACATATATTAATCCAAATGTATATGATTTGAAAAATAATTATACTGATATTCGTTATAAAAAACATATTGAAATTTATTGCATTTTTACTTTAAAACCTAGCTTTCTCGCAACATCTATAGGAATAGCATTAAACATAATTTTCCTAGTAATGTGATTTTAATTTTGATAAATGAAAATTCATGGATGTAATCAGGATAATATTTTTTGTATTATATGATCAATATAATTCTTTCACCAACCAGATTAGTGAATGTCATTAACATTTATTATAGTGATTAAGGAAAAAATATTTTTAATAAGGGACTAAACCATAATAATAATGGAAAAATGACCAATACACTTGTTGAAAAATAATTTCATATCAATAGATACACCATGTACCATATTGATTCTAATTTTATGTTTTATTGCGATAATATTTGAGGAAATTTCCCGATATGAGACGTTAAGTAATGAAAAAAGACAAAATGGGAACTTTCCTCGCCTTTTACATTTATAAAACATTGAGATGTGGAAAAAACAACATATTTTCAGTTTCACCCATCCTTTTTAAAATTAAATGTTCTCTTTTATCATAATTAATTTTCCATAATTTTTATAATAACTTTTATAGATGATTTAATTACTTGAAATCCTTAAGAAATGCCAACATAGTGATTATTTAGTTAATAATTAACTAAAATATATGATACTATAAATGTTAAAAGTGAAGTAAATTGGTTGAATTAGTGTCATTAAGTATTTTATTATACGAATATATCATGTTAAAAATCATTTAACTTAATATATTTGAATTATAATATTTTTTTGATATTCATTAAATTAAAATTAAATCAATAATGTCAAAATGGAAATTAATGTTGTTTTATAATAAATGATATTTTATTAAATGATTTAAAATTAAGAAAATCCAACCTATGTCCACGTTTTTTTAATTTTTAATAAATATAAAATGTTTTCTATTAATGGAGCAATTGATTTTTATAATTATCATATTGACCCATAGATGGTAAAATCATTCATAGAATAGTCATGTTTAAAGTATCATTTTGGCGCGTTATATGCGCTTGTTTTAAAATTAATTTCCACCACATTCGATATTTTTATTTTAAAAATTACAAATCATAATTATAATTAAGTGGAAATATTTTTTCTCATAAAACTTACTTTAATTTATTCTTAATTGATAATTTTATTAATTTATAATACTTGATACTTTAATAAAACCCAAAATTATAAAATTGGGGAAACAAAAATGTTAAGGATCAAAATTATAAAAATAATTTTTTTTGTGGTTTAGATTATTTAAACCATTCTCCACATTTACCCTATTATTTTTTTGTGGAAAATTATTAAAATGAGACCTCTCATTACTGTTTATCATTTGGTATTTACAAGAGTTACACTCTTCCATTATGAAAAGACCTCCTCTCCACCCACTACTTCACAACTCTGAAACCACTAAATAATGTCCAAGTTCATAATAATCCAATTTAAATCATGGATCCATTAATCCAAAAATACTCCATTTGGAATAAATAAATCCAAGTAATCACTTTTGTGATAACCACAATGAGTTACCCAAAGAAGAACTAACATCCTTCTCAAGCTCATTTCTTTTATTTTCATTCCCCACCACCTAACAATAATTATTTAAATTTTATTAAAAAATTATAATAAATATACTAATATTATTTTATATTATGGTGTTAACCTAAAATTACACACACTTCCATCTAATCGATAACTAACTTTTTTTTATGTGTATGACAAACTACTACTAATGGAAACGATAATTGTTCGTTCTTCCTTTACCACCCCTCGTGGTGGGAATTATGATTGAAAAATTGTATATATGTGATATATGTTGAATTTATTCTTATTTAATTCTTTTGTAACAAATGAATTTATACTTTACTACTTTTTTAAATACTATATCATTGATTATGGATTTATAGACTACAAACTCTTCAAAGAGATGAGATTCATTGCTAATCTGCTTGGAATGTTTTAAGGATGTTAATGGTGAACATATATGATATATATGGTATAATAATTCAAATATAATAATTATATATATACATATATATACATATATTTCATTTAATTTTTTTTATTAAATATGTAAATAAAATAGAAATATTGTTCATGTGTACGTATGACCTCCTGTCTCCCTGAATAGTGTATTACATTTAATATTTACATTTTATATGGATTATTATAATAAAAATACAATGAATATAATTGATATTTATATCATGTTTTAAATTATATAAATAATTATATACAAATAATGACAAATGATATAACAAATTATGACACATGCGAAGAACAAATCAAATAATACCCAAAGTAAATCATTAACATATAATTGTTTACAAGTGGATGATTTAAAGTCATAATAAAACCATATATTTTATGATATATAAAAAATGGTTCTTTTATATATGTATAATAAAATTATATTTATATTAAAATTATATATTATGTGTGCGATGAGAGTCAAGACACAAGGTATGTAAATTTCATATCACTTTTAATATCTATGAGATACATTCCATGTTCACCTATATTTTCTTTCTTGTGTTGTATATACATCCCATGAATGTATTATATTAGTATTATTAATATTAAATTTATGGTTATTTATATATAAATTCAATTATCTCTCTTTCATGGGGATTATGATTCAAATGTTACCAAATCGGTTAGATAGTTTTCCCACAATTTCTGTTCTTTGAGACTCATGTTTTTTATGAAGATAAATTATTGTTCAAGGTGTATATACTTCCATTTTACATTTTATATCATTAATATCTTTATTTTAATTATATTTCATGATTCATTTAATTTAATTTTACTAATCAATCAGTATGATCCCAAGTTACCATGTAGTCTGATTTCGGTGAAATAATCTCATCATTTATCAGGATTGTTTATGATTATGCTTCTATTAATGAAACCTTATGTTCTATATTTGAAGAAAACTCATGAGATTACTTATAATCAATTTATTCAATATATATCCATGTATTAGTACCATTACCTACTATTTTTTACTTAATATAATTAATAAAATTGTTTTTAAAAGATGACCATATTTCTCTATTCGATTGGAAATCTATTTTATTTGAAGACCACTGTGTTGAAAAAAAGCATAAATATTTTCAAATGATACATGAATATAATTATCATGTAAAAAATTCCTTTAATTTTCATAATGGTTTTAAAATCATTCATTAAAATTATTTAATGTTATTTTCAAATAATTGGTTTTCAAAACATTTTCATGATTTCTTGATTTGTTTCCAAGGTATTTTAATTAAATGGTTTTGAAAAAAATTTCATGATTTATTTATAGGTTTTAAAATTTATTTAAAAAATGACTTTCAAAACAATTTTAATTATATTACAATTTTAAAAAAAATTTCAATTAAAAATTAATATATAATATTTTGAACCATATTTTACATCTTCTGAAGGAAATTGGTTTTCAAATACAGTTTCATGATTCATTAATATGTTTTCTTGGAAAAAGGTTTTAAATGTTATTCCAAGCCATCCTTCTATGTTTTCAATGTATTTTAAATGAAAATGGTTTTCAAAATGTTTTATGTTTTAAAAATTCTTTTTAAAGGAAGAAATATTATTTTCATCAAGAAATGTTTTTGAATGATATTAGAAATTTGTTTTTCATATTAGATGACATTAGTTAGTGTTACTAATTCCATTATAGGGAAATAATTCAATGTTTACATTCATATTATTTCTATGAATGGTTTATGTTTTTATGGAATGTTGTTTTTGAAACTCGTTTCTCTTTAACGGGTTATATTATTTTGAAACCCGATCCTTTTCATGGGTTGTTATTTTGATAAAATGACTATGAAACCTATATATTTTTCCATAGGTTATGAAATGAGAGCATGTTCATGATAACCATTTCATTTCATGGGTTGTGATATTATTATTTATGATTTTTTGGAACATGTATGTATGATTTAATTATGATATGTATGGGAGCTATATCCCCATCCAATGAATTGGGTAATGATTTATATCTCATAAGATATAAAAAGATGGTCTTAAGAGTGAACCTTGAATACTAATATTTCCATGGGAGTGAACCATGACTACCATGATGGTAAGTTGAGTGAACTAATTCAAAAAATATGTTAAGGTAAGTGAACCATGACTATCAAGATGGTATGGAGTGTGAACCCATACTACTAAGATGGCCTTGGGAGCAATGCCTCGACTACTATGGAAATAATATTATATGATTATTTTTATTCCAAAATTCCATGTTTTATTCCAATGTTATGCTTTCATAGATTATGTTATTTATTTCCATATGATTCATTTTTATGATCTTTTATATGTAGGGTGTGATCTTCTAATGTTGTGATCACATTCTCATACCCCCATGCTCATGTTTATTCTTATATGCCTCACTTTTTTACCCTTATTGAAAATATGAGATCACTCATTTTTATGTTTCCTTCCCCAGGTTGTGAATATATTTATTACATTTGATGTGTCTAATAAGGTTTTTATTAATTAAAAACCCAGAGGGAGATAATGTAGATCACTTATGCTCTAGTGTTTATGATTGAATGTTTCCAAAGGCACTAGAATAATAGAGTCCTTGGGTGTATGTCTTAATAATGTTTTAAGTATTCTAAAAAAGTAAAGTAATGTAAATGTATGTGTATACTTGGTTTCTATAGACTAGCCTCATAGAATTTATATTCTCCAGTCAATGATAGATATATGATACTCCATAAATGAGTCATCAATATCCAAATCAACCTTCTCCGGATCAAAAGTGTGAGATGGATCAGCATGATAATAGAGAAGTTTTGAAACATGGAAGATGTCATCCATGGAAAGATACCTATATGGTAGTAGAAACTAATAGGATACTATAATGACTCTTTCTATAATCTCAAAAAACCCAACATAATGAGTATAAAACTTCCCTTTCATCTGTATCCATCTATTACCAGTTATGGGTGATACCCATAAGAAAACCCAATCCACGACCTTGAAATCTGGTGGTCATCAATGGTGAATAGCATATGACTTATTCTAGAGTATGTAGTAGAGATACACTTCATGATCAGTTGAACCTAATCTGAATTCTCTTAGAAGAGACGTGGACCTATTAGCACTGCCTAACCAACCACTAACCATCATAAGGGTAAACAATATGAACTATAATACAAGGAATCATATGGATCCATCTAAATAATCGCCTAAAATACATTATTATAGGATTATATAATAATATGGATAAGATTATCCCAATAACCTATGAAATCAAGGACTTGTGATTAGATAATATCCTCTAAAACCTCTATCATCCATTCAAAATGGACATCTATTTGTGGGTGAAAAAATATTCCCATAAGAACCTATGTACTCATAGCTCTCTGTGAACCCTACTCGAACCTAGATATGAAATGTGAATCCCTATATAAAATTATAGTATAAGGGGACCCATGTAGATTATAATCTCATGTTAATATAGTCTTCCTAGATCATAAAATGAGAATGTATCCCATATATGGTGGAAGTGGGATACATTCTTCAGTAAACCCATAACTACCCAAATTGGGTCACTACCTCAAGGTGACCATGGTATTCCCATTACAAAATACAATGTAACATCATCCTATTTATATTTCATGATCTACAATGGATGTGAAAATATAGAAGACCACTTTTGCTCTTCCTTCACCTACTGATCCGTGCAACACCTAGAAATAAAACCCCATATCTAACATTTCATCCCAGGCCACCAATAGTATCATCTCATATCTCGATACATCATGGAGCATCCTCGATGAACGTCCCTCTAAGAAGTATGATATATCACATGTATTACAATCTCATAACTATATGAACAATGATATTCCGCTATATATGTAGGATGCCATCTCCGTCCATGTAAAAATACAGATGTGCGTCTTCCACAAATATAAACTCCCAGATAACCAACCCGTCATGATATGAAAACTACATACCCTTAACCCTACCAAGAGGGATGATAAAATATAAAGGCTATGATATAATACTAATTTTTAACTTCATTAAACTCTAGATGTAGTTTATAGTGGAGATCCATAAATTTCCATTCATAATTGGCTCCCTATACGACATATGCTTGAGTTCTCCAACTTAACGCATCTGATACTGTATTTCCCTTTACAGGCATATAAGAATGCTCAATGTCAAAGGACTGAAGATACTAATACCATATCAACTATCTAAGAATCATGTAACACTAGGTAAATATATATTTAAGTATATTGTTTCTTTATAAATCAAAAATTACTCATCCATCAGATAAAGCCTCCTGCAACATGAGGAATGAACAACTACCACTAACTTGAGGTCATGGATCAGGTAATTTATCTTATGATGCCTCAACTACTGAGAAAAATCTACAATTACTCTACCCTCATGCATTATCATTACACCCATCCTATTTCTTGATATATATCATAACACTTTATAGCCTCTTCCATGATCTGGAAGAATCAGAATAGGTTTCGATACAATAATTCCTTTTTGCTCCAAAAAGGATTTCTTTCATGCGTATGACCACATAAATGTAACTAACTTCTTTATAAGACCATTATGATGTTTAGAAAGATGTGATAATTCTTTTATCAAATTTCTATAATATCCCGATTTCCCCAAGAAAATCCATATGTCAAACATATTTTTGGGATGCTTTTAAGAAACCAAAACACTCACCTTCTTTGGGACAATAGATACTCATTATTTTGATAAAATATGACCGAAAAGTGTCCTTTTTTAATATATAATTGGAACTTATAAATATTGGAATAAATTTGATTCTCTATCAATGAATTTAATATGATTTTAAGATGTCTCGAATGGATGGTATGAGTGTGAAAATACACCAAGATGTCATCCACAAAGACCATGATAAATGAATCTAGATAAGGGGGAAAACCCCAACTCTTCTAACCCATGAAAATAATGGGCATGTCCATAAGACTGAATGATATAATGAGTTACTCAAATAGACAAAATATACTAGGAATAGATGTTTGAGGTCTGTATGAAAGCTTGAATTACACCTGATGATTTCTCAATATCAGGTCATTCTTCAAGAAAGCTAGATCCTTTGAGACAGTGAAAGGGATCATCAATCTGAAGTAGCAGACACCAGTTCATAACCATAATCTAGTTAAAATGTATATAATCCATGCATAAATGAATTCTAATTTTTCTTATTATTGGCTAAAATCATGGTTGAATCACATATGGAAGTGTTGGGTTGGATAAAAACCTTGCTCTGTTAATCCTCCAACTATCACTTAATCTCTTGGATCTCATTTGGGGAAATTCTGTATGGAGGAATGGACACTGAAGCTGGTCCCCGAAAAAGATCTATCATAAACTATACCTCTCTCTTAGGTGGAAAGCTATAAATCACCTGGAAATATGTATCTGAAATGATCTGATGCTTGAAAAAAATTATCCTAAGGCAATCCCTGCTCCAAAAAACATTAGAAATCTAGACATTCACACTGCCTATCCCAATATTCCCTTGTCTAGATCTTCCAGATGAACATTCTACTCCCCCATGTGAATATAATTATCCAACTATGGGGATGTAAACTTCTGATTATGGAAATATTAATCCAAATATTCATGATATTGAACAAAACAATACATTCCTATAATGACATCCTATCCTATCAAATCGAGTGTGAAGAAGTCACATGAGAAGGGATAATAGACTACCTCAAGGGGGTAGTCCCTACGTTGGTTTCTTCCCAATGAGCACAATCCAAATGGGGTTTACCTGATCATCAGCCCATAAAAGTACCGAAATTCGAACCGGATAATTTCTACAGTCAATTAGGATTTAAAGGAATATGAAAACCTAAACTAAATAAATTAGATAAAATAGTGGAGGATACTAGAATAGTACCTCATAATATAGATGTCTCGAAACTCTGATCCCTAGGTATCATTTGTAATGTATGAAATTGAACTTATTGAAAATTCGATGCTAATTTTGGACTACCCTAAACAGGCCTGCTCTAATGCATATGATAATAAGAAGTCTACCTATAATGGCCATGACCTCTTTCTCATCCATCCTAAAAGTGCTACTCCAAAAACCTGCCTAATGTGGATCAACTAATCCTTCCCCTGAAGGTGGATATGATGCTGATTATCTTATACTACAAGCAAGGGTAAACGGTTTGATAGGATATCTGAAAATCCCCCCCCCCCCTTGGAAGAAATAAAAAATCTTTTTTTCGTCTCTATCAAATTGAGGCTTCATATGCCCATTCTATCCAAACTAATGGCCTATATTCAAACTATATGAGTAGATAACCTAGCCACCACTGCTCTGATGAGAAGCCTCAAGTCTGTACTTCCTACTAGAGGAAGACATATTTCCCAATCATGACACTGAACCTCTATACCTCGAACTATTACCGTATCTCAGGTTCTATTTAGGGATAAGATCCTGATTAAAAAACTCATAAATGGTACATAGGAAAAACAATTCCCAAGTGTGCATATGGAATACTTATTCCCACCCTTAAAGAATCTTACATGAGATAATTCATCACTAACTAAAAGCACTAAAAATCAATATAGATTTGTAAAATGTTCTAAGTAGTTCATAATAGACATGACACCTACTTCAGGTTCAAGAAATCTCCATCTCATTCATATCATAGCTTCTGAGGAACGAAATAATCATGGAAGGTAGTATGAAAATCAGCACAGACCATGCCCTAATGACAAGCAACCTAGGTAATCACATTCCCCCAACACTTGGCCAAATCAAGAAGCACGAATGTGGTGATATTGACCCTCCTATATGGAGGGATATTCAAATTCTACCAGATATGAAGAGTTTCTAAAAACCATTTCCTAGTAGCCTACGGACCACCATCCCCTATGAAGGGGGAATTATGATGGTACTATAACTCATGATTCAGATCATCTATTCTATGTGCATGTCATAGAGAACCCTACATGGATTGCATCAAATGTAGGAAACTGTCACATATCTTAGTGTTAGTGCATAGATCGGGCATATTAGGTGCTGCCACATGAGGATCAATATGAAGAATTATTGATGGCTCATGTCCCACCATCTTTGTTCGTTGTCATCACCACCCTCGTGGCACATGACTGGAGGATTTCGTAGTGGCATATCTCCAAAAATGACAACCACATGCCTTAGATCTTGATTTGATGAAGATAGAAGGATACAAATGATAATATTAGAAGTAAATATATCACTGCCCATGTTACTACCCCAAATACCCACTTAGAATGACATATTATTTGTAAGTATTCATGTTTAATTTATAGGGGTTCCAATAGGTGAATGGTAAATCAACTTTTTCTCTTCGTTTACTGGGAACCATTTCCATTTTTATAAGTCAAGATATACATTCTATTTTTTAATTTTCTTATATACATATATCTATGTTCGATTATAATGGATCTCCATTCCAAGGGAATAACGGCTCAAACACCTTATCACTAAAATTATAACCCATTTAATTACATTTATCCTCGTCTACATTTGTACTTAGAATGAAATGGGTGATATATAATGGCATCAATAGGTTAATTACAACATCCAATTCACAAGGGCCCATATACATCGTGGAATTAAACCCGAAGTCACTCAATTTTAGCTGAATATCACCTCAGGTAACCAGAGGTACATAAATGACCTGGATAGAAACTAGACATTTAACATTCCACTATAAACCTATACAAGAATCCACTATTTAGATTTATGAGGACACATTAAAAAACCAACTCCCTTCTCTATTGAAAATGATAACAGCAAAATAATATATATTATAACCATGGATCACTCAATAATACCATACAAGATAAGCATTGAATCCAGTGAAATGCACCTATAGAGGATGGAATATGCATGGCATGTGAAATATTGATGCCTATAATGATGCATGTATCAATGATCCTTTCCATCAGCTCATTGGGCCAAGGATAAAATATCTATAAAGAATATCAATAATACCAATTTGTATGCAACAATAAATAATCAAAGTATATTAAATTTAATATGTAAAAAGTATAACATAAATTTCTCATTCCCATGAAACTTTATATTTACTCTAACTATAAATTAGCTACACCCAAGCATAGATTTTATCCAAGTTACAACACTTTTATAATATCCAGTATAAATTCCCAAAACAATAATGGGAAATAAAATAAAAAGTATTTGATACCACTTTTTAACATCATGGTCCTCAATTCCATTGAACTTTACCATGAGTCTAGTTGTCCACATTGTCTCAAGAATGCCCCCACTATACTAGAGTCCGATGAATAGTAGTGAGGGTCTATGGGGTGTTTGTGGAGAGACTATTACCTCATGTAAGAGTGGAACACATAAGATATATAATTACAAGTAAATATTAGATGATATATAAAAATTAATAACTCAATGAAAGCATACACATACATCCAAGCAATAGATAATTACTAAAAGTTGGAAACTAAATCATATAAAAAAGACTGTGATAATGTATTTTATGTCTTTACAAATTATGAAAACAAGTATACATGTAGAAGGAAATACATTCTATAAAAAATAATAAAAAATAATCCAAAAACTATCCCATGTCCCAAGAACTACCAAAATAATCTCCTACCAAGCGATATCCTATGAAAATAAGAAAGATCATGTTTCTGAAGAGAGATGTTTTCCCAAATCAATATATGTATAAATATAATTTGTTTGTGTACTAATGGTGACCCAGATAATGTGTGATATAAATCTCAGCAGGCCACCCCTAAAAAAATCTATACCCTCTATACTGTGAATATAAACAGCAATAATGTTTAGGTATATATGAATATAATGAAAATGTTTTAATGTAAATACCCCCATACGTAATTTATCCTCTTCTCATATATGACCATGTAATCATTTATTTTTTAATGTCCCAAACTATTATAAATAGTATTCCCCTTAGGATTTAATTAAATGTCTTATTATGTAATATAGTTATATAAAAAACATGAACTTATTTGGTTTTATTTTATTCTATCATATTTAAAAGATCATTAAGAATCAATATTTTTAATAATATATCTATTGAATAGTGATCACATGATTAGTATAAATATTAGGTATCAACCAATCCCATTAACATAAAAAAGGAAGTGATGTCCTTAACCAGTAGGATTGTATCCTATGAAGCCCATTTATCATAGATTTTGAGGTAGGTACCATCTCTAGGATTTCCCCATGGAAAATCCCAATATATGATCCAATAACTTAAGCATGATCAAAACCATTTACAGGATAAGTTAAGTCTCAGTGGGATCACGACCCAAACTATATTTGATGAATGACCCCATGAATGTTTAACTATCAGGCACCATAACCTTAGGAATGTGTTTGGTGTATTAAAGGGATATGTATCAAGGACCAATAAACATGATTATGTACATTATTTTCAATATAATAGTGGTTACAATTACATATTCTTATTATTACATTACAGATGATTTTGATTTTGATTAAATAAAACATAATGTGTATTTTTAGGTAATATTAAAATTCAATTAATGAATTAATGGATTTTTTAAATAATAAATATTTTAATAAAATATTATTATTAAATAATGTTTTTTAAATATAAATTAGAATATAATTTTTATTAAGTCAAAGATATTTTTTATAGGGGTTTGAAAGCTGTTATTGACAAAAACCAATCATTTCACAATATTTGTATGTTATTATTTTAAAATAAAAAAATACACATTTGTAAAATATTTTTTGGTTAAAAATAGTATTTTATTTGGAATCATAACATATAAATTATCCAATGGTGAATTTTTCATATTTTTTTGAGACAACAAAATTTTCAGTTAACAATTAAATACCATATAAAAAAATTGTATGTATTATGACATCATAGTGTCCCAAAAGTGACATAATAAATATTATAAAGTGTACAGAAGACCATATATAATTTATACCTTTAAAATAATTTTAATTTATGTTTATTTTATTAATTTCATAAATCCTTTGTCAATCCTACCAAACGATTATTATATTTTATGTTTTTAAAACTCTTTCCTGAAGAGTAGGACACACATCCACATAGGAAAGGGTATTATTTTATTTACATCAGACACATCCCTTATAAAATAATTATTTACAATCCCATTTTTCATAAACCATGAGAAGTTTAATAGTTTTGGTTGTTTTATAATATAATGCAGAAAACCTATGCTTGGTAAATAATAATGAAATACCCACTAATTTCCTACAGAAACCCAACAAATATCCAGTTTATCATCACTCAGAAACCATATAGAATGTTCTTACTCTGCTCTTATCTTTCAAGAGTCCTCCTAATTTTCCCCGAATCTTTCAGGAATCCTATATCATGCATTTTGAGTCACACTCTCAAGGTATGGGATCCTCACCTCCTTTTCTTTATTTAAGTTACTTCATTGTATTATAAATTCTATTTCCAAATTTCTAATTCTAGGATATCAATTTACATTTCCCCATTATTGACCATATTATTTCCAAATTATTAGAGACCTCTTTCTCTATCATCACCCCATTTTTTGAACGTTTATGAGATATTGTTATGCTACCATATTTTTTGCATGATTTTCTAGGCCAAATAAATTGTGTAGTGAAGAGACCAAATCCCCCTAAGAGATAATAATCTGAAATTCAGAATGTTATGATGATACTATCTCATCGTACTCATGTTATAAATATAAATTTATATAAGGTGGAGTGCCCAAATCCCCGTTAGAGATAATAATCTGAAATTGATAATGGTATGTGAAAACTACTACTAACATTAAATGGACGATCTGATCCCTTAGTTTTTGAACAATGTATCAACTCCATTGAGGAGATCTTGGCTATCCTTCAATGTTTTAAGCTATATAAGTTTCTAGTAGTTGTTTATTGATTTTAGGGAGAAGCCAATAACTGCATTAAAATTATCAATAATATGAAGCTTGTGGAAGAGATAAATGATATGGGATAGAAGGAATTTTTTAATATTCTTTTTGATAATGTATTTCCTTGTACCCTCTCACTAATAATTCAAACGAATTTCCTTTCAATAAAACAAAAATAAAATGAATCTATCCAGGAATATGAGTAAAATTTCCCAATTTTTGCACGGTATTCCTCCATCTTTTTTGTTGCCCAAAATTCAATGTGAACAATTCTTGGGTGGGCTAAAACCTAGTCTATGAAAAGACCATGAAATCTAAGACATTTATTTCTATGAGGAAATATTTTGTTGTACCCTAAAAGTTGAAATGAATATCAAATAATCTCAAGGGTATCATGTGGATAAGTATTTTTCTGTGGAGTTTAATTTGGTGGTATGATGGAGAAATCTAATAGTTCTAAGAAATTTCAACGTCCTACTTTTCAAAGGAGAGGAAAGAAGCACCTTGGAAATTTCATAAGGTAGACGAGTAAATGAATTTTCTGTAAGAAGAAAGGGCACAAAACTAATGATTCTATATAGTAGAAACCCACTAACGTAGTAGAGGAAATGAATACCCTGGTCAACATTCAACACATTGTTCATTATTTGAACTCTAAGAAACCAAGGAACTTTTCAATGAAATTATGTAAAAAAAAGGTTTTCCGAGACAACCAACAAACTCCAAGTAAGGGTGAGCTTTTTTCCTTCACAACCACTAAGGTGAATCCAAAAAATGAAGTGGTGATAAGTACCATAGTTATTCATTCATGAATAGTAAATATACATTTTGATTTTGTTTCTATTCATTCTTTTATACAATGAATATTTAGTAGAACTATTACAACACCACCCCAAATCATGGAAGTAGATCTATCAGTGAAAACAGAAAATGATTAAATTATTGAATCCCAAGTATATAACTCCTCCCCAATCAAATTATTTGTGCAGAACTTCCCAGAAAACCATTTAATTCTCTATTTGGTTTAGTTTTATGAAATTTTGGGTATGGATTGGACTTATCTATATAGATCCAACACAAATATCTTTGAGAAGAAATTATTATTCATATCATGAATCGAACCCTGATTATTTACAATTTGAAGGATGTGGATGAATCTTCATTAGCACCAAAATCTCAATGAATGATATTTTTTACCCAAGGGGAATAGTATCTATCTAAAATGATTTATTCTATGGAGTGATTCATTATTAAATTCATACCCATTGTTATGGAATATGTTGATGTTTTTTTGAGAAATTTCCTAGTCTTTCTCCTCACTAGGAGGTCTAATTTTCAATTGAGCTCATAGTTGGGTCATTTCCAGTATCCAATACTCCTTATAGAGTGGATACTGTAGAATTTGAAGAGATGAAAAAGAAACTACATGTCAATATGGATAAAGGGATCATATTCCCAAGTGTGTCATCATGGGGTGCACTAGTCCTATTTGTTGAGAAGAAGGATTGGTTAATGTACCTTTGTATTGATTATCATGATCTCAAAAAGATATTGATAAATAACAAGTATCCTCATCCATGGATTGATGAATAGTTTGATTGTCTACGTGGATATCAATACTTTACCAAGGACGATCTGTGGTCGGGATATTTCCATGTTAGGGTGAACAAGGAGAATATCCCCCAATAATTATATTCATATAAGGTACATGCCCTGCGAGTTCATAGTAATGACATTCAGACTCACTAATAATCCATAAATGTTCATATAAATGATGAATATAGTATTTAGATATTAACATTATTTTTTTAGTATTTTTAGATGATATTATAATATTATCCATATCTAAGAAGGAGCATATGGAGCCTCTAAGAACTATACTAAAGACCATAATAATGTTGAATTATTATTCTAAGTATAGGAAATTTGATTTTTTTTAACTAAGTCTCATTATTTTGGTATATGATCACAAGTAATGGGATATCTATGGACCCTTCAAAGGGACAACTGATTAAAGGATGTTTGAGGGAAACATCTATGAAATATATCAATCATTTCCATGGATTATCTGGGTACTATCATTGAATTGTGAGAAATTTATCATGATTGTAAAACCCTATAACCAACTAACTTGAAAGGGAATCAAGTTCTCTTGGAATGAAGAATTTGAAGAGAGATTCAAGGTGTTGCAAAAGTGTTTAATCACTACCCTTGTTCTCACACTACCCACGAGTAGAGAAATTTTCATTATATTCATCTATTCTTAGAAGAAGGGTTTTGGTTGTGTGTTAATGCTGAATAACAAAGTCAAAGCTTATGATTCAATGTATTTGAAATTTCCCAAACATAACTACCTAGTGCATGATCTATAGTTGTTTGAAGTGATATTTTCCTTGAACATATGGTAGCATAATAACCTTTGGTAGAAGGGTGAAATATATTTGGATCAAAAAATATTCAAGTATATATTCACAAAGAAAGAGATGATTATGTGACAAAGGAGATGGTTAGAGCTGATTAAGGACTATAACTACTCAATTCACTACTATCCTATGAATGAAAATAAAGTGGTGGATACTATATGTTTAATTGATCCAGAAATTATATCATGGATGAAAATTGAGAAGGATCTGATTTTCGTATACGTAAAAAAGATGGATATGCAAATCATAAAGAAAGTAACATCATAAAAAATTTCAAAAATTATTTCTCAAACATCCCTTAAAGAGAGGATAATGTATTCTCAAGAAGATTCTATGGGAATTTAGAAGAGGGTTCAAACTATAATAATGTGAAAATCCATGGAGTTTAATGTTAATGATAATAAATACATAAGATCTGTGTCTAGGATTTTTGTACCATAAAATATCATGTAAAATAAAGAGATGTTGGATGATTCACATAGATCGACCTTGTCTATCCATCCTGGAAGAAAAAATATATAGTGATATCTCCAAGAGAACTATTTGTGGGACAATATGAAGAATCAGATCATAGAATATACATCAAGATGACTATTTCCTCGCATGATGTTGGAAAAGAAAAAATATAATGTGATGATGTAACCATTACTCATACCTATATAGAAATGGTAAAACATCACCATGGGCTTTGTTACTTTTATTTTGAATACATCAAGTGGAAATAATGATATATTGGTTGTGGTGGATCATCATACAAAGACTACACACCTCATTATGAATCGAGAGGATTTCTCAATTGATCATCTTGAAAGGATATACATTAGAAAAGTTGTGAGCTTTCATGGAACATGACTATAAATTGTATTTGATTTAGATCCAAGATTTATCTCAACATTCTATAAGAGTCTCCAAAATGATTTAATTGTATAGTTGAACTTCATAATGGCTTATCACCCTCAAAATGATGGTCAATCAAAGTGAACTACCAATCCACATGAGGACATGTTGAGAGCATACTCATTTGACTTCAATGAAGGATGGGATCATCATCTTCTTTTGGTGGAGTTCTCATAAAATAAGAGTTTCAACTCTAGCATCCAAATGGATCCCTATGAATCTATTAATGGAAAATTGGACTAGAACACCTACATATTGGGATGAATTTGGGGAATAAAAACATCTAGGTCCTAAAATTGTCAATGAAATGGTGGAAAGGGTTATGAAAATTCAGAATCACATCACGTATACTCAAAGTCGACCAAAGAGATATGTTGAAAATCATAAATAGGACCTAGAGTTTGATTTGGAGACATATTATTCCCCCTAATATATCTATGGAAGAAGGTAATGAGATTTTTGAAGAAGGGAAATCTTAGATTAGGATACTTCACCCACATTGAGATCCTAAATGACCTTGTAGTGGTGGCCTATCAACCAACACATCCACCATACCTATAGAAAGTAAATGTTGTATTCCACATATCTCTCTTAAGGAAGAACATACTAGACCCCTCACATGTACTCAATAAAGAGGTGGTACCATTGGACAATGATATTTCTCATGAAGGGAATCTAGTGAAAATCATAGATCTTAGAGAGAATATTCTATGAAATAAAAAAATGTACCTTCTAAAAGTGTTGGGGAGAAACCCGAAGTTTTAAGAAATTACATGGGATCTAAAGGAGGTGATGAAACATAGTTACCATCATCTATTTTATTATGGGAAAAAATTGAGGGTGAAATTTCTGAAGGAGGGAAGATTGTAATGACCTGAACTATTATAAATAAAATTCCCCTTGTGATTTAATTATATGTATTAATATGTAATAAGGTTATAGAAAAAACTTGAAATTATTAGTTTTTAATATATCATATTATATTTAAAATGTAGTTAAGTATCATTACCATTGATAATATTGCAGTTTAAAAGTGATCACATGATTAATATAAATATGGGGTTTTAACAAATCCAATTGACATTGGAAAAGGATGTGATGTCCTCAAACAGTACGATCATACCCTCTATAGACCATTTTTAGATCTTTTGAGGGAGATAACAGCTTATATATTTTCCCTTAACCAATCCCAAGCTATGATCCAACATGTTAATCACCATTGAAACCATTTGCAGGATAAGTTCAGCCTCATTGAGATCATGCCTCAAACCATGTACACCAAACCACCCCATGAATGTCTCACCATCAAAAACCTTACCCTTAAGGTGTTTTCTACTAGATTAAAGAGATATGTATCAAGACACTAGAAATACGAGTATGTACATTATATTCAATAGAATATTGTTTACTTTTAATTCTTATAATTGATACGTTATAAATGATTTTGATTTTGATTCAATGAAACAAAATGTGAATTTTTATGTAATACTCCAATTCAATTATGTAATTTTTTTATTGAATTAATGGATTTTTTAAAGAAAAATTATTTTAATAAAATATTATTAATAATTAATTTTTATAAACTATAAATGAATCTCTAATTTCTCTAATGTAAAATGTAATTTCTATATGTGTTCAAAAACTATTAATGTAAAACAACCATCATTTATCAATAAATGTAGATTTATATTTTAAAAGTGAAAATAAAAATATTTAGAGTGTTATTTTGATAAAAAAAATATTATTTTTGAAGTCAATATATCAAAATTATCAAACGGTGAATTTTTCATAATTTTCTAAGATAATCGATTTGTCAAGTCAAAATTAAATACTGTATAAATATATGGTGTATAATATGACTTCATAATGAACCAACAGTGATATAATAAATACTATAAATGGTATAAATGACAAAATCAATTCCATAACTTTAAAATAAATCAATTTACGTTTATTTGACTTATTTTTCAAATCCTATTTGAATCATCAAAAACCATTAATATATATTAAGGATTAAAAATAATTTCATTAAGAGTATAACACACTTCCACAAAATAAAGGGTATTATTTATTTATACCGGACCATTCCCTCATGAAATAATGAAATAAACTCAATTTTGATAGAAACCATGTGAAAAACCCTATGAAGGTTTCTGGTTTTGGTTAATTTATTATACAGCTCCCAAAACCTTTGTTTGAGAAATAATAATGAAATCCACAAGCACTTACAATATAAAAACACCAAAGATCACATTTATTTTCACTCAAAATCCTTGAATCATGTAATTACTATATCCTCCCCTCTCTAGTGTCCTCCCATAGTGCCCCCAAGCTCTCAAGGATCCCCTCTCAAGAATTTGGAGTCACGCTCCCAATGTAATAGATCCTCACCTTTTCTTCTTTATTATAGTTTCATTATTATCTTATTCATTCTATTTACAATTACTATTTTTGGGATATGTCTTTATATTCCCCTACTACATCCAATTTGATGTAAAAATGATGAAAGAACTCGTTTTCTCTCATTATTCCGTGGATGTTATCCATGAACTATGTTTATGATGTAGTGTTTTAAATTGTTTCCACATTTTCCATGTTGCCACATTTCCCTTTATTCCATTATTAATATCATGTTATAGCATGCCTTATTGATCATGTTTATTGTTCTCACCCTTTTTATGTACCATTTATATTGTTATTGTCTAACATTTATTATTATCTTCATGTTATTCCATGTTTATTCCCTTGCTGGGATTTATTTCTATTCTCTTTCTTATGTTTCTCCCTAGGTTATCCCATAATGTTTTATATTTCGGAATATGATGGATATTTTCAATAATGATTATGTATTTACTATTATATGTTTTATGTTTTTATGTAATGTACCTAATTCCAAAAGACACTAGATTTATCAATCTTCTTGGTTGTATAAAGTGTAATATTATGTAATAAATTATGTATTAATGTGTAATAAAGAGAGGGGTTATTATAGAATTGGTTCATTTAAGTTATTTTCATATAGTTAATCCATGTTATGTGTAAACCAAAGTGACAATTTATTATTATGATAACTGTAAGGGATCTATGTCTTAAATAAGTAATCCCATGATGATGATAATAATAAAGAGTATTGAAGGTGAAACTAAGGCATACTTGACCATAGGGGTTGAACCAACTCAGTAATAACACGAAGTCCATCTATAAGGGTTTGAATGTAAACCAAGGGAAATCAACCAAGGAATCCCACTATATATAGTTCTAAATGATTCCAAGGATCTCATCCTTGGTAAAATAGGCTAATCATGACTTGGTCCAATGGGGAGAATCTATAGACACTTGTGTATGAAGATATCAATATGGATCCATGAAGTGTATATAGGGAATCGTAATATATTAACGATAGTTAAGGGTTCCTCTGATGACATTGAAGGAATCTAATTTTTATAAAAGTACCATGTTAAAATGTGGGTATCTCCCTTGGAAATTGTCTTATTGAGTTAGAATGGAATCCTCTGAGTGATCAAGGAATTCCCTTAGTAATCCATTGATGGATCAAGTCTTACAACTCCTATAAAAATGAAAAGGTCCATATGAAATAGGAACCATATACATAATTAATTATTTAATTTATTCTATGTAATAATCATGTACTTTAAAAAGTCATTTGATTGATTCCACTGCCTTTTATAGCAAATTACAAATCTAAACAAGACATTCTACCATTTATTACTTTCACAACATATTCAATTGTTATGTTCATTACAATAACTATCATAATCATGGTAAGTTAGGATAAAATAATTCAACTATATCCAATTCAATTATAATTTAAAAGGCCAAGTGATACATATAATAAACTTTCCATTTAGAATTTAGTTATATTTTTTATATTTAAACACTTACCTTAGAAGGGTCAACTAGTTTTACAATGTAAATGTCATTAACAATTCGTTCATTTAACTAAACCCATACCGTTATTAATCCCTACTCATTGCACACCCAAATTTTGGTGAAATTGATCAAAACAACCAATTTAAATAATAAATAATGTAGCATACCATACATTGGGTGAAAGGCATTTTTTTCTCAAACTACAATAATTTGTTGAATGTATATATAATGTTATTTAAAACAAGAGCACATTGATTATAATCTTGGAACATGAATTTGATAATAAACACTTTTATTTAATCAGTGCGTGATCAATGAAAATAGTTTATAAGACGGAGAGGCGTGAGTGATGATTCATAGACCACTTACCTCATTCCCAAATCACTATCCTCATCTAGTGTCAGCCCTTAGTTATTCACGGACTAGAATAAATTTGAAGAATTCATCTATTCCCCAAAAATAGGGCATATGAGCCTGCATAAAAATAGATTCTTCAAGGACAATACAATTTACTAACTGATCCTAATTATTATATAGATTACATAGAGGTATCAAAATAGGCAAATGGTTCTTTGATCGAATATTGGATAGCGAAGATATAATGAAATATATAAAGCTGAACTTAAGAGCTCCAATGAATGATAAAACCACCTGAATTCTGGAAATGATAAGGGAGGAGAAAGAATTATATTTTTATATATTTTAAGGGTTAAAACATTATTTCCCCCAGAAAATATAGGTAACATAGTTTTTCTGCACTGTTACCCAAATAGTGTGCCAACCGTACGCATGTCACTACCTCAAGGGGTCCCTACATGGTTTGGCCGCATGGTTTTTGAAAATGTATACCAATTTTTCTGTATAGATCTAATAAAAACATTAAACCATATGTATGAGAATGAACCCCTAAATAAATGGTTTCCTAAAACCATGCGACCTCATTTAGCTCAATGTATCGCCCTTCCTTGACTTTGGAAACTGTTCTGGATGGCTTGCACAGTTTCTACTAAAAGTGCAGCCTAGTCCTTTTCTCCTCTGGTCAGGGTTCCAAACTCCAAAAAATCTCGATACTCCCCCAAAATAATAGTTAACTCATTATTCATCCTTAATTAGTAAAAAAAGATTTATACCAAAATTAAAAGGATCAGTAACTCATTGAAAAACATAGTTCTTACATTTAGGGATGTTATAGGATTTATGGTTTTTTGGGTCTTTTAGGATTTTCAGGTTTTTTAGTGTTTTTAGTGTTTTCAGGGTCTTTTAGTGTTTTTGATTTAGGGTTTAGGGTGTATGGTTTACTCAGTAAGGTATAGAGATTTGGATTTAGGGTATTGGGTTTAAGGTTTAGGGTATATGGTTTGGGGTGTAGGGTTTAGGGTGTAGGGTAAAGGGTTTAGGGTGTGTGTTTTTGGGTTTATGGTGTAGGTTATAGGGTTTAGGGTGTAGTATTTTGCGTTTAAGTTGTCGTGTATATGGTTTTAGGTGTTGGTTTTATGTTGTAGGTTGTATGTTTTATGGTGTAGTATTTTTATAGTTTAGGTTCATTTATGGGGTTTTAGATGTTTTTTTGGATTTTATGGGTTTTAGGGTTTTAGGGTTTTTATTTCATTAAGTGCTTTTACGTTTTTTTGTAATTGGGGGTGTTAGGGTTTTTTGGTGTTTTTATGGGTCTTAGGGTTTTATTATTTTAGGAGATTTGTAGTTTTTAGGGTTCGTAGGTGTAATTTTGGTTTTTAAAAGTTTTTGTACTTTTAATGGTTTGGGGGGATTTTATGGGGGGTTTGATGTTTTTAATAGATTTGTGGTTGTAAAGGTTTTTTTATGATTTTTAGGGGTTTAAGTGGTGTAAATGGGTTTTATGGGGGTTTTATGGGTGTTTAGGGTTTTTATATTTTTTTACCTTTATTGGGGTTTCTAAGATTTTATAGGGGGTTCAGGTTTTTTAGTGTATTAATGTTTTAAGGTATTTTATAGTTTTTAGGTTATTTAGGTGTTTCTTGGGGTTTTAGGGATTATTAGTGTTTCTAAATGTCTTTTGGGTATTTCAGTCAATTATGGGTTTTTACTGTTTTTATGTCTTTGGGGGTTTTTTATTTTTCTGGTTTTAGGGTTGTTTAGGGTATTTTAGGTATTTTAGGTTTTTTAGGAATTGTAGGGGTTTTAAGGGTTTTAGGTTTTTTATAATATTTAGGGTTTTAGGGTTTTTAGGGTATTTTAGGTTTTCCTTTTGTTTTGGGTTTTTATGGTTTTTTTATTTTTAGTGTTTTTAGGGTATTAATTGATTTTATTATTTTTAATGATTTAAGGGGTTTTTTGGGGCTTTTCAGTTTTTTTAGTTTGTAGGATCTTTTTGGGCTTTAGCATCTTTTAGGTTTTTACAGAATTTTAGGTTCTTTATCTTTTTTAGGGGGTTCTTAGGGTATTTTTGGGTCTTCATATTGTTATTGTTTTTAGGTTATTTGAGGTTTTTATGTTCTTTTAGTGTTTTGGGGTTTTTAGGGCCTTTAGGGTTTAAGGTGTAGATTTTTCAGGCATTGGGTATAAGGTTTAGGGTTTACGACATTGGTATTAGGTTTAGGGTGTTGGGATTACAGTTTAGGTTATAGTGTTTAGATTTTAGGGTAATGGTTTAGGGTTTAGGGACTAGAATTTTTTATTTAGGCTATAAGGAATTTTAGGTTTTTGGGTGTAGGGATTTGGGGATAGGGTGTCAAGATTTGGGTTTATTATGTTGCTTTTTGGGTTTAGGTTGTAGTGTTTTGGTTAGTGTGTAGGTTATGCAGTTTTGGGTATATGGTTTAGTGTTTCAGGTGATACTTACAGGGTTTAGGGTATAGTGTTTTGGGTGTAGGGTACATGGTTTAGTGTTTTGGGGTTTTGTGGTTATGAGTATTTTGGGGGATTTTTAGGGTCTTAGTGGTGTTTTAGTTCTTTTTTGGTTTTAAGGTTTTCTGTGTTTTTAGTTGTTTTGGGGGTTTTAGTGGTGTTTAGAGTTTTTATAGGTTTTACGATTTTTATGGGTTTTTTTTGAATTTTGTGTTTTTTTATTTTTATAGTTTCTTAAATTTTCTATATGTTTTTAGGTTATTTAGGATTTTTAATGTTTTTAATTTTTTTAATGTTTTTATAGGTTTTAGTTATTTTTGGAATTTTAGGGATTTAAGTTGTTTTTTGGGTTTTTTGTTTTTTTATTTCTAGGTTTTTTGGTTTTATAAGGGGTTTTCTTAGTTGTTAGGTTTTTAAATCGGTTTTCAGCATTTTATGGTATTTTTTGTTCTTTAAGGTGTTCCTAGGTATTTTAGGGGTTTTAGGGTTCGTTAGTATTTATAGGTTTTTAGTGTAATATGTTTTTTTATATTTTTTAGGTTTCTTTTTGGTTTTTTATAGTATATTAGGTGATTTATGGTATTTCAGTATATTTTAGGTTTTTCAGAATTTTAGGGATTTTATGGTTTTAACAGATTTTTTTATGCTTTTAGGATTTTTAGGGGTTTTATGGTTTTTAAGGATTTAGGGGTTTTGGGGACATTAAGGGATTCATTATGGTATTTTAAGTGGTTTTAGAGTTATAGGGTCTTTTGGGTTCTTTTAGAGTTATTAGGGACTTTTAATAGTTTTAGGGGATTTATGGTCTTTTAGGGTGTTATAGTCCTCTTAGTGTTTTAGGGTCGCTTATAGTTTTATGGGTTTTAGGTTTTTTTAGTTTTTAACGGTTTCAAGGATTTTTTAGTGTTTTAAGGGTTTTGGTGTTGTTGTGGATTTTGGGGGTTTTTAGAGTTGTGTTCAGGTTTTTATTGTTTTTATTGTTTTAGTGTTTTTATTCATTTTGGGGTTTTTTGGGTTTTTATGGTGATTAAGGGATTTTGGTACATTAAGAATTATCTATGATTTTTAGGGTCTTCTAGGGTTTTAATGATTTTTGTGGTATTTAGGGTTTTAGGGTTTTTTTCTTCATTCATGGGTTTTAGGCGTTTTATTCATTTAGGGTTTTATGGTTTTTAGGGTTTCTAGAGTTATTAGGTTTTTAAGGGTTTGTGGTTTTTATTTTATTTTTTTTGTTTTTAGTGTATTTAGGTGTTTTATTGGTTTTAAGTGTTTTAGGAGTGTTCGGAGTTTCTATGATTATTTTATGGGTGTTTATGGGTTTTATGGAATACAAGAGTTTTTTTTTTCATTTTAAGGATTTTAGGGGTTTATATTATTATTTAGGGTTTTTTATTGTTTTTATGGTTTTTAATGTTTTTTGGGGTTGTTTGGAATTTTTATCAATTTTTTATTTTTTTTGGTTTTTATGCTTTTTTTTGTTTTTTATGTTTGTTTGGGTATGGTGTTTTAGAGTTGTTATAATTTTATTTGTTTTTTGGGAGTTTTATATGGTTTGGGGGTTTTTATGGGTTTCAGGGGTTTTTATGTTCTTTTAGGGGTTTTACCATCTTTTAGGATCTTTAAGTGTTTTAGGGGATTTTAATGTTTTTTGGGTCTGTTAATTTTTTAGGGAGTTGGGATAATTTAGTGGTTTATGGTATTTTAAAGTTATTATATTATTTTAGGGTCTTTTAGTGTGTTTAGTGCAATTTAGGGTCTTTAAAGCATTTTTAAGGGTTATTGGTTTTGTTTTTGGAATTTTTCAGGGTTTTTAGTGTTTTCATGGATTTTTAGTGATTTTTAGTGATTTTAGGTAATTATGTGGATTTTTAGGCGTTTTTATAATTTCTATGGTTTTCATTGTTATTTAAGGGGTTTATATTATTTAAGGATTATAGGGGTTTTTAGGGGATTGGTGTTTTTTGGATTTTTAGTGTTCTAGTGTTATTTTAGGCGTTATGGGGTTTTTATTTTTTGTAAGGAGTTTAGTATTTTTTTTATTTTTTTATGTATTATAGGATCATTTTAGGGATTTTAATGTCTCTTAGGGTTTTAAGGTTTTTTAGGTTTTTATAATGTTTAGGGTTTTTAGGGTTTTAGATTTTTATGGTCTTTTATGGATTTTAGGGTTTTTTGGGAGTTTTAGTTTTTTGTGGGTTTTAGGGTTTTTATTTTTGTTAGGGGTTTTAGATTTTATAAAATATTTTTTGGATTTTATTTTCAGTTTTACTATGTTTTGATTTTTTTCCTATTTTTATAGTTTTTGGGTTTTTTAGGGTTTTTAATGATTATCAGGTTTTTTAGGGTTTTAGGATGTTTTCTAGTTTATTAGGATTTTTAGGGATTTTCAGTTTGTTTTGGAGTTTTTTGGGATTTTTAGGTCTTACATGGATTTTAAAGTCTTTTAGGGGTCTGTGTTTTTCTTTGTATTTTTAGGGGTTTTCTAGTTTTTTCTAGGTTTTAGAGTTTTTTTGTTCTTTTTAGTGTATTTAAGGGATTTTTATGGGGTTTTTTGGTATTTTTTTATTTTTAGTGTGTTTATGTTGAGTCAAAATTTCCTTATATATTTTTCATAACTTTATGTCTTAGAAATCACAAACACCTTTTCTTTAACGATATTTCTCTCTTTATGGAAATTTATATTTTTTAGAATTATAATCATAAATATATTTTCATATACATTCCAGCTAAGTCTAACATAGTTTTCATCAAGACTGATTAGATTCTGTATTCAAATGAAAAATAGGATAGATGTGCGTATAATTAGAATAACATTATTTCTTATATTCTGAATCACTTGGAAAAATAGATTTTGAATCAGCACATTTCATAGATTCTGAATCACTCAGAAAAACTGATTCCAAATCAGCATATTTCTTAGATTCTGAATCACTCAGAAAAAACAATTCTAAATTACTGAATATGTTTGATTGCAAATTGCTCAGATAAACTAATTCTGAATCATCTCATTTAGTAGATTCCGAATCACTTAGAAATCAAAATTCAGAATGAGCACATTTCATAGATTATGAATCGCATAGAAAAATTGATTCTTAATTGAACTATTTCATAGATTCTGATTCTCAATAATTTTCATATTTTATTTGCATAGTTTCTTATATGTGATCAGATTTTATATCTTTCTTAACGGTTAAATATTTCCTTACTGTTATGATTTTATATCTTTTATTAAGATTCTATATTTCCTTAATATTATGATTTTTTTAATTTTCTTAAAGTTTCTATATTTTCTTAATTTTATTATTTTTGTAGTTTTCTTAAGGATTCTATATTTCCTTAATGTTAATATTTTATATCTTGCTTAATGATTCTATATTTCCTTAATGATTTTTTTTATAATTTGTTTAAAGATTCTAAATTTACTTAATGTTACAATTTCATAACATTCTTAAAGATTCTATATTTCCTTAATGTTATTATTTTTATAATTTTCAAAAAGAGTATATATTTCATTAATGTTATGATTTCAGAACATTCTTAAAGTAATGTTATTTCTATAATGTAATGTTTACATAACATTCAAAATGTTAATGAATTTCTTTAATGTAATTCTTTCATAACTTTCTTAAAGTTAATGCATTTCCTTAATGTAATGTTTCATATAATTATATTCTTACATATTTCATGATTGTGTTCCTCGTAATATATTTCCTTATAATTACGATAAATCTCATATATATTACATACATAATGCTTCTCATGATATTTTTATTATACTAAATGAAATTATCTAATTTTTTATAATATGAATGTTTTAAGTGCAAGTCGTATAGGTCCCTCTGTGGTTTTAGGGAAAATATGACCATTGGAAGAAAATGTGACTGTTAGAGATATCACCTATAAAAACCCAATCATTTGATCATTTTCCCTGCTATGAACATTTGGGATAACTGAAACCCGGTGAGAGACCTACCATATTTTCTTCATGCAATAGACTAAATGAAGTTTATTTTGTGAACAGATTTTTTAACATACTTAAAATCTTCCACAAGCTTTATTTTCCTTGTGTGATTTCGATTGTAGTTATATAAAATCAAGGGCATCCTTGATGAAGAAAGATAGAGGTACTGATTAGCTTCTCAGTCATGGGATTCCAAGATGAAGGAAGATAGAGATATCTGCTACCAGCTTAATTGAGGGATTCCAAGTTTAAGAGAAAGGTTTTGATCACCATATAGATCAAGGGATTGTGGGGATGGCAATAAAGATTATAATCTTCCTATCGACTGCTTATCCTGGTGTCAGTAAGATAGAATTTCCAGAAAGTATTAATCTAGGGATGTTTATCTAGGGTTGTTGTATACCCTTCTATTGGGGTTAAAATATTTCATTTCACTTGTACTTCATGTTTAATTTCATGCTCGTTAAATTCCATTGCTTTTTTGTAAAACATTAAAAGTTTAACTTTCTTACACTTTCACTATTTTATTTGTTGATGCTCCTTTCTTTCACAATGTTTAAAATGACTGAAAAAAGGGAATACCTTAGCACAAAGTGATTCATCCTTTGAAGAAACATAAAAATTCGAAAAAGGCGTCAAAAAGGATTTCTTCCCACTTGGGTTATGAAAGTTTCCTTATAGTCGCACAAGTATACTTGTGTGGCACATTTTGGTCATGCAGGTGACCTGCGCACTTCTTTGATTCTCTCTCGGGGTCTTCAGAAGCCTATAAATATGCTCGGTGGGCCCCCCATTTCAAAGACGGAAAAATTTCAAAACACATATTCAAGCACCCGGCGCCCTAGTCTCTTCTAGAAGTCTTCCTAACACTTCTAAGGTAATTTATTAACTATAATGGAAGATCTAAACAAGGGAAACAAGGCCTAAGTTCATAAATTCATCAACACCTACGCGCCTAGCTGTTTAAAACTATATGGGAAATGAAGACACCTGCGCACCGCCTTATACCTCCACCAGAACCTACGCGCCTCTCATTTGGAAGCCTTTAGGAATAATACTAAGGGCTTGAGCCAAGTCTTGCCCAAGTATTACCCGAAGGGTTGACCAACGCGCATGTACCCATGGGTCGCGCATGTATACTTGTGTGACCAGGACTTTCGTGCTCGTACATGACATGTGTGCTCCTCTCTTTTTGGGTGCCCCTCCTACTTATTCACTTGATTTCTTCAAATACGCCTTTCCTCTTCAATATTTTGTCTTCAAGACACTATTCAAAGCCATTTATGGCATGTTTCATGGGTTGGATTCCTTATCTAAAAGGAATTATGTGGAACATCTCTCAAAATATTGTGATTTACATATCTTTCTATCCCTAAGGTGAGAGATTTAATTTATTCAACCTCATCCTTTAAGATGAGATGATCTATAACCTGGGTCTCCTCCGTAGAAGTAATGCCCAGTCTCAAATTTCCAAATATGGGCATCCTCCTTAGGAGTAAGCCCCAATCATAATTTTCCAAATCTGGGCATCCTACGTAGGAGTAATCCCCAAGTTCCCTATTCATTGGGCCTCCTTCTCAAGAGTAAGCCCCAGTCTTAATTTTTCTAATTTGGGTATCCTCCTTAGGAGTAATCCCCAAGTCCCCTAACTTAGGCTTATTTTTCAGGAGTAAGCCCCAGTATTTAAATTCCCATATATGGGAATCCTCCTTAGGAGTAAGCCCCAACCATAACTTTTTTCTGATTTTGGTATCCTCCTTATGAGTAAGCCTCAGGTCCCCTAACTTGGGCTTCCTTTTTCCGGAGTAAGCCCCCATCTTTAAATTACCAAATATGGTCATCCTCCTTAGGAGTATGTCCGATGTTCCAAATTCCCTTATCCTGGGCCTCCCCATTAAGAGTAAGCCCCAGTCATAATTCTCGTTAACCTGGGCCTCCTTATTAGGAATAAGCCCTATGTTAAGTATCCAAATCTCCATTAAGCACATATACCTTTATGGTCATTATTCTCGGGTTTCTTCCATGAATTAAATACTAATCTACATCTATTTGGGAAGTCATACATACATAAGCCCCATGTCATATCTTATGATGGCACAATTGTCCGGTTTTCCCAATACCTCTTGTTTCTCACACCGATCATGACTCACGTGAGCTTGGAGCATAAAAGTAATTATGACACATTTCTTTGAGCCATCAATCATAAATAAACCTCACACTTATTTACTCGGAATATGTGGGTTCTAATTCCTTTTCTAAAACAATGGATACGTAGGTAGCCCATCTACTGGTACGATCCAAACTATGAAATAATCTATGTCCTTCTGAATGACAATAAACTTCAAGTTCCCCATTCAGTGGCTTTAAAACCACTATGGTTATCATAATGACTAAGATATTTCAATATCATGTGTCAAAGTATACCATTGACTAAGAATCTCTAAATAAATACAGATTATTCTCTATCAATGACGATCCTCGAATACATATAAAAGGTTCTCTAAATCTCCTACATACTAATCATTGATAGTCAGATCTAAAGGAAAGCTCATTTTAATACTTGGTAACTTAATAAGGATTCATGAACATAACTAAAATCTATAAAGAGAGTCCCAGAGTAGACAATAATTCCCATAAAAAAGGTGTGATGAGTCTGACCTCCCATCCTCTTGACCAATGTAAATTATTAAGCCTCATCAGTCTACGACTAATGAGCACCATCCTTTGGAAAGTAGGTCCAAATGGATATAGAATCATTGGATGTTTCCGGTTCTATGAACAAATCCCTTAGAATCCTCTTGGAATGTTTAAACATTAAATCAATTAGATCATCCCCATTTCCAGAGGAAACAAAAAATGGTGAACCCGACATGAATCCTTAACCAAGTTAAAGTGATGTTTTACTTATTTTTTAGGCCCCAATTTAAACTCAATAAGAGGGAAAACAAAACAATTAATAAAATATGTGTTCATCCAAAAGATATAGTGGCTGAACTTGTCTTTATTATGTCTGTTATATCAAACAGGCACACTTTTCCAAGATCTTCTATGTTACAGAAATGGCTTCTCTTAAGTTCACACCTGTGAATACCTTTGTTGTGAATGCCTCTACTGCTACTCCTACTGGATCGTCTTCTGCTCTGAGGATGACATCGCCTACTCAGAATCTTCAACGCTGGGTATCAAATGCGCCGGTTAAGGAGTACCGTAAAAAATGTACTATTCCGACATTGGAGGCCGCTTGACATGCTCTCCTAGTCAATAACTGACCCTGGTCGTCCAGACAGCGACGACCAGTGATCAAGAAGCAGGTGGTGCCAACCACCTTATCCAACCGTTTTGGGTCGTTATCCTGGGAACACAATCACTAGTCCCTCCCATATTATGGGGAGGTGAATTAGAAGGCCACCTAAGGCCCTAATTCATGGAGACAAGAGTCTTTCCTGAGGGATCCCATCAACAATCACTGCTAGGGTCGTGCGGTAGTGCGCCCTCAACATGATGAGGGTATCATCTCCAGGCATTCGGCTCAGGTTCCTCGAACCCGAGAAGGTAAGATGAATCGCTAGAGGAGAAATTCAGCTAACAGTGAGTAGGTTCTTATCTCTTCCATTTCCAGAGAAGTCCACTAACCTATCTTGGTGGCAAGAAACGAGCGGGCACACACAATCATCCGTTTTAATTCTGATGTCTAGCAGACTTGTCTGGCAGCAACACGCCAATCCCACCATGCAATTCTGTAGGAGTACTATATATAGGAACATACACCTATTTATAAATCATCATCTAGTCAGCAGGCTCATCTGACAACATACGATTAAGCCCACCAACACAATGTGTTGACAACTCGTAAATAGGCATATACACCTGTTTATACTCATCAATCCTGCCAGCACCCTCATCTATCAGTATTGAAGGAAGCATGTCAACCATGTTCGATGGATTTCAATCAGCAGGCACATGCACCTTCTATTATCGATCAAAACTACCAACAGTCTCATTTGGTAGAATTTGGAAAAGACATTCAGAAAGCTCCAGTGACGAACAGGAGGTAGACTCAACTCTCTGCCCTCACACTTGAGTACTGTCAGAATTCACTGACAGGAAATGGAGGACAGGAGCAGGTATACACACCTACTCCAATCATGGAATGGACTTAAATCCCCGTTCCTGCAGCAGAATTCACCAAGCATATTCTGTCAATGGTGAAAGAGCAGAAGCAAATCCCTGCTTATATTCTCGATGCCTGTAAAGATATTATAACAGCTTCAGTAGCATAACAGGGAATGAAATGCAATTAAATTTTTACCAGGGGAGTGACACATCAACAGTTAACTTCGTAACAGACACAGACCTTTGTTCTAGTCTAAGAGGGTAGTGGGGAATACTCCCCCATATCATACGGACAACCAAGTCAGGCACATACACCTGATTTGAGTGGATATAATCAGCCTAAAATGGTCATTTCTCTAGATCAGGCACATAATCCTACCCATAATAACCAATTTCATCAACAAGTGGTTCCTAAAGTGAGTAAGAAGGCATCTAAGAAAAAGACATGCCCAGCACAGTTAGGAAATCGAGAGCCAATTTTTAAAAAGTCCTTACTCGATGCTGGAGTTTTTGAAGCCCTCAGACAGTTATCTATTGGAATTCAAAATTCTACACCCTCATTCCCCAATATTGGGAACATTAATTCTAAAGATCTTCATCAGACACTTACTCATGAAGGCTTGCTCCATGAAAAATCGGTCGATCTCGAAGATTCATCATTAGTTGAGACCCACAGGAACCCTCTGTGTGGCCCGAAGACCAAGGAGAAAAATGTTTCATCTTTTTCTGTAACCCAAAAATAATGGTCCTCCCCATGATGATGAATTTATCTATGAAAGTCCTCTCCATAGTAGTAATTCACATTTCCTGGAAAATGCTCCAATGGACAGTGTAGTGATGAGAAAGCCCTCTTATGTTGAGGCACTTGCAAATTTGAGGCCAGTCATGTCTGATTCTTTACCACTACCAAGTGAAATAATTTCTCAATCAGAAGATAGCCTAGGGTGTAGGCCA
This sequence comes from Viscum album, assembly GCA_963277665.1. Classification (NCBI taxonomy): domain Eukaryota; kingdom Viridiplantae; phylum Streptophyta; class Magnoliopsida; order Santalales; family Viscaceae; genus Viscum; species Viscum album. Next base: position 2,123,043,454 of record OY728120.1, read on the forward strand.
TTCTCCAAACCACCCTTGGATCATTCATCTTCTAGTTTGATCAGTGATTTCTCTAACAATCTTGTTTAATATGATGAAGCGACAAGGAATCACTAGCTCTTGTCTAATCAGGTAGAATAATCTTCATCAAATGATAAAGAGGAAGTGTTTAATATGTGAAAACAGCTGGAGAAAGGTGAAGTGCCAGTCATGTTTTGGCCTCTAGATGACTCTCAGTATGACATTCTAGAGATGTTGATGGAATATGGAATTCATAATATTCGTCTCAACATATGGAAAACTCTTTGTCAGTTAAAAAAGAAAATATTATCTTACGATGAATATGAAAATCATGTCAAGATAATAGAATGGTTACAATACCAAATTTACTTCAAATCACTCTGAGTTTCTTGATATATGAAAGTCGAAAAGTAGAGTAGAACCCTTCAGCATTCATTCCTTGGCGCACTAAGAAGATTGCGCAAGTCAATTTCTAATGCCCCATCTAGTATTCATATCATGGTATGGGGTGTTCATAGATTACTACATTTGACTCTACTCTCCAGTCAACAATGACCGCTGAAAATGGTCTCATGTAATGTTATTACTCATGGCAGGACACACCCAATTAGATTTGATTGTAATCAAAGGCTCGCTAAAGAAAATGCCTCAACTAGTTCTTATCAAATTCAATCATAAAGAGAAAAAGTTGTTGAATTACTCCTGCATAAAGCAAATGAGAATATTTAATAGGTTTCTTAGTTAGAGCGTGCACATCATCAAGTTACAGAAGTTTCAGAAATCATCCAATGGTATTTTGAGCCGGGTGATAACAGTGGATGTAGATTGATGCATCCAGCCAATTTTCGGACTAAAGTATGAAAAATCAAGAGAGATTTTAATAATGTTTCAGATTTAGCATGTCAAGAACCACCCCATCTTGTCAGACTAGGGACTCTTTTGACCCAACCCTCAGAATCAACAAATAGGATTCGAGGATTTGAGTAGGAACAGCAGGAACAACCCCTCTCCACCGGACTGGGGACTTTTTCAAATAATCAATCTCTTCCTCAGAGAAAGTCAATCTTCTCTCTATTAGGGAAGAAGCCAGAAGAGGAACAAAGAGACAAAGAATCAGGAGATTCTCTCCAAATTACGGTTCTTCAAGAATTTCTTGAGGGATCAAATCGACAAAAGGAAATGTATCATCAAAGACATGGAAGAAGAAAATATCGCAGAAATGTTGATATAAGGGATGCAATGCATTATGTATCAATTAAGCTCATCAATGCCATTGTCGCTAATCCACCAGATGAGGCACACTCAGAAGGATCTGATGAAGAGATTCCTGCTCAACAAGTTGTATGCACAGACACAAATGAAGAAGGTGCACATAGACAAAATCAAAGGCTTACCCATAATCTGGGTGTTCCTTCAAATAAACCACTTCTCCCTCTCCTAAAGGGATCCAACAAGTGGAATGGAAATAATCGGGTTACATAACCTTCCTCTGGAGAAGGCCAATTGCTCTCACTAAAGAAAATATTTGCACAACAGGACGAAGAAATGAAGGAATTGAGGAGGTTGAATGCAGAACTGCTTCAAGGTACTCTTCCTCCTATGTGTGCTGGAGTCAGTCAGCCAATGGAATTTGTTGTGGATACTAATATGGATCAAGAATATCCTCCTCAACCAGTACACCCTCACATGTCTAATCTTATGGGTCATTTGCAACAACAATCGTCGGTGCTACAATCAGTTGCAGTACCAGCCACCACATCTTTTGAAGCTCTAGTTGTCGCACCTACTAAGGTCTAAGCTCAACCGGTTGTTTCTTTAATGTTAATAACTACTATTGAGTCATTAACAGCTCAGTTGGAAGCTATAGAGGGAAAACGTGCTCAAATTCAACCAAAAAAGAGAGCTTACCCTGAATGGGTTGATGTAATTCCTCCCCCATAAAATTTTGAAAGTACCACATTCCAAATATTTAATGGTTCAGGAGACCCAGAGCAACACTTAACACATTTTGTTTCTAGTTGTGATCCTATGATGGGAACCCCTCAGCAACAGGAAGAATTTAAGATCAGGTGTTTTGTATAGTAATTACAAGGGCCTTCCATTGTCTGATATAAAAGCTTTCAATCCCAGTCACTTACCGGATGGGAAGATCTTCATAAATGATCCCTTCTTCAATTCAGCTCAACATTTCAAAAGACAACAATTTTTTATCTTCAAAATTTTAATAAATGGGAGAATGAAAGGGTTTCAGATTTCTTTTCTATTTGGAAGGGATTAACAAATTCCCTATTCTTAGCACTCCCTCAAGAGGAATTTTTGCCAATCTGTGTGGAAAATTTGCGTGAAGAGTTGTGCACACCGTTGATCCCAGTGAAATACACAAGAGGATTTCAAGACCTTACTTAAATCGCTAAACAGATTGAATATTATCTTATAAAGACTAAGGATAAAACTCATGTAATTCCATTAGCTCCAGGAAGGAGAATGGGTAGAGTAGATACTGCTACAGTTACGCTTAAACAAGCACTTGTACCTACTTCTACATCAACACCATCATCTTCCCGAAGGGCTCCACCTCCTGAGAATCAACAACAGAGGCTGTTTCGTCAAGATGATCAAAGATATCAAGGATGAAAACAATTTGAGGATTTGAAGAGCTAAATATATTTTTTCCGAAATGAACATGTTCCTAGTTACTTAATTTCGGCTCTGGAAAATAATTTGGATCAATTTACAAGGCCCAAGAGGCCAAACAAAGAAGGAGATGAAGAATGTCCCAATTACTGCCCATTTCATTAGATGTTGGGGCATCCCATTCAGGAGTGTTTTATCTTCAAGGACCTATTGCAAAAAAATGGTCGACTCTGGAGAAGTCAAATTTAATGGTTCTTCATCTCAGGTAGCATGTGTTACTGCAAAAAATCTAGAGGAATAAGGCGAGTGGTAGGAAGTCAAAAACAAAAAAGCACAAAAATATGATGATTGGATGGTCTGAAAAATTATCAACCGAACTCATGAAATTTTGTGAACACAATTGATGAAAACATTTGTGTCTTCTGCTATGAATGCCATAGCAAAACCCTCTTCATCAGAGCGAAAATCCTCAAATAAATGGCATAATTCAAAAAAAATAAGAACAATTAGAAGAAGATGAAATCATGTCAAATCCAATGTTGTCTTTTACTATGTTCGATTTTATGCCATCTAGTTCAAATCCACGGGCACCACCCCACCAAACAGCACAACCTAAACTGGCTAATCAGCCAAATTCTTCATCAGATGAAGAATTAATCTTTGCTTCTGTCAACATGATTCACATAACAGATCATTATGCTAGTCGCAGTTATGATTTTGATGATCCCAAGTTCCCTGTATCAAATAGAGGAATCAGAGGGAGTTCCATAGGTCTGGGATATATAGGTAGACATGGATAGCCTAAAATCCACTATTCCAATTCTACCCATTCCAGAACTTTGTATGCAGCAGAAACTCGCGGCAGAGCCCTTTAGCGGGCTCAACAAGAATAAGAAAATTATTCCACCAATAGAGGGAGGGTCAGTTAGAGGTTCCAATTTTTTCTTCTCAGCATGTAAATATACCTAATCGGTCTAATACTCCAAAGACCAGAGTATTTCCAACTTATACCCTGATAGAGGAAGCATCTACATCCAAAGCATCAACTTCTAAGGCACCTGTGAAACCACATGTTCTGGTTGGGAAATGCAGACCTTTGGATCAAAAATATGATGTATTGAAACACCTATCCCAACTACCAGCAATGTTTTCAATTCTGGATGCCTTGAATTTATCAAAGGATCTTCGAGAGGCACTCATCGAGCCTTTGTCAAGTCCTCAGAAGTTTGAAACTGAAATTTCTGTAGCTGAAGTCTACTATGTTGAGAATAATATAGTAGAATGCAATGCAGTGATATCCTTTATAGATGAAGATTATGATGATGTCGCGCATGGACATATTAGACCTTTGTACTTATCTGGATAGGTCAATGGTGTAGACATCTAAAGAGCTTTCATTAATAATGGTTCAGATGTCAACCTCATCCCCATTCGTACACTTCATTGATTGGGCCTCAAAGAATATGATTTTTCTCCTTCTACTTTTATTTTGCAAGGGTATGTAAAAAATGAACAAGAACCATTGGGCGAGATTACACTTAGAACTCAGTTTAGAGATCTTGTATTCTATTCAGATTTTATGGTTGTTGATCATGATGGAGCCTTCAATATTTTGCATGGAAGACCTTGGCTACATCAACATGTGGATAACCCTTCATCATACCATAAATGTCTCAAATATTGTTTCGATGGTCAAATTGGGACATTGTATTGTTATAAAGCCCCATTCAAGACATTTGAGTCTCAATATATTGAGGAAAAATTCTTTCACATGAGGGGTAAGGAGAAATCCACAACAATGGAGATTACAAAGGTTAATTCTCCATTTGGTGTGCAAAAGATTCCAGTAAATCCATTTACACATGTGAGTACAGATTATGTGTTGCCTTTTAGTCAAATTGACAGGATAGACCCAAATCCAAATAATCTTATGGAATCTTCCATAATGTCAATTATGGAAATTATGCCAGACAGCATGGGAGAAATTGGTGACTCACCAAGCAATGAAGAAAGCTGAAATAGAGATGTCTTCATTTCATCCGCTGAAATCCAGCAAGTCTATACCTCTCCAGCCAGGGCACAAGAAGTTATAGCAATGTTAGAAGTGAACGATGATGTTGATTCTCAAAACATCATCTCCTCTTTATTACATAAGAAAGGACCTTCATTATCAATTGGGTCAGAAATGGAGGCCTCTTCTTAAAGATGTTCAAATTTTAACATCTCTCATGATCTTGGAAATTCTTCATCATCATCTACAATTCATGTAGAAACAGAAGAAAGAAAACATGTTGAAGAAGAAGAGGAAGATCTCAGGGATGCTCCTCCACCTTTTGAAGAGGGTATCTATACCCCTATGGATGAACTCAGAGAAATAAATCTGGGTACAAAAGAAGATCCATGCCCCACTTTAATTAGTGCGAACATGACTCTTGAAGAGCAGGAAATTTATATTTCATTTTTGAAGAAAAATTGAGATATACATTCATGGAACTATACAGAGATTCCAGGACTTGATCCTGATGTTTCTACTCATCGTTTGGGTTGTTATAAGAACATCGAGGATTCAAGCAAGCAGCAAGAAGAACCCACCCAACCTATACTTCCAAAATTGAAGCTAAAATGATAAGCTTATCAAAGCTAAAATCATCATAGAAGTTCAATATGCCAAATGGCTGGCTAATACTGTCCCTATGAAAAAGAATAATGGAAAAATTAGAGTTTGTATTGATTTTAGAGATCTTAATTGGCATTGTCCTAACGATGATTATCCAGTTCTGATTATAGATCTCTTAATTGATGCAACAGCTAGCTATGAAGCACTTTCCTTCATGGATGGATACTCTGGGTATAATCAAATCAGAATGGCTTCAAAAGATGAATAATATACATCCTTCAGAGCCCCTCAGGGTTTGTTTTTCTATCGGGTAATGCCCTTTGGCCTAAAGAATGCAGGTGCAACATATCAGCGTGCCATGCATCGCATCTTCAAACCCTTTTTAGGTAAGATTGTTGAATGTTATGTGGATGATGTGGTGGTTGAATCTAGGCAACGTTCTAATCACTTGGCTGATTTGGAAGTCATATTCCACAAACATTGACAATACAATTTGAATATGAACCCCTTAAAATTTGCTTTTGGGGTAACCTCAAGAAAATTTCTCGGCTTTGTTGTAATCCATCGTGGTATCGAAGTCGATCCTGAGAAAAAAGAGTCAATATTCGTATTTCACCTCCTTCAAATTTCAAATAATTGATGGGAATTCAAGGAAACTTAGCCTATATTTGGAATTTCATCACCAATTTAGCAGGCAGAAGTTTACCCTTCACCAAATTGAGGAAGAAGGGAGTCACTTACTAGTGGACTGAATAATTTCAAGAAGCATTCGATATTCTCAAGAATTATCTATTTAGTCCACCGATATTAATGCCACCTATTGAAGTAAGACCACTTATCCTCTATGTGACAGCTTTAGAGCGATCATTGGGTACCTTTCTTGCTCAGATGAATGATGCTAGGAATGAAATCAGTCTCTACTATCTCAGTCAGACTATGCATGAAGCAGAAACCCTATATTCATGTACTGGGAAGTGCTGCTAAGAATTAATCTTTGTTATTCAGAAGTTGAGACACTACCGGCAACATCACAAGTTTAAATTTCTATCTCGTAATAACCCACTAAAATTTATCATTAGTTGTCCAATGCTTACAGGACGTCTGGCTAGGTGGGTAGTTATTTTGCAGCAATTTGATATCCAATATGTGTCTCAAAAGGAAAAAAAGGGCCAAACTCTGACTGATTTCCTTACTGAACATCCTTCAGTAGAAGATACATCTTTAGAACTGAACTTCCTGATGAAGAATTCTTTTCTATTCAAGATAATCTTTAAACATGCGAAATGTACTTTGATGGTGCTTCCAGAAGTCCAACAGGGAAGAAAATAGAAAATCCTAAATTCCAAAAAGTTGGGTTAGGAATTGTACTTATTTCCCCAGAAAAGGCAGTACTACTTTATTACTTCTCATTATTGGGAGGAAAGACACATAATGAAGCCGAATACCAATCTCTCATCGTAATATTGGAGTTGGTGCTTCAAGTACAAATGAATCACTTAAAGGTGAAAGGTGATTCAGACCTGGTAATCAAACAAGTCAATGAGGATTATTCCATCAGAAAAGAAGAGTTAATCCCTTTGTATGATTATTTCATAGAGTTAATGGCCGAATTTCCTACGTAACCGCCATTTTCTTATGTCCCGCGATCACAAAATTCCCAAGCTGATGCACTGGAAAATATAGCCATAGCTCTGGCAGATCCAAATTGGGACGAGACAATCATCGGTATTGCCCACCATCGTTGAATTTCACCTTATGTTCAAACCAGATCATAGGAAATCAATGAAATTACTCCCATATTTGAACCATATGGTCATACAACAGGATGAATGACACCTATCAAGGAATACCTTCAAAATGGAACACTTTCACCTGATAGAGCCAGGAAAGAACAAGTCCGGACATGTGGTCATTTTTACTCTTTATGATAGCCCAAATCACCCAGAGAAGATTCTATACAAAAGCGGTTTTGATGGAGTTTTCTTTAGTTTCATTGATGGGGAAGAGACAATGGATATCATGAAAGATGTGCGTGCAGGAGTCTGTGGTTCCCATCAATATGGACATAGAGTATCTGATAAAATTCAAAGGCTTGGATACTTTTGGCCTTTAATGATACAAGATTGTGTTGATTTCACGAAGAAGTGTCATTCATGACAAATACATTACAACTTCATTCATCAGCCCCCAGAGTTTCTTCATACATCTAAATACTCGTGGCCATTTGCCACATGGGGAATGGATGTGGTGGGACCTTACCCTTCAGCTACGACCAAGAAGTTTAAGTATATTCTTACTACTTCTAACTTCTATTCCAAATGGGAAGAGGCAATACCTCTCAAAGAAGTTAATTCTAAAATCATTGTTGGTTTCATCAAGACTAACATCATTAACAGATTTGGTGTCCCTCATACCATATTGATGGAAAATGGCACCATCTTCTGTTCATCCGATGTAAGGAAGTTGTATCAAGAATACAACATCAAATCCATCATTCATATCGGTATCATGCAGCAGCCAATGGCCATATAGAAGCCTCTAACAAGACTCTTTCAAACATACTACCAAATATGGTGGATAAAGATAAAAATAATGGCCTAACAAACTCTTCCATGCTTTATGGGCTTATCAGACCACCACCCACATTGCAATGCCGTCAACTCCACATTCATTGGTATATGGAACAGAAGCTGTCTTGCCCATTGAAGTTCAATTACCTTCGCTCAGAGTAGGAATTTTTGATTAGTCATCTACATATGAACAATCTTATAAGTGATTGGATGAATTGGAATGATTAGATGAGAAAATAATATGCACCCTTCACCACATGGAAGTCTATCAGAATCAAATACCATGAGATTTCAACAAAAAAAATTGTCTTTGTTCATTAATTCAGGGAGAATTTGTATTGGTTCTCAGAACTCCAATGATACCAGGAAAGAAACCTCCCAAGAATGATCCAAAATGGGAAGGACCTTACACAATACATAAGGTCTACACAAATGGAGCTGATTCTTGAATCTCAATGGATGGAGAACTCATCACTACTCCAACCAATGACATATTTCTGAAGAAGTATTTTGTATAAGCACAAAATACATCATCTACGGTCCATGCATATGACCTTAAACTATTTTCATTTCTCTTTTCCATTATGACGTTAAACTGTGCCCCTATATTTGTCCTACATGGCGTTAAACTGTGTTGTCCTTGCTGAAATACCTTAAACTGCATAGTCCCTTATGTCCAGCAAGACGTTAAACTACACCATCTCCGGTACTGCATATGACCTTAAACTATCTGCATTTATTTTCATCCAACATGACGTTAACCTATGGAAAAGTTCCTAATACGTCCTATAAGACATTAAACTACATTTTTTCCTTACTGTATGACATTAAACTTCACATTCCCCCTTAATACGTCCTACATGACGTTAAACTGTATTTTCTCCCTGCTACATTGCATTAGACTGTGCAACACCAATAGTCCTCACCACATGAATTTAAACGATATAGTCCCTTCATATGTCCTACATGACATTAAAATGTGCATCGTTAGGGTTATTGCTACCTCTTGTTTCCCACAACGAGTATGAATCACGTGATCTTAGAGTAAACTTCAACGATAACACCCTCTCTGGGCCACTAACCATGCGTATATACCAACACCATTTTTTAGTTCGTTGTTCACAAAAACAACTTCATCACCAATTCATTCTTCATTTGAACTATGAAGACTTTGATCCTTGCCTTCAAGGCTGGGTATATAGGCAACCTCCCAAGGTTCAAGCCCAAAACCAATCTCTTCAGATCTGTTCACCTCCATCTCATACGATGTTGATTCTTGAAGCTAACCCCAAAACCAATCTCTTCACATTGATTCACCTTTGTCCTTACTATATGACGTTAAAATGTATAGCACTTTTTTCTTGTACGACAATAAACTACAACATTATTTGACACCCTCACCTAAGTGGGAAAAATTATTTACATTGATCTCCAATCATGTTATATTCTAAAGACTACATGCAAACATGGAGATCCCCGAACCTTTTATCTTGGGTCAAACCATCATTGCACAAATGTCCCCTCTCACCCTTCACTTGTACGATCCAAATCTATACAGAGGGTATTTCTAGAACTATGTGGGCTTGATTCCCATCCTTATGGGATACGTAGGAACGGTCGAGCACCCCTCAAATCCATCCCCACGTCTTCGGGCCTAACCCCAAATTTTACTTTTAGTCCCCTAGCTAGAAATTCCCCTTATGAAAACACACACTGTGTATTCATTATTATGGTTTGAGCTCTATGACCGTAATCTAAGATTTCCTATACTTTTGTCTCACATGACATTAAACTGTATTTCAAGAAATATGTATGGCTTGATTCCCATCCTTATGGGATACATAGTGAAGTCCAACATCTCAATTCAGGACCCAGACAAAACATGATTATGGATAGCATTGGTCTATGTATTTCTTTAATGCACTGAAAAATACCCATTTTCACGTGTCATACTCCTAACCTTAAATACTTACAAATCTCCATAACCCTTTTCATTACTTATGGTCACAAAATGTCCAATTTCAAAGTGTTCTTTTTCCTGACTATGCAGTATATTCTCTTAGGCGGCCTTGCATAAACAGTCTACATAACATACTTTCAGCCAAAAGATGCTATTATTTGACTATGCATCCAATTCCAATATGTGGACCTGCATAATTCAACCCCCTAATAGGTTTTCTAAATAATGGTAACTTCATTGTTGGGATGAAAACCTCTTTTGTCCTTAGTTGTCTTAACAAAAATATGAAGGGATCCAACAAAATAGCCATCCTTAACATATTTGTCCCATGTTCTTTTTCATGATCTGAAAGTATTCATGTCTATGGTTTATATATCTCTTCCATACACTTGGGTCAGACCTTCGTAGGAGTGACATTCATCTAGTTCGTAGACAATATTTATTGGAAATATCCTCTCCATATTCAAGTACCTCCCTCCAAACAGAAAACTCTATGCTTTGAAAATTTGAATCTCCATAAACATCCACTGGCTTTTTAGCAGTTGAAAAGTAAATTTCTGAGAGTTCTTTTGCCTGACTATGCAGCATGTGCCCTTAGTCGGCCTTTCATAAACAGTCTACATAACAGACTTGTCAGCCAAAAGATGCTATTATTTGACTACTCATCAAATGCCCTTAGGAGGCCCTGCATAATTCAACCCCCTAATGGGTTTGTTAAATAATGGTAACTATATTCTTGGGAACTACTTCTTCTAATACCTTTTATCCCTTTTTCATATTATCCCTCAGATTCAAAATTTCTGAAGTCATATTTTATATTATTGCCTCATACTTGAGTGTGGTAATATGTTTTTACATAAATATTTGAAGGAATTGAGTCAATTTTAGTCCATTCATTCAAAGCTATTTTGACCTTAAACATTAAACTTTTTATGTCCGATGTGCATGAATTTAATCTTCCCACAATAGAAAAGGGAACTCTGAACAAAAGTCAAGTCCCAACTCACTAAACATATATTTCATATGATTTAGGTAATATTGAGAAATTAAAAGATTCAAATTTTATAGGTTTATTTATAATAATCCTAGAATAAAATCAATCTATGCTTACTAGGCCCATTTGCTTAGGTAAAAATTTAAAGAAGGTAGCAAAAGAAAGCATGCACAAATGATTTAAGATGAAAGTGTTTTTCATTTGATGCACAAAAGTTATAAGGAAATCTACAGAATGAAGTCTCTTTTCTTTTCCAAGAATTACAAAAGGCTGTAAACATAAATCTTCATTTGATTTACAGCATCTCGAGCTTCATAAGAAGCCACTTTAAGCTCATGCACTTGACCAACTTCACTCTTTTCATCTTGATGGAGTGCTTTCTTGGCTTCAACAATGGATTTAATATCATTTGTTTGAACTCATTCCAATGAATTGTTCAGTTGGTCAAGTTCCCCAGTAACAGCATCAAACTATTGCTGAAGGTTCATCTGATGGAAAATGATCTCCTGGATCTTATGATTCTACTCCTTTAACTTTGCTGCATAATCAGGCTCAACTCGGGATACTGCACCCTCAAATTTAGTAATATTGGTTGACAATCGTACTCCGGTCAAATCTTGACGGTACTTCCTCTCCTGCTCCCTTCTTAAGATGACTTGTTTTACTGCGGCATGGATCTTTTGACATCCAAAACTGCCAAGTCCCAACATGACAAAGAGAGATGAAATTCATGGGATCTTCGATAACAGATCTTCTAGAGGCACTTCAGATATGATTTTCCATATGTTCTTCCAATGCCTTGCATCGTGAAAACTATATATCCTTTTGTACCTCCAGATCTGATTCAACATCACTGTCACAGGGAGGAATATAATCCTGGATTAATGCACTTAGGGAAGTGCCTTGCTCTGCTCCTTCCCCCTGATCCGTGTTTCATCACTTTCTATTCCCATTGGGGTGGAGGCTGAGGCTTCACATCCAGAAATATCCACTGAAATTTATAGCCCTTCATAATCAATTGAAAGCTCTGGTTCGATTCAAAGAATAAAAAAAGTTGATTTGATGTCTTGAAAATTAAGTACAGTCGCAAAAATTATTATCTCTTACCCAACGGTGGATCAACAACTTGAGAAGGTGACTCCCTGCCTTTCTTAGCTTCGAAATGATTTTCAGGATGAGTTTGAGGAAGCTCTACTGTGTTCAGCTCCACTTGTGCTAATTTCTCTTCTATAGTAGGGTTTTCTGTACCCCCTTCATGCATTGGCAGTTGGGCAGCTTTCTCAGATATATCATCACATTTCAACCGATCATGATCATAAATGTAATAAGAAGTTATTTTTAATAGGAATAAGGATAACACTCATGTCCATAATCTTCTAAATTACATGTTAATTTATAATGATCTAAAAAATATTCAAAATATTTTCCAAGTTCCATCATTACAGCCAATGTTATCTCAGAATCCTAGTTAATCCCACTAGTGGGAGAATTCAATATTTCGTCTTGGTTACCTTTATCCTACAGACTCTAATCGTGGATAGCTTCTTCTGTTAAAATTGCGGCATCTGTTGCAATGGGAAACCAAAGCTCCAGTGCATGGGTTGAACCTAAAGTATTACAGAATGGAAGTCATTTGATGTTTCATTCAAAATTTTATGAATCATTTTTAACATACCAAAAGCATGCTCTTCTCTTCTTGCAACAGTAGTAGGAGGGATACTAGGAACAGACGTTGGATCCTCTCCAGGAGTAGCCATGATAGCCTGAACTTGTGATTTTTCACCACTACCCTCTGTGGTCCTCAAAGGAGGGTCACTCCTCTCCCTCAGAGGGGAAATTGGAGAAGCCCCTACAATCCCAAGAAGTATGATCATCCGTTTCATGTGTAAAGACTCATTATTATCTGAAGGACTTACCACTACTGATAAAGCATTTAGTTGTGGACTTCTTCCTTCGAGGCCTCTGTCTCTTTGGTTTTTTGGGAGTGTCGACAGTCTCCTTTACAGGTACGTGAATTGGAGAATGGAAATCCATGTCCAACTCCTCATCCATGGGTTTATGGATTGAAGATATCTCACCCAACTCGGGAGTAGATTCATTAGCCCCAACGGAAATACCACAAGGGTTATACTGTGGTGAAGGAACCTCAACAGTTCCTTTCTTTACAAGCTGCTGGATGAAGAAAATAATTTCCTTGAGTAACAAATCATTGACTGAAATCAAGTTTCAAATCAAATAAGGAAAGAGACTTACATCTTTAGGATCCACATAATCGTGCCAATCCTCATCTCCGGGACCACCAGTCCCCTTAGTGGCGCCACGATCTATCAATTCCTTCACCCTCTTAGTGACAGGAATGGAATCATCAGCAGAATATATGAGCATTTCCAACTCTCTAATGTAAGCCCTCAATTCATCGGGGTTATACTTATAACAAATATATGTAGTGGCAAGAAGATTCCCTATTCAACGGAGGTGTGGCCCCTCGTACAAATCTAGCCATGCAGTTTCAGCACCACAGTATAAAGTCCTCCATGTCTAGACAACCTCTGGTCATATATTTTCAGTATGTGAAACTGAAGTTTGCGAGGAGGTTCCTACAACCTTAGACTTCAGCTTCTTCCCAGCTTCTGCAACTACAGATATAGAATAATAAAATAAGACTTGTTGTTGTATAAAGTAATGGTGATTAAATTTCCTTAGTGATGTAACTCACTAGGAGTTGATGGAGTGGGTGTTTTTATTCGAACAAGATGACTATATCGGGCACGAGGCCTCGTTGTCGGATGTTGTGCCTCATCATCCCCATCCTGGGAATCCAGCGAATCAGCTCCGGGTGGTGTAGAAGAATCACCTTCCAGATGAAGGGTTTCTTTCTCTACGGTTCTTTTCCATTTCCCCACCTTATAAATCGGCTGATTAAACACCCCTCTAGGGTATGATGTTATCCAGTTCTCGGCATACCATGTACTCAAGTTACATGTTATTGTATCAACTGGTATATCAAACTCTTCCCTGGTCCTCTCCATAGATGTCAACAACCATAGTTTTCGGGCAACCATCAGATGCTGCTCTGACCTGACATGCACAGAGGGAGATACAATAGTCTACTGCAAACACTCGAATTGACGTGCAAATCTGTATGGAGAATAGGCATCGCATATAATCTCTCCGTCAATCTTGGTGGCCCGTACACCATCTCTGTAGGCCAGCATGTATGCCCTCAATTCCAGGCTGGCTGGTCCATCATCAACAAACCGCCCGGTTGGCGGATTTCCATATGGTACGAAATTGAATTCCTTAAACATTCTCATTCTCACCTTTATATCATAGGGGTTAAGGGATAATGGAGCAATTCAATAAAATGCCTGCACTGATGGCCTGAAGGAACTTCCTGGAACCTGTACTCCATTCCGTACATTATATTTCATGATGTGAGTGGCGATCCATCCCCACAAAATATGGAATGGTCCCGCTATTCTCAATGGAGACTTACCTATAAAAACATGGAGTAAGAACCTATGAATCATGGCTAAAATGGGGGTGGCCACCCCAAACATTTTCTTCTCAGCCAACTTGGCTTCCACAAAGAAGGTCCCTGGCCTGATGCCTCCATTCGAATCCCTGACTGGAAAAAGATAAACACTGAGCCACAAGGCCAAGAAGCCTTCCAGACAAGTCTTTTTTGAGATTCTGTGATTTACTTCACATCCCCAATTCTCAAATTCTACTGCTTCCAAGGTCTTCCAAAATGTGCCAAGAGCATCCCTCTTCTCAGTTTTGGGGCAGGTAGTAGGATGAGTACAGGTGGGAACCTTTTCCATCGGCCCCTTTTCCTTCAGCCCCTTCTCCTTCGGCTCCTTCTCCAGCTTCATGGTATGCAACATACTCACCCACTCTTCTGGATTAATATACATTATAGAATGAGTTAAGGAGGTATCTGAACTCATGATCTTGTGAAATATTTTCAATAATTCCCAAGAAAAATCTGGGGTTTTCTCCAAATCATTCCATGTCACCTTGGGAGGGATGAATTCATCATACATGTCACAAAAAATTGGAGCCCCCAAGATCATGTAGACATCCCACAAATAGATTCCTACTTCTCCATGATTTAGATGGAATGAATTGGTTTCTGGGCTTCAGTAGCTAATTATCTCTGGCACAAACTCATCATTTCTATAGACATATGTCTGCACAGCCCTGACAACTTCATATATCGTAGATCCTTTCAAATCCTCGACAAACTCTGCACAGGTTTTTCGCACCCAGTATTCCCACATATAGGTTGGCTTCACACCTCCTCCATGATGGAATTCCC
Organism: Viscum album; assembly: GCA_963277665.1. NCBI lineage: Eukaryota > Viridiplantae > Streptophyta > Magnoliopsida > Santalales > Viscaceae > Viscum > Viscum album. The sequence goes on from OY728120.1 coordinate 2,123,058,550, forward strand.
AACTCTTCTTCTAGCGTTTGGATTGATCCATCTGAGAGTTTCGGAAGATTGAAGGATAACAATGTGGTTGCAGCTCCGTCTTGTGAGGTTTCAGATCTAGCGCACAAGGACAATGATGCATTATATAGGCCTTCTCCACTTTTCAAGTATTTACAAAAAATCCTCCACTAGAGATATTTATTGAAGAAAAATTGGTGTAATTTTGAATCCATGAAATTGGGAGATAGTTCTTTGCCTCTGGAATGCTGACATCTTAAAAATGACCTTACCCATACAAAGTCAAGTAGATGCACTCTAGAAAGTTAATATGATACTTCTTCAAATACATATCCAATTATGGGAGAGTGCTATCACAGAAAGTAAAATAATCATGGCCATCAACATTAATCAAGTCATCAATTCGCTTGCTAGCCAATTCATCATCAGTTTCAATTCTTCTAGGAGCCATTGAATCTGCACAAATGTTGAATAATTGACTCTTAAGTAAGTTTATTTTTCATATAAATTTGTGAATAATTGTGAAAAAATGGCTAAGGAATTAAGGCGCACAAGTCCCAAATTGGCGCGCATGTGTAATTATGTCGCGCAAGTTTTGGCATGTAGGTATCACCACGCAAGTCCAAAATCCTCTATAGTAGCACAACACAAAATGAAGCAGTGGAAAACATAGTAACTTGCGTGGCGAAGGCAACTTGCGTGACGAGAGCTTGGAAGCGTTCAGATTTGGTGATATGCGCGAGGAATGACCGCATATATATAGGCAAGGCCACACCCCTGTGCACCGTAGCCTATGCGACTCACCCTTTCGCACCTCCATTTGTGCGCTCAACACCTGCGCGCCGCCATTTGTGTGCTCAACACCTGTGCACTTCCATTTGCACGCTCAACACTTGTGTTCCACATGTTACTTGGTTTTTATTCTTTACCTCATAGTCACATCCTCATTTCTTTCAGATCTAAGTCTGAGGGGGGACTTTTTCTGATTCTCCTATCTGTCACAAAGTTTAAAACGACTGAAAAAAGGGAATACTTTAGCCCAATTGATTCATCCTTTGAAGAAACATAAAAATTAGACAAAGTCATGAAAAAAGGATTTCTTCCCACTTGGGTCACGCAAGTTTCCTTATGGTCGCACAAGTATACTTGTGCACCGCATAGTGGTCACAAATGTGTCTTTTGCACACCCTCTTTGATTCTCTCTCGGGCTCATCAGTAGATTATAAATACCCTCGGTGGGCCCCCCATTTCAAAGATGGAAAAATTCCAAAACTCATATTTGAGCTCTCGGTGCCCTAGTCTCTTCTAGAAGTCTTTTGAACACTTCTACGGTAATTTTATACCTATAATGGATGATCTAAATAGGGGAAACAAGGCCTATGTGTTGAAATTCATAAACACCTGTGCACCTAGGTGTTTAATCCTTTAAGGGAAATGAAGACACCTGCGCACCGCCTTGTCCCTTCACCAGAACCTGCACGCCCCTCTTTTGTAATCCTTTAGGAATAATACTAAGGGCTTAAGCCAAGCCTCGCCCAAGTATTACCCAAAGGGTTGACCGATGCACAAGTACCCATGTGTCGCGCAGGTATACCTACGCAACCAGGACTTGCACGCCCATGCAGGACTTGTGTGCCTCTCTCTTTTTGGGTGAACCTCCTGCTTATTCACTTGTTTTCGTCAAATCCACCTTTCCTCTTCTAGATTTAGTCTTCAAGGCACGATTCAAATCCATTTATGGCATGTTTCCTTGGTTGGATTCCTTATCTGAAAGGAATTCTGTGGAACATCTATCAAAATATAGTGATTTACACATCTTTTTATCACTAAGGTGAGAGTTTTCATTCATTCAACCTCATCCATTAAGATGAGAGGATCTTTAACCTGGTCCTCCTCCATAGGAGGGAACCCTAGTCTCAAATTCCCAAATAAGGGCATCCTCCTTAAGAGTAAGCTTCAATCATAATTTCCCAAATTTGGGCATCCTCCTTAGGAGTAAGCCCCAAGTTCCCTATTCATTGGGCCTCCTTCTCAAGAGTAATCCCCAGTCTTAATATCTCTGATTTGGGTATCCTCCTTAGGAGTAATCCCCAAGACCCCTAACTTGGGAGTCCCTTCCAGGAGTAATCCCCAGTCTTTATATTCCCAAATATGGGCATCCTCCTTAGGAGTAAGCCCCAATATTAATTTCTCTGATTTGGGTATCCTCCATAGGAGTAAGCCCCAAGTCCCCTAACCTGGGCTTCCTTTTCTAGAGTACTCCCCAGTCTTTAAATTCCCAAATATGGGCATCCTCCTTAAGAGTAAGCCCCAACATCCAAATTCACTTAACCTGGGCCTCCTCCTAAAGAGTAAGCCCCAGTCATAATTTTCTTTAACCTGGGACTCCTTATCAGGAATATTCCCTAAGTCATGTATCCAAATATCCATAAAGCACATATACCCTTATAGACCTTGTTCCCGGGTTTCTTCCATGATGTAAATCCTAATCTTTATCTCTTTGGGTAGTCATACATACATAAGCCCCACGTCATTTCTTATGAAGGGACAATTGTCAGGTTTTACCAATACCTCTGGTTTCGCACACCGAGCATGACTCACGTGAGCTTAGAGAAAAAAAGTAATTATGACACCTTTCTTTGAGCCATCAATCATACATAAACCTCATACTTCTTTACTCGAACTACGTGGGTTCTGTTTCCTTTTCTAAAACAAAGGATACGTAGGTAGCCCATCTGCGGGTATGATCCCAACTCTGAAATATTCTATGTCCTTCTGAATGACAATAAACTTCAATTGCCCTGCTGAGTGTCTTTAAAACCAGTATGGTTATCATAATGACTAAGATATTTCTATATCATTTGTAAAAGGATACCATTTACTAAGAATCTCTAAACAAATACAGATTATTCTATATCGATAATGAACATCGAATACATATAAAAGATTTTCTAAATATCCTACATATTAATCATTGATTGTTAGATCTAAAGGAAAGCACATTTTCATACTTGGTAACTTAATAAGGATTCATTAATATAACGTAAATATATTAAGTGAGTACCAGAGTAGACAATAATTCCCCTCAAAATGGTGTGATGAGTCTGACCTCCCATCCTCTCGACCAATGCAAATTCTTAATCCTCATCAGTCTACGACTAATGGGAACCTACCTTTGGAAAGTAGGTCAAAATGGATATATAATCATTGGATGTTTTCAGTTCTACGAACAAAACCATTAGAAGCCTCTTGGAATGTTTGATACTTAAATCAATGAGGTCATCCCCATTTCCAGAGGAAACAGTATTAAGAAGGATTTAAGGTTCTATATTCTTTCAGGTAGAATATTAATTAAGTATAAATGTCTGCTTATTTCTTTATAATATCTTGATAATTGGACCTTGGGACCTTCTGATCTCATTTTTAATAACAGTACATTGTTTTTTGAATCTTGATTGTTTATATTTGTTAAAACAATGTCTCTTTTAGGTTAAAAATGAATGTTTTTTAACATACAATTCACCCAACTTATAATTGAGTACCTACATCTCATATTTTGATCCTAAAATTGATATCAGAGAAGGTCACTCAGAAACTCATACATATACTTAGTATCATAAGGAATATTTTCATTTCTTAGTTTACTTACACATTTTTTATTCATGAATGTTTTTTTTATATAAACTCTTTATTTAAAAATAAAAACTATAATAACCTATGGAGTGGAAATTTTTTATTTTTGAAATATAGAAGGAATCAATATTGGTTCTATTGACAATATAAACCCATCAAGACCACCAATATTTTATGGTAATGATTATGAGTATCAGAATTATCGAATGAGTACATTTGAAATTAACACTGGAGTTAACAACTTTGTTATGCTTACTAGTGATTGTATGACCCCAGACAAGGTTGTCAGAACTATTACCAACAAAGATAAAAATGAATATCAGCTTAACAATAAGATACACAATACTTTTTTGTGTTCAATGAATAGGAATATATATCCAAATATCGTAATGGGAAGCATCAAGTTTTATTTAGAAGAAACTTGATGTTACATATTTAGGAATATTGAAAATTCTTGAAACTAGAAGTGTTATGCATAGGGATGATTATACGGGTTATTTTCCTTATATAGAACCAATATTTAATGTTCAATAGATATTCATAACTATTGTGATCATTTTAAAATCAGTGTGAGAGAAAGGCTTACATGACGACTTGCTTGTTGAAAATAATATTTATATCATGAAAAATGATTGGGAGTAAAAAAGAGTAGTTATTGATGAGTCTATTAAAGTTACAATAGTTACACATGATGAGATATTTGTGACTCTGTTGAAACATGAGAACAAATTGAAGAAAGATGATTATAATATTAATATGAATAATGGGAGTGTTTCTGTTAGTACTACATCAAATCATATTGAATCCAAGACTCAAGAGAATGTTTCTGAGACAATAATGTATAAGAATGTTATTATTCAATCAGACTCAAGTGAATCTGAATTTCCAGAGAATGAATGAGATAATCAATCTCATAGGATAAAAAATATTAATAGCAAGAAGTATCTTTAGTACATATATAAGAACTAGGATAGGAATGATAAGAATGATTCAGAAGTTACATGTTATGAATTTAAGTAAGCTGTAAATATCACACATGTTAGTCCTAAGATGAAAAGAATGGACAAGAAAGATAGACACTCAAAAAGGAAACAAGGAAGTTATTATAAGTCTAAGGGGAAGATCCTAAAAGAAAATTACATTTGGAGTGCAAGTGGTGGAGACTCATATGTTGAATCTTCTTATATTGAATCTTTTGGATAAAAGAATATTGGTCTTATAGCTAGAATTACTATAGAGAATAACTATCATATTGATATGGTACACACTACTAAATCATTAACCAAAATATATTTAAGTGAGAATTATAATCTTGATGAAAATTATGAATCTTCAATGAAATAATATTCATCAGTATAAGATAATACTTCACCTTGTTCTGAATAAGTATCTAGGTTTTCCAAATTGCATGATAATGAAAATATAATGATCATTATGCAGCCTGAAAAGGGATAAAATAGAATTTATATTTTTAAAAAATAATATCATATCTTTCTAAATATCTTGAATATAAATATTTTGAAATTTTTTCAATTTCAAGAAACCATGATGAAGATAATATTGAGAAGGATAAAGATTCAATGGATCATGAAAAATGTTATTTATAATAAAAATGATTTAGATGAAAACTCAAATAATAATACTACAGAATATGAGGATACAAATTTATTCATTAGACTGAAATCATAAATATTTTCATTAAATAATTTTTCCTCAAACTTTAATCATGGAAAGGATTGTTTTGATAAAATTTATTCACAATTTCTTCCTCTAAGGAATAGTCTTCATTTGATTATTCTCATTCCAAACCAGTTTTTAGTCACAGCTATCTTCTTCCACAAAGTTCCCCTTATTTACTAAGTATAAATGGGGGGATATTGGGAGAAAATTTTTTCTTTGAATAAAACTAAATCCTTAGGTTTTCAAAAATACCACATTTCTAATAAAATGTGGATTGTTATGATTTTATTTTCTAAATTTTCTGGATCCATGATTGTATGGATTCTAAAAGTCTATATATTTCAATTTCAGGACAATAATGGATGTACAAACAAAAATATATTGTACATGGATAGTGGATGTTCCCAGCTCATGACTGGTAACTAAAACATATTTTAAATGTTTATTTTGATGAATGATGGAATAGTCTCTTTACAAGCTGATGCATGAAGAAAATAATTTCCTTGAGTAACAAATCATTGACTGAAATCAAGTTTCAAATCAAATAAGGAAAGAGACTTACATCTTTAGGATCCACATAATCGTGCCAATCCTCATCTCCGAGACCACCAGTCCCCTTAGTGGCGCCACGATCTATCATTTCCTTCACCCTCTTAGTGACAGGAATGGAATCATCAGCAGAATATATGAGCATTTCCAACTCTCTAATGTAAGCCCTCAATTCATCGGGGTTATACTTATAACAAATATATGTAGAGGCAAGAAGATTCCCTATTCAATGGAGGTGTGGCCCCTCGCACAAATCTATCCATGCAGTTTCAGCACCGCAGTATAAAGTCCTCCATGTCTAGAAAACCTCTGGTCGTATATTTTCAGTATGTGAAACTGAAGTTTGCGAGGAGGTTCCTACAACCTTAGACTTCAGCTTCTTCCCAGCTTCTGCAACTACAGATATAGAATAAGAAAATAAGACTTGTTGTTGTATAAAGTAATGGTGATTAAATTTCCTTAATGATGTAACTCACTAGGAGTTGATGGAGTGGGTGTTTTTATTCTAACAAGATGACTATATCGGGCACGAGGCCTCGTTGTCGGATGTTGTGCCTCATCATCCCCATCCTGGGAATCCAGCGAATCAGCTCCGGGTGGTGTAGAAGAATCACCTTCCAGATGAAGGGTTTCTTTCTCGACGGTTCTTTTCCATTTCCCCACCTTATAAATCGGCTGATTAAACACCCCTCTAGGGTATGATGTTATCCAGTTCTCGGCATACCATGTAGTCATGTTACATGTTATTGTATCAACTGGTATATCAAACTCTTCCCTGGTCCTCTCCATAGATGTCAACAACCATAGTTTTCAGGCAACCATCAGATGCTGCTCTGACCTGACATGCACAGAGGGAGATACATTAGTCTACTGCAAACACTCGAATTGACATGAAAATCTGTATGGAGCATAGGCATCGCATATAATCTCTCCGTCAATCTTGGTGGCCAGTACACCATCTCTGTAGGCCAGCATGTATGCCCTCAATTCCAGGCTGGCTGGTCCATCATCAACAAACCGCCTGGTTGGCGGATTTCCATATGGTACGAAATTGAATTCCTTAAACATGCTCATTCTCACCTTTATATCATAGGGGTTAAGGGCTAATGGAGCAATTCCATAAAATGCCTGCACTGATGGCCTGAAGGAACTTCCTGGAACCTGTACTCCATTCCGTACATTTTATTTCATGATGTGAGTGGCGACCCATCCCCACAAAATATGGAATGGTCCCGCTATTCTCAATGGAGACTTACCTATAAAAACTTGGAGTAAGATCCTGTGAATCTTGGCTAAAATGGGGGTGGCCAACCCAAACATTTTCTTCTCAGGCAACTTGGCTTCCACAAAGAAGGTCCCTGGCCTGATGCCTCCATTCGAATCCCTGACTGGAAAAAGATAAACACTGAGCCACAAGGCCAAGAAGCCTTCCAGACAAGTCTTTTTTGAGATTCTGTGATTTACTTCACATCCCCAATTCTCAAATTCTACTGCTTCCAAGCTCTTCCAAAATGTGCCAAGAGCATCCCTCTTCTCAGTTCTGGGGCAGGTAGTAGGATGAGTACAGGTGGGAACCTTTTCCATCGGCCCCTTTTCCTTCAGCCCCTTCTCCTTCGGCTCCTTCTCCAGCTTCATGGTATGCAACATACTCACCCACTCTTCTGGATTAATATACATTATAGAATGAGTTAAGGAGGTATCTGAACTCATGATCTTGTGAAATATTTTCAATAATTCCCAAGAAAAATCTGGGGTTTTCTCCAAATCATTCCATGTCACCTTGGGAGGGATGAATTCATCATACATGTCACACAAAATTGGAGCCCCCAAGATCATGTAGACATCCCACAAATAGATTCCTACTTCTCCATGATTTAGATGGAATGAATTGGTTTCTGGGCTTCAGTAGCTAATTATCTCTGGCACAAACTCATCATTTCTATAGACATATGTCTACACGGCCCTGACAGCTTCATATATCGTAGATCCTTTCAAATCCTCGACAAACTCTGCACAGGTTTTTCGCACCCAGTATTCCCATATATAGGTTGGCTTCACACCTCCTCCATGATGGAATTCCCAACTCTTCTTCTAGCGTTTGGATTGATCCATCTGAGAATTTCGGAAGATTGAAGGATAACAATGTGGTTGCAGCTCCGTCTTGTGAGGTTTCAGATCTAGCGCACAAGGACAATGATGCATTATATAGGCCTTCTCCACTTTTCAAGTATTTACAAAAATTCCTCCACTAGAGATATTTATTGAAGAAAAATTGGTGTAATTTTGAATCCATGAAATTGGGAGATAGTTCTTTGCCTCTGGAATGCTGACATCTTACAAATGACCTTACCCATAAAAAGTCAAGTAGATGCACTATAGAAAGTTAATATGATACTTCTTCAAATACATAGCCAATTATGGGAGAGTTCTATCGCAGAAAGTAAAATAATCATGGCCATCAACATTAATCAAGTCATCAATTCGCTTGCTAGCAAATTCATCATCAGTTTCAATTATTCTAGGAGCCATTGAATCTGCACAAATGTTGAATAATTGACTCTTAAGTAAGTTTATTTTTCATATAAATTTGTGAATAATTGTGAAAAAATGGCTAAGGAATTAAGGCGCACAAGTCCCAAATTGGCGCGCATGTGTAATTATGTCGCGCAAGTTTTGGCATGTAGGTATCACTGCGCAAGTCCAAATACCTCTATAGTAGCACAACACAAAATGAAGCAGTGGAAAACATAGTAACTTGCGTGGCGAAGGCAACTTGCGTGACGAGAGCTTGGAAGCGTTCAGATTTTGTGATATGCGTGAGGAATGACCGCATATATATAGGCAAGGCCACACCCCTGTGCACCGAAGCCTATGCGACTCACCCTTTCGCACCTCCATTTGTGCGCTCAACACCTGCGCGCCGCCATTTGTGTGCTCAACACCTGTGCACTTCCATTTCCACGCTCAACACTTGTGTTCCACATGTTACTTGGTTTTTATTCTTTACCTCATAGTCACATCCTAATTTCTTTCAGATCTAAGTCTGAGGGGGGACTTTTTCTGATTCTCCTTTCTGTCACAAAGTTTAAAACGACTGAAAAAAGGGAATACATTAGCCCAATTGATTCATCCTTTGAAGAAACATAAAAATTAGACAAAGTCATGAAAAAAGGATTTCTTCCCACTTGGGTCACGCAAGTTTCCTTATGGTCGCACAAGTATACTTGTGCACCGCATAGTGGTCACAAATGTGTCTTTTGCACACCCTCTTTGATTCTCTCTCGGGTTCATCAGTAGATTATAAATACCCTCGGTGGGCCCCCCATTTCAAAGATGGAAAAATTCCAAAACTCATATTTGAGATCTCGGTGCCCTAGTCTCTTCTAGAAGTCTTTTGAACACTTCTACGGTAATTTTATACCTATAATGGATGATCTAAATAGGGGAATCAAGGCCTATGTGTTGAAATTCATAAACACCTGTGCACCTAGGTGTTTAAACCTTTAAGGGAAATGAAGACACCTGCGCACCGCCTTGTCCCTTCACCAGAACCTGCGCGCCCCTCTTTTGTAATCCTTTAGGAATAATACTAAGGGCTTAAGCCAAGCCTCACCCAAGTATTACCCAAAGGGTTGACCGATGCACAAGTACCCATGTGTCGCGCAGGTATACCTACGTGACCAGGACTTGCACGCCCATGCAGGACTTGTGCGCCTCTCTCTTTTTGGGTGAACCTCCTACTTATTCACTTGTTTTCGTCAAATCCACCTTTCCTCTTCTAGATTTAGTCTTCAAGGCACGATTCAAATCCATTTATGGCATGTTTCCTTGGTTGGCTTCCTTATCTGAAAAGAATTCTGTGGAACATCTATCAAAATATAGTGATTTACACATCTTTTTATCACTAAGGTGAGAGTTTTCATTCATTCAACCTCATCCATTAAGATGAGAGGATCTTTAACCTGGTCCTCCTCCATAGGAGGGAACCGTAGTCTCAAATTCCCAAATAAGGGCATCCTCCTTAAGAGTAAGCTTCAATCATAATTTCCCAAATTTGGGCATCCTCCTTAGGAGTAAGCCCCAAGTTCCCTATTCATTGGGCCTCCTTCTCAAGAGTAATCCCCAGTCTTAATTTCTCTGATTTGGGTATCCTCCTTTGGAGTAATCCCCAAGACCCCTAACTTGGGAGTCCCTTCCAGGAGTAATCCCCAGTCTTTATATTCCCAAATATGGTCATCCTCCTTAGGAGTAAGCCCCAATATTAATTTCTCTGATTTGGGTATCCTCCATAGGAGTAATCCCCAAGTCCCCTAACTTGGGCTTCCTTTTCTAGAGTACTCCCCAGTCTTTAAATTCCCAAATATGGGCATCCTCCTTAAGAGTAAGCCCCAACATCCAAATTCACTTAACCTGGGCCTCCTCCTAAAGAGTAAGCCCCAGTCATAATTCTCTTTAACCTGGGACTCCTTATCAGGAATATGCCCTAAGTCATGTATCCAAATATCCATAAAGCACATATACCCTTATGGACCTTGTTCTCGGGTTTCTTCCATGATGTAAATCCTAATCTTTATCTCTTTGGGTAGTCATACATACATAAGCCCCACGTCATTTCTTATGAAGGGACAATTGTCAGGTTTTACCAATACCTCTGGTTTCGCACACCGAGCATGACTCACGTGAGCTTAGAGAAAAAAAGTAATTATGACACCTTTCTTTGAGCCATCAATCATACATAAACCTCATACTTCTTTACTCGAACTATGTGGGTTCTGTTTCCTTTTCTAAAACAAAGGATACGTAGGTAGCCCATCTGCGGGTATGATCCCAACTCTGAAATATTCTATGTCCTTCTGAATGACAATAAACTTCAATTGCCCTGCTGAGTGTCTTTAAAACCAGTATGGTTATCATAATGACTAAGATATTTCTATATCATTTGTAAAAGGATACAATTTACTAAGAATCTCTAAACAAATACAGATTATTCTATATCGATAATGAACATCGAATACATATAAAAGATTTTCTAAATATCCTACATATTAATCATTGATTGTTAGATCTAAAGGAAAGCACATTTTCATACTTGGTAACTTAATAAGGATTCATTAATATAACGTAAATATATTAAGAGAGTACCATAGTAGACAATAATTCCCCTCAAAATGGTGTGATGAGTCTGACCTCCCATCCTCTCGACCAATGCAAATTCTTAATCCTCATCAGTCTACGACTAGTGGGAACCTACCTTTGGAAAGTAGGTCAAAATGGATATATAATCATTGGATGTTTTCAGTTCTACGAACAAAACCATTAGAAGCCTCTTGGAATGTTTGATACTTAAATCAATGAGGTCATCCCCATTTCCAGAGGAAACAGTATTAAGAAGGATTTAAGGATCTATATTCTTTCAGGTAGAATATTAATTAAGTATAAATGTCCGCTTATTTATTTATAATATCTTGGTAATTGGACCTTGGGACCTTCTGATCTCATTTTTAATAATAGTACATTGTTTTTTGAATCTTGATTGTTTATATTTGTTAAAACAATGTTTCCTTTAGGTTAAAAATGAATGTTTTTTAACATACAATTCACCCAACTTATAATTGAGTATCTAAATCTCATATTTTGATCCTAAAATTGATATCAGAGAAGGTCACTCAGAAACTCAAACATATACTTAGTATCATAAGGAATATTTTCATTTCTTAGTTTACTTACACATTTTTTATTCATGAAAGTTTTTTTTATATAAACTCTTTATTTAAAAATAAAAACTATAATAACCTATGGAGTGGAAATTTTTTATTTTTGAAATATAGAAGGAATCAATATTGGTTCTATTGACAATATAAACCCATCAAGACCACCAATATTTTATGGTAATGATTATGAGTATCATAATTATCGAATGAGTACATTTGAAATTAACACTGGAGTTAACAACTTTGTTATGCTTACTAGTGATTGTATGACCCCAGACAAGGTTGTCAGAACTATTACCAACAAAGATAAAAATGAATATCAGCTTAACAATAAGATACACAATACTTTTTTGTGTTCAATGAATAGGAATATATATCCAAATATCGTTATGGGAAGCATCATGTTTTATATGGAAGAAACTTTATGTTACATATTTAGGAATATTGAAAATTCTTGAAACTAGAAGTGTTATGCATAGGGATGATTATACGGGTTATTTTACTTATATAGAACCAATATTTAATGTTCAATAGATATTCATAACTATTGTGATCATTTTAAAATCAGTGTGAGAGAAAGGCTTACATGACGACTTGCTTGTTGAAAAAAAATTTATATCCTGAAAAATGATTGGGAGTAAAAAAGAGTAGTTATTGATGAGTCTATTAAAGTTACAATAGTTACACATGATGAGATATTTGTGACTCTGTTGAAACATGAGAACAAATTGAAGAAATATGATTATAATATTAATATGAATAATGGTAGTGTTTCTGTTAGTACTACATCAAATCATATGGAATCCAAGACTCAAGAGAATGTTTCTGAGACAATAATGTATAAGAATGTTATTATTCAATCAGACTCAAGTGAATCTGAATTTTCAGAGAATGAATGAGATAATCAATCTCATAGGATAAAAAAGATTAATAGCAAGAAGTATCTTTAGTACATATATAAGAACTAGGATAGGAATGATAAGAATGATTCAGAAGTTACATGTTATGAATTTAAGTAAGCTGTAAATATCACACATGTTAGTCCTAAGATGAAAATAATGGACAAGAAAGATAGAAACTCAAAAAGGAAACAAGGAAGTTATTATAAGTCTAAGGGGAAGATCCTAAAAGAAAATGACATTTGGAGTGCAAGTGGTGGAGACTCATATGTTGAATCTTCTTATATTGAATCTTCTGGATAAAATAATATTGGTCTTATAGCTAGAATTCCTATAGAGAATAACTATCATATTGATATGGTACACACTACTAAATCATTAACCAAAATATATTTAAGTGAGAATTATAATCTTGATGAAAATTATGAATCTTCAATGAAATAATATTCATCAGTATAAGATAATACTTCACCTTGTTCTGAAGAAGTATCTAGGTTTTCCAAATTGCATGATAATGAAAATATAAAGATCATTATGCAGCATGAAAAGGGATAAAATAGAATTTATATTTTTAAAAAATAATATCATATCTTTCTAAATATCTTGAATATAAATATTTTGAAATTTTTTCAATTTCAAGAAACCATGATGAAGATAATATTGAGAAGGATAAAGATTCAATGGATCGTGAAAAATGTTATTTATAATAAAAATGATTTAGATGAAAACTCAAATAATAATACTACAGAATATGAGGATACAAATTTATTCATTAGACTGAAATCATAAATATTTTCATTAAATAATTTTCCCTCAAACTTTAATCATGGAAAGGATTGTTTTGATAAAATTTATTCACAATTTCTTCCTCTAAGGAATAGTCTTCATTTGATTATTCTCATTCCAAACCAGTTTTTAGTCACAGCTATCTTCTTCCAGAAAGTTCCCCTTATTTACGAAGTATAAATGGGGGGATATTGGGAGAAAATTTTTTCTTTGAATAAAACTAAATCCTTAGGTTTTCAAAAATACCACATTTCTAATAAAATGTGGATTGTTATGATTTTATTTTCTAAATTTTCTGGATCCATGATTGTATGGATTCTAAAAGTCTATATATTTCAATTTCAGGACAATAATGGATGTACAAACAAAAATATATTGTACATGGATAGTGGATGTTCCCAGCTCAGGACTGGTAACTAAAATATATTTTAAATGTTTATTTAGATGAATGATGGAATACTCTCTTTTAGAGACAATGATCAATGAGATATTGTTGGTATAGGTAACATCATTTCTCTTGAAAAAGTCTTACTTTCAAATTAATGGATATATTATTGTACAATTCATTAGAAAACAAGCACAACTTGATGTTATTTTTACAAAATCATTACCTTTTGATATATTATAATACAATAAAAAATATCATGTAATTATAATTATAAGGTAATCATTAGTACCTACATTTTCTTAAAACAATATCTTAATATTATTATTATCCATTTCATAGGGGGGTACATTTGCTTTCCTTAAAAAAATTGGAACCTAAAAAAAAAATTCTGAACCTGAAAATGAATTTGGAACCATAAAATTTTTTTTTGGATCATTAACAAAAAAATTAAAAACATAAAAAAAATTCAGAACCCTACTAAAATATTTTTTAACCTTACAAAAAAATTTCTAATCCTTAAAAAATTGTTTTGGAACCTTACCAAAATTTTCAGAACCTTAAAAAAAATGTATCCTTAACAATAGTTTCTTGAACCATAAAAAGTGTTATCGAAGCCTATAATAAGTTTACAGAATATAAAAAACATTTCAATCTCTTTGATTTCAATGATGAATTTTATATAATACTAAAAAATATTTTTACAACTTTAAAAGGTTAATTTTCTTACTTATTACTTATTATCGTTCAATTCAATTTGTTGGCATTTCAATATTTTTTAAGAAAACCATTAATGGATTCATATTTCCTTAAATCCTTATTATTTCCTTAATTCCTCTAATTATTGGTACCTATAAACCTTCGTCGACTAAATATCAACTATCATATCAGATAAGTTCAATATCAACAGAAAACAATTCGCAAAGAATCGGAGGACAATCAAAAAAAAACTTTAGCTAAATTTCTCAGAGAATATGAAGGTAGATAATGAAATTCAGAACCATGAAGATAAATATTTTTATGAGAAATTAAAATACCTTTCACATCATGAGAAATAGCTCTAGTCACATAAATATTATTTGGTTAAGAAACTAAATTATGAGGACAATAATGTTAAGTCTCGTGATGATAATATTAAGTATCAAGAGGAGAAGATTTTAGTCCAAGAAGAAATGATCCAGAAACATGATAACAGGATTCAAGATGAGGAATTTCTCCTAGCTAGGATTCTTGATGATAAGAAATAGTTGATGAATTTTAGGGTTTTAGTAAAAAAATAACTCCAATGAAATAATGATTTCATTATAATATGACCTTTTCAGGTAGAACCCATTTAATTATCAATTTCTCTTATCCATTGTTTTATATTGTATATTTCCTAACATTTTTTTTGGTAAAATATACTTCCCTCCATATATTTCTAAAAATAAAAAAGGGGGAGAAGGGGGAAGATGATATAAAATAAATATAAATCTAAGGAAGATAATATCAAATTTAGGGGGATATGAAATAAAGCAGACATACTTACTAAAAGGGGGAGATGTTTCAATAAGAAAAGATGAAAATTTCATTTAGTAAATAATATTATCCTTAGTGGGTCAAAACCTAATGGGTAGTTAGCTGTATTTAGTGATAGACATAAACTTATAAATAGATATGTATTTCATTCAATTTTCAATATAAATACTTTCCCATAAAAATATTCTTTTTTTAAAACATTGATTGTGATTTCCAAATAGGGTTATATTTTTTAGACAAAACTAGCATATGAATTTTTCATACCTTTATGGTTTTCACAATACTAATTAGAATCTATATTCAAATGAAAAATTGGATACATGTGCATATAATTCGAATCAATGTATTTAATAGATTCCATATCACTCAAAAAAACTAATTCTGAATCAGCAAATTTCTTATATTTTGAGTTTCTCAGAAAAACCAATTCTGAATCTGCACATTTCATAGATTCCGAATTGCTTAGAAAACTGATTCTGAATCAGTGCATTTCTTGGATTCCAAATCCCCCAAAAAAAACTAATTCCAAATCAGTTTATTTAATATATTTTTAATTTCTAAAAAATGATTCTGAATTAGTTCATTTCATAGATTCTGAATCGCTAAGAAAACCGGATTGTGAATCACATTGTTTCGTAGATTATGATTCCCAATAATATTCAGATCTTATTTTCAACGTTTCTTATCTGGGATCTGATTTTTTATCATTCCTTGAGATTCTATATTTCATTAATGTTATGATTTTATATCTATTTTAAAAATTAAATATTTTCATTAATTTTATGAAATTTATAATTTTCATAATGTTTCTATATTTTCTTAAAATTATAATTTTTTTATCTTTCTTAAAGTTTCTATATTTCCTTAATATTATGTTTTTCATAATTTTCTTAAATATTATATTTTTCCTTAATGTTAAAAGGTCATAAATTTATTAATGATTCTATATTTCATTAATGTTATCGTTTTTATAATTTACCTAAAGAATATATGTTTCCTTAATTTTACGATTTCATAACATCCTTAATGTTATGATATTTCATTAATGTAATGTTTTTAAAACATTATCAATGTTCATGAATTTCCATAATGTAATGTTTTAATAACAATCTTAATGTTACTGCATTTCCTTAATTTAATGTTTCATATAAACAGATTCTTACATATTCCATGATAATGTTTCTAATAATATATTTCCTTATACTTATGATAAATCTCATACATATTACATTCATAATGAGGCATTACAGTTTCTATTGGCGGTTTTAAGGTTTTCACTTGGTTTTTTGGGTTTTTAGAAATTGTATTGTTTTTATGGTTTTCGGGATTTTAGATTTTTAGTGTTATTATGATTTTTAGGGATTTTACATTTTTTTGGTTTTTAGTGGTTTTTATGGTTTATTAAGGTTTTAAAGATTTTAGGGTTTTTATGTGTTTTAGTCTATTTTATGATCTTTATGGATTTTGTTACTATTCTTAGGGTATTATGGGGTTTAATGGTTTTTTTATTTTTTTTATAGTTTTTAGGGTTTTTAGGATCCTCTATGATTTTTATGGTTTTGTTCTATATGCATTTTTTGGGATTTTTAGGGTCCTCTAGGGGGTTTTCTAGTCTTTGAGGATTTTCATTGAATTTTAAGTTGTCTTGAGGTAATTTAGGGGGATTTAGTAAGCTTTAGGGGTTTTGGGTTTTTAGGGTCTTTTAGGGATTTTAAGGGATTTTTTATTTTTTTGGGTTTTAGGTTTTTAGTGGTGTTAGGGTGTTAGGGTTTTAGGGGATTTAGGGTTCCTATATATTCTTTTAGGCCTTCTTAGGGGTTTTGTGTTTTTTTGGTTTAATTAATGGTTTTTTTGTGTCTTGTTAGACATTCTATTGTATTTTAGGATACTTTTAGGTGTGTTTGGGAATTTTTAGTGGGTTTAGGGTATTTTTAATAGTTGTAGGGGTTTGGTGTCTTTTAGGGGATTAATTATATTTAGGGGTTTTTTGGAATTTTTATAATTTTTTGATTGTTTGGTGTTTTAGGGTTTTTTTTCTATGACACTTAGGGTCTCATGGATTTGGTGGTTTATTTTTATTTTTTGGAGTTGTTATGTTTTTATGGGTTATAAGGTATTTTTTTGGGTTTTATAGATTTAAGGGTTCTGGTAATTTTTAGGTTTGTTTTTGGGTTTTTAGTGTTTTCTGAATTTTATGGTTTTTCAATTTTTAGGGTATTTTAGGGGGTTTTGGGTCTTTTACATTCTTTTTCGGATGTCTGAGGTTCTTTTAGAATTTTTTTGAGTTTTGGTGATTTTAGGGGGGTTTAGGGGTATTAAGGGTTTAAATGATTTCTATTGTTTTAGTGTTTTTTGGTTTTTAGTCTTCTAGGGGTTTTTAGATTATTATTGGTTTGTAGGGGTTTTGTGTTTTTAAGGGTTCTGGGTCCTTTTAGTGTTTTTGGGTATTTTATTTGGTTTTTCATGTTTTTTGTATTTTTTTGGATTTTAGAGTTTGGTCAGTTTTTTTGAGTTTTATTTGATTTTAGGTTCTTTAAGTATTTTATTTAGGTTATTTTATTTTTTTGGGGTTTTGGTGGGTTTTAATTGTTTTTTGGTGATTTTTAGGTATTTATATTTTTTTATGGAGTGTTTTGGATTTAAGGATGTTCAGTGTATATTTAAGAGTTTTTATGGGGTTTAGGAACTTTTTAGGGTTTTGGGTGATTTATAGGAATTTTTGAGTTTTTATTTGGTTTTTTAGATTTTTAGTGTTTTGGGAGGTTTTATTGATATTTTTGAGTATTTTGTGTTTTCAGGGGTTGTAAGGGATTTATTTGTATTTAGAGATTTTTTTTCATATTTTTCAGGGATTTTTATGATTTTTTGGATCTTTTATGTTTTTTTGTTTTTAAGTACTTTAAGTGGTTTAAAGGTTTATAGAGCCATGGGGGGAGGTTTTGTGAATTTTTTGTTCCATTAGTGTATTCTGGGTTTTTTGGGCTCTTTAAGGTTTTTTATATGGTTTAGGGATTAGGGTGTATGGTTATGGATTCAAGGTGTATGGTTTATAGTTTAGTGTGTGGGGTTTAAGGTTTAGGTTATATGGTACACGGTATATGGTGCACGTTTTAGTGTGTAGGGTATTGTGTTTATGGTGTAGGATTTGGGGTTTCAGTCTAGGGTATTGGGTTTTGGGTATTGGATTCTGGGTTTAGGGTGTACAATATATAGTTTTAAGTGTATGTTATAGGGTTTTGGGTGCATGGTTCAGTGTATTGTGTGTAGGGTCTTATGGTTTTAAGTTTTTTATTGGGTTTTAGGGGTTTTATGGTTTTTGGGGGGTTTTGGGTTTTTCTAGGGTTTTTGGAATTTTGGGGTTTTTATGTTTGTAGGTGGTTTTAGGTGGTCTTAGAGTTTTTTATGGTTTTTAGGTGATTATAGTTTTTTAATTATTTTAATTATATTTTTTGGATTTAATGGGTTTTAGGGGTTTTCAAGTGTTTTCCATTTTTTTGGTTCTATAGGGTTTTTTAATTTTGGTTGGTTTTAGTATTTTGGGTTTATATTATATTTAGTGTTTTTTGTGGTTTTATGGGATTTTAGGTTTCTAGAGATTTTAGGGTTCTTTGTGGTTTTTAGGTATTCATAGGGGTTTTATTGGGTTTTTAGTGTTTTTAAGGTTCTTTAGTCATGTGGTGGATTTTAGTGTTTTAATGGGTTTTATAGTTTTTAGGGTTTTTATGGGATTAGGGTCCTTTATGTCTTTTAGGATGTTTTTGGTTTTTGGGTTTTTAGTGTTCTTAAGTGTTCCATGGTTTTTATTGGTTTTAGGTTGTTCATGATTTTTTAATGATTTTTGGGTTTTTAGGGTTTTTGGGTTTTTGGTTTTTTTGGAGATTTGAGGGGTTTTTGGGCTATTTGGGCAAGGAAGATTTGACGGTCGGGCTATTCACATTTTTGGGATATTTTGTGTTTTTATATTTTTCTCGGATTTTATGGACTTTTATGGTTTTTTTATGGTGCATTCTGTGATGGTGGGATGGTCAATGAGTTCTTGTTATGGAGAATTTGAGGTGATGTAGGTGAACTCAAATGTTTGGGTGAAAGACTCAAGGAGGCTCGTTGCTCGAGTTTTCATGAACCAAGGAGATTTAGCGCTGATGGGATCGATGAATGGATCCTTTTGAATATCAAATTTGGAATCTGTTGTTGATTGTTCAATTCGGTTTAAATTTTGAAATCTAGTGGTTGGATTTGAGTCTGGATTAATTTTATGTTACCACATAACCATAAAGAGTCTCTTTGAAACTAAAAAAATGAATTTGGATTTAGTGGTTCCTTCATGAATTCTCAAAGTATTATCATCTATTTATGGTTTTTTTGTGGTTTATTTGGGGGTTTATGGTATTTTTGACTCTTTTAGTTTTTAGGTGTTTTCAGGTTTTCAATTTTTATGGTTTTAGGGGAATTTGGGGATTTTAGGGTTTTAGAGGTTTTAGGTTTTAATGGGGTTTTGGGATTTAGGTATTTTTAATGTTTTTACTGTATTTTAGTGGCTTTATGGTTTTTAGGGTTTTTAGGGATTTTTTGTTTTTTTAGTTTTTTTGGGGTTTTAGGAATTGAGGGGTTTAAAGGTGTTTTTTACATTTTTAGTGGTCTTGGATTTTTTATTGGATTTTTGTTTTTTAAGGGTTTGGGGGGTCTTAGGGTCCTTTAATGTTTAATTATTTTTAAAAGTATTTAGGTATTTTCGGTTATAATGGAACTTTCATGTTTTATATGGTTCTTTTAAGGGTTTAGGGGTTTTTTGGGTATTTATTGGTTTTAGGGGATTTGGGGAATTTAATGTTCAATATTTTTATGTATTTTATAGTTTTCATGGTATTTAGGGTTCTAGGTGTTTTTACGGAGTTCTATGGTTTTTACGATTTTAGTGGCTATCATGGTTTTCTTTGGAGTTTTGGGTTTTTAGTGTTGTTAAGGGGTTTTTAGGGTTTTCATGGGGTTTTATAGTTTTTTTTGTGGTTTTAGAGTTTTCAGATTTGTTTTAGTGTTTTTAGGGATTTTGTAGTTTTTTATTGTTTTTAGGGTCTTTCTGGGGTCGTTATCATTTTTAGGGATTTTTTTTATTTTTTAGTATTTTTAATTTTTTTTTGGTTTTTGGGGTTTTATTTGGTTTTTAGGGTCATTAAGGCTTTTATCGTTTTTATTGGTCTTATCATTATTCACAGTTTTTAGGGTTTTTATGGTTTCTTGGGTATTAGGGTTTTTTCATATTTTAATAGTTTTTAGGGTTTTCAAGGGTTTGAATGTTTTTTGTGTTTTAAGAATTTTTAGGCATTTTAGTAATTTAGGGGGTTTTATGGGTGTTACGGATTTTATATTTTTTTGTTTTTTTTTGGAATTTTTAGTATTTTAAGGTTTTTAGGGTTTTTAGGGGTTTCTAGGTTTCTTTTAGGTTTGAATGTTTTAAGGGTTTTTTGGATTTTTAGTGTTCTTAGGGTTTTAATGCGTTTTTAGGGTGTTTTAGGGATTTTGAGGTTTTTATTGTTTTTTGTTATTTTAGGAATTTATGGTATTTAGGTTTTTTTAGTGATTTTTGGGATTTTAGGCTCTTTTGGTTTTTTAGGGATTCTTTTCGTTTTAGGGTTTTTTGGAATGTTTTTTAGATTTTTAGGGGTTTGTTGGGATTTAGGGCATTGAAGTTGTTTTATGGTTTTTAGGTTCCTTTAGGGGTATTTTAGGGTAGCGTAGGGTTTTTTTTGGGGGGGGGGAGTTTTATAAGTTTTATTGGGTTTTAAGATTTTTATTGTTTTAGGGGTTTTAGTTCATTTTTTTTGTTTTTAGGATTTTTATGTTTTTATAAGATTTTAGATTTTTAGAGTTTTAGTTTTTTAGTTTTTTTATGATTTATAGTTACTAGGTTTCTTTTGTGGGATTTTAGAGTTACTATATTTTTTTAGTGTTTTATTATTTTAGGATTGTTTTATGGTTGTTTTTTGGGGTTTTAGAGTTTTTTAGGGTATTTGTGGTTTTTTAGATTTTTATTTTTTTGTAGGTTTTTAGAGGATTTATGGATCTTTTTTATTTTTAGAGTTTTCAAGGAATTTTAGGCTTTTTAGAGTTTTTAGGATATTACGAGTTTTAGGGATTTTAGTGTTTTTATTGAATTTGTAGGGGTTCTTAGTGTATTTAGGGTGTTTAGGGTTTAAAATGATTTTTTGGTGTTTTTAAATGTTTTTAGGGAATTTATTATTTTAAGGGTTTTTAGGGTTTTAGAGTTTTATAGGGTTTTTTCAGTTTTTTGGGTCATTTTAGCATTTTTAGGATTTATGGTTTTGAGTGCAGGGTATATGGTTAAGGGTGTAATTTATAGGTTTCAGGGAGTTGGGTATATGTATTATGGCATTGGGTATGGGGTTTATAGTGTAGGGATTATATTTCAGGGAGTAAGTTGTAGGGTTTAGTGTTTAGGTTTTAGGGTGTAGGGTAAAAGTTTTAGGGTGGAGGGTTTAAGGTTTAAGGTGTAGGGTATTATTTTTATGTTTCCATGTTTAGGGTCTAGAGTTTAAGGTATGGGTTTTAGGGTGTAGAGATTATGGTTTATGGTGTAGGGTTTAGGGTTTAGGGTGTGGGATATAGGGATTATGGTGAAGGGTTTACGGTATAGAGTATAGGATGTAATGTATAGGGTGTAGGTTTTATGTTTTAGGGTTCAAGGTACATGATATAGGGTTTAGGGTGTAGGGTTTAGGGTTTATGGTGTGTGGTATAGGTTGAGGGTGTTTTGTTAAGGGTTTAGTTATAGGATTATGGTTTATGGTGTAGGGATTAATATTTATGATTTTGGAATAGGTAATGGTGTGTTTTTATTAGGGTTTAGGTGTAGGGTACATGGTTAGGGATTTAGGGTTTAAGGTTTAGGTTTTAAGGTAAAGGGTTAGGGTGTAGGGTTTAAGGTTTAGGGTGTAGGGTAATGGGATTTGGGGTTTGGGATTTGGATTTCGTGTTGTGAGTTTTGGGTATAGGGAATCAGGTGTAAGGTTTAGGGTTAAGTTTTAGAGAAGGGGTTTAGCATTTATGGAATGAGGTAAATAAATGATGGGGTAGGGATTAGGGTTTAGGGTTTTAGGTATAAGGTTTTAGAGTTTTTTAGGTTTTTTAGGGCTTTTAAGGATTTTCGGGGTTTCTAATTGTTTTCTAGCATTTTCAGGATTTTAAAGGTGATGGGTTCTTTATCGTTATGTTTTTAAGGGTTTTAGGGATTTTTTTGTATTTTTAGGATTTTTAACTATTTTAAGGTATTTTAAGGGAATTTGTGGATTTATGGTATTTATTTTTTTTGGGGTTCTTATGGTATTTAAAATTTTCATATTGGTTTTAAGGTTTTGAGTGTTTATAGGATTTTTGAGTCATTATGGGTTTTTATATTTTTTAGTGTTTTTTGGGGTTTTATGAGTTTTTATGGGTTTGTGGTTAGAGTATTTTAATTATTTTTAGTGTTTTAGGTTTTTTATGGATTTTTAATGTTTTTTAGAGTTTTAGGGATCTAGGAATTCCTAGGTATTTTTAGGTATTTTTTATTTTTTGGACTTAATTGAGGTTTTAGTGTTTTAGAGTCATTTTAGGGGGTTTAATGATTTTATTGATTTTAATTTTTTTAGGTTTTCTTTTGAGATTTTAGGTCTTTATGGTTTTTAGGGTTTTAGATTTTAATGGTTTTTAGGGTTGTAGAGTTTTTAGGCGGTTTTATGAGTTGTTTAGTTATTTATTTTCCTTTTAGAATCTTTTAGTGGTTTTGGGGTTTTAGGGTATTTTAGGAGTTTAGGGTTTTTAGGTTCTTTTATTGTCTTGGGGGTTTTAGGGACTTTAATTAGTTTTTGGGTTTCTTTGGGGGTTTTAGGTTTTTTTATTTTTATGGATTTAATGTTTTTAGGGGTTTTGGGGGATTTATATTTTTACGTATTTTTCGAGTATTTTTAGATTTTTATGGATTTATATTTTAATATCATTTACGGGTTTAGGGGATTTATGGTTTTTTGGAGTTTTTTGTTTTGAATTTTTAGGGTTCTTGGGTTTTTAAGGGTTTTAGGGGGTATTGGGGTTTTATAGGTTTTTAGGAGGTCTATGTTTTTAGGGTTTTTAGGTCCATTTATGGTTTTTTTGGATGTTTTAGGGCCTATTTCGAGTTCTTGGGGTTTGGGGGTTTTAGAGGTTTTATAGGGGTTTAAGTGTTTCCTCTGTTTTTTAAGGGTTCATGGTAACTTAATTTTTTATGGGTATTATGGACTTTTGAATTTCATGGCTATTTTAGGGTCCTTTATTGTTTTAGGGGTTCTTAGGATCCTCTAGGGATTTTAGGTTCCCTCATAGTTTATTATGGTTTATAGTATCCCTTATAGTATAATGGGGTTGTTTATGGGATTTTAGGCTCCTTTAGGTGTTTAAGGGTGTTCTGGTCATTTAAAATATTTTTTGGGGTACTTAATTTTTTTATTTTTCTTTATATACTTTTATGGTTTTAGATAATTTTTAATTCGTTTATGTTTTTAAGGATCCTTAGTGAGTTTTGGGGGTATTTAGGGTTTTATGGTGTTTTAGTGGTTTTAGGGTTTTCAGGGTATTTTACATTGTTAGAAGTTTTCTGGACTTTTAAAGGTTTTTTGGGATTTTTGTGACTTTTAATTGGTGTTAGGGTTTTTAGGGTTTTAAAGGGTTTATAGGGTTTTTGTGTTTTTATGGTTCTGTTATTTTTAGATTTTTTAGGTGTTTAAATTTTTTTGGGGGTTTATACTTTTTTATTATTTTAGGGTATTTATATATTTAAGGGTATTTATGGTTTTATTGGTTTTATCAATTTTAAGGGATTTTAGGGATTTTGTTGTTTTAGGGGTGTGTTTTCAGTTTTTAGGGTTTTTAATGGTTTTATGGTTTTTAGGGGTTTTTTTGAGTTTTAGGTTTTTAAGGTGTTTAGGGTTTTAGGGATTTTGGTGTTTTTATGGTTTTGGGGTATTTAGCAATTTTTAGGGGTTATCATTTGTTTTTAGGATTTTTGGGATTTTTAAAATATTTTTTAGGGTTTTTAGACGTTTTTAGGGTTTTATGATTTTTCAGTTTTCTGGGGTTTTAACAGTTTTTATGGAATTAGGGTTTTTAGGTCATTTTGAGTTTTTTCAGGTTTTTAGGGGGTTTAGGATTTTCGACTTCCAGATATTTATGGTGTTGTATATATTTTATTAATTCTAAAGAAATTTTTTGTTTTAGATGTTTTTTAGGGGGTTTTAAAGATTTTAATGTTTTCATGTCTTTTTAGGGTGTTTTAGTGATTTTATTATTATCAAGGTTTAAGGAGTTATATGGTTTTTTAGGATTTGTGGGGATTTTAAGGTGTTTAAAGGTGTTTTTAGTGTTTTTGGATTTTTTTGTGTTGAATGGAGATTTTTGGTTTTTTAGTTGATTTAGGGTTTAGGGGGTGTTAGGGTATCTAAGGGCCCTTGAGGATTTAAATGGGTTTTAGTTTTTTTAGGGTTTTCATTTTTTTAGGATTTTCTTGTTTAAGTGATTTTTTAATTTTTTTTTGTTTTTTATATCACTCATTTGAGCCCTTTAGGTGTTTTTTGGGGCATTTTATGATTTTTTTTGGGTTTGTAGGATTTCTTTGGATTTTAGACTATTCAGGTGTTTTTACGGGTTTCTTGGGTTTTGGGGGTTTTTTAGGCTTTTGATTGTTTTAGGGTATATTGGTGTTCTTATGGATTTTAGTGTTTTAAGGGTTTTCTTATTGGTTTTGGGGTTTTTTAATTATATTTTTAATTTTCGAATTTTTTTCGAGTTTGTAGGGGTTTTTTCGAATTTTAGGGGTTTTGAGACATTTTGGGTTTTTAGGGGTTTCAGTGGTTTTTTTGGTTTTAGGGATTTTTAAAAAATTTTAGGAATAGTTTCAAGATATTAGGGTTTTGAGTTATTTTTAGTGTTTTCGATGTATTTCTGGATTTTTAGAGTTTCTTGGGTTGTTAATATTTTTATGTTTTTTGTGGTTCTTGTGGTTTTTTAGGGTTTAGGGATAATATTTTTTCTAATTTGTTTTATTCTTTTAGGTTATTTATGTGTTCTCAGAGTTTTAAGGTATTTTTAACAATTTTTAGGTTTTTAAGGGTATTTAGGTTTTAGGGGTGTTTATTTTTTTATGTTTTTTAGGTTTTTTTTATAATTTTTAGGGTTTTATGGTAATTTTCTTGGGGTTTTATGTGTATTATTAGAGACTCTTATGGATTTTTAGTGTTTTTTTGCGTTTTAAGGTTTTTAGTGATTTTAGAAATTTTAGGGTTTTTATAAAATTTTAGTGTTTTTCCGATATTTTTAGGGTTTTTATGTTTTTTGTTTATTTATGGTAGTAATTTTTTACTATTTTTAAGGTTTTTATGTGTTTAAAGGTTCTAGAGGTTTTTTAAGGTTTTAGCGATTGATGGATTTTTGGATATTTTAGTTTTTAGTTTTTTTCCTTGTTTTTTTATATTTTTTACTGTCTTTTAGGTTTTTTAGGGGTTTTAGGGTTTTCAGAGTTTTAAGGTGTTTTATGGTTTTTTGCATGTTTTAGGGCATTTAGGGGGTTCTAGGGTTTGAAAAAGGGTTTTAAGATGTCTATTGTTTTAATGGTGTTTAATGGAATATAATGTTACTTATGGATCTTTTTACAGTTTTATAGGGGTTTTAGGGTACTTTTGTGTTTTTAGGTGTTTGGGGGTCTTTTATATTTTTTGGGTATTTTATGGTTTTTAGGGTTTAAAATGTATTTTTATAGTTTTATGGATTTTAAATGTTTTAAATAAAATTGGTTTTTAGGGGTTTTTTTAGTTTTTTGGTTTTTTGGGGTTTTTGGGGTTTTTGGATTTTCGTGATTTTAGGGGGTTTAGGTTTTTTATGTTTTTCGGGTATTTAGGATTTTAAGGGTTGTTTCGTTTTGAGGGGTTTCAATGTTTCTAAATTTTTTCGGTTTCTTTAGCATGTTAAGGCTTTTATGGTTTTTTGATTTTCAGGTTTTTAGTTTTTTATGGTTTAGGATTTTTTTAATGAATTTTAGGATTTTGGGGTTTTTTAGGGTTTTGGGGTTTTATGATTTTAGTTTTTTATGGTTTTTATTACTTTTTGGGTTTTTTGGTATCAGGTACTTTATTCCGTAAGGGATTTTATGGGTCATTTAGCATTTTATATAGTATTTTGGGTATTTTATGAGTTTTTTAGGTCTTTTTTGTGTTTTATGGTTTTTAGAGAATTTATTATTTCAGGGTATTTAGCATTATTTTGGTTTTAGTAATTTTTGGGATTTTAGGGGGGTTTAGGTGGTTTTATGGGTTTCTTATGTTTTTTAGTTCATTAGGATTTTAGGGGGGTTTATATTGTTTCGGAGTTTTTTGGTTTTATTCGGTTTTAATGGATTATAGAGCCAGTTCAGGGTTTTTAGAATTTTTATTAATTTTATTATTTTCAGGGGGTTTTAGGGGTTTTACAGAATTTATGGTTTTTATTGGTTTGTAGTCTATTAAAGTTTTTAGGTGTTTTTAGGTTTTTTATAGGGATTTTAGTTTTTCAGGATTTTTGATATTTTTATTATCTTATGGGGTATTATGTGTTTTAGTTGTTCTTTAGGTTTTTAGGGGTTTTTAGGTTTTTAGGTATTTTAATTTTTTTTGGTTTCTATTGTTTTATTTGGTTTTTGGTGTTTTTTGGATAATTTGGTGGGTTTTATGGTTTTTTGGGTATTTATGGGTTTTAGGGGGTTTTACAGTTTTTAGGAGTGTGGAGGTTTTTGGTGTTTTTTCTTTGTTTTTTAAGGATTATATGGTTTTTGGGTATTTAGGGATTTAGAGTTTTAGATTTTTTTACAATTTTTTAGGTATTTTAGGGGCTTTTGGTGTTTTAGGGTTTCATGGTTTTTAGGGTATTTAATGTTTTTATTGTTTTTTGTGGTCCTTTGGGATTTTTGGGGTTTTTGGAGTTTCAATATTCTTAGAGATTGTTGTTTCTGTTAGGGAATTTTTTTTGGAATTTTAGGACCATTTTGGGGTTAGAAGTGTTTTAGGTTATTTTCAGGTTTTTAGGGGGGTTAGGGGTTTTAGGGGTTTTTAAGATTTTATAGTCATTTGTGGTTTTAGGAGTTTAGGGTTCTTTATAGTTTTAGGTTGCTTCAATGTTTTAATGTTATTTATGGGTTTTAATTGTTTTTAATGTTTATAGTGTTTTAGTGGTTTTAAAGTGTTTTTATTAGTTTATGGATTTTTTTGAAATTTTAAGGGTTTTTGAAATTTTAGGGTGGTTAATCATTTTTAGGGTTTTAATGGTTTTTAGTATATTTTTGTTTTTTGTGTTTATAGGGGTTTTAGGGTTCTAAAGGGAAATTAGTGTCTTTTAATTTTTGACGTTGTTTGTAATGTTTTTAGGGGGTTTATGGGGTTTTATGGTTTTCAGGGATTTTAGGGTTTTTTTCAGGTTTTAGGGTTTTTAGGGTTTGTAAGGATTTTTAGGGATTCTAATGCTTTTCTAGGACAGTTAAGGTTTTGAAGTGGTTTTAATTGTCTTTTAGGGTTTCTAGGGGTTTTGAGTTTTTAATTATTTTAAGAGTTTTAATATCTATTAGGTATTTTTGGGTTTTTTGGCCTTTATTACTTCTATCGATTGTATAGACCTTTAGGGTGTTAAGGGTTTTTGGCCTTTTAGGTATAACAGTTTTTTAGTGTCCTTTATGGTTTTTAGGATCCATTGGTTTTTTGATGTTTTTTAAGGCTATTTAGGGGTTTTAGGGTTTTTAGTGTCTTTATGGTATGTATGTGTTTTAGGCCCCTTTAAGGGTTTTAGGGTTTTTAGAGTCCTGTAGGGGTTTTTTGGTATTTTATGGTCCTTTTGGGTTTTTTTGGTATTTTATGGGGATCTGATGGTTTTTATGTTATTTTATGTGTTTTAGGGGTTTTAGGGTATTTTAGTGTTTTTGGATTTTTAGGGTATTTAGTGGTTTTTATGATTTTTAGTATTCTTATTGGTTTTTGGGTTTTAACAATTTTGAGGTATTTAGGGTCATTTGGGTTTTTTGGGGTTTTAGGGTGTTTAATAAAAAAATTATATTCTATTAGTTTTTTTATATTTTTTTGAGTTTTCTAGTGTTGTTATTATTTTATGGTTTTTTAGTTATTTTACCAATTCTTAGGGTTTTTTATAGTTATAGTGTTTTAATGTTTTTTTGGATTTTATTTGGGTATTGAGGTTTTTGGGGTTTTTGGGGTTTTTAGAGTTATTATGGTTTTCTAGTCTTTCGGTTTTTAGTGGTTTGTTAATATTTTATTGGGTTTTTATGATTATTTTGGTTTTTTATTTTTTAAGGGATTCATTGTTTTTATGGTTTTGGGGTTTTTATGGGTTTTACGGTTTTTAGTGTTATTGTGGTTTTAGGGATTTAAAGGGGTTTTTTTCATTTTTTGGTTTTTTTTGGGTTACTAGAATTTTTATAGTTTTTATTTTTTCAATGGGAATTAGGTTTTTTAGGGTTTTAGGGGTTTTAGGATTATAGAGTTGTAGGGTTTTTAGGGTTTTAGTGTTTTTCGGGGTTTTTTGGTTTTTTGGTTTTTTAGGGTTTTTGGGCTTTTAGGATTCGAATGGGTTTTTAGGGGTTTTAAATAATTTCAAGGTTTTATGAGTTTTTAGAAATCTTATGGGGGTTTAGGGGTTATAGATTTTTTAGGATCTAATTATTTTTTATGTTTTTATGTTTTTTAGTGTTTTTAAGGATTTTTGGATTTTTAAGTTGTTTTAGGTATTTTAGATTTTTCCAATTTTTTTTAGGATTGTTTTAGGGGTGTTAGGGGTTTTATTGAGTTTAGGGGGTTTTCAAAATTTTGTGGGTTTTGGGGTTTTTTTTGATTTTTAGGGGTTGTTAGTATTTGTATAGTTTTTTGGAGGTTATATTCTTTTAGGGCTCTTTAATCATTTAGGGATCTTTAGGGGGTTTTAAGGATTTAAGTGTTTATTGGTTTTTATGGATTTTTTATGTTTTTAATAGTTCTATGTTTTTAGGGGTATTAGTGTAATTTTATGATTTTTAGGGGTTTTATGGTCTTTAAAGGTTTAGTGATTTTTACAAGGTTTTACTGTGTTTTATGGTTTTTGGGTTTTATAGTAGTTTGGGGGGATATGGTTTTTTGGGGGTTTTAGGGTTTTTTTCACTAATATTATTTTTCACATTCTTAAAGTTTTCATGGTTTTTTGTTTTTTTGGATTTTAGGGTTTTATTGGATTTAGGTATTTTATAGATTTTTTAAATGTTTTTTGGATTTTATGTGTTTTTTAGGGCATTTAGAATTTTTATGCAATTTTTGGATTTTTTTGAGTTTTCATTGGTGTTTTAGGGTTTTTCAGGACATTTAGGGTTTTAATAGTTTTTAGTGCCTTCTACGGTTTTTTGGAGTTTTAGACTTCGTATAATTTTACGGGTAAATTTTTTTTTTTGGTTTTTAGTGTTTTTCATGGTTTTTCGGTGCTTTAAGGGGTTTTAAGGTCTTAGGGTCTAAAAGGGGCTTATTGTTTTTAGGGATTTTAGTGTTTGTAGGGTATTTAGGGGTTTTAATATTTTTCTAGTTTTTATTTTATTTTATAGATTTGGGTGTGTGGGTTTATTAGGTTGTTCTAGGTTTTTAGGCTGTTTTTGGGTTTTTAGTGGTTTATTGTATTAACACTTTTCAGGTTTTTAGGATTTTTTTGTTCTTTTATGGATTTTGGGTCATTTAGAAGTTATACTGGTTTCTAGGTATTTAGGGTTTTTGAGAGTTTTATGGTTTCTTTATGGTTTTAGTGGTTTTCATGGTAATTTAAATTTATCTAGGGATTTATGGTATTTTAGGTTTTTAGGGGAAAAGAATATGCATGACCATGAGCCCCTGATCCAATAAATTTATTAAAAAAAGTACATGAAGAGCTTTACAATGAAGGCTCAGAAATACAGGTCTATATTTCAACCATCATATACAAGTCCACATGAGGCACACAACATTATGTGTCAATAAAAGACCACATCATGGACCTTATAAGAGTGATTTCTTGGAGAGAACATATTCCATTATATATGCCTCCATATATTCATGCATGACATTGAACGATTTTTCTTGAGAGTCGATGAGACACTCAATCCATTGTGGGAGAATTTTATAAGTGACTCTCAGGGATTTTTAATTCATGGATTCGATTGCTAACATTAATTCTGGTTTGATTTTTAGAAACTTCTATATGAATTGGTTTTCAAAGTTTATTGCCTTCCCCAAAGCCCATATTTCATCCTCATATACACATTCATTATTGATGAAGTGAAAAAATCATTGCTCCAAAAATCCTTGATATGTGTGAAAGACACCACCAAACCTTGAGGGGTAAGGTGCATTTGAGGCTACACCATCCACATTAACCTTAATCCATAATGGAATTGGTGGAATCCATCAAATAATCCACAGTACATGTGTTTTTTTTTCTCCTTCCAGACACAGCAAGATGACACAAAATAATGAATTCAGAGACATCCTTAGCCATCGAACTAGTTTAAATATAGGATGCCACATGAACAATCTTTTGAATGTCTGCAACTCATCCATGAAATGAACTCCCTTTATTGTCAAATGTGGTATCCATTCAGACTTTCCAAATATGATCTATGAGGGAAGCTTCCACGATAAGTAGCAGGTTATAGACATACTCACTAAACACTAGAGAAGTGATGTTGTGAAGCAAATCCACCTAATGGAAATCCAAAGAGAAAAATATTCCAAACATGTCCTGGATATAGAAAAAAGTTTGGATACATGTTTTCAGTGAACAAAAAGGTGCAATATACCCTCCTCAGTCTCCATACATAGATAAAAAATTGAGTCAATCTACATTATAGTTTTTCATTTTCTCTTGATACGGTAATATGTCCTTCCAAATCTCCAACAACAGACGGTTCTTGGAGGGATGAATGAAGTGTTTCCCAAAATTGGATATAATTTTTTTCATAACTCCAATGAACATGAAAGTGTCGATAGATATCTCTATTTTTTAGTAACCCAAACATGTTCGAATTCAATATGTGGGTGTCAAGATCAATAAAATTGAATAATTGAACTTCTAGAAAAAAAATGTGTTGGTAAAAAAATAGAAATCATCCAAATCTATTGGAAAAAGTCATCAATAGACATGTTTTCTCTATTGGGTTGAGGAATCAATAACACATCTAGAGGTATGTCTAACTAGGTTGTTGTCCAGTAGTTCAAGTTAGACTATTTTGAGATAACACATTTTGAGTCGGACATAATGTCTTTTAATAAAGCCCTGATAGTAGGCCATATGGAAGATAGGATGTACCCTAAGAAACAATTTTGGAGCTTTTTATTGAATTTGTTATGAACAAATTCAATGAATTTATCTTGATTAGGGATCAAATTCCATGTGAATTTTATTATAAGAACGCCATTAAATTTCCAGATTTCCTGGAATCCGAGTCCACCCATGTCAGCTAGTTTGGTGAAATCCTTCCACTCTATAGTAACCAAATTCCTTTTATGAATAAGAAAAGTTCCAAATCTTGGATTTAAGATCTTTTATGCGAGAGAAAAGCCATCTATAAATGGAAAAGTCATGAACAAACATCTAGGTGATGATAGAATTAATCAAGAAGGCCCTCCCCCACATGAGATATAGATTTTCCCATCCATTTAGATAGTTTACTTTTGATCTTGATAGGGATGGTCTCAAGGTGGAAGTGAATGGAAATTAACCAAAAGAGGGGGATACTATGATACTCAAAGGGTAATGAAACCCTCTTAACACAAAGTGATTTTGTAATTCTAGGTTGTCTGGAGGTTGAGAATCCATTATCCAAGGCCACTGAGGACATCATCCAACTAATTGATATACATTACAACTTTTCATAGTAGTGGAAGATATTCTTAATGACTGATAGGGGTACTTTGGTTCCTAGCTCTAATATGCGGATTTTATCGACATAAAAGAGATGATAGGGCACATGGAGATCCCTTCATACCCTTATTGTCCAACATTGACCAACTTTTGGAGAGGACAATGATGCAATGAATCAAATAGTATTCTGAAATTGCAATGAGGATGCTTGATATTGGATCTCATTGCATGACATCATGGGTGAATTTAATGATCCCATTTAGAAAGATATTGATAATAATTGAGATTCTATCACTTTTCAAGATGGAAGATATCATATAAATAAAGGTGGAGGAGAACCCATATTTTTCAAGTAATTTATAGATAAATATCCACTTTATGGTATCAAATACCTTCGAGAAATCCAATTTCATAAAAAAAAACCTGTTTTTTCCCTTACACATGATATTGATTCCTTTTGAGACTGTATAAAGACAATTCTAGATGCTTCTCCCATGAAAAAACACAAATTGATTGGGTGTGTTAGTATTATGTATAATATACCTAACCTCATATTCAGAATTTTACTAATGACCATTGGAATGGTTTTTTCTATAGAAACTATAAATTAGTCCTTAATATCAATGGAATTATCATCCATTTCAATTATGTTAATGAAATGAGAATTAATTCCATTGCGGATAGATAAGGAAATAAAAAATTACATGATTTCATTTGTGATCTCCACATGAATGAAATTCGAATAAAACATAAAGAACATGAGGATAAAACCATATGAACTCACTTTACACTCCATATTCAAATAAAATTGGGTTTTTTTGATATCTTCATCAATGGGGGAACAATTAAGGAATTATACTGATGTTCATCCAATCAATGGAGACTAGAGTTAGCAAGATGAGCACTATCCCCGCTTCTATCATCCTTGTAATGAATTTTAAAGTAGTCCACAATGGAAAAAAGAGATATAAATAACATAATTGAGAAGAGAGCCCCTTTTGTGTATGGAATTAGGGCCCTCTCTTGACATTATTTTCTTTAGGTAGTCGATGGAAGAATTTGGAGTTCTAATCATCATCTTTGAACCATTTAGCATTGAGTTTATTCTTTACTAGCCTTTCCTTAAATGCCAGGAGGTCATCCAGCATGGTATGGGGATGAATATCTTAATGGGAGGTTTCTCACAAGTGTTGGTTGGAAATCTAGAAGCTGGAAAAAAGATGTTCAACAGTCCTGATATCCTCATCAAGCCCAGATAAGGAGCTCTTACTCCATTCCCTCAAGAGAAAATTAATTTTTTTTATCTTTGAGGCTACAATATGGATTGGGCATCCAATATATTTGTTATTCCAACCACCAATAACCACCTCTATACATCCTGTGATGGTGAGCTAATAATTATTAAATTTAATGTCATCATTGCTATCCTCATGTTTTTCATCATGATTTTAACAGGTAGTAGGTTGTGTTCTAAAATAAAATTGGTTAATGTGACCCTAGAGAGATGTGTGAGGGAAACTACATCATTGATATGAGAGAATATTATATCAATATTTATTTCCTACCATCCATTAATAGGGAATCTACCCCATGTTAATTCATCACCAGTGATGGGAACTTTAGTGATGTTATAGTGATCAATTTTTTGAGAGAATTCATCATACAAATTCATATGTAAGAGCCTATATTTTTGTCTCATCATATAATAGTTTTAGGGTGACTAATGATTGTAAAATATTGATCCATTGTCTCATTCACATTTAACAATTTATTTCAAATAGCCCTTTTTATGATGTATTGGTGGGATGCATCTAAAAAAAGAGACAAGGCAACAACATTAGAGCGTATTGAGAGGGAAATAATTTTAGGTCTCATTTCAAATGAATGGAGATGAATTTCATCATGATTAAGGACCAATAAGGTTACCACATAAGTATCTTCTTTATTATGAGAAACAAGAGAGTATCCAAGTTAAGACCAATTAAAATCCATAAAATTCTTCCATTTTATCTTGGGTTCAATATTTCCAATAATTACTGGCCTATTGGATTTAAGAAACTTTCTCAGTATTGTAGTTGGGGGAGTGTTTTGAAACACTAAGTACTCTAATAAAAGAACTTAATTCATGTATAAACATCCCCCTAGGGAAGGGTGAGCCCTATTTATTTAAATATATTAAGTGTCTTTATGTGTTTTATGGTTGATTAGCATTATTATGATTTTAGGGTCCTTTAGGATATTTATGATCCTTTCAGTTTGTTATTGGTCTTTTATAGTTTTAATGATTTTTTGGGCCTTTTATCATTTGTTGGGGTTTTTTTTATTTTTTTCATCTTTTTGGGGTATTTGAATTTTTTGGTTATTTTTATAATTTCAATGTTTTTTTCGGTTATTGGAGTTTTGTAGGCTTTTATTATTTAGGTGTTTTAGGATTTTTTTTTTGTTATTTTAATGTTTTTAGTGTATTTTGTGTCCTTTAGTGTTTTTATTAATGTTTTTTTTGAGTTAGAGGGTTTTTAGGTTTTTAAGGGGTTATGAGGTTTTTTTGGTATTTTAGGTGTTTTAAGATTATTAGTATTTTTAGGGATATTTGAGATTTAAGGTTTTTAATGGTTTGTAAACTTTTTTTTTTGTTTTTAGGGTAATTTACTATTTTAGTGTTTTTTGGGTTTTTATTGTGTCAAAATATTTTCAGGGGTTTTATGAATTTTAGGGGTTTTTAGAGCCTTTGAGGGTATAGGAGCCGTGACTTCAGTCACGGATCCACTACTGCCACATCTCCCTTTATAGCGTTTGGAGTATCGTGGTTTGGACGGAAGTTGACTTTTTCTATGGCGGTGAGGGAACGAATTGGGTTTTTCTTCAACATCGCGCAATGTTGTATTCTTCATCGGCTTCAATGTGTGACAACATTGCAGCTAGGGTTCTTCAGGAGACATGATTTAGAAATCATCCATATTCATTCATAGAAGAAAGATGTGTGCTTTCCTAGCTGTGGTGGCTGGTTTTTCATCAAGAGGCGATGATCTGCTAAGACGTCCTTCAGCTTCTATGCAGAAAGTTTCATTCTTGGTGTCGGCTGGCAGATGCAGATCTGATGAGAATCACGTCTGAGGGTGGTTTAATTGGAAATCCTGTTGTTGTGGGGGATTCTGATGGGAGACAGCGATGTGGAACTGTTGACTATTGGATTCCACAGTGGCAGGGTTTCATTCTTGGTGTAGGTAGGAAGATGCAGATCTGATGAGAAATGTTACATAGGCAGGTCGATCGGTAAGCTAGGGTTGTTTATGGATTCCCTATTTATGTTCGAGCTGTGTTGTTCCTACTCGCATGACCATCTGTTTTAGGCATTGAGGAGTGGAATTTTGGATCCCAATATTGTTTGAATGGTTGTGTGATCTGTTCATGATTTTATGTGTTGCATTTGGTTTTTTTGGCTTTCCATTGACTTTGGTGGTCATTGTCGGCGTTCGGGGGCCATGGAGACTGGATTTGTTGAGGGCACCAGCTGTTTGCTCCTCTGATCTGGCACTAGGACTCCACCACTCTCTCTGATGTGGATCTTAAGGGTGGTATTCATGGTGTTTTGGGATGTGAGGGTGAGTGTTCATAGGCATCTTGTGATGCTTTTGATTCTATTATCACTCGGAGGTTGATGACGTTGAGGATGTGATATTCTTTATAGATTTTGATTCTGGTGATCATTGTCATTGTTCTTACCTACAATTTCCTATTGTTTTCTATGATTTGGATCCCGGATCCCCCCCCCCAATCTCTCTGAGGTTGAGCTGTGTGGTGGGATTCATGTACCTTTTGTATGTGATTTTATGCGGGTGATTTCGGGGGGAAGACGGTGTCTACTGCTTTATCTACATCGGGAATGAGTTGTTCGACTCTAGCAATGATGATGACGGTGGTTGGTAGTTACACGATAGATGGTGAATTCGGATGCGGGTTGGTTCTTGGTTCGAGTTTGGTGATGTTGATCCTTTTGAATTTTGAATCTTGGAAATTTTTTAGTGGTCTTTTGATTTTTGAATTTTCAATGGGTTTGATCATGAAATGGTTGGTTTTGTATCCGAGTGGAGTTGTTTTGGTACACACATACCCATTAAAAGTGTAATTTTAAAATAAAAATATTGATTGGGGTAGAGAGCCTTTGGGAGTATTTTCAATGGGATTTACAAGTTTTAGGGTTTCTATGGGGGATTTTGATTATTTTATAGTTCATTAGGGTTTCAGACTTTTTAGGGATTTAGGTATGTCCGTTTTTATGGGTTTTATTGGATTTTGGGGTTTTAATGTATTTTAGGGGTTTTATATGACCTCTAGGATTTCATGTGGTGTCTTGGGGATGTTTTAGGATTTTAGGTTTTTGTGTTTCGTGTGTCGGGTGTGTGGTATAAAGTTTAGGGTGTGGGGTGTAGGTTATTGAATATAGGGTTTGGGTTTTGGGTTTAGATTATTGGGTTTAGGGTGTGGGTATATAATTTAGTGTGTATGATATAGGGTTTAGGGTTTAGGGTGTAGGGTTTGTGGTTTAGTGTATATGGGTTTAAGGTTTAGGCTATAGGGTTTTGGGTTTTGGCTGTAGGGTATAGGGTTTAGTGTGCATGCTAAGGTGTATATTTTTTAGGTATAAGGCATATTTTTTAGTTTTTAGGGTTTAGGGTATATGGGAAAGTTAGTATGGATTACATTTTGAGGTGGAGTGTATAAGGTTTAAGGTGATGGGTTTATAGTTTATGGTGTATTGTGTATGGTTTATAGCATAGGGGTTATAGATAAAGGTATATGGTATAGAGTTTAGGGTTTAGGGTGTTCGGTATAGTGTCTGGGGTGTTGGGTATAGGGTTTATGGTGTGGGGTATAGGGTTTAGTGTGTATATTTTAGGGTTAATGTTGTAGGGTATATGGTTTATAGTTTTGGTATAGTTTGTAGGGTGTAGGGTATAGGGTTTATGAAATAGTTGTTCGGGTTTAGTGTTTATGGTTTCGGGTGTAGTTTTTTGTGATTAAGTTGTAGGGTTTGTGGTGTTGGGTATATGGTTTTGTGTGTGGGGGATATGATTCAGTTTTTTGGGAATATGGTTTCAGGTCTATGGTATAGGGTTTAAGGTGTAGGTTATAGCATTTATTGTGTGTTTTTTATTGTATATGGTATAGGGTTTATGGTTTTAGGTATACAGTTGAGGCTATAGGGTTTAGGATACACGGTCTAGGATTTAGGTTGTATGGCCTAGGATTTTGGCTGTAGGGTGTAGGGTTTATGGTGCATGGTATATGATTTAGGGTGTAAGTTGTAGTGTATTGGGTGTAGAGTATATGGTTTAGTGTATAAGGATTAGGGTTTAGGGTGTAGTGTATCAGGTTTAGGGTTTAGAGTGTATGGTTTAGGATCCATGGTGTAGGATATAGGGTATAGGGTGTAGGGTGTAGGGTATCAGGTTTAGGGTTTATGAAGTAGTGTATCAGGTTTAGGGTGTAGGTTTTAGAGTTTATAGTGGAGTTTATAAGGATTATGGTGTAGGGTTTAGGTTTTAGTGAGTATGATATAGAGTTTAGGGAATAGGATCTTATGTTTATGGTTTCAGTTATAAGGTTTTCGGTGTAGCGTTTTGGGTTTAGGGTGTTGGGTATATGGTTTATGATGTTGGGTTTAGGGTTTAGGGTGTACGACAGAAGGACTAGGGTTTGGGGTTTAGGGTTTATGGGGTTGTGTATTTCGTTTAGGTGTTGGTTTTAGTGTTTATGGTGTAGGTTATTTGTTTTAGGGTGTAGGTTAAAGTTTTTGGGTGTTGGGTATAGTGTTTGGGAATTTGGGTTTCCTCATTTTGGGTGTAAGGTATATGGTTTAGGGAGTAGGTTTTATTATTTAGGGTGTAGGTTAAATGGTTTAGTGTGTAGGTTTTAGGGTTTATAGTTTAATGTTAAGGGTTTACGATGTATTTTATAGGGCTAATGGTGTAGGCTATTGGATCTAGGGTGTAGGGTGTAGGTTTTTACGGTGTAGGGTATATAGTTTAGGGTTTTGGGTTTTGGTGGTAGAGTTTAGGGATTAGGGTGTTGAGTTTGGGGTTTAGGGTTTAGGTTTTAGGGTTAATGGTATAGGGTTTAGGGTTTAGGGTCTAGGGATTAATATTTTGGGTATATATTATACAGTTTTGGGTGTAAGGTATTGGGTTTAATGTTTAGGGAGTATGGTTTGTGGTGTAGGTTTTAGGGTGTTTGGTGTAGGGTTTAGGGTGTACGGTCTAGGTTTTAGGTTTTGGGGTATAGGGTTTATGGTGTAGAATTTAGGATTTAGGGATTAGGGTGTTTTTTGAAATGATTAGGGTATAGGTTGTAGGGTTTATGGTCTTGGGTAGAGGGTTTAGCATGTGGGGTTTAGTGCTTAGGGCATAGGGTGTTGGCTAAAGGATTTTAGGTGTAGATCTTAGGGTTTATGTTGTGGTGTAAGGGTTTTACGGTGTAGTTTTTATGGGGTATGGTGTTGGGCATATGGTTTGGGGTCTATGGTTTATTGTTTAGGGTTTTGAGTACAGGATATAGGGGTTTTTTGGGAGGTTTTTGGTTTTTTGGAGATTTTATGATTTATTGTGTATTTTTTGTTTTTAGTTCCTTTTTGGTTTAAGGGTTTTTTTTTGGTTTTTATGGTTTTTAATGTTTCTATGATTTTTAAGAGTTTTAAGGGTTTTTATGGCATTTAGGGTTTTTGGGTTTTGGGGCTTTTATTATTTGTTTTTTGGTTTTTAGTGGTTTTATGTGTTTTTCAATGTTTTTCTATTGATTTAGGGTTTTTTGTGTTTTTTCTATTTTTATTGGTTTTAATGTTTTCATGATTTTTTTTATTTTCCTAGGTGTTGTAATGTTTTTAGAGTATTCATGTGTTTTGGGGTATTTAGGGGTATTAAATTTTTTTGGGTGTTATGGTGTTTTTTGGGGTTTTAATTGTTTTTTTGGGTTTCATAGAGTTGTTTCAGGTTTTATGGATTTTTATAGTTCTTAGTTCTTTTAGGTATTTCTTTTGTTATTTTAGTGTTTTTTGGGTTTTACGATTTTTAATGGGTTTTAGTTTATTTTTTAAAAAAATTAGGGTGTTTTAGATTCTTTAATGGTTTTCAAGGTTTTAGGGGTTTATGGGTTTTGGGGATTTTTAGGGGTTTTATAGTTTTTATATTTTTTGGGTTTTAGGGTTTTTAGAATTTTTTAAAGGTTTTAGGGTTTAATGTTATTTTAGTATTTTTTGGGGTTTTACGATTTTTAATGTTTTTTTAGGATTTTAGGGGAATTTCATGTATTTAGGGTTTTTTGTTTTTTAGTGGTATTTATGGTTTTTATGTATTTTAAAACATTTTTAGAAAGTTTTCATGTTTTTAGTGTTTTGAGGTTTTTTCAGGGGTTTGAGGAATTTTCAGGGGTTCTTATTTTTTTTAGGGGTTTTAATATTTTTTAGGATTTTTGGGGGTTTAATTTTTTTTTCTATTTTATTGGTTTTATTTATTAAGGTGTTTTTATATTTTTTAGGGTAATTAAGGTGTTTTATATTTTTAGGACCTTTATTGTAGTTCATATGATTTTTATGGGTTTCCATGTTTTAGGAGATTTTAGTTTTCTTTTATGATTTTCATTATTTTTTATGGTTTTTATTGGAATTTTGTGGTTTTTCAGTTTATTTTTTTGGTATTTTAGGGATATATAGTGTGTTAGGGTTTTATGGGGTTTTTAGGGGTTTTAAGGGTTTAGGGTAAAAAGGGGATTTATTAATTTTTTGTGTTTTATGATTTTTTTCAGTATTTTTAGGCTTCAGTGCTTTTATGTTTGTTAGGGATATTATGGTTTTCATTTTTTTAGGGATTTAAGGTTTTATTATGGTTTTTTGGGTTTTTATGGTATTTACTGGGTATTGGGATATTTTAGGGTTTATTATGATTATTATGGTTTTTTTGGAATTTTTATGGTTTTTACGGTGTTAGGGGGTTTTATTATTTTAGGTTTTTGGTCAGATTTTTAGGGGTATTTAGGTTTTTAGTGAATTTAGGGTTATTTTTTATTTTTTAAATTTTTAAAGGGTGTCATGGTTTTTATCAATTTTTAGGGTTATTATGTTTTTTATGATTTTTACTAGTTTTAATAGTTTTGGGTATTTAGGGTTGGTAGGGTTTAAGGGTGGTTAAGGGTTTATGATGGATATTTTTACTATTAGTATAGGAATATTAGAGTATTTTATTAGTTTTTAGGTGTTTATGTGTCTTTAATATTTTAATGTATTTTATGGGATTTAGGGGTTTTAATGGGTTTTAGTGTTTTTTGTGTTTTTAGAGTTTTTAGGGGTTTTTGGGTTTATGTGTTTTTAGGATTTTGAAGGTTTTATGGTTTTAGGGGTTTTATAAGTTTTAATGGGGGTTAAATATTTTTAGTGGTTTTAGTTTTTTTTTAGGATTTTTTGGGTTTTTACATTTTCAAGGGTTTTCGGGTTTTCAGGTTTTAAGGTTTTTGGTTTTTTAAGTGTTTTTATGATTTTTAGGTTTGTATTGTCTTTAAGGTTTTTTTGTTTTATTATCATTTTTATGGTTTGTAGGGGTTTTGGGGGATTTTTTGTGTTTTTTGGGGTTAATGGTTTTTGATGATTTTAGGGTTTTATGATTTTATTCAGGTATTTAGGGTCTTAATGGATTTAGGATTTTGGGGGGTTTACGGTTTCTATGGTTTTTTAGAGTTTTAGGGGATTATGGTTTTAAAGTTTTTATGGGTTTTAGATTATTTATTATTTTGAGTGTATAAGGTATTTTATGTGTCTCTTAGGTTTTTTATATGGTTTTAGGTATTGTTAGGGGGTTTTGGGACTTTTATGGGTTTTATGGATTTTAGGTCGTTTTTATTATTTTTTGGGGTTTTAAGTATTTTTTTTGGGTTTTTAGAGGTTTTAGGGGTTTTTAGGTTATTAGTTTTTTAATTTTTTTTATGGTTTTAGGGGTGGTAAGGTGATTTATATATATTTTTTTGGTGTTTTTTGGTTCATTTGGGCGTTTAGGGGTTGTTAGGGGTGTTTATCAATTTTATAGTTTGGGGGGGGGGTTCAAGGGGTTTAGGTTCATGGTTTTTTTTTTGTTGTTCAGGGTTTAGGTGTTTTTATGTTTTAATGTTTTTGAGTAATTTTAGGGAATTTTGGTTTTTTGGGTTTTAGGTAGTTTTAATTATTTTACATGTTTTTTTGGGTTTTTAGGGGTTTTTAGGTTTTTAAGATGTTTTACAGATTTTAGTGTTTTACTGTTTTGTAGGGATTTTTTGTATTTTTATAATTTATTGGTGGTTTAATGGTTTTTAAGGTATGTAGGGTGTTTAGTGGTCTCAAGGTTGTAGTTTTTTCTGAGTTTTTAGGGGATTTATTTATTTTTAAAGGGTTTATGGTTTTTAGGGTTTTTAGTGTCTTAAGGGGTTTTATGGGTTTTAGAGTATTTATAGTTTTTAAGGTTTTTAATATTTAAAGGGTTTTTTGTCTTTTTTGGTATTTTGATTT
Source organism: Viscum album (assembly GCA_963277665.1). Taxonomy (NCBI): domain Eukaryota; kingdom Viridiplantae; phylum Streptophyta; class Magnoliopsida; order Santalales; family Viscaceae; genus Viscum; species Viscum album. Next base: position 2,123,100,142 of record OY728120.1, read on the forward strand.
TTAATATTTTTATGTATTTAGGGACATTTAGAGTTTTAGGGTTTTTAGTGTCGTTTAGGGGTTTATAGATGTTTTAGGATCTCATTTAGGTATTAGGGGGATTAAAGGTTTTAGAGTTTTTTTGGGTTTTACTATCTTTTTTTTTTATTTTTAGAGTTTTGTGGTCCTTTTTGTTATTTATAATTTTTAGTATCTGTTATGGGTTTTAGAGTATTTTGGGTGTTTAATTGTTTTTTGGGTTTTTAAGGGTTTTAGGGTTTTCAGTTTTTTTACTGATTTTTGGTGGTTTTAGGGGTTGTTATGGTTTTTGTGGTTTTGATGGTCTTTATAATTTGTTGAATTTAATGGATTTTTAGAGTTTTCAATGTTTATTATTATTTTTTATAGTTTTAGGTAGTTTTAAGTTCGTTTTTGGGTTTTATGGGTTTTTAGGGATTTTATGGTTTTTAGGGTCACTTAGGCCCTTTTGGGATTTCTATCTTTTTCTGGTTTAGTTAGGGATTTAAGGGTTTCTATGTTGTTTTATTGGTTTTTTTGTGTCTCAGGTTTTTAATGATTTTGAGGGTCTTTAATATTTTTTGGTATTTTAGGGATTTTTGGGCCTTTTAGGTTTTTTAGCTTTTTGGGGACCTTTATGGTTTTATGTGTTTTTAGGTTCTTTTTGGGTTTTTTATGGTTTCATTTCCATTTAATATTTTTGGGTCATATAGCGTTTTTAATGTTTAGGGGAACTTTGGGTAGTTTGGGGGTTTTATGATATTTTAGGTTTTTTAGGGTTTTAGGGCCCATTAGGTTTTTAGGGGCTTTAGATTCCATTAGGGATTTATGGAATTTAATTCCACTTTTGGGGGTTTTAAATGATTTAATGATCTTTAAGATTTTTAGGGTTTCTAGTTTATTTTTGTGGGATTATGGGTATTAGAGTATTTTAGTGTTTATTAAGGATTTATGGTATTATATTTTTTTAGGTTTTTAGGGTCCTATAGTGGGTTTTAGGGTTTTTTGAGTGTTGTTAGGGATTTTTAGGGTCTTAGCTTTTTTGGGGGGTTTAGAATTTTTGGGTTATTAGGGGTTTTAGAGGGTTTTATGATTTTTAGGGGTTTTTTGTCCCTTGGGGTTTTTCGGTTTTTAAATATTTATAGTGTTTTATGGATTTTAGTGGTGTTTGACGTATTTCATGACTTCTAAGGGTATTTATTGATATATAAGTTTTAATGGTTTTTAGGGGTTTTAATGGTTTTATGGTTTAAAGGTGTTTGAAGGTATTATTGGGGTTTTTTTGTGTTATTAGTGTTTTTATTGTCTTCATTATTTAATGTTTTTTTGTGTTTTAGGGGTTTCAGGGATTATTATGGTTTATGGGTTTTTGGTTTTTGTGGGAATTTTAGGTTTTTTTTGGATCTTTTATTGTTTTTAGGGTTTTAGTGGTTTTATAGATTTTAATGTTTTTAACTTTTTTTTGTTTTTATTTTTTTTGGGATTTTTTAGGGTTCTAGGGGTTTAAAGATGTTTTTAATGGTTATTTGAGCATTTTATGACTTTTAGGGATGTTTTTGTTTTTAATGGTTTTAAGGTTTTTAGCAGTTTTATGGATTATTGGTGTTTAATGTTTTTAGTATTTTTAGTCATGATTGTATGTTTTAGTGGTTTTTAATGTTTTTAAAAGTTTTTAGGGTTTTTTATGGTTTTATGATTTTTTGGATTTTTTGGGTTTTTAGTGTTTTTATGGGTTTTAGGTTTTTTAAGTATTTAGGGATTTTAATGTTTTTCATTAATTGTGAGACAGCTCAAGGCATTCGATCCAGTGTGGCGAGAGTCTCCAGGGGACAACCCTGGAGCGTCCCTTTATCACATCAACCGCAAACATCGAGTGTGACTCAATCCAAAGCGGAGACCAGTTGAACTGGCATGAAAACTTCATAGCCTTTATGATCGCCCACAACTCCGCTTCATAAGCACATCCATCCCCTAGAAACTGAAAGAAGCAGCCCTTCAAGAAGCCACGTAGGGTGCGAAAAACACCCCCACACCCTGATGTCCTAGGAGTGCCAAGTTTCGCACCATTAACATTGACCTAGGGATTAGGGTGTAGTGTTTAGAATTTACAATCTAAGGAATCAGGTTTGGGGTGTAGGGTTTAGGGTTTGGGTGCATGGAATATGGTTTACAGTGTAGGGTTTAGGGTTTAGTGGGATGGGTGTAGGGTTTCTGGTTTAGGGATTAAGGATTATTATGCAGGTTAAATGGTTTAGGGTTTAAGAATTTGTGTTTATAATATAGGGTATCGGGTATTGGGTGTAGGGTTCATGTTTGAGGGTGTTGGGTATATGGTTTATGATGTTCAGTTTAGGGTTTATGGTGTATGGTGTATGGTTTAGGGCGTAAGGTTTTGGGTTTTGGGTGTTTGGTTTAGTGTTTAGGGTGTTGGGTGTAGGTTATATGGTTTATGGTGTAGGGTTTATATTTTGGGGTGTAGGGTATAGTGTTCTTGGTGTATGGTTTTGGGTTTTGAGTGTAGGGTATAGGGTTTTGAGTGTAGGGTTTACGGTTTAGGGTTATGTGAGTATGGAATATGGATTAGGGTGCAGGTTTTAGTGTTTAGGGTGTATGGTTTAGGTATAAGGGTTTAGGGTGTATGGTACATTGTTAAAGGTGTATGGTATATAGTGTAGGGTGAATGGTATAGGGTTTAGAGTGAAGGGTATATGAATTATGGTTTAGGGTGTAGAGTTTAGTGTTTAAGGTGTACAATATAGGTTTTTGGGTACATGGTTTAGGATTTATGGACATTGGTTTATTGTATAAGGTGTAGGGTTTATGGTTTCAGGTGTAGAGTATATGGTTTAGGGTGTATGATATAGGGTTTATGGTGTATTGTATAGTGTTTAGGGTGCAGGGTGTTGGGTTTAGGGTTTAAGATGTAAGGTTTAGGGTGTATGATTTAGGGTTTATGTTATAGGGTGTAGGTTTTTGCATATATGGTTTAGGGTGTATGGTATAGTGATTAGGGTATAGGGTTCGTGGTTTAGGGTTTAGGGTAGATGTTTTAGGGTGACGGGTTTAGGGTTTAGGGTGTATGGAATGGGATTTAAGATGTAGAGCCTAGGTTTTATGGTGTAGCCTAAAGGATTTATAGTGTATGTTTTATGGTATATGGTGTTGGGAACAAGTCTTAGGGTGTACGATTCAGTGTTTAGGGTGATGGGTATATGGTATACATTTTTCTTGGTGGTATTTGGGTTTTTTTTGGGTTTGGTGATTTGATTTACATTTTGGGGTTTATATATATTTTTGTTTTTGGTGTTTTTTTGGGTTTGTGGGGGTTTTATGGTTTTTTATGATTTTTAGGGGTTTTAAAAGTTTTTATTGTTTTAGGGTATTTATGGTTTTTGGGTTTTTGTGATTTTCGATATTTTATACTGATTATAGGGTTTTTTCTGTTTCTTGGGGGGGGGGTTTAAGGATTTTAGTGTTTTGTGGGTTTTTGGGGGGTTTTTTATTATAGTGATTATAATGGGTTTTCGTACGGCTGTTTGGTTTCATATGGATTCTATGGATATTTTGGGGTTTTAGGGATTTTAGGGTTTTTATGGGGTAGAGTATTTTAGGGGTTCTTTGGATTTTTTGGTTATTTTAATATATTTTAGTGTTTTTAGAGTTTTTTAGAGTATTTTATTTGTTTTAGGGATTTGTATGGTTCTCAGTGGTTTTTAGAGATTTTTTTCAAGTATTTAGGGTGTTCTGGTTTTATCAATTTTTAACAGGATTTATTGGCTTTAAATTTTTTTGGGGTTTTAGGTTGTTTTTTGAATTTTTGAATTTTTTTTGGGTTTTAGGATTTTTGTACAGTATTTGATGGTTTTTTGGGACATTTATGTTTTTATAGTTCGTATGGTCTTTTAGGGTTTTAATTAGTTTGTTTTTTTATTAGTTTTTTAGGGTTTTACAACCATTTAGGTGTTTTACTGATTTTTTGGGTCTTTTAAGGGGTTTTAGGGTTTTAAGGTCTATTATATATTATATGGTTTTTAGGTTCCCTCATGGGGTTTAGGGTTTTTTTGGTCCTTAAGGGTTTTAAGTTCCTTTAGGTTTTAATAATTTTTAGTAACTTTTAGGGGTTTAAGGGTATTTAGTGTCCTTTATGGATTATTACTGTGTTATCTGTTTTTTTGTGTTTTTATGGTCATTTATGTATTTTGTGGCTTTTAGAGTAATTTATGCGGTTTATATTTTCTTATATTTATTTGTTCTTATCATTTTATTGCCTTTTAGAATTTTTGAGTGTTATTAATGTCATTTTGGGGTCTTTTAGGTGATTGTTTGGTTTTTTATGGGTTGTTAGGTTTTTAAAAAAATTTAGTGTTTTCAAGTGTTTTTAGGTTTTTAAGTGTTTTTATGTTTTATTTGGCTTTTAATGAATTTTTAGAGTTATTTGAGGTTTTTTGGGTTTGTAGGGTTTTTTTGATTTTTGGGGGTTTAGTTATTTTTATATTTTTCTAGGTATTATAGGGTTTTAGGTTTTTTTTATTTTTAATGTTTTTTAGAATTTTCTGGTTATTTTGTTTTTAGGTTTTTTGTGATTTTTATGGCTTTAATGGGTTATAGTTTTTTTATGTATTTTATTGTTTTTAATTTCTTAGGGTTATTTCATGATTTTGGGGATTTGAAGGTTTTTTATATTTTTATAGTTGTTAGGGTTTTAAGTGTTTTTATAGGTTTTCAGGGTTATATTGTGTTTTTTTGGGTTTTATGGGGGTTTAGTGTTTTTTTGTGTATTATGGGTTTTTTGTTATATTAGTGATTTTGGAGGATCTAAGGGGTCTTTAGTGTTTTTAGGGTGATTAGGGATTCCATGGTTTTATAGGTTTTTAGGGGATTTAGGGATTTTATGGTTTTAAGGGGGTTTTAGGGTATTTGGGATTTTTAGGTATTTTTAGTTCTACTTAATGTATTTTACAGATTTTATGGGTTTTTGGGTCTTTTATGGTTTTTATTGTATCTAATGATCATTATGGTTTTAAGGTTTTATTTGTGGTTCTATTTTTTTTTGTGTTTTTGTGGTTTTGGTGGTTCTATGAGTTATTAAGGGTTTTAGTGGTATTTATTGTTTTCAATAATTTATAGGGGTTAAATGGGGTTTAGTGTTTTTAGGGGTTTAGGGGTTTTAGGTTTTTAATGTCTTTATGGTTTTTAGGTTTTTCATAAGGATTCTATTTTTTTCATGGTTTTGTGGTTTTAGGGTTTTTCTGGCATTTTAGGGCATTTAATAATTTTTACATTTTTTGGGTTTTATCTGGTATTTAGGGTTCTAGGATTTTTGTGGTATTTTAGGTTATTTATAATTTTACCAATTTCTAGGATGTTATTAATGGGTTTTTTTAGGTTTTTAGGGTTTTTTTAGATTTTGTGGATTTTAGTGGATTTTGGGTTTTAAATCTTTTTTTTGGGTTTTTCATGTTTTTCATGTTTTTAGGGTTTTATGATTCTTTTAATTTTATGGGTTTTATAGTTTCTTAGGTTTTAATTTTTTTAAAATTTTTTAGGGGTATTTTATGATTTTTTTATGAAATATTATTATTTTTGGGTTTTTAAAAGTTCTTTTGGATTTTAGAGTTTTCAGTGTTATTTTTGGGTTTTTAGGTGTTTAGTGTGTATATTGGTTTTCTTAGAGGTCTTATGTATTTTAGAAATTCTCATATTTTTATGGTGTTTTAGGGTTTTAGGTTTTTTTAGGGTGTTTTAATGTTTTTAGGTGTTTTAGGAGTTTTAGAGGTTATTGGGTTTTTCTTAAGGCTTTTAGTGATTTTAGCATCATAGAGGTTTTATGGATGTTTTATGGTTTTCTAGGGTTTATATAAAATTTAAGGGTTTAGGGTTTTTAGGGTGATTAGGGTTTTATTGTATGTTTACGGTATTTTAATGTATTTTGTTTTGTTTTTAGTTTTTATGTTTTTTATGTTTTTTTGTGTTTTTTCTATTTTTAGTGGTTTTAATGTTTTCTTGATTTCTTGTATTTTCCTAGGTGTTGTAATGTTTTTATAGTATTCATGTGTTTTGGGGTATTTAGGGGTATTAATGTTTTTTGGGTGTTATGGTGTTTTTTGGGGTTTTAATTGTTTTTTTTGGTTTCATAGAGTTGTTTCAGGTTTTATGGATTTTTATAGTTCTTAGTTCTTTTAGGGATTTTTTTGTTATTTTAGTGTTTTTTGGGTTTTACAATTTTTAATGGGGTTTAGTTTATTTTTTTTAAAAATTAGGGTGTTTTAGATTCTTTAATGGTTTTCAAGGTTTTAGGGGTTTTATGTGTTTTGTGGATTTTTAGGGGTTTTATAGTTTTTATATTTTTGGGTTGTAGGGTTTTTAGAATTTTTTAAAGGTTTTAGGGTTTAATGTTATTTTAGTATTTTTGGGGTTTTATGATTTTTAATGTCTTTTAGGATTTTAGGGGAATTTCATGTATTTAGTATTTTTTGTTTTTTAGTGGTATTTATGGTTTTTATGTATTTTAAAACATTTTTAGAAAGTTTTCTTGTTTTTAGTGTTTTTAGGTTTTTTCAGGGGTTTTAGGGATTTTCAGGGGTTCTTAGTTTTTTAGGGGTTTTAATATTTTTTAGGGTTTTTGGGGGTTTAATTTTTTTTCTATTTTTGTGGTTTTATTTATTAAGGTGTTTATATATTTTTTAGGGTAATTAAGGTGTTTTATATTTTTAGGACCTTTATTGTAGTTCATATGATTTTTATGGGTTTCCATGTTTTAGGAGATTTTGGTTTTCTTTTATGATTTTCATTATTTTTTATGGTTTTTATGGGAATTTTGTGGTTTTTCTGTTTATTGTTTTGTTATTTTAGGGATATTTAGTGTTTGTTAGGGTTTTATGGGGTTTTCAGGGGTTTTAAGGGTTTAGGGTAAAAAGGGGATTTATTAATTTCTTGTGTTTTATTATTTTTTCAGTATTTTTAGGCTTTAGTGCTTTTATGTTTGTTAGGGATATTATGGTTTTCATTTTTTTAGGGATTTAAGGTTTTATTATGCTTTTTTGGGTTTTTATGGTATTTACTGGGTTTTGGGGTTTTTAGAAATTTTAGGGTTTATTATGATTATTATGGTTTTTTTGGAATTTTATGGTTTTTACTGTGTTAGGGGGTTTTATTATTTTACGTTTTTGGTCATATTTTTAGGGGTTTTTAGGTTTTTAGGGAATTTAGGGATATTTTTCATTTTTTAAATTTTTAAAGGGTGTCATTGTTTTTATCAATTTTTAGGTTTAATATGTTTTTTATGATTTTTACTAGTTTTAATAGTTTTGGGTATTTAGGGTTGGTAGGGTTTAAGGGTGGTTAAGGGTTTATGATGGATATTTTTACTATTAGTATAGGGATATAAGAGTATTTTATTAGTTTTTAGGTTTTTATGTGTCTTTAATATTTTAATGTATTTTATGGTATTTAGGGGTTTTAATGGTTTTTAGTGTTTTTTCTGTTTTTTGAGTTTTTAGGGGTTTTTGGGTTTATTTGTTTTTAGGTTTTTGAAGGGTTTATGGTTTTAGGGTTTTTAGAAGTTTTAATGGGGGTTAAATATTTTTAGGGGTTTTAGTTTTTTTAGGATTTTTAGGGTTTTTACATTTTCAAGGGTTTTTGGGTTTTTAGGTTTTAAGGTTTTTGGTTTTTTAAGTGTTTTTATGATATTTGGGTTTGTAGTGTCTTTAAGGTTTTTTTATTATCATTTTTATGGTTTGTAGGGGTTTTGGGGGATTTTTTGTGATTTTTGGGGTTAATGGTTTTTGATGCTTTTAGGGTTTTATGATTTTATTCAGGTATTTAGGGTCTTAATGGTTTTAGGATTTTGGGGCTTTACGGTTTTTAGGGTTTTTTAGAGTTTTAATGGATTATGGTTTTAAAGTTTTTATGGGTTTTAGGTTATTTATTATTTTTAGTGTATAAGGTATTTTATGTGTCTCTTAGTTTATTTATATGGTTTTAGGTATTATTAGGGTGTTTTGGGACTTTTATGGTTTTTATGGATTTTTGGTCGTTTTTATTATTTTTTGGGGTTTTAGGTATTTTTTTGGGTTTTTAGAGGTTTTAGGGTTTTTTAGGTCATTAGTTTTTTAATTTTTTTTATGGTTTTAGTGGTGGTAAGGTTATTTATATATTATATTTTTTTGGTGTTTTTTGGTTCATTCGGGGGTTTAGGGGTTGTTATGGGTGTTTATCAATTTTATAGTTTTTGGGGGGTTTTCAAGGGGTTTAGGGTCATGGTTTTTTTTGTTTTTAGTTTTTCAGGGTTTAGGTGTTTTTATGTTTTAATGTTTTTGAGTAATTTTAGGGGAATTTGGTTTTTTGGGTTTTAGGTAGTTTTAATTGTTTTACATGTTTTTTGGGGTTTTAGGGGTTTTTAGGTTTTTAAGACGTTTTGAAGATTTTAGTGTTTTATTGTTTTGTAGGGATTTTTTGTATTTTTATAATTTATTGGTGGTTTAATGGTTTGTAAGGTATGTAGGGTGTTTAGTGGTCTCAAGGTTGTAGGTTTTTATGAGTTTTTACGGGATTTATTTATTTTTAAATGGTTCATGGTTTTTAGGGTTTTTAGTGTCTTAAGGGGTTTTAAGGGTTTTAGAGTATTTATAGTTTTTAAGGTTTTTAATTTTTAAAGGGTTTTTTGTCTTTTTTGGTATTTTTATTTTTAATATTTTTATGTATTAGGGACATTTAGAGTATTAGGGTTTTTAGTGTCGTTTAGGGGTTTATAGATGATTTAGGATCTCATTTAGCTATTAGGGGGATTATGGGGTTTTAGATTTTTTTTGGGGTTTACTATCGTTTTTTGATTTTTAGAGTTTTGTGGTCCATTTTGGTATTTATAATTTTTAGTATCCGTTATGGGTTTTAGAGTATTTTGGGGGTTTAATTGTTTTTTGGGTTTTTTAGGGTTTTAGGGTTTTCAGTTTTTTTTACTGATTTTTGGTTGTTTTAGTAATTTTTATGGTTTTTGTGGTTTTTATAATTTGCTGAATTTAATGGAGTTTTAGGGTTTTCAATGTTTTTTATTATTTTTTATAGTTTTAGGTAGTTTTAAGGTCATTTTGGAGTTTTATGGGTTTTCAGGGATTTTATGGTTTTTAGGGTCACTCAGGCCCTTTTTGGGATTTCTATGTTTTTCTGGTTTAGTTAGGGATTTAAGGGTTTCTATGTTCTTTTATTGGTTTTTGTGTGTCTCCGGTTTTTAATGATTTTTAGGGTCTTTAATATTTTTTGGTATTTTAGGGATTTTTGGGACTTTTAGGGTTTTTAGCTTTTTTTGGGGACCTTTATGGTTTTATGTGTTTTTAGGTTCCTTTTGGGTTTTTATGGTTTCATGTCCATTTAATTTTTTTTGGGTCCTACAGTGTTTTTAATGTTTAGGGGTCCTTTGGGTAGTTTGTGGGTTTTATGATATTTTAGGTTTTTTAGGGTTTTAGGCCCCATTAGGTTTTTAGGGGCTTTAGATTCCTCTAGGGATTTATGGAATTTAATTCCACTTTTGGGGGTTTTTAATGATTTTATGATCTTTAGTGTTTTTAAGGTTTCTAGTTTATTTTTGTGGGTTTATGGGTATTAGAGTATTTTAGTGTTTATTAAGGTTTATGGTCTTTTATTTTTTTAGGTTTTTAGGGTCCTTTAGTGGGTTTTAGGTTTTTTTTACTATTGTTAGGGTTTTTTAGGGTCTTAGATTTTTTGGGGGGTTTAGGTTTTTAGGGGGATTAGGGGTTTTAGAGGGTTTTAGGATTTTTAGGGGTTTTTTGTCCCTTGGGGTTTTTCGGTTTTTAAATATTTATAGTGTTTTATGGATTTTAGTGGGGTTTGACGTATTTCATGACTTCTAAGGGTATTTATTGATATATAGGTTTTAATGGTTTTTAGGGGTTTTAATGGTTTTATGGTTTAAAGGTGTTTGAAGGTATTATTTGGGTTTTTGTGTTATTAGTGTTTTTATAGTCTTCATTATTTAATTTTTTTTTGTGTTTTAGGGGTTTTAGGGATTATTATGGTTTATGGGTTTTTGGTTTTTGTGGGATTTTTATGTTTTTTTGGATCTTTTATTGTTCTTAGGGTTTTAGTGGTTTTATAGATTTTAATGTTTTTAAAATTTTTTGGTTTGTTTTTGGATTTTTTAGGGTTCTAGGGGTTTAAAAAAGTTTTTAATGGTTATTTCAGCATTTTATGATTTTTAGGGATGTTTTTGTTTTTAATGGTTTTAAGGTTTTTAGCAGTTTTATGGATTCTTGGTGTTTAAGGTTTTTAGTATTTTTAGTCATGATTGTATGTTTTAGTGGTTTTTAATGTTTTTAAATGTTTTTAGGGTTTTTTATGGTTTTATGATTTTTTGGATTTTTTGGGTTTTTAGTGTTTTTATGGGTTTTAGGTTTTTTAGGTATTTAGGGATTTTAATGTTTTTCATTAATTATTATAGAATTTTAAGGTTTTTTTGATTTTTTTGGGATTTTTAGTTTTCATTATTTTTTTTTAATATTTATTTTGTTTTTAATGGTTTAATGGGGTTTAAGTTTGTTTTTTGGTATGTACGGTTTTTAGGGTTTTTAGTGGGTTTTTAGGTTTTTAAGACTTCTAGTGGTTTTTTTATATTTTTTTGTTTTTTTAGTATTTTATGGTATTCATATTTTTTTGGGTTTTTATGGTTCTTTAGGGGTTATAGTGTGTTCAAGGGGGTTTTTTTGGATTTTAGTCATTTTAAGGTTTTTTATTATTTTGTGGTTTGTAGGGGTTTTAAAAGTTTTAAAGGAATTTTGGGTACTATGGTATTTTTAGGGTTTTTAGGGGTTTTTTGTGTTCAAGGGGTTTTAGGGTTTTTAGTGGTTTTTATATTATTTCCATCTTTATTTAGGGTTTATGGTTTTTTGTGATTTTAAGGGGTGTTGGGTTTTTAGGATATTTTGGAATTTTGAGTTTTTTAGGGTTATCATGGTTTTTAGTTTTTCGGGTTTTACAGTTTTTAGGTAATTTTACTAACTTTATTGGATTTTTAAATATTATAAGGGTTTTTTAGAATTCTATGGTTTTTAGAGTTTTCAGGGGATCTTTGGGTTTATTGTGTTTTGGGGGTATTCGTGGTTTTAGTGAATTTTAGGATTTTAGGGCTTTTTAGAGCCTTATAGGTTACCACGTTTTTTACGTTCTTTTTGGGTTTTTAGGGTTTTTATGGTTTTTTGGGGTATTTTGGTTATAAAAGGTTTTATAGTTTTTTTTTGTTTTTATGGTATTTTCTTTTTTTATTCTTTTTCTAGGTTTTTTTTTATTTTTAATATTTAGGTTTATTTGTGTGTTTTATAGTTTTTAGGCATTTTATTTATTTTTCTAGGTTTTTATTATTTTTATTGGTTTTATGATTTTTTTTTCAGTTTTTAGTATCCTTTGTGGGGTTTTCGACATTTAGGATCATTTAGGGATTTTTTTTTGGGTTTTTGGGGGTTTTAAGGTCGATTAGTGTTATCATGGAGTTTAGGGTTCTTTATGGTATTTAGGTTCCTCTATGTTTTTTTGGTACTTTTAATGTTTATAGTGTCCTTTAGTATTTTTAGGGTTTTTAGTGTTTTCATGGTATTTTATGTGTTTCATTTTTTTATGTTTTTCATGATTTTAGTGTTTTTAAATGATTTTTTGGGTTTTTGAGCGTTTATAGTTTTCAGGGTCTTTAGGGGTTGCTAGGTACTTTAGGGTTCATTTTGTTTTTTAGGGTTTTAGGGGTTTATTGGTTTTTAAGTGGTTAATAGGGTTTTACAGTATTTAAATTTTACAGGATTTTTTAGTGTTGTTAATATTTTAGGGTATTAATGGTTTTTAAATGGGTTTTAGTGTTTTAGGGTTATTTTTTATTTCTAGTGTATTTATGGTTTTTAGTGATTTAAAATATTATTAGGGGGTTTTGGGTTTGAAGGGGTATTAGGGGGTTCTGAGAGGTTATGAGGGTTTTTTATAGTTTCAAGGGGTATTAGGGTTTCATAGGGTTTTTGAGTTTTTAGGTGTTTTATTGTATTTTAATTATTTTTTAAAATTTAATATTTTTAGGAATTTTAGGTTTTTTAAGAATTTAATTGTTTTTTGGTTTTTTGGGGATTTCAGGTTTTTATTTTTATTATGTTTTTTATGGGTTCTATGTAGATATTTGGGTTTTATAGGTTTTAGAATTATTTTAATGTTTTTAGGGTTTAGGTTTTATGGTGTAGGGTGTAGGGTTTATGGTATAGGGTGTAGGGTTTAGTGTGTAGGGTGCAGATTTTTGGTGTAGTGTTTAGGGATTATGGTGTAGTGTATAGGGTTTAGAGTGTAGGGTGTAGGGTTTAAGGTTTAGTGTATAGGGTTCAAGATATAGGCAATAGGGGTTAGGGTTTAGGGTGTGGGATTTTGGGTTTTGGGTTTTGGGTTTTGGGTATAGGTGTAGGGATGTGGTGTATTTTATAGGGTATTTTGTTTAGGGTATATAGTTTAGGGTTTTGGGGGTAGGGAAAATGGTTTATTGGGTAGGGATTTTGGTTTTTGATAGATGGTATAAGGTTTATGGTGTATGGTTTAGAGTTTAGGGTGTAAGGTATAGGGTTTCAGGATTAAGGTGCAGGGTGTATGGTTTTGGTTTAAGGTGTAGGGTATTATGTCCAAGGTGTAGGGTATAATGATTACAGTGTAGGGTATTGGGTTTACTGTGTATTTGTTTAGCTTTTAGAATTTTAGAATGTATGGTTTATGATGAAAGATTTGAGTTTTGGGTGTTGGGTATATGATTTAGGATATAGCATCTGGGTTATAGGGTTTATTGTTTAGAGTGTAGGTCATTGGGTTTAGGATGTAGAGTAATGAGTGTTGGGTAAAGGGATTAGTGTGTAGGGTATAGGTTTTAGGTAATATGCCATATGGTTTAGGCTGTATGTTTTAGGGTTTAGGGTGTAGGTTATAGGTTTTGAGTTGCAGGGTTTAGGGTTTAGATTGTAGGGTATATCATTTAGGCTATATGGTTTAAGGTTTAGGGTGTTGGATATCAGATATAGGATTTATGGTGTAAGGGATAGGTTTTAGGGTGTAGGGAATAGGGTTTAGGTTCAATATTTTTAGGTTTAGGGTGTAGGGATTAGGGCAGAAGAGGTTCGGGAATAGGTAGGCCTAGCCCCCCAAACTTAATTAAAAAGAAAAAGGAAACTACAAGATGGGCCTTAAAGAGAGAGTATGAACATCGCCCTTCCGATCCGAGTCCAAGAACAGAATACAATAATGTGGGGCCATAAAGGACCACATTGAGGATCTCTCCGCAATCACTTGTTTGGAGATGGCTTCAGCAACCGAGTTAGCTTCCCTGTAGGCATGTGAGACATTGAGGTTCAATTTCCGAGACAGCTCAAGGGATTCGATCCAGTGTGGCGAGAGTCTCCAGGGGACATCCCTGGAGCGTCCCTTTAACGCATCAACCGCAAACATCGAGTCTGACTCAATCCAAAGCGGTGACCAGTTGAACTGGCACACAAACATCACAACCTTTATGATCGCCCACAACTATGCTTCATAAGCACAACCATCCCCTAGAAAATGAAAGAAGCAGCCCTTCAAGAAGCCTCGCAGGGTGTGAAAAACACCCCCACACCCCGATGTCCTAGTAGTGCCAAGTTTCGCACCATTAACATTGACCTAGGGATTAGGGTGTAGTGTTTAGAATTTACAATCTAAGGTATCGGGTTTTGGGTGTAGGGTTTAGGGTTTGGGTTCATGGAATATGGTTTACAGTGTAGGGTTTAGGGTTTAGTGGGATGGGTGTAGGGTTTCTTCTTTAGGGATTAAGGATTATTATGCAGGTTAAATGGTTTAGGGTTTAAGAATTTGTGTTTATAATATAGGGTATAGGGTATTGGGTGTAGGGTTCATGTTTGAGGGTGTTGGGTATATGGTTTATGATGTTCAGTTTAGGGTTTATGGTGTATGGTGTATGGTTTAGGGTGTAAGGTTTTGGGTTTTGGGTGTTTGGTTTAGTGTTTAGGGTGTTGGGTGTAGGTTATATGGTTTATGGTGTAGGTTTTATAGTTTGGGGTATAGGGTATAGTGTTTTTGGTGTATGGTTTTGGGTTTTGAGTGTAGGGTATAGGGTTTAGAGTGTAGTGTTTAGGGTTTAGGGTTAAGTGAGTATAAAATATGGATTAGGGTGTAGGTTTTAGTGTTTAAGGTGTATGGTTTAGGTATAAGGGTTTAGGGTGTATGGTACATTGTTAAAGGAGTATGGTATATAGTTTAGGGTGTATGGTATAGGGTTTAGAGTGAAGGGTATATGAATTATGGTTTAGGCTGTAGAGTTTAGTGTTTATGGTGTACAATATAGGTTTTAGGGTACATGGTTTAGGATTTATGGACATTGGTTTATTGTATAAGGTGTAGGGTTTATGGTTTCAGGTGTAGAGTATATGGTTTAGGGTGTATGATATAGGGTTTATGGTGTAGTGTATAGTGTTTAGGGTGCACGGTGTTGGGTTTAGGGTGTATGATGTAAGGTTTAGGGTGTAGGATTTAGGGTTTATGTTATAGGGTATAGGTTTTTGCATATATGGTTTAGGGTGTATGGTATAGTGATTAGGGTATAGGGTTCGTGGTTTAGGGTTTATGGTATATGTTTTAGGGTGACAGGTTTAGGGTTTAGGGTGTATGGAATGGGATTTAAGTTGTAGAGTGTAGGGTTTATTGTGTAGCCTAAAAGATTTATAGTGTATGTTTTATGGTTTATGGTGTTGGTAACAAGTCTTAGGGTGTACGATTTAGTGTTTAAGGTGATGGGGATATGGTATACATTTTTCTTGGTGGTATTTGGGTTTTTTGGGTTTGATGATTTGATGTACATTTTGGGGTTTATATGTATTTTTTTTGGTTTTTTTTGGGTTTGTTGGGGTTTTATGGTTTTTTATGATTTTTAGGGGTTTTAAGAGTTTTTATTGTTTTAGGGTATTTATGGTTTTTGGGTTTTTGTGATTTTCGATATTTTATACTGATTGTAGGGTTTTTTGTGTTTCTTTGGGGGGGAGGGTTTAAGGATTTTAGTGTTTTGTGGTTTTTTGGGGGTTTTTTTATTATAGTGATTTTAATGGGTTTTCGTTCGACTGTTTGGTTTCATATGGATTCTATGGATATTTTGGGGTTTTAGGGATTTTTGGGTTTTTATAGGGTAGAGTATTATAGTGGTTCTTTGGATTTTTTGTTTATTTTAATGTATTTTAGTGTTTTTAGAGTTTTTTAGTGTATTTTATTTGTTTTAAGGATTTGTATGGTTCTCATTGGTTTGTACAGATTTTTTTCAAGTATTTAGGGTGTTCTGGTTTTTTCAATTTTTAACAGGATTTAGTGGCTTAAATTTTTTTTTTGGGTTTTAGGTTCTTTTTTGAATTTTTTGATTTTTTTGGGTTTTAGTATTTTTTTTACAGTATTTGATGGTTTTTTTGGGACATTTATGTTATTAGAGATCATATGGTATTTTAGGGTTTTATGTGATTTGTTTTTTTATTAGTTTTTTAGGGTTTTACAACCATTTAGGTGTTTTACTGATTTTTTGGGTCTTTTAAGGGGTTTTAGGGTTTTAAGGTCTATTATATATTATAGGGTTTTTAGTTTCCCTCATGGGGTATAGGGGTTTTTTGGTCCTTAAGGGTTTTAAGTTCCTTTAGGTTTTATTCATTTTTAGGAACTTTTAGGGTTTTAAGGGTATTTAGTGTCCTTTATGGATTATTATTGTGTTATCTGTATTTTTGTGTTTTTATGGTCATTTATGTATTTTGTGGCTTTTAGAGTAATTTATGTTGTTTATATTTTCTTATATTTTTTTTTATCATTTTATTTTCTTTTAGCATTTTTGAGTGTTATTAATGTCATTTTGGGGTCTTTTAGGTGATTATTTGGTTTTCTATGGGTTGTTAGGTTTTTAAAAAAAATTAGGGTTTTCAAGTGTTTTTTAGATTTTTAAGTGTTTTTATGTTTTATTAGGCTTTTAATGAATTTTTAGAGTTTTTTGGGGTTTGTTGGGTTTGTAGGGTTTTTTTGATTTTTGGGGGTTTAGTTATTTTTATATTCCTCTAGGTCTTATAGGGTTTTAGGTTTTTTTATTTTTAATGTTTTTTAGAATTTTTTGGTTATTTCGTTTTTAGGTTTTTTGTGATTTTTATGGCTTTAATGGGTTATAGGTTTTTTTTATGTATTTTATTGTTTTTAATTTCTTATGGGTATTTCATGATTTTGGGTATTTGAAGGTTTTTTATATTTTTATAGTTATTTGGGTTTTATGTGTTTTTATAGGTTTTAAGGGTTATATTGTTTTTTTGGGGTTTTATGGGGGTTTAGTGTTTTTTTGTGTTTTATGGGTTTTTTTTATATTAGTGATTTTGGAGGATCTAAGGGGTCTTTAGTGTTTTTAGGGTGACTAGGGATTCCCTGGTTTTATAGGTTTTTAGGGGATATAGGTATTTTTTGGTTTTAAGGGGGTTGTAGGGTATTTGGGATTTTTAGGTATTTTTAGTTATACTTAAAGTATTTTACAGATTCTATGGGTTTTTTAGTCTTTTATGGTTTTTATTGTATCTAAGGATCATTATGGGTTTATGGTTTTATTTGGGGTTCTATTTTTTTTGGGTTTTTGTGGTTTTGGGGGTACTATGAGTTATTAGGGGTTTTAGTGGTATTTATTGTTTTCAATAATTTATAGGGGTTAAATGGGGTTTAGTGTTTTTAGGGGTTTAGGGGTTTTAGGTTTTTAATTTTTTTATGGTTTTTAGTATTTTCATAAAGATTCTAGTTTTTTCATGGTTTTGGAGTTTTAGGGGTTTTCTAGCATTTTAGGGCATTTAAAATTTTTTTACATTTTTTGGGTTTTATCTGGTATTTAGGGTTCTAGGATTTTTGTGGTAATTTAGGTTATTTATAATTTTACCAATTTCTAGGATGTTATTAATGTGTTTCTTTAGGTTTTTATGGTTTTTTTAGATTTTGTGGATTTTAGTGGATTTTGGGTTTTAAAACTTTTTTTTGGGTTTTTCGTGTTTTTCAGGTTTTTAGGGTTTTATGATTCTTTTCATTTTATGGGTTTTATAGATTCTTAGGTTTTAATTTTTTTAAAAAAAATTAGGGGTATTTTATGATTGTTTTATGAAATATTATTATTTTTGGGTTTTTAAACGTTCTTTTGGATTTTAGAGTTTTTAGTGTTATTTTTGGGGTTTTAGGTGTTTAGTGTGTATATTGGTTTTCTTAGAGGTGTTATGTTTTTTAGGGTTTCTCATATTTTTATGGTATTTTAGGGTTTTAGGTTTTTTTAGGGTGTTTTAATGTTTGTAGGTGTTTTAGGAGTTTTAGAGTTTATTGGGTTTTTCCTAAGGCTTTTAGGGATTTTAGCATCATAGAGGTTTTATGTATGTTTTAGCGTTTTTAGGGTGATTAGGGTTTTAGTGTATCTTTACTGTATTTTAATGTATTTTCTGGTTTTTAGTTTTTATGTTTTTTTAGGTTTTTAAGGGGTTTTAGTGATTTTAATGGTTTTAATATATTTTATGGTTTTAAGGGGATTTATAGTTATTTTTGTGTATTTTTGTTTTTTTTGGCTATTGATAATTTGTAAAGGTTTTTTATAATTAGAATTTGTTTTTAGGGTTTTTGTGTTGTAGGGGTTTTATGTATTTTTATGTATTTTAGGGATTTCATTGTACATTTATGGTTTTTATGTTTTTTTTATATTTTTACGGATTTTAGGGGATTTATGATTTTTTTAAATTTTCAGGTGGTTTTTGGGTTTTTATCATAAGGGATTTTAGGGGGGTTACTATATTTTTGAGTTCATTAGGGTTTTAGGGGTTTGATTAGATTGTTCATGGTTTTTTAGGTTTTTTATTGTTTCTAGGGTTTTTTTAATTTTTTTTTGTTTTTTGGTGTTTAATGGTTTTAATTGGTCTTTAGGTTTTTTATATAGTTTTTAGTGTCCCTTAGGTTTTTTATGGTTTTTAGGATCCTTTTTGGTTTTTAGAGTTTTTAGGGTTTTTAGGGTCTTCCAGTGGATTCAATTTTTTTTATAGTTTTTAATATTTTTCAGTAATTTATGGGGGATTAAGTATTTTTATTTTTATTTTCTGGTTTTTTGGGTTTTTAATGTTTTTAGGGATTTCTATGTTTTAGAGACTTATAATTTTTTCAAGGTAGTTAGGGGGTTTAGGGTTTTAATGGTTTAAAGGATTTTGAGGGTTTATACTTATTTAGGGGGTTTTTTGGGGTTTTATTGATTTTAGAATTTTTAGGGTGTTAAGTTTTTTGGGGCATTAACAGTTTTACGAGTTTATTGGGGGTTTCAATGGTTTTGGGGGGGAGTTTAGGGGTTTTTGGTGTCTGGTGGGATTCATGTATTTTTAGGTGTTCTGGGGTTTTTAGGGGTTTCTGGGTTTTAGGATTTGGGGGTGTTTATGGTTTTTAGGGTTTTTAGGGTTCTGAGGTATTTAAGGTTTTTAGGGGTATTGGATGTTTAAGTGTTTTTAGTGGGTTTAAGTGTTTTTTGGGTTTTAGGGTTTTTAGGGTTTTTAGGTTTTAAAGGGTTGTTTAGGGTTTTTAGGATCCTTTATGGTTTTGAGGATCTTTTAATGTTTTCGATTTTTAGGATTTTTTTGGTATATTATGGTATAGTAAAAAGGAGGTTATTTTTATTTAAATTTTCATGTTTTGGTTTTTTTATGTTTTTAGGGGTTTTTAGTTTATTTTAGGGGTTATTGTGTTTTTATGATAGTTTATGTTTTTTTTGGGATATTTGGTTTTTGTGGGACTTTCTTTTTAATCGTGTCATTGTGTTTTAATGGTTTCTTGAGATTTTAGGGTCTTTAGGTTTTTTGGAGTCTTCAGGGTCTTTTTGTATTTTTATGATTTTTCCTTTAGAAATATTACTTTTTTAAGAAGTGGAATGGTCCGATATAGACTAATTAGTACATCCCTTTTTTTAGGAAATGACATAATTGAGTTATTCCCATTGATTTTACCATTTTTTCATTTGGAATGTGTGTTCTGGATAGGAATCACTATTTTTAAATGGTTTCCAATGGATTTGTTAATGGAACCAGAAACACCCTATAGTTCTATTTCCAAAGGGACCTTCTTTTCAAAGGTAGTACTTCATTTGGTTTTCTGAGCTACGATACTTAAGAGCTCACATTGGTCGAGAGGATGGGAGGTCGGGCTTGTCACACAATTTTGGGGGGAATTATTTCCCACTCCCTGACTCTCTTAATGATTTAAGATATGTTCATGAATACTTATTAATTTACCATGTTTAATGTATGTTTCCAGTAAAATTTGAAATCAATTTTTATCATGTGTGGAATTCAGAATCATCTGTATGTATTCAAGGTTATTCATCAATAGAGATATTTGTATGCATTTGAGGTTCTCCAGCAATGGTATCCACTCATATAATACAGAGATATTCATTGGTCATTATTATGACAAAGCTGGTTTTTAAGCCACTCAGTGGGGCACTCTGAAATTTATTGTCATCTAGGTAGATGAAATTAACTCTGGAGTATTTTGTCATCAATGGAGATGGAAGTTGTGTTTGATTTTGGGTCCTCATGAATGGAATAAAAACCCGCATAGTTTAGTTCCACTTAGTGGGATCCATCATACCTTTTAATTACATGTGATAAGGATCCAACCGTACATTTTAATGTCATGTGGTAAGAAAATCTTGGAGGAAGGTTCCTAGTCAAGGCATGGTGCAAGACTTATGTCGAGACATCCCAATGAACATTGAAGGAATATGAACTCCCAAGTTGAATTAGATCATACTGGGGATATGACCCAGTGAGAATAATGATAATTTGGAATGTTAATTTTGACCCCCAGGGAGGCTTCCTACATTTCTCACTTGGATGGGAATCAAAACCCATGTAGTTCGGTAAGTCTCATTGGGGAGTACGACCCAATGATAGAAATAGGTTGGTTATTACTTTTAAATAGTATTCCCTTATAATAGGTTCCACCAGTGATTTTTAACTCATGTAGATTTAGGGGGACATAATTTGGGGCATCCTCTTAAGGAGGATGCCTGAAATGATGGAATTAGGGTTAGACTACATAAGAGGATTTCCAGTGAACTCGTGCCCTATGTGAAGGCTTCCTATGTATACCGGTTATGGTAGGAATCAATGTTCCTGTAGTTCATTACTTTAGGTGGATGTAGTGATCATTACAAACCCCTATGACCACATGATAAATGATCATTGTGAGAAACAATAGGTTGTTAAATATTAAAAAAACCACAACCATTCTCCCCCTATAATGGAAGAGGTCGGGCCTATGGTGGAAGATGTCGTGGCTAGAACAATTTCCCCTATTCTCTTTACATTGGACGAGGGTGTAATGTAAGGAAGGGGTGAAGGTGAAGGTTGTAGAGAGGAGATATACTACAACCTCATACATTGAAGGCTAGGGTATTAAACTATAATATATTCCCTAAAATGGGTCTCATAGTGGAGAGGGATACTTTTAATTTTTCAAAAGTAATATTAGGTGTGAACCGTACCCTCCCTACCTGGGATCGGAGGATCTAGGTATTCAAATTGAGATGGGGAGGAAAAATTCTTACCCCAAAAATCCAAGAACAAGAAATACTCAACACTATCCCTCAGGTTAAGGGTACTTGTGGCCATAGATATCCAAATGTACACACACAATGATGATCCTTACCCTATGGTTGGACAGGTGTGGGAAAACTCTGACTAAATATATCCTAACCCAAAAGGGAGACATGAATAAGTTCCATTCCCTAAGATATGGTAAATCATGAGGTCTTGGTGGAGGTTTCAACATAATTTCTTTCTAGAAAGGGAGGAAATTAAGGAGAGTCCCTACCATTGGTGGATTTTAATAATGCTTAATGAATTGATTGACCATTCTAAAGGGGTGAGGTGAACCTCGAAGGGGTGATCAAGTAAGTGGCGTGTAGGTATATGGCGCATATGTAATATTTTGAAATTTGGTTTCAACTTATGTGAGGAACAAAATTAATTACTAGACATTTGAAATAATTGGCTCAAGCCTTCCAGATTCATCAGAGATATTCCATGAAGTGAGGTGCGCAACATCCTACATGAGGAAGGGGTCCACTCAAGTGTTCGTAATTGAGGGGGGGGGGGGGTTGGGAGAATCATTCACACATGTTTTGTTAAATTTTTCACACTTTTAGAACATTTGTCTCATTATCCCCCATTAATTACCTCACATTATTTGTTATAGAACTACCTTTGAGGTTTCAGAGGTCTTTGTTATAGTGCTAGGGTGATTAGAGTAGCAATCAGGATTCATGGAAATTCTTCCATAAAAATAAACACACAAAGGGTATTTTTTATTGGAAAATATGGAAACCATAGTGATAGTTACAAGGATCGTAAGTGATGAGGTAGTGAAAAGGTTAACATCACACAAGTATGTTGGTTTTAAGTATGTTGTGCACCAATATTTTTGGTACATATGAAAACACCGGTTCCATACCATGGGGGTTGTGGCCCCACACCCCAACTCGAGATCCATGTTAGGATGCGAGCATGGACCTTTGTGTTGGTACCTTACCTAATATAACTAACCCCCATAAAAATTAGAAGTCCGTTGAAAATGTTTATAGCTTGGTCAATGGCATTTTTTGTTGCGATGCAATGAAATATGATATGATCTTTCTTTCATAAATATGAATTTTTTGCTTTAGCTTAGCATTTGGTATAAAAGTGTGGTTCACATCTTCATTTTCTAGAACAAGTCCATGGAACACATTTACTGGTGTCTACAACAATTTTTTAGGGTACTTAGGGGTCTTAGGATTTTTAGGTTCATTTATGGTTTTTTGGTTATTTAGATTAACGTGGTTTAGGGTTTAAATATTTTTTAATGATTTCTAGATTTTTAGGTTTTTTGGGGTTTGGGGGTTTTATTGTTTTTAAAAGGGATTTTAATCTTTTTTATTTATACATTTTGGTATTATTAGGTTATTTAGGGGATTTAGGATTTTTAGAGTCTTTTAGGGGTATAGGGGGGATGTTTTGTGGTTTTTATTTTTTAGGGTCATTTAATGTTGTTAATATTTTAAGGGGTTTTCAGGTTTTTTTGGGTTTTATAGATAGTAGGTTCATTTAGGATTTTTATTTTCTTTTTATCATTTATGGTTTTTGGGGATTCTATGGTATTTTATGGTTTTAATTGGTTTTATGGTTTTTAATGATCATTTGATTATTAGGTCTTTTTGAGTGTTTCTACAGTTTTTAGCGGCATTTATAGTTATATAAGGTTTTTTGTGGCCATCAATGCTTTTGAAGTCTTTAAGGATACTTTATATTTCATAGGGATTTTTATGTTCATTTAGGGTTTTAGAGGATTTATGGTAATTAGATATTTATCGGGTATTAGGTTCCTTAATGGGACTTTTCGGGACTTTTGGGGTTTTTTTGGGATTTTCAGGTGCATTATGGTTTTAGGGTTATTTTATAATTTTTGGAGTTATTGGGTAATTTATTATCTTCTGGGGTTTTTAGGGTTTTAGTACATTTAACCATTTTTTGGGGAATTATGGGTGTTTTATGTTATTTATGGGTTTAGGGTATATTAGGGTATTTTTGGGGGTTTTATGGTTTTTAGGTTATTTTAGGGGTTTTGGGGTTTTATGGTTTTTTAGAATTTTATATATTTTTTGGGTTTTAGTGATTTTAAGGGGTTTTAGTTCTTTTAATGTTTTTAGGGTTTTTAGGAGTTTTATGAGTTTTAGGGATTTTAGATTTTCAGGGGTCTAAGGGTTTAATGGGGTTTAAGTTGTTTTTTCTATTTTAATGTGTTTTGGTGGTTTTTAGAATTTTTATGGTTTTCTTAGTAATTTTATGTTTATAAAGGATTTTTAGACTTATTGATGATTATTTTTGTTTTCATTGGGAGTTTATTAGTTTTAGGTTTTCTTTTGTTTTTATGTATTTAATTGATTTAATGGGTTTTATGGGGTTTATTTTTTAAGGGAATTTAGCATTTGTTTTGGTTTTTTGGGTTTTTAGTAATATTATTGTTTTTAATGGTTTTTAAAGATGTTTATGTTTACTATGTGTTTTGGGATTTTAGGTTTTTTTAGTGTTCATGGGTTTTTTAGTATTTTATGGTTTTTATGTTTTTAGGGGTTTTAAGAGCTTCAATTTTTTGTGGTTATATTTAGTGTTTTATGGTTTTTCAGTGTTTTAGGGGTTTTTAAATATATCTTAGGGTTTTTAGGTTTTTTAGTGGTTTTAATTTTTTTGGTTATTGTAATGTTTTTATGGTATTTATATAATTTAAATGTTTTCAATGTTTTAAGGGAATTTTTGAGTTTATGGTAATTTGGATTTTTGGTTTTATTGGATTTCTTAATGCTTTTAGTATTTTTATATGTTTATGGGGTTTCAGTGACATTAGTGTTATTTGATTGTTGTTTGGGGTTTTTTAGTGTTTTTTATGGTTTTAGGGGTTTTAGGGTTATTTTAGGGTTTAGGGTTTTTGGTTTAGGGTATAGGGTTTATGGTGTTGGGAATAGGGCTTAGGGTTTTGGGTATAGTGTTTACGGTGTAGGGTATAAGGTTTATGGTGTATGGTGTAGAGTTTAGGTTTCCTGTTATAGGTTATATGGTTTATGTTTTAGAGTTTAATGTTTACGGTGTACGGTATATGGTTTATGATGAACAATATGTGGATTAGTATGTGGGGTATAGGGTGTTGGGTGTTGGGAGTTGGGTTTAAGGTATATGAAATATGTTATTGGGTGTATGGTTTAGGTTTTAGGGTGTAGGGTTTTGGTTTTAGGTTTTATGGTGTTGGGTTAGGGTTTGTGGTGTAGGTTATACGGTTTAGGGTATTGTGTTTAGGGTGTATGGTATAAGGAATAAGATGTAGGGTTTAGGGTTTAATATACAGGGGACACACATTAATTTCATTGATATTTTTAATAGTTTTTCAATGGGTTTTAATGGGTTTTAATGAAAATACAATTGATTTGTAATGATTTAATTTAATGAAGGGAAATTTGTTAAATTGAATTTAAACAATATTGTATTGATGAATAATGATGAATTTTGGTGGTTGGTTTTGATGATGGAAATTTGGCTGATATATTTTCTTTATGTTTTTGGAAATTAATTTGTTTTGGTGTTTTTTCCAGATCATTATCAAAAAAATGTTCTAGTAGGATGGACAACCCTCAAACAAGGTTAGTCTTCCACTAAGACAGACACATGAATGGGTCATTCATCCAATCCACCCATTGTGAATGTTAGAAAAAGCAGGGGGTTGCACCGGGGGAAGGCCTGTATAGGGGCCATAAATGGTGAATTATTCTGAATCATTCATACTTCGTCCATATCACTAGATAAATGGAGCATGGGCAATAATCACTACAGTAGTGTGAGGAAGGAATCAATAAAACATGATGGTTCATAGTGGGGGGAAGGGGTCCTTTGTCCCCCGCGTGACTTATTACCATGGGAGATACATGATGTAATTTTTAATCCCATGTCTAATGAATCATCAATTTGTTGTGGGACACTAAATACATGGTACTATTGACATTTTTTAAAAATAATGTAGTTATTTTCCATGCTCAATCATGCCCCTAAACTCTAAGACCAATCTTTGTTGAGTACCACCATCTCCACTCACCTTAATCACAGTTCTATCATTGAACCACTTTTTAAACTCTTATAGATCTTCATAATTGCTTCTAGACGAGATTAGTTCAATATATACTCCCACACACAAGACTTGTGATCACCATGGATCCATCGACACCTTATCAAAACTCCATGAAATCAATCTCATACATTCATCAGGATATGGAAGTATTGATTACATGATGGAGCTCCATTGCTTTCTTTCTCACCACATCCTCTATTTCTTTCATTCTCACCACATCCTCGATCAAACATCGGTTCGTTCACGCTATCATTCAGGGCCACACTCCCTCCACCTTGCCAAGTAGCAACGACCTCTACCTCACTCAACATATGTGTATCCAACCTCGCATTCCCAGCATCAGTAACCGGAGACCCGAGCCCCTCCTCCCCAGTTTTCATGCACTTTTTCAACTCATCCACAAAAACCTCATCACAGTATTGATAAAGAACCATCACGTCGCTTTAATCATCCTCAGCAGCACCATCCAAGTGCCTAGTGGTGTCCAACATTATCATATCATCAATAGCACTCTGGTCCACACTCCCCCTATCATTCCCATCATCAACGTCCTACACCTCACTCCCTTGTACAGCAGGCCTCGCACTCTGAGAGTTGGCAAGCGGAGACCCCTACACATCCTCCTTAATATCCAGCCCTTGAAAGTGATTAAAAGTTGTAAAGGCATCCGGCCACCAAATTATACTGTTATTAGTTGAAATATGCATCCCACCAGCAACAACCTTCCTTTTTTCAAAACTTATAATATCTGAAATATGCAAGTCTCTCCTCAGTCTCTTAAAGCTATCACTCACCTTGGTCTCTGATTGGCACTGAACATCCATTCTCCCTAATCCTTGATTAGTAGAACCATGCCACCCTAGTGCAACCAGACGATTATCCCACACAATCCATGGGCTCAGTGATCCAGAACTGGGAAAAAAAGAAAAAGCCACCCCCTCAACAGCAGTCCTTTACTGCCTACTTGTAACAGATGCTGCAACCTCTTTAACATGCACACCCACCTGAGACTGACCCTCTTCACCAGACTCAACCTGAACCACATTCAAGAGAAGAGGATCTGTGTGCATAGCCTCCTGATCTTCACCCCTATTGTGCCTCCCTTCACCAGCCCCCTCCTGCTCTCAATGCAAAGAACCATAATTCCTTCTTTCACACTTACAAGCCCGATCACTATGTCCCAATTGCCAACAAGAGGAGAAAAAATCAGACCATGACTCAAAAATAATAGGTTTCTTCCAGCAAATCTCATCACCAACAGCAATCCAGACAAAATCAACTGGTTTCTTCAATGCATCAATCTCAATAAAGTCCCTTGTTGCTACAAGGTGACAAATGGCCCTCGTTCTACTGTCCACACATAAGAACCTTCCCACAAGATTTCCGAACATGGAAATAATGGAGAAATTTTGAAAGGGAGGGGGAAGTTCTGGAAATCTTACCCAAGATGCCACCATTGGTGAGTCACGGTTCAGATTCAGATCAAAACTCCATCGAGAAAGAGCGAAACAGGCACTGTTTCATCTTCTTGGAGCTGCAGACCAAGCATGAATCATATCCTCCACTGATGTAAAGTGAATCAAGATGTGTCTGCTATCGACAAGTCCCACCATGGCCCGATCATGGAGATCCCAATTTACAAACATGAATCTATCAAAAACATCCACAGGAGGTTACCAATTCAAGAAATAGGCAACCAAGGTTAGCCTATATAGGTTAGAGCCCTCGTTGAACTCTGCCATTGTCAACCAGAGCTGTAGACATCCTTCTTGCAAATCAAGATCCTTCGGGAAAATCTCAACCTGAGGAAAAGGGGGAATAAAATCAGGAATCTAGAATGGGTGAAATGAACTCTATTCATCAAGAACGAATTGGGGCCCCTCCCTCGTGGATGGGGGAGGGCGAGGCACGAGAATCATTATCCTCTTCATGCTTTCCGTGAGATAGGATAATCACCATTGAGAGAGAGAGATGAGCCGCCATCCTTAGGGTTTTTTAGGGTTTTAATGGGTTTTAGGGTGTTTAATGATTTTGAGAATTTTTTGGGGGTTTTTAGGTCTTTTTTGGGGTTTTAGGTTTTTTATTGATATTTAGGGTTTGGGGTTTTTTCATGGTTTTTTGGGTTTTAGGGTTTTACGTTTCCTATGGGTTTGGGTTTTAAGGTTTTATGGGTTTTTGGGTTTTTTATGGTTTTTAGGGTTTTTAAGTGTTTTTAGGATTATTTATGTATATTTTATGTTTTTTATAGGGATTTAGTGTTTTTAGGGAATTTAGGGCTATTCAGGTTTTTTAATTTTTACAATGCAGGGTGTAATGTAAAGTGTTTAGGGTGTTGGGATTAGGGCCTAGGGTATAGAAGATAGGGTTTTGGGTGTACGGTTTTGGGTTTCGGTTTGATGGTGTAGGGTTTAAAGTGATGTTTTTATGATTCAGTGTGAAAGGTATTGGGTTTAGGGTGTTGGATGTCAAGTATTGGGTTTTGTGTGTAGGGTTTAGGGATTAGGGTGTAGGGTATTGGGTTTAGGGTGTAGTGCTTTGGGTTGATGGTATAGGGTATACATTTAATGGTTTGAGGTTTTCCGTGTAGGGTATAGGGTTTAGTGTGTAAGGTTTAGGGTTTAGGGTGTAAGGCATATGGTTTAGAGTGTATGGTTTAATTTTTTGGTATAGGGTATATGGTTTTGGTTGTAGGTTTTAGGGATTATGGTGTGGGTATAGGGTTTAGGGTGTAGGGATTAGGATTTAGGGTATAGGGTTTAGGGTTTATGGTTTATGGTGTAGTGTATATGCCTTAGGAGTGTAGGTTATAAGGTTTAGGGACTTGATTATAGGGTTTGTGGTTTAGGTTATAGGGTTTATGGTAAAGGGATTGGGGATTGAAGAGTTTGGAATTCTGGTTTTTGTGTAGGTTATAGGGTATTAGGTTTAAGGTGTGGGGATTTAGATTTAATATATATGGTATATGGTTCATGGTGTATGGTATAGGGTTTAAGGTTCATGGTATAGGGTATAGGGTTTAGGGTATAGGGTTTATGGTTTAGTGTTTATGGTCAAGGTTTTTGATTTATGGTGTTGTGTATTGGGTTTATGGTGTTTGTTTAGGGTTTCTGGTGTAGTGTTTAGGGTGTAGTTTTTAGGGTTTATGGTATAGGTTATTGGGTTTAGGGTCTATGGTTATGGTTTTAGGGTATATGTTATATGGTATTGATTTTAGTGTTTATCATATATGGTATAGGGTTTAGGGTGTATGGTTTTGGGTTGAGGGTGGAGTGTATAGGGATTAGTGTGTCGGTTGTAAGGATCAGGGCATGCGGTATAAGTTTTACAGTGTAGTGCATAGGTTATAGAGTGTGGGAATAGGGTTTAGGGTGTAGGGAATTGGGTGTAGGGTGTAGGTTTTAGGGTGAAGGGTGTAGGGAGTAGGGTTTAGATTTAATGGTGTAGGGTCTTGGGTGTATAGTTTAGGATTTAGGGTGTATCATGTAGAGTATAGTGTGCGGGTTTCAGGGTTTCTAGTGTAGCTTATAATTTTTAATTTACTTTATTATTTTTTACATAGTTTATATTTTATAGTTTATAGGGTTTTTATGATTTTTATAGTATTTATAGTTCTTAGGAATTTTAGGCTTTTTTAGGTTTTTTTTGTTTTTTTGTGTTTTGGTGGGTTTTAGTGCCTTTTACATTTTTCTGGTATATTTATTTTTTTAGGGTTTTAAATTGTTTTTAGTGTATTTAGGTTTTTTTGGGTGTTTTATGGTTTTTTGGATTTAAATTACATTATGATTTTTTTGGTGGTGTTAGAGTATTTTAGATTTTTAGGTTTTTAGGGGTTATAGGGTTTTAGTGTTTTTAGGGGTTTTCAGTGTTTTCATGTTTTTAGGTTTTTCTTAGGATTTGAAAATGTTTTCTTAGGGGTCTTAAAGGGTTTTATGGTTTTTTGGCATTAGGGATTTATGATTTTTATGTTTTTTATGGATTTTAGGGGTTTTTCGGTTTTTAGTGTTTTTTGAGATATAAATTTTTAGTGGATTTAAGTGTATTTTTGAGGTTTTAAGTGTTTCCTATGGCTTTTAGGTTTTTAGGTTTTTTTTAATTTTATTGGTTTTAGGGTTTATTGAGTTTGAAAGAGTTTTTTGGCTTTAATAGATTTTTTTAACTTTTTGGGATTTCATGGGTTTTAGTGTTGATTGGTGGTTTTCGGGGTTCTGTTGGGTTTATTGTATTTTTTAGTGGTTAAGTATTTTTAATGTTTTATTTTGGATTTTTTGTGGTTTTAAATGGTTTTTAGGGTCTTTCATGGGGTTTAAGGATATTTTAGGGTTTCTATTGTGTTTTTAATATTTTTATTGTGTTTAATGTTTTATGGGTCTTTTGGGTTTTAGGCCCTTTTAGAGGTTTTAGGGTTTTCTGTGTATCTTAGGGGGTTTTATCAGTTTAAGGGTTTTTATTGGGTTTAGTGATTTTTAAGAGTTTTGTTTGGGTTTTTGGGGATTCTAGGTTTTTAGGGTTTTTTATGCGGTTTTTTGTTTCTTGGGGCTTTTCAGTTTTTTGGGTTTAGGGTTCTTTTATTGGTTTTTAAGTGGTTTTAAGGGTTTGGGGTTTTGGGGGGTTAGGTTTTTTGGGGTCTTAGGAGTTTTTGACTTTTAGGGTTTAGTGGTTTTAATTGGTGTTGTGGTATTCTTTTGGATTTTACAGTTTTAAATGGTTTTTAGTGTTTTTAGCAATTTTTTGGTTTTTATGGTGTTTAATAGTTGGTCCATATCACTAGAGAAATGGATCATGGGCAATAATCACTACAGTAGTGTGAGGAAGGAATCAATGACACATGATGGCTCACAGTGGGGGGAGGGGGTCCTTTGTCCCCCGCGTGACTTAATTACCATGGGAGATACATGATGTGATTTTTAATCCCATGTCCAATGCATCAACAATTTGTTGTGGGACACTAAATACATGGTACTATTGACATTTTTAAAAAATAATGTAGTTATTTCCCATGCTCAATCATTCCCCTAAACTCTAAGACCAATCTTTGTTGAGTACCACCATCTCCACTCTCCTTAATCACAGTTCTATCACTGAACCAATTTTTAAACTCTTATAGATCTTCATAATTGCTTCTAGACGAGATTAGTTCAATATATACTCCCGCACACAAGACTTGTGATCACCATGGATCAATCGACACCTTAGCAAAACTCCATGAAATCCATCTCATACATTCATCTGGATATGGAAGTATGGATTACATGATGGAGCTCCATTGCTTTCTTTCTCACCACATCCTCTATTTCTTTCATTCTCACCACATCCTCGATCAAACATTGGCTCGGTCACGCTATCATTCAGGGCCACACTCCCTCCACCTTTCCAAGTAGCAACGACCTCTACCTCACTCAGCATATGCGTATCCAACCTCGCATTCCCAGAATCAGCAACCGGAGACCCGAGCCCCTCCTCCCCAGTTTTCGTTCTCACTTTCTACTCATCCACAAAAACCTCATCACAGTATTGATAAAGAACCTGCACGTCGCTTTAATCTTCCTCAGCCTCCCCATCCAAGTGCCTAGTGGTGTCCAACATTATCATATCATCAATAGAACTCTGGTCCACACTCCCCATATCATTCCCATCATCAACGACCTACACCTCACTCCCTTGTACAACAGGCCTCGCACTCTGAGAGTTGGCAAGCGGAGACCCCTACACATCCTC
This sequence comes from Viscum album, assembly GCA_963277665.1. NCBI lineage: Eukaryota > Viridiplantae > Streptophyta > Magnoliopsida > Santalales > Viscaceae > Viscum > Viscum album. The sequence continues at coordinate 2,123,130,580 of OY728120.1, forward strand.
CATAATATCCAGCCCTTGAAAGTGATTAAAAGTTGTAAAGGCATCCAGCCACCAAATTATACTGTTATTAGTGGAAATATGCATCCCACCAGCAACAACCTTCCTTCTTGCAAAACTTATAATATCTGAAATCTACAAGTCTCTCCTCCGTCTCTTGAAGATATCACTCACCTTGGGCTCCGATTGGCACTGAACATCCATTCTCCCTAATCCTTGATTTGTAGATCCATGCCACCCTAGTGCAACCAGACGATTATCTCACACAATCCATGGGCTCAGTGATCCAGAACTGGGAAAAAAAGAAAAAGTCACCCCCTCAACCGCAGTCCTTTAATTCCTACTTGTAACAGATGCTACAACCTCCTTAACATGCACACCCACCTGAGACTGACCCTCTTCAGCAGACTCAACCTGAACCACATTCAAGAGAAGAGGATATGTGTGCATAGCCTCCTGATCCTCACCCATATTGTTCCTCCCTTCACCATCCCCCTCATGCGCTCAATACAAAGCACCATAATTCCTGCTTTCACACTCACAAGCCCGATCACTATGTCCCAGTTGCCAACAAGAGGAGAAAAAATCAGACCATGAATCAAAAATAATAGGTTTCTTCCACCGAAGCTCCTCACCAATAGCAATCCAGACAAAATCAACTGGTTTCTTCAATGCATCAATCTCAATAAAGGCCCTTGATGCTACAGGGTGACAAATGGACCTCGTTCTACTTTCCACACATAATAACCTTCCCACAAGATTTTCGAACATGGAAATAATGGAGAAATTTTGAAAGGGAGGGGGAAGTTCTGGAAATCTTACCCAAGATGCCACCATTGGTGAGTCACGTTTCAGATTCAGAACAAAACTCCATCGAGAAAGAGCGAAACGGGCTTTGTTTCATCTTCTTGGAGCTACAGACCAGTCATGAATCATATCCTCCACTGACGTAAAGTGAATCAAGATGTGTCTTCTATCGAAAAGTTCCACCATGACACGATCATGGAGATCCCAATTTACAAACATGAATCTATCAAAAACATACACAGGAGGTTGCTAATTCAAGAAATAGGCAACCAAGGTTAGCTTATATAGGTCAGAGCCCTCGTTGAACTCCTCCATTGTTAACCAGAGCTGCGGACATCCTTCATGCAAATCACGATCCTTCGGGAAAATCTCAACCTGAGGAAAAGGGGGAATAAAATCAGGAATCTAGAATGGGAGAAATGAACTCTATTCATCAAGAACCAATGGGGGCCCCTCCCTCGTGGAGGGGGGAGGGCGAGGCACCAGAATCATCATCCTCTTCATGCTTTCTGCGAGATAGGATAATCGCCGTTGAGAGAGAGAGGAGCTGCCATCCTTAGGGTTTTTTAGGGTTTTAATGGTTTTTAGGGTGTTTAATGATTCTGAGAATTTTTTGGGGGGTTTTAGGTCTTTTTTGGGGTTTTAGGTTTTTTATTGATTTTTAGGGTTTGGGGTTTTTCATGGTTTTTAGGGTTTTAGGGTTTTAAGTTTCCTATGGGTTTGGGTTTTAAGGTTTTATGGGTTTTCAGGTTTTTTATGGTTTTTAGGGTTTTTAAGTGTTTTTAGGATTATTTATGTATATTTTATGTTTTTTATAGGGATTTAGTGTTTTTAGGGAATTTAGGGCTATTTAGGTTTTTTAATTTTTACAATGCAAGGTGTAATGTAAAGTGTTTAGGGTGTTAGGATTAGGGCCTAGGGTATAGGATATAGGGTTTTGGGTGTAGGGTTTTGGGTTTTGGTTTGATGGTGTAGGGTTTAAAGTGATGTGTTTATGATTCAGTGTGAAAGGTATTGGGTTTAGGGTGTTGGATGTTGAGTATTGGGTTTTGTGTGTAGGATTTAGGGATTAGGGTGTAGGGTATTGGGTTTAGGGTGTAGTGCTTTGGGTTGATGGTATAAGGTATACGTTTAATGGTTTGAGGTTTTCTGTGTAGGGTATAGGGTTTAGTTTGTAAGGATTAGGGTTTAGGGTGTAAGGAATATGGTTTAGAGTGTAATGTTTAATTTTTTGGGTATAGGGTATATGGTTTTGGTTGTAGGTTTTAGGGATTATGGTGTTGGTATAGGGTTTAGGGTGTAGGGATTAGGATTTAGGGTATAGGGTTTAGGGTTTATGGTTTATGGTGTAGTGTATATGCCTTAGGAGTGTAGGTTATAGGGTTTAGTGACTTGATTATAGGGTTTTTGGTTTAGGTTATAGGGTTTATGGTAAAGGTATTGGGGATTGAAGAGTATGGAATTCTGGTTTTTGTGTAGGTTATAGGGTATTAGGTTTAGGGTGTTGGGATTTAGATTTAATATATATGGTATATGGTTCACGATGTAGGGTATAGGGTTTAAGGTTCATGGTACATGGTATAGGGTATAGGGTATAGGGCTTATGGTTTAGGGTTTATGGTGAAGGTTTTTGATTTATGGTGTTGTGTATTGGGTTTATGGTGTTTGTTTAGGGTTTCTGGTGTAGTGTTTAGGGTGTAGTTTTTAGGGTTTATGGTATAGGTTATTGGGTTTAGGGTCTATGTTTATGGTTTTAGGGTATATGATATATGGTATTGAGTTTTGTGTTTATCATATATGGTATAGGGTTTAGGGTGTATGGTTTTGGGTTGAGGGTGGAGTGTATAGGGATTAGTGTGTCGGTTGTAAGGATCAAGGCATGCGGTATAAGTTTTATAGTGTAGTGCATAGGTTATAGAGTGTGGGTATATGGTTTAGGGTGTATGGAATTGGGTTTAGGGTGTAGGTTTTAGGGTGAAGGGTGTAGGGAGTAGGGTTTAGATTTAAGGGTGTAGGGTCTTGGGTGTATAGTTTAGGATTTAGGGTGTATCATGTAGAGTATAGTGTGCGGGTTTCAGGGTTTCTAGTTTAGCTTATAATGTTTACTTTCCTTTAGTAATTTTTACATAGTTTATATTTTAGGGTTTATAAGGTTTTTATGATTTTTTTAGTATTTAGAGTTCTGAGGAGTTTTTGGCTTTTTTAGGGTTTTCTTTGTTTTTTTGTGTTTTGGTGGGTTTTAGTGCCTTTTGCATTTTTTCTGGTATATTTAGTTTTTTAGGGTTTTAAATTGTTTTTAGTGTATTTAGGATATTTTTGGGTGTTTTATGGTTTTTTGGATTTAAATTACATTATGATTTTTTTGGTGGTGTTAGAGTATTTTAGAGTTTAAGGTTTTTAGGGGATTTAGGGTTTTAGTGTTTTTAGGGGTTTTCAGTGTTTTCATGTTTTTAGGTTTTTCTTAAGATTTGAAAATGTTTTCTTATGGGTCTTAAAGGGTTTTATGGTTTTATGGTATTATGGATTTATGATTTTTATGTTTTTTATGGATTTTAGGGGTTTTTCTGTTTTTAGTGTTTTTTGAGATATAAATATTTAGTGGATTTAAGTGTATTTTTGTGGATTTAAGTCTTTCCTATGGTTTTTAGGTTTTTAGGTTTTTATTAATTTTAGTGGTTTTAGGGTTTATTGAGTTTGTAAGAGTTTTTTGGCTTTAATAGATTTTTTTTTCTTTTTGGGATTTCAGGGGTTTTAGTGTTGATTGATCGTTTTCGGGGTTCTTTTAGGTTTATTGGATTTTTTAGTGGTTAATTATTTTTAATGTTACCTTTTGGATTTTTTTGTGGTTTTAAATGGTTTTTAGGGTCTTTCATGGGGTTTAAGAATATTTTAGGGTTTCTATTGTGTTTTTAATATTTTTATGGGGTTTAAAGTTTTATGGGTCTTTTTGGGGTTTTAGGCTCTTTTAGAGGTTATAGGGTTTTCTATGTATCTTAGGGGGTTTTATCAGTTTAAGGGTTTTTATTAGGTTTAGTTATTTTTAAGAGTTTTGTTAGGGTTTTAGGGGTTTCTAGGTTTTTAGGGTGTTTGATGCGGTTTTTTGTTTTTTTGGGCTTTTGAGTTTTTTGGGTCTTAGGGTTCTTTTATTGGGTTTTAAGTGGTTTTAAGGGTTTGGGGTTTTGGGGGTTTAGGGTTTTTGGGGTATTATGAGTTTTTGACTTTTAGGGTTTAGTGGTTTTAATTTGTGTTGTGGTATTCTTTTGGATTTTACAGTTTTAAATGGTTTTTAGTGTTTTTAGCAATTTTTTGGTTTTTATGGTGTTTAATAGTTTTTGGGTCTTTTGGGTTTTATATGGATTTTAGTAGATTTTAGGTTGTTCATTGTCTAATAGGGTTATTTTTTTTTTATTCTTTTAAGAGTTTTAATGGGTTTTAGGGTTTTTATTGTTTTTTATGTTTTTATGGGTATTTAATGTTTATTTTGAGTTTTAATGAGTTTTTTGGGTTTTTTGGGGGGGTTTTGGGTTTGGAGGGTTGTTAGTATTTTTAGGGTTTTATATGTTTGAATGGTTTTAGGGTTTCTATGATTTTTTTGGGGATTTATGCATTTTAGGGTATTAATGGTTATTTTTAATTTATTTTTACTCTTTTTTGGGTTTATATGTGTTTTCGTTTTTCATATGTGTTATGTTTTATAGTGGTTTTAATATGTTTTTTTGATTTTTTACGATTTTTTAGATATTTTAGGGTTTTTATGTATTTATGGTTTTTAGGGTTTTTTGATTTTGTGATTATTTCATCATTTAGGTTTTTATTGGATTTTGGTGTATTTTTTCCTATTACAATTTTTAAGGGGTTTTTGGATTATTTAGAGGGTTTAGGGTTTTTTGGAGTTTATAAAATTTTTAGGTTTTTAGTTTTTTATTGGGGTTTTTGATGTTTTTTTTAATTTCATGGTTTTTAGGGGATTTATAGATTTTAAGGTTTTTAGGTTTTTTATAGTTCTTGGTGATTTTTTATGTTTTGTGGGATTTTATGCGTTTTAAGACTATTTAATGGTCTTTTAGGGTTTTTTTGGTTTTGGGGTTTCACTAGGTGTTTTATGAGGGTCTAGTGTCTTTTATGGCTTTTAGGATATTTTGGGTCCTTTTAGGGATTAGTGTTTGTAGATTATTTTTGGGTTTTAGTATTTTACGAGTCCTCTATATTTATTTGGGATTCGATGGAACTTCAAAAGATTTATGGGTTTTTAGAGTTTTTAGAAATTTTTATTCTTTTTTTGTTTTTTGATTTTTTAGGGAATTTTTCCTTTTATGGTTGGGGGGGGTTGTCTTTTTTAGGGTGTTTAGGGCATTTTAGGATTTTTATAATTTTTTATTGTTCATTTGGATTTTAGGTTTTATGCAGGTTTTTAGTGGGTTTTATATAATTTTTAGGTATTTAGTGTTTTTTAGGGGCTTAGGGGATTTTATGGTTTAATTTATTTTTAGTGGTTTTATGATTTGTTAGAATTTTTTTTTGTTTTCTAGAATTTTAAGGGTCATTATTGTATTCTAGGGGGTATGGTTGTTTGCATTTTTCTGTGGGTTTTACTGTTTTTAGGGTTTTTTGATGTTTTAATGGGTTTTTTGGTTTTTTGGTTTTTTGGGTTTTTAGAGTTTTTTGGGTTTTTAGGATGTTTAGGGGTTTTTATTGAGTTGTTATATTTTTTTTCATTTTTATGGAATTTTTTTGTTTTTTATGGTTTTATGGGATTTATGATTGTTTAAAAGGTTTTTTGGGGTTTTTGGGTATTTCTAGATTTTTTTTCATTTTATGGTTTTAGGATTTTAAGGCTTTTTGAGTTTTAGGGTTTTAGGTTGTTTAGGGGATTTAGGGTTTTTAATATTTTTTATGTATTTTAGGGACTTTAAATGTATTTTATGGTTTCATGGTTTTCAATAGATTTATTTGATTTTTGGGTTTTCATTAGATTTTATAGGTTTTCAGTTGTTTTGGTGTTTTATGGTTATTAAGATATTATAGTGTTTTTGTGTCTCATGGGGGTTTTGTGGTGTTTTGTGTTTTTGGGTTCGTTGTAGTGATTTTAGGATCTTTGATGTTCTTTAGGATGTTATAGCGTATTTATGATTGTATGGGGTCCTTTGGGGTTGTTATTATTTTTAGGGTACTTACAGGTTTTTAGCTTTTCTGGGGCTTTTGATGGTTTTTAGTGTTTGTAGGATTTATTATGGTTTTTGTGACGTTTTTACTATTTTTTAGGATTTAAGGGATTCTATTATTTTATGGTTTTTTACCTTTTTTATGTGATTTAATTGTTCTTTGGATATTATGGGTTTTTATGCTTTTTAGGGTTCTTAGGGTTTTAGATTTTTTTATATTCATTTAGGGGTTTTTGGGTTTTATGGGTTTTTATGATTTTTAGAGAATTTTAATATTTTTATTATTTTTTTGAGTCTTTTAGGTGTATTAGGATTTTAGGTTTTTGAGGTTCATTTAGGGTTTATAGGGGTTTTGGGTCATCTAGGGTTTTTGGGGTATTCTATGGTATTTTAGGGGTTTTACTAGTTTTTGGGGAATTAAAGGTTCTTTAGGTTCTTTTAATTATTTAGAGGGTTATAGTTTTCAGGGTCTTTTAGTTTTTATTCTATTATTTTATTTTTGGGGTTTTAGGGTCCTTCAGTTTTTTAATGGTCATTTTGGGATTTGCGAGTTTTTCCAGGCACATTATGGGATTTAGTGTATTTTTGGGACCTTTATGGTTTTTATTTAATTTTGGGGATTTTAGGTGTTTTTAGGGCCCTTTATGATTTTAGGGCCTTTGAGTCTTTTAGGGTATTTTACAGTCTTTTAATAATATTATAGTTTTAATGGACTTTTAGAGTTTTTTTTGTTTTAGGTTATTTTTTGCTTTTTCGGTTTCTAGGGTCTTTAAGGGTTTGGGGTTTTTAGGTTTTTAGGTTTATTATGGTTTTTTGGGTTTTTAGTGTTTTGGGGGTATTATGTGTTCATTCGGATTACTTAGGATTTCTTATGGATTTGATTTCATTTATGTGTTTTGGGAGGTTTACGAGTTTTATGAGTTTCAGGGTTTTTAAGGGTTATAGTAATATTTGTTGATAAAGGGTTTTTATGGGTTTTAGGGATTTAGGGTTTTTAATGGATTATGGGTTTATGGGTTTTTATGATTCCTTGATATTTTTATGGTATTATGTGATTTTTAGAGTTTTTATGATTTTTTAGTGTTTGTGAAGGTTTTAGGGTCCTTTAGGGTTTTTAGTGTTTTTATTGGGGTTTTTTATATTTTTACATATTTTTAGGGTCATTAATAGTTTCTAATGATTTTTAGGTGTTTTAGTGTTTTAGGGTTTCTAGTAATTTTAGGGGGATTTAGGGATTTAGGGTTTTTTGTCATTTTAGGTGTTTTAGGATTTTTGGGATTTTTAGGGTTTTTAGGGATTCATAATTTTTATGATTTTTTGTTGATTTTTGAGTTTTATTGGGATTTTAGTGGTTTTTTGGGTCAAATGTCCTCGTACTTTTATCTAGGGTTTTGAAGGTGTTTAGGGTTTCTACATTATTTTCAGTTTTTTTATGGTTTTAGGGGATTTTTTATTTTTTAGGGGGTTTAAGTTTTTATTCGATTTAAGGGTTTTTAGATCTTTTTAGGATCCATTGGGTTTTATTGTTTTTAGGGTTTTGAGGATTCATTTTTTTTATGTGTTTGGGGTTTTTTAGGGTTTTAATGGAATTTATGGTGTTTTGGGGTTTTATAGGTATTTTTTTTCAGGTTTTTAGTTTTTTAGGGTTTCTTTGGTCTTTGGGGATTATATGTTTTTTTTGTTTTTTTTTTGTTTTTTTGTGCTGTTACGGGTTTTTATTTCATTTAAGGTTTTTAGTGTTTTATGGGTTTTTATAATTTTTAATGAATTTTGATATTTATTATGGATTTAGAGTCTTTTTTGTTTTTTTGTGGCTTAAACACTTTTAAATTTATGGAGAGTTTTTGGAGTCTTTAATGGTTTCTATTGATAGTAGTCTCATTTATATTTTTTATATTTTTTTGTACTTTTAGTGTTCCTAGGTGGTTTTAAATGTTTTTATAGTTTTTAGGCTCTTTTAAAGGTTTTTATAGTATTTCGGGTCCCTTAGGGGTTTTAGGGTTTTTAAGGTCCATTTGGGTTTTTAGGATCCTTTAGGATTTTAAGGTGCTTTTACGGTTCTTTACCAGTTTTAGGGTTCCTTTACGGGGTTGGGTTTTTAGGTTTTTAGCAGTTTCAGTGTTTTTAGTGTCTTAAATTTCATTTAGATTTATTGTGTTTTATGGATTTGTAGGGTGTTTAGGGTTGTTTAAGGTTTTTAAGGTTTTATATGTATTTTGGGGTTTTTATGGTTTGTTAGAGTTTTTAGGGATTTTAAGGGATTTGTGAATTTTAGGGTTTTTAGGGTCTTCTAGATTTTTTAGTGTCATTAGGGTTTTTTTGGGTTTTTTGGGTTTTTTTACTATTTCAGGGTTTTTAGAAGGTTTTTTCTGTTTTGAGGGTCTCTTCGGGTGTTATTCATATTTTACAGAATTTAGGATTTGTAATGTTTTTAGGTGTTGTTGGGGTTGTTAGGGTTTTATAGGGTCATCAATATATTTTTGGTTGATATAGGTTTTATGGAATTTTAGGGGTTTTAGGGGTTTTATGGATTTTTAGGGGTTATAGGGTCTTTTAGTTTTTTTGTGGGTTTTAAGGACATTAAGGGCTTTTAAGAGTTTTAATGTGTTTTTATAGTTTTTAAGGGTTTTATCGGTTTTAAGGCTTTAGGGTTTTTAGTGTTTTTTATAGTTTTTTTGGGTTTTTAGTGTTTTGGGGGGATTATGGGTTTTAGGGGTATTTATTTTATTTAGGGGCGTTTAGGATTTTCCGGGTTTTCATTGAGTTTCTGGGGTTTTCACATTGTTCAAGGAATTTTGGGTTTTTTGGTTTTTTGGTTTCTTTGGTTTTTACAGTTTTTAATGTTGTGTTTTGGTTTTTAGAGTTTTTATGGGTTTTTGGGTTTTTTAGGTTTGTAGGGTTTCATTGTGTTTTTATATGTTTTTATATGTTTTTAAGTGTTCTAAGGGGCCTTAATTTTTTAGTTTTTTTAATGGTTTTAAGGGTTTTTATGGTTTTGTAGTGGTTTTTAGTGTTTTATGAGGTTTTTGTGTGTTTAGGAGTTTCATGATTTTTGTGGTATTTTAGGGTTATCAGTATTAGGCTGTTTTCTTGTTTTTTGTGCATTTTAGTATTTCTATGGGTTTTATGTTTTTATACTTTTTTATGCTTTTTAGATATTTTAAAGGTTTTTTAGGGTTTTAAGGTGTATTGGGGTTGTTTTTGGGTTATGGGATTTTAATGGTTTTTAAGGGTTTTAGACTTCTTTGGGGTTTAGGGTTATGTTCGGGTGTTTAATGCGTTTCAAGGGTTTTTATGTTTTTAAAGTTTTTATTGTCTTCTTTAGGGTTTTTAAGGGTTTTATGTTTTTAGGATTTTTTTATTTTTAGAGTATTGGGTGTTTGCTGAGATTTTTTATGATTTTAGAGTTTTTATGGTTTTTTGGGAATTTCAAGGATGTTAGGGTTTTTATTCATTTTTGGTGGTTTATGGTTTTTAATGGTTTTATATTTTTTAATTTTTTTTTTAGTTTTTTAGGGTTTTTGTTAGATTTTTAGGGGGGTTTAAGGTTTTAGGGATTTTAGGGTTTATTTAGGGTTTTCATCATTTTAAATGTTCTTTGGAGTTATAGTGTATTCATGTTATGTTACGGTTTTTAGGGGTTCTATATTTTTTCTAGGGTATTTATCGTTATTTTGATATTTTAGGATGTTTAAGGGATTTCATGTGTCATTTAGTGGTTTTCAGTGTCTTTTAATGTTTTTAGGACATTTTATGAATGTTTATGGTTTTTAGGATCTTTTATGGGTTTTAGTTTCATTATGTTTTTATATTGTTTTTTTTTGTGTTTTTTGGGTGTTTTTGGGTTATTATTGTTTTAAGGGGGTCATAGGGTTTTTAGTATTTTTAGGGGTTTAAGTTTTCTTAAGAGTTTTAAGGTTTTTAATGGTTTTATGCGGGTTTAGGTGGTTTTAGGGATTTTTATGTTTATAAGGTGTTAGGTTTTTCCTGTATTTTATGGTATTTTGGGTTTTATTTATCTATAGGGGTTTTAGGGATTTAAGGGATTTTTAAACTTTTTTTCATTTTTTTAGGTTTTTACAGTTTTAGGGGTTTTAAGGATATTTTCTTCTTTTTATGGTTTTTAGGGTTTTCAATGTTTTTTAAGGTTTGTGGGGGAGGGGTTAAGGTTTTTTTGGTGATTTTGGAATCATGGGTTATTTTAAAATTGGGGTTTATAGGTTTTATTCGGGCATTAGGATTTTTTGGTGGTTTTTTTGGTTTTTTTATTGGTTTTCGGTTTTTAGGGATTTTATGTTTTTTTAGATTTTTATTTTTTTAGGGGTTGTTTGGGTTTTTAGCATTTATCAATGTTTTAAAGGAATTTTTATAGTCTTTTTGTATTTTTATGGTTTTATGATTTTTTAATGTTTTTATGAGTTTTTTTTATTTTTAAAGTCAATTTGGGTTTTTAGGGGTTTTTAGTGTTTTATGGGTTTTAGGATTTTTACTGTTTTTTGGGGTTTTAGGGCCTTTTTTCAGTTTTTTGTGGTTCATTCAGGGTTTTAATTATTTTAGGGTCTTTTAGGATCTTTTGGGGTTTTGATGGGGTTTTAGGGTCTTTTGGGTTTTTATGCTTTTTAATCATTACATTGTATTTGTAAGGCTTTTAGGTTATTTTTGGATTTTTAGTGTCATTTATGGTTATTTAGTTTCTTTAGATTTTCAAGGATTTTTTGTTTTCTAATTATTTAGAGATTTTAGATTTTTTGGGTTTTAAAGATATTTTGGTTTTTCACGGTTTTAAGGGTTTTAATTGTTTTAGGGTTTTTAGGGTTTTTAAGTTGTCTTGGTATTTTAGGGGATTAATGAATTTTTATGATTTTTTGTGGTTTTAGTAGTTTTATTATGGGGTTTAGTGGATTTTTACAGTTTTGAGATTTTGGTAATATGGTTTTCAAGGGTTTTTATGTATTTTTAGAGTTTTATGACCTCTTATTATATGTTGTATTTTTTAGTTATTTTGGGATTTTAGGGATGTTTTATGGGTTTTTAGATTATTTTTAATGTTTTATGGTTCATTAAATGTTTTTTATGGGTTTATATAGTATTTTAGGGGTTTTAGGGGTTTAGGAGTATTAAGGATTTTGGTATTTTTTGGATCCTTTAGAGTTTTTAATGTTGTTTAGTGTTTTCTATGATTTTTATTATCCTTAATTTTTTGTTAGTGTTTTTAGGTTCCTTTTTTATTTTAAGGGATTTTTAAGGGTTTTAGGGTTTTTGTGTTCCTTTTATATTTTTAGGGTTTTTATGGTTTTTAAGGACCTTTATGATTTTAAAAATTTTAAGGTTTTTTGGGATTTTATTGTTTTTATGATACTTTTGGGGGTTTATGGGTCTATAATTTTAGGCGATTTATTAGTGTTAATGGTTTTCTATTGTTATTTATGTTTTTAATGTTTTGTTTGTATTTCTGGTGGCATTTAGTTTTTTATGATATTTAGTGTTTTTAGGATGTTTAATGGTTTTATAGGGGTTTTCTTTTGATTTTTATGGTAATTTGTGAAATTTAGGTTCTTCAATTTTTTAGGGGTTTTAGTGTTTGTTGTCATATTAGGAGGGTTTTCAGGGGTTTCAAGGGATTTATGGACTCTAAGGGATGTTTTATGAGATTTTAGTGTTTTTAGGTTTTTTATGTTTTATGGGTTTTAGGTTTTTAGTGTCTTTTGGGGTTTTAGGGTGTTATAGTGTCTTATTTTTTTAGAGTTTTTGGATCTTTTACGTTATTTTAGGTTTTTGGGGTTCTTTATGGATTTTATGGGTTTCAATGGTTTTCTAGAGTTTTAGGGCTTTTAAGGTTCATTATGGTTTTTATGATCTTAGGGTTTTTAGTGGTTTTTTCAGTTTTTTTGTGTTTTTTTAGGTTTCTTAAGATTATTTAGGGGTTTTGGGGTTTTATTAATTTTTAGGATTTTAGGAGTTTCTAGAGGATCTAGGAATTTTTTGGGGTTTAATATTTTTTTGGGTCATAGTGGTTTTTTTCATAGTTGTTTATGTTTTGTCAGTTTTCTAGGGTTTTTAATTATTTTAATGGTTATAAGGTATTTTATCATATATATATATATTTTATCATTTTTATCGTTTTAAGGTTTTTTATAGTTTTCTGGTTTTTTTTTGTTTTTTGGTTTTTAGTGTTATTTTTTTAGTGTTTTTATATTCTTTAGTTTTTTTATGATTATATGGGTTTTTCGGGGTTTTCTTGTGTTTTTATGTCTTTTAGAGTATTCAATATTTTTTAAGGTTTTTCTTAATTTTTTTTTCTGTTTTTTTGGGGTTTCCAAGAGTATTTAATCATTTTAATGTGTTTTACGGACTTTCTGTGTTTTAGGGTTTTTACAATCTTAAGGGGTATTTATAGTTGGTAGGATCATTTATGGTTGAATGGGACATAGGGGTATTTAGAGTTTTTTGGGGGTTTTAGGGTATTTTTGAGAATTTTTGGGGTTTTAGGGTCTTTTATATTTTTTTATGGTGTTTAGAGTCTTTAATGGTTTATCAAGGGGGTTTTGGATCTTCTAGGGGCCTTAGGGGATCTCGTTCATTTAGGTATTAGGGGGTATCTATGAACTTTAGGGTGTTCATATGGGTTTTAAGGTCCATCACAATTTTTTAGATTTTTGAGGATCCTTTATGTGTTTTTACGGTCCATTAGGTTTTATGGGTTTTAATATGCTTTAGCAGGTTTTAGGGTTTGGGAGTCTTTTTGGGAATTTTATTATATTTTAGTGTTTTTACTATATTCAGTGTATTTTAGGGTTTTTATGGTTTTTTATTATCTTATTGTGTTTTTGTAGTTTATATAATTTTTTACAACATTATGGGTTTTATGATTACATAATATTTTTAGGGGATTACTGTATTTTAAAAAATTTATGGTTTTTAGACACTTTAACTGTTTTTTGGCCTGCTATTGTCTATTCGATGTTTTTAGGGATTTTATGGTTTTAAATTGTTTTTGAGAGATTATTTAGGGCTTTTAGGGGTTTTTAAGTCTCTTTAGGTTTTTTACAATTTTAGGAGTCTTGGGGTTATCTTGGATCGTTATAGTCTATACGGTATTTGTACAGTTTTTAGGGTGGGGGTAAGTTTTTTTGGGTTTTTAATGGTTTTAAAGGATTCTATTGTTTCTTATGATTTTTGGGTATTCTAGTGTTTTTAGGGTTTTTAGGGTTTTTATGATTTTTATGGTTTCGAGGGATTTTAAGGATTTTTTTTATGGATTCTCAGTTTTTAGGTGTTTTGACATGTTTTTTCAGGTTTTCATTGTATTTAGGTTCTTTTATTGTTTTTATGTATTTTTAGGATTTTGGGGTTTTGAGGGTTTTTAAGGGTTTTATATGTATATTAGGTTTTTTAGGGGTTTCACAACTTCAAATGTGGTTCTATGTTTGATATGGGATTCATGTGTTTATAGGTTTTTTAGGGTTTTTTGGGTATTAGATTTCATTTTTGGGGGTTTTATGTTACTTTGGATTGTTTAAATGTTTTTTTATGGTTTTTAGAGTTTATTATTATTTTTAGGGTTTTCAAGGTTTTTAGCAGTATTTGGGGTTTTATGATTTTTAGGGATTCAAGGGTTTTCTTAGGATTTTTAATGCTATTTATTGGTTTTCAGTGTTTTATGGTTCTCATGCTTTTTCTATATATTTTAGGTTTTTTATTTTTGTTGGGTTTTCATATTTTTAGATTTTTAGGGGTTATATGGTTTTAATGGTGTTTTTAGTGTTTTGGTTTTTTTAGGTGTTGTTATGGTTTTTTACAATTTTAATTTTTTTTTTCAGGTCTTAGGGTTTATATAGGATTTTCAAAGGGTTCATAGTTGTTTTGGGTTTTAGGATATTTAAGAGATTTTATGTGTTTGAAAGGATTTTATGGGTTTTAGTGTATTTAGGTTTTTCCTGTGGTTTATGGTTTTTTAGTATTTTAGGGTTTATTATGGGTATTTTTGTGTTTTTTGGGGGTTTTTGGAGTTTAAAGATGTTTTTTTTGGGATTTTTTGGGTTTTAGGGTTATTTTACATTTTTATTTGTTTAATGGGTTTTTAGGGTTTTTAAGGTTTTAGGATTATTTATGAGTTTTAGGGTTTTAATGTTTTTAATGGTATTTTATTATTTTATGGGTTTAAAAGGTTTTAATATTTTTATAACTTTTACAGACTTTTTATTTTTAGGGGTCATATGGTTTTAGGGGTTTTTTGGTCCTTTAAGGGGGTTTAGGAAATTTATTGGCACGCGAGCATCTTTTAGGTCTTCAAAGGGTTTTAGGGTCTCTAAGGGGTTTTAGGGTTTTTAGGGTCATTAATGGGTTTTAGGGTTTTTAGGGTCTCTTTGGGGTTTTAGTGTTTTTTAGTAATTTTAGTGGTTTTTATGGGTTTTTTGGTTTTTTTGGTTTTTTATGGTTTTTAGGTATTTTGGGGTCCTTTAGGATTTTTCATATTTTGTAGGTTTTTATGGTTTTTGTAGGTTTTTATGGTTTTTATTATTTTAATGGCTATTTTTGGGGTTGTATGATTTTTAACGATTTTTTTGGTGTTTAGGGTATTTAGGATTTTAAGGGGTCTGTAGGATTATTTCATAGATTATGGGGTTTTGGGGTTTTAATGATATTTTTTAGGATTCTATAGAGTTTTGGGTGTTTTACACGTTTATATGGGTTTTGAAGGGTTTTATAGGGGTTTAGGGTCTTCTAGGGCCTTCAAGAGTTTTTAAATATTTTATGGAATTTTTGTGTATATTATGGTTTTTCAGAGTTTTGTAGGTTTTTATGGTTTTTATATTTTTAGGGGGTTTAAAATATTTTGTTTTGGTTTTTGGTGGGGTTTTAATGGTTTTTTGGGGTTTTTTGGTTTTTTGGGTTTCTTACTGGGTTTTTGTGTTTTAATAGTTTTCTTTATAGTTTTTATGTTTTTAGTGTATTTTATTCCTATTTTATATTTTAGGGTCTTTTAGTGTTTAAAGGTTGTTTTGGGTGGTTTAAATGGTTCTTAGGGCTTTTAAGTCCTTGTAGGATTTTAGTGTTGTTTTGGGTTTTTATTATCTTCTAGGTTCGTTATGATTTTTTAGGTGGTTTGTTTATGAAGATTTTCTTGGTTTTCAGGGACTTTTAGTGGTTTTTTGGTTTCTTTAGGTGTTTAAATGGTATTTTGGGGTTTATGGTTGTTCAGGTTTTTCAGGGTCGTCGATGTTGTTTTATATATTTATTTGGGTACTTTAGGGGTTTTAGGAGTTTTTTATGATTCTTTAGGTTTTTTACATTTTTTTGGATTTTAGGGTTTTTAATGTTTTTATGGATCCTTTAGGGGATTTAGGGGGATTTAGAGTTGTTTGGGGGAGTTTAGGATTTTTTACTGTCAATTATGGATTTTAGGGGTTTTAGTGTCATTTAGGGTTTTATGGTTTTATGGTTTTATGGTTTTTAGGTTTTTTTAGAGTTTTAAAGGTTCTTATAGGTGTTTTGGGGTTTAATGGGTGTTTAAAGGGTATTTTAATATGTGTTTTGGGTTTTTTTGGTTTTTTAGGGTTTTAGGGGTTATAGAAGATTTTAGTTATTTTGGGGGTTTTAAGGTCATTAAGTTGTTTTTAGGATAAAATTGGATTTTTTTAGGGTTTTATGGTTTGTATGGATTTTTGGGTTTTAGGGGTTTAAATTGTTTTATGGTATTTTTTGTATTTTTGGGTTTTAGGGCAAGGATGATTTGAGGGTAAGGCTATTCCCATCCCGCAAATTTATTAAAGAAAAGACACAGCAGACAAAGGAGGGGAGGGGTCAAATGACCCACACCCAAAAACCCTTTACAACCCCTAGCCAAAGAACCAAAAAAGAAAGAACAAAAGGAGAAAAAAGAAGGAAAAGAAAACAGATCAGTCAACGTCACCACCAAAATCTGAAGCAGAATCCACACCATATGGGTCACCATCCGCACCATATCCAGAGGCTGCATCATCAAAGTAGGAGTTAGAGTCATCCCATCCTAACTCATAATACTCATTGAGCTTGTGGAGCTTTAGAAACTTCTCCCAGCATTTTTTTGTTCTAGGGAATGTGGTTGTTCCCGTTTATTAACCTTGACTTTCAGCTTAATCGCCTTTGAAGACGCCCGAGTAACCATGGGTCTGGGGAGAGTGGAGTAATCACACTTCCTCCTCCTCTTTAAGGATATTGAGTTGGGATCATCATCCATCCCTTTCACCTTCCCGATCTAAAATGAGCACTCCTACGCTTCCATTCCATGCAGTTGATCCGGGACAGAGGAGGCTTCCTGATTAAGGGGGCACTCAACAAAAACTTCATCCTATGGTAAGCATAGATCCCATAATGAAAGTATTTCTAAACTCACAGTGACAGAAACCGAAGTCCTTTTCCAAACCTCCCAAGGCAGGACCATCCCCTCATCATCATGCCTTACCGAGTATTCAGGCTTTTCAGCCAGCTGCAAAAGCCCCTCCTCCCTTGGAACCACCTCCTACGCAACAACACCCCTGTGTTTGGGGGCATCCCTCGTCCCAATTCCCTCCCCCTTCCCGCACCCCAACCCTGCTTCAGGTGCACTCTCTTGAGAAGATGCCCCCTCCAAGTTGTCGACTATACCCTGCCCAGCGACCTCATCAAACTTATTCTCTGGAACCTACACCTCCACCTCCCCCTGCTCAGTCACATGGCAGGAAGCAGCACTAGCCTCCCTCTTAGGGGGGTTTTAGTGTTTGTAGTAATTAGTTTTTTATGATTTTAAGGATTTTTATGGGTTTTAGGGTTTTAAGAGGATTTATTTTTCTTATGGTTTTATGAATCTTTTATAGTTTTTAAGGGATTCAGTGTTTTTTGTTTTTTAAGGGATTTTAGTATTTTAGGTGTTTTAAGGGTATTTTATGGTTTTTAATGGATTGAGGGGTTTTATTGTTTCTTAGAGTTTTCAAGGTTTTTTATAGACTATTAGAGTTTTAGTACTTAGTGGGGATTTTAGGGGTTTTTTGGGTTTTATTGATTCTTAGGGTTTTAATAAGGGTTAGGTTGTTTTGGTGGATATAAGAATTTTTAGGGATTTTTTTTGGGGGGGGTTAGGGGGATTTCGTGTTTTTATCATTTTTAGGATTTTTTAGGGGTTTAGGGATTTTAGAGTTGTTTTGGGTTTTATGGGTTTTAGGGTTTTTACGTTTTTCATGGGTTTAGGGGGTTTTAGGTTTTGTAGGTTTTGTAGCATGTTTATGAGTTTTTAGGTCCTTTTATTGTTTTTATAGGGTTTTGGTGTTTTTTGTGATTTTAGGGAATTTTAGTGTTTCAAGGTTTTTATGGTATTTTATTGGGGTTTTATGGGTTTTTATACATTTTAGGGGATTTAAGGGTGTTCAATTTTTTGGTTTTAAAAGTTTTTAGAGTTTTAAGGGGGTTTTGGGTTTTTTATGGTCTAATAGTTTTTATGGTTTTAATGGAATTAGAGGTTTTTGGGGTTTTTAGTTTTTTTAGTTTTGTTATGTTATTATGGATTTTAGGTATTTTTTGTTTTTTCAGGTTTTTAGGGGTTTTTTATGGATTTTGATTATTTTACATTTTTTTGTGGTTAAAGGTTTCTATGGTTTTATGGTTTTTATTGTTTTTAGATTTTTTAGGGTTTTTAGGGGTTTATGGTTATTAGTTTTTTGGGTATTTTGGGTTTTAGGGTCTTTTTAGTGCATTCTAGAGTTTTAAGGGATATAGGTTATTTATATAAATTTTTGTTTCTTTAGTTTTTTTCAAATTTTTATGGTTTTTTATGAATTTTTTGGGGTTTAAGGGTTTTTAATGATTTTAGGGATTTTAGGGTTTTTATGGGTTTTCTGTTTTTTTTATGATTTTTATATTATTAAGAGTGTTAGGGTTTCTTGGGGTGTTTACGGTTTTTAGATTTGTTATGGTGTTTGGGTGTTTTATTGGATTTTCAAAGGGTTTTCTGGGTTTTAGGGATTTTAGCGTATTTTAGGGTTTTTTTAATCTTTTAGGTTCTTAGAGAGTTTTAGGGTATTCTGGTATTTTAAGGGTATTTGGGGAAAATAGGGGTTCTAAAGTGATTATATGGGCTTTTAACGATGATTTTTGGTTTTTTAGGTTTTTAGGGTTTTTATACCTTTAGGGTTTTTTTATTTTTAGGGTTTTCATGGTTTTTAGAGTTTTTCTGGCATTTTATAGTTTTTAATGGTTTTAATGGGTTTTTATGGTAATTATGTTGTTAATGTATTTTAATTTTTTTGGGTTTTAGGGACTAAAATGGTTTTTAATTTCTTAGGATTATTTGGGTTTTTAGGGCCTTTCAAGGGTTTTGTGGTAATTAAGGTCTTTTAGGGGGTGTAAGTTGGTTTGGGGGGATTTGGAGTTACATTTGGGGGTTTAAGGATGTTTTATTGATTATTTATGAGTTTTAGGTTATTATAGAGTTTTGTAGTGTTTTTAATTATTTTTAAGGGTTTTTAGAGGTTTTTGGGTCTTGTAGGCTTTTTAGGATTTTTAGGGTCCTTTAGGGTTTTCAGAGTTTCTTGGGTCCTTTATGGTTTTCTATGGGTTTTCGGGGTCCTTTACCATTAGGGGTTTTATATTACATTAATTACTTTTATCTATTTTTGGGTCGTTAGGGGTTTTCATGATTTTTAGAGTCTTTTAAGGTTTTAAGGGAATTTTAGTGTTATCTAAATATTTTTTAGTGTCTGGAATTATGATCTATTATTATTTTTAGTGTTTCTTGATATTTTAGTGTGTTTAGTGATTTCTGGGTCATTTAGGGTGTTTTGGAGTTTTGGGGTTATTTTAGAGTTTTTTGGGTTTTAGGGTCATTAATGGTTTTTAGGGACATTAGGGTATTTTAGGGAATTTAGGGTTTCTAGGATATTTTTTGGGTTTTATGTTTTTTATGTTCCATTAGGTTTTTTGTCATTTTAATGGATTTAAATTGTTTAGGGTTTTAGGTCACATTATCGTTTTTTGGGATTTTATGTTCTTTTATGGGATTTAGGGGGTTTAGGTTTTGTAAGGTGTTTAAATGTTTTTTAATGGTTTTTAAATTAATATTTTTTGGGGATTTTATTGCATTTTAGGGAGTTTTAATTAATTTTGGAGATTTTATTGTTATTTCATGGATTTTTAGGGTTTTCATGGTTTTTATGGTTTTTAAAGTTTATTTGGGTTTTAGGGATGTGAATATGTTTCTAGATTTTTTGGATTATTTTATGGATTTAGGGGTTGACGAGTTTTTATATCTCTTATGGGTTTTTAGGTTTTATGGGGTTTTAGTGTTCTTCTGTTTTTTGTGGTTTTTATAGTTTTATTAGGTTTTAGGAGTTTGAGGGTGTTTAAGGTTTTAGTGGTTTTTCATGATTTTAGGGGTTTTAGGGGTTTTATGGTTTTATGGTGCTTTTATGTTTTTATAGTATTTTACAATTTTAAGGGTTTTATGTGTATTGGGGTTTTTTTAGGTTTTTTAGGTTTTTTATGGTTTTATTTTCATCTAAGGGGTTTAGGGTTTGGTGGTATTTAGTGTTTTAGAGTTTTTGAGGGATTTAGGATTTTCATAGTTGATGGGTCTTTTTTGTATTTTTAGGGGTTTTTATGATTTTTTTGGGTTTTTAGTGTTTTTTCATTTTTTATATTTTTTTATAATTTTTATGCAGTTTGGGGTTTATTTTGAGTTTTTTTCGATTTTTTGGGATTCATTGGGTTTTATATGTTTCATGGGTTTTTAGGGGTATTTAATTTTATTAGGATTTTTTAGGGTTTTTAATTCTTTTTTAGTGTTTTAGGGGTTTATGGCCTTTTATTGAATTTTAGGGTTTTGGGGGTTTTATAGGCATTAGGGGTTTTTTGTGTTTTTTTGGATTTTTAGTGTTTTATGTTTTTTAGTGGTTTTATGGTTTTTGGGGGATTCAAGATATTTTCGAATTTTTAGTACCTTTAGAGTTTGTTGAGGCGTTTAAGGGGGTTTAGTGCTTTTATGGGATTTTAGGGGTTTCAATAAGTCTATGAGGGTTTTAGAGGATTTTTGGGTTTTTTGTGTTTTATGGGTGTTTAATGGTTTTTATGGTCTTTTAGGGATTATTATTATTATTTTTGGGTCATTATGTGTTTTTATTTATTTAGGGTCTTTTAGCAATGTTTTGGCTTTTTACGGATTTATGGTTTTTTTGTATTCATATATTTAATTATTTTTAGATTTTTTTATTTCATGGGTTTTTATGGTTTCTAATAGTTTTGGGGTTTTTACGGTGTTTAGGGTTTTCAGGGGTCTTAGGGTTTTTAGGTTTTTATATAAATCCTTTAATTTTTTATGTTTTTAGGGTTTCTAGGGATTATTTTTTTGTTTTATGGATTTTATGGGTTTAAAGGGTCTTAGGGTTTTTATTGTATTTCGAATTTTGTAGGGGTATTTTGGGAGTTTTAGTTTTTTGGGATTTCATGGGTTTTTTGTTTTTTGATGGTTTTGAAGGGTTTCTTAGGATTTTAAAGGGTTTTTGTGGTTTTTAGGTTTTTTAGAAATTTTAGGGTTTTGGGGGGTGTTTTGTTTTTTTAGGTTCTTTTTGGTTTTTTTGGATTTTTTTGGGTTTTTCGATTTTTAAGTCCTTTTACGTTTCTGGGGTCTTTAATTATTTTGTAGAATTTTAGGAATTTAGTGTCCTTTTAGGGGGGTTTTGGGTCTTTTTTATGGGTTTCAAGTGGTTTTAAGGGTTTTAAAGGGTTTTAGTGGTTTTATGTATTTTTTTTATTATTTTAATGGTTTTTACGGGTTTTTTGGCCTTGTAGGGTTTGGGGTTCGTTGGGTTTTTTAGAAATTTAGGGGTTTTAGGTGTTTTAATGTTTTTAAAAGATTGTTTTTATGGTTTTAAATGGTTTGTATGAATTTTATATATTTTTTAGGGTTTTAGGGTTTTAGGGTTTTTTGGGTCTGTAGGGTTGTTGAGAGTTTTTGTGTATTTTGTGATTTTTTTAATTTAAGGGTTCTTAAGATTGTTTAAGGGATAAAGGGGGATTTTAAAATTATTTTAGGGGGTATAGTGTCTTTCAATGTCTTTTAGGGTATTTTATGGATTTTCTACAGTCTATTATGATATTTTAGTTGTTTTTGGTTATTTTAGGGTTTTAGGGATTTTAGGTTTGTAGTGTTTTAGGGGTTTTATGTTTTTAGGGGGTTTTAGGATTTTATGTTTCTCATGAGTATTTTAGATTTTTGGGGGGATTTACTGTTTTTATTCTTTTTTGTGGCATTTTGTGGGTTTGAGAAAATTTTAATGTGTTTTTCTAGACCTTTAAGGTTGTTTAGAGATTTAAGGCCATTTAGGGTCTTTTTGGTTTTCTGGGCATTTAGCGTTTTTGGGATTTTAGGGGTTTTAGATGATTCTTTGGGTTTTTGGGGATTTTACGTCATTTAGGGCGTTGAATGGGTATTACAGGAAATTTATAAATTTTTATGGTTTTGGGGTTTTTAGGGTTTTATTTGGAGTTTTTAGTTTTTTAGGGGTCATGAGATTTTTTCGTGTTTTTATGTTTTTATGGTTATTTTATTATATTTATTGGTTTTTTGGGTTTTTTGGCTTTTTAGAGTTTTAGGATTCTATGGGTTTTCATAAAATTTTGAGGGTTTTGGGTATTTTTGTTTTATGAATTTAGTGTTTTTTAGAAATTTTGGGTTTTTATGGTGTTTAGGGGTTTTAGAGTTATTAGGGGGTTTTTAGTTTTTGGGGTTTTTATGCTATTAAGGGGGTTTTGACTTATTTTTTCGTTTAATAGTTTTTTAGAATCATCACCTTCTTAGCTTATTTTTTGTGTTTTTCGAGTTTTTAGGGGTTTCATATGTTTTTTATGGCATTTAGGAGTTTTTTTTGGTATTTTTGGTTTCTTAGTATTTTAGTTGTTTTAGGGTTTTTATGGTTTATATAGGATTTATGTTATTTTATGGTATTATAGATTTCAAGGGAATTTCTATGGATTTAGATATTTTTAGGGTTTTTATGGTCCTCTAATATATTTTTCAAGGTTTTAGGGTTTTTATGGTTTTTGTGGGATTTGGGTTCCTTATGGATTTTTTCAGAGTTTTTGAGTCTTTTAGTGGTTTAAAGTATTTTAGGGTCATTTAGGGGATTTTTTGATTTTAGGGTTTTTAGGGTTTTTAATTTTTTTTCGTCCTTTATAGATTTTGTGTACTTTAGGGTCTTCGAATGGTTTTATGGGTTTTCGGGGTATTGGGGAGTTTTTGGGTTTAGTGACTTTTGGGGGTTTTAGGGTTAGTTAGGGTGTTTTTTGGGATTTTGGGTCTTTTAGTTATTTAGAGTTCTTATTGATTTATGGTCATTTAGGGTTTTTGAATTTTATAGAATGATTTTTTGGATTTTATGGTTTTTAGGGGGTTTATGGTTTTAATGGGTTTTTTGTTTTTTAGGATTTTTAGGTTTTTATTATTTTAAGGAATTTTTTGCGGTTTTTTGGTTTTTTATGAAATTTAGTGGTTTGTATGTTGGTTTTAATTTTTTTTCTCAGGTTTTACAGTTTTTATGGTCTTAAGGGTTTATTTGAGTTTTTAGGGTTTACATGTAATTTATTGTAGTTTAGAGGTTTTATAGGTTTTTATAATTTCTATGGTATTCATATTTGTAATGGGTCATTGGCTTGTTAGGGGTGTTGGGGGTTTTTAGAGTCTTCATGGGATTTAATTCTTTTAAGTGGTTTCCATTTTTTGAGGGACTTTTTGAATATTAACAGTATTTTTAAGACTTCTAATGCTATTGAGGTTTTTTTTGGGGTTTTTGGTAATTTGTTATTAAGTTTTTTTTTGGGTTTTTACGGTTTTAGTGTTTTTTTATTAGTGGGATTTTATATTTTTAGGGATGCTTATTGATTTAATAATTTTTTTTGGTTTTGTTGGTTTTAGAATATTTTTATGGTGTTTGAGGGAAATTTAGGGGTTTTACAGGCATCTTTGAGGGATTAATGTTATTTTAGGGATTTTACGAAATTTATTGGGTTTTAGGTATTTTATTACTTTTAATGGTTTAAGTATTTTTTGGGGTATTAGATTTTTTTAGATTTTAAGGGATTTTTAGTGCTTTTAAAGGTTTTTTGGGATATAGGGATTTTCATGGGTTTAGGGTTATAGGGATTTTATGAGTTACATGGTTTTTGTTGATGTTTTAAGGGGAAATAGAGTTTTTAGTGTTTATAGTTGTTTTTAATATGTTAGTGTTTAGGGGGGTTTCATAGTGTTTTAACGGGTTTTGGTAGTTTTTAGGGGTTTTAGGTATGTCTATGTTTTTATGATTTTTTTGGTTTTTTGGGTCTTAAGTGTGTTTAATGTTTTTAGGGTCTTTTAGGATTTTTTCTAGCGGTTTTTTGTATTTCTATGGGTTTTGTGATGTTCATAGTATTTTAGGGGTTTTAGGGTATTTTATGGTGTTTTTTTGGTGTTTTAGGTTTTCACTGTTTTTAAGGTTGTAAATGATTTTTATAGTTTTTATAGGGTTTTAGTGTTTCTTAGGTGGATTTAAGATTTTTAGGGTTCAGTGTGGTTTAAGGGGTTTTATAGTGTTTTATGGAGTTTTAGGTATTTTTAGGGGTTTTAGGGTTTTTAGGGTTTTAGGTGTTTTATGAGGTTTTAGGGTTTTCTTGCAATTGTTTGGTTTTCATATAATTGTCTTGGTTTTTTAGGTTTTTGCGGGTTTTGAGGATTATTATGTACCTTTAGTATTGTAATGTATTTTATGGTGTTTTATGAATTTAGTCATTTTCCTTGGGTTTCCTGGTTTTTGGAGTGTTTTTAAGTATTTCTAATGGTTTAGGGGTTTTCAGGGCATTTCAAGGTTTTTAGGGGTTTAGGGGTTTATGGGTATTAGGTTTTTTATGGGTTTTTAGTGTTTTATAGTTTTACTTTTGAGTTTCAAATTTTTATATAGGTTTTTAAATGGTTTTAGGTTTTTTGTAATTTTTTCAGGTTTCTATAGTTCTTTATAGTTTTGGGTGATTTTAATGGTTTTATGGTTATTGCATTTTAGGTAGTTTTTAGAGGTTTTAGGGTATTCTTGTGATTTTTGTGTTTTTTTTGGGATTTTTGAGTTTTTTAGTTTTTTTGGTTTTTAGGGGTATTAAGGGGTTTCATAGTATTATACTGATTTTATATTTTTCAGGATTATGTGGATTTTTTAGGGTTATTAATTTTTTTTGGGTTTCTAGGGTATTTTTGTTTTTTTACAGTTTTAAGTGTTTTTGGGTTTTATAGATTATTAGGGTTATTTTAGGGTTTTTAGGGTTTTTACTATTTTTAGCATTTAAGAGATTTTTATTTATTTTAGTGGTTTTAGGGCGTTTTCTAGGTTTTATTTAGGATTCCAATGTTTTGTTAGTATTTTTATTAATTTTAGATTTTTTTTTTAATTTTTATGGATTTCAGTGTTTTTATAGCTTATAGGGATTTTAAATGGTTTTTATGGGTTATAGAATTTTAGTAATTTTATGATTTTTAGTGTTTTAATGTATTTTTTGGTGTTTTTATTTTTTAGTTTATTTTACGGTTTTTAGGGTTTTCTGGGTTTTAGGTTTCTAGAGTGTTTAGGGTATTCAAAATTTTTAGGGTCTTATCGGGTTTTATATTTTTATGGATTTTTATGGTTTTCTGGGATTTTATGCCATTTACATGTTTTTATGGGTCTTTTGGGGTTTTATAAATTTTAGGGACATTTAATGTGTTTTCGGATATTAGATGTTTTCGGGTGGTTGGGTGTTTTTATGGTTTTTTTTGTTTTTAGGGGGTTTTAAGAGTTTTTTGGTTTTTAGGGGTTATTTGGTTTTTGGTATTTTTGGTATTTTTGGTTTTTTAGTTTTTTTGGCAGTATTTTAGGGTTTGATTGGATTTTATTATTCTTTAAATTTTTGGGTTTTCAGAGGTTTTTTGTGTTTTAGGTGTTTTTTGAAATTTGTAGAGTGTTTGGGGTTTTTAGAGTTAATAAAAAAATTTGGGGGGTTTTAAGGATTTAAATTGATTTAGATGTTTTTCTAGGGTTTTAGAATTTTTTATGGGTTTTAGGTGTTTTATGGTTCTTATAGTTTTTAAGGAGTTTTATATGTTTTAAGGGAGTTATGTATTTTATGTTTCTATGGGTTTAAATGTTTTTAAATATTTTATTGGTTTATAATTGTTTTTGTGTTTTTTATGGGTTTTCGGATATTTAGGTTTTTGGTTGTTTTATAGTCTTTTTATGTTTATTTTTCTTTTTTCTTTTTTTAGGATTTTTAAGGTGTTATAGTTTTTAGGAATTATTATGGGTTTCAGTGTTTTTTTGGGTTTTTACTATTTTTTTGGGTTTTGGGGATTTTTATTATTTTGGGGGTTTTAGGGTTCTTTATGAATTTTAGGGTTTTTAGCTTTTTAGGGGTTTCATTGATTTTTAGGGGGTTTAGTTGTTTACAATTTTTAGCGGTTTTTTGGAGTGGTTTTGTTTTTTACGATTTGTTGGATTTTTTGTATTATTTTTGGGTTTTATTGGGTTAATGGGATTTTACAGTTCTTTAGGTGTTTTAAGGATTTAGTATTTTTAGGGTTTAAATGAGATGTTAGTGTTTCTAGGTTTTAGGGAAGTTCAAGTTTCATCGATTTTAGTGTTTTAGGGGTTTTAAGGTTTTATAGGGTTTTAGGGGTTTTTTTGTTTTCTAGTTTTTAGAGGGTTTTAGGATTTTCAAGGGGTTTTTAGTGTCTTTTATGAAATTTTAGTCTCTTAATGTTGTTTTAAGATTTTTTGGGGTTTTTAGAGTTTTTTGTGATTCAAGGACTTTAAATGTTTTAAAGGGTTGTTTTGCATTTTTTTTATTTGTTTATGTTTCAATGGGTTTTTAGGGGGTTTCATGGTTTTTATGTTTTTTTAGGTTTCTCATATTTTTTGGGGGTTTTGGTTATTTTGGGTTTTTCAGGGTTTTTTCTGGGGGTTGGGGTTATTATGGTATTAAAAGTTTTTGGTATTTTTTTAGCTATTTGGGGGGCAGTTAGGGATATTAGGGGGTTTAAGAGTTTTTATGTGTTTATAATATTTTTAGGGTTTTAGGGGTTTTATGGTTTTTATGTATTTTATGTTTTTTTGGGGTTAATGCATTTTTTGTTTTTGTTAATTTTTTTGTTTTTTAGTGTTTTTTGGTTTATTGGGTATTATTGTCTTTTTTTATGTATTTTTTGTGTTTTAGGTGTTCTTAAAGGCCTTTTATGGCATTCATGGATGTTTATTTTTTTATTTTATAGGGTTTTAATGTTTTCAGGATTTTTCCTGTTTTTTGGGTTTTTAGGGTTTTTAGGGTTTTTTAGGGACTTATTGGGTTTTTAGTCCATTTAAGGATTTTTTTTGGTATTTTAAAGGATTTATAGGGGGTTTTAGTGTTATTATGGATTTTTATAGTTCGTAGGGGTATTTATGTTTTTAGGATTTTTAGTGTTGTTTTGTATATTTATGTTTTAATGGTATTATAGTATTTCTGTTATTTCAAATTGTAATGGTTTTTAGGGTCTTTTAATGTTTTTAGGGGTTTAGTGTATTTAGTGGTTTTTAGAGGTTTTAGGTTCTTTTATGGTGTTTTTTGATTTCATAGGGATTTTTAGGGACTTTTAGGGGTTTTGGGGCTCTTAGAGATTTTAAGAGGTTTTTTGGGTTTTTTGGAGTCTTTTATGGTTTTAGATGGTTTTATGGGGGTTGTTTTTTTTCAAGACTTTTATGATTTTTAGGATTTTAGAGATTGTTTCGGATATTTTAGGAATTTTAAGGTTTAATATGGTTTTCAGGGTCTTTAATTTTTTTCCCAAATTTTACGTGTCCTTTAATAATTTTATAGGTTTTAAGGTCCTTTAGTGTTTATAATGATTCTAGATTTCTAGGGAGTAGGGTTTTTTGGCCATTTAGTGTTGATGGTTTTTAGTGTCTTTTAATCTTTTTTGTTTTTTAGGAACCTTTACAATATTTTTAGTTCTTTTAATGTATTTTAAGATTTTAAATGTGTTTGAGGATCCTTTAGGGTTTTTAATATTTTTAGCTATTTTGGGTTTTTAATTTTATTGGTTATTTTCAGGGATTTTTTGGGTTTTAGAGTCCTTTAGGGGTGTTGGGATTTTAATGTTTTAGGGTAATTTTGGGTTAAAATAGTTTTTGGTTCATTTAGGGTTTGTTGGGGTATTCTATGTTATTTTAGGTTTTTTACTAGATTTTAGGGATTAAAAGGTTCTTTAAGGTCTTTTGAGTATTTAGGGGATTACAGTTTTCAGGGTCTTTAGTGTTTTTTCATTATTTTATTGTTGGGTTTTTTGGGTCATTCAGGTTTGAAAGGGCCATTTTGAGTTTTACATGTTTTTCCTGGAACTTTATGGGTTTTAATGTATTTTAGGGACCTTTATGTTTTTTATGTTATTTTAGGGTTTTTAGGTGTTTTTAGGGCCCTTTAGGATTTTAGAGTCTTCTAGTATCCTTGGGTATTTAGTGGTCTTTTAATAATTTTAGAGTTTTAGTGGACTTTTAGAGTTTTTTGGTTTTAGGTTCTTTTATGTTTTATAGATTTCTAGGGTCTTTTAGGGTTTGGGGTTTTAAGTTTTTTAGTTTTATGGTCGCTTTTATGTGTTTTTATGGTTTTTTGGGTTTTTATTATTTTGGGGCAATTATGTGTTCATTCGTATTTCATAGGATTTCTTATGAATTTTATGGCATTTATGTATTTTGGAAGGTTAAAGAGTTTTATGAGTTTCAATGTTTTTAAGGGTTTTAGTAATTTTTTTGGTTATAGGGGTTTTCAGGGATTTAGGGATTTACGGTTTTTAAAGGATTATGGATTTATGGGTTCCTATAATTCCTTGATATTTTTTTGGTTTTATGGGATATTTATAGTTCTTCGTATTTTTTAGTGTCTTAGAAAGTTTTAGGGTCCTTTAAGGTTTTTAGGGTTTTAGGGGGTTTTTTATATTTTTAAATATTTTTATGGTAATTTTGGGTTGTTAAATATTTTTAGAGGTTTACTGTTTTAGGGTTTCTATAAATTTTAGGGTGTTTTAGGGATTTTAGGTTTTTTTCCCGTTTGAGGTGTTTTAGGATTTTTAGGGTTCTTTAAGGTTTTTTAAGATTCAGGATTTTTATTAATTTTTTTTTGTTTTTTGAGTTTTATTGGGATTTTAGTGGTTTTTAGGGTCTTAGGTTCTTTTTTTGGTTTTTGTAGGTGTTTAGGGATTCTAGAGAATTTTTGGGTTTTTAATGGTTTGGGGGGATTTTTGATATTGGGGGTGGGGGTGCTTTTTATTCTTTTTAAGGGTTTTTATAGTTTTTTTAGGATGCTTTGGGTTTTATTGTTTTTAGGGGTTTGAGTTTTCTTTGGTTTTTAGGAGTTTGGGGAATTTAGGTTCTTAATTATATTTATGGTTTTTTGGGGTTTTTTGGGTTTTTTGGTTTTTTGGATTTTGTGGTTTCAAGGGTTTTTGGGGCTTTGGGTTTTTTTTTGTTTTTTTGACTTTTTTGGGTTTTGGTGGGTTTTAGTGCCTTTATGGTTTTTAGTGTTTTAGGGTTTTTTATAATTTTTAATCAATTTTGATATTTATTATGGATTTAGAGCCTTTGGGTTTTTTGAAGTTTAAACACTTTTAAATTTTTGTAGAGTTTTTGGTGTCTTTAAGGGCTTCTAGGTGTTGTAGGGTCATTTAGAGTTTTTTAATTTTTAGTAATTTCGGTGTTCCTAGGGGGTTTTATGGTTTTTAGGGTTTTTACGCTCTATTAGAGGTTCGTATGTTATTTTGGGTCCTTTACGGGTTTTAGATTTTTTAATGTCCTTTTGGGTTTTTAGGATCCTTTAGGATTTTTTTGTTATTTTAAGGTCCTTTACCAGTTTTAGGTTTTTTTGGGGGATCAGTTTTTATGTTTTTAGTAGTTTTAGGGTTTTATCGGTTTTATATTTCTTTTATATATTTTGGGTTTTATGGATTTCAAGGTACTTTTGGTGTTGTTTAGGGGTTTTAAGGTTTTATATATTTTTTGGGGTTTTTATGGTGTGTTAGAGTTCTTATAGATTTTAAGGGATTTGAGATTTTATTGTTTTAGGGACTTTTAGGGTTTTTAGTGTCAGTATTGCATTTATGGTTTTTACGGTTTTTTACTATTTTAGGGATTCTGGGGGGGGGGGTTTACTATTTTTAGGGTCTCTTCGGGTTTTTTTTTCAAATTTTAGGGATTTTAGGATTTGTAATGTTTTTATATGTGGTTGGGGTTTTTAGGGATTTATAAGGTCAATTATATTTTTTGTGTGGGTATAGGTTTTATAGAATTTTAGGGGTTTTAGGGGTTTTTTTGTATTTTTAGGCATTATAGGTTATTTTAGTTTTTTTGTGTTTTTAAGGATATTTAGAGTTTTTAGGAGTATTAATGTGTTTTTATAGTTTTTAGGGTTTTTAGGGGTTTAAAGGCATTAGGGTCTTTAGTGTTTTTTATAGTTTTTATGGGTTTTTAGTTTTTTTGTGGGATTAAGATTTTTTGAGGTATTTATTTTATTTAGGGACATTTAGGATTTTCATGTTTTTCTTTGAGTTTCTGGGGTTTTCACATTGTTTAGGGAATTTTGGGTTTTTGGGTTTTTCGTTTTTTTGGGTTTTTATGGATTTTAAAGGATTTTTTTCGGATTTTAGTGTTTTTGTGGGTTTTATGGTTTTTTAGGGTTGTAGGGTTTCTTTTGGTTTTTATATGTTTTTAAATGTTTTGAGGGATTCTTTGGGGGCTCAATTGTTTTTAGGTTTTTTAATGGTTTTAAGGGTTTTTATGGGGTTTTAGTGGTTTTTAGTGTTTTATGAGGATTTTTTGTTTTTAGGAGTTTTAGGATTTTTGAGGAATTATAGGGTTTATGATATTTGGATGTTTTCTTGTTTTTGGTTCTTTTTAGTATTTCTGTGGGTTTAAAGTTTTTACGGGTTTTTATGGTTTTTAGGGTTTTTAGGGTTTTAGAGGTATTGGGGTTGTTTTGGGGTTTTAGGTTTTTAATGGTTTTGAATGATTTTATAGTTATTAGGGTTTAAGGTTATGTTCAGGTATTTAAAGCATTTCAAGGGTTTTGAGGATTTTAAGGTTTTTATTGTCTTCTTTAGGGTTCTTCAGGGTTTTAGTGTTTTTAGTATTTTTTTTAGTTTTTTAGATCATTTGGGGTTCCCTTATATTTTTATGGTTTTAAAGATTTTTTGGTTTTTAGGGAATTTTCGGAATTTTAGGATTTTTATAGTTTTTTGTGGTTATATGGTTTTTAATGGTTTTAGATTTTTTTTAATGTTTTTGAGATTTTTTATGGTTTTTGATAGATTTTTATTGGGTTTAGGGTTGTAGGGATTTTAGGTTTGATTTAGGGTTTTCATCATTTTATATGTTTCTAAGGTTTTAGTGGATTCGGGTTATGTTACGGTTTTCAGGGTTTCTAGATTTTTATTTTTTAGGGAATTTGTGGTTCTTTTGATGTTTTAGGTGGATTAAGTGATTTCATGTGTCTTTTATTGGTTTTCAGTGCCTTTTAATGTTTTTTGGGCATTTTATGAATGTTTACGGTTTTTAGGTTACTTTATGGGTTTTAGTTTCATTAGGTTTTTATGTATTTTTGTGTGTTTTAGGGGTTTTTAGAGTACTTATGGGTTTA
This sequence comes from Viscum album, assembly GCA_963277665.1. Classification (NCBI taxonomy): domain Eukaryota; kingdom Viridiplantae; phylum Streptophyta; class Magnoliopsida; order Santalales; family Viscaceae; genus Viscum; species Viscum album. Next base: position 2,123,161,203 of record OY728120.1, read on the forward strand.
CGGGGGGGGGGGGGTTCTAGGGTTTTTATTCTTTTTAGGAGTTTAGGTTTCTTAGGAGTATTATGGTATTTTAATGGGTTTTATGGGATTTTTGGGGGTTTTTGGGATTTCTTGTATTTTATAGTTTTTAGGGTTTTGTTTAATTTTTAGGGGATTTAGGGATTCAAGATATTTATGGGATTTTTTCGTTTTTTAGGTATTTACAGTTTTAGGGATTTTAAGGTTTATTTGTTCTTTTGGTTTTTAGTGGTTTGAATGTTTTTAAACGTATGTGGGCGAGGGGATAAGGGTTTTTGGGTGATTTAGGGGTCATGGGTTATTTTATTTTTATGTTTTATTAGGTTTTATTAGAGAATTAGGATTTTTTTGGTTGTTTATTGGTTTTATTGGGTTTTTTAGTGGTTTTGGGTTTTGATGGTTTTTATGTATTTTTATATTTTTAGTGTTTTTATGGGTTGTTTGGGATTTTATCATTTATCAATGTTTTTAAATGTTTTTTATATTCTTTAGGTATTTTTAGGGTTTTAGGATTTTTTCATGTTTTTATGAGTTTTTTGATTTTTAGTGTCCATTTGGGTTTTTAGGGGTGTTTAGTGTTTTATGATTTTTTAGGATATTTAATGTTTTTAGGGGTTTAGCGTCTTTTTATAGTTTTTGGGCTTCTTTGAGGGTTTTAATGATTTCAGGGTCTTTAAGGGTTTTTGGGGTTTTGATGGGATTTTAGGGTCTTTTGTGTTTTTAGGGGTTTTAATCATTCTTTTTGGTTTTTAAGGATCTTTGGTTCCTTTAGGGTTTTTAGGGTCATTTATGGTTTTGTAGTTTCATTATATTTTTCAAGGTTTGGGGTTTTTAATGTTTCTAGAGTTTTTAGAGTATTAGGGTTTTAATGATTTTTTGGGTTTGCACGGTTTTAGTGCTTTTAATTGTTTTAGGGTTTTTATGGTTTTTAGGGTGTTTTGGTATTTAGGGTATTAGTGGTTTTTATGTATTTTTATGGTTTTAGTAGTTTTATTAGGGGTTTTGGGGGATTTTTATGGTTTTAGGGCTTTTGGATGTTATGGTTTTCAATGGTTTTTATGTATTTTTAGAGTTTTTTGGCCTCTTAATATATGTTGTATTTTTAGGTTATTATGGGATTTTAGGGTTGTTTAGGGTCTTTAGGGGCCTTAGGGTTTTTTAGATTATTTTTAATGTTTTATGGTTCATTTAATTTTTTCTATGTTTTTATATTGTCTTTCAGGGTTTTTATTAGTTTAGGAGTTTACGGTTTTTGTGATATTTAGGATCTTTTTGAGTTTTTAATGTTTTTTAGTGTTTTCTTTGATGTATAATGTCCTTTATGTTTTTTAGGGTTTTAGGTTCTTTTTTTTATTTTTAGTGATGTTTAAGGGGTTTTATGGTTTTTATGTTCCTTTTATATTTTTAGGGTTTTGAGGGTTTTTAAGGTCCTTTAGAATTTTTAATTTTTTAGGGTTTTTTGGGATTTTAATGGGTTTTATGATACTTTTTGGGGTTTTGGGTTTTTTAAATGTAGAGGTTTTATGGGTATTAATGGTTTTCTAGGGGTATTTATGTTTTTAATGTATTTTAGGATTTTTGGTGGGATTTAGGGTTTTTATGATATTTATTGTTTAAGGGTGTTTAATGGTTTTATAGGGGTTTTCTTTTTATTTTTATAGTAAATTGGGGTTTTTAGTTTCTTCAATTTTTTTAAGGGTTTTTATGTTTGTTATCGTTTTAGGAGGTTTTCTTCTTTTAGGGGTTTCAGGGGTTTTATGGACTCTTTGGGATGTTTTAGGTGGTTTTATTGTTTTTAAATTTTTTATGTTTTAAGGGTTTTGGTTTTTAGTGTCTTTTGGAGTTTTATGGTGTTTGAGTTTTATCTTATTTTTTTTTTGAATTTTTGGGTCTTTTATGTTATTTTAGTCCTCATGGGGTTCTTTAGGCATTTTTATGATTTAAATTATTTTAAAGGGAGTTATGGGTTTCAATGGTTTTATAGAGTTTTAGGGAATTTAGAGTTCTTTATGGGTTTTATGATCTTAATGTTTTTGGGTTTTTACTGGGTTTTTTTAGGTTTTTAGGGGGTTTTTTTGGTTTCTTAGAATTATTTAGGAGTTTTGGGGTTTTATTATTTTTTAGGATTTTAAGAGTTTCTAGATGTTATAGGTATTTTTGGGGCTTAATATTTTTTTTGTTTCATAGGGATTTTTTCATAGTTGTTTCTGTTTTGTCAGTTTTATAGGGTTTTTCATGGTTTTTATGGTTACACTATTTTTTAGCATATTTATAATTTTTATAATTTTTATAGTTTTTAGGGTGTTTTATTGTTTTTTGGTTTTTTAGTTTTCTGGTTTTTAGTGTTATTTGGGTTTTTAGTGTTTTTAGGTTTTTCATTCATTTTTATGATTTTATGGGTTTTTGGGTTTTTGGGTTTTTCCTTGTGTTTTCATGACTTTTAGAATTTTCAATATTTTTAAGGTTTTTGATGATGTTTTGTGTTTTTCATTATATTTTTTATGTTTTTTTTGGGTTTTTAATGAGTATTGAATCCTTTTTAGATGGTTTTATGGACTTTTTTTGTTTTTAGTGTCTTAGGGTATTTACTATCTTTATGGGTATTTAGAGTTGGTAGAATCATTACAGTTGAAAAGGTATTAGGGGTATTTAGTGTTTTTTGGAGGTTTAGGGTATTTTTGTGAATTGTTGGGGTTTTAGGGTCTTTTCTATTTTTTGTATGGTGTTTAGGGTCTTTAAGGGTTTTTCAGAGGGTTTTTGGATCTTTTAGGGGTCTTAGGGGTTCTCGGTCCTTTAGGTATTAGGGGGTATCTATGGTACATTGGTGTTTTCTAATGGTTTATAATGTCCTTCCTAGTTTTTTAGTTTTTTGAGGATCCTTTAGGGGTTTTTTGGGTCCATTAGGTTTTAGGGGTTTTAGGATCCTTTAGCGAATTTTAGGGTTTTAGAGTCTTTTAGGGAATTTTATGATCTTTTAGTGTTTTTACTATATTTAGTGTATTTTAGTTTTTTAAGATTTTTAGGGTCTTATAATGTTTTTTTAGTTTTTAGAGTCTTTTACTGGATTATGGGTTTTACGATTACTTAATGTTTTTACGGGTTTAGTTTATTTTTAAATTTTTAGGGTTTTTAGAGACTTTTACAGTTTTTTGTTCTGTTATAGTCTGTTTGATGTTTTTAGGGATTTTATGTTTTTAAATTATTTTTGAGAGATTATTTAGGTATTTAATGGGTTTTTAGCTCCCTTTATGATTTTTAGGTTTTTAGGGGTCTGGGGGTTTTCATGGATCTTTATGGTCTTTACGATATTTGTAAGGTTTTTAGGGTGGGGGAGGGTTAATGCTTTTTGGTTTTTTAGGGGTTTTAAGGGGTTATAGGTTTTTTTATAATTTTTGTGTGTTCTTCTATTTTTAAGGATTTTTAGGATTTTTATGATTTTTAAGGTTTCAAGGGGTTTTACGGTTTTTTGGTTTTTTCATGATTTTTTGTTTTCTAGGAGTTTTGATAGGTTTTCAAGGTTTTCATGGTATTTAGGATCTTTTATTGTTTTTAGGTATTTTTAGGCTTTTAGGGGTTGTTAGGGTTTTTATGTTTTTTTATGTTATATTAGGTTTTTTAGGGTTTTAACAACTTCATAGGTGGATTTATGGTTGATAATGGGTTTTATGGGTTTTTAGGTTTTTTAGGGGTTTTTGGGTTTTAGATTTCATTTTTGGGGGTTTTATGTGACTTTGGATTGATTTGATGTTTTTTATGGTTTTTAGAGATTTTATATTTTTTTGGGATTTCATGGTTTTTAGGATTTTTTGGGGTTATAGGATTTTTAGGTTTTTAGGGGTTTTTTTAGGATTTTTAGGGATATTTATTTTTTTTCAGTGTTTTATGGGTCTCATGGTTTTTTATATTTTTTTAGGTTTTTACGTTTTTTGGGGTTTTCATATTTTAGGGTTTTTAAGGGTTAAATGGTTTTAATGTTGTTTTTATTGTTTCAGTGTCTTTAGGAGTTATTAATAATTTTTTTCCAAATTTACTGTTTTTTAGGTCATAGGGTTTATCTAGGATTCGCAAGGGTTTCATAGTTTCTATGGGTTTTAGGATATTTAATGGATTTGTGGAGTTTTAAAGGATTTTAGGTGTTTTAGTGTTTTTAGGGTTTTTCTGTGATTTATGGTTATTTAGTATATTAGGGTTTATTATGGGTATTTTTGAATTATTTGGGGGTTTAAGGAGTTTAAAGTGTGTTTTTTGGGATTTTTAGGTTTTTAGGGTTATTTCACAGTTTTAGTTGTTTAAGGGGTTTTTTGTGTTTTTATGGTTTTTGGGATTATTTCAAAGGTTTCAAGTTGAAGGGTTTTTAACGGTCATTTATTATTTTATAGGTTTTATAGGTTTTAATGTATTTATAATTTTTAAAGGCTTTTTATTTTTAGGGGTTTTATGGTTTTAGGTGTTTTTATGTCCTTTAAGGGGGTTTAGGGGATTTATAGTCTTGTGAGCATCTTTTAGGTTTTCAAAGGGTTTTTAGGGTCTCTTAGGGTTTTAGGGGTTTTAGGGTCAATAATGGGATTTAAGGTTATTAGGGTCTCTTTGGGTTTGATGTAATTTTAGTGTTTTTATAGGTTTTGGTGTTTTTTTGGGTTTTATGTTGTTTAGGAATTTTGGGGTCCTTTAGGATTTCTCATATTTTTTTGGTTTTTATGGTTTTTTTAGGTTTTTATGATTTTTTTTATTTTAATGGCAGTTTTGGTGTTTTTATGATTTTTAACGAATTTTTGTGTTTTTAGGGTATTTAGGATTTTAAGGGATCTGTAGGATTCTTTCATATATTTTTGGGTTTTTTGGGTTTTAGGGTTAGTTTTTAGGATTCATTAGTGTTTTGGGGGTTTCACAGGTTTACATGGGTTTTGATGGGTTTTATAGCGGTTTAAGGTCTTCTAGGGCCTTGAAGTGTTTTTAAATATTTTTAGGGATTTTTTTGTATATTATTGTTTTTCAGTGTTTTGTATGTTTTTATTGTATTTTTTGGATTTTTAGGCTAATTTATAGATTTTGTTTTGGATTTTTGGGGGTTTTAATGGTTTTTTGGGGTTTTAGGGTTTTTTGGGTTTCTTTATGGGTTTTAGTGTTTTTATAGTTTTTTTATAGTTTTTATGTTTTTAGTGTATTTTATTGCTATTTTGTATTTTAGACTCTTTTGGTATTTAAAGGTTGTTTTGGGTGGTTTTAGGGGGTTTTAGGGATTTATGTACGTTCATGGTTTTAGGGTTGTTTTGGGTTTTTATGATTTTCTAGGATCATTAAGAGTTTTTAGGTGGTTTGGATTTGATGGTTTTCTAGGATTTCAGGGTCTTTTAGAGGTCTGTTGTTTTCCTTAGGTGTTTAAATGGTATTTATGGGATTTATGGTTGTTTAGGGTTTTTAGGGTCGTCGATGTTGTATTAGATTTTTTAGGGTAAATTAGGGGTTTTAGGAGATTTTTATGATACATTAGGGTTGTTAATTTTTTTTTGGGGTTTTAGGGTTTTTAATGTTTTTATGGATTCTTTAGGGGGTTTAGGGGGATTTAGAGTTGTTTGGGGGCGTTTATGATATTTTAGAGCGATTTATGAATTTTAGGGGTATTAGTGTCTTTTTGGGTTTTATGTTTTTTATGTTTTTAGGTGTTTTTAGAGTTTTAAGGATCCTATAGGGGTTTCAGGGTTTAAAGGGTGTTTAAAGGGTATTTTAATATTTGATTTGGGTTTTTTTGGTTTTTTAGTGTTTTTAGAGTTTTTTGGGTTAGAGGGTTTTAGGATATTTAGAATATTTTAGTTCTTTTGTGGGTTTCAAGGTCATTATGTTGTTTTTAGGATCAAATTGGATTTTTAAGGTGTTATTGATTTTGTTGCTTTTTATGGTTTTAGGGGTTTAAATTGTTTTATGGTATTTTTAGTACTTTTAGGGATTATGGGAATTTAGGGGTTTTATGGGTTTTAGTGTTTTAGGGATTTTTTTGGGTTCTAAGGGGTTTTTTTGTTTTTGGGTCTCAGGGGGTTTTAGTGTTTGTAGGAATTAGTTTTTAGGTGTTTTAGGATTTTTATGGGTTTTAGTGTTTTTAGAGGATTTTGGGTTTTTATGGTTTTTATGACCCTTTTAAGGTTTTTATGGGTTTTACTGTGTTTTGTTTTTAAGGTATTTTAGGTTTTAGGTGTTTTAGGGGTTTTTAATGGTTTGAGGGTCTTTTGTGTTTCTTAGGGGTCTCATGTTTTTTATAGCCTGTTAGTGTTTTAGTGCATTTTGGGGATTTTAGGGGTTTTCATGGTTTTATTGATTCTTAGGGTTTCAATAGGGTTTATGAGTTTTTAGGGGATATAAGGATTTTTATGGATTGGGAAATTTTAGAGGATTTAGGGTTTTTATCTTTTTAGGATTTTTTAGGTGTTTAGGGATTTTAGTGTATTTACAGGTTTTATGGGTTTGAGGGTTCTTACGTTTTTTCAAGGATTTAGGGGTTTTAGGATATTTAGGTTTTATAGGATGTTTATGGGTTTTGAGGTTCTTTTATAGTTTTTATAGTGTTTTTTGGGATGTCTAGGATTTTTGGAGATTTTAGTGTTTTTAGGGATTTAGGGTATTTTATGGGGTTTGTGGGTTTTTATAGATTTTAGGGGATATAAGGGTTTTCAATTTTTTTGGTTTTAATAGTTTTTAGAGTTTTAAGGGGGTTTTGGGTTTTTTTTGGTCTAAAATTTTTTATGGTTTTAATGGTTTTAGATGTTTTCATGTTTTTCAGTTTTTTTAGTTTTGTTATGTTTTTATGGATATTAGGAATTTTTTTAGGCTTTCAGAGGTTTTTATGGAATTTGATTATTTTAGGATTTTATGTGGTTTAAAGTTTTTATGGTTTTTATGCTTTATAGATTTTTTATGATTTTTAGGGGCCTATGGGTTTTTGGGTTTTTTTTACGTTTTTAGGGTTTTATGGACTTTTTAGTGCATTCTAGGGTTTTAAGAGATTTAGCGTTTTTATATAATTCCTTGGGTCTTATGTTTTTTTCGGATTTTTGGGGTTTTTAATTAATTTTTTGTGTTTTTAGGTTTTTTAATGATTTTAGGGATTTTAGGATTGTTATGGGTTTTATGTTTTTTTATGATTTTTATATTATTAGTGGTGTTAGGGTTTTTATGGTTTTTATGGGTTTTAGATTTTTTATGGTGTGTGGGTGTTTTATTCGACTTCTAAAGTGTTTTATGGATTTGTGGGATTTTAGCGTATTTTAGGGTTTTTACAGTCTTTTAGGTTTTGAGGGGTTTTTAGGGTATTTGGGGATTTTAATGGTATTAGGGGAAAATAGGGGTTCTAAATTGAGTATATGGGCTTTTAACGATGTTTTATGTTTTATTTAGGTTTTTAGGGTTTTTATTTATTTAGGTTTTTTACTATTTTTAGGGGCTTTATAGTTTTTATTGTTTTTATGGACTTTTAGAGTTTTTAATGCATTTTAACATTTTTTTGGTAATTATGTTCTTTGGGTATTCTAATTTTTTTAGTGTTTTAGGGACTAAAAGTGTTTTTAATTTCTTTAGGATTCTTTGGTCATTTAGGGAATTTTAGGGGTTTTGTGTTATTTAGGGGCTTTTACAGGGTTTAGAAGGGTTTGGCTGTAATTGGAGTTACTTTTTGGGGTTTAAGGATGTTTTAGTGATAATTTATGATTTGTTAGGTTATTTTATGGGTTTTAAGGTTTTATTAATTATTTTTAAGGGTTTCTAGAGGTTTTGAGGGTCTTGTAAGATTTTTATGATTTTTAGGGTCTTTCAGGGTTTTTGGCGTTTCTAGGGTCCTTAAGGGATTTCTATTGTCTTTCAGGGTCCTTTACCATAGGGGTTTTAGATTATTTTTTGTATTTTAATATTTTTTAGGGACTTTAGGGTTTTTTATGATTTTTAAAGTCTTTTAGGGTTTAAAGGGAATTTTAGTGTTTTTTTACTATGTTTTATTGTCTGGAATTAGGATCTGTTATTGTTTTTAGTATTTTCTGGATATTTTAGTGTGTTTAGGGATTTTTGGGTCATTAATGGTGTTTTTGGGTTTTGGGGGTTATTTTAGAGTTTTTTTTGTTTTAGGGTGTTTAATGGTTTTTAGGAAAGGGAAGGCTCGAGACCAGGCTAGCTTGGCCCCCCAAATTTCATAACAAAAAGAGAGAGAGAACATGATGCTACAAGGAGGGGTTACATAACGAGGTGTGAAGTTCACCCGTCAAGTCATAATCAATGAGTTAGGAGCAAGTGGGCGTGGCAACAAAGGTCCACAACGAACACCTCTCCACAATAGCCTGTTTGGAGAGAGCATTTGCAACTGCATTCGCTTCCTAATAGGCGTCAGTCATGGTTAGAGTATTCTTTCACAAAGGGTGAGGAATTCCATTCAATGAGGAAGGATCCTCCACCGAACATCCCTAGATCTGTCTTTGAGGGAATTCACAGCAAGCATGGAATCAGATTCAATCCATAGGAAGTTCTAGCCAAATATGACATCATACTTAATCACCTTTATCATGGCCCACATTTCAGCTTCAAGGGCGCACCCATCACCAATGAAGTGATGTAAACATCCTTCGACGAAGCCCCGATAGGTGCGAAAGACTCTACCACGCCCTGTAGGGCCAGTCGCACACAAGGCCCCACAATCCGCATTAACCTTAATCCAAGTGTGAAGTGGGGGGATCGAGCGGATGAACCTAGGAACCATTGGCTTTTTGTCCCTACCGGAGATGGCAAGCAGCTGAATAATAATGAGTTTACTAACGTCATACAACATTGAGCCGATCTGGATGTGGGACGCCGCATAAACAACCCTGTGAATCATCACCACACCACCGTGGATGGAGAGCCTTTTCTTATTTAAGGCAACTGCATTCCGAGTGGTCCAAATATATGAGATGGTGGATGAAGTAGCAACCATCTGAAGGTTTCATACCTGTTCACTAAAATCCCAACAGTTCAAGTCGCCAAGGAATTCGAAGAGAGGCTTTTCCAGATAGGCTGGGAGCCCAAAGATCTATATTAATTTTTCCCATAGTGCTGCACTAAATTTTCATTGGAGGAAGGTGTGCTGAGGATTCTCTTCTGAATGAAGGTAGAGAAAATATACGGAGGCGAAGCTATATCCCGCTTTCTGCAATTTGTTCTTCATTGGAAGCTAGTTCTTCCAGATTTTCCAAAGAAGGAGATGCCTGGCTTGTGGGATGAAGTTCCTCTCAAATTTTGAGAGCTAGGCCGGGGGAGGGGATCCTCGAGCACAACTGTACTAATAATAATCCTTAGAGTTAAGTCACCCAACAAGGGTAGGTTTCTAGATCAATTTTTCGGAGTCAGCAAAGGCGTAATGCTGGATTTAGAAAAAGGCTTCAGATGGGAGGAGCTCCTCCAACTCTTCAGGTCGAGGGATGAATGCCACGATGGACAAGATCCTAAGGCCAGTAAGAGGATTAATGCATTCATGATGAGGCCTATCAATCTAGGGTTTTTTAGGGCCTTTAGTGATTTTTAGGGTTTTGGGGGTTTTATAGGCTTTAGGGGTTTTTGGGTTTTTTGGATTTTTAGGGTTTTGAGTTTTTAATGGTTTTAAGATTTTTGGGGTTTTCACAATTTATTTGAATTTTTGGTACCTTTAGTGTTTATTTAGGGTTTTAGGGGGTTTATGGGTTTTATATGATTTTAGGTGTTTCAATTGTTTTTAATTCTGTGAGGGTTTTTGGATGTTTTCTGGGTTTTTAGTGTTTTTTGGTTGTGTAATGGTTTTTATGGTCTTTTAGGGATTTATATAATATTTGTGTCATTAGGTGTTTTTATACTATTAGTGTCTTTTAGCTTTGTTTTGGGTTTTTACAGATTTATGTATTCTTTGGTATTTATATTTTTAATTATTTTTAGGCTTTTTTATTTAATGAGTTTTTATGGTTTCTAGGAGTTTTAGGGGTTTTACGGTATTTATGGTTTTCATGGGTCTTAGTTTTTTTAAGTATTTATAGGATTCTTTTCAAGTTTTTATGTGTTTAGGCTTATTATGGATTATTTATTGGTTTTATGGTTTTTATGTTATTAAAGGGTGTTAAGGTTTTTTTATTGTATTTAGGATATTGTAGGGGTTTTTTGGGTGTTTCATTTTTTTGGGTTTTTAGGGGTTTTTAGTTTGTTGTAGTTTTTGAATGGTTTCTTATGATTTTAATGGTTTTTTTTCGTTTTTTGGGTTTTTTTGAAATTTAAAGGATTTTGGGGGGTTTTGGATTTTTAGGGTCTTTATGGTTTTAGGATATTTTTTGGTTTTTTGTTTTTATGGTATTTTATTGTTTTTAGAGTCTTTATGTGTTTAAGTTAATTTTAGGAATTTATTTTCCTTTTAAGGTGCTTTGGGTATTCTTATGGTTTTCATGTGGTTATAAAGGTTATAATGGGTTTTAGGGGTTTTAGGTATTTTTAATTATTTTATAGGTTTTTATGAGTTTTTGGGCATTGTAGGGTTTTGGGCTTTGTTGGATTTTTTAGATATTTAGAGGATTTAGGTGTTTTAATGGTTTTAAAAGGCATTTTGTATGGGTATAAAGGGTTTGTGTGGTTTTTTTAAGGTCATAGGGTTTTTAGGTTTTTTTGGGTTTGTAGGGTTGTTTATAGTTATTGTGTATTTTGTGATTTTTTTTATTTTAAGGGTTCTTAGGATTGTTTAAGGGGTTTGGGGGAATTTTAAAATTATTTTAGGTGTTTTAGGGTCTTTCAGATTCATTTAGGGTCTTTATCGATTTTCGAGGGTCTATTATGATATTTTAGGGGATTTAGGTTATTTTAGGGTTTTGGGGGTTTTGAGGGTATTAGGGTTTTTTAGGATTGTAGTGTTTTAGGGGTTTTATGTTTATTAGGGGATTTTATGTTTTTTAGTTTATCATGAGGTTTTAAGATTTTTTGGGGGGATTTAGTGTTTTTATGGTTTTTTTTTGGCTTTTAGGGGTTTTGAAAAAAATTTGATGTATTTTTCTAGTTCGTTAAGGTTGTTTATAGATTTATGGCCTTATAGGGTCTTTTGGGTTTTCTGGGAATTTAGTCTATTTAGGATTTTTGGGATTTTAGATGTTTCATTGGGTTTGTGGGGCTGTTAAGGCTTTTAGGGTGTTTGATGGGTTTTAAGGGATATTTATAAATTTTTGGGGTTTTGGGTTTTTTAGGGTTTTATTCATAGTTTTTTAGGTTTTTAGGGGTCGTGAGAGTTTTTTCAGTTTTTATGTGTTTATTGTTATATTTTTTTTGGTTTTTTTTTTGTTTTTTTAGAGTCTTAGGATTTTGTGGGTTTTGATCAAATTTTTAGGTTTTTTTTGTTTTTTTGTGTTTTAATGGTTTAAGGTTTTTAGGAATTTTCTGGTTTTTATAGTTTTTAGGGGTTTTAGATTTGTCAGGGGTTTTGGGTTTTTGGGGTTTTTATGGTGTTTAGGGGTTTAGAGTTTTTTTGGATTAAAGTTATTTTTAGATTGTTAGGGTTTTGGATTATTTTTTGGGTTTTTATAGTATTTAGGGGTTTTATGTGTTTTTTATGGTATATGGGAATTTTTTGGTTTTTTTTGTTTTTTGGTATTTTAGTAGTTTTTGGGTTTTTATGGTTTATACAGGTTTTAAGATATGTTTTGGTTTTATTGATTTTTAGGGTATTTCAATGGATTTTGGACATTTTAGTGTTTTTATGGTCCTTTATTATATTTTTTAGGGTTTCAGTGTTTTTATGGTTTTGGGGGACTTTGGGTTCCTTATAGATTTTTTTGGAGTTTTTATAGTCTTTTAGGGGTTTAATGTAACTTAGGTTCACTTGTGGATTTTTATGTTTTTTGGGTCTATTAGGGTTTTTAATGTTTTTGGTGTCCTTTATAGCTTTTAGGGACATTAAGGTCTTCCAATGGTTTTATGGGTTCTAGGGGTATTGGGCATTTTTTGGGTTTAGTGACTTTTTGGGGTTAAAGTGTTTGTTAGGTTGTATTTTTGGGATTCATGGTCTTTTAGGTTTTTAGAGTTTTTATTGTATTATGGTGTTTTAGGGTTTTAGAATTTTAGAGAATAATCTTATTGATTTTATGGTTTTTTGGGCGTTTTTGGTTTTAGTGGTTTTTATGTATTTTAGGATTTTTTTATTTATAGGATTTTTTAGGGGTTTGTTTGGTTTTTTTATAAAATTTAGGGATGTTTCGGTGGGTTTTAATTTTTTTTTTTCAGGTTTTAGGGTTTTCATGGTCATACAGGCTTATTTGGGTTTTTAGGGTTTTTAGGTCATTTAGGGTTGTTTACAGTTTTTATAGGTTTTTACAATTTCAATGGTATTTAGAGTTGTAATGGGTTATTGTCTTGTTAGGGGTTTTAGGGGTTTTTAGAGTTCTTATGGGATTTTTTTCTTTTATGGGGTTTTCAGTTTTTTAGGGTCTTTTGTGATTTTAGCAGTCTTTTTAAGTCTTCTAAATCTTTTTAGTTTTTTATGGTTTTTATGGTAATATTTTTGAAGTTGTTTTTTGGATCTTTAGGGTTTTATTGTTTTTTTTGGATTTTTGGATTTTTATATTTTTAGGGTTGTTTCTTGTTTTAATAATAATTTTTTGGTTTTGGGGGTTTTAGAATATTTTTAAGGTGTTTGAATAAAATGTAAGGGTTTTACCGACATCTTTGAGAGTTTAATGTTATTTTAGGTATTTAAAGATTTTTATGGGTTTTTAGGGGTTTTATTACTTTTAATAGTTTTAGTACTTTTGGGGTATTAGAGTTTTTTAGGGTTTAAAGGATTTTTATGGCATTTAAATGTTTTTTGGTATATAGGAAGTTTAAGGGGTTGAGGGTTTTAGGTATTTTGTGCATTATAAGGTTTTTATTGGTGTTTTAAAGGGACAAAGAGTTTTTAGTGTTTCTAGGTGTTTTTTTGATGTTAGTGTTTTGGGGGGTTTCTTGGTGTTTTAATGGATTTTAGTAGTTTTTAGGGGTTTTATCTATATCTATGTTTTTATTATTTCTTTTTTGTTTTTTGTTTTGGATTTTATGTGTGTTTAATGTTTTTAGGGTCTTTTCGGATTTTTAGGGGTTCAAGTTGTTTTATGGGGTTTAGTGATGTTTACAGTGTTTTAGGGGTTTTATGGTATTTTATGGTGTTTTTGGTGTTTTTGGTTTTCAATGTTTTTATAGTTCTTATTGATTTTTATGGTTTTTATGGGGTTTTATGGGTTTTAGCGGTAATTAGGTGGATTTATGATTTTTTGGATTTTTCATGTTTTTAGGGTGTTTAAAAGTGTTTTATGGAGTTTTCTATGTTTTTAGGGGTTTTAGGGTTATTATGTTTTTAGGTGTTTTATGAGGGTTTATGGTTTTCTTGCAATTTTTAGGTTTTAATATAATTATCATGGTTTTTAGGATTTTATGGATTTTGATGATTTTTAGGGACCATTATGATTTTAAGGTATTTTATGATGATTTTATGATTTTTAGTAATTTTACATGGGTTTCATGTTTTTGAATGTTTTTAATTATTTTTAATGGTTTAGTGTTGTTTTAAGGATTTATAATTTTTTTGATTTTTAGGTTTTTTAGGGTTTTAGGGTTATTTAGGGTTTTTATGGTTTTAGGGGAATTAGTGTGTTTAGGGGGGTTGAAGGAACTTTTAGGTTATTATACAATTCTCGAGTCTTTTATGGGTTTTAGAGTTTTTTAGATTCTTTTATGGTTTTTTGGGCAAGATAGGCTCGAGACCAGGATAACATGATCCCCAAAAATTTATTAAAAAGGAAAAGAAAACCACAAAACGTTACAAGGAGGGATTAAAATGTTGGGTGTGCAATTCACCCTTCAAATCAGATTCAACAAATATAGAGAAATAAGGTGAGGAAATGAAGGACCATGTCAAGAACCTCTCCATGCTATCCTACTTGGAAAGGGAATCTACAACCGCGTTCGCCTCCCGATAGGCATGTGTCACAAGGAGGTTCAGCCATTGATAGAGGGTAAGGCACTCCATAGATAGAGGGAGAAACTTCCAGGGGACATTCTTGGATATGTCCATGAGGACATTTACCGCAATAATAGAGTCATATTCAAGCCAGAGAAAGCTCCATCCAAAGCGGACAACATACTTAATTTCCTTCATCATAGCCGACATTTCAGCTTCAAGGGCGTACCCATCACCAATGAAGTGTTGGAAACATCCTTTGATGAAGCCCTGACAGGTGTGAGAAATCCTTCCACACCCAGTAGGACCGGACCCGGCCAAAGCCACACCATCCACGATAACATTAATCTAATAGAGGGCGGAGGGATCCAGCAGATGAACCTGAGAACCAGTGGTATTTTTTCCCTTCCAGAGACACCAAGAAGCATAAGGACAATGAGTTTATTGACAACTTTAATCATCAAGTTTATGTGGATTTAGGACGCCATATAAGTTGTCTTATGAATCATTATCACACCACCATGGAAGGAGAGTCACTTCTTGTTGAAGGTAGCTTCATTCCGTGTGTTCCTGATATAAGAATTGGTTGCATGGGAAATGGAAAGCAGAAATTGATGCACCTGATCACTACAAGCCTATCTGGTTAGGCTGCCCAGAAGCTCAAAGAAAGGTCTATCAAAGCTATGTAGGAACCCAAACATATGTTGCAAGTATACCCAGAGCGCAGTTCAAAAACTGCTTTGAAGAAAGGTGTGTTGAATAGTTTCCATAGGGGATTTAGTATTTTTTTTCCATGTTTATTTTTTTTTGGATACTAGGGTTTCTTGAGTTTTTATATGTTTTAGGGTTCTAAGAGGTTTTATTTGTTTTTAGAGGTTTTAGTCATTTTATTTATTTTTTTGGGGATTTAATGGAATTTTGGTGGTTATAAGTTTTATGTGTTTTTGTGTTATTAGTTTTTTTGGGGTTTTATGGTTTTTACAGTTGTTTGGGGTTTTTAGGGATTTGTCACAGTTTAGGGGTTTTGTTGATTTTAATGTATTATAGGGTTTTTTTTATGGATTTTAGTTTCATGAATTTTCTTTTATAGTTTTTAGGGATTTAGGGCCTTTATATATTTTTTAGTGTTTTCGTGTCTTTTAAGGGTTTTAGGGTTGTTAGGGTCTTTAAGGGGTTTATGAGTTTTAGGGGGTTATAGGGGCTTTTATAGTTTTTGTCTTTAATTTGTTTTTTTGGAGACATTTAGGGATTTCTAAGGGTTTTACGGTCCTTTTGGGGTATTAAGGTTTTTAGGTTCCTTTAGGTTTTTAGGTATTTTATGGGTGTTTAGGGTCCTTATGAATTTTTAATGGTTTTGGGGTTATTTTGGGGGTTTTAAAGGGTTTTAGGGTAGATTTGTCAAGGTCTCTTAGGGTTTTTTGGTATTTTTAGGGTCCACTAATGTTTTATGGTTTTTAGAGACAATTAGTGGTTTTAGAATTATTTTATCATCTTTATAGTTTTTAAGGGTTTTATTTTCATTTAGGTTTTTTGGGATTTTAGGGTCTTTTATAGTTTTTAGGGTTTTCACGTCTTTTATGTTTTTTACAAATTTTATTGTTTTTATAAAATTTTATGGTCTATTGGTTATTTAGGTTATTTTATGGTTTTAGGTACTTTTACGGGTATTTTATAGGTTTGATTGTCTTTTGGTTCCTAAGTGTTTTTAATTTTTTTTAGGGTTTCAAGTGTGTTTATGGTTTTTATGGTTTCAATGTTTTTTAGGTTGGTTAAGGTTTTTTAGTGTTCATATGGATTTTTTGGGGGTTTAGGGGGTTTTATTATTTTTAAGGTTTTTCAATGTTTTTATGGTTTTATTGTTTTTAATAGATTTTAGGTTTTTAGTTGTTTTTTGGGTTTTAGGGTTTTTAATGGTTTATAGGTTTTTTAGGGTTATTATGGTTTTATGGATTTTTGGTGTTTTAAGAGTTTTTTTAGTTTTTTTGGATTCTTAATTTTTTAGGTAATTTTCAATTTTCGTATAATTTTTAGGTCTCTTTAGGAGTTTTAGTGGTTATTAGGTTTTTTAGGGATTTAGGGGTTTTCAATATTTTTTAGGGTTTTTGGGGTTTTTTGGTTTTTCTGGTTTTTTAGGGTTATATGGTTTTAGAGTTTTGAAGCATTTTCATACTTTTCTAGGGGTTTTGGGGTTTTAGGGTTATTTATGGGTTTTTGTAAATATTTAGGGTTTATGGGTTATAAATTTTTTAGGGGTTTTTTGTTATGGGTGTGTAGGGATTTTAAGTTATTTAGCTTTGTTAAGGGGTTTGATGATATTTTTTAGGGATTATTTTTTGTCCATTAGGGGTTTTCATTGATTTTTAAAATGATTTTAGGGAGTTTAGATTTTAGTGGGTTTTGGGTTTTTTATGTTTTAAGGGGATTAGGTTTTTATTGTTTTTTGGGTTTTTTATGGTGTTTAGGGTTTTTAGGTTCTTAGATATTTTAGGCATGTTTTAAGGCCTCTAAGGTTTTTAGGGATTTTATGTTTGTTATAAAGAGTTTTTTTTGGGGGGGGGGGTGGACATTTTTATGGTTTTTAAAGACATTTTAGGATTTTATGGGTTTTATGGTTTTTAGGGGATTAAAGGGTTTTTAAGTGTTTTAGGGGTTTTGGGGGTTTATGGTTTTTTTGGTTTCAAAGCGTTTTAGAAAATTTCAGTTTTTATGGTTTTTAGTGTTTTTGTTGGTTTTAAGGTTTTTAGGAAACTCTTAGGGTTTTATGTTTTTTCTGTGATTTTAGGGAATTTAATTTCTTCTTAGAGATTTATTTGGGAATTTTAGGGCTTTTAGGGTTTTCAGTGGTCTTAGGGTTTTCTAATGGGTTTTCATGGTTATTAAGATGTTTTTTTTTGAGTTTTTATATTTTCTAGTTTTTTCAAGGGTACATTTGTCTATATTGTATTAGGGTTTTAGGAGGTTTTATGGTGTTTTTAGATTTTTCTGTAGTATTCAGTTTTTTTTTTGTTTTTATGATTTTTTTGGGTTTCAAGGTTTTTATGGGTTTTATGGGTTTTTGGGTTTTGAGAATATTATTTTTTTGGTTTTAAGTGTATTTTTAGGTATTTTACGTGTTTTTAGGTTTTTTAGGGATTTTATAGTTTGAGGGGGTTAGGGTTTTTAGTGTTTTACTTATTTTAGATTTATATGGTTTTAATGAGGTTTTTCTGGAATTAGGGTTATTTTATGGGGCTCTAGGGTTTTTATATTTTTTATGGGTTTTCAAGATTTTTTTGGTGCTTTAAGAGTTTTATAGTTTTTTAAGGTTTGTTTGGATTTTAGGGGGTATTAGTGTTATTAGGGGTTGTTAGAATTTTAGGGGTGTTATTACTATTTTTAGGGGATTTGGGTTTTATTGGGATTTTAGGGATTTTATTTTGGGGGGTTAAGATATTCTTTGGTTTTTCAGGGGTATTTGGTTTTTCATGAGGTTTTAGGGTTGGTTAGGGGTTTTAGGGGGTTTTAGGGTTTTAAATGTTTTTGAGCTCATTTTAGGGTTTTTACCATTTTAAGGGGTTTTAGGATTTTCGGTATTTTATGGTGTCGTAGAGGAGTTTAGTGTTTTACGATTTTTTGGGGTTTTTTGGGTATTTAATATTTTTATGGGTTTAATGGTATTTATGGGTTTTTTTTATTTTTCGTGTTTTGGGGGGGTTTATGGATTTTAGTTTCATTAAGGATTTTTATGGTTTTAGGGTCCTTATAGTTTTTTATGGTTTTTACGGGGTTTCTATGGTTTTCGTGTCTTTTAGAGTATTTGGTGGTTTTGTGATCTTTTAGTGTATTTTAGTTTTTTTGGTTTTTATAGTTTTTTAGTCTTTTAGGGTTTTTTATGGTTATTATGGTTTTTATAGTTTTCAGCAGTTTTAGGTTTTTAGTGATTTTTGTGGGTTTGGGGGGTTTTTAAGTGTTTTTACAGATTTTAGGTTTTTTGGGTTTCAGAGGATTTTTATTGTTTGTTGGGATTTTTTGGTTTTAATTTTTTGAAGGGTTCAAATGGGTTTTAGTTTTTTTAGGGTTTTCAAATGTTTTTGTTGTTTTTATGTTTTATTGGGGGGGTTTTAGGATTTATTTCTTTAGCTCATTTTTGGGGGTATGTCATTTTAGGTGTTCAAGGTTTGTTAGGTTTTAAGGGTTTTTTGTGTTATTTGTGATATAATGGTTTTTATGGGTTTTTGGGGTTTGGGGGTTTTTAGAGGTTTAGTTTTTTTGGTTTTTCAAGTATTTATATGGGTATTAGGTATTTAAATGGTTTTTGTTGTTTTTTAGGGATTCAGGGGTTTTCATGGTGTTTTGGGTTTTTAGGTATTTTAAGTTTTTTAGTGTATTTAAATGTTTTTTAGTATTTTACGGTTTTATGAGTTTTAGGGGTCTTAGGGTTTTGAGTAAATTTAGTGTTTATAAATATTTAACGGTTTTTTTAAAGTGTTCTTAGGTTTTAGGGTGATTTATGGTTTTGTTGGTTTTTTGTGTTTTTGGGGTTTTAGGCTATTTTTGGGTATTTAGGTGTTTTTGTTTCTTTTAGGGTTTTTAGTATTTTTTGGTGTTTAATAATTTTTTGGGATTTAATTGTTTTAGGTTTTTAGTGTTTTAGGTTTTAAGGGGTTTTTGGGGTTTTGGGTTTGGGGGGGGGGGTTGTTAGTGTTTTTAGGATTATTTATTGTTTTAGGGTTTTTTTCTTTAGGGATTTAATGGTTTTTCGGGATTTTCAGTTTTTTATGAGGTTTTATGTATTTTTATGTTTTTTATAGTTTTTATAATTTTTGTTTTTTTCGGTTTTTAGGGTTTTAATATGTTTAGGTCTTGTTAATCATTGTGGTATTTTTATTTAGAGAATTTTGTGGGTGTTGGTGTTTTTATAGGTATTTAAGGGTTTTTAGTTTCTTTTATTTTTTCTTGGATTTAGGGTTTTAGTTAATTTTTTAGGTTTTTGGAGTTTTTAATGTATTTAATGTTTCATAGTTTTTTTTTGTTTTTTTTTTATTTTTAGGGTTTTTAGAGATTTATGGATTTGGAATGATTTTAGAGATATACTGGTTTTAGGTTTTTATGGTTTCCATGGTTTTTAGGTTTTTAGGTTTTTATGGTTTTTAGTGGTCTTAAAAATATTTTGGGGTTATTTAGCATTTTACGATTTTTTAGTGGTTTTTATGGGTATTAGGGTTTTAGGGGTTTTTATGTTTTTTAGGTTTTGATCATTTTTATGGTTTTCAATGACTTTTAGGATTTTATTTTATTTTATTTTGGGGTCTTTTAATGTTTTTAGTGTTTTTAGGGACTTTAGGGTTTGTTGTGTTTTTAGGGGTTTTATGGTTTTAGTGTCTTTTATGGTTTTTACGGTTCTTTAGGGTTTTTAGGATATTTTATGGTGTCTTTGGTGTTTGGGTTACTTTTTATGTTTTTTAGGATCTTTTATGGTTTTTTTGTATTTTTAAGGTTTTAAGGGCCCTTTAGTTTTTGTGGTCCTTTATAGATATTTATGTTTTTTAGGTCCTTCTATGGTTTTTTGGGTTCTTTTGGGTCCCTAAGGGTTGTGGGGTTTGGGGTGTGGGGTTTAAGGATATAGGGTTTTCTTTTGGGTTTCATGGTTTTTTAGTAATTTTATGTTTTTAATGGTTTTTTGGGTTTTTTGGGTTTTTAGGGATTTTGGAGGTTTTATTTTTTCTGTGAATTTTATGGTTTTTAGTGTTTTTTGGTGTTTTAGGGTGTTTTATTATTTTTTATTGGGTTTTACAATTTCTAAGGTCTTTTAATGTATTTTTGATTTTTTGGGTATTAATTGGTTTTTTGAAGTTCTTAGGGCCGTTTAGGGGGTTTTGTATTTTTATGATATTTGGGTGGTTTTAGAGGATATGTTTTTAGGGTTTTTGGATCATTTTTATTTTTAGGGGTTTTAGTATCATTTTATAGTTTAATGGTTTTAAGGTTCATTTAATGGTTTTCAGGGTTTTAGGTTCCTTTAGAGTTTTTATAGTTTTAAAGTATCTTAGAAATTTATTAGGTTTTTTGAGTCCTATATGTGATTTTGGTTTATTTAGTTTTTAGTGGTTTTTGTGTATTTATGGTCTTTTAGTGTTTTTATTTTAGTTTCCATTTTAGGGTATATTAGGGAAGGATTGTGTTTCTTTTTTTTGTTTTAGGTTCTTTTGGATCTTTAGGGGGTTTATGGTATTTTATGGGTGTTTTTTTGGTTTTTTGGAGTTTTTTTGGGGGGTTAGGGTTTTAAGGGGATTTATCAATTTTTTGGGTTTTATAGTTTTTTAGGGTTTTTAGGGACCATTATGGATTTTAGTGTTTATTATGATTTTTCGGATCATTTTGGAGATTTTATGGGGTTTAAATGTTTTTAGGACATTTTAATGGATTTAGGTTTTTAGTGTTTTTAGGGATATTTAGGGGGTTTTGTTGTTTTTATGGTAAATAGTGCTTTTAGGGGGTTTAAGGGTGTTAAGGGTTAAATTAAGGGGTTTTACGGGATTTTTAGGGGTTCTAATATGTTTTCTAATTTTTAGGGTTATTTTATGTATTAGGGTTTTTTGGTATTATGGTTTTTTGTGATTTTTGTGTATTTTTGATTTTTTATAGTTTTTAGGGTTTCATAATTTTTTAAGAGTTTTAGGGGTTTTTTAGTTTTTTTAGCCTTTTAGGGATCTGTTGAATTTTTTAAATATTTTAATAATTTTTATGGGGTTTAGTGTTTTTAGTGGATTTTTGGATTTTATAGTTTTAAGGGGTTTTAATGGTTTTTATGTGTTTAAAGGGTTTTTATGATTGTTTTACTGTTTTTAGGGATTTATAGTGTTTTAGTATTTTTTTTATATTTAGGGATTCTTCGAGGTTTTTAAGAATTCTGTTGTTTTTATGGTTTTATGGGTTTTTTATCTTAATTGTTGTTCAATTTTTTATAGTTTTTTAGTTTTTTATGTGTTTTAGGTTCTCTAGGGGATTTACTGGGTTTATTTGGGGGTTTAGGGTCGCGTAATGGTTTTAGGGTTTTAGGGTTCTTATGGTCTTTTAGGGGTCTAATGATTTTTTACTTTTTTATGGGGTTTATGATTTTTTAGGATCATAGGTTTTTATTTGGGATTTTTATTTTTTAGGATTTTTACGATGTTTAGGTTTTCATGTTTTGAAGTCTTTTAGGGTTTTATTAATTTTTTGGGTTTTATTTTAATTTTGAGGGATTTTAGGATTTTTATAGTTTTTAATTTTTTTTTTAGGGTTTAATGTTTTTGATAATTTTTTAGGATTTTAGGACGTTCTAGGTGTTTTATGGGATTTTTGGGTTTTAGGGTGTTTTAGGGGTTTTATGTTTTTTTATGGTTTTTATGACCATTCTTGGGTTTTTATGATTTTTAGTGTTTTTAGGATTTTAAATTGATTTTTTTGTGGTTTTAGGGATTTGAAGGTTTTTAAGTGTTTCCATGTTTTAATGTATTTTAATGGGTGTTATGGTCTTTAATAGGGGTTTTATGGGTTTTACGATCTTTTAGGTGTCTTCTAGGGATTTTAGGTGATTAGTTGGTTTTTTCGTGTTTTTAAATTTTTTAGGTTTTTTTGGATTTTCATAGGTTTTCAGGGGTTTTAGTGCCTTTTTATGATTTTAATATTTGTAGTATTTCAAGAGTTTTTAGTGGATTTAGTGATCATTTATGGGGGTTACAGATTTGTTTTGGTTTTGTACGGTTTTAAAGTGTTTTTAGAGCATTTAGTGTTTTTTGGGATTGTTAGGCTTTTTAAGGCTTTTATGTTGTTTTTAAGAAAATTTAAGGTTTTATGTATTTTCAATCTAGTTAATGGGTTTCTATGATTTCTTAGGGTTTTTGGGGTTTTTATGGATTTCATATGGTTTCCTATCATTTTTCGGTATTTTAGGTATTTCTTACTATATTTAAGGTTTTCAATGTTTTTTCGGGTTTTAAGGGTTTTAGAGTTTATAATGGTTTGTTATGATTTTAGGGGTTTTTATAAATATTGTGGTTTTACATTTTTAAGGGTTTCTGGGATTTTTTAAGGGTTTTTTAGGATTTTTTTGTTTTTTGCGGGTTTTAGGGTTCTTGGGGTTTTTTAGGGTTTATAAATATTTTTTATGTTTTAAGGTATTTTGGGGTTTCAATGGTTTTTATATTTTTTAGGGGTTTTATAGTTTTTTGGGGTTTTTTTGGTTTTATAGGGTCTTTAGGGTTTCTATGGTTTTTAGGGGTTTTAGTGTCTTTAATGGTTTTTAGGAGTTTGGGGGGTTTGTTGGATTTTTGAAGTGTTTAGGGGAAGGAAGATGCGAGGCCGGGCTATTCCTGGCCCCCAAAAATTTATTAGAGAAAACACAACGCAGGAAAGGGAGGGGAGGGGTCAATCAACCCACACCCAAAAATCCTAGACACCCCCACAAATCCAAAAATTCCACAAAAAACAAAAAACCCAAAAGGCAGAAAAACCAGAAAAAGTTGAAAATCGATGGAATTCCCAAAAGCATCTCTTGGC
The DNA here is from genome assembly GCA_963277665.1 of Viscum album. NCBI lineage: Eukaryota > Viridiplantae > Streptophyta > Magnoliopsida > Santalales > Viscaceae > Viscum > Viscum album. Next base: position 2,123,183,680 of record OY728120.1, read on the forward strand.
CAAACAACAACCAACATCTTGCTTCACCATTTTCATCAACCATCTCATCCTTTCCAAGCATACCCACTACCTTCATCACAGAACCACCAGTAGTAAAGTCATAAGTCTCACATTACCCACCTCGCAGCGATGTAGACACCATCACCAACCACCAGCATATATCATCACATACCTGCCAAGCATCATCTATAAAATAGAAACATAGATTCCAGCAACCCTCGCCTTCAATCCAATCATCTTTCAACAACTCACACATAATAGGACAACCAGAAACACATCTGCAGCACCCAAAGGCAGGAAAACATCCATCACCACTCAAAAGAACGAATAACTAGCATCCACATTGAATCACAATCAAACCAGCTACAAAAAAGAAGAACATAGTCCAAAGTAGCAGCCATAATGCAGCACAAAACATTCCCTTCATCGACATCTTGAGGGGAAACTAGCACCGATGCCCAGAATCCAACCACAGCACCCAAAGCAGCATCCAACACCACTCAACATAAACAAAATTCAGCTTTTTCAACGAATCACAACCAAACCAGCCACAAAACAAAAGACCACAGTCTAGAATAGAAGCCATAGCACAACATAATGGAATGAGCCCTTCAGTAACAACATAAAACAGATCCGGAAGAGATAAACCAGAAATTCGAACCTGCATCTTCTAGAAAAAATGATTCCATGACAATCACATCCTCACCTCCAATAGCCTTTTAGCAGAACCAATCCCTTGTATTGACTTATCACAAGCCACATGAATCTGAGCATCGCAAGAAGATGCGGCATCGTCTTCATCTTCATCCTCCGCATCCACCATAAACGATCATGAAGCTAGAAGAACCAAAAATCCCCTTCACAACTCAGAACAAGAAGCATGGGTCTGAGCGCAGAACCGTGTACTCCACCACCAAGAAGATGAAAAGCCAACAACACCCACCAATCACCAAAACGAAGCCTGATCCCTCCCGGATTAGGAACCAGCCACCTCGCAGGTGACCGATATGGGCCCATCTAAACCCACTGTGTCATTTCGCTGAACCATCGACGTGAGGCGAGGCACTAAACTCTAGGGGAGAAAAACGTCCAAGACAGAGCCCAGATATGACAAACAGATCTGAAGTCTGGGACAAGCATGCTACTTCCCAAATGTTGGGATTCCAATTGCACCCTTCTTCCACCATCGCAAGACTAGAGAGACCATCACAACCTCAGATCTGGAACTAGCTTTGAGAGTCACTTCGTCGTTGACCCAAAAGGGACCGAACGAACTTGTCGGGCCAACCCATATCGTGCTGATGAGAGAATATATATCTATGCCACAAGATCTGCCGAGATCACGCCCATCCCACCGAGAGATCAATGGCGCTGCCATGGAGCAACGGAGGTTCATTAGGGGAAGGGGGAAGCCACAAAGAGAATCACAAAGGGAGACCATGAGACTCGGACAACATCTTCTTTCTTGTATTTTATATGGTGTTTACATATTTTCATGGTATTTTCACGACTTTATAGGGTTTTTATTTTATTTTAATAGTTTTGGGTGCTCTGGTGTCTTTTTATAGTTTTACGGGTTATTATGGTCATTTATGGGTTTTAGTGTTGTTAATGACTTTTAGGGGTTTAGGTGTTTTAGGTTTTGTCCGTGTTTTAAGGGTTTTTAGGCCATTTATAGGTGTTTTAAGGGATTTTTGGTTTTTAGGGGTTTTTAGGGTTTTAGGGATCTTAGGGTTTCTATGGTATATTGGGGTTTTTAGGTTCTCTTGGGAGTTTTGAGGGTTTTAGGGGTTTTAGGTATTTTTAGGGTTTTTATGGGTTGTATGATTTTTTAGATTTTTTAGTGGTGTTTATGGAGTTTTATGGGTGTTTATGGTTTTTAGTAGGTTTTAGGGGTTTTTTGGTTTTTTAGGGGTTTTAAGGGTTTTATGGTGTTTAGTGTTTTATGAGTTTTAGGGTGTTTTATGGATTTTTGGTATTTTAGTGTTTTTTATATTTTTTGGGGTTTTATAGTGGTTTTTGTGTTTTTAGGGTTTTGGAGTGGTTTTTAGTGTTTTTAAGGACTTTTAGGTCTTTATGGTTTTAAGGCTTTAAGGTTTTTTGGGGGGTTTGGGTGTGTTAAGCAGGTTTAGCGTTTTTCAATTGTTTTAGTGGTTTTTAAGATTTTATGGTTTTTTTAGGGTTAATAGGGTTGTTTAATGTTCGAGGATCTTTTATGGTTTTTAGGGTATTTAAGGATTTCTGGGTTTTTTGGGTTTCTATGAATTTTTTGGTTACGTTTTTTGGTGTTTTGTGGTATTTTATAGTTTTTACGTGTTGATAGGTTTTTTAATATTTCCAGGTTTTTAGTTTCTTTTAATATTTTTAGTATTTTTAGGATCTTTTATGGTTTTTAAGGGTTTATGGTTTTTAGGTTCTTTAGAGGTTTTATGATTTTTAGGGATTTTTGGGTTTTTAAGGTTTTTAGGGAATTTTTTGGGGTTTTAGAGTTTTTTCAATGGTATAGAGTTTTTGGGGTTTTTATGTTCTTTAAGGGGGTTTGTAAGGTTTTTATAATATTTTTGGATTTTATGATTTTAGGGTATTTTAGGGTATTTAGGGTTTTTAGGGTTTTTAGGGGTTTTAGGGTTTATTAGGGTTATTTAGGGGTTTATGGGTTTTAAGGATCGTTTAGGGGTTTTGGGGTTTATTGGATACTTTTGGGGGTTTTTTGGTTATAGGGGACATTTAGGGATTTTATAAGGTTTTCGGGGTTTTAGGGTTTTAGATTTTTTTAGTTTTAGGGGTTTTAGGGTTTATTGGTAATGATGATTTTTTTGGGTTTTTTGAGGTGTCAGGGTTTTTAATTATTTTAGGGATTTTAGAATCTTTTATGTTTTTAGGGTTTTTAGGGTCTTTTTGTGTCTTTTAGTGTTTTATGGTCTTTCGAGGTGTTTTTAGTGTCATTGTGGGTTTTTATGGTTCTTAGGGTTTTGCTGGGATTTTATGGTTTTTTGGAGTTTTAGTGTTCTTTAGAGTTTTAGTGTTTTTATGGGTTTTAATGGTATTTAGGGGATATTTAAAGTCTTAAAGGGGGTTTAGGGTATATTTAGAGTTTTCAATATATTTTATTTTTTAGTGTACTTTAGGTTTTCAGGGTATTTTTTGTTTTTTATGATTTTTTGGGGATTTATTGTTTTTTTGGGGTTTTTTGGGTTTTTAGGGGATTTAGGGTTATTAAGTGTTTTTGAATTTTTGGGATTTTGGGGATTTTGGTGTCCTGAAATTTACGCAAACAAGATTGAGATAGTTTCATTTATTTGAGCATGGGTAGAATTAAACCCAAAATAATATTAAATAAAAATTTCAATTGGCCTAACCACAAAGCACAAATACCTTTGTGGATTTTCGCTCCGCATGGAGATCCACAACTTCGTGAAGCACCACTGAACAAAATAGGTTATGGTGTGAAGATGGTCTCTCTTGTTCCCATAAAAAATGATGTCATTTATTGCATGGAGGCTATGATTTACACCCCTATAAATGAGCATCCCTCCTGAACTAAATATTTTTTGGAACATGGTGGTACTATCAATTTCCATAATAAATGAAGCCATATTTAGGGAAAATGTGGTGCTTTTCGGCCCCACGAATGATGTTCCCCCTGCCAATGTCATTCCTGGGATGAGGCACCCTTCATGGGATCACAAAGAAGAAGTTATATAGCCCACTGTGGTTGACCAACCCCAATAGTATCTGATCCCTCTGCACTTCTATAAATATACCCTCAAGGGGGCCTATAGAAAGAGAGATAGACCAGGATGTACGAAATAAAGAGAGTGGAAGTGAGGCGCTATGAAAAATGAGTAATTCAAGGATTCCCTCCAAGTACAACCCTCAATATATCATTGTAGAGGAAATAATAAATCATTATATGGTTCACAATCCCAAGGTCCCATTATGGACACAATACCACTAGGTGAAAACCGATGACCCCATTGCAAATAGGCATCTTGCATAGAAAAACACTATGCAGGAAGAAACCTACCCCATAGAGAAAAATGTTTCACAGGAGGAAATCAACCCTGTATAGAGAAAATCTACCACTATGGAACCTAGCCCTGTGATAGAGCACACTACATAGGCAGAACCTAGGTCTATGTAGCCCAATGCTATATGAACAGTTCCCTTACCTGTATAGAAACATGCTACATGGAGGGAACCCCATTCCGTGAAAGAAGATGACATGTATAATGTGGAATCTAATGGAACTCAACTTTTCGACTTTCACCATTCTATTTCGTTGTTTCACCAGTCCCCATGTTGGTCCCTCCATGAACCAGTATACCGTCATTATGATAAGGCCCCTTCTGAAGCCACCTGACATGTATGATAAGATTATTGAGAATATCAGTGTGTCATTTCGAGTTTACATACCCATGATAAGTAGAGTCGAGTTGGTAAATTATGTAATATGGTGGAACCTCGAAGTATCCTCATGTTTACATTACCATGGTAATGGGGGTTATGACCTTTATGTACATATATTAACCTCCAAAATTTGAGTGGAAATATAGATGATCTTGTTTACATTTCCTTTTTATTGGAAATGATATCCTTTCCCCTATAACCAAATTTTAGGGCACTCCATATGTGGTAATCCCTATACTTTCTTTCATGTGGTGGTACGTTTTCTAATCATTGTCTCTAATCAGGATGTATTCAGATAGATCACTAAATGTGACTATCCTTGATATGAAAATGAGAGGGGAAACAAGCATAGTAAAATCCCTTTCTCTATCCCTTTTGGCTCTAGGACCTTCCATCAGCATATATGGAAAGATCATGTGATCATTAGATCTATTACTTCATCTTATTTGTCACACTAAGACACATGTGGTATTTGAGGTTAGTGGTGATCATTAAATACACATGATACCATATCTATAGTGGTCCTCCTACATGTTATAAGACTTGACATCATACTTCACTCTTCAAAGGGCCTATTCCCAATTAAAAAGGACCAAATTGGCTACCAATACGGGTATAAACCATGATTATATCCCTTAAAAGGGGAATCTTCAATGTGTAATCCCCAGAAAAAATAAATCCATATGGTCATATCCCATGAATAATCACTAATAATGCCCCCATATAATTGGGTATTCTATTCGGTATTCCCCAACCCATACTGAACTACTTGGGATTTTTTTCCCAACAAACTAGGATTTGTAGAAATCCTCCCTAAGGTCCAAACCCAGCACCCAAATTCACCCTAATGTCCTCCAGGACATATCTCTAGTTAGGTCATGTTCTCATAGGAGACTACATCTCTTTTGGTCCCCTCAGGCCTCCTCTACATAAGTCTTGCACCATCCTTTAACAAGTACCCTCCCACTGGGCATCATGGATGTGTGATGTTAAAAAGCATGGTTAGTTCCTTGTCACATGACCATAAAAGGTGATGTATCAAGTTATGGAGGACAAAACTTCTTGGGTTCTAATTCCACAGATAAGGATATATAGGAATCCCCTCTTATCATACCGATCCCAATATCAAAATAACTCCCATCACCCCTGGATAAATATAAACTCTATAGAACCCATCATGTGGCTTAAAACCATCATCGTCCCAATAAAGGACCAAAGGATCATTGATCTATCCAAAAAATTTATCATTGATGGAGAACATTTGATGAATAAAAATGATTTTTAACCCATTCTTAGTCATAATGGATCATTTCCTTAGGTTAATTTTTAATATACAGGGTTGGGAATGAACCCATGATTCATAAACATATCTTAAATATATAATAGAGTATCAGAAAAGATAGTAGTTCCCCCAAAATATATTTGATGAGAGCAAATTCCCATCCTCTAAAATAATGTGAGTTTCTAACTATCATTTTCCTTGTTTTTGATGAATTCCTACCCTAGGAAATTAGATCCTTGAATAATGGATATGATAGGTAGTGGGTGTTTCCAACATCACGAATAAAAAATATTGGAAACCGTTCAAAGACCTTGTACCAAATTTCAGAGATATCACACCATTAAAACCCTCTCAATCAACCATTTGGGACATAAAAAACCTGTCTAAGGAAACAAAATAGTGATCCCAACATGAATCACCCAACTATGGTGACTCTTTAACAATACATAAAGGGTATACTACCCAGTCCCTACTATACCATTTCATTCCAAAATAGGACATATCTTTAGTGGAATCCAAATGTTGAACCAAAGGTGAATCCTTAACCAAGGTGGCAGTGTTACCCTGCTTCAGGTCCCTTTCATATTAAAAATGAAAGGGGAAGAAGTGAGAACTTCAATTATGAATGTTTCATGAGATGCTACATTGATGACGTTTTTGCCTATATATCTCACATATATATTTCAGGAACTATTTAGGGCTTCCATCTACCCTATGTCATCTCAATTGTTGTCCAATACATGCATGTTAGTCAATGAAATGGTTGGGTCCTCCATGAAGCATAACAATCCATCTCCGGCCTATTTTCTTCAATGTTGGGTCTTAAATTCACTTGTTCAAGAGAATCACATAAAGGGTACTCTTCCTACCCTAGTGGTATTGAGATAGGCCCTTCAGTCAATGAATCCCTTCCAGTTTTCCACCTAGCAATGGTCTGTGGTCCAAAACTAGGTGAGTCCACTTGCCATCTCTAACCGTTTTGGGAGCCTATCCTTGTAATGTGACAATGAGTTCCTCCCTTACCCTATAGAGGATGATAATGTCACTACCACTGACTTCATCCCAATAGCACAGGATCCCCTCTCATGGGACCCTACCCAAATTCATAACCACTAATACCATGAAACACAACATCCCCATCATGAAGGGGATACTTCGATGTGGTACCCCACTAAAATCAAATGAACCTCGGTACCCAAGGTGGCCCGCCTAGGTAAACGATATTATAATAAATAATATAACATCATCCTAGTACTTTTTCAAGAATCCCATCATGAAAATATGTTGATACACTATAGGCAGACGAATATCCATTCTAATGAACATGGGTCCCATAATCCAAATATGGTTGGGACCTGCTATGAGAAGACCCAAATCCCTACTGATACATACCAATCACATAAACCAAATATTGTGGAAAACTAAATTAATGAGAATATCCATTCAAATGCATATGATTCCCAATAGTCAAATATGATGGAAACCAAATACCAGTAGATAGGAATTCTTTTGGATACATATTAAGATCATTAGCCAAATATGATAGCACCCAATGAGAAAAAAATCCCTACTCACAAGTTTGAAGCCTTCAAGTCAAATACAATGTAATTTAGGGAAAATAAATAATGTTCCCGTGTTTTAATCCAAGGGAAGAATCATTCCTCTTCCCCTACATATGAGAACTTTCAGTACCCACTAGCATAAAATGGAGGACTAGATCAGGCACATATTCAGGCTCCAATATCAAAATGGGCGTATATTCCTATTCCATCATAGGAAAAATATAAAAAAAATTGTAAATTATTTTAGAATTAGACCTCAATTCCTTACCATATCCTAGAGACATGTCAACATGTAATTATGTCAATAACAATAGCAAAGGGTCGGTCCCGCAACTTTTTCCCCCCAAATGGGGTGGCTCATCTACATATTAAGGTGGTCACTCCAAAGCATAAAATGATCCCTTATCACATCTAGGAGAGTATAAAATAATATTTTACAATAAATGAACAACCAAATCATGAACAACCACCCATTCCAATTGGGGAACACCATTCCAATTCTGGGGAAGCTATAGGGAAGGAATATATCCCTACCATAACTCAGGTAGCATGTCGGCATATCCCATCAACACCATGGGCGCCACATGAACATGAACAAGTATGTGTAGGATCTAAACTATATTAAGTGTCTCTTGTAACCCACAAGAGAGTTCCCTAAAATAAATCTCATCGAAGGGAGTAGGAAAATGAAGAGAAAACTAATGACCCTTCTCTATTGGATGCTGAAGTTAAAGAGGACATCGAGAACCTATCCCTAATGACCCATGATCCGGCTGATCTATACCAAAAATTTTGTAGTGGTAGTAGTATTTTGGAAGGTCCACCCCAAAACATTATTACTATAATATCTAAAGGTACTCATTGGATCATGTACCATGAATTATTAAATTATGGACACCAAATAACTAATCATGAGAGATTATATCCTGATGTGAATCATCATAACCATCCCCATGGATGGAAGATCAAATAGAAATAAGGTCATCCAAATAAAATCATGTTCCATAAAGGTAACCATTTGGAAATACACAGCATAAATTCTCCCTATATTCAGACATCAATTTATGATGGCCTTCCTCACCATGGAAGCACCAACTATGAGGGTACTCTCCATAGTGACACCTCATTCTTGCAAGAAGTCCATCCTGTTGTTATTGTCCTCCTTGAAGATCCTACCCATGGTATAAAAAACTTAAATTATCCCTACAGATATAAATTGAACTTTTATAGTAGTCTTTTCCATAACAACATCAACTAAGAAGGTCCTCCATGCAATGAAGTTCCATGTTGGTAGGAAGGTCCTCCCCTTACTGTTATCTGGTCTGACGGTCATCCCTAGGGTATACACTGCAAAAAATTTCTATATAGTTGTACATAAAGTGGTGATGTAAGTCCTCTGAAAAACATCTATTGTGAAGGCCCTCTGCAAATTTGAGTTACATACTATCAGGAAGTTCCTACTCTTGAAAAATAAAATTCAACAAATCCCTCATTTGATGAATCACTTTAAATGATGGGTTTAGAAATATTAGAGACCCTATCAATAACACGTGACATCATTTATCAACTAGGATATGGCCTTGGAAAAAAATCATCTTCAGATCTAGCCCAAATCATTCTCATATCTACAAAACCCATACTAGCCCCATAACATCAGACTAGATCATCCATAATAATTCGAATTGGGCAGAACAAGAAGATGAGTTCCTATCGAAATAACAAAAGGATATGTTTCTTAGGAGAGGAAAATTGGCCAAGAAGGATATACATGTTATTTTTTGGCCCACATGCACTTCTAAATTCATCATACCAAGGGAGTTTTTAGAATAATTGATAAATAATGTTCATATCAATATCTAGAAAACTATCCTCCAGTTGAAAAAAATTCATTCCTTACAATTGTTACGTAGACCATGTCAAAATATTAGGAAAGATTCATCATCAAATTGACATGGAAGACCTCCATCTATGTGGTTACCACAATCAGAGAGGCAATAGAAATATATCCAATAGACCTGTCTCAATGCACTCCATGAGATTAAAAATCTAATCAATGACACCCCAGTTGGTGTTCATGTTTAGGGATTTGGAGAGAATTGAGATTTTCATTTTACCCCTGCCTCGTTTCGTAGAACCCATTGAAAATGACATCTTGTAATGTCATTATCCCATAGAGTAAATTAAATGACATCCTAGATTAGGAAAGATTATATGGTCAATAAGAACCATCTTTGAGTAAGTCTCAAAACAGTCTGGCCCGACAAGAGATAGCCATCGAAAAACTCCTAAACCGAGAAACTGAAAAAATTCTTTAGGATTCTCATATAAGGGTATCCAATAATTAGGAAATATTAAGGTCCCCAGAAATAAATAGTTCACATTTAGACTCAGAACCATATTCAGCTAACAATCTAATAATATTTATTGAGATTAAGATTCTCAAAATAGTAGTGGCAACCATTGTACTATGAGATCATCCCCAGCTGATATGGTTGGGGTATTTTTAACACAAAATAACCTCATAAGATCAAAAAAAAATAGGTTGAGGAAAATTAAAAGATGAAAGGAGAAACCCCATTCCACATGTGTAGGGTAATTTTTACCTCAACCACCCATGCAATAGTAATATGTTTTCCTCATTTAGGGAAGATGATGAGTAGATAGATCTCCCTTTCTGTCCCATCTCGCGACTCATTTACCCCAAAAGGGATATGTATAGAAAGGTTGTATAGGGTCTCCCTTTGAGTTACTATTCACAAATAAAATGGAAGAGGATCCTAGAATGGAAGGAAGATATCCAATAGGGGACACAAACAAACCTCCTACCATTCAATAGATAGTACTCCACCCACAATGCATTATGAATTGGTGAATGTCTTGGACATCAATCCTGCTAACCATGATGAACATGATGCCAGTGCAGACAAGAAGGGTGAGGATGGTTCTATCAGGAATCTACCCTGTAATGAGAATTATGGTGTTCTTACCCAAAACCATAGGATCACCCTGAATTTTTGGAGTTCCTTTGATTAATGATCCACCACCTCCTCGTTGAATCCCTAATAGAGAGAAGAAATAAAGCAAGGTCATAAATGATGCATCACTTCCTCTTGATGAGAAATATCCCCAGACACTCAAATAAACATTCATTAATTATGAATAATTAATTAAAGAGTTAAGTAATATTAACATTGAGTTTCTCTGAGATAGACATACGTTCGAATATGTTCCCCAGGAAGAGCCCCAATGTACATTTCTTGTAGATGTACCTCAGCCACAAGGATTCACCAGAGTAAATAAATCAATACAAAGACATCTGCCTAACAATAATCCTATACCATTAGCCTACCTAGACTTGATCAATGAATGATATCAATATTTTCATATATTGTGGATAAATATGAAATAGGATTATGTAAATCCTCATATGACGTCCCCATATGGATATCAGACTCATGTACTGGTAGAACAGACACATCAAATATTTCCCCTTGATGATCCTATCGATGATCATGTTCAAAAAAACATAAATCAAGTACATACCAAGAACATCATGTAATTATAAGAATGATTGGAATCCATGGAGGAGCAGTTTGTACTGTTAAAATGATAATGGAATCCATACGCCTATTGGGTTAGCAGCACCACACCACCACCAAAATTTAGCAGCCCAATATTTTGAGTATTCAAGGACTCATCTGACCCAGAATAACATCTTATGTGTTATGAATTTTTATCTTCTCCCTTTATGGGAACCCCAGAGAAAAAAAAGGTGGTGAAACTAAAATTGTTCTTACAAACCCTATAAGTGTTTTCCATTGTATGGTATACTATTCTTCTAGCATGGTCGATAACATGATGGGAGGATCTCCATCGATAGTTCCTCTTCCTGGTCATCTAAATAATTAAAAAGACCATAGTTAGTGACCTCTAAAATTAAAAATAGTGGTATAATGGGAGATTCATTGACAACATTGATATATTTAAAGGCCTTACCTACTCATTAAATTAGCCACTCCCCCAATAAGAGATTCTTACTACATGAATTAATAAACTCTATAATGAACTGTAAACGCTGCTCATCCAAATGAAGTGTATAACTGGGTTTTGGGATTTATCTAAAATTACAAACGAATGGAATACTCCATATAGAGGATTAATATCATGTCCCAGGTGACTCCACTAGTTTGGGGAAAAATAGAGGGAAATAATAAAGTGGCCTCTATCATTATTAAGAAATCCCCTGCACCTGCTCCAGCACTAAGCCATGTACCGTATCATGTGGTTCCCCTAGAAGTCAATAGAAACCCCTACATTGACATGATGATTTATGGAGACCTAGGATAAATCAATTTCAGGAATAGACGAATAATGATTCCTCATTTTGATATGATCAACCCCATGTGGCTATTTTATAGCCAATGTTAATTGAAATTTACTCTTGATACCAGATCTGTAAAGGAATGTTTAGTCCAATAATGATAAATGGGAATATTATTTCCCCTTTCAATAGATAATGGGAATAATATTCAAGATTAATTCATATTTAAAGGACTCCTACAAAAAATGATAGATTCTGGGAAAGTAAAATCCATATTTCCACCAGTATAAGTGGTGTATGTTTCCACTACTGATCCTAATGAAGGAGTTGAGTGTAAAGATGTTGTTATCCTGAAAACACCTAAGATAAATAGGTGGATGAATTTAAGGACAATAAACAAAACTCATGGTATTCTTTCAGCACAGGTGAAACAATAATCTGTGCCCCTAGCTGCTCATGTGGCTTTATAGTTGACAACTTCAGATCCACAACCCTGTAAAAGGAGTTCTTCTAAACAACAGTGTGAACTAAAAGGTAGAGATAAATAAAAAGAAGATGAAACTAGATCAAGGACATGGTCTATATTGACCCTCTCAGACTTTATTCCATTAGATCTAAAATAATGAGAAATGTCTCTCCAAATGAAACCACTAGAAGTAATCGATCAGGCAGATCCATCCTCAGATGATGAGTTGATCTTCAACTCCATTAATTTTTTTCAATGTATGGATACCATATCTGATGATGAGTATATCTATGATCTCGAGTACCCTACACCCAATCAGGGATTTGGAATAAGATCCACAGGTTCCAGAGATACCAGGGAAGATGAAACCATGGATGAAATTATATTTTTTGCCGCATCCCAGCTCCAAATTTCAGTGTTACAGAAACTCATAGAATATCACTTTTACAGACCCAATAGGAATACAAAAATTAACCTATACCTATCATAAGACACTCTTACCCAATCATTCTATAATATCCATGAATAGAGGAACATGTATTAGATCACCCACAGTGTGCAAACAGACCTACACATCCGAACCCACCAATAAGGGAAACACATCTAGGTCCTATCTCGAGGGTCAGTGATTCTTCTTATAATAAAAAATATCCTAAATCAAATGTGAAATTACATCCATAAATGGGAAGCATCATCCATTAGACCAGATGTATGATATTCTGAAATAATTTTCCTCAATATTGGACAAACTATGAATCTTGGATTCCTTGAGTTTGTCAAAAGTCCTTAGGGATTCACTCATAGAAGAATTGCTAAGCCTCTATAGTTTCAATACGAAGTATCCACCACCGAGTTCTATTTTATATAGACTGATTATGCATAATTACACGAATTTATCTACATCACAAATCAAGATGAATACACCATTATAATGGGAACATCAGACCCTTGTATGTGTCTAACGGGATAAATGGTTTCGATGCCCAAAAAGCATTCATTGGCAATGGATTTGGAGTTAATCCCGTTTCAGTGTGAACACTTTTCAAGCTACGATATGATGAAAATAACCTATAAATTTCCTTTATAACACTAAAATTATTTGATAAATGTGAGTAAAAGCCTTTTGGCCAAATCAATCTCAAGACTCAGCTTGGAGACATCGTGGGAGACTCGTATTTTTTGGTCATTCAAACAAATAAGACCTTCAACATCTTGCTGGTAAGGTCTTGGTGGAATCATCACGAATCGATTCCCTAGTCCTACCAACAACACATTAAATATTTCATTAATTGAATAATAAAGACATTTCCCACTGATAATTCCTCAGTAGAATCCTGTGAGTTGCATTACATCCATGCCAGATTTTATGACTCGAAAGGGAAGTGACTCTTGGTCAATGATATTGAATGGTTCACTACCCAAAATGTCATGGAAATGATCCCAGATGACCCTTTAAAAAATATCAATGAATAATATGTCCTACCCATCAACCAAGTTGAGCGTATGTAACCAAATTCAGGCATGAGTTTAAAAATCTACATGATTCCAGTCAGGACTACTGAGTCCAGAAGTGTCAAAAAATGTGGTTACTCCTCTAAAATTGGTGAATGCTTGAATGAAAATTCCCTCAATCCATCACAATATATCTATAAGACCCACTCCTTATATAGTGAGTTATAATTGGAAGAATACACTCCTCCATCCCTCACTCCATCATCTCTATAAAATCCCTCGCTGTCAGCTGGGTCCAAATAAGTCGCTTTATCTTTCGAATATCAAGTTCTCAAATCATATCTCAAATCTAGAGAACTCAACATGATATATGTATCCCAACCGGAATGATTGGAGTAGGGATATTAAGAGAATGAAGATGAATATAAGTATAACCTTAGGGAATCCCCTCCAACATTTGAGGAGGGTGTCTCTACCGCCATCGATGAACTCAGTGAGTTAAATTTGGGTATAAGAGAATATCCATGACCCACCAAGATTATTGAGACCATGGATTATGAAGATAAAGACGTATAAACCACCTTAATAAGGAAACATAGAGTTGTACACACCTAGAACTATATGGAAATTCAAGGACATGATCCTGGGGTGGACACTCACCCCCTGGGCCAACCATAGAATCAACGAGGATATAAACATGTATCCAAAAAGATGCATTGGATTCATTCCACCAAAATAGAAGCTATTTTTGATAAGATCATTATATTTAGTTTCATTAGGGAGGTCCTATATACTAATTGGATAGCCAATATAGCCCCCCCCCCCAAAAAAATAATATCCAAATCAAAGTCTGCTACAATTTCATAAAAGTCAACCGGTAGTGCTCGGAGGATTATTTCCAAATCCCGATTACAAAATATTGATCGATGAAACATCTGAATATCATGCCCTCTTCTACCAGGATGGTTATTTAGGATATAACCAAATTTTAATGGACCTAGAAGTCGATGAATCATCCTCCTTCAAGTCGTACAGAGAGTATTTTCTTAGCGAGTAATGGCCTTTAACATGAATAATTTCATCACCACATATCAATTTTCCATGAGACACATTTTCAAATTCTTTTTAGGAAGGATCATCAAATGCAATGTTGATGACCTGGTGGTTAAATCACAACAATTTTATGACCACCTTTGGGATCATGAAACCATTTTCAAACAACTTTGGTAGTATTTTTTGAAAATGAACCCCATAAAAGGTTCCTTTAGAATTACCTCAGGGATGTTTCTTAGATTCATCTTATTCCCTCATGGAATAAAATTAGACTCTGAGAATAAATAGACTATCCTTGAAATTTTACCCCCTCACAATATTTTAGAGTTTAGGGGACTTTGAGGTCTCATATCCTACATTTGATGCTTCATACCCATCCTTTTTGGAAAATGATTTCCCTTCACTAGATTGATGAAAAAAGGGATTACATGTCATTGAATTGATGAATATTAGAAATAAATAAATAGTCTAAAGAAGTATAATTTATGCCCACTAGTTCTAATTTCACATGTCAAAGGGTGAACCCTTATCTTGTATGTGATATCCTTGGAGCGATCATTAGGAGCCTTCAATGCACAAAATAGTGACATCAATAGGGAAAATAGTCTTAATTATCTCCCTAAAACCATGATCAATGCTGGAAATCATTACCTAAACATCGAGAAGATATTTTTGGTGATAATACTTCCAGTCTACAAATTGAGGAACAAACTGTAGCATCAAGAGTTCTATTTTGACTCTTGAGGAAATTCATTCAAATAAACTCCCAGCTGTCTGATATTGACCAAACATATTTCGCACTGGGCGGTCATATTTCAGCAGTTTGCTTACTATTTCATGCCTTGGAATGTGTTAAAATTACATGTCTTAGTATATTTTCTAGCAGGACACCCCTCAGAAGAAATGACTTCATTAGATAACAAGTTACGTGATGAATAGGTTTTCTCTATTCAAGAGTATCCCCATATATGGGAGATTCATTTTGATGGTGCATCAAGAAGCCCAATAGTAAAAAGGATAGAAGACCCAAATATCAAAAAGTTGGAATGGGTGTTATGGTCATGTCTCCCACAAAGTAAGTAATACCTATCTCCATCCTACTATCGATGAAGTTCATGAATAATGAGGTATAATATCATGATCCCATTGTAGAGATTGAGTTGGTGTTTCATGTAAAAGTAAAACACATGATGATCAAATGAGACTCGGAATTGGTCATCAAGAAGGTTGAAAAAAATTATGCTACCAAAATGGATGAGATAGTCCCCATACTAAACCTTGTATGGTGACTAATTGAGAAATTACATTCAGATCCGAAAATAGCTCATGTACCCCAACCAAAAATTCCTAAACGGGTGCATTGGAAAATGAAACCACATCTTTAGCTGATCTAGACTGGGATGAAACAATTTTCAGAATTGCACACTATAGGATTGTCTCACCATTTTTTAGGCCTACAGAGAATAAATCCATGAGATTTTTCCCATCCGTGGGCCTTACATCCCTACCACCAGTTTGATGAAACCCATTGTGGACTACCTTCGAAAGGGATAACTACTAATGGATATGTACAGATCAGATAAAATTCATAGATGAGAAAATAAATTTGTTCTGCAAGATGAAATGAACCAATAAAGGGTCCAATATAAGAGGATCCTTCATAGGGTGTTTATCCAGTGCATTGATTGAGAAGAGACAACAGTTTTTATAATGGAATTACACATGGGAGATTATGGTTTCCACTTGTCAGGATCCCATATCTACCATAACATTTGAAGGCTTGGATACTAATGGAAAAATTTAATGCATGACTACACTACATTCACCAAAAAGATCCATTCAATCCAATTTACGACCAATTTAACCCACCAACCCCCCATGTTACCCCACACAACCAAGTTCTCCTAGTCATTCAACATAGGATGAATGAACATTGTGGGACCATATCCTCCTACTATTACCTAACAATCCAAGAATATTCTCACATCAGCCAAATTATCTTCCAAATGGGATGAAGTCTTACCCCTCATATAGGTTGGGGAATAAAACATTGTCAGCTTCATGAAATCCAACAGTGTCACAAGATTCGGTGTCCCTCACACAATACTGATGGACAACGACACCAATTTCCTATCTTCAGAGTTGGAGAAACTATATCAACAGTATAATAATGAGTATATTCATTCATCCCACTAACATATAATGGGTAATGGGATGATAGAGGCCTTTAAAACCGCCTATTAAATATACTTTAAATGATGGTAGATAAGAACCAAACATCTTGGATGGAAAATCTCCACTATTCTCTTTGGGCCTACCAAACCATGAACCACACTACCATCTAGGAAACCACATACTCATTAGTATAGGGGATAGATACGGTTCTGCCCATACAATTTCAATTTACCTTGATTCGTGTTTCCATATGTGTTCAATTGTCTACAGATGAGCCTTCCCAGAAAATTATGGATGAATTGGAGTGGATGGATGAAAGAAGATTTCATACCCTACATCATGCCCACCAAAACTAGATCATGAGATCCTTTAACAAAAATGATCACCTAAAATATTTCCTAAAATGAGATATGGTGTTGGTCCTCCAAAATCCAATAATACTAGGAAATAAATCTCCAAATATGGAACCAAAATGGGAGGAACCTTACTCCATACCTAAGGTATAGTCTAATGGATAATATTCCCTAATATCAATTTTTTGGAAGATCGATATGACTCCCTTAAATGCAAGGCCCCTAATGAAATATTTCTTATAATTACATTCCCTTCATGTTCTCCATGTGATGATAAACTACATGGAACCTTTTTATTGACCACATGATGTTTATGTAAATGGAAAATCATCCTATCCACATGATGTTAAATTTTATGGAGCTCATCCCCACAACAAGACATTAAAATGCGCTTCCATAGTTCAGATTTCAGGATGGTAAATTGTAGGATGAATAATCCTAGATGCACAATGTTAAATTGTGTTGCATAAAGGCTTATAACTCTCTATCCATAAACTAGGAAAAACATCCCCACTATATTCCGTTAAACTGCATGGGGATCATCTTCTCACTCCATAATTATCTGCACATGTTCCATATCTATTCATGAGAATGAATAAATTACCCTATTTTTGTGGGAGATCCAGATTTAAGTAGGACGTTGCTTTCTCCAGAACTATTTGTGGCTTGATTCCAATATTCATAGGATATCCAGTGAATCAGAGATCCTATTTCATGTTCACAACCATGAATAATGAAAAAAAAGTTTCCCTGCATATGTGTCAGACTTATGTGGAGAATTCCCAACTAGAACTACATGTGTCTTGATTCCTTTCAACACAGGATACATAGTGACACTTAGACATGTTATGTCGGGCCTAGATGAAGGTTTCATCCATCATGGGATAATTGTATTTCCATCATTTGTCCCTAGGGACCCTGTTCAGGTTGGTATTAGGCTTCATTTTGGTCTAAAAAATCATCTTTTTCATATGTCCTCGATGTATGATGTTAGAATACAGGGCACTATGATTCCCTCTGCCAAGTGGGACTCAGCTTTGGTATCGATCATCTACCATTCATCATTCAATAACTATGTATGGCTTGATTCCCATTCTACAGTATACATAGTGATACATGGATTTTTTTGTTTTTTATGGACTTTTAGTTTTTTTATAGGTTTTAGTGTTGTTCGGATTTTTTTGGTTTTTAGTGTTTATATGGTTTTAAGGGTTCTTAGGGTTTTTTTAGTGTTTTTAGGTACTTTAGTGGTTTTACTATATTTTTAATGGTTTCAGTTTTTTTTAGCGTTTTAATGATTTTGTGTTTTTAATGTTTTTTGTTTTTATCCGGGTTTTGTGGATTATTTTATGCGTTATACGGTTTTGGGTGTTCTTTTAAGGTTTTTTATTATTTTATAGCTTTTAGGGCTTAAAGGTAGTCTGTAGGTTTTTGTGGGTTTTATCGGTTTTTAGGGGTTTTAATGGATTGTTTGTATTTTCTATGTTTTTCTAGTATATTTGGGTTTTTTGGGTTGTTGTTAACAGTTTTGTAGGGTATTATTGTTTTTTTGGAGGGGTGGGGGAAATGAATTTATTACAATTTTTTTTATTTTTCATAGGTTTTAGTAGGGTTTTAGGGTTTTTAGTATTTTCATTGGGGTGTTATGTATTTTTTTTGGATTTTTATGGATTTAGAGTTTTTTTTGTTTTTATTGATTTTTAGGGGTTTTAGAGAATATTTAGATTTTAGTAATTTTAAAGGTTTTTAGTGGGTTATAAATGTCTATATGGACTTCTAGGTTTTTATAGTTTTTTATGGGGTTTTGAGTTTTTTGGTTTTTTTGGTTTTAGAGGATGGGGTTTTTTAGGGTCTTCGGGATTGTTTTAGGGTTCTTAACATTTTCCCATTTTTAAGGTCTAGTAAGAGTATTAAGGATTTTTATAGGTTTAGGGGTTTTAGGGAGTTTTAGGGATTTATTATGTTTTTTTAGTGTATATTTTATTTTTTAGGGTTTTTAGGGTATTTAGGGGTCTTATGGGTTTTTTGAGTTTTTTGTGGTTTTCGAGGTTTTAGGGACTTAAAGGGTTTTTATAGGGTTTTTTTAGAAATTTCAGGGGTTATCGAGGTTTTAGGATCTTATTTGGTGTTTTTATGTTTTAATGGTATATTTCGGATTTAAGGATGTCTATGGTGTTTTATGGTTTTTACGAGTTTAAAGATCTTTTATTGTTTTTGGGGTTTTTATAAACTTTTCTGATCTTTGGGGTTTTTTTAGGAATTTCAGGGTTTTTTTTGGTTTTTTCATCTTTTGGGTTTTTGGTGTTTTTGTGTTTTTTTATTTTTAGGGGGGTTATAGGTATTTAGATACTTTTTGGAATTTTAAGGATTTGTGGTGTCTTTTAGGGGTTTTGTAGCTTTTTGCGGGACTTTTAAGGGCATATAGTGCTTGGGTATTTTAGGGTTTTAGGTTTTTAGGGTATTTTCCTTCTTTTTTAGGTTTTTTAGGGTCCTTTATGTTTTTATGATTTTTAGGGACCTTGGGGTTTTTAGGTACCTTTATGGGGTTTTAAAGATTTTAGGTTATTTTATGATTCTTTGTTCCTACAGGGGTTTTACAGGGTTTGTTTGAGTCCATTATGATATTTTAGGGTTCTTTATGGGTTTTAGTGTTTTTATTGTCTTTTCTGGTGTTTACAGTTTTTTTTGGGTTTTTTTTTTGTTTTTTAATCATTTTTATTTTATTTAGGGTCATTTAGGTTATTTTTTGGATTTTTTTTCATTTTGGACCATTATTGGTCGTTTAGGAGGTTTTAGGATTTTTAGGCCCATTTAGGGATTTTATTTTACTTTATTGGTTTTTGTAGGGTTTTTGGGTTTTTAGATATTTTTTACGTCAAGTTTGGGTTTTTAATTTTTGTTGGAGTTTTCTATTGTTTTAAGGTCTTTTAGGATTTTAGTGTCTTTTATGGGTTTTAAGGTGTTGTTGACTTTAAGTGTTATTAGTGATTTAGGGTTTTTAAGTAGTTTTAGGGATATTTTTGGGTCTCTTACTGTCATTTAGGTGTTTAATAGTTTTTTAAGGGTTTTAGGGTTTTTAGAAATTTTTATAGGTCTTTCGGATCTTTTAGGTTTTTTGTAGTTTTTAGGTATTTTCGGTTTTTTGGGGTTTTAATGATTTTTGATGGTTTTTGGGGTTACGGGTTTTTTTAATTATTTTAATGTATTTATAGGTTTTTTATGTTCTCCTATGGTTTTAAGGTATTTTAAGTGTTCTTTAGGGGTTTTTGGTTTTTCAGGTTTTTATGTTTTTTACGGTTTTAAGGGGTTATATGGTTTTGATAGTTTTGAGGGGTTTTAGCGTGTTTAAGGATTTTAGTTTTTTAAAATTTCCAGGTTGTATTAGGGATATTTAATTCTTTTTAGGTTTTCATTTGTTTTAAGTGTTTTTAATATTTTTAGGGTTTTTATGGATATAATTTTGTTAAGAATATTTTTTATTTTTAGAGTTTTTTAGGGGTTTTTATTCTTTTATGGAGTTTTATTATTTTATAGCAGTTTAAGGTTTTTTTTTTTTTTTAATGTTTTTAGCTTTTTGGGGTTTTAATGATTTTTTATTTTTTGGGGGTATTTTTTGTAATTTTTAAGGATTTTTTTGTTTTTAGAGTTTTTTAGGGTTGTTATGGTATTTTGGGGTTTCAGGGTATTAGGGGTTTTTTCTAGGGGTTTTAGGTATTTAGGGTATTTAAGGGGTTTTAGGATTTCTAACAGTTTTTATAGAGTTTTTTTGTTTTTTTTGGTCTTCATGTTTTTAATGGCAGAAGAGGTGTCAGACTAGGCAATCCTAGCCCCCCAAAAATTTTTAAAACGTAAATAGATGGCTACAAGGTGGGCCTATAAGGGAGGGAGTGTATCTTACCCTTCAAATCTGAATCGACAAACATAGTACAATAAAGTGCAGTGATGAAGGACCACATCAAACATCTTTCCTCAATAACTATTTTGGATAGAGTGTTCGCAACATAATTGGACTCCCTATATGTATGTGAAATAATAAAGATCAGGGTTCAAGAAATATTAATGCACTCAATCCAGAGTGGTATAATTCTCTATGGGACGTCCCTAGAAAATACTTCAAGTGTGGCCACCGTGAGAATCAAATCATATTCATTCCAAATCCTATTCCACTTTAACTAACTCGCAAATTTCACAACCCTTATGATAGCCCAAATATCTGCTTCATAATAACAGCCATCCCCAATAAAATGGAAGAAGTAACCCTTTACGAATCCTCTAGATGTGCAAAAAAACTCCACCACACCCTGAGGGTCCAGGATCTCCTGGGGCCACGCCATCAATATTTACCTATATCCATGATGGGAGAGGGGGAATCCATCTAATGTACTTTAGGACCAGTGTTTTTCTGCTTCTATTAGCAACCCCAAGAGAGCACAAGACTGTCATATCACTAACATCATTGAACATCAAACCTGTTTGTAAATGTGAGGCATTCTGGATCATCTTCTGGATTGTCACCCCCCATGCAGTGAGAGGGGCTATCGATTGAAAGAAGTAGAATTGCGAGCAGCCCAAACATAGTGAATAGTCGTTTCCACTCCGACTAGCAGTTGGTTGTGGACTTGTTCGCTTCGTTTAATCTCCCCCAAGCTGCACAAGCAGTCGCAGATCAATCCCTGTAGGCTGCAAGTCAGACCGAAGCATTGTACTAGGTATCGCAAAAGTTCCGAAGAAAAGGTGCATTGTAGAAAGATATGATTTCAGTGATCCTCATCCTTCCTACATAATAAATAGGTAGATTCACGTTTCCAGCCAGCCATCTTCAGGTGCTCATGAGTTGGGAGCCGATTCCACAAGATTATCCATATAAGAACCTAGAATGAGGGGGGAATGAAAGGTGTTCTGAATTTAAGCAACCACAATGGGGAGGCCAAACCATCCGGGCCCTTGAATAAGTAATAGTCACGGGTATTAAATTTCTCAATCATAAAGGGAATCCATATGAGTTTATCAATATCTGCAAAGGAATATCGCTAGACTTGCATGAAAATATTGTTTGGGAGTCATATACCTAAGTCACTACATTGCTGGATGAGACCAGCAATGGTTAAATTCTGCATGTCCTGGGGAAGCGTTATCACCTCTGAGATGGGATTCTCCATCCGTGGGGTAGACTAGAAATTTAGGTCAGAGTTCTGTGACACAATCCACTATGATTGAGACAAAATATCCTTGTACGAAGAACACAAAGCAGGCCCGACCGAGGAAGATATATACCCAGAAAATCAATTGCATAGCCAGTTCATGAATCTCTCCTCGAGAATGTCTAAACCACCACCAAGGGGCTCGAGCAGGATACATGTGAAATTCCCAATCATAGTGTCATCAAAGTGTCGTAGATCTTTAATACCCAGCCCTCCCAAATCAATCGTCTATTTGTAGTGCTTCCAAGCCACAAAGACCAACTTCTGTTTGCTGACAGAACCTGTCCAGACAAAATTCTTTATATTGGCATTCAGGATTTTAAGGAGACTGGCTGACCATCTGTAGATAGAGAAAGAAAGCAAAAACATAGAAGTAATAACAGACTTAACAAGTAAGACCCTTCTCACTTTGTACATGCACTTACCCTTCAATTTTGACATTTTCTAAGTGATTTTAGAAGTAATGATCTCATAATAGTAGCTATTTTCCTTCCCCCTAAAAAGAGGTACCCCATGGTAGGTTAAGGAAAAAAGACCCCTCTTTACTATAAGAAGATTGGAAATTCAGAGCTTCCTGGAAGGAGGGACCCTGTTGCCAAACATAATTGATGATTTCATCCAGCTGATTATTTGTACAGCCACACTCACATTATGGAAAAAGATTCATCT
This sequence comes from Viscum album, assembly GCA_963277665.1. NCBI lineage: Eukaryota > Viridiplantae > Streptophyta > Magnoliopsida > Santalales > Viscaceae > Viscum > Viscum album. The sequence goes on from OY728120.1 coordinate 2,123,206,624, forward strand.
GACTATAGACAGGTTTTTCTTATCAGCCTGCCCAAACATGAAGATGTCATCCGCATAAAGGAGGTGTGAGGGGACATAAAGGTACCAACCAACTTTAATTGATGAGTACAGTCCTACGTACACAAGATCAAGGTTGCAACGGCTCATGTAATCCTCCACCATATAAAATAGAAAACTGGAGAGAGGTTCCCCTCGTCGGACTCTAGGGGATCATGGGAAGAACCCATATGAGATCCATTAATGAGGACCAAGATTCTGGCACTATGGAGAATTGAGTAAATCAAGTTGATGAAGTTATTCTAAATGAAATATCTAATAAGGACCTTGAAATGAAGCTCCATTTTATAGTATCAATGTCCTTAAATATATCAAGAATTAATGAAAATCTACCTTTCCACAATTTCGTCCTCATTAAATTAATACCTTTTGATGTAGAGAAGAGGCACATTTAGATGCATTGTCCAAGGATGAATCCAAATTGATTTGGAGTAATAATATCACCTAAAGTCTTCCCCCACCTCATGAAAAGAATCTTACTAATTATCTTTAGAATTGTGTTGCGTATAGCGACCTGTCGTAAGTCACCAATTGTGATGGAATTGTCATTCTTTGGGATCATAGAAATGGGGTTGGAATTTTCACCATGAGGGATGAATCCGTATTGGAAAAAATATCTAATCACATTGGTAACTTACACTTGTAGGATATACCAATAGAATATGAATAATTTATTGCCAAATGCATCTGGCCAAGCAGAACTATCCATATTCAGAGATAAGAGCACAACCCTATCTTCCCCCTCAGAAGGAATAGTCGTGAGGGCCTCATTTTGCTGACTATAAATACATGGCTGGGTCAAGTCTGAAAGAGGGGGAGATTCATGGACATCATCTTCATATAGACTATGAATGTACTCCACCATAGCCTTGGAAATATCCCCCATCAAGGTGAAGGTAGTATCACCAACACGAAACATGCTCAGATTATTCTTAATCCTCTTTCCATGTGTAAACAATTAAAGAACATTTAGTTGTGATCTCCATCTTGAATCCATTTGACCTTAAAATTTTCTTTCACATGTTTCTCCTTAAGGGCCAGCAAATCATCCATCTTTGAATGCAGTCGAAGATCTTCCCTTGAGGGTGCATTATACTTCTGATACATGATTCGGCAAGCAGAAAGCTGAGATTCAGCCTCATTGATATCAGCCTCTAACCCTAAGAAGGATCCCTTACGCCAGAACATTAGGAAGCGCTTCACATCCCTGTTCTTAGAGGTCACAAAAAAATGGGGGAAACTAGAAATGTTACTTCTCCAAGCCTTATTCACCTCTTTCTTGCATCTTGAAATTTGAGGCATGCATTATTAAATTTAAAAGGTAGTGGGTGACCTAGAGACCCTTTCCCTTAGCTCGACAACAAGAGGGTTGCGGTCTGAATTGAATTTCGGAAGAGTGAAACCAGATATAGCCACCGTGGATCCACTGTCACTAATATGCAAGAAGCAGTTGTCTTGTTTACTAGCCAAACAACCGTTAATGGTGTACCATCCCCATGTTAAGGCCGCTCCAGCAATGGAGTCCTCAGATAAATATCATTGGTCAAGACAAGAGGTAAAATCCTCTGGGATAGTACGAGATAATTTTGGCCCCAGCTTCTTTTCAGGCCTCAGTACCGTGTTGAAGTCACCAATCACCATTCATTTGTGATAAATGGCATCACCAATCTGTACCAGCTTCCTCCAGAGGTGTATCCAGACATTTTATGAGCATGAAACATAAAAAACAAGATTATGAGGGTGTCATCATTCATGATAATAGTGAGGGAGATCATTTGAGGACCCGAATCAGTCGAGACAACATGGACACTATTATGATTTCGCACCAATAAGGTTTCCACACCATTAACATCACCATTTGATGAGGCGAGGGAGTATCCAAGAGAGTTACAGTTGAAACCCTTCCAATTATAAAACATGATAATGGGCTCATCCATCATAATTAGCATAGGCTGATGATATAGAACGTGTGGAAGGGCTGTAGCCATGGGAGTATTTCCCAGCCCTTGAAAGTTACATAACATTTCCTTCATTGGGAATAAAAAGGGACAGGACAGAGGGTAATGAACTTTCCCTTTCCATTCTTTCCCTTCCTATTAGGTTTATCCGAAGCTTGATTCTCAGGATTTGGAAGAAGATGCCTTGTCGCTGTACTCCGAACCACTACTATTTGTGACTTAGTGGATTCATTAGAATACTCCACCTAGACCCGCTCTTCATCCACTGAATCCCTCCCAAAGACCCAACTAAGGGGGTTAAATTTATTGAGGGTGAAAATGGGCACCTCTAGAAGGACCCTATGCGACATTATCTCCACCTTGTCTGAGGTAATAATTCTGAACTCCGGACCAACTGCTGGGACTCCTGCCAGGTAGATTGTATCATCAACCTCCTCTGAGCGGGCTAGCACTGGGGTTTCTAGGACAACATCGGGGCCATCATTTTTTCAACGTTCGGGCTCATTCAGGCATGGTGAGGCCAGACCATCCCCCTTGGAGACATTATCAATGGCACCAGAGACAACTCCAGAGCCCTTATCACCCTCGAGTGCAACATCCGACATGTGTGGGGGAACCTGTTGTGAACAAATCTCAGGAAATGATGCACATTCTTGGAAACATAGGGGACCACCGCAAGAGCTCTCCAAGTTTGCCTAGGCACATGCATGATCACTCTCAGGCATGGCCAGGGAAGCACAAGCATCCTAAGTTAAAGTTTCAATAGGCTGGTCTTTTGTGTCCATAGGAGGAACCTCTATGACCATAAGGACACTGTCTTGCATTACAGAACCACCATCCACTTTCCCTGGGAATCCAGGTACACCGACATTCTGAACATCAAGGCTTACAATAGCCGTAACAGTGGCTTCCCCCTTCTTTTCCAGAGGGGCCTCAGTCAGTGGGTTTGCTAGGACCATCCCATAGTTCTTCCGGCAATGGGGTGCATTGTGGCCTTGTAAATTACAGGCCGATCATGATGTGAGTCTCGGGCATTCAGAAATCAACTGCCCGAGTATATTGCAAGAGAATCAAAATTTAGGATGCCTCTCATATTGTATTTCCCGTGAGAGACTATACTCAAGTGTGTTCAAGACAACCTCCTCAACCATATTTCCCTCCATATCAACCTCCACCTGCAGTCTTGAAGGGTTTGAAGGTTTTTAGGGGGTGTAGGGTTTTTTTAGTTTATAGGGGTTTTATGAGTTTTTTTTGGATTTTTAGTATTTTTTAGTGTTTTTATGATTTTAGGGATTTCTAGAGGTCTTATAGTTTATATGGGATTTTAGGGGTTTTTATTGATTTAATAGATTTTATGGTTTTTAATGGTTATTTGGGTTTTAAGGTGTTTTTGGTGCCTAAATATGATATGATAACTCTAATTAACTATTTTAGATGAACTGAGAATGTAAGACACCATGAAGGTCCATTCCGAGGTCGATGAGTCTGGTGCGTGCATGTTTTCATCACTGTGTAAAATAATCTCATTTTACATGATTTTTCATTGTGCGCCAATGGAGACAATTTTTTTTGGTGTTTTCCACCGTGGAAAAAAGGACTTACAAGGCTGAAATGCATAAGATGGAAAGGTTGTGTGTAATAAATAAATATCTCTTGCAATAGTCTCATTTTCACACTAAAGGCAAAGTCAAACCAGCTCTGTTGTGTTGTCGAACTCTAACAAAAATGTAATAAGCTGCGTGAAAATCAATTCTTGTTCCCAAGGACTTGTGCTCCCACTGTTGATGATTTTAGATATAAATAGAACCACATACCCTCTATAAGAATGGATCTCTTGAAGATGAAACACTGCTCCTGTGTGCTCAAGTACTTTTTTTCAGTGACATGGTGCTTCATGGACCACCAGAGGTAGGGGATCTTGTGCAAGAATCCTCCTTTAGGCCCAAACCTGACATTTCCCACTATTTAAGAATCCTCAAATAGTTCCTCTTAATGTATTCCGTGTGAATTCAAGAGAAGATACCTTTGTGCAACCCTAATTTTCATATGACTAAAATCATGTGTGTACTAAAAATTTGATGCCCCATGCCCTTACCTTGTACTAGATGAACCTACTCAAACAACTCTTGTGTGAAACACTTGAAACTTTCACAAAATAATTACATTATCCCCCAATTGATGTCACGTATGGATCTAGTGCAGCTGTTACATTACATACCCCTTCTGATCATGGGTAATATATCCCATTTTAATTTTGAGGATGGGGAATCTAACGAGGACCTCATGAATGAACACTCCTCTAAGGAAGTTCCAATGCCATTACCCTACCAAAGAAACTTGAGTGTTGGTTATGTAATCCCAATGGGTTAAGAGTGAGTCCCCCCACCTCTGAGACACGTGGCATAAAACAAACTATCTTTGTGTCCTAGTAATATGATTCTAAACTGCACAACAACATCCTTTAAATATTACATAAAAATGTTTCCTTAACAAATATGATGACCACATGATTCACCATGTAAGATCATCATGGGATGACACCTTCTCTCGCACCACAAGATATGAGTTCCCATATGGGTACCACAATGCATAATCTGCACAACACTCCAAACAAGATAAATACACATACTAATGGAAGATCAATGCAGAATACTCACACCATCCCTCAACAACTCTCCTTCCAAGACACGATCATCCTTTCCTTATGATGTCAAACTACATTGATTGGTATTGTCACATGACCATAAACTGCAGCATCTGACAATGCGTTTTTTGATCCCTATATTCTAAATAAGGTATGTAGGATGTCTCCCTAAGGTTAAATCCCAAACATGGTAAACATTCATATGTGTCATCTTCCCGGATAAGGATGTACCTCCCATATCTATCTTAATGGGCATTCTAATCCATTGGTAAACTTCAAGGTGTGACATGTTCCCTCCTAAGGATACACCTCCATGATTCGTATCAAAGGGCATTCAGATCAATTGGTAAACATACAAGTGTGAAATATTCCATTATAGGGTTAAACATCTCATATCCTCCACACGGTGCATTCTGATCATTCCATCTAGGATCTACCTTCATTGGGAATTTTGATCCTTCTGTAATCTATCAAGGTGTGACATCTTCCTCTTTAGGACACACCTCCTTGATCTGTGTCTGTAGGGAATTTTGATCTATGTTGTTAAATCTCTACCATATGTTAAACTCATTATTGATTCCTATATATAGGAAATTTTTATCTGTCTCTATAAGATGTAGAACTTTTGAGTTGATAAATAATACATTACTCATGATAAACATGGGATTCTAATGATAAGATTCATAGAAGATATTCGCTCCTATTGTTAATTACCTCATGGTTGACATGTGATTCCATGTGTTCTACACCTTGGATTCCCCCATTAAAGATTTTCATCTATAAGGACGAATATATATGACCAATGCACCCAGCATATAGGTATGCCCAGAGACACCCAACGTGAAAACTCTCTTAACTGAAGTTTACTGCCCTGTGAGACAAAAGTAGTGTAAATAACTAGAATACCCAATGAAATGGAATTGAGAATGTATTCTATAAATATGAATTAACTCTATGAGGGACACATGGAATAGGAAACATGATCCAAGGAGGAATCTATGGAAGGAGGAACCGACATCCCATCATCCCATTTCAATTATGGAGAAAAAATCACCGATAAAATTGGAAAAAGTACCCCACCATTTTAAATTAATAATGTGGGTAAATAGATAATCAATACTACACGTTGTATGCCCTCACACAGTATGTCCTTAAAAATCATTAAAATAGGGTTTTAATGGGATTTTGGGATTTGTTTGGGGGGGGGTTTAGGGGGTTTCAATGCTTTATGGATTTAGGAGTTTTAGGAGTTTTAATGGTTTTTTTGGATCATTAGGGGTTTTTATATTATTTTATGCTTTTTGAGCCATTTTATTTATTTTTTGGGATTGCTTTTGTTTTTTTGGGTTTAAGGGGGTTTAAGGGTTTTTAGTGTTTTTAGGGGATTTTGAGTTTTTATGGTTTTTGGGGGTTTTTGGGGGTTTTTGTGGGTTTTAGGTTGTATAAGGGTTTTTAGGGTCATTTATATATTTTTATGGTCTTTGGGTTAAATTAAGGGGTTTTTTATCTTTTAGGTTCTATGGGTTTTTTGGATCTTTTAGTGTTTTTATTGATTTAATGTCCTTTTAAAGTTTTCGTAGGGTGATAGGGTATGTATAGGTTTTTATCAATTTTAGGGGTTTTCGGTTTTTAAACTGGTTTAGGGGTTTTTATGGGTTTTAATGTTTTTAGGGGTTAGAAGGATTCTTTTACACGTTTTTAGGGTTTTTGGTTGTTTTTTTTCTATTCGAGTATTTAGGGTTTTAAAGGATATTTATGGGTTTTGTAGGGGATTTAGGGTTTTGATGGTTTTATAGGATTTTGAAGGGGGGTTGGGTTTTAATTTAATTTACGGTATTAGGTTTTGTTAGGGTTTTACGGGGTTTAATGTTTGGATATGGTTTTTATGGTTCTAAAGGTTTTTATGGGTTTTTGGATTTTTTAGGTATTTAGGGGTATTTAGGTTTTTAGGGGTTTTATGATATTTAGGGGTATTTATGTCTTATTAGGTTTTTTAAGTAGTTTTATCATTTTTTGGGGTATTTTAAGGACTTTTAGGGGTTTATGTTATTAGGATCTTTTAGGGGTGTAGGGTCTATTATGGTTTTATGGTTTTTAGGGTATTTTAGATTTTTTATGGATTTAGTGTCTTTTTAGTATTTTTATGGGTTTTAATGTCATTAAGGGTCTTAGGATCATTTTATATTTTTTAGGGTGTTTTGGGATTTTAGGGGTTTTAGGGATTTGTAGGAATTTTTAGAGTTTTTATGTGTTTTAAGGGTTTTAAGGGGTTTTAGTGTTTTTTAGGTGTTTCATGGGTTTTTGTATTTTTTGGGGTTTTATGGGTTTTATGGGTTGTTATTGATTTTAGATGATTAGGGTTTTTAGGGCTTTTTTGTGTTTTAACGGGTTTATGGTTTTTTTATTTTTTTGGAATTTTTAGTGGGGTTTTAGGGTTTTTAATGTTTTATGACCATTTTGGTGGATTTATAGTCTTTTGGTGTTTTAGTGTATTTTTGGAATTTTAAGGTTTTTAAGGGGTTTTTTTGGTTTTTTGGGGTTTATGTTTGTTAAGTATTTTTAATGTTTTTTGAATTTTTTGTGATTTTAGTTTTTTAGAGTTTCTAGTGTGTTTTAGTATTTTATGATTTTGTGGTTTTATGGTTTTTTGGAGGTCTAATAGTTTTTAAGGGGGTTTGTTTATTTTTAGGGGTTTATGGTATTTTTAATGCGTTTTAGGGTATTTTTATTGGTTTTAGGTTTTCTTTTGGATTTTTTAGTGTTTTAAGATTTTTGAATTTTTTTAGGTTTTTAATTTTTTTCATATATTTTTATGGTTTTATGGTTTTTTGGGTTTTGAGGTTTTTAAAGGGGATTTTGAGTATATTAAGGTTTTGGTGAGGGGGGGTTAGGGTCTTTTTATAATTCATTTTTTTAGTGTCTTTTAGGGTTATTTAGGGTTTGGGGGTTTTGGTCCATTTTCAGGGTTTTATTAGTTTAGGGGCTTTATGCGTCTTCAAGGGGATTTAGGTTTTTAGGGTTTATTTAGGTATTTTAGGTATTTCTTCATTTTTTATGGGTTTTAGTGTTTTTTGGGATATTGGGTTTTATGGTTTATATATTTTTAATGGATTTTATGGTTTTAGGGTTTCTATGGTTTTTGGGGTTTTATGGTTTTATAGTCTTCTAGGTTTATTATTAGTTTTAGTGTTTTTCAGGTGTTTTGTGTTTATATGGGTTTTAAGGATGTTAAGGGGAATTTTTATTGGTTTTTAGGTGTTTTTAGGAGTTTTAGATTGTTTTACCAGATTTAGGGTTTTTAGTTTATTTTAGTGGTTTTGGGAGTGTTTTTGGGTTTTAGGGGGTTTTGGTGTTTTTACAGGTTCTAATGGCCATTTATGGTCTTTAGAGATTTTTTAGTTGTCTTTATGATTCTTAACATTTTTAGGGCCTTTTAGGGTTTTTGGTTTCGGGATTAGTGTTTAGAGCGTATAGTTTAGGGTTATGGTTTTTCATGTAGGGATTACTGTGTTTGGTTTATGGTTTAAGGTGTAGGCTACATGGTTTATGGGGTAGGGTTTTGGGTTTTGGGTATAGGGTATAGAGTTTTGGGGTAGGGTTTTAGGTTTCATGTGTATGACATAGGGTATCATGTTTAGGGTTCGGGGTTTAGGGTATAAGGTATGGGTTTTAGGGTTTATGGTTTATGGTGTAGGGTATAGTGTTTAGGGAATTTAGTGGAATTTTTTTTTATCATTATGGGTTTTTTTTATTTTTTCTAATGGGTTTTATGGTTTTTATGGGGTTTTATGTTTTTTGGTTTTTACATTTTATTAGTAGTTTTTTATTCTTTTAAGTATTTTCTTGGGTTTCTTAGTGTTTTTTGTGGATTAGGAATTTTTTAGGATTTGTAAGTGTTTTAGGGGTTTTGGGGGGGTATTATGGGATTTTGAGTTTTTAGGGAGTTTAAGGATTTTTTGGGGGTTTTAGGTGTTGTTATCAGTTTTTATTGGTTTTACAAATTTTAGGGTTTCATGGTTTGATGGGTTTTAGGGTTTTAAGGCATTCCATTGGTTTTTATTATTTTTAGGGTTTTTTTGATTCTTTTGGATTTTCAGTGTTTTTATGGGTTTTAGGGTATTTTTTAAATTTTAGGGAATTTATTTATTTATCTATTTTATGGTTTTTATGTGGTTTGTGGTTTTTTTGTGGTTTTTGGGTTCTTAAGTGTATTTTAAGGATTTTTAAATTTTTTGGATTTTTATGCTTTTGAGGATCTTTTATGGTTTTTAGGGTTTTATGGTACTTTTGGGTTTTTTGGGTTTGAGAGTTTTTATGGGTTTTTAGTAATATTTAGGAGTTTTAGGATTTTTTGGGACATTTATAGTTTTATGGGGTTTGAGGTCCTTTGTGGTGTTTTGGGGGGTTTTGAAATCTTTTAAGTGTTTTTAGTAATATTATTTAAGTGTTTTACGGTTTTTGAGTGGTTTTGGGGGTCGTGTCAGAGATGGAATTTAGTAGTTCTTTCAGCATCATTGTACTCTCCTTTTCTACTTCTCTTTCTGTGGGTTCTTCTTCCCGAGCTCTGGTTCTTCTGTTGTATTCTTGAGACCTCAACAACAGCTTTGGTGTGCGGTTCGATTCAAAGGTGAAATGGTGACGACAAGGTTATTGGTGTCTTTCGTGATGTTGTTTGATGTTCTATGGGATAATTGATGGTGGGTTCTCACTAGAAAGTGTGATGACGAAGGTGAAGAAGGTCTAGGGTGTGGCTCGAGGCGGGTCGTCAGTCAACATTCATCTATCGTGGCTGCTAGGTGGAGATTTATTCTTGGTGTGGGTGGTGGCTCATTGTAGAGGTCCCCGACTACTTCTGATCTTCCCTGGCTTCAAAATTCCATTTCCTATCTCCCAGTCGGTCTAGAGTTTTGTTTTGTACGAAGTTCTTGGAGGTGTTCTTTTAGCGATCGAAGAACTTTTTGGCTGCTCATCTTTGTAGGTTGAGTCCCTTAAGTATGTTCAGGTTCTATTATGATGGTTATTCATTCGGTTTTTCATCGTTGCAAAGGTACTTCTAGGATCATGGTGTTGGCTTGAGTTTCCCATTTTTTGTGGTTCGAGGATGGCAAGGCGACATGATTTCTTTTCTTGTAGTGGTGCTGGTTGCAGCTGTCTATTGATGTTGGTATGCGATGAGGAAGATGAAGATTGCATTTTGAAATTTTAATGTTGAAAATTGATATGTTGCCATCTACAGTATTGATGGTTTGCGGTGGGGTTGAGGCTACTGTAAGGTTTCATCTACTCACGTGATGTTTTCTCCCAAGGTGGGGTGATAGTTCTTGGTTTGTTTTGCACATTTTGAATCATTATGGAATTTTTTGGCATGGTCATCTGGTTATATTTTTCTTTTTTTCATTACTTATGACATTTGTATTAGACTTTCTCTATACGGGGGTTTCGTAATTGGGTTGGATGCTCTCAAATTTTGGTTGTGAGGTTCCCACTAATCCAAAAAGTGGTTTATTTTAAAAAAAATTAAAAAAATGTTTTGGAGTAGTATATTTAGGGTTTTTATGGTTTTTTTATTCTTATAGGGTTTGTGGGGTCCTCTAGGGGTATTAGGGTTTTTAGGATATTTTTAGGGGATTGAGGGGTTTTTAAGGATCTTAGGGACTTTAATGGTTTTAGGTTTTTTACATTATTTTAGGGTTTTTATTAGTTTTTGGATGTATTTTTAGTGTTTTCGGGGGTTTCTTATTTTTTTGGATATTTTAGGGTTTTCTTTGGTTTTTTTTTTGTTTTTAGGGATTTTTGGGGTTTTAAGGGTTTTGGTATTTTCACATCCCTTTTGAGTTTCTATGATTTATTATGGGTTTTAGGGTTTTTATGTTTTTTTCATTTATAAGGTGGTTTAAGTTTTTTTTTTAGGTTTTTAGTGGGTTTGGGGGATTTGGGGGGGGGGGAGTCGGGTTGGGTTCTTTTGGGTTTTATAGATTTTTGGGTCTTAGAGATTTTAAAGGGTTTAATGATTTTATTAGGAGTTTTTTGTATTTTAGTGGTTTTGGGTGGTTTTAATGGTTTTTATGGGTTATCATAGATTTCTCGGGGATTTAGGTGTTCTAAGAGGATTTTATGGTTTTTTGGGTTGTCTAGGGATTTTAGAGGTTTTTAGAGTTCTAAGGGTTGTTTTAGGTTTTTTTATGGTTTTTAGATTTTTCAATGGTTCTCAGGGTTTTGAAATGTTTATAGGGTTTTATGGGTTTTAAGGGTTTTTGGGTATCTAGATATTTTTCACTATTTAAGGTATTTTGGGTTTATTGTGTCTTAGGGGTTTTAGGGTTATTTTAATGTTTTTTTGGGTATTTTGTGTTTCTTTTAGTTTTTTCAGGTTCTTTTAGGGTTTTCTGGGTTTTATATGATTTTGGGGGGGGGGTTTGAATTTTTTGAGTTTCATTATTTCTTAATGTTTTTATGATTATTTGTTTTTTTAGGGATTTTAGGGATTTTAGAGTTTTTTTTTGTATTTTAGGAATTAATTTAGGATTTTTAGGTTTTTTATTTGTATTATTGTTTTTAGGGTTTTGAGGAGGGGGGTTTTAAATGTTTTATAATTTTTGGGGTGTTTATAATGTTTATGGGTTTCTAGAGTTTTAATGGTTTTTTGGGTTTTCAGGTATTTATGGGTTTTTAGCATTTCAATGATTTTATTCTGTTTTTAGGGATTCAAGGTTTTTTTCTTTTTTGAGTCATTTAGTGTTATTTAAGGTTTTCTTGTATTCCTTTAGGGTCTTGTGGTTATTTTATATTTGTTTTGTTTTAAGAGGTTTTTAGGGTTTTATATGGTTTTAGGGTATTCTGAATTTAAATGGTTATAGGGTTTTTATAGGGTTTTGTTGGGGTTTTAAAATAATTTATCATTTTTTAGGGTTTTTTAAAAAAAATTACGATTTTTATGGATTTCAGGGTTTTTTTATTTATGTACGGTCTTTTTGGGTTTATAGGGTTTTTAGGGTTTTGATGGTTTACATAGGCATTTTTATAGTTTATATTGTTGTTAGGGTTTTTATGTATTTTAGGATTTTTAATGGTGTATTTAGGTTTTTTAGGTTTTTATTTTTTTAAATGTTTTTTATGGTTTTTAGGTTTTGAGGTTCATTTAGGATTTTAAAGTTTCTTTTTTTTTTCAGGTTTTTAGGGTTATTTAAGGATTATAGTTTAAATGGTTTATGGTGTAGGGTATTGGGTTTTGGGATTATGGTATAATGTTTATGATGAATAGTATAGAGTTTAGGGTGAAGGGTATGGGGTGTAGGGTGTAGGGTTTTGGATTTAGGGTGTTGGTTATGGGGTGTAGGGTGTAAAAGTTATTGTTTATAGTGAATTGTATAGGGTTCAGGATTTGGGGTTTAGGGTTTAGGATTTAGGGTGTAGGGTTTAGGTCTTATGGTGTAGAAAATTTAGGGTACAGGGTGTATGGTTTTGGGTTTATTTTGTTGGCTATCGGGTTTTGGGAGTACTGTTTAGGGTGTAGGGTATATGGATAATTTTGTAAAATTTTATGTTTTGGCTACATGGTATAGTGAGTAGAGTGTAAGATTTAGGGTTTAGGGTGAAGCGTACAACTTTTATGGTGTAGGTTTTAGAGTTTACTATGTTGGGTATAGGGTTATGTGTATAGGGTTTAGGGTTTAGGATTTAGGATATATGGTTTGGTGTGTAGGATTTCGGGTTTAGGGTGTAGAGTATAGGGTTTTGTGTATAGGGTTTTTAGTTTTGGATATAATATATTGGGGTTGGGGTGTAGGGTTTAGGGTTTAGGGTGTTGGGTATAGAGTTTGTGGTGTAGGGTTTAGTGTTTAGGGTGTTGTTTATAGTTTTTATGGTATGGGGTTTTGGGTTTATGGTGTACGGTTTTGGGTTTTGTGTTTATGGTGTGGGTCATAGGGTTTATGGTATAGGTTTTAGTGTATACAGTTTAGGGTATAGGGTATAAGGTATATAGTGTTGGGAATAGGGTTTGGGGTGTAGGGTATGGGGTTCTGGGTGTAGGGTTTTGAGAGTAGGGTATATGGATTATGCTAAAGGTTATTAGGCTTTGGGTGTAAGGTATTTTGTTTATGGTGTAGTGTATAGGGGTAGAGGGTGAATGGGTTATGGTTTATTGTTCTTTTTATTGTAGTGTATATTGTTTAGGGTGTTGGGTTTGGGGTTTAATGTATAGGGTATAATGTACAGGGTTTTTTTTAGGGTTTAGAATGTAGGGTGTTTGGTATAGGTTTTACGGTATAGTGTTCATGGAATAGTGTGTAGCGTATAGGGTTTATGGTGTCGGTTTAGGGTATATGTTTTGGGGTATAGGTTATAGGGTATAGGGATTTGTGTGTAGGATATTATGTTTAGGGTGTAGGGTTTATGGTTTAGGTTGATGGGGTATAGTGTTAAGGGGTACAGTTTAGTGTTTAGGGTGTATGGTATGGGGTTTTGGGTGTACATTATATGGTTTATGGTGTAGGGTATATTACTAGTGTTTAGGGTTCAAGGTTTTGGGTTTTGGGTTTTGGGTTTCGTTTAAGTTTATTTATGGGTTTTAATGTTTTTAACTGTTCTTAGGGTATTTATTGTGTTTTCTACTTATTTAGTGTTTTAGGGGTTTTATGATTTTTATGGTTGATAGAGTATTTATTTTTTTCAAGATGTTATGTCTATTTTTCTTTTTTAGGGTTTTAGGGTTATTTGTATTTGTTAATGATTTTTCAAATTTTAATGTTTTTAGTGTTTTTAGTTTTTTAGGGTTTTTTCGATTTTTTGGGTGAAAGAGTTATTTTAGTGTTTGTTTTGTTTTTTTGGGATTTTTTTTTGTTTTTGAGATTTTGGGATTTATTTTTTGTGTTTATTTTTTTAGGTTTTCACTATTGTATTTTTTTTAATGGTACTTATGGTGTTTAAGGGGTTTATATTTTCTTATAATGTATTTATAGGATTTTTAAGGTCTATTTGGGGTTTTATGGATTTTTTGGTTTTTATGGGTTTATTATTTTTAGGACCTTTTTGCTATTTTAGGTTTGTAGTGTTTTTTTTTGGGTTGGGGGGGGGGGTGGTAGGTTTTATATACTTTTTAGGGTTTTTGGGTGTTTTTTTGGGGTCTTAGGGTTGTTTGGTTTTTAAGTTGTTAATGGATTTCTGGGTTTTGTGTGGTTTTTTGGTTTTGGTGGTTTTTATAGATTTTTATGGTTTTTAGGGTCTTTAATAATTTATGGGTTTTATGGTTATATATGATTTTAGGGTATTTTTATGATTTTTGGGTTTATCACGATCTTTTATGGTATTTATGGTTTTTGGGTTTTTATTGTTTTTGGGGTATTCCGGTCTTTTAATGTTTTAGGGATTTTATCGTATTTCTATGGTCTCTTAGGAATTTTTATGGTGTTTAGGGATTTTTGCGATATTTTGGGATTTAGGATCTTTTATGGTTTTTAGGTATTTATGGTTTTTATGTTAATTTGGGGGTTTTCATTGTTTTTATATTGTTTTTAGGGTTTTTGGGTTTTATCAGATTTTATTATTTTTAGTGCATTTTAAAGTGTTTTTGGGGTTTTTTTAGACTTTTATGTTTTTGGGGGTTTTTCTGGGTTTTAGGGACTTCTAAGGTTTTAGTATTTTTACTATTTTTGTGGACTAATTGGGATATTAATGATGCCTTGGGTATTTTTGGTATTTTTAGTATTTTGGGGTCTTTATGGTTTTTAGGGGTTTTAGGTTTACTTTGGGGGTTCAAATTTTTTAATGTCATTTGTGGGTTTAAAGGGTTTTAATTGGTTTTAAGATCTTTTAGGGTTTTATGGGTATTAGGGTTTTCATGTTCTTTTAGGGTTTTCTTTGGGTTATTATGGTTTCAGGGGTTTTTAGGATTTTAGGGTTTATGGTTTTTAGGTATTTTGGGAGTTTAGGGGTTTTATGGGGTTTATGGGTTTTCTTTTGGTTTTAGGGTTTTCATATTTTCAAGAGGGTTTTTTAGGGCTTTACAATTTTTTAAATTTTCAAGATTTTTTTAATTTTATATAGGTTATTTTTGTTATATATATATTTTTAGTATTTATAGGTATTTGAAGATATTTTTAGGGTTTTAGGGTTTTTAGGGTATTATGGGGTTTTAGGGATTTTAGGGGAATTTAGGGTTTAAGGGGATTTTTTAGATTTTTGGGTCCTTTTAGGGGTTTTACTGTTTTTTAGGTTTTAAGGGTTTTTTCGAGATTTTATGGATTGGAAACTGTTTTAGGAGAAATTTTTATTGTTTTATGGGTAATTTTATGGGTCTTTTTGGTTTTAGGGTTTTTAGAGTATTAAAGCATTTATTGGTTTTTAATGTTTTTATGGTCTTTTTAGGAGTTTTAATATTTTTATTGTTTTAATACTTCTTAAGGTTTTTTATAGGGTTTTCATTGGTTTTTAGGTTTTTAGGGTTTTTATGGGGTTTGTAGAGGTTGTTGGGGTTGTTGGGGTTTTTTTAGTTTATTTATGTTCTTCGTAGGGTTTTTTTATGGATTTTTGGAATTTTATGGATATTTTGTGTTTTTAGTGGGGTTTTCATAGTTTTTGGGGTTCTAGGGTTTCTAAGGGTTTTAGGTATTTTTGAGATGTTTTCTGTTTTTATCCATTTTAATTGGGTACTAGTGATGTTAGGGGATTTACTTTGTTAAAGGATTTTTATGGGGGTGTCTAGGGTTTTTTGGTGTTTTGTGGGGGGATATTTGGGGTTGGGGGCTGTCTAGGGTTTTTTGGGGTTTTATATACTTTTTAGGGTTTCATGGGGTTTTTGGATTTTTAGATGTTTATAATGTTTTTTTAGGTTTTAATGTTTTTATGGTTTATTGTTTTTAAAAGATTTAAGGGGGTCTGTGGTGATTTGGGGGTTTTAGAAAAAAATTCACGGGGGGGATTTAGGGTTTATACGGGTTTTTTTGTTTTCAGTGTTTTAGGTTATTATATCAGAATTTACATGAATTTTATGGGTCTTAGTGTTATTTATGGTTTTTATATTTTATAAGGTGTTTTATGGTTTTTATGTTTTTGGGGGTTTGTAGTTTTTTTTTGTGTTTGGGGTTTTTAGGGCATAGAAGATGTGAGGACATGATATTTTTCCCCCATAAAATTTATTAGAAAAAAGACACCATATACAAGGGAGGGTATGGGTTAGTCAACCTACTCCCAAACACCCTAGACACCCCCACAAAACCCAAAAGTCCCCAAAAAAACCCATAAGGAAAAAAAACCTGAAAAAGTAGAAAATCGAGAGCATTCCCAACAGCATATCCCATCCAAATAGAAAAAAATATTCCGCGTCACCATTTTCTTCATCCATCGCATCCTTGCCAAGCATATCCACCACCAACATCACAGAACCACCAATAGAAAAGTCATAAGTCTCACCTTCGCACCTCTCAGTGAAGTATCAACCATCACCAAATACCAACATATATCATCACTTCCCAGCCAAGCATCAACCATAACAAAGAAAAAAATATTCTAGAAACCCTCACCTTCAATGAAATTAGCTTTCAACAACTCACCCCTAGAAACACATCCGCAACACCCAAAGGAAGGACAACATCCAACACCACTCAATAGAACCAATAACCACCATCCACCTTGAATCCCAACCAAACCAGCTTCAAAACAGAAGAACATATTCCAAAGTATCATCCATAATGCAGAACATAAGATTCCCTTTATCGATAGAGTTTGGGGAAACCAACACCCATGCCAAGAATCCAATGGCAGCAATCAAATCAGCATCCAGTGCCACTCAACAGAATCAAAATCCAGCATCTGCAACGAATCACTACCAAACCTACCACATAACAAAAGACCACAGTCTAGCATAGAATCCATAGTGCAACAAAACATAAGATCACTTCAGAAACAATAAGAAAAATATCCAAAAGAGAGAAACCTGAAAATTGATCCAACATCTTCTGCACAAAATGATGCCAATCCAATCTCATCCATGCCTTCAGTAGCCTCTATGGAGAACCGAAATCCTCGCCTTGACTTATCACAAGACACCAAAATCCAAGTAGTGCAAGAAGCTGTGGATCCATCTATTTGATTGTCCTCATCATCCAACATAACCAGTCGTGAAGCCAGAAGAACCACAAAACCCCTTAACAACTCAAAATAAGAAGCACGAGTCCGAGCGCTGGACCATGCACGCCACTGCCAAGAAGTCGAAAAGCCAACCACACCCACCAATCACCGAAACTAAGCCTGATCCCTCCTAGATCCAGAACCTGCCATCTCACCATTGACCGATATGGGCCCATCCGAACCCACCAGGCCATCTTGTCGCACCATCAATGAGAGTCGAGGCAACAAATTCCATGAGAGCTGATCATCCAAGACCGAGCCCAGATATAACAACCTTATCTGAAGTCTGGGAAAGGGACTCAAATGCCCAAATGTTGGGACACCTGATGCACCCTTCTTCCACCATCGTGAGACCAGAGGGACCATCACAACCTTAGATCTAGAGCTGGCTTTAAGAGACTCCTCATCGTTGATCGAGGAGGGACCAAACGAACCTGCTCGGCCATCCCACTGCCTCGTCGATGATATCATCTTCATCCAAGCCACAGGATTATCCGAGACCGCACCCCAACCACCGAGAGATCTAAGACACCACCAAGGATCACTGGTGGTTCAACGGGGGATGGTGCAGTTCCTATAAGAATCATAAAGGGAGACCAGGAGACTCGGCTTCCATCCCTTGGGTTTTTTTGGGTTTTTGGGTCTTTTAGGGTTTTAGTTTTTTTATATTTTTTGGGTATTTTATGGTTTTGATGATTTGTAAGGAATTTTATGGATTTTATGGTTATTTATATATTTTTGGGATTGTTAGGTTTTTTATCATTTTTTTTTATTTTGTGGTCTTTTAGTGGTTTTTAGGGTTTATAGCGTCTTTTAGTGTGTTTAGATTATTTTGGGGTTTAAGGGTATTTTAGGGTCTTTTTTATCTTTTCAGAAACTTTTAGTGTTTTAGTCTATTTAGACGTTTTTCAGGATTTTAGTTTGATTTTGGTGATTTAAATTTTTTTTTTCTTGTTTGGGTTTTTTTTATTTTAGGGTTTTAGTGGGTTTTCATTTTTAAGGGTTTTAGGGTTATTAGGTTTTCTAGGGTTTTAGGGTTTATTTGAGTTTTTAGAGACACATTACGGTTTTTTGTGTTTATAATGTTTTTTAGGGTTTTATGGATTCTTGGGTTTTTCATGGTTTTTTTTCTTTTTTATGGATTTTAGGGTTTCTATAGTTTTTAGGTGTTTATGGTTTTTTGGGATTTTTAGGGTTTAAGGGTTTTTGTGGATTTTTGTGGATTTTTTAGGGATCTTAGTGTTTTATGGGTTTTATGGGTTTTTAGGCGTTTCAGGATCCTTTAATGTTTTTAAGGGTTTTTTAGAAATCTTTAGGGGTTAATGGGTTGTTTAGGCTTTTAGGATATTTATTATTTTTAGTGGGATTGGGGGATTTAGGGGTTATAAATGTTTTTGAGGATTTTTTTGGGGTTTTTAGTGTATTTGGGGATTTCAGAATTTTTATGATATTTTAGGGGTTATAGGGTTTTAGAGAATTTTAGGATTTTTATGATTTTTTGTATTGTTTTAGTGTTTTAGGGTGTTTTAGAGTTTTTTTGGGTTTTTAGTATTTTTTATATTTTTTAGGGTTTGAAAGGTTATTTGTGGATTTTTGTGTTTCTATAAGACTCTAGGATTTTAGAGTTTTATATGGGTGTTAAGGTGTTTTATATGTTTCTGGATTTTTAGGGGTTTTTGGGATTTTATGGGCTTTTATATTTTTATGGGTTTTTAGTGTTTTTATTGTTTTTGCATATTTTAGTGTTTTTTCTTGTTTTTCAGGGGCTTCGAGGGGGGATTAGTATTTTTGGTGTTTTAGGTTATCATTATGATGTTTTAGGGTATTTTATGGTTTTAGGTCCATTTTTGTTTTTATTTCAATTTTAGTATATTTTTTGTTTTTAGTTTTTTCGGCTTCTTTAGGTTTTAGGGTTATTATATGGGTTTTTATGGTCAATGTTTGATTTGTTTATGGTTTTTAATATCTATTATAGTTTTTTGTGTTTAGTATCCTTTAGTTTTTCTAGGGAAATTTATGGGGATTTGGGTTTTAGGGTCTTCTTAGGGGTTTAAAGGGATAGTTTGGGGTTTTAGGGTTTTTAGGGATTTGTGGTTTATTTTGGGATTTTATGTATTTCTTTCAGATTTTTTGTTTTTTTTATTTTTATGGATTTTAGGGTTTTGGGGCTTTTAAGGTTTTTAGTGTTTAAATGGATTTTTTTATTTTGTATTGTTTTAGGGTTTTTAGCTGTTTTTATTGTCTTTAGTGGTTTAGGGTTTTATGGGGTTTTGGGGTTTTTATGGATTTTAAGGGTTTTAGGTCTTTTATGTCTTTAAAAGTTTATCTTGAATATTTTTGGGTTATTATGGTTTTTAGTGTATTTTTTGGATTCTAGGTCATTTTAAGGGGTTTATGTTGTATTAGAATTTTTTTGGGTTTTAGGGGTTCAAAAAAATTACAAACATTTAGGATAATTTGTGTCATTTTATTAATTTTAGGGTTTTATGGAAAATTTATTGTTTAGGGTGTAGAGTTTAGAGTTTAGGGTGTGTTGTTTATAGTTTAATGTTTAATGTGTAGAGTTTATAATTTATGGTGTAGGATTTATAGCTTAAAAAGTTGGGTAAAGGGTTTAAGGTGTAGGGATTTGGGTTTTGAGTGTAGGGTATAGGGTTTAGGGTGTATGGTTTTGGGTATAATGTTTATGATAAAGGGTTTCGGGTGTAGGGTTCTGGGTTCTGGGTTTATATTGTAATGTATTGGGTTTTGGGTGTTGGGTATTGGGTTTAGTGTTTAGAATTTAGGATATAGAGATTTCTGTGTTTTGGGATTTTTATGGTTTTTAGAGGGTGTTGTGGGTGTTTGGGGGTCTAGGGTTTTTATGGGATTTTCAATGTATTTTGGGGTTTTTATTGGTTTTTATGTTTTCAACTATTTTTATGATATTCTTGGGGTGTTTGGTTTTTAACTATGGGGGGGGAGGGTTGGGGTTTTCAGGGTGTTTTAGGGGTTTAGGTGTTTTTTTTGTTTTTAATGTGTTAGTGATGTTTTTAGAGGATTAAAGGTTTTTAGGGATTTTTAAGGTTTTTAGGATTTTTTGGGTTTATTGGTTTTTAAGGGTTTTTTTTAAAAAAATTAAGTATTTATATTGGTTTTTAGAGTATTTATGGTGTATTTAGGTTTTTTGATATTTTTGGGTGTTTATGTTTTTTTAGGTTTTTTAGGGGTTTATGGTTTTAATAATTTTCTACTTCTTAGGGTGTTATGGGTTTCATGTGGTTTTATAGTATTTATGGTTGTTAGGGTTTTAGGGTCTTTTATATCTTTTTAGGGTATTGGGTTTTAGGGGTTTTAGGGGTTTTAGGGTCTTTTAAGTGTTTTAAGTGTTTTTAGGGCCTTACAGACTTTAATATTTTATGGGATTTCAAAAAATTTAGTATCCCATTGTATTTTTTATTAATTTTTGAGTTTTTTGGTTTTTTTATGTTTTTAGGGTTTTATAGGATTCTATGGGGTTTTATTTAATTTTAGGTTCTTTAGGTTTTATATTTTATTATACAGTTTTTTTGTCTTTATTGGTTTTAGGGGTTTCAAGATATTTTTGTGTTTTAAGGGTTATTAGGGTTTTGAAGATTGCTTAGGGGTTTATATATTTTAATGTAGTTTACTATTTAGGGTTTTTTTGTATTTTGTGGATATTTTGGGTTTTCTAGGGTTTTTTTTGGTTTTTATAGGGTTTAGGGAATCTATGGTTTTGTGGTTTTTTAGGGTTTCATGGTTTTTTAGTTATGTAGGCAATTTACTGTCAATTTTCGTTTTTTGGATTCTCAAGGTGTTTTAAGTATTTAATGGTTTTAGGGTTTTAAGTATTTTGGGGGTTTTTTATTTTTAGGGTTTTTTATGAATTGGGGGGGTTAGGGGTTTAAAGGTTTTTAAAGGTTACCAAGGTCTTTTAATCATTTTTAGGGGTTTTAGGTGTTTTGGGGACTCTTAGGGATTTTATGAGTTATTGTTTTTTTGATTTATAGGGGTTTTGAGGAATTATGGTTTTTAACATTTTTTATGGATTTTAATGGTATTTTAGGGGATTAATAATTTTAAGGGGTTTGTATAGGTTTTAGGGTTTTACTGTTGGGGGGGTTATGGTTTTAAAGATTATTTGAGGTTTGGGATATTTATTTTGTTAGGGGTTTATGGTTTCTTTGGGTTTTTGGTGTTTTAGGGATTTAATTGGTTTTAGGGGTTTTAGGGTTTTTAGAATTTGATTCATCTGTTTTTGTGTATTTGTGGGTTTTAGGTTTTTTATGTTTATTATAATCTTTTTCAGGCCTTCAATGTTTATTTTTGATATTTTTCAGTTTTTTTATGGTTTTTGGGTTCTTTTATGGATATTTTGGGTTTCTAGGTTTTTGTGGGATTTTTTTGGGTTTTTGGGTTATGTAGGGTTATAGGGTATTTTTTGGGTTTTCGAGATTTTTTAGGGTTTATTAGGTTTTTGAGAAATTTTTAAAGATTTTTTGTGTTTTTAGTTTATTTATGGTTTTTAGATTTTATTTATGAATTTTTTTCTTAGTTTAGTTTATTTAAAGTTTATTGTGGTTTTTTTAGTTGTAGGGTTTTTATGGGGTTTTAGTGTTTTTAGTGTTTTGGTGGTTTATTTTTTTGAGTTTTTAGGTTTTGGGGTTTTTTGTGTTTTAATGGTTTTATTGTTATTTTAATGTTTTTAGAGTTATTTATGGATTTTAGTATTATTTTATGGGATTTTAGTTTTAAGGGATTTTTAGGGTTTTATTGTGCTTTAGGTTTTTCATAGCTTCATTGGGTTTTATGGGTTTTTAGTGTTTTTTTATTTTTCATGGTTATTAGGGGTTTTAAGGGTTTTAATATTTTTTTTAGGGTTTTTAGGGTTCTTTAATGGTTTCAGTGTTTCATGGTTTTGTAGGGTTTTTTGGTTTTTTATAATTTTTACAATTTTTATTCTTATATAGTTTATTTATAGTTTTTTTGTTTTTTTTAGAAATTAAGTGGTTTAAAGAGATTTTGGGGGTTCGGTGGGGTTTAATGGTTTTTGGGGTATTAAATTTTTTTAGGGTGTTAAGGATTTTTACATAATTTTTATGGTTTTGGTGTATTTTGGGTTATTGTAGTGTTTTTAGGGTATATGGTGTAGGGTGTACAGTATAGGGATTGGGGTGTGGGGTATGGGGTTTAGGGTATTGATTTTATATTATAGAATCTTGGGTACTTGGTTTGGGGTATAGGGTTTATGTTTTAGGGTTTAGGGTTTAGTATTTATGGTTTAGGGTTTATGTGTTAGGGTGTAGGGAATAGGTTTTAGGGTGTAGGGGTCATGGTTTCTGGATTATTGTATAGGGTTATCCTTGTAGGGTTTTAGATTTAGGGTGTTAATTGTGGGGTTTAGAGATTAAGATGTAGGGAAAAAGTTTTAAGGTGTATGGTTTAGGGTTCAAGGTGTAGGGTATAGAGTTTGGTGTGTTAGGTTTTGCGTTTAGGGTGTAAGGTACCGAGTTCAGGGTGTAGGGTTTAGGGTTTCAAGTGTATGGTATAGGTTTTAGTGTGTAGAGTATATGTTTTAGGATATAGGTATTAGGGCTTAGGGTGTAGGGTCCTGATATTATGTTTTTGGGTTTATTGTGTTGGTTGTATAGTTTACGACGTTGGTTTTAGGTTATAGGGTTTAGATTGTAGGGTTTTGGATGTAGGTTTTGGTGTGTAGGGTGTAGGGTGTAGGGTTTAGGATATAAGTTTTTGGTTTTAGGGTGTTGGGTGTAGGGTTTAGGGTGTGCGGTTTCAGTTTTAGGGTTTCAGGATTAGGGTTTAAGGGTTACAGTGTAGGGTATACCATTTAGGGTGTAGGGTATATTGTTTTGGGTGTAGTATATGGGATTCAGTTTGTTGTGTATTTGATGTGAGGTGTAGGATAAATGGTTTTGGATGTAGGGTTACGGTATAATGTTTATGGTCTACGTTTTGGGGTTAATTATGCTAGGTATAGGTTTTGAGGTGTTGGGTGTAGTGTTTAGTGTTTAGGGTGTGGGATATAGGGATTGGGGTGTGTGGTTTAGAGTTTAGGTTTTTCTGTGTAGTGTTTTGGTTTTGGTTGTGGGGTTTAAGGTTTAATTTGTAGAGTATTGGGTTTTCGGTTTAGGGTTTAGGGTGTTGGGTAAATATTTTGGGGAATTGGGTTTAGTGTTTAGGGTGTTCAGTATACGGTTTAAGGAAAATGAAATAGGGTTTATGGTGAAGGGTATAGGGTTTAGGGTGTAGGGTTTATGTTTTAGGGTGTATGGTTTATAGTATAGAGTTTTGGTTTTAGGGTGGTATGGTATATGGTTTATGGTGTAGGGTTTTGGTTCTAGGTTGTAGGGTATAGGGATGAGTGTTTAGGGTTTAGGATTTATGGTGGAGGGTATAGGGTTAGGGGTTTGGGTGTGGGGTATATGTTTTATGGAATATAGTTTATGATTTTTTAGGCATTTATATTTTGTATGGGTTTTTTGTGTTTTTTTTTGGTTTTTTGGAGTTTTTAGTGTTTTCACAGTTTTTAGAGTGTGTTGGGTTTTTTGGATTTTTGGGTATTTAAGGGTTTTCTTGGTTTTCTAGATTATAGGGTTCTTTTAGGGTTTTTTATTTTTTTAGTTCTTATGTTATGATCATGGTTTTTATGATATTTTAATGTTTTTTGGGATTTATAGGTTTTTTGGTTTTTCAGAGTTTTAGGGTTTTTTTTGGATTTTTAGGGTTTTATGATTTTTAGTGGCTTTTTTGGGTACTTAGGTTATTTAAAGTTTTTTAATTTCCTTTTAGGGGTTTATAGTATTTTTAAAGAACTAAGTAGGTTTATTGATTTTTTAGGGTTTTAGAGTTTTTTGGTTGTTTTATCAATTTTATTGTTTTAGGGGTTTTTGGGTTTCTTAGGGTTGTTAAGAATTTTTAGGGATTTAAAGTCTATAGTGTATTTTTTATGGGGGTTATGTGGGGGTTTGTAGTTTTTGGGTTTTCATAGTATTGTTGGGTTATTTGGGTGATTTTAGGGTTTCAGGGGGATTAGGGTTGGGGGGATTGTTTTTTCAGATTTCTAATGGGTTTAGGTTTTTCAGGGTTTTGGGGGAATTTAAGGTTTTTTTAGGCTTTTTGGGTTTTTTGGGTTTTAGTGGTTTTATGTTTTTTAGTGACTTGTAATGGTTTTGTTGTGTTTTATTATTGTTTTTAGAATTTTAGGGATTTTATAGTTTTGGGGAGTTTGGGGATTTTGGGGTGTTTTAAATTGTTTAGGGGTATTTAGTGGATTTTTATGTTTTTTAGGTTTTTAGGGAATTTTATCATTTTATGGGGTTTAGGGTTCTTTTTTGTCTCTTTTAATTTCTATGTTGTTTAGGGATTTTTTTTCGGTTTTATGGGTTTTAAGAGTATTTAGGGTTTTTAATGTTTTTAGGGTAATTTATGATTTTTATGGGTTATTTGGGTCCTTTTGGGGTTTTAGGGTTTTAGGGTCCTTTAGTGTTTTTATAGGTTTTTTTGTTCATTTACATGGTTTTAGGGATATTAAGGTCTTTAATGGGTTTTAGGCTTTTTGTGTCCCTTTTTTCATTTTTAGCGTCCTTTGGGGTTTTTAATGTCATTTATGGATTTATTGCTTTTTATTCCTTTTTATGTCTTTTAGGGGTTTTAGGGAATTTTATATTTTTTAGGGGTTTAGATTCATTTAGTGTTTTTTGAGTTTTAGGGTATTTTAGGGGGTTTTAGGGTTTTAGGGATTTTTAACGTTTTTAGTATCTTTTAGGGTTTTATAGAGTTTGTATGGCAATTATGGGTTTTACTGAATTTTATGGTTCTTTTAGGGTTTTGAGGGTTTTGAGTGTTTTGTGGGATTTTAGGATTTTTATGGTATTAATGGTTTTTATGGGTTTTAGGGTATATATATTTCAATGGTTTTTAGGGATTTTATGGTTTTAGGTATTTTATGGTTTTTGGGTTAAGGGTTTTAGTGGTTTTTAGTGTTTTACTGATTTATTAGGGGTTTATGGGTTTTATGGGTTTTAAGGGGGTTTTAGAGTTTTTTAGCATTTTTAGGACTTTAGGGGTTTGATGGTTTGTTTGGGATTTTCTGTTTATTTGGGGTTTTAGGTGTTTTAATTGTATTTAGGGGTTTTTTATACAAGGGTTTTTTATATATTTTTCTAATTTTTGTGTTTTTACTAATTATGATGATTTTTCGGTTTTTTGGGTGTTTTTTTAGAGTTTTAGGGGTTTTACTATCTTTTATGGTTTTTATGGGTAAAAAAGGATTTTAGAGTTGTTATGGATTTTTTGGAGTTTGGGTGATTTAGAGATATTTGTGGGTTTTTATGGATTTTTTTGGGTTTTGGGGTTTTTAGGATTTTTAATTTTTTTCGAGTTTTTATTATTTTTATGGGGTTTTAGGTTTTTTGTTATTTATGTGGGTTTTTGTGTGTTTACGGGTTTTAGGGAATTTATATTTTTTTTGGGATTTTATGGGTTTATGGGTCTTAGGGATTTTAAGGACATCTTTTGGGGTTTTTTTTGGGTTTTTAGGGGTTTTAGTGATTTTAATGTTTTTATGGGTTTTAGGTTTTTTAATGTTATAATTATTCTAATGATTTTTAGGATGGTTTAGGTGATTATGGTTTTAAGGGCCTTTTAGTATTTTTTATGGTTAATTAAGGACTTTTAGGGTTGTTTTGTGTTTTGAGGGTACTTTAGTGTTTTAGGGTTTTTAGGGCCTTTGGGGGGTTTTATAGTTTTTGGGGTCTGTAGGGATTTATGGGGTTTAAGGGGTTGTGGGGTTTCTATTGGGTTTTAAGTGGTTTAAATGGTTACTATATTATTTACAGTTTTTTGTAATTTTATTGTTTTTTAGGGTTTTATAAGTTTTAGGGTTATTGGTGTTTTAGGTATTTTAGTTAATTCTTAGGTTTTTCAGGGGTTTTTAGGTTTTTTAGGGATCCAACGATTTTCTGATTTATATGGTATTTTAGAATTTTATTAGTATTTTTCTGTGGTTTTATGTGTTTTATGTTTTTTAGGGTTTTGAGGATTTTGTTTAATTTTTAGTATATTGATGTTTTTGGGGGTTTTAGGGTTTTGGTTTTTATAGTATTTTCAGGGTTTTTCATTTTCTCAAGCTTTTGGGGTTTGAGGATTTTTAATAATTTTTATGGATTTTATGGTTTTACCAATTTTTGAGGTGTTTTAGGGTATTTAATTTTTTTAAGGGTATTTAAGGTTTTATTAGGGTTTTATAGTTTTTATAGGTTTATTGATCTTTTAGTGTTTTTGGGATTTTAGGGAATTTAATAATTTTTTAGGATTTTAGGGTTTTTAGTGTTTGATAGGGTTATTTAGGGTTTTAATTTTTGTTTTAAGGTATTTTATGTAACACCCCGAGCTTCCATGATACTCTTCTCATTCAATAATGCAATAGCTTGCATTGTACGCAACTTCGAGTTTTAACACACCGCAACTAATCAAAGTAGCCGTTATGAATAGTAATAACCACATTTTAAATTTATATAAATTTTATATTTCAAAATGGACTTCATTTTTGTATTCCTAATATTGAAAATAGCTTATGTTGAGTTTTTTGTAATTTTTTGAGAACATCCAAATTTTTATGAGTAGTGAAAAATACATAAAAACAAATTTTTTTATCAAAATAATTTATAGTGATAAATTATACAATTTAGTGGTTTTAAAGTATAATTAGAATATATTTTTACCATTTTATCCAATGGTGGTCATTAGAATTAATTTAACATTGAAATTGGACATAAACAATTGCCAGTCTTTTGATATAAATTGTTTCGTAAAAACACACTATTTGTTGTGACAACGGGAATTAATTATAAAATTAATTAATGAAACTTATATGTTTTGAATTTTGTAAAATAGACATCATTTTTGAATTCGGAATATCAATTATAGCTTAGGGTGAAATTTTGGCATTGTTCTGAAAAACTTCAATTTTTGATGAATAGTGAAACCACTAAGTGGTAGTTAAATAACTGATTTTTTGTTTAAATGAAATATTACCACTTCTGTGATTTGATTTTCAAAAATCCTAAATACATGGTTGTCATTAAGAAGTAAAATTTGGTTCAATGAGATTAAAATAATTTTTGGTGAATAGTAACTTTTAAGTTCTTAATCGCGATTAGAGGTAATTAGTGTAGTTTAAGGTAAAAATAATGTTTTAATAATATGAGATGAGCTTGACACATGTCCTACCCTCATTGGATGTGCCATGGCCGACCAAGACAATCCATGGGTCAACTTGGGGACCCCATGGAGCCACTTTAGTTGGAAAATGACATAAATACCTTTTATTTAATGTTAATGTAAAAAATGACACAAACATGAAATGTTTTACTAAAACAATTTTTACATGGGGTTATACAAGTCATTTTTTTGACTATAAATAGTCATTTGAAATCTACAAATATTTCCTACATCATACTATTTTTTTTATAATTTTTAGAAATTAAATAAATTAAATTATTTATGACATCATTATGATGCAGCGATGACCTCATTATTTATGATTTTAATAAAATGAAAAGATAATGTACAATCCAAGGCTTACACTTGTCCAAAAACTATTGTATGGGTATATTTCGAACCCTTATCACCTTATCCACGAATTATATAAGTTTGGGACCTTTAGAATCTGAAAAGCATTGTATAATAATGTAAAAGTTCTTTACATTCCAAGAGTGCCCCTCCTCTCCTCTTATAAAAGGCCCCCACCTCTACCACCTCTTTCACACTTTCAAGCCATTTGGCTCGGCCAAAATCTGCCCAAATACTCTCCCAACGTCCCTCCCTTACTCATAGAAGCCTCACTTTGGGTATAATTCTTCCCAAGGAAGCCTTTGGCTCAAATCAAAAAGAGTTACCCGTTTTTAAGGTAATGTCTTCTCTAATGTTGTTTTGTTTTATTTTTCTTCTCCAACCCCATAAACTCTTTTTATTAATTTCTTTTGTAACAACACCAGTATCCCCAATATACTGGGATGTTTTTATAAGAAGTCTTAGAGCTACACTTACACACACCAACATCTAATGGTCAAAGAACATACGGTTTCTGTGGATGGCGAATTTCTGCCTCACGAAATGATGATTGTTCAACACTCATATAACAGCTTCAAAGGTGGCCATTAAGATGTAACTATATTTATATATGATATATAATATGTTTATGTTTTACTTATGCTTCTGTATTTCTCATTTCTGGATTAATTTATGATTTCCATTATGGGTAAACGCGATAATTTCATTTTAGGAAGTGCGGACTACCGCCCCCTCAAAGTGATTTGAATCGTTAATGCCATATGTGGGATGTATAAAGGATGGAGTAAATGGTATTATACAATATATTATACTGGAATTATATTATACATTTATATCATTATGATTTCATTCCATTAAATATGAAATAGAAATGAAAGTAGTGTTCATGCGTACGTACGGCTTACCGTCTCCATGAACGGTGCATTTCATTTCTTACCTCTAAATGTTACGTAATATTATAAATGAATGTATATACTGGATATATATGATATATATGACATCTAAATCATGAATATAATTCTGGAGCTAATGGATATTCTACCACATAAACAACTTGTAATTATAAGAAGTTTATTGTTGACTCAAGTACCAAAGATCGACAAAACGACCGTTATTAACTTAAATAATTACATAATGTTAATATCATTGTAATATGTCATATAAAAAGGATAATGAAATTGAATATGGTTCTTAATAAGGTATATATTAACTCTAGTTTATTATTCAGGAGGTTAAATAATGGTTGAGTAAAGTCAGACACGAGGTAAGGGAACTTCTTAACCCAATTTCTATTCTTTGGGTTAATCTCCTACTTTCAAATTATGTCATGATATTATTATGTCCTATTTTGTATTTTTACGTTCTTTATGTGTACCTATAGTGAATACACATAAAAGATCTATTTTATTTTAAAAATGATCTTTTTAAGGACTTCTTCTCAATCTCCTTTCATTGAGGCATATTTGGTTTTTTACACAATTTTCTTTTATACAGTGTATAAACCCCATTGACTTTTATGTTTATTCAAAAGGAATCTTTTTATACGAATACTTTTGCTAAACGAAAAAAGGGAATGTTTTTCTTTCCGTACTTATGCGGCGACAACAACTTCTCCGCCACCGTGACCATTATTTGAGTTTCGGCTTCCTCTACAAGCCATCATTTTTTTAATGAAAAATAAATACAAAGTTTTAACTTTATTTTATTTTGGTATTGAAAATGGTTTTGAATGCATTTTTATCAATGTGTTGTATTGATATCTTGTGATTGAAATATGGAAATGTTATGTTTCCTTTATGCATGTTTTATGTGATACGATTATGTTATGGTTTATGATATGTTTAAACCTATTCATATGAGGAATGTATTGAACTTAATAAGTGATGGGTGGAGCCCGCTATAGCTCCTCGATGCATCGGTAGGCCTCATGAGACAACTAGACGTGGAATTGGCCAAGGCCCTTTCCCAATTTGATTTATGGTTTTGTCCTAGGCCTTAATCATTTTAGACGTCTTGGCCGAGGCCTTGACAAAATGTTTTAGAATGTCTG
Organism: Viscum album; assembly: GCA_963277665.1. NCBI lineage: Eukaryota > Viridiplantae > Streptophyta > Magnoliopsida > Santalales > Viscaceae > Viscum > Viscum album. The sequence goes on from OY728120.1 coordinate 2,123,236,052, forward strand.
GAATTATACATTCCCTCATTATGAAAGTGGTTATTGAAATTGCATGTGATTATTCGACCATTAGAATATCCATGTGAAGAAGTGAATGGCATTATCTCATTTTACTTTCTCCATATTATGTTGATGTTCAAGTTTAAAAGGATTTTGTTTTAGTTATACATTGCCTTAAATTTTTATGTTTATTTATGAAAGCTTCTGCAATATTGTTATCCTTACTGAGCATCTGAGCTCACCCCGTTCAATGTTTTAATATTTTTCCAGGATGTGAAGAAGTATTTTATGAATGACCTGCAAGGATAGTCAGAAGAGGATATGAGAGTGGACTATGGAGACTTTGTTATTGTAGTTTTTCACTTTATGATCTAATATAACGTTTACGAATGTATCTAGTGTTTCCAAGGCTACTAAACTAATCGGTCTTTCGAGACATGATCTTTTGTGATCATGCCAATGTTACGAAGTAATGCACCGACTCTGGGTAGCTGGGGTCGGGGTGTTACAGTTGGTATCAGAGGCAGTTTAGTACTAACCTTGGATGCTAAATTTAGATAAACTCTGATTAGAGCACATAGCCCAAAGATAGACTTTGAGGATTAGTATAGAAGAACTTCCTAGAATTTTGTTATTGTAGAGATTTTGTGAGTTTTCCGAGCAATACATCCCTATCTGGATACGAGCAGGTAGAGGCGGCCTTGGCACAGATGTACCTAGAGGTAAAACCCGAAAACACCGCTTTGAGCTAGACTCGATCGGGAACTGGTGCACGACAACGGGCCTTGCTGCACTCTTGGTTACGACACTCCCGGGGGATTTTCTTAGGATAATTCCCATTTTCTTTACAAACCATTATGTAGGGTTTATGAGTATATACTTCCTCAAAGAAAACATTCTTATGATTATGGATTATATCCATAAACCGTTCAATTTACATTAAGTATTTGACATGTTTGGAATTATTCATTGCAATTCATAAACTAACTTAGTTTATGCCATTGTATAGAAATGGTTGCGAGTAGAAGGAATGTGAACTCCATCAATACGTATGATCCAAAGAGTAAGAAGGATCATATCTTTCATGGTATTAAGCCAGCATTTAGAAGGGAAATATTCTCCCATGTGTTATCAACATATGAAGAAATAGTATCATGTGTTAATAAGATAAGTAGAGAATTCTATGAGTCTTATGGATTTGAAGGGATGAAAGAGAAGAAAGAGATGGAAGAGAGAATGATGGATAAAGGGACGAGGGAAAAGAAGAATTTTCCAATATGTGATAACTGTGGGAAGAAACACCTTGGAATTTTCCTGAAGGGAATGAGAGTTTGTTATAAGTGTAGAGAAAAAGGACACCAAGTGCGTGACTACAAGGGTAAGAAAAAGGTTTCAAATGTACAATGCTTCATCTGCAAGGAGTGGGGACACTACGCAAACCAATGTTCAAATCATCAGAGTATGCCCCAAATGATGTCATTGGATAATAATCAAGTTATGATGCTACCACAGATGAGGATGAATTATTAGAGTTATTATGTTGTTATTAAAGAATTTTGTAATTTGAGTGTTGTATCAATGATGTACTGGTTATAATAATTATGGAGTATATAAGGATTGTATTGCAGTACTATTTCATCTAGGACTTGAGATTGTGTGGAACCAAGAAATGTGACTCCATAGTAGGATAAATTTTTGAAAAATATATGGTTGAGAGAAAGATAAACCATAATATGGTTCTGATACCGAGATAGTGATTTTGGAATAAGACATGATTGATTCGGATAAATTATGTCGGATATTCTTAACATCCTTGAGACTGATTAATGATTTTTATACATTTTTGGATAGGAGTATATCGAGTTTTCTATAAGGAATAAGGGATCATGAATGTAATAAATAAGGATTTATGATAATTCAGTATGTTGCATTGTTTTAAAAGAATACATGATGAAGGTGTCCAATGTTGTTACGCAGAAAAAAAGGAGCTTCATTATGTTTACCTTCCTCATAAAATCTGGACTGTGAGTTGGACAGAAGTATTTTGGATAACTATAAAGGTTGGAATGGATTATATTTTACATTGGATACTATTGTTAAGGTTATTTTTGGATATTTATAAAAAGGACAACACGCAGACCGAGTGACAACCCATCGCGTTGGACAAAGATGTGGGAATAGAACCCACAACCATAGTGCGATTGTGATTAATCGCCTACCACTGGACTACGTGAAGTCCCTGGTTATTACAAAATAGTTTTTCTAATCTAAATGGTATGTGTTAACATTTGGAACCATATACAATTAGGATAAGTATAATATTTTTGAGTTCTATTATCTTTTTGAGTGAAAGATGAGTTGATGGTTGAAACTCTAATTTTCAAGCATAAATATATATATACCTATCTCTTATTCAATGAATAAATTAATTCATAAACTTTAGTAAAGGGATATTAAAACAAAAAAAATTTGTTATCCTAATACCTTATGTCTTTTTGAACGGATGATATTTTAAATCAACATAGATTGAAGGCTTTGAGGCCCTCAATTTGACAGTTGATTGTTATTGATGACCTCAATCACTCCCTACAAATATTTATGTATTTCCTCCAATTATATGTCTCTAATTGCCACCAATGTTGTCCTAATCGAGATCATAATTGGGTGGTGACTTTTTCATTTCCCTTTCCCTCTTATTAAGGCTAAATTTTATTAATCTTATTTCTGATGTGGGTTTTCCACAATGGTATTTTCTCTTTTCAACCATTTATTTTCAAAGAAAAAATTTAAAATTGCGAGGACGCAATTTATTGAAGGAGGGGAGAATGTAACACCCCGAGCTTCCATGATACTCTTCTCATTCAATAATGCAATAGCTTTCACTGTACACAACTTCGAGTTCTAACACACTGCAACTAATCAAAGTAGCCGTTATGAATAGTAATAACCACTTTTTAAATTTATAGAAATTTTATATTTCAAAATGGACTTCATTTTTGTATTCCTAAAATTGAAATTAGCTTCTGTTGAATTTTCTGTAATTTTTTGAGAACTTCCAAATTTTTATGAGTAGTGAAAAATACTTAAAAACAACTTTTTTAATCAAAATAATTTATAGTGATAAGTTATACTATTTAGTGGTTTTAAAGTATAATTAGAATATATTTTTACCATTTTATCCAATGGTGGTCATTATTATTAATTTAACATTGAAATTGGACATAAACAATTGCCAATCTTTTGATATAAATTGTTTCTTAAAAACACGCTATTTGTTGTGATAGCGGGAATTAATTATAAAATTAATTAATTCAACTTATATTTTTGGAATTTTGTAAAATAGACATCATTTTTGAATTTGGAATATCAATTATAGCTTAGGATGAAATTTTGGCATTGTTCTGAAAAACATAAATTTTTGATGAATAGTGAAACCACTAAGTGGTAGTTAAATAACAGATTTTTCGTTTAAATGAAATATTACCACTTATGTGATTTGATTTTCAAAAATCCGACATACATGGTTGTTATTAAGAAGTAAAATGTGGTTCAATGAGATTAAAATAATTTTTGGTGAATAGTAACTTTTAAGTTCTTAATCGCGATTAGAGGTAATTAGTGTAGTTTAAGGTAAAAATAATGTTTTAATAATATGAGATGAGCTTGACACATGTCCTAACCTCATTGGATGTGCCATGGCCGACCAATAAAATCCATGGGTCAACTTGGGAACCCCATGGAGCCACTTTAGTTGGAAAATGACATAAATACCTTTTATTTAATGTTAAAGTAAAAAATGACACAAACATGAAATGTTTTACTAAAACAATTTTTACATGGGGTTATACAAGTCATATTTTTGACTAGAAATAGTCATTTTAAATATAAAAAGATTTCTTACATCATAGTATTTTTTTATAATTTTTAGACATTAAATTAATTAAATTATTTATGACATAATTATGATGCAGCGATGACCTCATTATTTAACGATTTTAATAAAATGAAAAGATAATTTACAATACAAGGATTAAACTTGTCCAAAGTCTATTGGATGGGTAGACTTCGAACCCTTATCACCTTATCCACGGATTATATAAGTTTTGGACCTTTAGATTCCGAAAAGCATTGTATAATAATGTAAAAGTTCCTTACTTTCCAAGAGTGCCTCTCCTCTCCTCTTATAAAAGGCCCCCACCTCTACCACCTCATTCACACTATCGAGCCATTTGGCTCGGCCAACCTCTACCCAAATACTCTCCCAACTTACCTCCCTTACTCCGAGAAGCCTAACTTTGGGCAGAATTCTTCCCAAGGAAGCCTTTGGCTCAAATCAAAAAGAGTTACCCGTTTTTAAGGTAATGTCTTCTCTAATGTTGTTTTGTTTTATTTTTCTTCTCCAACCCCATAAAATCTTTTTATTCATTTATTTTGTAACAACACCAGTATCCTCAATATACTAGGATGTTTTTATAAGAAGTATTCGAGCTACACTTACACACACCTACATCTAATGGTTAAAGAACATACGGTTTCTGTGGATGGTGAATTTCTGCCTCACGAAATGATGATTGTTCAACACTCATATAACAACATCAAAGGTGGCCATTAAGATGTCACTATATTTATATATGATATATAATATGTTTATTTTTTACTTATGCTTCTGTATTACTCATTTATGGCATAATTTATGATTTACGTTATGGGTAAACGCGATAATTTCATTTCAGGAAGTGCGGACTACCGCCCCTTCAAAGTGATTTGAATCGTTAATGCCATATGTGGGATGTATAAAGGATGGAGTAAATGGTATTATACACTATATTATACTGGAATTTTATTATACATTTATATCATTATGATTTCATTCCATTAAATATGAAATAGAAATGAAAGTAGTGTTCATGCGTACGTACGGCTTACCGTCTCCATGAACGGTGCATTTCATTTCATACCTCTAAATGTTATGTAATATTATAAATGAATTTATATACTGGATATATATTATATATATGAAATCTAAATCATGAATATAATTCTGGAGATAATGGATATTCTACCACATAAACAACTTGTAATTATAAGAAGTTTATTGTTGACTCAAGTACCAAAGATCGACAAAACGACCGTTATTAACTTAAATAATTACATAATGTTCATATCATTGTAATAAGTGATATAAAATGGGTAATGAGATTGAAAATGGTTCTTAATAAGGTATATATTAACTCTAGTTTATTATTCCGGAGGTTAAAGAACGGTTGAGTCAAGTCAGACACGAGGTAAGGGAACTTCTTAACCCAATTTCTATTCTTTGGGTTAATCTCCTACTTTCAAATTATGTCATGATATTATTATGTACTATTTTGTATTTTTATGTTCTTTCTGTGTACCTATAGTGAATACACATAACAGATCTATTTTATTTTAAAAATGATCTTTTTAAGGACTTCGTCTCAATCTCCTTTCATTGAGGCATATTTGGTTTTATACACAATTTTTTTATACGGTGTATAAACACCTTTGAATTTTACGTTTATTCAAAATGAATCTTTTTATACAAAGACTTTTTCTAAATGACAAAAGGGAATGTTTTTCTTTCCGTACTTATGCGGCGACAATGACTTCTCCGCCGCCATGACCATTATTTGAGTTTCGACTTCCTCTACAAGCCATCATTTTTTTTAATAAAAAATAAATACAAAGTTTTAACTTTCTTTTATTTTGGTATTGAAATTGGTTTTGAAAGAGTTTTTATTAATGTGTTGTATTTATATCTTGTGATTGAAATGTGGAAATGTTATGTTTCCTTTATGCATGTTTTATGTGATACGATTATGTTATGGTTTATGATATGTTTAAACCTATTCATATGAGGAATGTATTGGACTCAATAAGTGACGGGTGGAGCCTGTTATAGCTCCTCGATGCATCGGTAGGTCTCATGAGACAACTAGACGTGGAATTGGCCGAGGCACTTTCCCAATTTGATTTATGGTTTTGGCCGAGGCCTTAATCATTTTAGACGTCTTGGCCGAGGCCTTGACAAAATGTTTCAGAATGTCTGGCATTATACATTCCCTCATTATGAAAGTGGTTATTGATATTGCATGTGATTATTCGACAAGTAGAATAACCATGTGAAGAAGTGAATGGCATTATCTCATTTTACTTTCGCCATATTATGTTGATGTTCAAGTTTAAAAGGCTTTTGTTTTAGTTATACATTGCCTTAAATTTTTATGTTTTTTATGAAAGCTTCCCCAATATTGTTATCCTTACTGAGCATCTGAGCTCACCCCTTTCAATGTTTTAATATTTTTCCAGGATGTGAAGAAGTATTTTATGAATGACCTGTAGGGATAGTCAGAGGAGGATATGAGAGTGGACTATGGAGACTTTGTTATTGTAGTTTTTCACTTTATGATGTAATGTAACGTTTACGAATGTATCTAGTGTTTCCAAGGCTACTAAACTAATCGGTCATTCGAGACATGATCTTTTGTGATCATACCAATGTTACGAAGTAATGCACTGACTCTGGGTAGCTGGGGTTAGGGCGTTACATTTTAGGTTTCTCATAGGATGTTTAGGGTTTTAGGAGCTTGTTTATTTATTAGGGTCTTTCGATTTTTTTAGATTTTGAGGGTTTTAAATTGTTTAATGTTATTTACGGACTTAATGGTTGATTTAGGGTTATTTAGTGTTTTAAAGGGGTTCTAGGGTTTTTAAAATATTTAGGGTTTTTATGGTTTCTAGGGTGTTTTAGTTTATCTTACTATTTTAGGAATTTTTGGTTATATTAGGGGGATTAGGGGGTTTTTAGGTGTTTTCTGGATTTTTTGGTTTGTAGGGGTTTTTAGGGGTTTTTGGGGTTTTTCAGGTTTTATGTGTGATAGGGGGTTTTGGGGGTTTTATTTTTTTTACGCAATTTTGGTATTTTTTTCGTTCTTTTAACTATTTTACTGTTTTAAGGTTTTAGGGATTTCTATGGGATTTCTATTTTTTAAGGGTTTTTATGATTTTTATTATTTTTAGGGGTTTTTATACATTTTTTGGAGGCTTTAGGGTTTTTAGTGTTTTGTGGGTTTTTATTATTTTTGATATTTTTATGCGCTTTAAGGATTTTAATGTGTTTATGGATTATAATGATTATTATAGTTTTTGGTTTTCTTGTTTTTTAGGGTTTTAGTGGCTTAAAGCGTTTTTGGGATTTCAGGGGTTTTAGGGTTTTTAGGGGCTTTTAGGATTTACTGTTTTTACTTTTTTATGGCCTTTGAATGTTTTTTTGGATTTTTCATGTCTTTTGGGGTTTTTAGGGGTTATTATATATTTTAATGTTTCTATTTTTCTTTCGTTTCCTTATATTTGTTGTGGTATTTTAGTGGTTTATAGTGTCTTTTATGGTTCATATAGTCTTTTAGAATTTTAAGTGTATTTTAGGGTCTTTTGCGGTTTTTAGTGATATCTTGCATTTTTAGGTCCTTTAGTGTTTTAGGGGTTTTATGATTTTTAGGGTATTTGTGATCTTTTAGGGTTTTTTGGTTTTTTAGGATTCTATGGTTTTAGGGTTTTAGGGTTTTAGGGTATATGGTTTTAAGGTATTTTGGGGTTTTTAGTGTCCAGTTGGGGTTTTTGGTTTCATTATGTTTTAAATGGTGTTTCATTATTTTGGAGTTCTTAGGGTTTTAATGGTTTTAAGGATTTGTAATGTTTTAGGGGTTTAAATTAATTTTAGAGATATTTAAGTTTTTTGGGGGTTTTTTTAGAGTTTCTAGGGATTTTTTGGTTTTGGGGGGTTTTAGGGGTTTTGTAGAAATTAATTATTTTATGGTTTAATGTTTACATAGGTATTTTGAGGGAGGTTATTTCTTTTTTAGGCTTATTTGGAATTTTGGGGCTTTTATGTGTTAGGGGGATGGGGTTAGGGTTTTTGTAGGATTTTATAGTTTTTCCTAAAATTTCTAGGGATATTTAGTGATTTTTGTGTTTGGTTGTTTTTCTCTGTATTGTTATTTTATGGTTTTATGGTTTTTAGGGAATTTTTGGGGTTTTAGGGTTTTAGGATTATTTTAGGGTTTCTAGGGTTTTTAGAGTATTCGATTTTTTAATGGTTTTCTAAGTTTTTTTTTGTTTTTTATGGTTTTATGGGGTTTAAGGAGTTTTTGGGTTCTTTTATATTTTTCATGAATTTTAGGAATATTTTAGGGGGTTTTAGGTTTCCATTATGGTTTTTATGGTTTCTATGGATTTTGGGTTTTTAGTAATTTTTGGGATATTAGGTGGTTTTTGGATTTTGTATCATTTTATGGGATCCGTATGATTTTTAGGAGATTCATGAAATATTAGGTATTATTAGTGTTTTTTAAGAAATTTAAATGTTTAAATGATTTTTGTGTTTTTAGGGGCTTTTAGGGTTTTTAGGGATTTTATGTTTTTCTAATGGGCTTTAGGGTTTTCTTTGGGACTACATAGTTGTTAGGATTTGGGTATTTTACTATGTTTTATTATTTTCTATGGATTTTATGGTTTTCAAAGGTTTTGAATAATTTTTTAACTAGTAGAATTTTGAACTTCTGAGTTGGGGTAAATACAGTGACTGCCATTTGGGGGTCGCTTTTATTTTTACACCCGAAACCTAATTCCCCCCCCTCCATTACCCTCCCCTACCCCGCGACCCAATCCCTCATTTCTCACTCCCCGGCCATGCGACCTCTCCCTGTTCACCCTCCTGGAAACCCTGATACCCTTGGGGACCTCGATCCCCACGCCTCCGCACTGCGCCCCCCACGACCCTGAGTCACCCTCACGACCCAGGAGACCCCACTCGTTGCCTTCGCGCTGCACCCCTTGTGACCCCAGTGACCCCGGTGACCCCGTGACCCCCACCCCCTTGCCTCTGCACTGCCCCCCCCCCCCCCCCCCAATGACTCCGAGACAACCTGGTGTTCCCAACCCCCCACCTCCGCGCTGGACAGTCCCGCGACCATTCACTCCCGGCCCCACTGCACCCCTCCAGTGAGTTGTATTTTATCCAAATTTTTCAATTATAAGGTTAATAATATCCAAAAAATTATCATTTTCTTAATTTATGACTCTTTTCATGTTATATATAATCATCTAATATTTTTTCTGATCAAAATATATACATGAATTGAAAACAGGACATAATAAATAACTATCAAATTTTTTTTTGTAACTTTAGACGTCCAAATCCTTTTCATTTTTATCTAATCCTATTTTTGATCACATCCATTCATTGTTAATATATTTGGTCCTCTTTAATTTCTGATATATCATCCCAATCTATTAAATATGAAAACCTATTTTTTATTTTTATCTTACTCTATTACTCCTTAGTTTTTTTCACCACACTATTTCGACCTCCAGTATAACATTCCTTCACAAACCTAATTATTTATATTTTCCTAAGTGTATCTAAAATTTATACTAGATATAATAGAAATTAAATGGATTAATAGTATTGATCCCTACATGACTACATCAACTTCTCTTGTTCCTTAAATAACCTCTTTACAATATAAAACTTTTTTTTGTATAACCTATATTTCATCATAAATAAATAATTATTTATGTTATAATGTGTATTTTTACTTATTTACTTTCTTTTTTGAACCACTCATGTACTTCATCCACTAGTTCCTCCTCTTTTAAGTCTGGTCATCAAACCCATGTCGTCTTGCTGTTGCGCCTTCATGGATAGAAATTGAGTCTCACCCCATTACCTATGGTTGATTCCTCTGTAGGTAAGTTATTTTTTGACTTCTACAATCTATTATGCAGGTTTTTTATTAAAATAGTATTTCTCAGAGAGACCACTCAGAGGGAATATTTTTTTATTCATGACTGAACCTTCAAGATTGGTTTTTTGTCCTTAAAAATAGATTTGAACTCATTGGTTTTTATGTTTCAATGATATTAGTTTTTTAGAATTTAAATAAGATATTTAAATTATTTTCATTCTATTAAATACATATATGGATAAGAGCGGGATTAATATGAATGATTGGGTTTCTTCTGAATATTATGAGGGGATTAAGGGATATATGGATTTCACCAATGGATTTACAAGAAATTTGATTAATTTTCCATGTAGAAAATGTGAAAATAGATATCTCTTCAAATGAGATAGTGTTATAGAACATCTATTTTTGAATGGGTTTTTGAAAAACTATTAGACATGGACACGTCATATTGAATTGTCTGTTTCATGTCATCAATTTTAAAATATTCATATATATATTGATTTTATAATTATTGATATGATGAACATAATGATCAAGGATATGATGCGTTAGTTTCTACCTGATGACAGTAATGTCGTAAATGAATACGTTGGATTGAGTAATCCTCGTTCTTCTGTAGATGGATATGCAATGAATTTATTTGAGATTCTCGACGATGCGCTTACAAAATTATATCATCGATGAACTAAATTTAGAAAATTGTCGTTCATCATTGAATTATTACACCTGAAGGCCTTGAACCAGTGGTTATACACCTCATTCGACATGTTTTTGGTATTGTGGAAAGAGGTACCCCCTACTAGAGTGAAGATTCTAGAGTCATTCTATTAAGATGGAAAGTTTAACGATCATCTTGGTTTTACATAAGATAAAATTGATGAGTGTCGCAATAATTGTATGCTGTTCAGAAAAGATCATGAACAATTAAATAATTCTACTATTTCTTATACATCTGAGTGGAAGTCCAATGAGATTAATCAAGGGAGTCAGGTTCTTCTTGGCAGAGTCTTGAATCAAGGGAAACAAGTCGGCACTAAGTAGATGGGTTATTTTCCACTAAAACTGATAGCATAGAGATTATTCATATCAATTAAAATGGATAAATTGATGACTTGGAATTCATAGAGAAACAAACAGGTTTATAAATTAGCTCACCCAACATATTTCTTGGCATTGAAATTGTTTTATCAAAGGCACCCAAACTTTTCCCGGGATGATTGTAATGTTCAATTGGGTTTGGAAATAGATGGATTTAACCCCTTTAATTCCATGGTTGGTGAAACACGTAGTATGTGTCTAGTGGTGTTGGTTCCATACAACCTTCTCCCATGGGTATGTATGAAACTATCATTTTTGTTACTATCGATTATAATTGATAGATCGGGGGGACGTGGTGATAAAATCCTTGTTTATATGCACCCTTTGATTGATCAGCTGGAAGAATTTTTGGCCGATGGTGTAATGACTTTTGACTCTACAGCTAATGAAATTCTTAAACTCTTTCCCACTTTGTTATGTACAATTAATGATTTCCTAGTGAATGTTAACTTATCTGGTTGGAGTACAAAAGGAGAATTCACCTTCCCTTATTGTAATATGAGTACGAAATCTATATGGATTAAGAACTATTGAATGTGGTCATATATTTGTCACAAAAGCTTTCTTCCACCATTGCACAGGTTCAGAAAAGACCGTGTGCCATTTTATGGTAATAGAGAGTATGAACCATCACGACAAATAATTTTTGGGTTTCAAATTTGTGCACACTAGATCAAGAAAACATCTGTACAATGTATGATTTTCACAATTTATTGGCACCTACATTGCCTTCTATTCCTACAACAAATAGACAACGCAGTCATAATTGGAACAAACAGAGTATTTTTTTTGAATTGCCTTATTAGAAATATAACATTTTAAGACATAATTTGGATCTGATTCACATTGAAAAAAATGTTTGTGATAATATATCGTGCCCCATTTTAGGCGTCAAGGGGAAATCAATGGATAGTGGTAATGCTCAACGTGATTTGCAAGAAATGGGAATGAGAAAACCATGACATTTACAATTGCATGAAGGTAATCAGGAATACATGCCTTTTGCACAGTACACACTGAGTAAAGAAGAGAAAAAAATTATATCAATTTTGAATACCATTATGGTGCCAGATGGTTATTTATCTAATATTTCCAAGCATTTCAATATGATGATCATAACATTACAGGGGTTGAAAAGTCATGCTAATCATATTCTACTTCAACAGTTAATTCCATTAGAAATTTTTTATGGCTTACATACCCAGCTTACTGATCCATTGTTTTAAGTTTCTAATTTTTTCAGACAGCTCTGTTCAGGAAATCATTGCATTAGTGATTTGAAAAAGTAACAGGATAAGATTTTAAATGTACAATGTCACCTAAGGAAACTATTCCCACCAGTTTTTTTGATGTCATGGTTCACTGGACTGTGCATTTATCTATTGAAGTCATTGCTATTGGTCCTATGAAATTCAGGTGGATGTATCCAATAGAGTGATAATTAAATACACTGAAATGGTATGTGCACAAAAAATATCATTAGGAAACTTCAATTTAAATGATATAATTAATGGATGATTGTACTGATATTTGTACTTCATATATTGATTAGGTTGAAACAAAGATAGATAATCCCTTGTTGAATAACGAGGGTCCAATTGAAGATGCAAAAACGTTTGATATGCACAATGATGAGGGGGTTCAGGCTCATCAATATGTGTTGTTCAATACTCCATTAGCTATGCCACTAATATAGTATGTTACATAGTTTATGTGTCATCTATTTCTATATTTATTTTATTACTTACCTTTTATTATGTTGTGGTTTAGCACACATATTGCTAAGTTGAAATGTGAAAGGCCCCGTGAAACTGACAATTAAGTCCAAAAACATAATTTCATCACATTTCATGAGTGGTTCAAGACTCATGTACGTATAAATAATTGCTTTAATATTTTAACTGTGCAATTAATAGTATTTTCACAATCCATTAACCAATGAACGATTTGAAAGTTGCATATTCAAGAGATATGTCATTTAAGTACCCATACTGTGAGCCAAGAACTCAAACAACTAGCTGATGGCCCATTTATTACATCTCAACACTATATGTCTTTGGTTTCTAATGGATTCCGATATCATATTAGAGATGTTGGCATGAATCGGGCCACACAATATAGTGGTGTTGGTTATTCTTTTATAGGTGTGAGTTATTATTATGGATTGTGGGGAGATATTATTGAGGATATTTATGGCCATGGATTAAAACACATATTGTTAAGGTGTAATTGGGCCGATCCGATTCGTGGAATGAAAGTTGATAACTTCCAATTTACGTTAGTATACAGTAACAATATGTTGTATAAAGATGATCAAGTACGCATTGAGCCCTTCATATTAACATTGTAGGCAGATAAACTTTACATTGTCGGTATTGATTCTGAATGGAATGTTGGGGTGAAAATTTCTAGAAGATGGGTGTTTCTGATTTGATCAAGAGGAACCATATTTTGTCGCATTTCCTGATCAAACAATTGATTAAACAACTATTTTTGTACGAGATGAAGATATACAATGGGCCTGAGAGATAATATAAGGAGATAAAATACACTTGCATGATTAGTGAAAATTTTAATTATTTCCCCATATTTTTTGTAAAAATATTTATGAGATAAATATTTATAAAAAATTGCATTATTTAAATATAATATTTTTTAATGTAGGTATGTCACAGTTTGATCAGAGTGGTTCACCTGTTGTTGTTGGTATATATGTATTCATTTTTCAAAATTAATTGATTGTAATTTTCTATGTTTAGTTCCCTCACTATTTCTAATTTTTAATTAAAAATTCAGTTATATTGTAATTGAATTATGAATTTATCTTTATAAGGATCTAGTGCATCTTCCAAAAGATGCATAGGTCCTGGTAGTGTGGTTCTATCTAGGAACTCTAGAGCCCGATTAGAAATGTTATTTGATGACACATTCTTCCCAGTCATACAAGGTGCTACTATATTGTTTTTTCAGTTTGGGAATATGATACAAGACCCACATAGATTCCCCCTAAAGAATCATGATTGGAATTCTTTCCCCCATGATATGATTGAAAGATTATGGAGTGAGGTTCATGTAAATTCAATGTTTAATTTTTCATGATATTATTTTTATTATTGTTTCATCTACTGACTATTTTTTTAGAGGATAATTTGACATCATTTACAGATGAGTTTCAGGCAATATTTATGGACAAAATCTGAAAATTATATAAGGTTTACAAGGGAAGGGTGAAAATATATCACTATATACTATTTGTGGGCGTGCCAATCATTCTACAGTGAGTCCCTCTGGGCATTCTTCCCACGCAGTCCCAGGATTTGGTTGCGTTTTAGTCTAGTGAGGTAACGATGATATGATTTATTTCTTTTAATCTATAAATGATTAATAATTTATATGTCTATTAACTGAATACATTTAATGTAGACTGAGTCTGCTCATCATTCACGTAATCAGGTGATATAGGGAACACCGTCCAGACATTGAACTTGAAATGTGTCACAGCTCAGATAAGATGTAAGTTTAGAATTTACTATTTATTCATATATTAAAAATATTGTAGTAAATCATAGTGAATCCCTTTATTATAGTCACATTAATGAGATCAGTCGATCGATCAGATGTCCATATGGGTGAGGAATCATAGGGTTTGAGATCCTAATATTGATGGTTAAATGTTAAGAAAAATATTTACTAATAATTGTAATCTTATTTTACAAAAATTAGTCATATTTGTTCATTGATTTATTATATGCTGCAGGATCAGTTTAATGCTCAGTTAGAAGAGTTTCCAAAGGAGAAATGGCATAGTACTATGCATAGAGATGATATATTTCTGTGTGTCATGGGGTGTGACGGTCATGGTTATTCCATCACTTATGGTGGTGGTGTCCCACGGCGTGCAGTTGTTAGAGCAGAGGTGATGGGTGCATGCAGAGATGCAGAGATGCACAAACATACTAAGATAGAACTGCCATATAGGCTGTGCAATAGAATATGGGTGGCAGTTTCAGCAGTTACATACAGAGTAAGAGGAGAGATTATCACAGATGTGGGGATGTATCGATGAAGTGATCACACAACATCCAGTTGATGGTACACAAGTGGCATCATAGGTAAACAATATAACAAACCATACTCATATTGAATTCTATTGATATATGCTGAAGATACATAATATTGATATATATTGTAGGCTCTAGATATAGCCGGTGGACATCATAGTGATATTGGTGATCCAGATGAGGATGAACATGCATGAGGTAATTTACATTACCATTTTAATATCATAATTGAATTAGGAAAAAATAATTATTCTCAAACCTTTAGATTTAATTATAAGTATGTGTTTTCTTGTTTTAATTCATGTGATTTAATTCATTCTTTTAATGTTTACCTGATTGTTAATTATTATATATTACATAACAATTCAATTAATTAACATGACAACCACTGGTGAGTGAATTGTAAAATGGTCAGGTAGACGACACGTCAATCGGACACGTGGTTTGCATGGTACGGCTAAATATGTGTTTTTAAGAGTTTGGCGTGCTTGAAAAAGGTTCATGGGGTGGTCAAAACTAGCCGAATGTCCTCTGAATTCCATGAAATTAGGCGACAATAACATAAGAGTGAATTGTGAAATGTTCTAGAAGTCCACACGTTATTGGCAGGTGTCGTGTGACCACAGTGTTCGGAAATAAACTTCTTGATGCCATAAACGGCCAAAACAGGCGTCTAACGGTCAAATGAAAACCAAATGACATCAGAATGACATGAAATCACAGTAAAATATTCTAATTATTTTCCATGATGTGTACGCAGAAACGAAATGTCAATCGGACGTGGGATTTTCATGGTATGACAGAATATGTGTGTTTTCTATGTTTGGAACCCTTGAAAAAGGTGTGTGGGGTGGTCAAAACTGGCCGAACGACCTCAGAATTCCATGAAATCAGGAGAAAAATAGGCTAGTGAATTGTTAAATGGTCAGGAATATCACACATCAATCAGAGGTGTTATGTGACAGCAGTGACTGAAAATGCACTTCGGGTGCCATAATGGACAAAAAATAGGTGTTTAACGGTCAAATGTATATATCAGTAAGGAAATGGGAAAACATTTTCATGGATTTTGTTGCGGAACTCCTCAATACGTCGAATCTCTATAATGTTATTTTTTTTGTCAATCGTTATTCAAATTTAGTGCATTTTATCCTTATTGATAAATATTTCTCTCTTGACCAACTCTCCTTGATATAAGAGAATTGGTATGACTCTATGGGGGGAATGTTTTTAATGTATCTAATCAAGATCCAATGTTATGATAGTTTTATGTAGAAATAATGAGAATGAGATGGGTACATATTTGATTTACAATGATGCTTATCATGCATAGATTGATGGTTGGTCTTAGAGGACTTTCCAAATTCCGGAGGTTATGCTAAAATCTTAGTTGATGGAATTTCAAGGAAATTGGTTTCAACACCTCCACTTTGTAGAGTTCTCATATTACATCAACATTAATTATTGTATTCAGATGGAACCATATGAATTTGTATATTGTAAGATATGTAGGACTCCAATATGGTTGGATTAAGTTTGAGAGAGGTAATAAATATGGCCTGACATTGTCCAAGAATCAATGGAGATGGTTCAAACCATTAAGTGACATGTGAAAGAAACACAAAATTGATATAAGAGTTATTTAAATAATCATGACGTGTATGTAGAGATGGAACGTCAATCGGATGTGGGGTTTGCATGGTACCATTGAATATGTGTGTTTTTAGTGTTTGGCGTGCTTGAAAAAGGTGTGTGGGGTGTTTAAAACCGGCTGAACAACATTAGAATTCCAGGAAAGAAAGATTCAAAAAAATAGGAAATAGAATTTTGAAATGGTTGGGTAGATGAAAAGTCATTCAGAGGTGTCATGTGACAATGGTGACTGAAAACGCAGTTCTGGTGCCATAAATGACCAAAACGGGCATTTAACAGTCAAAAGAATACTTAACGACATTAGAATGACTTGAAATAAAATAAAAATATTCTAGTTATTATGTGTGACATGTAACCAGAGACAGAACATCAATCGAACATGCGGTTTGCATGGTACGGTTGAATATGTGTTTTTTAGGTGTTCGGAGCGCTTGAGAAAGGTGCATGAGGTGGTCAAAACCAGTCGAATGACCTTGGAATGCCATGAAATCCAGAGAAAACAACCAGAGAGTGAATTCTGATATGTTCGGGAAAACCACACGAAAATTAGAGGTGTCATGTGACATCGGGTGACCAAAAATGAACTCTTGGTGCCATAAACGACCAAAACTAGCGTTTAACATTCAAATGCATACCGAATGTCATCAAAAAGACTTGAAATCATAGGAAAAATTCTAATTATTATCCGTGACATGTATGAGGAGATAACACATCAATCGGACATGCGGTTTGTGTTGTATGACTGAATATGTGTGTTTTTTGTGATTGGATGGCATGAAAAAGGTGTGTGGGTGGTCAAAACTGGCCGAACAACCATAGAATTCCATGAAATCAGGATACAAAAACCGGAGAGTGAATTTTGAAATGGTTGGGCACATGACACTTCAATCAGAGGTGTTGTGTGACCGCAATGACTGAAAATGCACTTCTGGTGCCATAAACGACCAAAATAGGAGTCTAACGGTAAAATGCATACAGAACGACATCGGAATAACATGAAATACTAGTAAAATAGATTAATTATTATATGTGATGTGTAAGAAAATACAAAACCTCAATTAGACAAGCAGTTTGTGCGGTACAACTGAGTATAAGTGTTTTCTGTGTTTTCCACGATTGAAAAATGTGTGTGGGGTGGTCAAAACCAGCCGAATGAATTTGTAATTCCATGAGATCAGGTGACAACAAATGGAGAGTGAATTGTGAAATTTTAAGGTAGACCACACTTCAATCGGAGGTGTCGTGTGACCGTGGTGACCAAAAAAACATTTTCGATGCCATAAGCGACCAAAATGGGCTTTTAACAGTCAAATGCATAATGAACGACATCAGAATGACTAAAAATCACAAGAAAGCATTCAAATTATTATCCTTGATATGTACACAGAGACAAAACATCAATCAGTTGTGCGGTTTGAGTGGTATGACTGAATATTTAAATTTTTTTGTGATTGAAGCACTTGATAAGGGATTGTTGGGTGGTCAAAACCAGCCGAACGATCTTGGAATTCCATGAAATCAGGAGACAACAACTTGAGAGTGAATTTAGAAATGGTTAGGTAGACCACAGATCATTCGGAGGTGTCGTGTGATGGCAGTGACAGAAAATGAACTTTTGGTGCCATAAATGAACAAAACGTGTGTTTAACAGTCAAATAAATTCCGAACAATATAAGAATGACATGAAATCACAAGAAAATATTCTAATGGTTATCTGTGATGTTTACACGGAGACGTAATGTCAATCAGACATGCGATTTGTGTAGTACGTCTAAAAATGTGTTTTTAGGTGTTTGAAGCTCTTCTCAAAGGTGCGTGGGATGGTCAAAGCTGACCAAACAACCTCAGATTTCCATGAAATCAAGAGAAAACAAATGAAGAGTTAATTGTAAAATGTTCGGGAAGATCACACATCTATCAGAGGAGTCGTGTGACCGCAGTGACTGAAAATGCACTTCCACTGCCATAAAAAACCAAAACAAGAGCTTAAAGGTCAAATGAATATCAAATGACATCAGAATGACTTGAAATCACAGGAAAACATTCTAATTATTATACATGAAATGTACATAGAGAATACATGTCAATTGGATGTGTGGTTTGCGTGGTATGGTTGAATATTTGTGTTTTTGGTGTTTGTCGTGCTAGAAAATGGTGTGTGTGGTAGTCAAAACTTGCTGAAAGACCTTGGAATGTCATATAATCAGGAGATAACAACCAGCATGTGAATTGAAAAATAGCGGGCTGACGACACATCAATCGGAGGGGTCCTGTGACCGCGGTGACCAAAAAAGCACTTCTAGTGCCATAAATGACAAAAGCAGGCATCTAACGGTTAAATGCATACCAGAAGACACAGAAATGACTTGAAATCATAAGAAAACATTCTAAATATTTTTTTTGATGTGTATGCGGAGACGTCACATTAATCGGATGTGTGATTTGGGCATTACGACTGAATATGTGGGTTTTCAGTGTTTGGTGTGCTTGAAAATGGTGTGTGGGTGGTCAAAACTGTCCAAACGACCACAGAATGCAATGAAATCTGGCAAAAACAACCGGCGAGTGAATTGTGAAATAGTCGGGTAGACCACTTGTCAATCGGAGGTGTCATGTGACTATGGTGACCGAAAATGTAGTTCTGGTGCCACAAACGATGAAATCATGCATTTAACTATCAAATGCATACCGAATGAAAACGAAATCACTTTAAATCATAAGAAAAAATTATAATTATTATATGTGACATGTACACAAAGTCAAAATGTCAATCAGACATGCAGTATGTGCAGTACGTATGAATATGTGTTTTTTCAGTGTTTGGAGCGCTTGAGAATGGTGTGTGGGGTGGTCCAAACTGGCCGAACGACCTCAAAATTCCATGAAATCAGGCGACAACTTCTAGAGAGTGAATTGTGAAATGGTCTGGCTTAAAACACGTCATTCAGTGGTTTCATGTGACCGCAGTGACTAAAAATGCACTTCAGGTGCCATAAACGTCCTAAACACGCGTTTATGGTCAAATTCATACCAAATGACATCAAAATGACTTGAAATTACAGGGAAAATTTCTAATTATTTTCCAT
Source organism: Viscum album (assembly GCA_963277665.1). NCBI lineage: Eukaryota > Viridiplantae > Streptophyta > Magnoliopsida > Santalales > Viscaceae > Viscum > Viscum album. Next base: position 2,123,255,711 of record OY728120.1, read on the forward strand.
GACATGTGTTAGTATAAGACACATCAATAGGAAATGTGTTCTGATTAAAACCATAGGGTTAATGATTTTACATTTTTAAAAAGGTATTCAAAATTATTAATATATTTTCAAAATATAATACAATGGATCTGTTATAGTAAGATTGAATTGAAATATATGTTATTGCATTTCAATTATTTTTTGGTTGTTTTTTTTAGTATTAATTTTTTTATTAAATTTTGTAATGTAGTTATATTCGATGATGGATGTGGATGTTTGGAAGATGATGAGATGAAGAGATATTTCCGCGTATGAGTTTAGATATTCTGGAAAAGTTTATTTTTTAGTGATTTTTAATATAGGATATTTTTTGTATTGCTCTCACTTTTTAAAAAAAATTAAAAAAGACTATAGTGACTGCCAATTGGCAGTCGGTATAGGGGATATTGGCAGCACCTAAAGGGACTGCCATTTGGCGATTGTTGTAGCCAAATCCGAAATGGAAATTAGTGTCTACTATTTGGCAGATGCTTTAGCAACTGCTGATATCACCTATAGTGACTGCCAAATGGATGTCTCTATATCCCATTACGGCTTGTCTACAACATCCGCTAGATGGAGGATGATATTTTAAACAACGATGGGCCTAAATAGTCTGTCATTTGGTGGATGCTAGGCGGCCGCTAAAGGCCTTTAGAGATCACATTTGGAGGTCGCTATAAGCCTTTATTTTACTAGTGTTTGGGGTTTTTAAAGAGGGTTTTATGATTTTTTTAGTATTTTTAGGGATCCTAGGGTATTTTCATTTTTTTAGAATTTTAGGGTTTTGATTTTTTTAATAGGTTTACAGGTTTTTGGGTATACGGTCTATGGTATAGGGTTTACAATGTAGGGTGTATTTTTTAGGTTGTCGTGAATAGTTTTTTGGGTGTGGGGTATAGGGTTTTGGGTAAAGTGTTTTGGGTGTAGGGAATAAGGTTTAGGGTTTAGGGTGTAGGGTTTAGGGCCTTCGTTTTAGGATTTATAGTTTAGGGCATAAGTTATAGAGTTTATGGTGTAGGGTTTGGGGTTTATGGTGTAGGTTATATGGTTTAGGATATAGTGTTTAGGGTTTGGGTGTAGGATATAGGGTTTAGGATGTAGGTTTTAGGGTTTAGGGTGTGGGTATATGATTTAAGGTGAAGGGTTTGGGGTTTAGGGTTCATGATATATGGCATAGTGTGTATGTTTTTTAGTTTTGGTTATAGGGATTAAGGTTAAGGGTTTGGGGTTTAGTGTGTTGGGTGTTGGGTTTTTGGTGTATGGTTTAGGCTTTTAGTTTTAGCGTTTTGGGTTTTGGGTTGTGGGTTTACTGTTCATGTTATAGGATCTATGGTGTAGGTTTAAGGGTTTTGGGCGTACTGTATATGGTTTTTAGTGTAGGTTATTGTGTTTAGGGTGTAGGGTATAAGGTATTGTGTGTTGGGATTATGGTTTACAATGTATGGTTTATGGTTTGTGGCATAGGGTTAGGGGTCTACATTGTAGAGTAATGGGTTCAGGGTGTAGGGTTTAGTGTTTAGGGTGTTTGATATATTTGGTTTATAGTTTAGGGTTTAGGATTATGATGTATGGTTTAGGTACCAGGGTCAAGGATTTTGGGTTTTGAGTGTAGGGTATATGGTTTGGTGCATAGGGTTTATAGTTTATTGTGTATGCTATAGGATTTAGTGTGTAGGGATTTGGGTATAGGGAATACGTTTTATGGTGTAGGGTGAAGGGTTTAGGGTGTCAGATTTAGATTTTAGGATTTATGTAGCAGGGTATATGATTTAGGGAGTATGGTACATGTTTTAGGGATTTGGTTATATTGTCTAGGGTGTATGGTATAAGGTTTAGGGTGTAGAGATTAAGGTTTAATGTTTTTGGTATACGGTTTATGGTGTAGGGTTTAGGTTTTGAGGTGTCGATTTTTGGGTTTAGGGTTTATGGATTTGTGTTTTGGGTGAAGGGTGTAGTGTTTAGGGAATAGTTAGTAGGTTTTAAGGTATACGATATAGGGTTTAGGGTAAAGGGTTTCAGGTTTAGGGTCTAGTATATTGGGTTTAGGGTTTAGTTTATATGGTTTTTGGTGTAGGGTTTAGCATTTAAGGTTCATGGTATAGAGATTAGGGTATAGTATTTTGGATTTATGGTGTTAGGTAAATGGTTTAAGGTGTAGGGTGTAGGTTTCAGGGTGTAGACGATATGGTTTATATACTTTGTTATAGGGTTTAGGTTATAGAGTGTAAAGTTTTAGGTGTTGGGATTAGGGTTTGGGGTGTAGGGTATGGGGTTTAGGTTGTAGGGTTTAGAGTTTAGGGTCTGGATATAGCTTTTATGAGGTAATTGTTATGGTCTATCATGTATGGTATAGGGTTTTGGGTGCATGTTTTAGGGTATAGGGTATACGGTATATGGTTTTGGGTGTATGGTTTTGGTATTTTCTAGTAGTTCTTCTGTTTTTCGGTGTAAGGTATAAGGTTTAGGGTGTAGGGTTTATGTATTTTTTGTATTTAAGGAATTTTTAGTGGTTTTCAAGTTTAATGGTTATTTATAGTTTTTATGGGTTTTTTGGTTTTAGTGTTTTTAGGGTTTTTAGGGGATTTTTGGTATTTAATGGTTTTCATAGTTTTTTAGAGTTTTTGGTGTTTTTATTGGTTTTTAGGGGTTTTTATTGTTTTTAGGGATTTTGGTGCTTTAAGGATTTTAAGACATTTAAGTCTTTTTTTGTTTGTTTGGGTTTTTAGGGTCTTTATAGTTTTTTTGTTTGTTGTGGTTTTAATGTTTTTTTATTTTTTGGGGTTTTTGTAATTTTAGGGGGTTTTTGGTAGTTTAAGGTTTTTTAGTATTTTAAATGAATTTAGGGGTTTTATGGTTTTTTATAGTTTTTGGGTTTTTATATTTTTTTAATGGGTATTAGTGTTTTTGTGTTTTCAAGGGTGTTTAAGCATTTTTTAGTGTATTTTAGGGTTTTTATAATGTTTTTTAGGTTTTAGGGTTTTGGAGGTTTTGGGGGGTTTTAGGGACTTTTTGGGTTTTCAGATTTAGGGTCTCATAGATGTTTTAAGGGTTTTTAGGATTTTTATGGTCTCATAGGTTCTTTTAGGTTTTTGGGTTATTAATTTTTTTTTGTTTTTTAATTGTTTTAGGGATTTTTTTTGTTGATATGTTTTAGTGTTTTAGGGTTTGTTAGGGTTTTATGGGTTTAAGTATTTTTTGGGTTTTTTGGGGTTTTTCTAGTTTTTAGTGTCCTAAGAAATTTTTTCAGATATTGTTTTGGTTTTTTGGGAGTTTTTATTGGTTTTGGGTGTGTTTAATTTTTTTTGGGGGGTGGGGGGGTTTGGGAAAATAACGTTCGGGACCAAACATTTTTGGCCCCCCAAATTAATTAAAAAATGAAATAAGGAAAATAATTACAAATAGGGCTTACGAAAATGGGTGTCCAAATCACCATTTATATCAAAATCCACATAGTATGAATAGAAGGGTGGGGTGGTAAAATATCATGCTAATCACCTTTCCACGACTACCCACTTGGATAATTAATCTGCCATAGAGTTCACCTCTTAATAATCATGCATGGCATTGAGAGTGAGGTACTCCAAAATCTCAAGTCATTCAATCCATTGAGGGATAATCCTACAATGAACTCTCCAAGACATGTGCTTGACAACATCAACCACAAGCATCAAATTAGATTCAATCCATAGTGACTTCCACCCATATTGGGCCACAAATTTGACTGCCTTCATCATTACCCAGAGATCATCTTCATAAGTACAGTCGTCACCAATAAAATGATAGAATAATCCTTCCACAAAGCCTCTATGCCTGCAGAAAACAATGACACGCCTCGAGGGACCCGGTGCTCCCAAAACCCAACTGACCACATTAAATATGATCCAAGAGGAAATCGTGGGGATCTAATGGATAGACTTGAGAAGATATGGTTATTTGTCCTTAAATTAATTCCATTAAATCACAAGGAAATGAGATCATTATCATCCTTATCCATCGAGCCAGTCTGGATTTAGGATGCCACATGTACACCATTATAAATCATCTTGACCCCTCTATGAAAATATATATGTTCCCTATTTAAGGTGGATGCATTTTGGGGTTCCCTTAAATATGAAATAAGATTAGCATTTGTAGTGAGCCAGATGTTATGAACCAGCTTGGTGAATTCCCATTATGTGAGATAGCTCATCATGTCAAAGAATGGCCTCATCATACATAGATGTAACCCTAAATGCAGCTGCAAGTACTCCCAAAAAGCAGATGCCAATATGCATTGAAAAAAGGTATATTGTATGTTTTCATTTGCCTGAAGACTATTTAAACAAGTTGAATCCATGTTGTAACCATCATTCTTCAAATAATAATGTATTGGGAGTCTGTTATTCCACAGTTTTCATAGCATCAATTTATTTTTTGGTGGAATAAATGTCCTCTTAAAACATGAGATCCAAGATAGAGGAATATTACCCCAAGAACACTTGTGATGGTAGAAATCCCTCATGTTATGGTGACCAACCATATTGGGTTTCCCGATGAGGGTGTCAGTGTCAAAAAACACATACCTCTAAATCTACAACATAATATCCTTTGGGAGGATAACCATAGAGTATACCAATCATTTGAGGTTGGAAATATACATTCCTTTTAAATCAGGTGGAGGTGACACATAATCAATAAGAGGCCTTCCCATCAAGACATTAGACCAACAGTTTAGATAGGATTTCATTGAAACAAACAATTAAAAATGGGTTGTAATTTCACTGTATGATATTTTGATTGATGACTAGATAGAGGAGGGAATATATCCTATGTATCAATAACATATTTTCCACACAAAACCTTACTGAATTAATCCATGTACATCATCCTTTAAATCAAACAAGCTCTATTAAAACCATGGAATAAGGGCATCATTAAACCTCGTGAGTTCATTAACGCCAAGCCCCCCAGATCTGTTGGCTTAGTGCAGTCTTTCCAAGCCACCGAGACTAGCTTCCGCTCACTAGTTAATCTAATACAAGCAATGTTACTAATCATTCCCTATAGGCTTTTGACAAGATTAACTGACCATCTATAAATGGAGGAAACATGCACGAACATAGTGGTGATAACCTAGTTGATTAGGCAGAACCTTCACAGATGTGAAAGACACTTTCCTTTCCATTTACCTATATATATTGTGATTTTTATTTCTATACTCTTAGATGGAAGCTCTTAACCCTTCACCTAAATTGTGGATCCCCATAAAAAATGGGGAGTAATCCCCTCTTCACCCCAAGGGACCTCATGAACCACAATTTTATGGATAGTGAATCCCCTTTACCAAATACAATTAAGGATTTTCTTGAACTAATTGATTTTCCAGACACACATTCATAATTAAGGAAGATAATATTCATTGAAGATAGAGTATGCTTGTTAGATTTACCAAAAAATATAATTCCATCAGCATACCAATGATGGTGGGAAGAAACATACAGATCTTTACCTTCCTTTAGAGGATTATAAAGTCCACCCTACACAAAATCAATGATACACCTAATCAAATAATCCTTATAAATCCCAAAATGAGTACTTGAGATAGGATCCCCCTACCTAACTCTCCATGAGATTATTGAAATAATTCTTTTGGGGATCCTTTGATAAGAATGGATACATGAACATTGGACAATATAGAGTTTACCACCTTGATGAGCTTCACGAAGAACCATATTTCATAAGAACTTTGAAGATAAAGCTCCACTTGATCATGACAAAATCCTTTCAGATATAAAATTACATGAAAAAATTACCATGCTTCATGGGCCTCCTCATAATTTTAATACCCTCCAAGGATGTAAAGAAGAAATTTTGGATATTCATCCTATAGAAGAACCCAAATTGACTCGGGTTAATCAGATCACTATAAAACATCCCCATCCCAATTACAAGAATAATTATATCATTATTGGGGATATTTTTTCTTATATAAATCGGCAAAAAGTCCCCTATATCAATAGAATTATCCTTTTAGGGTCCTAGGAAATGAAATTATAGTTGGTTTCATGCGGGAAGGAGCTAGAGGGGAAACATTCTCTAATTGAATTTGTAATCTCAACATGCCTGATATCCTAATAAAACCTAAATAATTTGTTACTAAAACCATCCTGGTCCACTGCACTTTCTAGGTTCAAAGAGAACAATGTAGATATGGATTCCTATTTAAAAGGATAATCCATTAAAACCTAGTTTTTATGATTCTCTATACCTGGAATGATGATTTTAGAAAGAGGGAGGGAGTGGTCACCACTATCATCATTTTACAACACCTTAAAATATTCCACCACCACATTGGAAACATCCAATATTGATGTGAAGGTGGAGCCATTTATGTGGACATCATTGAATAAATTTTTTCACTTTTTCTCTTTATGATGATGTTGAAAAAATTTGGACTACCTATGCCCATATTTTTTCCACATGACATTGAACTGAATCCTGGAAGGATCTCCATGAGAGATAGAAGATGATCAACTATACAATAGAGTTGAAATTCTTCCATTGTGGGAATGTGTAGAAAATTATTGTTGATTTGGAAATAATAAATTTGATATTTTTCAGCCTTTATGTCATCTTCACGGCAGGGAAAATAGTTCATGACACATTCTATAAGAAACCCTTTGGTTATCTAGAGTTTGGATACAACAATATAGTGAGGCCTTCCATGAAAAGTGTTTTTCTAGGCATTTATAACCACTTCGATGCAATAAGGAATCATGAGCCAAGCATTATTAAATTTAAAAGACATAGGGGTTTACCTTGAAAAGATATTCTAGTGGTAAAAAATAATGGGGTTTTGGTCCGAGATGAACATGGGAAGAGTGAATGCAGAGACATCAATGAGTCCTCTCTGGTCACTAATCACACATTAGCACTTGTAAAGCTTATTGGCCTGCCTACCATTAATTTTGATCCTTACCCATTTAAAAAAGGCTGTAGCAATAGGATCTTTAGTGAGATAACATTGATCATGGTAGTGTGAGAAATCCTCATTAGAAGAGAGATATAAGTTAGGTCCAATTTTCCCATTTGTGCTCTAAATATAGTTGAAACCACCAATAACCTAGTTTTGGGGAGTAGTCTCATTAATATGAGTCAAATTCTTTCAAATATTTATCCTTTTCAAATAGAAATAGGATGCATGAACAAAGGAAAAGGTTGAAATAACAGTCTAGAGAAAGATAGAGGGTGAGATAATTTAAGTGCTCACATCATAAGAGAGCACCTAAAAATCATCATGCTTCATGACCAATAGGGTTTCTAAGGCACCATCATCCCTATTAGGAGAAACAAATGAGTAACCAAGTTTGTTCTAGTATAATCTCTTACTATTGTCAAAATTCATCATAGGCTCAACAATCCCTATGATGATTGGCCTGTGAGCTATATGAAAGTGTCGAAGGGAAGTGGCCATTGGAGAATTCGAAAGCCCCTGGTAGTTCCAGAACATGATCCTCATTAAGAATTAGGGGGGAAGGCCCCTGGAAGGTATGGGGTAGTGGTTGTTTCCCTTCCCTTTACATTTCTTCCCTTTTTTTGGGCTTGTACCGAAACTGCTTTGCAGAGACAGAATCAATGTACTGCTCCCTCCTTCGAGACCCATCTTGTGTCTCTATGGGTCCTGGAACAAAATGTAGTTCCTTACCATCATTCCATACTTGAGGGTCTTGAGACTCATCACTCTAAATGACCCCCAATCAGTTGTATGTATTGGTTCAAGGTGTAGAAATATTAATTGGAATCAGGTTACCTCTTTTTAATCTTGTTCTGGGGAACCAATGTGAATGAACCATAACTCAGATCATGGGAAGGTGGTCCTTATGGAGTGAACACTAGATCAAATGGATGACACATCTCTAATGGTGTGCCCTAAACAAGAAGAGAGGGGTCGCCACAACATACTATTACACTGGAACTAGTGAGTCCTAAGAACTACTAGAGTGGCCTTCCATGCTACCCATGTAGGGCGGGGTAGCAGGTTGAGTAGGTTGAACCTACTACAATAGAGATAGTCTGAGAATACTAGGAGGGTTGTTTTTAGGGTTCCCTCCATGTAAATCTCTTTTCCCTCCATCATGACTATTAGAAAGGGCATCAGGTTGTGCTGGAAGGGCCTATTGTGGATGGTTCGGAAAAACAATTACCATCAGGGTGGGTGGTGATACCCCCGTAGTGTGATCCTGATGGATCTCACAGATTCTAGGAAGCAATCATGAATTATATGAAACACCATGAAGGGGGGGTCTAAAACCTCAATACCACTACTTATCCTTACATGATCAAGGCCAGCAGGTGATGCATCACTTATTTCCAATTTCTGCAATTTAGGAGACAAGGCAGGGCTTGATTCAGATCACCAACACCCTGCATAGCAGAGGGGTCCTAGGTCCCTTAGTGCCATAATTTTATTGGCCATGAACCAGAATAGTAGGTTTATGTGGATCAGAGGCATTGGAAGCCTAAACCTTGACTTTCCCTGGTTATTCATATAGAGGTTGGCCTCATGACCTTGTAAGTTACAGATTGTGTATACCGTCATTCACCAGCTCTCTGACATGAGGTGACCAAAGAAAATTAAATGAATATAAAACATGGGCCTCCATTCATATTGGATCTCTAGGGTGATGTTGTCCTCAAGGGTATAGAAGATGACCTCCTCAACCAAGGTATTTTCCATATAAATTTCAATGATAACCCTGTAATAATTCCCTTGTCTGGGGTTTTCTATTTTTTCCTATTTATGTGTTTTATGGGTATTTAGGTGTTTTAGGGTTTTTATGGGTTTTGTTGGATTTTGGGTTTTTAGGGTTGTTTAGTGTTTTTGGGGCTTATGGTTTTTATTATATTTTGGATTTTCATGTGTGCTTAGGGTATTTAGGATTTTTTATTACTTTTAGGGTCCTTCTAATTTTTTGGATCATATAAATATTTTAGGGACTTTATATTATTTTGTGGTATTTTAGGGGTTTTAGGGATTATAGATTATTTTAGCATTTTTAGGGAGTTTATTGGTTATTTAGGGATTTTATGGTGATAAGGGTTTTCAATTTTTTTTATTTTATAGTGTTTTGGGGTCTTTTATGATTTTTTCAGGTCTTTAGTGTCTTTTATGGGTTTTTGGGTTTATAGGGTACTTTGGAGTTTTTTAATTTTTTGGCTTCTTTAGGGTTTTTAGTGGTTTTTAGGGTCCCATACTGTGTTTTCCGTCCTTCAAGGTAATAGGTGTTTTTAGGATCCATTAGTGTTTTTTGGGTTCTTTAAGGTTTGTCTGGGTCATTTAGTTTTTATTGTTTTAGATTCCTTAATGGGATTTTTTGTGGATTTTAGAGTCTTTGATGTTTTTAGTATATTTTTTGGAATTTTAGTGTTTACTGGGGTTTTCATGCCATTTTTTGGTTGTTCAGGGTATTTAGTGTTTTAATGGGTTTTAGCATTTGTTTGGTATTTTTAGGTTTTTAAGGTATTTTAGGTCTTTAATGATTTAGTGGGTTTTGGGGTCATTATGGTTTTAGGTATTTTTATGGTTTTCATTGGTGTTTTATTGTTTTAAGGTTGTTTCAGAGTTTTTATGGGTTTTTAGGGTATTTAGGATTTTATGGGTTTTGGGGTCTTTAGGGTTTTTATAGGTTTTATGGTTTTTAATTTTCTTAGTTTTTCATAGGTTTTAAGTGTATTTATAGTTTCTAGGGATTTTTTATTGAGGGGTAGGGTGGGGGGTATTTTTTTTGGTTATTCTAGATTTTTGGTTTTTTCTATGTGTTTTAATGTTTTAGGGTATTTTTTGGTTTTTTTAGGATTTATAGTGTTTTTATAGATTTTAATGGCTTGTTGGGGTTTTATGATTTTTTAGGATTTTTTGTCTTCTTTGGAGTTTTTAGTCTTTTATGGTTTTTAGGGTTTTATGATTTTTTTATCTCTATTTCGGGTTTTCAGATATTTTCTAGGGTTTTTGGGTTTTTAGTGTTTTTTGGATTTTTAGGGTGGTTTAGGGGGTTTTCATTTCGTTTAAGGGTTTTTATGGGTTTTAGTGTTTTTAGGTGTTTTTAGGTGTTTTGAGGGGTTTAAAGGTGATTTTAGAGTTTTTATGGTTCTTTATGGATTTTTAGGGTTTTGAAGGATTTTTAATGTTTGTATGGTTTTTATGGTTTTTCTGGGTTTAGGGGTTTTATTTGGTATTTTTCATCTTTAAGGATTTATTAGGGTTTTCATGGTCTTTTCACGTGTTTTTTTGGGTTTTCGATAATTTATTGGTCTTTTGGGGATTTTTAATGGTTTTTATTGTTTTATAGGTTTTCATGTATATTTATTGGTTTTAGGGTTTTATACAGCATTTTAGGTTTTTAGTGTTTTTATGGATTTAATTGATTTTAGGGTTTGAATTTTTTTTGGGTATCCATGTGTTTTTAGTGTTTATGGTTTTTTTGGGATTTTGGGGGTTTTAAAGTGTCAATGGATTTCCTTTGGGTTTTATGGGGTTTTCAGGGCTTTTAAGGATTTCTGATTTTTGGGGGTTTTGTTATGGTTTATAGGTTTTTATTGTTTTTAGGGATTTTAGGGTTTTTGGGGATTTTTAGGGTTTTAGGTTATGATTTTTATGGAGTTTTTATAGATCCAGAAACATTTAGGGATTTATTGTTTTAATGTTGTTTGGTTTTTTTGGTTTTTATGAGTTTTATGAGTTTTTGGATTTTCAGAGTTTTTATGGTTTTTAGGGGTTCTGGGAAGCATTAAGGGATTTCAGGATTTTTTGGGGTTTTATGATTTTTAGTGCCCTTTGGGGTTTTTTGGATTTTTTTGATTCCTCATGTTTTTTTAGGAATTTTTTAATTTTGTTAATTTTTTATTATGGTTTTGTGGTATTAGGGATTTTAGGGGATATAGGGGTATTTTTCTAGTTTAAGGGGTTTTGTGTTCTAGAAGGTTTTATAGGTTTTTTTAGAGTTTTTGGGGGTTCTAGTGTTATTATGTTTTTAAGTTTTATGGTAATTATGGGATATAATAGTTTTTAGTGTTTTTGATGGTTTTTATTTTTTTCATGGTTTATAGGATTTTTTTATATATTAGAATTTTTCTAGGTTTTTTGTTTTTAGTGTTTTCATATGGTATTTATGTTTTTCATGGGGGTTCTTGTGGTTTGTAGACTTTTTTAGTGGATTTTATCAATTTTGTGGTTTTTTATTATTCATTGGGGGTTTAAAAGGTTTCTTTATACTTTTTATAGCTTTTTTATGGTTTTAGGTGTTTTATGTCTTTTAGAATATTTTGGGTTTCTCTGGTTTTTATGGGTTTTTGGTCATTCTTGGATTTTTTTATTGCTTTAGGATTTTTGTTTTAATTTTAGGGGTTTTAAATTTATTTAGGGTTTTATGGTGTTTTAGGGTTTGTATGGTTTTGTTATTTTAAATTTTTTATAGTTCTTGGGTATTTTAGGGTTCTTTAGGTGAATGAATCATTTGTGTATATTTTTAATGGTTTTAGGATATTTATGGGTTTTAGTATTTTTAGTGATTTGATGATTTTCATGAATTTTTATGGGTTTTTAGGGGTGAGGGGGTGGGGGTTAGTGTTCTAGATTTTTTTTGGGTTTTTAGGTTTTTTCAGGTTTTTTAGGGTTTTGTGCTTTTTAAGAATTTTTTTGGTGTTAGAATTTTGTTGGTGTTTTATATTTTTTTGGGTTTAAGGGAATTTTATATAGTTTTTAGTTTTAATTTATTGTATTTTTTAAGTTTATTTGGGTTTTATGATTTTCAGGGGTGTTTGGGATTTTTGTTGAGCTTTTAGAGTATTTTGGGTTTTTTGGGGATGCATGTTTTTTATATATTTTAGGAATATTATAGTTTTTTCAATATTTGTTAGTTTTTTGGGTATTTTTACACATTTAAGTGTTTTAGAGTTTTTTTGGGGTTTTAGGTTATTTTTGGAGTTTTTATACTATATTGGGGTTTTTAGGGTTTTTAGGGGTTTTAGGGATGTTATAATTTTTTAGAATTTTTATGGGATTTTTGGGTGTTTAGGGGTGTTATTGGTTTCTAGGGTATTTAGGGTTTTAGTTTTTTTGGTTGTTAGAAATTTTTTGTATTTTTAGTGTTTTAGGGGTGTTTAGGTTTTTGATGTATTTAATGTTTTTTATAGTTTTTATATATTTAGTGTCTTTTATGAGTTTTTTGAGTGTTTTAGGGATTTATATGGTTTTATTGTTTTTAGGTATTTTAAGGGATTTAGTGTTTTTTGTGGTTATAGATTTTTTAGGGTGTTATGGTTTGTCGGGTTTTTAGGGTTTTAATAAGATTATGGATTCTAGGGTTCTTTCAGTAATTTTACAGTTTTCATTTCCTTTTTTGAGTTTTTAGGGATTTTAGTGTTTTAGGTGTTTTTAGGGTATTATGGGATTTTGGGTTTTTTTGTATTTTATGGTTTTAGGGTTTTTAATGTTCTCTAGAAGTTTTTAGGTTTTTATGGTTTTTTGAGGATTTATAATTTTTAAATTTTTTATGGTTTTGGGGGTATTTTAGGGTTTTGGGGGTTTTTGGGATTTTAGGATTTTAGTGAATTTAAATTTTTGTTGGGTTTTTTGTGTTATTTTAGGGTTATTTGTGGTATTTAGGGATTTGTAGTTGTTTGGGGTCTTTTCTTCTTTAAACGGTTTTAGGGACTTTTAGGGATTTTTATTGTTTTTTATAGTTTTTATAATTTTATGGTTTTTTATGTATTTTAGTATTTTTTAGGTTTTTATTGTTTTTATGGATTTTATGGTTTTTTGGGGTGTTAAAGGTGTTTTTGGGTTTTTTGGGGGATTTATGGTTTTTTTGGTTTTGGGGCTTTAGGATTTTGCAGTTTTCAAGTGGTTTAATTTATTTATCAAGGTTTTTCGGATATCACATGATTTTTTAGTATTTAGGGATTTTTTTAAATTTTTAGTATTTATTTTGTTTTATAATTTTTAATGTTCTTAGGATTTTGAGGAGTTTTAAGGGGGTGTTTTATGTTTATTGGATTTTAGAGTTGTTGGAGTTTTTTTTATGGTTTTCTTTTAAGATATTAAGGTTTTTAGGGGTTTTTAGTGTATTGGGGATTGATGATTTTTAATTTTTTTTACGTTTCTTTGGTGTTATTATGATTTTAGGGGATTTAGTTTTTTTAAGGGTTTTAGGCTTTTAGGGTCTTCTTAGGGTTTTTTGACGATTTTGGGTTTTATGGTTTTTAGAGTTTTTATGGATTTTATGGGCTGGGGGTAGGTGTTTTTAGGGGTTTTAGTTATTTTAAGGGTTTTTAGGGTTTTCTTGGATTTTTTGGGTTTTAAATTTTTGTGGGTTTTTTCTAGAGGTATTATGGGTTTTTATAGTTTAAATTGTTTTTATGGTAATAGGGTTTTTAGGGGTTTTACGGATTTTTTTGGGATTTTGGGATTATGGGGTTTTATGGGTTTTTGTGGTTTATGTAGTGGTTTTTGTGTTTTTCGGGTGTTTGGGTTTTTTTGGGTTTTTATGGTTTATTTTGGTTTATGGTGGTTTTTATATGTTTTTAATTTTTTTACTGGTTTTATGGATTTTAGAGATTTTATTGTGTTTAGGGTTCCATAGTTTTTTAGGGTTTTTAGAGTATTTAAGGGGTTTTTCTGCTATTATATTTTATAATATATTCTAGTGTTTTTAGGATTTATGTTTTTTGGGTTATAGGGTTTAACAGTTTTTTAGGGGTTTCTAGTTTTTTTGTGGGTATTCATGTTTTTATGGTTTGTAGATGTTTTAGGGGGTTTTTAGGTTTTTAGGGGCTCCTATAGATTCTTAGGTGCTTTAGGTATTTTCTTGATGTATTTAGGGGTTTTAAGGGGTTTAGGGGTTTTAACAGTTTTTGGGTTTTTTCAGATTTTTGTGGTTTTATAGTTTTTAAGGTGTTGTATAGTTGTTATTGTTTTTTTGGGTTTTAATGGGTGTTAAGTGTTTTTATCTGTTTTATCTTACTTATGGATATTATGGGTTTTAAATTATTTTTATTATTTTTATGAATCCATGGTATTATTTGTGTTTTAAGGGGATTTATGGTTTTTAGGGTTTTTATAGTTTTTATATTTTCCTCATTTTTTAATGGTTTTAGGGTTCTTATGGTTTCATGGTGTTTTTGAGATTTTTAGGAATTTTAATGTTTTAGGGTTTTTAGGTTCTTTGAGGGCTATTTTAAGACATCAAGTGGTATTTAGGGTTTTCAAGGAGTTTTTGGGATTTAAGCGGGATTTACTGTTCTTATGGGGTTTTTATTAGATTTATGGTCATTCAATATTTTATAGTGTTTTTATATTCTTTGGGGGATTTTAGGATTTTATGGTCATTTTGGGTATGTTAATTACCTTTAGGGTTTTTGTTGTTTGAATGGGTTTCAGGGTGTTTTGGAATTATTTGGGTTTTTTGGGTTTTTATTTTATCATTTTTATGGTTTTTATGTCATTTAGGGTTTCTTGGTGTTTTTTGACGTTTTTAGTTTATTTAGGGTTTCGGGGGTTTTTTATTTTTTTAGAATTATTATGGGTTTTAGGGTCGCTTAGGGGGTTTAGAGATTTTTATTATTTTTAGGGTGTTTTATATTTTTTGTGGTTTTATAGTCTATTAGGGTATTTTGGGACTTTTAGGATATTTAATGTGTTTTAGGGATTTCATGGTATCTTAGGGGTTTCTCATGTTTTTAGGATTTGGGGTCTTTTTTGTATTTTATATTTTTTAGGCTTTATATTTTTTTTGGTTTTTTGGGGGTTTTACAGTTTTTATGGTTTTAAGGGGTTTTAAGAGGCTTTATGACTTTTAGGGGATTTATGTTTTTAATTTTTTTTGGATTTTAAGGGTTTTTTTATTTTAGAGATTTCTGGATATTTTAGATTTTTCATGGCTTTTATGGTTTTCTAATTTTAGAGTTATAGTGTTTTTAGAGTTTTAGGGTTTTTAATGGTTGTATGAGTTTCAATGGTTTTAGAGTAGTTTGGATTTTTTGGGGGTTTTAGGGGGTTCTGGGGTTTTTTTCCATTTTACAGTTTTTTATGTTTTTTGGTTTTTATGGTTTTTATGGGTTTTAAATGATTTTTATGTTATTTTGGAGTTTTATGGTTTTTAGGGTTTTTCGGGTTTTAATGGATTTTAGGGTTATCCTATGGATATGGGGTTTTCAAGGTTTTATTTTGGGTTTTAGGGGTTTTAGGGGTTTTAGGGTTTCATTAGGGATACATAATTTTAATGGTTTAGGGGTTTTATTAATTTAAGAACTTTTAAGGCTTCTTATATTTTCTAGGGTTTTAATATATTTTTATTCATTTTACGGTGTTTAAGGATATTTTTTGTTTATAGTGTTTTAAGTGTTTTTTTATTTTTTGTGGGTTTATGGTTTTTATGATGTTTGAGTTTTTTACGGTTTTGGGGTTTTTTGGATTTTAAGGGTCTTATGGGTATTTTGATTGTTTTTTGGGGGTTTAGGGTCTTTTTTTTGTTTTTAGGATTCTTATGACCTTTTAGGGATTTTTGGGTCTCTTAGGGGGTTTTAGCGATTTTTTAGTGTTTTTTGTGTTTTTGAGGTTTTGAGGGTATTTTAACATTTTTTGATATGTTTTTGGATTTTTAGGATTTTTAGGATTTTAGGGTATTAGGGTATTTTAGGGTTTTCTATGGTTTTTTTTATTTTTTAGAATTTCTGAGGGGTTTATGGATTTTTATGGATTTTTAATTGTTTTAGGGGTTTTATGGTTTTTAATGGATTATTTTGGAGTTTTTGGGTTTTTTAGATTTTTTGAGGTATTAGTGGTTTGGTGGGTTTCGTGGATTTGTTCGGGTTTTAGGGGTTTCATGGGTTTTAAATGTTTATTGTTTTCATTTTAGGTCTTCTTGGTGGTTTTAGAATTGATTTAGGTGTTTCTAGAGTATCATTGGTGTTATAGGATTCTTATCATTTTAATGTTATTTAGATTTCTTTGTTTTTTTAGTATTTTTTGCGTTTTAGGATTTTTATACTGTTTATGGGGTTTTGGGTATTATAGGATTTTATAGTCTTTCATGGTCTTTTAGAGGATTAAGGGTATTTTAGGGTCTTTTGTGTGTTTAGGGGTTTTTAGTGTTCTCTGAATTTTTAGGATTATAATTACATTTTGGGTTTTTTGAGTTTTTATATTTTTTATGGGTTTTTGGGTATTAGGGTTTTTATGAGATTTTAGGTTTTTAGGTGGTTTTGGTTTTAGTGTTTTTAGGGGGTTTTAAAGGTTTCAAGGATTTTCTCAGGGTTTAAGGGTTTTTACGGGGTTTAATTTTGTTTGGATATTATTGGATTTTTAGGACCCATTTGTTGTTTTAGGGTTTTCAGGTGTCTTAGGGGTTTTGAATGTTTTTACGGTTTGTGGGGGTACTGTTTTTAGGGGATTTATTTTGTTTTAGGGGTTTTAGTGTTTTTTGAGTTTTTATGAGTGTTTAATGATTTCAAAGATTTTAAGTTGTTTTTGTGTATTTTATGTGTGGATTTTAAGATAGTAGTGTTTTTCAGGTTTAAAGTGATTTTTTACTGGATTAGGGGTTTTCAGGATTTCTAGGTTTTTAGGCTTTTTAAGGATTTTATTTTTAGGGGTTTTTAATATTTTTACGGTATTCTGTAATTTTTTATAGTTTTTTTACGTCTTTAAGGGTTTTATAGGTTTTTTAGTGTATTTTTTTGACTTTTGTTATTATAGGGGTTTTAGGTTATTGGAGTTTGATGGTATGTTGGGGTTTATAGGTGTTTTAGGGTATATTAGAGGTTTAAAGGGATTTTGGTTCGTATTGGGGTGTTTTAGAGTTTTCAGGTTTTTAGGTTTTTAGGTATTATTATGTTTTTAGTGTTTTATATGTTTTAATGGTTTTTATAGTATTAGAGTTTGTTTTGTTTTTTTGTGTTTGTATGAATCTATAAGGGATTTCAGAATTTTTATGATTTTTTCTATATTCAAATTTTTGTGTTTTAGTGGCGGTTTTGGTTTTATATGGTATTTTAATGTTTTATGTTTTTTAATTGGTCTTAGGGTTTTACAATGTTTAGGGAATTTTAGGTGTTTTAAATGTTTTGTGTTTTATAGGTACTTTTATAATTTTTTGGTGTCTTTTAGGTGTTTTTGTAGATTTATAGTTTTCTAAGGTTTTTATTGTATTTTAGTGTTTTTTTTGGATTTTAGTGTCTTTTATATTTTTTGTAGTGTTTTAGGGTCTTTTAGGGTTTTGGGGTTTTCAATGTTTTAATGTTTTTATGGGTTTTTGGGTTCTTTGATTTTTTTATGGTTTTTTTGGTTCATTTATGGGTTTCATAGAGTTTTTTGGGTCCTTTAGTTTTTAAGGGGTTTTATGGTCCTTTAGGGTTTTAGGGTCCTTTCGAGTTTTTACTTTCTTTGTAGTTTTTATGTTTTTGGGTTTTTAGGGTATTTAGTATGTTGGGGGGGGGGGGGTCTATTTTTGGTGTCCTTTAAAATTTAAATGGGTTTTTGGGTATTTTAGTGATTTTCGAGTTATTAAGGTCTCCTAGGGGTTTTATTGTTTTTTTGGTCCTTAGGGTGTTTATGGGTTTTTTGGTCTTTTAGGTTTTTAGGGTTCTAAGGGACTTTGAAAAGTTGTTTTTGCTGTTTTAGTGGTTTTTTGGGTTTTGGGGGTTTTAAATTGTTTTGTGGCTTTTTATGTTTTTATTGGTTTTTTTAGTTTTGTGGGGTTTTTTGGTATTTAAGTGTTTTTAGGGTCCTTTAATGTTTTTATGGTGTTTTAGTTTTTAAGGTTTTTTAGTATATTTTATTTTTTTTGGATTTTTGGTGTTTTGAGGGGTTTTCAGTTTTTTTATCAGTTTTAAGAGTTTTTTAGTTTTTTACGGTTTTCGATGTGTTTTTATATAATTTTTAGGCATTTTAAGTGGTGTTTTGAGTTTTTTTTGGGTTTGATGTGTTTATGTATTTTATTGTTATTATGTTAATGTTTTTTATGGTCTTAGGGTTCTTAGGATGCCTTAAGAGTGTTTAGGGGTTCTATATTTTTTAGAGGTTTTTGTATTTTTAAGTGTCTTCAGAGATTATTAGGGGTTTTAGGGGTTTTGGGGTTTTGGGTTTTTAAGGGTTTTATTTAATAGATTATTTGGTTTTTTAGAATTTTTGGGATTAAAAAAGTATTTTTAGGATTTTTAGGGTTTAATGATTGTTTTATTGTTTTAGGGTTTTAGAAATTTTTTGGTGGTTTTGGGGTTTTCTGTGTTTTTAGGGCTTTTAGGGTTTTTTGGGATTTGAGGTGTTTTAGGTTTTTATTACGGATTTTTGTTTGTTTATATGGTTTGAATGTTTTTATGTGTTTTAGGTTTTTTAAAATGTAATTTAGTGTTTTTATAGATGTTTTAGATATTTTAGGGACTTTTGGATAAATTTTAGGGATATTACAGTTTTTCTAGGGTTTTGGATCTTTCAGGTGTTTTAGGGGTGTTTTTGATGTTTTTAGTGTTTTTGGGGATTTATATTTTTTATGGGTTAATTAATTTTTACGGATATAAGAGTATTTTTTGGGTTTTGTTTTTTTGGGATTTTTGGGGTTTATTAGGTTTTTAGGTGGCTTATTGTGTTTTAATGTTTTTATCATTTTTAGGGTTCTATATTTTTTAGGGTCTTTTATGGTTTTTGTGGTATTATAGGTTTTTATGGTCTTTATGGTTTTTTCGGGTTTTAGTGTTTTTAGGATATTTAGTGGCTTTTTAAATTATAAGGGTTTTAGTGGTTTTCATACCTTTTAATGTATATTTGTTTTTTAGGGTTTTAGAGGTTTAGGGTTTTTTTGGTGGGGGGGGTTAGGGGGTTTTAGGATTTTTATGTATTTTTCAGTTTTCTATGGTTTTTAGGGGTTTTGGTATTTCTATATGGGTTTTAGGGTTTTTAGAGATGTTTTACAGTTCTTTGGGTTTTTTTGGGTGTTTTAGGGTCTTTATGGTCTTTTAGGGTTTTTAGTGTGTTTAAGTATTTTTTAGGCTCTCTTAGTGACATTTAGGGGTTGTTTTGGAATTATAGTGATTTATGGTTTTTAGGTGTTTCATGGTATTTTATGCTTTCAGGGTATTCATTTTTGGGTGGTTTTATGGACTTTTTGGGGTTTTTGGTTATTTTAGAAGTTTTAGGGGTTTTAGTCATTTAATGTTTTTTGGTTTATTTATGATTTTATGTGTTTTTGGTTTTTTTGGGCTTCTAATGATTTTATTGTTTTAAGTGGATTTATATAGTTTTAGGGTTTAAAGGATTCTTTAGGTTTTGTGTCCTTTTAGGGGTTTATAGGAATCTATTAAAGTTTTTCTCGGATGTTAGTGTTTTTAGGGTTTTGTTATGGCTTTTATGGTTTTAATAGTTTTGTGGGGATTTAGGTGTTTTAGGATTTTTTATGGTTTGGATGGGTTTTACAGTAATTTTTTTGTTTCTTTGGTGTTTTAATAGTTTTATAAGATATTTTTAAGGTTTTATAGATTGATTGGGATTTATGTGTTTTTAGGATTAATTAATCTTTTATAAGTTTTCATGGGTTTTAGAGGGTTTTATAGATTCTAGATAATGAGCAGTTTTCAAGCGTTTTTTTTGTATTTTAGGTTTTTAGGGGATTTATAGTTTTCACTGTTTTTAAGGTTATAATCGTTTTTAAGAACTTGTAGGAAATTTAATGGGGTTTTATGGTTTTATGGGGTTCTAGGGGGTTTTGGGATTTTTTTGGGCATTTGGCTTTTTCGTTTTTTTAGGGTCTTTTGTGGGACGTATGGTATTTTTAAGGTATTTTATAGTTTTTTGGATATTAGTATTTTTATGTTCTTTTAGGGTTGTCTAGGGTTTTATGGGTTTTTAAGAAATTTTATGTGTTCTATATTTTTAGTTTTTTTAGGGTTTTAAGGGTTTTGGGGATATTAGTGTTTTTATGTGTTTTGGGGCGTTTTAATGTTTCTATATGTTATAGGGATTTTATGGTTATTAAGGGTTTTGGGGTTTTTAGGGGAATTTATCTTTTTATGGGTTTTCGGTTTTGTTAGGTTTGTTTAGTATTTTTTAGGTTTTTTAATATTTTTAGGGTCTCAGGGTTCTTAGTGTATTTATAGTTTTTTGGGTATTTTATGGTTTTTAGGTAATGATAGTATATTTTATGGTTTTTAGAGTATTTTTTTGGTTTTTACATTTTTTAGTTGTATTAAGGGGTTTTAGGGGTGTTGGTAATTTTATGTTTTTTAAATTGATTTTTTTTGATTTTTTGGTGGGTTTTAGGGGATTTTAGTTTTTTTATGTTTTAGGGTCTTTTTTGTGTTTCTAGGGGGTTTTTAGGGGTTTTAGGGTTTATTCAGATTTGAAATATATTTCTTCGGGTTAAGGGGTTTTAGTGTTTTTAGCATTTTTAGAATATTTAAGAGTATTGGGGGTTTAAAGGGTTTTAGTGGTTAACGAGTATTAGATTTTTTAGGGTTTTTGTGTTTTTTAGGGTTTTTAAAATGATTTATAGTTTCTAGGGGTTTAGGGTTTTTTATATTTTTAGTGTTTTTTGGTTTTTTGGTTTTTATGGGTTTTCTGGTTTTTGGGGTTTTTTATTTCTTAGTCTTCTTTTATGTCCTCTTTTAGGGTAATTTTACGGGGGTTTTATATTTTTTTGTTTGTTACGGATTTATATTTTTTAGTGTTATTATTTTTTTTAGGTTTTTTGGGTTTTTTAGTGTTCTAGTATTTTTAGGGACTTTTAGGGGTTTTATGTGTTTAGGGATTTATGGGTTTTAGGGTATTTGAAGGACTTTTAAGGTATCTAGGAAATTTTAAGGTTTATGGGGTTTTGAGGGACCTTTAAGAATATTTAGGGGTTTATAATGTCTTTTATATTTTTTGCTCTTTTTTGTTTCATTAGAGTTTTTAGAGTGTTTTGGTCTTTTAGGGTATTTTAGGGTATTTTTTGGTTTTTAGGTTTCATAGTGTATTTTAGGGTTTTTAGGTTATTTAGATATTTAATGGTTATTATATGTATTTCAAGATTTTAAAATGGTTTTTAGGGTTTTTAATATTTTCTAGGGTGTGTAGGATTTTTAGTGTCTTCTGGGGGTTTTAGAGATTTAGGGGGTTTCATGTCCATTTAGGGTGTTATCATTTTTAGTGATTAAAGAGATTTATGGTCTTTTGTGGTTTGATAGTGTATTTATGGGTTTTCTGGTTCCTTTTGGGATTTTATGGTCTAATGGGTTTTTTATGAAATTTTAGGGTTTTATGGATTTTAAGGTATTTATGGGTTGCAATGATTTTGAAGGTTTTAGGGTTTTTAGGCGTTAAAAGGGTTTTTAGAGTTTTTAAAGGTTTTGGTGGGGTTATGGGTTTTAATAGATTTTATTGTTTTCAGGAAATTTATATGTTGTTTGGTGGATATTTATTGGTTTTAGGTCCTTTTATTTTTTTTTAGTATTTTTTGGTGTTTTAGGGTTTTTAAGGGGTTTGGGGGTTTTGAGATCTTTTGAAGGGGTTTTGGGGTTTTGGGGTTTTATGTATATTTAAAGATGTTTTAGGATTTTAAGGGTTTGGGGGTTTTGGGGGTTTTATGGGGTTTTAGGAATTTTTAGAGTATTTAGTGTTCTTATGGGTTTCTAGGTTTTTAGTTTTTTTTAAAGTTTGCAATATTTGTTTAGGGTTCTTTGAATTTTGTAATCTTTTTTGGGTTTTTTTGGTTTTTTTGGGGTTTTTATAGTTTTTTAGGTTTTTAGTGGTTTCAGAGTTTTTAGGGGTTTTTTGGGTTTTGTGGTTTTTAATGGTTATTATTTGTTTTGGGTGTTTAGGGTTTTTTATAAATTTTATGGATTTTTGGTGTCTTAAGGGTTTTTTAGTTTTTGGGGTGTTCCAGGTTGTTCTAGGGTTTTATTGTTTTTGAATATTTTTATCATCTCTAAATGTATTTAGGTTTTTTTGTGTTTTATTTCATTTTTAGGGAATTTTATTATTTTTAGGCCCTTTTTAGGTTTTTTTTGGGTTGTAAGTTCATTAGGGTGTTTTTAGGGGTTTGGGGTGTTATTCAATGGTTTTAGTGTATTTCATGATTTTTAGGATTATTATGGTCATTGAGGGGTTTTTATAGTTTTTAGTGTTATTTTGTGTTTTTATAGTCTTTTTTGGGGTTTTGGATTTTTTTTGTGAATTATGGGTTTTGGGGTTTTTAAGGATTTTGGGGTTTTTGGGTTTTAGGTGTTTTTATAATTTTTTTGTGTTTTTAATGTTTTTAGGGGTTTCAGTGTATTTTATAGATTCAGGGGTTTGGGGGTCTTTTAGGGGTTTATGGTTTTTATGAATTTTTAGGGGATTTAAAAAAAATTAGGATGCTTTTGGGTATTTTAGAGGTTTTATGCTGTTTTTTGGGATTTTATGAGTTTTGATTATCTTTTAGTGGTTTCAGGGTTATTTTGGGTTTTTAGGATCTTTTAGTGTTTTAAAGGGATTTTAATATATTGGTGTTTTTTTGGGTTTTTGGGGGGTTTTAGGGTATTTTATGGATTTAAGGGTCCATTAGGGTTTTTTGGGTTTTTATGCTTATTTATGGGTTTAGGGTTTTTCTGAGTCCTTTATGGAATATTAGGGTCATTTATTATTTCAGTGTTTTTTGGGACATTTAGTATTTTAGAGTTTTTTTGCGTCCTTTAGGGGGATTTAGTATGTCTTAGTGCTTTTAGGGTTTTTAGGTCCCTTTATGGTTATTAGGTATTTTAGAGTCATTTAGGTAATTTTTCTAGTATTTTATGGTATGTTATATTTTTCATAGTGATTATAGGATTATAATGTATTTTAGGTTATTTTTTGCTCTGTTAACTATTTTAGGGGATTTTAGGGGGTATTGGGACTTTTAGGGGTATGATATTTTAGGGACAATTAGTGGTTTAGGGTTCTATGGTATTTTAGGGTATTTTAGGGGTTTTATACTTTTTTATAAACTTTTAACGAGTTTAGGGATATAATGTTTTTATGTGTTTTATGGTTTTTATAGATTTTGGGGGTTTTAGGATTTTTTTATGGTATTTAGGGATTTAGGGAATTTTTAGGTTTTTTAGATGTATTTTGGGTTTTAGGGGGTCCTAGGGGTATTTAGGGTTGTTAGGGGATTCTATGGACTTTTTTATTTTTAGTGATTTTACTATTTTTAGGGATTTTTTGGTCTTCAGGGGGGGTGTAGGTTTTTATGAGTTTTCAGGTTTTAAGAATTTCTTTAAGTTTTTAGGGGTTTTTTTTGGATTTTTATAGTTTTAGGATTTTAAGGGGTTATAGTTTATAAAAAAATTTATAGTAATTTTGGGTTTTAAGGGATTTTTGGGTTTTACGAGATTTTATGGTTTTGGGGTTTTTTTTGTTTTTGTGTCTTTTATTGTTTTTATTTATTTTGGGGACTTTTAGGTTTTTGGGGGCTCTAAGTTCTTTTGGGTTTTTTTAATGTTTTTGAGTTTCTTTATGGATTTGGGGGATTTAATGGATTTTATGGGGTTTTTTTGGTTATAAGGGTTTTTAGGGTTTTTATGGTTTTTAGAGTTTTAAGAGGGTTTTAGTGTTTTTAGTGTATTTTTTCTTTTATGGGTTTATGGGATTTTAGAGATATTAATTGGTTTGGGGTTTTTATGTTTTTAAATGTTTATGGTTTTTTGGTGTTTTATGTTTTGAATGGTTTTTATAGTTTTTAAGGGGTTTAGGGGTCTTTTGTGTTTTTAGGGTTCTTCTTGATTTTTTAATGGGTGATTAGGAATTTTATTGATTTATATGTTTTTAGGGTTTTATGGGTTATAATAGTGTTTAGGAATTTTTTAGTTCTTTTGGGATTTTTGGGTTTGTTTAAAGGGTTTTGGGGTTTTTAGTGTTATTAGTGTTTTTTGGATTTTTAGGGGCTTTCATCATTTTTCCGGCTTCTTAGGGTTTTATTGTTTTTTGAGTTTTTTAGGTTTCTAGGGGTTTAATTTTTTTGGTTCCTCTATGTTTCTAATGGTTTTTATGTGTTTTAGGGTCATTTAAGGGGTTTTATGTATTTTGGTTGTTTATACGGGGATTATGGGGTTTTTAGGGGTTTTAGGGGTTTATGGTTTTAGGGTTTTAATGGATTTAATATTTTATAATGGTTTTTAGGTTTTTAGATTTTTAAGGGGTTTGGGGGCCTTTATGGTTTTTAGGGGTTTTAAGGTATTTCAGGGTTTTATATTTTTCTATGATTTTAATAATTTTCTTAGTGTTTTTATGGGTTTTACTCTTTATAGCCTTTTAATTATTTTTTTGGGATTTTAGGATTTTTAGGCTTTTTAGTGTTTTTATGGTTTTAGGGGTTATCTAGGTTTTAATGGTTTCTTGAGGGCTTTAGGAGTTTTTTTTAGAATTTTTAGGGTTTTTTGGTTTTTTGGATTTTGATGGTTTTTAGGGATATTAAAGGGTTTTAATGGTTTTTGGATTTTTTGGGATTTTAGGGTTTTTATAGGGTTTTAAGGTGTTTATGGGTTTAAATTGTTTTAGGGTATTTAGGGGTTTTATCTTATTTTATGGTTTTAGGGTTCTTAGGTTTTTTATGGTTTCTTGGTTTAGCAGTTTTTTAGAATTTTTAGTGTGTTTCAAGGTTTTTAGGGTATGTAGGGGTTTTAGGGGTTTTTTGGTTTTTTGGGTTTTTTGGGTTTTAGGTTTTTAAGGATTATTGGTATTTTATCAGGTTTTAAGGGTTTTTATATATTTTTTGATTTTTTGTGTTTTTTAGGATTTTTTAATGTTTTTAGTATTTTTAGTGTTTTTAAATGTTTTTTGTAGATTTTAGGGGTATTTTATGGATTTTTTTATTTTTAATATTTTAAGGTGTTTTAGGGATTTAATGGAGTTTTAAGAGATTTAATGGTTTTCTGATATTTTTAGAAATTTTATGGGTTTTAGTGTTTTTGATGGGTTATTTACAGATTTTTTGTTTCGTGAATCCCCCCCCCCCCAGAGTAGCCATCCTGGGCCGACTATAAGACAAGAGAGATAGTAACTGCCTGATTTCCACCTCTAGTAGGCCCCAGGTTGGTGATTAGCAATGAGGGTAAAACATGCATACATATGAGAGGTATTACTCTCTAAGAGAACATATAGAAGATAGATATAATATGTATACACCAATCAACACCAGCTCATACATAAAAAAGGAATCCCAAGTGAACATAGGAAATTTCATATAGTATTAAAACAACTAGAAGGGAAATGAAAAGTTCCAAAAAGATAAAACTGACAATGACAACAAATCCCAAAAAACTGCTACAACACTTTATCCTATTAATATCAAACCCAATATCAAACATAGTATTGTTGAACTAAAAATATTTTATATAAACATGGTGTGAGAACAATGAAATAATCAGTAGGATCCCAACACCCATATCCTCTAGGGAAAATGATAATTGAATCATGATATAGAATAGTGAACAACAGTGAAACTAACTCATCACCAAAACTGGTATAATTAGTTCTCATCCTCACCACGGATAACACACAAAATATATATTATACAAGAGAGAATATAATATTTCAATGAGACGTCATGGGTACCTTTCCACCACTTCCCTAGAGGTTTTATGTTCTTCCCCAACATCGCATGTCCTAATCTATTTCTCTTCAAAATGAGCTAGTCCTCAAACTCTTGGGCAAAGTGTCATAGCATGAAACTCATGCATCACATCACCACATCATCCCAGCCACATATCCATATATTAACCATGTTGTTTTAAGGGTCCACCACAACATGTATTACTTTTATCATACATTAGGTATTATACCTCAAGACATCCCAGGTCATACACAGAGTGTTGTACCTCAATCCATCACAAACCATACTCGTAATACAAATAATTATCCTTTGGAAACTATATACATAGATTAAAGTGTGCGAAATAACCACAATACATCACATCCCTATAAAAAATTTATATGAAGAAACTAACCACCATGCATACCAACACATAATACATCTAATATAAGAGATTTGGGATAGAGGGGGTAGTCATACATCCATCCTCTCATCGGGATATTGGGTGAAAATACAATCCCATAGTCTATTAGGTGTTAGTCATCAAAATCGATAGTGGTGTGGTAATATCTAAAACCATATAATTTATAGGATATAATATATCTCACAACCACACTATGGGCATAACATATTTTTTGACCCAACTGAAGCGAACAACACCCGGACTCCCAGCTGCCACTACTGAGACTAGATTTCCTATATGTAGAGTAACATGTTAAATATATATATTAAATTACTTCTTTCTTTTTCCTATAATAATTATTATGATAATTAATTAATTATCCATTATTTATCCATCAAAATTATTCTATGTTAAATTACATAACAAATTAGAGTGAAATTATTGGCCTCTAGAAATAATGCAAATCGAGTCCCTGATTTCTCAAGATTACCTCATTGCATCCCAGAAACACCAGCCCCGATGGATTAAACATTTATTAAACATTTTTAAATTAATTCAATAATTCCTAGGTACTCATATAAAACTATACCTAGTTGAAACCAGGATAAAACAAGGAAGAAATAACATCACATTTCCTAAAGATGTAGGGAGAGGAATGTATACAAAACAGGAAACCCAACCATCAACCTTTAAACATGTTAATATCAAGAAAGCAATAAGATTTGACACATCAATGGGTAATCCCATATTTAACTCATTCCATCATCTTCGATTCCATCCCTTACATCCACATGTACATCCCGATGTATCTCATCATCATAGGTTTAAATTGTTTCCACAAAATACAAACCTACCCACCACATATCATCATCCATTCAAGGCTCATCCATCCTAGATTCATATCTCATATCAGGCCTCAAATCCATAAAACATCACAAGGAAATAAAAATACAATTACATCCAATAGGGTAATCTAGGATCTCTAACAAGGAATTAATCATTCACAATCAAAAGATCTCTCATGGATCCCAACATAGGGCATTAATCCATCAATAAAACAAGAACTTATGGACCTAAATATTTATCTTTTTCAAAACTACCAATTTTTATTCCATTATGAATTATGTGATTCATTTTTCATAGGATACTACTATGGTAAACTTATGTATTCATCTATACTAAGCTATAAAAATTTTATCATGCTCTTATCATTAATTATGGTTTCAAAATCCTAGAGAACTACCTTTCCAATTTAACATTCCTTCATAATTTTTTAATTATCAACAAGAATTATCATGCTTCACATTATTTATTAAATTACATTAACAAATGGAAGAATATATTCAATTAAACATGTACATTGCATCAATTTGAATTACCAACAAATTATAAGAAACAACATATTTATTTAAACATTCCTGTTATTTAATTATTTATCCTATCTATTATCAACTACTGGATTTATGGTCTATAGAATTTTCCAATGAAATCATCATGCTAGACCTAGAACAACAACATTCAATATCATAATTGAATAGATAGAAAACTATATAGTAAATCACGAGCAAATCCATTATCATAGTGGAAAGAAAAAATATGCGATTCATAATTCAAATCATTATTAATATGGTAATATTTATTAGGTTAATTAAATTTCCATACAAAGGGATAACCAATGATAGTTTTATGATTGAATGTAAATAAATAGAGGAGTAATGAATCCCCTACCTCAAACATAAACAACCTTCACAAGAGAAGAAACTGATGGCGAAGATCTCTGATAACCTATCCAATCATGAACTATGATCTCATAAGGATTTTGGGCCATAAAAACATTGAAAAATATACAAAATAAGCTCCACAAGAACAACGTATATCAAAAGATAAATCACTGTAAGATGAAATTGGAGGAACATAAAACCAAATGGAGAGAAAATACTAGACTTGAGAGGTAGAAATCCCCATCGATCTACTTGGATAAATCTCAATAATTTAGGAATAATATATGTTTATAGGTTCTTTAAAGACATCAAAAAACAACTCTAGTTTACCTTGGGTTTTATTAGAATGACTGGTAAGGATTGGGGTTTAAACTGGGTGTAGGAATTTGTAGATAGCCTGAAAATATGAATATCATGGTGTGGCCTCGTGGACTATTCCATATCACTGGATAATATGGGAATATATACAGTGAAACACTAGATCCCACACCATAGCCTACAATAGTTGAGTGTAATACTGAGTTCCACAGAAAAATCCAATTAATTTTGATAAGGGGATAAGACACATCCCAAAACACCAAGTCTCAAGACCCTATCTATAACCAGAGAGGTTATGATGATTCATAACACCACACCGCATCTACCACCTAATTTGGAAATAGCCTTGAGATTTCTCTTGAGCCCGCATACTCTACAACCTAGGTATGCTATGCCACAACTACCAAAACTATGAGGAAACACCTACCTCCATTCCAAAATAATGTGATTTTGGGAAATGGATCCCCTGAAATTCCTCAAACACCCACCAAACAACATAGAATGTTAAACAGGTACCTCTAACACCTAGGACTTGCAAAGGAAAGGGCTACCAAGATACATGCCCGTAAATTAGTGATTTTTATGGGTTTTTAGGGTTTTTAGGATATTTTGTGTTTCTAGGGTTTTAGGAAATTTAGGGTGCAGTGGTTTCTAGTAATTTTTTAGTATTTTAAGCTGTTTTCGGGTTTTTTGGGTTTTTTGGGTTTTTTGGTTTTTTGGGTTTTTAGGGTTTTCTTAAGAGTTTTAATGGTTTTGGGGGGTTTTTTGGGTTTTTGGGGTTTTAAGGCTTCTTATGATTTTTAGATTTCTTTTTGGTTCGAATGTATTAATTGGATTTTTGGATTTTTATGGTTTTTATATAGTGTTTTAGGGACATCTATGTTTTTAGGTGTTTTAGAGTCTTTTGGGGGTTCTATTGTTTTTAGTATTTTTAGGGTTCTAAATTTTGTTTGGGTTTCTTAGGTTTATTATTATTTTAGGGGTTTTACGTTGTTTTTGAAATTTTAGTGTTTTAAGGGGTTTTAGTATTTTAGGGTTTTTATATAGTGTTTTAGGTACTTTTATGTTTTTAGAGGTTTTATGGTCTTCTAGGGGTTCTAGGGGTTTTTAGGGTTTCTAGTGTCTTTTAGAGTTTTTTTATTTGTACGGTTTTAAATGTTTTTAGGGTTTCATAGTGTAATTATAATTTTAGGGGTTTTAGGTTTTTTTTGGGATTATAGTGTTTTTTGGGGTTTTTATTATTTTAGGGTTTATTTTTTTATACAAGGTTTTTGTCTTTATTTGGGGTTTTATTTTTTATGGTTTTTTTGTATTTTGTCTTTTAATAGTTTTTATAGTTTTTAAAGTGTTTATGGGTTTTTAGGCAATTTTTTGTTTCGAGTTTTATAAGGATTTTAGGGGTTTATCATTGTTAATTTTTTAGGTATTATATTTTGGTTTTATGGGGGTTTAAGAGGGTTTTGGTACTTTTTTAATTAGTTTTATGGGTTTTAATAGTTTTAAGGGGTTTAGGAATTTTTATATTTTTAGAGGCATTTTGGAGTTTTAGGGGTTTCATAGGGGGTTTTTTTGTTTTAGGGGTATTTTGGATTTGTAGTATTTTTAATTGTTTATATATTTTTTTGGGTTTTATAAGGATTTTAGGGATTTTAAGGTTTCAATGGGTTTGTAGTATCTTTTATGGTATTTTAGGGGGTTTCGATATTTAAGGGGTTTTATGGGTATTAGTAGTTTTAAGCTTTTATAGGAATTTTTTGGTTTTTTAAATTTTATTGGGTTTTAGATTTTTTAATGGTTTTCTAGTTTTTCGGTATTTTTTAATTTTTAGTGTTTATTGTTTATAGTATTTTTTTGTTTTTTAGGTTTTTTGGTTTTTCCGTGGTTTTAGTGTCGTTATAGTATTTAGAGTGTTTATATTTTTAGGTTCTTCTAGTGCTTTAATAGGATCTTTAGTGTATTTTAGTTATTTTATGGGTTTTTGTGTTTTTTTTGTTTTTTTGGTTTTTATGGTATTGTAGGGTTTTTAAGGGTTGTATAGTATTTTAGGGATTTTATGATTATAATTCTTTTAGTCTTTTTAAGGGTTTTCTGGGTTTTAAGTGGGGTTTATGGGTTTTCAAGTTTTTGTTTTGTTTTTTAGTATTTTAGGTGTTTCAGGTTTTTATAATTTTTTATATTTTAAGGTTTTTTATGAATTTTAATGGTTTTTATGGTTTTTAGGATTTTTAGGGATTTTTAGGGTTTTATGGATATTTATGTTTTTAGTGTTTTTAGTGGGAGATAGTGTTTTCATGGTTTTTAAAATTTTTGGGGTTTAAAGGATTTTGGGTATTAGGTTATTTTTATAGGTTTTAGGGGGGGTTTATGGTTTCTGGGGTTTTTTGGGGTTTTCGGGTTTTCGGGTTTTTTAGATTTTTTGGATTTTGGGGTTTTATGGGGTTTTAGGGTTTTTTTTGGGGTTTTGGGTGTTTTTTTGGGGGTTTTGGGGAATTTTTAGTGGTTTTGGGTTTGTTAGGGGTGTTTAGGAATTTCAATAGTTCTTATGGGTTTTAGGATTTTTTATGGGTTTTGGGGTTTTTATGGGTTTAATTATTTTATGTTAGTTTTAGAGTTTTTTTGGGCTATTAGGCAATTTATTGGGTTTTTTGGTGGATTAAAATAAGTTTATGGATTTGTAGTTTTTAAAAAATTTAAATGGGTTTTATGGGTTTTAATGTTTTTTAAAGGCCTTTTGGGGATTTAGCATTTTTATGTATTTTTATGATTTTAGGAGTTTTCCAATGTTTTATTGTTTTTGGTTTTCTTGTTTTTAAAGTGTTTTGGGTTTTTAGAATTTTGGTGGAGTTGTTATAATTTTTAGGGTCTTTATGGATTTTATAATTTACTAGGGTTTTTAGGGGGTATTATAGTTTTTTTGGGGGGGTTTTAGGTTTTCTACGTGGTTTAGGGGTTTTATGGTATTTAATGGGCTTTGGGTTTTTATGGATTTATGGATTTTTTGTTTTTAGGGTTATTTATGTTATTTAAGAGTTTTTAAGGGAATTCTAGGGTTTTATGGGTTTTATATTCTGTTATTGTTTTAAAGGGTTTTATGGTATATTATGGCTTTTAGGATTGGTTATGATTTTTAGGGGTTTTAAGGATGCTTTTAGACTTAGTCTATTGAGGGATTTTAATGGTCTATAATTCTATATTTGGGTTTTAGTTACCTTTATGGATTTAAGGTTTTTTGTGGTTTCTAGGGTTTTTTTGGGAATCATAGGGGGTTTTATTGTTTATTGGGTATTTATAGGGTTTTAGGGGTTTTAATGATTTTTAGGGTTTTTAGAGTTTTAATGTGTTATTAGGATGTTTAGTGTTTTTTATTGTTTTATGGTTTTAGGGGGGTTTTTGTATTTAGGGAATGAGGGTTTTTAGTAAATTTTAGGATTTTAATGATGTGGTTTTTTTGGATTTTATGGATTTTCTTATGGTTTTCATGGTTTTTATGGTTTTTAGTCTTTTTCAAGGTTTAAGGTATTTTAGTGTTTTTATGGTATTTACAGTTTTTATGTTTTTTATGGTTGTATTGGTTTCCAAGGTGTTCCGGGTTTTGTGGGTTTTTAGGAGTTTTATATTTTTTATGTTTCTTAGAGTTTTTTGAGTTTTTTCGGTTTTTAGGGTTTTATGTTTATTATATTTTTTTATGGTTTATAGGGTTTTTTTAGTTTTTTATTATTTTTTCAATTTTTAGGGTATTTTAGTGTATTTATTGATTTTAGTGTCTTTGAGGATGTTTTAATGTTTTTAGGATCTTTTAGGGGTTTTAGGGTCTTTTTAGGTTATTTTTAGGGTTTTTAGGATCATTTTGGGGGGTTTAGGGTTTTTATGTTGTTTTAGGTGGTTTTAGGGGTTTCAGTTTTATTTAGTGGTATTAGGGTTTTTTAGGGTTTTCAGGGCTTTTAGGTTGTTTATTGGATTTTTTAGTGTTTTAGACATTTTATGTGTTTTAGGGTTTTTAGGGTTTTATGTTTTTTATGGTTTTATGTTTTTTATGGTTTTAAAATCCATAAAACTACTAAAAAACTGGAATTTAACAGTTATGGTATTTATCAGTGCTAGAAAAAAGCAATGATATATGGCTACTTTATCAGTGCTAAATAAAGCATTGATAAATATAACAATTTATCAGGGATTTTTTATCATTGATAAAGGTCCCATTTATCAGTGCTTTGTTTTTAATGCAGATAAAGGAAACCCTTTATCAGTGCTTTATTTTTTGAACTGATAAAGGGTACCCATAATCAGTACTTAATTTTTTGCTCTGAAAAAAGATACCGTTTATCAACTTTATATTTTTAACGCTTAGAAAGGAGCCCTTTATCCGCATTTTTTTTGTGCTGATAAAAGAGTTGAATATAAAAAATGAATTAATTCAATTAATAAAAATAAAAAATGAGTTACAAATATTATTAATTAAATAACTATTTATAAAAATTAATAAATATATTATACTATATAAGAAATATAAATACCAATAAATAGTATGTTATATATATATATATATATATGAAAAATAAAATTAATAAAATAAAATTAAAAATAAGTAAATTTATAAAAATATTAAACATTTTATTAATTAGATTATTATTGATAATGTTAATAAATAGTATATATTAAATATATAGATGAATATTAATGTATATAAATATGATTTATATATTACAAAATATTTATGCGCTATATGTAATGAATAATGTTTTGTAATTGAAAATTAATATGAATTAAAAATATTGACCAATTGAATGGAGTAATGGGCATATAATTGAATATCCTTTGATTTTTCAGTTTGACATATATCAAATGAATGTTATATTGATTTCACATATATTTAATAAAGAAATTTTATATAAAATGTACACCCACAAAAACCTATACATTTTTTTTAATTTTCTTAAATTTTACTTATTTTTAATTTATTCAATTTAACTCATTTTTTACATGTGTGAAAATAAAATTTGATATTCATTAATAATTCTAGAATATATTAATAAATAAATATTTTTAAAAATGTATATGATATTTATAATATTGTATATTTATAATTATAAATAAATATATATATTTGAATTTATTTATATAATTATAAATAATTAATTATATATGTTTAAGTAATTATAAATACATAGTTATATATATTTAAATATTTATTAAATTTATAATAAATTTAATTTAATTATTAATATATTTACTTAATTATATTTAAATATAATTATAATATATATATATATATATAATTATGTAAAAATATATAATGATATAAATTATATTTTTAAAAAAAATTTAATTATTATAAATAAATAATTATATATTTTAATAATTATATAATTATAATAAATATATTAATAATATATTTATATATTTATTTATTATGTGTATGCGTATATTTAATTTTTTATTTATAATTAGAATTAAAAATCCTATATCTACGCTTCCATAATAAAGGCTTATAAAATAATTTTTTATCAGCTCTTTTTTAAGGACTAATATAGATAAGGCACATCTATGTTTCAAATGCACTGATAAAAGTAATATTAATTATTGCTAAAAAGAACTAATAAATGTTCCTTTTATCATTGCTTAAATAATAATCGCTGATAAAAGTTTCCCAATCTAAATTAAAAAATATATCTTATTGTGAACCTATCGAGATATCAGGAAAAAATTCCTATTTTGTACACTTAGAGGGTGCTTCTGGTTCAACCTCCCATTTCTCCAACCCCAATTGTCTCCCAAATATCCACCAATTGCTTCACCCTAAGGTCCGAGATCTACACAATAGGGTTCTGAATCTTTCGATCTCAACCACGGAGTAGAACATGACATCATCTATTCTTAATCTGAGTTTGATTGTGCGTTTATGCAGTGTCTCTCTTTTGAGAAAACCTTCAATAGGTTAATCTTATATTCATGTGGGTTTCCAGGTGGAGAAATGGTAGGACATCTCGAAAAAAAGTAACATCATGATACAATTTTCTTCAGATGAAGATCTGGCTAGGGATTGGTCCAGCGCACCCCCATAGCTGTAACAACGTCAGGTTATAACTCTTCAAGTGGTAATCTAACTTCTATATGAAGGAAGACATTCCAACAACAGCAATTTGGGTCAGATTCTCCAATCTCCCTTTACCTTTTCAAACTCCAATGTATATATACATGCTAGGGAATCTCGTTGGATGATATTTATGTTCTAATAGTAGAACCTGGTTATATTCTCACCATCTTTCTCTATTTATTTGGATTGAATTTGATCTCTCAAAAGTGCTTATGGATTATATTTTTATTACAGTGGGGTAAGAATTTTGATGCAAGAAGGTTGTGTGGTTTGAATCATGGGTCGATTTCAGTGGAGCCATTATAAAGTTGGGTCATTCAATACATTCTTGTAGGCAAGGGACCAGGAACTGCGAACAATAGAATGGTGTGGATTCTAGAGATAATGAAAAGGGATTCAAGTCTGGTGTTGGTTAAGGGAATATGGGGCAGAGTCATTTGGATATTTATACATACTCGTTTAAGGAAAATTCTATACAATACAAGTCTGAAGGGGGTGCATATCCTTGGTGAATCTAAGCTCAAATCACACAAACCCACTCGAATCACACAAACCCAATGCCTCCAATTTCTTGAACATCGTTCAGAATCTGAAATCCATTTTTAGTTAGGGTTTCCAAAGAAAACATCATGATCTGAATCTGTTGGTCTCATATTTTCTTCATCCTAGTGACGTAGGCATGTGTTTTCCCTTGTTAGTTATGATTTTTTTCTATGTTTTTTTTGGTGATCAGGATCCGAGGGTTTCATATTTTTAATTTCAGGTTTTTGTTTTCTTTCTATATTTGTGACCTGATTTTTGTATACTATTTTTATTTTTTTTATGGTACATTTTTTAGCAGACTACAATTCTGTATATCCTATTTTGGTCTTTTAAAATTTTGTTTTGAATCAAATTTCATTGTTCTCTACTTTTATACTCCATATTTATCCAAAAGATTATTTTTATTGATATTTTTTAATCTTAGTTAATAACCTCCATTCCATGGATAATCCAATTAAATAAATATTCATCCCACTGTATAAATAGTGGAGGGTTTGGATATAAAAACCATAAATGAACTAGAAATTTCTTTGATGTGTATGTGATACACATTGTAAGGGTTGGAGTATTTTTTTTCTTTTTTGTGATATATGTTGTTGATGTGAATTTTTTCATTCTGAAATTTTATTTATGGACCTCCCTAGAATCTCAAGGATGGTTCAATGCATATTAGATGGTCTCCCAAAGGTCTTTATGTTCTTACAAAATTTGTTCCAAGAAAAAAATGGATGTTATCAAATTATATATATTTGAAATTATTTTTAGGTATTCATCATTTTAGGTCTGTATATAATTTTTTAGTCTATATATACTTTTTAGGTCTATATACACATTTAATTCATGGTAATATAATTTACACATAAATAACTAATAAAATATGGTAAACAGGCGTTACATTCAAAATAATAAAATTTGGTAACTATATATAAATTTTATTGAAATAAGTAAACTTTCCATAATTTAAATAATTATATTTTATTAAAATTTACCAAAAATAATAATTGTTTATAATTAATATAATTTAAAAAAATTCAGTAATAGTATTTTGTATTTTTATTTTCAAAAAAAACTATTATATATATATAGAATAATATGTTATATATTTAAATAAATTTCAATATGATAAATAATATAATTATATATAATTATAAAAAAATAAATATACTAATTTAATACATATATTTATATCAAATGTATAATGTCTTGGTAGATTCACATTTTTATCTATGTATCGAATGAGGAGTTAGCTCCATTTTATAGTTTTTTACGGTGGAAGGTGTAAACCCCATTAATGTTTATTGCTTATCGAGGTAATTGTGAAGTAAGTACACAACTCCATCAAAATATTTTTCCAATAATATAAATCCCTATCATTTTTTAATGAAATAAAACCGATTAAAAACTATATTTTTTCAAAAAAATAATATAAAAATTCCTCAACAAATAATTTTATTAAAGTAATATTTGGATCCTTGGGAAAATATCGAGGATAAAAATGACAGTCATTCATCATTAACTTTTTCCCACCATCAAATAAAATAAATTAATTTTAGAAACATATACTCATCAGTTGAAATTACAATAAATAAACCACAGACCACTAGGCTTTGCAGCACTATAGTGGCATATTCTGATTCTTCATCTCCACCCACTCCATTTTTTTCCTGCCCTTCACTCTATCGTTTCTCTGGTAGTGTGGAGTTTTTCCCTAGAAGGAGTTGGTGGAAATAGGGGTTTTGTGTTAATAAATAGAGGAAGTGGTGTAATTCAAACAAATGGGAGTTATTTGACCTTTTAGAGAACACAATGAAGTACAATTTTTATCCTAATCGGTTTCATATCCTGGAAATTTATTATTTCCTTTTGATTACCATAGACTCATCACCATATATTTTATTTTTCTGGTACTACTATGAGTGTTATTCCTCCCTTGGATGAATACAACTTTGATAATTTCATCCAAGATAGGTGCATGTCCACAACAGAAAAAGAATGTGTTTCTTAAAAAAAATGAAATGATAACTATACAGGATATGAGATGATGAGGATGACAGTTGTACATTATTGTTTTCCCTAAAATGGGAAATGTCTCCCATTTTTGAGAATTACACCATTGAAACTAGTTATTAAAGATATGTATCAATTTCCACCAAAACTTATAGATAAAATCTACACACACAAAATGAAACTATATAGTGATGGGAATGAAAGAAATAGAGTGCATAGATTTGGGGTTTTCGTAATTTTAGGGGGGTTTTGGTAGTTTAAGATTTTTTAGGATTTTAAATGAATTTAGGGGTTTTATGGTTTTTTATAGTTTTAGGGTTTTTATATATTTTTTAAGGGGTATTAGGGTTTTAGTGTTTTATAGGGTTTTTAAGCATTTTTAAGCATATTTTAGGGTTTTTATAATGTTTTTTAGGTTTTAGGGTTTTAGAGGTTTTGGGGGGTTTTAGGGACTTTTCGGTTTTCAGATTTAGGGTCTCTTAGTAGTTTTAAGGGGTTTTAGGGTTTTTATGGTCCCATAGGTTCTTTTAGGTTTTTGGGTTATTAATTGTTTTTTTGTTTTTTAATTGTTTTATAGATTTTTGTTGTTGATATTTTTTAGTGTTTTTGGGTTTGTTAGGGTTTTATGGGTTTAAGTGTTTTTTGGGGTTTTTGGGGTTTTTCTAGTTTTTAGTGTCCTAAGAAATTTTTTCATATATTATTTTGTATTTTTGGGAGTTTTTATTGGTTTTGGGTGTGTTTAATGATTTTTGGGGGGGTTTTGGGAATATAACGTTCGAGACCCATCATTTTTGGCCCCCCAAATTAATTAAAAAATGAAATAAGGAAAATAATTACAAGTAGGGCTTACGAAAATGGGTCTCCAAATCACCATTTATATCAAAATCAACATAGGGTGAATAGAATGGTGGGGTGGTAAAATACCATGCTAATCACCTTTCCACAACTACCCACTTGGATAATTAATCTGCCACAGAGTTCACCTCTTAATAATCATTCATGACATTGAGAGTGAGGTACTCCAAAACCTCAAGTCATTCAATCCATTGAGGGAGAATCCAACAATGAACTCTCCAAGACATGTTCTTGACAACATCAACCACAAGCATCAAATTAGATTCAATCCATAGTGAATTCCACCGATATTGGGCCACAAATTTGACAGCCTTCATCATTACCCAGAGATCATCTTCATAAGTACAGTCGTCACCAATAAAATGATAGAATAATCCTTCCACAAAGCCTCTATGCCTGAAGAAAACAATGACACACCTCGAGGGACCCGTTGCTCCCAAAACCCAACTGCCCACATTGAATATGATCCAAGAGGAAATCGGGGGGATATAATGGATAGAATTGAGAAGATATGTTTTTTGTCCTTAAAGTAATTCCATTAAATCACAAGGTAATGAGATCATTATCATCCTTAGCCATCGAGCCAGTCTGGATTTAGGATGCCGCATGTACACCATTATAAATCATTCAGACCCCTCTATGAAAATATATATGTTCCCTATTTAAGGTGGATGCATTTTGGGGTTCCCTTAAATATGAAATAAGATTAGCATTTGTAGTGAGAAAGTCGTTATGAACCAGCTTTGTGAATTCCCATTATGTGAGATAGCTCATCACGTCAAAGAATGGCCTCGTCATACATAGATGTAACCCTAAATGCAGCTGCAAGTACCCCCAAAAATCAGATGCCAATATGCATTGAAAAAAGGTATACTGTATGTTTTCTTTTTCCTGAAGACTATCTAAACAAGATAAATCCATGTTGTAACCATCATTCTTCAAATAATCATGTATTGGGAGTCTGTTATTCCATAGTTTTCACAGCATCAATTTATTTTCTGGTGGAATAAATGGCCTCTTAAAACATGAGATCCAAGATAGAGTAATATTACCCCAAGAACACATGTGATGGTAGAAGTCCCACATGTTATGGTGACCAACCATATTGGGTTTCTCGATGAGGGTGTCAGTGTCAAAAAACACATACCTCTAAATATATAACATAATATCCTTTGGGAGGATAACCATAGAGTATACCAATCATTGGAGGTTGGAAATATACATACCTTTTAAATCAGGTGGAGGTGACACAAAATCAATAAGAGGCCTTCCCATCCAGACATTGGACCAACAGTTTAGATAAGAATTATTTGAAATAAACAATTTAAAATGGGTTGTAATTTCACTGTATGATATTTTGATTGATGACCAGATAGAGGAGGGAATATATCCTATGTATCCATAACATATTTTCCACACACAACTTTCCTGAATTAATCCATGCACATCATCCTTTAAATCAAACAAGCTCTATTAAAACCATGGAATAAGGGCATCATTAAACCTCGTGAGTTCATTAATGCCAAGGCCCCCAGATCTGTTTGCTTAGTGCAGTCTTTCCAAGCCATCAAGACTAGCTTTTGCTCACTAGTCAATCTTATACAAGCAATGTTACTAATAATTCCCTATAGGCTTTTGAAAAGATTAACTGACCATATATAAATGGAGGAAACATGCACGAACATAGTGATGATAACCTAGTTGATTAAGCAGAACCTTCACAGATGTGAAAGACACTTTCCTTTCCATTTACCTATATATATTGTGATTTTTATTTCTATACTCTTAGATGGAAGCTCTTAACCCTTCACATAAATTGTGGATCCCCATAAAAAAATGGGAGTAATCCCCTCTTCACCCCAAGGGACCTCATGACCCACAATTTTATGGATAGTGAAACCACTTTACCAAATACAATTAAGGATTTTCTTGAACTAATGAATTTTCTTGCCACACATTCATAATGAAGGAATATAATCTTCATTGAAGATAGAGTATTCTAGTTAGATTTCCCAAAAAATATAATTTCATCAAAACACCAAAGAAGGTGGGAAGAAACATACAGATCTTTACCTTCCTCTAGAGGATTATAAAGTCCAAACTGCAAAAAATCAATGATACACCTACTCAAATAATCCTTATAAATCGCAAAATGAATACTTGAGATAGGATCCCCCTACCTGAATCTCCATGATATTATTGAAATAATCCTTTTGGGGATCCTTTGATAAGAATGGATACATGAACATTGGACAATATAGAGTTAACCACCTTGATGGAGCTTCATGAAGAACCATATTTCGTAAGCACGTGGAAGATAAAGCTCCACTTGATCGTGTCAAAATCCTTTCAGATATAAAATTTCATGAAAAAATTACCATGCTTCATGGGCCTCCTCAGGATTTTAATACCCTCCAAGGCTGTAAAGAATAAATTTTGGATATTCATCCTATAGAAGAACCCAAATTGACTCGGGTTAATCAGATCACTAGAAAACATCCCCATCCCGATTACAAGAATAATTATATCATTATTGGGGATATTTTTTCTTATATAAATCTGCAAAAAGTCCCCTATATCAATAGAATTATCCTTTTAGGGTCCTAGGAAATGAAATTAGAGTTGGTTTCATGCAGGAAGGAGATAGAGGGGAAACGTCCTATAATTGAATTTGTAATCTCAACATGCCTGATATCCTAATAAAACATAAATAATTTGTTACTAAAACCATCCTGGTCCACTGCACTTTCTAGGTTCAAAGAGAACAAAGTAGATATGGATTCCTATTTAAATGGATAATCCATTCAAAACAATTTTTGATGATTCTCTATACCTGGAATGATGATTTTAGAAAGAGGGAGGGTGTGGTCCCCACTATCATCATTTTACAACACCTAAAAATATTCCACCACCACATTGGAAACATCCAATATTGATATGAAGGTGGAGCCATTAATGTGGACATCATTGAATAAATTTCTTCACTTTTTCTCTTTATGATGATGTTGAAAAAATTTGGACTACCTACGCCCATATGTTTTCCACATGACATTGAACTGAATCCTAGAAGGATCTCCATGAGATATAAAAGATGATCAACTGTACAATGGAGCTGCAATTCCTCCATTGTGGGAATCTGTAGAAACTTATTGTTGACTTGGAAAGAATAAATTTGATATTTTGCAGCCTTTATGTCATCTTCAAGGCAGGAAAAATAGTTCATGACCCATTCTATAAGAAACCTTTTGGTTATCTATAGTTTGGATACCAAAATATAGTGAGGTCTTCCATGAACAGTGTTGTTCTAGGCATTTATAACCACTTCGATGTAATAAGGAATCATGATCCAAGCATTATTAAATTTTAATGACATAGGGGTTTACCTTGAAAAGATATTCTAGTGGTAAAAAATAATGGGGTTTTGGTCTGAGATGAACATGGGAAGAGTGAATGCAGAGACATCAACGAGTCATATCTGGTCACTAATCACACATAAGCACTTGTAAAGCTTATTGGCCTACCTACCATTAATTGTGATCCTTACCCATGTAAAAAAGGCTGTAGCAATAGGATATTTAGTGAGATAACATTGATCATGGTAGTGTGCGAAATCCTCATTAGAAGAGAGATATAAGTTAGGTACAATTTTCAAATTCGTTCTCTAAATATAGTTGAAACCACCAATAACCTAGTTTTGAGGAGTAGTCTCATTAAGATGAGTCAAATTCCTTCAAATATTTATCCTTTTCAAATAGAAATAGGATGCATGAACAAAGGAAAAGGTTGAAATAACAGTCTAGAGAAAGACAGAGGGTGAGATAATTTGAGTGCTCACATCATAAGAGAGCACCTAAAAATCATCATGCTTCATGACCAATAGGGTTTCTATGGCACCATCTTATCTATTAGGAGAAACAAATGAGTAACCAAGTTTGGTCTAGTATAATCTCTTACTATTGTCAAAATTCATCCTAGGATCAACAATCCATAGGATGATTGGCCTGTGAGCTATATGAAAGTGTCGAAGGGAAGTGTCCATTGGAGAATTCCCAAGCCCCTGGTAGTTCCAGAACATGATCCTCATTAAGAACTCGGGGGAAGGCCCCTGGAAGGTATGGG
Organism: Viscum album; assembly: GCA_963277665.1. Classification (NCBI taxonomy): domain Eukaryota; kingdom Viridiplantae; phylum Streptophyta; class Magnoliopsida; order Santalales; family Viscaceae; genus Viscum; species Viscum album. Next base: position 2,123,297,345 of record OY728120.1, read on the forward strand.
GTAGTGGTTGGTTCCCTTCCCTTTACATTTCTTCCCTTTTTTTGGGCTTGTACAGAAACTACTTTGTAGAGACAGAATCAATGTACTGCTCCCTCCTTCTAGACCCATCTTGTGTCTCTATGGGTCCTGGAAGAAAATGTAGTTCCTTACCATCATCCCATACTTGAGGGTCTTGACAATAATCACTCTAAATGACCCCCAATCAGTTGGATGTATTGGTTCGAGGTGTAGCAATATTACTTGGAATCGGGTTACCTGTTTTTAATCTTGATCTGGGGAACCAAAGTGAAAGAACTATCACTCAGATCATGGGAAGGTGGTCCTTCTGGAGTGAACACTAGATCAAATGGATGACACATCTCTAATGGTGTGCCCTAAACAAGATAAGAGGGGTCACCACAACTTACTATTACACTAGAACTAGTGAGTCCTAAGTACTACTAGAAAGGCCTTCCATGCTCTCCATGTAGGGCGGGGTAGCAGGTTGAGTAGGTCGAACCTACTACAATAGAGACAGTCTGAGAATAGTAGGTGGGGCGTTTTTAGGGTTCCCTCCTTGTAAATCTCTTTTCCCTCCATCATGACTATTGGAAGGGGCATCAGGTTTTGCTGGAAGGGCCTATTGTGGTTGGTTCGGAAAAACAATTACCATCAGGGTGGGTGGTGATACCCCCATAGTGTGATCCTGATGGATCTCATAGATTCTAGGAAGCACTCATGAATTATATGCGACACCATGAATGGGGGGGTCTGGAACCTCAAGACCACTACTTCTCCTAACATGATCAAGGACAGCAGGTGATGCAGCACTTATTTCCAATTTCTGCAATTTAGGAGACAAGGTAGGGCTTGATTTTGATCACCAACACCCTGCAAAGCAGAGGGATCCTAGGTCCCTTAGTGCCTGAATTTTTTTGGCCATGAACCAGAATATTAGGGTAATGTGGATCAGAGGCATTGGAAGCCTAAACCTCGACATTACCTAGTTATTCATATAGAGTTTGGCCTCATGACCATGTAGGTTACAGATTGTGTATACCTTCATTCACCAGCTCTCTTACATGAGGTGACCAAAGAAATTTAAACGAATATAAAACTTGGGCCTCCAATCATATTGGATCTCTAGGGTGACGTTGTCCTCAAGGGTATAGAAGATGAACTCCTCAACCAAGGTATTTTCCATATAAATTTCAATGATAACCCTGAAATAATTCCCCTGTCTGGGGTTTTCTATTATTTTTCTATTTAGGTGTTTTATGGGTATTTAGGTGTTTTAGGGTTTTTATTGGTTTTGATGGATTTTGGGTTTTTAGGGTTTTTTAGTGTTTTTGGGGTTTATGGTTTTTATTATATTTTTGATTTTCATGTTTTCTTAGGGTCTTTACGATTTTTTATTACTTTTAGGGTCTTTATAATTTTTTGGATCATATAAATATTTTAGGGACTTTAGATTATTTTGTGGTATTTTAGGGGTTTTAGGGATTATAGACTATTTTAGCATTTTTAGGGAGTTTATTGGTTATTTAGGGATTTTAAGGTCATAAGGGTTTCCATTTTTTTTATTTTATAGTTTTTTGGGGTCATTTATGATTTTTTATGGTCTTTAGTGTCTTTTATGGGTTTTTGGGTTTTTAGGGTACTTTGGGGTTTTTTGATTTTTTGGCTCCTTTAGGGTTTTTATTGGTTTTTAGGGCCCCATACTATGTTTTCCGGCCTTCAAGGTAATAGGTGTTTTTAGGAACTATTAGTGTTTTTTGGGTTCTTTAAGGTTTTTTTGGGTCGTTTAGTTTTTATTGTTTTAGATTCCTTAATAGGGTTTTTTGTGGATTTTAGAGTCTTTTATGTTTTCAGTTAATTTTTTGGAATTTTAGTGTTTATTGGGTTTTCATGCCTTTTTTTGGTTGTTCAGTGTATTTAGTGTTTTAATGGGTTTTAGCATTTGTTTGGTATTTTTAGGTTTTTAAGGTCTTTTAGGTTTCTTAATGATTTAGTGGGTTTTGGGTTCATTATGGTTTTAGGGATTTTTATGGTTTTCATTGGTGTTTTGTTGTTTTAAGGTTGTTTCAGAGTTTTTATGGGTTTTTAGGGTATTTTGGAATTTATGGGTTTTGGGGTCTTTAGGGTTTTTATAGGTTTTATGGTTTTTAATTTTCTTAGTTTTTCATAGGTTTTAAGTGTATTTATATTTTCTAGGGATTTTTTATTGATGGGTGGGGTGGGGGGTATTTATTGTGGTTATTCTAGATTTTTGGTTTTTTCTATGGGTTATAATGTTTTAGGGTATTTTTTGGTTTTTTTCGGATTTATAGTGTTTTTAGAGATTTTAATGGCTTGTTGGGTTTTTATGGGTTTTTAGGATTTTTTGTCTTCTTTGGAGTTTTTAGTCTTTTATGGTTTTTAGGGTTTTATGGTTTTTTATGTCTATTTCGGGTTTTCATATATTTTCTAGGGTTTTTGGGTTTTTAGTGTTTTTTGGAGTTTTTAGGGTGGTTTAGGGGGTTTTCATTTCTTTTAAGGGTTTTTATGGGTTTTAGTGGTTTTAGTGTTTTTAGGTGTTTTAGGAGTTTTGAGGGGTTTAAAGGTGTTTTTAGAGTTTTTATGGTTCTTCATAAACTTATAGGGTTTTCAATGATATTTAATGTTTGTATGGTTTTTATGGTTTTTCTGGGTTTAGGGGTTTTATTGGGAATTTTTCATCTTTAAGGATTTATTAGGGTTTTCATGGTCTTTTCACGTGTTTTTTTGGGTTTTTGATAATTTATTGGTCTTTTGGTGATTTTTAATGTTTTTTAGTGTTTTATATGTTTTCATGTATATTTATTGGTTTTAGGGTTTTTTACAGCATTTTAGGTTTTTAGTGTTTTTATGGATTTAATTGATTTTAGGGTTTGAATTTTTTTTTTTGGTATCTATGTGTTTTTAGTGTTTATGGGTTTTTTGGGATTCTGGGGGTTTTAAAGTGTCAATGGATTTCCATTGGGTTTTATGGGGTTTTCAGGGATTTTAAGGATTTCTGATTTTTTGGGGTTTTGTTATGGTTTATTGTTTTTTATTGTTTTTAGGGATTTTCGTGTTTTTGGGGATTTTTAGGGTTTTAGGTTATGATTTTTATGGAGTTTTTATAGATCCTGAACCATTTAGGGTTTTATTGTTTTAATGTTGTTTGATTTTTTTGGTTTTTATAAGTTTTATGAATTTTTGGATTTTTAGAGTTTTTATGGTTTTTAGGGGTTTTGGGAAGCTTTAAGGGGTTTCAGGTTTTTTTGGGGTTTTTCGGATTTTTATGATTCCTCAAGGTTTTGTAGGGATTTTTTAATTTTGATAAATTTTTATTATGTTTTTGTGGTATTAGGGATTTTAGGGGATATAGGGGTATTTTTCTAGTTTAAGGGGTTTTGTGTTCTAGAAGGTTTCATAAGTTTTTTTAGAGTTTTTGGGGGTTCTAGTGTTATTAGGTTTTTAGGTTTTATGGTTATTATAGGACTTAAGATTTTTTAGTTTTTATGATGGTTTTTATTTTTTTCATGGTTTATAGGATTTTTTTATATTTTTAGAATTTTTCTAGGTTTTTTGTTTTTAGTGTTTTCATATGGTATTTATGTTTTTCATGGGGGTTCTTGGGGTTGGTAGACTTTTTAGTGGTTTTTATCAATTTTGTGGTTTTTTATTATTTTTTGGGGGTTTAAAAGTTTTATTTATACTTTTTATAGATTTTTTATGATTTTAGGGTTTTTATGTCTTTTAGAATATTTTGGGTTTCTTTGGTTTTTATGGGGTTTTGGTCATTCTTGGATTTTTGTATTGTTTTAGGATTTTTGTTTTAATTTTAGGGGTTTTAAATTTATTTAGGGTTTTATGGTTTTTTAGGGTTTGTATGGTTTTGATATTTTAAACTTTTATATAGTTCTTGGGTATTTTAGGGTTCTATATGTGAATGAATCATTTGTGCATAATTTTAAAGGTTTTATGATATTTATGGGTTTTAGTATTTTTAGTGATTTGAGGATTTTCATGAGTTTTATGGGTTTTTAGGGGTGAGGGGGTGGGGTTAGTGTTCTAGAATTTTTTTTGGTTTTTAGGTTTTTTCAGGATTTTTAGGGTTTTGTGCTTTTTAAGAATTTTTTTGGTGTTAGAATTTTCTTGGTGTTTTATATTTTTTTGGGTTTAAGGGAATTTTATATAGTTTTTAATTTTAATTTATTGTATTTTTTATGTTTATTTGGGTTTTTGGATTTTCAGGGGTGTTTGGGATTTTTGTTGATCTTTTAGAGTATTTTTGGTTTTTTGGGGATTCATGTTTTTTATATATTTTAGGAATATTATAGTTTTTTCAATATTTATTAGTTATTTGGGTATTTTTACACATTTAAGTGTTTTAGAGTTTTTTTGGGGTTTTAGGTTATTCTTAGAGTTTTTATACTATATTGGGGTTTCTAGGGTTTTTAGGGGTTTTAGGGATGTTATGATTTTTTAAAATATTTATGGGATTTTTGGGTGTTTAGGGGTGTTATTGGTTTCTAGGGTATTTAGGGTTTTCGTTTTTTTGGTTGTTAGGAATTTTTCGTATTTTTAGTGTTTTAGGGGTGTTTAGGTTTTTGATGTTTTTAATGTTTTTTATAGTTTTTATATATTTAGTGTCTTTTTTGAGGTTTTTGAGTGTTTTAGGGATTTATATGGTTTTATTGTTTTTAGGTATTTTAATGGATTTAGTGTTTTTCGTGGTTATAGATTTTTTAGGGTGTTATGGTTTGTCGTGTTTTTAGGGTTTTAATAAGATTATGGATTTTAGGGTTCTTTCTGTAATTTTACAGTTTTCATTGCCTTTTTTGAGTTTTTAGGGATTTTAGTGTTTGAGTTGTTTTTAGGGTATTATGGGATTTTGGGTTTTTTGTATTTTAGGGTTTTAGGGTTTTTAATGTTCTTTATAATTTTTTATGTTTTTATGGTATTTTTAGGTTTTATAATTTTTAAATTTTTTATGGTTTTGGGCGTATTTTAGGGTTTTTGGGGTTTTTGGGATTTTAGGATTTTAGTGAATTTAATTTTTTTTTGGTTTTTTGTGTTATTTTAGGGTTATTTGTGGTATTTAGGGATTTTTAGTTGTTTGGGGTCTTTTCTTCTTTAAGCGGGTTTAGGGACTTTTAGGGATTTTTATTGTTTTTTATAGTTTTTACAATTTTATGGTTTTTATGGATTTTAGTATTTTTTAGGTTTTTATTGTTCTTATGGGTTTTAGGGTTTTTTGGGGTGTTAAAGGTGTTTTTGGGTTTTTTGGGGGATTTATGGTTTTTTTGGTTTTGGGGATTTAGGATTTTGCAGTTTTCAAGTGGTTTAATTTATTTATCAAGGTTTTCGGTTATCACATGATTTTTTAGTATTTATGGATTTTTTTTAATTTTTAGTATTTATTTTGTTTTATAATTTGTAATGTTCTTTGGATTTTCAGGAGTTTTAAGGGGGTGTTTTACAGTTATTGGATTTTAGAGTTGTTAGAGTTTTTTGTTTTTAAGGTTTTCTTTTAAGATATTAAGGATTTTAGGGGGTTTTAGTGTATTGGGGATTGATGATATTTAAATTTTTTTACGTTTCTTTGGTGTTATTATGATTTTAGGGGATATAGTTTTTTAGGGGTTTTAGGCTTTTAGGGTCTTTTAGGGTTTTTTGAAGATTTTGGGTTTTATGGTTTTTAGAGTTTTTATGGATTTTATGGGCTAGGGGTAGGTGTTTTTAGGGTTTTTAGTTATTTTAAGGGTTTTTAGGGATTTCTTGGATTTTTGGGTTTTAATTTTTTTGGGGTTTTTTCTAGAGGTGTTATGGGTTTTTATGGGTTTTTATAGTTTCAAATGTTTTTATGGTAATAGGGTTTTTAGGGGTTTTAGGGATTTTTTTGGGATTTTGGGTTTATGGGGTTTTGTGGGTTTTTGTGGTTTATGTAGGGGTTTTTGTGTTTTTCGGGTGTTTGGGGTTTTTTTGGGTTTTTATGGTTTATTTTGGTTTATGGTGGTTTTTATATGTTTTTAATTTTTTTACGGGTTTTATGGATTTTAGAGTTTTTATTGTGTTTAGGGTTCCATAGTTATTTAGGGTTTTTAGAGTATTTAAAGGGTTTTTCTGTTATTATATTTTTTATTATATTCTAGTGTTTTTAGGATTTATGTTTTTTGGGTTATAGGGTTTTACAGTTTTTAGGGGTTTCTAGTTTTTCTGTGGGGATTCATGTTTTTATGGTTTGTAGAGGTTTTAGGGGGTTTTTAGGTTTTTAGGGGCTCTTAGAGATTCTTAGGCGTTTTAGGTATTTTCCTGATGTATTTAGGGGTTTTAAGGGGTTTAGGGGTTTTAACAGTTTCAGGTTTTTTCAGATTTTTGTGGTTTTATAGTTTTTAAGGGGTTGTATAGTTGTTATTGTTTTTTTGGGATTTAATGGGTGTTAAGTGTTTTTCGCTTTTTTATCTTACTTATGGATAATATGGGTTTTAAATTATTTTTATTATTTTTATGAACCCATGGTATTATTAGTGTTTTAAGGTGATTTATGGTTTTTAGGGTTTTTATAGTTTTTATATTTTCCTCATTTTTTAATGTTTTTAGAGTTCTTATGGTTTCATGTGGTTTTTGAGATTTTTAGGAATTTTAATGTTTTAGGGGTTTTAGGTTCTTTGAGGGTTATTTTAAGACATCAAGTGGTATTTCGGGTTTTCAAGGAGTTTTTGTGATTTAAGCGGGATTTACTGTTCTTATAGGGTTTTTATTAGATTTATGGTCATTCAATATTTTATAGTGTTTTTATATTATTTGGGGTATTTTAGGATTTTATGGTCATTTTGGGTATGTTAAGTACCTTTAGGGTTTTTGTGGTTTGAATGGGTTTTAGGGTGTTTTGGAATTTTTTGGGTTTTTTGACGTTTTTAGTTTATTTATGGTTTCAGGGGTTTTTTATTTTTTTAGAATTATTATTGGTGTTAGGGTCGTTTAGGGGGTTTAGAGATTTTTATTATTTTTAGGGTGTTGTAAATTTATTGTGGTTTTATGGTCTATTAGGGTATTTTGGGACTTTTATAATTTTTAATGTGTTTTATGGATTTCATGGTATCTTAGGGGTTTCTCATGTTTTTAGGATTTAGGGTGTTTTTTTGTATTCTAGATTTTTTAGGCTTTATATTTTTTTGGTTTTTTAGGGTTTTACAGTTTTTTATGGTTTTAAGGGTTTTAAGGGGATTTATGACTTTTAGGGGATTTATGTTTTTAATTTTTTTTGGATTTTAAGGGTTTTTTTATTTTAGTGTTTTTTGGATATTTTAGATTTTTCTAGGCTTTTATGGTTTTCTAATTTTAGAGTTATAGTGTTTTTAGAGTTTTAGGGTTTTTAATGGTTGTATGGGTATCAAGGGTTTTCGTGTAGTTTGGATTTTTTGGGGGTTTTAGGGGGTTCTGGGGTTTTTTTTCCATTTTACGGTTTTTTATGTTTTTTGGTTTTTATGGTTTTTATGGGTTTTAAATGGTTTTTATGTTATTTTGGAGTTTTATGGTTTTTAGGGTTTTTCGGGTTTTAATGGATTTTAGGGTTATCCTATGGATATGGAGTTTTCAAGGTTTTATTTTTGGTTTTAGGGGTTTTAGGGGTTTTAGGGTTTCATTAGGGATACATAATTTTAATGGTTTAGGGGTTTTATTAATTTAAGAACTTTTAAGGCTTCTTAGATTTTCTAGGGTTTTAATATATTTTTATTCATTTTACGGTGTTTAAGGATATTTTTTGTTTATAGTGTTTTAAGTGTTTTTTTATTTTTTGTGGGTTTATGGTTTTTATGATGTTTGAGTTTTTACGGTTTTGGGGTTTTTTTGGGTTTTATGGGTTTTATGGGTCATTTGATTTTTTTGGGGGGTTTAGGGCCTTTTTTTGATTTTAGGATTCTTAGGACCTTTTAGGGATTTTTGGGTCTCTTAGGGGGTTTTAGCGAATTTTTAGTGTTTTTTGTGTTTTTGAAGTTTTGAGGGTATTTTAACATTTTAGGTATGTTTGTGGATTTTTAGGCTTTTTAGGTTTTTAGGGTATTAGGGTATTTTAGGGTTTTCTACGGTTTTTTTATTTTTTAGAATTTCTTAGGGTTTTATAGATTTTTAAGGATTCTTAATTGTTTTAGGGTTTTTATGGTTTTTAATGGATTATTTTGGAGTTTTTTTGGGTTTTTTAGTTTTTTTGAGGTATTAGTGGTTTGGTGGGTTTTGTGGATTTGTTGGGGTTTTAGGGGTTTCATGGGTTTTCAATGTTTATTGTTTTCATTTTAGGTCTTCTTGGTGGTTTTAGAATTGATTTAGGTGTTTCTAGAGTATCATTGGTGTTATAGGATTATTATCATTTTAATGTTATTTAGATTTCTTTGTTTTTATAGGATTTTGTGGGTTTTATGATTTTTATACTGTTTATGGGGTTTTGGGTATTATAGGATTTTATAGTCTTTCGTGGTCTTTTAGAGGATTAAGGGTATTTTAGGGTCTTTTGTGTGTTTAGGGGTTTTTAGTGTTCTCTGAATTTTTAGGATTATAATTACATTTTGGGTTTTTTGAGTTTTTATATTTTTAGGGTTTTTTGGGTTTTAGGGTTTTTATGATATTTTAGGTTTTTAGGTGGTTTTGGTTTTAGTGTTTTTAGGGGGTTTTAAAGGTTTCAAGGCTTTTCTCAGGGTTTAAGGGTTTTTATGGGGTTTAGTTTTGTTTGGATATTATTGGATTTTTAGGACCCATTTGTGGTTTTCTGGTTTTCTGGTATCTTAGGGGTTTTGAATGTTTTTACAGTTTGTGGGGGGTACTATTTTTAGGGGATTTATGTTGTTTTATGGGTTTTAGTGTTTTTTGAGTTTTTATGAGTGTTTAATGATTTCAAAGATTTTAAGCTGTTTGTGTGTATTTTAAGTGTGGATTTCAAGATTGTAGTGTTTTTCAGGTTTAAAGAGATTTTTTAGTGGATTAGGGGTTTTCAGGATTTTTAGGTTTTTAGGCTTTTTAGGGATTTTATTATTAGGGGTTTTTAATATTTTTAGGGTATTCTGTAATTTTTTATAGTTTTTTTACGTCTTTAGGGTCTTATAGGTTTTTTAGTGTATTTTTTTTGACTTTTGTTATTATAGGGGTTTTAGGTTGTTGGATTTTGAGGGTATGTTGGGGTTTATAGGTGTTTTTAGGGTATATTAGGGGTTTAAAGGTATTTAGGTTCTTATTGGGGTGTTTTAGAGTTTTCAGGTTTTTCGGTTTTTAGGTATTTTTATGTTTTTAGTTTTTTATACGTTTTCATGGTTTTTATAGTATTAGAGTTTTTTTGTGTTTTTTGTGTGTTTATGAATTTATAAGGGATTTCACAATTTTTATGTTTTTTTCTATTTTCAAATTTTTGGGTTTTAGGGGCGGTTTTTGTTTTATATGGTATTTTAATGTTTTATGTTTTTTATTGGTCTTAGGGTTTTACAATGTTTAGGGAATTTTAGGTGTTTTAAATGTTTTGTGTTTTATAGGTACTTTTAGAATTTTTTGGTGTCTTTTAGGTGTTTTTGTAGATTTATAGTTTTCTAAGGTTTTTATTGTATTTTAGTGTTTTTTTGGATTTTAGTGTCTTTTATATTTTTTTGTAGTGTTTTAGGGTCTTTTAGGGTTTTGGGGTTTTCAGTGTTTTAATGTTTTTATGGGTTTTTGGGTTCTTTGATTTTTTTATGGTTTTTTTTTGGTTCATTTATGGTTTTCATAGAGTTTTTTGGGTCCTTTTGTTTTTAAGGGGTTTCATGTCCTTTAGGGTTTTTAGGGTCCTTTTGAGTTTTTACATTCTTTGGAATTTTTATGTTTTTTAGGTTTTTAGGGTATTTAGTGTGTTTGGGGGGGTCTATTTTTTGTGTCTTTTAAAATTTAAATGGGTTTTTGGGTATTTTAGTGATTTTCGAGTTATTAAGGTCTCTTAGGGGTTTTAGTGTTTTTTGGGTCCTTAGGGTGATTATGGGTTTTTTTGGTCTTTTAGGTTTTTAGGGTTCTAAGGGACTTTTAAAAGTTCTTTTGGGTGTTTTAGTGGTTTTTTGGGTTTTGGGGGTTTCAAATCGTTCTGTGGATTTTTATGTTTTTTATTGGTTTTTTTAGTTTTGTGGGGTTTTTTTGGCATTTAATTGTTTTTAGGGTCCTTTATTGTTTTTAGGGTGTTTTAGTTTTTAAGGTTTTTATAGTATATTTTATGTTTTTTTGGATTTTTGGTGTTTTAAGGGGTTTTTAGTTTTTTTATCGGTTTTAAGCATTTTATAGTTTTTTACGGGTTTCTAGGTCATTTTATATAATTTTTAGGCACTTTAAGGGATTTTTAGTGTTTTTTGGGTTTGATGTGTTTATGTATTTTATTTTTATTATGTTATTGTTTTTTAAGGTCTTAGGGTTCTTAGGATGTCTTAAGAGTTTTTAGGGGTTATATATTTTTTAGAGGTTTTTGTATTTTTAAGTGTTTTCAGGGATTATTAGGGGTTTTAGGGATTTTGGGGCTTTTGGGTTTTTAAGGGTTTTATTTAATAGATTGTTTGGTTTTTTTTAATTTTTGGGATTAAAAAAGTATTTTTTGGATTTTTTGGGTTTAATGATTGTTTTATTGTTTTAGGGTTTTAGAAATTTTTTGGGGGTTTGGGGTTTTCTGTGTTTTTAAGGCTTTTAGGGTTTTTTGGGATTTGAGGTGTTTTAGGATTTTTTACGGGTTTTTGTTTGTTTATTTGGTTTGAAGGTTTTTAAGTGTTTTAGGTTTTTTTAAATGTAATTTAGTGTTTTTATAGATTTTTTAGATATTTTAGGGTCTTTTGGATAATTTTTAGGGATTTTACTGTTTTTCGGGGGTTTTGGATCTTTAAGGTCTTTTAGGGGTGTTTTTGAAGTTTTTAGTGTTTTTGGGGATTTATTATTTTTTATGGGTTAATTAATTTTTATGGATATAAGAGTATTTTTTGGGTTTTGTTTTTTTGGGTTTTAGGGGTTTATTAGGTTTTTAGGTGGCTTATTGTGTTTTAATGTTTTTATCATTTTTAGGGTTCTATATTTTTTAGGGTCTTTTATGGTTTTTGTGGTATTATAGGTTTTTATGGTCTTTGTTGTTTTTTGGGGTTTTAGTGTTTTTAGGATATTTAGTGGATTTTTTAATTATAAGGGTTTTAGTGGGTTTAATACCTTTTAATGTTTTTTTGTTTTTTATGGTTTCAGAGGTTTAGGGGGTTTTTTGGTGGGAGGGGGGGTTAGGGGGTTTTAGGATTTTTATGTATATTTCAGTTTTCTATGGATTTTAGGGGTTTGAGTATTTCTATATGGGTTTTAGGGTTTTTAGAGATGTTTTACGGTTTTTTGGGTTTTTTGGGGTTTTTTAAGGTTCTAAATGTATTTTGGGGTGTTTTAGGGTCTTTATGGTCTTTTAGGGTTTTTAGTGTGTTTTAGCATTTTTTAGGGTCTCTTAGTGACTTTTAGGGGTTGTTTTGGAATTATAGTGATTTATGGTTTTTAGGTGTTTCATGGTATTTTATGCTTTCACGGTATTCATTTTTTGGTGGTTTTATGGAATTTTTGGGGTTTTTGGTTATTTTACGGGTATTAGGGGTTTTAGTCATTTTATGTTTTTTAGGTTATTTATGATTTTATGTGTTTTTGGATTTTTTGGGTTTGTAATGATTTTATTGTTTTAAGTGGATTTATATAGTTTTAGGTTTTAAAGGATTTTTTAGGTTTTGTGTCCTTTTAGGGGTTTATAGGAATATATTACATTTTTTCTCGGATGTTTATGTTTTTAGTGTTTTGTTATGGATTTTATGGTTTCAATAGTTTTGTGGGGATTTAGGTGTTTTAGGGGTTTTTAGGGTTTGGAAGGGTTTTAAAGTATTTTTTTGGTTTCTTTGGTGTTTTAATAGTTTTATAAGATATTTTTAAGGTTTTATATATTTTTTGGGATTTATGTGTTTTTAGGATTAATTAATGTTTTAGAGGTTTTCATGGGTTATAGGGGGTTTTATAGATTTTAGATAATGAGCAGTTTTCAAGCGTTTTTTTGTTATTTTAGGTTTTTGGGGGATTTATATTTTTCACTGTTTTTAAGGGTATAATGGTTTTTAAGAACTTGTAGGAAATTTAATGGGGTTTTATGGTTTTATGGGGTTCTAGGGGGTTTTGGGATTTTTTTGGGCATTTGGGTTTTTTCTTTTTTTAGTGTCTTTTGTGGGATGTATGGTATTTTTATGTTATTTTATAGTTTTTGGGATTTTAGGATTTTTATGTTCTTTTAGGGTTGTCTAGGGTTTTATGGGGTTTTAAGATATTTTATGTGTTCTATATTTTTTGTTTGTTTTAGGGTTTTATGGGTTTTGGGGATATTAGTGTTTTTAGGTGTTTTGGGGCGTTTTAATGTTTCTATATGTTATAGGGATTTTATGGTTATTAAGGGTTTTGGGGGTTTTTAGGGGAATTTATCTTTTTATGGGTTTTAGGTTTTGTTAAGTTTGTTTAGTATTTTTTAGGTTTTTTTTAATATTTTTAGGGTCTCAGGGTTCTTAGGGTATTTATATTTTTTTGGCTATTTTATGGTTTTTAGGTAATGATAGTATATTTTATGGTTTTTAGAGTATTTTTTTTGGTTTTTATAATTTTTAGTTGTATTAAGGGGTTTTAGGGGTGTTGGTAATTTTATGATTTTTAAATGGATTTTTTTTTGATTTTTTGGTGGTTTTTATGGGATTTTAGTTTTTTTATGTTTTAGGGTCTTTTTTGTGTTTCTAGGGGGTTTTTAGGGGTTTTAGGGTTTATTCAGGTTTGAAATATATTTCATGGGGTTAAGGGGTTTTAGTGTTTTTAGCATTTTTAGAATATTTAAGAGTATTGGGGGTTTAAAGGGTTTTAGTGGTTAATGAGTATTGGATTTTTTAGGGTTTTTTTTGTTTTTCAGGGATTTTAAAATGATTTATAGTTTCTAAGAGTTTAAGATTTTTTATATTTTTAGTGTTTTGGGGTTTTGTGGTTTTTATGGGTTTTTTGGTTTTTGGGGGTTTTTTGTTTCTTAGTCTTCTTTTATGGACTGCTTTCGGGTAATTTTACGGGGGTTTTATATTTTTTTTGTTTGTTACGAATTTATATTTTTTAGTGTTATTAATTTTTTTAGGTTTTTTTGGGTTTTTTAGTGTTCTAGTGTTTTTAGGGACATTTAGGGGTTTTATGTGGTTAGGGATTTATGGGTTTTAGTGTATTTGAAGGACTTTTAAGGTATCTAGGAAATTTTAGGGTTTATAGGGTTTTGAGGGACCTTTAAGAATATTTAGGGGTTTATAATGTCTTTTATATTTTTTGGTCATTTTTGTTTCATTAGAGTTTTTAGAGTGTTTTTGTCTTATAGGGTATTTTAGAGTATTTTTTGGTTTTTAGGTTTCATAGTGTATTTTCGGGTTTTTAGGTTATTTAAATATTTAATGGTTATTATATGTATTTCAAGATTTTAAAATGGTTTTTAGGGTTTTTAATATTTTCTAGGGTATGTAAGGTTTTTAGTGTCTTTTGGGGGTTTTAGAGTTTTAGGGGGTTTTATGGCCATTTAGGGTGTTATCATTTTTAGAGATTAAAGAGATTGTAGGGTCATTTGTGGTTTGCTAGGGTATTTTTTGGTTTTTTGGTTTCTTTTTGAATTTTATGGTCTAATGGGTTTTTTATGAATTTTTAGGGTTTTATGGATTTTTAGGTATTTATGGGTTGCCAGGGTTTTGAAGGTTTTAGGGGTTTTAGGGTTTAAAAGGGTTTTTAGAGTTTTTAAAGGTTTTGGTGCGGTTATGGGTTTCAATAGATTTTATTGTTTTCAGGAAATTTATATGTTGTTTGGTGGACATTTATGGGTTTTAGGTCCTTTTATGTTTTCTAGGATTTTTTGGGATTTTAGGGTTTTTATTGGGTTTGGGGGTTTTGAGATGTTTTGAAGGGGTTTTGGGGTTTTGGGGTTTTATTTATTTTTAACGATGTTTTAGGATTTTAAGGGTGTTATGGGTTTTGGGGGGTTATGCGGTTTTAGGTATTTTTAGAGTATTTAGTGTTCTTATGGGTTTCTAGGTTTTTAGTTTTTTTATAGTTTCCAATATTTGTTTAGGGTTATTTGAATTTTGTAATATTTTTTGGGTTTTTTAGGTTTTTTGGGGTTTTTATAGTTTTTTAGGTTTTTAGGGGTTTCAGAGTTTTTAGGGGTTTTTTGGGTTTTTTGGTTTTTAATGGTTATTTTTTGTTTTGGGGGTTTAGGTTTACTTATAAATTTTATGGATTTTTAGTGTTTTAAGGGATTTTCAGTTTTTGGGGTGTTCCAGGTTGTTCTAGGGTTTTATTGTTTTTGGATATTTTTATCATCTCTAAATGTATTTAGGTTTTTTTGTGTTTTATTTCATTTTTAGGGATTTTTATTATTTTTGGGCCCTTTTGGGTTTTTTGGGGTTGTAAGTTCATTAGGCAGTTTTTAGGGGTTTGGGGTGTCATTCAATGATTTTAGTGTATTTCATGATTTTTAGGATTCTTATGGTCATTTAGGGTTTTTTATTGTTTTTAGGGTTATTTTTTGTTTTTATAGTCTTTTATGGGGTTTTGGATTTTTTTGTGGATTATGGGTTTTTGGGTTTTTAAGGATTTTGTGGTTTTTGGGTTTTAGGTGTTTTTATAATTTCTTAGTTTTTTTAATGTTTTTAGGGGTTTCAGTGTATTTTATAGATTCAGGGGTTTGGGGGTCTTTTAGGGGTTTATGGTTTTTATGAATTTTTAGGGGATCTAATAAAAATTAGGATGCTTTGGGGTATTTTAGGGGTTTTATGCTGTTTTTTTGTATTTTAGGAGTTTTGATTATCTTTTAGTGGTTTCAGGGTTATTTTGGGTTTTTAGGATCTTTTAGTGTTTTAATGGTATTTTAATATATTGGTGTTTTTTGGGTTTTTTTGGGGTTTTAGGGTATATTATGGATTTAAGGGTCCATTAGGGTCTTTTTGGGTTTTTATGCTTATTTATGGGTTTAAGTTTTTTTGAGTCCTTTATGGAATTTTAGGGTCATTTATAATTTCAGTGTTTTTTGGGACATTTAGTATTTTAGAGTTTTTTGCATCCTTTAGGGGGATTTAGTATGTTTTAGTGATTTTAGGGTTTTTAGGTCCCTTTAGGGTTCGTAGGTATTTTATAATCTTTTAGGAAATTTTTCTAGTATTTTATGGTATGTTATATTTTTCATAGTGATTTTAGGATTTTAAGGTCTTTTAGGTTATTTTTTGCTTTGTTAACTATTTTAGGGAATTTTAGGGGGTATTGGGACTTTTAGGGGTATGAGATTTTAGGGACAATTATGGTTTTAGGGTTTTATGGTATTTTAGGGCCTTTTAGGGGTTTTATACTCTTTTATAAACTTTTAACGAGTTTAGGGACATAATGATTTTATGAGTTTTATGGTTTTTATAGATTTTGGGGGTTTTAGGATTTTTTTATGGTATTTAGGGTTTTAGGGATTTTTTAGGTTTTTTAGAAATATTTTGGGTTTTAGGGGGTCCTAGGGGTATTTAGGGTTGTTAGGGGATTCTATGGACTTTTTTATTTTTAGTGATTTTACTATTTTTAGGGATTTTTTTGTCTTCTGGGGGGTTGTAGGTTTTTATGAGTTTTCAGGTTTTTAGAATTTCTTTAAGGTTTTACGGGGTTTTTTTTGGATTTTTATAGTTTTAGGATTTTTGGGGGGTTATAGTTTTTTAAAATATTTATAGTATTTTTGGGTTTTAAGGGATTTTAGGGTTTTTGGGGTTTTTTTGTTTTTGTGTCTTTTATTGTTTTTATTTGTTTTAGGGACTTTTAGGTTTTTGGGGGCTCTATGTTCTTTTGGGGATTTTTATTGTTTTTGAGTTTCTTTATGTATTTGGGGGATTTAAAGGTTTTTAGGGGTTTTTTTTGATATAAGGGTTTTTAGGGTTTTTATGGTTTTAGAGTTTTAAGAGGGTTTTAGTGTTTTTAGTGTTTTTAGTGTTTTATGGATTTATGGGTTTTTAGAGATATTAATTGGTTTGGGTTTTTTATGTTTTTAAATGTTTATGTTTTTTTGGTGTTTTATGTTTTTAATGGGTTTTATAGTTTTTAAGGGGTTTAGGGGTCTTTTGAGTTTTTAGGGTTCTTCTTGATTTTTTAATGGGTGATTAGGGATTTTATGGATTTATAGGATTTTAGGGTTTTATGGGTTATAAGAGGGTTTAGGAAATTTTTAGTTCTTTTGGGATTTTTGGGTTTGTTAAAGGGGTTTTGGGGTTTTTAGTGTTATTAGTGTTTTTTGGGTTTTTAGGGGCTTTCATCATTTTTCCGGGTTCTTAGGTTTTTATTGTTTTTTGAGTTTTTTAGGTTTCTAGGGGTTTAATTTTTTTTATTCCTCTATGTTTATAATGGTTTTTATGTGTTTTAGGGTCATTTAGGGGGTTTTATGTATTTTGGTGGTTTATATGGGGATTATGGGGTTTTTAGGGGTTTTAGGGGTTTATGGTTTTAGGGTTTTAATGGATTTAAGATTTTATAATGGTTTTCAGGTTTTTAGATTTTTAAGGGGTTTTAGAGTCTTTATGGGTTTTAGGGGTTTTAAGGTATTTCAGGGATTTATATTTTTCTAATATTTTAATAATTTTCTTAGTGTTTTATGGGTTTTACTCTTTTTAGCCTTTTAATTATTTTTTTGGATTTTAATATTTTTAGGCTTTTTAGTTTTTTTATGGTTTTAGGGTTTATTTGGGTTTTAATGGTTTCTTGAGGGCTTTCAGAGTTTTTTTAGAATTTTTAGGGTTTTTTGGTTTTTTGGATTTTGATGGCTTTTAGGGATATTAAAGGGTTTTAATGATTTTTGGATTTTTTTCTTATTTTAGGGTTTTTATTGGGTTTTACGGTGTTTATGGGTTTAAATTGTTTTAGGGTTTTTAGGGTTTTTATCTTATTTTATGGTTTTAGGGTTCTTTGGTTTTTTATGGTTTCATGGTTTAGTAGTTTTTTAAATATTGTAGTGTGTTTCAAGGTTTTTAGGGTATTTAGGGATTTTAGGGGTTTTTTTGTTTTTTGGGTTTTTTGGGTTTTAGGTTTTTAAGGATTATTGGTATTTTATCAGGTTTTAAGGGTTTTTATTTATTTTTTATTTTTTGAGTTTTTTAGGATTTTTTAATGTTTTTAGTATTTTTAGTGTTTTTAAAGGTTTTTTTGTAGATTTTAGGTGTATTTTATGGATTTTTTTTATTTTTAATATTTTAAGGTGTTTTAGGGATTTAATGGAGTTTTAGGAGTTTTAATGGTTTTCTGATATTTTTAGGGATTTTATGGGTTTTAGTGTTTTTTATGGGTTATTTATAGATTTTTAGTTTCGCGAATCCCCCCCCAGAGTAGCCATCCTGGGCCGACTATAAGACAAGAGAGATAGTAACTGCCTGATTTCCACCACTAGTAGGCCCCAGGTTGGTGATTAGCGATGAGGGTAAAGCAGGCATACATATGAGAGGTATTACTCTCTAAGAGAACATATATAAGAGAGAGATAATATGGATACACCAATCAACACTAGATCATACATAAAAAAGGAATCCCAAGTGAACATAGGAAATTTCATATAGTATTAAAACAACCAGAAGGGAAATGAAAAGTTCCAAAAAGTTAAAACTGACAATGACAACAAATCCCAAAAAACTCCTAAAACACCTTATCCTATTAATATCCAACCCAATATCAAACATAGTATTGTTGACCTAAAAATATTTTATATAAACATGGTGTGAGCACAATGAAATAATCTGTAGGATCCCAACACCCATATCCTCTAGTGAAAATCATAATGAAATCATGATATAGAATAGTGAACAATAGTGAAACTAACTCGTCACCAAAACTGGTATAATTAGTTCTCATCCTCACCATGGATAACACACAAAATGTATAATATACAAGAGAGAATATAATATTTCAATGAGACATCATGGGTACCTTTCCACCACTTCCCCAGAGGTTTTATGTTCTTCCCCAACATCGCATGTCCTAATCTATTTCTCTTCAAAATGAGCTAGTCCAAGAACTCTTGGCCAAAGTGTCATAACATGAAACTCATGCATCACATCACCACATCATCCCAGCCACATATCCATATATTAACCATGTTGTTTTAAGGTTCCACCACAACATGTATGACGTTTTATCATACATTATGTATTATACCTCAAGACATCCCTGCTCATACACTGAGTATGGTACCTCAATCCATCACAAACCATACTCATAATACAAATAATTATCCTTTGGAAACTATATACATAGATTAAAGTGTGTGAAATAACCACAATCCATCACATCCCAATAAAGATTTATATGAAGAAACTAACAACCATGCATACCAACACATAATACATCTAATATAAGAGAGTTTGGATAGAGGGGGTAGTCATACATCCATCCTCTCATCGGGATATTGGGTGAAAATACACTCCCATAGTCTATTAGGTGTTAGTCATCAAAATCGATAGTGGTGTGGTAATATCTATAACAATATAATTTATAGGATATAATATATCTCACAACCACACTATGGGCAGAACATATTTTTTGACTCAACTGAAGCAAACAAAACCCGAACTCCCAGCTGCCACTACTGAGACAAGATTTCCTATATGTAAAGTAGCATGTTAAATATATATATTAAATTACTTCTTTCTTTTTCCTATAATAATTATTATGATAATTAATCCATTATGAATTATTTATCCATCAAAATTATTCTATGTTAAATTACAAAACAAATTAGAGTGAAATTCTTGGCCTCTAGAAATAATGCAAATCGAGTCCATGATTTCTCAAGATTACCTCATTGCATCCCAGAAACAGTAGCCCCGATGGATTAAACATTTATTAAACATTTTTAAATTAATTCAACAATTCCTAGGTACTCATATAAAACTATACTCAGTTGAAACAAGGATAAAACTTGGAAGCAATAACATCACGTTTCCGTAAGATGTAGGGAGAGGAGTGTATAAAGAACAAGAAACACAACCATCAACCTTTAAACATATTAATATCAAGAAAGCATTCAGATTTGACACATCAATGGGTAATCCCATATTTAACTCATTCCATCATCTTCGATTCCATCCCTTACATCCACATGTACATCCCGATGTGTCTCACCATCATAGGTTTAAATTGTTTCCACAAAATACAAACCTACCCACCACATATCATCTTCCATTCAAGGCTCATCCTTCCAAGATTCATATCTCATATCAGGCCTCAAATCCATATAACATCCCAAGGAAATAAACATACAATTACATCAAATAGGGTAATCTAGGGTCTAAAACAAGGAATTAATCATTCACAAACAAAAGATCACTCATGGATCCCAACATAGGGCATTAATCCATCAAGAAAACAAGAACTTATGAACCTGAATATTTATCTTCTTCAAAACTACCAATTTTTATCCAATTGTGAATTATGTGATTAATTTTTTCATAGGATACTACTATGGTAAACTTATTTATTCTTCTATACTAAGCTATAACAATTTTATCATGGTCTTATCATTAATTATGGTTTCAAAATCCTAGAGAACTACCTTTCCAATTTAACACGCCTTCATAATTTTTTGATTCTCAGCAATAATTATCATGGTTCACATTATTTATTAAATTACATTAACACATGGAAGAATATATTCAATTAAACATGTACATTGCATCAATTTGAATCACCAACAAATTATAAGAAACAACATATTTATTTAAACATTCCTCTTATTTAATTATTTATCCTATCTATTATCAACTACTGGATTTATGGTCTTTAGAATTTTCCAATGAAATCATCATGCTAGACCTAGCACAACAAAGTTCAATATCATAATTGAATAGATAGAAAACTATATAGTCAATAATGAGAAAATCCATTATCACAGTGGAAAGAAAAAATATGTGATTCATAATTCAAATCATTATTAATATGGTTATATTTATTAGTTTAATTAAATTTCCATAAAAAGGGATAACCAATGATAGTTTTATGATTGAATGTAAATAAATAGAGGAGTAATGAATCCCCTACCTCAAAGAATAAACAACCTTCACAAGAGAACAAACTGATGGTGAAGATCTCTGATAACCTATCCTATCATGAACTATGATCTCATAAGGATTTTGGGCCACAAAAACATTGAAAAATATACAAAATAAACTCCACAAGAACAACATATATCAAAAGATAAATCACTGTAAGATGAAATTAGAGGAACACAAAACCAATTGGAGAGAAAATACTAGAGTTGAGAGGTAGAAATCCCCATGGATCTCCTTGTATAAATCTCAATAATTTAGGAATAATATATGTTTATAGGGTCTTTAAAGACATAGAAAAACAACTCTAGGTTACCTTGGGTTTTAATAGAATGACTGGGAAGGATTAGGGTTTATACTGGGTGTAGGAATTTGTAGATAGCCTGAAAATATGAATATCATGGTGTAGCCTCATGGACTATTCCATATCACAGAATAATATGGGATTATATTCAGTGTAACACTAGATCCCACACCATAGCCTACAATAGTTGAGTGTAGTACTGAGTTTGATAGAAAAATCCTATTAATTTTGATAAGGGGATATGACACATCCCAAAACACCAAGTCTCAAGACCCTATCCATAACCAGAGAGGTTATGATGATTCATAACACCACACCGCATCTACCACCTAATTTGGAAATAGCCTTGAGATTTCTATCGAGCCCTCATACTCTAAAACCTAGGTATGCTATGCCACAACTACCAGCACTATGAGGAAACACCTACCTCCATTCCACAATAATGTGATTTTGGGAAATGGATCCCCTCAAATTCCTCAAACACCCACCAAACAACATAGAATGTTAAACAGGTTCCTCTAACACCTAAGACTTGAAAAGGAAAGGGCTACCAAGATACATGCCCATAAATTAGTGATTTTTATGGGTTTTTAGGTTTTTTAGGATATTTTGTGTTTCTAGGGTTTTAGGACATTTAGGGTGTAGTGGTTTATAGAACTTTTTTAGTATTTTTAGTTGTTTTTGGGTTTTTTGGGTTTTTTGGGTTTTTCGGTTTTTTTTGGGTTTTTAGGGTTTTCTTAAGAGTTTTTATGGTTTTGGGGGGTTTTTTTGGTTTTTTTGGGTTTTAAGTCTTCTTATGATTTTTAGGTTTCTTTTTGGTTCAAAGGTATTAATTGGATTTTTGGGTTTCTATGGTTTTTATATAGTGTTTTAAGGGCTTATATGTTTTTAGGTGTTTTAGAGTCTTTTGGGGGTTCTAGTGTTTTTAGTATTTTTAGGGTTCTAAATTTTGTTTGGGTTTCTTAGGGTTATTATTATTTTAGGGATTTTACATTGTTTTTGAAATTTTATTGTTTTAAGGGGTTTTAGTATTTTAGGATTTTTATATAGTGTTTAAGGTACTTTTATGTTTTTAGAGGTTTTATGGTCTTCTAGGGGTTCTAGGGGTTTCTAGGGTTTCTAGTGTCTTTTAGAGTTTTTTTATTGGTACGGTGTTAAATTTTTTTAGGGTTTCATAGTGTAATTATAATTTTAGGGGTTTTAGGGTTTTTTTGGGATTCTAGTGTTTTTAGGGGTTTTTATTATTTTAGGGTTTATTTGTTTATACAGGGTTTTTGTCTTTTTTGGGGGTTTTATTTTTTATGGTTTTTTTGTATTTTATCTTTTAATGGTTTTTATAGTTTTTAAAGGGTTTATGGGTTTTTAGGCAATTTTTTGTTTCGAGTTTTATAAGGATTTTAGGGGTTTATCATTGTTAATTTTTTAGGTATTATATTATGGTTTTATGGGGGTTTAGGAGGGTTTTGGTACGTTTTTAATTAGTTTTACGGTTTTTAATAGTTTTAAGGGGTTTAGGAATTTGTATATTTTTAGAGGCATTTAGGAGTTTTAGGGGTTTCATAGGGGGTTTCTTTATTTTAGGGGTATTTTGGATTTGTAGTATTTTTAATTGTTTTTATATATTTTGGGTTTTATAAGGTTTTTAGGGATTTTAAGGTTTCAATGGGTTTGTAGTATCTTTTATGGTATTTTAGGGGGTTTGGATATTTAAGGGGTTTTATGGGTATTGGAAGTTTTAAGCTTTTATAGGAATTTTTGGGTTTTTAAAATTTTATTGGGTTTTAGATTTTTTAATGGTTTTCTAGTTTTTTCGGTATTTTTTAATTTTTAGTGTTTATTGTTTATAGTATTTTTTTTGTTTTTTATGTTTTTTGGTTTTTCTGTGGTTTTAGTGTCGTTATAGTATTTAGAGTGTTTATATTTTTAGGTTCTTCTAGTGCTTTAATAGGATCTTTAGTGTATTTTAGTTATTTTATGGGTTGTTGTGTTTTTTTTTGGGTTTTTAAGGTATTGTAGGGTTTTTAAGGGTTGTATAGTATTTTAGGGATTTTATGATTTATAGGTCTTTTAGTGTTTTTAAGGGTTTTCTGGGTTTTAAGTAGGGTTTATGGGTTTTCAAGTTTTAGTTTTGATTTTTAGTATTTTAGGTGTTTTAGGTTTTTATAATTTTTTATATTTTAAGGTTTTTTATGAATTTTAATTTTTTTTAGGGTTTTTAGGATTTTTAGGGATTTTTACGGTTTTATGGATATTTATGTTTTTTAGTGTTTTAGTGGGAGATAGTGTTTTCATGGTTTTAAAATTTTTGGGGTTTAAAGGATTTTGGGAATTAAGGTATTTTTAGTGGTTTTAGGGGGGTTTAGGGTTTCTGGGGTTTTTCGGGTTTTTCGGGTTTTTCAGGTTTTTCAGGTTTTTGGGATTTTTTGGATTTTGGGGTTTTATGGGGTTTTAGGGATTTTTTGGGGTTTTGGGTGTTTTTTGGGGTTTTGGGGAATTTTTAGGGGTTTTGGGTTTGTTAGGGTTTTTTAGGGATTTCAATAGTTCTTATGGGTTTTAGGATTTTTTATGGATTTTTGGGTTTTTAGGGGTTTAATTATTTTATGTTAGTTTTAGAGTTTTTTTGGGCTATTAGGAAATTTATTGGGTTTTTTGGTGGTTTAAAATAATTTTATGGATTTGTAGTTTTTAAAAAATTTAAAGGGGTTTTATGGTTTTTAAAGGTTTTTAAAGGCCTTTTGGGGATTTAGCATTTTTATGTATTTTTATGATCTTAGGGGTTTTCCAATGTTTTATTGTTTTTGGTTTTCTTGTTTTTTATAGTGTTTTGGGTTTTTATAATTTTGGTGGAGTTGTTATAATTTTTAGGGTCTTTATGGATTTTATACTTTACTTGGGTTTTAGGGGGTATTATAGTTTTTTTTTATTTTTGGGGGTTTATAGGTTTTCTACGGGGTTTAGGGGTTTTATGGTATTTAAGGGGCTTTGGGTTTTTATGGATTTATGGATTTTTTGTTTTTATGGTTATTTATGTTATTTAAGAGTTATTAATGGAATTCTAGGGTTTTATGGGTTTTATATTCTGTTATTGTTTTAAAGGGTTTTAGGGTATATTATGGCTTTTAGGTTTGGTTATGATTTTTAGGGGTTTTAAGCATGTTTTTGGACTTAGTCTATTGGGGGATTTTAATGGTCTATAATTCTATTTTTGGGTTTTAGGTACCTTTATGGATTTAATGTTTTTTGTGGTTTCTAGGGGTTTTTTTGGAATCTTACGGGGTTTTATTGTTTATAGGGTATTTATAGGGTTTTAGGGGTTTTAATGATTTTTAGGGTTTTTAGAGTTTCAATGGGTTATTAGGATGTTTAGGGGTTTTTATGGTTTTATAGTTTTAAGGGGGTTTTTGTATTTAGTGAATTAGGGTTTTTAGTAAATTTTAGATTTTTAATGACGTGTTTTTTTGGATTTTATGGATTTTCTTATGGTTTTCATGGTTTTTATGGTTTTTAGTCTTTTTCAAGGTTTTAGATATTTTAGTGTTTTTAGGGTTTTTACAGTTTTTATGTTTGTTATGGTTCTAGGGGTTTCCAAGGTGTTCAGGGTTTTGTGGGTTTATAAGAGTTTTAGATTTTTTATGTTTTTTAGAGTTTTTTAGTTTTTTCGGTTTTTAGGGTTTTATGTTTATTATATTTTTTTATGGTTTATAGGGTTTTTTTAATTTTTTTATTATTTTTTCAATTTTTAGGTTATTTTAGGGTATTTATTTATTTTAGTGTCTTTTAGGATGTTTTAATGTTTTTAGGATCTTCTAGGGGTTTTAGGGTATTTTTAGGTTATTTTTAGGGTTTTTAGGATCTTTTTGGGGGGTTTAGGGTTTTTATGTTCTTTTAGGTGGTTTTAGGGGTTTTAGTTTCATTTAGTGGTATTAAGTTTTTTTAGGGTTTTCAGGGTTTTTAGGGTGTTTATTGGATTTTTTAGTGTTTTAGACATTTTATGTGTTTTAGGGTTTTTAGGGTTTTATGTTTTTTATGGTTTTATGTTTTTTATAGTTTTAAAATCTATTAAACTACTAAAAAGCTGGAATTTAATAGTTATGGTATTTATCAATGCTAGAAAAAAGCAATGATATATGGCTACTTTATCAGTGCTTAATAAAGCATTGATAAATATAACAATTTATCAGGGATTTTTTATCATTGATAAAGGTCCCATTTATCAGTGCTTTATTTTTAATGCAGATAAAGGAAACCCTTTATCAGTGCTTTATTTTTTGAACTGATAAAGGGTACCCATAATCAGTACTTTATTTTTTGCTCGGAAAGAGGATACCATTTATCAACGCTATAGTTTTAACGCTTAGAAAGGATCCCTTTATCCGCATTTTTTTTGTGCTGATAAAAGAATTGAATATATAAAATGAATTAATTCAATTAATAAAATTAAAAAATGAGTTACAAATATTATTAATTTAATAATTATTTATAAAAATTAATAAATTTATTATACTATATATAAATTATAAATACCAATAAATATTATGTATTATATATATATATATATAAATGAAAAATGAAATTAATAAAATAAAATTAAAAATAAGTAAATTTATAAAAATATTAAACATTTTTTTAATTAGATTATTATTGATAATGTTAATAAATAGTATATATTAAATATATAGATGTATATTAATGTATATAAATATGATTTATATATTAAGAAGTATTTAATCGCTATATATAATGAATAATGTTTTGTAATTGAAAATTAATATGAATTAAAAATATTGACTAATTGAATGGAGTAATGGACATATAATTGAATATCCTTTGATTTTTCAATTTGACGTATATCAAATGAATGTTATATTGATTTCACGTATATTTAATAAATAAATTTTATATAAAATGTACGCCCACAAAAACCTATGCATTTTTTTTAATTTTATTAAATTTTACTTATTTTTAATTTATTCAATTTAACTAATTTTTTACAAGCGTGAAAATAAAATTTGATATTCATTAATAATTCTAAAATATATTAATAAATAAATATTTTTAAAAATGTATATTATATTTATAATATTGTATATTTATAATTATAAATAAATATATATATTTTTGAATTTATTTATATAATTAAAAATAAATGATTATATATGTTTAAGTAATTATAAATACATAGTTATATATATTTAAATATTTATTAAATTTATAATAAATTTAATTAAATTATTAATATATTTACTTAATTCATATTTAAATATAATTATAATATATATATATATATAATTATGTAAAAATATATAATGATATAAATATTATTTTTTAAAACTATTTATATTATTATAAATAATTAATTAGATATTTTAATAATTATATAATTATAGTAAATATATTTATAATATATTTATATATTTATTTATTAGGTGTATATGTATATTTAATTTTTTATTTATAATTAGAATTACAATTCCTATATCTACGCTTCAATAATAAAGGCTTATAAAAGAAATTTTTATCAGCTCTTTTTTTAGCACTAATATAGATGAGGCATATCTATGCTAAAAATGCACTAATAAAAGTAATATTAATTATTGTTAAAAAGAACTAATAAATTTTCCTTTTATCATTGCTTAAATAATAATCGCTGATAAATGTTTCCCAATCTAATTTAAAAAATATAACTTATTGTGAACCTATCGAGATATCAGGAAAAAAATCCTATTCTGTACACTTAGAGGGTGCTTCTGGATCAACCTCCCATTTCTCCAACCCCAATTGTCTCCCAAATATCCACCAATTACTTCACCCTAAGGTTAGAGATCTATACAATAGGGTTCTGAATCTTTCGATCTCAACCACGGAGTAGAACATGACATCGTCTATTCTTACTCTGAGTTTGATTGTGGGTTTAAGCAGTGTCTCTCTTTTGAGAAAACCTTCTATAGGTTAATCTTATATTCATGTGGGTTTCCAGGTGGAGAAATGGTAGGACTTATCGAAAAAAAGTAACATAATGATTCAATTTTCTTTAGATGAAGATCTGGTTAGGGCTTGGTCCAGCGCACCCCCATAGCTGTAACAACTTCAGGTTATAACTCTTCAAGTGGTCATCTAACTTCTATATGAAGGAAGACATTCCAACAGCAGCAATTTGGGTCAGATTCTCCAATATCCCTTTACCTTTTCAAACTCCAATGTATATATACATGCAAGAGAATCATGTTGGATGATATTTATGTTCTAATAGTAGAACCTAGTTATATTCTCACCCTCTTTCTCTTTTTATTTGGATTGAATTTGATGTCTCAAAAGTGCTTATGGATTATATTTTGATTACAGTGGGGGAAGAATTTTGATGTAAGAAGGTTGTGTGGTTTGAATCATGTGTCGATTTCAGTGGAGCCATTATAATGTTGGGTCATTCAATACATTCTTGTCGGCAAGGGACCAGGAACTGCGAACAATAGAACAGTGTGGTTTCTAGAGATAATGAAAAGGGATTCAAGCCTGGTGTTGGTTAAGGGAATATGGGGTAGATTCCTTTGGATATTTATACATACTCGTTTATGGAAAATTCAATACAATACAAGTCTCATGGGGGTGCATATCCTTAGTGAAACGAAGCACAAATCACACAAACCCACTCGAATCACCCAAACCCAATGCCTCCAATTTCTTGAACATCGTTCAGAACTTTACATACATTTTTAGTTAGGGTTTCCAAATAAAACATCATGATCTGAATCTGTTGGTCTCTTATTTTCTTCATCCTAGTGACGCAGGCATTTGTTTTCCCTTGTTAGTTCTTATTTTTTTCTATATTTTTGTTTGGAGATCAGGATCCGAGGGTTTCATATTTTTCATTTCAGGTTTTTGTTTTCTTTCTATATTTGTGACCTGATTTTTGTATACTATTTTTTTATGATACATTGTTTAGCATACTACAATTCTGTATATCATATTTTGGTCTTTTAAAATTTTGTTTTCAATCAATTTTCTTTGTTCTCTACTTTTATACTCCAGCTTTATCCAAAAGATTAATTTTATTGATATTTTTTATTCTTGGTTAATAACCTCCATTCCATGTATAATCCAATTAAATAAATATTAATCCCACTATATAAATAGTGGATGGTTTGGATATAAAAACCATAAATGAACTAGCAATTTTTTTGATGTGTATGTGATACACATTGTAAGGGTTGCAGTATTTTTTTGCTTTTTTTGTGACATATGTTGTTTATGTGAATTTTTTCTTTTTGGAATTTTCTTTATGGACCTCCCTAGAATCTCAAGGATGGTTCAATGCATATTATATCGTCTCCCAAAGATCTTTATGTTCTTACAGCATTTGTTCCAAGAAAACAATGGATGTTATCAAATTATATATATTTGAAATTATTTTTAGGTATTCATCATTTTAGGTCTGTATATAATTTTTTAGTCTATATATAATTTTTAGGTTTATATATACATTTAATTCATGGTAATATAATTTGCACATAAATAACTAATAAAATATGGTAAACTCGCGTTACATTCAAAATAATAAAATTTGGTAACTATATATAAATTTTATTGAAATAAGTAAACATTCCATAATTTAAATAATTATATTTTATTCAAATTTACCCAAAATAATAATTTTTTATAATTAATATAATTTAAAAATTTTCATTAATGTTATTTTTTATTTTTATTTTTAAAAAATATTATATATATATAGAATAATATGTTATATATTTAAATAAATTTCAATATGATAAATAATATAATTATATATAATTATAAAAAAATAAAGATACTAATTTAATACATATATTTATATCAAATGTATAATTTCTAGGTAGATTCACATTATTTATCTATGTATCGAATGAGGAATTAGCTCCATTTTATAGTTTTTTACGGTGGAAGGCGTAACCCCCATTAATGTTTATTGCTTATCGAGGTAATTGTGAAGTAAGTACACAACTCCATCAAAATATTTTTCCAATAATATAAATCCCTATCATTTTTTAATGAAATAAAACCTATTAAAAACTATATTTTTTCAAAAAAATAATATAAGAATTCCTCAACCAATAATTTTATTAATGTCTTATTTGGAACCTTGGGAAAATATCGTGGATAAAAATGACAGTCATTCATCATTAACTTTTTCCCACCATCAAATAAAATAAATTAATTTTAGAAATATATACTCATCAGTTGAAATTACAATAAATAAACCATAGACCACTCGGATTTGCAGCACTACAGTGGCATATTCTGATTCTTCATCTCCACCCACTCCATTTTTTCCTGCCCTTCACTCTATCATTTCTCTGGTAGTGTGGAGTTTTTCCCAGGAAGGAGTTGGTGGAAATATGGGTTTTCCGTTAATAAATAGAGGAAGTGGTGTAATTCAAACAAATTGGAGTTATTTGACCTTTTAAAGAACACAATGAAGTACAATTTTTATCCTAATAGGTTTCCTATCCTAAAAATTTTTTATTTCCTTTTGATTACCATAGACTCATCCCCATATCTTTTATTTTTCTGGTACTACTATGAGAATTATTCCACCCTTGGATGAATACAACTTTGATAATTTCATCCAAGATAGGTTCATGTCCACAACAAAAAAAGAATGTGTTTCTTAAAAAAATGCAATGATAACTATACAGGATATGAGATGATGAGGATGATAGTTGTACATCATTGTTTTCCCTAAAATGGGAAATGTCTCCCATTTGTTAGAATTACACCATTGAAACTAGTTATTAAAGTTATGTCTCAATTTCCACCAAAACTTATAGATAAAATCTACACACAAAAAAAGAAACTATATAGTGATGGGAATGAAAGAAATAGAGTGCATAGATAAGGAAAAATGGGAATACACAATGGATGTTCTATACAACATGGTGGTCATGGGTTACTACAATGTAATTTATGTTGATGAGTGTTTGTTAATGAAATTAATTTTTATGATTTTACATATAGGTAGACATATTGAATAATTAATTTCATTTTTTATCCCCAAAATTATCCACCAGAACCAGAATAAAAGTTCAATAAAATAATTGGTTGAGGGTATTTTTAATTTTTTTTCACTAAAATATGGGTTTTTAATAGGTTTTATTTTATTAAAAAATGATAGTGTTTTATATGATTGGAAAAATTGGTTGATTATGTATGTACATTTTTCACACTTAGGTAACTGATCCATAAGTCATTTAAGATGTGTCGGAATCAGCTACACCTCAATTCTATGCAAGGTGTGACCATTGTGACCCAATGTGTCTCTTATCAGTTTAAGATTGACAGTTTAGTTCAAAAAATTCACTCAATGAAAACATGGAAAATCTTATTGTATTGTATTTATAATTTAGTACATTGATTCATATTTGATTTTTCATGTATTGGAATCTTCAACACATCAAATTGAAACATGATGTGATCAGTATAGGTCAGAGTTCTTGTTTCTAAAATAAAATTACATTTCAGTAAAAAAATAGTGATGTAATAAAAACCCAGAAAAATCATTTGTATTGTTCTAATACTTTATGAATATGATCCATAAGTCATTTTAGATTGGTAGGAATTATCTGTACCTCAATCTAATGCATGGTGTGACCGGTATGACTCCATGCATGTCTTTTTATTTAAAAATGACATCAATTTTAATAAAATTGAAAACTAACAATCTAAAAACTGAGAAAAAACATTCTTATTATTTTTATACGTTATTTAAATGACCCCTAAGAAATTGTTTTCTGTAGGAATCATCTGCACCTTAATCCAACGTACGATGTGCCCGGTATGACTCAATGTGTCCGTCATCTGTTTAATATTGATAGTTTAGATCAAAAAATGTCACTCACTGAAAACTAAGAAAACGTAATTGTATTTTCTTGATAATATAGAAAATTTATTCATAAGTCATTTGTGATGTGTAGGAATTGGTCTCATGTAAAACTGATACATGATGTGATCGATATGATTCAAAGTGCATGTTTCGAGTTTAAAATGACATTTTAGTAAAAAAGACATGTGGCATACTCAAAAGAATATAAACACGGCCAAATTGTTTTGATACTTTATGAAAACGAACCATAAGTAATTTCTTATATTCAACAATTATCCACACCTCAACTTGATGCATGACCTATATGACATAAAGTGCATCTTTTTATTTAAAATTGACATGAAATTTAGTACAAAGTATAACTCACCTACTCAAAACTGAGAAAATGCATATTTATTGTTTTGATAATTCTGGAAAATGATTCATATGTAATTTTTTATATTTATGAATCATCCATATCTCAATCTGAAACACTATGTGTCTAGTATGACTCAATGTGTTCGTTATTAGTATAACATCAATATTTTAGCTCAAAAAGTGTCACTCAATCAAAGATGAGAAAACACACTCAGATTGTATTAGTATTTTCTGAAAATGATTCATAAGTAATTTTTGATGTGTATGAATTGTTGTCATGTCAAACTGACACTTGATATGAATAGTATGAGTCAAAGTGTAGGTTTCACATTTAAAATGAAATTTTTGTAAGAAAGACATATGGCATACTCAAAAGAGGGGAAACATATTTGAATTTTTTTGATACGTTAGGAAAATGATCCATAATTCATTTGAGATGGGTAAGAATCATATGCACCTCAATATGATGCACGGTGTGACCAGTATCACTCCAAGTGTGTTTTTTCAATATATAATTATAATTCTAGTTTAAAACACACATCATATCGCCAAATCTGAGCAAACGAGCCTTGGTTTTTTTATATTCATTTAAATTCTATATTCATACTTTCTTTTTTTGATTTGGTGGGGTGTTTGGTGGTATAGTTTAATGTAACAACTCACCTATGTATGCCCCTTTATCAGTTCTTATTGAAGGTCTGATAAAATAATAGGGTTTTAGCCTTGCTCTAGTAGTCAAAGCTTCTTTGTCTCTAATAAAGGCCTTTTATAGCCGTGTTAAAGGCCTATTTTTTATTTGTGTTATATTTTTTAGTTTTTTATGGTATTTAGTGAATTTAAGGTTCTCTATGATCTTTTTTTTATATTGTTTTTTTCACAGTTTTTAGGGGATTAAAGTGGGTTTTATGATTTTAAAACATTTTAGGTAATTTTACTGTATTCTAGGGGTTTTTAGAGATTTATGGTTTATTTGAGTTTTTTAGGGTTTTAGAGATTAATGGTTTTTGGGGTTTTTAGGTTTATGTTTTTTTATAAATATTTATGGACTTAAGGGGATTTTGAAGGTTTTTGTGTTTTTAGGGGATTCAGGTGTTTTGTGATTTTTATGCGTTTTAGGGATTTGTAATGGTTTTAAGGGGTTTTGTGAGTTTTTTATGTTTTTAGTATATTTAGGGATTTAATGGGGTTTTATGGTTTTTAGGGTCTTTAAATATTGTTTTTTAGATTTGTGTTTCTTCAGGTTTTTAGGGGATTTGGGGTGTTTAGGTTTTTTAGTGGTTATAGGTTTTATTAGGGGTTCAAATGGGTTTTAATAATTTTTAGTGTTTTATGGTTATATGGCCTTTTGAGGTTTTTAAGTATTTTTATGGGTTATTTTAGGATTTTTATGGGTTCTTATTTTTTTTGGTTATTTTAGGGAGTTTTAGGTTTTTAGGGTTTTTAGGGATTTTAATGTCTTTTAGTGGTTTCATTGTTTTTTTGGGTCTTTTAGGTTTTTAAGTGTTTTTAGTGTTTTTATCATTTTTAGGGTTTTTAGGGTTGTTTTAATTAATTTTGGTGTTTTGGGTTTTAGGGGTTTTAGGTTCTATTAGGGTTTTTAAGTGTGTTAATATTTTTTAGGGGTGTATGTTTTGTTTTTGTTTTTTTAATTTTTTAGGTTCTTAGGGTTCTATGTTTTTTTTGAATTTTTAGGATTTTTATGGTTTTAAGTGGTTTCAAGGTTTGTATGATTTTCAAAATATTAATTTCTTTTTAGGATTTTATGGTTTTTAGTTATTTTTAGGCAATTATATTGTTTTTAGGGTTTTTTGTGGGATTCATGTTTTTGGGTTCTTAAGATAATTTTATATTTTTTAGGGTTTTTCAAAATTTTAACAATATTCAGGTGTTTAGGGTGGTTTTGGGGTTTTGGGGGTTTTAGATATGTTTTAAGGGGTTTAGGGGTGTTTTTTGATATGAGGGATTTAAAGTTATTTAGGATTTTTTGGGGTTTTTGGGATACTAATGTTATTTAGGGTTTTTAAGGACTAATGGTTTTTAGGATTTTATGGTTTTGTAGGTTCCTGAAAACTCTGAAATGGGAAGGAAAATACACCCATATCATTGATAAAGGAATAAGATGTAGGTTCGATTGAATATTTGGGAAAAATGATTGAATAAATATAACTTAGAAAAGGACAAAGTCTTCTACATGTTGATTTATAGGAATACTACGCAGATGGAATTGGAAAATAATTGAACGGTACACGAACAACCTGTGAAACAATGGAATATGAAGTGTTGACCAGCGAACCAGGTAGTTCTTGGAATAAATGAATAATGAATCCTATACCCCACAAACCACATTGTTAGTAGAATGGAGGTGATTAAATTCCACCCATGAATGATGGCCGCACAAACCACATCATTGGAAAAACGTGGCAGAGAGGTATTCCCTCTCACATTTCCACCGCAAATTCAGTTTGCAGACAAGGTGAGGCCAACAACGTCACCCAAACCACATTTTTTACAGGATTGTGGTGTTTATTTCCACCATTGTGAACCACATCCCTACGAACATCATCCCTAAAAACCTTGATTGACCGAGTTCCTTGTAGGGCGAATTATTTCCCCTTGGGCTTCCGCAAAAGGGGTTTTGTGACCCATATATATATAGCCTCATCAAAAATCTATAAAAGGATTTTGAGTGGAGACTATATGAGAGATAGAGAGAGGATCAAATTTTTTGAGAGCATAGAGTTTTCAAATGAATGAGTTAGAAGGAAAATTATCAGCAAAGTATAGAACCATGAATAGTGTCCAGCAGGTATAAACATGTCATGAAGCATACAAAAGAAGGAATCATAATAATATGGGAAAAACACAAACCTAATTGCTGAACCACAAACCATACACCCTTCTATGTTGAACATCCCAGGAACATGAAGACTAATTTCCCTTCTTCAATCAGGCATGTCGTATAACACATCTCTATGTAGAAAAAACCCTACCCTATATAGCATTATGCCGCACAAATGGACTCCAGAACCACATAAAATAACCTTATTTGGATGGAACCTGAGACCACGTACAACTATCGTATGTGGACCACATCCAGGTTTGCATACCACATCGGTATACAGAACACATCTAGGTCCGCATACCGCATCGAAATGCAGACAATATCCAGGATCGTGTACTACTGTGGTACATAAACAAAATCGAGGTCCATATACTTCCTCAGTATGCAGACATCCCTTCATGCCGTATATTAGTACACCATGCGTTGGGTACCCCAAAACTCAGGAAAAATTTATACGCAGAGTATGATACCTTCTGGCTTCACCTTAGACCAGGATGTGTCTGAATATATCACCATACGTGACTATCCTGGATATCAACACAGGTGAGAATTGGCACAATCAAAGCCCCGCTCTTCCCCTTTGTGCTAGCAGTGATAACCTATTCAATCATCATCCTCATTTCTATCTGAGGAGAAGGGGTAGTGTGAGGTTTGTCTAATCTAGAACTTCCTCTTATTTCTCACACGAATCATGACTCACATGGGATTATAAGTTAGTGATGATCAAAAAATACACACCATACCCCAATTCAAATATGATAATTCTGAATTCTGCTCTAACCAGGATAAGTAGGATGCATACATATGGCCTGAGATCAAGGGAAATTCTCATTAAAAGAAAATCCCAATAAGAATTTTACATTACTCGATAGGGCCTCCTATTCAGCAATAATCCCTGATGTGACTCTTCCATGAAATGCATCCATTGAAGTTTAATCCCTAACCATGTCTTCTCAAATGGGAACCTCCAATGTGTAATCCCAAATCATGTCCCCTCATAAAAGGGCCTTCTCTTTATGAGTAATCCACAATTTAATTCTCACAAATGGGTTTCCCCAATGATATAAGACCCATCTTAAACCAAACTATGAGTTTGTTGATTACCAACTAACCAGGATACGTAGGAAGCATCATTGAGGTCCTAACCCAACACCCAAATTTCCCTACAGTTCACTAGGCCATATCAACAGTATGGCCATATCCACCCAGGATACCATTCCTCTCCTACATGTCATGGGATGCTTTAGTGTAAGTCCCTCATGAAATCTTGACTAGGAATCTTCCACCTAGATGTCTTGACCATATGAAGTTAAACTGCATGGATGGGTCTTCATCGCACGACATTAAATGGTGATGTGTCCAAATAAGAGGCACCAAACGACATGGGTTTAATTTCATCTCATGAGGATACATATGGATCACATATCATGGATTCGACAAGAACATTGAAGAAACTTTCATCCTCCTTGGACGATGATAAACTCCACAACACCTCATCATAGGGCTTACACAATATTTGTCTCAGTAATTCATGACCCATTTGTATATATAACTAATATCTCAAACCAGCGGTAACCCGCAATCACCTGATTGGAGAAAAACAAGGATCCATGAACATATGATGTTTTTTTAAATCTATAATAGTGTTCTGAAATTCCAAATAATTTCCCCCCAAAATGGTGTGATGAGCCTGACCTCCCATCCTCTCGACCAATGGAGTACTTATGTGTCATTGGCCAAATCATCATCCAACGAGCACCTGCCTTTCGATGGTAAGTCCCTGAATCATGGATAAAATGGTCTCTGGGTGTTTCTAGATCCTCGAATAATCCCATTAGAGACCACCTGAGAACATCGTACCTAGCATGTAACACTTCATAATAATGGAAAACTTGTTACCTTCAATCTTTGCATTTTGTTCCCCCCATGTTACGACATGAATCCGGTTGAAAAAAATGGTGAACCAGATGTGAATCCAAAACCCAGGTGGCAGTATAATCCCACCACAATCCCCTTTAATCCAAAAAATGTAAGAGGGATAAGAAAGATCATCAATTATGAATTTGATCATTATATGCTTCTTGGACAGATTTTTCTTACCTGTGTATGTCATATATTTTTGAAACCCATGCCTCATTAGCACTTACCAATACTTTCATCAATTACCTCAGGGATATTCTTATCCCCTTATTTCATATTCTTCCTTTTAATCACTTTCTTGAGAGTCTTGGGTCATGTAGAGAAACTATAACTTTCGTTGATTCTGTTTGAATCCATAAGATTAAAGTATTCTACATTCACGACATAGGCAGTCATTCATTAAAAATCCCTTTATACAATTAACCTCTATTTTTGTCCTCCATGAAATTTTATCCTTCTTAATCCTTAGAGACCATGAAATGCCTGTTAGGTAGCCACATTACAAGCTAATATATCCCTACCTACCCATATCTTGTGTATATTCTTGTTTTATTTTCAGAAAGTGTGGGAGAGGGGGTGTTTCCATGGGAATTGTGGGAAGAGAATCATTATTATGGGTTGATCTAAAGGGTGCCTGCATTTTCCTTTGGAAATGGGTCACAAGCCATATTACATAATTATTTTACACATGTTTCCTTCATTATCTCCAAAAAACTATACATTAAAAAAATATAGTTATGTACATTGAAAAAATGAACAAAAAGAAAAAATGAAGAAAAGAGGATGGTCACTCATTATTATTCACTACTTGGTTGTGACCCAAAGAAATAGACCATGAGGAGAGTGAGTTGAAGGTGATACACTTTTTGAGGGGTTGAGTGTTTACATTAATTGTGAATGGTTGCTAAATTTGGACATGATTTTTACATAAGAGACTAATCACTCCTCTTTAGCCTCATATTTTTAAACATTAAATCCTACCAACCCTTGAACCTTAGAACAACCTGTTGGAAGTACTCTTGAGTAACACACTAGTTTCTGCTAGTAGAGAACTTAGAATATTGGAAAACATATGGTAAGGTCACATGAAATCTAGGAAAAGAGAATAACTCCACATTCATATGTTCCTTGAGTGAAGAGGATAATTTTCTATGTGATTGTTGATGCTCCTTTCGGTCACAGAGTCTAAACAAATGAAAAAGAAAAATACCTTAAAAAAAATTCATTCATCCTTTGAAGAAACATCAAAAATTGACAAAGGCATGAAAGAGAATTTGGTTTCACTTAGGTCGCAAAAGTTTCATCATAGTCGTGCAAGTATACCTGCGTTCCACATATGGACATGCATGTGACCTGCACACCCTTTTTTATTTTCACTCTGGGTCTTTAGCAGCCTATAAAAAACCCTTGTGGGCCACCCATTTCGAGGAGGAAAAATTCCAAAAGCCAGATTTAAGCTCCTGGCGCCCAAGTCGCTTCTAGAAGTCTTCCAAACACTTCTATGGTAATTTATTACCTAGAATGGATGATCTAAATAGGGGAAACAAGGCCAAAGTGTTGAAATTCATCAACACATGTGCGCATAGGTGTTTAAACCATTAAGGGAAGTATACACACATGTGCGCTGCCTTATCACTTCACCAGAACCTGCACACCTCTCTTTTGTAAGCCCCTAGGTATAATACTATGGGCTTGTGCCAAGCCTCACCCATGTATTATCCTATGTGTTGACCGTCGCGCAAGTAACTAAGTGTCGCGCAAGTATACCTACGAGACCAGGACCTGCATGCCCATGCAAGACCTGCGCGCCTACTTCTTTTTCGGTGCCCCTCCTTCCTATTCACATCTATTATTCAAATCCACCTCTCCTATTCAAGATTCAGCCTTCAAAACCCTCTTCGAAGCCATTTTATTCATGGTTCCCTTGTGGGCCTCCTTTTCTGAAAGTAATTCTGTGGAATATCTCTTAAAACCTAGTGATTTACATATCATTATGTACCTATGGTTAGAGATTTCATTCATTCAACCTCATCCTTTAAGATTAGAGGATCTTTAACCTCGGCCTCCTTTTCAGGAGTAAGCACCAGTCCATGTTCTCTTAACCTGGTCCTCCTTTTCAGGAGTAAGCCCCATTCCATGTTCTCTTAACCTGGGCCTCCTTTACAGGAGTCAGGCCTAGTCCATGTTCTCTTAACCTGGGCATCCTCTTCAACAGTAAGCCCCAAGTTCCCTATTCATGGGCCACTTTCTCAGGAATAATCCCCAGTAATTATGTTCCCTTAATTTTGGGCATCCTCTTTAGGAGTAAGCCCCATGTTCGCAAATATGGGCATGCTCCTCAAGAGTAATCCCCAAGTACCAAATTCCCTTAACCTGGGACTCCTCCTTAGGAGTCAGCCCTAGTCATAATTCCCTTTAACCTGGGCCTCCTCCTTAAGTGTAATCCCTTGTTCTCAATTCCCTTAACCTAGGCCTCCTTCTCAAGAATAATCCCCAGTCACAATTTCCCTTAACCGGTCTTAATTTCTTTTGATTTGGGATTAATTCTTAGTAATAAAACCCAAATCATAAGACCCCTTT
Organism: Viscum album; assembly: GCA_963277665.1. Classification (NCBI taxonomy): domain Eukaryota; kingdom Viridiplantae; phylum Streptophyta; class Magnoliopsida; order Santalales; family Viscaceae; genus Viscum; species Viscum album. Next base: position 2,123,335,303 of record OY728120.1, read on the forward strand.
AATTTGGGCATTTTTCTCAGGATTAAGTCCTAAGTTAAGTATCCAAATTTCCATAAAGAACAAATACCTTTATGGACCTTGTTACCAGGTTTCTTCCCTGAAGTAAATCCTAATCTTCATCTATCTAGGTAGTCATACATACATAAGCCCCACATCATTTCTTATGATTGCATCTTTCATGGAACAATCGTCAGGTTTTACCAATACCTTTTGTTCCTCACACCGAGCATGACTCACGTGAGCTTAGTGCATAAAAGTAATTATGACATCTTTCTTTGAGCCATAAATCATGCATAAACCACATACTTATTTACTCGAACTATGTGGGTTCTGATTCCTTTTCTAAATAAGGATGCGTAAGTAGCCCATCTGTGGGTACGATCCCAACTCTTAAATAATCCATTTCATCTCGAATGATAATAAACTTCAAGTGCCACGCTTAGTGGTTTTAAAACCAGTATGCTTATCATAATGACCATGATATTTCTATATAATGTGTCAAAGGATACTATTGACTAAGAATCTCTAACAAATACAGATGATTCTCTATCGATGAAGAACCTCGAATACACATTATAGATTCTCTATATCTCATTCATACAAATCATTGATTTTAATATCTAAAGTAAAGATCATTTTCATTCTTGGTAATTTAAAAAGGATGCATGAACACAACATAAATCTATAAATAGAGTCCCGGAGTAGACAATAATTCCCCCCAAATAGGTGTGATGAGTCTGACCTCCCATCCTCTCAGCCAATGCAAATTCTTAAACCTCATCAGTTCACAACTAATGAGCACCTACATTTGGAATGTATGTCCAAATAGATATAGAATAATTGGATGTTTCCGGTTCTTTGAACAACCCTGTTAGAAACCTCTTGGAATGTTTGAACCTTAATCTATCGAGGTCACCCCATTTCTAGAGGAAACAAAAAATGGTGAACCCGACGTGAATCCTTAACCAAGTTAAAATGATGTTTTACTTATTTGTTGGGCCCCTATTTAAACTAAATGAGAGTAACAACAAAACAATCAATAACATATGTGCTCATCAAAAAGATGTAGTGGGCGATCTTATCTTGATTATGTCTGTTATATCAAACGGGCACTCTTTTCCAAGATCTTCTGCGTTACAGAAATGGCTTCTCTTGTGTTCACACCTGTGAATACCTCTGCTGTGAATACCTCTGCTGCTACTCCTACTCAATCATCGTTCACTCTGAGGACGACATTGCCTTCTCAAAGTCTTCAACGCAGGGTATCAAACGTGCTGGTTAAGGAACTCCGTCAATACGGTACTATTCTGACTTTGGAGGCCGCTCGACAAGCCCTCCAAGTCGATAATTCTCCCTGGTTGTCTGGACAGCGATGACCAGCGATCAAGAAGTAGGTGGTGGCAACCACCGTCTCCAACCGTTTTGGGTCGTTATCCCATGAACACAATCACCAGTCCCTCCCATATTTTTGGGAGGTGAATGAGAAGGTCACTGAAGGACATAATTCAAAGAGGCAGGAGTCTCTCCAATGGGATCCCATCAACAATCACTTCCAGACTCGTGCGACATTGTTCCCTCAACATGATGAGGGTATTGTCTCCAGGCATTCGGCTCAGGTACCTCGAACCTGAGTAGGAAAGACGAACTGCCAGAGGCGAAATCCGGTCAACAGTGAGCATGTTCTTATCTCTGCCATTTCCGGAGAATTCCATCAACCTAACTTGGTGGAATGCAGTGAGCGAGAACACACATACGTCCATTTAAATTTTGCTGTCTAGCAGACTCATCTAGAAGAAACACTCTAATACTGCCCGGCAATTCCGGCAGAGTACTATAAACAGGAACATACACCTATTTATAAATTATCAGCTGGTCATCAGGCTCGGGTGACTACATACGATGAAGCCTGCCAACCCAATGTGTTGACTACTGGTTAACATGAACACACACCTACTTACACTCATCAATCCTTCTAGAAACATCATCTATCAGTATTGAAGGAAGTTCATCAACCACGTTCGGAGGAGTGCAATCAGAAGGCGCATAGACCTGCTAGTACTGATCAAGACTACCAACAATCTTGTTTGGTAGCACCCGAAGAAGTAAAATGGAAATCCCCAATGACCAACCGGAGGAAGACTCAACTCTCTGCCCCCACACATGAGTACTGTCAGAATTCACTAACAGGAAAAGGAGGACAGGAGCAAGAATACACACCTACACCAAGTACGGAATGGACGTATATCCCCATTCCAGCAGCTGAAGCCACCAAGCTTATTCTGTCAATGGTGAAAGAGTAAAAGAAAATCCCTGCTCATATTCTGGATGTCTTTCATAATATTATAATAGTTTCAGTAGAATCACAGGGGAAAGAAATGCAAATCTATCCCTACTAGTGGAGTGAAAAATCAACAGTTTAATCCAAAACAGACACACACCTCTATTCCAGTCCAGGAGGGTTTTAGGGCATACTACCCCATATCATATGGAAAACCAAGTCCGACATATACACATGATTTGAGTGGTGATAATCAGCCAAACCTGATCATTCCTCCTAAGAAGGAACATACACCTACCAATAATAACCACTATAGTCAACAAGTGGTTCCCAAAGTGAGTAAGAAGGATTCTAAGAAGAAGACTCGCCCAACACAGTCAAGAAATCAAGAGCCAATTTTTAATAAGGCCTTTCTCAATGCTGGAGTTCTTGAAGCCCTCAGACAATTATCTTTTGGAATTAAAGACTCTACTCCCTCATTTCCCAATAGTGGGAACATTAATTCCGAAGGTCATAATCAGACACATCCACATGAAGGCTTGATTTAGGACAATTCGGTCTATCTCGAAGTATCATCTTTAGATGAGAGCCACAAGAACCCTCTGTGTGGCCAGAAGATCATGGAGAAGATGGTTTCATATTTTACTGTAACCCACCATGGTGGTCCACCCCATGATGATGAATTTAGCTGTGAAAGTCCTCTTTTCAATAGTAATTCACATTTCCTGGAAAATGCTCCAATGGACAATGTAGTGACGAGAATTCCCTACTCTCATGAGGCACATGAAAATGTGAGGCCAGTCATATCTGATGTTTTACCACTAGCAGGTGAAATACTTTCTCAATCAGAAGATAGCCTAGGCTGTAGGTCATTCTTCGAACCACCCCTGGGTCATTCATCTTCTAGTTTGATCAGTGAATTCTCTACCAATCGTGTTGAATCAGATGAAGCAACAAGGAAGCACCAGCTCTGGTCTAATCATGTAGAAGAATCTTCATCAAATGATAAAGAGGAAGTGATGAATATGAGAAAACAACTGGCGAAAGGTGATGTGCCAGTCATGTTTTGGACTTTGGATGACTCTCATTATGACATTCCAGAGATGTTGACGGAAGATGGAATTCATGAAATTCTTCTCAACATATGTAAAAATCATTGTCAATTAAAAAAGAAAATATTATCTTATGATGAATATGAAAATCAGGTCAAGATAATAGAAGGTTTATGATGACAAATTGATTTGGCATCTCTCTCAGTTTTGCGATATCTGAAGGATGAAAAACGGTAGAGAGCCCTTCAGCGTTCATGCCTTAGTGCACTAAGAAGATTGCGCTAGTTAATTGCCAATTCCCTATCTAGTATTCATATCAGGGGATGGAGTGTTCATGGAGCACTAAATTTCACTATACTCTCCACTCAACAAAGCCCTCTGAAAATGGTTTCATTCAATGTTATTTCCCATGGTCAGCCATAGCCAATTGGCTTCGTTTGTAATCAAAGGCTCTCTCAAGAACATGCCTCAACTAGTTCTTCTCAAAGTCAAGCATACAGAGAACAAGTTTTTTAATTAATCCTGCATCAAGAAAATGAGAATATTGAACAAGCTTCTCATTTAGAGCGTGCACATCATCAAGTGACAGAAGTGTTAGAAATCATCCAATGGTCTTTTGAGCTGGGTGATAAGAGTGGATAAAGGTTGATGCATCCATCCAATTTCAAGACTGAACTCCTCAAGATCAGGATATATTTCAAGAAAGTCTCGGATATAGAAGCTCAAGATCCACCCCAGCTCGCATGACTGGGGACTCCATTAACCCAAACCTCGGAATCAGCAAATAGAATTCGAGGAGTTGATCAGGAACAGCAGGAACAACCCCAGTCCACAGGATTGGGGATTTTTTTAAACCCTCAATCTCTTTCTCAGAGAAATTTAGTCTTCCCTCGATTAGGTAAGATGACACAAGAGGGACGCATAGCTGAAGAATCAAGAGATTCCCTCCAAATGACGGTTTGTGAAGATGTTTCTGAAGGATCAAATCGACAAAAGGCAATGTCCCATCAAGGATATTGAAGAAGAAAATATCGCAAAAATGCCAATATAAGGATGAAGAAGCATTATGAATCAATTAATGTCATCAATTACATTGTTGATGATCCTACAGAACATGAGGCTCACTCAGAGGGATCAGATGAAGAGGTTACTGATCAAGAAATTGTACGCACAGACACAAATGAAGAAGTTGTGCGTACACAAAATCAAAGGCTTACCCAGAATCATGGTGTTCCTTCAAATCACCAACATCCCCCTCTCGGAAAGGTATCTATCAAGGGGAATGGAATGAATCAGGTTATATACCCTTCCTCTGGAGAAGTCCAATCACTCTCACTAGAGAAAATATTCACAAAATAATTGGATGAAATGAAGGAATAGAGGAGGTTGAATACAGAACTTCTTCAAGGTAGTCTTCCATCTATACATGTTGGAGTTAGTTAGCCAAGGTAATTTGTTGCAACTACTAAGATGGACCATTAATATCCTATTTTATTAGTACACCCTCAATGGTATAATCCTATGGGTCAGGTGCAACAAAAACAGGTGGTGTTACCATCAGTTGCAATACCAGCCACCACATCTATCCAAGATCTAGTTATTGCACCTGCCCAGGTCCAAGCTCAACTGGATTTTTATCAAATGTTAATAACTATTATCGAGTCATTAATAGCTCGGTTGGAAGCTATGGTGGGAAAACATGTGAAAATTCAACCATAAAAGAGAGCTTACCCAGAATGGGTTGATGCAATTCATCCCCCATCAAATTTTTCAAGTACCACATTCCCAATATTTAATGGTTTGGGAGACCTAGAGAAACAATGAACACATTTTGCTTCTCATTGCGATCCTATGATGGGAACCCCTCAGCAACAGGAATCAGTTAAACTCAGGTGTTTTGTATAGTCATTACAAGGGCCTGCTTTTTTCTTGTACAGATGCTTGTAATCCCGGTCAATTACCAGGTGGGAGGATCTTTGTCAACGATTCCTTCTTCAATTAAGCTCAACTTTTCCAAATACAATAATTTTTGATCTTACAAATTTTAAGCAAAGGGAGATTGAAAGGGTTTCAGATTTCATTTCTCACCGGAGGGGATTAACATATTCCCTATGCTTAGAACTTCCTCGAGTGGAATTGTTGCCAATCTGTGTGGAAAATCTGTATGATGAGTTACACACACTGTTGATCCTTGTGAAATACATACGAAGGTTTCGAGACCTTACTTCGATCGCTCAGCATATTTAAGACTCTCTTATGAATACTAATGATAACACTCGTATAATTCCATCAGCTCCAGGAAGGAGAATGAGTAAAACAGAGACTGCAACAGTTACGCTTAAACAAGCACCTATACCTGCTTCTACTTCAAAATCTTCATCTAATAGAAGGGATCAACCTCATATGTGTCAAAAATAGAGGCCGTTTCATTAATATGATCAAAGAGATCAATGACAAAAACAATTTGAGGATCTGAAGAGCAAAGTTTACTCTTTACGAAATGAACAAGTTCCTGGTTACATCATTTAATCCCAACTATTTCCCCTTTCATCCGATGTTGGGGAATCCGTTTCAAGAGTGTTTTGTCTTCAAAGACCTCCTAAAAAAATGGAGGACATGATACAAGTCAAATTGAATGGTTCTTCAGCTTAGGTAGCATGTGTTACTGCTATAGATCCAGAGGAAGAAGGCGAGTGGCAAGAAGTCAAAAACAAAAATGTGCAGAAATGTGAAGATTGGATGGTCAGAAAAGTGATCAACTGAACTCATGCCATTTTTCAAATGCAATTGAATAAGAAAATTATGTCTTCTTCTATGAATGCCACAAGAAAACCTTATTCATCAAAGGAAAATCCTCAAAGGGGTGGCATAATTAAATGCAATAAGAGGAATCAGAAGTAGATGAAATTGTGTCAAAGCCCAAGTTGTATTTGACTCAGGAAGATTTTATGCCATCTACTTCGAACCCATGGGCACCGCCCCACAAAACGACATAGCCTAAACTGGCCAGTCAGGCAGAGTCTTCATCAGATGAAGATTTAATATTTGGTTCTATTAAAATGATTCACTTAATAGATCTGTATGCCAGTTGCAGTTTTGATTTTGACAAGCCTATGTTCCCTGTATCAAACAGAGGAATCAGAGGGAGTTCTAGAGGTCTGGGATACAGAAGAAGATGTGAATATACTAGAATCCACTATTCCAATTCTACCCATGCTATAACTCTATATTCAGCGGAAACTCGTGGAAGAGACCTTCAGAAGGAACAACAAAAACAAGTAAATTCTTCCACCAATATCAGATTCAGTCCTGGCACAGTTATTCTGGTGGATCAGCTGGAGGTTCCACCTCCATCCTCTCAGTAAGTAAATAGACCTATTCGGTCTAATCTTCCAAATCTAGGAGTATTTCCAACTCCTACCCCGATATGGGAAGCATCTACATCCAATGCATCAATTTCTAAGTCACCTGTGAAACCACATGTTCCAGTTGGGAAACATAGACCTTTGGATCAAAAATATGATGTCTTGAAGCATTTGGACCATGTACCGGACAAGTTATCAATTTTGGATGCCTTTTATTTATCAAAGGATCTTCGGGAGGCACTCCTTGAGGCTTTGTCAAGTTCTCAGGAATTTGAAACCGAAATTGCTGCAACTAATGTATACCATGTAGAGAATGGTCCTGCAGAATGCAATGCAGTGATATCTTTTACATATAATGAATAAGATGATGTCGTGCATGGACATATTATACCATTGTACATATCTGGAAAGGTCAATGTTGTAGATATCTGAAGAGCATTCATTGATAATGGTTCAGGTGTCAACCTCATCCCCATTCGTACACTTCATCGATTGGGCCTCACATGATCTGATTTATATCCTTTTACTTTGATGTTACAAGGATATGAGAAAAATGAACAAGAACCACTGGGCATGATTACAATCAGAACTTAGTTTGGAGACCTTTTATCCAATTCAGATTTCATGGTTGTTGATCATGATACAGTCATCAATATCTTTCTTGGAAGACCCTGGCTACATCAACATGTGACTATCCCTTCATCATACCACCAATGTCTCAAATAATATTTCAATAGTCAAATTGGGACATTGTATGGTGACAAGGCCCCATTAAAAACATGTGAATTTCAATACATTGATGCGTAATTTTATCATATGAAGGGTAAAGAGAAATCCAAAACAATGGAGGTTAACAATGTAAATTCTCCATATGGTTTGGAAAAGATTTCTGTAAACACAATCACCCATGTGAGTACAAATTATGTGTTGCCTATCAGTCAAATTGAAAGGATAGAACCGAATCCAAATACTCTTATGGAAACATCCATAATGTCTATTACAACAATCAAGCCAGACAACATGGGAGAAATTGGTGATTCAGCAGGAAATGATGAAAGCTCAAATGGAGATGTCTTCATTTCATCCGACGATATCTAGCAAGTCTATACTTCTATAACTAGGCTAGAAGAAGTTATAGCAATGTCAGAGGTGAACGATGATGTTGATTCTCATTCCATCATCTCCTCTTAATTACCCAAGGAAGAACCTTCATCATCAATAGGGTCAGAAATGGAAGCCTCTTCTTCAAGATGTTCAAATTTTAACATCTCTCTTGATCCTGGAAATTCTGCTTCATCTTCTACAATGTAAGTAGAAATAGTAGAAATAACACATGTTAAAGAAGAATCAGAAGATCTCATGGATGCTCCTCCATCTTTTGAAGAGGGAATCTCTACCACTGTGGATGAACTCAGAGAAATAAATCTGGGTACAAAAGAAGATCCAAATCCCACATTAATTTGTTCAGCCATGACTCTAGAAGAGCAAGAAATGTATATTTCATTATTGAAGCAAAATCGAGATATATTTTCTAGGAACTATACAGAAATTCTAGGACAAGATTCTGATGTTTCTACTCATCATTTGGGTTTTCGAGAAGAACATCGAGGATTCAAGCAATCCACAAGAAGAACACACCCAACATATGCTTCCAAAATTAAAGGTGAAGTGGATAAGCTTATCAAATCTAACGTCATCAAAGAATTTAAATATCCCAAATGGTTGGATAATATTGTCCCTATGAAAAATAAGAAATGAAAAATTAGGGTTTTCATTGATTTCAGAGATCTTAATCGGCATTTCCCTAAGGATGATTTTCCAATTCCGATCATAGAACTCTTAATTGATGAATAAGTTGGATATGAAGCACTATCCTTCATGTATGGATATTCCGGGTATAATCAAATCTGAATGGCTCTAGAAGATGAAGAATCTAGAGACTTCAGAGCCCCTCATGGTGTATTTTTCTATTGGTTAATGCCCTTTGGTTTGAAGAATGAAGTCACAACAAATACGCACGCCATGCATCGTATCTTCAAACCATTTTTAGGGGTGTTTGTTGAATGTTATGTGGATGATTTGGTGGTTAAATCAAGGAAATGTTTTAATCACTTGGATGATTTGGAAGTCATATTACACAAACATTGACAACAAAATTTTAAGATGAACCCCTTAAAATGTGTTTTTGGGGTAACCTCAGGAAAATTTCATGGCTTTGTTGTACACCATCGTGGTATCAAACTCAATCCTGAGAAGACAAAATCAATCCTTGGTATATAACCTCCTCTAAATTTGAATGATTTTAAAGGACTTTAAGGACACTTAGCCTATATTTGGCGTTTCATGGCCAATTTTGAAGGCAAAAGTTTAACCTTTACCAAATTGATGAAGAAGGGAGTCACTTACCATGGGCTGAAGAATGTCAAAAAGCATTCGATATTCTCAAGAAGGATCTCTTGAGTCCATAAGTATTAATGCCACCTGTTGAAGGAAGACCACTTATCCTATATGTGACAGCTTTAGAGCGATCATTGGGTGCCTTCCTTACCCAGAAGAATGATACTGGGAATGAAAACAACCTCTACTATCTCAGTCGGATAATGCGTGAACCAGAAACCTGATATTCAAGTATTGAGAAGTGCTTCCTAGCATTAATATTTGCATATCAGAAGTTCAGACACTACCTGCAACATCATGAGGTCAAATTGGTATCTCGTAATAACTCGCTCAAATTTATCCTTAACTGTCCAATGCTTGTAGGACATCTGACAAGGTGGGCAGTTATTTTACAACAATTTGATATCCTGTATGTGTCTCAAAAGGTAATAAAGGGCCAAGCTCTGGAAGATTTCCTTACTGAACATCCTCCAGTAGAAGGTACATCTTTAGCATATTGAACTTCCTGAAGAATAAGACTTCTATATTCGATATAATTTTCAAAAGTGGGAAATGTACTTTGATGGTGCTTCCAGAAGTCCAACATGAAAGAAAATGGAATATCTTAAATTCATCAATGTTGGGTTAGGAATTGTGCTCTTTTCCTAGGAAAAGGTAGTGCTACCTTATTCCTTCTTATTTTGGGAAGGTGGTACAAATAATGAAGTAGAATATCGAGATGTCATCAAAGGATTAGATTTGGTGCTTCAAACACAAGTTAATCACTTAAAGGTTAAAGGTGATTCATACCAAGTAATCAAACAATTAAATGGGGATTATTCCATCAGAAAAGAAGTGTTAATCGATTTGTATTATTACGTCAGAGAGTTAATGGATTAATTTCCATCAAAATCAACATTTTCTTATGTCCTGTGGTCAGAAAATGCTCAAGCTAATGCACTATATAATATAGCCACAGCTCTGGCAGATCCAAATCAGGATGAGACAATCATCATTATTGCCCACCGTTGTACAATTTCACCTTATGTTCAATCCAGAAAAGAGGAAATCATTGAAATTAGTCCCATTTCTGAACCATATGGTCATACTACAGGATGGATGACACCTATCTGGGAATACCTTCAAAATGGAACACTTCCACCTGATTGAGCCGAGAAAGAAAAAATCGAGTGACATGTGGTCAATTTTACTTTTTATGAAAGCGCTAATCATGTAAAAAAATTCTATACAAAAGAGTTTTTTATTGGGTTCTCTTCAGATGCATTGATGGTGAATAGACCATGTCTGTCATGAAGGAAGAACATGCAAGAGTTTGTGGTGCCCACCAGTCTGGACATAGACTATCTGATCAAATTCGAAGGCTTGGATACTTTTGGCCTTCAATGATACGAGAATGTGTTGATTTCACAAAGAAGTTTCATTATTGAAATGTATATGCCAACTTCGTTCAACAGCCCCCAATGTTTCTTCTTACATTTAAATACTCTTGGCCATTTTCCACATGGGGAATGGATGTAGTAGGACCTTATCCTTCAGCTACAACAAAGCAGTTTAAGTACATTCATACTACTACTAACTTCTTTTCCAAATGGGAAGAGGCAACACCTCTAAAGGAAGTTAGTTCTAAATGCATTGTTTGATTCATCAAGTCTAACATAATTACCATATTTGGTGTCCCTCATACCATATTGATGGTAAATGGCACCAAATTCTCTTTATCCGATGTAAGGAAGTTGTATTAAGAATACAAAATCAAATCCAACCATTCGTCTCGGTATCATGTAGCGACCAATGGCTAGATAGAATGGTTCAATAAGTCTTATTCAAATATACTGCAAAATATGGTGGATAAAGATAAGAAATCATGGCCTGAAAAACTCTTTCATGCTTTATGGGCTTATCGAACCACCACCCGCACTGCAACGCAGTCAACTCCATATTCATTAGTATATGGAACAGAAGTAGTCTTTCCCATTGAAGTTCAGTTGCCTTCGCTCAGAGTATCCATTTGTGATTATTCATCTATAGATGAACAATCTCAAAAGCTATTGGATGAATTGGAATGATTAGATGACAAAATATTGTGCACCCTACACCACTTGGAAGTCTATCAGAATCGAATAGCACGAACTTTCAACAAAAAAGTCTATCTTTATTCATTCATTCAGGTAGAATTGGTATTTGTTCTCATAACTCCAATGATACTAGGAAATAAAACTCCAATGCATGAGCCAAAATGGGAAGGACCTTACTCAATACATAATGTCCACTCCAATGGATCTTATTCTTTAATCTCAATGGATGGAGAACTCATCATGACTCCAACCAATGCTGAATTTATGAACAAGTATTTTTTGTAACACAAAGTCCCTTTTTTCCAACATGATGTTAAACTGGGTTGTCCTTACTTCATGACATTAAACTGCATAGTCCCCCATTGTCCAACATGATGTTAAACTGTGTTGTACTTGTTGAAAGACTTTAAACTGCACAGTCCCCAAAGTCCTTACTGCAAGACTTTAAACTGCATAATCTTCTCTTACGTTCTAGCTACATGACGTTAAACGGTATAGCACCCCAATGTCCAACATGACGTTAAACTGTGAAAAAATTCCTAATACATCCAACATGACATTAAACTATGTCCCCTTTTGTACTTGCTACAGGAATTTAAACTGCATAGTCCCTTACATCCAGTAAGACATTAACCTGTGATGTCCAAGCTACATGATGCTAAACTATACATCACTCGTCCTTGCTATATGAAATTAAACTATACATCCCCTCTTTTGTCCTTACTGCAAGACATTAAACTGCATAGTCCCCCATTGTCCAACATGACGTTAAACTGTGTTCAATCCCTTATATGTCCTACATGACATTAAACTGTGCATCGTTAGGGTTGTTACTACCTCTTGTTTCTCACACCGAGTATGACACACGTGATCTTAGAGTAAACATCAACCATAACATCCTCTATGGGCTTCTAACCATGCATAATTCCCAACCCCATTTTTAGGTCATTGTTCTCAAAAAACAACTTGATCACCAATTCATTCTTCAATTGAACTACATAGACTTTGATCCTTGCCTTCTAGGATGGGTACTTAGGCAATCGCCCGAGGTTCAAGCTCAAAACCAATCTATTCACATCAGTTCACCTCCATCTCATACGATGTTGATTCATGAAGCCACCCCTAGAATCAATATCTTCATATTGATTTACCTTTGTCCTTTCTATATGACATTAAAATGTTCAACACTTTTGTCCTGTATGACAATAAACTACAACATTCTTTGACACCCTCACCTAAGAGGGAATAATTATTTACATTGATCTCCAATCATGTTATATTCCAAAAATATGTTCATACATGGAAATACCCAATCCTTTTATCTTGGGTCAAACCTTCATTTCACTAAAGTCCCCTTTTACCCTTCATATGCATGAACCAAATCTGTACAGAAGGTATTTCAAGAACTACATGAAGCTTGATTCCCATCTTTATGGGATACATAGGAACATTCTAGTGTCCCTCGAACCCAGCCCCAAGTCTTTGGGCCTAACCCCAAATTCCACTATCAGTGCTTTGGATGAAAAGTCCTCTTGTGAAAACATGAATGTGGTATGAAAACCTTGGTCTTAATTCACATCTGATTTATAAAACACACACTGTGTATTCATTATTATGTTCTGAGTTCTATGACCCTAAACTAAGATCTTCCATACTTTCGTCCCACATGACGTTAAACTATATTTCATGAACTATGTGTGGCTTGATTCCCATCCTTATGGAATACATAGTGAAGTCCAACATCTCAACTCAGGTCCCAGCCACAACATGATTATGGTTAGCATTGGTCTATGTATCTCTTTCATGCATTGGACAATACCCATTTTTATGTGTCATAATCCTAACCTCAAATACTTCCAGATCTCCATAACCATTTTCTTGACATCTGGTCACAAAATTTCCAATTTCTAAGAGTTCATTTTCCTGACTATGTATCACATTCCCTTAGGTAGCCTTTCATAAACTGTCTACATAACAGACCTGTCAGCCAAAAGATTCTATTATTTGACTATGTAGCCAACGCCCTTAGGCGGACCTACATAATTCAACCCCCAAACGGGTTTTTAGACAATGGTAACATCATTCTTGGGAATAAAACCTATTTCTTTCCTTAGTTTTCTTAACGACATTATATAGGGATCCGCAAAAAAAATATCCATCCTTACATATTTGTCCCATGTTATTTTTCATGACCTGAATGTATTCAAGTCTATGGTTTATATTTCCCATCCATACGTTTGGGTCAGACCTTCATAGAAGTGATATTCATCCAATTCTTAGACAATCTGGATTGTAAATATCCTCTCCATTACAAATTACCTTTATTCATACAGAAAACACTATGCTTTGGAAAATTTGAATCTCCATAAACTTCTACTGGATTTTTAGCAGTAGAAAAATAAATTTCCGAGAGTTATTTTTCCTGACTATGCAACACGTGCCCTTAGGTGACCTTGCATAAGTAGTCACATTAACGGACCTGTCAGCCAACAGATTCTATTATTTGACTATGCAGCCAATGCCTTTAGGTTTCCCTGCATTATTCAACTCCCTAACGGGTTTTTTAAATATTGGTAACTTCACTCTTAGGAAATAATTCTTCTAATGACTCTTAGTCCTTTTTCATATCATTCCTCAGATTCAAAACTTCTTAAGTCATATTTTACATATTTTCCCTCATACTTGAGTGTGGTAATATGTATTCAGATAAATTTTCAAAGAATTGATTTAATTTTAATCCATTTGGTCAAAGATATTTTGACCTTAAACATTCTCCTTTTTATGTCCGATGTGCATGACTTTAAACTACCCATAAAAGAGAGGGGAACTCTGAAAAAAATTCAAGTCCCAGCTCACTAAACATACATTTTTTATGATTTTAGGTAATATTGAGCAATAAAAAGATTCAAAGTTTGTAGGGTTATTTATAATAATCCTAGAAAATAATCAAACTATGATTACTAGGCCCATTGGATTAGGTAAAAATTCAAAGCAGGTAGAAAAAGAATGCAGGCACAAATGATTGAAGGTTAAAGTGTTTTTCATTGATGCACTAGAGTTAGATGGACATCCACAGACTAGAGTCTCTTCTCTTTTTTAGGAATTACAAATGTCTTTCAACATAAATCATCATTTGATTTACGGCATCCAAAGATTCATTAGAAGCCTCTTGGAATTCATTTATTCAACTGAATATAATACGAGATGTAGTGAAACCATCTCTTCTTGGAACAATTACAAAAGCATGTTTTTGAGTGTGGTTTTAGAAAATTTTCTACTGATCAAATAGTGACTTTGTTTCTATCCAACATAATTGGAAGATGGATACATGGAATTGAGAATAGATCATTGGAAGTAATGAACCATTTGGAGAAGGTACTCTTTTCAGATATGGTTCTGATACCATGATAGTCTTCTCTCCACCAACCGGTAGCAAAAAACATTTTAGCCCATGGGTTTTCCATTCTCAAATCTGCAAGGAAATGGCATGGAGAAAAAAATTGAATGTTCAGACCATTGTTGTTACTCTTAATGCACATCATAACCGAAATAGAGGAGTAGCAGTGCAGCTGCATATGAAGCATATAGTTCTTTGGCTCTGGAATGTTTACTCCTTGTAGATGACCATGGCCATAATGAGGCAGGATGATGCTCTATAGAAAATTAACATGATATTTCTTTAATTACATGGCCAAATCTAAGAGTGTTCTATCGCATATATCATAGTAATCATGGCCAAAAACGTTCATCATGTCATCAATCCGCTTGCTATCCAGTTCATCAGTCGTTCGGATTCTATTAGGAGCCATTGAATCTACACAATGGTGGAATGATTAACTCTTAAGTGAGTTGATTTTTCATAAAATTTTGTGAAGAAAAGTGGAAAAACGGCTAAGGAATTAAGGCGCGCAAGTCCAATTTTGGTGCACAGGTATAATTGTGTCGTGTAGGTTTTTGGAGCGCAGGTATCACCACACAGGTTAGAATACCTCGGCAGCAGCGCGACACAATGACCCAGCGGAAAATAGGATACTTGCACGACGAAGACAACTTGCATGGAATGAGTGGGAATCTTTGATAACTGGTTTCTTTGCGTGGAATGAGCCACATATTTATAGGCCAGGCCACACCCATGTGCGCCGAAGCCTGCGCGCCTCTCACCTGCACACTGCTATCTGTGCGTTCAAAACCTGCGCGCCGCCCTTCCTTGGTTTTCTTCTTTACCTCAGAGTCACACCCTCCTTCTTTCAGATCCAAATCTGAGGGGGGACTTTTTTGGACTCTCCTTTCCATCACAGAGTCTAAACAAATGAAATGGAAAAATAACTTAACACAAATTGATTCATCCTTTGAAGAAACATAAAAAATTGGCAAAGTCATGAAAGATTATTTTTTTCACTTGGGTCGCGAAAGTTTCATCATAGTCACGCAGGTATACCTACGCGCACTATTTGATTTTCCCTCGGGGTTTTCAGCAGCCTATAAATACCCCTTTTGGGCCCCCCATTTCATGGAGAAAAATTTCCAGAAGCCATATATAAGCTCCCAATGCCCTAGTTTCTTTTGGAAGTCTTCCAAACACTTCTAAGGTAATTTCATACCTAGAATGGAAGATCTAAAGAGGGGAAACAAGGCCTAAGTGTTGAAATTCATCAACACCTATGCACCTAGGTGTTTAAACCCTTAAGGGAAGTAGACACACCAGTGCGTCACCTTATCCCTTCACCAGAACCTGCCCGCATCTATTTTGGAAGCCCTTAGGGATAATACTAAGGGCTTGAGCGAAGCCTCGCCCATGTATTATCCTATGGGTTGACCATCGTGCACGTACCTATTTGTTGTGTAGGTATACATGTGTGACCAGGACCCGTGCGCCCGCACAGGACCTACGCGCCTACTTCTTTTTGGGTGCCCATCTTGCCTATTCACCTCTATTATTCAAATCCCCTTCTCCTATTCAAGATTCAGCCTTCAAACCCCTCTTTAAAGAAATTTTTTGCATGGTTCCCTTGTTGGCCTCCTTTTCTAAAAGGAATTCTACAGAATATCTCTTAAAACCTAGTTATTTAAATATATTTATGTCACTAAGGTTAGATATTTCATTCATTCAACCTCAGCCTTTAAGATGAGAGGATATTTAACCTCGGCCTCTTTTTCAAGTTTAAGCCCCTGTCCAAGTTCTCTAAACCTGGGCCTCCTTTTTAGGAGTAAGCCCCAGTTCAAGTTCTCTTTACCTGGGACTCTTTTTCAGGAGTAAGTCCCAATCCATGTTCTCTAAACCTGGGCATCCTCCTTATGAGTAAGCCCCAAGTTCCCTATTCATGGCCCTCCTCAAGAATAGGCCCCAGTTATCAATTTCCCTTAATTTTGGGCATCCTCTTTAGGAGTAAGTCCCAACTTCCAAAATATGGGAATCCTCCTCAGGAGTAAGCCCCAAGTTCCAAATTCCCTTAACCTGGGCCTCCTCCTTAGGAGTAATCCCCAGTCATAATTACCTTTAACCAGAGCCTCTTCCTTAGGTGTAAGCACTAGTTCTCATGTCCCTTAACCTGGGCCTCCTTCTCAGGAATAAGCCCCAATCATAATTTCTCTTAACCAGTCTAAATTTATTTTGATTTGGACTTCCTTCTCAGGAATAAAACCCAAATCATATGACCCATATAATTTGGGCATCCTTCTCAGGATTAAGTCCTAAGTTAAGTATCCAAATTTCCATAAAGCACGTATACCCTTATGGAAATTGTTCCCGGGTTTCTTCACTGAAGTAAATCCTAGTATTCATCTATCTGGGTAGTCATAAATACATAAGCCCCACATAATTTCTTATGATTTCATCTTTCCTGGCACAATCATCTGGTTTTACCAATACCTCTTGTTTCTCACACTGAGCATGACACACGAGATCTTAGAGCGTAAAAGTAATTATGACATCTTTCATTGATCCATCAACCATGCATCAACCTCATTCTTCTTTACTAGAACTATTTGGGATCTGATTCATTTTCGAAACAAGGATACGTAGGTGGCCCATATGCGGGTACAATCCCAACTCTAAAATAATCCATGTCCTTCGGAATGAAAATAAACTTCAAGTGCCCCGCTGAGCGGCTTTAAAACTAGTATGGTTATCATAATGACCAAGAGAGTTCTATATAATGTGTTGAAGGATACCAATGACTAAGAATCTCTAACAAATACAGATGATTCTATATTGATGAAGAACATTGAATACATATAAAATATTCTCTAAATCCCATATATACTAATCATTTATTTTCAGATCTAATGGAATGCTCATTTTCAAAATTGGTAATTTAATAAGGATTCACGAACATAACATAAATCTATAAAGGGAGTCCTTGAGTAGAAAGTAATTCCCCCCAAAAACGGGTGATGAGTCCGACCTCCCATCCTCTCGACCAATGCAAATTCTTATGCCTCATCAGTTCACAACTAATGAGCACGTACCTTTGGAAAGTAGGTCCAAATGGATATTAAATCATTGGTTGTTTCTAGTTTTATGAAGAAACCCATTAGAAACTGCTTGGAATTCTTAAACCTTAAACAATCAAGGTCATCCCCATTTCTCAAGGAAATAGTAATGTAGGTTTTGACATGTTGCATGGTTGAACAAATAAAGATGATCAAATTTGAATGTGAGAAAAGGAAAATGATAGAAAAGTGGATTCCATAAATGAGACATGATGATTTTTATTTCAAATGAATCTTGGATATTTTCAAACCTTTTATATAGGAATAATAAATGATTATGATATTATACTTTTCCCAGTAGTGCAAAGGTTTAGTTGTGGGGGTGTGTCCGTACCTTGATTCACTGTTTTATTTCACCCTTATACCAATGTATTAAACTGGTTTTGTATTGAAAATTACAAGTATAATAACAAATTAAAATTCATGATTGATTATTTTTTTTTGAAAACTATTAACATGGGCAATGTTACTTGTTTTGATAATTATAATGTAGGGTGAGATGATTTGGAGGACCCATGATGTAGTCTATGAAAAATGGGCCAATCTGCACATGATCAATGCACACAAATGGACTAAAATTCCTGCATCTACTAAACTGTGTATTTAAATGGGATGAAATGTTTTGGGATTGTCCAAAATTTAATGTTATACATTTCATAGTATGGATCCAAAGACCCATTCAGCCTCTAAAATTCCCATCCGAACCAATCAGTCTGGGGAATCAAATATGCACAAGCCAAAATTGGTGTTCAGAATTTTATCCATATATCCACATGTGATTGTCCAAATGGAGCCAAAAATCTTGTGGATATAGTACGTATGTGGTTCTAAAACTTTCTAGTTTGGTACAAAGGGGTATTCGACTATCTAGGGGCCGAAAACAGCAATATAATGGGGTTTACACAATCTGTGTGCTCAACACCACCTTCCCACATGCCTATAAAAGAAAACCTTGGGCACTCTATTTTGGAGTTCAACCAGGAGGAATGGTTCTGCCATTTTGGAGTCCCAAATTTGACTCCCCATTATCCCTAGATGTTCTAGAGGTAATGGGAAGTTCTACTTCAACATATTCTTCTTCCTCCCCTCCCATGAATTTCTAAAACCCTTTGGATCACCTGGGGAGGAATGTGATGTAATCCTGAGTTTCATATTTGTATTATTTTGAATGATCATTTTAATTCTAGGTTTTATGTTGTTTTTCTTTTTCCAATCCTTTTATTTAATTGATTCATACAATGGTATGTTATACTCGAACTCAAATGATCATGTTTGGAGGTACCCATTCATGTGATGTTTCACACACAGTTCTTCCCTTTTTCCTCCCTCATTCAATTGTTGTGTTTGTGTGGTTCATATTGGTAATATGAAATAATATAAGAAATTTCAAGGCCATGTAAATTTATGTCTTGGTATCACTAAGAAATAACATACTAACCTGGACATCAAATTGAGTTCTTCATTTGTTGCCTTTTTGAGTTTCGGTTATGATGTCGAACACAAATCAACCAATCATCGACAGTGTTCGGTGAATCATTATGTGTTTTTTGACTGAACCCTTGGAGGTATCCTAATATAAAATTATTAAAATTATCTTAATTGATTTAACGAACTAGGGATTAAAAGATCTATACCCTATCATTTGAATCGATGTAAGATGAGCATCACGAGACTCCCCTAGTTTGATCATGTTTATTTAATCTTGTTTATTTCTACTTTGTTTTATCATTTTCATTCTCTATTGTCATATTTAATCATCAAACCCATGTATTAAAAAACCAAATTTCCCATCTTTACATCCATAATCAGAACCAAAATTTTTAATTAATGATCAAGGGCTCCGTCAAGAGATGACCTAGGGTTGTTGCAATACTGCAGAATTTCTAGTCAAAATTAAACAACTAATTTGATGTGCTCGACAACGCGATCACTACATCAGGAGCATAAACATCCTAGGTACCTGAAAAACTGCATCTAAAAGCTATAAAATGTAGACCATAAGCCCAAAAATATAGTTTTTTGAAACATTTACTCCATGTACTAGCCATGTTTTCAATCATGGATGCTTGGAATCTATCAAAGGATCTTCAAGAAGCACTTATTGAGGATTTGTCATGTCCTCAAGAGTTTGAAACTGAATCTATTGCTATAGAGGTCTACCATATAGAGAATGATCATGCAAAATGTCATGCATTTATATATTTCTTGGATGAAGATTAGGGTTAATGATATAGACATTCAAAAATCTATCGTTGATAATGGATTAGGATTCAGCCTCATTCCCATATGCACACTTCATCAATTGGGTCTCCTTGAATCCTAATTATCTTCTTCTGATGTTGAAAATTTATTATAAGATTTAACAAGAACCTCTTGGTGAGATTACACTCAGAGCTTAGTTAGGGGATCTTATATTTAATAGAGATTTCATGGTTTTCCATCAAGATATAACCTTCAACATTTTTCTTGGAAGGACTTGGCTACATCACCATGTGGTCATTCCTTCATCATATCACCAATGTCTTCATTATTTATTCAATCGTAAAATTGTGACATTGTATGGTGAAAAGGATCTATTCAAAATCTGTTAATCTCTGTATATTGAGGTGGAATTCTATCACACTAATGGAATGAGGTATATAGAAAATGATGTACCAATAATCAATTATTCGAGTGGTCTATAAAGAATACCAATTAATCCATTTAATCATCTGAGTATAGATTATGTGTTTTCTATCAATCAAATTGAATGGATTGACCTAAATCCAAGCAGTCATCCAATGACTTCCATAATGTCAATTTCAGCAATCAAGCCTGAAAACATGGCATAAGTTCTTGATAGTGAAATATTAAATGGATATGTTTTCATTTCATCCACGGAATTTCAAAAGGTATTTTATTCATTAATTATGATTGAATAAGTTGTAACAATAAATAAAGAAGACATGGATGTTGATTATCAACCCCTCATCTTTTCATCAATACAACAGAAAGACCCATCATCATCAGTAGGGTCAGAAATGATTTCCTCTTCTTCAGGATGTTCAAATATTGACTCCTTCCATAGATCTGAATGTTTTGTTTCATCGCCTACTCTTCAACAAAAATCAAAAGAATTCACATGTATGGAAGAAGAATAAGAGGATATCGAGGATGCTCCTCTATCATTTGAGGAAGGAGTCACCACCACTTTGGATGAACTCATAGAAATAAATATGGAAACAAAATAAGACACACACCCCACTCTAATTATTATGGAGATATCATATGAAGAGAAAGAGATGTATACTTCATTTCAAAAAAAATATCGATATATATTTTCATTGAACTATACAGAAATTCAAGGCCTTAATCCTGATGTGGAAACTCATCATTTGGTTGTTCTAGAAGAAAATTGAGTATTTAAGCATGCTGCTAGAAGAACACACCCAACACATGCCACTAAAATTGATGCTAAAGTAGAAAAAATTATCAAATCTATCTTTTTCAGGGAGGGTCAATATTCAAAATGGGAGGCCAACATTCTCCCAATGAAAAAGAATAATGGAAAATCAGAGTTTTCATTGATTTTAGAGATCTTAACTGGAATTGTCTCAATGATGAATTTCCAATTCCGATCACAGAAATTTTTATTGATTCCACAACCATCTATGAAGCTCTATCCATTATGAATATTTAGTTTGGGTATAATCAAATATGAATAGTCCTGGTCTATGAGGAGTATATAGCCTCTAGATCCCCTCAAGTTCTGTTTTTCTACTGGTTAATTCCCTAGGGCTTATGGAATGCAGAAGAAATGCATCAATGTTCCATTCACTATATCATCAAACCCTTCTTATCAAAATTTGACAAATGTTATGTGGATGATCTAGTGTATAAATCCAGACAACATTCCCATCAATAGACTAATATAGAGACTATATTTAGTAAAATTTGGCTACATAAATTGAAGATGAAACCCTTGAAATGTGATTTCAGTGTTACCTAGGAAAAATTACTTGTATTCGTTGTATTCCATTGTGGCATCAAAGTATATAATGAGATGAAAAAATAAATACTTTTCATGTAGCCTCCTTGAAAATTGAAATAGTTATGAGTAATTCAAAGAAACTTAGCCTATATTCGGTAATTTATGTCCAATTTGGTAGGCAAGTGTCTACCATTCACATGATTAATGAAGAAGGGAGTTACATATCAATGGACTGAAGACTGTCCAGATGAATTTGATACCCTCACGATATATCTCTTGAGTCAACCGGTATTAATGTCACCCATTGATGGGAAGCCACTTATTCTCTATCTGACATCTTTAGAGCGATCACTGGGTTCCTTCCTTACCCAGAAGAATGATACTGGGAATGAAAATAGACTTTATTATCTCAATCAAACTGTGCATGACATAGAGACTCAATATCCACATATCAAGAAGTGAATCCTGGCATTAATCTTTGTAGTTTAGATGCTAAGTCACTACCTGCAACATCATGAGTTTCACTTCGTATCTTGTAATAACCCACTCAAATTTACCCGCAGTCATCCTATGTTTACATGATGTTTGGCATGGTGGGCAGTTATTTTGCAACAGTTTGATATCCAGTTTGTGCCTCAAAAAGTAATAAAATTACAAGACTTGGTAGACTTCCTTACGGAACCACCATATAAAATATATAAATAATTGATTACTGAACATCCTAATGAATAAATTATTTCTATTCATGATAATCTTCGAACAAGTAAAATGTACTTTGATTGTACTTCTATAAGCCAAACAAGGAAGAGTATAGAAAAACCTACACTCAATAATGTTGGGTTATAAATTTTACATATATACCTAGAAAAAGAAGTGTTACCATATTCCTTTCTATTATTAGAAGTCAGTACCAATAATGAGGCAAAATACCATGCTCTCATTTTAGGTCTGGAATTTCCACTCTAGGTATAAGAAAACCACATGAAATTGAAATGTGATTCAGATTTGGTAATAATATAGATCAATTGTGATTATGATATAATAAAAGAAGAGTTAACCCCTTTGTGTGGTTATGTCATAGGGTTAATGGTTGAATTTCCCTCAGATCCAGTATTGTATAATGTCCCACATTCAGAAAATTCCCAAGATGATGCACTAGCTAATGTAGCCACAACCCTAGTAGGTCTAAATTGGGATGAGAAAATCATTAGTATTTCCCATCATCATGTGCTTTCACCATTTGTTGAAATTAGAATGGTGTAATTAATGAAATTATCCCTATTTGTAAGCCTTATGGAAATATTATGAGATTGATGAAATCTATCATAGAATACCTTCAAAATAGTGTAATTCAATAAGATAGGGATGGAAAAGAGAAAATATGATGATGAGTGGCCAATTTCACTCATTCTGATAGTCCAGATCACCATAAGATCCTCTACAAATAATGTTTTTATGTGATACTCTTCAGTGCATTGATGGATAAGAAACTGCAGTTTTCATGAATGAAGTACATGCAGAAGAATGTCGTGCTCACCGGTCTGGGAATCATCTTTTTGATCAAATCTCAAGGTATGGATACTTCTTTCCTTAAATGGCGTAGCTTTTCACAGATTTCACCATGAAATGTCAACCATTACAAGTGCATTCAATCTTCACTCATCAACCCCCAATGTTACTATATACAACCAAATACTCTTGGTTATTTGCTACATGTGTAATGGATGCAGTAGGACCTTATCCTCTATTTATGGATAAGTAGTTTAAGTATATTATTACCCCTTCAGATTTTTTCTCCAAATGGGATAAGGAAATACTTCTAAAATAAGACTGAGCCAAAATAATTATTAGCTTCTTCAAAGCTAATATCTTCACTAGAATTGGTGTTCCTCATACTATATTAACAGATAATGTAACCAATTTCTATTCTGTTGAGATAAATAAGTTATATCAGGTTCACAATGCTAAATCCAAATGTTAATCTCACTATGATGTGGTGGATAATGAACATTTATAGGCTTTCTATAAGAACCTATCAAATATACTTTATAAAATAGGGGACAATGATAATAAATATTGTCCTGATAAACTTTTTCAAGCATTATGGGATTATTGGACTACTACTTGTACTTCCACTTAGGAAACTCCATATTCAAGGTATGTGGAACATAAGACATTTTTTCAATTGAAATTCAAGTACCATCACTTTGAGTTGAAATCTATGATCTCTTATCTACGGACGAACATTCTCAGAAGTGATTTCATGAGCTGGAATGATTGGATGAAAAGATATTGCTTACTTTGCATCATTTGGAAGTCTATTAGAATAGAATATCATTGCCTTTTGACATGAAAGTACACCTCCAGTCATTTCTTCAAGGAGAATTGTTATTAGTCATCCGGACTCCAATAATACTAGGAAATAATCCTCTAAAGCATGATCCAAAGTTTGAGGGACCATACTCTATACATAATGTATACTCTAATGAGTTTTATTCCATAATCTCAATGGATGGATAAATTAATACTACTCCAACCAATGCATGAATATTGAAGAAGAATTTTATGTAATGATACATCATATGTCCTCAATGAATGACTCTAAAATGCACTTCACAAGTCCTAGTTGCAAGACATTAAACTGCATAACAACCATATGTGTCCATGCTACACGACATTAAAATATGTAGAATCATTTTCCTTATTGTACGATGTAAAACTGCATGAAATCATTTGTCCACACTAAATTACATTAAACTGTACAGTTAACATATTCATTATTTAATGTTAAGATCTTCCAAGTGTAAGAATCACTTAAATCATTGCTACTCCTTACTGGCACATGAGTTCCATTTCTACCTATGTTGGAATCATATTTTCATAGAGACCTCATTTCAAGAACTACGTCTAGTTTGATTCTCACTCCAATTGGATATGTAGAGATGCATTGATCTCCAATATTGGGCCCAACTGCATCCGTAAAAATTTTTATCTCCCTTCTTCTTCTCTTGTATATGAACTAGATCAATACAAAGTACTCTTTTAGGATACATGGTTTGATCTTCATACCATTTTGTTTCTTATGTTTAACCATTCTAATGGAATGTGTTGAAAGATGTCGTCTCTCAGATCAAACTCAATTGGGGTGGGAAATGATTGTTTCAAGAACTATGTTGGGATTGATTTTCATCCACATGAGATCTGTAGTGACACCTGGGTTCAATTCCTCATTCCAGTAGCAATATTCCACTTTTACGTCATAATCAATTCATGTCATTGCAGCATGATATTAAACAAAAAAGTACCCAAAGAACTATGTATGGCTTGATTATCATCCCATTAAGATACGTAGTGAAAACTAGGCCTTACTTCCTAGTCCTATCTAGTGGACAAATTTTTATCTCTCCTTCACATATTATTAACAATCTATGTGCGAGCCACCATTTTGGGTCCTCTCGTTTGACCGCACACCAAGGAAGCATGAAATGTACCCATTATAGATATGGTCCATATCTCTATCGGGAACTCCAAACTCATGGACAATAGTGATTCAGATATTTTTCGTAGGCATTGAGCAGTACCTCCTTTCATATTTCCCACACTTAATCATGAATAATTTCAGATATTTGAAACCTTTCTTACAGTTTAGTGGAAGAGTTTTTGATATTTGAGAACTCTTTTACCTAACTATGTCATACGTTCCCTTAGGTAGTCGTGCATATGTTTCCTAAATAATGGGCATGTTATTAAAAAGATTCCACTATTTGGCTATGCAGCATATGCCCTAGTTGGCCCATCATAATACAGCCCCCATAACGGGTTTGTCAAATAATGGTAACATCATTCTTAGTTAAGGAATCGTTTAACCCCTTCAAACATTGATTACAATATAAAAGAATTTGTATCTTAATGTTGTCATCCATGTATATTTTTCCCATTACTCTTCTCTTGATCTGAAGGTTTTCAAGACCATGATTTACACATTTCACTCTCTATGTGTTAATATCATATTGAAATAACCTTGGATCACTGGACTACATATCATCTATTGTCTCTATTATATTTTAGTCCAAGTCGTATGACCTAAAACTATTGACAACAAACTTTCCATGTTTGGGTCACACCTTCGTAGAAATCATATTCCTTCGATTCTTTGGAAATCATGATTGGAAATACTCTTTATGTATTCAAGTACCATTCTACATAAACCAAACGCTGTGCTGCAGAAGATCTGAATCTCCATAAACTTTCTTCTTATTTTAGAAATAGAATGTATAATTTTTGATATATCTTTTCTCTCAAAATACACTACGTTTCCCTAGTGGCCTTGCATAAAAGTTTCCTACATAATAGGCATGTCAGTCAAATGTTACCACTTTTTGGCTATGCATCATATTCCCAAGTCCGTCCAGCATAATACAGCCCCCATAATAGGTTTTTTAGGAAAAGGTAACTTCGTTCATAGAAAAGAATTCATCAACTACCTTTAACACTTTTCCCTTATCATTCTTCAGATTCAGAAACTCTCAAATTAGAGTCTAGAATTATTTCATTCTATACCTGAACAAGGTGGTATGTTTTTTGACATATTATCAAGAAATTAGAGAGTTTTTAACATTTTTTCAAAGCTAAAGACCTTAAATTAAAGCACCCATTGTCCTCACTGCATGATTTTAAAAATTCGTAGTATAAATTAATCACTACTAGACTTTAAAACTATATAGCATGATATCATAAATCCCCCTTTCTGAAAAATTATATCCATTCCCCACATGCCAAATTTGCTTAGAAGTGGTTTCCCCATTCATGACCTATGTCGGTATAGTTGGCCACTTTTTTATTCTTAAAATCTATTTCCCTAGAAAATCACCAACTATAGTCTTGAATCACCCAAATATTATTTTCCATTGTCCATCAATAATAAAATTTTAAATTCCTCCAAGATCTATTTCATGACTATGCAGTCAGTGACCCTACGTGAGCTTCCAAAAGTTGCCTATATAAAAGGATTTTCAGTCAAAAGATGCCACTATTTGGATATGCAACATATGCCCTAGTCGGACCTACATAATAAAACCACCATAATTGTTTTTTTCAAATAATGATAACTTCATTATTGGGAATGATCTCCACTATATTTATACATGTTTTAGATTGGGTGACCATAAAAATAATGACTCAAGATTCCCCTTGGATGTATTTAAAGAATATTGGAGCAATTCTTAGCCACTAATCCCTGTTTGGGATCTAATTTCATAACTTATTGTCAAATATATTCAACCTTATAAACAATCCTTTTTTCCGATATGTATTTTTCTAAACTTACATTAAAAAAAGACATTGTACTCTCCATATTGAAAACCTATAAAGGGAACTCCTGAAAAAAGTTAAAGTCTCGACTCGCTAGACCAACATTTTGTATTTTTTAGGCAATATTGAGCAATAAAAAAGTCAAATGATACGAAGTTTGTTGGGTTTTTCTTGTAAACCTAGTAAACATAAAACTATGCGCGCTAGTCCCCATGGCTTAGGAGAAAATTAGAGCATCCTTCCAAACTTGACGTAGCTCCATATTTAACCAAATGATGTTAAAATGTGTCATGGTGACCATGTTTTAACTTAGAAAAAGATTCTTTTCAATTCAAATTAATAAAATTACTATGGGGGTTGTAGATATCCTGAAATGTATTCCATTCACTTTTTCTAAAAAATGCCCGCAATCGGGCTCAAAACATTCATAGTGCGACTCTTCATTTTTCATGAGGGTCGGTGACAATGGAGAAGAATTAACCTGAAGGGATGGGACCCAAGCTCAGCATGGATCTGATGTAGGAGTGAAGGGGGGGGAATCCTCCTTGGTATAGGAAATTATTTGGGCTAAGTCCCTAAAGAGGCACCCAAGGTAACTAGGTGAAAACACTTGCACACCAGCATGATTGCACCATATGAAGTAGTTCTTCTAACTAAGTCCCCAAAATGGAACCCAAGGTATCGATGGTGTGAAAGCCTACATGGGTTCCACCAATTTGGTGCCAAGGCACTAGAGCACCAAATTGTTGGTGCGAAACCAACTTGCACGACCAAAATCCATTCGCCCGAGGTCCTATTTTTTCCTATAAATAGTCCCTTGGGATGAATATTTTTATAGACAAATTTCCATGAATCCTAATTGCTTCTATAGACACCCTAGTGCTTCACCCATATCTTTAAAAAATCAATGTAGTTCTTTGATACATAGAGAAGAGGAATTAAAGGAGTATCATAGGACATGCATCCCTTTAGTGTTTAAAATCCATTACACTTGCGTTCCTAAAGAACCCAACCTCCATAAATCCGAAACATTTCCACACCAATCAATTCTATCAAAGGAACATGAGCACCCAACTCCTGGGAATACCTGTGAATACTCTTGAAGTCTTGAGTCAAGTCTCACCCAAGTATTAACAACATAGTTGTTTGTCTCTTAAGTCCACATCAGGTCACCGAAGCCTACATGCACACCCATATATGTGCTCCAGATACATACATGAGTGCCCTTAAATAATTCAAAATATCCCTTCAGTCTATACTATCCTTTCATCAAGCCATATTTAAATCCACTAATCGAAGGGCTCATTCTTCATTGACTCCCTTGTGTGAATGGGATTATATTGAAACCATCACCAAAACCTCCTGACTTTTCAAAAATTTGTGAAAGGCACATCAGTGTGTCCCATATATGGGTTTTTATATCTGTAGTCAGAGGATTCCTACATTTTTTCATTGGGGTTAAGATTCATGGTGTCTCTTTCGGTTTGTATATCTGCAGTCACATGGACCATTCTCCAAAAAACAGTGTTGGGGAGTTCTATATTTGGAGTAATAAGGTTTGGGTCGTGACCTCCTTTTCTCACCTCTAAAACCAGTAAGCTCATGTCTCTAGTAGGAAATGTACGGTTCACCCCTACTTCTTTTAAACAAAGGAGCGGTCTCCCTCCCCTACCAAGACCAATTTTAGGGAAGCCATTCTAGTGTAATCCCCTATCCCTTCATGTAGGAGGAAGCAATTTTTCTCTTCTATACTTCAATTTTCTTCTGTACTTCCTTACATTGGACCATTTTCTAATGTAATGTTAATATAGGGAAAGTTCCTCACCTTTTCCTCCTCCATCCTCACCGCTATAGGGTCGTACTCTTCCACCAGGAGAAGTGGAAAAGTGTGTGTGTTCCTTTCTTTAATCTTTCTCGTCTTCTTGTTTTTCACACCATGTATGACCCACGTGAGCTTAAAGATTTGAGATGATCATAATATTTGTACAAACAACTAAAATAAATGAACTAAAAGAACTATAATTCCCATCAAAACTAGGATATGTAAGAATCCTTACTAAAGATTGATCTATATCTCATATCATCCATAAAAGGCATCCTTTTAGTAAGTATGCCCAAAACTCATTTCTCTCTAAGGACAAATATCTCCCGTGGGACTCATCAAACTATGTGAGATTTGATTCCCATCCAAATAGTATATACAGGAAGCCTCCCTACTGTTCAAACCCAACACTTCAAATCATCCCTATTCATTATGGGCCAAATTCCCAACATGGTCTAATCCATCTTGGAAACTTATATATTTTCCATTTTCCTTTGTATACATATGTATATAAGTCCCACAAAAATATTTGACTAAGCACCATCTGCTTAGGTGTCCTCACCACATGTCATCAAACTATATGTCTAGGTACTTATCACCTGACCATAAAAAGTATGATGTTCCCCATTAATCCGTTCCAAACAATGAGGGTTATGATTCCATTCACAAGAATACGTATGTACCACATTTCTGGGTACAATCTCAACATCAAAACAAACATTAGTCTCCCTAGACAACAATAACTTCCAGAGTGCCCCCACCGAGTGGCTTAAAAACCAGTATTTTCAAAGAAATGGTTAAAAGAATCTCTAAATAGTATATGAGAAGATACCATATATGGATATCCTTCATTACATATAAATATATCCATTAACAAAGAACCTATAATAGATAAAAATGATTCTAAATGTCAACCATGATAATAATTGAGTTCAAAATTCAAGAGAAACCTATGATATAATTGGTAAATTAATATGGATTCACAAGAAATATCTTAATTCTATAAGAGAGTCCCGGACTAGGAAATAATTCCCCTCTAAAAGGTTGTGATGAGAACGACCTCAAATCCTATCGACCCATGTGTTTTCTCATGTATTGTAGGCCCAAACCTAAAAAATGCCTCCATTTGGAATTTTGGTACCTTTTGATGACAAACCAATGGATGTTTGATGTTACATAAAAAAAATCCAATTGAAACTATCTAGATGTAGTGATTCCTAACCAGAACACATATTCCAAGTGTTAAAAAATTGATATCTAGGTCTACACATTGCCTCAGTACATAGATGATCCCCCCACCCACATAGTTGTATTCCATGTAGAGGGTACCCTACCCCGCATTAACAAATGATATATGGAGTACGGTATCTTCATGATTTTCACATTCTGGTACTGATCACACCCTTTGTATCAATCCCATCATCTGAACCCCTCTGCTATCTAGTCTATCTACATCATGCCAAAGTCTGTTCCAAATCCAAAAGGCATGTATGATAAAACCATCAGGTGCATCAACACATCCTTTTGAGTTCACATACCCAAGGTATGCCAAGTCATGTGGGTAATCCTAGCAAGGTTGTGGAACCCTGTAATATCTTTATGTCTATATTCACATGGTAACCTCAGGACAAACATTGGAATAAAAATGTGAACCTCCCAATTCTAGGGATCATTGGTAATAACTAGATTTTCCATTCAATGAGGGTCAACGGTAAGTCAAAGTAATCATTATTGCCTCTCCTTTTGATGAGGATCAATGATCCTCCCATTTCTAAGAACCCGTTTCAAGGAACTCCCACTGATCTAAGTCCCTAAACTTCTTGCAGGTGGGGGTGATCTTCCACCACTTCACCTCAGCCAAGGATTTTTCCAAATAGATCAGAATACATGACTATCCTAGATATCAACATAGGTGAGAATTGGAACATTCAAATCCCCCCTCTCCCTTTGGGATAGTAGTCACAAACACTTCCACCATCATCTTTTTTTCCATCAGAGGAGAATGGAAAGTGTGTGGTTTTTCGGATCTACATCTTCCTCTTGTTTCTCATAGCGAGCATGGATCACATGTGATTAGAGGTTAACAATGATCACAATGTACACACCATACCCTAATTAAACTATGATAAACCTGATTCTTTCTCTAACTAGGATACATAGGACGCCTACCTAAGTCATGAGCTAATGGGACATTATCCTTAAAAGACAGTCCCAATAGTAATTTCCCCTGACTCACTAGGGACTCCTCTTAAGGAATAAACCTGGATGTGACTCTTTCAAGAAAGGACACCTTTGATGTGTAAGCCCCAACCAGTTATTCTCAAATGGGTAGTTCCAATGCTTAAGCCCTTATCATGTCCCCTCATAAAAGAGCACCCTCTATAGGAGTAAACCCCAATTGAATTCTCGCAAATGGGCCTCCTCTATGACATAATCCCAAACATAAACCGAACTATGATGGATTTTATTCCCAACTAACATGGATACGTAGGAAGCCTACCTAAGGTCCAAACCCAACACCCAAATTGCCCCACCTTTCACTAGGCCATTTCATCGGAAGGTCCATATCCACCCAGGAGACCATGCCTCTCCTACGTGTCCTGTGACATTTTTTTGTAACTCCCACACAATTTCTTGACTAGAAATATTTTTCCTAGACATATTAGCTACATGTGATTAAATTTCATTGATGGGTCCCCATCACCTGACCATAAAATGTGATGTGTCCATTTATGTGGCACTAAACTATGTGGGTTATAATTCCTCTCACGAGGAAATGTATGAAGCCCATATTATGGGTTCAATAATGATATCGAAGCAACTTCCATCCACCTTGGATGAAGATAAACTTTAGAGAACCTCATCATAGCTCTTAAAATAGAATTTTCTCAGCAATTCCCATACCATTCATAAATTTGGCTAATCATGTAGCCTAGGGGTAACCCGCAAACACATTATTGGAAGCAACCAAGGATTCATGAAAATATGAACATTGATTAATTATATAAGAGAGTCATAGAGTAGGTAATAATTTCCCCCAAAAAGGGTGTGATGAGCTCAACCTCCAATTCTATCAACCAATGAATTCCGTAAGTTTTTTTGGCCAAATTTTTATCCAAGGAGTGACTACCTTTGGAAAGAAGGTCCATGAATCATGCATACAAGGGTCGGTGGGTGTTTCTGGCCCAACGAATAAACCCATTGGAGACCATTTTAGGATATCATACCCGACATGGAACCCTTTATAAAAAAAAAGAAAATTAGTTCTTCTCCATCTAGCCATTTCCCCCCAAGCTACGATGTAAATCAGGTCGAAATAGGTTTTAATATGCTTTTAGGGGTTTTAGTGGTTCAGAGGTTTAATTTATTAGTTTTCTTGGTTTTTTGGTTTTTTAGAGTTCTATTATGGGTTTTTTGGGTGTTTATGGTTTTTTATGGTTTTTAGGGTTCTTAAGAGTTTAAGGGTTTTTTGATTTTTGGGTTATTTATGGTTTTTCGGGATTTTAAGAGTTTTTTGGAGTTATTGATAGGTTTTTTGGTTTTTAATGTATTTAGGGATCCTAATGTTTTTGTAGGATTGTTGAGGGGATTTTAGGGATTTTTATGTTTTTAGTATTTTTAGGGGAATGTGGTGTTTTGTTGGTATTTTATGGGTTTGTAGTGTTTTTTTTGTATTTTTGTGGGTTTTGTTACTTTTTTGAGTGTAAAAACCATGAAATGTGTTCCATGAACTTCGTTAATAAAATTTCCCCAAGCAGGATAGAATGTTCATGGTGTGATATTGAATTTTTTAGGTGGGGGGTGTGACAGTAGTGAAGGAAGCACCCCAATGGGTGGGGATCGAAGCCTAGCACTGATGTGAAGTAGGTGTGTGGGGGCGCATCCCCCGGGGTACAGAGAAATTAAATTTGCTAAGTCACCAAAGAGGAACCCAAGTGACCTGCGTGCAAACACTTGCATGCCACCATGATGGAGATGAATGAAGAAATAATTTTGGCTAAGTCCTCAATGTGGCTCCCTAGTAAGGCCACATTATCGGTGGCATGCAAGATTACTTGGGTGCCACCCATTCGACGCCTCAAACACTTACACACCACAATGTTGGTGCGCAACCCACTTGGGAGACCACACTCCTTTCACCCAAGGTATTATTTTTTTCCTATAAATAAACCCTTGGGGCCCTCATTTGTAAGAAATAATATCCTTAAAGCCCAATTAGTACTTGTGTTTCCCTAGTACTTTGACCTAGTCTTCCGAAATTATCAAGGTAGTTCTTCAGCACATTGAGTAGAGTATTTAGAGGATGATCATTGGAATTATTTCCTTTTAGTTTTTGAAAACCATACACATGCTTGCCTAAAGTTCCCAACCTCCCTAAATCAGAAATACTTTCACACCACCTATTTCTTTTACAGGAACTTGAGTGCCCCAATTCTAGGATCTCATGTGAATACTCATGAAGACTTGAGCTAGATCACTCACATGTATTACCATATAGGTTGTTCAGCGCTTATGTGAACATCAGGTTTCCCAAGCCTACTTGCACACCCATACCTACTTGGGAGCCCCTCCTTGATTCACTTACTCTCTTCAGTCTAAAATCCATCAAGCCCTCTTAAAAGCCATTCATAGAACGGATTATACTTCATTGGATACCTTGTTTGGAAGGTATTATGTTGATATCTCCACCAAAACCTCCTGACTTATCAAACCATTTGGAAAGGAACATTAGCGTGTCTCTTATTTGGATTTGTATATCCACATTCATAGGTTTTTCAAATTTGTTTCATAATGGGGTTAGGATTCATGGAGTTTCTATGGGTTTGTATATCCACAGACACATGGACCTTTATCCCAAGAATAATGTTGGGATGTTCTAGAGTTTTTGAGAATCAGGGTTTAGGTCTTGACCTCT
This sequence comes from Viscum album, assembly GCA_963277665.1. NCBI lineage: Eukaryota > Viridiplantae > Streptophyta > Magnoliopsida > Santalales > Viscaceae > Viscum > Viscum album. The sequence continues at coordinate 2,123,368,979 of OY728120.1, forward strand.
CCCTTCTCAAAGAGATGAAACCTCAGATCTCTGTTATGGAACATAAAGTTCACACTTTCTTTTCAATACAAGAAAAAGATAAGTCTCCAACACATTCAAATATCAATTTGAGGGAATCAATCCTTGTGTAATCCCCTAACCTTCACCACTTATTTCTTTCATTGGACCCTGTCTAATGTGAAGAGAACTGTGGGAGTGCTCGTCACCTCACCCTCTTCCCAGATCTCCTCGACCTCGTCCATCCTAGATGTCATAGGCTCACCCTCCTCCACCAGTAGAGGAAGAAAATTGATTGTGTCATTTTTGAATCATTCACATCCTCTTATTTATAAAACCAATCATGACTAACATGAGCATAGATATTCTTCATGATTACGATATATGCCCAAACACCCATAGTGATGGAACTGTGAGAAATGTGATTCCAATTCAAACCAGGATATGTTGGAATCCCTTTTAGGGTAATGAGATCACGGATTGTCTTCGTCAAGAATCCTACCCCAATTCCCTTAATTTGTGTATCCTTCTTAGGAATAATCCCCTAAATCATCAAGGCGTCTTTTTCAAGAAGTGATCCCGAACTCATTTATCTCAAAGGACTATACTCGCCTATGACATTTATCAAACTATGTTGGATTTGTTTCCCATCCACAAGGGATACATAGAAAGACTCCTTAAGGTTCAAACGAAACACTTCAAATCAACCATGTTCTCCTTGGTCCATATTCTAAATAGGGTAAAATCTTACAAGGAAACCAATATTTTTTCCTAGTTCCTTGGGCTTCATAGGTATAAGTCCCACACCAAACATTTCCTAAGCACATTTCGCATAGATTTCCTTACCACATGACATTAAACAGTGCATCTAGGTACTTATCACATGACCTTAAAAGGTATGATGTGTACTATTAAGCAGCATCGAACTATGAGTGTTCTAATTCCTTTCACTAGGATACTTAGGTAACACATTTCATGGGTACGATCCCAACATCAAAACTAACCTTCATCTCCCAGGATGACAATAAATTCCAGAGTGCTCTGCTGAGTGGCTTAAAAAATAGTATCATTAAAAATATGATTAAAAGAATATTGAAATTTTTTATTAGAGGATACCATTGTTGTAAAATCTCGAATACATATGGATATATCCATTTATAAAGAACCTTGAATACATACTAATGATTGTAAATTTTACACATGTTAACCAGTGATTGTAAATTCAAGGAAAACTTAAGTTATACATGCTTAATTAATAAGGATTCATGAAAATATCTTAAATTTATAAGGAGAGTCTCATAGTAGACAACAATTCCCCCCAAAAAAGGGTGTGATGAGTCAGACCTCTCATCCTCTTGACCAATGCATGTTCATAAGTATTGTAATGTTTCAATATAATGGATTCCAGCCTTTGGAAATTAGGCACCCTATGGATAAAGAACTGTAGGGTGTTTCCAGTTACGTAAATAAATCCAAGGGAACCCACTTGGAAGAAGTGATTCGTAAAACTAGAACACATGTTTCAAGTAACTACTAAACAAAAATGGTGATCCCAACATGAATCCATAACCATTTAAAAAAGGATATCCACCTTTTGAGTCCCTATCAACATGATAAAAGAAATGTATACCAAGGAATCAATCACGCATGTATTGATCTAACAGATGTTGATTAAATGGATTTTATTTTGGTACCATGTTTTGTCTCACAAGTCCCTTCAGTTCAAAATTTCATTCATCAAGATGACATCAGTGAACATCCAAACCGCTACTCAAGATGGATCCTCATCCTTGGGAAGGATGTTATCACCAAACTAGGGTATTCAACACTGGGTATCCATCATGTTGGTAAAGAAGTATCATTAACATAGTACAATCCCATCCTTGGAAGCGGCTCGATAGGCCCTCCAAGTTGGTAAAAATACACATTCATCTGGCCAATGATGACTGATGATCAAGAAGTAGATTGTTCCAACCACTGTTTTGAACCGTTTTTGGTCCTTATCCTCAGAACGCAATAACCAGTCCTTCCCATACTATAGGGAGGTGGATCAATAGGTCACTCAGGGCTTCAGTTCAATGATGTAGGGGTCCTTCCTGAGGAATCCCACCATCAATCACTGCCAGAAAAATCACAAGGTAGTAAACCCCCAACATGATAGAAGTGTTGATTTTGGTTGTCAGGCCTAGGCCAATCAGACCCAAGCATGAATGATGAACATCTAGGGACAAATAACAGTCAACAGGGAGTAGGTTCTTACCTATTCCCTCTTTGAAAAAGTCCATCAACCTAACGTGATGGAAAACAATGATCGGGAACATATAGTCGTCTGTCTTAATTCCACTTCCCACCAGACTCATCTAGAAGCGACCCACCATACCCACCCAGAAAACATGGTGGAGTACCATGAACAGGCACATACACCTGTTTACAAATTAACATCCAGTCAGAAAGCTTGTCTAATGGCATTTAAAGATTTCTGCAAATCAAATGTGGTGGCAACTGGTAAACATTAACATACACATGCTTACATTCACCAATTCTTACAACTGTCTCGTTTTCCAGTAATGAAGGATGTTCATCAACCATACTTAATGAGAAATAGTGAGAATGAACATACACCTACCATCTTTCAATAAGAATTCCAACAGTCTCATTTGGCAGCACCCAGCGAAGTCAGCCGGAAAGCTCTGATGACAAATTTGGGGTAGACCCAAATCTCTACCCCCATGCATGAGTACTATCAATACTCATCGACAGGAAAAAAAGGACAAGAGAAGGGAAAAAAACCTACTACGAATATGGAATGTATATATATTCCCATTCTAGCCACTGATGTCACAAAACACATATTATCAATGGTGAAAGGGTAGGCGTGAATCCCTGCCCATATTATGGAAGAATGCCATGATATTATATCAACTACTATAGCAGTTCTAGGAGAACAAACACATAAATCTATCCCCTCATAAGGGATGACACATCAGCATTCCATCCTAGTGTAGATACACACCTCTTTTCTAGTCCAGGAGGGTCATGGGGCATACTTCCCCATATTATTGGAAAGAAAGATCAGGAACATACACCCTTTCCAATTTGATGTAATCTGTCTGTTCTGATGGCCACTCCAAGGTAGGCACATACACCTACCCATGATAACCACTTCTCCCAGAATGTGTCCCCAACTATGTGTTAGAGAACATCCAAAAATAAGTCTCAACAAACATGGTTGGAAAATCAAGAGTCAAACAACAATTTGGCTCCTCCTAATGATGGAGTTTTTGAAGCACTCATACATTTATCTACTGCAGCTCATGATCATGTCTCCTCATTACCATATTATGGGAGTGGTAGCAGTAATTATGAATTTCTCCATCGGACACTTCATCATTAATGATTTCTTCCTGAAAATTCAGTCAATCCACAGAGCCTATCTTTAGATGAGATCCACGACAACCCTCTCTGTGGATAGAAGATTCACCCCTTATTGTAATCTGCCATGGTGGACCTCCAGAAGATGAAATTTTCTATTAAAGTCATCTCCACAATAGTTTTTCCCATTAACATGATATTTATATAATTGATAAAGTAGTGATGAGAAGGCCCTCCTATCTCGAGGAACATGCAAACACAAGGCCAGTCATGTCTGATGCCTTGTCATTGACAGGTGAAACACATTATCGACCTGAAGACATCTTAAGGGAATGTTCATTCTCTGAACCTCCCTAGGTTCATTATTTTTACTAATACCGAGCATCAACATTGGTCATACCTAGTGGAAAAACCTCTAGTGAATGACAATGAAGATATGTTAAACATGAGAAGATAATTGGCTAAAGGAGAAATACCAGTCATGTTCTGGACATTGGAAAATTCTCTGTATAACATTCCACAATTGATGGCAGAAGATTGTATTAATTATATTCGCCTCAATTTATGGAAAAATCTTCTTCATTTGAATACCAAATTATTACCATGTGATGGATATCAAAATCATGTAAAGTAAAATGAAGGGTTGAAATGTCAAATTGACTTGGCATATCTCTCAGTTTCCCAACATCCATAGGTTGAAAAATACTGAAGAATGCTTCAATGTACAGGCCTTAATGCGTCAAAGAGGTTGTGCCATTTAATTTCTGACACCCCATCTGGTGTTCGTATTAGAGGATGGGGTGCACATGGAGCATTTCATTTCACTACACTCCAAAATATGAAAATTCATCCAAAAGGTGTATCATGAAATGTTATTTACCACATTTGGCCATAATAAATAGATTTTGTATGTAATCAAATGTATGATCATGAACAAACCTCAACTAGTTCTCATCAGGGTAAGGCCCAAAGAAAAGAAGTTGTTGAGTTACTATTACATCAAGAATATTAGAATCTTGATAAGGCATCCCATTCAGAGCATGACATCCATTAAATAATGAAAATGTCTGAAATAGAACAACGATCTTATTAAACAGGTGATTTGAGTGGTTTTCAGATGAGGCACCCTGGTAATGTCTAAACCAAAATTCGAAAAATCAGAAGAGCATTTTCAGGAATCTCTTCCATAATAGTTAAAGAATCACTCTAGCATGAAACGTTGGGGGATCATTTAATTCAACCGCCAAATTCATTAAACAAAGTTTAGATATTTGTAGAAGAAGAGTAGAAACAACCCCAATAGCAAGGTTGGGGGCTTTTTCACATGTACAATCCCCTCCTCAATAGATGTCAGTTCTCTACCGATTTGGTAAGAATCCACAAAGAGAGCGCAAAAATGAACTATCCAAGGATTCCCTTTGGGTGACTGTTTTTCAAACAGCTCCTGGGAATCCATCATATAGGGGAACATATTATCACAGATGTTACAGAGGGAGATGATCGTACAAATAAACTGACAGAATTCCATCAATGCATTATGCATCAGTAAATGTCATCAATGCCATTATAGAAGATCATCCAAAAAATGAGTCTAGTTCATAGGAATCAGAAGATGTTGTTCTTATCCATAATAAGAAACACACTGAGGGAAATGAAGAAGGTTCACGTACCCAAAATCAAAGGATTACCCAGAATCTCAGTATGCCGTTAAATAACCAACTCCCCCCTCTGAGAGGCATCTAACAAGGGGAAAGGTAAAATATAGCTTTCATCTCACTTTTCCACTGGATATGGTCAATATATTCCACTTGAAGAGATATTTTCACTGAAATAACAGGAGTTGAAGGTGTTGAAAAGTCTCCATACAGAGTTACATCGAAGCATCATTTCTACTAGACGTACTCCCTCGAAATAACCTCAACTTTCACATCCTGTAGGAACTCCTTGGGAAAGAGGATTTTTAGTAACTACTGATGCCGATAATGAGTACCCTCCATTGGATACACAACCAAGGTAGGATCAAACACATCTTGATTGGACTGTTCCCATTGGTTATCCAAAGAAAATACCCACACCAACACCAGTGGTTTTCCCAGTCATTGCATCAGCTCATGTTCTAGTTTTTGTACTTGTACATGTTCCAGATCATCCGGATATTCCCAAATTTTTTATGAAAACTATTGAGGCATTAAAGACTCTATTGGAAGCTATGGAGGAACAACGTGCACCAGTTCAGTTAGAAAATAATGCTTACCTTGAATTGGTGGACCTGATTCCTACCCCTCCAAAATTCGTGAATACCTCATTTCAAATCTTTTTTGGTTCTGGAGATCGGAAAAAAAACATAACACATTTTATTTCCTAATGTGATCCCATGATGTGGACTCCTCAAAAAAAAGATGTATTAAAAATAAGTTGTTTTGTTCAGTCACTAGAGGGACTAGCTTTTGTCTAGTATACAAGTTTAGAATCACTATCAATTACTGGATGGGAATATCTCCACCAAAAATCACTTCTTCAATTTATCTCAAAACTACCTAAGATGACAGTTTTTCATCTTACCAATTGAAAAAAAGGTATAATGAAAGAGTTTCATATTTCATTACGCACTGGAAAAGATTAACATAATCCTTGTGTCTGTCACTACTTGAAGAAGGGTTTCTGCCAATTTGTGTGTGAAATCTATGTGATTAGTTACCCACACCACTGATCCCTATAAAATACACAGGAGGGTTTCTATACCTTACTTCAATTTCTCAAAAAATAGAAAATTCTATTATAGGGACTAAGGCTAAAAGTCATGTAATTCCATCATCTCTAGGAAGGAGAATAGGGAAAGTAGAGGATGCTACTGTTATATTCAAGTAAGCACACGTACTTGGTTCCAATTCAAAACCATCATCATATCGAAGGGATCCGCCTCAAGAGCGTCTACAACAATGAAATCCTCATCATGATGGTCAATGAGATCAAAGGAGGAAATAGTTTTGAGGAATTTAAAAGAAATATTTATTCCTTCCAGAATGAACTATTTCACGGTTACTTCATCTCAGATATAGAAAACAATTTGGTTCAGTTACCGTGTTTGAAGAAACCAAAAAAAGAAGTATATGAAGATATTTGGGATTATTGTCCCTTTAAAAAATGTTAGGGCATCCCATACAGAAGTGTTTTGTTTTCAAGGACCTCCTGTAAAAAATGGTAGACTTAGGACATATGAAATTGAAATGATCGTTAGCTCCAATAGCATGTGTCATTTATAATGATCCATAGGAACAAGGAGAATGGAAGGAATTTAAAAGCAAAAAATTTGAATAGATATGATGATTGATGATCCGGAAAAGGATCAACCAAAATCATGCCATTTTATCACACAGTTGAATCAACTGATTATGCCTTCTGCAACTCCTTCTATAGTAAAACCACCTTCATAAAAATGTCTACTCTCAAGGAAACAAGGTGATTAGAAAAGAAAATAGCAGTCATAAGAATATGAGCTCATGTTAAGGAAAATGTTTTCCTTGACCCTGGAAGATTTCATGCCATCCGATTCAAAAGAAAAAGCACCGTCTGACCAAACAGAACAACCAGAACCAACATGTCAAGAAGAATGATCATTGGATAAAGAATTAATCTTTGGTTCCATCAACTTCATCCGCTTAATGGATCTGTATGACAATGATAATTCTGATTAAAATGAGCCAATGTTCCTTATACCAAATTGGGGAACCAGAGGAAGAGGCCATGGTCGAGGATATAGGGGAAGAGGTGGGAATTCTAGAAAACATAAGTTTAACTCTACCCCTAATCAAACCTTATATGCCCCAAAAATCATGGAAGATACCTTTATCGGGCTCAACTTGAACACGGATTTTCTTCTATAAAAGACAAGTTCGGTTCTGACATGATTATTTTAGAGGACTGATTATAAGTCACACCATCTTCCACTATCCAAGTAGATAGACCAAGTCAGTCTAATCTACCAATGCCAGGAGTATTTCTATATTCTTCTCCAACATAAGGTACATCTACTTCAAAAGCATCAACATCCAAGATGCCTGGAAAACCAAAATTCCATGCAACGAAACATATACCTCTGGATCAAAAGAATGATGTTATGAATCAACTGAACCATGTACCAGCCAACTAACCAATTCTGGATGCCTTGAATATGTCAAAAGTTCTTTGAGAAGCACTTATTGAGGCTTTTTCAAGTCCTCAATAGTTTGAAACTAAATTTTCTACTACTGAGGCTTACCTAATAGAGAATGATCATGCATAATCACTACTGGGAAGATGGGTTTTCCCAACACTTTTATTCCAACGGTTCTGTTGAACCATTGGTATAGGGGTCCTTTACCAACAGTTTGTTCAAACCATTGGTAAAGTTTGAGTTAGTGAATTATTTCCCAACTATTGGAATAAACGATTATGAAATCTACAAATTATTCTCCCTTTACCAATGGTTTGTACAAACTGTTGGTAAAGTCCATGACTTAAGAATGCTTTCCCAACGGTTTGTCTAAATCATTGGTAAATCATACCTTTCCCAACGGGTTTTTAAACCCATTAGTAATGGTTTCCCCTAAATTTCTAGTGAACCCGATCTCCCATCCATGGTATTGAAGTGCTAAATTTGAGACCTAATACCTCTCTCACTCAAAAAATTTCCACTAGATCCATCTTCAATCACAAAGTTGTTTTTTTTCTACACTTCAAATCTGTATGTAGTACCTTATGTTTAATGTTTCAACTCTATTTTTTTTGTTTTCAGTTATTATTTGGCTTAAACTTGAGGTTTTTTTAGTATGCTACCTAACAGTTTCAATTTCATTTGTTTTTTGTTTTTGTTCTTTGGTCATGTGTGAATCAATTTATTTAAAGATAGGGGGTGTAGGTGGTGGGATGTGCAATGTGTGGGAGGAGGGGATGTATTGGTGGGGGTGTTTAGGTGGGGGGGGGGGTTCTATGAGTGAAGGGGAATGTATATGTGGGGGTGTGTAGTGAGGGGAGTATGTTGGGGGTGATGTGGGGGTGGGGGTTGGTTGTGCAACAAGGTGTGGGGGAGGGGGGATGTTCAAATGGGGGTGTAGGTCTAGGGGTGGTGCTATGCATGTGGGTGGGGGGAGGGGAGTGTGCAGGTTGGGGGGTGGGCTGGGTAGGTGGGAGTCTGATGAGGGGTGAGGATGGGGGGGGGGAGGGCGAGATGGTGGGGTGTACATGTGGCAGTGTGGGGTGGGGGCTGTGCAGGAGGGGGGGAGGGGGGGTGTAGGTGTGGGGTGACTGCGCAAGTGGGTGGGGGGATGGGATTGTGTAGGTTGGGGGGTGGGCTGGTCATGTGGGAGTATGTTGGGGGTGAGGTGGGGGTGTATAGGTGTGGGTGTGGGTGGGGGATGGGGGCTACGCATGTGGGGGGGTGAAGGGAGGGGGGTTATGCAGGGGGAGTCTGCTGGGTGTGAGGTGGGGAGGGGGGATGTGTGGGGGAAGTCAGCACTTCCATAGTTCACCAATAATCAATGGGAAGTCCCCACTTCTAGATATTTGGAATGTTTTGAGGCCTCTTTGGTTTTGGGGTTTTTCTAGTCATCTTGATGAGTAAAGCATCACATTATCTAAAAGTGACATCAACTATATAGATTGAATTCCTTATCCCACAACAAATTTTTCTAGAAATAAAATATCCTTAGAAGGTTGTGGGAGCCTTTTAGAATCCAATGCCCCAAAATTTTCCCAATTGAAAACATGATACCTTCATGTTATTAAGCCACTAAACCAACCCAAATTGGATTTTCACTAAACAATACTATTCTAATCCTTGACACCCATCATTTGTTTTTTATATCATGAATGAAAACCCAATTAAATCTCATAGCTCTCACTAACATCCCCATGGACAGGCCACCCACCCCCTGGACACCCCCTACCCCCCTGGATAGCCTCTCCACCCTTAGGGACTGTCCGCACACCCCCTGGACACACCGTACCCCCTGGAAAACCCTTCCACCCCTGTAGACAGGCCCCGCCCACCCCATAGACACCCCCTATTCCCTGGATAGCCCCCCAAACCCATGTATATCCCTCCCACCCCTGGACACTCCCCCCCACACCCCGGACACCCCCACCCCATGGACACCGTATACCCCTGGATAGCCCCCCCAACTCCCGTGGATACGCCACCCACCCCCTTGGACAGCCCTCCTCCCTAGACAGCCCCGCCACCCTCGTGGTATAGCTCTCCCACCCCCTGGACAACCCAAACCCCCCTGGACAGCCTCACCACCCCCTTTGGAGAGCATGCCCCTGATTACACAAGAGCAGATAACTCTGCATTTCCCCTGATTTCCAGAAGCCCCAGCACTGGGGAACCCTAACCCGAGGGGTGTGCGCTTGACTTGGGGAACTAATTTGGTAATGAATGGTCTGACCATAGGGTTTCCAATAATGATTTATTGAACATGAGTGAATTAATTGGGATGACTATAACAAATAATGGGACTTGAGGCATGTGCCCCTTATATGAGACCTTTTGAAAATGAATATAAATAAATTTTAATTTAATCTTTGAGTACTTGTTCTTTGATTAATAATTGGTAATTCCTGGACAAAACCAACCAAGGATTCATGTTAAAAACATAGATTTAAATTCCATTTGGAGACCCCCTTAGACTCATGATGATTTCATTTATAATACCTTGGGGAAATATACATTGGATTTATAGTTATTATGATTTAGGACGCCTTAGGGAAGTCCCCCTTGGATTCTAAACTAGAGGCCTCTCTCCTTACATAGGCTGTGAACTCCTTCCTTCCAATAAATCCATCTGAAGTCAATCAATTTTTTAGTTCTACAATCCAAATCTATAAGGCTTAACTTTTTTTAAATGTTTTGAATCTATTATTCATTATTACTATTTTGATTTGACCTAAACTAGGTGGTTACTTGTGTGGCGTGAAATACCCAATAAGTGTAGTTTGATTTGTTTTCTATTTTCGTTTTACAATTCAATTGTAATGATTATATGAATCAACATGATTTGATGTTTTCATAGCCACTCATTTTAAGTAGTTATTGAATCATATCGACTAATGGAGGTGCTGGTGAGATGTTTCCCCACTCAAAGATGGTAAATTGTTTGTTTAGTAATATTTTCTTGAGGTGGGTAACAGATATAAGGATGATCCATGTAATGTGATTAGGGACGGTTGGGGTAGTGGGGTAGGTGGTTTTCTTTTTTAGTTGGGTGATATGGAACTTTCTGTGGACTTTATTTTGGGTGTTCTGAAATGTAATAACATTTTACAATATTTCCATTTTTTAGCATCTATAAATTATTTAAAAAACTATCTTTACACATTCTGCATCTCTCATGAAAAGCCTTCACTTTGTAATATCCAGAACAATGTTCTATCAGGTCTATGGTGTCTTCTTGTATGTGATAATTGAAAAAATTATAAAAAACATCTCACCTCAAATTTAGGCACACATAACTGAATTATTATATCTTTACATTTTTTTAATAGTTCACTACATCAAGTAGAAACTCCTTCCACTATCGTTTACAAAAATATATTTTCACCTAAACATCAATCTTATTGAATTTCTTATGACTAAATGTCTTATAATAATATTTTTTACGGAATGGATAGAAGTTGGATGTATGAAACCTATCGGATCCCAAGATATTTTCAAAACAATTTGGGGAGATTTTTAAATTTTTCATTTCAAAATGATTCAGATATTGGTCACATACACTGCCCATGTTCCAATTGTGTTTGTAGACCTTGGTTGAGCCATGAAGAAGTCAGCTACCACATAAAAAATTATGGTTTTCAAGAAAAATACTATGTTTGGTATCACAATGGGGAGAAAATGAAATCTCAAATAGCTGATGATCGAAATGTAAGGACTGGACTAGAGAATTTGTTAGATGACCGGTTTCCATTTATTCATCATCATGAAAAAGAAAGGATTTATACTCAAGAATACATTGATATGATGACATATGATGCATCTAATGAAAATGATGATATTGTTAGGGTGAAAAAATTGAATAATGTTTCCATGACATCAGTATATCAACATAGCGATAAAATGAAAAAGATGTAAATTTTAATCCGATTATTTCATGGGAAAAATATTTATGGGATTTCTAATATATCAATCGATTACATTCATAAATTATTAAAGTATTTACTTCTAGATGACGCAGATATTCCCTCAAACCACTACATGGAATCGAAGATAGTTGAGGAACATGGATTTTCAAGAAACAAAACATATGCTTTCCTGAAAGATTACAGTTTATTCCGAGAGAAAACAGATGAACAAAATGATTGTATAAAATGTGTCACATCTCACTGGAAGTCAAAATCGGATGGAACAACATCCTGCATGACACAGAAAGTAATGTGGCACTTTCCATTGATCCCCAGACTCCAGAATCATTTTATGTCTGATTAAATATCAATAAAAATGAAATTTCAGGATACCATAATAAATAATACTAATGTTGAGTTGGTTCACCCTGAATATGGATTTGCATGGAAGATATTTGATGCTCAATATCCTGATTTTTCAGCTGACATGCGTAATGTGAGGCTGGGTATTTCATGGGACGGTTTTAATCAATTTGGGAAGATGCTAAATTCACACATCACATGGAAATTTTTTATACACATTTATATATATTACACCATTGTTGGGTATGAAAAAACCTTTCACATTCATGAGTATACTCATATGTGGACCTTCTAATCCCGACATTGATATTGACGTATACATGAAACCTTTAATATAAGAGTTAAAACTTCTTTGAGATGTGGGTTTGCACACGTATGATTCATATTATAAAGACATAATTCATATGTGTGTTGCGCTTATGTGTAATATCAATGAATTTCCAGCTTATACAATGATTTCTGGATGGATCACAAAGGGAAAACAATCATGTCTTGTCTGTATGAAGAATACAGGATCTACAAGACTGAAACATCGATGTAGTTTCATTTTTATGGGACATCGATGATTCTTGAAAATGGACCATCAATATAGAAATATTCTTCAAAGATTTGATAATACCATAGAGACCGATGACCCACCTCATTATATGTCTGGAAATTATGTGCTTAATGAATTGAAGGATTTCAGTTTTTCATTTGAGAAGGGTCAAATGAAATCTGGAATAAGAAAAAATGTTTCCACTGAAACCTGTTACAATTGGAGGAAGAGGAGTATCTTTTTGGATTGGCCTTATCGGTCAACAAATTTGTTACCTTATTTCTTAGATGTAATTCACATTGAAAACAATATATTTGAAATTTTTCTTTTGATACTTATAAATGTTAGGGGAAAGAAAAAAGATGATTTATGGGCTCGATGTGACTTGGTTGATTAGGGCATCAAACCAGAATTGCATCCTGTGCATATTAGTGAAAATAAATGGAAAGTTCCATGAGATTATTATTTTATGACACCTATGAAAAAAAATTCTAGAAGTATTAGAGACTCTTAGAGTCCCTAATGGCTATTCAAGCAACATATCTAAACTGGTCAAAAAATGTATGTTGAAGCTAAAATATTTGAAGACTCTGGATTATCACATTCTTATTCATAAGTTTATTCAACCAGAAATATGTCATATTTTGTCCAATAATGTATGGGTGACTGATATTCAGTTGTGCCATTTGTTTAGAGATATTTGTGCCCATGAACCTGACAATTTTCGGCCAAATGATCACTTACATCAGGTGTTGGGAGATGAGCACACTGGTAGAGTTCGTTGTCGACCTTGGAAGAGAATAGTTTCGATGAGGTATTTTCCCTCCCCAAGTATGAGTTTTAGTGCCACCAAGTTACAGTAGGTTAAGGAACAGGTAGAACAGGCTGAAAAAATGGCCACATAGATGGAAGAATAGTTTGTTATGGCAAACACTATATTTATGAAACTAATGGAAGCATTACGTCCAACACTTCCACCAAAGGCCAACACTCTTTGTGATGAATATATTTCATCAATAAATTCTATATATGGTGAACCAGGTTGTAGTTCATGTGGTGGTCGAGAAAATGGCAAGGAGGACAGTGTGGTAGAGGACGAGGAGGGCAAGGAGGAGGACGAGGCGGAGGAGGAGGGCGAGGAGGAGGGTGAGGTGGAGGAGGAGGGTGATAAGGGGGTCGAGGCTGAGTACGATGGCAAGGAATATGGCAGGGATGATGATGGGGATGACGATGAGGACGTGGGTGAGGGTGAAGATGATGGTGGTGATAGTGATGGTGATGAGGGATAGATTGATCTGTTACATTTTTTTACAGATATTACTGACCTTTTATGTTTATTGAGTTGTTGTGCTTGAATATATGTGTTATTAGGTAGGTCACATTATCTTTATTTTTTTATCTATAAATAATAAAACCTGATTTGATGATTTGCTATGAAATCCCCCTATTTTAATGAAAAAGTAAATTTTTAGTGGAATTTAGAAAATTGGTGGTCCGATTAGATGATGATATAATAAAATTATTTTTTTAACCTTGAAATAATTTTCATAGAAAATATGTAAATACCATATCATGAACCCGGGATATCCCCCCATACAGCCCCCCAAAGAGCCCCCCCCCCCACCCTCCTCCCTAGACCCCAGAGAGCCCCCCGGAGAGCCCCCCAGAGAGCCCCCATGGACAGCCCCCCACCCTCCTCCCTGGACCCCGGATAACCCCCCCCCCTCCTTCCTAGACCCTAGACATCCCCACCCTCCTCCCAAAGCCCATGAAAGTCCACCGACAGCCCCCCCCCCACCCTCGTCCCTGGACCCCGGATTGGCCCCCTGACATCCCCCCACCCTCGTCCATGGACCCAAGATAGCCCCTCAGATAGCCCCCCCCCCCACCCTCCTCCCTAGACCCTGGTCATCCCCCCCCCCCCCACACACACCTCCCTAGACCCTAGAGAACCCCCACCCTCCTACCTCAACCCCAGAGATCCCCCACCCTCCTCCCTAGACCCCAAACATCCCCCCAGACAACCCCCCAGACATCCACACAACCCTCGTTCCTAGACACCGGACAAACCCCCAGACAGCTCCCCAGATAGCCCCACGGACAACCCCCACCCTCCCCCATGGACATCGGATAGCCCCCCATACAGTCTCCCACCCTCCTCCCTAGACCCCGGACAACCCCCCCCCCTTCCTGGACCCTAGACAGCCCCCAACCCTCCTCCTACCATGCATAAACCCCGCCACATATATCCTCATCCTCTACTGGGCACCTCACACAACTATATATCACCAACATCATCACACCAATCACTACATTATAAGGTCACTGATCCAAATCTATGATCTCTTCAATATTCAGCATAAATCTAAATCTAATTTACATTCCATTACTATTACTTCAGTACCAAGCACCGTCCACCTACCTTGATTTCAGAAACAATCACACTCATAATTCAGCGTCTCGGATCCCAAGGATCAAAGGGTATCCACCCTTAAGAGCTATTGGGAGCATTGGATTGTTTTTTCACTATAGAATAACGATCCATGGCTCATTTGTGACATGTAAGAGTCTACACTGCCACAATCTAGGGAATGGTGTGGCCGGTAACACTAAAAGTGTCTCACCTTTATTTGAAATGGGCAACATTTTAAGTGAAAACTTCAACTGGAATACGGAAAACTGAACAA
Organism: Viscum album; assembly: GCA_963277665.1. Taxonomy (NCBI): domain Eukaryota; kingdom Viridiplantae; phylum Streptophyta; class Magnoliopsida; order Santalales; family Viscaceae; genus Viscum; species Viscum album. Next base: position 2,123,384,033 of record OY728120.1, read on the forward strand.
AAATATTCGTATTGTGTGAATAATTGTTTTGCGCGGAATCCGGGGATGACCTCCTGGACGGGAGATTCAAACGTTCCGATCGGTTTCTAACGGGTTTGTTCGTAGAACCGGAAACATCCAATGATTCCACATCCGTTTGGACCTACTTTCCAAAGGCAGGCGCTCATTAGTTTGTGGACTAATGAGGCTTAGGAATTTTCATTGGTCGAGAGGATGGGAGGTCGGACTCATCACACCTTTTTGAGGGGAATTATTGTCTACTCCGGGACTCTCTTTATAGATTTAAGTTATGTTCGTGAATCCTTATTACATTACCAAGTATAAAATGAGCTTTCCTTTAGTTTTAACAATCAATGATTAAATATGCAAGAAATTTAGAGAATCTTTTATATGTATTCGAGGTTCTTCATCAATATATAATCATCTATATTTGTTTAGAGATTCTTGGTCAATGGTATCCTTCAAATTATTTATATAAAAGTCTCTTGGTCATTTTGATGACCAGGCTGGTTTTAAAGCCACTCAGTGGGGCACTTGAAGTTTATCGTCATTCAGAAGGACATAGATTATTTCAAAGTTGGGATCGAACCCATAAATGGGCTACCTACGTATCCTTTGTTTTAAAAAAGGAATCAGAACCCACGTAGTTCGAATTATGGAGTATGATGTTTATGATTGATGGCTCAAAGATGAATGTCATAATTACTTTTACACTCTAAGCTCACGTGAGTCATGCTAGGTGTGAGAAACAAGAGGTATTGGTAAAATTTAGACAATTGTGCCATAAAAGATGCAATCATAATAATTTGTTTGGGGATTATGTATAGATGACTGCCCAGATAGATGAAGGTTTAGGATTTACTTTTAGGGAGAAAATCCATGAACAGGGTCCACAAAGTTATATGTGCTTCATGGAGATTTGAATACTCTAATCTTGGGGCTTACTCCTAAGGAGGATGCCCAAGTTAGGAGGGGACTTATGATTGGGTTTTATTCCTGAAAAGGAAACCCAAAATCAAAGGTAATTTATGACTGGTTAAGAGTAGTTTAAGGGGACTTGGGGCTTATTCCTGAAAAGGAAGCCCAAGGTTATGACTGAGTTTTATTCCTGAAAAGGAAACCCAGGTTAAGGATTAAGATTTGGGGCTTACTCCTGAGGAGGATGCCCAGATCAAAGGTTTTATAACTGGGGATTATTCCTGAAAAGGAGACCCAGGTTAAGGATTCTCTCATTTTAAAGGATGAGGTTGAATGAATGAACTCTCAATCTTTGGTGACATAAAGATATTTAAATCACTAGACTTTGAGAGATATTTCACAGAATTCCTTTCAGACAAAGATGTCAAATAAAGAAATCATGCCATAAATGGCTTTTAAGAGTATCTTGAAGACTGAATCTTGAATAGGAAAGGTGAAATGGCTTAAGAGGGGCAAAATGGGCAAGATGGGCACCCAAAAAGATAGGGGCGCGCATGTCTTTAAAGGCGCGCAAGTCCTGCGGCGGCGCGCAAGTATTGGTCGCGCAAGTATACTTGCGCGACATGAGTGGTACTTGCGCGATTTTCAACCAGCATTGAAATGCTTGAGCGACTCTTTAGAAAGCCCTTTGCAATCCTCTTGAGGTTCTTCCAGAGAAGGGACGCACAAGTTATATTGAAGGAATTAAGTCGGCGCGCAAGTGTTTGATAAGTTTTAACACTTAGGCCTTCCTTCTTCTTTTTAGATCTTCCGTTCTAGGTAAGAAATTACCTTAGAAGTGTTCCGGAAGCTTTGAGAAGAGACTTGGGCATCGGGAGCTTCAATCCGAGATTCTGAAAAAAGATCCTCTCGAATGGGGGGCCCACAGGGTCTATTTATAGGCAAAAGAAGACCCAGGGCGGTTACCGGGCGGTTACCAATTAGGTCGCACAAGTCACCTGCGCGACCAAGGTAGCCGCACAAGTATACTTGCGCGGCAGTGGTATCACTTGCGCGGTGGATTTGTTGTTGATCCTTTGTTCAGGCCTTTGTCGATTTTTGATGTTTTCTTCAAAGGATGAATCACTTTCAGCTGTGATATTCCCTTTTCCGATCTTTAGATTCTGTGACGAAAGGAGAGTCAACAAAAGTCCCCCCTCAGAGTTGGATCCGGAGAGAAATGAGGATTTGACTCTGAGGAAATCGAATCCTTCCAAAGGAAAAGGGAGGCGCGCAAGTTTTTCAGTGCGCAGAGGTCGGCGCGCAAGTCTGCGTCGCACAGGCCTTAAAGTGCTCTGGGTACGGCGCGCAGGTAGGCTTCCGAGCCTATAAATACACGGCCTCCTCTCCGTTACATGCATCTGGATTTCCGGATTTCTCGAGCTCTCGCCACGCAAGTCTTAGTTGCCGCGCAAGTCTCCTGTTTTCACTGTTTCCTCGCTGCCGCGCTACTCTCAAGGTAATAAGGCTTGCGCGGAAATACTTGCGCGACAAAAACTTGTGCGGCACATGTATCACTTGCGCGACATCTCCATACTTGCGCGCCTTAATGCCTTAGCCATTTTTTTCAAATTCTTTCACAAATTTTATGAAAAAATAAACCCACTTAAGAGTTTAATTTATTCAACTCCTGTGCAGATTCAATGGCTCTTAGAACTGGATTAATTGATGAACTGGCTAGCAAGAGGATAGATGATATGATGAATATCATTGGCCCTGATTACTATACTGTCAAAGACAGTACTCTTCCAGATTTGGCTAAGTATCTGAAGAAATATCATCACGACTTTCCTCACTGCACTTATCTACCTTTGTATGGTCATGGTCATCTGCAAGAAGTCATTATTCCAGAAGTAAAGAATTATCTTCCATTTTCTTGGTTTCAGAATTATACCAATTTTGCTTCAGCAAATATCTCAGGCGGAGGAGTATTTCAAACTGCTGGAACAGTGGAGAAGGCTTATGTGATGCATCATAGCCCTTGCACACCAGATCTGAAAAAACATACACCTGAGCTTCAACCACATTGTCATCCTTCAATTTTCCAAAATGCTCAGATGGATCAATCCAAAGGCTGGAAGAAAAGTTGGGATTTCCGTCCTGGGGGAGGTGTGAAGCCAACTTGGATGTGGGTATACTGGGTGCGACAGACTTGCGCAGAGTTTATTGAGGATCTGAAGAGAGCTGCAATATATGAGGCTGTTTGGGTTGGGCAAACATATATTTACAGACATGATAACTGCGTGCTAGAGATACTCAGCCATTGGAGCCCAGCGACTAATTCTTTCCATTTGACTCATGGAGAATTAGGTATCAGTTTGTGGGATGTCCACAAGATTTCAGGAGCTCTAATCATGGGCGATATGTATGATTAATTCATTCCTCCCAAGGTGACTTGGAATGATCCAGAGAAGACTCTTGCTTTGGCTCGAGAATTATTTAAAATCTTTCACAGGCTCAAGAGTTCAGAGACCTCATTAACTCATTTTAGAAAAGATATCCATCCGGAAGAATGGATGAATGTGTTTCTAACTGAGAATAAAGGGATGGAGCCAAAATAAAAAGGATCCAAGAAGAAGAAATCCAAGGATACCCGGCCCAGACGTCCTACCACTTGTCCAAAACCTGAGAAGAGAGGAGCTCCTGGCACATTCTGGCCAACTCTAGAAGCAGGAGAGTTTGAAAAATGGGGCTATGAAGTGAATCAAAGAATTACAAAGAAAAATCATCTGGCGGGTTTCTTGGCAATGTGGCTCAGTGTTTATCTCTTGCCGGTCAGGGATTCGAAGGGAGGCGTTAGGTTAGGGACCTTCGTCATTGCGGCCAAGTTGGATGAGGGAAAAATGGTTGGGTTAACTACCCCCATTTTAGCAAAGATTCACAGGAGTTTACTTCACGTCTTCCAGGGTAAATCTCCTTTAAGAATAGTGGGACCATTCCAGGTTTTGTGGGGATGGATCGCCCCTCACTTCAGGACTTACAATGTACAGAATGGATTACAAATTCCTGGAAGCTCTTTCAGACCGTCAGTGCAAGCATTCTCTGGAATTGCTCCATTAGATGTTAATGGTTATGACATGAATGTAAGACAAAGCATGTATAAGGAATTCAACTTCTTTCCTTATGGAAGTCCGCCATCTGGGCGGTTTGTTGATGATGGGAAAGCCCATTTGGATTTGAGGGCATACATGATAGCTTGCAGGGATGGCGTGTTAGTAGCCAGGATTGATGGAGAAATCATATGTGAGGCCTATGCTCCATATAGATTTGCATGCCAATTCAAATGTTTGCAACAGATTTTTGTATCCCCTCCAGTACATGTCAGGTTAGAGCAACATCCGATGGTTGCTCGACAACTATGGTTGCTGACATCAAGAGAGAAGACTGGGGCAGTATTTGATCTACCAGTTGAAAAAGTGGCACATTATCTGACTACATTTTATGCCGAACACTGGATAGCATCATACCCTAAAGGGATATTGAATCACCCAGTATATCAAGTGGGAAAGAGGAAGAGGACTGTAGAGAAAGAAACTCTTCCTCATGAAGGTGACGCTTCTCCACCTGAAATAGGTTCAACAGACTCCTCTTCTAGAACTGATTCATCGGATTATCACGATGGGGATGATGAGGCACAACCGGCAGCAAAACGGTTTCGTGCACGATACAATCCTCCGGCCAGAGTTAAAAGACCCACTCCATCAGCTCCTGGTGAGTTATTTGATTGTAATAACATCAATCACTGCTACTTTATAAAGTAATAAGTCTCACTTTCTTATTCTCTATCTGTAGTTTCAGGAGTCGGGAAGAAATTAAAATCAAAAATTGTAGGACCTTCCTCACAGCCTTTATATCTAAGACCAGAGGCTGTTCAACTATGGAAGAGCTTATACTGTGATACTGAGACCGCCTGGCTGGATTTGTGTGAGGGCCTACAACTTCCTGGGATAGGATATCTTCTAGCTTCTAAAGACCTTCAATACGGAGATAACCCCAATGAAGTGCGAGCTTACATCAGAGAGCTGGAAATGCTCATATATGCCACCGATAATTCGGTTCCTATCACCAGGCGGGTGAAGGAAATGATTGATCGTGGCACCACTGAGGGGGCTGGTGGTTCTGGAGATGAGGAATGGCAAGAGTACGTGGCTCCTGAAGATGTAAGTTTTCCTTCCTTATTTTCTTTGCAACTTGATTTAGTTGAAGCTTTGTTACTTAAGGAAGTTATTTTCTTCATCTTGCAGCTTGCAAAGAAAGGAACCGGGGTTCCTTCGCCACAATATAGCCCTGGTGGTACCGCTATCGGGGCTGCTGCTGATTCTCCTCGCGAACCAGGCGAGATATCTCCAGGACAGCAGGCCATGAATGAGGCACTGGACATAGCCTTTCATTCGCCAATCCAAGTGCCAATTAGGGAGACTACTGATACTCCGAAAAAACAAAAGAAGCCAAGGCAACGAAGGAGGAAATCCCTAGCTAAACGTTTCATTAGCAGTGGTAAGTCCTTCGAAAAATCATGAGTTTGTACCCATAATCATATGGTTACTCATATTTCCGAGGATTGCAGGGGCTTCTTCAATTTCTCCCTTGAGGGAAGGGACTGATCCTTCTTCAAAGGTCGTGGAGGGTGCTGTAGAACAATCACAGACTCAGGCTGACTTGGTTGCTCCTGGAGAAGAGATACCATCCATTCCCAGTATCCCTCCTATTACTGAAGATGCTTTCCAGGGTCAGGGGTTGCAGGACATAAGTCGGCAAGAAGATGTAGCAAATGCTCCCACTGGTGAGACTAATCAAGATTCTGAAGTATCATTGGATGAAATGATGAATCAAGGAATGACTTTTGAAGAATTTTATAATCATGCTGAGTTGTCATGTGATTTAGAAGACCTTGGGCGTGAGTGTTACCCTTCGACCAAATTTTTTCTTAAAAAATATACTTCTAACCATGATGTAAAATAATATGCAGTTTCTTCCGTAGAAGCCGCTGAACTGCCAATTCCCGAAGAGGGTGTGGACACTGATGTCAACCCTATCATTGCAGAAACATTAGCTCATGTAGAGATAAATCCAATAAACTCTCCTGAGACCCATCTTGAAAATCCTGTTGAAACTGGGAAAGATAAGGAGAAGTCTTCTCAGGTTTCCGAACCACCATTGGGTAATGGATAACAATATTTGTGATTGTACTTTATTCGCAAGACAATCCATTCTTTTGTTATCCTTTGAAGCTGACTAAACCTTTCAATTAATCATGCAGGACCATCAACTGCAATGACTAGACCTGAAGATGAGGCCTCAGCCTCTGTCCCAACGGGAATTGAAAGTTAAGAAGCACAAGTCAGGGGGGAAAGAGCCGGACAAGGCACCTCCCTAAGTGCACTAATTCCAGATTACATACCCCCTTCTGACGATGATATTGAATCAGATCCAGATATGCTTAAGGCATTCAGCTTTTCACGACATAAGGCATGGAATAACATATGAAACATCATATCGGGGGTGCCTTTAGAAGAGGTACCATCAAAAATTTCCCGATTGTCATCCCAATTTGTTATAATGGGACTTGGTGGTTTTGGGTATGAAAAGATCCATGCTGCGGTGAAACAGATCATTTTCAGGAGGGAGAAAATGCAGATAAGTCGCGAAGATTTGACCTGAGTGAAATTGTCAGTCAACATAGGCGAATTTGAGGCTGCGATATCCCAGGCTGAAGCTGATTATGCTGTCAAGATGAAGGATCTGAAGCAAAAAATCAAAGAAAAGGTCGTCCAGCAGGTGCAACTCCAGCAACAGTTAGATTCTGTTTCTGGGGAACTTGATCAGCTTAATAAATCATTGGATGAAACTCATATGAATGGCATGAAAGCCATTGCAGATGCTAAGAAGGCACTTCAGCAAGCTGAAAAGAGTGAAGCTGGTCAAGTGCACGAGCTTCAATTAACTGTTGATAAGGCTCAGGATGCTATACATCAAATGAAGACTTATGTTGACAATCTTCTGTAATTCTTGAAAAAGAGAAGAGATTCCAGTCTGTGGATGTCCTTCTAACTCTTGTGTATCAATGAAAAACACTTTTGTCTTCAATCATTTGTACTTGCATTCTTCCATTACCTGCTTCAAATTTACTTAAGCCAATGGGCCTAGTAAGCATAGTTTGATTTTTACTAGGATTATTACAAATAACCCTACAAACTTTGAACCTTTTAACTGCTCAATATTACCTAAATCATACAAAAAAATGTATATTTAGTGAGCTGGAACTTGACTTTTATTCAGAGTTCCTTTGTCTTTTGTGTGGGCAGTTTAAAGTCATGCACGCCGGACATAAAGTGGCTAATGTTTAAGGTCGAAATAGCTTTGACCGAAAATGGATTAAAATGGATTCAATTCCTTGACAATTTATCTGAAAACATATTTACCATACTCAAGTATGAGGGAAAAAATGTAAACTATGGCTTTAGAATATTTGAATCTGAGGAATGATATGAAAAAAGAGCTAAAAGGCATTAGAATAAGTAGTTTCCAAGAATGAAGTTACTATTATTTAACAAAACCCGTTAGGGGGTTGAAATATGCAGGGCCACCTATGGGCATTGGCTGCATAGTCAAATAAAATAGCATCTTTTGGCTGACAAGTCTGTTATGTGGACTGTTTATGCAAGGCCACCTATGGGCACGTGCTGCATAGTCATGCAAAAGAACTCCCAGAAATTTACTTTCCTAGTGCTAAAAGCCAGTGAAAGTTTATGGAGATTCAAATTTTCTAAAGCATAGAGTTTGTTGTATGGAAAGAGGTACTTGAATATGGAGAAGATATTTCCAAACAAGAATATCGAAGAACTGGATGAATATCACTCCTACGAAGGTCTGACCCAAACGTAGGGAAGAAGAATAAACCATAGACTTGAATACTTTCAGATCATGAAAAAGGATATGGGACAAATATGTTAAGGATGGCTATTTTTTGCGGATCCCTACATCCTGTCGTTTTAAGACAAATAAGGACAAAAGAGGCATTCTTCCCAAGAATGAAGTTACTATTATCTAACAAAACCCGTTAGGGGGTTGAAATATGCAGGGCCACCTATGGGCATTGGCTGCATAGTCAAATAAAATAGCATCTTTTGGCTGACAAGTCTGTTATGTGGACTGTTTATGCAAGGCCACCTATGGGCACGTGCTGCATAGTCAGGCAAAAGAATTCTCAGAAGTTTGACATTTTTGTGACTAGAAGTCATGAAAAGGGTTATGAAGATCTGAAATTATTTAAGGTTAGGATTATAACACATAAAGATGGGTATTTTCCAATGTATATAGAGATACATAGGTCAATGAAAACCATAATCATGTTGTGGCTGGGTCCTAAATTGAAATTTTGGACTTCACTACGTATCTCATAAGAATGAGAATCAAGCCATACGTAGTTCTTGAAATGTAGTTTAACGTCGTGCAGGACGAAAGTATGAGTGATCTTAGTTTAAGGTCATATAATTCGGACCATAATAATGAATACACAGTGTGTGTTTTCATGAAGACTTTTCAGCCAAGGGACTAAAAGTGAAATTTGGGGTTAGGCCCAAAAGACTTGGGACTGGATTCGAGGGACACTCGAATGTTCCTACGTATCCCATAAGGATGGGAATCAAGTCCACGTAGTTCTAGAACTACCCTTTGTTCAAATTTGGTTCGTACATGTGAAGGGTGAAAGGGGACTTTAGTGCAATGATGGTTTTAACCTAAAAAAAGTTTAGGCATTACCATGTATGTACGTAGTCTTTTGAAAATGAAAACCATGATTGAAAAAGAATCAATGTTAATAATGGTTCCTTCTCAAATGAGGAAATCAAAGAATATTGTAGTTTATTGTCGTACCGGACAAAAGTGTTGTATAGTTTAACGTCATATAACAAGGACAAAAGTGAATTAATGTAAAGATATTGATTCCAGGGGTGGTTTCACAAATCATCATCATATGAGATGGTGGTGAACCGATGTGAAGAGATTGTTTTTGGGCTTGAACCTTGGGAGGTTGCCTACATACCCAGCCTAGAGGGCAAGGATCAAAGTCCGTGTAGTTCAATTAAAGAATGAATCAATGATCAAGTTGTTCTTGTGGACAATGATCTAATAAAAATAATTGTTGGGACTTACACATGGTTAGTGGCCCAAAGGGAGTGTTATGGTTGATGTTCGCTCTAAGCTCACGTGAGTCATACTCGGTGTGAGAAACAAGAGGTAATAACAACCTTAACGATGTACAATTTAATGTCATGTAGGACATAAAAAAGGGGACTATGCAGTTTAAAGTCTTGCAGTTAGGACTATTGGTGCTGCACAGTTTAGTGTCATGTAACAGGGACAAAATACAGTTTAATGTCATGTAGGACCTATCAAGGATTTTCTGTACAGTTTAGCGTCATGTAGTTAGGACGATGGGGATAAAATAGTTTAACGTCATATTGGACGAAAGGGGGACTGTGCAGTTTAATGTCATACTGGACTTTTGAGATTATATAGTTTAACGTCTTTCCGGACGTGAGGGACTTTTATACAGTTTAGCGTCATGTAATTTAGGACGTCACAGTTTAACGTCTTGGTGGACATAAGGGATTTGCAAATAGTTTATGGTCATATACATGGACCAGGGATGATGCAGTTTAAGGTCATACTGGACGGTTTAGGGAACTTTTTCACAGTTTAATGTCGTGTGGGACGAAGTTTCAGTTTAAAGTCATACTGGACCATTGCTGTATAGTTTAACGTCATATAGAAAGGACGAACTGGTGTTGTACAGTTTAAAGTCATGTAGCTAGGACTAAGGTGAACCAATATGAGGATATCAGTTCTGGGGACTTTTTACAGTTTAACGTCATGCTGGACGATGAAAGTGCCACACAGTTTAATGTCATGTTCATAGGACACAATATAGTTTAATGTCATCTTGGACATTGAAAGTGACACAGTTTAACGTCATGTTGGACGAAGTTGCAGTTTAAGGTCATACTGGACCATTGCTGTGTGAACCAATTGTAAGAGTCTTGGTTCTGGAAACAATATTTTGTGTTTATACAAAATACTTCTTCAGAAATCTGGCATTAGTTGGAGTCGTGATGTGTTCTCCATCCATTGAAATCAGAGAATACGCTCCATTGGAGTAGACCTTATGTATTGAATAAGGTCCTTCCCATTTTGGTTCAAGCTTGGGAGGCTTCTTTCCTGGTATCATTGGTGTTCTGAGAACCAATACCAATTCTCCCTGAATGAATGAACGAAGATGAACTTTTTTGTTAAAAGCTCGTGCTATCCGATTCTGATAGATTTCCAAGTGGTGCAAAGTGCACAATCTCTTCTCATCTAACTGTTCCAATTCATTCAACCGTTTTTGGGATTGCTCATCTGTTGATAACTGATCACAAATGGATATTCTGAGTGAGGGCAATTGAACTTCAATTAGAAAGACTGCTTCTGTTCCATATACCAATGAATATGGAGTAGACCGCGTTGCATTGCGAGTGGTAGTCCGATAAGCCCATAAAGCATGATAGAGTTTATCAGGCCATGACCTCTTATCTTTATCTACCATCTTTTGCAGTATATTTGAAAGAGTCTTGTTGAAGGCCTTTATCTGGCCATTAGCCGCTGCATGATATCAAGATGAATGGTTGGACTTAATGTTTTATTCTTGATACAATTTCTTTACCTCAGAAGAACAGAAGTTGGTGCCGTTGTCCATCAATATGGTATGAGGGACACCAAATCTAGAAATGATGTTAGACTTGATGAAGCTAACTATGCATTTAGAACTGACTTCTTTGAGAGGTACTGCCTCTGCCCATTTGGAAAAGAAATCAGTAGCAGTAAGAATGTACTTAAACTGCTTGGCCGTAGCTGAAGGGTAAGGTCCCACCACATCCATTCCCCATGTGGAAAATGGCTATGAGTATTTAGTTGTATGAAGCAAATCTGGAGGCTGATGAATGAAGTTGGCATATACTTGGCATGAATGACACTTCTTTGTGAAATTAACACAATCTTGTATCATTGAAGGCCAGAAGTATCCAAGCCTTCGAATTTGATCAGACAATCTATGTCCAGACTGGTGGGCACCACAGACTCCTGCATGCACTTCTTTTATGACAGTCATTGTCTCTTCACCATCAATACATCTGAAGAGAACTCCATCAAAACCACGTTTGTAGAGAATTTTCTCGAGGTGGTTTGGACCATCGTAAAGAGTAAAATTGACCACACGTCGCTGAATTTGTTCTTTCTCGGCTCTATCAGGTGGAAGTGTTCCATTTTGAAGGTATTCCTTGATAGGTGACATCCATCCTGTAGTATGACCATACGGTTCAGGAATGGGACTAATTTCATTAATTTCCTCTGTTCTGACTTGAACATAAGGTGAAATTGCACGACGGTGGGCAATACCGATGGTTGTCTCGTCCCGATTTGGATCTTCTAAAGCAGTGGCTATATTAGCCAGTGCATCAGCTTGAGCATTTTTTGATCTTGGGACATAAGAAAATGTCGGTTCGGAAGGGAATTCCGACATTAACTCTCTGACGTAATCATACAAAGGGATTAATTCTTCTTTTCTGATGGCATAATCCCCATTGACTTGTTTTATTACCAGGTCTGAATCACCTTTCACCATTAAGTGATTCACTTGTGCTTGAAGCGCTAACTCCAAGCCTGTAATGAGAGCTTGGTATTCAGCTTCATTATTGGTACCACCTTCCCACAACAAAAAGGAATAAGGTAACACTGCCTTATCTAAAGAAATGAGCACAATTCCTAAACCAACTTTGTTGAATTTAGGATTTTCCATTTTCTTCCCTGTTGGACTTCTAGAAGCACCATCAAAATACATTTCCCATGTTTGAGGACTCTCTTGAATAGAAAAAACTTCCTCATCAGGGAGTTCGATATCTGAATACGTGTCTTCCACTGAAGGGTGTTCAGCCAGGAAATCAGCCAGAGCTTGGCCCTTAATTGCCTTTTGAGACACATACTGGATGTCGAACTGCTGTAGAATAACTGCCCACCTTGCCAGACGTCCTGTAAGCATTGGACGACTAAGGATGAATTTGAGTGGATTATTACGAGATACCAATTGGACCTCATGATGTTGCAGGTAGTGTCTCAGTTTCTGAACTGCAAAGATTAATGCTAGGAAGCACTTTTCAATACTCGAATACCGGGTTTCTGCTTCAAGCATAGTTCTATTGAGATAGTAGAGACTATTTTCATTCCCAGCATCATTATTTTGAGCGAGAAAGGCACCCAATGATCGCTCTAAAGCTGTCACATAGAGGATAAGAGGCCTACCCTCAACAGGTGGCATGAGTACTGGTGGACTCAAGAGGTATTTCTTGAGAACATCAAATGCTTCTTGACATTCTTTATTCCACTGGTAAGTGACTCCTTTCTTCAATAATTTGGTAAAGGGTAAACTTTTGCCTTCCAAATTGGCGATGAAACGCCGAATATAGGCTAAGTTTCCTTGAAGTCCTCTTAATTCTTTCAAATTCTGAGGAGGTGACATACCAAGGATTGATTTGGTCTTCTCAGGATCGACTTCAATACCACGATGGCGTACAACAAAGCCGAGGAATTTTCCTGAGGTTACCCCAAAAGCACATTTTAAGGGGTTCATCTTCAAATTATGTTGTCGAATCTTGTGGAATATGACTTCCAAATCAGCCAAGTGATCAAAACGTTGTTTGGATTTAACCACCAAATCATCTACATAGCATTCAACAAATTTCCCTAGAAAAGGTTTGAAGATACGATGCATGGCGCGTTGATATGTTGCACCTGCATTCTTTAAACCAAAGGGCATCACCCTGTAACAAAACACACCTTGAGGAGCTCTGAAGGCTGTATATTCCTCATCTTCTGGGGCCATTCGGATCTGATTATATCTAGAATATCCATCCATGAAAGAAAGTACTTCATAGCCAGCCGTCGCATCAATTAAGAGTTCTGTAATTGGAACTGGAAAATCATCTTTGGGGCAATACCGATTAAGATCTCTAAAATTGAGGCAAACCCTAATTTGTCCGTTCTTCTTCTTTACAGGGACAATATTAGCCAACCACTTGGGATATTGAGCTTCTCTGACGAAGTTAGCTTTGATAAGATTATCCACTTCAGCCTCTATTTTGGATGCATAGGTTGGGTGTGTTCTTCTCGCGGCTTGCTTGAATCCTCGATGTTCTTTTGGCAAACCCAAATGATGGGTGGAAACATCAGGATCAAGGCCAGTCATCTCTGTATAATTCCAAGAAAAAATATCTTTATTTTGCTTTAGAAAAGAAATATACATCTCTTGTTCTTCAAGGGTCATGGCCGCACTAATTAAAGTGGGGCGTGGATCTTTCTCTGTACCCCGATTTACTTCTCTGAGTTCATCCACAGTGGTAGAGATACCCTCTTCAAATGCTGGAGGAGCATCTCTAAGATCTTCCTCTTCCTCTTCATCATGTGTTATTTCTTCCGTTTCTACTTGCAAAGTAGATGAAAAAACGAAATTCTCATGATCATAAGAGATGTCAAAATTTTCACATTTTGAAGAAGAAGCTTCCATTTCCGACCCTATTGATGATAAAGGGTCTTCTTTGGGAAATAAAGAGGAGATGATGGATTGAGAATCGACATCAATATTCACCTCTGGTGTTGCTATAACTTCTTCTGGCCTGATTAGCGAAGTATAGACTTGTTGGATTTCAGCAGAAGAAATGAAAACGTCACCACTTATGCTTTCATCACTACTTGGTAAGTTACCAATTTCTCCCATGTTGTCTGGCTCGATTGTCGTAATTGACATTATGGATCTTTCCATAAGAGTATTTTGATTTGGGCCTATTCTGTCAATTTGACTGATAGGTAACACATAATCTGTACTCACATGTGAAAATGGATTTATTGGAATTTTTTCCAAACCATATGGAGCATTAACTTTGGTAATTTCCTTCATTGTAAATTTTTCTCTTCCCTTCATGTGATAAAATTCCGCCTCAATGTATTGAGACTCACATGTCTTGAACGGGGCCTTATCACCATACAATGTTCCAACTTGACCATCGAAACAGTATTTGAGACATTGATGGTATGATGACGGAATAGCTGCATGCTGATGTAGCCAGGGTCTTCCAAGCATGATATTGAAAGCTGAGTCCTGATCAACAATCATAAAATCTGAATTGGAAACAAGATCTCCAAACTGAGTTCTGAGTGTAACTTCTCCTAGTGGTTCTTGTTCATTTTTATGATATCCTTTCAACATCATGGTAGAAGGAGATAAATCAGATTCTGTGAGGCCCAATCGACGAAGTGTGCGAATGGGCATGAGGTTGACTCCGGAACCATTGTCAATAAAAGCTCTTCGAACATCTATACCATTGACTTTCCCAGATAAGTACAAAGGTTTTATGTGCCCATGCACAACATCATCTTCATATTTATCAGTAAAATATATCACTGCATGACATTCTGCAGGATTATTCTCTATGTGATAAATTTCAACTGCAGCAATTTCAGCTTCAAACTCCTGAGGACTTGACAAAGCTTCGATGAGTGCTTCCCGAAGATCTCTTGATAGATTCAAAGCATCCAAAATTGTTAATTTGGCTGGTACTTGGGCCAATTGTTTCAATATATCATACTTTTGATCTAGAGGCCTGCGTTTCCCAATAGGAATATGTGGTTTAGCAGGTACCTTGGAAGCAGATGCTTTGGAAGCTGATGCATCTTGTATTGAAGTTGGAAACATCTTTGGTTTTGGAAAATTAGACTGATTAGATCCATTTACTTGCTGAGATAAAGAAGATGTAACCTTTAATCGGTCTTCCAAAATAACTGTGCCGAAGCTGAGTTGGCTATTGGCAGAAGAACTTGCTTGTTCTTTTTGAGCTCGCTGAAGGGCTCTACCACGAGTTTCTGCTGCGTATACAGTGCTAGCAGGGGTAGAATTAGAGTAGTGGCTTCGGAAAGATCCACGTCTTCCCCTATATCCTGAACCTGAAGAACTTCCTCGGGTTCCCTTATTTGATACAGGGAATTCAGGCTCATCAAGACTGAAATATAAATCTGTTAATTGAATCATATTAACAGAACCAAAGATTAACTCTTCGTCTGATAAAGACTCTGCCTGGTTAGCCTGTTTAGGCTGTGCCGTTTGATGGGGCGGTGCCCGTTGCTTTGAAGTAGATGGCATGAAATCTGCCAGAGTCAAAGTCAATTTAGGCTTTGATGCATACTCATCTTCTCCTGATTCCTCTTTCTTCTTTGAATTGTGCTGCCCTTTTGAGGATTTGTCCTTTGATGGAGGCTTTACTGCAGCTTTTGTAGGAGACACAATTGGCTTCTTCAATTGTGTTCACAAAATGGAATGGGTCCGATTGATTGTCTTTCTGACCATCCAATCATCATATTTTTTCGCAGTTTTTCTTTTGACTTCCTGCCACTCGCCTCCTTCTTCTGGATCTGTAGCGGTAATACACACTACATGAGCTGAAGAACCTTTCAATTTGTCTTGTCCCAAGTCGACCATCTTTTGCAGGAGGTCTTTAAAGACAAAAAACTCCTGGATGGGATGCCCCAACATTTGATGAAAGGGACAATAATTGGGACGGTCTTCATCTCCTTCCTTGTTTGGCCTCTTGGGCACTGGTAATTGAACCAAATTATTTTCCAGAGCTGAAATGAAGTAACCAGGAACTTTCTCACTTCGGAAAGAGTATGTTTTACTCTTCATATCCTCAAATTGTTTTCGTCGTTGATCTTTTTGATCATTTGGACGAAATAGCCTTTGTTGTTGGCGTTCAGGAGGTGGAGCCCTTCGAGAAGATGAAGGTTTTGAAGTAGAAATAGGTACAGGTGCCTGTTTAAGCAAAACTGTAGCAGTTTCTGCTTTATCCATTCTTCTTCCTGGAGCTGATGGAATTACACGAGATTTAACCTTAGCCTGTATAAGGGAATCTTCAATCTGTTGTGCGATTGAAGTAAGGTCTCGAAACCCTCCTGTGTATTTCACAGGGATCAATGGCGTGCGTAATTCGTCACGAAAATTTGCCACATAGATTGGCAACAATTCCTCCTGAGCGAGTGATAAACTCAAGGAATACGTTAATCCCTTCCAACGAGCAATGAAATCAGAGACTCTTTCATTCTCCCTTTGCTTGCAGTTTGTAAGATCGAAAACTGTCGTTTTTGGCAAAGATGAGCTAAACTGAAGAAGGAATTTTTGACGAAGATCCTCCCATCCGATGACTGACCGGGATTTCAAGCTTGTATACCAGACAAAAGCTGGTCCTTGTAAGGTTCGCACGAATCATCTGAGTTTCACTGCTTCTTGCTGCTCTGGAGTTCCCATCATAGGATCACAACAAGATACGTAATGCATCAAATGTTGTTCAGGGTCGCCTGATCCATTGAAAGTAGGGAAAATAGGGTTTCCAAAACTGGATGGAGGAGAAATTTAATCTACCCATTCAGGGTAAACTTTCTTTTCAGGTTGAACTTGCGCCCGTTTCCCTTCCATAGTTTCTAACCGAGCTGTTAATGACTCAATAGTTGTTATTAAATTTTGAGAAATGTCAGGTTGAACTTGGTTTTGGGTAGGTGCAATGAATGGATCTTGGACAGACATGGTGGTTGGTGCTGCAACTGATGGTAGTGCTGCCAACCGTTGTTGCGTTTGACCCAAAGGATTAGACCTCTGTGGGTGTACAGATAAAGGAGGATATTCTTGATCCATCTCAATAGTTACAATAAATTCCTTCGGCTGTCGGACTTCAGCATTCTTAAGAAGAAGACTACTCAGAAGTAGTTCTGCATTCAACCTTCTTAATTCTTTCATTTCTTCCTCCTGTTGTGCAAACCTTTGCTCTAATGAGAGCGATTGACCTCCTTCAGAGGAAGGGTGAGAAGTAACCTGATTCTTACCTTTCCCCTTATTGGATCCTTTTCGGAGAGGGGGAAGTGGGTTACTTGAAGGAATACCCAGATTTTGGGTAATCCTTTGATTACGTGTGCACACACCTTCTTCATTTAGGTCTATGTGCGCGACTTCTTGAGCAGGAACCTCTTCGTCTGATCCCTCTTATTGAGCCTCATCTGGTGAATCAGCAGCAACAGCATTGATGACATTAATGGATGCATATTGCATGGAATTCTTTCTATCAGCATTTCTGTGATATTGTCTCCTTCTATGTCCATGATAAGACATGGTATTCCGTTGACTTGATCCCTCAGGAATTTCTTGGAGAACCGTCACTTGGAGAGAATCTCCTGACAGCTTGGCTCTTCGTTCCTCTTGAGGCTTATTCCCTAATCGAGAGAATACTGACTTTCTCTGAGGGAGGGATTGAAGATTTGAAAAAGTCCCAAGTCCGGTGGACTGGGGGTGTTCCTGTTGCTTCCTCTCAACTCCTCGAATCCCATTCGTTGATTCTAAGGGTTGGGTTAGAGAAGTCCTCAGTCTGGCAAGCTGGGGTGTCTCTTGACATGCTATGTCTGAGATCTTTTTGAAATCTCTCTTGATCTTACGAATCTTAGTTCGGAAATTAGCTAGATGCATTAACCTGTATCCACTTTTATCACCTGGTTCAACAGACCGTTGGATGATTTCCGAAACTTCTGTCATTTGATGACGTGTTTTCTCCAGACGAGAGGCTAGTGCAATATTCTCACCTGCTTGATGTAGGAGAAATTCAAAAACCTGTTCTCTATATACTTGATTTTGAGAGGAACTAGTTGAAGCTTGTTCTCGAGCAATCTTTTGATTATGAACAAAGCCCATTGACTGTGGCCGGCCACGGGCAATAACATTGCATGAGACCATTTTCGGCTGGCTTTGCTGACCGGAAAGCACTGTGAAATGTAGTGCTCCGTGAACACCCCATCCTCTGATATGAACATTAGATGGAGCATTGGAAATTAACTGACGCAATCTTCTTAGTGCGCCAAGGCATGGACGTTGAAGGGTTCTCTGTTGCTTTTCAGCCTTCGGATACCGAGAGACTGATAGAGATGCCAAATCAATCTGGCGTTGTAACCCTTCTATTATCTTAAGATGATTTTCATATTCATCATAAGATAATACTTTTTTCTTTAATTGACAAAGAGTTTTCCATATGTTGAGAAGAATATCATGGATTCCATCATCCGTCAACATCTTTGGAATGTCGTACTGGGAATCAGCCAAAGGCCAAAACATGACTGGTACTTCACCTTTTGCCAGTTTTTTTCTCATGTTCAGCATTTCCTCTTTATCATTAAATGAAGATTATTCTACCTGTTTGGACCAGAGTTGGTGTTTCCTTGTTGCTTCATTGGATTCAACAAGATTGGTAGAGGAATCACTATTCATGCTGAAGATGAATGACCCAGGGAAGGTTCGGAGAATAACCTGAACCCCAGGCTATCTTCTGATGGAGAAATAGTTTCACCTGCCGATAGTAAAGCATCAGACATGACTGGTTTTACGTTTGCAAGTTCCTCGAGATAGGAGGGCTTTCTCGTCAGTACATTGCCTTCTGAAGAATTTTCGAGACAAAGTGAATCACTACTGCGGAGAGGACTTTCGCAGCGAAGTTCATCACCATGAGGAGGACCGTCATGATGGGTTACAGCAAAAGATGAAATCTCTTGCTCCTTGGCCTTCTGACTACACAGAGGGTTCCTGTGGCTCTCATCTGAAGAAGAAACATCAAGATTGACCGAATTTTCATGAAGCAAGTCTTCATGAGGAAGTGTCTGTTGAAGACCTTCAAAATTAATGTTCCTGTTATTGGGAAATGAGGGAGTAGAATCTTGAATTCCGACAGATAAATGTCTGAGGGCTTCAAGAACTCCAGCATCGAGCAAGGCCTTATTGCAGATTGGCCTTTGATCTCCTGACTGTGTTGGGCGGATCTTTTTCTTAGATGCCTTCTTACTCGCTTTAGAAACCACTTTATGACGAAAGTGATTACTCTGAGCAAGTGTATGTGCCTGATCAGGAAAGATGGTCAGGTTAGGCTGATGATCATCGCTCAAATCAGGTGTATGTGCCTGACTTGGTTGTCTGTATGATATGGGGGAGTATGCCCCATAACCCTCTTGGACTGGAACAGATGTGTGTGTCTGTTCCGGAGTGAATTGTTGATGTGTCACTCCACTTCTAGGGATAGATTTATGTGTCTGTCCCTAAGATGATGCTGAAGATGTTATGATATCCTGGCAAGCATCCAGAATATGAGCAGGAATTTTCTTCTGCTCTTTCACCATTGACAAAATATGCTTGGTGACTTCAGCCGCCAGAACAGGGATATACGTCCATTCCGGGCTTGGAGTAGGTGTATGTGCCTGCTCCTGTCCTCCTTTTCCTGTCAGTGAATCCTGACAGTACTCATGTGTGGAGGCAGAGAGTTTAGTCTGCCTCCTGTTTGTCGTCGGGGCTTTCCGACTGACTTCTCCGTGCGCTACCAAGCGAGACTGTTGGTAGGCCTGATTAGTATTAGCAGGTGTATGTGCCTGCTGATTACACTTCTCCAAACGCGGTTGACGAGATCCATCATATGTAGTCAGACGAGCCTGCTGACTAACTGATGATGTATAAGCAGGTGTATGTTCCTGCATATGGTACTCTGCCGGAATTGCCTGGCGGGATCGGCTTGATGCTGTCAGACGAGTCTGCTGGACAGCTGAATTAAAACGGGCAGGTGTGTGTGCCTGCTCGTTGTTTTCCACCAAGTTAGGTTGGTGGACTTCTCCGGAGATGGCAGGGATGACAACCTGCCTATTGTTAACCGGATTCCGTCTCTGGCGGTTCATCTTGCCTGCTCGGGTTCGAGGAACCTGAGCTGAATGCCTGGAGTCGGTACCCTCATCATGTTGAGGGCGCACTACCGCACGAGTCTGGCGGCGATTGTTGATGGGAGCCCTCGGGAAGGACTCCTGTCTTTTTGAATTAAGGCCCTGAGGGACCTGCTCATTCACTTCCTCGGAATAAGGGAGTGAATGGAAATTGTGTTCCAGGGATAACGACCCGAAATGGTTGGAGACGGTAGTCAGCACCGCCTGCTTTATGATTGCTGGTCGCCGTTGTCCGGACGACCAGGTAGAATTGTTAACTTGGAGGGCTTGACGAGCGGCCTCCAGAGTTGGGATAGTACCGTTGCGACGGTACTCCTTAACCAGTGCATTAGAAACACAGCGTTGAAGACGCTGAGTTGGTGATGTCATCCTCAGAGCGGATGACGTTCCAGCAGGAGTAGCAGCATTGGTTTTCACAGCAGCAGACCTCACAGTAGAGGTGTTCACAGCAGCAGTATTCACATGGGTGAATTTAAGGAAAGCCATTTCTACAGAAGATCTTGAGAAAAGAGTGCCTGTTCCATGTAACAGACATAATCAAGATGAATCCGGCCACTGCATTTTTTGGATGAGCATATGTCAATGATTGCTTTGTTGGCCCAAGGGGCCTAACAAATAAGAAGAACATCACTTTCACTTGGTTAAGGATTCACGTCGGGTTCACCATTTTTGTTTCGCGCGGAATCCGGGGATGACCTCCTGGACGGGAGATTCAAACGTTCCGATCGGTTTCTAATGGGTTTGTTCGTAGAACCGGAAACATCCAATGATTCCACATCCGTCTGGACCTACTTTCCAAAGGCAGGCGCTCATTAGTTTGTGGACTAATGAGGCTTAGGAATTTGCATTGGTCGAGAGGATGGGAGGTCGGACTAATCACACCTTTTTGAGGGGAATTATTGTCTACTCCGGGACTCTCTTTATAGATTTAAGTTAAGTTCGTGAATCCTTATTACATTACCAAGTATAAAATGAGCTTTCCTTTAGTTTTAACAATCAATGATTAAATATGAAAGAAATTTAGAGAATCTTTTATATGTATTCGAGGTTCTTCATCAATATAGAATCATCTATATTTGTTTAGAGATTCTTGGTCAATGGTATCCTTCAAAATATTTATATAAAAGTCTCTTGGTCATTTTGATGACCAGGCTGGTTTTAAAGCCACTCAGTGGGGCACTTTAAGTTTATCGTCATTCAGAAGGACATATATTATTTCAAAGTTGGGATCGAACCCATAAATGGGCTACCTACGTATCCTTTTTTTTAAAAAAGGAATCAGAACCCACGTAGTTCGAATTATGGAGTATGATGTTTATGATTGATGGCTCAAAGATGAATGTCATAATTACTTTTACACTCTAAGCTCACGTGAGTCATGCTCGGTGTGAGAAACAAGAGGTATTGGTAAAATTTAGACAATTGTGCCATAAAAGATGGAATCATAATAATTTGTTTGGGGCTTATCTATAGATGACTGCCCAGATAGATGAAGGTTTAGGATTTACTTTTAGGGAGAAAATCCATGAACAGGGTCCACAAAGTTATATGTGCTTCATGGAGATTTGAATACTCTAATCTTGGGGCTTACTCCTAAGGAGGATGCCCAAGTTAGGAGGGGACGTATGATTGGGTTTTATTACTGAAAAGGAAACCCAAAATCAAAGGTAATTTATGACTGGTTAAGAGAAGTTTAAGGGGACTTGGGGCTTATTCCTGAAAAGGAAGCCCAAGGTTATGACTGAGTTTTATTCCTGAAAAGGAAACCCAGGTTAAGGATTAATATTTGGGGCTTACTCTTGAGGAGGATGCCCAGATAAAAGGTTTTATAACTGGGGATTATTCCTGAAAAGGAGACCCAGGTTAAGGATTCTCTCATTTTAAAGGATGAGGTTGAATGAATGAACTCTCAATCTTTGGTGACATAAAGATATTTAAATCACTAGACTTTGAGAGATATTTCACAGAATTCCTTTCAGACAAAGATGTCAAATCAAGAAATCATGCCATAAATGGCTTTGAAGAGTATCTTGAAGACTGAATCTTGAATCGGAAAGGTGAAATGGCTTAAGAGGGGTAAAATGGGCAAGATGGGCACCCAAAAAGATAGGGGCGCGCAAGTCTTTAAAGGCACGCAAGTCCTGCGGCGGCGCACAAGTATTGGTCACGCAAGTATACTTGCGCGACATGAGTGGTACTTGCGCGATTTTCAACCAGCATTGAAATGCTTGAGCGACTCTTTAGAAAACCCTTTACAATCCTCTTGAGGTTCTTCCAGAGAAGGGACGCGCAAGTTATATTGAAGGAATTAAGTCGGCGCGCAAGTGTTTGATAAGTTTTAACACTTAGGCCTTCCTTCTTCTCTTTAGATCTTCCGTTCTAGGTAAGAAATTACCTTAGAAGTGTTCCGGAAGCTTTGAGAAGAGACTTGGGCGTCGGGAGCTTCAATCCGAGTTTCTGAAAAAAGATCCTCTCGAATGGGGGGCCTACAGGGTCTATTTATAGGCAAAAGAAGACCCAGGGCGGTTACCGGGCAGTTACCAATTAGGTCGCGCGAGTCACCTGTGCGACCAAGGTAGCCGCGCAAGTATACTTGCGCGGCAGTGGTATCACTTGCGCGGTGGATTTGCTGTTGATCCTTTGTTCAGGCCTTTGTCGATTTTTGATGTTTTCTTCAAAGGATGAATCACTTTCAGCTGAGATATTCCCTTTTCCGATCTTTAGATTCTGTGACGAAAGGAGCGTCAACAATAATTTAGAAAAAGGATCCATGGGTAATTTTTGACATGTATGAGTCAACCCAACCTCAATCCGAGGCACGGTGTACCCTGTACCACTCCAATTGTCACACTTTTTTTTGAAATGGACATCATTTTAAGTGAAAACAAAAACTGGAAAATGAAAAACTGACCAAACGTATTTTAATTGTGTCTATAATTTATAACAATGATCCATTGGTCATTTTTGATGTTTACGAGTCAACCTCGCCTCATTCTGAGGCACGGTGTGGCCCGTATCACTCATAGTGTCTTTCATTTGTTTAAAATGGACACGCTTTTAAGTAAAAAAAATTGGAATACAGAAAACTGAACAAACGTATTTGGATTGTGTTGATACATTATCACAAGGATACATGGGTCATTTTTGACTTGTACGAGTAAACACCGCCTCAATCTGAGGCACAGTGTGGTCGGTACCACTCAAAGTGTCTCTGTTTTATT
Organism: Viscum album; assembly: GCA_963277665.1. Taxonomy (NCBI): domain Eukaryota; kingdom Viridiplantae; phylum Streptophyta; class Magnoliopsida; order Santalales; family Viscaceae; genus Viscum; species Viscum album. Next base: position 2,123,407,078 of record OY728120.1, read on the forward strand.
TGAAATGGACAACATTTTAAGTGAAAACCACAACTGGCATATGGAAAACTGAACAAATATATTTATATTGTGTTGATACTTTACAACACATATCCATGGGTCATTTTTTACATGCACCAGTCAACCCCACCTCAATTTGAGGCATGGTGTGGCCGGTATCACTCGTAGTGTCTTTCTTTTGTTTAAAATAGACACCCTTTTAAGTAAAAACAACTGGCATACAGAAAACCAACCAAACACATTCGGATTCTATTGATAATTTAGTAAAACGATCCATGGGTCATTTTTTATGTGTATGATTCAACCCAACCAAAATATGAGGCACGGTGTGGCCAGTACCACTCAAACTATCTCAAATTTATTTGAAATGGACAGGATTTTAAGTGAAAACCAAAACATTCATACAAAAAACTGACCAACCCCATTCAAATTCTGTTGATACTTTTGGAAAATGATACATGGGTCATTTTTGATGTGTACAAGTCAACATTGCGTCAATCAGATGCATGGTGTGGATGGTACCACTCAAACTGTCTTGCTTTTTTTGAACTGGACAGGTTTTTAAGTGAAAACAACAACTTGCATTCAGAAAAATAACCAAATGCTTTATGATTATATTGATACTTCATGAAAATTATCCATGGGTCATTATTTATGTGTAAAGCTCATCCCTGCCTCAATATGAGGCATGGTGTGTCCAGTACCACTCAAAATTTCTCACTTTTATTTGAAATGGACAGGATTTTAAGTGAAAACAACAACTTTCATATGTAAAACCAACCAAATTCATTCATATTCTTTTTATACTTGAGGAAAACGATACATGCATCATTTAAGATGTGTAAGAGTCAACCACGACTCAATCTGAGGCATGGTATGGCTGGTACCACTCAAACTGTCTCACTTTTATTTGAAATGGACAAGATTTTAATTTAAAACAACAACTTGCATACAGAAATCTAACCAAACACTTTCTGATTTTATTGATACTTTAGGAAAAAGATCCATGGGTAATTTTTAACATGTAAGCGTCAACCCCACCTCAAACCGAGGCACGGTGTGGCCGGCATCACTCAAAGTGTCTCTCTTTTGTTTAAAATGGACCCGGTTTTATGTACTAACAACATACATACAGAAAACAGACCAAATGTATTTTGGCTATGTTTATACTTTATCAGAAGGATCCATGAGACATTTAGGACATGTACTAGTCAACCCCTCCTCAATCTGGGGCACATTGTGGCCGATACCACTCAAACGTCTCACCTTTATTTGAAATCGACAACATTTTAAGTGAAAACAACAACTGGTATAAGAAAAACTGACCAAATGCATTCAGATTGTGTTTATACTTTAGGAAAACGATCCATGGGTCATATGTGATGTGTACGAGTCAACCCCGCCTCAATTTAAGGAATGGTTTGGATGTAATCACACAATGTGTCATTCTATTGTTTAAAATGGACACCCTTTTAAGTAAATAAAACTAGCGTATGGAAAACCAACCAATCGTATTCGGATTGTGTTGATACATCAGCACAAGGATCCATGGTTCATTTTTGATGTGTATGAGTGAACCCCGCCTCAATCCAAGGCATAGTGGGGCAGGTACAACACAAAGTGTCTCACTTTTATTTTAAATGGACAACATTTTAATTAAAAACAACAACTAGCATACAGAAAAATAACCAAATGCATTGGAATTATTTTGAAACATTTGTAAAATGATCCATGGGTCATTTTTGATGTATACAAGTCAACCCCTCATCAATCAGAGGGATGGTGTGGCTAGTACCACTCAAATTGTCTCACTTTTATTTGAAATGTACATTATTTTAAGTGAAAACAACAACTTGCATACGAAAAACCGACCAAACACATTCGTATTTTGTTGATAATTTAGGAAAACGATCCATGGGTCGTTTTTGATGTGTATGAGTCAACCCCTCCTCAATACGAGGCACAATGTGTCTGGTACCACTCAAATTATCTCACTTTTATTTGAAATGGATAGGATTTTAAGTGAAAACAACAACATGCAGACGGAAAAATGACAAAACGCTTTATGATGGTATTGATACTTCAGGTAAATGATCCATGGGTCATTAGTGACATGTACGAGTCAACCCCACCTCAATCTGAGGCACGATGTATCTATTATCACTCAAAATGTGTCTCTTTTGTTAAAAATGGACACTGTTTTAAGTAAAAACAACAGACATCCGGAAAACCAACCTAACATATTATGATTGTATTGATACTTTAGAAAAAGGATCCATGGGTCATTTGTGACGTGTACGAGTCAACCCCGTCTCCATCTGAGGCACGGTGTGGCCTGTACCACTCAATGTTTCTCAATTTTATTTGAAATGGACAGCATTTTAAGTGAAAACGACTACTGGAAAACGAAAAACCGACCAAAAGCATTAAAATTATGTTGATACTTAAGGAAAAGGATCCATGGGTCATTTGGGATGTGTACGAGTCAACCCCGCCTCAATCTCAATCACGGTGTGGCCAGCACTGCTCAAATTGTCTCACTTTTATTTGAAATGGACAGGATTTTAAGTGAAAACAACAACATGCATACGGAAAACAAACCAAATGTATTCAGATTGTGTTGATTCTTTAGCATAAGGATCCATGGTACAGCCTCACACAATCCACATCTCTCGTGATGAAATCATTCCCCAATTCTAAAACACATGACCTTTAGTACGCCAATCCCATCCTCAAATAGTGGGTTTTAGGACCAAACCAAAGTCCCTTTAGGAACCCAATACCAAAGACATAATTGAATATTCATACCCACTATCATTCATGGGGATTAATCTCACATCACACCCTATATAGAAAATTACAATTACCCACATACCCCTTTATTCCAATTGAAAAGTCTATGAAAAATATGTAGGCTATTATGGTAACCCATCTCATATAACGAGATTGGCCAATGATTCCCACTAACAGATCAAGAACCATTTAAACATGGATACATAGTCATTATAGGAATATAAGTATCCCATGTGCTTCCTATAACTCATCCTAGGTCTAACCACATGACCACTATCATTTTTTATCTTGTGGGTATCATGATCCTTGTCCATTGTACCGATGTTTTTTAGTTGGTTTTAAGATAGTCCACCTAATACCATGAGTAAACATCCCATGTCCTTCCTATAACATGTAGTCTTTTTATCTTGTGTGTATTTGTGTTGTTGTTTGAGTGAGGATTGAATTATAAATTTGGAATATTTTTATGGGTTTTATTGCTTTTCAATTCTATATTTCTGAATTATGGATGTCTTGGATTCAGGCTGTATTGGTGAGGAATGAGTTCTTGATTTTGAATACTATTATGAGTATTGGATTCTTGATGTATTGGATTATAATTTTTTATTGTTAATATGGGTGTTATTTCTTTTCAATTCTAGATGTGTTGGATTGTGGATGTATTGGTTTAATGATTTTTCCCTTGTGTTCTGGTTTGAGTGATAAATGAATTTTAAATATCTAAATTTATGAATTCTGGATGAATTTTAAACATCCCATGTAGGCTTTTGGATTTTGGTTGTATGTTTTCTTATAGGTAATGGAGATCTATAGGTTGGAGGTGGTTGTGGAGCTGCAACATATGTATACCAACGGTTTTCAAAACCATTGGTATAGCGTTTTGATGTATATTATACCAACAGTTTTCTTATAACCATTGGTATAAACTTCTACCAATAGTTTTTAAAACCATTGGTATATCCTTTTGATGTATATTGTACACTATATACCAATGGTTTCAAACTGTTGTTATAAGTGTAACATATACCAATGGTTTATGAAACTATTGGTATATCTCTTACTTTAGCATATATACCAATGGTTTACACAAAACCATTGGTATATGCCTATACCCACAACTTACTTGGCCATGCTTTGGGAAACTATTGGTATATAATATACCAACGGTTCAGAACCATTTGTAAATGGTAAAATTCCAGTAGTTAATGTCAAGCAGTCATATATTTTACAGATAATGATGAAGATGGTGTTGTACATGGACATATCAAACAATTTTATTTATTTAGCATGATCAATGGCATAGACATCTGACAAAACATCATTGATAATGGCTCTGGAGTCATCCTCATTCTCGTTCGTACACATCTTTGATTGGGCCTGACTAAGTCTGACTTAACTCCTTCCAATTTATTGCTGCAAGGATATGACAAGAATGAGCAAGAACCTCTAGGTGAGATTACACTTAGAACTCAATTTCGATATCTTGTGTCTAATTTAGATTTCATGGTTGTTCATCAGGATACAACCTTCAACATTCTTCTAGGAATGCCTTGGCTGCTCAACATGCAGCCATACCTTCTTCATAGAACCAATGTATTACGAAATGTTTCAATTGTCAAATCGGGACATTGTATGGTGACAAAACTCCATTAGAAACACATGATTATCAATAAATTGAGGCATAGTTTTATCACACAAAAGGAACGAGGTCCATGAAAAAGGAAACAACCAGAGGTAATGCTCCAAATAGTTTGGAAAAGATTCCAGCAAACCCATTTATACATTTGAGTATAGATTTGGTGCAACCCATCAATCAAATTGAAAGGGTAAAACCAAATCAATTCACTCATCCAATAACTTCCATAATGTCAATTTCTTCAACCAAGTCTGACAGAATGGTAGAAATTGTTGATTCACCAAGCAGTGATGGAATCTTAAATGGAGATGTCTTCATATCATCTTTCAAACTCCAAAAAGCCTCTACATCTTCAATCAGAGTTGAAGAAGATGTAAAAATGGTTTAATAAGAAAATGATGTTGATTCTCAATACATCATCTCCACTTTATTACCCTATAATGATCCCTCATTATAAATAGGGTCAGAAATGGTGGCCTCTTCTTCATGATGATTAAATACTGACTCCTATGTTAACTCCAAATGTTTTGTTTCTACATTTACTATACAAGTAGAAACAGAAAAAAAATATTTAATTAAGAAGAATAGGATGATCATAGGGAAGCTCCTCCAACATTTGAGAAAGGTGTCTCTACCACTATGGATGAGATCAGAGAAATAAATATGGGTACAAAAGAAGACCCACGCCCCGCTCCAATTTGTGTGGCCAAGATCTCTAAAGAGCAAGAGGTGTATACATAATTTCTAAAGAAACAATGAGACATATTTTATTGGATGTATACAAAATTATAGGTCTTAATCTCGATGTAGCCACTCATCATTTGGGTTTTCCAGAAGAACATAGAGGATTCAAGCATGCTTCAAGAAGAACACAACCAACTCATACCAAAAAAATTGAAGCTAATGTTGATAAGTTTATAAAGGATAAATTTTTCAGGGTTGTTAAATATCCAAAATGTCTAGCTAACATTGTCCTAGTGAAAAAGATGAATGGGAAAATCAATGTTTTCATTGATTTCAGAGATCTTAATCGACATTTTCCAAAAGCTGATTTTATAGTTTAGATTATAGGGCTTTTAATTGATGCATCAACTATATATGAAGTTATTTCCTTCATGGATTGCTACTATGGGTATAATCAAATCAATATGGCCCTAGAGGATGAAGAATATACATCCTTTAGGGCCCCTCAAGGTGTGTTTTTCTATCATGTAATACCCTTTGGCTTAAAGAATGATGGTGAAACATACCAATGTGCCATGCACCATATCTTCAATCCCTTTTTAGGGAATATTGCCGAATGTTATGTGGATGATTTGGTGGTCAAATCCAGAAAATGTTCTAATCACTTAGCTAATCTAGAAACCATATTCAATAAACTTTGGCAACACATTTTGAAGATAAACCCATTGAAATGAGCTTTTGGGGTAACTGTAGGAAAGTTCTTGGGCTTCATTGTAAACTATCTTGGTATCAAATTTTATCCTTAGAAAAAAAATCCATACTTGGTATTTCACCTCCTTGAAATTTTAATGTATTAAGAGCACTCAAAGACACTTAGTCTATATTTGGCATTTTATCACCAATTTGGCAAGGAAGTGTTTCACCTTCACCAGGTTAATGAAGAAGGGATTCAATTATCAATGGTCTGAAAAATTTCATGAAAAAGTTGATATCCTCAATATATATCTCTTGATTACACTGATATTAATGCCACCTATATATGGATGAACACTTATTCTCATTGTGATGGATTTAGAGTGATCACTGCATGACTTCCATTCCCAAAAGAACGATGCTGGGAATTAGAATAGACTTTAGTATATACATCAAAATATGCTTGATGGAGAAACTCAATATTCATGTATTGAAAAGTGGATTCAAAAATTAATATTTGATGTTCAGAAATTGAGTCATTACCTACATAATCATGAGGACTAATTGGTATCTCTCAATAACCCACTCAAATTTATCCCCAGTCGTCCTTTTCTTATAGGGCATCTGGCACGGTGGGTAGTTATTTTGAAATAGTTTGATATCCAGTTTGTTCTTTAGAAGGCAATAAAAGGACCAGATTTGGAAAACTTCCTTGCTAAACATCCATCTGTGGAAGATACATCATTAAATACTGAACTTCGTGATGAAGAGATTTTCTCTATTCTAGATAATTACCAAACAAGGGAAATTTACTTTCATGGTGCCCCCATTAGTCCAATAGGGAAGAGAATGGGAAACCCTAAACTCAACAATGTTGGGTTAGGAATTATACTTATCTCCCTAGGAAATTTAGTGTTTCCTTATTCCTTCGTGTTGTCAGAAGGTGGTACCAACAATGAGGAAGAATATCAAGCTCTCATCGAAGGTTGGGAATTGGATCTTCAGGTGTAAGTGAGTCACTTGAAAGTAAAAGGTGGTTCAGAATTGGTAATCAAACAGAACAATGGGGAATATTCTATCAGAAAAGAAGAGTTAATCCCTCTGTTTGATTATGTTGGAGGGTTAATGGATGAATTTATCTCAAATCCAACATTGTCATATATTCCAAGATCACAAAATTCCCAAGATGATGTATTGGCTAATGCCGTTACAACCTTGGAAGATTCAAATCAGGATGAGACAGCAATCAGAATAGCTCATCATCATATGGTATCACCTTTTGTTCAAACTAAAATGGAGGAAATTAATGAAATTTGCCCTATTTCTGAGCCATATGGTCATACCATGGGATGGAGAAAACACATAATGTAATACTGTCAAAGAGGATTAATTCCACCAAATATCGATGAAAAAGAATAGACGTGATGATGAAAGTCCAATTTTACTCTTTATGATAGTTCAAATCACCAAAAGATCTTCTACAAATAGGGCTTTGATGGAACCCTCCTCAGATGTTTTGATGGAAATTAAACTGCAGTTGTGATGAAAGAAGTGCATTCAAGAGCTTGTGGTGCCCATCCGCCTGGGCACAGACTCTTTAATTAGATCTAAAGGCTTAGATACTTATGGCCTTCAATGATGCAGGATTGTACATATTTCACTAAGAAATTTCATCCATGCCAAGTGAATGCCTAATTCCTTCATCAACCCCAAAAGTTTATACATATAGATAAATACTCCAAGACATTTGACACATGGGGAATGGATATGTTAGGACCTTATCCTCCAGCTACGGCTAAGTAGTACAAGTATATTCTTACTTCTGATGAATTCTTATCCAAATGGGTTGAGGAAATAACTCTCAAAGAAGTCAGAGCCATAAGCATTGTTAGTTTTTTTAAAACTAATATCATCACCATATTTGGTGTCCCTCATACATTTTTGATGAAAAAATGGATAAAATTTCTATTCTCCTAGGTTAAAAACGTATATTTGGAACATAATATAAAATCCAACAATTCATATCTCTATCATGCAGCGGACAATGAACAGACAGAGGCCTCCCATATGACCCGACCAAGTATACTCTAGAAGATGGTGGATAAATATAAGAAATAATCTCATAATAATCTTTTTAATACTTTATGGGATTATCCGACTACTACCCATACTGCCACCCAGACAACTCTTTATTAATTGGTATATGGAATAGAAGTAATTTGTCCAATTGATATGAAATTTCCTTCACTCAAAGTTGAAATTTTTGATCAGATGTCTATAGATAAGAGTTCTCATAAATGGTTTAATGAGATGGAATGATTAGATGAAAAATGATTGAATTATTTTCTTCATTTAGAAGCCTATAAAAAATAATAGCACAAGCTTTTAATAAGAAAGATCGCTTTCATTAATTTCTTCAAGGAGATTTGGTATTGGTCATCAGGACTCTAATGATACCAGGAAAGACACCTCCAACGATTGGGAAAAATCTCGAAGGACATTATTCCATACACAAGGTTTACTCAAATGGAGCTTATGCCAAAATATTTATGGTTGGAGAGCTTATTAAAACTAAAAATAATGTGTGATTATTGAAGAAATACTTTGTGTAGTAGCAGCATTTGTCCTTGCTACAAGACTGTAAACTACATAGTCCTCATGTCCTTAATACAAGACATAAAACAATACAGTACCAAGTCCTAGGTTCAAGAAGTTAAACTATGTAATGACCATAAGCATCCATGCTGTCTGATGTTAAATTGCATAGCATCTTAGTCCTTGTTTCACAATGTCAAACTGCACGACAACATTGATCCTCATTACATGACTTTAAACCGTATGGTTAAAGTCTTGTCTATTTGATGTTAGCAGATACCATAATCACGAATCATGGACATCATGGATACTCCTTAGTGGAACACGAGTCCCTCTCTTCCCTATGTCTGATTCAGATCTACATAGGGACCTTGTTTCAAGAACTATGTCTGGCATGATTCTCATCTATTTGAGATACATAGAGATGCTTGGATCTCCAATATTGGACCTAGCCATAATCACAAAATTTTTATTTCCCTTTTTCTTCCCATGTATATGAACTAGATCTATACAGTGTGCTCTTTTATGTTACATGATATAATTTTCATACTATCTAGAGTGTTAAATTTAATCATTTATCTAGAATGTATTAAATCCCCCTATCTCCCATGTCCAATTCAATTATTATGGAAAATGATAGTTTAATGAACTATGTATGGCTTGATTCTCATCTATATGAGACACATAGAGATTCCTAGATCTTTAATCTTAGGCCCAACCATGATAAAAAAACCATTTATTCTTTATATATGAATCAAACCTACTTGGGGAATGTTTAATGAACTACATATAGCTCAATTATTTCCCTCAGCAAGACACATAGTGAAACATGGGTTTTATCCCCTAGCCTAGATACAAGAAGACATTCTTTTCACATCAGTTCGTCTTTGTCCTTACTGCATGATGTCAACATGCGTTGAATTCTAACTCCCTTATTCTTCAATTGTGTCATCTTTGTGTTATAGAAGAAACCCTTACTGCTCCATGTTTCTCGCACCGAGTATAGCTCATGTGGGATTAGAAATTGGGTAAAATGATTCTTTATATAAATAAGGTATATCATTTTCTTATGGGGCTATCAATGTCTTCACTACATTACTTAAAAATGTATAGTATTATTTCCTCATTGCATGACATTAAACTATATAATAGAATATCAATTAAAAGGGAAAAAAGAAAGTCTCCATTTTACATATGAGTGAGATCAATGTAAAGGATGTAAAAAGTATGGCCAATATTTATTCAAATATTTTTCATGTGAATTGAGCACAACTACCTTCTTTATTTTACACTCTTAATCTTGAATATTTCCAGATATTTATAATCATTCTTACGGTTTTGGGTGATAAATTTTCTAATACCTGAGAACTCTTTTGTCGGACTATGTAGTATGTTCCCTTAGGTGGCCTTTCATAATTTGCATACATAATGGGAATGTCTATCAAAAGATGCCACTATTTGGTTATGCAGCATATTCCCAAGATGGACTAACATAATACAACCCCTATAAAGAGTTTTTCAAATGATGGTAATTTTGTTCTTGGTTATTGTATCTTTTTTCCCTTCAGTATTTGATGAAAATGTACTAGAATATGTATTTTAAAATAGTCATTCATGTATATTTGTCCCATTATCATTCTCTCAATCTGAATTTCTTCAAGACTATTATTTACACATTTCCCTCTGCACGTGTTCAAAGAAATATTAAATAACCATGGAATCAATTTGCCACATATCATATATTGCTTCCATTTCTGTTCCTAGTTGTATTATATAAAACAAGAGTCATTATACCACCTACATTTGGGTCAGACCATTGTACAAGTCATATTCCCCTGATTATTTTGAAATCTTGGTTAAAAATTCCCTCTCTATATTCACGTACCATTATTCATAAACTGTACTCAATTATTTGGAAAATATGAATCTCCATAAACTTTTTTCGGCTTTTAGAAATAGTGTGTCAAAATTATGAAGAGCTCCTTTGCTTGACTATGTAGCACGTGCCCTTATGTTGCCATGCATAAGTTTCCTACATAATAGGCTGGTCAGTAAAAAGATGAAACTATTGGCCTATGCCACATATGCCCTAGTTGGCCTTACATAATACAACCCCTATAATGGTATTTTCAAATAATTGTAACTTTGTTCTTGGAAAATTCTTCCTCTAATGCCATTTTCCCTTTTTCCATATCATTCTTCAGATTTAGAAATTCCCAAATCACAGTTTACAATTTTCCCTTCCATACCTAAATATGGTACTATATTTACAAAAAAATTATCATGAATTTTGTAGAGTCTCATTCCTTTAGTCAAAGATAAATACCTTAAATTAAGTCCACATAATTTCCTCAGTGCATGACATAAAACTCCACAGTACAATGTCCTCACTGCAAGACTTAAAACTAAACAGTATAATTTCCTCACTGCAAGACTTAAAAGTGCACAGTTTTATATTTGAAATTCACCTTTCTGATAAATATTATCCATTCTTCATACACCAAATTTGAACAGAATTGGTTTTCCTATTCATCACATTTTTCGGCCAGAAATAGCCATTTATTATTAAAATCCTTTTCCTTAGAAAAACCACATAATGCGGTCTTGAGTCACCCAAATATTATTTTCCCTTGTCTATCAGAATTAAAATGTTAAATTCCTAAGAGCTCATTTGATTGACTATGTAGTATGTGTCCTTAGGTGGCCTTGCAATATTTACCAACATAAAGGGTATGTCAGTCAAAAGATGTAACTATTTGTATATGGATTATATTCCCTAGTTGGCCCTTCATAACAAAACTCTCGTAATGACTTTGTAAAATAATGGTAATTTAATTCATGGAGGAGACTCCCCTTATGTTGATACATGTTTTAAATTTTGTGACCATAAAAATCATGGCTCATGATTCCCCATAGAACTATTTTACGAATATTAATGAATGTCTCAGCCATCAAGTCATGTTTGGGATCTAATTTCAATATTTATGGTCAAAGATGGTCAACCATAAACATTAGACCTTTATAGACCAACATTCATGACTCTAAACTACCAATAATCAAGAGACATAATACTCACCAGATTGAATACCTAAAATGGGAAATCTGGACAAAAGTAAAGTCTCAGCTCACTAAACATATGTTTTTGTATGATTTAGGAAATATTTAGAAATAAAAATAATTCAAAAGACACAACGTTTTAGGGTTGTTCACACGACCCCAGAAACATTCAAACTCTGCTCGCTAGGCACCATGAATTAAGAAAAAACTACAGAATCCCTCCAAACATGACGTAGCTCCAAATCTATCCAAATATTGTTGGAATGAATCAATGTTCCATACATTTACCTTATAACAAGATTATTTTCATTCAGAATGAATCAAATTATAGGGGGGCGGATTTTGTAGACACTTTGAAATGTGTTTCATGCACTTTTACACAAAATTTCCTCAAGTAGGCTCGAAAAGCTCATGGTGCGACACTGCATTTGTCATAGTGGTGAGTAATGGTATTAAAGGCACCGACCTGAAGGGCTGAGACAGCAGGCCATCAATGATCCAAAGTAGGGGTGCGGGGGCACATTCCCCACTGTATAGAGACTTTAATTTGTATAAATCCCCAAAGAGATTCCCAAGTCACCTGTGTTCAAACACCTATGTTCCACTATATTGGAGATGAATGAAGAAATAATTTTGGCTAAGTCTTCAAAGTGGATCCGTAGAAAGGCCAAATAACTGGTGGCGCGGATGTCCACTTGGGGGCCACCCAACCAGTGGGAAGCCACATGCACACCACAATGTCGGTGCGCAACCCACTTGCATGACCATACTAATTTCACCCAAGGACTTATTATTTTTTATAAATAAACCCTTGGGGACCTAATTTGTATTGACTAATGTCCCGAAAGCCTAATTTCTACTCTAGTCAGACTAGAACTTCTCCACAGTCTTCCAAAATTATCAAGGTAGTTCTTCAACTCCTTGAGTGGAGGATTTGAAGGAGGATCATTGGACTTATGTCCTTTTAGTGTATGAAACCCATAACACTTTCGCTCCTAAAGCGCCCAACCTCCCTAAATCATAAATAATTTCATGCCACCTATTCCTTTTATAGGAACTTGAGCGCACCACTTCTAGGATCACCTGTGAATACTCCTGATGTCTTCATCCAGATATTTCCCAAGTAGAACCATACAGGTTGTTCGTCTCTTAAGTGAAAATCATGTCACCCAGGCCTACTTGCACGCCCATACTTGTGCACCATTACCTAATTGGGAACCCCTTTTTATTCACCTAATCTCTTCAGTCTAAAATCCATCCATCCCTCTTCAAATCCATTCGTGGTGAGGATTCATTTTCATTGTCTCCCTTCTTTGAAAGGGATTATTTTGAGTCCTCCACCAAAACCTCCTGACTTATCAAACCTTTGGGAAATTCATATTATCATGTATCTTATTTGGGTTTGTATATCCACAATCAGAGGTTTCCCAAATTAGTTTCATAATGTGTTTAGGATTCATGGTTTTTCTGTGGGTATGTATATGCACAGTCACATGGACCTTTCTCCCAGGAAGAATGTTGGGAAGTTCCTGATTTTTTGGGAATTATAGTTTAGGTCTTAACCTCTCCCTTATCAAAGAGATGAAACCTCAGATATCATATTGGGAAGGTAAATTATACACTTTATTTTCCATAAAGGAAATGGATATGTATCTCTCCCCTACCAGGATCATTTTGAGGGCATCCATCCTGGTGTAAGCCCCTAACCTTTATCGATTCTTCCTTTCATTGGACCCTTGTCCATTCTGAAGAGAATTGTGGGAGGGCCCTTCGCCTCACCTTCTCCCAGGGTCACCTTGACCTCATCCATCCTAGATGTTGTAGGCTCACCATCCTCCACCAGTAGAGGAAGAAAAGTGTTTGTGTAATTGTTGAATCTTTCCCATAATCTAGTTTCTCACACCGAGCATGACTCACATTAGCTAAGAGAATCGTGATGACCATGTCATTTTCACAAACACCCATAGTAAAGGAACTATAAGAACACTGATTCTAGTTCAAACCAGGATACGTAGTAATCCCTTTTAGAGTTCGAGCTCACTTAATATCCTCTCCCGGAATCCAACCCTAATTCCCTTATTCTGGGCATTCTCTTTAGGAATAATCCCCAAATTAAAACCCTACATCATCAATGCATCCTTTTCCGGAAGTAATCCCACACTCATTTCTCTCAATGGATTATAAAATCCTATGAGATTTATCGAACAATGTGGGATTTGATTCCCATCCACATGGAATATGTAGGAAGCCTCCTTGAGGATCAAACCCAACACTTAAAATCAAACCAATTCTCCTTGGGCCATATTCCCAACTGGGTCTAATATTACTTGGAAACCAATATTTTTTCCAAGTTCCTTGGGCAGCTTAGGTATAATTCTGGCACCAAACACTGACTGAGAACCTTTCCCTTATATTTACATACCACATGACATTATGCTATACGGTTAGATACTTATCACATGACCCAAAAGGGTATGATGTGTCCCATTAAGTGTCACCGAACTATGAGGTTTCTGATTCCTTTCACAAGGATACATAGGTATCCCATTTCATGGGTATGACCCCAACATCAAAACAAATCATTGTCTCCCTAGATGATAATAAATTCCCAATTGCCCTGCAGAGTGGCTTAAAAAACCAGTATCATCAGAAAGAAGATTAAAAGAATCATGAATTAGTATATTAGAGGATACCATTAATACAGAACCTCTAATACATATAAATATCTCTATTTATTAAGAACCTTGAATATATAATGATGATTCTAAAATTTACACATGTTAATATGTGATTGTAAATTCAATGTAAAATTTATGTGATAATTGGAGAATTAATATGGATTCATGAAAATATCTTAAATTTATAAAGAGAGACCCTGAGTAGACAAAATTTCCCCCAAAAAATGGTTCGATGAGTCTGATTTCCCATCCTATCAACCAATGCACATTCCTAGGTATATTAATTTTTAAACATAATTGATGACTGCCTTTGGAAAGTAGGTCCCCTTTGGAGAAAGAACATTTGGATGTTTCTCGTTCTATAAATATATCCACTGGAAACCACCTTGATGTAGATATTCATAAAATTGTACACACATTTCAAGGAACTATAAAACAATGTGTTTTAGGGTTTTTAGTGTCATTTATGGTTTTAGGGATTTTAGGGTTTTTTGGGTTTTTGGGGATTTTATGGGTTATTAGGGGGTTTTACGTGTTTTAAGGGTTTTAGATGTTTTTTGTATTTTAGGTGTATTTTTTGGGTATTTAGTTTTTTATGTTTTTTAGGGATTTTAGGTTTTTAGGGTGTTTAACGGTTTTAGTGTTTTAATGGGTTTTTTAGTATTTTTAGAGTTGTTTGGGGATTTGGTGGTCTGTTTGGATATTTTAGATATTTTGAGGGTATATTTGGATTTTTTAATGTTCATATGGTATTTTAGGGATTTTATATGTTTTTAGGGGTTTTAGGGTTTTCATGGTTATTTATGAATTTTAAGGCTTTAATGGGTTTTTGTTTTTTATTGGGCTTAATTTTTTTTAAAGGAGTTTTAGGTTTTTTTGGGGTTTTGATTCTTTTTTGTGCCTTTTGGGTTATTGCGATTTTTATGTTTTTTTGTGTATTATAGTCATATAAGATTTGAAGAGGTTTTAGGGTTTTATATGATTTTAGTGTATTTTATGGTTTTTATTGTTTATAGGTTACTTATGGTTTTATGAGTTTTTATATAATTTGTTTGGATTTAGGGTTTTATGTTTTATAGTTTTATTTAAGGGTTTTATGGATTTTTGGGGGTTATTGTTTTTCAAGGATTTGGGGGGATTTAAAGGGTTTTTAGATGTTTTATGGTTTTTTATTTTTTAAGGTTATATAAAATTTAAAGGGTTATTAGGATTTTAAGAATCTTTAGAGTTATTTTATGGTTATTTATGTTTATTAGGGTTTTGTGGGTTTTTAGTGTTTTTAGGGTTTTGGGGGGTTTTTAGTGTTTTTGGGTTTTTGGGTTTTACGCATTTTTATGATTTTTAGGGACATAAGTTTTTTAGGGGTTTTAGGCATCTTGGGACTTTTAATGGTTTATAGGGGTTTTATGATATTTCCACTTTTTTTGTGTTTCTTGGGGTTCTTAGGTATTTTTATGGTCCTTTATGAATTTTAATGTATTTTAGTGTTTTTTTGTTTTTTTAGTTTTAGTCTCTTTTAAGTTATTCTATATTCTTTTAATGTTTTTTTGCTGTTTTTGGGCCTTTTATGGGTTTTTGTTATTTACTGTCTTTTCTTGTTATAATGGTTTTTAGTTTATTTTATGGTTTTAAAGTTTTTAGAATCTTTAATAATTTTAAATGATTTTTGTGATTTTAGGGATTTTGTAAATTTTTAGGGTTTCTATGTTTTTAGGGTCTTTTGGAAGTTTTAGGGGTTTTAAGGTTATTTTGGTAGTTTTAGGGATTTTGGGGGATTTTGGTGTTCTGTGGTATTTTTTGGTGTTTAAGGCTCTTTTATGATTTTTAAGGGTTTTAGGGGTTTTAGTGTTTTTAGTGATCTTTATAAATTTTTTGGGGTTTCAGGGATTTTTTTTTGTATTTTATGTTCTTTACATGGTTTTGGGTTTTTTGGGTTACAATGGTATTTTTAGTTTTTTAAGTGGATTTTGGTTTTTACTATTTTCAAGGGTTTTTTGAGTTTTTAGTGGGTTGTTTGGATATTTTTGGTTATTTTTAGCATATTTTAGGGATTTATAAGGGTTTGAGTCCATTTAGGGGTTTTAAGGGTTTTTAGTGTTTTATTGGGTTTTAGGGTTTTGTAGTGGTTTTATAGTTTTTATATATATTTTTATTTTATTTTTGGTTTTTAGGTTTTATGATTTTTGGGGTATTATTGTTTTTGGGGGATTTAGGAGTATTTGTGTATTCTGTGTTTTTAGGATGTTTTGGGGCCTTTTGGGTTTTATGTTTTTTTGGGGTTTTAGGTTCTTTTATTTTTTTTTGGATTTTTATGGGTTTTGGGGGGTTTAGGATTTTTAGGTGTTTTGAAGAGTTTTTAGGGTTTTCATGTTTTTGCGTTGCTTTAGAGTTTTTAAAATTTTTTATATATTTTTAGGGGTTTTTAGGGGTTTTTAGGATATTCAAGGCACTTTAGTGGGTTTTGTGGGTTTTATGGGTTTTTGGTTTTTTCATTACTTTTTTGGGGTTTTGTGTCTTTTTTGTATTTTTATTATTTTGTTAGGGGTTTACGGTTTATTTGAATGGTTTAAGGGATTTTGGAGGTTTTCTTGTGTATTTAGGGATTTAAAGTATTTAAGTATTTTTTTAGTATTTAGGGGGTTTATAGGTTTTAAGTGTTTTATAGGTTTCAAATGTTTTTTGGGGTATTCCATTTATTAAGGAACTTTAGTGTCGTTTTAGGGGTTTTAAGGTCATTTAGGGGTTTTAGGGTCTTTTAGGGTTTTTAAGAATTTTGGGTTTTTTGGGGATTTTAGATTCTTTTAGGGGTTTTAGGGGATTATGGACTTTTAGGTGGTTTTATGGGTTTTAGGGCACTTTATGATTTTTAGGTTTTTTAATATTTTTAGTGTTTTTAGAGTGTATTAATGTTTTTTTAATGTTTTTAGGGTTTTTAGTGTTTTCATGTTTTTAGGTATTTTTTTAAGTTTTTTTGGGTATTTAGGGCTTTTAGAGTTTACTAGGGTCCTTTAGAGTTCTTATGGGTTATTAGGAACATGTAAATAATTTTTTGGTTTTAGTTTCTTTTAGGGTATTATTCTCTTGTATTGTTTTTGGGGTCGTTTAGGGTTTTTAGGGTATTTTAAAATTGTAGGGGTTTTTGGACCCTTTAGTGGTTCTTTGGTTACTTTTTTATTTTTATGGGGATTTAGGGTCTTTTATGGTTTTATGTTCATTTTAATAATTTTATGGGTTTTAGGTCCCTTTAGTGTTTTTTGGTGTTTTTATAGTTCTTTAGGGGTTTATGGGTTTTTTGGTCTTTTATGGTTTTAGGGGTTTTAAGGCCCAATTTGAATATTTTGGGTTTTTAGAGTCCTTTTGGGATTTATGGTATTTGTGATCTTTTAGGGGTTTCTTATGGTATTTAGTGAGTTCTAGTGCCTTAATTGTTTTATGGGTCTTTTGTGATTTTTAGTGGTTTGTAGGGGTTTTACTGTGTTTTAGGTTTTTTGGGATTTTTTGTATTTTTTAGGGCTTTAAGATCTTTTAATAGTGGTTGGGTGTTTTTGGGTTTTAGTGTTTTTAATATTTTTATGTGTTTTTATATTTTTAAGGATTTTTGGGATTTTTGAGGTGTTTTAGTTAATTTTAGGGATTTTCATGTGTTTTAGGAATTTTTAAGGGTTTTCAGGGTTTTAAGATCTTTCAAGGATTTTTGGGGGATTTTATTATTTTTATGGTTTTAGAAGTTTTTAGGGGTTGTGGGTTTTTAGGGTTTTTAGCGGTTTTAGGGATTTTAGTATTTTTTTAGGGTTTTAGGACTCTTAGGGTTTTACATCATTTTAGTGATTTATTATTATTTTTTTGGGGTTCTATTGATTTTAGGGTTTTAATGTAGTTTCAGGGTATTTTATAGGTTTTATAGTGTGTCTTACGGTATTTTAGAATTTTCATATTTTCTTAGGGACATTTATGGTGTATTGGATCTTTATGAGAATGTTTATAATTTTTATGGACTTTAAGAGATTTGAGGATTTTTATGGTTTTTAAGGTGTTTTATGGCTTTTAATGTGTTTAGGGGTTTTATGGTTTTTAGGGGTTTTAAGTTTTTTGGGGATTTAGTGTTTTTTTGGTATTAAGGATCTTTTAGTTTTTTAGGGTTTTCATGGGGTTTTAGGGGTTTCTATGATTTTTATTTGTTTTTTTGGTTTTTTAGTGTTTAGAGACATTAATAGAATTCATGGGTTTAATTAGTTTTAAGTTATATTTAGGGGTTTTCAATTTTTTAGGATTCTTCAGGGATTTCAGGCGTTTTATGAAAAAAATTAAGGTGTCTTCATTTTTTTGGTTGTTTTTATGATTTTTAGGGGTTTTTAGTTTGTTTTACTATTTTTATTATTTTGAGTGTTTCTAACGGGTTTTTAATTTTTTTGGGTCCTATGGTTTTTTGGATTTTTGGGTTTTAAGGGGTTTTAAGGTGTTTATGGGTTTTAAGGGTCTTATATGGGATTTAAGAGTTTTTTGGGACTCTTATGGGTTTTAGGATTTTTAGGGACTATTTTGATTTTTTATGATTTTTTGGGATTACTGGTTTTTTGGAACATTTAGGTTTTTTATGGTTTTTATGGTTTTATATGATTTTAGGTGTTTTATGGGTTTTATGGGATTTTAAGAGTTTTATTTTTTTATGGATTTTTAGATTTTTAGGGTTTTTAGGGTTTTTGTGTTTTTTGTGTTTTACAGTCTTTAGGTTTTTTAGGCATTTTAGGGTTTTTATGGGGTTTTAGTGTTGTTAGTGTTTTCTTATAGTTTTCTGGGATTTGTATGGTTTTTAGGATTTATTGGGATTTAAATATTTTTGGGGGATTATGAATATTTTGTTTCTTTAGGATGTTGAGTGGTTTTAGTGTTTTCCAGGTTTTAATGGATTGATGAGTGTTTTTAGTGTTTTAATAGTATTTAGGGTGTTACTTTTTTTATATTTTCTAGTGTTTTAGGGGTTTTAAATGATTTTATGGTTTCTACAATTCTAAGGGTTACTAGGGGACTTCCAGGTTTTCAGGGGGGTGTGGGTTTGGTATTTTAGTAGTTTTTTAGCATTTTCGGGTTTTTACATGTTTTTTGGGTTGTATGTGTTTTATGGTTTTTAGGGTTTTTAGGGTTATTTTGGCTTATAAATGGGGTTTCAATATTTTTGAGGTTTTTATGTTCTATTAATATTATAGTTTTTTAAGGTTTTAGTTATTTTAGTTTTTTTAGGGTCTTTAGGTGTTTTTTTAGGGTTTTTTAGGGTTTTTTAGGGTTTTAAGGGTTTTTGTGGGTTTTAGGGATTTTTTGTTTTTTTTAAATTCTTTGGGTTTTTAGGGGTTTTTTTTTAGTTTTTTAGTGTTTTTTGGGTTTTTAGGTTATTTTGGTTTTTTGGTGTTTTAGGGTTTTTTATGGTTTTTGGGGTGTTTTGGGATTTTAGATTTTTCTTTGTCATTTAATGTTCATTAGAGTTTTATGGGTTTTAAGTGATTTTCTGGGGTTTTGAATATCTTTAAGATTTTAGGGGTTTTTAGGTTTTTGTTGATTTAGGTTTTTATAGGTTTTAAGGGTTTTTTGTGGTTTTAGTAGTATTTTAGGGTTTATTTGGGTTGTCTAAGAGTTTTTCTGTATTTAGGGGTTTTTCAGTCTATTAAGGTTTTTGTATATTTAGGGGGATTTGGGTTTTTATGGCATTTAGGTATTTATAATTTCTTGAGTGTTTAAGGGATTTAAGGGGATTTAGGAATTTTTAAAGTGTGTTTTAGTGTCTCTTAGTGATTGTTGGGAATTTTGGGTGTTTTAGGTTCTTTATTGGATTTAGGGACATCTAGAGCCATTTAGGGTTTTTACGAGTTTTTTATTTTTTTTCTTAGGGTTTTTGTTTTTATTATGTATTTATTTTTAGGGTTTTAAAATTTTTTTACTATTCTTACAGTTTTAAAAAGTTTGTATTGTACTTAGTGTTTTTGGGTAATAGGGTTTTAATTGTTTTTTATGGTTTTTTAAATTATTATTGGGGTTTTTTATGTTTATAGGGGTTTTAAGGGATTCAATGTTTTTTTGGTTTTTAGGTGATTAAAGGGTTTTTTTATGATTTTAAGGTTTTTGGGTTTTTTGGGTATTTTTGGGTTTATTGATTTTTATGGGTTTTATGGTTTTTAGGGATTATTTAGGGTTTTTACGTGTTTTAGGGATTTTTATGTTTTTTTGGGGGTTTCAGTGTTATTCAATGTTTTTTTTACGTTTTGTAGTTTTTTCATAATTTTATGTTTTTTGGGTTTTTAGAGGTTATTAGGATTTTTTATAAAGAATTTAAGGTTTCTTGTAGATTTTACTGTTTTTTGGGTTTTTTTTGATTTTTTAGGATTGTATTACTTTTTTATGGGTTTTATGTTTTTTTAGGATTATTTATGATTTTTAGGGTGATCTGGTTTTTAGGTTTTGAGGGGTTTTAAGAATTTTTTTTGGGGGTTTCGAGTTTTTTTTAGTTTTTCTGGTTCTTTTGGTTTTTTTGGGTTTCAGTGTTTTTATGGGGTTTTAGGATGTTTATGGATATTTGATTATTTTTTTGGATTTATAAGAATATTTTGGGTTCTAAATTTTTTTAGGGTAATTAGGGTTTTATGGGTTTTATGGCTATTTAATTATTTTTTTTCTTTTATAGGGGTTTTATGGGTTTTATTGGGATTTTAAGGGTTTTATGGTTTTTAGGCGTTTTAAGGGGTTTTCCCTTTCTTAGGGACTTTAAGGGTTTTGGTTTTTTTTATTATTTTTAAGCTTTCAATGGTTTTATTGGTTTTTAGGGTTCTCTATTTTTAGGTGTTTCAGGGTTTTTGTGGTTTTAGGGTTTATAGGAGTTGTTAGAGTATTTAGTGTATTTAAGTTGTTTTAGGAGATTTAGGGTTTTATAAGGTTTTCATGGTCTTCTAAGGTTTTTAGGGTTTTAGGCTCTTTTGGGGATTTTAATATTTTACTATATTCTATGGTTTTCAGTTTTTTTCGTGTTATCTCATGTATTTTATAGTTATTAAGGGGTTTTAATGTCATTAAGGGTCTTTTTATGGTGTTTATCATTTATATGGATTTTTTGGTTTTTAGTGTTTTAGGGGTTTTAGGACCTTTTAGGATTATAAATGTTTTTAGTATATATATGGTTTAAGGGTTTTTATTTTTTTTATTTTCATTTTGGGTTTTTATGGTTTTTGGGTTTTTGGGGGTTTTAGTGTTTTTAGAGGATTTAGGGTTTTATAGTTTTGTGGGTTTTTTTATATTTTTAGTGTTTTATGTTTTTAGGGTTTCTAGGGTCGTTTGAGATGTTTAAATATTTTTATGACTATTTAGGATATGTAGGATTTTAAATATTTTTTTCATTTAGGGTTTTTTAGTTTTTTAGGGTTTTAGGGGTGTTTTATCAATTTTTTGGAGTTTTAATGGTTTTTTTTGGTTTGTAGAGTTTTAATGGGATTTAATGTTTTTATGGTTCTTTATCTATTGTGAGGGATTTTATAATTTTTTAGGTTGTTTTATTTTATGGTTATTTTAGGTTTTTAGGGTTTTGGGTGTTTTTTATGGTTTTCTGGGTTTTGTGATTTTTTAATGTTCTTTTATGGGGGTTTTGTGGTTTTTATGGTGTTTAGTGTCTTGTAGTATTATAAGGGGTTTTAGAGTGTTTTGGGTGTTTTTTAAGATTTTAAGTTTTTAGGTATTTTAGGTTGTTTAGGGTTTTTATTGTTTTTTTGGGGATTCAGGGTTGTTATGGATTTTTGGATCTATTTTTGTTTATAGGGTTTTCAGGGGTTTTATAAGAATTTAGTTTTTTTGGGTTTTAGGTTCGTTTTTTGTTTTTTTTTTTGTTTTTAGGGGTTTTAGGTTTTTTCAGCGTTTTTACTTGTCCTTTAGTTCTTATTTTTTTAATTTCTGGGATTGTTTTAGGTTTTTAGGGGTTTTATAGTATTTTTTTTTTGAGGGGTTTTTGGGGATTCTACAATTTTTAAGATTTTTTTTTGATTTTAATGTTTTTTAGGATTTTAGTTTCGTTTATCATTTTTACGATTTCTTAGGGTTTTTTGGGCTCATAGTGATTTCTTAGGGTTTTTAGGGCTTGTAGGGTTTTTAAGATTTTAGAGATTTTTAGGGTTGTTTTAAGGGTTTGAGGGTTTCTAGGATATTTTGGGGTTTTAAGGGGTCTTAGGGTCTTTATGATGTTTTAATGGGTTTTATGGTTTTATAGGGTTGGGGGTGGGGGTAAGAGTACTTAGGGTATTTATGATTTTTTAGAATTCTATGGTTTTTACCAGTTTTTAGGGATTTATTTTGCTTTTAAGGGTATTAGGGGTTTTTATTATTTATAAGGGTTTGAGGGGATTGAGGGGATTGAGTTTTTTTTTGGGGTTTTCAAAGGCTTTCTTATTTCATTAGGGTTTTTAGGATATTAGAATTTTCTTGGGTTTTAGGGATTTTTTTTGATTTTCTTGGTATATTAGAGTTTTAGAGGTTTTTTGAGTTCTAGGTTATTTACGTTTTTAAGTCTTTTAATGTTTTTTCATTTTTAGGGTTTGGGTGTTTTTTTGGGGGTCTTGGATTTTTAACGTTTTTTCATTTTTAGGGTTTTTTTATTTTTTTTGTTTGTTGGGTTTACAAGGGTTTTGAAGGGTTTTTATGGTTTTGGGGCTTTTAGGGGTTTTTATGGATTTTTGGTTTTTTTATAGTCTTTAGGGTTATTAAGGTTTTTAGAGTTTATTGGGGTTTTAGGTTTTTAGAGGGTGTTAACAGGTTTTATGGGTTTTCTTGTATTTTAGAAGTTTTTTAGTATTAAGTCTTTTTTGTGGATCTTCGCATTTTGAAGGTATTTTTTTTTTCAGGTTTTGGTTTTTTTTATTTTTTATGTTTTAATCTATTTCTAGGTTTTTTCATGGATTTTAGTGATTTTAGGAGCTTTTGTAGTATTTATGATTTTAGGGTCATTATAATTTTTTGGGTTTGTAGGAGTTTTTTGGATTTTAGGATTGTTTTTGGGATTTAGGGTTTTTTGGTATTTAGGGCCTTTTAGGGATTTTAATTTTTTTATGTGCTTTAGGTGTTTTTTTGGTGTTTTAGGATATTTTTATTCTTTTAGGGTCTCTTAGGGTTTTATACCATGTTGTAGGGTTATTTTTTGGATTTGGGTTTTTAATGTATTTTAGGGGATTCATGGGTTTTAATGTTTTTAAATGTTTTTAAGATTTTCAGGGGTTTTAAGGTCCTTATGGATTTTAGTGTTTTTTTGGTTATTTTGGGTTTTCATTGGGTTTGTGGTTTTCTTTTGGTTTATATGGTTTTTACGGGTTTTAGGGATTTTTAGTGTTTTAGGGATTTTAGGGTTTTAAGGTTTTTAGGGTGTTTTAGGGATTTTAGTTCAATAAGGATTTTTAGGGGGTTTTTGAAATTTAGTTATATTTTATTGATTTTTTGGTTTTTTTGGGGGTTTTAGGGGCTTGGCGGTTCATTTTGTTTATTATAGATTTTAGGGGTTTTAGGATTTTATATTGTTTTATGGGGTCTTCATCCCTTTTAGAGGTGTAGGAAGTTTTTTTTGACTTTTAGGGGTTTTAGGGGTGTTCTAGGGTTTATAATGTTTTATTAGGGGTTTTATGAATTTTTACGATTTATAGGGTTTTTAGGACCCTTTTATGCCAATTAGAGTTCATTTAGACTTTTATGGTTCTTTTCCAATTTTTTGGGGTTTATATTTTTTAGTGTTTTTAGTGTTTTCTGGGTTTAAAGGGATTTTATGAGTATTTTGGATTTTTTAGAGTTTTTAAGGGATTTGAAGGGAATTGAAAGGTTTAAAAGTCCTATGTCGTTTTCGGGGATTTGGGGGGGTTTGGGGTTTTTACAAAGTATTAATGGGTTTTTAGGTATTTAGGGTTTTATGATTTTTTATAGTTTTTATTGTTTTTAGGTGTTTTTAGGTTTTTAGGTTTTTAGGGTTTTGGGTGTTTTTTATGGGTTATAGTGTTATCATTTTTATAGATTATTTTGTGTTTTTGTGTCTTTTGAGTTTTTATAGTCTTTTGGGGGTTTCAGGGTTTTCAGCGTCATTTAAGGGATTTTTGGATCTTTTCTGGGTTATTTGGGTTTTAGTGTCTACGATTTTTATGTTTTTTTGTTCTTTTTTAGTCTACTTAGAGTTTTTGTGTGTTTTTATAAATTTATGGGTTTTATGGGTTTTATGAATTTTTAAGGATTTTTATTGTTTTTAGTGGTCTTTTGAATTTAAGAATTTTTATTATTTTTAGTTATTTTCAACTGGTTTTAAGGGATTTAGGGTTTTTAGAGTAATTTTAGGTTTTTAGGCTATTGTATAGTTTTTAGCCATTTTTAGAGTTTTTATTTATTTTAAATTTTATGGTTTTTATGTTTTTTATGGTAATTAGGGTTTTTTTGGGGTTTTAATGATTTTTAGGGTTTTATTTTTTTTGATTTTTTCATTTTTTAGGTTTTTGGAGTTTTAAATGGTTTTTAGGTCTATTTGGTTTTGAGGGTATTTTAGGGTGGGGGTATGTTATTTTAGTGTTTCCGTATTTTTTTTAACATTTTTAGGGTTTTAGTGTTATAGGGGTTTTAGGGGATTTTTTCGGGTTTGTAGGGGTTTATAGGGGTTTTATGGGATTTTAGAGTTTCTAGGGGTTTTAGTGTTTTTATAGTTATTGGGGGGGGGGGGGGTTTATACTTTTAGGTATTTTTAGGTTTTTAAGAGTTTTAGTGTTTTTAGGAGTTTTAGAGTATTTTAGTCTATTCTCGGGCCTTTTAGATTTTTCTGGGTCTTCTTAGGGAATTTTGGTCTTTTTTCCGGTTTTTTGGATTTTCTCTGGGGTTTTTGGGTTTCCTATGATGTTTAGGATTTTTTTAGTGTTTTGGGAAATGGAAGGCTCGGGTCTAGGCTATTCCTGGAACCCCCCAAAATTTATTGAATGAAAAGACACAAAGAACTGCAGACAAGGGAGGGGAGGGGTCAAACGACCTACACCCAAAAACCCTTTACAACCCCAACCCAAAGACACAAAAAATAAAATCAAAAGAAAACAGAGAAGGAAAGGAAATCAAAATTTAGGGTTTTTGGGGTATTATGGTTATTTAAATTTTTTTATGTTATGGGGGGTTTTAGGGTTTAAATGGTCATTTTGGATCATTTAGTGCCTTTTTGGGTTTTAGGGTATCTTTCTAGTTTTTTGGGTTTAAGGGTCTTCTTATGGGTTTTTGGGTCATGTTAGGGTTTTTTTTGGGTTTTAGGGTCATTATGAATTTTTTATTTTTTATATATTGTTTACTATTTTTAGGGGTTTTAATGGTTTTTAGGTGTTTTAAAGGGTTTTAGAAGTTTTTGGGATTTTTAGGGTTACGTTGTTTTGAGAGGTTTTTATCTTTGTTTGGTTTTTAGGGGTTTAGGGTTTTTAGGTTCTTAGGGTTTTGAAGTGTTCTTTTAGTTTTTAGGGGTTTGGGGGTTTTTTAGTGTTTTATGTGCATTTTATGTTTTAGGTGCTTTTATAGTTTGTTAATTACTTTAATAGGTTTTTATGATTTTTATGTCCTTTTAGGGTATAGGGTTTAGGGTGTAGTGTTTACGGTTTTGGGTTTAGGGTATAGGGTATAGGGTTTCATGTCTATCAGTTTGGGGTTATGATGTAAGCTATAGGGTTTAAGGGCTAGGGTTAGGGTTTAGGGTATAGGGAATAGTTTATGTATTTTTTGGTTTTTTATTGTTTTCTGGTTTTTAGGGTTGTTTGGTTTTTTAGGATTTTTAGTGTTTTTGGTGTTCTTATAGTCTTTTTTATAGTTTATGGGTCTCCTTGGTTTTTAGAGTTTTAAGGGGGGGTAAATTTTGGGTTTTTAGGGATTTTCAAAGGGTGTTTGAGGTTTTTTATGATTGTCGTGGTTTATAGAGTTTGCCAAGACAAAATACCAAATAATGTCAAAATTGACATAAATGAGTTTTTTAAAAAAAATACTATATTATTAATTGAAATAATATTCCTAAAAATTTAATATTTTGAAAAAAGACTTAGATAAGGTTATATATATGAATAATGAACCACTTTGGATTCTACTAGATTTTTATAGTATGTTTATTAACCATTTATTATAATAATACCAGAATTCATTGTAAAAGTAGAACTATTTAACTAAGTGTTAAATCTAGAAGATAAGGTTAATATGGTGACCTAAACCTATCTAAAACCTAGTGGTCGAGAGGTTTTCTACCTATCCCCACAATAGCCTCTAAATAAATCATTTTCGATCCATTATAAATCGAATTATATTGCATAATAAAATAATATTTCAAGCTTTTCCTAAAGTGACCCTCACCTCTATTATAAAAGGGTACTTCCCCTTCTCTCAAAATAACGCCTCCAAATCCATTTGTCTCGGCCAAACCCAGCACAAATATCCTTCAAACCACCCTCACTTAGACCTAGAGGACTTAAATTGATCAGAATGTCAACCTAAGAAGCCCTTTTGATTAACTCAAAAGGAATCACTCTAAAAAGAGGTAATAATTTCACCACCTCTTTCAAAGTTCTTTTCATCTTCCACTGCCTATTTCGTTGTTGTTTACATACCAAAACAATAACCCTAGTACCAAATTCATACTATTATGTTATTACAAATATGGTAGAACCATATTCATTATTCTATGAATCCTATGAATGACAAGTCACTATACGTGCGTATGTACGACTTACCATCTCCACATCATGGTGTAGTATGTTATTCAAATAATTCATTATTTGGATACATATAATAATGAGTATAAACAATGTAAATAATAAATATAACTTTTTAATGGTACTTTATATATGATATACCATCCAATTACATACTATTTCACCATCAATAGATGGATATTGTCGCGCGTGCGTACGTACGGATTACAGTCTCCACGAACGTGGTAAAATTCATTCCCCATCATAACCATTCAAGAATAATTTTTATTTTATGAATAAAAATAATGGTTAATAACTTAATATTATTCTGGATATGAGTCAAATACATCCTATCTATAACAAAAATGGCTTACATAACCAAGTATATAAAGAAAAACGAATCAGTTAACACCCAAAACAATGATGGTACTAAAATACTATTAACAAAGCAATGTTACAAGATCATATATGTTATAATATTTATTTATCTGGTTATCTTATAATTTAATAATTATTATTTAACTATTATACATGAGGTTAATGTACCCTCGTTCAAGGAAATGTATCAGGTAACAGTTAATTCTACAATATCTTCATTATCCAAGATTGTTTATATTTGAGTATCTACTGGGACCTCTTTATCATCCACATCTGTGTTTCTTAAAAATGATTTACAGATCATTTTTAGTATTTCCTTGACTATGGGTTAAAGTCATGTATACCCTTTTTTTAATTTTTATGAGATTTTTATAAAGGAATCTTTTTTTCATTTTCCAATAAAGGTCTTTTATGAACTTTTCTTCAAAATGAAGGAAATAATGTTTTGTAACATTTCTGAAGGGTGCAGAAATTTTCCACCATTGTGACACCTTTGAAAGATCCCTTACAATATTATAAGAATATTTTCAAAATAAATGTTTTCTTTTAAAATTACAGGACTTTTAATTGATTCTAAAATAGAAAGAGATATTTTTCTAAAATTGTTTTGACTTCATCTATGTCAACATCCTTTGTTAGATTTTACGCTTGATTGAAGATAATTTTATATGATACAATCTTCCATATTGTACTGAAGGTTTTTTATATGTTTGACTGTCGATGTGATATTTTTATACCATTCATGGTTTATGGTTAAATTATTGACATTTCATGTGCTAGTTTTAATAGTAATTTTTATGTTGTGTTCCAACCTTTTCACATGAGGAATTCATTGGACATAGTATGTGATGGGTGGATCCCACTAAAAATCATCGATGCATAGGTATGTCTCATGAGACAAACTAGTGTCTTGGCATAATGCCTTGAAAAAATTTTACTTGTAGTCTTGGCACAAGACCTTGACTACATGGTTATGATGTTCGGCATTATGCATTCCATCAGTATGAAATTGGGTATTGATATTATATGTGATTATTCCACTAGTGGAATATCAATGTGAATAAGTAAGTGGAATTATTTGATTTATCTTTTCCATATTATGCTGAAGATTATGTTTAAAAGGATTTTGTTTTATTCTTAAAAATTTCCTTAAATGTTTATGAATATTTATGAAAGTTTTGTTGTATCGTTATCCTTACTGAGCACCTGAGCTCACCCCTTTCTATTTTTTATTTTTCCTCAGATGTGAAAAAGTATATTATGACTGACCTATATGAATAGTCTAACGGAAAGGAATTTGTTCAAAGGATTCAATGTTGTTGTTTTTTTTTCATTTTACAATGTAATGTAAATCTTACGTATGCATCTAGTACTTACAAGGCTACTAAACTGGTCAGTCTTTCAGGAATTAATCCCTTATGATCAAGCCAATGTTACGTAATAATGCCCTGAAACTAGGTAACTAGGTTCGGGGCATTACAATTGGTTTCATAGGAAGTTTAGTACAATCCTTGGAAGATATATTTTGAAAATATATAATTAAAGAACAATACCCTAAGATTTACTTTGAGGATTAGTATAGAAGAACATCCTAGAATTTTGGTATTGTAGAGATTTTGTGTATTTTCCAAGAAATACATTCATGTATAGATACGATAAGGTAGAGGTGGCTCTGGAATAGATGTACCTAGGAGTGAAAACTCTAACAAGGAGCTTCAGGCTTGACTTGGGGTATCCTAGTACATGATAACGGGCCTTGCTACACTCTTCGTTACGACACTCCAAGGGGAAATGCATAGGATAATTCGAATTTTATTTACAATCCATTATTAAGGATTTATGAGTATATACCTCTCCAAAGAAAACGTTTTTATGATTATGGATTTCATTCATAAAGTGTTCAATTTATGTTAAGTGTTTTTTATGTTTGGAATTATGTATTTTGATTCATAAAAAAATCTATTGTATGCCATTATTTAGAAATGGTGCCAAGTTGAAGAAATATAAATTGAATCAATGTACATAATCCATGTTGGGATTGACCTTCTACTAAAAATAATTATAGTGGAGCTGGTGATGCAACTAGTGCTGAACAACTTATAACTATACTAGGACAACTCACTCGGGTTATGAATAATAACCTTACCCGTATGGAGCACCCTGATCCACAATGCAGAGGATCAATGTTGGACTGCTTCATGAGGAAAAAACCACTAGCATTCATTTGGAGTTCAAATCCATTTTCAAATGAGCAATGGATATGTTCTTTAGAGAAAATATTTCATTATTTGGGGAGTAGTGAAAGAGAAAAAGTTTTCATGGAAGTTTATCGCCTCACAGGAGATGAAGATCAGGGTTGGTCATTAATTAAAAACACAATGGAGGATGAAGAAGTATAAAATATGTAATGGAGGGAGTTTAAAGAGATTTTCTTTCAAAAATTCTTTCCTCATGGCCATCGAGTGGATATGGAAAGACAATTTCTGAGTTTGAGGAAAAATGAGGTTGCGAATGTCACAATTTATGAGGCTAACATTACTAGGTTAGAAAGGTATGCCGCTGATTATATAGGTAACCCAAGGAGTAAGATTGATTGAATCTTTAATGGGTTAAAACCATTTATATTTCGAGAAATAGTCTCACAATCCTTCTCATCATATGAATAAATTGTCACATTTGATATCAAGACAGAAAATGAATTCTCTAAATCTATCGTCTTTAAAGAAATTCAAGAGAAGAAGAGATCTGCTGAACACTCATGAAAAGGAAATAAGGGGAAGAAGGGAAAATTGAATATCCATACTACAGTAAATGTAGGAAGAAATTCCATGGTACTTTCCTGAATAGAATTGGATTCTGTTACAAGTGTGGTGAAAAAGGCCACCAAGCTCATGATTGCAAGGGAAAGAAAGAGTTTATTAGTGTTTAATGAAACAATTGTAGAGAAATGGGGAATTATGAAAATGAATTTCCTTAGAGCCAATTAAACTTACCTTATAAAAGGCCAAGGGAGAAAGGCCAAGATTATGAGATCACTACTGCTCAGGTAGAAGCTCTGACAGATGAGGTGGTAGATAATTTAATTGTTTTCTCATGTTTATCCAATGTTTTATTTGATATTGGATCATCACATTGAATCATATCTTCCCAGTATCCTAAGACAATTAGATATTTCCAATTTGATTTAATAAGGTATTTTTCTGTCAAAACTCCAAAGGGTAGTATCATTGCAACAATGTTTTGTGAATCAATTCTCAATAGGGAATGTAAATGATCTTTATCTTCTAATCTCATCATCATACCTATGATTGAATTTGATATAATCCTCAGCATGAATTGGATTTGAGACCATGATGCGAAAATTTGATGTAAGAAGAAGGAGGTTGCAATTTTTGATGATGATAAAGAGTACCTTATCTTTAGAGCAAAAACGTCACTATCTGACTATTATCTATATCCACCCACAGTAGATCTACTAAATTCATTTATTTGGGAGGAAGAGAATGAAATAACTATGGATGAGGAAAAGACTGTTTTAATAGAGTACATATATATTGTACAAGTATATGTTGATGTGTTTTTAGATAATTTACGTAGACATCCTCTAGAATGATAAATTGAGTTTTCTATTGATTTAATTCCTGGTTCAAGGCCCATATCAAAAACCCCTTATAGAATGGACACTAGGGAATTAGTGCAACTAAAGAAAAAATTAGAGGAATTGAGTAATAAAGGAATTATTCACCCTAGTGTTTCTCTATGGGGAGCCCCTTTTCTTTTTGTTAAGAAGAAAGAGGGATCTATGAGGTTGTGTGTTGACTAACGGGAGATCAATTCTATAATAATAAAGAAAAAGTATCTGCTATATCACATTGAGGATTTATTCGACCAACATCATGGAGATCAATATTTATCAAAGATATACCTTCGATCTAGATACCATCAGTTTTGTGTGAAGAAAGAAGACATTCCAAAAAACAGCATTTCAAACTAGGTACAGGCATTACGAGTTTACAGTAATTCTTTTTGGACTAACTAATAAACCCTCAATTTTCATGAATCTAATTTATAGAGTTTTTAAGGAATATCTGGATGAATTTTTAGTGGTATTTATTAATTATATCATGGTTTACTCCAAAATATATGAAGATCATGAAAATCCCTAGTGCACTATTCTAACATCCCTCTTATGAAATGGATTATATGGGAAGTTTATCAAGTGTGAATTCAGGATTCAAGAAATTAATTTTCTTGGACATATTGTCTTTAAGGATAAAATCTATATTGATCCTTCTAAGACAAGAGCAATAAAAGAATGGCCAACACCAACTAGTATAACCGAGGAATGATATTTTAATTGTTTAGTATGTTATTATTGTCATTTCATCCTGAATTTTGCCTAATTGGAAAACCCATTAACCAATCTCTAACATAAAGGGGTCAAACTGGATTAGAAAAAAGATTGTGACGAATTTTTTGATGAACATAAGGGAATATTATTCAATGATTCTATCTTGATACTACCATCAGGGAATGATGGGTTTGTTATTTATAGTGATACTTCAAAGAAAGGACATGGTTTTAACCTTATGCAGAATGATAGAGTTATTGCCTATGCATCAGGACAACTGAAAATTCATGAAAAAAAATATCCCACTCACGATCTTCAATTATAAGGTGTAATATTTTCTATGAATATTTGGAGACACTATCTCTATGGTGAAAAATGTGAGATATATACTGATCCTAAGAGTTTTAAGTATAATTTCTCATAGAAAGAACTCATCATGAGGCAAAGACGATGGGTTAAACTAACCAAGGATTATGATTGCACTCTAAACTACCACCTAGGCATGAAAAATAAAGTGGATGATGCTTTGAGAAGAGAGGATCATAGAGTTTTGAATAGAATGAGAGTTGAAAGGGATCATATGTTCATTGATCTTGAAAATATTGACATTGTAATAATCATGGAAGGTGAAATATCAATACTTTTTCAAATGGTATCTAAAACATCTTTACTATAATGGGTAAAAAGTTCTTAGACTGATGATGAGTACTTTCAAAATAAAATTAAATATGTGAATGATGGTAGAATGATCGACTTCGTATATGAAGATGGGATTTTGAAATTTGGGAAGAGACTTTGTGTTCCAGGCATACCTGATCTAAAAGGTAATTGTTGGATGATGCCCATAGCTCCAATTTCTCTATAAACTATGGTAGTACAAATATGTATATATATTTGATGGAATGTTTTTGGTGGGACCACATGAAGTGGGAGATTGCTGATTATGTGTCAAGATGTTTGGTTTGTCAACAGGTGAAGGCTAGAAGACAACATCCTAGAGGAGTTATGCAACCTCTTCCCATACCTGTGTATAAATTGGATGATCTTGTGATGGGTTTTGTAAGAGGACTACCAAAGACTCCTAGAAGGAATAATGCAATATGGGTCATTGTTGATCGTCTTACCAAGTGAGATCATTTTTTTCTTTAAGTGAGGATTTACCACTAGAATGTATAGCAAGAATATATAGTATTGAACTTGTAAGACTTCATGGAGTACCCAAATATATTATTTTTGATCATGATCCCCATTTTACATCAAAATTATAGAAAATTATTTAGAAGGCCTTGGATACTGAACTTCGTTTCAGCACTGCCTACCACCCTCAAATTGATGGACAACCAAAACTTAATATTCAAACCTTAGAAGAAAAGTTGAGATCTTGATCACTTGACATTCAATGTATGTGGGATCAATATTTCCAACTGGTATAATTTTCTATAACAATAGCTTCCATTGATGAATTTTGATGGCACCATAAGAAGCATCATATGAAAAGAGATGTCGCACACTAACTTGTTGGGATTATGTTGGTGAAATAAAACTCGTAGTCCCAAAACTTTATGAGGAAACAATATAAAAGGTGAAGGTTATCCAAACCCACATAAAATTAGCTAAAAGTAGGAAAAAGAGATATTCGGATAATCGAAGGAAATATTTGTAATTTAAAATAGGAGATCATGTTTTCATGGAGGTATCTCCATGGAATGGTGTTATAAGATTTGATAAGATGGGAAAATTAAATCCCAGGTACAATGGAACTTTCAAAATTCTAGAATGAATTGGATTTGTAGCTTATCGTTTGGAAATTCCGCCATGTCTCTCCAAATTTCATGATGTGTTACACATATCACTGTTATGAAAATACATGTTTGACACAACGCATGTACTCACCTATGAAGAAATAGAATATGTACCTAACTTTTCTATTTGTGAAGAGACTGTCAATATTCTTGATACCATAGAACAATTTCTAAGAAACCAAACAACACATCTGGTGAATGTTCTATGGAGAAATCATAAGATGGTAGAGGCAACGTGGGAACCCGAGGAAATTATGATGAAGAAGCACCAAAATATTTGTATGCAGTAATATTTTAGAAATTTTGAGGAAGAAATTATTTGGAGGAGAGGAGAATATAACACACCAACCATCCATGGTACATTTCCCATTGAATAATGCAATAGCTTGCATTGTACGTAACTTGGAGTTTTAACACACCACATCCAATCAAACTAGCCGTTATAAATAGTAATAATCATTTTTTGAAAATTAATAAATTTTATTTTTCAATATGGACTACATTTTTGGATTAGAAATTTCAAAATTAGCTTAGGGTGAATTTTTGGTATTTTTTGAAAACGTTCAATTTATGATGAATAGTAAAAAACACTGCATTATTATTTTAAACTGACTTTTTATTTAAATAATTAATTATTTTAATTAAATTTATATTATATACAAATAGATATATAATACCTATATATTTTGAATGTAATTCATTAGAGTCATTTTATAATAATATTAGATATATAATATTTTATTGAACTTTTTACCGTCTTTTTCCAACCTTCTAGGTGCATTGGTAAATTTGTTTAAAACATAATTTTACTAGTTCTATGAATTGAATTTCAAAAATACAAGAAACATAGTTTACATCAGTATGTAAAATTTGGTTCATTAGGATAAAAATAATTTTTTATGAATGGTAACTTTTGACACTTATTTTCCCCAGTTACAATTAAATAGGGTAATTAAAGGTAAAAAATGATATTATAATTACCCTAAAACATGTCCTAATTCTATTGTATAGGTGTATTTATTCCAAAATCATCCTTAGTAACAAAATAAGTCCCTTTAGGTCCACTTGGATTCGATTAGAACATTTATTATTATTTTATTTAAAGAATATTTAAAAGTGTTATTTTCATTGTTTAATAACTATAGAAATTTTAATATAGAGTTATAGATAATATAAATTAAACTATAAATATTAAATATAAAACAAAAAATATTTCCTAAATAATGGTTTTTTATTTTATAATTTTTAGAAATTAAATAATTAATTTTATTTATGATACAATTAAGATGCGATAATTACCTTATTAATGAAAGATTAAAATAATGAATATTATAAATATCAAAATAAATGTAAATTTAGACTTCTAATGAATTAAAATATTTTTATGGGTTAATATGACATGTTAGTCTTGATTAAATAAAATTTTTTGGATGAGATAAAGATGTTATTAATTTCACAAAAACAAAATACAAATAGTGTCAAAATTGACACAAATGAGTTTTTTTAAAATATTATATTATTAATTTATATAATATTCAAAAAAATTTATGGTTCTTCCAAAGGACATAGATAAGGTTAGATATATCAATAATGAACCAATTTTGTTTCTCTGGGATTTTTATTGTATGTTTATTAACCATTTATTATAATAATACAAGAATAAATGGTAAAAGTTAAAATTTTTTTACTAAGAGTTAAATATAAAAGATAAGGTTAATATGGTGATCTAAAATAGTGTAAAACCTATTTTTTGAGATATTTAGACCCATACACACTGTATCCTTGAAATAAATCATTTTGGATCCATTATAAATTGAATATGATTGTATAATAAAATAATATTTCAGGCTTTTCCTAAAGGGACCATCACTTCTCTTATTAATGGGTACATATTCTTATCTCAAAATCACACCTACAAATCAATTTAGATCTGTAAATCCCTACACAAATATCCTCCTGAATACCCTTAATTTTACCAAAAGGCTTTACATTGATAAACAAGCCAACCTAAGGAGACATTTTATCAACTCAAAAGGAAACACCCAAAAAGAGGTAACAATTTCACCACATCTTTCACAGTTTTTTTTCTTCCACTACCTTTTTCATTGTTGTTTCCATATGAAAATAATAAATCAATTACCTTATAAATACCGTGATGTTATTGTAAGTATGGTACAACCATATTCATTATTCTATCCATCCTATGAAAGAAAATTCACCATATGTGCGTATTTAGATGGGTATAATAGTGAGTATAACTGGTTTAAATAATAAGTATAATTTGTTATGGATTATTTATTTATGATATATCATCCAATTACATATGATTTCA
The DNA here is from genome assembly GCA_963277665.1 of Viscum album. Taxonomy (NCBI): domain Eukaryota; kingdom Viridiplantae; phylum Streptophyta; class Magnoliopsida; order Santalales; family Viscaceae; genus Viscum; species Viscum album. The sequence continues at coordinate 2,123,442,766 of OY728120.1, forward strand.
CAATCAATAGAATGATATTGTCACTCATGCATACATAGAGATTACCATCTCCATGAACGTAATGAAGTTAATTCCCCATCAAAACCATTCATGAATAATTTTTATTTTACGATTAAAAATAATGTTTATGAACTTAATATAATTCTAGATATGAATCAAATACATCCTATACATTGAAAAAATTAATTAAATAACCAATCATTTAAAGAAAAATGAATCATTTAACACTTGAAACAGTGATACTACAAAAATATTATTAACAAAGAAAAATTAGAGGATCATATATGATATCATATATATGTAAGTGGTTCATGTATAATATAATAAGAATTATTTAACTATTATACTAGAGTTTAACATTCCCTCAATCAAGGAAATTTACACGTTAAGGGTTAATTCTAAAATCTCTTCATAATATGAGGTTGTTTATACGTGAGTATCTTCTGGGACCTCCTTATCATCCACATATGTGTTTCTTAAAAATGTATTTCAAAACAGTTTTACTATTTCATAGACTATTGGTTAAATTCATTTATACCATTTTTTAACTTTTTATGAAATGTTTATAATGTAATATTTTCGTTGTTTTCCAAACATGGTCTTTACGAACATTTTAAAAAAATTAATAAAAAAATGTTTTTTAACTTATAAGACAGGTGGATTTATTTTTTTTCATTGTAACACCTTCAAATCATCCATTACAGGATTATAAGAATATTTTCAAAAATAAATGTTTTGTTTTAAAATTACCGGACTTTTATATGATTTCAAAATATAAATATATATTTTTCTCAAATAGTTTTGATTTCATCTATGTCAACATCCATTGTTGGATTTTGCGCTTGTTTGAATCTAATTTATTATGATACAATCTTCCATATTGTATTGAAGGTTTTGTGATATTTTTTAGTATGAATGTGATATTTTTATACAATTAATGGTTTATGGTTAAAGTAGTGTCATTTTGTATGCTAGTTTTAATAATAATGTTTATGTTATGTTTCAACCTTTTCACATGAGGAATACATTGAATTTAGTAAGTGAAGGGTGGAGCCCGCTATAGCTTCGCGATGCATCGGTAGGTCTCATGAGGCAAACTAGTGTATTTCTAAAAGGTGTTGAAAAAATCTTATTTTTATTCTTCACACAAGGACTTGACTTTTGGTTATGATGTTTGGAATTATGCATTTCGTAATTATGAAAGTGGGAACTGGTATTACGTTTGATTATTCGACTAGAAGAATATCCACGTGAATAAGTAAATGGAATTATTTGATTTATCATTTCCATATTATGCTTAAGTTTATGTTTAGAAGTCTTTTTTAGTCTTATATTATTCCTTAAATGTATATGATTATTTCTGAAATTTTCTGCAATATTTTTATCCTTACTGAGAACCTAAGCTCAACCCTTTCTATTTTTTATTTTTTTCTTAATGCGGAAAAGTATATTATGACTGACCTATAGGGATAGTATAAGGGATATGAATTTGTTAAAAGGAGAAAATGTTGTTGTTGTTTTTCATTTCATAATGTAATGTAAGACTTATGTATGTGTCTAGTAATTCCAAGGAAACTAAACTGATCTGTCTTTCAGGATTTGATCCCTTATGATCATGCCAATGTTTTGTAATAATGCACCGACTCTGGGTAACTAGGGTATGAGCATTAAATTTTAGGGTTTTATTATGGTTTTAGTGTTTTTAGTGTTTTTTTGGTCATTATGGGTTTTATATTTTTAATGTATTTATATGGGTTTTAGTGATTATTTGTGTTTTTGGGTTTTAGGTGTATTTAAGGGTTTCTAGGGATTTTTAGGGGTTTTGGGTTTTTTTGGTGTTTTGGAATTTTTTTTATATTTTTAATGGTTTTTTGGATTTTTTGGGTTATTTTATGATTTTTATCATTTTCAAAGTTTTATGGTGTTTAAGGGTTTTTAAGGTTTTTTGGGTTTTTTGGGTTGTCAGTGATTATTAGTAATTTTTATGGTTTTTAAGGGTTTTTAGGTTTTTTATTTTAGGGTTGTTTTATATTTTTAATATGGGTATGGGGTTTTTAGGGTCTCTAAAGGGTTTCATAGTATTTTGAGGGTCATTAGGGATTTTTTTTATTTTATTGGATTTTAGGTATTTTAGGGTTTTTAGATACTACTTGGTCACAATAGACCACTCAAGAGGGGGTGAATTGAGTTTCCAATTAAAATTTATATTTAATAAAATATAAAACAAAATCCCCCAATTTATAAAAATTTATCGATTATTTAATATAGTAGGTATAAAATATTAATTCTTTTAATTAAAAACTCAAAATTGGGATGAAAAATAACCTATAATAATATAAATATTATTCCATGATATTTTTATTAGGTTATTACATTAAATATAAGAAATGTCATCTTTAAAAACTAACTATAAAAGTAATGATTATATATATAGTGTTAAAAACTAAATGTTATTTTTTTTAAATATATAAAACTAATAGGAAATATAAAAAATAGAATAAAACAAGAGACACAGTCTCAAAAAAAGGCCCAGTCTACTCTACTTAGAAATCAACCTCCACCAAGCAGTTTATTATACAAATAAACTGATCCACAACATTGATCAGGTTTTATATAAAAAGCTACACATAATATTTCCATGACACACAAAGACTCTTCCATGGTTTTATGTGGGATAAATGATGTAAAATATTTCGAGAGAGTGTATGTCTATAAATTTTCAATAATATAAATGATTCTGTGTTAATGAATAAATAGAGTATAATGAACATATCTCAAAATGTAAGAAAAACAAATAGAGAACACAAAATAATGTGAGAAGGTATGATGAAGCTCAATTTGATCAACATTTATTGATCAATGGTCTTTAAAATTTTCCATGAAAAAGATTAAAATGAGTATTTAGATAGAGACCATAAATGGAGAGTGTAATAGTATGATATTGAAATGTATAGAATGTGAGAAAGTTTGATCCTTCTTAAACTAATCAATTATAGTTGATCAATTATCCTCAATTCTATCCTTGAAAATATTCAAATGAGTTTTTGCATAGATTTTGTAATTGAAAAGTTTCATTGAATTTCTATGAAAACACTCAGAGTTTTAGTATGTATCTCTTGAACATGTGTATCCACACATGTCTTTTTCCGTTGGTGGAAAATTCATCTTAAAGAGAAATATTCTCTAATTTATCCATTGGAGGATATTTATAATTTAAACCTCATGCTCATTATAATCTAAAATTCACATACTAGGTAATCAATGATAGAAAATATTCCCTTTTGAGATTTTATATTATCCCACTGCTTATGTTAGAGATGGTCACTTGGTCATCACTTAATTAAATAATACATTTGATCACAGTAACTTTTTACATCCAGTTTCCATGGTCACCTTGACATGGCCACTTTTCATGGTATGTTCATTTGTTCCTATGGTCACTTATTTCCTACATGTAGTCACTTCATCTATTCCGGTTGTCTCTTCAATTATTCTTGTAGACACTAATTTTCATTATTATTTATCATCATTTTCCCTCATGTTCATTTAATTTTTTCATGTGATAGCTTCATCTCTTAATTTGGTAACTTCATTACGTCATGTGGTAGGTTCTTCTTTTCTTACGGAAACATCATTACATCCTACAGTAGGTTCTTTTGTTTATGTGGAATGATAATTTCATCTTGATGTTATAGATTACAAAAAAATGGTCCATTCAACACTAATGAATAATTTTCTCTTCAGAAACATGATATCATGGTTCATGTCATAGGTTGAATCCTTTGTATAGTCACTTGATCTTCAACATATGACAGGTTCAATACACTTAAATTCACATGAAATTCAATCCATGGTCAGTTCAAGATATTGAAAAAAATTCATATAAAACATAATCAAATGAATATACATTCAATCACATTGATTTTAATATTTGTTCACTTCCACACAATCATTTTACCTTCACTTTCAGTTATTTTTCTTCACAAGGTAGGTACAAACATAACTTTTTTTGTCATGTTTGGACAACAAAATGGTTGAATATCAAAAAAAAAAATAAACATCATTAGTAACATATAAATAATATGATTTAGTATTATTATAAAAATAAGGTGTTGGACTAACCCAATAATATCCCCCTTTTATAGTCACAAATATTGACATATAAAATAGAATGAATTGAATACATGAATTGAATACATCAAGTTTTCTCTATTGGTCTCAATTTTATTTATAACAATTTTTTCTCAACATTACTCCCTCCTTTGGGATTATAAAAAAGTATACTATTGGGAAAATAATTAAATAATTCTAAAAAATTAATAAAAAATGAGTGTATCATTAATATATGAATGGATTGAAAAAGGATTAAAAAGATTTCCCTTATCAGTAATCCTAATTTTTAAAAAAAATTAACCACATCTATAATGTGAGTTGTGAGTATTGGATCCATTCATTTGTAGGAATAGGTTATGGTGGGTTCGGTTGATTCAGTAGGTTATGGTGAACATTTGGAAGTATGGTCTTGGATTACCACTCACCTGGATACTAGTTGAAGGTGGTGGACTAATTTTTTAAGTGACAAGATAAAGTTGTTGGGGGTAGAAAGAGGGGTTGATGTAATAAGTAAACTATGAGTAGCTAGGATGGTAGAGTTATCAGTGTGTATGTGAGGCATTAGAAACCTGGTGAAATCCTTTACATCCCTTGATCCATCAGCCATTTCCTCAAAATAATCCTCTTCATTTTCCATTAAGGCTTTTTAAATATGATTAATAATTTTATGTTGTTCAACTTGAGAATTAAATGCTTGGTTCAAGGGGGGAATTATCGAATCACTTGACAGGGATATAAACGTAGCCTTTATTTATAACTTGGTGAAGATCCTTCTAATTTACCACTTCATTTCTCTTGGGATAGAATACATATATATTCTACAATTTTTTTATTTTTTATGATTATTTCCAAGGTCTTACCAACATTTCATTGAAAACTATAAAACACTACATCACTTATTCTTTTAAACTCATAAAAAAAGTTTTAAATCATACATTATTAGTTTAGTTCACTAAAATTAGATAGCTTAAAAGTAGAAGAAGGAGAAGGTATGAGGGAACATGAAGGTAGATCAGCTTCAGTAGATGAATGAGCAACCAAATTTATAAATATTTGATCTAGCTTCAATGTCATATTTGAATTATCTACTTCAAAAGAGGCAAATTTTCATTTCAAGTTCTCAATATCATTTCTCATTAGTTACATTTTGATTTTGAATCTTTTTTGAATATGTTAATTGACTAAAGTAACCCTTTTTTGAATAACATTATCATTTCTCCACTAAGTTTTCAAAACCAATAAATAACCCTTTCAGTACACCCAAAAAGACTTTATTGAATTCATTAAAATAATATTTAGTAACATGATCGCTTGAAGGAGTCGAAGTATGTAGACGCATAAATCGATCGTAATTTTTCTTCCACCATAAATTTCATCCTTAATCTCTATAGTCTTTCTTTCGAATGACTGAACTTTTGCATCATCAGAAAAATGAGCACCTTATTCAACATCAATAATAAATGTGTGGAAATATCTAAAAGGTGTTTTCTGAGGGTGATTAAGTTTCTTTTAGGGTTTTTTATGGATTTAATGTTTTTAGGGTATTTGGGGGTGATTAGTGTTTTTTGGGTATTTTAGGGTTTAAGGGGTTTTGTGGTATTTTTAGTGTTTTTATGCATTTTAGTGTTTTTAGGTTTTTTATTGGCATTAGGGGGTTTTTATGGTTTTAGAGTTTTTAGTTTCTTCTTGTTTTTAGGCAGTTTTAGTGTTACATGGGTTTTAGGGTCCTCTCAGGTTTTCAACATTTTTGGAGATTTTTTAGTGATTTGGATAATTAGGGGGTTTTTAGGATTTTTATATTTTTAAGTGATGTTAATGGTTTCAAGTTGTTTTTAGGACTTTTGGGGTATAAATTGTTTTTAGTGTTTTGTGGGATTTAAGGTTTTTTCATGGTTTCTACGGTTTTTATGGGTTTTTAGGTTTTGATTGGTTTCTTAAAAAAATTGTGGTTTTTAGGGGTTTAAGGGTTTATGTGTAATTTAGGTTTTGAAGGGGTTTTTTGGGGTTTTTATGTTTTTTATACTTTTTAGGTCTTTAGGGAATTTTAGAATTTTTAAGTGATTATAGGGATTTTGAGGGATTTTTTGGGTTTTTAGGGTCTTTAGAGTTGTATGTTATTTTTAGGGGTTTTATGTGATATTAAGGGGTTTATGAATTATTATGGGTTTTTAGGGGTTTTCATGGATTTTTCGAGTCTTTTTTTGTTTTAGGGTTGTTTAGGAGTTTTAATGATTTCAATGGGCTTTTATAGATTTTTTGGGGTTGTAGTGTTTTGTTTGAAATGTTTTTAAGGGTTTTAGGGTTTTTTTGGCTTTTAAGGGTTTTATATTATTTTATTGGTTTTATCATTTTTTAGGATTTTTACAGTTTTTAGTGGTTTTAGGGGTGTTTAGGTTTTCTTGGGTTTTTGGTTTTTTATGGTTTTTTTGTTTTCAGGGGTTCAAGGGAGTTTAATGGTTTTGAGTATCTTTTATGGGTTTTGTAAGGTTATTTAGGATATTTTAGGAGTTTTAGGATCATTTGGGGTCTTTTATCATTATTAGGGCCTTTAAGGGTTTAGTGTCTTTTAGGGGGTTTATGGGTTTTAAGAGTATTCAGGGTTTTTATGGGGTTTAAGCGGTTTTTTTGAGTTTTTTGGGTTTTATAGTGTTTTGATTGGTTTGTATATTTTTTGGGTTTTTATGGAGAATTTTCTGGTTTTTATGATTTTATATGGTTTACATAATTTAATTTTTTTAGTTTTTTAGGGTTTTAATGAATTTTCTTTGGGGGTTCATTTTTTTGGGTTCTAGTGATTTTAGGTATTTTACGGTTTATGGGTATTTAGGTTATTATTGTTATTTTAGGTTTTTTTTGTTTTTTTTAGTTTTCTTTTGTATTTTTGGAGTTTTATGTTTTTAATGTTTTATATTTTTATGGGTTATAGGGGTTTAGGGGGTGGGTTATGGTTTTTAAGGTTTTTTTATGGGATTTAGGGGTTTTGAGGGTTTTCTTATGGTGTTTATGGGTTTCTAGTGGCTGTAAAAATTTCCAGGGGTTTTCAAGGGTTTAAGGGGTTTTAGGGTTTTCATGGGTTTTGTTTGAATTTTTGTGTTTATGGGAGTTTTAGGGTTTTTATGGATTTTAGCCATTTTTACAGTTTTTAAAATGTCTATGGGTTTTTATAACTGTTCGGGGTTTCGGCAATTTGGAGGGTTTTGAATATGTTTTAGGGGTTTTTTAGGGTTTCTATAGGGTTTAGGGTATTTTATGGTTTTTAGTGTTTGTAGGGACTTTTTGGTGTTTTAGTGTATTAAGGATGAACATGTTTCGGGGCTAATATCCCCACCAAGCATTATTAAAAACAAAAAATAGTTATAAGGAGGATTTATAATTATGGGAGTGTATCACACCCATCATATCAGAGTCCACATAAGGCATACAACTAGACGCTATAACAATTGTCCACAATAAGCTCTATTCCTCAATTGACTTTTTGGAGAGTGAATATACCCCCGAGTTGGGTGTTTTGTGGTTTTTGGGGGTTTTATTGTTTTTTGGAGTTATTTGGGTTTTTATGGGTTTTGGTGTTTTAATGGAATTTAGGGGTATTAAGGGTTTTTAGTGATTTTTAGTAGTTTACTATATTTATGGTTTTTAGGTATTTTTCTTTATTTTTGGGTTCTTAATGGATTTTATGTCTTTTAGAGTTTTTAGGAGTTTTTTGGGTTTTTATTGTTTTTGGAGTTTTTCTGTTTTTGGTTTCCTAGGGTTTATTTAGTGTTTTTGGGTTTTTTTAGGTTTCTAAGGATTTTTTGGGTTTAAGGGTTTTTAATGATTTATTTAGGTTTTTGGTGTTTTAGTTATTTTTATGATTTTTAGGTTTTCTTATGGGTTTGTGGTTTTATTTGGGTTTTGGGGTTTTCGGGGGCTTTAAGGGGTTTTTTGGTTTTTAGGGGGTTTTGGTGTTATTTTGGTTTTTAGGGGGATTTATGGTTGTTTGTGGGCTTTAGTGGGATTTTCGATATTTTTTAGTGTTTTAGGGTTATTTAGGTATTTAGGGATTTTCGTCGGGTATTCGTGGTTTATGGATGTTTGAAGTGTTCTTTTGGGTTTTTTAGAGGTTTTCGGTTTTTTTGTTGTTTTAATATTTTAAGGTATATTTAGGGTTTTTAATGTTTTTATCTGGTTTTGGGTTTTATTTTCTTTAGGTTTCATTAGAGTATTAAGGGTTTTATTCTCGGTTTAGGGGATTTTTTATTCTTTTGGGATTTAATGGTTTTTATGGGTTTTCTGTGGTTTTAGTGTTTTTAAGGTGTTTAGGTTTTTTTTTGTTTTTATGGATTTTAGGATTTTTCAAGGGTTTTGTGGGGTGTTAGGATTTTTATGGTTTTATTGTATTTTAATTATTTTAGTTTTTTTTTAGTTTTAGGTTTTTATGGGATTTTAATGGTTTTTGTATATTTTTTTGTTTTTACTACTTTTTTGGTTTTAAGGGTTTTTTTACAATTTTTATGGTTTTTACAATTTTAATGTTTTTTGGGATTTTTTGGTTTTTAGGGAATGTATCCTTTTAATGATTTTTTGGTTTTTGGGGTTTTCGGGGTTTTTAGGATGTTTTGGGGGTTTTTACGGTTTTTACGGTTTTTAGGGATTTAATAGGTTTTTAATATTTCAATGGGTTTTAGGGTGTTTATGTGTTTTAAATGAATTTTATTGTATTAAATAGTTTTTTATATACTTTTATGAATTTTATTAAATTATAGGGAATTTAATGGTTTTAGGGACTTGTAGGGGTTTTAGGGGGAATTAGATTTTTTGTTTAAATGGTATTTAGGGTTTTTTGGGTTTTTGGGTTTTAAAGCTTTTTGGGGTTTTTAGAGATCTCAATTGTTTTTTGAGTCCTATGGGGTTTTAAGGGTTTTTTTATTTTTAGGTTTTGGGGTGTTTTTTTTGGGGGGGGGGGGTTTAAGAGTTTTTAAGAATTTAAAGGTACTGTAGGGTTTTTGGGGATTTCGAGAAATTTTAGGGTTTTAGGATATTTATGGTTTTAGGGTGTTTAAAGGTTTTAATTATTTTTTTGGGTTTTTAGTGTTTTTTGAGGTTTTTAGGTTTCTTTAGGATTTTATGGTTTTAAGAGATTTCACTTGTTTTTGTATTTTTTGGGGGTTTTGGGGTTTGTATTATTTTTCAGTATTTTTTGGGTTTTATGGTTTTTTTATATTAAGTGGATTTTTGGGTTTTTTTTATTCTTAATGTTTTTTTGGTTCATAGGGTTTTTGGGTTTTTTATGATATTCATTTTAAATGGTATTTTTGGGTTTATTTTTGAGTTTTATGGGTTTTTATGGTTTTCATGATATATTGATGTTTTTAGATCTTTAATGGTATTTTAGTGATTTTTAGGGAATTATAGTGTTTAAAAAGATTTTTTTGTTAGGTTTTTATGGGTTTTACTTTACTTTAAGTTTTTTTTGGTTTTTAGGGTATTTTAATGTTTTAGGGTTTTATAGACATTTATAGGTTTTCTGGTTTTATGGTCCTTTATGTCATTTCGGTTTTTTTGGTCCTTTAGGGTTTTAATATTATTTTTATGATTTTAGGTTTTTTTGGGTTTTTGGGGTTTTTTGGTTTTTTGTGTTTTTTAGGGTTTTTGGGTTTCAATTTTTTTTATGGTTTATTAGGGTTTTAAGGGATTTAGTATTTTTAGGGTTCTTTAATTATTTTATGTTTTTGTAGGGAATTTTTTGGTTTTAATGATTTTTAGGATGATTTATCGTATTTTGGGCATTTTAATGTTCTTAGGGTTTTGAATGTGTTTTTTGATTTTAGGTGTTTTAGGATTTTTTTTTATACTTTTAGTGTCTTTTAGGTGTTTTCGGTCTCTTTTGTGGGTTTTTGGGTTTTTAGTATTTTTAGGGGTTTTAGGTTTTGAAGGTTTTTAGGGTCTTTTGGGGGTTTTATAGTGTTTTAAGGGTCTATTATTGGGTTTTAAGGGTTTATGGTCCATTATGTGTTGTGGGGATTTGGGGTCCTTTATGGGGTTTTGGTGTTTTATTTCCATTTATTATTTCTAGTGACATTTATATTTTTTAGGGGGGTGATTTATTTAGGGTTTTTGGGGTTTTATGGCCCTTTTTTGGGTTTGACTGTTTTTTGGTCGTTTTAGGGGGTTTGGGGTTTTTAGGGTCCTTTAGTGTTCTTAGGTATTTTAGAGTCTTTTAATGGTTTAAGGTATTTAATGGTTTTTATAAGGGTTGTTTGTGGTATTTTAAAATATTTTATAGTTTTTATGGACTTTTAGCTTTTTATAGTTTTTCATGTCTTTTAGGTTTTTTCAGTGACTTATGGGTTTTTAGGTTTTATTAGATTTTTTATTATTTTTTGCATTTTTTTTTTGTTTTTATGGTTTGGTAGGGGTTTTAGGATTTTTTTTAGGATTTTTGGGGTTTTTAATACTTTATTGGGTTTTATTAATTTTAGATATTTTTGGGGTTTTAGAATTTTCTAGGATTTAGAGTTTTTATAGTTTTAGGGGGTTTCTTTAAGATATTTAGTGTTTTTAAATGTTTTAGTGGTTTTTATGATTTTAATGATTTTAGGGGTTTATTTTTTTTGGTTTATTAGTGATTTATATTTTTTATTTTTTAACGGTATTAAATAATTTTTATTGTTTTTAGTGGTTTAGGGTTTAAGGTTTTTTGGTTATTTGGGTTTAATGGGGGATTTAAGGTTTTGGGGGGGTTTATGGTTTTTGAGTTTTCTTAGGGTTTTTAGTGTTTTTAGGGATTTTAAATGGTTTTACAGTATTTTGTGAATTTAGGGTTTCATAGAGGTTTAATGGATTTTAATATTTTTAACGGTTTTTATAATTCTTAGGGGATTGGGGTTATAAATATTTATGGGGGTTTTTAGTATTTTTATGTATTTTTAGGATTTTATAATGATTTTTATGGTTTTATTGTATGTAATGGATTCCATAGGGGTTATATGTTTTTTTGTGGATTTGATGGTTTTTATGGTATTTAATTGGTTTTAGGGTTTTTTATGGTTATTATTTAGGGTTTTAGTGGTATTTCTTATTTTTTAGGGGTTTTGAATGTTTTTAAGGGTTTTAAAGGTATTTTGAGGATTGGGGGGGGGGGGTTAATATGGATTTTAGGGGGGTTTTATAGTTTTTTGGCTTTTTTGGTGTCTTATGGTTTTTAGGATTCTTATGGGTTTAAGTTTTTAATGATTTGTATGGTATCTTATGGTGTTAATATAGTTATTTAAGTTCCGTTTGGTGTTTTATGGGTTTTAGGAACATTTAGTGGGGTTTGGGGTTTCTGAGATTTTTAGGTTTTTAGGGACATTAAAGGGGTTTTAGAGATTTAAAGATTTTTTGGGTTTATTAAGGGTTTTGGTGATTTTTATGTGTTTTGAGGGGTATCATTATTTTATAATGTTTTTGGATCTTTTTTATGAATGTTTTTGGGTTTTGAATAAATTTTTGGGGTTTTATAGGATTTTTTGGGGTTTTATGTTTTTTAGGAATTTTTTTTGGGGTTTTAGTAATTTTTTTGGGGTTTTAGGAATTTTAGAGATTCTAGTTGTTAGAGTTTAAATGTATTTTTCGGGGTGTTAGGGTTATATTATGATTTGGGGTGTTATTGTTTCACTAATACTAAACACGCTTCTAACAGAGCTAAAGAATGTCTTTGTTAGTGCAGATAAATGGTATATTTATTAGCGATGTATCTATCCCTGAGAAAAGTCCCTTTATAAGTTCTAGATGAAGCACTGATAAAGCGTCCAATTGTTAGCATTTCATCTAGCACTGATAAAGAAAATTTCACCTGCTACATTATTGCATCCCTAGAAGATCCATGCAACAACCCTGTAAAATCAAACCCAATCACAATACAAAAAAGGTATATAAATAAACAGTAGAATGTATTGGAATACAATCAACACTTTCCACTATATTTTCAGTTGAAAATTTACATAAAAATCTTTACATTTATTTGATATTCACTCTTAACCAAAACATTAAACAACATATACAATATAAAAACTAGCAGACTCTTTTCAATGATCAACCTCTGCATAAAAGTACTTACCTACCTTAAAAAAAGTGTTTGTTTTTGTAAAATTAAATAATAAATTAACATTATAAAATTTTTATGTTATATAATTCTCGTATAATAAATTATATTGTCAATTATTTAATAGAATAATGATATTATCATTTAATCATGTGTCAGATTGATGTTAGGATGATTTCTACATGTCATAAATATATTATGGATCATTATCCTAATGTTTGAAATAAATCCTTACATGATTTATATGTTTTCTATGTATGAGGTTCATTTTAAACTAATATGATACTTATATTGAAAACAAACACTTCAATTCATAACAAGCACATTTCATTACATACTGACATTTAGTAGATTCGTTCACATCACAAATGAATTATGGACTATTTTCCTAATGTAAGAAAACAATTTGAGCACATTTTTTTAGATTTTTCTATGTGATATGCATGTTAAACTAAAATGACACATGTATATTGAAGTCACACAATTAAATTCATACTATCAACATCATATATTAGATTCATGTTCGGTCCATTTCTACATGTCACAAATGAATTATAGATCATTTTCCAAAATTTTAAATACAATATCAACTCTTTTTCTTGGTTTTGACTATGTGTGGTGCATTTTAAACTAAAATGAAACATATATTGAAAGCATAGACTTCGAATCATACTGACCAATTTATGTGTCATGATGACATGTTTCCCATTCCTACACCTCAAAAATAAATTTTGGAATATTTTATAAAAATTTGAAATCAATGTGTGCTTGTTTTACCTGTTTTGGTTGTGTGATATGCATTTCAAACTAAAATGAAACTTCCATATTTAATACACATACTTTGATTCATACTAACCACATTGTGTGTTAGATGGATTAGTGATTTTTTACTACACATCATAAATATGTAATGGATCAAATTACAAAAAATGAAAAAAAAAATCCAAGCTCATTTTCTTGATTTTTTCTGTGTGATATGCGTTTTAAACTAAAATGACACTTCTATATTGAAAACACATGCTTCATATAATACTGATGAAAAAATGTTTCAAATGTATATGTGTTAAACTTGTACATTTCATAAATTTATTATTGATAATTTTACTAAAATTGTAAAACACTATGATCTCATATTCATAGTTTTGGATGTTTGATGTGTGTTTTAAATTAAAATGGATGTTTTGTATTGAAAACACACACATTGGGCCATATCAACCACATTATGTGTCATATTTAAATGTGGTCAATTACTAATTTGAAGAATATATTATGGATTGTTCTAATTATGTATGAAAACAATATGATCTAATTTTATTGATTTTTCAAATGTGATATGTGTTTTAAACAAAAATGAGACTTATTTTTTGAAAACACACACTTTAGTCATACCGAACACATCAGGTACAAGATTGAAATTCAGGAAATTCATACATGTCATAAATATGTTATGGAACATTGTATTAAAATTTAAAAACAATCCAATCTTTTTTTCTTAGTTTTGGCTATTTGATGTGTTTTTGAACTAAAAAGGATCTTTTGTGCTGAAAACATGAACTTCATGTCATATTAACCACATTGTGTACTATATTTATTTAAGGTAAATTCCCACATGTGAAAAAATAATAATGGATAATTTTCATAATGTTTTAATATTATTTGATATAATTCTACTGGTTTTGTCTATTTTATGTGTGTTTTCAACTAAAATGAATCTTTTTTTATAAAAAAACACACACTTCGGTTAATATAGATCACAACATGTGTCTGATTTATGTTTGGCCAATTTCAACACATAAAAATTTAATTATTCTTCATTGTCCAAATTTTTTAAAATAATGTGAAATTGTTTTTTCAGTTTTTTTATTTGATGTTACTTTGAAACTAAAATGGAACCATTTTATTTAAAACAAACAGTTTGAGTCAAACCGAACACCTCATGTTCCTGATTGATCTGTAGTCAATTCTTACAAATTAGAAATATATTATGGGTAATTTTCCTAAAAATTAAAAACAATATCATTAAAATTTACTCATTTTTTTTATTTTAAGCGTATTTTAATGTGAAATGTAACATTTGTATTGAGAGCACACACTTCAGTTCATATCGACCACATCATGTGTCAGATTCAGGTGTGGTCATTTCCAACATATGAATAAAAAGTTATAAATTTTTTTTATAGAGTTTGAAAACCATCCAAGATTGTTTTCTTTAATTTGGCTATTTTATATGTGTTTTACACTAAAATGGGATCCTTTTATTAAAAAAACACATTTTAGGTCATATCAACCACAAAATGTCTCGGATTGATGTGTGGTTAATTGCAACATCTGAGAAATGAATTAGGGTTAATTTTTCAAAAGTTTGAAAACAATACAAGCTCGTTTTCTATTTTTTGGAAACATGATGTATGTTTTAAACTAAAGTATAAATTTTTTATTGAAAACATGCACTTTGGATCATATCAAACACATTGTGTATCAGATTTATGTCCGTTCAATTTCTATATGAGAAAAAATATTTATGGATCATTTTCTTAATGTTAGGAAACAATCAAAGATTTTTTTCTTAGTTTTAGAAAATTTACACGTGTTTTAAACTAAAATGGAACCTTTATATTAAAAAATTAAATTTAGCTCAAATCAACAACGTTGTATCTCATTTTGATGGGCAGTCAATTCCAACAAATGAAAAATGAGTTCTGGATCATTTTTTATTGTTTGAAAACGATAAATGATTGTTTTCTTGGTTTTGACATTTTGATGTATGTTTTAAACTAAAATGACAATTTTGTAATGAAACCACTTACTTCATGTCATACAGATGACATTGGGTGTTTCATTGATGTGTGGACAATTCCTAAAAATGAGAAAATGAATTATAGATTATTATCCAAATTTTTTAAGGCAATTCAAGTTCATTTTCTTGGTTTTGGATATGTGATTATTGTTTTAAACTAAAACTACACTTTTATATTTAAAACAAGTAATTTGGGTCACACTGAACACATCGTTTGTCAGATTTACATACATCCAATTCCTCCGCATGAAAAATTAATTATAGATAATTTTCCTAACATTTGAGAACAATTTATGATCATTTTAAAAAATGTGACCTTGTAAATTTGTTTTTAACTAATGTAAAATTTTTAAAAAATAATTATAAAATTAAAATGATATGTAAATTACCTAAAAAATTAGATAAAATGATGATAAAATTTAAAAAATTAAGTATTATGAAGTCACCTCTTCATGATTTCTGTATACATTCTAACACCATATATTCTTCCTAATCATTTCTAAACAAATTTATTTCCCCCATTATACATATCCTTGGGAAATATATAAAAAAGATAATATATAATCATTATAATATTAATATTTCAAACCCAAATATATTTCTATGTTCATAGTCCAAACTAGATCACAATAATATTAGGTAATCACCTAAATTTTATGTCAAAAAATATTTGGACACCTTGTACATTGTCCACTCATCTATAAATAAATTTACTTCTTCTTTTGAGAACTTAGGTTTTCTGAAATCTTAGTAATACTAATATAAAATATGCAGAAAAATGATTTAGAAATATCAAATAGGACGGGGGTAATCACCTTTTTTAAAAATATAAAATGAAAATAATAACCCCTTTTGAACTTGGTAAGGGAAAACCCATTACAAGCCTATTGGCCCAGAGGCACATAGCCTCAAAATTCAGTGGCTTGAGAGCCCAATGGTAAAAGCCATATTACAAAAAACAAATCCCATTACAAGAAAAAAACCCAAAGGTTATAGGAATAAATCCATATAATCCAATGGGTAAAGAGTCCAATGGTATAAAATCTATTTCCAAGTTCACATCATTAACCTTTCCTCCAAATGCTTTCGTGGGAAAAGTTAAAAAAGAAGGAAACCCACAACACCTTCGGGCTATGTCCCAACCAAGAACATCTTGCAACCAGCCTGTGATGACAGACTACCAGCTCATTTTCTGCCTACCTAACGTCGTAATGTACACAAATCACCATCATGTATCATGAGGTCAACACCATCACGATGATTTTCACTAACATGCACTTTTTGGAAACTGGTTTTCCACCATGTAGACGATCCGCCCAACCGCCATTACTAATGGCTCCTTGTAATCATATTCCCACCACTAATATTGCTGACCCACTAGTCAAGTGATCAAAAACTTGCTGAACAAAGATCCCACCAGCAATCAAGATAGTTACCTTTCCATTGAACGCATCCCCCCAATACAATTCATCCTTGAACTCTAACTGAAACCATGAAGATCTCTAGTGAAAAAATACCACCCCAACTAGAAAATCCCACCTTGGATGTCCAATTCCATAGAGATATAAAATTCCCACATCGATTACCATATAAGAATAGGGAAGATGTGATACAACTACCAATGATAGTGAAAACGAAATCAAAGCCTAATAGTGGTCTCGATGAACTCCATCAAGATACTTCCAAATGTATATCGCTTGAAATCGATATGATCCTGCCCATGAGAATGATCTGTCACCTGAGGAGAAGCTCCACTACACCTCCACCACCGTCAACACACCCTAATCCCATATATTCTTACTACAATGGCTATATCAGTGAGACAACTGTCCTCCGCAATGATGGCAGGTTCGCCCAAGCAAAAGGGCCACCACATACACTAGAGAAACATTGATAGAAATAAGTAAATTGTTTTGAAATGTGTTTTTATAGTTAAATATTTCTACATATACCTTAATCCATTTCCATTTTAAGTGATCTATAGGATTCTTATTTTCAATAACCAACTTCATACAATTATTTAACCTATATTTAGTGATCACTCTATCTTAAAATAATACTGGTAAACACCAAATATAACATTTAATTCAAATATTATCTATAAAAAGAATATTGAAACCTATTAAAAATCATGATAAACATCATGAGTGGTCAGTTTGATTGATATAAATGAATTGGATCCAACAAATAAATTTTTTTGGTATCTATATTTATTGAGATAAAAATATAGTGCCTCCTAAAGAATCACATAAGTAATGAAAAAAAATATTTTATATTATTAGATTGTAGAGTTTTACCCCAATAATTTTAGTGTCAAAAAGTGTCTATGGCCAATTATTTTCTTGTCCAACTCCTTATTTAGTTCTTGTTTTTGCTTATCGATTTCTATTTTCTCCAAGTTAATTTTTTCCATAGAAACAACATTTGAATTAATGAATACAAATCTTGATTCATAGTTTTTTACCTTTATATAGTTATAAACTGAATTTCTTTAGAAAATATGATTAGTTAATAAATTTAATGAATATATTAGAACATTTTTTGGGTTGATGTAATATGGATATGTACCTTATATATGTATTAAATATATAGACTCTCAGCAATTGAAACATAAGAATCTCATTTATACTCTCGATACCATCCGTGTTTATAATGATAGTTCAAAATATTTCTTAGTTATGTGTAATATAAGAATCATATACATATTATTATGTGGTATCATTATGGAGATTTAATTATAATATATATTTAAAATGGTACTTGTTGAGAAAAGGTACTCTTGAAAGGTATTTTGGTTTTCTTGTCTGATTCACTAGATTTCCATGACTTGACTATTCATTTCCCAATCATTTTTATCCATCTATAATACCATATCTCACTTGAGACCTTTTTTCATCAATTTTTTTTAATTTTATACCTCATGTATCATTATAATATAATACAACCATGATATGAAATTCAAAATATCATCATTGACCATTGTAATATCTAAATCATCTAATGGAATGGAAAACACGACACTCAACTCTTCAGCTACCTAAGTCGCCACTATCATGTGATCTTTTGGGAGTTATTTATTTTATAACATGAATCCCAGGATATAATACCCCATACCCCTTGCAACAACGTGGTGAATTATTATTGATAGATAAAAATAACATAAAACATTAACCTACAATGATTTAGTAAAATAATGTTATCGAAGTTGATTGATTAACATTAAGGATACAAAGTAATGAAAAATTGATTACCTTGGGTAAAGTATGAGGTTGAGTTGGATGAATAGCCTGAAATCTAGTGGGTCCTTTTTTTCATGTGTTAATATTTGTTCCACATTTGTTTTTCTTTGATCCTTTTCTCGTATATTGGTCCACCAAACTAAACTAGACAATAATATCTTCCAAAGTATCAATTTACACATTATATCCTTTCATCATCTAATATGTATCTTCTTGTGTATTTTTCTTCTTGAAATATGTTCATGGAGACACTCCAAAAAATAAACCTATAATGAAACCATATTTGTCTAGCCACTTCAAATATTGTGCAAGTAGTTTTTCCTCTTGTACAATCATTGTTCATTATTGTGTTAAAACCATATAAACCCTTATGAAAAAAAGATACATGTTTATGTAATACTATTAAAAAGAATAAAAAATTAATATTTTTTCATTGTTATACTTTTTACCATACTTCTTTTGGGTTTCATTTACTATTATGCCCTCCTTATTTACATGAGCCTCCTTTAATAACACATGACATGGAATGGGAGGGGCTTCAGATTTTTATTCATCAATATGCATGTAAAAAAATAATTTATTTTATTTTATATCATATACTAATTTTCTTGTTGATTTAAAATTCATAGCAATTTCTTATCTAGTAAAGCATACCCCTTACTTTATTATGGGTGTACATTAGTTTTGATGCACATTAATTATATTTATAACTCATTTTATATTTCATAAATTAATTTTTTTATATAAAATTAGATAAAATAAATAATTTTAAATGATATATTATCAACTATATTTCACATTAAATGATTTATCGTCACAAAAAATGATGAAATAATTTGAGGTTTAATTCTTAATAATGTGTTCATAAGTAAGTGGTACATTGCGATTTAATTTAACCCCAGTATCCTTAAGATGAAACTTATTAAGAAGAGTCTGGAATCCTCTAGGGGACTTTCCAGTAACCATAAAGAAATAATTCTTACAGAAATACTCTAAAATACAAAATAATATCTTCAAGAAATAATTAAAATTAATTCCAAGTTTCAATAAATAATTTTTAATAAAATAGTGAATGTGTATCATAAGGTTACCATTATATCTTCCCAATGGTTTACTTAATTACCTGATGTACATGGAGGTATGAATCTTTATCAATAGGAACATTCATCCTCATTGTGACCCCAACATAACTAATGAACATTGACTTATTGAGGTCACCAGGTTGGCCACATTGATTCTAGACAACCTCAAATTTTATACCCTTATTTATTTCTTTAATAATTTTTATCAACTATTTGTTGTTTCATCGTTCTTGTTTTTTCATCAACATATTGTTGGTACCTTAATAATTCTATAGTTTTAGCATCAACATCCTATCATTCCTAGAGATTGGTAACATCATCATGTACATAATAAATTAGCTACTTGGGTATTGAAAAATTTAATTTATATTATACTAATATAGTAGAAAAAACATAATATTATGAGGAAAAACATAGAATATTAAAAAAACTATTTAATATTCACATTAAACTAATTTTTTTTAAATGGTTTAATTTATTCATCTCCTCTATCGAGATCCCAAATCCACTATTTGTGGTCCCCTCTAAGGTAAAATATATTTTCTACAATGGGGCCTCCATGAACTAATTGTGATATCCTAATGAAAGGTTCATCCCCAATTTAAATTTTAATAGACCCTAATGTTCTTTTAGAATCTAATATGACAATCGACCAATTCTTGTTTTCTGTATCTGAGACATAAAATAAATGCACTACTTTAGATTCTATTATTAATGAATTATCCTTTCACATTCCACACGGAAATTTACATTCATGAAGACAATTTATTCAACTTTAATATCACCCTTATTTTCAACCCATTTTCAATGTAAAAACAACACTGAAATTTTCTATAATCCAACTCATATATCTATTCGATAAGGAAAAAATATGACAAATTTGAATAAATTAGATTTTTTCCCTATAACCCAATATCCACATCGCTTCCACCACAAGAATAACTCAACAATTTTTTATCGTATTTCAGTCATTATATTATTTTAAATAGAACATATAACCATTGATTACCAAAATATTGTAAGATAAAATATTTCAATTTGGTCCCCATGATATCTATTGAAGTTATCTGACAAATAAATTCCGATTTTTCAAATAACTCCTCACACATATGATATCAGAACCATCCAATAAATATTTGATTTTGTGTATTTTATATCCATACTTCAAACATTGATGGATACAAATCTCTAATAATTTATTTGTGGGATTCAATTTTTGGATCACCGTATTTACTATTATGTAAAATTTAATGTTGTGCATTATCCAGCTCTATGTTAGTAATTATAACAGCATCTCTTCCAAAAATCCCATCACCCAAAATGAATCTATTGTGACATGACTTTGGGAGATTGATTCTATCAATATCTGATAGGTAATTGGTTTATAACTCAAAATCATCTTAAAAAATACATCATTCTATAATACAACCTTCTTGATTATTTCAATTATTTACATACCCTTTCAAAATATTCATATATAATTCATTGGGATACATCTATCTATAATGGATAGAGCCTCATATTTGAACCTCTATAACCAAGTGAAACATGAGGTAGACCATTATATTAGTGAATTATGGTGGTAAGAACATTTCAAATTTTCATAATATGAGTGAAACCTCATTATTCATGATTAGAAAATTTGTTGGGTCTATAACATTAATGCACATGTCTTTGAAAAATAAGTAGAGTGTTGTTTATGTATGTTGTAATTTTTAGGTAGAATGCAATATAATATTATGGGCATCAAATCATTCATCAAAACATTATAGTGTTTTGATTTTAGTCTTGGGAACAACAAATTAGTCATTGGGTGAAAATTATTGATATTTGATGAATACCCCTATAGAACTTTTACACTATTATGTAAAATGAACATTTTCAATTTTTCTTATCTAGATAGAATGTAAGCTACTGGAGGAATAAAATTATTCCCTGTACCCTTCACTAGTGTCAACTATTCCCTAATCTTCATGTCAATCATGTCCAACCTATACTTGATTCCATGTTTTTTATAAGAACACATAGTAATGTTCCAATAACACTATCAAATACATTTTTTCTATATGCATGACATCATGAAAATATCTAAAGCACAAACCATTCTAATATGCTAATTCAAAAAAAAAGTTTTTATAAAATGATTTCATAAGGTTTTTGTAAATTGGTATGCTGAAACATGTTTCAATATATTTTACTTTAAAAAATAGTTGATCACCCATTAGTTGATACAATGTTGTGCCTTGTTTGGTATTCTCATAAAAACTATCATTTAGTATTGGTATATATTTCATTGAGGTAAAAATTTTAGATTTCCTAACAACACAAACTTTGAGATATATTTCAACTGAATAGTGTTTTTTCATTCCTAAAAAATGGGACACCCCAACATTCCATTAATTATATGGCCAAAAATATCCATATGCAGGAATTTCATTTATCACCCCCTACAATATGCACCTTGACATGAATTATTCACATCTATATGTATCACACATTATAAAAGCTATATCAATCATCAATTTCATGGCATTGATCAATGGATCCAAATATTAATCAATATCATTATTAGGTTATTTTAGTCTTGATATAAGAAGAAACAAAATAATTTATTTTCAATTCATACATAATAATGGAGGCAAGTTATAATTTACAAACATTATTGAATACTTACTGTGATTACTACTAATTAATAAAAATATAATTTATTCCCTCTATAGATAACGCAAGGTGAAATTTTCTCATCTCAAATCCACATTCAGGATACTCATAATCAATATTCTTATACTAATGATAATCTATTGGATGACATATTTTCCCATATTTAATTATTATATTTGTATTCCTTGTCAATTATATCATGGTTTTTGGAAATCCATATTGTATTTTAAACAATTTAACAATAGGAAAGTACAATTCAACATTCAAATGACTTGATTTATCTTTCTTATATTATTCCACACCAGACATATGGAACATTATGAGTGATTCATGGTCTCTGAAAGAAAATATTATATCATTTGAAAAGAATGTATTTTTTAGAGATCATACCCAGTGAACATATCATTCTTTTATACATAAATGTTATATAAGGAAGTTCATTTTCATTTGGTAGCATATCATTTAGGTTACAATGTAATTGTGTAAAACCGATGTCACACCTTCCGTATCTAGCATTCAAATTATACAACTCTAATACAGTTGAAATTGTATTGTATTTAGTACAACCAGTATACAATGGTCTTTTAGAAAAAATATTTAACTACTAAATCAACTTTGGAAAATAATTAAGGTTATCATTAATTACCATTTTCATTTCTTACATAGATTATCTAATATATTTTACCTTGGTATTCATATCAAATGATTCATAATATATCGAATCATCCCAATTGGTATGCATGTTCCGTTATACTCCTTGTTTAGTCCAACATGTATAACTCTGATCTATTGTGTTAAAAATTGAATGTTCTTCCAACTCTTACAGACTAATCTATTTTAATAAAAATATTACATACATGGTACAAGGATTTTTTAAGGGTTGTATACATACTCGATTAGAAACTTGGTGAAATATTTAACAAAATATTCATAATATTTTTTCCTATAATTTTAGTTCATAAATTTTTTGATGAATATAAATCATATTAGGTTCAAAAAAAATTTCTTTTGTACAAAAAAAGACATAAATATACCTAAGATATTTATAATAAAAGGAGAAAGTTATAGAAAATTCTAATAAGGGTAACACAACATTTGAGTGTTGTCAGTTATGATTCATAAGAAATAATTTTAAAATAGTGATACATTAGAAGAAAAAACATGGGGGTAAAAAGCTTATTTTTTGGTACCAGTTCTTGATTTGATGTAGTGTGGGACAACAAAGTGGTAATTCAAGAACAATTTATATAACCATTCTAAGTGGGTGTCCAACAAGTGGGAGGAGTTTATTTTTATTCATTTCATAACTTGGTATATTGTAGGGAAAGTGGTGTTTCATTGATAGTCTGAGTGGCTCTTTAAATTAGTGTGAAGGTTCATGTGACCATCACTTGTTTGTGAAAAATGTCACTTGTGACTAATCTTAAGATCTAGAAAAAGAAGTGAAAATAGACATCATATGGGACATTTTATAATGAACAAGTATCATTCATCCCTTGATCCTTCTTTAAATTAATTATAAAATCTTACCGATGATGGTATCCACTTAATTCATAAATATTTCGTCTCTCATTTATTCTAATTTAACTTATTTTGATACAATTTACTTCATAAATCAATGGCTTTAAAATCATTATTTCATGTATAATTATAAATCGTCTTATTAAAAAGGTAAATAAAGTGGATCTTACTCAACTGAATCAATTACAGAAATATAATAATCTAATCACCCATTATAAATAGTTTGGAATACATTTTTTTTTACTGTATGGAAGACATACCATGCAAATTATTGATTATTCCATTCCATTTAATTATGGTTTGGATATTAGAATTTTTGTAAAAATATATTTCCTCTGAACATAAAAGGACTTGTAATCATTGTATTTTGATATAGGTTCAAAGATCTTGGAATTTCATGAAACCAATGAATGAAACTATTATTAACAAATGGATTAAATTTAGATTCCATGTTACTCTATATTTAGATAGATTATTATAGATCATGTAATATATGAATACCGTAAAAAATGTTTGTACTATAACCCACTGACATCTAGTTATTTATCATAGTTTGTAAATTCATAAAATGATTTAACATAATTATTTTTCTATTAATATCCATTGACATCAATAGAATATATCATAATAATTATTCATGTAATAATATCAATGATATTTCCTTTTTCATTAAACATAAAATTTCTTAGAAGAAAAAATTTTCCATTCCACTAACACATTAATCAACCATTCTATAAATTTTTATTGTTGATATTATGATAAATACATTTGCAGTCTTAAGTAAATTGGACATTTTTTATGTACAATGATCTATTTATCCTATTTAATATTTTGTATATTTTCATTTATCTTGTTCAAATATTTTTGTTTCCTTTTATTCCTTATACATATTCCAAAATATTTAAGTATATTTTTCAATGGATAGATGTTCTATATAATATGAAAAATATTATATTACTATGTTAGAACCAGAGTGGTAATATATATCTTAAAAATAAAGAACTCTACTTTATTGTTTTTGAATTTTCATTCCAAATCTATAAAAAAATTACATCCCATCACTAGTACTATCTCACTATACACACCTATGGTTTTCTTATTATTTGATTTTTTATATGGCTTTAGAAAGTTTATATATTAAATAAGAAAATATTCATACATCCCATTAATGGGATGTAATTACTTTCATGTTTGATCAATATCTATTTTTATTTGAATATACCAATGTAATTTTAGTATCCATGAATATGTATCTTATTTTATTTAGGTTATAATACAAATAAAATGTAAAAAAATATTATGTAAAATGTTTTTTTATAGTGTTTCATTGTTATAAATAATATCCCCTATTAAACTCCATCAATACCCAATGTTGTCTTGTTGACATGTATTTGGATCATTTTCCATGTGATCTCACAATTGAGTGCCAGAAACTAAAACTGTGTACAAGGTTACATGAGATTTTACCGTGATCTCTATTATGAATATTATACATGGCCTTTAGATAATTTTCCTATGGATATAATAGTGGATTAAAAGTAATTTAATAATTATATATTACACTTTATACTAGAAGTAAATACATAAAATAGAAATAAAATTCATTTAGAATGTTTAATGCAGTTGACAACACCCAGTTGAACAAATAATTTTCAGATTATAATTCTTCTTTAAGATAATATGTTTTTCTTATAACCTAATTCCTAAAAATCCATTAATAGAATCATGAATATTTCAAAATAGTAACAATATTCTTTCACCTTTCTTCTCCCCTATCCTTCAGTTGGAAAGTTATATTAAATTTCTGTAGTTTGACATTAATTATGGTGTTCATAATTTTTCAATTCAAAATAACTTTTAACCAACAAACTAAAATTAATATATATAACTCCAAATAGTTTTGAACATATAAATTTAACTTATTTAAAATAAATTATGCCAATTTAATACCTGATTTTATACTTTAATATAGGAAATCTCGGAAAAAATGACATTATGATTTTCCAAAAAAAATTGAATTTCATATATAAATATTTAAAAATCACAATATAGAGATAAAGCTGAAAACCATCTAGGAAATGATACATTTATAAATAAAAAATTATCTTTTAAAAAATTATCATCTATAATTTATCATCACTATTGAGAGACACTTTGGAATTCCTTTAAATTAGAAACTAAATCAACATGGTCATACCTCTCAAAAACATCTTTATAGTATTCAAATTCAAACAATCATCTCAAATAAATCTACAACATCCAAAAATATTTTATTTTTAAAAAGATAAATGTAATAAATATATAATATGTAATTGTAATTTTTTTCAACATTAAGAATCTATAAAAATATCTTATTTGAATATGTAATGGTAAATTTATTTTATGAGTGTAACTAGAAAATAATAAATACTTTAGGGAAATGTGGTCTAATATTGAATATGTGAAATATTTAATAAAATATATTAAAACAACAATAAATCCATAAGATATATGCTCTTCCGACGTGAGGTAGTGGCCATGATCCACCATTGAAAGGCTAGGAAATAGATAATTCTATGACAACCTATACGGGGTAGTGATAGAGAGCTCATGGAATGAGATAACACTAAGATAAGGAGGAAACCAATGGTTGTGGAGTGGTTTTTTAACACAAAAACCAACACACAACATGTGAAGTGTAAAGGACCAATGAGAGTCATAGTAGGGTAAAATTAAGAACACAGTGACCAAAAAATAATGAACTCCTAGAGAAGGATGATTGATTGAGAATACATCACCATTAGTGATCCTAAATATGGAACCACGATGCCTCCGAGCAAAGATAATGTTACACTATCAAACACATCTGAACCCAAACAAGAAATAAATGATATTGGAGGATAAAAATAACATACCTTCGATTTGAGGCTTCATTCATTTTAGTGAAGGTTGTGGTGGAGTCACAACAACAATAGACTTTTATGAGATCTTGAACAATGTTTCTAAAATCTGTAAGGTTTGGATTATTTTTAAAAGATCAAGGAGGGTTTTATCAGTGCTTGCACAAAAGCAGTGATAGAGAGGGGTTCTATCAGTGCTCTAATAATAAGCTTTGATAAAAGACCTCTTTATCAGTGATTGTTTAGAACAGATAAAAATATAATTATTTTTTTATAATTATATAAATACATTTTTAAAAAATTATATATACATATATTTATAAATATAAAATTTTATAAATATTTTAAATATACATTTATAAATAAATATTTATGTTAATAAAGTTGTAATTATTTATTTATAATTATAAATATATTTATATCATTATATATATTTATATAGTTAAATATATATAATAAATATTTATTACTATAAATATAAATACTGTAAATATATTCATCATTTAAATATTTTTATTATAATTTTATAATTATAAACATATTTATTTTATTATATATACCTAGAAGGTTTTGGGTCGATCCCCTTATTAAAAAAATAATAATAAATAAATATTACATGAAATAATAATAGAATAAAGGCAATCCCACAAAAAAAATTAAAAACTACAACTTAAGCATCACCAAAATCATGATCAGAGTCATGATTAGAAGCCAACAAGTCATCACCAGACTCCCATTTTCACTAATAATTCCTTTGGTGGAAAATCTCAATGTATTTCTCCTTAATCTTCACCTACTTTGTTGTGAGATGACCCATGAGAGATCCAGAAGACCCTCCACACCCCCAAAAGGGTCCCATGCCCTTGGCCATGACATTTGGGGTGAATTCCCAGTTTCCTAGTTGTTTGAATATGACATAAATCATTATTAATAAAATCAATTACCTCAAATATATTAACCCCTTTAACACAAGATGACTAATCATACATTACCTCAGAGATATAGCCTATATTCCTTGTCATTTGAAACCGTTGATTTTCTATGTTATGATTATCATTACTGTTTCCAGAATCCATCATTTTGTGCAATGTTATATCAGCTACTATGGAAGCTTCCCTCTCAATGAGAATCAATCTATCAGAAAAATAAATGGAATCCATATTTTTGGTAATATGAGAAATATGAAGGAAAATCCCATGCCGGGGTGTAGCTAACTCTTCATCAGAAACAACATCTGATCGTAACCTTCCAAAACATGTCACATGTGCTGATTTAGGAGCTTCAACCTCTATGGATTCATCCATTTCATCATTATTATTACCATCATCATGACCAACATTTAACTTCACATCATGAATAAGGGAAATTTAATTTACAACACCACCCAGATGTTGAGATCCACCACCATCATCATTGCATACATAGACATTCTGTATGCCAGTCTATAACCGATCATCCACCAATATTTCCAATCCATCATCATCAAAAACTGATAGTTGATTCTTTCCATAAAGTTGGTTCATAATTTAACCCCCAATATCTATAGTGTATACATGATTATCCCTCTAATTGCAATTGATACCATATAGGTCATGGGAAGAGAAAATAGAAAAGCAATAGATTTTCAACAATTTACTGATTTATGCCCAATTTCCCTATTATTTGTGTCTATTTGGGGTACTCACTCTTACTCAATTATTAGATCAATATCATCACAGTTAGTGGCAAAAAAAATTCTTGTTGATCATGGTGGAACCCAAATAAACTTATACCTAGAATCCGGGATAATTTCCAAAGAGAGAAAATTTGGTTTCAGCATCAATTTTGATAGGAACACCGATTACAAGCGCAATATCATATATAATATTTGGGTGCCAAAGCATTCAGTAGAGACTAAATTCCATGACCCATATTTACGTAGAACACTTAAAAACCTACAGAGGGATGAAACCTTTTTCCCATTCCTAAAGGTGATGAATTTTGGGCTCAAGGGAAAGTGAACTGAATCCCCATGCTTTCAATTTCTTATATTCTATGGGGAAAATAATATGAAAGAATCATATTCATATTGAGAAACAACTCCAATACTAAAATACCCAAATCAGTGAAAGATAATTAAAAATCATCAAGCATCAAGGGTTTTGATCCCCTAGGTAATATCAGTCTAGAAATGATTGAGTGCATTCCTAACTTTATCCATTCGGAGAAAACTCCATCATCCACTCTCACATGGGAAGTCCACCCCTTTGGATGAATCATCCCACCAGAGGACCCCTTGAATACTGAGAAAGAATTTAGTGCCAATATGGAAGGTTGGTATTTCCTATAGGCTAACATATGAACAGGATTTCTGGAAGCCACCACATGAACAGGTGCAGCGGCTGATACCGCCATTCTTGAGAACACCACACCATCACCACTCCCAAAAACCAGTGCACGATCAACACTAGATGCCAAAAACCTACAACCATCACCACACGTCATCCCTCAGACCCATCAAAATACCCTTCTGTGAGATTCTACTTCATGGATTTGGAGAAGAATAGCTCCCCGTAAGGATAGATTATGAAGATCTTTAGCAACATTGTTGGTTTCCAGAACTACAGATCTAGAAGTCCCAAAAATACAAGATCCCCACTCTAGACCTGATCATCAGTCCAGATTTGATGAACGAAGATACACTTAGCATCGAGGGATTCTGTATATCTAGAAACTTTGACTATGACCTTCGCAATATGTAATGGCTGTAGCCTTTGCTTCATCTCTGACCAGTCGGTGAGGGTAGGAAAAGGGATCACCTCCTGTCAAGACAGCACGCAGCTAGGCTCTATTTCATTATATATATTTATATCATTATATATATATATCCTAAATATATATAAATATAGATATAGATATAGTAATAATAAAAATTATATAAATTTTTTTATTATAATTTTATAATTATTTAAATATTTAAATATTTATTTTTAATTATATAAATTTTTTTACAATATATATATATATTTATAACTATAAATATATAATTATATATATATTGTAAATATAAATTTATAAATAGTTTTATTTATAAATATTTGTTTACAAATATATTTTTAACATTATTAATGAATATATAATCTTAATTCCATGCATTTTAAAAACGATTTAAATTGAATAAGTAAAAAATAGTACACTTTAATGATAATGAAAAATGATAAAATTTATTAATTAAATAAACTATAAAAAATAAGGATATATATTGAAATGAATATGAATACATATTGAAAATATTATGAAATTGTAAATGAATATTTATAAATAAATATTATAAAATGATTAAATTCCACAAAAATAAAAAATAAATCATATTAAAAATGAAGAAATAATACTTACTGTAGTAATTTTAAAAATAAATAAATAAAAAATTCTGAATAAAAACTCAATTTATTAAGTATATTATTATTTGTGATGAAAAACATTGGGTGCTTGATGATTAATTGTAAGGGGTTGAATTTTGTACAATCACTTACAACGAGAGCACCATTTTCAAATAGTCTCCAATGGGATTTATTCACAAAGTTGAAACCATCAAATGACTCTCATATCCATGAAGACTCATGGACCTAAATTTCAAAGGAAGGAATTTCTAGGAGAAGATGGCCAATGACACTTAAGAACTCACATTGGTCAAGAGGATAAGAATTCATCCTCATCACACAATTTGGGGGGAATTACTACTTGTTCTAGGATTCTTTTATTGATTTAAGATATGTTTGTGAATACTTTCTTCATTCCCAAGTATGTATGACACATATCGCCCTTAATTAATGATAAATTAGGTACATGAATTGTTTTTTAATCACATGAATGTATATAAGGCTCTCCATCAATGGAGGGATCTATATGTATCTGAGGTTCCCCTTAAATAGAACCCTCTTCATACAGTGATCAATGATTCTTCAATACCTCATTATAATGATACTAGTTTTAAGCCATATGGTTTGTACGCTCTGAGAATTATCATTATCTAGGTAGTCAAAGGATGTTTTGATGTCGGTATCGAACCCTAAGATGGGCTTCTGATGTATCCTCATGAGAGAAATCAAAACTCACATAGTTTACTAAAACATTACAAGACACGTCTCCTTTTAAGGACATTCGATAAGGACAAACCCATTTAGTTTAACATCATGACACCAGGATATCCAAGAGAAAAGTTTCTAGTCAATGTTTTGGGTGGGACTTATGTTGGGGTGGCCCAAGGTAATGGGGAGAGATGTGGTCTCTAGGGTAGATGCATGACCTTACTAGGGATATAAACAAATAATAGTGGTGGTGATATGGACTTCGAAGAAATGTGTCCCTCCAGGATGGATATGACCCTACTGGGAATGTGGTCTAGAGAATATTAGTGTCAACATTAGTGTTCAGTTTTGACCATAGGGAGTCATCCTACAAATCACAGTTAGTTGGGAATCAAATATCACAATGATTAAAATGGTTTGGGGATTAAAAAAATTAGGAGGCCCAAAAGAATTTTTATGGTAGGGGATTATACTAAATAATAATCCCACTGGAGTTTTAGGATAATGAAAATTTATTGATCTCCACTAACCTCAAACCCCATGTGAGTCATGCTCGATACGAGAAAAAATAAGCAGTAGATTTTAATTTGACATGATTCACTATTTTCCACTAGTGGATGGATACTGGAGACCAAAGGGAGAGGGAGAGGGCTTTGAGTGTCATTGTCTCATATTTTTTTTGTAAATGGGATAGTCAATTCTAGTGATCTATCCATCTTCAACCCAAGAGGGATAGGATGAGAAATAGTGTTACATCCCAAAAGAAAGGTTGGGGATTTACTCTAGGAGGGATTCCCTTTCTTGGATTTTAGGTGGGTGAGGGAAGGATCAAGATGAATCCCTCATCAAAGGGAAAGACCCGTAGTTTCCATCAATCCCAAGAACTGGGAGTTTCAAATTATTTCCTATAAGTTTCGAAACCTAGTTACCGTTGGAATGTAGACTTGAAAACATTCTAAGGGTCCTCCTTGTTAAGAAAGTTACCATCATGACTCCTGTTACCATGGGAATATAGAATTCAGAAGAGACACTAATGTGCACAATGATCTAATCAATATATCATGTGGCTTTAGAAGGGGATTTCTCCTAATGTTATTAGAATGGTTTGCAGAAGGGACAATGTAGGGCCTAATGGTATTCTTGAGGTAAGTAATAGCAGTTAGAGAGTAGAATTCCCTAGGATGCGTCATTCCATGTAGCATGTTCTTATATGAGATGGGGTTCCCTCCATATATCATTTTCTCCACGGATGAGGGTACTATCTACGGAGAATTGTGCTATGTAGACTCAGATTCCCCTCTCATTTCTTTTCTATATTCGGGGCTTGGTTCCTCCGACATGGAATTTTTCTACGTGGGCTAAAGTTCCTCCTGTATATCATTTTTCTATGCGGTACATTGATCCATTCTCAATACTTTTCTCAATGAAGTATGGTGGTCCACAAAGGGGAAATCCACTTATTCACCATAGTGTGGTTCCATATAATGAATCTTGGGTTTTTGGACACCATATTAACTTATATTTTTCTATAAAGATATGCAGTGGGATTACCTACTTTGAATCAAAGGCTAAGTGTTTCATCTCTCATATGGTCTCTCCTCTAACTATCTTGGTCTTCTACTTTGGTCTCACATGGGTTTATTTTATATAGTATTACATGGACTATGTACCGTGATATAACTCACCTATGGTGGGACATAGGTCTTTATTTGTGGGATCCCAAAAAGGACCCCTTATCCTGCCAAATTTGTCATTCAGAGGAGATGGAAAATACTATCATCACCCATGAAGGATTTCTGTTCATGGGTTTGGTCATTCATAATATATGAAAATATCTATCTTCACCATATACTACATGGTTTAATTCAAAATTGATGGAAATAACATCTCGTCCCATGGAGAATTTCATTCGTGGGGTTCCACACAGAGTAGTAGTCCATGAATCTATTTTCACATTGTGGTATCACGCCTTCCATCGAGGCTTCTCCCACTTTGAATGTATTCTTCAAAATATTCTTAAAACAATTATTTTTCTTTTACATATTTATGGAATCTTTTCTTCTTACATGAAGAATTTTTTTGTTCCAAAAAATACCCCCATTGGATTTTCCTTCAATTGAGATAATGTGGAGGTGATTCAGATGAAGAAAGTGGTCCTATTTGAACTAGTTTGCAGTATGGATCAGGAACCATATATATTACCACACCTTTAAAAGGAGTCCCTATATCATTTTTCTTTTAATGTACTTCTCAGTGAACAGAATTCTTATCTTACTCTCCTCCACCGTCGGTGCTTTTGAGAAGTGTTTCTTCTTATAGGATGAACATTCCGTGTATTGAACCTTGTCACCATAGAATGGTAATTTTTTTAATCTCATGTATAGAGTCTAGATTAATCCCATAATGAGAAACCCCTAGTATGATACCTCATGAGATGAGTTCCACACATGTTGAGTGCCTTGCGGGCTGAGTGCCTCAAGGTCAAAGTAGCATCCTTTTTCAAACATTCATATACACACTTTTTGGTGAATCACGCGTAAGTTTTATAAACTTATCATAGGGAAAAAATGGATAGGTATTCCACCTCGACAACTATGATTAGGAGAAGGATTTTCATAGATTATAATATTGAATAATATCTTTGATATCAGATCATCCCTCATGACGTATTAGTAAGAACCTCATTTTACATGATCTTATCACATACCCATTTCCTAACCGACAACCAGTTTACTCATTCCAAAATTATGATTAGGATTCCACTCGACCAGTTGATCATAATCTTCTATCCTCTTGGTTTGATATGTATCTAGATCATGACCAAGTGAATATATATCTCATAGGTCTGATCATTTATGGAATAGGCCAAGATAAATTCTTTGTTCTGAATGGTTCTATGTGGACCCAAATCAACTAACATAGTCAAGAAATATCCTTAAAATATATTTTTTGAGATTATCCATCCATTTTCAACCTTTCGTTAGGTGATCCCAATGTAGGTTGGATATATAATTGTTACGTGAAGTTTAGAGGGAGATTCTCATATGGATGTTCTTAGTCATTCTATGTGCACCAAAATTATAGGGAATTTCTCAAATGAATAGTGGTTGTTAGCTTATTTCATGGAAAGTGGGTTTCTCAATATTTGGTTTACTCACCGATAGAGATATTTCATAAATTGATCATTCACTAGTTTTCAAGTACCAATACATCCCATGTATCACATGGTGAATTCAGGGTCAGCTTGTGATACATATACCAATTTGGGGGAATCCCTATTATTGATAATATTTATGATGAGTTCCTACTGGAATCCAATACCAAGGAAAATACTGAGAATGTATCTCTATTGGTGAGGGACCAACTTACCATGGTAGATGAATTTCTTGGCCATCCCCTCTACACACTCTCACTCATTTCATTCAATGGTTGGATAAAGTTTTTTCTACATGTTAGCGACCCAGGGCCCAAAGTTGGATATAACATGACTCATCCAACTCAATAGTCATGAGGTATTTAGGGTTCATACTATGATACTATTTTAGAGGGACAAAAACCACATGGGGATAAATAATCTGACTAGACCTATCAACTAATTATAGGTTGACTGAATTTTTCCCCATGTTTTTTATCAGATGGATATTTTCTTATCACGATGTCTATACTGGTGTCTAATTATATAGCTTAAAGATGATAGTTGCATTGGGGGAGGTAAAACCTATCAACATGGTTATAAAAAACCATGCTCTTATCTATGAATTTTTGTGACAAATACAGGAGGGAAGATCCCTTCATCTCTTTATCTGTCCATTTCAATTCTTATATGGCAGGGTGACAGAACACTATAGATTCTATGAGTATCATTATACCACAAAAATAACTCATTCCAAATTTCACCCTAACCTACTCAATATTTTTGTTGTTTACCTAAAGTTAATGGTCATAAATTATGTTGTCTATATATTAAATGATTTCCCCAAATTTTATTTCATACCTTATCTATCACCCTATGGAGTAGTGGTTGATGATGGAAGGGGTTCTCTAGATGAATTCTCCTATACCTTCTTGTTGTGATATGGGATTCTAAATGTTTATGTGGATGGTGTAACCATTTGAAAACCGTACAGTTGTTATAGGTTTTAATGACAATATGGATGCCTGAAACAAGTTTCATCATTACCCATCACAAGATCAAAATGGAATCACAATAATCCATTATTCATCAATTGTGGATGATGCTTATATGATAGGGTTCTGGTAAGAAAATCATTTTTTATCCCATGGGAGATTAAACTATATTATAATGGGATTACACCTAAATGTGGGTGGATTTCTATCATGATGGAGTTCTATAGATGTCAGTCTGATAGGTTTATAAACCTTCGGCCACTCCCATGGTTTTTCCTACTACAACATCTCTACCCACATCCATAGGAGGAATAAGTTCATCCCAATATTATAGGCATTTTTAGGTAGCTTCATCTGAAATTACTCCTTTTGTGGGGATTTGTGTAGACCTCTACTTTTGGATGGAACTATTGGCACTTCCACCAAGGCTAATATAGTGTTGAACAATATCAGGCATTTTGGTAATTGATTCCATCCCTATCATCTTAGTTTATGAGATCGAATCAGAAATATAGATGGGGGAATTTCCTAGATGGGTATCAGAGTTTAGAATGATCTTGTCTACCATATCTATAATCCTAGAATATATACCCATAGCAGCAGGTCAACATGGACATGATCTCGATGCCACCATAAAAAATGAGGCTTTGTAAAAATGGTCTTGGAACCAAATGGTCACTAGTTTCATAGAGACCCCATTAGTGAATGTTGCTGATATGGTGGATACGCTCCATCTAATTTTCATTAGATTGGGAACATGTGACTTTCATTATCGACAAATATATATATTTATCCACCAATTTCCCATTATATGATATGAATTGGCCGCACACAAATGAGAACATGTCCAATTTAAATACTATAATCGTTAGTAGAAAACTATGAAGGATACTGATTCTATGTTGTATCAATTTGTTATGGAAGAATCACATGTTTATGATAGGATGGTTCTACAAACTATGGAGTTATGACAATGTGATGATCACATAGCTGGTTTAAAGGAACAACTTTTATCAACAACTACAACACATGAAGCTACCGAATATAGTGGTCAAGTGATAAGGGAATTCATTAGACAAATGATATTGCTAGCGGAATATGAAGTGGGGTGAATGACCAATCTTGAGAAGGTTCTTGATGGCACATGTTAGTTAGTATCCAATCTATTAAATCGGTATGGCCGAGTCTCATTGTAAACACTGTTTCATTATTCCTCTCTTTTTTAGTAACATCTAGGAGATACTCTAGGATTAGGATGTTCTAACATTGTTCCAATTCAATAGATAAATGAAAACTCATTTTCCCTCCAGTGATTATTCTTTATCTTTTCTTGCAATTCCAATCAATCATAATTGTATAAATTTTGAAAGATAATCTCCTATGGATATCAAGTTTAATCACAACCTGGGGTAGCCAAATTGACATGATCATGTAGTGCTGTAATTTTTTATTGGGCCAAGGGACTCATCAAGCATAGTTTTTAATGTTTATTGGGTTACAAGACAAAACCTAAAAACATTGTGTCTTTTGTATTACCACCATAATTTTTTCCTATGCCTACTATGGTGTGGGATTAACAGGCATAACATCACTATTTTGGAGGCTGACCTTTGTGGTTTTTTGACCTTATAATTTTTGGGACTTTTTTTATTGCATGATTTTGTCCTAAACCATACAAAGTGTTGGTTCAGTGTTCCAAAACTTGGATTTTATCTGGGCTTCCCTTGTTAGGTTTTCTACCTGATAAGTAATGTGTCTCTTTATAGATAGTTTAAATTATTTCAAATCATACTAATGTGATTGATGTTTTAGTTCAAACCTATTTGGCCATGAATTATGGGGCAATGACTCCAGCAAGGCTTAAAATCCATGAATATACCAATATTTTCCAGGCATGAATAGGGGATTTCATACCCTGGTTTATTTATTTATAAATTAAAGACATGGATTGGTAAAAATATGCGTGGAGCAACTATAAAGTCAATTTCTATCTTGATATTGTTGGGGAATATAGAGATAAAAGAGGTATCTCCTTAGGAAATTTTTCCTTTAGTTGATTGGCCTTTTGTGTGGGTGAATTATGTAGACCAAAATTGGGAATATTGTTCATAGTTAGACAAAGGGTTCCTCATGACACTGGCCCTCCATTTATGATGGCTATGTCGTTTGTGAAAATTCAGATTTCCCAAGACCATGAAAAGTGACTTTTCAAGGTAATGAAGTCTGAAAATGATGAGGGAATCTGTAACAACTTAGACCATAAATATGAAACTACTCATACATGAATTTTACTTGTGTAAAGTATGATTGAAGAATTTTAAAGGTTAACATAATAAATCTAGGACATGGACCATGTATTTTAACATCCTTTGGCATGGAATTTTATGGGCACCCATTTAAGGTAATTTAGCTTTGATCAAGAGATAAATGATTTTCTATTTTCACGGTAGTATATCCAAGAATATTATGTAATGTATAGGAATTAAGGGGAAAGGTTGTAAGCATTAATATAGAGGATTCTAAATCATAGGTGGGATATGGGATGAAAAAATTGTTGGGGAATATAGAAATAGAAAATGTCTCTCCTAAAGATGAATTTTCCATGGGTTGAATGGTATTTTATTTGGGTAGATTATTCATTTCCAACTGAAAAATTTTGAGCATAGTCAAACAATGGTATCCTAAGATCACCAAACATCCATTTTTTTAAAGACAGGGTGGGTTATGGAGATTCAAACTTTAGCAGACACAAATTTTGGTCTATGAAATGAATCATGTAGAATATAAAAGGATCATATGATGTAAATTTTTTTAGAATGGGCATAAATGCTTCCTGTATGTAGATCAAAACCATAAGTAGTAAGGACTCTTTTTTTGATACAACTGGGCCCTATATATAAATAACATGTATCACTGAGGATATCATAAACATGATAATCAATCCATACATTGTTCTGGGAAGGTTTCCCATAAATGTTTGAATGATGCATAGGGAAGAGGTGATTTTAAATTTTGTTGCGGATGGATCGAGGACTAAAGATTTCGACATCACTACATATCCTGTGATGGTAAGAATTAAGAAATTTGAGTTCTGGGAAGGTTTTTCCATACATTAATCAAACTCTTATGTGAGGAAAGAGGAATATTTCCTTGAAAACTATATCAAGAGTGGGACAAGATGCATATTGGACCCTCCTATGTAGATCATTATCATCATGGGTATTTGTTTTTGTTTTTAATATGGTTGGACTGGCACATAAGTGTGTGGTGTTGATACATATCCTTTCAAAGCAGGAATTGTGCCTTAAAGAGTTTTCAGGATGGAATCATTCTTTTAATGTATAACTCAATAATAAGAAAAGGGGAAAATTTTATTCCATTAATGGAAAATTATTGAATACCCAGGAATCACTACATATCCTATGATAATAGGAATCAAGCTAGCCGTAGTTCTTAGAAATTGTGAAGTTTATTGACGTGTGAATTGGACACCATCCATGCAGTTTAACATCATGTGGGGAGGATGAAATCTTATCTTTTAGTTTTAGGTCTTATGGATAGGACAATATGTCATTTAAGTGATGAATTATTAGAGGCTCATCAGGACGAGATGTTCCGACATGCCTCAGATGTGAGGGGGAAAGAATAGGTAAACCATGATTCCATGGTTTCTTGGATTAGGGGAAATGATATGGGAAAACATTCCACTAGGGATTATGTAATTAAACAATGAATCTCCTAGGGATGAATTTTTATTTGGATGATAAGAGTTTTCTGTGGGAAACTTATGCAGAGACAAGTGGGGCATATTATTGTAGTCAAACATTGGTTTCCTTAAGACACTGACAATTCATCTTAAATAGACTGAGAAGGATTGCAGAGATCTAAAATTTTATGGGACATAGAGTATGACAAATATAATAAATGAATTTGAGTATTTAGGAAGAATCCAGATCATTATTGGGAATGGATTATTAATTTCCCTACATCGATTTAATTCAGATGTTGGGTGAAATTTTTATTTCCTTGATGGATCCCTGAATGAGGATATGGAATTTTAAATCTCCTACGGAGATATTTCTTTCTATATAGGATGTGAAGAATTTTTTGTTTTCTTTAACCAACATATAGGATGAGAAAATTAGTTCTAGGAATCACTTTTTATATCTTCAAAAAGAGAATCAAGCCATATGCAGTTCTTTATGATCATTGCTGTTTAATTTCTTGCAATAAGGATGTTTTCAATGATGTTTAATGTCACTGGGTATGAAATTAGGTTCCCTAATATGAAGAGTAAATACTAAAATGAAACCAATATTAATTACA
This sequence comes from Viscum album, assembly GCA_963277665.1. Taxonomy (NCBI): domain Eukaryota; kingdom Viridiplantae; phylum Streptophyta; class Magnoliopsida; order Santalales; family Viscaceae; genus Viscum; species Viscum album. The sequence goes on from OY728120.1 coordinate 2,123,481,644, forward strand.
TGGGTGTCACTACATATCATGTGACAGTAGAAATCAATCCATACGTAGTTCTCTTAATGGCCTTGGCTGTGTAGTTTAACATCATGCAGTAATGAAATCTACTGTGCCTTTTAAGATTATATAACTAAGACCACAGTAAACCTGATATAAATGGATATTCCTTGATCATATTGGGAATAACTTTCCAGAAATACAAATCCCACATGAGAAATGATCAACGTTAGAAACAAGGGGTGGAAAAGGATTACTACATCACACATGGGTGATAAAAACAAAGGATATGGGGAGTTTTGATTTCTAGGTGGATAGACTAGGATTGGAGTTCTGAGAATCGATACATATTTAATTAGAGATAGAATAAGTTCATATATATTCAAAGAACTGGATCTCTATGCATGTCTTACCCGTACAACTATAGGGGGCATTTTGGCCTTCCATTGTTTTGATTATTGCAGTTGGACCTATGATTGGAGACCAGGGAATCAATACATATCATATCTAGTCTGAAATCAAGACACACATAGTTCTGGGACCCCATTATGTCTAATGTAATGTTGTGAGGAGGTAGGTCACTCTATGTGAATGAGGTGTAATGTTGCAGTTGGGACCCAGAATGCCAATCTCGACATCTCTATGTATCCTTTGATGATAGGAATCAGGCCACATGTAGTTCTGGATGGGATCTCTCAAAGAAGGTTTTATTCATATGCATAACAGTTGTGTTTCCCATGATTTTCATCTTGGGATAATACATAGGTTCTAGGAATCTCTACATATCTCGTTGTAATGGGAAATAAGCCATATATTGTTCTAGATGAACCTAGTCGTTTAACGTATTGTGAATAGACATGGATCACCCTATATAGAAGAATAGTAGTATTGTGGATAGGCCCACTATTAGAGGTCTAGGAATCACTATGTATCTTGTGATGATAAGAATCAATCCAAACATAGTTCTTGAATGAAGAGATTCACTATGTGGATCTAATTCTCACACAGGGATAGGTGAACTCTTTCTTCAATCTACACAGATCTAGCTCATCTTCAAAGAATCAACGATGAGACAATAACACCCTTGAATATTAACATCATGATGTAAGGATTTTAATGGTCTTGTATTAATTGGAATATTGATTGTGTGGAACATTGGGAAACACAATCCCGATGTGAATAGAGGCCTTGAGGATAATGGATGGTAAGAAAATCATCTTACGAAGGGATGGAAATTTATGGGTGGGATTAATGCAAGAGGTCTTGGAATCACTACATATCCAATGATGACAGGAATCATGAAAAATATAGATCATTAATATGGAATGGTAGATGACTGATGTTGGGGGTGATTTTCTTTCTAGTGAGGAAAATATAGTGTTTTTTAGTTTAACATGATTAAGTGAGGATATTGGCATCATGTAGTATATTTTATTATGAACAGGAAATATATTTTTTACATTTTATAGTCATGAAAAAAAATTATTACACAAATTAACGTCATGAAATTGGGAAAATTTAACATGTAGTTTAACATCATTTGATCTTGATGATTTACTATGAAGTTTAACATCATGTGATTAGGAATTTTTACCATGTGATTACATGAAATACTTTTTGAGGAACCTTGCACTAATGGATGTTGTGGAAAGATGTTTGTATATTAAAATCAGAGATTAATATCTATTGGATTATACCTTATGTATGGTTTTGGGTCCCTCCAATTTTGGTGTTTACTTCGCAGGCTTCTTTCCAAGAATCAATATATTCTTTAGGACAAACACCATCTCTCATTGAGGACAGATGAGAGGAAAACGTTTTTATCAATGTCTAGTGTGATCAATTTTTAGTGGACTTCCAAATGATTCAAGGTATGAAATATTTTCTTATCTAGTCTCTCTAATTAATAAATATGTTTTTGGGATTTCTAATCTATTTATAACATATCACTAATGGAAATAATGAGTGAGAGAAATAGAAATTTGTTGTGTAGTAATGCCTCTATATCATATAATAATGAGTATGGGGTCACCTATGTGGAATTGAAGGTCATGGTCCAATAATACCACAAGGCATGATGCATCTGGTATAACTAGGACCTTTTATCCTTATCTACCATATTCTAGAGTATAATCGATAAGGTCTTGTTGAAGTCAACTATATATCCTTTAGCTGCTATGTGATCGCAAGATGAATGATTGTAATTGATGTCATATTCCTGATATTTCATCCCCAATTCATCCAAATAGAAATTGATTCCAATTTCCATATGTATTCTACGAGGGACACAAAATTTAGTGATTATGTTGGATTTCTTGATGCTTAAAATGTTCCTTTCTCCAATTTCATTGAGGGGTATATCATTATCCAACTTGTGTAAGAATTCGATTGCAATAAGAATGCACTCGAACTTATTTGTCATGGTGGAAGGATATGGTAACATGGCTTCCATTCCCCATATGAAAATGTCCAAGAGTACTTGGTTATGTGCATAACCTCTAGGGGTTGTTGAATAAAGATGACATGAACCTGATAGAAATGGAACTTTTTTGTAAATTTTGGCCATTCCTACATTATAATGGGCTATAAATACCCAGTCCTTTGAATTTGATGCTAAATATTGAATCTTGACTGATGGGATCCATAGGCTCCGGTGTGCACCTATGACATGATAACAGTGGTATTTTCTCTATCAATGCATCTAAGAAGGACCCAATCAAGGATCCTCTTATAGAGGAACATTTGCTGATTCATGCCATCATACATAATAATGATAAATTCTTTTCTCACAAAAAATAATTATCTCTTTCCAAGAGAAGTATATCTATTGGTAAAAGTTTATTTTCTTTTGGAAAAATTTTTTGAAACAAAAATCCATTTGACTAAATTGTTGGTAAAAACTATGTCACTAATAGTTATTTCAATAGGTGAAATAGTTCTGTACAATAATAATAATACAAATAGATAATATATATATTGGTAAAAGTGTTAAGAAATGGATTCATATGAGAAATATTTTTTTGGTAAGAATATTACCAACATATAATATATGTTTATAAATAACATATAAATAAAAATTATAAAAAATTATTTATAGTAAAATTTCATATTATATTTATTAATTTATCATATATAACACACATGTTTTAATTATAAAAAAGATGATTTCAACACATATTAAATCATAGAAAAATATTAATTATATTAATAATGGAATTTAATACAGAATGTATCAATAGAGAGTTGTAGTTTATTGATTCATAAAACCCCAAAAGAAACACAAAAATCCAAGATCCATCTATACATGTATATCCACCGTAACCCCACCACCCATGTCATCTCATGACTACAATCCTCTAGCACTATCATCCATTGAATGCAATCATCTCTCACCCATCATGGTAAAATAATAGTTACATCCACTAAAGATCATTCATCACCACCCCCAAGTAGTCCATTAGAAGAAACAAACCTTGTCAACTATAGTACCATTTAGGAACCTCAAGTCATTGTTATGTCACAACCATCATCTCCATGATCTACACCACACACAATAAAAATCATAAACAAATATTACTAAAAAATATTTTCATGAATTGAAACCCAAAAAAATTAAAATATAAAAAAATGACCGACATAAAATTTTCATTTTTTACTCATCATCCCTATTGTTATTTTTAGAAATCAAGTATGCTCTAGTACTAGTGAGGATTTTGAATTCATTATTATAACAAATCCTTCATCATTAATAGATATACTATACAACCAAAGATCAAATCAACAAATAATTGAAAATAAAAAAATGAATTAAATGAAAAATATAAATAAATGAAAATATAGAAAAAAATCAACATACAATTGTCATTTTTCACTTATCATATATGTTGAAATCTCATAAAATCTAGTAACCTATAGTACTAGAGAGAAACCTCAAGTTGCGGTTATAAAAAACCCATCATCTCCAATATCCACACCATTCACAACCAAAGAGAATAACCGCAAATCCATGAAAATAATATACATGAATTGAATCCAAAATATAAATAAATAAAAGTTTAAAAAATAAGTGTAGTTCAATGAAATAATACACATGAAAACATTATAGAACATTTTGAGTTTCCTAATTGAGAGTGTTCTTCAAGCTAGTGAATACATATTATTAGATAGAAAATTTAATTTTGAAATAAATCTATTCATTCTTTTCAGTTATCCTTTTCCTCATGTTGTAATATATACTAAGTTGATTTAGACTTAATTTTCATCTCAAGGTTCTAGATGTAAAATATATCATAACAGAACCCAAAAAATGAATAAATAGGAATAAAACAACAATTCCTAAAACAAAACATGAATGAAAGAAAAAAATATAGGACATACATATCCAAAATCACAACTCAGCTACCCATTTTCTTTGACTCAAAGGATATCCATTTCCTTTTGTATCCATAGAAGGTGGAACCTGTGTTTATCACCACATGATGACCTACTAGAAAATAATAGAAAAATAAGTGGAAAATTATAGAAATCATGGAAACCAAAAATAAATAGGAACCATATCATATGATTATGCTACATTTATGATTTGAACCATGAGAAGAGACTAATATATAAACAGAATAAATCCCAACTCTTTACAATAAATATTTTCAATATAAGAACCTATGGATAGAAATTGGGATGAGTTAGTAAAAATTAAATGAGAGAAAACAAAAATGTGACATCCCATTGACCCCATCACAATAATCATACTATCATATGATTTGTGAGAATGTATAAGTTCATTCATCTACACAATCTTCCAACTTATGTAAATGGTAAAATAGTTTTCTAAAATGATAAATGTATTTGGATCTTCTACCATTGATACATAAACCTAATCCAAAAATATATTAATTTTATAAATGATTCGAAATGAAAAACATCAATGAATCTAGACCACAATCCATTGATAATTCAGTCTAGTTATGAAAGAACAACACCTAAAATTAATAAGAAGTAAAATAACTCATCATAACATAGATGAATTCATTAATGAAGTAAAATAATATCTTATAATAAAAAAATAAATTTCCTAGATAAATTTTAAACAGAAAAATTTCTCGAACTCACACACTAATGTAGTACTCAAAACCTATATAAATGATTGAAATATAAAATTCATATTTGAATCATGATATGATGAAACCCCTATAAAAGTATTGAATCCATAAAATCTCCCTCAACTCTATGTTATAAGTTAGATCATGAGCTCCTGTCATGTTCTCCCATTAGAAATCCTAACCATTTTGTCTCCTGATAAGCCTAGATGCCTCACTTTTATCTTGCTTTCAACTCACCTTAATACTCCCACTCTAGAAACTATTTCAAAAACATGATTAATTATGTCCACAAATCAACTAAAAAAATCCAACCACATACCACATTAGCAACTTAAGGACCCATCATCTAAATCCTACAGATCATTACTATCCAATTTCTATCAAACTAATTCAGTCTTAGTCTAGGTTAGTATAACTCAAAAACTATTTAAATGAGTGATAAAACAATGATACAATACCTAATTTGGACTTATTTCATCTCTACACATAATCATGAAATCCAAAATACTAAAAAAATAGTTGTAGTGGCTTCCCCAATATAGATTAAGCTATCCAATTCCATTTTTAAAAAGTATACACAAGCTTAAGTAGTTAACTTAACTGGATAATGTGAATATCCTAAAATTTTTCAGTAATGGTTGTCCAAAAATAGTAGTGAAAATAATAAATTCCAAGAACATCATGGGCATATATATTTTCAAAATTTTATTGGAAGAATTGAATACTTACACATTATAGTTCTGATAAATATTCCACCATACATCGAGCTTTTGAGTAACAGATAGAAAGAGCGCATGGCCTGAAATTTAAGATAGAAAATCATATTAATATCAACAAAAGTACAAGTACCAACATTTTCCATTTAAATGGTTCTTTCCCGCATAAAATAAATAGAATACATATATTCATTTAAATTATGCATTCCAAGTGATAGTCATAGATTTCGATAACTTATAAAAAATATCTATGGATGAAACATTGAAAAGTTGAACAAAATAGATTTTAGGATAATTTGTTAATCTCTATTTATTATCCAATATATGTATGTACTTGGACAACCGTTCAATATTGTGGATATGGAAATGGTAATGAAAATGGTGGAATAATGTATAGTATTAGATCATATAATAAATTATCTATCCATCCAACTATATTATTAGCTTTGGTTGAACAGTATAAATGAAATAAGTCCTTAATAATAATAATAATAAAATTAAATCATTATATAAAATTATGATAATAATTCAAATAATAATTACAAAGGCATAAAATAGATGATGTTAGACAATAAAAAGGGAAGGATAATAATGAGGAATGAGTAGTTCGGATTCCCAATTTTTCTCAACTAACAACAAAATTTTTCATTGATATATGTATCATATGATTCAAATCAAATCCTATGGATCTGAAATTTGGAGAGACTATGACATTTCATTAAAAAAATGGGAATAGTTTATAATATATATTATTTTTATCAACAAAACACAAGCAATGGAATATTCATCTATATTCCAATGTACATCAAGGAACCACACACATAAGGGAGTGTATAAGGTAAATTAATAGAGTTTAAAATATTATGACCATCATAAAGAATATATTCTCTTCAGAATAAATTACTTCAGTTTAATTACCAAAATTAGTTTCAAGAAAATTCAATTCTAGAATGATTTCAAATATTGTGTCACACATAAAAGCACATTAATTCATGCATGTGTGGAGTAGAGACACATTGTTTTACATTTTAGAAGATAATTTAGGTGGAAATGGTTGACTTATTAAGAATTTGTGTTGATATTTGGTTTTTAAAGGGACTTATATAATGATAATCTATCTAAAGAGTTTATCTATTTGAACATGTCTTTTAGGTGTTTATAACATAACGATGATATGTATTTCCAAATTATTTGATATATACCTCCAATGTTTTTACATTGTCTTTAGTATCACACATTACTAAGATATGGATTTTAATTAAACAAATTGAGGCACACAAGTAGTATGTTTGTAGTTATATAACTAGAGTACCTCCAAAGAATATAAAATTAGAATCCTAAAATCACCCCAAAGAAAAAAAAATACAATAAAAATTATTTAATAGAAATTCCATGTAAAAACTAATTGAAATTCATTGAAAACACTAGATACCCATGATTTCAAGTGATTAAAATTTTAAGAGTATAAATTCATACCTGATAAGAGGCTCGAACATCAACCGATTGAATCAGAAATGGATTGTTTCTATGCTTCTCATAACAAGTCATTTATATAATAAAAAGGTGAAAAAATAAATCTAACATCAATCAAAATGGGGATATAGGTGATGGTGGAGACCATAGTGTGTGGAAATCAATGTGGGTGTGGGTGATAGTGATGAACTAGGCATGTGGATGTAGGTATAGATTGTTGGTGTGGAGGCGATGAGTGACAATGATGTTGGAAGAGTGAGGCACAAGGAGACAATGGTGAGGCATGCAGGAGAATTTTTGTTTTTCTTGTTTTATTTTTTATTCCATTGTAATATTTTTTTATTTATTATTATTTTTTAATTAATTTATCATTTAATCAAAGGTAAAGGTTCAATTTTAATTTTTTGCATAATTTTTTTTAAGTTTATTTTTTTTATAAATCATATTTATCTAGATTTTTTTAAAATGTCATCATAGTTTTTTGTGGTCCAATTAATATTTTTTTCTTCTAACCAAATTTATTTTGGTTAATAACATAATTTTTTAGCAAATTGATAAATGATTATTATAAAAACTATTTTTATATAATTTTTTATAGTGAATAAATTATAGTAACAGATTTATATGCTGAAAAAAAGTGTTGGTAATAATAAATAATTATAATATATCCATTTGTTGGCAGAAAAAACTACTGGTAGTAAATATTAATAACAATACATTAATCTATTGAAAAAAATGTTGGTACATAAATTTAATACTCAACAAGGTAATATCTACTGTATTTATTCATTTATGCCAACATATATATTATCTGTCACTAAATTTCTGTTGGTACAAGTCATTTTTGTTGTAGTGTCATCATATTTTCTATTTCCTAACTATGTCTTGTCGTAGTTATCCCTTTTAAAGGTAGTCCACAATGGGTTTCATCCATCTGGTGGTAAGAAAAAATGGTTAAGGGATGAGACTAACTTCATTGATCACTTATGTGATGGATTGACTAAAAAGTGGGACAATTTTGCGGTGCAAAATGTTTATGACTATTTCATACAGGTATGGATATTCTAGAGCAATGGTTAAATTTCCAAGGATTCTTCCTTGAAATTATATGGCAGTGGGAGATGATTCAATGTTGGTTCCAAATTGAATTCCTCGAATATCCCTAAGACATGGATTATTAAGGGAATTATATCATCCTTTGTGAGGGAATAGTCACTGTTGACTTATTTAATGAAAAATTCCAAATTTAATTTTATCTTAAAGATATCCACTTTTACCTAATTTTCTAGATCTATCCCTATAATGAGAGCCTAATATTCTGATTCATTGTTCACACACCCTTCTAATAGAAGGAAGGAGTAGGGTAGGACTTCCATTTCTAGATAAATGAGTATGACACCCAACCCCATTTTGATAATATTTGGGTATTCCATCCTCCTCTTTGTTTGGATTATAGATGCACTTTAAAAACTAAACTCTTAAATATAAGGGCCATATTTAAGAAATAATACTTATTAAATCGGTAATTCATTATACAATGAAGTTGTTTTTTTTTCAGGGGGTGATCTTCTATAAAATATACTAATGTCAATACTCTGATCTATTTATAAGGAATGAAATACATTTTACACTACAACAGGATGAAAACACATCATGATAGACGTCTGATCAACATCAGTTGGATGAGAATATATTTGAGTGGGTTACTATGTGAGACTAAACAAACCTCATGATACTGCTGGTACTGCCTTCATTTTTGGAATGAAAAAAATTATCACTAGACAACTATTATCGATAAATTAATTATGAGTCTCAACATCTATCATGGTTCATAAAGTATTAATGGTTGTTTTCATAACTGGTTTCATTCTTCTGTGAAATAAATGTACCCATTGATATCTCTATGTTTGTCACATGCCAAATAAGTGGTCTCCCATAGTCATAAAACATGATCACTGGTGTGTTCAAGAGATATTTCTTTGGACTATCAAATGCTTCATGATAATCATAATACTATAGATATTTAACCCCCTTTTTCATCATCCTGGTTAAGGGATAAAATTTTCTAGTAATGTTTTCTATAATGTGTCTAATCAAAGGTAAGTGTCCTCGAAGTCATCTCAACTCTATGAGGGAGAGAGGTGGTTAAATTCCAAGGATATCATTCATCTTCATCATGTATAATTTTAGGAAATTATGATCTATGATGAAGAAAGAAATTTTCCCTTTGGTTTTGATGAATGCAGACATTAAGTGGTTAATTTTTAGGATATGGTGCTAAAATTTATTGAAGATAATTTCTAGATTTTCCATGCAGTCCGTTAATTGTCAATATTTAACCACTATATCATCAATGGAGCATTAAATGAAAATTTCCATAATGTTTTTAAAGATTTGATACTGGTACAGTAGGTATGCAGCGCTGATATTATTTAGGAAAAATGGAATTTATAGTTAGAAAAACACTCTAGGCAGAGACCTGAAGGTGGTGTCTTCTTCATATTCATCAAAAAATAATATTTTATTGTATCCTAAATAATCATCCAAGATGGAGAGATCACGATATTCAGTTATTGAATCAATTAGCAGTTTGATGATTATGATTGGGAAATCATCCTTCTAATGGATCCGGATGATATCTCTGAAATCAATTCATATTTAAATTTTATCATTATTTATCTTTATATGGAATTTTATTAGTCAAACATTTTAGATATTTGACATATCGAATAAAGTTTTCTTTTATGATCTTGTCAACTTCATCCTCAATTTTGATAGTGTGTGCAAAGGGCATGTTTTTGGCTTCAAGATTATAGCCTAAATCATTCTATGGTAATAAAAATTGATAAATGGAAACCATGTGATTGAGACCCAACATTTATGATTAGTTTAAGTATTATTAATCCCAATAGTTCTTCATGAAGTATGTATATACCTCTTTCTATTTAGAATACAGGGCTTCATTGATCAAGGTTGGTCAGGGGTCTCCTTATGTAGCCATATTTATTTCTATGAGTTCATCAATGATGGTAGATAAACCCTCCTAAAATACTATACGTGAATCCCTGAGGTCCTTCTCCTCTTATTCGGCTTTCTCTTGTTCAATAGAGGGAGCTAGAAGTTGGGTAATCTATCTGGAGACAAGAGAGGATTCGATATCTTGACATTCAAAAGATGAAGTTGTTTCTTCTAATACATTTTAATGTGTGGGATTTACTTGAAACTCTAGGGAGGGTGGAGGATAAGTTTTTTCATCTACTTTGGGTGATGATACATGCATTTATTCCTCAGCTAGTGAGGCGGTTCATTCTTGGAGCTTTGAGGATGGAATGAATGTATTTTAATCTAAGCTTTCACCATTGTCAGGTGATTCATCAATCTTTAAAACATGGACTTCATGGTCATGAATGAAATCATAAAGACTGCTAGATTTGATTCTGAACATGGGATTATATGTTTGATCTAATTGATGGGTAACACGTATTTTTATCAGGATGTTTTAAGGGGTTGGTTAGGATCATTTATAAATCATTCGGTGTGGTGACCTAAGAAACACCATCAACCATGGGATATTTTCCTTCATTTTGATAGAATCCTACATCAATATAATGAAACTCATAGGACATGAATGGGGCTTCATTAGCATGAAATGTCATGATTTTTCCATTAATTTAGTATTTTATACATTGATGGAATGATGATGGGATTTTCTCCTTTTGATGAAACCATGGTATTTCTAGAAAGATATTGAATTTTGTATCCTATCAGATGACAAGAAATTTTTATTTGGATGCGTGGTCTCCAAATTGTGCCTTGATCTTGATTTGGTAAAGTTTCTTTTGCTATCTTTTCTCATATCCATGTACTTTTTGATAGTAAGGTGATAGGTTATCATCGTTGTTTCCCAGCCAGTGATGTGTCCATACTGGGATGATATTAACTCCAGGTCCATTGTCAATGAATTTTTTTTGGATATTGAAACCATTTATCCTGTCAGACACATATAGGGGAAAGATGTGTCCCTCTATAATGTCATCGGAATCTTGATATGTGAAAGAGATAACTCTATAAAATTCCTCATAATTATTCTTTGTTTGATAGACCTCAGTAGTGGACACTTCATCTTCAAACTCTTAAGGTCTTAGTAAAGCCACTTTGACTACATCCCTATGTCTTTTTGAAATATTAGGGAATCCAAGATTGATATCTTGGTCGGTACCATGGATAACTCCTTTTGGATGTCTTACTTCTAGTATAAAGGCATGCACTTCTTAGTGTGAGTATGTTATTTCACAGGAACTTCTAGGGTTGTAGTACTTTATGTGGAAAGATTGGCCCTTAAAACACTAGTTGGAGGTGCTCATGTCCTTGGTGGGTTGGTATAGGAAGGTATACTTACATGATAAGGGAGATTGAACACCCGTAACCCTTTGATTGAATTTCCAAACAGGTTGGGTAAGGATGGATTCCTGAAGTTTCATGGGGATTTTACATCTCTTATTGGTCCTTTTGAAGGGCTCTTCCATGTGTTTTTGAAACATTGACATTCCATGTAGGGAAATGGCTAGAACTCTAGTTTCTACCATGACTACATCTTCCACGACATCCTCGAATCTTGTAGCCACATTCTCTAGTTCCCAAATAAGGTGTGGGGAAATAAGGTTCTTATACATACTCATCATCATAGAAGATATATATCAAATGAATGAAATTAATAGAACAAAAGATTAACTTATCATCTCATGATGACTTTCCCTTGTTGACTATTTCTAGTAGTGTCGTTTTGTGGGGAAAATCCCATTCTATCAAATATGCAGGTATGAAGTCTGAGAGAGTCAAAACCAATTTTGAACTTGGTGAATGTTCATCATCTGACGTGTTCTCCTTGTATTTCCATCCATTCCCATTTTTAATGGCTGGATTTTGGAGTTTTGCAGGGATAATAAAATTAGCTATGTTGTAGTGTAAGTATCTGGGGGCATATTTGGTTGTTTGAACTATGACTAGATAATTCCCTGAGATTGGTTGATTATATTTTGAGTTATAAAATCATCAAACTTCTCTTCCCTTCTACAAATGAATTCTTTCTACTCATTTCCATCCTCAAGGGTAGTACTGGAAACATATGCTACTTGTATTGGTGGCGTTTCCAACTATTCTTACAAAAAATCCACCATTTTTTATAGGATGTCATTGAAGATGAAGAATTCCATAATGGTGTGCCTCGACATCTTGCGGATGGAGAAACAACCATGCTTGTCATCAAGATCTACTTGGTCGGGGCCCTAAGACTCTTGAATGTGGGTAAAATCATTTCACATAGCATCTATAATGTTTTTGAGGATGTAATTATCTTGGAATGAGTAAAATAATTTCCTTCTCTCGTCGAATTTGTTCTCCCTAGGCCCCCTTCACTCATCATATTGAGGTGGGGGTTTAGGTTGACATTCAATGTGTGTTTCATGATATGGTGTAGGTTTTGGAGTTGGGGCTGGTGCAGAGGCTAGTTTATGTGTGATGGACACCACCTATGCTTTTCCAGTTCATTTCCTAGGGACTGGTGGAATTATTCAGGACTTGATCTTAGTCTACTATATGTAATTTTTCATTCCTAGAGAAATTGCAGTGACATCTTTGAATCTTCTTGTATATTGGACAGGTATAAGAAGATTTCATATCTCACCACAATGGTACTCTATGTAAATATTAAGAAAAATTCTAGGAGAATAGGTCAGTCCATGGAGTAGGTCAGCCCTTTCTATATGAAAAGGAAACATGAGACTCTCTAGTTCCTCTGTTGTTAGCAATTTGAGAGGTTAATGATCATCATCTTTTACTACATTGATCTAAACTGAATGATGAACTAGATAGAGAGGTCTTCACATCCAATTATTGACTGAGTTGGATTTATTTTTTAAAATATATAGGTTTTACCTGGAAGGGTTATAAAAAATAATATGTGTTTCATTGATTCTTGTTTCATATAAGATCAAATCATGGGACCACAATTGGATGAAAAGTGGGTCAGACATTTTTTTGGGTCAACTGATCCATTCAATATCAGAAACACATGACTTCTATTGTTTGGAAGGGGTAGGGTGTCACTCACCCATTCTGTTAATGTTTTCTATTCTAAATGTATTGGTGTGCACCACTTCTCCATGGATTCCAATGAAGTTTCAAATGACTCGATGATGTTGATAAACCCTTGGTAGGTGTTCTGTTGAACCTGAGATTTCACTGGGGTAGTAATGAGAAGGAATTGACACACTTATTCTACAATTATTTTTGGATGATATACGACTGGGGACATCTATTGGGTATTTTCATAAACCCATTCTAGTTTTTTGTTAATGTATCGAAATATTGATATCCTTCCATGATTGGTTCTAGGTAAACTATTGGATTAGTTGCTGAGTTGGGAAGCAATTGTATCCCTGAATTAGTCACTAGAATGAAACCTTAGGGAGGTACAACTATTGTAAGTGAATATTGAGGCTCTACCCATGGAGAATACGTAGTAGGAATGGTACTTGGAGAAACCCATCATTGAGTCTCCTCCACTCCTTCATATCTTCCTCTTACAAAGTGAATCATTATTCAAGCATGAGGAGATCATCCACCTTAAGAGGGGATGTTGGGTCACATGAAACCATACATTTGTTCTTTTCTTTTATATAGATTCATTGAGGATGTAGTATGGTATTGGTTGAGAGAGCACCAAAATTAGCTAAATTATCTAGTTCTAGGTATACACACATTTGTTCATCTCAATGTGAATCGTGTTCTAGAAGGATCCATCCTCTCCTTGCTCTTATTAATCTTCATCATTTTCAGTTCCATATATAGGATTGATTTCAATTATTTTTATTGATGATTAATTTATTGTAAGCATCTCATAGGATATCAAATGATAGGAGGGTATTATTCACCCTTTACTAGACCTCTCCATTCCTTTTTTGTATCCTCTTCGAACATCTTCGTGAAGAGTGACTCTGGGGAATCTCCATGAAACCTAGGCATACACGTCTCTTTTGAGGGAAATGTGTCATGATATTGAATGATCTAGGAGACCATACATCTTTTTTACCTCCCCGGACTAGAAAATACCTATTTGAAATGATGGGGAGATTGAGGTTAAAATTCCCCCAACACCATGGGTTGGGGTTTATCCTATTCTTTTTTTGACATACCTCAGTCCAAATTTTTCAGCCTTACATGTCAATTTGAGTTAAAAATTCCCCATACCTACAAGATTGTGGTGATATTGTAATGTGGATACTACTATTAATACCACCACTCTCTTGATCCCATGCATCACTATTCAAGGATGATCTCAGTGAAATTTTAGGTCTGCAAAAAAACTTGTTTCTTCTAAAAACATTAGCAGTGCCTGATGATTGTCGTCCATTAATAGATAAGCCTTCTTAATGTTCTCAGTTTCTTGGTTCAGGTGTTTTTAAGGCTTTCTCTTATTGAACATGATTCTTTTGAGACTTATTCATGTCTTTTGTATATGGCCCTAAGGCCATCAATTTTTATTACTTTTTTATAGGACTTATTCAAGGCTGATTCTTATTTTTTTTATTTTTCATGAGTAGGGATCTTTCATTATATCCTCCTTGGAGTAATGAAATTTTATGGTGTTATTTTTATTGGGTTCTGTTGAATGGGGTGTGGGGTGAAATTCATACATCCATGTTCCCCTATCCCTGGATGTAACATCGGGTTGGCAAACAACAATTAGATGACACAACTCATGCAATTAATTATGGAATTAAAATTAAAGATCTTCACTCAAATGCTCTATTCATTGTCAACACATGGATGAGAGGTATTCCAAGTTGATTCGACGATGGATCTCTCCCAATATTTTGACATGCTACACATACCCATTATAATTCAGTAATTTTCCTTTCATGTGGTAGAGAGTTATACAGATATTTAGATGGATGTTTTGTATAAATTATTTAAATAATTCCTTTGTAATGTTAAAATGTGAAGTGGATGAGGGCCCAAATATTGTGTGTATATAATCCCTAACCAATTTTCTTCTCATGAGAAACATATCCTTTTGTTCTTTTATAGAGTCTTCATTACTTGTTCAGCCCAAAATGATCACTTCTTAAAGGTTTTCTCATAGGTAGTAGGGTAGTGGATGTATAATTGGAAAGGGAGTTGTCCAAGGGTGCCTCATAGGATGAATGTTTCCTCGGGCCAACTTTTAGTTGAGAAATAATGTATATTTACATTGATAGGTTATCTATAATTTCTATCCCCATATTTCCATGTGCCTTTGAATATAAGGGATTTCTCATATTTGACTGTGTGAGAGGAGGAAATTCTTTCTTAAATGTGATGTCACTATAGGGAGAAGTATCGTAAAAAATTCCAACTTGACAAGGACTATAATCATTATTCAATATATGTATTCAGGGAGAATTTATATAGCATATACCCTAGGTAGAACCTTTATATAAGAAGATAGAAATTGGAAGACATTTTTTTAAAATTAAATGTCAGTACTGGGAGGACCTTCATAGATAATTCCATCACGGTGAGGAATACCATCATAGGCCGATATCTGACTGGATGGAGAATTTGTACAACATATACCCTACGGGTAACATCCAGTCAAATGATAACAAGGGGATTAATTTCTTATTGCTTGATCTAATGAACAAAAAGAGGGCTATCATGAATCTAATCTAAAAATAGGATCTCATGATAGATTAGTTTCTTCCCATGAAGGAATCCATCATTAAATATGCTCTAGAGAGGACCATCGGAGCTATGGGTAACATTGTTGTAGGTAGGACCTTCATTACTACTACAACCACTCCCATTTTTAGATAATGTATTGGATGGATCCTAGGCTACCATTGATAAATTTTCATTGGCCTTAAGAACTCTATATTCCAGAAGAGAAGGGTTATGAGTATTCTCTTCATTTTCTAGTTGACATTGGTGCAATTTATTTTTAGTTTGTATCTTACAGGATAATGAGACCAATTACTATATGTGACTTACATCATATATAAGTTATATACATGTAGATCTTGTGATGATGCATGAATATACTGCTGAGATTCTATAGTTATGGAAGGGATCTTTTCCTACCCTTGTGTGACCACCAAGGTAGATCATTGTCCCCCCATTCGAATAGAAATGTTTTCTTGATCTAGTTCGCTATTTAACTCAAAATGTTGATGACCACCCACCTGGATAGAATTAGGGTTTCATATGTCAATCTGAGTGATCATATCATTATAAGGATGGGTCTTACCACATGGGGAGGTGGGGTCATGAGATTGACTCGATGATATTTCCACTGATTCAATCATGTCTGGGAAGGTTATTAATATATGGAAAGGAATTTTTTCGGAACATTGCTAATTATTAGGATGTGTTGAGAAACATCCTTGGTAGGAATGGTAATATATATCCATTCTTTTGTCAGGTCATGAATGTGGGATTTCCCTTGTTCTTTAGGTGAGATATTTTGACCATGTTCTCCAATTTCCACTATATTTTCATTGAAAACATTAGGTAATGGAACATTTATATTAATATTCATTTATTTTTTCACTATATTTAACTGAAGGTCTTGGCATGCATCTGACGTATTGTGTATCTGCTTGTAGTTTTCCATAGTATTTTCATGGGGGGGGGGGGGGGGTTATGTGAATGTATAGGAATTGGGGTCTACTCATAGTTTGCACTATAATTGGTTGAAATGATTTTTTATTAGTAATACGGATGATGGAATTTTCTTGATTGTATAAACATCGCTATCTACGATCCAACCTAGGGACTTTAGAATGCCGGACATCTTCTTGGGATCATGGGAATTATCATTTTCAGGGTGAGGATACTGATCTGCATGATGTTGATGGTTATGAATATTGGTAGGGGACCTTGGGTTGGACCCCTATGTTGATTGGATGAAGATGATAGTGATCACATCATAAGCTTCTCTAATATAAGGGAGGAACATGTTATCATGTTCTAGAGACATGATCCAAAATGGTTGGATATTTCTACAAGGTCCATCTTGTATTGGATTGGAGACCATTACTATATGGATTGCTAATGAGGCTTCATAAGATGGAGGGCCTATTGAGATACCTCCAGAGTGAGGAAAGTACCATTATGGTGGTACTCCATACCCAATTCATTCGAATCACATTATTGAAGATGCTGGGTGGGAAATGGAATCCTCTATTTCTTCTTGGACCCGTCATGTGTAGTGTTTTATGTGCATGTTAGTAGGAGCATGTGAGGTAGCATTATATTGACGATATTTCTAGTTAAAAGTTCCTGAAATATATAGTGGACAAACACATATGTGAATAACCCATCAAATTTTTATCTCTATAAATGAAAAGAAGCACCATCAATCATTATTTTGGGCCCCTTTAATTTTGAGATTGAAAGGGGCCGTACGCGGTGTAATACAACCACCTTGGTTAAGGATCCATGACAGGTTCACTATTTTGTTTGATGAAAATCATCTAGCGCTTGAAGATTGATAGCATGGGATAAGATTTTGTACAATCATTCACATCAGGTCCACTATTTATAAATGATCTCCAATAGGATTTTTTCATCGAGATCGAAACACCCAAAAACTCTAATATACATGATGAATCATGTTCCTACATTCCAAAGGCAGGTGTTCATTAGGTAAATTTTCCATTGACACTTAGGAACTAACATTGGTCGAGTGGATGAGAATTTGGGCTCATCACTAGCTTTTGGGGGGAAATTATTCCCTATTACTAGACTCTCTTATAGATTTAATATATGTTCTTGAATACATTCTTCATTCACAAGTCTGTATGATGAGGATCACCTTGAATTAATGATCAATTAAGAACATGAATGGATCTTGAATCATTTGTACGTATCTGAGGATATCCATAAATGGAGGGATCTATATTTATTTGTGGTTATCCATAAATGGTACCCTTTTCATATAGGTATCATAGTTTCTTGGTTCCATCATTAGGATGGTGCTGCTGTTAAGACATATGTTGGGTCACTATAGAATTTATCATCATCCAGGTAGATAATAGTTGTTTTGATATAATGATTGAATCCATAAGATGAGTTTCCTATGTATCCTCATGATAATAATAAAAAACCACATAGTTTAGTGCCACTTAATAGGACACATCACCTTTTAAGGTCATGTGATGATGAAAAACCCAAGAAATTTAACCTCATGCAGCAAGTACATCTAGGTTAAAGGCTCGTTGTCAATGTTTGGTTTAGGAATTACACTGAGGAATCCTGAGCGACCAGTGAGAGAGGTGGTCACTCAGGTTTTGGAATAAACATCCCAAGGATGTGACCAAATATGTATGGTTATGAAAGGTACTCCGAATAAATATGGCCCTCTGGTTTGGATATGAACTTTCTAGGAATGTGTCCAATATGACATTAGGGATAACCTGGATGCTGGGGTTGGGTCATAGGGATGATTCTTATGTAAACTAGTTAGATGGAAATCAAAACACACATAGTTTGAAATGGTTTGGGTTTACCCATTATAGGAGGCTCAATAGAATAAATAATGTTGAGGATGATAGAAAATAGGAGGTGCATTGGTGTTTTGGGATCAGGAAGATGTCATGATCTCCACCAACCTCTAAGCCCGCATGAGTCATGATCTAAGTGATAAATAAGATGAATTAATAGATCTAAAGATCACATGATTCAATTTTGTCCACTAGTGGATGGATGTTGGAGCACAAAGCGGGTGGGAGTGGGATTTGAGTGTTCTCATCTCCTATTTCCATTTTGTAACTCATATGGTCACATTTGGTGACCTATCCATCTACTACCCATTGAAGAGAAGAGTATAAAGATTATTTCCAAACGTAAGAAAGGCTAGGGATTAATCTATGAGGGATTCCCTTGTTTGAGTTGGATCCCTATAATAAAATTCAATATACTTTATGTTAACATGTATTCATAGGTTTTAATAATCATAAACTACTTATCACATCATGATTGTTCTTTTTTGTGACCAAGTATGTGATAATTTCCTAAGAGTACCTTTCAAACTAAATAGTCATAGTAGTCCTTTCATATGATGAGAATTCGAATGTTCTAAAACACTATTATGGAATATATTTTCTTTTCCAAGATGATATCATTTTAGGGAAACAAATGATACAAGCTATCATGGGTGGAGACTCATATTACATTGAGGAACCTTCTTATATTGTAAACCCTTAATAATATCTAGGAGGATATTAGGAGAAGGAGACCATCCAGTAGGAAATCCATATTATTATTTTTCATTGGATGTTCTACTTGTAGATGTGTGTATTGGTCCTTATAATTTATGAATATTATTAATTATTATTATGAGTTGCCTACTTTGATGTATTAATGAAAACCATGGTGAAAAATTTTCTTAGTGAGGTAGGATATGTTGGTCACATCATTAGTAATATTGTATTAATGAATAATATGGGAAAGGATTTTTCCCTTCTTTTTTAAAGGAATTTGATATCTCAAGACATTTTAAGGAAATGATATAGCCTAAAAAATCCATGCCTTTTTTTTGATAGGTATGATATTTTTCTATGAAATCAAAGAATAAGACATAGAGCACTTTATTTGATGGCACCAGCATGAAACATGTTTGATTAGAGATATCAATATAAAGGTATTATATTACCCAGTAAGTGTTTATATGATGTATCATGTCATTAAGGCATTAAATTATACATTTATGTGTGTCATGGTGTGTTTGAAGATGCTAACCTTGGACTTTTGTCTAATTCTCCCAATGCCACTGAGAAATTGGAATAGGTGGCCACACAGTAAGTGTATCCAAAATTTTAGTTAAATAATATATTAATATTTATTATCTATCAAGTTGAAGAAATAATATTCTTTTATGGGGTCTAATAATTATTCATGTATTCTTGAACACATATAATTTTTTAGTGATTATAATATTTATAGTTTTAATGGTGAATAAGAAGTGACATTTATTTCATAAATAAATAGTCATTATTCAAGGCCTGATAAATATTATGGAGGAATAGTAGACCATGATTATTAGTCTAGTGAGAAATAATAAATATTGATTATTATTTTTTAAAAAAATATTTAGTTAAATTTTCGTGTTAAGCACATGTTGAGAAATATTATTATTTTTATTAGTTGATATGGGGTCCCATAGGGATTAAATAAATAATAACAGACAACTATGAAATTATTTTATTTTAATCCTATTGATATATAAACCCAATTACATTATTTTACCAATAATACAATTCATTATAAATTATTTTTCACAATGGATATAGAGAATTATCTCAAGCCCTAGAGATCTCCCTTATCTAAGAATGCTCCCAAGAATGGGGAGTTGTATTCCTCTACCAAATCAAGTAGAATTATTTGGAAGCGGTACTCATGGTGTTAAATGGTGGTCAACGCAAGCGATAGGGTATTAAATGATATCACCTGGAAAATAATTCAGTGATGTTTGGAGATTCATGGAACACATGTGGATAACTGCTAGATGGAATCTACAGTTGGTTTATACAATGCAATGATAGTGCAATGAAAATCTATTTAATATTAATCAATGAAGAAGGAATTACAAAAAATTTAATTCTTTAAATAATTAAATTGATTATAAATAATATGTGATGATCCTATCTTGTTTCTGATGTGATTTTCCTTGTATATTTTCTGGGATCCAATTCCATTGATCATGGAATTTATCATCTTATAGATCTTGGTTTGATCATCGATCACAAGAAAAGAAAAAATTGGGCATTAACCATAACATGAATACACTACACCCATAACCTACAAGTGTTATCATAGTGGTAACATAATTATTTATAATTATTTAAATATCATTGACTGATTTATTCATTTTTTTAGTTCTAAATTCATGTATAATCGTTATATTAATCTGAATTAACCTATCTAATTCTTCCACCATTGTTTCTCATATATCTAATCAAGATTATTAATATTATGAATGATATAAAATCAAAGATCACATCAAGTGGTTCCAAGGTTTCTGGCCAAACAACAGAGGAGTACATGCTATTTTTGAGGTATAATTTACACACCGAGTCCCTTGAAGTGTACCTTAGATAGATATATAGGGATATAAAAGCTGTGTATATTTCCTATACGTGACACGTAAATATAAAAAATTACACATATGTAAAATATATTTATTATATTATGTATACCTTGAGACATGTTCTTGCATGTGTTCATTAGATTGGTAGGACGTTCCATGTGATGGGTTTTAATTTATATATATATATATATATATATATATATTTGTGTGTGTGTGTGTGTAATTAACAACTATGTAATGATCATATCTGTATATCATGTTTGAGTCATTTTACTATTGTTACTCTACGTGCATTTAAGCATGACATGTTACACAAAAATCATGTAATTTGTGTAATCATTATGTTGATGCAACATGTCATGAAAGTACATGATATGTCTTGTATGATGTTTATCACAAAGAATAAAAAATTATACTAGTATAATACTTGTTGGGTAGATTTTGATGGGAATTCACTGTGTTTCCTCCATGATACATTTATGTGCATAGTAAATTTTAAATAAATTTCGTTTTAAAACAATTATAATCGATGAGAATCTCAAGGAAATTCGAATGAAAATTAAGATAAATTAATTGATTCATTAATGATTATAATTAATTTATTCGATCATGATTTATCTTAAATAAGAACAAATAATAACCGAATGATGGTTTTATTAATATCATAATTTGTTGCATGCATTTGTATAATCATGAGAAATTACCGGGCCTTCATATTTGATTGGTTTCATTTCTTTTAATTTGTTATTAAATTAAATTGTTGTCATGCATGCCTCCTCTCCATTTATTACGTAAGGAATTGCATGCCGATAGTTTCTTTTATAAAAATCCATTTTCTCCTCACCTGTGTGTGAGTAAAAAGCCTATGTAAAAGATGAAGCTCCCAATCTAGTGGAGGCAGTTAAAGTTTAGAGTTGAGGAGAATCCAATCTAGGGAGATACATAGGTAGAAATTTGGAATGTGGTAACATGATCCTTAATAGGCTCAAGGTGTTTTTTACCCTCAGTCAATGGTTAGTTTATAAATCTCTAGATAAACAAACCATTAGTAAATATCATGATTATAAAAATTTATTATTTTATTTCTATCAATTTGTGTGGTTATTTCTTTTTAGATGTTTTTGTTGTGATCACATAATTAAGAAATTAATGAGCATGAATGATTGAACTAAAATAAACCATCTATTGTGAAAATATTAAATAAGAAATGTTTAATCACTTAATTAGAACCAATTGATATTATCGATAATGTGATAAAGATAATAATTAGAAATTTATTCATAAAAGAATAAAATCTCACAATAAAATATTTTACCGGTATAACCTTCTACTACTTTGTTCAATATCCAACCATCATTCAATGTGCTTGGCCATAAAAAGTTGAGGTGATTTCAATTATTGGGGAATTCAAACATGATGTTCTGGGTTGGCATAAATTAGTATACATCAAGGATTTACTGCCAATGCAGGACACGGTGTAACTAAGAGTGAAAGGTTGAGGAAATCCAATTTATGGATTTTAGGATTGGGGAGTACACTCATTGGATCAAGGAACTATGAGTTAATGCAGTTTAAATTTGAAATCAATACCTAAAACCATTCACATTTCATGAACAACAAATTTTTGGAAAATGAGAAGGGGAATATGGATCCGTTCCACTAGGGTGTCTAATCAACAGAATATTTTGAAGCCACTAGTGAGTGATATTTGGTTTCAATAAAATATTGGGAGACTAATGAATATATAAATTATTTATTTCCCTACATTTATCAGATATAGTAATAAAATTATGCTTATCAAATTTTGTTGAAACAACATGAAAATGACATCAAATATATATTTTTGATCCGTACATGAGAAGGAAAACCTTCTCACAAACAAAATTTTATAATAATGAAATGGGAACCTATATGTCATATTTCAGGATGAATGGAAATAATATTTATTGGAAGAAAATTTTCTAGTAGTTCCTGGTATTGAGGAATATGATGAAGAGGTATCTGTATTTGAAAAAATTCTAAATGATGCTACAGACATTCAGTGTTTCATGCTATCATCCATGTACAATGAGAATTTGAAGCAACATGAGGACATGGATGCATGTAGCATGATGTCTCACCTTCAGGAACACTATCAATAGAATATGAGACGAGTGATGTTCGAGATCTCTAATTTTTGTTCACAACTATGCTTGGAGAGTCTATGCTAGTTGGGCCTCATGTAGTCAAGCATATTGGAAACATTGAATGCATAGACATCCTAGGGAATACATTCCAATAATATTTTCAAACCAATTTCAAACATTCATCAATTACCAATAACTTCTCTAGTTTTATTGCTAATTATAATAAGATTAATAATGATAAGAGTCTTTCAGATCTTCTTAATTTTATTCTCCATGTGTATAAGTACATGGGGAATGAAAACCCTATAGTCATTACTGTAAAAAATAAATGTTAGAACAAGGAAAATGGGCCCAATACACATAAATAGTCTAAAGCTCCAGAGAACCATCCTTTTAAGAAGAGGATGATCAAGAGGCTTGGAAAGGAAAAGGGGGTATTATGTTTTTTAGGGGGCATGTCGGGCCACTAGAAGAAGAATTAAACCGAAATCTAAGATAAGTTAAAGGTGAATTCATTATAATGTATAATCTTTCTGTGTCTACACATTTTGTATTAGATATGGCTTGTGGTTCTCACATTTGTATTTAAATGAAAGAACCTAGTAGATTCCAAAATATTTCCGGAGGAATGGTTGATCTAGGACCTTTAAATAGTGCGAGGATGGTTTCCCTATCCATTAGTGACGTCCACATTTAATTGAAAATGGGAATGATTTTGGTTTTTAAATATTGTTATTATTTACCTACAGTTACCAAGAACATAATTTCCTAATCATGTTTCGATGCTTATGGGATACATTTCAAAATAGGAATTAAAATCAATTACTTTTATAAGGAAAACATATGTTATGGTATAGAATATTTAATTAATTGAAATTATGTATTAAATTATGAAAAACATGTGTTTTAAATTGTTTAAAAATCATGGTCACATGACTCATATAACACCCAACTATAGAATCACCATATTGGTTATGTAAATGAGTGTCATTTTAAAATGCTATGTCAAGATGGTTATTTCGACTCTTCTGAGTTAAACCAAATGAATGATGTCAAGATTGTTTACAAGGAAAAATGACCAAACCAACATTTGGTTAACAGCGTGAATGGGCCACAGATATTGTAGGATTAGTACACACTAATGTGTATCGACCATTTCTAGTGGAAACTATTGGTGGATAATCTTACTTCATAACTTTTAATGATTAATTGAGTACATATGTCTATATCTACATGATGAGGTATAAGTTTGAGTTCTTTGAGAAATTCAAGGAGTTCAACATTGAAGTAGAGAATAGGCATGGAAATAATATAAATAATCTCAAATCTGATCGAGTTGGTGAATATCTTAACCATGAGTTCATCAAAATTCTATGAGAGTTTAGGATTCTATCTCAACTCACTCCACCTTACTCACCAAAGTGGAATGGTGTTAGTGAAAGAAAGAATTGTACTTTGTTAAAAATGGTAAGGTTGATGATGACCAAATATATATTCCATTATCTTTTTTTGGGATAGGCATTAAAAACAATGGTATACACATTAAACCAAGTACCAAATAAAGTGGAAAATGGAATTCACTTCGAGCTATGGAGTGGAATGAAACCCTTTTTGTCACATACATGTATGTGTGGTAGTGAGGCATTTGTTATTGCTTTATCTGGAAGAAAAATAGCACCCCAGGGCATGAAGTGTATCTTTATAGGGTATCTCAATGAAATAAAGGGATACTACCTATTCAACCCCTCAGAAAATAATGCGACTATCGCTATACAATACAAATTTCTTTAGAGGGAGAAAATACCCAAAAAGGATAGTGGGAGAAATATTGACATTGAGGAAGTTGATTCTCAAGATTCATACGATTTTTTATGAGAATAAGTTCCATAGTTCCCCATAGAATAAGTATTTCCTAAAACACAATTACTCTATAGGAGTGAAAGATATGTAAGTGAACAAAAGAGATATGGTGTTATATTCAATGAGGATGGTGACTCATTATTGGTTGAAAATGATTATCCTCTCTATTACATAGAGGCATTAGAGAGATCATAAGAAACAATATGGAAAGAAGCCATGAATTCTAAAATGGATTCAATGTACCATAACTAAGTTTGGATTCCGGTCGATGTGCTAGTTGAGGAAACTGTGCATGTATGGTAATGTAAATACCAATAAATGAATCCTAATGGATAAAGAGTTTGAAAAAATCATATAATTGACTATGATGATACCTTTTCACCAGTCTCTATTTTAAATCCATCAATATTCTACTTTCTATAGTATCTTCCCATGACTATGGGATTTAGAAGATGGATTTCAAAACTACCTTCCTTAATAAGAACCTTCGTAATGATGTCTATATGAAACAACCATAAGGGTTTGTAACTCTAGGTGATTCCCAAAGGATTTTCAAGAATCATTGATCCATTTATGAATTTAATCAATCATTCATGCAATAGAAAATTCAATTCAATGAATCCATAAATGAATTTTGTTTCATTAAGAGTGAATGTGATTCATGTGTTTCAAAGAGGATTGGTGGAAATTATTTCTTTATCCTTGTAGTATATTTTAATGAAATATTACTTATTAGAAATGAAATACTAGTCTTACTAACTTTTCAAGAGTAGTAAAACAAGTGTTTCTCCATGAACGCCTTTGGTGAATAGGCCTATTTTATAGGGATAAAGATCATTCATGATAGATCCAAGAGTCTTATTGGACTAAATCCAGGAACATAAGTTGACTAGATACTAGAGAGATTTAGTATGGAAGAATCCAAAAGGATATTGGTTCCAGCATCCCATAGTTTACAAATTTCTGAAGAAATGTGTCATCAGACACAACAAGAGAAATATATAATGAGAAATATTCCATAGGATTCAGTGATAGGATAAATCATGTATTCCATGTTATGTACTAGACATGGTGTTTCTTATTCATTGAGAATGGTTGGAATATATGAATCATATCATGGAGAACAACATTTGACTATTGTTATGTCTATATTTAAGTATTTTATAATAATTAAGGATATGTTCCTAGTGTATGGAGGAGATAAGGAAATAGTCATTAGGGCTAATAATGATCCTTTTTTACAAAAAAAAATCATAATGATATTAAGACACAATCCAGATGTGTTTTAAATCTCAATTGAAGATCCAGGAGTTGGAAAAGTTTAATGTTTCCAGTTTTCACAGATTCTACAGTGGGTTCCTAGTACATAGATTCTTCTGATATAGCAAAAGAATCAATTTAGATTCAAAACCATTTCCATGATCTTGATACATCTCCTATCATTAAAGACCTTGTGACATTGTACTGTGATAATAATGTAGAGGTGGCTCTTGAAAAAGAGATAAGGTCACACCAATGCAAAAATAAAATACTCCAAAAGTATCACCTCTTGAGGTATTTCTATCACAGGGTTGAAGTTACATTAAGCATAGTTTCCCCAAAAGAAAAATTGGTGAACCCATTAACTAAAGACCTATCTCACCAGAAGCATTATTATCATGTGGGAGCAAGGAGTCTAAAGTTTATTATCATTTGGATCTAGTGATAGTGGGATTTTGTCGGATTTTGTTCCAGATAACCAACTTTTATGTGTAGTATGATAGCATGAATTAATTTTTTTAATATTAACAAACTAATTGTCACATATTGATTATTCTTCTATGTGACATATTATGTGATAATTTATGAAGATTAGTTATCACACTAAAATGTAATAGTTGTTCCCCATTTTGAAGAGATCACAGAAGTTTTATTAAACCATTCTTGAATATATATATTGAATAGTCTGATGATATCATTTGAGGGACACAAATGATACAAGCTATCAGGGGTTTAGACTCATAGGTCTTTGAGGTACCTTCTCATCATTTACTCTCTTGGAAATATCTAGTATGATATTATGATAATGATGCCCACCAATTGGAAATCCACATTCATATGTGTCATTGGATGTTCCTATCAATGTATGTATGTATTTTTCCTTAGAAACTAATATTATTATTAATGATTATTATGTGTCAGGTACGTTGATGTATTCATGAAAACCATGATAAATTATTTTCATGGTGAGGTAGGATATATTGGGTGTGTCATGAGTTATGTTGCATTAATAAATAATGAAAGAATGAATTTTCCCCTTCTGTTGTAATGGAAGTTGATATCTCTGTCCCTTTGATGGAAATGATATACCCTAAATAAATTCATATCCATGGAGTTCGATATAAATGTAAATTTTCTAGGAAATAAAAGAATGATAAATCGAGCACTTTGGTTGATGGCACTAGAATGAAACTTTTTTGAGGAGAAATATCATGATAAATAGATTATATTACACAGTAATCATTTTTCTAGTTTATCACATAGTTATCACATTAACTTCATTCCATATAGGTTCCTGGGCATGTTTTTAGATGATAACCTTGGTCTTTAGGCTTATTCACTTAATTTTACTAAGAAAGAGGTCTAGAGGGTCACACACTAAGTGTATCAAAAATCCTAGTTAAATAATATATTGTTATTTTTTATTTAACTTGTTGAATAAATATTATTCCTGGGAATGGTTTAATAATTATTCATGTTTTCTTGAGATCCTTTAAATATTTGTTTTATATTTAGTGAATATAATATTTATATATTTATTAATTAATAATGTAGTGATCTTTATTGGATAAATAAATTGTCATTATTCTAAGCCCAAAAAATATTATGGTGGAATTTCAGACTAAATTAAATGTAATGGTGAGAAATAATAAATATTGAATTTTATTTGAATTTTTTTTTAATTTTATTCACAAGTTAAGCATATATCGAGAAATATTGTTATTATTATATGAAATGGGGTTCTATAGGGATTAAATAAATAATAAATGGAACTTGTGTAATTATATTATTTTAACCATTGCGACATATAAACCCAATTATATTATTTTCTCAATAAGACAATTGATTAGTCTTATTTGTGCACAATGAATCTGAAGATTCATCTCAATCCATAAAGAGTTCCCTTCTGCGAGAACTCTCCCATGAACAGAGTGAAATATTCCTCCATCAGATCAAGGAGAATACTGTAGAAGTAGTTCTCAAGGGAATCAATGGTGGATGAAACGAGTGAAAAGATCTATGGT
Organism: Viscum album; assembly: GCA_963277665.1. Classification (NCBI taxonomy): domain Eukaryota; kingdom Viridiplantae; phylum Streptophyta; class Magnoliopsida; order Santalales; family Viscaceae; genus Viscum; species Viscum album. The sequence goes on from OY728120.1 coordinate 2,123,510,321, forward strand.
GGTATCACCCAGATATTCTTTTAGTGATGTCTAGAGATTTTTGGAACATGTGTGTATCACCACATAAGTGAATCTACACCTAGTTTCTACAATCAAATGATTGTGCAAAATAGATATGTTTTCAGATTCGTTGGCGAAGAAAGAATTCCAAAAAAAATAATTATTTAATTAATTAAATTGATTATAAATAATATGTGATTAATCTATATTGGTTATGATGTGATTTCCCTTTTCTATTTTATTTAATCCAATTCAAATGATCATGGATTTTATTGTCTTATAAATCATGGATTGATCATTGATTAAGAAAAAAATGATGGGCACCACCCAACGCACGCTTTTTCATTGCTTGGAACCTACATCCCATTCCCTGATTTTAGGGAGGATGAGAAAAGGATCTAGAATTATCCCTCATTGAATTTAAAGGATAGTAGATTCCCTCAATCCATAAAATGGTGTAGTACACATGAGCATCTCCATGGTTGGGACCCTCATTACCACGGGAATGTAGAGTTGAAAAGATTTTGAGGGTCCACTGTGTCAAGGATGTTACCACCAGGACTCCTTTTACCATAGGAATACAAACGTGAGAGGACATACAAATGTCCCTGATGATCTGATCATACATGTCAGGTGGCTTTGGAAGGGGCCTTGGCATAATTTTGATAGACATATTCATGGAGGTGAAAATTTTGGGACTGATGGTATGATAGAGGGAGGTTATGGGAGGTGGAGAGTAGAACTCCCTAGGATTCCACATTCCTCATAGAATGTTCTTATATGGGATGGGGTTACCTCCACATAGAAAGTTTCTTTGCAGGTGATGGTACTATCTGATAAGCATTGTGCTAGGTAGACCTAGGTTCCACCAATATAGTGTTACTCAACACGAGGCTAGGTTCTACCAGCATTGCGTTTTTTAATGTGTGGCAGGGATCCCTCCGCATAGTTTTTTTTCTATGCAAGATATTGGTTCTCAAAGGGGACATCCACTTATGCTCTGTGTCATGGTTTCAATGAATGATTATTGGGTTTCGAGACACCATATGAATTTAAATTATTCCTTAATTAAATGTTGTGGGTATACCTTCTTAGAATCAATGTCCATGTGTTTTGGATCTCATTCATGATCTTCTCCTATTGTCATTGACTTCTACTTCAGTCTCCGTCACAGATATTTTATAAAGGAATAGAGGGACTGAGTACCAGTAGGGATGGTCTTCAATGGTGGGCCACAGAGCTTCACATGAAAGTGAAAAAAATTGATGCCCCATCCCTTGTTTGATTTTGTTTGTGGTAGAAAGAAAATACCATCAGGGGATACGAATGATTTTTGTTCACTAGGTTGGTCGTTCTTGGTAGATAAAAATCACTATACAACCCCAAAAATGACTTGTTTTTGTTTGTGGGGGTCGATCATAACACCACATCCCATGATCTATTTTATTCATGGGGTTCCTTGTGGAGTAGTGGAATTCCAGGAAGAGCACTGGTCTGGGAAGTGATTTTAACTTTGAAGGATCAAGCCTTCCTTTTCGATTTCTCCCCTTTGGAAATTTTCATAAAAATATTTTCTAGATTCATTATTTATCTTTACCAAATTCATATATTATTCTCTTCTTTCATGTGGAATTTTCAGGACCCAAAAATTAAGTTACAAAATGAAATTGTAAACTGAATATTAAAATTTGAATAAATTTCATAAATATTAGGTGTATGTGTTTCTACAGAATATTTAATTAATTACATAAATAATTTTCCTTGTGAAATTAAAGACACTATATAATATTTAGTGTCTATTAATAAAAGTAATAATTAGAAGAATGAATAAATTTTGGATAAAAATTATAATATAATAAATATTATATAATGAATAAAAATATAAAAAAATGATCATATTTATAGATTAGAAACATAATAGATGTTAAATATATTATTTTAATAAATAGAATTCTAAAATTATTATTATAATTGATAAAATTACAAAAATATTATGTGTGTGTGTTTTATATAAAAAATTAATTAATTATATATAAGTTTGTGCAAAATCAATGTGACACACGTTTGATTTATTTTAAATTTAAAAATCCAACAACCTTTCTTTAAATTTCAATTACCGAATACAATTAGTCAATACTTTTAATTAATATTAATTTTTAATTATAAACCATTATTTACTAAATATATGATTTTTTTAATGTAACAATAATTATTTTTTATTAAATAAATCATACTTTGTAAAATATTAAATATATTGAAATATATATATATATATATGAATATATTTCTATATTAATAATATTAAATATCTTAATGGATCAATATATATAAAAATCATTAAAAGTGAACAATACATTAATATTTTTTTAATTATTATATTTTTATCATTTTCTATATTTATATTTACAATATATTATTTATTAATATTTTTAATTAATATATATATATATATTATTTATTTATTTTTATTAATAATTTTTTCATTAATAAGTCTTTTAATAATTTGGTAATTTATTCATATGTTTTTGTTTAATTATTATATTTTATTCATTTTATATATCTGTATTTCATTTATACTATTTATTAATTTTTATAAAATATATATATGTATAGAGAATTTATTCAATTTTATTAATTATTTTTTAATTAATTAATATTTAAATATTTTGTCTTATTTACTCATATTTAATATTTAATTTTTTAATTATTTCAATTTATTCTTTTAATATATCTATATTTAATATATACGATTTTTTAATATTTATAATTAATGAAATTAATTATTAATAATTATTCATTAAAAATGTAGTCATGGGCAGAATGGTAGGGTGGGTCCGGCCTTATATAGGCATGTAGGAAGAGTAGAGTGGGACAATGCTCACATGTTCCTAGGCCCAAATGCGTGCGTGCAGTTTTTTTTGGATTTCATCCTTGTAATGGGCTTATGATGTTCTAATGTAGTGGAATCGTAGATAAAAATGTTTCCAAAAATCCTATTTTTCAATGTGTGACTTGTTTGTACAATTAGACTATTATTAGTGTTAGGGATGTGCTGATAAAGGTAACACTTTATTAGTGATAGAAATAAAAGACTAATAAGGGATTCTATTATTAGTGCTAAAAAGGTATTAAAAAGGGTGTCTTTTATTAGTGCTTTTTTAGCATTTCTAATGGTTTCCTTTATCATCACTTTTCTCTAATGCGGATAATGGAAAACACTTTATATTCCACATTTGGTAGTTTTTTTCATAGGGGGTTTAGGAATTTTTTCTATTTTTTTTGGGGTTTAGTGTTATTTAGGGTTTTAGTGTTTTAATGTTTTTAAGGTGTTTATAGATATTAGGGGTTTTATGGTTTTGGTGATTTCTTATGGGTTTTAGGGATTTTAAGAGTGTTTATGGGTTTTATAGATTTTATGGTTTTAAGGGTTTTTACGAGTTTTATGGTTTTTTTATGGATTTTAGTGTTTTTACAAGATTTTACTTTTTTCATATATTATATGGGACTTTAGGGGTTCTAAGGGTTTTAAGGACTTTTAAGGGGTTTTATGCATTTTCCTCTAGGTGGGGGGGGGGGGGGGTTGGGTTTTTATGGGGTTTAATGGTTTTATGTGTATTTTATAGTCTTTAAGGGATTTGGGGTCGGGGGGGGGTTTAAGAGTTTTTTTAGGTTTTTATGGTTATTATGGGTTTTTTTGGGTTTTATATTTGAAGGGAATTTTTTATATTTATATAGGTTCTAGGGTTTTAAGGGTTGTTTTGGGGTGTTTGTGATTTTTTATTTTTAGGGTTTTTAGGGTTTTTTAGGGTTTCGAGTAATTAGAGTTTTAAGGTTTTTTTTGTGTTTTAGTGTGTTTGGGGTTTTATGTTTTTTTAGGGTTTTTACAGGTTTTCAGGTTTTATTGTTTTAATAGGGTTTTTATGGTTTTTAGGGGTTGTAGGGATTTTCAGTTTTTAGGATTTTTATAGTTTTTTTTACGTTTTTGTGTGTTTATGGGTTTTTGGGGAATTTCTATTTTTAGGGTTTTTCTAGATTTTGGTGGTATTAGGGGTTTTTATTGGTGTTTAGGGGTTTTAAAATGTTTTAATGGTTTTAGATCTTTTATGGTTTTTATTACTTTTTGGGATATTCATTGTCTTTTTCGGTTTTCTGGGTTTTTATGGTTTCTAAATTTTTTTGGCTCTTTTATGGGTTTTTACTATTTTTATCGACTCTTAGTTTGTTTCAATATTTATTTAGGGTTTTAAATGTTTTAGGGTATTTTTGGAATTTAGAGATTTTTTTTGTTCATTTTGGATTTTATGATTTTTGGTTCTTTTAGGGATATTTTGTGTTTTTAGGGCCCTTTAGTGGATTTGGGTGTTATATTCGTCTAATATTTTTAGAGTTATTTGGGTCCATGAAGGTATTTTATCATATTTTTTTATTTTTATCATCTTTTAGGGGTTTTAACAGGTTTATGGTGTTTGGGGGGGGGGGGGGTTGTTATAGTGGTTTTAGGGTGTTTTTCAACTTCTAGTGTTTTTTGGGTCCAATAGGGTATTTAGAGTCATTTAATGTTTCTGGGTATTTTGTGTTATTTTAGAGGTTTTTATGGTCATTTAGGGGTTTTAGGGTTCTTTATGGTATTTTTTCTGTTTTAGAAATATTTATGGTCTATTAGGGTTATTTTAGTTTTTAGGGTCTTTTAGGGTTTTTAAGTTATTTTATTACTTATTAAGGGTTTTGGGGGGGTTTTATGTTTTTATGTTTTTATGGATTTTAGTGTTTTATAATGTCCTATGGTATTTTTTATCAGTTTTAGGGGTTTAGGGTTTTAGATTTTTTAGTGTTGTTAGGGGTTTTAGTTTTTTAGTTTTTTTTGGGTTTTTAGTATTTTTTTATTTTTTTATTTTTATGGGTTTTATGGCTTTTACTGGTTTTTATGTTTTAATAGGGTTTTATTTTTTTTATGGATTTTAGAGTTTTCAGGGTTTTAAAAGGATATTAGGGGATTATGTTTTTTTTGGTTTTAGGGTTTTTAGGGTTTTTATGATTTTTTAGGGTTTTAGTGTTTTTATTTGTTTATATGGGTTTACGATTTTTAGGGGTTTTATGGAGTTTTATTGTATTCTTGTTTTGATGGGTTTGGGGGGTTTTGTAGTTTTATTATTGTTTTTATGTTTTTAGGGTTTTTATGGATTTTATTTTTTTATTTTTTAGGGATTTTAGCATTTTAATTTGGTTTTAGGGTTTTCTTATGGTTTTTTGGGATTTCTTTGTATTTAGGGTTTTTTTTTGTTTTTACCGATTTTAGGGTATTATAGGTTTTTACGTGTTCTCATTGGTTTTTAGGTTTTTTCATCTTTTTATGGATTTTTTTAGTTTTTAGTGTTTTCATATTTTCTTAGTTTTTTTTTGTTTTTAAGCTTGTTTATGGTTTTAGGGATTTAAGTGTGATTTAGTGGTATTTACGGAATTTTGGGGTTTTTTAGGAGTTTTGGTGTTTTTATGGGTTTTTGTGCAGTTGGGTTTTTAAGATTTTTATGATTTTGAAGGGGTTTTATGGGAATTTTAGGGGTTTTATAGGGTTTGGGTCTTTTATATGGTATTGGAGGGTTTTAGGTCATTTAATGATTTCATAGGTTTTTAGGGACTTTGGGAGTTTTAAGGGGTTTTATAGTGTTTAATGTTTTTAGTATTTTTATGGTTTTTGGTATTTTAGGTGTTTATACTGGTTTCTAAGGTTTGGGGGGGGGGACAAGTGGATTTCTAGATTTTCTTATAGTTTTTAGGGGTTTTAGGTTTTTAGGGGGTTTAGGGTTTTTTTAACTATTTTCACGTTTTTAGGTTTTTTTAATGGTTTGGCGGGTATAAGGATTTTTCGGGGTTTTATGGTTTTTAGGGGTTTAGGGGGTTTATGTATTTTAAGGAGTTTAAAGTTTATTATAGTGATTTTATCTTTTTTTTGTGACTTTTGGGGGATTATAGTGGTTAAGTGTCATTTGGGGGGTTCAGGTTATTTTAGAGGGGTTTTTAGTTATTGGGATCCCATAGGGGTTTCTAGGCATTTTTAATGATTTTATGGGATTTAATGTTTTTAGTTTTTTTATTATTTTTAGGGAGTTTTATTGGTTTTATGTTTTTTTATGTTTTAAGGGGTTTATGGGATTTTGGGGTTTAAATGGATTTTGGGGTTTTCAAGGTTATTTTAGTTTTTTGGATTTTAGGGTTTTTATAGTTTTTAGGTTCTTTAAGTATTTTTAGGGGTTTTTTTTTAATTTTTTTTTGTAGGGTAATCTATGGTTTTTTAGGTTTTTAGTTTCTTTTAGGGTTTTTTGAGTTCATTTTGGTTTTGGGTCTTTTAGGAATTTTTTGGGTTTTTTGGTATTTAGGTGTTTTAGGGATTAGGGGACATTAATGGTTTTATGGTTTTTTAAGTACTTTAGTGTTTTTAATGTGGTTAGGGTATTTTAGGGTCATTTAGGTTTTCAGCGGTTTTTGGGGTCCATTAAGTGTTTTTAGGGTTCATTATTCTCATTTTTGGTCTTTTATGTTTTTAGGGTTTCTAATTTCCTTGAATGTTTTTAAGGATTTTTGGACTTTTAGGTGGTTTTACGGTCATTAGGAGTTGCTTGTGGTTTAAGGTTTGTAGTGGGTTTTTAGTATTTTTAATGTTTTTATGGGTTTTAGGAGTTTTTATTTTATTTATGGAATTTTTTTCCTTTAATAGTCTTTAGAGATATTAGGGTTCTATAGGTGTTTTTGTGGGGTTTTAGGGTCTTTTGTGGTTTGGGGGTTTTAGGGTGCTTTTGGGTTTTGAGAGTCTTTTTTAGTATTTTTAGTGTATTTTACAGTCTTTTATTTTTTTAGTTTCATTTATGTATTTATGGTTTTTAGGGTCTTTTAGTGGTTTTATGGTGTTTTGGGACTTTTAGGGTTTCTAGAATATTTTAAGGACTATTAAGGTTTGTAGGGACTTTTGGTTTTTAGTATCTTTTATGGTTTTTAGGGTGTTTTATGACCATTTATATGTTTTCATAAATTAGTAGTTATTTAGGGTTTTTAGTATTTTTATGAGGGTATTGGGTTTTCAAGGGTTTTTTGATCTTTTTTGGGTTTTAGGGTTCATTATTGTTTTTATGGTTTTTTAGATTTTTTTTTGTAGTTTTAATGGTTTTCAATGTTTTTAAGGGGATGGATCCTTTTTAGGGGTTTAGAGAGTTTTCGTGTTTTTTAGTATTTTTTATCTTTTAGAGACTGGGGGGTTAAGGTTTGTTAAGAATTTTGGGGGTTTCTAATGGTTGTTAGAGCTGTTTAGGGTTATTAGGTAATGTCACAATTTTATGTTTTTTAGTGTTTTTCATGTTTTTAGTGTTTTTAAAGGGGGTTTAGGGTTTTTAGGAATTTTAAAATATTTGGGTATTTTGGGGTTTTTAGGTTTTTTAGGGGTATTAACATTTTTTAGAGTCGTATTTTTTTAGGGGTTTTATATTTTTAGGGGTATTAGGGGTTTTAGGGGTTAGGGGTTAGGTTTTTTTAGGGTTTTTACAATTTTTTTTGGTTTAAGGGTTTTGAATGTTCTTAGGGACTTTCAGTTGTTTTTGGGTTTTTGGCATTTTTATAGAATTTTGGGGTTTTAGGGGATTTAATGGGTATTAACGTTTTTTGGGGTTTTAATGAGTTTTTTATTGTTTTTATGATTTTTAGGATTTTTATGGGTTTTTGGGTTTCAGGGTTTCTCGGGTTGTTTTAGGGATTTTATCGTTTTAGTGAGTTTGTTGGATGTTTCATTGTTTTTGTGGGTCTTTTTTGTTTTTTGGGTTTTAGGGACTTTAGGGTTTTTTTGGTTTTTATGATTATCTATGGTTTTTAGGTTTTGTTAGGTTTTTTAGTTCTTTAGGAATTTTTAGTGTTTTTAACGGTTTCTCAGGCTTTAATAGTTTGTGGGGTTTTAAAAGTTGATTCAATTTTATGGGGTTTTATCATTTTTAGGGTTTTTATAATCTTTTACTGATTTTTTGTGGTTTTTAGGGTTTTTATGTTTTTTTGGATTTTTTGGGTTTTTAGTTTTCCTTAGTGTTCTGACGATTATTTTTGAGTTTTAGCGGGCTTTTGGGTTTTTTGGATTATATATTTTTAGGTTGTTTTCGGTTTTTATGGGTTTTGGGGTTTATGGATTTTAGTGGTTTATGTTTTTTTATTATTTTTTGTGATTTTATGATATTTATCGTGTTTTTGGGTATTTGGGGTATTTAATGTTTTAGGGGGTTTTGGGTTTTTTAGGATTTTTAGGGTTTCTTAGTGTTTTAAGGTTTTGTAGGCTTTTTATAGTTTTATGGTTTTTAGATTTTTTTGGTTTTCTGGGCGTTTTTGGGGTTTTTAGTGATATTAGGGTTTTATGTAAAATTAGAATTTTTAGATATTTTATTGTTTTTTAGTGTATTTTAAATATTTAGGGTGTTTTGGGTTATTTAGGAGTTTTTTCTTTTTTAGTGTTTTTTTGGGTTTTTTTAATTTTGTATGGTCTTTTAGGCATGTTTTTTGTTTCATATGGTCATTAGGTTTTTTTGGGTATTTAGTGTCTTTTGGGATTTTTTGGGTTTTATGCTTTTTAGGGGTTTATGCTTTTTATAGTCTTTTAGGGCAAGGAAGGTTTGAGGACAAGCTATTCCTGGACCCCCAAAATTTATTAGAAAAAAAGACCATGCAGAAAAGGGAGGGGCAGGGTCCATCAATCCACACCCAGAAACCGTAGATGCCCTCACAAATCCCAAAAGTCCCCAAAAAACCCAAAAGACAGACAAAAAGAGACAAAGCAGAAAAATAGAACCATCTTCATCAGCATCTCCCAGCCAACCAACAACCAGCTTCCTGCAACACATTTTTCATCATCCACCACCTCCTAGCCAAGAATATTCACCTCCAGCAACACATAACCACCAACACTAAAATCATAAACAAAAGCTTTATCACATTCTAGCCAAAACACAACAAGGATAAAACACCTCATTTTCAAACAACCAGCACTTCTTTTGATCACCAAACATCTCCCAGCACTCCACTTCAGTTCCAGCAACCAGTAGCTCCCATTCCAATCATCACATCCATAACAATCTTCTAGAACCCACCACTTCCACTCCTCAATGAATACATCAACCAATAACCAACAGCTCGACATCCAGCAACCTTCACTTCCAAGCCAAATAGCATCCATCATCCAGAAACTTGCACCTAACAACACCTATTCAATGGGAAAAAAATAGGAACAACAGTTTCTGCATCCATCATACCACTCCTAGAATTACAACCTATATCACATGGCCAACAACACCCATTCCCATAACCATCTACTTCATTACATCCCATCCTAGCAGGAAGTAGCATCTAGTTCCAAAGTTTCCGACAACCAGCATATCCTTTCACAACTCGTAAACATGTAGAAACTCACAACCAACATCATGCATCGACACATTCCAGTTTCCACAGCAACAAAAAAAATCTGAACAGACCAGAGCCATCTCCACCAGCAAATCAACCCAAAAAACTCTAACCAAATGCACATCCCAACCAACAGACCAAACCACCCACAAACCAATCCTAAATTGTAGATAATGAAAGAACCCACTAGGTAGTAGAATGTTTAAGCAACGAGGCACAAGCGCACCAGAAATAAAGAAAAATTGTAGGATCAACATATCAAAAGAGGTAACATACCAGATCATCGTCGGAGAAGAAATCGAAACCCGAGGTAGAAAATGGGATGTGACGATCATCCATATAAGTGGAAAGATCATGGGCTGCCACTGCAACCCTCTCCACTGTTGAATTCCTCGATGTTGTTGAACCATCCGTGGAAGCCCCAGATCTGGAAGCTCGACCCCGATCCATGGCTAATGTCCCGAAGTATTTCTAGCTGCCAATGATCCATTTGGGACGTCAATTTCCAAAACAAACCGATCAGAGATATCAAAAAACTATGTAACCTCTAAAGTAGTCTATTATTGAGGACATAGAAACAAAACCCCGCTTGAATCTGAGGCCAAAATCTCAAGCAAAGGCACCACCTAGGGAAGTAAAAGCTACTGAAAATAGGAAACCATCATTGCCTTGAGACCAAAAGGCACTTCCAGAGCACCCCTTCGCAGAGAACATAAAATAAGCGATGATCCATAGCTGAAGACCCAAGAATAATCCAGGGTAAACCTTAGGAGAATCATTCAACAAGATGGAGAGTCGGGGGAGTGTGATTCCATCTCCAATGTTTTCATCTATTGACTTTTAAGAGTATTATGTTTTTTAGGGCTTTTTGAGAATTTAGAGTCCGTTAGTGTTTTAATGGGGTTTAAGGACCTACATGGGGTTTTTTTATTTTTTGGGATCTTTGAGGGATTGGGGGGGTTTGGTTTTAAGGTTTTTAAGGTGTTTTGGTTTTCTAATAATTTTAGTGGTTTAGGGGATTCATAGGTTTTTATGTGTTTTTGGTCTTTAGGGTTTTAAAGGTTTAAGGGGTATTTAGGGGTTTCAGGGATTTTAGTGTTTTTAGGTTATAAGGGGTTTTAGTCTCTTTTATTGTTTTATGTATTTTTAATGGTTTGTGCAGTTTTGAGGATCATTTTAATGTTTTGGGAGTTATTTATGGATTTTAGGGATTTTAGGGGTTTTTAGGTACGTTTAGGTTTTTAGGGTCCTTTAGGGGTTTTGTGGATTTTAGGGTCCTTTAGGTTCATTTAGTGTTTTTATATTAGTTTCGGGTTTTTAGGGACATTTATGGTTTTTTGGTGTTTTGGATTCCTTTATAGGTTTTAGGGTGTTTTAGGGTCTACAAGGGTTTTTAGATCCTTTTAGGGTTTTCATTGTCTTTTAGACATCTTACTGTATTTTTTTTTCTTTTTGAATTTTCAGGGTGTATTATAGTATCTTTTAGGGTATTAGACTGTTTTATGGGTTTTTAGAGTTTTATAGTCTTTTTTGGATTTTATAGTTTTAAGTGTTATTCGTGTCTTAGGTTTTTAGGGTTTTTATTGGTTTTAAAGGCATTTATGGTTTTCTAGGGTTTTTGGTTTTTGGGGTTTTAGGGTATTACAGGATTTTAGTGTTTTTAGGGATTTTATGGGTTTTAGAGTTTTTAGTGTTTTTAGGGTTTTAGGGGTTTTTAACGATTTTTAATGTTTTTAAGGGTTTTAGGGTGTTCATGGTTTTAAAGGGATTTAGGTCTTTTTCTGTGTTTTATGTTCTTTTTAGTGGTTTTATGTTTTTTTTGGTTTTTTGGTTTTTTAATGTTATTAGGGGTTTTAAGGTTTTTATGGTTTTAACAGTTTTTTAATATTTTTAGGGGTTTTAGTTTTCTAGGGTATTTAGGGTTTTAGGGGATTTAATTTTGTTCATTGTTTTAATGGTTTTTAGGGGTTTCATTGTGTTCAGTATTTTTATAATTTGAAGATATAAATGGGTTTTAGGGGTTTTATGGTTTTTAGTGTTTTTGGGTTTTTTTGGGCTCTTGGTTTTTTGGGTTTTTTATACTTTTTAGGGTTTTGTGGGATTTTTAGGGATATTAATTTTTTTTAAGGATTTTAGGGATTTTTAGGGAGGTTTGGGGTTTTAGAGTTTTTAGGTATTTTTTAGATTTTTAGGGTTTTTCGTGGATTTTGGGGGTGTGGCTTATGGTTTTTTAGGGGTGTCTATGGTTTATCTGATATTCAGGGGATTTTAGGGGTTTGGGTTATTTTTAGTGTTTTAGGGATTTGGGATTATCTTTGTGATTTTAGGGGTTTCTAGAGTATTAAGGGGATTATGTTTTTATCATTTTAAGGGGTTTTTGGGGATTATAAGGTTTAGGGTTTTTAGGATTTGTATGTGTTTCAACATTTATTGGGTTTTTAATAATTTACATTGTATAATTTTTCGGGGGTTTTAAAAGTTAATTTAGGGTATTTTATGGGGTTTTAGGGTTTTTTGGGTTTTTTGGAATTTTTGAATTTTTCTAGGTTTTTATGGCCCTTTAAAGGTTTTAATGGTTTTTAGGGTTTTATGGATATTAATGTTATTATGGGTTTTAGGGGATTAAAGATATTTTTTGGTGGGTTTTTGGGTATTATAATATTTTAGGGTTTTTTTGGTGTTTGTAGAGTTTTTAGGGTTATTAACGGTTTTAGTGATTTTAAGGGTTTTTGTGTTTTTAGTTTTTTTATGGTTTTTAGGGGTCATTGTTTTTTTAGGGTTCTAGAGTTTTTTATGGTTTTTGGAATTTATGTTGATTTTTAGGGGGTTTACGGCTTTAATGGGTTATTAGATATTTTTAGGTCATTAGGGGGTTTTAAGGTTCTTCATGGATTTTTAGGGGTAAAATTGTTTTTGGGGGGTTTTGGTTTATTTAGACTTTTTAATAGTTTGAGGGTTTTTTGGGAAGTAGAGGATTTAAGGGTTTTTTGGGGGGGTTTTAGGGTTCCTTTATTTGTTTTTTTATTGAATTTAGGTGTTTTGTAGTTTTTTCAATTTTTTTATGGTATTATGTATGTCTACAGTTTTTAGGTGATTAATGATTTTTAGAGTTTTTAGTTTTTTAGGTTTTTCATTTAGTTTTTATGGGGGTTCATGTTTTTTTGGTTTTTATGGTTTTTTTGGTTTTTATGGTTTCTAGAGATTTTTGGGTGGTTAGGGTTTTAAAATATATTTATGATAATTTATAGTTTTTATGTGTTTTAGTGGTTTTAGGATATTTTTACGGATTTCTAGGATTTTTATGGATTTTAAGGGTTTTTACGTGTATACAGGTTTTTGGGTTTTGGGGTTTTTAGGGTTTCAGTGGTTTTTAGGTCATTTAAGGGTTTTTAGAGTTTTTTTGTGGGTGTTAGGGATTTTATAGTTTTTTGGGTTTTAGGGTTTTTATTGTGAACATACTCAGGTGACATTAAACATCGCCAAAAAGGCTCGCAGAATTTTGGTAAAAACAATAAGACATGTCTTCTATATATGTACGTTTTCATCAACATTTTAATATGTTATTTTTCTTCGTTCTAGTTATACAAGATGCTTGTTTTGTTGTTTTTTTACCACCATGTGGTGGTCCTTATCAATAGATTTTTCATGTTGACATATGTTGGTTCATTATATTTTAATGGTTTTTATGGGTTTGAGGTATTTATAGTATTTTTAGGGTTATTAGTGTTTTTATGGTTTTAAGGTTTTTTACAGGTCTAGGTTCATGAAAATTTCACAAAGGAAAAAAAGTACTCCCATAAGACTATTGTAGAAGGAACCAAACATTCCTACAGGTCCATCAAGGCAATTGAATGCAAATTGAGTAGATAAATAGGGAGGAAACATGAAAAAATATAAATTTTAAAGGGTTTTATATTACTAATGCACTATCACCAAGAAGGGTTTGTGGAGCGCATGAATCATTAATCACTAGTATGCGGAAGGACCTGCGAGGAGATGGCCACTACTGGAAAACTAACCTTTACCAACGGTTTGGAACCGTTGGTATAGGCCTCCAAACCGTTGGTATAGCCAATACCAACGGTTTGGAGAACCGTAGCCAAGTAAGCCGTTGGGATAGGTCTATACCAATGGTTCTCCGAAAACCATTGGTATAGACCTATACCAACGGTTTTGGAAACCGTTGGTATAGGTAATATGAAATCTATACCAACAGTAATGGAACCATTGGTATATAAATTCCAAAAATAAAATCACCGCTGGGATTTGATCCCAAGACCCCTCGTTTATAATCGAACGACTTAACCACTAGGCTAACATCACTTTGTAAACATAATTTCATAAATATATATATGTATTATCATAATTATTTAAATTTTTGATTTATATAATGTTCTCCGTTAGTAGATCTGGAAAAAAATCAATGAACATATCCCAACGGTTGTCAAAACCGTTGGGATAGACCTATCCCAACGGTTTTCAGAACCGTTGGGAAAGGGTACTCTTTCCGAACGGTTCTCAAGAACCGTTGGGAAAAAGAGGGGAAAAATCCACCCCTTTCCCAACGGTTTTGGTGAACCGTTGGGAAAGGTCACTCTTTCCCAACGGTTCACCAAAACCGTTGGGAAAGGGTGTGTTTTTAGGCCCTTTCCCAACGGTTTTGATGAACCGTTGGGAAAGAGTAGCTATACCAACGGTTTTTACAAACCGTTGGTATAGAAGTGTTGGGAAAGATCATGTTTCCAGTAGTGGGCCCATGGGGCACTTTCCAGTTGGGCACTAGCCTATGGGGCGATGGTTTTCGAACCCAGGAAACTGCAAACCACATCGTTAGCAAAATCATGCACATGAAGTCTATCTTTATATCATCCCATGAACTCAATAGTTCGCGGATGGAGAAAATCAGCAGGGTTCTACGAACCATAACTCATGAACCGTAGCCTCTACAAACCCCGGATGATAAATACTTTTGTGGGTTGATATTTCTCTTTAGGGGTTTCTGCAAAATCGTGCTCAATGTCCATAGATAAGATTTCTCAAATGTTCTATAAAAGTATCACAATATGAAGAAGAAAAGGACGGATGGAGAAAGCATGGTGGATCCCCTAGAGATTGGAAGAATGAATTAGTAGTGGATTGCCACTTCGGTTTTCAATCAGTGATGAAGTGCATACTACGAACCACGTTTCCATAGGAATAATCTATCGCGAACCATAAAAATAAAGAACATAAGAATAATGGGTAAATAATTAACCTAATTGGTGTCATCTTAAAACATCAATTCATTTTGGATGAACTCCCGACAAACTTCTTGTTAAAAGACCCTCCTTCAATAACACACTCCAGATAGTTTATTACTATGTGGATCGAACCATGCACCGTGTACTGCATCAGTACGCATATGGAACCTGAAGTGGCATGGAGGACCACATCCCGGACTATGTACCATATTGGTAGGTAGTGGTCCATGCCCAAAACCACGTACTGCATTGGTAGGTAGAGGACCCCCTTACCTGCAAATAACTACGGTATGTGGGGCACCCCCCATCCCACTTGAGAAAATGTTATGCCGAATAGGGTGTCTTGGGGTGTCTTTCCCTCTTGCTCCAATCTCAACCCTCCATTATAGTCTAGTCCTCCAAAGAACCTCTGCAAACCAGTCCACCAACATTAGAACAATGCCGCCTCCAAAGCCACCAGACCCATTTGATCATATTATAGGGTGCATCGGCTTGATCCTTTGAGTCTACATTCCCAGGGTAAGAAGAGTCACAATGGTAGTACCCACGACTATTTGGACTCCTAGGATGTCTGTAAGTCTACATTACCATCGTAACCCAAAGTCTATCATTGGGATGCTAAGGTAAACCTCCCCATTCTAGGGATTAATTGGTCACTTTATTTTCCATTCAATGAAGAATGGTCATTAGTTGATGGAATCATGATCTATTATTTTTTTGACAAGAGGCAACATTCCACCCCTATCCCAGAGTGCATTCTAGGGAACTCCCACTGAGGTAAGTCCCTAACCATCTAAGATCCAGGCCTTATGACCTCCATTGTAAACCCACATATAAGGGTTCATTGCTCTGCACCCTCGCCCATCATTCCCTCAACTTCTTCAATCGCAGGCCCATTTCCGAAGTGTTATTTTCGTCTATCCAAATTGTATTACTCTAACAATTATAGTACCAGTAATGGGTCAATCCATAGGGAGGAGTTATTTTTTTCTTGATTATCTAGGTTGTACATGATATTGTTAAATGTAATGAGTTATAGTTGATTTTTAATGTTCATACAAACAGTTGATTGAATTTTTAATTCTTAACATATTACATGAAAGATAAATGAAAACATAGGAATTTGGTTTTTATGAGTATTTGGAAAGGAATGAATCATGGATGTGTATTTTAAGAGGTTTTTATTAAATCAATTTTTTTATGAGGTTGTGTGGTTCATGATAATTCACATTTATAGTATTAAATATGTAATAGAACACCCTTTTTCTGGTATATATTTCTTAAATCAATGGAGGCCAATTTCATGGGTCCCAAAATTGATTTATCTTACTATTCATTTATTACATCCCTATTGAGACGATTAAAACACCCAATGGTCAAGGAGGACTTTAACTATAATTCCATTAAGTATCCATATAAATCTTGTTCTTCGTCCGATGTGATATTTCTTATGCGACTTTGAAAAAAGAGTTAATACGTAATTATGAGAATGAAAAGATGAACAATACGATTACAACATTACAATTGATAAATTAAAACATTCATTTTATCACATCCCCAACACCTAGGTAATTTAGCTACTCATGGAGTAGCTATTATTTAAGGAACTTTTAGTACCTGAACACATCCTCTTGAATGTTGTGGAGCGAAGGTCATCGAGATGGTAGCACATAAGCACCTTCATTCCTCTTTTCTATCCTCTTATTTATCTCTCTTCTTCTCTCATAGGATTTTTATAGAGTTCTATCCATTCTAATGGAATGAATACTGAAAGAATGAATCACTTCCGAACATGGAGGACTTTCCACTTATTTATAGGTTTTAGGATTACATGGCGTGTAATGGAAATTACATTGCGTCTTCCCTCATCAATGAGTTTTGCATTATTTTTATTCACAGGTGGGTGACCTAACACTTCGTCATTGTCTAGGAACATTGCACTACCTGGTAAGTGTAAGTACACAACATGTGGCACTGCCAAACATGGAGTGTGATCTCATTCATCAGCCACCAACCGCTTTTATAAGGTCCACACAATGTGTAGATGGGTGTACATGGTGTGTAACGGTCAACCGACAACAAGGTCATGTAGACTTCCTCTAGTACACCAAAAGGTTATAGAAGGGGGTACACATCGTTTATATGACGTGCACAGTGTGTAAGTTCTTCTGGTAAGTTGGGCATGTACTTGTCCTGGCTAATCTGTGTCGGGGTTCTGGTACACAACATGTGTTAGAAAGTGCACACTGTGTAGTTTGTAATTTTTGAAAAACATCCCCCTATTTGTGTCTTTAGCATGAAAATACAATAAAATCATCATGATCACTGAATTACAACATTTTATCTCCAAAAGAACATATATCCAATGAAAATATGTTTTATAAACTCAATAAAATGTATGAAAATGTATACACAAATCAGGCACATCAAAGTCTCCCATAGTCATTTTCTTATCCTCAAGAAAAATATCAACATCTAATCAATAGTATCCATATTACATAAAAGGTATGTATTCAAATTAATAATACATATAAATACTATAGAAACATCAAAGGATTTTATGAAGGCAAACAAACATATTTCGATTTCAACAATATTCTAATCATGCCTCCTTTATAGTTTAATTACAACACTTTCATTATCATTCATGCATATCGTTCAACATTTCACAGTTACACATGCCACTTGATGATTTACCTCACCAGAAAATAATACCCCCATCATTCAATATCATTTATCATAGTTGTTCTCAATCTTATATACTTTCACTCTATCCACAGGCTTTGAATTGTTCTCATTCTCCACATGGGAAATTTAAATCATAAAAATCATGGGGGATTTCATCAAGGGTCAAAAGTTTCTAATGATAAGGTTTGGTAGGTAATAATGTGAAAAAAACCATGGAGTCTTGAAAAAGGATGTTATAATCTTAAACAAAAATGCATGATATTCAAAAATTATAGCTCAACAAAAATACATCCCCAATAAAGATCTCTCAAAAAGGATATCATCACCATGATATTCTCCTTCCAAAACTATCCATAAACAATAATTAATGTATAATCAATGAAATTATTCCCTCTTTTGCATTATTATTTTTATAGGTTTTCTCTAATATTTTTATTACTGAGACCACCAAGAATACAGTGAATATTAGGATATGGAACTCTTTTCCCAAAAATGACAGGTGACAAACTCCCCTACACTTAAGTTCATGGTTTCTCATCCAAATGTACCATGAAAAACCAATAATTCCTATCTAAATCTCAAGTGAATAATCATAAAAAATAATAAATGAATTAGGTTTAGAATGAAATATATCTTTGTAACGTTGCATCCTATTAAGGAAGTTCATGGTTTCTAAGGTTTTAAAAAGATCAGATGTAGGGTGGGTCTCAAGTTAAAACGGACTAAAAAACAATCAAATGAATTAATCATTTTAATGAGATGAAAAAAAAATTATGTATTGAAGAGAAAAACTCAAAAATTATAGATGTTTTTCATATTCCAAAATTTATCCAAAAAGAGGGTATAAGAATGAATATGTCCAAAAGGTTTATAATTCCTCTCGAGAATAAGGAAAAAGATAAAGGGTCAATTGGTTCATGGCATGAATAAAAATGAGTAGTTTTATAAATGTTGATAACGAATAATAAAAAAAATGTAAACCATATGAGCGATCATTTTAAAATAATTTTTTACAATTTTAATATAAACAAGTGACATCTACAATTCAAAACTATGAATTTATAATTTAGAATTATAATTAGCTGAAAAAATTCTACAATTTAAAATATTTCAGCTATTAAATATGTCTCCTAAATTAGTTCAAGGGAAATGGATTAGTTTAGGTTGAGATGCTCCCCCACATTTATTATGGAATAGGGTCCCCAATGCGCCACATTAAGTTAGAGAAGGTTAGGTAGGGACACAAGAGTAAACCCGTATGAGGGGAAGTAATGTTAAACTACAAAGAAAAATCCAACAGAGTCTGGTAAAACAATACTCTACTCGTGGATAGGTGAAAAAGATGATATGTGGAGGAAAAGTACATCACAAAGTGCACCAGGTTACTTGTGACGGTCTTGGTGAAAGAAAACGGCATGCATTCATAACAGAACATAAGCATAAGATATCACAAAATGGGATAAATATAATGAAAAAAATGTGCCCTAAAACAAGTCATGGAGTGACCTCAGAAGATTAAACATTTGGTACAGAAGTATCCAGTAGAGAAGAATCAACAAGAGTGGAATCTAGAGGCACATGAGCTTTACACGGAATAGAATTCGTAGTAGCTGGGGCACTAGGATATGCACTGAGAAGAGAAGGGGCTACAATGATGTCCAGACTGGTAGCAGTAGTGGTAGAAACTGGGCCAGTAGTGGAGAGGAGAACTGAATCTGTGGCTAGTGTTGGAAACAGCATTGGAGCTGCGGATGAAGGTCCTGGAGCTGAAGGAGGAGCATTTTTTGGGGGTAGTTGGAGGCCATGATGATGATGAAGAATCCCCAAAAGTTGCTCGATCCATCCAAGAGTTTGGCCCATAGTATCATGGTGGCACTCCAGGTCGGCGGGGTAGAGGGTGAAGCAGAGATCGACTGAGGGTGCAGGGGGAGGTGGGCAGTAGAAGGCTTAAAAGAAGAGGGTACAATAGAAAAAATAATGAATTCCAGAGGAAGTGGGTGAGGTGGGGGGGGGGGTAAATCAATAGGTGGATGGGGTGGATCCTCTTTAGTGACACCAGTGGGGGTAGGTGGGTTGGCTCTCTCCCCTCCTGGAGCTGGGGCATCCTACACAAGCATGATGCACTCAACCAAATGGTTCACTAGCCTCATGCAGATAAGAAAGTGGAATTCCATATGCTAAAGATAACCCAAGTTGTTGTGAGGGAGAGATGACTCAATAACCCAAAAAATGGTGAGCTAAACTGGTGGCGTAGATACCATTGTTCATGGTGCCCTGATGGCCAAGGATCATGGAGTGGAAATAGGAGGTGGTGATATAAGGGATGTTAGGGTAGTCATGCGAGAGGATATAGGTTAGGAGCTTTATGTACCTACTGGACATGATGAACGTATCCTCATAGTGTGGAAAGAGGATGGCGCTGAAGCACCGGTGAAGAAAGTGAAAAGAAGGGGAATGGATGATTGTGATCTTTTGTGATGTAGGGGTATACCTGTAGTCAGGCCCAACAAGCTCCCTCCACATTGTGACATGGTTATAGTGTACGGGGCGGGTCAATGTAGAGAAGGTAGGTGGGGTAGCATGATGGAGGTAGAAACCGCACCCTCGGCCAAACACAG
The DNA here is from genome assembly GCA_963277665.1 of Viscum album. Classification (NCBI taxonomy): domain Eukaryota; kingdom Viridiplantae; phylum Streptophyta; class Magnoliopsida; order Santalales; family Viscaceae; genus Viscum; species Viscum album. Next base: position 2,123,530,287 of record OY728120.1, read on the forward strand.
CCATAGTCAAATAGAAAGGTCAGCTGCCTAGCCGAAATTGAAACGGATGGGTTGTATCTATTGGTGTCTGTCAGTATGGGGGCCCTTTGAACTCGTACATAGCCATGTATTCCAAAAATAGGTCACAATATATTGGAATTCTAACCAAGAATGTTTCAATAAAATGAGTATGACCAAGAAGCCCCTAGATCTACTCCCATATGCCAAGGTGTTGTGGAACATCAATGTTAAGGAAGCATTCACTTAGCTGGATAGTGCGGTGAGGAAAACCCCATAAGCGCTCCACCATAGGATGAGAATCTGGAAAGAGCAGGCTAGGATCCGGTGGAGGACAAGAAGCAACTAGGGTAGGCAGTTGTGGAATAGTGGTGTCTAGAGAGGATGGTGATGGTGCTATGGTAGGAGGTGGAGAATTGGATACTAGAGCGGACTCAGAAGTCTGTCCAGTAGTGGATGGAAGGGCCAGCTCTGTCAGGTCCACTCTGAGGATGGATTTTAGCTCTGAGGGAAAGGAGCTGGAAATTGTGGTAGCACCAGAGCACTCAACCAAACTTGTAGGAGTGGAGGCCAATGAAGTGAAAGTATATTGGGCTCCAGGAACCGTCAGGTTAGTATATTACATAGATGGATGCGACAAAAGAAGAGGAGGGAGAGCGGCCAATGTGGGAGGTTGGCAGATTGAGAAATATGAAACTGATCACTCATCTTTTCAAAGATGAATCCAACGGCGAGGAGGCCACTCACCTTATGTAGTGTAAGCGGGCCATATACCATGAGTATGATCTCGATCAGTCATACCTAGAAGAAAAATGAAACAAAAGAAAAGAAAAGAAGAAGAAAAATAAAAAAGAAGAAAATGTGTGAAAACATTAAAAATAGTAGGAACCAACGTGTAGATCCAGGGGACACAGCATGTAATAGAAGGGTGTAAGAACCCGTATACCCATTATAGACACGCCATGAGGACATGTGGTAGGAAAAACACAATACATGGCATGTAACAAGGTGTACACACATTGTACATCAACATGGTACGAGATCTGTGTAAAGAGCTAGACACGGCTTGACATAAGCAAGGGAAAAAGGAAACATACATGCCGTGTGGGTGAGCTACTCACTGGGTAAGGGAAAATGGTGTTCATGGAGTGTGGATTGTTCACACGGGGTCTCCTAGAGGTTTGGAGGAATGATGTGTCCTGAACAGACATGTCGTGTCTAGGTACATGGGATGGGGAACGAGTCCCAAACAAACACGGCTAGGTATAGAAGGCACAATGAGGCACGATACAAGGCCTGTACTGAACGCAGATGCCATGTATCATCTAAATTGGTATATTTTATGGTGTGAGGCTGTGTATAATCAGTACATAGTGTCTGTACTTCACGCACCCCGTGTAATGCGTAGGAAGATGAAATGGTAGTTGATCCCTTGGATGCCCTAAACACATGTAAAAATTTAAATAAAGGGTGAGGAAGTGTGTACCAGGTGTGAGGATCACAATGCAGTATAAATCGGGAAGAAAAACAAATAAAAATGGAGGATTGAAATCGAAGAGGGTGGAGAGAATTTAGATAAAGAAAATGAATAGGAGAGGGGGGTTCACATGATAGGGGCTCAAGCTAGGTGAGACGCATCCTTTATAACCATGGTACACTACGTGTACCAGAACCTAGACGTCGTGTATCACTAGGTTTTTTATATTATAATATTATATAATTATTATAGTAAACTATATAATAATTAATATTAATAATTAAAATGGAAAATAAATATATATGTACATATATATATAGAATTATTTTAAAAAAATAAATCTATACACATAATGTGTTTGGAGATACATGTTTTGTGTTCTAAAATGAGAAAAATAGAAGTACAACCTCTGGTCTGGTGCTAGGGGCGAGGTTCGAACCGGCGATTGGTTGTTCCGAATGGAATCCCTCGACCACTCGAGAAAAGTTTGTACTACTGCTCATGTATATTAATTATATATATTTAATGTACAAGTCTTATACTACATGGGAGAGAGAAAATATAGATCTTGTGGTTTTAAATGGAATAATAGTTATGAAGTATGTAGATTTATTGAGTTCAAACCCAGTTCTTTTGGATCAAGGGCTGAGACTTTGCTAATCTTCTAACTTCAC